>OX451737.1:1664353912-1669938487 GCA_948472305.1 Vicia faba
TATATATATATATATATATATATATATATATATATATAATCATATTTGATATCCTTTGGGAATCAAATATATAATAGGGTAAGTCTTATTTTCTTTATATCATATGAGAAAATATGTCATATATTGAGTTTACACTGTCAACCAATAAATATTTTGTATCGTACCGAATCACTTTAATATTTTAAAATTATTTAAAAGACATGACAGATTGTTGATTTATTATTGGACTACAGTGCATGTACATTAAACTCATATTTTATCCTTATCCTACTTCTTTATATCATATCATGTCTATCATATCTTACTCATCAAAATCGACCCTTAAATTATTTTTTGAATTAATCTGCTTAAGACATCTAATAGACATTAATTGGCTGCAAAAATGGGCACTAATTATAAGAAGAAAAAATGACTCATATCCTTATCCTACTTTATATACTTTATATCATATTATGTTTCTATTCTATCTTGCTTATATCATATCATGTTTTTATCATATCCTGTATATATCATATCACGTATTTGTCATATCCTACTAATCAAACTGACCCTTAGAATATGTTTAAAATTAATCTATTCAATTCATCAAAAGGAAAATTAAATGGTTGCACATATGGATACTATTATAAGAATAAGAAAAACAAATTATTTCAAAACATATATTAACATTTTATTCTTCAGATAAATATCAAATAAGGGCGGCAAAGAGAAGAAATATGTTCATATTTACCTGATGTACTATGGGAGTGCATCTTCAAATTTCTCAGTTGTGACAACCACACTTTAAAGTCATATTCTGTATTCTCAAAACAGTTCCTCTCCATCACCAACTGTCTCCGATTCTCCGTCAAAATCACTGATGAAACCATCTCTTTCCTTCCTCGCCTCTTCCATCGCTTCCCTAACCTCACATCCCTCGAACTCACTATCCTATCCAAAACCGTAGAAGAAGTGGATGATATTCTGGCTCTAATATCCACTTTCCCTTTAGATATCAAATCGCTCAATCTCTCCAAGGATTTTTACTCAAAAAAATGCATCCAGATTCCTGTAAATGGATTGATACCTTTGTCCAAAACTATGAAAAATTTGAAATCTCTCACTTTTCATGGAATGAGTTATTTCAACAAGAAGAATTTATTCTTGATTGCTGAATATTTTCCGTTACTTAAAAAACTAAATCTCACTTATCCCCGTGTTAGAAGTAGTAGAGATTTTTTTATAAATCACAATGATCCATTATTGGCACTTCCAAATCTCCGCGAGATTGACCTCTCTGGTAATCACATCAGTGATCAATTTATTGACTTTCTCTATCATAGTTGCAAGCTTCTTCACAAGATCGTGATCATTGACAGGATTTCACGGAAACCTGGGGAATTTGGGATACAAGGAAAATATTATAGTAGTGATATAGTAATAATATATTGGGAAAATTACACTGACCTCCATTAAGGTATGTTAAAATGACACAAATCTCTCATGTCACTAAATTTTCGTTGGTATATGTGTACTTAAAAGAGGTTAGTGTATGTTTTAAAATTAGAAGAGGTGTTGGTATCATTTTAATAAATCTCAAGGAAACTGAGTGTAATTGTCCTTAATATATTTGTAGTTTGAATTACGATTTCTTTCTCAATTTGGTTGTTCTTGCAAAGTTTTATTTTGTATACATATTGTTTTTTAATGAAGTTTATGAAGTTTCTTTTGTATGTATATTCTCAGCAAATTTCTTTCTGTATTGATTATGATTACTAAAAGCATTTATGTCTTCTATGATGTTAAAAAAATTTGTATTTTAAAATGTTGAGAATATAGCAAGTGTGAGTGTGGGAAAATAGTCTCATATTAGATAGAAATATGGTAATTTGAGCAATTATAAGTAGGATAATCTATTCATCTATCACTAAAGGTTTTAAATAGACAAGTAGTGTATCTTCCACAAAAGTGTATTGCTCAAACAGAAAATCTCAAAAATAAAAATATTCTTCGCTCAATCCTAACCTGATTGTTGCGTTAACATATAAACACAAACATCCTAGATATTGTTATTTGTTGATTCAATAAGTTTCATGCGCGAGAGCTTTTTCATCCATTTATCTTTATTTCTATTTTCACGCATAAATGGATAGGAAATAATATAATTGATTACATCTCCAACTTCGTCCATGAAATAAGAGAAATTTAAAAATGCCTAAAATTGTAAATAGGAGGTTATTTCAGTCGATAGACATTACTATCTAAATAACGCCATGAATTTGAACAAAACGGTATGATTCCTTATTACACTATTTAGCGTAAAGTAGATCCCCGTATATTAGAAATAAATCTATATTTTATTTATAATAGTCAATATTTAAATATTTATTTGTTTATAAAATTAGTTTGCATGTCAATTAGATTATGTAAGTCATTTACATAATAATTAAAAATGTATAAATTGAAAGAAAGAAAAATAATTAACTAAACAATATTTTTAAATATGTCTTTGTAAATTATATTTGATATTGTATCAATATTTTCATATTCATAATTAGTCACCAATATGTTTAATCATAACTCTTGATATGCCTTTGATTGTCCTTGACTTTTATTTATAGTCATTACAAATAAAACAATCAAAGAAAATTGAAGTCGTTGAAATGTGAATAATTTTTTTTTAATCAAATGGAGTCAATGTTAACCTTTGAATATAAACTTTTTGATGAATATTGTTTTCCGACATATCCTTTGTTTCAACGACATATAAGAAATATTTTATAAAGATATTTTCTTAATGAACATTTTTTCGTAGCTACATTAATTAATATAATATAATCAATAGACTGGAAAAATACTAAAAAAAAAAAAAATTATAAGGAATGTTATATAATGATATTTTTAATGAAATTTTTTTGTAGCTACGTTAATGTAAATTTTTAAATAATTGAATTAAATCAAGAATTTAATTTAGGATAAAAAATTTAAATTTAGTAAATAATAACTACAAATAAATAGTAATATAAATAATTATTATTAATTTTATGTATAATAATTAAGATATGAAAAATAACACTTAAATTTTAAACTTACAAAAATTTAAAAATATAGCTTTTTCAGTTTTATGAGTCTTCATTCTATTATTTTAATTGGTTGTTTTAATATAGGAATATATTTCAGGAGTGTTTTAAAATTTTAAAGTTTAATTGCATATTATAAATTAAAAGAAATTAAAATTTAAGTTGTTTATCTTATTTAGGATCATTAATAAAAATTCAATAAAAAGTAAAAAAAATTAGAAACAAAATACTTTTATTAACCAAAAACGAGTAATAATATGGTGATCCATAAGATCCCGCCAAACCAAGAAAAAAAACGCTAACTTAAGATATCATTATTGGCGTATATGTTTATGCAACTTGGGATTCATCTGAGTCTTGTAAATCAAAGTGTCTATGATTCTATCCTCTATACCCGTATTACTTACATTATTTCCAAAACAAATATCATTTATATGTTTTCAACAGTCATATAATGCTTCAGTCATATAATGTTTCTGTTTATGCTAGCCTTAGCAGTTTGGCCCTCCAATATTTTCCACTACTATTCCTAACCAACCATGTACGCTCATTATGCCAAGTCCCATGGGTATGTTGCATCTAGAGCCAATTGAGAAATGTCTCAAAATTCCCTAGATCTCTACACATTCAAAAAACAAGTGATCAACAGTTTCCTATTTATCACAAAAGTAGTAAATATCATTAGTCACCATGTCAAACCTCTTCAATCTTTCTTTTGTGGCTATTTTACCATTGCAAGCAAGCCATAAAAAGAATTTATCCCGTGGCCTTCCCAAGTTGTCAAACTGAATTTTCCTCAATGGCACTTTCTCTTGCTCACCTAGAAGGTCTTGGTAGATTTCTCTTGTCTTGACATATTTTTTACTAAGCCCTCCAGTTCATATATTATTTTGCTCAACGACTAGTCTTGGCTTAAGAATGGCTTTGATAACCCATGAACCATTCTTCTGCGTAGGCATATTCATGATATCTCTCTTCTTTATGTAATATGCACGGATCCACCTAATCCACATACTATCATATTTCCCACTGAGATTCCATAGCATTTTAATAAGGTCGCCTTTGTTCCAGTCTATAAGGTGGATAAGACTCAGACCTCCATTAATCTAGGGGGAGCAGACAATTTTCTAAGACACTGGGGATTTCCTAGAAATAGTATCCTTACTTGTCCATAAAAAACTTCTACAATTTCGAGTCAGTCATATGCAGGAACTTCTTAGGCATTGGGATGCATTGTAAATAGTCATTATTTACAGTAAACAAGACACTTTTAATCAACTAATACGTGCCAACAAAACTAAGCATTCTAAAGCTCCAATGACGAATCTTATCCATCAGCTTGTCAACAAGAATCATGCACTACTAGACACTCAACTTCTTACTTGAGAGAGGAATTCCCCAAGTACCTAAAAGGCAGGGTAACTTCATTGAAAGAGGTAATGGTTCTGATTTTCTTCTTAATGTCATCATCCACACCCCCATAATATGCTTTGCACTTACTAGGGTTTACAACCAGACATGTAGAATCAGAAAAAAGGTTGAAAAATCTCATCAGAATAAACACTAATGTAGGATCCCCTCTAGTGAAAAATAGTAAGTCATCCGTGAAGCATAAATTTACCAATAGGATTCTCTCACACTTAGAGTGATAGTTGAAGTCTAGATAGAGTTCAGCTTATTTAAACATCTTTTCATATATTTCATCACTATGACAAACAAAAGAGGAGATAAGGATCACATTGTTTGAGCCCCCCTTCTAGGAACCATTCTTCTGAAATACTCACCATTAATGTTGAACTGATATGACACAGTTACATAAACCATGACCAATATGATGAAGTTTGGGGGAAATCTAAGCTTCTTCAAAATTTTCTCCAAAGCATTTCAGTCCATTCTGTCATACACCTTTAGAATGTCCATCTGCAACATACACTTGAGAGGGCCTCATTTCCTAGAATATCCTCTAACAAGCTTAAAGGCTAGCATAATGTGATCATGGATGTGCTGGCCTGGAACAAAGGTAGCCTGACTCATATGAATGGTGCTGCAAAGAACCTTGCTAATCCTATTTGCTATAACCTTAGAGATTATCTTATAAATGGTAGTGCAACATGAAATGGGCATGTACTCCTTGATACTCTTGGCTTCATTGGTTTTAGGAATCAACACCGGCATAGTAAAATCAACAGTAGGGGTGGCAAAATAGGGCAAGTCTGTTGGGCATGCCCGTTTTGCCCGCACTTTAGTGCAGGGCAGGCCAAGAATTTAGGCCCTCACCCTCTAATGTGACCGCCCCACCCCGCCCTATTTTTTTGCAGGATTTTGCAGGCATGAGCATTAGCATAAAATTTTGCATTTTTAGGCATAAAAGGTGTAGTGCCTGCGGGATTTCCCCGCCCCGCACTCACTCTTTGTGGGACGGACCTAGGTTTTAGGCCCTCATCCTCAACTATTCTCGTCTCGCCCCATTTTTTGCAGGCTTTTGCAGGGAGGGCCTTAACGGGGCAGGCATGCCCGTTTGCCACCCCTAGTTAACAGTCTTATAAAGTTTCTCCTTCTCAAAGAATCCTTGTACTTCCCTATTAACATCCTTTCCAACAATGTCCTAAGATTTTTTGAAAAACATGGCACCATACCCATCAATTCCTGGTGTTTTCATGTCCCCTATGCTTTTCAGAGCATTCTTTATCTCCAAGTCAGTCATAGGTCTGGCCAAATCTTCCCTTTGCTCAACAATCAGCTTTTTCCCGTTCCTCATAGCTTCAAGATCAATACTATTCAAGTTGGTTCTTGTAGTCCCCATTAAATTCATGTAGAATTCAATAATTTCCTCTTATATCTCATGCTTATTAGTAATAGTAGTCCCATCGATCCTGTACAACATGTGCATACAAGTTTGGTTATTCTGACTTCTGATTGAGGCATGGAAATATGACTTATTTTCACCCCCCTTCTTTAGCCAATCAATATTAGCCCCATGCCTAAGCACTTGCTCCTTTATCTCATTATACTTTATAACTTTATAAGTATATCTTCTCACCCTATCAATTATCTGGAAGTTCGTTCTGTCTAGAACCAACCCCCCTGAGTTGTATTGAGATCAATACTGACTTTATCCAACTTACCCTTTATATCTGAAAAAGGTTTATTTTAATGCTTGATAGTAGGGTGGATTTCCTGAAGCTTTTTCTATAAAGTGTTTAAGGCACCTCCCTCCATAGGTTTTGTCCAACTTTTCTTCACATCTTCTATGAAACCCTCCATATAAGTGACAACATTTATGAATTTTAAATGAGAATGCGTATTGTGTATGTGCTCCTTAGGAATGAGATAAATCAAGGAATGACTTATTTCTGAACTAACAGACAAGATTATTTCTCAAACAGAATCATCCTCTATTAACAGAAACTTTATCACACTTAGTTCTTGAAAACCAATTTTGTGTCAATAACTCTACTCCAACATTCATCAGACAAAGTCTTAATTAAATGCAAAACTTGAGATAAAAACATAAATAGATAATATATCTCTAATTCTAGAAAATGTCTCAAATAATCAATACCAAATAAATATCAAGAGAAAACTCTGTTGACTTGAGAGCTCTTTGATTAAGTTCCTGGTAGTTCTTAAGAGACTGCCTCATTCCCTAAATTCAGTCTATTAGGATGTTGTTCCAACATCAATTTGGACATTAGTCCTTCTTTTAATGCTAGAAACATTAACCTTAGTTCTGGAGATAACATCTCTATATGACTTGTTCTTGGTAAAGTAACTCTGACATATCCATTCATCTCATTTGGAACTCATCTTTCCTTGAAGAAGCTGATAAATATCCAATTTTATAGATTACCAATATCATTTCAACACATACATAGCTCTATCCACAAATATTATCACCTTGCATTTTCCTCATTAGATTCATAACAGAAAGTTCTAGAACTATGTCAAAAATCAGATGTTGCAATTTCTGGTGTGACATTGGTACTTTGTCTTCCTTGGACATTAAGCATTTTGATAAGCCATAAGAGCAACCTTCCTCATCACACCTTCAATATTCTAATTGGTGATCAACCATACTTCCTTAGATAGATTCACCTTCAAACTTTGTCAGTGGGTGTTCCAGACTCATGACTAGAGTAAACACGTTTCTGATGTACTTTGTGTCTCATCTTATCATCTATGCCACTTTGGTGATAGTGCCAGAGGTGTATTTAAGGGTGTTGGAGAACTGATTTGATGATGGTCCCGTTGTTAAAAGCCTGACATTTAATATGATTATCATAACTGACTTATGATAATCATATTAAATGCCATACTTTTAACAACGAGACCAACATCAAATCAGTTCTCCAACACCTTAAATACACCTTTGGCACTATCACTGAAGTAGCATAGATGATAGGATGAGATACAAAGTACATCAGAAACATATTTACTCTAGTCATGAGTCTGGAACACCCACTGACAAACTCTGAAGTTCCAAGAGAAAAAGAGAAATAAAGAAAATTTCCTTGAGATTCCATATCTTCCTAGTTTTTACCATTGCATAGTCAACCTTAGATTGAGTTGGATTGTAGAGGTACTATTAATCTTGAACCAAAGAGACCTGATATAATCAACTTTACCAAGGAGGAAACAACTTCAGTGCAAGAACGTGCCTTTAGCTTGAGTATTTAGATGTCTGGTACAATATTGAGACATTTAATTTGACATCCTTGACTCAACTTGCCTTTTGATGGAAGCAACCTTTTGTCACTTGAGTTTTTCTCTTTGATTATTATAGATTGAAAACCCAATCCATTTTAGCCTTCCATACATCTTCCCAATTCATGAAGAAAATCCTCCACCAAATCAGAACTATTGTTCAACATCCTCACAGACTTGATCATGATATCAAGTTTGTAGATCAACACAAATACCTCATTTTGCATGTTATAGATGGTAGATAAGCATACTTACTATATAGATTATAGGTAATATGTAATTACATTCTATTTTCTTCCTTTTTGACAGCCCTCTTCACTTTTGATGAACAATTCTTTGTAAGAGGTAGTCAGCACACCATGAGTTAATTCTTTAATACATGAGTCTATCAGAAGTTCACCTTCTCGTCTTGAAATGATCACTTCCCTTATCAGACGAAGACATAGAAAGCCCTTTCAGATGAATCTTGAGATAAGCAGGGCATTCTGCTAAAAAAATCCAGAGCCTTCAGACTTATTATACTAAATGCTTTGACAATTATTGACCTTTACTTAAGTTCCAACTATTGTTGAGTATCATAGTTCTTGCTGATGTCAGTGTCGATGTTCTGGATATTTGGAATAGACATTATGTCCACTCTCCTCAAAACCTGGCTGAACTTCCTTCCCAGGAACACAATATCAATAAGAAAACTCTTCATTGGAGACCAGGACACAAGATCTTACAGAGTTTAAAACATGCTCTTGTTTATCATCAATGGTTGTCACTTCCATGTCAAACATCTTGGGTAGAGACCTGAGTAACTTCGTCTTGACAAACCTTTCTTCTGAACTTTGTTCTTCCAAAACACTTAGATGTGCCTTTATAAGTAGACTTGAGAATTTCCTAAGTATCTTTAGCCACAATACAAGTGATATTGAGTATGAACAAATGCTTATCAGTTTTATTGGTTATAGAATTAAAAAATTAAGAGTTACAAAGAGCCAACTCACACTCTTCTTTGACTAATCTTCTTCAAGCCTCAAAGAACACCATGATTCACAAATACTAACACAATTCCAATATCTACTGTCCATTGTCATCAAGAATGCTATTATTTTGGCCTTCTAAAAGACCAGTAGTACCGGAAAAATTCTTCATGAAGCTCATCAAATAAACAGACCAAGGTGCCTGCTTTGATGCCAATTGTAATTCTGGAACTTGCAACACATGTTAATATTAATGACTCACCATCAGAACACAATGTCAAGACAAATGTTACGACATTTTTCCTGATACAGTAACATCAAACTGTAAAATATGCAGAAGGATGAATTTCATCATGATAAATAACACAGTTGATTGTTAACTCATTTCCGTGCAATTTCACCTACTCTGGGGGATACCAAGCTAGGAAGGAAATTCAATATTATAGTACTATTTCAAAGCCTAAACAGTTCCAGTTTACAATGCCTCGACTAATCACTGTCTTGTGCAACTTCTATCTAGAAATCATTATCTAGATATGAGATCCTCCTCTCACTTTCAATCATCGCAATGATACATACAATCAGAAACCTTGTGACTAGACTTAAAACCAAAAGATTACACTTTCAATAAATAATAATCAACTCCTTGCTTAAAAGCTTATGAGTGAGAACAATACTTAGTCTTGCTTAAAAACTTCAACCAAGAAAAATAACTTGACAAACAATCAAGTAACAATCTGTCTACCTCACTGAATCAAATGATACGTGGGTGACTTACAAAAACACAAGAGACTCTCAAAATCTAAGACTTTTGACTTCCCCTAATTTTACAATTGTGAAAGTTAAATTACATTAAGTCTATGTAGATCTTTAAATACTCCTCAGTGGTCCATGAGCTTCAAAATCTCCACCCAAATATTTCTTGATCCACAAGCTGAGGGCTGCACTAATTATGTAGAAAAATATCCTTAAATCTTGGAAAAAATATCAAGTTTCCTAAATTGTCTCAACATCTAATTTTAGAAACTTATGTACAACTGAAGATTAGATCACTTGTTCGAAATTAAGTGTTCTTGACCTGCGAAATATATTGAGATATATCCATAAAAAATATTACAAAATCAAATCAAGTATGTCAAGATTTAAAACAATATGTATTGATGTTCTCGTTCAGCATGTCACAACATATGACCGAATATTTGTCTTTATTGCAACCTTCACACTCTACTATAGCAGTTTGATCAAGATGTTATGACACATTGCTCAACATCTATCATAAACCATGTTTTAGCAAAACTGTTGTCAATTCTAAAACCATGAATATAACATAATTCTTGTCGTCAAGTATTGGAAGTTAATTCGTAATTCCATTAGTATCATTCATCTTCACAGTGATTGATTAACAACAACCCACGATCCCGAAAACATGATCTCTAACATGTGACTCTTAGAAAACACAATCAGGAATCTAACAAGAGCTTTGATGCCTATTGGTTACCGCGTAAGGCATCTTTAGTGAGTGAGAGAGAGAGAGAGAGAGAGAGAGAGAGAGAGAGAGAGAGAGAGAGAGAGAGAGAGAGAGAGAGAGAGAGAGAGGCTAACAAACTCTAATTGAGCTTGAGCTTATATTATACGACTTAAATTATATCTAATATCTCAAAAGATAGGAATATATTTCAATATAAATATTTTTGTTGGGATATAATTGAGTTGTTGAAGTAGAATTAGATACAAAATAAAATATGTGAAAGAGTTATATCTATATTTCAAAGAACATTGAGTGCTTTTCTGTTGAGTTTGTAGTCACATGTCAAAGGAATACAACAGTGAAATATTTAGTGTTTTAATATCTTTATTCCTATTTATTTGAACTACCATGTTAGGGTTTGGTTTAACATCATAAAATTTGCAATGTACTTTATGCACTACATGCTACTACTATACAATCATATACTCTCTCCATTTCAAAATGTTTGTCATTTTTATTTGTTTCAAAATGACTGTTATTTTTATTTTTCAATGCAGTAATATTATCATTTTTCTAACTATATCATTTATTTTTACACTCAACACTACTTCTAATACATTAATAAGGTTAATTTTATAAAAAATTAATGTCTTATGATAAAATTATTGTATTCTTTAATCAGCGTGTAAGAATCTTAAACGACATCCATTTTTTTAAAAAAAGGGAGTATAGATTTGTCAATTGGCTTTAAATATTCAATTATTTTGTATTGATTGTTCAACCTAATTATTTTGTATTGATTGTTCAACCTAAGAGATAGATTTTGATGAGACACTTAAATAATATAATGAACTATTTAGAATAAATAAATTTAATTGTTTTGATTTTGAATTTAATTGATAAATAAAAATATTAGAAGAATCAATATATCCTTGACGATTTTTGTAAACTCATGTAAGTTTTTATATTTTTTCCTATTGTTTCAATAATTATTTTTAAAAGATTTCGCATAATATTTTAGAATATATATATATATATATATATATATATATATATATATATATATATATATATATATATATATATATATATATATATATATATATATATATATATATATATATATATATATATATATATATATATATAACAAATCTTCTAGTGAAAAATATTTGTATGAAAACGAATATAACATACGATTTTACAAATAATTAATCACATTTTTTTATAAAATAAAATATAAAAATAAAATATAAAAATAAAATTTTCTCTTTCCTATACTATTACAACCACCCTCCATAAATTCAATTAAAAAAATTAAATTTTAATTAAATTTAGTTTTCTAACAATATAGATTTAAGTTTATTTTCATAGAACATCTTTCATTTATTAAGTTTCTCTTTTTTCTTGACATGTTACTCTCAATTTACTTTTTTAAATCAATGTTTTCTATTCATTGCTTATTAAGTATAGGTTTAGGAATTTTTCTCAAAAAAAAGTATAGATTTAGGAATTGCAAATTCTTCTTATTTTCTATTTTTTAGTTTGTCTAATATACTTTAACTGAAAATTTTATTATGCTTACTATTTCTATATTATTTCTATAGTTTTCATAGTTTAACGGATTAATTATCTTATTTAAATTAAAGTTGTCGTTTTTATAGGATAAAAAGAATATGTAATAAAACAATATTGATCATTTTTAAGTATTAATAATATTTTTTATATTAATAATTGTTTAAAATAAACAAATATAAGAGAAACAAAGCTGTATTTGATTTTTAAAATTTTTAAAGATTTTTTTTTAAACAAAAAATATATCTTTCTGATAAAATATTCCTAAAGTATTATTCAGATTTCTAATTTATTTCATAATTAATAAAAAACTTTCACTTACATTATATGCCAACTGATATATATATCAAATGTGTTATATATATCTAATATGTAAATTATTCGTGTGTTGCCCAAATTTTATTATAATACACTTTTAATTTTTATAATAATTATAAAACAAAATTGACATTAATAATTAAGTCAAATAAATAAAAATTAAAATTTTTGTAAGGCATTTACATTTAATATTAAAAGTTTAGAATGCAAGAGTTAATATAAAATGTGGTTATGTTCCTCCACAAAATCATGAACCACTAATTTACCATCCACATTTTAATGTTCTGAACTTATTTGACAGTTTGTTCTTGTCTCTAGTTTTGGATTTTTTGTTTTATATTTGAAACTAATTTTTGATTGTTAAGATGAAATTGAAAAAAAAAACATAAATAAAATATTTGATCGTAAAAATAATTGAAAGTACTATTAAAATTTTATAAACATACCTATTTAATTTTTAATTTTTAATTTAATTATTTAATATTTAAATTAGAATTATGGATAAATTAATAAAATTTAAATAGCTAAGTTATTAAATTGGAACAAAAACGAGTAGTGAAAAATTTATGAACTAAACTTTAAAAGAAGTTTTCAAATAAATAAAAAACTAAAATTATATGGACTGCAATTTAAAGGAGATTTTAAATGAAAAATAGATAACTAAATTATCTATCATAAGTTGATTAAGTGTGATTAAATTATATTTTAATATTTTATCAAAATATTATGAATGACGACGTATAAATATTTTGGTGTCTTAGTTTTATAATATATATTTTTTATAAATATTAAAGAAAGAATAAAATAAAGAACATTACAATAGTATAAAAATTGTGTTAAAAAATATAACAAAATATTAAAATTAATAGAAAGTTAAATTTTCAATCACTATTTGATTAATTATTAAGAAATAGAGTATTTGATTTGATAATAATTAATTTTCTTTTTAATCATTATCAAATCAAATAATTAAAAATAATTAATTTCCTTTTTAATTTACTTGTTATACTTTGTACTTTTTTTGAATTAAATACAAGTTGTTTTGATTAAAAAATGAATTTTCATTTTAATTAAATTTTTTATTAATGATTGAAATAATTAGTATATGAGAAAAGGGAAAATGCACTGTAAATGTAAAATATTTTTACTTTATCAATCAATGAGAGAAATGTATCTAATTAAAATATAATTTTATTTTTAAAATACTGATATGGCATGTTAGGTATAAGAATTTTGATTGGTGATATATGTATTATTAGTTTGCACTGTATTTGCACTACTTTTAAACTTTTAGACTTGTTTAATGTAGATGATATGATATATGTATCATATTCTATTTCAATTAATTGTCATATTTCAATTAAGTGTTTGATGACACAATAGTATCTGATAAGTTAATCTCTAAACTTATCATATCTTGTTCCATTAGTTCAAAGTTTTATCTTGAATATGAGCTTAGTTAGAATCTGCAAGATATGATAAGAAAATATTAACTAAAATAAAATATAATTTAAAATAAAAAATTAAATATGATAAAATACAAATAAATATTATTTTGATATTAAACTAATATATATAAGAAGAAGAAAAAACAAATTATTTCAAAACATATATTAATGTTTTATTCTTCAGATAAATATCAAAAAATGACAGCAGCAGAAGAAGTATGTTCATATTTACTGATATATTATGGGAGTGCATCTTCATATATATTTATTGACAAATTCAATATATACATGTTCAATAGATATTCATTAATATTACATTAAGTGATTAATTAATCTAAATCTTCATGCTCGTTATCCATATCATGTTCATCATCCGATGTAATATTGTCCTCGGATTCAAACTCTTCATCATTGTCTTCATCCACATTATTATCAACCAACAATATAGACGCATCAACTTGAAGTCCCTCAACAGTTGTATCAGACAAAGTTGTAATGTCTTCAGCTGCAACCACATCATTAATCTGTTCAACGTCATCAACTTGGTAGGCAGCATCTTCCACTAGATCTCCAGTTTCAATATGACCTAGCGGTTTTGTTTTTATTACAACACACCATCCTCTTTTACGTATTACAAATGAAGGATAAGGAACATAATAAACTTGCCTAACAATATGTGACATTATGAAAGGGTCATATTCTTTATAACTCCGGTTCATTTGAATCTCGACAGAACCATATGACTTGTCTATCTTTGTGCCTCTAGTTGGATCATACCATTCACAATAAAACAAGACAACTTTATTTTCCGTGTCTAAGTAATTGTATACCAACTCGTAGATATGTTTAACAAGTCCATAGAAGTCGTCTTCACCGCCATCTATAACTCCTTTTACAAAAACACCAATATTTATGGTTTTTTTCCCTTCGGTCCATGCCTCAGTGTGAAATTTATATCCGTTCACGAAGTATGTGTGCCAATCATTTGCGCTTTGGATAGGGCCTTCTGCCAAGTTTCTCAAATGGAGTATTTCTGGAGTTAGTGCAAGAACGCTAGACAATGTTTGCTCGAACCATGAGGGAAATTGAGCATGAATGACACCTGATGTTGACTGTACCCCGGTACTATGAAAATAGGCATTGTTAAATTCCCTACAAAACACACACCATAAGTTTAATAAGTTTGGTATACACACACCATAAGTTTAAAAAGTTTGGTATACACACACCATAAGTTTAATAAGTTTGGTATACACACACCATAAGTTTAAAAAGTTTTGGTAAACTTACTCAAGATATGGTTTAACTTCAACGCAGTTGATCAAGACATGGACATGTGCAGATTGCATTTCTTTTTGGGTCGACCTGGAAGCGCAAAGACTGATAAGGTGAATTGACTCCTCTGAGTGACATTTACAGGATTCCGTATGATTCTAGAAGTTAACATCAAGTGATTGAAATAGTGACTGCAAAAATGTGATGTTTCCCGATGCAAGTAATGTGCACATATAAATCCTTCTACTCTAGCTTTATTTTTCACCGATCTCTTTGAATCACCCATGAACCTTTCAAACGGATACATCCACCTATATTGAACAGGTCCACCAAGATAAGCTTCATATGCAAGATGCACAGGTAAATGTTCCATGGAGTCAAAGAAACCAGGCGGAAATACTTGTTCCAACTTACAAAGAATGAGTGCAATGTTTTGGTCCAACTTAATGATGTCTTCCACTTTTAAAGCTGACGCACAAATATCTCTAAAAAATTGACTAATTTCAGTTAGTGGGTCAAGAACATGTTTGGGTAGCGATCCAAATGCAATTGGTAGCAACTGTTCCATAAAAATATGACAATCATGACTTTTCATACCATGTAATTTTCCAGTGTTAGGGTCAGCACACCTTGCTAAATTTGATGAATACCCATCGGGCATTCTCAATTCTTTTAACCATCGACAAACCGCTTTAGCTTCTTGGGAAGTCAGACTGAAACAAGCCTTGGGTTTTAATAATTTTCCATTCGGTTGAGGCTTCAACTCCAACTCTCTTCGATTACACCAAATTCCCATGTCTTGTCTGGCCTTCTCATTATCTTTTGTTTTTCCTGTCACATCCATCACTGTGTTAAATACATTATCAAAAAAATTCTTCTCAATATGCATAACATCAAGATTATGGCGCAACAAATTATCTTTCCAATACGGAAGATCCCAAAATATACTTCTTTTTGTCCAATTGTGGGTGACGCCGTATCCTTCAATTCGGCATGCTTTGCCAGTATCTGTAAATTTTGGTAGTTCACATACTTGGTTCCATATAACCCCTGGTGGCAATCGAGGCGGAGGCAAATCTTTCTCTCGTACATCTTTTTTAAAATTTGTCTTGTTTCTTCTATATGGATGATTTGCTGGTAGGAATCTGCGGTGACAGTCAAACCATGAGCTTTTCCCACCTTTATCCAACGTAAATGCTTTGGTGTATCCCATGCAATACGGACAACCCATTTTTCCATGCGTACCCCAACCAGACAACATGCCATATGCTGGAAATTCATTAACGGTCTACATCAAGGCAGCTCGTAATGTGAAGTTCTATTTACGGGATATATCATAAGTCCATTCTCCAATCCACATCTTCTTCAAATCATCAATTAAAGGTTGTAAGTACACATCAATTCCGGCTTTTGGACTGTGCGGGCCTGGAATAACACACGTCAAAAACATGTATGGTTTTGTCATGCACATCTCAGGAGGGAGGTTGTAAGGTGTTACAATAACTGGCCAACAAGAATACGCACTTCCTGACGCTTGCACGTATGGGGCAAATCCATCAGAGCATAATCCAAGCCTGACATTTCTAGGTTCTGCAGCAAAATCTGGATGTGTCCGATCAAAGTGCTTCCATGCCTCACCATCAGATGGATGTCGCATAGTGCCAGAACTTGTTTGGTTTGTATGATGCCATGTCATTTGACTTGCACTGTGCATTGAAGCAAACATTCTTTTTAACCTTGGTATTATAGGAAGATAAAACATGGATTTTACTGCTACACGCTTTTGCTTGCTGTTAACGGCTCTACTGCAAACTTGATATCTTGGACTATTACAAAACTTACACTCCTCTAACGATCCATCTTGAGTACCAAACTCATTGTCATAAAACAACATGCAACCGTTAATGCAACAGTCAATTTTTCTTACTTTTAAACCCAACTTCGACACCCACTTCTTTGCATCATAATAACTTGTAGGCAAGTTGTCTTTCGTAGCGGTGGAGTCCAACATCATTTTTGCAAAATGTTCCAGACATTGATCAGAAACATTCCAATTTGACTTGGCGGCCAATAATCTCACACACATTGATAGCTTCGAGTCTGACGACCCCTCAAACAACGGCGTATTCATCTCGTTCAATAATTGATAAAATCTTTGCGCTTCCTCATTCGGCAACTCTTCCCCGTCAAAATCTCCAGGTTCATCATATGTCACGTTCACACCAAAAGCATCCTCAACCATGTCACCGATCAAATTAAAGTTCTCCTCATACTCCATAACCGGTCGACTACTTGAAGCATGCGTGTTGCTAGTCTCTGGTACATTAACCGGTAGTTCTTCACCATTATACGTCCAAACCCAATAATTTTCAATGAATCCCCTTCTATGCAGATGACGTGTTACTTCCTCTGGGTCACTAATTATTGGTCTACATTCACATTTAAGACAGAGACACCTAACCCCTCCTTCGCTTCGACAACAATCCTGAGCAAACGCCCACTTAATAAACCCATAAACTCCTACTATAAAATTGGGTTTAAGTTCACTTCTTCCTAGATATGTTCTATCGTACATCCAACTGCAATAATACCGATAATATTCCATACTGCACATTTATACAATCATTGTCTTTTTCATTAAAAATATTAATCAACTTAATAATATTATTCTTAAACTATTTAATACTATTCTTAAAAATATAAATTTTTCTTTTTTATATATATACTAACATATAAATAAATATTCAAATGTAAAATATATAATTTTTTATTATATAACAATAATATCAAAAAACAATAATATAACATATTTACTTTTTATTATATATACAACAATAATATTAGAAAACAAATAATGTAACATATATATACTTTTTATTATATATATAACAATAATATTAAAATAATAATATAATATATATATATATATACTCTTTTTTTAATTATGTTTTTTTATAAATTCTTATTTTAATATATAATTTTTTTTTCATATCTTTAACATATAAATAAAAAAATAAAACTATTATAATAAATATAATATACATTTTTATTTTTAAATATGTTATTAAATTTATGTGTTAACATATATATATATATACATCTATAAAAAATAAGACTTTTAATTTTATGTTTTCTAAATTTTTTTATTACCAGTACATATACTACTAACAAAATACATATACTCCCTAACCACAAAATACATATACTACTAATCTATATAATACATATAAAATATAAAAAAAATGCATAAATACCTCTATATAATTTCTTCACTTAATTTGCTTCTTCTTAGCTCTTGGTGTTCTTCTTCGAATTTCTCTACAAATAATGAACAAATGAACAAATACATTTTTTAATATTTATTACCAGTATAATAAATAATGAACAAATGAAATAAAAATTTATCAAACTATGAATACCTTATTTTTCTTCAACAATTTGGGATGGAGGAAATTTGATTTGGGAATTTGGGTTTGAGAGGAAGAAGAAAGGAAGAAGAAAGGAAGAGGAAAGGAAGACAACAGACGCTGCTGTAACGGATGAGAATTTTGGAGATGTAAACATCAAGTAGCGACGTGATTGTCACGTCGCAACATTGCCACGTGATACTCACGTCGCTACACACTAAACAGAAATATTATTCTCTTTCCCACTCTGCAACCCTGTCATCAACCAACTTTATTTTCCCCCCTTTAATGTAGCGACGTGGCTATCACGTCGCTACCAAATTTCAAATTTCCCCCTTCTGTAGCGACGTGTAAGACACGTCGCTGATTTTTTTACTATACAAACTTCTCTGACTTGCGTTATGTATCATTAAAATATGTTTGCGACGTGGTTATCACGTCGCAACTGCATTTATTACTCACGTGATAACCACGTCGCTAATATATGTCGCTGGGGACCATCTTTCTTGTAGTGTCTATCCTTTCTTAAAGAGTGCAGAGTTATCTAGTCACGACTGGACTCACCTCTTGCTAATTAAAGATTGCAATAAGTAGAAGTGTTACACTTGGATTTTCATTTTCTTTCTAATAGTGTTTAGATATGTTAACTTTAAGAACATGAGTTTTTGAACTCTTTATGTTAATCATATCATACCCTCCACGTCAAATTAGCGAAATTTGATTTTGTCCCCTTTAATGATTTTTTTCTTCTAATTTCCCCTTAACAAACCAAAATTCTTTCACCATATATCATGAACCACTATTCAAGAGAGAATCTTTCTATGTGGCGTCTCATGTGATTTTTTTAAATTATTTATTTATTTAATTAATGATGAAATAATACTGTTTGACTTCATATAAAAACATAGGAAAAATCTTTAAAAACTTGTTCTAGGGGGGTTCAAACCCTGAAACATGTACTTTGATAATTACTTATGAAAAATTACCTTTGTATATTTAATTTTATATAATTCAATGAGTATTAAATAAAAATAATTTTTCTTTGTATCAGTTAATAAAATAATTTTTTAAATTCAAATAATCAAATGTATTTTTAACCTCTAAAACTGTTTTTAAAAATTAATTTAAGTGAATAAATTGTATACTTAATTTTATATAATTCAAAAAAATTGAGTATTAAATAAAAATAATTTTCATTTATATCAGTTAATAATTAATTTACCAAATAATTTTTTTTATTTTGCATTTTCAAAACAGTTTTGAAAATTTATATTACCAATTAAAATATTTTTTTGTTCTCTTCTTTAAAACAGTTTATGAAAAATATTTTCAAAAGGAAAAATCAAAACTAATGCCACATAAGGTTTATTTGCAGTGTGTGTTTTACGTGTTAAAAATCAATTGAGCGAACAGATTGAACTAATTTCTACTTGAATCATGGAATCAGGTTGTTAATAAATAGCCGTTTTACTTGTTTTTTTAACAAATATAAGTAGCTAGCCAAGTGCTTGGGTGCTTGGCAATTGAGTGGGATCAATTTCCCCTGGAACAAGTATATATATATATATATATATATATATATATATATATATATATATATATATATATATATATATATATATATATATATATGTGTGTTTTTTTCTTTGTCCGATTATCTTTAAAATAGGTAAAAGTTTGTTCTTGAAAAATCTTTTGACAAGTGGAACTCACATAAATATTGTTAAAAATAATGAGATAGTGAGATTTAGAGATATTTTCATTAACTTTATACATATATTTTGATGTTGCAGTCATACATCACTAAATCACTTTTTGACCTTTTATGTGGAAACATATTTTATTATTTACACACAAAAGATGAAGATCATTAAATAGATCATTATCTAACATATATCTCACTATTGATTTAACTTCTTTACTTTTACTTATTACTAAATTGTGACCTGCATAATGCGATATATATATATATATATATATATATATATATATATATATATATATATATATATATATATATATATATATATATATATATATATATATATATATATATATATATATATATATATATATATATATATATATATATATAAAGTAGTTTATAATAACGTAAATAATTATCAAAAGAATTGAATTTTATTATACTACTTCATAAGTATATACAATGTAATTATAGATTAACATTCAAATTTTAGATATAAAATTTTAATATATTTAGGTGTTTTTAAATTTTCATATTAAAATGTGTACGAATCGAACAATGCTTTAAGATAATTTATATTTTGTAAAATAGAAAATAAAATTTTAATATATTTAATTGTTTTTAATTTTATATTAAAATATGTACAAATCAAACAATGCTCTAAGGTAAATTATATTTTGCAAAATAGAAAAGATATGGTGTATCTTACTATACACCATAATGAAAAAATTCTTCTACATTAATTTGAATTTTGAAAAAATATTGTGAAAAACATTTTATCAAACACAAAACATAGTCGTATATATTAATTAATAGTAATATCATATAATATATTTACATTCACTTATAAGTAAGTAATCATAAGTTTCACAAAATTCATATACATATATAAAATTAATATTGTAAAATTAACGTTATACAAAAAACAACAACAAAAGTTATAGATATATTTTTTTCACATCGATAATCTATGGAATAGTATTCCTCACGCATCTAATCAAAAGTTAGTTTTGCCAATTAAAAATTCTATTTTATAATTAATGATGACTTTGTTAGTGCACAAGAATCAATAATGAACAAGAATGAATTTAAGAAAGCAAAGAGAATGACATCTGTAAAAGCTGCAAGAGGAATAAAAATATTGTTGTTTATGATATTTATTTATACACAAAGAAAAAGAAGGCCACATAAGCTTTAATAGAATAGACTTAATGACTAAGTTATTAAAACAATTAGAAATACTAAAACACCATTTAATATCACCCCTTAATTTAGGATTTCTAATTAAAACTAACTACACCAATTCTATTTCTTAAGCAAAGAAATTGATCCGTCTTGATTGTTGTGATACGGTGGGAGAACTGACTAGTGTTTTGCGTTCGTATTCGCACTTGTGCGGTTGAGCAAGAGTCGCCACCGACTTTTTATTTTATCCTAAAGGAAAGGTTAAAAAAAGCACAACAAAAACCTTTTGAGATATTTCATGGGTTCGGGGGGTAGATTATGAAAAGGGAAGGTATTAGCACCCTTTTCATCCATGGTTATCCATGGGCTCTTAGTTATTTGGTTTTTTAGATCACTTGTCTTGTTTTTCGATTGCTTGAAAATTGTGTGTGTGTGGGTGCTTTTGAAAATGTTTTGGAAGAAGATGCCTTGTCTTAGGCAACTAATGTATTTGACTCGTGATTGAGTGTTTTACAAAAGTGTGGATCTTTTCGAAAAGATGTTTCAAATGTTTTTGAGAGTTTGTTTTGAAAATGTTGTGGATTGTGGTTTTTGAAAAGAAGGCAAGTGTTTTTGCAAATTGATCTCAAGTAACTAAGAGTTTTGTCTACCCTATTGTACTCAAAGGTTTTTGTCATGTTTTAACCCCTTTTAACAATTTTGTTCTACCATTGAAATTGGTAGACAATCTTGCGTTTAGGAAGTTTATTCGGGACGGGCGCGGGACATCGTATGGACCATGAATGCAATGGTGCCAAGTGTCTTTGGCAATTTGCTTTGAAGGGACTATGATCATTCCGTTTAGGCAACACTTTGAGACTTATGATCATTTGATTTTGTTTTGCCAAAGATACTCGACGTGCAAGCATGGCCCATTTTGGAAGGCAACATGTGGGATCACCCTAGAGGGAGCAAGTGTGATTGTGTATTGATTACATGTATTTGTCTTGTATTAGGTTATCTAGCGTTTGATTTTATGTACATGCAAACCATAGGTCTAACCATGGTATAATTGGAAAACTGTAAATTGCGGAATGTAAAATCTACGCTATTACAAATAGTATCCAGGAGTGGGGGTATAAATGTACAAAAGGGGATGAGACTTATAGTATCCAATAAGTTACAACCAAATCGAATTTGCGATCAAAATGTAAATATCGAATATACAAATATAAGATAAAAAAATGTATATAGGGCAATATGAATGTATTTGTGTAAGTGTAAGATGTATATGAGTATGTGTAATTATTTACAAGTGCGAAATGTGAAATTGAAGCGTATTAGGGTATTTGACCTAAATATGCGTTTTAATGAATCTTTGATTTGTGTATTTTTAATGTGTATAAAAGAATGTTTTAATTGTATGCTCAAATTTTAATTAAATTGTGAAAATGATATTTTGAGAAAAAAGAGTATATTTCCATGTTTTCATTATTATATACAAAAAGTATTTAAATGTCAAGAATTGAATTATGCATGTTCAAAAAGTATTTTTAAACGTTATGTACAAAGATACATTAAAAAGTTTTCAATTTTAAGTATATGATATAAAAAAATGTATTTTTTATGTGCAAATGTATTTTAATTGTCTATTAAAAAAAAGTTTTCAAGTTAATTGAATTAAGTATATATAAAAAAGGTGTTTTAATTATATTGTAAATATTAAAGAATGTAAAAAAAATGTATTTTGTATTAAAATGATTTTGTAAAGAAAAAAAATGTTTATATAATATATATATATGTAAAAAAAAGGGTTAGTGTTTAATAAAAATGGAAGTAATTTTATGGACTTGGATGTGCAGAGTGGGCAAGGCCCAAGTTGATCCAAAAAACGAATTAGGGTTTCACGTTTTGTTTGTTCAGTTGAGACGAAGGGCTTTTAGGGTTTGAACGGCGCCGCGTTCGTACTTTCGTTCAACGTTCTCTTCTGACCATAGCTCCTCCGTCCAGCCGCCAGCGTCGCCCCCAAAACCTCTCTTCCCTCCATGGCACGGGCTCAGTGTCCTTGATACAAGGTTCGTTTCAATGTTTATGTTCCTTTTTCTTTTACGAATTGCATGCGTTGTTTTGATTTGAATCTTAACTTTTATCTTTCATTATGAGATGAAGGAGAAGAGAAGAGGGAGAAGATTGTACTACCTGACTTTGGAGAAGGAGGAGAGACGGGGAAGTGGCGCTCAGGAGGCCGGAACGAGCGGAGGGGGATTCGCGCGATGAAGCTTTCTTGATGTCCCTGGTATTTTTTATCTGGTTGCTATTTTTTGCCTATGGTTTTGATGATGATTTTAACTGAAAAATCCTACCTTGAATTTGCCCTTTTCTTCTTCTTCTTTAACACTGCATATTTGTCGCCTTAGATTTTATCTCTTCTCCTTCTGGCCAGTATTGCTTTGAACGCTTGTACCTCTTGCTACTTCCCTGCCCTAGGATGAACCTAGTGGTTCTGAGGGTGCCTTGCCTATATGCTTGAAACGTGCCTTTCTGAAATTGATGCCTTTACTGTCTGCTTGTTGCCTCGAACATTTGCTTCTGAGTATGCCCGAATATACTTGCTTCTGTATTTTCTTTATTGCCTAATGATGAATCTAGGATTCTGAAGGACTTGTGGGGTTGGAAACTAGCATGCTTTGATGTTTGTTGCTCCTGAACGAAATTTCTCTCCTCTTCTCTCGTGTTGCCTTTGAATATGTTTATCGCCTATGATGAAAAATTTCTGAGGCTTAGGAGTTGGTTTTTGAATGCTTTGAGATTTGAACTGAACAAGTTATGTTTGTGCTAGCAGGTTGGTGTGTTGACAGGTGAATGGTTGTTAGGTTGTACTTGGCCTGGGATTTATGTGCTTTTGTATTGGTTCTAGTATGTGGTATGTGTTTGGTAGTGCAGTAGGCTTGAAGTTTTGAGTTTTTGGTTATTGCAGATTTGCTTCAGTATGTTTTATGGCTTGAGTTTTGTATATACAGGTTATGCTTGGTTTTTGTTGACTGGCTATATGCTTGTTCTGGTATAGACTGGTTGGAATGGTTTTGTGCTGGTATGAGGTTTTGACAGTATGGCGAGGCTTGGCCTGAGCTGGTGTTTACTGATGCAGGTCATGGATTTTAGACAGGTTATGGGTCCAGGCGGTTTTGGCTTCAGCAGGGTCTTTTTATGGTGGTTGAAGTTTTTTGATTCAGGACCTTGTCTTTGAGGCTTGGACTCCTGCAGGTTTATGCTTGCAGTAGGTTATGTGTGGCTTCAGGCTTTTTTGAGTTTGTATCTTTTTTCTTCTCCTTGAACTGTGTTGTACTGGCCTGGTTTTATCAGTTTGCAGGTTATCCCCTTTTTTGTTGTGAGGCCTGTGGGTTTGTATGTTGAGGCAGAGTATCTTTCCTTTTGAGTTTGTATATTTTCTGTCTTGTTATGCTGTACTGTCTAAGCCTAAAGCCTGCCTCTTATCTCTCTTCCTTTTCTCTCTATAGTACAGTTTAAAGAATTTTTAAATGTTTTATTTCTGTACTTTCTGAAGGGGCTATTGATGGGAAATGATGATAAAGAGTTAAGTTGCTTGCATATAGGATTTCCTCTGCATCTTTATCTTTCTTTTGACAGCTTTGTGTGCTTTTATTGATATCTTTCCAAAATCTTTGTCAAATCTTTTTTGACAGCCTTGAGTAGATTTGTACTTTGACAGTAAATTGCTCTTTTGGCTTTTGATAGAAAGTTGGAATTGGATTATGCAGTTTGAACTTTGGAATTTATGCATTTGACATTTTCCATTTATGATAAAACTCTTCCCTCTTTGTGAACCGGGAGAAATCCCGTGATTTGCAGAGAGGGTTAACTGATCCCAGTCAGTGGCCTCTAATGATGAGCAAATTTTATCTGTCTTTTTTAATTCAACTGCTTTCTGACTTTCTCTTTTCTTTTGCAGATGAATAATGGAACACCGGAGCGAAGTGAAGAATGAAGAGATTAGGGACTTAGAAAATGTTTAGAAAAAATAGGATAATTTTTATTTTCAATTTAATTATTTGTAAACCATTATTATTTTAAATACTTCGTAATAAATACTTGTATCCAAATAATAATTGTAACAAACATTAAATATGAAATAAAAATTCTATTGATTCAATTAAATCTTTTCAATTCCTTTTCCTTAATTATTTACTTGTTATTTACAGTTCCTTAAATTAAATAAAATGAAAGTTAAATTTCAAGTATTTAATTCTTAGAACCATAAATAATCAACTAAACCTTGTTGATCAAAATAAATGAATTCGACGTCTCCATCATTCAAAGCAACGCACAGTTAAACACAGAAACTGATCAGACGCAATCCTCTTTTTCACTGATTCTTTGCCAAGCACTGTAATTCCAAACTGCATGTTCTTTGACTTGGTGAATTCAAACCAACTGCCTCCTCTTACTGATTAAATCAAGATAATGCGAATTTAACCCGAATCTCGGAATAAACTGCGACACGCTGTAGAATTTTAATCTTTCTGAGAATATGCCCACGAAACCTTAACTCCTGACTAAATGCCAAATAGCGTTCGCCTGATCAAAATTGAACCAAAAATCATCCAAAACCCTAAGCCAACTGTGAAACAATCCAGAGTCCTGAAAATCAGTAAAAACCCTAATTTCGCTTGACTGACAAGAAAAGTCCGTTTGTCCGATTCTTGAGCCAGTTTAAAAAATCAGGAAATGTCTGAAGCTGAGATTTCTTGTGGAAAAACGCGAGGGCAAATTTTGGGGTACAACAATTGTCTTTATCATGATATTTGCCAGCTGCTTCTGGGTGCTACAATGCACAACTTCTAGTACTTTGTTTTGGACTTGACTTCTGAAAAAGTGATACTTTGTCTCAATATGCTTGCTTCTCTCGTGTAGTACTGGGTTCTTGACAAGATTGATTGTAGACTTGTTATCAATCATCAGCTTCAGAGGCTTGTCTACCTTGATCTTTATATCCTGCAATAAATTTAGAAGCCACATAACTTGACATACAGATACAACACCTGCAATGTACTCAGCTTCACACGTTGATAGAGCAACAGCGAATTACTTCTTGGAACACCAAGAAATAGGACCTCCCAGAAACTTAAAGAATTATCTAGAAGTACTTCTTTTGTCAACTCTATCTCCACACCAATCAGAATTAGAATAACTCATCAACTATGAATCTGTTTTTCTTCCAGAAGGGAATATTACTCCAAACTTCAGGGTTCCCTTGATATACCTCAGAATCCTGACAACAACTTAGTAATGAGACCATTTAGGTTTACTCATGAACCTAACCAATCCAACCACATAACAAATGTCAGATCTGGTATTACACAGATACCTCAGAGAACCTATCAACTGTTTGAACATTGTAACATCTACGTCTTCACCCTCTGAGTCTAAATCCAATTTATAATTGGTTTCTGACGGTGTAACAACGGCCTTAGAATTCTCCAGCTTGAATTTCTTTAGAAGCTCAAGTCCATACTTCAGCTGATGCAAAATTATAACTTGGTCACAGTATAATACCTCCATTCATAGAAAGTAAACCAGCTTTCCTAGGTCAGTCATCTCAAACTCATTCATCAGTGTCTTCTTGAACTTGACAACTTCTTTAGAATAACTTCCCGTCAGCAATATGTCATCAACATAAAGACATACCAAAATCATATTGCTTTCAGAATGCTGAACATACACGCCATACTCCATCTCACACTTTTGAAAACCTTGTTTCTTGTAAAAGGAATCAATCTTCAAAATCCAAGCTTTAGGCGCTTACTTCAATCCATACAGAGTTTTATGTAATTTGTACACCATCCCTTCCTGATTCTTTTTCATAAATCCAGGAGGTTGTGACATGTATACCTCTTCTTGTAATAGACCGTTCAAAAATGCAGACTTCACATCCAGATACATCAGAGGATAATTTCCATTTGCATCTAAAGTAATCAACAGTCTGATTATTTCATATCTAGCTACAGGCACAAATACCTCAAAGTAATCTAGCCCAGGTTTCTGAAGGAAACCGCTAGCCACTAGCCTTTCTTTGTGCTTTCCAATTAATCCATCTGGCTTAAGCTTCACCTTGAAAATCCATATGAAGCTGATGGCTTTCTTCTCCTTCGGAAGCTCGGTTAACTTCCAAGTCTCGTTTCTTTGTAGCTTCTGGACTTGTTCTGAATCTCCTTCTGATTCTGTAACAAAATCTCCCTCTGGACTTTCTTCAGGAGTTCGACTACCACCAGAAGTTCCACCTTTGTTAGCTTCTAGACCTTGTCCAGAACCACTACCTTCAAAAATACCACCTTCAAAAGTTGGATCGCCATAAAAAGCTCTGCTTTCAGAAGTTCCACCTTTAGAATCATGTCCTTCGTTAGAGGATGGATTTCCTTCAGAAGCTCCTCCTTCAGAAGGCCCATCCTTAGAGTCATGATTTCCACCAGAAACATGATCATCTTTAGAAGCTTGTCCTCTAGAACCTATGACTTTAGAGTTTTCCCTTCTAGAAGCATGACCACCACCAGATTCTAGATCATCATAAAAATCTAGATCAATAGCAGATTCACCATCTGACCCATCTTCAGAGTTTTCAGAGTCATCATCTTTTGACTCTAGCTCTTCTTCGGAACTTTCAAGTTTTGACTCATCTTGAGAAGTAAAATCTTCTTCAGATTCTGACTCATCTTCTGATTCTTCTTCAGACTCAGAATCACCTTCAAATTCTGACTTGTCTTCAGCTTTAGACATCTTCTAATTCTGACTCATCTTTAGAAACCTCAGATTTTGACTCATCTTCAGAATCTTCAGCGTCATCTTCTGATTTTTACTCATATTCAAACACTCCTTCAGAGTCAGAATATTCATAATCATCTTCTTCCCCTTCAGAATTAGAAAATGACAATCTCACGGGTTCCTCATCAGATTCATAAGCCATTAATAGCACAGGTTCATCATCTGAATCTCCTATAACTATTTTTTCTTCTTCTTTATTTGACCAACAATCTTTAACAAAATGGCCAAACCTATTACAATAGTAAAATTGAACCATTCTCTTGTCATACTTCTCCTTTCCCTTCTGATGTTTCTTCTCATCAGAATAGATGACTTCTAACTTTTGGGACTTACCATGTTTTTTCAGCTTCTGGTCCTTCTTGACAAAAGAAGCTTTCAGAGCCTGCTCAACATCCCTCCCACAAGTTCTTTCTATCAGATGCAACTTATGCGCCTATAAACTACTTCACAACTCTTCTATTCTCATGGTTTCCAGATCTTTAGAATGTTCAATTGCTACAACAATGTAATCAAATTGAGGAATAAGTAACCTCAATATCTTCTCAATGATTACTTGTTCAGAAAGGGTTTCTCCACAAGCTTTCATCTTATTAGTGATCATAATCACTCTAGAGATGTACTCAGAAACCTTCTCATTATTCTCCATGTTGAGATTCTCATATTGCTTTCATAGAGACTGAAGCTTCACCTTCTTCACTGATGCATCACCATCATAACATCTGACCAGTATATCCTACGCGCCCTTTGACATTGTCAAATTTGCAATCTTCTTAAACACGTTCACATCCACACACGGATGGATGTAGAACAACGCCTTCTAATCTTTCTTCCTCTTGTCTCTCTGTGTGTTTCTCTGCTCTTCTGTTGCATTTTTTGCAACTGAAACATAACCTTCGGTAACAAACTCAAGAATATCTTGAGCACCGAACAACACACACATCTGAATCATCCAACAATTCTAGTTCTTGCCATCGAACACTGGATGCTTAGTACTCAGATTTCTATTTTCGTTCATCTTCAACCTTGTACAGAACACTCAGATCTCATAAATACAGTGTTTCCCAATCCCACAGAATCAGAAAATTGTTATTTTGTTCAGATTTTGTTCAAGATTCAACATGAATTCAAGAACCAAAATCAATCACACAATGCCTCACTATTTCACTCGTGTTTCCCGTGAATCCAACTGGATCTCTAGATACCGATTTGTTAGTGCACAAGAATCAAAGAATGAACAATAATAAATTTAAGAGAGCAAAGAGAATGACGGTTGTAAAAGCTGCAAGAGGAATAAAAAGGTTGTTGTTGTTTATGATATTTACAACTAGTCTATTTATACACAAAGAAAATGAATGTCACATAGGCCCTAATAAAATATAATTAATGACTAAGATATCAAAACAACTAGAAATTCTAAAATACCATTTAATTGGCTTAACCTTTCTTTATCGTCCGACAAAATATGTGAGTCAACCTGGAAAAAAATTATAATTGATATCTCTTATTTGATATAGAATTAAAAAAAGATAAATGAAAAATAAAGACAGAAAAGGAATATACTTGAAATTTCATACATTTTTTATTCTTTCAATTAATTATAGAAAAAAAAAAGTGAACTCAAATAATATATTAGCCTTATTCTCTCTTAGTCTTTGTCAATCCAAAGTTCAATCTTATAATTAAATGTGATTACCAACTCACATTTTTCTCGATAAAAAATGTGATTCAATCTCTATTTATCATCTGATTAAATATGTGACTCAACATAAAAAAATATTAAATTATAATTGATCAAATCTCTTATTTGATTTATAATTAAAAAAGATATGAAAAATAAAGACAAAAAAGAAATATACTTAAAATTTCATATCTTTTTTATTCTCCACATTAATTATACAAAAGAATTTAAAGTGAACTCAAATATTATATTAGCCTAATTGTTTCTTAAACTTTCTCAATCCAAAGTTCAATCTTATAATCAAATATAATTTACCAACTCATTTTTTTCTTGATAAAAATGTGATTCAACCTGAAAATTTAAAAAAATAGTGAAATTATAACTATTCAAATCATATACATGAAATAATAAAATTGAAGTATAGAAAGTAATAAGGAAGAGAAAAACTTCAAAATTACATAAATTTCTTGTTCTTCCTCTAACTATATTCAGGAAAATATAAATAATAATATATTAGACCAATTCACAATTAGCATTGTCAAAGGATTCGTTGGTTAGAAATAGGTGGTTTCGTTGCAAAAATATCATTGAAAATATATCTTTTGTTATTTCTCATTGTTGTACCCTAAAATTTGTCCTCTCATTTTATCAATATTTTCCCTCACAAGACTCTTTGAACTCCAGACAGGATTAGGGTTTGCTCTGCTCAAGGCATCTCCTTGCACTGATGACCTGAAATTAGGGTTTGAGTTTGCATAGGGATTTTTGGACTTTCAATGCTCAAAGTGACTTTCATACTTCATGTTGGACTTATAAGATTGCCCCTACCAAGTTTCAAGCCTTGAATCAAATTTTTGCCCAGTCAATTGGATAGTTGACCTAGAAATCAGCTGTATTGGGGAAAAAGTTAACTGTGGCCAATTTACAGTCAAACCTCATAATTTTTGATCCATATCAATATTATGGACTCATATGAATCATTTAATTAAGTTTGGACCACAACTCCTCAAGAAATTTTACATCGGTTATAATATAAGAATGATGTAAGAAACAATTATGACAAATAAATATTGTTTTAATATCAAATTAATATTTATTTGTATTTTATCATATTTAATTTTTTATTTTGAATTATATTTTATTTTAGTTAATATTTTCTTATCATATCTTGCAGATTCTAACTCAACTCATATTCAAGATAAAACTTTGAACTAATGTAACAAGATATGATAAGTTTAGAGATTAACTTATCATATACTATTGTGTCATCAAACACTTAATTGAAATATGACAATTAATTGAAATAGAATATGATACATATATCATATCATCTACATTAAGCAAGTCTAAAAGTTTAAAAGTAGTGCAAATACAGTGCAAACTAATAATACATATACCATCAAATATATGATAGGAAAAGTCTTACTTTCTTTATATTATATGAGAAAATATGACATATATTAAATTTACAGTGTCAACCAATAAATATCGTGTATCGTACCAAATCACTTTAATATTTTAAAATTATTTAAAAGACATGACAAATTGTTGATTTATTATTGGACTACAGTGCATTTACATTACACTCATATTTTATCCTTATCCTACTTCTTTATATGATATCATATCATGTGTTTATCATATCCTATTCATCAAAATCGATCATTAGAGTGTTTTTTGAATTAATCTACTTAAGACATCTAATAGACATTAATTGACTGCACAAATATGGGCACTAATTATAAGAAGAAAAAATGAATCATATCTTTATCCTACTTTATATACTTTATATCATATAATGTTTCTATTCTATCTTGCTTATATCATATCATATTTTTATCATATCATGTATAGATCATATCACGTGTCTGTCATATCCTACTCATCAAACTGACCCTTAAAATATGTTTAAAATTAATCTACTTAATACATCTAATGGAAAATTAATTCGATGTGCATATGGGTACTATTATTAAGAAGAAGAAAAAATAAATTATTTCAAAACATATATTAATGTTTTATTCTTCAGATAAATATCAAACAATGACGGCAGCAGAAGAAGTATGTTCATATTTACCTGATATATTATGGGAGTGCATCTTCAAATTTCTCAGTTGTGACAACTACACTTTAAAGTCATATTCTGTATTCTCAAAATAGTTCCTCTCCATCACCAACTGTCTCCGATTCTCCGTCACAATCACTGATGAAATCATCCCTTTCCTTCCTTGCCTCTTCCATCGCTTCCCTAACCTCACATCCCTCGAACTCACTATCCTATCCAAAACTGTAGAAGTAGTGGATGATATTCTGACTCTAATATCCACTTTCCCTTTAGATATCAAATTGCTCAATCTCTCCAAGGATTTATAATCAAAAAAATGCATCCAGATTCCTGTAAATGGATTGATACGTTTGTCCAAAACTATGAAAAATTTGAAATCTCTCACTTTTCACGGAATGAGTTATTTTAACAAGAAGAATTTATTCTTGATTGCTGAACATTTTCACCATGATGCTATTGGATTCAAACAAAACTTACAACATGAAAGTTGTAGTCCTCCATAAAGTCTACAAATTTGATTCACAAAGTTTTCCCAAAAGAAGCTTGGATCTCAAGTTATGATTTTTGGAACAAGGGTCCATGAAACTTTTAACTTAGTGAAATTTTGCCCTAGTTTAGGCAGGATTTTGACCTATCTTCATGACCATTTTTCACATAGTTCCACTTGGAATCTCAAAATGCATTTCAAAGATGGATTGTAGAGCATGTTACAAGCTTTCCAAAATTTCCAATAACTCTCCAAAATCATTTATGGTTAGGGAGAATCGAAGGTTTGGATTTGGAAAAAACTCACTTTGATCCATGGCATTTTCATGTTGACACAAGTTGCAAAATCTGTCCAAACTTGCTTTGTACTTGATTACATGTCTCTAAACCCTTCCACACTCAAAAATTGAATGCAAACTAATTGGTTTAAGGTGTTATTCTGATCCATAGAGGTTTACACATTGAATTAATCTTAAAATGGCAAAAAGGTAGCATTTCCATTTTCATAAAGGCAACTTTCTGTCAACGTTGCTTCCCTTGAGCCTTGGACCTCTCTCTTTGCAGCAAACAAGTTCCATAAACTTAGGCAAAAGTACAACAATCTTGTGCATGCTTGGAGATAGCCTGTACAGGCCTATCTTGTATCATTTCACACTTTTCTTTTAAAACAAGTCAACTTGCCAAACGGACAGATCTTGAGTATCTGATATAACCAATGTTTGTAAGCATTCCAAACAAGTTTTTGACATTGCCTTGAGCCAGAAACACGAGCCATTCATCCCTCAAACACTCTTGAACATCAAAACACATTCCTCTTGCAAAACAGGGCAACTTCTGCACTTTGAGTTCCAAAACAAAAACCTCTCGTGCGTTTTGTCCCAAATCAGTTCCAATACCTTCCATACAACCTATCTGAACTATCCCAACCATTGGCCATTGACTGTAACTCCATTTGGAAGCTTCACCATTTCTGATTTTAGCTTATGCAGGTTGACTTCTACAGGCTTATTCAAGCAAACTCAAGGCAAACAAAGCATTGGGGAAGGTCAGAGGAAGTTCAAGCAAGCTCACAAACATCTCAGGCCTCATTGAAAACCTCCACATTGCCATACACGAGTTCATCTGAAACAGGTATTTGTCAACTTTCTATCTCTCTATTTAGGAATCATTAGGCTTAGGTTTGTGAATAAAAAATGTAGTACTCATAGCCCTTAAGCTGTACATATGCATAGATTTCATTTAAGTTAAGTGTGCTAAGAGAATTTGATTGATGAACTTCCTGAAAAAGTTAGGTTAGAAATTAGGGCCAGAGAAATTCTCTCTGGTCTTTGAGAGTTAGATTAAGTTCTTTATATGGTTGGAATCGTCTTGAAAAATGCTATGACTTTGGTGTTATGAGTTTTTGTTTTAGAGCACGTATGCAGGATTTCCAGATTTTGTACACAGGCACGCGTTTTTTTGTTCAAAGGTTGAAGATAAAGCTGTAAATGGGCTGGGCTTGGCTTGGCATGACTTTTTGCACCCCCTGACCTGCTTTTTGCACCCCCTGGCCATTTCATTATATTTTTGTATTTTTCTATTTATTTTTCATTTCTGATTTTATTTTATATTTTCTAAACATAAAAAAATATCAAAAACATTTTCATAAATTTTCACATTTTATTTTATTATTTTTTAGACATAAAATAATTATTAAATAGTATATACCTTTATTTTCTTTAATAAAAAACAAATAAATATTATAGAAATATTATATATTATTATTTTTATTATTTATACATATAAAATAATATTTTTTTCACATGTTTTATTTCTTAATACCTTTGTATATATTTATATTTATTTTCTTGTACATAAAATAAATAATATAATATATATTATCTTAAAACAAAAAAAAAACTAGGGTTTCCACCCTTATTAAAAATAATATTTTTTTTCTAATATATTTTTATTTTTGGAACACTTGTATATATTTTTATTTTTTATTGTACATAAATAAATAATATTATAATATACATACATATTCTTAAACCAAAAATTAGGGTTTTACCCTTAACAAAAATAACTTTTTTTTATTCTTTTTTTTAATACATTAAATATTTTATTTTTATATACATAAAAATAAACAAAAAAACATTTTTTGCATATTTATAATGTATTGCCTATTTATATTTAATTGCTTATTTAAATATTGTTTATTTATCATTTGAGCAAAGAAATTCAATTTGGTTGTAATAAATTAGGGTTTTAACTTCTTGCAAAATAATCCCCTATCCAAAATTGTATCCCCCTCCCCATATCAATGCTATAATAGCCTAGATTACTTTTACGCAGTTATGCTTTCAAATATGCCATGATAGAGATTAGGGTTTGTATGCAATATCCAAAATCAAAACAAATAGTTAGACCTAATACAAGACAAAAATGCATGAAAATGACAACACACTGCACACATGCACCCCTAGGGTTTCATCCACCTATTGCCTTTAAAATGGCCATGGTATGCATGTTGAGTATCTTGGCAAAACAAAAACAAAACAAAAGATCATAGTCCCTCGATGACGCTATCTTGGTTGCCTATACAAAAAATGGTCTAGTCCCTCAGAAAAATTGCTAAAGATACTTAGCACTATTGCTATCATGGTTAATACGATGACCTGCGCCTGTCCCGTTTAAACATCCAAATACAAGGTTGTTTACTAAATGCAATGGTAAAACAACACTGTCAAAAGGGTTAAAAATGTGTAGGAAAGATCTTTGAGTAGATAGGATAGACAACTCTTAGTTACTTGATCAAAACTTGCAAAAAACATCCTTGTTATTTTCAAACACACCTCACAACACAATTTCAAAACATTTCCCAAAACAAACTTTCAAACATTGAAATATCTTTTCAAAAGACAAACACCTTTGTATATATTCAAATAAGAATCATTACAAAGGTTGCCACAACGATGGCCTCTTTTCAAAACATTTTTCAAAACCACACACAAAGCACCATTTCAAACAATTGAAAAGCAAAAGCAAGTGATCTAAACAAGTAACTAAGAGCCCATGGATAACCATGGATAAAAAGGGTACTTTCACCTTCCCTTTTCATAACCTACCCCCCCGAACCCAAGAAAACATCTCAAAGGTATTTCCTGTGCTTTTTGACCTTTCCTTTGGATAAAATAAAAAGTCGGTGGCGACTCTTGCTAAACCGAAACATTTGCAAACACAAACGCAAAACCTCAAGTCAGTTCTCCCACCGTATCACACTCATATTTTCAGGAAGATAAATTCTTGTCTTAATTATTTTGCAAATCTATAATATAAGAAAATTCATTCTACCCAAACTTCCAATTTTGTCCTTTTGTTCCAATAACACACCACGTGGATACCTTCTTTGGTCTCTATTCCATATTTCATTTTCTTGTCTAACCTTCCACAACTCTCTATTTTCGTTTCATTATCATTCCATTGGATGGAGGGTGGCGGTTATAAAACCACACCCTGTCATCTTCAATTTGTTTCCGTTTCTCACCATTCCAAAATTGTCGATTTTTTCTCTTCTAACCAAACAATTAATCTTTTAGAATTTGAAGCTCCCATTCATCAAACAATACTCTGATGCCCTTTTCTTTTTCTAAACTCTACGGGATTCCTCCTGAGAAACTCACCTCATATGCCCCTGTTCCTATTTTAAGGTACTATAATTTCTCAATTTTCCATTTTCATTCATGCATGATACAAAAAATACAATTTTTGAATCCAAGTGTTTACAATCTATAATGCTTGGTTTGTAGAAAAGGAATTATAGCGCCTTATAGATGAGTATGGCGGACACAGATTGCTCGGAGGAAGGTTCAATGATTCTTGAGCCTCCAAATCCTGATATCATTAAAATTGATCCTATTTGTCGTTACCATAGGGTATTATAATGTTGTGTTTGTGTGCATTTTATTCCATTCCTTTTTCATTTCTTAATTTGATGTTGATGTTAGTTTTTGCATTCATCACAGTATAAGGAAGTAATTGGCAAAGGAGCTTTCAACACTGTGTATCTTTGTTTTGGGTTTTGGGTTTTGGTTTTATGGATGCATTGTTAATTAGTTGAAATCCGTCAAAATTTAAATAAGTGATAATGCAAGAAATATGGTTATAATGTATCTATTTTCCTTAATTTATGGATAATTAATTAGTTATAAGGCATTTGACAAAATCACGGGTCTTGAAGTTACGTGGAGCCAAATTCAGATTGACGAGGTATTACAATCATCGGGCGACCTAAAAAGGCTGTATTCAGAAGTGCATCGATCGATTTGGATTTTATGTTCACTCTTTTTTTGTTTTCCAGGTTCTTCAGGATTAATCTATGGGCTTTTAACTTCCTATGTTGTCAGCAATAGAAAGGTATATTTATGTGAGAAATAGAATAATTGGAAAAGGTTTTCATTTTGTTGGTGTTGATAATGAAAGGGGATAATTTGTGGTTAGGGTTTTTATATTAGAAATGAGTTTCATGATTTTGAGTTATGATAGATAATTTTCTGGGTACTGTGATAGATTATTTTGCTGCAAGTATGTCTGAGATTTGAAGCCAAAAAATACTGGAAACCGAGTCCATCCCATGCCTTATACACATTCATTTATTCCACGTGAGTATTGTATAATTTTATTTAGATTGTATTTTGGTATGTTTTGTATCATCTTTATATATTGGATCATCCTTGTGCAACTTTTTTCATATTGCAACCAAGACCTATAATTCCCAAGAAAGATATTGTTGTATATGGATATGGAAGTGTGGCTTGGAAAGATCGAATGGAGGAATGAAAGAAGTGGAAGAGTGACAAACTCCAAGTGGTGAAGCATGAAGGGGATGACAAAGATGGAAGTTTTGGTGATGACCTCGACCTTGACCCTGATATTCCAATGTAAGAATAAAATAATTGTATTTCTTTAATTATCAGATATACATTTTGTGCTTTGCTCGCAGATGCAACTGATTTGCAGCTCTGCTGTATTGCAAGTTTTTTTGTTGCCGAGGGCTCAGACCAATTCTGCGGTGTTTCCGTTTTTGTTGCTGCTGTCTTTTGGAAGGGTCGATGTGTTATTCTGTGGTTGCAGTTGTGTTTGTACCGAGCTAGCTATCGGTAGAGTGGTGGTTTGTATTCAGCCTGAGTTTGTTAGTCTGTTACTGGTCTTTGTGGAAATTGGAGATTTTTATGTGTACACAACTTCAGAGTTTGTAAGATTATTTGTATTGAAAGGTGTTATTTGTTTGTCTGTGCAGTATTGAATGTTTGTTCTATTTGATTATGATCATATAGGTCGTGTGTAACACGGTAGGAGAACTGACTTGGATTTTTTGCGTTTGATCACAATTGTGCGGATAGCAAGAGTCGCCACCGACTTTTCTTTTATCCAACAGGAAAGGCTGAAAAGAACAAGAAAGACCTTTAGAGATATTTTATTGAGTTCGGGGGGTAGATTATGAAAAGGGAAGGTATTAGCACCCTTTTTATCCGTAGTTATCTATGGGATCTTAGTTGCTTTCTAGATCACTTGCTTTTGTTTGAATGTGCTTGTGGTGTGGATTTTGAAAGTATTTTGAAAATGTCTTTGTACTGGTTCTCGTTTCTATAAGAACGCGTACAAAGTGTTTGTTTCGAAAATAGTTCAAAGATGTGTTTGTGGAGTGTGTTTTTTGAAAGTGTTCTTGGAATGATGTTTTTGTAATGGTTATCGTCTCTATAAGAACGTATACAAAAAGCTTTTGTCTTTTGAAAATATTTTATTATGAAAGTGTTGGTGTAAAATGTTTGGTTGTGAGCAAGCGAGCAACTAGGAGCGAATCTACCTACTCAAAAGGTCTTAAATGTTCTTTTCCTCTTCCTTTAGATGTTGATATCTTACCATTGATTTGGTAAGAATCCCCATCGTTGGATGTGAAGGGACGGGCGCTGTACGTTTGTACAATCATAGAAAGCAACTTATGAGACGCTTTAGTAATTTTTCGTAACGAACTAGATCGTTTTATCGAAGGCAACATCAAGGGACATCGAGGGAATACGATCTTTTTTTATCGAAGGGTCTTTGCTAAAGCGTCCCATATTCAAGGGACATGACTGTGTTTCTTAGGCAACGAGCGAGGTTACCCTAGGGGTGCGCGTGTGAAAAAGTGTGTTTGATTCAAGTTAAGTTGTTCTTTGAAATTAGGTTATCTAGCAATTGATTTTGAATCTTGCCATGCACGCCTAATTACTATATAGTATAAAGAAAACAGTAAATTGCAGAAATTAAAATTCTATGTTATTACAGATCTTTCGGGAGTGGGGGTACAAATTTACAAATGGGGATGGATTAATATAATTAAATGTCCAAATAGGCAAACAATACAACTAAATCGAATCGAGTAATTAATCGAAATTACAACAAGTTTATGAAGTAAAAATTAATTAACGAAATAAAGATAAGGAAATAAAGTTCTTGGTTTTTTTGTTTTGTTTACAAAATTTGAAAAGAAAAATAGAAAAAACCCTATTCTATTAATTAGCTAAAGAAACTAGATCAAATGCGTGTATTTTGTTTTTTAGAATTTTTTTGTTATTAAGAAATTAAATAAACAAATTAAGACTTAAATACAAAAATTAATTAGTAAAAGTATTTACAATTTTTTTTAAAATTAAATTAGAACTAAGAACTAAACTTAATTAAGAAAATTAATTAACAAAGATCATGTGTTACTAAATTATTAGAATCAAGTAAAACTAAATTAAATATTTAAAACAAAACAAAATGGAGGGGTGGTGTTAAATTGAAGATGGGGTGATGCTTTTTTTTTAGCATGGGCTTTAGAAGTTTAAGCCCAAGGGGCTTTATTTTGACAAAAAAAAGAGAAAGTGAAGTAAACAACCAGGAAAATGGAAAAAATGTCCTAATGGGTCTTGAACCCGGGACCTCACCTCCATACACCATCGCCTTAACCACTGCACTACGCTACTTTATTTATAATTACATTATTCCCATTAATATAACAAGCTAAAGGGACAAATAAAATAGGATTAAAAAATGGTGGGCCTGGGCCAAACCGGGTCGTCCACCTTCTCTCTTCAAGCTCGTACAAGGGTTTGTTAACCCTAAAATGAAAACAATGAGGCATCACCTCCTTCATCATTCATGTGAAAATAAACCAAACAACAGGAACTTCCTATGTTCTTCTTTGTAACTCTTGCGACCCTTAATCGGTCTCTCTTCCTAACTGATCGAAACTCCATCTGTTTCTCATTGATCTCAACTCGCGGCTATCTCACAATATATTCTCTTCACCAACAACAACAAAAAACTGTAAACATGATGATATAAAGAAAAATGAGAAAAGAAAATACTCATAGAACCGAAGCTAGTTCGATGGGATTCTGGCTTTGACGAGATCCAGGTATGCTCTTCTGCGAAGTTTCTGGCTCGAATGGATTTGCTCTGTTTTGAAATTTTGTTTGTGTTGTTGTTGACGCGTCTGTGTTGTGGTGTGAAAGTCTATGTTGTGACTTGCAATGGTGATGATGTGAGAGGCGGGTTTTGCAATAGGTTTTAGGTGGAATGATTGGTAAGTTTGGTAGAGTTTCTGTGTAAATTTGTTGGTTTTTTTGGATGGCCTCTCTCTTGTTGGTTTTTCTGTTTTGTTCATTTTCTGGTTTTTTGCTGGCTATCACAGATATTCTCTCCCTTTGTTCAATGAAACAATGGCCTTATTATATTGGAATAAGGGTGTGTGATACGGTGGGAGAACTGACTTGAGGTTTGCGTTTGTATTCGCAAATGTTGCGGTTAGCAAGAGTCGCCACCGACTTTTTATTTTATCCTAAGGAAAGGTTAAAAAGCACAGTAAAAACCTTTTGAGATGTTTTCTTGGGTTCGGGGAGTAGATTATAGGAAGGGAAGGTATTAGCACCCTTTCTATCCATGGTTATCCATGGGCTCTTAGTTACTTGCTTAGATCACTTGCCTTTTTTCAATTGTTTTAAATGGTGCTTGAATGTGTGGGTTTTTTGAAAATGTTTTGAAAAGAGGCCAATGTGGTGGCAACCTTTGTAATGATCCATGTGGGGATGTATACAAAGATGTATGTCTTTTGAAAAGGTTTTCATTTGTTTTTGAAAGTTGTTTTGAAAGTGTAGTAATGTGTGATTTTGAAATTAGGCAAGTGTTTTGTTTCGCAAATTTGATTCAAGTAACTAAGAGGTTATCTACTCCTAAATTTCTCAAAAGATTATTGTTATGTTTTAACCCTTTTAACAAGTTTGTTCCACCATTGTATTTGGTGGACAATCTTGTGTTAGGATGTGAAAGGGACAGGCGCGGGTCATCGTTTAGACCATAATTGCAACGGCGTTAAATGTCTTTGGGCAATTTTCTTTAAGGGACTTGATCATTTGTTTTTGTTTGTTTTGAAAAGTTTTTATCGAGGGACTATGATCATTCAAACTGTTTGCTTTGCCCAAAGAAGTTCAACATACAATATGGCCCATTTATTTGAAGGCAACAAGTGGAATACCCTAGGGGGTGCAAGTGTGATTTGTGTGTCCATTTTCATGCTTGTTTATCTTGTATTAGGTCAAACTATTTTTTATCGTTTTTTTCGCATACAAACCCTAATTCTAACATGTTATCATTAGAAAGCAATAAAGTGCGAAATTAAAATTACTAAGCTATTACAAAACCAAATATGGGAAGGGGGGTACAAATGTTCAAATGGGGATATTGACAAGAATTTAAATCTAAATTATTACATCATTTTGAATATTTGCAATTTAAATAATGTACAAAAATTAAATAAAAATGCAAGATGCACAAAAAATGTTTTGTATATGTATGAAAAATATTATTTATGTAAAAGAGAAAAGAAAATAAAAATTATATTATTTTTTTGAGTATTTTAAATTTAGGGCAAAAAACCCTAATTTTTAAAGAAAATGCATTATTGTCTAATTTAATACAACTCTTTATTTATTATTTATAAAAATAAAATAAAATGAAGTATATTGTGAAAAAAGTATTTTTGTATCAAATATTAATAAAAATGAAAAATTCAAGTATTTTTATATTTTAGCTTAAATATATTAATAAACATATATATATATATATATATATATATATATATATATATATATATATATATATATATATATATATATATATATATATATATATATATATATATATATATATATATATATATATATATATATATATATTAAACCTTAAATAGGTATTATACACAAAGATAAATATTTATTTAATATTTTAATAAAATAAATAAAAAGAGTATTTTTTGTGTGAAATATTTTCAGAATGTAAACAAAAATAAAAATTGTATTTACACTATTTTCTATTTATTCTAATAATAGTACATATATATTTTATATACAAACAAAAGAAATAAACAAATAAATATGCAAATAAATACAAAAATGATGGAAAAAATATTTTTAATTTTTAAATGTCATGAGAAAAAATAAACAAAGTTAATCAAAAAAGAAAAAGTCAAAAATGTTAAAATATGAGCAAATGGGCCCAGGGGGGTGTGAATCAAAAAAGATGGTGTGAAAAGCAAAATAACACAGGCCCAGCCCACTGATCATTGTCTTCAACCTCCAGCTCAAACATTTGAAAAACGCGCGCCCCTGTTCTTCAATGTCTAACTCCTGATTCTTGGCTTTTCAGCAAAAACTCATAACACAAGAAATGTTCAGCATGAAGAGACGGTTCTAACCATATAAAGAACTTGACCTATCTCTCTAAGATGAGGGAGAATTTCTCCTCCCCCAAATCCTAACCTAGTTTTTTATCAATGTTCAGAACCAAAATTCTCTCTACTTAGGCAAAAGAAATGAAATGTAAAGATATGTACATGTTCAGGGCTATGAGTAGGACCTTGTTTCTTCACAAACTTAAGGCTAAAGATGCATGATAAGAGAGATACGAGTTCAAAGTTTTACCTGTGCAGTTGAACTTCAATCTGGAGAATGAGGAACTTCTAGTGCAAGGTAATGATTGGAAAAGCTTCCTTGAGGTCCAGGGATGCTTTTTCAATGCTTACTTTGTCTTGAACCTTCTTGTATCAAGCTGTAGAACTTCAACTGCAAAAGGAAAAAATGAAAATGGTGGAAACTGTTAGAGTGATTACAGGTCAGGTTTTAGGCCATGGTTAGCTTGCATATGTTGTAAGGAAGGTGTATGAATTGATTTTGGTGAGAATGCTCGAGGGAAGTGGGAGTTTGCACTCAATCTGCAGGGGCTCCCCTGTTTGTGCAGTTTCAAGGTGATTAGAGCAATGGGAGTGTTTCAGATGGCAAGGGCTCGTGTGTTAGCTTGGATTTGGTCTATGGAATGAGTTTGATAACTTCTCTCTTCTGTTTCTAAGCTGAGATGAGAGATGACATAAGTTATGGACCTTTCTTCACACTTAAGCTACAAAATGCAACTTGGCTCTCTAGGTCAGTACAGGCCCTCCCACTATGCTGCTATCCCTTGCCTTGATCAGTGCAATTTGCTCACAAACTTGTGCCAAGAAGATCTTGATTGTACCACTTGGATTGCAAACTTGACATAAAGTTCTTCTTTTCAAGAATGGAAATAATGCTTTTTCTAGTTTAGGCTTAATTCCTTGTGTAATGACCAAAGGCTTAGAATAACAACTTGGTTCAATGGTTTTGCATTAAATTAAGGAGTGTAATTTGGTTTAAAGACCTGTAAAGTAGCACAAACTATGCTGAGTTCAATTTTGCCAAGTTTATGAACATGCTTTGATGAAGAACAAAAGTGAATTTTTGCCAACTTGTGAAATTCGAATCTCTCAAGTTATGAGGTTGTTTGATGAGTTCTTGGACATTTTGGAAAGCTTGGAATGTGTACTACAATCCATCTTTGAAATGCAAATTAAAATTCCAAGTGGAAGGGTATGAAAAGTGGCCTTGAAGTGGGGTAGAAAACCTTGTCAAAATAGGTTAAAATTTCACTAAGTTAAAAATGGTTTAGTGCCCTTATTCAAAAAATTATAACTTGAGATACAAGCTTCAAATGAGAAAACTTTGTGAATCAAAGTTGTAGATTATGCAACAAGATACAAATTTCATGTTTTGACTTTTATTTGAATCCAAATGGATCATGGTGAAAAGATGGGCCAAAGTTGGGAAAAAATTAGGGTTTTTCATAACTTAGAAAAATTCTAAGTTATGAAAAATTCCATTTTCAAACCCTAATTTGCATTTTGTGATTTCTTGGTGAACAAGTTTCAAGATTTGGCAAGTTTTGATGAAAAATGAATCTTGACTCTTGATTTTGACCAAAAAGTCAAAGTTTGACTTTTCAGTATACAGTCAAAATTGATCAATTGACTGGGAAATTCAACTGTCAATCTTGTGTACTTGGGATCTTTTGAGCTTGATGAATGTGTCAAGACCATTTCATTGAGTCCTTGAGTCCATATGTGAACTTGTTTTGCCATTGGCTAGGTCAAACAGTCAAAAATTGCCTTTGTGCAGTCAAAACCCTAAAAATGACCATTTTGCCCTTTTGATGATCTGATCAAATTTCTTATGGAATTGTGATCCAAACTTGATAAAATGATTCATGTGAGTTCATAATGTTGATGTGGATCAAATTTCATGAGGTTTGACTGTCAATTGGCCACAGTTGACTTTTTCCCCAATACAGTTGATTTCTAGGTCAACTGTCCAATTGACTGGGCAAAACTTGGAATCAAGACTTGAAACTTGGTATGGGTAAACTTGGGAGTCCAATATGAAGCATGAAAGTCATCTTAGGCATTTTAGGTCAAAACATCTTTAAGCAAACACAAACCCTAATTTGAGTCCACAGTGCAAGGAGAAGTCTTGAGCAGAGGAAACCCTAGCTGAATCTTGATCTTCAAAGGTCTTGTAATGAAAAAATATTGAGGGAATGGGAGGGCAAATTTTGGGGTACAACAGTTGCCCTTGTTCAATCTTCTTGAACCTGAAGAGTTAGATTGGCAATTTTGCCTTTCGCGACTCGAGGGTAAAAGGAGATTGGACACTAGAGTGCCCGGAAATTTGCACTCGCATACTGAAGTATCAGCAATGTGATGTCAGGAATGGGCTTACAGATGCCATTTGGAAGGATGGTGGATAGGGAGATGAGCTTATAGATGCCATCTGGAGATATGACAGAACTTTGTCGGGAATGGGCTTATAGATGCCATTTGGAAGTGTCGATCGCATAAGAGATTCCTTAGCGAGAGACTTGTATTTTTGAGAAAGACGGATGTTTTCCTGGCTTGTTACAGGTGTTTGATCTTCAATCTTCTCATGTAGATATCCCCTGGCTAGATACAGGTGTCGAATCTACAATCGGTTGCTCACAGATGTGCCCTGGCTGGATACAGGAGTCGAATCCGGAAATAGTTGTCAATAGATGTGCCCTGGCTGGGTACAGGAATCGAATCTTCGAACTCTTCAGACGTGCCCTGGCTGGATACAGGAATCGAGTCTGGAAACGTGGTCAACAGATATGCCCTGGCTGGATACAGGAATCGAATCTGGAGATGTTGTAGTTGATAGATGTGCCCTGGCTGGATACAGGAATCGAATCTTTGAACTCTTCAGACGTGCCCTGGCTAGATACAGGAATCGAGTCTGGAAACTGATCACTCTCAGATGTGCCCTGGCTAGATACAGGTATCGGATCTGGAATTGTGACAGTTGAAGGTAGTTGTTTTTTTTTTGGGATTGTCTTTTTCCTGAAAAGGCAAAAAACGTAAGCTGTATGCAATGTCATGATGTATGATATGCATGATATCATGATGTTCAACATGAGATAGCGTTGCATGCATTTCATCATGTATGTAAGCAAGATGTATGAAAATGTGAAATGTTCATGGATGTAATTTCACCTTTAGGAAAATAAATCCTTGACGGTCGACCGAAGAGTTGCTCCGTGGAAGAGATACTTGGCCGAAGTTTTGCTGAGAGGCCTGTTGAGGACTTTAATGATGGATTCCGCTGGGGATAATGATGATAAACTCCGCTGGGGGATTTGAAGGGACTTCGCCGAGGGCGGTCTTCCGTGGTTTTTAGCTGAGGATAACCCAGTTATAAGCCCTTGTGAGGAAATAACTCTAAATAAAACTCAGGAGAGACGTCCGTACTCCGCAGGGGATCAGCTTCCAGAATCTACTGGGGAATGTTGTGCTTTTTCAAGATCGACGGGGAATCAACTCCGCTTGGGGAAAGTATTGTCGCATCCTGTTTTACTCTGCGGGGAATTGAGATGATTTGGCCACATTCTTCAGTTGAACCTAACTTGGTGCCTTGGCGGACAAAACAACCAGACTGCATTAGACAACTCCACATTGCCCCTGTCTTTGATGTCACCTGTAATTAATCTCTTGTTTTATATGCAAATATTTATGAATCAGCAATTTTAATGTCAAATGCATATATCAAAAATGAACATTGGACGTTCTTCGCAAGACAAAACAGAAAAAGGGAAAACAATGGTAATTTGTATGGACAAGTGAATTTGTATTGATTTAAACTTTGCCTGTGAATAGGCGTTTTTTGTACAAGAGGCTGACATCCTAGTAAGAGGATATCGCCAAATAGTATAGAGTTTACAATTTGAAAAAGGAAACAAAACAGCTATGTGAACAATCCCACCGGGTTCCTAACTCTGCTATCGCCTTTATGTCTTCGAACGTCTCATCGCCTTGCTGCCTAATTGAAAATGAAGCTGATTGGTCGATGCCGAAATCTTGAGCCAGATAGTTGATGCCGAATTCCGGATGCGAAGTGATCCAATGAGACATAGTGTTACGCTTTTATCCCTAACTTTTTCCTGGACCGCCCTTTCGGGTTTTCAGTCCACCGGGATACCCATTTTTGCCCAAGCCGCCCTTTCAGGTTTTCGACTTGCCGGGTGTACAGATTTTTATTCATTTCATCCCTTATTTTTGCCCGAACCCTTTTGGTTCGCCGGGAAGCCCTTATTTTTGCCTAGGTATGTCAACCTAGCGGGTCTTTTATTTATGCGTAGTATTTTTTTACTATGTCTGCATTGGCGGGGTGAGGAAGGTCGTCACCATCCATGGTGGTTAGGATCATGGCTCCTCATGAGAACACACGTTTAACCACAAATGGCCCTTCGTAAGTAGGGGTCCATTTGCCCCGGGGATCACTTTGAGGAAGGATGATGCGTTTGATTACCAGGTCCCCAACTTGATACTCTTGCGGTCTGACTTTCTTGTTAAATGCCCTGATCATCCGTTTTTGATACGTTTGACCATGACAGATAGCAGTGAGCCTCTTTTCGTCAATCAGATTTAATTGATCAAGTCGAGTCTGGATCCAATCATCTTCATCCAAGTCTGCATCCTTCATTATCCGGAGAGAGGGTATCTGGATTTCAATTGGCAAGACTGCCTCCATGCCATAGACCAAGGAGAAGGGAGTTGCCCCGGTTGACGTCCTTGCTGAGGTGCGGTACCCATGAAGAGCGAACGGTAACATCTCGTGCCAATCTTTATAGGTCACTGTCATCTTCTGCACAATTTTCTTGATATTTTTATTGGCTGCCTCTACAGCCCCATTCATCTTCGGCCGGTAGGGAGAAGAATTGTGGTGCTGTATCTTGAATTGTTCACAGAGTTCAGTGATCATTTTGTTATTGAGATTGGTACCATTATCCGTAATGATTCTTTCCGGGACTCCGTACCGACAGATCAGATTATGCCGGATGAAACGTGCCACGACGCTCTTGGTTACTGTGGCATAGGAAGCTGCCTCAACCCATTTCGTGAAGTAATCGATCGCCACCAAGATGAAGCGATGCCCATTGGATGCCGTTGGTCGGATTTCACCGATCATATCGATGCCCCACATTGCAAAAGGCCAAGGTGCCGTCAGGACATTCAAAGGAACCGGAGGGATATGCACCTTGTCAGCATAGATCTGGCATTTATGACAAGTTCGGGAGTGTTGGTAACAATCGGCTTCCATTGTGGACCAGAAATATCCTGCCCGAAGGATTTTCTTAGCCATGGTGTGTCCACTGGAATGTGTTCCAAATGTACCTTCATGCAGCTCCATCATGATTTTCTCCGCTTCAGCCTTATCCACACAACGTAGCAGAGTCGAATCATGATTCCGTTTGTAGAGAATGCCGTTGCTGAGGAAGAATTTTGCAGCAAACCTCCTCATGAACTTCTTATCATTGACAGATGCACCTTCAGGGTATTCCTGAGCTTCCAAATACCTCTTCACCTCATGATACCAGGGTTTTTCAACAACCTTCTCAGCCTCGAGCTCGCAACAGTATGCCGGTTCATCCAACTTCCAGATAATGATTCAGGGAGCCTCATTGTCCCATTTAACTTTGAACATTGAAGACATCGTGGCTAGTGCGTCCGCTAGCTGATTATCCTCTCTGGGGAAATGCTCAAAAGTTATCTCTTCAAAGTGGGGAAGCAAGGTCGACACATACTCCTTGTAAGGAATAAGATTCGGGTGTTTCGTATCCCACTCGCCTTTGATCTGATTGATCACGAGAGCGGAATCTCCGAAGACACTTAGAAATTTTATCCTTAAGTCGATTGCAGCTTGTAAACCCATGATACATGCCTCATATTCTGCCATATTGTTAGTGCAGCTGAAACATAATCGGGCGGTGAGGGGAGTATGAGTTCCTTTGGGAGATATGATTACAGCGCCGACGCCGTTACCCAAAGCATTGGAGGCTCCATCAAAATGCATAGACCATCGGGATCCTTCCTCAGGTCCTTCATCCGGTCCAGGTACTTCACAGTCAGTTACCACCATGATGTCTTCGTCCGGAAAATCAAAGTTCAATGATTGGTAATCGTCCACAGGTTGGTGTGCCAAATGATCTGCCAGTACACTTCCCTTAATTGCTTTCTGAGTTGTATACTGGATATCATATTCTGTCAAGATCATTTGCCATCTCGCTATTCTTCCAGACAGAGCGGGCTTTTCAAATATGTACTTGATGGGATCCATCTTTGAAATCAATAAAGTAGTGTGAGTCAGCATATACTGTCTCAGCCGGCGAGCAGCCCATACAAGAGCGCAGCAAGTTTTCTCAAGCAGTGAGTAACGAGACTCACAGTCGGTAAACTTTTTGCTCAAGTAATAAATAGCGTGCTCTTTTCGGCCAGACTCGTCATGCTGCCCCAGCACACACCCCATTGAATTATCAAGCACTGTCAAGTATAGTATCAGAGGTCTTCCTTCCACCGGTGGCATAAGAATGGGTGGCTCTTGGAGATATTCCTTTATCCTTTCAAAGGCGGCCTGACATTCATCATTCCAGCGTACTACTTGATTTTTCTTCAGCAATTTGAAGATTGGCTCACAAGTAGCAGTCATATGCGAGATGAATCGAGCAATGTAATTCAGTCGTCCTAGGAAACCTCTGACTTCTTTCTCTGTTTTTGGAGTCGGCATCTCTTGTATGGCTTTTACCTTGGCAGGATCCACCTGAATACCTTTATCACTTACAATGAAACCTAGCAATTTTCCGGATCTTACCCCAAAGGTGCATTTGTTGGGATTCAACCTCAGCTTGTATAACTTGAGTCGGTCAAACAACTTCCTCAGATGGTCAAGGTGCTCCTCCTCAGTTTGAGACCTTGCAATCATGTCATCAACGTATACCTCAATCTCATGATGGATCATATCATGAAATAAAGCAACCATGGCACGTTGATAGGTTGCCCCAGCATTTTTCAATCCGAATGGCATGACCTTATAACAGAAGGTGCCCCACTGAGTCACAAAGGTAGTCTTCTCCATATCCTCTGGAGCCATCTTGATCTGATTATACCCTGAAAAGCCATCCATGAAGGAGAACACCTTGTGTTGAGCTGTATTGTCGACAAGGACATCAATGTGAGGTAGGGGGAAGTCATCCTTGGGGCTGGCCCTGTTCAGATCCCTGTAGTCAACACACATTCTGACCTTACCGTCCTTCTTTGGTACCGGCACCACGTTGGCAGCCCACTGGGGGTAAGAAGTCACTGCAAGGAACCCGGCATCAAACTGCTTCATAACCTCGGCCTTGATCTTCTCAGACATCTCTGGACGCATCCGTCGGACTTTTTGCTTTACCGGAGGGCAATCTTCCTTGGTTGGCAGGTGGTGAACTACAATGTCGGCATCCAAACCAGGCATATCTTCATAGGACCAAGCAAAAATCTCCATGTAGTCTTGTAGCATCTGGATCAATCGTTGCTTCACGCTGAGCTCTAGATTGGCACCAATCTTGACCTCTTTCCTATCTGTCTCAGTACCCAGGTTAATTGTTTCCACCGGCTCTTCATGTGGCTGAATAGCTCTCTCTTCCTGGAGTAGCAGTCTTGCGAGTTCACCAGGCACTTCGCAATCATCTTCACCTTCGTCTTCGGCCAAGTTGATCGGATTTTCGAAGTCATAACTGGCGGTAGCAGAGCTGTTACCAGTGAGATCCAGAGTGGATTGAAACCTGTATGAGTGAGTGTGTGTAAATATAGCTGTTTTGCAATATATATAACACAGGAAGGAAAAGAGCACAAGATTTGAAATGCAACAAACGTCCAATGTTTTGATTGATGATATATGAAAATGTCATACAAAAAGCCCTCACAAATGGAGCTACGATGCCCCGGGTAGGACACCGAGCCAACAAAGTTTTAACATATTGTTTGTTACAAATTGGAAACCAAAAGAAATTAATTACTGCGTGACAAATGTGATAGGGGTAAAATCCTTTGCCGTCCAGTTGCTTGGTCCGTCGCTGGCAGTCGGGTAGATCCAACTGTCAAACTCTGCTTCCTCCACATCTTCCTCAATAGCATTCACCCTTGAGCTGGAAATAAACACCGGAGCCTTTCTGATCTTCTCTTTGCGCACAGCCTTCTGAGCCTCCGCGGTAAAGCCAAACCTAAACTTGTCGTTCTTCTGAGTGAAGTCAGGAAGCTGACCCCAGTTTGCACAATTGCCTTTCTGAACCACAGCCCGGGCATCCCTTAGGGAAGCCATCTTCAAGGAAACATTCTCTTCGACTGCTGTCTCTGCTGCTGCTGAAATTGGATGTACTTCCTCGAAATGCTGGAAGGGGGTTTCAATAAACTCCCCATCCATCTCAATGTATCTGAAGGAATTCAAATGGCTCACCATGTACTCCTCTTCTCCTTGCACAGTGACGATCTTCCCCCTGACGGGATACTTCAGTTTCTGGTGCAAGGTGGAGGTCACTGCCCCAGCTTTATGGATCCAAGGTCGACCCAGCAGACAAGAGTACGATGGACGTATATCCATCACATAAAAGGTAGAGTCAAACACTTGGGAGCCCACACGAATAGGGATGTTAACCTCTCCATGAACCATCCTTTTGGAACCGTCGAAGGCCCTGACGATGATATTGCTGGGTTTCAATTCCAGGCCTTCATAATCCAGACGGTCTAAAGCCTTTTTCGGTAGAACATTCAAGGAAGAACCAGTATCCACCAATACATGCGCCAGAGTAGTGCCCCTGCATTCGATAGAGACATGCAGGGCATCATTGTGGTCTCTCCCTTTCGCGGTCAGGTCAGCATCTGAAAAACCTAGGCCATTGTCTGCTGTTAGATTAGCTATGCAATCAGTGAACTGGACTGCAGACGTCTCCTGCGGCACATGGGCCGTCTTGAGAAATGAGATCAAGGCCTTAGCATGGGCCTCGGAGCATAGCAATAAGGAGAGCAGGGAGATCTTGGAGGGTGTATGCCCCAACTGCTCGACAACATTAAAATCACTCTTCTTTATTATTTTCAGAATCTCCTCCATTTCTTGTCGGGAGGCCTCAGCATTTATGGGTATTGGTGCCTCCATCCGGGCAGGCTCTTCTTCAATCCCTTTGCCCCGAGCATTTGATGACTCGGCAGCAGGGGACACAATTTGATCAGCAACAGGAACAGGTAAACTTGTAGGTTTTATAAGAAGGGGTCTTCGAATAGCGGGCGGCGCAATGTCAGGAGAGAAGAGCCTGCCACTGCGGGTAACTTTGGCTGGACCAGTGATATCGCAGATACTGGCACTAGCGTCGAATTCTTGTTTGATTCCATTTACATACACGTCTGCCCCATAATGCCAGGGGACAGCTTTATCAGATATGTAGGGGAGAGGCCCCGGGACAGTAATAATCACAGGTGCAACAGTCATAATTTGAACAGGCTTCTTCGGGGGAGCCTTGATTGGATTTTTGAAGATGGTAATCACAGAAACTTCTTTCATCGGAACCAACTGAACATCAGACTTTTTGAATAGAATTTCCTTGCTATCCATTAGGCCTTGGACGCCTAACCTCAGCAAGGGACAATCAGATAGGGAAACAACACAGAATAGGCAACCTTCACCGCAACCCGGAAATAAACCGGCCCGCAGTAGGTTCTTCTTAACAGTCTTCAGAGGGGTGACAACTTCATTTACCGAAACAGCGTACATTTCTTCTTCGATGGCATTTACTCTATGCTGGGGCATAGGAGCAGTTACAACATTTGGTCTCTCCAGCGCTTCAAACTGAATTTCCTTTGCGTCGATCAGATCTTGCACTTTGTTTCTCAAGGCCCAGCAATCATCAGTAGTGTGCCCGGGACTATCAGAATGATAAGCACACCGGGCATTCGGGTTATACTTAGGAGATGCAGTGTTGACGACCTTAGGCGCTTCTTTGAGGGTCACCAGGTTGGTGGATAACAGTTGTGGTAAAATTTGAGATAAGGTCATACTCAGTCGGGTATACTGCCTCTTGGGCCTTTCGATTCTTTGTTGATTGTACTGCTGAGGAGCAGCAGCAGGTTTTGAGATGACCAAAGCGTTGACGGCTTGGCGACTTTCGGGCTTGACTTGTCTCCTAGGACCATAGACGGCACTTGCTTCTTTCTTAAACGGCCTCTTCTCAGCGCTTGTGGAGGCAGCCTTTTGTATCTTGCCTGACCTGATGCCAGCTTCAATTCTTTCTCCCGTTAATATCAAATCTGTAAATCCAGCGGAGGAGTTGCCAACCAAATGATTGAAAAACGGACCAGACAACGTCCCCAGAAACATATCAACCAGTTCTCGATCAGTCAATGGAGGCTGCACCCTGTAACACCCTCTAAAACCCCGCATATAATTTTCGCAAATATTAAAAATTATAAACTCAGAGTACATGTAATAATCGAGGAATGCTACAATTCTCTTTTAATAAAATAAATTCCTGTCATGCATAATTTTAGTGGTAACTCGTACATGTCTACACAGCGGAATAATTTATTTAATAAAATCAAATGTTATAATAATTTCCAAGTCATCAGGGATTAACACCTGGAAAGTCAACATTATATCATAACAAATAAAAAAGGAATAAACGAGTCTGACTAAAGCAGCTCGACAACCAAACGTTCCCGGAGTTACAACTATCAGAGCATGACCCGGACATACTAAAACGAAACTAAACTAGACACGATAAGCCTTCGCCAAGCACCTGAGCGAAGCTCCTCAATCTGAAATATTCAACAGTAAGGGTGAGCTTCTCAAATATACATTTGGTTATACATTCATAACAATCAATTCACGAAATCATAAGCATCACCCACTAATTAACATATTTCATAGTTTACAAAACCTTTACAATTCATATATCCATGACATACTGCCTTCCATATTTGCAAATATTCATCAAACATCATCAACCATTTATCAAATCATACGTGCATGCGAACAATCAGATATAACACTGGAAAAATCATCCATTCATGTTATATTCGGGTAATGCAACACACCCATGCATGTGGTACCACTACACCGCCCCATTAAATCGCGGGTCACGGATAACTCACCGTTCCATTATATCGCGGACACGGCTACCACCTCAACGTTCCATTAAATCGCGGACACGTATATTGGCCACCATGTTAATTCCACACAATGGGAATTAACAAATGCAACATGATATGTAAGTATGTAACACTCAGCATACTATGAACATCGATCAACATATCATGCACATCAACAATATCAAACATAACATGATATGAAATAGCATGTAACCACTCAGCATACCGTTTAAACATCAATCATATCCAGTTACGGATAGCATGTAATCACTCAGCATACTATTCAAACATCAACCAATCACATCAATTATATCGTATCTCATGCTCGATAACATAACTAAAAGCATGGCAATAAAAATCCAACGTCAAAACACTGGAATCAAAAATTCAGAAACTCATCACAGCAGAGCAACACGGGCACCCGTGTTGTGCAACACGGCCCGTGTTGTGCAGAACGTCCAGAAAAATGCACATTTTAATTTCATCAGTACAGGGGCTCTGACACGGGTACCCGTGTTGTGCAACACGGCCCGTGTCGTGCAACCAGGAGCACACCCCTTCCAACTCAGAGGAGCAACACGGGCACCCGTGTTGTGCAACACGGCCCGTGTTGCTGAGCGCGCACAGGATTTTCCTGAACCTGCAGCAGCTCAGAAAACAGCAGTCCAAACGCGGGAAAACGTCCGCCAAAACGCGCATTTCAGCACCTAACGCATCGAGTTTGTACAATTCACAACACACCACAATATCCAAGTTACCAACAATTATTATAATAACCTTAATCGGAAACTAACCGTCCTTTTGGGGAAATCTACTGACACGGAGGTTATCCCTACAACTTCCACGGTAAATTCACGATCATGATATATGCTCTCAATTCCTCATTTGGGACCTAAAACTCTTAATCGATTCATAAAAATTGGGAACCTAACCCTTTTCTAACAAGGTTCAGTCCTACAGTTATCGATCCCTAGAAACATCTAACAATTGGGAATTCCTACGATTACCCGAATCAACCGTACATAAACCCATAAACAAATATAAATCGAGTATAAACCCCCCTTACCTTATCAATTAGCAGCTTTGGGTTCTTGGGCGGTGTTCTTCGTTCTCCGTTCTTCAGAGCTCTCTTTTCCCAAATTCTAACTTCTGTTCTTACGTGAAAACCAAAATGAGAAAATGGTCTAAGTCCCAAACATAACTTTATTTCTCTGCACCCCCACTCTTTACTAACAACATCTAAGCCCAATAACATAAAAATTCTAATATTCCTTATTTCTTTTATTTTCCTCAAATACTCCAAAATAAATAATTCTTTTTATTTTATTAATTCTAATAAAATAAATTCCCAAATTCAAATAAATCAATTAATTGAAAACGGGATGTTACAACTCTCCCCCACTAAAAGAGTTTTCGTCCTCGAAAACATACCTTAAACGAACAGCTCCGGATAAGCCTCCTTCATCTGGCTCTCCAGCTCCCAAGTGATATTTCCATCTGCTGGACCTCCCCAAGCAACCTTTACTAATGCTATCTCTTTACCTCTTAACTGTTTCACTTCCCGATCTTCCATCCTCATAGGCAATGTTTCTACTGTCAGGTTATCTCTCACCTGTACATCATCTATTTGGATTACATGAGATGGGTCTGGAATGTATCTCCTCAGCTGAGAAACATGAAAAACATCGTGCAAATTCGCAAGTCTCGGAGGTAAAGCAATACGATAAGCAACTTCTCCAACTCTTTCCGTAATCTGAAACGGACCAATAAAACGCGGAGTCAACTTCTTAGATTTCAACGCTCGACCAATACCCGTCATCGGAGTAACTCTCATAAACACATGATCTCCAGCACTGAATTCTAAATTCTTTCTCCTCTTATCATGATAACTTTTCTGACGACTCTGAGAAGCTCTCATCTTCTCTTGAATCAATTTGATCTTTTCAGTAGTCTGCTGAACAATCTCTGGCCCAACTACCGAACTCTCTCCAGATTCATACCAACACAAAGGTGTTCTACACCGTCTACCGTACAATGCCTCAAACGGAGCCATACCAATACTCGATTGGTAACTATTGTTATAAGTAAACTCAATCAATGGCAAATAGCTATCCCAAGCTCCACCTTTCTCTAAGACACAAGCACGCAATAAATCTTCCAACGATTGAATCGTCCTCTCCGTCTGTCCATCAGTCTGAGGATGGTAAGCTGAACTCAACCTCAATCTAGTACCCAAAGCCTTCTGCAATCCTTCCCAAAATTTCGAAGTGAACCTCGGATCCCTATCTGACACAATACTAGAAGGAACTCCATGCAAACTCACTATTTTCTCAATATACAACTGTGCCAATTTCTCCATCGAGTAATCCATTCGCACCGGTATAAAATGAGCAGACTTAGTCAACCTATCCACAACGACCCATATCGCTTCACAATTCATAGGAGTCCTCGGCAACCCAGATACAAAATCCATAGAAATACTATCCCACTTCCATTCTGGAATAAACATTGGTTGCATAAATCCAGACGGCTTCTGATGCTCAATCTTCGATTTCTGACAGATTAAACATGCATACACAAATTCAGCTATTTCCTTTTTCATTCCCGGCCACCAAAACAATTTCTTCAAATCATGATACATTTTCGTGGCACCCGGATGAATACTCATCCCACTGCGATGTCCTTCCTCTAATATACTCTTCTTGATTTCTGCGACATCAGGAACACAAACTCTATCGCCAAATCTCATAACATCATTTTCATCAATTCTAAACTCACCACCTTGACCTTGATTGATCAATGTCAATTTATCAACTAAATTAACATCGGATTTCTGCCCGATTCTGATCTCTTCTAGAATACCACTAGTAAGTTTCAACATACCCAAACGAACACACTTCGGAGTACTTTCACAAACCAAACTCAAATCTCGGAATTGCTCAATTAAATCCAATTCACGAACCATCATCATAGACATATGCAAGGACTTTCTGCTCAAAGCATCTGCAACTACATTTGCCTTACCAGGATGGTAATTCAAACCAAAATCATAATCTTTGAGAAATTCCAACCACCTTCTTTGCCTCATATTGAGCTCTTTCTGATCGAAAAGATATTTCAAACTCTTATGATCGCTATACACTTCAAATCTCGAACCATACAGATAATGTCTCCACAATTTCAAGACAAACACAACTGCTGCCAGTTCTAAGTCATGAGTAGGATAGTTCCTTTCATGAACCTTCAACTGTCTTGAAGCATACGCAACTACCTGTTGATTCTGCATTAAAACACCACCTAAACCCAACAGAGATGCATCACAATAGACCACAAAAGATTCCACCGGATTCGGCAAAATCAGAATAGGAGCACTAGTCAATCTCCGCTTCAATTCTTGGAAACCTTTCTCACAATCAGAATCCCAAATAAACGCTTGTCCTTTACGAGTCAACTTCGTCAATGGCAATGCTAACTTTGAGAATCCTTCGATAAACTTTCTGTAATAACCTGCAAGACCAAGAAAACTTCTGATTTCCGAAACAGTCTTCGGCGCTTCCCACTGGGATACCGCTTCTACTTTCATAGGATCCACTGCAATACCATTCTTAGAAATCACATGTCCAAGAAAACTAACTTCACTCAGCCAGAACTCACATTTGGACAACTTTGCATACAGCTTCTTATCTTTCAACAACTCTAACACAATTCTGAGATGTCCCGCATGCTCTTCGTCATTCTTGGAATAAATCAGAATGTCATCAATAAAAACCACAACAAACTTATCCAGATACGGATGAAAAATCCTATTCATATATTCCATGAAAACACCAGGTGCATTAGTAACCCCGAACGGCATAACAGAATATTCATAATGCCCATACCTCGTTCGAAAAGCAGTCTTTTGAATATCTTCCGCTTTCACACGAATCTGATGATAAAGTCAATCTTACTGAATACACTAGCTCCAATTAGTTGGTCCATCAAATCATCAATCCTCGGTAACGGATACCGATTCTTAATGGTTACCTTGTTCAATTGCCTGTAATCAACACACAGTCTCATAGAACCTTCTTTCTTCTTAACCAACAATACCGGAGCACCCCAAGGCGAAACACTTGGACGAATAAACTTCTTCTCCAGTAAATCTTCCAACTGACTCTTCAATTCAGCCAATTCAGACGCAGACATACGATATGGCGCCATCGACACCGGTCTCGTACCAGGAATTAAATCTATAGAAAATTCCACCTCTCTCTCAGGAGGTAACTCGCCAACATCATCAGGAAAGACTTCTGGAAAATCACACACCACTGGCAATTCACTACTCCTGACCTTTCCTGCCGCATCTAACGAAGCAAGTAACATAAACACATTAGCACCATCTTCCATTGCTTCTTGCACCTGCCTAGCAGTCATAGTCAAATTCTCGACACCAACTGCTTCTGGGAAAATCACCGTCTTAGCAAAGCAGTTCAGATGAACCCGGTTGAATTCCAACCAGTTCATCCCAAGGATAATATCAATTTGTTCAAGCGGTAGGCACACTAAATCCATACCGAAACTTCTACCAAAAATCTCAATAGGACAATTCCTACATACAAGTGAAGTTGTCACTGAACCCGATGCAGGAGTATCAACAACCATGCTACCTTGCATACCAGATATGTCCAGTTTCAACCTCTCAGCACAATCCAAAGAAATGAAAGAATGAGTTGCACCAGTATCAATAATTGCAACTAAAGGTGTGCCATGAATAAAACACGTACCTTTAATCAATCGATCCTCTGGAGTAGTCTCAGATCCAGACAAGGCGAACACTCTTCCACTTGACTGATCCTTCCTAGGCTTAGGACACTGCGGACGAATGTGACCTTCTTCGCCACAATTGTAACAAGTAACAGACTTCCCTTTGCAATCAATAGACAAATGACCGGCCTTTCCACATTTATAGCACTTCTTCTCATCACTCTTGCAATCTCGAATGTGATGACCAGACTCACCACACCTGTAGCATCTGATAGGAGCCTTAGAATCTCCCCCACTAGGCCTTTTCCAACCGCCTGATCTCTGGTTATCTCTACCATATGGCTTGCCACGGTCCATATGTTGCTTCCCTCTTTTATCAACAGCCCCACGAGAGTGAGACGACCGATTCTTGGTAATATCTTCTTCCAAGATTCTGCTACAATCCACCAAATCAGAAAATCTACGAATACGCTGGTACCTGATTCCCTGCTTAATCTCATCTCGGAGACCATTCTCAAATTTGATACATTTAGAGAATTCTCCAGCCTCATCATTGTTGTAGTGTGCATAATACTTTGCCAGCTCAGTGAACTTAGTAGCATACTCACTAACAGTCAGATTGCCCTGCTTAAGCTCCAAAAACTCAATTTCCTTTCTTCCCCGAACATCTTCAGGAAAGTACCTCCTCAGAAAAGCCCTTCTGAAGTTAGCCCAAGTCAGTGCCTCTCCATCCTGAACCATTTCAGTCCTTGTGGCAACCCACCAGTCGTCGGCCTCTTCTGCCAACATATGCGTACCATATCTGAATTTCAGATCTTCAGCACAATCAATCACACGGAAAATCCTTTCGATTTCCTTCAGCCACTTCTGAGCACCTTCAGGGTCATGTGTACCTTTGAACAACGGAGGATTGTTCCTTTGGAAATTTCCCAATTGCCTATCAGCACCAATCACGCCTCCAGTTGGGTTTCCAGCAAGTACACCAGCTAACATCCCCAAAGCCTCAGCGAGTGCAGCATCATTTCGTCCGTTACCTCCAGCCATATTCCTGAGAATTAAAACATACTCCACATCAGAATACAGTATCGACAGTGTTACCTTGCACCAGTCGCATACGAAAAGGAATGACTGACTCAAAACTCTGGTCACAACGACCGACTATGCTCTGATACCACTATTGTAACACCCTCTAAAACCCCGCATATAATTTTCGCAAATATTAAAAATTATAAACTCAGAGTACATGTAATAATCGAGGAATGCTACAATTCTCTTTTAATAAAATAAATTCCTGTCATGCATAATTTTAGTGGTAACTCGTACATGTCTACACAGCGGAATAATTTATTTAATAAAATCAAATGTTATAATAATTTCCAAGTCATCAGGGATTAACACCTGGAAAGTCAACATTATATCATAACAAATAAAAAAGGAATAAACGAGTCTGACTAAAGCAGCTCGACAACCAAACGTTCCCGGAGTTACAACTATCAGAGCATGACCCGGACATACTAAAACGAAACTAAACTAGACACGATAAGCCTTCGCCAAGCACCTGAGCGAAGCTCCTCAATCTGAAATATTCAACAGTAAGGGTGAGCTTCTCAAATATACATTTGGTTATACATTCATAACAATCAATTCACGAAATCATAAGCATCACCCACTAATTAACATATTTCATAGTTTACAAAACCTTTACAATTCATATATCCATGACATACTGCCTTCCATATTTGCAAATATTCATCAAACATCATCAACCATTTATCAAATCATACGTGCATGCGAACAATCAAATATAACACTGGAAAAATCATCCATTCATGTTATATTCGGGTAATGCAACACACCCATGCATGTGGTACCACTACACCGCCCCATTAAATCGCGGGTCACGGATAACTCACCGTTCCATTATATCGCGGACACGGCTACCACCTCAACGTTCCATTAAATCGCGGACACGTATATTGGCCACCATGTTAATTCCACACAATGGGAATTAACAAATGCAACATGATATGTAAGTATGTAACACTCAGCATACTATGAACATCGATCAACATATCATGCACATCAACAATATCAAACATAACATGATATGAAATAGCATGTAACCACTCAGCATACCGTTTAAACATCAATCATATCCAGTTACGGATAGCATGTAATCACTCAGCATACTATTCAAACATCAACCAATCACATCAATTATATCGTATCTCATGCTCGATAACATAACTAAAAGCATGGCAATAAAAATCCAACGTCAAAACACTGGAATCAAAAATTCAGAAACTCATCACAGCAGAGCAACACGGGCACCCGTGTTGTGCAACACGGCCCGTGTTGTGCAGAACGTCCAGAAAAATGCACATTTTAATTTCATCAGTACAGGGGCTCTGACACGGGTACCCGTGTTGTGCAACACGGCCCGTGTCGTGCAACCAGGAGCACACCCCTTCCAACTCAGAGGAGCAACACGGGCACCCGTGTTGTGCAACACGGCCCGTGTTGCTGAGCGCGCACAGGATTTTCCTGAACCTGCAGCAGCTCAGAAAACAGCAGTCCAAACGCGGGAAAACGTCCGCCAAAACGCGCATTTCAGCACCTAACGCATCGAGTTTGTACAATTCACAACACACCACAATATCCAAGTTACCAACAATTATTATAATAACCTTAATCGGAAACTAACCGTCCTTTTGGGGAAATCTACTGACACGGAGGTTATCCCTACAACTTCCACGGTAAATTCACGATCATGATATATGCTCTCAATTCCTCATTTGGGACCTAAAACTCTTAATCGATTCATAAAAATTGGGAACCTAACCCTTTTCTAACAAGGTTCAGTCCTACAGTTATCGATCCCTAGAAACATCTAACAATTGGGAATTCCTACGATTACCCGAATCAACCGTACATAAACCCATAAACAAATATAAATCGAGTATAAACCCCCCTTACCTTATCAATTAGCAGCTTTGGGTTCTTGGGCGGTGTTCTTCGTTCTCCGTTCTTCAGAGCTCTCTTTTCCCAAATTCTAACTTCTGTTCTTACGTGAAAACCAAAATGAGAAAATGGTCTAAGTCCCAAACATAACTTTATTTCTCTGCACCCCCACTCTTTACTAACAACATCTAAGCCCAATAACATAAAAATTCTAATATTCCTTATTTCTTTTATTTTCCTCAAATACTCCAAAATAAATAATTCTTTTTATTTTATTAATTCTAATAAAATAAATTCCCAAATTCAAATAAATCAATTAATTGAAAACGGGGTGTTACACACCCTGCCAGCCAAATCTCTCCATTTTTGAGCGTACTCTTTGAAACCTTCACCCGTCCCTAGAGACATACCCTGAAGTTGGGTACGCGTAGGAGCGAGATCAGAATTGTATTGGTACTGTCTGTAGAATGCGCTTGCCAAATCTTCCTAGTGTCGGATGCTAGCTCCATCCAATTGGTAGAACCATTCAAGCTGTGACCCCGAGAGGCTATCTTGGAAGAAGTGAATCCAGAGGTTCTTATCCGCCGTGTAAGGTTGGATTTTCCTTACGTACGACCTTAGATGTAGCTTTGGACAGGAGACCCCATCATACTTGGCGAAGGCAGGCGCCTTAAACTTGTGTGGAATTACCTCCCCAGAAGATAACCCCAAATCTCCGAAATCCAGTCCTGGCACGTTCTGAATTTCCATGGCGCTCAAGCGGTCCTCCAATTGCTTGTATCTGTCAGCAGCAGGTGGGTACTGTTCGTCGTTATAGTCCGTCTCGTTGTCGGAGACTGCGGGACTAGGTGCTCCTCCCCCTTGGGGACTGTTTTTCTCAGCAGAAGAAGTGGTTGGATCAGCTTCATTGTGGAGTGTGTTCCCAAATCTGCGTCCGGTGTTGAACAGCGCGGTCCTCTTTTTCTTCTTCTTCTTCATGAGTAGAGTCTTCAACTCTTGCTGACCTTGGGCTAGGCTTAGGACCATCTCTTGAAACTGTGCACTTTGGGCCTGAAGGGCCTTGATTGCCTGCTCGCTGGATGAGTCTGGATTCATGATGACTGTGCAAAATAAACAACGAAGGAGATTAAGCAACCTGTGAAATAGGGTACCTGCTATGCATATGGTGCAATGGAATGCGTATGTTTTATGTTTTCAAAGACAAACAAGATTCAACTTTGTAGACAAAAAGGGAAACACACTTCATTAGATTAAAATTTTCAATTGTTCAACAATTTGCCCTTAGGCATTACAGGAATGAAAAATACTGGAAAGGAAATAAACTATAAAAGGAAACATCCAAAGCTCATCAATGCTCCCATGGCCTTCTTTTCTCAGTGTTGATGTAGTTGTTCAAGACCCGTTCTTCTTCCAATTGCTTAGTCAGCCTCTGAATCTTCCGTTCCTGCTCGTTGAACTTCTCTCGATAGAAATCCCGTTCTTCCTTTAGCTGCGCCCAAGATCTCTTCATGGTGTCAAAATCAGTAGGTATCTGAGGAGGGAGGACAGTCGGAGGAACCCCATCTTCATCAGGAGATTCCAGAATGAGAGGTCTAACAGCTTCGTAGGGCATACCTAATTTTTGAGCACGGATGCGGACCCATTTGCAATAGGGCTTCAATGGCAGGGAAGTCTTTGGTCCCAACTCATGTGGGTTGGCTTTGTGGATTCTGTCCCAAGCTCTAATGAAACCCTGACGTAGTTTGTCACTGTCTGCCTGAAACTCAAAATGGAAGTGAGGAACCAGCATTTCATGAGGCCCATCTCCTCTGGCTCTTCCAAACTGACGGAGAGCTAAGCACGGATTGTAAGAGATTCCTCCTTGGATACCAATCAATGGGACATTAGGGTATTCTCCGCAACGGTCAATAACAGCTACCTCATCCAAACCTCTGAGAGTCCAGGTGATGTCATTATCAGAGAGAGACATTAACCTCCGAGCCCAACCTTTTCCTTCTTCATTCTTCAGCACGAACTTAGGAAGGTGCGAAATAAACCACCTTACTAGCAAAGGAGCACAACACCACGGAGTCCCCCGTTTTCGAGCAGTACGAGCATAGAGTTGTTGTAGAATATCACCCAAAAGAGTGGGTACCGGATTCCGAGACATGAAGATCCTTATGACATGGATACTGATAAAAGTGTCAGGGTTGGGAAACAATACCAGACCATAGATCAAAAGTGCCAGAATATCTTCATATGCCTTGAAGTCCAAGTCATTCCAGAAATCATTAGCCTTGCCAACCAGAAATTTGACCAAAAAGCCCTTGACCCCATTTCTAGTTTCCCAGTTGGATAATACCTCTTCTTTGGTCAAGGGGAGAATTGCAGCAATCTCTTCAGGCCTAGGAGTCTTTTCCAAACCGGTGAATGGAGTTTGTTCTAAGACAGGGATCCCAAGCAAATGAGAAAACTCTTCCAGGGTAGGAACCAGCTGGAAGTCTTGAAAGGTGAAACAGTGATACAGAGGGTCATAAAACTGGGTCAGAACACTTATCAGTTGTTGGTCCCATTTTGTAGTGATCAAGCCAAGGAGAGAACCATGTCTGTTGTTGAAGGAGGTAGTGTTTGGAATCCTTCCAACCAAATCCTTGAGTAAAACTGGTGGTTGAACAAAGTTGAGCCGGACAGTATTTCTTCGCACGGGCATCATGATGTCCTACAAAACAGAGCAAAGATGAAACCTTTTTTGTCTTTGAAATGGGTTAGTCCTTTATACAGGATGCATGCGATGGTATGATGGCATGATGCTATGATGAAGCACACCACAAGTATTCACATAGGCAAATAAGGCACACAAGTCACACAAGACACCCTTAGGTTTCAGGCCAGCATGAGTTTCAGGTATTACCCTCTTTTGGTTTTGTTGGTTAAAACCTGTCCTATCAAAAGTAACCGGGTTCTAGAGGATCTCAAATCATTGGCTACCCTCAATCGGTCATAACTCCAGCATCGCAATCTTTTCTCGCGGCCAGAACCATCTCGAGAGTTTAGCCTCAATGAGTGTAGCATACTGCTACTGTCCTATTAGCCAAGTTGGTCAATTTAGGGTTCTAAGGTTGGTTGGTGTTTAATGACTCCTTAGAAGACCTATATTCTCCCCGTTGCAACACAAGGGATATAGGTATAGACTAAGATGCCACACCAACGTATCCACTGCTTCACCCATGTCGGTCTACGCCGGACAGGTCCCTCACAAATTATGCTACCTAAAAAAGGGTATATCCCAGATCCGGGTTAGGATCTATGAACTCCGATGCAAAGCCCACAAATATAAAAGAAAACAAAGCAAACAATTGAAAACAAAGGTGATCAAAGCCCTAAGGTTACTCCACTTTTAAAAGCATCCCCAGCAGAGTCGCCAGTTCTGTGATACGGTGGGAGAACTGACTTGAGGTTTGCGTTTGTATTCGCAAATGTTGCGGTTAGCAAGAGTCGCCACCGACTTTTTATTTTATCCTAAGGAAAGGTTAAAAAGCACAGCAAAAACCTTTTGAGATGTTTTCTTGGGTTCGGGGAGTAGATTATAGGAAGGGAAGGTATTAGCACCCTTTCTATCCATGGTTATCCATGGGCTCTTAGTTACTTGCTTAGATCACTTGCCTTTTTTCAATTGTTTTAAATGGTGCTTGAATGTGTGGGTTTTTTGAAAATGTTTTGAAAAGAGGCCAATGTGGTGGCAACCTTTGTAATGATCCATGTGGGGATGTATACAAAGATGTATGTCTTTTGAAAAGGTTTTCATTTGTTTTTGAAAGTTGTTTTGAAAGTGTAGTAATGTGTGATTTTGAAATTAGGCAAGTGTTTTGTTTCGCAAATTTGATTCAAGTAACTAAGAGGTTATCTACTCCTAAATTTCTCAAAAGATTATTGTTATGTTTTAACCCTTTTAACAAGTTTGTTCCACCATTGTATTTGGTGGACAATCTTGTGTTAGGATGTGAAAGGGACAGGCGCGGGTCATCGTTTAGACCATAATTGCAACGGCGTTAAATGTCTTTGGGCAATTTTCTTTAAGGGACTTGATCATTTGTTTTTGTTTGTTTTGAAAAGTTTTTATCGAGGGACTATGATCATTCAAACTGTTTGCTTTGCCCAAAGAAGTTCAACATACAATATGGCCCATTTATTTGAAGGCAACAAGTGGAATACCCTAGGGGGTGCAAGTGTGATTTGTGTGTCCATTTTCATGCTTGTTTATCTTGTATTAGGTCAAACTATTTTTTATCGTTTTTTTCGCATACAAACCCTAATTCTAACATGTTATCATTAGAAAGCAATAAAGTGCGAAATTAAAATTACTAAGCTATTACAAAACCAAATATGGGAAGGGGGGTACAAATGTTCAAATGGGGATATTGACAAGAATTTAAATCTAAATTATTACATCATTTTGAATATTTGCAATTTAAATAATGTACAAAAATTAAATAAAAATGCAAGATGCACAAAAAAATGTTTTGTATATGTATGAAAAATATTATTTATGTAAAAGAGAAAAGAAAATAAAAATTATATTATTTTTTTGAGTATTTTAAATTTAGGGCAAAAAACCCTAATTTTTAAAGAAAATGCATTATTGTCTAATTTAATACAACTCTTTATTTATTATTTATAAAAATAAAATAAAATGAAGTATATTGTGAAAAAAGTATTTTTGTATCAAATATTAATAAAAATGAAAAATTCAAGTATTTTTATATTTTAGCTTAAATATATTAATAAACATATATATATATATATATATATATATATATATATATATATATATATATATATATATATATATATATATATATATATATATATATATATATATATATATATATATATATATATATATATATATATATATATATATATATATATATATATATATATATATATATATATATATATATATATATATATATATATATATATATATATATATATATATATATATATATATATATATATATATATATATATATATATATATATATATATATATATATATATATATATATATATATATATATATATATATATATATATATATATATATATATATATATATATATATATATATATATATATATATATATTAAACCTTAAATAGGTATTATACACAAAGATAAATATTTATTTAATATTTTAATAAAATAAATAAAAAGAGTATTTTTTGTGTGAAATATTTTCAGAATGTAAACAAAAATAAAAATTGTATTTACACTATTTTCTATTTATTCTAATAATAGTACATATATATTTTATATACAAACAAAAGAAATAAACAAATAAATATGCAAATAAATACAAAAATGATGGAAAAAATATTTTTAATTTTTAAATGTCATGAGAAAAAATAAACAAAGTTAATCAAAAAAGAAAAAGTCAAAAATGTTAAAATATGAGCAAATGGGCCCAGGGGGGTGTGAATCAAAAAAGATGGTGTGAAAAGCAAAATAACACAGGCCCAGCCCACTGATCATTGTCTTCAACCTCCAGCTCAAACATTTGAAAAACGCGCGCCCCTGTTCTTCAATGTCTAACTCCTGATTCTTGGCTTTTCAGCAAAAACTCATAACACAAGAAATGTTCAGCATGAAGAGACGGTTCTAACCATATAAAGAACTTGACCTATCTCTCTAAGATGAGGGAGAATTTCTCCTCCCCCAAATCCTAACCTAGTTTTTTATCAATGTTCAGAACCAAAATTCTCTCTACTTAGGCAAAAGAAATGAAATGTAAAGATATGTACATGTTCAGGGCTATGAGTAGGACCTTGTTTCTTCACAAACTTAAGGCTAAAGATGCATGATAAGAGAGATACGAGTTCAAAGTTTTACCTGTGCAGTTGAACTTCAATCTGGAGAATGAGGAACTTCTAGTGCAAGGTAATGATTGGAAAAGCTTCCTTGAGGTCCAGGGATGCTTTTTCAATGCTTACTTTGTCTTGAACCTTCTTGTATCAAGCTGTAGAACTTCAACTGCAAAAGGAAAAAATGAAAATGGTGGAAACTGTTAGAGTGATTACAGGTCAGGTTTTAGGCCATGGTTAGCTTGCATATGTTGTAAGGAAGGTGTATGAATTGATTTTGGTGAGAATGCTCGAGGGAAGTGGGAGTTTGCACTCAATCTGCAGGGGCTCCCCTGTTTGTGCAGTTTCAAGGTGATTAGAGCAATGGGAGTGTTTCAGATGGCAAGGGCTCGTGTGTTAGCTTGGATTTGGTCTATGGAATGAGTTTGATAACTTCTCTCTTCTGTTTCTAAGCTGAGATGAGAGATGGCATAAGTTATGGACCTTTCTTCACACTTAAGCTACAAAATGCAACTTGGCTCTCTAGGTCAGTACAGGCCCTCCCACTATGCTGCTATCCCTTGCCTTGATCAGTGCAATTTGCTCACAAACTTGTGCCAAGAAGATCTTGATTGTACCACTTGGATTGCAAACTTGACATAAAGTTCTTCTTTTCAAGAATGGAAATAACGCTTTTTCTAGTTTAGGCTTAATTCCTTGTGTAATGACCAAAGGCTTAGAATAACAACTTGGTTCAATGGTTTTGCATTAAATTAAGGAGTGTAATTTGGTTTAAAGACCTGTAAAGTAGCACAAACTATGCTGAGTTCAATTTTGCCAAGTTTATGAACATGCTTTGATGAAGAACAAAAGTGAATTTTTGCCAACTTGTGAAATTCGAATCTCTCAAGTTATGAGGTTGTTTGATGAGTTCTTGGACATTTTGGAAAGCTTGGAATGTGTACTACAATCCATCTTTGAAATGCAAATTAAAATTCCAAGTGGAAGGGTATGAAAAGTAGCCTTGAAGTGGGGTAGAAAACCTTGTCAAAATAGGTTAAAATTTCACTAAGTTAAAAATGGTTTAGTGCCCTTATTCAAAAAATTATAACTTGAGATACAAGCTTCAAATGAGAAAACTTTGTGAATCAAAGTTGTAGATTATGCAACAAAATACAAATTTCATGTTTTGACTTTTGTTTGAATCCAAATGGATCATGGTGAAAAGATGGGGCAAAGTTGGGAAAAAATTAGGGTTTTTCATAACTTAGAAAAATTCTAAGTTATGAAAAAATCCATTTTCAAACCCTAATTTGCATTTTGTGATTTCTTGGTGAACAAGTTTCAAGATTTGGCAAGTTTTGATGAAAAATGAATCTTGACTCTTGATTTTGACCAAAAAGTCAAAGTTTGACTTTTCAGTATACAGTCAAAATTGATCAATTGACTGGGAAATTCAACTGTCAATCTTGTGTACTTGGGATCTTTTGAGCTTGATGAATGTGTCAAGACCATTTCATTGAGTCCTTGAGTCCATATGTGAACTTGTTTTGCCATTGGCTAGGTCAAACAGTCAAAAATTGCCTTTGTGCAGTCAAAACCCTAAAAATGACCATTTTGCCCTTTTGATGATCTGATCAAATTTCTTATGGAATTGTGATCCAAACTTGATCAAATGATTCATGTGAGTTCATAATGTTGATGTGGATCAAATTTCATGAGGTTTGACTGTCAATTGGCCACAGTTGACTTTTTCCCCAATACAGCTGATTTCTAGGTCAACTGTCCAATTGACTGGGCAAAACTTGGAATCAAGACTTGAAACTTGGTATGGGTAAACTTGGGAGTCCAATATGAAGCATGAAAGTCATCTTAGGCATTTTAGGTCAAAACATCTTTAAGCAAACACAAACCCTAATTTGAGTCCACAGTGCAAGGAGAAGTCTTGAGTAGAGGAAACCCTAGCTGAATCTTGATCTTCAAAGGTCTTGTGATGAAAAAATATTGAGGGAATGGGAGGGCAAATTTTGGGGTACAACAGGGTGAAAAGTGGGGAGGGGGGATTTGAGGGTTTTTAACCAACTGTGGTATGCTGACCTTGGGGCTTTTGAGCACAGGTTTCAAATTTGTTATTTTTGCGCAATTCATTGGACAGGTTTTTGGATAGATTTTGGGGCAACACATTACAGGTTTTTTGGACAGTTGTATGGGCTGTATATTTTTAGCAGGATAGCAGGGTTTATGGACACCAACATGACTGTTGTTTGCTAGGTGATATCCTTCTGTCTCTTTCATCTTTCCTCTTTTATCTTTCAAGGATGCAAAGCATTTTGCTTTTTATCTAATATATCTGAAGGATTTGCAATATTTAGGAAGATGATGACATAGTGTTTTGACCATGAGCTAGCATTAGCTGTTTTTATATTGGAAGATTTTATTTTGTTTTGGCCATTGCTCGTTGTTTTGTGTGTTTGGCAGCTTGGCTGCAAGTTTGATTTTGTTGGCTGCTGTTTGGCAGCCTAGCTACTGCGCTAGCCTACTGTTTTTCTATTTGTTGATTTTGTCTTGCAGCTTAGCTGCTGCGCTAGCCTACTGTTTTGCTCTTTGTTAGTTTGTTTTGTGTTGCAGTTCTACTGCATTTGGGAAGCTTGCTTGCTGTTCTATTTGTTTGCAGTTTGACCTAATGTTTGCAAATTTCTTTTTCCCTTTTGTGGACCAAAAAGATCAAAATTTTGTGATTTGCAAAAGTAGGAGATAGACCATGATTAAGAATAAAATCTTTTAGTTCTGATTCCAAATGCAAATCCTAATGATGAGTTTTTCCTTTCTTTACACATCACTTTTGCTTGAATTGCTTGCTAACTTTCTTTTTCTTTGTTTCATGAACATGAGGCGTGGATGGCAAGCGAGGATTGGATGGATTGCTTGAAGATGAAGCAAAAACTTGAAGAAATAGAACAAAATTTCTTTCTTTGTAAACAATAAATTTATAATTCTTTGTAAACAAGACAAACATTTGTAATTTATTTCATTTGTAGTGTAATGAACACAAAACCTTGAGAAATATTGTAGATGATGAAATTTATTGTACGAATCTTGAACTTTTCTTGAATTTTGAAATTCTCAATTTGAATGGTTTGAAAGATACACATTGGTTTGGTAACTTGAACTTCAAGCAATCACAAATTAATTTTATAACTTGTATTTCAAATAAACCATGCGCCTTGTATTCCAATCAAATTTTTAAACAAAATAAATGTTTAAGAATTAAATTCCACTTGTTTAATTCGAAACCAAAACCATGGTCATTTAAATGAAAGTCTTAATCTTCACATCTTGTCCAAATCAAATTTGCATTCAAAATGAACTCGCACGCCATGCTCGATTAAAATGAAACTTCATTGCCAAAACAAACATGCTTTAAGAACATTCACCAATCTTGTAGAATTAACAAACCTCAACATGAGAAACATAGTCCTGAGGAAAACAAATTGTGTTTAAGAATATTCGAAATCAAACAAATGACTTGCGACGATTCGATAACTTTCAAAGTCTTCCAAACATAATTTTCTTTCGATCTTTGAATATAAACTCGTGAGCGACATCACTTATGACCATATGCAAAAATAATCGTCGCAAGATCTTGTAATTTGAGGAAATCACAATTCTTAAAATCAGGCGACAGTTACTTAAGATTAGGTCAAAATCCATGAAGCGACTTCTAACGCATTCGAATTTAGTGATTTTCTATAAGTAATCAGCTATTGATTTGTGAAGAGAAATTGGAGATGATATCAAGGAGAATCATACGCAATAATAAACCACTAAAAAATATCGAATAATGAAGAAGTTACACTTGTTCGTGCAAAAGGTCGATTTTTGGGTCAATGGAGTCATTTTCAGTCGTTTGAACCATTGACTGAGCAAACTTGCAATGCAAGGTTTGAAACTTGGCATGAACATCCTTGAGGAGACATGAATATCTATGAAGACCATTTAAAACCTTGGAGACTCAGTTTTCTTTGTGAAATAACAAACCCTAATTGTTGACTTACTGCCTAGGAAGAGAATTTGTCTGATCAATCTTTTGAGCCAAATTGAGTATTCGAGAAACCCTAGGATAGTATCTTGAATGAAAAATGGGAGGGAAATTTTGGGGTACAACAACTGCCCCTGTTCAATCTTCTTAAACTTGAAAAGTAAGATCGGCATGTTTGTCGCTCGTAGCTTGAAATTGGAAGATGATTGAACACTAGAGTGCCTAAAAATTTGTACTCGATGATGTGTTGGTTGATTGTGTAGGGAATGGGCTTAAAGATGCCATTTGGAGAAATGATGGAGATTTGTCAGAGATGGGCTTATAGATGCCATCCAAAGGTGATTGTTGACAGAAATTGGACTAAGTCCGAACTTAACTTCAACTAGAAAAGAATCAGAATAAACCTTTGGTCGATTTAAACTAAAACTAGCAGAAGTCTTGCATGTTGTTTGACTGGAAAGGATCAGAATAAATCTTGGAGCGATTTATCTGAACCAAAGAAAATGTCTATTTGGAATGTATCAGGATAAACTGTTGAGATATTTAAACTGAAACAGAAGGTGTCTGGAGAAGAACCAGAATAAATCTTGGAGCGATCTATCTGGACCAGAGAAAAGTCTTGGAATATCTTCAACTGGAATAGAAATCAGAGAGATCTTAGAATCGATCTAACTGTACCAGAGAAGGTCTTGGATGAACTTTGATCGGAATGGAAATCATAAGAATCTTAGGAACGATTCAACTGAACCAGATAAAATTCTTGGAATATCTTCAACTGGAATAGAAATCAAAGAGACCTTAGTATCGATCTGACTGAACCAGAGAAGGTCTTGAGTTAACTTTGACTGGAATGGAAATCATAAGAATCTTAGGATCGATTCAACTGAACCAGGCAAAAGTCTTGAATATTCTTTAACTGGAGAGAATCAGAATAAATCTTTGAGCGATTTATCTAAACTAGAGAAAGATGTCTACGAGAAAGAATCGGGATAGACCGTTGAGAGATTTACACTGAACCGATATTGGTTTTGAATTTTCTTTAACTAGAAAGAATCAGAAGAGATCTTTGAGCGATTTATCTGAACCAGAGAAAGTGTTTGCAGGGAAGAATTAGAATAAACCGTTGAGAGATTTAAACTGAACCGGAAGGGATCTGGAGAAGAATCAGAACAAATCATGGAGAGATTTATCTGAACCAGACAAAGCATCTGCTACGTAGATGGTTGACTAATCCTTTCTTGGGAATTGATTTGTAATTGACTTGTTGAAAATTTGACGGTGATTTTCTATTGATTGATCTTTCCTGAGAAGGTGAAAGGTTAGTTGCATGCAATGCCATCATGTATGAAATTCATGGTATGATGTTGTTTCTCAAAATAAATGAGATCGCCCTATATGCATATGTGTTGTCAATGCTATGACATATAGATGTAATGTTTGGACACATTAATTGTTATGCCACAGTGTTGCTGGAACTGGGGAAAATAAATCCCTGAGTACTGCTGGGAATGAGGAACGTAAGTCTTCATATTTTGAAGTTGAAAATGAATTTCCATTTGCTTAGATAAATAAACTTTGTTGTGGAAGGGAAATGACGTGCATTGCTTATTGACCTCATGAAAACCTGCTGGGGAATCCTGAGAAACTGGGCGACCTTCACTAGGGAATCTTCGGAGCGATAATCGGAAGTTTTGTTCCGTCGGGGATGTGAGAGAGCTTGATATCATTAAGTTACATATGGGAGATACATTAGCAATCCTGTAGTGGGATGTCCCGTTTTCCGCTCTTGCTGGAAAAGTATATGCGAGGGACTTCATGGAATAGTCTAAAGATATTATCCTGTTTCTTAAAGCCATTAGTGATTGTCTTTCTATTTTTTGTTCCTCTTTTTTTTTGGTTCATTTGTAAACAATAGTCATGTTCAAATGCATATGTTCAAAAATAATCATCGGACATTTTCGCAAACAAAACACGGAAATAAAAGAAAAATAACTAGTTTTGTACTTTCAAAGGAATATCTTTGTATTAACTTGAATAAGTATTTTGTACAACGAGACGACCATTCTAGTAAGAGAATGTCGTCGTAGAAAATGAAAATTGATACAAAGAAAAGATAGCTATGTGAAATAATCCCATGGGGTTCCCATTCTGCTATAGCCTTCATGTTTCTGAGTGTCTCATCCACTTGCTGCTTTGTCCGAAGCTGATTGGATTGATTGGAACCGTTTGAGTTTGTCAGTCGATACTAAGGGTTGTCTGTAAGGTGATCCAACGGGACATATTCATACTCTTTTAATCCTTAACTTTTGCTTGGACCGCCCTTTCGGGTTTTCAGTCTACCGGGATACCCTTTTTTTCCCAAGCCGCCCTTTCAGATTTTCAGCTTGCCGAGTGTACATATTTTTTTGTATTTTATCCCTAATTTTTTCCCGAACCCTTTTGGTTCGCAGGGATGCCCTAATTTTTGCCTAGGCCAGTCGACCTAGCGGGTCTTTATTCATGCGTAGCATCTTTTGACTATGTCCACGTTTACAGGATGGGGAAGGTCGTCGCCATCCATAGTGGTTAAGATCATTGCTCCACCAGAGAATATGCTTTTGATCACAAATGGTCCTTTATATGTAGGAGTCCATTTGCCCCTGAGATCACCTTGCGGCAGTATGATGCGCTTGATCACTAGATCCTCGACTTGATACACTTGGCGTTTGACCTTTTTGTTGAAAGCCTTGATCATCCGTTTTTGATACATTTAACCATAACAGACAGTAGTAAGCCTTTTCTCATCAATTAAGTTCAGTTGATCAAGTCGAGTTTGGATCCAATCGTCTTCGTTCAGACCTGCATCCTTCATGATTCTCATAGAAGGGATCTGGACCCCAATTGGTAGAACAACTTTCATGCCGTATACCAAGGAGAAGAGAGTTTCCCTTGTTGACGTGCGCGTTATGGTACGATAACCATGGAGAGAAAATGGTAACATCTTATGCCAATTCTTATAGGTTACTGTCATTTTTTGTATGATCTTCTTGATGTTTTTATTTGCGGCTTCTACATCCCCATTTATCTTCGGCCGGTAAGGGGAAGAGTTATGATGCTGGATCTTGAATTGTGTGCATAGTGCGGCGATCATAGTATTGTTGAGATTTGTACCATTGTCTGTGATGATTCTCTCTGGGATCCCATACAGACATATGAGATTTTGTTTGATGAAACGGGCCACAACGTTCTTGGTAACAGAAGCGAAAGAAGCCGCCTTAACCCACTTCGCGAAGTAGTAAATGGCCACCAGAATGAAGCGATGCCCATTGGAAGCGGTAGGTCTAATCTCTCTGATCATGTCAATGCCCCACATTGCAAAGGGCCAAGGAGCAGTCAAGACGTTCAAAGGAACTGGAGGTACATGCACCTTATCAGCATAGATTTAACATTTGTGGCAAGTTCGAGAATGCTGATAACAGTCTGCTTCCATAGTGGACCAATAGTATCCTTCCCTTAGGATCTTTTTAGCCATGGTATGTCCACTCGAATTGGTGCCAAACGTGCCTTCATGTAGATCATCCATGATCTTGTCCGCTGATCCGTTATTGCACACGGATCAAAAACGAGTATTTTGTAAAATGTAGTATAGCGACAATGGCTCGAGTCGTATCGCAAGGGTTCTTGATTTTATTATTAACTAATAGAAATAGAATAGGGGTTGGTTTTAGGATCAATTCATAACACGAAATAAGTGATTAAAATAAGTGATTATAAAAATAAGTCGATCTACTGTTTTCAGGTTCCTGCTAATCATTAGTTTTTACCTTATCAATTCCCTAAGCGGCTTCGACCTCTGTACGATTTCAATACCAATTGACAAGCGCAATAGATATAAAAAAGATTGAATTCCCATTACGAATTAAGCAAACGGATTAATATAATCGTGTATTAAGCAAACATGATATATAACGCGATTTAACGACTAAGCGACGTAAACAATGATTAAAGATTAGGAATACAATCATACGAATTTAATCAAGACATTCCATGAAATAATAATAGATTAAGCAAATACAATTTCATAAAATAGAATTGAAAGAGAAACGAAATTGAATTCATAAGTTAAAAACCTCAAAGCATCGGAACATGATTACAGTAGATCAACTCTGAATGATTAGTTTTTTATTCAAGCGAACAAGTCAAAGTTTTTTTTCTAAATAAAGAAAAGGTAATAACGAAATTACTGTAGCGGCTGCTAGGTATAGCAAGGACAAGGATTCGGTTCATAACCCAACTGGGTCGAAAACATAACCTAGGCCCAAAACAAATGACCCAAAACTTAAATATAAAATGCTGCAAATTCAACGAATTTTATGGCCCTGCTACAGTCCGCTTCAGCTCTTGATTTCTGAATGAAAATCGTAGCTCTTTCTCTTAGCTTTCCAATGATTGGTAGCGCGCCTCATTCCGACTCTTGTAGCTCAAGTTATGAATTTATTTATGCAGACTGCTAATGCTGAAAATAAAGTGCGAAAATCAAATAAAAGTAGAAATAAACTAAAATAGAAAAACACTATAAAATACAAAAATAAGCTAAACAAACCATGGAAATGCATAAGTACAATCATGGAAGAATGTGCATTAAAATGCACTGATCAAATTCCTCCACACTTGAACTTTTGCATTTCGAACAAAATAAAATCAAAAGAAACACAACAGCATCATCAGCTACTCATTCTAGGCTACAAACTCTTCTTCGGTTAAGATTGCATCAATAGGTACTAATCTTGCACACTAAGGATATCGTAGGAACACTAATCTTGTCTCTTGAATATGCAAACCAATTCGAATCATATTATTATGCCAAAGCCTAACTTACTCATCCTCTTTTTTGCTCTTTTTCACTCAGGCGCAATCACATTAAACCCGTTATCTCCACACACTCATAGCAAGGCGACCGGTTAGTGACTCTGATCCTTTTTGCACGGGGTTCTGGTACTTACGTGGCATAACCCTTTGTTTACTCGGTTGTAGTTGTAGGAGATCGGACCGTAATCCGCCCTACCCAGTTCAGCACTAGAAACCGCTGAACCAACTAACAACGAGTCTTATTATCAACTTTTTTTGTAGGTTCTATGACTGTTGGGTTAAGTGACCGGGTGAGGATCACCAAACTTAGAAGGCACATTCCTTTTTATTTCCTTTTTTTTCAAATAAAACTTGAATAACTCACTTATTTTCATCGACTTCCCTGCGTAGAGTGCGTGTGAGATGGTGCCGACTGCTGAAATAAACTACTTAAGAGCTATTAAAAGATGAGAATTCAAGGCTACGTCATAATAAAAATTCAAATTAACTTCCATATACATGAGACTTACAGTGTTAAGACGATACCGACCTTGTGAACTTTTCCCAAGTCTCCACAACTAACCTCATATTAATCTATAACCCAAAACTTTCAAAAAGATGCATATTTTTATATTTTTTTATAACTGAAAATAAAACAACGAACAAAAGCAAAGAAAACAAAACAAATGAATAATTCTCTCCCCCACACTTAGAAGACACATTGTCCTTATTGAAAGAAACAAGAATAAAATAAGAGAGAGGAGATAGAGGAAAGAACACACCCGAGAAGTCAAGGCGGATAGATGATCGCATAAGTAGCCTTTCCCAACGAGAGCACTTTTATAGTTTCCTCTTCCAACGTGGGACACTCATGGAATAGCTTGAGGCAGTGTCCTTTGACTTTTCAATTTTTATCAGTACCTTCACTTTTTATTCCTGGATCAAAGAATGTTCTTCTAAAAGTAAAAGTGTCAAATGGGCACATGAACGTGATCTCATCTTTCACAACATCAAGGATCAAAAGGTTACGGGGCTGCCTCACTACTTTTGCTACATCTTCAAGTGAGATCCTATGCATTCACATGGACGGACTAATATCATAAATATCATCTAAGGTCCATCCAATTCCTTTCTTATGCTTCTTCAAAACCTGCAAAAATTTACTTCTTGATCAAAATAAAGTTTAGAAAAAATTATAACCGGGAGTTTTTTATTCATCTCTAGATAAGCATAATTAAGATTTTCAGGAATTAGTTTCAGCTCTCGGAAAGGTGGTTGTTTAATGGATGGTTTGTTTCGGGTAGCCGGAGTATCGAGAGCTTCTTCCACATGAACAACTTCATTTGCAACCTCATATGCAGTAAGAATATCAACTTGCAAGGCGGCCTCAATTTCAGCACAAACAGAGCAAATTTTAATATCAGTACAAACATCACAAGAGTAAACATCATCAAAATCAGATAATGATGGAAAATCAGCTGCAAATAAATCAATACAAGTATCATCAACATTCTAAGAAAGCAACTCTATTGGAAAAACAGAATTCTCTTCCAAGGGTTGTTGGTTAGATCCTTGAGCTTGTTGCATGATATTCATCAAAGAGGCAAGGTGTTCGATCTGTGTTTACAAAATCTGGAGAGTAGAATCTATTTGTTGTTCATACTGGAGATTATTTGCAGCCATTTGTTTGACAATGTCCTCTAGCGAAGGTTTAGAAGGTTCTGAGCATACAACCTGGAATTCCTTCAGATGCTTATGTGGATCCTCACGTGTAAGACTATTAAGCTTTGACAACAACTGTATTAAATCAGATTTCGATTCAAAAGGTCTATCAGCTGCATGATAGTCAATACATAAACCATTATAGCTCACATCAAGGCTAGCCAACTGCCTCAAAGTTCTTTATTCAGCCATGTTATCAATAAACACAAAAATACCAACTATGTCCCAAACAGGCAGAAATAAATAGAAAGAAAGAAAACGATTAAAATAAATTCAAAAAAATACAAAAATACAAAATTTAATTTAATGAAGCAAAATAAGAATTTTGAGATTTGTTTGGATTTTTTCGACACTATGAAAACAGTAAAAAATTATTTAAAAATAGAAGAAAAAAAATGAATTTTCATCTTTGAGGGTCAAATTCTTTTAGAATTCTATTCTAAAAGACTAATGTTCCTCGATTTTTTGCTGACTTTGTGGAAAAAATTCGGAGCAAATCGAAACAGTAACTTCCAAACTTACCTGACAGGTTGAAAAACTGTACTGCAACCGAAATTGCAATCCTGAAAATCAACAAACACAACAAAACAACAAAAAAAAACAAGGAAAAAAAACAAGAGCACTAAACCTATAACTATAATATCAGTTAATAAAAACAAGAATTCCCGACAACGGCGCCAATTTGATATGTTGTCGCACACGGATCAAAAACGAGTATTTTGTAAAATGCAGTATAGCGACAATGGCTCGAGTTGTATCGCAAGGATTCTTGATTTTATTATTAACTAATAGAAATCAAATGGGGGGTTGGTTTTAGGATCGATTCATAACAAGAAATAAGTGATTAAAATAAGTGATTATAAAAATAAGTCGATCTACTATTTTCAGGTTCCTGCTAATCATTGGTTTTTACCTTATCAGTTCCCTAAGTGGCTTCGACCTCTATTCGATTTCAATACCAATTGACAAGCGCAATAGATATAAAATAGATTGAATTCCCATTCTGAATTAAGCAAACGGATTAATATAATCGTGAATTAAGCAAACACGATATAGAACACAATTTAATGATTAAGCAACGTAAACCACGATTAAAGATTAGGAATACAACCATACGAATTTAATCAAGACATTCCATGAAATAATAGATTAAGCAAATACAATTTCATAAAATAGAATTGAAAGAGAAACGAAATTGAATTGATAAATTAAAAACCTCAAAGCATCGAAACGCGATTACAGTAGATCAACTCTGGATGATTAGTTCTTCATTCAAGCGTACAAGTCAAAGTTTTTTTCTGAATAATGAAAAGGTAAAAATGAAATTACTGTAGCGGCTTCTTGGTATAGCAAGGACAAGGATTCGGTTCATAACCCAACTGGGTCGAAAACATAACCTAGGCCCAAAACAAATGACCCAAAACTTAAATATAAAATGCTTCAACTTCAACGAATTTTATGGCCCTGCTACAGTCCGATTCAGATCTCGACTTCTGAATGAAAATCTTATCTCTTTCTCTTAGCTTTCCAACGACTGGTAGCACGCCTCATTCCGACTCCTATAACTTAAGTTATGAATTTATTCGTGCATACTGCTAACGCTGAAAATAAAGTGTGAAAATCAAATAAGAGTAGAAATAAACTAAAAATAGAAAAACACTATAAAATACAAAAATAATCTAAACAAATCATGGAAATGCATAAGTACAATCATGGAAGAGTATGCATCAAAATGCACTGATCATTCGCCTCGACCTTGTCTACGCAAAGAAGCGAAGTAGAGTCGTGGTTGCGCTTGTAAAGAATGTCATTACTGAGGAAGAACTTAACAGAGAATCTTCTCAAGAACTTCTTATCATTGACTGAAGCTCCCTTCGGATACTCTTGGACCTCGAGATACCTCTTAACTTCATGGAACCAAGGCTTGCCTACAACTTCTTCAGTATCGATCTCGTGACAGTAAGCTGGTTCATCCATCCGCTCAATGGTAATCTAGGAGCCTCGTTATCCCAATTGATTTTAAACATGGATGACATAGTGGCTAGCGCGTCCGCTAGTTGATTTTCCTCTCGTGGGAAATGTTCAAAGGTAATCTCCTCAAAATGTGGGATTAATGTCAACACATGTTCTTTATAGGGGATGAGATTAGGGTGCTTCGTGTCCTATTCTCCTTTGATCTGACTGATGACTAAGGCTGAATCTCCAAATACACTTAACGATTTGATTCCCAAATCTATGGCAGCTTTGAGACCGAAAATACATGCTTCATATTCTTCCATATTATTGCTACAGTTGAAACAAAGTATTGCAGTGAAGGGAGTATGACATACTTCAGGGGATATGATTACAACACCTATGCCATTGCTGAGTGCGTTGGAAGCTCCGTCAAAATCCAAGGTCCATCGAGATCTTTGTTCAGTTCCGTCATATGGTCTGAGTTCTTCAAAATTATTTACCAACATGATGGCTTCATCTGGGAACTCGAATTTCATGGACTGGTAGTCATCCACAGCCTGATGAGCAAGGTGATCGGCTAGCACACTGCCCTTTATTGCCTTTTGGGTAGTGTACTGAATGTCGTATTATGTCAGGATCATCTGCCATCTTGCTATTCTCCCAGAGAGGGCAGGCTTCTCGAATATGTATTTAATTGGATCCATCTTGGATATCAATAAGGTAGTATGGGTCAGCATATATTGTCTTAACTAACGAGCAGCCCATGCCAGAGTGCAGTAAGTTTTCTCGAGCAGTGAATATCTTGTTTCACAGTCGGTAAACTTTTTGCTCAGGTAGTAAATAGCATGCTCTTTTCGGCCAGACTCGTCATGCTGCCCCAACGCACACCCCATTGAATTTTCCAAAACAGTTAGATACATAATCAAAGGTCTTCCCTCGATTGGCGGAATCAAAACAGGAGGCTCTTACAGATACTCCTTGATCTTGTCAAAGGAAAGTTGGCATTCATAATTCCATTTGACTACTTGATCTTTCTTCAGTAATTTGAAGATTGGTTCACAAGTAGCGGTCAGGTGAGAAATGAATCTGGCAATGTACTTAATCCGTCCTAAGAATCCTCTGACTTCCTTCTTGGTGTGAGGAGCAGGCATTTCTTGTATTTCTTTCACCTTGGCAGGGTCCACTTCGATACCTTTACCACTGACGATGAAGCCTGGGAGTTTACTGGACCTCACCCCAAATGTGCACTTATTCGGGTTCAACCTTAGCTTGTATTTATTTAACCTTTCAAACAGTTTCTGCAAATGGTCAAGATGTTCCTCTTTAGTTTGAGATCTGGCTATCATGTCGTCCATATAGACCTCTATTTCGTGATGGATGATGTCGTGAAATAGAGCTACCATGGCACGTTGATAAGTTTCCCCAGCGTTCTTCAACCCGAATGGCATAACCTTATAATAGAAAGTGCCCCACTGTGTGACGAAGGTCATTTTCTCCATGTCCTCAGGCGCCATCTTGATTTGATTGTAGCTTGAGAAACTATCCATAAATGAGAATACTTTATGTTGTGCGGTATTGTCAACCAAAATATCGATATGGGGGAGTGGGAAATCATCCTTAGGGCTTGCCCTATTCAAATCTCGGTAATCCACACACATGCGTACTTTGTCGTCCTTTTTAGGCACTGGAACAACATTGGTGACCCATTGTGGATAGGAGGTGACCGCTAAGAATCCGGTGTTGAATTGTTTCATGACTTCAACCTTGATCTTCTATGACATGTCTGACCCCATGTGACAGACTTTTTGTTTCATTGGAGGGCAGTCTTCTTTTGTTGGTAGACGATGGACCACGATATCAGCATCAAATCCTAGCATATCTTCGTACGACCAGGCAAAGACCTCAACATAGTTATATAGCAACTAAATTAAGCGCTTCTTGACACTAGATTCCAGATTGGTACCCACCTTGACTTCTTTCTTGTCCTCTTCGGTACCTAAATTGACTGTGTCCACTGGTTCTTCGTGGGGTTGTATGGTCCTTTCTTCTTGTTGTAGTAACCTGGCTAGTTCCCCTGACACTTCACAATCTTCCTCACCTTTGTCTTCGGCTTGGTAGATTATATTTTCAAAGTCACAAAAGGCTATAGCAGAACTGTTACCCATGGGATCCTGAGTGGATGTAGATCTGCATTTTGAATGTGAGTGTGTGTAAGAGTATAGCTATCTTTGAAAGAAATAAAAATGTAGAAAAAGAAATACAAAAAGCACAAAGTTTGTATGCAAAAACGTCCATGATTCATTGATGACATATGGAAATTTGGTAACAAACCCTTACAAATGGACCGTTGTGCCTCGGGTAAGACACGAGGTTTTAAAAGTCTGAATTGTTTAATTATTACAGGTCCGACAAATATTTAAAGACAATTATTATTGGATAAAAGTAATTGGGACAAACTCTTTAGCTTCCCAGTTGCTGAGTCCTCCATTGATGGTTGGGAAAATCCAATCTTCTAGGTCACAACTATCATCATCATCATCCTCTACTGTGTTGACTCCGTGGTTGCTAATCTTCAAAGGTGGTCCACCGACATGAGCACGACGAACAGCTTTCTGGGCTCCTGAAGTGAAACCCAAACCAAATTTGTCAGATTTGTAAGGGATATCCGGGAGTTGGCCCCAAATAGTACACCCACCTTCTTCGATTACTTCCTTGGCATCTTTCAGAGAAGACATCCTTAGCGGAGGTCTTGTAATCTTCGGGACTTGGGAAACATTCTTGGTTACTACCATGGTTTATGGGACTTCCTCGACATGCTGAAACGGAGTTTCAATGAATTCACCATCCAATTCCACGTATCTGAAGGAGTTCAAGTGACCGATCATATATTCCTCTTCTCCATGGACAATAATGATTTTTCCCTTGGTTGGGTATTTCAGCATCTGATGTAATGTAGAGGTGACGGCACCAGTGTTGTGAATCCATGGTCGTCCCAATAAACAGGAATAGGAAGGGTGAATGTCCATCACGTAGAAAGTTGAATCAAAGGTTTGAGTTCCAACTTTTATGGGGATGTCCACCTCCCCATGCACCATTCTCTTTGAACCGTTGAAGGCCCTTACCACTATGTTGCTGGGTTTTAAGGTCAAACCTTCACAGTCGAGTCTATCAAGAGCCTTCTTAGGCAGCACATTCAAAGACGAATCGGTGTCAACCAAGACATGGGCAAAATTTGTGCCCCGACATTCGACAGAGACATGGAATGCCTCGTTGTACTTCCTCCCTCTAGGTGTCAAGTCAGCATCAGAAAAGCCTAAACCATTGTCAACGGTCAAACTGGCCACGCAATCTTGGAACTGATCAGTAGAGGTTTCTTGTGGTACGCGGGAAGTTTTAAGAAATTCCACTAAGGCCTTCGCATGAGTCTCGGAGCACAACAATAAAGCCAGCATGGAAATCTTGGACGGAGTCTGCCCTAGCTGTTCGACCACGTTGTAGTCGCTTCTCTTTATAATTTTCAGAATTTCTTCCATCTCCTTTTGGGAGGCTTCCGGGATAGATACTGATAGCACCTTCATTCAGACAGGCTCAACCAGAATGCCTTTGCCCCAAGTGTCGGTCGACTCGGTGGTAGGGGTGTCAGTATGGATAACCATAGGAATTATAGTAGTAGTGTCAACAGGAACATAAGCATGGATGATTACAGGACCGATAACAGTCTTCAGAGGAGCAATCTCTGGGGAGAATACTCTTCCATTTCGGGTTATCTTGTTGGTTCCTACAATTTTGCTAATGTCGGGGTCAGCCTTCTCAAAAATCGAGTCTTCATCAGCCAACCAATCTTGTTTGACGTTGTGATAGTAGACGTCTCCCCCATAGTTCCATGGGACAGTTTTATCTGATGAGTACGGGATTGGCCCTGGCATAGTAATTATCAGTGGAGTCACCTTTAGAACAGATGTAATCCTAATGGGTCTTTTGGTGGAGACCCTGGAAGGATTGGCAGAAATGGTTACTATTGAAACATCCTTGTAAACAATGGTTGGAACCGGAGTCTTTTCAAACAAAATCTGTTTATCATTCATCAGGCACTGGATACCTGTCTTCAATAAATGATAACCAGTCAGTAGAGATAAACAGAGGTGGCAGCCTTCACCATAACCCGGAAATAAACTGGCCTTCAACATGTTCCTCTTGACGGTCAGGAGAGGAGTAACAAGTTCATCAATGATAGCAACAAACACATCATCTTCAACAGCGTTAACACCACGACTGTGCTGGGGAATAGGAGCGGTGATAACATTTGGGATCTCGGGAGCGTCAAATTCAATTTCTTTAGCTTCGAGGAGGTCTTGCACCTTGTTTTTCAAAACCCAGCAGTCATTTGTATCATAACCTGGACTGTCTGAATGGTAAGCACAACGGGCATTTGGGTTGTAACGGGGAGAGGCAGTGTTGGTATTCTTCAGAGCTTCCCGCAAGGTTACCAGGTTAGATCTCAATAAATGTGGCAAGACTTGAGACAGTGTCATATTTATCCGGGTAAATTGTCTTACTGGTCTTTCCGTTCTAGTCTGGTTGTTCCTTTGTTGGGTAGGTGCAGGCTTAGGGATCATAACGGCCCCTACCATTGGACGGTGTTCAGTTCTATCCTGATTCCTTTGAGGGTACACAGCACCAACCTCTTTCTTCCCAGTGAATGGTTTTCTCACGGCACTGGAGGATGCGTCATTTTGGATCTTCCCACTCTTAATCCCAGCTTCCACTCTCTCTCCGGTCAAGATTAATTCAGTGTAGCTGGATGAGGAGCTTCCAATTAGATGATTAAAGAAAGGACCGTACAGGGTACCCAGAAACATGTCCACTAGTTCCCTGTCAGACAGGGGAGGTTGGACTCTTCCTGCTAAGTCCCTCCACTTCTGAGCGTAGTCTTTGAAACCCTCGCTCGAACCCATAGCCAGACTTTAGAGTTGAGTACGTGTGGGAGAAAGGTCTGTGTTGTACTGATACTGCTTATAAAAAGCAGCGGCCAGGTCTTTCTAATTATGGATATTGGCCCTCTCTAGTTGATAGAACCTATCTAGTTGAGTCCCGGATAGACTATCTTGAAAGAAGTGGACCCACAAATCTCTGTCAGCAATGTGAGGCTGTATCCTCCTCACATAAGATCGGAGGTGCATCTTGGGACACGAAACCTCGTCGTACTTAGAAAACACTGGTGCCTTGAACTTTGGTTGAATAATAATCCCAGAAACCAAACCCATCTCTTCAAAGTCCAGCCTGGGCACTATTTAAATCTCCACAACACTTAAGCGATCTTCCAACTGTTTGTATTTGTCGTCAACTGGAGGATACTGCTCTTCAGAGTAATCAACCTCTTCTTCCTCTTCAAATTCTGGATGGTCAGTCACTTCCTTGTTTTCCCCTTCTTGATTATCCTTTTCACCTGATGATGTTGCAAAGTCTAGAGTCCGTCTGGCTTGTCCTTTGAACCTTCTTCCCATATTCAAAACACCGATTGATTTCTTCGCTTTCTTCTTCTTTTCTTTGATCAACATGGTTTTCAACTCATCTTGTCCTTTTTCCAGAGTCAAGAACATTTGTTGAAACTGGGAGTTTTGCACTTGGAGATCTTTTACTGTCTGCTCAAGATCCATTTTACTGAAATAAACAGTAGAAATATAAGGAGACCTGTTCTAAAAAACTTGTTTGTGTTATGATAAATGAAGATGCGTATGTAATGATTTCAAGGAAATTAGAGATTTAAATTTTCTTTAGACAAAAAGGAACACCTGTTATATTAATAAATCAAAGTTTGAGTACATCATGCCTCTTTGGGATTTATAATGAAAGAAATAAAAATACAAAACTCTAAGATAAAAAAGTTGAGCGCATCCTCTTTGGTACGATGTAGGCATTCAGACTCTGCTCCTCATGAAGCTGTTTGGTGAGTTCCAGAACCTTCTTCTCGCTGGCATAGAATTGGGCCTCGAAAGTGTCTCGCTCCCCCTTAAGTTGTATCCAATCCCTTTGCAAGTCTTCAAGAGAGGTGGGCATGTTAGGATGAAGGATAGTGTATGGGACATCTCCTTTCACAACAGACTCTATGATAAATGGGAGTGTTGTACCCCAAAATTTTCCCTCTCATTTCATCAACATTTCTCATCACAAGACTCTTGGAACTCAAGATCAAGCTAGGGTTTGCTCTACTCAAGACACCTCCTTGCACTGTTGACCTAAATTAGGGTTTGAGTTTTCACAGGGATGTTTTGACCAACAATTCCCAAAAGGACTTTCATACTCCATGTTGGACTCACAAGTTGGTCCATACCAAGTTTCAAGCCTTGAATCAAATTTTTGCCCAGTCAATTAGACAGTTGACCTAGAAATCAGCTGTAATGGGGGAAAAGTCAACTGTGGCCAATTGACAGTCAAATCTCATGAATTTTGACCCACATCAACATTATGAGCTCATATGAACCATTTGGTCAAGTTGGGATCACAATTCCACAAGAAATTTGATCAGATCACCAAAAGGGCAAAATGGTCATTTTTAGGGTTTTTGATTGTATAAGGGCAATTTTTGACTGTTTGACCTAGCCAATGGAAAAACAAGCTCAACCATGGACACAAGGACTCAATGATATTGTCTTGACCCATTCAACAAGTTCAAAAGATCCCAAATGCATAGGATTGGCAGATGAATTTTTCAGTCAACCGATCAAAATTTGATTGTGCACTAAAAAGTCATACTTTGACCTTTTGGTCAAAATCAAGTGCCAAGGGTCATTTTTCATCAAGACATGTCAAATTATGAAACTTGTTCATCAAGAAACCCAAAATTGCAAATTAGGGTTTAAAATGGAAAAATTTCATAACTTAGAAATTTTCTAAGTTATAAAATTTTCTTTTTTTTTCCTAACTTTGTCCCATTTTTTCACCAAGATGAAAATGGATTCAAACAAAACTTACAACATGAAAGTTGTATTCCATCACAAAGTCTACAACTTTTATTCATAAAGTTTTCTCAAAAGAAGCTTGTATCTCAAGTTATGATTTTTGGAACAAGGGTACCTAAAACTTTTAACTTAGAGAAATTTTGCCCTAGTTTAGGCAGGATTTTGACCCACCTTCTTGGCCATTTTTCACATAGTTCCACTTGGAGTTTCAAGTTGCATTTCAAAGATGGATTATAGTACATGTTTCAAGCTTTCCAAATTGTCCAAGAACTCCTCAAACACCTTTGTGGTTAGGGATAATAGAATGCTTGAAGTTGGTAAAAACTCACTTTGTAACCATGGCCAATACATGTTCATACCAAGTTGCAAATCTGACCAAGATAGCTTTGTACACAATTACAGGCCTCTAAACCAATTTATACTCAAAAATTAAATGCAAATCCATTGGTCTAAGGTTTTGTTTTGGACATTAGAGTATTGTACACAAGTTTAATCCCTAAATGGTAAAAGGCACATTGCCATTTTTGCAAAAGGTTGCTTTATGTCAAACCACTAATCCTTGAGCATAGAGCCAAATATCTTGCAGCTAAACAAATCCACTAATTAGAGGGGCCAAGAGGATTGTATGCAGGGTGATAAGATGGCATGTACAAGCCTGTAACTTCACTTCCACTTTCTTGCTTCAAAAACAAGAAACTTGTCAAACACAAGGCATCTCACATATCTGATAAAACTAACTCAAGCAAACACTTCAAACAGGTTTTTCATACCCTAGCAATCCAGAAGCACAAACTCTTCACCACTAAAACCTCCTATTACTCAAAATCTCCATTTTCTTGCAAAACAGGGCCAGTTCTGCAAACTTCAAGCCACCATCAAATTCCCTCGTGCGTTTTGTCCAAAACTACTTCAAACACATTCCAATCAACCTACCTGAGCTATCCAGACCATTCACAAGTTGTTGTAACTCCATTAACACACATTGCCATTTTTGTTTGGAAGCTTTGCAGGTTGAGTTCTGTAGCACGATTCAGGCCACTTCAAAACAAACTAAGCATTGGGAAAGTTTCAGTGGACATCAGGCAAGCTCAAAAGAACCTCAAGCACCATTGGAAGTTGCTGCATTGTCCAGCTCGAACTCAACTGAAACATGTATTTCATGAACTTCTATCTCTCTATTTAGGAATAGTTAGACTTAGGTTTGTGAATGAAAGATGTTGTATTCATAGCCCTGAAACCATACATGTGCTCAGTTTTCATTTATATTAATCGTGCTAGGAGAATTTCATCCATGAACTTTCTGAAAAAACTAGGTTAGAAATTAGGGCCAGAGAAATTCTCTCTGGTCTTTGAGAGTTAGTTTAAGTTTTTTATATGGTTAGATTCGTTGTTTGATGCTCTACAAGTTTCATGTTATGAGTTTTGTCAAAAAAGCACAGAATCAGGAGATAACAGTTTGTACACAGAACACGCATTTTGGTGTTTGAACAGAGGAAGAAGATGAAGTTATTGGGTTGGGCTGGCTTGGTCCTGCTTTTCACACCCCATTTTTTAGTTTCACACCCCCTGGCCCATTTCTTGTATATTTATCATTTTTGCATTTTTATTTCATTTCTGACTTTGATATTTTATTTTCTAACATAAAAAATATTTAAAAAAATATTTTATAAATTTTTATATTTATTTGGTATTTATTTCAATTATTTCAAACATTAAAATGTTTAAATAATTTATATTATTTTTGTTTAAATTAAATAATATATATATACATATATACTATATTTTATTAAATAATTAGAACAACAAACACAAAATAATACATTTTTATTTTTGTTATTATTTATACTAAAAAAAACATTTTTTATGATATACTCTCATTTTTGTACATATTAATATATTTTGTACATAAATAATACAATTTTATTTTCTTTAAAGAGAATTAGCGCAAACCCTAAAAACAAATAAAATTAACTTTTTATTTATTTCTTTACATTTCTTTACATAAAAAATACTTTTTGCATACATGAGCAAATAAAAACTTTTTTTGCATAATATATTTTATTTAATATTTATTTATTGTATTTATTTAAATATTGTACATTTAAATATTATGCCTTGCAAATTCAATTTGGATGTAATAGTAATTAGGGTTTTATATTTCTTGCAAAATAATCCCCAATTCAAATTTGTACCCTCCCTATATCATGTTGTAATAGTGTAGAATTTAAATTCTCGCACCTTTAAATGCTTCCAATTATGCCATGATTAGACTTAGGGTTTGTATGCAAAATCAAATCAACAAATAGTTTGACCTAATCAAAGACAAAAAATGCATGAAAAACAAACACAATGCACACTTGCACCCCTAGGGTTTCAATCCACTTGTTGCCTTCAAAAATGGGCCATGGTATGCATGTCAAGTACTTTGGCAAAATAAAAACAAAAACAAAAGATCATAGCCCCTCGATGATGCTATCTGAGTTGCCTAAACCAAATGATCAAGTCCCTCAAGAAAATTGCCAAAAATACTTGACATTATTGCTATCATGGTCTATACGATGACCCGCGCCTGTCCCGTTTAACATCCTAACACAAGGTTGTTCACCAAATACAATGGTGAAGCAACATTGTTAAAAGGGTTAAAAACATAAGAAAGAGCTTTGAGTAAAATAGGGTAGACAACTCTTAGTTACTTGATCAAAACTTGCAAAAACATCCTTGCTATCTTCAAAACACACTTCACAACACAATTTCAAAACCCTACTTTCAAACATTGAAAACTTTTCAAAAGACAAAAACACCTTTGTATACATTCAAACAAGAATCATTACAAAGGTTGCCACAACGGTGGCCTCTTTTCAAAACATATTTCAAAATCACATACAAAACACCATTTCAAATAATTGAAAAGCACCATTTCAAACAATTGAAAAGCAAAGCAAGTGATCTAAACAAGTAACTAAGAGCCCATGGATAACCATGGATGAAAAGGGTGCCTGCACCTTCCCTTTTCATAATCTACTTCTCGAACCCAAGAAAACATATCAAAGGTCTTTCCTGTGCTTTTTGACCTTTCCTTAGGATAAAATAAAAAGTCGGTGGCAACTCTTGCTAAACCGAAACATTTGCGAACTCAAACGCAAAATCCCAAGTCAGTTCTCCCACCATATCACAGAACTGGCGAATCTGCTGGGGAAAAATTTAAAAGTGGAGTAACCTTAGGGCTTAGATCACCCTTTGCATGACTATATTGTTTGCTTTGATTGCTTTACATTTGGTTCTCTTGTTTGGGCTCGAAATCCTCTACCCGGATTTAGGAAACATTCATAGGTAAATAGCAATACGTTGTGGAAACTGTGCGGGGTATACCAACATGGTTGAAGCAATAGCTATATTAGTGCGACATATTTGTGAGTACCGGTAGCCTTTGAGTCAATCAAAGAGAATACGGGGCCGCTGAGTGATGTCATGAAGCACTAATGAACTCTTAGAACCTTACTTGACCATCTTGGCCTTTTATTAGGAGTAGTGAGATGACCGGCTTTGGTGCAGTCCAAAGTGGGTAGATACTCGATACTACACTCATTGAGGGTTGTTTTCTTGGAATATTTTGGTCGCTAGTTAAGTGGCTAAACCAAAACAATAAACATAGAAAACAATCCAGTGATATTGAGCTCCTTAGAACCCGGTTACTATTTATAGGACAGGTTTGAACCAACTAAACTCAAGAGGGTATTTACCTATGAAACCTCATGCAAGCCTGAAACTAGGATTTTTGTGTGACTTGCTTGTACATGTGCTTGTGCATACATCATGAACATCATAAAGCATCATATACATCCACTAACCATTTCAAGGGTTTGGATCTTCATCTTTGTTCTTGTTTTGTAGGTCATGGAATCTCTTCGCAGGAAAACAATCCAAGTCAACCTTGTAAGAATCCCTCCTCAACTCAAGGAGCTTACATCCAGGATTCCAGATAATTATCTCTTCAGTGAAAGACATGGTAGACTTATCAACTTGGTCAACTCCAACATTGAAGAAGACATGGTGAAAGTTCTCTTCCAGTTCTTTGACCCCCTACACCACTGTTTCACATTCCCTGATTACCAACTAGTACCCACTTTGGAGGAATTTTCTCAACTCCTGAGAATTCCTATTCTTCATCAACTACCCTACAACGGTACGGAAAAAGAACAAAAGCCTTAAGATGTTGCTCAAGCATTACACTTGCAACCATCTGACATCAAGGGACATTGGGAAACCAGGAGTGGTGTCAAGGGTTTCTTGGCAAAGTTTCTGTTTGAGAAGGCACAAGACTGCTGGAATTCTCTAGATCTACAAGCCTTTGAAGAGATTGTGGCACTCCTTATCTATGGGTTGGTCCTGTTCCCAAACCCTGATCAACTTGTAGATATGAATGCTGTCAAGATTTTCATATCCAGCAATCATATACCTACATTGCTTAGGGACATCCTACACTCATTTTACACACGAACAATGAGGAAAAGAGGTGTTCTCATGTGCTGTACTCCTCTCCTAGCAAGGTAGTTTATTTCTCACCTTCCACAATCAGTTTTGAAGAATGAGTAGGGTTTAAGGTGGTCACAACGATTGATGACCCTCACACATTCTGACGTACATTGGTGTTCTCGGTCCAGAGAAAATGTCATCATCATTGATCGTTGCGGGGAATTCCCTAATGTCCCACTACTTGGCATTAGGGGAGGCATTACCTACAACCCTTGTTTAGCTCTAAGACAGTTTGGATATGCTCGGAGGGATGGCCCTCATGACATGCTGATCCCTGACCTAGTTTTTGACTTCGACAAAGATTTATCAGATCTTGGAGGATGCCCAACAAGGTGGATAGTAAGACACTGGGGCACAAAAATTCCATCCCCCATGAGCCTTACCTCAAGTGGGTACGAACCCGCGCCCAGAATCTTATGATGCCATACCCTCACATTCTCCCCTTGATCAAAGAGCCTGTTATGGAAGGAAAGGGTTCCATACACCATCCTACATCCTGACATGCCAACATCATGGGAAGAAATGCAAAAGAGTTGGATCCAACTCAAGGAAGAACGAAATACTTTTGAAGCCAGCTTCTATGCCAGTGAGAAGAAGGTTTTGGAGCTTACCCGCCGACTTCATGGGAGGAAACTCTCAACACTTACATCGCACCAAAGAGGATGCGCAATGTCTTTTTACATTAAGAATTTTGTAATATTTTTCCCATGGGGCACTTATGTACTAACAATTTCTTAATATGACGTGTGTTCCTTTTTGTTTGTAACAAATTTGAATTTCTGAATCCTTGAATGCATTACATGAATAACATACCATTCATCATATGCATAAACAAGTCTTCACACCAGGTTTCCTTATCTTTCTGCTTTTTATTTCAGCAAGATGGATTTGGAGCAGACGGTTAAAGATCTGCAAGTGCAGAATTCTCAATTCCATCAACTCCTCATGACCTTAGCAAAGGGTCAAGAGGACCTCAAAGCACTGTTGGAGAAAAATAAAGAGAAAAATAAGAAGAGGCCCGGAGTAGCCACTTTTGGAAGAAGGTTTGAAAGCAACGCTAGAAAAGTTCTCGAGTTCCCCTCAACGTCTGATAAAGGGGCTGGTAAAGGAAAAGGGGTTGCGGTACCATCTGAATCTGAAGTTGAAGAGGAGGAAGAGGAAGAAGACGAAGATTACTCCGAACAACAATATCCCCCGGCGGATGATAAATACAAGAATCTTGAGGATAGATTGGCAACCATGGAGTTGCATAGGGTACCTGGTTTAGATTTTGAAGAACTAGGGTTGGTCGCTGGGATTGTTATTCTTCCCAAGTTTAAAGTACCAACATTTGCTAAGTATGACGGTCTGTCCTACCCAAAGATGCATCTGAGATCGTATGTCAAAAAGATCCAACCCCACTCATCTGATAAAGACCTTTGGGTACACTTTTTCCAAGACAGTTTGTCAGGCACACAATTGAACTGGTTCTATCAACTCGAGAGGTCTGAGGTCCACAATTGGGAAGACTTAGCTGCTGCTTTTTACCGTCAATACCAATACAATGCTGATTTGGCGCCCACTTGTACTCAACTACAGAGTATGGGGATGGATTCCAATGAAGGATTTAAAGAGTATGCCCAGAAGTGGCGTGATCTGGCTGGAAGGGTGTAGCCACCATTGTCAGATAGGGAGTTGGTTGACATGTTTCTGGGGACCCTGTCTGGCCCTTTCTTCAATCATTTAATCGGGAGTTCTTTTGCGGGATTTACTGAACTATTTTTGACCGGCGAAAGGGTCGAGGCTGGTATTAAAAGTGGTAAGATTCAGAAAGATACATCTGCGTCCACAGCTGTTAAGAAAACCTTCCCAACTAAGAAGGAAGCCTCTGCTGTTTACTCTCAGAAAAGTCAGGGAAGAACCGAGCGCCGGTCAACTGTGGGGGCTGTGATGATTCAAAACTCTTCAAATGATCAACCTCGTAACAATCAGGCAAGACCTAATCAACAACGGGTAGAAAGGCCACAACGGCAGTTCACCCGAATCAACATGACGCCTACTCAAGTAGTTCCTCATTTGTTAAAGCTGAATCTGACCAGTTTAAAGGAAGCGCCAAAGAACCCTAACACCTCCTCTCCATACTACTACTCCAATGCCAAGTGTGCTTACCACTCTGACAGTGTTGGGCGTGATACAAATAATTGTTGGGCGCTTAAGAACAAAATTCAAGATCTGATTGACGCCAAGGAAGTAGAATTTGATGCTCCTGAGAAGCCCAATGTGATATCTGCTCCGATACCCAAGCACGATCATAATGTTCATGCCGTTATGGAAGACCTTCATGTTACTGATGTTGCTGATCTTTTGACTCCGTTACTAGTGATTAAAGAGAATTTGATGAGAGCCGGGATATTCCCAGGCTGTGGGAAGGACTGTTACTTTTGTTTAAACATACAAGCTGACTGTCCAATGTTGAAATCAGGTGTCCAATGCCTGATGGATACCCAAGAGATACTCTTCCAAAAAACCCATGTTGATACCTTCACTCCTGTTACTCCTGCTACTTTTGCTACTTCAACCAACTATATTTCAATTATAACCATTTCCGGCAATCCTCCCAAGGCTTGCAAAAGGCCTGTCAGGATTACGCCGTCTCTAAATTTGTACCATTAAAAATCACCATGCCGGGACCTGTCCCGTATCAATCTAGCAAAACGATACCATGGAACTATGGAGGAGAAATCTTATATCATGGTATCAAAAATATTGAAGCAGTCCAAGAGAATTCTGAAGAAGAAAGCCCTGATGTAGGGAACATTGCGGGTACAAGCAAGATAACCTGCAGCGGCCGGATCTTTTCTCCGGAGATTGCTCCCCCCCGAGCAATTTTCGGACCTTCGAAAGCTTCTGCACCTGTTAAGTCATTTGTGCGAGACCCGATAATTGAAGAATTGGATACTCCTGAAGTTAGACCATCTGCTGATACTGCCAATAAGGGTAAGGGGATACTAGAAGAGCCTGTCAGGATGAAGGCTCATGCTGTGGTTATCCCCGAAACCTCCCAGAAAGAAATGGATGAAATCTTGAAAATAATCAGAAAGAGTGACTACGACGGCGTGGAACAGCTAGGGCAGACCCCTTCTAAAATTTCAATGTTGGCTCTTCTACTCTGTTTTGAGGCCCATGCTAAGGCCCTGATCAAATTTTTGAAGGCGGCACATGTACCCCAAGAGACTTCGGCTAACCAGTTTCAGGAGTGTGTGGCCAGTCTTACTTCTGATAATGGCCTTGGCTTTTTCGATGCTGACTTAACTCCCAAAGGAAGGAAGCACAACGATGCGCTACATGTCTTAGTTGAATGCAGAGGAAACACCCTCGCCCGTGTCTTAGTTGACACTGGTTTTTCCTTGAATGTGCTGCTGAAGAAGGCGTTGGACCATTTGGACGGCGAAGGATTGACCCTCAAACCTAGTAACATCGTTGTTAGGGCCTTTGATGGGTCCAAAAGAATGGTTCATGGAGAGGTTGACATTCCTATCAAAGTAGGCACAGAAGTTTTCAACTCCACCTTTTATGTGATGGACATCCGTCCGTCATATTCATGTTTGTTAGGAAGACCGTGGATCCATTATGCCGGGGCAGTTACCTCCTCTTTGCACCAAATGCTGAAATATCCTGTTATGGGTAAGATTATAACGGTGCACGGAGAGGAAGAGTACATGATAAGTCACCTCAATTCCTTTCGTTATGTGGGGTTGGATGGCGAGTTCATCGAAACACCTTTCCAACATTTTGAGGAAGTTTCTCCTGAGGTAGCAGTTGCGAAGACAATGGTTGAGGTACCCATCATTCCCAAGCATGTGCCTAGGATGACATCTCTCAAGGATGCAGAGGCGGTGATCAAAGAAGGGAAGAGTACAGTATGGGGGCAATTACCTGATTTTCCCCATAAGACGAACAAATTTGGACTAAGGTTTACAGCTGCAGGACAAAAGGCTATGCGTCGTTCTAAGACTGGAGCGCCACCTATAAGGATCACTCACCACGGAATTAATGTTGTTGAAGATGAAGATGAAGAGAAAAACTTCGAAGATTGGATCTTTCCAACCGTCGAAGGGGGTCTAAGAAACTGGGAAACAAAGGATTTTATTCCCATCACCTTTATCAACCAGTAATTTTATCTTTGAACAATTTCCTATTTGTTGGTCTGTAATAACTAAACAATTCACACACTATTTTCACTTCATGCCTTACCCGGGGCATGTAGGTCCATTTGTAAGGGCTTGATTTTCTTCATTATCATATGCCATGTTTTAATGAATCATTGGACGTCTTCATCTAAACTATTGTGTTCATTTTCTTTCCTTTTGCATTTTTATTTTGTTTAAGGATGGCTATCCCTTACACACACCCACACTCACAAATGCAGGTACCCATCCACTCTGGATTCCATGGGTGACTATTCTGCTTTAGCCTTTGATAACTCTGAAGATTTGGTCAATCAGGCTGAGTACGAAGTTGACGAAGACTGTGAAGTGCCGGGAGAGTTAGCCAGACTTCTACAACAAGAAGAGAGGGCTATTCTGCCTCATGAAGAGTTGCTAGAAACCATCAACTTGGGGACAGAGGAAGGCAGGAAAGAAGTAAAAGTGGGTGCCAACCTGGAACTAAGTGTCAAAGAGCGCTTAGTGCAGTTGTTGAACGAGTATGTTGAAATCTTCGCCTGGTCTTATGAAGACATGCCAGGATTGGACACAAATATTGTGGTTCACCGTCTCCCTACAAGAGAAGATTGTCCACCGATCAAGCAAAAGGTCCGCCGAATGAGGCCCGACATGTCTGAGAAGATCAAAGCTGAGGTAATGAAGCAATTCAACGCTGGATTTCTGGCTGTTACTTCCTATCCACAATGGGTTGCTAACATTGTTCCCGTGCCTAAAAAGGACGGCAAGGTCAGAATGTGTGTGGACTATCGGGATTTAAACATGGCTAGCCCTAAAGACGATTTTCCACTGCCACACATTGACATCTTGGTTGACAACACAGCTCAACACAAGGTATTTTCCTTCATGGACGGATTCTCGGGATACAACCAGATCAAAATGGCCCCCGGGGACATGGAGAAAACTACTTTTGTCACGCAATGGGGTACCTTCTGCTACAAAGTGATGCCATTCGGACTGAAGAATGCAGGGGCAACCTATCAACGCGCCATGGTAGCTTTGTTTCATGATATGATACAACATGAGATCTAAGTTTACGTAGACAACATGATAGCTCAATCACAGACGGAGGAAGAACACCTTGATCATTTGCAAAAGTTGTTTGCCAGGTTGAAGGAGTATAAGCTCAGACTAAATCCAAGCAAGTGCACTTTTGGAGTTAGGTCTGGTAAACTTTTGGGATTTATTGCCAGCAACAAAGGCATTGAGGTTGATCCAGCTAAAGTAAAAGCTATACAAGAAATGCATGCCCCCCGCACTGAAAAGGAGGTTAGAGGATTCTTGGGACGCTTAAACTATATCGCGAGGTTAATCTCTCACCTAACATCTACCCGTGAGCCAATTTTCAAGCTGTTGAAGAAAGATCAGGTAGTTGAATGGAACAATGATTGTCAAGTTGCTTTTGATAAGATCAAGGAGTACTTACTAGAACCTCCTATTCTGATGCCACCCGTCGAAGGAAGGCCGTTAATCATGTATCTGACTGTTTTGGATAACTCAATGGGGTGCGTGCTGGGCCAACATGATGAGTCTGGCTGAAAAGAGCATGCCATTTATTACCTTAGCAAAAAGTTTACCGATTGTGAGACTCGCTACTCACTGCTCGAGAAAACTTGATGTGCTTTGGTATGGGCTGCTCGCCGACTAAGGAAGTATATGTTGACTCATACCACTTTGCTGATTTCCAAGATGGATCCGATCAAGTATATCTTCGAGAAGCCTGCTTTATCTGGAAGAATCGCTAGATGGCAAATGATCCTGACTGAGTATGATATCCAGTATACTACCCAAAAAGCTATAAAAGGGAGTGTACTAGCTGACCATCTAGCTCATCAAGCCGTCGAAGATTACCAATCTATGAGATTCGACTTCCCTGACGAGGACATCATGACATTGGACAACATTGAAGGTAACAGACCGTATGACGAACCTGAACAAGGATCCTGATGGACCCTGTACTTTGATGGTGCTTCAAATGCACTTGGCAACAGTATCAGTGCGGTACTCATTTCTCCGGAAGGTTTCCATACACCCTTCACTGCCCGACTTTGCTTCAGTTGTACCAACAACATGGCTGAATATGAAGCTTGCATCTTTGGTCTCAAGGCTGCTATAGACTTGGGAATCAAATCTTTGGTCGTATTTGGGGACTCGACTTTGGTTATCAGTCAAGTCAAAGGAGAGTGGGACACCAAGCATCCTAATCTTATCCCATACAAAGAACATGTCTTGACGTTGTTGCCTCATTTCGAGCATATTACTTTCGAGCACTTCCCGCGAGAAGAAAATCAGCTAGAAGATGCTCTGGCTACAATGTCTTCCATGTTTAAACTCAAATGGGATAACGAGGCTCCCCAAATTACCATCGAGCGAATGGACGAACCTGCACACTGTCATGAGATCAATATCGAAGAAGTAGTGGAACAACCCTGGTTTCATGAAATCAAAAGGTATCTCCAGACTAGAGAATACCCTGAAGGAGCTTCCGTCAATGACAAAAAGTTCTTAAGGAGATTTGCTGCCAAGTTCTTCCATAGCAATGGCATCCTTTATAAGCGCAACCATGATTGTGTTCTACTTCGTTGTGTGGACAAAGCTGAAGCAGAGTTGATCATGACCAAGATACATAGTGGCACATTTGGCACCCACTTGAGCGTACATACGATGGCTAAGAAGATCCTAAGGGCAGGCTACTACTGGTCTACCATGGAAGCTGATTGTCATCAACATTCCCGTACTTGCCACAAATGCCAAGTCTACGCCGACAAGGTACATATTCCTCATGTTCCTCTCAATGTTATGACAGCTCCTTGGCCATTCGTAATATGGGGCATTGACATGATTGGAGAGATCAAGCCTACGACATCCAATGGACATCGCTTCATTTTGGTCGCTATTGATTACTTCACCAAATGGGTCGAAGCAGCTTCCTTTGCCTCTGTTACAAAGAACGTGGTTGCCCGCTTCATCAAGCAGAATCTCATATGCCGGTATGGTGTCCCCGACAGGATCATCATGGACAACGGTATAAACCTGAATAACACTATGATCACCGCTCTATGCGAACAGTTCAAGATTTATCATCACAATTCATCTCCCTATTGGCCGAAGATGAACGGTGTTGTTGAAGCTGCGAACAAAAATATCAAGAAGATCATTCAAAAGATGACATTCACCTACAAGGACTAGCACGAGATGTTACCGTTTGCTCTGCACGGATATCGTACCACAACACGTACTTCAACAGGGACAACCCCTTTCTCTTTGGTATATGGCATGGAAGTTGTTTTACCTATGGAAGTTCGAATTCCTTCCTTAAGGATTATGAAGGATGCTGGTTTGAGTGAAGACGATTGGATTCAGACCCGACTTGATCAACTTAACTTGATCGACGAAAAGTGACTTACTGTTGTTTGTCATGGTCATACGTACCAAAAACGGATGATCAAGGCTTTCAACAAGAAAGTCAGACGCCAAGTATATCAAGTCGGAGATCTTATAATCAAGCGGATCATCTTACCGCAAAGTGATCCCAGGGGCAAGTGGACTCCTACTTACGAAGGACCATTTGTGATCAAGAGCATCTTTTCTGGTGTGGCAATGATTCTGACCATCATGGACGGTGACGATTTACCGCACCCTGCGAACGCAGACATAGTCAAAAGATACTACGCATAAAACGACCCGAAAAGTTGAAAACCCGAAAGGGCGACTTGGGAAAAAGAGGGCATCCCGGTGAATCGAAAACCCGAAAGGGCAATTCAGGCAAAAATTAGGGATAAAACAAAAAATCTGTACACCCGGCAAGTTGAAAACCCGAAAGGGCAACTTGGGCAAAAAAGGGTTTCCCGGTGGATCAAAAACCCGAAAGGGCGGTCTAGGCAAAAGTTAGGGAATTAAAGTGTATGACTATGTCTCGTCGGATCACTTTAAGAACAATCTCTTCACCAACAAGCTCCAAGCTTCTAATCAATCCAGTCATCGACGGACGAAGCAGCAAATGGACAAGATATTCAGAGTTGTGAAGGCTATAGCAGAATGAGAATCCCATGGAATTATTACACATAGCCATCTTTCTTTTGTATAAAATTTTTCAATTTTTACGGCAACATTCTCTTACTAGGATGTCTGTCTCCTTTGTACAAAGATACTCACAAAAGTTAATACAAAGATACTTCAAAGTACAGAAATTTGCCTGCCTTTCTTTTCTTTTTACACTTATGTTTTATTTGAAAATGTCCAATGTTTTGTTGAATACGCATATGCATTTGAATATAATCACTGCTTACAAATAAAACGAAATTGAGAAAGAATAATTACTGATAGGTTGAAGGTATAGGAAGATACCCTTATGCTATTTCAGAAGAAATCCCCTACGATACATCATTCAGATCCTCAACAAAGCCAAAATTGAAGTACATGTCCCCAACGAAGTTAAGCTTCAAGATCCTCAGCAGAGCTAGTGTATTCTAAACCTTCTTCCCCAGCGAAGTCAAGTTTCCAACTATCAACCCCCGGTGGGAACTGTCCAACTTCCCCCAATTTCCCCAGCAAGCTATCTTAAAAAGAAATCTGAAAACCAAGCAGATAACAGTTAACTTCTTGGCTTATCCCTAACTAAGATGCTTCCCCAGTAGATTGGCATACAATCCAAAGCTCCTGATTTCACCGGTCGAGTAAACATTCTCCCCACAGAGTTATCTCCCAACAGATCAAAGATTCTTGGTCTCATTTCTCCAAGCAAAAGCCTCCTAGGTTTTAACTCCCCAGTAGAGATTTTTAGAGATTTCCCTTATGTCCCTAGAAAGTCGTGAAGGATTCTCATTCCATGCAGAAGTTGTCAGAACCCTTGTAAATCCCCACAAGTCACTAAGGATTTTCAATCCCCAGCATTGGTCCCAGGATTTCTCATTTCTCAAACAATCAGAGATTCTTTAATCCCTAAGCAGTCAACAAGGATCTCTCATCTTTAACAATCAAAGATTTTGAATCCTCAGCATCGGTCAAGGATTTAATTCCCCTGGCAGCAATCAAAGATTTCATTATCTCCAATTATCAAGGATTTATCTTCCTCAGCAAGACAGCTACTCAGCTTACATGCATAACCATTACATTCATATATCATAAACATTGATGAAACGCAGTTCATTGCATCATACATATCATGCAACATAACTTTGTGTTTTAGCTAACATTTTACCCTTTTCAGGATAAGATTAAAAGGTTATCATTAACAATTATTCAGATACAGTATAGATACACACCAGACACGGCGTTCATTATATTACTCATTTAGAATTTCAAGTCAAAATACAGTATGGATACACCCCAGACACGACGGTCATTCTACTAATCATTCAGACTGCAGCAATCAGATACAGACTAGATACGCTCCAGACACGGTAGCCATTCTATCTCTCATTCAGATTCAACTATCAACTACAAGTTCAGATACGCTCCAAACACGGATGCCATTCTGGCCTTTACACCAACAGTTTGATTCTCCCCGGTGCAGTCGCCACGGAAGTCATTTTGTCACTTATTCAGATCCCAGTTACAATTTCAGATACACTCCAGACACGGAAGTCATTCTGCTACTCATACAGATCTCAACTTCAGATACAGTCCAGATACACTCCAGACACGGAAGTCATTCTGCTACTCATACAGATCTCAACTTCAGATACAGTCCAAATACGCTCCAGATACGGTTGCCATTCTGCTACTCATTCAGAACTTATCCCCAACACACAGTTGCCCCCATATACAGATGTTTCTCTGTTACCCATTCAGAATACAGATACACTCCAGACACGGCAGTCATTCTGATATTCATTCAAGTTTAAATACAGTTACAGCTCAGATACGCTCCAGACACGGACGTCATTCTTTTCCTCATACAGACTCAGTCTCCAAATACAGTTCAAATGCATTCCAAACACGGATACCATTTTAATGCTCATTCTTTTGACCTACCATATTGCAATTCAACAAACATTCTTGGATGGCATCTTTAAGCCCATCTCCAGCAAGATTCCACCATCTCCAAATGGCATCTTTAAGCCCATTTCCTCAACTATATTTTGACGAGTGCAAATTTACGGGCACTCTAGTGTCCAATCTTCTTTTACCTTCGAGTCGCGAAAGGCAAACTTGCCAATCTAACTCTTCAGGTTCAAGAAGATTGAACAGGGGCAACTGCTGTACCCCAAAATTTTCCCTCTCATTTCATCAACATTTTTCATCACAAGACTCTTGGAACTCAAGATCAAGCTAGGGTTTGCTCTGCTCAAGACACCTCCTTGCACTGTTGACCTAAATTAGGGTTTGAGTTTGCACATGGATGTTTTGACCCACAATGCCCAAAAGGACTTTCATACTCCATGTTGGACTCACAAGTTGGTCCATACCAAGTGTGATCGGTGGGAATAGAACTGACTGTTTTTGGAATGTTGGTTCGCGTTTGCGTTGTTTTCGCAAAATGTCGCGGTAAGCAAGAGTCGCCACCATCTTTTATTTTATCCAACAAGGAAAGGACAAAAGCATAGAAAAATTCCTTTTTGAGATATTTCTCGGGTTCGGGAGGTAGATTATAGAAAGGGAAGGTGTTAGCACCCTTTCTGTGATACGGTGGTAGAACTGACTAGTGTTTTGCATTTGTATTCGCACTTGTGCGGTTGAGCAAGAGTCGCCACCGACTTTTTATTTTATCCTAAAGGAAAGGTTGAAAAAGCACAGCAAAAACCTTTTGAGATATTTCGTGGGTCCGGGGGGTAGATTATGAAAAGGGAAGGTATTAGCACCCTTTTCATCCATGGTTATCCATGGGCTCTTAGTTACTTGGTTTTTTAGATCACTTGCTTTGATTTTCGATTGCTTGAAAATGGTGTATGTGTGAGTGTTTTTGAAAATGTTTTGGAAGAAGATGCCTTGTCTTAGGCTAACCTTGTAACAATTCTTTACTCGAATATTTTACAAAGGCGTGTATCTTTTCGAAAAGATGTTTCAAAATGTTTTGAGAGTTTGTTTTGAAAGTGCTTGTGGAATGTGGTTTTTGAAAAGAAAGCAAGTGTTTTTGCAAGTTGATCTCAAGTAACTAAGAGTTTTGTCTACCCTATTGTACTCAAAGGTTTTCTCTATGTTTTCAACCCCTTCTAACAATTTTGTTCCACCATTGAATTTGGTGGACAATCTTGCGTTTAGGAAGTTTATTCGGGACGGGCGCGGGTCATCGTATGGACCATGGATGCAATGATGCCAAGTGTCTTTGGCAATTTCTTTAAGGGACTTGATCATTCCGTTTTAGGCAACATTCGAAAGCGTCATCGAGGGACTTATGATCATTTGAATTTGTTTTGCCAAAGATACTCGACGTGCAAGCATGGCCCATTTTGGAAGGCAACGTGTGGGATTACCCTAGAGGGTGCAAGTGTGATTGTGTATTGATTTCATGTATTTGTCTTGTATTAGGTTATCTAGCGTTTGATTTTATGTACATACAAACCCTAGGTCTAACCATGGTATAATTGAAAGCGGTAAATTGCGAAAATGTAAAATCTACGCTATTACAAAATAAGTATCCGGGAGTGGGGGTACAAATTTATGAATGGGGATGAGACTTAGGAACATAGTGTCCAATAAATTAACCAAATCGAACCAATCAAATGTAAATGTAACGAATGTCAACGTAAGCAAATGTATAATGTATCAAAATGCAAGTATATTATGTAAGTGTACGTGCATATGTGTATTTGTATATGTAATTATTTACAGGTGCGACAATGTGAATTTAAGAAAGTATTGTTAAGTATTTGTTTTGACCTAAAGAAAAATTAAATGTCTATTTAATTTAATTAATAATCTTGTATTTTCTTTAATATGCACAAAAAGAAAGTTTTAATGAGAATAAAAATGTTTTCAATTTAATTATATTGTGTATAAAAATGTATCTTTATTTGTTATATACAAAAGTATGTTTTAAGAAAAGAAAATATTTCTAAGTTTAAAAAATCATTATTTAAAATTGTGTATATAAATTTGCATCCTTATATCCTTGTGTTTAAAAAATGTACAAAGAGTATTTAAATTGAATGTTTTAAATTAATTAGAAAATATATTTTTATGTATGTACAAATTAGGTATTTTAAGTTAGAGAGAAAAATATAAAAGGTTTGGTGTTAATTTATTAACAAAAATAATTTGTTCTATATATATATATATATATATATATATATATATATATATATATATATATATATATATATATATATATATATATATATATATATATATATATATATATATATATATATATATATATATATATATATATATATATATATATATATATATATATATATATATATATATATATATATATATATATATATATATATATATATATATATATATATATATATATATATATATATATATATATATATATATATATATATATATATATATATATATATATATATATATATAAAGTGGTTAAGTTGATTAATTAAGAAGAGTGATGTTTGTTTTATATAAAAGGTAAACATTTTTAATGGGCCTTAGGCATTCAGAAACGGGCAAGGCCCACGTTTGGGCTCAAGAACATTTTAGGGTTTTGCTTGTGTTTTCATTTGGGAACATGTTTTAGGGTTTGCAGCGAGCAGAAGCGCCGTTCATGGAGGTTTCGTCTTCTTCGCGTGATTCTTCATTCGTTTCTGAGTTCCTCAATGGCCACCAGCACCTTCTACTCTCCTCTTCCCTCCAGCGATGGCATTAGGGGCGTCGGATTCGGTGAGTTCATTTTCCTATTTCGCCTAGGTTTGTTACGATTTTTTGCATGTTCATGATTTCCATGTTCATTGATTCTGAGTTTGTGTTTATGTGATTTTTTTAGATTCTATGAAAGGAAAAAGATGGTGGAAAAGCTACCTGGAGGAGGAGGAGGAGGGAGGTTTGAGTGCGTAGGAGGCCGGGACAAGGAAGTTGAGGCGGAGACACGTGATGCTTGCTTGGACGACACTTGGTATTTCTGTACTTTTCTCTTTTGCCTAGGGTTTCATGATGATTTGTGACGAACTGAAAACCCCTTTTTGAAACTCACTTCTTTCTTCTTCTCTCCTACTATATGCTTGTTGCTTCTTTTTCTGCCCTATGATGGACTTCCTGAGGGCTTTCGTTGCCTTTGTTGCCTGTGTTGGATGCCTGTGTTGTTGCCTTGAGATGCCTCTGTATCTTCTTTGCCTTCTTGTGTTGCCTTAGATTTTCTCTCTTCTTCTTCTTCTACTGTATGCTCGAATTAATGGCCCATGATGATGTTTGGTTTGTTCGCCTATGATGAGACTTTCTCTGAGGCTTGTGATGTTGGATCTTTTTAGTGTTGACGAGATATGTTTTAAGTTGTTGGCTTTTGCAACTGGTAAGGTTTTCTGGTTATGGGCATATGCTGGTTTTTTGTGATATATTTGGCTTTGAATGGTTAATGCTTTAGGCCATGTATTGCTGGTTTATGCAGTATGCTATGGCAGGTCTGAGGCTTTTTGGTGATATAGGTTTAGTGTATATGCTACAGGTTTGAGGCTTTTGGAGGTAAAGCTAATGCAGGTTTGGTTTTGACAGTAGGTAGGTTTTGTGCTTCATGTTTTTAGCAGGTTGATGGTTGAAACTGGTTTTTATGCTTTCAGGTTTGAGGCTTCTTGAGGTAAGTTGGTATATTGTTTGTTGATATGGTTTATTGGCTGGACAGTAGGAAATGGTTTATGTTGTGGTTTGTGACAGTAGGTTCTTTTGGTTGGAAGGCTTAGGAAGTTTTTATATATCTTTTTTTCGTTCTTTGTTTTTGATCTCTCCTCCTTTATGGCTTTGCTGTTGCAATTTTTATATTTGTTTTTGTCTTCCAGCCCCTTGGTCCCTTGGCGCCTAGGATCTTTTTGAATATCTCAAGCTTTGGCATCTTTTCTTGGGTCAAGCTACTGGGCAGACTTGCAAGGTTTTGGCATTTCCTGTTTTGTGATTGCTTCTGCTGTATATCTCTGTCTAATTTGGGTAGCGCTGATATATGCTTCTTTTAGCCTTTTGCCTTACTGTCTTATTGCAGTTTTGCTTTCTATATTTTCTTTATGCCTAAAGCCAAACAGTAAGCCCACACTTCTCCTCTTTTCTTCTCTCTCTTTCCAATATTTAAGCATATTAAATTGCTTATTATGCATAAATTCTGAAAAAGCAAAATTGGCCTAGGGAAATGATGCATTGATATCCTGCTTGCAATACATGTTGAATACTGCATATTTTGTCTTCTCCTTTCTATGCTGTACGCTTCTTGACAGTATTGATGATATTTGTGTCTTTAGTTAGACCAATCTGTTTGCCTTCATAGTTTGATTTGCACCACTGTTTGAAGCTATGCAGTTTGACCATCTTTTTGAATTGTGCAATTTTTATATTTGTGCATTCATCTTTAATTTGCAAATATTTTTCACCCCTCTTTGTGAACCGGGAGAAATCCCGTGATTTGCAGAGAGGGTCAACTGATCCCGGCCGTTTGCTTTTAATGATGAACTCTATTTATCAGTCATTATTCATTTATCTGCTTTTTGACTTTTCCCCTTTTTTTTTTCTTTGCAGATGAATAATTGTACACTGGAGCGAGGAATAGAAGATGAAGAATTGAAGATTAGAAAAATATTTAGGATAGCTTTTTTTTAATTTAATTTTAAATAAGTGTAACATTATTTTTGTAAACATTTTGTAAACAAAAACAAATATACAAATGATTTAAAGATAAATAAAAAGTCCTTTTATTTAATTAATTCTTCTCTTCTCCAATTGTTTATTTATTATTTATAGTTCTTTAAGTTAAAATAATTGAAAAATAAATTCCAATCACTTAGTTTTAGAATAATAAATAATTTAAATAAACAAAGCTTTAACCAATTGATCAGTTAAACCTAGCCTTTCCAATATCCAAAGTAAAGCAAAAGTTAACCAAAACAACTGGTCAGGCGCATTCCCTTTTCACTGATTTTTACCAAACACTGTAAATCCAAACTGCATATATCCTTTGACTGGTTCCATCAAACAAACATGAATCCAAACCAAATGCCTCTTTTTACCTGATTAGGTCAAACAAATGCGAATCCAACCCAAACCTCGAAATAACTTGCAAGATGTTGTAGAAATTAAATCCTTTTGAGAACGTGCCCCAAAAACCTAATTCCTGATTAAATTCCAAAGAGCATTCGCCTGATCAAAATTGAGCTAAAAATCAATCAAAACCCTAAGCCAACTGTGTGAAACATTCCAGGGCCCCTGAAAAATCAATAAAACCCTAATTTCGTCCTGACTGACGAGAAAAGTCTGTCTGACTGATTCTTGAGTTAGTTTTGAAAAAATCAGGAAACGCCTGAAGCTACGATTTCTTGTGGAAAAATGCGAGGGCAAATTTTGGGGTATAACAGTTGCCCCTGTTCAATCTTCTTGAACCTGAAGAGTTAGATTGGCGGGTTTGCCTTTCGCGACTTGAAGGTAAAAGAAGATTGGACACTAAAGTACCCAGAAAAATTTTCACTCGGCGATGTGATGGTAGAGGTGAATGGGCTTAAAGATGCCATTTGGTGATGGGCTTAAAGATGCCATCTAGTGTGATAGAATCTTGTCGGGGGATGGGCTTAGAGATGCCATCTGGTAATGGGCTTAAAGATGCCATTTGGCGACTGCTGGTAGGAGGATGGGCTTATAGATGCCATCTGGACATGTTGAACTGTATGTCAATGGTGAGTGGACAAGTATCAGAAAGGCATCCATGTTTTGGAACATCTCTGAATCGGGAGGTCCGAATAAGCAATAGGTTGACATCCATGTCTGGAGAATCCGTAAACTATTTTCAGGAGTTGAGATTGAATAAGCAATAGAGCAATGTCCGTTGTTGGGAAGCGTCCGTAAACTATTTTCAAAAGTTGAGAAACGTCTGAACAAGTTGGTAGATTAACATCCGTTGTTGGGAAGAATCTGTAAACTGTTTTCAGAAGTCTTGGGAAGAATCTGAACAAGTGATAGGTCAACATCCGTTAATTGGAGAACCCGTGAACTGTTTTCAGAAGTCTTGAAGTTGAATAGGAACCGGTGTAGGGCTTCCTGATACTGATCTCGTGTAAAGCTGCATCTGGATGAATCTTGGAATAAGTATCAGAATGTCGCCGCGTCCAGGTCACATCTGAACTATTTCTGGATGAATCTTGGAAGATGATCTGTGTCTGTCGACTGATCTTACCTGAAAAGGTAGAGGGTTAGTTGTATGCAATGTTATGATGCATGATGCAATGTATGTGGCATCAATGTTTATGACATGAATGGGATGAATCCGCATGTAAGCTGATGAGCTATCTTGCTGAGGATAAATGAATCTGAGATGGCTGAAGATAAAAGCATCTTGATTGCCGCCGGGGAAAACAAATCCTTGGCTGTTGCTGGGGAAGAGAATTCCTGATGACCTCTACTGGGGAGTTCCAAATTAGTAGACTCATGCTGGGGAGGTAAGATTGAGAATCTTCAGTTTGGTGGGAAGTAACTCTGGCGACTTCACTGGGGAACTCAAGATTTTCCCTCCCAAAACTCTGTGGGGAGAAGGTTCAATAGTCCGGCTCCGCTAGGGATTGATAATTTGAAATTTTAGCTTCGCTGGGGATAATGAAGCTTGACTCTGAGTGGAGTTAGCTTGAGAAGAATCTGAACAAGCAATAGGTTAACATCCGTTACTTGGAGAACCCGTGAACTTTTTTCAGAAATCTAAGTTGAATAAGCAATAGAGCAGCATCCGTTATTGGGAAGCGTTCGTAAACTGTTTTCAAAGGTTGCATCTGAACAAGCTGATAGATTAACATCCGTTGTTAGGAAGAATCCATAAACTGTTTTCAGAAGTCTTGAGAAGAATCTGAACAAGTGATAGGTTAACATCCGTTACTTGGAGAACCCGTGAACTATTTTCAGAAATCTTAAGATTGAATAAGCAATAGAGCAACGTCCGTTGTTGGGAAGCGTCCGTAAACTGTTTTCAATGGTTGCATCTGAACAAGCTGATAGATTAACATCCGTTGTTGGGAAGAATCCATAAACTGTTTTCAGAAGTCTTGAGAAGAATCTGAACAAGTGATAGGTTAACATCCGTTACTTGGAGAACCCGTGAACTATTTTCAGAAATCTTGAGATTGAATAAGCAATATAGCAGCATCTGTTGTTGGGAAGCGTCCGTAAACTGTTTTCAATGGTTGCATCTAAACAAGCTGATAGATTAACATCCGTTGTTGGGAAGAATCCATAAACTGTTTTCAGAAGTCTTGAGAAGAATCTGAACAAGTGATAGGTTAACATCCGTTACTTGGAGAACCCGTGAACTATTTTCAGAAATCTTGAGATTGAATAAGCAATAGAGCAGCATCCGTTGTTGGGAAGCGTCCGTAAACTGTTTTCAATGGTTGCATCTGAACAAGCTGATAGATTAACATCTGTTGTTGGGAAGAATCCATAAACTGTTTTCAGAAGTCTTGAAGAGGAACCGGTGTAGGGTTTCCTGATGATGAGCTCGTGTAAAACTGCATCGGGTTTTTGAACACTTTTGACATTCGAATGCCCCAAGTGGTGATGTAGATAATTTCCTGGCTTATTACAGGTGTTGGTCTACAATTGGTCGTTCACAGATGTTTCCCTGGCTTGTTACAGGTGTTGATCTGGAATTCTTCAGACGTGCCCTGGCTGGATACAGGAATCGAATCTGGAAACATGGTCAACAGATATGCCCTGGCTGGACACAGGAATCGAATCTGGAACGGTGATAGCTGATAGATATGCCCTGGCTGGATACAGGAATCGAATCTTCAAACTCTTCAGACGTGCCCTGGCTAGATACAGGAATCGAGTCTGGAAATGTAATAGTGATTTGTTGAACACTTTTGACATTCGAATGCCCCAAGTGGTGATGAAAGAATCTTGAATCAGATTACTCCGCATATTGAGATATTTCTTGAAATCTTGACTGGACTGCCCCAGGTTAACTGAACTTTGAAAGATCTGTTGGACCTTGACTGGACTGCCCCAGGTCAATTGGATGGTGACATGTCACGCCTCTTGCTGATAAGAGATTTGTAAAGGAAGTGTCGTCCCTTTGAAGTGATTTTGCTCACTGAGAGAGTTTTCGTTCCTCCGAACATTCGTCGTGTGAAATTCTTCGCTGTCAAACAAAAAGCCAAATGCAGACAGTGATATTCAAACAATGCAAAGTTTATGTTTGTCTCGAAGTTTTGCAAAATGCGTTTTTTAGCAGAAAACTTTTTATAAGACAGATCAACACAAGATTTAGAGCAAAGCCTTACAGGAGTCAGGATACCTTTTGTAACAGTATGCTTTCGAACTAACTCATGCTTCAATTAGGACTTTTGAAGGGTTGTAACGTGGCTTGGTTCACGGTTTAAAAAACAAAGGATAAAGGCTCAAAGTATATTAATACCCACCCGCTCTTCGTGATGTTCTCCAACCTAAGCTCAGTTAATTGTGCGTCACACTCTATTTCGAGTTTTGAACGACTTTTTGGGTGATGGTTCACCCGTTGAATTTGGGGAGACAGTCATCATCTCCTTTTTCTTTTTCAACATTTTTCATGTTGTTGAGGATTTTGTAATGACCTCACTATTTTGATTTTGATTTGTTATCCCTAACTTTTGCCTGACTGCTACTGTTTTCCGGGATTACCGTCAGCGGGATACCCCAACTTGCTTAAGCCTCCTTTATAGGTTTTAGCTTGGTGAGCTTTTTCTCTTTTTGAGAGATTGACTGTCTACGTGATAGGGAACCACCCTTGTCTTTTGATTCCAAAGGAATGCTTTTTCTTCGACGCCGTTCGTTGTATCACGAACTGAGAGTTTGCGACTTCAATGCGCATTTTCTTTTGAATTAACTGAGAGACTACCCTGCCCCAGGTTTATATCAAAGGTTTTGATTATTTTAGAACAGAAAACTCCTACTTCTTTGGCTCGAAGGGGTTGACTAGGGATTAACTTCCTTATAACTCCAGTGTTTGGGATTTGAAAGAAATGCATGTACATCATCAGCAAGGTCTGTTCAAAAGCACACAGTGTTTGGGCTCAAGAACATTTTAGGGTTTTGCTTGTGTTTTCATTTGGGAACATGTTTTAGGGTTTGCAGCGAGCAGAAGCGCCGTTCATGGAGGTTTCGTCTTCTTCGCGTGATTCTTCATTCGTTTCTGAGTTCCTCAATGGCCACCAGCACCTTCTACTCTCCTCTTCCCTCCAGCGATGGCATTAGGGGCGTCGGATTCGGTGAGTTCATTTTCCTATTTCGCCTAGGTTTGTTACGATTTTTTGCATGTTCATGATTTCCATGTTCATTGATTCTGAGTTTGTGTTTATGTGATTTTTTTAGATTCTATGAAAGGAAAAAGATGGTGGAAAAGCTACCTGGAGGAGGAGGAGGAGGGAGGTTTGAGTGCGTAGGAGGCCGGGACAAGGAAGTTGAGGCGGAGACACGTGATGCTTGCTTGGACGACACTTGGTATTTCTGTACTTTTCTCTTTTGCCTAGGGTTTCATGATGATTTGTGACGAACTGAAAACCCCTTTTTGAAACTCACTTCTTTCTTCTTCTCTCCTACTATATGCTTGTTGCTTCTTTTTCTACCCTATGATGGACTTCCTGAGGGCTTTCGTTGCCTTTGTTGCCTGTGTTGGATGCCTGTGTTGTTGCCTTGAGATGCCTCTGTATCTTCTTTGCCTTCTTGTGTTGCCTTAGATTTTCTCTCTTCTTCTTCTTCTACTGTATGCTCGAATTAATGGCCCATGATGATGTTTAGTTTGTTCGCCTATGATGAGACTTTCTCTGAGGCTTGTGATGTTGGATCTTTTTAGTGTTGACGAGATATGTTTTGAGTTGTTGGCTTTTGCAATTGGTAAGGTTTTCTGGTTATGGGCATATGCTGGTTTTTTGTGATATATTTGGCTTTGAATGGTTAAGGCTTTAGGCCATGTATTGCTGGTTTATACAGTATGTTATGGCAGGTCTGAGGCTTTTTGGTGAGATAGGTTTAGTGTATATGCTACAGGTTTGAGGCTTTTGGAGGTAAAGCTAATGCAGGTTTGGTTTTGACAGTAGGTAGGTTTTGTGCTTCATGTTTTTAGCAGGTTGATGGTTGAAACTGGTTTTTATGCTTTCAGGTTTGAGGCTTCTTGAGGTAAGCTGGTATATTGTTTGTTGATATGGTTTATTGGCTGGACAGTAGGAAATGGTTTATGTTGTGGTTTGTGACAGTAGGTTCTTTTGGTTGGGAGGCTTAGGCAGTTTTTATATATCTTTTTTTTTCGTTCTTTGTTTTTGATCTCTCCTCCTTTATGGCTTTGCTGTTGCAATTTTTATATTTGTTTTTGTCTTCCAGCCCCTTGGTCCCTTGGCGCCTATGATCTTTTTGAATATCTCAAGCTTTGGCATCTTTTCTTGGGTCAAGCTACTGGGCAGACTTGCAAGGTTTTGGCATTTCCTGTTTTGTGATTGCTTCTGCTGTATATCTCTGTCTAATTTGGGTAGCGCTGATATATGCTTCTTTTAGCCTTTTGCCTTACTGTCTTATTGCAGTTTTGCTTTCTATATTTTCTTTATGCCTAAAGCCAAACAGTAAGCCCACACTTCTCCTCTTTTCTTCTCTCTCTTTCCAATATTTAAGCATATTAAATTGCTTATTATGCATAAATTCTGAAAAAGCAAAATTGGCCTAGGGAAATGATGCATTGATATCCTGCTTGCAATACATGTTGAATACTGCATATTTTGTCTTCTCCTTTCTATGTTGTACGCTTCTTGACAGTATTGATGATATTTGTGTCTTTAGTTAGACCAATCTGTTTGCCTTCATAGTTTGATTTGCACCACTGTTTGAAGCTATGCAGTTTGACCATCTTTTTGAATTGTGCAATTTTTATATTTGTGCATTCATCTTTAATTTGCAAATATTTTTCACCCCTCTTTGTGAACCGGGAGAAATCCCGTGATTTGCAGAGAGGGTCAACTGATCCCGTCCGTTTGCTTTTAATGATGAACTCTATTTATCAGTCATTATTCATTTATCTGCTTTTTGACTTTTCCCCTTTTTTTTTCTTTGCAGATGAATAATTGTACACTGGAGCGAGGAATAGCAGATGAAGAATTGAAGATTAGAAAAATATTTAGGATAGCTTTTTTTTTATTTAATTTTAAATAAGTGTAACATTATTTTTGTAAACATTTTGTAAACAAAAACAAATATACAAATGATTTAAAGATAAATAAAAAGTCCTTTTATTTAATTAATTCTTCTCTTCTCCAATTGTTTATTTATTATTTATAGTTCTTTAAGTTAAAATAATTGAAAAATAAATTCCAATCACTTAGTTTTAGAATAATAAATAATATAAATAAACAAAGCTTTAACCAATTGATCAGTTAAACCTAGCCTTTCTAATATCCAAAGTAAAGCAAAAGTTAACCAAAACAACTGGTCAGGCGCATTCCCTTTTCACTGATTTTTACCAAACACTGTAAATCCAAACTGCATATATCCTTTGACTGGTTCCATCAAACAAACGTGAATCCAAACCAAATGCCTCTTTTTACCTGATTAGGTCAAACAAATGCGAATCCAACCCAAACCTCGAAATAACTTGCAAGATGCTGTAGAAATTAAATCCTTTTGAGAACGTGCCCCAAAAACCTAATTCCTGATTAAATTCCAAAGAGCGTTCGCCTGATCAAAATTGAGCTAAAAATCAATCAAAACCCTAAGCCAACTGTGTGAAACATTCCAGGGCCCCTGAAAAATCAATAAAACCCTAATTTCGTCCTGACTGACGAGAAAAGTCTGTCTGACTGATTCTTGAGTTAGTTTTGAAAAAATCAGGAAACGCCTGAAGCTACGATTTCTTGTGGAAAAATGCGAGGGCAAATTTTGGGGTATAACACTTTCTATCTGTGGTTATCCACGGGCTCTTAGGTACTTGCTCATTGTGTTTTCAAAATTTTGCTTTTCTTTGTGTTTGTGGGTTTGAAAAGAGTTTTTGTTTGAAAAGAGTGTAAGTGCGAAAAGTTTTGTTTTGTTTTAAAAGGAGCAAGTACTTAAGAACCATCTACCTACTCGAAAAAGGAATCAAACTGTGCTAATGTCCTTTAGACAATGCTATCCCACTATTGATGAGTAGGTAGCATCGTCGTTGGAGTTTTAAGGGTCAATTCGATTAAGGGACGTGTGGTCACTAAAGCAATGTTAGGATGCCTTAGCGGTAACCCTAATATCTTAGATCATTTTATCCGAGGCAACCGTTTCGAGGCAACTTATGATCTTTGGACAAGAGGGCGGCCTCTAAAACTTCATATACTTAATGACCACGTTCGAAGGCAACCAAGTGAGGTGTACCCTAAGAGTGCGCATGTGCGAGTGTGTTAGTTCAGTTAATTTTATCTTTGTACATGCCATGGGTGAGCTATGTTGATTTTAAGTTCATACATTGGATCTTGTCATACATTCCCTATTATCAAACATCTAACAGTTTATAGTTGCGGAATTTAAATTTGCGGAAATTAAATCTAAACTATTACAAGGCGTCGGCTATTTACATCGCCAAAAACAACCCTTGAAATTTAAATTGCGGAAAATAATATAAAGCGATAAATAATTAAAGTCCTAATTAAAAGCTATTACATACCGAAAGCAATTACAATATTGAATAAAATGGTACGTGTGCGAGAAATTAAAACGGCGCATTTTTTAGGGTTTTGACCCTTTTTGAAAGAACACATGTTTTTTGTTATTTTTTTTAATTTAAAAAATTAAATCTAAGTTAATGATTAATTAATTAATTAATTAAAATATTTTTGGTTTTTTATATTTAATGAGATAAAATAAAACTGATTAAAATTGTTAAAACCTAATATTCTAAATTAATTTTAATTTATTACAAAAAATGTTAAAATTGTACCTAATTAAAAACTACATTAATTGATTAATATTTATTTACAAAAATAAAATAATGAAATTAATAAAAATAACATTTTTTGTGTTTTTGATTTTATGAGAAAAAATTAATTGGTTAGTAATAATAAAGATAATTAATTAAAACAATAAAGAAAATAAATAAATATAATGAAAAGAAAATAAACCAAGGGGGTTTGGGCCCAAACCTGGGTGTTTGAATGGCAATTGTCTGGCCCATTTACGCTGGCCTGCTTTGACTTTTTCAATTCCATGTGCGTGCATTGACTGGAGAGTATGGTGGATATTCAATTGTGGCCATTAGATTTGATCTGAGGCCATTTGGCAATCATCTGGATGGAGACATATGGTAGGTCACGCTCCTGATGCTGCATGGAATCGCCTGCAAATAAAATACAACAAAGTTTTAGGGGACCTGGGATTCGAACCCAGGTCCCATGGGGTTTTCCACTAGCGCGCTTGCCAACCCAACTGACTTGTCTATTTGTTATTAGGATAAGTAACAATTATTATATATGAAACAAAGCATTATGCCTGGAAAAAAAATAAAAAGCGCGCTGATTTGAAATTGGCCAATGGGAAGAGGACGCGTAGTCGTCTTCTTCGCAAATCTCTGGTTTTCTTACCTGCGGATTTTTATCCGCAGGAAGATCCGTGGCTTGCTTCCAAAATTCATCCTAAGCCATAAATTAACTCCAAGAACATGGACGTGATCGTCTCTTCCTCCTGAGTTCACCTATATCCATTATTTGCTTCAATTTTACCTGAAATTCAAACGCCTAAAAAACAAAAACCAAAACCCTAGCTTCGAGCATGGTTGTACAGGCTACAAAATCCAATTGAATATTGCAGAATGGTTGGAAATTGAATGGTAAACATGATTGCACAAACGATTTGTCCAAAAGATGCCAAAATATGGAGTCACAATTTCATGTTCAGAGCTATGTTCAGGACGACTTACAGTGCGTTTTAGGTGACGAGAGGACTTGATTCTGATTGCTATAGCTTCAGTGGACTCCTGGCAATTGAACCACGTTGAGATTTTGGATTGAATCGTGCTCTAAGTATGATTTCAGTTCCAAGCTTTTCAAGCTTTTTTTCAAGTTTGGTTTGGCCGCTTGTGCAACTTTCAGGTCCTGTCCTTGATGCCTTTGCTTTGTACATGTATATTAGAAGCAATTAGGTTAAAAACTTGGGCTTGAATCCATGGGAATTGATGAATCATGATTTGATATGATCTTCCATTAACAAACTTCCAAAAATGTCTCAAATCAAATATTTTGTGCATAATAAGGCTTGATACGAATTTGATTGGGTGTATCATGTTAATTGAAAGCTGTAATGATCAAAAAGATATCAAGCTATTAAGATTTGGATTTTATTTTGATTTAAATTGATTAAAAATGAATTAAATCAATAAAAATCAAATAAAATAGAAATATTAATAATTGATCATTAAATTGAAGATAGGACACGTGTTTGGTGTGACAAGATCAAATCAAGTGGAAAAAAGTGGGGCCTTTTGACAAAAATTGAAGTTTTAGGGATAGTTGACTTTTGGCAATTTTGGAAAAATGCCCAACTTCAACAATGCATAACTTCTTCAATTTTGAACTTTTGGAGGTGTTATTGGACTTTTTAGAAACCTTGAGATGTCCTATAACCAACCCTTTTGGTCTCATATCATTTTGATATTCCATGCTCAAGTTATAAGCTTTGGAAAAAAAGGTGTTTTTGTTGACTTTCAAAAATGACCTATAATGTCCAAATTCATAACTTCTTGTGAGTGCATTTCTTGATCTTGGGGTGTGAAGATGTATTGTAGGAAATTTCATCCTATTAAAAATGAGCTTTGGATGGGTCATTTCTCATAAAGTATGAGAAAGTTATGCTTGGTCAAAGTTGAGTTGACTTTTCCTACAAAACCCAAATTTAGCAACTTTTGAATCTTGATGAATTTTGAGCAATCCATGATGAATCATGATCAACCCTTTATCGAATGATGAATTATCCTTCAAAATGAGAATGTTGACAAAAAATCTTGAGGTTTGACTATTTGTAGATCACAGTTGACTTTTGCCCTAGCACAGTCAATTTTGGGACCCTTTGAGCAATTGACTGACCAAACTTTCTCTGCAAGGCTTGAAATTTGACATGGATGAACTTGAGAACATATTAGGACATTGGGGAGCATTTGAGGCCATTTGGATGTAAGGACCTTGATGCAAAACAAAACCCTAATTTTGAATTGACTGCCTTAGGAGATGATTTGATTGTCCAATTCTTGAGCCAACTTGAGTCACTTGGAGATTATTCTTGACATGTCTTGAGAAATATGGGAGGGAAAATTTTGGGGTACAACACCAAGTTTCAAGCCTTGAATCAAATTTTTGCCCAGTCAATTGGACAGTTGACCTAGAAATCAACTGTATTGGGCGAAAAGTCAACTGTGGCCAATTGATAGTCAAATCTCATGAATTTTGACCCACATCAACATTATGAGCTCATATGAACCATTTGGTCAAGTTTGGGTCACAATTCCACAAGAAATTTGATCAGATCACCAAAGGGCAAAATGGTCATTTTTAGGGGTTTTGACTGTACAAGGGCAACTTTTGACTGTTTGACCTAGCCAATGACAAAACAAGCTCAACCATGGACACAAGGACTCAATGACATTGTCTTGACCCATTCAACAAGTTCAAAAGATCCCAAATGCATAGGATTGGCAGATGAATTTTTCAGTCAACTGATCAAAATTTGACTGTTCACTGAAAAGTCAAACTTTGACTTTTTGGTCAAAATCAAGCGCCAAGGGTCATTTTTCATCAAGACATGTCAAATTATGAAACTTGTTCATCAATAAACCCAAAATTGCAAATTAGGGTTTAAAATGGAAAAATTTCATAACTTAGAAATTTTCTAAGTTATAAAATTTTCTTATTTTTTCCTAACTTTGTCTCATTTTTCACCAAGATGCAAATGGATTCAAACAAAACTTACAACATGAAAGTTGTAGTCCATCACAAAGTATACAACTTTGATTCACAAAGTTTTCTCAAAAGAAGCTTGGATCTCAAGTTATAATTTTTGGAACAAGGGTACCTAAAACTTTTAACTTAGAGAAATTTTGCCCTAGTTTAGGTAGGATTTTGACCCACCTTCTTGGCCATTTTTCACATAGTTCCACTTGGAGTTTCAAGTTACATTTCAAATATGGATTATATTACATGTTGCAAGCTTTCCAAATTGTCTGAGAACTCCTTAAACACCTTTGTGGTTAGGGAGAATCGAATGCTTGAAGTTGGCAAAAACTCACTTTGTAACCATGGCCAATACATGTTCATACCAAGTTGCAAATCTGACCAAGCTAGATTTGTACACAATTACAGGCCTCTAAACCAATTTGTACTCAACAATTAAATGCAAATCCATTGGTCTAAGGGTTTGTTTTGGACATTAGAGGATTGTACACAAGTTTAATCCCTAAATGGTAAAAGGCACATTGCCATTTTTGCAAAAGGTTGCTTTATGTCAAACCACTAATCCTTGAGCATAGAGCCAAATCTCTTGCAGCTAAACAAATCCACTAATTAGAGGGGCCAAGAGGATTGTATACAGGGTGATAAGATGGCCTGCACAAGCCTGTAACCTCACTTCCACTTTCTTGCTTCAAAAACAAGAAACTTATCAAACACAAGGCATCTCACATATCTGATAAAACTAACTCAAGAAAACACTTCAAACAGGTTTTTCATACCCTAGCAAGACAGAAGCACGAACTCTTCACCACTAAAACCTCCTCTTACTCAAAATCTGCATTTTCTTGCAAAACAGGGCCAATTCTGCAAACTTCAAGCCACCATCAAATTCCCTCGTGCGTTTTGTCCAAAACTACTTCAAACACATTCCAATCAACCTACCTGAGCTATCCAGACCATTCACAAGTTGTTGTAACTCCATTAACACAAATTGCCATTTTTGTTTGGAAGCTTTGCAGGTTGAGTTCTGTAGCACGATTCAGGCCACTTCAAAACAAACTAAGCATTGGGAAAGTTTCAGTGGACATCAGGCAAGCTCAAAAGAACCTCAAGCACCATTGGAAGTTGCTGCATTGTCCAGCTCGAACTCAATTGAAACAGGTATTTCATGAACTTCTATCTCTCTATTTAGGAATAGTTAGACTTAGGTTTGTGAATGAAAGATGTTGTATTCATAGCCCTGAAACCATACATGTGCTCAGTTTTCATTTATATTAATCGTGCTAGGAGAATTTCATCCATGAACTTTCTGAAAAAACTAGGTTAGAAATTAGGGCCAGAGAAATTCTCTCTGGTCTTTGAGAGTTAGTTTAAGTTTTTTATATGGTTAGATTCGTTGTTTGATGCTCTACAAGTTTCATGTTATGAGTTTTGTCAAAAAAGCACAGAATTAGGAGATAGCAGTTTGTACACAGAACGCGCGTTTTGGTGTTTGAACAGAGGAAGAAGATGAAGTTATTGGGCTGGGCTGGCTTGGTCCTGCTTTTCACACCCCATTATTTAGTTTCACACCTCCCTGACCCATTTCTTGTATATTTATCATTTTTGCATTTTTATTTCATTTCTGACTTTGATATTTTATTTTCTAACATAAAAAATATTTTAAAAAATATTTTATAAATTTTTATATTTATTTGGTATTTATTTCAATTATTTCAAACATTAAAATGTTTAAATACTTTATATTATTTTTGTTTAAATTAAAAATAATGTAAAAAAATACTTTTATTTTCATTTATTATTTTTATTCATATTTGAAAAATATTATCTTGAAATATATACATTTTTGTAAATAATTTATTTTATTTTTCGCACACTTAATATATATATATATATATATATATATATATATATATATATATATATATATATATATATATATATATATATATATATATATATATATATATATATATATATATATATATATATATATATATATATATATATATATATATATATATATATATATATATATATATATATATATATATATATATATATATATATATATATATATATATATATATATATATATATATATATATATATATATATATATATATATATATATATATATATATATATATATATATATATATATATATATATATATATATATATATATATATATATATATATATATATATATATATATATATATATATATATATATATATATATATATATATATATATATATATATATATATATATATATATATATATATATATATATATATATATATATATATATATATATATATATATATATATATATATATATATATATATATATATATATATATATATATATATATATATATATATATATATATATATATATATATATATATATATATATATATATATATATATATATATATATATACTATATTTTATTAAATAATTAGAACAAAAAACACAAAATAATACATTTTTATTTTTGTTATTATTTATACTAAAAAAACATTTTTTATGATATACTCTCATTTTTGTACATATTAATATATTTTGTACATAAATAATACAATTTTATTTTCTTTAAAGAGAATTAGGGCAAACCCTAAAAACAAATAAAATTAACTTTTTATTTATTTCTTTACATTTCTTTACATAAAAAATACTTTTTGCATACATGAGCAAATAAAAACTTTTTTTGCATAATATATTTTATTTAATATTTATTTATTGTATTTATTTAAATATTGTACATTTAAATATTATGCCTTGCAAATTAGATTTGGATGTAATAGTAATTAGGGTTTTATATTTCTTTCAAAATAATCCCCAATTCAAATTTGTACCCCCCCTCCCTATATCATATTGTAATAGTGTAGAATTTAAATTCTCGCACCTTTAAATGCTTCCAATTATGCCATGATTAGACTTAGGGTTTGTATGCAAAATCAAATCAACAAATAGTTTGACCTAATCAAAGACAAAAAATGCATGAAAAACAAACACAATGCACACTTGCACCCCTAGGGTTTCAATCCACTTGTTGCCTTCAAAAATGGGCCATGGTATGCATGTCAAGTACTTTGGCAAAACAAAAACAAAAACAAAAGATCATAGCCCCTCGATGACGCTATCTGAGTTGCCTAAACCAAATGATCAAGTCCCTTAAGAAAATTGCCAAAAATACTTGACGCTATTGCTATCATGGTCTATACGATGACCCGCGCATGTCCCGTTTAACATCCTAACACAAGGTTGTTCACGAAATACAATGGTGAAGCAACATTGTTAAAATGGTTAAAAACATAAGAAAGATCTTTGAGTAAAATAGGGTAGACAACTCTTAGTTACTTGATCAAAACTTGCAAAAACATCCTTGTTATCTTCAAAACACACTTCACAACACAATTTCAAAACCCTACTTTCAAACATTGAAAACTTTTCAAAAGATAAAAACACCTTTGTATACATTCAAACAAGAATCATTACAAAGGTTGCCACAACGATGGCCTCTTTTCAAAACATCTTTCAAAATCACACACAAAGCACCATTTCAAACAATTGAAAATCACCATTTCAAACAATTGAAAAGCAAAGCAAGTGATCTAAACAAGTAACTAAGAGCCCATGGATAACCATGGATGAAAAGGGTGCTTGCACCTTCCCTTTTCATAATCTACTCCCCGAACCCAAGAAAACATCTCAAAGGTCTTTCCTGTGCTTTTTGACCTTTCCTTAGGATAAAATGAAAAGTCGGTGACGACTCTTGCTAAACCGAAACATTTACGAACACAAACGCAAAATCCCAAGTCAGTTCTCCCACCGTATCACAGGGAGAATAGAGGGATAAGGCATCATAAGACTTTGAGCGCGAGCTCGTACCCATTTGAGATAAGGATCAAGAGGGATGGAATTCTTGTGCCCTAGTGTCTTGCTATCAACTCTATGTACCATGCCCCAAGCTCGCATGAACCTTTTGCGGTAACCCTGAGCATCATTCTCGTAGTCGAAGACGATCCCTTGAATAAGTGCATCGTGAGAAACATCCCTTATTGCATATCCAAACTGTTGCAGTGCCAAGCAAGGATTGTAAGTGATTCCTCCCTTAATGCCTGAGAGGGACATTATGGAATTATCTGCATCGATCAATGATGGTAACATTCTCTGAGGATCGAGGACACCAATGAATGCCTAAATATGTAAGAGTCATCAACCTATGAGACCATCTTAAACCATGTTCATTCTTTAAGACGGATAGGGGTAGGTGAGTGTGATCGGTGGATCTGGAACTGACTGTTTAACGCTGGTTCGCGAAATGTCGCGGAAGCAAGAGTCGCCACCGTCTTTTATTTTCTCCAAATGGAAAGGACAAAAGCACAGAAAAATTCCTTAAAGAGATTGCTCTCGGTTCGGGAGGTAGGTTATAGAAAGGGAAGGTGTTAGCACCCTTTCTATCCATGGTTATCCATGGGCTCTTAGATACTTGCTCATTGTGTTTTCAAAAGTGGTTTGTTTGCTTTTCAATTGTGGGTTTTAAAAAAGTTTCTTTGAAAATTCCAGTTCGACTCTTGTATCGGTCCTCAAGAGTGTTTGAAAAATTGCTTTCGAAAGCTTTTTGAAAAGGTGTCGGTGTGAAAAGTATTTTTGATTTGTTTTGAATTTAGAGCAAGTATCTACGAGAACCTACCTACCCTAAGGAATTCGTCTGTGTAAATGTCCTTTAAAGTAGTGCTATCCCACTATTGAGAGGTAGGTAGCACCACCGTTGGAGGTATTCGGGTCAATTCGAGGTTCGGGACATGGTGATCACCAGAGCAATGGGAAGACACCTTAGAAGCTACCCTCATGCCAGGTTCCCGGATCATGAGGACTTACTAAGACATCCTCTACTCGACGATCACCTTTCGAGGCAAGGCAACAGTGAGGCGTACCCTAGGGGTGGTGTGTGATTTGTGTGTCATGTTCATTTATTTTTGTCTTGTCATGTTATGGGTGATCTAAGCGCTTGTTTTTATTTTAGGCCATTCATTCTTGCATGCATTTATTTAATAGTTAAAAAAGTGCGAGAAAGGTAAAGTTCTAAACTATTACAAAAGGCGCGGGTCCACATCGCCAAAATTTCCAGGACCCGATTTGACAGAAAAATAAAGAATTAAAGTAAAGTGCGAGAAATTATAAAATTACACGGCTTTGGGAGAATTACATTAATATTTGAAAGAAGGAAATAAATAAAATGCGCGAATAGGAATTAAAATTGGAAACGAGGGCGTTGGACCCTTTTTTAACGAAATTAAATTAAATTGTTAAATTAATTAAATTAAAAAGAAAAAGAAATTATTTTTTTTGAGATTTTTTGCATTTATGGTTTTAATGAGAAAGATTAATTGAAATTAAAATATTAACCCTAATTCTAATTGTTTTTTTTTAGTTTATTAAGAAAGTGTTAAAGTTAAACCTAAATTAACCTAATTATTTACATGCCATTTTGATTTATAAAAATAATAGGAAATATTTAATTATTTAGAGAAAAGAAAAGAAAAGGGATAAAAAATTAATACAAACCCTAATTCTACAAATTTTAAGTTTATTAGAAAAATATTAAGATTTAAACCTAAATTAAAACTAAAATCAATTAATGTTATTTATTTACAAAAAAATAATATTAAATAAAAATACTTATTTTTTGTCTTTTTTCTGATTTTATATTGTTTTTATGTTTTTCATGAAAATATTAAATTAAAGGAATTAATTAAAAACAATAATTGAAATAAATAGAATAATGAAGAAAATATAAAAGATTGCAAACCTAGGGGGGGTCTGTCCCCAAATGGGAGGTGAGATCTTAGCATTTTAGGCCCAATAAGCCTTTGGCCTCGTTGACTCTGACGCTAGCATGTGGCATCTTTGACTAGACTCCATGGTATTCACCAGATCTGGGTCTTTGGATTGATCTCTCTATACGCGTTGCCAGCTGGAAATTATGGACGCATGGTGTTCCCTAGTACTGAACTGCACAGAAGTGTTAATGGAAAAATAATATGGAAAGGGGTGGGGACCTGGGGCTCGAACCCAGATCCTAGAGATTACCAACGCTATGCCTTGCCAACTGCTCCACTTTGTCTCTTTGTATATCATATAAACAATAAACACAATAAAGTAAAACAAACGTTAGTGCTTTTTTCCGCGCGAAAATTTGAATGAACCAACCAATGCCCTACACATCATCATCTTCCTCCTTGTTTCGTTTATTTCTTGAAAACAAAAGATGGTTAGCGGGGGTTTTGAACCCCCCCCCCCCCCCCCAAATATGCAATTTCTGATAATAGCGATTAGGCCGTCCGGTCACATAAATTAGGCGCGAGGGTTCTATTGTTTTCGTCCAAGCACACTGAATCCATTCATGGCATTATGATGTTCTAATTTTATAGCTTTTAGAAACGCCCAATTTGGACCTCAAAGAACCCTAACCTGTATCAATGGTGGAATCACATATAGTACATAAAAACTCAATCAAAGTATGTGGTTAGCTTCAAAATACATCATTTAGTATGAATCCATAAACAAAATGCCATGAAAATGCTTAAATATTAAAACACGATTATGCATATAATTGAAAACAGTTTGAACTCCCTATACCAATTCTGGGCGTGTAAGGGTTGGAAAATTATTCAGTTAGCTTCAGTAATGCACGAGGAAGCTTTTGCAATTGGTCACTTGCTCTGAATCGTGCTAAAACCTAGTTTTCAGTTTCCAATTTTTTGACAAAAAATTCAACTTTGGTTCTTGAGTTTCTGCGCAGCTGGGACCTTATGGGCACGAGGGTTTGCATCCATATATGTATGTGAGTGATTAGGGTTAAGAATTCAGAGCCAAAGGATCAAGGAATTGATGGAGAGGATATTGATTTTCCTGGCAAAATATTTTCCAATCTTTTCATGCATATTTGCTACCAAATCATGACAAATCATATTGATTCTTTCCAAATCTAACCATGCACGAAATATTGAGTGTATATCATGCATAAAAAGATTTAAAACCCTAGGTTTAGTATTTTTCATATATTTTAATTAATTAAATGAATTTCTAGCATTTAAAAATTCAAATAAATAAAATAAAAATGATAAAAAACTTCCCTTTGGGCCAAATGGTCGTGCACATGCCTTGGATGATGAATTGTGGAAGAAAAAGAGGCCCATTAGCATTTTTAAGACACTTGAAGCAATGTTGACTTTTCAAAATATCCAAAACTTTCCCAACTTCCACAAGGCATAACTTGCTCAATTTTTAAGCTTTGCTCATGTTCTTGGACATTTTGGAAAGGTCTTTGAGTCCTATAACCAATGCCTTTGGTCCCATGTCATTTTGATTTACCAATCTCAAGTTATGGCCTTTGACTTAAAGTCCCTTTTTGTTGACTTTTGAAAATGACCTATAATGTTGAAATTGATAACTTTTTGTGAGAGCATTTATTGGACTTGAAGTATGAAGAGGAGTTGTAGGAAATGTCTTTCTCTTCAAAATGAGCTTTGGATGGAAATTTTCTGATAAACCATGTGGAAGTTATGCCTTGGTCAAGTTACAGTTGACTTTTTCAACTGTCCAAATATGGAAACTTTTGCATCTTGAGATTTTTGAGCCAAGTTTTGAGAATCATGATCAAGCATTGATCAAATGATGTTTGTGGCTTCAAAATGAGATGTTGACCAAGAATTTGGACTTTTGACTGTCAAATGACCATTTTGCCCCTATAGTTGACCGTAGTGCAATTAGGGTTTTGACTGTGCAATTTTGAGCTGTAAGTCTTGAAACTTGGTATGAGGATGCTTGACCATGTTTGTAGGCATATGGGACTTGATTGGACCCTTGGAAACTTCAATTTCTTTGTCAGAACCAAAACCCTAGTTTTGACTGTTTAGGAGGCCCTTGAACTGTGCAACCTTTGGGGAATTTTGAGGCTTTATCTTGGCAAATCTTGAAGAATATGGGAGGGCAAATTTTGGGGTACAACGGTTGCCCCTGTTCAATCTTCTTAGACCTGAGGATGCAGATTGGCTGACGTGCCTTTCGTAATCCGAAGGTGGAAGATGATTGAACACTAGAGTGCCCAGAAATTTGCGCCCACATAGTAGTAGTGTGATGGGGAATGGGCTTACAGATGCCATTTGGAGGTTTGATGAATAGGATGATGGGCTTATAGATGCCATGCTAAGAGATGATGGAAGGTGGATGGGCTTATAGATGCCATCTGGATGTTGATCGCGTAAGAGATTCCTTAGCGAGAACTTGCGTACCTGCAAAAGAAAAATGAGTACCTGACCTGTTACAGGAGTTGGTCTTCAGATTCTTTGTATAGATGTGTCCTGACTGGTTACAGGAGCTGGATCTGGAACTTCAAACGGTGATGAATGAACCAGGGGTGGTTACTACCTCAACAGGAACGGTGAGAGAACCTTGGACGACTTCAACTTCAACAGTAACGCTGAGCGAATCTGGGGATGATTACTACCTCCGCAGTATCGGGGAGAGAACCATAGGCGACTACAACCTCAACAGCAATCATTGAGAGAATCTTGGATGACTTCAACTTCAACGGTAACGCTGAGCGAATCTGGGGATGATTACTACCTCTGCAGTATCGGGGAGAGAACCATAGGCGACTACAACCTCAACAGCAATCATTGAGAGAATATTGGATGACTTCAACTTCAACGGTAACGCTGAGCGAATCTGGGGATGATTACTACCTCCGCAGTATCGGGGAGAGAACCATAGGCGACTACAACCTCAACAACAATCATTGAGAGAATCTTGGATAACTTCAACCTCAACAGCAATCGTTGAGAGAATCTTGGGATGATTACTACCTCCGCAGTATCGGGGAGAGAACCACAGGCGACTACAACCTCAACAGCAATCATTGAGAGAATCTTGAACGACTTCGACTTCAACAGTAACGCTGAGCGAATCTTGGGATGATTACTACCTCCGCAGTATCGGGGAGAGAACCACCGGCGACTACAACCTCAACAGCAATCATTGAGAGAATCTTGGACGACTTCACTTCAACAGTAACGCTGAGCGAATCTTGGGGTAATTACTACCTCCGCAGTATCGGGGAGAGAACCACAGGCGACTACAACCTCAACAGCAATCATTGAGATAATCTTGGACGACTTCACTTCAACAGTAACGCTGAGCGAATCTTGGGGTGATTACTACCTCCGCAGTATCGGGGAGAGAACCACACGCGACTACAACCTCAACAGCAATCATTGAGAGAATCTTGGATAACTTCTACTGAGTCTTTATCAGGAAAATCTGTTTGGGGTCGATTTAACTGGACTAGAGAAGGCCTTGGACTGGATAAGAAACAGAAAATCTTGGGGTCGATTAACTGAACCGGTCTAGGTCTTGAAATGTCTTCAACTGGGTAAGAAACAGGGAGATCTTAGGGTCGATCTGATTGAACCAGAGAAGGCCTTCGACTGGATAAGAAACAGAGAAATCTTTGGAGTCGATTTAACTGAACCGGTCTAGGTCTTGAAATCTTCAACTGGATAAGCAACAGGGAGATCTTAGGGTCGATCTGACTGAACCAGAGAAGGCCTTGGACTGGATAAGAAACAGAAAAATCTTAGGGTCGACTTAACTGAACCGGTCTAGGTCTTGAAATAGCTGAGAACTTAACTGAATCTTTCCTGAAAGGTAAAGGTCAGTCATATGCAATGCATGACATGGATCAAGCAGTGATGTTCTCAACATAATGAGATTTGTAAGATGTGATGCATATATGTATGGGAGTGCGATGTTTATGAATGTATGTTTTCGTCTTAGGAAAATAAATCCTTGACGGGTGCCTGGAAGTCATATCCTGGGCTGATATTGAAGAATAGATTTTTGCCTCCGCTGGGGATGATAGCTGCAAGAATACCGGTAGGAGAAGATAACTCCGTTGGGGAATAAACTTGGCGAATGGATTACTCTGCGGGGAGAAAAGTACTCTAATGATCTTGCTGGGGAACAATACTCTGTGGGGAGAGAGATACTTTGCTGAGTTGTTGAAAATGACTTGCTGGGGGTATCATTGTTGTGTTGGAAGTATTAATAGACTTCGCTGGGGATAAGAAGACTTCGTCGAGGACGCTCTTTCCGTGGCTTTTGGCTGAGGATAACCCAGTTATATCCTGGTAAGGAAATAACTCTTTAAATAAAACCGGGAGACGCGTTCGTGCTCTGCGGGGACAAGCTTCCAGAATCTACTGGGGATAAGCTTACTGTTGGGGAGATGATTCCCATTTTCCTGGGGGAAACTGGATTGGACTCTCTAGGGGGAAGTTTTAAGATGTATTGGGGAAGTGACTCCATGGAACGTTTGATATACCGCCGGGGAACAATCTTTAGACCAAGACTGCCGGGGATGCTTGTTAAGAATGCATATATACTGCTGGGGAATGTTGAGATCTGCGGGAGAATACCCAACTTCCTTAAGATTGGTTGCAACTTTGCTCGGGGAGAGTGTCCTGACTTTCTGGCTCACTCTCTGGGAAATTAAGATATCTGGTTGCATTCTTTAGCTGAACCTACCTTGGTACCTTAGTGGATACAACAATTAGATTGCTTGGCCAACTCTTTATTGCCCCTACTTCTAATGTTACCTGCAATTAATCCTTTGTTTCGTATGCAATTATTCATGAGTTGGCAAATTATTGTCAATGCATATATCACAAATTGAACCTTGGACGTTCTTCGCAAAACAAAACAGAAAAAGGAAAAACAATTGGCAATTTTAACTGAAAAGTATATTTGTATTGATTTTGAATTGCCTGTAAATAGGCGTTTATGTACAAGAGGCTGACGTCCTAGTAAGAGAACGCCGCCGAACAAAAGAGTTTATACAAATTTGTACAAAAGAAAATAAAACAGCTGTGTGAAAATGAATGATCCACTGGGTTTCAACTCTGCTATTGCCTTTATATCTCCGAGCGTCTCATCACTTGATGACCTTAGTTAAAGATGAAGCTGGCTGATCGATGCCGTTTGAACTTGATGTAGATACCGGATTCTGGATGCAAAGTGATCCAATGAGACATATTATTACGCTTTATCCCTAACTTTTGCCTGGACCGCCCTTTCGGGTTTTCAGTCCACCGGGATACCCATTTTTGCCCAAGCCGCCTTTTCAGGTTTTCGACTTGCCGGGTGTACAGATTTTTCATTTCATCCCTTCATTTTGCCCGAACCCTTTTGGTTCGTCGGGAAGCCCTAATTTTTGCCTAGGCATGTCAGCCTAGCGGGTCTTTTTCATGCGTAGTATCTTTTTACTATGTCTGCATTGGCGGGGTGAGGAAGGTCGTCATCATCCATGTTGGTTAGAATCATGGCTCCTCCTGAGAACACATGCTTAACCACAAATGGCCCTTCGTACGTAGGGGTCCATTTGCCCCTTGGATCACTCTGAGGAAGGATGATTCGCTTGATTACCAGATCCCCAACTTGATATTCTTGTGGTCTGACCTTTTTGTTAAATGCCCTGATCATCCGTTTTTGGTATGTCTGACCATGGCAGATAGCAGCAAGTCTCTTTTCATCAATAAGGTTTAACTGATCAAGTCGTGTCTGGATCCAATCATCTTCGTTCAGATTTGCATCCTTCATTATCCGGAGAGAGGGTATTTGCACTTCGATCGGTAAGACTGCCTCCATACCATAAACCAAGGAGAAAGGAGTTGCCCCGGTTGACGTCCTGGCTGAGGTACGGTACCCATGTAGAGCGAACGGTAACATCTCGTGCCAATCTTTATAAGTCACTGTCATTTTCTGCACGATTTTCTTGATATTTTTGTTCGCTGCTTCTACAGCTCCATTCATCTTCGGTCTATAAGGAGAAGAGTTGTGGTGCTGTATCTTAAACTGCTCGCAGAGCTCAGTGATCATCTTATTATTCAGATTGGTACCGTTGTCAGTAATGATCCTCTCTGGGACGCCGTATCAATAGATCAGATTATGCCGAATGAACCGTGCCACAACTGTCTTGGTTACCGTAGCGTAGGATGCTGCCTCAACCCACTTTGTAAAGTAATCAATCGCTACCAGGATGAAGCGATGCCCATTAGATTCCGTAGGTTTAATCTCACCGATCATGTCTATGCCCCACATTGCAAACGGCCAAGGCGCAGTCAGAACATTTAGAGGGACTGGAGGGACATGCACTTTGTCTGCATAAATCTGGCATTTATGGCATGTCCGGGAATGTTGATAGCAGTCCGCTTCCATTGTGGACCAAAAATACCCTGCCCGAAGGATCTTCTTCGCCATAGTGTGTCCACTGGAATGTGTACCAAAGGTCCCTTCATGTAGCTCTTCCATGATCCTTTCTGCTTCAGTCTTGTCCACACAACGCAGTAAGGTCGAATCATGGTTTCGCTTGTACAAGATGCCGTTGCTAAGGAAGAACTTTGCTGCGAACCTTCTCAGAAACTACTTATCATTGATAGAGGCACCTTCAGGGTATTCCTGAGCTTCCAAATATCTCTTCACCTCATGGTACCAAGGCTTCTCAGTCACCGACTCAGTCTCGAGATCACAACAGTATGCCGGTTCGTCCAGTTTCCAGATGATGATCCGGGGAGCCTCATTATCCCATTTGACCTTGAACATAGAAGACATTGTAGCTAACGCGTCCGCCAGCTGATTCTCCTCTCTTGGGAAGTGTTCAAAGGTTATCCTCGTGAAGTGGGGGATCAAGGTCAACACATATTCTCTGTAGGGGATAAGATTCGGATGTTTCGTATCCCACTCTCCTTTGATCTGATTGATCACAAGAGCGGAATCTCCGAAGACACTCAGAAACTTGATCCTTAAGTCAATCGCAGCTTGAAGACCCATGATGCATGCCTCATACTCTGCCATGTTGTTGGTACAGTTGAAGCATAACCGGGTAGTGAGCGGAGTATGAGTGCCTTGAGGTGATATGATTATAGCGCCGATACCGTTTCCCAAAGCATTGGAGGCTCCGTCAAAGTGCATAGACCATTGGGATCCTTCCTCAGGTCCTTCATCCGGTCCAGGTACTTCACAATCAGTCACAATCGTGATGCTCTCGTCTGGAAACTCGAAGTTCATTGACTGATAGTCGTCTACGGCCTGATGTGCCAAGTGGTCTGCCAATACACTTCCTTTGATGGCTTTCTGAGTCGTGTATTGAATGTCGTATTCTGTCAAGATCATCTGCCATCTTGCTATCCTCCCGGACAGGGCAGGATTTTCAAATATGTACTTTATAGGATCCATCTTTGAGATCAACAAGGTGGTATGAGTCAGCATATACTGTCTCAGCCGGCGAGCAGCCCATACCAAAGCGCAGCAAGTTTTCTCAAGCAGTGAGTATCGGGTCTCACAGTCGGTAAAATTTTTGCTAAGGTAATAAATGGCATGCTCTTTTCGGCCAGACTCGTCATGCTGCCCCAGCACACACCCCATTGAGTTGTCAAGTACTGTCAGGTATAGTATCAGAGGTCTCCCCTCAACCGGTGGCATAAGGATGGGTGGTTCTTGGAGATACTCCTTGATTCTGTCAAAAGCGGCCTGACATTCATCATTCCAACGTACTACCTGATCTTTCTTCAGCAGCTTGAAGATTGGCTCACAGGTAGCAGTTAGGTGCGAGATGAACCGAGCAATGTAATTTAGGCGTCCTAAAAAGCCTCTGACTTCCTTCTCTGTCTTAGGAACTGGCATCTCCTGAATAGCTTTGACCTTGGCAGGGTCCACTTGAATGCCTTTATCACTTACAACGAAGCCTAGAAACTTCCCAGATCTCACCCCGAAGGTGCACTTGTTCGGGTTCAACCTTAGTTTGTACAACTTCAGACGGTCAAACAACTTCTGCAGATGATCAAGGTGTTCTTCCTCAGTCTGGGACCTTGCAATCATGTCGTCAACATACACTTCTATCTCATGATGGATCATGTCATGAAATAAAGCAACCATGGAACGTTGGTAGGTTGCCCCAGCATTTTTCAGTCCAAAAGGCATGACTTTGTAGCAGAAGGTGCCCCACTGAGTGACAAAGGTAGTTTTTTCCATGTCTTCAGGAGCCATCTTGATCTGATTATACCCTGAAAAACCATCCATGAACGAGAACACCTTGTGCTGAGCGGTATTGTCAACAAGGACATCAATGTGAGGTAGAGGGAAGTCATCCTTGGGGCTGGCCCTGTTCAGATCCCTGTAATCAACACACATTCTGACCTTTCCATCTTTCTTTGGTACCGGCACCACATTAGCAACCCACTGAGGATAAGAAGTCACTGCAAGAAACCCGGCATCAAACTGTTTCATAACCTCGGCTTTGATCTTCTCAGACATCTCTGGACGCATACGACGGACCTTTTGCTTAACCGGAGGGCAGTCTTCCTTAGTAGGCAAATGATGGACCACAATATCAGTATCCAAACCGGGCATGTCTTCGTAGGACCAGGCAAAGATCTCCATATAATCATGTAGCATCTTAGTCAACCGTTGCTTCACGCTGAGCTCTAGGTTGGCACCAATCTTTACCTCTTTCCTGTCTGCTTCAGTACCCAAGTTTATTGTTTCCACTGGCTCTTCATGTGGTTGAATTGCCCTCTCTTCCTGGAGTAACAGTCTTGCAAGCTCGCCAGGCACTTCGCAATCATCTTCACCTTCGTCTTCGGCTAAGTTGATCGGATTTTTGAAGTCATAACTGGCATAGCAGAGTTGTTACCAGTGAGATCCAGGGTGGATTGAAACCTGTATGAGTGAGTGTGTATAAATACAGCTGTTTTGAAGTATATAAAGGAAGGAAAGACAGAAAAGGAGCATAATATTTGAAATGCGAGAAAACGTCCAAGATTTTTATTTATGATATATGAAATGACAATTTATATGCCCTCACAAATGAAGCCAACGGTGCCCCGGGTAAGACACCGGGCCATAAAGTTCAATTTATTGTTTATTACAAATGCCAAAAACATAGGAATTCATTACTCAGTAACAAGAGAAACAGGTAGGTTGTCCTTTGCACTCCAATTGCTAGGTCCACTGTCGGTTGCAGGGTAAATCCAGCTATTGAACTCAGCTTCATCCACTTCCTCTTCGTCCCCAATAGCATTCACTCCATGAGCAGGCAGGGGAGCTGTCACTACATTAGGCTTCTCAGATGCCTTAAACTGTACCTCCTTGGCGTCAATAAGATCCTGCAACTTATTCCTTAGGGCCCAACAGTCATCAGTGGAATGCCCCGGGCTATCGGAGTGATAAGCACAGCGGGCATTTGGGTTGTATTTAGGGGAAGCAGTGTTTACAACCTTTGGCACCTCTCTGACAGTCACTAGATTGGTGGATAGTACCTGCGGCAAGATTTGGGATAGGGTCATGCTCAAACGGGTGAATTCTCTTCTAGGTCTTTCAGCCCTTTGAGGATTGGTTGGCCGAGGAGCGGCAGCAGGCTTAGCAATCATTACCGCACTGACAGATTGGCGGCGCTCAGATTTCTCTTGTCTCCTGGAGCCATATACAACACTAGCCTCCTTCTTGAAGGGTTTCTTCTCAGAACTAGACGATGCACCCTTCGGAATCTTACCAGACTTCAACCCAGCCTCAATTCTCTCTCCAGTCAGAATAAGATCAGTAAACCCTGCAGATGAGTTACCAATAAGATGGTTGAAAAATGGCCCAGATAGGGTCCCCAAGAACATGTCTACCAACTCCCGGTCAGTCAACGGAGGCTGCACCCTGCCAGCCAGATCCCTCCACTTCTGAGCGTACTCTTTAAAACCTTCACTTGAACCTAACGATATACCCTGGAGTTGGGTACGTGTAGGGGCAAGGTCGGCATTATACTGATACTGCTTATAGAAAGCAGTAGCCAACTCCTCCCAGTTACGAACCTTGGTCCCATCCAGCTGATAGAACCATTCGAGATGAGTCCCTGAAAGACTCTCCTGGAAGAAGTGGATCCACAAATTCTTATCTACTGAGTACGGTTGAATCTTCCGAACATAGGACATGAGATGTAGCTTGGGACAAGACGCCCCGTCGTACTTAGTGAAAGATGGTGCTATGAACTTACGAGGAATAATCACACCGGTAGACAAACCCAAATCTCCGAAATCCAGCCCAGGCACTTGTTGGATCTCCATAGCATTCAATCTGTCTTCCAAATGCTTGTATCTGTCTTCTGCAGGAGGATACTGCTCTTCATCAAAATCAGTCTCGTTGTCGGAGACTACCGGACTTGGACCTTTTCCCTCTTGAGGAGTACTCTTGCCTATAGAAGAACCAGCCTCTTCATTCTGCAGAGTATTGCCAAACCTTCGGCCCGAGTTGAACAGAACAGTTCTTCTCTTCTTCTTCTTTTCCTTCTTCAGGAGCAGAGCCTTCAGCTCTTCTTGGCCCTGAGCCAAACCCATGATTAATTCCTGAAATTATGCATTCTGCGCCTGAAGAGCTTTGATGGACATCTCAGTTGATGACGAGTCAGGATTCATGATGCTGAAATAAATAGCAAAGAACGGTAAGCAACCTGAAAAGAAGAAAACCTGCTATGCACATGATGAATGATATGTGTTTATGCAATGCATTCAAGGGTTCAAAAGTTCAAATTTGTTGTAGACAAAAAAGAACACACGTTATCATTAAGGAAATAATTGTTCAGTACATCAAAGCCTCATGGGCAAAATAATATGAAAGCAAATCAATCCCAAAATACACTGCGCATCCTCTTTGGAGCTATGTAGGTATTGAGATTCCTCTCCTCATGCAATAGGCGGGTGAGCTCCAAGACCTTCCTTTTACTAGCATGTAGACCGGTCTCAAGAGAATTCCGTTCTTCCTTAAGCTGGATCCAGCTCTTCTGCATTTCTTCCCAGGATGTGGGTATATCAGGGTGCTGAATAGTGTAGGACACTTCTCCTTCCAAGACTGGCTCTTTGATCACTGGGAGCATATGAGGATAAGGCATCACTAACTTCTGGGAGCGGGCTCGTACCCACTTGAGATAAGGTTCCAATGGGATGGAATTCCTGTGCCCCAGTGTCTTGCTGTCTATCCTACTTGGCATCCTCCAGGCTCTGATAAATCTCTGGCGAAGTCCTTGAGCGTCATTGTCGAAGTCAAAAACTATGTCAGGAATTAACATGTCATGAGGGCCATCCCTCCGAGCATAACCAAACTGTCTCCAAGCCAGGCATGAGCTATAAGTAATACCTCATCTGATTCCAAGTAAAGGAACATTAGGGTACTCCCCGCAATGATCAATGATAGTGACATCCTCTCTGGACCTAGGGCACCAATGTATATCTGCATGTGTAAGAGTCATCAACCGTTGTGACCATCTCAAACCCCGCTCGTTCTTCAAAACTGATTGTGGAAGGTGCGAAATAAACCACCTTCCCAGGAGAGGAGTGCAACACATAAGGACACCTCTTTTTCTCATGGTTCGAGTGTAACATGAGTGAAGGATATCTCCCAGCAACGTAGGTATAGGATTCCTGGACATGAAGATCTGGACAGCACTGATATCTATAAGCTGATCTGGGTTAGGGAACAACACCAAACCATAGACAAGGAGGGCCACAACTTCTTCAAAAGCTTGTAGGTCAAGGGAGTTCCAACATTCATGGGCCTTTTCAAACAGAAACCTGGCTAAGAACCCTTTGATGCCACTTCTAACTTCCCAATGTCCCTTGAGGTCAGATGATTGTAGGTGCAAGGCTTTAGCAATCTCTTCAAGCTTGGGTTCCTTTTCCGTACCGTTGTAGGGTAGTTGATCAAGGATAGGGATCTTCAGGAGCCGGGAGAACTCCTCCAATGTAGGTACCAGCTGATAATCCAAGAAGGTGAAACAGTGATGCAGAGGGTCAAAGAATTGGAACAGGACCTTTATCATGTCTTCCTCAATGTTGGTGTTGACCAAGCTGATGAGTCTTCCATGTCTCTCACTGAATGAAGAGCTCTCGGGAATCCTGGATATAAGTTCCTTAAGCTGAGGAGGGATCCTTACAAGACTGATTTGAATTGTCTTTCTGCGAACAGTTTCCATGTCCTACAAAACAAGAACAAAGATGAAGATTCGAACCCCTGAAATGATTAGTCAATGCATATGATGCTGGATGATGTCATGATGCTATGATTAAACACACCACAGATATTTACAAAGACAAACATGTAAGGCACACAAGGCACACAAGACAAGCCCTTAGGGTTTAAGGCCAGCATGGGGTCTGGGTAGTACCCTCTTGAAGTTGGTGGGCTCAACCTGTCCTATTAGAAGTAATCGGGTTCTAAGGGTCCCAATATCACGGGATTGCTTTCATTGTTCATCGTTTCAATTTAGCCACTGAACTGGCAACCAAAATATTCCAGGAAAGCAACCCTCAATTGAGTGTAGTATCGATTATCAACCAACCTCGGACTGCACCAAAGTCAGTTATCTCACTACCCTAAAGAGGCCAAGATAGTTCAATTAAGGTTCCTAAGATCTGTTGATGCTTCATGACACCACACGGAGGCCCCGTACTCTCCTTGACTGAACTCAAGGGTTACCGGTACACACCAAAGTGCCACATCAACTTAGCAGACTGTTTCAACCATGTCGGTATACCCCGCACAGTTCCCTCACAACTGTGTTGCTACTTTCTAAGAAGGTATCCCCCAGATCCGGGTTAGGATCTATAGAACTCCCAAGCAACCCACAATTTAAAGCAAGCAAAGCAATACAATTGAAAACATAGTTATGAACTAAGCCTTAAGGTACACCTCACTTTATAAGTTTGTCCCCAGCAGAGTCGCCAGTTCTGTGATCGGTGGATCTGGAACTGACTGTTTAACGCTGGTTCACGAAATGTCACGGAAGCAAGAGTCGCCACCGTCTTTTATTTTCTCCAAATGGAAAGGACAAAAGCACAGAAAAATTCCTTAAAGAGATTGCTCTCGGTTCGGGAGGTAGGTTATAGAAAGGGAAGGTGTTAGCACCCTTTCTATCCATGGTTATCCATGGGCTCTTAGATACTTGCTCATTGTGTTTTCAAAAGTGGTTTGTTTGCTTTTCAATTGTGGGTTTTAAAAAAGTTTCTTTGAAAATTCCAGTTCGACTCTTGTATCGGTCCTCAAGAGTGTTTGAAAAATTGCTTTCGAAAGCTTTTTGAAAAGGTGTCGGTGTGAAAAGTATTTTTGATTTGTTTTGAATTTAGAGCAAGTATCTACGAGAACCTACCTACCCTAAGGAATTCGTCTGTGTAAATGTCCTTTAAAGTAGTGCTATCCCACTATTGAGAGGTAGGTAGCACCACCGTTGGAGGTATTCGGGTCAATTCGAGGTTCGGGACATGGTGATCACCAGAGCAATGGGAAGACACCTTAGAAGCTACCCTCATGCCAGGTTCCCGGATCATGAGGACTTACTAAGACATCCTCAACTCGACGATCACCTTTCGAGGCAAGGCAACAGTGAGGCGTACCCTAGGGGTGGTGTGTGATTTGTGTGTCATGTTCATTTATTTTTGTCTTGTCATGTTATGGGTGATCTAAGCGCTTGTTTTTATTTTAGGCCATTCATTCTTGCATGCATTTATTTAATAGTTAAAAAAGTGCGAGAAAGGTAAAGTTCTAAACTATTACAAAAGGCGCGGGTCCACATCGCCAAAATTTCCAGGACCCGATTTGACAGAAAAATAAAGAATTAAAGTAAAGTGCGAGAAATTATAAAATTACACGGCTTTGGGAGAATTACATTAATATTTGAAAGAAGGAAATAAATAAAACGCGCGAATAGGAATTAAAATTGGAAACGAGGGCGTTGGACCCTTTTTTAACGAAATTAAATTAAATTGTTAAATTAATTAAATTAAAAAGAAAAAGAAATTATTTTTTTTGAGATTTTTTGCATTTATGGTTTTAATGAGAAAGATTAATTGAAATTAAAATATTAACCCTAATTCTAATTGTTTTTTTTTTAGTTTATTAAGAAAGTGTTAAAGTTAAACCTAAATTAACCTAATTATTTACATGCCATTTTGATTTATAAAAATAATAGGAAATATTTAATTATTTAGAGAAAAGAAAAGAAAAGGGATAAAAAATTAATACAAACCCTAATTCTACAAATTTTAAGTTTATTAGAAAAATATTAAGATTTAAACCTAAATTAAAACTAAAATCAATTAATGTTATTTATTTACAAAAAAATAATATTAAATAAAAATACTTATTTTTTGTCTTTTTTCTGATTTTATATTGTTTTTATGTTTTTCATGAAAATATTAAATTAAATGAATTAATTAAAAACAATAATTGAAATAAATAGAATAATGAAGAAAATATAAAAGATTGCAAACCTAGGGGGGTCTGTCCCCAAATGGGAGGTGAGATCTTAGCATTTTAGGCCCAATAAGCCTCTGGCCTCGTTGACTCTGACGCTAGCATGTGGCATCTTTGACTAGAGTCCATGGTATTCACCAGATCTGGGTCTTTGGATTGATCTCTCTATACGCGTGGCCAGCTGGAAATTGTGGACGCATGGTGTTCCCTAGTACTGAAACTGCACAGAAGTGTTAATGGAAAAATAATATGGAAAGGGGTGGGGACCTGGGGCTCGAACCCAGGTCCTAGAGATTACCAACTCTATGCCTTGCCAACTGCTCCACTTTGTCTCTTTGTATATCATATAAACAATAAACATAATAAAGTAAAACAAACGTTAGTGCTTTTTTCCGCGCGAAAATTTGAATGAACCAACCAATGCCCTACACATCACCATCTTCCTCCTTGTTTCGATTATTTCCTGAAAACAAAAGATGGTTAGCGGGGGTTTTGAACCCCCCCCCCCCCCCCAAATATGCAATTTCTGATAATAGCGATTAGGCCGTCCGGTCACATAAATTAGGCGCGAGGGTTCTATTGTTTTCGTCCAAGCACACTGAATCCATTCATGGCATTATGATGTTCTAATTTTATAGCTTTTAGAAACGCCCAATTTGGACCTCAAAGAACCCTAACCTGTATCAATGGTGGAATTGCATATAGTACATAAAAACTCAATCAAAGTATGTGGTTAGCTTCAAAATACATCATTTAGTATGAATCCATAAACAAAATGCCATGAAAATGCTTAAATATTAAAACACGATTATGCATATAATTGAAAACAGTTTGAACTCCCTATACCAATTCTGGGCGTGTAAGGGTTGGAAAATTATTCAGTTAGCTTCAGTAATGCACGAGGAAGCTTTTGCAATTGGTCTCTTGCTCTGAATCGTGCTAAAACCTAGTTTTCAGTTTCCAATTTTTTGACAAAAAATTCAACTTTGGTTCTTGAGTTTCTGCGCAGCTGGGACCTTATGGGCACGAGGGTTTGCATCCATATATGTATGTGAGTGATTAGGGTTGAGAATTCAGAGCCAAAGGATCAAGGAATTGATGGAGAGGATATTGATTTTCATGGCAAAATATTTTCCAATCTTTTCATGCATATTTGCTACCAAATCATGACAAATCATATTGATTCTTTCCAAATCTAACCATGCACGAAATATTGAGTGTATATCATGCATAAAAAGATTTAAAACCCTAGGTTTAGTATTTTTCATATATTTTAATTAATTAAATGAATTTCTAGCATTTAAAAATTCAAATAAATAAAATAAAAATGATAAAAAAGTTCCCTTTGGGACAAATGGTCGTGCACATGCCTTGGATGATGAATTGTGGAAGAAAAAGAGGCCCATTAGCATTTTTAAGACACTTGAAGCAATGTTGACTTTTCAAAATATCCAAAAATTTCCCAACTTCCACAAGGCATAACTTGCTCAATTTATAAGCTTTGTTCATGTTCTTGGACATTTTGGAAAGGTCATTGAGTCCTCTAACCAATGCCTTTGGTCCCATGTCATTTTGATTTACCAATCTCAAGTTATGGCCTTTGACTTAAAGTCCCTTTTTGTTGACTTTTGAAAATGACCTATAATGTTGAAATTGATAACTTTTTGTGAGAGCATTTCTTGGACTTGAAGTATGAAGAGGAGTTTTAGGAAATGTCTTTCTCTTCAAAATGAGCTTTGGATGGAAATTTTATTATAAACCATGTGGAAGTTATGCCTTGGTCAAGTTACAGTTGACTTTTTCAACTGTCCAAATATGGAAACTTTTGCATCTTGAGATTTTTGAGCCAAGCTTTGAGAATCATGATCAAGCATTGATCAAATGATGTTTGTGGCTTCAAAATGAGATGTTGACCAAGAATTTGGACTTTTGACTGTCAAATGACCATTTTGCCCCTACAGTTGACCGTAGTGCAATTAGGGTTTTGACTGTGCAATTTTGAGCTGTAAGTCTTGAAACTTGATATGAGGATGCTTGACCATGTTTGTAGGCATATGGGACTTGATTGGACCCTTGGAAACTTCAATTTCTTTGACAGAACCAAAACCCTAGTTTTGACTGTTTAGGAGGCCCTTGAACTGTGCAACCTTTGGGGAATTTTGAGGCTTTATCTTGGCAAATCTTGAAGAATATGGGAGGGCAAATTTTGGGGTACAACAGTGAGAAATAAACCACCTAGTGAAAAGAGGTGTGTGGCACAGAAGGGTTCCCCTCCTCTTTATAGTGCTAGTATACAAAGAATGTAGGATATCTCCAAGCAGGGTAGGTACTGGATTACGTGACAAGAAAATCTTAACCGCATTCACGTCTATGAGCTGGTCCGGATTAGGAAACAGTACCAAACCATAGATGAGAAGGGCTAACACCTCTCCAAAAGCTTGTAAGTCCAAGGTATCCCATAAATGATGAGCTTTCTCGAACAAGAACTTAGCCAAAAAAACCTTTGACACCTCTCCTGGTTTCCTAATTTACTACTATATCAGACTGTTGTAAGGATAGAGCTTTAGCAATATCTTCAGGTTTAGGGTCTCTTTCCATACCATTGAAAGGTACCTCATAAGGATAGGAACCCCCAACAATAGATAAAACTCCTCCATAGTAGGCACTAATTGGTAATCCGGAAAAGTGAAGCAGTGATGTAGAGGGTCAAAGAATTAAAAGAGCACTTTTAACATTTCCTCATCAGGGTTTGAGGTGACCAAGCTGAGAAGTAATCCATGTCTTTCAGTGAACGGAGAGCTTTCAGGGACCCTTGATACCAAATCCTTAAGCTGAGGAGGTACTTTTACCAGACTGACTTGGATAGTGAATCTGCGGGCGAGAGCCATGTCCTATAAAACAAGACAAAAATAAACCCTAAGAATCCTTGAAATGGTTAGTATGACATGCTATGTTATGATGTCATGATTATGCTCAAATATAGCAGATATAGCAAACAAGCAAGTCTCATAGAGACCTTAGGTTTAAGGCTTGCATGGGTTTTAAGGTGATACCCTCTTGAAGTTGGATTGGTTCAACTTGTCCTAAATATAGTAACCGGGTTCTAAGGGATCTCAATATCACCGGTCTTTCCCCCAATTCTCGTTCTGATAGACAATTGACTTGCCACCAAACAAATTTTAAGGTTCAAAACTTAATGAGTGTAGTATCGAGTATCAACCGACTTTGGGTTTACACCAAAGACATCTATCTCACTACGTCCTAAAAGCCAACTTGGCCAATTAAGGTGCTAAAGTCAGTTGACGCTTTATGACACCACGCAGTGGCCCCGTATTCTCCTTGATTACTCAAGGGCTATCAGTAAACACCAAAGTATCGCATCAACATAGCTACTATTTCAACCGTGTCGGTATACCCCGCACAGTTCCCTCACAGTTTATTGCTACTTACTTAAAAAGGTGCCCTAAATCCGGGTGTAGGATCAATGCAAACCCAAACAAGAAACCATAATGTAAAGCATGCAAGTCAAACAAAGAAAGCAATTAAATGTGATCTAGACCTAAGGTAACCCCAATTTTAAGTATTTCCCCAGTAGAGTCGCCATTTCTGTAACACGGTGGGAGAACTGACTTGGGTTTTTTGCATTTGATCGCAATTGTGCGGATAGCAAGAGTCACCACCGACTTTTCTTTTATCCAACAGGAAAGACTGAAAAGAACAGGAAAGACCTTTAGAGATGTTTTATTGAGTTTGGGGGGTATACTATGAAAAGGGAAGGTATTAGCACCCTTTTCATCCGTAGTTATTTGCGGGCTCTTAGTTGCTTGTTAGATCACTTGCTTTTGTTTGAATGTGCTTGTGGTGTGGGTTTTAAAAGTATTTTGAAAATGTCTTTGTACTGGTTCTCATTTCTATAAGAACGCGTACAAAGTGTTTATTTCAAAAATAGTTCAAAGATGTGTTTGTGGAGTGTATTTTTTTGAAAGTGTTCTTAGAAAGATGTTTTTGTAATGGTTCTCGTCTCTATAAGAACGTATACAAAAAGATTTTGTCTTTTGAAAAGATTTTAATATGAAAGTGTTGGTTTAAAATGTTTAGTTGTGAGCAAGCGAGCAACTAGGAGCGAATCTACCTACTCAAAAGGTCTTAAATGTTCTTTTCCTCTTCCTTTAGATGTTGCTATCTTACCATTGATTTGGTAAGAAGCCCCATCGTTGAATGTGAAGGGACAGGTGTGGGACGTTTGTACAGTCATAGAAGGTAACTTATGAGACGCTTTAGCAATTTTTCGTAAGGGACTAGATCGTTTTATCAAAGACAATATCGAGGGACATCGAGGGACTACGATCTTTTTTTATCAAAGGGTATTTGCTAAAGCGTCTCATATTCGAGGTACATGAGTGTGTTTCCGAGGCAACGAGCGAGGTTACCCTAGGGGTGCGCGTGTGTAAAAGTGTGTTTGGTTCAAGTTAAGTTGTTCTTTGAAATTAGGTTATCTAGCGATTGATTTTGAATCTTTCCATGCATGCCTAATTACTATACAGTATAAGGAAAACAGTAAATTGCAGAAATTAAAATTCTACGCTATTACAGAGTTTTCGGGAATGGGGGTACAAATTTACAAATGGGGATGGATTAATGCAATTAAGTATCCAAATAGGCAAACAATACAACCAAATCGAATCGGGTAATTAATCGAAATTACAACAAGTTTATGAAGTAAAAAGTAATTAACGAAATAAAGATAAAGAAATAAAGTTCTTGGTTTTTTTGTTTTGTTTACAAAATTTGAAAAGAAAAATAGAAAAAAAACTATTCTATTAATTAGCTAAAAAAAACTAGATCAAATGTGTGTATTTTGTTTTTTAGGTTTTTTTTGTTATTAAGAAATTAAATAAACAAATTAAGACTTAAATACAAAAATTAATTAGTAAAAATATTTACAAAGTTTTTTTTAAAATTAAATTAGAACTAAGAACTAAACTTAATTAAGAAAATTAATTAACAAAGATCATGTGTTACTAAATTAGTAGAATCAAGTAAAACCAAATTAAATATTTAAAACAAAACAAAATGGAGAGGTAGTGTTAAATTGAAGATGGGGTGATGCTTTTTTTTTAGCATGGGCTTTAGAAGTTTAAGCCCAAGGGGCTTTGTTTTGACAAAAAAAAGAGAAAGTCAAGTAAACAATTAGGAAAATGGAAAAAATATCCCAATGGGTCTTGAACCCGGAACCTCACCTCCAGACACCATCGCCTTAACCACTGCACTACGCTACTTTATTTGTTATTACATTATTCCCATTAATATAACAAGCTAAAGGGACAAATAAAATAGGATTAAAAAAATGGTGGGCCTGGGCCGAACCGGGTCGACCCAAGGTCCACCTTCTCTCTTCAAGCTCGTACATGGGTTTGTTAACCCTAAAACAAAAACAATGAGGTGGCGCCTCCTTCATCATTCACGTGAAAATAAACCAAACAACAGGAACTTCCTATGTTCTTCTTTGTAAATATCGCGACCCTTAATCGGTCTCTCGTCCTAACTGACCGAAACTCCTTCTGTTTCTCATTGATCTCAACTCGCGGATATCTCACAATATATTATCTTCACCAACAACAACAAACAACTGTAAACATGATGATATGAAGAAAAATGAGAAAAGAAAATACTCACAGAACCGAAGCTAGTTCGATGGGATTCTGGCTTTGACGAGATCCAGGTATGCTCTTCTGCGAAATTTATGGCTCGATTGGATCTTCTCTGTTTTGAAATTTTGTTTGTGTTGTTGTTGACGCGTCTGTGTTGTGGTGTGAAAGTCTATGTTGTGACTTGCAATGGTGATTATGTGAGATGCGGGTTTTGCAGTAGGTTTTAGGTGGAATGATTGGTAAGTTTGGTAGAGTTTCTGTGCAAATTTGTTGGTTTTTTGGATGGCCTATCTCTTGTTGGTTTTTCTGCTTTGTTTGTTTTCTGGTTTTTGCTGGCTATCACAGATATTCTCTCCCTTTGTTCAATAAAACAGTGGCCTTATTATATTGGAATAAGGGTGAAAAGTGGGGGTGGGAGGGGGAATTTGAGGGGTTTGAACCAACTGTGGTATGCTGACCTTGGGGCTTTTGAGCACAGGTTTCAAATTTTCTATTTGTGTGCAATTCATTGGACAAGTTTTTGGACAGATTTTGGGGCAACACATTACAGGTTTTTTGGACTGTTGTATGGGTTGTATTTTTGTAGCAGGATAGCAGGGTTTATGGACAGCAACAGGGCTATTGTTTGCTAGGTGATATCCTTCTGTCTCTTTCGTCTTTTCTCTTTTATCTTTCAAGGATGCAAAGCATTTTGCTTTTTATCTAATAATTCTGAAGGATTTGCAATATTTATGAAGATGATGACATAGTGTTTTGACCATGAGCTAGCATTAACTGTTTTTATATTGGATAATTTTATTTTGTTTTGGCCATTGCTCGTTGTTTTGTATGTTTGGAAGCTTGGCTGCAAGTTTGCTTTTGTTGGTTGTTGTTTGGCAGCCTAGTTGTTGCACTAGCCTGCTGTTTTGCTGTTTGTTGATTTTGTCTTGCAGCTTAGCTGCTGCGCTAGCCTGCTGTTTTGCTGTTTATTGGTTTGTTTTGTGTTGCAGTTTTACTACATTTGGGCAGCTTGCTTGCTGTTCTATTTATTTGCAGTTTGATCTAATGTTTGCAAATTTCTTTTTCCCTTTTGTGAACCAAAATATCAAAATTTTGTGATTTGCAAAAGTAGGAAATAGACCATGATTAAGAACAAAACCTTTTAGTTCTGATTCCAAATGCAAATCCTAATGATGAGTTTTCCTTTCTTTACACATCATTTTTGTTTGAATTGCTTGCTAACTTTATTTTTCTTTGTTTCATGAACATGAGGCGTGGATGGCAAGCGAGGATTAGATGGATTGCTTGAAGATGAAGCAAAGACTTGAAGAAATAGAACAAAATTTATTTCTTTGTAAACAAGAAAATTGTAATTCTTTGTAAACAAGACAAACATTTGTAATTTATTGTAGTGTAATAAACACAAAACATTGAGAAAGATTGTAGATGATGAAATTTATTGTACGAATCTTGAACTTTGCTTAAATTTTGAAATTCTCAATTTGAATGGTTTGAAAGATACACATTGGTTTGGTAACTTGAACTTCAAGCAATCAAAATGAATTTTATAACTTGTAATTCAAATAAACCATGCACCTTGTATTCCAATCAAATTCTTAAACAAAATAAATTTTTAAGAATTAAATTCCACTTGTTTAACCCGAAACCAAAATCGTTTTCATTTAAATGAAAATCTTAATCTTCACATCTTGTCCAAATCAAATTTGCATTCAAAATAAACTCGCACGCCATGCTCGATTAAAATGGAACTTCATTGCCAAAACAAACATGCTTTAAGAACATTCACCAATCTTGTATAATTAACAAACTTCAACATGAGAAACATAGTCCTGAGGAAAACAAATTATGGTTAAGAATATTCGAAATCAAACAAATGACTTGCGACGATTCGATAACTTTTAAAGTCTTCCAAACACAATTTTCTTTCGATCTTTGAAGATAAACTCGTGAGCGACATCACTTATGACCATATGCGGAAATAATCATCGCAAGATCTTGTAATTTGAGGAAATCACAATTCTTAGAAATCAGGCGACAATTACTTAAGATTAGGTCAAAATCCATGAAGCGACTTCTAACGCATTCGAATTTTGGTGATCTTCTATACGTAATCAGCTCTTGATTTGTAAAGATAAATTGGAGATGACACCAAGGAGAATCATATGCAAGAATAAACCGCTCAAAATATCAAATAATGAAGAAGTTACACTTGTTCTTGCAAAAGGTCGATTTTTGGGTCAATTTAGTCATTTCAGTCGTCTGAACCATTGACTGAGCAAACTTGCAATGCGAGGTTTGAAACTCTGCATGAACATTCTTGAGGAAACATGAAGATCTATGAAGACCATTTGAAACCTTGGAGACTCAGTTTTCTTTGTGAAATAACAAACCCTAATTGTTAACTTACTGCCTAGGAAGAGAATCTGTCTGATTAATCTTTTGAGCCAAATTGAGTATTCGAGAAACCCTTGGATAGTATCTTGAATGAAAAATGGGAGGGAAAATTTGGGGTACAACACCGTGATGTTCGTGTAATTAATAGACCTGGTTCTCAGTTTCTTGGGGCTAATTGTCGTGATGATGGTGCAATTATGAGTTTATTGTCATTAAGTATTATAACTACTCTGAATTTTATGCAGTTGTCTTATTTAACGTGTATTTTAGTTTTCGATATTTAGGTTTGGGAGCTATTTAGTCTAATCATTTTAGAGTGTTAAATTAAGTTAACTTTTGTCTATTTTGTTAGATCACTTAAAAAATAAAAGAAGGAATTAACAAGATTTCTTTGATGAGCTATGACACTCGAATTTTCTGTTTTGGGGTCCGTATTATTAAAATGTGTAACGTGTAATAGGTAGGCTTATGTCTTCCTTAACTTTTAACTTTATTAAGATGAATGTATTTTGGTTTCTTTAATCCAGGCGTATCTGAGTAGTCAAGACATTCAACAAAGCAACTGCCTTAGAATGATTTTACTTTAAAAAGTTACGTTGAATGATCTACTACTGAAGTTTGGTTTCTTTAATTAGTACCATTTTAATTTTTATGTTTTATAGAAGCGGATGAATCTCGATTACGAGCAGTCTGCTGCTGAAGTTATGTCCATCATTAATTTAGAATTTTGTACATTTTTGTTGTTGTATTATTTGAGTATAATACCAACTGCTTCTACCACCGCAGATTCTGCATAAAATAAGCCGACTACACCTGAGAAAGTTGTTGTTGCTACTACTAATGGTGAACTGCAACATCTTTTTAACATTACACAAATTCATTTTATCTTGCTAAATTCTATTCGGAAACAAAATCTTACCGTGTTATCTCTTTTCATCGATCGCACGAATTCGTTGAGCTGGCTGTTGAACCTGTCACGGAGAGCACCTTGCAGCTGTTTGTGAAGACAATTTTGGTATATTCTTCATTCTGTTTTCTATATTCTTCATAAAGATTTTTGTATTATTTTAAGGGTTTAGGAAGAGTATTATATTTTACTACTACCATGTTTTTAGGATATTGTTGTATCAAGGATGTGGCTCATGATATATTTGAACCAATTGACCAGTACTGATATTTTATAATTTATAGTTTGATGACACATGTCAGTTGTTAAAATTCTATTATGGGTTTATCTTCTTCCTTTTTATTGTCTATGATTTTTTAAATATTTATCATCATATTGTATCTCATACCTTCATATTTTCATATAGTCAATTGGAGAAATTATTTAAAATATCCAGAAGAAGCTAAACTATCAGCAGAGGCAAAGGATCTTATTAGTAGACTTCTATGTAATTTGGAACAGAGGCTTAGAACCAGAGGGGCTGACGTTATTCACAATGTGAAGATAGTTGTGCAAAATGTGTATTTTCCATTTCCGCATATCAATCCTGTTGCGGCTGCTTATGACTATCTTAGGAGGTGAAGGACAAGGAGTATCGGAAGGAGCGGCTACTATATAAGATGATGCAGGTTTGGTGTCAGATGAAATTTGTTCTGCTCTTGATGGACATGGAGGTTGTGTTGCTGGCTTCACTTCTACAGGTATGTCTCCCATGCCTCAGGTCGAGCCAATGGTGGATATTTAAGATCACCATGCCTCTTGGGAATTTTGTAGTTTGTTCACATTTTTATCCATCTACTGTATGCTGAATGGTTCTTGTGATCGGTGGAAATAGAACTGACTGTTTTTTAAAGCAGGTTCGCGAAATGTCGCGATAAGCAAGAGTCGCCACCGTCTTTTATGTTCTCCAACATTGAAAGGACAAAAGCACAACTAAATTCCTTCTTTGAGAATGTTTCTCGGTTCGGGAGGTAGATTTATAGAAAGGGAAGGTGTTAGCACCCTTTCTATCCATGGTTATCCATGGGCTCTTAGGTACTTGCTCTTATGTTTTCAAAAATTTGTTTGCTTTTCAAGTGTGTGTGGGTTTTGAAAAAAGTTTCGTTTGAAAAATTTCTAAGTAACTCTTGTATCAGTCCTCAAGAGTGTATGAAAAATTTGTTTGAAAACTTTTTGAAAGTGTAAGTGTGAAAAGATGTTTTGTTTGTTTGAAAGAGCAAGTACCTAGGAGAATCTACCTACTCTAAGGAATTAGGTTGTGTAAGAGTCCTTTAGATAGTGCTATCCCACCATTGAGAGGTAGGTAGCACCGTCGTTGGAGGTATTCGGGTCAATTCGATTATAAGGGACATGTGGTCACCGAAGCAATGGCAGGATACCTTAGAAGTAACCCTAATGTCCTAGATCCTTTTTATCCGAGGCAACCGTTTCGAGGCAACTGGATCTTAGACAGGAGGGCGACCTCTAAGACACCCTATACTTGATGACCACGTTCGAGGCAACCAGTGAGGCGTACCCTAGGAGTGGCATGTGTATGTGTATTGTTTTTCATGTTAAATTGTCTTGTACATGTTATTTGTAAGCTACGAATTGATTTTAGTTGTCATACATTCTTGCAGGCATAATTAACAGTTAGGAGTGCGGAAAATAAATTGCAGAAATGTAAATCTAGCTATTACAAGGCGCGGGTCTATAAATCGCCAAAAACAAAAAAAAAACCGTTTTGGAAAATAAAGTGCGAGAATTTAAATAAGGCGATAAAATCCTAATTAACTATTACATACTCTGTACAGATACATAAATATAATCAAAAGAAATTAAAGCGCGAAAGAAGATTGAATCGGAAACGTCTTAGGGTTTTGACCCTTTTTAGAATTAAATTAAACATTAAACCTAATTAACTAATTAATTACTTAATTAAAGAAAAAATGTTTTTTGTGTTTTTTATATTTTTAATGAAAATAAAATAAAAGGAATTAAAAGTTGTCAAAAGAAAGACCTAATTCTAAATTAATTTTATTTATTGTGAAAAGATTAAAATTAAACCTAATTAAACAACTAAGTTAATTAATGTTAGAATTTATTTACAAAAATAATTAAACTAAGTGAATAAAATATTTGGTTTTCTGATTTTATGAAAATAAATAATTTAGGTTAATTAAATAATAATAATTAATAGTTAGAAATTAGTAAAAGAAAAATAAAAGAAGAAATATTTAACTAGGGGGTGTTGGACCCTTGGGAGGTGAATCTGGAATCTGGCCCAATAGCATTAAAGCATGTTTGACTTTTGGAATTGTCCATGCTGGCTTGACTGGGGAGCATGGTGGTCATCCATCCCATGGCCATTGGATTGATCTTTGAGGCCACTTGGCGCATGACCGTTTGATGCACATGGTGGAAAGCTTTGTGAAACCTGCACAGGAACACGTTATGGAAAAATAGAAATAAGCATTTGGGGGACCTGGGAATCGAACCCAGGTCCCAATGATCATTTTCCAGCACTTGTACCACTGAACCAACTGAACTCATTTGTTATAATGGTAAACAATAAATATATTATAGGAAACCAACACATGTGCTAACAATTATGAAAAAAACGCGCGCCATTTAAATCATCCAGTAGCAAGCTGACACGTCCTTCGTCTTCATCCTGTAACCTGCAAAACAAAAGCAATTAGCGGGGGTTTTTAACCCCCACAAAATGAAACTGTCCATAATAGCGAATAGGATCCTAGGCCAGATTCATGTTCGTCTGGATGTGACGAATTCAACCATGGGTCTTAGAAGGCTTGATTTTGCCTATACTGAAAAGCCCTAATTGGAAAGCTTTGAAACCCTAAAAATCATCCATGGTGGTTTGTGATTCAGGGCTCCATAATGCAATTGTCTTATACCATTAGCTTTAGAAGAGTGTTAGCAATGTAAAGCACACAAAAAATTTCATCAATGATGCAGGAATAATGAATTATGATTGTGAGACAAATATGCAAACCGTATGACTGTGTAGAGCGTTTTCTTGGGTGTTGACACTTGAATTTGATTGCAATGCATTCCTGAGTGTGCTAGCAACGTGTTTGAATCAAGAAAAGGGTTTGAATTGGCCTGCAAAGTTGAATTCAGTTTTGACTTTTCTTGACTTTTTTTTCAAAATGGCATAAGGGTTTGCAGCAGCTTTTTCATGTGAACTGTATTAGGTTTTGGTTCAGCATATGTATGGGAATGCATTTAGGTCAGCAGCTGAGCCAATGATCCATTGTATTGATGTCTTGAGATTTTGGTTTATCACCATTAAAGGACTTTCCAAACTTGGTTCAAAACCATGATTTTGTGCACAAAATAGCCTTACACGAATTTGGTAGCTGGCTCATCATACATAAAAGCTATTCAAACAAAAAATATGCCATTCCATTAACTTTTAGATTTTATTTGAATTTTTATGGATTTAAAATAAGTTAAATCAATAAAATTTAATAAAATGGAAAAATAAATGTTTAATCTTGAAATTAATCATGGGACACGTGTATGGCATGACAAGGCTGAATCAAGTGGAAGAAAGTGGGCCCTTTTGTCAAAAATTGAAGTTTCAAGGATAGTTGACTTTTGCCATTTCACAAAAATTTCCCAACTTCTCCAATGCATATCTTGCTCAATTTTGATCATATGAACATGTTCTTGGACATTTTGGAAAGTTCTTAAAGTCCTCTAACCAATTCCTTTGGTCCCATGTCATTTGGATTTACCAATCTCAAGTTATGGTCTTTGACTTAAAGTGCATTTTTGTTGACTTTTGAAAATGACCTATAATGTTGAAATTGATAACTTTTTGTGAGAGCATTTCTTGAACTTGGAATGTGAAGATGAGTTGTAGGAAATGTCATCCCCTTCAAAATGAGCATTGGATGGGATTTTTATGATGAACCATGAAAAAGTTATGCCTTGGTCAAGTTACAGTTGACTTTTCAGTTGTCCAAAAATGGAAACTTTTGCATCTTGATGATTTTTGAGCCATTCTTGTGGAATCATGATCAAGAATTGATCAAATGATGATTTTGGCCTCAAAATAAGATGTTGACCAATTTTTTTTACCTTTGACTGCCAAATGACCATTTTACCCCTACAGTTGATTGTGGAGCAATTAGGGCTTTTGACTGTGCAACTTGATGCTATGAGTCTTGAAACTTGGCATGTAGATGCTTGACAATGTATATAGTCATGTAGGACTTGATTGAGCCCTTGAAAACCTCAACTTCCTTGCAAGAACCAAAATCCTAATTTTAGCTGGCTTAGGAGGCCTTTGGACTGTTCAACCCTTGAGTAGACTTGAGCAAATTGAGATGATGCTTGTCAAAACTTTTGAAGAAAATGAGAGGGCAAATTTTGGGGTACAACAGTTGCCCCTGTTCAATCTTCTTAGACCTGAGGATGTAGATTGGCTTGCGTGCCTTTCGTGATCCGAAGGTGGAAGATGATTGAACACTAGAGTGCCCAGAAATTTGCACTCGCATAATAGAATATCAGCAACGTGATGTCAGGAATGGGCTTACAGATGCCATTTGGAAAGATGGTGGATAGGGGGACGGGCTTATAGATGCCATATGGAGATGTAACAGAACCTTGTCGGGAATGGGCTAATAGATGCCATTTGGAAAGATGATGGATAGTTGTGGAGATGGGCTTATAGATGCCATCGGAAGGTGTCGATCGCGTAAGAGATTCCTTAGAGAGAACTTGCATGCTTTGAGAAAGGAAGATGGTTTCCTGGCCTATTACAGGTGTTGATCTCCAATCTCTACATGTAGATATGCCCTGGCTAGATACAGGTATCGAATCTACAATCAATCGCTCACGGATATGCCCTGGCTAGATACAGGAATCGAATCCGGAACTTCAAAAGGTTGCTTACAGACATGCCCTGGCTGGATACAGGAATCGAATCTCTAAACTCTTCATGCAGACATGCCCTGGCCGGATACAGGTGTCGAATCTACGATCAGTCACTCACAGATATGCCCTGGCTGGATACAGGAATCGAATCTGGAATTGGTCGTCTACAGATATGCCCTGGCTGGATACAGGAATCAAATCTCTAAACTCTTCATGCAGACATGCCCTGGCTAGATACAGGTGTAGAATCTACAATCAGTCTCTCACAGATATGCCCTGGCTAGATACAGGAATCGAATCTGGAATTCTTCGTCTATAGATATGCCCTGGCTGGATACAGGAATTGAATCTCTAAACTCTTCATGCAGACGTGCCCTGGCTGGATACAGGTATCGAATCTACAATCTGTTACTCACAGATATGCCCTGGCTAGATACAGGAATCGAATCTGGAATTTGTCGTCTACAGATATGCCCTGGCTGGATACAGGAATCGAATCTCTAAACTCTTCATGCAGACATGCCCTGGCTAGATACAGGTGTTGAATCTACAATCAGTCACTCACAGATATGCCCTGGCTAGATACAGGAATCAAATCTAGAATTGGTCGTCTACAGATATGCCATTGCTGGATACAGGAATCGAATCTCTAAACCCTTTATGCAGACGTGCCCTGGCTGGATACAGGAATCGAATCTACAATTAGTTACTCACAGATATGCCCTGGCTAGATACAGGAATCGAATCTGGAATTCTTCGTCTACAGATATGCCCTGGCTGGATACAGGAATCGAATCTTTAAACTCTTCATGCAGACATGCCCTGGCTGGATACAGGTATCGAATCTACAATCAGTCACTCACAGATATGCCCTGGCTAGATACAGGAATCGAATCTGGAATTGGTCGTCTACAGATATGCCCTGGCTGGATACAGGAATGAAATCTCTAAACTCTTCATGCAGACATGCCCTGGCTGGATACAGGCGTCGAATCTACTATCAGTTACTCACAGATATTCCCTGGCTAGATACAGGAATCGAATCTGGAATTTGTCGTCTACAGATATGCCCTGGCTGGATACAGGTATCGAATCTCTAAACTCTTCATGCAGACATGCCCTGGCTGGATACAGGCGTCGAATCTACAATCAAATACTCACAGATATGCCCTGGATAGATACAAGAATCGAATCTGGAATTTATCGTCAACAGATATGCCCTGGCTAGATACAGGAATCGAATCTGGAATTTGTCATCAACAGATATCCCCTGGCTAGATACAAGAATCGAATCTGGAATTTGTCATCAACAGATATGCCCTGGCTAGATACAGGAATCGAATCTGGAATTTGTCATCAACAGATATGCCCTGGCTAGATACAAGAATCGAATCTGGAATTTGTCATCAACAGATATGCCCTGGCTAGATACAGGAATCGAATCTGGAATTTGTCATCAACAGATATACCCTGGCTAGATACAGGAATCGAATCTGGAATTTGTCATCAACAGATATGCCCTGGCTAGATACAGGAATCGAATCTGGAATTTGTCATCAACAGATATGCCCTGGCTAGATACAGGAATCGAATCTGGAATTTGTCATCAACAGATATGCCCTGGCTATATATAGGAATCGAATCTGGAATTTGTCATCAACAGATATGCCCTGGCTAGATACAGGAATCGAATCTGGAATTTGTCATCAACAGATATGCCCTGGCTAAATACAGGAATCGAATCTGGAATTTGTCATCAACAGATATGCCCTGGCTAGATACAGGAATCGAATCTGGAATTTGTCATCAACAGATATGCCCTGGCTAGATACAGGAATCGAATCTGGAATTGCGACAGTTGACAGTAATTATCTTTGGATTGACCTTTTCCTGAAAAGGCAAAACATCAGTTGTATATAATGTCATGATGTATGAAATGCATGATGTCATGATGTTCAAAATGAGATAACGTCGTATGCACTTTATCATGTATGTAAGTAGGATGTATAAAATGTGAAATGTTTATGAATGTATTTTTGTCTAGGAAAATAAATCCTTGACGAATGTCGGGAATTTGTTGAATCTTGGGCTGATGTTTGAAGAATAGAGTTCTTTGTTTCCGCTGGGGATGATGGTTGCAAGAATAAACCGGTAAGAGAAGATTACTCCGTTGGAGAATAAACTTGTTGGAGAGGTTACTCTGCGGGGAATAACTATGTGGGAAGAGATACTTCGCTGAGATTTTGATGATAACTCCGATGGGGATTCCGTTGATAAGTTATGTTGGGAGATTGATGAACTCCGCTGGGGGGGATAGGAAGAACTTCGCCGAGGACGATCTTTCCGTGGTAATTAGCTGAGGATAACCCAGTTATAAGCTCTGGTGGGGAATAACCTTCTGAATAAAGTCGGGGAGATGCGTTCGTACTCTGCAGGGTAAGCTTCCAGAATCTACTGGGGATAAGCTTCCAGAATCTACTGGGGAGATTGATTCAACTCTCCCGGGGAAACTCTTGGACTGCACTGGGGAAATGGCTCCACTGGGGTGTCTGGTATTCCGCCGGGGAACAATCTTAGATCAAGACTGCCGGGGATGCTTGCTTAGGAATATCCGTATACTCTGCTGGAGAATATTGAGATCTTCTGGGGATGCCCAACTTCCTTAAGGCTGACAGTAGCCTAACTCTGCTTGGGGAGAGTGTGGCTGACTTGCTAGGGATACTGTGCCTTTTTAGGGCTTATGGGAGACCAACTCTGCTCGGGTGAGAGTATTGTTGATTTGTCTTATCCTGCGGGGAGTGAAGGTATCCTAGTTACATTCTTCTACCTTGTACCTAATGGACAGAACAGCTTGTACAGTTCGGACAATTCTTATTGCCCCAGCTTCTGCAGGAGAAGAAGGCCTATGAGGAGCTTGACAACTGTCGATTGACAAATCTTCTTCTGGTAGGCAAGTGACGAGATGACGGGACGTAGTCGTACGCTTTAATCCCTAATTTTTTCCTGGACCGCCCTTTCGGGTTTTCAGTCCACCGGGATACCCTTTTTTGCCCAAGCCGCCTTTTCAGGTTTTCGAATTGCCGGGTGTACAGATTTTTCATTTTCATCCCTTATTTTTGCCCGAACCCTTTTGATTCGCCGGGAAGCCCTTGTTTTTTCCTAGGTGTGTCAACCTAGCGGGTCTTTGATTATGCGCAGTATTTTTTCGACTATGTCCGTGCTCTCAGGATGTAGGGAGGTGCCTCTGTCAGTAGTGTTGTGTTGCCCTACTACCAGAAGATCTTCGTTTGATCGTCCAATGCCCCAAGTGATCCAGATGGAGATTTGCCCCAAGCTGGTTGGCCTTTTGAGAGATTCTCCGAATCTTGACTTAACTGCCCCAGATGACGGACAATGATCGTGTCGTGCCCCTTGATTGGAAGTGTTTCTTCCATTTGAGATGACCTTTTTGTTGGGAAGATTCTTGTTCACTGGATATTCTTTGTGCAAACTTCTATGGTGTTCAAACAAATAGTCATATGCAAGCAATGTTATATTAAAAATGCAAAGCTTATGTCTGTCTTGAAGTTTTCTTGAAAATGCATTTTTTCATAAAAACAAGTGAATTTTTTTTGTAAACTGTGATGTCAACTCAAGATTTTACAGTGAGCCTTAAGGAGTCAGGATACCTTTGTAACAGTGTGCTTTCGAACTAACCCATGCTTCAGCTAGGACTTTTAAGGGTTATAACGTGGCCTGGTTCACGGTTTAAGAAACAAAAGATAAAGGCTCAAAGTATTTGTACCCACCCGTTCTTCGCGATGTCCTTCAAACCTAAACTCAGCTGATCATTCGTTAGACCTTGTTTGAGTCTTTGCTCTGATATTCTAGTGATGGTTCGGATGTTGATAGTTTATTGTGACTAGGCAGACATTTCTTTCTTTCTTTTTGTTGAGGGTTTGTAGGACCTCTTTCTTTTTGATTGTGTTATCCCTAAATTTTGCCTGAACTGTTTCTTTGTGGTTGCCGTCAGCGGGATGCCCCAGTTTTGTAAGTCTCCTTCATAGGTTTTGACTTATTGGGCTTTAGTTTTTTTTTTGGTAATGACTGCCTGTCCTTATGATTATTCAGAACCATCACTGTCTTTTTCTTTGTAAGGACTCCTTTGATGCCATTCATTGTACACCTGGATCAACTGAGAGAACTACCCTGCCCCAGGTTATGATTAAGGGTTTTAATTTTTGTGAAAAGAAAAACTCCTACTTCTTTGGCTCGAAGGGGTTGACGAGGGATTATCTTCCTTATAACTCCAGTGGTTAGGAATTGAAACAATGCTTGTACCTCATCAGCGGGGTCTGTTCAAAAGCATACTGTAAAGATCATGGTATCGTTTTCGTCATCCTCCCTCAAGAGGCTTAGAATTATTAGTTGAGAGTTAACATCAAAAAATGAAAGCAGTTTGAATATAGCGAATGCGAATATATTGATTCAAAACAGACATATGCGATGCATTGATAAAGTAAAAGAGTTTGACGTGAACAAATGTTTGAACAATCAAAGAAAAAAACAACTTGAACATTTGAATGAACAAAAGCTTCTTAGTTTGCACTAGTCATCTCAGATGGAAGATTCTCAGCAGAAGATTTTCATTTTGCCACCCGGCATGAACTCCAGCACCCTTCCGTCGATTAAGTCCTGGATCTTGTTCCTCAAGCTCCAACAGTCGTCAGTGTCATGTCCAGGACTGTCAGAATGGTAGGCACACCTTTCATCAGGATTGTACTTTAGGAAGGTTATGTTGAGAGTCTTAGGAGGATCCTTTAAAGCAATCAGCTTGACCTTCAACAAGCGTCTCAGTATCAGTGATGATGGTATACCAGTCTCCGAGAAATGTCTTCCAGACGTATTTCGCTTACGCTGATTACCCTGTTGACGCTGGTGAGGTTGATGCTGGGCTTGTGACCCTGAAGCAAACTGAGGAGCTTTTCCCTTGTCTTCTTGCCCCACAGGTGGTTGAATGATTGCTGGCTCTTCAACCTTAGATGTTTGCCCCAGTTGGTTATCCTGAAGTAGTTGGTTGACGAGAACCCTGAGCTCTTCTTGTCTTTGAGCTAAGTCTTGGATGAGAGCCATCTGCCCCAGCATCTGGGTTCTCATTGTATCTACCTCAGCTTGCAGACGTTTCAGCCGTTCGTCTTTATCGTCTTCTGGATTGTTCCTGACCAAAGTCCCCATGAGGAGTGTCCTCAGCTCTTCCTGCCCCTTGGATAGATTTAGGAGGATCTCCCCGAACCGAGTCTCTTGAGCATGAAGATCCTGGTTGTCTTGTTGGGAATCCATTGCTGAAATAAACAACAAAGGAGGTAAGAGACCTGTACCAAGGGTACCTGTAATGCAATGATATGTATGTATGCGTGCGATGTTTTCAAGGATCTCGCGTGGTAAACAAGAAAAATTGTTAGAATTTGAATTTGGTAGCTTGATGGAAGGGACTTCATGTTGTTGAGAGTCCTTCTTCAAGAGTCAAGGCTCACCATATCAAGTGGGTCATAGCCCCTGACTCAAGTCATTAACCTTGGCTAGAGGAAAATAAATCCCCTTTTCCCCTTTCTAGACATTTGATTCATCATGACCTACATCACAGACCCTTGAGATCCTTGAAATGGATTAGTCCTTATGCAGGATGTATGCAATGATATGATGTTATGCTATGCATGGAGTGATGTAAGTAGGCCCTGTAATGAGTCCCAATTAAGGACTGTAAACAAAACCTGCAAGAAACTCATGTATCAGATAACAAGCATGCAAGTAGTCAAGTTTGAAGGCACACCAGTCACACCAGATAGCCCTTGGAGTTTAGGCCAGCATGAAGTTTGGGGTACTACCCTCTTGAAGTTGGTGGGCTCAAAAACCTGTCCTATCAAAAGTAACCGGGTTCTAAGGAGCTCAATATCATTGGGTTGTTTTCTGTGTTCATTGTTTTGATTTAGCCACTGAACTGGCGATCAAAATATTCCAAGAAAACAACCCTTAATGAGTGTAGTATCGAGTATATACCAACTTCGGACTGCACCAAAGTCGGTAATCTCACTACCCCTAAAGAGACCAGGATGGTCAAGTAAGGTTCCTAAGGTCAGTTGATGCTTCACGACACCACGCGGCGGCCCCGTACTCTCCTTGACTTGACTCAAGGGTTACCGGTACTCACCAAAGTTCCACATCAACGTAGCAAACTGTTTCAACCGTGTCGGTATACCCCGCACAGTTCCCTCACAGTTTGTTGCTACTTTCTAAAAGGTATCCCCCAGATCCGGGTTAGGATCTATGAAATTCCAAGGCAAACCCATAATATTAAATCAAGCAAAGCAAGCAATTGAAAACATAAGAGTGGTCTAATCCTAAGGTACACCTCACTTATTAAGGTCCCCAACAGAGTCGCCAGTTCTGTGATCGGTGGAAATAGAACTGACTATTTTTTAAAGCTGGTTCGTGAAATGTCGCGGTAAGCAAGAGTCGCCACCGTCTTTTATGTTCTCCAACATGGAAAGGACAAAAGCACAGCAAAATTCCTTCTTTGAGAATGTTTCTCGGTTCGGGAGGTAGATTTATAGAAAGGGAAGGTGTTAGCACCCTTTCTATCCATGGTTATCCATGGGCTCTTAGGTACTTGTTCTTATGTTTTCAAAAATTTGTTTGCTTTTCAAGTGTGTGTGGGTTTTGAAAAAAGTTTCGTTTGAAAAATTTCTAAGTAACTCTTGTATCAGTCCTCAAGAGTGTATGAAAAATTTGTTTGAAAACTTTTTGAAAGTGTAAGTGTGAAAAGATGTTTTGTTTGTTTGAAAGAGCAAGTACCCAGGAGAATCTACCTACTCTAAGGAATTAGGTTGTGTAAGAGTCCTTTAGATAGTGTTATCCCACCATTGAGAGGTAGGTAGCACCGTCATTGGAGGTATTCAGGTCAATTCGATTATAAGGGACATGTGGTCACCGAAGCAATGGTAGGACACCTTAGAAGTAACCCTAATGTCCTAGATCCTTTTTATCCGAGGCAACTGGATCTTAGACAGGAGGGCGACCTCTAAGACACCCTATACTTGATGACCACGTTCGAGGCAACCAGTGAGGCGTACCCTAGGAGTGGCATGTGTATGTGTATTGTTTTTCATGTTAAATTGTCTTGTACATGTTATTTGTGAGCTACAGATTGATTTTAGTTGTCATACATTCTTGCAGGCATAATTAACAGTTAGGAGTGCGGAAAATAAATTGCAGAAATGTAAATCTAGCTATTACAAGGCGCGGGTCTATACATCGCCAAAAACAAAAAAAAAACGTTTTGGAAAATAAAGTGCGAGAATTTAAATAAGGCGATAAAATCCTAATTAACTATTACATACTCTGTACAGATACATAAATATAATCAAAAGAAATTAAAGTGTGAAAGAAGATTGAATCGAGAACGTCTTAGGGTTTTGACCCTTTTTAGAATTAAATTAAACATTAAACCTAATTAACTAATTAATTACTTAATTAAAGAAAAAATGTTTTTTGTGTTTTTTATATTTTTAATGAAAATAAAATAAAAGGAATTAAAAGTTGTCAAAAGAAAGACCTAATTCTAAATTAATTTTATTTATTGTGAAAAGATTAAAATTAAACCTAATTAAACAACTAAGTTAATTAATGTTAGAATTTATTTACAAAAATAATTAAACTAAGTGAATAAAATATTTGGTTTTCTGATTTTATGAAAATAAATAATTTAGGTTAATTAAATAATAATAATTAATAGTTAGAAATTAGTAAAAGAAAAATAAAAGAAGAAATATTTAACTAGGGGGTGTTGGACCCTTGGGAGGTGAATCTGGAATCTGGCCCAATAGCATTAAAGCCTGTTTGACTTTTGGAATTGTCCACGCTGGCTTGACTGGGGAGCATGGTGGTCATTCATCCCATGGCCATTGGATTGATCTTTGAGGCCACTTGGCGCATGACCGTTTGATGCACATGGTGGAAAGCTTTGTGAAACCTGCACAGGAACACATTATGGAAAAATAGAAATAAGCATTTGGGGGACCTGGGAATCGAACCCAGGTCCCAATGATCATTTGCCAGCACCTGTACCACTGAACCAACTGAACGCATTTGTTATAATGGTAAACAATAAATATATTATAGGAAACCAACACATGTGCTAACAATTATGAAAAAAACGCGCGCCATTTAAATCATCCAGTAGCAAGCTGACACACCCTTCGTCTTCATCCTGTAACCTGCAAAACAAAAGCAATTAGCGGGGGTTTTTAACCCCCACAAAATGAAACTGTCCATAATAGCGAATAGGATCTTAGGCCATATAAATATTTTGCGAGCACAGATTCATGTTCGTCTGGATGTGACGAATTCAACCATGGGTCTTAGAAGGCTTGATTTTGCCTATACTGAAAAGCCCTAATTGGAAAGCTTTGAAACCCTAAAAATCATCCATGGTGGTTTGTGATTCAGGGCTCCTTAATGCAATTGTCTTATACCATTAGCTTCAGAAGAGTGTTAGCAATGTAAAGCACACAAAAAATTTCATCAATGATGCAGGAATAATGAATTATAATTGTGAGAAAAATATGCAAACCGTATGACTGTGTAGAGCGGTTTCTTGGGTGTTGACACTTGAATTTGATTGCAATGTGTTCCTGAGTGTGCTAGCAACGTGTTTGAATCAAGAAAAGGGTTTGAATTGGCCTGCAAAGTTGAATTCAGTTTTGACTTTTCTTGACTTTTTTTCAAAATGGCATAAGGGTTTGCAGCAACTTTTTCACGTGAACTGTATTAGGTTTTGGTTCAGCATATGTATGGGAATGCATTTAGGTCAGCAGCTGAGCCAATGATCCATTGTATTGATGTCTTGAGATTTTGGTTTATCACCATTAAAGGATTTTCCAAACTTGGTTCAAAACCATGATTTTATGCACAAAATAGCCTTACACGAATTTGGTAGCTGGCTCATCATACATAAAAGCTATTCAAACCAAAAATATGCCATTCCATTAACTTTTAGATTTTATTTGAATTTTTATGGATTTAAAATGAATTAAATCAATAAAAATTAAATAAAATGTAAAAATAAATGTTTAATCTTGAAATTAATCATGGGACACGTGTATGGCATGACAAGACTGAATCAAGTGGAAGAAAGTGGGCCCTTTTGTGAAAAATTGAAGTTTCAAGGATAGTTGACTTTTGCCATTTCACAAAAATTTCCCAACTTCTCCAATGCATATCTTGCTCAATTTTGATCATATGAACATGTTCTTGGACCTTTTGGAAAGGTCTTGAAGTCCTCTAACCAATATCTTTTGTCCCATGTCATTTGGATTTACCAATCTCAAGTTATGGTCTTTGACTTAAAGTGCATTTTTGTTGACTTTTGAAAATGACCTATAATGTTGAAATTGATAACTTTTTGTGAGAGCATTTCTTGAACTTGGAATGTGAATATGAGTTGTAGGAAATGTTATCCCCTTCAAAATGAGTATTGGATGGGATTTTTCTGATGAACCATGAAAAAGTTATGCCTTGGTCAAGTTACAGTTGACTTTTCAGCTGTCCAAAAATGAAAACTTTTGCATCTTGATGATTTTTGAGCCATTCTTGTGGAATCATGATCAAGAATTGATCAAATGATGATTGTGGCCTCAAAATAAGATGTTGACCAAAATTTTTGACTTTTGACTGCCAAATGACCATTTTATCCCTATAGTTGATTGTGGAGCAATTAGGGCTTTTGACTGAGCAACTTGATGCTATGAGTCTTGAAACTTGGCATGTAGATGCTTGACAATGTATATAGGCATGTGGGACTTGATTGAGCCCTTGAAAACCTCAACTTCCTTGCAAGAACCAAAACCCTAATTTTAGCTGGCTTAGGAGGCCTTTGGACTGTGCAACCCTTGAGTAGACTTGAGCAAATTGAGATGATGCTTGTCAAAACTTTTGAAGAATATGGGAGGACAAATTTTGGGGTACAACAGTTCTATAATAAAACTTTTGTTGATATAGTCTTTAAAGTTTTCTTGAGACTATCTTGATTTTTCCTTGACTATGTATAGCCTTTTTTGTGTCATCTAATGAGTTTTCCTTCAAGAAATTGACTACTATATGTGAATTAGTTCTTTAATAAATTTTTTGTTGATATAGTCTTTGAAGTTTTCTTGATATTATCTTGATTTTCCCTTGACTATGTATATTTCATGTCATGCGTAACTTCTTGCTTATCAAGCCTTTTGTGTCATCTAATGAGTTTTCCTTCAAGAAATTGCCTATTTGTTAGATTGTAAGTTTCTAGCAAGTAATTAGCAACTTTCTAAAGAGATATTTAATCTTGTCATTGTCATTTGTCCTGATATATACATTTATTTTAATTAAATGCTCAACTTTCTTTCCTCATACTTTGTACATGTTAAGTTTAGTAATACTTAACTAATCAAGTCAGTTAGGTATCCTTGATTTAAGTATGATTTTTGTTTATAAAGATTTGAGCATTTGCAATGGAAAGACTTCTTTAAAATCATTTAAATAGTGTCTTTTGGATGAGATTCTAAATGATGAATGAAATGAGGTGCTAAAATATATTGTTAAGTTTTTTTGTATAGAAACAAATTTAGTTTTACGGGAACCACTGAATTAAGTTTCTTCCCGTACTTTAGTTGAAATGGTTTCCCTACATACTCCATTGAGGACAACCAACTATTGCCACGACATATGTTGTAGTTACTCTACGAGCTAGCAATTGCAGTTTATGTTATTTACCAATCATGGAACACTCATCCCCTTAAATATGTCAATGTTCCTATTATACATGCAGGAATGGTCAACTATGGGGAGAAGACTTGGTCGTTGCAGGCAAGAAGCAGTGATGGATTCAGAGAATCAATTCTCCCTCCTCCAGACCCAGGGCCAAACTATGCTAAATTCTTGGATGATTACACTGCTAAGTCATTATTTCTAGTTTTCAAGTATGTGCTCATCTCATTTTATGCAATTTTGTACTTCATAAATTTATTTAGTAAAATGTCGATAGTAATCAATCATGTCGTATGTTTTGTTTGATATGCAGTTATTTGCTATGTACTCAAAAGCTTGATGAGATGGCTCTTAAGAAATCACGGCTATTAGTCCCTATGATGTCGTATATGCCAAGATCCATGGTATTGATGTTTCTTTATTTATTTAGGCTTCTTTCAATGTTAAGTAGTCATGAAAGATATTCCTTTATTATTAGTATTAACTTGTTGTATTGCATCATGCACTGCGATTGCAAGTGTTGCAATTGCGGTTATTATGGTTGTTGGGGCGTGAATATTGATTAGAAGATGCTTGAAATTCATAGTTTGGAGATGGTTAAATTAAGACTGAGATTTAAATCTGTGATATTTTAATATTTGGTGAGATGAACCAAATGTTGGAAATCCACCAATACTCTATGATGAATTTCGACCACCACTGATGATTAGTTATGAAACAAACTAAGAAAAGACAATAGAATTATTTCTGCAGAGTTTCTCTCTGCCCACAAACTGTGGAAACTTTATTAATTCACTTTGCAACTGCAAAATACTGTGAATGAGTTCAATGACTTGAATACAAAAATAAGGGTTACTCCCTCTTATTTATAGATTTAGGTTAGCTTTCTCCCTAACCCAAGCCCAAAATATCTCTTTACTAAATCAAATCTAATCTAGATTTAAATTCAAATCTATTTAAATCTAAACAAATCAAATCTTCTTTTGACACCTATGAATTACAATTTAACAATCTAGATTTAAATTCAAATCTATTTAAATCTAAACAAATCAAATCTTCTTTTGACACCTATGAATTACAATTTAACACACCACCTAATTCATTGTGTCTAAACTGTCTATGTTCATCATGGCCCTTAGCTTTCTGAATACTTCGACCTGCACTCCCTTCGTCATGATGTCTGCAATCTGATTCTCAGTTCTGCAGTGTTCCAAATTCATCTTCCCATTTGCTACCTGCTCTCGAAGATAATGGAACCTCATTTCGATGTGCTTACTTCGACCATGTGCTATTGGGTTCTTCGCCAGATTGATAGCTGACATGCTGTCTATCTTCATGGTAATTGCTCCATGATTTTTCCCTGTTATCTCTTCGACCAAGTTCACCATCCAGGTTGCTTGACATGCACAAAGAGAAGCAGCTATGTATTCTGCTTCGCATGATGATAATGCTACTACTGGTTCTTTTCTCGAACTCCAAGCAATTGTTGCACCACCTAGCATAAATACATATCCTGCTGTTGACTTTCGATCTTCAGCATCACTACACCAACTCGAATCAGTGTATCCCACTAACTTGCATTCTTTTCCTTTATCAACTGCAGGAAACAGAATGCCATAATCGAAAGTTCCTTTAAGATACCTTAGTATCCTCTTCACAGCTGCTAGATGTGATACCTTTGGCTTCTGCATGAATCTACTTACCATACCTACGCTGTATGCTAAGTCAGGCCTTGTATGACACAGGTATCTCAATGATCCAATAAGTCTTCTGTATTGGGTTGGATCAACATCATCTTCATCTGCATCTTTCGACAGTTGCAGTCTTGGTTCTGCAGGTGTCGAAGTTGAGTTGCATTCTTCCATCTCAAACCTCTTGAGAATTTCCCCTGCATATCTTCTTTGATGCATCATCAAACCTCTACTGCTTTTGTAGAATTCGATACCAAGGAAATATGAAATCTCACCCAAATCAGACATTTCGAATTCCTTGCTAAGATCAACTTTGAAGTCTTCGATCTCACTCTTGCAGCTACCTGTTATCAACAAATCATCTACATAGAGACATAGTATAAGCAATTTACTCTTGCTTCTTCTTACATATACTCCATGTTCAGTTATGCACTTCACAAATTCCTTCTCCCTTAGAAAACTATCAATTTTCTTATTCCAAGCCCTTGGAGCTTGTTTCAAACCATACAGGGCTTTATGTAGCCTGTACACCTTTCTTTCTTCGTCATGTTTCACAAACCCAACTGGTTGTTTAACATAAACTTCTTCATCTAAGGGTCCATTTAGGAATGCACACTTCACGTCCATCTGACATATGTTCCAACTGTTGATTTCTGCTAGACCAACAACCAACCTGATTGTTTCGATCCTAGAAACAGGTGCAAAAACTTCGTCGAAGTCTATTCCTTCTTTCTGTAGAAATCCTTTCGCCACAAGTCTTGCTTTGTGTCGAGTTACTTCACCTTTCGAATTAGTCTTCACTTTGTATACCCACTTGACATCAATTGCCTTCTTGCCTTGAGGCAATTCAACAAGTGACCAAGTGTTGTTGTCTTCGATAGACTTTACTTCTTCGTTCATTGCTTTCACCCACTTCGAATCCTTTAATGCTTCAGCTGCATTAACAGGTTCGACATCTGCATAGAAAGCATAATGTACCAGCTCACCTTCATCATCTATTACATCATCTAATGTAATCACACAATCTTGCAATCTTGCAGGCATGCGTCTTGTTCTTTGAGGTCTGCTTGTACTGGGTGTATTTGCTGGCTCCTCTTGTCGAACTTCTCTTTCGACTTGAGTTTCTGGCTCTTTGAATAAGATTCCCACTGAATCTTTCTTGACATTTGTAGTCCAATCCCATTCTTTGAACTCATCTATGATCACGTCCCTGCTGATCACAATCTTCTTGTTCTCTGGATCGAACAATTTGTAGCCTCCTGTCGAATGATATCCAACTAAGATCATTTGACTTGACTTGTCATCAAGTTTCTTTCTCAACTGATCTGGCACATGTCTATGTGCAATAGATCCAAATACTTTCAGATGACTTAAGCTAGGCTTCACACCAGACCAACATTCTTCTGGAGTAATTCCTTCTAGCTTCTTTGTAGGACTTCTGTTCAAAATGTATGTTGCAGTCGAAACAGCTTCACCCCAGAACTCTTTGGGTAAATTCTTGCCTTTCAACATACTTCTCACCATGTTCATGATGGTTCGATTTTTCCTTTCTGCAATTCCATTTTGCTGTGGAGTATAGGGTGGCACTACCTCATGCACAATCCCTTCTTTTTCACATAATCTGTCGAAATCTTTCGACACATATTCTCCTCCACCATCAGTTCTCAAAACTTTGAGCTTTCGACCACTTTGTCTTTCGACCATGGACTTGAACTTGGTAAATACTTCGATCACTTCACTTTTCTGCTTGATCAGGTAAGTCCATAGCTTTCGACTGAAATCATCTATGAATGTAACAAAGTATTTGTTACCTCCCATCGAATCCACCTGAATTGGTCCACATACATCAGAGTATATGACTTCGAGACTAGCCTTCGATCTGCTTCCTGCATCCTTGCTGAAGCTGTTCTTGTGTTGCTTCGCCTGCACACATTCTTCACATACTTCGTTTGGAATGTCAATTTCAGGCAATCCTGAAACCATATTTCTTCTCTTCAAATCTCTGATGTCTCTGAAGTTGAGATGACCAAGTCTATAATGCCATATCCATTCATCTCTGCTAGCTGCAGTCGAAAGGCACTTGTGCTCCATCACATTTAGTTCAATCTTGAAGGTTCGATTCTGAGACATAGGAGCCTTCAAGATTAATCTCCCATTTGCATCAACAACTCTCATCAACTTATCTTCGATTGATACTTTATAATTCTTTTCGACCAACTGCCCTATACTGAGCAAATTTCTCTTCATGCCTGGTATGTACAATACATTCGAAATTACTGACTTCTTGCCATCTTTCCTCATGATCATAACATCACCAATACCTTCAGCTGCTAGGGTGTTGTCATTCGCAAATTTTACCAAATTTTCCGTTGAGGGTTTTATGTTGACGAACCAGTCTTTCCTTCCAGACATATGTGATGAACATCCTGAATCCAAGTACCATTGGTCCTTGAATCTATCTTCATCTCTTGTTGTGACCATCAGCATCATCTCTTCTTCTTCTTCATGTTTTGCCAGCTTTGCATCACTTTCTTGATTCTTTCGTTTTTCTGGACAATCACTCGAATAGTGACCATACTTCTGACAATTATAACATTGAATGTGACCCTTATCAGGTTTTCGACCACCACCTCTTCCTCTGTTTGCAGCACCACCTCTTTGGTTGCTTTGGTGTGGTCTTCTTTGATTCGACACGTCTCCTTCGATTTGGTTTCCTCTGCCATTCGATTTGTTGTAGCCACCTCTACTTCTGTCGAAATACTTTCCTTTGCCTTTGGTCTCTTTTGTTGAATGTGCCTGCAAGGCTACATCACTCTTTGATTTTCCTGCAGCTCTTTCGTTCATTCTTTGTTCATGAGATTCGAGCGTCCCTTGAAGCTCTTCCTTTGTCAATTTCGACAAGTCTTTCCCTTCTTCGATCGCCACCACTATGTGGTCGAACTTAGGAGCTAAGGATCTCAAGATCTTCGAAACAACAACTCTTGTTGTTAATGCTTCTCCACATGTCTTGATTTGATTCACTAGTTTTGTAACTCTAGTGAAGAAATCAGATATGTTTTCACTGTCTTCCATCTGAAGCAGTTCATAGGTCCTTTTGTGAGTTTGTAACCTCACTTCTTTCACCTTCTCAGCGCCTCCAAAAGATTTCTCCAGGATCTCCCAAGCTTCTTTTGCAGATTCTGAATCACCAATCTTCTCGAAATTGTCTGGACTGACACATTGATGAATTATAAACAATGCTTTATAACTCTGTTTCTCAGATTCTGTGTATTTCTTCTTTTCTTCTTCTGAAGCGTTTTCGCCAAGCGCTTCGACTCCATCTTTTACAAGGTCCCAAAGGCCTTGACACCTTAATAGGACTTTCATCTGCTTGCACCAATTCTCATAGTTGTCAACTTTCAGAATTGGCAGCGTTGCTGGATAGTTTGCATTCCCATAACTTGTCATCGTGAATTCTTCAATCGTTCTTGATTGAAACTTCCCTTGAATCGTAACACAAGCTCTTGATACCAGATGTTGGAAATCCACCAATACTCTATGATGAATTTCGACCACCACTGATGATTAGTTATGAAACAAACTAAGAAAAGACAATAGAATTATTTCTGCAGAGTTTCTCTCTGCCCACAAACTGTGGAAACTTTATTAATTCACTTTGCAACTGCAAAATACTGTGAATGAGTTCAATGACTTGAATACAAAAATAAGGGTTACTCCCTCTTATTTATAGATTTAGGTTAGCTTGCTCCCTAACCCAAGCCCAAAATATCTTTTTAGTAAATCAAATCTAATCTAGATTTAAATTCAAATCTATTTAAATCTAAACAAATCAAATCTTCTTTTGACACCTATGAATTACAATTTAACAATCTAGATTTAAATTCAAATCTATTTAAATCTAAACAAATCAAATCTTCTTTTGACACCTATGAATTACAATTTAACACCAAAGGAACCTGCCCAAACTTATTTGATGTGATTCTTGATGTGGTTGGTTGCACATCTGATTTTAAATGACACCACAATCACAGCTATAAATTACTGCGCACTACTGTAGAATGACTTTTCTTATAATAATCAAAAGGATCGTGCATAGTAATCAAAAGGACCGAATTATATTTTGAACATTTGATTTTATGTAAGTAAAGATCTCTCTCTATATAGCCTTTGTCGATTCATGAGTGTGATTGATATTGAGGGTGCACCTCTTTCTTTATATTGCTTGATTGTATTCTTTTTGCTGAACTTAAGAGACAATATCAACTGGTTTGTTCCTTCTGCAAAATAGAGCAGTGGTAAAATAAAGTTCCTCTCTTTATCCGTCATTTCCTTACGATAGGTGGAATCATAAATTTCTTTTTATGGAATTATGATTTGTGACACATATGGCATGTTGATTTTGTGTATAAGAACATAAAAAAGTACAGCTAATGGCGTTGCAATGACTGCTATGTCAACATTCAAAATAATTGGCCCTGATGGAGGTGGCGCATTGTGAGTTTCTCTATGACCAAGATCTTGGCTCGACGCATTTACATTCACACCCACATTCATAACTAAACTACTTTACACGTAGAGAATGATACTTTCTGACGATAAATGATATATTGAATGATACTTTCTTATTCTGGTTGTGGTCAATGCACAGATTAGCATGGTCACAAAAGCGATTAAATGCTTCTTTTCTACTAGTTATGGTGCTGGTACAATAATTAAATAATTTAGAGTGTTGCAATCCTAATAGGAACGTGATTTGTATTACTAGCTATATTACTGAAAATTCACTATTATACATTTAACTGTAGGCACCTATGTGGTCTTTCTTGTCCTTAATATTGTTGAAGGACTTGAAGTCATTTTGGTGTTCAAACCTTTCTTGGGTGAAAAGGAGGAAAAATCAATGGAGCATTTACAATGAAATCAATAAAATTTGGGTAAGTTATGAAGCATTAGCATCATGTTCCGTATTTATTAACAAATTTTCTTTTTTATATTAAAGGATGCTATGCTACATGATAACATTTTATCTTTATGAATCTTATACTGTAGTGTGCAGTCAGTTGAAATTTTTAAGTATCTCTTTTATAAGAAAATTTGATTCACACCATAATTGCAACTGTAATTGCATATGCGGACTGCAATTTAAAACACAATCTTACCTTTCATTTTCGACTATATACTGATTTTGAGTGTCTTATAGTCTATATATTATTTTGTCATCGAAGTGGAGAAAAACTATGCATAATATAATACCTTTTTTCAAGGCTGAGATTCCTGATACAATGTCTGTGTATTGTCATGTACTTTTCAATTTGATCTTTTCTTTGTACACATAGTTCTTGGCTTGACTTAATCCCGTTATATTCAGATTTGCTAATAAACTGCATCTTTGAAAGTGCTTTCTAAACATGCACTTATGTGTCCTGGTGCTATAAATAGTGGACTGGTCTTGATTGGTAACAATGTCAACTTGCTAATGAACCAAGCATTTTTTATGGCTATGCCTCAAGTTATGACCACAATCAGAAACCAGTAGTGCATGGTAATCTTTCTTACTTAGTTTAGTTGTATCACCTTTTTAGTTAATATTAATATTATTTGTTGGTATGTCTATCTGTCTGGGCGTATGTGTATATTTTTTGCCCTTAGAAATTGACATCTGTCATAATAGGTAACAATTTTATTATCAGGTGATGGATATGGACTGAATAATGTTGACCCTTTTGCTTCTGGGATCATATGGACTGAATAATGTTGACCCTTTTGCTTCTGGGAATTTTTATGGATCTGTGCCATCTTCTAGGTCTATGATGAACACTTAGAACACAAATTCAGTAACATTGCCATCTATATCTAAGACTAACTCATTGATTAGCAGTCACTCAAATTTTCATGGTGTACAGCAGGCTGCTCATATGAAATCTCAAGCAGTCGATCAATTGGAAAACGGTGATAAGTTAGTAGAACTTTAGAAGTGTAACACAATGATAAGTTACTACTTTTAGTGTGTTTACTAGGGGTGTTCAAAACCAAACCGGTCCAATAGAAAACCGTAAAATTGAACCGAACCAAACTGAAACCGCAAAAAACCGTATTTGGTTCAGATGTGTTTGGGTCATTTTCTCGCGGAACCGTACGGTTCGGTTCGATTTGCGGTTTATATTTTATAAACCGAATCAAACCAAACAAAACAGTATTATGTTATAAAATCTTACTAACCAATATATATATTTTTAATTATGTAGAGAAACCAACATGTATTATGTGTATATTTTATCATACTTTGTATTATATTCATTTTAATTTACAAATCATAAAAAAATAAAATATTATTCATTTTAAATACTATTTTCACAAAATATATTTTATCGTATGCTTTGTATAATATTTATTTAAGAATGCAATCTTGTTTATATCATTATTTAGATTTAGATAAAATTATAATACTCAATTTTATGTATCAAATTATAAACTTATTTTGACAATTATAAATTTTTTTATGGTAATGTATGAAAAATTAAACACAAAATTATATTTTCCTCTATATTTGTATGTATGACTTAATAATTTTTTTTTTGTAAAAAACCGAACCAACTGAATCAATCCAAACCGCATTAATTTGGTTTGTTTTGGTTCGGATTTATTTTTAAAAATCAACCGAACCAAACCAAACCGCATATTTTTTTCTCTTGCGGTTTGGATGATTTTTTGCTTCAAAACCGCCCAAACCCACCGCGAACACCCCTAATGTTTACAGTGATAAGTAACACAATGATAATTTGCTATCATAAATAGTAAAATACAACTATGTATCAAAGTGTTGGGAGAAATAATTTGCTATCATAAATAGTAATTTGCTATCATCTTATTCCAAGATAATTGATCTTACCGGATCAGACTTGGACCGTCACGACTGGCTCCGAGCTGAAGTTGAACGAGATGGGGGGGGTACCTGCAAGGCACTCCGATGCTAAAGTGAGTGAGAGTACGAGCAGGCAAAAAGTATGAGTATGGGTAAGAGAATGAATACCTGACCCTCTGGGAACAAAGGGTATTTATAGCCCCCAACGCTGGGCCAAGGTCCCTTCATTGGGCCGGGCAGGTTTGGCCCAATGAAGGAATTGCCAGGTTCTACGTGTGTAGTGGGGACCCGCACATTGGGTGTTCTGCGAGAAGTACGGACGGACGAGGACGCGGTCTTTTCGGAATCCAAGTGATGGCGTAATGGTCATAGTCTGCCCTACGAGGGGCGCTCGAGCTGAGGTCGAGCTGGACTGCATGAAGTCGAGGATGTCGCACTAGCGGATAGTGTCGGGCACGGCTGTAGCTTCTTGGTCGGCGCGACCCCCTGCAAGGCCGTTTGGATTGAGCCTTCATCCTTGCTTTTGGGCCAGCCCGGCCCAGTCCAGAACAGGAGCCCCCCAAGCCGTGGTTCCTGGAGTAGGAGCCATGACTTGATCTTAGGTCGCCTCCGTCGCGAGGTCCCGTGCTCGGACAAGAGATTTAGTTCCCCGTGGTTACCCGAGGAGTTTCCCCTGTGTCGCGCTCGTGAGATAATTTCTTTCAAGGAGTGCTCGGGGGACTCTCGTCGGGCTGTGTTCGTTGAGCACACGAGGCATCCCTTGGGAACCGTGCCTCCACCCTATCGAAGATAGGGTCATCATTGCCTAGGGGAGCTAGGCGTCGAGGAGGGAGGTTCGTGGTTCCCCGGGGTGACGTTTCGTATTCCACATCATCACTATAAATAGGGTCCTTGGGCCCCAAAATGTGTTTTTCCTCTTCGCGCTTCTCCTCCTTCCTCTGTCTCTACTGCTTGCTGTTTTTCATAGGACCGCCGTATCTCCGCCGCTGATTCTCTTCTCCGCCGCCGTATCTCTTTCCTGATTTCAAGTAAGTGTCTTATCCCTCATGTTTTTCTTCTATGGCATGTGATATTTTCCATTGTTTTGTACATTAGAGACCGTGCGTCTGGGATTAGCCCCGGTAGATTCGTATTTTGGCTCGGCAAATCCATGTTTATGCCCGGCAAACGTATGTTTGTGCTCGGTAAATGCATAGTTTAGGTTTTTGACTCGTAGTGCTGCCCGGGATCTTCATGATTCAGGGCGCCTAATTCGTGATAGTGCCCGGTAAATTCATAGTTCTGGTTTTAGAATTTATGATATCGCTCGCCCTGTTCATAGCCTAGGTCGACACATTCGTGACTGGCCGGGACGTTGGCCCATTTAGGCGATTTGTAGGAAGACTTGTCGCGGTATCTGGGCGTCGGGGAGGTGACTCCGCTCTTTTGTTCGAAACTTCAACTTCTTAATCGTGTGTGGAGTTACTCGGTCTGTCGTGCCTTTCTTCCCGTCAGTTATGGCGAGCGTGTGGATTTTCTCCCCAATTGACCGGTTTCCTGTGCTTTGTAGGTAATAATGGCGGACGAACCGTGTTCCTCGGGGCGCACTGAGGTGGAAGACCAAAGTGCCGAGGAGAATGTGAATTTGGTCGATACCATCGACGATCCTCTGCTAGGAGTGGGTGGGCGCCGAGCCCAGAGGGATTGCCTCTGCCTATAGTCGACGCAGTCAGAGTGCGTATACCATCGTCGAGCAGGGCGACAGTCAGCCCGGCTTTCAGAAAAACTTCGTTGTCACCAGACCGACTCTTACCGCGCGGATCTGCTCGGAGTTCCCCGAGTACAGTTTCCCCATATATGAGATTGCTTTCAAAGACCTTGGACTAAAGCTCCCCTTTAGCGACTTTCAGGTCGGGGTCTTTAGTCATCTGGAACTGGCCCCGTCGCAGCTTCACCCCAACTCGATCGCATTCCTTCGGGCGTTTGAACTGACGTGTCGCTTTTTAAAGATTGGGGCGACCATACCTCTCTTCTTCCGCGTCTTCCATTTACAGCGCCAGTCTCGGGGAGGTAGGCACAGTTGGGTTTCCTTGAAACAGTCGAAGAGACTGTTCAGGATGTATATGGATTCTGTCTGGGGGTTCAAGGACAAATGGTACATCCTGCGTCCGGTTACCAAAACCGGTCTAGAGTCCGTATACGAGGAAGAAACGGTGGTGACCGACGATCACAGGGAGGCTCTTCTAGACGACGAGGGACGCCCGGTGTTGGGGCGTGTGACCAAATTTCCTTTGCATTGGACCTCGCGTCACTACGAGCACGGGACCGGGCACTACCATACGCCCGCGGGTGGGATGAGTACCGAAGATGAGGAGGCCTATGGTACCCTATGCAGATACGTCGATAGTTTCTTCCCTGTCCGGTGGGCCACGAGGGAGGGAAATGATATTCTCGACGAAGATGGTTATCCGACCTTTGAGGCTCGGCCTATCGATACGAAGGCGCTCGTGGAGTGCCAGTCCTTCGGGCAGGCCAAGAACCTGCTAGGTCATTACTTCTTTCGTTTTTTTTGATTTTCTTCGCTTGTTTATTTGCTCGTCACTAACCCGGGGTCATTTTATGCAGGTCTCATGGCTGGACGAAAGGAGAGGCTCCTGAAGCTGACACATGATAAGAAAGTCAATAAGAGAGTGGTGCGAGCTCCTCAGGCGACGAGGATGGGCCCGCCAACTAGCCCGGGCGATGCTTCTGGAGGGTCCCCGGACGCTCAGGATGTCGAGCCACATACCGACCTGATACCAAGGAAGAGGAATCAGGTGGAAAGCCAACCGGAGGTCGGCGAGGACTCTAGTGCGGTGAGGTCCTTCGGGTTGCCCCCCTGTTTTAAAGAGGAGGGTTTCTTCGAGGGATTTCCCTTGTCCGTGAGTGCTGATGAAGCTGATACTATTAGGCGGCTGAGCAAGGAGAATCAGAGAAAGCATCTGGCCGCCAACATGGTCGGGATGGTAAAAATGGCTGAGATGGCCGAGGAGGGGGCAGATTCTGATCGCATCAAGGAGCTGGAACAGGAGAAAGCTGCCCTTACTGCGAGCTCACGAAAGTTGAAGGCTACCCTGGAGCGCTCCGAGGAGATGTTCCGCGAGCAAGCCGAGCTGCTAGCGGCGGAGAAAGAGAACTCGGGGAAGATTGCCGAGGAGAGGGAGTACTTCCGTGAGGACCGGGAATGCTTGGAGGCTGACAACGGGCGCCTCGCCAAAGAGGTCGAGGAACTAAAGGCCGCCATGCTCCCTGCCGAGGATGAGTCGGAGGAGACAGCTCCTTTGCGAAGTCGGTCGGAACTGGTTGCTCGCATTCAACTCCTCGAGGCGGATTGCGTCGGTGCTTTGGCGGATGGCTTTGAAGCCGCGGTTAGCCAGCTCGCCCTGTTGAATCCTGATATGAATACTGAAGGAGCGGGTTACATGTCTCAGATCATCGACGGTCAGGTCGTGCCCCCGCCCGAGTCCCCTGTTGTCGGTGGTGATAGCTCCGGGGAAGTCTAGCTGTGAGACTCTAGTAGGGCCTGCGCGCCTTTATTGATGTTTGTTTTGGGGCTTGCGTGCCCGTTCATATTTTACTTTTTGGGCCTGCGTGCCCGTTCTTTGTAATTCTTGAACATCGTCGGCCTTCTTGGTCGGTTTATCTCTATTTGTTTTGTTGCCCACGGGCTTTTCGAATGAATGTTTGTTTCGACTTTTGATTGTTTGCCCGTGTTTATGTTTTAATATTTTTGCGCTAAAATTGGCCTAAGTTATGGCCCCGAGTCTTGCCCGTGTGTGGTTGTGACTTTGTTGGCAAATTTGCCTAAGTCTTTTGTTCGGGTCGTGCCCGTGCTCAGCTTTCTATTCGGTGGCCAAATTCTCCTAAGAAACGACCTCGAGGAGAGATTTCTTTTTCGACCCTTTTGGATGGCCCGACGTTCTTCGAGATTCGTCGGGCGTGCGGAGCGAAGTCGCTTGTTCGAGTACATGACCTGGATCGGGCTTGTTCACCCGCGACGTGAACTGCCCATCGCGAGCTGGGTGTTCTGCCCTACAGGTACTTCAACGGTGGAGCTCGGTTGAGGTGTCCACGTCGGGCACTATCGTTCATACTCGTCTGTTGAACGACGTTATGCCGTTTGGGCGTAGGTCGGGCCTGTACCTTGGCCTTTCTACGGGGTCAGACGTTTTTCCTCGTTGGCCGGACGTGGGTGTCGACGGCGAGGGTCCTCGATGTTAAGGGTTTTTAACTATAGTGCTGCTTTAGTTTAGCAGCATTCCAGGGTCGTGGTAGTGGTTCTCCGTCCAGTTGCTCGAGGTAATATGCCCCGGTACCAGTGTTGCCGTGGACGCGGTAAGGCCCTTCCCAGTTCGCGGCCAATTTCCCTTCACGGGCGTCTTTCTGGTTCCTTCGTAACATCAGGCTGCCGATTTCGAACTCGCGTTTAATGACCTTGTCGTTGTGGCGCAGAGCCACTCGTTGTTTTAGGGTGGCTTCGCGTAGGGCCGCCCCCAATCGGATTTCCTCGACTAAGTCGAGTTCGTCCCTGAGTGCCTCGTCGTTCATTTCTTCGTCGAGGGGATTCTCTGTCCGTCTGGAGGGTTCCCTGATTTCCACCGGGATGACGGCCTCGGTGCCGTACGTTAGTCGGAAGGGGGTCTCGCCCGTCGTTGAGTGGGGCATGGTGCAGTATGCCCACAAGACACTGTGTAGTTCCTCGACCCAACCCCTATTTGCTTCGCCGAGTCGGCGTTTGAGTCCCCGGAGAATGACTCTGTTCGCGGCTTCGGCTTGCCCGTTGGTTTGAGGGTGTTCGACCGAGGTGAAGTGTTGTTTTGTTCCTAGTTTGGTGACGAAGTCCTGGAACCCGTGGTCGGTGAATTGGGTGCCGTTGTCGGTCACCAGTGCCCTCGGGATTCCAAATCTGGCGAGGATGTTTCTCTTGTAGAAACGGAGGATGTTATGCGAGGTGATCTTCGCGAGAGCCTCAACCTCTATCCATTTCGTGAAGTAATCCACGGCCACGATGAGGAATTTATTTTGATAAGTCCCTTGCACGAAGGGACCGAGGATATCCATACCCCACCATGCGAACGACCACGGGGATGACAGTATACTCAGTTCATGAGGGGGGGCGAGATGCATGTCCCCGTGCCTCTGGCACTTGTCACACCTCTTGACGTGTTCCTTGGCGTCCTGTTGCATCGTTGGCCAATAATACCCCGCTCGAAGGGCTTTCCTCACCAGGGATTTATCGCCCATGTGTTGGGCGTTGATCCCCTCATGTATCTCCCGCAGTACCTCGGGGACTGTGGATTCATCGATGCACTTCAGGAGGGGGATGGAGAATCCTCGGCGGTATAGTTTTTGCTCGAGCACCACGTACGAGCATGCTCGTCGCTTTGTGGTGGTTGCATCAGTCTGGTTCGAGGGTAGTTCGCCTTTCGTCAGGAAATTGTACACCGGGGTCATCCAGGACGAGGCATCTCCTATGGCGTGGACTTCGACTAGTGTCGAGGATCTTTCGATGCTCGGGCGTGCTAAGGATTCTTGTATGACGGATTTGTTTCTGCCCTTCTTTCTCGTGCTCGCGAGTTTGGACAATATGTCTGCCCTTGTGTTTTGCTCGCGGGGGACATGTGAGATCTCCGCTCGTTCAAACTTTGTCATGTATTTTTTGACTAAGTTTAAGTATTCGACGAGGCTGTCGTTCTTGGCTTGGTAACTCCCCTGGACTTTGGAGGCGACGAGTTGGGAGTCTGTGTAGATTTATACTTTGCGGGCTCCCAGGTCCTCGGCTAGCCTCAGTCCTGCGAGCAGGGCTTCGTACTCTGCTTGGTTGTTCGACGTTGGGAAGGAGAGAGCTAACGAGTGTTCGACCACTACGCCTTCTTCGTTCTCCAGGAGGATTCCCCCGCCACTTCCGGACGAGCTGGAGGCCCCGTCGACGAAGATGGTCCATTTGTGTTCCTTCCCGGCGGGTGGGTCATGAGCGGTCATTTCCGCGACAAAGTCGGCCAGGGCTTGTGCTTTCAGGGCTTTCCTGCTCTCGTACTGAATGTCGAATTCGGAGAGCTCCAAGGACCATTTCAACATTCTGCTCGCCATGTCGGGCCGGCCCGGGAGTTGCCTCACTGGTTGGTCGGTTCGTACGATGATTGTGTGGGCCAGAAAATAGTGTCTGAGTCTCCTCGCCGCGTTGACGAGGGCTAGGGATACCTTTTCTATCTGTTGGTACCTGCTTTCGGGTCCTTGTAGGGCTTTGCTCGTGAAATAGACAGGTTTCTGTCCGTCGGTGGTCTCACGGATGAGAGCCGCACTGATGGCTTCGTTCGAGACGGCCAAGTATAGGAACAGTGGCTCCCTGTCGGCTGGTCGAGATAATACGGGTGGTTGAGATAAACTTTGCTTTAGGTGGCGCAGTGCCCGTTCACACTCCTCGTTCCATTCGAAGGCTGCTTCTTTACGTAGGAGTTTGAAGAAGGGGATGGCGTGCTGAGCGGACCTCGCGACGAAACGGGACAATGATGTGAGCATGCCGTTCATGACTTATATCGACTTCTTCGAGGTCGGTGTCGGGAGGTCGGAGAATGCTCGACACTTGTCGGGATTGGCTTTGATTCCTCGTTCTGTTTGGTAGAATCCGAGGAATTTTCCTGCCTTGACCCCGAACGTGCATTTCTCGGGGTTGAATATCATTTTGCTTTGTCTTGCTTGGGAAAAGACTGCCTTGAGGTGTGCTGCATGGTCGGTGTCTGCTCGGGATTTGACGATCATGTCGTCCATGTAAACCTCGAGCATGTCCCCAATCTGCTTGTGGAAAACCTTGTTCATCATGCGTTGGTAAGTTGCCCCGGCGTTTTTTAGTCCGAAGGGCATTACGTTGTAGTAATAGTTGCCCGAGCTGGTCATGAAAGCCGTGCAGTGTTTGTCGCCCACGGCCATCGGGATTTGGTTATAGCCCGAGTAAGCATCCATGAACGACAACGTTTTGTAGCCGGCCGAGTTGTCGACCAACATGTCTATGTTCGGTAAAGGGAAAGCATCTTTCCCGATTGAAATCGGTATAGTCAACACACATCCTCCATTTTCCATTATTCTTTTTAACAAGTACAACGTTTGACAGCCAGGTGGAATACCGGGCTTTAGAAATAAAATTTGCCTCTAAGAGGTCTTTTACAGCTTTTTCAGCAGCCTCCGTTTTCTCTGGAGACTGCCTACGCCTACGTTGTACTACAGCCCTAGCGGCAGGATCTATGGCGAGGTGGTGACAGGCGACCTCAGGGTCGAGTCCGGGCATCTCCGCGGCGCTCCAGGCGAACAGATCAGCATTCTCGCGCAAGCAGGCCTTGATTTGCTTCCTTGCCAGGTCAGGGAGATCCTTGCCAATCTTCACTCCTTTGCTCGGGTCTGCGCCGAGTGGGACGAGCTCAAAATCCCCGTCCGGTATCGGTCGGAGTGGGATTTGCTCGCTGTTGGAGGGTTCATCCTGGTCGAAACGAGCGTCCAGAGCTATAGAGTCGACCTTTGGCGGAGCTTCCTGGACTTCTTCCTTGGCGGGCTCTTGTTTGTCGGGCTCCTGTCGCGTCCTTTTAGCGGGCCTTGTCCCTACGTCAACTGTGACGCGTCCCTTAGATGCAACGTTGAAACACCTCCGAGTAGCGACTAGGTCTCCCTGGATAGTAGCTACCCGTGCCCTTTTGGTGTAGAAATTCATCTTCAGGTGGACGGTGGAGGGCACCGCTGTCAGTTCTGCCAGTGTTGGTCTTCCCAGGATGCAGTTGTAGAGGGACGGGCAGTCGATGACGAGGAAGCGTACTTTGACCTGTCTTGTCGCTGTTCCCTCGCTGAATGTAACAAGGAGCTCGACATATCCCCAAGGTTTAGAGGTCGAGCCGTTGAAATCCTGTAGGTCCGACCCTACATACGGCGAGAGATGTGAGTCGTCCAGCTGTAGAGTTCGGAACAATTGGCTGTACATTACGTCGACGAAACTTCCTTCGTCGACGAGGATGCGATGCACATCGAAGTTGGCCATCCTTGCCCTTATCAGCAAGGGGATGACCGCGTTGGGGGCTCCTCCGGGGAGCTCTTCTAGATAGAAGGTGATGGGTTATGACCTGCCCTTCACCCTTTCAAATGTCACTGTTTGCGGGGGTGCCGCGTCGACCAGCTCATCCAGCTTCCTTTTTGCCGAATTAATGGTCAAGTCGTTGAATCCTCCACCGTTGATGACCATGGCGGAGGGGAAATATTCCCACCTGCTGTGTGTTGTGAGCGGCTCCTGCAGGTGTTCGGGGACGTCGAAGTCCTCGGGTCTGGTCACGGAGAAGGCGGTATGGATGGGGACCGACTCGTCAGATGGTCAGGCGTCTTCCTCCGGCTCTCCTGTCTCCCGGACGTCACGGCGAGGAGCGTCGTTTCTCCGGTATTGTGCAAGCCTTCCTCCCTTGATGAGGGTTTCGATGGCGTCCTTGAGGTGGACGCAATCCTCAGTCAGATGACCATGGCTCCTATGGTACTGACAATATTTGTTCTTGTCTGCTCCGGGCTTGGCGGGAGCAGGTCAGGGACGTTTGACGCCGCCGTCCTTGAAGTCCGTGCTGGCACACTCCGCCAAAATGCGCTCGCGGGAAGCTGTGAGCGGAGTGTACTCGGTAAAACGCCCCGAGGGTCCCCGTTGCTCTCGGACTTCCCGGGGTCTGTCTTCTTTTCTTTTCTCCCCGGTTCGTCGAGGAGGAGGAGTTTCCTGGCGCGAGTTGCTGTTGGACCCGCGAGTCCTGGGGTCTCGGGCTCTGTTGGCCGTTTCTCTCTCCTCGTAGTCCATGTATGCCCGAGCCTTTTCGAGGAGGGCATCGAATGTTCTGGGTGGCTCGATGCCCACGGCCTTTCTGAATTCCGTGCCGGGGAGGAGCCCCCTCTCCAGCATATATCTCTTCATATGGTCCGCGCAGGGGACCTGTATGGCTTCGCGGTTGAAGCGATTGATGAACTCTCTCAAGGTTTCATCCTGTCTCTGGATGATGGCCTCGAGAGCCGTCTCGGTCTTCGGGTGTCGGCGAGATGCCGTGAATGAACTGATGAACTGGTTCTTCAGGTTCTGCCACGAGGTGATTGACCCCGGGGCGAGTCCTTTGTACCAGTCCATTGCTGCCTTCCTGAGGGTCGTGGGGAAGAGCCGACATTTGATGGGCCCCCCGACGTTGTGATAGTGCAGCATAGCCTCGAACCCATCTATGTGGTCGACCGGGTCCGCGACTCCATCGTATTCCTTCAAGTGCGGGGGCTTCTCCATGCCCGGGGGGATGGGCGCCTCCATGATAGCTTGCGACAGGGGACCGCGGGGGTCGTCCTCGTCGCTCCGCTCTGGGGACAGAGATGGGGACCTATAATACTGTCGGGCACGACGGTCCTGGTCGTGCTGGGTATCTCTCGAGCGTGGTGCCCGCTGGTTGGTCCTTCCACGCCCGTCTCCAGAGTGTCTTCTCTCCTGTCTTGCGGGGGCGCGGCCGCGTCCTCCGGCTTCGATGATGGGTTGCCTCTCCAAAGGGGGCCGTTTCCCCGATGGGCAGGACGACGGGCTTCGAGAGGTATCTCTGTAATGTCTCCGCGGGGGAGACGGGAGATGAACTTCAGTCACTCGAGGAGGTGGAGTCTGGGGCCTCTGGTGCCTCCTCGGGGGTCTTCGACCGTCTTCAAGTGCCCTCAATCTTTCCCCTTGGGCGAAGATGAGGTAATTTGTCTGATTGATCGCTGGCGAACAGTGCTCGGGTTGTGGCATCCGCCCCGGCGGGGACGGGGACTTCCTGAAATTGGGTAGCCCGATAGTTCACGAGGGCTGCATCGTCCTCTTCGAGTGGCGGAGGGACCGAGGAGGACGACGCGGTAGCTCCGTCGCGGTGAATTGAAGGCCCTGGGGCAGTTGACACAGGGGTGGTGTTGTGACCGGGGTTACCGGCGTTATCCAGGTGTCCGAGGTCGTGGTTGGTGTCGACGGCGCGAATGTTTTGCTCATCACGAACTTGGTCAGCCATGACGGTGGTAGTTGAGTTGAGCTTTGGTCTTTGAGTTGTTGCAAGATGGGGAAGCTAGTTTCCCACAGACGGCGCCACTGATCTTACCAGATCAGACTTGGACCGTCACGACTGGCTCCGAGCTGAAGTTGAACGAGATGGGGGGGGGGGGTACCTGCAAGGCACTCCGATGCTAAAGTGAGTGAGAGTACGAGCAGGCAAAAAGTATGAGTATGGGTAAGAGAATGAATACCTGACCCTCTGGGAACAAAGGGTATTTATAGGCCCCAGCGCTGGGCCAAGGTCCCTTCATTGGGCCGGGCAGGTTTGGCCCAATGAAGGAACTGCCAGGTTCTACGTGTGTAGTGGGGACCCGCACGTGGTCTCCTTTCTGGGTGTTCCGCGAGAAGTACGGACGGACGAGGACGCGGTCTTTTCGAAATCCAGGTGATGGCGTAATGGTCATAGTCTGCCCTACGAGGGGCGCTCGAGCTGGACTGCATGAAGTCGAGGATGTCGCACTAGCGGATAGTGTCGGGCACGGTTGTAGCTTCTTGGTCGGCGCGACCCCCTGCAAGGCCGTTTGGATTGGGCCTTCATCCTTGCTTTTGGGGCAGCCTGGCCCAGTCCAGAACAATAATTATTCATCAACTTCGATTAACAATCAGTTTAACAAATTATGTATCAAATTGTAGAGAGAAATATTGTATCACTGTACAAACTTTCTTTAATGAACATAAATATTAAGTTTTTTAATGTACCATAAAATTGAACAAGAATATATGCAAAAATGGTATAGGATAGGAACTTATAATGAACTTATAACTGTAAGGAGAAATTTTGTATCATTGTACAAATTTTTTTAATGTGGTGTTGAAATGGTGAATAACTAAAAACTTATATAATCCTCCGACATTAACAATGTGTTTCCAATTGAACTTATTTATTATGAATCTTGAGCATATAGACATGTTTTGAGAAAATACCATTTGGATTCAACCTTGAAGATTCACTTAACAACAATATTTTATAATAGAAACGATATACATAGTATTAAAAATTTCTTTTCTTTTTTGTCTAAAACCCGTTTTTAAATAATTAGTATTAATTGTCTATTCAATTTATAACATATTAAATATATAATTATTTAGTTTGCAAATTAAATATATCTTAGCTAAATATTTTAATTAAAAATTATATGTGTTTGTACTTTATACTCAAATGAAATAGTATAAATGGTATAAATAAGAATGATATGTTTTTGTTACTATCTCAATTTTATATTATTTCTTTAATTAAAACTATTTCATTTTTTTGTTTTATACTCATTGTACAAACTAACCATGTAAAATAGAATTTTTATAAATTTAATTATTCTTTTATTTAAATCATTTTTTATTATAGATGATATTATAATATTTAATTATTTTTTTTCTTTCAAAATAAACTCTACTAAACTCAATGAGTATCATACTAGTTTAGACCTTAATGCTCCTTTCCTTTCTCTTTTTGATATCATCTCTATAGTTATTAGATATGTGATTTTGTAAAAAATAAATTGGTAAAAAAGAAATGGAAAAAAATGAGATTGAGGATCATTTATTTAAGTATTTATAATAAATGCATATAATTAAAATTAAATAAAGAGTGATTGGATAGTAAAAAATATATATTGAAATATATTTTTTTATATTCTAAACCGGAAAAAAGTTAATTTTGTAAAGCAAATGAGTGGATAGAAACCTTATATTAATAAATTTATATATTTTAAATTTTGATTATTCTACCAATTATTTGTAAAAATAGTAACTGATAAATAATAATATGTATTGCACAAAAGACCTATTAAAATAGTATTTTTATGATATCTTTAATGAAGATTCAAAACTGAAAACAATTAATAACGGTAGAAAGTTATGGAATAGAAAATTTAGGAGATATTTATAATAATTCAAATCAAATACATTATTACTCTTAAAATTATATTGTCTTTTTTATAAAAGTTATAGAAATATTTATTTTTTTAATATTTCTTTAATAAAAATATGACGGAAAATAAGACCAAAAGAAATAGTATATTTAATAGTATTATAGTTTATTTAACATATAAAAAACAATTATAATGTTATATTATATTAGAATATTTTAGACTAAAAAATGTTAAAAATGTTTTTTCAATGTTTCAATATTTAAATTAATATGAATAACTTTATAAATTATTTTTATAGTTTTCTATTTTTTTAATCTTAACAAAAATGCAAGGGGAAACAGGACTTCAAATTAAAAAACATTATTACGGTTAGGATTATATATATATATATATATATATATATATATATATATATATATATATATATATATATATATATATATATATATATATATATATATATATATATATATATATATATATATATATATATATATATATATATATATATATATATATATATATATATATATATATATATATATATATATATATATATATATATATATATATATATATATATATATATATATATATATATATATATATATATATATATATATATATATATATATATATATATATATATATATATATATATATATATATATATATATATATATATTAGGATCTATTTTATTTTATTTTTTCTTAACAAATATATAGGAGAAAAATAAGACTAAATTAAATCTTATGTCAAAGACTATTATAATTTTATATTGAATTAAAATATTTTAGACTAAAAGAATTTGTCTTAACTATTTATTATAAATTAAATGATTACATAATATTCATATTTTTTTTAAATTTAAATCCCAATTTTTTTATGAGTTTTTATTTTTTTATGTGTCAAAAAATTCAAATTATTTTTATGAGTTTTTAAATATTAAATGTCTTAATTGAAAAAAAGTTCTTTCGATGTCTCTTTATATAAATTCAAGGTATGATATGAAACATTTTAATTTAATTGTATAAATTTTTTTCTTATAATCAATTTTATAAGACTCTAATTCAAGAGAAAAAATTAAAACTTTCAATCTTAAAAATGAGAAGAAAAATAGAATTAGGGTCCCCTCCAATTTTATTGACATAGTAATGAAGATTAGGATAATTTATCATTTAATATTTTTTAAATAATAAATTAATAACTTTTAATTAATTTTTTTTTAAATTAATTAATTAATTAACAATTAAATTTATGAAAATTCTCTTGGGCCTCATGTCCATCTTATTTCAGCACTAGCCCAATATCCAAGTTTGCAAACAAAAGTCACACTACACCTGCAACCTTTGTTTCTTGCATTATCTCCAACTCAATAAAAATTCAGAGACAAAAATAGACAAATAGAAACTAGTTGGCACTCATAACAAACTCAATTTACCCACATGATTAGCTTTTGAATAGAATGACTATCCACATTGTTGTATCTATCTAATTGTTTTTCTCCATACAGACAAATTTATCTTAGACCCTTGGATTTACCAACTTCCAAAGCAAAGATATTTGTGCCTTTTCACTTATCCATCATAACACACCAACCAGGAGACCTTTTTCCATTCATATTTATAACTACCAACCAATCTAATTTGCTAAGTGAAAAACCTTGGTTATCAAATTAAGAATCGAGTCAAAATGAAGGTATGTTAAACTCTATCAGTTTAAGATGAATTTCATTTTCCAGTGACATAATACTACATTCCTTTACTTCTTATAGCTGTTTCAATGAGTACCAACTAGTTTCGATTTGTCTATACTTTTGTCTTTGTGAACTTTTATGGAGTTGGAGATAAATGCAATTAGATCGAAAAGAAATAAAAGTTGCGTGTAGTGTGGGTTTTGTTTGTCAATAAAGTTTCACATTAATATTTTAACAAATGTGGTTAGTGTTTATATATCTCAATATTACTACCACTTGCAAATTTGGATATTGGGCTATTGTTGAAATGAGATGGACATGAGACGAGGCTCAAGGGAGTTTTCATATTTTTAATTGTTATTTAATTAATTTTAAAAAAAACTTAATTAAAAATTATTAATTTATTAAATAATAAATTATCTTAATTATTATTGACATGTTATTAAAATTATTTTTTTATCATCAATGTCACCTATATAAAATTAGAGAGAAATCAACGAAATCTCAATGAATTAAAGTTTAGAGACCAAAAAACTAGATTTTAAAATAGAGGGGCTAAAAGTTTAAAAAAAACATAAATATAGAGAGATCAAAAGTGCATTTAAGTCTTGTTATTATCATTTTCTCATGACTATTCACAAAGTTTTACCTTGAGAATCAATTTAAATTAATACATCTCTACGAGATTGATACCCTTACATTTACATTACTTGCTACTATTGGAATGCGTATACTTGTACATATAAATAGCACAACACCTACAAAATCACACTTGATCCCTCGGAGACCTAACTTAGTACTTTTAGGATTCATGTTCTTATGATAAGAGACATAATCCCACACTCTAAAATAGCTGATATTCGGTACTTTGTCTATCCATACCTCATATGGAGAAATACTTGTTTTCTTCAAAGGAATTCTATTTATTATATGACAAGAAGATAGTAAAGCTTTACTCCATACATTAAATGGCAATTCATAATGCATTAACATGGAATTTATTATTTCTTGGTATGTCTGATTCTTTCTCTCGACTATTGAAATATTAAATTAGATTTGTTAAAATATTAGATTAGATTTGATTAGATTTAAAATTTAAATACAATCCAAGTTGTGCAAACCCAATCCCAATTAGAGTTGTATATAAATAATCATAGTCTGTATCATTATTTGTACAATTCAATAATACAAATCCTTATTCCCTTATTCTCTATATTCTCTCCTCACTAAAAGTGTCTCACGCACTAACAAATTGGTATCAGAGCCTAGTTATTATTCTTGATCAAGTTTTCAAGAACTTCACGTCAGAGAATGTGTTTCTAGGGAAAGTAAATCAACCGCTGCGAATATGGATAGTGATAAGGGCATTCCAAATTCTCTTCCAATACTTGAAGGCAAGAATTGAAGCCGATGGAAAAACATATGCAATCCTTGGTTGACTTCCATGAAACCTTAGAAGTGGTTACAAACGGCGTTCCCGCGTTGGCTGCAAATGCAACCAATGAACAGAAAAAATCCCACAACAAAGTCAAAAGAAAGATTGCAAGGCTACTTATTACATTCAGACGACGGTCGATGCTGCTAATTTCAATAGAACCTCTCATGTTGAAATGGCGAAGGAGGCATGGGATATTCTTGTGAAGTATTACGAATAATGTGAGAAAGTAAAGGTTGTCAAGTTATAAACCTTGCATCGGTAATATGAGTTATTATCGGCGGGAGAAGATGAAAAAGTTGTAGAATATGTGTCGAAGGTTCAGAAACTCGTCCATCTCATGAAGGGTTGTGGTGAAACCATAACTAATAAGATGATAGTTAAGAAGGTAATGAGAATGTTGACCTCTCACTTTGATCACATTATCGTTTCTATTCAAGAATCCAACAATCTTGAAACCACAAAAGTGGAAGATTTAGTTGGTTCGTTGGAGGCGCGTGAGATGAGAATTGTCGAAAGGAAAGGAGTTCAGGACTCGATACAGGCGTTGCAAGCTTAGTCATAGAAAAATAATGGTGTTTCCAGCAAGTTTAAAGGCAAAGTTGACAAGACTCTGGGAAAGAAGTCTTGGTCGAACCCTCACAAGAATCAGGTCGAAGATAGAGCTTCTGAATCCTCGAAAAGAGGAGGAGGAAACTATCGAAAGGACAAAGAAGATAAAAAAAGGTGTGTAGTGCTATAATTGTGAAAAGTGGGGTCACGTAACCAAGAATTATTGGTACATAAAAGACAAGGGATCGACAGGCAAGGACGAAGCAGCCAACCTTGCACGCTAAGATTCAGATGATTCTGAAGGTGGTATGGTGGTTATGGTTGCAGTTGTCGTTAACCATGTCAAATCCAAGATCTGGTTCCTCAACTCAGGCTGCTCAAATCACATGACTGGTTGAAAGGAAGGGTTGGAATATTTTGATGAGTCGAAGAAGAGCAAAGTAAAACTTGCTGATAATAGTTCGTTGCAAGCAGAAGGTACTGGAAACATAGTCTTTGAAATGAGTAATGGAGGGAAAGTTATGATTAAAGATGTGCTTTATGTACCTGAAATAAAGTGAAACCTGCTAAGTGTTGGACAACTGATCAAAAAAGGTTTCTCAGTTGTTATGAAAGATGGAGCTTTGAAATTGTTCAACACTAAGAATAATTTGGTCTTAAAATCTCTATTGTCGAAGAATACGACATTTAAGACTATGATCAGTTCGACAGAAGTTCAATGTTTGCAAAGTTCATTCGACCACAAGGATAGTTGGTTGTGGCATTTGAGGTTTGGACATTTGAGCTTTCGATCACTTAATCAATTGATTACTCAAGATATGGTTACTGATATTCTAAGTCTTGAGATGCCTGACAAACTTTGTGAAGGTTGTCTAGTAGGAAAGAAATCCAGAAATTATTTTGTTTCGACTATGCCAATGAGGTCATCCTGCATTCTCGAAGTGGTACATTCATATGTATGTGGTCCATTCAAAGAACATACAATTGGTGGAAACAAATATTTCATTTCGTTTATCGATGAGTTTAGTCAAAAGTTGTGGATCTATGCGTCCAGAGAAAGGATGGAGTATTTGAAATCTTTAAGAGATTCAAGATACTTGTCAAAAACCAGAGTGAGAAGAGGATCAAATTTCTGTGAACAGATGAAGGTGGAGAATACACTTCGAAGATATTTGAAAAATTAAGTGTAGAACATGGTGTTGATCATGAGGTAACTCCTCCTTATACTCCTCAACATAATGGAATTGCAGAAAGAAGAAATAGAATCATATTGGATATGGCGTGATGCATGCTAAACCACAAGAATTTGCCAAAATCCTGATGGCGAGAAGTTGTTTCAACTGCAATTTATATTTTGAACAGGTGCCCTACCAAGACATTGAAGAACAAGGTTCCTTAAGAAGTATGAAGTGGAAAACGACCATCAATGAGTCATTTAAAGGTGTCTGGCTCTATGTGTTATAAGCATGTTCCTGATGTAAGAATAAGGAAACTTGATGACAAGAGTGAACCTATGATTCTGGTAGGATATCATAAAATTAGTGCATACAGGCTATTCAGTCCAATCAATGAGAAGATTGTGTTGAGTTGTTATATTGTGATTGATGAAAATTCTGCCTGGGATTGGAATTCTAGCAATTCAATTAACAAGCCATTGACGAGCTCTGATTTCGACAAAAATTGATGAATTCGAGGTCGAAGGAATTGTTGAGAATCCAGTCAAAGTCGATGTAGAAGCAGTTGCTAACATTCCTGACACAGTCGAAGTTGAAGAGGATCTGGCTAGCACGAGCTATAGACCTCAACAAAATAGAGTTCCTCCAATAAAACTTCATGATTATGAAGTGATAGGTGATGATGAAGTCACACCATATGGAGAATTAGTTCATTTTTCTTTACTTGTAGGTGTTGAACTAATCAAACATAACAAAGCTTTGAAGATTAAACAATGGAAGTTAGCTATGGTTGAAGAGTTACATGCAATTGAAAGAAACAACACATGGGAGTTAGTCGAATTTCCAGCATAGAAAAAAGTTATCGGCATAAAGTGGGTGTTCAAGTTGAAACACAATGTTGATGGGTCAATAGCAAGACATAAAGCAAGATTAGAAGCTAGAGGGTTTCTTCAACGAGAAGGACTCGACTATTCTGAAGTATTTACTCCAGTAGTAAGATTGAAGACTGTTCGACTAGTGGTAGCATAGGAAATGCAACCAAGGTTGGTCGACATTTCATTAAGATGTGAAATCCACATTTATGAATGGTCCTTTAGACGAAGAGGTCTATGTCACACAATGTTGTAACCTAAAATTTTCCCTATCTATTCTCAAGACATTTTCTCATAAGGATTTTCAAAAGTCCAAGTTTTCACAAATACAATTGGATTTTTGATGCCCCATTTAGTTTCCATGGATCACATTAGGCTTTCAAGCATCAAATCAAAGAAAAGCAAGCTTGCTTCGATTTCCCAAGCTTCAACTGGACTTTGGTCTCCTTCAAGTTAGCTTCTATTTCCCAAGATTTGATTGGACTTTGGCCTCCTTCAAATTTCCTTCGATCCACAAGGAAAAGGCTCCTTCAACTTGCCTTCGATCCACAAGGCAAAAGCTTTCTTTGTGCTTGCCTTAAATCCACAAGGCAAAGGCTTCCTTTGTGCTTGCCTTCAATCCACAAGGCGAAGGCTCCTTCAACATGCCTTCAATCCACAAGGCAAAGTCCTCTTCATGCTTGCCTTTGATTCACTAGCCAGATACTTCCTTCAGGCTTGCTTTCAATTCACAAGGCAATAACTTCTTTCATGTGAGCTTCAATTCACAAAGCAGCGACTTCCCTCGTGCTAGATTTGACTCCACCTCTGAACCCTTCAACACATAATTTTTACATTATGAACACCTATTGGTGGCCCATTCGAAGAACAAACAAGGGGGCATATGGGATATTCGAAGAAACACATAAGTGGTGCCTTCGAAGGACATATATTTGGCCCATTCGAAGAATACACAAGTGGTGCATGTGGTCCATTCGAAGAACACACGAGTGGTGCCTTCGAAGGACATATAATTGGTCAATTCGAAGAACACGCAAGTGGTGCCTTTGAAGGACATACATTGGTGTCCCAATCGAAGAACACACAAGTGATGCCTTCGAAGGACATTCAATTGGTCCATTCGAAGGACACATAATTGTTGGAAACAAGTTTGTTTTGTCTTTTGATGAGTCTTGGTTCAAGATGCTTGCTGGCCAAAGTCCTACATGCTGCCAAACCCAAGCCTCCTGCACAATTACATTCGAAGGAAATAACAAAAGAAGCTTCGACTGGCCAGAATGAAGTCCTACATGTTGTCTTAAATTTTTGCTCTGTGCTAGGGATTTGAGTTGTTATAGACATATACTGCTTAGATTCTTATCTAAGATGATTATCTGTTAGTTTTTGAACTCTAGAGATAGATTTAGGGCTGACATCTACTTGGGTATCAGAGCTTAATGCCTCTGTGTAGTTGTGTTGTACTAAGAGATTGTCAGTGTGATTACATAGTTGTCTTCTGTGTTGTTGAGGAGGTAGAGAGATCATTTCCTTGGTGATACACTCGGTTCTCAATTTGGGTTAGAAATGACTTAGGTTGTGAGTGATACGTAATGACATTGATGAGTATTTCTAGGTTGAATGTAACTGATCGATATGTTTAAGTCTGTGATAAGTGGAGTATATGCAGGCTTGATAAGTTTTTCCTTAATTTTTTTCTTTTGTTTACATTTATTTTCTGTTGATAACATTTTCTTTACAAATCCATTTATCCCCAAACTCATTAACGAGAGAATTGTCTAACGAAGATTTAATAACCAATCTCTGTGGACACGATAAATCCCCAGATAAATATTCCCAAAAATTTTGTTGCTTGTCGCTCTACCACTTCCAATTGATGTACTCTCAAATCATTGGTTACAAATCATTTTCATAAGTTTTTCACTTTTTTCTTCAGTGTAACCGGTTACATGGTTCAAGTAATCAGTTATATGACCTTGGCAGAATCATTATTTTCACACCAGTGGCATTTTTGGACGATGTAACCGGTTATATCCCTGAGGTAATTGGTTACATGAGAATTTTTTTGAAATATTTTTTTAACGTTACAATGTAATTGGTTACATAGTTTGATGTAATCGGTTACCTCTGAACCAGTAGCCTTTTTTCATTTCAAATCAGATCCAAACGAATTTATTTTTTTATTCCTCAATAATGACATCTTTTCATGAATTCATACACATTCAAAAAGGTATTGAGGTGTTATAAATTCTCTACATTTAACATTTCAAATATCACTTCATTCATTGAAATAAAAAATAAATATTCTCTCATTTTCAAACAAGTGTTTTGACACATAAACTTTCATTAAATTTTTCTGCACATTGTTTCATATCAGTCCAAGAAAATTTTCTACATCAATCATAAACACTTGAACACTAATATATCATTGTTAATTGCTTACTCGAAAGAAAAGATCAATTCTAGTGATTGATATATATTCATCAACTTTATTTTCTTAATATTTCCCCAAAAAAAAATTTGAATGCCGTGTTATCCAGGATTGTTGGAAATAAGAGAGTAGAAAAGAAAGGATTATTTTCTTTTTCTACTTGTTTGGTTTGTATACCTTGCTATCCAGGATTGTTGGAAGAAAGAGAGTTGAATTGGAGATGATTGTACTCATTTCAATTTGGTCGATCACAAGAGAATTGTTCTTGGTGATTTTGTTAGATAGGTAGACTAGGAAAGTCTTTTCCATAAGATCTAACAATAATAAAATCTCTTACATGTTGTAAGGAGACTAGATGTACTCTCGGATTGAGAGGGGAACTAAGATAAATTTCCAGTGTTCTCTACTTTTCTGCATTTACTGCTTTCATCACAAATCATAACCAGAAAAGAAAGAAACACATTTCTAAAAACCAGAAAAAAATTTATTACCCCTAATTCACCCCCCCTCTTAGGCGTTCTCAGTACTTACATGGTTAACATGCCACTAAATTCATACAAATCCGAATGTACAAGATCACGTAAGTTGGTATTTATTTCTATACTATGGAAAATTTTTCTTAATCATTTTAGATTTAACACATATTTCACATTTTTCAGAATTATTAACATCTCATGAAATTATACCAAATTTGATTAATCTTTTCATAACGATGATACAACTATGTGTTAATCTACTATGCTATAAAGAAATTAATTTAATCATATAAGCATAATTATAACATTTATTGATAATATTGTTTGTAGTACAAAGCTTAATAATTCTCTCAGTAGAATAATCCTTTCCCACAAATATATTGTTACAGGTCAAGATTAACTTTCCCGATTCATACACGGATTTAGTACCCAACTTTTGCAAAAGATCCTCACTAACAATGTTCCTGTTCATGTCTATAACATGAAATACATTGACAAGCATAACTTTCTCTCCAGAAGTGAAGTTGAGTTTCACGGTTCTCATTCCAACGACCTTCAATCATCCTTTATTTCCCATTTGAACCTCTTGCTCATCATTGACTTTAGAATAGGTTTTGAATGCTGTTTTGTCATAGTAAACATAGAGAGTAAAATAAGTATCATACCACCATCCTTGTACTTTGCCTTAGATCTCCATAATTTCGCTCATAGTGTCAATTATGTTATCATCTTCTTGAACAAAATTTTCCTTGTTTTTAGACTTGTTATGCCTACAATCTCGAGCATAACGACCATATTTTCCACACATAACAGTCACCTTTTGAGCCCTTTGATTTTCCAGAATTCTTGAACTTATTATGATCCTTATTAAGTCCTTTTTAGACAATTAGATTTTACGCTCATTGCGCTGGCCTTAGAATTTACGGCAACCTTGAATTTCTCTCTATCTTTTGATTCCGCCTCAATTCAAAGATGTTTATATATTTTTTCGAGTGAGAAGTCCTCGAAATTATGGACCAATTTCTTCCTATATCTTTTCCACAAAGATGTCAATTTTGCAATGATTTCACCAACTTGGAAAGTTTCAAGAATATCAATATTTACAGCCTTTACGAGAACCTGTAGCTCGTGCACTTGTGCAAGAATGAGCTTTGAATCCAACATTTTAAAATCAAAATATTTAGAAGTCAAAAACATTTTAGTTAGTACTTTCCTCTTCAGTGTAACACTTGAATTTAAGTTTCCTCCAAATATCTGTCGTCGATTGGTTGCATGTGTACAAATCATAAGGACTATTAGATAGTGTGTTCAGAATATGTCCATGACAAAGCAATTTATCCTCCTTTATTTTCTTGTGTTCTTTCTTGATTTCCTCGGAATCATGTTCATGTGATTCAGGAATTAGTGTCAAATCAGGTTCCAATACATAATGATCTTCAAGGCACTCAGAAGGAAGATCATCTAGTCTTGCCAGTGAGTAAAGTTTGTTCCATTGAAATTATCCAAATTGACAAGGTCCTGGTTCACCACTTTGATGCTTGAAACTGAAGTCTCGGTAGCCATTGTATGAGATACTATTAGACTTTTAAATAAAGTTTGTAAGTTGAATGGATATATGCTTAAATCATGAATGTAATCATTTTCCTAATAGTATTTCAAGCACTCTCAAATGTCTTAGAGTCAACGCGTAAGAATATCCATGATAATTCAATATATAATCGAGTTTGTACAAGACGAATGAAAACTCGAATCTAGGGAAGATGGAAATCTAGAATTTACACTAAAGAGGATATGTTAATCTTATGTGTTATTCTGAATAAGGAATGACCTATTTATAGGCTAAGTAGTGTTGCTTCACAAGGTTGCGAACCTTGATGAAACACACCATTTCAGCAGGTAAGGCAACACTTCGCACTAAGTGTTGCTACTTTTCACCTTTTACCAACCATTGCAACATTTCACAAATCGTTGCCATATCCAAATTCTAAAATAACATACTTAGGCAACACCACAATCGCGGATAGCCCGATTGCTCTAATGCATCGTATGAAGTGCTCAATTATCGCTTAAAAACCGCCACTAGTGCCTCTACGCCCTCGATCTCAACCTTGGAGCCGACGAGGCGCCACCAACGAGGGGGAATGTGAAAGTGACAAGTGACATAAAACTTGGAACCACCACACTGGGACATGTAACACTTTATCCTCTTAAACTCCTTTGTTAAGTTAATGTAACTCTATATAAGGAGCATTAAAATGAGTTAAACTTTTTATGCACGATTATTTTCTCATGCATTGAATATTCATTTACTCACTTGCAAATTTTCTTATCATTTTGAAACACATCAATAATCATTAATGATTATTAATTATAACATATCCAAGAGTCATACGATCACTTTTGTATTGGTTTCAAGTGAAACATGTTAGTGCAAGGTGATGAAATTGAGGAAGAAGAGAGGAAAGGAATAAATGCTAAAAGCTGCCACTAATGATTGAAGGAAATAATTGATTGTGATTGTAATTTAAATGTAAACCTAGTACACCTATTTATACACAAAATAGTAAAGATAAGAATGCCACATAGGGCCTAAAGGGAATATCCTACATATGACAAATACTAAATTACCCTCTAATACCATCCCGTAATTTAGTAACTTATCAGAAGTTAACAACACCAATTTCATCTCTCAAGCGAAGAAATTGGTCTGTTTTTATCGCCTTTGTCAGAACATTTGCTAGCTGCTTCTGAGTGCTACAGTGCAGAACTTCTAACACTCCTTTCTGCACTTGACTTCTGAGAAAGTGATACTTCGTCTCAATGTGCTTGCTTCTTCCATGTAGCACTGGATTCTTTGCAAGATTAATTGCAGACTTATTATTAATCATCAGCTTCAGAGGTTCCTCAACTTCAACCTTCAGATCATGCAGCAGATTTAGAAGCCAAACTTCTTGACAAGCAGCTACAGCACCGGTAATGTATTCAGCTTCACATGTTGACAAAGCCACAACAGGATATTTCTTGGAACTCCAAGAAATTGGACCTCCCAGAAACTTGAACAAGTACCCAGAAGTACTTCTTCTGTCAACTCTATCTCCACACCAATCAGAATCAGAATAACTTAGAAGTTATGATTTGCTCTTTCCTCCAGAAGGAAATAACACTCCATATTTCAGAGTTCCTTTTACATACCTCAGAATCTTGACAACAGCTCGGTAATGAGACCACTTTGGTTTGCTCATGTATCTGCTGACCATTCCAACTGCATAGCAAATATCAGGTCTGGTATTACACAAATACCTCAGAGAACCAACCATCTGTTTGAAGGTTGTAGCATCCACATCCTCTCCATCAGAATCAGAATCCAACTTCTGATTCGTATCAGCAGGTGTGATACCAACCTTGCAATTTGCTAGCTCAAATCTCTTCAGAAGATCCAGTTCATACTTCTTCTGATGTAAGATGATTCCTTTCTCAGAGTATATAAATTCCATCCCTAGAAAGAAACTCATTTTTCCAAGATCTGTCATCTCAAACGCATTCATCAGAACTTTCTTGAACTCAATTGTTTCTTCTTCAGAACTTCCTGTGAGTAATATGTCATCAACATACAAACATACCAGAATCATATTACCTTCTGAAGTGTGCTGAACATAAACACCATACTCCATCTCACACTTCTGAAAACCTTGTTCCTTGAAAAACGAATCAATCTTCAAATTCCAAGCTCTGGGCGCTTGCTTCAGTCCATACAGAGCTTTATTTAACCTGTATACCATCCCTTCCTGATTCTTTTTCACAAATCCAGGAGGTTGTGACACATAAAATTCTTCTTGTAATGGACCGTTCAGAAATGCAGACTTCACATCCAGATGTATCAAAGGGCAATTTTTGTTTGTAGCTAAAGTAATCACCAGTCTGATTGTTTCGTGTCTAGCTACAGGCGCAAACACCTCAAAGTAATCTAGTCCAGGTTTCTGAAGAAAACCTCTGGCCACTAGTCTCGCTTTGTGTTTGCCAATTGATCCATCTGGCTTTAGTTTCTGCTTGAAAACCCATCTGACGCTGATGGCTTTCTTGCCTTTTGGAAGTTCTGTCAGCTTCCAAGTCTTGTTTCTTTCAATAGCCTCAAGTTCTTCTTTCATGGCATTCAGCCATACTTTCTTCTTGAGCGCTTCTTCAATACCCACTGGTTCAGAATCTACTAGCATGGCACACTAAACGATTTCTCCTTCAGAATCTACTTCAGTATCATGCAACATGCTAAAATCTGCAAACCTACTTGGTATTCGTCTGATTCTCTGTGGCCTCTGATCTTGTTCTGAAGCTTCTCCAGAACTCGGAACTGTGCTGGCTTCTGGACTTTGTCCAGAATTATTTCCTTCAGAATTACCACCTTCAGAGTTACTTCTGGAAACTTGTTCTCCATACCCCATGTCTTCAGAGTTTTCCCTTCCAGAAGTATAATCACCACCAGATTCTGGATCATCATCAGAATCTGGATCAGAATCAGATCCACTATCAGAATCTCCCTGAGATTCTGACTCATCTTCAGAGTCTTCATCTTCTGACTCTGACTCGTCTTCAGAACTTTCTGAAGGATCTTCAGAAACTAACCTTGGTATTGGCACTACACCAGAATCTGATTGAAGCTTGTTCCAATCCCATGTTTCTGACTCTTTCACAATGACGTCTCTGTTGATTTCAACTTTGTTGGTTTCTGGACAATAAAGCTTATAGGCACCTGTACTGTGGTACCACACCAGTAACATTGTTTTGCTTCTATCATCCAGTTTTCGTCTTCTAGCATCTGGAACGTGTTTGTAGCATACAGAACCAAACACCTTCAGATGGCTAACACTTTGCTTGTCTCCAGTCTATTTTTCTAAAGGAACAGTTTCCTTCAGCTTCTTTGTTGGACACCTATTCAGAACATATGTTGATGTGGCAACAGCTTCTCCCCATAACATGTGAGGTAACTTCTTCTCTTTCAGCATACTTCTGGTCATATCAAGCAAAGTTCTGTTTCTTCTTTCAGCAAGACCGTTGTGCTGAGGAGTATATGGAGCAGTAACCTCATGTGCTATTCCATTCTCCTCACAGAACTTCTGGAACTCTGTAGAGTTATACTCACCTCCACCATCTGTTCTCAGAATCTTCAGCTTCTGACCACCCTGCTTCTCAGCCTTCACCTTATACTTCTGGAACTCAATAAACACTTCATGCTTGAACTTGATGAGTGTTACCCATGTCATTCTTGTGAACTCATCCACAAAAGACACAAAATATTTGTTTCCTCCAAGTGAAGGTACTGAAATGGTCCACACACATCAGAATGTACTACTCCCAGAGCATGCTTTGCTCTGGGGGCTACTTCTGATGCAAATGGTAATCTGGGTTGCTTGTCTTTCATGCATATCTCACATGACTTCTGAGGCTTCACAATCTTCGAAATGCCATGTACGAGCTTCTTAGAACTTAGATGCCCTAAGCTTCTATAGTTCAAGTTCCCCAACCTCTTGTGCCACAGTTTACTGTCAGCTTCAGCGCCTTCTGCACTAAGACACTCCGCTTCAGAAGTTTCTACATTCACCTTGAATATTCTATTGCTTCCCTGCTCAGATTTCATAATCAACTTCTGATTAGAATCATACAACGTCAAGAGGTTGTCCTTCATAACCACTGAAAAACCTTTCTCAATAAGCTGACCCACACTCATCAGATTGCTTTTAATTCCAGGAACATACCAAACATCTTTGATCAGAATGTTTTTTCCATTCTTCACTCTGACTCTAACATTTCCCATACCTTCTGCATTAAGGTACTTATCATCAGCACATCTGATCTTTGTTCTCCTTCTGGAGTCAAAGTCTATCAGCCATTGTTTGTTCCCAGTCAAGTGGTTTGAACAGCCAGTGTCCATATACCACCAATCTCCTGAACAATTTCCATCAGAATCAGAAGCCATCAGTAGCACAGGTTCATCATCAGAATCTTCTCTGGCTATATTTGCTTCTTCTGATTTCCTTCCTCTGTTTCTACAGTCTCTGGCAAAATGGCCAAACTGTTTACAGCAGTAACATTGAACCTTCTTCTTGTCATACCTTTCCTTTCCCTTCTCATATTTCTTTTCATCAGAAGTTGAGGTTTCTGACTTCTGGAATTTATCACCATGTCTATTCTGCTTGTGGTCCTTCTTGACAAAAGAAGCTTTCAGAACTTGCTCCACTTCCCTCTCAGAAGTTTTTTCAGTCAGACGCAACTCTTGCGCTTCTAGACTGCTTTGCAACTCTTCTATTCTCATGGTTTTCAGATTTTTAGAATGTTCAATAGAAACAACAATGTAATCAAACTGAGGAGTAAGTGACCTCAGAATCTTTTCTATGATTACCTGTTCAGAAAGTGTTTCTCCACAAGCCTTCATCTCATTAGTGATCAGAATCATTCTGGAGATGTACTCAGAAACTTTCTCACTGTTCTTCATGCTGAGATTTTCATATTGTTTTCGCAGGGACTGAAGCTTTACCTTCTTTACTGATACGTCACCACCATAACATTTGGTCAGTATATCTCATGCCCCTTTCGACGTCGTCGAATCAACAATCTTCTCAAACACATTTTCATCCACACACTGATGGATAAAGAACAGAGCTTTCTGATCCCTCTTCCTCACAGCTCTTTCTTCTGATTTTTGTTCTTCAGTAGCATCTGCTGCAACTGGAACATAACCTTCAGAAACAAGATCCAGAACATCCTGAGCACCAAACAGCACACGCATTTGTATCTTCCATCTGTTCTAGTTTTTGCCATCAAAAACTGGAAGTTTAGTGTTTAAACTACTGCCTCCATTCATCTTAAACCTTGCACAAAAACTCAGATCTCAGATTTCTCACTCAGTGCTTCCCAAACCCACAGAATCAGTGTGATTTTGTTTCAGATTTTTGTTCAAGATTCAAAAATCAAACACACAGCTCACTATCACTCGTGTTTCCCAGAATTTCAGAACAAACCAAGAGCTCTAGATACCAATTTGTTAGTGCAAGGTGATGAAATTGAGGAAGAAGAGAGGAAATGAATAAATGCTAAAAGCTGCCACTAATGATTGAAGGAAATAATTGATTGTGATTGTAATTTAAATATAAACCTAGTACACCTATTTATACACAAAATAGTAAAGATAAGAATGCCACATAGGGCCTAAAAGGAATATCCTACATATGACAAATACTAAATTACCCTCTAATAAAACAAACCTACAATGAATGAGAACAAACTTAAATAATGAGATTGTATGTGAATAGCTGTGGATTTGAGACAGAAGATGAAAAGAGCCGATGTTTTAGTATTCATATTTTATTTTTCTCAATACTAAGATCTAGAGTCGTATTTTTATATTTATATATCATGTATTTGAATTTAGAAAGGTAAAAATAGTCCATCACATCATCTCTACATTTTGTTGTGATTTTTGTACACATGTTTCAAATCAAACTCTGAAATGGTTGAAATTATTGCCCTCAATTTTTCCATTTTTTGCTTGTTAATTCAAATAACCTATTCATGTATTTGTTTAAAAATAAATTAATGATTAGAATCAATAAATAAATCATTTGAATTAACATTTCAACTAAATTGATTTGAATTAAAATAAAACTATTTGAAATCAATTAAGTGAAATTTCCTATACCTTAAAAACGACTTTGGAGATCTTAGTAAAAAGAGTAGATATGAATGTTAGAGACAACTAGTAAGATATTTGTGCTGCCGTACGGATAACTTTATTTGATATTGTATAAAATATATTTAGATACATGTAAATTTAAAATGAATGATATAATTATAAATGAATAATGATCATAAAAAATCAATTGTATTAAATAGTCATATATAAAAAAGACATGTGAGTTGGAGAAAATATGAAATTTTAGCAAATGCAAATGCAAAATTTTAAATATAAATACAAAATTTGAAATGATTTACTTAATTGTAAAATGAACAACAATCATATAGATAATTGTATTAAATAATCATACAAAAAAATTGTGAGATGAAAAAAATAATATTTAAAAATAAAGATTTTGTCTCTTAAATTAAGATAATGATTGATTAAACTAACATAGATATTGCGTTTATAGTGACCCGTGAGATAAATAAATTTATAATTTTATTAAAATTAAAAAATGCATTATACTATCATGCAATTGATTTTTAATAGATACTAGATGTTTGTGCTTAAGCATGGATAAATTCATTTGATATTGTCTAAAATCTATTTAGATAGATGAAAATAAAAAATGGGTGACTATTATATAAATAAACAATGATCATATAAACTTAACTGTATTAAATAACCATATAAAAAATATGTGAAATGGAGAAAAAAATGAAATTTTAATATTTGAAAATAAAAATTATCTTTCAAATAAAGATAATTGTTGATTAAAATAAAATAGATATTGTACTGATAATGGTATGTGAAATAAAAAAATTATTTAATATAATATAAAATATATTTATATACAAATGCAAAATTTAAAATTGTTTATTTAATTACAAAATAAATAATAATTATATAAATTTAATTATATTAAATAATTATAGAAAAAGATTATAAAAAAAAATTGATGAGATCCATAAAATCTAATTGTATATTAGAGATATCCAAACATAATAAAATATAATAAATCATTAATTATTCTCTAAAAAATGTAACTATTGGAATGTAAAGCCCTCCCCATAGTTCATTCTATTGAACACTTGAAAGTTCTTCTATTTTAGCGCCACATCAAAAGTTCAGACATGTTTATTTTGAAAGTTGGAAAACAATAAAAATACATCGTGTCGACCGGTGGGCTCACGAATGGAAACCTGTTATAGAAACAGTTAGAAAGAGGTTGTTTTCATGGAATAACAAGCACCTCTCAATTTAATCTATCCATTTTGTTAGCCCAAACCAAACAAACTATAGTGAAAATTGTACACTCAAAAAACAAGTGATTTTTTTATTCAATCTAATTGCAAACCATCATTAAACTATATAGCATCCCTTTTGGTATCATATTCATATGCTTAGCAATATAGTCTTTTTGTTGAAATTCTATTTTGTATTTTTTAATAAAATTTTGTATTAATTGTTATGTCTTACAAATAACATTACCATTCTCTCTCCACGTTGACATCTCCTATTAAAACTTTATACATTGACCTCACCAAATAACACTTGATTCCTACCTCCAAACAACTTTATTATCCTCTTCATTTTATTTAAAATTCATCGTTCTAAATTCAATCATTCACTTATCAAATTAAAAGGGGATATATGATAACTTATTAGAGAATATCATTATTTAAATGACTTTTTCATAAAAGTATGTTATCATCTAAGTCAATCCAACTTTGAGCAAGGATGACTAATTTTCTACCTATTTTACATTGATTGTGCATCTCTCGATCTTTTCTTTTGTAGTACATTTTTTCACATTTAATATTATTAGAGTAAGTGTGTCTTCATAAATGATAAACAATTCGATTTATTGATTCTAAATAATATATTATATTTTTATATTAGATATGATAAGTCAATCTGACTCTAATAACATATTATATTTTTATATTAGATATATCAGTCGATTGATTTTAATAATATATTATATTTTTATATAGATCATCACTAAAAATAACTTGTAAAATCATATATTCCTCTTATTATAAACTCTTATAAAATTTTATATCTTTTGTTTAGAGGAGTTAGTTTTTCCTAATAATTTCTTCACTAATAATAAATCATTTAAATTTGTTCCATTTCTATTACTGAAGTTGCAACTTTTTTTAACAGGTACTCAAGTTGCAACTTGATGTGTAGAATTGATATACAATTTTTTTTTAATTTGAAATATGTATTGAATTTTGAAAGATATAACCATTTTATTAATGTCATACAACAATGGAAGGATAAATATTTAAAAAATTAAAATGCGTTGAGAAGGTCGTTGAACTTTTTAGTGAGAATTTTTTTTGTTTAAAATAAACTTTTTAAACAAAACAGAAAAACAACGAATTCCTCAATCAATCTTCTGTAGTAGGGTGCACGGAGGTCTCGATGTTCCCATTATCAAAGAAATTGTCACCATTGATTTGATCCAATACCAAAACCAATCCCATGGCAAAGGACACATCAAAGTCAGGTTGAACACAAAGCATGAACACTTCTTTCCCAAGCATAACATTAGTGGTGGGGTCCACCTTACGACGAATCTCAGCCACTAGTTTTTTTGTGGCGTTAAAAATCTTACAAGATCGTTGTGGGAAGCAACCTTCAATGAAGTACTCCACACCTGGATTATCGTGTACTTCCACTGTTATAGTCGCTCGTGACCGTCCAATTATTGATGATCTTTTTACATTGAAAATAGGTTTATCACCGTCCTTTCTCTCTCCTTTGAACCCTTCCCATCGTTGATGAAGACTTGGTTTCTGCTTAACAAATAACAATTACATCTTAGCTCTATGAATTATCTAGATTTAAAATATACACAAAGTTTAAAAATAAGATACATGTAATAATTTTTTTTAAGTATTAACAACTTTTACAATATTTAAATTTATAAATAAATAAAAAGTATTTATGGGTTAGAAATAAAATTGCATTTCAACACAATAATATAATAATAATTGACGTTGTATAAGGTAGGGGTGTTCGCGGTGCGGTTTTGACGGTTTTGAAGCAAAAAATCACCCGAACTGCAAGAGAGAAAAATATGCGGTTCAGTTTAGTTCGATTGGATTTTAAAAATAAATTCGAACCAAACCAAACAAAACTAATGCGGTTTGAATTGGTTCGGTTGATTCAGTTTTTTACAAAAAAAATTTATTAAGTCATACATATAAATATAGAAGAAAATATAATTTTGTGTTTAATTGTTCATATATTACTATAAAAAAATTTATAATTGTCAAAATAAATTTATAATTTGATACATAAAATTACGTATTATAATTTTATCTAAATCTAAAGAATGATATAAATAAGATTGCATTCTTAAATAAATATTATACAAAGAATACGATTAAATATATTTTGTGAAAATAATATTTAAAAATAAATAATATTTTATTTTTTTATGATTTGTAAATTAAAATGAATATAATACAAAGTATGATAAAATATACACATAATATATGTTGATTTCTCTAAAGAATTAAAAAGTATATATTGATTAGTAAGATTTTATAACATAATGTGGTTTTGTTTAATTTAGTTTGGTTTGTAAAATATAAACCGCAAATCGAATCGAACCGTGCGGTTCCACGAAAAAATGACTCAAACACATCCGAATCAAATACAGTTTTTTGCGGTTTCGATTTAGTTTGATTTGATTTTACGGTTTTCTATTGGATCGGTTTGATTTTGATCACCCCTAATATAAGGTAAAGGTTGTCCCTTTATATACAACTTTTTCAAACTTTATCTCGTATAAATGTAGACTTTAGATTTTCTCAATAAATCTTAAGACTATTATTGTTGCTAAGTTGCTACAATTATATAACTTACTTTTCTTATGTAAATATTTTCTCTCTAAGATAATTTATTTCTCTCATTTTCATTTTAAAGTCCATAACAAATATTTCTATAATACTAATCTCATAATAATAAAGAAGAAGTCGTTTATATTTTCACGTGTGCTTAAAAAAGCGGATAAATATGATAAAAATACCTAATACTCTGATGCTTAATCATAATAAATTAATTTAATAATAAATATGATAAATTATTTTGTCGTATGTAAAAAGGTTTTTTTTTCTTCTTTTTTTTTTACAATTTTTCCAACTTTGAAAGGTAGAGTATGTTTGATTTTCAATCCAGAGCTGTCAACTGTTTGTTCAACAAATCTCTTATCTGATACAGAGACTTAACAACCTACGTACGAAATCAGATTCAGTGAGTAGACTCAGTGAGTCAACTCAGAAAGAGAGGAAAAATGAATTGCAGGAAAGAAGAAATGTTAAGATAGTGGATGCATACCTTTTTCCGCAAGGTGAGAAGAGAACGACCATGAGGATTCATTAGAACAAGTTCTTCCTTATCACGAGTGTTAGGTCCATATGAGTCGAATCGGAAAACGAGCTGTCCCTTACAATCATACACAACAAAGCCATCACCGGTGAAGAACCTAGAGGTTTTCAGAACAGTGAGTCTTGTCTCTTCTTTGCACAGATACTCAGCTTGAATAACTAACTCTTCATTACTCATTCTTTTGAAGAATTGTTGAAAGTGGAAGGTGAAGAAGTGAACGAGTTGAGAGGCTGTGAATGAATTGAATGAAAGAAAAGTAACAGTGTGACTCACCTTAAATAGAACAACTTTTTAGATCTGCTTTTTATTTTTGTGCTTTAAAAGGGTTTTCGTGTTTTCAGTTAGAAACGTGTTCTTGTGTTAAATGGAAAACCAATATTAATTGAGTTGGGTTAGTATTGAAAAGGAGAATTTGTAGCTAAAAAAAAGAAAACTTGTAAAGGAGGATGGATATATATTTTAATAGATATTACCTTTCTTTTATAATAAAAAAACATTTTTTTTAAATACATTGAATAATTAATTAATAATAATATAGATCAAATACATTTTATATTTAATGAATTTAAAAATTAAGCTTTTTTTTATAATCAGGATTAGAGAGTATTAGTTTTTATGTATCGATGGGATAAGTGGAAGAGAAAATTGAGAGGGATCAATCTAAGGATTATATATTCAATTATGGTTGGTTATTTTTATAAACATTTGTTACATCATTTATAGAAGATTATACTATTAACTAACTAATTTATATGAATGTCTTTTTAAGATTTTTGTATATAAATTAAAGAATGTAATTATGTTGTGATAAGACATTATATTTTTATAAAATTAATTTTATTAATGTATTAGAAGTAGTGTAGAAAATAAAAAATAAAAGACACAGTTGAAAAATTAGTAATCATTTTAAAACAAATGAAGTAGTTAGTAACAATATACATAGTTAGGCTCTGTTTAGTAAAAATAGTGATTGTCTTATAAGTTAGTTGATAGTTTATAGCTTATGAGTAATAGTTGATGAATGATAACTTCTAGCTTATAGCTGATGACTGATGAGTTATAATTGATAAGTTAATTGAAGTATTTGGTAAAATTAGCGATTCAATTATTTGATAAATAAAAATGACATAAAAGACATTTAATATTAATTGTTTTATTTTAAATGAAAATAAATTATAAATGATAATAGTGGATTTTATTTAAAATAATAAGGACAAAAAAGAAGAAAAAAATGATTAACTATAAGCTATAAACTAAAACGCTATTTGAAGTAGCGTCTGAAAAATAAGTTATAAATTAATAAAATAAAATATAAGCTCGTGATGAAAAGATTATTACCAAATAAATTTTTTATTGTCATATGAGTTTATGAACTATAAGTTATAAGCTATAAACTTAAAAAATGTCTTACCAAACAAAGTCTGAGTAGTGACCATATATGAAACTAGTAACCACATATGAAGTTAGTTATAAATGGTTAACCATCTTATAACGAACTTCTAAACAACCTAGAGAAATAATTTAAAGAAGCACTTTTTCGTAGTGTGATTTGATTTGAATCTCAGAGTAATAAAAAAATGTATTCTCTAAAGTAAGTTTTACGATTAATCATTCAGTTTTTCTCTAAATTAAATATCCTTTAAAAATAGTTTGTGATATACCTTTCAATTCTAAATTGCACTTGTCGTATCAAGTATTCTTGTGAAACTATTTATCTAAATCGTGTGTATAAATTTATTGTGGAAAGAAATTCATATTATGGAAAGTTGTTATAAGAATCACGGTCTTTCGTCATATATGCAGAAAAGTGTCGTTTTATGACCAACAACGTTGTAATTTAGAGCATTTATTGTAATGGTGATTCAATAGCAGTTTGTGATGGCGATTGAATTGCAATTCTTTTGCTTTCTCTTTCTCCAATCGTTATTGTCAGATATGTCACTCTGGGTGGCGAGTTACTAAGTTGTTGAAGGCCAAGAGATATCTTCCACTGTATGAACTCGGTTCTAGTTGGTGGAGTCCTAATTTCTCAAAGGTGTGAGTGTAATGGCCATTACACGAACTTTCAATGTCTACGAGGAATCTAGTTACCATGTGATTTTCAACGATGATTATTATAACTAATGACAACTCTGTATTTGGGATTCCATTTATCTTATCGCAATCTAGAAATCTTGGCATCAGTCGACCCTTTCTTTGCGACCTGGTATTGTTTGTTGCTTGGATGAGATACTCTAGTGACAGATCTTTGTCAGTTATTGCTTTCATGCGAATCTCATTGATAACAAAGAATAAAGGTGATGCTAGATTGGAGGATTTGGCAGAACTCTTCGATGATGCATAAGAGGTTATCTCTTCCATTTTACGATGGTTTTGGTAGAGATTTGAAGGATTATATTACATCAAGCTCAAGATAAAGAATGTGCATGTTTTTGCAATAGATGGCTTAAAGCTTATTACCCTTACTGATAATGCTCTGTGAGATTTTAGATTAGGTTACTTATCATACACTATAATAAACATTTTACATTCTAAGTTTAAGTTGTTTGTGGTGTTTGTCACTTTACTAGACATAGGAAATTGCCTATGCTACTACTTTTAATAAAACATCAAAGTCTTATGATCTTATTCACTTTGATAAATGAGATTTCATAGCAATTAAATCTGCTAACAACCATTCTTATTTTTTTGACACATACTAATGAAATCTAAAACTAAGGATCGACATAATATTATTAACTTCTTAAATCTAATTAAAACACAACATAATTGTGAAATTAGAATTATGGTATTTTGATCAAACTCTAGTCTCGTCAAAGGTAGCTTCATGGTTTAACATCAGTCAAAGATGTGCATGTTATAGTCGAAGTACGTTTAAGCACGCAGTAGTTAAAGATATGCATGCTTTAGTCGAAGCTTGTTCTAGCATGCAATTGTTTAAGTTAGCTTGTTCTAGTATGGATACAAAAAACACACTTTAATGGATTAATATTAAGTTCATGTTTCCTCATCATTTCGAAGGACTGTCGAAGGTGGTCTAAATGGCCACTTTCTGATGAGGATTTAATGACTATGTCATCGATATAAACCTGCATAATTATTTTAATAAAATCATGAAACATAATGTTCATTGCCCTCTGATAAATTGTGCTAGCGTTTTTTAGATCAAAAGGCATCACCATCCAATCGTATGTGCCTAAGGCCCTAGGGCATCAAAATGTCATTTTTGACATGTCTTCTTCAGCAATAAAAATTTGGCTATACCGAGAATAATCATCGAGAAGACTAAGATACTCAAAACTAGCTGCTGAATCAACCAACATTTCTACCACTGGCATTGGGTATTCATCTTTTGGAGTGGAAGTGTTAAAATCTCTAAAGTCAATGCAAACTCTGAGAGTACCATTCTTTTTAATGACTGGTACTATATTGACTAGTCACTCGATGTATCTGGGAGGTCGAATGAACTTGTTTCTAAGCAAGCTTTCGATCCCCGCCTTGATATTCAACATGACCTCTGGCGCGAACCTTCTTGGGTTTTGCTTCACTTGCCTTTTGCCAGGCCTAATTGGTAACTTTAGTTCCACCAAATCCCGACTAAGTTTAGGCATTTCATCGTAACCCTAAGGGAAGAAGTCTTTGAACTCCTTTAACACCTTGATTACTTGTTCTTTTAGGCTTGGGGATAGTTTGTCACTTATATAGGTTGGCATCTGCGTCGTCCCATTTCCTAAATCTACTTATTTCAAAGGATCTTGAGCTTACATGTTTTTGGTCGAGGTGGTTGGGTCCTTTTTGAACCCCAAAGGCTCATCACCGTATATGCAGTCGAGCCTCTGGCTTTCTGAAGTTGTTTCTTGTCCATCTTGGCCAAATTGATTTGTTTGAACAACTTCATACTCCGAGGCTTCGACAACCAACATTTTTTGAGTAACAACCTTTATAGCTGCTATTATTCTATTTTCGACTACATAGGCCGAAATTTGAGCTATAGTGCTCGATTCAGGCATCATTACCTTTTGATTTAGACCATCTATTATAACCTCTATCGGTATCATACTCCTAGACAAAACTGTGCAACAGATGCAAGTTTACGGAGTAATATATATCATGTCCCTCAAAGTTGAAACCTTCTCCCGCGGGTCTGCATGGCGATTGCTAGCTTCCGGTTAAAATTATCCCTGTTAATGTGGTTAACATCCATACAAAAGAAACTTTGATCAGCCTTAATATGCTCGATGATCTCATCGGGCTTCCAAATAGTTATCCTCTGGTGCATGAATGAAGGTACACAACCCACTCCATGCAGCGACTATTATCCCAACAACAAAATGTAGTTTGCTTTTGTTAGAACTATTACAAACAACATTGGTCTTGTGGTGGTCCATAGAATCATGTCGACTTGAATAACTCCTAAAGGTTTGTTGGTCTTGCCTTCATAATTTGACAGAAGCATATTGTTTGAACTCAAATTCATGTCATATTTGCCAATTTTCTTGAGAAGGGAATATGGCATGATATTGACGCAGGCTCCACAATCTATGAGAACCTTATTGATCCCGACATTATTGACCTTAGCCCTTATGTACAAGGGTTTCAGGTGTTGTTTCATGGTCATGTCAAACCTCTCAAATACAACTATATCCTTATCGATAGAACCATGATTCATTACATAATAATATAGAGGCTTGTGGGTTGACATTTCCTTGGCCAGGCCACATTCCTTTTCACTCACTTCAGTGAATGTATCGTACTCCAATGGAAACACAAATATTATGTTGCAAATGATATCCAATTTAGCCTTAGACCTTTAATCATAATCATCTGTTTCCATTTCCTCATCCTCCACCATTTTAGAGTTTGACTCTTGCTTTTCTGTTACAGGTGGTAGTGGGGGAAACTGCCTTTATTTGACAGACCTTTTTGTTAATTAACCCTTATTAACAGCTTGAGTGCTACTACTCTTGCTATAACTACCAGCCTCTATAGAAAATTTCTTCTTCCTTTGGTGCCTACACCCATAGGTTCTTGTCATGAATTTTTTTCCCATGTAATTCTTAGAGATGTAAGAGTACTTCTTGGATACCTGGGAACTATCTCGATATGAATACCATGCACCTACTTTGATCATTTTCCATTTTCCCCTATTGATTGTGGATTTTCGTGTAGTTCGGGTCCACTCCCCAACAGGTACATTAGAAGGTGGGATGTAAATATTACCTCTATGGATTCTCCGAGGGACCCTTCTTTTGTTAAAGAATAACTCTTTAGGCATGTCCTATCGAACAACTTTCCTCGACTGATAAGAATTTGCGTCTTCTAATTTTTTGGTGGATTCCTTATAAAAAACAACACTAAACCACTAACACAACATAACTTCAAAGTACTTTAGCATGCATTTATTGAGAAAATCGATGAGTTCTTCCTCGGCTTTGGGAAAAACCATTTTCATTTGATTCTCATAGTTTATCTTGATCTCCATTGGTTCATTTTCATCGATGATATCGACCATCAATACTTTGAATGGCTCAACAAGAAGAGTCTCTTCAACTTTTAGATTAATTTCTTCCTCTAGTCGAGGTTTTTCCTTATCATCTAACTTAAGTATTCCATCTTTCAATGCGTTCTGCACCAGATCCCTGAAAAGAATACATTGGAACGTTTTATGACCAAGAAAATTATGAAACTTACAAAATCCTTTTTTTCTTTCTTTGCTCTAGTGGTGGGGTCTTGATCCTTTTAGAAATTAAATTTTACCATCAGAGACTAGAAAATAAATATTTCTTCACACTTAGATACATCGAATATATATATATATATATATATATATATATATATATATATATATATATATATATATATATATATATATATATATATATGTGTGTGTGTGTGTGTGTGTGTGTGTGTGTGTGTGTGTGTGTGTGTGTGTGTGTGTGTGTGTGTGTGTGTGTGTGTGTGTGTGTGTGTGTGTGTGTGTGCGCGTGTGTTTTGGTGATAAATTTCTCATTCTTAGGTTTGACAGGATTTTTCCCGTTCGAAAGTTTTAGTAGCTTACAAACATAAGGAGGCTCTGACTTAAGTTTGGCCACATTAACCTCGCTTTCTTCGACATACTTGTAATCCACGTCGGAAAAATTTTCTACTTCGTCTATTTCAACATAAGCCATTTTTTCTTTCTTATTATAATTACTCTACCTGGCTTTTTCAGCCTTCAGAAGTTCGACTTATCGAACTCTATCCACAAGTTGGGCCATGTCTCTTAAGTATTGGGTATCCAGTTTCTTCATAATGGAATAATCTAGACCTCTGCTACCAAATCGACTAGATGATGTTCAGGAACTTGGGTGAAACATCTTAACTTTAAGGTCCTAAACCTATTGAGATAGTCATCTATGGTTTCGGCGACCTTTCGCCTTACACTGGCTAGTTCCTTAAGGCTAATATTAGATTGGCCCATGTAAAATTGCTTATGGAACGCCCTTTCTAGTTGATTCCAATTAAATATGAAATTTGGGGGTAATATGGTGAACCACGTAAAGGCGTTCTTTGTTAATGAATTTAGAAAATATTTTATTTTCAGATTTTTCATTGTTGACTATATCCACCGCCTATGTCTAATATCTAGAAACATGTTCGACCGTGGATTCGCTGGTGTCGCCAGCAAATTTGGTGAATTTGGGATTTACCAAGCTCTGAGAAGGTTAGTCTATCTCACGTATTCTGATAGTAGGGATACAAAATTGGGTCTATGAAGGCAAATATTAAGGTCGTTCTGTGACAAAATATGTTCAACCATATTGGTTATATTGTTTTCCCCCCAAAATTATTCTGCTGGACATTCCTAAGCACTTGATCAACGTCTTGGTTCTGTTGAACCAAAACTATCTCAGGTTTATTTTCCCTTTGATGCCTTCGACTACCCTTATTGTAGGTTACTCAATAGGCGGGGATTATTAGGCACGTGGATGACTGGCACTTGAGGCGCACCAAAAAAGTCAGTGATCCATACCATTTGATGGGTCAATTGTTGATTACTTTGGTTCGTGTTCTGTACCAATGAGTTAAACACAATGATTATCTGTTGTGTGAGCATGTTAACTATTTCATGGTTACTCTTATCCATTTTCTATCTCACATACTGGAGAGAATTATTGGTTAAGGATGGCATTCTTGGAGGAAAATATCATAGCCCTCTTGGGTGTTGCCCTATTCGACCAATGTTATTTATAGTGGAACCCGATGCAAAGTAGGGATGAATATGGGATGATATAGCCATCACATTATCTGCATACGTTTATGCACTAAGGTGTAGACTTGCCATCATAGCAGTTGGCATGTCATATGGTTATTCCCTACCATTCTGGGGCATTGTAAAACTTAAAGGGAAATGATGCTTTTGGTCTCCTATATTCTATATAACTCTAGGAGTGGTTGGCATACTAGACACTTGTAGTGGTGAGACCACCACTTCTAGTGATACACTCGAGGTCACTATTTGGCTTATGATAGTAGGATTCTCTCCAACAGAAGTCGAAGTCCCTGAAATGCCAACGGTTGACCCAATTGGTTGTTCCCATGGGTTTGGAGCATTATTTTAGGGAAGGGGTTGACTTTTTACAGGAAGAGTCATTATGAGAAGTCTTTTTCCACTCCTTAGAAGCATACACACTTGAAACTCATAATCATTTTATGCACGAAGAACAAACACATATATGCACATAACACACCACTTTTCTGTGAAAGTTTTAAATTTATTCGCACAAAAAGGTCCCATTTGGCGTGCCAATTTGTTTACCGGTGTTTTTGGTAAACAATCACGAGTTTACAGTGCTTGCGAGATTAACTCGAAAACTCTCGGGAGCAATTCATGAAGAGTATTTGTGTGAAAAGTTGTGTGTGTGAATTAAATACAAATGTTTGTATAAAGATAAAATAAATACAAATCTTAATTAAAGAAATTAAAAGCCTTGATAAATGACAAACATGTAAAATGAAATAATTAACATTAACCAAAAATGGAAATGTAAAATGACAAAGACAAATGTTTCACTTAAGGAAAAAAAAAGGCAATGAAAAGAAATGATGTTGAACCATACATGTTATACACCTGTCAAAGAATTCAGCCTACCTTGAGATAAATAAGCACATTGATGTTAGATTGCATTTCATCAGAGAGAAAATCGAAAGTGGATAAGTCAAAGTGAAGAAGATTTTGACTGTTCACAATGTTGTAGATATGATCACCAAGTCATTGCCCAGCAGCAAGTTCTTCTACTGTATGCAGGTTATAAAGGTGCATCATGAAAGTTAGTTTGTTCCCCCCATGTTGTAGAGTTTATCCAATGTAGAGATTTGTGGTATTTGGGTCAAACTCTAGTCTCGACAAGGATAGTTCCATGGTTCGACAGAAGTCGAAGATATGCATGTTGCAGTCGAAGTCCCTTCAAACATGCAGTAATCGAAAATGTGCATGCTACAGTCGAAGCTTGTTCTAGCATACAGTTGTTTAAGTTAGTTTGTTATTTAAGTTAGTTTAGTGTTTAAGTTAACTTGTTAATTAAGTTAGTTTAGTATCTAATTTAGCTATGTATATCATGTATACATAACCTACATAGTTATGTATGTCATATATACATAAGTTAGTATGTTATTCTATAATATTTGTAATTATAAATCTTAATGAGATAGTAAAGAATAATGACTTTACAATCCTAATTTATTTCTTCTTTTTTCTTCTTTTTCATCTTTTTTAATTGAACGGTTTCTTGTGTTTGTTCAAAACACTCTATCTTTCTCTTAAATTTTTATTGTTAATTGGTATGTTTGATACAACAAGAATCACTAGTTAAACAAAGAGTCATACTTTATCATCTCATTTCTATAATTCCAAAGAGATGGTACACTCCCGCAACAAAATAGTAAAGTGAAGAAGAAGTGTTTGGACCACATATTTTCGGGCCCGCGCTATAACGATCAATAATCAAAAGCTTAAGAGAACAAAATATCTATCATTCATTTCACATTTTTTTTCATCTTAATGATTTTTGTGTCCATCATTTATTTTTCTCCATTATCGTTTTCTTATTTTTCTCCTTTATTATTGTCGTACTTTTTCTAAATGATACTATTATTTATCAAATAACATTATTAATTCATATAGCAAGAAACACGTTATTTTTAAAAATTCAATATTTTATCATTTATATGGTTCCATTTGTTAGCTGTCGTATTAACTTAATAGTTTTTCAAAAAAAGAAATATTTGCCTGATCTTTCACTTAAGTCACTCTATATTAGTTTCTTCTCTTATTTCCGCATGAGGATAATAAGTACAACTTTTTTATAAAATAATTTGGTTGCTGAATATATTTTTCTTTAGATTCAGTGTTTCAAAATTCTAATTATTTCGGTTAATTCTTCATAATTTTACCTTTTACTTTAAAGTTTTCAATTCACATTTTCTATTTAAATCATTGTGAAATTATGAAAAGTTTGAGAAAGCAAACTTAAAATTTTGTGGTCCGTTTATCAAAAGAGGGAACTAATAACTGAATAATTTAATTTTAGATGAAATGTGGTGTTTTGTAAAATAGAGAATTCAGAGGCTTAAAACCGTTCAAACATTTAAATAATTCAATGTGCTGGTATCTTTAGTAGTAATCGAGGATTTTATAATGTTAGGTACAAGAGGAATATCAATTATAATAATTTTAAAAAAAATCAAAGAATCAAATCAAATAAATAAAGTTTACCAATTAAAAAAATTTAAACACTACATTAGTTGACCACGTTTTTTATCAGAAAATTGATTCACGAGTAATATTATAAATTCTAACAATTATTATACATATATATATCTACGTATACATTAGCGTATACATGAATTTTGTAATATTTAGATTCCTAACATGACAAGATATGCCATTATCAAGGATCCTATCTTTTTATAATATTTTAAAAGAGAAATATATATGAAAAAAAAAACCATAAGCAATCTAAAATGACGAAGACAGAAAAAATGAGAATATATTTATTATTCTTTAATGACGACTATAAAAATGTAAAAGATTTTTTTTCAAATGACAGTTACCATTAATCTATTTATATACAACGTAAATTGTCATGTAGGTCTTAACAAAAGGTAAACTTAAAGACTAAGTTAACTTAATAGCTAAGCTAACAAAATAACTAGAATCCCAGAAGTTAAACATACTTCTGGGCGTAACCTCAGAAGCTCATGCTTCTGACTAACAACCTCAGAGGCTTTACTAATTCTGAGCAACACTGCTTCTGAGTAATAACATCAGAAACTTATGATTCTAACAACAACTTCTGAATATGAATTACTTCCAACATCATCCCTTATTTCATATTCAACTAACCAAAATCTACAACACCAATTTCATCCCTCAAATAGATAAGGTGTTCAGTCTTGACAGCTTCACAGGTTGAAAACGCAACCACTGGTTGCTTCTTAGAGCACCAAGAAATCAGATTTTCCAGATACTTGAAAACATATCCAAAAGTATTTCTTCTATCAACTCTGTCACCACATCAATCAGATTCTGAATAACATATCAGTTCTGCATCAGTCTTCAGATTAGAAGGGAATGATACTTCATACCTCAGAGTCTCTTCAGTATCTTGCAGCTCGTCAAACTCTGTAAATCTCTTTGGTATTTGTCTGATTCTTTATGGCCTCTGAACTTGTTCAGAATCTCCTTTTGATTCTAGAATCGTATCTCTTTCTGTACTTTCTTCAAAAGTTCGATTACCACCAGAAGCTACACCTTTGTTAACTTCTGGACCTCGTCCAGTACCACTACCTTTAGAAATGCCACCTTCAAAACTTGGATCACCTTTAGAAGTTCTTCTTTCAGAAGTTCCACCTTCAGAATCATGACCACCATCAGAGGCTAGACTACCTTCTAAAGATCCTCCTTCAGAAGGTCCACCTTTAGAGACATGATTTTCACCAGAAACATGATCATCTCAAAAAGCTTGTCCTCCAGAACCTACATCTTCAGAGTTTTCCCTTCCAGAAATATGATCACCACCAGATTCTGGACCATCGTCAAAATCTAGATCAGAATCAGATTCACTATCTGACTCATATTCAGAGTCTCCAGAATCATCTTCTGACTCTGACTCACCTTCAAAACTTTTAATTTCCTGCTCATCTTCTGAACATTCAGGTTCTGATTAATCTTCAGAAGCTGAATCTCCTTCAGATTCTGACTCATCTTCTGATTCTTCTTCAACTCATAATCACCTTCAGATTTTGACTTGTCTTCAGCTTCACAGTCATCTTTTAATTGCGACTCATCTTCAGAAACCTCAGATTTGACTCATCTTCAGAATCTTCAAAGTCATCTTCTGATTCTGACTCATATTGAAACACTCATTCAGAATATTCAGAGTCATCTTCTTCCCCTTCAGAATCAGAAAATGACAATCGCACATGTTCCTCATCAGATTCATAAACACTTAATAGCACAGGTTCATCATCTGAATCACCTCTGACTATTTTTACTTCTTCTTCTTTGTTTGACCAACAATCTTTAGCAAAGTGGCCAAACCTATTACAACAGTAACACTGAACCATTCTCTTGTCATACTTCTCATTTCCCTTCTGATGTTTCTTCTCATCAGAATATAAGACTTCTGACTTCTGAGACCTACCATGCTTTTTCTGATTCTGGCCCTTCTTGATAAAAGAAGCCTTCGGAGCCTGCTCAACTTCTCTTTCAGAAGTTCTCTCAGTCAGACGCAACTCTTGTGTAACACCCCAATTCTACCCAGCGATTATTATAAAAATCAGAGTAATAAAATTCCGACAATTCAATCAGGATGCTACACATTCAACTTAAAACAACGACACTCATTAATAGATACATAACACATTAAACTGGAATGAACCAACAACAATATAAAATTAACCTTTTAAGACAACAACATTCATAACTACGCAGCAGAATCATAATATTCGACTTAAAAAAGTATAACATCTTTAACCAACTGAAATAACTTCAAAACAACCATTGCTTAATAATATTCAACTTAAAATTCAATCTACGGAAATAATAACAATAAAACAACAAGAGTTCATTACCTCGAGTGTTACGTATCAAAGCAATGACACCGACTCAAACTACTGAAGGTATACCGCCTTCACTCTGGGTTACCTCCACGTTACCAATATCGGGGTAACATTCAAACAGAAGGGGTGAGATATCGAACAATATAATAGAATGTATGATAAATATTACATTAGAATTAGTTCATACATATTCACTACTTCTCAAGTTTTAACATCATAAGCATAATCAAATCAACAGCACAACGAATCAAAATGCAATACCGAATGCAACTCATCTTTATGCAAATGCTTGTGGTACCAATGGAGTATAACTCCCATCTTAAAAATCAGCCAAGAAATAGAGGCATCAACAAGGCATAAGCCTTCTTCGCAGTTTGTCAATCCAGACCATCACAGAGTATGCAAATGTATATGACTCAATGAATGCACTATCACATACTCACAATAATCATCATCCATCGCAAGGCATAATCCCACATCACCATTATTACCAGTAAGTAAAGGTAATTCATCATCATTTAAAATTCCCTGCAACTTCGCATCATCAACAAGAATTCACAATGACAATCACAACAACACGACAACTCAACATAAATTAACATTGGCCATAAGCTTACCAATTCAATACCACCCGCAATTCATATTTTTCAGCCAAGTGTTCAACGCACTGTATCGACTAAAATATACAACAAATATTCCATATAATTATTCGGACAATTCAACTTTATCTGCTAAAATTACTACTTTTTCTTCTCTGTACTATTATTATCAAGCCCACATTGCTATTCAATTATGATATATATTAATACTCTATTATTTACTGCTACTAAAACAACTCTACTAATTTACCACTCTGCTAATTAATTTACTGATATAAGAATATTCTGCTATTCTGCTAAATATATAGGTTCTGTAACTTCTTCACTTTATGTTAAATATGTTCGTGTACTGGTTGTACTAAATTAATTAATCATCTCTAATGTCTTAATATAAGTTCTTAACTTATATTACTAATTATGGGTTTCATTATATAATACTATCCTTCATGCCTACAGAAATAAAACAAGACAACTAACTAAAACAGTATAACAAAATTAAGCCTGTCACTTGAAACATGGTGTGCCACTCGGCACACCCCTTATAATTTCGTGTGCCCCTCGGCACAAGGGTGTCCCCCTCGACACACTTTTGTTTTCTGTGTCGTCTGGCACAATCTGTGTGCCCCTCGACACGCCCAAACTTCCAGTTTTTCTTGTCACACATAATGTTTTGCAATCGATTCTTATACTCTATTTTTTACCTTCGATTAACAACAATTAAAACAGTGCAACGATATCAGTGTTCACAAACAACTAATTTTATACAGATTCACAACAAAAAATTTTAATTCAACACAACATTTAACATTGTTTACACACACAAAACAAAATTCACACAACTCAATTCCCACGTAACATGCATCATATACCCAATTATAGTTTCAAAACCCCACCCGTACCTTGAATTGAAGGTCGCTCTACAATTTGCCGATCGAATCCTGCTTCGTCTCTTCTCTTTATTCCTCTTCTTTGCAACTTCTCCTTCTTCTATAACTCCTACGACCAACTTCCAATTCTTTATTCTAAATTAACCTAATTTCTGTTATTACTAAACTTAATAATAATGGTCTATTGGGCCTAATTCTCACACCCCCTTAATACAACATACCATCAAAATTATCCCAATCACTAATACCAATGATTCCAACACTTATTATTATTAATCAACTAATTAATTAATTAATAATAATCTAACAACTTATACCCACGATCCTCAATATTTCACAACTTCAACAAATAATCTAAAAATAATTTAATTAAATAATTAATTAAATCAACGAGCGTTACATCTTGCGCCTCTAGACTGCTTTGCAACTCTTATATTCTCATGGTGCCCAGATCTTAGAATTCTCAATTGCTACAACAATGTAATTAAATTGAGGAGTAAGAGACTTCAATACCTTCTCGATGATTACTTGTTCAAAAAGGGTTTCTCAACAAGCTTTCATCTCATTAGTGATCAGAATCACTTTAGAGATGTACTCAGATACCTTTTCGTTGTCCTTCATGTCGAGATTCTCATACTGCTTTTGTAGGGATGAAGCTTCGCCTTCTTCACTGATGTGTCACCACCGTAACACCTAACCAGTGTGTCCCATACAGCCTTCACCATCGTCGAATCAACGATTTTCTCAAACATATTCACATCCACACACTGATGAATATAAAACAACGCATTCTGATCTTTCTTCCTTTTGTCTCTCTGCATGTTTCTCTGTTCCTCCTTCGCATCCGTTGCAACCAGAACGTAACCTTCAGTAAGAAGCTAAAGAACATGTTGAGCATCAAACAACACGCGCATCTGAATCATCCAGTGATTCCAGTTCTTGCCATCGAACACTCAAAGTTTGGTGCTCAAACCACCATTTTCGTTCATCTTCAACCTTGTGCAAGTCACTCAGATCTCACCAAACCCAATGTTTCCCAATCTCTCAGAATAAAAAAAATGTGATTCTGTTACGATTTTGTTCAAGATTCAACACAAATTCAAGAAACGAAATCAATCACACAACGCCTCATTGTTTCACTCGTGTTTCCCTTGTTTCCATGTGAATCTGAACTATAGATACCACTTTTTAGTGTACAAGATAATTAAGACAGAAAGAATGAGAGAATATATTTATTACTCTGCAATTGAGGCTACAAAAGTGTAAAAGATTTTTTTTCAAATGACAACTACCACTACTCTATTTATACACAAAGTAAATTTCCACGTGGACTCTAACAAAAGGTAAACTTAAATATTAAGTTAACTTAATAGATAAGCTAACAAAACAACTAGAATCCCAAAAGCTAAACATACTTCTGGGCGTAATCTCAGAAGCTCATGCTTCTGACTAACAACCTCAGAGGCTCTACTGCTTCTGAGCAACACTACTTCTGAGTAATAAGACCAAAAGCTTATGATTCTAACAATAGTTTCTGAATATGAATTACTTCCAACAAAGCTGCATAATTATTCTGAATTAAATACATGTCATGAAAAATTACGACGGTTCTAAAACAAAAATACTATCTACAAATCCTATTTCAATTGAAAAAAAACCGATATTAATAAATTAAACAATATTGTCTAGAGTTCGAATTCTAATTTCCATGGTTATGTATATGCTTTTTTGATAGTGATTACTATCTACTATCAAGAATTTACTCAAAGTTTGCACAAACTACCATATTTTCCCTTTCACTCATAGTTTGTTACACAACAAAATACCCATTTTCGTAAATCACAAATTCAACCTCACAACCTTCCCACTTTTCTAACTTCGTTCAACATGTGTTGCACTCTCATCGAACAAAATTTATTTAATATTTTCCCTCCTTCATAACAACCCTTTTCTTTGATCAAATGCCTCACCTTTTTTTGCTAGCTCACAACCATTTCTCTCTTAAGACCAGCTCATTGAACTCCTGTTTCGAAGAATCAAAACTTCCTCATTCCTCTTGCTACCAGGTGAGTTCCACATCTAAAGACTTCCTAATCAAATTTCAGTTACATGGTATAATGCGATGGGAGAACTGACTTGGTTGTTTTGCGTTTGATCGCAATTGTTGCGGATAACAAGAGTCACCACCGACTTTTCTTTTATCCAATAAGGAAAGGTTGAAAAGAACAGGAAAGACCTTTGAGATTGTTTTTTTGAGTTCGAGGGGTAGGTTATGAAAAGGGAAGGTATTAACACCCTTTTCATTCGTAGTTTTCTACGGGATCTTAGTTTCTTGCTAGATCACTTGCTTTTGTTTGAAAATGTGCTTGTGGTGTGGATTTTGAAAGTATTTCTAAAACGTCTTTGTAATGGTTCTCGTCTCTATAAGAACGCGTACAAAAAGCTTTGTCTTTTTAAAATGTTTCAAGATGAATGTGTTTGTGTAAAAAATGTTATGTTGTGAGCAAGCGAGCAACTAGGAGCATCCTACCTACTCAAAAGGTCTTAAATGTTTTTTTCCTCCTCCTTTAGATGTGGCTATCTTACCATTGATTTGGTAAGAAGCCCCATCGTTGGATGTGAAAGGACAGGCGCAAGTCAATCGTACAGTCATAGAAGGAAACTTGTGAGACGCTTTAGTAATTTTTCATAAGGGACTAGATCATTTTACCGAAGGCAACATCGAGGGACTACGACTTTTTTTTATCAAAGGGTCTTTGCTAAAGCGTCCCATATTCGAGGGACATGAATGTGTTTCCGAGGCAACAAGCGAGGTTACCCTAGAGGTGCGCGTGTGAAAAGTGTGTTCGGTTCAAGTTAATTTGTCTTTGATTAGGTTATCTAACGGTTAATTTAATGTCTTGCCATACACGCCTAATTACTGTACAGTATAAGGAAAATAGTAAATTTCGGAAATTAAAATTCTACGCTATTGCAGAGCTTTCGGGAATGGGGGTACAAATTTAAAAATAGGGATGGATCAAAGCGATTAAAAGTCCAAATAGGCAATCAATACAACCAAATCGAATCGAACCATTAATTAAAACTACAACATTCTATGAAGTAAAAATTAATTAACAAAGTATGAAAATAAAATTCTTGATATTTGTTTGAAAAGTTTGGAAAGAAAAATAAAATTCTATTCTTTTAAAGAAAATAATTGACTAAAGAAATTAAATCATTTATATATATATATATATATATATATATATATATATATATATATATATATATATATATATATATATATATATATATATATATATATATATATATATATATATATATATATATATATATATATATATATATTTTTCATCATGAAGAAAATAAATTAGTTAAAAGAGCTTAAATACACAACATTTAAAAAAAACAAAATGTTAATTAACAAAATTAAATATTCACAAAAATTCTTAATCTAAATTTAAAAAACTAAACTAATTAAGAAAATATAAAAACTAATAGTTAAAGTAAACTAATTAGTAAACCAAAAGAAAAATTAAATTACAATAATTAAGACTAGAGGGTGCAGGCAGAAAAATAGTGTGCTGAAAACTGGGGTGCTGGGCTCTAACCTTGTAGGCCCAAAAGTTAGTTTTTTGTGTTTGTCTTTTTTTGTCCAACAAAATGAAGAAAAACAGAAAATGAAAAGCGTCCCCGGGGGGTCTCGAACCCGGGACCTTTCCTCCAAACACCAATGTCTTAACCACTGCACCAATTGACCCTTCATGTATTTTAATGCTTCTGTATATACTAAAGGCAAGATTTGGGAAATGGGTTGGGCCAAAGAGGTAAGCCCAAACCCGGTTTTGTTGAGTTGGAAAGAAGGGTTATGAAAACCCTAATGACACAAGCAGTGCGCCGCTGGCATTTATGGGGAAGGCCAAAAGATTAGTTTTTTTATATAATTTCCAACACACTATATTATGTTTACCTTAAAAGAGAGAAAACAAAATCTCTCTTCTGAAACTTCATCTTCCTCTTTTCCAATTTCTATTCCTAAAAAACAAGAATGAATTCCTTCATCTTTTTCGGTCTACAACCCCGCTTCTCTCTCGATCTCACGATTTTGTATTGTCACTATCATCACTTTCAATCTCCTTTGCAAATCGTCTTCACCCCCGCTTCAGCTCACGGCTCATAACCCTCTCCCTCCGCCTTCATTAGCTTCACAATTCAGTTGTTCTTGCGGGTGGTTGAGCGGCGAGGCTGAATCCAGAACAAGATCGAGGCGATATCGTTTCACAAGGTTTTAGTTTCGGTTTGTTGTGTTAGGAAGAAAAATTGATGAAGATCGGTGATGATGTGTTGTTGCGAGTGAGGAAGGAAGAGGATAGTGACGCTGGGTTGTTGGATGATGTTACGGCTTCGAACATAGGGAGTGTTTGGCTATGGTAAACTTAAACTACTTTTTTACAAAAAAATTCTGTGTAATAATTTTTATATTTTTATTTGATTATAAAAAAAATAATGCATGCATGTAATTTGATATTTATGATGAATGCAGAGCAATAATGGAAAAATTACCGGTATGGATCTGTTTCTTCTGTAAATGTTAGGCTTGATCTTGCCGTTGGTGACTTCGCGGTTATTGTTTGACAGGGAGGTTCACTTCTATAAATTTTCTGTATTTTTGAATAGAAATTTTTCTGAAGGGTATGGCGTTTTTTCTTTGGGAAAATAATGAAGATTTCTCTAAGGTTTTTGATGTTGTTATTTTGTGGCTACCACAATTATATGAACTGGTTTTTTATGGGTGATGGATGCTTTGCTGTAAGAAAACTGTTTTGTTCTTTCTTTTCTTTTTTGATGAACTCCCAAAAACCGATCCCTCTTGTTCTGTTACTATTTACCTTATATTGAATAAGAATAAGAAATGGGGGGAAATATGAGAGGTTTGAACAGTTAGGATATTCTGGTTTATCACTTTCTTTATGCAGTTTTTGTTTTACTAATTCTGTTTTCAACTCTTCCTGCCCCTTGGATAGGTTTAGGAAGATTTCCCTGAACTGTGCTTCTTGAAGATCTCTGTTATCTTGTTTGAGAGCCATTGCTGAAATAAACAGCGAGGATATGAGAGACCTGTTGTTATACCCCGAAATTTGCCCTCCCATATTCTTCAAGAAGTTGCCAAGCCAAGTCATAAAACTCCCCCAAGGGTTGCACAGTCCAACTGTCTCCTATACAGTAAAAACTAGGGTTTGTGTTCTGACCAAGAAAAGGTAGTTTTCAAAGGCCCAATCAAGTCTCATATGCTTACAAACATGGTCAAGCATCCTCATATCAAGTTTCAAGGCATTCAGCTCAAAATTGCACAGTCAAAACCCTAAATTGCACTACAGTCAACTGTAGGGGCAAAATGGTCATTTGGCAGTCAAAAGTTCAAATTTTTGGTCAACATATCATTTTGAAGCCACAAACATCATTTGATCAATGCTTGATCATGATTCTCAAAATTTGGCTCAGAAAATCATCAAGATGCAAAAGTTTCCTTATTTGGACAGCTGAAAAAGTCAACTGAAATTGACCAGGGCATAACTTTCACATGGATTATCAGAATAATTCCATCCAAAGCTCATTTTGAAGAGAAAGACATTTCCTACAACTCATCTTCATACTTCAAGTCCAAGAAATGCTCTCACAAAAAGTTATCAATTTCAACATTATAGGTCATTTTCAAAAGTCAACAAAAAGGGACTTTAAGTCAAAGGCCATAACTTGAGATTGGAAAATCAAAATGACATGGGACCAAAGGCATTGGTTAAAGGACTCAAAGACCTTTCCAAAATGTCCAAGAACATGAGAAAAGCTTAAAAATTGAGCAAGTTATGCCTTGTAGAAGTTGGGAAATTTTTGTGAAATGGCAAAAGTCAACTATCCTTGAAACTTCAATTTTTGACAAAAGGGCCCACTTTCTTCCACTTGATTCATCCTTGTCATGCCACACACGTGTCCCATGATTAATTTCAAGATCAAACATTGATTTTTCTATTTTATTTAATTTTTGATAATTTAATTCATTTTAAATCTTTAAAAATTCAAATAAAATTTAAAAATCAATGGAATAGTGTCATTTGAATTGGAATAGCTTCCATATATCATGTGCCAGCTCACAAACTCATGCTAGGGTTAGATTGTACACCAAGTCTTGGTTTTGCTTAAAAAAGGGAAAAGTTGGTTAATGGTGAAAAACCTAGGACTAGTTCTCTCATGGGCATGGATCAAGGCCAGCTAATGACCTAATTCCCTTCCCTCATAAGTGCTGAGTCAAAACCTAATGCCCACACACTCTCAGCTGCGCAAAAAAGGCTAGTACCAATTTGAAATTTTCTCCATAAAAGTCAATTCTGAAAACGTGGTTAGGAGAGGATTCAGGTCTTAATTCTTGTTTCAAAGGCTTCCTCAAGGCTCCCAGAAGCGATTCCAATCGTTAGCATCCATTCAGACTCCAAGAATTGGTAGAATGAACATGAACTGTATAGAAAAATATTGATCATCGTGTTTCATATTTTAAGCATTTTTTTAACATTTGATTCATGGATTCTTGTTCCTCATAATGTTCTGATGCTAACCAATGCCTTTAATTGCATTTTTATGCCATACACGCGATTTCACCATGTTCATGTTCTAGGGTTTGCAAGATGTTGAATTGGGGATTTCTTGGTACTGTAAAATTAGCCAGTCATAATACCATTATCAAAACCAGGGAGCTTAGACGAAGAGATTGCAATGGTCGCGCTTAATTTATATACACATGTGGCCTATTCGCTATTCTGTAAATAAGCCTATTTTGGGGGGGTTTAAAACCCCCGTTAAATATTTGACAAATTTGTTTCAGGCAGACACGATGAAGAAGATGAGTCCGTGGCACGCATTGGTTGGTTGCTTTTGAATTTCGCGCGTTTTCCAGTATTAATCTTGTTTTTCTATTATATTATTTGTTTGTTAATTATATTACAAAAACACGAATTGGCACAGTTGGTTGGAGAAAGCGCTGGTGACCCTCATGACCTGGGTTAAAGTCCCAGGTCTTGCATATTTCCATATTATTTTGCTATAATAATTCCCATGCAGTTTCAGTGCTATGGTTCACCATATTCCCTCACAATCAAGAGGTCCACGTGCCCCTGAAGATTAAACCAACGACATGGATCTGAAGAACACGTTAAGTCCTGGTCAATGCACTAATACACGAATTGAAAAAGTCAGCGAACTTCCATGCTTGTTGGGCCAAATTGCTGAGCTCTTACCTCCATCTGGGGCCTGAACCCCCCCTGGTTTGCCTTCTCCATACTTTTTCTTATTTTATTTTTAATCACTATTATATTTTTCTTTAGTTGTTTTAATTAATTATTTTTTTCTTTACAAATTATAAAATGCACAAAAAACAGAAAAGGCAAAATATAATATTTATTTATTTAATTATTTTCATAAATAAATTGCATGTAAATATTTAGTATTAAATAGGTTTTAATTTTAATTCTTTGTTTATAACTAAAAATCCAAAAATATAGAATTAGGTTTAATAACTTTTTATTCCTTTTAATTTTTTCCTTTTTTATCATATTATTTATTTATTTATTATTTTCATAATTAAATTGTATATAAAAAACTTAGGTTTAATTTAGGTTAAATTTTAATATTTTCTTAATAACTTAAAAAATAATTAGAACTAGGTTTAACGTTCAATTTTAGTTTTTATTAATTCTTTTTCCATTAAATCATAAAAAACACAAAAATACCAAAAAACATTTAATTTTTATTTTTATTCCTCATTAACTTTAATTTTTGCAAAAGGGTCCAACGCCCATGTTTTTAATTCCTTTATTTCGCGTATTTATTTATTTCGCTCAAATAATTATGTATCTCTCCCAAAGCGTTGTAACTTAAATTTCTCGCACTTTTATTTCTTTTGCTTTATTTACCTTCCGTCAAATCGGGTCCGGTTTAATTTTGGCGATGTGGACCCGCGCCATTTGTAATAGTCTTAGATTTACTTTTCCCGCAACTTTTAACTGTTAACAAAGCATGCAAGAATGAATGGCCATAATAAAATCAAGCGTAGATCACAATGAACATGACAAGACAAATATCAATGAAAACGACACACGAATCGCACACACCACCCCTAGGGTACGCCTCACTGTTGCCTTGCCTCGAAAGGTGATCGTCAAGTAGAGGATGTCTTAGTAAGTCCTCATGATCCGGGAACCTGGCATGAGGGTAGCTTCTAAGGTGTCTTCCTATTGCTCCGGTGATCACCATGTCCCGAACCTCGAATTGACCCGAACACCTCCAACGGTGGTGCTACCTACCTCTCAATGGTGGGATGGCACTACTTTAAAGGACATTTACACAGACAAATTCCTTAGGGTAGGTAGACGACTCATGGATACTTGCTCTCTTCAAAACAAACTGAAATCTTTTCACACCAACACTTTTCAAAAGGTTTCAAAGCAAATTTTTCAAACACTCTGACGCACGAGTCGAACTGAAATTTTTCAAAGAAACTTTTTAAACCCACATTGAAAAGCAAACAAACAATTTTGAAAACACATTGAGCAAGTATCTAAGAGCCCATGGATAACCATGGATAGAAAGGGTGCTAACACCTTCCCTTTCTATAACCTACCTCCCGAACCGAGAACAATCTCTTTAAGGAATTTTTCTGTGCTTTTGTCCTTTCCATTTGGAGAAAATAAAAGACGGTGGCGACTCTTGCTTCCGCGACATTTCGCGAACCAGCTTTAAAACAGTCAGTTCCAGATCCACCGATCACAGAACTGGCGACTCTGCTGGGGACTATCTTTAAAGTGAGGTGTACCTTAGGACTAAGATCACTGTGTTTTCAATTGCTTTCCTTGCTTGCTTTATTATTGTGGGACTGTCTTGGGAGTTCTATAGATTCTAACCCGGATCTGGGGATACCTTCTTAGAAAGTAGCAACAAGGCTGTGAGGGAACTGTGCGGGGTATACCGACATGGTTGAAACAGTCTGCTACGTTGATGTGGCACTTTGGTGTGTACCGGTAACCCTTGAGTTCAGTCAAGGAGAGTACGGGGCCTCCATGTGGTGTCATGAAGCATCAACAGACCTTAGGAACCTTAATTGAACCATCTTGGCCTCTTTAGGGTAGTGAGATAACTGACTTTGGTGCAGTCCGAGGTTGGTTGATACTCGATACTACACTCAATTGAGGGTTGCTTTCCTGGAATATTCCGGTCGCCAGTTCAGTGGCTAAATCGAAACGATGAAGAATGAAAGCAATCCCGTGATATTGGGAACCTTAGAACCCGGTTACTTTGATTAGGACAGGTTGAACTCACCAACTTCAAGAGGGTACTACCCAGACCCCATGCTGGCCTTAAACCTTAAGGGCTTGTCTTGTGTGCCTTGTGTGCCTTACATGTTTGTCTTTGTACATATCTGTGGTGTGTTTAATCATAGCATCATGACATCATCCAGCATCATATGCATTAACTAACCATTTCAGGGGTTCGAATTTTCATCTTTGTTCTTGTTTTGTAGGACATGGAAACTGTTCGTAGAAAGACAATTCAAATCAGTCTTGTAAGGGTACCTCCTCAGCTTAAGGAACTTATATCCAGGATTCCCGAGAACTCTTCATTCAGTGAAAGGCATGGAAGCCTCATCAGCTTGGTCAACACCAACATTGAGGAAGATATGATAAAGGTCCTGTTCCAATTATTTGACCCTCTGCATCACTGTTTCACCTTCTTGGACTATCAGTTGGTACCTACATTGGAGGAGTTCTCCCGGCTCCTGAAGATCCCCATTCTTGATCAGCTACCCTTCAACGGTACAGAAAAGGAACCTAAGCTTGAAGAGATTGCTAAAGCCTTGCACCTACAGTCATCTGACCTCAAGGGACATTGGGAAGTCAGAAGTGGTATTAAAGGGTTCTTAGCCAGGTTTCTGTTTGAAAAGGCCTATGAATGTTGGAACTCCCTTGACTTGCAAGCTTTTGAAGAGGTTGTGGCCCTCCTTGTTTATGGTTTGGTGTTGTTCCCTAACCCAGATCAGCTCATTGATATCAGTGTTGTCCAGATCTTTATGTCCAGGAATCCTATACCTACGTTGCTGGGGGACATCCTTCACTCATGTTACACTCGAACCATGAGAAAAAGAGGTGTCCTTATGTGTTGCACTCCTCTCCTGGGAAGGTGGTTTATTTCGCACCTTCCACAATCAGTCTTGAAGAATGAGCGAAGTTTGAGATGGTCACAATGGTTGATGACTCTTACACATGCAGATATACATTGGTGCCCTAGGTCCAGAGAAGATGTCACTATCATTGATCGTTGCGGGGAGTATCCTAATGTTCCTTTACTTGGAATCAGAGGGGGTATTACTTATAGCCCATGCCTGGCTTGGAGACAATTTGGTTATGCTCGGAGGGATGGTCCTCATGACATGTTAATTCCTGACATAGTTTTTGATTTCGACAACGATACTCAAGGACTTCGCCAGAGATTTATCAGAGCCTGGAGGATGCCTAGTAGGATAGACAGCAAGACACTGGGGCACAGGAACTCCATCCCTTTGGAGCCTTACCTCAAGTGGGTACGAGCCCGCTCTCAGAAGTTAGTAATGCCTTATCCTCACATGCTTCCAGTAATCAAAGAGCCTGCCTTGGAAGGAGAAGTGTCTCACGTTATTCAGCACCCTGATATGCCCACATCCTGGGAAGAGATGCAGAAGAGCTGGATCCAGCTTAAGGAAGAGCGGAATTCTCTTGAGACTAGTCTGCGTGCCAGTGAAAAGAAGGTCTTGGAGCTCACCCGCCTGTTGCATGAGGAGAGGAACCTCAACACTTACATAGCTCCAAAGAGGATGCGCAGCATATTTTGGGATTGATTTGATTTTTTGTACTTTTGCCCATGAGGCTTTGATGTATTAAACAATGATTTTCTTAATAATAACGTGTGTTCCTTTTGGTCTACAACAAATTTGAATTTTCGAACTCTTGAATGCATTGCATAAACACATATCATTCATCATGTGCATCACAGGTACTCTTCTTTTCAGGTGGCTTACTGTTCTTCGCTGTTTATTTCAGCATCATGAACCCTGAATCATCAACTGAGGCATCTATCAAGGCTCTTCAGGCGCAGAACGCCCAATTTCAGGAGCTGATCAAGGGCTTGGCTCAGGGTCAACAAGAGTTGAAGACCATGCTTCTGAAGAAGACTAAGAAGAAGAGGAGGACTGTGCTATTTAACACTGGGCGCAGACTCGGGAACACCTTACAGGTTGAGGCTGAAAGGACTACCCCATCTGTGGGGGAAGGTAGTCACCAAGAAAGGGAGGTCCCTACTCCTGTGGGCTCTGATACTGAAACAGACTTCAACGACGAACAGTACCCTCCTGCTGAAGACCGGTACAAGCAGCTGGAGGACAAATTAAAGGCTATGGAAGTTCAGCAGTTGCCTGGACTGGATTTCGGAGACTTGGGGTTATCTACTGGGGTGGTGATTCCACACAAGTTCAAGGCACCTGCCTTTGTGAAGTATGACGGGGCTTCCTGTCCCAAGATGCACCTCCGTTCTTATGTAAGGAAGATCCAGCCTTACACAACAGACAAGAACCTTTGGATCCACTTCTTCCAGGAGAGTCTTTCAGGGACTCACCTCGAATGGTTCTATCAGCTGGATGGAACCAGCATTCGTAACTGGGAGGATCTGGCCACTGCTTTTTACAAGCAGTATCAATATAATTCCGACCTCGCTCCTACGCGTACCCAGCTCCAGGGTATGTCGCTAGGGTCGGGTGAAGGTTTTAAGGAGTACGCCCAGAAATGGAGAGACCTGGCTGGCAGGGTGCAGCCACCATTGACGGACCGGGAGCTGGTAGATATGTTTTTAGGGACCCTATCTGGTCCATTTTTCAATCATCTCATTGGTAATTCCTCTGCTGGGTTTACTGATCTGATCCTGACTGGTGAAAGGATCGAGGCCGGTATAAAATCGGGGAAGATACAGAAGGTTGCCTCCTCCAGTACTGAAAAGAAACCCTTCAAAAAGGAGGCTAGTGCTGTATATAGCTCCCGGAGACCAGAGCGACCTGAACGCCACCAATCTGTCAGTGCGGTAATGATTGCCAAACCTGCTGCCGCTCCTCGGCCAACTAATCCTCAAAAGTTTGAAAGACCCCGGAGAGAGTTTACCCGGCTAAGCATGACCTTATCACAGATCCTGCCACAGTTGCTATCCACCAATTTAGTGACTGTCAGGGAGGCTCCAAAGTTTCCCAATACTGCATCCCCCAAGTTTAATCCAAATGCTCACTGTGCTTACCATTCAGATAGCCTGGGGCACTCTACCGATGACTGTTGGGCACTAAAGAACAAGCTGCAGGACCTCATTGACGCTAAGGAGGTACAGTTTGAGGCATCTGACAAGCCTAATGTGGTGACAGCTCCCCTGCCTGCTCATGGAGTTAATGCTATTGGGGATGAAGAGGAAGTTGATGAAGCTGAATTTGATAGCTGGATCTACCCGGCAACTGACGGTGGACTTAACAATTGGAGCGCAAAGGACAATCTCCCTGTTTCTTTTGTTACTAAGTAATGAATTCCTGTGTTATTTTGTAATAAACAATGATAAACTCTATGGCCCGGTATCTTACCCGAGGCACCGTGGTTTTATTTGTGAGGGCATACAAACTGTCATTTCATATATCATGAATAAAAATCTTGGACGTATTTTTCGCATTGCAAATATTGTGTTCCTTTTCTGTCTTTCCTTTCTTTACATATTGCAAAACAGCTGTATTTACACACACACTCACTCATACAGGTTTCAATCCACTCTGGATCTCACTGGTAACGACTCTGCTACTGCCAGTTATGACTTCGAAAATCCGATCAACTTAGCCGAAGACGAAGGTGAAGATGATTGCGAAGTGCCTGGTGAACTTGCAAGACTGTTACAACAGGAAGAGAGGGAAATTCAACCCCATGAAGAGCCAGTGGAAATAATAAACTTGGGTACTGAAGAAGACAAGAAAGGGGTAAAAATTGGTGCCAACCTAGAGCTCAGCGTGAAACAACGGTTGACTCAGATGCTGCATGACTATATGGAGATCTTTGCCTGGTCCTACGAAGATATGCCCGGATTAGATACCGACATTGTGGTCCATCACTTACCAACTAAAGAAGATTGCCCTCCGGTTAAGCAAAAGGTCCGCCGTATGCGTCCAGAGATGTCTGAGAAGATTAAAGCCGAGGTTATGAAGCAGTTTGATGCCGGGTTTCTTGCAGTGACTTCTTACCCTCAGTGGGTTGCTAATGTGGTGCCGGTACCTAAGAAGGACGGCAAGGTCAGAATGTGTGTCGATTACAGGGATCTGAACAGGGCCAGCCCCAAGGATGACTTCCCTCTACCTCACATTGATGTCCTTGTTGATAATACAGCTCAGCATAAAGTGTTCTCTTTTATGGATGGTTTTTCAGGCTACAATCAGATCAAGATGGCTCCTGAAGACATGGAAAAGACTACATTTGTTACTCAGTGGGGCACCTTCTGCTACAAAGTCATGCCTTTTGGACTAAAGAATGTTGGGGCAACCTACCAACGTGCCATGGTTGCTTTATTTCATGACATGATCCATCATGAGATAGAAGTGTATGTTGACGACATGATCGCTAGGTCCCAGACTGAGGAAGAACACCTTGATCATCTACAGAAACTGTTTGACCGTTTGAAACTGTACAAGCTGAGGTTGAACCCGAACAAGTGCACCTTCGGGGTAAGATCTGGAAAGTTGCTAGGCTTCGTGGTAAGTGACAAGGGAATTCAAGTGGACCCTGCTAAGGTCAAAGCCATTCAAGAGATGCCAGTTCCTAAGACAGAGAAGGAAGTCAGAGGCTTTCTAGGACGTCTGAATTACATTGCTCGGTTCATCTCACACCTAACTGCTACCTGTGAACCAATCTTCAAGCTGCTGAAGAAAGATCAGGTAGTACGTTGGAATGATGAATGTCAGGCTGCTTTTGACAGAATCAAAGAATATCTCCAAGAACCACCTATCCTTATGCCACCAGTTGAAGGGAGACCTTTGATACTTTACCTGACAGTGCTTGATAATTCAATGGGGTGTGTGCTGGGGCAGCATGACGAGTCTGGCCGAAAAGAGCATGCCATTTATTACCTTAGCAAAAAGTTTACCGACTGTGAGACCCGATACTCACTGCTTGAGAAAACTTGCTGCGCTTTGGTATGGGCTGCTCGCCGGCTGAGACAGTATATGCTGACTCACACTACCTTGTTGATCTCAAAAATGGATCCTATAAAGTACATATTCAAAAAGCCTGCTCTGTCTGGGAGAATTGCAAGATGGCAGATGATCTTGACGAAATACGACATTCAGTACACGACCCAAAAAGCCATCAAGGGAAGCGTATTGGCAGACCACTTAGCACATCAAGCTGTAGATGACTACCAATCAATGAACTTCGAGTTTCCGGATGAAAGCATTATGATAGTAACTGACTGTGAAGTACCTGGACCGGATGAAGGACCTGAACCAGGATCCCGATGGTCAATGCATTTTGACGGAGCATCCAACGCTTTGGGAAATGGTATTGGCGCCATCATCATATCTCCACAAGGTACTCATACTCCACTCACCGCCCGGCTGTGTTTCAACTGTACCAACAACATGGCGGAGTATGAGGCGTGTATCATGGGTCTTCAAGCTGCGATCGACCTGAGGATCAAATTTCTGAGTGTCTTCGGAGATTCCGCTCTTGTGATCAATCAGATCAAAGGAGAGTGGGATACGAAACATCCAAACTTGATTCCTTACAGAGAATGTGTGTTGACCCTGATCCCCCACTTCACAGAGATAACATTTGAGCACTTTCCAAGAGAAGAGAATCAGTTGGCGGACGCGTTAGCTACAATGTCTTCAATGTTCAAGGTCAAATGGGATAATGAGGCTCCCCGGATCATCATCTGGAAACTGGACGAGCCGGCATACTGTTGTGATCTCGAAACTGAATTGGTGACTGAGAAGCCTTGGTACCACGAAGTGAAAAGATATCTGGAAGCTCAGGAATACCCTGAAGGTGCATCTATCAACGATAAGAAATTTCTGAGAAGATTCGCAGCCAAATTCTTCCTTAGCAACAACATCTTGTACAAGCGAAACCATGATTCAACCTTACTGCGTTGTGTGGATAAAACTGAAGCAGAAAGAATCATGGAAGAGCTACATGAAGGGACCTTTGGTACACATTCCAGTGGACACACTATGGCTAAGAAAATCCTACGGGCAGGATACTATTGGTCCACAATGGAAGCTGACTGTTACCAACATTCCAGGACATGCCACAAGTGCCAAATTTATGCAGACAAGGTGCATGTTCCTCCGGTCCCCCTGAATGTTCTGACTGCGCCTTGGCCGTTTGCAATGTGGGGCATAGACATGATCGGCGAGATCAAACCTACGGCATCTAATGGACATCGCTTCATTCTAGTGGCGATTGATTATTTTACGAAGTGGGTTGAGGCAGCATCCTATGCTACGGTAACCAAGACTGTTGTAGCACGGTTCATTCGGCATAACCTGATCTGTCGGTACGGCGTCCCTGAGAGAATTATTACAGACAACGGTACCAATCTAAACAATAAGATGATCGCTGAGCTCTGCGAACAGTTCAAGATACAGCACCACAACTCTTCTCCTTATAGACCGAAGATGAATGGGGCTGTAGAAGCAGCAAATAAGAACATCAAGAAGATCGTGCAGAAGATGACAGTAACTTATAAAGATTGGCACGAGATGTTACCGTTCGCTCTACATGGGTACCGTACCTCAGCCAGGACGTCAACCGGGGCAACTCCTTTCTCTCTGGTTTATGGTATGGAGGCAGTCTTGCCAATCGAAGTGCAAATACCCTCTCTCCGGATAATGAAGGATGCAAATCTGAACGAAGATGATTGGATCCAGACACGACTTGATCAGCTCAACCTTATTGATGAAAAGAGACTTGCTGCTATCTGTCATGGTCAGACGTATCAGAAACGGATGATCAGGGCATTTAACAAAAAGGTCAGACCACAAGAATATCAAGTTGGGGATCTGGTGATCAAGCGAATCATCCTTCCTCAGAGTGATCCAAGGGGCAAATGGACCCCTACGTACGAAGGGCCATTTGTGGTTAAGCATGTGTTCTCAGGAGGAGCAATGATATTAACCAACATGGATGGTGACGACCTTCCTCACCCCGCCAATGCAGACATAGTAAAAAGATACTACGCATGAAAAAAAAAAAAAAGACCCGCTAGGCTGACATGCCTAGGCAAAAATTAGGGCTTCCCGTCGAACCAAAAGGGTTCGGGCAAAATGAAGGGATGAAAATGGAAAAAAATCTGTACACCCGGCAAGTCAAAAACCTGAAAGGGCGGCTTGGGCAAAAATGGATATCCCGGTGGACTGAAAACCCGAAAGGGCGGTCCAGGCAAAAATTAGGGATAAAAGCGTAATGCTATGTCTCATTGATCACTTTGCATCCAGAATCCGGTATCTACATCAAGATCAGACGGCATCGATCAGTCAGCTTCACCTTCAACCAAGGTCATCAAGTGATGAGACGCTCGGAGTTATAAAGGCAATAGCAGAGTTGAAACCCAGTGGATCATTCATTTCACACAACTGTTTTATTTTCTTTTGTACAAAATTTGTATAAACCCTTTTTGCTTGGTGGCGTTCTCTTATTAGGACGTCAGCCTTTTGTATACAAAATGCCTATTCACAGGCCACTCAAAAATCAATACAAATATACTTTTCAGTTAAAATGTGCCTTTTGTTTTTTCCTTTTCTGTTTTGTTTTGCGAAGAACGTCCAAGGTTCAATTTGTGATATATGCATTGACAATAATTTGCTAGCTCATAAATGTTTGCATACGAAACAAAGGAATTAATTGCAGGTGACACTAGAAACAGGGGCAATAAAGAGTTGTCTGAGCAGTCTAATTGTTCTATCCTCCAAGGTACCAAGGTAGGTTCAGCTAAAGAACATAACCAGGCATCTTAAATTCCCCAGAAAGTGAGACAGCAAGCAGTATACTCTCCTCAAGCAAAACAGTTATCAACCTTAAGGAAGTTGGGTGTCCTCCCGCAGATCTCAACATTCCCCAACAGCATATATTCTTAACAAGCATCCCCGGCAGTCTTGGCCTAAAGATTGTTCCCCGGCATACATCAACATTCAAAGGAATCACTTCCCCAGCACATCAAAACGCCCCAGGAGAGTCCAATTAGTTTCCCCAGGAAAGTTGGAATTCATATCTCCCCAAGCAGTAAGCTTATCCCCAGTAAATTCTGGAAGCTTATCCTTCGCAGAGCACGAACGCGTCGTCCGACTTGATTTAAAGAGTTATTTCCTTAACAGGATATAACTGGGTTATCCTCAGCCAAAAGCCACGGAAAGAGTGTCGTCGACAAAGTCTTCCTATCCCCAGCAAACTATTATCAACACTCAGCAAAGCATTTCTATCCCCACAGAGTATTGCTTCCCAGCATGGTCGCTAGAGTATCATTTCTCCCCGCAGAATCTTCCATTTGCCAAGTTTATTCCGCAACGGAGTTATCTTCTCCTACCGGTATTCTTGCAACTATCATCCCCAATGGAAGCAAAAATCTATTCTTCAGCATCAGCCCAGGATACAACTTCCCGGCACCCGTCAAGGATTCACTTTCCTAGACAAAAGCATACATAAGACATCACATACATCATTATAGCATGCATAGACGCATCATATCATACGAATCTCGTTTATGTTGAGAACATCATTGCTTGATCCATGTCATGCATTGCATATGGCTGACCTTTACATTTCAGGAAAGATCCAGTTAAAGTTCTCGAGCTACATTTCAAGACCTAGACCGGTTCAGTTAAATCGACCCTAAGATTTTCCTGATGCTTATCCAGTCAAAGGCATTCTCTGGTTCAGTCAGATCGACCCTAAGATCTCCCTGATGCTTATCCAGTTGAAGATATTTCAAGACCTTGTCCGGTTCAGTTAAATCGACCCTAAGATTTTCCTGATGCTTATCCAGTCAAAGGCCTTCTCTGGTTCAGTCAGATCAACCCTAAGATCTCCCTGATGCTTATCCAGTTGAAGATATTTCAAGACCTTGTCCGGTTCAGTTAAATCGACCCTAAGATTTTCCTGATGCTTATCCAGTCAAAGGCCTTCTCTGGTTCAGTCAGATCGACCCTAAGATCTCCCTGATGCTTATCCAGTTGAAGACATTTCAAGACCTAGACCGGTTCAGTTAAATCGACCCTAAGATTTTCCTGATGCTTATCCAGTCAAAGGCCTTCTCTGGTTCAGTCAGATCAACCCTAAGATCTCCCTGATGCTTATCCAGTTGAAGATATTTCAAGACCTTCTCTGGTTCAGTCAGATCGACCCTAAGATCTCCCTGATGCTTATCCAGTTGAAGATATTCCAAGACCTTGTCCGGTTCAGTTAAATCGACCCTAAGATTTTCCTGATTCTTACCCAGTCAAAGGCCTCTCTGGTTCAGTCAGATCGACCCTAAGATCTCCCTGATTCTTATCCCAGTAGAAGACATCCAAGATTTTTTCTCAACGAACGTTGTTGAAGTTAAAGTCACCCAAGATTTTTTCTCAACGAGCGTTGTTGAAGTTAAAGTCACCCAAGATTTTTTTTTTCTCAACGAGCGTTGTTGAAGTTAAAGTCGCCCAAGGTTCTCTTACCATTCATGCTAAGGTAGTAACCATCCCTGGTTCTTTCATCGCCGTTTGAAGCTCCAGACTCAGCTCCTGTAACCAGTCAGGACACATCTATACCAGGCATCTAAAAATCAGCTCCTGCAACGTGTAAGGTACTCATTTTCTGTTTTGCAGGTATACAGGTTCTCGCCAAGGAATATCTTACGCAATCAAACATCCAGATGGCATCTATAAGCCCATTCCACCATCACTGCCACTATGTGAGCGCAAATTTCTGGGCACTCTAGTGTCCAATCATCTTCTACCCTCGGATTACGAAAGGCGCGTCCGCCAATCTGCATCCTCAGGTCTAAGAAGATTGAACAGGGGCAACTGTTATACCCCGAAATTTGCCCTCCCATATTCTTCAAGAAGTTGCCAAGCCAAGTCATAAAACTCCCCCAAGGGTTGCACAGTCCAACTGTCTCCTATACAGTAAAAACTAGGGTTTGTGTTCTGACCAAGAAAAGGTAGTTTTCAAAGGCCCAATCAAGTCTCATATGCTTACAAACATGGTCAAGCATCCTCATATCAAGTTTCAAGGCATTCAGCTCAAAATTGCACAGTCAAAACCCTAAATTGCACTACAGTCAACTGTAGGGGCAAAATGGTCATTTGGCAGTCAAAAGTTCAAATTTTTGGTCAACATATCATTTTGAAGCCACAAACATCATTTGATCAATGCTTGATCATGATTCTCAAAATTTGGCTCAGAAAATCATCAAGATGCAAAAGTTTCCTTATTTGGACAGCTGAAAAAGTCAACTGAAATTGACCAGGGCATAACTTTCACATGGATTATCAGAAAAATTCCATCCAAAGCTAATTTTGAAGAGAAAGACATTTCCTACAACTCATCTTCATACTTCAAGTCCAAGAAATGCTCTCACAAAAAGTTATCAATTTCAACATTATAGGTCATTTTCAAAAGTCAACAAAAAGGGACTTTAAGTCAAAGGCCATAACTTGAGATTGGAAAATCAAAATGACATGGGACCAAAGGCATTGGTTAAAGGACTCAAAGACCTTTCCAAAATGTCCAAGAACATGAGAAAAGCTTAAAAATTGAGCAAGTTATGCCTTGTAGAAGTTGGGAAATTTTTGTGAAATGGCAAAAGTCAACTATCCTTGAAACTTCAATTTTTGACAAAAGGGCCCACTTTCTTCCACTTGATTCATCCTTGTCATGCCACACACGTGTCCCATGATTAATTTCAAGATCAAACATTGATTTTTCTATTTTATTTAATTTTTGATAATTTAATTCATTTTAAATCTTTAAAAATTCAAATAAAATTTAAAAATCAATGGAATAGTGTCATTTGAATTGGAATAGCTTCCATATATCATGTGCCAGCTCACAAACTCATGCTAGGGTTAGATTGTACACCAAGTCTTGGTTTTGCTTAAAAAAGGGAAAAGTTGGTTAATGGTGAAAAACCTAGGACTAGTTCTCTCATGGGCATGGATCAAGGCCAGCTAATGACCTAATTCCCTTCCCTCATAAGTGCTGAGTCAAAACCTAATGCCCACACACTCTCAGCTGCGCAAAAAAGGCTAGTACCAATTTGAAATTTTCTCCATAAAAGTCAATTCTGAAAACGTGGTTAGGAGAGGATTCAGGTCTTAATTCTTGTTTCAAAGGCTTCCTCAAGGCTCCCAGAAGCGATTCCAATCGTTAGCATCCATTCAGACTCCAAGAATTGGTAGAATGAACATGAACTGTATAGAAAAATATTGATCATCGTGTTTCATATTTTAAGCATTTTTTTAACATTTGATTCATGGATTCTTGTTCCTCATAATGTTCTGATGCTAACCAATGCCTTTAATTGCATTTTTATGCCATACACGCGATTTCACCATGTTCATGTTCTAGGGTTTGCAAGATGTTGAATTGGGGATTTCTTGGTACTGTAAAATTAGCCAGTCATAATACCATTATCAAAACCAGGGAGCTTAGACGAAGAGATTGCAATGGTCGCGCTTAATTTATATACACATGTGGCCTATTCGCTATTCTGTAAATAAGCCTATTTTGGGGGGGTTTAAAACCCCCGTTAAATATTTGACAAATTTGTTTCAGGCAGACACGATGAAGAAGATGAGTTCGTGGCACGCATTGGTTGGTTGCTTTTGAATTTCGCGCGTTTTCCAGTATTAATCTTGTTTTTCTATTATATTATTTGTTTGTTAATTATATTACAAAAACACGAATTGGCACAGTTGGTTGGAGAAAGCGCTGGTGACCCTCATGACCTGGGTTCAAGTCCCAGGTCTTGCATATTTCCATATTATTTTGCTATAATAATTCCCATGCAGTTTCAGTGCTATGGTTCACCATATTCCCTCACAATCAAGAGGTCCACGTGCCCCTGAAGATTAAACCAACGGCATGGATCTGAAGAACACGTTAAGTCCTGGTCAATGCACTAATACACGAATTGAAAAAGTCAGCGAACTTCCATGCTTGTTGGGCCAAATTGCTGAGCTCTTACCTCCATCTGGGGCCTGAACCCCCCCTGGTTTGCCTTCTCCATACTTTTTCTTATTTCATTTTTAATCACTATTATATTTTTCTTTAGTTGTTTTAATTAATTATTTTTTTCTTTACAAATTATAAAATGCACAAAAAACAGAAAAGGCAAAATATAATATTTATTTATTTAATTATTTTCATAAATAAATTGCATGTAAATATTTAGTATTAAATAGGTTTTAATTTTAATTCTTTGTTTATAACTAAAAATCCAAAAATATAGAATTAGGTTTAATAACTTTTTATTCCTTTTAATTTTTTCCTTTTTTATCATATTATTTATTTATTTATTATTTTCATAATTAAATTGTATATAAAAAACTTAGGTTTAATTTAGGTTAAATTTTAATATTTTCTTAATAACTTAAAAAATAATTAGAACTAGGTTTAACGTTCAATTTTAGTTTTTATTAATTCTTTTTCCATTAAATCATAAAAAACACAAAAATACCAAAAAACATTTAATTTTTATTTTTATTCCTCATTAACTTTAATTTTTGCAAAAGGGTCCAACGCCCATGTTTTTAATTCCTTTATTTCGCGTATTTATTTATTTCGCTCAAATAATTATGTATCTCTCCCAAAGCGTTGTAACTTAAATTTCTCGCACTTTTATTTCTTTTGCTTTATTTACCTTCCGTCAAATCGGGTCCGGTTTAATTTTGGCGATGTGGACCCGCGCCATTTGTAATAGTCTTAGATTTACTTTTCCCGCAACTTTTAACTGTTAACAAAGCATGCAAGAATGAATGGCCATAATAAAATCAAGCGTAGATCACAATGAACATGACAAGACAAATATCAATGAAAACGACACACGAATCGCACACACCACCCCTAGGGTACGCCTCACTGTTGCCTTGCCTCGAAAGGTGATCGTCGAGTAGAGGATGTCTTAGTAAGTCCTCATGATCCGGGAACCTGGCATGAGGGTAGCTTCTAAGGTGTCTTCCTATTGCTCCGGTGATCACCATGTCCCGAACCTCGAATTGACCCGAACACCTCCAACGGTGGTGCTACCTACCTCTCAATGGTGGGATGGCACTACTTTAAAGGACATTTACACAGACAAATTCCTTAGGGTAGGTAGACGACTCATGGATACTTGCTCTCTTCAAAACAAACTGAAATCTTTTCACACCAACACTTTTCAAAAGGTTTCAAAGCAAATTTTTCAAACACTCTGACGCACGAGTCGAACTGAAATTTTTCAAAGAAACTTTTTAAACCCATATTGAAAAGCAAACAAACAATTTTGAAAACACATTGAGCAAGTATCTAAGAGCCCATGGATAACCATGGATAGAAAGGGTGCTAACACCTTCCCTTTCTATAACCTACCTCCCGAACCGAGAACAATCTCTTTAAGGAATTTTTCTGTGCTTTTGTCCTTTCCATTTGGAGAAAATAAAAGATGGTGGCGACTCTTGCTTCCGCGACATTTCGCGAACCAGCTTTAAAACAGTCAGTTCCAGATCCACCGATCACACCTGTGCTGGGAGACCTGTTATGCAATGATATGTATGATATATGTATGCAATGTTTTCAAGGGTCTCGCAGGGTAAACACGAAATTGTTAGAATTTGGTTGCAACTTGATTGAAGAAACTTCGTGTCATTAAGAATCCTTCTTCAAGAGTTTAGGCTCACCATATCGAGTGGATCATAGCCCCCGACTCAAGTTATCATGTTTTGATCTCTAGACGACATTGGCTAGAGAAAAATAAATCTCCTTTGCCCCTGTACCTGCTGAAGAAAGTGCCTGCAGAGGCCTTGTGGATTGAGTGCTATCCCAACTTATGAGGTGCTTGGTAACTTCCGATCGGAATTGTTGTACCCCAAAATTTACCCTCCCATATTTCTCAACAAATGACATGTGAGGTCCCCAAATTGCTCAAGGAAGTTCAAGAGTTGACCAGACAAACTCTCTCCTAAGGCAGTCTACCTCAAATTAGGGTTTCTATTTTCATCAAGATGTGTGAACCACAAAGGATTAAAATGCTCACCATTGTCCTAATATGTTCCCAAGCTCATCCATGTCAATTTTCAAGCCTTGCAGAAGAAGTTTGCTCAGTCAATTGCTCAAATACCTGAAAATCAACTATACTAGGTCAAAAGTCAACTGTGGCCCACATACAGTCAAACTTCAAGATTTTTGGTCAACATCCTCATTTTGAAGTATTATCCATCATTTTATCAAGGGTTGATCATGTTTCCTCAAGGATTGCTCACAATTCATCAAAACCCAAAAGTTGCCAAATTAGGGGTTTGTAGAAAAAGTCAACTCAACTTTGACCAAGCATAACTTTCTCATACTTTATCAAAAATGACCCATCCAAATCTCATTTTGAAGAGGATGCAATTCCCTACAATTCATGTTCATATCCTAAGTTCAGAATATGCACTCATAAGAATATATGAATTTTGACATTATAGGTCATTTTGGAAAGTCAACAAAAACACCTTTTGGGTCAAAGCTTCATACATGAATATGGAAGACTCAATTGATATGATACCAAAAGGGGTGCTTAGGGGACATCCTAAGCTTTCCAAAAAGTCCAAGAACACCTCTCTAGGGTCAAAATTGAGAGAGTTAGGCATTGGCCAAGTTGACATTTTTTGCCAAATTGCCAAAAGACAAATGTGCTCAAATTTTCATTTTTTTGTCAAATGGGCCTAGTTTTTCATGATTGAGTCTTGCTTATGACATGGTCCACGATCCAAATCAGAACCCACACAACTTTTTATTTATTTATTTTATTGTGATTTTTATCATTTAAAAGTCAAATTAAATCAAATAAATGGCAAAAAATATCAAAGATTTGTTTCGTGATCAGATTTTGGGTGGAATCAAATCCAATTATGCTGGAAAATCATATCCAAAATGTGCAAAACAAATTGAACCAAAATTGGCATGATTTGGCTTGATATAGAAAGATATCATACAAAGATAAAGACCAAATCAAATCTTCATAATGGACCGAGATTCAGCTCGTTTTTGTTGACCTAATGTGTTGCATTACATATACATAACACAACCAAGGCAATAAAGGGAGGTTAGAGGTCGTGCATAGTCAAGAACAAAACTGAAAAAATTCAAGAAAGTGGTGATCCAATTTCCACCATAGAGGCCAATTCAAGCCATTCTCACAATACCAACAGACTCTTGGACATCTCCAGAAGGGATTTCAATCAATTGCAAGCCTTCTCACGCCTGGAATCGTAAGTACAGAGGCCACCGTTTGTCCCAAAATTTTGATTTTGATTTCATTGATTTGCTCATTATTAGTACGTTTGATTCATATATTCTTGTTTATCATTGAGTTTGTAAGCTATTGGTATTGTTTAATTGCGTTTTTAGTACAAGAATCAAGATATGCCATAGTTAGGGTTTCATGTTCTTGTTTAGGATTTTCCAATGCAGGCAAAATTGGGCTTGGATTCTGGTATCATGATACTCGTGAGGATGAGACGAGTTGATTGGTACCTTTGAATTTCATTTATATTTCTTGTATAGAATTTTTAAATGGCACAGATTTGTAGCTACAACGAAGCGTCTGTAGGTAAAAGTATCTTAGGCTAAAATGACGGTTTGGGGAGGAAGACGATGCGTGGCACTCACTGGTTGGGTGGTTTGAATTTTAGCGCATTTTTTTGAATGTACCATGTGATTTGATTATATTGTTTATTCTTATTATATGTACAAACAAGCCAAGCAGCTCAGTTGGCAAGCGTGTAGTGGAAATATGCGTAAGGACCTGGGTTCGATCCCCAGGTCCCATATTCGTTTCATATTATTTTTCAATAGGTAATCAGACACGCTGCTTAAAAGGACGTCCACCGTATACCATCAAGATCCAACCATCAAATTCACCAGCGATCTAGATCCAATGCCCCCCATTGAAGGTCCACCGTGCACCTCAACTCAACATGTGCATTAGATCCAGCAAAGTCAAACGGGCTTGGATTATTTGGCTCAGAATTTCAGCAATATACCCCCATAATTGCTAGTACAGGCCCATCTTTCTTTTCTTATTTCTTTTTCTTTTATTTAATTCTTTTAATATTTCTTTTATTTATTCTTAATTCATAAATTAATCTATTTTTTCATAAAAATCATAAAATCAAAAATTCATAAAAAAATTAGAATTAGTTTTTTATATTATCAAAATTAATTTAATTTAGTGTTAACTTAGGGAAATTGTAATTTTATTTTCACAAATAAAATCAAATAGAAATTAGGTTAAATTCTTGATCTTATGCTTTTATTTTTTCTTAAATAAACAAAAACACAAAAATAGGGTTTTTTTAATAAATTAATTTATTTTTCTTAATTTAAAATTAATTAGAATTTAGGATTTTTCTTCTTAATTTAACTATTTTATTGCTTTCTTAAATAACAAAAACATTTTTTTAATAAATCGTCGATAGGTTTAGTCAAGGGTCAAAACTCTAGTCGTTTCGTATTTGATTCATCACACGCTTATTTTTATTTCGACAATAATTTTGTAACTGTTCATGGTTTGTAATAGTTAATTTAGGGCTTTTACTTATCGCTTTTCCCCGATTTTTTTTTGCTATGTAATTAATTCCCCTCCCCGAAGCCTTGTAATAGAGTAGATTTACTTTCTCGCATTTTAATTTCTGCAAATATTTAACTGTTTAGAGGTATGCTAATAGGATTGTATGACAAGAATGCATGACAAATTAATACGGTCAGAAAACCCTAAATGTGCAAAGATAAATAACTGAAAACAGATCACTCGCACATATCACTCTTAGGGTATACTCTCACTTCGGTTGCCTTAGGTAAACGATCATTGAGCATAGGTTGTCTTAGTGGTTGCCCTCCTGTCTAAAAATATCAAGCGTCCCATTCAAATGTTGCCTCAGAAATATTGCCTTAGAAATGTTGCCTCGGAAATGTTGCCTCGAATATGATCTTAAGACTCTAGGGTTATTACTAAGGTGTCCTAATATTGCTTTAGTGATTGTACGTCCCTTTTGAATTGACCCTTACAACTCCAACGACGGTGCTACTTATTTCTCAATAGTAGGATAGCGCTGTCTAAAGGAAACGAGAATAGAAACAATCTTTTTTTGAGTAGGTATATGCTAGTAGGTACTTGCTCAAATCAAAACTTTTCACACTTACACATTTCAAAACAATCTTCAAAACAACTTCGTCACACCCTTGAGGACTGATACAAGGGTTATCACGAAGTAAAACATTTTTCAAAACAAAGCACATACACAAAGCAATTTAAAAAGATGAGCAAGTACCTAAGAGCCCGTGGAAAATCACAGATAGAAAGGGTGTTAACACCTTCCCTTTCTATAATCTACCCCCCGTACTCAGAATATCTCGAAAAAGGATTTTTTTTCTGTACTTTTTTCCTTTCCGATTGGATGAAATAAAAGTCGGTGGCGACTCTTGCTTACCGCGACATTTTGCGAACAAAAAACGCAAAACGCAAACCAGTATTAAACAGTCAGTTCTGCCACCGTATCACAGAACTGGCGACTCTGCTGGGGAATTATAAGTGGGGTATACCTTAGAATCTAGGTCATTAAAATTTCTTCTCTTGATTGCTTTGTTTTCTTTAATTTTAAGGGTTTTTGTTTGGTGTTACTATAGATCCTACACCCGGATCTGGGGAATACCTTTTAGGTAAGTAGCAATAGACTGTGAGAGAACTGTACAGTGTAGACCGATACGGTTAAAGCAGTAGCTACGTTGGTGTGGCACTTTGGTTGGTACCGGTATCCCTTGTGGAGAAACGAGAAGAATATGGGGCCGCTGCATGGTGTCGTTAAGCATCAACTAACCTTAGAACCTTTAATTGCCCAACTTGACCATTAGAAAGTAGCGAGATAGACGGCCTCGGTGTAGAGCTGAGAACTGGTTGATACTCGATGCTACACTCATTGAGACCATACTCTCGAAATAGTTCCGGCCGCAAGAAAAGATTCCGTGAGCTGAAACCATGACCGATGAAGGATGGTCAGTGATATTGAGATCCTCTAGAACCCGGTTACTTTGCTAGGACATGTTTGAAACCAACTTAACTTCAAGAGGGTATCACCTTTGACCTTATGCAAGCCTTAAACCTAAGGGCTTTGTGTGATTTGACTGTGTTTGCAATATTTGTGTTTGTTATACCCGTGGTTTATCATGACATCATGCATCATAACATGGCATTCATGTTCCATTACACTAACCATTTCAAAGACCAAGGGAATTTATCTTTATTCTGTTTTGCAGATTATGGCTTCTGTGCGCAGAAATACCATCTGAGTCAACTTTGTGCAGATACCTGCCCAACCTAAAGAGCTAGCCTCAAGAGTTTCTGAGACCTCTATGTTCATTAAGCGACACGGTCAACTTCTCTGCCTGGTTACTTCAAATCTTGATGAACAGATGATGAGCGTACTATTTCAGTTCTTTGATCCCGAGCATCATTGCTTCACCTTTCCAGATTACCAACTGGTACCCACCTTGGAAGAGTTCTCTCATCTATTGGGCATATCCATTCTTGAACATGTACCCTTCACATGTATGGAAGAAGTTACTAGGCCAGAAGACATCGCCTCAGCTTTGTATTTGAAACAGACTGATGTGGTATCCAATTGGGAAACTCGAAGTGGGGTCGAAGGTTTGCTAGCCAAATTTCTGATGGACCAGGCTCAACTATTTTGGGATGATTTGGATTTTCAAGCTTTTGAAGATGTCTTGGCTCTTCTTATCTATGGTTTGGTTATCTTCCCTAATCCAGACTCCTTTATAGATGTGAATGCTGTCAAGACTTTCCTTTCTCGCAACCCAGTGCCTACCTTGCTTGGAGATATCTTGCATGATCTCCATAATCGTACTATAAAGAGAAGAGGGACTCCTATGTGCTGCATGCCGTTGCTGTCGAGGTGGTTTATTTCTCACCTCCCTAAGTCTGTGCTGAAGAACGAAGAAGGTTTGGGTTGGTCGTATAGAATAATGTCACTTGCTCATACGAATATTCTTTGGTGTTCCCAGGCTATGGAAGACACTGCTGTTATTGACCGCTGTGGGGGATACCCTAATGTCCCATTACTTGGTATCAAAGGGGGTATAACTTACAATCCTTGTCTAGCTTTGCGACAATTTGGTCGTGCTCGAAGGGATGGTCCCCATGAGCTACTTCTCGAGGACATTGTATTCAACTATAAGGATGACATTAAGGAGCATCGCCGAAGGTTCATACGGGCTTGGGGCATGGTAAACAGATCTGACCCCCAAGAGTTGGGACCAAAGACTTCCCTTCCTATGCAGCCTTACCTCCAATGGGTCCGAGCTCGTGCCCAGAAGATCATGATGCCTTATGAAGCCGTATTACCAGTGATTGTGGAGCCCACTAATGAAGAGGGCATTCCTTACACGGTTATCTATCCTTACATGCCTATTGATGGGGAGTTACAGAGGTCTTGGATTCAGCTGAGGAATGAGCGGGATACTTACCGGGAACAGTACCATGAGCAAGAAAGGAAGATTTTGAAGCTCACCAGGCAGCTCGAGGAAGAAAGAGTGATCAATGATTATGTCAGCACAAAGAGAAAGCGTCCACGGGACTTTTGATTTTTCTTTTCTAGTTTTAGATTTGTTTTGTTTACTTATTTTGTAAAGCCTTAAAGGCATTTTGAAACTTCAAAGTTTAAGCTAATAAAGTTCTGTTTATTTTGGTTTGCAAATTTAAATCTCCCAAAGTCTTTGAAATCATTACATGCGCATCCCATTATCATACATATCATTACAGGTACCCTACAGGTTTCTCATCTTCTTCGCTGTTTATTTCAGCAGAAATGTCTTCCGATCAAGCCATCAAAGATCTTCAGGAGCAGAACGCCCAATTCCAACAGATGTTCATAAGTCTGGCTAAAGGGCAAGAGGATCTAAAAACCCTTATTCTGAAAGAGAAAAAGAAGAAGAAGACCGGAATTCTGAATATGGGCAGAAGGTTCGGAGAAAGGTTAAAGCATCAAACTGATCTGATCTCTTCGTCCAAGGAAGGGGAGAACCAAGAAAGGGAAAAGGACCATAGTCCTGCGGTTTCTGACGACGATACTGATTACAATAATGAGCAATATCCTCCTGCTGAGGATATATACAAGCAACTAGAAGACCGTCTGAGTGTTATGGAAGTTTAGAAGATCCTTGGTTTGGATTTTGGGGAATTGGGACTGGTATCGGGGGTGGTCATCCCTCATAAATTTAAATCTCCGGTTTTCACTAATTTGATGGAGTGTCATGCCCAAAGCTTCATCTCCGCTCTTACGTCAGGAAAATTCAGCCCCACACCGCTGATAGGAATTTGTGGGTGCACTTCTTTCAAGATAGTCTGTCAGGGACTCAGCTTGAATGGTTCTATCAGTTGGAGGGGGCCAGTATCCGAAATTGGGAAGATCTTGCTTCTGCTTTCTACAAGTAGTATCAGTATAATGCCGACCATGCCCCCACTCGTACTCAGCTCCAGGGTATGTCCATGGGTGCAGGTGAAGGCTTAAAGGACTATGCTCAGAAGTGGAGAGACTTGGCTGGAAGAGTCCAACCCCCTTCGTCTGATAGGGAGTTGGTTGATATGTTTTTAGGGATGCTGTCTGGTCCGTTCTTCAATCACTTAATAAGAAGCTTGTCATCTGGTTTCACCGAGCTGATTTTGATTGAAGAAAGAGTAGAAGCTGGAATTCGGAGTGGTAAAATTCAGAAGGATGCCTCGCCAAGTTCAACAAAGAAGCCTTTCACCGGTAAGAAGGAAGCTAGTGCAGTCTATAGCCCGATGGGCCAAAACAGATCTGAACACCGTCAAACGGTAAATGCTGTAGTGATACCAAGACCCACAGTTGCTCCACAATGCAACAATCAACGAAGGGTGGAAAGACCACAACGACAGTTTATCCGCATCAACATAACTTTGGCTGAAGTTCTGCCTCATCTGTTAAAATCCAACTTGGCAACCTTGAGAGAGGCTCCAAAGAATCCAAACACTACTTCTCCCAGATACAATCCCAACGCGCTGTGCGCCTACCATTATGAGAGTCCAGGCCATGATACAAATGATTGATGGGCTCTGAGAAACAAAGTACAAGACTTGCTCGAAGCCAAGGAGATAGAGTTCGATGCTCCAGAAAAGCTGGATGTTATAACTGCCCCCATGCCCAAACATGGTCGTGGATTTAATGTTGTTGACACTGATTTGTTTGTGACCTCTGTTGAAGAAATTTCTATTCCTCTTATGACTGTTAAGAAGAATTTGCTCTTGGCCGGTTTATTTCTGGGTTGTGGTGAAGGTTGCCACATGTGTTCGATTATACCTACTGGTTGTCGTTTGTTAAAATCAGGTGTTCAGCGCCTGATGGATAATAAAGAAATTTTGTTCGAGAAGACTGTGATCCCCATTGTTCCCACTGAAGACATTGTCATTATAACCATTTCCTCCAATCCTTCCAAGATTTCCTCGAGAAAACCTGTTAGGGTTACATCTATTCCAAGAATTGCTCCGCTAATAATCATTGTTCCTGGTCCCATCCCGTAAACCTCAGATAAGGCTGTCCCTTGGCATTACGGTGTTGATGTGTACTATCATGGTATTAAGCAAGATCTAGAGAATGAAGAAGTTGATACTGATGTCAGTAATATCGTCGGGACTAGTAAAGTTACCCGAATTGGAAGGGTCTTCTCTCCCGAGATTTCCCCGAAGACTATCATCAAGCCTACTATTATTCCAACTGCTGCTCCAACCAGCACTCCTGACTAGGAGTGTTCAAATCCAAACCAATCCAAATAAAAAACCGAAAACCGATCCAAAAAACCGAAAACCGCAAAAAATCGAAATTTATTGGATGTGTTTGGATGTTATTTTGTGAAAATCGATCAGTTCGGATCGGATTTCGGATTAATTTTTCAAAACCGATCCAAACCAAACCAAATCAAACTGCATACATATATTTTTATACTTATTTACTTTTTATTAGCATGATATGCTATGTGAAATTATTATTAGATGATAATAATTTTTTTAATAATAGTTATTAGCGTGGTATAATTTATTTATTTTTATTATTTCAATCATAATCAACCACTCTCATTTTGTAATATTAACTTTTAATATACTATATGTTATATATTATATCAAATCTATGATTTATTAGTAGTTTTATAATATTAATAAAAATATAATGTGTAATTTGGATATCCAAAAACCGACCCAAATTAAACCGCATAAAATTGGATCGGATCAGATTGGATTTTTTTAATATATCATCCAAAACCAAACCGAACCGCAAGTAAATTTATCTTTGGATCAAATGATTTTTTATCTTAAAACCGATCCAAACCGAACCGCGAACACCCCTACTCCTGACATTTCTCTTATTCCTACTCCAGTTATTACACCTGCTACTATTCCTATTCTTACTCTAGTTATCACCCCTGCTATTGAGCCATCTGGGACTCGGGGCAAGGAAATTATAGGTGAGCCTGCCCGGACGGGGGCACCTAAGAAAATCGTTGTGGAAGCCTCTAAACAAGAAATAGAGGAAATCCTAGAAATTATCAAGAAGAGCGACTACAATGAGGTCGAGCAGCTGGGGCAGACCCCGTCAAAGATCTCCATGTTGTCTCTGCTATTATGTTCTGAAGCCCATGTGAAGGCTTTGATTGCATTTCTCAAAATTGCGTATGTGCCGCAGGAAACTTCAGCAGATCAGTTCAAAGATTACATGGCCAGCCTGACTGCTGACAATGGGCTGGGTTTCTCAGATGCGGATCTGACACCGAAAGGAAGAAATCATAATGATGCTTTGCATGTCTCGATCGAGTGCAGGGGCACCACTATGGCCCATGTGTTGGTAGATACCGATTCCTCACTGAATGTTCTACCAAAGAAAGTGTTAGACCGTTTGGATTGTGAAGGTTTGATTCTAAAGCCGAGTAATATTGTGGTAAGGGCTTTTGATGGATAAAAAATAATGGTACACGTGGAGGTGGACATCCCTGTCAAAGTGGGTTCTCAAACCTTTGGGTCCACCTTCTATGTAGTGGACATCAGGACATCATAGTCCTGCTTGCTGGGTCGTCCTTGGATCCATGAGGCTGGGGCAATTACTTCCACACTCCATCAAATGCTGAAATATCCGGTGAAGGGGAACATTGTCACGATACGAGGTGAAGAAGAGTATATGGTGAGTCATCTCAATTCCTTTCGTTATGTAGAGATGGACGGGGAATTCACAGAAACTCCTTGTCAGAATTTCGAAGAGGTCCCTCAGTTCTCGGCATCAACTGAAGTTACTACCGGCAAACCTCCGTTGAAGATGGCTTCTCTCAAAGACGCCAGGGCTGTGGTTGAAGAAGGTGGGTGTACCAATTGGGGTCAACTCCCTGATTTCACTCACAAAACTGACAAATTTGGTTTGGGCTTTACTATAGGGGCTCAAAGGGCTGTTAGGTGCGCACGGATTGGAAGACCTCCTCTGCACATCAGCAATCGGGGAGTTAATGCAATTGAAGACAGTGAAGAGGATTCAGACATAGACAACTAGATCTACCCAACAACCAACGGTGGACCGAATAACTGGACGACGAAGGACTTCATACCTGTTTCTTTTATTCCGCAGTAATTGACTTTTGTTTTAAGATTTGTAATAAACAATTTGAAACTTTACGGCCCGAGGCACCTTGGCTTTGCTTGTGAGGGCTATTATTTGTCATTTCATATATCATTAATAAAGCATTGGACGTTTCTTGCATACAAATTTTGCGCTCCTTGTTTTTCTTTTCTGTCTCTCACTTTATCAAAACAACTATTCCCTTACACACACTCACGTATCATACTGCAGATCCATATCCACTATGGATCCCATTGATAACAGCTCTGCTATTGCCAGTTATGACTTCAAAAATCCGATCAACCAAGCCGAGGACGAAGGTGAGGACGATTGTGAGGTGCCTAGAGAACTTGCTAGACTATTACAGCAGGAAGAAAGGGCCATACAACCTCATGAAGAGCTAGTTGAGTCAGTGAATTTGGGTACAGAGGAAGATAGGAAAGAGGTTAAAATAGGTGCGAATCTGGAGCCTAGTGTCAAACAACGGTTAATAGAGATGCTACACGACTATGTTGAGATCTTTGCCTGGTCCTATGAAGACATGCCTGGTTTTGACACTGATATTGTGGTACACCGCCTGCCGACTAAGGAAGACTGCTCTCCGGTAAAGCAGAAGGTTCACCGTATGCGCCCTGAAATGTCAGAGAAAATCAAGACAGAGGTCATGAAATAGTTCGACGCAGGGTTCTTAGCTGTCACTTCTTATCCGCAGTGGGTTGCCAATGTCGTTCTGGTACCTAAGAAGGACGGTAAGGTACATATGTGTGTGGACTACAGAGATCTGAACAGGGCAAGCCTCAAGGATGACTTCCCACTTCCTCACATTGATGTTCTAGTCGACAACACCGCGTAACACAAGATTTTCTCCTTCATGGATGGTTTTTCTGGCTACAACCAGATCAAGATGGATCCTGAGGACATGGAGAAGACTACCTTCGTTACACAGTGGGGCACCTTCAGTTACAAGGTAATGCCTTTTGGGTTGAAGAATGCTAGGGCAACTTATCAGCGCGCCATGGTCGCTTTGTTCCACGATATGATTCACCACGAGATCGAGGTTTATATTGATGATATGATAGCCAGGTCCCAGACTGAGGAAGAGCACCTTGATCATCTCCAGAAACTTTTTGACAGGTTGAAGACGTACAAGCTGAGGTTGAATCCGAACAAGTGTACCTTCGGAGTAAGGTCTGGTAAGCTTATGGGTTTTGTTGTCAGTGACAAAGGTATTCAGGTAGACCCTGCAAAGGTAAAAGCCATACAAGAGATGTCGGCTCCCCACACAGAAAAAGAAGTTAGAGGTTTCTTGGGACGCCTGAATTACATCGCCAGGTTCATTTCACATCTGATTGCTACTTGTGAGCCAATCTTTAAGCTGCTGAAGAAAGATCAAGTGGTAAAGTGGAATGATGAATGCCAAACTGCTTTTGAAAGAATCAAAGAGTACCTTCAATAATCACCAATTCTAATGCCTCCAGTTGAAGGAATACCTTTGATATTATACTTGACAGTGCTAGACAATTCAATGGGTGTGTGTGCTGGGGAAGCATGACGAGTCTGGCCGAAAAGAGCACGCCATTTATTACCTTAGCAAAAAGTTTACCGACTGTGAGACCCGATACTCATTGCTCGAGAAAACTTGCTGCGCTTTGGCATGAGCTTCTCACCGACTGAGACACTATATGCTGACTCACACTACTCTGTTGATATCAAAGATGGATTCGATCAAGTATATTTTCGAGAAGCCTGCCTTATCCGGAAGAATAGCAAGATGGAAGAAGATCTTAACTGAGTACGACATCTAATACACAACCTAAAAACCAATCAAGGGAAGTGTATTGGCAGATCATTTGGCGCATCAGGCCGTGGATGACTACCAGTCCATGAATTTCGAGTTCCCAGATGAGAATATCATGTTGGTAACCGACTGCGAAGAACCTGGAATGGATGAAGGACCCAAGGAGGGATCCCGATGGTCTATGTATTTTGATGGAGCCTCAAACGCATTGGGTAATGGCATTGGCGCTGTAATTATAACTCCCGAGGGCTGTCATACTCCATTCACCACCCGATTATGTTTCAAATGCACCAGCAATATGTCAGAGTATGAAGCATGTATCATGGGTCTTCGAGCTGCTATTGACCCGAGGATTAAGTTCTTGAGTGTATTCATAGATTCCACTTTGGTGATAAGTCAGATCAAAGGCGAGTGGGATACGAAGCACCCGAATTTTATTCCTTACAAAGAGTATGTACTGACATTGCTCCCACACTTCAAAGAGATAACCTTTGAACATTTCCCAAGAGAGGAGAATCAACTGGCGGACGCGCTAGCTACCATGTCTTCTATGTTCAAAGCTAGGTGGGACAATGAAGCTCCCCAGATTACCATTGAGAGGTTGGACGAACCCGCACATTGCTGTGACATTGAGACTGAAGAGGTAGCAGATAAACCCTAGTTTCACGAGGTAAAGAGGTATCTTGAGGCCCAAGAATACCCCGAGGGGGCATCTGTTAATGATAAGAAGTTTCTAAGAAGGTTCACTGCGAAGTTCTTCATCAGTAATGGAATTCTCTATAAGCGTAACCATGATTCAACCCTACCGCGGTGTGTAGACAAAAGCGAGGCAGAAAGGATCATGGCAGAGTTACATGAAGGCACCTTAGGAACTCATTCCAGTGGACATACCATGGTGAATAAAATCCTATGAGTAGGATATTACTGGTCCACTATGGAAGCCGATTGTTATCAATACTCTCGAACCTATCATAAGTGCCAAGTCTATGATGATAAGGTGCATGTGCCTCCAGTCCCTCTGAATGTTTTGACGGCTCCTTGGCCCTTTGCAATGTGGGGTATCGACATGATCGGCGAGATCAGACCTACTGCATCTAACGGGCATCGCTTCATTCTGGTAGCCATTGATTACTTCACAAAGTGGGTTGAGGCAGCTTCCTTTGCTATAGTAACCAAGAACGTCGTAGCGCGATTCATCCGACACAATCTGATCTGTCGATATGGTGTACAAGAGAGAATTATTACTGACAATGGTACAAATCTCAACAACACAATGATCACCGAACTCTGCAAGCAGTTCAAGATTCAGCATCACAACTCTTCTCCCTACCGGCCGAAGATGAATGGGGCTGTTGAAGTCGCTAACGAGAACATCAAGAAGATTATACAGAAGATGACAGTGACATACAAAGACTGGCACGCGATGTTACCATTCGCTCTTCATGGGTACCGTACCTCAGCATGGACATCGACAAGGGCAACACCCTACTCTTTGGTGTATGGCATGGAGGCAGTCCTACCCATCGAAGTCCAGATACCCTCTCTCAGGATTATGAAGGATGCGGGTTTGAACGAAGACGACTGGATCCAAACCCGACTTGATCAGCTAAATCTAATCGACGAAAAGAGACTTACTACTATCTGTCATGGTCAGGCGTATCAAAAGCGAATGATCAAAGCTTTTAACAAGAAAGTCAGACGTTAAGAATATCGAGTTGGGGATCTAGTGATCAAACGCATCATACTACCGCAAGGTGATCCCAGGGGTAAATGGACCCCCACATACGAAGGGCCATTTGTGGTTAAGAACATTTTCTCGGGAGGAGCTATGATTCTAACCACCATGGATGGTGACGACCTTCCTCACCCCGTCAATGCAGACACATTGAAAAGATACTACACATAATCAAAGACCCGCTAGGTTAACTGGCCTAGGAAAAAATAAGGGCTTCCCGGCGAACCAAAAGGGTTCAGGCAAAAGTAAGGGATGAAAATTAAAAAAAAACTGTACACCCGGCAAGTCGAAAACCTGAAAAGGCGGCTTGGGCAAAAAAGGGTATCCCAGTGGACTGAAAACCCGAAAGGGCGGTCCAGTCAAACATTAGGGATTAAAGCGTAACACTATGTCTCATTGGATCATCTTACAACCAGACTTCAGTATCCACTATCAAGCTCCGACGCCGCCAATCAATCTGATCAACATTCGGCCAAGTAGCAAAGTGATGAGACGCTTGGAGATATAAAGGCAATATCAGAGTTAGAACCCAGTGGGATTGTTTCACATAGTTGTTTTTCTTTCTTTTACACAAATTGTAATTATTGTTTTTTTAGGCGTTCTCTTACTAGAACGTCGGCCTCCTTGTACAAAACGCCTATTACAGGCCAACTTCAAAAATCAATGCAATTCATTTTCACAAGAAGTTCCAATTTGTTTTTCTTTTGGTGTTTTGTTTTGCAAGAACGTCCAATGATTCATTTATGATATATGCATTTGAAAATAATTGCTGCTCATAAACATTCACATAAGAAACAAAAGGCAATTACTCGTAATTCCAGGAACAGGGACAAACAAGAAGTACCCAAACCTTACAGTTACTCTGCCCGTCAGGTACAAGGATAGAGCCGGATTGAGAACATAAGAAGTGGTACTTACACTCCCCACAGAGTAAAAAGTATCCAAAGACAATGATGTTAGATTTCCTGAACAGGACATAACTATCCCCAGCTAAGGTTCACAATCGTGAGCGAGTCAGCAAATTTCTCCCCAAGCAGAGTTTATTTCTCTCACAAGCAAAAATTTAATCTCCAACAGAATTCATTATCACCAGCAATGGAAATTCATCCCCGGTGGAGCTTATTTCTCCAAATCAGCAGATCTATTAACAGAGTATCTCCTCTCAAACAGAGTTATTCCCCGCAGAGTTATCCTCAGACAGAGTCTCGTCCGGCAGAATATTTACCAGCCAAGGGGAAAATCCCCAGGATAGTCATCGTTGTTCATCATCCCTAACAGAAGCAGAGGAACTATGGTTTTCTGCAGCAGTCAATAAAACAATCTCTCATACTATCCAAACAGCAGTCAGGGATTTATTTTCCCGGACTCAGATTATTGCGTCAGCATTTCATGTTCATACATCGTGACATGTGCATACATCACATATAACATAGTCTCATTTATTTTGAGAACGTCATCATACAAGCATCTCATGCATTTCACATAACTAACCCTGTATTTCTTTCATAAAAGACAATTATTATCAGCAACTCCCAGCAGGTCCATAATCAACACTCGAAGCTAAACAGAGAAATCATCGGCGCGACAAGAACAACCTTACTCAGGTTCCCTCTGCAGTTTTACCCAAACTCATTCTGAAGCAGCCTTACTATCCAGGTTTTCATATCGAAGTAACCCTACCATCCAGGTTCCTTCTCAAGCCCTATATGATACGGTGGGAGGACTGACTTGAGGTTTTGCGTTTGTGTTCGCAAATGTTTCGGTTTAGCAAGAGTCGCCACCGACTTTTTATTTTATCCAAAGGAAAGGTCAAAAAGCACAGGAAAGACCTTTGAGATGTTTTCTTGGGTTCGGGGGGTAGATTATGAAAAGGGAAGGTGCAAACACCCTTTTCATCCATGGTTATCCATGGGCTCTTAGTTACTTGTTTAGATCACTTGCTTTTGCTTTTCAATTGTTTGAAATGGTGCTTTGTGTGTGGTTTTTAAAAATGCTTTTTTGAAAAAGAGGCCTTGTCTAGGCAACCTTTGTAATGATTCTTGTTTGAATATATACAAAGGTGTTTGTATTTTGAAAAGATATTTCAATGTTTGAAAGTTTGTTTTGGGAAATGTTTTGAAATTGTGTTGTGAGGTGTGTTTGAAAATAGCAAGGATGTTTTGCAAGTTTTGATCAAGTAACTAAGAGTTGTCTACCCTATTTTACTCAAAGGTCTTTCCTACACATTTTTAACCCTTTTGATAGTGTTGTTTTACCATTGCATTTGATAAACAACCTTGTATTAGGATGTTAAACGGGACAGGCGCGGGTCATCGTATGGACCATGATAGCAATTGTGCTAAGTATCTTTAACAATTTTTTGAGGTACTAGATCATTTTTTATAGGCAACCAAGATAGCGTCATCGAGGGACTATGATCTTATATTTGTTTTGTTTTGCCAAGATACTTCGCATGCATAACATGGCCATTTTTGTTTTAGGCAACCAAGTGGAGAAACCCCAAGGGTGCTTGTGCGCAAGTGTATCATTTTCATGCTTTGATTTTGTCTTGTAGTTAGGGTTTTCTATTTGCTTTGTTTTGTTATTGTCATGCAAACCCTAATTACTAATCATGGTATATTTGAAAGCATAAAGTGCGTAAAATAAACCTAAGTTATTACAACATTGGTATGGGGAGGGGGATACAATTTTGAATGGGGAATATTTGCAAGAAAATAAAACCCTAATATTTACTATTACATCCAAATTGAATAAATGGTACAAATAAATAAATTGGCAATAATTAAATAAGCAATTTAAATATAAATGTGCAAAATATTATAACTATGTAAAAATATGTTTTTTTGTTTATTTTTATATATGTAAAAGTATAATATTTAATGTATTAAAAAAGAAATAAAAAGATTATTTTTTTATTAAGGGTAAAAACCCTAATTTTCTTTTAAGAAAGTAAATATATATTAATTATATTATTCATGTACAATAAAATAAAATAAAATATATACAAGATAAAAATATATTTAGAAAAATATTATTTAAGTATAAATAAATAAAAAAATAAAAAATAAAGGTATAATATTATTATGTATTATTTTCATTAAATAAAATAAAAGTATATACTCATTAATTTATTTTTATGTTAGAAAAAATTAAATAAAATACAAAAATAAAATGTGAAAATTTATAAAAATATTTTTGGTATTTTTTGTGTTTGGAAAATAATAAAATAAAATCAGAAATAACAAATAAATACAAAAATATAAAAATATGAAGAAATGGGCCAGTGGGATGCAGTCAGCAAGGCAGGGGGTGTAAAAAGTGAGCCATAACCAAACCCAGCCCACTGAACTTCATCTTCAACCTTTGTCTAACAAAAACGCGCGCCCTGTACAAATGTCCAGATCCTGCATACGTGCTATAATGCAAAAACTCATAACATCAAAGTTGTAGCATTTTTGAAGACGAATTCAACCATATAAGAAACTTAATCTAACTCTCAAAGACCAGAGAGAATTTCTCTGGCCCTAATTTCTAACCTAACTTTTTCAGGAAGTTCATGAATCAAATTCTCTTAACATGTTTAACTTAAATGAAAACTGAGCATATGTACAGCTTCAGGGCTATGAGTACTACGTTTTTTATTCACAAACCTAAGCCTAATGATTCCTAAACAGAGAGATAGGAAGTGGATAAAAACCTGTTTCAGTTGAAATCGTGTATGGCAATGTGGAGCTTTTCAGTGAGGCCTGAGATGTTTGAGAGCTTGCTTGAACTTCCCCTGACCTTCCCCAATGCTCAGTTTGCTTTGGATGTGTTTGAACAAGCCTGTAGAAGTCAACCTGCACAAGCTGAAAACAGAAATGGTGAAGCTTGCAAATGGAGTTACAGTTCAAGGCCAATGGTTGAGATAGCTTGGATAGGCTATATGGAATGTGTTTGAACAGGTTTGGGGCAAAACGCACGAGGGGTTTTTGCTATGGAACTCCAAGTGCAGGAACTGCCCTGTTTTTGCAAGAGGATGGTGATTTGATGTTCAAGAGTGTTTGAGGGATCAAAGGATCGTGTTTCAGGCTCAATGCAATGTCAAGAACTTGTTTCAAATGCTTTCTAAGCTTGGTTATAACAGATTTGCAAGTTCTCTTGATTTTGGCAAGTTTCTTGTATTTAAAGCAAAAGCAAGTCATGATGCAAGACAGGCCTGTACATGCTATCTATCAGCTTGCATTTTGTGATCTTGGCCCCCTCAGTTGGTGGATATTGTGTGCTGTACAAGATCTTGTTCAAGGCTCAAGGATTGTATTTGACATAAAGCAAATTTTGACAAAAATGACAATGTTGCCTTTTGCTATTTTAGGATTAATCTTTTGTGTAATCCTCCCATGACTAGAACAAAGCCTCAAACCAATATATTTGCATTTAATTATTGAGTATGGAAGGGTTTTTAGACTTGTAATCAAGTACAAACAAGGCTGATTAGAGTTTGCAACTTGTATCAATATGAAAATGCCATTGATAAAGAGTGAGTTTTTTCCAACTTCAAGCCTTCGATTCTCCCTAACCACAAATGTTTTTGGAGAGTTCTTGGACATTTTAGAAAGCCTATAACATGCTATACAATCCATCTTTGAAATGAATTTTGAGATTCCAAGTGGAACTAGGTGAAAAATTGTCAGGAAGATGGGTCAAAATCCTGCCTAAACTAGGGCAAAATTTCACTAAGTTAAAAGTTTCACGGACCCTTGTTCCAAAAATCATAACTTGAGATCCAAGCTTCTTTTGAGAAAACTTTGTGAATAAACGTTGTATATTTTGTGGAGGACTACAACTATCATGTTGGAAGTTTTGTTTGAATCTAATTGCATCATGGTGAAAATGTTGGGCAAAGTTGGGAAAAAATAAGAAAATTTTATAACTTAGAAAAATTCTAAGTTATGAAATTTTTCAATCTTAAACCCTAATTTGCAAAATTAGGTTTCTTGATGAACAAGTTTCATGTTTTGACTTATTTTGATGAAAAATGACCCCTGGCACTTGATTTTGACCAAAAAGTCAAAGTTTGACTTTTTAGTGTACAGTCAAATTTTGATCAGTTGACTGAAAAATTCATTTGTCAATCCAATGCAATTGAGATCTTTTGAACCTTGTGAATAGGTCAAGATGATTCCATTGAGTCCTTGAATCAATTCTTGAACCCAATTTGCCATTGGCTAGGTTAAAAATCAGAAATTGCCCTTCTGCAGTCAAAACCCTAAAAATGACCATTTTGCCCTTTTGATGATCTGATCAAATTTCTTGAGGAGTTGTGGTCCAAACTTGATAAAATGGTTCATATGAGCCCATAATGTTGATGTGGATCAAAAATTGTGAGATTTGACTGTAAATTTGCCACAGTTGACTTTTTCCCCAATACAACTGATTTCTAGGTCAACTGTCCAATTGAATAGGCCAAAATTTGATTCGAAGCTTGAAACCTGGTAGAGGCAATCTTGTAAGTCCAACATGAAGTATGAAAGTTACTTTGGGTATTAAAAGTCCAAAAATCCTTGTGCAAACTCAAACCCTAATTTAGGTTATCAATACAAGGAGATGTCTTGAGCAGAGCAAAACCCTAATCCTGTTTGGAGTTCAAAGAGTCTTGTGAGGGGAAATCTTGATAAAATGAGAGGGCAAATTTTGGGGTACAACAGCTTCCCATGTTCAATCTTCTTGAACCTGAAGAGTTAGATTGGCGAGTTTGCCTTTCGTGACTCGAAGGTAAAAGATGATTGGACACTAGAGTGCCCGTAAATTTGCACTCGTCAAAATGTAGCTGAGGGAATGGGCTTAAAGATTCCATTTGGAGATGGTAGAATATTGCTGGAGATGGGCTTAAAGATGCCATCCAAGACTGTTTGTTGAAAATCAGGAGAATGAACATCGGAATGGTATCCGTATCTGGACCGTATCTGAGTTGTATCTGGAGATTGTATTTTGTTATGAGCAAAGGAATGGCGTCCGTGTCTGGAGCGTATCCGAACTATAACTGTATTTGATTCTTGAATGAATATCAGAATGACTGCCGTGTTTGGAGTGTATCTGAATTCTGAATGGGCGACAGAGAAGCATTTGTGTATGAAGCATCTCTGGGCTGGGGATATATTCCGAATGAGTGACAGAATGGCAACCGCGTCTAGTGCGTATCTGGACTGTATCTGAAGTTGAGATCTGTATGAGTAGCAGAATGACTTCTGTGTCTGGAGTGTATTTGTACTGTAACTTGGATCTGTATAAGTGACAGAATGACTTCCGTGTCTGGAGTGTATCTGAACTTGAAGTTGATAGTTGAATCTGAATGAGAAATAGAATGGCTTGTGTCTGGAGCGTATCTAGTCTGTATCTGATTGCTGAAGTCTGAATGAGTAGTAGAATGACCTCCGTGTATGGGGTGTATCCATACTGTATCTGAATAAGAGATCCGAATGAGTAACAGAATGACTTCCATGTCTTGGAGTGTATCCGTATTGTATTTGAAATCTTTGAACATTTGTTAAAGGTAGCTTTTAATCTTATCCTGAAAAGGGTAAAATGTTAGCTAAAACACCAAGTTATGTTGCATGACATGTATGATGCAATAAAATGTGTTCTATCAATGTTTATGATATATGAATGTAATGGATGCGCATGTAAGCTGATTAGTTGTCTTGCTGAGGAAAACAAATCTTTGATAACTGGTGATAATGAAATCTTTGATGCTGATGGGGAAAATAAATCCTTGACCACTGTTGGAGATAGAAAATCCTTGGCAACTTGTGGGGATGTGAGAATCCTTCATGACTTTCCTGGGGAATAAAGAAAACTCTGACGATCTCTACTGGGGAATTGAAACCTTAGAGGCTTCACTAGAGAAAGAGAATCTTCGATCTGCTCGGAAATAACTTTGTGGGGAGAATGCTTATTCTGTGGAAGAGTTTTCAAGAGTTTTGATTGTATGCCAATCTACTGAGGAATCATCCGAAGCTGTTGTATGGCTTCTAAGATAACTTGCAGGGGAATCTTCTGGTTTTAAGACAAATCTCTGGGGAATTGGAGGAAACTGGATGGTCTTCCACCGGGGTTTAAAGGGTTGAAGTTTTAGACTCCGTTGGGGAAGAAATCTTTATCTTCACTGAGGGTCTGTAGTTCAAAGCTTTGCTCCGCTGGGGATTGGGAGCTTGGAAACTTAGTTCCAATAGGGATTCTGAAACTTAATTCCGCCGGGGATATGTATTTCAAAGCTATAGCTCGGCTGAGGATTTCTCCTGGAATAGCCCAAAGACGTTTTCCCATACTTTCAATCTGTCAGTAATTATTCTCTCTCATTTCGTTTTATTTGTAAGCAATGATTATATTCATATGCATATGCTCATTTAATAAATCATTGGACGTTTTCAAATAAAACACAAGTGTAAAGAAAAATAAATGGCAAATAGTTTTCTGCACTTTGAAGTATCTTTGTATTAACTTTGTGTAAGTATTTTGTACAAAGGGGACAAACATCCTAATAAGAGAATGTTGTCATAAAATTGAGAAAAATTTATACAAAGAGAGATGGCTATGTGTAATAATTCTGTGGGGTTCCCATTCTGCTATAGCCTTCGTAACTCTGAGTATCTTGTCCATTCGTTGCTTCGTCCGCAGATGATTGGATTGATCAGAAGCCCGGAGCTTGTCTGCTGAAAAGATTGTCCTTAAAGTGATCCGATGAGACATAATCATACGCTTTATTTCCCTAACTTTTGCTGGACCTCCCTTTCGGGTTTTCGATCCACCGGGAAACCCCTTTTTGCCCAAGTCGCCCTTTCGAGTTTTCAACTTGCCAGGTGTATAGATTTTTTTTTTATCCCTAATTTTTGCCTGAACCGTCCTTTCGGGTTTTCGATTCACCGGGAAGCCCATTTTTTCCCAAGTCGCCCTTTCGGGTTTTCAACTTGTTGGGTCGTTTATGCGTAGTATCTTTTGACTATGTCTGCATTCGCAGGGTGCGGTAGGTCGTCACTGTCCATGGTGGTCAGGATCATTGCCCCACCAGAAAAGATGTTGTTGATCACAAATGGTCCTTCGTAAGTAGGAGTCCATTTTCCCCTGGGATCACTTTGCGGCAAGATGATTCGCTTGATTACAAGGTCCCCGACTTGATATACTTGTCTCTTGACTTTCTTGTTGAAGGCCTTGATCATACGTTTTTGATACGCCTGACCATGGCAAACAGCAGTAAGTCGCTTTTCGTCAATCAAGTTAAGTTGATCAAGCCGGGTCTGAATCCAATCGTCTTCACTCAAACCAGCATCTTTCATGATTCTCAAGGAAGGAATCTGAACTTCCATAGGTAAAACAGCTTCCATGCCATATACCAAAGAAAAGGGGGTTTCCCCAGTTGAAGTGTGTGCCGTGGTACGGTACCCGTGCAGAGCAAACGGTAACATCTCATGCCAGTCCTTGTAGGTGAGTGTCATCTTTTGAATGATCTTTTTGATATTTTTGTTCGCAGCTTCGACAACATCATTCATCTTAGGCCGATAGGGAGATGAATTGCGATGTTGAATCTTGAATTGCTCGCACAGAGCGGTGATCATAGTATTGTTTAAATTTGTATCGTTGTCAGTGATGATCCTGTCGGGGATACCATACCGGCATATGAGGTTCTGCTTGATGAAGCGGGCAACCACATTCTTTGTAACGGAGGCGAAGGAAGCTGCTTCGACCCACTTGGTAAAGTAATCAATGGCCACCAGGATGAAACGGTGTCTATTGGATTCCGTAGGCTTGATCTCTCCAATCATGTCGATTCCCCACATCGCGAATGGCCAAGGAGCTGTTAAAACATTGAGAGGAACTAGAGGAATATGTACCTTATCAGCATAGATCTGGAATTTGTGACAAGTACGAGAATGTTGATGACAATCAGCTTCCATGGTAGACCAGTAGTAGCCTGCCCGTAGAATCTTCTTAGCCATCGTATGACCGCTTGAGTGGGTGCCAAAGGTGCCATTATGTAGTTCAGCCATGATCTGCTCAGCTTCAACCTTGTCCACACAACGGAGTAGGACACAATCAAGATTAAGCTTGTATAAGATACCATTGCTCAGAAATAACTTAGCAGCGAACCTCCTTAAGAACTTTTTGTCATTGACTGAAGCTCCTTCAGGGTATTCTTGTGCTTCGAGATACCTTTTGACGTCATGAAACCAAGGTCGGTCCACTACTTCTTCGGTATTAATTTCGTGACAATGTGCAGGTTCGTCCATTCGTTCAATGGTGATTTGAGGTGCCTCATTATCCCAGTTAAGTTTAAACATGGATGACATTGAAGCTAGCGCATCTGCTAACTAATTCTCTTCTCGCGGGAAGTGCTCGAAGGTAATCTGCTCGAAATGTGGTAACAATGTCAAGACATGTTCTTTGTAAGGGATGAGGTTAGGGTGTTTAGTATCCCACTCTCCTTTGATTTGACTGATAACCGAAGCTGAGTCCGCAAATATAATCAAATATTTGATTCCCAAGTCAATAGAAGCCTTGAGACCAAAGATACAAGCTTCATACTCAACCATGTTGTTGGTGCAGCTGAAGCAGAGTCTAGCAGTGAAAGGTGTATGACAACCTTCTGGAGAGATAAGTGGCCCACATACTGTCAAACTTCAATATTTTTTGTCAACATCCTCATTTTGAAGTATTATCCATCATTTTATCAAGGTTTAATCATGTTTCCTCAAGGATTGCTCACAATTCATCAAAACCCAAAAGTTGCCAAATTAGGGTTTTGTAGGAAAAGTCAACTAAACTTTGACCAAGCATAACTTTCTCATACTTTATTAGAAATGGCCCAACCAAATCTCATTTTGAAGAGGATGCAATTCCATACAATTCATCTTCATCTCCCAAGTTCATAATATGCATTCATAAGAAGATATGAATTTTGACATTATAGGTCATTTTGGAAAGTCAACAAAAACACCTTTTGGGTCAAAGCTTCATACATGAACATGGAAGACTCAATTGATATGAGACCAAAAGGGTTGCTTAGGGGACATCCTAAGCTTTCTAAAAAGTCAAGGAAAACCTCTATAGGGTCAAAATTGAGAGAGTTAGGCATTGGCCAAGTTGACATTTTTTGCAAAATTGCCAAAAGACAAATGTGCTCAAATTTGCATTTTTTTGTCAAATGGGGTTAGTTTTTCATGATTGAATCTTTCTTATGACATGGCCCACGATCCAAATCAGCACCCACACACCTTTTTCTTTATTTATTTATTTTATTGTGATTTTTATCATTTAAAAGTCAAATTAAATCAAATAAATGGCAAAAAATATCAAAGATTTGTTTTGTGATCAAATTTTGGGTGGAATCAAATCCAACTATGCTGGCAAATCATATCCAAAACGTGCAAAACAAATTGAACCAAAATTGGCATGATTTGGCTTTATATAGAAATATATCATACAAAGATAAAGACCAAATCATATCTTCATAATGGACCAAGATTCAGCTCGTTTTTGTTGACCTAATATGTTGCATTACATATACATAACACAACCAAGGCAAGAAAGGGAGGTTAGAGGCCGTGCATAGTCAAGAACAAAACTGAAAAAATTCAAGAAAAAGTGGTGATCCAATTTCCATCCTAGAGGCCAATTCAAGCCATTCTCACAATACCAACAGACTCCTGGACATCTCCAGAAGGGATTTCAATCAATTGCAAGCCTTCTCACGCTTGGTATCGTAAGTACAGAGGCCACGATTTGTCCCAAAATTTTGATTTTGATTTCATTGATTTACTCATCATTAGCATGTTTGATTCATATATTCTTGTTTATCATGGAGTTTGTAAGCTATTGGTATTGTTTAATTGTGTTTTTAGTACATGAATCAAGATATGCCATAGTTAGGGTTTCGTGTTCTTGTTTAGGGTTTTCCAATGTAGGCAAAATTGGGCTTGGATTCTGGTACCATGATACTCGTGAGGATGAGACGAGTTGATTGGTACCTTTGAATTTCATTTATATTGCTTGTATAGAATTTTTAAATGGCACAGATTTGTAGCTATAGCGAAGCGTATGTAGGTAAAAGTATCTTAGGCTAAAATGACGGTTTGGGGAGAAAGACGATGCGTGACACTCACTGGTTGGGTGGTTTGAATTTTAGCGCGTTTTTTTGAATGTACCATGTGATTTGATTATATTGTTTATTCTTATTATATGTACAAATAAGACAAGCAGCTCAGTTGGCAAGCGTGTAGTGGAAATGTGCATAAGGACCTGGGTTCGATCCCCAGGTCCCATATTCGTTTCATATTATTTTTCAATAGGTAATAAGGCATGCTGCTTAAAAGGACATCCACCGTATACCATCAAGATCCAACCATCAAATTCACCAGCAATCTAGATCCAATGCCCCCCATTGAAGGTCCATCATGCACCTCAAGTCAACATGTGCATCAGATCCAGTAAAGTCAAACGGGCTTGGATTATTTGGCTCAGAATTTCAGCAATATACCCCCATAATTGCTAGTACAGGCCCATCTTTCTTTTCTTATTTCTTTTTCTTTTATTTAATTCTTTTAATATTTCTTTTATTTATTCTTAATTCACAAATTAATCTATTTTTTCATAAAAATCATAAAATCAAAAATTCATAAAAAAAATTAGAATTAGTTTTTTATATTATCAAAATTAATTTAATTTAGTGTTAACTTAGGGAAATTGTAATTTTATTTTCACAAAAAAATCAAATAGAAATTAGGTTAAATTCTTGATCTTATGCTTTTATTTTTTCTCAAATAAACAAAAACACAAAAATAGGGTTTTTTTAATAAATTTATTTATTTTTATTAATTTAAAATTAATTAGAATTTAGGATTTTTCTTCTTAATTTAACTATTTTATTGCTTTCTTAAATAACAAAAACATTTTTTTAATCAATCATCGACAGGTTTAGTCAAGGGTCAAAACCCTAGTCGTTTCGTATTTGATTCATCGCGCACTTATTTTTATTTTGACAATATTTTTGTAACTGTTCATGGTTTGCAATAGTTAATTTAAGGCTTTTACTTATCGCTTTGCCTCGGTTTTTTTGGCTATGTAATTAATTCCCCTCCCTGAAGCCTTGTAATAGTGTAGATTTACTTTATCGAATTTTAATTTCTGTAAATATTTAACTGTTTAGAGGTATGCTAATAGGATTGTATGACAAGAATGCATGACAGATTAATACGGTTAGAAAACCCTAAATGTGCAAAGATAAATAACTGAAAACATATCACTCGCACATATCACTCTTAGGGTATACTCTCACTTCGGTTGCCTTCGGTAAATGATCATTGAGCATAGGTTGTCTTAGTGGTTGCCCTCTTGTCTAAAAAGATCAAGCGTCCCATTCGAATGTTGCCTCGGAAATGTTTCCTCGTATATGATCTTAAGACTCTAGGGTTATTACTAAGGTGTCCTAATATTGCTTTAGTGATCGTACGTCCCTTTCAAATTGACCCTTACAACTCCAACGACGATGCTACTTATTTCTCAATAGTAGGATAGAGCTGTCTAAAGGAAACAAGAATATAAACGATCTTTTTTCGAGTAGGTAGATGCTAGTAGGTACTTGCTCAAATCAAAACTTTTCACACTTACACATTTCAAAACAATCTTCAAAACAACTTCGTCACACCCTTGAGGACTGATACAAGGGTTATCACGAAGTAAAACATTTTTCAAAATAAAGCACATACATAAAGCAATTTAAAAAGATGAGCAAGTACCTAAGAGCCCGTGGAAAACCACGGATAGAAAGGGTGCTAACAACTTCCCTTTCTATAATCTACCCCCCGTACTCAAAATATCTCGAAAAAGGATTTTTTCTGTACTTTTTTCCTTTCCGATTTGATGAAATAAAAGTCGGTGGCGACTCTTGCTTACCACGACATTTTGCAAACAAAAAACGCAAAGCGCAAACCAGTATTAAACAGTCGGTTCTGCCACCGTATCACAGGAATGATAAGTCTTCTACTGATAGGCAAGTGACAAGATGACGGGACATAGTCGTATACTTTAATCCCTAACTTTTGCCTGGACTGTCTCTTCAGATTTTCAGTCTACCGGGATACCCCTTTTTGCTCAAGCCGCCTTTTCAGGTTTTCGACTTACCGGGTGTACATATTTTGTCTTTATCCCTAATTTTTGCCCGAACCCTTTTGGTTCGCTGGGATGCCCTTATTTTTGCCTAGACCAGTAAACCTAGAGGGTCCTTGTTCATGCGTAGTATTTTCTGACTATGTCCACGTTCGTCGGGTGCGGAGGATTGTCACTGTCCATAGTAGTAAGTGTTGCCACACTGCCAAAAGATGTTTGTTTGATCGTACAGGATTCATTGTCAGAATTCATGTCGAATTCCCCAACTGATTCAGATGGAGATCAGCCCCTGGCTATTTGGAATTTTTTAGAGATTCCTTGAATCTTGACCTGACAGCCCCAGATCAGCTGGACATCATGCTATGCCCCTTGATTGGAAGTGTTTTTCCACTTGAGGTTAGCCTTTTCATTGAGAATGTTTTTATACATTGAATATCCGTCGTGTGAATTTCTCTGCTGTTGAACAAATAGTCATATGCAGACAATGGTATTTTAAGAATGCAAAGCTTATGTCTGTCTTGAAATTTTTTTTTTTTGAAAATGCAATTTTTTAGTAAAACAGATTTTGCAAGAGAGTGATATCAACTCGTGATTTATGGAAAACCTTACAGGAGTCAGGATAACTTTTGTAACAGTATAACCCATGCTTCAGCTAGGACTTTTAAGGGTTATGATGTGGCCTGGTTCACGGTTCAAGAAACAAAGGATAAAGGCTCAAAATTCATTTGTACCCATACGCTCTTCGTGATGTTCTTCAGTCCTATGCTCAGTTAATTGTGCGTTTAGAATCCCAGTTGAGTTCTGGAATATTGCCTTTGATGTTCTGGTGATGGTTCGGAGACTAAAAATTTATTTGGAAGAGGCAGTCATTTTTGTAATCTTTTTTTTATTTGTAGTAACCTTTTTTTTGTTTTCCTTATCCCTTCTTTTGCATGAACTGTTTCTTTTGTGATTAAAGTCAGCGGGATGCCCCAGTTTTTTTAAGTCTCCTTTACAGGTTTTGACTTAATGGGCTTTTATTTTGGGAGATAATGGCTGCCTGCTTTAATGATTATGCGAAACCATCACCATCTTCTGATTTGGAAGGACGTATTTGAGGCCATTCATTATGTGCGAAGCGGAAGATTGCGACTGAATGCGCCTCTGAATTAACTGAGAAAACTACCCTTCCCCAGGTTATGATTAAGGGTTTTAATTTGTGTGAAAAGAAAAACTCCTACTTCTTTGGCTCGAAGGGGTTGACTAGGGATTATCTTCCTTATAACTGCACTGTTTAGGATTTGAAACAACGCCTGTACATTGTTAGCGGGGTCTGTTCAAAAGCATACTATAGGGATTGTGGTATCATTTTCATCATCCTCCTTCTAAAGGCTTACAACTTTTAATCAAGAGTCGAATATCACAAAAAGGAAGTAAGAATGCAGTTTTGAAATAGTGAATACGAATGAATTGATTCAAGACAAACACATGCAATTCATTGATGAAATAACAAAGTCTGATGTGAACAAATGTTCGAACAATTAAAAGAAAATTAAAAGTTGGAAATTCTAATGAACAAAAAGCCTTCTTGTCAGAACTTGTCACTTCGGATAGCGTGCCTTGGAGGGATGGCAGAAGAACTCATCTTGACCATCTTGTGTAAACTCCAGTACTCTTTCATCGATTAGGTTTTAAATTTTGTATTTCAACGTCCAACAGCTATCAGTGTCATGCCCCGAACTGTTGGAGTGATATGCACATATTGCATCAGGATTGTAAGTAGGAGAGGAAGTATTAGGATTCCGAGGAGGATCCTTCAATGTGACCAAATTCAACTTCAACATGTGTTGCAAGACTTGCGGAAGCGGCATGTTGAGTTTGGTAAACTGCCTCTTGGGTGTATCCGGCTTACTCTGATTAACCTGCTGTTTTTGGAGAGGTTGTTGTTGGACCCGTGAGGTAGTAGCAATTTGGAAAGGTCCAACCTCTTGTCTTCTCGGAGGTTGATCAATGACTTGGTCCCCAGCCTTGACTTCTTGCTTCATACGGTTGTATCTGTCTTGAGGAAGTTTGCTGACGAGGATTCTTAGCTCTTCTTGCCCCCGAGCCAAGCTTTGGATAAGGGCCATTTGACTACTCATATGGATTCTCATCCTTTCCATTTCAGCTTGCAGTTGTTCCAACTGGTCACCCTTATTTTCTTCAGGATTTTTCTTGGCTAGATTCCCAGTGAGGAGTGCTTTCAATTATTCCTGCCCCTTGGACAGGTTAAGTAATATTTCCGTGAACTGAGCCTCTTGAGTTTTAAGATCTCTATTGTCTTGTTAGATATCCATTGCTGAAATAAACAGCGAGAACATGAGAGACCTGTACTGGAGAGTACCAGTTATGCAATGACATGTATGATATGAAAATGTTTCCAAGGATCTCGCGGGGTAAACAAGAAAAATGTTAGGCGTTGAACTTTACGGCTTTGATTGAATAACTTTGTATTGTTGAGTGTCCTTCTACGAGAGTCAAGTTCACCATATCAAGTGGGTCATAGCCCCTGACTCAATTTATTGAGTTTTGGTCTTTTGATGACATTGGCCTGAGGAAAATAAATCCCCTTGCCCCTTGCTAGACGTCTGGTTCATCATAAGCTGCATCATATGCCCTCGAGATCCTTGAAATGGTTAAGGAAATTCTATGGTATGATGCTATGATGTGTATGCTATGCATCAAGAAAAAATGTAGGGTAAGAAACCAATTTATTGGATTTATACAAACAAGGTCCTGCAAGGAATACAAACAAAGCCCTACAATGAGTTCAAATGGTTAGGAATAGAATGCAAACAAGTCACATAAGTAGCCTTAGGTTTAGGCTTGCATGGATTCCATAGGTAAGTACCCTCTTGAAGTTTAGTTGGTTTCAATCCTGTCTTATAAAAGTAACCGAGTTCTAAGGATTCTCAATATCACTGATCATTCTTTATCGGGCATTGTTTCGGCTCAGGCAATCTTTTCTTGCGGTCGAAATATCCCGAAAGTATGATCTCAATGAGTGTAGCATCGAGTATCAACCAATCCTCAGCTTTATACCGAGGACGGCTATCTCACTACTTTCTAATGGCCAAGTTTGTTCAACTAAGGTTCTAAAGTCCGTTAGTGCTTCACGACACCACACGGCGGCCCCGTATTCTCCTCATTTCCACACGAAGGATACCGGTACCAACCAAAGTGTCACACCAACACAGCCATCGCTTAAACCATATCGGTCTACACCGTACAGTCTCCATGATCTATTACTGTTTACCTAAAGAGTGTCCCCAGATCTGAGTGTAGGATCTTCAACAATACCCAAGCAAAAACCCTTAAAGATAAAGCAGGCAAAACAAACAAGAAAGCAATTTTTAAAATGACCTAGATCCTAAGGTAAACCCCACTTTATTTTATTCCCCAACAGAGTCGCCAGTTCTGTGATACGGTGGCAGAACCGACTGTTATACTGGTTTTGCATTTGTATTTGCAAATATCGCGGTAAGCAAGAGTCGTCACCGACTTTTATTTCATCCAACTAAGGAAAAGGAAAAAGAACAGAAAAAACCTTTTTTGAGATGTTTCTGAGTACGGGGGGGGGGGGGGGGGGGGGGGGGGGGGTAGATTATAGAAAGGGAAGGTGTTAGCACCCTTCCTATCCGTGGTTTTCCATGGGATCTTAGGTACTTGCTCATTTTGAAAATGCTTGTGTGTGTTTTAAAAAGTTTTTGTTTAACTTCGTGATAACCCTTGTATCTGTCCTCAAGAGTGTGACGAAGTTGTTTTTGAAAACTGTTTTGAAAGTGTTTGTGAAAAAGAGTTTTTATTGTTTTGAGCAATTACTTAAGAGTTTCTACCTACTCGAAAAAGATTGTTCATTTTCTCATTTCCTTTAGACAGCACGATCCTACTATTAATGAGTAGGTAGCCCTATCGTTGGTTGTTGAGGGACTATCGAAAGGGACGCTATGGTCATCGAAGGCAACATGTAAAGATATCTTAGCATTCGAAGGGACTGTCATCATATAGGAAACATTGAGGGACAAGATCATTTCTCGTAGGCAACTCGAGGGACGTTAGGGACCATGATATTTATGATGACTTTAGAATTAAGGGTCTTTGCTAAGGCATCCCTACGTTCGAGGGACATGACCATTATTTTCCGTGGCAACCAAGTGAGGTATACCCTAAGGGTGCATATGTGCAAGGTGTGTTATATTCAGTTATTTTAGTCTTGTGTTAAGTTTGCTAATGTTTGATTATTCTTGCCATACAATCCTATTATTCACACATCTAGCAGTTAATAATTGCATTAATTTAAAAGTGCAAAAATATAAAACCTAGCTATTACAAGGCTTCGGGGAGGGGGATTATGTACATATCCAAAACTGGAGGGAAAAATAAATAAAAGCGGTAAAGGTCCTACTAATCATCTATTACATCCCAATATACAGTTACAATAATAAAATGAAGTGCGAAAGAATAATAACGCGCAAATTTGAAAAGACGTCTAAAAATCCTAAGATATAAAAAATCTTTTTGTTTTTTTTTATTTTAATTTATAAAAATGGTTTAAGTTAAAAAAATAATTGATCTAGATCTGTATAAAAAAAGTTAATTATGAAAGAAACATGAAATTTAAATAAAATAAATAAATTCTATGTTTTTTTGGTATTTTTGTTACGAAAAGAAAAATGAATTAAAATGAAATTAAACCTAAGTTCTATTAATTTTAATTTTAAAAAACAAGTTAAAGTGATTAGTTAATTAATTTACCAAAATTAAAATTTAATTAAGAAAAATCCTAAATCTATTTTTATGTGATTTTTATATTTGTTTATTGATTAAAATAAAAAAAAAGGATTAAAAGAAATAAATGAAATGAATAAAACAAGAAAATAAAGATGAGCCTAGTAGCAAAAGTAAACATTGGGTGCAATCATCAAAAATCCGTAGGCCTGAATCTTCGAAAGCTTCATGCTCTAACCATGGTGTTTTTATATTCTTGCGTGGAACCTCTGATTCAACCATCCATAACTATTCTATATAAACTCAAACAAACGTTAGCATGCCATGAAATGTGATTAAAATTAGAGATTCGAAGTTTAAAATTTTACCAAACTGGTGTTATCAAATGGGGGAGTGCTAGGCGTGGGATGGATTGCTCTTGGGCCTTGTAAGACTCCTGAGGACTTCAATAGGATGGTTTGAGGCTTGATGTCAATCGAGAGAGACCGGAACCTCGAGATATGACTTGCACAAATTCTTTGATTTCTGGAGAGCTTTTTGAAGAGCTTTTGGAGAGCTTTTTGAAGAGCTTTTTGAGAGCTTTTTAGAGAGGAATTTTGTGTCTTTCAAGCTTGTATGGCTCTATATTTATAGAGGAGAATGAGTAGACAAGAAAGCATGGAAAGAATCTCCCTCATAATGTTGTGTTTTAAGACCATGATCAAAATTTGAAAAAATGCCATATTTGATGATTTTATGCCATTTTCACATGTGGATGAACCTGGACATATTTGAAGGGTTATTGCACGAAATCAATTGACATAAACCAGCATAAAACTTTCCCAAAATGGATTCACATCAAAATTTACATTATTTCTATTATTTATTTATTTAATTCTGAATTTTAATTAATAAAATATTAAAATAAATAGAATAAATATTAGAAAAATGTATGGGTGGGCTTAGAGGTCGTGGACTATATTAGGAATGAGTTTCAAACTTGAAAAGATAGGCCCATTTGAAAAAAAATCCAAGTTTCGTCAATATTTGCTTCATGATTTTTTTCAAAAATTGGCCAACTTTGACAATGCATATCTTTCTCAATTTTAACCCTATGAGGGTGTTCTTTGACTTTTTAGAAAGCTTAGGACGTCCCCTAAGCAACCTATTTAGTTTCATATCAATTGTATCTTCTATGTTCATGTCAGAATCTTTGACCCAAAAGGTATTTTTGTTGACTTTTGAAAAGAACCTATAATGTCTGAATTTATATCTTTTCATGAGTGCATTTCTTGAACTTGAGGGATGAATATGAGTTGTAGGTAATTGGATTCTCTTAAAAATGAGATTTGGATGAGAAATTTCTGATAAAGTATGAGAAAGTTATGCCTGGTCAAAGTTTGGTTGACTTTTCCTATAGGAACCCTAATTTAGCAACTTTTGTGTTTTGATGAATTAGGAGCATTCCTTGAGGAATCATGATCAACCCTTGATCAAATGACGGATATCACTTCAAAATGTTGATGTTGACCAAAAATCTTGAAGTTTGACTGTATGTGGGTCACAGTTGACTTTTGACCTAGTACAATTGATTTTCATGCATTTGAGCAATTGACTGGGAAAACTTCTTGTGCAAGGCATGAAACTTGGCATGGATGATCTTGAGGACATATTAGGGCAATGGAAACCACTTTGGACCCTTGGAAACTCAAACATCTTGATGAGGAGTGAAACCCTAGTTTGAGGCTTATTGTCTTAGGAGAAAGATTTGTCTAGTCGATCCTTAGGCATCCTTGGGCAAGTTGAGGACCTCTAGAAGTATGTTTTGAGTAAAATGAGAGGACAAATTTTGGGGGTACAACAATATCCTTGAGGAAAAAATTATGTCAGGTGTTGAAATTGGAAGTTAAAAACATTCTTAGTCAAGAAAATGACCTATGATAAATCGATAACTTTCAAGGTCTTCTAAACACAACTTTCCTTTGATTCTTGAAGAGAGTTTGTTGACGACATCGTTTATGACAATATGCTAAAATAATCATCTCAAGATCTTGAAAATTGGGGAGATTACGATTCTTGGAAGTCAGACAACAATTACTTGAGATTAGGTCAAAATCCAGAAAGTGGCCTCTAAAATATTCGAATTTTTGATGATCTTTCGCACACAATCGGCCTTTGACTTGTAAAGATAAATTAAAGATGACACTAAGGAGAGTCATACGCAAAAAGAACCGCTCAAAAATATCGATTAACGAAGAAGTTATAATCGTTTGAACTTAATCTCACAAAGGTCGACTTTTGGGTCAATGCAGTCATTTTTCAATCATTGGAACCATTGACTGAGAAAACTTGCAATGAGATGTTTGAAATTTGGCATGAACATCCATGAGAATACATGAAGATCTATGAAGACCATTTGAAACCTTGAAGACTCAATTTTCTTTGAGAAATACCAAACCCTAATTGTTGACTTACTGCCTAGGAAGAGAATCTGTCTGATTAACTTCTGAGCCAAATTGAGTACTCGAGAAACCCTAGGATAGTATCTTGAATGAAAAATGGGATGGAAAATTTTGGGGTACAACAACTTCCCCTGTTCAATCTTCTTAAACTTGAAAAGTGAGATCGGCATGTTTGTCGTTCGTAGCTTGAAAGTGGAAGATGATTGAACACTAGAGTGCCCAGAAATTTGCACTCGATGATGTGTTGGCCGATTATGTAGGGAATGGGCTTAAAGATGCCATTTGGAGAAATGATGGAGAGTTGTCGGAGATGGGCTTATAGATGACATCCAAAGGGGATTGTTGGCAGAAATTGGACTAAGTCTAAACTTGACCTCAACTGAAAAAGAATCAGAATAAACTTTTTGTCGATTTAAACTGAAACTAGCAGAAGTCTTGAATGTTGTTTGACTGGAAAGAATTAGAATAAATCTTGGAGTAACTTATCTAAAACAGAGAAAATGTCTATTTAGAAAATATCAGGATAAACCGTTGAGAGGTTTAAACTGAACCAAAAGAGGTCTTGGGTATTCTTTAACTGGAGAGAATCAGAATAGATCTTTGAGCGATTTATCTAAAACAAAGGTGATATCTACTATGAAAGAATCAGGATAAAACATTGAGAGATTTAAACTGAACCGGAAGGGTCTGGAGAAGAATCAGAATAGATCTTAGAGCGACTTATCTGAACCAGGGAAGATGTATGCGGGAAAGAATCAGAATAAACCATTGAGAGATTTAAACTGAACCAGCAGGGGTCTGGAGAAGAATCAAAATAAATCTTGAAGCGACTTATCTGAACCAGAGAAGATGTCTGCGGGAAAGAATCAGAATAAACCGTTGAGAGATTTAAACTGAACCAGGAGGGGTCTGGAGAAGAATCAGAATAAATCTTGAAGCGACTTATCTGAACCAGAAAAGACGTCTGCGGGAAAGAATCAGAATAGACCACTGATAGATTTAAACTGAATCGGCAGAGGTCTGAAGAACATATTTGTTATGTAGATGGTCAACCAGTCCTTTCTCAGAAATTAATCTGTAATTGATTTGACCATAAATAGTTGTCCTGTCGGAAATTTATTGATGATAATTTTTTGTTGATTGATCTTTCCTGAAAAGGTGAAGAGTTAGTTGTATGTGATGCCATGATGTATGAAATGCATGGCATGAGATTGTGCTATATGAATTTGTGTTGTCAATGCTATGACGTATGAATGCAATGTATGAACATATTAATTGTTCTATTGTAGTGTTGCTGGACTCGAGAAAAATAAATCTCTGAGTACTGTTGGGAATGAGGAGTGTAAGTCCTTGTATTTTGAAGTTGAAGTGTTGATGGATAAGTTTCCATTATTAGAGAAATAAACTTTGTTGGGGAAGGGAAACGTCGTGCGTTGCTTGTGGACTTCGTGAAATCCTCCTGGGGAATCCTAAGAAGCTAGGTGACTTTCACCGGGGAATCTTTGGAGCGGTAACTGGAAGTTTTTCTCCATCGGGAATGTGAGAGCACCCGATACCATTAGGTTGTGTACTGGAAATACGTTAGTTATCTTGTAGTAGGATGTCCTTGCTTCCGCTCTTGCTGGAGAAAGTACCTGCGGGGATTTTATGGAATGAACTATATATATTATCCTATTTCTTAAAGCCATTAGTAATTGTCTTTATTTTTTCTGTTCCCTCTTTTCTTGCGCTCATTTGTAAACAGTAATCACGTTCAAATGCATATGTTCAAAAATAATCATTAGACGTTTTTGCAAACAAAACAGGAAAATAAAAGAAAAACAGATAGTTTTGCACTTTTAAAGGTATATCTTTGTATTAACTTGAATAAGTATTTTTGTACAAAGAGACGAACATCCTAGTAAGAGAATGTCGTCGTAGAAAATGAAAACTGATACAAAGAAAATATAGTATGTGAAATAATCACATGGGGTTCCCACTTTGCTACAGCCTTCGTGTCTTTGAGCGTCTCATCCACTTGCTGCTTTATCCAAAGCCGATTGGATTAATTAGAACCGTTTGAGTTTGTCATCCGATACTAAGGTTGTTTGTAAGGTGATCCAATGGTATATAATCATACGCTTTTAATCCCCTAACTTTTTCCTGGACCACCCTTTCGGGTTTTCGGTCTACCGGGATACCCTTTTTTTTCCAAGCCGCCCTTTCAGGTTTTCAGCTTGCCGGGTGTACAGATTTTTGTGTGTGTGTTTTATCCCAAATATTTGCCCGAACCCTTTTGGTTCACCGGGATGCCCTAATTTTTGCCTAGGCCATTTGACCTAGCGGTTCTTCATCATGCATAGTATCTTTTAACTATGTCCGCGTTTACATGATACGGAAGGTCGTCGCCATCCATAGTGGTTAAGATGATTTCTCCATCAGAGAATATGTTTTTAATCACAAATGGTCCTTCGTATGTAGGAGTACATTTTCCCCTGGGATCACCTTGTGGCAATATGATACGCTTTATTACCAAGTCACCAACCCGATATACCTGACGTTTGACCTTCTTGTTAAAAGCTTTGATCATATGTTTTTGGTACATCTGACCATGACAGACAACTGTAAGCCTCTTCTCATCAATCAAGTTCAACTGGTCAAGTCGATTTTGAATCCATTCATCTTCATTCAACCCTGCATCTTTTATGATTCTCAGATAAGGTATTTGGACTTCAATTGGTAGGACACCTTCCATGCCGTATACCAAAGAGAAAGGAGTTGCCCCTGTTGACGTGCACGCCGTGGTACGGTAACCATGGAGAGAAAATGATAACATCTCATGCCAGTCCTTGTAGGTCACTGCCATTTTTTGTATGATCTTCTTGATGTTTTTATTAGCGGCTTCTACAACGCCATTCATCTTCAGCCGATAAGGAGAAGAGTTATGATGTTGTATCTTGAATTGCACGCATAGTGTAGTAATCGTAGTATTGTTAAGATTGGTAACATTATCTGTGATGATTCTCTCTGGGATACTGTACCGACAGATGAGATTTTGTTTAATGAATCAGGCCACAACGTTCTTGGTAACATAAGCGAATGAAGCTGCCTCGACCCACTTCGTGAAGTAATCAATGGCAACCAAGATGAAGCGGTTTCCATTAGAAGCCGTGGGTTTGATCTCTCCAATCATATCAATTCCCCACATTGTAAAGGTCCAAGGAGCAGTCAGGACGTTTAGGGGAACCAGAGGCACATGTACTTTGTCAGCATATATCTGGCACTTGTGACAAGTTCGTGAATGTTGATAACAATCCTCTTCCATGGTGGTCCTGTAGTATCTTACCCGTAGGATCTTTTTAGCCATCGTGTGTCCACTAGAATGAGTGCCAAAGGTACCTTCGTGTAAATCAACCATGATCTTTTCTGCCTCACTCTGGTCTACGCAACGAAGCAAAGTAGAGTCATGGTTGCGTTTATAGAGGATTTCGTCACTGAGGAAGAATTTAGCAGAAAATCTTCTCAAGAACTTCTTATCATTGACTGAAGCTCCCTCCGGATAACCTTGGGCCTCGAGATACCTCTTAATTTCATGGAACCAAGGCTTGTCCACTACTTTTTGAGTATCAATCTCGTGACAGTGAGCTGGTACGGCCATCCTCTCAATGGTGATATGAGGAGCCTCATTATCCCACCTGATTTTAAACATGGATGACATAGTGGCTAGTGCGTCCGCTAGATGATTTTCCTCTCGTAGAAAATACTCAAAGGTAATTTCCTCAAAATGTGGGATTAATGTCAACACATGTTCTTTGTAAGGGATGAGATTAGGATGCTTCGTGTCCCATTCTCCTTTGATCTGACTGATGACTAAGGCTGAATCTCCAAATAAATTTAAGGACTTGATTCCCAAATCTATGGCGGCTTTGAGACCCATAATACATGCTTCATATTTTGCCATATTATTGGTAAAGTTGAAACAAATCCTCGCGGTGAAGGGAGTATGACATCCTTCAGGGGATATGATCACAGCGCCTATGCTGTTGCCGAGTGCGTTAGAAGCTCCGTAAAAAACCAAGGTCCATCGGGATCCTTGTTCAGGTTCGTCATATGGTCTGAGTTCTTCACAATTGTTTACCAACATGATGTCTTCATCTAGGAACTCGAATTTCATGGACTGATAGTCATCCACAGCCTGATGAGCAAGGTGATCGGCTAGCACAATGCCCTTTATTGCTTTTTGGGTAGTGTATTGAATATCGTATTCAGTCAGGATCATCTTCCATCTTGCTATTCTTCCAGAGAGGGCGGGCTTCTCGAATATGTATTTAATTGGATCCATCTTGGATATCAATAAGGTAGTATGGGTCAACATATATTGTCTTAGCTGGCGAGCAGCCCATGCCAGAGCGCATCAAGTTTTATCGAGTAGTGAATATCTGGTTTCACAGTCGGTAAACTTTTTGCTCCGGTAGTATATTGCATGCTCTTTTCGACCAGACTCGTCATGCTTCCCCAACACACACCCCATTGAATTTTCCAAGACAATTAGATACATGATCAAAGGCCTTCCTTCGACTGGAAACATCAAAACAGGAGGCTCTTGAAGGTACTCTTTGATCCTGTCGAAGGCAGCCTGACAGTTGTCGTTCCAATCCAACACTTGATCTTTCTTCAGTAATATGAAGATTGGTTCACAAGTAGCGGTTAGGTGAGAAATGAATCTGGAGATGTAGTTTAGCCGTCCTAAGAATCCTCTGACTTCCTTCTTGGTGCTAGGAGCAGGAATTTCTTGTATTACTTTTACCTTTGCAGTGTCCACTTCGACACCTTAACCACTGACAATAAAGCCTAGGAGTTTACCGGACCTCACTCCAAAAGTGCATTTACCTGGGTTCAACCTTAGTTTGTATTTCTTCAGTCTTTAAAATAGTTTCTGCAAATGGTCAAGGTGTTCCTCTTTAGTTTGAGATCTGGCTATTATGTCATCCACGTAGACCTCTATCTCGTGATGGATCATATCATGAAACAGAGCTACCATGGCACGCTGATAAGTTGCCCCAGCATTCTTCAACCCGAATGGCATAACTTTGTAACAAAACGTACCTCACTATGTGACGAAGGTCATTTTCTCCATGCCCTCAGGTGCCATTTTGATTTGGTTATACCTGGAGAAACCATCCATGAAGGAGAATACTTCATGTTGTGCGGTGTTGTTAACCAGAATATCGATATGGGGAAGCGGGAAATCATCCTTAGGGCTTGCCCTATTCAAGTCTATGTAATCCACACACATGCGTACTTTACCGTCCTTTTTAGCCACTGGAACAAAATTGGCAACCCATTGTGGATAGGAGGTTACGGCTAAGAATCCGATGTTGAACTGCTTCATGACTTCAGTCTTGATCTTCTCTGACATTTCTGGCCGCATGCGACAAACTTTCTATTTTACCGGAGGGTAGTCTTTTTTTGTCGGCAGACAATGGACCATGATATCAGCGTCGAGTCTGGGCATGTCTTCGTATGACCAGGCAAAGACCTCAACATAGTCATTTAGTAACTGAGTTAAGTGCTTCTTAACACTAGGTTCTAGATTGGCACCTACCTTGACTTCTTTCTTGTCCTATTCGATACCTAAGTTAATGGTTTCAACCGACTCTTCGTGGGGTTGTATGGTCCTTTCTTCCTGTTGTAGTAACCTGGCTAGTTCCCCTGGTACCTCACAATCTTCCTCACCTTCATCTTCGGCTTGGTAGATCAGATTTTCAAAGTCACAATAGGCCATAGCATAATCGTTACCCATGGGATCCTGGGTGGATGTGGATTTGCATTTTGATATGTGAGTATGTGTAAGAGCATAGCTATCTTTGAAAAAATAAAAATGTAGAAAAAGAAGAACAAAGAGCGTAAATTTTGCATGCAAAAACGTCCATGATTTATTGATGACATATGAAAATGAAGTAGAAACCATCACAAATGGACCGTTGTGCCTCGGGTAAGACACGAGGTTTTAAAGTCTAAATTTTTTAATTATTACAAGTCCGACAAAAATTTAAAGACAATTACTCTTGGATAAAATTAATAGGGACAAATTCTTTAGCCTCCCAATTGGTGAGTCCACCGCTGATGGTTTGGAAGATCCACTTGTCCAGGTCATAATCACTGTCACTGTCTTCTAGAGCATTAACTCCATGGTTGCTGATCCGCAAAGGTGGTCCCCAGGCACGAGCACGACGAACAACTTTCTGGGCTCCTGAAGTAAAACCCAAACCAAATTTGTTAGATTTGTAGGGAATATTCAGAAGTTGGCCCCAAATGGTACACCCACCTTCTTCGACTACCGCCTTGGCATCTTTAAGAGAAGCCATCTTCAGTGGAGGTCTAGTAATCTTTGGGACTTTGGAAACAGTCTTGGTTGCTGCAACTATTTGTGGGACCTCCTCGAAATGCTGACACAGAGTTTCGATGAACTCACCATCCATTTCCACATACCTGAAGGAGTTCACGTGACTGACCATATATTCCTCCTCTCCATGGACAATGATGATTTTTCCCTTGATTGGGTACTTCAACATCTGATGTAATGTAGAAGTGATGGCACCAGCGCCATGAATCCAAGGTCGGCCCAATAAACAGGAATATGAAGGGCAAATATCTATCACATAGAAAGTTGAATCAAAAGTCTGAGTTCCAACTTTGATGGGGATGTCCATCTCCCCGTGCACCATTCTCTTTGAACCATCGAAGGCCCTTACCACTATGTTACTGGGTTTTAAGGTCAAACCTTCATAGTCTAGTCTATCCAGAGCCTTCTTAGGCAGCACATTCAATGATGAACCAGTATCTACCAGGACATGAGCCAAAGTAGTGTCCCTGCATTCAACAGATACATGCAACGCATCATTGTGTTCCCTCCCTCTAGGTTTCAGGTCATCATCAGAAAAGCCCAAACCGTTATCAGTTGTCAAACTAGCCACACAATCTTCGAATTGGTCAGCAGAGGTTTCCTGTGGCACATGGACAGTTTTAAGAAATATCACCAAAGCCTTCGCATGAGCTTCGGAGCATAACAGTAAAGCTAGCATATAAATCTTTGAAGGGGTCTGCCCTAGCTGTTCGACTACATTGTAGTCGCTTCTCTTTATAATTTTCAAAATTTCTTCCATCTCCTTCTTAGAAGCCTCTGGGATAGATATTGACTGCGCCTTCGTTCGGACATGCTCAACTAAAATGTCTTTACCCCGAGTCTTTATTGACTCGGTGATAGTATCTCCTTATCAAATATTTTCTCATAAGATCTCCTGTGGTTCAAGACTGCACAAGGATTGATCAGCTCAAGACACCTCCTTAAGCACTGATAACTGAAATTAGGATTTGAGATTGCACAAGGATAATAGAACTTTAATGGATCATATGACTTTAATGAATCATTATGGACCCCCAAGATTACACATGTCAAGATTCAAGCCTTGAATCACATTTTTGCTCAGTCAATTGAATAGTTGACCTAAAAATCAGTTGTATTGGGAAAAAGTCAACTGTGGCCAATTTACAGTCAAACTTCATAATTTTTTATCCATATCAACATTATAAACTCATATGTATCATTTGATCAAGTTTGGACCATAATTTCTCAAGAAATTTGATCAAATCATCAAAAGGGCAAAATGGTCAAAATCAGGGTTTTGACTAAGAAAAGGCAATTTCTGATTTTTGACCTAGCAAATGGTTAATTGGTTTGAAGCATGATCTTAAGAGTTCAATTGCACCATTTTGACCTAATGGCATGACTCAAAACATTACTCAAGATCAATTGGATTGATAGTGAATTTTCAGTCAATTGATCAATAGTCAACTGTATACTGAAAAGTCAAACTTTGACTTTTTGGTCAAAATCAAGTGTCAAAGATCACAATTCATAAAAACATGTCAAAATATGAAACTTATTCATCAAGAAATCATAAATTCAAGATTTCATTTTGAAAAGTCAAAGTTTTCAAATTTAGAAATTTTTCTAAGTGTTAAAAACTTCATGTTTTTTCATAACTTTGAGCAAATTTTTCACTATGATGCAAGAAGATTCAAAAGAAACTTTCTACAACATTTCTTTACACAACTTCTTCTAAAAGTGCTTGGATCTTAAGTTATTAATTTATGAAGTCATGGTCTGGAAACTAAACACTTAGTGAAATTTTGAACATTTTTGGTCAGGATTTTGACCTAACTTCTGACTCAAGTTTCACCTAGTTCCAAGGGGAATTTTCAAAAGTGATTCAAAGAGGGGTTGTATATCACATTACAAGATTTCCAAAATGTCTAAGAACTCCCTGAGATCATTTGTGAGCAAGGATAATAGAAGGTCAGAAGTTGGGGTTTCAAGTTGTTTTACAAGACAAATTTTGTGATGAAGAAAATTCAAATCTCAAACCTATGCTGCATAATCTTTGCTTTGCAGGCCTAAAACTTCTTAGGCACTCCATAATTAATTGCTTGCGCAGCTGTTAGAGGTCTCAACTCAAGAATTCAATGCAATGCCATGCTTTATATCCATTTTAGGAAGAAAGTGCACAATGCCATTTTGAAAAAGTAGCTTTATGCATAAAACTTGTTCTTGAGCCTTGCAATTGTTTTCTTCTGATCATACACGTCCTATAACTCAAGAGAAGTTTGTCTCAATCCTTACAATCACTCAGCCAATGCTTGTACTTCATCTTGGAACCATACATTCACTTTTCTTCAAAATCAAGCAACCTGGCCATAACTCTATAACTCAGAAATCCTTTGCGCAAAACCTCTCCAACCTTTTGCTTATACATACAAAAGTCCTTGGAAAGAAAACACGCGCATGATTAAGCCCCAAAACCACCTAGAACTCAGAACTGCATCACATACCTCCATTCTTGCATAACCTGACCAAAAGTTTGAAACTCACATCTCCCTCGTGCGTTTTCAAGCCCTTTTGTTCCTAAAGCTTCTAAACATCATTTAGAACTCACCCCCCACCCTGTTACAAGACTGTAATACCATTAATACCATCCTCCATTTTCAAAAATAGAGCTTTGCACTTGGACTTCTCCAGAACTCCTCAGGCACTTTCAGCTCAAGCTAAGCATCACATTAGCTTCCTGGGAACTTGAGGAAGCTAATCCAATCATTGGAACTCATTAAAAGCTGCTCAAATTCAAAACACGATACCCATTTGCAAGGTGAGTTTTCTGACTTTTAAACTCTTCATACAAGCATCATGAATGTTTAGTTTGTGAATGAAAAATGTAGACATCATTGTTCTGAAGCTAACCATGTCTTTAGATTTCATTTATATTGCTTAAGTAGTTGGAATTTTGAATCTAAACATCCTGGAAAAATTAGTTCAGAATTTGGTACCATTCAAAATTCATGCTCATTTTTATCTATAGTTTAAGTTGTTTACATTTCTGGAATCGTGGTGAAATTTTACACAACTTTCATGTTTACATTTTTGCAAATGGTTGAGAAATGGACAAGTTGCAGGGGTTCTGGCTGGAGGTTGAAGATGAAGTACATTTAGGGCAAGACTTAGATTATATATTTGTTGTTTTACATAAGTTAATAGATGTATCACCACCCCAGTGGTTAAAGCGCGCGCCTGTCACCATGAGGTCCTGGATTCAAGCCCCAGCGTGACCTTTTTTTCATTTTTTGACCCTTTTTTTGCAGCGCTGGGCCTTCCCCCCTCCGGGCTTTACTTTTTTGCTGCTTCTGACCCCCCCTCCCTTGTTATTCACACTCCCTGACCCATTATTTTATTTTCCATTTTTATTTATTTTCCCTTCATTTTATTTTTATTTCATATTTTCTTTATTGTTTTTTTATTATTACTATTATTATCATTATTATTATTTTTATTAATAAAAAATCCCAAAAATATTTTTATTTTATTATTTTCACATTTTTATATTTTATTTTTCTTCACAAAAACCAAAGAATAAAAAACATTTCTTTTACATTCTCTTTAATAATTAAATTTACTTTTTTTTAATACTTAGATAATATATTTTTAAATATTATTATATTATATTATATTATTTATTTTTCTTGTAAATTAAAATCCGTTTAGAGTTTAGGACTTTTATTTAATTATTTTTATTTACTAGTTTAATTAAGTTCACAAAAACCCTAAAAAATATTTTTCGTTAAATTAATTATTTTTACTAACTTAACCTTAATTTTCTTTTTTTTTAGTTAATTATTTTATTTTAGTTAATTAGGTTAAAAAACCCTTTTCATGAAAAAAACCAAACAAAAAAATCATATTTCTTTTTACATTTACATTCAGGTATTTTTATTTGTCCATTTTGTACATTTATTCAAACTCAATATGGTTGTAATAATTATTTAGATTAATTTCTTGCAATATTCCCCATTTGTAATTTGTACACCCCCTCCCCTAAATGATGTAATAGCGTAGTAATTTTAATTTCCGCAATTTATCGCTTTATATACAAATGCTAGTAATTAGGGTTTTGTATGGAAAGACTAAAACCAACAAATAGCAAACCCTAATCAAAGATAAATCAAGCATGAAAATTAATCCACTTGCACACAAGCACCCCTAGGGTAAATCCACTTGGTTGCCTTATAAAAGTGGTCATATTATGCATGTGAGGTATCTTAGCAAAAACAAGCAAAAATACAAGATTATCATAGTCCCTCGATGATGCTACCTATGTTGCATTTCAAAATGATCTTAGTCCCTAAATAAAAATGCTAAGATATCTTGCAAACATTGCTAATCATGGTTATACGATGACCCACGCCCGTTCCTTTTACATCTAAAGATAGGGTTACTTACCAAATCAATGGTAAGATGACAATGTCAAAGGAAAAAGGAAATGAACATGAAAGACTTTTGAGTAGGTAGAATGTTCCTAGTTACTTGCTCAATTTCAAAACAAAAACATCCTTTCTATTTTTTTAAACAAACACCAACATTTTTAAAACATCTTACAAACTTGAAAACATTTTCAAAAGATCAACACCTTTGTATACATTCTTACAAACGAGAATCATTACAAAGTTTGCCTAAACAATGGCCGCTTTTTAAAATACTTCCAAAAACCACACAAAACACATTTTCAAATAAAAGCAAGTGATCTAGCAAGTAAATAAGATCCCATGGAAAACTATGGATGAAATGGGTTCTAATACCTTCCCTTTTCATAATCTATCCCCCGAACTCAAGAAAACATCTCAAAGGTCTTTCCTGTGCTTTTTCACCTTTCCTTTTGGATAAAAAATGTCGGTGGCGACTCTTTCTAACCGCAACATTTGCGATCAAATGCAAAACAATCAAGCCAGTTCTCCCACCGTATCAAAGAATTGGCGACTCTGCTGGGGAAAATTCTAAAAGTGGGGTTACCTTAGGGTTAGATCATATTTACTCGCTTTCATTGTTTGACTTGTATGCTTTACTTTTTGGTTCTTTGTTTGGGTTTGAATCCTCTATCCGAATTTGGGATACCTTATAGGTAAGTAGCAATACATTTTGGAAATTGTGCGGGGTATACCGACATGGTCTAAGCAATAGTTTTGTTAGTGTGACATATTTGTGGGTACCTGTGATACGGTGGGAAGAATTGACTGTTTTTTGGAATGCTGGTTTGCGTTTTGCGTTTGTTTTTGCAAAATGCCGCGGTAAGCAAGAGTCGCCACCGACTTTTATTTTATCCAACAAGAAAAGGAAAAAAGCACAGAAAAAATTCCTTTTTCGAGATTATTTCTCGGGTTTGGTGGGTAGATTATAGAAAGGGAAGGTGCTAACACCCTTTCTATCCGTGGTTATCCATGGGCTCTTAGGTACTTGCTCATATTTTTTTCAAAATTGCTTTCTTTGTGCTTGTGGGTTTGAAAAAGTTTTTGTTTTGAAACTTCGATTTAACTCTTGCTTCTGTTCTCAAGAGAGTATGAAGTGTTTTTGAAAACTTTGTTCGAAAAGTGTAAGTGCGAAGAGTTTTTGTTTTTTGAAAGAGCAAGTATCTAAGAACCCTCTACCTACTCGAAAAAGGAATCGTTCTATGCTATTTTCCTTTAGACAATGCTATCCCACTATTAGTGAGTATGTGGCATCGTCATTGGAGTTTGAGGGTCAATTCGAATGCGGGACTTACGGTCACCAAAGCAATGGTAGGACGCCTTAGCGGTAACCTTAATGTCTTAGATCATTTGTTTGAGGCAACAATATCCGAGGCAACTGTTTCGAGGCGACTATGATCTTTAGACGAGAGGACGACCTCAAAAGTGACCTATACTCAATGACCGCGTACGAAGGCAACCAAGTGGGATGTACCCTAAGAGTGCGCATGTGCGAGTGTGTTGTTTTCAGTTAATTTTTGTCTTTGTACATGTTAATGGTGATCTAAGTTGATTTTAGGTTAAAACATTTAGTCTTATCATGCATCCCTATTATCAAACATCTAACAGTTATAATTTACGGAAAATAAAAGTGCGGAATTTAAATTACAAGGCGTCGGGTATTTACATCGCCAAAGACAAACCCTTTAAAAATAAATAAAGCGATAAAATAAATAAAAGGTCCTATTAATTATTACAATCCAGGAGCAAGTACATTATTGGATAAAATAAATGACGCGTGCGAGAAAATTAAATCGAGTGCGAGTTCTAGGGTTTTGACCCTTTTTGTTTAAAGGAAACATTTTTTTGTTGTTTTTGAATTAAGAAAGAAAATTACCTAAGTTAATTACTAAATTAATAATTTAATTAATTAATTAATGAAAATAAATTATTTTTGGATTTTTGGTATTTTAAAGAAAGAAAATAAAATCAATTAATGTTAGTAAAAACCTAATTAAGTCTAATTGATTTTAATTATTTACAAAAATATATTAAAGTTATTTCTAATTAAAGCCTAAATTAATTAAATTAGTGTTTGTTAATAAAAATTAAAATTTGATTTTTTATGGGGAGAATATTTTTGTGGTTTTAATTTTATAGAAAAAAGAATTTTTGATTGGTTAATAATTAAATAGAAATAATAAAATAAATAATTAAAACAAAATAAATAGAATGTAGAGAGAGGAGTATGGGCCTATTTTGGGGGTCAGAATAGCAAGCTGAATGCCCAATAGACGCTGGCCTTGTTGACCTTCCTGGATCTGATGTATGCGCATTGACTGGATCTATGATGGACCCTCACTCTTGGATCACCAGATTTAGCCTTGGGCCATCTGGCACTTTGATATGTGAAGGAGTATGGTACACTACGCGTCTGGATCTGCATGTGATTACCTGAAGAAAAAATATATTGAGAAAGTGGAGGACCTGGGATTCGAACCCAGGTCCTATAGGCGTTTGGAGTGCTTGCTTTGCCACTGGGACGCTTTGCTTCATTTGTAAATATGTTACACAAAAATAATAATAAAAGAAAACAATTCATATGCCAGAAAAGACAAAAAATAAAACGCGCCATTATTTGAATTGGCCATTGGGGAAGCGACACGCCATCGTCCCCTACCTCCAGCCACTGTAATTTTACCTGCGGATTTGAATCCGCGGCTAAAAGCGCAGCTCGATCCAAAAATCAACTCCAGGCCATAAAAATGACCTTCTAAGACATGGTTAGGTTCGTCTCCCTTTCCTGAGTGCAACCATGCCTATTATAGGAATCAATTTCACCTGGAAAAAAAATCCCTAAAAACCAAAACGTAACCCTAGCCATGGTATTTTGAGGTTACATTCCATATAAACCAAATTGAATATTGACAAAAGTTTAGAAATGCTATAAGGATTATAAATATGCCAAGAATTTGTTCAAATGATGCAAGAATGAGGATTTACGGTTTCAAGAACAGAGCTTGGCATCGTGATACTTACAGAGCTTTTGAAGGCTTGAGGACGCGTGCTTTTGATCCAGGAAGGTTGTGTGATCACCCAGGAATCGATTGGGATAGCTTTTGGCTTCTGAAAACCTCTCTTGCTATGATTTCGAATTCCAACTTTTTGTCACTTTTTCAAGTTTGGTTCTGCTTGTTCTTGCAGCTTCTAACCCTATTTTCCGTGCCTTTGCCTTCCTTTTGTAATGTATATTGCATTATAGTAACAAACATGGCTTGAATCTTCCACATCAATGCATTGCATATTTGATTTGATTCACCATTACCAACTTGCCAAATTTGCCAATTTTTCAATCTTTTTGCACATGGTAAGGTGAGATTCGAGTTTGATTAGATTAATGATGATGATCTCAACCTGAAATAGCCAAAAAGATCTCAAGTAATCAATATTTGGATTTTATTTGATTTAAAATGAAATAATTCAATAAAAAATCAAATAAAATAATAAAAAAGAAATATGATCTCAAGGATGAAGCTAGGACACGTGTTCAATGGGCAAGCTAAAATCAAGTGGAAAAGAATGGGCCCATTTGACAAAATTTGAAGTTTTGGGGATAGTTGACTTTTGGCAATTTTGCAAAAATGCCCAACTTCAACAATGCATAACTTCTTCAATTTTGAACTTTTGAAGGTGTTCTTAGACTTTTTAGAAATCTTGAGATGTCCTATAACCAACCCTTTTGGTCTCATCTCATTTTGATATTCCATGCTCAAGTTATAAGCTTTGGCAAAAAAAATGTGTTTTTGTTGACTTTCAAAAATGACCTATAATGTCCAAATTTATAACTTCTTGTGAGTGCATTTTCTGAACTTGGGGTATGAAGATGGATTGTAGGAAATTGCATCCTATTCAAAATTAGCTTTGGATGGGTCATTTCTCATAAAGTATGAGAAAGTTATGCTTGGTCAAAGTTGAGTTGACTTTTCCTGCAAAACCCTAATTTAGCAACTTTTGAGTCTTGATGAATTTTGAGCAATCCTTGATGAATCATGATCAACCCTTGATCAAATGATGAAATATCCTTCAAAATGAGAATGTTGATAAAAAATCTTGAAGTTTGACTATTCATAGGTCAGAGTTAACTTTTGCCCTAACACAGTCGATTTTTGGACCCTTTGAGCAATTGACTGAGCAAACTTCCTCTTCAAGGCTTGAAACTTGAAATGGATGACCTTGAGAACATATTAGGACATTGGGGAGAACTTGAGGTCATTTGTACTCAAGGATCTTGATGCAACACAAAACCCTAATTTGGGGTTGCCTGCCTTAGGAGATAGCTTGACTGTCCAATTCTTGAGCAATCTTGAGCCACTTGGAGATTTTTCTTGCAATGTTTTGAGAAATATGAGAGGGAAAATTTTGGGGTACAACAACTGACCCTATTCAATCTTCTTAAACCTGAGGATGTAGATTGGCTTTCATGCCTTTCGTGATCCGAAGGAAGAAGATGATTGAACACTAGAGTGCCCAAAAATTTTCACTCGCATGAAGTGGTATCAGCCTTGCGATGTCGGGAATGGGCTTACAGATGCCATTTGGAGATTTCTGGCGGGCTGATAGGCTTAAAGATGCCATCTGCAGGAGTGTCGATCGCGTAAGAGATTCCTTAGCGAGAACTTGCATACCTGTTGTTGTGGAAGATTCTGCTTGGGGAAACCTGATCTTCGTTGAGGTTTAGGAACTTGCCAGTACCTTAGCTGAGAGAACATCTCTGCTGGGTTTTAAGAACTTGTTCGTGCTTCAACTGGGGGGAAACATCTTCATCAAGATCTAGGGACTGTCTGGTCTTCAACGGAGTATAATTCTGTTGAGATTATAGAACTCGCCCACACTTTGACGGAGGAAAATTGTCGAGATTGAGAACCTTATCTGAAATTCAACCGAGGATAATTCAATTGAGATTTAAGAACCGGTCAGGTCTTCGACTGAGGGAAACATCTTCATCAAGATCTAGGAACTGTCTGGTCTTCAATGGAGTATAATTCTGTTGAGATTGTAGAACTCGTCCACACTTCGACGGAGGAAAATTGTCGAGATTGAGAACCTTATCTGAAATTCAACCGAAGATAATTCAGTTGAGATTTAAGAACTTGTCAGGTCTTTGACTGAGGGAAACATCTTCATCAAGATTTAGGAACTGTCTGGTCTTCAACAGAGTATAATTCTATTGAGATTGTAGAACTCGTCCACACTTCGACAGAGGAAATTGTCGAGATTGAGAACCTTATCTGTAATTCAACCGAGGGAAATTCAGTTAAGATTTAAGAACTGGTTAGGTCTTCGACTGAGCTGAGAACTTAACTGCATCTTTCCTGAAAGGTAAAGGTCAGTCGTATGCAATGCATGATATATATCAAGCAATGATGTTCTCAAAATAAATGAGATTGTGTTGTATGATGCGTATATGCATGTATCATGATGTATGGATATGTAATGTTTTAGCTGGGGAAAATAAATCCCGGATAGCTGTTGGAGAAAAGAGTTAAATTCTTCGTTTCCGCTGGGGATGGCGAACGAAGATGATGTGAGAATAAACCTGCAGGGTAGGATAACTCCGCTGGGGGAATAAACTGATGAGGAGATTACTCTGCGGGGAAGAGATTCTCTGTTGAGGATTCCACCGATAAATTCCGCTGGGGATGAATTACCTTTGCTGGTGATACTGAATCCTGTTGGGGATTGACTTCTGTTTGTGAAAGGAAAGAACTCCGCTGGGGATGATCTTTCAGTTGCGACTTCACTGAGGATAACCTGTTAGACTCTTGTGGGGGATAATCCTTTAAGCTTTGCTGGGGACAATCTTCCTTTGTACTCGGCTGGGGATATTTATTTTTGTACTCTACCGGGGACAAACTTGCAAAGTCTACTGGGGAAGATTCTTCAACTCCATTGGGGAAGCTTTTTCAGACTGCGCCAGGAAAATTTTAACTCCACTGGGGATATCTTGTACCCTGCCGAGGAGTACTCTTATACTCCGTTGGGGAATATTAAGACTGTCGGAGATATTAAGCCTTTTCAGTGTTGATGGTAGATAAACTCTGCTTGGGGGAGAATATTACTTACTCATTCATTCCCAGTTGCAAGTCTCAGCTGGGGAGAGCTATCATTACTGTCTTACTCTGCGGGGAGTGAATGCATCTCATCCATGTTCTTCAGCTGAATTTACCTTGTACCTGGTGGACAGAGCAACTATACAGCTTGGACGATTCTAATTTTCCCCTGTTTCTGATATTACCAGTAATCATCTTTTTATTTCGCATGCAAATATTTATGAGCAGCAATTAATGTCAAGTGCATATATAAAAAATGAACATTGGACGTTCTTTGCAAAACAAAACAGAAAAAGGAAAAACAGTTTGAAATTTTTTCTGAAAATGAATTGTATTGATTTTAAAGTTTGCCCTGTAAATAGGCGTTTTTGTACAAGAGGCTGACGTCCTAGTAAGAGAACGCCGCCGAATAATAGAATTTACAAAATTTGTGAAAAACTAAACAAAACAACTATGTGAATAATCCCACTGGGTTCCAACTCTGCTATTGTCTTTATGTCCTCGAGCGTATCATCACTTTGCTACTGGTTGAAGGTAGATTAGATTGATTAGTGCCATCTGAGCGTGATAGTCAATATCGAAGTCTGGATGCAAGGTGATCCAATGAGACATAGTGTTACGCTTTGATCCCTAAGTTTTTCCTGGACCGCCCTTTCGGGTTTTCAGTACACCGGGATACCCTTTTTTGCCCAAGCCGCCCTTTCAGGTTTTCGACTTGTCGGGTGTACAAATTTTTTCATTTTCATCCCTTATTTTTGCCCGAACCCTTTTGGTTCGCCGGGATTCCCCTATTTTTGCCTAGGCCGGTCAACCTAACGGGTCTTTGATTATGTGTAGTATCTTTTTACTATGTCTGCATTGACGGGATGAGGAAGGTCGTCACCATCCATGGTGGTTAGAATCATAGCTCCTCCTGAGAAAATGTTCTTAACCACAAATGGCCCTTCGTAAGTAGGGGTCCATTTGCCCCTGGGATCACCTTGAGGTAGAATGATGCGCTTGATCACCAGATCCCCAACTTGATACTCTTGTCGTCTGACTTTCTTGTTAAATGCCTTGATAATCCGTTTTTGATACGTCTGACCATGACAAATAGCAGTAAGTCTTTTTTCGTCGATTAAGTTCAGCTGATCAAGCCGGGTCTGAATCCAGTCATCTTCACTCAAACCTGCGTCCTTCATAATCCGAAGAGAGGGTATCTGAACTTCAATGGGCAACACGGCCTCCATACCATATACCAAGGAATAGGGGGTTGCCCCTGTTGACGTCCGTGCTGAGGTACGGTACCCATGAAGAGCAAATGGTAACATCTCATGACAATCTTTGTATGTCACCATCATCTTCTGTACGATCTTCTTAATGTTCTTATTAGCTGCTTCTACAGCCCCATTCATCTTCGGCCGGTAGGGAGAAAAGTTGTGATGCTGTATCTTGAACTGCTTGCAGAGTTCGGTGATCATCTTATTGTTGATATTTGTACCATTGTCCGTAATGATTATCTCTGGTACACCGTATCGACAAATCAGATTGTGCCGAATAAACCGTGCCATGACGTTCTTGGTTACTGTAGCAAATGAAGCCGCTTCGAACCACTTCATAAAGTAATCAATTGCTACTAGGATGAAACGATGCACGTTGGACGCCGTAGGTATGATCTCGCCGATCATATCAATTCCCCACATTGCAAAAGGCCACGGAGCTGTCAAGATGTTCAGAGGTACTGGAGGTATGTGCACCTTATCAGCATAAACTTGGCACTTGTGACCGGTCCGAGAATGCTGATAACAGTCGGCTTCCATAGTGGACCAATAATATCCTGCCCGTAGGATCTTTTTTGCCATGGTATGTCCACTGGAGTGAGTTCCAAAAGTACCTTTATGTAAATATGCCATGATTCTTTCTGCCTCGTTCTTATCCACACATCACAATAAGGTTGAATCATGGTTACGCTTGTAAAGAATGCCATTGCTGATGAAGAACTTTGTCGCGAACCTCCTCAGAAACTTCTTATCATTAACAGATGCACCCTTGGGGTATTCCTGAGCCTCAAGGTATCTCTTCACCTCATGAAACCATGGTTTATCTGCTACCTCTTCAGTCTCAATGTCACAGCAATGTACAGGTTCGTCCAATCTTTCAATGATAATCCGGGGGGCTTCGTTGTCCCAATTGACTTTAAACATAGAAGACATCGTAGCCAGCGCGTCCGCTAACTGATTCTCCTCTCTCGGGAAGTGTTCAAAGGTTATCTCCTCAAAGTGCGGAAGCAAAGTCAACACATACTCCTTGTAAGGAATAAGATTTGGGTGTTTCGTATCCCACTCGCCTTTGATCTGACTGATCACGAGAGAGGAATCTCCGAAAACACTTAAGAACTTAATCCTTAGGTCAATAGCTGCTTGAAGACCCATAATGCATGCTTCATACTCCGCCATGTTATTGGTACAGTTGAAACATAGTCGGGTGGTAAACGGGGTATGAGAGCCTTTAGGAGATATGATCACGGTGCCAATGCCATTGTCCAAAGCGTTCAAAGCTCCATCAAAGTACATAGACCATCGGGATCCTTCCTCAGGTCCTTCATCCGGTCCAGGTGTCTCACAGTCAGTTACCAACATGATATTCTCATCCGGAAATTCAAAGTTCATAGACTGGTAATCATCCACTGCCTGATGTGCCAAATGGTCTGCCAACACACTTCCCTTGATTGCCTTTTGGGTCGTATACTGGATGTCATACTCAGTCAAGATCATCTGCCATCTTGCTATTCTTTCGGATAAGGCAGGCTTCTCGAAGATATACTTGATTGGATCCATCTTTGATATCAATAGAGTAGTGTGAGTTAGCATATATTGTCTCAGCCGGCGAGCAGCCCATGCCAAAGCGCAACAAGTTTTCTCAAGCAATGAGTATTGGGTCTCGCAATCGGTAAACTTTTTGCTAAGGTAATAAATAGCATGCTCTTTTCGGCCAGACTCGTCATGCTGACCCAGCACACACCCCATTGAGTTGTCGAGTATTGTCAAGTATAAGATTAAAGGTCTCCCTTCAACTGGAGGCATCAGAATAGGTGGCTTTTGGAGATATTCCTTGATCCTTTCGAAAGCGGCTTGGAATTTGTCGTTCCATCTTACCACTTGATCTTTCTTCAGTAGCTTGAAGATTGGTTCACAAGTAGCAGTCAGGTGCGAGATGAATCGGGCAATGTAGTTCAGACGTCCCAGAAAGCCTCTGACTTCTTTCTCTGTTCGGGGAGCTGGCATTTCCTATATAGCCTTTACCTTTTCAAGATCCACTTGAATACCTTTACCGCTTACGATGAAACCCAGCAACTTACCATATCTCACCCCTAAGGTGCACTTGTTCGGGTTTAGCCTCAGCTTGTACGACTTCAACCTGTCAAATAGCTTTTGAAGATGGTCAAGGTGTTCTTCCTCAGTCTGGGACCTTGCAATCATATCGTCGACGTATACCTCAATCTCATGATGGATCATATCATGGAACAAAGCAACCATGGCGCGCTGATACGTTGCCCCAACATTCTTCAATCCAAAAGGCATGACCTTGTAGCAAAAGGTACCCCGTTGAGTAACAAAGGTTGTCTTCTCCATGTCTTCGGGAGCCATTTTAATCTGATTATAACCAGAGAAACCATCCATAAAGGAGAATACCTTATGCTGTGCAGTGTTGTCAACCAGAACGTCGATATGAGGTAGAGGGAAATCATCCTTGGGGCTCGCCTGTTCAAGTCCCTGTAGTCAACACACATTCGAACCTTACCATCCTTCTTCGGTACCGGAACCACGTTGGCCACCCACTGTGGGTAAGAAGTAACTTCTAGAAAACCGGCATCAAACTATTTCATAACCTCAGCCTTGATTTTCTCAGACATCTCTGGGCACATTCGGCAGACCTTCTATTTTACTGGAGGACAGTCTTCCTTGGTAGGCAGGCGGTGAACCACAATATCGGTATCCAACCCAGGCATATCTTTATAAGACCAGGAAAAGATCTCGACATAGTCACGCATCATCTGAATTAACCGTTGCTTGACACTAGGTTCCAGATTTGCACCGATCTTGACCTCTTTCTTGTCCTCTTTTGTACCCAGATTTACTGTTTCCACCGGCTCTTCGTTTGGCTGAATAACCCTCTCTTCCTGAAGTAACAGCCTAGCAAGTTCACCAGGCACTTTGCAATCATCTTCACCTTCGTCTTCGGCTAAGTTTATAGGACTTTCAAAGTCATAACTGGTAGTAGCAGAGTCGTTACCAGTGAGATCCAGAGTGGATGTAGACCTGTATACGTGAGTGTGTGTAAAATAGCTGTTTTGCAATATATAATAAAAGAAAAACAAGGAGCGCAAAATTTGAAATGCAAGAAAACGTCCAATGCTTTTTATTAATGATATATGAAAATGACACACATAAAGCCCTCACAAATGAAGCCACAGTGCCCCGGGTAAGACACCGGGCCGTAAAGTTTAAAACATTGTCTGTTTCAAATTTAAAACAAAAGTCTCATTACTGGGTAACAAAAGAAATTGGGATGAAATCCTTTGCCGTCCAGTTGCTTAGTCCTCCATCATTAGTAGGATAGATCCAACTATCGAACTCAGACTCTTCAACATCGTCTTCAATGGCATTCACTCCTGAATTGTTGATGAACAGGGGAGGTCTTCCGGTCCGTGCATTCCGAACAGCTTTTTGAGCTTCTGCAGTGAAACCCAAACCAAACTTGTTAGTCTTCTGTGCAAAATCAGGGATTTGGCCCCAATTCGCACACCCACCTTTCTCGACAACAGCCCGAGCATCCTTGAAGGAAGCTATCTTCATAGGAGGATCTTCATTGACAGTTTCAGCTGATGCCAGTGTTTGGGGAACCTCTTCAAAATGTTGAAACGGAGTCTCAATGAACTCCTCATCCATTTCTACATATCGAAAAGAGTGGAGGTGGCTCACCATGTACTCCTCTTCTCCTTGCACTGTCACAATTTTCCCTTTCCCCGGGTACTTTAGCTTCTGGTGGAGCGTAGACGTCACTGCCCCAGCTTTGTGGATCCATGGACGACCCAGCAAACATGAATAAGATGGCTGAATGTCCATCACATAGAATGTAGAGGTGAAAACCTGAGAACCAACCTTAATTGGAATATCTACTTCTCCATGTACCATTCTCTTTGACCCATCAAAGGCCCTGACAACAATGTTACTTGGTTTCAGCTCCAACCCTTCGCAGTCTAACCGGTCTAGAGCTTTCTTAGGCAAAATGTTCAATGAGGAACCAATATCCACCAATACATGAGCAAGAGTGGTGCCCCTGCATTCAATGGAGACATGCAGGGCATCATTGTGATTCTTCCCTTTAACAGTTAAGTCGGCGTCAAAGAAACCCAACCCATTGTCAGCAGTCAGACTAGCCACGCAATCTTTAAACTGATCAACTGATGTTTCTTGCGGTACGTGTGCAGTATTCAGGAATGCAATCAGAGCCTTGGCATGGGCTTCTGAGCATAACAACAGTGACAACATAGAGATTTTGGATGGGGTTTACCCCAGCTGCTCGACCACATTGTAGTCACTCTTTTTGATGATTTTCAAAATTTCCTCCATCTCTTGTCTAGAGGCTTCAACAGTAATCATCTTCGGTGCCTCCGTCCGGGAAAGCTCATCAGTGGTCCCTTTGTCCCGAGTATCAGATGACTCGGCAATAGGGGTAAGAATGGGAACTTGAACAGGAATAGTAGCAGGTACACTGGCAGGGGTAATAACGACAGGTTTCCGGACAGTTGGTGGAGAGATATCAGGGGAGAAAAGTCTTCCGCTGCGAGTGACTTTACTGGATCCAACAATATTGCTGACGTCAGTATCAGACTCTTCAGCACTCAAGTCTTTCTTAACTCTGATAATATACGTCAGCCCCATAATGCCACGGGACAACTTTATTGGATGTATATGGGATAGGCCTAGGAAAAGTGATGATCAATGGTGTGATTCTTGGAACAGATGTAATTCTAACAGGCTTTCTCGAGGAAGCCTTGGAAGAATTGTCGAAAATGGTGATGATAGCAACTTCTTCAGTAGGAACCAAAGGAACAACAGTCTTCTCAAACAAAATTTCTTTATTATCCATTAGGCGTTGGACACCTGACTTCAAAAGATGGCAACCGGTAGGTAGGACAGAACACATACGACAACCTTCATCACAGCCCGGAAATAAACTAGATAACAAAAGGTTCTTCTTCACAGTCATCAAAGGGGTAACAATGTCGTTCACAGAAACCACAAACGAGTCTTCATCTATAACATTCACTCCATGCTTGGGCATAGGAGCAGTCACAACATTAGGTCTTTCAGGTGCTTCGAACTCAATCTCCTTCGCATCAATTAAGTCCTGTACTTTGTTCTTCAAAACCCAACAATCATCCGTATCATGCCCCAGGCTATCAGAGTGAAAAGCAGTGGGCATTAGGGTTGTACTTTGGTGATGTAGTGTTGGGATTCTGCGGGGCCTCCCTTGGAATCACTATATTGGTTTTCAGTAACTGTGGCAGAATCTGAGATAAAGTCATATTGAGCTGGGTGAATTATCTTTGAGGTTTCTCGGCCCTTGGCTGATTGTTGCACTGAGGAGCACCAACAAGTCTTGAAATAACATTCGCATTAACAGCTTGGCGGTGTTCGGGTCTATTCTGGCTTTTTAAACTGTAACCAACACTGGACTCCTTCTTAAAAGGCTTCTTCTCGGTGCCTGGTGAAGCACCCTTCTCTATTTTATCGGATTTGATACCAGCCTCAATCTTTTCCCCGGTCATGATCAGCTCTGTAAACCCGGATGATGAACTTCCACTCAGATGGTTGAAATACGGACCAGACAAGGTCCCCAGAAACATATCCACTAGCTCCCTCTCAGCCAAGGGTGGTTGCACTCTTCCAGCAAGGTCCCTCCACTTCTGAGCATAATCTTTGAAACCTTCACCCGCAACCATAGACATACCCTGGAGCTGGGTACGCGTGGGAGCGAGGTCGGCATTATATTGGTACTGCTTGTAGAAAGCAACATCCAAGTCTTCCCAATTACGGATGCTAGTTCCTTCTAACTGGTAAAACCATTCAAGCTGAGTCCCTGAGAGACTGTCTTGAAAGAAGTGGATCCAAAGATTCTTGTTAGCGGTGTATGGCTGAATCTTCCTAACATACGACCGGAGGTGCAACTTCGGAGATATGGTTCCATTGGTAGAGAAGTCTTCGCACCCAGCTCGTGTGGATCAGATATGTGTACTCTATCCCAAGCCCTTATGAATCTGCGGCGTTGCTCGTCACTATCCCCTTGGAAATCAAAGATTATACTAGGCATTAGCAGCTCATGAGGTCCTTCCCTTCTAGCTCGCCCAAACTGACGTAAGACCAAGCATGGATTGTAAGTAATTCCTCCATTGGTTCCTATCAGTGGAACATTGGGGTATTCCCCATAACGATCAATAATAGCCACCTCGTCCATACCCTTAATGGTCCAAATGATGTCATTGTAAGAGAGAGACATAACCCTATAAGCCCAACCCATGCCTTCTTTGTTCTTTAGAACTGATTTGGGGAGGTGAGAAATAAACCACCTCGCCAACAATGGAGCACAGCACATCAAGGTTCCCCCCTTCTGAGCAGTACGGGTATAAAGCTGATGAAGAATGTCACCCAAGAGAGTGGGTATATGATTACCAGAGATGAAGATTTTTACCGCATTCACATCAACAAAGGAGTCAGAGTTAGGAAACAATACCAAGCCATATATCAGAAGAGCCATAATATCTTCGAATGCCTGGAAGTCTAGACTATCCCAGAAATCATTAGCCTTACCAACCAAGAACTTAGTCAAAAATCCCTTTGCTCTACTACGAGTTTCCCAATTAGCCATTACCTCAGCCTTCGTCAGATGAAGGGCTGAAGCAATCTCTTCCGGCCTAAGGATCTTCTACCAACCTGTAAACGGGGTCTGCTCCAGAATAGAGATACCGAGCAGATCAGAGAACTCTTCCAAGGTAGGGACCAACTGGTAGTCCTGAAAAGTGACCAAACCAAGAAGATGCCCATGTCTTCTGATGAAGGAGGTAGTATCAGACATCTTTGCAACCAATTCTTTAAAAATAGTGGGAACCTGGACAAAGTTGATCCGAATGGTGTTCCTACGCATGGGTGCCATGACCTACAAAATAGAACAAAGATGAATCCCTCATGTCTTTGAAATGGGTTAGTCCAATGCAAGATGCATGCAATGTTATGATGTCATGATAGAAAACACACCACAAGTATCCACAAATAGCAAACATGGTAAAGGCACACAAGTCACACAGAGAGCCCTTAGATTTCATGCTGGTAAGGAGTCTAGGTACTACCCTCTTTTAGTTCAGTTTGTTCAAACCTGTCCTAAAAATAGTAACCGGGTTTTAGAGGATCTCAATATCACTGACTACCTTCGATCGGTCATAATTCCAGTTTAGCAACCTTTTCTTGCAGCTGGAATCATCGCGAGAGTTTAGTCTCAATGAGTGTAGCATACTGCTACTGTTCTATGGCCAAGTTGGTCAATTTAAAGGTTCAAAGGTCAGTTGGTGCTTAATGACCCCTTAGCAGACCCATATTCTCCTCGTTGTGCCACAAGGGATATCGATATATACTAAAGTGCCACACCAACGTAGCTACTGCTTCAACCGTATCGGTCTACGCCGCACAGTTCCCTCACAATTTATTGCTACTTACCTAAAGGGTATCCCCCAGATCCGGGTTAGGATCTATAGTAACTCCGATACAAGCCCACAAATATAAAGCATACAAGTCAAGCAATTGAAAACAATATGAACTATTCCTAAGGTACACCCCACTTATAAGCGTCCCCAGCAGAGTCGCCAGTTCTGTGATACGGTGGGAAGAACTGACTGTTTTTTGGAATGCTGGTTTGCATTTTGCGTTTGTTTTTGCAAAATGTCGCGGTAAGTAAGAGTCGCCACCGACTTTTATTTTATCCAACAAGGAAAGGAAAAAAGCACAGAAAAAATTCCTTTTTCGAGATTATTTCTCGGGTTTGGGGTGTAGATTATAGAAAGGGAAGGTGCTAGCACCCTTTCTATCCGTGGTTATCCACAGGCTCTTAGGTACTTGCTCATATTTTTTTCAAAATTGCTTTCTTTGGGCTTGTGGGTTTGAAAAAGTTTTTGTTTTGAAACTTGGATTTAACTCTTGCTTCTGTCCTCAAGAGCGTATGAAGTGTTTTTGAAAACTTTGTTCGAAAAGTGTAAGTGCGAAGAGTTTTTGTTTTTTGAAAGAGCAAGTATCTAAGAACCCTCTACCTACTCGAAAAAGGAATCGTTCTATGCTATTTTCTTTTAGACAATGATATCCCACTATTAGTGAGTAGGTAGCATCGTCGTTGGAGTTTGAGGGTCAATTCGAATGCGGGACTTACGGTCACCAAAGCAATGGTAGGACGCCTTAGCGGTAACCCTAATGTCTTAGATCATTTGTTTGAGGCAACAATATCCGAGGCAACCGTTTCGAGGCGACTATGATCTTTAGACGAGAGGACGACCTCTAAAGTGACCTATACTCAATGACCACGTACGAAGGCAACCAAGTGGGGTGTACCCTAAGAGTGCGCATGTGCGAGTGTGTTGTTTTCAGTTAATTTTTGTCTTTGTACATGTTAATGGTGATCTAAGTTGATTTTAGGTTAAAACATTTAGTCTTGTCATGCATCCCTATTATCAAACATCTAACAGTTATAATTTGCGGAAAATAAAAGTGCGTAATTTAAATTACAAGGCGTCGGGTATTTACATCGCCAAAGACAAACCCTTTAAAAATAAAATAAAGCGATAAAATAAATAAAAGGTCCTATTAATTATTACAATCCAAGAGCAAGTACATTATTGGATAAAATAAATGACGCGTGGGAGAAAATTAAATCGAGTGCGAGTTCTAGGGTTTTGACCCTTTTTGTTTAAAGGAAACATTTTTTTGTTGTTTTTGAATTAAGAAAGAAAATTACCTAAGTTAATTACTAAATTAATAATTTAATTAATTAATTAATGAAAATAAATTATTTTTGGATTTTTGGTATTTTAAAGAAAGAAAATAAAATTAATTAATGTTAGTAAAAACCTAATTAAGTCTAATTGATTTTAATTATTTACAAAAATATATTAAAGTTATTTCTAATTAAAGCATAAATTAATTAAATTAGTGTTTGTTAATAAAAATTAAAATTTGATTTTTTATGAGGAGAATATTTTTGTGGTTTTAATTTTATAGAAAAAAGAATTTTTGATTGGTTAATAATTAAATAGAAATAATAAAATAAATAATTAAAACAAAATAAATAGAATGTAGAGAGAGAGGAGTATGGGCCTGTTTTGGGGATCAGAATAGCAAGTTGAAGGCCCAATAGGCGCTGGCCTTGTTGACCTTCCTGGATCTGATGTATGCGCATTGACTGGATCTATGATGGACCCTCACTCTTGGATCACCAGATTTGGCCTTGGGCCATCTGGCACTTTGATATGTGGAGTATGGTACACTACGCGCCTAGATCTGCATGTGATTACCTGAAGAAAAAATATATTGAGAAAGTGGAGGACCTGGGATTCGAACCCAGGTCCTATATGCGTTTGAAGTGCTTGCTTTGCCACTGGGACGCTTTGCTTCATTTGTAAATATGTTACACAAAAATAATAATAAAAGAAAACAATTCATATGCCAGAAAAGACAAAAAACAAAACGTGCCATTATTTGAATTGGCCATTGGGGTAGCGACACGCCATCGTCCCCTACCTCCAGCCACTGTAATTTTACCTGCGGATTTGAATTCGCAGCTAAAAGCGCAGCTCGATCCAAAAATCAACTCCAGGCCATAAAAACGACCTTCTAAAACATGGTTAGGTTCGTCTCCCTCTCCTGAGTGCAACCATGCCTATTATAGGAATCAATTTCACCTTAAACAAAATCCCTAAAAACCAAAACGTAACCCTAGCCATGGTATTTTGAGGTTACAGTCCATATAAACCAAATTGAATATTGCCAAAAGTTTAGAAATGTTATAAGGATTATAAATATACCAAGAATTTGTTCAAATGATGCAAGAATGATGATTTACGGTTTCAAGAACAGAGCTTGGCATCGTGATACTTACAGAGCTTTTGAAGGCTTGAGGACGCGTGCTTTTGATCCAGGAAGGTTGTGTGATCACCTAGGAATCGATTGGGATAACTTTTGGCTTCTGAAAACCTCTCTTGCTATGATTTCGAATCCCAACTTTTTGTCACTTTTTTCAAGTTTGGTTCTGCTTGTTCTTGCAGCTTCTAACCCTATTTTTCGTGCCTTTGCCTTCCTTTTGTAATGTATATTGCATTAGGGTAACAAACATGGCTTGAATCTTCCACATCAATGCATTGCATATTTGATTTGATTCACCATTACCAACTTGCCAAATTTGCCAATTTTTCAATCTTTTTGCACATGGTAAGGTGAGATTCGAGTTTGATTAGATTAATGATGATGATCTCAACCTGAAATAGCCAAAAATATCTCAAGTAATCAATATTTGGATTTTATTTGATTTAATTTGATTTAAAATGAAATAATTCAATAAAAAATCAAATAAAATAATAAAAAATAAATATGATCTCAAGGATGAAGCTAGGACACGTGTGCAATGGGGAAACCTCAAATCAAGTGGAAAAGAATGGGCCCATTTGACAAAATTTGAAGTTTTGGGGATAGTTGACTTTTGGCAATTTTGCAAACATGCCCAACTTCAACAATGCATAACTTCTTCAATTTTGAACTTTTGGAGGTGTTCTTAGACTATAGTTGATATTCCATTCTCAAGTTATAAGCTTTGGCAAAAAAATGTGTTTTTGTTGACTTTCAAAAATGACCTATAATGTCCAAATTTATAACTTCTTATGAGTGCATTTTCTGAACTTGGGGTATGAAGATGGATTGTAGGAAATTGCATCCTATTCAAAATTAGCTTTGGATGGGTCATTTCTCATAAAGTATGAGAAAGTTATGCTTGGTCAAAGTTGAGTTGACTTTTCCTACAAAACCCTAATTTAGCAACTTTTGAGTCTTGATCAATTTTGAGCAATCCTTGATGAATCATGATCAACCCTTGATCAAATGATGAAATATCCTTCAAAATGAGAATTTTGACAAAAAATCTTGAAGTTTGACTGTTCATAGGTCACAGTTGACTTTTGCCCTAGCATAGACGATTTTTGGACCCTTTGAGCAATTGACTGAGCAAACTTCCTCTGCAAGGCTTGAAACTTGAAATGGAAGACCTTGAGAACATATTATGATATTTGGGAGAACTTGAGGTCATTTGGACTCAAGGATCTTGATGCAACACAAAACCCTAATTTGGGGTTGCCTGCCTTAGGAGATATCTTGACTGTCCAATTCTTGAGCAATCTTGGGCCACTTGGAGATTTTTCTTGCAATGTTTTGAGAAATATGAGAGGGCAAATTTTGGGGTACAACAGTACCGATAGCCATTGAGTAGTCAAGGAGAATACGGGGCCGCTAAGTGATGTCATGATGCACTAATGAACTTCTAGAACCTTTACTTGACCAACTTGGCCATTAGGACGTAGTGAGATGACCGGCTTTGGTGCAGTCCGAAGTTGGTAGATACTCGATACTACACTCATTGAGGTTTGTTTTTTGGGGATATTTCGACCGCCATTAAAGAGGCTTGCGCTGAAACAATGCCCAAAGAAACAAACTAGTGATATTGAGCTCCTTAGAACCCGGTTACTATTACTAGGACATGTTTGAGCCAACTAAACTTCAAAAGGGTACTTACCTATGAGACTCCATGCAAGCCTAAACCTAAGGACTTGTTTGATTTGTTTGTATATATATACTTGTACATAATATCATATACATCATAACATCATACTCATATTCACTAACCATTTCAAGGATCTTGGCATTCATCTTTGTTCTGTTTCGTAGGACATGGATTCTATTTGTAGGAAAACTATTCAAGTCAATCTTGTAAGGATCCCTCCTCAAGTTAAGGAGCTAGCATCAAGGGTTCCTGAAAAATCTCCATTTACCGAAAGACATGGTCGCCTCCTAAACTTGGTTACCTCCAACACTGATGAGGACATGATGAAGGTGCTCTTCCAGTTCTTTGATCCTTTACACCATTGCTTCACATTTCCCGATTATCAACTTGTGCCAACCTTGGAAGAATTCTCCCAACTCTTGAGGATTCCCATTCTCAATCAACTACCTTTCAACGGTACGAAAAGAGATCGAAAGCCAGAAGAGATTGCTCAAGCTCTACATTTGCAACCATATGATATCACAACTAATTGGGAAATAAGGAGTGGTGTCAAAGGTTTCCTAGCAAAGTTCTTGTTTGAGAAAGCCCAAAACTGTTGGAACTCTTTAGGTTTACAAGCTTTTGAGGAAATTGTGCCTCTCCTCATCTATGGGATGATTTTGTTTCCAAATCCTGACCAACTAATAGATGTAAATGCCGTCAAAATCTTCATGTCTCGTAGCCCGATGCCTACTTTGCTAGGAGACATCCTACATTCTTTTCACACTCGCACTATGAGAAAAAAAGGTATCCTTATGTGTTGTACTCCTCTCTTGTCAAGATGGTTTATTTTGCATCTTCCCCGATCTGTATTGAAGAACGAGCAAGGTTCAAGGTGGTCACATAGGTTGATGATACTCAAATATTCATATATTCATTGGTGTTCCCGATCTATAGAGAATGTTACTATTATCGACCGTTATGGAGAATTACCTAATGTCCCCTTACTTGGCATTAGGGGAGGTATCACCTACAACCCTTGTTTATCCTTAAGACAGTTTGGTTACACCCGAAGGGATGGCCCACATGAGATGCTCATTCAAGGTTTGGTATTTGACTACGAGAATGACGATCAAGGTCACTGCCAGAGATTTATCTGAGCGTGGAGGATGTTGAACAAGGTAGATAGTAAGACATTGGGGCATAAGAATTCCATCCCTCTTGAGCCTTACCTCAAATGGTTACAAGATCATGCTCAAAGTATTATAATGCCTCACCCCTCTATCCTCCCAGTAATCATAGAGCCTGTTGTGGAAGGAGATGTTCCATACACTATCCTGCATCCTGACATGCCTACCTCTCTTGAAGACCTACAAGGGGATTAGATACAGCTTAAGGGGGAGCAAGACACTTTTGAGGCCTAATTCTATGCCAACGAGAAGAAGGTTTTGGAACTCACTAGGCAACTTCATGAGGAGCGGAGCCTGAACGCCTACATCGCACGAAAGAGGATGCGTACAACTTTTTTATTTTATAGTTTTGTATTTCTTTATAAGCCCAAAAGAGGCATGATGCACTCGAAACTTTGATTTATTAATATAACGTGTGTTCCTTTTTTGGTCTAAAGCAAATTTAAATCTATAATTTCCTTGAAATCATTGCATATGCATTTACCATTCATCATAACATAAGCAGGTTTCTTACAACAAGTCTCCTCATATTTCTACTATTTATTCCAGTAAGATGGATCTCGAGCAGACAGTAAAAGACCTTCATGCACAGAATGCTCAGTTTCAATAGATGTTCTTGACTCTAGCCAAAGGACAAGAGGATTTGAAAACTTTGCTGATTGAAGAAAAGAAGAAGAAAGCAAAGAAAATAACTGGAGTTCTGAATATGGGAAGAAGGTTCCAGGGACAAGCCAGACGGACCCTAGACTTTGCAACGCCATCTGGTGAAAAGGATAATCAAGAAGTGAAAGGCAAAGAAGCGGTTGCCCAACCAGAGTCTGAAGAGGAAAAAGAAGAAGATTACTCTGAAGAGCAATATCCTCCGGCCGACGACAAATACAAACATCTGGAAGAACGTCTAAGTGCAATGGAAATTCAGAAAGTGCCTGGGCTGGACTTTGAAGAGCTGGGTTTAGTGTCTGGGATTGTTATTCCACCAAAATTTAAGGCACCAGTGTTTGCTAAGTACGACGGGGTTTCGTGTCCCAAGATGAATCTCCGATCTTATGTGAGGAAGATACAACCTTACACGGCTGACAGAGATTTATGGGTCCAGGTAACTATCTGGGACTCAGCTAGATTGGTTCTATCAACTAGAGAGGGCCAATATCCATAATTGAGAAGACCTTTCCGCTGCTTTCTATAAGCAATATCAATACAACACAGACCTTCCTCCCACCCGTACTCAACTCCAGAGTATGGCTATAGTTTCAAGTGAAGGTTTCAAAGACTACGCTCAGAAGTGGAGGGACTTAGCAGGAAGAATCCAGCCTCCCCTTTCTGAAAGAGAACTAGTAGACATGTTTTTGGGTACCCTGGCCGGTCCTTTCTTTAATCACTTAATTGGAAGTTCCTCTGTAGGCTTTACTGAATTAATCTTGACCGGAGAAAGAGTGGAAGCTAGGATTAAGAGTGGGAAGATTCAAAAAGACGCATCCTCTGCTGCTGTAAGAAAACAATTTATCGGGAAGAAAGAAGTTAGTGATGTGTATCCTCAAAGGAATCAAGAAAGAACTGAACTTCGTCCAATGGTAAGGGCCGTCATGATCCCTAAGCCTGCACCTACTCAACAAAGGAGCAACCAACCAAGAATAGAAAGACCAGTAAGACAATTTAAGCGGATTAATATGACACTATCTTAAGTCCTTCCACATTTGTTGAGATTTAATCTGGTAACTTTGAAAGAAGCTCCGAAGAATCCCAACACTACATCTCCTCACTACCATCCTAATGATCGTTGTGCTTACCATTTAGAGAGTCCAGGTCATGATACCAACAACTGTTGGGCTTTGAAAAACAAGGTGCAAGACCTTCTTGAAGCAAAAGAAATTAAATTTGATGCTCCTGAAATCCCAAATGTTATCGCCGCTCCTATGCCCAAGCATGGCCGTGATGTTAACGCTGTTGAAGATGATATGTTTGTTACTGCTGTTTATGAACTTGTTACTCCTCTTCTGACTATCAAGAAGAATCTATTGAGGGCCGATTTATTTCTGGGCCGTGACGAAAGCTACCACCTTTGTGTATCCCTACCAACTGGGTGTCATTTATTGAAAGCAGGTGTTCAACGCCTAATGGATGACAAAGAGATTTTGTTTGAAAAGACTCCCGTTCCAACTATTTCTTACAATGATGTTTAAATAGTAACCATTTTCGCCAATCCTTCCAGGGTCTCCACCAAAAGACCCGTTAGGATTACATCAGTTCCAAAAGTAGCTCCACTGATAATTACTATGCATGGACCAATCCCGTACTCATCAGATAAAACCGTCCCATGGAATTATAGGGGCGACGTCTACTATCACGGTGTCAAACAGGATTGGCTGGCAGACGAAGACTCAATTTTTGAGAAGGCTGACCCCGACATCGGCAACATTGCAGGAAGCAGCAAGATAAACAGAAGTGGCAGAGTATTCTCTCACGATATTGCTCCTCTGAAAATCGTTATCGGTCCTGTGATCATCCCTGTTTCTGTTCCTGTTGACACTACTACTACTACAATCCCTATGGTTACCCTTACTGACACTCTTACCACCGAGTCGACCGAGACTCGGGGAAAAGGCATTCTAGTTGAGCCTACCAGGATGAAGGCGCAATCAGTATCTATCCCTGAGGCCTCCCAAAAGGAGATGGAAAAAATTCTGAAAATTATAAAGAGAAGCGACTACAACGTAGTCGAACAACTGGGGCAGACTCCGTCAAATATTTCCATGTTGGCTTTATTGTTGTGCTCCGAGGCTCATGCGAAGGCCTTGGTGAAATTTCTTAAAACTGCCCATGTACCACAAGAAACCTATGCTGATCAGTTCCAAGACTGTGTGTCCAGCTTGACCGCGGATAATGGTCTAGGCTTTTCTAATGCTGACTTGACACCTAGAGGGAGGAAGCACAACGAGGCATTACATGTCTCTGTCGAATGCCAGGACACAACTTTGGCCCATGTCTTGGTTGATACCGGTTCGTCTTTGAACGTGTTACCTAAGAAAGCTCTTGATAGAATCGACTATGAAGGTTTGACCTTAAAACCTAGCAACATAGTGGTAAGGGCCTTCGACGGTTCAAAAAGGATGGTGCATAGGGAGGTGGACATCCCCATAAAAGTTGGAACTCAAACCTTTGATTCAACTTTTTATGTGATGGACATTCGCCCTTCCTATTCCTGCTTATTGGGCCAACCATGGATTCCCAACGCTGGTGCCGTCACCTCTACATTGCATCAAATGCTGAAATATCCAACCGAGGGGAAAATCATTATTGTCCATGGAGAAGAGGAATATATGGTCAGTCACTTGAACTCCTTCAGATACGTGGAATTGGATGGTGAATTCATTGAAACTCCATTTAAGAACTTCGAGGAAGTCCCACAAAGCGTGGAAGTAACCAAGACTGTTTCCCAAGTCCCGAAGATTACAAGACCTCCGCTAAAGATGTCTTCATTAAAAGATGTTAAGGCAGTGATCGAAGAAGGTGGGTGTACTATTTGGGGCCAGCTCCCAGATATCCCATACAAATCTGACAAATTCGGTTTGGGTTTCACTTCAGGAGCCCAGAAAGTTGTACGCCATGCTCATGCCGGGGGACCACCCTTGAAGATCAACAACCACAGAGTCAACGCAGTGGAGGATGATGAGGACAGCTACGACCTGGAGGAATAGATTTTCCCAACTATCAATGGAGAACTCAGCAACTGGGAAGCTAAAGATTTTGTCCTAATTACTTGTAACCAACAGTAATTATCTTTAAAATTTTGTCAGACCTGTAATAATTAAACAATTCAGACTTTTAAAACCTTGTGTCTTACCCGAGGCACAACGGTCCATTTGTAAGGGTTGTTACCTCATTTTCATATGTCATGAATTAATCATGGACGTTCTTGCATACAAAATTTGTGCTCTTTGTCTTTCACTTTTCTACATTTTTTATTTTTCCTTCAAAGATAACTATACTCTTACACACACTCACATTCAAAATGCATATCTACATCCATTCGGGATCCCATGGGTAACGATTCTGCTATGGCTTTATGTGACTCTGAAAATCTAATCTACCAAGCCGAAGACGAAGGTGAGGAAGATTGTGAAGTTCCAGGGGAACTTGCCAGGTTACTACAATAAGAAGAGAGGACCATACATCCCAACGAAGAACCAGTGGACACAGTTAACCTAGGTACCGAGGAGGACAAGAAAGAAGTCAAGGTGCGTGCTAATCTGGAACCCAGTGTCAAGAAGAGTCTAATTCAGTTTCTACATGATTATGTTGAGGTCTTTGCCTGGTCGTACGAAGACATGCCATGACTGGATGCTGATATCGTGGTACATCGTCTACCGACAAAAGAAGGCTGCCCTCCGATAAAACAGAAAGTCCATCACATGCGGCCAGACATGTCAGAGAAGATCAAGACCGAAGTCATGAAACAATTCAACGCCAGATTCTTAGTCGTTACCTCATATCCACAATGGGTCGCCAACGTCGTTCCAGTGCCTAAAAAGGATGGCAAAGTACGCATGTGCATGGACTACAAAGATTTGAATAGGGCAAGCCCTAAGGATGATTTCCCACTTCCCCATATCGATATTCTAGTTGACAATACAACACAACATAAAGTGTTTTCCTTCATGGATGGTTTCTCAGATTACAATCAAATCAAAATGGCACCTGAGGACATGGAAAAAATAACCTTTGTCACACAATGAGGCACATTCTGTTACAAGGTTATATCATTCGGGTTGAAGAATGTTGGGGAAACCTATCAGCGTGCCATGGTAGCTCTATTTCACGACATGATACATCACAAAATAGAGGTCTATGTGGATGACATGATAGCCAGATCTCAAACTGAAGAGGAACATCTTGACCATTTACATAAACTCTTTGAGAGACTAAAGAAATACAAGCTGAGGTTGAACCTGAATAAATGCACATTTGGGATGAGGTCTGGTAAACTCCTAGGCTTTGTCGTCAGCGGTAAAGGTATCGAAGTGGAACCTGCCAAATTGAAAGCGATATAAGAAATGCCTGCTCCTCGCACCGAGAAGGAAGTCATAGGATTATTGGGACGGTTAAACTACACTTCCAGATTCATTTCTCACCTGACAGCTACTTGTGAACCAATCTTCAAATTATTGAATAAAGATCAAGTAGTCAAATGGAATGATGAATGCCAAACTGCCTTCGACAAGATCAAAGAATACCTTCAAGAGCCTCCTGTTTTAATGCCACCATTCGAGGGAAGACCCTTGATCATGTATCTAACTGTTTTGGAAAATTCAATAGGGTGTGTGTTGGGGCAGCATGACGAGTATGGCCGAAAAGAGCATGCTATTTATTACCTGATGTTGTACCCCAAAATTTGCCCTCCCATATTCTTCAAGAAATTGCCAAATCAAGTCTCAAGATTCCCCAAGGGTTGCACAGTGCAAAGGTCTCCTATACAGTCAAGATTAGGGTTTTGAATCTGATCAGTAAAATGAAGTTTCCAAAGGTCTAATCAAGTCTCACATGCCTACAAATATGATCAAGTATCCTCATATCAAGTTTCAAAACATTCAACTCAAAATTGCACAGTCAAAACCCTAATTGCACTACAGTCAACTATAGGGGCAAAATGGTCATTTGACAGTCAAAAGTTCAAATTTTTGGTCAACATATCATTTTGAAGCCACAAACATCATTTGATCAATTCTTGATCATGATTCTCAAAGCTTGGCTCAGAAATCATCAAGATGCAAAAGTTTCCTTATTTGGACAGCTGAAAAAGTCAACTGAAATTGACCAGGGCATAACTTTCACATGGATTATCATAAAAATTCCATCCAAATCTCATTTTGAAGAGAAAGACATTTCCTACAACTCATCTTCATACTTCAAGTCCAAGAAATGCTCTCACAAAAAGTTATCAATTTCAACATTATAGGTCATTTTCAAAAGTCAACAAAAAGGGACTTTAAGTCAAAGGCCATAACTTGATATTGGTAAATCAAAATGACATGGGACCAAAGACATTGGTTAGAGGACTCAAAGACCTTTCCAAAATGTCTAAGAACATGAGAAAAGATTAAAACTTGAGCAAGTTATGCCTTGTAGAAGTTGGGAAATTTTTGGATATTTTGAAAAGTCAACATTGATTCAAATAACCTAAAATTGCTAATGGGCCCATTTTTCTTCCATAATTCATCATCCATGACATATGCACGACCACTTGGCCCAAAGGGAAGTATTTTCTCATTTTTTATTTATTTATTTGAATTTTTATTTATAATAATTCACTTAAATCAATTAAATATGTGAAAAATATTTAACTTAACCTAACCAATCTTTTTATACATGTTTTAGCCTCAAGATTTCGTGTATATGCAGATAAGGAAAGATTTGGGTTGATTGGCTTGATTTTGAACCAAAAACACATGGAAAAGATATGAAAAAATCTTAGAAAATCAAATTTCCAAAATCAATGAATGCAATGGATTTGATTGATTTTTCTTGACCTAATTCACTACTACATATGCTAGGATCACAACCCTAATGAGAAGATACGCACAGCTGCTCAAGAAGGCCATAACCAAACTTGAAATTTTTCTCAAAAAAGTCAATTCTGAAAACACCTTTGCAAGGCGATTCAGGTCTCAATTCTTATTCCATTAGCTTCCTTGAACAATATAGGACGTATTCCAATCCAAAACATCAATCAAAACGCTGTGAAACGGTATCCAGAAGTCACACTTTTTCCATTTTTTTTCATTATCGTGTTTTAACATTTACGCACGTTCATGGCATTTTGATTATATATTCATGATCAGTGAAGTGTTTGCAAGCTAACCATATGCCTTAATTTGATTATCATGCGCTATAGGCAAATACACCATGTTCGTTTTTTAGGGTTGCAGGAGTTATGATTTGGGGCTTTCCACCCAAAGAAAAATTAGCCTTCAAGACCTGTGCCATTAGATTCAGCAGGTTTGGACGAAGAAGATACCATGCTCGCGCTTAATTTATGGACCCTCTAGGCCTATTCGCTATTTTCCCAAAACTGGCCTAAGAAAACACATGGAAACCGTTGCTTATGTTATTTGTATTTCAGGAAAAATAAAACATGAAGAAGAAGACGATGTCGTGGCATGAATCGGTTGGATCATTTAAAATTCGCGCGCGTTTCCAAGCCATTAACCCACTTTCTTTTATATTATTTGTTTGTTTATTATATATCAAAACGCGTGGAATGGCTTAGTGGTGAGCAGGGCTATTGGTAACACTCCTGACCTGGGTTCGAGTCCCAGGTCTACGTTAATTTCCATATTATTTTGCAATACATATTCCTATGCAGTTTCAAAGGTGGAGCGCACCATACATCCTCCAGATCAAATCGCCCACGTGCCTAGTGGAATCAAACCAAAGGCTGAGATTGAAGGGACACCCTAAACCCTAGTCAAAATGCCAGCAGGTTGTCTGAAAAAGTCAAATGGACCAGGTTGTTGGGCCAGATTTCTTAATTCATACCTCCACTTTGGGGACTACAACCCCCTAGGTTTGCATATTTTTCACTTTTCTTTATTTTTTTTATTTCAATTTAATTCTATTTCTTTTAATAATTGTTTTGTTCAATTTAATTAATTATTTTCATAAAATATAGAGTACCATAAAAAATCAGAAAAAACTAAAAAAAACCAAATATATTTATTTCTAATATTTTTCTTGTAAATAAATGCATGTAAATTAATTAGCTTAAAATAGGGTTTTAATTTTAATTCCTTTCATAACAAAATCTAAAAAATATAGAACTAGGTTTAATTAATGTTTTATTCCTTTTTAATTTTTCTTTTTCACAATAATATTATTTATTTTATTTATTTTCATAATTAAAATTGTATATAAAAATTAGGTTTAATTTAGGTTAAATTTTAATGTTTTCTTAATAAATTAAAATAAAGTAGAATTAGGGTTAGTAGTTAATTTTAATTAATTCTTTCTTTTTTTCTATTAAATCTTAAAATACATAAAAATGCCAAAAAAAAACAAAAACAATTTCTTTTCTTAAATTAATTAATTCATGTAATTTTAATATTTTGCAAAAAGGGTCCAACGCCCTCCTTTCGATTTAATTGTTTAATTTCGCATATTTATTTTATTTTGCTTAAATAATTATGTACCTCTCCCGAAGCCTTGTAATTACTCCTCGCACTTTTAATTTCTTTATTTTTCTGTCAAATCGGGTCCTGGTTAATTTTGGCGATGTGGACCCGCGCCATTTGTAATAGCTTAGAATTTACTTTTCCCGCAAATATTTTAACTGTTAAACAAAGCATGAAAGAATGTATGTCGAAATAAAATCAAGCGTAGAACACCAATGACATGACAAGATAAATGCAAATGAAAACGACACACAAATCGCACACACCACCCCTAGGGTACGCCTCACTGTTGCCTTGCCTCGAAAGGTGATCGTCGAGTAGAGGATGTCTTAGTAAGTCCTCATGATCCGGGAACCTGGCATGAGGGTAGCTTCTAAGGTGTCTTCCCATTGCTCTGGTGATCACCATGTCCCGAACCCTCTAATTGACCCGAACACCTCCAACGGTGGTGCTACCTACCTCTCAATGGTGGGATGGCACTACTTTAAAGGACATTTACACAGACGAATTCCTTAGGGTAGGTAGGTTCTCGTAGATACTTGCTCTAAATTTCAAAACAAATCAAAAATACTTTTCACACCAACACATTTTCAAAAGCTTTCGAAAGCAATTTTTCAAACACTCTTGAGGACCGATACAAGAGTCGAACTGGAATTTTCAAAGAAACTTTTTTAAAACCCACAGTTGAAAAGCAAACAAACCATTTTGAAAACACAAATGAGCAAGTATCTAAGAGCCCATGGATAACCATGGATAGAAAGGGTGCTAACACCTTCCCTTTCTATAACCTACCTCCCGAACCGAGAGCAATCTCTATAAGGAATTTTTCTGTGTTTTTGTCCTTTCCATTTGGAGAAAATAAAAGACGGTGGCGACTCTTGCTTCCGCGACATTTCGCGAACCAGCGTTAAACAGTCAGTTCCAGATCCACCGATCACAGAACTGGCGACTCTGCCGGGGATATTTTTAAAGTGAGGTGTACCTTAGGGTTAGTTCATAACTGTGTTTTCAATTGTATTGACTTGTCTGCTTTAAATTTGTGGGTTTCATGGGAGTTACATAGATCCTAACCCGGATCTGGGGATACCCTGTTTAGGTAGCATAAGCTGTGAGGGACCTGTCCGGCGTATACCGACATGGGTGAAGTAGTGGCTACGTTGGTGTGGCGCCTTGGTCTGTACCGATATCCCTCGTGTTGAAACGGGGAGAATATGGGTCTTCTAAGGAGTCATTAAGCACCAACAGACTGTAGAACCTCAATTGACACAACTTGGCCATTAGAACAGTAGCAGTATGCTACGCCCATTGAGGCTAAACTCTCGTGATGGTTCTGGCCGCAAGAAAAGATTGCGATGCTGGAGTTATGACCGATTGAGGGTAGTCAATGATATTGGGATCCTCTAAGAACCCGGTTACTTTGATAGGACAGGTATGAACCAACCAACTGAAAGAGGGTAATACCTAGACCTCAGGCTGGCCTAAACTCTAAGGGCTTCTCTTGTGTGACTTGTGTGCCTTCGTACTTGACTATCTGCATGCTTGTTACCTGACACTTGTTTCTTGTAGGCTTTGCCTATAGTCCTTAAATGGGACTCATAACAGGGTACTAAGTTTCTTGCAGGTTTTGCCTGTAGTCCTTAAATGGGACTCATGACAGGTTTACTTGAGTTTCTTGCAGGTTTTAGTTTGCGGTCCTTAATTTGGACTCATAACAGGGTTACATACATCACCCCATGTATAGCATGACATCATACCATTGCATACATCCTAACCCATTTCAAGGATCTCAAGGGCTTGTGATGCAGGTCACGGTGAATCCACTATCCCAGCAAGGGGCAAAGAGGATTTATTTTCCTCTAGCCAGAGTTGTCAGGGGCTATGACCCACTTGATATGGTGAGCTCTGACTCCTGAAGGAGGTTCCCTAACCAAGGTCGTTTGGAAATCAAAACCAGACATGATGACTAAAGTCAGAGGCTATGACCCACTGGATATGGTGAGCCTTTGACCCTTGGAAGAAAGACTCTCAATAAATATGGGGTTCCTTCCATCAAGCTACCGGACCCAAATTCTAACAAATTTTCATGTTTATCCTGCGGGATCCTTGAAAACATTGCATGCATGTCATACACATCATTACATAACAGGTACCCTTCTGACAGGTCACTTACCCTTCTCGCTGTTTATTTCAGCAATGGCCTTCCAACCAGATGACCAGGACCTCCTTGCTCAAGAGACTCGGTTCGGGGAAATCCTCCTGAATCTATCCAAGAGGCAGGAAGAGCTAAGGAACCTGCTCAGGGAGACCTTTGTCAGGAACAGTGCTGAGGATGAAAGGTTGAAACATCTACAAGCTGAGATGGATGCAATAAAAGCCCAAATGCTGGGGCAGAGGAATGCCATTCAAGGCTTAGCTCAAAGACAAGATGAGCTCCGGTTTCTCGTCAACCAATTGCTTCAGGGTAACCAACTGGGGCAAACATCTAAGGGTAAAAAGCCAGGCATCGTTCGACCATCTTTGAGACAAAGAGGTAAGGAGAAAGCTCCTCATATGGCTTCAGTATCCCCAATTCAGTATCAACCTCACCAGCTTCAACCAGACAAGCCCCAAAGGCAATTCACCGAGCTCAACGTGTCGCTGCCTCAAGCCTTACAACAACTTCTGAGGTTGAACTTGGTAACTCGAAAGAATCCTCCTAAGAATCCCAACAGGACACCTTCGAGGTATAACCCCAACTCTCACCGCGCTTATCATTCTGACAGCCCAGGGCATGCTACAGAGGATTGTTGGACTTTGAAGAATAAAATCCAGGACCTGATCGAGGAAGGAGCTGTGGAATTCACCCAAGATGGCCAGGCTGAATGCTTCTACCATCCCTACAGGAGGCACCATTTGAAGTGACAAGCCCTGAGATGAGAAGAATTTTTGTTCATTCGAATGTTCAAGTTGTAATTTTCTTTTGTTCAAACATTTACTCATTGTTAAACATTGTTATTTCATTAATGCATCGCATATGTCTATTCTGAAACAATATATTCGTATTCACTCTATGCAAATTATTTTCATATTTTTTCTGATGATCAACGCTCGATTAAATTCTAAGCCTCTTGAGGGAGGATGACGAAAACGATACCGCAATCATTACAGTATGCTTTTGAACGGACCCCGCTTATGAGGTACAAGCATTGTTTCAATTCCTAAACACTGGAGTTATAAGGAAGATAATCCCTCGTCAACCCCTCTGAGCCAAGAAGTAGGAGTTTTTCTTTTCGAAATTTAAAACCCTTAATCATAACCTGGGGCAGGGTAGTCTCTTAGTTGATCCAAATGCATAACGAATGGCACCAAAGAGGTCCTTACAAAGCAAAGAAAGACAGTGATGGTTCCGAACAATCATAAAGACAGGCAGTCGTTATCAAAAAAAAATTATAAATGAAAAGCCCAAAAAGTCAAAACCTATAAAGGGGACTTACGAAACTGGGGCATCCCGCTGACTGTAATTCCAAAAAAGGAAACAGTTCAGGCAAAAAAAGAAAGGGATAACTAAATCAAAAAGAAAGAGGTCCTACAAAACCTCAACAAAAAAGGAGATGACTGCCTATTCAAAATAAATTGTCAACATCCGAACCATCACCGGAAAATCAGAGCAAAGACTCAAACGAGGTCTAACGTATGATCAACTGAGTTTAGGTTTGAAGAACATCACGAAGAGCGGGTGGGTACAAATAAAATTTGAGCCTTTATCCTTTGTTTCTTAAACCGTGAACCAGGCCACGTTATAACCCTTAAAAGTCCTAGCTGAAGCATGGGTTAGGTCGAAAGCATACTGTGACGAAAGGTATCCTGACTCCTTAAGGCTTACAGTAAATACGGAGTTGACATCACGTTTTACAAACATTCACTGGTTTTATAAAAAAGAATGCATTTTCAAAATCTTCAAGACAGACATAGGCTTTGCATTTTTAACATAACTTTGTTTGCATATGACTTTTTGTTTGAATAACATAGAAGTTCGCATGATGAATGCCTAATGAACAAAAGTACCTCCAATCAAGGGGCAGACATGACCATGGTCCATTATTTGGGGCAGTCCAATCAAGATTCAAGGAATCTCTCAAGATGCCAAATAGCCTGGGGCAAATCTCTGCTTGAATCACTTGGGGCACTGCAGCAATGAATCTTGCCTGATCAAACATCTTCTGGTAGCATGACGAAACACTTCTAACAGGGGCAACCCCCTACATCCTGAGAGCGCTGACATAGTCGGAAAAATACTACGCATCATCAAAGACCCGCTAGGTTGACACACCTAGGCAAAAATAAGGGCTTCCCGACGAACCAAAAGGGTTCGGGCAAAATGAAGGGGTGAAATAAAAAAATATGTACACCCGGCAAGTCGAAAACCTGAAAAAGGCGGCTTGGGCAAAAATGGGTATCCCGGTGGACTGAAAACCCGAAAGGGCGGTCCAGGCAAAAGTTAGGGATCAAAGCGTACGACTATGTCCCGTCATCTTGTCACCTGCCTACCAGAAGTAGGTCTGTCCATCAACAAGCTATCAGCACCTCACAGGTCTTCCTCTCCCACCTCAGAAACAGGGGCAATAATGAGTTGCCCAAGCAATCTAATTGTTCTATCCTCCAAGGTACCAAGGTAGGTTCAGCTGGAGAACATAACCAGATATCTCAATTCCCCAGAGAATGAATCAGCAGCTAGTACATTCTTCCCCGAGCAAAGCTATCAAATCTTAAGGAAGTTGGGTGTCCTCCAGCAGATCTCAACATTCCCCAGCACATCACTCTTAAACAAGCATCCCCGGTAGTCTTGCTCTAAAGATTGTTCCCCGGCGGCGTATCAACATTCAAAGGAATCACTTCCCCAGCATATCAAAACTTCCCCAGAAGATTCCAATCCAATTCCCCAGGAAATTTGGAATTCATATCCCCAAGCAGTAGGCTTATCCCCAGTAAATTTTGGAAGCTTATCCTTCGCAGAGCCCGAACGCGTCTCCCGGCTTTATTCAAAGAGTTATTTCCTTAACAGGATATAACTGGGTTATCCTCAGCCAAAAGCCACGGAAAGAGCGTCCTCGACGAAGTCTTCTTACCCCAGCGAAGTCCATCAACACTTCCAACACAGCAAAGTATCCTCAGCAAGTTACCATCAACAATTCAGCAAAAGCATTCCTCTCCCCACAGAGTATTGCTTCCCAGCATGGTCGCTAGAGTACTTTTCTCCCCGCAGAATCTTCCATTTGCCAAGTTTATTCCGCAACGGAGTCATCTTCTCCTACCGGTATTCTTGCAGTTATCATCCCCAGCGGAAGCAAAATCTATTCTTCAACATCAGCCCAGGATATGACTTCCCGACACCCGTCAAGGATTTACTTTCCTAGACGAAAAACATACATTCATAAAACATCACATACATCATTATAGCATGCATAGACGCATTATATCATACAAATCTCATTTATGTTGAGAACATCATTGCTTGATCCGTATCATGCATTGCATACGACTGATCTTTACCTTTCAGGAAGGATGCAGTTGAAATTCTCAATCATATTTCACGACCTAGACCGGTTCAGTTAATCGACTCCAAAGATTTCTTATCCAGTCCCAGGCCTTCTCTAGTCCAGCTAAATCGACTCCCAACAGATTTTTCTGATGAAGACTCAGTAGAAGTTATCCCAGATGTTTCCCTCTCCGACGGTGAGTGAGGTGATAATCTCCTATGGTTCCCTCTCCGACGGTGAGTGAGGTGGTAAGTCCTTTTCAGATGTTTCCCCCTCCGACGGTGAGTGAGGTGATAGTCAGATGTTTCCCTCTCCGACGGTAAGTGAGGTGGTAAGTCCTTTTCAGATGTTTCCCTCTCCGACGGTGAGTGAGGTGATAATCTCCTATGGTTCCCTCTCCGACGGTGAGTGAGGTGGTAAGTCCTTTTCAGATGTTTCCCTCTCCGACGGTGAGTGAGGTGATAGTCAGATGTTTCCCTCTCCGACGGTGAGTGAGGTGGTAAGTCCTTTTCAGATGTTTCCCTCTCCGACGGTGAGTGAGGTGATAATCTCCTATGGTTCCCTCTCCGACGGTGAGTGAGGTGGTAAGTCCTTTTCAGATGTTTCCCTCTCCGACGGTGAGTGAGGTAATAATCTCCTATGGTTCCCTCTCCGACGGTGAGTGAGGTGGTAAGTCCTTTTCAGATGTTTCCCTCTCCGACGGTGAGTGAGGTGATAGTCTCCTATGGTCCCCTCTCCGACGGTGAGTGAGGTGGTAATCCCTTTTCAGATGTTTCCCTCTCCGACGGTGAGTGAGGTAATAATCTCCTATGGTTCCCTCTCTGACGGTGAGTGAGGTGGTAAGTCCTTTTCAGATGTTTCCCTCTCCGACGGTGAGTGAGGTGATAGTCTCCTATGGTCCCCTCTCCGATGGTGAGTGAGGTGGTAATCCCTTTTCAGATGTTTCCCTCTCCGACGGTGAGTGAGGTGATAATCTCCTATGGTTCCCTCTCCGACGGTGAGTGAGGTGGTAAGTCCTTTTCAGATGTTTCCCTCTCCGACGGTGAGTGAGGTGATAATCTCCTATGGTTCCCTCTCCGACGGTGAGTGAGGTGGTAAGTCCTTTTCAGATGTTTCCCTCTCCGACGGTGAGTGAGGTGATAGTCTCCTATGGTTCCCTCTCCGACAGTGAGTGAGGTGGTAAGTCCTTTTCAGATGTTTCCCTCTCCGACGGTGAGTGAGGTGATAATCTCCTATGGTTCCCTCTCCGACGGTGAGTGAGGTGGTAAGTCCTTTTCAGATGTTTCCCTCTCCGACGGTGAGTGAGGTGATAGTCTCCTGTGGTTCCCTCTCCGACGGTGAGTGAGGTGGTAAGTCCTTTTCAGATGTTTCCCTCTCCGACGGTGAGTGAGGTGATAATCTCCTATGGTTCCCTCTCCGACGGTGAGTGAGGTGACAATTCCTTTTCAGATAATCCCCTCTCCGACGGTGAGTGAGGTGACAATTCCTTTTCAGATTATAATTTCTTATTGGTTCCCTCTTCCCGATCCTGCGAAGATGGTAATTCCCACCAAGATTTTCTCAACGAGCGTTGTTGAAGTTAAAGTCACTCAAGGTTCTCTTACCATTCATGCTAAGGCAGTAACCATTCCTGGTTCATTCATCATCTCTTGAAGCTCCAGACTCAGCTCCTGTAACCAGTCAGGATATATCTATACCGAGGATCTAAAAATCAGCTCCTGCAACGTGTCAGGTACTCATTTTCTCTTTTGCAGGTATGCAGGTTCTCGCTAAGGAATCTCTTACGCGATCAACATCCAGATGGCATCTATAAGCCCATCACCCTATTCATCAATCTCCAAATGGCATCTATAAGCCCATTCCCATCATCACTGCTACTATGTGAGCGCAAATTTCTGGGCACTCTAGTGTTCAATCATCTTCCACCCTCGGATTACGAAAGGAACATCAGCCAATCTGCATCCTCAGGTCTAAGAATATTGAACAGGGGCAACTGTTGTACCCCAAAATTTACCCTCCCATATTCTTCAAGAAATTGCCAAATCAAGTCTCAAGATTCCCCAAGGGTTGCACAGTGCAAAGGTCTCCTATACAGTCAAGATTAGGGTTTTGAATCTGATCAGTAAAATGAAGTTTCCAAAGGTCTAATCAAGTCTCACATGCCTACAAATATGGTCAAGTATCCTCATATCAAGTTTCAAAACATTCAGCTCAAAATTGCACAGTCAAAACCCTAATTGCACTACAGTCAACTGTAGGGGCAAAATGGTCATTTGACAGTCAAAAGTTCAAATTTTTGGTCAACATATCATTTTGAAGCCACAAACATCATTTGATCAATGCTTGATCATGATTCTCAAAGCTTGGCTCAGAAATCATCAAGATGCAAAAGTTTCCTTATTTGGACAGCTGAAAAAGTCAACTGAAATTGACCAGGGCATAACTTTCACATGGATTATCAGAAAAATTCCATCCAAAGCTCATTTTGAAGAGAAAGACATTTCCTACAACTCATCTTCATACTTCAAGTCCAAGAAATGCTCTCACAAAAAGTTATCAATTTCAACATTATAGGTCATTTTCAAAAGTCAACAAAAAGGGACTTTAAGTCAAAGGCCATACCTTGATATTGGTAAATCAAAATGACATGGGACCAAAGACATTGGTTAGAGGACTCAAAGACCTTTCCAAAATGTCCAAGAACATGAGAAAAGCTTAAAAATTGAGCAAGTTATGCCTTGTAGAAGTTGGGAAATTTTTGGATATTTTGAAAAGTCAACATTGATTCAAATAACCTAAAATTGCTAATGGGCCCATTTTTCTTCCATAATTCATCATCCATGACATATGCACGACCACTTGGCCCAAAGGGAAGTATTTTCTCATTTTTTATTTATTTATTTGAATTTTTATTTATAATAATTCACTTAAATCAATTAAATATGTGAAAAATATTTAACTTAACCTAACCAATCTTTTTATACATGTTTTAGCCTCAAGATTTCGTGTATATGCAGATAAGGAAAGATTTGGGTTGATTGGCTTGATTTTGAACCAAAAACACATGGAAAAGATATGAAAAAATCTTAGAAAATCAAATTTCCAAAATCAATGAATGCAATGGATTTGATTGATTTTTCTTGACCTAATTCACTACTACATATGCTAGGATCACAACCCTAATGAGAAGATACGCACAGCTGCTCAAGAAGGCCATAACCAAACTTGAAATTTTTCTCAAAAAAGTCAATTCTGAAAACACCTTTGCAAGGCGATTCAGGTCTCAATTCTTATTCCATTAGCTTCCTTGAACAATATAGGACGTATTCCAATCCAAAACATCAATCAAAATGCTGTGAAACGGTATCCAGAAGTCACACTTTTTCCATTTTTTTTCATTATCGTGTTTTAACATTTACGCACGTTCATGGCATTTTGATTATATATTCATGATCAGTGAAGTGTTTGCAATCTAACCATATGCCTTAATTTGATTATCATGCGCTATAGGCAAATACACCATGTTCGTTTTTTAGGGTTGCAGGAGTTATGATTTGGGGCTTTCCACCCAAAGAAAAATTAGCCTTCAAGACCTGTGCCATTAGATTCAGCAGGTTTGGACAAAGAAGATACCATGCTCGCGCTTAATTTATGGACCCTCTAGGCCTATTCGCTATTTTCCCAAAACTGGCCTAAGAAAACACATGGAAACCGTTGCTTATGTTATTTGTATTTCAGGAAAAATAAAACATGAAGAAGAAGACGATGTCGTGGCATGAATCGGTTGGATCATTTAAAATTCGCGCGCGTTTCCAAGCCATTAACCCACTTTCTTTTATATTATTTGTTTGTTTATTATATATCAAAACGCGTGGAATGGCTTAGTGGTGAGCAGGGCTATTGGTAACACTCCTGACCTGGGTTCGAGTCCCAGGTCTACGTTAATTTCCATATTATTTTGCAATACATATTCCTATGCAGTTTCAAAGGTGGAGCGCACCATACATCCTCCAGATCAAATCGCCCACGTGCCTAGTGGAATCAAACCAAAGGCTGAGATTGAAGGGACACCCTAAACCCTAGTCAAAATGCCAGCAGGTTGTCTGAAAAAGTCAAATGGACCAGGTTGTTGGGCCAGATTTCTCAATTCATACCTCCACTTTGGGGACTACAACCCCCTAGGTTTGCATATTTTTCACTTTTCTTTATTTTTTTTATTTCAATTTAATTCTATTTCTTTTAATAATTGTTTTGTTCAATTTAATTAATTATTTTCATAAAATATAGAGTACCATAAAAAATCAGAAAAAACTAAAAAAAACCAAATATATTTATTTCTAATATTTTTCTTGTAAATAAATGCATGTAAATTAATTAGCTTAAAATAGGGTTTTAATTTTAATTCCTTTCATAACAAAATCTAAAAAATATAGAACTAGGTTTAATTAATGTTTTATTCCTTTTTAATTTTTCTTTTTCACAATAATATTATTTATTTTATTTATTTTCATAATTAAAATTGTATATAAAAATTAGGTTTAATTTAGGTTAAATTTTAATGTTTTCTTAATAAATTAAAATAAAGTAGAATTAGGGTTAGTAGTTAATTTTAATTAATTCTTTCTTTTTTTCTATTAAATCTTAAAATACATAAAAATGCCAAAAAAAAAACAAAAACAATTTCTTTTCTTAAATTAATTAATTCATGTAATTTTAATATTTTGCAAAAAGGGTCCAACGCCCTCCTTTCGACTTAATTGTTTAATTTCGCATATTTATTTTATTTTGCTTAAATAATTATGTACCTCTCCCGAAGCCTTGTAATTACTCCTCGCACTTTTAATTTCTTTATTTTTCTGTCAAATCGGGTCCTGGTTAATTTTGGCGATGTGGACCCGCGCCATTTGTAATAGCTTAGAATTTACTTTTCCCGCAAATATTTTAACTGTTAAACAAAGCATGAAAGAATGTATGTCGAAATAAAATCAAGCGTAGAACACTAATGACATGACAAGATAAATGCAAATGAAAACGACACACAAATCGCACACACCACCCCTAGGGTACGCCTCACTGTTGCCTTGCCTCGAAAGGTGATCGTCGAGTAGAGGATGTCTTAGTAAGTCCTCATGATCCGGGAACCTGGCATGAGGGTAGCTTCTAAGGTGTCTTCCCATTGCTCTGGTGATCACCATGTCCCGAACCCTCGAATTGACCCGAACACCTCCAACGGTGGTGCTACCTACCTCTCAATGGTGGGATGGCACTATTTTAAAGGACATTTACACAGACGAATTCCTTAGGGTAGGTAGGTTCTCGTAGATACTTGCTCTAAATTTAAAAACAAATCAAAAATACTTTTCACACCAACACATTTTCAAAAGCTTTCGAAAGCAATTTTTCAAACACTCTTGAGGACCGATACAAGAGTCGAACTGGAATTTTCAAAGAAACTTTTTTAAAACCCACAGTTGAAAAGCAAACAAACCATTTTGAAAACACAAATGAGCAAGTATCTAAGAGCCCATGGATAACCATGGATAGAAAGGGTGCTAACACCTTCCCTTTCTATAACCTACCTCCCGAACCGAGAGCAATCTCTATAAGGAATTTTTCTGTGCTTTTGTCCTTTCCATTTGGAGAAAATAAAAGACGGTGGCGACTCTTGCTTCCGCGACATTTCGCGAACTAGCGTTAAACAGTCAGTTCCAGATCCACCGATCACACCTGAGTAAAAAGTTTACCAACTGTGAAACAAGATATTCATTGCTCGAGAAAACTTGTTGTGCTCTGGCATGGGCTGCTCACCGACTACGATAGTATATGCTGACCCATACTACCTTATTGATATCCAAGATGGATCCAATAAAATACATATTTGAGAAGCCTGCCCTCTCTGGGAGAATAGCGAGATGGCAGATGATCCTGATGGAGTATGACATTCAGTACACTACCCAGAAAGCAATAAAGGGCAGTGTGCTAGTCGATCACCTAGATCATCAAGCTGTGGATGACTACCAGTCCATGAAGTTAGAATTCCCAGATGAAGATATCATGATGGTAAACAACTTTGAAGAACTCAGACCATATGAAGGACCTGAACAAGGATCTCGATGGACCCTGGTTTTTTATGGGGCGTCCAACGCACTCGGTAATGGCATAGGTGTTGTACTCATATCCCCTGAAGGATGTCACACTCCCTTTGCCGCAAGACTCTGCTTCAACTGTACAAATAGCATGGCAGAATATGAAGCGTGCATTTTTGGTCTCAAAGCTGCCATAGATTTGGGAATCAAGTCTTTAAGTGTGTTTGGAGACTCAGCCTTGGTCATCAATCAGATCAAAGGAGAATGGGACACTAATCACCCTAACCTCATCCCCTACAAAGAACATGTGTTGACATTAATCCCACATTTTGAGAAAATTACCTTCGAGTATTTCCTGCGAGAAGAAAATCAACTAGCGGATGCGCTAGCCAAAATGTCATCCATGTTTAAATTCAAATGGGATAACGAGGCTCCCCAGATCACCATTGAACGAATGGAAGAACCATCTCACTGTCACGAGATCAATACTGAAGAAGTAGTGGACCGACCTTGGTTCCACAAAGTTAAGAGGTATCTCGAGGCTCAAGAGTATCCGGAAGAAGCTTCAGTCAATGATAAGAAGTTCTTAAGGAGATTCTCTGCTAAGTTCTTCCTTAGTAATCTTATTCTCTACAAGCACAATCATGACTCTATTTTGCTTCATTGCATAGACAAGGCTGAGGCAGAAAATATCATGGATGATCTACATAAAGGAACTTTTGGCACCCATTCCAGTGGGCATACGATGGATAAGAAAATCCTACTAGCAGGGTATTACTGGTCTACCATGGAAGCAGATTGCTATCAACATTCATGAACCTATCATAAGTGTAAAATCTATGCTGACAAAGTGCATATACCTCCAGTACCTCTGAATGTCCTGACTGCTCCCTGGCCATTCGCGATGTGGGGCATCGATATGATTGGAGAAATCAAGCCTACCGCTTCTAATGGACACCGCTTCATCTTGGTGGCTATTGACTATTTCACAAAGTGGGTTAAGGTAGCTTCTTTCGCTTCTGTCACCAAAAATGTCGTGGTCTGGTTCATCAAACAAAATCTCATATGTCGGTACGGTATTCCAGAGAGAATCATCACAGACAATGGTATGAATCTCAAGAATACTGTGATCACCGCACTATGCGCACAATTCAAGATCCAGCACCATAACTCTTCTCCTTACCAGCCAAAGATGAATGGTGTTGTCGAAGCCGCAAATAAGAACATCAATAAGATCATACAAAAAATGACAGTAACCTACAAGGACTGGCATGAGATTCTACCATTCTCTCTCCACGGTTACCGTACCATGGCGCACACATCAAGCGGTGAAACACCTTACTCCCTGGTATACAGTATGGAAGTTGTCTTGCCTATTGAGGTCCAGATCCCTTCTCTGAGAATCAGGAAGGATGCAAGGTTGAATGAAGAAGATTGGATCCAAACTTGAGTCGATCAACTAAACTTGATTGATGAGAATAGGCTTACTGCTGTCTGTCATGGGAAAATGTATCAGAAACGGATGATCAAGTCTTTCAACAAAAAGGTCAGACGCCAAGTGTATCAAGTCGGGGATCTGCTGATCAAGCGCATCATACTGCCGCAAGGTGATCCCAGGGTAAAATGGATTCCTACGTATGAAGGACCGTTTGTGATCAAAAGCATATTCTCTGGTGGAGCAATGATCTTAACCACTATGGATGCGACAATCTTCCGCACCCTGTAAACGCAGACATAGTCAAAAGATACTACGCATAAGAGACCCACTAGGTTGACACACCTAGGCAAAACAAGGGTATCCCGGCGAATCAAAAAGGTTCGAGAAAAAAATTAGGGATAAAAAAAAAATCTATACACCCGGCAAGTTGAAAACCCGAAAGGGCGACTTGGGCAAAAAAGGGTATCCCGGTGGACTGAAAACCCGAAAGGGCGGTCCAGGCAAAAGTTAGGGAATTAAATCATATGACTATGTCCCATTGATCACCTTACAGACATCCTTTAGCCTCGATTGACAAACTCAACGGTTCTAATCAATCCAATCAACTTTCGACAAGGCAGCAAGTGGACAAGACGCTCAAAGACACGAAGGCTATAGCAGAATGGGAACCTCATGGGATTATTGCACATAGCTATCTTTTCTTTGTATCAAATTTTCATTTTTTACAACGACATTCTCTTACTAGAATGTTCGTCTCATTGTACAAAAAAAATACTTATTCAAGTTAATACAAAGATACCCCTTTTAAAGTGCAAAGCTATCTGTTTTTTTCTTTATTTATGTGTTTTATTTACAAAAACGTCCAATGATTTATTTTTGAACATATGCATTTGAACGTAACTACTGTTTACAAATGAACAAAAAGGAAGAGAAAATAGAAAGGCAGTCACTAATGGCTTTAAGAAATAGGATAATATCTTTAGACTATTCCATAAAATCTACAGTGTGTAGTTTAATGATATCAAGCTCTATCACATCCCTTGTGGAACAAAACTTCCAGTTATCACTCCCCAGTAGAAGTCGCCCAATTTCTCAGGATTCCTCAACAGGATTTCACAAATAATACATGGCGGTTCCCTTACAACAAAGTTTATTTCTCTAACAAATAGAAGCTCATCAATTCGTCAGCACTTCAAAACATAAAGACTTACACTCCACATCCCCAGCAGCCGTCGGGGATTTATTTTCCCAAAAGCATTACAACACAATAGCTTACATGCCCATACATCGCATCCATACGCCATAACATTGACAACGTGAATACATACAACATAATCTCATTCATTTTTTTGAGAACATCATTGTACAATGCATTTCATACATCATGACATTGCATACAACTAATCTTTCATCTCTTCAAGAAAGATCAGTCAGCAGATGGCTATCATCAACAATTTGCAAAAGGTCAGAGATTGATACCTGAAACGAGCTGGGGCAATTATCTACACGACTAGCAGAAGATTCCTACACGGGTTTCTTCACATACACTCTTGCAGATACAGTTCGGATATGCTCCAGATATGGACGCTATTCTGATACTCATTTAGATTCAGCTTTCAGATACAATTCAGATACGCTCCATATATGGATGCCATCCTGATACTCATTCAGATTCAACTTTCAAATACAATTCAGATATGTTCCAGATAAGGACGCCATTCTGATACTCATTCAGATTCAGCTTTCAGATACAGTTCGGATACGCTCCAGATACGGACGCCATTCTGATACTCATTCAGATTCAGCTTTCAGATACAGTTCAGATACGCTCCAGATACGGACGCCATTCTGATACTCATTCAGATTCAGCTTTCATATACAGTTCAGATACGCTCCAGACACAGATTCCATTCTAAAACTCATTCAGATTCAGCTTTCAGATACAATTCAGATACGCTCCAGACACGGATGCCATTATAATACTCATTCAGATTCAGCTTTCAGGTACAGTTCAAATATGCTCCAGACACAGATGCCATTCTGATACTCATTCAAATTCGGCTTTCAGATGCAGTTCAGATACGCTCCATACACGGATGCCATTCTGATACTCATTCAGATTCAACTTTCAGATACAGTTCAAATACGCTCCATACACGGATGCCATTCTGATACTCATTCAGATTCAGCTTTCATATACACTTCAGATACGCTCCAGACACAGATGCCATCCTAATACTCATTTGGATTCAAATTTCAGATACAGTTTAGATATGATCCATATTCAGATGTCATTTCGTCACTCATTCAAATACAGTCTAGAAATGAGCCATATTACAGTCCATTTATGGATATTATTCTGGTACTCAACCCAACATATCCACTATTTCAGTATAAATCAATCAAAGATTTATTCTGACACTTCTTATATTCCTACCAATAATCATTTTTGGATGGCACCTGTAAGCCTATCTCCAACAACTTTCCACCATCTCTCCAAATGGCATCTTTAAGCCCATTCCCTACACCATCAACCATCACATCCTCGAGTGCAAATTTCTGGGCACTCTAGTGTCCAATCATCTTCCACCTTTAAGTTATGAATGACGGATCTGCCAATCTAACTCTTCAGGTTTAAGAAGATTGAACAGGGGCAGCTGTTGTACCCCAAAATTTTCCCTCTCACTTATCAAATATTTTCTCATAAGATCTCTTGTGGTTCAAGATAGCACAAGGGTTGATTAGCTCAAGACATCTCCTTAAGCACTGATGACTGAAATTAGGGTTTGCGATTGTACAAGGATAATTGAAATTTTAATGGCTCATATGACTTTCATGGATCATTATGGACCCCCAAGATTACTCATGTCAAGTTTCAAGCCTTGAATCACATTTTTGCTTAGCCAATTGAGCAGTTAACCTAAAAATCAGCTATATTGGGAAAAAGTCAATTGTGGCCAATTTACAGTCAAATTTCATAATTTTTTATCCATATCAACATTATAAACTCATATGTATCATTTGATCAAGTTTGGACCACAATTCCTCAAGAAATTTGATCAAATCATCAAAAGGGCAAAATGGTCAAAATTAGGGTTTTGATTGAGAAAAGGCAATTTGTGATTTTTGACCTAGAAAATGGTTAATTGGTTTGAAGCATGATCTTAATAGTTCAATTACACCATTTTTACCTAATGTAATGACTCAAAACATTGCTCAAGATCAATTGGATTGATAGTGAATTTTTAGTCAACTGATCAAAAGTCAATTGTACACTGAAAAGTTAAACTTTGACTTTTTGGTCAAAATCAAGTGTCAAAGATCACAATTCATCAAAAAATGTCAAAATGTGAAACTTATTCATCAATAAACCAAAAAGTCAAGATTTCATTTTGAAAAGTCAAAGTTTTCAAACTTAGAAATTTTTCTAAGTGTTAAAAACTTCATGTTTTTTTCACAACTTTGAGCAAATTTTTCACTATGATGCAAGATGATTCAAAAGAAACTTTCAAAATGAAAGTTGTATATCTCCATGAGATCTAAAACATTGCTTTAAGCAACTTCTTATAAAAATGCTTGGATCTCAAGTTATTAATTCATGAAGTCATGGTCTGGAAACTAAACACTTGGTGAAATTTTGAACAGGTCAGGATTTTGACCTAACTTCTGACCCAAGTTTCACCTAGTTCCAAGGGGAATTTTAAAAATTGATTCAAAGATTGGTTGTAGAGCACATTACAAGATTTCCAAAATGTCCAAGAACTCCTTGAGATCATTTGTGAGCAAGGAGAATCGAAGGTCATAAATTGGGGTTTCGAGTTGTTTTATAAGGCAAATTTTGTGATGAACAAAATTCAAATCTCAAACCTATACTGCATAATATTTGCTTTGCAGGCCTAAAAATTGTTAGGCACTCCATAATTAATTGCTTGCACAGCTGTTAGAGGTATCAACTCAAGCATTCAAAGCAATGCTATGCTTTATATCCATTTTAGAAAGAAAGTGCACAATGCCATTTTGAAAAAGTAGCTTTATGCACAAAACTTGTTCTTGAGCCTTGCAATTATTTTCTTCTGATCATACACGTCCTATAACTCAAGAGAAGTTTGTCTCAAGCCTTACAATCACTCATCCGATGCTTGTACTTCATCTTGGAACCATACATTCACTTTTCTTCAAAATCAAGCAACCTAGCCAAAACTCTATAACTGAGAAGTCCTTTGTGCAATACCTCTCCAACCTTTTGCTTATACATACACAAGTCCTTGGCAAGAAAACATGCGCATGATTAAGCCCCAAAACCACCTAGAACTCAGAACTGCATCACATACCTCCATTCTTGCATAACCTGGCCAAAAGTTTGAAACTCACATCTCCCTCGTTCATTTTTAAGCCCTTTTGTTCCTAAAGCTTCTAAACATCATTTAGAACTCGTCCCTCACCATGTTACAAGACTGTAACACCATTAACACCATCCTCCATTTTCAAAAATAGAGCTTTGCACTTGGACTTCTCCAGAACTCCTCAGGCACTTTCAGCTCAAGCTAAGCATCACATTAGCTTCCTAGGAACTTGAGGAAGCTAATCCAATCATTGGAACTCATTAAAAGCTGCTCAAACTCAAAACAAGATACCCTCTTGCAAGGTGAGTTTTCTGACTTTTAAACTCTTCATACAAGCATCATTAATGTTTAGTTTGTGAATGAAAAATGTAGACATCATTGTTCTGAAGCTAACCCTGTCTTTAGATTTCATTTATATTGCTTAAGTAGTTAGAATTTTGAATCTGAACATCCTGGAAAAATTAGGTCAGAATTTGGTACCATTCAAAATTCATGCTCATTTTTTATCTATAGTTTAAGTTGTTTACATTTCTGGAATCGTGGTGAAATTTTACACAACTTTCATGTTTACATTTTTGCAAATGGTTGAGAAATGGACAAGTTGCAGGGCTTCTGGCTGGAGGTTGAAGATGAAGTACATTTAGGGCAAGACTTAGACTATATATTTGTTGTTTTACATAAGTTAATGGATGTATCACCACTCCAGTGGTTAAAGCGCGCGTCTGTCACCACGAGGTCCTGGGTTCAAGCCCCAGCGTGACCTTTTTTTCATTTTTTGACATTTTCTGACCCTTTTTTGCAGCGTTGGGCCTTCCCCCCTTTGGGCTTTACTTTTTTGCTGCTTCTGACCCCCCCTGCCTTGTTATTCACACCACTGGCCCATTATTTTATTTTCCATTTTTATTTATGTTCCCTTCATTTTATTTTTATTTCATATTTTCTTTATTGTTTTTTTATTATTACTATTATTATTATTATCATTATTATTATTTTTATTAATAAAAAATCCCAAAAATATTTTTATTTTATTATTTTCACATTTTATATTTTATTTTTATTCACAAAAACCAAAGAATAAAAAAACATTTCTTTTACATTCTCTTTAATAATTAAATTTACTTTTTTTTAATACTTAGATAATTTATTTTTAAATATTAATATATTATATTATTTATTTTTCTTGTAAATTAAAATCCATTTAGAGTTTAGGACTTTTATTTAATTATTTTTATTTACTAGTTTAATTAAGTTCACAAAAACCCTAAAAAATACTTTTCCTTAAATTAATTATTTTTACTAACTTAACCTTAATTTTTTTTAGTTAATTATTTTATTTTAGTTAATTAGGTTAAGAAACCCTTTTCATGAAAAAAACCAAACAAAAAAATCATATTTCTTTTTACATTTACATTCTTGTATTTTTATTTGTCCGTTTTGTACATTTATTCAAATTCAATATAGTTGTAATAATTATTTAGATTAATGTCTTGCAATATTCCCCATTTGTAATTTGTACGCCCCCTCTCCTAAATGATGTAATAGCGTAGTAATTTTAATTTCCGTAATTTATCGCTTTATATAAAAATGGTAGTAATTAGGGTTTTGTATAGAAAGACTAAAACCAACAAATAGCAAACCCTAATCAAAGATAAATCAAGCATGAAAATCAATCCACTTGCACACAAGCACCCCTAGGATAAATCCACTTGGTTGCCTTACAAAAGTGGCCATATTATGCATGTGAGGTATCTTAGCAAAAACAAGCAAAAATACAAGATCATAGTCCCTCGATGACGCTATCTATGTTGCCTTTCAAAATGATCTTAGTCCCTAAAGAAAAATGCTAAGATATCTTGCAAACATTGCTAATCATGGTTATACGATGACCCACGCCCGTCCCTTTTACATCCAAAGATAGGGTTACTTACCAAATCAATGGTAAGATGACAATGTCAAAGGAAAAAGGAAATGAACATGAAAGACTTTTGAGTAGATAAAATGTTCCTAGTTACTTGCTAAATTTCAAAACAAAAACATCCTTGCTATTTTTTAAAACAAACACCAACATTTTCAAAACATCTTACAAACTTGAAAACATTTTCAAAAGATCAACACCTTTGTATACATTCTTACGAACGAGAATCATTATAATGTTTGCCTAAACAATAGCCGCTTTTCAAAATACATTCAAAAACCACACAAAGCATATTTTCAAACAAAATCAAGTGATCTAGCAAGTAACTAAGAGCCCATGGAAAACCATGGATGAAAAGGGTGCTAATACCTTCCCTTTTCATAATCTACCCACTGAACTCAAGAAAACATCTCAAAGGTCTTTCCTATGCTTTTTCACCTTTCCTTTTGGATAAAAGATAAGTCGGTGGCGACTCTTGCTAACTGCAACATTTGCGATCAAACGCAAAACAATCAAATCAGTTCTCCCACCGTATCACACCAAGGAACAGTTTTGTCTGAGGAGTATGGGATTGGCCCTGGCATAGTAATTATTAGTGGAGTCACCTTTGGAACAGATGTAATCCTAACGGGTCTTTTGGTGGAGACCCTAAGAGGATTGGCGGAAATGGTTATTATTGAAACATCCTTGTAAGAAATCATTGGAACGGGAGTCTTTTCAAACAAAATCTCTTTGCCATCCATCAGGCACTAGACACCTGCCTTCAATAAATGACAAACAGTTGGTAGAGATAAATAGAGGTGGCAACCTTCGCCACAACCCGGAAATAAACCGGCCTTCAACAGGTTCCTCTTGACAGTCAGGAGAGGAGTAACAAGTTCATCAACAACAGTAACAAACACATCATCTTCAACAGCGTTAACACCACGGTCGTGCTTGGACATAGGAGCAGTGATAACATTTGGGATCTCAGGGGTGTAAAATTCAGTTTCCTCTTCCTCGAGAAGGTCTTGCACCTCGTTTTTCAAAGCCCAACAGTCGTTTGTATCATGACCTGGACTTTCTGAATGGTAAGCACAACGAGCATTTGGGTTATAACTGGGAGAGGCAGTGTTGGGATTCTTCGGAGCTTCCCGCAAGGTTACTAGATTAGATTTCAAAAAATGTGGAAAGACTTGAGAGAACGTCATATTTATCCAGGTAAACTGTCTTACCAGCCTTTCCATTCTAGACTGATTGTTCCTTTGTTGAGTAGGTGCAGGCTTAGAGATCATGACAGCCACTACCGCTGGACGGTGTTCAGTTCTGTCAAGATTCCTATGGTCATATGCAACACTGACCTCCTTCTTTCCGGTAAAGGATTTCTTCATCGTGCTCGAGGATGTATCTCTTTGAATTTTGCCACTTTTTATACCCGCTTCTACCCATTCATCGGTCATGATTAATTCGGTAAACCCAGCCGAGGAGCATCCAATTAGGTGTTTGAAGAATGAACCAGATAGCGTGCCTAAGAACATATCAACCAATTCTCTATCAGATAGAGGGGGTTGGACCCTTCCCGTGAGATCCCGCCATTTTTGAGCATAGGTTTTGAAACCTTCACTTGTACCCATAGACATGCCTTGCAACTGTGTCTAAGTTGGAGTTAAGTCAGCATTATACTGGTATTGCTTGTAAAAAGCGGCTGCCAAATCTTCCCAATTGCGGATGTTGGTCCCTTCCAACTGATAAAACCAATCCAACTGCGTCCCTGACAAGCTTTCTTGGAAGAAATGCACCCATAGATTCCTATCCGCAGTATGGGGTTGAATTTTCCTGACGTATGATCTCAAATGCAGCTTTGGACAAGAGACACCGTCATATTTAGCGAACGTAGGGACCTTGAACTTCTGCGGTATGACAACCCCTGAGACAAGTCCTACATCTTCAAAATCCAACTCGGGTACCCTCTGGATCTCCGTAGTATTGAGGTGATCTTCCAACTGTTTGTATTTGTTGTCAGCTGGAGGATACTGCTCTTTAGAGCAGTCAACCTCTTCTTCCTCTTCAGATTCTGGATGGTCAGTCACTTCCTTGTTTTTCCCTTCTTGATTATCCCCTTCACCCGATGATGTTGTGAAGTCTAGAGTCTGTCTAGCTGGTCCTTTGAACCTTCTTCCCAGATTCAAAACACTGGTTGATTTCTTCGCTTTCTTCTTCTTTTCTTTGATCAGCAGAGTTTTCAACTCCTCTTATCCTTTTGCCAGAGTCAAGAACATTGGTTGAAACTGAGCGTCCTGCGCCTGCAGATCTTTTACTGTCTGTTTAATATCCATCTCACTGAAATAAACAGTAGAAAGATAAGAAGACATGTTGTAAGAAATCTGTTTGTGTTATGATGAATGAAGATGCATATGCAAATGATTTCAAGGAAATTAGAGATTTAAATTTGCTTTAGGCAAAAAAGGAACATGCGTTATATTAATAAATCCAAGTTTGAGTACATCATGCCTCTTTGGGCTTACAATGAAAGAAATAAAATTCAAAACTTCTAAGACGAAAAAGTTGAACGCATCCTCTTTGGTGCGATGTAGGCGTTCAGACTCCGCTCTTCATGAAGCTGCTGGTGAGTTCCATAACTTTCTTCTCACTGGCATAAAGTTGGGCTTCAAAAGTGTCTCGTTCTTCCTTAAGCTGAATCCAATCCCTTTGTAGACCTTCGAGAGAGGTGGGCATGTTGGGATGAAGAACAGTGTACGGGACATCTCCTTCAATAACACGCTCTATGATAACTGGGAGAATGGAGGGGTAAGGCATTGTGAGACTCTGAGCGCGAGCCCGTACCCACCTAAGGTAAGGCTCAATGGAAATGGAATTCTTGTGCCCCAATGTTTACTGTCCACTTTGCTTACCACCCTCCAAGCTCGTTTAAACCTCCGACGGTAGTCTTGATTGTCGCTTTCGTAGTCGAACACCACACCTTGGATGAGCGCGTCATGTGGACCATCTCTTCGTACGTACCCAAACTGTTACAGAGCTAAGAAATGGTTATAAGTGATGCCTCCCCTAATGCCAAGCAAAGTAACATTAGGTAATTCCCCACAATGATCGATGATAGTAATGTCCTCCAAAGATCGAGAACACCGGTAGATATCCGAATTCCTGAGTGACATCAGCCTGTTGGACCACCTCAAACCTTGCTCATTCTTCACAACGGATCAGGGAAGATGCGAAACAAACCATTTAGCCAACAGAGGAGTAAAACACATGAGGGTTCCTCTTCTCTAATTGTGCGAGCATGGAGAGAATGCAAGATATCTCCCAACAAAGTAGGCACCGGATTGTGAGATGAAAAGATTTTGACAGAATTCACATCTATAAGTTGGTCAGGATTTGGAAATAGTAACAACCCATAGATGAGAAGAGCCAAACAAATTTCGAAAGCTTGTAAATCCAAGTTGTTCCAACAATCTTGAGCTTTTTCCAGTAAGAATTGGGCTAAGAACCCTTTGACACCACTTCTTATTTCCCAATTAGCCGTGACGTCGGATTGTTGCAAGTGTAAAGCTCGGACAACCTCTTCAGGGCTTGGGTCTCTTTCGGTACCGTTGAATGGTAGTTGATCGAGGATAGGAATTCCCAAGAGCTGAGAGAACTCTTCCATAGTTGGTACAAGCTGGTAATCGGGGAAGGTAAAGCAATGGTGCAACGGGTCAAAGAACTAGAAAAGCACCTTCATTATATCTTCATCAAAGCTCGAGGTAACCAAGTTGAGAAGTCATCCATGTCTTTTGGTGAACGAAGAATTCTTAGGGACCCTTGACGCTAACTCCTTGAGCTGAAAAGGTACTCATATAAGGTTGACTTGGACTGTGTTCCTGCGAGTGGGAGCCATATCCTACAAAATAGAACAAAGATGAATCTCAAAATCCTTGAAATGGTTAGTCTAAAATGCTATGGTATAATGTCATGGTGTTATGTACAAGTATATGCACAAGTTAAATCAGACAAATCCTTAGGTTTAGGTTTGCATGAGGTTTTATAGGTAAGTACCCTCTTGATGTTTGGTTGGCTCGACCTGTCCTAGTAATAGTAACCGGGTTCCAAGGGATCTCAATATCACTGATTTGTCTTCTCGGGCATTATTTCAGCGCAAGCCTCTTTCACGGAGACCAAAATATCCCAAAAAGCCAAACCTCAATGAGTGTAGTATCGGGTATCTACCAACTTCAAACTGCACTAAAGCCGGTCATCTCACTACATCCTAATGGCCAAGTTGGTCAAGTAAAGGTTCTAAAAGTTAGTTAGTGCATCATGACATCACTCAGCGGCCCCATATTCTCCTTGACTACTCAAGGGCTACCAGTACCCACAAATATGTCACACTAACGTAGCTATTGCTTAGACCATGTCGGTATACCCCGTACAGTTCCCACAATGTATTGCTACTTACCTATAAGGTATCCCAAATATGGGTAGAGGATTTAAGCCAAAACAAAGAACCAAAATGTAAACCATACAAGTCAAACAAAGAAAGCAAGTAAAGGTGATCTAGCCCTAAGGTAACCCCACTTTTAAGTTTTTCCCCAGCAGAGTCGCCAGTTTTGTAACGCGGTGGGAGAACTGACTTGGTTATTTTGCGTTTGATTGCAATTGTTATGGATAGCAAGAGTCGCCACCGACTTTTCTTTTATCCAATAAGGAAAGGTTGAAAAGAACAGGAAAGACCTTTGAGATTGTATTCTTGAGTTCGGGGGGTAGGTTATGAAAAAGGAAGGTATTAGCACCCTTTTCATCCGTAGTTTTCTACGAGCTCTTAGTTGCTTGCTAGACCACTTGATTTTGTTTAAAAATGTGCTTGTGGTGTGGGTTTTGAAAGTATTTCGAAAACGTCTTTGCAATGGTTCTCGTCTCTATAAGAACGCGTACAAAAAGCTTTATCTTTTGAAAATGTTTCAAGATGAAAGTATTGGTGTAAAAAATGTTTTATTGTGAGCAAGCGAACAACTAGGAGCATCCTACCTACTCAAAAGGTATTAAATGTTCTTTTCCTCCTCCTTTAATATGGCTATCTTACCATTAATTTGGTAAGAAGCCCCATCGTTGGATGTAAAGGGACAGACGCGGGTCAATCGTACAGTCGTAGAAGGCAACTTGTGAGACACTTTAGCAATTTTTCGCAAGGGACTAGATCGTTTTACCGAAGGCAACATCGAGGGACATCGAGGGAGTACAATCTTTTTTATTGAAGGGTCTTTGCTAAAGTGTCCCATATTCGAGGGACATGACTGTGTTTCCGAGGCAACAAGCGAGGTTACCCTAGAGGTGCGTGTGATCGGTGGAAATGAGAACTGACTGTTTTTTAATGCTGGTTCGCGTTTTGTGTTTGTTTTTCGCAAAGTGTCGTGGTAAGCAAGAGTCGCCACCGTCTTTTATTTTATCCAACAAGGAAAGGACAAAAGCACAGAAAAATTCCTTTTCGAGATGTTTCTCGGGTTCGGGAGGTAGATTATAGAAAGGGAAGGTGTTAGCACCCTTTCTATTTGTGGTTATCCACAGACTCTTAGGTACTTGCTCACTATGTTTTCAAAAGATTGCTTTTCTTTGTGATTGTGGGTTTTGAAAAGAGTTTTGTTTTTGAAGAAAGTGTAAGTGCGAAAAGTTTTGTTTTGTTTTTTAAAGGAGCAAGTACTTAAGAACCTCTACCTACTCGAAAAGGAATTAAATTGTGCAAACGTCCTTTAGACAGTGCTATCCTGCTATTGAGGAGTAGGTAGCACTGTCGTTGGAGTTTTTCGGGTCAATTCGATTTTAGGGACTTGTGGTCACTAAAGCAACGTTAGGACGCCTTAGTGGTAATCCTAATGTCTTAGATCATTTTTCCGAGGCAACCGTTTCGAGGAAACTTATGATCTTGGGACAAAAGGACGACCTCTAAAACATCCTATACTTAATGACCACATTTTGAGGCAACCAAGTGAGGTGTACCCTAGGAGTGGCATGTGCAAGTGTGTCAATTTTTAGTTTATATCATCTTTGTATTTTTAGGTGTTCTACCATTTGTTTTTAGATCTTGTCATACAATCCTAGTTAGCATACATCTAAGCAGTTAATATATATACAGGAATTTAAAGTGCGGAAATTGTAAATCCTACGCTATTACAAGGCTTTGGGGAGGGGGATTATTTACATGTCCAAAATTGGGGGAATAATAAGCAGTAAAGTAAAAGTCTTAACTAAGTTATTACAAACCAGTAGGCAGTTATAATAAAACAAACGCGCATGAATATGAAAAATCCTAAGAATAAGAACTTTTGTTGTTTTATTTTATTTCTTGGGAAAATGCTAAATGTTCAATTAAGTCAAATTCAATTAATTAAAAAAATGATTAAAATTAACTCTAAAACAAACCTAATATTTTTTTGAATTTTTGTTTATGAAAAGGATTCAATTCAAATAAATCCTAAGTCTACTAATTTTAAAATTGAAGAAAATAAGTTAAAATAATTAACTAAATTAAGTCCTAATTCTAAGTTATTAATTTTTTATGATTTTTATGTTGATTAAGAAAAACAAACTAAAAGAAATAAACAAAAACAAAGTAAACAAAGTACAAATGGGCCAGGCAGCAAAACAAGAAAAAAGAAAATATAATTTTGGAGGTTAGGGTCGAAAGAGGTGCAGGATGTCTTTCGACCCAGTGAAGAGTCTTGATCGAAGGTGCATGGGGGGCTGCACTCTGAGAGTATTCGATCTGGACATGTCATCCTTCGATCTGGAAATCCTGGGTCCAGTTCGAAGTTAGACTGCTGAGCTTCGAAACTCTGAACAGGATCCTGAGAATGTATTTCCTGCAAGAAACGAAACACATGTTAAAGGTCCAGGGGGGACTTTACCCCCTGGTTCGAATCTCCCCCCTTATTCGCACCTGCTGAATCTGAGTCTGGGTTTGTTTTATCCTGGGATTCGAAGGAGAAACTTAGATTGTGCCCAAGCAATGGCATAATCTCATCTATGCGCTGTAGCTTATATGTATCACATTAAATCATTCACAAACAGCGGTAATAATATGAATATGCAATCAAAATGAATTTAAAAATGAGTTTGAGATTAAATCTCTTTTACCAAACAGAGGTGCTTCGATCTGTAGTTCTGAGGGTGGAAGTGTTCGCTGGGTGGCAGCTTCGGCTGGTGCAAGGATTGGGTATGGCCTCCTGGAAGTGCTGATGACTTTTGGCAGCGTATCTCCAAGCTCTCTATTTTTCTATATATTTTTCGTGTGTATGTCCTTGCAATCATTTGTGATTTCTTTATATAGAGGGGGTGGAGGGGACAGGAAGACAAAGGTTTAAATGACTTTGATTATGTGTTTGACAGCCATAAATGAGAGTTTCTAACGTTGGCTAAACACATGGGATCCTGTCCCTGTTTGAATTTTGAATGACATGAAGCTGACCTTCGAATGCTCCCTTTCGAATGGGCTGATGGTCTCCTTCGAATGCTCCCTTTCGAATGGGCTGATGGCCTCCTCCGAATGCTTTCCAAAGCTTCTACGAATGGACCCTTTGAATGATGCTTCGAATGGACCTTTTTGGAATTCCAATCGAAGGACACTGTTATAATGCCAATCGAAGTACCTGTCCACAATGCCAATCGAAAGTCCTATCCAGAATGCCAATCGAAAGGCTCCTTCAGAACATCAATCGAAGGGTCTTCCAGAATGCAAATCGAAACGCTTGTCCAGAATGCCAATCGAAAGAGCTTGACAGAATGCCAATCGAAAGGCTCCTTCAGAACACCAATCGAAGGGTCTTTCAGAACGCCAATCGAAAGAGCTTTGACATAATGCCAATCGAAAGGGGCTCCTTCAGAACACCAATCAAAGGGTCTCTCAGAATGCCAATCGAAATGTACTTAAAGCACCACTCAAAAATTTTCCTTTTTATTAGGCAAGAGTTTGTGATCAACCATGCAGGGGGAAGACTTTGGGAAACGTGAGAGGGAAAATTTTGGGGTACAACAGTTTCCCCTGTTCAATCTTCTTAAACCTGAGGAGGTAGATTGGCTTGCGTGCCTTTCGTGATCCGAAGGTGGAAGATGATTGAACACTAGAGTGCCCAGAAATTTGCACTCGCATGGTGTAGTATCAGCATTGTGATGTCGGGAATGGGCTTACAGATGCCATTTGGAGATTGTTGGTAGGTGGTTCCATCCTCTTTGTTGGGTTGTCTCTATTGACGGAGTTGTCTCCATTGACAGGTTGTCTCTATTGACGGGCTTGGCCACAAAAAAATCTTTAGGAATCGATTTAACTGACTTTGTCTCCATTGACTGGCTTCGCCTCAGAAAAATCTTTAGGAATCGATTTAACTGACCTTGTCTCCATTGACTGGCTTCACCTCAGAAAAATCTTTAGGAATCGATTTAACTGATCTTGTCTCCATTGACTGGCTTCACCTCAGAAAAATCTTTAGGAATCGATTTAACTGATCTTGTCTCCATTGACTGGCTCCACCTCAGAAAAATCTTTAGGAATCGATTTAACTGATCTTGTCTCCATTGACTGGCTTCACCTTAGAAAAATCTTTAGGAATCGATTTAACTGATCTTGTCTCCATTGACTGGCTTCACCTCAGAAAAATCTTTAGGAATCGATTTAACTGATCTTGTCTCCATTGACTGGCTTCACCTTAGAAAAATCTTTAGGAATCAATTTAACTAATCTTGTCTCCATTGACTGGCTCCACCTCAGAAAAATATTTAGGAATTGATTTAACTGATCTTGTCTCCATTGACTGGCTTCACCTCAGAAAAATCTTTAGGAATCGATTTAACTGATCTTGTCTCCATTGACTGGCTTCACCTCAGAAAAATCTTTAGGAATCGATTTAACTGATCTTGTCTCCATTGACTGGATTCACCTCAGAAAAATCTTTAGGAATCGATTTAACTGATCTTGAGAAGGCCTTTGATATGGCTGAGAATTTAACTGTGTCCTTCCTGAAAGGTAACGGTTAGTCATATGCAATGCATGATATGGATCAAGCAATGATGTTCTCAACATAAATGAGATTGTGTGGTATGATGCGTTTATGCATGTATCATGATGTATGGAAATGTAATGTTTTAGTTGGGGAAAATAAATCCCGGATAACTTGCTGGAGAATAGAGTTGAATTCTTCGGTTCTGCTGGGGATGACGAACGAAGATGATTGCAAGAATAAACCTGCCGGAGAGGATGACTCTGTTGGGGAATTACTCTATGGGGGGGAGATGTTCTGCTGATGATTTTAATGATAACTCCGCTGGGGATTCCATTGATAAGCTTTGTTGGGGGTTTCAATGATGAACTCCGCTGGGGACGGATTACCATTGCTGGCGATATTGAATCTGTTGAGGATAGAAGTTCTGCTTGGGGAAAGAAAGAACTTCGCTAGGGATGATCTTTCAGTTGCAACTTGCTGAGGATAAACCAGTTAGACTCTTGTGAGGATAACCTTCTGAGTTTGGCTGTGGAGATTTATCTTGTACTCTGCAGGGGATGAGTTTCCAGAATCTACTGGGTAAGATGACTTAATCCTGGCGGGGAAGCTTTTTTAGACTGCGCTGGGGAAACGGCTCCAATGGGGGTATCTTGTATTCCGCTGGGGAACATTCTTATACTCCGCTGAGGAATATTAAGACCTTCTGGGGATACCAAACCTTTTTGGGCTGAGGGTAGATCCACTCCGCTTGAGAAGAGTCTTGTAGATTTGTTCATGGTTGCAAGTCTCAGTGGGGAGAGCTACCATTACTGTTTTTATTTTGCGGGGGGTGAAGGTATCTTAGCCATATTCTTCAGCGGGATATACCTCGGTACCTTGGTGGACAGAGCAACTAGACAGCTCGGACAACTCTTATTGCCCCTGTTTCTGATATCACCCGTAATTAGTCCTTTGTTTCGTATGTGAATATTTATGAGCAGCAATTAATGTCAAATGCATATATCAAAAATGAACATTGGACGTTCTTTGCAAAACAGATAAAGGGAAAACAGCTCGAAATTTGTCTGAAAATGAATTTGTATTGATTTTTGAAGTTTGGCCTGTAAATAGGCGTTTTGTATAAGAGGTTGATGTCCTAGTAAGAGAACGCTGCAGACTAAATAGGATTTATACAATTTGTGAAAACAAAACAAAACAGCTATGTGAATAGTCCCACTGGGTTCCAGCTCTGCTATTGCCTTTATATCTTCAAACATCTCATCACTTTACTGCTTAGTTGAAGATGAATCTGATTGACTGGTGTCGTCTGAGCCTGATAGTTGACACCGAAGTCCGGATGCGAGGTGATCCAATGAGACATAATGTTACGCTTTAATCCCTAACTTTTGCCTGGACCGCCCTTTCGGGTTTTCAGTCCACCGGGATACCCATTTTTGCCCAAGCCGCCTTTTCAGGTTTTCGACTTGCCGGGTGTATAGATTTTTTTTATATTTTTCATCCCTTATTTTTGCCCGAACCCTTTTGGTTCGCCGGGAAGCCCTTATTTTTGCCTAGGCCAGTCAACCTAGCGGGTCTTTGATTATGCGTAGTATCTTTTACTATGTCTGCATTGACAGGGTGAGGAAGGTCGTCACCATCCATGGTGGTTAGAATCACCGCTCCTCTTGAGAAGATGTTCTTAACCACAAATGGCCCTTCGTAAGTAGGGGTCCATTTACCCCTGGGATCACCTTGAGGTAGAATGATGCGCTTGATTACCAGGTTCCCAACTTGATACTCTTGTCGTCTGACTTTCTTGTTAAATGCCTTGATCATTCGTTTTTGGTACGTTTGACCATGACAAATAGCAGTAAGTCTCTTTTCGTCGATTAGATTCAATTGATCAAGCCGGGTCTGGATCCAGTCGTCTTCGCTCAAACCTGCATCCTTCATGATCCGAAGAGAGGGTATCTGAACTTCAATGGGCAAGACTGCCTCCATGCCATAAACCAAGGAATAGGGTGTTGCCCCTGTTGACGTCCGTGCTGAGGTACGATACCCATAAAGAGCAAATGGTAACATCTCATGCCAGTCTTTGTATGTCACTGTCATCTTCTGCACAATCTTCTTAATGTTCTTATTAGCTGCTTCTACAGCCCCATTCATCTTCAGCCGGTAGGGAGAAGAGTTATGATGATGTATCTTGAATTGCTCGCAGAGCTCAGTAATCATTTTGTTATTAAGATTGGTACCATTATCCGTAATGATCCTCTCTGGTACACCGTATCGACAGATCAGGTTGTGCCGAATGAACCGTGCCACGATGTTCTTGGTTACGGTAGCAAAGGAAGCTGCTTTAACCCACTTCGTAAAGTAATCAATCGCTACCAGGATGAAACGATGCCCGTTTGATGCCGTAGGTCTGATTTCGCCGATCATATCAATGTCCCACGTTGCAAAAGGCCAAGGTGCTGTCAAAACATTTAGAGGAACTGGAGGTGTGTGCACCTTATCAGCATAGACCTGGCACTTGTGACATGTCCGAGAATGCTGATAACAGTCGACTTCCATTGTGGACCAGTAATATCCTGCCCGAAGGATTTTCTTTGCCATGGTATGTCCACTGGAATGAGTTCCGAAAGTACCTTCATGCAGCTCTGCCATGATCCTTTCTGCTTCAATTTTATCCATGCAACGCAGTAAGGTTGAATCATGGTTACATTTGTAAAGAATACCATTGCTGATGAAGAACTTTGCCGCGAACCTTCTCAGAAACTTCTTGTCGTTAACAGATGCGCCCTCGGGGTATTCTTGAGCTTCAAGGTACCTCCTCACTTCATGATACCAAGGTTTTTCTGTTACCTCTTCAGTCTCAAGATCACAGCAATGTGCAGGTTCATCCAATTTCCAAATAATGATCCGGGGGGCCTCGTTGTCCCATTTGACTTTGAACATAGAAGACATTGTAGCCAACGCGTCCGCCAACTGATTCTCCTCTCTTGGGAAATGTTCAAAGGTTATCTCCTCGAAGTGGGGAAGCAACGTCAATACATACTCCTTGTATGGAATAAGATTTGGGTGTTTCGTATCCCACTCTCCTTTGATCTGACTGATCACGAGGGCGGAATCTCCGAAGTCACTCAAAAACTTAATTCTTAGGTCAATTGCAGCTCGAAGACCCATAATGTAGGCTTCATACTCCGCCATATTGTTGGTGCAGTTGAAACACAGTCGGGCGGTAAGTGGAGTATGCGAGCCTTTAAGAGATATGATCACAGCGCCAATGCCGTTACCCAAAGCGTTTGAAGCTCCATCAAAATGCATAGACCATCGGGATCCTTCCTCAAGTCCTTCATCTGGTCCAGGTGTCTCACAATCAGTCACTACCATGATATTCTCGTCTGGAAATTCAAAGTTCATAGACTGGTAATCATCCACTGCCTGGTGTGCCAAATGGTCTGCCAATACATTTCCCTTGATTGCTTTCTGAGTCGTGTATTGGATGTCATATTCAGTCAAGATCATCTGTCATCTTGCTATTCTTCCGGACAATGCAGGCTTTTCGAAGATATACTTGATTGGATCCATTTTTGAAATCAACAGAGTAGTGTGAGTCAACATATACTGTCTCAGCCGGCGAGCAGCCCATGCCAAAGCGCAGCAAGTTTTCTCGAGCAGTGAGTATCGGGTCTCACAGTTGGTAAACTTTTTGCTAAGGTAATAAATAGCATGCTCTTTTCGGCCAGACTCGTCATGCTGCCCCAGCACACAGCCCATTGAGTTGTCAAGTACTGTCAAGTATAAGATTAGAGGTCTCCCTTCTACTGGTGGCATAAGAATGGGTGGCTCCTGGAGATACTCTTTAATTCTTTCGAAAGCGGCTTGACATTCATCGTTCCAACGTACCACTTGATCTTTCTTCAGTAGTTTGAAGATTGGCTCACAAGTAGCAGTTAGGTGCAAGATGAATCGGGAAATGTAGTTCAGACGTCCTAGAAAGCCTCTAACCTCTTTCTCTGTCTTGGGAGCTGGCATCTCTTGTATGGCTTTTACCTTGGCGGGGTCCACTTGAATACCTTTGTCGCTCACGACGAAACCTAGCAGTTTGCCAGACCTCACCCCGAAGGTGCATTTGTTTGGGTTCAATCTCAGCTTGTATAACTTCAACCTGTCAAACAGTTTTTGTAGATGGTCAAGGTGTTCCTCCTCAGTTTGGGATCTCGCAATCATATCGTCGACATATACTTCAATCTCATGATGGATCATGTCATGAAATAAAGCAACCATGGCACGCTGATATGTTGCCCCAACATTTTTCAACCCAAAAGGCATGACCTTGTAACAAAAGGTACCCCACTGAGTAACAAAGGTGGTCTTCTCCATGTCTTCGGGAGCCATCTTGATCTGATTATAACCGGAGAAACCATCCATAAAGGAGAATACCTTGTGCTGAGCAGTGTTGTCAACCAGAACGTCGATGTGAGGCAGAGGGAAGTCATCCTTAGGGCTTGCCCTGTTCAAATCCCTGTAGTCAACACACATTTGGACCTTACCATCCTTCTTCGGCACTGGAACCACATTGGCGACCCACTGAGGGTAAGAAGTTACTGCTAGAAAACCGGCGTTAAACTGTTTCATAACTTCGGCCTTGATTTTCTCAGACATCTCTGGACGCATATGGTGAACCTTCTGTTTTACCGGAGGACAGTTTTCCTTCGTAGGCAGGCGATGAACCACAATGTCAGTATCCAACCCAGGCATATCTTCGTAAGACCAGGAAAAGATTTCCATGTAGTCATGCAACATCTGAATCAACCGCTGTTTCACACTAAGCTCCATATTTGCACCGATCTTGACTTTCTTTTTGTCTGTCTCAGTGCCCAGATTCACTGTTTCCACTAGCTCTTCATGTGGCTGAATGGCCCTCTCTTCCTGCAGTAGAAGTCTTGCAAGCTCAACAGGCACTTCGCAATCATCTTCACCTTCGTCTTCGGCTAAGTTGATCGGATTTTCGAAGTCATAACTGGCAGTAGCAGAGTCGTTACTAGTGAGATCCGGAGTGGATTGGGGCCTGTATTTGTGAGTGTGTGTAAAATAGTTGTTTTGTAATATGTAATAAAGAAAGACAAGGAACACAAAATTTGAAATGCGAAAACGTCCAATGCTTTCATTAATGATATATGAAAATGGCATACAAAGTCCCTCACAAATGAAACCACGGTGCCCCGGGTAAGACACCGGGCCATAAAGTTTCAAAACATTGTCTGTTACAAATTCGAAACAAAGAGTTCATTACTGGGTAACGAAAGTAATAGGGATGAAGTCCTTTGTTGTCCAGTTGTTTGGTCCATCGTTGGTCGTAGGATAGATCCAGCTGTCGAATTCAGACTCCTCTACGTCATCTTCGATGGCATTTACTCCCGAGTTGCTGATGAACACAGGAGGTCTTCCAATCCTTGCACTTCGAACAACCCTCTGAGCTTCTGCAGTGAAACCCAAACCGAACTTGTTAGTCTTCTGAGTGAAATCAGGAAGTCGGCCCCAGTTTGCATACTCACCCTTCTCAATAACATCCCGGGCATCCTTTAAGGAAGCCATCTTCATGGGAGAATCTTTCATCACAGTCTCAGCTGACGCCAGTGTCTGAGGAACCTCTTCAAAGTGTTGAAATGGGGTCTCAATGAACTCCCCATCCATCTCTACGTACCGGAACGAGTTGAGGATGCTGACCATGTACTCCTCCTCCCCTTGAACTGTCACAATCTTGCCTCTGACCGGGTACTTCAACTTCTAATGGAGCGTTGAGGTTACGGCTCCAGCTTTGTGGATCCATGGACGACCCAGCAAACAAGAATAGGACGGCCGAATGTCCATCACGTAAAATGTAGAGTTGAAGACCTGAGAACCAACTTTGATTGGAATATCAACCTCATCGTGCACCATCCTTTTAGACCCATCAAAGGCCCGGACAACAATGTTACTCGGCTTTAGCTCCAAACCTTCGCAATCCAGCCTGTCTAGAGCTTTCTTGGGCAAGACGTTTAACGAGGAACCAGTGTCAACCAACACATGTGCAAGAGTAGTTCCCCTGCATTCAATGGATACATGCAGGGCATCATTATGGTTCTTCCCTTTAGCAGTTAGATCAGCGTCGGAGAAACCCAAACCATTATCAGCAGTTAAATTGGACACACAATCGGTAAATTGATCAGCTGATGTCTCTTGTGGCACGTGGGCCATCTTTAGGAAGGTAATCAGAGCCTTGGCATGGGCCTCTGAACATAACAGCAGTGATAACATAGAAATCTTGGATGGGGTTTGCCCCCGTTTCTCAACTACATTAAAATCACTCTTCTTAATAATCTTCAAAATCTCTTCCATCTCCTGTTCAGAAGCTTCAACAGTGATTGTCTTTGGCGCCTCCATCTGGGCAGGCATATCAGTGGTGATCCCTTTGCCCCGAGCGTTAGATGACTCGGCGACAGGGGTAGGAACAGGGACTTGATCAGGAATGGCAACAGGTACACTTGCAGGCTTAATGACAACAGGGCTTCGGACAACTGGCGGGGCAATATCAGGTGAGAAAAGTCTACCACTGCGGGTGACTTTAGCAGGCCCAGTAATGTTGCTGACGCCGGTATCAGCACCGAACTCTTGCTTAACTCCAAGAACATAAACATCTGCCCCATAGTGCCAAGGGACAGCTTTGTCAGATGGATAGGGGATGGGCCCCGGAACAGTGATGATTATAGGTGCGGTCTTCAGAACAGATGTAATTCTAACAGGCGTCCTCGAGGGAGCCTTGGAAGAATTGTCGAAAATGGTAATGATAGAAACTTCTTCAGAATGAATGGGTGGAACAGCAGTCTTCTCAAAAATAATCTCTTTACTATCCATCAGGTTCTGGATACCTGACTTCAGAGATGGGAAACCAGTAGGTAAAGCAGAACACATAGGGCAACCTTCACCACAGCCCGAAAATAGACCGGCTAGTAACAGGTTCTTCTTGATAGTCATTAGAGGGGTAACAACATCATCCACAGAAACTACAAACAAGTCTTCCTCTACAACATTCACTCCATGCTTGGGCATGGGAGAAGTCACAACATTAGGCCTCTCGGGCGCCTCAAACTCAATCTCCTTTGCATCGATTAGGTCTTGAACCTTGTTTTTCAGACTCCAACAATCATCTGTATTATGCCCCGGGCTATCAGAGTGATAAGCACAGTGGGCGTTAGGGTTATACTTTGATGATGTAGTATTTGGATTCCTTGGAGCTTCTCTTAGAGTCACTAGATTGGTGTTCAGCAACTGTGGCAACATCTGAGACAAAGTCATGATGAGGCGAGTGAATTGCCTCTGAGGTCTCTCGTCCCTTTGTTGGTTGTGATGCTGAGGAGTACCAGCAGGTTTTGAAATAACAACCGCATTGACAGCTTGGCGGTGCTCAGGTCTGTTTTGTCTTCTTGAACTGTAGACAGCACTGGACTCTTTCTTGAATGGTTTCTTCTCGGTGCTCGATGAGGCACCCTTATGTATCTTCCCGGCTTTAATACCCGCTTCAATCCTCTCACCAGTTAAGATGAGGTCTGTAAACCCGGCTGAGGAGCTTCCAATCAGATGATTAAAGAACGGACCAGACAGGGTCCCCAGAAACATATCAACCAGTTCACGATCAGCCAAAGGTGGTTGCACCCTTCCGGCCAGGTCTCTCCATTTTTTAACATATTCTTTAAATCCTTCACCCGTCCCTATTGACATACCCTGGAGTTGAGTACGCGTAGGAGCGAGGTCGGAATTATACTGATAATGCCTAAAGAATGCAGCAGCCAAATCCTCCCAGCCGCGGATACTGGCTCCGTCCAACTGATAGAACCACTCAAGCTGAGTCCCTGAGAGACTGTCTTGAAAGAAATGGATCCATAAGTTCTTATCAGTAGTGTAAGGTTGGATCTTCCTCACATATGACCGGAGGTGGAACTTTGGACAGGAAGCTCCGTCATACTTGGCAAAGGCAGGTGCCTTGAACTTATGGGGAATCACCACCCCAGATGATAAACCCAAATCTCCGAAGTCCAGACCGGGCACCTTTTGTACTTCCATAGCGTTCAAACGGTCTTCCAGCTGTTTGTACTTATCCTCAGCAGGAGGATACTGTTCTTCATCATAGTCCGTCTCGTTGTCGGAGACCATAGGTCTAGGAGCCATCCTTTCTTGGGGACTGTCTTTATCTCCAGACGGGGTGGCCAGATCAATTTCATTATGCAGCTCGTTTCCAAGTCTGCGTCCGGTGTTGAACAGGATGGTCCTCTTCTTCTTCTTCTTCCTCTCTTTCAGGATCAGGGTCTTCAGGTCCTGCTGACCCTTAGCTAGGCTCATGACCAACTCTTGAAATTGGGCATTTTGGGCCTGGAGGGCCTTGATAGCTTGCTCAGTGGAAGTTTCAGCAGACATGATGATTGCTGAAATAAACAGCGAAGAAGATAAGAGACCTGTAAAAGGGTACCTGTTATGCATATGATGAATGATATGTTATTTATGTAATGCATTCAAGGGTTCAAAAATTCAAATTTGTTGCAGACAAAAAAGAACACATGTCACATTAAGAAGAAATTTAGTACATAAGTGCCCCATGGGCGAAATATTACAAAATTCTTAATGTAAAAAGACATTGCGCATCCTCTTTGGAGCGATGTAAGTGTTGAGGGTCTCTTCCTCTTGAAGTCGGCGGGTAAGCTCCAAAACCTTCTTTTCATTGGCATAGAAGCTGGCTTCAAAAGTATTCCGCTCTTCTTTGAGTTGGATCCAACTCTTTTGCATTTCTTCCCATGATGTTGGCATGTCAGGATGTAGGATGGCGTATGGAACCTCTCCTTCCATAACAAGCTCTTTGATCAAGGGGAGAATGTGAGGATATGGCATCATAAGATTCTGTGAGCGGGTCCGTACCCACTTGAGGTAAGGCTCAAGGGGGATGGAATTCTTGTGCCCAAGTGTCTTACTATCCACCTTATTAGGCATCCTCCAAGCTCTGATGAACCTTTGTCGAAGTCCTTGCGCATCGTTGTCGAAGTCAAAAACTAGGTCAGGAATCAGCATGTCATGAGGGCCATCCCTCCGAGCATATCCAAATTGTCTCAAGGCTAGACATGGGTTGTAGGTAATGCCTCCCCTAATTCCAAGTAAAGTAACATTAGGAAATTCTCCACAACGATCAATGATGGTGACATTTTCTCTGGACCGAGAGCAACAATGTACATTAGAGTGTGTGAGGATCATCAATCGTTGTGACCACCTTAAACCCTGCTCATTCTTCAAAACTGATTGTGGAAGGTGAGAAATAAACCACCTTGCTAGGAGAGGAGTACAACACATGAGAACACCTCTTTTCCTCATTGTTCGTGTGTAAAATGAGTGGAGGATGTCCCCAAGCAATGTAGGTATGGGATTCCTGGATATGAAAATCTTGACAGTATTTACATCTATAAGTTGATCAGGATTTGGGAACAAAACCAACCCATAGATAAGGAGTGCCACAATCTCTTCAAAGGCTTGTAGATCAAGAGAATTCCAGCATTCTCATGCCTTCTCACACAGAAAACTTTGCCAAGAATCCTTTGATACCACTTTTGGTTTCCCAATGCCCCTTGATGTCGGATGGTTGTAAGCGTAATGCTTGAGCAACATCTTCAAGTTTTGGTTCCTTTTCCGTACCGTTGTAAGGTAGTTGACTAAGAATAGGAATCCTTAGGAGTTGAGAAAATTCCTCCAAAGTAGGCACCAATTGATAATCAGGGAATGTGAAACAGTGGTGTAGGGGGTCAAAGAACTGGAAGAGAACTTTCATCATGTCTTCTTCAATGTTGGTGTTGACAAAGCTGAGGAGTCTACCATGTCTTTCACTGAAGAGAGAATTCTCGGGAATCCTGGATGTAAGCTCTTTGAGTTGAAGAGGGATCCTTACAAGGTTGACTTGAATTGTTTTCCTACGGAGAGACTCCATGTCCTGCAAAACAAGAACAAAGATGAAGATCTAAACCCTTGAAATGGTTAGCAGATGCATATGATGCTTTATGATGTATGCAAAAACATATGTACAAGCAAGTCACACAAAAACCCTAGTTTCTGGCTTACAGGAGGTTTCATAGGTAAGTACCCTCTTGAGTTCAGTTGGCTCAAAACATGTCCTATAAATAGTAACCGGGTTCTAAGGAGCTCAATATCATTGGATTGTTTTCTATGTTCATCGTTTCGGTTTAGCCACTTAACTGGCGACCAAAATATTCCAAGAAAATAATCCTCAATGAGTGTAGTATCGAGTATCTACCAACTTCGGACTGCACCAAAGTCGGTCATCTCACTACCCCTAAAAAAGGCCAAGATGGTGAAGTAAGGTTCTAGGTCATTGGTGCTTAGTGACATCACTCAGCGGCCCCGTATTCTCTTTGATTGACTCAAAGGCTACCGATACTCACAAATATGTCGCACCAATATAGCTATTGTTTCAACCGTGTCGGTATACCCCACACAGTTTCCACAACGTATTGCTATCTATGAATGTTTCCCAAATCCGGGTGGAGGATTTCAAACCCAAACAATAGAACAAAGATTAAAGCATACAAAGCATATAATTGAAAACACAAGTGATCTAGTCCTAAGGTACACCTCACTTATTAATTCCCCAGCAGAGTCGCCAGTTCTGTGATCGGTGGGAATGAGAACTGACTGTTTTTTAATGCTGGTTCGCGTTTTGCGTTTGTTTTTGCAAAGTGTCGCGGTAAGCAAGAGTCGCCACCGTCTTTTATTTTATCCAACAAGGAAAGGACAAAAGCACAGAAAAATTCCTTTTCGAGATGTTTCTCGGGTTTGGGAGGTAGATTATAGAAAGGGAAGGTGTTTAACACCCTTTCTATCTGTGGTTATCCACAGACTCTTAGATACTTGCTCACTATGTTTTCAAAAGATTGCTTTTCTTTGTGATTGTGGGTTTTGAAAAGAGTTTTGTTTTTGAAGAAAGTGTAAGTGCGAAAAGTTTTGTTTTGTTTTTTAAAGGAGCAAGTACTTAAGAACCTCTACCTACTCGAAAAGGAATTAAATTGTGAAAACTTCCTTTAGACAGTGCTATCCTGCTATTGAGGAGTAGGTAGCACTATCGTTGGAGTTTTTCGGGTCAATTCGATTTTAGGGACTTGCGGTCACTAAAGCAACGTTAGGACGCCTTAGTGGTAATCCTAATGTCTTAGATCATTTTTCCGAGGCAACCGTTTTGAGGCAACTTATGATCTTGGGACAAAAGGACGACCTCTAAAACATCCTATACTTAATGACCACATTTTGAGGCAACCAAGTGAGGTGTACCCTAGGAGTGGCATGTGCAAGTGTGTCAATTTTTAGTTTATATCATCTTTGTATTTTTAGGTGTTCTACCATTTTTTTTAGATCTTGTCATACAATCCTAGTTAGCATACATCTAAGCAGTTAATATATATACAGGAATTTAAAGTGCAGAAATTGTAAATCCTACGCTATTACAAGGCTTTGGGGAGGGGGATTATTTACATGTCCAAAATTGGGGAAATAATAAGCAGTAAAGTAAAAGTCTTAACTAAGTTATTACAAACCAGTAGGCAGTTATAATAAAACAAACGCGCATGAATCTGAAAAATCCTAAGAATAAGAACTTTTGTTGTTTTATTTTATTTCTTGGGAAAATGCTAAATGTTCAATTAAGTCAAATTCAATTAATTAAAAAAATGATTAAAATTAACTCTAAAATAAACCTAATATTTTTTTGCATTTTTGTTTATGAAAAGGATTGAATTCAAATAAGTCCTAAGTCTACTGATTTTAAAATTGAAGAAAATAAGTTAAAATAATTAACTAAATTAAGTCCTAATTCTAAGTTATTTATTTTTTATGATTTTTATGTTGATTAAGAAAAACAAACTAAAAGAAATAAACAAAAACAAAGTAAACAAAGTACAAATGGGCCAGGCAGCAAAACAAGAAAAAAAGAAAATATAATTCTTGAGGTCTGGGTCGAAAGAGGTGCAGGCTGTCTTTCGACCCAGTGAAGAGTCTTGATCGAAGGTGCATGGGGGGCTGCACTCTGAGGGTATTCGATCTGGACATGCCATCCTTCGATCTGGAAATCCTGGGTCCAGTTCGAAGTTAGACTGCTGAGCTTCGAAACTCTGAACAGGATCCTGAGAATGTATTTCCTGCAAGAAACGAAACACATGTTAAAGGTCCAGGGGGGACTTTACCCCCTGGTTCGAATCTCCCCCCTTATTCGCACCTGCTGAATCTGGGTCTGGGTTTGTTTTATCCTGGGATTCGAAGGAGAAACTCAGATTGTGCCCAAGCAATGGCACAATCTCATCTCTGCGCTGTATCTTATATGTATCACATTAAATCATTCACAAACAGCAGTAATAATATGAATATGCAATCAAAATGAATTTAAAAATGAGTTTGAGATTAAATCTCTTTTAGCAAACAGAGGTGCTTCGATCTGTAGTTCTGAGGGTGGAAGTGTTCGCTGGGTGGCAGCTTCGGCTGATGCAAGGATTGGGTATGGCCTCCTGGAAGTGCTGATGACTTTTGGCACCGTATCTCCAAGCTCTCTATTTTTCTATATATTTTTCGTGTGTGTGTCCTTGCAATCATTTGTGATTTCTTTATATAGAGGGGGTGGAGGGGACAGGAAGACAAAGGTTTAAATGACTTTGATTATATGTTTGACAGCCATGAATGAGAGTTTGTAACGTTGGCTAAACACATGGGATCCTGTCCCTGTTTGAATTTTGAATGACATGAAGCTGACCTTCGAATGCTCCCTTTCGAATGGGCTGATGGTCTCCTTCGAATGCTCCCTTTCGAATGGGCTGATGGCCTCCTCCGAATGCTTTCCAAAGCTTCTTCGAATGGACCCTTTGAATGCTGCTTCGAATGGACCTTTTTGGAATTCCAATCGAAGGACACTGTTATAATGCCAATCGAAGTACCTGTCCACAATGCCAATCGAAAGGCCTGTCTAGAATGCCAATCGAAAGGCTCCTTCAGAACATCAATCGAAGGGTCTTCCAGAATGCAAATCGAAGCGCTTGTCCAGAATGCCAATCGAAAGAGCTTGACAGAATGCCAATCGAAAGGCTCCTTCAGAACACCAATCGAAGGGTCTTTCAGAATGCCAATCGAAAGAGCTTTGACAGAATGCCAATCGAAAGGCTCCTTCAGAACACCAATCGAAGGGTCTCTCAGAATGCCAATCGAAATGTACTTAAAGCACCACTCAAAAATTTTCCTTTTTCTTAGGCAAGAGTTTGTGATCAACCATGCAGGGGAAGACTTTGGGAAACGTGAGAGGGCAAATTTTGGGGTTCAATAGTGCGCGTGTGAAAAGTGTGTTCGATTCAAGTTAATTTGTCTTTGATTAGGTTATCTAGCGGTTAATTTTATGTCTTGCCATACACGCCTAATTACTATACAGTATAAGGAAAACAGTAAATTGCAGAAATTAAAATTCTACGCTATTACAAAGCTTTCGGGAATGGAGGTACAAATTTAAAAATAGGGATGGATCAATGTGATTAAAAGTCCAAATAGGCAATCAATACAACCAATTCGAATCGAACCATTAATTAAAACTACAATATTCTATGAAGTAAAAATTAATTCACAAAGTATGGAAATAAAATTCTTGGTATTTGTTTGAAAAGTTTGGAAAGAAAAATAAAATTATATTCTTTTAAAGAAAATAATTGACTAAAGAAATTAAATCATTTGTATATTTTTTTTATCATGAAGAAAATAAATTAGTTAAAAGAACTTAAATACACAACATTTAAAAATAACAAAATGTTAATTAAAAAAATTAAATATTCACAAAAATTCTTAATCTAAATTTAAAAAACTAAACTAATTAAGAAAATATAAAAACTAATAGTTAAAGTAAACTAATTAGTAAACCAAAAGAAAAATTAAATTACAATAATTAAGACTAGAGGGTGCAGGCAAAAAAATAGGGTGCTGAAAACTGGGGTGCTGGGCTCTAACTTGTTAGGCCCAAAAGTTAGTTTTTTGTGTTTGTCTTTTTTTGTCCAACAAAATGAAGAAAAACAGAAAATGAAAAGCGTCCTCGAGGGGTCTCGAACCCGGGACCTTTCCTCCAAACACCAACGCCTTAACCACTGCACCAATTGACTCTTCATGTATTTTAATGCTTCTGTATATACTAAAAGCAAGATTTAGGAAATGGGTTGGGCCAAAGAGGTAAGCCCAAACTCGGTTTCGTTGAGTTAGAAAGAAGGGTTATGAAAACCCTAATGACACAAGCAGTGTGCCGCTGGAATTTATGGGGAAGGCCAAAAGATTAGTTTTTTTTAATAATTTCAAACACACTATATTATGTTTACCGTAAAAGAGAAAAAACAAAATCTCTTTTCTGAAACTTCATCTTCCTCTTTTCCAATTTCTATTCCTAAAAAAACAAGAATGAATTCCTTCATCTTTTTCAGTCTACAATCCCGCTTCTCTCTCGATCTCAGGATTTTGTATTGTCACTATCATCACCTTCAATCTCCTTTGCAAATCGTCTTCGCCTCCGCTTCAACTCACGGCTCATAACCCTCTCCCTCCGCCTTCGTTATCTTCTTAGTTCAGTTGTTCTTGCGGGTGGTTGAGCGGCGAGGCTGAATCCAGAACAAGATTGAGACGATATCGTTTCACAAGGTTTTAGTTTCGGTTTCGGTATGTTATGTTAGGAAGAAAAATTGATGAAGATCGGTGATGGTGTGTTGTGGCGAGTGAGGAAGGAAGAGGATGGTGACGCTAGGTTGTTGGATGGTGTTACGGCTTCGAACAGAGGGAGTGTTTGGCTATGGTAAACTTAAACTACTTTTTTACAATTTTTTTCTGTGTAATAATTTTTCTATTTTTATTTGATTATAACAAAAATAATGCATGCAGGTAATTTGATATTTATGATGAATGAAGAGCAATAATGGAAAAATTACCGGTATGGATCTGTTTCTTCTGAAAATGTTGGGCTTGATCTTGTCGTTGGTGACTTCACGGTTATTGTTTGACAAGGAGGTTCACTTCTGTAAATTTTATGTATTCTTGAATAGAAATTTTTATGAAGGGTATGGCGTTTTTTCTTTGGGAAAATGATGAAGATTTATCTAAGGTTTTTAATGTTGTTATTTTGTGGCTACCACTGTTATATGAACTGGTTTTTTATGGGTGATGGATGCATTGCTGTAAGAAAACTATTTTGTTCTTTCTTTTCTTTTTTGATGAACTCCCAAAAACCAATCCCTCTTGTTCTGTTACTGTTTCCCTTATATTGAATAAGAATGAGAAATGGGGGAAAATATGAGAGGTTTGAACAGTTAGGATATTCTGGTTTATCACTTTCTCTATGCAATTTTTGTTTTACTAATTCAGTGTATGGACAACATATTTTTTGGACTGCTATGCAGGTTTTTGGCCAGTAATACGCAGAGGCTGTTTTGCAGGGTTTTTGGACTGTTTTTATTTTGTAGTTTTGTGACAGGGTTGTAGTACAAGGCAACAATGAATAGCAAGGCTGTCTTTGGGACTGGTTTTGGACAGTCTTGGACAGTTTTGAGCAATATGTCTGATTTTTTTAGATATTTATTCTTGGACTGTTGTACTTGGCTTGTGATGTTTTGCTCATTTTTTCTAAATTTACAAAACTTGTTTCTCACCACTTTCTTTTTGTGAACCAAGAATTCATTTTTGTGATTTGCAATTAGAATGTGGCTTATGATTGAATTGTGATTTTGTTATGAGGCCGAGTTTCTTGAATGTGATTATGACACCCTTCTTTCTGATTCCCAACGCAAACCCTAATGATGAATCTTTAAAATTTTCTTGTTTGTGTTCAAAGTTATACTTCTTGATTTCTTGCTAACATATTAATCTTTCTTGTTTCATGAGAAAATGACGGATTGAAGATGGCGAGGCAAAGTAGAAGAAGAGAAGCTTGAATGATGGCAAAAGGCTTGGTGGACTTTAGAGGGAAGCTTGCAAAACAAGGAGATAAAAACCTCATTTGCAAACTTAGGACTTAGATTAGGGGTTTTTCTTTATATCGTAAGAACTTGATACTTAGAAAACTTTAAGAATTTGAAGCATATTTGTAAAAGAAACTTTTGGATAAGCCATGTATTTGAAAGCATGAGATCTTCGCAATATTTTGTAAACTTGCAATTCGATTTTCTTGTATGCATGAAGAAACAAGTTGAGTTTTGAGTGAAATATGAAAGAGATCAAAATGAGGTATGAGTAAGGAATTTTGAAATGATTTTTTGATTTTGGAATTAAACCTTGAGATGAAAACTTAAAGCATAAAGCTTGAAACCTTGTTCCATGGCCAAAATTCTTGGTTTAAACTTTGAACCCCAAATCAAATACATGCCATAAGTCCCTCGAATCACCTTGATCCAAACAAAATACCAAAAATCTTTGAATCAAAGCAAATAGAAGAAAGAATCCAACACAAACCAATACTTGATTGATGACCTCGTATCTTGAAATTTGAATCCAAATTTGAATGGAATTAAGAACTTGATATCTAACCTTGCACATTCGATTTTAACCTTTGAATTCTAAAGGATAAAAACTCCAAAACGTTAATGATAGATTCCTCTTCCGAAATGGACTGAATTCAATCATACCATGAAATCCACCTTTCTAATCATCGCCATATGCTCAGACATAAGTAGCTTAAAGAAGTAACAGACATTCAAAGAATTCTCGAACTCAACATCTTGTACCATGAACGATCTTAACATGAGAATCATAGCCTTGAAGAAATAATTATGGCAGGTGTTGAAATTGGAAGTTAAAAACATTCTTAATCAAGAAAATGACCTATGATAAATCGATAACTTTCAAGGTCTTCTAAACACAACTTTCCTTTGATTCTTGAAGAGAGCTCGTTGACGATATCATTTATGACAATATGCAAAATAATCGTCTCAAGATCTTGAAAATTGGGGAAATTACGATTCTTGGAAGTCAGACAACAATTACTTGAGATTAGGTCAAAATCCAGAAAGTGACCCCTAAAATATTTGAATTTTTGATGATCTTTCGCACACAATCGACTCTTGACTTGTAAAGAGAAATTGAAGATGACGTCAAGGAGAGTCACACGCAAAAAGAATCGCTCAAAAATATCGATTAATGAAGAAGTTACAATCGTTTGAACTTGATCTCGCAAAGGTAGACTTTTTGGTCAATGTAGTCATTTTTCAATCATCGGAACCATTGAATGAGCAAACTTGCAATGCGAGGTTTAAAATTTGGCATGAACATCCTTGAGAATACATGAAGATCTATGAAGAACATTTGAAACCTTGAAGACTCAATTTTCTTTGAGAAATACCAAACCCTAATTGTTGACTTACTGCCTAGGAAGAGAATCTGTCTGATCAACTTCTGAGCCATATTGAGTACTCGAGAAACCCTAGGATAGTATCTTGAATGAAAAATGGGAGGGTAAATTTTGGGGTATAACACATGGTTTCTCACTTTTCCCTATTCTCTCTCGTCCGTTTTATTTCTTCTGCCTTTTCTCCTCACAAACCCTAATATTCCCTCCCCTTGTCTCCCATTCCTCCATCTATTTGAACCAAACACAACCTAAAGAACCACGAAAATAACTCTTGCTTCATAATCGACGATGATGAAGTGACCATCATAAGGCCACAACCGACAACGATGAAGCGATAACAACTCTCTAAGTATCACGGTTTAACAATATCTCAAGTCCTCATAAGTCTCAAATTTGGTCTCCTTCACAATAATCAAGTGATAATGAGCATATACATGCACTCACGATTGTTCAAGGATCATTTTCGGATGATCAATCAGTAAGGAAATCACAAAACGAGATTAAATTAATTTGGGGTTTGAAACCCTAATTTAAAAATTAAACTTTGTTTATGCAGGAATCATTCAAGTGATTATGGGGAAAAGGTTTAGTACTCAAAGCTTAACAACGTGGTAACAAAAGTTCACAAAAGGAAGGAAGTTTTTAAGTGATTGGACTTGGAGGTTTTCCGACAAAGAAACATTCGGGGTTGAGGTAACGCCACCCTTCTATTTCACTAAGTTGTACCGCTTTTTCTCTCTTCTACTCTCAACTTTGTGTATAACTTGGTTTTTATGTTGAAAACGATGTTTTTTCAAATCAACAGAGTTTCTTTTCCTTTTTTTCTCTCCTCCCCTTTTTTAGTGAAAACAAAGTTGTATTTATAGGTGAAGATGGAGTGATAGGTACATGAAAGAGGCTGAGTCCGTCGCCACCACCATAACTTCTGCCGTGAATCACCGTCAAACTTCTGCCACCCATCTCAACGAAATCTCATCCGTGCGGTTGTCGACGCGATATTTTCTGCTCACCATTTGTGTTCCATTTTCCTTTTCATCCAAGTTGATAAGTAGTTTATTAGAAACCATTTGGATTTCCACTGAAAGATTGGTTTCCTTTTCACTAAAATGTCAATGTTTCTGAGTTTTTTTGGGTTATTGCTTGCTTTTTTTCAGGCAGATCAAGAGGAAACCAAATAAATCAAACTTCTTGCTCAATAGAAGAGAAAGAAAGGTGGATTCAGAGCTATCATGTTTATTTTCAGTGAGAAAAAGATTTAATAGAAAAACTTAGTTAATTTTGTTTTTTTTGTTGTTGTTGTTTTTATCGATCTAGATATTTAGTCATAGCTAAGTGAAAATTTGCAATAGAGAGAAGAAAAAAAGGCATGGAGCAGAGGGAGACAATCTTTTATCAACATTGTAAGAAAATTACCTAGGTTAGTTTCTTATTTTGTTTTGGTGATCTATTCATATCAAATATTTTCATGTTATTTCTTATTGATAAAGCTCAATTGTAGTTACTGATTAATTACATTGTTTATATTCTTATCTTAATGAGTTAACTCAGCTTTATTTTAGTTATAGTCATTGTCATATAAATGAGTTAATTCAACTTCATTTTACTTATAATTTCTCTCTTGCTGATTCATTTTTCATCAAAACTTTATTGTGAAAGATGCTGTCGTATTTTTTAGTGTTTTGTTTTTATGTCGATTATCTTTTTTACTGCTACTTTGATGACTAGAGTTTGTTAGGAAATTTTCTTTTGTGTTGATGTGTTATAAATGAATACCTCAAGACTTTGATCTATTATAAATGAAAACCGAAAGGCTCGACGGTGTCTCTATTATATTTATTTTAGGTTTGTATTTGTTGAACTGGAGAGGTAGATTTGTCAAATTATCACCATTATTTTTAAATGTTTAATTTTTTTTCTTTTTCCATGTCACAAGTTTATTTTTAAAATTATTGAATATAATTAGATTTATATAATAATTATTTATTTTAACACAATGTAATTCAATTTAAATTCACATGTATATTTAAATATATTATTGTTAAATTTACTATCATATTTTGTATAATCATATTATTTATTGTAATATTTTGATTTCATAATTTTTTATTATACTTTTCTAATAAATATAAAATTTTCATATATATATTTGAAAAAATTATTTCGTCAATATTAAAATAAATTCACTCGTACGGGAACATGAGTCTTTGACTAGTTTTGTTTACAAACAATAATATTAAAAAAATTATTTATTTATACAATAATTTAAAAATAAATTTTAAATTTAAGCCGTCTAATATTTTTAATTAAATTTGATGCATGCTGAGAAAACCTCACAGTAGAATCAATATAATTTTCCATCACTATTTACGGGTTTGAAATTTTGTTTTGGTCTAGTGGATGCCACCTAATTACACTACAAAATTTACAAAATTTGACAAATATGAAAAAGAATATGTGATAGGATTTTACATCGTAATGTAAGTAGATTCTGAACAAAAGTATTTTGTATGTGATAGGATTTTGCATCTACTAACGTCAATAATATTCTTCAAAAAGAAGTTGATGGCAAAATTAATTAATCACATTAATTTTTAGAATAATATTTTGTTGTATTGATTAGGTCTTAGGTGTGTGAGTTTTCTCTCATATATATATTTGTACTATTTTCTGACACTCTCCTTCATATTTTCATCATCATTGATATCTTGTAATTGGTTTATCTTATCACTAAAAAAAATTAATGCAAAGTTAAAGATTATATACCTTTATAAAATATATATAATTTATCTATTTAAAACCGTTAATAAGTGAGTAGATTTTCCTACTTATAAATATTTAATATCTATTTAATATGAGATTATTTTTACACTTAGTCACATTTTACACTATTTTCTAATATATATATATATATATATATATATATATATATATATATATATATATATATATATATATATATATATATATATATATATATATATATATATATATATATATATATATATATATATATATATATATATATACTCTTTTGTTTCATGGTGAATTTACGTAATAAGTTATGAGTGAGTCCTTTTTGTTTTAATTTTTTAAAAATAATTTTTATAATATATCTATATGAAGATTTCAATTTTCTAATAAAAATTTCAAATTTTAAATAATTTTTTAAAATGTTATTTTAAATATTTTATCATTTTACTAAACATTTTATATATATATTAAAAAATTTAAAAAATTAATTAATTTAGAAACTATTTCAAATAATTTTTCATAAGATTTATTTTTAAATAATTCTTTTAAAAAAATTGTAATTTCGATTGTGTTTTGATTTTCAATAATATATATTTATATTATAAAATAATAAATTTAGTTTTTCAATTTATAAAGAAAACAAATTTAAAAAAACTTTTAATATTTTGAAAAACATATTTATAAAAATCATTTTTAAAATATAAAAAATATTTATTTTTTTAAAACTAAAACAAACCGACCCAAAAAAAAATTATTCTTTTCAGAAAAAAATCAGTGTTTATATTTATTTTGTTTTTGAAGGTGTTTATATGTTTGTATATTATTTTTGATAAAATTGAATTTATCTCTACAACTATCAAAAATATATTAATAAAACTTAATATTATTACACGGAACTGGAAGACAAATGGGCAACAGGGCGGCGCCACTACCTATTATTTGAAGACAAAACTAATCATCGTAAAAACTGTAGTTATAGACTTAAAAAATATTACATTGTTATGCATTACTCTTTAAACTATTTATAAAAGATCTATTGTCTCTACTCTTAGAAAATCAAAATATCAAACACAAAAAGTATAATAATATATTAAAATATATTTTTTCATGTTTGATCATTTTATTTGAAGTGACTTTGAAGATTATTCTTCTTATAGTAAAATCTTTAGTCTTTAATCATATAATTAAGGAAACTCTAATTAGATCCATGTATGTTTCTCTCCTACCAATTTGTATATCAAAATATAAGTTGGCATAATGTCAATATTCTCTAGTGTGGATCAGTCAAGAAGTTTATAAGTGTTTCTTTTTTCACAGATACTTCAGCCTATCTAAATGTATCAACAAAACATCCTAAACAAAATCAAGTCAATATTTGAAGGCAAGAAGCCTAACAATGAATTATGTGCTCTCCAAAAGTATTCAGACACGTCTTACAACAAATAGGACAAACCTTCTTAATAAATAATAATGAATTCACGAGACAATAACTAAGGATATTGCACTAGTCTATTGGCACATATCTAGGCATAGAAGAAACTCGCAAGCATGTGATGCTTGTGAAAATCCAAAAGTTATTTTCTTCTTTGTGGTCATGTCAAACTTTACTTCCATATCCTGAACAATTTTACTGAAAAAGGAACTCGCCAAAACATGTTAGGCTTTAGTGGGAAGGTGACCTTAATAATAAAGTTGTTATGGTCAAAAATCAAATTCGTACCACTAAGACCATTCAAAACTCTGTCAAAATATGAATCTATACCACATATTACACAATCTCTCCATAGATGATCTTGTAACACCAAATATTAGGCCATGGAAGCCATAAACACGCATAAGCCATCCTTTACTTCCAAGTACAAACCTAACCATTAAAATATGATAGATAAATAATCCACCATATCATTCATAAGTAAAGTATGAAGTTACCTTATAATTGTCATGATTCTCCATGAGACATATGTTTAACTTCTTCTTCATCTGGAGACTCCATATCATTTTCATTCTAAGTTATGTATATTTTCTTTGCTTCTTTTTGAGATTTTCTAAATTTTCTTTGGTTTTGGTTTTGGTTCTATTTTTGGCTATGGTTCCGAGGAATATTCAATTTTATACGCCCTTTCTTTCCATATTGATTATAGGTTCATACGAAGGAAAATCTTCCTTTATTCTTGTTTTGAAAGTAGTATTCCTTGTCGTCCTTTATGAATGTTTTGAATTTATGGAGTAGCGTTGTCATATATTCAACAAAATATGAATCATTTTCTTCCACAACTTTGAGAGCTAGGATTTTCTTCTTCTTGTCACCTTCTTCATCATCAACTAGCCTCTTCAGCTCCATCTCATGTTCCGATAATTTTCAAACAAAGTAGCCAAATTTATAAAAGACAAGTTCCTAGATTTAAAAATTATAGTGAATTTAGGTTGTCAATTATGGTTTAAGCATCTAAGAACTTTTATAACCTACCTCTCATTTTGAATTACTTTACTCAAAGTTCTTATATTATTCACAATGTGAATATAACATTTTCCATATTCTGAATGTTTTCTTCAAGTTTCATTCAAAAAAAGTTATACTTGTGGATCAATGTGTTCATTCAATCTCTTTTTACCTTTGTTGTTCCTTGATTGATAACTTGAAGGGTATCACACATTTATTTTGTTACCTCACAGTGAGAAACATGCAAAAACTCATAAATACCAAGAGCGATAATGATAATAGTTTTTTCTTTCAAAATGCGTTACGGAGGTTCTCGGCTAAGTTCTTATTGAGCAATGGGATTTTATACAAGCGTAATCATGATTCAACTCTGCTTCATTGTGTGGACAAGAAGGAAGCAGAAGAAATTATGCAAGATATGCATGAAGGCGTCTTTGGTATTCACTCTAGTGGGCATACTATGGCTAAAAAGATTTTGGAATTGGTTACTATTGGTTGACTATGGAAACTGACTGTCACCACCACTCATGAACTTGTCATAAGTGACAAATTTACGCTGATAAAGTTCATATGCCTCCAGTACCTTTGAATGTCATGACTGATCCTTGGCCATTCACAATGTGGGGCATTGATATGATCGAAGAAATCAAGCCTACTGCTTCTAACAGACATCTCTTCATCCTCGTCGCCATTGATTACTTTATAAAGTGGGTTGAAGCAGCCTCGTTCGCCTCTGTTACTAAGAATGTGGTCTCCCGATTCATAAAGCATAACCTTATCTGTCAGTATGGCATCCCCAAAAGGATTATCACAGACAATGGTACAAACCTCAATAACATTATGATCACTAAACTCTACACGCAGTTCAAGATCAAGCACCACAACTCTTCTCCGTATCGACCAAAGATGAATGGCACAGTGGAAGCCGCCAATAAGAACATAAATAAGATTATACAGAAGATGGTTTGACATACAAAGATTGGCACAAGATGTTACTATTTGCTCTTCACGGCTATCGTACTTCTGCATGAACATCAACTGGGGCAACTCCATTTTCTCTGGTCTATGGTATGGAAGTCGTCCTGCCTGTCGTAGTTCAGATTCTCTCTCTGAAAATTATGAAAGAAGTAGACCTAGAAGAAGACGAGTGGATTCAGACTAGGTTGGACCAGTTGAACCTGATTGACGAGAAGAGGCTTGCAGCTGCCAGTCACGATGAGATATATCAGAAGCATATGATCAAGGAATTTAACAAGAAAATCAAACATCGGGTATATCTGGCTGGTGACTTGGTAATAAAGTGTATCATTCTACTGCAAGGTGATCCCAGGGGAAAATGGACTCCCACTTACGAAAGGCCATTTGTAGTCAAGAAGATATTTTCTGGCGGTGCTATGATATTGACCACCATGGACGGTGAAGATTTCTTGCTTCCTGTGAATGCGGACATAGTCAAAAGATACTACGCATGAAAATGACCCGCTAGGTTGACTGGCCTAGGAAAAAATAAGGGCATCCCGGTGAACCAAAAGGGTTCAGGAAAAAATTAGGGATATATATGAAAAGATTGTACACCCGGCAAGTTGAAAACCTGAAAAGGCGGCTTGGGCAAAAAAAGGATATCCCGATGGGCTGAAAACCTGAAAGGGCGGTCCAGGAAATAGTTAGGGATAAAAGCGTACGACTATGTCCCCATTGGATCACTTACAAGAGGCTTTATTACCAAAGTCAAAGTTCAAACGGTACAGATTAATTCAATCACTTTCTTCCGACAGCAAGGGATGGGATGCTTGAAGACATAGGGGCAATAGCAGAATTGGAACCCGACGAGATTATTCCCACATAGCTATATGTTTTTTTCGCTTTGTACTCTTTTTATTTCATGATGATTTCCTCTTATTAGGATTTCTGTCTCTTTCTACAAAATTGTCTGTTTATAAGCAAACTATCAATAAAAATACAAATATTCACAATTCAAACTTTTTGTTTTTACTTTTTCTGTTTTGTTTGCAAGAACGTCAAATGACTAAAATTGAATGAGCATATGCATATGAATACAATTTACTGTTAACAAATATATGCATAAAAATAGGTATAAGCGTTTACTCAAGATTCTAGGAGTTGGGATAACATTCAAGTTGTCCACAAATCCCCACAGAGCCACTCCACGGGATCATCCCTACTGAGTAATCATACTCACCAGTAAATCACTCCAGCGGATAAAGAAACATGATATTTTCCCTGGCAATATCACTCACCTACAAGGTCCCAATCAAGACTATTTATGGAAATTCTCTTTCCCAACTGAGTTTATTCCTCCAAAACTGTAAAATCCCCTACGGATTTCTTCTCTTCAGCAGAGCTCATTTCCTCAGCAAGGGTGTTTCCTCAACAGAGTATTTCTCCCCAACAGGGTTTATTTCCCTAACAGATTATAGTCTCCCCATCTTGAGTCTGCTTCTACCATAAATTTCCGACAAAATTCCCATCCCTAGCAAAGGACAGTCCGGGTAGCTATCCCCAGAGAGTTGCTACTGAATCTGAAAATGGATCGAATATCATTCAAACCTAGTCTCTCCAGACGAGTCAGTGTCTATATCAGAAACCCGATCAAACAACACCTCGAAAGGATATCCATCTCTTTTATCTCCAGTCAGGGTATATAAGAATTATAATACCCAGTAGAGCGATGAACAACCAAAGTTTTCAAACTCTTCTCCCCAAGAAGGAATCAACATTCTCTAGCGGAGTTTCCTCAAACAGAGAGCATGAATCATCAACAGAAACAATCCACAGAAGATCGAAGATACACATACTCTTCATTACCAATAACAGTCAGGGATTTATTTTCCCCAGACAAAGATGTTGCTTAAGTTTACAAATACACTTTGATAACATTTCACATCCATACATCATTTACGAACAGGATAACATATGCATACAAAACGCATATAGCACAATCTCATTTATTTTGAGAACATCATTACGCAACACATTTCATACATCATGACATTGCATATAACTAACTCTTTACCTTTTTAGGAAAGATCAATCAACAGACAAACATTATCAACTACTCACATGACCAGACAGTCTTCTCAAAGGCTACATCTGATAAACGGCTACTTAAGCAATTTCCTCAGAAAGTTATTCTCAAAAACAATATCTTCTGGCTCAGATTAAATCAAACATAGATTTATTCTTATGCTTCTTCCAGTTGAAAATAAGCGTGGATATCTTCTAGCTCATATTTAAATCAAGCATAGATTTGTTCTGATACTTATTCCAGTTGAAGATGGTCGTATACATTTTCTGGCTCAGATTAAATCGAGCATAGATTTATTCTGATACATTTCCTAGTTAAAGTCCAACATAAACATTTTTTGGCTCAGTTTAAGTCGACCATATATTTATTCTGATACTTCTTCCAGATAAAGACAAACATAAACATCTTCTGGCTTAGATTAGATCGAGCGTAGATCTATTCTGATACTTCTTCTAGATAAAGACGGTCGTAGACATTTTTTGGCTCAGTTTAAATTGACCATAGATTTATTCCGATACTTCTTCCAGTTAAAGTCGAGCATAAACATCTTCTGGCTCAGTGTAAATCGAGCGTAGATTTTTCTGATACTTCATCCAGTTGAAGACGATCGTACACATCTTCTGGCTCAGATTAAGTCAAGCATAGATTTATTTTGATACTTCTTCCAGTTGAAATAAAACATACATATATTTCGTCTCAGGTTAGATCGAGCGTAGATTTATTCTGATACTTCTTCTAGTTGAAGACATTTTCTGGCTTAGATTAAATCAATCATAGATTTATTCTGATACTTCTTCCAGTTAAAGTAGAGCACATACATCTTATGGCTTAGATTAAAGCAAGCATATATTTATTCTGATACTTCTTCCAGTTGAAGACAAGCATATACATCTTCTGGCTCAGATTCAATCAAGCGTGGATTTATTCTGATACTTCTTCCCGTAGTAATTTTTCTGGCTCAGATTAAATCGACCATAGATTTATTCTGATACTTCCTCTAGTTAAGGTCGAGCATAAAACATCTTCTAGATCAGATTAGATCGAATGTAGATCTATTCTGATACTTCTTCCAGTAGACATCTTCTGGCTCAGATTAAATCAAGCGTGGATTTATTCTGATACTTCTTTCAATCGAAGACGAACGTAGGCATTTTCTGGCTCTAATTAAATCGAGTATGGATTTATCCTGATACTTCTTCCAGTTAAAGTTAATGGTTACTTTGGATGGCATCTATAAGTAAATCTCCAACGACTCACCTTCACCTCTCCAAATGGCATCTATAAGCCCATTCCCGATACAATCAACCAACAACGTTATTTCTTGCACATGCGAGTGCAAATTCTGGGCACTTAAGTGTTCCATCCTCTTCTACCTTTAAGTTATGAATGCAGACATGCCAATCTAACTCTTCAGGTTTAAGAAGATTGAACAGGGGCAGCTATTGTACCCCAAAATTTTCCCTCCCATTTTTCTTTAAGACATGCTCACAAAGGTCTCAAATACTAAAGAATCTCAAGGGTTGGCCAGTTAAGATGCCCCTCCTAAGCCAAGGGTCTAAAACTCGGGTTTTGAGTTTCTCAAGGAAATCTTGGTTAAAAAGGTCTCAAATGATTTCCATGGTTCTCCATAGGTCTCCAACAAGGTTCATGCCAATTTTCAAGTCCTACATCATAAGTTTGCTCAGTCAATGACTCAGATGATTGAAGATCAACTGTATTGGGTAAAAAGTCAACTGTTGTCAACATACAGTCAAACTTCAAGATTTTTGGTCAACATCAATATTTTGAAGTGATATTCATTATTGATCAAGGGTTGATCATGATTCCTCAAAGAAAGTCCTTAAATCATCAAAGGTCAAGAATTGCCAAATTAGGGTTTTCTTAGGACAAGTCAACTGAACTTTGACCAAGCATAACTTTCACATGCTTCATAAAATTTTCCCCAAACAAAGCCCATTTTAAAGGAAATTCAATTATCTACAACTTTGTATCATTGCTGAAGTCCAAAAAAGGCTTCATTTGAAAGATATGAGCTAATACGTTACAAATCATTTTCAAAAGTCAACAAAAGACACTTTTTGTCAAGGAAACTTACATCAAGATAATGTCTCCAAATGCAAAAATGATAAAAAGAGAAATTGTAGAGGACATCTTGAGCTTTTCAAAAATTCTAAGATCACCTTCAAAATATTAAAATTGAGCAAGTTATGAGTTGCACAAGTTGGGAAAATTTTGAAGAAACACATGAAATGCAAAACATGCAAACTTGAAATTTTGGACTTGTGGCCTAACTTTTTGAGCTTCAAACATGTTCATGACCTTATGAGAGACTCCTAAGATCACTCACACGACGTCTTGTATTTTCTTATTATTTTATTTTGTTTTTATTCAAATAAATGCAAAATAAGTTAAATGAAGTATAAAGCAAATGAGCCAGGCGCATGGATTGGTTTCTTAGAGCCCAATACAGCTTGTGACAATCCAACAAACTTGCCAAAATCGTGAAAACTCCAAGAAGGCAAGAATATTACCAAGTTGGAAAGTTTTCAAAGTGTTTGATCTTGTTTGATTAGGGCCATCATGGGTTGATTTTGTTCCATATTTGTGGAGACATTTCATTCGTCTATATAAAGGCAAGCTAAACAGATGAAAAGGGCACAAATCATTGCTTAAGAAAGCCTCTCAAAAATCACCAAAAAATTCAAAAGTTAGGGCAAACACAAGTTGTAGTTTCCAGGAAGCTTCAACCAATTTTTGGCATTCAATCGCCTTCCTGAGGGTATTAGGGTCCAACCAGGTCCTCATTCAAGCCTAAACGCGACCAGATACCGTCCCTACGTTCCCACCGGTAAGGTAAGGATTTTTGATTTTGAATCTGAATTTTTATATGCTTTTAACACAATCTTTCTGTCCAAATGTGTTTGTTAGATCATATAGAATAGGTTGGCACGATCACATGTGAGGTTATACGTCCCCTGCGATAGATGCCATTGTTAGGTTTTTGAGGAACAGGTTACTCGTATCCCTTTAAATATTGGGTTTCTAACCAAACCAATGCCATGGTTGAATTCACAACATATGATTTAGGGGGTAGGTTAAACCTTGGACTTTGATCTTGTTTCTTTCACAGGTTTGCTTTTTTGCCAATCAGAGAAGACGGAGTTAACCACCGTGAGGGGTGGTCAGACTCGCCTGAGAGTTTGCATGGCATCAGGCCATATTGTGATTCGTTGGTTCAAAAATAATAAGGGCCCATTGCGCGCCGCGTTTGTTTGATTGGCCAATATTAATTTCCTTTTTAAAACATAATGTTTGGAATTGATTCATGTACCAGATGAGACAACCGTCCCAACGGTATGAGGAAGCGTGCAAAGGATTTGGTGTGCCAGGGCAGGGGTTTGATCCCTGCCTCTGGCATTTTATTTTCTAACAGATAATTATTTTCTAGTAGAATAATAGAATTATTATTTTATGGTTATTTAGATAATTATTATTTTATTTAATGGAGAAGAGCAAGATTGATATTAAGATTTAGGGGTCCTTGGAATAAAATAGAGTAAGAATATAGAAGAGGAAAAACAACATAGAAAAAGAGCAGAGAAGATCGTTGAAAAGAGAAGAAGAGCAAAATGTTAGGGCAAGAAGGTTCGCCGAAGGAATCAAGAATCTACCGAAATCTAAGATAAGAGTGGGATTCTAACACTATAATAGGTTGCATAACAATGGAGTATGGTAGTATTTAGGTCTCATGATTGTTGTTCATAATTTTCTCTCTATTTTGCTTGATTGAGGTTTTTTCCATTGATGAACTCTTTGAAGCATTCTTGTATGTTGTTGGTGAAATTTGATGATGAATATTGAATGGAATGAATAGGCATTGTTGGTGAATAATTAGTGTAATTTAAAAATATTATTTTTGTTGAATTATTGGGAATTGGGGTTTAGAAACATGGATTTTTGTAACATGCAAAGTTGCAGATTTTTGAACTCTGTAGCAGGTGTAACTGGGTACGACATAGAGGGTAACCGGTTACCCTGTGCAATTTTGGACAAATTGGACAAAAATATGAATGTGTATTCGGGTACAACGTAGGTAGGAATCAGTTACTCAATTGGAGAGTAGCGTTGTAATTCTGAACCAGAGGGGTGTAACCGGTTATCCACTATGCAGTAATTGGTTACCACTGAAACATCAGATTTTCCAAAATTTATAAATTGCATAACTTTTGACTCGGGTGTCTGTTTGACGTACCGTTTAGATCAGTACGAAGCTAAAATTATTTTCTATCCTATAATAATAAATTGGAACATAATAGCTAATTATTTGACTAACATTGATGTCTATCTATGTATATTCCTAAGTAATGTTCTATGAATTGAGATTCTATTGAGTAAGATGATGTTGTATGAATAATTCAATTGTTTTGTACGATGTATTGCATGATAATAATGATGACAATGCCCTGTATTAGTGTGATATTGATGAGTACAAATAATCAATGTGAATTGCGGTGTTGCATGTCAGTGTCACATGCATTCATGAACGATGGCATGTATTGGTGTTACGATGTAGTTTCCCTAAGTTGGCATTATTAAGATGAGCGTTTTTCCCTATTGGTACTACATACATTGAGTCAGTGTCGGTATCATTGCATTACATTATGATTGTTGACTTGATGTTTTGATGCCAAAAAAATATGATCCACATTATGATGAGTTTTATGTGTTGTGTGTATATTCACTTGTATGTTGATGTGATGTTATGGTATGATAAATGAAATAAAGGTGAGACAAAGAAGCATTTTATGAGTACTTAAATTATTATCTATTCATTATTATGCTCGCTTTTATATTGGTCTGATATCTCACTTCTTCTGTTTGAATGTTGTCTCTACGTGGGTAATATGCAAATGATCTGAAGTAGCTCGAGGTCGAGGTTAGCTGAGAAGTGTCTCATTTTGCGTAGATTGAGTCGGTGTCAGCTCTGATACGTAACACTTGGAGGTTTTGCGTTTGTTTTATTATGATGGGAGTAAACTATTGTAGAACTTCGTTTTGTTGAATTTTAATTGATGTCTTACTTTAAGTTTTGAATTGTGACAACTATTACTTATGTTGAGAATGATTTCTAATGATGTTTTTCCGTTGCGAATAAATACAACAAAGTTCAAACATGATGAATAAATGACTACGTGTTACGTATCTCTTTATATGATCATGTATGATGTACGAAGATGTGGCATCTAATTATTGATGTTATTTTTATAAATTTAATTAATTTGATATTTGGTTAAATTACCGACGGAGAAATATGGTGTTACAAGAAAGAGGAAAAAGTTGGTGCTTCAACAATTCGAGAGACACGGAATTACGAGAGTGGAGAAGAAAAAATTAATAGAATAGTTTTTAGTGTGTTTTGGAATAAAACAAATAATTTCCTTATATAATGAAGTGAGCTAGTTAATATTTCTAACGTAACTAATGTGAGACTAAATGATTTTTTCAACCACAAAATAAAATCTAACAATATAAAACTTAAGAAATTTTTAAATTCAACATATTAAAACATAAACATATTCAAACATGCATCAAAATAGATTTGGAAAAAGTGATGCGATATATATTACATGATGGAGAGGTTGACATTGTCAGACTCATATATGATGATATTTTGTGCACCCTCCACTCAAGAATCCAATCACTCACCTTTCTCAAACTATTGATGGTATTATTTCAGCGCTTCGAGGTACCCATAGCCGACTTAACATGGTTTCTAGTGATACCCAATGGAGATGATAATGTTGATGATGATGGAGATTTGTGATAAGAGGAAATTGAAGATAAAGACTTAAAATTATGCCAAAATCAAACTAATTATGAATTTTCAATCGCTTACTTTCACTCTACGTTTGAAAATTTCATTATGATGTTGCTACTCTGTTTGATCTACTTGTGTTGTTTATTTGTTAATTTTTAGCTTAAGATTTCCTGCTTTAATTTTTCTTTATTAGCTTAATTAATTTAGTTTACATATTTTCAAGCTTTTAATGATTATGTTTAGTTTTGTTTTGTTATGATAGGCTAATATGGTTTAACTTCACTTATTAGAATCATGATCATGATTTAGGTTCGATTCAACAAGTTTACGTGAAGTAACAATATTTTTTTGTCAAATGTTAGATTTTAAGATTAATCTTATAATTAATCTTGAATACAAATATGACTAAGTTATTAACTCATTTTATATTTTTAAATATAAATCACTTTATACTTAATTCACTTAAAATTAAAATAAATATTATAAAATTATTAATTTAAAATACATGTCTTACCTCAAATTAAGGTTTGATTAAGCGATAGAGAATTATTTTTTTATGGATTAAAATATTAAACTACTTATTAAAAAATATTTTTAGAGTAACAACATTAAATTTATGTATTAACGTAAACAAGTGGTAACCTTTAAAAAAATCTAACCATTTTAATTATAAACAAATTAATTATAACTCAAATAAATTCAACATCTAATTTTATGGACTCTTTTTTTTTTTTGAAAAACTTGAAATAAAAAGCATCCCATAAACCATAAATAGTTACATTTTGGAAAATATTCTAAGAATATATATATATATATATATATAGTCTGAAACTGTCGGAAGCATCAATGAAATTAATATTTCAGGATCACAAGATAGAGAAACGTGCAAAACTTTAAAGTGTTAGATAAATAGATCATCTCTCTTATAAATTTCACATTCTATTCATTCATAAACAATGTGAAACTTTAACCACTCACACTTGCACCCAACATTCTACCCACAAGTGTGATTCTTTCACATCTTATAACAGGATCCAACACCGGATTTAACTTTCGTTCTCCCACCAAATTAAACCACGACTCTGATATCACCTTTAGGGAGTCCGAAAGAGTCGAGAACACCAATAAAACGAATACTTCAGGACCTCAAGATAAAGAGATGTCACATTTTAATCCAAAACTTTAAGATGTTAGATAAATGAATAATTTCTTTTTTAAATTCAATATTTCATCCATTTATAAACAATTTGATAGTTTAACCACACACACTTACAATTCAATAATATAACACTCATTGTATAATCAACGTATATTAAGAAGACGTTCTTTTAAGTTGGATGATTTGGATATTGATTAAGTCTTTATCCTCGAAGTCGTTTCTCTCTGATTGTATTACAGGTTGAAACTTGTTATGGACAGATTAGTGTATCTTTCCAATTACTTGTTTAAGATTTCTTTGAGTTTTTTTAGTTGGTTTTTGAAATTATTCTTCTATTTTTAATGAGTTTCTATTTTTAATGAGTTTCTATTTTTAATGAGTTGTGCAACCTTTATACCGTTTAATTAAAGTTTTGTTTACCTATCAAAGAAAAACATATTAAGTCCGATAATTGTTAATATAATACAGTATATTTTTTTGACTTCAATATAATAATGTTAGGTAAGTATAAGTTAGGTGAAATTTGTTTTGCAACTTACCAAAAGTAGAAATATATCTCAATCTTACCTATATTAGAATAAAATCTCCACAATCCAGAAGACCGTGTATATTCTATTTTACATTTAAGATCAATTAACTAATATATTAATAGATAAACAGTGATTTTGATGCTGAAAGTGTGAATAATTATCATTATAGTTTTTAAGTGCATAAAAATTAAATACTTCTTTAAATGACTGTTTTAAAATTATTTTAATAGATTAAATGGACTAATAAAAAGCTTGAGGACTAAAATGACTAACGAAATACATATTCAATAATTAAATGATCAATTAAAAAAAATTTGATAATTGTAGAAACATCTAATTATGAAGGTGCATATTTGAATATGTCACATTCAACTTATTTATATAAAAATAAGATTGAATATAATTAGTAAATTAACGATAAAAAAAAAATCTCAACCGGCACCCACTTAGTGTGGTACAAATTTAGATGGAATGGGCAGTGGAAGAGGCAACATAAACATCTTTTAGGTACCACATACTAGGTTGGATGATGAGAGTGACAATGGCAGCCTTTCTTTCAAATTAGTCAGCAAGTGACCACTAGTTCACCACCCATGCTTGTCATAACCAAACTCAATTCAAAATTTCTAAATTCAAAGTTAAGATACAAAACTATAATTTAACCCAACATTATGGAGACTAATTCAATTTAATTACATAGTCAAAACATGGACAAGATTTTATGGTTGTGTGGTGGACCTGCACCGTCCCAAATCCTTGGTCACACAACTTGGTTAAAAAGGAGTCTATTGTATATCATCCATCTTCTTCTATTATTTATTCTCATTTTAATTAAAAAAAACTAATTTAAATTACTTTAATCAAATATTGAATATTAAAGATTTCTTGTTTGAAAACACATTGTTTAGTGTTGTCTACACTTTTCGTGAGTATAATTAAAGTATAAATTATATGATAAAATTCGGTACAGTATATTGATTTATATACTATAACGATTATTTTTTGATTCAAAACTCTTTCCGACGGAATTGAGTAACATGTTTGAAGTTGATTTTGTGAGAAATTTATATTTTATGTTTATGGTTTATTTTTTCCTTTTTAATATGGAAATAAAAAAAATTTTGAACACATGTTACAGTTAAAAAAGTGATTTCAATTTTTGTATGTTTTTTATAAAAAAAATTTAAGAAATTTTTCTCAAATATATTTATTATATAAATAATTTAAAATAATAATTTTGACATCTAATAACTTAAATATATATATATATATATATATATATATATATATATATATATATATATATATATATATATATATATATATATATATATATATATATATATATATATATATATATATATATATATATATATATATATATATATATATATATATATATATATATATATATATATATATATATATATATATATATATATATATATATATATATATATATATATATATATATATATATATATATATATATATATATATATATATTTTTTTTTTTTTTTTTTTTTTTGATAAATACAGATTAAAATAAATAAAAAAAAGAGTATGAAGATGAGACATCATCCAAAAGAAAGTGAAAAAAAAAAGAGACAATTTTGTAGAAAAGTAAAAAGAAGAAAAATTAAGAGAATCTAAAAATACTTACATCAAATATATTAGAGCAAGAGCTTTCTTGCTCATCAAGAAATAAGGGCAAGAGAAAAATTAAGAGAGAATTGAGAGGGATCAAAATGATGATTTTATTTAATTATGTTTGATTGTTTTTATAACCACGTGTTTCATTATTTATATAGGATCATACTACTAACTATCTAAATTCTAGTTAGTTAATAATCATATTCAGAGTTAGTTATAACCACATATATAATTAGTAGTAACCACGTATATGTTGGATGTTATATAAGTCAAATACAATGTAACTATGATTAGAAGCTATTTAAAAAAGTTGTTAGAATGCTGCAAAAAAAAAAAATGTTTCTGTTTTTAGGCTGGTTTTGTTTAGCTTCTGTTTGTTACTTTGTTTAGTGTTAGTATGCACTATATATACATTTTGTAACATGTTGAATGAAATAATGCCATATATGATTTTTTACCCTCTCAATTAATCTCTATTCTCTCTAAACTTCATCTTCCCCAATCCTCCAATTTTCATCAAAATTATCCATCACCTCCATTGATTCACATACAAGCTTTTGTGCTTGTTCCAACATTTGGCATCAAGAGCTTTGGTTTCGATCCTATTCCGCTACAATGTCTGTTTCAAACGACAAGATCCCCACTAATCTTCCCATTCTTGATTCAAATAACTACAACAAATGATGCAAACAAATGAAAGTTTTGTTTGGCTACCAAGACGTGCTCGATGTGATTACTACTGGTGTTACCCCTCTTGTTGAAGAGGCTACAGCTGCCCAACAAGCCACTCACAAAGAAGAGAAGAAGAAAGAATACAAGGCTCTCTTCTTGATACATTCTTGCGTCGATGAAGACAACTTCGAAAAGGTTGGTGATTGTGACTCGGCGAAGAAAGCTTGGGATATACTCGAGAAGGCATATGTGGGAGTTGACAAGGCGAAGGTGGTGAGGTTACAAACTCACAAGAGGTAGTTTGAATTACTCCAAATGGAAGAGAAAGAAACGGTCAATGATTACATAACGCATGTGACGTGTTTGGTGAATCAAATGAAGGCCTGCAGTGAGTCGGTTTCGGAGGAAAACATTGTGTCGAAGGTGTTGCGTTCTTTAACGGCAAGATTTGACAACATTGTTGTTGTGATTGAAGAATCGAAGGATCTCAAGACCATGACGAAGGATGAACTACAAAGTTCATTGGAAGCTCATGAACAAAGGATGGATGAAAGAGGAAACGATAAGGCAAAAGCGGAAGTGGCTTTGCAAGCTCGTTTCAATGAGAAGAATAAGAGATCGAAAGGGAAATGGTCTTCTAGAGATAAGAAGAATTTCCAGAATTTTGGTGGAAAAGATCCACAAAATTCAAGAGGACAAAGAGGAGAAGGAACCTCCAAGGATGATAGTCAAGGAAACTACAAGCCGCTCGACAAAAGTACCAAGAGATGTTACAATTGTCAAAAGCTTGGACATTTCTCAAGAGATTGTCGTTTCAAGCGCAAGGAGAGTGATACGGATGAAGCTAAGGTTGCTAGGCAAGAAGTGGATGATGATAACACACTTCTTGTGGCAATTACGGAGGAGAATAATGGCATGGACAACAGTAGAAAGTTGTTGTACAACAACTACTGCAGTGCAGAAAAACTGTAGAAAATGCATTCGGAGAAAAACGCCTTAGTAACGGTTCGAGATGGAGTCCAAGGTAGTGATGAGTGGTACTTGGATTCTGGTTGTTCGACGCATATGACGGGTAGAAAAGATTGGTTCATGAAGATCAATCAAGCCACGCGAAGTAGAGTGAGATTCGTGGATAATACGACTTTGGCGGCCGACGGTGTCGGTGATGTCTTGATCAAGAGGAGGGATGGTGGTCATTCCTTGATCAAGGACGTTTTGTACATTCCTAGAATTAAGTGTAACCTTTTAAGCATTGGCCAATTACTTGAAAGGAATTACACAATTCGCATGGAAAACAAAGTATTGCGCATTTTAGACCAAAATGGAGTTTTGATCCTTAAGGCTCCTATGGCTGCCAATAGAACTTTCAAGATTGAGTTGAAAGTTATGGAGCATAGGTGCTTAGCTACTGCTGCAATTCGTGAGGAATGGTTATGGCACTACCGTCTCGGTCATCTCAACTTTCGTGATCTCGACGCGTTACAAAGACATGGTATGGTGTCCGGGCTGCCAAGGATTAATATTCCAGCTGGAATATGTGAAGAGTGTGTTCATGGGAAACAACACAAGAGTAATTTCAGCAAGGATGCGGGTCATAGGACCAAGCATCACCTTGAGGTGGTGTATTCCAATGTATGCGGACCGATGCAAGTCAATTCCTATGTGGCAATCGATACTTTGTCACGTTTATTGATGATTTTAGTAGGAAGTTATGGATTCACCTCATTAAGAGGAAGGGTGAGGTGTTTGAAGTGTTCAAACAGTTTAAGTCAATGGTTGAGCGCCAATGCCGTAAAAATCTCAAAACTCTCAAAATGGACGGTGGTGGTGAATTCACATCCGGTGAGTTTATGAGCTATTGCAATGATGAGGGGATAATCCGTGAGGTGGTGCCTCCCTACACTCCACAACAAAATGGCATTGCAGAGAGAAAAAATCGGACAATCATGAACATGGTACGAACCATGTTAAAAGGGAAAAATTTACCGAAAGAGCTTTGGGGTGAAGCGGTATCTACAGTTGCCTATTTGTTGAATAGGTGTCTGAAAAAGAAGCTGGAAAAGGTAACTCCAGAAGAGGTATGGTCCGGATTCAAACCGAGTTTGAGTCACTTGCGCGTTTTCAGTTCGGTTGCGTTTCGACACATTCCGGGACAACTTAGAAAGAAGCTTGATGATAAGAGTGAGAAATTTTTACTTGTTGGATATCATCCTACCGGAGGCTACAAATTGTTTGATATGAGTAGCAAGAGGATTGTGGTAAGTCGGGACGTGATTGTGGACGAAATCTGGACGTTTGACAATAAAGTTTCTGCTATTTCCGTACAGGAAATCAATTTACCAAATGAGGTAATTGATTTCCAGCCCGTGACAGAGCCCCCTGGTGCTGCTGGAAGTCAAAATTCAGGCCCAGAAATCGATTTCCTGGGAGGAAATTTGAATTTCCAGCCTATTAATGATCTTGGACAGCAACCATTCGCAATGGAGGATGGTGAAACAAATAGACGACCAACGAGACAGAGAGGTATGCCTCAAAGACTACGATACTGTGAGGTATTCCATGATAGCAAGATCAATCATGATGGTGATTTCATCCATTTTGCGTTAATGGCCAAATCTGAATCGGTGAATACGGAGGAGGCATTAAGCGATCCAAAATGGATGAGTGCAATGAAGGATGAGCTGGAATCAATTGAGAAAAACAATACTTGGATATTGGTCGATTTACCGAAAGGAAAAAAGGCAATTGGTGTGAAATGGATCTTCAAGGTGAAAGCAAATCCGAAAGGTGAGATAATCAAGCATAAGGCTCGATTAGTGGCAAAGGGATTTTTGCAAAAGGAAGGAATTGATTTTAATGAGGTATTCGCACCAGTTTCAAGGCATGAAACCATCCGGTTAGTTGTTGCGGTTGCAAATATCAACAGTTGGCTGTTATATCAAATGGACGTCAAATCGGCATTTTTGAATGGTCCATTGTATGAAGAGGTGTATGTAGGACAGCCACCGGGTTTTTTTTTTCAAAACCAAGAGGCAAGAGTATACAAGTTGAGGAAGGCACTCTATGGTTTGAAACAAGCTCCAAGAGCTTGGAACAAACGCATAGATGGTTTTCTTAACAATATTGGTTTCAAGAAATACGTGTCCGAGCATGGGGTGTATGTGAAAATGGGTGCTAGCGAAGGGGTGATCATTCTTTGTCTATATGTGGATGATTTGTTGATTACCGGAAGTTGTGAATCATACATTTCAAAGTTCAAGCAATAGCTTATGAGGGAATTTGAAATGAGTGACCTTGGTGCTATGACATACTTCTTAGGCATAGAGTTCCAAAAGACAAAGTTGGGGCTGCTCATGCATCAAAGAAGGTATGCAATGGAGATATTGAAGAGGTGTGATATGGAGCATTGCAATGCTGCCATAACCCCATCCGAGGCACGGTTACAACTATCCAAGAGTGAGGAAGAGCAAGATGTGGATCCAACTCAATACCGGAGATTGGTTGGATCATTGCGTTACTTGTGCAATACGCAGCCTGATTTGGCGTTTAGTGTCGGTATTGCTAGTAGGTTCATGGAAAAGCCAAAGGTATCACACTTGGCAGCGGTTAAGAGGATCCTTCGTTATGTGAAAGGTACTCTTGGCTATGGAATTTTGTTTTCGGCAAGTGACACGGGCAGAAGTTGCAATTTACTTGGATACACCGACTCCAATTGGTGCGGAGATAAAGACGATCGAAAATCCACGGTGGTTTATGTCTTTATGTTCGGTGGTGCACCAATATCTTGGTGTTCTCGAAAGGAGCCGGTGGTTTCTCTCTCTTCTTGTGATGCGGAGTATATTGCAGCTCCGATGTGTGCATGTCAAGCTGTGTTGCTTGTGAATTTGTTGCACGAGCTGGACAACTGCATGAGAGAGGGAGTTTTGTTGTTGGTGGATAACGTTTCAGCCATCAACCTTGCTAATAATCCCATAGCACATGGGAGAAGCAAGTACATTGAGATGAGGTTCCATTACTTGCATGATTTGGTGAGTTCTGGACAATTACGTGTAAGCTACTGCAGAAGTGAAGAACAAGTCCCGAACTTGTTGACGACATCGGTTACAAATGATGTTTTCAAGCGACTCATGGTGAAGTTGGGGATGAAGAACATAGAGCATTTGACTTAAGGTGGTGTGTTGGATGTTATATAAGTCAAATACAATGTAACTATGATTAGAAGCTATTTAGAAAAGCTGCCAGAATGCTGCAAAAAAAACCCAGAAAAATGCTTTTGTTTTTAGGCTGGTTTTCTTTAGCTTCTGTTTGTTACTTTGTTTAGTGTTAGTATGCACTATATATACATTTTGTAATATGTTGAATGAAATAATGCCATATATGATTTTTTACCCTCTCAATTAATCTCTATTCTCTCTAAACTTCATCTTCCCCAATCCTCTAATTTTCATCAAAATTATTCATCACCTCCATTGATTCACATACAAGCTTTTGTGCTTGTTCCAACAGTATAAAATTTGTAGTAACCACTTATGATGTTTTTAGCTGTTTAACTATCCCTTCTAACTAAATTCTAATCAACCAAAGATTAATTAACTAACAACATCGACGTAGGAAATGATTTGAAGGAGCATTTTTCAAAGAGTGATTTAATCTGAATCTCAGAGTTGCAATAAGAAATTTATTCTCTCAGGCAAGTTTTATGATCAATTGTTGAGTTTTTCTTTGACTTAAATATTCTTTGAGAAGATCAAGAGATATACCTTCTAATTCCAACTTTCACTCGTCGTATCAAGTATTCCTTTGAAGCTATGAGGAGTTCCTATAGAAATCACAACCTTATTTACATCATTCACTATCTTACTGAACTTAATGAGAGATTTTCAATTTTTAAGACCCAAGTGTTACTTCTGAAACCATTGTCTCCATTGAACAAGGTGTTATCTATGGTACACGAGAGCCAATTCAAATTCCTTCCTTTTGATGACGTCGAGGTCTTTACTATGCCCCGTGTTTAAAATATCATTATGGATCTAAGTTTTATGTATGAGTTTATTCACTACTATAAATAACGCTTTTAAGGATAGAGCTTTCACCTCAAACATTAAAAAATCAAGGGTTTAGGTCCTAGGTAAGCCATGTTTTATTTTATAAAAAAAAATCTTTTTCCCTCGGTTTTCAGAAAACCCGAGGGATTATAGCTAAAAGGAAGTTCACTTCGAATCACAGTCACTTCATTATAAGTTTTTTTAATTTTTTATTTATTTAGTATTTCTCTCTTAGCGTCTTTCCAACTTCCCTTTTTTCTTTGTTAATTTTTTTCTTCATTTTTTCATCTATATCAACCTCGTTTATTTGGTCCAACTGAAGTTAATATTATTTGCATCAACATTTTTAAATTTCTATTTTCAAAACCACATTTTAATTTTTTTTTTGTATATCAATTCTCTCAGTTTTAACTAAAAATCGACGTTATATATATATATATATATATATATATATATATATATATATATATATATATATATATATATATATATATATATATATATATATATATATATATATATATATATATATATATATATATATATATATATATATATATATATATATATATATATATATATATATATATATATATATATATATATATATATATATATATATATATATATATATATATATATATATATATATAATGAATTCTCATAATATGACGCTATTGTGTTTTTCATATTTTCTATTTTTAATTAATACTTCCACGTCGGTTTTAATTTAAATATCGATTTAAATTTAAAACGGACGTGTCACATATTTTGCATGAAATACTTCAGACTACTATCTAGTTTTTAACTTTAGATTTACCTATCAATGCTCAAACGTCATTTTTTCACTCTCATTTCGCAACAAAAAAAACCTATGCCATTTTCATTGTTGTAAAAAAATTTCATGCTGAAACTCTTCCAACAAATATTCATCAAACTTCATTTCGTCAACATATATTCATTTTTGCGACAAGTTTGTTCTTCATTGAAACAATTTATATATAACTTTGTTTTTCACTAAAATAGTTTCTTGATCATTTTGTTTAGGATTTCTATGTTAGTTTGTCTATTGATCATTTTGTTTCTAGTTAGTTTGTCTCTTGATCATTTTATTTCTACGTGTTTTTATGTTAGGTTGTTGTTTGATTCAGGTTGATTTTTGATTCAGGTTGATTGATTCACTGAAATAATATCTCTTGATCATTTTGAAGTTTCTATTTGTTTCTATGTTGTTGTTTGATTCATAGTCATGGTCGATTCGACAAACATCTTCCATATAATATCTATTGCAACCTTTGTTAATACAAAATATAAAAGAAAAAACAAGAGGTGCCACAATCTATACCAAGGTGAAAAAAGCCCACGAAAGTGGAGTTCGCTACTCGAATAAAGTTGATATAGAAACTGATCTTACCAGTTGATCGGAACCTGAAATGGGTCGAGAAGATGACGCCTACTTGGCTGGAAATCTGAGGAGAGAAAGGGGGGGGGGGGGGGGGGTGTGCCTACAACGCACTCCGAAGCTCAAGTAAGAAAGAGTGCAAAGAGATACAAGAAAGTGATTAGGTTTTTTTAGAGTGATTATCTGATACTTGGCCCTCACGAGTGTGAGAGTTTATATAATGCCCCCAACGCGTAGCCATTGGTTCTTATTTTCGGGCCTAGATTTAGGTTTCTCTAAAATAGGTAACTGTCAGGACTTGGTCAAAACGAACATCCATGCTCGTAACTAGTTGTTGCTATGAGCAAGAAGGATATTACATGCGGGTGTGTTTATCGGTGTTTCCTGGTTGTCTGCTCTACGGGTGTCAGGCAGACCTGGAGGTGGACGTTGATGTGGGTAAATGCATGGTCATGGAATTGTTATCCTTGCTATCCTTGTGGTGTGGTCGATCATGTGTACTCAATTGAAGGCCAGAGTTAGTGGGCCAGAGGTGTTGGGCCACGCTGAAGGTAGAAGCGGATTCAGGCGATTCTAGTCATTGGGTCAGTCCAGAACAGAAACTGATAGGGCTTATGGTGAACATGCTGAGGATTTTATGGGTTACATTGTGTTACAAGGTAGAAGTAAAATGAGTATTTTATTAGATAGTTGGCATGGAGTTGACGAAGAATTTAAAGACGCCATATGGGAAGATATTACATTATTTATTTTGAATTTTAAGCATTGAGTATATATGATCATTTATTTTTTGTTTAATATATACTAATAAAATCTCTATTGTATAAAAATAGAAAGTGTTTCTGGTTAGTCCAAAGGATAGTGTCGTGAAAAAGAAATTTCTTACATATTATGGTGAGCGTTGGAGGGGCTTTAAGACACAACTCACCCATGATTATATTTATTATCCAAGTGATAAAGCCAAGCCTCCATATGAGGTGTATTCATATATTGATGAGGATGATTGTGAGAAATTTGTATTGTCTCGCTCAACTCCCTAATTCTTGGCAAGAGCCAAAAAGGAAAGGAAAATCGAGATGAAAATACCTATCTACATAGATTATCAGAAGATGGTTGAAGAGAAAAGAAAACAAAGGGAGGAAAATCTAGGAGGTTCTATAAGTCTTAATCACACTTCATATCCAGTATCACGCCACGAGAAATGGAAGAGGACACGTCAAAGAAAAGACAGCGAGTTCAAATCAGATGCTACACACTTGTAAGTAGATACTTATGTGCTACACACTCGTGCTTTCGCGCGCCCTTTCACTTGACTGGCGGTGGAAGGGTGGATTTGATCTTGATGTCGAATTCACTTTCTTCCTCTGCTTTTCTGGAAAAATGGATGATAGTTATGAGGAAGATGTTACGGGCGAGTGAAATTCCTCTGATCAATCTACGTTCGACCTAGACACAACCGACGAGAGTTCGTCCGAGCAGACCACGTTGGGGAAGCCCGAAGTTTCTGGGCAAAATGCACCCGTACAGGAAGTACCTGTGGTCCCTGAAGGGGTAGATTGGATTGCTCCGAGTCCTCTGAAGATTGCCACACATTTTTCTGAGCACTCGGATGATGTGTTCATGGTTGTGTCTTTAGAGATGGAACATAGGAAAACGAGGAGGACTACGCAGTTTATGTCCTCGGGAAGTATGATAGGAACTGTGTGAAATATGATGCCAACCACCTTCCTATGTACAAGATCATTTTAAGGGACATGGGTCTCCGGCTTCCTTTCACTGACCTGCAGGTGGCCGTTTTTTATTATCTTTATTTAGCTCCCTTGTAACTTCACCCCAATTTCATAGCCTTTCTATTGGCTTTTGAGATTGTGTGTGATTATTTTAAGATTGGGGCCACTGTCCCTTTGTTTTTCTATTGATTTCATCTTCAGCAGGGCACCGTTGGCAATCAGTTTAGATGAGTCTCCTTAAAGAAAGTTAACCGGAAGTTGTTTAAGGCCTACCTTGAATTTGTCAAGAATTTCAAAGACATGTACTTGTGGTCCAGCCTGTGTCAGAGAATGCGATCCATGTGTTCAACAATGTCCTTAAGTTCATGTTGAACGAGCAGTCGGTGTTGACCGAGGTGGGCGAGGCTATGAGGGATCTTGTGTGGAAGTTTAATTTTCATTGGTATAGAGAACATTTTAATTAGGGCACGGATCACTATATAGTGAAGGCGGGTCAGCTGAATGTTGATGATCGGGCCAGTTATGACCAGTTGTTGGCTTTCGTCAAGGGGATGCCTCTGGTCCAGCGTGTGAGCAAAGGGGAGAAGATTCGTTGTCAACGAGGATGGGATGTCGGTGTTTAAACATGGCCTTATAAATGTTAAGAAGCTCCTCGAGTGTTAGGATCCTATGAAGTATTTAGGTAGTTATCCCATATTTGTCTTGGTCTGTGCGTGCATTTCTTTACCTTTGCTTGCTAACGGTGACTTGTTCATTTACAGGAAAAATGAATGTTGCTCAGGAGCGTATGGTCAAATCGGCCGCTATTAAAACAAATAAGGGGCAGAAGCATATTAAAGATTCTCAGGGTGGTGTGGGGATGACTCCTCAGACTGGTTCGGAAATGTCGTCGACTAGCCAAGTTGGCGGGAACTTTTGTTGAAGCAATGTAGCGGCAAGCAACAAAAGTTTTGGAAATATTTATCTGGGAATTTATCGTGTCCACAGAGATTTGTTATTGAGTTGTCGTTCGACAAATCTCTCGTTAATGAGTTTGGGGATAAATGGGTTTGTAAAGAAAATGTTATCAATAGAAAATAAATGTAAACAAAAGTAAAAACTAAGGAAAAAATTATCAAGCCTACATATAATCTACTCATCACATACTTAAATCTATTGACCAATTACATTCAACCTAACAATACTCATCAATGTCGCTACATATCACTCACAACCTAAGTCATTTCTAACCCAAATTGAGAGACCGACTATATCACCAAGGAAATAATCTCTCTACCTCCTCAACAACATAGAATACAACTTATGTAATCGCACTGAAGATCTCTCAGTATATCATAACCACACAGAGGCATTAAGCTATGATACCCAAGTAGATGTCAGCTCTAAATCTATCTATAGAGTTCAGAAACTAGCAGATAATCATCCTAGATAAGAATCTAAGTAGGATATGTCTATAACAACTCAAATCCCTAGCACAGAGCAAAAATCTAAGATAATAATCGACAAAGATTTGTAAAGTAAGTTTAATTTAACACCTTGGGCGACAAATATACATGAGTTCAAAGTAAATACATATACAAACTTAACACATAAAGAATACACAAAGAAGAAGAGAAATGAACCATAAATATACTGGTTTGTCAGCGTCGATTGAAGAGCAATCCACCCCTTATCATCCGTATGCAAGCTTCAATCTTGTTTTCTAAGTTGTAGCTATCAAAAAATGAAGGATGATGGAGTTGGGGTCAAAAATACCCAAAACCATACAAAAAAAGTGTTTTTACCCCCTAAATACGCATTTCTGACTGTCCTGCATCGCCCGATGACCAAAAAGCGTCACCCAGCGACCAAAAATACATTTTTCCATGCTCCAGGTTGCTCCAGAATCGCCCGGCGACCAAAAAGCATCGCCCGACGATAGATGACAGAAAGTTGAAAAACCAGCACAAATTCAGCCATATGTTTTGAATCGTAACTCTGATTCGCGCACGGTCAGAGGCGTTGGAAATCTTATCCAATGCTCTATCTAAAAATTTTGAAATATAAATCCTTGAATACCTACAAAAATGAGATAAAATCAATTAAACTCAATGATATTTACACAATAACACAATAAATACACTATAATGTAAACTATATCGAATATACACTAAAGTTAAGATTTATTGACAAAAAACAAAAGAATTAAGCCAATGAGTGTTAATTATTCACACTCAAATTAACAACAATTTAAAACTCATCAAACTCTACCCAACTTAAAACGTTGTTCGCCCTCAAACAAAGACAGATAAACTTAAAGAAGCAAAAGACGATAATAAAAGAATCACGAATCAACAGATTTTGAAAACAGAAAATAAATACAATGGTTCAAATGAAAAATAGTACACACAAATCAAACACTTACCACTTAACTATGACTATAACATAAACACGAAACAAATGCTAAATACAAAAATTATTCCAAACATTCTAAAAAAATATTAGTTCACAAATGAATCACACCTAGCAAACACAGTCATCGGTAGATGACAAATACACAAAAACGGGGTATTTTCACTCATCTAACAATCTTGCAAATAATAGACTAAATTATGCATTCATCCAAAAATTTACATTGAAAATATAAAAGTAAGCATCTCAAGGACTTTTCAAGGTTCTAATGTGGTTTGGTTAACAAACAAGTGATAAGTCCTAAAGCTAATCGAAACAAAAACTTGCCTAAACCTAAGGGAGTAATTACTCCCATAAAATTTCAAACAATATAATTTCAATCAAACTTCTTCTTCATCCCAAATTTCAAATCCGCACACATCATTTATTCAACACAACATTATTCCATACTCTTTTTATTTTTATTTTTCAAAGGTTTTCTATTTTTTCCTTTCTTTTTCTATCACTTTTTTTTCCATTTCTTTTCTCACTTTTTTCTTTTTCTTTTCAACCTCATAGCAATCAACCAATAAATACACAATAATTTTTCTCCCCAACTTGAACTCAACCATACATTAAAGTGAATACTCCCTACTTTCTAAGGTAAGGTAAAAATTCAAACCAAAATAATGGTTGAGGGTTCAAGAAAACAACGAATCAACATCCATGCAAAAAAGGGAAACTAAACACTCATAGAAAAGCATTTAGCAAATACAACATGGATATCAATAAAAAGCTCAAAAGGGTTACTAATGATCACACACTCACAAGGTAAATTGACTTATTTGGCCAAGGTAGTTGTGCTCAAAATGAATTAAAAAAATATCTTGATCATGTTCAATCTTTCATACAATCAACACAAACAAAAGATTAAACATAATAAAATCCAATTAAAACAAGAATTGTAGTCTCCAGCATATGTGAACAATTGAAAGTTGTTAGAACAAGTTTTGTTCTGATCATATCTCAGAGTTTTGATGATAACAATAAAATATATTTTGTATAATTGATACTCAGATGAGCATATTTCTTTGTTTCAGATCATGTTCTGACTGAAGTATTTTCTAAGGTGAAAATCATTTTACGTGCTGAGCTGAATAAAAATGAAGAAGTTATTTGATGAAAGAACTATTTATTTAGCGCAAGTTCTAATGTTGGCTTTGATAAGAAGAAATTTAAAGCATCCCCTAATCTTAGCAAGTTTCCATGCAAACTCTGTTCATAAGTATTTTGCAAGCAAGCTCTGATGAGAAGTTATTTGCAAGCAAATTCTGAAGCAAGATCTGAAGCAAGTTCTGAAAGATTAAAGGAGAAAAAAGTCTTGTCAAGTTTCAGAAAACAAGCTCTGACAGTGCCGTTTGTTCATTTAATGCAAAGACGGCTAAAGCACTCAAGTGTCTCTACGCTAGTTCATTGAAAAAAACAATAATGCAAGCTAACACGCAAACATTAATTGCTCCTCACTTTTGAAAGCAGTAACGGTCGTTTTCCTCATGCTATAAATAAAAGACCATGTATTGCAAGCCAACCACCAAACCAAAAAAAAAACATCTTACGTGAAAATTATTCTGCTGCTCACAAATTATTTTCTTACAAACACTTTGTTATTTTCTCAAGTGCAAAACTTATCTTAGTGATAAATCACAGTTTGTGATATAGCTTTCTAAGAAGTAATTTGTTTCACTATTGTAAATATTTAATTCTTGTATTTGTTCCTTGAGAGACCAAGCTTGGTCAGATTTCTCAAGAAGGCTAGGACTAGTTTGAGTCTTAGTGGTGTTAGTCACTTGTAAGTTTACTTGTGCTTTGTATTGTTAGTCACAACAGTTTGGTTGTGTGATTGTAATCTATTTGACTATAGTGAATTAAGTCCTTGTTGAGAAAGGCGAAATCACCTTGGCGGGTGGACTGGAGTAGTTTGAGTTCAAACGAACCAGGATAAAAATAACTGTGTCTTTCCATAATTGTTGAGCTAGTAAGATAAAGAAAAAGGAAAAACTTATACAACCCCCCCTATAAGTGTTTTCTCACCCTTCAATTGGTATCAGAGCTTGACTCTGAGCGCAAACACTTAACAGTGTCAGAAAAAGATCTAGAAGGAAAACACTTTGGTAACTGAACAAAACAACAATAACTACACCAAACCTCCTGTGTTTGATGGAGAAGGTTTTGAATATTGGAAAGATAGACTAGAAAGTTTATTTCTAGGTCATGATGCTGATTTATGGGATATGGTCTTAGATGGTTACACACATCCTATAGACTCAGAAGGAAACAAGATTGATAGAAAGAATATGGATAGACAACAAAAAGAAGATTTCAAAAATCACCACAGAGCTAGAAATATCTTTCTGAACGCAATCTCTAAAATGGAATATGAGAAGATCACAAATAGAGATACAACACATGACATGTTTGAGTCTTTCAAAATGACTCATGAAGGAAATGCTCAAGTAAAAGAGACTAAAGCTCTGGCTCTCATCCAGAAGTATGAAGCCTTCAAAATGGAAGAAAGTGAATCTATAGAAGCTATGTTCTCAAGGTTCTAAACTATGATCACTGGCCTGAGAGTTCTGAGCAAAGGATACACCAAGGCATACCATGTTAATAAGATTATCATAAGTTTACCCAAAAGACGGGCACCTATGGTTACTGCATTCAAAGTATCAAAAGATTTGAACAATTTTTCTCTTGAAGAACTCATCAACGCTTTAAGAAGTAATGAGATAGAACTTGATGAACACGAGCCTCAGAAGAAAGGTAAGTATGTTGCCTTTAAATATATTAAAAAATGTGAAACTAATGCTTTTCAGGTAGAAGAAGGAAACTCTGAAGAATCTGCATCAGAAGAAGATGGACTACCCTTGCTCTCCAGAAGGATCAACCAGATGTGGAAGCATAGACAGAAGAAGTTCAAGAACTACAAGAGGTCAGAAGATAAACCAGAATCTTCTGGACATAAGAAGTCAAACAGAAGAGATATAATCTGCTATGAATGTAAAGAACCCATACACTACAAGAGTGATTATCCAAAACTACAAAGAGAAAGACCAAAGAAAAAGTTTGGTAGAAAGAAAGGCATGATGGCCACCTGGGACGATTCAGAATCTTCTGAAGATGAATCTGACTCATAAGATGAGAACGCCAACCTAGCTCTTATGGCTACCACAGTAGATGACTCAGACTGTGAGTCAGAACCAAAAGAGGTATCTATGAATTTACTAGAGCTGAACTTGCAGAAAGTTTATCAGAACTTCTTGAAAACTACAGTCAACTCAAAATCAAATACAAGAAACTCAAAAAGAGTCTTACATCTGATCTTGAGAAACTTGAAACAGAAAACTCTAAACTCAAAGAAAATAATTTTAAACTCAAAGAGGATATTCAAAAAGTTCAAAAAATTTCAATTTCAGATTCTACGTCAAGTTCAAGAGATATTCTTAAAGAATATGACTCTAGTTTTCAAACTTTTCTTGCTAAAAGCATATATAGTAGCAAAATGGCTTCAATGATCTATGGAGCTAGTGGAAACAACATAAGAGGAATTTGATATGAAACTCCCAAAGGGAAGGAAACATATATACCAAAACATGTTGTTAAGATGGCTTTCACATATAAACCTCTGAACAAACAATTTAATTTTGGGCACACACATGATATTAAATACACATCTCACTCTGAAATTTTTTATGCTAATCCAAAGTTTAAACAGAACTTTAGAAACTCTAACAAAAAAGGACCTAAAGAGATATAGGTGCCTAAGGAGAAAATAATATATGTTACAGATGTCCTTAATAACTCAGTTGAAACATCAGTTATGGTACATGGACTCTGGATGCTCACGACACATGACGGGAAGAAAGTCTATGTTCCAAAACCTGGAATTTAAATCTGGAGGAGACGTCAAATTTTGAGGAAATCAGAAAGGAAAGATTATTGGTTCTGGAACCATTGGAAACGGTAACCTTCCTTCTATCTCTAATATTTTATTAGTAGAAGGATTAGCGCATAACTTGTTGCCCATAAGTCAATTAAGTGACAAAGGTTATGACATTATCTTTAATCAAAATTCCTGTAGAGCTGTTAGTCAAAAAGATGGAACAATCCTCTTTTCTGGCAAGAGAAAGAACAACATCTATAAAATTAATTTGTCAGATCTTAAAACTCAGAATGTAAAATGCCTTTTGTTTGTTAGCGATGAGCAATGGGTGTGGCACAGAAGATTGGGACATGTCAGCATGAGAAAAATCTCTCAAATACATAAACTGAATTTAGTCAGAGGACTTCCCAATCTGAAGTTTAACTCAGAAGCTCTGTGCGAAGCATGTTAAAAAGGAAAATTTTGAAAACCTTCTTTTAAATCAAAAAATGTTGTTTCTTCCTCTAGGCCATTAGAACTATTTCACATTGATCTGTTTGGGCCAGTTAAAACTATATCCATCAGAGGCAAGAAGTATGGATTGGTCATTGTTGATGACTACAGCAGATGGACATGGATTAAGTTTTTAAAACACAAGGATGAGTCACATTCTGTGTTCGTTGACTTCTGTAACCAAGTGCAAAATGAAAAAGATTTTAGAATTATAAAAGTTAGAAGTGATCATGGAGGAGAATTTGAAAACCATTATTTTGAAAAATATTTTAAAGAAAATGGTATTATTCATAATTTCTCTTGTCCTAGAACTCCCCAACAAAATGGAGTTATAGAACGAAAGAATAAAACTTTACAAGAAATGGCCAGAACCTGATTAATGAAACAAATATGGCTAAGCACTTCTAGGCAGAAGCAGTGAACACAACATGTTATATTCAGAATAGAATCTCTATAAGACCTATTATTGAAAAGACTCCCTATGAATTGTGGAAAAACAGAAAACCCAACATTTCATATTTTCATCCTTTTGGATGTACTTGCTATATTCAGAATACTAAAGATAATCTGAACAAGTTTGATTCTAAGGCACAAAAGTGTTTTCTGCTTGGATATTCTGAACGGTCAAAAGGCTATAGAGTATACAACACAGAAACTCTGATTGTTGAAGAATCAATCAAAGTTAGGTTTGATGATAAGCTTGGCCAGCAACAGCCAAAGCAAATTGATATTTCTGTAGGTACAAAAGATCATCTCTCAAACTCTGAAAAGTCAGAAGCAAAGGATAACTCAGAAGATACTCTCTTGATAATGCTCTGGATAATCTCAGAATCTCTGAACAACCCTCTCGGAAAAGGTTTCCCAGAATCTCTTCAGCTCATAAAGAAGACGTGATTATTGGAAAGAAAGAAGATCCCATCAGAACAAGATCCTCCCTCAGAATCAATGAAGAATCATTGTTTGGATTGGTATCTCTGATTGAGCCAACCTCTATTGATGAAGCTCTGGAAGACAATGATTGGATCCTATCTATGCAATATGAACTCAATCAATTTTCCAAAAACGATGTGTGGGATCTAGTTCCAAGACCTAAAGGATTCAATATTATAGGAACTAAATGGGTATTCAGAAACAAATTAAATGAGCAAGGAGAGGTGGTCAGAAACAAAGCACGACTGGTTGCACAAGGTTATAGTCAACAAGAAGGAATTGATTATAATGAAACCTTTTCCCCAGTCGCCAGGTTAGAATCAATTAGATTATTAATTTCTTTTGCTATTCAAAATAACATTTCATTATATCAAATGGATGTTAAAAGTGCATTTTTAAATGGTTATATAGAAGAAGAAGTTCATGTCCATCAACCTCCGGGCTTTAATGACTCAAAATATCCATAACATGTTTTTAAACTAAAAAAGTCTTTATACGGTCTGAAACAAGCTCCTAGAGCTTGGTATGAACGTTTGAGTAATTTTCTTTTAGAAAAGGATTTTACCAGAGGGAAAGTGGACACAACTTTATTCAGAAAAACATTTACAAATGACATTTTAATTTGTCAAATTTATGTTGATGATATTATTTTTGGAACCTCTAATATCTCTCTTGGAAAAGAATTTGTTGAGACTATGCAGGCTGAATTTGAGATGAGCATGATGGGAGAATTAAAGTTCTTTATGGGAATACAAATAAACCAGACTCCAGAAGGTACTTACATACATCAGACGAAGTATGTTAAAGAACTTCTGAAGAAATTCCAGATGTCAGAAAGTAAAGATGCAAAGACACCAATGCATCCTACATGCATTCTGGGAAAAGATAAGGTAAGTATGAAGGTAGATCAGAAACTCTACAGAGGTATGATTGGATCCCTTGTCTATCTGACTGCATCTATACCTGATATATTATTCAGCGTATGTTTATGTGCTAGATTCCAATCAGATCCTAGAGAATCTCACTTAACTGTTGTTAAGCGAATTCTGGGGTTCTGAAAGGTACTACTAATTTGGGTCTGTGTTACAGAAGATCAAAAGAATTCAGACTAGTAGGTTATTATGATGTTGACTTTACTGGAGATAGAATTGAACGAAAGAGCACCTCTGGAAGCTGTCAGTTTCTGGGTGACAACCTTATCTCGTTGTACAGCAAGAAGCAAGCTACCATTTCACTTTCAACAACAGAAGCTAAGTATATATCTGCTGCTGGATGTAGCTCTCAGATGATCTGGATGAAAAGTCAGCTAGAAGATTTTAATCTCTATGAAAGTAAGATTCCCATCTTCTGTGACAATACCTCTGCAATTTGTCTTTCTAAAAATCCCATTTTGCATTCTAAAGCAAAACACATAGAAATTAAATATCATTTTATAAGGGACTACATTCAGAAAGGAATTTTAATTTTAAACTTTGTAAACACAGACCATCAATGGGCTGATATTTTTACCAAACCCCTTTCTGAAGATAGATTTAAATTCATTCTAAAAAATATTAGTATGGAATTTTGTCCTGAATAAAATTGTATTTATCTTGTGATTGATTTCAGAATGTTCTGAAATGAATGTTCTAATTAACAACTCTTCAGAAGTTAGAAGAGAAGTTACATCAGAAACTATATATAAAGTTCTGAAATGTTCTAATGTTTCATTACAAGTATAGTTCAGCAGTTCATTATATTAAACAGCTGTCTTATGCAACCTTCAGGAGATGAACACGTGTTGTATTTCTGAAAGGTCATGCGTGCTATGCTATTGACGTCGTTCCTAGGTAACTGTTATGATTTGTTCAAAATCTCAGGCTTTCCCCTCATTGTCAATGTCATTAAATGCTAGTAATGATTAAATTTTTTTTAATTAATTTTTTTTGTCTTAAATTCTTTTTACAGTTTTATTTCAAAACCCTTTTTCTCAAAAGTTTACCTATAAATACTTTTGTAAAACCCCTTTCTCACTTTTTACCTTCTCTTTCAAATTTCAAAGCCGTCTTTGTGTATTTTCTGCAACCCATTTTCTTTCATCTTAACCTAAGTGTTCTAATGGCTTCATCTTCTACTCCTTCCGGAAGCACTCACACTGAACAATACATCATCCCTGAAAGAACCACTCTTATTCCTGTTGACAGTTTAGAAGTAATCAGTGAATTGATGGTGGACTTTGAAAACCTAAAGGCAAATGGGTTTGACCTTCTTCCTGCAGTGGAATTTCAAGGATGGGGAAATTACTTTGATCGTCTTGTTGGCCCTGTATTTCCATATCTTGTAAAGGAATTTTGGATTCACGCCATTGCATCTCCGAAGGTTATTCTCTCGTTTGTAATGGGTAAGGAAATTTCAATCACTGAAAATCTCATCAGGAGGTTACTGGGTTTTGAAGGCAATGGAGTCACTGGAATCTCAAATGGTAGAATGGATATGTCAAGAGTTCATGCTGGAATTTTTACAACCGGGCAAGCTTCAACAAAAGTCAGAGACTTGAAGAATCAGTACAAGATCTGGGCTAGAATCATCCATGGCTGCATTCATCATAGAAAGGGAACAAGTTCTCCTGACTATATAAATGCTGACCAGCAATACCTTCTATTCTGTCTGGGAACAAAACTAAAGATTGATTTACCCTACTTTCTGTTTGATCACCTCTGGACACATGTCAAGGAAACAAGGGAAGCAGAAAGAGTGAAGAACCCTAAATCCAAAAGGAACTGGATTCCAATGGGAAGGTTGATTTCATACATTCTGACAAAGAATGGTCTGATTTCACATTTGGACGAAGAAAACCTGCCGGGGGAGTTAGAGCCAACGTGTGGGAAAGCTCTGACAGGAAAGAATCTACTTTTGTATCTTGTTTCTAGAAAATCTTAAGTGTCATTCTGTTTCTAGTTTTTTGTTTTGTTTTGTACCTCTGAATATTTTTATAAAAACCTTTTACGCTCTTTAATTCTTTTTATACTTTTTGATTATGACAAAAGGGGGAGAAAATGAGTATTTTGATCTAATCTTTGATTAACAGTTATGGGACTAAGTCTCAAACATTACTAACAAAATACAAAGATTTCTTTCTCTGTTTAAAGAATTTTGCAGGTATCACTAAACTCTGGAAGTTTAATCATCTGAACATCATCTTCAAAAGACTTGCTGAATAAATCCTAAAAGAAAAATCTCAAAGCTCTGAAGAAAAATCTCAGGAAGTTTTTCTTATACATCTATTTTTTTTCAAAAAAAAGAAATATTTATTTCAGGGGGAGATTCTTATCTCTTGTTCAATTTTTTTTCAAAACCTGAATATTTTTGCCATCATTAAAAAGGGGGAGATTGTTAGAACAAGTTTGATTATGATCATATCTCAGAGTTTTGATGATAACAATAAAATATATTCTGTATAATTGGTACTCGGATGAGCATATTTCTTTGTTTCAGATAATGTTATGACTGAAGTATTTTCTAAGGTGAAAATCATTTTACGTGCTGAGCTGAATAAAAATGAAGAAGTTCTTTGAAGAAAGAACTATTTATTTAGCGCAAGTTCTGACGCTGGCTCTGATAAGAAGCAATTTAAAGCATCCTCTAATCTTAGCAAGTTTCCATTCAAACTCTGTTCAGAAGTATTTTGCAAGCAAGCTCTGATTTGAAGTTATTTGCAAGCAAATTCTGAAGCAAGTTCTGAAAGATTAAAGAAGCAAACAGTCTTGTCAAGTTCCAGAAAACAAGCTCTGACAGTGCCGTTTGTTCATTTAATGCAAATACAGCTAAAGCACTCAAGTGTCTCTACGCTAGTTCATTGAAAAAATAATAATGCAAGCTAACACACAAACATTAATTGCTCCTCACTTTTGAAGGCAGTAACGGTCGTTTTCCTCATGCTATAAATAGAAGATCATTTATTGCAAGCCAACCACCAAACCAAAAAAAAAACATCTTATGTGAAAATTATTCTGTTGCTCACAAATTATTTTCTTACAAACACTTTGTTATTTTCTCAAGTGAAAAACTTATCTTAGTGATAAATCACAGTTTGTGATATAGCTTTCTAAGAAGTAATTTGTTTCACTATTGTAAAGATTTAATTCTTGTATTTGTTGCTTGAGAGACCAAGCTTGGTCAGATTTCTCAAGAAGGCTAGGACTAGTTTGAGTCTTAGTGGTGTTAGTCACTTGTAAGTTTACTTGTGCTTTGTATTGTTAGTCACAACAGTTTGGTTATGTAATTGTAACCTATTTGATTATAGTGAATTAAGTCCTTGTTGAGAAAGGCGAAATCACCTTGGCGGGTGGACTAGAGTAGTTTGAGTTCAAACGAACTAGGATAAAAATAACTGTGTCTTTCCATAATTGTTGAGCTAGTAAGATAAAGAAAAAGGAAAAACTTATTCACCCCCCCACCCACCCACCCCTTCTAAGTATTTTTCTCACCCTTCAAAAGCTACCTCACAAAAAGGGTAGGAACTAAAGTGATTCAAAGATGAACAAGTATTAAAAAGAATGAATGGCATAAAAATTGTAAAAAGTCTAAGTATCATAAATATGCTAAAGTATACAAAGCGATAAACAGATACCTCGAACGTGTACAAAATTTTAACAAAATCATTACCACGCATTTGCAAGTCAAAACGATCAAACTTGACAAATCACCTCAATATTCTACAAGTTACTCGACTAAAACTTGAGTGGAAACAACAACAAAAGAATTAGAAAAACAATACTCGTACAAAATTTCAATGTACAAAGTTTACAATATATACAACGAACAAAACTCCTCAAGCTAAACACGACAAGCTTTGGAAAACCCAAATTGATATAACAAAACAAATACAAATAACGGTATGAAATCCGAGTGAAAATGAATTAACATGTTGAAAAGTGAAGATTTGAAATTCAGAACATTTCCTTGTTTCAACTTGTTAAAGCACAAATCACCACACACACATAAACAAATACAAACAAGCATGCTTGTTTTACGTCGAAAGCTTGGCGCCTTAATTGTACGAGCTAGTAACATCCTCTCATCATGCCATAGTATTGTCACACCGCACAAACCTAAAGAAAGTGTCCTAACAATCACACAACAAACGTTACAAAAACAAGACAATTCACAACAATACGTGAAAACACATATATGCACAAATATCATATACAAGTTAATATATAATTTCTATACAACATATACATAAATTACAAAACTAAAAAAAAGAATTATCACAATGCGAAGATAATAGAACCAATCACCGACAACGACGCCATTTTGTTGAAGCGGTGTAGCGGCAAGCAATAAAACTTTTGAAAATATTTATCCAGGAATTTATCGTGTCCACAGAGATTGGTTATTGAATTATCGTTCGACAAATATCTCATTAATGAGTTTGGGGATTGTGATATGGTGGAAAACCCGATTGTTATACTGGTTTTGGGTTTGTGTTTGCAAATGTTGCGGTAAGCAAGAGTCGCCACCGAATTTTCTTTTATCTAACAAAGGAAAGGGTGAAAAGAACAAAAAAAGAACTTTCGAGAGTTTTCTGAGTAAGGAGGGTAGATTATGGAAAGGGAATGTGTTAGCACCCTTTCCATCCGTAGTTTTCTACGGGCTCTTAGATGCTTAGCTCATTTTTTGAAATACCTTGTGCTTTGTGTGTTTTTGAAAAGTATTTTGAAATGCCAATAGCGAGGCAGTTTGCTTTATGATAACTCTTGTATCAGTCCTCAAGAGTGTTGATAAAGCATTTTGAAAAGATTTTGAAATTGTTTTGTGTAAGCGTAAAAAGTTTGTCTTTGAGCATAGCATCTAGGAACTATCAACTTTACTCGAAAGGTTCGTTCTTTTCCTCCTTTCCTTTAGATAGTGCTATCTTACTATTAGCGAGTAGGTAGCCCTAGTCGTTTAGATGTTTGAGGGACATTCGAAGGGATGTTTTATAGTCACGAAGGCAACTTGGCAAGAAATCTTAGTAACTACCCTAGGTTTTTAAGATCATTTTTACCGAGGCAACGCCGAGAGGGTCATCGAGGGACTTATGATCTTTTTAAACCGGAGGGTAGCCACTAAAATCTCTCACGTTTCAAGAGTTGTGACTATTTTCCAAAGGAAACCGAAGTGGGAATACCCGAAAGGTGCGAATGTGCAAGTGCGTTTGTTTCAGTTATTTATCTTTGTGTTAGGTTTGCTAGCATTTGATTATTATTCTTTCCATACAATCCTAATTAACATTCATCTAAACAGTTAATAATTTTGAAGGAATTTAAAATGAGGAATTTTAAAGCTACGCTATTACATCCCATGAGCAGTTATAATATTTAGAAAAAAATGCGAAAAGATAAACTAACTATTACAAAATCAAATATTCGACCTATGCATTCTTTCTAGAATTTAAATAATAAAAGAAAAATAGAAAACAAAAATGATAAGAGATTGTTTATAAATAACATCAAACGTCCTAAAAAAGCCTAAGTATTAAGAAAAAAATATTTTTGATATTTTTGTGGTTTGATTTTAATATTTAAAACCTAAGTCTAAATTAATTATAAATTAACTATGAAATAAATACTAAAACATGATTAAGTTAAATCAAATTTATTTATGAAAATTAAATTAGTTAAGAGAAAAGAACTAAATCTATTTTTCTGATTTTTTTATCCGATTTTTTTTATAGTTAAATAAAAAGTAACTAAAAAAGAACAAAAATAAATAATGAAAAGGGCCAGACAACACAAGTAAACAAGGGGTGGTGTTTAAAAACGTAAGCCCAAAGTGAGAGGAGCCCAAATCTGCAGTTCGATCCAATGAGGAGATCTTTTGAGGGTGCATGGTGAGCTGCACGTATAGAGGCGCTGGATCTGATCAGATGGGATCTCCTTGTTGTGATTTGAAGGTGCATAGTATGCACGCTAGACCTGCAAGTCTAGGATTTGGAATATAATTGTTAGAGAAAAAAAATAAAATGTATGACCTGGGTGTCGAACCCAGACCCTTCCCCACAATTCGAATCCCCTAATTCGAACTCCCTGAGTTTGAATATGGGTTTGTTTTGGCCTAAAATGGCCTACATCATGGATTTCGAAGACGATCAGATTCGAAGGCCTTAACAATGGTATTTTGGCATTTGGACACTGCAACTTACATGTATTACGTTAAATTATTCACACAAAAAAATAATAACGCTAATATGCAATTAAAAATGGGCTTAAATCAAAGAGTGAATGAGTTTAAGATTGGAAATTCTCTTTACCAAACGAAGGTGCTTCGATCTGCAGTTCTGGGCGTGGGATGGCTGCCTGGAAGTCTCGGGAGAACGAATTTGGTATTCGTTTAGACTGAGGGAGTTTGCAAAACCTTTTCGAATTTGGCAACTTTGTGAAGGTTTGGAGAATTTGGTGTGATTTTTGTATAGGAAACGTGCGTGTATAGGCGAGATGTCTCTATGGCAATGTTTCGTCCTTCTTTTGTTCTAATGGTTTTTTTCTCCCTCCTTGTGTTTTTCCTTCTGCTCTGTATTTATAGGGGGTTATGGTGAATGGAAATGGCAAGAAATATCCATTAATCAAGCTTTGAAGGCAAAATCGAAAGCCTTAAACAGGTTTCCTTTTTTGAGGATTTTCTACCCTTTTGGGTTTTGAAGGAACCTAGACATGTTTCACTCCCTTACTCCTTCTAATGCCTCCACACCTTGTTCTTCGATTGGCTCTGAATTTCTCCTTTCGATGGATCTGGGCTTCATCATTGTGGCTTCTTCGATTGAGCCCTTATTTGCCTTATTCTTTGATTGGCTCTGAAAATACCCAACTAGCCCAATCGAACACTTCATTCTGGCCAACCGAAGCTTCTTTTGTTATTTCCTTCGAATGTAATTGTGCAGGAGGCTTGGGCTTGGCAGCATGCAGGACTCTGGCCAGCAAGCATCTTGAACCAGACTCATCAAAAGACAAAACAAAACTTGTTTTCAACAATTGTGTATCCTTCAAATGAACCACATGTGTGTTCTTCGAATGGACCACATGTGTATTCTTCAAATGGACCACATGCATTTCCTTCCAATCCACCAAATTCATGTTCTTCGAATGGACCTTTTGAATGCTTCTTCGAATGGACCATATTGTGTATCATAGTGTAGAAACTATGTATGTTGAAGGTTTTTATAGGTGGAGTCAGAGCAGGCATGAGGATAGACATTTCCCAGTCAAAGCTTGCATGCAGATAACCATTATCCAATAGAAGCTTAGCATACAAGAGATCATTGCTTTGTGAATCGAAGCATGCATGTAGGAAGTTCTTGCCTTGTGAATCGAAGGCAGGCGTGAAGGGAATATTTGCCTAGTGAATCAAAGCTTGTGAACCAAGCTTGCATTGAAGGAGGCTAGATGCTCAATTAAATCTTGTGAACCAAGCTTGCATCGAAGGAGGCCAAATGCCCAATCGAAGCTTGTGAAACAAAGCTTGCTCGAAGGATTTTAGATGCTCAATCGAAGCTTATGAATCAAGGTAAACTTGCTCTTCTTTGATTTGATGCTTGAAAGCCCAATATGATCCATGGGCATTAAAAACCAATTGTATTTGTGCAAACTTTGACTTTTGAAAATACTTGTGAGAAAATGTTTTGAGAAATGAGAGGGAAAATTTTGGGGTACAACAGGGATAAATGAGTTTGTAGAGAAAATGTTATCAACAGAAAATAAATGTAAACAAAAGTAAAAACTAAGGAAGAACTTATCAGGCCTGCATATACTCTACTCATCACATATTTAAATCTATCGACCACTTACATTCAACCTAACAATACTCATCAATGTCACTACGTATCACTCACAACCTAAGTTATTTCTAACCCAAATTGAGAGACCGACTATATCACCAAGGAAATGATCTCTCTACCTCCTCAACAACACATAAGATAACTTATGTAATCACATTGACGATCTCTCACTACAGCATAACCACACAGACATTAAGCTCTGATACCCAAGTAGATGTCAGCTCTAAATCTATCTCTAGAGTTCAGAAACTAACAAATAATAATCCTAGATAAGAAACTAAGCAGTATATGTCTATATAAACTCAAATCCCTAGCATAGAGCAGAAATCTAAGATAATAATCAACAAAGATTTGTAAAGCAAGTATAATATAACGCCATTGGCGACAAATATACATGATTTTAAAGTAAATACATATACAAGCTCAACACATAAAGAATACACAAAGAAGAAGAAAAATGAACCACAAATCTACCAGTTTGTCAGCACCGATTGAAGAGCAATCCACCCCAGATCATCCGTATGCAAGCTTCAATATTGTTTTCTAAGCTCTAACTATCAAAAAATGAAGGATGATGGAGTTGGGGTCAAAAATACCCAAAACCATACCAAAAAATGTGTTTTTACCCCTAAATACATATTTATGACTGTCCTGCATCGCCCGACACCCAAAAAGCGTCGCCCGGAGACCAATTGCATTTTTTTCCACGCTTCAGGTCGCTCCAGAATCACCCGGTGACCAAAAAGCGTCATCCGGCGATAGATGACAGAAAGTTGAAAAACCAGCACATATTCAGCCATAAACTTTAAACTGTAACTCCGATTCGCACACAGTCGGAGGTGTTGGAAATATTATTCAATGCTCTATCTAACAATGCCTAAATATCAATCCTTGAACACCTACAAAAATTTGATAAAATCAATTAAACTCAATGATATTTACACAATAACGCAATAAATCCACTATAAATAAACTATACCGAATATACACTAAAGTTGAGGTTTATTGACAAAAAGCAAACAAATTAAGCTGATGAGTGCTAATTATTCACACTTAAATTCACAGCAATTTAGCACTCATCAACTCTTCTCATCAACAGGTGTCCTCAAGGTTCAATAGACCATGTATCGAGGGCACCGTCGACCTGATAGGAGAACAAGAGAGGGGTAAGTATGAACTTCCCCCATGCTTTCACGACAAGACTTTCATTGAGGGCTCTTCTCTACAGGTCCACCAAGCTGAATCATTGGTGCTCGAGGAGATAGATCGTTCGAGCAAGTGGACAATGTTAGATCAGGATGCCGGTGCTTTGATAAGGATTCTGGGGATGGATGTGGTGTATGCTAAGGAAGGGATTTTCCAGGAGGCTGAGTTGAAGAAGTTTCAAGCTATAATAGTGGCTCTTAAGGAGAGTTTAACAAGACAAATTTTCCAAATAAGGCGTCGATTGAGAGCTTGACTAAGTTGGATGAGGAGTGTAAGACTATTATGCTGGAAAAGAAGACCCTCGAGGATACGGTTGCACCTATGATGGCCGAGGTTTCCCCTGCCGAGGACATACCAAACATGGTCAAGGGTCTGAAGGCCCGAGCAGAGTTAGTTACTCGTCTTTAGTTGGATGTGGATGATGGTCTAGCCAATGTTCAGGGAAGTTTCAACAATGTTATGGCGCAACTTAGAGTGGTGAATCCCGAGGTGGATCTAAACATGTCCGAAATAAGATTTCTCTGCTATGGGGTGGATGGGAAGATTGTTTTCCCCAAATATTTCAGTTTCGGAGAGGATGGATTAATAGAGGAGCCTCCTCGAGAGGAACATGCGCACGAGGAACCATCCTAACCCGATGTTTGACTAGCTTATTGTTATTCTCTTTTATTTCGGCTTGTGTGTTGTACTTATAATATTTGTTCAGGGGCTTTGCCCGTTTTGTGTAATTTTCAAACAGTTGTGGTCCTTAAGCCCACTTGCTCGTATTTTGGATGGGGGCTTCGTGCTCCCTTTATGTAATGTTCTAACAGTTGCGACCTGCGTAGTTGTCTTTCAATATTTCAATTGTGGTGGTCGTTTTCTTTACCATGCATTGTTTAAGTATTTTCCTTTATTTATGCATGTTTTATTGCTATATAGTGTCGATTGTTTGCATGTTTGTATGCTCATCCGCTGGAGGCGCTTCTTTTATTTAAGAGTTTTTAGGGGGGTTGCTCGTTAGTATTTGAGGTTCGCAGTGAGGGTGATCAATGGTTTTTACACAATTATTTACCATTAATTTTAGTTATCTTTTCTTTTTATTGTCGAGTGTTTTATTTCATTTTACCACTTTTTATGTGTTGGTTGTGTGTTTTACTGTTTTCAGGTTCACAGGAATAAATCAAGACAAATCATGTGAAAAAAGTGCAAAATTCAGAGTTTCGGAAAAGTTTCCAGCATGCTCCAGCATACCTGACACGAGTTGTGTCAAACAATGCCCTAATTGATCAATTTTCACTAAAAAATTCATAACTGGAGCTACATGAATCAGATCGATACGTTCTACTATTCATTGGAAAGTTGAGAGAAAGAGCTACAACTTTCATGTTGAAGTCAGAAGCAGACTCAGAATGTGAAATCCTCGAAAGATTCGTTAAAGTTGCAGACTTTAGAAATTTAATTGTTTCGGGTCGCTTTATGGGCCTTGTTTATATTTCTGACTCAGTTTGAGTTAGTAGTGAAAACCCTTATTTGGTTTATAAGACTTTTTGACCTTTTGTTGAAGCAGAGAATATTTTACACAACTGATGACTGGAGAGATCAAGGTTCTTTGAGAGTAGAAGATTCTCATGAGCAGAAGCAATTAAAGATTCGAAGCTATCCAATTACTTGTAATGTCTAATATTTATCTTATGATTATTTTAAACAATATGAACGGGTAAATCCCCCAATGCTATGGGTGCCCCTGATTTGAATCTGTAATGATTATGAATTCCTGAGTTCTTTAATAAAGTTATTTTCTTATTCAATTTAATTGTGCAATGTTTTTATGCTTTCCTGATCTAACCAATTAGGATTAACTCACAGTTAACAACCAGTTGGACCGCGGTTGTTAAGGTTTTTAAACGATTAGGCTATAATAGATATCACCTAGGATTAAGGATACCCTGTAGTTACCACATCACTCTTGATAAAATAAAGGCTTGACTCCATCAGATATCTCTAAGGACTTAGGATTTAAAATGAATGGTTAAAGGCTTTCTCACTAAGGACTTATGGAAAAATAATCTAAATAGCTGGTAGTTGAATGTTATAAACTTTTTGAAGAAATCAAGATTCAAGGTCGTTGTTGCAACTAGTTTTTCTCAACAGAGTCGCCAGGTGTTACAACTGGTTTTAAATACAGAGTCGTCATCCTTAATTTTTATCCTAAAGAATGGAATATAAAGGAATAACCCTAAAATAGGTTCAGAGATTCTAGGTTTGACTCAGTTCCAAATTAGGGGAAGGTGTTAGGCACCCTTTATCTACCTTTTTTGCAAGGATACTAGGTTTAGAAGCGCGATTTTTAGGAAATAGGGTTTTAATATTTTTAAGGGGAAAAGGGGTTTTAATATTTTTAATAGGGGAAAAGGGTTTTTAATATTTTTTAGGGGAAAAAGGGTGGTAATATTTTTTAGGGGAACTCGCCATGATTTCAATCGCATACCTACATACCCTCTTAGGAGGAATCAGAGTCTCATTTCATAGTTTACAGTTGGTTTGTATTTTTTATGGATTGTGCAGAATTACTTTTGAATTAACCTTGAACCTTGTTTAGGTTGAAATTTGTTTGAGCGTATATATAATTCACAGTTAATATGAAAGAAATTCTCCTTGATCATATTTCAAAAATATCTTGGTTTTTTGTTAAGTTAGTAGAAAATTATTTGAATTGTTGGTTAACTGTTTTTAAGTCATAGAGCGGGGGGGGGGGGGGGGGGGGGGGGGAGTCTGATATAGTCTTGTCATCACGTGGCCAAATATTGACCATGTGTCGCTCATTGGCGCATGGTTTTTAATATTTGATTTTGAATAAACGACTGATAGACGTTTAATATGATCAATTGATTATCCAAGTATGTCTATCCCATTATTTGTTAATCAACTAAAAAAATTGACTTTTTCTTTGTATCTTATAATAATAATAAAATAATATTAAAATTTATAAATATATTTAACATAAAAGTATTAATTAGTATAAAAATAAATAAATAAAAATAAAATAATAAAATAAAATGCAGGAGGTGTATTTTTTTAGGCTGAGTAAAACAAGAGGGTTTTATTCAGCAAGGGCAAAATCAGATATTGAACTGGGCCCAATAGCGCAAGGGGTGCGAATTGTAATTTGGAAGTAATTAGGGGAGTGCAAATGGAATTTAGCAATACATATATGGGTTGAAGGCCCAATCTAAAAACATATAAAACCTAATTAATATCCATCAATAAAAAAAAGAATAATAGTAATAAAAACTAAGAGATAAAGGCATCAACGTCCCATTCTCTTTTCAAGCTTTAAAGCTTGAATTTTTTAATTATCTAAAAGTAATAAAATAAGATCAATAACAAATGGACATGTGTCCTTTTTATCAAAAATAAAATTAAAAAACAAGAAGATATAAACACGAGTAGCATACCCGGTTAACATTCAGAACACCATTTTTTCCTCATTACTGTTCTTTCTTTTCCCCAAACAATAACAATGAATCTCACAAAATTGATTTCAATAATAACAATTTCTACTCTCTCACTTGCAAAATCATGACAAACAAACATCAACACAAATCCAACAAAACGATGGAGAAAGTTACCGAGTCGGAGGGATGAGTCGGCAATGAGGGAGGCTGAGCGACTGTAGCGGTTAAGGTCATGGTTGTGATTGGCAGTGGCATCCCGGATACAGATCTGGAGTTGTGCGCGGTGATGAATCGAGAGATGTATGTTGTAGGTGATGGAGCGGCTAGCTTCAAATTCAAATCGCTTTCGTTGTTCTGTTATTTTCTCACTGTTTGTGTTTCAAATTTACTTCTACACTTGAGTTTTGAGTTGATGCAAAAAAATAATGAACAAATGATGTGGCTACAAAAAAAAGTGGTAAACAAAATTTACTGATTGTAATTCATAATGGTTTGAATATAGATTTTTGGTTTTGATATGTAGGTTGAAAACCGGATACGGTTTGTATGTCATGGCAACACATGTGAGAGTGAGAGACTTCTTGTGTATGACTTTTCTTGGTGAGATACGACTATGGTAGTTGTGAGTGAATCCCTTGAGGGAATATTTCTACGTGAAACAATGGTATATACTGTATACACAAAATGTGTATAATATGTACAAGGTTTTATATATAAAAAAAAAGTGGATGGAGGTTTCTTAGGTGTGTTAGAAAAATTGGTTAGAAATTATTGTTGTAATATATGTATGGAACCTTTATAAAATGTGAATATTTTAGGTCAAATAATATGTTGATAAGAAATGATGATAAAAAAAAAGGTTTGTGAAATCATTGATAAAACAAAATACTGCATATATATTATTTTTTTACGAAGAAAAGAAAACATGAGAAAATATCATTATATGTTTAAATAAAACAACAACAACAATTAAAAAAATAATCAAGAGGCCTCATATGAAATCATCAGCCAAAAAATAGTAAAACAAACACCAATAATATTGAGAAGAAAATTTGAAAAGAAATTGTGTGTGAAAAGTTATTGTGAGAAATTCTGAATGAAAAATTTAGACAATGAGGAGTCTTATTTATAGAGTGGAAATTAGGCTAGACAAACTTAACAAGTAAGTTATCCAAAGTTAATGAAAAGCCCAAGCTCGATTTCCAAAAAGGAAAGAAAATTAGTAACAAAAAGAAATAAAAAGAACATCACAAGTGCTCCACAAGAGATTCGAATCTACGACCTTATACTTGCAAGTTTTATTCTTTACCAATTATGTTGTGTTACTCGTTTGTAAATAAACTCAATTTGAAAGAATATGAAAGGTGTGTAGATATTTACAACTTTTTAAAAATACAAATAATTTGAAATGAATAATTATATTTTTAAATAGGTTTGGAAGCAAATATTTATAAAAATCAAATATATTATAAAAAAAAGTTTAAAATATTTTTGACTGGACTTGAGACTGAACATCTATAAAAATAAAATAATATTATAAAAATAAAGTTTAAAATATTTTTGACTGGACTTGATAATGAACATCTATAAAAATCAAATAATATTATAAAAACAATGTTTAAAATATTTTTGACTGTAGAAATAAAAGGGCGGGCAAATTCAGGTATGACAGTTGCCCCTATTTAATCACTCTTCGATTGAATGGTGCGAGAATGCACAGGTTTCACATGTTCTAATCGCAAGGTGTTGTACCCCAAAATTTTCCCTCCCATATTCCTCAAGACATGTCAAGAATAATCTCCCAGTTGTTCAAGATGGCTCAAGAGTTGGACAATCAAATCACCTCCTAAGGCAGTCAATTCAAAATTAGGGTTTTGTGTTGCATCAAGGTCCTCACATACAAATGGTCTCAGGTGCTCCCCAATGTCCTAATATGCTCTCAAGTTCATCCATGTCAAATTTCAAGCCTTGCAGAGAAAGTTTGGTCAGTCAATTGCTCAAGAAGTCCAAAAATCGATTGTGCTAGGGCAAAAGTCAACTGTGACCTAAATACAGTCAAACCTCAAGTTTTTTCCAAAATTCTCATTTTGAAGGATAATTCATCATTTTATCAAGGGTTGATCATGATTCATCAAGAATTGCTCAAGATTCATCAAGATTCAAAAGTTGCTAAATTAGGGTTTTTGCAGGAAAAGCCAACTCAACTTTGACCAAGCATAACTTTATCATACTTTATGATAAATGACCCATCCAAAGCTAATATTTAAGAGGATGCAATTTCCTACAATCCATCTTCACATCCCAAGATCAAGAAATGCACTCACAAGAAGTTACAAAATTGGACATTATAGGTCATTTTTGAAAGTCAACAAAAACACCTTTTTTTCCAAAGCTTATAACTTGATCATGGAACATCCAAATGAGATTAGACCAAACGGGTTGGTTATAAGACATCTCAAGGTTTCTAAAAAGTCCAATAACACCACCAAAAGTTCAAAATTGAAGAAGTTATGCATTGTTGAAGTTGGGCATTTTTCCAAAATTGCCAAAAGTCAACTATCCTCCAAACTCGATTTTTTTACAAAAGGGCCCACTTTTTTCCATTTGATTTGGTCTTATCACACCACACACGCGCCCCATCTTCAATTTCATGACCAATCATTTATTTTTCTATTTTATTTAATTTTTATTGATTTAATTCATTTTAAATCTATATTAATTCAAATAAAATCTAAAAATTGATGGAATGATATCTTTGTGATTGGTATAGACTTCAATTATCATCATGAACCAAATCAAATTCGTACCAAGCTTTTTTATGCACAAAAAATCAGATTTGGTACAATTATGGAAAGTTTATCAATGGAAGATCATATCAAATCTCAATTCTTCAATTCCCATGGATTCAAGCCCAAGTTTTTAACCTAATTGCTTCCAATATACATGTACAAGCCAGACATATCAAGGACACGAGCAAAGCACTGCAGAAACTGCCAGACAAGAATTGAAAAAAGCTTGCAAAAGTGTGAGATTAAAACCTTGGTTAGAGCACGATTCAACCCAAGATCTCAACGCTACTCCCTTGCCTGACATCCAGTGGAGCCAAAGTAATCAAAACCAAGCCTTCTCCCTCCCTACAACGCGCTGTAAGTGTTCACGAACATGGCCCTGTACATGGGATCGTGAATCAGTTATCTTGCATCTTTTTGCCATTTTTTTGATATATTTGTGATCCTTGCATAATTTCTAAGCATTCTGCATTGTTTAATTTTATTTTCAGAGCCTGTATTGTAATTCCCGAACCTAGGGTTTTCTTGTTTTGTTTTTAGGTGTTTGCTTTGCAGGTAAAATTAGGATTAATAATGGGTATAGAGATGATTAGGAGAACGAGACGAACAAGATGATGGGTTTGGTTTGCATTTTTGTGACCTAGAATGCATTATAAGATGATGCCACGGATCTTGATGCGGAATAAAATCCGTAGGAAAAATTACAGTCTTCGTTGAAGAAGACGAAGACGTGTCTCTGCGTCATTGGCTTGTTCAAATGTTTAGCGCGTTTTTTTTTATTTTCCAGCATAATAATTGAGTTTTCAATATAATATATGTTTTCTATTCTAATAACAAATAAGCAGTTTGGTTGGATTGGTAAGCGCGCTGGCCATTGAGCAATGGGACCTGGGTTCGAATCCCAGGTCCCCCAAAACCCTTGTTTAATTTTTCTTCAGATATTCTCATGCAACGCTCAAGATACAATCCACCATATGCCTCATACATCCAGGCGCCAGATGGCCTCCTGGCCAAATCTGAAGGCCAGGATTGAGGTTCACCATGAACTCAAGTCAACCAGCATGCATTGGATGGGGAAAGTCAAATAGGCTTGGATGTTTTTGGGCCTGGAAATTGCAAATCATACCTCCTTTCTGGGCCCAAACCCCCTGGGTTTATTTCTTCTCTTTCATATTTCTTTTTTAGTTAATTGTTTTATTAATTATTTTTATTATTACTAACTAATTTATTTTTCCTAATAAAATCAGAAAACATAAAAAATATTATTTTTATTAATTTCATTATTATTGTAAATAAATAATTTAATTGACTTAGTTTTTTTAATTAGGCATAATTTAAACCTTTTTGCAATAAATTAAAAGTAATTTAGAATATTAGGTTTTTAATAATTTTAATCACTCTTATTTTTATTTCCTTAAATATAAAAATCCAAAAATATTTTTTTCATTTAATTTAATTATTAACCTAGATCTAATTTCCATTTAATTCAAAAAATAATAAAAAACATGCTTTCTTTCAAAAAGGGTCAAAACCCTAAAAATGCTTCGATTTAATTTTCTCGCACGCGTATTATTTTTATCCAATAATGTAATTGCTTCAGGAATGTAATAGATTTTAATTAGGACTTTATTTATTTATCGCTTTCTTTTATCTTTCTGCAATTTAAATTAAAGGGTTTGTCTTTGGCGATGTAAATACCGGACGCCTTGTAATAGTTTAGATTTAATTTCCCGCAATTTAATTTCCGCACAATATTAACTGTTAGATGTTTGATAACTAGGCAATGCATGACAAGATCAATCTTTAACCTAAAATCAACATAGCTCACCCATAACATGTACAGATAAAATTAACCGAAATAACACACTCGCATATGCGCACTCTTAGGGTACACCCCACTTGGTTGCCTCGAACGTGGTCATTGAGTATAGGAAGTTTTAGAGGTCGCCCTCTTGTCCAAAGATCATAAGTTGCCTCGAAATGGTTGCCTCGAATAAAATGATCTAAGACATTAGGGTTACCGCTAAGGCATCCTAACATTGCTTTAATGACCACACATCCCTTAATCGAATTGACCCTTAAACTCCAACGACGGTGCTACCTACTCCTCAATAGTGGGATAGCATTGTCTAAAGGATATTTGTACAGATTAATTCCTTTTTGAGTAGGTAGATGGTTCTTAAGTACTTGCTCCTTTTAAAACAAAACAAAATTTTTCGCACCTACACTCTCTTCAAAACAAAAACTCTTTCAAACCCACAAACACAAAGAAAAGCAAACTTTTGAAAACATAATGAGCAAGTACCTAAGAGCCCGTGGATAACCACAGATAGAAAGGGAGCTAACACCTTCCCTTTCTATAATCTACCTCCCGAACCCGAGAAACATCTCAAAAAGGAATTTTTCTGTGCTTTTGTCCTTTCCTTGTTGGATAAAATAAAAGACGGTGGCGACATTTGCTTACCGCGACATTTTGCAAAAACAAACGCAAACGCGAACCAACATTCCAAAACAGTCAGTTCTCATTCCCACCGATCACAGAACTGGCGACTCTGCTGGGGAAGTTATAAGTGAGGTGTACCTTAGGATTATATCATTATGTTTTCAATTGTATGCTTTGTATGCTTTAATTTTGTGGGCTTGTATCGGAGTTCTATAGATCCTAACCCGGATCTGGGGATACCCTTTAGGTAAGAAGCAATAAACTGTGAGGGATCTGTACAGTGTAGACCGATACAGATAAAGCAGTAGCTACGTTGGTGTGGCACTTTAGTCTGTACCGATATCCCTTGTGTTGGAACGAGGAGAATATGGGTCTTCTAAGGGGTCATTAAGCACCAACTGACCTTAGAACCTTAAATTGACCAACTTGGCCATAGAACAGTAGCATTATGCTACACTCATTGAGACTAAACTATCGCGATGATTCTGGCTGCAAGAAAAGGTTGCTCAACTGGAATTATGACCGATTGAGGGTAGTCAGTGATATTGAGATCCTCTAGAACCCGGTTACTATTTTTAGGACAGGTTTTAACCAACTGAACTGAAAGAGGGTAGTACCTAAGCTCCATGCTAGCCTGAAATCTAAGGGCTCTCAGTGTGACTTGTGTGCCTTTACCATGTTTGCTTTTTGTGGATACTTGTGGTGTGCCTTTATCATGACATCATAGCATTGCATACATCTTGCATAAGGACTAACCTATTTTAAAGATAAGAGGATGTCATATTTGCTCTGTTTTGTAGGTCATCATGATGCCCATGCGTATGAATACCATCCGGATCAACTTTGTCCAAGTACCTACCTTGCTTAAAGAGTTGGTTTCCAAGATGCCTGACACTACTTCCTTCATCAAGAGGCATGGTTCTCTTCTCAGTTTGGTCACCTCTAAATTGGAAGAGCAGATGATGAGTGTCCTGGTCCAGTTCTATGATCCGCTATACCATTGTTTTACTTTTCAAGACTATCAGCTGGTTCCTACCCTAGAAGAGTTCTCTGAGCTGCTCGGTATCTCTGTTCTGGAGTAGACCCCGTTTACTGGCTGAGAGAAGACTCTTAGGCCCGAAGAAATTGCTGCAGCCCTTCATTTGACTAAAGAGGAAGTGATGGCTAACTGGGAGACTAGAAGTGGAGCTAAGGGTTTTCTGACTAAGTTCTTGGTTGGCAAGGCTAACTACTTCTGGGATAGCCTAGACTTTAAAGCGTTCGAGGATATTCTGGCTCTTCTGATTTATGGCTTGGTATTGTTTTCGAATCCTGACACTTTTGTTGATGTGAATGCCATAAAGATCTTCATATCTCAGAACCCTGTACCCACTCTCTTGGGTGACATTCTTCATCAGCTCTATGCTCGTACTACCTGAAAGCGGGGAACCTTGATGTGATGTGCTCCTTTATTGTCAAGGTGGTTTATTTCGCACCTCCCTAAGTCAATAGTGAAGAACAAAGAAGGAATGGGCTGGGCTTATAGGGTGATGTCTCTTTCTCATAATTACATTATCTGGACTCTCAAAGGTATGGATGAGGTGACTATTATTGATCGATGTGGAGAGTATCCTAATGTTCCATTGATAGGAACCCATGGAGGAATTTCTTACAACCCATGCTCAGCTCTCCGTCAATTTGGAAGAGCCATAAGAGAAGGACCTCATGAGATGTTGATGACTCATATCATCTTTGATTTTCAGGGAGATAGCGATGAGCAACGTCGTAGATTCATAAGGGCTTGGGACAGAGTTCACCAATCTGATCCATATGAGTTGGGTCCAAAGACTTCTCTGCCAATGGAGCCATATCTCAGATGGCTCCGCATCCGTGCCCAGAAGCTAGGTATGCCATATGAAGCTGCCCGGCCTGTCACTCTTGAAGTTGCTAATGAAGAAGGGGTTCTTCCAACCATTCTCAACCCTTATATGCCCACTGACATTGGGGCACTGAAGAGATCTTGGATGCAACTGTGGGAAGAACGGGATTCTTATCGGGAGAAGTTCAATGAACAAGAGCAGAAGATCCAGAGGTTGACTAGACAGTTAGAGAATGAGCAGATTCTCAACGATTATGTTCGCACTGATAAGAAGAGACCATGGGAGCATTGGTGGACCTTTGATGATTTCCTTTACAGTTTTTATTTACTTTTCAGTATTTCCATTCTTGTAATGCCTTAAGGGCAATTTGTTGAACAATTTAAATTTTGAAGTTTAAATCTAATAAAGTGTGTTTCCCTTCTTGTTTACAAATTTGAATCTCGATTGTCTTTGAAATCATAAATCATATGCATTTAATCTCATGCACTTCATAAACAGGTACCCTTTACAGGTCACTTATCTTCTTCGCTGTTTATTTCAGAACTCAATCATCATGTCTGCTGAACCTTCAACTGAGCAAGTTATTAAGGCCCACCAAGCCCAGAATGCCCAATTTCAAGAGATGTTCATGAGTCTAGCTAAGGGTCAGCAAGACCTGAAGACCCTGATCCTAAAGGAGAAGAAGAAGAAGAAGAAGACATTCCTGTTCAACACTGGTCCTAGGTTTGGAAACAGGATACGGGATGAAGTTGATCTGACCACCTCATCTGGAGGGAAAGATAGTCCACAAGAAAGGAGGGCTCCTAGCCCTGTGGTCTCCGACAACGAGACGGACTATGATGAAGAACAGTATCCTCCTGCTGAGGATAAGTACAAACAGCTGGAAGACCGTTTGAGCGCTATGGAAATTCAGAAGGTGCCCGGTCTGGACTTCGGAGATCTAGGTCTATCATCTGGGGTGGTGATTCCCCATAAATTCAAGGCACCAGCCTTTGCCAAGTATGACGGAGTTTCTTGTCCGAAGCTGCACCTTCGGTCATATGTGAGGAAGATCCAGCCTTACACTACTGATAAGAACTTATGGATTCATTTCTTTCAAGACAGTCTCTCAGGGACTCAGCTTGAGTGGTTCTATCATTTGGACGGAGCTAGTATCCGCAGTTGGGAAGATTTGGCTACTGCATTCTACAGGCAGTATCAGTACAACTCCGACCTTGCTCCTACGCGTACCCAAATCTAGGGTATGTCAATGGGAACGGGTGAAGGATTCAAAGATTATGCTCAAAAATGGAGAGACCTTGCCGGAAGGGTGCAACCACCTTTGGCTGATCGTGAGCTTGTTGACATGTTTCTAGGGACCCTGTCTGGTCCATTCTTCAACCATCTAATTGGAAGCTCTTCAGCTGGGTTTACAGATCTTATTTTGACTGGTGAGAGGATTGAGGCTGGTATTAAGTCCGGGAAGATACAGAAGGGTGCCTCATCGAGAAGAAGCCGTTTAAGAAAGAGTCCAGTGTTGTCTATAGTGCAAGAAGACGGAATAGACCTGAACACCACCAAGCTGTCAATGCGATTGTTATTTTGAAACCTACTGGTGCTCCTCAGTACAACAATCAACAAAAGGACGAGATACCTAAGAGGCAATTCACTCGTCTCAGCATGACCTTATCTCAGATTCTTCCACAGTTGCTAAAGCCTAATCTGGTGACTCTAAGGGAAGCCCCAAAGAATTCAAATACAACATCACCAAAGTATTACCCTAATGCCCATTGTGCTTTTCACTCTGATAGCCCAGGGCATAATACGGATGATTGTTGGGCTTTGAAGAATAACATACAAGACTTAATTGATGCAAAGGAGATTGAGTTCGAGGTGCCCAAAAGGCCTAATGTTGTGACTGCTCCCATGCCCAAACATGGAGTGAATGCTGTAGAGGAAGACTTGTTTGTAGTTTCTGTGGATGACATTACTACCCCTCTGATGACTGTCAAGAAGAACCTGTTGCTAGCCGGTTTATTTCCGGGCTGTGACGAAGGTTGCCATATGTGTTCTGTTTTACCTACCGGTTGCCCATTCCTAAAGTCAGGTATCCAAAACTTGATGGATAGTAAGTAGATCCTGTTTGAGAAGACTGTTGTTCCTTCCATTCCTACTGAAGAAGTCGCCATCATTACCATTTTCGACAATTCTTCCAAGGCTCCCTCGAGGAAGCCTGTTAGAATTACATCTGTTCCGAAGATCGCACCTGTGATTATCACTGTTCCGGGGCCCATCCCCTACACCTCTGACAAAGCTGTCCCTTGGCACTATGGGGCTGCTGTTTATTTTCATGGAGTTAAGCAAGAGTTGGATGCTGATACTGGCGTCAGCAACATTACTGGACTTGCTAAAGTCACCCGCAGCAGAAGACTTTTCTCACCTGATATTGCTCCACCAACAGCCGGAAGACCTGTTGTCATTACACCTGCAAGTATACCTATTGCCACTCCTGATCAAGTTCCTAGTCCTACCCCTATCGCCGAGTCATCTGACGCTTGGGGCAGAGGGATCACCACTGATATGCCTGCCCAGACGGAGGCACCGAAGACAGTTCCTGTTGAAGCTTCCAAACAGGAGATGGAAGAGATTCTGAAGATTATTAAGAAGAGTGATTACAACGTAGTAGAGCAACTAGGGTAAACCCCATCCAAGATTTCTATGTTGTCACTATTTCTATGCTCAGAGGCACATGCCAAGGCTCTGATTACCTTCCTGAAGACTGCCCACGTGCCACAAGAGACATCAGCTGATCAGTTTACCGATTGTGTGGCCAATTTAACTACTGATAATGGTTTGGGTTTCTCCGACACCGATTTGACTACCAAGGGGAAAAATCATAACGATGCTCTGCATGTCTCCATTGAATGCAGGAGCACTACCCTTGCACATGTGTTGGTTGATATTGGTTCCTCATTAAACGTCTTGCCCAAAAAAGCTCTAGACCGGTTGGATTGCAAAGGGTTAGAGCTAAAACCAAGTACATCGTTGTCAGGGCCTTTGATGGGTCTAAAAGGATGGTGCACGGTGAAGTTGATATTCCAATTAAAGTTGGTTCTCAGATCTTCAATTCTACGTTCTATGTGATGGACATTCGGCCATCCTACTCTTGTTTGCTGGGTCGTCCATGGATCCATAAATCCGGGGCCGTAACCTCAACGCTTCACCAGAAGCTGAAGTACCCGGTCAAAGGGAAGATTGTGACAGTACAAGGGGAAGAGGAGTATATGGGCAGCCACCTCAACTCGTTCCGATATGTAGAAATGGATGGGGAGTTCATTGAAACCCCATTCCAGCATTTTGAAGAGGTTCCCCAAACGCTGGCATCAGCTGAGACTGTGGTTGAGGATTCTCCTATGAAGATGGCTTCCTTGAAAGATGCTCGGGCTGTTATTGAGAAGGGTGAGTGTGCAAATTGGGGCCGACTCCCTGATTTTACACAAAAGACTAATAAGTTTGGCTTGGGTTTCACTGCAGAAGCTCAAAGGGCGGTTCGAAGTGCAAGGATCGGAAGACCTCCTGTGTTCATCAGCAACTCGGGAGTGAATGCCATTGAAGATGATGAAGAAGAGTCTGAATTTGACAGCTGGATCTATCCTATGACCAACGATGGACCGAGAAACTAGACAACAAAGGACTTCATCCCTATTACTTTTGTTACCCAGTAATGAAACTTTTGTTTTGAATTTGTAATAAACAATGTTTTGAACTTTATGCCCCGGTGTCTCACCCGGGGCACTGTGGTTTCATTTGTGAGGGCTTTTGTGTGTCATTTTCATATATCATTAATAAAAGCATTGGACGTTTTTTTTGCATTTCAAATTTTGCGCTCCTTGTCTTTCTTTATTATATATTGCAAAACAACTATTTTACACACACTCACATATACAGGTCCACATCCACTCTGGATCTCACTGGTAACGACTTTGCTACTGCCAGTTATGACTTCGAAAATCTGATCAACTTAGTCGAAGACGAAGGTGAAGATGATTGTGAAGTGCCTGGTGAACTTGCAAGATTGTTACTTCAAGAAGAGAGGGCCATTTAGCCACATGAAGAGCCGGTGGAAACAGTGAATCTGGGTACCGAGACAGATTAGAAAGAGGTCAAGATCGGTGCAAATCTGGAGCTTAGTGTGAAACAACGGTTGATTCAGATGCCGCAGGACTATGTTGAGATCTTTGCCTGGTCTTACGAAGATATACCGGGGCTGGATACTGATATTATGGTTCATCGCCTGCCTACCAAGGAAGACTGTCCTCCAGTAAAACAGAAGGTTCGCCGTATGCGCCCAGAGATGTCTGAGAAAATCAAAGCTGAAGTTATGAGACAGTTTGATGCCGGTTTTCTAGCAGTTACTTTTTACCCTCAATGGGCCGCCAATGTGGTTCCCGTGCCGAAGAAGGATGGTAAGGTTCGCATGTGTGTTGACTTTCGGGATCTGAATAGGGTGAGCCCCAAGGATGACTTCCCTCTACCTCATATCGATGTTCTGGTTGACAACACTAGCACAAGGTATTCTCCTTTATGGATGGTTTCTACGGTTATAATCAGATTAAAATGGCTTCCGAAGACATGGAGAAGACAACTTTTGTTACTCAGTGGGGTACCTTTTGCTACAAGGTCATGCCATTCGGGTTGAAGAATGTTGGGGCAACATATCAGCGTGCCATGGTTGCTTTGTTTCATGACATGATCCATCATGAGATTGAAGTATACATCGACGATATGATTGCAAGGTCCCAGACTGAGGAAGAACACCTTGACCATCTCCAGAAGCTGTTTGACAGGTTAAAGTTGTACAAGTTAAGGTTGAACCCGAACAAGTGCACCTTCGGGGTGAGGTCTGGTAAGCTGCTAGGTTTCGTCGTAAGCGAAAAAGGTATTCAAGTGGAACCCTCCAAGGTGAAATCCATACAAGAGATGCCAGCTCCCAGAACAGAGAAAGAAGTCAGAGGCTTTCTGGGATGACTGAATTATATTGCCCGATTCATCTTGCACCTAACTGCTACTTGTGAGCCAATCTTCAAGCTACTGAAGAAAGATCAAGTGGTACGTTGGAATGATGAATGCCAAGCCGCTTTTGAAAGAATCAAAGAGTATCTCCAGGAGCCACCCATCCTGATGCCACCTGTTGAAGGGAGACCTTTGATCTTATACTTAACAACTCAATGGTGTGTGTGCTGGGTCAGCATGACGAGTCTGGCCGAAAAGAGCATGTTATTTATTACCTTAGCAAAAAGTTTATCGACTGTGAGACCCGATACTCACTGCTCGAGAAAACTTGTCGTTCTTTGGCATGGTCTGCTCGCCGGTTGAGATAATATATGTTGACTCACACTACTCTGTTGATATCAAAGATGGATCCAATCAAGTATATCTTCGAAAAGCCTGCCTTGTCCGGAAGAATAGCAAGATGACAGATGATCTCGACTGAGTATGACATCCAGTACACAACTCAAAAAGCAATCAAGGGAAGTGTATTGGCAGACCATTTGGCACATCAGGCAGTGGATGATTACTAGTCTATGAACTTTGAATTCCCATACGAGAATATCATGTTGATAACTGATTGTGAGATACCTGGACCGGATGAAGGACCTGAGGAAGGATCCCGATGGTCTATGTACTTTGATGGAGCTTCGAACGCTTTGGGTAATGGCATTGGCGCTGTGATCATATCTCCTAAAGGCTCTCATACTCCGTTTACTGCTCGACTATGTTTCAACTGCACCAACAATATGGCGGAGTATGAAGCGTGCATCATGGGTCTTCGAGAAGCAATTGACCTAAGGATTAAGTTCTTGAGTGTCTTCGGAGATTCTGCTCTCGTGATCAGTCAGATCAAAGGCGAGTGGGATACGAAACACCCAAATCTTATTCCTTACAAGGAGTATGTGTTGACATTGCTTCCCCATTTTGAGGAGATAACTTTTGAACACTTCCCTAGAGAGGAGAATCAGTTGGCGGACGCGCTGGCTACAATGTCTTCTATGTTCAAGGTCAATTGGGACCATGAAGCTCCTCGGATCATCATTGAAAGATTGGACGAACCTGCACATTGTTGTGATCTTGAGATTGAAGAAGTAACAGAAAAGCCCTGGTATCATGAGGTGAAGAGGTATCTTGAGGCTCAGGAGTACCTCGAGGGTGCATCTGTTAATGACAAGAAGTTTCTGAGGAGGTTTGCAGCAAAGTTCTTCATCAGCAGTGGAATCCTTTACAAGCATAACCATGATTCAACCTTATTGCGTTGTGTGGATAAGAATGAAGCAGAAAGGATCATGGAAGAGTTACATGAAGGTACCTTCGGAACCCATTCCAGTGGACATACCATGGCAAAGAAAATCCTTCGGGCAGGATATTACTGGTCCACAATGGAAGCCGACTGTTATCAGTATTCTCGGACATGTCATAAGTTCGAAGTCTATGCTGATAAAGTGCACATACCTCCAGTTCCTCTGAACGTTTTAACGGCACCGTGGCCTTTTTCAATGTGGGGCATTGATATGATCGGCGAGATCAGACCTTCGGCATCTAACGGACATCGTTTCATCCTGGTAGCAATTGATTATTTTACGAAGTGGGTTGAAGCAACTTCCTTTGCTACCGTAACCAAGAATGTCGTAGCACGGTTCATTCGGCACAATCTGATCTGTCGATACGGTGTACCAGAAAGGATCATTACAGACAATGGCACCAATCTCAACAACAAAATGATCACTGAGCTCTGCGATCAATTCAAGATACAACATCATAACTCTTCTCCCTACCGGCCGAAGATGAATGGGGTTGTCGAAGAGGCAAATAAGAACATTAAGAAGATTGTGCAGAAGATGACAGTGACATACAAAGACTGGCACGAGATGTTACCATTTGCTCTTCATGGATACCGTACCTCAGCATGAACGTCAACAGGGGAAACACCCTATTCCTTGGTTTATGGCATGGAGGAAATCTTGCCCATTGAAGTTCAGATACACTCTCTCTAGATCATGAAAGATGTAGGGTTGAGTGAAGACGACTGGATTCAGACCCGACTTGATCAACTGAACCTAATCGACGAAAAAAGACTTACTGCTATTTGTCATAGTCAGACATACCAAAAACGGATGATCAAGGCATTTAACAAGAAATTTAGACGACAAGAGTATCAAGTTGGGGACCTGGTAATTAAGCGCATCATTCTACCTCAAGGTGATCCCAGGGGCAAATGGAACCCTACTTACGAAGGGCCGTTTGTGGTTAAGAACATCTTCTCAGGAGGAGCTATGATTCTAACCACCATGGATGGTGACGACCTTCCTCACCCCGTCAATGCAAACATAGTGAAAAGATACTACGCATAATCAAAGACCCGCTAGGTTGACTAGCCTAGGTAAAAATAAGGGCTTCCCGACGAACCAAAAGGGTTCGGGAAAAAATAAGGGATGAAAATAAAAAAAATATGTACACCCGGCAAGTCGAAAACCTGAAAAGGCGGCTTGGGCAAAAATGGGTATCCCGATGGACTGAAAACCCGAAAGGGCAGTTCAGAAAAAAGTTAGGGATCAAAGCGTAACACTATGTCTCATTGGATCACTTGGCATCTAGACTTCGGTATCGACTATCAAGCTCGGACGACACTAATCAATCTGATTCACCTTAAACTAAGCAGCAAAGTGATGAGATGCTTGAAGATATAAAGGCAATAGCAGAGTTGGAACCCAGTGGGATTATTCACATAGCTGTTTTGTTTCCTTCTCACAAATTGTATATATTCTACTTGTTCGACGGCGTTCTCTTACTAGGACGTCAGCCTCTTGTACAAAAACGCCTATTTACAGGCCAAACTTCAAAATCAATACAAATTCATTTTCAGACAAATTTCTTTTTTTTTCCTTTATCTGTTTTGTTTTGCAAAGAAAGTCCAATGTTCATTTTTGATATATGCATTTGACATTAATTGCTACTCATAAATATTTACATGCGAAATAGAGGTGAATTACTGGTAATATCAGAAACAGGGGAAATAAGAATTGTCCAAACTGTATAGTTGCTCTGTCCACCAGGTACCAAGATAGATTCAGCTGAAGGATATGGCTAAGATACCTCCACTCCCCGCAGGGTAAGACAGTGATAATAGCCCTCTCAGCTGAGACTTGCAACTACGGACAAATCAAGCAATACTCTCCTCAAGCAGAGTTAATCCACCATCAAGCGCTAAAAAGGTTTGGTATCCCCAGAAGGTCTTAATATTCTTCAACGGAGTATAAAGACATTCCCCAGCAAGCATAAGATCTTCCCCAGCGAAATTCTTTCCTTTCCCTAAGCAGGAGTTCAATCCTCAACAGATCCAGTGTCACCAGCAACAGTGATCCATCCCTAGCGGAGTTCATCAGCGGAATCTCCAACAGAGTTCATCATTAAAATCTTCAGCAGAATATCCCTTCCCCACAGAGTAATTCCCCTCATAGTAACCTCTTCATCAGTTTATTCCCCAACGGAGTTCTTTTCTCCTGCAGGTTTATCCTCACAATCATCTTCGTTCACCATCCCTGGCGGAAGCGAAGCATTCAACTTTATTCTCCAGCAGCTCCGGGATTTATCTTCCCCAGCTAAAATATTACATGTCCATGTAGCGATAAAAAATGTAGCAGGGTAAATCGGAGATCGAATTATTGATTAATTCGTCTCACAAAAGCAAGATTCGCCATCGCGCTTTATTATTTCCAAGGGAAAAGGGAAAAGAGCGAAATAAAACCCTAAATATGCAATGTAAAATAATACTTTTTAAAAGTAATAAAAATACAAGGCGTTTTTGAAAAGAGATCTATGGTTCGGGGGTTGGTTATACAGTGGGAAGGTATTAGCACCCAATGTATCTATAGTACTCTATAGGAACCTTTTGAAATATCTGTTTATTAAAATGTTCGTTTGATTAAAAATAAATTGTTTTGGCCGAAAAGGGGTACGGACGGGTTTTTGAAGATATGACGACCTAATGTCGAAGTTTTGGTTTAAAAGGTATGAATTTTGAAAAGATCGAATATTTGAGATAAAATTGTCTTAAGTTTTATTGAAATGAAACTATTCGCATGATTGGACTCGAAGACATGAAGTCGACCAGTTTAATTTTTCCCTTGGATTTAGACGTAAACAGAATAATCATGTAAATATAAAATAATCAAACAGAAAATTATGCAGATAATGATATACGGCAATTAAATAAAAGACTAAATGTGTGAACATGCATTTTTGTATTTTTATCTAATATTAAGGAAAAGAAAATGTTTTGATAGTTTTTTTTTTAAGTTTCTATTTTTTATATATTTTTGTTTAATATTGACTAAAACGAGGGAATTAATTAAAGGACATAAAAATATTTTTTAAGTTTTTTATTTTATAGGTTCATAAATTTAATATTAATAAAAGTATTATTTAAGAATAAATAAATCTAAACTAAGTTAAAACTTAAAAGTTATTAACTAAAATCTAAAGAAAATAATATTAAAATTCTAAATTAAACCTAAAGTTAAACTAATAAAATAGGTCACATTATTTAAAATGTTTTAATTAAATTACATCTCCTTTTTTTTATTAGATCTTTACTAATTAACTAATGTAATAATAATTCTAAAAAAAAAAACTAAAAGAAAGCAAAATAGAAAAAGGATGTGTATCAAAGAAAAAAAAATGGACAAGTAATTATATGGGCCAAAGGTTTTGAGAAGGCTTAATCAGAAAGCAACAGAAAAGGGGTGTATAAGGAATTCATTGGGTTTTTGAGTTAGGGAAAACGGGTTTGGCCCAAGCGTATCCATAATTTGTTTTAGGGTTAGACAACTTTGTTTTAACTTAGGGAAAAAGGGATTAGGGGTTTTGCAGCAACGGCGCCGCTCGCTTGTCTTCTTCATTCTCATCTTCTCCGCCTTTTGCTTTGCTTTGCTGCTCTCATGAAAGCGCCTTCTTCTTTGTCTTCTCTTGCCCGAGCCACCAATGTCTCCTCTCCCCATGCGTCATTCAACGATACGGTTGTGAAGGTGATGATTCGTCCATTTAGCATTAGGTTTTATGATTTTTTTGCATGTTATAATTTTGGTGTTCATTTGATTCTGATTTCGTTTTTTACATGGTTTCTGTTGAAATGGCGGAAAGAAAAAAAAGAAGGCAAGGCTACCTTTAATGGAGGAGAAAGGAGAGGCGTTACGGAGGCTTTGACGGTGAGGGAAGTTTGATGAGGCTATGCTTGCTTTGATGACCCTGGTACTCTGTGCTCTTTATCTCCTTTTGTTGCCTTGATGTTTATGTTGCCTTGAACGATTACTTTGATGCTTTGCTTCTGTGGCTTTCTTATGTTGCCTCTGAATGCTTGAATGTTGCCTTCGTTAAGACACTTCTTTTCTTCTTCTTCTCTTGCTACTGCTGCTTTTAAATGGCCAATGATAATTACTTCTGAGGCCTTATGGTTTGGACAGTTTCATGTAGGTTTGCATTGTTCTGTTTTTTCTGATTTTTGGCTTTGGATGTTGGTTGGTATGAGGGTTTTAGGCGGGTAACCAGGTTGAACAAGTTATGGTTTTAGGTCCATATTGGTTTTACTGGTTTAGGCCATGGTTTAAGGTTTGACAGTAGGTGGAAGGTTTTTTGGCTTTGAGACCTTAAGAAAATGACTGTATTTGTTTTTGACAGTTTTTGAATGTTTGAAGGTTTTTCCAAACATGTTGTGAACTCTTCTCCTTTTTGAAGGGTTTTGTGTTATGTTATAACAGTTGGTTCTTGGCTCTGAGGTTTACGTTACAGGTTTTGAAATACTTTTATTATTTCTTTGATGCCTCTGCACATTACTGCTTCATCAGTTTTGTTTCTATTCTTCTTTCATGCTTTCTTTTTCTCTACTGTATTGTTGCTGATTTGTTTGCTTTCCAATTCCTGCCTAAGCCAAAAACCTGTAAAACCATACTTCTTTCTCTCTTGTCTCTCCTCAATACAATTTGACATAAAAAGTGATGTTATGTATTGGTTCTGAAAAAGCATTATGCTGGAAAATGATGTAAATGGAATATTACTTGCTTGCATATATGGTTTAAACTGCACACTTTCTTTGACTACTGCATGGGAGCCTCATGTTTTTTTTGGCCTCTTCCATATTTCTTGGCATGTTTACGTTACATATGGCCTTGTGTTGAAAATGCATATGCTGTTTTGCTATGCATGCTGTGTTGATTTTGAAATATGATGTTGGCTTTTGAAAATGAGATTGATTTTTGGTTTTTTAACTATGCAGTTTTGAAAACAAAAATGAATTTGTGCATCTTTTAACTTGTGCATTCTATTTTGAAAAATAAAAAATTCATCCCTTTTTGTGAACCGGGAGAAATCCCGTGATTTGCAAAAAGGGCAAAACTGATTCCAGCCGTTTGCTTTTAATGATGAACACTAAAATTGATTTTTCTGCTTTTAATTATTTCTTTATTTCTGACTTTTTCTTTTAATTCTTTTGCAGGTAAAATCAAATGAACAAACAAAGAAGCATTGGATAGAAGATGAAGATTTAGAATTTAGGAAAAATTAGAATAGTTTTTTATTTCATTTTAAACTTTGTAAAAATTATCCTTGTAAATACGTTGTAAATAAATACAGTATTTAAACGACAATTGTAACAATTAGAATAAAATGAATAAAATTCCAATATTTTACCAATCAATTCTTTCCTTCTCTCTAATTATTTATTTTATCGTTTATAATTCTTTAAATTATATAATAACTGAAAATAAATTTCAATTACTTAAATTCAGAATAATAAACAATTAAATAAACATCCTTTGATCAATAAACCTTTCTTCAATTATTTAATTCATTATTCATAATTCTCTAAATTATAATAATTTAAAATAGAATTTCAATTATTTAACTTAGAATGATAAATAATTAAATAAACATCATTGATCAATTAACTTCTCTTCAATCTATTCCATTATTTATAATTCTCTAAATTATAATAACTGAAAAAGTAAATTTCAACTATTAAACTTAGGATAATAAATAATTAAATAACATTGTTGATCAATTAATGAACTTCCCTTCAAATATTTATTATATTATTTATAAATCTTTAAATTATATAATAACTGAAAATAAATTCCAATTATTTAAATTTAAGATAATAAATAATTAATAAACATTGTTTTAGCATTGATCAATTAATAAATTTAGCGTTCAAAAATAAACAGCTCTCGACTTGGAAAAGTTATGAATTTTTACACTGCTTTGAAAAATTGATAAAAGTAGGTCAAAACCCTTGCAATGCAATGATGCAGATGGGAGATGGTATCTTAGGTCAAAATTTGGGGTACAACAGTCCATACATCATGCTACATGCATATATGCATCATACCATATGTTGTACCCCAAAATTTGCCCTCCCAAATTCTTCAAGATTTGGCAAGATCATAGTTCAAAATCCCTCAAGGGTTGCACAGTCCAATTGCCTCCTAACACAGTCAAAATTAGGGTTTTGGTTCTTGCAAAGAAATTGAGGTTTTCAAGGGTCCAATCAAGTCCCATATGCCTATATACATTGTCAAGCATCCATATGTCAAGCTTCAAGACTCACAGCATCAAATTGCACAGTCAAAAACCCTAATTGCTCCACAGTCAATTGCAGGGGCAAAATGGTCATTTGACAGTCAAAAGTCAAAAATTTTGGTCAACATCTTATTTTGAAGCCACAATCATCATTTGATCAATTCTTGATCATGATTCTCAAAGCATGGCTCAAAAAGTCTCAAGATGCAAAAGTTTCTATTTTTGGACAGTTGAAAAGTCAACTGCAAATTGACCAAAGCATAACTTCTTCATGGTTCATCAGAAAAATTCCATCCAATGCTCATTTTGAAGAGAATGACACTTCCTACAACTCATCTTCACACTCCAAGTCCAAGAAATGCTCTCACAAAAAGTTATCAATTTCAACATTATAGGTCATTTTTAAAAGTCAACAAAAAGGCACTTTAAGTCAAAGACCATAACTTTAGATTGGTAAATCAAAATGACATGGGACCAAAGGCATTGGTTAGAGGACTTCACTACCTTTCCAAAATGTCCAAGAACATGTTCATAGCTTCAAAATTGAGCAAGATATGCATTGGAGAAATTGGGAAATTTTTGGGAATTTTCAAAAGTCAACTTTGCCTAAAACACTTCAAATTTGCTAATGGGCCTCAAATTCTTCCTTGAATCATTACCCAAAGCCTATGCACGACCCATTGAGCTTAAAAGGATTTATTTTCTTATTTTTAATTAATTAATTGAATTTTTATTCTTATTAATTCATTTAATTAGTTTTAATTGTAGAAAAATATCAAATAATGGTTGTCAAATCTTTTTATGCAGCAAATATACTCCACACATGCTAAGGATTTCGTGCATCAATCAACAAGACAAGATCTTCCATAATTGGCAAAGTTTCCATGGAAAAAGATTGAAAAAAGATATGATTAGCAATCAAAGATTCAAGTCATCAATTCATGGATTCATGGGCTTTATTTTGACCTAATTTGCTTCACATACATATGCACAAGGAAACCCTACTGAGGCATACACGAAAAAGCTGCTGAAAGCTCATAACCAATTTGCAAAAAAATAGAGAAAAAGCTTGAAACTGATTTCATAGTTGCAGGATAATTCAAGGCCTAAAGTCTATTCTAACACATTGCTGGACCTTCCAGGAGTCTATTGGCATCGAGAATTAACCCTAACACGTGAAGAATCCAAGAACGTAAGCCATTCGGTTTGTCTTGTTTTTCAAAATTGCATAACATGATTCACGTGCATTTAATCCTTTTTCTTGTTTGATTTACACTAATGGTGACCTTCTGAAGCGATTGGTACAGTTCAATTGAATTAATGTTGCCTGAATCAAGATTTACCATGGATGACATCTAGGGTTTTCAAAGCCTGAAAATTAGGGCTTTGCATATACTGTAAAATTGGACCACCAAACCTGTATGGATGAATTCGTTGCATCAAGACGAAACTATTAAGACCATCACGCCCTTTTTATATTGAGTATATGCCTAATCGCTATTTTCATATTTTCAGTTTGTGGGGGTTTAAAACCCCCGCTATTCATTCCTTTTTGTTTCAGAACAGATGAAGAAGAAGCATGCGTGGCAGGGTGTGATAGGAGCATTCAAATATCTGGCGCGTTTTTTTTTGTTTTATACCATTAATCTTTGTTCTTTTTATATAATATTTGTTTTCCATTATATGTACAAAAGCGCGCAATAGCTCAATTGGCAAGGGACGTGGCTTGGTGAGTGCTGGGACATGGGTTCGATTCCCAGGTCCCCCCATATGCTTAATGATTTTTGTTTTAACATGTTCACATGTAGGGCTTCTCCAACGTCTCACCATACAGCCTCATGCGCTAGCCTGCCAAGTGGCTTCAAGGTCCAATCCAGTGGCCTCAGAAGGAAATCCAGGGTGTACCCCAGTCAACCAATGTCCACACGATCAGAAAAGTCAAACAAAGGCTTTGTCTCATGGGCCAGGATTTCTCAAACAAACCTCCATTTGGGCCTGAAACCCCCTTGGGTTTGCATCTTGTTAATTTTATTTTCTTTTCAATTCTAATTCTTTTTAAATTGTTTCAATTGTTTTTTTACCATAAAATAATTTTCCATGAAAAATCAGAAACCAAAAAAATAAAATATATTTAATTATTATTAATTTCACCGCTAACATATTTTTGTAAATAAATTTCAATAACTAACTTAGTTAATTTAGGTTTTAATTTTAACACTTTTTCTTAATAAATAAAAAATATGTAGAATTAGGTTTTGATATTTTTGCCTTTTTTCTTAATTAATTATTTCCATCATTATTTATTATTATTATTATTTTTGTACATAAATATGTAAATAATTAATTAGCTTAAGTTAGGTTAACTTTAATATTTTTCATTAATAATTAAAATAATCTAGATTTAGGGTTTCCTTTTAATTCTTTTTTTCTTTATTTCATTAAATACAAAAAAAAACATAAAAAAACACTTTCTTTTCTTTAATTGAATAATTAAATAGACTTTAATTCCAAGCAAAGGGTCAAAACCCTCGGACGTTCCAATTTATTCTGTTCGCGCGTTATTTTTCTTATCAATTATCATGTAACTGCCTTCCGGATGTAATAGTAATTAGGTTTACCGCATTTATTTACTTTCCGCATCTTTTTATCAAAACGGGTCTTTGTATTTTGGCGATGTATAGACCCGCGCCTTGTAATAGCGTAGCTTTTATCTTTCCGCCTTTTAATTTCCCACCCTCTTAAATTCTAAATTGCATGAAACAATGTATGTTAATTAAAAACAACGCGTAGCTCACAATGCCATGATCAAAGATAACTGTTAAACATGAAAACAACACACAAATACACACACCACTTCTAGGGTACGCCTCACTCGTTGTCTTACCTTCGAAACGTGGTCGTCGAGTATAGGACGTTTTAGCGGTCGCTCTGATGTCTAAGATCCAGTCGCCTCGAAACGGTTGCCTCGGATAAAAGGATCTAGGACATTAGGGTAGCTTCTAAGGTGTCTTATTGTTGCTCTGGTGACCACACTGTCCCTACAAACGAATTGACCCGAACACCTCCAACGGTGGTGCTACCTACCTCTCAATGGTGGGATGGCACTACCTTAAGGACCTATACACAGCCTAATTCCTTAGGGTAGGTAGATGACTCATAGATACTTGCTCTCTTCTAAGAACAAAACAAAAACCTTTTCACACCGACACTTTCAAAAAGCTTTCAAAACAATTTTTCAAACACTCTTGAGGACTGATACAAGAGTTATTCAGAAATCTTTCAAAGAAACTTTTTCAAACCCACTCACCTTTTGAAAAGCAAACATTTTGAAAACATAAGAGCAAGTATCTAAGAGCCCATGGATAACCATGGATAGAAAGGGTGCTAACACCTTCCCTTTCTATAAATCTACCTCCCGAACCGAGAAACGTTCTCATAAGGAATTTTGTTGTGCTTTTGTCCTTTCCATGTTGGAGAAAATAAAAGACGGTGGTGACTCTTGCTTCCGCGACATTTCGCGAACCAACATTTCAAAACAGCCAGTTCTAAATCCACCGATCACAGAACTGGCGACTCTGCTAGGGATACTTTAAAGTGAGGTGTACCTTAGGACTAAGATCACTTGTGTTTTCAATTGTCTGAATTGTTTGCTTTATTATTATGGGTACTATCTTGGGAGTTCTATAGATCCTAACCCGGATCTGGGGGATACCTTCTTAGAAAGTAGCAACAAGACTGTGAGGGAACTGTGTGGGGTACACCGACACGGTTGAAGCAGTCTGCTACGTTGATGTGGCACTTTGGTGAGTACCGATAACCCTTGAGTCAAGTCAAGGAGAGTACGGGGCCGCCGCGTGGTGTCGTGAAGCATGAACTGACCTTAGGAACCTTAATTGAACCATCCTGGCCTCTTTAGGGTAGTGAGATAACTGACTTTGGTGCAGTCTGAAGTTGGTTGATACTCGATACTACACTCAGTTGAGGGTTGTTTTCTTGGAATATTTCGGTCGCCAGTTCAGTGGCTAAATCGAAATGATGAACACAGAAAACAATCCAATGATATTGAGATCCTTAGAACCCGGTTACTTTTGATAGGACAGGTTTTTTAAGCCCACCGACTTCAAGAGGGTAGTACCTAGACCTCACGCTGGCCTAAACTCTAAGGGTTGTCTTGTGTGACTTGTGTGCTTTCAAACTTGACTACTTGCATGCTTGTTATCTAACACATGAGCTTCTTGCAGGTTTTGTTTACAGTCCTTAATCTGGACTCATAACAGGGTTTACCTACATTACTCCACGCATAGCATAACATCATACCATCATATCATTGCATGCATCCTATATAAGGACTAATCCATTTCAAGGACCTCAAAGGTTTTGTGATGCAGGTTATGATGAGCCCACATGTCTAGCAAGGGGCAAAGGGGATTTATTTTCCTCTAGCCAAGGTTGTCAGGGGCTATGACCCACTCGATATGGTGAGCCTTGACTCTTGAAGAAGGACTCTCAACAACATGAAGTTCCTTCAATCAAGCTACAAAATTCTAACCAATTTCTCTGTTTACCCCGCGAGATCCTTAAAAACATTGCATGCATATCATACACATCATTACAGGTACCACTGTTTACAGGTCACTTACCTTCTTTGCTGTTTATTTCAGCAGTCTCATTATGAATCCTGAATCATCTACCGAGCAATCCATCAAGGCCCTCCAGGCTCAGAACGCCCAGTTCCAGGAGTTGATTAAGAGTCTAGCCCAAGGTCAACAGGATTTGAAGACTCTGCTCTCGAAGAAGAAGAAGAAGAAGAGAACGGTGTTGTTCAACCCGAGACGCAAATCTGGGAATGGATCACTAAATGAGGTTGAGCAGAATATCCCATCTGTTGGAAAGGACAGCCCCCATGAGAGAGAGGTTCCTAGTCCAGTGGTCTCTGACAACGAGACAGAGTTCAATGATGAACAATACCCTCCAGCTGAGGACAGGTATAAACAGTTGGAAGACCGGCTAAGTGCTATGGAGATACAAAAAGTGCCCGGCCTGGACTTCGAAGATATAGGTCTGTCTTCTGGGGTAGTAATCCCGCACAAATTCAAGGCACCTGCCTTTGCAAAGTACGACGGGGCATCCTGTCCTAAGCTACATCTCAGGTCGTACATAAGGAGGATCCATCCCTACACGGTTGACAAGAATTTATGGATTCACTTCTTTCAGGATAGTCTGTCAGGAACTCAACTCGACTGGTTCTATCAACTGAATGGAGCCAACATCCGCAGCTGGGAGGACTTGGCCACTGCATTCTACAAGCAGTACCAGTATAATGCCGACCTTGCTCCCACGCGCACTCAGCTTCAGGGAATGTCTATGGGTGCAGGCGAAAGCTTTAAAGAATATGCGCAAAAATGGAGAGACCTTGCTGGAAGGGTGCAGCCACCTCTAACTGACCGTGAGCTGGTGGATATGTTCTTGGGGACCTTGTCTGGACCTTTCTTCAACCATCTGATTGGGAATTCTTCAGCTGGGTTTACATATTTGATCTTGACTGGGGAGAGAATTGAAGCTGGTATCAAGGCTGGGAAGATTCAAGAGGCCACACCTTCTGATACTCACAAAAAGCCTTACATGGGGAAGAAAGAGTCTAATGCTGCATACAGTCAAAAGAGTCATCGTGACCAACATGCAGGGGCAGTCATGATCTCTGGTTCTACACCACACTGACAACCACAAAAGGGAAATCAGCGAAGGCCGGACGAGCCTAAAAGACAATTCACCAACATCAACATGCCATGGTCACAAGCATTGCAGCACATGTTGAAAATGAATCTGATTGCGGTGATCAACCCTCCTGCAAATCCCAAGACCTCCTCTCCAAACTACAACCCAGAAGCGAGGTGTGATTACCATTCTGATAGCCCGGGGCACGATACTAAGGATTGTTGGGCGCTAAAATACAAGATCCAGAATATGATCGACGCTAAGGAGATCGAATTCGAGCCTACTGAGACCCCCAATGTGATCACTGCTCCCTTTCCAAAACATGGCTAGGATTGAAAATTTTGTCCATTCGAATGTTCAAATTGTAATTTTCTTTGATTGTTCAAACATTTTATTTCATGTCAAACTTGGTTATTTCATTAATGCATTACACGTGTCTGTTTTGAAGTAATTGTGTTCATTATATTCAAAATTGCTTTTATTTTTGATGTTCAACGCTCGCTTTTAAAATTCTAAGCCTCTTGAGGGAGGATGACGAAAACGATACCACAATCTATAGTATGCTTTTGAATAGACCCCGCTGATGAGGTACAGGTATTGTTTCAATTCCTAAACACTGGAGTTATAAGGAAGATAATCCCTCGTCAACCCCTTTGAGCCAAAGAAGTTGGAGTTTTTCTTTTCAAAAATTAAAACCCTTAATCATAACCTGGGGCAGGGTAGTTCTCTCAGTTGATCCAAGTGCACAATGAATGACATCAAAGGAGTCCTTCCAAAGCAAAGACAGTGATGGTTCCGAATAATCATAAGGACAGGCAGTCATTACCAAAAAAAGACTAAGGCCAAATAAGTCAAAACCTATGAAGGAGACCTATAAAACTGGGGCATCCCACTGACTATAATCACAAAAGAAATAGTTCAGGCAAAAAAGACAGGGATAATGAAATAAAAAAAAGAGGTCCTACAAACCCTCGACAAAAAAGGAAATGACTGCCTATCCACAACAAATTGTCAATATCCGAACCATCACCAGAATATCAGGGCAAAGACTCAAACAAGGTCTAACGCACGGTCAATTGAGTTTAGGTTTGAAGAACATCACGAAGAGCGGATGGGTACAAATACATTTTGAGCCTTATCCTTTGTTTCTTAAACCGTGAACCAGGCCACGTTATAACCCTCAAAAGTCCTAGCTGAAGCATGGGTTAGTTTGAAAGCATACTGTTACGAAGGGTATCCTGACTCCTTAAGGCTTGCGGTAAAATAACGAGTTGACATCACAATTTACAAAAAAAAAATCACTTGTTTTTATGAAAAAAATGCATTTTCAAAAACTTCAAGACAGACATAAGCTTTGCATTTTTAACATAACTTTGTTTGCATTTGACTTTTTGTTCGAACAGCAAAGAAATTCGCACGAAGAATATCTAGTGAATAAAAGCACTTCCAACCAAGGGGCAGACATGATCATGGTCCACCATCTGGGGCAGTCCAATCAAGATTCGGAGAATCTCTCAAAGGCCAACCAGCTTGGGGCAAATCTCCATCTGGATCACTTGGGGCATTGGACGATCAAACGAAGATCTTCTGGTGGTATGGTAACACTGCACTACTGACAGGGGCACCTCCCTACATCCTGAGAGCGTGGACATAGTCGAAAAAATACTACGCATAATCAAAGACCCGCTAGGTTGACACACCTAGGCAAAAATAAGGGCTTCCCGGCGAACCAAAAGGGTTCGGGAAAAATAAGGGATAAAATGAAAATACGAACACCCGGCAAGTTGAAAACCCGAAAGGGCGGTCCAGGCAAAAATTAGGGATCAAAGCGTACGACTATGTCCCAACATCTTATCACTTGCCTACCAGAAGAAGATTTGTCAACCGGCAGTCATCAAGCACCTCCACAAGGTATCTTCTTTCCTCACCTCAAAAACAGGAGCAATAATGAGTTGTCCAGGCGATCCAGTTGCTCTGTCAACCAAAGTACCAAGGTAAGTTCGGCTGAAGAACGTAACCCAGATACCTTCACTCCCTGTAAAGTAAGATAAGAATCAACAATTCTCCCCAAGTAGTTGGTCGCCGATCAACCCTAAGAAGGCACAGTATTCTCCAGCAAGTCAGCAACGCTCTCCCCGAGCCGAGCTAGCCTACAGTCAGCCTTAAGGAAGTCGGGTATCCCCAGAATATCTCAATATTCCCCAGCGGAATATACAGACATTCCTAACAAGCATCCCCGGCAATCTTGATCTAAGATTGTTCCCCGGCGGAATACCGGACATCCAGTGGAGCCATTCCCCAGTCCAATCTGAAAAGTTTCCCCAGGAGAGTTGAATTAATTCCCCCCAGTAGGAAGCTTATCCCCAGTAGATTCTGGAAGCTTACCCCTGCAAAGCACGAACGCCCCTCCCGGCTTTATTCAGAAGGTTATTTCCCCACCAGGATATAACTGTGTTATCCTCAGCCAATTGCCACTGAAAGATCATCCTCGGCGAAGTCTTCCTATCCCCAGCGGAGTTCATCAATTCCCTCACAAAGCTTATCGATGGTATCCCCAACGGAGTTATCATCAGCATCTCAGCAAAGTGCCTATTTCCCCATAGAGTTCACTCCCCGCAGAGTAATCTATTCGCCAAGTTTATTCCCCAACGGAGCCATCTTCTCCTACAGGTATTCTTGCAATCATCATCCCCAGCGGAAATGAAGAACTCTACTCTTCAAATATCAGCCCAGGATTCAACAAGTTCCCGACATTCGTCAAGGATTTATTTTCCTAGACGAAAATACATTCATAAACATCACATCTCCATATATTATAGCATGCATACGCATCATACAACACAAATCTCACTCGTTCTTGAGAACATCTTAATCTCATGCAGTTCATGCATCATGACACTACATACAACTAACGTTTTGCCTTTTCAGGAAAAGGTCAGTCAAAAGATGATTACCATCTACCTCTACAGTTCCAGATCAACATTGGTAACAAGCCAGGAAAATTTTGTGGACGACTGATCGTGGGTTAATATCTGAAACCAGACAGGACAATCATCCACTTGATCATCATGAAGCAACCCCACACTGGTTCCTTCTCAACTTCAGATGTAGTTTTACACGAACCCATCACAAGGTAACCCTACACCGGTTCCTCCCAAAGTCTTACACGGATTTATCCCAAGGTGACCTTACCCCGGTTCAACCAGAAGTTTTACACGAACTTATCCTGCAGTAACCTTACCCCGGTTCCTCCAGAAGTCTTACACGGACTTATCTCAAGGTAACCCTACATCGGTTCCTCCCAAAGTCTTACACGGATTTATCCCAAGGTAACCTTACCCCGCTTCCTCAAGAAGTGTTACACGAACTTATCCCAAAGAAACCCTACACAGGTTCTCTCTCTCCAGACGTAGTTTTACACGAACTCGTCATCAAGAAGCCCTACACAGGTTCTCCATTTCTAAGGATGCAGTTTTACACGGACTCGTCATCAGTAAACCCTACACAGGTTTCCTTCTCGGCTCTAGATGCAGTTTCACACGGGCCCATCGTCAGTCAACCCTACACAGGTTTCCTTCCTTCAAAGATGCAGTTTCACACGGGCTCATCGTCAGTCAACCCTACACAGGTTTCCTTCTTTCCAAGATGCAATTTTACACTGACTCCTCATCAGGCGACCCTACACAGGTTCCCTCTTTCAACTTACAAAAATTACAATTCAGCAGACAGTCTCCAAATGGCATCTATAAGCCCATTTCCGACAAGATTCTGTCACATCTCCAGATGGCATCTATAAGCCCATCTCCACAACTATCCATTACACTTCCAAATGGCATCTATAAGCCCATTCCCGACAAGGTCCTGTCATATCCAGATGGCATCTATAAGCCCATCCTCCTATCCATCACTTCCAAATGGCAACTGTAAGCCCATTCCCGCTATCACAATGCTGATACTCTACTATGTGAGTGCAAATTTCTGGGCACTCTAGTGTTCAATCATCTTCTACCCTCGTATTACGAAAGGCACGCCAGCCAATCTACATCCTCAGGTCTAAGAAGATTGAACAGGGGCAACTGTTGTACCCCAAAATTTTCCCTCCCATATTCTTCAAGATTTGGCAAGATCATAGTTCAAAATCCCTCAAGGGTTGCACAGTCCAATTGCCTCCTAACATAGTCAAAATTAGGGTTTTGGTTCTTGCAAAGAAATTGAGGTTTTCAAGGGTCCAATCAAGTCCCATATGCCTATATACATTGTCAAGCATCCATATGTCAAGCTTCAAGACTCACAGCATCAAATTGCACAGTCAAAAACCCTAATTGCTCCACAGTCAACTACAGGGGCAAAATGGTCATTTGACAGTCAAAAGTCAAAAATTTTGGTCAACATCTTATTTTGAAGCCACAATCATCATTTGATCAATTCTTGATCATGATTCTCAAAGCATGGCTCAAAAAGTCTCAAGATGCAAAAGTTTCTATTTTTGAACAGTTGAAAAGTCAACTGCAAATTGACCAAAGCATAACTTCTTCATGGTTCATCAGAAAAATTCCATCCAATGCTCATTTTGAAGATAATGACATTTCCTACAACTCATCTTCACACTCCAAGTCCAAGAAATGCTCTCACAAAAAGTTATCAATTTCAACATTATAGGTCATTTTCAAAAGTCAACAAAAAGGCACTTTAAGTCAAAGACCATAACTTGATATTGGTAAATCAAAATAACATGGGACCAAAGGCATTGGTTAGAGGACTTCAAGACCTTTCCAAAATGTCCAAGAACATGTTCATAGCTTCAAAATTGAGCAAGATATGCATTGGAGAAGTTAGGAAAGTTTTGGGAATTTTCAAAAGTCAACTTTGCCTAAAACACTTCAAATTTGTTAATGGGCCTCAAATTCTTCCTTGAATCATTACACAAAGCCTATGCACGACCCATTGAGCTTAAAAGGATTTATTTTCTTATTTTTAATTAATTAATTGAATTTTTATTCTTATTAATTCATTTAATTAGTTTTAATTGTAGAAAAATATCAAATAATGGTTGTCAAATCTTTTTATGCAGCAAATATACTCCACACATGCTAAGGATTTCGTGCATCAATCAACAAGACAAGATCTTCCATAATTGGCAAAGTTTCCATGGAAAAAGATTGAAAAATGATATGATTAGCAATCAAAGATTCAAGTCATCAATTCATGGATTCATGGGCTTTATTTTGACCTAATTTGCTTCACATACATATGCACAAGGAAACCCTACTGAGGCATACATGAAAAAGCTGCTGAAAGCTCATAACCAATTTGCAAAAAAATAGAGAAAAAGCTTGAAACTGATTTCATAGTTGCAGGATAATTCAAGGCCTAAAGTCTATTCTAACACATTGCTGGACCTTCCAGGAGTCTATTGGCATCGAGAATTAACCCTAACACGTGAAGAATCCAAGAACGTAAGCCATTCGGTTTGTCTTGTTTTTAAAAATTGCATAACATGATTCACGTGCATTTAATCCTTTTTCTTGTTTGATTTACACTAATGGTGACCTTCTGAAGCGATTGGTACAGTTCAATTGAATTAATGTTGCCTGAATCAAGATTTACCATGGACGACATCTAGGGTTTTCAAAGCCTGAAAATTAGGGCTTTGCATATACTATAAAATTGGACCACCAAACCTGTATGGGTGAATTCGTTGCATCAAGAAGAAACTATTAAGACCATCACGCCCTTTTTATATTGAGTATATGCCTAATCACTATTTTCATATTTTCAGTTTGTGGGGGTTTAAAACCCCCGCTATTCATTCCTTTTTGTTTCAGAACAGATGAAGAAGAAGCATGTGTGGCAGGGTGTGATAGGAGCATTCAAATATCTGGCGCGTTTTTTTGTTTTATACCATAATCTTTGTTCTTTTTATATAATATTTGTTTTCCATTATATGTACAAACGCGCGCAATAGCTCAATTGGCAAGGGACGTGGCTTGGTGAGTGCTGGGACCTGGGTTCGATTCCCAGGTCCCCCCATATGCTTAATGATTTTTGTTTTAACATGTTCACATGTAGCGCTTCTCCAACGTCTCACCATACAGCCTCATGCGCTAGCCTGCCAAGTGGCTTCAAGGTCCAATCCAGTGGCCTCAGAAGGAAATCCAGGGTGTACCCCAGTCAACCAATGTCCACACGATCAGAAAAGTCAAACCAAGGCTTTGTCTCATGGGCCAGGATTTCTCAAACAAACCTCCATTTGGGCCTGAAACCCCCTTGGGTTTGCATCTTGTTAATTTTATTTTCTTTTCAATTCTAATTCTTTTTAAATTGTTTCAATTGTTTTTTTACCATAAAATAATTTTCCATAAAAAATCAGAAACCAAAAAAATAAAATATATTTAATTATTATTAATTTCACCGCTAACATATTTTTGTAAATAGATTTCAATAACTAACTTAGTTAATTTAGGTTTTAATTTTAACACTTTTTCTTAATAAATAAAAAATATGTAGAATTAGGTTTTGATATTTTTGCCTTTTTTCTTAATTAATTATTTCCATCATTATTTATTATTATTATTATTTTTGTACATAAATATGTAAATAATTAATTAGCTTAAGTTAGGTTAACCTTAATATTTTTCATTAATAATTAAAATAATCTAGATTTAGGGTTTCCTTTTAATTCTTTTTTTCTTTATTTCATTAAATACAAAAAAACATAAAAAAAACACTTTCTTTTCTTTAATTGAATAATTAAATAGACTTTAATTCCAAGCAAAGGGTCAAAACCCTCGGACGTTCCAATTTATTCTGTTCGCGCGTTATTTTTCTTATCAATTATCATGTAACTGTCTTCCGGATGTAATAGTAATTAGGTTTACCGCATTTATTTACTTTCCGCATCTTTTTATCAAAACGGGTCTTTGTATTTTGGAGATGTATAGACCCGCGCCTTGTAATAGCGTAGCTTTTATCTTTCCGCCTTTTAATTTCCCGCCGTCTTAAATTCTAAATTGCATGAAAGAATGTATGTTAATTAAAAACAAAGCGTAGCTCACAATGCCATGATCAAAGATAACTATTAAACATGAAAACAACACACAAATACACACACCACTTCTAGGGTACGCCTCACTTGTTGCCTTACCTTCGAAACGTGGCCGTCGAGTATAGGACGTTTTAGCGGTCGCTCTGATGTCTAAGATCCAGTCGCCTCGAAACGGTTGCCTCGGATAAAAGGATCTAGGACATTAGGGTAGCTTCTAAGGTGTCTTACTGTTGCTCTGGTGACCACACTGTCCCTACAAACGAATTGACCCGAACACCTCCAACGGTGGTGCTACCTACCTCTCAATGGTGGGATGGCACTACCTTAAGGACCTATACACAGCCTAATTCCTTAGGGTAGGTAGATGACTCATAGATACTTGCTCTCTTCTAAAAAACAAAACAAAAACCTTTTCACACCGACACTTTCAAAAAGCTTTCAAAACAATTTTTCAAACACTCTTGAGGACTGATACAAGAGTTATTCAAAAATCTTTCAAAGAAACTTTTTCAAACCCACTCACCTTTTGAAAAGAAAACATTTTGAAAACATAAGAGCAAGTATCTAAGAGCCCATGGATAACCATGGATAGAAAGGGTGCTAACACCTTCCCTTTCTATAAATCTACCTCCCGAACCGAGAAACGTTCTCATAAGGAATTTTAATGTGCTTTTGTCCTTTCCATGTTGGAGAAAATAAAAGACGGTGGCGACTCTTGCTTCCGCGACATTTCGCGAACCAGCATTTCAAAACAGTCAGTTCTAAATCCACCGATCACACCATACAATCTCATTTATTTTGAGAACATCATTGCCTGATACATATCATGCATTACATATAACTAACCTTTACATTTCAGGAAAGATACAATCAAAATTCAAGTTATGAAGCCCGGGTACGACCAAGATAGTATCTTGATTTCTACAGCATATTGTGAAGCTCTGATTACGACCGGATAACAATATCCGACTACCGCAAAGCCTGGATTACGACCAGATAGTGATATCTCTCAAAAGTAAGCTATGAAGCCTGGAGAACGACGGATAATAGTTTATTCCCCAGTGAGTCGTGAAGCCCGGATTACGACCGGATAACAGCTCAGTAGGCACCATGAAGCCTGGATTACGACCAGATAATGGTAGAAGATGTTGTGAAGACTAGATTATGACCAGACAACAACCAAAAGTACTACGAAGCCTGGATTTCAACCAGATAGTGGTATGACACATCGTGAAGCCTGGATTACGACCAGATAGCGTTAAGGGACACTATGAAGCTTAGATTACGACCAAATAACAGTTTACCCAACCAGTTACTGTGAAGCCCGGATTTGACCGGATACTAGTAAACCCAACGGTCAAAGGGAAGCCCGGATGCGACCGGATAACCACTTGATTTGTTCTGAAGCCTGGATTTCGACAAGATAAGAAGTAAGGTATTGTGAATATTGGATTCGACCAGATAGCAATACGTGACACCATGAAGCCTGGATTCGACTAGATAATGGTATAACACATCGTAAAGCCTGGATTACGACCAGATAGCGGTACAAGGCACTGTGAAGCTTGGATTCCGACCAAATAACAGTTTATATGGACAGTTACTAAGAAGCCCGGAGTCGGCCGGATATTAGTGTGCCCTAAATTCAAGTTGGAGCCCGGATGCGACCGGATAACCACTTGATTTCTTCTGAAGCCTGGATTTCGACCAGATAAAAAGGGAGGTATTCCAAAGCCTGGATTACGACTGGATAGCAAATTTAATCTCATCTCTCTAGTAAGTCACTGTAAAGCCTGGATTACGACCAGATAGCAGTCGGTCTTATCACTATGAAACCTGGGTTGTGACCAGATAGTAGTTTACTCTCACCTCTTCAACAGAGATGATTCCTCAGTAAGAATAACGGACGACCGAAGCTCCTAAAGTTCTATTTCTCCTAAGACAAAGAACAACATTCCCCAACAGAATCTCCCTCAACAACAGGTATACAAGCTCTCGCTAAGGAATCTCTTACACGATCGACACTCCTTCGGATGGCATCGTTAAGCCCATCTCCCATCATCAGACTCCAAATGGCATCTGTAAGCCCATTCCCGACATCACAAGATAAATACTACTTCATGCGAGTGCAAATTTCTAGGCACTCTAGTGTTCAATCATCTTCCACCTTCCGATCACGAAAGGCCCGAACACCAATCTATATCCTCAGGTTTAAGAAGATTGAACAGGGGCAACTGTTGAACCCAAAAATTTGCCCTCCCATATTCCTCAAGACATGTCAAGAATCATCTCCCAGTTGTTCAAGATGGCTCAAGAGTTGGACAGTCAAATCACCTCCTAAGGCAGTCAATACAAAATTAGGGTTTTGTGTTGCATCAAGGTCCTCACATCAAAATGGTATCAGGTGCTCCCTAATGTCCTAATATTCTCTCAAGTTCATCCATGTCAAATTTCAAGCCTTGCAGAGAAAGTTTGGTCAGTCAATTGCTCAAGAAGTCCAAAAATCGACTGTGCTAGGGCAAAAGTCAACTGTGACCTAAATAAAGTCAAACCTAAAGTTTTTTTTGCCAACATTCTCATTTTCAAGGATAATTCATTATTTTATCAAGGGTTGATCATGATTCATCAAGATTCAAAAGTTGCTAAATTAGGGTTTTTGTAGAAAAGTCAACTCAACTTTGACCAAGCATAACTTTCTCATACTTTATGAGAAATGACCCATCCAAAGCTCATTTTGAATAGGATGCAATTTAATACAATCCATCTTCACACACCAAGATCAAGAAATGCACTCACAAGAAGTTACAAATTTGGACATTATAGGTCATTTTTGAAAGTCAACAAAAACACCTTTTTTCCAAAGCTTATAACTTGAGCATGGAACATCAAAATGCGATTAGACCAAAAGGGTTGGTTATAGGACATTGCAAGGTTTCTAAAAAGTACAAGAACACCTCCAAAAGTTTAAAATTGAAGAAGTTATGCATTGTTGAAGTTGGGCATTTTTCCAAAATTGCCAAAAGTCAACTATCCTCCAAACTCCAATTTTTGACAAAAGGGCCCACTTTTTTCCATTTGATTTGGTCTTATCACACCACACACGTGCCCCATCTTCAATTTCATGACCAATCATTTATTTTTCTATTTAATTTAATTTTTATTGATTTAATTCATTTTAAATCAATATTAATTAAAATAAAATCTAAAAATTGATGGAATGATGTCTTTGTGATTGGTATAGACTTCAATTATCATCATGAACCAAATTAAATTCGTATCAAGCTTTGTTATGCACAAAAAATCAGATTTGGTACAATTATGGAAAGTTTATCAATGGAAGATCATATCAAATCTCAATTCTTCAATTGCCATGGATTCAAGCCCAAGTTTTTAACCTAATTGCTTCCAATATACATGTACAAGCCAGGCATATCAAGGACACGAGCAAAGCACTGCAGAAACGGCCAGACAAGAATTGAAAAAAGCTTGCAAAAGTGTGAGATCAAAATCTTGGTTAGAGCACGATTCAACCCAAGATCTCAACGCTACTCCCTTGCCTGACATCCAGTGGAGCCAAAGCAATCAAAACCAGGCCTTCTCCCTCCCTACAACATGCTGTAAGTGTTCACGAACATGGCCCTGTACATGGGATTGTGAATCAGTTATCTTGCATCTTTTTGCCATTTTTTTGATATATTTGTGATCCTTGCATAATTTCTAAGCATTCTGTATTGTTTAATTTTGTTTTCAGAGCCTGTATTGTAATGCCCGAACCTAGGGTTTTCTTGTTTTGATTTTAGGCGTTTGCTTTGCAGGTAAAATTAGGATTAATAATGGGTATAGAGATGATTAGGAGAACGAGACGAACAGGATGATGGGTTTGGTTTGCATTTTTGTGACCTAGAATGCATTATAGGATGATGCCACGGATCTTGATGCGGAATAAAATCCGCAGGAAAAATTACAGTCTTCGTTGAAGAAGACGAAGACGTGTCTCTGCGTCATTGGCTTGTTCAAATGTTTAGCGCGTTTTTTTTTATTTTCCAGCATAATAATTGAGTTTTCAATATAATATATGTTTTCTATTCTAATAACAAATAAGCAGTTTGGTTGGATTGGTAACCGCGCTGGCCATTGAGCAATGGGACCTGGGTTCGAATCCCAGGTCCCCCAAAACCTTTGTTTAATTTTTCTTCAGATATTCTCATGCAACGCTCAAGATGCAGTCCACCATATGCCTCATAGATCCAGGCGTCAGATGGCCTCCTGGCCAAATCTGAAGGTCAGGATTGAAGGTTCACCACGAACTCAAGTCAACCAGCATGCATTGGATGGGAAAAGTCAAACAGGATTGGACGTTTTTGGACCTGGAAATTGCAAATCATACCTCCTTTCTGGGCCCAAACCCCCTGGGTTTATTTCTTTTCTCTTTCATATTTCTTTTTTAGTTAATTGTTTTATTAATAATTTTTATTATTACTAACTAATTTATTTTTCCTAATAAAATCCGAAAACATAAAAAATATTATTTTTATTAATTTCATTATTTTTGTAAATAAATAATTTAATTGACTTAGTTTTTTTTAATTAGGCATAATTTAAACCTTTTTGCAATAAATTAAAAGTAATTTAGAATATTAGGTTTTTAATAATTTTAATCACTCTTATTTTTATTTCCTTAAATATAAAAATCCAAAAATATTTTTTTCATTTAATTTAATTATTAACCTAGATCTAATTTCCATTTAATTCAAAAAATAATAAAAAACATGCTTTCTTTCAAAAAGGTCAAAACCCTAAAAATGCTTCGATTTAATTTTCTCGCACGCAATTATTTTTATCCAATAATGTAATTACTTCAGGAATGTAATAGATTTTAATTAGGACTTTATTTATTTATCGCTTTCTTTTATCTTTCTGCAATTTAAATTAAAGGGTTTGTCTTTGGCGATGTAAATACCTGACGCCTTGTAATAGTTTAGATTTAATTTCCCGCAATTTAATTTCCACACAATATTAATTGTTAGATGTTTGATAACTAGGCAATGCATGACAAGATCAATCTTTAACCTAAAATCAACATAGCTCACCCATAACATGTACAGATAAAATTAACCGAAATAACACACTCGCACATGTGCACTGTTAGGGTACACCCCACTTGGTTGCCTCGAACGTGGTCATTGAGTATAGGAAGTTTTAGAGGTCGCCCTCTTGTCCAAAGATCATAAGTTGCCTCGAAATGGTTGCCTCGGATAAAATGATCTAAGACATTAGGGTTACCGCTAAGGCATCCTAACATTGCTTTAGTGACCACACGTCCCTTAATCGAATTGACCCTTAAACTCCAACGACGGTGCTACCTATTCCTCAATAGTGGGATAGCATTGTCTAAAGGATATTTGTACAGATTAATTCCTTTTTAAGTAGGTAGATGCTTCTTAAGTACTTTCTCCTTTTAAAACAAAACAAAACTTGTCGCACCTACACTCTCTTCAAAACAAAAACTCTTTCAAACCCACAAACACAAAGAAAAGCAAACTTTTGAAAACACAATGAGCAAGTACCTAAGAGCCCGTGGATAACCACGGATAGAAAGGGCGCTAACACCTTCCCTTTCTATAATCTACCTCCCGAACCCGAGAAACATCTCAAAAAGGAATTTTTCTATGCTTTTGTCCTTTCCTTGTTGGATAAAATAAAAGACGGTGGCGACTCTTGCTTACCGCGACATTTTGCGAAAACAAACGCAAACGTGAACCAGCATTCCAAAACAGTCAGTTCTTATTCCCACCGATCACACAAGGTTATTAGATAATGGAAGAACCTAAAATTTGACCAAAGATTTATTAAACAAGGATACATTTATATATTATACCCCAGAGCTCAAAGAAATAGGCAAGGGTGATGATGTATCATCCTACCAGAGTTTAAATAAAGCGATATGATGAAGGGTAAGTTTGACCGAGATATGACGACGCGGATAACTCGCTAATACTTTGAAAAGAGATCGTAGATTCTTTTGCATATTTATAAAAACACAAGTCATGGAAAGGTTGACTTACTAATGCTTGGAGACTAATATAGTAAGTTTGTGACACAAATTTTGTATATTCATCATAATCTAGAGGATCAATAATATAAAGCTCAATAACACATTACTGCTTAGAGAATAATGCCATGAGCCAAAGATTTTTCGTATACCTATCACAGCCTAATGGATAGATAATACAAGCTTGAAACCAGATATTCGGAACTTGGAAGGACGAAGTTGGTTGTGTCAGCCCTCAACCAAGATTCGATAACCAAATGAAATAAGCTAGATTTGAAGCGATGGAACCCAAATTCACTGATAATGTTTGGTTGTGTCATCCCTCAACCACAAACTATCAGCATGAAGAACACCAAATTCTTGATGATGCCGGTTGTGTCGCCCTCAACAACAACTATCAACATGAAGGAAAATAAGCACCAAATTCACGATGAAGTTGGTTGTGTCGCCCTCAACCACAACTATCAACATGAAGAACACCAAATTCATGTTGAATTCGATTGTATCGTCCTCAACCACAACTATCAACATGAAGCAAATATACCCCAAATTCACGATGATGTCAGTTTTGTCGTCCTCAACCACAACTATCAATGTGAAGAACATCAAATTTATGATGAAGTCGGTTGTGTAGTCCTCAACCACAACTATCAACATGAAGCAAATATACCCCAAATTCACGATGAAGTCGATTGTGTCGTCCTTAACCACAACTATCAACATGAAGAACGCCAAATTCATGATGAAGCCGGTTGTGTCGTCCTCAACCACAACTATCAACATGAAGCAAATATACCCCAAATTCATGATGAAGTCAGTTGTGTCATCCTCAACCACAACTATCAACATGAAGCAAATATACTCCAAATTCACGATGAAGTCGGTTGTGTAGTCCTCGACCACAACTATCAACGTGAAGAACGCCAAATTCATGATGAAGTCAGTTGTGTCATCCTCAACCACAATTATCAACATGAGGCAAATATACCCTAAGTTCACGATGAAGTCGGTTGTGTCGTCCTCAACCACAACTATCAACATGAGAAAAATAAGCACCAAATTCATGATGAAGTCGGTTGTGTTGCCCTCAACCACAACTATCAACCTGAAGGACACCAAATTCATAATGAAGTCGGTTGTGTCCTCCTCAACCACAACTATCAACATGAGAAAAATAATCACCAAATTCACGATGAAGTTGGTTGTGTCGCCCTCAACTACAACTATCAACGTGAAGAACACCAAATTCATGATGAAGTTAGTTGTGTCATTCTCAGCCATAACTATTAACATGAGGAAAATAAACACCAAATTGCTTTAAAGTTTGAACTATATAGTTCACACAGATAGGCTTGCTAATGATGAACCCCAAGAAAATTCGTAATTTTAACCAAAGTAGCTTTGCAAGATGCCATGCATGCATAATAACCTAAATTGATGTGTTATCCAAGTTTGATGTATGCCCCAAATATTTTTAAATTCTCATGCGTAAAAATGCTTATGCATGTATATTCCCCAAACGTTTGTGTATTCCCCAAATACTTATATATGCCTCAAATGCTTGTATATGCCCCAAATGTATGTGTATGCCCCAAATGTATGTGTATGCCCCAAGTATTTTACAAATGTTTTTGATAATTCTCTTTTGTTAAATCATCATTTTCTCGTAATCACCAACTCCCCAATGTTGTTCATTTCCAATGTTGTACCTCTAAGTTAATTTAAATTTGGTGAAAGATGTCAGCAATATCTTAAGGTCTGTATCGTAGGCGCAGGCGTAGGTATGGATGTAGACATGGATTTTGGAGTGGATGTTGACATAGTCGTAGACGTAGGTGTGGGCGTAGAAATAGGCGTGGATATGGACATTGGCATGAATGTTGACATAGTCGTAGACGTAGGCGTGGGCGCAGATTTTCTTTTGATGCTCTTCTAACCAAAAATGTTTTTTTTTTGATGCTTTTATCAAATGCTTTTTGGTGTTTCTGTATGTTAGATGCACCAAATGTTATGGACGACCTTGAGATTTTGATATGGTTATGTGTACGTCATGCTTGATATGAGGCACTTAGTGGGAAATCTACTGCCGAGATTCGATTGCGAGCTACCTTCTACCGAGGTCTTTTGGAAAATCAATTGTCGTGATCAACCAGGAGAATCTACCGCTGAGATTCATTATAAATTACCTTCTACCGAAGTCTTCCGAATAATCTACTGTCGTGATTAGCCAGAGGAATATTCTACCGAAATTCGATTGAAAAATACCTTCTGCCGAGGTCTTCTTGATAATCAGTTGTTGTGATCAACCAGGGTAATCTACTACCGAGATTCAATGTAGAATTGATAATTTGATCAACAATGATGGTTATCTTCACATAAAAACGAGGTTTTATGCTATGCGTGTAAATTTGATTGATGCATGAAATGTGATGACTGGTTGATGTATGTCATGGATGACTTGGATATATATGAATGGATGTTGGATTTTGAAATGTGAATACGTAATTGGGCTTTTTTGAGATATGCTCGACCCATACTGTCCGACTTTGTCATATGGATGAGGTGATAAGTATAGCTTGGTTTTGGATCGAGGAACCCTAATGCATGATTTATGCAGCCTTATGCTTTCTGATTATAGCTTGAATGCTCTTTGGAATGGTGCCCCTGTGATGGGTTAGGGATGATTAAAGCGTAAAAGTTTTCTTATGCAACATGGTTGCTTGTCACATGATGGTAGAGTGTTGTGCTTGCATGATTTCCCGATACTCAATTTGAACTCGAAGATTGCTGCTGTAGGCGGAGGATCCATTGGTGATTGTGAAAGTACGTAGGGAGCTTGCCTTCTATGGCTTGTCTTTCCCTAATTTGTTGGTAGGGTCTAGGAGGAGATTCTCATTGATATGAGCTTGGAAATAGTTTGATCATAATATGAGCGACCCCACTATTTTGCACTATGCCCCTGATTAAAAGACTCTTGAAAATGTTTGGCTTTGATGAACCATTTTGAATCAACTCCTTTTGATCGAGCCTCGCAGTGGTTTTCCCTAATATTCAGATTTTGAAAGACATGCCCTTCAATCTCCAAGATCTGGAGGGAGCACCTTCATAAAGAACTTTAACCTCACCATGAACTTTACATAGATTGCCTCAAGTATTCGAAGCTTGAAAAGTTTATAATTGAAGTTTCTTGAAGGATTTGGATCCTTTGTGCAGTAGGATGAACCTGATACACATTGCCCCTGCATTTGGATCTTAGGAGGTTGCCCCTGCTTCCAGGCCTTGAGAGGTTTGTTAAAATGAGGAACCGAGTCATACCCTATTTTGATATGACTTGATTAAGGAATGCCCCTTCAAAATATATGCCCCTTGTTGAACAGTGCTCTGAAATTTGACCCAAGTTGATTAAATCTTGGAATGATCACCCCTTGTCAACAATATCTTCGTGTGATATACCCCTATGATCATTAGTCTTTTCCCCTGTTTATAAGGGTCCTCTTAGATGCTTTGCCCCTAGTTAGACGCTTCTTGGAAATGTTGCCTTTGATCAAACCTTTTTGAAATCTCCTTGATGTTAAGTATTGATTCGTAAATAAGATTGTACATTTTGAAAAAGTAATTCCGTTAGATGCACATGCAAGTTCTTAAATCGAAGTTTGATTATTGAAAAAATGGATGATTAGGAATAGATATTTGAATAAGCGAAGTGATTAATAATTTTAACAAACATAGGAGTCAGTTTTAACACAAGTCTTGTTGAGTATGCTTTCATAGTGAACCTAGCTTCAATTAGGACTTTTAAAGGTTGTAACATGGCCATGGTTCGTGGTTTAAGAAAAAAAAGATATAAGGCTCAAAATTTATTTAACCCACCCCCATTATCCTTGATGTTCTTCAATCCTAAGTTCAATTAATCCAAAATATACATTTAATCCCCAAGAGAAATTTTGTAGTTGCAAAGATGATGAGAAGCGTTGATAAGATTCAAACACCGATGAAAAATCATTGATAAGATCTAAGCATTGATGGGAATCCTTGATGATTTTTGAGGTGGCATTCATAAGATTATTCTCCAATTTATTTGTTTTAAATCGCTTATTTTTGTATGGACCGATTCTTTTGAATTTGGTCCATCGGGATGCCCTAACTTTTGGCTAAGTCAATTTTGGTTTTCTTTGACTTAGTGGGCTTTCTCTATATTTTTTTGAATTTCTTTTTTTTTGCTTTTTGATTTTGAAAATTTGTGACTGCCACGCTGATTGTTTGTAAGCTTCATCTTCATCGTTTCCTTTGATTGATGTACTTGATGAGGAAGACACCGTGGACTTTGTCTTTGCTGATTCCTCAATCTTGGATGATGAACACGGGGAAGATGATGTGCTCAAATCTTTTCTTAGATTGTTCTCTCAATGATGTATCCAGGAAAGAGATATGCTTGAACCTTTGCTTAGATTGTTTCGATTCTCATGGGATTTGAATGCATCGTCGAATTAATTGAAATCTACCCTTCCCCTGGTTAAGATTAAGGGTTTTTAGAAAATAGAAAGAAATCTGACTTCTGGCTCGAGGGGGTTAACTACGGTTTAACACCTTATTTCTCCACTGTTTAGGAATTGAAACAATGCCTTACATCGTCAACTAAGCCTTACTATTAAAAAGCATACGTCAGCAAAAATTTGATTATTTTGTATTTTCATCATTCTCCATCGAAATTTGTTAATTTAAAAAATGTAAAAAAATGTAAAAGAACAGTGAAAATGGAAAGTCGTTAATTATTTGTGGAATGAATCGATTTCAAAAACAAGCATGCTTATTTTATTATAATTACTTGACCAAAGAGTGCAAAGTTTATAACAAATAACACTTAGAAAGAAAGAAATTACAATTTGAAATGATAAAGGCCTAATGATCTAGGGATAAGCCTTCTTGTTGACCCACTGACTTTAGGGGATTCTTCTTTAGTCTTTGGATTTTTCAAGGTAAGGGCGACCATTCGCCAATGAGACCCCTTCTTCAAAAGTCAACTACTTACTGTCGATCAAATCTTGAACCTTGTGTCTGAAAGTGTTGTACCCCAAAATTTGCCCTCCCATATTCTTCAAGAAATTGCCAAGTCAAGTCACAAAATTCCCCAAGGGTTGTGCAGTTCAACTGTCTCCTATACAGTCAAAACTAGGGTTTGTGTTCTGATCAAGAGATTGAAGTTTTCAAAGGCCCAATCAAGTCTCATATGCTTACAAAGATGGTCAAGTATCCTCATATCAAGTTTCAAGGCATTCAGCTCAAAATTGCACAGTCAAAACCCTAAATTGCACTACAGTCAACTGTAGGGGCAAAATGGTCATTTGACAGTCAAAAGTTCAAATTTTTGGTCAACATATCATTTTGAAGCCACAAACATCATTTGATCAATGCTTGATCATGATTCTCAAAATTTGGCTCAGAAAAACATCAAGATGTAAAAGTTACTATATTTGGACAGCTGAAAAAGTCAATTGAAATTGACCAGGGCATAACTTTCACATGGATTATCAGAAAAATCCCATCCAAAGCTCATTTTGAAGAGAAAGACATTTCCTACAACTCATCCTCATACTTCAAGTCCAAGAAATGCTCTCACAAAAAGTTATCAATTTCAACATTATAGGTCATTTTCAAAAGTCAACAAAAAGGGACTTTAAGTCAAAGGCCATAACTTGAGATTGGTAAATCAAAATGACATGGGACCAAAGGAATTGGTTAGAGGACTCAAAGACCTTTCCAAAATGTCCAAGAACATGTGAAAATCTTAAAAATTGAGCAAGTTATGCCTTGTGGAAGTTGGGAAATATTTGGGAATTTTGAAAAGTCAACAATGGTTCAAATGACCTAAATTTGCTAATGGGCCCATTTTTCTTCCATGAATCATCATTCCAAGCCTATGCACGACCACTAGGCCCAAAGGGAAGTATTTTCTCATTTTTTATTTATTTATTTGAATTATTATTTATATTAATTCATTTAAATTATTTAAATACATGAAAAATATCAAACTTGACCTAAAAAATCTTTTCATGCATGTTTTACTCTCAATATCACGTGCACATCCTAATTAGGCAAGTTTTGGTTTGATTTGGCATGATTGAACAAAAATACACATGAAAAAGATTCAAAAAGATCTTAAGGAAATCAAATAGGCAAATCATTGAAAGCCATGGATTTTATTCAATTTTGTTGACCTAAAAGCTTTACTACATATTCAGAATCACAAACCTAATGGCATTAGACTAAAAGCTGCGCCCAAAGACCCTTGCCAAACTTGAAAAATTCACTTAAGAACTCAATTCTGAAAACGTGGTTGGAGGTGGATTCAAGCCTTAATTTCCATTCCAATAGCTTCCTGAAACATCACTGAGCATTCCCCAATCAAGAACAACCATTAACAAGCGTGGAATCGGTATACAGAAGTCCATTTTTTTTCATAAAAAGGCACAATCGTATTTTCAATTCTAGGCATCCTCATTGCATTTCAATTATATATTCTTGTTCCCTATGATGTTTCAAAGCTAACCATTATATTCAATTTGATTTTTGCATCGTATATGGGATTTCACCATGATCAAAATTTAGGGTTTACAGGTTGTGATTTTAGGGCTTTTGCAAAGAGGAAAAATCAAAGCTCCAGACCATGACCATTGGATTCAGCGCATTGAGACGAACATGGACCAAGCCTCGCGATTAATTTATGAACCACATAGCGCTAATCGCTATTTTCTGGAAACACCCCTAAAACCACGCGTTAAAACCGTTGCTATACGCTTGTGTTTCAGAAAAAAAAATAATAACACGAAGAAGACGATGTGTTGTCCATCAGCGATAGGCTGGTTTTAAAATTTCGCGCGTTGCCCACTAACATTTTGTTTTCTTTTTATAATGTTTGTTAATTATTATATAATAAAAGTAATGCAAGCGCTTCAGTGGCAGGTACCTCTCTTGGCAATATCCAAGACCTGGGTTCGAACCCCAGGTCTGTGTAACTTTCAATATTGTTTTTCCATATTCATTCCTATGCAGGCACACCTTTGTGGATCACCATACGCTCACCATCTCAAGCCATACACGCGTCTAGCTCCATCAATCTAAAGGCCATGGATTAGAGATCATGATGAACAAGAGTCAACGTACCAACATGTTGCACAAAAAGTCAAAAGGACCTGAAGCTTAATGGGCCTGGATTCTTGGATCAACACCTCACTTTGGGGCCTGAACCCCCCCTGGTTTGCATTTTCTTCATACTTTATTTTTTTCAATTATTATTTTGTTTATTTTATTGCTTTAATTTATTTAATTAATTATTGTTTACAAAAATACAAAAAAATACATAAAAACTCAGAAAAGATAAAAAATATAATAAATAATATTTATTTTGATATTTTCTTGTAAATAATTGTAATTGAATTTAGTTTAATTAGGTTGTAATTCTTTTTAATAAAAAAATCCAAAAATATATAGAATTTAGGTTTAATGAATTTTTTTATTCCTTTTTAATTTTCCCTTTTTTTTTTACAATAATAATATTTACTTTATTTATTTTCATAAATTAAAAAATGCATATAAATCAACTTAGGTTTAATTTAGTTAAAAGTTAATATTTTCATAATAAATCTAAAAAACACTAGAATTAGGGTTCACATTTCAAATTTCATTTTAATAAATTCTTTTTCTTTTAAATCTTAAAAACATAAAAACACCAAAAAAACATTCCTTTTTAATTTTTAATACTAATTCCATATTAATTCTAATTAATTAACTCATTAACATTAATTTTTTTTTTTGCATAAAGGGTCCAACGCCCTCGTTTCTTTAATTTCGCGTATTTTATTTTATGTCGTTTAATCAATTTTGTATCTCTCCCAAAGCATTGTAACAATTTAACTTTTTGCACTTTTACTTTGCTTTATTTTCCGTCAAATCGGGTCCGGTTTAATTTTGGCGATGTGGACCCGCGCCTTTTGTAATAGTTTAGAATTTACTTTTCCCGCAAATATTAACTGTTAAACAAGTATGCAAGAATGAATGGACATAATAAAATCAAGCGTAGATCACAATGAACTTGACAAAAGACAAATGCAAATGAAAGCAACACACGATTCGCACACACCACCCCTAGGGTACGCCTCACTGTTGCCTTTCGAAAGGTGATCGTCGAATAGAGGATGTCTTAGTAAGTCCTCATGATCCGGGAACCTGGCATGAGGGTAGCTTCTAAGGTGTCTTCCCATTGCTCTGGTGATCACCATGTCCCTACAAACTCGAATTGACCCGAACACCTCCAACAGTGGTGCTACCTACCTCTCAATGGTGGGATGGCACTACTTTAAAGGACATCTACACAGACGAATTCCTTAGGGTAGGTAGACGACTCTAGATACTTGCTCTAATTTCAAAACAAATTCAAAAATACTTCTCACACCGACACATTTTCAAAAGCTTTCAAAGCAAATTTTTCAAACACTCTGACGTACGAGTCGAACTGAAATTTTTCAAAGAAACTTTTTAAACCCACATTGAAAAGCAAACAAAACAATTTTGAAAACACATTGAGCAAGTATCTAAGAGCCCATGGATAACCATGGATAGAAAGGGTGCTAACACCTTCCCTTTCTATAACCTACCTCCCGAACCGAGAGCAATCTCTTTAAGGAATTTTTCTGTGCTTTTGTCCTTTCCATTTGGAGAAAATAAAAGACGGTGGCGACTCTTGCTTCCGCGACATTCTCGCGAACCAGCGTTAAACAGTCAGTTCCAGATCCACCGATCACAGAACTGGCGACTCTGCTGGGGACTCTTATAAAAGTGAGGTGTACCTTAGGGCTAGCTCATGACTATGTTTTCAATTGTCTTCTTTGCTTGCTTTACTATTGTGGGTTGTATCGGAGTTACATAGATCCTAACCCGGATCTGGGGATACCCTGTTTAGGTAGCATAAGCTGTGAGGGACCTGTCCGGCGTATACCGACATGGGTGAAGCAGTGGCTACGTTGGTGTGGCGCTTTGGTCTGTACCGATATCCCTCGTGTTGAAACGGGGAGAATATGGGTCTTCCAAGGAGTCATTAAGCACCAACAGACCTTAGAACCTCAATTGACACAACTTGGCCATTAGAACAGTAGCAGTATGCTACGCCCATTGAGGCTAAACTCTCGTGATGGTTCTGGCCGCAAGAAAAGATTGCGATGCTGGAGTTATGACCGATTGAGGGTAGTCAATGATATTGGGATCCTCTAAGAACCCGGTTATTTTTGATTAGGACAGGTTGAACCCACCTACTTCAAGAGGGTACTACCCAAACCTCATGCTGGCCTTAAACCTTAAGGGCTTCTCTTGTGTGACTTGTGTGCCTTCGTACTTGACTATATGCATGCTTGTTACCTAACACGTGTTTCTTGCAGGTTTTGTTTTAGTCCTTAACTGGGACTCATGACAGGTTTTACTTGTTTCTTGTAGGGTGTGGTTTGCAGTCCTTAATTGGGACTCACAACAGGGTTACATACATTACCCCATGCATAGCATAACATCATACCATTGCATACATCCTAACCCATTTCAAGGATCTCAAGGGCTTGTGATGCAGGTCATGGTGAATCAACTATCCCAGCAAGGGGCAGAGAGGATTTATTTTCCTCTAGCCAAGGTTGTCAGGGGCTATGACCCACTGGATATGGTGAGCCTTTGACCCTTGAAGAAGGACTCTCAACAACATGAAGTACCTTCAATCAAGTTACCGGCTTTCAACTCTAACAAGTTTCTCTGTTTACCCCGCGAGGTCCTTGAAATCATTGCATGCATGTCATACATATCATTGCATAACAGGTACCCTTTCTCTGCAGGTTACTTACCTTCTTCGCTGTTTATTTCAGCCGATCGTCATGAATCCTGAATCATCAGCTGAGCAGTCTATCAAGGCCCTCCAGGCCCAGAACGCCCAATTCCAAGGGCTAATCATGAACTTGACCCAGGGGCAGCAAGATCTGAAGGCTCTGCTCTTGAAGAAGGAAAAGAAGAAGAAGAGGACTGTTTTGTTCAGCCCTAGACGCAGATCTGGGAACACACCGCAGACTGAAACTGAGAGGACTACCCCATCTGTGAGGGAAAGCAGTCACCATGAGAGAGAGGTGCCTAGTCCAGTGGTCTCCGACAACGAGACAGATTTCAACGACGAACAATACCCTCCGGCTGAGGACAAGTACAGGCAGTTGGAAGACCGTTTGAAGGCTATGGAAATACAACAAGTACCTGGGCTGGATTTCGGAGATCTGGGTTTGTCTACTGGTGTGATCATCCCTCGGAAGTTCAAGGCACCATCATTCACTAAATATGTCGGGGCGTCTTGTCCCAAGCTACATCTCAGGTCTTATGTTCGGAAAATCCAACCAAACTCAGCAGATAAGAACTTGTGGATCCACTTCTTCCAGGAAAGTCTTTCAGGGACTCACCTCGAATGGTTCTATCAACTGGATGGGACCAAAGTTCGTAACTGGGAGGAGTTGGCAACTGCTTTCTATAAGCAGTACCAGTACAATGCCGACCTTGCTCCCACACGTACCCAACTCCAGGGTATGTCGTTGGGGTCAAGTGAAGGTTTCAAGGAGTACGCACAAAGATGGAGAGACCTTGCTGGAAGGGTGCAGCCTCCGTTAACTGACCGGGAACTCGTTGATATGTTCTTAGGGACCCTATCCGGGCCATTCTTAAATCACCTCATTGGTAACTCATCTGCTGGATTCACCGACCTCATCCTGACCGGCGAAAGAATCGAAGCTGGTATCAAAAGTGGGAAAATTCAAGAGGCCACACCTTCTGATATTCATAAAAAGCCTCACACGGGAAAGAAGGAATCTAATGCTGCATACAGTCAAAAGAGTCGCCGTGATCAACATGCAGGGGCAGTCATGATCTCTGGTTCTGCACCACGCCGCCAACCACAAAGGGGAAACCAACAAAGGCCGGACGGGCCTAAAAGGCAGTTCACCAATATTAACATGCCATGGTCGCAAGCACTGCAGCACATGTTGAAGATGAACCTGATTGCAGTGATCAACCCTCCTGCCAATCCTAAGACCTCCTCTCCTAGCTACAATCCAGAAGCAAGGTGTGCTTATCATTCCGATAGCCCGGGGCACGATACTGAGGACTGTTGGGCACTAAAGTACAAGATTCAGAACATGATCGATGCCAAAGAGATCGAGTTTGAATCTGCTGAGACCCCCAACGTGATCACGGCTCCATTGCCAAAACATGGCTAGGATCGAGAGATTTTTGTTCATTTGAATTCAAGTTGTATTTTTCTTTCCTTGTTCAGATAAACAATTATCATGTTAAACTCTTTTATTTCATGAATGCATTACACATGTCTGTCTTGATTTAATTTACTATGCTTAAAACTGCTTTCATATTTTTGCAATGGTCAACTCTTAATTGAAAATTCTAAACCTCTTGAGGGAGGATGACGAAAACGATACCACAATCTACAGTATGCTTTTGAACAAACCCCGCTGATGAGGTACAGGCATTGTTTCAATCCCTAAACACTGGAGTTATAAGGATGATAATCCCTCGTCAACCCCCTTTGAGCCAAAGAAGTAGGAGTTTTTATTTTCGAAAATCAAAACCCTTAATCATAACCTGGGGAAGGGTAGTCTCTCGGTTGATCCAAGTGCATAACGAATGGCACCAAAGAGATCCTTACGGAAAAAGAAAGACAGTGATGGTTCAGAACAATCAAAAGGACAGGCAGTCATTCTAAAAAAAAATCATAAACGAAAAACCCATTAAGTCAAAACCCATGAAGGAGACTTACGAAACTAGGGCATCCCGCTGACTGTAATTCCAAAAAAGGAAACAGTTCAGGCAAAAAAAAAAAGAAAGGGATAACAAAAATCAGACAAGAAAGAGGTCTTACAAACCCTCAACAAAAAAGGAATGACTGCCTATCCAAAATAAATTGTCAACATCCGAATCATCACCGGAAAATCAAAGCAAAGACTCAAGCAAGGTCTAACGCACGATCAACTGAGTCTAGGTTTGGAGAACATCACGAAGAGCGGGTGGGTATAAATAATTTGAGCCTTTATCCTTTGTTTCTTAAACCGTGAACCAGGCCACGATATAACCCTTAAAAGTCCTAGCTGAAGCATGGGTTGGTTCGAAAGCATACTGTTACGAAGGTATCCTAACTCCTGAAGGTTTGCCGTAAAATATTGAGTTGACATCGCACTGTATTACAAAAAATGCATTTTCAAAATTCAAGACAGACATAGACTTTTGCATTCTTAAAATAACCTTGTTTGCATATGACTATTTGTTTGAACAATAGGGAAATTCGCACGATGAACACCTTGTGAACAGAAGTACCTCCAGTCAAGGGGCACAGTAGGAGCATTGCCCATTATCTGGGGCATGGCAAAATACTTCCAACAGGGGCAACTCCCTACATTCTGAGAGCGTGGACATAGTCGAAAAAATACTACGCACAATCAAAGACCCGCTAGGTTGACACACCTAGGTAAAAATAAGGGCTTCCCTGGAGAACCAAAAGGGTTCGGGCAAAAATAAGGGATGAAAACGGAAAAATATGTACGCCCGGCAAGTCGAAAACCTGAAAGGGCGGCTTGGGCAAAAATGGGTATCCCGGTGGACTGAAAACCCGAAAGGGCAGTCCAGGCAAAAGTTAGGGATTAAAGCGTACGACTATGTTCCGGTATCTCATCACGGGTCTACTCGAAGATTTGTCAATCACCCACACAGGTATCCTCTTCCCTCATCTCCGAAGCAGGGGCAGTAATGAGTTGTCCAGGCGATCCAACTGCCCTGTCAACCAAAGTACAACGGAAAGATCAACATAAGAATGATTACCATCTACCTTTACAAATTCCAGATCGTGGGCTAACGTCCGAAACCAAACAGGACAATCATCCACTTAATCAAAATCATGCAACCTTACCCCGGTTCCTCCAGAAGTTTTTACACAAACTTATCCAAGTAACCTAACCCCGGTTCCTCCAGAAGTCTTACATGGACCTATCTCAAGATGACCTAACCCCGGTTCATCAAAAAGTTTTACACGAACTTATCCAAGTAACCTAACCCCGGTTCCTCCAGAAGTCTCACATGGACCTATCTCAAGATGACCTAACCCCGGTTCATCAAGAAGTTTTTACACAAACTTATCCATGTAACCTAACCCCGGTTCCTCCAGGAGTCTCACATGGACCTATCTCAAGATGACCTAACCCCGGTTCATCAAGAAGTTTTTACACAAACTTATCCAAGTAACCTAACCCCGGTTCCTCCAAAAGTCTTACATGGACCTATCTCAAGATGACCTAACCCCGGTTCATCAAAAAGTTTTTACACAAACTCGTCAAGTAACCTTACCCCGGTTCCTCTAGAAATCTTACATGGGTTTATCTCAAGCAACCTTACCCCGGTTCATCCAGGAGTTTTACACGAACTTATCCCGAAGCAACCTTACCCCGGTTCGTCAAGAAATCTCACACGGATCTATCTCAAGGTAACCTAACCCCGGTTCCCCCAGAAGTCTCACATGGACTCGTCTCCAGTAACCTTACCCCGGTTCGTCAAGAAATCTCACATGGATTTACCCCAAGGTAACCTAACCCCGGTTCCTCCAGAAGTCTTACATGGATTTAGTTCAAGATAACCTCACCCCGGTTCATCAAAAAGTTTTTACACAAACTTACCCAAGTAACCTAACCCCGGTTCCTCCTAGAAATCTCACATGGATTTACCCCAAGGTAACCTAACCCCGGTTCCTCCAGAAGTCTTACATGGATTTAGCTCAAGGTAACCTCACCCCGGTTCATCAAGAAGTTTTACATGAACTTACCTCACCAAGCAACCCTACACCGGTTCTCTCTCTTCAAGATGCAGTTTTACATGGACTCATCACCCAGAAACCCTACACAGGTTCTCCCTTTCCAAAAACGAAGTTTTACACGAACTCATCATCCAAGTAACCCTACCCAGGTTCCTTCTCCATTTCAGATGCGGTTTTACACGAGCTCAATCAGTAGGCAACCCTACATAGGTTCCCTCTTTCAACTTACAAAATTACAACCTCCCCAGGAGAGTCCAACCCAGTTCCCCAGGAAAATTGGAGTCCATCTCCCCAAGCAGTAAGCTTATCCCCAATAAATTCTGGAAGCTTATCCTCGCAGAATACGAACGCGTCGTCCGGCTTGATTTAAAGAGTTATTTCCTCAATAGGATATAACTGGGTTATCCTCAGCCAAAAGCCCCGGAAAGAGCGTCGTCAACGAAGCCTTCTTACCCCAGCGAAGTCTATTCACACTTCCACAACAAGACATCCTCAGCAAGTCATTCTCAACAATTCACCAAAGCATCTCTCTCCCCACAGAGTATTGCTTCCCAGCATGGCCGCTAGAGTATCTTTTTCTCCCCGCAGAATCTTCCATTTGCCAAGTTTATTCCGCAACGGAGTCATCTTCTCCCACCGGTATTCTTGCAACTATCATCCCCAGCGGAAGCAAAATCAATACTTCAACATCAGCCCAGGATACGACTTCCCGGCACCCGTCAAGGATCTACTTTCCTAGACGAAAATATTCATAAAAACATCACATACATCATTATAGCATGCATAGGCGCATCATATCATACAAATCTCATTTATGTTGAGAACATCATTGCTTGATCCATATCATGCATTGCATATGACTGACTTTTACCTTTCAGAAAAGATGCAGTTATAATGCTCAAACATATTTCAAAGCCTTATTTAGTCCAGCTAAATTATTTAAATACATGAAAAATATCAAATTTGACCTAAAAAATCTTTTCATGCATGTTTTACTCTCAATATCACGTGCACATCCTAATTAGGCAAGTTTTGGTTTGATTTGGCATGATTGAACAAAAATACACATGAAAAAGATTCAAAAAGATCTTAAGGAAATCAAATAGGCAAATCATTGAAAGCCATGGATTTTATTCAATTTTGTTGACCTAAAAGCTTTACTACATATTCAGAATCACAAACCTAATGGCATTAGACTAAAAGCTGCGCCCAAAGACCCTTGCCAAACTTGAAAAATTCACTTAAGAACTCAATTCTGAAAACGTGGTTGGAGGTGGATTCAAGCCTTAATTTCCATTCCAATAGCTTCCTGAAACATCACTGAGCATTCCCCAATCAAAAACAACCATTAACAAGCGTGGAATCGGTATACAGAAGTCCATTTTTTTTCATAAAAAGGCACAATCGTATTTTCAATTCTAGGCATCCTCATTGCATTTCAATTATATATTCTTGTTCCCTATGATGTTTCAAAGCTAACCATTATATTCAATTTGATTTTTGCATCGTATATGGGATTTCACCATGATCAAAATTTAGGGTTTACAGGTTGTGATTTTAGGGCTTTTGCAAAGAGGAAAAATCAAAGCTCCAGACCATGACCATTGGATTCAGCGCATTGAGACGAACATGGACCAAGCCTCGCGATTAATTTATGAACCACATAGCGCTAATCGCTATTTTCTGGAAACACCCCTAAAACCACGCGTTAAAACCGTTGCTATACGCTTGTGTTTCAGAAAAAAAAATAATAACACGAAGAAGACGATGTGTTGTCCATCAGCGATAGGCTGGTTTTAAAATTTCGCGCGTTGCCCACTAACATTTTGTTTTCTTTTTATAATGTTTGTTAATTATTATATAATAAAAGTAATGCAAGCGCTTCAGTGGCAGGTACCTCTCTTGGCAATATCCAAGACCTGGGTTCGAACCCCAGGTCTGTGTAACTTTCAATATTGTTTTTCCATATTCATTCCTATGCAGGCACACCTTTGTGGATCACCATACGCTTGTTAGAACAATGTTTGAATCTAGTACCCTATATTTAAGTTTTGATGATAACAAAGTGAAAAGATATAGTAGTTAAATATTTCATGATTGAATTATATGCTGCCTAAAATTACTATGCTCTGATTTGCAGATATGCTGATTAAAATAAGCAAGATCACGTTCTCAGCATCAGAATATGTTTTCATACACCAGCATCAGAAGTTGCTGAATCAGAACGTCAAGATCAGATGATCAACGCTTGCACATGCTGAAGCTTGATGAACAGAACTGCGCGTAAAACACTCTGATACAGAATCAAATAGTTCATCAGCAGCGAAGCAGAATCAGAATGAGCCAAGCCAGATCGTGCATTGAAGAAGCAACGGTACTGTGCATTGAACGCTAATCAATTCCAACGGCCTCATTCCAGACAAGATCTGCTCAAAAAGGAAAGCTTGTTATTAGCATTGAATAAAGAATATTTGCTTCAACGTTCATCTTCTCAAATGCTATATAAACCAAGCTTCGAAGATTATCACGGCTAATGCTTCCAAACTCTCTACACGCACAAAGCTGAACAATAATCTTCATCTACCAGTTTTGCTAAACCAACAAACTCTGATACTCCATTAGTGTTTAGCATTCTAAGTTTCTAAGCTTCAATTGTGTAAACATCACAGTTGTGATATAGTTTTGTAGAAAACATTCACACACATTATTTTACACCTTTATAAGAAAGTGTTGCCTTGACAAACCGGACTGTGGTTTGAATCAAGAAGGCTTTAGCAGTTGTTAAAGCAGATTTGTATTCAGTTGAATATAGTGAATTAAGACCTCGTTGGAGAGAGGCGAAATCACCTTGACGGGTGGACTGGAGTAGTTTGAGATCAAACGAACCAGGATAAAAATACCTTGTCATTTGCTTTAAGATTCCAGTTTTACAATTCAACCCCCCCTTCTTGTGTTTTTCACCCCTTCAATTGGCATCAGAGCGCCTGGTTCTGAGCTAAAACACTTAACCGTGTCAGTACAAGATCCAGCGTCAGAAAAACACAATGGCAGGAAACAACTCTCATTTCAGCAATGACAACAATGAGGATAGAGACAGATTCAGCGGCAAACCTCCAGTCTTTGATGGAGAAAACTTTGACTACTGGAAAGACAGAATTGAAAGCTTCTTTCTAGCACATGATGCTGATCTGTGGGATATGGTGACAGATGGATACACGCACCCTGTTAATGCAACTGGTCAGAAGATTGATAGAAAATCAATGACTGATCAACAAAAGCGTGATTTCAAGAATCACCATAAGGCCAGAACCATCCTCCTCAGTGCCATCTCCTATACTGAGTATGAGAAGATCTCCAACAGAGACACAGCTAAGAACATCTTTGACTCTCTCAGAATGACGCATGAGGGCAACGTTCAAGTCAAAGAAACAAAAGCTCTGGCGCTCATTCAGAAGTATGAGGCGTTTAAAATGGAAGAATCTGAATCCATTGAAACTATGTTCTCTAGATTCCAGATTCTGGTAGCCGGTCTCAAAGTTCTGGACAAGGGATACTCTACTGCTGACCATGTCAAGAAGATAATCAGAAGTTTACCCAAGCAGTGGAGGCCTATGGTTACTGCTCTGAAGCTGGCGAAAGATCTCAACAAAATCACTCTGGAGGAACTTATAAGCTCCCTCAGAAGTCATGAGATAGAGCTGGAAGCTGACGAGCCTCAGAAGCAAGGTAAGCCTATAGCTTTAAAATCTAACAGAAAATCTGAATCTAAAGTTTTGCAGGCAGTTGAAGAAACATCTGATGGATCCTCATCAGAAGAAGACGAGCTTTCCCTTCTCTCCAGAAGAGTAAATCAACTGTGGAAGCAAAGACAAAGGAAGTTCAGGAATCCCAGAAGATCTGATCAGAACGAGTCTTCTTCCAGATACAGAAGGACAGATTCTTCCTCTGGATACAGAAGATCTGAAGGCTCCTCTGGTAGCAAGAAGCCAAATACAAAAGACATCATCTGCTACGAGTGCAATGAGCAAGGACACTACAAGAGTGACTGTCCAAAGCTTCAGAGGGAAAAGCCCAAAAAGAAGTTTGGAAGAGAGAAGAAGAAAAGTCTCATGGCCACATGGGATGACTCTGACTCGTCTGAAGCTGACTCAGAATCAGATGATGAAAGGGCGAACATAGCGCTCATGGCTAACATTCCAAATGACAGTGAAGCTTCTGACTCAGACTCAGAATCAGACACAGAAGAGGTATTCCCTAACTTCGCTGTTAATTTTACAAAGGCTGAACTTGCTGAAAGCCTCAATGAAATTCTGGAACGTTATCAGCAGATTAGAGCTAAATTCAGAGACCTGAAAAGGACTCTTGAATCTGACTCTAATAAGTCTGAGAGTCTCAAATTGGAAAACTCTGAGCTGAGAGATAAAATTTTAAAATTAGAAAACTCTTTACAAAACTCTCAGAAGGAACCAATTGCTGAAACTCCCAGCAACGCTGATGAGATCATCAAGGAGTATGATCATAGTTTCCAGAAGTTCCTTGCTAAAAGCATAGATAGAAGCAGAATGGCTTCAATGATCTATGGAGTTAGCAGAAACGGCAGGAAAGGAATAGGATACCTAGGTAAGGTTCCTACACCTAAAAATGTCATGGATTTAACCATTAAACACACTCCTCTAAATTCACACTTTGTGTATGGTCACACACATGACATCAAATATACTAGTAGTAATCACTTTGTGAAACCAAAATTCAACCAGAGTTTTGGTAAAACTAACAAATCAGGACCCAAGAAGATCTGGGTACCTAAGGATAAAATAATACATGTTGCAGATATCTTTAGCAGCAAGTCAGAAACACCAGTCATGGTACCTGGACTCTGGCTGCTCACGACACATGACGGGAAGAAGGCATATGTTCCAAAGCCTGGAACTTAAGCCTGGAGGCCACGTTGGCTTTGGAGGCAATCAGAGGGGAAAGATAATTGGCTCTGGAACTGTAGGTAACGGAAATCTTCCCTCTATTAATAATGTTCTGCTTGTTGATGGATTGATGCATAACCTGTTATCCATAAGTCAATTAAGTGATAACGGTTATGATATAATCTTTAATCAAAAATCATGTAAAGCTGTTAGTCAGAAAGATGGGACTATCCTATTTAATGGTAAGAGGAAAAACAACATTTACAAAATCAAACTTTCTGAACTAAAGAGTCAGAACGTAAAATGTCTTATGTCTGTTAACAACGAGCAGTGGATCTGGCACAGAAGATTGGGGCATGTTAGTATGAGAAGAATATCTCAGATTAACAAACTCAATCTGGTCAGAGGACTTCCAAATTTGAAGTTCAATTCAGATGCTCTGTGTGAAGCATGTCAGAAAGGCAAATTTGCAAAACCTTCTTTTAAATCCAAAAATGTTGTTTCTACCTCTAAGCCATTAGAACTTCTGCACATTGACTTATTTGGACCAGTTAAGACTGCTTCTGTAAGTGGCAAGAAGTATGGGTTAGTAATCGTAGATGACTATAGCAGATGGACATGGGTAAAGTTCTTAAGACACAAGGACGAGTCACACTCTGTGTTTGTTACCTTCTGTAACCAAGTTCAGAATGAAAAAGATCTTAGAATCGTTAAAGTCAGAAGTGATCATGGTGGAGAATTTGAAAATAAAGATTTTGAGTCATTCTTTAATGACAAAGGCATTCTGCATGATTTCTCTTGTCCTAGAACTCCCCAACAAAATGGAGTTGTAGAACGAAAGAACAGAACATTGCAAGAAATGGCCAGAACCATGATCAACGAGACAAACGTTGCTAAGACTTTCTGGGTAGAGGCAATAAACACATCGTGCTACATTCAGAATAGAATCTCAATAAGACCTATTCTGGAAAAGACTCCATATGAATTGTGGAAGAACAGAAAGCCCAACATTTCGTATTTTCATCCATTTGGATGTACTTGCTATATGTTAAACACTAAGAATTATTTGAACAAGTTTGATTCTAAGGCACAGAAGTGTATTATGTTAGGATACTCTGAACGCTCAAGAGGGTACAGAGTATACAATACAGAAACACAGATTGTGGAAGAATCAATCAGTGTTCGTTTTGATGACAAGCTTGACTCTGAAAAGTCAAAGCAGAATGAAAATCTTGCAGGTATAGAAATTGAATTTGCAGGTTCTGAAGACAAGTCATCAGAAGCTCTCAACACAGACATCCCTTCAACGTCTGAAAGAAGCAATGCTAGAAATCCTACAACTGCTGCTGATCAACCTCAGAAGAGATTACCCAGAAGCAGTTTGGATCACCCAGAAGAGACTATCCTAGGAAGAAAGGAAGATCCAATCAGAACAAGAGCAAGCTTCAGAAACTCTGAAGAAACTCTGATGGGACTTGCGTCTCTGATTGAACCCTCTTCTATTGATGAAGCACTTCTGGACAATGACTGGATTCTGGCAATGCAAGAAGAGCTGAATCAATTCACCAGAAACGACGTATGGGATCTCGTTCCAAGACCAAAAGGATTCAACGTCATTGGAACAAGATGGGTGTTCAGAAACAAGCTTAATGAACAAGGTGAAGTCGTCAGAAACAAGGCACGACTGGTTGCACAAGGTTATAGTCAGCAAGAGGGGATAGACTATACAGAAACCTTTGCCCCAGTCGCCAGGTTAGAATCTATCAGACTTTTAATCTCATTTGCTGTTAATAGAGGCATCACTCTGTATCAGATGGATGTCAAAAGTGCATTCTTAAATGGTTATATAAAAGAAGAAGTTTATGTTCACCAACCCCCAGGTTTTGAAAATACAAAACATCCAGAACATGTTTTCAAACTGAAAAAGTCACTGTATGGTCTGAAACAAGCTCCCAGAGCTTGGTATGAAAGGCTAAGTAACTTTCTGCTTGAAAATGAATTCACCAGAGGGAAAGTGGACACTACTCTATTCTGTAAAACAGTTAAGAGTGACATTTTAGTCTGTCAAATTTATGTTGATGATATAATCTTTGGTTCTACTAATCCTTCTCTTGGAAGAAAATTTGCTAAGTGTATGCAGGCAGAATTTGAGATGAGCCTCATGGGGGAACTGAAATTCTTTCTAGGAATTCAGATTAATCAAACTCCAGAGGGAACTTACATTCATCAGAGCAAATACATCAGAGATCTTCTGAAGAAATTTGACCTCTCAGAATGTAAGCCATCAAAGATTCCAATGCATCCCACGTGCATTCTGGAAAGAGAAGAGGTAAGCAAAAGCGTAGAACAGAAAGTCTACAGAGGTATGATTGGTTCTCTCCTTTATCTGACTGCTTCAAGACCTGATATTTTATTCAGCGTATGTATTTGTGCTAGATTCCAATCAGATCCTAGAGAATCTCACTTAACAGCTGTTAAGCGAATTTTCAAGTATCTGAAAGGTACTACTAATCTGGGTTTGTTTTATAGAAAATCTAGTGATTACAGCCTAGTAGGCTACTGTGATGCTGATTTTGCTGGAGACAGAGTGGAACGCAAAAGTACTTCTGGAAGCTGCCAGTTTCTGGGAGAAAATCTGATCTCGTGGTCCAGCAAAAGGCAATCAACTATTGCACTGTCAACAGCAGAAGCTGAGTACATAGCAGCAGCTGGATGTAGCACACAGATGCTCTGGATGAAAAGTCAGCTTGAAGACTTCCAGATTTTTGAGAGTAACATTCCTATTCTTTGTGATAATACTTCTGCTATTTGCTTAAGTAAGAATCCTATTTTACATTCTAGAGCTAAGCATATAGAAATAAAACATCATTTCATTAGGGACTATATTCAGAAAGGAATTTTAAACTTGAAATTTATAGATACAGACCATCAATGGGCTGATATCTTTACTAAACCCCTTTCAGAAGATAGGTTTAATTTCATTCTGAAACATCTCAGCATGAAAGTATGCCCAGAATGAAAATGTTTTAATTCCATGTATTTATCTTCAGAATGTAATTATATTACTGTGAACTTCTGATCAATCTTCTTTCAGAAAGTTAGAACATGCAGATTGTATCAGAGGCAAGTCTAAAGATCTGAGAGTCTAATCTCAAAGACAGACGTGCTGATCACTACATCAAACAAGTGTCATCCAATCATCAGCAAATCCCTGAAGCAGAACGCGTGCACGCTTCTGAGAAAGGAAAGCGATGATTGGGTGCATTGAGACACATGTCTGGTAACCGTTTTTAAGTATCTTTCTCAAAATCCCCCAAAATCAGCAAGCATTTAATGCAAAAGTAATCACGCTTGTTAATGGCAATCATTATTTTTTTCTCTCTCTTAAAAACGTTTAATTTTTCAAAATAATTTTTTTTGAAATCTTTATTTAAGCACATTATTCTTCAATCTTATTCTTTACGCTTTCTCATAATCTCTTAAGTTCTCAAGCTGCCTTGGACAGGCAGGCTCTGGAAGAATTAAGGCTGAATGACTTGCGTCTACAGCAGCGGATGGAAGAGAATGATCAGAAGATGGAAGCAAGAATGAATGTTCAGGACACCAAGATTGACACTGTTGTCACGATGGTTCAAAAGCAGAATGAAACTTCTGAAAAGATTCAAGCAATGCTGGAAAGCCTGTTCTCACGCATGCCCCCACAACCTTAAAATCTTTTTCATGCATAATTTTTCATTTTATGTTTTGACTATGTTTTGTAATGCTATTTTGCTCTGATTCTGAACTATTTTAATATAACTTGTTTTTTTCTGATCTAAATTGTTTTAGCACATCACTAACACTTTTTGATTGCTGACAAAAAGGGGGAGAACAAGAATGATATTTAAAATCAATAACGGCTAACTAGACAGAAACTCTCAAACATTCTAACTCTATTACTTGAAATGTTTTTCTGTTTTGTTGTTAAGTCTACAGGCACAAGGAAGCTCCGAACACTATGAAGACTAAGAACTAGAAGCTCATGTTGCTCTGATCAAATATGAAGTTCTGATATATGAAGCTCTGATTGTCCTAACACTCTGATCCGAAGCAAAGCTCTGACAGGAAAAGCTCTGAAGCTCTGCTTTCTGATAAGTCAAAGACCTATAATCTGATGCTCAAAGATAGAAAAAGATCTGACTCTGAAGAACACGCATATCAAAGGGAAGTAACAAACTCAGGGGGAGTATCTCTTAAACTCTGAATTCTCCGTACTTCTTATTCTGATACATAGCTCTGATAACTTTTCACGTTATTTTTTCATTTAAAATATCTAGTTTTTGTCATCATCAAAAAGGGGGAGATTGTTAGAACAATGTTTGAATCTAGTACCCTATATTTAAGTTTTGATGATAACAAAGTGAAAAGATATAGTAGTTAAATATTTCATGATTGAATTATATGCTGCCTAAAATTACTATGCTCTGATTTGCAGATATGCTGATTAAAATAAGCAAGATCACGTTCTCAGCATCAGAATATGTTTTCATACACCAGCATCAGAAGTTGCTGAATCAGAACGTCAAGATCAGATGATCAACGCTTGCACATGCTGAAGCTTGATGAACAGAACTGCGCGTAAAACACTCTGATACAGAATCAAATAGTTCATCAGCAGCGAAGCAGAATCAGAATGAGCCAAGCCAGATCGTGCATTGAAGAAGCAACGGTACTGTGCATTGAACGCTAATCAATTCCAACGGCCTCATTCCAGACAAGATCTGCTCAAAAAGGAAAGCTTGTTATTAGCATTGAATCAAGAATATTTGCTTCAACGTTCATCTTCTCAAATGCTATATAAACCAAGCTTCGAAGATTATCACGGCTAATGCTTCCAAACTCTCTACACGCACAAAGCTGAACAATAATCTTCATCTACCAGTTTTTCTAAACCAACAAACTCTGATACTCCATTAGTGTTTAGCATTCTAAGTTTCTAAGCTTCAATTGTGTAAACATCACAGTTGTGATATAGTTTTGTAGAAAACATTCACACACATTATTTTACACCTTTATAAGAAAGTGTTGCCTTGACAAACCGGACTGTGGTTTGAATCAAGAAGGCTTTAGCAGTTGTTAAAGCAGATTTGTATTCAGTTGAATATAGTGAATTAAGACCTCGTTGGAGAGGCGAAATCACCTTGACGGGTGGACTGGAGTAGTTTGAGATCAAACGAACCAGGATAAAAATACCTTGTCATTTGCTTTAAGATTCCAGTTTTACAATTCAACCCCCCCTTCTTGTGTTTTTCACCCCTTCAACGCTCACCATCTCAAGCCATACACGCGTCTAGCTCCATCAATCTAAAGGCCATGGATTAGAGATCATGATGAACAAGAGTCAACGTACCAACATGTTGCACAAAAAGTCAAAAGGACCTGAAGCTTAATGGGCCTGGATTCTTGGATCAACACCTCACTTTGGGGCCTGAACCCCCCCCTGGTTTGCATTTTCTTCATACTTTATTTTTTTCAATTATTATTTTGTTTATTTTATTGCTTTAATTTATTTAATTAATTATTGTTTACAAAAATACAAAAAAATACATAAAAACTCAGAAAAGATAAAAAATATAATAAATAATATTTATTTTGATATTTTCTTGTAAATAATTGTAATTGAATTTAGTTTAATTAGGTTGTAATTCTTTTTAATAAAAAAATCCAAAAATATATAGAATTTAGGTTTAATGAATTTTTTTATTCCTTTTTAATTTTCCCTTTTTTTTTACAATAATAATATTTACTTTATTTATTTTCATAAATTAAAAAATGCATATAAATCAACTTAGGTTTAATTTAGTTAAAAGTTAATATTTTCATAATAAATCTAAAAAACACTAGAATTAGGGTTCACATTTCAAATTTCATTTTAATAAATTCTTTTTCTTTTAAATCTTAAAAACATAAAAACACCAAAAAAACATTCCTTTTTAATTTTTAATACTAATTCCACATTAATTCTAATTAATTAACTCATTAACATTAATTTTTTTTTTGCATAAAGGGTCCAACGCCCTCGTTTCTTTAATTTCGCGTATTTTATTTTATGTCGTTTAATCAATTTTGTATCTCTCCCAAAGCGTTGTAACAATTTAACTTTTTGCACTTTTACTTTGCTTTATTTTCCGTCAAATCGGGTCCGGTTTAATTTTGGCGATGTGGACCCGCGCCTTTTGTAATAGTTTAGAATTTACTTTTCCCGCAAATATTAACTGTTAAACAAGTATGCAAGAATGAATGGACATAATAAAATCAAGCGTAGATCACAATGAACTTGACAAAAGACAAATGCAAATGAAAGCAACACACGATTCGCACACACCACCCCTAGGGTACGCCTCACTGTTGCCTTTCGAAAGGTGATCGTCGAGTAGAGGATGTCTTAGTAAGTCCTCATGATCCGGGAACCTGGCATGAGGGTAGCTTCTAAGGTGTCTTCCCATTGCTCTGGTGATCACCATGTCCCTACAAACTCGAATTGACCCGAACACCTCCAACAGTGGTGCTACCTACCTCTCAATGGTGGGATGGCACTACTTTAAAGGACATCTACACAGACGAATTCCTTAGGGTAGGTAGACGACTCTAGATACTTGCTCTAATTTCAAAACAAATTCAAAAATACTTCTCACACCGACACATTTTCAAAAGCTTTCAAAGCAAATTTTTCAAACACTCTGACGTACGAGTCGAACTGAAATTTTTCAAAGAAACTTTTTAAACCCACATTGAAAAGCAAACAAAAAAATTTTGAAAACACATTGAGCAAGTATCTAAGAGCCCATGGATAACCATGGATAGAAAGGGTGCTAACACCTTCCCTTTCTATAACCTACCTCCCGAACCGAGAGCAATCTCTTTAAGGAATTTTTCTGTGCTTTTGTCCTTTCCATTTGGAGAAAATAAAAGACGGTGGCGACTCTTGCTTCCGCGACATTCTCGCGAACCAGCGTTAAACAGTCAGTTCCAGATCCACCGATCACAGAAAGCCCAACATTTTTCTAGGGTATGCCCTGGAGAATTGGTATGATAATCACACTTTGCATTTGCATCATATTTTGGTGGGAGTGCCCCGATTGTAGGAACAAATGGCTTCAGCTCTACCATGGACGCCTTGAGTAAATGTTGTAGCAGCTAACTGTTTGGTATGGGAAGTGGATCAAATCTCCTAGGTGATAGCTTTTTTATTTTCCTTTGTTGGGCATATCCCTTATGTTGATAAGGTCGTTGTAGTTGCTATTGAGGTGGGAGAATTTCCTGTGGTGACGGAATCTGCAGTGCTGAATAGGCTTGTGGCTGGGATGACGAAGGGTTACCTCCATTCCTCAGTAATAATTGCATGATCAAGTTCATTTGAGTCTTGGCCTCTTTTGAGTTCTTCCATGGCTTCTTGAGACATGCTTTGAGTTCACTTGCGAGTATCGAGAATCTTGCGAGCTGGATTACAGTTGGATAAGGGTGGAGGTGTAAATGATTTTGTGAAAATGGATGGAAATGTAAATGTATGAAAATGCTTGGGTATGCGAAAACATTTTTGGCTCTTAGGTATGCAAATTTTTTTTCATGGATATGCAATGCAACATAGAAATAGTATGATGATAGACGTAGGGGTTCCCTATACAGGTTTGATGATGATATCCTACTCTGACTCAGAAATTGAGACAGGCAAGGACTCCTTACAGACGAAGATGATAATAGACATAGGTTTGATGATATCCTACATCGTCTTAGAGATTGAGACATGTAGGATTTCCTTAAGGATTATGGCCAATGAAAGACGACGAGGAGTCACTACAAGATATGGATGATGATAAAGACGAAATCTCTACGGGCTAAAGATAGCAGTGGATGGAAAGATAACCCTTGCAGGTTTAGAAATTATAGTGGGATTTGTGAAAGGTATTCTTAGAAGGTAGGTTCCTAGTATTGGCCTACATATATTATACCCTCCCCATAAGGTGGCTTCCTTAAAGGGATCATGAATAATACTATAGGGAAATGCATAAGGGCCTCCCTTAAGCGGAGTCTCTTTACAGACTGAAACTTTCGTCTCTAGGCCATGAAAGGTCTCATCACGAGTTTTTGGTTTAAAAGTCGTACAAAGAGTCATAGGTGTCATTCCAAAGTCCTACTTCCCAAGAGCATGTCTCTCGAGAGGTATTCCTTTTCTGGAATTCAACCAGCTCTAGGCGAAGTCGTCACATAAACTCATAGTGTTGATGTAACCCCTTGGCTAATAGACGAACCTTCTTTCTAAGGTTTTTTTGAAAATATTTTTTTGTAATAATTAAATCCCACTACAAATGTAACAATATAATAACAAAATAATAAGAAAAATAAATGAATAAATAAATCAAAATAAAGAAAAACCCTAAAACTTAAAGGAAAGGCTTCTAAACCTAGGGTTGAGTCTCCAACAGAGTCGCCAACTGTTGCAACTGGTTTTTCCCAGCAGAGTCGCCAGCTGTTGCAACTGGTTTTAAATACAAATTCGTCATCCTTAATTTTTATTCTAAATAAGGGAATATAAAGGAGTAACCCTAAAAGAGGTTCAGAGATGCTAGGTTTGACTCGGTTCCAGGTGAGGCGAAGGTGTTAGGCACCCCTTGTAACGCCCGTAATTTAATTAATTATTTAATTAAATTATTTTTGGAGTATTTGTGAAGTTGTGTTGTGATGATAGTTGATGTGTTATTGTTATTGGATTTATTTATTCTATAAGTTGTGGAATAATATTAGAATAATAATATTATTTGATGTGGGCTTATTTTAAGGACTAGAGGTAGTAGAAAAGGGGTGTAGGAGTTTTAAGCCCATTAAGACATAATGATAATTATAGGGTTATTATATTAGTTTTTAGAAATAATATGGAAGAGAAGTAGCAGTAAGAAGAGAAAGAAAATAAGGGTTGGAAGAGAACGTGAAAGTTGCAGAAAAGAAGGAAAAGAGGCAGAACGGAATTCAATAGGAAAAGTCGTAGAGCAACCTTCAATCCAAGGTAAGGGTGGGGTTCTAACTCTATAATAGGGTTTATGATGATTAATATGTGGGATTAGATGTGAAAAGTGGTTTTTTTTATGATTGAAATGTATATATTGTTGTTTGATGAAGATCAATGATTTAGAGATGAGTGATGATGCCCTAATGATGTATAATTAATGTAAAAACATAGGATTATTATAATTGATGATTATCTATGATTAGAGGATGTTTTTAGGGCCTAAGGCAGGGAAATCACAGTGAAAACGCAGTGAAATCACAGAAAATATTCATGACAGAACAGTATGAGTCGACCTCAAAGGCTATGTGTCGACACATGCAGGTTTTTGTACTCAGGATGAGTTGATACATAGGATTATGCGTCGATACATGTAGTGTTGCAGACTCAGTATGAGTCGACACAAGAGGGTTACGCGTCGACTCATGCAGGATTTTAACCCATTACGTGTCTACTCATACAGTCTAATTTTTGACAGATTCTTCCTAAGGCTGTAACTTGAGTTTCCGGACTCCATTTGAGGTGTCGTTCGAAGTGTTGGATAGCTAATGAAATGAACTTCATTCTTAAGGATTAAAATGAAGGATAAGAAGAATAATCCTAGTACCCAAATTAGGATTAGAAATAGCTTCCCGCGTTAATCGCTATGATGATTTTTTGAAGTATGATGAGGATAAGACGATCTTAGATTATGCTTTGCTCATAAAAGTAAGATTAATGATAATGATGTAGTATTGAAAAATAATATTATGTATAAGTTTGGTAATTAGAGATAATCCTTATATGATTTATTAATTATAGGCATTATTGTGTTGTAGGCCTGTGGCCAACGTTGAGGGATTGTCGATCTATCGTTGTATCGTTGTTGTGGCTGAGTTGCTGTAAAATTATGTTGATGAATTGTGTGATGAATTATGATGATGAATGATGATGATGAATGATGTTGAGATGCCTCTAATAATTGGAATATATTAAGATGTAGGCTTCTGGCCAACGATGATGTTGTGTTGAGATGTTGTTAATTGTGTTTGTTGTTACTACATTCATAATTGTGTCGCATACATTGCATATCAAGATGGAGCTGTTACTCGTTAAGACGGACTGTATTGGAGAATATTAAGATGAAGGCTTATGCCTTGTTGATGCCTCTATTTATTGGAAATTATTTAAGATGGGAGTTCTGCTCCAATGGTACCACATGCATTTGCATAGTATTGAGTCACTTTATATGATTGCATAAAGAAGTTGTTTATCGATGCGGTAAATGTGTATATTGTTGGTATTCTATTGCGATTATTGTTGTTTATGAGATGTGAAGTGGAGTTATTATATGAGCTGATCTAACATATTATTTATCATACGTTTTATTATATTGTTAGATATCTCACCCCTTCTATTTGAATGTTACCATTATGTTGGTAACGTGCAGGTAATCCAGAGTGAAGGCATTATACCTTCGGTAGTTCGGGTTGGTGTCATTGCTTTGATATGTAACACTCTAGGGGATGAACGCTTGTTGCTTTTAATTAGTGATTGTTCCAGTTGTTGAACTTTAATTTGATTGTTGCTAAGTATGTGTTATTTTGAAGTTGCTGTAATTGTTAGACAAAGATGTTATTATGATTCCGCTGTGTAGATGTTCGAGTTGTTGAATTAAGAGATTACATTATTATGCTGATGGTTCATCTGAAGTTTTACAGTGTTATGTATCCACGTTGAATGCAATGTGTTTTTAAGTTGAATTTGTGGCGTCCTGATTCAGTTGTATGAAATTTTAAAACTCTGATTTACATTCATAATTGTCGGGTAGAATTGGGGTGTTACACCCCTTATCTACCTTGTTCGCAAGGATACTAGGTTTAAAAGCGCGATTTTTAGGAAATATGATTTTAATATTTTTTAGGGGAAAAGGGGATTTAATATTTTTTAGGGGAAAAGGGATTTTAATATTTTTTAGGGGAAAAGAGGTTTTAATATTTTTTAGGGGAACTCGCCACGATTTCAATCGCATGCCTACGTATCCTTAGGAGGAATCAGAGTCTCATTTCGTAGTTCGCAGTTGGTTTTTTTTTATGGATTGCACATAATTACTTTCGAATTAACCTTGAACCTTGTCTGGGTTGAAATTTGTTTGAGCGTAGACGTAGTTCGCACTTAATTTGAAAGAAATTCTCCTTAATTAATTTTCGAAAATATCTTGGTTTTTTGTTAAGTTAGTAGAAAATGATTTGAATTGTTGGTTAGCTATTTTTAAGTCATAGAGCGGAGGGGAGTCTGATATAGTATCCTCATCACGTGGCCAGATATTGGCCATGTGTCGCTTATTGGCATGTGGTTTTTAATATTTGATTTTGAACAAACGACTGATAGACGTTTAATATGATCAATTGATTATCCACTTATGTATATCCCATTATTTGTTAATCGACTAAAAAATTGATTTTTTTTCTTTGTATCTTATAATAATAATAATAACATAATATTAAAATTTATAAATATATTAAACGTAAAAGTATTAATTAATATAAAAATAAATAAAATAAAAATAAAATAATTAAATAAAATGCATAAGGTGTATTTTGTTTAGGCTGAGAAAAACATGAGGGTTTTATTCAGCATGGACCCAAGTTTAGATATTGAACTCGGCCCAATAGCGCAGGGGATGCAGATTGTAACTGGGAAGTAATTATAGGAGTGTGAATGGAATTTAGCAATACATATATAAGTTGAAGGCCCAATCTAAAAACATATAAATCCTAATTAATATCCATCAATAAAAAATAATAATAGTAATAAAAACTAAGAGATAAAGGCATCAGCGTCCCATTCTCTTTTCAAGCTTTAAAGCTTGACTCTTTCCATTATCTAAAAGCAATCAAATACGATCAATAACAATTGTAAATGTGTCCTTTTTATCAAAAAAAAAAAAGAAGAAGATATAAACATGAGTAGAATACCCGGTTAACATTCAGAACACCATTTTTTTCTCATTATTGTTCTTTCTTTTCCCCAAACAATAACAATGAATCTCACAAAATTGATTTCAATAATAACAATTTCTACTCTCTCACTTGCAAAATCATGACAAACAAACATCAACACAAATCCAAAAAAATGACGGAGGAAGTTACCGAGTCGGAGGATTGAGTCAGTGATGAGGGAGGTTGATCGACTGTAGCGGTTGCGACCGCGGCTGTGATTGGCGGTGGCATCCCGGCTATGGATCTGAAGGTGTGTATGGTGATGAATCGAGAGATGTATGCTGTCGGTGATGGAGCGGATAGCTTCAAATCTAAATCCCTTTCGTTTTTATATTGTTTTCTCACTGTTTGTGTTTCATATTTACTTCTACACTTGAGTTTTGAGTTGCTGGAAAAAAATAAACAAATGTTGTGGCTGGAAAAAAAGTGATAAACAAAAGTTACTGATTGTAATTCATAATGGTTTGAATATAGATTTTTGGTTTTGATATGCAGGTTGAAAACCAGATATGTTTTGTATGTCATGGTCAACACATGCGAGAGCGAGAGACTTCTTGTGTATGGCTTTTCTTGGTGAGATAACAGTATGGTAGTTGTGAGTAAATCCCTTGAGGGGATGTTTCTATGTGAAACAATGGTATATATACACAAAATGTGTATAACATGTACAAGGTTTTATATATAAAAAAAGGTGGATGAAAGTTTCTTAGGTGTGTTAGAAAAATGGGTTAGAAATTGTTGTTGTAATATATGTATGGAACCTATATAAAATGTGAATATTGTAGGTTAAATAACATGTTGATAAGAAATAATGATAAAAAAAGGTTTGTGAAATCATTGATAAAACAAAATACTGCATATATATTATTTTTTTTACAAAGAAAGGAAACCATGAGAAAATATCATTATATGGTTAAATAAAACAATAACAACAATTAAAAAATAATCAAGAGGACTCATATGAAATCGTCAGCCAAAAAATAGTAAAACAAACACCAATAATATTGAGAAGAAAATTTGAAATGAAAGTGTGTGTGAAAAATTATTGTGAGAAATTCTGGATGAAAAATCTAGACAATGAGGAGTCCTATTTATAGAGTGGGAATTAGGTTAGACAAACTTAACAAGTAAGTTATCTAAAGTGAATGAAAAGCCCAAGCCCGATTTGCAAAAAGGAAAGAAAATAGTAACAAAAAGAAATAAAAAGAACGTCTACAAGTGCTCCATAAGAGATTTGAACCCATGACCTTATACTTGCAAGCTTTATTCTTTACCAATTGTGTTATATTACTCATTTATAAATAAACTCAATTTGAAATTTTTTGAAAGGTGTGCAGATATTTGCTATTTTTTAAAAATATAAATAATTTGAAATGAATCATTATATTTTTAAATAGGTTTGGAAGGGAACATTTATAAAAATCAAATAATATTATAAAAACAAAGTTTAAAATATTTTTGACTGGACTTGAGAATGAACATCTATAAAAATTAAATAATATTATAAAAACAAAGTTTAAAATATTTTTGACTGGACTTGAGAATGAACATCTATAAAAATCAAATAATATTATAAAAACAATGTTTAAAATATTTTTGACTGTAGAAATAAAAGGGCGGGCAAATTTGGGGTATGACAGTCGCTATAGGGCAAATTACGTACCACACCCTAACATGTTCGTCATATTTGTGAAAAGTCATTATTAACATTTTACATATTTTTAATTTTTGTTAAGTGACGATTCCTAAACCAAAATCCCAAATTAAGTTTTTGTTTAATTGAACCACAAATTGAACTCAATACTGATACGCAGTCCTTGAGACCGACATTCAGGGAATTTCCTTATTATTACGAAGGGAAAAAATGATACACTTGCTATTTTTCCCATCAAGTTTTTTGCGCTGTTGTGGGGGACTACCAAAATATAGAGTTTTAATTTTGGTTCAATTGAAATTTTGTTGCTCGTCGACTAAAATTTTTTTAAAGTTTTTTTTTAATTTGAATTTTATTTTATTAAAAATAAAATAAAAAAGAAGGTCAGATTATTGTTTGATCAATGAATTCTTCTATACTTTTCTACTAACCAGTGTCTGAGTGTTGTAGTCATGTATTATCTCGATACATTGCCATCGGTATCTCCTGTATGTTGGTCTCCTGATTCAGGATTAACTTAGGAAGAGGCAACTAAATTTTTTAAATCATATAGGAGGAAGGTAAGACTATGATGAAAGTTACAGTTAGAAGAATAAGAGTGAAACCAGAAGAAGAATTGTTGGGAGCGGTGTAGCGGTAAGCAACAAAAGTTTTGGAAATATTTATTCGGGAAATTATCGTGTCCGCAGAGATTGGTTATTGAATTGTCGTTCGAAAAATATCTCGTTAATGAGTTTGGGGATAAATGGTGTTGTACCCCAAAATTTTCCCTCCCATTTTTACTCAAGACATGCTCATTGAGGCCCCCAACTGCTCAAGGTTGACCAGAAAAAGTCTCCTCCTGAGCAATGGATTTCCATCTAGGGTTTCATTTCTCACAAAGAACTTTGGTTTTCAAAAGCTTCAAATGATTTCCATGGCACCCTATATGCCTCAGCATAATGGCATAACTGAAAGAAAGAAAAGAAGTGTACTGAACTTGACGAGATGTAAGTTGAAAGCTAAAAATATGCCTAAGAGCTTGTGGGTCGAATCAGCTTCGACAGCAGTACGCAGTCTAATTTGATGCCCAACGAAGCAGATGATCAAAGAAATAATATTTCGAAAGAAAGTGTGAGGAGGTATTTATAAAGTATTCGATTAATGAAGAGCTGGTAAAGAGCTTCAAAGGTTTCGTTTTCGAACTATGGAAATGTAAGTTATTCGAAGCATTACAAGGAAAGACATTTTGACTGACATGTTGTTTGAATGGGCGCTTCAAAAATAAGAATATTTTGAATTTAAAAGCTTTTATCTTATCCAAAGAAGCACGTGGAAGTCTAATGGTTCGAAGGACATTCAACCTTCAAACATGGCATGATCGAAGGACAGTTAGGGACAAATCAACCAAAAATAAGTTATCTTTGAGTTTTTGGATCAATGTATTTCAGGCATGTACCTGAACAAGTGAGGAAAAAGTTGGATGATCGAAATGAAGTCTTGGCGCTCATAGGGTATCATTCGATTGGTGCATACAAGCTGTATTCACCCAATCAAAGACAAACTAGTGATCAGTAAAGATGGTCTCGTAGAAGAAAGCAAAGGTTGAGATTGGAGTCGAAGTTCAGTTCGAGAAGAAAGTGAGAAAGTTAATACTTTGACTGGCTGAATCGAAGAATCACCTGTACAACTGTATTCGAAGGAGATGAATAGAACGAAGCTTCGACATGTTAAAAGGAAGAGGTGATACTTTGATTGGTTGAATTGAAGGAAAGGAGATCGAAAAGAATAAGAATTGTTCGATTAGGCTGATGTTTCTAGATTATACAATCGAAGCAGATGGTGACTTAATCGAAGAAGCCATGATGGTGCAGCCTTGAGAAATTCGAATTGGAACTCACATCCATCAAAAAGAACAATGGGGATGCAAATCAAAACGAATACCTAATGGGACAAAACCTTCCCAGGTTCACTCAAAGTTCAAAATGGCATGAAATATCTCAAAATGGCAATTTTTCAAATCTTTAGATTCTGCTTTCAAAGCCATGGTTAATGGCTGATTCATGCCATATTTGTTCACCGCCACACCCCTATAAGTACAAGACTAAATTAGAAGCAAAGGACACATATGAAATCTCTTAAAAGAGCCATACAAAAAAATTTCCTCATACACATGCGCAACTAGCCTCACAAAATTACCAAAATAATTCTAAAGTCTTTCAAGAACCATAAGATTTCCAAACCCTTATTGGCATTACCTTTCACTATGAGCAAAAAATCCCAATCAACTTCAGTCTCTCCTAGGGTAAGATTGGATCACTTACAATGATCCAAATAGCCAAAAAATACGCATGCAAGCATCCCAACGACATTCATGTTTGAGATCCTGTATTTTTATTTTTTTTGTTGCATTCTAACATTTGATGATAATTGTAATATGTTTTTGAGATGCATTAGTACATGTTTGGATCATTGAACAAGTTCCATACACCCTGGATTGCGCTCTGCTATTATCATACCGATCAACCTTGTTTTGTTGATAGCACGTGATACATTGATTTAGATCCAGAAATAAGGCCTCTATTGGATTCATGGGGTCTAATTTTGGGGGGTAAGGCCCCCTTGATTATATAATATGGTTTGTTTTTGCAGGTTTTTAAGATGGATACACCGGAGAAGACGACCGGAGCCGGGGCTCTGGCGCTTCCTTGATTATATGGTTTTGTTTTGAAATATTTTTATTAATACCTCTTAGACCAACAGATAGACATTCCAGTTCAGTTGGTAAAAGTAGTGTGTGATAAGGATTTTTTGTATGCAAGGGCAGGGGTTCGATCCCTGCCTCTTGCACATTTATTTTTCCAAATTGTTCTTGCAGATCTAGTGTTCCAGGGTCAAGCGTGCGCACCATAGGCCATAAAATCCACACCACCAAGTCTCAGATCCAACGCTTTCAACATGCAGTCTTACCATGGACCCTCTAGGCGCCTCCTCACCATATCCCAATGTAGCTTGGGCTTGCTAAATATTTGGGCCTTACAAATTCCAGATCTCACCCCCCATTTGCTGTTTACATCAGGCCCGTTTCCATTTTTTATATTTTGTTTTAATTCTTTTTTAAAAATAATAACCATATAAAATGATTAAGATCACAAACTTAGGTTTTAGTTTTTTTAGTAGAATTATTTTTGTTAATTAATTAATAATTATTTAACCATTTTTCTTTAATTTAAAATTAAATAGATTTAGGTTAATTCACTTTCTTTGCATAACAAATTCCAAAAAAATTAGATTTGTTTTTCTCACTAATAGTAGGATAACACTGTCTAAAGGAAAAGAACAATCCTTTTGAGTAAAGTAAATAGGTCTTAGATGCTTGCTCAAACAAATTTCTACACTTACACAAAACAACTTTCAAACACATTTTCAAAATGCTTTATCAACACTCTTGAGGACTGATACAAGAGTTATCATAAAGCAAGTTACCTTATTATTGGCATTTCAAAAATACTTTTCAAAAACACACAAAGCACAAGGTATTTCAAAATGAGCTAAGCATCTAAGAGCCCGTAGAAAACTATGGATGGAAAGGGTGCTAACACCTTCCCTTTCCATAATCTACCCCCCTTACTCAGAAAACCCTCAAAAGGTCTTTTTCTGTTCTTTTCACCCTTTCCTTTGTTAGATAAAAGAAAAGTCGGTGGTGACTCTTTTTTATTGCAACATTTGCGAACACAAACTTAAAACAAGTACAACAGTCGGTTCTGCCACCATATCACAGAACTGGTGACTCTGCTGGGGACTATAATAAAAAGTGGGGTTACCTTAGTGTTTAGATCATTTAAATGCTTTACATTGTGTGTTTTGTATGCTTTATCTTTGAGGGTTTTGTTTGGGTTGTTACTAAAAAGATCCTCTACCCGAATCTGGGGCACCTTTTATATAAGTAGCAATAAATCGTTAGGATTGTGCAGGGTATATCGACATGGTTGAAATGATAGCTATGTTGGTGTGACACATTTGTTGGCACCGGTAGCCCTCGAGTTTAGTCAAGGAGAATACGGGGCCGCTGAGTGGTGTCATGAAGCACCAACTGACCTTGGAACCTTTAATTGAACAACTTGGCCATTAGGAAATAGTGAGATAGTCGGCTTTGGTGCAGTCCGAAGTTGGTTGATACTCGATACTACGCTCATTGAGATTGGACTTTTAGGATATTTCGGTCACCAATAAAGAGGCTTGCGCTGAAACAATGCCCAATGAAGAAAGATCAGTGATATTGAGATTCCCTAGAACCCGGTTACTATTACTAGGACAGGTTGAGCCAACTGAAACTTCAAGAGGGTACTTACCTTTAAACCTCATGCAAGCCTTTGAGCCTAAGGCTACTCGTGTGACTTGTTGGCTTTCACTATCTAACAACTTGAACTCCTTGCATGGTTTTGTTTAATATCTAACGATGTGAGTTTCTTGCAAGACTTGTTTGTAGTCATTATCCAATAACCTGGACTTCTTGTAAGACTCACTTGTCTTCATCACCTTACACTTTTGCTTAGTGCATAGCATACACATCATGACATCAAGCCATAGCATTTCCTTAACCATTTCGAGGATCTCAAGGGTCTGTGGTGTAGGTTATGATGAACCAGACGTCTAGAAAGGGGCAAGAGGATTTATTTTCCGCTAGCCAATGCCATCAAAATACCAAAACATGATAACTTGAGTCGGAGGCTATGACCTACTCGACATGATGAGCTTGATTCTCATAGAAGGACCTTCAACGGTACGGAGTTCTTCAATCAAAGTTGCAGTCAAATTCTAACAGCTTCTTATGTTTACCCCACAAGATCCTTGAAAACATTGCATGCATGTCATTACATAACAGGTCTTCCAGTACAGGTTTCTCATTTTCTCGCTGTTTATTTCAGCAAAGAAAATGGCTCTCAAACAGAATGACAGAGATCTCCAAACTCAAGATGCTCAGTTCAAGGAAATGTTCCTAAATTTATCCAAGGGGCAAGAAGAATTGAAAGCACTTCTCGCTGGGAACTTGACCAAGAAAAATCCCGACAACAACAAGGATGACAAGTTGAAACAACTGCAAGCTGAGATGGAAAGGATGAGAATCCAGATGAGTAGTCATATGGATCTTATCCAAAGTTTAGTCAGGAACAAGAAGAGTTAAGGATTCTCATCAGCAAGCTTCATCAAGACAGATACGACCGTCTGGGGCAAACTGCTAGAGCTTGGGGCCTAATAAATGATCAACCTCTCTTGGAAGATAAGGAATTGGGTGACATGTTCATGCAGGAGCATGTTGAAACTAAACTCAGGAGCGGTGAAATTCATGGTATTGCATCTTCATGTACTCAAAGAGACCATACCATGGAAAGAAGGAGTCCATTATTGTGTATGACCAGAAAATCCGCAATAAGAGTAATCTCTACCAATCTGTGGGGGCACTACGAATCTTTAATCCAGCACCAGTACAACAACCACGACAGGGTGGTCCGCATAAGAAAGATACGCCTAAAAGGCAATTCACCAAAATCAACATTTCCTTGGCTCAATTATTGCAACACATGTTGAAGATGGAGTTGATTACATTGAGGGATCCTCCTCGGAATCCTAATACCTCGGCTCCTAGTTATCATCCTGATGCAATGTGTGCATAACATTCCAATAGTCCTAGACATGATACGAATAGATGTTGGGCATTAAAAAATATTCAGCACTTGATCGACAAAGGAGTGCTGGAGTTCACATAAGATGGTTAAACTGAATTCTTCTGCCATCTCTTAAAGGCACACCATCTGAAGTGACAAGTTCAGACAGAGAGGCTTTCATGTTCATTAGAATTTTCAAATTGTAATTTTTTTGATTGTTTGAACACTTATTTTATGTCAAACTTTATTATTCCATTAATGCATTACATACGTTTGTCTTGAATAAATCCATTCATTGTCACTATACTTTCACTTCCTTTTTTGTGATATTCAACTCTCGATTAAAAGTTGTAAGCCTTTAGAAGGAGGATGACGAAAGTGATACCACAATCTCATACAGTGTGCTTTTGAATAGACCTTGCTGACGATGTACAAGCATTATTTCAAATCCTAAACAATGGAGTTATAAGGAAGATAATCCCTAGTCAACCCCTTTGAGCCTAAGAAGTAGGAGTTTTCTTTTTCACGCAAATTGAAACCTTTAATCATAACCTAGGGCAGGGTAGTTTCTCAGTTAATCCAATGGTGCATTTCAATCACAAGCTTTCCCTTCACACACGACGAGTAAGGTCAGAGGTATCCTTCCAAAACAAAATATGGTGATGGTTCCACATAATCATTGAAACAGGAAGTCACTATATCTCAAAAGAAAATCCCGCTAAGTCAAAATCTATGAAGGAGATTTAAGAAAAAAATTGGGACATCCCGCTGACTGTAATCACAAAAGAAACAGTTCAGGAAAAAGGTATGGATAATAAAATAAAAAAATAGGTCGCTACAAATCCTCAACAAAAAGAAAATATTACAAAGAAATGATTGCCTTCTCAAATAAACTTTCAGTATCCGAACCATCACCGGAATATCAGGGCCAAGATTCCAGAACTCAATTGGAATTTAGACGCACAATTAACTGAGTATAGGGCTGAAGAATATCATGAAGAACGGGTGGGTACAAATAAATTTAGAGACTTTATCCTTTGTTTCTTAAACCGTGAACCAGGCTACGTTACAACCCACAAAATTCCTAGTTGAAGCATGGGTTAGTTCGAAAGCATACTGTTACAAAAGGTATCCTAACTCCTGTAAGGTTTACTATAAATCCTAAGTTGAATTCACATCCTTGCAAATTTTGTTTTACTACAAATGCATTTTTAAAACTTCAAGACATACATAAGCTTTGCATTTCTAATACCACTGTTTGTATATAACTAATTTTTCAATAATAGAGAAATTCGCACGATGAATATTCAATGAACAAAAATCCTCTCAATGAACAAAATCACCTCAGATGGAAAGAGATTTCCAGTAACAACCTTTCAGAATCAAGGGGCATGACATGGTGTCTAACTAATCTGGGGAAGTCAAGTCAAGATTCAAGGAATCTCTCAAAAGTTCCAAATAGCCAGGGGAAAATCTCCATCTGAATCACTTGAGGCATTGAACTTGAATTCTAGCAAAGTATCACGTATGATAGAGTAAACATTTTTCTGGCAGTACTACAACACTTACTACTATGGATAGTGACAATTCTTTGCACCCTGTGAACACGGAAATAGTCGAAAAATACTACGCGTGAAAAAGAACCGCTAGGTTGACTGGCCTAGGAAAAAATAAGGGCATCCCAGCGAACCAAACGAGTTCGGGCAAAAATTAGGGACATATAAATAAAATTGTACACCCGGCAAGTCAAAAACCCGAAAAGGTGGCTTGGGCAAAAAGGGGTATCCCGGTGGACTGAAAATGTGAAAGGATAGTCCAGGCAAAATTTAGGGATTAAAGCGTATGACTATGTCCCATCATATCATCACTTGTCTATTAGTAGAAGGCTTATCACTCTGATCAACATTTATTCAAGACTCCAGGAGTCGAGATAACATTCAAAACCATCCATAAAACCCCCTCTTTCTAGCGCCAGAGTAACCACCTCTAAAGGACTATCTTCGCAGAGTTCGTTCTCCAGTAAGTACAGAGACAGAGACGTCCTCCTACAAAGTCATTGCTACATTTTTAGCATACAACCTAATGATGTCAGACGTTCCGATACCCCCTACAAAGTAAAGATCTCCAATCATCTCCACAGCGTCTGAAAGAATTCCTCAGCATGGTTCATAAATTTCTTGGGTTCCCCAACAGGGCTTCATAAAAATCCCCAAGCTGTTTGCAGAATTTCCTTTCCCCGATAGAGTTTACCTCTCTAGCAACGGAAATCCATCTCCCAACAATTTCAACTTCAACAAAATTTGAAGACTTACATTCTTCATCCCCAGCAACAATCAGGGATTTATTTTCCCCAGTTCAACAATGCTGTAATAGAACAACTGATACATTCATACATTACATTCATACATCATTCTATAAATGTCATAGCATATGCAGTACAAATGCATATGTCATAGTCTCATTTATTTTTGAGAACATCATTACCCAATGCACTTCATGCATCATGATATTGCATAAAATTAATTCTTAACCTTTTCAGGAAAGATCAACAGACGAATACCATCAACAATTTTCAAAAGTTCTAGATTAATACCTGAAACAAGACAGGACAACTATCTGAGAACAACTGATTGTAGATTAATACCTAAAACAAGACAATACAACTATCTACATGAACAAATTAAAGATTAACTCCCGAAACAGGACGAGGAAACTATCTCTCTTTCTCTAAGGTCAGAGATTAATTCCTGAAACAAGCCATGGTAGGTATCTCTATGACTAACAAAAAAAGTTCTAAATTAATACCTAAAACAAGACAGGACAACTATATGTGAACAACTGATTATAGATTAATACCTGAAACAAGACAGGACAACTATCTACATAAGAAGATTGAAGATTAACTCCCGAAACAAGATGGGGAAACTATCTTTCTTTCTCCAAGGTTAGAAATTAATTCCTGAAACCAGACAACGCAGCTATCTCTACGACCAACAAAACAAAAGTTCCAGATTAATACCTGAAACAAGACAGGACAACTATATGTGAACAACTGATTGTAGATTAATACCTGAAACAAGACAAGACAACTATCTACATGAACAAATTGAAGATTAACTCCCGAAACATGACGGGGAAACTATATTTCTTTCTCCAAGGTCAGAGATTAATTCCTGAAATCATACAGGGAAACTATCTCAACAACCAACAAAGGCAAGTTCCAAATTAATTCTTGAAACCAGACAGGGCAACTATCTGTGAACGACTGATTATAGATCAATTCCCGAAACAAGACGGGGCGAATATCTACAAGACCGGGTTAGAGATTAATTCCTGAAACCAGACAGGGCAACTATCTCATCGACCAACAAAAGCAAGTTCCATATTAATTCCTGAAACCATACATGACAACTATCTGTGAGCAACTGATTGTGGATCAATTCCAGAAACAAGACGGGGTGACTATCTACAAGACCAGGTTAAAGAGTAATTCCTGAAACCAGACAGGGAAACTATCTCAACAACCAATAAAAGTAAGTTCCAGATTAATTCCTAAAACCAGACAGGGCAACTATCTGTGAGAAATTGATTATAGATCAATTCCCGAAAAAAGATGGGACGACTATCTATAAGACCAGGTTAGAAAGTAATTCCTGAAACCAGATAGGGAAACTATCTCAACAAAAGCAGGTTCTAGATTAATTCCCAAAACAAGACGGGGCAACTATCTGAAGTAACAACTCATCAAACACTATAAAGCCTGGACAAGACCAGATAACAGTTAACCTTAAATTCAAGTAGAAGCCTGGACCCGGCCAGATAACAACTTAATTTCTGAAGCATGGGACCGACCATATAACAGTTCAACCTCTCCTCTTCAATTACTACAAATCCTGGAAAGCAGCCATATAATAATTAATTTCATATTCCCCAACAAGTTACTGTGAAACCTGGATTTTGACCAGATAACATCTAACTTTCATCCCTCCAGTCAAGGGATAACTCCCCAGTAGAGTAATCGGCAACTAAAGTTCCTAGACTCTATTCCCCAAAAAGAAACCAACATTCCCCAGCGGAGTCCTCCTCAAACAAAAGGAACAGGAATCCCCATAAAGAGACCTCTTATGAAGTCATCATCTACTTTGGATGAAATCTTTAAGCCCATCTCTGATAACTCTCAGTCATCTTCTCCAAATGGCATTTGTAAGCCTATTCCTGATATCATCAACCAACGGCGTTACTTCATGCGAGTGAAAATTTATGGGCACTCTAGTGTTCAATCATCTTCCACCTTCAGATCACGAAAGGCAGGCAAGCCAATCTAAATCTTCAGATTTAAGAAGATTAAACAGGGGCAGATGTTGTACCCCAAAATTTTCCCTCCCATTTTTAATCAAGACATGCTCATTGAGGCCCCCAACTGCTCAAGGTTGACCAAGAATTGACCAGACAAATTCTCCTCCTGAGCAATGGATTTCCATCTAGGGTTTCATTTCTCACAAAGAACTTTGGTTTGCAAAAGCTTCAAATGATTTCCATGGCACCCTATAAGCCTTAGCATAATGGAATAGCTGAAAGAAAGAAAAGAAGTGTACTGAAATTGACGAGATGTAAGTTGAAAGCTGAAAATATGCCTAAGAGCTTGTTGGTCGAAGCAGCTTCGACAGCAGTACACAGTTTAGTTTGATGCCCAATGAAGCAGATGATCGAAGAAATAATATTTCAAAAGAAAGTGTGAGGAGGTCTTTATGAAGTCTTAGATTGATGAAGATCTAGTAAATAGCTTCGAAGGTTTCATTTTGGAACAATGGAAATATAAGCTATTCGAATCATTACAAGGAAAGACATTTCGACAGACATGTTGTTTGAATGAGCGCTTTGAAAAGAAGAATATTTTGAATTCAAAAGCTTTTATCTTACCCAAAGAAGCATGTGCAAGTGAAATGGTTCGAAGGACATGCAACCTTCAAACATGGCATGATCGAAGGACAATTAGGGACGAATAAGCCAAATATAAGTTATCTTAGAGTTTTTGGATCAATGTGTTTCAGGCATGTACCTGAACAAGTGAGGAAGAAGTTGGATGATGGAAGTGAAGTCTTGGCGCTCATAGGGTATCATTCAATTGGTGTATACAAGTTGTATTCACCTAATCAAAGACAAACTAGTGATCAGTAAAGATGGTCTTGTAGACGAAAGCAAAGGGTGGGATTGGAGTCGAAGTTCAGTTCGACAAGAAAGTGAGCAAGTTGATACTTTGACTAGTCAAATTGAAGAATCACCTGTATAACTGAATTCTAAGGAGATGAATAGAACGAAGCTTCAATAGGTCAAAAGGAAGAGGTGATACTTCAATTGGTTGGATTAAAAGAAAGGAGATCGAAAAGAACAAGAATTATTCGATTAGGTTGATGTTCCCAGATTACACAATTGAAGCAGATGGTGACTTAGTCGAAGAAGCCATGATGATGAAGCCTTGAGCAATTCGAATTGGAACTTAGAGCCATCAAAAAGAACAATGGGGATGCAAATTGAAACGAATACCTAAGGGGACGAAACCTATCGAGGTTCACTCAAAGTTCAAAATGGCATGAAATATCTCAAAATGGAAATTTTTCAAATCTTTTGATTCTTCTTTCAAAGCCATGGTTAATGGTTGATTCATGCCATATTTGTTCACCACCACACCCATATAAGTACACAACTAAATCAAAAGCAAAGGACACACACGAAATCACTTAAAAAAGCCACACAAAAAAAATTTCCTCAAACACATGCGCAACTAGCCTCACCAAATTACCAAAAAAATTCTAAAGTCTTTCAAGAACCATAAGATTTTCAAACCCTTATTTGCATTTCCTTTCACTACGAGCAAAAAATTAGTGATCCAAATAGCCAGAAAATACGCATGCAAGCATCCCAACGACATTCATGTTTGAGATCCTGTATTTTTTTATTACATTCTAACGTTTGATGATGATTGTAATATGTTTCTAAGATGCATTAGTACATGTTTGGATCATTGAACAAGTCCCATACACCCTGGATTGCGCTCTGCCAATATCATACCGATCAACCTCGTTTTGTTGATAGCACATGATACATTGATTTAGACCCAGAAATAAGGCCTCTATTGGATTCATGGGGTCTAATTTAGGGGGTAGGGTCCCCCTGACTATCTAATATGGTTTTTTTGCAGGTTTTGAAGATGGCTACACCAGGGAAGACGACCGAAGCTAGGGCTCCGACACTTCTCTGGTTATATGGTTTTGTTTTGAAATATTTTTATTAGTACCTCTTGGACTAACAAATAGACATTCCTGTTCAGTTGGTAAAGGTAGGGCATGATAAGTATTTATTGTATGCAAGGGCAGGGGTTCGATCCCTGCCTCTTGCACATTTATTTTTCCAAATTGTTCTTGTAGATCCAGTGTTCCAAGGTCAAGCGTGCACACCATAGGCCATCAGATCCACACCATCAAGTCTCAGATCCAACATTTTCAACATACAGTCTTACCATGGAACTTCCAAGGGCCTCCTCACCAGATCCCAACGTAGCTTGGGCTTGCTGAATATTTGGGCCTTACAAATTCCAGATCTCACACCCCCCATTTGTTGTTTACATCAGGCCCGTTTTAATTTTTTTTATTTTGTTTTAATTCTTTTTTTATAAATAATAACCATATAAAATAATTAAGATCACAAACTTAGGTTTTAGTTTTTTTAGTAGAATTATTTTTGTTAATTAATTAATAATTATTTAACCATTTTTATTTAATTTAAAATGAAATAGATTTGGGTTAATTCACTTTCTTTGCATAACAAATTCCAAAAAAATTAGATTTGTTTTTCTTTTCTTTTAAGTAACTAGTTTAATTTTAACATTTTCCAAATAAGCAAAACATAAAAAGAGTTTTCTTTTAACTTTCTAGGATTTAGACGTTATTTTAAATTCACGCGCGTTATTTCCTTTCGCACCTTTTTCATATTATTGTACCTGCTTCCTGGTTGTAATAGTTTAAAATATGACTTTTACTTTTACTGCTTTATTTTCCCCCAAGTTTTTGGATATGTAATTAATCCCTCCCCCCCCCCCCCAAGTCTTGTAATAGTTATGAACTTACATTTCCGCATCTTTAATTTATGCAAATTATTAACTGTCTAGATGCATGCTAATTAGGATTATATGGCAAGAATAAAATAAAATGCTAGCAAACCTAAATGCAAAATATAAATAACTAAAAACAACACAACTGCACATGCGCACCTCTAGGGTACCCCACTTCGGCTGCCTTTAGAAAAACAGTCATAACTCTCGAAACATGAGAGATTTTAGTGGCTACCCTCTGGTTTAAAGATCATAAATCCCTCGATGACCCTCTCGATGTTGCCTCGGTAAAAATGATCTTAAAACCCTAGGGTAGTTACTAAGGTTTCTTGCCCAGTTGCCTTCATGACTGTATAAACGTCCCTTCGAATGTCCCTCAAACATTCAACGGTTAGGGCTACCTACTCACTAATAGTATGGTAGCACTTTCTAAAGGAAAAGAGGAAAAGATCAATCCTTTCGAGTAAAGTAGATAGCTGTTAGATGCTTGCTCAAACAAATTTTTACACTTACACGGAACAACTTTCAAAAACATTTTTAAAACGCTTTATCAACACTCTTGAAGATTGATACAAGAGTTATCATAAAGCAAGTTGGCTTACTATTGGCATTTCAAAAATACTTTTCAAAAACACACAAAGTACAAGGTATTTCAAAATGAGCTAAGCATCTAAGAGCCCATAGAAAACTATGGATAGAAAGGGTGCTAACACCTTCCTTTTCCATAATCTACCCCCTTACTCAGAAAACTCTCGAAAGGTCTTTTTCTGTTCTTTTCAGCCTTTCCTTTGTTGGATAAAAGAAAAGTCGGTGGCGACTCTTGCTTACCGCAACATTTGCAAACACAAACACAAAACCAGTACAACAATTAGTTCTTCCACCGTATCACAAATGAGTTTGTAAAGAAAATGTTATCAACAAAAAACAAATGTAAACAAAAGTAAAAACTAAGGAAGAACTTATCAAGCATGCATATAATCTACTCATCACATACTTAAATGTATTGACCAGTTACATTGAACCTAACAATACTCTTCAATGTCACTACATATCACTCACAACCTAAGTCATTTCTAATCCAAATTGAGAGACCGATTGTATCACCAAGGAAATGATCTCTCTACCTCCTCAACAACACATAAGACAACTTATGTAATCGCACTGACGATCTTTCAGCACAACACAACCACACAGAGGCATTAAGCTCTAATACCCAAGTATATGTTAGCTCTAAATCTATCTCTAGAGTTCATAAACTAATAGATAATCATCCTAGATAAGAATCTAAGCAGTATATGTCTATAACAACTCAAATCCCTAGTACAGAGAAAAAAATCTAAGATAATAATTGACAAATATTTATAAATCAAGTTTAATATAACACCATGGGCGACAAATATACATAAGTTCAGAGTAAATACATGTACAAACTAAACACATAAAGAATACACAAAGAGGAAGATAAATAAACCACAAATCTCCCAGTTTGTCAGCGATGATTGATGAGCAATCCACCATGGATCATCTATATGCAAGCTTCAATGTTGTTTTCTAAGCTAATCCTATCCAAAAATGAAGGTTGATGGAGTTGGGATAAAAAATACCGAAAACATGTGTTTTTACACCTAAATACACATTTCTGACTGTCCAACATCGCCCGACGACCAAAAAGCGTCGCCTGGCGACCAAAACAGCATTTTCCTACGCTACAGCTTGCCTAGCGTTACCCGACGGCCAAAAAGCATTGCCCAACGATGGATGACAGATAGTTGAAAAAATCAGCATAACATTCTGCACTATTTCGGCCATAACTTTTGAGCTGTAATTATGATTCGTGCCCGGTTCAAAGCGTTGGAAAGCTTATCCAATGCTCTATCTAACAATGCCTAAATATCAATGATTTAATACCTACAAAAATGAGATAAAATAAATTAAACTCAATAATATTTACACAATAATGCAATAAATACACTATAACGTAAACTATACAGAATATACACTAAAATTGAGGTTTATTGACAAAAAACAAATGAATTAAGCCGATGAGTGCTAATTACTCACACTCAAATTCAGAACAATTTAGCACTCATCAAACTCTCCCCAACTTAAAATATTGTTTGTCCTCAAACAAAGTCAAATAAGCTTAAAGAAGCAAAAGATGACAATCAAAGAATCACAAATCAACAAGTTTTTGAAAATAGAAAACAAATGCAATGATTCAAATGAAAAACAGTATACACAAAGTAAAGACTTACCACTAAACTACGACTATAACATAAACACAAAACAAATGCTACATACAAAAATTATGCCAAACATTCTAAAAAAATACTAGTTCATAAATGAATCACACCTAGCAAACACAATTATCGGTAGATGAAAAACACACAAAAATGAGATATTTTCACTCATCCAACAATCTTGCAAACAATAGACTAAATTATGCGTCCATCCAAAAATTTACATTGAAAATATTAAAGCAAGAATCTCAAGGGCTTTTCAAGGTTGTAATATAGCTTGGTTAACAAACAAGTGATAAGTCCTAAATCTAATCGAAACAAAAACTTGCTTAAACCTAAGGGAATATTTACTTCCACAAAATTTCAAAATAATAGAATTTCAATCAAACTTCTTCTTCATCCAAAATATCAACCTAACACACATAACTTATTCAACACAACATTATTCCATATTATTTTTGTTTTTCTTTTTCAAAGCTTTTTTTTCCTTTCTTTTTCTATCACTTTTTTTCCACATTTTTCTTTCTTTTTCTTTTTCTTTCATAACCTCATAGCAATCAACCGATAAATACACAATCATTTTTCTCCCCAACTTGAATTCAACCATACATTAAAGTGAATACCCTCTACTTTCTAAGGAAAGGTAAAAATTCAAACCAAAACAATGGTTGAGGGTTCAAGAAAACAAAGAATCAATATCCAAGCAAAAAGGGAAACTAAACACTCATAGACAATCATTTAACAAATACAACATGGATATCGACAAAAAGCTCAAAGGGATTACTAATGATCATACACTCACAAGGTGAATTGAATTATTTGACCAAGGTAGTTGTGCTCAAAATGAAACAAAAAAATGTCTTGATCATGTTCAAGCTTTCATACAATCAACACAAACAAAAGATTAAGCATAATAAAATCCAGTTAAAATAAGAATTGTGGTCTCCAACATATGTGAACAATGGAAAACTACCTCACAAAAAGTGTAGGAACTAAAGTGATTCACAAATGAACAAGTATGCAAAAGAATGAATGGAATAAAAATTGCAAAAATTCTAAGTATCATGAATATGTTAAAGTATAGAAAGCGATAAACACATACCTCGAACGTGTACAAAACTTTAAAAAAATCATTACCATGCATCGCAAGTCGAAACGATCAAACTTGACAAATCACCTCAAAATTTCTTCAAGTTACCAGACCAAAATTTGATAACAAACAAAAACAAAAGAATTCTAAAAATAATACTCCTATAAAGTTTTAATGTACAAAATTTACAATATATACAACGAACAAAACTCATCAAGCTAAACACAACAAGCTTTCGAAAAACACAAATTGGCATAACAAAACAAATATAAATAACGATATTAAAACCGAGTGAAAATGAATTAACAAGTTAAAAAGTGAAGATTTGAAATTCATAATATTTCCTTGTTTCAACTTGTTAAAGCACAAACCACCACACACATAAACAAATACAAACAAATATGTTTGTTTTACGTTGTAAGTTCGGCGCCTTTATTGTGCGAGTTAGTAACCTTCTCTCATCATGCCATGGTATTGTCACACCGTGCAAACCTAAAGAAAGTGTCCTAACAATCACACAACAAACATTACGAAAATGAGATAATTCACAACAATACGTGAAAACACATATATGCACAAATATCATATACAAGTTAATATACAATTTCTATACAACATATACATTAGTTATAAAACTAAAAAACAAAAGAATTATCGCAATGAGAAGACAATAGAACCAATCCCCAACAACAGTGCCATTTTGTTGGGAGCGGTGTAGCGACAAGCAACAAAAGTTTTGGAAATATTTATCCGGAAATTTATCGTGTCCACAAAGATTGGTTCTTGAATTATCGTTCGACAAATCTCTGGTTAATGAGTTTGGGGATAAATGGGTTTGTAAAGAAAATGTTATCAACAGAAAATAAATGTAAACAAAAGTAAAAACTAAGGAAGAACTTATCAAGCCTGCATATAATCTACTCATCACAAACTTAAAGCTATCGACCAATTACATTCAACCTAACAATACTCATCAATGTCACTAAGTATCACTCACAACCTAAGTCATTTCTAACCTAAATTGAGAGACTGATTGTATCACTAAAGAAATGATCTCTCTACCTCCTCAACAACACAGAAGACAAGTTATGTAATTGCACTGACGATCTCTCAGCACAACACAACCACACAGAGGTATTAAGCTATGATACCCAAGTAGATGTTAGCTCTAAATCCATCTCTAGAGTTCAGAAACTAACAGATAATCATCCTAGATAAGAATCTAAGCAATATATGTCTATAACAACTCAAATCCTTAGTACAGAGCAAAAATCTAAGATAATAATCGACAAAGATTTTTAAAGCAAGTTTAATATAATGCCATGGGCTACAAATATATATAAGTTCTGAGTAAATACATGTACAAACTCAACACATAAAGAATACACAAAGAGGAAGAGAAATGAACCACAAATATCCCAGTTTGTCAGTGCCGATTGATGAGGAATCCACCCCAGATCATTCGTATGCAAGCTTCAATGTTGTTTTCTAAACTATTCCTATCCAAAAATGAAGGTTGATGGAGTTGGGATGAAGAATACCCAAAACCATACCCAAAAGATGTGTTTTTACACCTAAATACATATTTCTGACTGTCCAACATCACCCGACGACCAAAAAGCGTCGCCTAACGACCAAAACCATGTTTTTCCCACACTACAGCTCGCCTAGCGTTGCCCGGCGACCAAAAAGCATCGCCCAATGATGGATGACAAAAAGTTGAAACATCAACACAATATTCGCACTATTTCACCCATAACTTTTGAACCATAACTCTGTTTCATGCCCGGTTCAAAGCGTTGGAAATCTTATTCAATGCTATATCTAATAATGCCTAAATATCAATGCTTGAATAACTACAAAAATGAGATAAAGTCAATTAAACTCAATAATATTTACACAATAACGCAATAAATACACTATAACATAAACTATACCGAATATACACTAAAGTTAAGGTTTATTGGCAAAAGGAAAACGAATTAAGCCGATGCGTGCTAATTATTCACAGTCAAATTCATAATAATTTAGCACTCATCAAGAATGCAAAACATCAGATGGAAAAGATGCAGTAAGAATACATGAATTTGAGGTAAACAAGAATGTTGGGGAAGAAGAAATAAGGAAACTTGAAAATGATCTAGTTTTGGATGAAACTACAAATTTCAAAATTTGTGAAGATGTGGACATCCAACTAAAAACTATTCAACAAAAGAGTCTCCCTAAAAATTATTTTCATAACAAGGCTGATGATAGACAAGAAATTGACAAAGAATTGGATATCATTTATACCTTGTTCAATAAAATCAAGTTGAAAATGATTTGGAAGCAACATCATCAGTACTTTAAGTTCATGGGATTGCTACCAAACAAAAAAAGAAAGATGGTGTGTTCTTTGTGTCATATATGCCACCCTAACAAGTGGATGAACCGTCGAGACATGTGACATTAAACGAAGTGCTTCGTGGGAGGCAACCCACACTTTTAATAACTTAATTTTCTTTTTGTGTTTATTCCATTTTGTCTGCGGGTAATATAAAGGGAGCCTTACTGGTGAAAACTAGGAGGCAGCATCTGGTGTTGCATTACTCTCTATGAGTCACCTTCCTCGAGCTTGTTCTGAAACATTGGGGTGAATGTTTAATTCAAGTTTGGGTGGTTTTTACTGCTTTTCTTTGCGAGTTATTTGTTGGCTTTATGTTAATTACTGTGTAAATCCACGAGTTGAAGTCCTTCCCAAATTTTAACCGAAATTTTTTGTTTTGGTTTGCACAAGAGCTTGTAATTCAAAGAAATCGGGAAAGTATATAGAGATAAACAGATAATTGTTTGGAGGTAAGAAGTTCGAAATAATGTGACAGTGATACGAGTCTAACGTGTACATTTGTACCACAGTACTTGAATACTAAGAAGTACTCTTGAAGTAGTTTATCTATATAGACTGGCATAATATAGATTCACATGCATATATGATTGATGGAGAAATAAATAAATTTGGAACCAAATGATGAAAATGTGGTAAAAGGCAACTGAATCGCTAAGTTGGGTAGCTCTCACCCGGTTATTCAGCCCAAAGGGGGTTGATCCCCAAACGTCGCCCAAAAGAATAATATATAACTGTAAAGTTTGAAAATTTCATCGGTAATTAAAAGTAGCCAATGCTGATTATTTGGTGCCTAAACAAAAAATTCTTGATTAGTCTTGTGCATGTGATGATCATAATAATTTTCATTGTATTAATTTAACAGTCCGAATGAAAAAAGAGCAAAATCAAAAAGAGACTTAAGTATAAAGCATAGTTAGAGAGGTATCTGAAGAGGAAGCTCGAGATTAAAAGGTTCTTACACAAACTCTACGCGTCATGTGAACATCAGACGAACTGCCTTTTGATCAATGTGAATGGATATCTCACGTATAAGTACCGGTATGCTGCGAATTTCATGAGCTTTTGTAATTATCGTTTGAGGTCAAGCAACCGTTTAAGTTTGGGGGAGTTTGATCAGTGGTTTTTACACAATTATTTACCATTAATTTTAGTTTTTTTTATTGTCGAGTGTTTTATTTCATTTTAACAATTTTTATGTATTGATTGTGTGTTTTACTGTTTTCAGGTTCACAAGAATAAATCGGGACAAACCAGTGTGAAAAAAGTGCAAAATTCAGAGTTTCGAAAAAGTTTCCAGCATGCTCCAGTAGGCCTGACACGACCACTCGTGTCACCTGACATGGGCCATGTCAAACAATGCGCTAATTAATTAGTTTCCACTAAAAAATCATAACTGGAGCTATAGGAATCAGATCGACGCATTCTAATATTCGTTGGAAAGATGAGAGAAAGAGCTACAACTTTCATATTGAAGTCAGAAGCTGATTCGGACTGTAGAATCTTGAAAAATTCGTTAAAGTTGCAGACTATAGAAATTTAGTTGTTTCGGGTCATTTTACGGGCCTGGTTTGTGTTTCCAACCCAGTTTGAGTTAGTAGTGAAAACCCTTATTTGGTTTATAAGACTTTTTTACCTTTTGTTGGAGCGGAGAATAATTTACACGACTGGAGATTGGAGAGATCAAGGTTCTTGAAGAGTGGAAGATTCTCATGAGCGGAAGCAATTGAAGATTCAAAGCTATCCAATTACTTGTAATGTCTAATATTTATCTTGTGATTATTTTGACCAATATAAATGGCTAAACCCCCCAATTCTAGGGGGTGTCCCTGATTTGAATATGTAATGATTATGAATTCCCGAGTTCTTTAATAAAGTTGTTTTATTATTCAATTTAATCGTGCAATGTTTTTATGCTTTCCTGATCGAACCAATTAGGATTGACTCACGGTTAACAACCAGCTGGACCGCAATTGTTAAGGTTTTTGTACAATTAGGCTATAATAGATATCACCTAGGACTAAGGATACCATGTAGTTACCATGTCACTCTTGATAAAATAAAGACTTGACTCCATCAGATATCTCTAAGGACATAGGATTTATGATGAATGGTTAAAGGTTTTCTCACTAACGACTTATGGGAAAATAATCTAAAGAGCTAGTAGTTGAATATTATAAACTTGTTGAAGAAATCAGGATTCAAGGTTGTTATAGCGCAAATTATACACCACACCCTACCATGTTCATCATATTTTTGAAAAACCATAATTTACATTCTGCATATTTTTAATTTCTATTAAGTGACAATTCCTAAACCAAAATCCCAAATTAAGTTTTTATTTAATTGAACCACAAATTGAACTCAATACTAATACGCAGTCATTGAGATCGAAATTGGGGGAATTTCCCTATTATTACAAAGGGAAAAAATAATACACTTTCTATTTTTCCCATCAAGTTTTTGGCGCCGTTGTCGGGGACTGCCAAAATATAGAGTTTTAATTTTAGGTCAATTGAAATTTTGTTGCTCGTCAACTAAAATTTTGTTTTAGTTTTTTTTTTAATTTGAATTTTATTTTATTATAAAAAAAAAGAGGGTAAGATTATTGTTTGCTTCATGAATTCTTCTATACTTTGCTACTAACCAAGTGTCTGAGTGTTGTAGTCATGTATTATATTGATACAGTGCCACCAGTATCTCCTACATGTTGGTCGCCTGATTCAGGATTAACTTTGGAAGAGGCGACTGATATTTTTAAAGCATATAGGAGGGAGGTAAGACTATGGCGAAGTTACATTTGGAAGAAGAAGATGTGAAACCAGAAGAAGAATGCATAACATCAGATGACAAAGATGCAATAAGAATAGAAGAATTTGAGGTAAACAAGAATGATGGGGAAGAAGAAATAATGAAACTTGAAGATGATATAGTTTTGGATGAAACTACAAATTTCACAATTTGTGAAGATGTGGACATCCAACTAGAAAATCTTCAACAAAAGAGTCTCCCTAAAATTATTTTCACAACAAGGCTGACGACAGACAAGAAATTGACAAAGAATTGGATGTCATTTATGCCTTGGTTAATAAAATCAAGTTGAAAATGATTCAGAAGCAACATCATCAGTAATTTAAGTTCATGGGATTGCTATCAAAAAAAAGAAAGAAGAAAGATGATGTGTTCTTTGTGTCATATATGCCACCCTAACAAGGGGATGAATCGTCGAGCCATGCGACGTTAAACAAAACGCTTAGTGGGAGGCAAATCACGACTTTAATAACTTAATTTTTCTTTTTGTGTTTGTTTCATTTTGTCTACAGGTAATAAAAAGGGAGCTTTACTGGTGAAAGCTAGGAGGAAACAACTAGTGTTGCATTACCCTCTATGAGTCACCTTCCTCGAGCTTGTCCTAAAACATTGGGGTCAATGTTTAGTTCAAGTTTGAGGGGCTTTTACTGCTTTCTTTTTGAGTTATTTGTTGGTTTTATGTTAATTCCTGTGTAAATCCATGAGTTGAAGTCCTTCCCAAATTTTGACCGAAAATATTTGTTTTGGTTTGCACAAGAGCTTGTAATTCAAATAAATCAGGAAAGTATATAAAGATAAATGGATGATTGTTTGGAGGTAAGAAGTTTGAAATAATATGGCAGTGATACGATTCTAACTTATAGATTTTTACCATAGTGCTTGAATCCTAAGAAGTACTCCTGAAGTAGTTTATCTTTATAGTCTGGCATAATATAGATTCACATGCATGTATGATTGGTGGAGAAATAAATAAATTTGGCACCAATTGATGAAAAGGCGGTAAAAGGCAACTAGCTCGCTAAGTTGGGTAGCTCTCACCCGGTTATTCACCCCAAAGGGGGTTGATCCCTAAACATCTTGCAAAAGGACAATATATAACTGCAAAAGTTAAAAATTTCATCAGTAATTAAAAGTAGCCAATGCTGCTTATTTGGTGCCTAAACAAAAAATTCTTGATTAGTATTGTGCATGTGATGATCATAATAATTCTCATTGCCTTAATAAAGGCTTGACTCCATCAGATATCTCTAAGGACTTGGGATTTAGGATGAATGGTTAAAGGTTTTATCACCAAGGACTTATGAGAAAATAATCTAAAGAGCTGGTAGTTGAATGTTATGAACTTGTTGAAGAAATCAGGATTCAGGGTCGTTATAGAGAAAATTACACACCACACCCTAGCATGTTCATCATATCTGTGAAAAGCATAATTTACATTCTGGATATTTTTAATTTCTGTTAAGTGACAATTCCTAAACTAAAACCCCAAATTAAGTTTTTGTTTAATTGAACCATAAATTGAACTCAATACTGATACATAATCCTTAAGATCAACATTCAGGTAATTTTCCTATTATTACAAACGACAAAAATAGTACACTTGCTATTTTTCCCATTAGAGGGGAACTGGTCGAATAACCAGGGTAATTTTTGGGTATGAGCCGGAACTCAGGTCTCGTTTGGGGCTTGAGCTTGGCACTGTAAACTTCCCATCATGAGTTGGGTGTTCTATCACCATGGTATAATGACAATTGATCTCGTTTGAGTTTTCCAAGTCGGGCTAAGAATCCACTCGTCAAAAGAGTGGATACTTGCCTCTTTTTTCAATTCTAAGTGTTATGCTTGTACCTGACCATGCACACATGGTCGGGACTGTTATGTCTGTCACCTTGACATACCACGTCGATTATTTTGGCGTCTTAACTGTAATATTACTTTAGTTTCTCAGTGTTTAAAGGTGGAGCAAGTCTTTCCCCGTGTAAATTTTCTAGGTAGTAAGCCCTGGTTCATGTTTTAGCGTAAATGTGGTAGGGGCCTTTCCAGTTTGCGGTGAGCTTTCTCTCTCGAGAATCTATGTGATTTCTCATTAGGACATGGCTGCCGACTTCGAATTCTCTTCATATGAATTTGGCGTCATATCGCATGGCGATTTTTTGTTTGAGAGATCTTCTCGTAAGGCCGCTTCTATTCAAACTTCTTAGACGAGATTGAGTTCTTATCTCAATGCTCCATCCTTCATTTCCTCATTGAGATGGGCTTCGGTCTGTCTAAAGGGTTCCCTGATTTCGACGGGGATAACAACCTCGGTCCCGTATACCAGTCATAAAGGATTTTCTCCGGGGGTCGAGTGAGATGTTGCTCAGTATGCCCAGAGCATGCTATGCAACTCTTCGACCCATCTCTTTTTGGTTTCATTGAGCCTTCATTTGAGGCCTAGTAGGGTCACCCTGTTTGTAGCTTCAGATTTCCCGTTTGTTTGTGGGTGCTTAAAGAAAGAGAAATGTTGGATGGTGCCCATGTTGGCAATTAATTCCTAGAATTTTTTGTCCATGAATTGTGTCTCGTTGTCGGTGACGATTGGTTGGGGTATGTCGAACCGGGAAATGATGTTCCTCTTGTAGAAATGGAGGACATTTTGTGATGTAATTCTGGCTAGCGCTTATGTATCTATCCATTTTGTGAAGTAATCCGCAACCACTATTAGATATTTTTTTTGGTTTGATCCCACCATAAACGATCCGAGGAGGTCCATGCCCCACCATGCGAAGGGCCAAGGGAAGGAGAGAGACTTGAGATCTCTTGGGGGTGCTATGTGTATGTCCCTATGGCGTTGGTATTTGTCGCATCTCTTCACATGTTCTTTAGCATCGTGTTACATGATGGGCCAATAATATCTTGCTCGTAACACTTTCCCAGCGAGGGATCTCTCACCCAAGTGTTGGACATTGGTTCACCCGTGGATCTTGCGTAGAATGTGGGCGACTTTTCTTCATTGATTCATTTAAGGAGAGGGATGGAGAATCCTCTCTTATATAGTTTGCCTTTGACCAGGACGTAGGAGCAAACTCTTCGCCTAACCATGTTGGCCTCTTTCTTATCGTATCATAATTCTTCTTTTGTGAGGTAGTTATATACCAGGGTCATCCAGTAGCTATCATCGTCGATGTTGTTCACGTCTAGAATCGAGGAGGATTTTTCAATTCTAGGTCGAGGAAGTATTTCCTGTATTACCGATTTTCTCCCCCCTTTCTTCTTCATACTGGCAAGTTTCGACAAGACATATGCTCAGGTGTTATGTTTGCGGGGAACGTGTTGTATATCTACGGAGTTAAGTTTCTTTATTTTCTCTTGGACAAGAGCCCATTACTCGGAGAGTTGGTCATTTTTGACCTGGTATTCTCCCCGCACTTGAGAGGCGACGAACTGGGAGTCTGTGAAGATCTTTACTTCCACGGCTCCAAAGTCTTTGACCAGGTGGATTCCTGTGAGGAAAGCTTCATATTCTTCCTGATTGTTTGAGGTCAGGAAGGACAATGCGAGGGAGACCTCAATCAATATTCCTTCCTTATTCTCCAGTATAATACCTGCTTCGCTTCCCGTCGAGCTGAAAGCTCCATCCATGAAGATGGTCCGTTTGTGGGCACCACTTTTGGGAGCCATGGAGGTAATATCTTCTATGAAGTCGGCAAACACTTGTGCTTTAAGGGTTTTCCTGCTCTCGTACTTGATGTCCAACTCAGAGAGTTGTAACGACCAAGTAGTTATTTTACTGGCTGGTCTATTTAGATCACAATGGTGTGAGCTAGGAAGTAGTGCCTTAGTCTCCTTAATGCATTAACGAGCGCCAAGGCTACCTTCTCGATTAGTTGGTACCTTATTTCGGGACCCTGCATGGCTTTGCTCATGAAATAAATGGGCTTCTGCCCATCATGTGTTTCTTGAATGAGGGTTGTGCTGGTGGCCCCAGATGTTACAACCAGATAGAGGTAGAGAGTTTCTTCCTCGTCTGGTCATGAAAGAACAAGTGGCTATGATAGCATATGTTTGAGGTGGAAGAGGGCACATTTACACTCATTGCTCCATTCAAATATTGCTTCCTTGCGGAGAAGTTTAAATAGGGGGAGCGCATGCTGAGCAGATTTTGCCACGAAGCGTGATAAGTAAGTAAGCATTCCGTTCAAGATTTGGATCGATTTCTTCGAGTTCGATGTCGGGAACTTAGAAAATGATCGACATTTTTTGGGGTTGGTTTCAATTCCTTTTTATGTTAAGTAGAAACCGAGGAACTTGCCCGTCCGCGCATCAAAGGTGCATTTTTATGGGTTGAATCACATTATGCATTTCCTTTCTTTATCGAAGACTTTCTTCAGGTGGAGCGCATGGTCGGTTTCCTCATGGGAATTTATGATCATGTCATCCATGTATACTTTGAGCACGTCTTTGATTTCTCCTCGGAAGACTTTGTTCATAATTCGCTGATACGTAGAGCCAATGTTCTTCAGACTGAAGGGCATTACGTTGTAGTAATAGTTTCTCGACTCAGTCATGAAGGTCGTGTATATTTTGTCCATCTTTACCATGGGGATCTGGTTGTACCCAAAATATGCATCCATGAAAGACAACAATTTAAAACCTGCAGAATTATTGACCAATTTATCTATATTATCGAGGGGGACAATTTCGAACTCTTTGACTGGAATTGGTTGCATAGGATGTGCGGGCCCATGGGTGCTCGTTGATGAGGAAGATCCTTCTACGTCCAACATGGGCTTCTTCCCCTTCTACGTCTATTCTCGGAGGTCCTCCTTTGTGAAGCGGTTGTGCAGTACAATTATGTTGACGTGCGATAACGACTTTGGCTCTTTGGAACTGCTAGGAAGAGCGGGTTTGTTAGCTGCTCTGAGTTGTGTGCTAATTGAGCTTAAGCCTTTAGCAGCTGCTTCAAAACATCTCCTAGCGGCCTGAATGTCTCCGTGAAGGGTGGCGACGAGGCCGTCGGCAATGTAGTACTTCATCTTTAGGTGTACAATGGAGGGCACCATTATTAGTTCAGCCAAGGTGGGCCTCCCAAAAATGCATTGGTACAATGATGGGCAGTCCACCACGAGGAACTGAGTTTTTATAGACCTGGTTGTTTCTCCTGTCTCGAAGGTGATGATTAGCTTGACATACCCCCAAGGTTTGGTGACGAAACCATTGAATCCATAGAGATCATAGCACACCTGCAGGGTTAAATAAGTCTTGTTCAGTTGTAAGGTGTTGAGTAGGTGGGAATACATTATGTCGTCCGAGATGCCTTGGTCGGCCAGGATGGGCTTGACGTTGAATTTCACCATGCGTGCTCGTACGAGAAAAGGGATGCTGGAGTTGGGAGATCCACTGGGAAACTCTTCCCGATAAAATTCTAGGGGGAGGGAGCCTCCTCGAAACTTGTCGAGGGTGGAACTCATGTCAGAGTTGGCCTTAATTAACTACTCAAACCTTCTTTTTACTGACCCTACGGTGCATTTGTTAAATACACTGCCTAAAATAATCATTACTGCTAGGAATGACCCCCAAGGACTGTATGATGATAAGTATAGGGGGACTTCATCTATGTCGGGGAAATAGAAATCTTCCGGCCTAGTGATGCTAATAGAGACGGGCATAAGAGCTTTGTCCAGGGAGGTACCTACTTCCTCGACTTGTTTGGATTCGGGAGGATCTTCCCGAGAAGATTCCTCTTTTTTATACTGTTTGAGATGCACATCCCAGATGAGGATCTCAATGGCATCCTTGAGGTGGATGCAATCTTCCGTCATATTCCCGTAACTTTTACGAAACCGACAATACTTTCTTTTGTCCATCCCTGGCTTGGACGGTGTTTGTCGGAGAAGCAAACCCCAGGTTTCTTGAATTCTACTTTTGCACAGTCGGTCAAAATCTTCTCGAATGAGATGTTGAGAGGGGTATAGTCATGGAAGCGACCAGGTGGCCCCTTATAGTCTCGAGACTCCCGAGACTCGTCTTCCCTTTTCTTTTCACCTCCTCGACGGGATGCTGAGGGTTTATCATTCTTTGAGACCTTCACATTTTCTCTATGCTATGAGTCTTGTGCATTGTTTGCTTCCTCTTTCTCCTTGTACGGGATGTATGCCTGTGCTTTGAGCAGGAGAACATCCAGGGTGGCCAGTGATTCAATGCCAACTGCTTTGGAAAAGTTGATGTGCAAGCAGAGCCCGCGCTCGAGGAGATATTTCTTCATGCCGTCAGTCGTGGAGATTTAGACTATTTTTTTGTTGAAACGTTCAATGTATGCATGCCCATATGGACTCATCTCTCCCTTGGATGATTTCCTCCAATGATGCTTCTGACTTGGGATGTCGGCGAGATACCGTAAAATTCCTGGAAAATTGTCTTCCCAGGTTCTTCCATGACATGGTAAACTCGTCAAGGAGACTCTTGTATAATGCCATAACACCTTTCTTGAACGTGGTAGGGAAAATTATGCATTTTATTGCTCCTATAACCCCTTGTAGTTGAGCAACGCATCGATGTTCTCAATGTGCTCGTCAGGATCGGTGGTCCCATTGTATGTCCCTAGGTTCAGGGGTTTCTCTAGCCCAACTAGGAGTGCGGTCTCCATGATCTCTCTAGATAACACACCGCGGGGCTCGTCGTCGTCACTTTGGTCAGGAGATGATGAAGGAGAATGGTGGTTTCTTCCTCGTCTGGGGTTATTGTCCCGACGGGGAGACACACTTCTTGGATGCTGCTCTAGCTTGGGAGACAGTGAGCGGTCGTGATCAAGCCGTTGCTTGTTCTTCATCTTTTTCAAGATCGGTGAACATTGGTTACTACGAGGAGGTGTGTGACCCCGTTCTTGAGGAAAGAAACTTCTTGCTTCTCCCGCATGGACGGACGACCACATCTCGAAGGTGATGGGATACGAGAGTCATAACATCAGTGTCTCCGAGGAGGAGACTTTTCCTGCTTCTTTTCCCAAGCCCCAATCCTTTTGCTATGTTGTTGGATTAGGTGTTGGTTTGGTTGAGGGTAACGAGCAGAGCTTCCATGGCTGGGTCGGTGTTGGGAGGAATTGGAACTGGTTGAAGGATCGTTGGCAGCTCCTCTTTGAACTTCTTGGACTTTTGGTTTTCCAAGAAGTGAACATCATCGTGACGGTCAGCAGTCGAATCGAGAGAAGTGATTCGACCATCTCTAACATCGAGGATATCCTTGAGGTGAGGAGGTTCTTCATTTTTGTCTGTCTTAGGGACGGGGGAGAGTACAATCTTTCCAGAAAATTGGTTGCCATCATGGCCGGTCATGATAGAAGTTGCGGAAGTTGCTTTGGTCTTCATTTTTGAAGAAAAGGAAGACGGGGGAGGAAAATTCCCACAGATTGCGCCACTGATCTTACCGGTTGAACATAACCTAAAATGGGCCGAGAAGATGATGTTTGTTTGGCTGGAAATCTGAGGAGAGGATGGGAGTGTACCTGCAAGGCACTCTGAAGCTCAAGTAAGAAAGAGTGCAAAGAGATACAAGAAAGTGATTAGGTTTTTTTAGAGTGATTATCTAATACCTGGCTCTCATGAGTGTGAGGGTTTATATAATGCCCCCGACGCGTAGCCATTGGTTCCTATATTTGGGACTAGATATTAGGTTCTTCAAAAATAGGAATTTTCCAGGACTTGGTCAAAACAGGAAGCCATGCTCGTAACTAGTCATTGCTCTGAGCAAGAAGGGTATTACGGGCATGTGCGTTTATGGGCGCTTCCTGGTTGTCTTCTCTACAGGTGTCGGGAAAACATGGAGGTGGACATCGATGCGGGTAGACGCATGGTCAGGGCATCTCTATCCTTGCTATCCTTGAGGTATGGTTGATCATGCATGCTCAATCAAAGGCTAGAGTTAGTGGGTCAGAGCAGTTGGGCCATGCTGAAGATAAAAGTAGATTGGGCCAATTCTAGTCATTAGGTTAGTCCAGAATAGAAACCGTTAGGGCTTATAGTGAACATGCTGAGGATTTTATGAGTTACATTACAAGGTAGAAGTAAAATGAGTATTTTATTAGATAGTTGGCGCGAAGTTGACAACAAATTGAAAGACGCCATATGGGAGGATATTACAGTATTTATTTTGAATTTTAAGCATTGAGTATATATGATCATTTATTTTTTGTTTAATATATACTAATATAATCTCTATTCTATAAAAATAGAAAGTGTTTTTGGTTAGCCCAAAGGATAGTGTCGTGAAAAAGAAATTGCTTACATATTATGGTGAGCGTTGGAGGGGCTTTAAGACACAACTCACCCATGATTATATTCATTATCCAAGTGATAAAGACAAGCCTCCATACGAGGTGTATTCATATATTGATGAGGATGATTGTGAAAAATTTGTAGAGTCTCGCTCAACTCCTGAGTTCTTGTCCAAGAGCCAAAAAGGAAAGGAAAATCGAGATAAAAATACCTATCTACATAGATTATCAGAAGATGATTGAAGAAAAAAGAAAACAAAGAAAGGAAAAGCTGAAAGATTCTATAAGTCTTTATCACACTTCATCTTCAGCATCACGCCACGAGAATGGAAGAGGACACGTCAAAGAAAAACAACGAGTTCACATCAGATGCTACACACTTGTAAGTAGATACATTTTTTAACAATATTTATTTAAGTTAAATCAATTTTGTAAAGATGAAATTTCACATGTGTTGTAGGATGATCTTGTTGAACAAGCTTAAGTCAGCCTCTTCCTTTCACAATATCGTCATGATATCTTGGTAGAACCGTTGGAATCGAGGAGTATCCTGGGCGTGTCTGTGGACTTGGAAGAAGCGTTCGCTTCAAGTTATTTTTTGGACCATCTAAATCACATAGAAGAGTAAACTATAAAAGAGAGAGAGAGATTAAAGATATTGTTCCTTACAAATTGGGGGAAGGAAAAGGAGAAGTGGATGGAGGAGCGGGAGAGGGTGTTGGAAGAGGAGAGAGAGAAGTGAATGTAGGAGCGGGATAAGATGTTGGAGGAGGAGAAAGAGTTTGTTGTTGAAGGTGCGAGAGAGTTTTTAGAAGGAGCAAGAGGAAAGAAAGAGGATGGTCGGGTATGAGTGAAAGAAGTCGAATGAGGAGGAGCTTGATAGGATGTCAGAGAAGTGTATATGTGACGTGCTTGAGGTATAAGTATAAGTTCCAAAATTGTGTTGTATGTTGTTGTTATTATTGTTTGCATATTTTAATTTTGTATTGTATTTATGTTGTTTTAATAATGCAAAAATTGAATTCGTTGGGTCTACTCAACCACACAAATTCAAATCAGTTGGAAATTCATGAGAATATAGTTGAGAAAGTTATCGGTCGTAGAAGCACGAAAGAAAGAACGTATATTTCTTAAGTTAATGTTGTTGTTTTCTTATCATAATTTAAATTTTATTCTAATTATATGAGTTTAACTACAAAACACCATGCTTAAAAGAAGATAAAGACGACATCCACGAATGTTGAACTAGTTTCCTTATATCTTGTTTTGAATATCGAAAAGAGCAATATTTTTCTTGGTTGTTATAAGCTTAATTTGTATATATACAGTGGTTTTGTTCTTTTTGAAAATGTATGTGTATTATGTCTAGATGAAAACAATGTAAATTTGTATATTTGATTTTGAAAACAATGATAGTTTGTTCTTCTGTGTTTACAAGATTTAAAATGATATGATATATTTTGATTTTGTCACATATTTTGTAGTTTTTGTGTAAAAAATGATACAAGCCAATGAAAATAAGATTTAAAACAGGTCAGTAGAAATGAGATTTAAAACAAATTATATATGGAAATAAATAACAAACTCCTCGGTTATTTTTAAAAACTAAAGTAAAACAATAAATAATTACCTCGGTTATTAAATAAAATCGAGAGGTTTGTGGCGCGCACAAAATTTTTTGGAAAATTAAAAATATACTGTTGTTAGAGATCGAATCAATGACCATTTGCTTTCTAATTTCGATTTCACAAAATTTAAGAGAATAAAGTGACAACTTATCATATCAACCTTCATTATCTCGTCATTTAAACCGAAATAAAAGTCATTTTGTGTATAAAGTAAGATGTTTAGTAATTGTAGAAAAGAAATTCACATTTTAGATAATTGCAATAATAATCATGGTTTTCCTCAACATACACAACTAAGAGCATTGAATGTGATGGCGATTCAATTTGAGCTGGTGATAGTAGAACTAGTTCTAATGCTATTAGTCAAGATCAATGTGAGAAGTTAGAGACTCTTATTTAGAATTCATTTCTTAGCCAATAGTCATACATAAGTGAATCAACAAGGTATTGTTCTTTCCTTTGTTTATAGATGTGATCTTCTTGGGCCATGGATTATTGATTTAGGTGTCAATCACCATATATGCAAATCAAGCAATTGGTTTCTTTATTACACATAACTCAGTCTTATTAGTATTAGGTTACCTAATGAAATCTTTGCATATATTAAGAATAGTGTAAAATGTTTCACTTATTTTATAATTTATAACGTCCTATACATACTAGATATTAATATTAATTTACTTTCACTTTCCACTTTGTGTTAATATCTCCTAATTTTTCTTGTAAGTTTTACCTATATGTATTCATAAGTAAGACATTATGAATATGATGGGTTATGCCAAGGGATTGTATTAACTCAATCTCCTTATTGTTTGTAATGTTTTCCACTTTGCAAGACATAAGAAATTGCCTTATGCTGTTAGTTTTAATAAAGCATCAAAGTCTTATGATCCTATTTACTTTTATTTATGGAATTCCCTTGCAATTAGGTATGCTAATGGTCATTCTTATTTCTACTAATGAAATCAATCTAAAAGTAGACATAATGTTATTAACTTCTTAAGTCTAACTGAAACCCAACATAATTACAATAAAAAAATATTAAATCTACAATGGACAATATTTTATTATGCCTCATTTATGAAATTCTAAATGGATCACACAATCTCGCAATTAGGTAGAGGTTTACATACTTTTGGTAAGGGATTCGACCTAAGTTCAAACTTTAATGTGTTGAGTTTATTGTCCAATCCATAATTTCATAGTTAGAACCGAATAAAATCGACTTACTCATTTATGGATTATATTGATTATATGGGTTGTGTTTCAAATAAAAAATATTTTTTAATAAATTTTTTCAATTATGAAAAAGTTGTAATACAAATTTCATTTATTTCTAACACTCACATAGAATGAAATATATCATATAATCGTTGAAAATTTCACAAGACATGTTATTTTCATAAAATACGTAAGTTGAAAATGATACAAAAGAAAATAAAAAATAATATTTAATTTTAAAATTACGTAAATTTATTAGTCTATTAATAGTATTGATGGTGAATAATTTTTTTTGAAAAACTGTAGTGAGCAGTGATATATTAATTTTATATTTTCATAAAAAAATAGTAATAAAAATTATTAATGTTACTTCAATAAATTGGATCAACGTGTCTATAGGTTGGAATTCAAACAAAATATAAACATAAATGAACGAGTTCGAGAAATTTATGAATTGATTTGGTTGACTTGACGAGTATATTTATTGATTTAAAATAAATAATTTATTATTTTTTAAATATAAAATAAAATTAGTATAGAAAACAAGTTACCTTTTTGTCCTAATTTTTTACTCACCATCTATATTTCTATTAGCAATAGTCGAGTAATAAATTCGTGTAATTTTAACACTAAATATAGTTGCTTATTTGCTTTGTATTATTTTCAACTTATGGATTTTATAAAAAAGATTTGTTTTGTGGAATTTAATACTATTATTCAGTGTTATGGCGTAAGGACGAATTTTATTTGACTATAAAGGATGTGTTTCATCTAATTTATATTTTGAAAATTTGTGTAATTATATAAAATCGTGTCACAAATTTTTAGTATTGGAAAGAAAATTATCAACAAAATATTTTTTATTTTATATACCATCTACATACTCAACACAATTTATAAATGAATTGAATTAATATGAATTTATTTTTATTTTAAACATGTGTATGGAAGCGCGCACACACATACATGTATAATGTATGAATTATTTTATTTATAAAATATTTAATCTTTATTTTTTTAAATATGTAGTTGAAAGAGTTTACGAATTATTAAAATAATTTTTTTTAACTAACCAAAATTTTCCATTTTAATATTAATTAATTAATTTTTCTTTATAATTTTTAATCTAATTATGTTTCAAATAAAAATATGATTTAAAGAGGAGGCGCCACTTGAATAAATATATATATATATATATATATATATATATATATATATATATATATATATATATATATGATATTATCATATTTGATATCCTTTGGTATTATCAAATTTGTTGATAAATTCGAAGGTACTTAGAAAAAGTAAAAAATATATAAGAAGCGTCAATTTAAGTGGTATCTTCTTTTTAATTCTTTTTTTTGTTTGAAACATAATTAGATTGAAAATTATGTGAAAATATTGATTAGTTGCACTACGAAAAAAACAATTTTTGGCAGCGCATCTACGAAAGTGCTTTTAAGAGAAAGCACTTTCGTAGCCTTTAAAAAAAATTCGCTTAAAAAAAACGCTTTTATAGGGTTTCCTATGAAAGCGCTTTTCAGAAAGCGCTTTCATAGGTATTTGAAATATCTAACCTACGAAAGCGCTTTTGAAAAGCGCTCTTATAGGTGGCCCTATAAAAGCGCTTTTGAAAAGCGCTCTGAAAGGGGGACCTACGAAAGCGCTTTCTAAAGCGCTCTTATATGGGGGACATACGAAAGCGCTTTTTACCTCAGAAACGCTCTCATATATGGGTCTTAGAAAGCGCTTTTAGAAGCGCTTTCGTAGGTTGTTTCCCTAAATACGAAATTTGCCCTCACTTGTTCATTTCTTCGTCTTCCTGTTCCTGTTCGTTCGTTTCTTGCCGCCGTTCATGTTCCTGTTCCTGCCGCCGTTCTCTCATTCCTGCCGCCGTTCCTGTTCCTGTTCGTTCGTTTCTTCTTCCATTATCTATTCACGAATAACAACCAACACACCATTCAGCGACGACGTACTCCCTCCGTGCTTCTTTCGTCACAACATACAACTAGCTCCATCCTGGCTTCCTGCTCCAGCCAACAATCTTCACCGTGACACCAGTCGTTGTAAGCATCACTATCATCTTTCTTTTGAGTTTCTTTTGGTATTTTCATGATATTGTTGGTGCTGATTTTGTTTTAAGGTGTTAATGTTGAATTAGAAATAATGAAATTAGGTTAATAGTTTAATGTAAGCCATGTTATTTTCCTGAATGAGGACTTGTTGCTAACATTGTTGTTATTGGTGTTAAATATGATTGATACTCATATCGGTGTTAGTATTTTCTTTTATGGTTGTGTGAATATGAATGAGATTCTGAATAGTAATTGTGTTAATCTGATTTCAAATTGTTTTTGAAATAATCTCCATTTGTGTATGGAAGTTTGTTTCCTATTAGAATGCGGGCTTTAGGTGATATCTTATGATGTCAGCACCATTCTTAGGAGTATTTTGTGTGCTATTTTTCTTATGAGAAATACTACTTGATTTGAATTAATTTGAGTGAGTTTTTTGTTTCAATACCATAAAGTTTGAGTTTAACTCGAGTGATATTTTGATGTCGATGTCACTTTATCCGTATTGATTTTGAATAATAGAGTTTGGCTAATATCGGTGTTCAAATTATGTTGAAGTGTTGATGTTAGTTATGAAATTGAGAACAATTAGTTAATTTTCTGTTAGAGTGAATAGTTGGGCTGTTAGTAGTTAAATTGGCTTTGGCAATAAGTTAAAACTTTGTCAGTAGTTAAATAGTTGGACTGTTAATAGTTGGATTGTTAGTAGTTGGATTGTTAATAATAAATAGCTGGACTGTTAGTAGCTGGACTCTCCCATCAATGATATCACAGTACCAACAATTTAAACTAGAATGACAAGTTTTTAAATTAAATTCTTAAAGAAAATAATAATAACAATTAACAATTTAATTGATCCATCATGTTTATATTAGTCTAATTAACATCATGATGATAATATATTAACAAGCAAATTATAGAGAAAAAAAATTGAAAATTAACTTGTGAATATATTGAGCAGAAAATAAAGGTTGTGAAAGGCTGTAAATGAAGAAGAGAAAAAGAAATAAGAATGAGTAGAATTCCAACTTTAGAAATCAGAAGTTATTCTACCTATGTATGAGATTCACCTACAAAAACCGAATGGCGTCAAATAATATATATGAGAATGAGTTCACAACTCACCTAATGTGTAAAACTATAACCACTACATTTTTTGTGAATTAAACTAAGAATTTCCATTCTTCTTCCTCGCAGCGTTTCCCGGCCTAGTTCGACGTACGACGCTCATTCTCCGCGTTTCTTAGAGTTCGAAACATCTGAGAGGTAACTTTCTTCCTCAAATTACTGGTATATATTGTGATGAATTTGTCTTAAATTGTCTTTCGTATGTTGCATTTTCTTGATACGGATTCATTCCGTGTATACTTTACGTTTTGACAGAAACGCAGTATACTACTGTTTTGTGCACTAATTAGTTGATATGGATAAGACATGGATGTATTCCAATCGATTGTCGAAAGACTACGAGAATGGTGTTTCCGAGTTTGTTAAGTTTGCTGTTGCGCACGCCAAAGACCCCAGTCGTATGACATGTCCCTGTTTGTATTGCTGTTATGGGAACCGGGTTGACGCAGTTCAGTTGGCATCGCATTTAATTCGGTATGGAATTGATAGGAGTTATACATGTTGGAATATGCATGGTGAGAAAAGTAACGGGAATGTTGAATCGGGGTATGCAAGGACCTATGTTTCAAATGATGATTGCACAGATACATACGATTATGATCGAGTCGAAGAAATTGCAGAAGCGCTTGAAGAAGATCTTAACGATTGTCCCAAAATGTTCGAGAGGTTGGTAAGCGATGCAGAGAAACCGTTGTATAATGGTTGTACAAAATTCACAAGATTGTCTGCGGTGTTAAAGTTGTACAACTTAAAAGCCGGCAATGGATGGTCGGATAAAAGTTTCACAGAGTTATTAGCCCTTATGAAAGATATGCTACCAGAGGATAATGTTCTTCCCAATCAAACGTATGAGGCCAAAAAGATGTTGTACTCCATTGGCATGAGCTATGATAAGATACATGCGTGTCCAAAAGATTGCGTTTTGTTTCGAAACGAGTATGCATCGTTAAATGAGTGTCCTAAATGTGGTGCCCCTCGATATAAGAAAAAGTTGTCTCCGGCAAAAGTCTTATGGTATTTTCCTATAATCCCGAGATTTAGACGGATGTATCGTAGTGAAACCGATTCAAGACACTTGACTTGGCATTCAGATGAAAAAATTATTGATGGAAAATTTCGACATCCGGCAGATTCTCCACAGTGGATGAAAATTGATAATGATTATCCTGAATTTGGAAAAGAAGCAAGAAACCTTCGCTTGGCATTGTCTACTGATGGAATGAACCCACACGGTATTCAAAGTATCTCGCATAGCACATGGCCTGTGATTCTTATGATTTATAACCTACCTCCATGGCTATGTATGAAGCGTAAGTACATGATGCTGTCTATGTTAGTTTCTGGGCCTAAACAACCAGGAAATGACATAGACGTATACTTGGAACCATTAATCGAAGATTTGAAGATTTTATGGGAGAACGGTGTGGAGGTTTATGATGGTTATAGGAAAGAAAGTTTCAACTTGAGGGCGATGTTGTTTGGAACAATTAACGATTTTCCAGCATACGGCAATCTATCCGGGTATAGCATTAAAGGTGAAAAAGCGTGTCATGTTTGTGAAGACGGAACCGATACCATGCGATTGAAACTTTGTCAGAAGAATGTCTTTCTCGGTCATCGTAGATTCTTAACTTCTAAACATCAGTATCGTGGATGGAGAAAAGCGTTCAACGGAGATACCGAACAACGTAGAGCTCCGCCTGGTTTGACAGGTGATCAAATTTTTGAAAAGGTGAAAGATGTGAATATTCAGTTTGGCAAGCCTTTTGCACATAAAGTTGTCACAGGTGGGTGGAAGAAGAGGTCGATTTTTTTTGAATTGCCATATTGGAAATCTTTGTACGTAAGACATTTTCTTGATGTGATGCATATTGAAAAAAATGTATTTGACAGTGTTATTGGTATGTTACTCAATATAAAAGGGAAGTCTAAGGATGGCCTTAAATCAAGGGAGGACATGGTAGACATGGGAATAAGAACTGAACTGGGACCCGTGAAGAAAGGAAGACGGACATACCTACCACCTGCTGTTTACACTCTATCTAGAAAGGAGAAAAAAATATTGTGTAAGTTTCTGAGTGAAGTTAAAGTTCCAGAAGGCTACTCATCAGATATTAGAAGACTTGTGTCTATGAAAGACCTCAAGTTAAAGATTTTAAAGACGCATGATTGCCATGTTATAATGGAACATTTTCTACCGATAGGTATACGTTCTATTCTGCCAGAAAAGGTAAGAAGCGCAATAACTAAATTGTGTTTTTTCTTCAAGTCAATTTGCAGTAAGGTGATCGATCCTGAGATCTTGCCAACATTGCAAAAAGAAATAGTTGTTACTTTGTGTGAGCTTGAAATGTATTTTCCTCCCTCGTTTTTTGACATAATGGTTCATCTTGTCGTTCATCTTGTGAAAGAGACACAATTGTGCGGACCAGCTTATATGAGATGGATGTACCCTGCTGAACGTTATATGAAAATATTAAAAGGGTATGTGAAAAATCGGAGTCGACCAGAGGGTTGTATTGCCGAAAGATACATTGTTGAAGAAGCGGTTGAGTTTTATACTGAATATTTGTCAAATGTTCAATCAATTAGACTCCCCAAATCTCATGTTGTTGAAAAAAAAGAAGGTAAGAAGCTAATTGGAAATAAAGTTGTGACAGTATCAAGGGTCGAACGGGATCAAGTGCATTTGTATGTTCTGCACAATGAGATTGAGGTTGAGCCGTATGTTGAAATACACAAGGGTGTTCTTCGAGGTTTAAATTCGAATAGAAATGAGAATTGGATTGTACGAGAGCACAATCGAAGTTTCATACCATGGTTTAAGGAACATATTTATTCAAAGTATCGTTCAGATCCCGCCTCAGTGACAGAAAGGTTGAGATGTTTAGCATATGGTCCAAGTTTGGTTGCGTTTTCTTATAGCGCATACGCAATTAATGGATACACATTTTATACCAAAGAACAAGATGATAAAAGTACTGTGCAAAATAGTGGTGTCACCTTGGTAGCTGAAGCAATGCACATATCTAGTGTGAAGGACTTAAACCCGAAATTTGCAAATCTGTCGTATTTTGGGGTTATCGAGCGCATTTGGGTCTTTGATTACGAGAAATTTCAGATTCCTATATTCGGTTGCAAGTGGGTTGAAAATAATAATGGTATACGGATGGATAAGTCAGGATTTTTGCAAGTGGATCTTAACAGGGCGGGGTACAAAGATGAGCCTTTCATTCTAGCCTCTCAAGCTAAACAAGTGTTCTATGTCACTGATCCGACAAGTACGAAATGGTCTATAGTGCTTTTCTCTAACAAAGTAATTGATGAAAAGATTGGAGACCAAGGCGATACTGGTGTTGACATTGAATCTTTTACCATAAATGATCAAAATGAGAATGAATCATGCATTAGAAATGATCATAATGAGGGTATTTGGATCAATCCAACCGTCCGCGTTGTTAAGAGACGAGTAGAACATATTCCTACCAAGAAAAGAAAGAGATGTTAGTGAAAAATTATCCGGAAATGAAGCTACTGATTGATACGTAAGTGACATTATTCTAAATATTCGTTTGTGTTTATATATTTAATTATTTCAATGTCATTGTTCTAAATAAATATTTTAATTTTGTCATCAGTTCAATACAAGTATTCCGATGTCAAAGGGAAGCACGAGTACCACGGTCTAAATCAAACAACATTAATTGGATTAAAGTACAGGTATATAAATTTCAACAATTTTGCTTATAATATTTATGCTACTTGATAAATCAATAGATGTGTATAATCTTATTTGTTTTTCTATGTAGTGCCCTCAACAACAAAACGGCATAGATTGCGGATACTTCGTTTTGAAGTTTATCAAAGAAATCATTCAAATGAATGAAATCGAGATTCCAATCACGGTATGGATTTATACTTTGTTTTATTACTTATCGGATTTTGCATATAATTTATTACATTAAACTAAATCATGCATATATTTTGTTTTGTAATGTAGTATTTTGATCAATACAATTGTCCATATTACTCGCCACGTCAATTGGAAGAACTCAAAGAGGAGTTGTGCCAATATTTTATTGAGCTAAGAATCTTATAATAAGGTACGAATACATTGTTGTGTGAAAATTGGTTAATTATGAATATATTGTTTTGTGTATACAACACTGACCGTGTTATTATGTTCATATTGCAGGATCAGGACCTTGGATATATATGTAGATTAGGATTGATTTACTTAGTGTTATATAGCTGATTTCTTAGGGTGTATTTTGTTACGTTTAAAAACGTGTTAATATTGATTATAATGGTATTTGTATATATATATATATATATATAATATTTGGTATTTGAATTACATTTGGTATTTGGATTAAAACTAATATATATTGGTATTTCTAGATTAGATTGTAAAATACCGGTTTAAGAATTACAGGTTTGCTGCAAAAAAATGCAGGTTTAGAAATTTTTTAAATTTTAGATTTTTCAGTAGAAAATCTATGAAAGCGCTTTTAAGAAAAAAGCGCTCTCGTAGGCCTACCTATGAAAGCGCTTTTTGATTAAAAGCGCTTTCATAGGTAGGCCTACGAGAGCGCTTTTTTCTGAACAAAAAGCGCTCTTATAGGCCTACTTTAGATTGCTTGACACGCATTCTGAATACACCTATGAAAGCGCTTTTTACCAAAAAGCGCTTTCATAGGTAGGCCTACGAGAACGCTTTTTTCTGAACAAAAAGCGCTGCTAAAACCTTTAGCAGCGCCACCTACGAGAGCGCTTTTAAGCGCTTTTAAAGCCCAAAAAAAACGCTTTCGTAGATTATTTCTGGCATAGTGTTGAATACTAAAATTGAAATTTTTTGTTATTTTAAAAAAATTTCATTAAAATATAATCAAAATAAATCTCTAAAAATTAATATAATTAAAATATAATAAATTTTAAATTTTTTTTTTGAGATTTCAGAAGGAATCAACAGCAATTTTTGGACATAAAAATGAAAAACTCTTTTTACAATTATTTTTAAACGGAAAAATAAAAAGTCTTTTAAACTACAACTTTTGTAGGAAAATATTTTAAATCCTATTTAGATATACAATTATCCAAATTATCAATACACTCAAAAAACTAAAATTATTATAATGAATAAATTCAAAGTAATTCTTAATATTTATAAACCTTTTACTTCTCTTTTTCATTCCATTATTCAATATGAGATTTAGATGAGTATCCAATTTAACACGTAATTTCAAAAGTGGGTGGATAGACATCTCTCTTACAAATTTTATCGTAGCATTTGCTAGTGTTTTATTGTTAATGTTTATCTCTTATATGATAGGTTGAATACTTCAAATTTGTTTCCTTATAAAAAAAACCAAGAAACACGTGATTTTTAAAATTTCAATATATATATATATATTTCCATTTGTTAGTTGTCGTATTAAATCATTAGTTTTCTATAAAAAAACTTGTCTAATCCTTCACTCAAGTCACTCTATTATTTTTTTCTCTTATTTCTGCATGAGGATAAGTACAACTATTTTATATAAAATAATGTGGTTGCTACATATATTTTTCTTTAGATTTAGAGTTTCAAAATTTAATTATTTCTATGAAGTCATCTTAATTTTACTTTTACTTAAAATTTTTCGATTCACATTTTCTATTTAAATGATTGAGAATTCAGAAAAAGTTTAAGAAAGCAAATTTAAAATTTAGATTAATATTATAATAACAGAATTATTTAATCTTAGATGAAAGGTGGTATTTTGTAAAATAAAGAAACGGTTAAACTTTTAAATAATTCAGTGTGTTGGTATTTTCAAGTAGTAAATGAGGATTTTACAATCTTAGGTACAGGAGGAATATTGATTATAATAATTAAAAAACAAATCAAAGAATCGAATCAAATAAATAAAGTTTACCAATTAAGAAATTTAAACAATACAATAGGTGACATACATGAATTTGATATTAATTAGATGCTTATCTTTAAAAGATACGACCTAATTATTAAGGACCCATTCTTCTGATGGGATATTTTAAAGGAAAGATATATGAAAAAATATATATAAGCTGCATAATTATTCTGAATTGAATTCCTGTCATGAAATGTTACACTGTTCTAAAAGAGAGAATATTTAAACTTTTCATGTCTCGATAATGATTAAAAGACTTTTTTTTTTTTGATAAAAAAAGGAATTTTGTTTTGTTATGCTATATACTGGAATCAGAAATACAAATTTAGTTCCAATGTAAATTTAAATAAAATAATTTAAACTTTATTTTAAATTTATGTAATATTTTAAAATATAAAATTTAAATTTAAATAATTTATTCTTAATTAAAGTATCACTTGATGCTTAAATGCTGATAATACCTCACCCTAGAACCAATATAATTTACATCACTATTTGTTTGAAATTTTGTTTTGGTCTAGCTGGTGCCACCTTAGTTTGTCTCCACATGTTTTGGAGAAATGTAGGAACAGGAGAAATCTTTATATTATATTTTCTTTTCCCTCTGGAATTATTAAATTCTCTACAATATTTTGCAAATGATTAAATATATTTATTGGACAAATCATTATATTATATTTTCTCATTCTTTAATTATAAATATCTTTTTAATGCTTTTCTTATCTTTTAATATAAGATCATTTGCAAATAACTAAATGTATTAATTAATTAAAAAATTATATATATATATATATATATATATATATATATATATATATATATATATATATATATATATATATATATATATATATATATATATATATATATATATATATATATATATATATATATATATATATATATATATATATATATATATATATATATATATATATATATATATTACAATTTTAAAAAAATATGAAGAATAAATGTAATATGATTTTATAAAGAGAAACCAAAATTTAATATGAAGAAAAAATGTAATAGGATTTTATAAAGAGAAACCAATATTTTTGTTGTTGATGACAGAATATATGGTATTGTTAAAGTGCTGGTGGAGATTGTAACTAGATTCTGAACAAAGGTATTTTGTAAGTGTGTTTTATTTTGTAATAGGAAAACGACGTGCCAAAAGTGATTTTCATTTCTAAGGAAAAAATTAGCTTTTGTTTTATTTTATTTTTGAAGGTGTTTATTTGTTTATATACTTTTTTGGTAAAATTGAATTTACCTACAACTTTCACAAATATATTAATAAAACAGAATATTATTACATAAAATGGGTGATTAATGGGACAACAAATTGAACCGTTATATTTTTTTAAGGATAAATAATTACTCGTAAAAACTATTTATATGAGAATAATTATTATGTATTGTTATTGTAAAATATTTTATATAATTAAAATATAAAATATATAATTTAATGGTTATGATTCACTCACGGTATTATAATTTAATGATTATGATTCACTTAGATTTTTCGTTTTATATAATTTTTAGTTAGTTTTGTAGTATAGTAAAACTATTGGTGAGAGATAGTTAGAGTATTTGTAACACTAAAAGTATGTTGAAGTGGATCAACTAAGGACCGAGAGATCGTTAGAAGAATGTTGTACTTCTACACCTTCTATTTAGCTACTGTTGTAATGTGTAGTTAGGTTTATACATTATTATGTATTTTATGTATTTGATGTGATCATGGATATTATGCCAAGTTTAATAAATAAATAAAAAATTTATTTTATTTTTTTCTCAATGTCTATTATACTTGTATTATCTTTGTGGATTTATGAGAAGTCAAGAGACTCTAATAGATCTTGTCCAAGGATAAGTCATGGTTAATTGAAGAACATGATCATTTATGACATTATATGTGGATTTAGCTGATGCCAAAAGGTATTGTTAGATGTATATCTAGATAATCAACTATCATGAGATAGTGTTTATATATTGTTGAAATGGATTAGGATCTCCTCTTGCAACTAGCTACCGAAGGTGAGACCGATAGTTATAATTGTTGCAATTTCGTGTTATCCTGTAACGATCTCTAATCGTTCTAAGTCATTTGCTTGGTAGGTTAGAAAGTTAGAGTCTATGGAATTTATATATCTTGCTCACTATGTTTCTTAGAGTAGTAGATTATCAAAACCATCTATTAAGAGAAAGTGGTCAAGTGAGTGTAGGCTTATTTTGGGATAAACACGGGTGAAAGGATAGTTTGAGGGAGGGGTGAATCTTCATTGTTGTACATTTGTATTCTTCAGTAATTGCATCTTGGATCACCTCAATTTTAGAGGTGTTTGTCCAAAGTAGGATTTTTCTCACTGAATTGGGTTACTAAAGTGTTTGTTGTGTTCTTTATTGTTCTTGATCGTTCTTGTGCTATATTTTTCATTTGTGATTGTGTGACTCAAAATTTATTACTTTGATTTCTTTGGTGTTTGTTTCCGTTGTGAAAAGAAGTTATAACAAGTGATATCGGAGTATGGTTAGGCTCAGTGGAGGAGCGTAAGTGGATCCTAGTGTAGATTAAAACTAGTGATGTCGGTGACTCACACTTGTGAGGGAGATTGTTTGGTTTCAAGCGTGAGTGATAAATTCCCACATCGACTAGAAATAGAAGAAATATTTGATTTATAAAAGATACATACCCCTAAATTAGGTTTGAATATATGGTGCCAATGTCTCTTGGATCATGAAACATTTATCCCATTGACATTTTCACACTCCTCGGACTCTCCAACAGATATTTATTTAAATGTTGTATTCACATATGTTATTGAATAGTAATGTTATCATATTTTTTATTAGGATGAGAGATAATCAAACAAATAATACAATTGATATCATGATGTTGTTTCAAACATAGATAACATTGTTGAACAATATGTGATAATATATGTATATAACCTAACTCCAAAGCCCATTATTAGTGATAGTTTTTATTATCATACTTTCTTTTGCTTTATGAATAAAAAACTTTTTCAAACAAAACCTTTTTCTACTTAGAATAATAATCAATGAAAATAAGGTATCTTTCTCATTCCTTATGGATACAATAATATTAATCACTACATTATGAATTATGTTGGTACAAATTCTATAATACTTTGTACTTGAGCGCAAACTAGAAAAATAAACAAACAATATGACATCGTCGTTAGGGAATGATGAAATTTTAAATTATTTGTGATTATTGTCATTTTAAATAAAAATGCGACTTTTTTTGTTTTATTATGTATATTTTTTAATTTTATCTTTCTTGTTATTACTAACGTGTTTGCTAATTTATGCAAGACAAACCTTTAGTTCCTTTTGATCCATAAATTAAAAGGAACGCTTGCTAGAATCTACGAAAATAAAATAAAACACATAAAATATAGATAACCAAGATGATATTGACGTTGCCAACAAACTAAATAATAACAATGGAAACAACAATAACAATAGAAACAACAACTACAATAACAATGGTGGTTATGAAATGTCTTGTTTTAACCGTCTGAGGACATTAGCTTACTTAGGAGAAGCTCCCAGAAACACAAGGCATATGGGAGATAAAAAAAGGGATACTTCAAATTATTAATGCTAATACTTTTGTAGGGATTTGATCATCAAGACCCTTATGTAACACTCCGATTTTATTTATTAGTTATTTATTTTATTAATTATTATATAATATAGTAATTAATTAATTGTGATTTGGTAAATATACGTGTATTGGATTATTGGGTGTGCGAATAACAAAATAATTAATTGGGCCTTGGTATGATGGGTTAGTATGAGAATGAGACATTAAGCTCATTAGTGAAACATAGGTTTTGATAAAACAAGAAAAAATAGAGTTAGTAAGAAAGAAGTTGTCAAAATAAGAGAAGAGAAGAAAGAGAAAAAGAGGAGAAAATTGAGAAAAGAGAAGAGAGAAGATAGAATCCTAGAAAAGGATCTACATCCAAGGTAAGGGTGGATTTTCATTTGATTATGGGAGTATATGATGTATGTAATGGGTAGTTATATGATTTAGGGATTTTGTTCTTCAATTTCTAGGTGTTGACATGCTTAGATTTTGAATGAGAAATCATAAAACTGATGTTTGAATCATGTTTTGAAGTTTGTATTTGATACTACATGTTAGTGTAGGTTATAATGTATTTAATTACATGAATATGGCTGCTTGGAGTGAGTTTTGTGACTCCAATTCGTAGATAACATAATGTTGTTTGAAGCAGATTTTTTCTGCAGTTCGCAGAGGACGCTTAGCGCCGTGTTCTGCGCTTAGCACGAACTGTTCTGCCAAATTTTATATTTTCTTTAATTTATTTGTGATCTAGTATGCTTATGATTTATAGAGGATTACCATGAATTTTAATAATTTATTAAATATGCATTGGATAGGTTTTTGATGACTTTTGAGAAAAATATAACACTTGAATTTTGTGTATATGTATATTGTGAATTGATGATGAATGAGAATGATATGTTTTGGCATTATTTGTTATGTGTTATTGTGTTGTGTTAAATTTATTAATGCTATGAAAATATATTGTATGTGATTGATGACATGAAATATGTATGTTTGTGCAATGGTGAGATAATTCAAATATGATGAATTATGTGATATATGTTTGTATAATTAAGATTGAGAGATGGTCCTAACTACATATGATTGTTGACATTGCACATGCATTATTTATGGTTAAGAGGCATGGTTTTCTAGTTTCATGGAAGCTAGTGACTTATCCCAAACTTATAGGGTTGTTTTGAAGCTTAGAGGACATGTTTTTTGGTGGTTATCTGTCTAAGGGATGAACACAGTTTAAACGGAAAAACCATTAAGGATAACAATTGATACCACATGCATATTGCATCAAATTGCATTCGAGTTACATGTATCGATATGAAATGTTGAATTTGTGTGAAATATGTGATATAGATATGAATGTTACGTTTGTGGTATTTGAAATTGATTATCTTTGAATTTTGGATTGTTGAGCAATGTTGTATAAGTAAACATGTGAATTTGATTGGAATATATTGAATACATGATTATGTGAAGTATGATAAATTCAATTGATGTATGTATGTTACACATTACTTATTATTATATATTCTTATAATGATGTGAATTCTCACCCTTCTGTTGAAATAATGTTTTATACGATATCGCTCATGTACCGAAGATAGTGGTGCTTCTTACAAGGATTATTCGGAGGAGTTAGTTCTTTGTTTATCCGTATTTAGGTAGTGAGTCATGCTCTAGTTATGTAACACGGGGTAACGTTTGATCTCATGTTTTTTTAAGAGATGTTTGATATACTCTCTTTTATTTTTTGTTGTATTGAGATTATGTGATGAGTGGCCTTTAATGCCTAATGTTTTAATACATTATTTCTATTTATGAGATTCAATTATTAGTATCGTTTTGAAAAGAGAATTATTTCGTTGTGATATGCCTATGTGTTAGTATATGGAATATGATTTTAAATGCATGTTATGAGCATGACCAATGTATTTGGTTGGTTTTTAAATACATTTGATGCCCTCTTTTAATATGTATGATAATTTTACTCTGATTATATTCTATTTTTTCGCAGGGGTTTAGAGGGTGTTACATTAGTGGTATCATAGCATGGTCGACCAGTTGGCTAGGTTGTTAATGTGTTTATTTCCTTTTGTATTCGATATGTGTATATAACACAATCGATATTGTTTGTCTGTTGAGAATTGTTTGTTAATTGGAAATCTCAGGACGGTGGTTGCAGGAAGGAATGTCAATGTTATTGTTGAGGTGTTGGCAATATTGACTGACGCGATTGGGCAACAACCGCACGTCAATGTTGGCAACAAAGATGATGATGAATTTCGTGCTTTGGTAAGTTTCAGAGGAACAATCCACCAATATTTAAAGGAGCTCGTGAACCTGATAAAGCACAAGTATGGCTGAAAGCGATTGAAAATATATTTCGAGTCATGAATTGTTCGTATATGCAGAAGGTACAGTTCGACACCCATATGCTTGAGAAGGAAGCTAAGGATTGGTGGAGTAACATTGTTTTGAGGTTTAAAGAAGATGTGATTGAGGTTACTTGGGCACTTTTCAGAGATGCATTTCTGGAGAAGTATTTTCCAGAGGATATGCGTGGGAAGAAGAAGATTAATTTTCTTGAGCCTAAGTAGGGTAATGGAACTGTGGCTAACTATGTTGCAAGGTTCGAGGATTTGATTAAGTTTTATCCTCATTACAACACTGCTAATGCTGAGAGATCTAAGTGTCTTAAGTTTGTGAAGGGTTTGAGACCTGAGATCAAGAAGGATATGGTTTATCAACAGATTACACGATTTTCTAAGCTGGTTAATAAGAGTAGGATCTATGATGAGGATAGTAGAGATAGTGTGACTCACTATAAGTCTTTGAATGATATGAAGGGAAAAGAACAATTCAGAGGAAAGTTGTATGTGACTCCTGCTGATAAGGGGAAACAAAAAGCTGGTTATGACAAGAAGCCCAGTGGAGGATGAGATCCTACTCTCGATAGGCGCTACAGGTATGGTGTTGAAGGACATCATGTTCCTGAGTGCACAAGTCCTGATGTGAAGTGTTTCAAGTGTGGTAAGCTAGGTCACAAATATCATGATTGTAGAGGAGTTGTGAGTGTGACTTGCTACAAATGTGGTGAGTAAGGGCACATTAATTCCAAGTATGACAAGTCAAAAAAGGAACAAGCTAGAGGGAAAGTGTTTGCTCTATCTGGTTCTGAGACTACTGTTGAGGATAGGCTAATCCAAGGTACGTGTTTTATTAATGGTACACCTTTGATTGCTATTATTGATATTGGCGCTGTTGTACCCTAAGATTTTCCCTCTCACTTATCAAGAATTTGCTCACAAGATCTCCTTTGGCTCAAGATTGCACTAGAGTTGATCAGCTCAAGACACCTCCTTAAGCACTGATGACCAAAATTAGGGTTTGAGATTACACAAGGATATTTGAACTTCCAATGCCCCATATAACTTCCAATGATGCATAACCTCTACTTTTCAGGCCTCAAACTTGTTAGGCACTCCATAATTAATTCCTTGCACAACTGTTAGAGGTCTCATTTCAAGCATTCAATGCAAGACCATGCTTTATATCCATTTTGGGAAGAAAGTGCACATTGTCATTTTGATAAAGTGACTTTTTGCACAAAACTTGTTCTTGAGCCTTGCACTTGCTCTTTTATGATCATACATGTCCCATAACACAATAGAAATGGCTTAGACACTTACAATCACCTAGCCCATGCTTGTACCTCCTCTTGAAACTTGTTTTCCCACTTTTCTTCAAAATCAAGTAACCTATAAATTAGCCTGAAACTTGTACTTCTGACTTGCCAAACCACTAAAGACTCTTTGCTTATAGATGCAAAAGCCATTGCCCACAAATCAAACGCATGCTTGACCCCAAAAAACACCAAGAGCTCAGAACTGTATCACATACCTCCATTGTTGCCTAACCTGACCAAAAGTTTGAAACTCACATCTCCCTCGTGCGTTTTCAAGCCTTTTGATTCCTAAAGTTTCTAAACATCATTTAGAACTCATCCCACACCCTGTTACAGGACTGTAACACCATTAACACCATCCTCCATTTTCAAAAATAGAGCTTTGCACTTGGACTTCTCCAGAACTCCTCAGGTACTTTCAGCTCAAGCTAAGCATCTCATTAGCTTCCTAGGAACTTGAGGAAGCTAACCCAATCATTGGAACTCACTGAAAGCTTCTCAAACTCCAAACCCGATACCCTCTTGCAAGGTAAGTTTTCTAACTTTGGAACTTTTCATACATGCATCATCAATGATTTATTTGTGAATAAAACATGTAGATATCATTGCCCTAAAACTAACCATGTTCATAGTTTCCATTAATTTTGCTTGAGATTAGACAATTTTAAGATTGAAGTTTCTGAGATTTTTAGGATTCAGATTAGGGCCATTTAAATTAATGCTTATCTTTGATCTATACTTTTATTGCTTTGCATTTCTGAAATCGTGAGTAAATTTGCTACAAGTTTCATGTTTACAGTTTTCACTTTTGTTGAGAATTGATTGAGATACAGAGGCTCTGGCTGGGCGTGAGGTTGAAAGTGAAGTTGGCCTCAGGAACGTGTTTGCCATATATATTTATGCTTTGATTTATATAAATAGATGTATAGCCACCTCAGTGGTAGAAGCGCGCGCATGTGACTTGAGGGACCTGGGTTCGAGCCCCAGTGATACCCTTTTGTATTTTTTACATTTTTTTTGCATTCTGACTTTTTTGGACAACGCGCCTGAGCCTCCTTTGGGATTTTTACTTTTTTTTCTTACTGCTAGCCCCCCTGTTTCATTTACGCACCCTGGCCCATTTATTTCTTTTTTTCATTTTTTATTTATTTTTGTTTTCTTAAATATTTTATCTAATATTAAAAAATCATAAAAAAATATAAAAATAGTAGATTTTATATTTTGACTTAGTTCATTTATTTTTTCTCACAAAAATTATTTTATTTAATCATACTTTATTTAATTTTACTAATTTTTTTGTGAATTTAATTAAGAATAGGTTTTTTTTAAATTATTTTCTTTTACACTATTTAAATACTTTATTTTAAAATATAAAAAGACCAAAAATATTTTATAATACTATAATTTATTTTCAAGACAAAAATACCAAAAATATTCTTCTTACAAACTTAATTTCCTTTTTTAAATCAATTAATAGATTTAGGGTTTTATTTAAAATCTTTTCTTAGTAAATTTAGGTTTTACTTTTTACTATTTTAATTAATTATTTTTCCCTTTAACTAATTAGGTTAAAATCAAAACCCCTTTTCCTTAAAAAATCCAAACAAACATCCATTTACTTTACATTTATATTCTTGAACATTTATTTATTTTGTTCATTATATTCATTTAATTTCTTGTAGATTTATACCAATTCAATATGGTTGTAATAGATTAATTAGGTTTATTTTCTTGGAATCCCCATTTATAATTTTTACACCTCCCTTCCCACAAGTATTGTAATAGCGCATTAATTTTAAGTTCTGCAATTTATCGCTTTATATACAAATGCTAGTAATTAGGGTTTGAATGGAAAGACTAAAACCAATCAATTAGAAAACCCTAATCAAAGACAAAACCAATCATGAAAACAATACACTTGCACACAAGTATCCCCTAGGGTAAATCCACTTGGTTTCCTTACAAAATGACCATATTACGCATGTGAGGTATCTTAGCAAAAACAAGCAAAGTATAAGATCATAGTCCCTCGATGACGCTATCTAAGTTACCTTCCAAATGATCTTAGTCCCTAAAAGAGAATGCTAAGATACCTTGCAACATTGCTAATCATGGTTATACGATGACCCACGCCCGTTCCGTTTACATCCAAAGATAGGGTTACTTACCAAATCAATGGTAAGATAACAATGTCAAAGGAAAAGGGAAATGAACATGAAAGACTTTTGAGTAGGTAGAATGCTCCTAATTAATTTCTCAATTTCAAACAAAACATCCTTGCTATTTTCAAAATAAACACCTACACTTTCAAATATCTTACAAACTTGAAAACATTTTCAAAAGATTAAACACTTTGTATACATTCTTACGAACAAGAATCATTACAAAGTTTGCCTAAACAATGGCCTCTTTACAAAATACTTTCAAAAACCACACAAAGCACAATTTCAAACAAAAGCAAGTGATCTTGCAAGTAAATAAGAGCCCATGGAAAACCATAGATGAAAAGGGTGCTAATACCTCCCCTTTTCATAATCTACCCCCCAAACTCAAGAAATAATCTCAAAGGTCTTTCCTATGCTTTTTCACCTTTCCTTTTGGATAAAAAAAAAGTCGGCGGCGAATCTTACTAACTGCAACTGATAACGAGAAATTGTATCGTATAATTGCTACGTTTTTAGTCCGTTTTCATACTGCATTTAATCCATTTAACTCCCGATTATTCCGAGTTTTTTATGTCTTTTCATAGGTACAACATGTCTCAAGTCAATTTAGTGGAAAAAAGATCATATGAAGAAAGTTAACATGAAAACCAGAAGAAAAGGAACAATTCTACAAAGTTCTGCAGTTTTTGATGCTGTGACGGTCGTCACACATCACTTACGAACGTAACGCGCTGATGAGCGTCTTACGCCTGTCACCTTGGTGTTACGATCGTAACACGCTTAATACATAAAGAATTCCCGTAGCACACTTGTTATGACTGTAACACGCTCATTACGACTTTATGAAGAACGTGAGGAGACATGGGCAACGAAAAGAAAGGAGTCTTCAGATACTCCTACAATCTCTCAACCTCACCAACGCCCAGTCTTCCTGGTTTTTATCCACAACTGAAGTGCAAAACCCACGTTCTTGTTTTTTTTAACTGTCAATTTCTCCTCTATAAATACGAGAGATTTCTATGAAGAACGGGGGACAAAGTTTTATTTACACAGAGAGTTTGATTTTTCATAAATTTCTTGCGGAAGCTCTGCCGAATTTACGAACCATTTCCCAGTTTGCATTTTTCCTACTGTTCTTGTTTTTATTTCTCTTTTACCATTTAATAGCCATTTCCAACATTAGGAAATTGCTATCTTAGTTAGAATTTTTTTTAGCCTCAGACTTCGTTTCGAGTTTCGATTCCGAAGGTTCCAATCTTGCCGACTTGTGGAAGAGGGAGCTTGAGGAATAATATTATTATTCAGGTTTTAATCGCATTTAATTTAATTTTAAGTACAATTTGTTTACGTTCAATTACTATTATTTATTTATCATGAATGTTTCACTGCTTTCCAATTATATTTCCTGTCTGTCTGTTTCAAGTACCATGACTAGCTAAATTTCTAGAGTCGGGATGTGATAATAGTAACTGAATGGATTAAATTGTTCCTAAGCTAAAATCCAAATTAACTTAATTTCTGGCTGTGATTTTTTATAATTAAAATCAATCTTTTTGTTTCGAGAGTAAGAAAAGTAGAATAGGTTAGGATCAAGACCACGAGAGTGTGAGGTTTTAACCAGATAGCTAAAGTTAGGCATTTGATTTAAATACAGCGAGAGCGCTTTAAAACGAATTAGAATTTATTAAGTTTTCAAAGAGTATTTTCTAAACACTTATGGGCTAGCGAGAGCAGGCATATGGCTTTAGGGGTATAATCTGAAATAAGACCACGAGAGTGTGAGTTGAGGGTTTTTAAACTGATAATTTCTACATAACCATTTAAGTTAAACATCTTTATATGCTTAGGTTCGATTAAATCCGCTTAAGTTCACTATATTACATACCGACCGCTTTATTATTATTATTATTATTATTATTATTATTATTATTATTATTATTTCCTTAGTTCAATTTAGTTTTCCTCTACTTTAACTTCTAAAAACTAAACGTGACAACATCCGCCTTAGCTAAACTAGCAAACCTTTATAACACTAGAGTGATTACAAAGTCCATGTGGATTCGACATCTTTTTATTACTACCGCGATAGGCTGTGCACTTGCAGTTAAGTTGGCATAACAAGAAATAAGTTTTTGTTTCCTTTTCAACTGCTGAGGCGGAATATGTCGTAGTACGTAATTGTTGTGCCCAAATTTTGTGGCTCAAACAACAACTACTTAATTTTAATGTCAAACTCGATCATATTCCGATATTTTGTGACAACACTAGTTCCATTAACCTAACTAAAAACCCGGTTTTACATTCATGCACAAAACATATTGAGATTAGGCATCACTTCCTTAAGGATCATGTAGAAAAAGGTGACGTCGTATTTGAGCATGTTGATAGAACTAATCAACTTGCAAATATTTTCATAAAACCTCTTGCGGCCGAGCCTTTCTTCCACATTCGTAGGGAACTTGGTGTTCTCGATATTTCGGATAGGTTGTAACTACATTAGTTTCATTAATCTTATTTATACTTGTACTCTCATGAATTATACGCACCCTTGTAACAAGTTATTTGTGAGAGAAAAATGTCATCCTGCATCATATAGGTAATATCATTCTAACTCTAACTCTACTCTTGATAACTCAAAGTGGTAAACTTGTAAATTTGTCTTTGATTTGTGCTTTTAAAGTTTTGTGATATGTGATCTATGCTTAGGTGATTATTTCTATTTTGTTGTGTCTTAAAATTAATGAATATTTGCAAATTTGAAAAATAGGCCTGCTTGGGTCGACCTAAGGCTGGAGACCATCGACACTTACTAGAACCTGTATTTCTCAGAATTGAGGGTCTATGCGTCGATGCATGACCTGTGTAGGTCGATGCATTGCACATTATTTTAACCAATGACTTTAGGAATTCTGTGTGACATTTGTGTTTTATATTTTCATCTCTACTCATTCACTCTCATTACTCTATTTACCCCCAAAACCTTCTCTAAAATCCTCTTTTACCCAAAAGGTCTCAAACTCGTCAAGCTTCATTTCACGGCTTCATCAAGACCTACAAAAAGAAGATTGGTAAAAGGAATTTCCTCTTTTCAACAAAATCCTGATTTGGTAACTGCTTTGTCTCTACTTTATAATGATTTGGTTGAATCTTATTCAAAGAACTTTAGTAAAAGAAAGATAGTTAAGCAATTTGTAGTGTACAAGCAAACCCTAGGTAGGTTGAATCTACCACATGTTGTTGAGTTGTTAAGATTTCAGAAACTTGGTATCTTTCTAGAGTGTGATACTGCATATAATGAATAGTTGATCAAAATATTCTATAATGGTCTTCAAGGTAGTTTTGATGGAAGCAATTTTAGATATAAGATGCATAATAAGGTTTATTCTGTTAATTGTGAGATTTGGATTAGAGTTTGAATTGTTTCCTCCAAGTACGGTTGCCATAAAAATCACCGATACCGATAACTTTGAGGGATATGACTTTAAGATTGCTCTTAATTCTATGTTGAAACATCCATAATCTGAAAGGGTTGTGAATAGCACCTTGTTTCTAAAGTTTGTCACAATGGATGCACTAAAATCGCTTGACCGTATTCTGCAGTGGATTGTCTCTCGCATCATTCGCCCTAAGAGGGGTGGATAGTCAAGGGTTGATCAGCCGGAGGTGCACCTGATCTATGCTATCAAAAATAAAATGAGGATCAATTGGCCTCACTGCATTGCGGGTAGAATGTATAGTCTGAAAGATTCCGGTAGAGGAACAACGTTGGGCTATGCTTCCTTTATACAACATATCCTGAACAAGGCCACCATTGGTGTTCCGGGTCTTCCCTTAGTTAGATTATCAACTGATCAAGAATTCACTCAAAAAACATTGACTATGATGGGTCACCAGTGGGATGCAAGTTATCAAAGGTACAAATATGGGGTAAGAAGTAATAATGTGTGCTTGCAGGAAGGAGATGATAGTGACGAGGAACATGATAAAGACAATGTGGAAGATGAGAATGTTGTTGAAATGGATGAAGATGAAGTGCAGGATGGAAACAATGCTAACATTTTAAACTTGCTTGAGTCTATGCGTTTTCAACAGGAGGAGAATTCTTCGCTTGTAAATGAGAGACTTGCTACTCTATCAAACTGTGTCAGGGTACAAGGTGAACAATCTGCTGCAATACTCCACCATTCTAGATCAACGATATAATACTTTGTATGGGATGATGGAGTCTCAAGCGAACAACTTCACCAACTTCACTAACAATTTCATACAACACTTCCCTCTCAACCAACCATCAAATCCACCACCACAAGGAGGAAATGAGAATGATGAAAATTGATGTTTTCTTTGGTCTTGTATTTTTCTATTTTCATGAACTTAAGCTAGTATTGGTTGTTTAATTATTTTTGGATTATGACTCACTTTGTGTTTGTCTCTCTTTGAACACCGGTTTGTAACTAAACTATGTGATTGGTGTCTATTTATGTTTTTTTTTTCTTTATGCCTTTCTCTAACATCTCATTATGTGATTGTTTATTAGAGTTATTGATTGCCAAAGTAGATAATGGTCTAACCTTACTTGTATTAGTTGTTGTTATTTTTAACCTATTACTTTTCCTCTTTTTGATGTTGTCAAAGGGGGAGAAGCATATGGAAGCTAAGAACAAATGATATGAAAGCCGTAACGAAAGGGTGCACAAAGATAGGGGGAGAAATCTCTGAGATTAAGATTCCGATACTTGATACTAAGAACAAGTTTTGCCATCATCAAAAAGGGGGACTATGTGAGGGCAAGGTTCCTTCAATAAGGGTTTCAATGATGTCAAAACTTTCCACTATATGTTGAAAATGTTGATAGATGATTTGGTGAACAAGGTAGCATAAAAAGTGTTCAAGAATTGGTATTTTTGGAAATTTACATATTGTGAGTGGACTCAAAGAAAGCTCAGGTCGACGCATGATTGAAAATTTCTCCTTTGGGAAGTCTCGGATTTGCTCAAGTCGACTGTGTGGTCGACTCATCCTGAAAGTAATATTTAGGAACTATGCGTCAACGCATAGCCCTGGAGCGGTTGACGTATGGATAGTGCACTTTGTCATAAATTACTTTCGAGAATGTTCAGGTCGAATCACCCTTCTATATAGAATCTGTTGAAAAAACAATACCTGCATGTTTTTGTTTGTGGTCGTCGATGTGGTATGACATCTTAATGGTTATTTTAGGGCTGAGATGATATGTATTTATAAGTAAAATTTCTACTGCTTATTTATTTCCAAGTCTAGATCTACTTTGTGTGACATCTTTTGTTTTATTTGTGTTGTGATCAAGTGTGGCATATGCCACTCTTGTAACTCTGTGCTTTGTTTCTAATGTTTTTTTTTTTTTTAACAGTGTAGCATTTTGTAATATTGTAATCCTTTGGTTAATTTCAGAAGTGATTTTGTTTCTCATGAATTATTTTCTGCTTCAATTTTCTATCTTGTCATAGCTGATACTTTCTTTTGTAGAAATTCTATTTTAGACAATATTAGTTGTCAAACATACTTTGACATGCTAAAGATATCTTGGAAGTTTCTGATAGTTAATCATTTAGGAGTTAGGATCAAGAAGGAGTTTGGATAATGTTTGGAGTTTTTAATTTGGATGTCTGAATATATATTGATAGGTTGTGTTGTGATTTGCTTGCTACTATTAGATGTTATCATGAATAGGTTGTGTTGTGATTTACAGTTTGATCAAAGTTGATTTCGATAATTGTAAATTAGATTGTGTGAATGAACTTTGTAGGCCCATTTATAATATTTATTATTGATCTAAAGTTTTTATTTAATATTGCTTTAATTAAAAATTTTATAATGCAACTGATTTTATATTGCAAAAGTATAACTCGTTCAGTGAAAATGTCGTAGTTTACTTTTACTTAAAATACCAGAACGTCATTTTTTTCAGAAAATCATTTAAAAAACACATCACTTTCGCTCTGAAGCAATTTTAGAATGCAAAAGCAACTAATATAAAAACTTAAAACAACCAAAGCATACAAACCACAAGCTTTCACATTTCATCTTAGATTCATTTTAAAGTCAATTTAACTCTCAATCTCATATCCAGAGCAAAGGAATGTCATTCTCATTACAAATCTCAGTCTTTTCAAAATTCAAAAATATGACATGTTGAAGTTACTTACTTAGTTTATAGTTTGAATTTACTAACATGCATATCAAGTGTTGGACAATATGTCGAACCATGTTAAATTCAAATGTTTGAATTTTTAGTGATTGAACTGAGTGATGTTGGAAAGGAAATGAGATGTACCATTTTATGCATTAAATTTTTTGTCTTAAATCTTAATTTAAAATAATGATCTTTAGGTCATAATCATGTCGCCTTGTTTAAATCATTTGCACATAACGACAAGTATGATACAATGTGTGTGTGTTGATAGGTAACAGAAACTAGGAAATCTTAGCACAACCTTAGCTAGAATACATCATTAATATGATAGGAAAATTATATGAAAATGCCATAGGAATAGAAGAAGAGTCACTTGATAGATACTCTAGAGTTAAAGGAGTGAAAGTGAAGTATGATAAGAAATAATCAATGTGTACATGGACAAGCTATTTGAGAAGAAAAATGACAAGGTGAATGTTTTTGCAAGAAGAATTATGACGACTATTTAGGGTTTTGAAGACATTTCCGTGATATGTACAAGCATGGCAAGTCTTATCAAACTAATATCAAAAAATTTCTAATCTGTTTCTTAAGGAAAAACCTTAAACTTGAAGCTCATATGTTGGTGGAACTTATCATAAACAATGTCATCCCAAAGAGCCATATCTCAAGCATAATGATGGATGTGGAAAAACTGGTGTGATATATATGCAAGACATAGATGTTGACACTGCCAGACTCATATGTGATGAGAATTGGTGGATCCTTCAGTCAAGAACCCAACCACTTGCCTTTCTCAAACTATTGAATGAGTTATTTCAGTGCTTCGAAGAACCTGTGGCTGATCTAACGATGGTCTCCATCAACCCTGACATTAATGATGCATATATTGATAATTAGTATAAAAAAATTAGAATTCGCTCATCCGTATAATCTCTAGGCATACATGAAATCACTTTTTTCGATTCTATGGACCATAGCTTGAAGATATACTTTTCATATAAGTGGGATATGATGGATGCACAATACATGGGTCTGGTTTCAACGAATGAGTCCATGCACTTGCAACAAACAAGTCACACTACTATAAAATAGACCTTTTGTAACACAATAGTACAGTGAACTTCATGTTAACCGTAATAATAATTCATTTTTAGGTGGTTTTTTGGTATTTACTAAAAGACATTTCATTGCAGTCATAGTTAAAAACCGTAGTGAAATGTAGCTGGAGTGAAAGGGTTCGAATTCCAGCTCCAATAATTTTCCATTTATCGTGACAAAATGGGCTTGACCTTGTATATCACCACGATTCTTTTAGTCAACCTTGGTGTAAAGTTCAACCATTTCATCATGGTTCGTTATACCAGCCGTAGTGAAAGGTGTTGCTTATTTATATATAAGTTAAATTATCTCTCCCTCAGTCCATAATAGTTGTCTCTCTCAAAAGAAAATTCTAATATTTATTTCACTCGTCTCTCTCAAAAGAAAATCCTAACATCTATTCCACTCATCTCTCTCAAAACAAAACCCTAACATCTATGTCACTTGTCTCACTCATATTGAAACCCCAAACGTATGCAGGGATTTCGTCTTCTTCGAACCTATAGCTACCTTACAGGTTCGTCTTTACCCTAGTTTATGTTTCAAAATATTTTTCAATAGCTTGTTTCACAATGTTTGAACTTTCTGGTTGTTTTGACTTGTAGGTATGGATGGATAAATGAAAAAAATTAACGAAGATGAAGCTAAAGTGAGTGTTGCAAACTTATGGATTAACACATGTTTGCTTCTCTCACTTCAACTTCATTTTCCTTTCCTTTTCATTTTGGATGTTATTATGGGACAAGTATGTTTCTAACATATTTTATGAGTTGATTTTGTTGTTATTACATATAAAAGTTGTATATTGTTTAATGTTTGTTGTTGATAAATATTGTTGTTAATGTTTGTTTAAGATGAGTTTATTATATCTTATGTGGTTTGAGTATTTTTCCAACACCTTATTGAATATATAACTTTTTTGAATTACATTATAAATTTATAATATGATAGATAAAGTTATACTTGAAAACAAGTCACACGTTCAATTCTAGACAAAAATTGTTAAGCCTATTATCTGTATTTTGCTCTTTAATAGTGAGAATTTGGTTTAATGCTTCTAGTTTTTCAACCTCCACTTCCTTCACCTTTAATTTAGTTTGAAAATTAAATAATATATTGCAAAATAAACTGGAGGTGAATGAAAGGGGTTGAAGAACTAGGAGCATTAAAACAAGTTCTAACAATTAACGAGTAAAATACGGATAAGGAGCTGAAGAATTCTTATTTAGAATTGAACATGTAACTTGTTCTTTTAATATAACTTAATTTGTCATATTATAATTTTCTAGATAAGACTAAAGGTTATATGATTAGTGAGCATTGGCGAAATACACATTCAACATAATTTATAATAAATTCAGTGTATATATCACAATGGTTGTTTGAAGTCACGTTGTGATAGATAGCGTACTACTTAACTCACACTTGCATGACTGTGGTGGAAAGAATCATACATATAACCACCTCTTACCTCACAACAGTTGGTCAAACGTTGTAGTTTCTATTTTCTAACCGTTGTAGTATTCCGTTTACGTAGTAGTGTTAATATTTTTATATATCATGTATTTAGCCTAAGGGCAGACCACTCTATACTCTAGGATACCCAATAGAGATGATGATGATGCAATGGGATAAAAGGAAGTGGAGATAATGACTTAAAATCATGCCACAACAAAACTATTTTAATAAGTTACTTTCATTCATTGATTTTTGAATTTTTGATATATATTGTTGTTTCTCTATTTTATTTACATGTAAAATGTTTATTTGTTATTTTTAGCTTAGGACTTCTTGCTTTGATTTTTTGCTTTCTTAGCTTAGTTTATTTAATTTAGTTTGCATATTTTCAAGATTTTTAGAATTAGGTTTAGTCTTGTTTTCATATGATGACTACTGTTTTGGTCTGACTCAATGTCTAGACATGGTCCAATCCACTCATACGTCTAGGATGATCCAATAACTTTGATCCAATTAATTGGGACAGGTGAAAGACACCTTTTTCCTTTTGCTCCTCAGCCAGGGATACATGGTCGGTCGTCCTCCATGATCAATAAGACTACCTCTTCCCTCAACTTCACCTCTACCCACATTAATAGCTACGTCTTATTTTGCTCGCCATGCACAGAGAAATCATTCATGAACTACCACAACACGCTTGCCCGTGACCACGACTTTGCCCCTCAGTCGAGGAGCCGTGGTCAGTTGAGCCCCAAGATCAACGAGACCACCCATGTCTACTCAAAATCTTTATCCCTCATCCTACCAGCCACACGAGGACAACCACCCATGAACAGCCAGAATCATCTTTTCCCGTGAGCACCTCTCTGCTCGTCATAACGGCTAGTTTTGAGCATCTCTTCCCGACATGACCAATTCCTGGTAGTTACCTATTTTTGAGGAACCTAATATCTAGGCCCAAAAATAGGAACCAATGGCCAAACGTCGGGGGAACTATATAATCCCTCACAGTTGTGAGGGCCAGACATCCAATATTCATTAAAAAAACTCTAATCTCTTTCTTGTATCTCTTAGTGCTCCTACTGACTTTAGCATCAGAGTGACTTACATGTACACCCCTCCTCCTTGATTCCAGTATTGGAATTGAAGTCTCTGGCCCACTTCAGGTTCTGATCAACCGGCAATATCAGTGGCGTCGTCTATGGGAAATCTGCTCTCCCCATCTTTCTTTCCCCAAAAACCAAAGATCAAAGCATATATTCAAGATTTCGATCATGGCCAGTCATGATTACGACAATGCTCACAAACCCATCATCTCCCATGTCCGCAAGACAGATGACTATGGAGGGATGCCCTTTCTTAAAGATGCCATCCAATTGAGGAACGATCACACCACCTCCCCATCCTTTGACGAGGCTGAAGACGTCGACGTTGAAGCTCACAAGATCAAGAAGGCTCGAGAAGGAGCACCAGAGAACATGCGGGCAATCCCTGCTCCACCCAATGCTAACCCTACTATGAAGGCCCTGCTCGCAACTCTCAACCAGACCAACTCCCTAATCCGCCAACAAAATGAGAGGATTGAGGCGTTGGAAAATGCTCACCGATCAAAGTCTCCCCCACGGAGGCACCAACGATAAAGATCACACAGCATGTATCCTCAACAACATGATCACTGTCGGGAGCAAGAAAGAGCCTATCTCTTGGCCATCAAGAAATGTGATCACACCTCTCCTCGGAGATACCAACTCTCCTGGGTGGCTAAGAAACTAAAGGGAAGATCGAGAAGCCAATCTCCTCGGTAAGACAATGGTCCCCGACGGGGGAAGGACAACTATTCTCCACCACCATCATCGGGATGAAGCGACGAGGAAGACCCTAGAGGTGCATTGTCTCGGGCTATCATATATTCCCCCTCCTCATCGGACTAGAAAAGCCATTAAATCTGGGAATGTATGACGGGACAACTTATCCTGACGAGCATATCAAGAACATTGATGCCCTGCTCGACTACCGTTGCGTCAGGACGCCATCAAGTGCAGACTATTTCCAACAAATCTGAGAAAAGGGCAATGTCTTGGTAAAAAATCCTCCCCAACGAATCCATCAACTCATGGAAGCAGTTAGGAAAGATATTCTCAAGGAACTTCACTGCCTCTCGTTGTCATTGGAAGAAAGAGGCCTCGCTAGGAGCGATCATACAAAGAAAACAAGAATCTCTCTGAGCATACATTGAGAGGTTCAACAAAGAATTCGTTCAGGTCTCCACGACTTACGATATGAAAAAGTACTTGCTCGAGCGAGGGTTGCACCCCCCGCAACAATTTTGCCAAAGCAGTTGGTATAGAAACACCAGCCACACTAGATGCCCTCCTCCTCAAAGCCCAGACATATATCCAGTATGAGGAGAAAGTGACCACTAATAATGCTCGGCATCGCAGCAGAAATGACCTCGCCAGCCTCCCCGAAGAGAGGAGCGCATAAAAGAACCATTTTTGCGAACACGACAGTCGAGCAGGCATACGTTCCATGTGAACACAACAGTCGAGCAGACACACATTCCCCACAAACACCCCAGCCTAACAGACATATGTTCCCCATGACCACACCAGTCGAGCAAGCATATGTTTCCCGCGAACACGCCAGCCTAGCAGGCATACATTCCTTGCAAACACACCAGCCTAGCAGGCGTATATTCCCCGCGAGCGCAACACCCGAGCAGACATCATGTCTAAGCTCGCGAGCACGAAGAAGAAAGGTGGAACAAGTCCGTCGTAAAAGAGATATTATCGCATCTGAGCAAAAATGGAAATGGGGCATACTATCTCGAAAACCTACATGGGGAAGAACTTGATCGACCATGAAACACCGAAAAGCTGAAACAATATTACAGCTAAGGCCATAAACAGTCGACGTGCTCTGTCAAAACGACGAACACAACATTCCTGACCACGTGTGCATGCTCAGGTACAAGCATAATACCTCAAATTAAACGAAGAGGTAAGTTTCCAGTCTTTTGACGAGCAGATTCTTAGCCCAACAGGGAAAATTTAAATGAGCTCCACTGTCGTCGTACTACGATGGCAGAACACCCAACTCGTGATGGGAAGTTCACGCCTCCGAACTCAGGCCCCAAACGAGACTTGAGTTCTAGCCGATGCCCGATAATATACCATGTTCGTTCGGTCTGTCTCCCCTTACTGGAGAACCTCAATACTAACGAGCAAACCCCCATAAACTCCTAAGAAAATGAACGTCCCAAACGACCGAGAATACAAACATACATAAATCTAATAAATAACAATATATCACGTACGAGCATGTCCTCGTAAAAATAATGAAACGTCCTCGTCGCGAACAACAATCACCAACAGTGCACTTCCCTCCTCGGCATACGGGTTGTCTCTAAGTCGTCACTCATATTCCTAGAAGCAACGATTTTGGGGGCTCCTGTTATGGTGTGGCCCAATGCCTAGGCATGACGCAATCCACTCCTACATCTAGGATGACCCAATAGCTTTGGCCCAATCAATTAGGATAGGTGAAAGGCATATTTTCCCTTCTGCCTCTCAGCCAGGGACATGTGGTCGGTTGTCCCCCAGGACCAACAAGACCATTGCTTCCCTCAATTGCACCTCTGCTCACGTCAGCAACTACTTCTTATTCTGCTGGCCACAAACAAAGCAATCATCCAGGAACTACCACAATATGCTTTCCCGTAACCACACCTCTGCCCCTCAGTCGAGGAGCTGTGGTCGGATGAGCCCCAGGATTAACGAGACCACCTCTGTCCGCTTAAACAAGCTAGTCCTCATTCTGTCAGTCACACGAGAACAACCGCCCAGGAATGACTAGAATCATCTTTTCCTGTGAGCACCTCTCTGCTCATCATAACGAATAGTTTCGAGCATCTCTGTCTGACATGACCAATTCTTGACAGTTACCTATTTTTTAGGAACCAAAAATAAGAATCAATGGCCAAGCGTCGGAGCACTATATAAACCCTCACACTTGTGAGGACTAGATATCCAATATTCATTCTAAAAACCATAATCTCTTTCTTGTATCTCTTTGTGCTCCTACTAACTTTAGCATCAAAGTGTCTTACAGATACACTTCCCTCCTCCTTGATTCCAGTATTGAAGTTGAAGTCTCTAACCCACTTTAAATTTTAATCAGTCGATAAAATCAAGATCAACTACCATTATTGTTATTCAATATGGTTTAATTTCCCTTATTAGAAATATTATCCATGATTTAGGTTTGATGCTACATGCTTGCATGAAGTATAAAATATTTGTCAAATACTAAAATTTAAGATCAATCTTATCAATTATTTTTGAATACATGTGTGGCTATAAATTTATTGCTTATTCAAAAGTATGCTTTCATTTACCATTACACTTATTTTATTGCTTAACTCATTTTTATAGTTATATTTTCAAATATTAATCACTTTCTACTTATAATTCACGTAACATTAAAATTAATATTACAAATTTAATTAATTTAAAATATTTGTGTTACCTCAAATTAAAGTTTGATTAAGTGATAGATAATTATTTTTGCATGGATTAAAAAGTTAAATGCCTTCTCATTAAGAACTTTAGAGTAACAACATTAAAAGCCAAACCATTTTAATTCAAAACAAATTACTTGTATCTCAAATAAATTCAACAACCAATTTTAATGGAGTCATTTTTTTTTTAAACTTGAAACCAAAAGCACCCCATAGACCATAAATAGTTACACATTTTAGAAAAGTGTTTGTTAAAAATCTCTCCTTTTTTAATAACATTACAAAAATATATTCTTATAAAAAAAAAAAGGAGAAATTGTAACATATATTTAAATTTCCCTCACCGTAGCCAACATATTGGGTCCAATAATTGTTAATATAATACGACTCAACATAATAATGTTAGCATAGGCGGTTTTAGTATGCGGCTATTCTCGGCAACTGCTCAGACTCTTTAGTCTGGCCCAAATTTATTTTAATTAAAAAATAAAAAAAGGCAAAAAATTTAAAGGAAAAAAAAAAGAAAAAAAGGGCAAAAACAAAAGTAAACCTAACTGCAGCACCACCAATCCCTTCTCCGCGACGGCGACAGACTCCTTCCTCCTCTCTTTCTCAATTAGTTTTAGTTTATTATATTCAAGCACTAATCGGTTCGACATACTATTTTCCTCTTCTTTTTTTCTGTCTCTTGTTCTTTCTATTCATTCATATGCTTTTTAATTTTATTTTATTTAGCTTGAAACTATATGATGTCATGATGATTTGAGCAGATGGTGAAACCACCTCTGCCTGCCATGAAGCTTAACTATCATATTCAATATTTTATGAAAATAAAACCTTTATTACTTTCTATGATTGCAAGAGTATATTTTTATTAAGCTATATGAAAACAAAATCTCCCTTGCCATGAAACTATATGATGTATTTTATTAAAAATTACTTTCTATGATTGCAAGTGAATTTTTTTTCCAGATTCAATACTTTATATGATTGCAAGTGAATGTATAAATTATCTAATTGTTAATTGAGTATTAACTTAACTTAAGATCATTTAATTTCATAGATGAGGAGATTTCTAGTTGATAGAGCAAGTATGTGAATGTCGTATAACCGGAAGTCGAATTAGAACCACCGTCTAATGTGGTTAATGAGTTTAACCCAAATGAGATTGTGCATGATCCAGGTCGTAGGAAACAAATTAGTGAGTATACTCAGGATATTCAAGACCAAGTTAGGAGGGCATATATATTGAAGGGTCCAATGCAACCAGATTTGCCAAGCTTTCCTCGTACTCCATTTGGAAGTGTTAAATAAGCATAGTAAATCATCGTATAAGAATTATACATGGTTAGAATACAGTGAGATCAAGGATGCAGCTTATTGTTTTTATTTCTTTCTCTTTAAGCAATTCGGGAGGACCGAGCACTTTAGTTTTGAAGTTTTCACTAAACGCGGATATAGAGATTGGAAGCATGCATCTCAAGGCTTGAAAGGTCACGTTGATAGTCATAATAGTTTGCGCATCTCATGTGTCAAGCACCGTGATGTCGCACTATGTAAAAAAATACGAAAAAGGTGTGTAGCGGTAAAGATTTGAGATTAAGTCATCAATTGACTTATCTCACTCAATGAAGTCGCCACTGCACTTTATTGTTTCCAAAGGGAAATGGGAAAATAGCAAACAAAATCCACAATAAAATAAAAGATCAGAGATCGAGGTACATGGGTCGGTTATGCAATGGGAAGGTATTAGCATCCTAAGCATTTATGGTACTCCGCATGATCCACTTCCTAAGCATCAGATAACATTCATCAACGGATTTCAACTTGTTGCAAATGTACTTACTTTTGTTGATTTTATATAAATTATGATCTACTTAATTTATAACTAGTATGAATGAGAGAGATATTTGTTAAGCATACTCCTAATTCCTAAAGACACCCTGTTTGAAAACTCTAGTTTTAAAGATTTGTCATTTTTAATTTCTAAATTTTAAAACAGAGCTCAATGCTTTTATTGGTTTCAAAAAATCTACTTTTCTTTTTCTGATCTCTAGGTGATATATTTTGATGGAATGCTGATGAATTCTCTAATTGTGCCTCATTGTTTGCTTTATACTCTTAAAGTGCTGAAGTTTAAAAAAATTGTTGGTCATGTGCGTGGATTAAGTATTGCCAGATATATTTTAGAAAATGGTCAGGTATTGGAGAGGATTAATTTTTTCCTCTGTTCCAAGGAAGCTCAAGAGGAGGTACTTTCGTTTAAGAAATGTTCTAGTTCAGTGATTTTAGAATTTTCATCTGAGCTGTAAAAATATCATTTGAGGAATTTTTTTTTAAGATTGATAAAAAAAGGAGCACAGTTTTATTTGGAGAATGTATGTAGTTGCTACATGCAGTTATAGAAATTGAGTTTAAGAAATGATAAAACTTACTGCAGGAACTATATTTTGTTTATACATATGATATGATTTTCATGTCACTGATTAATCTCTGTGAGTTAATTGATCAAGTGATTTTATGCTCTTGTGTAAATTAGGTTTGATTTGGTCATTACTGTGAATGGAAAGAAGGAGAAAATAGCTTCAGGTTTGTTCAACCCCTTTCACTGCCACTTGAAGGTTGCTCAAGATCAAATGGCGAAGATTGGTTATTCAATTGTTCTTGTGCCTGAGCACGAAAGCGATGCCACATGGTTTTCCAGAGGAACTATTGAAAGGTATGGCTTGTTATCATAATTTTTTATTTGTTGATAACTTAGATTGGCATATCTTGGAATCATTGTTGTTAAATAGCAGTTATAGCTATTGTACTATAGTGTAGCGGAATTTGATCACATCCCTATTGTTTTTTATTATGCTACTTAGTAAAATGTGTTCTCAAATAGTGGCTCTACAACATTGTAGCATACCGGAATTTTAACAAACCACCATTTTGCCGATCTGTATTTGACAACATTATTTGGAATTTGAATTGATAGCGGCGTTTTTAGGCAGTACTTAATTTCACACAAATGAGCGTGTTGAACTAATTTTCTCAGCTTTTATAGGTTTGTTCATTTTGTGAGCACACCTGAAATACTGTAACATGTATATATTATAGAATCCGAAATTTTAACATGTATATATTATAAAATCTGAAATCTTACAAATTGAAGAGGCAATTGCAATTCAAGGAAATAATTCCTTTGGGATTAACATTGTACTGTCTTGATAGAAAATTATGAAGTCAATGAAAACTTGCTCAGGCTTCATAATTTTTCTGGCTCCGTCACTGAATATTAGGTAAATATAAGTTAGGTGAAGTTTGTTTTGCAACTTACCAAATCTAGAAATCTATCTTAAACTTATTTATATTAGAATAAAATCTCTACAATTCATATCAGGACTACTATTTTACTTTTAAGATCAATTAACTCTATATTATTAGATAACCAATAATTTCCAACCTAAAAATATAAATAATTGTCATTATAAAATTTAAATGTATTTAAAATATTAACTACATTTCTAAAAGTCTTTTTTTAAATAAATATTGTATACTAAATTAAACTGACTAATAAAACGTAATTCAATTAAAATAGCTAATTAAAAATGATTACTTAAAAATGATTAACTAAAAATGATTATTTAAAACGGTTAATTAAAATGTATTTAAAATATCAACACATTTAAGAAGTATAATGGGCAGTGGAAGAGGGAACAAAAACATCTTTTAGGTACCACATACTAAGTTGGGAGTGACAATGTCAGCCTTTCTTTCTAATAAAAGTCACCAGTCACCACCCATGCTTGTCATAATCAAATTCAAATCAAAATTTCTTAATTCAAAGTTAAGATATAAAACTATAATTTAATCCAGCATATATGGAGACTAATTCAATTTAGTTACATAAGTCACAACATAGGCAGGATTTTATGGTTGTGAGGTGGACCTGCACCGTCCTAAATCCTTCGCCACACAACTTGGTTAAAAAGTAGTCTCTTGTATCATCCATTTTCTTCTATTATTTGTTCTCATTTTTATTTTTAAAAAAAAATAATTTAAATTACTATAATCAAATATTGAATATTAAATATTTCATGTTTGAAAACACAATGTTTAGTGTTGACTACACCTTCCATGAATACAGTCATAGTGTAAATTACGAGACAAAATTCAGTATAACACATCCATTTAAAATGATAGGTAAAATAATATTTGTTCCATTCTACTTTAAATCCGTCACAAAAAGAGTAAAACGGACAAATGAAATTGGATTTAAGATTTAGTCCGTCGTGCCAAAATAATAAGTTGGTGAATAACAAATTTATCCATCTATCTATTTTTTAATAAATTAATAGTTTTTTCATATATTTTAATAAAAAATTTCATTTCTTTTTAAAAATATTTTTTATAAAACTTTAACAAATATTCCTAAGTTGAGGACAACAGCTAGAGCAAAAAGTATGAACGTTATCACACTAAATTGCAACATAAAAGAAAATTATTAAGATTAGAATTTGAATCATTTGATAACATAAAATAAAATAAACATAGTCTTTCGTTTTAATATTATAAATCTAAAAGTGTAATGGTAACATATAAAAAAAATTAAAGTATGCACGAAGACTTTTTTTTTCTCTTTCCAAATCGTTGATTTATAAATATTAATAATCTATTTATATTTCAAAAAAAATACACGGATTTGAACTCTAGAAGAACAACCTCTTAATACAATTAGTAATTGCCAACCGAGATAATTTCAATATTGCTGCAATATCGTTCAATGCAGATTATAAGTACAAACAAAGACATTTTCAAGATCATATAGCATATTACATTTATACAAACCAGACTGTAATTGAGTGCTAATGTATAATATGCATACATATTGAAGTGCTTAATGTTTGAACTAATAACAATACGTGACAAATATAGAATTTTTTATATTTGTAAAAATCTTGAGAATCAACAATAAAAATAAGATGGCAAATCGAACAAATAAATGTATAAAAGTACACCAATATTTTTAACGTGGAAAATTCTTCAATATGAGAGTAAAAACCACGAGTCGTTCAGACCAAAGAAAATAATTCTATTATAATCAATTGAAGATACAAGAGAGTCTTAAAGTGATTCACAAAATAGTGATAACAACCGCAAATCACAAAGCAAACTAGCTTACAAATAAGAATCAAAAAGCTGAAAAATTTCTCAAATCTACAGCTTCAGTGCGAAGAAGATATCTCTCGCCTCAGACCTTGTTTTGAAGATTCCAACGGTAAAAAATTAGATATATGTATTGCAAACAAATCCACCAAATTTGAGCTCAATTCAACGGTGAACGAATCAGGGATCATCGTTTTATTGAGACTGATGCAGAAAAAGCACGAATGAATTTCTCTCCTCTTTTCTCTCTTTTTGAATCCTTATTTTTCTCTATTTCTCTTAATCTTAAAATGACAGTCTCCACTTAAATAAGTGATACAAACGGGCTTTTCATATATGGGTCTTTCTCCACATAGGAAGGGAGCTCAAGCCCAATAAATCTCCCACTCACAACTATGTGGAGAAAATTGTCAAACTGGCAATATCACAACAAGTTTCAAATTTCTCTCTTGATAATGTTTTAGTCATCATATCTGAACCATTATCATTTGCATGAACTTTAGCTAACTCCAACAACTTAGCATTCAAAACATCATGTATCCAATGGTATCTCACATCAATATGTTTGGACCTATTATAAAAAGTCAGATTCTTACTAAGATGAATAACACTTTGACTATCAACAAATAACACAGATTTGTCTTGAACAAAACCAAGCTCCTACAAAAATTTCTTCAACCAAAGTAACTTTTTGCATACTTCGATAATTGAAATGAACTCAACCTCAGTAGTAGACAATGCTACACACTTTTGCAATCTGGATTGCCAAGCCACAACTCCCCCTGGAATTTTAGTCATGTAGCCCGAAGTGGACTTTCGGGAATCAATGTCTCCAACCATATTAGATTCAGAGTATCCCACTAGAGTAAGCTTATCTCCTCCAAAGCAAAGCCTCATTAAAGTAGTACCACGAAGATACCTTAAAATCCATTTTACAATATTCCAATGCTCTCTACCTAGATTTGACAAAAATCTATTGACTGTACCAACAACACGTGTTATATCTGGTCTTGTACATACCACTGCATACATCAAAATATAAGAACAAGAAGTGTTTAGACATCTGACCTTGAGATTTCGATGATAACTTTACATGTTATCTTATAGCATAATTGTATACACTAATGATTTCGCTCTAGTGTATAGTGAAGGTGTGAAAAATATAAGAAGGGGGTTTGAATTGAGTTTTAAATCAAAAACTTTTCCTTTTAAAATCCCCTTTAAATCTTAATAAGTTACTTCACTTAGTGATAATAATGATAAGATGCAAGAAGGAAAGAACAAATTATGTTTATACTAGTTCACTTGAAAACTATCAAGCTAGTCTAGTCCACCCACCAAGGTGATTTTGCCTTTCTCAACAAAGACTTAATCCAATAATCAAACAAATTATTATAATTCACAGGCTAACTACAAGTGACTAACGTCACAACCTCTAAGATACACTAATCTTAGACTTCTCAAGGATTCTGACCAACTGGTTCCTTAAGGAAAAACAAACAATTGTTTGAACAAAGTTTGTTTACAAGAAATTATGCTTCTACACAAGCGGATATGTAAATAGTAATTTTAGAACATGGACTAGAGAAATATGAAAGCGTATGAACAGTCTTATTAGAAAGTGTATCAACGTGAATTGGCGTGAATTAGCAATTTTCTCTCATAGTCTTCAAGCCTTTATATAGCCAATAAAATATTATAACCGTTGAAGGGTATTTCTGAAATTTCTAGAAAGTTAGAAGCTTGAGCAATCACGTGGGAGACAAGATCGTATGCAACGCCCGTCCTTCATGGTAGTGGAATGGAATATTTTGTTTGTACCATGTACTTTTTGTACCCGTAATCTTATCCTCTTTTTCTTCTGACATCAGAGGTTTCTGAGCATGTGTTGGAAGAATGAAAATAACACTTGGGTCTTCAGAACTTCAAGTCTTCAGAGTCTTCAGTACTGTGTATTCAAAATCTTCAGCACTTGATCTTTAGAACCCTTTGTAGAACCTTGGGTTACCAGAACTTCAAGTCTTCATAATATTCAGAACTTCGTCTATCAGAATCTTCGGCACTTGGTCTTGAGAATCCTTTGTCTTCAGAAACATAAGGCTTCAGCATCTAGACTTCAGTTAGAACTTCTGTCTTCAGATCTTCAGAACTTGGTTTCTTGGACATGTATCAGAGTTAGAACTTCAGAGACTTTTGAAACTTATTCTCTTCTAATGTCTTGGAAGTGCCTTTCATCAGAAGCAGAACATGTTTGTTAAATACTCAAAATAACAAATATTAGAGTATAAAAATTGTTCATATAAACATACTCATTTGTTATCATAAAAACTCAGAGATAAAGTTGCAGAACCAAATCTTGTTCTAACAATCTCCCTCTTTTTAATGATGACAAAACTATGTATTTTGATGACACAATTTTGTAAAAAATAAGAAGGGTAAGAAACACTTATCCTTTATATGAAAACTCACCCTAAGTCAAAGACTTGATGAAGATCAAATATCCTGATTCTAAACCATTTGAGTAGAACTCCCATGGTTCCAATAGATCAGATATTGAGATCTTGAGAGTCTTGACACCAATCATGCAAATTGAGATCTTGAACCTCTAGTGTCACAAAGACAAATTCCAGATTCTCAATTCAGAGCCTGGTTATGAATAGTCTGATTATGAACTTAATAACTTCTTAGAGTCTGGATCCAAAAGTTAGAGAAAAGCCTTGTTTAACACTTTCAGATCTTGACTTTAATTAGAGTTCATAATTCCTGAAAAAGAAAACAATTCTAACAGAAATAGAAGTTTAAGTGGGTTAGAGTGTAAGCACCTCTTTTCAGAAACATTTTTCAGAATTTGATTATCATAATCAAAATTACTTTCAGTTATTTACTCCTCCTTTTTGTCATAATCAAAAAGGTAAAATAACAAGTAAAATAAGAAGTGATAAACCAAAATAAACTTCATTAAGTTTAAAAGATCATAAGTCAGAAAAGATAAGATCCAAAACATAAGAAGCAAGTAGTTCTAAGGTTCATAAGCAAAAGGGAAATTAAATTCCTAAGAGCCTAGGGTCCAAATGCAGGAGGTGTTGGAGGAGATATCTTGTCAAAAATCAGCTTCAGCATACTCTGAACATTCTCGTTGATGACCTTCTGTTGAGTAATGCTCTTTCTGAAAACTGTTAGAACATAGTTTGATTCTACAACCCTTGATTAGAGTTTTGATGATAACAAAATACAAAGAATAAATAAATTCAAAGTTATATATATAGAACAAATATGATTCTTAAAATTATGTTTTATATATGCAGAAGCTCTGATGGAATCAACATCAGAAGATCAGTAATATATCAGCATCAGAAGATCAATAATATATCAGCATTAGAATATCAGTAACATGTGCTTGACGCGAAGCTTGATGACCAGAATATACGCTGAAGCTTGATGACCAGAATCTGCGCATAACATATACACTCTGACTCTGATCAAAGATCCTTACCAAGTTATCATCACTCAGAAGCGTTATCATAAGCTAAGAAGACTCTGAAGCGTTACTATGTATTCAAGACAGAATTAATGCTAACGGCTCTCTTCAGACAAGATCTTCTCAAAAAGGAAAGTGCGTTATTATCATTTAACTGGCTTTATGGACAACGTCTCTACCTTGCCTATATAAACAAGACTGCCTGAGAAAATACGCACGCATGCACTCAAACAAATTTCAAAAGCTTTCAAACCACGCTTACTCAAAACGCTTTAGCAATTCAGTTTTATTCCAAGCTTAAAATTGTGTAATTATCATAGTTGTGATATACTGTTTTATTAGAAAATGTTGAACACATTCTTGTTCTATTATTTGTAAGAGAATTCCTTGAGATAAACCGGTTTTTGGTTATACTCAAGAAGGCTTTAACAGTTGTTAAAGTAGCTGTGTAATCCTTTGAATATAGTGGATTAAGACCTCGTTGGAGAGAGGCGAAATCACTTTGACGGGTGGACTGGAGTAGTTTGAGATCAAATGGACCAGGATAAAAATACAGTGTTGTCTAAGCATTTCGTTTTAAGTTTTACAATTCAACCCCCCTTCTTGTGTTTTTCACATCTTCAATTGGCATCAGAGCGCCTGGTTTTGAGCTTATAACACTTAACCGTGTCAGTACAAGATCCAGCGTCAGAAAAACATAATGGCAGGACCAAATCAAAACATCAGCAATGACAACAATGAAGAAAGAGACATATTCAGTGGCAAACCTCCAGTCTTTGATGGAGAGAACTTTGACTACTGGAAAGACAGAATTGAGAGTTTCTTTCTGGCCCATGATGCTGATCTGTGGGACATGGTGACTGATGGATACATGCACCTAATGGATGGAAGTGGTCAGAAGATTGACAGGAAAACAATGTCTGATCAGCAAAAGCGTGATTTCAGAAATCATCACAAGGCCAGAACAGTTCTTCTCAGCGCCATCTCTTATTCAGAATATGAGAAGATATCAAACAGAGACACTGCAAAGAATATGTTTGACTCTTTGAGAATGACACATGAAAGCAACATTCAAGTCAAAGAAACCAAAGCCCTTGCACTCATTCAGAAGTATGAGGCATTCAAGATGGAAGAGAGTGAATCAATATAAGCTATGTTTTCAAGATTTCAAATTCTTGTTGCTGGTCTTAAAGTTCTTGACAAAGGGTATTCTACAGCTGATCACGTTAAGAAGATCATCAGAAGCTTGCCAAAACAATGGAGGCCAATGGTCACAACGCTTAAGCTAGACAAGGATCTCAACAAAATCTCTCTGGAGGAACTTGTCAGCTCCCTCAGAAGTCATGAGATAGAGCTTGAAGCAGATGAACCTCAAAATCAAGGTAAGCCATTAGCTTTAAAATCTAACAGAAAATCTGACTCCAAAGTTTTGCAGGCTGTGGAAGAAACCTCTGATGGGTCCTCATCAGAAGAAGATGAACTATCTCTCCTCTCCAGAAGGGTAAACCAATTGTGGAACAGAGGAAAAGAAAGTTCAGGAATCCCAAAAGATCAGAAAATCAGAATGAATCTTTCTCCAGATACAGAAGGTCAGAATCCTCCTCTAGACACAGAAGATCTGAAGGTTCTTCAGGAAACAGAAAGCCAAACAACAAAGACATCATCTGCTATGAATGTAACGAGCAAGGGAACTACAAAAGTGATTGCCCAAAGCTTCAGAAGGAAAAGCCCAAAAAGAAGTTTGGCAAGGAAAAGAAGAAAAGTGTCATGGCTACATGGGATGATTCTAACACATCTGAAGCTGACTCAGAATCAGATGATGAAAGAGCTAACATAGCTCTCATGGAAAACATAACAGAAGACAGTGAAGCTTCTGAGTCAGAATCTGAATCAGATACAGAAGAGGTATTCCCTGAATTTACTATAATCTTTACTAAGGTTGAACTAGCTGAAAGCCTTAATGAAATTCTGGAAAGATATCAGCAGATCAGAGTCAAATTCAGAAACCTGAAAAGGGATCTTACTTCTGACTCTGATAAGACTGAGAGTCTCAAATTGGAGAATTCTGAGTTAAAAGATAAAATTTCAAATTATAAAACCAATTGCAAAACTCTCAGAAGGAAACAATCCCTGAAACTCCCAGCAATGCTGATGAGATCATCAAGGAGTATGATCACAACTTTCAGAAGTTTCTAGCTAAAAACATAGACAGAAGCAAAATGGCTTCAATGATCTATGGAGTTAGCAGAAATGGCAGAAAAGGGATAGGATATCAAGGTAAGGTACCTACACCAAAAAATGCCATGGATTTAGTTATAAAACGTACTCCACTTGATTCACACTTTATATATGGGCACACACATGACATAAAATATACAAGTAGTGATTACTCTGTCAAACCAAAATTCAACCAGAGTTTTGGTAAAACTAACAAATCAGGACCGAAGAAAATGTGGGTACCTAAGGATAAAATAATACATGTGGCAGATATCTTTAGCAGCAAAGCAAAAACACCAATCATGGTACCTGGACTCCGGCTGCTCATGACACATGACGGGAAGAAGGCATATGTTCCAAAGCCTGGAACTTAAGCCTGGAGGCCACGTAGGTTTTGGAGGCAATCAGAGAGGAAAGATCATTGGCTCTGGAACAGTAGGTAATGGAAATCTTCCCTCTATAAGTAATGTTTTATTAGTAGATGGATTAATGCATAACCTGTTATCCATAAGTCAATTAAGTGATAACGGTTATGATATAATCTTCAATCAAAATTCATGCAAAGCTGTTAGTCAGAAAGATGGGACTATCCTATTTAATGGAAAGAGGAAAAACAACATTTATAAAATCAAACTTTATGAATTGAAAAGTCAGAACGTAAAGTGTCTTCTGTCTGTTAACAACGAGCAATGGATCTGGCACAGAAGATTGGGACATGTTAGTATGAGAAGAATATCTCAGATTAACAAACTCAATTTGGTCAGAGGACTTCCTAACCTAAAGTTCAATTCAGATGCTCTGTGTGAAGCATGTCAGAAAGGCAAGTTTGCAAAACCAGCTTTTAAATCCAAAAACGTTGTTTCCACCTCCAAGCCATTAAAACTTCTGCACATTGACTTATTTGGACCAGTTAAAACTGCTTCAGCCAGTGGCAAGAAGTATGGGTTAGTAATCGTAGATGACTATAGCAGATGGACATGGGTAAAGTTCTTAAGGCACAAAGACGAGTCACACTCTGTGTTTGTTACCTTCTGCAACCAAGTTCAGAATGAAAAGGATCTTAGAATCGTCAAAGTCAGAAGTGATCATGGTGGAGAATTTGAAAACAAAGATTTTGAGTTATTCTTTAATGACAAAGGCATTCTGCATGATTTCTCTTGTCCTAGAACTCCCCAGCAAAATGGAGTTGTAGAACGAAAGAACAAAACATTGCAAAAAATGGCCAGAACCATGATCAACGAGACTAACGTTGCTAAGATCTTCTGGGCATAGGCAATAAACACAACGTGTTACATTCAGAATAGAATCTCCATAAGACCTATTCTGGAAAAGACTCCATATGAATTATGGAAGAACAGAAAGCCCAACATTTCCTATTTTCACCCATTTGGATGTACATGTTTTATTCTGAATACAAAAAATTATTTGAACAAGTTTGACTCTAAAGCACAAAAGTGTATTATGTTAGGATACTCTGAACGCTCAAGAGGGTACAAAGTATACAATACAGAAACACAGATTGTGGAGGAGTCAATCAGTGTTCGTTTTGATGATAAGCTTGACTCTCAAAAGTCAAAGCAGAATGAATTCCTTGCAGGTATGGAAATTGAACTCACAGGTACTGAAGACAAATCATCAGAAGCTTTCAATAAAGACACTCCCTCAACATCATAAAGAGTCACTGCAAGCAATCCAACACCTTCTGTTGATCAACTCCAGAAAAGACTATCCAGAAGCATCTTGGATCACCCAGAAGAAACAATCTTAGGAAGAAAGGAAGATCCAATCAGAACAAGATCTAGCTTCAGAAACTCTGAAGAATCCCTCATGGGACTGGTTTCTCTAATTGAACCAACAACAATTGATGAAGCACTTCTGGACAATGACTGGATTCTAGAAATGCAAGAGGAGCTAAATCAATTCACAAGAAATGACGTATGGGATCTAGTTCCCAAACCAAAAGGATTCAACGTCATTGGAACAAAATGGGTGTTCAGAAACAAACTGAACGAACAAGGTGAAATCATCAGAAACAAAGCACGACTGGTGGCACAAGGTTATAGTCAGCAAGAGGGAATAGACTATACAGAAACCTTGGCTCCAGTCGCCAGGTTAGAATCTATCAGACTCTTAATCTCATTTGTTGTTAATAAAGGCATCACTCTATCAGATGGATGTTAAGAGTGCATTCTTAAATGGATATATAGAAGAAGAGGTATATGTGCACCAACCCCCTGGTTTTGAAAGTTCCAAAAATCCATAATATTTTTTCAAACTAAAGAAGTCACTCTATGGTCTGAAACAAGCTCCCAGAGCTTGGTATGAAAGACTAAGTAACTTCCTGTTAGAAAAGGAATTCACCAGAGGGAAAGTGGACACAACCTTGTTCTATAAGACAGTTAAGAATGACATTTTAGTATGTCAGATTTATGTTGATGACATCATTTTTGGATCTACTAAACCTTCTCTGGGAAGAAAGTTTGCTAAATGTATGCATACAGAATTTGAGATGAGCCTAATGGGGGAACTAAAATTCTTTCTGGGCATTCAGATTAATCAAACCCCAGAAGGAACTTACATTCATCAGAGCAAATATGTCAGAGAACTTCTGAAGAAATTTGATCTCTCAGAATGTAAGTCATCAAAGATTTCAATGCATCCCACGTGCATTCTGGAAAGAGAAGAGGTAAGTAAAAAGGTAGAACAGAAGGTCTACAGGGGTATGATTGGTTCTCTTTTCTATCTGACGGCTTCAAGGCCTGACATTCTATTTAGTGTTTGCATTTGTGCTAGATTCCAATCAGATCCTAGAGAATCTCACTTAACAGCAGTTAAGCGAATTTTCAAGTATCTGAAAGGTATTACTAATCTGGGTTTGTTTTATAGAAAATCAAGTGATTACATTTTGATAGGATACCGTGGTGCTGATTTCACTGGAGACAGAGTAGAACGTAAAAGCACTTCTGGAAGCTGCCAGTTTCTAGGAGAAAATATGATCTCATGGTCCAGCAAAAGACAATCCACAATAGCTCTATCAACAGTAGAAGCTGAATACATAGCAGCAGCTGGATGCAGCACACAAATGCTCTGGATGAAAAGTCAACTTGAGGACTTCCAGATATTTGAGAGTAACATCCCTATCCTCTGTGACAATACTTCTGTTATTTGCCTTAGTAAAAATCCTATTTTGCATTTTAGGGCTAAGCATATAGAAATAAAACATCATTTTATTAGGGACTATATTCAGAAAGGGATTCTAAATTTAAAATTTATTAACACAGACCATCAATGGGCTGATATCTTTACAAAACCTCTTTCTGAAGATAGGTTCAACTTCATTCTGAAACATCTCAGCATGAAGCTCTTCCCAGAATAAAATTGTTTTGATTCCATATCTTAACCTTCAGAACTTTGTTTATTTTTCGTGAACTACTGACCAATCTTTCTTCAGAACTTTAGAAGCACATATTGTATCAGAATCTATCACAATCAAGGATAGAAATGCGCTGTTCACTCAAGCAAACAAGTGTCATCCAGTCATCAGTTACTTTCTGAGGCTGAACACGCGTTCCAGTTTCTGAAAGGTCAAAAGCGCTGATTGGTTGCATTGAGACACATGTCATGGGTAACCGTTCCAAATATCTTTCTGAATCCCCCTAAATCAGCTATCATTAAATGCACATAATCATTACAATTAATTTCTCTCTCTTGCCGTTTATGTTTTCAAAACTTTTTAGAAAGCTATTTAAACACATCTCTCACCACTTACACTCTTTTACCTTCACTTTCATTTTCTCTCAATCTTACTGATTTCAGTTTGCATACTTTCTCAAAACCCTTTCAATTTTTCTTCTCAAAACATTCGTGTGAACATGGCTTCCTCAAGCATCTCTGCTTCAAGTTCTCAGAAATCAGATTCCACTGAACAATACGAAGAACCCTACAGAACGCTTCTCACACCAATCAAAAATCTAGAAGTTCTGTCAGAATTGATCGTGGATTTCAACAACCTTCAAGAGAATGGGTTTGATCTCTCTGAAGAAGTTAAAGCTCAAGGCTGGGAAAAATATTTTGACCGTCTGGTGGGTCCAACATTCCCAATTCTGGTAAAGGAATTTTGGATTCATGCTTCATCTTCCAACCATCAGGTTACGTCATACATAATGGGGAAGAAGATTGTTATTACTGAGGACCTCATTGCAAGGTTAATAGGCTACAATGGTGGTGGTGTTCATTGCATTGACATGGCTGAAAGATGCGCTGATGCTGCCCTAATTGCTAGAGAAATCTTCACTCTGGGTCTTCCCTCCAGCAAGATAAGGGATTTAAAATACCAACATAGAATATGGGCCAAGATCATTCTGGGATGCATAAACCACATGAAGCCTACCAGCTCTCCTGACTACATCAATATTGATCAGCAATTTCTGATCTACTTCATCTCTCATAAGATCAAGGTAAATCTGGCTCATCTGCTGTTTAACCATCTTAGGACCAGTGTCAAGGAAACCAGAGAAGAGGAGCGCACAAAAAGGGACTGGATACCCCTAGGAAGACTGATATCAGATATTCTAACAGAGAATAAGCTGATTGATCATCTTACAGAGGCTCAGGAAATCAGCTCTTTGGAAGCTACTGTTGGCAAACAGCTGAATGCAAAGAATCTGAAGAAAATGAAGTTGATTGAGAACATCAAGAAGGAACCCATCGTCACTCCTTTTGCAGCAATCTCCAGCGGAAGAGTCCCTCTGGATAACTTTCCTCTGTTCTCAGAAATTGATTCTAAACCAGATATAATTCTAAGATATCTGGATGCATGCAAGGCGGTTGGAACAGCACCAGCTTTGAACATTCAGGATCTGCAGCAGAAGGCTCCAGAAGTTGTGCTGAAGAAAACCAAGAAAAGGAAAGCTGTAGCAGAAGGATCATCTCAGCGGACTCCTAAAAAGAAAGGTAATCCTTCTTCTGTAACTGTTTTAGATTCAATTCCTGTATCAACATCTATCCCAACTACCACTCAATCAGAAAACCCAACACCACAAACTTTTGATGACTTTGACATTGATTTTGACCCCTCTGAATCATTAACTCTTAGAAGATCTCGCTCCCAACCTAAAAATCCAAATACTGAAGCAACCCAGAAAGAACTTGCAAAAGTTCTATCTGATATAGATACCTTTGACCAACAAACTTCTGCTCCCATGCCAGAAAATCCAAACTCTGAAACCACCACAAAACCACAACCAGAAATTCCCCTCTCACCAATACCAGAAATTCCCCTCTCCCCACAACCAGAAATCCCACTACCTCCATCTCCTCAACCAAAAATTCATCCACCTTCTCCACAACCAGAACCATTTCAACCAGAAGTTCAAACTTCTGAGGCTCAACCTGCTGAACCATGTGAACCAGAAACTCTTAACGATCAATCAAACCAAACGGTTGATTCTGATACCAATCCCATTCCTGGAATCACAGAACCTCTGGCCATTCGTATGCCCCTTGGTACCATTGTGAATTTTCCCCAACTTCCCTCCTCACCAGAATCAACTCCACCTAACACCCCATCAAGTCCAATAATAATTCCTGACTCTCCAACTCCCTCACCAAAGAACAGTCCAGATGACCACAACAAGACTGTCATTGATTTAACAGTTTTTGAACGTCTTGCTGCCATAACCCACAAAACTGCTATCCCAAAACCAAAACCATCTGAACCCTCTCCAGATGTTGGTACAAGCTTATTGACTTTTGAAACAGAAGTACATAAATTGACCACTTCTCTGAAACAAGCTAGTCTTGAGCTGATTGATCCTGCTGCATCAGACTACCTTTGGTCAAAGTTCAAAAGATGGGTAAGTTCTGAATCTCATAAGTTGCAAGAACAGAGCTACGGGCAAGCTCAACAGAACTTCAGCAATCTGCTGAAAGAAATTGAAGAACCAGTTCTGAGCCAGCTGCTTAAGGAAGAAGTTCTCCCTCTGGACATTGCTCCATGGTCTGAACATCGTCCAATTGAAGATCTCACTTTGACTGATACTCAAGAGCAGATGATTCCTGCTGATGAACTGGGTCAAGAAAAGGATATTGCAGAAGGCTCTGGAAAGCACCTTGTTTCTGAAGATCCCCAAGCTTCCTCCCTTGACAAGCAGACTCTAGAAGACTTGAAAAGATCCGATATGTTGATGAATGAAAGAATGGATAAACAGGACAACAAAATTGAGGAAATTAAGAGCATGTTAACCCAGCAACAGGAAACCAATATCCAGATTAAGAGCTTGTTGGAAACCTTGTTCACGCGTCTACCTCCTCCCTCTTAGAATTTCCTTGTCTTTTAAAACTTGTTTATCTGTAATTCTCTTACATTGTTCTGAACTTATCATTGCTTCTGTTTATAATATAAATGAATTTTAGCTCTGATCTTGTGTTCTTTTTGATAACTGACAAAAAGGGGGAGAAAGAATGATATTTTTCAATAACGGATTACTGAGACATAAGTCTCAAACATTCTGATCTATTTAAATTTTTATCTTCTGAAAAGCTTGAACAGGTACAAAACTCTGAGGAAAGATACAGTAAAGTTCTGATGATCAAGGACTCATGAAATTAAAGGGAAGTAATCAACTCAGGGGGAGTTTTCTCTTCTTAATTCTATCCTTTTTATTCTTTATTTTTAATTGAAAAATCTGGTTTTTGTCATTATCAAAAAGGGGGAGATTGTTAGAACATAGTTTGATTCTACAACCCTTGATCAGAAGATCAGTAATATATCAGCATCAGAAGATCAGTAATATATCAGCATTAGAAGATCAGTAACATGTGCTTCATGCTGAAGCTTGATGACCAGAATATACGCTGAAGCTTGATGACCAGAATCTGCGCATAACATATACACTCTGACTCTGATCAAATATCCTTACCAAGTCATCAGCACTCAGAAGCGTTATCATAAGCTAAGAAGACTCTGAAGCGTTACTATGTATTCAAGACAGAATTAATGCTAACGGCTCTCTTCAGACAAGATCTTCTCAAAAAGGAAAGTGCGTTATTATCATTTAACTGGCTTTATGGACAACGTCTCTACCTTGCCTATATAAACAAGACTGCCTGAGAAAATACGCACGCATGCACTCAAACAAATTTGCAAAAGCTTTCAAACCACGCTTACTCAAAACGCTTTAGCAATTCAGTTTTATTCCAAGCTTAAAATTGTGTAATTATCACAGTTGTGATATACTGTTTTATTAGAAAACATTGAACACATTCTTGTTCTATTATTTGTAAGAGAATTCCTTGAGATAAACCGGTTTATGGTTATACTCAAGAAGGCTTTAACAGTTGTTAAAGTAGCTGTGTAATCCTTTGAATATAGTGGATTAATACCTCGTTGGAGAGAGGCGAAATCACCTTGACGGGTGGACTGGAGTAGTTTGAGATCAAACGAACCAGGATAAAAATACAATGTTGTTTAAGCATTTCGTTTTAAGTTTTACAATTCAACCCCCTTCTTGTGTTTTTCACATCTTCAAAAACTTGTCGTTCTTCTCTGATTTCACCAATTGTAGTTTCTAGATATGCAATGGAAGAATCAGAAGATACCACTACAACATCTTGTCTTGCTTTAACAGTTATTTCTGCCTCTTTAGCCAATTTGACTTCTTCAGCTTTTCTGGCTTCTTCTTCCTCTTGATCTTTAATCCTTGCTTCCTCTGCCTATTTTAGCTCTCTAGCTTGTGATTCTCTTTGTTTTGCAGCAATCAATTCAAAGAGTCTGACTCTTTCTATTTCTTCTTCCCTTTCTGTCACCATCTGAACATCCCAAACTCTGGATGCTTTAGAAAAAGATTGCATTCACTCAAACTCAGAAGACATCCACTTCTAAAACAGTTTCCATGAAACATCCATGTCACGAGGCTTAGTACTAGTACATGCCTCTTACCTTAGCTTTGCGCCCTTTTTCTTAGCCTTGATTCTAAATAGGTTAATGCATTTATCCAAGGTTTTTGGAGCAGGTTTTTCATAAACTACTAAAGCTAGGTCAAGTTCATGATGGTTTGGTTCAGAAGTTTGTTCAGGAGGATTTTGTGATAATGGTTGTTCAGATATGTCAAAGAGATCATAAGAGGTAAAAGGTTCAGTTGTTGGAATTTCAATAGCTTCAAAAGTATAAAAAATTGTCCTTTCAGACATTTCTTAATCAGGATGGATATTTGTTGAGTAAAGGAGAATGGATTCTTTGTTGAAAATGCAAAACGAAGGTTGTCGTCAAAACTTGAAGAAAAATGAGTTTCAGTGAGTGATTTAGATGAGGTTATTGGAGATGTAAAAGTGTGGATAGGTTCTGATGGAATGTTTATAGTGAGAGATGGAATAGTATTAGGATCATAAACAGTTGGAATTGGATCAGTTGTGCTAGATATGGTGGTGGTTGGCGACACATAAACACTTGTCGTTAAAGGTAGCAATATGGTAACAATATCAGAAACAAATGAGATATTTATGGGTGGTGGAAGAGAAAAAGTTGTAAGAGATGAAGTTTGTGAGATGGAGTAGGGAATGTATGAAATAACGTTAACAATATTATAAACAATACAGAAACGGGAATAGCAGAACCATAAACAGTAGACTTACTTGCAGATTCAGAAGTCCTAGTACCCAGAATAACATCTTTAAGGAAACCAAACTTCTTCTTCTTCTTCTTCTTCTTCTTCTTCTTCTTCTCAGGTACAGAAGTATCAAACTTTTCCTCCTTTTTCCTAAGTAACAATCAACACCCTCAGCATGCAGATATTACAATTTAAATTGGACATATCATATCCTTCTTGTTGCATCATCAGAACATATGCAACCATACTCGATACATGATCTTTCTTGGAGAACAAAGGATAGTTGTCAACATGAATTCTTCTATGATGAATACTTTTAGAAGACTCAATCAGAGGCTTGACAGTGAGTTCCTCTATTATCCTAATGTTCTTCAGAGTTTGTCCATTGAAAGAATCTCCAATTCTTGAAGCTAGATCCTCTATATAATTGGCTTCTTCAATCAAAAACTTTACTAAGACATTTTCCATAAAAGTATTCGTCAAAATATGTCCACAAGGAATATTAGGTGAGACCTTTTTGGTTTGATTGGAAATGGTTCTTGTCTTTCTGATAAACTCCCTCAGATAATTAAACAGAATAAAAGGAAGGTTTATCTTCTATTTATTTAGCAGAAAGTACATTATGAACTTCTGATTGATGTTGAAATAATCAAAAGAAATTGAAGCAGGTCTAGGGTTTATGCAACCCAGAATAATATTGTGCCAAACTATGAGATGATCATGAATATCTTTGCTCTTGTACTCGGTCTTCTCAGCAAAATAATTCTTAAACAGTAGTTGGTTAAGAGATTCCTTTGCAAACTTTAATTTATCATCTATTCCGTAAACACGTTTTCCTTACAAGAACTCCAATCCCAAAAAATTTGCAATATATTTTTCAGTGATGATGATTATTTTCCCAATCACACCAGAGACAATGTGAAGATCATCACAATCAGCCATTTTCCAGAAATCTTTCACTAGTGCTCCATAGACAGGACCATGAAGCCTTTTGAAATAGTTTTCCCAGCCTTGAGCACCTAATTCCTTCTTTAGGTCACACCCATTTGTAGCTAGGTTGTCAAAATCAACCATGAGTTCTCTAAGAACGACCATCTCTTCAGGTTTCATAATGCAATGAACTTGAAAACTTTTCTGCATAATGTGATTCTCACCAATAGGGTTTAAGGATGATGAAGGAGCGGATGAAGTTGATGGAGGAACGGTTGAAGATGATGAAACAACAGTTGAGGATGATGGAGCAATGACTGATGATGATGATGAAACGGTTGGATTCATAACTTGTTCCATTTTACTTGCAAATTTTATAGCCTCTTGTTGATCAGGGATCATCATTGTTAAAGATGAATAACTTTGATGAAGAAACTTTGAAGAATATGATGAACACGAGAGAAAATGATGAACAGTTGAGAGAAGAGAGGTTTAGGGTTTCTAACAAGTGTGGGAAGTGAAGTGAGGTTGTGTGTGGAATTATATAAAGTGTTTTAAAGGTGATAGAAAATAAATAAAAATAAACACATATAGATATAATTATAAGGAGCATTAAATGAAAGTAATAATTATGATTTTAATCAATTCAAAGAAAAATTACTGCTAATGCGTAGCATAGGTAGAGTGATGATTAAGAATAACCAAAGGTTACACGCGTTGATTACTACATCTAATTAGCTTACATGTTTGATATCCTCAGAATCTGGATAACCAAAAGGTTTCCATCTGATCAGAGACATTTTTGGCCGAAACATATTCTGATTACTGAGGTTTTGAAAGAAATACAATACCTTGGTTTAACTCAGAGTCTCGTATTCTTCAGAAGGTTTGAACGCTGATCTTGTTCTGACTAGAGCATCTTTATTTCCTAGGATTAAATCTTCATGATGAGATAATGATATTATGCTTTTCCTTTGTTGAGGTTTATAAAAAGGAACAACAATAATATCAGAATTAAGAGTTTTTGATTCTTTATCTTCTTGTATCTTCTCCTTAGGTTCTGTGAGCGTTATCTTCACACCTGCAAGCTTTTCAACCAGCTTTGACTTTTCATAGTCAAGCTTATCGTCGAATCTGACATGAATTGATTCCTCCATGATCCGTGATTCTGTGTTATAGACTCTGAAACCTTTTGATCATTAGGAATATCCTAACAACAAACACTTATGCACTTTGGAATCAAACTTGCCTAGATTCTCTTTAGTATTCAACGTAAAACATACACGTCCGAAGGGATGGAAATAAGAAATGTTGGGATTTCTATTCTTCCATAATTCATAAGGAGTCTTACTCAAAATAGGTCTTATAGAGACTCTATTTTGAATATAACACGCTTTATTTACTGCTTCTGCCCAGAAGTGCTTATCCATCTGAATTTCTTGGATCATGGTGCGAGCCATTTCTTGCAATGTCCTATTTTCCCTCTATATAACCCCATTTTATTGTGGAGTTCTAGGGCAAGAGAAATCATGGATTATGTTATTAGAATAAAAAAGTTTTTCAAAATCTTCGTTTTCAAAATTTCCACCATGATCGCTGCTAACTATGACTATTTTGCAATTCTTTTCATTTTGCACTTGGGAGCAGAAAGAAGCAAACACAAAATGTGACTCATCCTTGTGTTTCAAGAATTTTACCCATGTCCATCTGCTGTAATCATCAACAATGACAATTCCATATTTCTTTCCATTAATAGAAGCAATTTTCACTGGTTCAAACAAGTCAATGTGAAGAAGTTCTAATGGCCTAGAGGTAGAAACAATCTTTTTAGATTTAAAACAGGTTTTTGAAAATTTTCCTTTCTGACATGCTTCACAAAGAGCATATGAAGTATACTTCAGATTGGGAAAGCCTCTGACTAACTCAAGCTTATTTAGTTGAGATATTTTTCTCAAGCTAACATGGCCCAGACGTCTGTGGCAGACCCATTGCTCTTCTTGAATAGTCATAAGACATTTTACATTCTGATTTTTCAAATCTGATAATCTGATTTTGTAAATATTGTTCTTCCTCTTACCATTGAACATGACTGAGCCATCTTTCTGACTAACAGCTGATGCGATATTTTCACAAGTGTATGAATCACGTCAGAGTAATACAAAAGATTATCATTCCCACATAGACTAAATGTCAATCTATCGATTTCTATTGTTACAGTGTTTATCTAAGGTGGATCAAATCAATGTTCGAGGGTGCATAATAAAACGAAATAGTAAAAAGGTATGTAAATTCAGATAAAAAACAGGCTCGAATGTAATTCACATCAGTTAGATAATACACCAATCGTTTCTAAATAGAACTACTTATGGGGCAATATTTTTTTACTTTTGAAAAGAATCAATTTAACGAGAATTGTCGCTTTCATGTTGTAATACGGTGGGAGAACTGACTTGGGATGTTTTGCATTTGATCGCAATTATTGCGGTTAGCAAGAGTCGCCATCGAATTTTCTTTTATCCAATGAAGGAAAGGGTGAAAAGAACAGGAAATACCTTTGAGATTATTTTCTTGAGTTAGGGGGGTAGATTATGAAAAGGGAAGGTGTTAGCAGCCTTTTCATCCATAGTTATCTATGGGATCTTAGTTGCTTGCTAGATCACTTACTTTTGTTTGAAAATATGCTTTGTGGTGGTTTTTGAAAGTATTTTTGAAAAGGCACATTCGTTTAGGCAAACTTTGTAATGGTTCTCGTTTCGTAAGAACGTATACAAAGTTGTGATACGATGGGAAAGCACTGACTGTTTTTGGAATGCTGGTTTGCGTTTTACGTTTGTTTTCGCAAAATGTCGCGGTAAGCAAGAGTTGCCACCGACTTTTATTTTATCCAATAAGGAAAGGAAAAAAGCACAGAAAAATTAGTTTTTCGAGATATTTCTCGGTTTCGGGGGGTAGATTATAGAAAGGGAAGGTGTTAGCACCCTTTCTATCCGTGGTTATCCACGGTCTCTTAGTTACTTGCTCATATTTTTTTCAAAATTGTTTTCTTTGTGCTTGTGGGTTTGAAAAAGTTTTTGTTTTGAAACTTCGATTTAACTCTTGCTTCTGTCTTCAAGAGCGTAATGAAGTGTTTTTGAAAACTTTGTTTGAAAAGTGTAAGTGTGAAAAAGATTTTGTTTTTTGAAAGAGCAAGTATCTAAGAACCATCTACCTACTCGAAAAAGGAATCGTTCTATGCTATCTTCCTTTAGACAATGCCATCCTACTATTGATGAGTAGATAGCACCGTCGTTGGAGTTTTAAGGGTCAATTCGAATTAGGGACTTACGGTCACCAAAGCAAGGTTAGAACGCCTTAGCGGTAACCCTAATGTCTTAGATCATTTTTTTGAGGCAACAATATCCGAGGCAACCGTTTCGAGGCAACTATGATCTTTGGACTAGAGGGCGGCCTCTAAAATAACCTATACTTAATGACCGCGTATGGAGGCAACCAAGTGGGGTGTACCCTAAGAGTGCGCATGTGCGAGTGTGTTGTTTTCAATTAATTTTATCTTTGTACATGTTAATGGTGATCTAAGTTGATTTTAGGTTTAAACGTTCAATCTTGTCATGCATCCCTATTATCAAACGTCTAACAGTTATATTTTGCGAAAAATAAATCGCGGAAATTAAATTACAAGACGTCGGGTATTTACATCGCCAAAAGCAACCCTTTGAAATTTAAATACGGAAAATAAATAAAGCGATAAATAAATGGTCCTAATTATCAATTACATTCCGGGAACAAATACAATATTGAATAAATAGATCGCGTGCGAAAAATTAAATCGAGTGCGAGTTTTAGGGTTTTGACCCTTTGTTATTAAAGAAAAGATTTTTTTTTTGTTTTTATTTTAAGAAAGAAACTATCTAAGTTAAATATTAAATTAACAAATAAAATAATTAATTAATGAAAATAAATATTTTTGGATTTTTGGTATTTAAAGAAATAAAATAAAATAAATCAATGTTGGTAAAAACCTAATTATGTCTAAGTTAATTTTAATTATTTATAAAAAAACATATTAAAGTTAATTCTAATTAATGACCTAAATTAATTAATTGATTTGTTAATAAAAGAGAAAATACTAAAATTTAATTTAATAAAGAAAATATTTTTTGGTTTTAATTTTATAAAGAAAAAAATTTGATTGGTTAGTTGATAATAAAAATATAATAAAACAAACAATTAAATAAAATTAAAATGAAATAGAAAGAGTTAAGGGGTGTGGGCCTGATTAGAGATGTTTGAGAAGCAAATTCCATGGCCCAGACGAGCTGGCCTTGTATTGACTTTCCTGAACTTGGTGTGGACACGTTGACTGGACTCCATGGTGGATGTTCCCCTCTTGACCACCAGATCTGGCCAAGGGCCATCTGGCAATTAATGGAGTTAGGGAGTATGGTTGGGTACACACACAATTGCCTGCAAGAAAAAATCAAAGAGGAATTTAGAGGACCTGGGATTCGAACCCATGTCCTATAGGCGTTTGGATGCACACGTTTACCACTCAATCATTGTGTTTCAATTGTTAATATATTAAGCAATAATAATAATAAGAGATAATGCGCAATATGCCAGAAAAAAATAAAAACGCGCGAATTATTTGAACCAGCCACTAGGGAGATGACACGCCATCGTCCCCTACCTCCAGCCCCTGTAACTTTACCTACGGATTTAGATCCGCAGCTAAATGCGCAGGTCGATCCCAAAATTAATTCCAGGCCATAAAAACGACTTCCAAAGGCATGGTTAGGTTCGTCTCCCTCTCCTGAGTGCAACCATGTCTATCACAAGACTCAATTTCACCTGAAACGCAAATCCCTAAAATCCAACACGAAAACCTAGCCATGCTGTTATGAGATTACAGTCTATATAAATGAAATTAAATATTGCCACAAGCTTAGAAATCTCATGAGAGTCACAAATATATCAATGATTTGCCAGAAAGATGCAAAAATTTAGAGCTACGATTTCGAATACAGGGCTGAGGGACGTGGTACTTACAACGCATTTTTGTGTGTATGAGAGCTTGCTTTGGATTTCAGAAGGTTGAGTAGACACCCAGCAATTGATTGGTATCAAGCTTTGTTTCTGAAAACGCCTTACAGTATGATTTTGGTTTCACACTTTTTCACCACTTTTTCAAGTTTTGTTCTTTTTGTTCTTGCAACCTCTAGCCCTGTTTTCGTGCCCTATAGCCTCCTTATGTAATATGGAATGCATTAGGTTAACAATTGTGCTTTGAATCTTTCCACATCAATGCCATGAGATTTGATTTGATTCACCATTACTAAACCTTCCAAAATTGTCAAAACTCAATCTTTTTGCACATAGATTGCTTGATACGAGTTTGATACCTTTGATGATGATGATTTAGTCTTGAAATAGCCAAAAAGATATCAAGTAATCAATATTTGGATTTAATTTGATTTAAAATGAAATAATTCAATAAAAAATCAAATAAAATAATAAAAAAGAAATATGATCTCAAGCCTGAAGCTACGACACGTGTGAAATGTGGCAAGTTCAAATCAAGTGGAAAAGAATGGGCCCATTTGACAAAATTTGAAGTTTTGGGGATAGTTGACTTTTGGCAATTTTGCAAAAATGCCCAACTTCAACAATGCATAACTCCTTCAATTTTGAACTTTTTTAGGTGTACTTAGACTTCTTAGAAAGCTTGAGATGTCCTATAACAAACCCTTTTTGTATCATCTCATTTTGATATTCCATGCTAAAGTTATAAGCTTTGACAAAAAAGGTGTTTTTGTTGACTTTAAAAAATGACCTATAATGTACAAATTTATAATTTCTTGTGAGTGCATTTTTTGATATTTGGGTATGAATATGTATTGTAGGAAATTGAATCCTCTTAAAAATGAGATTTGGATGGGTCATTTATCATAAAGTATGAGAAAGTTATGCTTGGTCAAAGTTGAGTTGGCTTTTCCTACAAAACCCTAATTTAGCAACTTTTGAGTCTTGATGAATTTTGAGCAATCCTTGATGAATCATGATCAACCCTTGATCAAATTATGAAATATCCTTAAAAATGAAAATGTTGACAAAAAAATCTTGAATTTTGACTGTTTATAGGTCACAGTTGACTTTTGCCCTAACACAGTCGATTTTTGGACCTTTTGAGCAATTGACTGAGCAAACTTTCTCTGCAAGGCTTGAAATTTTACATGGATGACCTTGAGAACATATTAGGAAATTGGGGAGCACTTGAGGTCATTTGGACTCAAAGATCTTGATGCAACACAAAACCCTAATTTGGGGTTGACTGCCTTAGGAGATAGCTTGACTGTCCAACTCTTGAGAAATCTTGAGCCACTTGGTGATTTTTCTTGCAATGTTTTGAGAAATATGAGAGGGCAAATTTTGGGGTACAACAGCTGCCCCTGTTCAATCTTCTTAAACCTGAGGATGTAGATTGGTTTCGTGCCTTTTGTGATCTGAAGGTGGAAGATGATTGAACACTAGAGTGCCCAGAAATTTACACTCGCATAAAGTAGTATCAGCCTTGCGATGTCGGGAATGGACTTACAGATGCCATTTGGAGATTGTTAGTAGGAGGATGGGCTTATAGATGCCATCTGCAGGAGCTTCAATCGCATAAGAGATTCCTTAGCGAGAATTTTCATACTTGTTGTTGTAGAAGATTCCGCTGGGGAAGTATATATTTTATTGAGATTTGGGAACTGTCTGGTCTTCAACGTAGTATACCGTTGAGATTGTAGAACTCGTTCGAAATTCAACTGGGGGAAACATCTTCATCAAGATCTAGGAATTGTCTGGTCGTCAACGTAGTATACCTTTGTTATTATAGAACTGGTCCACACTATGATGGAGGAAAACATTAAGATCTAGGAACTGTCTGGTCTTCAACGTAGTATACCATTGAGATTATAGAACTCGTCCATGCTTTGACGGAGGGAAACATCTTCATCAAGATCTAGGAACTGTCTGGTCTTCAACGTAGTATACTGTTGAGATTGTAGAACTCGTCCACACTATGACAGAGGAAAACATCAAGATCTAGGAATTGTCTGGTCTTCAACGTAGTATACCGTTGAGATTATAGAACTCGTCCACACTATGACATAGGGAAACATCTTCATCAAGATCTAGGAACTGTCTGGTCTTCAACATAGTATGCCGTTGAGATTATAGAACTCTCCCATACTATCACGGAGGAAAACATTAAGATCTAGGAACTGTCTGGTCTTCAACGTAGTATACCGTTGATATTGTAGAACTCGTCCACACTATGACAGAAGGAAACATATTCATCAAGATCTAGGAATTGTCTAGTCTTCAACGTAGTATACCGTTGAGATTATAGAACTCGTTCACACTATGACGGAGGAAAACAACAAGATCTAGGAACTGTCTAGTCTTCAACGTAGTATACCGTTGAGATTATAGAACTCGTCCACACTATGATGGAGGAAAACATCAAGATCTAGGAACTGTCTAGTCTTCAACGTAGTATACCGTTGAGATTATAGAACTCGTCCACACTATGACGTAGGGAAACATCTTCATCAAGATCTAGGAAATGTCTGGTCTTCAACGTAGTATACCGTTGAGATTATAGAACTCGTCCACACTATGACGGAGGAAAACATCAAGATCTAGGAACTGTCTAGTCTTCAACATAGTATACCGTTGAGATTATAGAACTCGTCCATACTATGACGTAGGGAAACATCTTCATCAAGATCTAGGAATTGTCTAGTCTTCAACGTAGTATACCGTTGAGATTATAGAACTCGTCCACACTATGACGGAGGAAAACATCAAGATCTAGGAACTGTCTAGTCTTCAACGTAGTATAACGTTGAGATTATAGAACTCGTCCACACTATGACGTAGGGAAATATCTTCATCAAGATCTAGGAACTATCTGGTCTTCAACATAGTATACCGTTGAGATTATAGAACTCGTCCACACTATGACAGAGGAAAACATCAAGATCTAGGAACTATCTAGTCTTCAACGTAGTATACCGTTGAGATTATAGAACTCGTCCACACTATGACGGAGGGAAACATCTTCATCAAGATCTAGGAATTGTCTGGTCTTCAATGTAGTATACCGTCGAGATTACAGAACTCGTCCACACTATGACGGAGGAAAAATGTCGAGATTGAGAACCATATCTGAAATTCAACCGAGGCAAAATTCAGTTGAGATTTAAGAACCGGTCAGGTCTTCGACATATCTGAGAACTTAACTGCCTCCTTCCTGAAAGGTGAAGGTCAGTCATATGGAATGCATGATATAGATCAAGCAATGATGTTCTCAAAATAAATGAGATTGTGTTGTATGATGCGTATATGCATGTATCATGATGTATGAAAATGTAATGTTTTTAGCTGGGGAAAATAAATCCTGGATAGCTGCTGGAGAATAGAGTTGGATTCTTCGTTTCCGCTGGGGATGACGAACGAAGATGATGGTGATAATAAAACTGCAGGAGAAGATAACTCCGTTGGGGAATAAAACTGATGAGGGGATTACTCTGTGGGGAAAAGATGCTCTGCTGAAGATTCCACTGATAAATTCTGTTGGGGACGAATTACCGTTGCTGGTGATACTAAATCCTGTTGGGGATTGAATTCCTGTTTGTGAAAGGAAAGAACTCCACTGGGGATGATCTTTCAGTCGCGACTTCACTAGGGATAACCTTTTAGGCTCTAATGGGGATAATCCTTTGAGCTTTGCTGGGGGAAATCTTCTTTTGAACTCGGCTGGGGACGTTTATTTTTATACTCTGCCGGGGACAAACTTCCAGAGTCTAATGGGGATGATTCTTCAACTCCACCGGGGAAGCCTTTTTCAGACTGCGTTGGGAAAATTTTAACTCCACTGGAGATGTCTCGTATTCTGCTGGGGAATATTCTTATACTCCGTTGGGGAATATTAAGACTGCGGGGATATTAAGCCTTTTCAGTGTCGATGGTAGATAAACTCTGATTGGGGAAGAATATTACTGATTCATTCATTCACAGTTGCAAGTCTCAGCTGGGGAGAGCCAATCATTACTGTGTTACTCTGCGGGGAGTGAAAGTATCTTGGTCATGTTCTTCAGCTGAATCTACCTTGTACCTGGTGGGCGGAGCAACTATACAGCTTGGACAATCCTTATTTGCCCCTGTTTCTAATATTACTAGTAATCATCTTTTGTTTCGCATGTAAATATTTATGAGCAGCAATTAATGTCAAATGCATATATCAAAAATGAACATTGGACGTTCTTTGCAAAACAAAACAGATAAAGGAAAAACAGTTTGAAATTTCTTTGAAAATGAATTGTATTGACTTTGAAGTTTTGGCCTGTAAATAGGCGTTTTTGTACAAGAGGCTGACGTCCTAGTAAGAGAACACCGCCGAACAAATATAGTTCATACAATTTGTGAAAAACTAAACAAAACAACTATGTGAGTAATCCCACTGGGTTCCAACTCTGCTATTGCCTTTATATCCTCGAGCATCTCATCACTTTGCCACTTGGTTAAAGGTAGATCAAATTGATTAGTTCCGTCCAAGCTTGATAGTCGATACCGAAGTCTGGATGCAAGGTGATCCAATGAGACACATTGTTACGCTTTGATCCCTAATTTTTACCTAGACTGCCTTTTCGGGTTTTCAGTCCACCGGGATACCCTTTTTTGCCCAAGTTGCCCTTTCAGGTTTTCGACTTGCCGGGTGTACAGTTTTTTCATTTTCATCCCTTATTTTTGCCCGAACCCTTTTGGTTCGCTGGGAAGCCCTTATTTTTGCCTAGGCCAGTCAACCTAGCAGGTCTTTAATTATGCGTAGTATCTTTTCACTATGTCTGCATTGACGGGATGAGGAAGGTCGTCACCATCCATGGTGGTTAGAATCATGGCTCCTTCTGAGAAAATGTTCTTAACCACAAATGGCCCTTTGTAAGTAGGGGTCCATTTTCCCCTGGGATCACCTTGAGGTAGGATAATGCGCTTGATAACCAGGTCCCCAACTTGATACTCTTGTCGTCTGACTTTCTTATTAAATGCCTTGATCATCCGTTTTTGGTACGTCTGACCATGACAAATAACAATAAGTCTTTTTTCATCGATTAAGTTCAGCTGATCAAGTCGGGTCTGAATCCAGTCATCTTCGGTCAGACCTGCATCCTTTATGATTCGGAGAGAGGGTATCTGAACCTCAATGGGAAAGACTGCCTCCATGCCATATACCAATGAATAGGGTGTTTCCCCCGTTGACGTCTGCGCTGAGGTACGATACCCATGAAGAGCAAATGGTAACATCTCGTGCCAATCTTTGTATGTCACAGTCATCTTCTGCACGATCTTCTTAATGTTCTTATTAGCCGCTTCGACAACCCCATTCATCTTCGGCCAGTAGGGAGAAGAGTTGTGATGTTGTATCTTGAATTGCTTGCAGAGTTCGGTGATCATCTTGTTGTTGAGATTCGTACCATTGTCCGTAATGATCCTCTCTGGTACACCGTATCGACAGATCAGGTTGTGCCGAATGAAACGTGCTACGACGTTCTTGGTTACTGGAGGGATGTGCACCTTATCAAAATAGACTTGGCACTTGTGACATGTCCGAGAATGCTGATAACAGTCAGCTTCCATAGTGGACCAATAGTATCCTGCTCGAAGGATCTTCTTTGCCATGGTATGTCCACTGGAGTGAGTTCCGAAAGTACCTTCATGTAGATCTGCCATGATCCTTTATGCTTCATTATTATCCACACAACGCAGTAAGGTCGAATCATGGTTACGCTTGTAAAGAATACCATTGCTGATGAAGAAATTTTCCGCGAACCTCCTCAGAAACTTCTTGTCATTAACAGATGCACCCTCGGGGTATTCCTGAGTTTCAAGGTATCTTTTCACCTCATGAAACCAGGGTTTACTTGTTACCTTTTAAGTCTTAATATCACAGCAATGTGCAGGCTCGTCCAACCTTTCAATGATAATTCAGGGAGCTTCGTTGTCCCAATTGACTTTGAACATAGAAGACATCGTAGCCAGCACGTCCACCAACTGATTCTCCTCTCTAGGGAAGTGTTCAAAGGTTATCTCCTCAAAATGTGGAAGCAACGTCAACACGTATTCCTTGTAAGGAATAAGATTTGGGTGTTTCATATCCCACTCGCCTTTGATCTGACTGATCACGAGAGCGGAATCTCCGAAAACACTCAAGAACTTAATCCTTAGGTCAATTGCTGCTCGAAGACCCATGATGCATACTTCATACTCCGCCATATTGTTGGTGCAGTTGAAACATAGTCGGGCGGTAAATGGAGTATGAGAGCCTTTAGGAGATATGATCACGGTGCCAATGCCATTGCCCAAAGCGTTCGAAGCTCCATCAAAGCACATAGACCATCGGGATCCTTCCTCGGGTCCTTCATCCGGTCCAGGTGTCTCACAGTCAGTCACTATCATGATATTCTCATCCGGAAATTCAAAGTTCATAGACTGGTAAGCATCCACTGCTTGGTGTGCCAAATGGTCTGCCAACACACTTCCCTTGATTGCCTTTTGGGTCGTATACTGGATGTCATACTCAGTCAAGATCATCTGCCATCTTGCTATTCTTCCGGATAAGGCAAGCTTCTCGAAGATATACTTGATTGGATCCATCTTTGATATCAATAGAGTAGTGTGAGTCAGCATATACTGTCTCAGCCGGCGAGCAGCCCATGCCAAAGCGTAACAAGTTTTCTCGAGCAACGAGTATCGGGTCTCGCAGTCGGTAAATTTTTTGCTAAGGTAATAAATAGCATGCTCTTTTGGGCCATACTCGTCATGCTGCCCCAACACACACCCCATTGAGTTATCGAGTACTGTCAAGTATAGGATCAGAGGTCTCCCTTCAACTGGCGGCATCAGAATAGGTGGCTCTTGGAGATACTCTTTGATCCTTTCGAAAGCGGCCCGACATTCATCATTCCATCTTACCACTTGATTCTTCTTCAATAGCTTGAAGATTGGCTCACAAGTAACAGTCAGGTGCGAGATGAATCGGGAAATGTAGTTCAGACGTCCCAGAAAGCCTCTGACTTCTTTTTCTGTTCTGGGAGCCGGCATTTCCTGTATAGCCTTCACCTTTGCAGGATCCACTTGAATACCTTTATCGCTTATGACGAAACCCAACAGCTTACCAGATCTCACCCCGAAGGTGCACTTGTTCGGGTTTAACCTTAGCTTGTATAATCTCAACCTGTCAAATAACTTCTGAAGGTGGTCGAGATGCTCTTCTTCTGTCTAGGATCTTGCAATCATGTCGTCGACATATACCTCAATCTCGTGATGGATCATGTCATGGAACAAAGCAACCATGGCGCGTTGATACGTTGCCCCAACATTCTTTAATCCAAAAGGCATGACCTTGTAGCAAAAGGTACCCCACTGAGTAACAAAGGTTGTCTTCTCCATGTCTTCGGGAGCCATTTTAATCTGATTATACCGGAGAAACCATCCATAAAGGAGAATACCTTATGCTGAGCGGTGTTGTCAACCAGAACGTCGATATGAGGTAGGGGAAATCATCCTTGGGACTTGCCCTGTTCAGATCCCTGTAGTCAACACACATTCGAACCTTACCATCCTTCTTCGGCACAGGAACCACGTTGGATACCCACTGAGGGTAAGAAGTAACTGCTAGAAAACCAGCGTCAAACTGCTTCATAACTTCATCCTTGATTTTCTCAGACATATCTGGGCGCATTCGGCGGACTTTCTGTTTTACTGGAGGACAGTCTTCCTTGGTAGGCAATCGGTGAACCACAATATCGGTATCCAACCCAGGCATATTTTCATAAGACCAGGAAATTATCTCAACGTAGTCACGCAGCATCTGAATCAACTGTTGCTTCACACTAAGCTCCAGATTTGCACCGATCTTAACTTCTTTCTTGTCCTCTTCTGTACCCAGATTTATTGATTCCACCGGCTCTTCGTGCGGCTGTATAGCCCTCTCTTCTTGAAGTAATAGTCTTGAAAGTTCAATAGGCACTTCACAATCATCTCTACCTTCGTCTTCGGCTAAGTTGATCGGATTTTCGAAGTCATAACTGACAGTAGCAGAGTCGTTACCAGTGAGATCCAGAGTGGATGTAGACCTGTATATGTGAGTGTGTGTAAAATAGCTATTTTGCAATATACAATAAAAGAAAAACAAGGAGCGCAAAATTTGAAATGCAATAAATGTCCAATGCTTTTATTAATGATATATGAAAATGACACACATAAAGCCCTCACAAATGAAGTCACGGTGCCCCGGGTAAGACACCGGGCCATAAAGTTTAAAACATTGTTTGTTACAGATTCAAAACAAAAAGTCTCATTACTAGGTAACAAAAGAAATTGGGATGAAGTCCTTTGCTGTCCAGTTTCCTAGTCCACCATCAATAGTAGGATAGATCCATCTATCGAACTCAGACTCTTCCACATCATCTTCAATGGCATTCACTCCTGAATTGCTGATGAACAGAGGAGGTCTTCCAATCCGTGCATTCCGAACAGCCCTTTGAGCTTCTGCAGTGAAACCCAAACCAAACTTGTTAGTCTTCTGTGCAAAATCAGGGAGTTGGCCCCAATTTGCACACCCACCTTTCTTGACAACAGCCCGAGCATCCTTGAAGGAAGCCATCTTCATAGGAGGATCTTCAACAATAGTCTCAGTTGACGCCAGTGTCTGGGGAACCTCTTCAAAATTCTGAAATGGGGTCTCAATGAACTCCCCATCCATCTCTATGTATCAGAAAGAGTTAAGGTGGCTCACCATGTACTCCTCTTCTCCTTGTACTGTCACAATTTTCCCTTTGACCGGGTACTTCAACTTCTGGTGGAGCGTTGAGGTCACTGCCCCAGCTTTGTGGATCCACGGACGACCCAGCAAACATGAATAAGATGGCCGAATGTCCATCATATAGAATGTAGAGGCGAAAACCTGAGAACCAACTTTAATCGGAATATCCACTTCTCCATGCACCATCCTCTTAGACCCATCAAAGGCCCTAACAACAATGTTACTTGGTTTCAACTCTAAACCTTCGCAGTCCAACCGGTCTAGAGCTTTCTTAGGCAAAACGTTCAATGAGGAACTAGTATCCACCAATACATGAGCAAGAGTAGTGCCCCTGCATTCAATGGAGACATGTAGGGCATCGTTGTGATTCTTCCCCTTAACAGTCAAGTCGACGTCAGAGAAACCCAACCCATTATCAGCAGTCAGACTAGCCACGCAATCTTTAAACTGATCAGCTGGTGTTTCTTGTTGTACGTGGGCGGTCTTTAGGAATGCAATCAGAGCCTTGGCATGGGCTTATGAGCATAGATACAGTGACAACATAGAGATCTTGGATGGGGTTTGCCCCAGTTGCTCGACTACATTGTAATCGCTCTTTTTGATGATATTCAAAATTTCCTCCATCTCTTGTCTAGAGGCTTCAACAATAATTTTCTTTGGTGCCTCCGTCTGGGCAGGCTCATCAGTGGTCCCTTTGCCCCGAGTGTCGGACGACTCGGAAACAGGGGTAAGTATGGGAACTTGAACAGGAATAGTAGCAGGTACACTGGCAGGTGTAATAACAACATGTTTCCGGGCAGTTGGTGGAGAGATATCAGGTGAGAAAAGTCTTCCGCTACGGGTGACATTAGCAGGTCCAACAATATTGCTGACGTCAGTATCATCATCCAAATCTTGTTTAACTCCGTGATAATAAACATCAGCCCCGTAGTGCCAAGGGACAACTTTATCAGATGTATAGGGGATAGGCCCTGGAACAGTGATGATCAATGGTGCGGTTCTTGGAACAGATGTAATTCTAACAGGCTTTCTCGAGGAAGCCTTGGAAGAATTGTTGAAAATGGTGATAATAGCAACTTCTTCAGCAGGGATCAAAGGAACAAGAGTCTTCTCAAACAGAATTTCCTTATTATCCATCAGGAGTTGGACACCTGACTTTAAAGGATGGTAACCAGTGGGTAGGGCAGAACACATATGGCAACCTTCGTCACAACCCGGAAATAAACCGGCTAACAAAAGGTTCTTCTTCATAGTCATCAAAGGGGTAACAATGTCGTTCACCGAAACCACAAACGAGTCTTCATTTACAGCATTTACTCCATGCTTGGGCATAAGAGCAGTTACAACATTAGGTCTTTCAGGTGCTTCAAACTCAATTTCCTTCGCATCAATTAAGTCTTGTACTTTGTTCTTCAAAACCCAACAATCATCTGTGTCATGCCCCGGGCTATCAGAGTGAAAAGCACAGCGGGCATTAGGGTTGTACTTTGGTGATGTAGTGTTGGGATTCTTCGGGGCCTCCCTTGGAATCACTAGATTGGTTTTCAATAACTGTGGCATAATCTGAGATAAAGTCATGTTGAGCTGAGTGAATTGCCTTTGCGGTCTCTCAGCCTTTGGCTGATTATAGTGCTGAGGAGCACCAGCAGGTCTTGATATAACAACCGCATTAACAGTTTGGCGGTGTTCAGGTCTATTCTGGCTTTTTGAACTGTACATATCACTAGACTCCTTCTTAAAAGGCTTCTTCTCGGTTCCCGATGAAGCACCCTTATATATTTTACCAGACTTAATACCAGCCTCAATCCTTTCCCCAGTCATAATCAGCTCCGTAAATCCAGATGATGAACTCCCAATCAGATGGTTGAAATACGGACCAGACAAGGTCCCCAGAAACATATCAACTAACTCCCTATCAACCAAGGGTGGTTGCACTCTTCCAGCGAGGTCCCTCCACTTCTGAGCATAATCTTTGAAACCTTCGCCCGCACCCATTGACATACCCTGGAGTTGGGTAGCGTGGGAGCGAGGTCGGCATTGTATTGGTACTTCTTGTAGAAAGCAGCAGCTAAGTCTTCCCAATTACGGATGCTAGTTCCTTCCAACTGGTAAAACCATTCAAGCTGAGTCCCTGAGAGACTGTCTTGAAAGAAGTGGATCCAGAGATTCTTGTCAGCGGTGTATAGCTGAATCTTCCTAACATACGAACGAAGGTGCAATTTCGGATAAGAAACTCTGTCGTACTTAGCAAAGGCTGGTGCTTTGAACTTGTGGGGAATCACCATCCCAGACGACATACCCAAATCTCTAAAGTTCAGAACAGGCACTTTCTGAACTTCCATCGCACTCAACCGGTCTTCCAGTTGCTTGTATCTATCCTTGGCCGGAGGATACTGGTCTTCGTCGAAGTCCGTCTTGTTGTCTGAAACCACTGGGCTAGGAGCCCTCCTTTCTTCCTGACTATATTTCCCTCCATATGAGGTGGTGAAATCAACTTCATCTCGTAGCCTGTTTCCAAACCTGTGACCTATGTTAAAAAGGATTGTCCTCTTCTTCTTCTTCTTCTTCTTCTTCTTCTTCTTCTTCTTCTCTTTCAGAATAAGGGTCTTCAGATCTTGCTGACCCTTAGCTAGATTCATGAACAACTCTTGGAATTGGGAATTTTGAGCCTGCAGAGCCTTGATTGCTTGTTCAGTCGATGGTTCAGAAGACATGATGCTGAAATAAACAGCGAGGAAGATGAGAAAACCTGTAAGGGTACCTGTTATGAGGTGTATGGAATAAAATGCGTATGCTATGATTTCAAAGACATCGAGAGATTCAAATTCGTAAACCAAACATGGAACACACTTTTATTAGATAAACTTGAAATTCAATTGTTCAACAAATGCCCTTAAGGCGTTACAAGAAAGGAAATACTGAAAAGTAAATAAAAACGGGAAATAATCAAAGGACATCAGCGCTCCCATGGTCATTTGCCTTTAGTGCTGACATAGTCATTGAGGATCCGCTCGTTCTCCAACTGCCTAGTCAACTTCTGAATCTTCTGCTCTTACTCGTGATACTTTTCTCGGTAAGTATCCCGTTCTTCTCTCAGCTGCATCTAGGACCTCTTCAATGCCCCAATGTCAGTAGGCATGTAAGGGTGGAGAATGGTAGGAGGAACCCCTTCCTCATCAACAACTTCAACAATGATAGGCAAGACGGCTTCATAGGGCATTCCCAACTTTTGGGCACGAATACGAACCCATCAAAGATATGGCTCCATTGGTAGAGAAGTCTTTGCACCCAGCTCGTGCGGATCAGACCTGTGTACTCTATCCCACACTCTTATGAATCTGCGACCTTGCTCGTCACTATCCCCTTGAAAGTCAAAGACAATACTAGGCATCAACATCTCATGAGGTCCTTCTCTTCTAGCTCGCCCAAATTGACGTAAGGCCAAGCATGGATTATAAGTGATTCCTCCATTGGTTCCTATCAGTGGAACATTGGGGTATTTCCCGCAGCGATCAATAACGGCCACCTCATCCATACCCTTAATAGTCCAAATGATGTCATTGTGAGAGAGAGACATAACCCTATAAGCCCAGTCCATGCCTTCTTTGTTCTTCAGAACTGATTTGGGGAGGTGCGAAATAAACCACCTCGCCAATAATGGAGCACAACATATCAAGGTTCCCCGCTTCCTAGCAGTACGAGCATAAAGCTGATGAAGAATGTCACCCAAGAGAGTGGGTAGAGGATTACCAGAGATGAAGATTTTTACCGTATTCACGTCAACTAAAGCATCAGAGTTAGGAAACAATACCAAACCATATATCAGAAGAGCCATAATATCTTCGAATGCCTGGAAGTCTAGACTATCCCAGAAATGATTAGCCTTACCAACCAAGAACTTAGTCAGAAAGCCCTTTGCTCCACTACGAGTTTCCTAATTAGCCATTACCTCATCCTTTTTCATATGAAGGGCTGAAGCAATCTCTTCTGGCCTAAGGATCTTCTCCCAACCTGTAAATGGGGTCTGCTCCAGAATAGAGATACCGAGCAGATCAGAGAACTCTTCCAAGGTAGGGACCAACTGGTAGTCCTGAAAAGTAAAGCAATGGTATAGTGGATCATATAACTGGACTAGGACACTCATCATCTGCTCGTCCAATTTGGAGGTGACCAAACTAAGAAGATTCCCATGTCTTCTGATAAAGGAAGTAGTATCTGACATCTTTGCAACCAACTTTTTAAGCATAGTGGGAACCTGGATAAAGTTGATCCGAATGGTGTTCCTACGCATAGGTGCCATGACCTACAAAACAGAACAAAGATGAATCCCTCCTGTCTTTGAAATAGGTTAGTCCAATGCAAGATGTATGCAATGTTATGATGTCATGATAGAAAGCACACCACAAGTATCCATAAATAGCAAACATGGTAAAGGCACACAAGTCACACAGAGAGCCCTTAGATTTCAGGCTGGCAAGGAGTCTAGGTACTACCCTCTTTCAGTTCAGTTGGTTTAAACCTGTCCTAAAAATAGTAACCGGGTTCTAGAGGATCTCAATATCACTGACTACCCTCGATCGGTCATAATTCCAGTTTAGCAACCTTTTCTTGCGGCCGGAATCATCGGGAGAGTTTAGTCTCAATGAGTGTAGCATACTGCTACTGTTCTATGGCTAAGTTGGTCAATTTAAAGGTTCTAAGGTCAGTTGGTGCTTAATGACCCCTTAGCAGACCCATATTATCCTCGTTGCGCCATAAGGGATATCGGTACATACTAAAGCGCCACACCAACGTAGCTACTGCTTCAACCGTATCGGTCTACGCCGTACAGTTCCCTCACAGTTTATTGCTACTTACCTAAAGGGTATCCCCCAGATCCGGGTTAGGATCTATAGTAACTCCGATACAAGCCCACGAAAATAAAGCATACAAGTCAATCAATTGAAAACATTATGAACTATTCGTAAGGTACACCCCACTTTTTAAGAAGATCCCCAACAGAGTCTCCAGTTCTGTGATACGGTGGGAAAGAACTGACTGTTTTTGGAATGCTGGTTTGCGTTTTACGTTTGTTTTCGCAAAATGTCGCGGTAAGCAAGAGTCGCCACCGACTTTTATTTTATCCAACAAGGAAAGGAAAAAAGCACAGAAAAATTCCTTTTTTGAGATATTTCTCGGGTTCGGGGGGTAGATTATAGAAAAGGAAGATGTTAGCACCCTTTCTATCCGTGGTTATCCACGGGCTCTTAGGTACTTTCTCATATTGTTTTCAAAATTGTTTTCTTTGTACTTGTGGGTTTGAAAAAGTTTTTGTTTTAAAACTTCGATTTAACTCTTGCTTTTGTCCTCAAGAGCGTAATGAAGTGTTTTTGAAAACTTTGTTCGAAAAGTGTAAGTTTGAAAAATATTTTGTTTTTTGAAAGAGCAAGTATCTAAGAACCATCTACCTACTCGAAAAAGGAATCGTTCTATGCTATCTTCCTTTAGACAATGCCATCCTACTATTGATGAGTAGGTAGCACCGTCGTTGGAGTTTTAAGGGTCAATTCGAATTAGGGACTTACGGTCACCAAAGCAATGTTAGGACACCTTAGCGGTAACCCTAATGTCTTAGATCATTTGTTTTGAGGCAACAATATCCGAGGCAACCATTTCGAGGCGACTATGATCTTTGGACAAGAGGGCGACCTCTAAAACAACCTATACTCAATGACCGCGTATGAAGGCAACCAAGTGGGGTATACCCTAAGAGTGCGCATGTGCGAGTGTGTTGTTTTCAGTTAATTTTATCTTTGTACATGTTAATGGTGATCTAAGTTGATTTTAGGTTTAAACGTTCAATCTTGTCATGCATCCCTATTATCAAACATCTAACAGTTATATTTTGCGGAAAATAAATTGCGGAAATTAAATTACAAGGCGTCGGGTATTTACATCGCCAAAAGAAACCCTTTGAAATTTAAATGCGGAAAATAAATAAAGCGATAAATAAATGGTCCTAATTATCTATTACATTCCGGGAACAAATACAATATTGAATAAATAGATCGCGTGCGAAAAATTAAATCGAGTGTGAGTTTTAGGGTTTTGACCCTTTGTTATTAAAGAAAAGATTTTTTTTTTGTTTTATTTTAAGTAAGAAACTATCTAAGTTAAATATTAAATTAACAAATAAATTAATTAATTAATGAAAATAAATATTTTTGGATATTTGGTATTTAAAGAAATAAAATAAAATAAATCAATGTTAGTAAAAACCTAATTATGTCTAAGTTAATTTTAATTATTTATAAAAAAACATATTAAAGTTAATTCTAATTAATGACCTAAATTAATTAATTGATTTGTTAATAAAAGAGAAAATACTAAAATTTAATTTAATAAAGAAAATATTTTTTGGTTTTAATTTTATAAAGAAAAAAATTTGATTGGTTAGTTGATAATAAAAATATAATAAAACAAACAATTAAATAAAATTAAAATGAAATAGAAAGAGTTAAGGGGTGTGGGCCTGATTAGAGGTGTTTGAGAAGCAAATTCCATGGCCCAAACAAGCTGGCCCTGTATTGACTTTCCTGGACTTGGTGTGGACACGTTGACTGGACTCCATGGTGGACGTTCCCCTCTTGACCACCAGATCTGGCCAGGGGCCATCTGGCAATTAATGGAGTGAGGGAGTATGGTGGGCTATACGCTTGGGTACACACACAATTGCCCACAAGAAAAAATCAAAGAGGAATTTGGAGGACCTGGGATTCGAACCCAGGTCCTATAGGCATTTGGATGCACACGTTTACCACTCAGCCATTATATTTCAATTGTTAATATATTAAGCAATAATAATAATAAGAGATAATGCGCCATATGCCAGAAAAAAATAAAAACGCGTAAATTATTTAAACCAGCCACTAGGGAGATGACACGTCATCCTCCCCTACCTCCAGCCCCTGTAACTTTACCTACGGATTTAGATCCACAGCTAAATGCGCAGGTCGATCCCAAAATTAATTCTAGGCCATAAAAACGACTTCCAAAGGCATGGTTAGGTTCGTCTCCCTCTCCTAAGTGCAACCATGTCTATCACGAGACTCAATTTCACCTGAAACGCAAATCCCTAAAATCCAACACGAAAACCTAGCCATGCTGTTATGAGATTACAGTCCATATAAAAGAAATTAAATATTGCCACAAGCTTAGAAATCTCATGAGAGTCACAAATATATCAATGATTTTCCAGAAAGATGCAAGAATTGAGAGCTACGATTTTGAATACAGGGCTGAGGGACGTGGAACTTACAACACATTTTGGTGTGTATGAGAGCTTGCTTTGGATTGCAGAAGGTTGAGTAGACACCCAACAATCGATTGGTGTCAAGCTTTGCTTTTGAAAATGCCTTAAAGTATGATTTTGGTTTCACACTTTTTCACCACTTTTTCAAGTTTTATTCTTTCTGTTCTTGCAGCCTCTAGCCCTGTTTCCGTGCCCTCTAGCCTCCTTATGTAATGTGGAATGCATTAGGTTAACAATTGTGCTTTGAATCTTTCCACATCACTGCCATGAGATTTGATTTGATTCACCATTACTAAACCTTCCAAAATTGTCAAAACTCAATCTTTTTGCACATAGATTGCTTGATACGAGTTTGATACCTTTGATGATGATGATTTAGTCCTGAAATAGCCAAAAAGATATCAAGTAATCCATATTTGGATTTAATTTGATTTAAAATAAAATAATTCAATAAAAAATCAAATAAAATAATAAAAAAGAAATATGATCTCAAGCCTGAAGCTAGGATACGTGTGAAATGTGGCAAGTTCAAATCAAGTGGAAAAGAATGGGCCCATTTGACAAAATTTGAAGTTTTGGGGATAGTTGACTTTTAGCAATTTTGCAAAAATGCCCAACTTCAACAATGCATAACTCCTACAATTTTGAACTTCTTGAGGTTTTCTTAGACTTTTTAGAAATATTGATATGTCCTATAACCAACCCTTTTGGTCTCATCTCATTTTGATATTCCATGCTCAAGTTATAAGCTTTGACAAAAGAGGTGTTTTTGTTGACTTTCAAAAATGACCTATAATGTCCAAATTTATAATTTCTTGTGAGTGCATTTTTTGATCTTTGGGTATGAAGATGGATTGTAGGAAGTTTCATCCTCTTAAAAATGAGCTTTGGATGTGTCATTTATCATAAAGTATGAGAAAGTTATGCTTGGTCAAAGTTGAGTTGACTTTTCCTACAAAACCATAATTTAGCAACTTTTGAGTCTTGATGAATTTTGAGCAATCCTTGATGAATCATGATCAAACCTTGATAAAATGATGAAATAACCTTAAAAATGAGAATGTTGACAAAAAATCTTGAAGTTTGCCTACTTATAGGTCACACTTGACTTTTGCCCTAGCACAGTTGATTTTTGGACCTTTTGAGCAATTGACTGAGCAAACTTTCTCTGTAAGGCTTGAAATTTGACATGGATGACCTTGAGAACATATTAGGACATTGGGGAGCACTTGAGGTCATTTGGACTCAAAGATCTTGATGCAACACAAAACCCTAATTTGGGGTTGACTGCCTTAGGAGATAGCTTGATTGTCCAACTCTTGAGCAATCTTGAGCCACTTGGAGATTTTTCTTGCAATGTTTTGAGAAATATGAGAGGGCAAATTTTGGGGTACAACAAAAGTGTTGGACTTTTGAAAATATTTCATGTTTTGAAAGTGTTTGGCGTGTGTTTATTTTAAAAGTGAGCAAGTAACTAAGAACGTTTCTACCTACTCAAAAGTCTTTTGTTCATTTCTCTCCATTCTTTTGATATTGCTATCTTACCATTGATTGGTAAGAATCCTTACCTTTGGATGTAAAGGGGAGGGCGTGGGTCATTGTATAGTCATGATAGCAATCTTGTGAGGTATCTTAGCATTTCTCTTGAGGGACTAAGATCATTTGAAAGACAACATTTGTAGCGTCATCGAGGGAATATGATCTTGTATTTTGATTGTTTTTGCTAAGACATCCCACATGCGTAACATGACCATTTTTTAGGCAACAAGTGGAGTTAACCTTAGGGGTGCAAATGTGCAAGTGTTTATTTTTTCATGCTTGGTTTATCTTGAATTAGGGTTCTCTAAGCATTGATTTTATCTTCCCATACAAACCTTAATTTACTAGCATTGATATGAAAGCGATAAATTGCGGAAAATAAATTTACTACGCTATTACATCATTTGGGAATGGGGTATACAAATTTACAAATGGGTATTGCAAGAAATTAAACCTATTTATCTATTACAACCATATTGAAACTTGAATAATGTACAAGAATTGAAAGGAATATAATGTACAAGAATATAAATGGAAAAGAAATGGATTTTTGTTAAGGAAAATGGTTCTTGACCTAATTAATTAAAGAGAAAATAATTAATTAAAATAAGTAAAATTAAACCCTAGTTTAAAAGAAATAAAATTAATCAAGATTTAATTTTAATAAAAAAGAAAATAACTAAACCTAAATCTAATTATTAATTTATTAAGAAAAAGAAATTAAGTTTTTTATAAGAAACATGTTTTTTGTCTTTTTTAGTTTTTAAAAAAAAAAGGAAATAAAAATAAGAGAATATAAGGATATTAGATATATAAATAAATAAACTATTTTTTTTGGATTTTTATTAATAAAAAAATAATAATAATAAAATATAAAAGTTAAAGTCAGAGGGGTGAAATTTGAATTGGGGTGTTTAGGAGTAAAACAGTTTTTGAGTTTGGCCCATTAATGATTTTGTTTGGAAATCAGAAAAAAGAATAAAAATAAAATAAATGGGTTGTGGTGTTAATGGAAACAGGGGGTCAGAACAAGCAAAAATGGTAAAGTCCAATGTGCAGGGCCCAAACGCGCTGGTTGCTTGCAAACCAGAAGAAAATGTGAAAAATATGAAGAAAAAAAAGGGCAGCGCTGGGGCTTGAACCCACGCCCTTCACATAATACGCGCGCTGCCTTACCACTGGGGTGGCTATACATCCATTAACTTAAATAAAACCATAAATATATATTACAAATCCATTCCTAGAAATGAACTTCATATTCAACCTCCAGCCAGGGTCCCTGTATTTCATTCATTTCTCATCCATTCTCAAAACTTCCAACATCAAACTTGTTAGAATTTTACCAGGATTTCAAAAATATAAACAATTTGGAATAACAATCAAAGATGAGCATGTATTTCTAAAAGTACCAAATCATGGCCTAACTTTTTTCAGAGATTCAAACTTAAAATTCTCTAAGCTCAGGAAATATAAATGAAAACTATGGATATGTACAACTTTAGGGCAATGATATCTACATTTTGTCTTTGAAAATGCAAGCCTAAAAATGCCTAAATGAAGAGATGAAAGTTCTGAAAAATACCTCAAAAACTGGAAATCGTGAAATGAGTTTGAGCTTGTTTCAAGTGATGGTGATGATCAAGTTAGCTTCCTCAAGTTCCTAGGAAGCTAATGCAATGCTTAGCTTGAGCTATGGATGGTTGGAATGGTCTGGAGAAGACATGTTGTAACCTCTGTTTTTGGTTATGGAGGATGGTGATGGAGATGTTACAGTTCTAAAACAAGGACACGGATGAACTATATTTGAGGTATAGAAGCTTTGCAAATGATTTTGAGGGAAAACGCACGAGGGAAATGAAAGATACAAGTTCAAGGGGAGAATTGTGTATCAATGGTGTTTTTTGAGAAATTTCTAGTTTGTGAGTGTTTGAGGGAGTTTCAGGGCCTTAGCATTCATGTACTAGCTCATAAATAATGCCTATATTTATAAGCAAAAGGTTTGGAGTGCTCTAGTTGATCAGAATTCAAATTTACATTTTTAAGCTCAACATGTGATTTTTTGACAAAACAAGTTTCTATGCCTTGTACTTGGTTCATGGATTTGTTAACCACTTTAAACACAATACCTCTGACTTTGTGGGTTGAGTTTACTCAAAGAAAATAAGTTAGGAGCTCAAGAAGCTGACTTTGTGCATAAAGCTTGCTTTACAAGAATGAATATGTTACTTTCTCCCCAAAATGGCAAATTGGTTTGGACAAAGCTTGAAACACTTGGATAAGGGCATAATCAGTTATGTAAATCATTAATTATGGAGTGAAAAACAAGTTTTAGGCCTGAAAAGTGAGGATTATGCAGCATGGCTATGGATTTGGTTCATGTTCATCACAAAATATGTCTTGTAAAACAAGTTTGAAACCCTAACTTCTTGCCTTCGATTATCTTAGCTCAAGTATGGTCTTGATGAGTTCTTGGATATTTTGGAAAGCTTGTAACATCCTCTACAACATTTATGTTGGACTTTTTTGAAGAATCAACTTGGAACCATGTGAAAAGTTGCTATGAAGTTGGTACCAAAAATCTGCCTAACTAGGGCAAAATTTCACCAAGTCTTTTAGTCTCATGGATATGTGTTCATAAATTCATAACTTGAAATCCAAGCATTTATAGAAAAATTTCTTCCCTACAATGTTTTAGATCTCATTGAGATCTACAACTTTCATGTTGGAAGTTTCCCTTGAATCATCTTGCATCATGGCGGAAATTTGGCACAAAGTTATGAAAAAATGTTAACTTTCCAACACTTACAAAAATTTCTAAGTCCTAGAATTTTGACTTTTCAAAGATAACTTTTACTTTTCAATTTCTTGATGAACAAACTTCATATTTTGACATGTCTTGATGAAATATGATTTTTGAAACTTTATTTTGATCAAAAAGTCAAAGTTTGACTTTTCAGTATAAAGTTGACTTTTCATTAGTTGACTAAAATTCACCTGTCAATCCAAAGATCTTGAGAGGTGATTTGAACTATGCAATTAGATCAAGATGGTGCATTTGAATCCTTTAGATCATGTCATAAAACAATAAGTCATTTTCTTGGTCAAAAGTCAAGAACCGAGCCTTCTCAATCAAAACCCTAATTTTGACCATTATGCCCTTTTAGTGTTCTGATCAAATTTCTTTGAGGAATTGTGATCCAAACTTGATCAAATGACAAATATGAGTTCATAATGTTGATACGGATAAAAAATTATGAAGTTTAACTGCAAATTGACCATAATTGACTTTTCCCTAATACAATTGATTTTAGGTCAACTGATTAACTAACTGAGCAAAAATGTTATCCAAAGCTTGAAACTTTACATGAGAAATCCCGGGGATCCAAAATGATCCATGAAAGTCATGTAAGGCATTTGAAGTTCAATTATCTTTGTACAAACTCAAACCCTAATTTTGAGTTGTCAGTGTTTGAGGAGGTGTCTTGAGCTGATCAAACCTTGTGTAGTCTTGAATCAATGGAGATCTTATGAGAGATTTCTTGAGAAATGAGAGGGAAAATTTTTGGGTACAACAGCTGCCCCTGTTCAATCTTCTTAAACCTGAAGAGTTAGATTGGAGGATCCGCCATTCGTGACTTGAAGGTGAAAGATGATTGAACACTAAAGTGCCCAGAAATTTGCACTCGAAGATGTATTGGGAATGGGCTTATACATACCATTTGGCGGAATGATGGTAAATATTGGAAGAAGTATTAGCATAAATATTTGGTCAATTTATACTAAAACTTGATGCTTTTCCTGTGGGGAAATAAGGGTTAGTTAAATGCAGATGTATGCATGGAGTTCTCAAGATGAATGAGATTGTGCTAAATGTGTTTCGTATGCATATCTTATGATGTATGAATGTGGGATTTTATTTAGATGCATATTTGTCCGGGAAAATAAATCCCTGACTACTACTGAGGAGTTCTGGGAAGCTGAATCCCGAATTGCTGTTGGGAATGAAGAATATACATATCTTCAAATTTTGTTAAAAGAATGCTCCCGTCGGGGATTATCTCTTGAATGTTAGTTGTCATCTGGTCGGACTCCAGGTTTCACACCAACTTCCTGAGGATGAGGAAGTCAACTACTATCTGGCCGGATTCTAGGTTTCATAGTAACTTACTGGGGAAGAATAAATTAACTGTTATCTGGTCGGATTCCAGGCTTCGCAGAAAATTTCTTGAAGTTGAATTGTTATCTGGTCAGATCCAGGTTTCAAAGTAACTTGCTTGAAACTAGTTGCTATCTGGTTGGATTCTAGGCTTCACAACGAATTTCTGAGGGAATAATGTTAATTGCTATCTGGTCGGATCCAGGATTCACAATAACTTACTTGGAAATATAAAGTTGAACTGAAATCTGGTCGGATCTAGGCTTCATAGTAACTTGCTTGAAACTAGTTGTTATCTGGTCGGATTCCAGGCTTCACAATGAATTTATGAGGGAATAAGTGAATTGCTATCTGGTCGGATCCAGGCTTCACAATAACTTACTTGAAAAGATGAAGTTGAATTGATATCTAATCGGATCCAGGCTTCACAATAACTTGTTGGGGGTAGAGGAAAAATCTACCAGGGAAAAGAAGTTAAACCCTTGTCTGGTTGAGTCCAGGTTCTTCAATATCTCGAAGAGTTAAACTATTATCTAGCCGGGGCCAGGATTCAAAGTGTCTTGAGAAGTTAACTATTATCTGGTCGGGTCTAGGCTTCATAGTAACTGAAAAGTATACTATCATTTGGTCGGGGCCAGGCTTCATAGTATTTGAAAAGTTACACTATTATCTGGTCGGGTCCAGGCTTCATAGTGTTTGAAAAAATTAAACTATTATATGGTAGGGTACAGGATTCATAGTATTTTGAACGAATGAAGTTGACTTTTATCTGGTCCGATCCAGGCTTCACAACAACTTACTGAAGATAAAATTGTTATCTGGTCGGATTCTAGGCTTCACAATAACTTTTCGAGATAGAAATGACTTTGTTGGCGACTTCACTGGGGATTAGGGGTTGTGGCCCTATGATTTGTAATAGTATGAGAGGCAAACTCAAGCTGGAGAGGATAGGCTCATCCGGGGCAGACTGATTTAGCTGGGGAAATAAACCCTGCTGGGGAAATAAACCCTGTTGAGGAATACTTGACGAAATGCTGACGAGGTGAGTTCTTTTAGGAAGAGATCCACAAGGCTTCTTCTTTTAGGATCAACTTAGCTGGGGAGAGAGCTATCAAGAGATTGAGACTCTGGCTGGGGATCAACCTATGCAAAGAGACTTTTTGGGCAACTCCGTTGGGGGAAAGGTTTATTGTAGCTGTCCTTGTGGGGATAATTCTAATAAAATAACTCTGTGGGGATATTCCATATACATTAAAGAGATGCTTGATGCTGCTTAGCAGGAAACATGCGTCAAATAGTTTTAATCATGTTCATATGCATATGTTCGTTCAATTTTAGTCATTGGACATCTTTGCATTCAAAACAAAAATAGAAGGTTTGTACTTTAAAGTATTATTTGTATTGATATTTTTCCCATGAATAGGCATTTTTGTACAAAGAGGCGGAGATCCTAGTAACAGGAAATCATCAAAGGAAAAACAAAATTGAAAAAAAAAATAGCCATGTGGAAGTGATCTCATTGCGTTCCAACTCTACTATTTCCCCCAATGTCTTCGAATGTCCCTTGTCATTGACAGAAGTTGATTTGACTGATCTTGGACCGTTTGAACTCGTACCTTGGTAATAAAGTCGACTGTGGTGATTCCATGGGACATAGTCATACGCTTTTAATCCTTAACTTTTGCCTGGACCGCCCTTTCGGGTTTTCAGCCCACCAGGATACCCATTTTTGCCCAAGTCTCCCTTTCGGGTTTTCAATTGCCGGGTGTACAATATTTTGCATATATCCCTAATTTTTGCCCAAACCTTTTGGTTTACCGGGATGTCCTTATCTTGTCTAGGTGTGTCAACCTAGCGGGTCTCTTATGCGTAGTATTTTTTAACTATGTCCGCGTTCCCAGGATGTGGGAAGTCTTCACCGTCCATGGTAGTCAGCATCATGGCACCACCAGAGAACACTCTCTTGACAACAAATGGCCCTTCGTAGGTGGGAGTCCATTTTCCCCTGGGGTCGCCTTGTGGAAGAACTATGTGCTTTATTACCAAGTCACTGACTTGATATACTCGAGGCTTGATCTTTTTATTGAAAGCCTTGGTCATACGTTTTTGGCGCATCTGACCATGACAAACGGCATCCAGTCGCTTTTCATTGATCAAGTTCAACTGATCCAATCTTGTCTAAATCCATTTGTCTTCGCCTAGGCCTGCCTCATTTGTAATCCTTAATAAGGGAATCTGAACTTTCACTGGCAGAACAGGGAGTTGCCCCAGTTGATGTCTGAGCTGAAGTACGGTAGCCATGAAGAGAAAACGGTAACATCTCATGCCAGTCTTTGTAGGTTACTACCATCTTCTGCACAATATTTTTAATGTTTTTGTTGGTCGCTTCCACTGCTCCATTCATTTTAGGTATATAAGGAGAAGAATTGTGATGCTTGATTTTTAAATGAGTGCAAAGTTCTGTAATCATAGCATTGTTGAGGTTAGTCCCATTGTCGGTGATGATCCTTTTGGGGATACCATAACGGCAGATGAGGTTGTGTTTAATGAACCTGGCTACCACGCTCTTTGTGACTGAGGCAATTGAGGAGGCTTCGACCTATTTGGTGAAATAATCAATGGCGACCAAAATGAAGCGATGTCCATTGGAAGCAGTAGGTTTGATCTCTCCAATCACGTCAATTCCCCACATTGCAAATAGCCACGGAGCGGTCATGACGTTTAGAGGGATAGGAGGCACATGGACCTTGTCAGCATAGATTTGGCATTTGTGGCAAGTTCTTGAGTGTTGATGGCAATCAGCCTCCATCGTTGACCAATAATAACCATCTCTGAGGATTTTCTTGGCCATAGTATGTCCTCTAGAGTGAGTCCCAAAGAGACCAGCATGCATGTCTTCCATAATTTCCTCTGCCTCCTTCTTGCCCACACATTGGAGTAGAGTAGAGTCATGGTTGCATTTGTACAAGATTCCATTACTTAGGAAGAATTTGGCTGAAAATCTTTGTAAGAACTTTCTGTCATTGATGGATGCTCCTTCAGGGTACTCTTGTGCTTCAAGGTATCTCTTCACCTCATGGTACCATGGCTTTTCTGTGTCAGTGTCGAGCTCATGGCAATGCGCGGGCTCGTCAAATATCTCAATTGTAATTATAGGAGCTTCGTTGTCCCATTTGACTTTGAACATGGAAGACATTGTTGCCAAGGCGTCAACCAACTGATTTTCTTCCCTAGGGAAGTGTTCAAATGTGACCTCTTCGAAGTAAGGAATCAGAGATAGCACAAGCTCCTTGTAAGGGATGATATTAGGATGCTTAGTATCCCAATCTCCTTTTACTTGGCTAATCACTAGAGCGGAATCCCCAAACACATTCAAATTCTTGATCCTCAAATCAATGACAACCTTCAGACCCAAAATGCATGCTTCGTACTCAACCATGTTGTTTATACAGTCGAAGCATAGTCTGGCAGTGAAAGGAGTGTGGCAACCTTCAGGGGAGATTATCACAACACCAATTCTGTTACCCAAAGAGTTGGAAGCCCCATTGAAGACCATAGTCCATCGGGATCCTTGTTCAGGTCCGTCATACGGTCCAGGTTTCGCGCAGTCGGTCACTAGCATGATATTCTCATCCGGGAAGTCAAAGTTCATAGACTGATAATCATCAACAGCTTGATGGGCCAAATGATCTGATAATACACTTCCCTTGATAGCCTTTTGCATTGTGTATTGAATATCGTACTCAGTCAAGATCATTAACCATCTAGCTATCCGTCCGGAAAGAGAGGGTTTCTCGAAGATGTACTTGATATGGTCCATCTTAGAAATCAGTAGAGTGGTATGAGTCAACATATACTGTCTTAGCCGGCGAGCAGCCCATGCCAGAGCGTAACAAGTTTTCTCGAGCAGTGAGTATCTGGTTTCACAGTCGGTAAACTTTTTGCTCAGGTAGTAAATAGAATGCTCTTTTCGGCCAGACTCGTCATGTTGGCCCAAAACACACCCCATAGAATTCTCTAGCACTGTCAAGTACATGATTAAGGGTCTTCCTTCAACTGGAGGCATGAGAATAGGCGGTTCTTGTAGATATTCTTTGATTTTGTCGAAGGCAGCTTGGAATTCATCATTCTATCTGACTACCTTATCTTTCTTCAAGAGTTTGAAGATTGGCTCACAAGTAGCAGTTAAGTGAGATATGAAGCGGGAGATGTAGTTAAGACGACCCAAGAATCCTCTAACTTCCTTTTCAGAGTGGGGGACTGGAATTTCTTGGATGGCCTTAACCTTGACAGAATCTACTTTGATGCCTTTACCACTAACAACAAAACCTAGAAGCTTTCCAGATCGTACTCCGAATGTGCACTTATTAGGGTTCAACCTCAAGTTGTACTTTTTCAACCTCTCGAATAGCTTGTATAGGTGACTGAGATGCTCCTCTTCAGTTTATGATCTTTTAATCATATCATCCACATATATCTCTATCTCATGATGGATCATGTCATGAAACAAAGCTACCATAGCACTTTGATATGTTTCCCCTACGTTCTTTAATCCGAACGGCATGACCTTGTAGCAAAAGGTGCCCCATTGCGTAACAAAAGTGGTCTTCTCCATGTCTTCGGGAGCCATCCTAATTTGATTATAGTCGGAGAAACCATCCATGAATAAGAATACTTTATGCTGAGCAGTGTTATCGACCAAGACATCAATATAAGGTTGAGGGAAATCATCTTTGGGGCTTGCCCTATTCAGACCCATGTAATCTACGCAAGATCATAAACTGAAGAGGAGCATCTCAGTCACCTATACCTCTATCTCATGATGGATCATGTCATGAAACAAAGCTACCATAGCACTTTGATATGTTGCCCCTACATTCTTTAATTCGAATGGCATGACCTTGTAGCAAAAGGTACCCCATTGCGTAACGAAAATGGTCTTCTCCATGTCTTCGGGAGCCATCCTAATTTAATTATAGCCGGAGAAACCATCCATGAATAAGAAGACTTTATGCCGAGCAGTGTTATCGACCAAGACATTAATATAAGGTTTAGGGAAATCATCCTTGGGGCTTTCCCTATTCAGATCCTTGTAATCTACGTACATATGAACTTTTCCGTCTTTCTTCGGCAGTGGCACTATGTTTGCAACCCATTGGGGATAAGATGTCACAGATAGGAATCATGCATCAAATTGTTTCATCACTTCAGCTTTTATCTTTTCAGACATGTCAGGCCTCATGCGACAATCTTTTTGTTTGATAGGAGGACAATCTTCCTTTGTCGGAAGACGATGAACTACAATGTCGGTATCCAACCCTAGAATATCTTCATACGACCAATCAAACACTCCCACATAGTCATGCAACATCTGAACCAACCTGCTTTTGACACTGCCTTCAAGTTTAGCGTCGGTCTTGACCTCTTTCTTGTCTATCTCGGTACCTAGATTGATGACTTCAACTGACTCTTCGTGCAACTGAATAACTTTTTCCTCTTCTAATAAAAGTCTGGATAGTTCTCCCGGTATTTCACAATCTTCCTCACCTCCGTCTTCGGCTTGGTTAATTGGATATTTGAATTCATAGTTGGCAATAGTAGAGTCATTGGCAATGAGATCCGGAGTGGACGAGGACCTGCAAGAGTGTGTGTGTGAATGTAAAACACATGGCTATTTTGAAAAATACATTGAAGAAAAAGAAAGACAATGAGCACAAAAGTTCGAATGCAAAAAAAGTCCAATAGTTTGTATTGAATGATCATATGATAAAATGAACATAAATAAAACCCTTGACAAATGGATCAAAGTGCCCCGGGCCAGACACACGGCTTAAAAGTCATTGTTTAATATTACAGACAAAATGCTCTTGAATTAATAGAAAGCAATAAACAAGTAATTACTCCTCAATGAAGGAGACGGGGAGGAAGTCCTTTGCGTGCCAATTGTTGAGCTCGATTGTAGTAGGGTATACCCATTCTTCAAATGCACATTCATCATCAGAATCACCTACAACGTTAACTTCATGACTTCCAATATGGAGAGGGGGTTTCCCTGCACGAGCGTGCCTCACTTCTTTCCGAGCCTTGATAGTGAAACCCAAACCACATTCATCCTCTTTGAATGGGATCTCGGGGACTTTCCCCCAAGTATCACAACTTCCTTCTTCGACTGCGGCACGAGCATCTCTAAACGAAACCATCCTTGGCACCAATCTATCAGCTTTGGACATGTCGAAGGAGAGTTTGGCAGTAGCAATCATAGGCAGGACAACTTCAAAAGCCTGACACGGGGTTTCTATAAATTCTCCATCCATCTCCACATATTTGAAAGAGTTGAGGTGGCTTACCATGAACTCCTCCACACCACAGACAATGACAATCCTTCCTTTGACTGGATACTTGAGCTTTTGATAAAGGGTTGACGTTATTGCCCCTGCTCCATGGATCCAAGGGAGACCCAGCAAACAGGAGTAAGCAGGACGGATATCCATGATGTAGAAAGTAGACTTGAAAATCTGTGAGCCCACCTTGATCGGGAGATCCACCTCTCCATGAACTGTCCTTTTTGGACCCATCGAAACCCTCACAATAATATCACTTGGTTTCAAAACTAGTCCTTCACAGTCTAAGCGGTCCAAAGCCCCCTTGGGTAGCACATTTAAAGAAGAGCCAGTGTCAACCAGAACATGTGCTAGGGTAGTCCCCTTACATTCAACAGAAACATGCAAAGCTTTATTATGGTTCTTTCCCAATGGTGTCAGATCAACATCTGAGAACCCCAAACCATTGTTAGCCGTCAAGCTTGCCACATGATTTTCAAATTGGTCTTTCATGGTCTCATGAGGGACACAAGCCTTCTTCAAGAATTTGATTAACGCCCGAGCATGAGCATCGGAACAGAGTAAAAAAGATAACATAGAAATCTTAGAAGGGTTTGCCCCAGCTGCCCCACTATCTTGAAATCACTCCTTTTTATAATTTTCAAGATCTCATCCATTTCTCGAGCGGAAGGTTCCTCGGCAACAATGTCTTTTGCGGGTATCCCTATCTCAACAAGCTTAACTACCTTCTCTTTTCCCCTTGTGTCAGTACTAGGCTTAGTAGTGGTAATGCATACAGGTGCCTTTATAGCAGTTTGTAGTGAGATGTTGGGTAAAAAGATTCTCCCAGTTCTGGTCACCTTACTAGAGACAGTAATGTTACCAATGTCATCAGCCTTGCTTTCTTCAATCCAATCATCTTGCTTTATTCCATGGTAAAAGACCTCAGTACCATAGTTCCATGGCACTGCTTTGTTGGAAGAGTACGGAATTTTCCCGGGGGCGGTAATTATCAGAGGATAAATAGTCGGTTCATTTGAAATCTTGATAGGACCTTTTGAGGAGATCCTAAGAGGCTTGTTTGAGATTGTTATGATGGAGATGTCTTCAAACTTATTGGTCAGACTTTTGGTGGACGGAGTCTTCTCAAATAGGATCTCATGGCTATTCATCAGGCGTTGAATGCCTTCCTTCAGCCCTTTGCATCTGTTGTACCCCAAAATTTTCCCTCCCATACTTCTCAAAACATTTCAAGAAAAATCCTAAAATTGCTCAAGGAAGCCCAAGGGTTGGCCAGACAAGCTCTCTCCTAAGGCAGTCTACCTCAAATTAGTGTTTCATGTTGCATCAAGATACTTGATTCCAAGGGATACAAAATGCTCAAAATTGTCCTAATATGTTCTCAAGATCATCCATGTCAAGTTTCAAGCCTTGCAGAGGAAGTTTGCTCAGACAATTGCTCAAAGGCCCAAAAATCGACTGTGTTAGGGCAAAAGTCAAATGTGGCCCACATACAGTCAAACTTCAAGATTTTTGGTCAACATCCTAATTTTGAAGTATATTTCATCATTTGATCAAGGGTTGATCATGATGCATCAAGGATTGTTCATAATTTCTCAAGAACCAAAAGTTGCTAAATTAGGGTTTTGTAGGAAAAGTCAACTCAACTTTGACCAAGCATAACTTTTTCATACTTTATGAGAAATGACCTATCCAAAGCTCATTTTGAAGAGGATGCCATGATATACAATCCATATTCAGCTCCTAAGTTCAAAATATTCACTCACAAGAAGTTATGAATTTGGACATTATTGGTCATTTTGAAAAGTCAACAAAAACACCTTTTTTGTAAAAACTTCATACATGTGCATGGAATATAAAATTGAGATGAGACAAAAAGGGTTGCTTAGAGGACATCTCAAGAGTCAATATTGATGAATTTATGAATTGGTGAAGTTGACCTTTTTTGCAAAATTTCCCAAAGTCAACTATGCCCAAAACTTCAAATTTTGCCAAATGGGCCCAATCTTTTTCACTTGTTTTGAGTTGGCAACATAGTCCACGAGCTCTAGCCCTTTCCACTTGTCATTATCATGTTTTTATTATTTATTTTGATTTTTATTTGATTTAAACCAATTTTAATCAAAATAAATCATGAGAAAATCTAAAGAATTGAAAATTCAAGATTTTATACTTGTTTCAGGTCTCAAATCCAGTTGGCAAATATTCAAATTCGTGTAAAATCAGGAGGTGCACAAAAAGATTAAATTAGGACATTTTTGGAAAGATATTCAAGGTGTATCAAATCAAAATAAAATTCATTGATGGAAGAAGATTGAGATCAGTTTTGGAACTGTAATACATTCCTCAATACATATAGAACGAGTGCAGCCCAAAAGAGGCTAGAGAAGGAGGCGTATGATCAAGAACACAAACTTGAAAAAACAAGAAAAAGTGGTGAATAGAATTCGTACTTAGAGGCCAATTCAAGACTCTTGGACTATCCCAATCGTTTCCTGAGGTCATCAGGAAGCAAAAGCAATCAAAAGCAAGCATTTCCAGGCCCTATATCGCGCTGTAAGTCATCCACGACATCCATGTATTCTTGAATTCGGTTTGCATGATTTAGACATTGTTAGCATGAATTAACCATATATTGTTGATCCATAGAACATTTGCAAGCTTTCGGCATCGTTTAATTTCATTTATATGTCTTGTACAGGATTTCACCATTACTAGGGTTTCTTGCTTCGATTTGGGATTTTCGTTTACAGGAAAAATTAGGCCATGAAAGGGCCACCATTGTGTTCAGTAAGGCCAGACGAATTCATCCATGGCCTTGGTTTTCATTTATCACGCTTGTGTTGAGTTTTAAGATTTGCAGGACTTGTAGCTACGGACAAACGTCCGTAGGTAAAAGTTTGGAACTTTTACCAACAGATCCAAGGAAGAAGATGACTAGTTGACAATCAACCATTGGCCTGTTCAAATTTTCGCGCGCTGAATTGATATATGTGGCTTTTTAATATATAATTATTGTTTTGTGTTATTATAACAACTAATCACGCTAGCTCAGCTGGTAGCCAGTCACTAGAACGTGCCTTGGGGCCTGGGTTCGAATCCCAGGTCCCCCACTTTTCTCATGTTATTTTCTTTCATGCAATCCCATGCGTACACAACACTAGGGACTACCCTAGACTCTCAAGATCTAGCCCTTAGATCTCCAGATGGCCAAATCTGATAGCCATCATCTGAAGGTGCATCATGAAGCCTAGTCAACACAAAGCACATGATCATGCAAGTCAAACGTGGAACTATTGGTCTTGGGCCAGAAATCTGATTCTTGCACCCCCATAATTGCAGGCCCAAACCTCTTTCTCTATTATTTTCTTTATTTATTTTATTTCATTTAATTTATTTATTTATTTTACTAACCAATCAATTATTTTCTTTTTATTAAAAAAATCAAAAAATAATACTTTTCACAAATTAGGTTTAGATTTAATTTTTTTTATACAAAAAATTAAATAATTTAATTAGGTTGTTAATATTAGATAACTTTAATTCCTTTTGTAAATAATTAAAAATAATTATAAAATTAGGGTTTTGTCCAAATTTAATTATATTTTCTTTTTCTTAAAAAATAACCAAAAACCAAAAAAAAGGCCATGTAATTATTTTCATTAATTAATTTAATTGACTAATTAATTTAGTATTTAATTTAAAACCTAATTCTTTTCTTTAAAAAATATTAAAAACAATAAAAATAATTTCTTCTTTTAATTAGGTTAAAAAAGGGTCAAAACCCTAATTTCTTCCCGATCTTAATTTCATCGCACGCGCTTTATTATTTTATTTTTACCGAATTATTGTATCTGCTCACAAGTTGTAATAGCTTAATTAGGTCTTTACTTTCACTTATCGCTTTATTTTCAAAGGGTTTGTTTTTTGGCTATGTAAATACCCGAAGCCTTGTAATAGCGTAGTTTAATTTTCGCACTTTAAATTCCGCGAATATCTAACTGTTAGATGTATGATATTAGAATGCATGACAAGAATGTATGTAAAACTCTAAAACAGTTAGATAACCCTAAAATGTGCATAGATAAATAATCTGAAATTGAATCACTCGCACATGCGCACTCCTGGGGTACACTCCCACTTGGTTGCCTTCGGTAAACGGTCATTGAGTATAGGATGCTTTAGTGGTTGTCCTTTTGTCTAAACAAAGATCAAAGTCTCGATTATGAAAAGTTGCCTCGGAATGGTTGCCTCGGAATTGTTTCCTCGAATAAATTGATCTAAGACATTAGGGTTATTACTAAGACGTCCTAACGTTGCTTTAGTGACCGTACGTCCCTTTCGAATTGACCCTCAAAACTCCAACAATGATGCTACCTACTCACTAATAGTGGGATATCGTTGTCTATAGGAAATGAACATAGAACGATTCTTTTTTCGAGTAGGTAGATTAGTTCTTAAGTATTTGCTCATTCCAAACAAATTTTTTACACTTACACTCCTTTACAAACAAAGTTTTCAAAAACACTTCATTACACTCTTGAAGACAGAAGCAAGAGTTAAATTGAAGTCAAAACAAAAGCTTTTCAAATCACACAAACACAAAGAAAACAATTTTGAAAATGATGAGCAAGTACCTAAGAGCCCATAGATAACTACGGATAGAAAGGGTTCTAATACCTTCCCTTTCTATAATCTACCCCCTGTACTCAAAAATATCTCGAAAAAGCAATTTTTCTGTGCTTTTTTTCCTTTCCTTGTTGGATAAAATAAAATTCGACGGCGACTCTTGCTTACCGCGACATTTTGCGAACACAAATGCAAAATGCAAACCAGCAAATTCCTTAAAAAAGGGAAACACGTCCCGGTTCTGGCCACCGTATCACAGAACTGGCGACTCTGCTTGGAATGAATTAATAAGTGGGGTGTACCTTAGGATTAGTTCATCATATTGTTTTCAATTGTTTGATTTGTTTGCTTTATCTTTGTGGACTTTGAATCGGAGTTACTATAGATCCTAACCCGGATCTGGGGATACCTTTCAGGTAAGTAGCAATAGACTGTGAGGGAACTGTACGGCGTAGAACGATACGGTTGAAGCAGTAGCTACATTGGTGTGACCCATTAGTTGGTATCGATATTCCTTGTAGAGGAACAAGGAGAGTATGGGGCTGCTATATGGGTCATTAAGCATAAACTGACCTTAGAACCTATAATTGAGCAACTTGGCCATAGAAAGTAGCAGTATGCTACACTCATTGAGACCATACTCTCGAGATGGTTCTGGCTGCAAGAAAAGATTGCGTGACTGGAATTATGACTGATGGAGGATGGTCAGTGATATTGAGAACCTCTAGAACCTGGTTACTATTATTAGGACAGGTTGAACCAACTAAATTGCAAGAGGGTAGTACCTAAACTCCATGTCAGCCTGAAATTTAAGGTCTATTGTGTGACTTGTTTGCCCTTACCATGTTTGCTATCTGTGATACCTGTGGTGTGTTTTATCATGACATCATGCATCATGACATCGCATGCATATTTCATTAGACTAACCATTTTAAAGACCAAGGGGATTCATCTTTGTTCTGTTTTGTAGATCATGGCTTCTATGTGCAGAAGTACCATTCGAGTCAACTTCGTGCAAATCCCCGCTCAGCTCAGAGAGTTGGTTTCAAAAGTTCTTGATACTTCTTCCTTTGTTAGAAGACATGCTCATCTCCTTAGCCTGGTCACTTCCAAGTTGGATGAGCAAATGATGAGCGTGTTGTTCCAGTTCTTTGATCCATTGCATCACTGTTTCACTTTCCCAGACTATCAGCTAGTCCCTACTTTGGAGGAGTTTTCTGACTTATTGGGCATATATATTCTAGAGTAGACACCCTTTACATGTTTGGAGATAGCTCATAGGCCAGAGGATATTGCTTCAGCCCTACATCTAAAAATGACTGATGTAGTATCTAACTGGGAGACTCGGAGTGGGGTTAAAAGTTTCTTGGCTAAGTTTTTGATCGATCAAGCTCAACAGTTCTGGGATAGTTTGGACTTTCAAGCATTTGAAGACATCCTGGCTCTCCTCATTTACGGCTTGGTTCTGTTCCCGAATCCAGAGGCCTTCATCGATCTGAATGCGGTCAAGATTTTCATGTCTCGTAACCCAGTGCCTACTCTCTTAGGTGATATTCTGCACGCTCTTTATACCCGTACTGTGAGAAGAAGGGGAACTCTCATGTGTTGTACACTGCTGCTGACGAGGTGGTTTATTTCGCACCTCTCCAAGTCTGTATTGAAGAATGAAGAAGGTGTAGGTTGGGCTTACAGAATCATGTCCCTTGCTCATACGGACATCCTTTGGAGTACTAAAGATATGGAAAAAGTAGCTGTCATTGATCGCTGTAGGGAATACCCTAATGTTCCGTTGCTTGGAATTAGAGGGGGAATAACCTACAACCCTTGTTTGGCTTTGAGACAATTTGGTCGTGCTCGGAGAAACGGTCCTCATGAGCTGCTGCTTACAGGCATTGTCTTTGACTTCAAAGGGGGATGTTGAGGGACATCGCCGCAGGTTTATACGAGCTTGGGACAGGGTGAACAAGTCTGACCCCCATGAGCTAGGAATGAAGACTTCTCTCCCGATGCAACCATATCTCCAGTGGGTTCGAGCCCGTGCTCAAAAGCTGGGAATGCCATATGAATCTGTTTTGCCAGTAATTGTAGAGCATACTAATGAAGAAGGTGTTCCTTATACGGTCATCCATCCATACATGCCTACTGATATTGGGGCATTGAAGAGGTCTTGGATCCAGCTAAAGGAAGAAAGGGATACATACAGAGAGAAGTACCATGAGCAGGAGCGGAAGATCTTGAAGCTTACAAGGCAGCTTGAGAATGAGAGGACAATTAACGATTATGTCAGCACGAATGGAAGGCGACCATGGGACTTTTGATTTATTTGTTGTTTTTCTAGTTTAAATTTTCTTTTTAGTATTTCTTTTGTAACGCCTTAAAGGTATTTGTTAAACATTTTACAAGTTTGAATCTAATAAAGTGTGTTTTATTTTGGTTTACAAATTTGAATCTCCCAAAGTCTTTGAAATCATTCCATACACATTCCATTATCATGCACCTCATCACAGGTACCATTACAGGGTTCTTATCTTCTTCGCTGTTTATTTTAGCAATCATGTCTTCTGAAACACCTACTGATCAAGCCATCAAGGCTCTTCAAGCACAGAATGCTCAATTCCAAGAGCTGTTCTTGAATTTGGCCAAAGGGAAGAAAGATTTGAAGACTCTTATCTTGAAGGACAAGAAGAAGAAGAAGAATGTGGTCCTCCTGAATATGGGTCACAGATTCGGGAATAGGTTGCGACAGGAAGCTGATTTGTCTCATTCATCTGGAGAAGGAGAGAATCAAGAGGAAAGAAAGGGGCCTAGCCATGTCGTTTCTGACAATGACACTGATTTTGATGAAGACCAGTATCCTCTGGCTGAGGATAGGTATAAGCAACTCGAAGACCGGTTGAGTGCAATGGAGATCCAGAAGATACCTGGGTTGGACTTCAGAGATTTTGGTTTGGCATCTGGGGTGGTGATCCCATACAAGTTTAAAGCTCCTGTCTTTGCTAAGTATGACGGGGTATCCTGCCCAAAGCTACACCTCCGCTCGTATGTTAGAAAGATTCAACCCTATACTGCTGATAGGAACATGTGGGTTCATTTCTTTCAAGATAGTCTGTCAGGGACTCAACTTGAATGGTTCTATCAACTGGAAGGAGCTAATGTCCGCAACTGGGAGGACCTTGCTGCCGCTTTTTACAAGCAATACCAGTATAATGCCGACCTTGCTCCCACGCGTACTCAACTTCAGGGTATGTCTATGGGTGCGAGCGAAGGTTTTAAGGACTATGCTCAGAAGTGGAGAGATCTTGCTGGAAGAGTCCAACCCCCTCTATCTGATAGGGAGTTGGTGGATATGTTTCTTGGGACGTTGTCTGGTCCATATTTCAATCATTTGATCGGTAGTTCATCGTTTGGGTTCACTGAATTAATTTTGACTGGGGAGAGAGTTAAAGCCGGTATCAAGAGTGGCAAGATACAGAAAGGTGCTTCATCAAGTACAGAAAAGAAGCTTTTCAGAAAAGAAGCCAGTGCAGTTTACAACTCGAGGAGCCAAAACCGTCCTGAACGCCGCCAAGAAGTCAATGCGGTAGTAATATCAAGACCAACTGTTTCCCCACAACGCAACAATCAACAAAGAGTAGAGAGACCACAAAGACAGTATACTCGGCTCAGTATGACTTTATCTCTAATATTGCCACAGTTATTGAAGACTAACCTGGTAACTCCGAGGGAAGCTCCAAAGAATCCCAGTACCACCTCTCCGCTGTATAATCCAAACGCCCGTTGTGCTTATCACTCTGATAGCCCAGGGCATGATACGAACAACTGCTGGGCCTTGAGGAATAAGGTGCAAGATTTGATTGAAGCTAAAGAGATTGAATTTGACGCGCCAGAAAATCCTAATGTCATGACTGCTCCTATGCCCAAGCATGGAGTAAATTCTGTGGACGATGATTCATTTGTAACCTCTATGGAAGACATTTCTACTCCGTTGATGACAGTAAAGAAGAACTTATTATTAGCCGATTTATTTCCGGGCTGTGGCGAAGGTTGCCACCTGTGTTCAATCCTGCCTGCTGGTTGTCATTTATTAAAGTCAGGTGTTCAACGCCTAATGGATAACAAAGAAATCTTGTTCAAGAAAACTTTTGTTCCATTGATTCCTGTTGAGGATGTTTCCATAATCACCATTTCCGCCAGTTCTTCCAAGGCTTCCTCGAAAGCCTGTTAGGATTACATCTGTTCCGAGAGTTGCTCCATTGATCATTAATATTCCTGGACCTATCCCTTACACTTCGGATAAGGCTGTCCCGTGGCATTATGGGGCCGATGTATATTATTATGGGATCAAGCAAGACTTAAAGATTGAAGAGGCTGATACTGATGTCAGCAATATTGTTGGGTCTAGCAAGGTCATCCGCAGCAGAATACTTTTCTCCCCTGAGATCTCCCCACCAACTGTTCGGAGACCTGTTGCTATTTCACCTGCCAGTACATCTGCTACTGTCCCTGTTCATGTTCCAATCATTACCCCTGTCGCCGAGTCATCTGACGCTCGGGGCAAAGAGATCACTGGTGAGCCTTCCCGAATGGAGGCACCAAAGAAGATTATTGTTGAAACCTCTAGGCAGGAGATAGAGGAAGTCCTGAAGATCATCAAAAAAAGCGACTACAACGTAGTCGAACAGCTGGGGCAAACCCCGTCGAAGATCTCCATGTTATCTTTATTATTGTGCTCAGAAGCCCAAGCTAAGGCTTTAATTGCTTTCCTTAAAACTGCGCATGTGCCCCAGGAAACATCTGTTGATTAATTGAAAGACTGTGTGGCTAATTTGACCGCTGATAACGGGTTGGGTTTCTCCGACACAGATTTGACTGCCAAAGGAAAGAATCATAATGACGCTCTGCATGTTTCAATCGAGTGCAGGGGCACTACTCTGGCCCACATGCTGGTGGATACCGGGTCCTCGTTAAATGTTTTACCCAAGAAAGCATTAGACCGGTTGGACTTTGAAGGTTTAGAGCTGAAGCCAAGTAATATTGTGGTTAGGGCCTTTGACGGGTCTAAAAGGATGGTACACGGGCAGGTGGATGTCCCTGTTAAAGTTGACTCCCAAACTTTTGCGTCTACATTCTATGTGATGGACATCCGACCATCTTATTCTTGTTTGCTGGGTTGCCCGTGGATTTATAAGGCTGGGGAAGTAACTTCTACGCTCCATCAGATGTTAAAATAACCAGTGAAGGGGAAAATTGTTATAGTACGAGGAGAAGAGGAGTACATGGTGAGCCACCTTAACTCTTTTCGGTATGTGGAGATGGATGGGGAGTTCATTGAAACCCCGTGTCAGAATTTTGAAGAAGTCCCCCAGACGCTGGCGTCGACTGAAACTGTTGCTGAAGATCCTCCAATGAAGATGGCTTCCCTCAAGGATGCCCGGGCTGTTATTGAAAAATGTGGGTGTGCGAATTGGGGCCAACTCCCTGACTTTGCACACAAGACTGACAAGTTTGGTTTGGGTTTTACTGCAGAAGCTCAAAGGGCTGTTTGGCGTGCGCGAATTGGAAGACCTTCCCTGCGTATCAGTAATCCGGAAGTGAATGCAATTGAAGATGATGATGAAGAGTCAGATTTCAACAGCTAGATTTACCCGACTATCAACGACGGATTAAGCAATTGGACGGCAAAGGACTTTGTGCCCATTTCTTTTATTACACAGTAATAAGACTTTTGTTTTGAGATTTGTAATAGAAAATTTAAAACTTTACGGCCCAGTGCCTTGCCCGAGACACCGTGGCTTTGTTTGTGAGGGCTTAATATTTGTCATTTCCATATATCATCAATAAAGCATTGGACGTTTTCTTGCATTACAAATTTTGTGCTCCTTGTTTTTCCTTTTTATCTTGCACTTTATCAAAACAGTTATTTGTCTTACACACACTCACATATACAGGTCCACATCCACTCTGGATCCCACTGATAATGACTCTGCTACTGCCAATTATGACTTCGAAAGTCCGATCAACCAAGTCGAGGACGAATGTAAGGATGATTGCGAAGTTCCTGGTGAACTTGCTAGACTGTTACTTCAGGAAGAGAGGGTCATACAACCCCATGAAGAGCCAGTGGAAACAATAAATCTGGGTACATAGGAAGACAAGAAAGAGGTCAAGATCGGTGCAAATCTGGAGTCTAGTATTAAGCAACGGTTGATTCAGATGCTGCGTGACTATGTTGAGATCTTCGCCTGGTCTTATGAAGATATGCCTGGGTTGGATACCGATATTGTGGTACACCGCCTGCCAACCAAAGAAGACTGTCCTCCAGTGAAACAGAAAGTTCGCCGAATTCGCCCAGAGATGTATGAGAAAATCAAGGCTGAGGTTATGAAACAGTTTGATGTTGGTTTTCTAGCTGTCACTTCTTGCCCACAGTGGGTCTCCAACGTGGTTCCGGTGCCGAAGAAAGATGGTAAAGTCTGTATGTGTGTAGACTATAGAGATCTGAACAGGGCCACTCCCAAGGATGATTTCCCTCTGCCTCACATTGATGTTTTGGTCGACAACACCGCACAACATAAGGTCTTCTCCTTTATGGATGGTTTCTATGGTTACAATCAGATTAAGATGGCTCTCGAGGATATGGAAAATACAACCTTTGTTACGCAGTGGGGTACCTTTTACTACAAAGTCATGCCATTCGGGTTGAAGAATGCTGGGGCAACGTATCAACGTGCCATGGTCACTTTGTTCCATGACATGATTCACCATGAGATTGAGGTATACGTTGACGACATGATTTCAAGGTCCCAGACTGAGGAAGAACACCTCGACCATCTTCAGAAGCTATTTGACAGGTTGAAGACGTATAAGCTGAGGTTAAACCCGAACAAGTGCACCTTCGGGGTGTGGTCTGGTAAGCTGCTGGTTTTCGTCATTAGTGATAAAGGTATTCAAGTGGATCCTGCAAAGGTGAAAGCTATACAGGAGATGCTAGCTCCCCGAACTGAAAAAGAAGTCAGAGGCTTTCTGGGAAGTTTGAATTACATTGCCCGATTTATTTCACACCTGACTGCTACTTGTGAACCAATCTTCAAGCTGTTGAAAAAAGATCAAGTGTTAAGATGGAATGATGAATGTCAAGCCGTTTTCGAAAGGATCAAGGAATATCTCCAAGAGCCACCTATTCTGATGCCTCCAGTTGAAGGAAGACCTTTGATCTTATACTTGACAGTACTCGACAATTCAATGGGGTGCGTGCTGGGGCAGCATGACGAGTCTGGCCGAAAAGAGCATGCTATTTACTACCTTAGCAAAAAGTTTACCGACTGTGAGACCTGATACTCACTGCTTGAGAAAACTTTCCGCGCTTTGGCATGGGCTGCTTGCCGGCTGAGACAGTATATGTTGACTCACACTACTCTATTGATATCAAAGATGGATCCAATCAAGTATATATTCGAAAATCCTGCCTTATCCAGAAGAATAGCAAGATGGCAGATGATCTTGACTGAATATGACATCCAATACACAACCCAAAAGGCAATCAAGGGAAGTGTGTTGGCAGATCATTTGGCACATCAGGCTGTGGATGATTACCAGTCTATGAACTTTGAGTTCCCAGATGAGAACATCATGTTGGTGACTGACTGTGAGACACCTGGACCGGATGAAGGACCTGAGGAAGGATCCCGATGGTCTATGTACTTTGATGGAGCTTCAAACGCTTTGGGTAATGGCATTGGCGCCGTGATCATATCTCCTGAAGGCTGCCATACTTCGTTTACCGCCCGATTATGTTTTAACTGCACCAATAATATGGCGGAGTATGAAGCATGCATCATGGGCCTTCGAGCAGCTATTGACCTAAGGATTAAGTTCTTAAGTGTATTCGGAGATTCCGCTCTAATGATCAGTTAGATCAAAGGCGAGTGGGATACGAAACATCCAAATCTTATTCCTTACAAAGAGTATGTATTGACGTTGCTTCCGCACTTCGAGGAGATCACCTTTGAACACTTCCCCAGGGAGGAGAATTAGTTAGCGGATGCGCTAGCTACGCTGTCTTCTATGTTCAAAGTCATATGGGACAATGAAGCTCCCCAAATTACCATTGAAAGGTTGGACGAACCCACACATTGCTGTGATATTGAGACTGAAGAGGTAGCAGATAAACCCTGGTTTCATGAGGTAAAGAGGTATCTTGAGACTCAGGAGTACCCCGAGGGTGCATCTGTTAATGATAAGAAGTTTCTGAGGAGGTTCGTTGCGAAGTTCTTCATCAGTAATGGTATTCTTTACAAGCGTAACTATGATTCAACCTTACTACGTTGTGTGGATAAGAACGAGGCAGAAAGCATCATGGCGGAGTTACATGAAGGTACCTTCGGGACTTACTCCAGTGGACACACCATGGCAAAGAAGATCCTACGGGCAGGATATTATTGGTCTACTATGGAAGCCGACTGTTATCAGCATTCTCGGACCTGTCTTAAGTGCCAAGTCTATGCTGATAAGGTGCACATACCTCCAGTTCCTCTGAACGTCTTGACAGCTCCTTGGCCCTTTGCAATGTGGGGCATCAATATGATTGGTGAGATCAGACCTACTGCGTCCAACGGGCATCATTTCATCCTGATAGCTATTGATTACTTTTCAAAGTGGGTTGAAGCAGCTTCCTTTGCTACAGTAACCAAGAACGTCATGGCATGGTTTATTCGGCACAATCTGATCTGTCAATATAGTGTACCAGAGAGGATCATTACGGACAATGGTACAAATCTCAATAATACGATGATCACCGAGCTCTGCAAGCAGTTCAAGATACAGCATCACAAATCTTCTCTTTACCGTCCGAAGATGAATGGGGCTGTAGAAGCGGCTAATAAGAACATCAAGAAGATTGCGCAGAAAATGATGGTGACCTACAAAGACTAGCACGAGATGTTACCGTTTGCTCTTCATGGGTACCGTACCTCAGCGTGGACTTCAACAGGAGAAACACCCTATTCCTTGGTATATGGCATGGAGGAAGTCTTTCCCATTAAAGTTCAGATACCCTCTCTTAGGATTATGAAGGACGCAGGCTTGAGCGAGGATGATTGGATCCAGACCCGACTTGATCAGCTGAACTTAATCGACGAAAAGAGGATTACTGCTATTTGCCATGGTCAGACGTATCAAAAGCGGATGATCAAGGCATTTAACAAGAAATTCAGACGACAAGAGTATCTAATTGGGGATCTGGTGATCAAGCGCATCATACTGCCGCAAGGTGATCCCAGGGGAAAATGGACCCCTACGTACGAAGGGCCATTTGTGGTTAAGAACATTTTCTCAGGAGGAGCTATGATTCTAACCACCGTGGATGTGACTGTTGTACCCCAAAATTTGCCCTCCCTTTTTCACAAGAAATCACAACTTTGGGTTTTCCCTGATTTTTTCAGATTGGTTCGAGAATCGGTCAAACAGACTTTTCTTTATCAGTCAATCCAAAATTAGGGTTTCCATTGATCAAGAATCGGTCAAACAGACTTTTCTTTATCAGTCAATCCAAAATTAGGGTTTCCATTGATTTTGAATAAGTCAAACAGATTTTTCTTATCAGTCCATCCAGAGTTAGGGTTTCTATTGATTTGGTTGAGTTTGGCTCAGGGTTTGATCAAGCGGACTTTTCTTTGACCGCAAATCTGGAATTAGGGTTTTCACTCGTATTTCTCAGAAGAATTTGAATCAATAGTATTTCAATTAACTGTTACATTGTTTTACGCTTGTTCAAGATTGTTGTTTGTTTCTCAAAACCTAAACATCTGGGCTAGGAGCTGAGGCTTTTGATTGAAAGTTTGGAGCATTGGTTTGATCAGTGAAGTGAAAGGTGTATGGATGTTTGTTTAACTGTACAAAGCATATGATTAACTGGAATGCCAGGCATATGGTGGTTAATGCAAGGTTGCGAGACTTCAACGATTGTTGATTATTTATTTTATCTGAGTTAAAATAATTGGGATGCATTTCCAGTCATTTTAATTCAAGAGATTTAAATAGTTAAATAAACAGTGCAAAAGAAAGAATGAAATATTTGAGAGTAAAGAACTCTTAGCTGACAAAGACTTTTTATTTATTTTAATTGTTGTTACAAATGTTATTTGAATACTGTAAATTTATTTATAGTGTTTACAATAATGTTTATTACAATAATTGAAAATAAAATAAATCTAAAATCTAAGTCTCTTGAAGTCTTCTACTGCTGCTTCCATTATCTAACTGGTATTTACCTGCAAAGACAAAAAAAGAAATCAGTACAGTTAAATCAAAAAAAGCATTTTCAGGCAGATAAATAAAAGCTCATCATTAAAGATTGTTGGCCGGAATCAGATCGTTTTGGTTTCATCATGTTTTACCCGTCCTCTTTGCAAATCACAAGAAGATTTCTCTTCTTGGTTCACAAAGAGGAAAGTAAAATTAATCAATTAAATACAAAGAAGGCACAAGCTGCACAATGTCAAACTGAGCAAACCAAGTTGCACAAACTGTCAACCAAGTTACACAAACTGTCAACCAAGTTGCACAAACTGTCAACTAAGTACACAAACTGTCAACTAAGTTGCACAAGTTGTCAAGAAACTGTCAACCAAGTACACTAAGCTGTCAAAGTACACAAAACTGTCAATGCAGAAAATATGGAAGTACAATGCAGAGATAAACCAAGATGCAAGCAAGCAACCTTGTCAAAACTTTTCATCATTTCCTGGCCAACAATATTTTCAGAAAAGGGACTTTAAGCAATTTAAAAATGCTTTATGGAGAGAGAAAGAGAGTAAAGTAAAAAGGTTTGTAGTTTTGGCAGGCTTAAAGGATAATATAAATATAAAATTCCTAACGGTTCAAAAGGAGGAGAAGCCACAAAAAACTGGAGCTTGCTTTCAAAACCAGAAGCAAACTGCAAGAGAACCAAAAACTATAATTGCAAGCAAGCCTGCCTGTACCAAAAAAATACAACAGCTTGCCTGTACCAAACAAAAGACAAAAACCTGTAACCTGCTAAAAAACGCTTTAGCAAGCAAACCTGAACCTGCATCCAAGGGGCAAGCCTAAAACTGCACAAGCCTGCCTTACCAATACAAAAACACCAAGCCTGTGAACAAACAAACAAAAACCTACAGAAACTTCAAACCTGCTAAAACCTTCCAGCAAGCCAAACTCAAGCCTGCAAAACTGCAAGTGATCAAAACAAAATAAAACAGCCTGCCTGTACCAAACAATAGATCCAGCCTGCCTAAACTACAAGCCTTCAAACAAACAAATCCAGACCTGCTATCAAAAATACCAACAAACCATTCAACCCAACCTGCAAAGCCTACTTTCAAAAACCTTCAAACTGCTCAAAAGACACAAACCTGTTTCGAACTGCATAGCCTGTCAAAAGAAAAACTGCAATCCAATACTAGAAATTGCCTAAGCTATTAACACGGTTCATCCTCAGCATCATCAAACACCAAATATCAAAACAATAATAGCATCTCAGAAGAATATCATCATTGAAAAAAAGAAAGAGGAAGATTATAAAAGCTAGCAACAAACAAACTTAAAAGTCCATCATCATCAGAATCAACAAAGCCAACAAAGAAGAACATATCAAAGGCAATGTTTCAGATTTAATCATCACTAACATACTCAGAGAAGAAGAAGAGAAAACTCAGAAGCAAGCATTTTTCAGAAATAGGGTTTTCAGAAAATAACATCATCATCAAACATCCAAATCAACAACAACAATAGTAAGCATCTCAGAACGAAGTTCTTCATCGAATATCAGTATTCAAAGAAGAGGAAGAGAATATATCAATCATTATCAAAAGGCAATACGTGGAGAAGAAGAAGAGAAGATTCAGAAGCAAAAATGATATAGTTGTTTTCAGAAATAATATCATCATCAAACAAAGATACAAAATACTAGAAAAGCCAAATGCGGTCATCACATCCTCCCTCCTCCGGCCACCCTAGAGCGCCTCCATTCCAAGCTCCATCTCCATCATCTTACAGAACGAAGTCATCAAGGTATCAATTTCCTTCTTTCTCTTTGTACCTCACACAAACACAAGCATCAAAGATCAAAACATGTAAAAGTTAAACATGCATGAACCTAACCCTAAAACGCGTTTAGAATGAATAATACCTTTTAAATTGCCGCCTTGTACAATCACGGGGAGGAGAGATTGGAGGTGGCGTTCTGGTGGCCTAAGGCGAGGGGAAAGGACTTTCAGTTGCCCTGGGTGTTTGAGAAACAAAGAGGAAGAAGACGAGAGGAGAGAAGGGCGCCGCTGTACAAAACTCCAAACCCTAGATTCTGAAAATAGTTTGCTCAAACCCTAAACAAAATTTGTGCATTTCAACTGGGCCTCTGCCCAAGCCAAACGCCCTAAAGCCCAATAATTCTGGCGCCTGCACCCCCTTTAGTCTAACTTTGTTTTCTTTTATTTGGGCCAAATATGTTTCTCAAAGCCCATTTAACTTCCTTTTTTTATATTTTTTTTCTGAAAAAACCAATACCTTTTTATTATTATCACCTTATTTTAATTTTCTCTATAACCTAAATCTTTTTTTTTCTTTCTTATAAAGAGAACATATTAAAATTTTATTAACAATTATTACATTTAAAATACATATATAATAAGCTTTAAATGATTTAAAATTCTTTCTTTAAAACTTTTGTTTATAACATTAACCAAAATACGTAAATAATAGAATTTATTAAGTTAAATAATTCTTTCTTTAAAACCCTTTGTCTATATAAAACTAACAAAAACACAAAAAATAATAATAAACACTTAAATTGCATTAGGTTAACGTTTTATTTAATCATTTGTAAATAACCACATACATCTCACAACACTTTTGATTCTCTTTGATTCTGATGCCTTGTTATATTTTTACATTGAGGATGCGACGATTCGATTTGGTTGTAAATAATATTTGGACATTACTATTCTGATAAGACTCATCCCCATTCGTAAACATTTGTACCCCCATCCCCGGATACTTATTTGTAATAACTTAGACTTTAAATTCCCACAATTTATCGCTTTCCATATGCTGTATAATAATTAGGGTTTGTATACGAAGATTCAAAATCAACCGCTAGATAACCTAATACAAGATAAATGCATGACAATTAATACACCATTCACACTTGCACATCTAGGGTAACCTCGCTTGTTGCCTCGGAAAATGCAATCATGTCCCTCGAGTACGAGAAACTCTAGAAAATGTCCCTTCGATAAACAAAGATCGTAGTCCCTCGATGACCCCCGATGTTGCCTTGGATAAAACGATCTCGCCCCTTACAAAATTGCTAGAGCGTCTCATAAGTTGCCTTCAATGATTGTATACGATGACCCGCGCCCGTCCCGTTTAACATCCTAACGCAAGGTTGTTCATCATACACAATGGTGAAACAACATTGTTAAAAGGGTTAAAACAAAAGAAAATCTTTGAGTAAAATAGGGTAGACAACTCTTAGTTACTTGATCAAAAATCTTGCAAAACATCCTTGCCATTTTTCTAACACACTTCACAACACAACTTCAAAAACAATTTCCAAACAACTTTCAAAACATTGAATTATCTTTTCAAAAAGACACACACCTTTGTATATATTCAAACAAAAATCATTACAAAGGTTTCCTAGACAAGGCATCTTTTTTAAAACATTTTCAAAACCACACACACAAAGCACCATTTCAAACAAGTGAAAAGCAAAGGCAAGTGATCTAAAACAAGTAACTAAGAGCCCATGGATAACCATGGATGAAAATGGTGCTAGCACCTTCCCTTTTCATAATCTACCCCCCGAACCCACGAAAACATCTCAAAGGTCTTTCCTGTGCTTTTTGACCTTTACTTAGGATAAAATAAAAAGTCGGTGGCGACTCTTGCTAATCCGAACAAGTGCAAAAACAAACGCAAAATCCTAAGTCAGTTCTCCCACCGTATCACAGTGACGACCTTCCTCACCCCGTCAATGCAGACATAGTGAAAAAATACTACGCATAATCAAAGACCCGCTAGGTTGACTGGCCTAGGCAAAAATAAGGGCTTCTCGACGAACCAAAAGGGTTCGGGAAAAAATAAGGGATTAAAATGAAAAAATTTGTACACCCGGCAAGTCTAAAACCTGAAAAGGCGGCTTGGGCAAAAAAGGGTATCCCGGTGGACTGAAAACCCGAAAGGGCGGTCCAGGCAAAAATTGGGGATTAAAGCGTAACACTATGTCTCACTTGATCACCTTGCAATCAGACTTCGGTATCGACTATCAAGCTAGGACGGCGCTAATCAATCTCATCTACCTTCAACCAAGTAGCAAAGTGATGAGATGCTCGAGGATATAAAGGCAATAGCAGAGTTGGAACCCAGTGAGATTGTTTACATAGTTGTTTTTCTTTATTTTTCACAAATTGTATAAACTCTATCATTTCGGATGCATTCTCTTACTAGGACGTCAGCCTCTTGTACAAAAAACGCCTATTTACAGGCCAACTTCAAAGTTAATACAATTCATTTTCACAAAGAAATTCCAAATTGTTTTCTTTTTCTGTTTTGTTTTGCAAGAACGTCCAATGTTCATTTTTGATATATGCATTTGACAATAATTGATGCTCATAAATATTTACATGCGAAACAAAAGATGATTACTCGTAATATCAAAAACAGGGGCAAACAAGAGGTGTCTAAACCATACAGTTTCTCTGTCCACCAGGAATAGGGATAAACCTAGTTGGAGGAAACAGTTGAATGTACATTCACTCCCCGCAGAGTAAGAAAAAGACAATGATATTAGCGGTCCCGAATAGGACACCACTCTCTTCAGCTGAGGCTCGCAACCGCGAATGAACCAACGATATTCTCCCCAAGCAGAGTCTATCTATCATCAGCATTAGAAAATTATCCCCGATGGTGTTTGGAGAACCATCCCTAGTAGAGTCTGGAGGATTGTCCCCAGTAGAGTAAAAAAGGTTATCCCCAGTGAAGTCGCTACTGGAAAGTCATCCCCAGTGGAGTTCATTCCTGTTACAAACAGAAACTCATTTCCCAATAGAGTTTATTATCACCAGCAACGGTAATTCATCCCCAACTGAGTTTATTTATCCAAATCAATAGATCTTTTAGCGGAAACATCACTTCCCCACATAGTCATTTCCTCGACAGTCTATTCCCCAACGGAGTTTTTCCCTTTTGCAAGATTATTCTCACAATCATCTTCATTTACTGTCCCCAGCGAGAGAGAAGAATTCAACTTTTGGTCTCTCCAGCAGCAATCCGGGATTTATTTTCCCCAGCTAGAGATTGTTATAAAAAACATTACATGTACATACATCATGACATATGCATACGCATCATACAACACTATCTCATTTATTTTGAGAACATCATTGCTTGATACATATCATGCATTACATACAGCTAACTTTTACCTTTCAGGAAAGATACAATCAAATTCTCACAAAGTAAGCTATAAAGCCCGGATTCGACCGGATAATAGTTTAATCCCCAACAAGCCGCGAAACCCGGATGCGACCGGATAACAGCCTAGTTCCTTCTGAAGCCTGGATTGCAACCGGAGAAGAATCGAGAAATTGCGAAGCCTAGATTACGACCGGATAGCAAGTTTAATCTCGTCTCCCCAGTAAGTCACTATAAAGCCTGGACCACAACCAGATAGTAGTTTATTCTCAACTTTCCTCTTTAATAGAGATGATTCCTCAGTAGAATAACGGACGATCGAAGTTCCTAAATTTCAACAGAGATGACTCCTCAGTAGAATAACGGACGACCGAAGCTCCTAAAATTCAACTTTCCTCTTCAATAGAGATGATTCCTCAGTAGAATAATGGACGACCAAAGTTCTTAAATTTCGACAGAGATGATTCCTCAGTAGAATAACGGACGACCGAAGTTCCTAAATTTCAACAGAGATGATTCCTCAGTAGAATAACAGACGATCGAAGTTCCTAAATTTCAACAGAGATGACTCCTCAGTAGAATAACGGACGACTGAAGTTCCTAAAATTTAACTTTCCTCTTCAATAAAGATGATTCCTCAGTAGAATAACGGACGACCGAAGTTCCTAAATTTCGACAGAGATGATTCCTCAGTAGAATAACGAACGACCGAAGTTCATAAATTTCAACAGAGATGATTCCTTAGTAGAATAACGGACGACCGAAATTCCTAAATTTCAATAGAGATGGTTCCTCAGTAGAATAACGGACGACCGAAGTTCCTAAAATTCAACTTTCCTCTTCAATAGAGATGGTTCCTCAGTAGAATAACGGACGACCGAAGTTCCTAAGTTTCAACAGAGATGATTCCTCAGTAGAATAACGGACAACCAAAGTTCCTAAATTTCAACAGAGATGTTTCCTCAACAAGAATAACGGACGACCGAAGTTCCTAAATTTCAACAGAGATGTTTCCTCAACAAGAATAACGAATGAATGAAGTTCCTAAAATTTAACAGAGATGATACCCCAGTAGAATAAAGGATGACTAAAGCTCCTAAAATTCTATTTCTCTCAAGACAGAGATCAACATTCCCCAGCGGAATCTTCCTCAACAACAGGTATACAAGCTCTCGCTAAGGAATCTCTTATGCGATCGATGCTCCTTCGGGTGGCATATTTAAGCCCATCCCCCATTAGCAACCTCCAAATGGAATCTATAAGTCCATTCCTGACATCGCAAGACAAACACCACATCATGTGTGTGCAAATTTATGGGCACTTTAGTGTTCAATCATCTTCCACCTTCGGATCACGAAAGGCACACAAGCCAATCTACATCCTCAGGTTTAAGAAGATTGAACAGGGGAAGCTGTTGTACCCCAAAATTTTCCCTCCCATACTTCTCAAAACATTTCAAGAAAAATCCTCAAATTGCTCAAGGAAGCCCAAGGGTTGGCCAGACAAGCTCTCTCCTAAGGCAGTCTACCTCAAATTAGGGTTTCATGTTGCATCAAGATACTTGAGTCCAAGGGACCCCAAATGCTCAAAATTGTCCTAATATTTTCTCAAGATCATCCATGTCAAGTTTCAAGCCTTGCAGAGGAAGTTTGCTCAGACAATTGCTCAAAGACCCAAAAATCGACTATGTTAGGGCAAAAGTCAACTGTGGCCCACATACAGTCAAACTTCAAGGTTTTTGGTCAACATCCTCATTTTGAAGTATATTTCATCATTTTATCAAGGTTTGATCATAATGCATCAAGGATTGTTCATAATTTCTCAAGAACCAAAAGTTGCTAAATTAGGGTTTTGCAGGAAAAGTCAACTCAACTTTGACCAAGCATAACTTTCTCATACTTTATGATAAATGACCCATCCAAATCTAATTTTGAATAGGATTCCATGATATACAATCCATCTTCATCTCCAAAGTTCAAAATATGCACTCACAAGAAGTTATGAATTTGGACATTATAGGTCATTTTGAAAAGTCAACAAAAACACCTTTTTTGTCAAAATTTCATACATGAGCATGGAATATCAAATTGATATGAGACCAAAAGGGTTGCTTAGAGGACATATAAAGCTTCCTATAAAGTCCAATAACACATCCAAAGAGTCAAAATTGAGGAAGTTATGCATTAGTGAAGTTGACCTTTTTTGCAAAATTGCCAAAAGTCAACTATGCCCAAGACTTCAAATTTTGCCAAATGGGCCCAATCTTTTTCACTTGTTTTGAGTTGGCAACATAGTACACGAGCTCTAGCCCTTGCCACTTGTCATTATCATGTTTTTATTATTTATTTTGATTTTTATTTGATTTAAACCAAATTTAATCAAAATAAATCATGAGAAAATCTAAAGCATTGAAAACTCAAGATTTTATACTTGTTTCAGGTCTCAAATCCAGTTGGCAAGTATTCAAATTCGTGTAAAAGCATGAGGTGCAAAAAAAGATTGAATTAGGCTATTTTTGGAAGATATTCAAGGTGTATCAAATCAAAATCAAATCCATTGATGGAAGAAGATTGAGATCAGTTTTGGAACCCTAATACATTCCTCAATACATATAGAATGAGTGTAGACCAAAAGATGCTAGAGAAGGAGGCGTATGATCAAGAACACAAACTTGAAAAAACAAGAAAAAGTGGTGAATCAAATTCGTACTTAGAGGACAATTCAAGACTCTTGAACTATCCCAATCGTTTCCTAACGTCATCAGCAAGCAAAAGCAATCAAAACAAGCATTTCCAGGCCATATATCGTGTTGTAAGTCATCCACGACATCCATGTATTCTTGAATTCAGTTTGCATGATTTAAACATTGTTAGCATGAATTAACCATATATTGTTGATCCATAGAACATTTGCAAGCTTTCTGCATCGTTTAATTTCATTTATATGTCCTGTACAAGATTTAACCATTACTAGGGTTTCTTGCTTCGATTTGGGATTTTCGTTTACAGGAAAAATTAGGCCATGAAAGGGCCACCATTGTGTTTAGCAAGGCCAAACGAATCCATCCATGACCTTGGTTTTCATTTATCACGCTTGTGTTGAGTTTTAAGATTTGCAGGACTTGTAGCTAGGGACCAACGTCCATAAGTAAAAGTTTGGAACTTTTACCAACAGATCCAAGGAAGAAGATGACCAGTTGGCAATCAACCATTGGCCTGTTCAAATTTTCGCGCGCTGAATTGATATATGTGGCTTTTTAATATATAATTATTGTTTTGTGTTATTATAACAACTAATCACGCTAGCTCAGCTGGTATCCAGTCACTGGAACGTACCTTGGGGCCTGGGTTCGATCCCAGGTCCCCCACTTTTCTCATGTTATTTTCTTTCAGGCAATCCCATGCGTACACAACACTAGGGACTACCCTAGACTCTCAAGATCTAGCCCTTGGATCTCCAGATGGCCAAATCTGATGGCCATCATCTGAAGGTGCATCATGAAGCCTAGTCAACACAAAGCAAATGATCATGCAATTCAAACGTGGAACTTTTGGTCTTGGGCCAGAAATCTGATTCTTGCACCCCCATAATTGCAGGCCCAAACTTCTTTATCTATTATTTTATTTATTTATTTTATTTAATTAATTTATTTATTTTACTAACTGTGATCGGTGGGAATGAGAACTGACTGTTTTGGAATGCTGGTTCGCGTTTGCGTTTCGCAAAATGTCGCGGTAAGCAAGAGTCGCCACCGTCTTTTATTTTATCCAACAAGGGAAATGACAAAAGCACATAAAAATTCCTTTTCGAGATGTTTCTCGGGTTCGGGAGGTAGATTATAGAAAGGGAAGGTGTTAGCACCCTTTCTATCCGTGGTTATCCACGGGCTCTTAGGTACTTGCTCACTATGTTTTCAAAAGAGTTTTGCTTTTCTTGTGTTTGTGGGTTTTGAAAAGAGTTTTGTTTGAAAACTTCGATTTAACTCTTGTTTCTGTCCTCAAGAGTGTATGAAGTGTTTTTTTGAAAACTTTGTTTGAAAAGTGTAAGTGTGAAAAATTTATTTTTTGTTTTGAAAGAGCAAGTACCTAAGAACCTCTACCTACTCAAAAGGAATTAAACTGTGTAAATGTCCCTTTAGACAATGCTATCCCACTATTGAGGAGTAGGTAGCATCGTCGTTGGAGTTTTTCGGGTCAATTCGATTTTAGGGACATGTGGTCACTAAAGCAACGTTAGGACGCCTTAGTGGTAACCCTAATGTCTTAGATCATTTTTATCCGAGGCAACCGTTTCGAGGCAACTTTGATCTTCAGACAGGAGGGCGACCCCTAAAACATCCTATACTCAATGACCACGTTCGAGGCAACCAAGTGAGGCGTACCCTAGGAGTGGCATGTGCGAGTGTATTGTTTTTCAGTTTATATTATCTTTGTACATGTTAAGGGTGAGCTACGGTTGATTTTAATTTAAGATAGATCTTGTCATGCATAGCCTAGTTAGCATACATCTAGCAGTTAATGGTTGCGGAAAATAAAGCTAAGCTATTACAAGGCGTCGGGTATTTACATCGCCAAAAACAAACCCTTGAAAAGTAAATGCGGGAAGATAAATAAAAGAGGTAAATAAATCCTAAGTTAAAACTATTACATCCTCGGAGCAATTACAATAATATAGATAAAAATAGTACGCGCGAGAAAAAGGTTTTTTCAAATAAAGCATGTTTTTGGTCTTTTTTGAATTAAAAATCAAGTCTAAATTAATAATGGATTTAAAGAAAAAGGTGTTTTTGAGTTTTTTTTTTATATTTAAGGCAGTAAAATAGGAGTGATTAAAAAAGTTAATAAAATCCTAATTCTAACTCAATTTTAATTTAATGTAAAATTGTTAAAATTAAACCTAATTAAAAAAACTAAATTAATTGGTTACAGTTTATTTACAAAAATAAGTAATAAAATTAAAATAAAAGTATTTTTGTTGTTTCTGATTTTTTTATGGAAAAGAGTTAATTAATTAATTAGGGTGATAAAACAGTGAAAAGAAAAGAAAAAACAAATAAAGAAACAAACTCAAGGGTGCTGGGCTCGAAGAAGGGTACGTTTGGCCAGCATTCTCTCAGGCTCAACACGCTGGCCTTTGGATCTAGCTCGAAGCCACTGGGTACATTGAGATCTGAGGCTGTATGGTGTTCCCTGCCTTCAGCGCTGCATTTGAGTACCTGAAGAAAAAAGCGTAACAATGTTTTGGGGTACCTGGGATTCGAACCCAGGTCCCAAGAGGTTTTGCCATATCGTGCTTGCCAACTCGTCCAATCTGCTTCATTCGTTAGTTAAATAGAACATAAATATTATATCAAACAATAATTATGCCTGGCCTAAAAAAATAAAAAGACGCGCAATTGGTTCGTACGAACCAATCACGCCCAGCCACGTTATCATCTTCCTCACAATGGCCTGGTTCGTTTACCTGCATATTTTATTCTGCATGAGGTTTTGTGGGGTCGTTCTAAAAAATCGCTCCAGGCCATGAAAACGTTATTCAAGAACACATATGTGTTCGTCTCGACCTCCTCATCATTCCCATGGCTATTGCTTGTCTCGATTTACCCTGTACAAGAAACGCCTAAAAACAAGAACAGGAACCCTAGGTTCTATATATGGGGTTAGAGGCCATGAAAATTAAATTGAACAATGTCAAAACATTCTAAGTCAAATAACAATCACAAATTTGTCAATATTTTACAGAAAAGATGCAAGCATGGATGTTTTCGATTTCATGTTCAGAGGTGTTTTCTGGAATACTTACAGTGCGATTTAGAGGATGAACAAATTAGTTTTTGATTGGCCTCGCTTCAGGAGGTTGACGGCAAGAGAGTGGCGTCTTTCGTTGGGTCGGAATCTGCCTCCAAGGTGGTTTTTGATCTCTCACGGTTCAAACTTTTTTCCAAGGTTGGGGCGCCATTTCTGCAGAGTTTTTTGTGTGTGCAAGGGTTCTTCCGTGTGTCTCTGCAAGGGTTTCTTTTCGTGTGTGATTTGTTTATGAGCAGCAGGTTTATATAGGCAAAGAAATTAGGTCAACAAATGTATATCAAATCTTGGTCCATTATGGTTGAAAGATTTGATTTGATCTTCATGAAAACTTGCCAAATTTGGATTCAATCATGCGTTTCTGCCAGCTTGCTCTGAGTTATTTGGGCGTCAAACTTGATGGAAATCAAAAACTGACTCGCCCCTTCGAATTTTCTCTCTTTGATTGCTTAATTCGAACTACTCCAGTCACAACCCCTTCGATTGAGACTTCATCTGCTTCAATTGCATACTTGCAAGGGACACATGCCTTTGTGAACTTTGGGTATTCTGGACAGGTTAGGATATGTGTTATTGCTTAATCATGCCAGCCTACTTCCTTCCTTAAAATCTGCCTTATTTTCCAGCTTCAAAGTGTAATTCGAATCTGTTCAGAACATTCCCTATTAGACAACTTCGACCAGCCCTTGGCCTTGTGATGAATCTGATTTCTGATTCGAAGTATTCAGAACTTCCTTTGTTAGAGCATCTTAGGTTGAGAGAAACTCTGCACTAAAATGCCATTCGAAAATGATTTCGTTCTGATGTTCTTATTCAGGGAAATTCTGCACTGAAATGCCATTCGAAGGACATTAATTGAAACTTCAATCGAAAGACGCTGTTAACAGGCCATTCGAAAGGTCTTGTTTATGCTAATCGAAGGGTCTTGTGTTGCCTCCTTCGAATGGACTTCTTATGTACCTTTCGAATGGGCCTTCTGAATGCTTCTTCGAATGAGTTATTTGCATGTTATTTGAATGAGCTTCTTGCCTGGTGAGTCAAAGGTAGGCCTGAAGTAGCTAGTGCATAGTCGAAGCATTGTGACATTAACTTGATCGAAGGAGGGTCCAATGCTCAACCGAGACCTGCAGGCCAAAGCTTGATCGAAGAGTTCGAAATGCTCAATCGAAGACTGGTGAGCCAAACCTGATCGAAAGGTTCCAAACGCTTAATCGAAGCCTGGTGAACCAAACCTGATCGAAAGGTACTTTGTATATCTTCAAAAACTTTATTTTTGTTAGGCAAGTGTTTGTGACTAACTATTTAAGGGAAGACCTTTGAAAACATGGGAGGGAAAATTTTGGGGTACAACAGTTGCCCCTGTTCAATTTTCTTAAACCTGAGGATGTAGATTGGCTTGTGTGCCTTTCGTGATCCGAAGGTGGAAGATGATTGAACACTAGAGTGCCCAGAAATTTGCACTCGCATGGTGTAGTATCAACATTGTGACGCCGGGGATGGGCTTACAGATTCCATTTGGAGACTGTTGGTAGGAGGATGGGCTTATAGATGCCATCTACAAGAGTATCGATCGCATAAGAGATTCCTTAGCGAGAACTTGCATACCTGAGAAAGAAAGATGGTCTTCCTGGCTTGTTACAGGTGTTAATCTTCAATCTCTTTGTGTAAATGGTTTTCCTGGCTTGTTACAGGTATCAGTCGTCCACATATAGTTTTCCTGGCTTGCTACAGGTATTCAACTGGGACTTGAGAGGGTTGGCCGATGAGATAGTTGTCCTGGCTGGTTTCAGGTGTTAATCTCTGACCTGAGAAATAAAGATGGTCTTCCTGGCTTGTTACAGGTATTGATCTTCGATCTCTTCATGTAGATAACTTTCCTGGCTTGTTACAGGTATCGATCTACAATCATTCGTCCACATATATTTTCCTGGCTTGTTACAGGTATTGATCTGGAACTTAAGAAGGTTGGCCGATGAGATAGTTGTCCTGGCTGGTTTCAGGTATTAATCTCTGACCTGAGAAAGAAAGATGGTCTTCCTGGCTTGTTACAGGTATTGATCTTCAATCTCCTCATGTAGATAACTTTCATGGCTTGTTACAGGTATTGATCTACGATGAGTCGTCCACAAATATTTTCCTGGCTTGTTACAGGTATTAATCTGGAACTTAAGAAGGTTAGCCGATGAGATAGTTGTCCTAGCTGGTTTCAGGTATTAATCTTTGACCTGAGAAATAAAGATGGTCTTCCTGGCTTGTTACAGGTGTTGATCTTCAATCTCTTCATGTAGATAATTTTCCTGGCTTGTTACAGGTATTAATCCATAATCAGTCGTCCACAGATATTTTTCCTGGCTTGTTACAGGTATTAAACTGGGACTTAAAAAGGTTGGTCGATGAGATAGTTGTCCTGGCTGGTTTCAGGTATTAATCTCTGGCCTGAGAAAGAAATGTCTTCCTGGCTTGTTACAGGTATTACTCTTCAATCTCTTCATGTAGATAATTTTCCTGGCTTGCTACAGGTATTAATCTACAATCACTCGTCCACATATATTTTCCTGGCTTGCTATAGGTATTAATCTGGAACTTAAAAAGGTTGATGGTAGCCATCTTTTGATTGACCTTCTCCTGAAAGAGGTAAACGTTAGTTGTATGCAATGTCATGATGTATGAAATGCACGATGTCATGATGTTCTCAAAATAAATGAGATTTATGTTGTATGATGCGTATGTATGTCATGATGTATGAAGATGTGATGTTTTTAGCTGGGGAAAATAAATCCCTGACAAATGGGGAGTTTGTTAAATTCTGGACTACTGTTGAAGAGTATGGTTGACTTCTTCGTTTCCACTGGGAATGACGCACGAAGATGATTGCAAGAATAAACCTGTAGGAGAAAATAACTCCGTTGGGGAATAAACATGGTGAAGAGATTACTCTGTGGGGAAGAGATACTTCGCTGAGATTTTAATGATAAACTCCACTGGGGATTCCGTTGATAGGTTCTGTTGGGGATCTTGATGATGAACTCCGCTGGGGATAGAAAGAACTTCGCTGGGGATGATCTTTCAGTTGCAACTTGTTGAGGATAACCCGGTTGGACTCTTGTGAGGATAACTTTTGAACTTAGCTGAGGAGACTTATTTGTGCTTCGCAGAGGATAAACTTCCAGAATATACTGGGGAAGATGATTCAACTCCATTGGGGGAAACCTTTTTTTTTACTGTGCTGGGGAAATGGCTCCAATGGGGGTATCTTGTATTCTGCCGGGAAACATTCTTATATTCCGTTGAGGAATATTAAGACTGCCAGGGATACTCTTATGCTTGCTGGGGAATGTCCTTATACTCCGCTGGGGAATATTAAGACATTCTGGGGATACCCAACCTTTTTAGGGCTGATGGTAGACCAACTCTGTTTGGGGAGAGTATTGCTGATTCGTTCATAGTTGCAAGTCTCAGCTGACAGAGCTATCATTACTGTCTTACTCTGCAGGGAGTGAAGGTATCTTGGTTGCATTCTTCAGTTGAATTTACCTTGGTACCTTGGTGGACAGATCAACTAGACTGCTCAGACAATTCTTATTGCCCCTACTTCTGATGTCACCTGTAATTAGTCCTTTGTTTCGCATGTAAATATTTACGGCGAGCAATTAATGTCAAATGCATATATCAAAAATGAACATTGGACGTTCTTTGCAAAACAAACAGATAAAGGAAAAACAATTTGACATTTGTCTGAAAATGAATTCGTATTGATTTTGAAGTTTGCCTGCAAATAGGCGCTTTTGTACAAGAGGCTGACGTCCTAGTAAGAGAACACCGCCGAACAAATAGGATTTATACAATTTGTAAAAAGAAAACAAAACAGCTATGTGAATAATCCCACTGAGTTCCAACTCTGCTATTTCCTTTATATCTTCAAGCATCTCATCACTTTGCTGCTTAGTTGAAGATGAATCTGATTGATTGCTGCCGTCCGAGCCTGATAGTTGATACCAAAGTCTGGATGCAGGGTGATCCAATGAGACATAGTGTTACGCTTATCCCTAACTTTTTCCTGGACCGCCCTTTCGGGTTTTCAGTCCACCGGGATACCCATTTTTGCCCAAGCCGCCTTTTCAGGTTTTCGACTTGTCGGGTGTACAATTTTTTTATTATTTTCATCCCTTATTTTTGCCCGAACCCTTTTGGTTCGCCGGGAAGCCCTTATTTTTGCCTAGGCCAATCGACCTAGCGGGTCTTTGATTAGGCGTAGTATCTTTTCACTATGTCTGCATTGACGGGGTGAGGAAGGTCGTCACCATCCATGGTGGTTAGAATCATCACTCCTCCTGAGAAGATATTCTTAACCACAAATGGCCCTTCGTAAGTAGGGGTCCATTTTCCCCTGGGATCACCTTGAGGTAAGATAATGCACTTGATTACCAGGTTCCCCACTTGATACTCTTGCCGTCTGACTTTCTTGTTGAATGCCTTGATCATCCGTTTTTGGTACGTCTGACCATGAGAAATAACAGTGAGTCTCTTTTTGTCGATTAGGTTCAGTTGATCAAGTCGGGTCTGGATCCAGTCGTCTTCGCTCAAGCCTGCATCTTTCATGATCCGAAGAGAGGGTATCTGAACTTTAATGGGCAAGACTGCCTCCATGTCGTAAACCAAGGAAAAGGGTGTTGCCCCTGTTGACGTCCGTGCTGAGGTACGGTACCCATGACGAGCAAATGGTAACATCTCATGCCAGTCTTTGTAGGTCACTGTCATCTTCTGCACAATCTTCTTAATGTTCTTATTTGCCGCTTCGATATCCCCATTCATCTTTGGCCGGTATGGAAAAGAGTTATGGTGTTGTATTTTGAATTGCTCGCAGAGCTCAGTGATCATCTTGTTGTTAAGATTGGTACCATTATCCGTAATTATTCTCTCTGGTACGCCGTATCGACAGATTAGGTTGTGCCGAATGAACCGTGCCACGACGTTCTTGGTTACCGTAGCAAAGGAAGCTGCTTCAACCCACTTCGTAAAGTAATCAATCGCTACCAGGATGAAACGATGCCCGTTGGATGCCGTAGGTCTGATCTTGCCGATCATATCAATACCCCACATTGCAAAAGGCCAAGGTGCTGTCAAGACATTCAGAGGAACTGGAGGAATGTGCACCTTATCAGCATAGACCTGGAACTTGTGACATGTCCGAGAATGCTGATAACAGTCGGCTTCCATTGTGGACCAGTAATATCCTGCCCGAAGGATTTTCTTTGCCATGGTATGTCCACTGGAATGAGTTCCGAAGGTACTTTCATGCAGCACTGCCATGATCCTTTCTGCTTCAATCTTATCCACACAGTGCAGTAAGGTTGAATCATGGTTATGTTTGTAGAGAATGCCATTGCTGATGAAGAACTTTGCTGTGAACCTTCTCAGAAACTTCTTATCATTGACAGATGCACCCTCGGGGTATTCTTGAGCTTCAAGGTACCTCTTCACTTCATGATACCAAGGCTTTTCTGTTACCTCTTCGTTCTCAAGATCACAACAATGTGCAGGTTCATCCAATTTCCAAATAATGATCCGAGGAGCCTCGTTGTCCCATTTGACTTTGAACATAGAAGACATCGTAGCTAACGCGTCCTCCAACTGATTCTCCTCTCTTGGGAAATGTTCAAAGGTTATCTCCTCGAAGTGGGGAAGCAACGTCAATACATACTCCTTGTAAGGAATAAGGTTTGGGTGTTTCGTATCCCACTCTCCTTTGATCTGACTGATCACGAGAGCGGAATCTCCGAAGACACTCAGAAACTTAATCCTTAGGTCAATTGCAGCTCGGAGACCCATAATGCATGCTTCATACTCCGCCATATTGTTTGTGCAGTTGAAACACAGTCGGGCGGTGAGTGGAGTATGTGAGCCTTTAGGAGATATGATCACAACGCCAATGCCATTACCTAAAGTGTTCGAAGCTCCATCAAAATGCATAGACCATTGGGATCCTTCCTCAGGTCCTTCATCTGGTCCTGGTATTTCACAATCAGTTATCAACATGATATTCTCGTCCGGGAATTCAAAGTTCATAGACTGGTAATCATCCACTGCCTGAAGTTCCAAATGGCCTGCCAATACACTTCCCTTGATCGCTTTTTGAGTCGTGTACTGGATGTCATACTCAGTCAAGATCATCTGCCATCTTGCTATTCTTCCGGACAAGGCAGGATTTTCGAAGATATACTTGATTGGATCCATCTTTGAAATCAATAGAGTAGTGTGAGTCAGCATATACTGTCTCAGCCGGCGAGCAGCCCATGCCAAAGCGCATCAAGTTTTCTCGAGCACTGAGTATCGAGTCTCACAGTCGGTAAACTTTTTGCTAAGGTAATAAATAACATGCTCTTTTCGGCCAGACTCGTCATGCTGCCCCAGCACACACCCCATTGAGTTGTCAAGTACTGTCAAATATAAAATCAAAGGTCTCCCTTCAACTGGTGGCATAAGGATAGGTGTCTCCTGGAGATACTCCTTAATTCTTTCGAAAGCGGCCTGGCATTCATTGTTCCAACGTACTACTTGATCTTTCTTCAGTAGCTTGAAGATTGGCTCACAAGTAGCACTTAGATGTGAGATGAATCGGGAAATGTAGTTCAGACGTCCTAGGAAGCCTCTGACCTCTTTCTCTGTCTTGGGAGGTGGCATCTCTTGTATAGCTTTCACCTTGGCAGGGTCCACTTGAATACCTTTGTTGCTCACGACGAACCCTAGCAATTTACCGGACCTTACCCCGAAGGTGCACTTGTTCGGGTTTAACCTCAATTTGTACAACTCCAAACGGTCAAACAGCTTCTGTAAATGGCCAAGGTGTTCCTCCTCGGTTTGGGACCTTGCAATCATATCGTCGACGTATACTTCAATCTCATGATGGATCATGTCATGAAACAAAGCAACCATGGCACGCTGATATGTTGCCCCAACATTTTTCAACCCAAAAGGCATGACCTTGTAACAAAAGGTACCCCACTGAGTAACAAAAGTGGTCTTCTCCATGTCTTCAGGAGCCATCTTGATTTGATTATAACCGGAGAAACCATCCATAAATGAGAAGACCTTGTGCTGAGCAGTATTGTCAACCAGAACATCGATGTGAGGTAGAGGGAAGTCATCCTTGGGGCTTGCCCTGTTCAAATCCCTGTAGTCAACACACATTCGGACCTTACCATCTTTTTTCGGCACTGGAACCACATTGGCGACCCACTGAGGGTAAGAAGTCACTGCTAGAAACCCGGCGTCAAATTGTTTCATAACCTCAGCCTTGATTTTCTCGGACATCTCTGGGCGCCTACGGCGAACCTTCTGTTTTACGGGAGGGCAGTCTTCCTTTGTAGGCAGGCGATGAACCACGATGTCAGTATCCAACCCAGGCATATCTTCGTAAGACTAGGCGAAGATTTCCACGAAGTCATGCAGCATCTGAATCAATCGTTGTTTCACACTGAGCTCCAGGTTTGCACGGATCTTGACTTCCTTTTTGTCTGTCTCAATACCCAGATTCACTGTTTCCACTAGCTCTTCATGTGGCTGAATGGCCCTCTCTTCCTGGAGTAGCAGTCTTGCAAGTTCACCCGGCACTATGCAATCATCTTCACCTTCGTCTTCGGCTAAGTTGATCGGATTTTCGAAGTCATAACTGGAAGTAGCAGAGTCGTTACCAGTGAGATCCAGAGTGGATTGAGACCTGTATATGTGAGTGTGTGTAAAATAGCTGTTTTGCAATATATAATAAAGAAAGATAAAGAGCGCAAGATTTGAAATGCAAGAACGTCCAATGCTTTTATTAATGATATATGAAAATGGCACACAAAAGCCCTCACAAATGAAGCCACGGTGCCCCGGGTAAGACACCGGGCCATAAAGTTTCACAATATTGTCTGTTACAAATTCAAAACAAAGATTTCATTACTGGGTAACAAAAGTAATAGGGATGGAGTCTTTTGCTGTCCAATTGCTTGGTCCACCATTGGTCGTAGGGTAGATCCAGCTGTCGAATTCAGACTCCTCCACGTCATCTTCGATGGCATTTACCCCCGAGTTGCTGATGAACACGGGAGGTCTTCCAATCCTCACACTACGAACAACCCTTTGAGCTTCTGAAGTGAAACCCAAACCAAACTTGTTAGTCTTCTGAGTGAAATCAGGAAGTCGGCCCCAGTTTGCGTACTCACCCTTCTCAATAACAGCCCGGGCATCCTTTAAGGAAGCCATCTTCAACGGAAAATATTCAACCACAGTCTCAGCTGATGCCAGTGTCTGAGGAACCTCTTCAAAGTGTTGAAATGGAGTCTCAATGAACTCCCCATCCATCTCTATGTACCGGAACGAGTTGAGGTGGCTGACCATGTACTCTTTCTCCCCCTGTACTGTCACAATCTTCCCTCTGACCGGGTACTTCAGCTTCTGATGGAGTGTGGAGGTCACAACTCCAGCTTTATGGATCCATGGACGACCCAGCAAACAAGAATAGGACGGTCGAATGTCCATCACGTAGAATGTAGAATTGAAGACTTGAGAACCAACTTTAATTGGAATATCGACTTCACCATGCACCATCCTTTTAGACCCATCAAAGGCCCGGAAAACAATGTTACTTGGCCTTAGCTCCAACCCTTTGCAATCCAACCTGTCTAGAGCTTTCTTGGGCAAGACGTTCAATGGAGACATGCAGGGCATCGTTATGGTTCTTCCCTTTAGCAGTCAGATCAGCGTCGGAGAAACCCAAACCATTATCAGCAGTTAAATTGGCCACACAATCGGTAAACTGATCAGCTGACGTTTCTTGTGACACGTGGGCCGTCTTAAGGAAGGTAATCAGAGCCTTGGCATGGGCCTCTGAACACAACAACAATGATAACATAGAAATCTTGGATGGGGTTTGCCCCAGTTGCTCAACTATGTTATAATCACTCTTCTTAATAATCTTAAGAATATCTTCCATCTCCTGTTTAGAAGCTTCAACATTAATTGTCTTTGGCGCCTCCGTCTGGGCAGGCATATCAGTGGTGATCTCTTTGCCCCGAGCGTTAGATGATTAGGCGACAGGGGTAGGAACAGGGACTTGATCAGGAATGGTATTAGGCGCACTTGCAGGCGTAATGACAGCAGGTCTTCGGACATTTGGTGGAGCAATATCAGGTGAGAAAAGTCTACCACTGCGAGTGACTTTAGCAGGCCCGGTAATGTTGCTGATGCCAGTATCAGCATCAAACTCTTGCTTAACTCCAAGAACGTAAACATCTGCCCCATAGTGCCAGGGGACAGCTTTGTCAGAGGTGTACGGGATGGGCCCCAGAACAGTGATGATTATGGGTGCAATCTCCTGAACAGGCGTAATTCTGATAGGCTTCCTCGAGAGAGCCTTGGGAGAATTGTTGAAAATGGTAATAATGGAAACTTCTTCAGTAGGGGTGGCAGGAACAACAACCTTCTCAAACAGGATTTCCTTATTATCCATCAGGTTTTGGATGCCTGACTTCAAAGATGGGCAACCAGTAGGTGAAACAGAACACAGGTGGCAACCTTCACCATATCCCGGAAATAAACCGGCTAGCAACAGGTTCCTCTTGACGGTCATCAGCGGGGTAACAATATCATCCACAGAGGCTACAAATAAGTCTTCCTCTACAACATTTATTCCATGTTTGGGCATGGGAGCAGTCACAACATTAGGCCTCTCGGGCGCCTCAAACTCAATCTCCTTTGCATCGATTAGGTCCTGAACCTTATTTTTCAAAGCCCAACAATCATCCGTATTATGCCCCGGGCTGTCAGAGTGATAAGCGCAGTGGGCGTTAGGATTGTACTTTGGGGATGTTGTGTTTGAAATCTTGGGAGCTTCTTTTAGAGTCACCAGATTGGTCGTCAATAGCTGTGGCAATATCTGAGACAAGTTCATGCTGAGACGAGTGAACTGCCTTCGAGGTCTCTCGCCCCTTTGTTGGTGGTGATGCTGAGGAGCACTAGCAGGTTTTGAAATAACAACCGCATTGACAGCTTGGCGGTGTTCCGTTCTATTCTGTCTTCTTGAACCGTAGACAGCACTGGACTCTTTCTTGAATGGTTTCTTCTCGGTGCTCGATGAGGCACCCTTCTGTATCTTCCCAGCCTTGATACCAGCTTCAATCCTTTCACCAGTCAAGATAAGGTCTGTAAACCCAGCTGAGGAGTTTCCAATCAAATGATTAAAGAATGGACCAGACAGGGTCCCCAAGAACATATCAACAAGTTCACGATTAGTTAAAGGTGGTTGCACCCTTCCGGCAAGGTCTCTCCATTTTTGAGCATACTCTTTAAATCCTTCACCCGTCCCTATTGTCATGCCCTGGAGTTGGGTACGCGTAGGAGCGAGGTCGGAGTTATATTGATACTGCTTATAGAACGCATTAGCCAAATCTTCCCAGTTACGGATACTGGCTCCATCCAGCTGATAGAACCACTCAAGCTGAGTCCCTGAAAGACTATCTTGAAAGAAATGGATCCACAAATTCCTATCAGCAGTGTAGGGTTGGATCATCCTCACATATGACCGGAGGTGCAACTTTGGACAGGAAGCTCCATCATACTTGGAAAAGGAAGGCGCCTTGAACTTATGGGGAATCACCACCCCAGAGGATAGACCTAGATCTCCGAAATCCAGACCGGGCACCTTCTGTATTTCCATAGCGCTCAAACGGTCCTCTAACTGTTTGTACTTATCCTCAGGAGGAGGATACTGTTCTTCATCATAGTCCGTCTCGTTGTCGGAGACTATAGGGCTAGGGACCCTCCTTTCTTGTGGGCTGTCCTTCCCTCCAGATGAGGTGGCCAGATCAACTTCATTTTGCAGCCCGTTTCCAAACCTGCGTCCAGTGTTGAACAGGACGGTCCTCTTCTTCTTCTTCTTCTTCCTCTCTTTCAGAATCAGGGTCTTCAGGTCCTGCTGACCCTTAGCCAGGCTCATAACCAACTCTTGAAACTGGGCATTCTGGGCTTGGAGGGCCTTGATAGCTTGCTCATTGGAAGGTTCAACAGACATGATGAATGCTGAAATAAACAGCGAAGGAGATAAGAAACCTGTAAAAGGGTACCTGTTTATGCAGTGCATGAGATGAAATGCTTATGATTTATGATTTCAAAGACAATCGGGATTCAAATTTGTAGACAAGAAAGGTGATGTACCCCAAAATTTGCCCTCCTATTTTTTCACAAGAAATCACAGCCTCAGGCTTTTCCTGGTTTTTCAAAATGGCGTAAGAATCAGTCAAACAGACTTTTTCTTATCATTCTATCCAATTTAGGGTTTTCATGGACTTTTGAAGCAATTCAAGAAGATTGTCAGGGTTTGGTGGAGATTGGCTCAAAGTTTGATCAGACAGGCGTTTCTTTGGTGCTAAGTCAAGAATCAGGGTTTTGTGCGCGCATTCTCAGAAAGAATTAATTCTATAGTTCTTTTCAATTTACTCTGAGATTTGGATTGAGGCATTTGGATTGAGGCATTTGAATTGAGAACTTGCAGTGTTTTGTTTAATCAGTAAAGGCAAAGGCATAAGGATGTTTGTTTGATTCGACTGTGCAATGCTTATGGCTATTTGAAGCGCCGGGTTTATTATTGATTGATGCTAAGACCACAGTGTTTATTAATTTTTTATTTATTCTAAGTTAGGATAATTGGGATTCATTTCCATTTATTATAATTTAAGAATTTATAAGTAATTAAATAGACAGCTGAAAAAAGAATTAACTGATCAAAGGTGGACTTTTATTCATCTTTAATTATTTGTTACAATTATTATTTGAGCACTGTAAAATTATTTACAGATGTTTACATTAATACTGTTACAATGATTAAAAATAAATTGAAACTATCCTAAATCTATCCTAAGTCTTCATCTTCTATTTGCTGCTCCCCATTGCTCAATTGATTTTCATCTGCAAGAAAAAGAAAAGAAAAGAAGTCAAAAGCAGATAAAATAAAAGAGCAGACAGTTAATTTAAAAGTTCATCATTAAAAGTAACTGGCCGGAATCAGTTGTTCCCCTCTCTGCAAATCACAAGATTGCTCTTAGTTCACAAAGAGGGATAAAAAACATGCTTGCAAAAAGTATGAAATGCAGAAAGTTACGATTGCACAAATTCAAATTGTCAAACAAACTGCATTGTCAACAAATTTCCCATTTCAAAAATTCCAAACAGCATGTACAAGTATAAAGGAAAACTGAACTACACATGCCTAACCAAACTCCAAACTGGACAGCAAACTAAACCAAACTAAGCCAAAGATGCCAACCAAGTGCAGAACTGTCCAAAAGAGATGTCAAAGGTTGTCAACGAAGTACACAGTATGCAGGAAATCTGGAAAAGAGATATGCAGAGGAAAACAACTAATGCAAGCAATGTTCAGATACATCATTTTCCTAGGCCAGTTGCTTTTTCACAAATAGTACAAATAAGCAATAAAAAAATGCTTTTCTGTTAGAGAGAGAGAGAAGAGAGAAGAGGGGCTCACAACAGGCTTAGGCTTGAAGAAAAAGATATAAAACAAACATACCACAACACAGTACGGAGGGGCAGAAATAACACAAAAGCAAAGGTCACAAACTGTATGAAGCAAACAGCCTGCCTCCATAAACTTCAAACAACTAGAGGCCTAAAGCCTCAAGCTTGCAAAAAGCCTCAAACTGAAGCCTAAACCTGCATCAAGCCAAAAGGCCTCAAACTGAAGCTTAAACCTGCATCAAGCCAAAAAGCCTATAACCTGTGTCAAGCCTCAAGCCTTAACTGTATCAACAAACAATCAAAACCAGCATATCAACCTGCTAAACTACTTGCAGAACCACAAGCCAAGCCTTTCAAGAACCACAAGCCAAGCCTTTCAAGAACACAAGCCTAAAGCCTAAACCTGTCCAAGCCTAAACCAGAAAAAGCCTAAACCAGAAAAAGCCTAAACCTGTCCTGCATAAACATAAGCCTGTAACCATTCAAAGCCATCAACCTGCATAAGCCTTGAACAAAACCACCTCAAAATCCAAACATATCAAACCTGCTAAGCAAGCATATCAGCATATCAGCATATCAGCATATCAAGCACACAAGACATCTCAGAGTCAAAGAGTCCTAAGCCCTCAGAGCTGGGCTCATCATAGGGTTCAACAGATTCTAAGCATATAGAAGCAGGCAAAAGAGAAGAGGAAAAGAAAGTTGTGCTAGGGTTCTCAAACCACATCATCATCAAACCAAAAAAGGCAAAGACAAAGGCACTAGACAAACCAAGGAAGCCCACAACTTCATCACTCCTCCATCTCCGGCCACCCTAGGCGCCTCCAAGCCACCTTCCTCCTCCATCCCAAAAGGTATAATTTCTCTTCCTTTTCACGCGCCTCAAACAGAAAACAAACAACAACATAAAAGAATCAGAAACGAATGAAAACATGCAAGATATGAAGCACGAAACCCTAACACGTTAAAGAACAGAATCAATACCTTGTAAACCACCTCTTGAGTAATCCATGGAGAGGAGGAGGTAGCGTTGGCGCCTGGTGGCCATGGACGGAAGCATCAGAAACGTGGCTTGAGCGAGAAGATGAAGAGGAACGAAGACGAACAAGAGCGCCGTTGTCCACTGTAACCCTAAGTTCCCAAAATGAAACAAACTCAAATAACCCTAAAACAAACTTGTGTCAAACCCTTGGGCCGGTTCGCCCCATCAGCGTGCTTAAGCCCAATTGATTTAGGCGCTCACCCCCCCTTTCTCAGGTTGTGTTTGGGCCACCCAGCTTTCCCCTCTAAGGCCCATTCCTTCTTTTTGTTTTGTACATAAACTAACTTTTTTACTTATCCTTTTTATTTTTTTTAACTAATATATTTTATTTATTTTGTTAAATAAAACAATACCTTATTTTTATACAAAACTTTCTTTTATTTTATTATGTTTGAAAAAATACATGAATATTAAATTTAATTAAGTTAATAGATTTGTGTCTTAAAATTCTTTTTTAATTTTGGACATTAATACCTAGACAATAGGATAATTAAACTTAAAACATTTTTTTAAAACTTTTTTGTACATAAAAAATGCTAACTAAAACACATTAACAATAAAATACATAAAAATAGAATTCTTAAACATTTTCTTTTCTTTTATTAAAACCTTTTGTTTATACATATTTAACAAAAATACAAAAAGAATAAATAAATACTTAATTTTGTATTAAGTTAACATTTCCATCACTTGTAAATAAATCACATACACATTTACAATATACATTTACATTGCTTTTATTCTTGTACACATTACATTTACATTGCGATTGATTCGATTTGGTTGTAAATTATTTGGACACTACTCTCCTATTAAGTCTCATCCCCATTTGTAAATATTTGTACCCCCATTCCCGGATACTTATTTGTAATAGCGTAGACTTTAAATTCCCGCAATTTATCGCTTCCAATTATACCATGTTTAGACCTAGGGTTTGCATGTAAATAAAATCAAACGCTAGATAACCTCACACAAAGACAAATGCATGAAAATCAATACACAATCACACTTGCACCCCTAGGGTAATCCCACTCGTTGCCTTCCAAAATGGGCCATGCTTGCATGTCGAGTTTCTTTGGCTAAACAAAACAATTCAAATGATCATAGTCCCTCGATGACGCTTTCGAAAGTTGCCTACGAAATGATCATAGTCCCTTCAAGCAAAATTTCCAAAGACACTTGGCACCATTGCATTCATGGTCCATACGATGACCCGCGCCTGTCCCGTTAAACATCCTAACACAAGATAGTCCACCATACAATGGTGGAACAAAATTGTTAAAAGGGTTAAAACATGAGAAAAACCTTTGAGTAAATTTAGGGGTAGACAACTCTTAGTTACTTGATCAAACTTGCAAAACACACTTGCCTACTTTTCAAAATCCACTCCATAAACACTTTCAAAACAACTTTCGAAAACATTGAAATATCTTTTCGAAAAGACATGCACCTTTGTAAAACATTCGAGTAAAGAATTGTTACAACGGTTGCCTAGACAAGGCATCTTTTTCAAAACATTTTCAAAAGACACACACACCACCATTTCAAGCAATTGAAAATCAAGGCAAGTGATCTAAAACAAGTAACTAAGAGCCCATGGATAACCATGGATGAAAAGGGTGCTAATACCTTCCCTTTTCATAATCTACCCCCCGAACCCACGAAACATCTCAAAAGGTTTTTCCTGTTCTTTTTAACCTTTCCTTTAGGATAAAATAAAAAGTTGGTGGCGACTCTTGCTAAACCGAACAAGTGCGAATACAAACGCAAAACCTCAAGTCAGTTCTCCCACCGTATCACAGAACTGGCGACTCTGCTGGGGAGAAATTTAAAAGTGGGGTTACCTTAGGCTTTAGATGACCTTTACATTCTTGCTTTGATTGCCTTGATTGCTTTACTTTTTGGGTCCTTGTTTGGGTTTGTTGTAAATCCTACACCCGGATTTGGGGGCACCTTTTTAGGTAAATAGCAATAAAACTGTGAGGGAACTGTGCGGGGTATACCGACATGGTTGAAGCAGTAAGCTATGTTAGTGTGACATATTTGTGAGTACCGGTAACCCTTGAGTTCAATCAAGGAGAGTACGGGGCCGCTGAGTGATGTCATGAAGCACTAACGAACTCTTAGAACCTTAATTGACCATCTTAGCCTTTTTAGGGGTAGTGAGATGACCGACTTTGGTGTAGTCCGAAGTTGGTAGATACTCGATACTACACTCATTGAGGGTTGTTTTCTTGGAGTATTTTGGTCGCCAGTTAAGTGGCTAAACCAAAACAATGAACATAGAAAACAATCCAATGATATTGAGCTCCTTAGAACCCGGTTTCTATTTTAGGACAGGATGAGCCAACTAACTTCAAGAGGGTACTTACCTACAAACCCCATGCAAGCCTAAACTCAGGACTTGTTTGCTTTGTGTGAATATGATTACCTGTATATACACTTACTTGCTTTTGCATACATGTACATAACATCATAACATCATACCATAGCATTTTCAATAACCATTTCAAGGATCTCGAGGGTTCTTTTGATGCAGGGTTACGTTGAACCGGACGTCTACCAAGGGGTAATAGGTTTCTCCTCTAAACAAATTCCATCAAAGATTAAGTGCAACAACTTGAATCAGGGGCTATGACCCACTTGACATGGTGAGCTTGATTCTCGTGGAAAGACATCCACCAATGCAAAGTTCTCCAATCAAAGATCAAGTGCAACAACTTGAATCAGGGGCTATGACCCACTTGACATGGTAAGCTTGATTCTCGTGGAAAGACATCCACCGGTGCAAAGTTCTCCAATCAAAGATCAAAGTTCAAACCTCTAACATTCTCTTGTGTTTACCCCAAGAGATCCTTGAAACCATGCATCCGCATATCATGCATCGCATCATAACATTTTTTCTTTTTCAGGTTTCCTTACTCCCCTACTGTTTATTTCAGTAGAGATGGCTCTGGAGCAGAATATCAAGGGCCTCCAAGCTCAAAATGCTCAACTTCAAGAGATGTTCCTGAACCTATCCAGGGGGCAGGAAGAGTTGAAAGTACTCCTTGCAAGGGACCTGGCCGAGAGAAATTCAGAAGACAATAAGGACCAACAGTTGGAACAACTGCGAACTGAGGTTGAAGCAATGAGAACCCAGATGCTAGGGCAGATGGCTCTTATCCAAGGTCTAGCCCGAAGACAAGAGGAGTTGGGAACCATTATCAATCAATTTCGTCAAGACGGTCGCAACCGTATGGGGAAAACACTCAGGATTGGAAATCAAGGCCTTGCTCAGCTTCCCATGAGACAAGAAACCGGTTTAAAAGAGAGAAGACCTTCTCATTTTGCTTCCACATCACGAGCCCAACAACGGCCTCGTCAACACCAACCGGATAATCATCCAAAGGGGGAAAGACTTCAAAGGCAATTCACCCAAATCAACATGCCATTATCACAAGCATTGCAGCACATGTTGAAGATGAATCTGATTTCGGTGATAAACCCTCATCCGAACCCCAAAACTTTTTCTCCCAGCTACAATCCAGATGCCAGGTGTGCCTATCATTCTGATTGTCCTGGACATGATACAAACGATTGTTGGGCGTTGAAGTACAAAATCCAAAATCTGATCGACGAAGGGATGCTGGAGTTCACACAAGATGGCCAGACTGAATTCTTCTGCCAAGGGTTCTCCACTTGAAATGACAAAGCTCAAACTGGGAGACTTTTGTTCCATTTAAATTTTCAAGTTGTAATTTCTTTTGTTTTCAAACAATTAACTGTTGATGTCAAAACTCTGTTTTCATTAATGCATTGCATATGTTTGTCTTGAATTCATCCATTCGTTTTCACTACTCTTATGCTTTCTTTATGATAGTTAACTCTTGATAAAAAGTTGCAAGCCTTTAGAGGGAGGATGACGAAACAATACCATATTCTCATACAATATGCTTTTGAACAGACCTCGCTGATGATGTACAGGCATTTCTTTCAATTCCCAAACGCTGGAGTTATAAGGAATATAATCCCTAGTCAACCCCTTCGAGCCAAAGAAGTAGGAGTTTTCTATTCTAAACAATCAAAACCTTTGATTTAAACCTGGGGCAGGGAAGTCTCTTAGTTAATCCAAAAAAAAGGTGTGGATTGAAGTCGCAAACTCTCAGTTCGTAATACAACGAACGATGTCATAAAAAAGCATTCCTATGGAATCAAAAGACAGTGATGGTTCCCTATCACATAGGCAGTCATTATCTCTCAAAAAAGAAAAAGCCCACTGAGCTAAAACCTACAAAGGAGGCTTAAGAAACCTGGGGCATCCCGTTGACTGTAATCCCGAAAACAGGAACAGTCAGGCAAAAGTTAGGGATAACAAATCAAAAGAAAGAGGTCATTACAAATCCTCAACAACATGAAAAATGTTTCAAAAGAAAAAGGAGATGATGACTGTCTCCAAAAATTCAATTGGTGAACCATCACCCAAAAGTCGTTCCAAATTCGAATAGAGGGCGGCGCACAATTAACTGAGCTTAGGATTGAAGAACATCACGAAGAGCGGGTGGGTACAAATATACTTTGAGCCTTTATCCTTTGTTTCTTAAACCGTGAACCAAGCCACGTTACAACCCTTCAAAAGTCCTAATTGAAGCATGGGTTAGTTCGAAAGCATACTGTTACAAAAGGTATCGTGACTCCTGTAAGGCTTTGCTCTAAATCTGGTGTTGATTTTGTCTTATGAAAAGTTTTCTGCTAAAAAACGCATTTTTCAAAACTTCGAGACAAACATAAACTTTGCATTGCTTGAATATCACTGTTTGCATTTGGCTATTTGTTTGACAGCGAAGAAATTCACACAACAAATATCCGATGAACGAAAGCTCTCTCAGTGAACAAAATCACTTCAAGAAGGATGACACTTCCATTACAATCTCCTATCAACAAGGGGTATGACATGTCACTATCCAGCACACCTGGGGCAGTCCGGTCAAGGTTTCAACAGATCTTTCAAAGTTCAGTTAACCTGGGGCAGTCCAGTCAAGATTTCAACAAAATCTCTCAATTGTAGATTAACCTGGGGCAAGTCTCCGTCACCATCACTTGGGGCATTCGAATGTCAATCTCAAGGGTTACGAACAGACCAAGTTTCCTGGCAATATCACATGCATCTGATACTGGGGGCAGTGATGACACCTCTCTAACAGACTTGCAGTCAGGGGTTTATTTCCCCAACATTTGTCAAGGATTTATTCTCCAGCACAAATTACCTTTCAACAGCATTCTAAACATATGCAGATTGATCGACAGATAAGGTTCCTTCATCTTTTGAAGTAGTAATCAAGGTTCCTTCATCTTTTGAAGTAGTAATCATCAAGGTTCCTTCATCTTTTGAAGTAGTAATCATCAAGGTTCCTTCATCTTTTGAAGTAGTAATCATCAAGGTTCCTTCATCTTTTGAAGTAGTAATCATCAAGGTTCCTTCATCTTTTGAAGTAGTAATCATCAAGGTTCCTTCATCTTTTGAAGTAGTAATCATCAAGGTTCCTTCATCTTTTGAAGTAGTAATCATCAAGGTTCCTTCATCTTTTGAAGTAGTAATCATCAAGGTTCCTTCATCTTTTGAAGTAGTAATCATCAAGGTTCCTTCATCTTTTGAAGTAGTAATCATCAAGGTTCCTTCATCTTGAAGTAGTAATCATCAAGGTTCCTTTATCTTGAAGTAGTAATCAGCAAGGTTCCTTCATCTTGAAGTAGTAATCATCAAGGTTCCTTCATCTTGAAGTAGTAATCATCAAGGTTCCTTCATCTTGAAGTAGTAATCATCAAGGTTCCTTCATCTTGAAGTAGTAATCATCAAGGTTCCTTCATATTGAAGTAGTAATCAACAAGGTTCCTTCATCTTGAAGTAGTAATCATCAAGGTTCCTTCATCTTGAAGTAGTAATCATCAAGGTTCCTTCATCTTGAAGTAGTAATCATCAAGGTTCCTTCATCTTGAAGTAGTAATCATCAAGGTTCCTTCATCTTGAAGTAGTAATCAGCAAGGTTCCTTCATCTTGAAGTAGTAATCATCAAGGTTCCTTCATCTTGAAGTAGTAATCATCAAGGTTCCTTCATCTTGAAGTAGTAATCATCAAGGTTCCTTCATCTTGAAGTAGTAATCATCAAGGTTCCTTCATCTTGAAGTAGTAATCATCAAGGTTCCTTCATCTTGAAGTAGTAATCATCAAGGTTCCTTCATCTTTTGAAGTAGTAATCGTCAAGGTTCCTTCATCTTTTGAAGTAGTAATCAAGGTTCCTTCATCTTTTGGAGTAGTAATCATCAAAAAATTCCCACATCACCTGCTGGAAATTACAACCACCAACAAGATAACAGACAACTGAAAAATCTGTTTCTCTCAAGAATGAAGACTCTCATCCTCAAAACCTCAGAAGATTGGTATACTCCCAGTTTCTGACCGTTAACAGCATGAAGATTTCTCATCACCTCAGAAGATTGGTACACTCCCAATTTCTGAACCCCAACAGAATGAAGACTTTCATTCTCAAAGTGGCATATAACCTGAGTTCAATTCCCCAAACAGAGTTTAACTTCAGGACCCTCAGCAAAACAAGAGCTTTCTCAAAGTTGATTTCCCCAGCCAGAGAGCCTTCCAGAACTTAATTCCCCTCAGAGTCAAGTTTCAAAATCCTCAGCGGAGCTAAAACTTCCAATTACCAATCCCCAAGCAGAGTGAATACTCTCATTCTCAGTTCCTCACAGAGTATTCGAATATTCTCCAGTGAATATCTCCTCAAGACAGGAATCCCCAGTAGATTGGCATACAACCCAAGCTTCTGATTCCCCAACAGTGGTCCCAGGACTTCTCATCTTCAACGTTCAAAAGATTCTTTCCCTCCCCAGCAGCAGTCAAGATTCTTTTGTCTCCAGCCATCCAGGATTCATCTATCCTCAGCAAGACAGCTCATCAGCTTACATGCGCATTCATCACATTCATATCATAAACATTGATGTAACATACATTGCATCACGCATCATGACATTGCATACAACTAACTCTTTACCTTTTCAGGAAAGATCAGTCAACAGACAAAAATCATCATCTTCCAAGATTCATCCAGAGATAGTTCAGATGTGACCCAGACATGGCGACATTTGGATACTTATTCCAGATTCATCCAAATGCAGTTTTTCACGGACTCATCATCAGGAAACCCTACACCGGTTCCTCCTCCACTTCAAGACTTCTGAAAACAGTTCACGGGTTCTCCAGTAACGGATGTTAACCTATCGCTTGTTCAGACTCTTCAACTTTTGAAAACAGTTTACGGATGCTTCCCAACGGATGCTGCTCTATTGCTTATTCAACTTCAAGACTTCTGAAAACAGTTCACGGGTTCTCCAGTAACGGATGTTAACCTATCGCTTGTTCAGACTCTTCAACTTTTGAAAACAGTTTACGGATGCTTCCCATCAACGAATGCTGCTCTATTGCTTATTCAACTTCAAGACTTCTGAAAACAGTTCACGGGTTCTCCAGTAACGGATGTTAACCTATCACTTGTACAGATTTCAACTTTTGAAAACAGTTTACGGATTCTCCCAACAACGGATGTCAATCTATTGCTTATTCAATTCCAAGACCACTGAAAACAGTTTACGGATTCTCCAAATGCGGCTGTCTATCTATTGCTTATTCAGACACCCAGTTCAGAGATGTTCCAAAACATGGACACGTTTCTGATACTCACTCACTCACCAACAGCATACAGTTCAACAATCACCTTCAGATGGCATCTATAAGCCCATCCTCCTCCAGACATTTCCAGATGGCATCTTTAAGCCCATCCTCCTACCAACAATTTCCAGATGGCATCTCTAAGCCCATCCCCCGACAAGATTCTGTCACATCCCTAGATGGCATCTCTAAGCCCATCACCAAATGGAATCTTTAAGCCCATTCCCTCTACCATCGCATCACCGAGTGCAAATTTTTTGGGCACTCTAGTGTCCAATCTCCTTTTACCCTCGAGTCGTGAAAGGCAAACTCGCCAATCTAACTCTTCAGGTTTAAGAAGATTGAACAGGGGCAACTGTTGTACCCCAAAATTTACCCTCCTATTTTTCCACAAGAAATCACAGCCTCAGGCTTTTCCTGATTTTTCAGAATGGCGTAAGAATCAGTCAAACAGACTTTTTCTTATCAATCTATCCAATTTAGGGTTTTCATGGACTTTTGAAGCAGTTCAAGAAGATTGTCAGGGTTTGGTGGAGTTTGGCTCAAAGTTTGATCAGACAGGCGTTTCTTTGGTGTTAAGTCAAGAATCAGGGTTTTGTGCATGCATTCTCAGAAAGAATTAATTCTACAGTTCTTTTCAATTTACTCTGAGATTTGGATTGAGGCATTTGAATTGAGAACTTGCAGTGTTTTGTTTAATCAGTAAAGGCAAAGGCATAAGGATGTTTGTTTGATTCGACTATGCAATGCTTATGGCTATTTGAAGCGCCGGGTTTATTATTGATTGATGCTAAGACCATAATGTTTATTAATTGTTTATTTATTCTAAGTTAGGATAATTGGGATTCATTTCCATTTATTATAATTTAAGAATTTATAAGTAATTAAATAGACAGCTGAAAAAAGAATTAACTGATCAAAGGTGGACTTTTATTCATCTTTAATTATTTGTTACAATTATTATTTGAGCACTGTAAAATTATTTACAGATGTTTACATTAATATTGTTACAATGATTAAAAATAAATTGAAACTATCCTAAATCTATCCTGAGTCTTCATCTTCTATTTGCTGCTCCCCATTGCTCAATTGATTTTCATCTGCAAGAAAAAGAAAAGAAAAGAAGTCAAAAGCAGATAAAATAAAAGAGAAGACAATTAATTTAAAAATTCATCATTAAAAGTAACTGGCCGGAATCAGTTGTTCCCCTCTCTGCAAATCACAAGATTGCTCTTGGTTCACAAAGAGGGATAAAAATATGCTTGCAAAAAGTATGAAATGCACAAAGTTACGATTGCACAAATTCAAATTGTCAAACATACTGCATTGTCAACAAATTGCCCATTTCAAAAATTCCAAACAGCATGTACAAGTATAAAGGCAAACTGAACTACACATGCCTAACCAAAGTCCAAACTGGATGGCAAACTAAACCAAACTAAGCCAAAGATGCCAACCAAGTGCAGAACTGTCCAAAAGAGATGTCAAAGGCTGTCAACAAAGTACACAGTATGCAGGAAATCCGGAAAAGAGATATGCAGCGGAAAATAACTAATGCAAGCAATGTTCAGATACATCATTTTCCTAGGCCAATTGCTTTTTCATAAATAGTACAAATAAGCAATAAAAAAAATGCTTTTCTGTTGGAGAGAGAGAAGAGAGAAGAGGGGCTCACAGCAGGCTTAGGCTTGAAGAAAAAGATATAGAACAAACATACCACAACACAGTACGGAGGGGCAAAAATAAAACAAAAGCAAAGGTCACAAACTGTATGAAGCAAACAACCTGCCTCCATAAACTTCAAACAACCAAAGGCCTAAAGCCTCAAGCTTGCAAAAAGCCTCAAACTGAAGCCTAAACCTGCATCAAGCCAAAAAACCTCAAACTGAAGTTTAAACCTGCATCAAGCCAAAAAGCCTATAACCTGTGTCAAGCCTCAAGCCTTAACTGTATCAACAAACAATCAAAACCAGCATATCAACCTGCTAAACTACTTGCAGAACCACAAGCCAAGCCTTTCAAGAACCACAAGCCAAGCCTTTCAAGAACACAAGCCTAAAGCCTAAACCTGTCCAAGCCTAAACCAGAAAAAGCCTAAACCTGTCCAAGCCTAAACCAGAAAAAGCCTAAACCTATCCTGCATAAACATAAGCTTGTAACCATTCAAAGCCATCAACCTGCATAAGCCTTGAACTAAACCACCTCAAAATCCAAACATATCAAACCTGCTAAGCAAGCATATCAACATATCAGCATATCAGCATATCCGCATATCAAGCACACAAGACATCTCAGAGTCAACGAGTCCTAAGCCGTCAGAGTTGGGCTCATCATAGGGTTCAACAGATTCTAAGCATACAGAAGCAGGCAAAAGAGAAGAGGAAAAGAAAGTTGTGCTAGGGTTCTCAGATCTCATCATCATCAAACCAAAAAAGGCAAAGACAAAGGCACTAGACAAACCAGGGAAGCCCACAGCTTCATCACTCCTCCATCTCCGGCCACCCTAGGCGCCTCCAAGCCATCGTCCTCCTCCATCCCAAAAGGTATAATTTCTCTTCCTTTTCACGCGCCTCAAACAGAAAACAAACAACAACATAAAAGAATCAGAAACGAATGAAAACATGCAAGATATGAAGCACGAAACCCTAACGTGTTAAAGAACAGAATCAATACCTTGTAAACCACTGCTTGAGTAATCCATGGAGAGGAGGAGGTAGCGATGGCGCCTGGTGGCCATGGACGGAAGCATCAGAAACGTGGCTCGAGCGAGAAGATGAAGAGGAACGAAGACGAAGAAGAGCGCTGTTGTCCACTGTAACCCTAAGTTCCCAAAATGAAACAAACTCAAATAACCCTAAAACAAACTTGTGTCAAACCCTTGGGCCGGTTCGCCCCATCAGCGTGCTTAAGCCCAATTGATTTAGGCGCTCACCCCCCCTTTCTCAGGTTGTGTTGGGCCACCCAGCTTTCCCCTCTAAGGCCCATTCCTTCTTTTTGTTTTGTACATAAACTAACTTTTTTGCTTATCCTTTTTTTTAACTAATATATTTTATTTATTTTGTTAAATAAAACAATACCTTATTTTTATACAAAACTTTATTTTATTTCATTATGTTTGAAAAAATACATGAATATTAAATTTAATTAAGTTAATAGATTTGTGTCTTAAAATTCTTTTTTAATTTTGGACATTAATACCTAGACAATAGGATAATTAAACTTAAAACATTTTTTTAAAATCTTTTTGTACATAAAAAATGCTAACTCAAACACATTAAGAATAAAATACATAAAAATAGAATTCTTAAACATTTTCTTTTCTTTTATTAAAACCTTTTGTTTATACATATTTAAAAAAAATACAAAAAGAATAAATAAATACTTAATTTTGTATTAAGTTAACATTTCCATCACTTGTAAATAAATCACATACACATTTACAATATACATTTACATTGCTTTTATTCTTGTACACATTACATTTACATTGAGATTGATTCGATTTGGTTGTAAATTATTTGGACACTACTCTCCTATTAAGTCTCATCCCCATTTGTAAATATTTATACCCCCATTCCCGGATACTTATTTGTAATAGCGTAGACTTTAAATTCCCGCAATTTATCGCTTCCAATTATACCATGTTTAGACCTAGGGTTTGCATGTAAATAAAATCAAACGCTAGATAACCTCACACAAAGACAAATGCATGAAAATCAATACACAATCACACTTGCACCCCTAGGGTAATCCCACTCGTTGCCTTCCAAAATGGGCCATGCTTGCATGTCGAGTTTCTTTGGCAAAACAAAACAACTCAAATGATCATAGTCCCTCGATGACGCTTTCGAAAGTTGCCTACGAAATGATCATAGTCCCTTCAAGCAAAATTGCCAAAGACACTTGGCACCATTGCATTCATGGTCCATACGATGACCCGCGCCTGTCCCGTTAAACATCCTAACAAAAGATTGTCCACCAAATACAATGGTGGAACAAAATTGTTAAAAGGGTTAAAACATGAGAAAAACCTTTGAGTAAATTTAGGGGTAGACAACTCTTAGTTACTTGATCAAACTTGCAAAACACACTTGCCTACTTTTCAAAATCCACTCCACAAACACTTTCAAAACAACTTTCGAAAACATTGAAATATCTTTTCGAAAAGACATACACCTTTGTAAAACATTCGAGTAAAGAATTGTTACAACGGTTGCCTAGACAAGGCATCTTTTTCAAAACATTTTCAAAACACACACACCACAATTTCAAGCAATTGAAAATCAAGGCAAGTGATCTAAAACAAGTAACTAAGAGCCCATGGATAACCATGGATGAAAAGGGTGCTAATACCTTCCCTTTTCATAATCTACCCCCCGAACCCACGAAACATCTCAAAAGGTTTTTCCTGTGCTTTTTAACCTTTCCTTTAGGATAAAATAAAAAGTCGGTGGCGACTCTTGCTAAACCGAACAAGTGCGAATACAAACGCAAAACCTCAAGTCAGTTCTCCCACTGTATCACAAAAGGAAACACACTTTATTAGATTTAACTTCAGAATTTAAATTGTTCAACAAATTGCCCTTAGGAGTTACAAGAATGGAAATACTGAAAAGTAAATAAAACCGTAAAAGAAATCATCAATAGGTCCCTCAATGTTCCCATGGCCTCTTCTTCTCCGTGCGGATATAATCATTCAGGATCCGCTCGTTCTCCAATTGCTTAGTCAGCTTCTGGATCTTCTGTTCTTGTTCGTTGAACCTCTCCCGATAAGAATCCCGTTCTTCCCGCAGTTGTGCCCAAGACCTCTTCAGTGTGCCAGCATCAGTGGGCATATGAGGATGGAGAATAGTTGGAGGAACCCCGTCTTTATCAGCAACTTCAAGAGTAATAGGCCTGACAGCTTCGTATGGCATACCCAACTTCTGGGCACGGATGCGGACCCATCTGAAATATGACTCCATTGGCAGAGAAGTCTTTGGTCCCAACTCATGTGGGTCAGATTTGTGAACTCTATCCCAAGCCCTGATGAATCTACGACGCAGCTCGTCGCTATCTCCATAAAAATCAAAGATGATATGAGGTATCAACATCTCATGAGGCCCTTCTCTTCTGGCTCTTCCAAACTGACGGAGAGCTAAACATGGGTTATAAGAGATTCCTCCATGGGTTCCGATCAATAGAACATTAGGATATTCTCCATAATGATCAATGACAGTCACCTCGTCCAAGCCTTTGAGAGTCCAAATAATGTCATTATTAGTAAGAGACATTATCCTATGAGCCCATACCATTCCTTCTTTGTTCTTCAATACGAGCTTAGGGAGGTGCAAAATAAACCACCTCGACAATAAAGGAGCACAACACATCAAAGTTCCCCACTTTCGGGCAGTACGAGCATAGAGTTGATGAAGGATACCACCCAAGAGAGTGGGTACAGGGTTCCGAGAGATGAAGATCCTTATGGCATTAACATCAACAAAGGTGTCAGGATTTGGAAACAATACCAGACCATAGATTAAGAGAGCCAAAATGTCCTCATACGCTTTGAAGTCTAAGTCATCCCAAAAGCAGTTAGCTTTGCCAACCAGAAACTTAGCCAAAAAACCCTTAACTCCACTTCTAGTCTCCCAGTTAGCCATTACCTCTTCTTTGGTCAAGCGAAGGGCTACAGCAATCTCTTCAGGCCTAAGAGTCTTTTCCCAACCAGTGAATGGAGTATGCTCCAAAACAGAAATACCAAGCAACTCAGAGAACTCTTCCAGGGTAGGAACCAGTTGGAAGTCTTGAAAGGTGAAGCAATGGTATAGGGGATCATAGAACTGGACCAGGACGCTCATCATTTGTTGGTCCAACTTTGAGGTGACTAAACCGAGAAGAGAACCATGCCTCCTGATGAAGGAATTAGTGTCTGGAATCCTGACAACCAACTCTTTAAGCAAAGTAGGTGCTTGAACAAAGTTGAGCCGGATAGTATTCCTATACATGGGCATCATGAGGTCCTACAAAACAGAGCAAAGATGAAACCCTCTTGTCTTTGAAATGGGTTAGTCCTTATGCAAGATGTATGCAATGTTATGATGTTATGATGTCATGGTAAAGGAACACCATAAGTATTCACAAAAGGCAAACATGGTAAAGGCACACAAGTCACACAAAAGAGCCCTTAGATTTCAGGCTGGCATGAAGCTTTAGGTATTACCCTCTTTCAATTTCAGTTGGTTAAGACCTGTCCTAGAAATAGTAACCGGGTTCTAGAGGATCTCAATATCACTGACTACCCTCAATCGGTCATAATTCCAGTTTGGCAACCTTTTCTTGCAGCCGGAACCATCGCGAGAGTTTAGTCTCAATGAGTGTAGCATACTGCTACTGTTCTATGGCCAAGTTGGTCAATTTAAGGTTCTAAGGTCAGTTGGTGCTTAATGACTCCTCAGAAGACCCATATTCTCCTCGTTCCAACACAAGGGATATCGGTACAGACCAAGGTGTTACACCAACGTAGCTACTGCTTCATCCGTGTCAGTCTACGCCGGACAGATCCCTCACAGTTTATTGCTACTTACCTAAAAAAGGGTACCCCCAGATCCGGGTTAGGATCTATAAAACTCCGATACAAGCCCACAAAATTTAAAGCATACAAAGCATACAATTGAAAACACAAGTGATCTAATCCTAAGGTACACCTCACTTATATAGATTTCCCCAGCAGAGTCGCCAGTTCTGTGATCGGTGGGAATGAGAACTGACTGTTTTGGAATGCTGGTTCGCGTTTGCGTTTCGCAAAATGTCGCGGTAAGCAAGAGTCACCACCGTCTTTTATTTTATCCAACAAGGGAAAAGACAAAAGCACATAAAAATTCCTTTTCGAGATGTTTCTCGGGTTCGGGAGGTAGATTATAGAAAGGGAAGGTGTTAGCACCCTTTCTATCCGTGGTTATCCACGGGCTCTTAGGTACTTGCTCACTATGTTTTCAAAAAAGTTTTGCTTTTCTTGTGTTTGTGGGTTTTGAAAAGAGTTTTGTTTGAAAACTTCGATTTAACTCTTGTTTCTGTCCTCAAGAGTGTATGAAGTGTTTTTTTGAAAACTTTGTTTGAAAAGTGTAAGTGTGAAAAATTTATTTTTTGTTTTGAAAGAGCAAGTACCTAAGAACCTCTACCTACTCAAAAGGAATTAAACTGTGTAAATGTCCCTTTAGACAATGCTATCCCACTATTGAGGAGTAGGTAGCACTGTCGTTGGAGTTTTTCGGGTCAATTCGATTTTAGGGACGTGTGGTCACTAAAGCAACGTTATGACGCCTTAGTGGTAACCCTAATGTCTTAGATCATTTTTATCCGAGGAAACCGTTTCGATGCAACTTTGATCTTCAGACAGGAGGGCGACCCCTAAAACATCCTATACTCAATGACCACGTTCGAGGCAACCAAGTGAGGCGTACCCTAGGAGTGGCATGTGCGAGTGTATTGTTTTTCAGTTTATATTATCTTTGTACATGTTAATGGTGAGCTACAGTTGATTTTAATTTAAGATAGATCTTGTCATGCATAGCCTAGTTAGCATACATCTAGCAGTTAATGGTTGCGGAAAATAAAGCTAAGCTATTACAAGGCGTCAAGTATTTACATCGCCAAAAACAAACCCTTGAAAAGTAAATGCGGGAAGATAAATAAAAGCGGTAAATAAATCCTAAGTTAAAACTATTACATCCTCAGAGCAATTACAATAATATAGATAAAAATAGTACGCGCGAGAAAAAGGTTTTTTCAAATAAAGCATGTTTTTGGTCTTTTTTGAATTAAAAATCAAGTCTAAATTAATAATGGATTTAAAGAAAAAGGTGTTTTTGAGTTTTTTTTATATTTAAGGCAGTAAAATAGGAGTGATTAAAAAAAGTTAATAAAATCCTAATTCTAACTCAATTTTAATTTAATGCAAAATTGTTAAAATTAAACCTAATTAAAAAAACTAAATTAATTGGTTACAATTTATTTACAAAAATAAGTAATAAAATTAAAATAAAAGTATTTTTGTTGTTTCTGATTTTTTTATGGAAAAGAGTTAATTAATTAATTAGGGTGATAAAACAGTGAAAAGAAAAGAAAAAAACAAATAAAGAAACAAACTCAAGGGTGCTGGGCTCGAAGAAGGGTACGTTTGGCCAACATTCTCTCAGGCTCAACACGCTGGCCTTTGGATCTAGCTCGAAGCCACTGGGTACGTTGAGATCTGAGGCTGTATGGTATTCCCTACCTTCAGCGCTGCATCTGAGTACCTGAAGAAAAAAGTGTAACAATGTTTTGGGGGACCTGGGATTCGAACCCAAGTCCCAAGAGGTTTTGCCATAGCGTGCTTGCCAACTCGTCCAATCTGCTTCATTCGTTAGTTAAATAGAACATAAATATTATATCAAACAATAATTATGCCTGGCCTAAAAAAATAAAAAGACGCGCAATTGGTTCGAACGAACCAATCATGCCCAACCACGTTATCATCTTCCTCACAATGACCTGGTTCGTTTACCTGCAGATTTTGTTCTACAGGAGGTTTCGTGGGGTCGTTCTAAAAAATCGCTCCAGGCCATGAAAACGTTATTCAAGAACACAGATGTGTTCGTCTCGACCTCCTCATCATTCCTATGGCTATTGCTTGTCTCGATTTACCCTGTACAAGAAACGCCTAAAAACAAGAACAGGAACCCTAGGTTCTATATATGGGGTTAGAGGCCATGAAAATTAAATTGAACAATGTCAAAACATTCTAAATCAAATAACAATCACAAATTTGTCAATATTTTACAGAAAAGATGCAAGCATGGATGTTTTCGATTTCATGTTCAGAGGCGTTTTCTGGAATACTTACAGTGCGATTTAGAGGATGAACAACTTAGTTTTTGATTGGCCTCGCTTCAGGAGGTTGACGGCAAGAGTGTGGCGTCTTTCGTTGGGTCGGAATCTTCCTCCAAGGTGGTTTTTGATCTCTCACGGTTCAAACTTTTTTCCAAGGTTGGGGCGCCGTTTCTGCAGAGTTTTTTGTGTGTGCAAGGGTTCTTCCGTGTGTCTCTGCAAGGGTTTCTTTTCGTGTGTGATTTGTTTATGAGCAGCAGGTTTATATAGGCAAAGAAATTAGGTCAACAAATGTATATCAAATCTTGGTCCATTATGGTGGAAAGATTTGATTTGATCTTCATGAAAACTTGCCAAATTTGGATTCAATCATGCGTTTCTGCCAGCTTGCTCTGAGTTGTTTGGGCCTCCAACTTGATGGAAATCAAAAACTGACTCGCCCCTTCGAATTTGCTCTCTTTGATTGCTTAATTCGAACTATTCCAGTCACAGCCCCTTCGATTGAGACTTCCTCTGCTTTGATTGCATACTTGCAAGGGACACATGCCTTTGTGAACTTTGGGTATTCTGGATAGGTTATGATATGTGTTATTGCATAGTCATGCCAGCCTACTTCCTTCCTTCGAATCTGCCTTATTTGCCAGCTTCAAAGTCTAATTCGAATCTGTTCAGAACATTCCCTATTAGACAACTTCGACCAGCCCTTGGCCTTGTGATGAATCTGAGTTCTGATTCAAAGTATTCAGAACTTCCTTTGTCAGAGCATCTTAGGTTGAGAGAAACTCTGCACTAAAATGCCATTCGAAAATCATTTTGTTCTGATGTTCTTATTCAGGGAAATTCTGCACTGAAATGCCATTCGAAGGACATTAATTGAAACTTCAATCAAAAGACGCTGTTAACAGGCCATTCGAAAGGTCTTGTTCATGCTAATCGAAGGGTCTTGTGTTGCCTCCTTCGAATGGACTTCTTATGTACCTTTCGAATGGGCCTTCTGAATGCTTCTTTGAATGAGTTATTTACATGTTATTCGAATGAGCTTCATTCCTGGTGAGTCGAAGGTAAGCCTGAAGTAGCTAGTGCATAGTCGAAGCATTGTGACATTGACTTGATCGAAGGAGGGTCCATCGCTCAACCGAAGACCTGCAGGCCAAAGCTTGATCGAAAAGTTCCAAATGCTCAATCGAAGACTGGTGAGCCAAACCTGATCGAAAGGTTCCAAACGCTTAATCGAAGCCTGGTGAACCAAACCTGATCGAAAGGTACTTTGTATATCTTCAAAAACTTTATTTTTGTTAGGCAAGTGTTTGTGACTAACTATGTAAGGGAAGACCTTTGAAAACATGGGAGGGCAAATTTTGGGGTACAACACTAACCAATCAATTATTTTCTTTTTATTAAAAAAAATCAAAAAATAATACTTTTCACAAATTAGGTTTAGATTTTATTTTTTTTTATACAAAAAATTAAATAATTATATTAGGTTGTTAATATTAGATAACTTTAATTCCTTTTGTAAATAATTAAAAATAATTAGAAAATTAAGGTTTTGTCCAAATTTAATTATATTTTCTTTTTCTTAAAAAATAACCAAAAACCAAAAAATAGGCCATGTAATTATTTTCATTAATTAATTTAATTGACTAATTAATTTAGTATTTAATTTAAAACCTAATTCTTTTTTTTAAAAATATTAAAAACAATAAAAACAATTTCTTTTTTTAATTAGGTTAAAAAAGGGTCAAAACCCTAATTTCTTCCTGATCTTAATTTCATCGTGCGCGCTTTATTATTTTATTTTTACCGAATTATTGTATCTGCTCACAAGTTGTAATAGCTTAATTAGGTCTTTACTTTCACTTATCACTTTATTTTCAAAGGGTTTGTTTTTTGGCTATGAAAATACCCGAAGCCTTGTAATAGCGTAGTTTAATTTTTGCACTTTAAATTCCGCAAATATCTAACTGTTAGATGTATGATATTAGAATGCATGACAAGAATGTATGTAAAACTCTAAAACAGTTAGATAACCCTAAAATGTGCAAAGATAAATAATCTGAAATTGAATCACTCGCACATGCGCACTCCTAGGGTACACTCCCACTTGGTTGCCTTCGGTAAACGGTCATTGAGTATAGGATGCTTTAGTGGTCATCCTTTTGTCTAAACAAAGATCAAAGTCCCGATTCTAAAAAGTTGCCTCAGAATGGTTGCCTCGGAATTGTTTCCTCGAATAAATTGATCTAAGACATTAGGGTTATTACTAAGACATCCTAACGTTGCTTTAGTGACCGTACGTCCCTTTCGAATTGACCCTCAAAACTCCAACAATGATGCTACCTACTCACTAATAGTGGGATAGCATTGTCTAAAGGAAATAAACATAGAACGATTCTTTTTTCTAGTAGGTAGATTAGTTCTTAAGTACTTGCTCATTCCAAATAAATTTTTTACACTTACACTCCTTTACAAACAAAGTTTTCAAAGACACTTCATTACACTCTTGAAGACAGAAGTAAGAGTTAAATCGAAGTCAAAACAAAAGCTTTTCAAATTACACAAACACAAAGAAAACAATTTTGAAAATGATGAGCAAGTACCTAAGAGCCCGTAGATAACTACGGATAGAAAGGGTGCTAATACCTTCCCTTTCTATAATCTACCCCCGTACTCAGAAATATCTCGAAAAAGGAATTTTTCTGTGCTTTTTTTCCTTTCCTTGTTGGATAAAATAAAAGTCGGTGGTGACTCTTGCTTACTGCGACATTTTGCGAACATAAATGCAAAATGCAAACCATCAAATTCCTTAAAAAAGGGAAACACGTCCCGGTTCTGGCCACCGTATCACAACATCCATTGAGTTGTTTGGCGCAACAATCAGAGTCCTTCAAACAGCCAGGGAAAATCTCGACTTTTAGCAGGTTCTTTTTTATAATGGTTAACGGAGTATTATCATCTTCGACAGAGGAAACAAAAATGGTGTCTTCAACAATATTGACACCCTTGCCATGATTTGGCATAGGTGCGGTGATTACATTCAGAGTTGGAGGAGGGTCAAATTCAATGGTTTTGTTGTCTATTAAGTCTTAAATTTTATTCTTCAGAGCCCAACATTAGTCAGTCTCATGCTCGGGACTATTAGAGTGATATGCACACTTAGTATTTGGATTGTATTTAGGTGAAGAGGTATCTGGATTGGTAGAAGTGTGATACGGTGGGAGAACTGACTTGAGGGTTTTGCGTTTGATCGCAAATGTTGCAGTTAGCAAGAGTCGCCAACGAATTTTCTTTTATCCAAAAGGAAAGGTGAAAAAGCACATGAAAGACCTTTGAGATTGTTTCTTGAGTTCGGGGGGTAGATTATGAAAAGGGAAGGTATTAGCACCCTTTTCATCCATGGTTTTACATGGGATCTTAGTTACTTTCTAGATCACTTGCATTTGTTTGAAATTGCTTTGTGTGGTTTTTGGAAGTATTTTGTAAAGAGGTCATTGTTTAGGCAATCTTTGTAATGATTCTCGTTCGTAAGAATGTATACAAAGATGTTTGATCTTTTGAAAATGTTTTCAAGTTTGTAAGATGTTTGAAAGTGTAGGTGTTTGTTTTGAAAATAGCAAGGATGTTTATTTTGAAATTGAGCAAGTAATTAGGAGCATTCTACCTACTCAAAAGTCTTTCTTGTTCATTTTCTTTTCCTTTGACATTGTTGTCTTACCATTTATTTGGTAATCAACCCTATCTTTGGATGTAAACAGGACGGGTGTGGGTCATCGTATAACCATGATTAACAATGTTGCAAGATATCTTAGCATTCTTTTTTAGGGACTAAGATCATTTGAAAGGCAACTTAGATAGCGTCATCGAGGGACTATGATCTTGTATTTGCTTGTTATTGCTAAGATACCTCACATGCGCAATATGGCCATTTTGTATAAGGCAACCAAATGGAATAACCCTAGGGGTGTTTGTGTGCAAGTATATTGTTTTCATGCTTGTTTTTTTGTCTTGAATTAGGGTTTTCTAAGTATTGATTTTAGTCTTTCCATACAAACCCTAATTACTAGCATCTGTATATAAAAGCCATAAATTCCGGAATTTAAAGTTACTACGCTATTACAACATTTGTGGGGAAGGGGTGTACAATTTGTAAATGGGGATTGCAAGAATATAAACCTAGTTAATCTATTACAACCAAATTGAATGGGTATTAATGTACAAGGAATTAAAATAAGTAATGTACAAAATGAATAAATGTACAAAAATGCAAAATATAAAGAAAATGGGTCTTTGTTTGGTTTTCATGAGAAAGAGGGAAATTGTTTTAACCTAATTAATTAAAGAAAATAATTAATTAAATTTAAATTTATTAAGAAAATATTTTGAATAAAACCTTAATTCTATTTAGTTGATTAAAAGAAAATAAGTCTAGAAAAAGTATTTTTGGTATTTTTGTCTTGAAAATATTTATGGTATTATAAAATATTTTTTGGCCTTTTTTAATATTAAAAAATATATTTTAATTAGTATGAAAGAAAATAACTAATAACCTAGTTTTAATTATATTTACAAGATAATAAGTAAAATAAATAAAGTATAGTTAATAAAAATATTTTTTTGTGAGAAAAATAAAATAAACTAAGTCAAAATATAAATCTATCATTTTTTTTGTATTTTTATGATTTTTTCAGTATTTAGAAAATATATTTAAGAAAATAAGAATGTAATAAAAAAAGAAAATAAATAAACTTGGGCCAGGGGTGCCAATAGCCTGCAGGGGGGGTTAGTAAGCAAAAAGAAAAGCCAGGCCACAGGAGGCCCATCGCCGGCCAAAAAGACAAAAAATCAGAAAGTAAAAATGTGAAAAAATGAAAAGGGTACCACTGGGGCTCAAACCCAGGTCCCAAAGGTTACAGGCGCGCTCTTCTACCACTGGGGTGGCTATACATCCGTTAACATAACAAAAAAATAAATATACAAGGCAAAATGCGCCCTAAACTTCATCTTCAACCTCCAGTCAGATCAACTGTAACTTGCTCATTTCTCATCTAAAATGAAAATTGTAAACATGAAACTTGTAGCAAATTTTCTCACGGTTTCAGGAATGTAAAGCATTAAAACTATAGATCAAAGATAAGCATGAATTTTACTGGCCCTAATCTGAACCCTAAAAATCTCAGAATTTTCAATTTCAAAATTCTCTAAGCTCAAGCAAAATTAATGGAAACTATGGACATGGTTAGCTTCAGGGCAATGATATCTACATGTTTTGTTCACAAATAAATCATTGATGATGCTTGTATGAAGAGTTCCAAGTTGAGAAAACTTACCTCAAAACTAGAAATCGTGTTTTGAGTTTGAGCTTGTTTCAAGTGATGGTGTTGACCAGGTTAGCTTCCTTGAGGTCCCAGGAAGCTAATACAATGATTAGCTTGAACAATGGATGGTTGAAATGGTATGGAGAAGTCAATGTGCAAAGCTGAGTTTTTGAAAATGGAGGATGGTGTTAATGGTGTTACGGTTCTATAACAGGGTGTGGGATTGATTCTATGTGATGTTTAGAAACTTTAGAAACCAAAAGGCCAAGAAACGCACGAGTAGATTATGAGTTTCAAGTTTTTGGTCAGTTTTTGTGAAAATGGAAGTGTGAAGTGTGATTCAGAGTTCTAGATCTTTTCAGTGGTCAAGCATTCGTGTGTTTGTGTCAAATGGTTTATATGTATAAACAAAAGTGTTTGAGAGCATTGGCAAGTCATAAGTACAAAAATTCCTAGCTTTTGGCTAGGTTACTTGATTTTGAAGAAAAGAGGGAAACAAGTTTCAAGAAGAGGTACTAGCATGGGATGGGTGATTGTAAGTGTTTGAAACATTTATCACGAGTTATAAGACCTGTTTGATCAGAAGAGAACAAATGCAAGGCTCAAGAACAAGTTTTATACAAAAAGTTACTTTATCAAAATGGCAATGTAGCCTTTCTTCCAAAAATGGATAAAAAGCATGTCCATGCATTGAATGCTTGAAGTGAGGCCTCTAACAGCTGTGTAAACCATTAATTATGGAGTGCCTAACAAGTTTGAGGCCTTCAAAGTAGTGTTTATGCAGCATGGTTTGAATTTGAATTTTGTTCATCACTAAAATGACTTGTTATTAAAGTGATAAAACCCTAACTTCATCTCTTCGATTCTCCCTACTCAAGAATGATCTCAAGGAGTTCTTGGACATTTTGGAAATCTTGAAATGTGCTATGAAACCCATATTTGAATTTCTTTTTAAGATTCCACTTGGAACTATATGAAAAAGTGTCATGAAGTTAGGTCAAAATCCTGGCCAAATTAGGGCAAAATTTCACTAAGTGTTTAGTTTCATGACCACATGTTCATAAAATTATAACTTGAGATCCAAACATTTTTGGAAGGAGTTGTGTAAAGAAAAGTTATATATTTCATGGAGATATACAACTTTAATGTTTGAAGTTTCTCTTGAATCATCTTGCATCATGGTGAAAATTTTGCTCAAAGTTATGAAAAAACATGAAATTTCCAACACTTAGAAAAATATCTATGTTTAGAAATTTTGACTTTTCAAAATGAAATCTTGAATTTTTGATTTATTGATGAATAAGTTTCATATTTTGACATGTTTTGATGAATTATGATCTTTGACACTTGATTTTAGCCAAAAAGTCAAAGTTTGACTTTTCAATATACAATTGACTTTTGATCAGTTGACTGAAAATTCACTATCAATCTAATTGATTTTGAGCAATTTTTTGAGTCATGTCATTAGGTAAAAATTATGCAATTGAACTCTTGAGATTATGCCTTAAACCAAATGATCATTTACTAGGTCAAAAATCAAAAATTGCCCTTTCCCAATTAAAACCCTAATTTTGACCATGTTGCCCTTTTGGAGATTTGATCAAATATCTTAAGGAATTTTGATCCAAACTTGATCAAATGATACATATGAGTTTAAAATGTTGACGGGGATAAAAAATTATGAAGTTTGACTGTAAATTTCCCATAGTTGACTTTTCCCCCAATATAATTGATTTTTAGGTCAACTGCTCAATTGATTGAGCAAAAGTGTGATCCAAGGCTTGAAACTTGACATGAGTAATCTAAGGGGTTCATAATGGTCTATGAAAGTAATATGGGGCATTGGAAGTTCAAAAATCCTTGTGCAATCTCAAACCCAAATTTTGGTCATCAGTGCATAAGCAGGTGTCTTGAGCTGATCAAACATTAGTGTAGTCTTGAGCCCAAGGAGATCTTGTGAGCAAATTCTTGATAAGTGAGAGATAAAATTTTGGGGTACAACAGTTTCCCCTATTCAATCTTCTTAAGCCTGACGAGTTAGATTGGCGGGTTTCGCCATTCGTGACTCGAAGGTGGAAGATGATTGGACACTAGAGTGCCCAGAGATTTGCACTCGGTGATGTGATGGTAGAGGGAATAGGCTTAAAGATGCCATTTGGAGAGGTGATAGAAAGTCTTTGGAGATGGGCTTGGAGATGCCATTCAAAAATGATTGCTGAAAAGTATTTGTAAGTTGAAACTGAATGAGTGTCAGAATGGCGTCCGTGTCTAGAGCATATCTGAACTGTATCTAGAGAGTGGATTCTGCGTGAGGATCAGAATGGAATTCGTGTCTGGAGCATATCTGAACTATATCTAAAATTTGACTCTGAACGAGTATCAGAATAGCATCTGTGTCTGGAGCTTATCTGAACTATATCTGACAGCTGAATCTGAATGAGTATCAGAATGGCATCCGTGTTTGGAGTGTATCTGAACTGTATCTGAAATTATGAATGAGTATCAGAATGGAATCCGTGTCTGGAGCGTATATGAACTGTATCTGAAAGAGGCTCTGAATGAGTATTAGAATGGCATCCGCGTCTGAAGCGTATATGTACTGTATCTGAAAGTTGACTGAGTGTCAGAATAGCGTCCGTGTCTAGAGCGTAACTGAACTGTATCTGCAAACTTTGAACATTGTTAATGGTAGATGTTAACCTTATCCTGAAAAGGGTAAAATGTTAGCTAAAATGAAAAGTCATGTTGTATGAAATGCATGGTATAATGTATTCGTGTTATCAATGTTTATGATATGTGGATGCGATGTATGTGTATGTGAGCTAATCTACTGCACTGTTGTTGGATTGGGGAAATAAATCCCTGACTGATGCTGAAGATATGCGGTGTAAGTCTTCATCTTGTGAAGTCGAAGTGTTAATGAATTCCTATTTGTAGAAATAAACTTTATTGTAAGGGAAATGTTGTGTAATGCTTGTAAAATCCTGAAAAATTGGATGACTTCTACTGGGGATTGACAAATGGAAGCTTTGTTCCATTGGGGATTAAACTGCATACTGCGAGGGATTTATGGAAACAACTTGGAGAGATTTCACTATCTCTTAAAGCCATCAGTGATTGTCTTTCTATTTTGTTTATTTGTAAACAGTAATTATGTTCAGATGCTTATGTTCAAAAATAAATCATTGGACGCTTTTGTAAACAAAACACAAGAATGAAGAAAAACAGGTATTTTTGCACTTTCAAAGGGATATCTTTGTATTGACTTTGAGTAAGTATTTTTGTACAATGAGACAAACATTCTAGTAAGAGAATGTCGTCATAAAAAATGGAAATTTTGATACAAAGAAAATATAGCTATGTGAAATAATCCCATGGGGTTCCCATTCTACTATAGCCTTCATGTCTCTGAGCACGTTCTCTATTTATTGCCTCGTTCGAAGATGATTGAATTGATCAGAACCTCTGAGTTTTTCAGTGGAAGCCAAAGGTTGTCCGTAAAGTGATCCAATGGGACATAGTCATACGCTTCAATTCCCTTACTTTTTCCTGGACCGCCCTTTCGGGTTTTCAGTCCACCGGGAAACCCTTTTTTACCCAAGCCTCCCTTTCAGGTTTTCAGCTTGCCGGGTGTACAAATTTTCTCTCTCTGTTTTATCCCTGATTTTTGCTCGAACCTTTTGGTTCACCGGGATGCCCTTGCTTTTCCTAGGTGTGTCAACCTAGCGGGTCTCTTATTAGTAGTATCTTTTGACTATGTCGGTGTTCGTAGGGTGCGGCAGGTCGTTGCCATCCATGGTGGTCAGAATCATTGCTCCACCAGAGAAAATGTTTTTGATTACAAATGGTCCTTTGTATGTAGGAGTCCACTTGCCCCTGGGATCACCTTGCGGAAATATGATACGTTTGATCACCAAATCTCCCGACTTGATACACCTTCCGTCTGACCTTTTTGTTGAAAGCCTTGATCATTCGTTTTTGATACATTTGACCATGACAGACAGTAGTAAGCCTTTTCTCATCAATCAAGTTTAGTTGATCAAGTCGAGTCTGGATCCAATCGTCTTCATTCAGCCCTGCATCCTTCATAATTCTCAGAGAGGGGATCTAGACCTCAGTAGGTAAGACAACTTCCATGCTGTAAACTAGAGAGTAGGGTGTTACCCCGGTTGATGTGCGTGCCGTGGTACGATGCCCGTGGATACCTAATGGTAGCATTTCATGCCAGTCTTTGTACGTGACTGTCACTTTCTGTATGATCTTTTAATGTTCTTATTCGCGGCTTCGACAACACCATTCATCTTCGGCCGGTAAGGGGAAGAATTGTGATGCTGGATCTTGAATTGCTCGCACAGGGCGGTGATCATAGTATTGTTCAGGTTCGTACCATTGTCCGTAATGATCCTCTCTGGGATGCCGTAACAACAGATGAGATTCTACTTGATGAACCGAGCGACAACATTCTTGGTAATGGAAGCGAAAGAAGCTGCCTCCACCCACTTTGAAAAATAGTCAATGGCCACTAAAATGAAGTGGTGTTCATTGGAGGATGTTGGTTTGATTTCCCCAATCATATCAATCCCCCACATAGCAAAGGGCCAAGGATCCGTCAAGACATTCAGAGGAACCGGAAGTACGTGCACCTTGTCAGCATAGATCTGGCACTTATGGCAAGTTCGAGAGTGTTGATAGCAATCTGCTTCCATGGTAGACCAGTAATAGACTTCCCATAGGATTTTCTTTTCCATCGTATGCCCATTGGAATGGGTGCAAAAAGTGCCTTCATGTAACTCAGCCATGATCCTTTCAGCTTGAACTTTGTCTAAGCACCGAAGTAGCACAGAGTCATGGTTGCGCTTGTAAAGAATGCCATTACTAAAGAAGAACTTAGCAGATAATCTCCTTAATAACTTCTTATCATTGACCGAAGCTCCTTCTGGATATTCTTAAGTTTCGAGATACCTCTTGACTTCATGAAACCAAGGCTGGTCCACTACTTCTTCAGTATTAATCTCGTGACAGTGTGTTGGTTCATCCCTTCATTCAATGGTGATATGGGGAGCTTCGTTATCCCATTTAAGTTTAAACATATATGACATTGTGGATAGTGCGTCTGCTAGCTGATTTTCTTCTCGCGGGAAATGCTTGAAGGTAATCTTCTCAAAATGTGGGAGCAATGTCAAAACATGTTCTTTGTAAGGGATAAGGTTAGGGTGTTTGGTGTCTCATTCCCCTTTGATCTGACTAATGACCAAAGCTGAATCTTCAAATATATTCAAGGATTTGATCCCCAAGTCTATGGCAGCTTTGAGACCAAAGATGCATGCTTCGTATTCCGCCATGTTATTTGTACAATTGAAGCAGAGTCTTATAGTAAATGGAGTATGACACCCTTCAGTAGATATGAGTACAACACCAATACCATTACCGAGTGCGTTAAATGCCCCATCAAAAACCAGGGTCCATCTGGATCCTTGTTCAGGTCCGTCATATGGCCTGAGTTCTTCACAGTTGTTTACCATCATGATGTCTTCATCTGGGAATTCGAACTTCATGGACTGGTAATCTTCTACAGCTTGGTGAGCAAGGTGATTAGCTAGTACACTGCCCTTTATTGCTTTTTGGGTAGTATATTGTATGTCATATTCCATTAGGATCATCTGCCATCTCGATATTCTCCCAGAGAGGGCAGGTTTCTCGAAGATGTACTTTATCGGATCCATTTTAGATATCAATAAGGTAGTATGGGTCAGCATATACTGTCTTAGATGGCGAGCAGCCCATGCCAGAGCACAACAAGTTTTCTCGAGCAGTGAATATCTTGTTTCACAGTCGGTAAACTTTTTGCTCAGGTAATAAATAGCATGCTCTTTTTGGCCAGACTCGTCATGCTGCCCCAACACACACCCCATTGAATTTTCTAAAACGGTTAGATACATAATCAATGGTCTTCCATCAACTTGTGGCATTAAAGCAGGAGGCTTTTGCAGATACTCTTTGATTTTGTCGAAAGCAGTTTGGCATTCATCATTCCATTTGACTACTTGATCTTTCTTCAGTAATTTGAAGATTGGTTCATAAGTAGCCGTAAGGTGAGAAATGAATCTGGAAATGTAGTTCAAACGTCCCAAGAACCCTCTGACTTCCTTCTCGATATGTGGAGAAGGCATCTCTTGTATCGCTTTCACCTTGGCAGGATCTACTTCAATACCCTTATTGCTGATGACAAAGCCTAGGAGCTTACCAGACCTTACTCCAAACGTGCATCTATTTGGGTTCAAACACAACTTGTATTTCTTTATCCTCTCAAACAGTTTCTATAAATGATCAAGATGCTCTTCTTCTGTTTGAGACCTAGCTATCATGTCATCCACATAAACCTATATTTCGTGATGTATCATATCGTGAAATAGAGCTACCATGGCACGCTGATAGGTTGCCCCATCATTCTTCAGTCTGAATGGAATTACCTTGTAGCAGAATGTGCCCCACTGTGTGACAAAAGTTGTCTTCTCCATATCCTTAGGCTCCATTTTGATTTGGTTGTATCCTGAGAAACTGTACATGAAGGAAAACACTTTGTGTTGTGTCGTATTGTCAACTAGAATATCAATATGGGGGAGTGGGAAATCATCCTTAGGGCTTGCCCTATTCAAATCTCTATAGTCCACACACATTCACACTTTGCCGTCCTTTTTGGGCACGGGATTAACATTGGCAACCCATTGCGGATAAGAGGTGACAACCAAGAATCCAGCGTTGAATTGTTTCATGACTTCTGCTTTAATCTTATCCGACATATCTGGTCGCATACGACAGACTTTTTGTTTTACTGGTAGGCAATCCTCTCTTTTAGGTAGACGATGTACCACAATATCTGCATCAAGTCTTGGCATGTCTTCATACGACTAGGCAAAGACCTCCACATAATCATGCAACAACTGAATTAGACGCTCCTTGACACTGGGTTCCAAATTGGCACCCACCTTGACTTCTATTTTGTCTTCTTCAGTACCTAGGTTTATTGTATCCACGGGTTCCTCGTGGGGCTAAATGGTTCTCTCTTCTTGTTGTAGTAATCTGGCCAGTTCCCCTGGTACTTCACAATCTTCCTCACCTTCGTCTTCGGCTTGGTAAATTAGATTTTCAGAGTCACAAAAGGACATAGCAGAACCGTTACCCATGGGATCCCGAATGGATGTAGACCTGCATTGTGAGTATGAGTGTGTGTAAGAGTATAGCTATCTTTGAAAGAAATGGAAATGTAAAAAGGTAAAACAATGAGCACAAAGTTTGTATGCAAAAACGTCCATGATTCATTGATGTCATATGGAAATTAGATAATAACCCTTACAAATGGACCATTGTGCCTCGGGTAAGACACAAGGTTTTAAGAGTCTGAATTGTTTTGATATTACAGATCCAACAAAATGTAAAGAAAAATTGTTGTGGGATAAAAGTGATCGGGACGAAATCTCTGACCTCCCAGTTGTTGAGCCCTCCACTCAAAATTGGGAAGATCCAATCCTCCAAGTTGTAGCCATCTTCATCATCCTCCACCGTGTTGACTTCACGATTGATGATCTTTAAGGGTGGTCCTCCAGCACGAGCGCGACGTACAGCCTTATGGGTACCTAAAGTGAAACCCATGCCAAACTTGTCAGATTTGTATGGGATATCTGGGAGTTGTCCCCAAATAGTGCACCCACCTTCTTCTATCACTTCCTTTGCATCCTTCAAAGATGACATCCTGAGTGGAGGCCTTGTGATCTTGGGAACTTGAGACACAACCTTGGTTACTGCCACATCTTGCGGAACTTCTACAAAGTGTTGGAATGGAGTTTCAATAAATTCACCATCTAATTCCACATATCTGAAGGAATTGAGATGGCTGATCATATACTCTTCTTCTCCATGAACGGTGATGATCTTCCCTTGAATCAGATACTTTAGCATTTGGTGCAACGTAGAAGTAACAAAGCCGATATTGTGAATCTATGGTCGGCCTAGCAAGCAGGAATATGAAGGGAGAATATCCATTACATAAAAGGTTGACTCAAATGTTTGGGTTCCAACCTTTATGGGGATGTCCACTTCCCTATGTACCATCCTTTTTGAGCCGTCAAAGGCTTTTACTACTATGTTACTTGGTTTCAATGTCAATCCTTTGTAGTCAAGCCTATCACGAGCCTTTTTAGGCAACACATTTAGAGACGAAATGGTGTCAACCAAAAGATGAGCCAAGGTTGTACCCCTGCATTCCACTGAGACATGCAATGCCTCATTAAGCTTCCTTCCTCTTGGCGTTAAATCAACATCCAAAAAACCTAGACCATTATCTACAGTCAAGCTGGCTACGCAGTCTTAGAACTGATCGACAGATGTTTCTTGGGGTACATGGGTAGTTTTCAGGAATTTTACCAAGGCTGTTTCATGAGCCTCAGAACATATTAATAGATCCATTATGGAAATTTTTGATGAAGTTTTCCCTAGTTTCTCGACTACATTATAGTCGCTTCTTTTTATGATCTTTAGAATTTCCTCCATCTCTTTTCGGGAGGTCTCAAGGATAGCCAATGATTGTTCCTTCGTCCGGACAGGCTCAATCATAATACCTTTACCTCGAGTCTCGGTTGACTTGGCAGCAGGAATGTTAGTAGGAATGATATTAGGGATTGTAACAACTTTGTCGGTTGGTGTACTAGCAGAGATGATTGTAGGACTGGGAATAACCTTTGGAGGAGCAACAACGACATAAATGATTACGGGTCCAGAAACTACTTTTGGGAGAGCAATTTCTGGAGAGAATATCCTTCTGCTTTGAGTAATCTTACTAGTCCCTGAGATATTACTGATATTGGAGTCAAGTTTCTCATAACTTGAATCTTCGGCAGCTGGCCAATCTTGCTTGATACCGTGGTAGTAGACATCCCCTCCATAATTCCATGGTACGATTTTGTCTGACGAATACGGGATTGGTCCAGGCATTATAATTATCAAAGGAGCTACTTTTGGAACTGATGTAATTCTAACGGGTCTTTTGGTGGAGACCCTGGAAGAATTGGCGGAAATGGTAACGATGGAAGCATCATTATAAGAAACAGTTGGAATAAAAGTCTTTTGGAACAAAATTTCCTTGTTGTCTATTAGGCACTGAACGCCTGTTCTCAACAAAGGACAGTTGGTTGGTGAGGACAAACAGAAATGACAGCTTTCATCATAGCCTGGGAAAACACCGGCATTCAATAAGTTCTTTTTGATAGTTAGGAGTGGGGTCATAAGTTCATCAACTGAAGTAACGAACATATCTTCTTTAATGGCGTTGGCATTATGGCCGTGTTTGGGCATAGAGGAAGAAATGACATTTGGCTTTTCTGGCGCATCGAATTCAATCTCTTTGGCTTCAAGGAGGTCTTGTACTTTATTCCTTAGAGCCCAACAGTTATTAGTGTCATGGTCGGCACTCTCAGAGTGGTATGCACAACGGGCATTAGGATGATAGTGAGGAGAGGTTGTGTTAGGGTTCTTTGGAGCTTCTTTTAAAGTCACTAGGTTGGATCTTAACAAATGTGGCAATACCTGAGAGAGTGTCATATTAATTCGGGTGAATTGTCTGACTGGTATTTCCATTCTTGGCTGGTTGTTTCTTTGCTGGTCAGGTGCAACTTTAGGAGTCATAACAACCACCACCATTGGACGACATTCGACCCTATCTTGATTTCTCTAAGGATATACAACAACCACCTCTTTCTTTCCTATGAATGGATTCCTTAAAGCAGCAGAGGATGCATCTTTTTGAATCTTTCCATTCTTTATCCCGACCTCTACTCTTTCTCCGGTCAATATCAGTTTGGTAAAACCCGCCGATGAACTCCCAATCAAGTGATTAAATAAGGGACCAGACAAGGTGCCCAAGAACATGTCTACTAGTTCTCTTTCAGATAGGGGTGGTTGAACTCTTCCAGCCAAGTCCCTCCATTTTTGCGCATTTTCCTTGAAGCCTTCACTTGAAACCATGGCCATACTATGGAGTTGAGTACGGGTAGGCGCAAGATCAACATTGTATTGGTATTGTTTGTAAAAGGCTGCAACAAGATCTTCCCAGTTATGAACATTGGCTCTTTCTAACTGATAAAACCAATCAAGTTGAGTTCCTGATACTAACCTCAACTCCTCAAAGTCCAAGCCGGGCACTTTTTGGATTTCCATTGCGCTCAACCGCTCTTCTAGATGCTTATACTTATCGTCGGCCGGAGGATATTGTTCTTCAGAATAGTCTTCTTCTTCCTCTTCCTCTTCTGACTCTGACTGGACAATTGTTTATTTTCCCTTCCCATATTGATTGTCTTTCTCACCGGATGTCGTTGCAAAGTATAAGGCTCTTCTTGTCTGCCCTTGGAATCTTCTTCCCATGTTTAGAACTCCGGTTATCTTCTTTGTCTTCTTTTTCTTCTCCTCAGCTAGTAAGGTCTTCAACTCTTCTTGTCCTTTGGCCAGAGTTAAGAATAACTGTTGAAACTGTGCATTTTGAGGTTGGAGGTCCTTCACCGTTTGCTCGAGATCCATCTTACTGAAATAAACAGTAGAGAGATGAGGAGACTTATTGCAAGAAACTTGGTTATGTTATGATGAATGGTAAATGCATATGCAATGATTTCAAGGATTTTAAGATTCAAATTTGTTTTAGACAAAAGGAAACACATGTTATATTAATAAATTAAAGCTTGAGTACATCAATGCCTCCTTGGGCTAAATAATACAAAAACTCTAAGATAAAAAGGTGGTTCGCATCCTCTTTGGTGCAATGTAGGCATTCAAAGTCTGCTTCTCATGAAGTAGCCTAGTGAGTTCCAAAACCTTCTTCTCGCTTGCGTAGAATTCGGCTTCGAATGTATCTCGCTCCCCCTTGAGTTGTATCTAATATCTTTGTAGGTCTTCAAGAGAGGTATGCGTGTCAGGATGTAGGATAGTGTATGGAACATCTCCTTCCATGACAGGCTCAATGATTACCGGGAGAATGGAAGGATAAGGCATCATAAGATTCTGAACACGAGTTCGTACCCATTTGAGGTAAGGCTCAAGAGGGATGGAATTCTTGTGCCCCAAAGTCTTGCTATCTACCTTTTTAAACATCCTCCAAGCTCGGATGAATCTCTGGCGGAGACCTTGATCGTCGTTCTCGTAGTCAAATACCAAACCTTGAATCAACATCTCATGCGGGCCATCCCTTCGGGTGTAACCAAACTGCCTTAAAGATAAGCAGGGGTTGTAGGTGATACCTCCTATTGTACCCCAAAATTTTCCCTCCCATTTTTCATTCAAGATACTATCCTAGGATTTCTCGAATACTCAATTTGGCTCAGAATTTAATCAGACATATTCTCTTCCTAAGCAGTAAATCGGCAATTAGGGTTTTGCATTTCTCAAAGAAAATTAAGCCTTCAAGGTTTCAAATTATTTTCATAGGTCTTCAATACTCCTCAAATTTGTTTAAGCCAGTTTTCAAACCTCGCATTGCAAGTTTGCTCAATCAATGGTTCAGATGACTGAAAATGACTACATTGATCCAGAAATCGATCCTTTGTGAGAACAAGTTCAAATGATTGTAACTTCTTCATTATTCAATATTTTTGAGTGGTTTTTCTTTCGTATGAGTCCCCTTGATTCCATCTCCAATTTCTCTTCACAAATCAAGAGCTAATTACGTGTAGGAGATCACAAAAATTTGAATGCGTTAGAAGTCGCATCATGAAATTTTACCTAATTTTAAATAACAATCGTCCGATTTCTAAGAATTATGATTTCTTCAAATTACAAGACCTTGAGACGATTATTTCTGTATATGGTCATAAGTGATGTCGCTCACGAGTTTATCTTCAGAGATCAAAAGAAAATTGTGTTTGGAAGGCTTTAAAATTATCAAATCATCGCAAGTCATTTGTCGATTTTGAATGTTCTTAACCACAATTTGTTGAAAGATTGACAAATGTTCTCAGAGCATGTTCGTTTGGCAATGAAGTTCCATTTCTAATCGAGCATGGCATGTGAGTCCATTTTTGAATGAAAGTTTGAATTGGATACGATTTAAAGATTAAGACAGTCATTTAAACAACCATGATTGCAGATTCAATTAGTCAGAAGGAATTGAGTTATTAAGCATTTATTTTGTTTAAGAATTTGATTGGAGTACAAAGGCACATGATTTATCTGATCATTTTGTGATTGCTTGAAATACAAGTTACCAAACCAAGATTTTTTATCCAAAGTATTCAATTGAGGATTGAAAATTTTGTACAATAAATTCCATCACACCAAATTTTATTCAAGGGATTTGTGTTTATATATTACAAATGAAATAAATTACAAGATTTTGTTTTTGTCTTTTGTCTAAGAATCATAAATTTTGTTTACAAAGAAAGAAATTTTGTTTTATTTTTTATTTCTTCAAGTCTTCCATGCCTCATATTCAAGCCATCCAATCCTCGCTTTCCATCCACGCCTCATGTTCATGAAACAAAGAAAAGGAAAAGTTAGCAAAAATTCAAGCAAAGTAATATGTGGAGAGGAGAAATTCATCATTAGGGTTTGCATCTTGGAATCAAATTTTTGTTTGTTTTAATCACCATCCATTTCTCCCTATTTTGCAAATCTCAAAACTTAAATTTTGGTTCACAAAAAAGGGAAAAAGGAAATATACAAAAACAGGGCTGCATTGCAAAATCACTAAACCAAATGGGGTTGCATTGCATTTGCAGCAAGCAAAGCAAAACCTGCAGCAAAGTTGCCAAGCAAGAAAGTACAAGCTGCCAAGCACACAAAATAGAGCATCCAACTTCCTAAAACCAGCAAAGCAAGCTGCCCAACCTACTATACAAACAACAAACAGGCATACAAATGCAGCACAACAAACAACAGCCCAAACTGCAGCAGAAAAGCAGAACAAACATTGCAGAAGCAAAGTTAAAACTGCAATAAACAAAGGCTGTAAACAAGCAGGCAGCAACACATGTATAAGGCAGCAATAAGTAAAAAATGGAACAAGTCAAAAAAGCAAGTCAACTTGCTCATCAAAAACATGGTATCATCATTTTCCTATAAACAGACAAACCCTTCAGAATTTCAAGAAGTCAACAAAATTGTTTATTTTCATTGAAAGAGGAAAGAGGAAAGAAATCACATAGGCCACAAAAAGTCCCAAAATTGCCAAACAATCCAAGCCTGCAAAACTGTACCAAGTCAGCTCAAGACCAAGCTTTGATCCAAGACCTGCAAACCTTGCAACAACAGTCCAAAAATCTGAACCAAACCTGCTCTAAAACATGCCAACATTGCATGCAAATGTACCAAACAAAAACTACAGCCACAAAGTAATAGCCAAAATTGTTCAAAACACATCTCATTTTTCCCTCCCAATTCAAATCCTCATACTGTTATAAAACCCTAAGACAACAGCATACTCAAGAAAAAAAGAGGGGCCAACCAATAGACAAAAAAGCAAAACCTAAAAATAGAGAGGGCAAAGAACAACACAAAAACAATACCAGAAACCGAACCATTGTTTTCACTAACCATTCAAAACCCCCTGTCAAAACTCCTCTCCATAACAGCACAATCAATACATACAAAACTCTCCAAAAGACAAAACCTCATTGTAAACCAACAAGCCATCAATAAACAGCAAAAACCAAGAAAAAAAGAACACAACAGGATAGCCAACAAACAAGAAGACATAAAAAAAAGAGCATCACAGATAATGATCAAGGAAGCATAAAGAACAAGAAGTGAATTTACTCAAATCAAGCAGTTGGGATCTATTTCAGGTAATATAACTCCACCATTTTTAAATATCTAGATTTGAACTTCAACTTAGCCTGTATTCTATACCAGGTCATCAGTAGATTTTTTCAGTAGGATAAGGTTCTTTTTTTACTGTAAGATGAAAGTTTAAGGACATGTTTTACCTGACACATATCACTATTTATTGTGTGCTTCAAGAATCCATTTTTTTTCTGATTATAACACTAATGAAAAGCTCAAAGGGAGACCAATATTGATTTAGTATTCCCTAAAGCCGAGGTGTTGTGTTTGCATCATCTTCATAAGCACTGTTTAGCTGAACAAATAAAACATAGACAATTAGAAATTTAAAAGTTACAGGAATTCGAATTATTGAAGGGGATGTTTTTGTTTACCTCAATCTTCTTCTCCTACCTTTAAATCCGTAACAATATCCACCATTAATCCCCCTTTTTTGTCTTCAATGAGCAATAATCATTCATCGCCGAAACCAAATTCCAAAAGCCTACTGTGTCAACCCACATCCATCTCCAACAATTTCTTCCATTGAATCCATACATCACTTCTCGTTTACCTTCATACTTGTCCCTCCATGCTGAGTAGTAGCCTACCACACCTCCAGAAGCCCTAATATGCCATTGCTACTTCCGTTGCAACAATTTGTCTAGCCTCTGTTTGAAGAGAATGCGACGAACATTGATAGTCTTGTTGAGAAAAATGAAAGATTGGAAAGTAATTGTTGAATTGTTGAGAAAGGCATTCAAGAAAGAATGAAGAGGTTCACAGAGAGAGAGCAATATCAAACTGAGAAAAAGATGAAGACAACCGAAGCCATTCCCAAAATGGTTAGGGTTCAGTTGTTCCAAACCCTTACAGCTTCTTCCCTTGGGCCTCTAACCCGACCCAGTAAACGGCCCAAGAAGTTTATCTTCTTTTTTTACTTTCTGTTTTAAACAAAAAAATCGTGGAGCCTTATGCCTTTGTTCTTTAAAGCCCAATCTACATCACCCCCTATTTTCAGTTTAGCACCACCTTTCTATCTTTTGTTGTTTTAATATCTTAGTTTGTTTTTTTTTCTTATTTGTTTTGTTTCTAATTTAATAATAATATTTTTAATTAGATAACTTTCTTAATTAGTTTAGTTTTGAAATTAGTTAAGGAATTTTGTAAATAATTTTTCTAAGTAACTTTATATTTAATCTTAAATTGTATGTTTAAATCCTTCATAAAAAATACTAAAAAATATTAAAAATGTATATACAAATGATTTAATTTCTTTAATCAATTATTTTCTTTAAATAGAATAGAATTTTATCTTTTCTTTCCATTACTTTCATAAACAAATAACAAGAATTTTACTTTCATACTTTGTTAATTAATTTTTATTTTCTAGACTGTTATAACTTTAATTAATCGCTCAAATTCGATTTGGTTGTATTGTTTGCTATTTGGAATTTTTAATTGCATTCGACTCATCCCCATTTCTAAAAGTTGTACCCCCATTCTCGAAAACTATTTAATAGCGTAGAATTTCAATTTCCGCAATTTACTGTTTTCTTTATACTGTATAGTAATTAGGCATGCATGGCAAGATTTAAAATCAATCGCTAGACAACCTAATTTCAAAGACAAAATAACTTGAATCAAACACACTTTTTCACACGTGCACATTTAGGGTAACCTCGCTTGTTTCCTCGAAAACACAGTCATGTCCCTCGAATATGGGACGCTTTAGCAAATACCCTTCGATAAAAATGATCGTAGTCCCTTGATGACCTTTCGACATTGCCTTTGCTAAAACGATCTAGTCCCTTACGAAAATTGCTAAAGCGTCTCATAAGTTGCTTTTGATGACTGTACGATTGACCCGCGCCTGTCCCTTCACATCCAACGATGGGGCTTCTTACCAAATCAATGGTAAGATAGCAACATCTAAAGGAGGAAGAAAAGAAAATTTAAGACCTTTCGAGTAGGTAGATTCGCTCCTAGTTGCTCGCTTGCTCACGACAAAAACATTTTCATACCAACACTTTCATCTCAAAACATTTTCAAAAGACAAAGCTTTTTGCATACGTTCTTATAGAGACGAGAACCATTGCAAAAACATCTTTTCAAAACCACTTTCAAAAACACATTCTACAAACACATCTTTGAACTATTTTTCGAAATAAAACTTTGTACGCGTTCTTATGGAAACGAGAACCATTACAAAGACATTTTCAAAATACTTTCAAAGCCCACATCACAAGCACATTGTCAAAGCAAAAGAAAGTGATCTAGCAAGTAACAAAGAGCTCGTAGATAACTACAGATGAAAAGAGTGCTAACACCTTCCCTTTTCAAAATCTACGCCCCGAGCCCGAGAAATAATCTCGAAAGGTCTTTCCTATGCTTTTTTACCTTTCCTTTTTGGATAAAAGAAAAGTCGTTGGGGACTCTTGCTATCCGCATAAATGCGATCAAAATGAAAAACGACCCTCAAGTCAGTTCTCCCACCGTATCACACCTCCCCTAATGCCAAGTGTGATACGGTGGAAGAACCGACTGTTAATACTGGTTTGCGTTTTTTGTTCGCAAAATGTCGCGGTAAGAAAGAGTCGCCATTGACTTTTATTTTATCCAACAAAGGAAAAGGAAAAAGAACAGAAAAAACCTTTTTCGGGATGTTTCTGAGTATGAGGGGTAGATTATAGAAAGGGAAGGTGTAGCGGTAGAAATGTTCAATACTAATCCATTGGATTGACTAGACTTTATACAAATCAAAATAAGAATCGCCACCGCGCTTTATTGTTTCCAAAGGAATGGGAAAAGAGCGAATAACCCAAAAAGAAGGGGAAAGATTCAAGGTAAGGGGGTTGGTTATGCAAAGGGAAGATATTAGCATCCTAAACATCTACGGTACTTCGCAGGAGCCTCTTTGTAAAATATGTATATTTTGGCTAAAAAAACTGTTGTATATAAAATGGATGGTGGAGGTGAGAAAAGAAATATTTTTTATGATTTTTACACCCACCGCGGTTGTGAACCTTTAGTGCCTACGTACCACCTTTCGTGCAATAGGGGATCAGGGTACACGTAGTTCCTCTGTTAAAAATTTAAAACACAAATGTGTTGGTTAATTTTATGAGATAAAACGTCATCATCATTGTCCGTGTGGAAAACATACTTACTACCCACAATCATGAGAAAGGAGAATTTGCATCATCTCAAAGTGGATGATATGGCTTGGATTCAAAATCAACAATGCCTCACTCAACACCCAAGTGAAAAATATCTCTCTTCACTACATGTTGTAGAAGTATAGTTGTTTGCATCACTACAAGGATTAACAAGAGTTTAATCTTTTAAGAAAAGTTTTAAAAGGTAAAAAAAAACCAAAGTGGCAAAATGGTTTGAAATGATATTGATTTACTTTTAGTCTTATCATAAAAAATGTCAAGGTATTATTAAGTTGATTGGAGTTTATTTATGAAAAATGTTTTGAAAATGCATGGACATAAGTCCAAGTTTATTATGAAAATGGTTCAAGTTTCAAAACAAGAAGGGTTTACAAAAGGAGGAAGAAGATTTTTGAAATTAAAGAAGATGGGAGGAGAAGAAGAGGCTATCCTAAAGCATAAGGTAAAAGCTAGGGATAAGAACCATCTAACCAACAAGAAGCCAATACTTGACATTATGAGCCAAGATAGAGTTCCCATTCTTTGGATTGAAACCAAGCAAGCAAAAATACTAGACCTCTTGAGATAACCAAACTTCAAGTGTATTAAGTCTTCACAAAAATTGGGCAGAGTAACGGCTGTATACAGGTGAATTCCAGATTACAAACAGAGGATGTAATCACAAAAACCTGCACACAAAAACAAACAAGCAACCCAATGTCTTGAGGTAAACCTCAAGAACTCCAGACAAAATAATCAGATAAGATCTCAAGATAGGTCAAGGTTTCTAATCCTAAGTCCAAGAAAAGTCTCATGCTCCATAATGCCAAGGATAGTAACTAAATAGTCCAAGTACCATTAAAGATTTTTTAGGGTTTATGTTGATTATTAAGTATCTTAAGAAAGGAAAAGAAAAAACTCAAGTGAGCAAAGTAAAAATGGCAAGAAAATAAATGCTCAAATGAGCAAAGATGAAAATGGCATGAAATGTAAATGCTAAAAGTAAATAGTATATAAAGCATAAAAAAGAATAAAAAGCATAAGGTAAAACAAGTCAATAATTAGTGGTTAGTTGGATGACCATCTTGAAACTTGCATTTGGAACTCATTAGAGGATTGGTAGAACCAAAGCCTCCACACAACAAGTTGCATTTGCTTTTTGTCAAGTATATCATCCATTTGGAATTCTCATAAGTACCATTTAATGATCAACGATGTTTAAGTGATCCGCGTTGACCAAAGGTATTGTAGATCCATTAGAGGATTGGTAGAACCAAAGCCTCCACACAATGAATCTCAAGGTTATTGGATCAAAGAGATCAAATTAACATTCTTGGGCTTGCAATCATAAGTTTGGGCCACAAATGATCATTTATTCGAATCGACACAAAATTTAGCGCTATGTTAAGCAATCGTAAGTGAACTTATATAGAAGTCGCACCTATTTTTAGGTTGGTAAATAGCAATTTATGCACCATTTATTTTGAGACATGATATAGAGATCATGCTCCAATAACACCTAGTGAAATAATAAAGGGATAAGATGAAGATGGGATGGGAAAAATGAATAAACCACTTTTGAATAAAAAATTTAATCAAACTATTATTAAAATCATTCATCCATTTTGGTGGAGTTGAACCCAACACCCAAGATCCAATGATGTTAATAAAGCCATGATCAAAAAATCAACTCAAGACAACCAGAAAATAATCACAAAATAATATTATATTTAATATATACATTAAAAAAGTTTAAAAAAAGTTTAAAAATCAAAATAGAGGAGAAAAATATCAACTATGTTCAAATTAATCAAGAAAGAAAAAGTACAGCCATAGAAAAATCAGAAATGGATCCAAATATTTTTATAATTTTTTTTTGTAATTTTTAAAGGTCAGAAACTATTTTTAAACTATTTAAAATTGTACAAACAAGCATAAAATAGGTCAAAAAATAGTAAACCTCAACATAAAATTCCATGAAATTTTTAGAAAGTCAAAAATATGCAAAATGATATTTATGAATTTTTTTAGAGTTAAAAAATGTCAGAAAGTATTTTTTAAGTAATTAAAAGAAAGCAAATAATTCAAAAAATACAAAAAAATATCAAATGTCAAAATAAAAAAGTGAAAAAATAGTCATGAGATCAGAAATAATTCAAATTATTTTTGTGAATTTTTTTCATAGGTTTTGGATAAAAAATAAAAGAGTTATGAATTTTTGAAAATTTAATCAATAAAAATATAAAATCAGAAAATAAAATAAAACCAAAAAGATGTGGACCATCAGATCATAGTCAAAACGCGTTAGTAAGCTGATGTAGTGGACCAGACGCGTTGTGCTTGATATGGACCTTAGTGAGATACACATAGGATTAGAAAAAGGGCAACCAATGAAATTAAAACGTTTGGTATGCTATCATTGGCTGAGACGAGACATGTCATCATCTTCAACCTCCAGACACCCTGCAATGGGGATTTTGTGAGATCCTTCAAATGGAAAAATTAGGATCCCAGGCTAGTATCATTGAACTCGTCTGTTCAAGACAATTCTAACACCACCATCGCGCCAAATTTATATAAGGTATGGAGAGAGATATGAATCAAAAACCCAGAAAATAGCGAGCACCTTCAATTTGAGATTTCTCTATCAATTCTCAATGGATTTAAAAATTGTAAGCAGCATTAGAATCAGGAGAAGGAGTAAAATAGATCAGTGCTTGATTTGGATCCAAATGGTGGAGAATTCTACCTTTTCAAAGTTCAAGTAAAAAGCTCTGAAACTGGACTTCTGTAGATTGAATTATGGCTCATTTTGATTGGTTTAAGTGCTGGGGAGTTTATATGATACTTAAGGATGATGAATGTGCAAAGAATTTTGGAAAAGGGAGCTTAAATCTCAGAAACTGAATTAAAAAAAAAGAAGATGCGTTCGTGTGAAGTTTTGGCAGGGTGTTTTTGGCTCTCAAAGCTTGAAGAAATGGATGGGGAATGACCCTCTATTTATAGGGAAGTGAACGGGAATGAAAATTGGAAGAAACAAGGAAGTTTGGAGGGAAACTGAGTGAAGGTAGAGCACGAGTGAAGTGTGACTTCATTTCCATCAAAACTCAACTAAATCTTGCGTTTTGGGGTGCTAATCACTTCTGGAAAGTTTGTTAATCAAGTTTAAATCAAAAACACGCATAAATATTGTGTTTAGAAGTCACATTATGGATTTCAAAATTCTGACTTTGTGGAAAATTCAGTTTCAAGTTACCAAATTCAAATACATGGCATTTCCAACTCAAGGGGTCTTAGGGCATGATTCTTGATGCTTTATAAAGATGAGGTTACAAGCTTTGCAATGGAAAAATAATGGAGTTAAATGGCTACTTGAGATGAAAGTTACATTGATTCAAAGTTGAAGAAAAAGGGTTGACTTTCCATACTTAGAAATATTTCAAATTCTTCTTCAAAAATGACCTATAATCTTTTGCATCCAAACATGGCCTTCCACTTGGAATTTGCTCTTGACTAAAAAAATATGGAATGAAGTAGATCTCTCGAATGAAATTTTGGGACTTGAACCATTCAAAATCTCCAAAAATTGAGAGAGTTATGAATTGTTGAAGTTGGCAAAAAATCATGAAATGACCTATAATCTTTTGCATCTTTAAGGAAACTTCCATCCATTTTCTTACTTTGTACATAAAAGAAGGCATAAAGTTCACATCTTCAAGATAATTATGGAAAAATAATGGACTGAAGGTGATGAAAAGTGACCAAGTTATGACCATTTGAAGTCACATATTGAAAATTGTGGATTCATCTGGATGACTTGTAATCTTTCTTCTTCACCAAGTTCGTTCCACATGAAAACTCCTTGGAACTTTTGAAGTGATTTGTTGATAACCCTTTGAAGAGAAGGATGTATTTGGAATCACTCAAAAATACCAAAAGGTGAGCAAGATATACTCCTTTGAAGTTCAAAACCCTAGCTTCTAGATCAAGAGAATGCCTTGGAGAACTTTGACAAGTTTGAAAAACTTCTTGTACCAATATTCTTGCTTTGTGAATAAAAGTTGTTGAGGATGATAATGAAGACTCATAGCCACCAAAACCACTTCCATATCTTGAATTTTAAGAGAAATATGCTCTTGTGACCAATAGGAACAAGGTCTTGTCCAAACATGACAACTTCTCCAATCAACCCCTTGTACTTTTGAGTCAAATCTAATAACCTTGAAATGTGATGAACCAAAGCAACCTTTCCATGCCAATTCTTCCAAAACCACTCTAATGGTGAGGTTTGAACTTCTCAAGCTATATTGACTAGGGCATGGAAATAAACTCATGAACCCATGGAGTAACTTGTAAAATCTCATTGCCCTTACCTATATGGATAACAAGCAAGACAAGCCAAAATTGTATTTTATTAGTTAAGTGAAGAAATAAAAACAATATTCATGATCACAAAAAGGAACATAAGTCAAGGTGCTTGGTAATACCTCAAAAAGGAAAAATTAAATGTAGGGAGGGGAACCAAGAATCCTAGTGTGATCTTGTTGTGAGTGAATCAACATGGTATGATGAAGGGATCTTAGGGGAAAAAATCAGGGTACAACAAAAGGTTTTAGCACCCTTTCTATCCATGGTTTTCCATGGGCTTTAGGTACTTTATCATTTTGAAAACTGCTTGTGTGTGCTTGTTTTGAAAAGTTTTATTTTACTTCGTGTTAACCCTTGTTTCTATCCTCAAGAGTGTTAAGAAGTTGTTTTTGAAAACTTTGTTTGACAACTGTTGGTGTGAAAAATATTTGTTTGTTCGATCAAGTACCTAGGAACTAATCTACCTACTCGAAAAAGGTCTGTTCGTTTTCCTTTTAGACAATGCTATCCCATTATTGAGAAATAGGTAGCATCGTCGTTGGAGTTTTTAGGGACATTCGAAGGGACAAGTACGATCATAAAAGCAATGTTAGGAAATGTTAGTAATCATCCTAAAGCCTTAAAGATATTTTTCCGAGGCAACATCCGAATGGGTCATTTTAGATCTTTCGGGACTAGAGGACGGCCAATAACAAACCCTATACTTCATGACCGATTACCGAAGGCAACCAGAGTGGATTAACCCTAGGAGTGAGCATGTGCGAGTGTAAATTTCAGTTAATTTATGTTTGCACATTTAGGGGTTTCTACTGTATAAATTCTCAGTTAGTCTTTCCATACAATCCTATTAACATTCATCTAAGCAGTTTATAGTTTGCGGAAATAAAATGCGGGAAAGTTAAAAGTCCTAGCTATTACAAGGCTTTTGCAGATACATAATTATCTTGGACTGAAAATAAAGATGCGGAATTTAAAACCCTAATTACTATTACAAACTCAGAGCAGTTACAATAATAATAAAAAAGGAAATTAAAAGTGCGCGGTGAATTAAATGCGACAATAATTAGAAAACCTAAAAATCTAGTTGAAAAAAGATTTAGGTTATTTTTTGAGAAAAATTAGATTATGTACAAAATTAAACCCTAATTCTAATTATTTTTAATTATGAAAAGAATTAAATTTCCCTAATTATAATTAAATAAATAGAATATTTTATGAAAAAAATAATTTTTGATGTTTTTATGATTTTTGATTTAATAAAAAAAAATGATTTTGTTGTGTTATTTTGTAAAAGAGAAATAATTAATCAAATAATTAAAAAGAAATAAAGAGAAAAGAGAAAAGAATTGGTCCTGTATTGCTGGATAGGGGGTGTGTTGCTGAATTGCTTAGGCCCAAAGAGCTGAGCCCAGTCCCACGTGAGATCCAGCGTTTTGCCAGCCTTAGGGTGCACCATAGTCTTTCATTGATGAGCGTTGGATCTGGCTAGCAATGAATCCAGTTGTAGGATAATGACAGCGCATGGTAGACGTCTTGATGCGTGGAGCATAGAATCTACAGTTAAATGTTGAGAAAATAATAAAATGTTGGGACCTGGGATCGAACCCAGGTCCTCCCACTAAATACCACGCACGCCTTGCCATCTAGGCTACATGTTTTATCTGTCAATATAATAACAACAATAAGTAATATATAAAAGAACGTGAATGACTCCAGTAAGCACGCGAAATTCAAATAAGCCAATAGTGGTTAGACACGTTGTTGTCTTCTTCGCAGATCCATCGCCTTAGGCTAAACATTTTTACCTACAGATAAGCGTCTGTAGCCATAACCTGTACACTTATAAAATCAAGAAAAATGCATGATAAATGAAATTAAAGACCCTGGCTCAACTTGTCTTGATGCCACGAGCATCATGGTATCCTTTTCTGGGCCTAATTTAACCTGTAGAGAAAAACCCTAAAACGGCCATGAAAACTCTAACAATGGAAAACACGTATACATACATCAAAGCTTCAATTAAATCGTCCAAACATGTTGCAAACATGACAACAAACATAGATATACCATTAAAACATGTTCATGATGCAAGAATCATAGTAATCGAATTTGAAAAAGAAAGAAACCGTGTGAAGTCTAGGGGGCGATTCTGGGCGTGAGGATGCGTGAAACTGATCGTGTTAGCTTCAGAGAGGCTCCAGGAAACGATTGGGAGTGTTGAAATTCTTTGAATTGCCCTCTAGGTTGAAAACCGATCCACACCTTTTCTTCAAAAAATTGAGTTTTGTTTGATGCCTTGCACGACCTCAATCCTTGTTTTCGGGCATGTTTATGTTCAATATATATGCTTGAGTGAATTAGGGTAACAAAAACATATTCAATCTCTTGGAATCATGAAGATTTGATTTGATTTTTATCTTGTATCATATCTTTCTAAAACAAGCATAATCATGCCAATTTTTGCTTCAATCATCCCTTGCACGATTTGATATGCTATGCCAGCCTAATTGGATTTGATTCCTACAAAAAATCTGATCAAAACCAATCTTTTTATATTTTTTGCAATTTATTTGATTTAATTTAACTTTTAAATAATAAAAAATCAAAATAAATAAATAAATAAAGCAAAAAATGTGTGGATGCTGATTTGGGTCATGGACCATGTTTCCAACAAGATGCAATCATGAGAAGCTAGGCCCATTTGACAACAAAATGCACTTTTGAGCATATTTGACTTTTGACAATTTTGCAAAAATGGTCAACTTTGACAAGGCATATCTCCTCCAATTTTAACCCTAGAGAGGTTTTCTTGGACTTTTTAGAGAGCTTAGGATGTCCCCTAAATAACCCTTTTGGTTTCTTCTCAATTGAGTTTTCCATGTTCATGTAAGAAGCTTTGACCCAAAAGGTATTTTTGTTGACTTTTCAAAATGACCTATAATGTAGAAATTCATATCTTTTGATGAGTGCATATTTTGAACTTATGGGATGAATATGAGTAGTAGGGAATTTCACCCTCTTCAAAATGAGCCTTGGATGGAACATTTCTGATAAAGCATGAAGAAGTTATGCCTGGTCAAAGTTTGGTTGACTTTTCCTATGAAACCCTAATTTAACAACTTTTGGGTTTTGATGAATTTGGGGGCATTCCATGAGGAATCATGATCAACCCTTGATAAAATGATGGATATATCTTCAAAATGTTGATGTTGACAAAAAACTTGAAGTTTGACTATATGTGGGCCATAATTGACTTTTGACCTAGTGTAGTTGATTTTCAGGCATCTGAGCAGTTGACTGAGCAAACTTCTTGTGCAAGGAATGAAACTTGACATGGATGATCTTGAGAACATATTAGGACCATGGAAAGCATTTGGAACCCTTATACTTCAACCATCTTGATGAGGAGTGAAACCCTAGTTTGAAGCTTGTTGCCTTAGGAGGAGGATTTGTCTGGTCAATCCTTAGTCATCCTTGAGCAATTGAGGACCTCTAGAGGCATGTCTTGAGTGAAATGAGAGGGAAAATTTTGGGGTACAACAGCTTCCCCTGTTCAATCTTCTTAAACCTGAGGATGTAGATTGGCTTGTCTGCCTTTCGTAATTTGAAGGTGGAAGATGATTGAACACTAGAGTGCCCAGAAATTTGCACTCATCTGAGATGGTGCTGGACTGTGTAGGTAGTATCGGGAATGGGCTTATAGATGCCATTTTGAGGAGATGACAGAAGGTCACTGGAGATAAGCTTAAAGATGCCCTCCAGAAGATATGATGGAGAATCGTCGAAGATGGGCTTAAAGATGCCATCTAGAGGATGTTGATTTCCCGATATATTCCTTTGATGAGAATTCATGTTCCTGTCGTTGAGGAGGAATCTGCTGAGGAATATTGGTCTCTTTCTTGGAAGAAATGGAATTTTAGGAACTTCAGTTGCCTGTTACTTTACTGGGGAATCATCTCTTAGTCGAGGAGATGAAAATGAATTGCTATCTGGTCGTGCTCCAAGCCTTATAGTGATTTGCTGAGGATAATAAGACTGACTGCTATATGGTCGTGCTCCAGGTTTTACAGTGACTTACTGGGGAGATGAGATTAAAATTTCTATCTGGTTATGCTCCAGGCTTTGCTATCTCAAAAATTGTTATTTGGTCGTGCTCCAGACTTCAGAAGGAATTAAGTGGTTATCCGGTCGCATCCGGGTTTCAACTTGAATTTAAGGCATACTAACATCTGGTCATTTCCAAGCTTCAATAGTAATTGGCCGAGTAAACTTCTATCTGGTCGAATTCCAAGCTTCGCAGTACCTCATACTGTTATCTGGTTGTGCTCCAGGTTTCACAGTGTCTCTTGCCGCTATCTGGTTATGCTCCATACTTTACAGCGTCTTATACTGTTATCTGGTCGTGCTCCAGGCTTCAGTAATTTCGGGAAATTAAGCTGTTATCCGGTCAGTTTCCGGGCTTCATAGCTTTTTTAACTAGAATAGAAATCTTAGTATCATTTTGACTAAACCATGGAAAGGTATCGAGTTGTCTTTAACTGGGAGAGAAATCTTAGTATCGATTTGACTGAACCCGAGAGAGGTCTCCGATTAACTTTGACTGGCATAGAAATCAGGGGAATCTTAGCTACGGTTCGGCTGACCCAGACGAAAGTCTTAGAACATCTTCAACTAGAATAGAAACCTTAGTGTCGGTTTGACTGAACTAGAGAAAATCTTGAAAAGTGTTGGAATATCTTCAACTGGAATAGAAACCTTGGTGTTGGTTTGACTGAACCAGAGAGAACTTGATTGCATCTTTCCCTGAAAGGTAAAGAGTTAGTCGTATGTAATGTCATGATGTATGAAATGTATTGAGTAATGATGTTCTCAAAATAAATGAGATTGTGTTGTATAATATATATGCACATGCCATGATGTATGGATATGTAATGCTGTTGTGATATTATCTAGCTGGGGAAAATAAATCCTGGACTACTGCTGGAGAGTATAAGGAGTTGAATTCTTCGTTTCCACTAGAAATAGTGACCAAAGATGATTAGTTGGGGATTTACATCCATTCTGATTTAGAACATTCTGCGGCGGAGACTCTGTCTGAGAATAATCCTGCAGGGGAATGACTCTGTGGGGAAGAGAGATACTCTATTGGAAGATCTGCTGATTTGGAGAAATAAACTCGGCTGGGGATGAACTTCCATTGCTGGAGAGAAGAGCTCTGTTGGAGGTTGAGCTTCCGCTGTCAGAGAAATAAACTTTGCTCGGGAGATGGCTTTATAAACTGCTCATGGTTATAAAACTCGGCTGGGGAATGCAGATATCAGCTTTCTGAAGGAACCTGCGGGGGAAGGAATTCTTGCTTGGGGATACGGAGATCGGACCTTGGTTGTGTCGGCTCTGTGGGGAATATAGGTATCACTGGCTTGTATGTGATAGTGACTTTGCTTCCAATTGTCTCTGCCCCTTGTACCATGATGGACGGGGTAACTGTCGGTATTTAGGTTTTGTACCAGTTTCTTTGAGTTCTTAGTAACTGTCTTTCTGTTTTATATGTAGATATTTGTGAACAGTAATCATATTCAAATGCATATGTCAAGAATAAAACATTGGACGTTTTTTTGCAAAACAAAACAGAAAATGGAAAAAACAAACACAGAGTTTTGCACTCAAAAGTTTCTTTGTATTGATTTGAAATTTGCCTATAACAGGCGTTTTTTACAAGGAGGCTGACGCTCTAGTAAGAGAACGCTTCCGTAAAAATGGAAATTATTATAGAAACTATGTACAAAAAGAAAACAACTATATGTAGTGATCCCATTGGGTTTCAATTATGCTATTTCCCCTATGTCTTCGAGCATCTCATCACTTTGCTGCTTGTCCGAAGCTGACTGGATTGATCGGTACCGTTTGAGCTTGATATCTGATTACTAAGGTTTGATCGCAAGGTGATCCAATTGGATATAGTGATATGCTTTAATCCCTAATTTTTTCCTAAACCGCCCTTTCGGGTTTTCAGTCCACCGGGATACCCTTTTTTGCCCAAGCCGCCCTCTCGGGTTTTCGACGTGCCGGGTGTACATATTTTTTCATTTTTTATCCCTAATTTTTGCCCGAACCCTTTTGGTTCGCCGGGATGCCCTTATTTTTGCCTAGGTATGTCAACCTAGCGGTCTTTATTATGCGTAGTATTTTTTCACTGTCCGCATTAATAGGGAGTGGAAGGTCGTCACCATCCATGGTGGTCAGAATCATGGCTCCACCCGAAAATATGTTCTTAATTACAAATGGTCCCTCATAGGTGGGAGTCCTTTACCCGGGGATCACCTTGCGGTAGTATGATGTGCTTGATTACCAGATCCCCTACTTGATACACTTGTTGTCTGACTTTCTTGTTGAAGGCCTTGATCATCCGTTTCTGATACATTTGACCATGGCAGACAGCAGTAAGTCTTTTCTCATTGATTAGGTTCAGTTGATCAAGTCGAGTCTGAATCCAATCTTCTTCACTCAAACCCGCATACTTCATAATCCGCGGAGAATGGATTTGGACCTCAATGGGTAGGACAGCCTCCATGCCATATACTAGAGAATATGGTGTTGCCCCTGTCGACGTACGTGCCGAGGTACGGTACCCGTGAAGAGAAAATGGTAACATCTCTTGCCAGTATTTATATGTCACCGTCATCTTCTGTATAATTTTCTTGATATTCTTGTTGGTTGCTTCGACATCCCCATTCATCTTCGACCGGTAAGGAGAAGAGTTATGATGTTGTATCTTGAACTGTTTACAGAGATCGGTGATCATCGACTTGTTGAGATTAGTACCATTATCCGTGATGATTCTCTCAGGGATACCATAATGAAAAACCAAGTTATGCTTGATGAACCGTGCCACCACATTATTGGTAACCGTAGCAAAGGAGGCAGCCTCAACCCACTTCGTGAAATAATCAATGGCCACTAGGATGAAGTGATGCCCATTGGATGCGGTAGGTCTAATCTCGCCGATCATGTTAATGCCCAACATTGCAAATGGCCAGGGAGTTGTCAAGACGTTCAAAGGAACTGGAGGTACACGTACCTTATCAGCATAGATTTGGCACTTGTGACAGGTTCGAGAATGATGATAATAGTTGGCTTCTATTGTGGACCAGTAGTATCCTGCCTGTAGGATCTTCTTTGCCATGTTATGTCTAATGGAATGAGTGCCAAAGGTACCTTCGTGTAGGTCTGCCATGATCCTCTCTACTTCGCTCTTGTCTACACACTGCAGTAAGGTAGAGTCATGATTGGGCTTATAGAGGATTCCATTGATGAGGAAGAACTTTGCAGCAAACCTTCTCAGAAATTTCTTGTCATTGACAGATGCCCTTTCGGGGTATTCTTGAGCCTAGAGATACCTTTTCACCTCATGAAACCAAGGTTTATTGGCTACCTCCTCAGTATCGATCTCACAACAGTATACCGGTTCATCCAACCTCTCAATAGTGATTCGGGGAGCTTCATTGTCCCACCTGACCTTGAACATTGACTACATAGTAGCTAGCGCGTCCGCTAACTGATTCTCTTCTCATGGGAAATGTTCAAAGGTGATCTCTTCAAAATGCGGAAGCAGTGTCAGTACATGTTCTCTGTAAGGGATAAGGTTCAGGTGCTTCGTATCCCACTCACCTTTGATCTGACTTATCACTAAAGCGGAATCCCCGAATACACTTAAGAACTTGATTCTCAGATGAATAGAAGCTCAAAGACCTATAATACATGTTTCATACTCTGCCATGTTGTTGGTACAGTTGAAACATAATCGGGTAGTGAACGGAGTATGACAGCCCTCGGGAGATATGATTACAACGCCAATGCCATTACCCAGTGTGTTTAAGGCTCCATCAAAAAACATAGATCATCGGGATCCTTCCTCAGGGCCTTCATCCGGTCCAGGTTCTTCACAGTCGGTTACTAACATGATGTTCTCATCCGAGAACTCAAAATTCATGGACTAGTAGTCATCCACGACTTGATGTGCCAAATGATCAGCTAACACACTTCCCTTGATTGCTATTTGGGTTGTGTATTAGATGTCGCACTCGGTTAAGATCATTTGCCATCTTGCTATTGTTCCAGAGAGAGCAGGCTTCTCGAAAATGTACTTGATCGGATCCATCTTAGATATCAATAAAGTAGTGTGGGTCAACATACATTGTCTCAGTCGGCGAGCAGTCCATGCCAAAGCGCATCAAGTTTTCTCGAGAAGTGAGTATCGTGTTTCACAGTCGGTAAACTTTTTGCTAAGGTTGTATATTACGTGATCTTTTCGACCAGACTCATCATGCTTCCCCAACACACACCCCATTGAATTATCTAGCACTGTTAAGTACATTATCAAAGGTCTTCCTTCAGTCGGAGGCATCAGAATAGGAGGTTCTTGGAGGTATTTCTTGATTATGTCAAAGGCGACCTGGCATTCGCCATTCCACTTTACCACTTGATCTTTCTTCAGAAGCTTGAAGATTGGCTCACAAGTAGCAGTCAGATATGAATGGAATCGGGCAATGTAATTTAGGTGTCCCAAGAAACCTCTAACTTCCTTCTCAGTACTGGGAGCCGGCATCTCTTGTACGGCCTTCACCTTTGCAGGGTCTACTTGAATACCTTTGTCACTAACGATGAATTCCAGAAGCTTACCAGAACTTACCCCGAAGGTGCACTTGTTCGGATTTAACCTCATCTTGTACGTCTTCAACCTATCAAATAGCTTTTGTAGATGATCAATATGTTCTTCCTCAATTTGAGACCTGGCTATCATGTCATCGACATAAACCTCTATCTCATGGTGAATCATGTCATGGAACAGAGCTACCATAACTTGCTGATAAGTTGCCCCAACATTCTTCAACCCAAACGACATCACCTTGTAGAAGAAAGTGCCCCACTATGTAACAAAGGTTGTCTTATCCATGTCTTCAGGTGCCATTTTGATCTGATTGTAGCCAGATAAATCGTCCATGAAGGAAAAGACCTTGTGTTGTGTGGTGTTGTCAACCAGAACATCGATGTAGGGAAGCGGGAAGTCATCCTTGGGGCTTTTCCTATTCAGGTCTCTAATCCACACACATTCGTACTTTACCATCTTTCTTAGGTACTGGAACCACATTAGCAACCCACTGCGGATAGGAGGTGACAGCTAGGAACCCTGTGTTGAACTGCTTCATAACCTCTGCTTTAATCTTCTCTGACATCTCATGGCGCATACGACAGACCTTTTGCTTTACCAGAGGGCAGTCTTCTTTAGTCGGCAGACTATGAACCACTATATCCATGTCTAGTCCCGTCATGTCTTCATATGACTAGGCGAAGATTTCAACATACTCATGCAACATCTGTACCAACCGCTGTTTGACACTAAGCTCCAGATTTGCACCTATCTTAACCTTTTTTCTGTCTTCCTCTATACCCAAGTTCACTGTCTCAACCGGATCTTCATGAGGCTGTATGGCCCTTTATTCCTGTTGTAATAGTCTAGCAAGTTATCCTGGTACCTCACAATCTTCCTCACCTTTGTCCTCAGCTTGGTTGATCGGATTTTCAAAGTCATAATGAGCAGTAGCAGAACTGTTATCAATGGGATCCAGAGTGGATATGGATCTGCATTTGGATACGTGAGTGTGTGTAAGAGCATAGCTGTATAGACAAAATAAAAGAAAAGAAAGACAGAGAGCGCAAAATTTATATGCAAACGTCCAATGCTTTATTGATATCATATGAAAATGAAACATGATAACCCTCACAAATAGAACCATTGTGCCCCGGGTAAGACACATGGCTATAGAGTTTATATTGTTTTTAAATTACATATCCGAAAAATCAGAAAGACAATTACTCCTGATTAAATGTAATTGGTACAAAGTCTTTGGTTGTCCAGTTACTGAGTCCACCGTTGGTAGTCGGGAAGATCCAGTTGCAATGTCAGAATCACCATCACTGTCTTCAAGCTTATTGACCCCAGGATTGTTGATGCGTAGGGGAGGTCCTCTAGCCCGAGCACGGCGAACATCCCTTTGAGCACCTGTAGTGAAGCCCAAACCAGATTTGTCAGACTCTTTAGGACTGGGGTCCTCTTCTCTGGATTCACCCTCTTGATTCTCTCCCTCTTTAGATGAAGAAGCTAAATCAGCAACCCGTCTTGGCGGCCCTCTGAACCATCTGCTCATATGTGCCACACCGGCTGTCCTCTTGGTCTTCTTAGTGTTCTTCTTAACAATCAGAGCCTTCAGCTCTTCATGTCCTTTGGCCAGAGCTACAATCATTTTCTAGAATTGCGTGTTCTGAGTCTGAAGATCTTTCACAGTTTGTTCAAGAGCCATTGCTGAAATAAACAGCGGAGGAGATGAGAAACCTATTATGAATCATGTTATGCAATGATATGTATGATATGTATGCAATGTTTTCATGGATTCTTAAAGGCTCAAATTTGCTTAAACAAAAAGGAACAAACGTGAGTTGTATTAGTAAACTTGAATTGTTACAAAGAATGTATTTTGAGAGTACAATTAAGCAAAATAAAACAAAAAGAAGACTAGGTTTCCCATGAGCGCATCCTCTTTGGCACGATGTAGGCGTTGATATTCCTATCTTCATGAAGTAGCCTAGTGAGTTCCAAGACCTTTTTCTCGCTGGCATAGAATTGGGCTTCAAACGTATCCCGCTCCTCTTTAAGCTGAACCCAGGACTTTTGTAACTCTTCGTGATCAGTTGGCACGTCTGGATGAAGAACAAGATGAAGAGTGTCTCCCTCGGCAACTGGTTCCATAATCATAGGTCGGATAACGAGATAAGGCATCATAAGAGTTTGAGCGGGGGCTCGTACCCATCTGAGATAAGGCTCGAGAGGTATGGAATTCTTATGCCCAAGTGTCTTGCTGTCAACCCTATGTACCATATTCCAAGCTTGTATGAACCTTTTGCGATAACCCTGTACATCATTCTCATAGTTGAAAGCGATTCCTTGAATAAGTGTATCATAAGGACCATCCCTTCTTGCATAACCAAACTGTCGTAATGCTAATCAAGGGTTATAAGTGATTCCTCCCCTAATGCCTAAGAGAGGGACATTAGGGAATTCACCACAGTGATCGATGATAGTAACATCTTTTGAGAACCGTGAACACCAATGAATGTCTAAATGCGTAAGGGACATCAGTCGATGAGACAATCTTTTACCCTGTTCATTCTTCAAAGTAGATCTGGGTAGGTGCGAAATAAACCACCTAGCCAATAGAGAAGTGCAACACTGGAGGGTCCCCCTTCTTTTTAGAGTGCGAGCATGCAGAGAGTGTAGAATATCCCCGGGCAATGTAGGTACCGGATTCCGAGACAGAAAAACCTGAATTATGCTCACATCTACGAGTTGATCCGCATAAGGGAACAATACCATCTCGTAGACAAGGAGCGCCAAAACCTCTTCAAAAGCTTGTAGACCCACGGTATCCCAAAAATAGTAAGCCTTCTCGAACAGAAATTTAACCGGAATTCCTTGAACACTCCCTCTGGTTTCCCAATTTGTCACTATGTCGGACCGTTATAAGGATATAGCTTTAGCAATTTCTTCAGGTTTGGAATGTCTTTCCGTACCGCTGAAAGGTAGCTGATCAAGAATGGGTATCCCTAATAATTGAGAAAATTCCTCCATAGTAGGCACTAGCTGGTAATCCGGGAATGTGAAACAGTGATGCAGAGGATCGAAGAACTGAAACAGCACTTTCAACATTTCTTCGTCAGGTTTTCTAGTGACCAAGTTGAGCAACCGACCATGCTTTTCAGTGAAAGGAGAGCTTTCGAGAATCCTTACTGCCAAGTCCCTTAATTGGGGAGATACTTTCACTAGGTTAATTTGAATAGTGTTCCTGCGGGCGGATGCCATATCCTACAAAACAGAGCAAAGATGAGCCATAGAAACCCTTGAAACAGTTAGTATGATATGCTATGGTATGATGTTTATGATGTCATGATAAATCACAGGTATAGAAAACACAGACAAATCACACCAAGTCCTTAGGTTTAAGGCCTGCTTGAGTTTTAAGGTCATACCCTCTTGAGGCTGGATTGGTTCAACTTGTCCTATAAATATGTAACTGGGTTCTAAAGGGATCTCAATATCACCGATCTTTCCCCCAAGCCTTGTTCAATCGATGATTGACTCGTAATAAAAAGAAACTCAGAAGTCAAACCATAATGAGTGTAGCATCGAGTATCTGTCGACCTTGGGCATACACCAAAGTCGTCCATCTCGCTACGTCCTACTGGCCAAGTTGTGCAATTAAAGGTTCTAAGGTCAGTTGATGCTTTCTGACACCACGCGACGGCCCCGTACATCTCCATGATTGACTCAAGGGTTACGGGTACCAACCAAAGTGCCACATCAACATAGCTACTGCTTCAACCGTGTTGGTATACCCTAGCACAACTCCCTCACAGTTTATTGCTACTTACCTAAAAGGTGTTTCCCGATCCGGGTGTAGGATCAAATAACCCAAACAGTTCCCATAAATATAAAGCAAGCAAGACAATCAAGAGAAAACAATTAAATATGACCTATATCATAAGGTTTACCCCCACTTTATATTTTATTCCACAGCAGAGTCGCATGTTCTGTGATACGGTGGAAAAACTGACTGTTAATACTGGTTTATGTTTTTTGTTCGCATAATGTCGCGGTAAGCAAGAGTTGCAACCGACTTTTATTTTATCCAACAAAGGAAAAGGAAAAAGAACAGAAAAAACCTTTTTCGAGATGTTTCTGAGTACGGGGGGTAGATTATAGAAAGGGAAGGTGTTAGCACCCTTTCTATCCATGGTTTTCCATGGGCTCTTAGGTACGTGCTCATTTTAAAAACTGCTTGTGTGTGCTAGTTTTGAAAAGTTTTGTTTTACTTCGTGTTAACCCTTGTTTCTGTCCTCAAGAGAGTTACGAAGTTGTTTTTGAAAACTTTATTTGAAAAGTGTTGGTGTGAAAAAGATTTGTTTGTTTAAGCAAGTACCTAGGAACTAATCTACCTACTTGAAAAAGGTCTGTTCATTTTCCTTTTAGACAATGCTATCCCATTATTAAGAATAGGTAGCATCGTCGTTGGAGTTTTTAGGGACATTCGAAGGGACAAGTACGATCACAAAAGCAATGTTAGGAAATGTTATTAATCATCCTAAAGCCTTAAATATCTTTTTCCGAGGCAACATCCGAATGGGTCATTTTAGATCTTTTGGGACTAGAGGACCACCACTAACAAACCCTATACTTCATGACTGTTTACCGAAGGCAGCCGAAGTGGAGTAAACCCTAGGAGTGAGCATGTGCGAGTGTAATTTTCAGTTAATTTACCTTTGCACATTTAGGGTTTTCTACTGTATTAATTTTCAGTTAGTCTTTCAATACAATCCTATTAACATTCATCTAAGCAGTCTATAGTTTGCGGAAATAAAATGCGGGAAAGTTAAAAGTCCTAGCTATTACAAGGCTTTTGCAGATACATAATTATCTTCGATTGAAAATAAAGATGTGGAATTTAAAACCCTAATTACTATTACAAACTTGGAGAAGTTACAATAATAATAAAAAAGGAAATTAAAAGTGCGCGGTGAATTAAATTCGAGAATAATTAGAAAACCTAAAAAATCTAGTTGAAAAAAGATTTAGGTTATTTTTTGAGAAGAAATAGATTATGTACAAAATTAAACCCTAATTCTAATTATTTTTAATTATGAAAAGAATTAAATTGCCCTAATTTTAATTAAACTAATTAATTAAAGAAATAGAATATTTTATGAAAAAATAATTTTTGATGTTTTTATGATTTTATGATTTTTGATTTAATAAAAAAATGATTTTGTTGTGTTATTTTGTAAAGGAGAAATAATTAAAAATAAATAAAGAGAAAAGAGAAAAGAATTGGGCCTGTATTGCTGGATAGGGGGGTGTGTTGCTGAATTGCTTAGGCCCAAAAAGCTGAGCCCAGTCCCACGTGAGATCCAGCATTGTGCCAGCCTGGGGGTGCACCATAGTCTTTCATTGATGGGTGTTGGATCTGGCTAGCAATGAATCCAGTGGTAGGATGATGACAGCGCATGGTAGACGTCTTGATGTGTGAAGCATAATGTTGTACCCCAAAATTTGCCCTCCCATTTTCTCAACATTTCTCATCACCAAGCCCTTGGAGATCAAGATCCAGTTAGGGTTTCATCTGCCCAAGAATTCTCCTTGCATTGTTGACCCAATTTAGGGTTTGTGTTTGCACAAAGATGTTTTGACCTAAATTGCCTGAGATGACTTTCATGCTTCATAATGGACTCCCAAGTTTATCCATATCAAGTTTCAAGTCTTGATTCCAAGTTTTGCCCAGTCAATTGGACAGTTGACCTAGAAATCAACTGTATTGGGGAAAAAGTCAACTGTGGCCAATTGACAGTCAAATCTCATGAAAATTGACCCACATCAACATAATGAACTCACATGGGTCATTTGATCAAGTTTGGATCACAATTCCACAAGAAATTTGATCAGATAACCAAAAGGGCAAAATGGTCATTTCTAGGGTTTTGACTGCACAAAGGCAATTTTTGACTGTCTGACCTAGCCAATGGAAAACCAAGCTCACATATGGACTCAAGGACCCCATGGAATTATCTTGACATGCTCAACAAGTTCAAAAGATCCCAAATGCACAAAATTGACAGTTGAATTTCCCAGTCAATTGATCAATTTTGACTGTATACTGAAAAGTCAAACTTTGACTTTTTTGATCAAAATCAAGAGTCAAGATTCACTTTTTATCAAAACATGCCAAATCATGAAACTTGTTCACCAAGAAATCAAAAATTGCAATTTAGGGTTTGAAATGAGAATTTTTCATAACTTAGAATTTTTCTAAGTTATGAAAAACCCTAATTTTTCCCAACTTTGCCCCACTTTCTCACCAAGATTTATTTGGATTCAAGCAAAAGTCAAAACATGAAAGTTGTAGCCTATTGCATAATCTACAACTTTGATTCACAAAGTTTTCCCAAAAGAAGCTTTTATCTCAAGTTACAATTTTTGGAATAAGGGTACTAAACCATCCTTAACTTAGTGAAATTTTGACCTATTTTAGGCAAGGTTTCTACCTAACTTCAAGGCCATTTTCCACATACTTCCACTTGGAATTTCAATTTTCATTTCAAATATGGATTGTAGTACACATTCCAAGCTTTCCAAAATGTCCAAGAACTCATCAAACAACCTCATGACTTGAGAGAATCGAATTTTGCAATATGGCAAAAAACTCACTTTTGAATTGGCCAATTTCCATGTTCATAACTTATGCATTTTCAAGTCAGCTTGGTTTATGCAACATTACAGGCCTCTAAACCCTTTTGCACTCATAAATTTAATGCATACTCATTGTGCCAAAGCCTTATTTTGTGTATCCAAGCATTGTATGCAAGATTAGGCCATAAATGGAAAAAGTGAAATAACCATTTTTGCAAAAGCAAGCTTTGTGTCATAATGCAAATCCAAGAAGTACAGATCAAATCCCCTTGGCACAAGATTATAAACTAATCACTCTGATCAAGGAGAAGCTTTGCAGCATGTTTAGGGGTCCTCTACCTGTCTAGAACACAACTTGGCCTTTGCTTGCTTAAGTGTTAAGAAAGACATCATAACAGGTGCCAACTTTCATCTCAGCATTAGAAACCTTAAGCAAATATTTTATACACCTTCTAATCATCAAACCCAAGCTAGAACACGAGCAAACAAGGTCCCAAACACTCCCATTCCCAGAATCACTCTCAAACTGCAAAAACAGGGCAGGGTCTGCAGATTGAATCCCATAACTCATCCCTTTCATGCTTTCTTGCTCAAAGCTCATCAAACACATTCCCTAGTATCACTTGAAGCTAACCAAAGCATAAAACACGACCTGTAACTCCTCTAACCAGTTCCACCATTTTCACTTTCTTGTTTTGCAGTTGAAGGTCCATAGCTCGATTCAAGGTGTTTCAAAGCAAAGTAAGCATTGGAATAGCATCACCACACTTCAGGCAAGCTGTACAGATCATCATCTTGCCCTGAAAGCTCCCCCATTGCCAGATAGAACTTCAACTGAACAGGTATCTTCTTGAACTTCTAACTCTTAGTGTAGGCATCATTAGTTCTAGGTTTGTGAATAAGAAATGTTCCACTCATGCCCCTGAATCTGTACATGCTTTTACTTTTCATTTATTTTGCCTGAGCTATGAGAATTCAGGGTTTGAATATGGAAGAAAAGTTAGGTCAGGATTTGGGAATGTTAAAATTCTCTCTCATTTCTGAGAGTTAGGATGAGTTCTTTATATATTTAGAATCGTGATTCAATGCTTAACATTTCTTATGTTGAAAGTTTGTGCAAAAAGTCAAAGAATCCAGATGTTTGAACTTGAATACAGGCGCGCGTTTTTGACATCTTTTTTGTCTGAAGGTTGAAGAAGAAGCTACATGGGCTGGGCCTGCTTTGTCTTTTCTTTTCACACCCTATTTTCATTTTCATACCCCCTGAGCCCATTATGTTTATTTTCATGATTTTTTGACTTTTCTTTTTTCATTTTGACTTATTTATTTTTCCTCAATATATTAAAAACATGAAAAATTATTTTTACACCATTTTCATATTTTTAGGCATTTATTTGTTTGTATGAACCATTTGTACATAAATAATATATATATATATATATATATATATATATATATATATATATATATATATATATATATATATATATATATATATATATATATATATATATATATATATATATATATATATATATTATTATTTAGAAAAAGCTAGAAAAATAATGCAAATATACTTTATTTCTGATTTTCATTTCATTTTTTCTTTTGAAAATATTTTATACAAAATATACTTTTTTTTATAAATATTAAATATTATTATTTTTGTATATATAATATTTATTTAGCAAATAATAAAGATATTTATATATATTAGTACATTTAGGTAAATAATACAAAATATATATACATTTTTATTTTATTAATATTTGACATAAAAAATACTCTTTTATAAATATACTTCCTTTTATTTTATTTTTGTACATAATAAATGAATACTTGTATAAATTAAATAATATATATATTTGCTTAATAAAAATTAGGGTTTTACCCTTAAAACACAAAAAAAAACTCTAAAAATATTACTTTTTTTATTTTTATTCATTTTATTTATTTGACATAAAAAAATATCTTTTTTCCATACATATAAAAAACCTTTTTGCATTTTTGCATCTTTATTTTATTTTCTATTTAATTTATGCAAATTAATTATCTTGTAAATATTCCAAAAAATGATGTAATAGCTAGATTTAAATTTCTTGTCTAAATATCCCCCCATTTGAACATTTGTACCCCCCTTCCCCTATTGTGTTGTAATAGTGTAGGAATTTTACTTTTCGCACTTTAACGCTTTCTAAATATACCATGCTAGAATTAGGGTTTGTATGCAAATAAAACGAACAAAAATAGTTTGACCTAATTTCAAGATAATCAAGCATGAAAATGGACAACACATATCACACTTGCACCCCTAGGGTATTCCACTTGTTGCCTTCCATAAATGGGCCATATTGTATGTTAGGTCTCTTTGGGCAAAACAAATACAAATCAATTGATCATAGTCCCTCGATGACGCTTTCGAAAGTTGCCTAAAAAATGATCAAAGTCCCTTAAAAGAAAATTGCCCAAAGATACTTAGCACTATTGCAATTATGGTCTAAACGATGACCCGCGCCCGTCCCTTTCACATCCTAACACAAGATTGTCCACCAAATGCAATGGTGGAACAAAATTGTTAAAAGGGTTAAAACATAGCATAAATCTTTGAGAACTTTAGGGTAGATAGCTCTTAAGTACTTGTCAACTTGCAAAAGAAAACACTTGCCTATTTTCAAACCACACTTCACAAACACTTTCAAAACAAACTTTCAATAAAACCTTGAAACATCTTTTCAAAAAGACAAAACACCTTTTGTAAAACATTCGAGTAAAGAATTGTTGCAAGGGTAGCCTATACAAGGCATCTTTTTCAAAACCTTTTCAAAGCCACACACAAAGCACCATTTCAAACAATTGAAAACCAAGGCAAGTTGATCTAAGCAAGTACCTAAGAGCCCATGGATAACCATGGATAGAAAGGGTGCTAATACCTTCCCTTTCTATAATCTACTCCCCGAACCCAAGAAAAATCTCAAAGGTTTTTGCTGTGCTTTTTAAACCTTTCCTTAGGATAAAATAAAAAGTCGGTGGCGACTCTTGCTCAACCGAAACATTTGCGAAAACAAACGCAAAACCATAGTCAGTTCTCCCACCGTATCACAGAACTGGCGACTCTGCTGGGGATAATTTTAAAAGTGGAGTAACCTTAGGGCTTAGATCACCCTCTTGCATGACTAATTGTTTGAATTGTTTGCTTTATATCTTGGCTCTATTGTTTGGGTTTGCAATCCTACACCCGGATTTTGGGGAAACATTCATAGATAGCAATACGTTGTGGAAACTGTGCGGGGTATACCGACACGGTCGAAGCAATAGCTATATTAGTGTGACATATTTGTGAGTACCGGTAACCCTTGAGTTCAATCAAGGAGAGTACGGGGCCGCTGAGTGATGTCACTAAGCACTAATGACCTAGAACCTTACTTGACCATCTTGGCCTTTTATTAGGGGTAGTGAGATGACCGGCTTTGGTGTAGTCCGAAGTTGGTAGATACTCGATACTACACTCATTGAGGGTTGTTTTCTTGGAATATTTTGGTCGCTAGTTAAGTGGCTAAACCGAAACAATGAACAATGAAAACAATCCAATGATATTGAGCTCCTTAGAACCCGGTTACTATTTATAAGACAGGTTTTTAAGCCAACTACACTCAAGAGGGTACTTACCTATGAAACCCCATGCAAGCCTGAAACTAGGGTTTGGTGTGATTTGTTTGTACATATGTTTTGTGCATACATCATAAACATCATGAAGCATCATATGCATTCACTAACCATTTCAAGAGTTTGGATCTTCATCTTTGTTCTTGTTTTTTTGGTCATGGAAATTCCTCGCAGAAAAACCATCCAAGTCAACCTTGTGAGAATCTCTCCTCAACTCAAGGAGCTCACCTCAAGAATTCCGGAAAGCTCATCCTTCAGTGAAAGACATGGTAGACTGCTCAGCTTAGTCAACACCAACATTGAAGAAGACATGATGAAAGTGCTATTCCAGCTCTTTGACCCTCTTCACCACTGTTTCACTTTCCCCGATTACCAGTTGGTACCCACTTTGGAGGAGTTTTCTCAACTCCTGAGAATTCCTATCCTTAATCAACTACCCTTCAACGGTACGGAAAAGGAACCAAAGCCGGAAGATGTTGCTCGAGCATTACATCTACAACCATCCGACATCAAGGGGCATTGGGAAACCAAAAGCGGCGTCAAAGGATTCTTAGCAAAATTCTTGGTTGAGAAGGCACAAGAATGTTGGAACTCATTGGACCTACAAGCCTTTGAAGAGATTGTGGCACTCCTTATCTATGGGTTGGTCTTGTTCCCAAATCCTGACCAATTAGTAGATGTCAACGCCGTCAAAATCTTCTTGTCCAGAAATCCAATACCAATATTGCTTGGGGACATTCTTCACTCATTTTACACACGAACAATGAGAAAGAGGGGTGTTCTCATGTGCTGTACTCCTCTCCTTGCAAGGTGGTTTATTTCGCACCTTCCACAACATGTCTTAAAGAATGACCAAGGCTCAAGGTGGTCCCAACGGTTGATGACTCTTACTCACTCTGATGTACATTGGTGTTCTCGGTCCAGAGAAAATGTCATCATCGTCGATCATTGTGGAGAGTTTCCTAATGTTCCTTTACTTGGAATCAGAGGAGGTATCACCTACAACCCTTTCCTAGCTTTGAGGCAATTTGGATATGCACAGAGGGATGGCCCTCATGACATGTTGATTCCTGACCTAGTTTTTGACTTCGACAACGATGCGCAAGGACTTCGCCAAAGATTCATCAGAGCTTGGGGAAGGCCCAACAAGGTTGATAGCAAGACTCTGGGACACAAGAACTCCATCCCTCTTGAGCCTTATCTCAAGTGGGTACGAGCCCGAGCCCAAAGTCTGATGATGCCTTATCCTCATGTTCTCCCTGTGATTAAAGAGCCCGTCATGGAAGGAGAGGTTCCCTACACCATCCTGCATCCTGACATGCCTACATCGTGGGAGGAAATGCAGAAAAGTTGGGTTCAGCTCAAGGAGGAACGAAACACTTTTGAAGCCAGCTTCTACGCCAGTGAGAAGAAGGTTTTAGAGCTTACCCGCCGACTCCATGAGCTAGAGGCCCTCAACACCTACATCGCACCAAAGAGGATGCGCAATGTCTTTTTGCCTTGAGAAGTTATTTTGTAATATTTGGCCCATGGGGCATTTGTGTACTAACAAGTTTCTTCTTATTAATATGACGTGCGTTCTTCTTTGTCTGCAACAATTTTGAATGTTCTAAATCCTTGAATGCATTGCATACATAAGCATACCATTCATCATGTGCATAAGCAGGTCTCACGCCAGGTTTCCTTATCTGTCTGCTGTTTATTTCAGTAGGATGGATCTCGAGCAAACAGTCAAAGACCTACAAGCTCAAAATGCACAGTTTCAGCAACTCCTGACGACCTTGGCTAAAGGTCAGGATGATCTCAAGACCTTGCTGGGGAATAAAGACCCAGTGAAAAAGAAGAAAAAGAGACTCGGGGTGGCTACTTTAGGGATAAGATTTGACGGAGAAGCTCGGAGAGTACTTGAATTTCCTCCTACTTCTGATGAAGGAACCAGCAAAGGAGGTGGGGCTGCAGTACCTTCCGAGTCTGATGTGGAAGAAGAAGAGGTCGAAGAGGATGAAGACTATTCTGATCAACAATACCCTCCAGCTGATGATAAATACAAGGGTTTAGAAGACAGGTTGGCCGCCATGGAGCTACAAAGAGTACCGGGTTTGGATTTTGAAGACTTGGGTTTAGTCGCCGGGATTGTGATTCCCCTAAAATTCAAAGTGCCAGTGTTTGTGAGGTATGATGCGCTGTCCTGTCCAAAAATGCATCTCAGGTCCTACGTGAGAAAGATCCAACCCTATACGGCAGATAAAAACCTTTGGATTCATTTCTTTCAAGACAGTCTTTCTGGGGCTCAATTGGAGTGGTTTTATCAGCTAGAGGGAACCAGCGTCCGAAATTGGGAAGATTTGGCCACCGCTTTTTACAAACAATATCAGTACAATTCTGACCTTGCTCCTACTCGTACCCAACTTCAGGGTATGTCACTAGGAACAGGCGAAGGGTTCAAAGAATATGCACAAAAATGGAGGGATTTGGCTGGCAGGGTGCAGCCTCCTTTAACCGACCGTGAACTTGTTGATATGTTTCTAGGGACCCTATCTGGGCCATTTTTCAATCATCTGATTGGTAACTCTTCTGTGGGGTTTACCGATTTGATCTTAACAGGCGAAAGAATAGAAGCTGGCATCAAGTCAGGGAAAATTCAGAAGGGTGTTGCTGCAAGTGTTGAGAAGAAACCTTTTAAGAAGGAAACAGCTGTGGTATATTCTCAGAGAAGAGCAGGGAAGACGGAGCGTCGGCCAACTGTGGGGGCCGTAATGATTCAAAATCCTTCAAGTGAGCAGCCTCGCTTTAACCAGTCCATACCAAATCAACAACGGGTGGAACGGCCACAACGGCAGTTCACCCGCATTAATATGACTCCAGCGCAAGTGCTTCCCCATCTGTTAAAGTTGAATCTCTCCACCATCAAGGAGGCACCAAAAAATGTAAATACGTCCTCTCCGCATTATCATCCTAATGCTAAATGCGCTTACCATTCTGACAGTGTCGGACACGACACCAATGATTGTTGGGCACTCAAGCATAAGATCCAAGACCTGATAGAGGCGAAGGAAGTAGAGTTTGACGCTCCGGAGAAGCCTAATGTGATATCTGCTCCCATGCCGAAGCACGATTGAAATGTCAACGCCATTGAAGAATATTTGTATGTTGCTAATGTTAATGATCTGATTACTCCATTGTTAACCATCAAGTTGAATTTGTTAAGGGTCGGGATCTTCCTGGGATGTAAAGAAGACTGCTATTGTTGTTACTCTCTGCCGTTTGATTGTCCGTTACTGAAGAAAGGCATCCAAGGCCTTATGGATAGTCGACAAATTTTGTTCGAAAAGGTTTATGTTGTTCCAACCCATATCGAAGATGTCTCCATCATAACCATTCACGCCAATCTTTCCAAGGTCGTCAAAAAGCCTGTTAAGATTACACCGGCTACGAAATCTGTTCCTTTGAAGATAACGATGCCAGGGCCTGTCCCCTATGTTTCTGAGAAGTCGATACCATGGAACTATGGCGGTGACGTCTACTACCATGGTATTAAACAAATCGAAATAGCTGAAGAAAGTTCGGATGATGAAGAAGCCAGCATTGGTAACATTGCAGGCACGAGCAAAATCACCAGGAGCGGGAGAATATTTTCTCCAGAGATTGCCCCTCCAAGAGCAATCTTTGGACCCTCATCTGCCGACAAGGTCATCCCTGCACCAATAAAACTCTCTGCTAGAACCCCCGTGATTGAAGATGTTGTTGTTCCTAGTACTGTCCTTCCTACCGCTGTTGATAAAGGCAAGGGAATCCAAGATGAGCTCGTCAGGACGAGGGCTCAACCCTTGGCCATCCCGGAAACCTCCAAGAAGGAAATGGATGAGATTTTGAGGATAATCAAAAGGAGTGATTACGATGTGGTAGAACAATTGGGGCAAACCCCCTCAAAAATCTCCATGCTGGCACTACTACTTTGCTCAGAAGCGCACGCTAAAGCCCTGATAAAATTCCTGAAGGCAGCCCATGTGCCCCAGGAAACTTCTGCGGATCAATTTCAAAATTGCGAGGCTAGCCTGACTGCGGACAATGGATTAAGTTTCTCTGATGCCGACCTAACTCCTAAAGGTAGAAACCACAATGATGCTTTGCATATTTCAGTCGAGTGCCGAGGAACTACCCTCGCACATGTCTTGGTCGACACTGGTTCGTCGCTGAATGTACTGCCTAAGAAGGCCTTGGACCGACTAGATTGTGAAGGGTTGGAGTTGAAGCCGAGTGATATTGTTGTCAGAGCTTTCGATGGTTCGAAGAGAATGGTCCATGGGGAGGTTGAAATTCCCATCAAGATAGGCACTGAGGTGTTTAAATCCACTTTCTATGTGATGGACATCCGTCCGTCATACTCTTGCTTGCTGGGTAGGCCTTGGATACACCATGCTGGGGCAGTCACCTCCTCCTTACATCAGATGTTGAAGTATCCTGTTAAGGGAAAGATCATTACTGTCCATGGCGAAGAGGAGTACATGATTAGCCACTTGAACTCTTTCCGATATGTGGAGGTTGAAGGGGAGTTCATTGAGACGCATTTTCAGCATTTCGAAGAAGTCCTTCCTGAAATAACAGTAGCAAAGTTGGCAGCAGAAGTACCGAGGAAGATGGCCAGGATGGCATCTCTGGAAGACGCAAGGGCCGCAATAAAGGAAGGGAAGAATTCAGCATGGGGGCAGTTGCCTGATATTCCACATAAGACAGACAAATTTGGATTAGGGTTCACTACCGCAGGACAGAAAGCGATGCGCCGTTCGAAGATTGAAAGAGCGCCAGTCAAAATTTCTCCCTACGGAATCAACACCTTGGAGGGCAAAGACAAAGAGAGCAACATCGAAGAGTGGATTTACCCAACTGTCAAAGGAGGATTGAGCAACTGGGAGGCAAAAGACTTTGTCCCCATCACTTTTATTCATCAGTAATTTATCTGTTAAACATTTCCTATTTGGTCTGTAATATTTATTTTCAAACAATCTGTACACTATCTTTTTCACCTCATGCCTTGTCCGGGGCATGTAGGTCCATTTGTAAGGGTTTTGATTATTTTTCATATCCATATGCCAGGTTTAATGATTCATTGGACGTTTTTCATTTGATAAACTGCTTGTGTTCATTTTCTTTCCTTTTGCATTTTTGTTTAAGGATGGCTATCCCTTACATACACCCACACTCACAAATGCAGGTACCCATCCACTCCGGATTCCATGGGTGACTATTCTGCTATATCCTTCAATAACTCTGAAGATCTGGTCAATCAAGCCGAGTATGAAGATGACGAAGGTTGTGAAGTACCAGGGGAACTAGCCAGACTTCTACAGCAAGAGGAAAGGGCCATCTTACCGCACGAAGAGTCATTGGAAACTGTCAACTTAGGGACCGAGGAAGACCGGAAGGAGGTGCAAGTGGGTGCCAATCTGGAACCAAGAGTCAAGGAGCGCCTGATACAGTTGTTGAATGAGTATGTCAAAATCTTCGCTTGGTCTTATAAAGACATGCCGGGTTTAGACACAGACATCGTGGTGCACCGTCTCCCCACAAGAGAGGATTGTCCACCGATCAAGCAAAAAGTCCGCCGAATGAGGCCTGACATGTCTGAAAAGATCAAAGCAGAAGTAATGAAGCAATTCGACGCTGGCTTTTTGGCTGTTACGTCCTATCCTCCATGGGTCGCTAACATCGTGCCAGTACCTAAGAAAGGTGGCAAAGTCAGAATGTATGTGGACTACCGGGATTTGAATAGGGCCAGCCCCAAAGATGATTTTCCACTTCCACACATTGACATTTTGATCGACAATACAGCTCAGCATAAAGTGTTTTCCTTCATGGATGGGTTCTCGGGCAATAATCAAATCAAAATGGCCCCCGAGGATATGGAGAAAACAACTTTTGTCACACAATGGGGCACTTTCTGTTACAAGGTGATGTCGTTCGGGCTGAAGAACGCAGGGGCAACTTATCAACGCGCCATGGTAGCTTTATTTCATGATATGATACATCATGAGATTGAAGTTTACGTAGAAGATATGATAGCTCGGTCACAAACAGAGGAGGAGCACCTTGAACATCTAGAAAAGTTGTTTTCCAGGTTGAAAGAATATAAACTCAGGCTAAATCCAAGTAAGTGCACTTTTGGAGTTAGGTCTGGTAAACTTCTGGGATTCATTGTAAGCAACAAAGGCATTGAAGTCGATCCAACAAAAGTGAAAGCAATACAAGAGATGCCTGCTCCCCGTACTGAAAAGGAGGTTAGAGGGTTCTTGGGGCGCTTGAACTATATTGCCAGATTCATCTCTCATCTGACTGCTACCTGTGAGCCAATTTTCAAACTCTTGAAGAAAGATCGGGTAGTCGAATGGAACGACGATTGCCAAGCTGCTTTTGATAAGATCAAGGAGTATTTGCTAGAACCTCCTATTCTGATGCCACCCGTCGAAGGAAGACCATTGATCATGTATTTGACCGTCTTGGATAACTCAATGGGGTGTTGTGATACGGTGGGAGAACTGACTAGGGTTTTGCGTTCGTTTTCGCAAATGTTTCGGTTGAGCAAGAGTCGCCACCGACTTTTTATTTTATCCTAAGGAAAGGTTTAAAAAAGCACAGCAAAAACCTTTGAGATTTTTCTTGGGTTCGGGGAGTAGATTATAGAAATGGAAGGTATTAGCACCCTTTCTATCCATGGTTATCCATGGGCTCTTAGGTACTTGCTTAGATCAACTTGCCTTGGTTTTCAATTGTTTTAAATGGTGCTTGTGTGTGTGGGTTTTGAAAAATGTTTTGAAAAGATGCCTTGTATAGGCTACCCTTGTAACAATTCTTTACTCGAATGTTTTACAAAAGGTGTTTGTCTTTTTGAAAAGATGTTTCAAGGTTTTTCTGAAAGTTTGTTTTGAAAGTGTTTGTGAAGTGGGTTTTGAAATAAGGCAAGTGTTTTCTTGGAAAGTTGACAAGTACTTAAGAGTTTATCTACCCTAAAGTTTTCTCAAAGATTTTTGTTATGTTTTAAACCTTTTGACAATTTTGTTCCACCATTGCATTTGGTGGACAATCTTGTTTTAGGAGATGAAAGGGACGGGCACGGGTCATCGTTTAGACCATAGTTGCAATAGTGTTAAATGTCTTTGGGCAATTTTCTTTAAAAGGGACTTGATCATTCATTTAAGCAACATTTTGTGGGACTATGATCATTTGATTGTTTGTTTTTACCCAAAGAAATTCAACATACAATATGGCCCAATTATTTGAAGGCAACAAAGTGGAATACCCTAGGGGTGCAAGTGTGAAATGTGTCGTCCATTTTTCATGCTCATTTATCTTGTATTAGGTCCAACTATTTTGTTCGTTTTTATTCGCATACAAAACCCTAATTCTAGCATAGTATGTTTAGAAAGCGATAAAGTGCGAAATTTAAAACCCTACGCTATTACAACACAATAATATGGGGAGGGGGGTACAATGTTTCAAATGGGGATATTTAGACAAGAAATTGAATCTAAGCTATTACATCATTTTCTATGAATATTTACAAGATAAATAAATGTATAATTTAAATGGTAAATAAAATAAATATGCAAGAATGCAAAAGGAATTTTTATATGTATGAAAAAAGTATTATTTATGTAAAATAAAAAAAGAAAATAAAAAGGTATTATTTTTGAGGTATTTTCAAATTTAGGGCAAAACCCTAATTCTTTAATCAAAAGGGAAATTAATTAATCAATTCATATAATATTTATTATTTACATACAAAAATAAAATAAAATATGGTATATTTGTAAAAAAGGGCCTTTTTTAGTATTAAATATTAAAAAATAAAATATGCACACTTTTTGATATTTTCTCCTAAGTATATTAATATACCTATATATTTATATTATTTACAAATAAATATCATATATATATAAATGATAATAATTAATATTTATAAAAAAAAATATGTTTTGTATGAAATATTTTCAAAAGGGAAAATGTAATAAAAATCAGAAAAGAAAATATATTTGCATTATTTTTTTCTAGTTTTCTAAATAATAGTGTGTATATATATATTTATGTATAAATGTCAACATAATCAAATAAATGCCTAAAAAATAGAAAAATGGTGTAAAAATTTATTTTTAGATTTTTAATATCATAAGCAAAAATAAACAAGTCAAACCAAAAAAGAAAAAGTCAAAAAATCATTAAAAATAACAAAATGGGCTCAGGGGGTGCAAAAGTAAATGTATGGTGCAAAAAGGAATAACAAACAGGCCCAGCCCAGAAAATGGTTGTCTTCAACCTTCAGACCAAACAATTCAAAAAATGCGCGCCTTTCTTCATCAATCCTTAACTCCTGATTCCTGGCTTTTTAACAAAAACTCATAACATAAAAAATGTTCAGCATGAAGAGACGATTCTAACCATATGCATAACTTGATCTAACTCTCTAAGATGAGGGAGAATTTCTCCTCCCCCAAATCCTAACCTAGTTTTTCTGCCATTTTCAAACTCCAAATTCTCACAGCTCAAGCAAAAGAAATGAAAAGTAAAAGAATGTACATGTTCAGTGGCATGAGTAGGACATTGTTTATTCACAAACTTAAGGCCAAGGATGAATAATAAGAGAGATACGAGTTCACCAAGATACCTGTTTAGCTGGAGTTCTATCTTGCAATGGGGGAGCTTTCAGTGCAAGGTGATGATTGGAAAAGCTTCCTTGAGGTCCAGGGATGCTATTCCAATGTTTACTTTGTCTTGAAAGCTTCTGAATCGTGCTAGAGCACTTCACCTGCAAAACAAGAAACTGAAAATGGTGGAAGTGGTTAGAGGGATTACAGGTCGTGCTTCAGGTCATGGTTAGCTTGCATAGATGCTAGGGGATATGTATGAACTGGTTTGGGCAAGAAAGCTTGAGAGAAATGGGAGATAGCACTCAAACTGCAGGCTTTGCCCTGTTTGTGCAGTTTGAGAGTGATTATGGCAATGGGAGTGTTTGAGAGGTGCAAGGGTCGTGCAAAAGCTTGGTTCTGATCTTTGGAATGTGTTTTCAATATTTGCTTAAAGGTTTCTTGACTGATATGAGAGATGTGTTATGTTATGGCACTTTTCTTCACTCTTAAGCAAACAAAAGCAACTTGGTGTTTTAGGCCAGTAGGGGACCTCTAATGAGCTGCATAAACTCTCCTTGATCAGAGTGATTTGTCCATAAACTTGTGCTCATTAGATCTTGCTTGTACTGCTTGGATTTGTAATTGGACATAAAGTGAACTTTTGCAAAAATGGAAATAGTGCTTTTTCTAGTTTAGGGTTAATTCTCCATGTAATGTCCAAATGCTTAGAATAACAACTTGGCACAATGGTTTTGCATTGAATTTTTGAGTGTCAAAGGGTTTTAGGACCTGTAATTTAGCATAAACTATGCTGACTTGAAAATGGCTTAAGTTATGAACATGCTCATGCTCAAATCAAAAGTGAGTTTTTGCCATATTGTGAAATTCGATTCTCTCAAGTTATGAGGTTGTTTGAGAAGTTCTTGGACATTTTGGAAAGCTTGGAATGTGTACTACAATCCATATTTGAAATACAAATTGAAATTCCAAGTGTAAGTGTATGGAAAATGGCCTTGAAGTGGGGTAGAAAACCTTGTCAAAATAGGTTAAAATTTCACTAAGTTAAAAATGGTTTAGTGCCCTTATTCAAGAATTTGTAACTTGAGATACAAGCCTCAAATGGGAAAACTTTGTGAATCAAAGTTGTAGATTATGCAACAAGCTACAACTTTCATGTTTGGACTTTTGTTTGAATCCAAATGGATCTTGGTGAAAAAGTGGGGAAAAGTTGGGAAAAAATTAGGGTTTTCCATAACTTAGAAAAATTCTAAGTTATGAAAAATTATAATTTCTAACCCTAATTTGCATTTTGTGATTTCTTGGTGAACAAGTTTCATGATTTGGCATGTTTTGATGAAAAATGAATCTTGACTCTTGATTTTGACCAAAAAGTCAAAGTTTGACTTTTCAGTGTACAGTCAAAATTGATCAATTGACTGGGAAATTCAACTGTCAATTTTGTGTACTTGGGATCTTTTGAGTTTGTTGAGCATGTCAAGATAATTCCATGGGGTCCTTGAGTCCATATGTGAGCTTGGTTTGCCACTGGTTAGGTTAAACAGTCAAAAATTGCCTTTGTGCAGTCAAAATCCTAAGAATGACCATTTTGCCCTTTTGGTGATCTGATCAAATTTCTTATGGAATTGTGATCCAAATTTGATCAAATGGTCCATATGAGTCCATAATGTTGATGTGGGTCAATTTTCATGAGGTTTGACTGTCAATTGGCCACAGTTTTCTTTTTCCCCAATACAGTTGATTTCTAGGTCAACTGTCCAATTGACTGGGCAACACTTAGAATCAAGACTTGAAACTTGATATGGGTAAACTTGGGAGTCAATCATGAAGCATGAAAGTCATTTTGGGCATTTTAGGTCAAAACATCTTTGTGCAAACACAAACCCTAATTTGGGTCCATAGTGCAAGGAGAAGTCTTGAGCAGATGGAAACCCTAACTGGATCTTGATCTCCAAGGGCTTTGTGGTGAGAAATCAATGAGAAATGGGAGGGCAAATTTTGGGGTACAACAGGTGTGTTTTGGGCCAGCATGACGAGTCTGGTCGAAAAGAGCATGCTATTTATTACCTTAGCAAAAAGTTTACCGACTGTGAGACTCGCTACTCACTGCTCGAGAAAACTTGCTGCGCTTTGGTATGGGCTGCTCGCCGACTAAGACAGTATATGTTGACTCATACTACCTTGTTGATTTCCAAAATGGATCCTATCAAGTATATTTTCGAAAAGCATGCTTTATCTGGAAGGATAGCTAGATGGCAAATGATCCTAACAGAGTATGACATCCAGTACACCACCCAAAAAGCTATCAAGGGGAGTGTACTAGCTGACCATCTGGCTCATCAGGCTATCGAATATTATCAACCCATGAGATTTGACTTCCCAGACGAGGACATCATGAATTTGGACAACATTGAAGGTGACGGACCGTATGACGGACCCGAAAAGGGATCCCAATGGACCATGTACTTTGATGGTGCTTCAAATGCACTTGGAAACGGTATCGGCGCGGTACTCATTTCCCTGGAAGGTTGTCACACACCTTTCACGGCCCGACTTTGCTTCAGCTGCACAAACAACATGGCTGAGTACGAAGCTTGCATCTTTGGTCTCAAGGCTGCTATAGACTTGGGGATCAAATCTTTGATCGTATTTGGGGACTTGGCTTTGGTTATCAGTCAAATCAAAGGAGAGTGGGATACCAAGCATCCTAATCTTATCCCATATAAAGAACATGTCCTGACATTGTTGCCTCATTTCGAGCAAATTACCTTCGAGCATTTCCCGCGAGAAGAGAATCAGCTAGCGGATGCTCTAGCCACAATGTCCTCCATGTTTAAACTCAACTGGGATAACGAGGCTCCCCAAATCACCATCGAGCGAATGGATGAACCTGCACATTGTCATGAGATTAATACCGAAGAAGTAGTGGAACAACCTTGGTTCCATGAAATCAAAAGGTATCTCGAGACCAGAGATTATCCCGAAGGAGCTTCCGTAAATGACAAGAAGTTATTAAGGAAATTTGCTGCCAAATTCTTCCTGAGCAACGGTATCCTTTACAAACGAAGCCATGATTGTGTGTTACTCCGATGCGTAGACAAAGCTGAAGCAGAGTTGATCATGACTGATATACACAGCGGCATATTTGGCACTCACTTGAGCGGGCATACAATGGCTAAGAAGATCCTAAGGGCAGGCTATTACTGGTCTACCATGGAAGCTGACTGCCATCAACATTCCCATACTTGCCACAAATGTCAAGTCTATGCTGACAAAGTTCATATCCCTCTGGTTCCTCTCAACGTTCTGACTGCTCCTTGGCCATTTGCAATGTGGGGCATTGACATGATTGGAGAGATCAAGCCCACGGCTTCCAACGGACATCGCTTCATCCTGGTTGCCATTGACTACTTCACCAAATGGGTCGAAGCAGCTTCCTTCGCCTCTGTTACTAAAAATGTGGTTGCTCGCTTTATCAAACAAAATCTCATATGTCGGTATGGTGTTCCAGACAGGATCATCACAGACAACGGTACAAATCTGAATAACACAATGATCACCGCCTTGTGCGAACAGTTCAAGATTTATCATCACAATTCATCTCCCTATCGGCCGAAGATGAACGGTGCTGTTGAAGCTGCGAACAAGAACATTAAGAAGATCATTCAGAAAATGACAGTCACTTACAAAGACTGGCATGAGATGTTACCGTTTGCTCTGTATGGATACCGTACGACGACACGCACTTCAACCGGGGCAACCCCATTTTCGTTAGTATATGGCATGGAAGCTGTCTTGCCTATGGAAGTTCAGATTCCTTCTCTAAGGATTATGAAGGACGCAGGTTTGAATGAAGATGATTGGATGCAGACCCGACTTGATCAACTCAATCTGATCGACGAGAAGCGACTCGCTGCTATCTTCCATGGTCAGACATATCAAAAACGGATGATCAAGGCCTTCAATAAGAAAGTCAGACGTCAAGTGTATTAAGTCGGAGATCTCGTAATCAAGCGGATTATCTTGCCGCAAAGTGATCCCAGGGGAAAATGGACTCCTACATACGAAGGACCATTTGTGATCAAGAGCATATTTTCTGGTGGTGCAATGATTCTGACCACCATGGACGGCGACGATTTGCCGCACCCTGCAAACGCAGACATAGTCAAAAGATACTATGCATAAAATAACCCGACAAGTCGAAAACCCGAAAGGGCGGCTTGGGCAAAAATGGGCATCCCGGTGAACCGAAAACCCGAACGGGCGGTTCAGGCAAAAGTTAGGGATAAAAATAAAAAAAAAAATCTGTACACCCGGCAAGTCGAAAACCCGAAAGGGCGGCTTGGGCAAAAAGGGGTTTCCCGGTGGATCGAAAACCCGAAAGGGCGATTCAGGCAAAAGTTAGGGAATTAAAGCGTATGACTATGTCTCGTCGGATCACTTCAAAGACAATCTCTTCATCAACCAGTTCCAGGCTTCTGATCAATCCAGTCATCGGCAAACGAAGCATTGAATGGACAGATATTCAGAGTTGTGAAGGCTATAGCGGAATGGAATCCCATGGAATTATTTCACATAGCCATCTTTATTTTGTATAAATCTTTCAATATTTACGACAAAATCCTCTTACTAGGATGATTGTCTCCTTTGTACAAATATACTCATAGAAAGTCAATACAAATACTTTTCCCAGAAATTTGTGTCATTTCCTTTTTCCTTTTCTCTTGTACTATTTGTTTTATTTTGAGAAACGTCCAATGTTTTGTTAAATAGGCATATGCATTTGAACATAATGATTTCCTTACATAAAAGAGGATTACTGATAGGTTGAAGATACAGTTGGATATCTTGATACCTTTTCAAAGGAAACCCCCAGGAGATTTGGAATCCATATCCCCCAGCAAGTCTTGAAGCTTATCCCCAATGGATTCTAGAGGCTTATCCCCTGCCGAGTACGAACGTCTCTCCCGATTTTTATTCAAATTTATTCCTCACAAGGGCTTATAACTGGGTTATCCTCAGCTTATTTCCACGGAAGATCGCACTCGCCAAATTCTTCCTACCTCCAGCGGAGTTCATCAGAGTTCCCCGGCATAACTTATCAATACAATCCCCAGCCAGAGAATCCTCCGGAATTCAATTCCCCTCAGAGTTTAAGTTTCAGTGTCCCCAGCCGAGCTAAAGCTTCAAATTATCAATCCCCAGCAGAGCCAGACTAATGAACCTTCTCCCCACAGAGTTTTGGGAGGGCAAATCTTGAGTTCCCCAGTGAAGTCGCCAGAGATACATCCCACCAAACTGAAGATTCTCAGTCTTACCTCCCCGACATGAGTCTATTAGATTGGAACTCCCCAGTAGAAGTCATCAGGAATTCCCCAGAAGATTGGTATGCAACCCAAGCTCTTTATTTTCCAAGCAACAACCAGAAATTATTCTTCCCGGCAGCAGTCAAGATACTTTTATCTTCAGCCAGCTCAGATTCATCTATCCTTTGCAAGACGGCTCTCCAGCTTACATGCGCATCCATTTAAATTCATATCATATAACATACATTGTATCATGCATCATGACATTTCATACAACTAACTCTTTACCTTTTCAGGTAAGACTAGTCGACAGACTAAAAACATTATCTTCCGAGATTCTTTCCAAGAATAGTTCGGATATGACCCAAACATGGCAACATTCTAATGCTTATTCCAGATTTATCCAGATGCAGTTTTACACGAGCTCATCATCAGGGAACCCTACACCGGTTCTTCCTCCAAATCCAAGATTTCTGAAAACAGTTCACGGGTTCTCCAAGTAACGGATGTTAACCTATCACTTGTTCAGTTTCTTCTCAAGACTTCTGAAAACAGTTTATGGATTCTTCCCAACAACGGATGTTAATCTATCACTTGTTCAGATGCAACCTTTGAAAACAGTTTACGGACGCTTCCCAACAACGGATGCTGCTCTATTGCTTATTCAACTCCAAGATTTCTGAAAACAGTTCACGGGTTCTCCAAGTAACGGATGTTAACCTATCACTTGTTCAGTTTCTTCTCAAGACTTCTGAAAACAGTTTATGGATTCTTCCCAACAACGGATGTTAATCTATCACTTGTTCAGATGCAACCTTTGAAAACAGTTTACGGACGCTTCCCAACAACGGATGCTGCTCTATTGCTTATTCAACTCCAAGATTTCTGAAAACAGTTCACGGGTTCTCCAAGTAACGGATGTTAACCTATCACTTGTTCGGTTTCTTCTCAAGACTTCTGAAAACAGTTTACGGATTCCTCCCAACAACGGATGTCAATCTATTGCTTATTCAGACCCCCAGTTCAGAGATGGTCCCAAGCATGGACACCTTCCTGATACTCATTCCAGATGGCATCTTTAAGCCCATCCCTGACAAGTTTCTGTCATTCTTCCAGATGGCATCGTTAAGCCCATCTCCAAATGGCATCTCTAAGCCCATTCCCGCATCCATTGCTTTGACAAGTGCAAATTTAAGGGCACTCTAGTGTCCAATCTCCTTTTACCCTCGAGTCACGAAAGGCAAACTTGCCAATCTAACTCTTCAGGTTCAAGAAGATTGAACAGGGGCAACTGTTGTACCCCAAAATTTGCCCTCCCATTTTCTCAACATTTCTCATCACCAAGCCCTTGGAGATCAAGATCCAGTTAGGGTTTCATCTGCTCAAGACTTCTCCTTGCACTGTTGACCCAATTTAGGGTTTGTGTTTGCACAAAGATGTTTTGATCTAAATTTCCCTAGATGACTTTCATGCTTCATAATGGACTCCCAAGTTTATCCATATCAAGTTTCAAGTCTTGATTCCAAGTTTTGCCCAGTCAATTGGACAGTTGACCTAGAAATCAACTGTATTGGGGAAAAAGTCAACTGTGGCCAATTGACAGTCAAATGTCATGAAAATTGACCCACATCAACATCATGAACTCAAATGGGTCATTTGATCAAGTTTGGATCACAATTCCACAAGAAATTTGATCAGATCACCAAAAGGGCAAAATGGTCATTTCTAGGGTTTTGACTGCACAAAGGCAATTTTTGACTGTCTGACCTAGCCAATGGCAAACCAAGCTCACATATGGACTCAAGGACCCCATGGAATTATCTTGACATGCTCAACAAGTTCAAAAGATCCCAAATGCACAAAATTGACAGTTGAATTTCCTAGTCAATTGATCAATTTTGACTGTATACTGAAAAGTCAAACTTTGACTTTTTTGGTCAAAATCAAGAGTCAAGATTCATTTTTCATCAAAACATGCCAAATCATGAAACTTGTTCACAAAGAAATCAAAAATTGCAATTTAGGGTTTGAAATGAGAATTTTTCATAACTTAGAATTTTTCTAAGTTATGAAAAACCCTAATTTTTTCCCAACTTTGCCCCACTTTCTCACCAAGATTTATTTGGATTCAAGCAAAAGTCAAAACATGAAAGTTGTAGCCTATTGCATAATATACAACTTTGATTCACAAAGTTTTCCCAAAATAAGCTTGTATCTCAAGTTACAATTTTTGGAATAAGGGTACTAAACCATCCTTAACTTAGTGAAATTTTGACCTATTTTAGGCAAGGTTTCTACCTAACTTCAAGGCCATTTTCCAAATACTTCCACTTGGAATTTCAATTTTCATTTCAAATATGGATTGTAGTACACATTCCAATATTTCCAAAATGTCCAAGAACTCATCAAACAACCTCATGACTTGAGAGAATCGAATTTTGCAATATGGCAAAAACTCACTTTTGAATTGGCCAATTTCCATGTTCATAACTTATGCATTTTCAAGTCAGCTTGGTTTATGCTACATTACAGGCCTCTAAACCCTTTTGCACTCATAAATTTAATGCATACTCATTGTGCCAAAGCCTTATTTTGTGTATCCAAGCATTGTATGCAAGATTAGGCCATAAATGGAAAAAGTGAAATAGCCATTTTTGCAAAAGCAAGCTTTGTGTCATAATGCAAATCCAAGAAGTACAGATCAAATCCCCTTGGAACAAGATTATAAACTAATCACTCTGATCAAGGAGAAGCTTTGCATCATGTTTAGGGGTCCTCTACCTGTCTAGAACACAACCTGGCCTTTGCTTGCTTAAGTGTTAAGAAAGACATCATAACAGGTGCCAACTTTCATCTCAGCATTAGAAACCTTAAGCAAATATTTTATACACCTTCTAATCATCAAACCCAAGCTAGAACACGAGCAAACAAGGTCCCAAACACTCCCATTCCCAGAATCACTCTAAAACTGCAAAAACAGGGCAGGGTCTGCAGATTGAATCCCATAACTCATCCCTTTCATGCTTTCTTGCTCAAAGCTCATCAAACACATTCCCTAGCATCACTTGAAGCTAACCAAAGCATAAAACACGACCTGTAACTCCTCTAACCAGTTCCACCATTTTCACTTTCTTGTTTTGCAGTTGAAGGTCCATAGCTCGATTCAAGGTGTTTCAAAGCAAAGTAAGCATTTGAATAGCATCCCCACACTTCAGGCAAGCTGTACAGATCATCATCTTGCCCTGAAAGCTCCCCCATTGCCAGATAGAACTTCAACTGAACAGGTATCTTCTTGAACTTCTAACTCTTAGTGTAGGCATCATTAGCTCTAGGTTTGTGAATAAGAAATGTTCTACTCATGCCCCTGAATCTGTACATGCTTTTACTTTTCATTTATTTTGCATGAGCTATGAGAATTCAGGGTTTGAATATGGAAGAAAAGTTAGGTCAGGATTTGGGAATGTTAAAATTCTCTCTCATTTCTGAGAGTTAGGATGAGTTCTTTATATATTTAGAATCGTGATTCAATGCTTAACATTTCTTATGTTGAAAGTTTGTGCAAAAAGTCAAAGAATCCAGATGTTTGAACTTGAATACAGGCGCGCGTTTTTTACATCTTTTTTGTCTGAAGGTTGAAGAAGAAGCTACATGGGCTGGGCCTGCTTTGTCTTTTCTTTTCACACCCTATTTTCATTTTCATACCCCCTGAGCCCATTATGTTTATTTTCATGATTTTTTGACTTTTCTTTTTTCATTTTGACTTATTTATTTTTCCTCAATATATTAAAAACATGAAAAATTATTTTTACACCATTTTCATATTTTTAGGCATTTATTTGTTTGTATGAACCATTTGTACATAAATAATATATATATATATATATATATATTATTATTTAGAAAAAGCTAGAAAAATAATGCAAATATACTTTATTTCTGATTTTCATTTCATTTTTTCTTTTGAAAATATTTTATACAAAATATACTTTTTTTTATAAATATTAAATATTATTATTTTTGTATATATAATATTTATTTAGTAAATAATAAAGATATTTATATATATTAGTACATTTAGGTAAATAATACAAAATATATATACATTTTTATTTTATTAATATTTGACATAAAAAATACTCTTTTATAAATATACTTCCTTTTATTTTATTTTTGTACATAATAAATGAATACTTGTATAAATTAAATAATATATATATTTGCTTAATAAAAATTAGGGTTTTACCCTTAAAACACAAAAAAAAACTCCAAAAATATTACTTTTTTTATTTTTATTCATTTTATTTATTTGACATAAAAAAATATCTTTTTTCCATACATATAAAAAACCTTTTTGCATTTTTGCATCTTTATTTTATTTTCCATTTAATTTATGCAAATTAATTATCTTGTAAATATTCCAAAAAATGATGTAATAGCTAGATTTAAATTTCTTGTCTAAATATCCCACCATTTGAACATTTGTACCCCCCTTCCCCTATTGTGTTGTAATAGTGTAGGAATTTTACTTTTCGCACTTTAACGCTTTCTAAATATACCATGCTAGAATTAGGGTTTGTATGCAAATAAAACGAACAAAAATAGTTTGACCTAATTTCAAGATAATCAAGCATGAAAATGGACAACACATATCACACTTGCACCCCTAGGGTATTCCACTTGTTGCCTTCCATAAATGGGCCATATTGTATGTTAGGTCTCTTTGGGAAAAACAAATACAAATCAATTGATCATAGTCCCTCGATGACGCTTTCGAAAGTTGCCTAAAAAATGATCAAAGTCCCTTAAAAGAAAATTGCCCAAAGATACTTAGCACTATTGCAATTATGGTCTAAACGATGACCCGCGCCCGTCCCTTTCACATCCTAACACAAGATTGTCCATCAAATGCAATGGTGGAACAAAATTGTTAAAAAGGGTTAAAACATAGCATAAATCTTTGAGAACTTTAGGGTAGATAGCTCTTAAGTACTTATCAACTTGCAAAAGAAAACACTTGCCTATTTTCAAACCACACTTCACAAACACTTTCAAAACAAACTTTCAATAAAACCTTGAAACATCTTTTCAAAAAGACAAAACACCTTTTGTAAAACATTCGAGTAAAGAATTGTTGCAAGGGTAGCCTATACAAGGCATCTTTTTCAAAACCTTTTCAAAGCCACACACAAAGCACCATTTCAAACAATTGAAAACCAAGGCAAGTTGATCTAAGCAAGTACCTAAGAGCGCATGGATAACCATGGATAGAAAGGGTGCTAATACCTTCCCTTTCTATAATCTACTCCCCGAACCCAAGAAAAATCTCAAAGGTTTTTGCTGTGCTTTTTAAACCTTTCCTTAGGATAAAATAAAAAGTCGGTGGCGACTCTTGCTCAACCGAAACATTTGCGAAAACAAACGCAAAACCATAGTCAGTTCTCCCACCGTATCACACATAAAATATGCAGTTAAATGTTGAGAAATTAACAAAATGCTGGGACCTGGGATCGAACCCAGGTCCTCCCACTCAATACCATACACGCCTTGCCATCTGGGCTACATGTTTTATCTGTCAATATAATAACAACAATAAGTAATATATACAAGAATGTGAATGACTCCAGTAAGCGCGGAAAATTCAAATAATTCAATAGTGGTTAGACACGTTGTTATCTTCTTCGCAGATCCATCGCCTTAGGCTAAACACTTTTACCTACAGACAAGCGTCTGGAGCCATAACCTGTACACTTCAAAAATCAAGAAAAACGCATGATAAATGAAATTAAAGACCCTGGCTTAACTTGTCTGGATGCCACGAGCATCATGGTATCCTTTTCTGGGCCTAATTTAACCTGTAGAGAAAAACCCTAAAATGGCCATGAAAACCCTAACAATGGCAAACACGTATACATGCATCAAAGCTTCAATTAAATCGTCCAAACATGTTGCAAACATGACAATAAACACATATATACCATTAAAACATGTTCATGATGCAAGAATCATAGTAATCGAATTTGAAAAAGAAAGCAAACAGTGTGAAGTCTAGGGGGAGATTCTGGGCGTGAGGATGCGTGAAACTGATCGTATTAGCTTCAGAGAGGCTCCAGGAAATGATTGGGAGTGTTTAAATGCTTTGAATTGCCCACTAGGTTGGAAACCGATCCACACATTTTCTTCAAAAATTTGAGTTTTGTTTGATGCCTTGCACGACCTCAATCCTTGTTTTCATGCATATTTATGTTCAATATATATGCTTAAGTGAATTAGGGTAACAAAAACATATTCAATCTCTTGGAATCATGAAGATTGGATTTGATTTTTCTCTTGTATCATATCTTTCTAAAACAAGCATAATCATGCCAATTTTTGCTTCAATCATCCCTTGCACGATTTGATATGATATGCCATCATATCTTTCTAAAACAAGCATAAGCATGCCAATTTTTACTTCAATCATCCCTTGCACGATTTGATATGCTATGACAGCCTAATTGGATTTGATTCCTACAAAAAATCAGATCAAAACCAATGTTTTTATAGTTTTTGCAATTTATTTGATTTAATTTAACTTTTAAATAATAAAAAATCAAAATAAATAAATAAAGAAAAAATGTGTGGATGCTGATTTGGGTCGTGGACCATGTTTCCAACAAGATGCAATCATGAGAAGCTAGTCCCATTTGACAAAAAATGCACTTTTGAGCATATTTGACTTTTGGCAATTTTGCAAAATTGGTCAACTTTGACAAGGCATATCTCCTCCAATTTTAACCCTAGAGATGTGTTCTTGGACTTTTTAGAAATCTTAGGTTGTCCCCTAAACAACCCTTTTGGTTTCATCTCAATTGGGTCTTCCATGTTCATGTAAGAAGCTTTGACCCAAAAGGTATTTTTGTTGACTTTTCAAAAGGACCTATAATATAGAAATTCATATCTTTTGATGAGTGCATATTTTAAATTTGTGGGATGAATATGAGTTGTATATAATTTCATCCTCTTCAAAATGAGCCTTGGATGGAAAATTTCTGATAAAGCATGAAGAAGTTATGTCTGGTCAAAGTTTGGTTGACTTTTCACGTGAAACCCTAATTTAGCAACTTTTGGGTTTTGATGAATTTGGGGGCATTCCTTGAGGAATCATGATCAAACCTTGATCAAATGATGTATATCTCTTCAAAATGTTGATGTTGACCAAAAATCTTGAAGTTTGAATGTATGTGGGCCACAATTAACTTTTGACCTAGTGTAGTTGATTTTTAGGCATCTAAGCAGTTGACTGAGCAAACTTCTTGTGCAAGGCATGAAACTTGACATGGATGATCTTGAGAACATATTAGCACCATGGAAATCATTTTGGACCCTTTGAATTCAACCATCATGATGAGGAGTGAAACCCTAGTTTGAAGCTTGTTGCCTTTGGAGGAGGATTTGTCTGGTCAATCCTTAGTCATCTTTGAGAAATTGAGGACCTCTAGAGGCATGTCTTGAGTTAAATGAGAGGGAAAATTTTGGGGTACAACACCAAGTAAGGGTACATTAGGTAACTCTCCACAATGATCGATAATAATAACATTCTCTAAGGAACAGGAGCAACAATGAATGTCTGAATGTTTGAGCATCCTCAAACTTTTTGATCGTCTTGAACCTTGCTCGTTCTTTAATATAGATTGGGGAAGATGAGAAATAAACCATCTTTCCAATAGAGGAGTGAAACACATAAGGACACCTCTTTTCCTTATTGTGCGAGTTTGAAAAGAGTGTAGGATGTCTCCTAGCAAAGTAGGCACCGGGTTGCGGGATATAAAGATTTTGACGGTGTTCACATCTATGAGTTGATCAGGATTTGGAAAGAAAACCATCCCATAGATGAGGAGAGCCATAATTTCCTCAAAGGCTTGCATGTCTAAAGAATTCCAACAATTTTGGGCTTTCTCAATCAGGAACTTTGCTAGGAAACCCTTGACACCACTCCTTATTTCCCAATGAGTTATGACATCAGATGAGTGCAAGTGTAGAGCTTGAGAAATCTCTTCCGGCTTTGGGTCTCTTTTTGTACCGTTGAAAGGTAGTTGATTAAGAATGAGAATACTCAAGAGTCGGGAGAATTCTTCCAAAGTAGGCACAAGTTGATAGTCGGGAAATGTGAAGCAATGGTGTAAGGGGTCAAAGAACTGAAAGAGCACCTTCATCATGTCCTCATCTGTGTTAGAGGTGAACAAGTTGAGTAGGCGACCATGTCTCTCGGTGAATGGAGAGTTTTCAAGAATCCTTGAATCTAGTTCCTTAAGATGTGGAGGTATCCTTACAAAGTTGACTTGAATAGTTTTCATGCGAATAGAATCCATATCCTACAAACAAGAAGAAAGATAAATCCAAAATCCTTGAAATGGTTAGTGAATGTGTATGATGTTATGATGTTCATGATTTTATGTACAAGTATGTATATACAAACAAAGAAAACAAATTCTTAGGTTTAGGCTTGCATGGGGTATCATAGGTAAGTATCCTCTTGAAGTTTAGTTGGCTCAAGCTTGTCCTAGTAATAGTAACTGGGTTCTAAGGAGCTCAATATCACCGGTTTGTTTCCTTAGTCATTGTTTCAGCACAAGCCTCTTTAATGGCGACCGAAATATCCCAAGAAAGCAAACCTCAATGAGTGTATTATAGAGTATCTACCAACTTCGGACTGCACCAAAGCCGGTCATCTCACTACATCCTAAAGGCCAAGTTGGTCAAGTAAAGGTTCTAAAAGTTCATTAGTGCTTCATGACATCACTCAGCGGCCCTGTATTCTCCTTGATTAACTCAAGGGCTACTGGTACACACAAATATGTCGCACTAACGTAGCTATTGCTTAGACCATGTCAGTATACCCCGAACATTTTCTACAATGTATTACTACTTACCTATAATATATCCCAAATCCGGGTAGAGGATTCAGACCCAAACAAAGAACCATAATGTAAAGCATATAAGTCAAACAATGAAAGCAAGTAAATGTGATCTAGCCCTAAGGTAAACCAACTTTTAGAATTATTCCCCAGCAGAGTCGCCAGTTCTGTGATACGGTGGGAGAAGTGACTTGGAGGTTTTGCGTTTGATTGTAAATGTTGCAGTTAGCAAGAGTCGCCACTGACTTTTCTTTCATCCAAAAGGAAAGGTGAAAAAGCACAGGAAAGACCTTTGAGATTGTTTCTTGAGTTCGGGGGGTAGTTTATGAAAAGGGAAGGTATTAGCACCCTTTTCATCCATGGTTTTCCATGGGCTCTTAGTTACTTTCTAGATCACTTACATTTGTTTGAAATTATGCTTTGTGTGGTTTTTGAAAGTATTTTGTAAAGAGGCCATTGTTTAGGAAATCTTTATAATGATTCTCGTTCGTAAGAATGTATACAAAGATGTTTGATCTTTTGAAAATGTTTTCAAATTTGTAAGATGTTTGAAAGTGTAGGTGTTTGTTTTGAAAATAGCAAGGATGTTTGTTTTGAAATTGAGCAAGTAATTAGGAGCATTCTACCTACTCAAAAGTCTTTCTTGTTCATTTTCTTTTCCTTTGATATTGTTGTCTTACCATTGATTTGGTAAACAACCATATCTTTGGATTTAAATGGGACGGGCGTGGGTTATCGTATAACCATGATTAGCAATGTTACGATATTTTAACATTCTTTTTTAGGGACTAAGATCATTTGAAAGGCAACTTAGATAGCGTAATCGAGAGACTATGATCTTGTATTTTCTAAGATACCTCACATGCGTAATATGGCCATTTTGTATAAGGCAACCAAATGGAATAACCCTAGGGGTGCTTGTGTGCAAGTATATTGTTTTTCTTGCTTATTTTTTTATCTTGAATTAGGGTTTTCTAAGTATTGATTTTAGTCTTTCCATACAAACCCTAATTACTAGCATTTGTATATAAAAGTGATAAATTACGGAATTTAAAGTTACTACGCATTACACATTTGTGGGGAAGGGGTGTACAATTTGTAAATGGGGATTGCAAGAATATAAACCTAGTTAATCTATTACAATCAAATTGAATGGGTATTAATGTACAAGGAATTAAAATAAGTAATGTACAAAATGAATAAATTTACAATAATGCAAAATATAAAGAAAATGGATCTTTGTTTGGTTTTCATGAGAAAGAGGGAAATTGTTTTAACCTAATTAATTAAAGAAAATAATTAATTAAATTTAAATTTATTAAGAAAATATTTTGAATAAAAGCCTAATTCTATTTAGTTGATTAAAAGAAAATAAGTTTAGAAAAAGTATTTTTGGTATTTTTGTCTTGAAAATATTTATGGTATTATAAAATATTTTTTGTCCTTTTTTAATATTAAAAAAATATTTTAATTAGTATGAAAGAAAATAACTAATAACCTAGTTTTAATTATATTTACAAGATAATAAGTAAAATAAATAAAGTGTAGTTAATAAAAATATTTTTTTGTGAGAAAAATAAAATAAACTAAGTCAAAATATAAATCTATCTTTTTTTTTGTATTTTTATGATTTTTTCAGTATTTAGAAAATATATTTAAGAAAATAAGAATAAAATAAAAAAATAAAATAAATAAACTTGGGCCAGGGGTGCCAATAGTCTGCAGGGGGGTTAGTAAGCAAAATTACAAAGCCAGGCCCAAGGAGGTCCAGCGCTTGCCAAAAAGACAAAAAATCAGAAAGTAAAAAATGTGAAAAAAATGAAAAGGGTACCACTGGGACTCGAACCCAGGTTCCAAAGGTTACAGGTGCGCGCTTCTACCACTGGAGTGGCTATACATCCGTTAACATAAGAAAAACAATAAATATACAAGGCAAAATATTCCCTGAACTTCATCTTTAACCTCTAACCAGACCAACTGTAACTTGCTCATTTCTCATCAAAAATGAAAACTGCAAACATGAAACTCGTAGCAAATTTTCTCACGGTTTCATAAATGTAAAGCATTAAAACTATAGATCAAAGATAAGCATGAATTTTACTGGCCCTAATCTAAACCCTAAATCTCAGAATTTTCAGTTTCAAAATTCTCTAAGCTCAAGCAAAATTAATGGAAACTATGGACATGGTTAGCTTCAGGGTAATGATATCTACATGTTTTATTCACAAATAAATCATTGATGATGCCTATATGAAGAGTTCCAAGTTGAGAAAACTTACCTCAAAACTGGAAATCATGTTTTGAGTTTAAGCTTATTTCAAGTGATGGTGATGATCAGGTTAGCTTCCTTGAGGTCCCAGGAAGCTAATACAATGATTAGCTTGAACAATGGATGGCTGAAATGGTCTGGAGAAGTCAATGTGCAGAGCTGAGTTTTTGAAAATGGAGGATGGTTTTAATGGTGTTACAGTTCTATAACGGGGTGTGGGATTGATTCTATGTGATGTTTAGAAACTTTAGAAACCAAAAGGCCAAGAAACGCACGGGTAGATTATGAGTTTCAGGTTTTTGGTCAGTTTTTGTGAAAATGGAAGTGTGAAGTGTGATTCTGAGTTCTAGCTCTTTTCAGTGGTCAAGCATTTGTGTGTTTGTGTCAAATGGTTTGTGTATGTATAAACAAAAGTGTTTGAGAGCATTGGCAAGTCAGAAGTACAAGTTCCTAGCTTTTGGCTAGGTTACTTGATTTTGAAGAAAAGAGGGAAACAAGTTTCAAGAAGAGGTACAAGCATGGGATGGGTGATTGTAAGTGTTTGAAACATTTCTCATGAGTTATAGGACTAGTTTGATCAGAAGAGAACAAGTTCAAGGCTCAAGAACAAGTTTTGTACAAAAAGTCACTTTATCAAAATGGCAATGTAACCGTTCTTCCAAAAATGGATAAAAAGCACGTCCATGCATTGAATGCTTGAAGTGAGGCCTCTAACAGCTGTGTAAACCATTAATTATTGAATTCCTAACAAGTTTGAGGCCTTCAAAGTTGTGTTTGTGCAGCATGGTTTGAATTTGAATTTTGTTCATCACTAAAATGACTTGTAATTAAAGTGATAAAACCCTAACTTGATCTCTTCGATTCTCGCTACTCAAGAATGATCTCAAGGAGTTCCTGGACATTTTGGAAAGCTTGCAATATGCTTTAGAACCCATCTTTGAATTTCTTTTGAATATTCCACTTGGAACTATATGAAAAAGTGTCATGAAGTTAGGTCAAAATCCTAGCCAAATTAGGGCAAATTTTCACTAAGTGTTTAGTTTCATGACCACATGTTCATAAAATTATAACTTGAGATCCAAGAATTTTTGGAAGGAGTTGTATAGAGAAAAGTTTTAGATTTCATGGAGATATACAACTTTCATGTTGGAAGTTTCTCTTGAATCATCTTGCATCATGGTGAAATTTTTTCTCAAAGTTATGAAAAAACATGAAATTTCCAACACTTAGAAAAATTTCGAAGTTTAGAAATTCTGACTTTTCAAAATGAAATCTTGACTTTTTGATTTATGGATGAATAAGTTTCATATTTTGACATGTTTTGATGAATTATAATCTTTGACACTTGATTTTGACCAAAAAGTCAAAGTTTGACTTTTCAGTGTACAGTTGACTTTTGATCAATTGACTGAAAATTCACTATCAATCCAATTGATTTTGAGCAATGTTTTGAGTCATTTCATTAGGTAAAAATGATGCAATTGAACTCTTGATATTATGCCTTAAACCAAATGACTTGCTAGGTCAAAAATCAGAAATTGCCTTTTCCTAGTCAAAACCCTAATTTTGACCATTTTGCCCTTTTGGAGATTTGATCAAATTTCTTGAAGAATTGTGACCCGAAATTGATCAAATGATACATATGAGTTTAAAATGTTGATTGGGATAAAAAATTATGAAGTTTGACTGTAAATTGGCCATAGTTGACTTTTTCCCCAATACAACTGATTTTTAGGTCAACTGCTCAATTGACTTAGCAAAAGTGTCATCCAAGGCTTGAAACTTGACATGAGTAATCTTGGGGGTTCATAATGGTCTATGAAAGTCATATGTGGAATTTGAAGTTCAAAAATCCTTGTGCAATCTCAAACCCAAATTTTGGTCATCAGTGCATAAGGAGGTGTCTTGAGCTGATCAAACCCTAGTGCAGTCCTGAGCCCAAGGAGATCTTGTGAGCAAAATCTTGATAAGTGAGAGGGAAAATTTTAGGGTAAAACATGGAGGATCACGCAGTGTCACCAAATTATCCTTTAACGGGTGTTTTAAGGCTTGGGATAGCGAAATGCCTATCCTTGTGTATTGTCTTCGCGAAGCCTTAAACCGTTGATGATTGGAAGATTGTCTTTGAGTAGGTGGTGGGTTGGAAATCCGAACAACATTAACAGACTAGAAGTCATCCTTCTTGGTACGGGCCCTTTCCCCATACATAACATTCATTTCTTTCTTCCCGGTAAAATGTTTCTTTACGGGATTAGAGGTGGAAGCAGATGCTATGGGAATCTTCCCGCTTTTGATACCGCTTTCAACTCTTTCACTGGTTAAGATCAGCTCGGTGAAACTGAAAGAAGAACAACCAACCAATAAATTGAAAAAAGACCAGATAAAGTACCCATAAACATATGAATGTGCTCCCTATCGGTTAATGACGGTTGGACCCATAAACATATGAATGTGCTCTCTTTCATTGTTTTCTCGATATCCATCTTGCTGAAATAAACAACATAAAGATAAGGAAACCTGTCGTGGAAAACCTGTTATGTTATGATGCATGGAATATGTGTATGCAAATGATTTCAAGGATTTATGAAATTTAAATTTGTATAAACAAAGAATGAACAAATGTCAAATTTCATTAATTAGTTCAAAATGATTACAACATGCCTCTTGGGCTTACAAAATAAATCTCTAAGATAAAAAGGTTGAACACATTCTCTTTGGTGCAAGATAGGCGTTCAAGCTCTACTCTTCATGTAGGTGCTTTGTAAGTTCCAGAACCCTTTTCTCGCTAGCGTAGAATTGAGCTTCGAAGGCATCTCATTCTTCCTTTATCTGAATCCAACCTTTTTTCAAGTCTTCAAGAGAAGTAGGCATGTCGGAATGGAGGATAGTGTATATGACATCTTCTTCAGCCATATGCTCCAAGATAACTGGTAGGATGGAGGGGTAAGACATCACGAGCTTCTGAGCACGAGCTCGTACTCACCTAAGGTAAGGCTCAAGGGGAATAGAATTCTTGTTTACCATCCTCCAAGCTCGTACAAACCTTTGAAGGTAGCCTTAATCATCGCTCTCGTAGTCGAATACCACTCCTTAGATGAGCATATCATGCAGACCATCCCTTCGGGCATACCCAAACTGTCGCAAGGATAAGTAAGGGTTGTAAGTGATACCTCCCCTAATTCTAAGCAAAGGGACATTAGGTAATTCCCCACAACGGTCGATGATAGTAACATTCTGTAAGGATCGAGAACACCAGTGAATATCTGAATGTCTGAGTGACATCAACCTATGGGACGACTTCAAACCTTGCCTGTTCTTCAACACAGACCAGGGGAGATGCGAGACAAACTATCTTGCCAAAAGAGGAGTGCAATACATTAGGGTCCCTCTTTTCCTCATAGTGCGAGAGTGGAGAGAATGTAGGATATCTCCCAACAAAGTAGGCACCTGGTTGCGAGACATGAAGATTTTGACAGCATTTACATTTATGAGTTGGCCAGGGTTTGGAAATAAAACCATCCAATAGATGAGAAGGGCCAAGATTTATTCAAAAGCTTTTAAATCTAGAGTGTTCCAACAATCTCGAGCCTTCTCTAACAAGAACTTGGCTAAGAACCCTCTGACACCACTCCTTGTTTCCCAATTAGTCGGGACATCGGATTGTTGCAAGTGTAGCGCTCGGGCAATCTCTTTAGGGCTTCGATATCTTTCTGTACTGCTGAAAGGTAGTTGATTGAGAATGGGAATACTCAAGAGTTAAGTGAATTCTTCCATAGTTGGTACAAGCCGATAATCAGGAAAGGTGAAGCAATGGTGCAAAGGGTCGAAGAACTGGAAAAGCACCTTCATCATATCTTCATCAGTACTCGAGGTAACCAAGTTTAGGAGGCGACCATGTCTTTCGGTGAATGAGGAATTCTCAGGGACCCTTGATGCTAATTCTTTGAGTTGAGAAGGAATTCTTACGAGATTGACTTGGATAGTATTCCTGCGGATGGAAGCCATGTCCTACAAAATAGAACAAAGATAAATCCCAATAATCCTTGAAATGGTTAGTGAGAATGCTTATGATGTTATGGTGTTTATGATGTTATGTCCAAGTAAGCATATACACACAAGGCAAACAAGTCCTTAGGTTTAGGCTTGCATGGAGTCTTATAGGTAAGTACCCTCTTGAAGTTTAGTTGGCTCAACATGTCCTAGTAATAGTAACTGGGTTCTAAGGGATCTCAATATCATTGATATTTTTTATCGGGCATTGTTTCAGCGTAAGCCTCTTTAATAACGACCGAAATATCCCGAGAAGTCTGATCTCAATGAGCATAGTATCGAGTATCAACCAACTTCAGACTGCACCAAAGCCACTATCTCACTACTTCCTAATGGCCAAGTTGGTCAATTAAAGGTTCTAAAGTCAGTTAGTGCTTCATGACACCACACAGCGGCCCCGTATTCTCCTTAACTACTCAAGGGCTACCAGTACCAACAAATATGTCACACTAATGTAGTTATTGCTTAGACCATGTCGGTATACCCCGCACAGTTTCCACAACGTATTACTACTTCCCTATAAGGTATCCCAGATCCGGGTAGAGGATCAAAACAATCCCAAACAAGGAAACAAAATATAAAGTAAGAAATTCAAAAAATGAAATCAAATAAAGGTGATTTATACTTAAGGTAACCCCACTTTTAAGTTTTCCCCAGCAGATTCGCCAGTTCTGTAATACGGTGGGAGAACTGACTTGGGATGTTTTGTGTTTGATCGCAATTGTTGCGGTTAGTAAGAGTCGCCACCGAATTTTCTTTTATCCAATGAAGGAAAGGGTGAAAAGAACAGGAAATACCTTTGAGATTATTTTCTTGAGTTCAGGGGGTAGATTATGAAAAGGGAAGGCGTTAGCACCCTTTTCATCCATAGTTATCTATGGGCTCTTAGTTGCTTGATAGATCACTTGCTTTTGTTTGAAAATATGCTTTATGGTGGTTTTTGAAAGTATTTTTGAAAAGAAGCCTTCGTTTAGGCAAACTTTGTAATGGTTCTCGTTTCGTAAGAACGTATACAAAGTGTTGGACTTTTGAAAATATTTCATGTTTTGAAAGTGTTTGGTGTGTGTTTGTTTTGAAAGTGAGCAAGAAACTAAGAATGTTTCTACCTACTCAAAAGTCTTTTGTTCATTTCTCTCCTTTCCTTTGATATTTCTATCTTACAATTGATTGGTAAGAAGCCTTATCTTTGGATGTAAAGGGGCGGGCGTGGGTCATTGTATAGTCATGATAGAAATGTTGTAAGATGTCTTAGCATTTCTCTTGAGGGACTAAGATCATTTGAAAGGAAACATTTGTAGCATCATCGAGGGACTATGATCTTGTATTTTGATTATTTTTGCTAAGACATCCCACATGCGTAACATGACCATTTTTTAGGCAACAAGTGGAGTTAACCTTAGTGGTGCAAGTGTGCAAGTATTTATTTTTTCATGCTTGGTTTGTCTTGAATTAGGGTTCTCTAAGCATTGATTTTATCTTTCCATACAAACCCTAATTTCCTAGCATTGATATGAAAGCGATAAATTGCGGAAAATATATTTACTACGTTATTACATTATTTGGGGATGGGGTATACAAATTTACAAATGGAGATTGCAAGAAATTAAACCTAATTATCTATTACAACCATATTGAAACTTGAATAATGTACAAGAATTGAAAGGAATATAATTTATAAGGATATAAATGGAAAAGAAATGGATTTTTGTTTGGATTTTGTTAAGGAAAATGGTTCTTGACCTAATTAATTAAAGAGAAAATAATTAATTAAAATAAATAAAATTAAACCCTAGTTTAAAAGAACTAAAATTAATCAAGAAAGCATTTTTAGGTTTTTTAGAAAAGGTTTTAAGTTTAATCAAAATAGTATGGAAATTAATTAATTAAAAGAAAACCTAAATTCTAAGTTAATTTTAATAAAAAAAGAAAATAAATAAACCTAAATCTAATTATTAATTTATTAAGAAAAAGAAATTAAGTTTTTATAAGAAAAATGTTTTTTTGTCTTTTTTTAGTTTTTTTTAAAAAGGAAATAAAAATAAGAGAATATAAGGATCTTAGATATATAAATAAATAAACTATTTTTTTGGATTTTTATTAATAAAAAAAATAATAAAATATAAAAGTTAAAGTCAAAGGGGTGAAATTTGAATTGGGGTGTTTAGGAGTAAAACAGTTTTTGAGTTTGGCCCATTAATGATTTTGTTTGAAAATCAGAAAAAAGAATCAAAATAAAATAAATGGGTTGTGTTGTAAATGGAAACAAGGGGTCAGAACAAGCAAAAATAGTAAAGCCCAATGTGCAGGGCCCAAACGTGCTGGTTGCTTGTAAACCAGAAGAAAATGTGAAAAATATGGGAAAAAAAAGGGAAGCGTTGGGGCTTGAACCCACGCCCTTCACATAATACACGCGTTGCCTTACCACTGGGGTGGCTATACATCCGTTAACTTAAACAAAACCATAAATATATATTACAAATCCATTCATAGAAATGAACTTCATCTTCAACCTCCAACCAGGGTCCCTGTATCTCATTCATTTCTCATCCAGTCTCAAAACTTCCAACATCAAACTTGTTAGAAATTTTACCAAGATTTCAAAAATGTAAACAATTTGGACTAACAATCAAAGATGAGCATGTATTTCTAAAAGTACCAAATCCTGACCTAACTTTTTTTAGAGATTCAAACTTAAAATTCTCTAAGCTCAGGCAATATAAATGAAAACTATGGATATGTATAACTTCAGGGAAATGATATCTACATTTTGTCTTTGAAAATGCAAGCCTAACAGTGCCTAAATGAAGAGATGAAAGTTCAAAAAAATACCTCAAAAACTGGAAATCGTGAAATGAGTTTGAGCTTGTTTCAAGTGATGGTGATGATCAGGTTAGCTTCCTCAAGTTCCTAGGAAGCTAATGTAATGCGTAGCTTGAGCTATGGATGGCTGAAATGGTCTGGAGAAGTCAAGTTGCAGACCTCTGTTTTTGGTTATGGAGGATGGTGATGGAGATGTTACAGTTCCAAAACAAGGACAAGAATGGACTACATTTTAGGTATAGAAGCTTTGCAAATGATTTTGAGGGAAAACACACGAGGGAAATGAAAGATACAAGTTCAAGGGCAGAACTATGTATCAATGGTGTTTTTTGAGCAATTTCTAGTTTGTGAGTGCTAGAGGGAGTTTCAGGGCCCTAGAATTGATGTACTAGCTCATAAATAATGACTCTATTTATAAGCAAAACGTTTGGAATGCTCTAGTTGATCAGAATTCAAATTTACATGTTTAAGCTCAACATATGATTTTTTTGACAAAACAAGTTTCTATGCCTTGTACTTGGTTCATAGAGTTGTTAACCACTTTAAACACAATACCTATGACTTTGTGGATGGAGTGTACTCAAATAAAACAAGTTAGGAGTTCAAGAAGTTGACTTTGTGCATAAAGCTTGCTTTACAAGAATGGATATGTTACTTTCTCCCCAAAATGGCAAATTGGTTTGGACAAAGCTTGAAATACTTGGATAAGGGAATAATCAGTTGTGGAAACCATTAATTATATAATGAAAAACAAGTTTGAGGCCTGAAAAGTGAGAATTATGCAGCATGACTATGGATTTGGTTCATGTTCATCACAAAATATGTCTTGCAAAACAAGTTTGAAACCCTAACTTCTTGCCTTCGATTATCTTAGCTCAAGTTTGGTCTTGATGAGTTCTTGGAAATTTTGTAAACCTTGTAACATCCTCTACGACATTTATGTTGGACATTTTTAAAGAATCAACTTGGAACCATGTGAAAAGTTGCTATGAAGTTGGTACCAAAAATCTGCCTAACTAGGGCAAAATTTCACTAAGTCTTTTAGTTTCATGGACATGTCTTCATAAATTCATAACTTGAAATACAGGAATTTCTAGAAAAATTTATGCCCTACAATATTTTAGATCTCATTGAGATCTATAACTTTCATGTTGGAAGTTTCCCTTGAATCATCTTGCTTCATGGTGGAAATTTGGCACAAAGTTATGAAAAAATGTTAACTTTCCAACACTTAGAAAAATTTCTAAGTCCTAGAATTTTGACTTTTCAAAGATAACTTTGAATTTTCAATTTCTTGATGAACAAACTTCATATTTTGACATGTCTTGATGAAATATGATTTTTGAAACTTGATTTTGATCAAAAAGTCAAAGTTTGACTTTTCAGTGTACAGTTGACTTTTCATCAGTTAACTGAAATTCATCTGTCAATCCAAAGATCTTGAGAGGTGATTTGAACTATGAAATTAGGTCAATATGGTGCATTTGAATCCTTGAGATCATGTCTTAAACCAATAACTCATTTTCTTGGACAAAAGTCAAGAACTGAGCCTTCTCAATCAAAACCTTAATTTTGACCATTTTGCCCTTTTGGTGTTCTGATCAAATTTCTTTGAGGAATTGTGATCCAAACTTGATCAAATGAAAAATATGAGTTCATAATGTTGATATGAATAAAAAATTATGAAGTTTAACTGCAAATTGACCACAGTTGACTTTTCCCTAATACATTTGATTTTAGGTCAATTGATCAACTAACTGAGCAAAAATGTGATCCAAAGCTTGAAACTTGACATGAGTAATCTTGGGGATCCAAAATGATCCATGAAAGTCATATAAGGCATTATAAGTTCAATTACATTTGTACAAACTCAAACCCTAATTTTGAGTTGTCAGTGTTTGAGGAGGTGTCTTGAGCTGATCAAACCTTATGTTGTCTTGAATCAATGAAGTTCTTATGAGATATTTCTTGAGAAATGAGAAAGATAATTTTGGGGTACAACACGCGTATTCAGAATCGAGTTTACTCTCTAATTAATGTCTTATATTGTCAGTTATAAAAGTTGCGTATTTGCGTTAAAGTAGTAAACCTATTTTTAAGGAATTTGACTCTTGACTTAGTTAAAAAAGTGATTTTGATTTGGAATGTTTAACTTAAAAGGGATCCATGGCTTTCGCTCAAGGAACTAGATTTTAAACCTATAAACGCGTCCGAAGATAGTTTCAAAATCATTTTCTAATAATGTTAAAAACTCCTAATTAACTGGACAAAGTGCTTTCGCCCTCTTTGGACAGTTAAAACTAACTAAGTTTAACTTTGAGAATTGGATGACTTTCGATCTTACCCAATGAAATTTAGTACTGAAAACTTGTGTTAAAAATCAAAACAATCCCTAAAGTATTTCTACATATACAATATATAGACTATTATCATACCGATGATCCTTACATTCTAACCTTAAAAGACTTAGCCATACATGGAAAAAGAAACAGACATGTTGAAATTGATCATATTAAAATAGATTATAAAACTTAAAAGACGAGTAAAGTATGCAAGGTAATAAAGAAGTAGACAAGGACAAAACCGGAAAGTAAATAAAGTAAGGCAAGTGCAAGAAAATAAATGAAATAAAGAAAACACAAAAATAAAGGTAATGCGAGAGCTGAATAAAACCTGATCTAAATTAGAGACTTTAAATATGATACCACTGGAAAATAAATTTTGACTTGTAAAGAAAATGGTGGCAAGATTAATGTACAAGTGCTCCAACCTAATCACAACTACGGTGGGATAGTCCCCCGATATGATGAATTATCATTTTTACAAATGGTGAGTTTAGGATTAGTGTTGTAAACTAAGTTGGATGGTTTGAAATGAAACTAAGAATGCCTATTTATAGAGAAAATGAAATCCTTAGAATTATAAAACTACCCCTAACTCCTTTTGGGCAGGACAAAAATAATAAAGATGGCGCCCGCCATCCCTACCATGGCGTCCGCCGTTTGAACTCATGTGGAAGATCGTGGGATCGTGGTTGTTTCCTTCTGGTTGCAAGAAGACACTTCATGGTGCCTTATATGGCGGCCACCATGTTGAACTCCATGTGCATATTTTCACTAATAAAACTTAATTTCTTGAGATTTCGGATTTGTTTCTTCAAGAAGGGCTCTAGGTAAGCAAAGTACTTGAAAATAAGATAAAAACGAAACATAACACAAGAAAATACACTAATACTCTAATAAACATGTGCAATCCGAGTCAAATATGCAGTGTGTTTCAGTGTTATTAACATCTTTACAAGATGTTTGATTGAAAATTATGTCATAACCATTGTCACTAAGTGGTCTAATTGACAAGAGGTTATGCATCAGACCCTCGACTAAAAGAAAATTGTTAATAGAAGGGATTTTACCATTACCAATAGTTCTAGAGCAAATGATCTTTCCCTTCTGGTTGCCTCTGAAACCAACAACGCCTCCAGACTTAAGTTCCAAATCTCAGAACATATGCCTTTTCTTCCGTCATATGTCGTGAGCATCCATTGTCCAGGTACCATGACTAGTGTTTCAGTGGTGCCTTCAAGTACATCTGCAACATAGATTATTTGATCCTTAGGTACCCACTTTCTGGGTCCTTTCTTGTTAGCAGTTCCAGAGGTTCTGACCCCTTTGGAATCTTATGCATCAAGATAATCAAGTGGAATTTGTGCATGATATTTAGGCTTAGAAGTTTCCTTTTGTGTTTGTGGTTATGCTACAGTGGAATTAAAACCTTCTTGTTCTGGACATTTCAATTCTGGGCTAGCAAGCACAAAATGTTAAGAAAGAGGTTTTGGTTTTACACTCAGAGTCTCATCAATTATTTTTGATAGTCCTGAATATCCCAAGCCTCTACTTTCGTTTCTGCTAACTCCATAGATCATTAAAGCCATTTTGCTTCTATCTATGATTTTAGATATGAAGTGTTGAAAAGATCTATCATATCTAATTACTTCATTAGTAACAAATGTATTGGAGATAATCTCTTCTTCTAATCTAGAAACTTTACTTTTCAGAGCAATATTTGATTTTTCTAAAACAAATAAATTTTCACTTAAATCAGAAAGGTTTTGCTCATCTTTAGTAGAGTTCTCAGAAGTAACTACAAAGTTCTTTTTCAGAGTTTTGTGGTTACTTAGAAAAGATTGATACCTTTTCATTAGTTCTGATAAACTAATTTCAAGTTCAGAACGAGATAAGGAAGAAAGTACCTCTTTGTCGTCATCAGAGTCTGACTCATCATCAAGTGTCAGTTCGTCCTCTGATACGGCTTCACTCGTGCTGGTCTTTTCCATGAATGCTACGTTGGCATGTTCTTCATCATAATCTTCTTCTTCTGACTCTAAATCATCCCATGTTGCCATAAGACTCTTCTTGGCTTTGCAGGCATTCTTAGGTTTCTTGAGCTTTGGGCATTCATTATTATAATGTCCAGGTTCCTTGCATTCATAATAGATAACTTATTTTCCATAAGCTTTCTTCTGACCAGATGTAGATTCAGGTCTACCATTTGTTCTTCTTGATCCTCTGAACTTGCTTTGTCTGTGTTTCCATATCTGACTTATCCTTCTGGATATCAGAGAAAGTTCATCTTCATCTGAATCTTCTTCAGATCCTTCTGATTCTTCTTCTTCTTCTTCTTCTTCTTCTTCTTCTTCTGCTTGAAAAGCCTTGGTCTTTCCAGACTTAGATTTCAAAGCCACATATTTAAATATTTTTCTTGGGTTCATCTTCCTCAAGATCTATCTCATGACTTCTTAAAGAACTAATTAGTTCCTCAAGACTTTACTGATATTTATCAAACATAGGAGGTTTAGCACTATACCGATCTCTATCGTTATCCCTATTATCACCAATTACAGTAACATTGTTACCTTTATCAGCCATTGTTTTTCACACAATCTGGATCAGTACTGAACACTATTAGGTGCTTGATAAAAATTCAAACTTTTTATCAACTCCTCAAAATCGGAGCTTTGGTACCAGCTGAATGTGTGAAAAACACAAGAAATGGGGATTTGAATTAGGTTTTAAATGAAAAACTTTTCCTTTTAAAATCCCCTTTAAACCGTAACAAGTTACTTCACTTATTGATAATAATGATAAGATGCAAGAAGGAAAGAATAAGTTATGTTTATACTAGTTCATTTGAAAACTATCAAGCTAGTCTAGTCCACCTACCAATGTGATTTCGCCTTTCTCAACAAGAACTTAATCTAATAATCAAATAGATTATTACAATGCACAAGCTAATTGCAAGTGACTAACGTTACAACCTTTAAGGCACAATAATCTTAGACTTCTCAAGGATTTTGACCAACTGGTCCCTTAAGGAGAATCAAAGAATTGTTGGAACAAAGTTTGTTTACAAGAAATTATGCTTCTACGCAAGCGGATATGTAAAAAGTAATTTTAGAACATAAACTAGAGAAATATGAAAGCGTATGAACAACACTCTGTTATTTTATTTCCTTTCAAACCTTGCAAACTTAAGCTCAAAAACATAGTGAGTGTTGAACAACAATGATATCTCCCTAATCCCTTAAAGACAATAAAAAAATACTTACTTTTGCTTGCTGCTTTACCGTAACAGCAAAACGGTGCCGTTGTTGGGGATTGGTGTTTAGATATTAAAAACATTGCAATAGTTCTATCTTTTTAAGCTTTGTACATTTGTCCATATTGTATATGTTTTTGCTTTGCATAATGTTCGCTCAAGTGTTGGTTAGGTGTAATTTTAAGTGAATGAGCAACTAGCCAAGCAAAAGGTACCAAAGAGGAGCGTCTACTAAATCAAAGCGTCGAGCTAATGATGTTAACCAAGCGCTTGTTTGGAGGAAACCCAACTTTATAAATTTTTGCAACATTTCATTTAATAGTATAGCTAGTAAATAGTAGTAGTTAATTTCAATTTTTTTGTTCTCATAATTTGTTTTTGATTGACTTGAGGAGTCATATAGTGAGTATTCCAAGTTTGAATGCATCAACTTAGAAATGTTGTGGTAATGATAAAAGCTAGAAAAGTTGAAACAAGGGCAAAATACATGTTTATTTCTTTCTAGAACATAACATGAATATGAAACTTATCATTTGTAAAAATATCATGTCATTCATTCTTTTGCATTACTTGTTCATTATTGAGTCACTTTAGATTTTACCCCGAATGTGAGAAAACTTTCCATTGTTTACTATATGCACGGGAGACCAACAATTCTTGTTTTAGCTAGGTTTTATTATGTTTAATCTTGCATTTGTGTTGAATTGTTTGAAAGTATGAAAATGATCAAGGAAATTTTTGAATTTGAGCACAACCACTTGACCAAATAATTTAACCTATCTAGTGAGTGAGTGAGAATTTGTTCATCCCCTTTGAGCTCTTTTTTTGTCAATATCCATGTTGTAGTTGAACTATGGTACTTGTGCATGAGTAATTAGTTCATTTATTTTTGAATGAATTTTGATTTTGTTTCTTGATCCATCAACCATAAATTGTGGTTAGAATTTTTTTCCCTTGTCTTAGAAAGTTTGGGAGCATTCTTGTCATAATGTGTGGTTGTATTCAAGTTGAGGAGAAAAATAGTGGTTGCTAAATTTTGAATAACAAAGTGGTTGAAAATGAAAAAGACAAAAAAAAAAGAAAAAGAAAAAGAAAAGCTTTGAAAGAAAATAAAATTGACAAGCATTGTATGTCAATATTTTAGTTCAAGGGTGTAACATTTAAAAAGAGTAAAGTAAAGTTGTGTATGCTTGATAATGTGAGAAGTGAATATTGTCATAGGATTAGACAAATTTTGTTTCAACTACCTTAAGATATGACCATTATTTATAAACCAAGTCTCATTACAACCCTTGAAATTACTTTGTGATTTGTACTTTCATTCTTTATGACCCGTGATTTTTACATCATTATTTACCGTTGATTTTAAATATCTTTTCTTTATATTGTCAAGTGTTTTATTTCATTTGTCGGCATTTTATGGGTTGGTTGTGTGTTTTATTTATTTTTAGGACCAGAGGAATAAACCAGGACAAATTGGTGTAAAAAAGTGCAAAATTCAGAGTTTCGAAGGAAGTTAAAAACCATGCTACAAGAGGCCTGACACGGGCACCCGTGTCACTTGGTACGGGAACCCGTGTCACCTGACACGGGCCATATCAGAATTGCAGCCTAGGATGAGTAAAAGAAAAATGGGAAGTCAGGGGTGTAACACGGGTGGTCGTGTCAGCTGACACGAGCCGTGTTGTGCACCTTGTGACTTGAAAAAATAAAATAAAATAACAGAGGACTAACATGGGTGATCGTGTCACCTGACACGGGCAGGATTGGCCAATGACATTTTTTCCCTTGTTTTCCTGATTTTTCACTATGTGTGACTCGGATGAGTGTTTTGGGCATTTCTGGCCGAGACTAATGGATTTTCACTATTTAGATGAGTTTTCACAGTGAATTAGGGGACTTTTTGCCAGCGGAGAATTTTGACGATTGAGGAGAGAAACATATGAGATTATTGAAGGACATACATTTTTCATGAGCCAATGCAATTGAAGATTCAAATTTCATCATTTAACTGTAATGCCTAACTTTTATGTTATTGAAATTCTTTTGATAATATGAGTAGCTAAACCACCCAATGCCAGGGGGTGTCCCTGATTTGATCGTATAATGACTTTGAATTTCTAATATCAGTAATACATTTGCGTTTCATATTTAATTTAATTATACAAGGTTCTTAATACTTTATTTCTCAGACCAACAAGGATTGATTTACACTTAACAATCAGTTGGATCACAGTTGTTAAGGTTTTTGTATGATTATACTATAGTAGATATCACCTAGGACTAGGGATACCCTATAGTTACCAGTTAAATCTTGATAAAACAAAGGTTTAAGTTTATCATAATTTGATAAGGACTTAGGATTTATGATGAATGTTCAAATATTTTCCCACTAAGGACTTGAAGAAAATAAACTTAAGATCTGGTAATTGAGTATTTTGAACTTGTTGAAGAAATCAAGATTCAAGATTATTACAGGGAAAATCTCACACTTTACCCTAGCATGTTCCTAATATATGTGAAAAATCCAATTTATATTTCTGCTTAGTTTTACTTATCGTTAAGTGCTAATTTCTAAACAAAACCCCAATTTAAGTTTTTGTTTAATTGAACCACACATTGATCTCAATATTATACGCAGTCCTTGAGATCGACATTCGGGGAATTTTCTTGTTATTACTACAAGAGGCTAAATATTACACTTGTTATTTTTTTGATCACTTTCAATACGATTTTTTTAGATGAATACATAACTTAATCTATTGTTAGCAAGATTGTGGAGTGTGAGTTAGGTACCGCATGTTTTTATTTCATCCATTGATGAAGTTGTGTGCTAGGTGTAATTCATAATTGAGCATGTGTTATTTTAGAATATTTTCCATGAATTTTTTATTTTGAATTGTTTCATAATCATGGTGTAGTTATAGTAGAGTGATAAACATGACTTTACTCGTGCGTTAAAAATTTTGAACCATGCATTAGCTTGTTTGATCATGATATGTTTTGGTTGTTGCTTTTGTTTCTTTAAGTTGGTGAAATTCTTGTTTGAGGACAAATAAAGTTTTAAGTTGGGGAAATTTTGATGAGTGTCAAATGTGTGTAAATTTTCACTTGAAAACTTGGCATTCTTAAGCTCCGTTTTGTGTTTTCAATTACCGTTTTTCCCAAGTTTTGCTAAGATTTATTGTTTTAATATTTAGTAGTAGAATCTTTGATTTTTGTGTTATTGTACAGAAAAGTGATGGACCAAGCTTAAAATAGGAAGGCACAAGCAATAGAAGAAAAATACACAAAGCAAAGAGGAAAGCAAAGAAATGAGCTTTTATCCTAGTAATTTCGTCGGGCGAAGCTGGGGCGAGCAAGGAGCGAAATCCTCGCTTTGAGGTTGCTGAGAGAGCTAGGAGCGAGCCACGCCTGTTAAATTCTAGTAGCGTTTCTTTATCATATGTGGGCTTGTCCGCTGGGCGAGCTGGTAGCGATTAATTCTCCGAGCGAAACTACTGTTCATTGGGCGAATTCAGATATTTTGTGCTAGTCTGTGTGTTTTGTGGAGGCTGATGTGTGTGGAAAATGACATTGCGCCAAGTGAATCTTTTGGGCACTGGGAAAATTTGTCGGTACAGAGTTTGTATTTATAGTGTAGAAACATAATTTTGAGCTCTCTCTCTCCCTCTCTCTCTTTTGCTTCAATAAATTTTTGGGTTTTTAGGATTTTGGAACCTAAAACCATTTTGGGAGTGAGAGATCCTTGGAAAACAACAAGAGAAAGGTGCATCTTGAAGAATTTGAGCGGGTTTTGCATCAACTGACGGAACACTGTGGTAGATGTTTATTCTTCTTCACTCTTCATGTTGTATTTAATTTCCATGTGTAGCTAATTTATTTTCTTGTTGGGATTGGATGTAGTTTAGCGTATTAATATGTATTTTTATTGAACATCATGTTGTATACAATTTATTCTTGAAATCTATATTGATGTTATCTTTGTTATAAAATTTATCTTAATGAGTTTGAATTGGTATTGACAAATGCGGTTCGAACTCGAACTAAGATGAACATCTGTTAGATTATAAACTCTAGACATAGATTTAAGCTAATATTCACCGTGAGTATCGACTCGTAAGATGCAATATTAGTTACTGAGTTGAGACATCATCGATTAAACAATACGGTAGAACCCGCAACATCGTTTAGACATGATCGGTGTTGACAACTAATCTCATAAGAGTTTAGACATAAACTCTTTTGTGAGCGATTCGTGATGATATTGATGATTGTTTATATTGTGTACACTAATTTATTAAGATAGCATACGGTAGATGAAAATCAATCCTGATAAGTTCTCACATCGCTGAAAATTTATTTATCTTTTGTCTGTTTTACTTTCCGTTGTTGAGATTTTATCTCCATATCTTTCTCTATAATTGACCGTAGATAAAGGGATTGTGTAGTTGTACGCTTTTACTCTTTCTCCTTATTTAGAGCTCTCTGATATGGAAATTCACTCCTAATTTATAGCTCTATTTGTAATATAAATACAAGTTGTATGTATTCATCTAAATCAATTGAGAGAGTATCAACAATAATTATACTTTCTTTTTCAAGTTGGTATTAGAACGATACCTATTTTTTCAGTAAACTTAGCCAAATGAGTGAACCAGTAAAAAATGTGAAAAAAATGCTGAATCATCTGGAATAAAATCAATTCCAGTTTTTGTTCAATCTGAAGGCGTTTTTAATGCTGAAATCATTCTTGATGAATCAAACGATAATGTTTGGTCACAATTAATGGAGATGCATATTGCTGAAGGAGAAACTCTCTTATATTAGGGGCAAAACGAAGAAACTTGTAGAAACAGATGATGGGTATGAAAAATGGTATGCTGAAAACCAGAAAGTGAAAAGACGGTTATTAATGTCCATGAAACCAGAAATCGTGAAGAGGTATTTACGTATACCTACTTCCCATGAAATATGGAGTTCCTTGTCAAAGGCATTCTATGATAGAAATGATGAATGACAAGTCTTTGCTCTAAACCAACGGGCTTTTACTGCTACACAAAATGGAAGATGTCTATCTGAATACCATGGAGAGCTGATTGAGATATTTTGAGGATTGGATCATTGGGATACAGTGAACATGAAAGATCCCGATGATACAATTGCATATAAAAAATCCATTGATCGGTTGAGAGTCCATATATTTCTTGCAGGGTTAGATGACATCTTTGATCAAATTTGTTAAGAAATTTTGTGCAAGGATCTGACTCCAGGACTGGAAGATTGTCATGGCTTGATTCGGAGAGAAGCAATACGGCATGCTACTCTAAAAAGGAGAAATTAGAGACTCTGAAACTGCTGTAATGATGACTCAGAACCGACATAAACCAGACAAAAGTGTAGACAAGTGCACTCATTGCGATAAAACTGGACATGTCAAAGATCGTTGTTTTGAGCTTGTGGGATATCGAGACTGGTGGGATCACAGTCGAGCACCAAAAAGATAGGGCTCGAAGAATTCTTTCGCTGCTGCTGCAGGAACAAATGATAAGGATGTGGGCTTATCATTGGTGACAACAAATATTGATGGTAAGGCTTTAAATATCTCCGCACATGTTATAGATAATTTATGGATAATTGATTCGGGTGTTACAAATCATATGACTTTTGATTCTAGACATATTTCACATCTTAGACCCTCTTCACAAAAATCTATCTCTATTGAAGTATAATTTATGGATAATTGATTCGGGTGCAACAATTTTTTGAAGTATAAGGCATTATTAATCAAACAACGTGTTCCAATACACCCCAATAAAATGAGGTTGCTGAACGTAAAAACTGTCATTTATTAGAGGTTGTTCGTGCTATATTAATAGCGGCGGATATGCCATTATTCTATTGGGGGAAGCTCTTATCTTTGCAGTATATTCAATTAATTGAACACAGTCGTGATCTATTGCCTATCAAACACCTTTGAAAGCTCTTAGTGATGTCATTATTGCACCATTAGTTCCAAAATGCCGCTTCGTATTTTTGGTTGTGTAGTGTTTGTTCTTCTTTATAAACATCAGCGCAGTAAATTAACAAGGTAACTCAGATCATACTTTGTTTTTAAAGAAACAACAAGGTAAGATTACAACCCTTATCATATATGTAGATGACATGGTGGTTACCGGGAATGATCCAGAAGAACGGAAAGTACTGCAAGAGTACTCGTCTAAAGAATTTGAAATGAAAGATCTTGGTTCCTTGTAGTACTTTCTAGGGATTGAAGTCTCTAGATCCAAGAAAGGTATTTTCTAATCTAAAAGGAAATATGCATTGAACTTGTTGTAGGAGACTGGTATGTAAGCATGTCAACCAGCTGCTTCACCAATGGAGGATGGTTTAAAGTTACACAATATAACAGATTAAGTTTCATGTGATAAAGGAAGGTATCAAAGGTGATCGTACCTGATCAGAAGGGATTGTCAAGGTCCACGAGCTTTAAGTCGAGCAGTGGTTGAATGTGAAGTGGGGTGGGGGTGGGTGGGGGGGTAACCTGTAAGACACTCTGATGTCAAAGTAAAGTTCAAAGTAAGTGCAAGTAGAATGTGAAATTTTGGGTGAATCAATGAATAATAATACCCGACCCTCTCAAGTGAGAGGGTATTTATATCCTCCAACGTTGGGCCAAGGTCCTCATATTGGGCTGAGAGAGTAGGCCCAAAATAGAGACTGTCAGGTTATACATGTGTAGTGGGGGCCAACACTTGGTCTCCAACCTAAGTGGACTCCTCCAAATTATCAGGAGGACGTGAATGCGGTTTCTTCGGGGTAAAGGGAACTCCATGATATTCGGATGGGTTGGATTCTCGCCCTACGAGGAGGGTGCTCGAGAGGACCTCCTGAGCACTGTTGGTCCTCCTCGCGAGTCATGTGGTGAGGTTGTCCCCGGAGGACATATCCTGGTCGACGAGAGGAATGGAATCACTGCCCGACATGGGCAAGGGCAGACTCTCTTGTTGGTCTTCTCCTACAACATAGTTGGATTAGGCCTTGTTTGATGTTTGGGCAATGTGTGGGCCTAGTCCAGAATAGGAGCCCCCAAGTTGTTGCTCCAGAGGCAAAGAGTTATGACTTAAGACCAAATTCCCCGTATGGTGAGCATAGTTTTGGATGAATGCATAATTTAGTCTTTTGTTTGAAAGATTGTGGATGAGTGAAAATATCTTATTTTGTGTTTTTTTGATCTACCGATGATTGTTTTTTCTAGGTGTGGTTCATTTGTGAACTAGTGTCGTTTTAGAATGTTTAGCATGCTCTTTCTATTTAGCATTCATTCAGTGTTCATGTTATCGTCGTAGTTTAGTGGTAGATATGTTTCTTCATGTGTACCATTTTTCATTTGAACCATTACATTTGCTTTCCGTTTTCAAAACTTGTCGATTCATGATTCTTTGGTTTATTATTTTTGGTTCTTTGAGTTGTTTGGCCTTGTTTGAGGATAAACAAGTTCAAGTTGGGGAGAGTTTTATAAGTGTAAATTGTAGCTATTTTGTATATACTTTTTGTTGTACTTATTGACTTTTTGTTGTTAATATCATTGAATAAACCCGACTTTTGTGTAAATACGTTTAATTTGTATTTACTTTGTATTTTTGTGTACATAGTGTATCGTTTGATGTTTTTTCTTTCATTTTGTAGGTATTTGTTGCATTTTGGAGCATTGAGGAATAAGGTGTCAGAGGCATGGCTCCGGATGCACTTTTTTGAAATAAAAAACCAGTTTTAGGACGTTCTGTCCAGGAGAGCCCGCTTAGCGCGCTGAGGCCGCTAAGCGCGGGTGCGCTTATCACATTTTGTAGCGCACTGCTTGCATTTTTACTTTTTTGGCAGAAGCAATGTTTTGAAGCCCTCTTAACTCGGATAGCGCGCTTAGCGCAGTTTAAGGCTCTTTGATGTGTAAAATAAGGAGGTCGCGCTTAGCATGCCAGGCCTACTTAGTATGGTCTGTTGAGATAGTTTTATAAAAACAGATTTAGTTCATTTTTTATGATAGTTTTGGGGAAGTTTTTGCTTCCAATTTCATCAACCTTCATTTTTGTTGGATTAGATTAGAAAGCAACACTAGGGCTTTGCTTATGGATGATTGGAGGTGGATTGCTCTTCGATCGACATTGACAAACTAATAAATTTGTGGTTTATCTCTTTTCCTATCTTTGTATTTCTCTTTTGTTGGGTATTGTATGTATATTTTCTTTGAACTCATGTATATTTGTCGCCCTTGGCGTTATATAAAACTTTACAAATCTTTGTCGATTGTTATCCATATTTTTTTCCTATGTGCTAGGGATTTGAGTTGCTATAGACATATACTGCTTGAACTCTTATCTAGGATGATTATCTAATATTGTCTGAATTCTAGAGATAGATTTAGTGTTGTTATTCACTTAGGGTGTCTGTGATTATTGCCTATGTGTTGTTTGTGTCGCTCTGAGAGATCGTCGATGCAAGCGAGCAAGGTTGACTTCTGTGTTATTGAGGTGGTTGAGAGATCGCTACCGAGGTGATGTAGTCAGTCTCTCAATTTAAGTTAGAAATGAATTAGGTTGTGAGTGACATGTGATGACATTGACGAATATTGTAGGTTTAATATAACAGGTCGATATGTTTAAATTTGTGAGAAGTAGTATATATGCATGCTTGATAAGTTATTCCTTTTTCCTTTTTATATGTTTATTTTCTATTTATACTTTTCCTTTCAACCAATTTATCCCCAAACTCATTAACAAGAGATTTTTCATGTGAAATTTCAATACACCAATCTATGTGGACACGATACAATATAACCTATATCACCCGGTAAATTAATAACTTACTTTTTGCTTTTCGCTTTACCCCAACAACAAAATGGCGCTGTTGTCGGGGATTGATGTTTATTGTTTTTGCATTGCGATAAATTTTTTTGTTTTTGAGTTTTGTAATTAATCTATATATTGTGTAGAATGTTTACATAAACTTTTCTATTTTTACTTAAACATGTTTTATGTTTACTTTCCAAGGTTGTGCATATATGTGTTTTTCTTTGTTTTCACGTATGTTGTGAATTGTCCCGTTTTTGTAATGTTGTTGGGTGGATGTTATGACACTTTCTTTAGTTTTGCACGATGTGACAATACCATGGGATGACAAGGGGAGGTTACTAGCTTGCACAATAAAGGCGTCAAACTATGACGTAAAACAAGCATGTTTTGTTTGTATTCGTTTATGTGTCGACTTGTGTTTTAACAAGTTGAAATTGGACTTGTTTTAAATTATCAAATTTTCACTTTTCAACTTATTTAATTCACTTTCACCCGTTTGTTTCGTTATGTCAATTTGTGTTTTCCTGCAAGCTTGTCGTATTTTGCTTGTGGGAGTGTGTTTGTATGTTGTAAATATTGCACATGTGTAGTTTAGATTGTGTAGGTGATTGTGGAGCTTGCATAGTAGTTGCACCAGTTGATGTCCCATTTTTCTGCAACTAGTGTAGCGCACTTAGCGCGCTCTACTATGCAGAGTCAGTTAATTCTTTTTAATTTTATGCATGGCTTTCCATTTTCCCACTTCCACCTAGGTTTTAAATAGTAAATAACATTATTATAATTAATTCTTTTGTTGTTGTTTGGATTCAAATTTTGGTTAGATAGCTTGAAGTAGCGTTTGGTGATTTTCCGATTATGAGTGTGTCAACTTGCGAATGCATGGTAATGATTGTGTTAAATTTGTGTACACGTTTTAGGTATGTGTTTATCGTTTTCTATACTTTAGCATATTCATGATACTTAGACTTTTTACAATTTTTATGCCATTCATTCTTTTGTATACTTGTTCATTTGTGAATCACTTTAGTTCCTACCCATTTTGTGAGGTAGCTTTCTGTTGTTCACATATGCTGGAGACCACAAATCTTGTTTTAACTTGATTTTATTATGTTTAATATTTTGTTTGTGTTGGTTGTATGAAAGCATAAAAATGATTAAGGAATTTTTTAATCCATTTTGAGCACAACTACCCTTGGCCAAATAGTCAATTCACCTTGTGAGTGTGTGATCATTAGTATCCCCTTTTGAGCCCTTTTTGTCGGTATCCATATTGATTTTGCTAAATGCTTGTCTATGAGTGTTTGGTTCATTTTTTTGTATGGATATTGATTCTTTGTTTTCTTGAACCCTTAATTATGATTTGTATTTTGAATTTTTACCTTGCCTTAGAAAGTAGGAAGTATTCACATTATGATAATGGTTTAATTCAAGTTTGGGAGAGATTTGTTTGCTCACATATGTTGTTGATTGCTATGAGGTGGAGAAAAATAAAAATAAATAAAAATAAAGAAAGAAAATAAGTGAAAAAGAAAGAAAGAAAAAGAAAAAAAATGAAAAAGTTTTGAAAAATAAAAATAAAAAGAGTATGGAATAATAATATGTTAATAAGTGATGTGTGTTGGTTTCAGAAATTTGGAATGAAGAAAAAGTTTGATTGAAGTTATTTTACTTGAGTCTTTGTGAGTTGATCACTCCCTTAGGTTTATGAAAGTTTGTTTCGATTAGCTTTAGTATTTATCCCTTGTTTGTTAACGAAGCCACAATACGACCTTGGAAATCCCTTGATATTCTTGCCTTTGTATTTTCAATATGAGTTTTTGGATGAATGCATAATTTAGTCTTTTCTTTGCAATATTGTGGATGAGTTAAAATGCCTTATTTTGTGTGTTTTTTATCTACCGATAATTGTTTTTGCTTATGGATGATTGTAGGTGGATTGCTCTCCGATCGGGACTGACAAACCGGTAGGTTTATGGTTTATCCGTTATCCTCACTTTATATTTCTCTTTTGTTGGGTATTTATGTATATTTTCTTTGAACTCATGTATATTTGTCGCCCTTGGCATTATATAAAACTTTCTTTACCAATCTTTGTCGATTGTTATCCATGAATTTTGCTCTGTGCTAGGGATTTGAGTTGCTATAGACATATACTGCTTAAATTATTATCTAGGATGATTATCTAATAGTGTATTAATTCTAGATATAGATTTAGTGTTTTTATTCACTTAGGGTGTCTGTGATTAATGCCTATGTGTTGTTTGTGTCGCTTTGAGAGATTGTCGATTCAAACGAGCAAGGTTAAATTCTGTGTTATTGAGGTGGTTGAGAGATTGCTATCAAGGTGATGCAGTCAGCCTCTCAATTTGAGTTAGAAATGAATTAGGTTGTGAGTGACATGTGATGACATTGACGAATATTGTAGGTTTAATATAACAGGTCGATATGTTTAAGTCTGTAAGAAGTAGTATATAGGCATGCTTGATAAGTTATTCCTTTTTCCTTTTTATACGTTTATTTTTTGTTTATACTTTTCCTTTCACCCCATTTATCCTCAAACTCATTAACAAGAGATTTTTCGAACGACATTTCAATACACCAATCTCTGTGGACATGATATGATATAACATATATCACCCGGTAAATTAATAACTTACTTTTTGCTTTCCGCTTTACCGCAACAACAAAATGGCGCCATTGTCGGGGATTGGTGTTTATTGTTTTCGCATTGTGATAAGTTTCTTTGTTTTTGAGTTTTTTAATTAATGTATATGTTGTATAGAATGTGTACATAAACTTGTCTATTTTTTCTTGTACATGTTTTGTGTTTACTTGCCATACATCTGCATGTATGTTTTTTTCTTTGTTTTCACGTATTGTTGTGAATTGTCTCGTTTTCTCAATGTTTGTTGTGTGGATGTTAGGATACTTTCTTTAGGTTTGTGCGGTGTGATAATACCATGGCATGACAACAGGAGGTTACTAGCTCGCACAATAAAGGCGTCGAGCTTATGACGTAAAACAAGCATGTTTTGTTTGTATTTGTTTATGTGTCGACTTGTGTTTTAACAAGTTGAAATTGGACTTGTTTTAAATTATTAAATTTTCACTTTTCAACTTATTTAATTCACTTTCACCCGTTTGTTTCGTTATGTCAATTTGTGTTTTCCTGCAAGCTTGTCGTGTTTTGCTTGTGGGAGTGTGTTCGTATGTTGTAAATATTGCACATGTGTAGTTGAGATTTTGTAGGTGATTGTGGAGCTTGCATAGTAGTTGCACCAGTTGATGTCCCGTTTTTCTGCAACTAGTGTAGCGCACTTAGCGTTCTCTACTACGCAGAGTCAGTTAATTCTTTTTAATTTTTTTCCTGGCTTTCCTTTTTCCCACTTCCACGTAGGTTTTAAATAGTAAATAACATTATTATAATCAATTATTTTGTTGTTATTTGGACTCAAATTTTGGTTAGATAGCTTGAAGTCGCGTTTGGTGATTTTCCGATTATGAGTGTGTCAACTTGCGAATGCATGATAATGATTGTCTTAAATTTTTGTACACGTTCTAGGTATGTGTTTATCGTTTTCTATACTTTAGCATATTCATTATACTTAGACTTTTTACAATTTTTATGCCATTCATTCTTTTGTATACTTGTTCATTTGTGAATCACTTTAGTTCCTACCCTTTTTGTGAGGTAGCTTTCCATTGTTCACATATGTTGGAGACCACAAATCTTGTTTTAACTGGATTTTATTATGCATAATATTTTGTTTGTGTTGGTTGTATGAAAGCATAAAAATGATTAAGGAATTTTTTGTTCCATTTTGAGCACAACTACCATTGGCCAAATAGTCAATTCACCTTGTGAGTGTGTGATCATTAGTATCCCCTTTTGACCCCTTTTTGTCGGTATCCATATTGATTTTGCTAAATGCTTGTCTATGAGTGTTTGGTTCATTTTTTTTATGGATATTGATTCTTTGTTTTCTTGAACCCTTAATTATGATTTGTATTTTGAATTTTTACCTCGCCTTAGAAAGTAGGAAGTATTCACATTATGATGATGGTTTAATTCAAGTTTGGGAGAGATTTGTTTGCTCACATATGTTGTTGATTTCTATGAGGTGGAGAAAAATAAAAAGAAAGAAAAAGAAAGAAAATAAGTGAAAAAGAAAGAAAGAAAAATAAAAAAAAATGAAAAAGTTTTGAAAAACAAAAACAAAAAGAGTATGGAATAATATTGTGTTAATAAGTGATGTGTGTTGGTTTCTGAAATTTGGAATGAAGAAAAAGTTTAATTGAAGTTATTTTACTTGAGTCTTTGTGAGTTGATCACTCCCTTAGGTTTATGCAAGTTTGTTTCGATTATCTTTAGGATTTATCCCTTGTTTGTTAACGAAGCCACAATACGACCTTGGAAAGCCCTTGATATTCTTGCCTTTGTATTTTCAATATGAGTTTTTGGATGAATGCATAATTTAGTCTTTTCTTTGCAATATTGTTGATGAGTGAAAATGCCTTATTTTGTGTGTTTTTCATCTACCGATGATTGTTTTTGCTAGGTGTGATTCATTTCTGAACTAGTGTTGTTTTAGAATGTTTGGCATGTTTAGCATTTTTTCCGTGTTTATGTTATCATCGTAGTTTAGTGGTAAGTATGTTTCTTCGCGTATACCGTTTTTAATTTGAACCATTGCATTTGTTTTCCATTTTCAAAACTTGTTGATTCACGATTCTTTGGTTTATCACTTTTATTTCTTTGCGTTGTTTGGCCTTGTTTGAGGACAAACAAGTTCAAGTTGGGGAGAATTTGATAAGTGCAAATTGTAGCTATTTTTGTACATACTTTTTGTTTCACTTATTGACTTTTTGTTGTTAATATCGTTGAATAAATCCGAAATTTGTGTAAATACGTTTAGTTTGTGTTTATTTGTGTTTTTATGTACACAACGTACCGTTTGATATTTTTCCATTCATTTTGTAGGTATTTGTTGCATTTTGGAGCATTGAGGAATAAGGTGTCGAAGGCATAGCTCTGAATGCACATTTTTGGAATAAAAGACCGGTGTTGGGATGCTGTGTCCACGGGAGCCCGCTTATCGCGCTGAGGCTGCTAAGCGCGAGAGCGCTTAGCGCATTTTGTAGTGCCATGCTTGCATTTTTATAGTTTTGGCAGAAGCATTATTTTGAAGACCGCTTAGCGCGGATAGCGCGCTTAATGCGGTTTAAGGCGGTTTAATGTGTAAAATAAGGAAGTTGCGCTTAGCACGCCAGACCCGCTTAGCGCCGTCTGCTGAGATGAGTTTTATAAAAACCAATTTAGTTTATTTTTTAGGATGGTTTTGCATAAGTTTTTTCTCCCAACTCCATCAACCTTAATTTTTGTTGGATTAGCTTAGAAAACAACACTAGGGCTTTGCTTATGGATGATTGTAGGTGGATTTCTCTCCGATTGGCACTGACAAACCGGTAGATTTTTGGTTTATCTGTTATCCTCTCTTTGTATTTCTCTTTTATTGGGTATTGTATGTATCTTTTCTTTGAACTCATGTATATTTGTCGCCCTTGGCGTTATATAAAACTTTCTTTACCAATCTTTGTCGATTGTTATCCATGAATTTTGCTCTGTGCTAGGCATTTGAGTTACTATAGACATATACTGCTTAAATTCTTATCTAGGGTGATTATCTAATAGTGTCTTAATTCTAGAGATAGATTTAGTGTTTTTATTCACTTAGGGTGTCTGTGATTATTGCCTCTATGTTGTTTGTGTCGCTCTGAGAGAATGTCGATGCAAGCGAGCAAGGTTGAATTCTGTGTTATTGAGGTGGTTGACAAATTGCTATCGAGGTGATGCAGTCAGCCTCTCAATTTGAGTTAGAAATGAATTAGGTTGTGAGTGACATGTGATGACATTGACGAATATTGTAGGTTTAATATAACAGGTCGATATGTTTAAGTCCGTGAGAAGTAGTATATAGGCATGCTGGATAAGTTATTCCTTTTTCGTTTTTATACGTTTATTTTTTGTTTATACTTTTCCTTTCTACCCGTTTATCCCCAAACTCATTAACAAGAGATTTTTCGAATGACATTTCAATAGACCAATCTCTGTGGACATGATATGATATAACATATATCACCCGGTAAATTAATAACTTACTTTTTGCTTTCCGCTTTACCGCAACAACAAAATGGCGCCATTGTCGGGGATTGGTGTTTATTGTTTTCGCATTGTGATAAGTTTCTTTGTTTTTGAGTTTTTTAATTAATGTATATGTTGTATAGAATGTGTACATAAACTTGTCTATTTTTTCTTGTACATGTTTTGTGTTTACTTTCCATACATCTGCATGTATGTTTTTTTTTCTTTGTTTTCACGTATTGTTGTGAATTGTCTCGTTTTTTCAATGTTTGTTGTGTGGATGTTAGGATACTTTCTTTAGGTTTGTGCGGTGTGATAATACCATGGCATGACAATAGGAGGTTACTAGCTCGCACAATAAAGGCATCGAGCTTATGACGTAAAACAAGCATGTTTTGTTTGTATTTGTTTATGTATGTGATGACTTGTGTTTTAACAAGTTGAAATTAGACTTGTTTTAAGTTCTCAAAATTTCATTTTTTAACTTGTTTAATTCACTTTAACCTGTTTGTTTCGTGATGTAAATTTGTGTTTTTTCGCAAGCTTGTCGTCTTTTGCTTGTTGGAGTGTGTTTGTATGTTGTAAATATTGCATATTTGTAGTTGAGATTGTGGAGCTTACATAGTAGCTGCACCAGTTGATGTCCCGTTTTTATGAAACTAGTGTAGCGCGCTTAGCGCGCTCTACTACCCAGAGTCAATTAATTCTTTTTAATTTTTTGCATGGCTTTCCTTTTTCCCACTTTCACCTAGGTTTTAAATAGTAAATAACATTATTATAATTAATTCTTTTGTTGTTGTTTGGACTCAAATTTTGGTTAGATAGCTTGAAGTCGCGTTTGGTGATTTTTCGATTATGAGTGTGTCAACTTGCGAATGCATGGTAATGATTGTGTTAAATTTTTGTACACGTTCTAGGTATGTGTTTATCATTTTCTATACTTTAGCATATTCATGATACTTAGACTTTTTACAATTTTTATGCCATTCATTCTTTTGTATACTTGTTCATTTGTGAATCACCTTAGTTCCTACCCTTTTTGTGAGGTAGCTTTCCATTGTTCACATATGATGGAGACCACAAATCTTGTTTTAACTGGATTTTATTATGCTTAAAATTTTGTTTGTGTTGGTTGTATGAAAGAATAAAAGAGACTAAGGAATTTTTTTCTTCCATTTTGAGCACAACTACCCTTGGCCAAATAGTCAATTCACCTTGTGAGTGTGTGATCATTAGTATCCCCTTTTGACCCCTTTTGGTCGGTATCCATATTGATTTTGCTAAATTCTTGTCTATGAGTGTTTGGTTTATTTTTTTGTATGGATATTTATTCTTTGTTTTCTTGAACCCTTAATTATGATTTGTATTTTGAATTTTTACCTTGCCTTAGAAAGTAGGAAGTATTCACATTATGATGATGGTTTAATTCAAGTTTGGGAGAGATTTGTTTGCTCAATTATGTTGTTGATTGCTATGAGGTGGAGAAAAATAAAAAGAAAGAAAAAGAAAGAGAGAAAATAAGTGAAAAAGAAAGAAAGAAAAAGAAAAAAAATGAAAAAGTTTTGAAAAACAAAAACAAAAAGTGTATGGAATAATATTGTGTTAATAAGAGATGTGTGTTAGTTTCAGAAATTTGGAATGAAGAAAAAGTTTGATTGAAGTTATTTTACTTGGGTCTTTGTGAGTTGATCACTCCCTTAGGTTTATGCAAGTTTGTTTTGATTAGCTTTAGGACTTATCCCTTGTTTGTTAACGAAGCCACAATACGACCTTGGAAAGCCCTTGATATTCTTGCCTTTGTATTTTCAATATGAGTTTTTGGATGAATGCATAATTTAGTCTTTTTCTTTACAATATTGTGGATGAGTGAAAATGCCTTATTTTCTGTGTTTTTCATCTATCGATGATTGTTTTTGCTAGGTGTGATTCATTTATGAACTAGTGTTGTTTTAGAATGTTTGGCATGTTTAGCATTTGTTTCGTGTTTATGTTATCATCGTAGTTTAGTGGTAAGTATGTTTCTTCGCGTGTACCATTTTTCATTTGAACCATTGCATTTGTTTTCCATTTTCAAAACTTGTTGATTCACGATTCTTTGGTTTATCACTTTTGGTTCTTTGAGTTGTTTGGCCTTGTTTGAGGAAAAATAAGTTCAAGTTGGGAAGAATTTGATAAGTGCAAATTGTAGCTATTTTTGTACATACTTTTTGTTGCACTTATTGACTTTTTGTTGTTAATATCTTTGAATAAATCCGAATTTTCTGTAAATACGTTTAGTTTGTGTTTATTTGTGATTTTGTGTACACAACATACCGTTTGATATTTTTCCATTCATTTTGTAGGTATTTGTTGTATTTTGGAGCATTGAGGAATAAGATGTCGAAGGCACGACTCTAAATGCACATTTTTGAAATAAAAGACCGGTTTTGGGACGCTGTGTTCACGAGAGCCCACTTATCATGCTGAGGCTGCTAAGCGCGAGAGCGCTTAGCGCATTTTGTAGTGCCCTGCTTACATTTTTATAGTTTTAGAAAAAGCAATGTTTTGAAGCCCGCTTAGCGCGGATAGCACGCTTAATGCGGTTTAAGGCAGTTTGATGTGTAAAATAATGAAGTTGCGCTTAGCGCGCCAGGCACGCTTAGCGCGGTCTGCTGAGATGAGTTTTATAAACATAAATTTAGTTTATTTTTTAGGATGGTTTTGGATAAGTTTTTTCTCCCAACTCCATCAACCTTAATTTTTGTTGGATTAGCTTAGAAAACAACCCTAGGGCTTTGCTTATGGATGATTGTAGGTGGATTGCTCTCCGATCGGCACTGACAAACCGGTAGATTTGTGGTTTATCTGTTATCCTCTCTTTGTATTTCTCTTTTGTTGGGTATTGTATGTATATTTTCTTTGAACTCGTGTATATTTGTCGCCCTTGGCGTTATATAAAACTTTCTTTACCAATCTTTGTCGATTGTTATCCATGAATTTTGCTCTGTGCTAGGGATTTGAGTTGCTATAGACATATACTGCTTAAATTCTTATCTAGGATGATTATATAATAGTGTCTTAATTCTAGAGATAGATTTAGTGTTTTTATTCACTTAGGGTGTTTGTGATTAATGCCTCTGTGTTGTTTGTGTCGCTCTGAGAGATCGTCGATGCAAGCGAGCAAGGTTGAATTCTGTGTTATTGAGGTGGTTGATAGATTGCTATCGAGGTGATGCAGTCAGCCTCTCAATTTGAGTTAGAAATGAATTAGGTTGTGAGTGACATGTGATGACATTGACGAATATTGTAGGTTTAATATAACAGGTCGATATGTTTAAGTCCGTGAGAAGTAGTATATATGCATGCTTGATAAGTTATTCCTTTTTCCTTTTTATATGTTTATTTTTTGTTTATACTTTTCCTTTCAACCCATTTATCCCCAAACTCATTAACAAGAGATTTTTCGAATGACATTTCAATACACCAATCTCTGTGGACATGATATGATATAACATATATTACCCGGTAAATTAATAACTTACTTTTTGCTTTCCGCTTTACCGCAACAACAAAATGGCGCCATTGTCGGGGATTGGTGTTTATTGTTTTCGCATTGTGATAAGTTTCTTTGTTTTTGAGTTTTTTAATTAATGTATATGTTGTATAGAATGTGACCATAAACTTGTCTATTTTTTCTTGTACATGTTTTGTGTTTACTTTCCATACATCTACATGTATGTTTTTTTCTTTGTTTTCACGTATTGTTGTGAATTGTCTCGTTTTCTCAATGTTTGTTGTGTGGATGTTAGAATACTTTCTTTAGGTTTGTGCGGTGTGATAATACCATGGCATGACAACAGGAGGTTACTAGCTCGCACAATAAAGGCGTCGAGCTTATGACGTAAAACAAGCATGTATTGTTTGTATTTGTTTATGTATGTGATGACTTGTGTTTTAACAAGTTGAAATTAGACTTGTTTTAAATTCTCAAATTTTCATTTTTTAACTTGTTTAATTCACTTTCACCTGTTTGTTTCGTGATGTCAATTTGTGTTTTTTCGCAAGCTTGTCGTGTTTTGCTTGTGGGAGTGTGTTTGTATGTTGTAAATATTACACATGTGTAGTTGAGATTGTGTAGGTGATTGTGGAGCTTGCATAGTAGCTGCACCAAATGAAGTCCCGTTTTTCTGCAACGAGTGTAGCGCACTCTACTACGCAGAGTCAATTAATTCTTTTTAATTTTTTACCTGGCTTTCCTTTTTCCAACTTCCACCTAGGTTTTAAATAGTAAAAAACATTATTATAATTAATTCTTTTATTGTTTTTTGGACTCAAATTTTGGTTGAATAGCTTGAAGTCGCGTTTGGTGATTTTCCGATTATGAGTGTGTCAACTTGCGAATGCATGGTAATGATTGTGTTAAACTTTTGTACACATTCTAGGTATGTGTTTATCGTTTTCTATGCTTTAGCATATTCATGATACTTAGACTTTTTACAATTTTTATGCCATTCATTCTTTTGTATACTTGTTCATTTGTGAATCACTTTAGTTCCTACCCGTTTTGTGAGGTAGCTTTCCGTTGTTCACATATGCTGGAGACCACAAATCTTGTTTTAACTGGATTTTATTATGCTTAATATTTTGTTTGTGTTGGTTGTATGAAAGCATAAAAATGATTAAGGAATTTTTTGTTCCATTTTGAGCACAACCACCCTTGGCCAAATAGTCAATTTACCTTGTGAGTGTGTGATCATTAGTATCCCCTTTTGAGCCCTTTTTGTCGGTATCCATATTGATTTTGCTAAATGCTTGTCTATGAGTGTTTGGTTCATTTTTTTTGTATGGATATTGATTCTTTGTTTTCTTGAACCCTTAATTATGATTTGTATTTTGAATTTTTACCTTGCCTTAGAAAGTAGGAAGTATTCTAATTATGATGATGGTTTAATTCAAGTTTGGGAGAGATTTGTTTGCTCGCATATGTTGTTGATTGCTATGAGGTGGAGACAAATAAAAAGAAATAAAAAGAAAGAAAGAAAATAAGTGAAAAAGAAATAAAGAAAAAGAAAAAAAAAATGAAAAAAATTTTGAAAAATAAAAATAAAAAGAGTATGGACTAATATTGTGTTAATAAGTGATGTGTGTTGGTTTCAGAAATTTGGAATGAGGAAAAAGTTTGATTGAAGTTATTTTACTTGAGTCTTTGTGAGTTGATCACTCCCTTAGGTTTATGCAAGTTTGTTTCGATTAGCTTTAGGATTTATCCCTTGTTTGTTAACGAAGCCACAATACGACCTTGGAAAGCCCTTGATATTCTTGCCTTTGTATTTTCAATATGAGTTTTTGGATGAATGCATAATTTAGTATTTTCTTTGCAATATTGTGGATGAGTGAAAATGCATTAATTTAACTGTTTTTCATCTACTGATAATTGTTTTTGCTTATGGATGATTGTAGGTGGATTGCTCTCCGATCGGCACTGACAAACCGGTAGATTTGTAGTTTATCTGTTATCCTCTCTTTATATTTCTCTTTTGTTGGGTATTTTATGTATATTTTCTTTGAACTGATGTATATTTGTCGCCCTTGGCGTTATATAAAACTTCCTTTACCAATCTTTGTCGATTGTTATCCATGAATTTTGCTCTGTGCTAGGGATTTGAGTTGCTATAGACATATACTGCTTAAATTCTTATCTAGGATGATTATCTAATAGTGTCTTAATTCTAGAGATAGATTTAGTGTTTTTATTCACTTAGGGTGTCTGTGATTAATGCCTCTGTGTTGTTTGTGTCGCTCTGAGAGATTGTCGATTCAAGCGAGCAAGGTTAAATTCTGTGTTATTGAGGTGGTTGAGAGATTGCTATCGAGGTGATGCAGTCAGCCTCTCAATTTGAGTTAGAAATGAATTAGGTTGTGAGTGACATGTGATGACATTGACGAATATTGTAGGTTTAATATAACAGGTCCATATATTTAAGTATGTGAGAAGTAGTATATAGGCATGCTTGATAAGTTATTCCTTTTTCCTTTTTATACGTTTATTTTTTGTTTATACTTTTCCTTTCAACCCATTTATCCCCAAACTCATTAACAAGAGATTTTTCGAACGACATTTTAATACACCAATCTTTGTGGACATGATATGATATAACATATATCACCCGGTAAATTAATAACTTACTTTTTGCTTTCCGCTTTACCGCAACAACAAAATGGCGCCATTGTCGGAGATTGGTGTTTATTGTTTTCGCATTGTGATAAGTTTCTTTGTTTTTGAGTTTTTTAATTAATGTATATGTTGTATAGAATATGTACATAAACTTGTCTATTTTTTCTTGTACATGTTTTGTGTTTACTTTCCATACATATGCATGTATGTTTTTTTCTTTGTTTTCACGTATTGTTGTGAATTGTCTCGTTTTCTCAATGTTTGTTGTGTGGATGTTAGGATACTTTCTTTAGGTTTGTGCGGTGTGATAATACCATGGCATGACAACAGGAGGTTACTAGCTCGCACAATAAAGGCGTCGAGCTTATGACGTAAAACAAGCATGTTTTGTTTGTATTTGTTTATGTATGTGATGACTAGTGTTTTAACAAGTTTAAATTAGACTTGTTTTAAATTCTCAAATTTTCATTTTTTAACTTGTTTAATTCACTTTCACCTGTTTGTTTCGTGATGTCAATTTGTGTTTTTTCGCAAGCTTGTCGTCTTTTGCTTGTTGGAGTGTGTTTGTATGTTGTAAATATTGCACATGTGTAGTTGATATTGTGGAGCTTACATAGTAGCTGCACCAGTTGATGTCCCGTTTTTATGCAACTAGTGTAGCGCGCTTAGCGCGCTCTACTACGCAGAGTCAGTTAATTCTTTTTAATTTTGTGCCTGGCTTTCCTTTTTCCCACTTTCACCTAGGTTTTAAATAGTAAATAAAATTATTATAATTAATTCTTTTGTTGTTGTTTGGACTCAAATTTTGGTTAGATAGCTTGAAGTCGCGTTTGGTGATTTTCCAGTTATAAGTGTGTCAAATTGCGAATGCATGGTAATGATTGTGTTAAATTTTTGTACACGTTCTAGGTATGTGTTTATCATTTTCTATACTTTACCATATTCATGATACTTAGACTTTATTTCAATTTTTATGCCATTCATTCTTTTGTATACTTGTTCATTTGTGAATCACTTTAGTTCCTACCCTTTTTGTGAGGTAGCTTTCCATTGTTCACATATGATGGAGACCACAAATCTTGTTTTAACTGGATTTTATTATGCTTAATATTTTGTTTGTGTTGGTTGTATGAAAGAATAAAAATGATTAAGGAATTTTTTGTTTCATTTTGAGCACAACTACCCTTGGCCAAATAGTCAATTCACCTTGTGAGTGTATGATCATTAGTATCCCCTTTTGACCCCTTTTTGTCGGTATCCATATTGATTTTGCTAAATTCTTGTCTATGAGTGTTTGGTTTATTTTTTTGTATGGATATTGATTCTTTGTTTTCTTGAACCCTTAATTATGATTTGTATTTTGAATTTTTACCTTGCCTTAGAAAGTAGGAAATATTCACATTATGATGATGGTTTAATTCAAGTTTGGGAGAGATTTGTTTTCTCACTTATGCTGTTGATTGCTATGAGGTGGTGAAAATAAAAAGAAAGAAAAATAAAGAGATAAAATAAGTGAAAAATAAAGAAAGAAAAAGAAAAAAAAAATGAAAAAGTTTTGAAAAATAAAAATAAAAAGAGTATGGAATAATATTGTGTTAATAAGTGATGTGTGTTGGTTTCAGATATTTGGAATGAAGAAAAAGTTTGATTGAAGTTATTTTACTTGAGTATTTGTGAGTTGATCACTCCCTTAGGTTTATGCAAGTTTGTTTCGATTAGCTTTAGGATTTATCCCTTGTTTGTTAACGAAGCCACAATACGACCTTGGAAAGCCCTTGATATTCTTGCCTTTGTATTTTCATTATGAGTTTTTGGATGAATGCATAATTTAGTCTTTTCTTTGCAATATTGTGGATGAGTGAAAATTCCTTATTTTGTGTGTTTTTCATCTACCGATGATTGTTTTTGCTAGATGTGATTCATTTCTAAACTAGTGTTGTTTTAGAATGTTTGGCATGTTTAACATTTGTTTCGTGTTTATGTTATCATCGTAGTTTAGTGGTAAGTATGTTTCTTCGCGTGTACCATTTTTCATTTGAACCATTGCATTTGTTTTCCATTTTCAAAATTGTTGATTCACGATTCTTTGGTTTATCACTTTTGGTTCTTTGAGTTGTTTGGCCTTGTTTGAGGAAAAACAAGTTCAAGTTGGGGAGAATTTGATAAGTGCAAATTGTAGCTATTTTTGTACATACTTTTTGTTGCACTTATTGACTTTTTATTGTTAATATCTTTGAATAAATCTGAATTTTCTGTAAATACGTTTAGTTTGTGTTTATTTGTGTTTTTTGTGTACACAGCGTACCATTTGATGTTTTTCCATTCATTTTGTAGGTATTTATTGCATTTTGGAGCATTGAGGAATAAGGTGTCGAAGGCACGGCTCTGAATGCGCATTTTTGGAATAAAAGACTTGTTTTGGGTCACTGTGTCCATGAGAACCCGCTTATCACGCTGAGGCTGCTAAGCGCGAGAGCGCTTAGCGCATTTTGTAGTGCCCTGCTTGCATTTTTATAGTTTTAGCAGAAGCATTGTTTTGAAGCCCGCTTAGCGCGGATAGCGCGCTTAATGCGGTTTAAGGCGGTTTGATGTGTAAAATAAGGAAGTTGCGCTTAGCGCGCCAGGCCCACTTAGCACGGTCTGCTGAGATGCGTTTTATAAAAACAAATTTATTTTATTTTTTAGGATGGTTTTGGATAAGTTTTTTCTCCCAACTCCATCAACCTTAATTTTTGTTGAATTAGCTTAGAAAACAACCCTAGGGCTTTGCTTATGGATGATTATAGGTGGATTTCTCTCCGATCGGCACTGACAAACTGGTAGATTTGTGGTTTATCTGTTATCCTCTCTTTGTATTTATCTTTTGTTGGGTATTATATGTATATTTTCTTTGAACTCATGTATATTTGTCGCCCTTGGCGTTATATAAAACTTTCCTTACCAATCTTTGTCGATTGTTATCCATGAATTTTGCTCTGTGCTTGGGATTTTAGTTGCTATAGACATATACTGCTTAAATTCTTATCTAGGATGATTATCTAATAGTGTCTTAATTCTTGAGATAGATTTAGTGTTTTTATTCACTTAGGGTGTCTGTGATTAATGCCTCTGTGTTGTTTGTGTCGCTCTGAGAGATCGTCGATGCAAACGAGCAAGGTTGAATTCTGTGTTATTGAGGTGGTTGACAGATTGCTATCGAGGTGATGCAGTCAGCCTCTCAATTTGAGTTAGAAATGAATTAGGTTGTGAGTGACATGTGATGACATTGAAGAATATTGTAGGTTTAATATAACATGTCGATATGTTTAAGTCTGTGAAAAGTAGTATAAAGGCATGCTTGATAAGTTATTCCTTTTTCCTTTTTATACGTTTATTTTTTGTTTATACTTTTCCTTTCAACCCATTTATCCCCAAACTCATTAACAAGAGATTTTTCGAACGACATTTCAATACACCAATCTCTGTGGACATGATATGATATAACATATATCACCCGGTAAATTAATAACTTACTTTTTGCTTTCCGCTTTACTGCAACAACAAAATGGCGCCATTGTCGGGGATTGGTGTTTATTGTTTTCGCATTGTGATAAGTTTCTTTGTTTTTTAGTTTTTTAATTAATGTATATGTTGTATAGAATGTGACCATAAACTTGTCTATTTTTTCTTGTACATGTTTTGTGTTTACTTTCCATACATCTGCATGTATGTTTTTTTCTTTGTTTTCACGTATTGTTGTGAATTGTCTCGTTTTCTCAATGTTTGTTGTGTGGATGTTAGAATACTTTCTTTAGGTTTGTGCGGTGTGATAATACCCTGACATGACAACAGGAGGTTACTAGCTCGCACAATAAAGGCGTCGAGCTTATGACGTAAAACAAGCATGTATTGTTTGTATTTGTTTATGTATGTGATGACTTGTGTTTTAACAAGTTGAAATTAGACTTGTTTTAAATTCTCAAATTTTCATTTTTTAACTTGTTTAATTCACTTTCACCTGTTTGTTTCGTGATGTCAATTTGTGTTTTTTTGCAAGCTTGTCGTGTTTTGCTTGTGGGAGTGTGTTTGTATGTTGTAAATATTGCACATGTGTAGTTGAGATTGTGTAGGTGATTGTGGAGCTTGCATAGTAGCTGCACCAAATGATGTCCCATTTTTCTGCAACTAGTGTAGCGCACTTAGCGTGCTCTACTACGCAGAGTCAGTTAATTCTTTTTAATTTTTTGTCTGGCTTTCCTTTTTCCCACTTCCACCTAGGTTTTAAATAGTAAATAACATTATTATAATTAATTCTTTTTTTGTTTTTTGGACTCAAATTTTGGTTAGATAGCTTGAAGTCGCGTTTGGTGATTTTCCGATTATGAGTGTGTCAACTTGCGAATGCATGGTAATGATTGTGTTAAATTTTTGTACACATTCTAGGTATGTGTTTATCGTTTTCTATACTTTAGCATATTCATGATACTTGGTGTGATCGGTGGATCTGGAACTGACTGTTTATCGCTGGTTCGCGAAATGTCGCGGTAAGCAAGAGTCGCCACCGTCTTTTATTTTCTCCAAATGGAAAGGACAAAAGCACAGAAAAATTCCTTAAAGAGATTGCTCTCGGTTCGGGAGGTAGGTTATAGAAAGGGAAGGTGTTAGCACCCTTTCTATCCATGGTTATCCATGGGCTCTTAGATACTTGCTCATTGTGTTTTCAAAAATGGTTTGTTTGCTTTTCAACTGTGGGTTTTAAAAAGTCTCTTTGAAAATTCCAGTTCGACTCTTGTATCGGTCCTCAAGAGTGTTTGAAAAGTTGCTTTTGAAAGCTTTTGAAAAGTGTCGGTGTGAAAAGTATTTTTGATTTGTTTTTGAAATTAGAGCAAGTATCTAGAGTCGTCTACCTACCCTAAGGAATTCGTCTGTGTAAATGTCCTTTAAAGTAGTGCCATCCCACCATTGAGAGGTAGGTAGCATCACCGTTGGAGGTGTTCGGGTCAATTCGAAGGTTCGGGACATGGTGATCACCAGAGCAATGGGAAGATACCTTAGAAGCTACCCTCATGCCAGGTTCCCGGATCATGAGGACTTACTAAGACATCCTCTACTCGACGATCACCTTTCGAGGCAAGGCAACAGTGAGGCGTACCCTAGGGGTGGTGTGTGATTTGTGTGTCAAGTTCATTTGCATTTTATCTTGTTCATGTCAGGGGTGATCTACGCGTTTGTTTTTATGTTGTCATTCATTCTTGCATGCCATTATTAACAGTTAAAAAGTTGCGAGAATTATAAAGTTCCTAAACTATTACAAAGGCGCGGGTCCACATCGCCAAATTAAATCCAGGACCCGATTTAACATAAAATAAAGAAATAAAGTGCGAGAAATATAAATTTACACGACTTTGGGAGAATTACATTAATATTAAGAAATAAAATAAAATGCGCGAATTAAATTAAAATGGAAAGCGAGGGTGTTGGACCCTTTTTAATGAAATTAAATTATTATTAACAAATTAATTAAAATAAAATAAAAAGAAATTATTTTTTTGAGGTTTTTTGGTATTTATGATTTTTATGTGAATTAAATGAAATTAAAACCTAATTCTAGCTATTTTTTTAATTTATTAAGAAAATATGAAAATTACCTAAAATTAAACCTAATTAATTAATGCAGTTTGATTTATGAAAATAAATAAATAATTATTAGCGATGAGAAAAAGTAATTAAAATAATGAAAACCTAATTCTACAAGTTTTTAATTTATTAAGAAAAGATATTAAAATTAACCCTAGAATTGAAAACTAAATTAAATGATTTTTATTTACAAAATATATTAGTTAAATAAACATATTTTGATTTTTTATGACTTTCTGATTTTTTATATTATTTTTTATATTTTATGAAAAAAACAAATTAATTTAAAGAATAAAAAAAGAGAAATAATTGAAACAAATAAAATAAAAAAAATGAAAGAATGGCAAAACCTTGGGGGGTTCTGTCCCCAATTGGAGGTTTAAACTGTGGTAATCAGGCCCATCTTGGGAGGCCCTTTGTTGACTTTTCCTGGAAGCATGTGCGTGCGTTGACTGCAGCGTTTCATGGACTTTGACTCTGGACCATTGGATTGAGATCAGTAGGCATGTGGCACGTCTGGATGATGAGTGTATGGTAGGCCTTTGAGGGGAAATTGCACGAGATTATGCTGAAACAAAAAATATTGAACAAGGTGAGGGACCTGGGAATCGAACCCAGGTCCCAGTGCTCATGTGACAACGCATCCACCATCTGCGCTATTGGCTTTCTTTGTAGTATTAGTGGACAACAAATAATGTATATAATAAAAACACGTTAATAACATTAACTACAAAACGCGCTAAAATTTTAAATGGACCAATCATCGCCTTACACCTCACCTTCTTCTTCCTTGTTTGGATTTTCCCTGAAACATAAAAAGATTTAACGGGGGTTTTAAACCCCCCCCAAAACATGCCGTTTTCAAGAATAGCGAATAGCTCGTCTTGGGTGAGAAATTGGGCGCGATAGGATGGTTAGGTTCGTCCAAGCTTCCTCGTTTCAACCATGGCACTGAGATGTCTTGATTTTTCCATATGTGTAAACGCCCAATTTCAAAGTTTGATAACCCTAATAATCGTCCATGGTGAAATTGCGTAGGGGTGTGGAAAACTTAATTGAACAACACAGTTAGCTTCAGAATGATAAGAGCATTACAAAACAAGCATTAGAATTGAAAATGATGGCATGAATGATCAGATGCGATTTATGCAAAAAAGTGAAACAGTTGAACTGCCATATACCAATCCTGGGCGTTAGGGATGATGCTTTTGATTCAGAAACGTCCCTGGAGACTTTTGCAAGCTAATGGAATCAAAGTTTTCCTCTGAATCGTCCTCTAAGGCCACTTTCAGTTTTGGACTTTTTTGATAAAATTGCAAGTTTGGTTCTTGAGATGGGGCGCAGCATTCATGTGTTCAGCATTAGGGTTAGGTTTGCACTTGTATAGAGAACGAATTTGATCAATAATCCAAGCCCATAGCCTTGCTTTTAATGGTTTTCAAGATTTGATTTTTAAGAATCTTTTCCAATATTTCTTCATGAAGAACCATGTCAATTTGCACCAATTCTTTCCTCTTTTGATATGCACGAAATCCTTAGTGAATCATGAGTAATTGTCTTGCACAAAAAGATTTGAAAACCTAGTTTTGGTATTTTCCACATATTTATTTTAACTAAATGAATTATTAGCAATTAAAAATTCAAATAAATAAATAAAAATGATGAAAAACTTCCCTTTGGGCCAAATGGTCGTGCACATGCTTTGGATGATGAATCTTGGAAGAAAAAGAGGCCCATTAGCATTTTTAAGACATTTGAAGCAAAGTTGACTTTTCAAAATATCCAAAAATTTCCCAACTTCCACAAGGCATAACTTGCTCAATTTTTAAGCTTTGATCATGTTCTTGGACATTTTGGAAAGGTCTTGAAGTCCTCTAACCAATGCCTTTGGTCCCATGTCATTTTGATTTACCAATCTCAAGTTATGGCCTTTGACTTAAAGTCCCTTTTGGTTGACTTTTGAAAATGACCTATAATGTTGAAATTGATAACTTTTTGTGAGAGCATTTCTTAGACTTGAAGTGTGAAGAGGAGTTGTAGGAAATGTCTTTCTCTTCAAAATGAGCTTTGGATGGAATTTTTCTGATAATCCATGTGGAAGTTATGCCTTGGTCAAATTACAGTTGACTTTTTCAACTGTCCAAATATGGAAACTTTTGCATCTTGAGACTTTTTGAGCCAAGCTTTGAGAATCATGATCAAGAATTGATCAAATGATGTTTGTGGCTTCAAAATGAGATGTTGACCAAAAATTTGAACTTTTGACTGTCAAATGACCATTTTGCCCTTACAGTTGACTGTAGTGCAATTAGGGTTTTTGACTGTGCAATTTTGTGCTGTAAGTCTTGAAACTTGGTATGAGGATGCTTGACCATGTTTATAGGCATGTGGGACTTGATTGGACCCTTGGAAACTTCAATTTCTTTGTCAGAACCAAAACCCTAGTTTTTGACTGTTAGGAGGCCTTTGAACTGTGCAATCCTTGGGGAATTTTGAAGCATGCTTTTGGCAAATCTTGAAGAATATGGGAGGGCAAATTTTGGGGTACAACAGTTGCCCCTGTTCAATCTTCTTAGACCTGAGGATGCAGATTGGCTGACGTGCCTTTCGTAATCCGAAGGTGGAAGATGATTGAACACTAGAGTGCCCAGAAATTTGCGCTCACATAATAGTGTGATATGGGGAATGGACTTACAGATGCCATTTGGAGATTGATGGATAGGATGATGGGCTTATAGATGCCATGCTAAGAGATGATGGAAGGGGGATGGGCTTATAGATGCCATCTGGGTGTTGATCGTGTAAGAGATTCCTTAGCGAGAACTTGCGTACCTGCAGAAGAAAATGATTACCTGACCTGTTACATGAGCTGGTCCTCAGATTCTTTGTATAGATGTGTCCTGACTGGTTACAGGGGCTGGATCTGGATCTTCAAAAGGTGATGAATGAACCAGGGATGGTTACTACCTCAACAGGAACGCTGAGAGAACCTTAGACGATTATTACCTCAACAGGAATGCTGAGAGAACCTTGGGACGATTACTACCTCAACAGGAACGCTGAGAGAACCTTGGGATGATTACTACCTCAACAGGAACGCTGAGAGAATCTTGGGCGACTTCTACCTCAACAGTAACGCTGAGAGAATCTTGGGCGACTTCAACCTCAACAGTAATCATTGAGAGAATCTTGGGCGACTTCAACCTCAACAGTAACGCTGAGAGAATCTGGGAACGATTACTACCTCCGCAGTAACGGGGAGAGAACCATAGGCGACTTCAACCTCAACAGTAATCATTGAGAGAATCTTGGGCGACTTCAACCTCAACAGTAATCATTGAGAGAATCTTGGGCGACTTCAACCTCAACAGTAATCATTGAGAGAATCTTGGGCGACTTCAACCTCAACAGTAACGCTGAGAGAATCTTGGGCGACTTCAACCTCAACAGTAATCATTGAGAGAATCTTGGATATCTTCTACTGAGTCTTTATCAGAAAAATCTGTTGGGGGTCGATTTAGCTGGACTAGAGAAGGCCTTGGACTGGATAAGAAACAGAAAAATCTTAGGGTCGATTTAGCTGAACCGGTCTAGGTCTTGAAATCCTCAACTGGATAAGAAACAGGGAGATCTTAGGGTCGATCTGACTGAACCAGAGAAGGCCTTTGACTGGATGCAGGTATCGAATCTGGAATAGTCTTTCGAATGAATCTGGACTAAACAATAGAATAGTCTCTGGGTCTGGAGCATCTCTAAGTTGTTTGAGAAGAGACTGTGAATAAGTGATAGAATAGCATCTGGTTCTGGAGTATACCTGAGCCATCTTTGAGAAGAAACTTGAACAAGCCGAAGAACAACATCCATATCTGGAGCGTTTCCAATCTATATCTGAATGACTTTGGAATAAGTGTCAGAAGGTAGCCATATCCGGGTCACATCTGAACCATCTCTAGAAAGGTGATCTCTGAATAAACAATAGAACAGCTTCCGTGTCCGGAGCATCTCTAAGTTATCTGAGGGGAATCTGAAATAAGTGTCAGAAAGTCGCCATGCCTGGGTCACATCCGAACCATATCTAGAAGGAGTGTTGAATAAGCAACAGAACAACATCCATATCTGGAGCATTTCTAAGCTATCTCTGAAAGGAAATCTGGAAGAAGTATCAGAACGTTGCCATATCTGGTTCACATCTGAACTATATCTAGAAGGAAATCTGGAAGAAGTATCAGAACGTCGCCATATCTGGTTCACATCTGAACTATATCTAGAAGGAAATCTGGAAGAAGTATCAGAATGTCGCCATGCCTGGTTCACATCTGAACTATATCTAGAAGGAAATCTGGAAGAAGTATCAAAATGTTGCCGTATCTGGTTCACATCTGAACTATATCTAGAAGGAAATCTGGAAGAAGTATCAGAACGTTGCCATATCTGGTTCACATCTGAACTATATCTAGAAGTAAATCTGGAAGAAGTATCAGAACGTTGCCATATCTGGTTCACATCTGAACTATATCTAGAAGGAAATCTGGAAGAAGTATCATAACGTTGCCGTATCTGGTTCACATCTGAACTATATCTAGAAGGAAATCTGGAAGAAGTATCAGAACGTTGCCATATCTGGTTCACATCTGAACTATATCTAGAAGGAGTCGCGATAGTTGATAGTAATCATCTTTGTATTGACCTTTCCTGAAAAGGTAAAGCATCAGTTGTATGCAAGATCATGATGCATGAACTGCATGATTTCAGGATGTCCTCAAAATTGATGAGATTCGTGTAGTATGATGCATATGCATGCTATAATGTATGAAGATGTAATGTTCATGAATGTATTTTTGTCTAAGAAAATAAATCCTTGACGGGTGCCAGGAAGTTAACTCCTGGACTGGTGTTGAAGAGAGAGCTTTTCGCTCTGCAAGAATGAACCGGTAGGAGAAGATGACTCCGTTGGGGAATATGTTTGGAGATTACTCTGCGGGGGAGATTACTATAGCGATCTTGCTGGGGAAAATACTCTGTGGGAAGAGGGGTACTTTGCTGAAATGTTGATGGTAACTTCACTGGGGATACCATTGTTGTGTTGGAAGTGTTGATAAACTTTGCTGGGGATAAGAAGACTTCGCCGAGGACGATCTCTCCGTGGCTTTTGGCTGAGGATAACCCAGTTATATCCTGGTAAGGAAATAACTCTTTGAATAAAACCGGGAGACGCGTGTTCGTGCTCTGCGAGGGTAAGCTTCCAGAATCTACTGGGGATAAGCTTACTGCTTAGGGAGATGGATTCCAACTTTCTTGGGGAAACTGGATTGGACTCTCCTGGGGAAGTATTGAACTGTATTGGTTATGTTCTTCAACGGAACCTACCTTGATACCTTGGAGGACCGAACAATCAGATTGCTTAGACAACTCTTTATTGCCCCTATTTCTGATGTGGGAGAGGAAGATACCTGTGGAGGTGCTTGATGACTGCCGATTTGACCAATCTTCTTCTGGTAGGCAAGTGACGAGATGACAGGACATAGTCGTACGCTCTGATCCCTAACTTTTGCCTGGACCGCCCTTTCGGGTTTTCAGTCCACCGGGATACCCATTTTTGCCCAAGCCGCCTTTTCAAGTTTTCGACTTGCCGGGTGTACAGTTTTTTTCATTTCATCCCTTCATTTTTCCCGAACCCTTTTGGTTCGTCGGGAAGCCCTTATTTTTGCCTAGGTATGTCAACCTAGCGGGTCTTTGATTACGCGTAGTATTTTTCTTCGACTATGTCCACGCTCTCAAGATGTAGGGAGTTGCCTCTGTTAGCAGTGTTTTGTCATGCCCCAGATAATGGACAATGCTCATGCCGTGCCCCTTGATTGGAAGTGCTCTTTCCACTTGAGGTGACTCTTTTGTTGAGAAGACCTTTGTTCATCAGATATTCGTCGTGCGAATTCCTTTGCTGTTCAAACAAATGATCATATGCAAACAATATTTTAAGAATGCAAAAGCCTATATCTGTCTTGAAGTTTTGAGAATGCATTTTTTATAACACAAATGAAACCTTTTTGTAAACTGTGATGTCAACTCGTTATTTTACCGCAAGCCTTAAGGAGTCAGGATACCTTTCGTAACAGTATGCTTTCGAACTAACCCATGCTTCAGCTAGTACTTTTAAGGGTTATAACGTGGCCTGGTTCACGGTTTAAGAAACAAAGGATAAGGCTCAAAATGTATTTGTACCCACCCGCTCTTCGTGATGTTCTTCAAACCTAAACTCAGTTGATCGTGCATTAGACCCTGTTTGAGTCTTTGCTCTGATTTTCTGGTGATGGTTCAGATATTGATGATTTATTTGGAATAGGCAGTCATTTCCTTTTTGTTGAGGGTTTATGAGACCTCTTTCTTTTTTATTTTGTTATCCCTGTTTTTTGCCTGAGCTGTTTCCTTTTTTGGAATTACAGTCAGCGGGATGCCCCAGTTTCGTAAGTCCCCTTTATAGGTTTTGACTTTTTGGGCTTTTTATTTATGATTTTTTGATAATGACTGCCTGTCTTTACGATTGTTAGGAACCATCACTGTCTTTCTTTTTTTTGTAAGGATCTCTTTGGTGCCATTTGTTGCGCACTTGGATCAACTGAGAGAACTACCCTGCCCCAAGTTATGATAAAGGGTTTTAATTTTCGAAAAGATAAGACTCCTACTTCTTTGGCTCAGAGGGGTTGACGAGGGATTATCTTCCTTATTACTCCAGTGTTTAGGAATTGAAACAATGCATGAACTTCATCAGCGGGGTCTGTTCAAAGCATACTGCAAAGATAGCGGTATCGTTTTCGTCATCCTCCCTCAAGAGGCTTAGAATTATTAATCGAGAGTTGATCATCACAGAAAAAATGAAAACAATTTTGAATATAATGAAAACAATTGTATTAATTCCCAAAACAGACATATGCGATGCTTTAATAGAATAAAAGAGTTTGCTATGACATTAATTGTTTGTATGAGCAAAGAAAAATACGACTCGGAAATTCAAATAAACAAAAGGTCTTCAATGATTGGGCAACGGAGTAGTGATTATGTTCGGAGTCTCAGGTACTTCAAATTGAATCTCTCCGGCGTCGATCATGTCTTGAATCTTGTTCTTGAGAGGCCAACAGTTGTCCGTAGTATGCCCCGGGCTATCAGAGTGGTAGGCACACCTCTCATTAGGATGGTAGTTCGGAGCAGAAGTGTTCGGATTCCGAAGAGGAGCCCTTAAGGTGATTAGCCCTGCCTTCAACATTTGTTGTAGTGCTTGATCCAGCGACATGTTGATCTTGGTGAACTGTCGTTTGGGTGCGCTCTCCTTGCGCTGCTGCCCCTGTCCTTGTTGAGCAGGTCTAGGATTGGAGATCTGTGTTGCCCCTACCTCATGACGGCTCTTTTTACCGTGCACAGCATTGGACTCTTTCTTTCCATGATGAGGCTTTTTATCAGAAGGTGCAGCCTCTTGAATCTTCCCAGACCTGATGTCAGCTTCTATTCGCTCTCCAGTCAAGATAAGATCTGTGAATCCAGCAGACGAATTCCCAATCAGGTGGTTATAGAATGGACCAGACAGGGTCCCCAAGAACATGTCCACAAGTTCACGGTCAGTCAACGGTGGTTGTACCCTACCAGCCAGGTCTCTCCATTTCTGCGCATACTCTTTAAAACCTTCTCCCGATCCTAGCGACATACCCTGGAGTTGGGTACGCGTAGGAGCGAGGTCGGCATTGTACTGATACTGCTTGTAAAAAGCAGTAGCCAACTCCTCCCAGTTACGAACCTTGGTTCCATCCAGCTGATAGAACCATTCGAGATGAGTCCCTGAAAGACTTTCCTGGAAGAAGTGGATCCACAAGTTCTTGTCCACAGTGTACGGTTGAATCTTCCGCATATAAGACCTGAGATGCAGCCTGGGACATGATGCCCCATCGTACTTAGCAAAAGAGGGTGCTTTGAATTTGTGTGGGATCACCACACCAGAAGTTAGACCCAAATCTCCGAAATCAAAACCAGGTACTTGTTGAATTTCCATTGCATTCAGACGGTCTTCCAACTGCTTGTACTTGTCTTCAGCAGGAGGGTATTGTTCGTCGTTGAAATCTGTCTCGTTGTCGGAGACCACTGGACTAGGCACCTCTCTCTCATGGGGACTGCCTTTCCCTACAGATGGAGTTGTCCTCTCAGCTTCATCCTGCAGTGTGTTCCCAGATCTGCGTCTAGGGCTGAACAAAACAGTCTTCCTCTTCTTCTTCTGAATCAGAGTCTTCAATTCCTTTTGACCCTGAGCTAGGCTCACAATCAACTCCTGGAACTGGGCATTCTGAGCCTGGAGAGCCTTGATGGATTGCTCAGTAGACGATTCAGGATTCATGACGATCGGCTGAAATAAACAGCGAAGAAGGTAAGCAACCTGTCAAAAGGGTACCTGCAATGCAATGATATGGATGTATGCATGCAATGTTTTCAAGGATCTCGCAGGGTAAACAAGAAAATTGTTAGAGCTGGGATCTGATAGCTTGATTGAGGGAACTGTATGTTATTGAGAGTCCTTCTTCGAGGGTTAAGGCTCACCATATTGAATGGGTCATAGCCCCTGACTTTAGTCATCATGTCTGGTTTTGATTTCCAAACAACCTTGGTTAAGGGAACCTTCTTCAAGAGTCAGAGCTCACCATATCAAGTGGGTCATAGCCCCTGACAACTTTGGCTAGAGGAAAATAAATCCCCTTTTCCCCTTGCTAGACATTATGGTTCATTCTGACCTGCATCACAAGCCCTTGAGATCCTTGAAACGGGTTAGTCTTTATGCAGGATGCATGCAATGGTATGATGTTATGCTATGCATGGGGTAATGTGGGTAACTTTGTTATAAGTCCCTACTAAGGACTATAAACAAAACCTGCAAGAAACTTAGTCAACCCTGTTATGAGTCCCAATTAAGGACTATAAACAAAACCTGCAAGAAGCTCAAGTGTCAGATAACAAGCATGCAAGTAGTCAAGTTGGAAGGTACACAAGTCACACAAGAGAAACCCTTAGAGTTCAGGCCAGCATGGGGTCTGGGTATTACCCTCTTGAAGTTGGTGGGCTCAACCTGTCCTATCAAAGTAACCGGGTTCTTAGAGGATCCCAATATCATTGACTACCCTCAATCGGTCATAACTCCAGCATCGCAATCTTTTCTTGCGGCCAGAACCATCGCGAGAGTTTAGCCTCAATGGGTGTAGCATACTGCTACTGTTCTATTGGCCAAGTTGTGTCATTTAAGGTTCTAAGGTCTGTTGGTGCTTAATGACTCCTCAGAAGACCCATATTCTCCTCATTGCAACACAAGGGATATCGGTACAGACCAAGGTGCCACACCAACGTAGCCACTGTTTCACCCGTGTCGGTCTACGCCGGACAGGTCCCTCACAGCTTATGCTACCTAAACAAGGTATCCCCAGATCCGGGTTAGGATCTATGTAACTCCCATGCAACCCACAATTTAAAGCAAGCAAACCAATACAATTGAAAACACAGTTATGAACTATCCCTAAGGTACACCTCACTTTAAGTAAATCCCCAGCAGAGTCGCCAGTTTTGTGATCGGTGGATCTGGAACTGACTGTTTAATGCTGGTTCGCGAAATGTCGCGGTAAGCAAGAGTCGCCACCGTCTTTTATTTTCTCCAAATGGAAAGGACAAAAGCACAGAAAAATTCCTTAAAGAGATTGCTCTCGGTTCGGGAGGTAGGTTATAGAAAGGGAAGGTGTTAGCACCCTTTCTATCCATGGTTATCCATGGGCTCTTAGATACTTGCTCATTGTGTTTTCAAAAATGGTTTGTTTGCTTTTCAACTGTGGGTTTTAAAAAGTCTCTTTGAAAATTCCAGTTCGACTCTTGTATCGGTCCTCAAGAGTGTTTGAAAAGTTGTTTTCGAAAGCTTTTGAAAAGTGTCGGTGTGAAAAGTATTTTTAATTTGTTTTTGAAATTAGAGCAAGTATCTAGAGTCGTCTACCTACCCTAAGGAATTCGTCTATGTAAATGTCCTTTAAAGTAGTGCCATCCCACCATTGAGAGATAGGTAGCATCACCATTGGAGGTGTTCGGGTCAATTCGAAGGTTCGGGACATGGTGATCAACAGAGCAATGGGAAGATACCTTAGAAGCTACCCTCATGCCAGGTTCCCGGATCATGAGGACTTACTAAGACATCCTCTACTCGACGATCACCTTTCGAGGCAAGGCAACAGTGAGGCGTACCCTAGGGGTGGTGTGTGATTTGTGTGTCAAGTTCATTTGCATTTTATCTTGTTCATGTCAGGGGTGATCTACGCGTTTATTTTTATGTTGTCATTCATTCTTGCATGCCATTATTAACAGTTAAAAAGTTGCGAGAATTATAAAGTTCCTAAACTATTACAAAGGCGCGGGTCCACATCGCCAAATTAAATCCAGGACCCGATTTAACATAAAATAAAGAAATAAAGTGCGAGAAATATAAATTTACACGGCTTTGGGAGAATTACATTAATATTAAGAAATAAAATAAAATGCGCGAATTAAATTAAAATAGAAAGCGAGGGTGTTGGACCCTTTTTAATGAAATTAAATTATTATTAACAAATTAATTAAAATAAAATAAAAAGAAATTATTTTTTTGAGGTTTTTTGGTATTTATGATTTTTATGTGAAATAAATGAAATTAAAACCTAATTCTAGCTATTTTTTTAATTTATTAAGAAAATATGAAAATTACCTAAAATTAAACCTAATTAATTAATGCAGTTTGATTTATGAAAATAAATAATTAATTATTAGCGATGAGAAAAAGTAATTAAAATAATTAAAACCTAATTCTACAAGTTTTTAATTTATTAAGAAAAGATATTAAAATTAACCCTAGAATTGAAAACTAAATTAAATGATTTTTATTTACAAAAAATATTAGTTAAATAAAACATATTTTGATTTTTTATGACTTTCTGATTTTTTATATTATTTTTTATATTTTATGAAAAAAACAAATTAATTTAAAGAATAAAAAAAGAGAAATAATTGAAACAAATAAAATAAAAAAAATGAAAGAATGGCAAAACCTTGGGGGGTTCTGTCCCCAATTGGAGGTTTAAACTGTGGTAATCAGTCCCATCTTGGGAGGCCCTTTGTTGACTTTTCCTGGAAGCATGTGCGTGCGTTGACTGCAGCGTTTCATGGACTTTGACTCTGGACCATTGGATTGAGATCAGTAGGCATGTGGCACGTCTGGATGATGAGTGTATGGTAGGCCTTTGAGGGGAAATTGCACGAGATTATGCTGAAACAAAAAATATTGAACAAGGTGAGGGACCTGGGAATCGAACCCAGGTCCTAGTGCTCATGTGACAACGCATCCACCATCTGCGCTATTGGCTTTCTTTGTAGTATTAGTGGACAACAAATAATGTATATAATAAAAACACGTTAATAACATTAACTCAAAAACGCGCTAAAATTTTAAATGGACCAATCATCGCCTTACACCTCACCTTCTTCTTCCTTGTTTGGATTTTCCCTGAAACATAAAAAGATTTAACGGGGGTTTTAAACCCCCCCAAAACATGCCGTTTTCAAGAATAGCGAATAGCTCGTCTTGGGTGAGAAATTGGGCGCGATAGGATGGTTAGGTTCGTCCAAGCTTCCTCGTTTCAACCATGGCACTGAGATGTCTTGATTTTTCCATATGTGTAAACGCCCAATTTCACAGTTTGATAACCCTAATAATCGTCCATGGTGAAATTGCGTATGGGTGTGGAAAACTTAATTGAACAACACAGTTAGCTTCAGAATGATAAGAGCATTACAAAACAAGCATTAGAATTGAAAATTATGGCATGAATGATCAGATGCGATTTATGCAAAAAAGTGAAACAGTTGAACTGCCATATACCAATCCTGGGCGTTAGGGATGATGCTTTTGATTCAGAAACGTCCCTGGAGACTTTTGTAAGCTAATGGAATCAAAGTTTTCCTCTGAATCGTCCTCTAAGGCCACTTTCAGTTTTGGACTTTTTTGATAAAATTGCAAGTTTGGTTTATGAGATGGGGCGCAGCATTCATGTGTTCAGCATTAGGGTTAGGTTTTCACTTGTATAGAGAACGAATTTGATCAATAATCCAAGCCCATAGCCTTGCTTTTAATGGTTTTCAAGATTTGATTTTTAAGAATCTTTTCCAATATTTCTTCATGAAGAACCATGTCAATTTGCACCAATTCTTTCCTCTTTTGTCTTGCACAAAAAGATTTGAAAACCTAGTTTTGGTATTTTCCACATATTTATTTTAACTAAATGAATTATTAGCAATTAAAAATTCAAATAAATAAATAAAAATGATGAAAAACTTCCCTTTTGGCCAAATGGTCGTGCACATTCTTTGGATGATGAATCTTGGAAGAAAAAGAGGCCCATTAGCATTTTTAAGACATTTGAAGCAAAGTTGACTTTTCAAAATATCCAAAAATTTCCCAACTTCCACAAGGCATAACTTGCTCAATTTGTAAGCTTTGATCATGTTCTTGGACATTTTGGAAAGGTCTTGAAGTCCTCTAACCGATGCCTTTGGTCCCATGTCATTTTGATTTACCAATCTCAAGTTATGGCCTTTGACTTAAAGTCCCTTTTTGTTGACTTTTGAAAATGACCTATAATGTTGAAATTGATAACTTTTTGTGAGAGCATTTCTTATACTTGAAGTGTGAAGAGGAGTTGTAGGAAATGTCTTTCTCTTAAAAATGAGCTTTGGATGGAATTTTTCTGATAATCCATGTGGAAGTTATGCCTTGGTCAAGTTACAGTTGACTTTTTCAACTGTCCAAATATGTAAACTTTTGCATCTTGAGACTTTTTGAGCCAAGCTTTGAGAATCATGATCAAGAATTGATCAAATGATGTTTGTGGCTTCAAAATGAGATGTTGACCAAAAATTTGAACTTTTGACTGTCAAATGACCATTTTGCCCTTACAGTTGACTGTAGTGCAATTAGGGTTTTTGACTGTGCAATTTTGTGCTGTAAGTCTTGAAACTTGGTATGAGGATGCTTGACCATGTTTATAGGCATGTGGGACTTGATTGGACCCTTGGAAACTTCAATTTCTTTGTCATAACCAAAACCCTAGTTTTTGACTGTTAGGAGGCCTTTGAACTGTGCAATCCTTGGGGAATTTTGAAGCATGCTTTTGGCAAATCTTGAAGAATATGGGAGGGCAAATTTTTGGGTACAACACTTGGAATTTTTACAATTTTTATGCCATTCATTCTTTTGTATACTTGTTCATTTGTGAATCACTTCAGCTCCTACCCATTTTGTGAGGTAGCTTTCCGTTGTTCACATATGCTAGAGACCACAAATCTTGTTTTAACTGGATTTTATTATGCTTAATATTTTGTTTGTGTTGGTTGTATGAAAGCATAAAAATAATTAAGGAATTTTTTCGTCCATTTTGAGCACAACTACCCTTGGCCAAATAGTAAATTCACCTTGTGAGTGTGTGATCATTAGTATCCCCTTTTGAGCCCTTTTTGTCGGTATCCATATTGATTTTGCTAAATGCTTGTCTATGAGTGTTTGGTTTAATTTTTTGTATGGATATTGATTCTTTGTTTTCCTCAACCCTTAAGTATGATTTGTATTTTGAATTTTTACCTTTCCTTAGAAAGTAGGAAGTATTCACATTATGATGATGCTTTAATTCAAGTTTGGGAGAGATTTGTTTGCTCACATATGTTGTTGATTGCTATGAGGTGGAGAAAAATAAAAAGAAATAAAAAGAAAGAAATAAAATAAGTGAAAAAGAAAGAAAGAAAAAGAAAAAAAAAAAGAAAAAGTTTTGAAAAATAAAAATAAAAAGAGTATGAAATAATATTGTGTTAATAAGTGATGTGTGTTGGTTTCAGAAATTTGGAATGAAGAAAAAGTTTGATTGAAGTTATTTTACTTGAGTCTTTGTGAGTTGATCACTCCCTTAGGTTTATGCAAGTTTGTTTCGATTAGCTTTAGGATTTATCCCTTGTTTGTTAACGAAGCCACAATAGGACCTTGGAAAGCCCTTGATATTCTTGCCTTTGTATTTTCATTATGAGTTTTTGGATGAATGCATAATTTAGTCTTTTCTTTGCAATATTGTGGATGAGTGAAAATGCCTTATTTTGTGTGTTTTTCATCTACCGATGATTGTTTTTGCTAGATGTGATTCATTTCCGAACTAGTGTTGTTTTAGAATGTTTGGCATGTTTAACATTTGTTTCGTGTTTATGTTATCATCGTAGTTTAGTGGTAAGTATGTTTCTTCGCGTGTACCATTTTTCATTTGAACCATTGCATTTGTTTTCCATTTTCAAAACTTGTTGATTCACGATTCTTTGGTTTATCACTTTTGGTTCTTTGAGTTGTTTGGCCTTGTTTGAGGAAAAACAAGTTCAAGTTGGGGAGAATTTGATAAGTGCAAATTGTAGCTATTTTTGTACATACTTTTTGTTGCACTTATTGACTTTTTGTTGTTAATATCTTTGAATAAATCTGAATTTTCTGTAAATACGTTTAGTTTGTGTTTATTTGTGTTTTTGTGTACACAGCGTACCATTTGATGTTTTTCCATTCATTTTGTAGGTATTTGTTGCATTTTGGAGCATTGAGGAATAAGGTGTCGAAGGCACGGCTTTGAATGCGCATTTTTGGAATAAAAGACTTGTTTTGGGTCATTGTGTCCACGAGAACCCGCTTATCACGCTAAGGCTGCTAAGCGCGAGAGCGCTTAGCGCATTTTGTAGTGCCCTGCTTGCATTTTTATAGTTTTAGCAGAAGCATTGTTTTGAAGCCCGCTTAGCGCGGATAGCGCGCTGTTTTACCCCAAAATTTGCCCTCCCTTATTTCTCAAGACATTGCAAGAAGAATCTCCAAATGGCTCAAGATGGCTCAAGAGTTGGACAGTCAAATCATCTCCTAAGGCAGTCAAACTCAAATTAGGGTTTTGTGTGGCATCAAGGTCCTTACATACAAATGACCCCAAGTTCTCCCCAATGTCCTAATATGTTCTCAAGTTCATACATGTCAAAATTCAAGCCTCGCAGAGGAAGTTTGGTCAGTCAATTGCTCAAGAGGCCCAAAAATTAACTGTGCTAGGGCAAAAAGTCAACTGTGACCTACAAATAGTCAAACCTCAAGATTTTTTTGTCAACATTATCATTTTGAAGGATAATTCATCATTTTATCAAGGGTTGATCATGATTCATCAAGGATTGCTCAAGATTCATCAAGATTCAAAAGTTGCTAAATTAGGGTTTTGTAGGAAAAGTCAACTCAACTTTGACCAAGTATAACTTTCTCATACTTTATGAAAAATGACCCATCCAAAGCGCATTTTGAAGGGGATGCAATTTCCTACAATCCATCTTCACATCCCAAGATCAATAAATGCACTCACAAAAGGTTACAAATTTGGACATTATAGGTCATTTTTGAAAGTCAACAAAAACACCTTTTTTTCCAAAGTTTATAAATTGAGAATTAAATATCAAAATGCGATGAGACCAAAAGGTTTGGTTAGAGGACATATCAAGGTTTCTAAAAAGTCCAAGAACACCTCCAAAAGTTCAAAATTGAAGAAGTTATGCATTGTTAAAGTTGGGCATTTTTCCAAAGTTGCCAAAAGTCAACTATCCTCAAAACTTCAAATTTTTTCAAAAGGGCCCACTTTTTCCACTTGATTTGATCTTGTCACACTACACACGTGGCCTATCTTAAATTTTATGTCCATTCATTAATTTTTCTATTTTTATTTGATTTTTATTGAATTAATTTATTTTTAATCAATTTAAATCCAAATAAAATCCAAATATTGATGAAATAGGATCTTTTTGATTGATACAACTTTCAATTATCATCATGGACAAGATCAAACTCGAATCAAGCCATGTTATGAACAAAATATTGGATTTGGGACATTTTTGGAAGCTTTGTAATGGAGGATCATATAATATCTTCAATCATCAATTCACAAAGATTCAAAGCCCAAACTTTGACCTAATGCATTGCTGGATACATATACAAACCAAAGGCACACGATTTGAGAACCTAGAGGCTGCTAATTCACAAGAACAAAAACTGAAAAAAGCTTGAAAAAGTGTGGAATTGAAATCTTGGTTAGAGGCCAATTCAACACAAAATCTCAACGTAGACTTCTTGCCTGACATCCACTGAAGCTATTGCAATCAAAAGCCAAGCCATTCGTCACCTAAAACACGCTGTAAGTATCCCTGAAAGTGGCCCTGTACATGAAATCGAAACTCCATATTCTTGAGTTTTCTTGGCCAAATCTTTGCATATTCATGCTTTTCGTTGCATTTGGAAGCTTTTGGCATAATTTGATTGCACTTTTATAGCTTGTAACCCCCTAGCCGATTCTTGGGTTTGTGGAATTCGTTTTTGGGTATTTTTGCTACAGGTAAAATTAGGGCAAACGATGGACAGGGATGGACTCAGGAGAGGAAGACGAACGTGGTTATGGTCTTGTAATTAATTTCCATGGCCTATAGCTCATTTTAGGATTGACCTAGGGATTTTGCTGCGGATTCAAATCCGCAGGAAAAATAACAAGGGCCATTGGAGAAGATGAAGACATGTTCATGTCCGATTGGCCCATTCAAACAAATCTCGCGCGTTTTTATAATTTCTAGCATATTATTTGTTTTTCTCTTATAATATTGTTTATCCATTATAATAACAAATACGTGCAGTGGTTGAGTTGGCAAGCGTGTTATACAAAAATCCAATGGGACCTGGGTTCGAATCCCAGGTCCCCCAAATGCCTCTTATTATTTTTCCCCAGATAATCCAATACAAGCTCCTATGCGTGATGTACCATGCTCCCTCAGATCTCAAGATGCCAGATGGCCTCCAGGCCAAATCTAAAGGCCAAAATTGAGCGTGCACCATGTTCTCTAGTCAACAGGCATACATGGGAATCTGGAAAGTCAATCAGGCCAACGTAAATGGGCCTCTCAAAAATGATGAGCACACCTTCAATCTGGGCCCAAACCCCCCATTGGCTTATTTCTTTCCTTTTTATATTTTCTTTTGTTTAATTGTTTTATATTATTATTTTTGTTAATTAATCACTAACCAATTAATATTTTTCTTAATAAAATAAAAAAAAAACACAAGAATATATTTTTATTTATTAAAATTAAATTCATGACTTTATTTTTGTAAATAAATTAATTTAATTGATTTAGCTTTAATTAGGTATAATTTCAATATTTTTGCAATAATTAAAATTAATGTAGAATATTAGGTTTTAATAATTTTGACCAAATTTATTTTATTTCCTTAAATATAAAAAATCCAAAAAAATATTTTCATTAATTAATTAATGTATTTATTTAACTTAGATTTATTTCCTTTTAATTCAAAATAAATAACAAAAAATGCTTTCTTTTCAAAAAGGGTCAAAACCCTAAAAATGTGCCGTTTTAATTTCTCGCACGCGATCAATTTTTGCCTCAATATTGTAATTGCTTCCAGAATGTAATACCTTTAAATAGGACTTTAAATTATTTTATTGCTTTCTTTTATTTTTCGAAATTTTAATTTAAATTGTTGTTTTTGGCGATGTAATTACCCGACGCCCTGTAATAATTTAGATTTAATTTCCGCAAAATACTAATTGTTAGATGTTTGGTAATAGGGAATGCATGACAAGATCGAATCTTTAACCTAAAATCAACGTAGCTCACCCATGACATGTACAAAGATAAATTAAATGAAACAATACACTCGCACATGCGCACTCTTAGGGTACACCTCACTTGGTTGCCTTCGAACATGGTCATTGAGTATAGGAAGTTTTAGAGGTCGTCCTCTTTTCCAAAGATCATAGTTGCCTCGAAACGGTTGCCTCGGAAAAATGATCTAAGACATTAGGGTTACCGCTAAGGTGTCTTAACATTGCTTTAGTGACCACACGTCCCTTAATCGAATTGACCCTTAAAACTCCAACGACGGTGCTACCTACTCATTCATAGTGGGATAGCATTGTCTAAAGGACATTAGCACAGATTGATTCCTTTTTCGAGTAGGTAGATGGTTCTTAAGTACTTGCTCTCTTCAAAAACAAAATAAAACTTTTCGCACTTACACTCCTTTCAAACAAAAAATTCTTTCAAACCCACAAACACAAAGAAAAGCAAATTTTGAAAACACTTTGAGCAAGTACCTAAGAGCCAGTGGATAACCACGGATAGAAAGGGTGCTAACACCTTCCCTTTCTATAATCTACCCCCCGGACCCGAGAAGCATCTTGAAAAAGAAATTTTTCTGTGCTTTTTTCCTTTCCTTGTTGGATAAAATAAAAGACAGTGGCGACTCTTGCTTACCGCGACATTTTGTGAAAACAAACGCAAAACGTAAACCAGCATTCCAAAACAGTCAGTTCTCTTCCACCGTATCACAGAACTGGCGACTCTGCTGGGGAAATATATAAGTGAGGTGTACCTTAGGATTAGATCATTGTGTTTTCAATTGTTTGCTTTGCATGATTTATATTTGTGGGCTTGTATCGGAGTTTCTATAGATCCTAACCCGGATCTGGGGATACCCTTTAGGTAAGTAGCAATAAACTCTGAGGGAACTGTACGGTGTAGACCGATACGGTCGAAGCAGTAGCTACATTAGTGTGGCACCTTGGTGTGTACCGATATCCCTTCTGTTGGAACAAGGAGAATATGGGTCTTCTAAGGGGTCATTAAGCACCAACTGACCTTAGAACCTTAAATTGACCAACTTGGCCATAGAACAGTAGCAGTATGCTACACTCATTGAGACTAAACTCTCGCGATGATTTCGGTCGCAAGAAAAGGTTGCTAAACTGGAATTATGATCAATCGAGGGTAGTTAGTGATATTGAGATCCTCTAGAACCCGATTACTATTTTTAGGATAGGTTTAAACCAACTGAATTGAAAAAGGGTACTACCTAGACTCCTTGCCAGCCTAAAATCTAAGGGCTCTCTGTGTGACTTGTGTGCCTTTACCGTGTTTTCTATTTGTGGATACTTGTGGTGTGCTTTCCATCATGACATCATGACATCATAACATTGCATACATCTTTCATTGGACTAACCTATTTCAAAGACAGGAGGGATTCATCTTTGTTTCTGTTTGTAGGTCATCATGATGCCCATGCGTAGAAATACCATCCGGATTAACTTTGTCCAGGTTCCCACCTTGCTTAAAGATTTGGTTGCAAAGATGCCTGATACTAGCTCTTTCATCAGAAGACATGGTTATCTTCTCAGTTTGGTCACCTCCAAATTGGACGAGCAGATGATGAGTGTTCTGGTCCAATTCTATGATTCGTTGTACCATTGTTTTACTTTTCAAGACTATCAGCTGGTTCCCACCCTAGAAGAGTTCTCTGAGCTGCTCGGTATCTCTATTCTAGAGCAGACCCCGTTTACTGGTTGGGAGAAGACTCTTAGGCCCAAAGAGATTGTTGCAGCCCTTCATATGACAAAGGAAGAAGTTATGGCTCATTGGAAGACTAGAAGTGGAGCAAAGGGCTTTCTGACTAAGTTCTTGGTTAGTAAGGCTAACTATTTTTGGGATAATCTAGACTTGAAGGCGTTCAAGGATATTCTAGCTCTTTTGATATATGGCTTGGTATTGTTTCCGAACTCTGACTCCTTCGTTGATGTGAATGCTATAAAGATCTTCATCTTTCACAATCATGTACCCACTCTCTTGGGTGACATCCTTCATCAGCTCTATACTCATACTGCCCGAAAGCGGGGAACCTTGATGTGTTGTGTTTCGTTGTTGGCAAGGTGGTTTATTTCGCACCTTCCCAAGTCAGTGCTGAAGAACAAAGAAGGAATGGGTTGGGCTTACAGGGTTATGTCTCTCTCCCATAATGACATTATCTGGACTCTCAAGGGTATGGACGAGGTGACTATTATTGATCGCTGCGGGGAGTACCCTAATGTTCCACTACTAGGAACCCATGGAGGAATTTGTTACAACCCGTGCTTAGCCTTACGTCAGTTTGGGCGTGCCAGAAGAGAAGGCCCTCATTAGCTGTTAATGCCTAGTATCATCTTTAATTTTCAAGGAGATAGCAACGAGCAACGTCGTAGATTCATAAGGGCTTGGGATAGAGTTCACCAATATGATCCACATGAGCTGGATCCAAAGACTTCTCTGCCAATGGAGCCATATCTCAGATGGGTCCGTATCCGTGCTCAAAAGCTAGGTATGCCGTATGAAGCCGTCCGGCCTGTCACTCTTGAAGTTGCTATTGAAGAAGGGGTTCTTCCAACCATCCTCCATCCTCATATGCCCACTGACATTGGGACCCTAAAAAGGTCTTGGATGCAATTGAGGGAGGAACGGGATTCTTACCGAGAGAAGTTCAACGAGCAAGAGCAGAATATCCAGAGGTTGACTAGGCAGTTGGAGAACGAGAGGATCCTGGATGACTATGTCCACACTGAGAAGAAGAGACCATGGGAGCATTAATGGACCTTGGATGATTTCCTTTCCAGTTTTTATTTACCTTTCAGTATTTCCATTATTGTAACGCCTGAGGGCATCAGTTGAACAATTTGAATTTCAAAGTTTTATCTAATAAAGTGTGTTTCCTTTCTGGTTTACAAATTTGAGTCTCTCGATTGTCTTTGAAATCATAATCATACGCATTTCATCCCATGCACTTCATAACAGGTGCCCATTACAGGTCTCTTATCTTCTTTGCTGTTTATTTCAGCACTCATCATGTCTGCTGAACCTTCAACTGAGCAAGCCATCAAGACCCTCCAGGCCCAGAATGCCCAATTTCAAGAGCTGTTCATGAATCTAGCTAAGGGTCAGCAAGATCTGAAGACCCTGATTCCGAAAGAGAAGAAGAAGAAGAAGAGGACCATCATGTTAAACACTGGTCCTAGGTTTGGAAATAGGCTTCAGAATGAAGTTGATCTGACCACCTCATCTGGAGGGAAAGATAGTCAAGAAGAAAGGAGGGCTCCTAGCCCTGTGGTCTCCGACAACGAGACAGACTTCGACGAAGAACAGTATCCTCCCGCCGAGGATAGATACAAACAAATTGAAGACCGGTTGAGTGCTATGGAAGTACAAAAAGTGTCTGGTCTGGACTTTGGTGATCCGGGTCTATCATCTGGGGTAGTGATTCCCTACAAATTCAAGGCACCAGCCTTTGCTAAGTATGACAGAGTTTCTTGTCCGAAGCTGCACCTCCGGTCATATGTAAGGAAGATCCAGCCTTACACCGCTGATAAGAACTTATGGATCCATTTCTTTCAAGACAGTCTCTCAGGGACTCATCTTGAGTGGTTTTATCAGTTGGACGGAGCCAGTATCCGCAGTTGGGAAGATTTGGCTACTGCATTCTACAGGCAGTATCAGTACAACTCCGACCTCGCTCCCACGCGTACCCAACTCCAGGGTATGTCAATGGGAACGGGTGAAGTATTCAAAGATATGCTCAGAAGTGGAGGGACCTCGTCGGTAGAGTGCAACCACCCTTGGCTGATCGAGAGCTTGTGGACATGTTTCTGGGGACCCTATCTGGTCCATTTTTTAACCATCTGATTGGAAGCTCTTCATCTGGGTTTACAGAGCTTATTTTGACCGGTGAGAGGATTGAGGCTGGTATTAAGGCTGGTAAGATACAGAAGGGTGCCTCATTAAGCACTGAGAAGAAGCCATTTAAGAAAGAGTCCAGTGCTGTCTACAGTTCAAGAAACCAGAATAGACCTGAACGCCGCCAAGCTGTTAATGCGGTTGTTATTTCAAAACCTGCTGGTGCTCCTCAGCACAACAATTAACAAAAGGATGAGAGACCTCGAAGGCAATTCACCCGCCTCAGCATGACCTTGTCTCAGATTCTTCCACAGTTGCTGAAGACCAATCTGGTGATTCTAAAGGAAGCCCCGAAAAATTCAAATACAACATCACCAAGGTATAACCCTAATGCCCGCTGGGCTTTTCACTCTGATAGCCTGGGGCATGATATGGATGATTGTTGGGTTTTGAGGCATAAGGTGCAAGACTTGATCGATGCGAAGGAGATTGAGTTCGGAGCACCAGAAAAGCCTAAACAAGATGCAGGGGTGAATGTTATCGGGGATGATGATGATGAAGAGTTTGATATCGACAGTTGGATCTACCCGACTGCCAATGGTGGATTAAGCAACTGGACAGCGAAGGATTCTATGCCCGTTTCTGTGATCACCCAGTAATGAAACTTTTTTTTTGAATTTGTAACATACAATGTTTTGAACTTTATGGCCCGGTGTCTTACCCTGGGCACTGTGGCTTCATTTGTGAGGGTTTTATGTGTGTCATTTTCATATATCATTAATAAAAGCATTTGGACGTTTCTTGTATTTCAAATCTTGCGCTCCTTGTTTTTATTTATTATATATTGCAAAACGGCTATTTTATACACACTCATGTATCATGATCTACACCCACTCTGGATCTCACTGGTAACGACTATGCTACTGCCAGTTATGACTTCGAAAATCCGATCAACTTAGTCGAAGACGAAGGTGAAGATGATTGTGAAGTGTCGGGTGAGTTTGTTAGACTGTTGTTTCAAGAAGAGAGGGCCATACAACCTCCAAGCCATCAATTCAGATACCTCCAATTGCAGGAAGACCGTTGATCTCATACTTAAAAATGCTGGATAATACAAAGAGGCGTGCTGGGGCAGCATGACGAGTCTGGCCGAAAAGAGCATGCTATTTACTACTTCAGCAAAAAGTTTACCGACTGTGAGACCCAATACTCACTGCTCAAGAGAACTTGCTACGCTTTGGCACGGGCTGCTCGCCGGCTAAGACAGTACATGTTAGCTCATACCACCCTTGTTGATATTAAAAAAGGTGCACATACCTCAAGTCCCTCTAAACATTTTGACGGCACCTTGGCCTTTTGCAATGTGGGGCATTGATATGATCGGCGAGATCAGACCTACGGCATCCAACGAGCATCGTTTCATCCTAGTAGCCATTGATTACTTTACGAAGTGGGTCGAAGCAGCTTCCTTTGCTACCGTAACCAAGAACGTCGTGGCACGGTTTATTCGGCACAATCTGATATGTCGATATGGTGTACTAGAGAGAATCATTACAGACAATGGTACCAATCGCAACAACAAGATGATCACTGAGCTCTGCGAGCAATTCAAGATACAACATCACAACTCTTCTCCCTACCGGCCGAAGATGAATGGGGTTGTAGAAGCGGCTAATAAGAACATTAAGAAGATTGTGCAGAAGATGACGGTGACATACAAAGACTGGCATGAGATGTTACCATTTTCTCTTCATGGGTACCGTACCTCAGCGCGGACGTCAACAGGGGCAACACCCTATTCCTTGGTATATGGCATGGAGGCAGTCTTGCCCATTGAAGTTCAGATACCCTCTCTCTGAATCATGAAGGATGCAGGTTTGAGTGAAGATGACTGGATTCAGACCAAGCTTGATCAGCTGAACCTAATCGACAAAAAGAGACTTACTGCTATTTGCCATGGTCAGACGTACCAAAAACGGATGATCAAGGCATTTAACAAGAAAGTTAGACGACAAGAGTATCAAGTTGGGGATCTGGTAATCAAGCGCATTATCTTACCTCAAGGTGATCCCAAGGGAAAATGGACCCCTACTTATGAAGGGCCATTTGTGGTTAAGAACATTTTCTCAAGAGGAGCTATGATTCTAACCACCATGGATGGTGACGACCTTCCTCACCCCGTCAATGAAGACATAGTGAAAAGATACTACGCATAAACAAAGACCCGCTAGGTTGAGTGGCCTAGTCAAAAATAAGGGCTTCCCGGCGAACCAAAAGGGTTCGGGCAAAAATAAGGGATGAAAATGAAAAAATCTGTACACCCGGCAAGTCGAAAACCTGAAAAGGCGGCTTGGGCAAAAAAGGGTATCCCGGTGGACTGAAAACCCGAAAGGGCGGTCCAGGAAAAAATTAGGGATCAAAGCGTAACGCTATTGGATCGCCTTGCATCCAGACTTCGTTATCAACTATCAAGCTCAGACGACACCAATCAATCTGATTCATCTTCAACTAGTAGCAAAGTGATGAGATGCTCGAGGACATAAAGGAAATAGCAGAGTTAGAACCCAGTGGGATTATTCACATAGCTGTTTTGTTTTCCTTTTACAAATTGCATAAATTCTATTTGTTCGGCGGGGTTCTCTTACTAGGACGTCATCCTCTTGTACAAAAATGCCTATTTACAGGCCAAATTTCAAAAATCAATATAAATTCATTTTCAGACAAGTTTCAAACTGTTTTTCCTTTATCTGTTTTGTTTTGCAAAGAATGTCCGAGGTTCATTTTTTATATATGCATTTAACATTAATTGTTGATCATAAATATTTACATGCGAAACAAAAGACGAATTACGGGTAACATCAGAAACAAGGGGCAATAAGAATTGTCCGAGCTGTAGGGTTGCTCTGTTCACCAGGTACAAAGATAGATTCAGCTGAAGAATATGGCTAAGATACTTTCTCTCCCCGCAGAGTAAGACAATAATGATAGCTCCCAGCTGAGACTTGCAATAGTGAATCAGCAATACTCTCCCCAAGCAGATTTGATCTACCATCAGCACTAAAAAGGTCTTAATATTCCCCAGCGGAGTATAAGAATATTCCCCAGCAAGTATCAGAGTATCCCTGGCAGTCTTAATATTCCCCAGCAAAGTATAAGAATGTTCCCCGGCAGTCTACATGATACCCCCCGTGGAGTCAATATTTCCCCAGCACGGTATGAAAAAGCTTCCCCAACGGAGTTGAATCATCCTCCCCAGTAGACTCTGGAAGTGTATCCCCAGCGGAGTACAAAGAATCATTCCCAGCAAAATTCAGAGGTTTATCCCCACAAGAGTCTAACAGGGTTATCCCCAGCAAATCACAACTGAAGGATCATCCCCAGCGAAGTTCTTTCCTTTCACAAACAGAAATTCAATCCTCAACAGATTCAATATCACCAACAACGGTAATCCATCCCCAGCGGAGTGTATCAGTGAAATCCCCAGTGGATTTTATCATTGAAATCCCCAGTGGAGTTTATCAGCGAAATCCCCAGCGGATTTTACCGTTAAAATCTTCAGCAGAACATCTCTTTCCCACAGAGTAATTCCCCTAGGAAATGTGATGTCAATGGAGACAAAACCAGTTAAATCGATTCCTAAAGATTTTCTGATGCGAATGCAGTCAATGGAGACAAAACCAGTTAAATCGACTCCTAAAGATTTTTCTGATGCAAACGCAGTCAATGGAGACAAAACCAGTTAAATCGATTCCTAAAGATTTTCTGATGCGAATGCAGTCAATGGAGACAAAACCAGTTAAATCGACTCCTAAAGATTTTTCTGATGCAAACGCAGTCAATGGAGACAAAACCAGTTAAATCGATTCCTAAATATTTTTCTGATGCGAACGCAGTCAATGGAGATAAAACTAGTTAAATCGATTCCTAAAGATTTTTCTGATGCGAACGCAGTCAATGGAGACAAAACCAGTTAAATCGATTCCTAAAGATTTTTCTGATGCGAACGCAGTCAATGGAGACAAAACCAGTTAAATCGATTCCTAAAGATTTTTCTGATGCGAACGCAGTCAAAGGAGACAAAAACCAGTTAAATTGATTCCTAAAGATTTTTCTGATGCGAACGCAGTCAAAGGAGACAACCCGTCAAAGGAGACAACCCATCAAAGGAGACAACCCGTCAAAGGAGACAAAACCACTTAAATCGATTCCTAAAGATTTTTCTAAGGCCATCCAGTCAAAGGAGACAATCCAGTCAAAGAAGACAATTCCGTCAAAGACATCAAAGGAGACAAATCCAGTCAAAAGAGACAATCCAATCAAAGGAGACAATCCAGTCAAAGGAGACAATCCAGTCAAATAAGACAATCCCGTCAAAGAAGACAAAACCACCTACCAACAATCTCCAAATTGCATCTATAAGCCCATTCCCGACATCACAATGTTGATACCACTTCATGCGAGTGCAAATTTCTGGGCACTCTAGTGTTCAATCATCTTCCACCTTTGGATCACGAAAGGCCCGAAAGCCAATCTATATCCTCAGGTTTAAGAAGATTGAACAGGGGCAACTATTGTACCCCAAAATATGCCCTCCCATATTTCTCAAGACATTGCAAGAAGAATCTCCAAATGGCTCAAGATGGCTCAAGAGTTGGACAGTCAAATCGTCTCCTAAGGCAGTCAACCTCAAATTAGGGTTTTGTGTGGCATCAAGGTCCTTACATCCAAATGACCCCAATTGCTCCACAATGTCCTAATATGTTCTCAAGTTAATCCATGTCAAATTTCAAGCCTTGCAGAGGAAGTTTGGTCAGTCAATTGCTCAAGAGGCCCAAAAATCGATTGTGCTAGGGCAAAAAGTCAACTGTGACCTACAAATATTCAAACCTCAATATTTTTTTGTCAACATTCTTATTTTGAAGGATAATTCATCATTTGATCAAGTGTTGATCATTATTCATCAAGGATTGCTCAAGATTCATCAAGATTCAAAAGTTGCTAAATTAGGGTTTTGTAGGAAAAGTCAACTCAACTTTGACCAAGCATAACATTCTCATACTTTATGATAAATGACCCATCCAAAGCTCATTGTGAAGAGGATTCCAGTTCCTACAATCCATCTTCACACCCCAAGATCAAGAAATGCACTCACAAAATGTTACAAATTTGGACATTATAGGTCATTTTTGAAAGTCAACAAAAACACCTTTTTTGCCAAAGCTTATAACTTGAACATGGAATATCAAAATGAGATTATACAAAAAGTTTTGGTTAGAGGACATCTCAAGGTTTCTAAAAAGTCCAAGAACACCTCCAAAAGTTCAAAATTGAAGAAGTTATGCATTGTTGAAGTTGGGCATTTTTCCAAAATTGCCAAAAGTCAACTATCCTCAAAACATCAAATTTTGTCAAAAGGCACCACTTTTTTACACTTGATTTGATCTTGTCACACTACACACGTGTCCTATCTTCAATTTTATGTCCATTCATTAATTTTTCTATTTTTATTTGATTTTTATTGAATTAATTCATTTTTAATCAATTTAAATCCAAATAAAATCCATATAATGATGAAATAAGATCTTTTTGATTGATACAGCTTTCAATTATCATCATGGACAAGATCAAACTCGAACCAAGCCATGTCATGAACAAAATATTGGATTTGGGAAATTTTTGGAAGCTTTGTAATGGAGGATCATATCATATCTTCAATCATCAATTCACAAAGATTCAAAGCCCAAACTTTGACCTAATGCATTGCTGGATACATATACAAACCAAAGGCACACAATTTGAGAACCTAGAGGCTGCTAATTCACAAGAACAAAAACTGAAAAAAGCTTGAAAAAGTGTGGAATCAAAATCTTGGTTAGAGGCCAATTGAACACAAAATCTCAACGTAGACCTCTTGAAGAAGTGAAAAACACAAGAAGGGGGGTTGAATTGTAAAACTTGAAATCAAATGCAGACAACACGTTATTTTTATCCTGGTTCATTTGATCTCAAACTACTCCAGTCCACCCGTCAAGGTGATTTCGCCTCTCTCCAACGAGGTCTTAATCCACTATATTCAACTGAATATTACAACTGCTTTAACAACTGCTAAAGCCTTCTTGAGTCTAAACCACAGACCGGTTTCTCAAGGAAATTCTTTCTTACAGATAAATGAATAATATGTGTGTTGAATGTTTTCTACAAAAACTTTATATCACAACTGTGATAATACACAAATTAAGCTTATGTGAGACTAGGATGCTATAACTAGAGAGTAAGCAATTTGAGAGATATAGAAAGTTGTATGAGTGAGGATGAAGAAGAGTTGCTTTAGACGTGTAAAGAGTTGTAGAGCATTATCCAATTCATTTCTCACTGACTTGTTTATATAGCCTTGGAAAAGATATGTTGTGGTCAATTATTCCATTTCAATGCCCATTACGTTCTTTCCATATTGAGAAGATCTTTGTCTTGGAATACAGCCGTTGGTAATAAAGTGTCTTGAATGCACAGTACCGTTGTCAATTCAGTGTGTTATTGGCTTTGGCTTATTCTGACGCTTCTAGGTGCTGATGATATTGTTTTGGTCTTGATCAGAGTTTAGAGTAACTTAAGCGCAGATCTGTTCATCAAGCTTCAGTGTATGCACATGCTTTGATCTTCTGATGCTGGCATATGATATTTCATCTTCTGATGCTGATGTTGACATTCTTATGCTGATATCCATCAGAGTTTCTGTAAATGCACAATATAATTTTTAGGTAGCATATATGTCTCATATGAATTATACACAATTTATTTAATCTAGCATTTTGTTATCATCAAAACTTTAACTTAGGGTAGTAGATTCAAACTTTGTTCTAACAATCTCCCCCTTTTTGATGATGACAAAAACCGGATATTTTCAATTGAATATTTAAAGAAAAAATATCAGAGATAACCAAATAATAAATTTGTATCAGCGATAAACAGAAAGGTATCAAAGATAAGAAGATAGGAAGATAGGGAATAGAAAGGTATCCGAGTTTTGATCAGAAAAACTCCCCCTGAGTTTATTACTTCCCTTTTAATTCCATGAGTCCTTTAGCATCAGATCTTTATTGAACTTTCTTTGAGCATCAGATCTTTCCTTTACTAGAGAAGAGCTTCAGTGTGTTAGAGTTCATCAGATTCTTATACCTGTAAGCTTATGCAGAACAAAGAAACATTCAAGTATATCAGAGTGTTAGAATGTTTGAGACTTTTGTCTCAGTAATCCGTTATTGAAAAATATCATTCTTTCTCCCCCTTTTTGTTAGCAATCAAAAAGTGCAAATAATTGAAGTTAAAAACGATCAGTGCAGAAAAACGATTGTATTCAATTCAGAGCTCAGAAAATATTACAAATAACATGTAAAGAAAATAGTGAAAACATCAAGAATAAAAATCTAAGAATGGGGAGGAAGGCGTGTGAACAGAGCTTCTAGCATGTTCTTAATCTGATCAGTGGTTTCCTTCTGCTGATGCACCATGCTGACTACTGAGTCAATCTTACTATCCTGAACATCCATCCTTTCCTTCATTCGTTGATCATTCTCATCCATTCTCTCCTACAGTCGAAGATCATTTTGCTTCAACTCTTCAAGAGTCTGCCTGTCCAATGTAGCTTGAGAGATGTCAGAATCAGGATGCTTCTGAGAGCTTTCTGCAATAACTTCTTCTTGACTTAAATCTTCAGCTGTAATCGTCTGTTCTTCTGCTGGTTGAACTGTTGAAGCTGGACGCTTTTCAGACCAAGGCTCACTGTCCAGATGAAGCACTTCCTCCTTCAGCAGCTGACTCAAAACTGGACCTTCAATTTCTTTCAGCAGATTGCTGAAGTTCTGTTGAGCCTGTTCATAGCTTTGGTCTTGCAGCTTAAAGGTTTCAGCGCATACCCATCCTCTGAAATGTGTCCAGAGGTGGTCTGAAATAGCAGGATCAATCACTTCCAGACTAGTCTGTTTTAGAGAAGAAATCCACTTCTGCATGCCTGCTTCAAAATTCAAGATGCTAGAACCAACATCTGGTTGTTTGGGTTTGGGAATGGTGGTTTTATTTTTAAGGGCAGCAAGGCGTTCAAGGACTGTTAGATCAATGAAGGTCTTGCTGGGGTCATCTGGATTTTGCTTGGGTGAGGGAGTAGGAGAATCAGGAATGATTATTGGACTGGATGTGGTATTAGGTGGAGTAATTTCCGGTAAGGATGGTAGTTGAGGATATTAACAGTGGGGCCACCGGGAAATTGAATGGCTAAGGGTTGTGGTTCAGCGGATTCAGATGATTGAGGTTCAGGGGATTGAGCCTCAGAGTGTTGAGACTCAGGTTGTGGAGATGATTCGTGTTGAGGTGAAGGTGGATTAAGTTCTGGTTGTGGAGATGGAGGTTGTGGAATTTCTGGTTCTGGTGAGTGTGGATCTTATGGTATTGGTGAGAGTGTAGTTTTTGGTTGAGGTGAATGAGGAGTTTCTGGTTGAGAATTTGGATTTTCTGTATGGGGAGCGGAAGAGTGTTGATCTATTTCTGAAAGAACTTTTTCAAGTTCTGATTTTGTTGTGGTTGTAGGTTTTGGATTGTGAGGTTTGGCGCGAGATCTTCTGAGGGTTAATGACTCAGAAGGGTCAAACTCAGGTTCAGTATCATCAATGGTTGGAATGGGAATTGGGATTTCAAAAGAAGCTGGGGTTGGAATAAATGTTGGAACAGCAGATGAATTTAAAACATTAACAGAAGACAGATTACCTCTCTTCTTTGGGGTCTGCTGAGACGATCCTTCTGATGCAACCTTTCTCTTCTTAGTCTTCTTCAGAGTAACCTCTGGTGTTTACTGGTGCAGATCTTTAATGTTCAGATCAGGATCTATGCCATCAGCTTTACAAGCATCCAAGTATCTGAGAACAATGTCTGGTTTATAGTCAATCTCAGAGAACATAGGAAAGTTGTCCAGAGGGACTCTTCTGCTGGTGATTTCAGCATGAGGAGTGACGCTGGGCTCCTTCCTTATATTCTCTATCAGCTTCATCTTCTTCAGATTCTTGGCATTCAGCTGCTTGCCAACAGAAGGTTCTAGAGAGCTTATTTCCTGTGCCTCTGTCAAGTGTTCAATCAGCCTATTCTCCGTTAGAATATTTGATATCAATCTGCCGAAGGGTATCCAATCCCTTTTAGTCCTTTCTTCTTCTCTCGTTTCCTTGACGCTTGTCTTCAGATGATTGAACAGAAGGTGAGCTAGGTTGATCTTGGACTTCTTTGCAATAAAATAAATCAGAAATTGCTGATCTATGTTTATATAGTCAGGAGAGCTTGTAGGCTTCCTGTGGTTGAAGCAGCCCAGAATAATCTTTGCCCAAATTCCGTGCTGATCTTTCAAATCTCTTATTTTGCTAGAGGGAACCCCATGTGTGAAAATCTCTCTTGCAATTAGGGCAGAGTTTGCACATCTATCTGCCATGTCAATACAGCGGATACCACCACCAGTGTATCCAATCAGCCTTGCAATGTGATCTTCAGTAATCACTATCTTCTTTCCCATGATATACGAAGTAACCTGATGAGTTGAGGAAGACGCATGTATCCAGAATTCTTTAACCAAAATGGGGAACGTTGGACCCACCAACCTATCAAAGTACTTTTCCCAACCTTGTGCCTTAATTTCTTCAGACAAATCAAAGCCATTTTCCTTCAAACTGTTGAAATCTACTATCAATTCTGACAAAACTTCCAAGTTCTTGACCGGAGTGAGGAGCGTTCTAAAAGGAATCTGATACTGTTCAGAAGAAGCATCTTGCTGGGAACCTGCCGATGGAGTGCTAGAGGATGCCATGTTCACACAAGGGTTTTTGAGAAAAAAGCTTGAAAAGGGTTTCTTTGAGAAAAAATGAACACACAGTAAGAACACAGAAAAATGTTGAAGATTGTAAGTGACGGTAAAAATGAATGAATGATGTTTAAGGCGTTTAAATAGGTTTCAAAAATTGTTTTGAAAACATAAACATTTTAAGAGAGAGAATTAAATCATGATTACTCACATTTAATGTTGGCTGATTTTGGGGGATTTAGAAAGATATTTGGAACGGTTACCCATGACATGTGTCTCAATGCATCCAATCGGCGCTTTGCCTTCTCAGAAGCGTGCACGCGTGTTCTGCTTCAAGAATTAGCTGATGACTGGATGACACTTATTTGATTTAGTGAACAGCACATCTATCCTTGAAATGAAACGCTCAGATCTTTATGGATAGAATCTGATACAATCTGCATGTCTAAATTGCTGAATGAAAATTGATCAGAAGTTCACAGTAAAATAAAACAAATTCTGAAGGTTAATATATAAAATTAAAACATTTTCACTCTGGGAAGAGCTTCATGCTGAGATGTTTCAGAATGAAGTTGAACCTATCTTCAGAAAGTGGTTTTGTGAAAATATCAGCCCATTGATGGTCTGTATCAATAAATTTTAAGTTTAAAATGTGTTTCTGAATATAGTCCCTAATGAAATGATGTTTTATTTCTATATGCTTAGCCCTAGAATGCAAAATTGGATTTTTACTTAAGCAAATGGCAGAAGTGTTGTCACAGAGTATATGAATGTTACTCTCAAATATCTGGAATTCTTCAAGCTGACTTTTCATCCAGAGCATTTGTGTGCTGCATCCTGCTGCTGCTATGTATTTAGCTTCTGCTGTTGATAGCGCAATTGTGGATTGCCTTTTGCTGGACCAAGAGATCAGATTTTCTCCCAGAAACTGGCAGCTTCTAGAAGTACTTTTACGCTCTACTCTGTCTCCAGCAAAGTCAGCATCACAGTAACCTACTAAGCTGTAATCACTAGATTTTCTATAAAATAAACCCAGATTAGTAGTACCTTTCAGATACTTGAAAATTCGCTTAACAACTGTTAAGTGAGATTCTCTAGGATATGATTGGAATCTTGCACAAATGCATACACTGAATAAAATATCAGGCCTTGAAGCCGTTAGATAAAGAAGAGAACCAATCATACCTCTGTAGACCTTCTGTTCTACCTTTTTGATTACCTCTTCTCTTTCCAGAATGCACGTGGGATGCATTGGAATCTTTGATGACTTACATTCTGAGAGATCAAATTTCTTCAGAAGTTCTCTGACATATTTTCTCTGATGAATGTAAGTTCCCTCTAGAGTTTGATTGATCTGAATTCCCAGAAAGAATTTCAGTTCCCCCATGAGGCTCATCTCAAATTCTTCCTGCATACACTTAGCAAATTTTCTTCCAAGAGAAGGATTAGTAGATCCAAATATAATATCGTCAACATAAATCTGACACACTAAGATGTCATTCTTAACTATCTTACAGAATAAGGTTGTGTCCACTTTCCCTCTGGTGAATTCCTTTTCTAACAGAAAGTTACTTAGTCTTTCATACCAAGCTCTGGGAGCTTGTTTCAGACCATACAGTGACTTCTTTAGTTTGAAAACATACTCTGGATTTTTTTTACTTTCAAAACCAGGGGGTTGGTGCACATAAACCTCTTCTTCTATATAGCCATTTAAGAATGCACTCTTGACATCCATCTGATATAGAGTGATGCCTTTATTAACAGTAAAAGAAATTAAAAGTCTGATAGATTCTAACCTGGCGATTGGAGAAAAGGTTTCTGTATAGTCTATCCCCTCTTGCTGACTATAACCTTGTGCTACCAATCGTGCCTTGTTTCTGATGACTTCACCTTGTTCGTTCAGTTTGTTTCTGAACACCCATTTTGTTCCAATGACGTTGAATCCTTTTGGTCTGGGAACTAGATCCCACACGTCATTTCTGGTGAATTGATTCAACTCTTCTTGCATTGCTAGAATCCAGTCGTTGTCCAGAAGTGCTTCATCAATTGAAGAAGGTTCAATCAGAGAAACAAGTCCCATGAGGGATTCTTCAGAGTTTCTGAAGCTGGCTCTTGTTCTGATTGGATCTTCCTTTCTTCCTAAGATTGTTTCTTCTGGGTGATCCATGCTGCTTCTGGGTAGTCTTCTCTGAGGTTGATCAATAGATGTAGCTGGATTGCTCGCAGTGCCTCTTTCTGATGTTGAAGGAGTGTCTTTGTTGAGAGCTTCTGATGACTTGTCTTCAGAACCTGTGAATTCAACTTCCATACCTGCAAAGACTTCATTCTGCTTTGACTTTTCAGAGTCAAGCTTATCATCAAAACGAACACTGATTGATTCTTCCACAATCTGTGTTTCTGTATTGTATACTCTGTACCCTCTTGAGCGTTCAGAGTATCCTAACATAATACACTTCTGTGCTTTAGAGTCAAACTTGTTCAAATAATTTTTTGTGTTTAACATAAAGCAAGTACATCCAAATGTATGAAAATATGAAATATTGGGCATTCTGTTCTTCCACAATTCATATGGAGTCTTTTCCAGAATAGGTCTTATGGAGATTCTATTCTGAATGTAGCACGCTGTGTTTATTGCCTCTGCTCAGAAGATCTTAGCAACGTTTGTCTCATTGATCATGGTTCTGGCCATTTCTTGCAATGTTCTGTTCTTTTGTTCTACAACTCCATTTTGCTGGGGAGTTCTAGGACAAGAGAAATCATGCAGAATGCCTCTGTCATTAAAGAATGACTCAAAATCTTTGTTTTCAAATTCTCCACCATGATCACTTCTGACTTTAACGATTCTAAGATCCTTTTCATTCTGAACTTGGTTACAGAAGGTGACAAACACAGAGTGTGACTCGTCCTTGTGTCTTAAGAACTTTACCCATGTCCATCTGCTATAGTCATCTATGATTACTAACCCGTACTTCTTGCCACTGACTGAAGCAGTTTTAACTGGTCCAAATAAGTCAATGTGCAGAAGTTATAATGGCTTAGAGGTGGAAACAACGTTTTTAGATTTGAAAGCAGGTTTTGCAAACTTGCCTTTCTGACATGCTTCACACAGAGCATCTGAATTGAACTTCAGATTAGGAAGTCCTTTGACCAGATTGAGTTTGTTAATTTGAGATATTCTTCTCATACTAACATGCCCCAATCTTCTATGCAAGATCCATTGTTCGTTGTTAACAGACAGAAGACACTTTACATTCTGACTTTTCAGTTCATAAAGTTTGATTTTATAAATGTTGTTTTTCCTCTTTCCATTAAATAGGATAGTCTCATCTTTCTGACTAACAACTTTACATGATTTTTGATTAAAGATTATATCATAACCGTTATCACTTAATTGACTTATGGATAACAGATTATGCATTAATCCAACTACTAATAGAACATTATTTATAGAGGGAAGATTTCCATTACCTACTGTTCCAGAGCCGATGATCTTTCCCCTCTGATTGCCTCCAAAGCCTACGTGGCCTCCAGGCTTAAGTTCCAGGCTTTGGAACATATGCCTTCTTCCCGTCATGTGTCGTGAGCAGCCAGAGTCCAGGTAACATGACTGGTGTTTCTGATTTGCTGCTAAAGATATCTGCAACATGTATTATTTTATCCTTAGGTACCCATATTTTCTTGGGTCCTGATTTGTTAGCTTTACCAAAACTCTGGTTGAATTATGGTTTCACAGAATAATTACTACTAGTATATTTAATGTCATGTGTGTGACCATACACAAATTGTGAATTCAGAGGAGTGCGTTTAATAATTAGATCCATGGCATTCTTTGGTGTAGGTACCTTACCTTGGTATCCTATTCCCTTTCTGCCGTTTCTGCTAACTCCATAGATCATTGAAACCATTTTGCTTCTATCTATGCTTTTAGCAAGGAACTTCTGAAAGCTGTGATCATACTCCTTGATGATCTCATCAGCGCTGCTGGGAGTTTCAGAAATTGTTTCCTTCTGAGAGTTTTGTAAAAGATTTTCTAATTTTGAAATTTTATTTTTCAACTCAGAATTTTCCAATTTAAGACTCAGTTTTATCAGAGTCAGAATCAAGATTCCTTTTCAGGTTTCTGAATTTAACTTTGATCTGCTGATATCTTTCCAGAATTTCGTTAAGGCTTTCAGCAAGTTCAGCCTTAGTAAAATTAATTGCAAAGTCAGGGAATACCTCTTCGGTGTCTGATTCAGAGTATGATTCAGAAGCTTCATTGTCTTATGATATGTTAGCCATGAGAGCTATGTTTACTCTCTCATCATCTGATTCTGAGTCAGCTTCAGACGAGTCAGAGTCATCCCATGTAGCCATGATACTCTTCTTCTTTTCCCTTCCAAACTTCTTTTTGGGCTTTTCCCTCTGAAGCTTTGGACAGTCACTCTTGTAGTGTCCTTGCTCGTTGCATTCATAGCAGATGATGTCCTTGGTGTTTGGCTTTCTGCTTCCTGAAGAGCCTTCAGATTTTCTGTATCCAGAGGAGGAGTCTGACCTTCTGTATCTGGAGGAGGACTCATTCTGATCGGATCTTCTGGTATTCCTTAACTTTCTTTGCCTCTGCTTCCATAGTTGATTCACTCTTCTAGAGAGGAGGGAAAGTTCGTCTTCTTCTGATGAGGACCCATTAGAAGTTTCTTCAACAGCCTACAAAACTTTGGAGTTAGATTTTCTGTTAGATTTTAAGGCTAAAGGCTTACCTTGCTTCTGAGGTTCATCAGCTTCTAGCTCTATCTCGTGACTTCTGAGGGAGCTGATAAGTTCCTCCAGAGAGATTTTGTTGAGATCTTTAGCTAGCTTCAGCGCTGTAACCATTGGCCTCCACTGTTTTGGCAAGCTTCTGATGATCTTCTTGACATGATCAGCAGTAGAATACCCTTTTTCCAGAACTTTGAGACCAGCCACCAGAATTTGAAATCTTGAGAACATCGTTTCAATTGATTCACTTTCTTCCATTTTGAATGCCTCATACTTCTGAATGAGCGCAAGAGCTTTAGTTTCTTTGACCTGAATGTTGCCTTTATGTGTCATTCTGAGAGAGTCAAACATACTCTTTGCAGTGTCTCTGTTAGATATCTTTTCATATTCAGCGTAAGAGATGGCGCTGAGAAGAATAGTTCTGGCCTTGTGGTGATTTTTGAAGTCACGCTTTTGTTGATCAGACATTGCCTTCCTGTCAATCTTCTGACCACTTGCATTCAATGGGTGCGTGTATCCATCTGTCACCATGTCCCACAGATCAGCATCATGTGCTAGAAAGAAGCTTTCTATTCTGTCTTTCCAGTAATCAAAATTCTCTCCATCAAAGACTGGAGGTTTGCCGCTGAATCTGTCTCTATCTTCATTGTTGTCATTACTGGTGTGTTGATATGTTCCCGCCATTGTGTTTTTCTGACGCTGGATCTTGTACTGACACGATTAAGTGTTTTAGCTCAGAACCAGGCGCTCTGATGCCAATTGAAGAAGTGAAAAACACAAGAAGGGGGGTTGAATTGTAAAACTTGAAATCAAATGCAGACAACACGTTATTTTTATCCTGGTTCATTTGATCTCAAACTACTCCAGTCCACCCGTCAAGGTGATTTCGCCTCTCTCCAACGAGGTCTTAATCCACTATATTCAACTGAATATTACAACTGCTTTAACAACTGCTAAAGCCTTCTTGAGTCTAAACCACAGACCGGTTTCTCAAGGAAATTCTTTCTTACAGATAAATGAATAATATGTGTGTTGAATGTTTTCTACAAAAACTTTATATCACAACTGTGATAATACACAAATTAAGCTTATGTGAGACTAGGATGCTATAACTAGAGAGTAAGCAATTTGAGAGATATAGAAAGTTGTATGAGTGAGGATGAAGAAGAGTTGCTTTAGGCGTGTAAAGAGTTGTAGAGCATTATCCAATTCATTTCTCACTGACTTGTTTATATAGCCTTGGAAAAGATATGTTGTGGTCAATTATTCCATTTCAATGCCCATTACGTTCTTTCCATATTGAGAAGATCTTTGTCTTGGAATACAGCCGTTGGTAATAAAGTGTCTTGAATGCACAGTATTATTGTCTTCTGATGCTGGCATATGATATTTCATCTTCTGATGCTGATGTTGACATTCTTATGCTGATATCCATCAGAGTTTATGTAAATGCACAATATAATTTTTAGGTAGCATATATGTCTCATGAATTATACAATTTATTTAATCTAGCATTTTGTTATCATCAAAACTTTAACTTAGGGTAGTAGATTCAAACTTTGTTCTAACACCTCTTGCCTGACATCCACTGAAGCTATTGCAATCAAAAGCCAAGCCATTCGTCACCTAAAACGCGCTGTAAGTATCCCTGAAAGTGGCCCTGTACATGAAATCGAAACTCCATATTCTTGAGTTTTCTTGGCCAAATCTTTGCATATTCATGCTTTTCGTTGCACTTGGAAGCTTTTGGCATAATTTGATTGCACTTTTATAGCTTGTAACCCCCTAGCCGATTCTAGGGTTTGTGGAATTCGTTTTTGGGTATTTTTGCTACAGGTAAAATTAGGGCAAACGATGGATAGAGATGGACTCAGGAGAGGAAGACGAACGTGGCTGTGGTCTTGGAATTAATTTCCATGGCCTAGAGCTCAGTTTAGGATTGACCTAGGGATTTTGCTGCGGATTCAAATTCGCAGGAAAAATAACCAGGGCCATTGGAGAAGATGAAGACGTGTTCATGTCCGATTGGCCCATTCAAACAAATCTCGCGCGTTTTTATAATTTCCAGCATATTATTTGTTTTTCTCTTATAATATTGTTTATCCATTAGAATAACAAATACGTGCAGTGGTTGAGTTTGCAAGCGTGTTATACAAAAATCAATGGGACCTGGGTTCGAATCCCAGGTCCCCCAAATGCCTCTTATTATTTTTTCCCAGATAATCCAATACAAGCTCCTATGCATGATGTACCATGCTCCCTCAGATCTCAAGACCCCGGATGGCCTCCAGGCCAAATCTAAAGGCCAAGATTGAACGTGCACCATGTTCTCTAGTCAACAGGCATACGTGGGAATCTGGAAAGTCAATCAGGCCAACGTAAATGGGCCTCTCAAAAATGCTGAGCACACCTTCAATCTGGGCCCAAACCCCCATTGGTTTATTTCTTTCCTTTTTATATTTTCTTTTGTTTAATTGTTTTATATTATTATTTTTGTTAATTAATCACTAACCAATTAATATTTTTCTTAATAAAATAAAAAAACACAAAAAATATATTTTTATTTATTAAAATTAAATTCATGACTTTATTTTTGTAAATAAATTAATTTAATTGATTTAGCTTTAATTAGGTATAATTTCAATATTTTTGCAATAATTAAAATTAATGTAGAATATTAGGTTTTAATAATTTTGACCAAATTTATTTTATTTCCTTAAATATAAAAAATCCAAAAAAAATATTTTCATTAATTAATTAATGTATTTATTTAACTTAGATTTAATTCCTTTTAATTCAAAATAAATAACAAAAAATGCTTTCTTTTCAAAAAGGGTCAAAACCCTAAAAATGCGCCGTTTTAATGTTTCGCACGCGATCAATTTTTGCCTCAATATTGTAATTGCTTCCGGAATGTAATAGCTTTAAATAGGACTTTAAATTATTTTATCGCTTTCTTTTATTTTCCGCAATTTTAATTTAAAGGGTTGTTTTTGGCGATGTAAATACCCGACGCCTTGTAATAGTTTAGATTTAATTTCCGCAAATTTAATTTCCGCAAAATATTAACTGTTAGATGTTTTGTAATAGGGAATACATGACAAGATCAAATATTTAACCTAAAATCAACGTAGCTCACCCATGAAATGTACAAAGATAAATTAACCGAAACAATACACTCGCACATGCGCACTCTTAGGGTACACCTCACTTGGTTGCCTTCGAACGTGGTCATTGAGTATAGGAAGTTTTAGAGGTCGTCCTCTTGTCCAAAGATCATAATTGCCTCGAAACGGTTGCCTCGGAAAAATGATCTAAGACATTAGAGTTACCGCTAAAGCGTCCTAACATTGCTTTAGTGACCACACGTCCCTTAATCGAATTGACCCTTAAAACTCCAACGACGGTGCTACCTACTCATTCATAGTGGGATAGCATTGTCTAAAGGACATTAGCACATATTGATTCCTTTTTCGAGTAGGTAGATAGTTCTTAAGTACTTGCTCTCTTCAAAAACAAAATAAAACATTTCGCACTTACACTCCTTTCAAACAAAAACTTCTTTCAAACCCACAAACACAAAGAAAAGCAAATTTTGAAAACACTTTCAGCAAGTACCTAAGAGCCCGTGGATAACCACTGATAGAAAGGGTGCTAACACCTTCCCTTTCTATAATCTACCCCCCGGACCCGAGAAACATCTCGAAAAAGGAATTTTTCTGTGCTTTTTTCCTTTCCTTGTTGGATAAAATAAAACACAGTGGCGACTCTTGCTTACCGCAACATTTTGCGAAAACAAACGCAAAATGCAAACGAGCATTCCAAAATATTCATTTCTCTCCCACCGTATCATACGCGCTTAATGCGGTTTAAGGCGGTTTGATGTGTAAAATAAGGAAGTAGCGCTTAGCGCGCCAGGCCCGCTTAGCGCGGCCTGCTGAGATGAGTTTTATAAAAACAAATTTAGTTTATTTTTTAGGATGGTTTTGGATAAGTTTTTTCTCCCAACTCCAACAACCTTAATTTTTGTTGGATTAACTTAGAAAACAACACTAGGGCTTAGCTTATGGATGATTGTAGGTGGATTGCTCTCCGATCAGCACTGACAAACCGATAGATTTATGGTTTATCTTTTATCCTCTCTTTGTATTTCCCTTTTGTTGCGTATTGTATGTATATTTTCTTTGAACTCATGTCTATTTGTCGCCCTTGGCGTTATATAATACTTTTTTACCAATCTTTGTTGATTGTTATCCATGAATTTTGCTCTGTGCTAGGGATTTGAGTTTCTATAGACATATACTGCTTAAATTCTTATCTAGGATGATTATCTAATAGTGTCTTAATTCTAGAGATAGATTTAGTGTTTTTATTCACTTAGGGTGTCTGTGATTAATGCCTCTATGTTGTTTGTGTCACTCTGAGAGATCATCGATGCAAGCGAGCAAGGTCGAATTCTGTGTTATTGAGGTGGTTGAGAGATTGCTATCAAGGTGATGCATCAACCTCTCAATTTAAGTTAGAAATGAATTAGGTTGTGAGTGACATGTGATGACATTGACGAATATTGTAAGTTTAATATAACATGTCGATATGTTTAAGTCTGTGAGAAGTAGTATATAGGCATGCTTGATAAGTTATTCCTTTTTCCTTTTTATACGTTTATTTTTTGTTTATACTTTTCCTTTCAACCCATTTATCCCCAAACTCATTAACAAGAGATTTTTCAAACGACATTTCAATACACCAATCTCTGTGGACATGATATGATATAACATATATCACCCGGTAAATTAATAACTTACTTTTTGCTTTCCGCTTTACCGCAACAACAAAATGGCGCCATTGTCGGGGATTGGTGTTTATTGTTTTCGCATTGTGATAAGTTTCTTTGTTTTTGAGTTTTTTAATTAATGTATATGTTGTATTGAATGTGTACATAAACTTGTCTATTTTTTCTTGTACATGTTTTGTGTTTACTTTCCATACATCTGCATGTATGTTTTTTTCTTTGTTTTCACGTATTGTTGTGGATTGTCTCGTTTTCTCAATGTTTGTTGTGTGGATGTTAGGATACTTTCTTTAGGTTTGTGCGGTGTGATAATACCATGGCATGACAACAGGAGGTTACTAGCTCGCACAATAAAGGCGTCGAGATTATGACGTAAAACAAACATGTTTTGTTTGTATTTGTTTATGTATGTGATGACTTTTGTTTTAACAAGTTGAAATTAGACTTGTTTTAAATTCTCAAATTTTCATTTTTTAACTTGTTTAATTCACTTTCACCTGTTTGTTTCGTGATGTCAATTTGTGTTTTTTCGCAAGCTTGTCGTGTTTTGCTTGTGGGAGTGTGTTTGTATGTTGTAAATATTGGACATGTGTAGTTGAGATTTTGTAGGTGATTGTGGAGCTTGCATAGTAGCTGCACCAAATGATGTCCCGTTTTTCTGCAACTAGTGTAGCGCACTTAGCGCGCTCTCCTATGCAGATTCAGTTAATTCTTTTTAATTTTTTACCTGGCTTTCCTTTTTCCCACTTCCACCTAGGTTTTAAATAGTAAATAACATTATTATAATTAATTCTTTTGTTGTTGTTTGGACTCAAATTTTGGTTAGATAGCTTGAAGTTGCGTTTGGTGATTTTCCGATTATGAGTGTGTCAACTTGCGAATGCATGGTAATGATTGTGTTAAATTTTTGTACACGTTCTAGGTATGTGTTTATCATTTTCTATACTTTAGCATATTCATGATACTTAGACTTTTTACAATTTTTATGCCATTCATTCTTTTGTATACTTGTTCATTTGTGAATCACTTTAGTTCCTACCCATTTTATGAGGTAGCTTTCCGTTGTTCACATATGCTGGAGACCACAAATCTTGTTTTAACTGGATTTTATTATGCTTAATATTTTGTTTGTGTTGGTTGTATGAAAGCATAAAAATGATTAAGAAAATTTTTGTTCCATTTTGAGCACAACTACCCTTGGCCAAATAGTCAATTCACCTTATGAGTGTGTGATCATTAGTATCCCCCTTTGAGCCCTTTTTATCGGTATCCATATTGATTTTGCTAAATGATTGTCTATGAGTGTTTGGTTCATTTTTTTGTACGGATATTGATTATTTGTTTTCTTGAACCCTTAATTATGATTTGTATTTTGAATTTTTACCTTGCCTTAGAAAGTAGGAAGTATTCACATTATGATGACGGTTTAATTCAAGTTTGGGAGAGATTTGTTTGCTCACATATGTTGTTGATTGCTATGAGGTGGAGAAAAATAAAAATAAAGAAAAAGAAAGAAAGAAAATAAGTGAAAAAGAAAGAAAGAAAAAGAAAAAAAAATGAAAAAGTTTTGAAAAATAAAAATAAAAAGAGTATGGAATAATATTGTGTTAATAAGTGATGTGTGTTGGTTTCAGAAATTTGGAATGAAGAAAAAGTTTGATTGAAGTTATTTTACTTGAGTCTTTGTGAGTTGATCACTCCCTTAGGTTTATGCAAGTTTATTTCGATTAGCTTTAGGATTTATCCCTTGTTTGTTAACGAAGCCACAATACGACCTTGGAAAGCCCTTGATATTCTTGCCTTTGTATTTTCAATATGAGTTTTTGGATGAATGCATAATTTATTCTTTTCTTTGCAATATTGTGGATGAGTGAAAATGCCTTATTTTGTGTGTTTTTCATCTACCGATAATTTTTTTTGGTAGGTGTGATTCATTTCTGAACTAGCATTATTTTAGAATGTTTGGCATGTTTAGCATTTGTTTCGTGTTTATGTTATCATCGTAGTTTAGTGGTAAGTATGTTTCTTCGTGTGTACCGTTTTTCATTTGAACCATTGCATTTGTTTTCCATTTTCAAAACTTGTTGATTCACGATTCTTTGGTTTATCACTTTTGGTTCTTTGAGTTGTTTGGCCTTGTTTGAGGACAAACAAGTTCAAGTTGGGGAGAATTTGATAAGTGCAAATTGTATCTATTTTTGTACATACTTTTTGTTGCACTTATTGACTTTTTGTTGTTAATATCGTTGAATAAATATGAATTTTGTGTAAATACATTTAGTTTGTGTTTATTTGTGTTTTTGTGTACACAACGTACCGTTTGATATTATTCCATTCATTTTGTAGGTATTTGTTGCATTTTGGAGCATTGAGGAATAAGGTTTCGAAGGCACGGCTCTGAATGCACATTTTTGGAATAAAAGACCGGTTTTGGGACGATGTGTCCACGAGAGCCCGCTTATCGCGCTAAGGCTGCTAAGCGCGAGAGCGCTTAGCGCATTTTGTAGTGCCCTGCTTGCATTTTTATAGTTTTAGCATAAGCATTGTTTTGAAGCCCGCTTAGCGCGGATAGCGTGCTTAATGCGGTTTAAGGCGGTTTGATGTGTAAAATAAGGAAGTTGCGCTTAGCGCGCCAGGACCGCTTAGCGCGGTCTGCTGAGATGAGTTTTATAAAAACAAATTTAGTTAATTTTTTAGGATGGTTTTGGATAAGTTTTTTCTCCCAAATCCATCAACCTTAATTTTTGTTCGATTAGCTTAGAAAACAACACTAGGGCTTTGCTTATGGATGATTGTAGGTGGATTGCTCTCCGATCGGCACTGACAAACTGGTAGATTTGTGGTTTATCTTTTATCCTCTCATTGTATTTCTCTTTTGTTGGGTATTGTATGTATATTTTATTTGAACTCATGTATATTTGTCTCCCTTGGTGTTATATAAAACTTTCTTTACCAATCTTTGTTGATTGTTATCCATGAATTTTTCTCTGTGCTAGGGATTTGAGTTGCTATAGACATATACTGCTTAAATTCTTATCTAGGATGATTATCTAATAATGTCTTAATTCTAGAGATAGATTTAGTGTTTTTATTCACTTAGGGTGTCTGTGATTAATGCCTCTATGTTGTTTGTGTCGCTCTGAGAGATCGTCGATGCAAGCGAGCAAGGTCGAATTCTGTGTTATTGAGGTGGTTGAGAGATTTCTATCAAGGTGATGCATCAGCCTCTCAATTTGAGTTAGAAATGAATTAGGTTGTGAGTGACATGTGATTACATTGACGAATATTGTAGGTTTAATATAACATGTCGATATGTTTAAGTCTGTGAGAAGTAGTATATAGGCATGCTTGATAAGTTATTCCTTTTTCCTTTTTATACGTTTATTTTTTGTTTATACTTTTCCTTTCAACCCATTTATCCCCAAACTCATTAACAAGAGATTTTTCGAACGACATTTCAATACACCAATCTCTATGGACATGATATGATATAACATATATCACCCGGTAAATTAATAACTTACTTTTTGCTTTCCGCTTTACCGCAACAACAAAATGGCGCCATTGTCGGGGATTGGTGTTTATTGTTTTCGCATTGTGATAAGTTTCTTTATTTTTGAGTTTTTTAATTAATGTATATGTTGTATTGAATGTGTACATAAACTTGTCTATTTTTCTTGTACATGTTTTGTGTTTACTTTCCATACATCTGCATGTATGTTTTTTTCTTTGTTTTCACGTATTGTTATGGATTGTCTCGTTTTCTCAATGTTTGTTGTGTGGATGTTAGGATACTTTCTTTAGGTTTGTGCGGTGTGATAATACCATGGCATGACAACAGGAGGTTACTAGCTCGCACAATAAAGGCGTCGAGATTATGACGTAAAACAAACATGTTTTGTTTGTATTTGTTTATGTATGTGATGACTTGTGTTTTAACAAGTTGAAATTAGACTTGTTTTAAATTCTCAAGTTTTCATTTTTTAACTTGTTTAATTCACTTTCACCTGTTTGTTTTGTGATGTCAATTTGTGTTTTTTCGCAAGCTTGTCGTGTTTTACTTGTGGGAGTGTGTATGTATGTTGTAAATATTGTACATGTGTAGTTGAGATTGTGTAGGTGATTGTGGAGCTTGCATACTAGCTACACCAAATGATGTCCCGTTTTTCTGCAACTAGTGTAGCGCACTTAGCGCGCTCTACTATGCAGAGTCAGTTAATTCTTTTTAATTTTTTGCCTAGATTTCCTTTTTCCCACTTCCACCTAGGTTTTAAATAGTAAATAACATTATTATAATTAATTCTTTTGTTGTTGTTTGGACTCAAATTTTGGTTAGATAGCTTGAAGTCGCGTTTGGTGATTTTCCGATTATGAGTGTGTCAACTTGCGAATGCATGGTAATGATTGTGTTAAATTTTTGTACACGTTCTAGGTATGTGTTTATAGTTTTCTATACTTTAGCATATTCATGATGTTGTACCCCAAAATTTGCCCTCCTCTTTTTCACAAGAAATTACAGCTTCGGGCTTTTCCTGATTTTTCAAATTGGCTCAAGAACCGGTCAAACAGACTTTTCTTATCAGTCAAACAAAATTAGGGTTTTTATTGATTTTGAATCAGTTCAAGCAGATTGTTAGGGTTTGGTTGAGTTGGCTCAGGTTTTGATCAGGCAGACGTTTCTTTAACGATAAATCAAGAATTAGGGTTTACGCGCGTATTTTCAGAAGAATTTGAATCCACAGTGTCTTAATTGGCTGTTACACTGCTTTGACGTTTGCTCAAGATTTCTGTTTGTTTCTCAAGGTCTAAACATCTGGGACATGGGCTGAGGCTTCTGATTGAGAGTTTGAAGTGTTTGGTCTAATCAGTGAAATAAAGAACATATGGACATTGCTTGTTTAACTGTGCGATGTTTTTTTGGTTATTCGGAGCGCCAGACGTTTATTGATTATTTATAATTTCTAAGTTAAAATTATTGGATAATTTCCAGTTATTATAATTCAAGAAATATAAATAATTAAATAAACAAATGCAGAAGAATTAAAGAGATTAACTGACAAAGAAAGATTTTTACTTATTTTTAATTGTTTGTTACAAATATTATTTGAACACTGTGAATTTATTTACAGTTGTTTACATTAATATTATTACAATGATTAAAAGGAATTTAAAACTATATCCTAAATCTCTGGAAGTCTTCATCTTCTACTGCTGCTCCCCATTGCTCAACTGTTTTTTTATCTGCAAAGACAAAAATAAAGAAATCAGTACAGATAAATTAAAAGCATTTTCAGACAGTTAATCATAAAAACTCATCATTAAAGATTTTGGCCGGAATGAGTTTATTCGTCCTCTCTGCAAATCGCAAGAAGATGTTTCTTCTTGGTTCACAAAGAGGAAAGCAATGTTTTACAAGCATATGAATTATTTTGCAAAATGCACAAAGCTAAATTACAAAGTGCAAACTGAAATGCCAAACGAACTGCATATGCCAAACAATTACAAAGTTCAAACTGAAAAGCAAGTTGCCCACGTCCAAAATGCCAACTAAACTGTCAAAACTGTCCAAAGAAGAAAACCAAATTGTCAAAGAGGCAAACTGAGTCACAAATACAAAGCTATCAACAAAACAATGTCAACTAAGCAAAACTGTCAAAAGCGGTCAACAAGCACAAAAGCAAGGCAGAAAATCTGGAAGTATGCAGAGGAAAGACAAATGCAAGCAAGCTTGTGAAGAATACATTTTTATCCATCATTTTCCAGGCCAAAATCTTTTCAGAAAAAAAAGAGACATTCTAAGCAAAGATGTGTTTTCTGTGGAGAGAGAAAAAGAGGAAAAGTAGAAGGCTTACAGTTTTCCAGGCAGGCTTAAAGATAAATATAACAAAATCAGAACACTGTCAGAGGGGGGCAGAATACATACAGAAGAAGATATCACAAAAAAACTGTAAACCTCAAGCCTTGCAACCTGTTAAAACATTGAAGCTTGTTCCAAGCTTGGATCCTAAGAAAACAACAAGCAGCCTGCCTGTTACATAACACAAACGAGAAGCCTAACAAACAGACCAGAAAAAAAAGCCAAGCAAAAAACACAAGTTCTCAAGCCTGTAACTTCAAGAAAACAAAACCACCAAGCTTACAAACAGCCTTCAAGCAACAAACTGTATCAACACAAGCCTGAAACCTGTTACAAAGCAAGTCTGTAACAAACAAAAAAACCTCAAAAACACAAAACCTGTCAAAACTACTTCAAGCCTCATGCCTGCCTAAAAAATAACACAAAGCTTGCCTCCAAACTGTATCAACCTGTAAACATAAGCAAGCCTGCCTATAATCACAAGCCTTTCAAAGCCTAAGCTCCAAACAAGCCTGCATAAGCCTAACAAACACGAGTCTAGCTTACAAACTGCATAGCATTCAAAGCCAAAATGCCTCAGAATCAAAATCAACATAGGCTAAACAATATCCAAACTCTCAGAACTAAGGTTCATCATTGAGTAACATCAGCATCAAGAGAAGAAAAATTAGAAGCATAACAATAGGCAACTCAGATATCATAATCATCAAAAGCAACATACTGAGGCAAAAGCAACAACAAAGAGGCAAGCAAGCAGAAGAGGAAAAGAAGAGGCAGAAGCAAATCATATAGGGTTTTCAGATTGCAACATTCATCATAAAACCAAAAGCAAGATACAAAGTACCAGATTTCCAGCAAGCTCTCAGCATCATACTCCCTCGCCTCCGGCTGCCTAAGACGCCTCCGGTCCACCCTCCGTCTCCTCTCCCAAAGCCAAACCCCAAGGTATTATTCCCTCCTTCCTTTTTATGCAATCTCATATCATAAAACAAGTAAATAACACAGAAGAAGTTAATAACATGTAAGAGACAAGAATCCAAAGCCCTAAAATACGAAGACAAAAACATAAAAAGAGATCGTTACCTTTTTTTGTCACCGCTTGAACAAACATGGAGAGAGGGAAGATGGATGGTGGCGTCTGGTAGCTGAGGCGAAGAGAGGAAGTCATAATCCATGGTTCGAGCGAGGAAGAGAACGAAGAAGAAGATAGAGAAAGGACGCCGCTCATCAAAACTGTAAACCCTATTCTGAGACAAAACTTCTCAAACCCTAAACAAATTTGCAAAACGTGATCTGGGCCTGTCCCCAACAAAAACCCTTAAGCCCATCCAAAACTGGCGCACACCCCCTTTTTGTAATCTGCCTTGTTTCGTTTTGGGCCATGTACATTCCCCTTAGAGCCCATTTTTTTATTTCTTTTCTTTGGTTATAAATTAATACTCTTCTTTTTCTTTTTAAACTAGTTCCTATTTTCTTTTAAAAAATAATAATATATTTTGGGCTTTAAAACTTTTTGTTTAGTAAATCACTTTTTTATATAAATTTCTTGTATATAAAACATTAACAAAAACACATAAAAAAATAGATTTTTAAGTTAAATACTTTTCTATTATTAAACCTTTTGTTTACATAATTAACAAAAACATAAAAATAATAAATACTTAATAAGTACATTAGGTTAATATTTGCATCATTTGTAAATAATCACATCATGTGCATCTTACATACTTTTATTTCTCTTTTATTCTTATACATTGCTATACTTTTACATTGAGAATGCGATTCGATTTGGTTGTAAATAATATTTGGACACTACTATCCTGATAAAACTCGTCCCCATTTGTAAACATTTGTACCCCCATCCCGGATACTTATTTGTAATAGCTTAGACTTTAAATTCCAGCAATTTATCGCTTTCTATATACTGTATAGTAATTAGGGTTTGTATGCGAAGATTCAAAATCAACCGCTAGATAACCTAATACAAGACAAATGCATGACAATCAATACACGATTCACACTTGCACCCCTAGGGTAATCCCGCTTGTTGCCTTCAAAAATGGGCCATGTTTGCATGTTGAGTTTCTTTGGCAAAACAAAAACAAATCAAATGATCATAGTCCCTCGATGACGCTTTCGAAGTTGCCTAAACAAAATGATCATAGTCCCTCAAGAAAATTGCCAAATACACTTGACACTATTGATTTCATGGTCTAAACGATGACCCGCGCCCGTCCCGTTAACATCCTAACACAAGGTTGTTCACCAAATACAATGGTGAAAAAACACTGTTAAAAGGGTTAAAACATAAGAAAGATCTTTGAGTAAATTTAGGGGTAGACAACTCTTATTTACTTGATCGAATTTGCAAAACACACTTGCCTACTTTCAAAACACACTCCACAACACAACTTTCAAAACAAACTTTCAAAAACATTGAAATATCTTTTCAAAAAAGACAAACACCTTTGTAAAACATTCGAGTAAAGAATTGTTACAACGGTTGCCTAGACAAGGCATCTTTTTCAAAACATTTTCAAAAGCCACACACACAAAGCACCATTTCAAACAATTGAAAATCAAGGCAAGTGATCTAAAACAAGTAACTAAGAGCCCATGGATAACCATGGATGAAAAGGGTGCTAGAACCTTCCCTTTTCATAATCTATCCCCCGAACCCACGAAAACATCTCAAAGGTTTTTCCTGTGCTTTTTAACCTTTCCTTTAGGATAAAATAAAAAGTAGGTGGCGACTCTTGCTAAACCGAACAAGTGCGAATACAAACGCAAAACCTTAAGTCAGTTCTCCCACCGTATCACAGAACTGGCGACTCTGCTGGGGACAAATTCTGAAAGTGGGGTTACCTTAGGGTTTTAGATCACCTTTACATACTTGCTTTGATTGCTTTGATTGCTTTACTTTTTGGGTCCTTGTTTGGGTTTGTTGTAAATCCTACACCCAGATTTGGGGGCACCTTTTTAGGTAAATAGCAATAAACTGTGAGGGAACTGTGCGGGGTATACCGACATGGTTGAAGCAGTAGCTATGTTAGTGTGACATATTTGTGAGTACCGGTAACCCTTGAGTTCAATCAAGGAGAGTACGGGGCCGCTGAGTGATGTCATGAAGCACTAACGAACTCTAGAACCTTACTTGACCATCTTAGCCTTTTTAGGGGTAGTGAGATGACCGACTTTGGTGCAGTCCGAAGTTGGTAGATACTCGATACTACACTCATTGAGGGTTATTTTCTTGGAATATTTTTGTCGCCAGTTAAGTGGCTAAACCAAAACAATGAACACATAAAATAATCCAATGATATTGAGCTCCTTAGAACCCAGTTTCTATTTTAAGACAGGATAAGCCAACTAACTTCAAGAGGGTACTTACCTACGAACCCCATGCAAGCCTAAACCTAAGGACTTGTTTGCTTTGTGTGAATATGACTGCCTGTATATATACACTTTCTTACTTTTGCATACATGTACATAACATCATAACATCATGCCATAGCATTTTCAATAACCATTTCAAGGATCTCGAGGGTCTTTTGATGCAAGGTCACGTTGAACCAGACGTCTACCAAGGGGCAAGAGGTTCTCCTCTAAACAAACGCCTACAAAGATTGAGTGCAACAACTTGAATCAGGGGCTATGACCCACTTGACATGCTGAGCTTGATTCTCATGGAAAGACATCCACAGGTGCAAAGTTCTCCAATCAAAGATCGAAGTTCAACCTCTAACATTCTCTTGTGTTTACCCTAAGAGATCCTTGAAAACATTGCATACATATATCATACATATCATTGCATAACAGGTTTCTCCCATACAGGTCTCCTTATCTTCCTACTGTTTATTTCAGTAAGATGGATATGGAACAAACGGTGAAAGATCTCCAAGCTCAAAACACTCAATTCCAACAAATGCTTCTGGCTATGGGTGAAGGGCAAGAGGATGTGAAAGCTCTCCTTCTCAAAGACAAGAAGAAGAAGTCCAAGAAGGCAGCAAGCATCCTGAACTTGAGAAGAAGACCTAAAACCCTAGACCTTGCAACTCCATCCAACATAGGGGATAGTCTTGAAGAAGGCCACAATTTGGAGATTGATGAAGCTGACTACTCCGAAGAACAATATCCTCCCGCTGATGACAAGTACAAACAGTTGGAGGATTGCCTCAATGCTATGGAGATTCAACAAATACCTGGCTTGGATTTAGGAGACATGGGTTTAGTTTCTGGATTGGTCATCCCTCCAAAGTTCAAAGTCCATACCTTGGCCCTGTATGATGGAGTCTCTTACCCTAAGATGCATCTAAAGTCTTATGTCCGCAAGATTCAACCATACACAACTGATCCAAAGCTTTGGATCCATTTCTTCTAAGAAAGCCTGGTAGGGGCTCAACTCGAGTGGTTCTATCAATTGGAGAGTTCTCTCATCCACACCTGGGAGGATTTAGCTATGGCTTTTTACAAACAGTATCAGTACAATGCTGATCTTGCACCAACTCGTGTGCAATTGCAGAACATGACCATGGGTTCCAACGAGAGCTTCAAAGGATACGCTCAAAAGTGGAGAGATCTGGATGGTAGGGTGCAACCCCCTTTAACTGACAGAGAGTTGATTGACATCTTCATGGGAACTTTGACAGGGCCTTTCTTCAATCACTTAATTGGAAGCTCCTCAGCTGGGTTCACCTAGCTAATACTGATCGGCAAAAGAGTCGAAGCTGGTTTCAAAAATGGAAAGATCCAAGGAACTACACCCTCGGATACTCAGATGATTCCCTACAATGGAAAGAAAGAGTCCAATGCTGCGAACAGTCAAAAGGGTCGTCATGACCAACACGTAGGAGCAATCTTGATCTCTAATCCTACGCCTGCTCAACAAAAACAGGGGCATCAGCGTAAAGAGGTCGCACCTAAAAGACAAGTCACCAAGATTAATATGTCACTGGGTCAAGCGCTACAACGCATGTTGCAGGCAGAGCTGATTACATTGAGGGCTCCCCTCCGAAACCCAAATGCTTCTGCTCCTACCTATCATCCCAATGAAAGGTGTGCATACCACTCTGACAGTCCGGGGCATGACACAAACAACTGTTGGCCTCTGAAGAACAAGATCCAAGACATGATTGATGCCAAGGAGATCGAGTTTGACCCTCCGGAGACTCTATCATAATCACTGCTCCTATGCCAAATCATTGAGAATGTCTTTGTTTCATTTGAATTTTCAAGTTGTAATTTCTTCTGTTATTCAAACAATTATCTATTAATGTCAAACTTCGTTTCATTAATGCATTGCATATGTTTGTCTTGAATTTATCCATTCGTTTTCACTACTCTTATGCTTTCCTTATGATATTTTAACTCTTGATAAAAAGCTGCAAGCCTTTAGAGGGAGGATGACGAAACAATACCATAATCTCATACAGTATGCTTTTGAACAGACCTTGCTGATGATGTACAAACATTTCTTTTAATTCCCAAACACTGGAGTTATAAGGAAGATAATCCTTAGTCAACCCCTTCGAGCCAAAGAAGTAGGAGTTTTTTTTGTTCTAAAAAAATTGAAACCTTTGATTTAAACCTGGGGCAGGGTAGTCTCTCAGTTAATTCAAAAAAATGCGCATTGAAGTCGCAAACTCTCAGTTTGTAATACAACGAATGACATCAAAAAAATTCCTTTGGAACCAAAAGACGGTGATGGTTCTTTATCTCATAGGAAGTCAATCTCTCAAAAGAGAAAATCCCACCAAGCCAAAATCTATAAAGGAGGCTTAAGAAACCTAGGGCATCCCGCTGACTGTAATCTCGAAAACAGGAACAGTCAGGCAAAAGTTAGGGATAATAAATCAAAAGAACGAGGTCATTACAAACCCTTAACAACATGAAAAATGTTGCAAAAGAAAAAGGAGAGGATGACTGCCCTCCAAATTCAATTGGTGTGAACCATCACCAAAAGGTCGCTCCAAACTCGAATAGAGTTCGACACACAATTAACTGAGTTTAGGGTTGAAGAACATCACGAAGAGCGGGTGGGTACAAATATACTTTGAGCCTTTATCCTTTGTTTCTTAAACCGTGAACCAAGCCACGTTACAACCCTTCAAAAGTCCTAATTGAAGCATGGGTTAGTTCGAAAGCATACTGTTACAAAAGGTATCCTGACTCGTGTAAGGCTTTGCTCTAAATCTTGTGTTGATTTTGTCTTATAAAGTTTTCTGCTAAAAAACGCATTTTTCAAAAATTCGAGACAGACATAAATTTTGCATTACCTGAATATCATTGTTTGCATTTGGCTATTTGTTTGACAGCGGAGAAATTCACACAACGAATATCCGATGAACGAAAGCTCTCTCAGTGAACCAAATCAATTCAAAAAGGATGAAACTTCCCTTAACAAATCTCCTATCAACAAGGGGGCATGATATGTCACTATCCAGCACACCTGGGGCAGTCCAGTCAAGGTTTCAACAGATCTTTCAAAGTTCAGTTAACCTGGGGCAATCCAGTCAAGATTTCAACAAATCTCTCAATTACAAATTAACCTGGGGCAGGTCTCCGTCATCATCACTTGGGGCATTCGAATGTCAAAACCAAGGTCGTTCAAAATTTCCTTCATCACCTGCTGGAAGTTGCGGTCATCATCAAAAATTCCTTCATCACCTGCTACAAGTTGCAACCACCAACAGAATAACGGACAATTGAAGCTCCTAAAAATCTGTTTCTCTCAAGAATGAAGACTCTCATCCTTAAAACCTCAGAAGATTGGTATACTCCCAGTTTCTGACCGTTAACAGAATGAAGATTCTCATCACCTCAGAAGATTGGTATACTCCCAATTTCTGACCCCTAACAAAATCAAGATCATCATATTCCAGATCTTATTCTAGAGATAGTTCAGATGTGACCCAGATTTGGCGACATTCCGATACTTATTCCAGATTTCCTTCTAGAGATAGTTCAGATGTGACCCAGATTTGGCGACATTCCGATACTTATTCTAGATTTCCTTCTAGAGATAGTTCAGATGTGACCCAGATTTGGCGACATTCCGATACTTATTCCAGATTTCCTTCTAGAGATAGTTCAGATGTGACCCAGATTTGGCGACATTCCGATACTTATTTCAGATTTCCTTCTAGAGATGATGTGACCCAGATTTGGCGACATTCCGATACTTATTCCAGATTTCCTTCTAGAGATAGTTCAGATGTGACCCAGATTTGGCGATATTCCGATACTTATTCCAGATTTCCTTCTAGAGATAGTTCAGATGTGACCCAGATTTGGCGACATTCCGATACTTATTCCAGATTTGCTTCTAGAGATAGTTCAGATGTGACCCAGATTTGGCGACATTCCGATACTTATCCCAGATTAATACCTGCAGCAATCAAAAGATTCTGGAAATCCCCAGCGAAGCTAAAAAACTTCCAACTATCAATCCCCAAGCAGAATGAAAACTCTCATTCTCAGTTCCTCACAGAGTATTCAAATATTCTCCAGTGAAGATCCCCTCAAGACAGAAATCCCCAGTAGATTGGCATACAACCCAAGCTCCTGATTCCCCAACAGTGGTCCCAAGACTTCTCATTTTGAACGATCAAAAGATTCTTACAATCCCCTGCAGCAGTCAAGGATTTACTTTCCCCGACAACAGTCAAGATTCTGTTATCTCCAGCTATCCAGGATTCATCTATCCTTAGCAAGACAACTCATCAACTTACATGCGCATTCATTACATTCATATCATAAACATTGATGAAGTACAATTCATTACATCATGACATTGCATACAACTAACTCTTTACCTTTTTAGGAAAGATCAATCAACAGACAAAGATCATCATATTCCAGATTCATTCAGAGATAGTTCAGATGTGACCCAGACATGGCGACATTCTGATACTTATTCCAGATTCATTCAGAGATAGTTCAGATGTGACCCAGACATGGCGACATTCTGATACTTATTCCAGATTCCTTTCAGAGATAGTTCAGATGTGACCCAGACATGGCGACATTCTGATACTTATTCTAGATTCCTTTCAGAGATAGTTCAGATGTGACCCAGACATGGCGACATTCTGATACTTATTCCAGATTCATTCAAATACAGTCCGGATACGATCCAGATTCGGATGTAATTCTGTCACTCATCCAAAAGCAATTCAACAATCATTTCCAGATGGCATTTATAAGCCCATCCTCCTACCAACAATTTCCAGATGGAATCTCTAAGCCCATCCCCCGACAAGATTTTGTCACATCTCCAGATGGCATCTTTAAGCCCATCACCAAATGGCATCTTTAAGCCCATTCCCTCAAAACTACGCTTTGATGAGTGAAAATTTTTTGGGCACTCTAGTGTCCAATCTCCTTTTACCTTCGAGTCGCGAACGACAAACTTGCCAATCTAACTCTTCAGGTTCAAGAAGATTGAACAGGGGCAACTGTTGTACCCCAAAATTTGCCCTCCTCTTTTTCATAAGAAATCACAGCTTCGGGCTTTTCCTGATTTTTCAAATTGGCTCAAAACCGGTCAAACAGACTTTTCTTATCAGTCAAACAAAATTAGGGTTTTTATTGATTTTGAATCAGTTCAAGCAGATTGTTAGGGTTTGGTTGAGTTGGCTCAGGTTTTGATCAGACGGACGTTTCTTTGATGATAAATCAAGAATTAGGGTTTGCGCGCGTATTTTCAGAAGAATTTGAATCTAGTGTCTTAATTGGCTGTTACACTGCTTTGACGTTTGCTCAAGATTTCTGTTTGTTTCTCAAGGTCTAAACATCTGGGACATGGGCTGAGGCTTCTGATTGAGAGTTTGAAGTGTTTGGTCTAATCAATGAAATAAAGAACATATGGACGTTGCTTGTTTAACTGTGCGATGTTTTTTTGGTTATTCAGAACGCGAGGCGTTTATTGATTATTTATAATTTCTAAGTTAAAATTATTGGATAATTTCCAGTTATTATAATTTAAAAAATATAAATAATTAAATAAACAAATGCAGAAGAATTAAAGAGATTAACTGACAAAGAAAGATTTTTACTTTTTTTTAATTGTTTGTTACAAATATTATTTGAACACTGTGAATTTATTTACAGTTGTTTACATTAATATTATTACAATGATTAAAAAGAATTTAAAACTATATCCTAAATCTCTGGAAGTCTTCATCTTCTACTGCTGCTCCCCATTGCTCAACTATTTTTTTTATCTGCAAAGACAAAAAGAAAGAAATCAGTACAGATAAATTAAAAGCATTTTCAGACAGTTAATCATAAAAACTCATCATTAAAGATTTTGGCCGGAATCAGTTTATTCGTCCTCTCTGCAAATCGCAAGAAGATGTTTCTTCTTGGTTCACAAAGAGGAAAGCAATGTTTTACAAGCATATGAATTATTTTGCAAAATGCACAAAGCTAAATTACAAAGTGCAAACTGAAATGCCAAACAAACTGCATATGCCAAACAATTACAAAGTTCAAACTGAAAAGCAAGTTGCCCACGTCCAAAATGCCAACTAAACTGTCAAAACTGTCCAAAGAAGCAAACCAAATTGTCAAAGAGGCAAACTGAGTCACAAATACAAAGTTGTCAACAAAACAATGTCAACTAAGTAAAACTGTCAAAAGCGGTCAACAAGCACAAAAGCAAGGCAGAAAATATGGAAGTATGCAGAGGAAAGACAAATGCAAGCAAGCTTGTGAAGAATACATTTTTATCCATCATTTTCCAGGCCAAAATCTTTTCAGAAAAAAAAGAGACATTCTAAGCAAAGATGTGCTTTCTGTGGAGAGAGAAAAAGAGGAAAAGTAGCAGGCTTACAGTTTTCCAGGCAGGCTTAAAGATAAATATAACAAACTCAGAACACTGTCAGAGGGGGGCAGAATACATATAGAAGAAGATATCACAAAACACTGTAAACCTCAAGCCTTGCAACCTGTTAAAACATTGAAGCTTGTTCCAAGCTTGGATCCTAAGAAAACAACAAGCAGCCTTCCTGTTACATAACACAAACGAGAAGCCTAACAAACAGACCAGAAAAAAAAGCCAAGCAAAAAACACAAGTTCTCAAGCCTGTAACTTCAAGAAAAAAAACCACCAAGCTTACAAACAGCCTTCAAGCAACAAACTGTATCAACACAAGCCTGAAACCTGTTACAAAGCAAGCCTGTAACAAACAAAAAAACCTCAAAAACACAGAAAACCTGTCAAAACTACTTCAAGCCTCATGCCTGCCTAAACAATAACACAAAGCTTGCCTCCAAACTGTTTCAACCTGCAAACATAAGCAAGCCTGCCTATAATCACAAGCCTTTCAAAGCCTAAGCTCCAAACAAGCCTGCATAAGCCTAACAAACACGAGTCTAGCTTACAAACTGCATAGCATTCAAAGCCAAAATGCCTCAGAATCAAAATAAACATAGGCTAAACAATATCCAAACTCTCAGAACTAAGGTTCATCATAGAGTAACAACAGCATCAAGAGAAGAAAAATCAGAAGCATAACAATAGGCAACTCAGATATCATAATCATCAAAAGCAACATACTGAGGCAAAAGCAACAACGAAGAGGCAAGCAAGCAGAAGAGGAAAAGAAGAGGCAGAAGCAAATCATATAGGGTTTTCAGATTGCAACATTCATCATAAAACCAAAAGCAAGATACAAAGTACCAGATTTCCAGCAAGCTCTCAGCATCATACTCCCTCGCCTCCGGCTGCCTAAGACGCCTCCCGTCCACCCTCGTCTCCTCTCCCAAAGCCAAACCCCAAGGTATTATTCCCTCCTTCCTTTTTATGCAATCTCATATCCTAAAACAAGTAAATAACACAGAAGAAGGTAATAACATGTAAGAGACAAGAATCCAAAGCCCTAAAATACGAAGACGAAAACATAAAAAGAGATCGTTACCTTTTTTTGTCACCGCTTGAACAAACGTGGAGAGAGGGAATATGGATGGTGGCGTCTGGTAGCTGAGGCGAAGAGAGGAAGTCAGAATCCATGCTTCGAGCGAGGAAGAGAACGAAGAAGAAGATCGAGAAACGACGCCGCTCATCAAAACTGTAAACCCTATTCTGAGACAAAACTTCTCAAACCCTAAACAAATTTGCAAAACGTGTTCTGGGCCTGTCCCCAACAAAAACCCTTAAGCCCATCCAAAACTGGCGCACACCCCCTTTTTGTAATCTTCCTTGTTTCGTTTTGGGCCATGTACATTCCCCTTAGAGCCCATTTTTTTTATTTCTTTTCTTTGGTTATAAATTAATACTCTTCTTTTTATTTTTAAACTAGTTCCTATTTTCTTTTAAAAAATAATAATATATTTTGGGCTTTAAAACTTTTTGTTTAGTAAATCACTTTTTTATATAAATTTCTTGTATATAAAACATTAACAAAAACACATAAAAAAATAGATTTTTAAGTTAATTACTTTTCTATTATTAAACCTTTTGTTTACATAATTAACAAAAACATAAAAATAATAAATACTTAATAAATACATTAGGTTAATATTTGCATCATTTGTAAATAATCACATCATGTGCATCTTACATACTTTTATTTCTCTTTTATTCTTATACATTGCTATACTTTTACATTGAGAATGCGATTCGATTTGGTTGTAAATAATATTTGGACACTACTATCTTGATAAAACTCATCCCCATTTGTAAACATTTGTACCCCCATCCCGGATACTTATTTGTAATAGCTTAGACTTTAAATTCCCGCAATTTATCGCTTTCTATATACTGTATAGTAATTAGGTTTTGTATGCGAAGATTCAAAATCAACCGCTAGATAACTTAATACAAGACAAATGCATGACAATCAATACACAATTCACACTTGCACCCCTAGGGTAATCCCGCTTGTTGCCTTCAAAAATGGGCCATGTTTGCATGTTGAGTTTCTTTGGCAAAACAAAAACAAATCAAATGATCATAGTCCCTCGATGATGCTTTCGAAGTTGCCTAAACAAAATGATCATAGTCCCTCAAGAAAATTGCCAAAGACACTTGGAACTATTGCTTTCATGGTCTAAATGATGACCCGCGCTCGTCCCGTTAACATCCTAACACAAGGTTGTTCACCAAATACAATGGTGAAAAACCACTGTTAAAAGGGTTAAAACATAAGAAAGATCTTTGAGTAAATTTAGGGGTAGACAACTCTTAGTTACTTGATCGAATTTGCAAAACACACTTGCCTACTTTCAAAACACACTCCACAACACAACTTTCAAAACAAAATTTCAAAAACATTGTAATATCTTTTCAAAAAAGACAAACACCTTTGTAAAACATTCGAGTAAAGAATTGTTACAACGGTTGCCTAGACAAGGCGTCTTTTTCAAAACATTTTCAAAAGCCACACACACAAAGCACCATTTCAAACAATTGAAAATCAAGGCAAGTGATCTAAAACAAGTAACTAAGAGCCCATGGATAACCATGGATGAAAAGGGTGCTAGCACCTTCCCTTTTCATAATCTACCCCCCGAACACACGAAAACATCTCAAAGGTTTTTCCTGTGCTTTTTAACCTTTCCTTTAGGATAAAATAAAAAGTCGGTGGCGAATCTTGCTAAACCGAACAAGTGCGAATACAAACGCAAAACCTCAAGTCAGTTCTCCCACCGTATCACACATGATACTTAGACTTTTTACAATTTTTATGCCATTTATTCTTTTGTATACTTGATCATTTGTGAATCACTTTAGTTCCTACCCATTTTGTGAGGTAGCTTTCCAGTGTGTGATCATTAGTATCCCCTTTTGAGCCCTTTTTGTCGGTATCCATATTGATTTTGCTAAATGCTTGTCTATAAGTGTTTGGTTCATTTTTTGTATGGATATTGATTTTTTGTTTTCTTGAACCCTTAATTATGATTTGTATTTTGAATTTTTACCTTGCCTTAAAAAGTAGGAAGTATTCACATTATGATGATGGTTTAATTCAAGTTTGGGAGAGATTTGTTTGCTCAGATATGTTGTTGATTGCTATGAGGTGGAGAAAAATAAAAAGAAAGAAAAAGAAAGAAAGAAAATAAGTGAAAAAGAAAAAAAAATGAAAAAGTTTTGAAAAATAAAAATAAAAAGAGTATGGAATAATATTGTGTTAATAAGTGATGTGTGTTGGTTTCAGAAATTTGGAATGAAGAAAAAGTTTGATTGAAGTTATTTTACTTGAGTCTTTGTGAGTTGATCACTCCCTTAGGTTTATGCAAGTTTGTTTCGATTAGCTTTAGGATTTATCCCTTGTTTGTTAACGAAGCCACAATACGACCTTGGAAAGCCCTTGATATTTTTGCCTTTGTATTTTCAATATGAGTTTTTGGATGAATGCATAATTTATTATTTTCTTTACAATATTGTGGGTGAGTGAAAATGCCTTATTTTGTGTGTTTTTCATCTACCGATAATTGTTTTTGTTAGGTGTGATTCATTTCTGAACTAGTGTTGTTTTAGAATGTTTGACATGTTTAACATTTGTTTCGTGTTTATGTTATCATCGTAGTTTAGTGGTAAGTATGTTTCTTCGTGTGTACCGTTTTTCATTTGAACCATTGCATTTGTTTTCCATTTTCAAAACTTGTTGATTCACGATTCTTTGGTTTATCACTTTTGGTTCTTTGAGTTGTTTGGCCTTGTTTGAGGACAAACAAGTTAAAGTTGGAGAGAATTTGATAAGTGCAAATTGTAGCTATTTTTGTACATACTTTTTGTTGCACTTATTGACTTTTTGTTGTTAATATTGTTGAATAAATCCGAATTTTGTGTAAATACGTTTAGTTTGTGTTTATTTGTGTTTTTGTGTACACATCGTACCGTTTGATATTTTTCCATTCATTTTGTAGGTATTTGTTGCATTTTGGAGCATTGAGGAATAAGGTGTCGAAGGCACGGCTCTGAATGCGCATTTTTGGAATAAAAGATCGATTTTTAGACGATGTGTCCATGAGAGCCCGCTTATCGCGCTGAGGCTGCTAAGCGCGAGAGCGCTTAGCGCATTTTGTAGTGCCCTGCTTGAATTTTTATAATTTTAGCAAAAGCATTATTTTGAAGCCCGCTTAGCGCGGATAGCGCACTTAATGCGGTTTAAGGCGGTTTGATGTGTAAAATAAGGAAGTTGCACTTAGCGCTCCAGGCCCGCGTAGCGCGGTCTGCTGAGATGAGTTTTATAAAAATATATTTAGTTTATCTTTTAGGTGGTTTTGGATAAGTTTTTTCTCCCAACTCCATCAACCTTATTTTTTGTTGGATTAGCTTAGAAAACAACACTAGGGCTTTGCTTATGGATGATTCTAGGTGGATTGCTCTCCGATCGGCACTGACAAACCGGTAGATTTGTAGTTTATCTTTTATCCTCTCTTTGTATTTCTCTTTTGTTGGGTATTGTATGTATATTTTATTTGAACTCATGTATATTTGTCGCCCTTGGCGTTATATAAAACACTCTTTACCAATCTTTGTTTATTGTTATCCATGAGTTTTGCTCTGCGCTAGGGATTTGAGTTGCTATAGACATATACTGCTTAAATTCTTATCTAGGATGATTATCTAATAGTGTCTTAATTCTAGAGATAGATTTAGTGTTTTTATTCACTTAGGGTGTCTGTGATTAATGCCTCTATGTTGTTTGTGTTGCTCTGAGAGATCGTCGATGCAAGCGAGCAAGGTCGAATTCTGTGTTATTGAGGTGGTTGAGAGATTGCTATCAAGGTGATGCATCAGCCTCTCAATTTGAGTTAGAAATGAATTAGATTGTGAGTGACATGTGATGACATTGACGAATATTGTAGGTTTAATATAACAGGTCGACATGTTTAAGTCTGTGAGAAGTAGTATATAGGCATGCTTGATAAGTTATTCCTTTTTCCTTTTTATACGTTTATTTTTTGTTTATACTTTTCCTTTCAACCCATTTATCCCCAAACTCATTAACAAGAGATTTTTTGAACGACATTTCAATACACCAATCTCTGTGGACATGATATGATATAACATATATCACCCGGTAAATTAATAACTTACTTTTTGCTTTCCGCTTTACCGCAACAACAAAATGGCGCCATTGTCGGGGATTGGTGTTTATTATTTTCGCATTGTGATAAGTTTCTTTATTTTTTAGTTTTTTAATTAATGTATATGTTGTATTGAATGTGTACATAAACTTGTCTATTTTTTATTGTACATGTTTTGTGTTTACTTTCCATACATCTGCATGTATGTTTTTTTTCATTGTTTTCACGTATTGTTGTGGATTGTCTCATTTTCTCAATGTTTGTTGTGTGGATGTTAGGATACTTTCTTTAGGTTTGTGCGGTGTGATAATACCATGGCATGACAACAGAAGGTTACTAGCTCGCACAATATAGGCGTCGAGATTATGACGTAAAACAAACATGTTTTGTTTGTATTTGTTTATGTATGTGATGACTTGTGTTTTAACAAGTTGAAATTAGACTTGTTTTAAATTCTCAAATTTTCATTTTTTAACTTGTTTAATTCACTTTCACCTGTTTGTTTCGTGATGTCAATTTGTGTTTTTTCGCAAGCTTGTCGTGTTTTGCTTGTGGGAGTGTGTTTGTATGTTATAAATATTGTACATGTGTAGTTGAGATTGTGTAGGTGATTGTGGAGCTTGCATAGTAGCTGCACCAAATGATGTCCCATTTTTCTGCAACTAGTGTAGCGCACTTAGCGCGCTCTACTACGCAGAGTCAGTTAATTCTTTTCAATTTTTTTCCTGGCTTTCCTTTTTCCCACTTCCACCTAGGTTTTAAATAGTAAATAACATTATTATAATTAATTCTTTTGTTGTTGTTTGGACTCAAATTTTGGTTAGATAACTTGAAGTCGCGTTTGGTAATTTTCCGATTATGAGTGTGTCAACTTGCGAATGCATGGTAATGATTGTGTTAAATTTTTGTACACGTTCTAGGTATGTGTTTATAGTTTTCTATACTTTAGCATATTCATGATACTTAGACTTTTTACAATTTTTATGCCATTCATTCTTTTGTATACTTGTTCATTTGTGAATCACTTTAGTTCCTACCCATTTTATGAGGTAGCTTTCCGATGTTCACATATGCTGGAGACCATAAATCTTGTTTTAACTGGATTTTATTATGCTTAATATTTTGTTTGTGTTGGTTGTATGAAAGAATAAAAATGATTAAGGAAATTTTTGTTCCATTTTGAGCACAACTACCCTTGGCCAAATAGTCAATTCACCTTGTGAGTGTGTGATCATTAGTATCCCCTTTTGAGCCCTTTTTGTCGGTATCCATATTGATTTTGCTAAATGCTTGTCTATGAGTGTTTGGTTCATTTTTTTATATGGATATTGATTCTTTGTTTTCTTGAACCCTTAATTATGATTTGTATTTTGAATTTTTACCTTGCCTTAGAAAGTAGGTAGTATTCACATTATGATGATGGTTTAATTCAAGTTTGGGAGAGATTTGTTTGCTCACATATGTTGTTGATTGCTATGAGGTGGAGAAAAATAAAAATAAAGAAAAAGAAAGAAAGAAAATAAGTGAAAAATAAAGAAATAAAAAGAAAAAAAAATGAAAAAGTTTTGAAAAATAAAAATAAAAAGAGTATGGAATAATATTGTGTTAATAAGTGATGTGTGTTGGTTTCAGAAATTTGGAATGAAGAAAAAGTTTGATTGAAGTTATTTTACTTGAGTCTTTGTAAGTTGATCACTCCCTTAGGTTTATGCAAGTTTGTTTCGATTAGCTTTAGGATTTATCCCTTGTTTGTTAACGAAGCCACAATACGACCTTGGAAAGCCCTTGATATTCTTGCCTTTGTATTTTCAATATGAGTTTTTGGATGAATGCATAATTTATTCTTTTCTTTGCAATATTGTGGGTGAGTGAAAATTCCTTATTTTGTGTGTTTTTCATATACCGATAATTTTTTTTGCTAGGTGTGATTCATTTCTGAACTAGTGTTGTTTTAGAATGTTTGGCATGTTTAGCATTTGTTTCGTGTTTATGTTATCATCGTAGTTTAGTGGTAAGTATGTTTCTTCGTGTGTACCGTTTTTCATTTGAACCATTGCATTTGTTTTCCATTTTCAAAACTTATTGATTCACGATTCTTTGGTTTATCACTTTTGGTTCTTTGAGTTGTTTGGCCTTGTTTGAGGACAAACAAGTTCAAGTTGGGGAGAATTTGATAAGTGAAAATTGTAGCTATTTTTGTACATACTTTTTGTTGCACTTATTGACTTTTTGTTGTTAATATCGTTGAATAAATCCGAATTTTGTGTAAATACATTTAGTTTGTGTTTATTTGTGTTTTTGTGTACACATCATACCGTTTGATATTTTTCCATTCATTTTGTAGGTATTTGTTGCATTTTGGAGCATTGAGGAATAAGGTGTCGGAGGCACGGCTCTGAATGCGCATTTTGGGAATAAAAGACCGGTTTTGGGATGATGTGTCCATGAGAGCCCGCTTATCACACTGAGGCTGCTAAGCGCGAGAGCGCTTAACGCATTTTGTAGTGCCCTGCTTGCATTTTTATAGTTTTAGCATAAGCATTATTTTGAAGCCCGCTTAGCGCGGATAGCGCGCTTAATGCGGTTTAAGGCGGTTTGATGTGTAAAATAAGGAAGTTGCGCTTAGTGCTCCAGGCCCACTTAGCGCGGTCTGCTGAGATGAGTTTTATAAAAACAAATTTAGTTTATTTTTTAGGATGGTTTTGGATAAGTTTTTTCTCCCAACTCCATCAACCTTAATTTTTATTGGATTAGCTTAGAAAACAACACTAGGGCTTTGCTTATGGATGATTGTAAGTGGATTTCTCTCCGATCGGAACTGACAAACCGGTCGATTGGTGGTTTATCTTTTATCCTCTCTTTGTATTTCTCTTTTGTTGGGTATTGTATGTATATTTTATTTGAACTCATGTATATTTGTCGCCCTTGGCGTTATATAAAACTTTCTTTACCAATCTTTGTTGATTGTTATCCATGAATTTTGCTCTGTGCTAGGGATATGAGTTGCTATATACATATACTGCTTAAATTCTTATCTAGGATGATTATCTAATAGTGTCTTAATTCTAGAGATAGATTTAGTGTTTTTATTCACTTAGGGTGTCTGTGATTAATGCCTCTGTGTTGTTTGTGTCGCTCTGAGAGATCGTCGATGCAAGCGAGCAAGGTCGAATTCTGTGTTATTGAGGTGGTTGTGAGATTGCTATCAAGGTGATGCATCAGCCTCAAAATTTGAGTTAGAAATGAATTAGGTTGTGAGTGACATGTGATAACATTGTCGAATATTGTAGGTTTCATATAACAGGTCGATATGTTTAAGTCTGTGAGAAGTAGTATATAGGCATGCTTGATAAGTTATTCCTTTTTCCTTTTTATACGTTTATTTTTTGTTTATACTTTTCCTTTCAACCCATTTATCCCCAAACTCATTAACAAGAGATTTTTTGAACGACATTTCAATACACCAATCTCTGTGGACATGATATGATATAACATATATCACCCGGTAAATTAATAACTTACTTTTTGCTTTCTGCTTTACCGCAACAACAAAATGGCGCCATTGTCGGGGATTGGTGTTTATTGTTTTCGCATTGTGATAAGTTTCTTTATTTTTGAGTTTTTTAATTAATGTATATGTTGTATTGAATGTGTACATAAACTTGTCTATTTTTTCTTGTACATGTTTTGTGTTTACTTTCCATACATCTGCATGTATGTTTTTTTTCTTTGTTTTCACGTATTGTTGTGGATTGTCTCATTTTCTCAATGTTTGTTGTGTGGATGTTAGGATACTTTCTTTAGGTTTGTGCGGTGTGATAATACCATGGCATGACAACAGAAGGTTACTAGCTCGCACAATAAAGGCGTCGAGATTATGACGTAAAACAAACATGTTTTGTTTGTATTTGTTTATGTATGTGATGACTTGTGTTTTAACAAGTTGAAATTAGACTTGTTTTAAATTCTCAAATTTTCATTTTTTAACTTGGTTAATTCACTTTCACCTGTTTGTTTCGCGATGTCAATTTGTGTTTTTTCGCAAGCTTGTCGTGTTTTGCTTGTGGGAGTGTGTTTGTATGTTGTAAATATTGGACATGTGTAGTTGAGATTGTGTAGGTGATTGTGGAGCTTGCATAGTAGCTGCACCAAATGATGTCCCGTTTTTCTGCAACTAGTGTAGCGCACTTAGCGCGCTCTACTATGCAGAGTCAGTTAATTCTTTTCAATTTTTTGCATGGTTTCCTTTTTCCCACTTCCACCTAGGTTTTAAATAGTAAATAACATTATTATAATTAATTCTTTTGTTGTTGTTTGGACTCAAATTTTGGTTAGATAGCTTGAAGTCGCGTTTGGTGATTTTCCGATTATGAGTGTGTCAACTTGCGAATGCATGGTAACGATTGTGTTAAATTTTTGTACACGTTCTAGATATGTGTTTATCATTTTATATACTTTAGCATATTCATGATACTTAGACTTTTTACAATTTTTATGACATTCATTCTTTTGTATACTTGTTCATTTGTGAATCACTTTAGTTCCTACCCTTTTGTGAGGTAGCTTTCCGTTGTTCACATATGCTGGAGACCATAAATCTTGTTTTAACTGGATTTTATTATGCTTAATATTTTGTTTGTGTTGGTTGTATGAAAGCATAAAAATGATTAAGGAATTTTTTGTTCCATTTTTAGCACAACTACCCTTGGCCAAATAGTCAATTCACCTTGTGAGTGTGTCATCATTAGTATCCCCTTTTGACCCCTTTTTGTCGGTATCCATATTGATTTTGCTAAATTCTTGTCTATGAGTGTATGGTTCATTTTTTTGTATGGATATTGATTCTTTGTTTTCTTGAACCCTTAATTATGATTTGTATTTTGAATTTTTACCTTGCCTTAGAAAGTAGGAAGTATTCACATTATGATGATGGTTTAATTCAAGTTTGGGAGACATTTGTTTGCTCACTTATGTTGTTGATTGCTTTGAGGTGGAGAAAAATAAAAAGAAAGAAAAATAAAGAAAGAAAATAAGTGAAAAAGAAAGAAAGAAAAAAAAAATGAAAAAGTTTTGAAAAACAAAAACAAAAAGAATATGGAATAATATTGTGTTAATAAGTGATGTGTGAAGGTTTCAGAAATTTGGAATGAAGAAAAAGTTTTATTGAAGTTATTTTACTTGAGTCTTTGTGAGTTGATCACTCCCTTAGGTTTATGCAAGTTTGTTTCGATTAGCTTTAGGATTTATCCCATGTTTGTTAACGAAGCCACAATACGACCTTGGAAAACCCTTGATATTCTTGCCTTTGTATTTTCAATATGAGTTTTTGGATGAATGCATAATTTAGTCTTTTCTTTGCAATATTGTGGATGAGTGAAAATGCCTTATTTTGTGTGTTTTTCATCTACCGATGATTGTTTTTGCTAGGTGTGATTCATTTCTGAACTAGTGTTGTTTTAGAATGTTTGGCATGTTTAGCATTTGTTTCGTGTTTATGTTATCATCGTAGTTTAGTGGTAAGTATGTTTCTTCGCGTGTACCGTTTTTCATTTGAACCATTGCATTTGTTTTCCATTTTCAAAACTTGTTGATTCACTATTCTTTGGTTTATCACTTTTGGTTCTTTGAGTTGTTTGGCCCTGTTTAAGGAAAAACAAGTTCAAGTTGGGGAGAATTTGATAAGTGGAAATTGTAGCTATTTTTGTACATACTTTTTGTTGCACTTATTGACTTTTTGTTGTTAATATCGTTGAATAAATCCGAATTTTGTGTAAATATGTTTAGTTTGTGTTGATTTGTGTTTTTGTGTACACGGCGTACCGTTTGATGTTTTTCCATTCATTTTGTAGGTATTTGTTGCATTTTGGAGCATTGAGGAATAAGGTGTCGAAGGCACGGCTCTGAATGCGCATTTTTGGAATAAAAGACTTGTCTTGGGACGATGTGTCCACGAGAGCCCGCTTATCACACTGAGGCTGCTAAGCGCGAGAGCGCTTAGCGCATTTTTTAGTGCCCTGCTTGCATTTTTATAGTTTTAGCAGAAGCATTATTTTGAAGCCCGCTTAGCGCAGATAACACGCTTAATGCGGTTTAAGGCGGTTTGATGTGTAAAATACGGAAGTTGCGCTTAGCGAGCCAGGCCCGCTTAGCGCGATCTGCTGAGATGAGTTTAATAAAAACAAATTTAGTTTATTTTTTAGGATGGTTTTGGATAAGTTTTTTCTCCCAACTCCATCAACCTTAATTTTTGTTGGATTAGCTTAGAAAACAACACTAGGGCTTTGCTTATGGATGATTGTAGGTGGATTGCTCTCCAATCAGAACTAACAAACCGGTAGATTTGTGGTTTATCTATTATCCTCTCTATGTATTTCTCTTTTTTTGGGTATTGTATGTATATTTTCTTTGAACTCATGTATATTTGTCGCCCTTGGCGTTATATAAAACTTTCTTTACCAATCTTTGTCAATTGTTACCCATGAATTTTGCTTTGTGCTAGGGATTTGAGTTGCTATAGACATATATTGCTTAAATTCTTATCTAGGATGATTATCTAATAGTGTCTTAATTCTAGAGATAGATTTAGTGTTTTTATTCACTTAGGGTGTTGTGATTAATGAATCTGTGTTGTTTGTGTCGCTCTGAGAGATCGTCGATGCAAGCGAGCAAGGTCGAATTCTGTGATAAGTTTCTTTGTTTTTGAGTTTTTTAATTAATGTATATGTTGTATAGAATGTGTATATAAACTTGTCTATTTTTTCTTGTACATGTTTTATGTTTACTTTCCATACATCTGCATGTATGTTTTTTTCTTTGTTTTCACGTATTGTTGTGAATTTTCTCATTTTCTCAATGTTTGTTATGTGGATGTTAGGATACTTTCTTTAGGTTTGTGCGGTGTGATAATACCATGGCATGAGAACAGGAGGTTACTAGCTCGCACAATAAAGGCGTCGAGATTATGACGTAAAACAAACATGTTTTGTTTGTATTTGTTTATGTATGTGATGACTTGTGTTTTAACAAGTTGAAATTAGACTTGTTTTAAATTCTCAAATTTTCATTTTTTAACTTGTTTAATTCACTTTCACCTGTTTGTTTCGTGATGTCAATTTGTGTTTTTTCGCAAGCTTGTCGTGTTTTGCTTGTGGGAGTGTGTTTGTATGTTGTAAATATTGGACATGTGTAGTTGAGATTGTGTAGGTGATTGTGGAGCTTGCATAGTAGCTGCACCAAATGATGTCCCGTTTTTCTGCAACTAGTGTAGCGCACTTAGCGCGCTCTACTACGCAGAGTCAGTTAATTCTTTTCAATTTTTTGCATGGTTTCCTTTTTCCCACTTCCACCTAGGTTTTAAATAGTAAATAACATTATTATAATTAATTCTTTTGTTGTTGTTTGGACTCAAATTTTGGTTAGATAGCTTGAAGTCGTGTTTGGTGATTTTCCGATTATGAGTGTGTCAACTTGCGAATGCATGGTAAAGATTGTGTTAAATTTTTGTACACGTTCTAGATATGTGTTTATCATTTTCTATACTTTAGAATATTCATGATAATTAGACTTTTTACAATTTTTATGACATTCATTCTTTTGTATACTTGTTCATTTGTGAATCACTTTAGTTCCTACCCTTTTTGTGAGGTAGCTTTCCGTTGTTCAAATATGCTGGAGACCACAAATCTTTTTTTAACTGGATTTTATTATGCTTCATATTTTGTTTGTGTTGGTTGTATGAAAGCATAAAAATGATTAAGGAATTTTTTGTTCCATTTTTAGCACAACTACCCTTGGCTAAATAGTCAATTCACCTTGTGAGTGTGTGATCATTAGTATCCCCTTTTGAGCCTTTTTTATCGGTATCCATATTGATTTTGCTAAATTCTTGTCTATGAGTGTATGGTTCATTTTTTTGTATGGATATTGATTCTTTGTTTTCTTGAACCCTTAATTATGATTTGTATTTTGAATTTTTACCTTGCCTTAGAAAGTAGGAAGTATTCACATTATGATGATGGTTTAATTCAAGTTTGGGAGACATTTGTTTGCTCACTTATGTTGTTGATTGCTATGAGGTGGAGAAAAATAAAAAGAAAGAAAAATAAAGAAAGAAAATAATTGAAAAAGAAAGAAAGAAAAAGAAAAAAATGAAAAAGTTTTGAAAAACAAAAACAAAAAGAGTATGGAATCATATTGTGTTAATAAGTGATGTGTGTTGGTTTCAGAAATTTGGAATGAAGAAAAAGTTTGATTGAAGTTATTTTACTTGAGTCTTTGTGAGTTGATCACTCCCTTAGGTTTATGCAAGTTTGTTTCGATTAGCTTTAGGATTTATCCCTTGTTTGTTAACGAAGCCACAATACGACCTTGGAAAGCCCTTGATATTCTTGCCTTTGTATTTTCAATATGAGTTTTTGAATGAATGTATAATTTAGTCTTTTATTTGCAATATTGTGGATGAGTGAAAATGCCTTATTTTGTGTGTTTTTCATCTACCAATGATTTTTTTTGCTAGGTGTGATTCATTTCTGAACTAGTGTTGTTTTAGAATGTTTGGCATGTTTAGCATTTCTTTCGTGTTTATGTTATCATCGTAGTTTAGTGGTAAGTATGTTTTTTCGCGTATACCATTTTTCATTTGAACCATTGCATTTGTTTTCCATTTTCAAAACTTGTTGATTCACTATTCTTTGGTTTATCACTTTTGGTTCTTTGAGTTGTTTGGCCTTGTTTGAGGAAAAACAAGTTCAAGTTGGGAAGAATTTGATAAGTGCAAATTGTAGCTATTTTTGTACATACTTTTTGTTGCACTTATTGACTTTTTGTTGTTAATATCGTTGAATAAATCCGAATTTTGTGTAAATACGTTTAGTTTGTGTTTATTTGTGTTTTTGTGTACACAGCGTACCGTTTGATGTTTTTCCATTCATTTTGTAGGTATTTGTTTCATTTTGGAGCATTGAGGAATAAGGTGTCGAAGGCACGGCTATGAATGTGCATTTTTGGAATAAAAGACTTGTTTTGGGACGCTGTGTCCATGAGAGCCCGCTTATCACGCTGAGGCTACTAAGCGCGAGAGCGCTTAGCGCATTTTGTAGTGCCCTGCTTGCATTTTTATAGTTTTAGCAGAAGCATTATTTTGAAGCCCGCTTAGCGCAGATAGCACGCTTAATGCGGTTTAAGGCGGTTTGATGTGTAAAATAAGGAAGTTGCGCTTAGCGCGTCAGGCCCGCTTAGCGCGGTCTGCTGAGTTGAGTTTAATAAAAACAAATTTAGTTTATTTTTTAGGATGGTTTTGGATAAGTTTTTTCTCCCAACTCCATCAACCTTAATTTTTGTTGGATTAGCTTAGAAAACAACACTAGGGATTTGCTTATGGATGATTGTAGGTGGATTGCTCTCCGATCGGCACTAACAAACCGGTAGATTTGTGGTTTATCTATTATCCTCTCTTTGTATTTCTCTTTTGTTGGGTATTGTATGTATATTTTCTTTGAACTCATGTATATTTGTCGCCCTTGGCGTTATATAAAACTTTCTTTACCAATCTTTGTCAATTGTTATCCATGAATTTTGCCGTGCTAGGGATTTGAGTTGCTATAGACATATATTGCTTAAATTCTTATCTAGGATGATTATCTAATAGTGTCTTAATTCTAGAGATAGATTTAGTGTTTTTATTCACTTAGGGTGTCTGTGATTAATGCCTATGTGTTGTTTGTATCGCTCTGAGAGATCGTCGATGCAAGCGAGCAAGGTTGAATTATGTGTTATTGAGGTAGTTGAGAGATTGCTATCGAGCTGATGCAGTCAGCCTCTCAATTTGAGTTAGAAATGAATTAGGTTGTAAGTGACATGTGATGACATTGACGAATATTGTAGGTTTAATATAACAGGTCGATATGTTTAAGTCTGTGAGGAGTAGTATATAGGCATGCTTGATAAGTTATTCCTTTTCCCTTTTTATACGTTTATTTTTTGTTTATACTTTTCCTTTCAACCCATTTATCCCCAAACTCATTAACAAGAGATTTTTCGAACGACATTTCAATACACCAAACTCCGTGGACATGATATGATATAACATATATCACACGGTAAATTTATAACTTACTTTTTTGCTTTCCGCTTTACCGCAACAACAAAATGGCGCCATTGTCGGGGATTGGTGTTTATTGTTTTCGCACTGTGATAAGTTTCTTTGTTTTTGAGTTTTTTAATTAATGTATATGTTGTATAGAATGTGTACATAAACTTGTCTATTTTTTCTTGTACATGTTTTGTGTTTACTTTCCATACATCTGCATGTATGTTTTTTTCTTTGTTTTCACGTATTGTTGTGAATTGTCTCATTTTCTCAATGTTTGTTGTGTGGATGTAAGGATACTTTCTTTAGGTTTGTGCGGTGTGATAATACCATGGCATGACAACAGGAGGTTACTAGCTCGCACAATAAAGGCGTCGAGCTTATGACGTAAAACAAGCATGTTTTGTTTGTATTTGTTTATGTATGTGATGACTTGTGTTTTAACAAGTTGAAATTAGACTTGTTTTAAATTCTTAAATTTTCATTTTTTAACTTGTTTTAATTCACTTTCACTTGTTTGTTTCGTGATGTCAATTTGTGTTTTTTCGCAAGCTTTTCGTGTTTTTCTTGTTGGGGTGTGTTTGTATGTTGTAAATATTGCACATGTGTAGTTGAGATTGTGTAGGTGATTGTGGAGCTTGCATAGTAGCTGCACCAGTTGATGTCCCGTTTTTCTGCAACTAGTGTAGCGCACTTAGCGTGCTCTACTACGCAGAGTCAGTTAATTCTTTTTAATTATTTGCCTGGATTTCCTTTTTCCCACTTCCACCTAGGTTTTAAATAGTAAATAACATAATTATAATTAATTCTTTTGTTCTTGTTTGGACTCAAATTTTGGTTAGATAGCTTGAAGTTGCGTTTGGTGATTTTCCGATTATGAGTGTGTCATCTTGCGAATGCATGGTAATGATTGTGTTAAATTTTTGTACACGTTCTAGGTATGTGTTTATCGTTTTCTATACTTTAGCATATTCATGATACTTAGACTTTTTACAATTTTTATGCCATTCTTTCTTTTATATACTTGTTCATTTGCGAATCACTTTAGTTCATACCCTTTTTGTGAGGTAGATTTCCATTGTTCACATATGCTGGAGACCACAAATCTTGTTTTAACTGGATTTTATTATGCTTAATATTTTGTTTGTGTTGGTTGTATGAAAGCATAAAAATGATTAAGGAATTTTTTATTCCATTTTGAGCACAACTACCCTTGGCCAAATAGTCAATTCACCTTGTGAGTGTGTGATCATTAGAATCCTCTTTTAACCCTTTTTGTCGGTATCCATATTGATTTTGCTAAATGCTTTTCTATGAGTATTTGGTTCATTTTTTTGTATGGATACTTTGTTTTCTTGAACCCTTAACTATGATTTGTAGTTTGAATTTTTACATTACCTTAGAAAGTAGGAAGTATTCACATTATGATGATGGTTGAATTCAAGTTGGGGAGAGATTTTTTTGCTCACTTATGTTGTTGATTGCTATGAGGTGGAGAAAAAGAAAAAGAAAGAATAAGAAAAAGAAAGAAAATAAGTGAAAAAGAAAGAATTTTTTTTATAAGTTTTGAAAAACAAAAACAAAAAGTGTATAGAATAATATTGTGTTAGTAAGTGATGTGTGTCGGTTTGAGAAATTTGGAATGAAGAAAAAGTTTGATTGTAATTATTTTGCTTAAGTATTTGTGAGTTGATCACTCCCTTAGGATTAGGCAAGTTTTTGTTTCGATTAGCTTTAGGATTTATCCCTTATTTGTTAACCATGTGACATTACAACCTTGAAAAGCCCTTGAGATTCTTTCCTTTGTATTTTCAATATGAGTTTTTGGATGAATGCATAATTTAGTCTTTTTTTGCAAGATTGTGGATGAGCTAAAATACCTTATTTTGTGTGTTTTTCATCTATCGACGATTGTTTATGCTAGGTGTGATTCATTTGTGAACTAGTGTTGTTTTAGAATGTTTGGAATGTTATTTGTATTTAGCATTTGTTTCGTGTTTATGTTATTTTTGTAGTTTAGTGGTAAGTTTGTTTCTTCGTGTGTGTCGTTTTTCATTTGAACCATTGCATTTCTTTTCCGTTTTGAAAACTTGTTGATTCATGATTCTTTGGTTTATTACTTTTGGTTCTTTGAGTTATTTGGCCTTGTTTGAGGACAAACAAGTTCAAGTTGGGGAGATTTTGATAAGTGAAAATTGTATCTATTTTTATACATACTTTTTGTTGAACTTATCAAATTTTGTTGTTAATATTGTTGAATAAACCCGACTTTTTTGTAAATACGTTTAGTTTGTGTTTATTTGTGTTTTTGTGTACATAGTGTACATAGTGTACTGTTTGATGTTTTTTCATTCATTTTGTAGGTATTTGTTGCATTTTGGAGCATTAAGGAATAAGGTTCCGAAGGCACGGCTTCAGATGCATGTTTTCGGAATAAAAGACCAGTTTTGGGACGTTTTGTCCAAGAGAGCCCGCTTAGCGCCCTGAGGCCGTTAAGCGAGAGTGCGCTTAGTGCATTTTGTAGTGCGCTGCTTGCATTTTTATTGTTTTGGAAGAAGCATTATTTTGAAGCCCGCTTAGCGCTTAGAGAGGTTTAAGGCGGTTTGATGTGTAAAATAAGGAACTCGCGCTTAGCACGCCAGGCCGACTTAGCGTGGTCTGCTGAGATGAGTTTTATAAAAACAGATTTAGTTCATTTTTTAGGATGGTTTCGGGGAAGTTTTTTCTCCCAACTCCATCAACCTTCATTTTTGTTGGATTAGCTTAGAAAACAACACTAGGGCTTTGCTTATGGATGATTGTAGGTGGATTGCTCTCCGATCGGCACTGACAAACCGGTAGATTTGTGGTTTATCTGTTATCCTCTCTTTGTATTTCTCTTTTGTTGGGTATTATATGTATATTTTCTTTGAACTCATGTATATTTGTTGCCATTGGCATTATATAAAACTTTCTTTACAAATCTTTGTCGATTGTTATCCATGATTTTTGCTCAGGGTTATGGATTTGAGTTGCTATAGACATATACTACTTTAATTCTTATCTAGGATCATTATCTAATAGTGTATGAATTCTAGAGATAGAATTAGCGTTGTTATTCACTTAGGATGTATGGGATTAATGCCTCTGTTATTTGTGTCACTCTGAGAGATCATCGATGTAAGAGAGCACGATTGACTTCTGTGTTGTTAAGGTGGTTGAGAGTTTGCTACAGAGGTGATGCAGTCAGCCTCTCAATTTGGGTTAGAAATGACTTAAGTTGTGAGTGATATTGACGAAGATTGTAGGTTTAGTATAACAGGTCGATAGGTTTAAGTCTGTGAGAAGTAGTATATATGCATGCTTGATAAGTTATTCCTTTTTCCTTTTTATACGTTTATTTTCTGTTTATACGTTTCCTTTCAACCCATTTATCCCTAAACTCATTAACAAGATATTTTTCGAATGGAATTTCAATACACCAATCTCAATGGGTATGATACGATATAACCTATATCACCCGATAAATTAATAACTTACTTTTTACTTGCCCATTTACCCCAGTAATAGTCGACACTATCACCAATCCGTCATTGCCCTGTGTTGGGCCAGAGCCTTGAGAAATAACCTCGGCATTCAATAACACAAGGAGGGAGGCGTACACTTCCGTCGAATATGGCAGCGACCAAGAGGGTTTTAGGCGAAATTTCATGATCTTTCGCCCGACATCTACGACCAGAATATGCTCGTCTTTCTAGGAAGATTGTTTCCCTATGTACGAGATTGTCTTCAGGGATATGGGGCTTTGTCTTCCCTTTAGTAACTTTAAAATGGGCATCTTTAATCATTTGTCCTTGGCGCCCTCCTAAGTGCACCCCAATACGATCACTTATATACAGGCTTTCGAGATAACTTGCCGATACTTGAGGATTGGGGCGACAATTCCATTGTTCTTCAGGGTTTTCCATCTTCAACGGCAGTCCAAAAGACTATTCAGAATGTGTATGGACTCTGTCCGTGACTTCAAGTACAAATGGTATGTCGTGTAAACCTTCTATCAAGATGCATTAGACGTGGTGTTCGACCCAGTTTCTATTATCGACGAATACGGGGAAGTTTGTTATGAAGAAAATGGGAATGAGGAGATCAGGAGGTTCTCCAAGTTTCCTATTTGTTGGTGTCAGGCGCATTACGACCACGGGCTTGGCCATTATCATACTCTTGTCGGCAACATGAGTGCCGAGGATGAGGGGGCCTTCGGTATTCTCACCAAATTCGTCGATGGTTTCTTCCCCTCCAGGTAGGTGACGAGGGAGGGAGACAACCTCCTTGGTGAAGATGACGAACCTACGTTCGAGGCCCGCCCGATCAACACCAAAGCGCTTGTTGAATTTCGTACCTACGGGGATGCCACGACTCTCATGGGTCTTTGTCTGTGTGACTCCACTACTTTTTATTTTAATTTTTTTTGGGCATGTTATTCTAGCGGTACTAACTCGAGCATGTTGTTTTTGTTTTTGCAGGTAATACGGTTGAGTGTCGTGAACGTTTAGTGATGTTGACCCAGGACAAAAAGAATAGCAAGAGGTTAGTGAGGCATAACAAGCCTACGTGCATTGGGCCTATTCTCGAGCAGGTCAGGGACGGGTCCAATGGTTCATCAATGTAATATGGTAGGATAACTAACTGTAGGGTTTTGCGTTTTATCAAAAATTTTGCGGATAGTAAGAGTGGCCACCAACTTTTCTTTTATCTAATAAAGGAAAGGGTGAAAAGAACAGGAAAGACCTTCGGGAATTTTCTTGAGTTCGGGGGGTAGATTATGAAAAGGGAAGGTGTTATCACCCTTTTCATCCGTAGTTATTTACGGGCTCTTAATTGCTAGTTCACTTTGAAAATGCTTTGTGTTTGTGTATGTTTGAAAATATTTTGAAAACGCCTAAGTGTGGCAATTTTGTAATGATTCTCGTATCATTGAGAATGTATAAAAACTGTTTGTTTTTGAAAATATTTATTGAAAGAAAGTGTTGTTTTATGGAAAGATGTTTTGAAAATGCCAATGTAAGGCAATTTTATTTAGAATAACCCTTGTATCAATCCTCAAGAATGTTTATAAAACATTTTGAAAGTAGTTGTTTTGAAAGTGTGAATTGTGGAAATTGTCTTAGTTTGTGAGCAAACAATTACGAGCAATCTACCTACTCAAAAAGTATTTGTTATCTTCCTCCTCCTCTAGATAGTGCTACCTTACCATTAGTTGGTAGGAAGATCTATCATTGGATATGAGGGACAAGCGTGGGTCATCATACAATCATAAAAGGTAAATTACATGACGTTTTAGAAATTGTTTTAAGGGACTAAGGTCATTTACCAAAGGTGAAATTCTGGTATCTGATATGTGATGTCGAAGGAGATGTCACGACACAAATATCTGAGGACAATATAAAATGCAACAACATACAAATAGTAAAAAGATAAGGAGTTGTTAACCCAATTCGGTGTACAACAACACCTACTCTGGGGGCTACAAAGTCAGGGATACGTTCACTAAATATTATCAATTCATATACCTTCAATAAACAACTATTTTACGATCTAATCACTTCACTACCCGTGCTATACTTCTACCTAATACAAACATAGGCATGAGGCCCTCCTTAAATCCCTTCAATCACTAAAAGTGAAAAACAACAGAATTATTAAGTTTGAAAAACTTCAATCATTCAATACTTAAAAGCTTATGAATGATCCACAATTTACAACTTAACTAACAAATTACAACTCAAATATTGAAACAATACTAGAGTGTATTACAATTAAAAGATTCAGAATTTTAAACACAAAGAATATATTTTTCTTCAATTGTTGCTTTTGTAAGAATCAGGTTACAAGTCCTTATAAAGGTGCAACAATTTCTTTATGGGCTTGGGCTGAAAAAACAAATATTGTAATATATTGAATCCCTTGAATATCTCCATGAAAGTAGGCCAAGATATAATCCATAAAGATAAGCCAGATCAAAAAATATTCCTCCATATTTTTCGCAAGTTATAAACCACAAAACTTGAATAAGGCGCGCTTAAAACAGGAAACAGAAAATATGAAAAACACGTTCAGATCAGAAGGCATATGTTAAGACATCTACTTTGACATCATTCAAAATCAGTTGAGATGATTTACTTCAAATGTCAAGACATTAAGCAAAACATTACCAAAGCATTGTTTTACCAAAATTGCTACCAACAAACACTTACAAACTCCCCCTTTGGTAAATTATGGCTAAAACATTATTTGAGCACATTATCAGAGCAACAGTAAAAGAAACTCAGTTATAAGTTAGTAGTGGAAGATGTCAAAACATATTCTAAGACATGAAGTTCCCCCTCAAACTTACTAGTCAGTAGACAATCAGTCAGTTTCTCTCCCCCTTTTTAGACATAATATGCCAAATAAACATGCATTCAAGAGAGTATTAGAAAAAGAAGTACAAACCAGAATATCCAAGTGTCAAGCACATACATGTGCCAAAAAGAACATAGGGATGAAAACACAAAATAAAAACAAAAAAGAAGGCACCAGCATAGAGTCTAATTGTCTTCAGGACCAATAGACTTGGCAACTTCAGAACTTCCTTCATTATCAGATTCTCCTCCTTTATTACCCACTCTATCATCAACATTGTTATCCTTCTGCAACTCATTGACCAACTTTTCAAATTTCAGCTTTCTTGCTGAGCTAACTCTGATTACATCATCAATTTCTTTGCATGCTTCCATTAACTCAGTAATCATATCATCCTTGTTTGAGGTCTTGTTTTCAGATGTCAAGACAATGTCTGGGACATGTTTACCCGAAAACAACTTGAATTGAAGGGACGAGGAAGACTCCCTTTTGCTAACTACATTAGTGCCACACAGAATTCCAGGATGTTGATTTAGAATAATTCCACAAATAAGAGATCGAAAGGCAATATGCATCTTGATAGCACAGGTTCCTGCATGCTTTACAGTCTGTTTAAAAATGAAAGCACCATAATCAAACAACTTCTTATTTCCAACATCATAGATGCATTTTCCTAAACCATGTAATGGTTGAGGTATGATTGGTAGGGACCCAGTTAGCAGCTCCAATTCTATGCAGGATAGCATATTTCACACTTAACTTACTAACATGGAGCTTATTCTTCATGGGCCAATAACTCACTTGGTTTGTAGTGATGGCTTTGCACACCTGATTATCAGTCACTTCCAACTCAAAGTAATCATCTTCAGACCTGCTCAGATATCTATTGATGACAGCAGGGGAAAATTCAACACATCTACCTCTAACAAACACCTTCCTATATTATTTACTTCTGTGATCAGCACAATCTATAGGAATATTAACAATAAATTCCTTAACAAGAGTCTCATAACATTTTGCAAACTTGGTGACAGTCTTCATCAAGCCAGCAAAAGAAATCAGCTTCATAATCTCTTTGCACTCTAGTGCACTTGCTCCCAATTCTCTTTCAAGAGCAATCCTTCTTTGGAAGACATATTTCCATTTTTCAGCATTACCAACATAATGGAAGGAAATGTTGTCAAGAGGAGCATCAGGCACCCTAACAGAAAGCTTCTTGCTTGCAGACTTCTTCACAAGAGAGATGTCCTGGACATCATCTTCATCATCATCTGATGAGCTATCAAGTCTAACTTTTCTTTTGATGGAGAGAGGAACCACTTTACTCCAGGGCTTTAGGGGACCATACATAGTCTTCTTCTTGATACTCTTGGCAGGGGATGTAACATCCACAACCTTCCCTTTTCTATACTTGATCCTTTTAGAAATTCCAAGCACCACATTGGAAATAAGGTCATTATCAGACAGCTCATTAACATGCACCCCATTCTCAGCATTTGAATTCTTTGCAGTTTTGGAGCCAGCAACATCTTCCTTAGCAGAATAGTCCTTCTCAGCAGATGATGTCTCAACATCTTGTTCAACATCAGCTTCCACTTCTTTTAGAACAGATGTAGCAAACTTGCCAAGTTTACTTTCAGCAACATCTTTCTTAAAGCTAGATGATTCAGTAGCATTTTGAGGATCAATACCTTTGTCAGCCTGAGCAGGCATTCAGGAAAGAGGAATAGAAATCCCAGGCACAACAAAACCCTCATTTAACACCCTATCTTCCAGCCTTCTAATAATCCTATCAACATTAACAGTGTCTTCTTCTGACCTATCATCACTAGTATTAGGAGCATTACCTTTAGAAGTGTCAAACTCGTCTTTGGATTTCTTTGCATGGGACGATCTGGGTTTCTTGAACTTCTTCTCAAGAGGTCGAACAATTTTCAGAGGAGCAAAGACCAGGACTTTATCAAGGGATAGATCCTCAGGATGGTTGACTGACTTTGACCTAGAAGCCTTGGCTTCATCAGAAGAGCACTTCGAGGGAGACGAAGCATGATATTAAGACATCTTTGAATATTTTTGAACAGTGAGATGAAAAATAACAAGGATTATTTTTTTGTAAAGGATAACGAAGAGGTTGTGAAAATAGAAAGAAGTAATGTCGTAGCGTGTGGGAGAGTATTTGAGACAATCTAGAAATGATTTCTTAAGTTACTTAATTTGTTGGAAACATAATTAATGATATAATATCACTTTAATGATATTCTCACACGCCCTTAATTGATACAAACCATAATATAAGAAGATCCCTAGCTTTCCTCTTAAGTTCTCAAACTGGTTTGAATCCAAAGCCTTAGTGAAAATGTCAGCCAAATGTAATTCAGTAGCTACATGTTCTAAGGCAACAATCTTTTCTTCAACAAGCTCTCTTATGAAGTGATGACGAATATCAATGTGTTTGGTCCTACTTTTTTGAATAGGATTTTTTTATATATTTATGGAACTCAGATTGTCACAAAATAATGTCATGACATCCTGCTTGACATTATATTTTGTCAACATTTGTTTCATCCAAACCAACTGAGAACAACTGCTTCCTGCAACAATATACTCAGCTCAACAGTGGATAGAGACACACAATTTTTCTTCTTACTGAACCAAGATATGAGATTATTTCCCAGAAAGAGACATCCTCCTGATATACTTTTTCTATCAACAACACTTCCTTCTCAATCAACATCACAATAACCACTTAAAGCAAAGCTAGATCCATGATAATATAGCATACCATAGTTACTTGCCCCATTCACATATTTAAGAATTATCTTCACATGGTTGGCATGGCTAACTTTAGGATCAGCTTGATATCTAGCACACACCCCTACAACAAAGGCAATGTCAGGTATGCTAGCTGTGAGATATAGAAGACTACCTATCACACTTTTGTAAAGACTTTGATTCACACTTACTCCTTTTTCATCTTTAGACAACTTCAGATGTGTGGGAGCAGGTGTTCTCTTGTGACTGGCATTTTCCATCGCAAATTTCTTTACTATATTCTTCGCATATTTTCTCTGAGATAAGAATATGGAATCTTCCATTTGTTTAACTTGCAGACCAAGAAAGTAGGTTAACTCACCAACAAGGCTCATCCCAAATTCTGACTGCATTTTCTTCATAAAATGTTGATCCATATCATTTGAAATTCCACCAAACACAATATCATCAACATAAATTTGTGCAATCATGATCTTCCCTTCTTCTTCCTTGACAAAAAGAGTTTTGTCTATGCCGCCTTTTCTATATCCATTCTCACTAAGAAATTCAGTCAATCTCTCATACCAAGGTCTTGGAGCCTACTTTAATCCACACAAAGCTTTCTTCAGTTTGTACACATGGTTAGGAAAGCTTGGATCAAAAAATCCCTTAGGTTGTTCCATATAAACTTCCTCATTCAGATAGCCATTTAAGAAGGCACACTTTACATCCATTTGAAACAACTTAAATCTCAGAATTCAAGAAACTCCTAAGAGTAGTCTGATTAATTCAAGTCTGGCCACAGGGGAAAAGGTTTCATCAAAATCAACTCCTTCAACTTTAGTGTATCCTTGTGAAACTAATCATGCCTTATTTCTAGTAACCACCCCCTTTTTCATCGGATTGATTCTTGTACACCCAATTAGTGCCAATCACATTTGTCCCTTCAGGTCTTGGAACCATATACCAAACTTCATTTCTTTTAAATTGTTCCAACTCTTCTTGCATAGCATTAATCTAGGACTCGTCAATTAAGGCTTCTTTGACATTCTTAGGATCGATTTTTGAAACAAAGCAAGAGTTTGACACCCCTTCTCTTGATCTAGTAGTAACTCGTTTATTTAGGTCTCCTATAATAAGTTCCTTAGGATGATCTCTGAGTTTTTATTGAAGGCCCTTTATTGAGTTGACTGGGCTCAAGATCTTCTTGAGTTAGATTAGGATCAGTACTTCTGTCATTAGATTTTGTTGGAATGTCTGACAAAGATGTTCCAACATCTTATAAGACATCTTCTTCATCATTCCATCCTCTATCATCAATAATAACATTTATGGATTCCAACATAACCTTAGTTTTGGAGTTAAAGACTCTATGAGCTCTGCTATTTGTAGAGTAACCCAGGAATATTCCATCATCACTCTTGGGATCCATCTTCCTTCTCTGTTCACGATCAACTAACATGTAACATTTACTTCCAAAAACATGAAAGTATTTGACAGTAGGTTTTCTTCCCTTCCGTATTTCATACAAGGTGGTTGAGGTGCCTTTTCTTAGAGTGACTTTTTTATGGATATAGCATGCAGTACTCATAGCTTCATCCCAAAATTTATAGGGTAACTTCTTAGCATGAATCATAGCTCTAGCAGATTCCTGAAGAGTTTTTTTTTGCGTTCCACATTCCTATTTTGCTGAGGAGTAATGGGAGAGGAAAATTCATGACTGATTCCTTCATAAGAACAAAAATCAACAAATTTATTGTTCTCAAATTCCTTTCCATGATCACTTCTGATTCTGATGACATGACTATCCTTTTCTCTTTGAAGTTTTTGACAGAGATCTTTAAATACTTCAAAGTTTTCTAATTTTTCTCTAATAAAACTTATCCATGTGTACCTAGAGAAGTCATCTACAACAACATATGCATACTTCTTTCCACCAAGACTTTCAACCTGCATAGGTCCCATCAAGTCCATGTGAATAAGTTCCAAAACTTTTGATGTGGTGAGATGTTAGATCTTCTGATGTGACATCTTAGTTTGCTTTCCAATCTGGCATTCACCATATACTCTCCCTTATTATGTATTGAGCTTAGGAATCCCTCTCACGGCTTCTATAGATATGATTCTTTTCATTCCTTTCAGATGCAAGTGTCTCAGTTTTTTATGCCACAATTTAACTTCATTTTCTTTGGCTAAAGCACATGTCGAGGATAAGTTCAACTCTTGGGGAACCCATAAATAGCAGTTTTCTTTAGATCTAATTCCTTTTATAATAACTCCATTCTTCTCATTGCAAACGGGAAATTTTGTCTTAGCGAAGTTTACTTTGAACCATTGATCACACAGTTGACTTATACTTATTAGGTTAGTTGTTAACCCTTTAACAAGTAACACAATATCAAGTTTTGGGACTCCTGAACATTCCAGCTTTCCAACTCATTTGATTTCACCTTTGGCTCTATCACCCAAAGTCACATAACCGATGGAGTGAGATTTGATATCTACCAACAGATTCTTAACACCCGTCTTGTGTCTAGAACAACCACTGCCAAAGTACCAGTCATCTTTGGTTGAGACTCTGAGAGAGATATGAGCTATGAGACTAGCAACAATAGTCTTGGGAACCCATTGTTTCTTCTTTTTGCTATTTTGAGAGAACTGATCAGTCTTGGGAAGAGAAGCAGTTTTAGGTTACCCATACAACTTGAAACAGAAGAGTCTTATGTGACTAAACCTTCCACAGTGGTGACACTTCCAGGGATGGAATTTCTCTCTGGTGTGATTAATTTTTTTCTTTCCATGATGTTTGTCATAATGTTGAGGCATTTGATTCGACATCTTTGGTTTAGACTTGGCATGGTGGAATCTGATGAAGGTTCTTCTGAATAAGGTTCCTTTTTATCATTAAACCCTAGACCACTCTTGTCTCCTGTCACTCTTCCCACTTGAAGAATTTCATCTAATGTGTCAGACCCATTATTCAGCATCTTGAATGATTTGACCATTCTGTCAAGATTCAAATTCAGAGAAGTCACTTCACTTTCCAGACTAGAGATAGTTTTCAGATGCTCTTTCCTTTCCGACTTTAGCTGAGTTATGAGAGGTTTCTATTTCTCCCCTTCTTGGTAAACTTCAGCAATTCTGAGACACAGTTCTCTGTACGAAGCAGCTAACTCATCAAAGGTTAGTTCACCATCACTAGAATCTTCATCAGAAACATATTTGTCAGTTAATGCTTTAACATACTTGGCAGATTCCTCTTTAAGATCACTCTCAGAGTCATCTTTAGACCAAGTAACAAATAAATTATTCTTTTGTTTCTTAATATATGTAGGACATTCAGCTCTAATGTGACCAAAACCTTCACATTCATGACAATGTATTCCCTTCCCTTGAGTGGATTTTTCTTCAGCCCTTTTTCTTCCAAACTCATTTGACTTATAGATGTCAGATGATATGTTCTTGACATTTGATCTTGGGTTCCTATCCATCTTATTTATCACTTTGTTAAACTATCTTCTAAACAGAACTAAAGCATTATATATTTCTTCATTTGTATCCAGATCACAATCCTCCTCTTCATCTTCAGTATTGGTTACAAAAGCTATGCTTTTGTTCTTATTTTCATATCTTTCATTGATGCTTAATTAAAATGTCTGAAGGGATCCAAAAAGTTCACCCACTCTCATCTTGTCAATGTCTTGTGCTTCTTCTATGGCAGTCACTTTCATATCAAATCTCTTGGGGGGAGACCTAAGCATATTTCTCACCAATTTGTCTTCGGGTATGTTTTCTCCTAAAGCACTGGATGCATTAGCAATCTCAAGAATGTTCATATGGAAGTCATTAATACTTTCATCATCCTTCATTCTCAGATTTTCAAATCTGGTGTTGAGCAACTGATGTCTTGACATCTTAACTTTGGATGTGCCTTCATGGGTAGATTGAAGAATCCCCCAGGCATCCTTAGCTACTTCAAATGTGTTCACTAATCTGAAAATGTTCTTGTCAACTCCATTAAATATAGCATTCAAGGCTTTATAATTTCCAAGTGCAATTTCATCCTCTTCTTTAGACCAATCTTCTTCTGGCTTTAACTCAGAAGTAGGTTCTCCATCTTCTCCCAATTTGACAGGGTGTTTCCATCCTTTTAAGATGGCTTTCCAAGCCCTGCTGTCTAGAGATTTTAGAAAGGCCACCATATGTGGTTTCCAATAGTCATAAATGCTTCCATCCAGAAGTGGTGGTCTGTTCACAAATCCTCCTTCCTTTTCTATAGTACCAGAAAGTATCTTCCCTATATCTCACCCAGATACAGAGCAGGATGCCTGCTCTGATACAAATTGAAATTCTGGTATCAAATATGTGATGTTGAAGGAGATGTCACGACAAAAATATCTGAGGACAATATAAAGTGTAACAATATACAAGTAGTAAAAACACAAGGGATTGTTAACCCAGTTCGGTGTACAACAACACCTACTGTGGGGGCTACCAAGCCATGGATAAGTTTATTAAGTAGTATCAATTTATAGACCTTCAGTAAACAACTAGTTTATGATCTAATCACTTAATCACTACCCGTGCTATACTTCTACCTAAGACACACCTAGGTACGAGGGCCTCCTCAAATCCCTTCAATCACTAACAGTATAAAACAACTGAATTATTAAGTTTGAAAAACATCAACCATTCAATACTTAAAAGCTTAAGAATGATCCATAATTTACAACTCAACTAACAAATTACAACTCAAGTATTGAAACAATATTGGGGTGTATTACAATTAAAAGATTCATACTTTTAAACACAAAGAATATATATTTTTTCAATTGTTGCTTTTGTACGAATAAGGTTGCAAGTCCTTATAAAGGCGCATCAAATTCTTTATGGGCTTGGGCTGAAAAAACAAATATTGAAATATATTGAATCCCTTGAATATCTCCATGAAAGTAGACCAATATATAATCCATAAAGATAAGACAGATCGAAAAGTATTCCTCCATATTTTTCGCAAGTTATAAACCACAAAACCTGAATAAGGCGCGCTTAAAAACAGGAAACAAAAAGTTTGAAAATCACGTTCAGATCAGAAGGCAGATGTTATGACATCTACTTTGACATCATTCAAAATCAGTTGAGATGATTTACTTCAAATGTCAAGACATTAAGAAAAACATTACCAAAGCAGTGTTTTACCAAAATTGCTTCCAACAAACACTTACAGAAGACAACATCGAAGGGTCATCGAGGGACTACGATCTTTTAATCGAGGGTCTTTTCTAAAGAATCTCACGTTCGAGGGACATGACTATTTAAATCTAAGGCAACAAGAGGGTAACCCTAGAGTTGCGTGTGCGCGAAGTGTTTTGATTTCAAGTATTTTTGTCTTTTAGATTAGGTTTTCTAATGATTGATTTTAATCTTGCCATACAAACCCTAATTACTAACAGTAATAAGGAAAGCAGTAAATTGAGGAAATTAAATGTCCTACACTATTACAAAGCTTCGGGAATGAGGGGTACAAATTTGTGAATGGGGAGAAATGCAATAAACCCTAATTATATATTACAGACCATTTATATAAATATGAAAAGTGCGGAAAGAAATCTACGTTATTACATCAATAGTTGCAACCTATACAATTGGTCTAAAAATGTAAATAAGGGATAAGGGAAAAAGGGAATTGGAATGTTCTTACATTTTTATGAAAAATGGTTGGAGTTGGTATGTTTGAAACAAGTGTATGCATCACAATCAAGATGAAATTCATGGAGCATAGTCTTAATTTTTATGCATGTTTCATGTTTTAATGTGAATTTGGTTGAGAAAAATCCTAAGAAGGATCAAGCCATCATGAAATGTTTACTCAAATGTCAAGATATCTCATGAGAATCAAAACCTATCATGGTAAAATCAAGCTTTGGAGCAAAGTTGAAAATTTGATCAAAAACCTCTTAACAACAACCCTAAAAGATGCATTTTCATTTAATTGAAAAATAATGAAATAAAAATATTTTTTGTGATATTTTTTAACATTCATAAAATAGATGTAGTAAACTAGTAGTGCGTAAAAAATCAGCTCAAAAGAAGAAGTTTTGATTGGTTAAAAAATTGGTTGAAGTTTGTTAAAATAACTAAATAAAAATAGTTATAAAAAAATAAATTGAAATTGCCAACATTATTTCCAGCAACAACATCTTGGATTTTTCCTAACTAAATTCTGATTTCAATTCGCTCTCAGTGTGTTACCATCTCGGTAAAAGTACCTGATGTACTGCAAGTTATGTAGTACTGGCACTGAAATGTACTACTAAACATTTCCACCATCTCCCACTCTAACATAGGCGGTTGAACCTTCACAACCATCTCTCGCCACCTCTAGGCATACTCTTTAAAAGACTCATCCCGCTTCTGGGATAAATTCTGCAATTGGTTTCTTGTGAGGGCCATGTCAGTGTTATACTGATAGTGCATAACAAAAGCCTCAACCAATTCTCTCCATGTACAGATGTGAATGCTTTCCAACTGCATGTACCACTCGAGTAGGCCCCTTGCCAAGCTGTCTTGAAAGAAGTGCATCAATAACTTCTCATCATCAGAATACGCAGACATCTTCCGGTAGAAAGACTTAACATGGGTCTTTGAACAGGAAGTGCCTTTGTATTTCACGAAATCAGACACTTTGAACTTTGGTGGAATTTTCACCCCAGGCACTAAGCTCAAATCAGACATGTCAAAGCCCACTGCACCTTGGCTTTCAAACATGCGCATCCGCTTTTCAAGCATATGCAACTTCTTATCAGATTATATTGGCTCATCATCATTAGATATCCAGTCTTCCCAATTATCTTCTTACATTGGCCTAGAAGGAATACGAACATGCCTCGGTGGTATAACAGTTTGTTCAACACTATGACGAATATGAGTAGGTGGAGGAGGATTCCCCACAACTTGAACCACATGGATACTTTTATTATTTGCAGGACCACCGAGATTTGCAGGTTGACTGTTCTGAATATTCATACCGACATTTGAATCTAGATTCCCATTCCGAGCACCTCCTGGATTCCCAGTCACATTCTGAGTACCTAAAGTATCATTGTTGACGATGACCCCTGGTAAATTTGTATTCAAAATTTCACCACCATTATTCAATGCTTCAGCAGGCCTCATAATCATGGCCCTCATTTCCTCTTGCTGATGCGCCATGTTTTGAATGATCTCCATAAATTGGTTAACCCGAGTATCCATTATGGTACCCATAGCAACAACATCTGCTTGAATTTGTTCCATTTGCTTTCTGGAAGTACTCCTACTGTTGTAGCGGTGCGAGTTTGTAGTAGAAACTTTTGAAAAGAAAACCGAGATTGAAGATAAGAAACCTATGGTAATCACCTGTCATGATATGATATGCATGAATGAACAATCATGCATGAAATGTTTTATCATATCCAGGGTATCCAAAAGTTTTGTCAACCTCTAGGAATTTTAAACAAACATGATAAGCGAGATAATCAGCAATCGATCAGAGATATAACAATGATAATCAGCTTCATTAAACATGATCCCTATGATCAATGGTGAATTCGTACAAGAATAATCCAAAATACATAATGAAATATAAATGATCCCGTCCAACAAGACTGGTGGTGATCAAAAGAAAAATGACAATCAATGTGGGGGATCTCTGATCTCTGTGTATTATAATGGTTCTCCTTGTTGGATGTACTCTTCACTCCACTCTTTGGTTTTGCAAATAACTTCCTTGTCTTTTCACGATCTCGTCCACGGGCGAAGCTATCGATCACCACATATTTCCGAAATAGTTGTCTCTCCAAGTACATACACTGTTCTAGGAAGCGATCACACTCTTTGCACTCTAGCAATGGTATAGGTACGGGCGCATCTTCCATCTCTTTTATTTTGCCTCAGAGTCTAGAATTTTCTTTCATTACCTCAGTCATCTGAGCTTCTTTTGTTCCAGCTCTAACATAGCACCTTTAAATTGGTTTCCCAACTCTTTGTATTTTTCTTTGTTTCTATTGTTATCCATTTGTAATTTCATGGTCTCTTGACGATTCTTCTCTGTACCGACAAGGGCCATCTGATACTCTTCTGCAAATATAAAAATAATTTGTCCCATGTCTTCTTTTGTTCTTCCTACTTTCAAAACTACCTCCACCTTTATATTATTTTAGTTGATGAGTTAATTCTCTCTTCTTTTCTGTTAAGAAGTATATTACCATTTCTTTGTCTTCAATATTTTGACGAAGATCCATATTTTCCAACTGTACTTGATAAAAGTGTTCTTTGGGTACATCGTGTTGTAGCTCATTGGGTTGAGGGTACAATGATATCTCTTTTTCAAAAGGCAACATAAGAGTTTTAACTATTTCTTTCACCCATTCCACATAAGGATCAAAATCTAATACCTCCTTTAACCTAAAGAACTCTTTTCCCTTCCTACCAATGTGAGCCCAAGATACTTCTGCTTTTTTCAACAATGCAAGGTTTTTTCCCTTTTTGCAGTACACAGGTTCAACTTCTATAGTTGTGGGTGGACGTCTCATGGCATTGCCTAACTGGCGAAGAGAGAGTACTGGATTGTAATTGATAATCCCTTTTGTTCCTATGAGTGGAACGCATGAGAAACTTGCACAGTTAGAGATTACCTCAATGCTATCAACCTTAAGTTTGTACCACTGAATATGAAAAGAGGTGAGTGTCATCACTTTGGGTTCCCAAGAACAGAGATATTATTTGAATGGTCCCTTCGTAGGTAATTTTTCCATGAACCATTTGTAAATCATTGACACACAACATACCACTACTCCCTTCTCCCCATACCTAGAGTGAATGGCATGGTAAGTTTCTGCTAATAAAGTAGGTATCGAATTTTTATTCATGAAGACGCACAAAGCAGCCAAGTCCATTATCTCCTTAATCTCAGGGAAGAGAATAACCCCATAAATGGTAGCAGTCAATAATGCATTATAAGCATCCAAATGTCCCTTGCTTGCCATTTCTTTAACCTTTTCTGCCATGAAATCTACTGGAAGAACAGAAGTGACTTTATTATGTCTCTACATTCCTTTTACATTACTAAGGCTTAAATAAAGAACCTTAGCAATAGCCTCATAGTCAGGCTCAACAAGGACCTAGATGAATGGAATGTGATTAGTAATTCTGATGTGGAGAAGATGAGAATACTCCTCAAGAGTGGGTGCCAACTGATAGTCCTAAAATGTGAAACAGCGCAACTTCAGATCATAAAATTGTAGCAAAGTCTGAACAGCCTTATCATCAACCTAGGCATCCAACAGAGATAGGAGATTCCCATATCTTTCACCAAAAACACCCATCTGTTGATAATTCATGAGATCTCTGAGTTCTTTAAGAAATGGACAAACACTTGGACGAAACTGGTAGCTGAAGTTATATCTCTTGGTCTTCATGACGATATCAGTGATGTTTGCCATTCTTAGAGGAAAAGAAAACTTTAGAAAATCCTGGAAATGATAATGCATATGCAGGTTAATCATTTTTTGTACAACCTATATATATATATATATATATATATATATATATATATATATATATATATATATATATATATATATATATATATATATATATATATATATATATATATATTAAAAAAGGTAAATATGCTATGACGTAGCATGATAGGACCAAGGTTTCCAATGTACTGGACATTGTTGTTCTTCTGCATAGAGTCATAGCTGTATTGGACACTATCAAAGCTGCTAAAAATACACCAAGGATGGCCTCTCTCAAAGATGCTTGTGTTGTTGTTGAAGAAAGAGTATGCACTACTTAGGGAAAACTTCCTGATTTCCCTTTCAAGTCAGATAAATTTTGATTGGGCTTCACTTCTAAATCTCAAAAGGAGGTTCGACGTACTCGTGCAGGGAAGCCACCTCTCTGCATTATTAACTATGAAGTTTATGCTCGTGAAGATTCTGATGCTGATTGTGACTTTGATTATTGGATCTACCCGACTGTCGATGAAGAACTCAATAATTAGTGTGCCAAGGATTTCATTCTTATCTCCTTCAACAAGAAATCCACATCCACTCCGGATCTCATTGGCAACGACTCTGCTATTTCCATCTATGACTTTGAACATCCAATCTATCAAGCTGAATACGAAGGCAAGGAAGATTGTGAAATACCTAGGGAACTCTCCAAACTCCTGATGTAAGAGGAACCAGTTGAATTGATAAACCTGGGTTTTGAGGCAGACAAAAAAGAAGTCAAGATCGGCGCCAACATGGAAGACTGTGTCAAGAGAAGATTGGTCCAGGTGTGGCACGACTATGTATAAGTGTTTGCTTGGTCATATGAGGATATGTCTGGGCTTGATACTGATATTGTAGTCCATCATCTGCCAACGAAGGAAGATTGTCCTCCAGTCAAGCAAAAGGTTCGTCGCATGTGGCCAGGCATTTCCTAGAAAATAAAAGCTGAGGTAATGAAACAGTTCAATGCAAGTTTTCTGGAAGTGACGTCATATCCCCAATGGGTTGAAAATGTGGTCCCAGTGTCGAAGAAAGATGGAAAAGTACGTATATGCATAGACTATAGGGATTTGAATAGGGCCATCCCCAAAGACGATTTCCCGCTACTTTATATATATGTCTTAGTCGACAATACGACTCAACATAAAGTTTTCCCCTTCATGGATGGCTTCTCCAGTTACAACCAAATCAAAATGGCACCCGAAGACATGGAGAAGACCACTTTTGTGACACAGTGGGGCACTTTCTGTTACAAGGTCATGCCTTTCGGTTTGAAGAATGCTGGGGCAACCTATCAACGAGCTATGGTAGCCCTATTTCGTGACATGATCCATCATGAGATAGAAGTTTATGTTGATTACATGATTGCAAGATCGCAAATTAAGGAAGAACACCTTGTCATCTTCACAAGTTGCTTAAGACGTTGAAGATATATAAGCTAAGGTTGAATCCCAACAAACCTTCAGGGTAAGGTCTGGAAAACTCTTAGGGTATGTCGTCAGTGGAAAACGCATTAAGGTTGACCCTGCAAAAGTCAAAGCCATACAAGAAATGCCAGCTCCCTGTACTGAGATGGAGGTCAGGGGTTTCTTAGGTAGACTCAACTATATTTCCCGGTTCATATCTCACTTAACTGCTACTTGTGAGTCAATATTCAAACTATTGAAGAAAGATCAAGTAGTCAGATGGAACGACGATTGCCAAGCAACTTTCGACAAGATTAAAGAGTACTTACAAGAACCTCCAACCTAGATGCCTCCAGTTGAAGGAAGACATCTGATCATGTACTTGAATGTATTTGAGGATTCAATGGGGTGTGTATTGGGCCAACATGACAAGTTTGGCCGAAAAGAGCATGTAATATACTACCTTAGCAAAAAGTTTACCGACTGTGAAACAAGATATTCACAGCTCGAGAAAACTTGCTACGCTTTAGCATGGGCTGTTCGCCGGCTGAGACAGTATATGTTGACTCACACCACCTTCTTGATTTCTAAGATGGATCCCATCAAGTATATCTTCGAGAAGCCAGCTCTCTCCCAACAAATATCTAGATGGAAAATGGTCTTGACCGAATATGATATCCAATACACTACACAAAAAGAAATCAAAGGGAGTGTGATGGCGGATCATTTAGCCCATCAAGCTATTTATGACTACCGATCCATGAACTTTGAATTCTCGGATGAGAATATCATGCTGATAAGTGATTGTGAAAATCATGGACCATATGAAGGACCTAGACAAGGATCCCGGTGGAATATGGTTTTTGATGGAGCTTCCAATGCACTAGGTAACAGAATTGGCACTATGATCATTTCTCCCAAAGGTTGCCATACACCTTTCACTGCCAGACTGTGCTTCGACTGTACAAATAACATAGCCGAGTATGAAGCGTGCATCTTGGCTCTTAAGGCTTCCATTTACCTAAGAATCAAATTCTTAAGCGTATATGGAGATTCAACATTAGTAATCAGTAAGGTTAAAGGAGAGTGGGATACTAAACATCAAAATCTAATCCCTTACAAAGTGCTTGTGTCAACCTTGATCCCTTACTTTGAAGAGGTCACCTTTGAACACTTTCCGTGAGAAGAAAATTAGTTGCCAGATGCTTTACAACTATGTCATCTATGTTCAAGGTCAATTGGGACAATGGAGCTCCCAGAATTACTATTGAAAGATTTGATGAACCTGCACACTGTTATGAGATTGACACTGAAGAGGAGAAGCCTTGGCTTCATGAAGTGAGGAGGCACCTTGAAGCATAAGAGTATCCTGAGGGAGCCTCAATCAATGGTAAGAAATTCCTGCGGAGGTTCTCAGGCGAATTCTTCCTAAGCAATGGGATCCTGTACAAGCGTAACCATGATTCTACCTTGCTCCGTTGTATGGACAAAAAAGAAGCAGAAAAGATCATGGAACACATGCATGAAGGTATCTTTGGAACTCACTCTAGCAGGAACACTATGGCCGAGAAGATTCTAAGGGCTGGTTACTATTGGTCGACTATGGAAACTGATTGTCACCATCACTCAAGGACTGGCCATAAGTGTCAAATCTATGCTGACAAGGTTCATGTGCCTCCAATTCCATTGAATGTCAGGATTGCTCCATGGCCATTTGCAATTTAGGGAATTGACATGATTGGAGAGATCAAGCCCACTGCCTCCAATGGACATCATTTCATCCTAGTTTCCATTGACTATTTCACCAAATGGGTCGAAGCCGCTTCATTTGCCTCAGTCACTAAGAATGTTGTAGCTCAGTTCATCAAGCATAACCTCATCTACCGGAACAACATCCCCGAAAGGATCATCACCGACAACAGAACCAACCTCAACAATGCCATGGTTACTGAACTCTGTATGCAGTTCAAAATAAAACATCGCAATTCTTCTCCATACAGACCTAAGATGAATGGTGCAGTGGTAGCTGTCAACAAGAATATAACGAAGATTGTGCAAAAGATGGTGGTGACCTACAAAGATTGGCATGAGATGTTGCCATTTTCTCTTCATGGCTACCGTACCTCAGCATGAACATCAACTGGGGAAACCCCATTCTCCTTAGTCTATGGCATGGAAGTTGTCTTTCCTATTGAAGTGCAGATTCCTTCTCTAAGGATTATGAAAGAACCAGGCTTAGGCAAAGACGAATGGGTTCCAACTAGATTTGATCAGTTGAACTTGATTGATGAGAAGAGACTGGCTACTACTTGTCATGGTCAAATGTATCAAAAGCGTGTGATCAAGGCTTTCAACAAGAAGATCAAGCCTCAAGTGTATCAGACTGGCGACTTGGTAATAAAATGCAATTTTTATTTTTGCTTTGTATTTTTTTCATTTTTTTTGATGATTTCCTCTTACTAGGATTTCCGTCTCCCTGTACAAAAACGACTGTTTATAGGCAGATTATCAATATAAATATACTTTGAAGGGAAAATATTTGTTTTTTCTATTTTTAGTACAAAAACATCCAATGACTAAAATTGAATGAACATATGCATATGAACATGATTAAATGTTAATAAATGTACGCACAAGAACAATAATAAGCATTTACTTAAGGATTTGGGATATCCCCATATAATTACTTCAACAAGATTATCCCCATGGAGTAAAGTCATACAGTCTCTATCTAGAGTTCCAATCGACACATTCTCTGGAAATTCTCTTCCCTAACCGAGTTTGGTCTTCCAAAGCTGAGAAGAGAAACCTTGCAAAAATTCTTCCTCTGATGAATACATTTCCCTAGTAAGGTCTTCAGAATACCTTCCTCAATAGGGTTTGTTTCCCCAACAGACTACAATCTCCCCAGCTCGAGTTTACTTCTCAGGCTATTACAAATCAATGAATAACACCCTTTGTCCCCAGCAGAGTTGATACTATCACCAGAAAGTTTTTGCAGGACCGAGTACTCAACCAGATACCAGTTAACTTCATCATCCCCAAAAAATCAGAAGTCTAATCATCTCTTTTATTCTCAGTCAGGGTATATAAGAATCAAATTCCACAGTAGAGCAATGGACAACCAAGGTTCTCGAACCCTATTCCCCAAGCATAAATCAACATTCCTCGAATAATTTCATCAAAATAACGAATAGGAATTCCCAGCAGAAGCATTCTAAAACAAGATACATGTACTTTTCATCTCTAGCAGTAGTTCGGAATTTAGCTTCCCATATCTCCCCAGAAGTTGTCAGAGATTTATTTTCCCAGACGAAGATACACTTCAATAACATTTCACATTCATACATTATGACATATGCATACAAAATGCATATAACACAATCTCATTTATTTTGAGAACATCATTACGCAATGCATGCATCATGACATTGAATTACGACTAAATCTTTATCTTTTCAGGAAGGATCAGTCACCAGATGAATAACATCAGCAACAAACATTCTATCTTCTGGTTTAGTTTAAATTGATCAATGATTTATCCTGATTCTATTCCGGTAGACACTTTCTCTGGTTCAGTTAAATCGCTCCGAATATTTATACTGATTCGTTATCCAGGTAAAGATTATTTAAGACCATTGCTAGTTCAGTTTAAATCGACCAATGATTTATCCTGATTCCGTTCCGGTAGACACTTTCTCTGGTTTAGTTAAATCGCTCTGAAGATTTATACTGATTCGTTATCCAGGTAAAGATTATTCAAGACCTCTGTTGGTTAAGTTTAAATCAACCAATGATTTATCCTGACTCCGTTCCAGTTGACACTTTCTATGGTTCAATTAAATCGCTCCGAAGATTTATACTGATTTGTTATCCAGTTAAAGATTATTCAAGACCTCTGTTGTTTCAAAATTAACTAATGATTTATCCTGGTTCCGTTCCGGTAGACACTTTCTCTAGTTCAGTTAAATCGCTCCAAAGATTTATATTGATTCATTATCCAGTTAAAGATTATTCAAGACCTTTGTTGGTTCAGTTTAAATCAATCAATGATTTATTATAATTCCATTCCGGTAGACACTTTCTCTGGTTCAATTAAATCGCTCAGAAGATTTATACTGATTCATTATCCAGTTAAAGATTATTCAAGAACTCTACTGGTTCAGTTTAAATCGACTAATGATTTATCCTGATTTCGTTCCGGTAGACACTTTCTCTAGTTCAGTTAAATTGCTGTGAAGATTTTTGCTTATTCATTATCCAGTTAAAGATTACAAAGGACATATCTTGTTTCAGTATGAATAGATCAAAGTTTTATTATGATACTTCTTCCAATCTCTATCGACGATCACCTTAGATGGCATCTCTAATCCCATCTCCGGCAATTCTTCATCACCTCTCCAAATGGCATCTTTAAGCCCATTTCTGATGCAATCAACTAACACATTACTTTGTGCACCAGCGAGTGCAAATTTCTGGGAACTTTAGTGTTCAATCATCTTCCACCTTCAAGTCACGAATGGCGGACTCGCCAATCTACCTCTTCAGATTTAAGAAGATTGAACATGGGCAGTTGTTGTACCCCAAATTTTTTTGTCTCTTTTCTCAAGATATTTCTCACAAGATCCTCAATGACTCAAGCTTGCACAAGTATTGACTAGGTCAAGCCATCTCCTCAACACTGATGCCTCAAATTAGGGTTTGGATTTTCACAAGGACAATTGGACTTATAATTCTCCAATTGACTTTCATGGATCATTATGGACCTTCAATAATTCTCATGTCAAGTTTCAAGTCTTGCATCTTAAAATTGCCCAGTCAATTGATTAGATGACCCAAAATCAGTTAAATTGGGTAAGAAGTCAATTATGGTCAACCTACAGTCAAACTTCAAGATTTTTGACCAATATCAACATTTTGAAGTCATATGTATCAATTGATCAAGTTTGGATCATAATTCCCCGAGAAAAATGTTCAAATCATCAAAAGGGCAAAATAGTCAAAATTAGGGTTTTGATTGAGAATGCTTGATTTTTTATTTTTGACCTAATACATGATCTAATGGCTTGAAGCAAAATCTCAAGGATTCAAATAAATTATGTTGACCTAATTTCATGGCTCAAAACATTTCTCAAGATCAATTGATTCATACTTGAAATTTGATCAACTGATGAAAAGTCAACTGATGCACCAAAAGTCAAACTTTGACTTTTTGATCAAATTTGAGTTTCAAAGATCATATTTCATCAATAAATTTAAAAATTGAAGCTTGATCATCAATAAATCAAGAAATTCAAAAGTCAATTTGAAAAGTCAAACTTTTCAAGACTCATAAATTTTTCTAAGTGTTTTGAACATGATAATTTCATAAATTCATGACATTTTTTCACCAAGATGCAAGATGATTCAAAGAAAACATTCAACAAGAAAGTTATAGATCTTGATGAGATCTACAAATTTTCTTTATTGATAAAGTCTTAGAAATGCTTGGATTTTGAATTATGAATCCATGAAGTCATGCATTTTTTCTTGAACACTTAGTGAAATGTTGACCTAGTTTGGTCAGGATTTTGACCTAACTTCTTGGCCAATTTTCACATAGTTCCAATTTGATTTTTTAAAAATGGAAAACATTAAAGTTGTAGAGAATGCTCCAAGCTTTTCAAAATGTCTAAGAACTCAATGAGATCATTTTTTAGCTGAGGGAATCGAAGACAAGAAGTTAGGCATCCATTCTTGAATTACAAGTCATTTTTGTGATGAACACTTGATCAAATATCATAGCCATGCTGCATAATCTTACTTTGCAGGCTTATAACTTGTGTTTCACTCCTTAATTTAATGTTTACACAACTAATTAATCAATTGTCCAATTGATTCTAGCATTGCCCAAAGCAGTTTGCCATTTTTGGGAGAAAGTTACCATTCCATTCTTGTAAAGAAAAGCTTTATGCAAAGTCAACTTGTATGGAGCTTTGCACTTGTTCCTTCTGCAGAAACTTCCTCTACAAAGTCAGATAAGCATGTTTAAAGTTTGTAACCACTCTATATAGCTTTGTACCTTGCCTTGAAACCATACTTGTCAAACTTTCTTCAAAAACAAGTCAAGATCCCATAACTTGTGATCTGGTGATTCTAATCACTCCAAGTCTCAAAAACTTTGCCTATAAGTTAAGAAACTATTGTGCAAATTAAGCACCTTCACTCTCTCTCAAACCAGAAACTGCAAGACAAGCACAAAAACTTGTCATTTCTGACTTTGAAATCCAAACACAAAAATCTACTATTCCCTTCAAATCATTCTAAAAGCTTCCATACATCAAATACAAACCATCCCAATCCCTGTTTCCCAACTGTAACTCCATTTTCCCCATTATCCAAGCTCAAAAATAGAGCATTGAAGTTGGACTTCTCCAGATCATTCCAACAACTCTTAAATCAAGCTAAGCATTGCACTGGCTTCCTAGAAGTCCAAGGAAGCTAACCTGATCATTGCAGCACCTTGAAATAAGCTCAAACTCAAAACACGAATTCCATTTTCAAGGTGAGTTTTATGACTTTTGAATTCTTCATATAGGCATCATTTGGTTTCCATTTGTGAAGATAAAATGTAGACATCATAACCCTGAAACTAACCATGTCCTTAGTATTCATTTATATTTCTTGAGTAGTGAGAATTTTGAAGATGAACTTTCTGAAAAATTAGGTCAGAATTTGGTACCATTAGAAACTCGTGTTCATCTTTGAGTGTTAGCTTAAGTTGTTTACATTTCTGAAATCATGATGAAATTTCTAACAAGTTTGATGGTCATACTTTTAAGAATGGTTGAGAAATGAATGAGTTGCAGAAGCTCTGGATGGCGCGAGGAAGAAGATGAAGTTGATAACATGAACTTAGTTTATTTTAAGTTTATTACATGTTGTATTACTAACAGATGAAACAGACCACCCAGTGGCAGCAAGCGCGCGCGTAAGGCATTATTGTATGAGGTCCTGGGTTCGAGCCCCAACGAGACCTTTTGCTTTTTTTCTAATTTTTCTTGTTTCTGTTTTCTTGTTTGTAGCGCCCTGGGCCTCCCCATGTTGGGCCAAGTATATTTTTACTTCAGCACACCCCTCTGGCTACTCACGTCAATGCAGGCCCAACTGGCATATTTTTTTTATTTTGTTAATTTTTTTCTGATTTCACATAAAATAAACTTTGGCCTAAGTCAAACCAAAAACAGTTTTACTTACAAACACCCTTTCCACTTTGTAAACCCCTTGACTTAATTTTTATATTTTATATTTTCTTTTTACTTTTCTTTATTTTATTTTTATTATTATTTTTTTTAAATACCAAAAATATTTTATATTTAATATTTAGATATTTAAGTTTATTATTATTTCATTTTTCTTAAACATAAAAACATCAAAATATTTTCTTAACTAATTAATTTCTTTTAGAATTAGAAATAAATTAGACTTAGGTTTATTTAAGTTTATTCTTAATTAACTTAGACTTTAGGATGAAAAATTAGTTAATTTCTTTTTGTAGATAATTAATTAGTTTTAATTAGGTTAAAAATTACTAAAATCTCTCTTTCATAAAAAACCCTAAAAAAAAAATTTCTTAATTAATTTAATTTCTTTTCTTAAATTAACTAGGTTTAGTTTTATTAAATCAACTTAGACTAATATTTATTTTTCATTCTTTTTATTAGTTTAGTTAAATTAAAACCTTTCATCAAAAACTCAAACAAAACAATTTTCTTTCCTTGTACATTATTTTCATATTCTTGTATATTTTATCTTGCAATATTCAATATGGTTGTAATAATAAATTAGGTTTTAATTGCTCTATTCTCCCATTTGTCAATTGTATCTCCATCCCCTAAATGATGTAATAGCATAGAACTTTAAATCCCGCAATTTATCACTTTCAATATAATTGCTAGTAACTAGGACTTGTATGGCAAGACATAAAATCAACAAGTAGAAAACCCTAATTCAAAGACAAAAATGCATGAAATTAAAACACTTTGCATACTCAGACCTGTAGGGTTAACCCACAGTTGTTGCCTTGGGATAAAACAGTCATGTCCCTCAAACGCGGGATACTTTAGCAATGACCCTCGAATACAAGATCATAGTCCCTCGATGTCCCTTCAATGTTGCCTTCGGTAAACAATCTTAGACCCTTAAGATAAATTGCTAAGGTGTCCTACAATGTTGGCTTCTATGACATAAGACCTAAGATTCAACTTTATCATGATTTCTTTTACCAAAGGCAGCATTAACTTCCTTCTTTCCACTGAACGGCTTCCTCGTAGTACTTGAAGAAGCAACCCCCTAGATTTTAACACTCTTGATACCAACTTCCACTTGTTCTCCTGTCAGTATCAGCTTGGTGAATCCAATTGAAGAGCTTCCAATCAAATGGTTGAAAAATGGGTCTGTCAGAGTACCCAAGAACATTTCCACCAACTCCCTATCAGATAGGGGAGGCTGGACTCTATTGGCGAGATCCCTCCATTTTTGGGCGTAATCTTTGAAACCCTCACTAGAACCCATAGAAATGTTTTTGAGTTGTGTACGGGTTGGAGCAAGGTCAGCATTGTATTGATACTGTTTGTAAAAAGCAGCAGCCAAATCTTTCCAATTGCGGATATTGGTTCCTTCCAACTGATGAAGCCACTCTAACTGTGTCCCTGCCAAACTCTCCTGAAAGAAATTAACCCATAACTTTCTATTAGTTGTATGGGTTGGCTCTTCCTGCCATAAGATCTCAGATGCCGCTTGGGATAGGAAACTTCGTCATACTTTGCAAAGGCGGGAACTTTGAACTTTTGTGGGATAACCACTCCTAAGTCTAACCCTAGCTCTTCAAAGACCAAACCAGGTACTCTCTGAATCTCCATGGCATTGAGACGATCCTCCAGCTATTTATACTTATCATCAGCAGGAGGATATTGTTCTTCAACATAGTCTGCTTCCTCTACATCAGTCTCTGGGATGTTATCTTCTTCTTTTCTCTTCTTGTCATCCTCTTCCTGATTATCCCCCTCATTCGATGGAGTTGCGAATTCTAGAGCTCGCTTGACTGGTCCTTTGAATCTTCTTCCCATATTCAGGATGCCAATTGGTTTCTTTGTCTTCTCCTTGACAATGAGAGCTTTTAGATCTTTTTGTCCTTTAGCCAGAGCCAGGAACATCTGTTGGAATTGAGCGTTATGTGCTTGAAGATCCTTAACTGTTTGTTCAAGAGCCATTTCTTTTTGCTGAAATAAACAACGAAAAGATAAGAAACTTGTCTAGAAATACCTGCTTATGTGATGATATTTATGATATGCTTATGCAATGTTTTCAAGGACCCCGTAGGATTTAAACTCTTTTAATCAAAACAGAAACAAATACTTTTTATTGGTAAGTCCAAATGAAATCAAAGTTTACAAAGAAATAACAATTAAAACTTCTAAAACTTCTAGGTTTCCCTTGGACGCTTCATTTTCATACTGATATAGGCATTAAGACTCTTCTCCTCGTGAAGCTTTCTTCGTCAGTTCCAACACTTTCTTCTCACTGGCATATAATTGGGTCTCAAAGGTGTCCCGTTCTTCCTTCAGTTGGATCCAAGACTTTTGTAATTCTTCAAAGTTTGTTGGCATATCAGGATGAAGAATGATGCGGGACTCGTCCCCTTGAACAATAGGCTCTAAGATCACTGGTAAGATGGCAGTATATGGCATCATAAGGCTTTGAGCACGAGCTCACACCCACTTGAAGTAAGGTTCCAAAGGGATGGAGTTCTTGTGCCCTAAAGTCTTACTATCAGTCTTCTTAACCATGCCCCAAGCGCGGATGAACCTCTAACGATAACCTTGCAGATCATTTAAGTAGTCGAGCATAACACCTTGGATGAGCATATCAGGAGGACCATATCTCCCTGCGTAACCAAACTGACGTAGGGCTAAAGAAGGGTTGTAGGTGATGCCTCCTCTAATTCCAAGGAGTGTCACATTAGGAAATTCTTTGCAGCGATCAATAAAAAAGATGTCTTCTTGAAAGGGAGAACACCAATAGATATCAGAGTGAGAAAGAGACATTAACCTTTGATTCCACCTTAAGCCCCACTCATTCTTCATTACTGATCGAGGAAGGTGCGAAATAAACCACCTATAGAGTAAAGGCATACAACACATAAGAGTTCATTATTTATTCATAGTACGGGTGTGGAATGAATGCATAATATCCCCGAGCAATGTAGGTACTAGATTGTGAGTAAGGAAAATGTTGATGGCATTTACGTCTATAAGTTGGTCTGAATTAGGGGACAAAACCAAACCATAGATAAAGAGAGGAAAGATTTCTTCAAAATCATGGTAACTCATGGCGTCTGGGAATACATGAGCTTTCTCCATCAGAAACTTTGCAAGAAGACCTTTAACCCCACTTCTTCTTTCCCAACTGGATTCATTGTCGGATGGCCTCAAATGCAAGGCTATGGAAACATTTTCAGAAGTTGGATCTTGTTCTAAACTGCTGAAAGGTATCTTCTCCAATATAGGCAAGCCAAGTAGCTTAGAGAATTCTTCCAGCGTGGGCACCAACTGATAATCTGGATATGTGAAGCAATGATGCTTAGGATCGAAGAACTGGAATAGGAAGCTCATCAAACCTTCGTCAAAACCGGTAGTAACCAAACTGAGTAAGTGACCATATATTTTGTTGAATGGTGAGCTTTCGGGAACTCTTAAGACCAGTCCCTTAAGTTTGGGAGGAATTTCTACGAAGTTGATCGGAATGGTTTTTCTGCGAGTGGAATCCATAACCTACAAAAAAAAGAAGAGAAAAATCCCCAGGTCCTTGAAATGGTTAGTGTGAATGATATGTTATAATGTTCATGATGTTATGATTATGCTTTAAAACAGAGATAGCAAACACAAGAAAGTCACACAAACACCTTAGGTTTAAAGGCTTGCATGAGGTTTTAAAGGTAAGTACCCTCTTGAAGTTTCAGTTGACTCAACATGTCCTAGTAATAGTAATCGGGTTCTAAGGAGTCTCATATTATTGACCTTTCTCTTAGGCATTGTTTCAGCTCAAGCACCAAAGTATTGTGGCCAAAATATCTCGAAAGTCCAATATGAATGAGTGTAGCATCGAGTATCAACCAATCTTTGGTCGGAACCAAAGCCAGCTATCTCACTACTTTCTAATGACTAGGATGAGTCAATTAGAGGTTCTAAAGTTCAGTTAGCGCTTAATGACACTATAAGGAAGCCTAATGTTATCCTAGACTAACTCAAAAACATTAGTACAAACCAAAGTGTCACGCTAACGTAGCCATCACTTTGTCCGTATCGGTCTATGTTGTACAACCTCCATGATTTATTGCTACTTACCTAAAAAGGTTCCCCAGATCCGGGTATAGGATCTTTAACAATAACCACAACAAAACACTTTAAAAATAAAGCAGACAAAGCAAACAAGGAAAGCAATTTTAAAATTATCTAACTCTAAGGTAACCCCACTTTTCTTATGAACACTTTTCCCCAGCAGATTCGCCAATCTGTAATACGGTGGCAGAACCGACTGTTATACTGGTTTTGCATTTGTATTCACAAATGTTGCAGTAAGAAAGAGTCGCCACTGACTTTTCTTTTATCTAACAAAGGAAAGGGCGAAAAGAACAGAAAAAGACCTTTTGTTATTATTTATGAGTAAGAGGGGTAGATAATGGAAAGGGAAGGTGTTAGCACCCTTTCCGTCCGTAGTTATCTTTGGGCTCTTAGATGCTAGCTCATTTCTAAGGTATCCTACAATGTTGCCTTCTATGGCGACCCACGTCTGTCCCTTCACATCCAATGGTAGGGCTTCTTAATAATCAATAGTAAGATAGAAATATCTAAAGGAGGAGGAAATGAACAAAGACTTTTTAAGTAGGTAGAACGTACATGGTTGCTTGCTCACAAACATTTCAAAACATCTTTCAAATACACCAACACTTTTCCATGAAATATTTTCAAAAGTCAACACTTTGTATATATTCTTATAGAGACGAGAATCATTACAAAGTTCTCCTAAACAAAGGCATTTTCAAAAATACTTTCAAAACTATCACAAACACATTTCAAAGTGAGCTAGCAACTATGAGCCCGTAGATAACTATAGATGAAAAGGGTGCTAACGCATTCCCTTTTCATAACCTGCCCCCTGAACTCAAGAAAATTCTTAAAAGGTCTTTCCTGTTCTTTTCACCCTTTCCTTTATTAGATAAAAGAAAATTTGATGGCGACTCTTGCTATCCGCAAAAATTGCGATAAAGCGCAAAACTCCCAAGTCAGTTCTCCCACTAAACTATAGATAGTCTTTCATATCTTTGATCTTGTTTAAGGGTTGTCTAGAGGAGAAGATTTCTTTGGATACGATGGTTAGGTCATAACCTTTTTCTGCCATTTCACTGCATCTTATACTGCTTCCATTGTGACCAATAAGCTTTCCAATGAGATCTTCGATAATGACGATCTTCTTTCCCATTACATAAGAAGTTACTTGATGATTTGATGCGGTAGCATGAATCCAAAATTCTTTAACCAGTTTGGGAAAAACTGGACCAAATAATTGATCAAAAATATTTTGTCCACCCTTGAAACTCAACATCAAGCGTAAGGTCATGCCCATTTTCTTTCATGCTTTCAAAATCAACTATGAGTTCACAGAGAAGTTCTATAGAATCAACCAGAGTAAGGAGAGTTCTTGAAGGTTCAACATACCTTTCTTTTTTAGTAGTAGAGGATGAACCAGAAATGTTGGTTTGAGAATCTTGAGACTTTTGTTGAAAAGAATCCATTGTTCACAAGCTTAGGCTTTGAGAGCACACAAAAGGGAAAAGAGCAAATACAAAGATAATAGGGTGAGTGAGAGTGAAGGTGTGAAAGTGTTTGTGAGAAAGTGAGGTATAAATAGCCAACAGGAAGAAAACATGAATTTTAATTTCAATTAATGAAATAAACAAAATAATTAACAGCATTAATGATTTCTGAAAAAGAGGGATGGCGTGAAGATTTTGAACAGTTACCGATGTGACTCACGCCTCAATGCATCAAGTCAACTATTTTAGCCCTTCAGATTTTGAACACATGTTCAGCCTTAGAGAGTGAATTAGCGTTTAGGGTTGACAAATGTTGATATGGTGAACTGCTTGCTTCTATCTTAGAAATGAAGTGTTTTTGGAAAATGTGTTGCGAATTATTTTTAAATGAGAGTCGCCACTATTATTTTTTATCCTAAGGAAGGGAATCTAACAGTAAACCCTAATTTGCATACAGAGATTCTAGGTTTCAAACTCTATTAGACGAAAGGAAGGTGTTAGGCACCTTTTCATCTACCTTGTTCTCAAGGATACTAGGTTTAGGTTTAGGTTTGGGGTAAAATAGGGTTTTAAATATTATTAGGGGAAAGAGTTTGCTTTTTATAGGCGAACTCGCTATGATTTTTGATCGTATGCCTACGTATCCTCTTTTGAGGAATCAGAGTCCCAATTCTTAGCTCGTATAGGTTGGTGTTTTTTATGGGCTGCAAACGTATTTTGAATCACCTCGCATTTTGATTGGGAGTAGTGATTGCGGAGATTTTGGCTAAATGCGCGGTTAGTCAAAATTTGTTTGAAACTCTTTTGCAAAAACAATTGATTAGCTTAGTTGATTGTGAAAAATAGTTTGATGATTTGTTGCGTGTTTTTTAATCGTATTAATTGCAAAATATCTTATTAATGCATGATTAAAAAAATATTTAATGCAAATAATATAAGAAAATATATATGAACGAGATATAAAAATAATTTACAAGTTAATATATAAATAATAATATATAAAATTAATAATTATGATAATTATAATTATTATAAAAATATAATATAGTAATAATAAGAATTATAAATAGTATATAAAAAATAGTAAAAAAACAATAAAAGAAATAATTGATTAAACCTAGGGGGTGTATTTCTAGTTATCAAGTAAAAGAAGGGGGGTGCTAAAAGAATACTGAGCTACGCCCATTACGTTTGCTGGCCAGGGGGTATTGTTTGTTTGACAGTTTAGTAAAACTAGAAAAGGGGTGTGTAAAAGAGCACTGGGCTTAGGCGCAAACGATTTGGGAGGAGGGTCGGTGTAATCTAATGTTGCAAGGGAGTATGGCTTATCGTGGTGACTTGGCCAGATGGCCGTCAGATTAAGATCTGATGGGTGACAGCGAGGGAGCATAATAACTACAATGGGTGCGTGTGTACAAAATTAGAAGGAAGGAATAACTTTGTTGTAATTCATTTTTATTGCATTCAGTTTGTGTTTTTACAATTCCTTCATCTTCCTCCCTCTCTCTCGGTACAGCCCCCAAACCCCTTTCTTCTTCTCTTCCAACCCTAAAACTCCATTTCACCGTGGTGCTACCTACCCCTCCCCACCATGAATCGAACCCCAACCCAAGCACCAAAACAAAATAGAAAATAAGCTAAGGATTTATACCCACTCCGCAATTTGCTTTGCTGATTCTTGCTCTTCGATTCGGCGTTGATCCTCTTCTCTTCTGTCTGTTACAGGTTACGGTGGAATAGTGGTTGAAGATGGTGGCGTGGAGGCAGCGGAGGCGGTGGCAACTAGGCTTTTGGATATCAAAACCCCTATTGTTGCTTCTTCTTCTACAGCAACTGGTGTTCTTTGAGTTTCTTTTTACTGTGAAAATTCGCTTCCTCCTTCTTACTGTTTTTGTTCTTCTTTCGTCCCTTGTATTTTCTCTTTCTTTTACTGTGTTTCAATTTTTTCTCCCCCCTTTATTTTCTACTTTAATATCAATTTATAGGGTTAGAACTTGTTGTTACACTTTAGCTTTGATTTAGGAAGTTTAGAAAGAATTAGGGATTGGATTTCATGTAATTGATTCGTGATTTGAATATTAGAGATTTGTTTTACTGTCAATTTCAAATTTTATTGTGATATATGGACTTCCTGTAGACTTCGCTTATATAATTTTCTAGATTCTCTTTGTAATAACTTTAATTTTCTGGGCTTGGGTTGATGAAGATTTGATTACGTTTTAATTGGGGATTTATACAATATGTGTTCTTTTGAGAAATCAAGCGTGAACTTAGGCTTGATTAGAACAATAGTTGTTTCCTTACCACACATGGGCCTGCGTGTTAATTACTGATTGGGCCTTAGCTGTTTTTTATTTGTATCCATCAATAACATTTTTTAATTCCATTGGGCTTTGCACGTTTACTCTTGTTCAGCCCAGCCAGATTATATTTTTATTACAACAACATGTTTTTTTATTTAACCGGCCCAATTGACCTTTCTTCACCGTTAATTACTCTAATTTTTTTTAATAAATACAATTTATCAATAACAATATCTTATATTTTTTTATTAAAAACAACAGTTTTAGTAATAATAATAAACCAACAAATGAGTTGCTGAAAAACCTTAATCGACTTGCCAATTATAACCACACCCATCTTTTGCTATTTGACAAAATTCAGGTGGTCTCTACTTGCAATCTCATTTTTTCTTTATTAAACCGTTCTTTTTAATAATACTTCTTTTTTCATACACATTAAATGGGCCAACTTAATGGGCTTAGTTATTGATAAGCACATCCCCTTTTTATCAACTTAACCTAAACAAGCTTATGCAAATTAAACTTAATAATTATTATTCTTTTGAAATAACTCCCATTTTCAAATCGCATGGGCCATTGGACAACATGCTCCGTGAATGGGTTTATGAGTCTTTCTGATTTAGAAAGCTCCATTAAAATACACTCCTTAATCTTAGATAAAGATGGGCCATCAGATATTGTTGTACCATCTCTAATTAAATACTTTTCTATTTTAAAATAAATCATCGAGGTAGGGCAAATTCGGGGTACGACAGTTTCACCTATTCAATTATCTTCCAATCGAATAGCGTGAGAATACACAAGTCTTGCGTATTTTAATTGGCATTTTATTGAGTACTTGGAATAACCCAAAATTTGTCCGATAAACTTAAGGTTACACTGATGTGCCGTACCCTTAAGAGTCTTGAAAAGATAGGCAAAGTTGATGATGTATCGCTTACCATGGTTCAATGATGAGGCAAATGTTCTTGAGCCTGAAAGCAATCCTGTATGTCTTGGTTTGTTTTTGCTTATTCATCCTTTTTGGGTGATGAATAAATCAACAATTGATGATGCACATCTGCTTGGAGACTGAGGCCATAGGTTATGTTCGTGAACTAAAGCATGACGTCTTAGGCGATAAGCTAGGTTTTGGTTTTTCGAGCATCGCTGCATGTCGACTTAGGCGATAATCTGGGTTGCAGAATAAAGAAGCACATTGATGCATGACGTCTTAGGCAATGGTATATATTATGGAACAAGGAATTGCACTGCTGAACGACGTCTTAGGCAGTGGGTTTGGTTGCCTTGCTGCTCGAGGTCTTAGGAAATGAACTCGGTTTTGGTTTTAGAAAATCGCTGCATGTCATCTTAGGCGATGATATGTGCTACGGAATAAAGAAGCACATTGCTTCCCGAGGTCTTAGGCAATGGTCTTTATTACCGAGCTAGGAACTGCACTGATGCATGATGCCTTAGGCAGTGGGTTAAGTTGAGGAGAGTACATTGAGGCTTAGAGGCAATGTACCGAGTTTTGTTTTTTCGAACATTGATGCATGTCGACTTAGGCGATGATCTGTGCTGCGAAATAAAGAAGCACATTTCTGCCCGAGGTCTTAGGCAATGGTATATATTATGTAACAAGGAACCGCATTACTTCATGATGTCTTAGGCAGTGGGCTGGATGAGGAGAGTACATTGAGGCTTAGTGGCAATGTACCGAGTTTTGTTTTTTCCAAACATATATGCACGTCGACTTAGGCGATGTATGGGTTGTGGAATAAAGAAGCACATTGCTGCCCGAGGTCTTAGGCAATGGTCTATATTACATCGCGAGAAACCACACTACGGCACGGTGTCTTAGGCAATGGGCTGGATGAGGAGACTACATTGAGGCTTAGAGGAAATGTACCGAGTTTCGTACATTACTGCATGAAGACTTAGGTAATGGACTATTCTATAAGGAACTCATCACTGCACGGAGACTTAGGTGATGGGCTGAACACGTCACGACATGGAGACTTAGGTGACGGGTTGAATCGTAGGAGAAGTGTTTTGTTGACTGACCCTTAGAAGATTGAATCGAGGGTGAGATGGTTTGTTTGATATGTGATACAGGTGTATGATTCCTGATACCGGGATGGAACCCTGAGTGTGTGTATTAAATGTTCTTATATGTATGATGTATGCTTTGGATATGCAAAATGTATGTGTGAAATGTGTGTAAAATACATGTATGCCTTGAAATGTTATGAGGACTAGATCTGGCATTCTCTCCTTTAAACCATTGGTTTTTAATTACAAACCCCTGGTGTTGTATGTTACATTATCGTGGCATCGTTGAATTTGATTTGAACACGGCGAAAAAGTGTTAGCAAGATTTTGAACATTAATTTTTTGTATTGTAAGTGTAGGCGTAGACGTAGACGCATGTATTAGCATATATATAGACTTGTATGTTGTAAGTGTCGGCATAGGCTTTGTGTTGCAGGCATAGGAGTAGATATGTGTACGAACTCTTGTGTTGTGGTGTAGACGTAGGCGTAGAAGTATGCATGGACGCGGTCGTGGATTTTCTTTTGATGTTTTTCTAACCAAAATGTTTTTTCAATGTTTTGTCAAATTCCCCTGAAATGATTTCAAGACAATATTCATAAGCAATAATCGTAGTATTTTGTAAAAAATTATGAGAAAAAAAAAACATAATTTGAAAGATGTAAAGAAAGCAAATGTTTTATTGATATGCCTCTGAATAGGCGAGAGTACACTATATAATTCCTAGAAAGAGGTAATTACAGAAAGTCTTAAAACTGTAAATGGTAATGAAAAATGATAATTGTTGTTGTTGTTGTTCCCTAATATCCTTTTAATAGCCCTTATCTCCTTCACTTATGAGTTGTGTGATTTAGATCCATCTCTCTCTTTGTGGTTCATAGTCGCAAATTTTAGATCAGAGCCTTTTGTTCTTTATTTCTTTGTATGAAATCCCTAATTTTTGCCTGAATTTCCCTTTCGGGTTTTCAATCCACCGGGATAGTTTTTGTTTATATGCCCCTAATATTTTCCTGGATCACCCTTTAGGGTTTTTGATCCACCGGGACGCTCCTTTTTGCCTAAGTCGCCTGTTTAAGGTTCGAGCTTAGCAATCTTTTTATACATGGTGTTTTTTTACTGCGTCTGAGTTTGCCGAATATGGTAGTTCTTCCCCATCCATTGTTGTGAGGATGAGACTACCACTGGAGAATGTTGTTTTGACTACGTATGGACATTCGTAGTTGGGTGTCCATTTACCACGTGAGTCGAGGCAAGGTAGCAGAATCTTCTTAAGTACTAGACCATGTTGTAGTTCCTCTTGTGTAATACACCGTTACTCAAAGAATTTTGAGGTTGATTTATGTAGAGCTTGTTTGTCGATGCTAGAGGCATTTTCTAGATGTTTTTGTTTTTTGAGGTACTTCTTAATGTCGTAAAACCATAGCTTGTCATTCGTCTTCTTTGATAGCAAGATAATGTGCGGGCTCTTCTAAGCGTCTAATTATGATGTGTGGTTCGTGGTTTGACCTAGTTACTTTGAACATGGCTGAAAGAGTTTCCAAAGCGCCTGCCATTTGATTTTCTTCTCGTGGGATGTGATTGAAGGTGATCTATATGAATTCTGCAGCCAACTTTAAAACATGATCTTGATATGGAATCAGTTTTGGGTTTTTAGCATCCCATTCATCATTGACTTGATATATGACTAACGCAGAGTCTCCAAATACTTCGAGGTATTTGATTCTTAGATCAATGGCAGCTTCTAGTCCTAGTATACAGGCATTGTACTCAGTAATGTTGTTAGTGCAGTCGAAACACAACCTTGTAGTATAGGGATTATGAAAATTCTTTTGGCGAAGTGAAGACTCACCCTATACCGCTCCCCAGTGCATTTGAAGCTCCTACGAACATGAGTGTCTAACGTGCCCTTGGCTTGGGTCCTTCGTCAGGTCTTGGTATTTCATAGTCACCTATAACCATGACACCTTCGTCTGGAAAGCTGAACTTCATAGGTTGATATTCTGGCAGTGGTTGGTGAGCTAGATAATAGCTTGGTTGTCCTTTATTTGACGCTCTGCTCTAACATTACCCCTAGCTTAATTTCTTCCTTTGTACCTAGATTAATAGTCTCAATAGCCTCTTTGTATGTTGTCAGCCTTTCGTTCTATGTCCCTTTCCACTTCTTCAGAAAGATCAAGATCTTCATCATCTTCCTCTTTAGCTTAGTTGATAGGAGCATCAAAATTATATCGGGTCGCAACATTAGCATTACCGATGGTTTTGGGCATGGATTTGCACCGTTATCATGTTTTGGTGCAGATTTTAGTATATGAACATTTGAAAATGCTTATGCAGAGAAAGTATTGCAATTTTTAAATTTAAGAGATAAATGCAAAAGAAAGACAAGGAACTTAATTGAAAACAAAATATAACTTTTATTAATTATAAATATTGTCTGAAACAAAACGAGGGAAACCCTTACAAGCAACCCCTATGCCTCGGGCTTGACATAAATTCTTTCAAAAACAAGAAAATTACTTAGAAAAGAAAAAGATCTCGGAAATCTCCATGGAAATCCATCTTTTGAGTTCTTCTCCAGGGGCACATTCTCGGATGAAGTTAGTTCCCTTTTTGGTGTTGGCTTTGTTGGATATCATCGCCACATGTCTGCCATGCTCTACTCCCTTGTTGACAAAGGTTTCTTAGGTTGGAGTAACCCATGCTTTACCCTTTGGAGTAGCTTTATATTTTTTTTCAGGGTATGGTTTGAATTGGACCATCCCCTGGTCCACTAGCTTTTGCAGAGTTCTTTCAAAGGCTTCATTATGTTCCAACAGGAACCCACATTCGAATAGATATTCCTTCAGTGAGTTGATTGGGGTTTTTGCATGTCTGGTTTCCCCAAAGTCAATGACTACTTCAATTGCATTTATTGTTGACCCATTATGCGGAGGCATAGGATTTGATGTAATATTAGGTTTCTCAAATGTGATGTCTTGAGATTCTAACAAATCTTGGACCTTATGCTTGAATGGCCAACATTGCTCTATGGTATGTCCAGGAGAATTAGCATGATACTCACATCTAGCGTTGGCATTGTACTTTCGCGGGAGCGGACCGACTGGGGGATCCAGAGGCTTGCGTTCCATTAAGGATGCCTTGACCAGGTGTTTTAATAACTGACTGGGTGGCATCAGAAGTGGATCAAAATTTCTTTGCGGCCTTCTGCCTTGTTGCTGTCCTTGTGAGATCATTAACAGTTGTGGTGCCCTTGGTTGTGAGGCTACGACATTAATTTCTCCCTCTTGTATTTTTGGGGAGTTTGAAGCAGGCCTTTTTGGATTGTGGGGTCCTTCTTCTGGATCTTTTCTTAGTTGGTGACCGCTTGATGCACCAATCGTTTGAGCTACTTCTTCAAAAGCTACCCTGGGAATCTAGTCTTGTTTGTCAATGAAGTTCTTTAGGGCTAGGATAACTTGACTCATATCTCCTTTCATTGAACTCACATCACCTTTGACTTGGTCTAGATCTTCCTTGAATGCAGCCTGGTTTTCCTTGATCAGTTCCAGGTTTCTTTGTTGATAGGCCCTTGTTTGATATGGAGGCCAAGGAGGTGGAGATCTTCTTCTACCAATGGTTTACTGGAGAGATTTTTTTTAAATATTTTTAAAATAAGTTTTGATATGATATGCAAGTGTTTATGAATGCATGCATGCGAATGAATATGTATGAATATGGGCGGGGTTAAATGCCTTATTCACTTGGGTATATATATTTATTTTTTGCTTCTTTTTTTTATTTGGTGATCAGCTTAAAAATAGTTACGCAAATGAGATGTGGAAACAAAATGCCTTTATTGAAGGTAACATAACAGATATTGAAAAATATTACAATCTTAAACCAAAACTTTATATGCGTAAAATCAAGAAAAGGGAAATAAGTCTTCTAGGCGCGCTTGTGGAATGGAGCTTGAGAAACCATCCACTAATTGCTCGACAAAGCTTGAGAAAGTATTCAGCATATTATTTCCCTTTTGTGGCTTTGATTTCAGACATGTTTGGCGCATTGACGTGGACAAGTTGTTTCCTTTGGTATCTATTTTAAATACAGTCACCAAGATCTTGATTTTATCATTATTTTTTGTACCCTGTGAATAAGATAAATAAACGGGTGACGAATATATGAAATGTATGAATGCTTAGGTGTAGGGTTGAGTGATGGGATTTTTGTGGTGGGTACCCATAGAAGGTAGGCTCCTTAACTTTGACCACACGGTTAATCTCCCCTCCTAAACGGTGGTTTCTTTAAGGGTATCATGAATAACACCAGAGAGAAAAGGCACAACAACCTCCCTTAGGTGGAGCCTCTTTACGGACCGAGACTTTCGTCTCAAAGTCGTGAAAGGTCTCTTCATGAGATTTTAGGTTAAGGTCGTTACACAGAGTCATGGGTGGCCTTCCAAAGTCCTACTCGTCAAGAGGGTATCTCTCGATAAGTATTCCTTTTTCAGAAGTCCACCGACTCTAGGCAAAGTCGTCACATAAACTCGCAGGGATGATGTATCCCCTAAGCTAATAGACAAACCTTCTTTATAAGGGTTATATGAGAATATTTTTGTGATAGAAATTCCCGCCATGCAGTAAATATATAATGATAAGAAAAATGGATAATAAATAAATGTAATAAAGTAGATGAATGCAATAAATAAATAAAGCAAACAAAAACCTAAAACCTAAGGTTGAGAAGTCCCCAGCAGAGTCGCTATTGTAGCAACTAGTTTTTAAATGAGGAGTCACCACTACTAGTTTTTATCCTAAGGAAGGGTATCTAACAGAAAACCCTAATTCGCATACAAAGATTCTAGGTTTCGAACTCTATTAGACGAAAGGAAGGTGTTAGGCACCTTTCATCTACCTTGTTCTCAAGGATACTAGGTTTAGGTTTAGGTTTGGGGTAAAATAGGGTTTTAAATATTATTAGGGGAAAGAGTTTGTTTTTTTTATAGGAGAACTCGCTATGATTTTTGATCGTATGCCTATGTATCCTCTTATGAGGAATCAGAGTCCCAATTCGTAGTTTGTATGGGTTGGTGTTTTTTAGGGGTTGCAAACGTATTTTGAATCACATCACATTTTGATCGATAGTAGTGATTGCGTATATTTTGGCTAAATGCGTGGCTAAATCGTATTAATTGCAAAATATCTCATTAATGCATGATTAAAAAATATTTAATGCAAATAATATAAGAAAACATATATGAATGAGATATAAAAATAATTTACATGTTAATATATAAATAATAATATATAAAAATTAATAATAATTATAATTATAATTACTATAAAAATATAATATAGTAATAATAAGAATTATAAATAGTATATAAAAAATAGTATAAAAACAATAAAAGGAATAATTGATTAAACCTGGGGGGTGTATTTTTAGTTATCAAGTAAAAGAAGGGGGTGCTAATAGAATACTGAGCTAGGCCCATTACATTTGCTGGCCAGGGGGTATTATTTGTTTGACAGTTTAGCAAAACTAGAAAAGGGTTTGTAAAAGATCACTGGGCTTAGGCCCAAACGATTTGGGAGGAGGGACGGTGTAATCTAATGTTGCGAGGAAGTATGGCTTATCATGGTGACTTGGCCAGATGGCCGTCAGATTAAGATCTGATGGGTGATAGTGAGGGAGTATAATAACTACAATGGGTGCGCGTGTACAGAATTGGATGGAAGGAATAACTTTGTTGTAATTCATTTTTATTGCATTCAGTTTGTGTTTTTACAGTTCCTTCATCTTCCTCCCTCTCTCTCGGTACATCCCCCAAACCCCTTTCTTCTTCTCTTCCAACCCTAAAACTCCCTTTCACCGCGACGCTACCTACCCCTCCCCACCATGAATCGAACCCCAACCCCAAGCACCAAAAAAATATAAAAGAAGCTAAGGATTTGTACCCACTCCGCGATTTGCTTTGCTGCTTATTGCTTTTTGATTCGGCATTGATCCTCTCCTCTTCTGTCTGTTACAAGTCACGATGGAATAGTGGTTGAAGATGGTGGCGCGGAGGAAGTAGAGGCGATGGCAACTAGGGTTTCGGATATCGAAAACCAAGTTGTTTATTCTTCTTCTACAACAACTGGTGTTCTTCGAGTTCTTTTTACTGTGAAAATTCGCTTCCTCCTCTGTACTATTGTTCTTCTTCTTTCGTCCCTGTATTTGCTCTTTCTTTTACTGTGTTTCAATTTTTTTCTCCCCCCTTTCATTTCTATTGTAATCTCAATTTATAGGGTTAGAACTTGTTGTTACACTTTAGCTTTGATTTAGGAAGTTTAGAAAGAATTAGGGATTGGATTTCATGTAATTGATTCGTGATTTGAATATTAGAGATTTGTTTTACTGTCAATTTCAGATTTTATTGTGATATATGGACTTCCTGTAGATTTCGTTTATATATTATTCTAGATTCACTTTGTAATAAATTTAATTTTCTGGGCTTGGGTTGATGAAGATTTGATTACGTTTTAATTGTGGATTTCTACAGTATGTGTTCTTTTGAGAAAACAAGCGTGAACTTAGGCTTGATTAGAACAATAGTTGTTTCCTTACCACACATGGGCCTGCGTGTTAATTACTGATTGGGCCTTAGATTTTTTTTATTTGTATCCAACAATAACAGTTTTTTTAATTCCATTGGGATTTGCACGTTTACTCTTGTTCAGCCCAGCCAGACTGTATTTTTATTACAACAATATGTTTTTTTGTTTAACCGGCCCAATTGACCTTTCTTCACCGTTAATTACTCTAAACAAATATTTTTAATAAATATAATTTATCAATAACAATATCTTATATTTTTTTTATTAAAAACAACAATTTTAGTAATAATAATAATAAAGCAACAAATGAGCTGCTGAAAAACCTTAATGGGCTTGCCAATTATAACCACACCCATCTTTTGCTATTTGACAAAATTCAGGTGGTCTCTACTTGCAATCTCATTTTTCTTTATTAAACATTTCTTTTTAATAATACTTATTTTTTCAAACACATTAAATGGGCCAACTTAATGGGCTTAGTTATTGATAAGCACACCCCCTTTTTATCAACTTAACCTAAACAAGCTTATGCAAATTAAACTTAATAATTATTATTCTTTTGAAATAACTCCCATTTTCGAATCGCATGGGCCATTGGCCAACATGCTTCGCGAATGGGTTTTTGATTCTTTCTGATTTAGAAAGCCCCGTTAAAATAGACCCACTAGTCTTGGATAAAGATGGGTCATTATATATTGATGTACCATATTTAATTTAATATTTTTATATTTTAAAATAAATCATCGAGGTAGGATAAATTTGGGGTATGACAGTTTCCCATATTCAATTATCTTCCAATCAAATAGCGTGAGAATACACGAGTCTTGCGCATTTTGATTGTAAGTTTATTGAATACTTAGTATACCTCAAAATTTGTCCGATAAACTTAAGGTTTCATTGATGTGGCGTACCCTTAAGAGTCTTGAGAAGATAGGCAAAGCTAATGATGTATCACTTACCAGGGTTTAATGACGAAGCAGATGTTCTTGAGCTTGAAAGCAATATTGTATGCCTTGGTTTGTTTTTTCTTATTCATACTTTTTGTGGGATGAATAAATCAACAATTGATGATGCATGGCTGCTTGGAGACTGAGACCATGGGTTGTGTTCGCGAATCGCAGCATGACGTCTTACGTGATAAGCTAGGTTTTGGTTTTTCGAGCATCGTTGCATGTCGACTTAGGAGATGATCTGGGTTGTAGAATAAAGAAGCACATTATTGGACAATGTCTTAGGAAATGGTCTTTATTACGGGACAAGGAATCGCACTACTGCACGATGTCTTAGGCAGGTTTGGTTGCATTACTGCTCGAGATCTTAGGCAATGAACTGGGTTTTGGTTTTAGAACATCAATGCATGTCGTCTTACGCGATGATCTGTGCTGCGGAATAAAAAAGCACATTGCTTCCCGAGGTCTTAGGCAATGGTCTTTATTACCAAGCTAGGAACCGCACTGTTGAAAGATGCCTTAGGCAGTGGGTTAAGTTGAGGAGAGTACATTGAGGCTTAGAGGCAATGTACCGAGTTTTGTTTTTTTCGAACATTGATGCATGTCGACTTAGGCGATGATCTTTGTTACGGAATAAAGAAGCACATTGCTGCCCGAGGTCTTAGGCAATGGTCTATATTATTTAACAAGGAACAACACCGCTGCACAATGTCTTAGGCAGTGGGCTGGATGAGGAGAGCACGTTGAGGCTTAGAGGCAATGTACCGAGTTTTCTTTTTCCGAGCATCACTGCACGTCGACTTAGGTGGTGTCTGGGTTGCAGAATAAAGAAATACATTGTTGCCTGAGGTCTTACACAATGGTCTATATTACGTCGTGAGGAACCGCACTACTGCATGATGTCTTAGGCAATGGGCTGGATGAGGAGAGTACATTGAGGCTTAGAGGCAATGTACCGAGTTTCGTACATTACTGCATGGAGACTTAGGTAATGGACTATTCTATAAGGAACTCATCACTGCATGGAGAATTACGTGATGGGCTGAACGCGTCACGGCATGGAGATTTAGGTGACGGGTTGAATTATAGGAGAAGTGTTTTGTTGACTGACCTTAGAAGATTGAATCGAGGGTGAGATGGTTTATTTGTTGTGTGATACAGGCGTATGCTGCCTAATACCAGGATGGAACCCTGAGTGTGTGTATTGAATGTTTTTATATGTATGATGTATGCTTTGGAGATGCAAAATGTATGTGTGCAATGTGTGTAAAATGCGTGTATGCCTTGAAATGTTATGAGGACTAGTTCTGGAATTCTCTCCTTTAAACCATTGGTTTTGAATTACCAATCCCTGGCGTTGTATTTTGTATTGTCGTGGCATCATCAAATTTGATTTGAATGCAGTGAAAAAGTGTTAGCATGTTTTTGAACATTGATTTTTTGTATTGTAAGCACGGGTGTAGACGTAGACGCATGTATTGGCATATGTATAGACTTTTATGTTGTAAGTGTCGGCATAGGCGTAGACGTATGTGTGGACGTAGACTTTGTGTTACAGTCGTAGGAGTATATATGTGTATGGACTCTTGTGTTGTGGACGTAGACGTAGGTGTAGAAGTGTGCATGGATGTGTTTGCGGATTTTATTTTGATGTTTCTCTAACCAAAATGTTTTTTCAAATTCCTCCGAAATGATTTCAAGACAATATTCATAAGAAATAATCGTAGTATTTTGTAAACAAGTCTAAGAAAAGAAAAAAAAACACAATTTGAAAGATGTAAAGAAAGAAAATCTTTTATTGATATGCCTCTGAATAGGTGAGAGTACACGATGCAATTCCTAGAAAGAGGTAATTACAGAAAGTCTTAAAACTGTAAATGGCAATGAAAAATGATAATTGCTGTTGTTGTTCCCCAATATCCTTTTAATAGCCCTTATCTCCTTCGCTTCTGATTTGTGTGATTTAGATCCATCTCTTCCTCCGTGGTTCATAGTCGCAGTTTTTAGATAGCAACCTTTTTGTCCTTTATTTCTTTGTATGAAATCCCTAATTTTTGCCTAGATTGCCCTTTCCGGTTTTCAATCCACCAGGATAGTTTTTGTTTATATGCCACTAATTTTTGCTTGGATCGCCCTTTAGGGTTTTCAATCCACCGGGACGCTCCTTTTTTCCAAAGTCGCCTGATATCCATGCAACAAACAATCCTATTGCATCCTGTTGTACCCCAAAATTTTCCCTCCCATATTCCTCAAGATTTGTCAAGAATAATCTTCAAGTTTCTCAAGATTGCTCAAGAGTTGGACAGTCAAGTCACCTCCTAAGGCAGTTAATCTCAAATTAGGGTTTTGTGTTGCATCAAGGTCCTTACGTCCAAATGACCTCAAGTTCTACCCAATGTCCTAATATGTTCTTAAATTCATCCATGTCAAATTTCAAGCCTTGCAGAGGAAGTTTGGTCAGTCAATTGCTCAAGAGGTCCAAAAATCGAATGCGCTAGGGCAAAAGTCAATTGTGACCTACAAATAGTCAAACCTCAAGATTTTTTGTCAAAATTCTCATTTTGAAGGATAATTCATCATTTGATCAAGGGTTGATCATGATTCATCAAGGATTGCTCAAGATTCACCAAGATTCAAAAGTTGCTAAATTAGGGTTTTGTAGGAAAAGTCAACTCAACTTTGACCAGGCATACCTATCTCATACTTTATGAGAAATGACCCATAAAAAGATAATTTTTAAGGGGATGCAATTTCCTACAATCCATCTTCACACCCCAAGATCAAGAAATGCTCTCACAAAAAGTTACAAATTTGGATATTATAGGTCATTTTTGAAAGTCAACAAAAACACCTTTTTTTCCAAAGCTTATAACTTGTGAATGGAATATAAAAATTAGATTAGAAAAAAAGGGTTGGTTATAGGACACCTCAAGGTTTCTAAAAAGTCCAAGAACACCTCCAAAAGTTCAAAATTGAAGAAGTTATGCATTGTTGAAGTTGGGCATTTTTCCAAAATTGCCAAAAGTCAACTATCCTCCAAACTCCAATTTTTGACAAAAGGGCCCACTTTTTTCCACTTGATTTGGTCTTATCACACCACACACGTGTCCCATCTTCAATTTCATGACCAATCATTTATTTTTCTATTTTATTTAATTTTTATTGATTTAATTCATTTTAAATCAATATTAATTCAAACAAAATCTAAAAATTGATGGAATGAGATCTTTGTGATCATTACAACTTTCAAATATCATGATACACTCAATCAAATTCGTATCAAGCATTGTTGTGCACAAAATATCAGATTTGGTACAATTTTGGAAAGTTTATCAATGGTGATCATATCAAATCCCAAACCTTGAATGCACATGGATTGAAAGCCCAACTCTTGACCTAATTCATTCCCATATACACACACAAGCTGTACACATCAAAAGGACGACCTAAGCATTGAAAAAACGGTCTGACAAATTTTCAAAAAAAGCTTGAAAAAGTGGAATCTGAAAACGATCCTAGGGCTCGATTCAAAGCAAAAACTTGACACTAATCTCTTGCGGGACGTCTGCTGAAGAGATTGGAATCAAAACCAAGTCCTAAGACCTCCTAAATCGCGCTTAAGTACTCAAGAACGTGGCCCTGGACACGAAATCCAACCCTCTGATTCTTGCATCCTTTCACTAAAATCTTTGCATATTTGTGTTTGTCGTTTCATTTAGAACATTTTTGCAATATTTAATTTTGTTTTGATAGCCTGTACAGCCATGCCCAAAGCTAGGGTTTTGGTTTTTGCTTTTTAGGCGTTTGAGTTACAGGGAAAATTGGAACAAGCCATGGCCATGGATGGATTTAGGAGAACGAAACGAGCATGGGGATGATTTTAGTTTGCATTTATATTGCCTGGAAGTTGTTTTAGAAGGAACCTACGGATCTTGCTGCGGATAAAAATACGCAGGTAAGAAACCAGTGGCTCAACGAAGAAGACGCTAACGCGTCTCCCTCCCATTCGCTAGTTCAAATGCTTCGCGCTTTTTATTTTTTATTCCAGGCGTATTAATTGTTTTCCAATATTATATTTAGTGCTTATTCCATTAACAAAGAGATGCAGTGGTTGAGTTGGTAAGGGAGGTGTGTCAAAGTCCATTGGGACCTGGGTTCGAATCCCAGGTCCCCCAAAACATTTATTTGATTTTTCTTCAGGCACTCTCATGTAACGCTCAAAATATGGTCCACCATATGCCTCACAGATCCAAGCGCCAGATGGCCTTTAGGCCAGATCTGGTGGATAGGAATGAGGGTCTACCATATACTCAAGTCTACAAGCATGCATTGGATGGGAAAAGTCAAACAAGGCTTGGACGTATTGGGCCTCATAAATGCTATTTTTACACTCAAATTGGGCCCAGCACCCCCCTTTGGTTATTTCTTTCCTTTTAATATTTTATTTATTTACTTGTTTTATTTTTATTATTCTTAATTAATTGCTAACCAAAATGATTAATAATTTTCCTCATAAAATCAGAAAACATAAAAAATAATATTTTATTTATTTCAATATTTCATTATTTTTGTAAATAAACTTTAATCAATTAATTTAGTTTTAATTAGGGACAATTTTAATATTTTTTGCAATAAATTAAAATTAATGTAGAATTAGGTTTTTAATAATTTTAATCATTTTTATTTTATTTCCTTAAATATTAAAAATCCAAAAATATATTTTTTTTCATTTTATTAATTAATTAACTTAGGTTTAATTTTTAATTCAAAAATAACAAAAAAAAAATGCTTTCTTTCAAAAGGCTCAAAACCCTAAAAATGCGCCGATCTAATTTTCTCGCACGCGTCTTATTTATTTCCAATATTGTAATTGCTTCCAGTATGTAATAGTTTTAATAGGACTTTTAATTATTTATCGCTTTCATTTACTTTCCGCAATTTAAATTAAAGGGTTTGTTTTTGGCGATGTAAATACCTGACGCCTTGTAATAGGTTAGATTTAATTTCCCGCAATTTAATTTCCGCACAATATTAACTGTTAGATGTTTGATAAATAGGTAATGCATGACAAGATTAATCTTTAACCTAAAATCAACATAGCTCACCATTGACATGTACAGATAAAATTAACCGAATTAACACACTCGCACATGCGCACTCCTAGGGTACACCTCACTTGGTTGCCTCGAACGTGGTCATTGAGTATAGGAAGTTTTAGAGGTCGCCCTCTTGTCCAAAGATCATAGTTGCCTCGAAACGGTTGCCTCGGAAAAATGATCTAAGACATTAGGGTTACCGCTAAGGCGTCCTAACATTGCTTTAGTGACCATACGTCCGTTAATCGAATTGACCCGAAAACTCCAACGACGGTGCTACCTACTTATCCATAGTGGGATAGCATTGTCTAAAGGATATTTGCACAGATTAATTCCTTTTTGAGTAGGTAGATGGTTCTTAAATACTTGCTCCTTTTAAAACAAAATAAAACTTTTCGCACTTACACTCTCTTCAAAACAAAAACTCTTTTCAAACCCACAAACACAAAAAAAAAGCAAACTTTTGAAAACACAATGAGCAAGTACCTAAGAGCCCGTGGATAACCACGGATAGAAAGGGTGCTAACACCTTCCCTTTCTATAATGTACCTCCCTAACCCGAGAAATATCTCAAAAAGGAATTTTTTTGTGCTTTTGTCCTTTCCTTGTTGGATATAAAAGACGGTGGCGACTCTTGCTTACCGCGACACTTTGCAAAAACAAACACAAAACGCGAACCAACATTCTAAAAAACACTCAGTTCTCATTCCCACCGATCACAGAACTGGAGACTCTGCTGGGGAATTATTAATAAGTGAGGTGTACCTTAGGATTAGATCATTGTGTTTTCAATTGTTTGCTTTGTATGCTTTAATTTTGTGGGCTTGTATCGGAGTTTCTATAGATCCTAACCCGGATCTGGGGGTACCCTTTAGGTAAGTAGCAATAAACTGTGAGGGAACTGTCTGGCGTAGACCGACACAGTTGAAGCAGTAGCTACATTGGTGTGGCACTTTAGTTTGTACTGATATCCCTTGTGTTGGAACGAGGAGAATATGGGTCTTCTAAGGGGTCATTAAGCACCAACTGACCTTAGAACCTAAAATTGACCAACTTGGCCATAGAACAATAGCAGTATGGTACACTCATTGAGACTAAACTCTCGCGATGATTCCGGCCGCAAGAAAAGGTTGCTAAACTGGAATTATGACCGATTGAGGGTAGTTAGTGATATTGAGATCCTCTAGAACTCGGTTACTATTTTTAGGACAGGTTTAAACCAACTGAACTGAAAGAGGGTAGTACCTAAGCTCCATGCCAGCCTGGAATCTAAGGGCTCTTCAGTGTGACTTGTGTGCCTTTACCATGTTTGCTTTTTGTGGATACTTGTGGTGTCCTTACTATCATGACAACATGACATCATAACATTGCATACATCTTGCATAAGACTAACCTATTTCAAAGACAGGAGGGTTTCATCTTTGCTCTGTTTTATAGGTCATCATGATGCCCATGCGTAAGAATACCATCCGGATCAAATTTGTCCAAGTCCCTACCTTGCTTAAAGAGTTGGTTGCCAAGATGCCTGACACTACTTCCTTCATCAGGAGGCATGGTTCTCTTCTCAGTTTGGTCACCTCTAAATTGGATGAGCAGATGATGAGTGTCCTGGTCCAATTCTATGATCCGCTATACCATTGTTTTACTTTCCAGGACTTCCAGCTGGTTCCTACCCTAGAAGAGTTCTCTGAGCTGCTCGGTATCTCTGTTCTGGAGCAGACCCCATTTACTGGTTGGGAAAAGACTCTTAAACCCGAAGAGATTGCTGCACCCCTTCATTTGACCAAAGAGGAGGTAATGGCTAATTGGGAGACTAGGAGTGGAGTAAAAGGCTTTCTGACTAAGTTCTTGGTTGGAAAGGCTAATTACTTCTGGGACAATCTGGACTTCAAGGCCTTCGAGGATATTCTGGCTCTTTTGATATATGGCTTGGTATTGTTTCCGAATCCTGACACTTTTGTTGATGTTAACGCCATAAAGATCTTCATCTCTCAGAACCCTGTACCCACTCTCTTTGGTGACATCCTTCATCAGCTCTATGCTCGTACTGCCCAAAAGCGGGGAACCTTGATGTGTTGTGCTCCTTTATTATCGAGGTGGTTTATTTCGCACCTCCCCAAGTCAGTGTTGAAGAACAAAGAAGGAATTGGATGGGCTTATAGGGTGATGTCTCTTTCTCATAATGACATTATCTGGACTCTCAAGGGTATGGATGAGGTAACTGTCATTGATCATTGTGGAGAGTATCCTAATGTTCCATTGATAGGAACCCATGGAGGAATTTCTTACAACCCATGCTTAGCTCTCTGTCAGTTTGGAAGAGCCAGAAGAGAAGGACCTCATGAGATGCTAATGCCTCATGTCATCTTTGATTTTCAAGGGGATAGCGACGAGCAATGTCGTAGATTCATAAGGGCTTGGGACAGAGTTCACCAATCTGATCCACATGAGCTAGGTCCAAAGACTTCTCTGCCAATGGAGCCATATCTCAGATGGGTCCGCATCCGTGCCCAGAATCTAGGTATGCCATATGAAGTTGTCCGGCCTGTCACTCTTGAAGTTGCTAATGAAGAAGGGGTTCTTCCAACCATTCTCCATCCTTATATGCCCACTGACATTGGGGCACTGAAGAGGTCTTGGATGAAGTTGAAGGATGAATGGGATTCTTACCGAGAGAAGTTCAACGAGCAAGAACAAAAGATCCAGAAGCTGACTAGGCAGTTAGAGAACTAGCGGATTCTTAACGACTATGTCCGCACTGAGAAAAAGAGACCATGGGAGCATTGATAGGCCTTTGATGATTTCCTTTCCAGTTTTATTTTTACTTTTTAGTATTCCCATTCTTGTAACGCCTTAAGGGCAATTTGTTGAACAATTTGAATTACGAAGTTATCTAATAAAGTGTGTTTCCTTTCTTGTTTACAAATTTGAATCTCTCGATTGTCTTTAAAATCATAAATCATACGCATTTCATCCCATGCACTTCATAAACAGGTACCCATTACAGGTCTCTTACCTTCTTCGCTGTTTATTTCAGCACTCACTCATCATGTCTGCTGAACCGTCAACTGAGCAAGCTATCAAGGCCCTCTAGGCCCAGAATGCCCAATTTCAAGAGCTGTTCATGAGTCTAGCCAAGGGTCAGCAAGACCTGAAGACCCTGATTCTGAAGGAGAAGAAGAAGAAGAAGAAGAAGAGGACAGTCCTGTTCAACACTGGTCCTAGGTTTGGAAACAGGCTACGGGATGAAGTTGATTTGACCACCTTATCTGGAGGGAAAGATAGTCCATAAGAAAGGAGGGTTCCTAGCCCTGTGGTCTCCGACAACGAGACGGACTATGATGAAGAATAATATCCTCCTACTGAGGATAGATACAAGCAAATAGAAGATCGGTTGAATGCTATGGAGGTTCAAAAGGTGCCTGGTCTGGACTTCGGTGATCTAGGTCTATCATCTGGGGTGGTGATTCCCCACAAATTCAAGGCACCAGCCTTTGCTAAGTATGACGGAGTTTCTTGTCCAAAGATACACCTCCGGTCATATGTGAGGAAGATACAGCCTTACATTGCTGATAAGAACCTATGGATCCATTTCTTTCAAGACAGTCTCTCAGGCACTCAACTTGAGTGGTTCTATCAGTTGGATGGAGCCAGTATTCGCAGTTGGGAAGATTTGGCTACTGCATTCTACAGGCAGTATCAGTACAACTCCGACCTCGCTCCTACGCGTATCCAACTCCAGGGTATGTCAATGGGAACGGGTGAAGGATTCAAAGATTATGCTCAAAAGTGGAGAGACCTCGCCGGTAGGGTGCAACCACCTTTAGCTAATCAGGAACTCGTTGACATGTTTTTGGGGACCCTGTTTGGTCCATTTTTCAACCACTTGATTGGAAGCTCTTCATCTGGGTTTACAGATCTTATTTTGACTGGTGAGAGGATTGAGGCTGGTATTAAGGTTGGGAAGATACAGAAGGGTACCTCATCAAGCACCTAAAAGAATCCGGTTAAGAAAGAGTCCAATGTTGTCTACAGTGCAAGAAGACAGGATAGATTTGAACACCGCCAAGCTGTCAATGCGGTTGTTATTTCAAAACCTGCTGGTGCTCCTCAGCACAACAATCAATAGAAGGATGAGAGACCTAAGAGGAAATTTACTCGTCTCAGCATGACCTTATCTCAGATCCTGCCACAGTTACTGAAGACTAATCTGGTGACTCTAAGGGAAGCCCCAAAGAATTCAAATACAACGTCACCAAGGTATAACCCTAACGCCCGTTGTGCTTATCAATCCGATAGCCCGGGGCACAATACAGATGATTGTTGGAGTCTAAAAAATAAGATACAAGACTTAATTGATGCGAAAGAGATTGAGTTCGAGGCACCCGAGAGGCCTAATGTTGTGACTGCTCCCATGCCCAAACATGGAGTGAATGCTGTAGAGGAAGACTTGTTCATAGTTTCTGTGGATGACATTGTTACCCCTCTGATGACTGTCAAGAAGAACCTTTTGCTAGCCGGTTTATTTCCGGGCTGTGACGAAGTTTGCCATTTGTGTTCTATTTTACCTACCAGTTGCCCGTTCTTAAAGTCCAGCATCCAAAACCTGATGGATAGTAAAGAGATCCTGTTTGAGAAGACTGTTGTTCCCTCAGTTCATTCTGAAGAAGTTGCCATCATTACCATTTTCGATAATTCTTCCAAGGCTCCCTCGAGGAAGCCTGTTAGAATTACATCTATTCCGAAGATCTCACCTGTGATCATCACTGTTCCGGGGCCCATCCCCTATACCTCTGATAAAGTTGTCCCTTGGCACTATGGGGCTGATGTTTATTTTCATGGAGTTAAGCAAGAGATGGATGCTGATACTGACATCAACAACATTACTGGACCTGCTAAAGTCACCCGCAGCAGAAGACTTTTCTCACCTGATATTGCTCCACCAACAGCCCAAAGACCTGTTGTTATTACACCTGCCAGTGTACCCGCCACTATTCCTGATCAAGTTCCTATTCTCACCCATGTCACCGAGTCATCTGACACTCGGGGAAAAGGGATCACCACTGATGTGCCTGCCCAGACAGAGGCACCAAAGACAATTACCGTTGAAGCTTCCAAACAGGAGATGGAAGAGATCCTGAAGATTATTAAGAAGATTGATTATAATGTAGTTGAACAGCTGGGGCAAACCCCGTCTAATATTTCTATGTTGTCACTATTGATGTGCTCAGAGGCCCATGCCAAGGCCCTGATTACCTTCTTGAAGTCTGCACATGTATCGCAAGAGACATCAGCTGATCAGTTTACCGATTGTGTGGCTAATTTGACGGCTAATAATGGTTTGGGTTTCTCGGACGCCGACCTGACTGCCAAAGGGAAGAATCACAATGATGCCCTGCATGTCTCCATTGAATGCAGGGGCACTACTCTTTCACATGTATTGGTGAATATTAGTTCTTCTTTGAACGTTTTGCCGAAAAAAGCTCTAGACCGGTTGGATTGTGAACGGTTGGAGCTAAAACCAAGTAACATTATTGTTAGGGCCTTTGATGGGTCTAAGAGGATGGTGCACGATGAAGTTGATATTCCAATTAAGGTTGGTTCTCAGGTCTTCAATTCTACATTCTATGTGATGGACATTCGGCCATCTTATTCTTGTTTGCTGGGTCGTCCATGGATCCACAAAGCCGGGGCCGTAACCTCAACGCTCCACCAGAAGCTGAAGTACCCGGTCAAAGGGAAGATTGTGACAGTGCAGGGAGAGGAAGAGTACATGGTTAGCCACCTTAACTCTTTCCGATACGTAGAGATGGATGGGGAGTTCATTGAGACCCAATTTCAGCACTTTGAAGAGGTTCCCCAGACACTGGCATCAGCTGAGACTGTGGTTAAAGATTCTCCTATTCAAATGGCTTCCTTAAAAGATGCCCGGGCTGTTATTGAGAAGGGTGAGTATGCAAATTGGGGTCGACTTCCTGATTTTACACAGAAGACTAACAAGTTTGGTTTGGGTTTCACTGCAGAAGCTCAAAGAGTTGTTCGAAATGCATGAATCGGAAGACCTCCCGTGTTCATCAGCAACTCGGGAGTGAATGCCATTGAAGATGATGTGGAAGAGTCTGAATTCGACAGCTGGATCTATCCTATGACCGATGATGGACCGAGCAACTGGACGGCAAAGGACTTCATCCCTATTACTTTTGTTACCCAGTAATGAAACTTTTGTTTTAAATTTGTAATGGACAATGTTTTAAACTTTATGGCCCGGTGTCTTACCCGGGTTACCGTGGCTTCATTTGTGAGGGCTTTTGTGTGTCATTTTCATATATCATTAATAAAAGCATTGGACGTTCTTGCATTTCAAATTTTGCGCTTCTTGTTTTTCTTTGTTATATATTGCAAGAGAACTATTTTACACACACTCACATATACAGGTCCACATCCACTCTGGATCTCACTGGTAACGACACTACTACTTCCAGTTATGACTTCGAAAATCCGATCAACTTAGTCGAAGATGAAGGTGAAGATGATTGCCAGGTGCCTGGTGAACTTTCAAGACTGTTACTCCAGGAAGAAAGGGCTATTCAGCCACATGAAGAGTCGGTAGAATCAGTGAATCTGGGTATTGATACAGACAAGAAGGAAGTCAAGATCGGTGCAAATCTAGAGCTTAGTGTGAAACAACGGTTGATTCAGATGCTGCATGACTACGTTGAGATCATTGCCTGGTCTTATGAAGATATGTCGGGGTTGGATACTGATATTGTGGTTCATCTCCTGCCTACCAAGGAAGACTGTCCCCCATTGAAACAGAAGGTTCGCCGTATGCGCCCAGAGATGTCTGATAAAATCAAGGCTGAGGTGGTGAAACAGTTTGACACAGGTTTTCTAGCAGTTACTTCTTACCCTTAGTGGGTGGCCAATGTGGTTCTTGTGCCGAAGAAGGATGGTAAGGTCCGGATGTGTGTTGACTACAGGGATTTGAACAGGGTGAGCCCTAAGGATGACTTCCCTCTACCTCATATTGACGTTCTGGTTGACAACACTGCTCAGCACAAGGTCTTCTCCTTCATGGATGGCTCTCCGGTTATAACCAGATTAAAATGGCTCCTGAAGACATGGAGAAGACAACTTTTGTTACTCAGTGGGGTACCTTTTGCTACAAGGTCAAGCCTTTTGGGTTGAAAAACGTTGGGGCAACATATCAGTGTGCCATGGTTGCTTTGTTTCATGACATGATCCATCATGAGATTAAAGTATACTTCGACGATATGATTACAAGGTCCCAGACTGAGGAAGAACATCTTGACCACCTGCAGAAGTTGTTTGATAGGCTGAAGTTCTACAAGCTGAGGTTGAACCCGAACAAGTGCACCTTCGGGGTGAGATCTGGCAAACTACTAGGTTTCGTCGTAAGCGACAAAGTTATTCAAGTGGATCCGTCAAAGCTGAAAGTTATACAGGAGATGCCAGCTCCCAAAACAGAGAAAGAGGTCAGAGGCTTTCTGGGATGACTGAACTACATTGCCCGATTCATCTCGCATCTAACTGCTACTTGTGAGCCAATCTTCAAGCTGCTGAAGAAAGATCAAGTGGTACGTTGGAACGATGAATGCCAGGTCGCTTTCGAAAGAATCAAAGAGTATCTCCAAGAGCCACCCATTCTGATGCCACCAGTCGAAGGGAGACCTCTGATCTTATACTTGACAGTACTCGACAACTCAATGGGGTGTATGTTGGGTCAACATGACGAGTCTGTCCGAAAAGAGCATGCTATTTATTACCTTAGGAAAAAGTTTACCGACTGTGAGACCCGATACTCACTGCTCGAGAAAACTTGCTGCGCTTTGGCATGGGCTGCTCGCCGGCTGAGACAGTATATGTTGACTCACACTAGTTTGTTGATATCAAAGATGGATCCAATCAAGTATATCTTCGAAAATCCTGCCTTGTCCGGAAGAATAGCAAGATGGCAAATGATCTTGACTAAGTATGACATCCAGTACACGACTCAAAAGGCAATCAAGGGAAGTGTATTGGCAGACCATTTGGCACATCAAGCAGTGGATGATTACTAGTCTATGAACTTCGAATTCCCGGACAAGAGTATCATGTTGGTAACTGATTATGAGACACCTGGACCGGATGAAGGACCTGAGGAAGGATCCTGATGGTCTATGTACTTTGATTGAGCTTCGAACGCTTTGGGTAATGGCATTGGCGCTGTGATCATATCTCCTAAAGGATCTCATACTCCGTTCACCGCCCGATTATGTTTCAACTGCACCAACAATATGGCGGAGTATGAAGCGTGCATCATGGGTCTTCGAGCAGCAATTGACCTAAGGATTAAGTTTCTAAGTGTCTTCAGAGATTCCGCTCTCGTGATCAGTCAGATCAAAGGCGAGTGGGATACGAAACACCCAAACCTTATCCCTTACAAGGAATATGTATTGACATTGCTTCCCCACTTAGAAGAGATTACCTTTGAACACTTCCCTAGAGAGGAGAATCAGTTGGCGGACGCGTTAGCTACGATGTCTTATATGTTCAAAGTCAATTGGGACAATGAAGCTCCCTAGATTATAATTGAAAGTTTGGACGAACCCGTCCATTGCTGTGACATTGAGACTGAAGAAGTAACAAAAAAGCCCTGGTATCATGAGGTGAAGAGGTATCTTGAAGCTCAGGAATACCCCGAGGGTGCATCTGTTAATGACAAAAAGTTTCTGAGGAGGTTTGCGGTGAAGTTCTTCATCAGCAATGACATTCTTTACAAGCGTAACCATGATTCAACCTTACTGCGTTGTGTGGATAAGAATGAAGCAGAAAGGATCATGGAAGATTTACATGAAGGTACATTCGGAACTCATTCCAGTGGACACACCATGGCAAAGAAAATCCTTCGGGCAGGATATTACTGGTCCATAATGGAAGCTGACTGTTATCAGCATTCTCGGACATGTCATAAGTGCCAAGTATTTGCTGATAAAGTGCACATACCTCCAGTTCCTCTGAACGTTTTGACGGCACCTTGGCCTTTTGCAATATGGGGCATTGATATGATCGGCGAGATCAGACCTACGGCATCTAACGGCATCGTTTCATCTTGGTAGCAATTGATTACTTTACGAAGTGGGTTGAAGCAGCTTCCTTTGCTACTGTAACCAAGAACGTCGTGGCACGGTTCATTCGGCACAATCTGATCAGTCGATACGGTGTACCAGAGAGGATCATTACAGAAAATGGTACCAATCTCAACAACAAGATGATCACTGAGCTCTGCGAGCAATTCAAGATACAGCATCATAACTCTTCTCCCTACCGGCCGAAGATGAATGGGGCTGTTGAAGCGACAAATAAGAACATTAAGAAGATTGTGCAGAAGATGACAGTGACATACAAAGATTGGCACGAGATGTTACCGTTTGCTCTTCATAGGTACCGTACCTCAGCACGGACGTCAACAGGGGCAACACCATATTCCTTGGTATATGGTATGGAGGCAGTCTTGCCCATTGAAGTTCAGATACCCTCTCTTCGAATCATGAAGGATGCAGGTTTAAGCGAAGATGACTGGATTCAGACCCGGCTTGATCAACTGAACCTAATCGACGAAAAGAGACTTACTGCTATTTGTCATGGTCAGACGTACCAAAAACGGATGATCAAGGCATTTAACAAGAAAGTTAGACGACAAGAGTATCAAGTTGGGGACCTGGTAATCAAGCGCATTATTCTACCTCAAGGTGATCCCAGGGGCAAATGGACCCCTACTTACGAAGGGCCATTTGTGGTTAAGAATATTTTCTCAGAAGGAGCTATGATTCTAACCACCATGGATGGTGACGACCTTCCTCACCCCGTCAACATAGACATAGTGAAAAGATACTACGCATAATCGAAGACCCGCTAGGTTGACTGGCCTAGGCAAAAATAAGGGCTTCCCGGCGAACCAAAAGGGTTCAGGCAAAAATAAGGGAGGAAAATAAAAAAAAATATGTACACCTGGCAAGTCGAAAACCTGAAAAGGCGGCTTGGGCAAAAATGGGTATCCCGGTGGACTGAAAACCCGAAAGGGCGGTCCAGGAAAAATTAGGGATTAAGGCGTAACACTATGTCTCATTGGATCACCTTGCATCCAGACTCTAGTATCAACTATCAAGCTCGGAAGGCACTGATCAATCTGATTCATCTTCAACCAACGGCAAAGCAATGAGATGCTCGAAGACATAAGGTCAATAGCAGAGTTGGAACCCAGTGGGATTATTCACATAACTGTTTTGTTTTCTTTTCACAAATTGTAAATTTTATCTGTTTGGCGGCGTTCTCTTACTAGGACATCAGCCTCTTGTACAAAAACGCCTACTTACAGGCCAAACTTCAAATCAATATAAATTCATTTTCAGACAAATTTCAAATTTTTTTCCTTTACCTGTTTTGTTTTTCAAAGAACGTCCAATGTTCATCTTTGATATATGCATTTGACATTAATTGCTACTCATAAATACTTACATACGAAACGAAAGATGAATTACTGGTAATATCAGAAGCAGGGGCAATAAGAATCGTCTGAGCTTTGTAGTTACTTTGTCCACCAGGTACCAAGGTAGGTTCAGCTGAAGAATATGACCAAGATACCTTCACTCCCCGCAGAGCAAGATAGTAATGATAGCTTTCCCAGCCGAGACTTGCAGCTAGGAACAAATCAGCAATACTCTCCCCAAGCAGAGTTAGCCTACCATCAGCCCTAAAAAGGTTGGGTATCCCTAGAAGGTCTTATTCTTCCCCAGCGGAGTATAAAGATACTCCCCAACAAGTATAAGAGCATCCCCGACAGTCTTAATATTCCTCAACGGAGTATAAGAATGTTCCCCGGTGGAATACAAGATGCCCCCCAGTGGAGCCATTTCCCCAGCGCAGTCTGAAAAAGCTTTCCCAACAGAGTTGAATCATCTTCCCCAGTAGACTCTGAAAGTTTATCCCCAGCGGAGTACAATAAATCTCCCAGCCAGGTTCAAAGGAGCATTCCCGGAAGAACTCAGAGGTTTATCCCTACAAGAGTCTAATAGGGATATCCCCAGCAAGTTGCAATTGAAAGATCATCCCCAGCGGAGTTCTTTCCTTTCACAAGCAAGAATTCAATCCTCAACAGATTCAATATCACCAGCAACGGTAATCCATCCCCAACGGAGTTCATCATTGAAGTCCCCAACAGAGTTTATCAGCGGAATTCCCAGCGGAGTTTATCGTTAAAATCCTCAGCAGAATATCTCTTCCCCACAAAGTAATTCCCCTCGGAGTAATCTCCTCATCCGTTTATTCCCCAACGGAGTTATCTTCTCCTACAAGTTTATTCTCACAATCATCTTCGTTCACCATCACCAGCGGAAACGAAGAACTCAACTCTATTCTCCAGCAGCTCCGGGATTTATTTTCCCCAGCTAAAACATTACATACATCATGATACATGCATATACGCATCATACCATACAATCTCATTTATGTTGAGAACATCATTGCTTGATCCATATCATGCATTGCATATGGCTGACCTTTACCTTTCAGGAAGCATACAGTTAAACTCTTAACCCGTCAAAGGAGACAACCTGTCAATAGAGACAACCCGTCAATAGAGACAACCCGTCAATGGAGACAACCCGTTAATAGAGACAACCCGTCAATGGAGACAACCTGTCAATGGAGACAACCTGTCAATAGCGACAACCTGTCAATGGAGACAACCTGTCAATGGAGACAACCTATCAATGGAGACAACCCGTCAATGGAGACAACCTGTCAATGGAGACAACCTGTCATTGGAGACAACCTGTAAATGGAGACAACCTGTCAATGGAGACAACCTGTCAATAGAGACAACCTGTCAATGGAGACAATCTGTTAATAGAGACAACCCGTCAAAGGAGATAACCTGTCAATAGAGATAACCTGTCAATAGAGACAACCCGTCAATAGAGACAACCCGTCAATGGAGACAACCCGTCAATAGAGACAATCCGTCAATGGAGACAACCTGTCAATGGAGACAACCTGTCAATAGAGATAACCTATCAATGGAGACAACCTGTCAATGGAGATAACCTGTCAATAGAGATAACCCGTCAATGGAGACAACCTGTCAATGGAGACAACCTGTCAATGGAGACAACCTGTCAATGGAGACAACCTGTCAATGGAGACAACCTATCAATAGAGACAACATGTCAATAGAGATAACCTGTCAATAGAGACAACCCGTCAAAGGAGACAACCTGTCAATAGAGACAACCCGTCTATAGAGACAACCCATCAATGGAGATAACCCGTTAATAGAGACAACCCGTCAATGGAGACAACCTGTCAATGGATACAACCTGTCAATGAAGCCAACCTGTCAATGGAGACAACCCGTCAATGGAGACAACCCGTCAAGGGAGACAACTCGTCAATAGAGACAACCCGTCAATAGAGACAACCCGTCAATGGAGACAACCCGTCAATAGAGACAACCCGTCAATGGAGACAACCTGTCAATGGAGACAACCCGTCAATGGAGCCAACCTGTCAATGGAGACAACCCGTCAAGGGAGACAACCCGTAAATAGAGACAACCTGTCAATGGATACAACCCGCCAATAGAGACAACCTATCCATGGAGACAACCTGTCAATGGAGACAACCTGTCAATGGAGACAACCTGTCAATGGAGACAACCTGTCAATAGAGACAACCCGTCAAAGGAGACAACCTATCAATAGAGACAACCCGTCAATAGAGACAATCCGTGAACGAAGACAAAACCACCTACCAACAATCTCCAAATGGCATCTGCAAGCCCATTCCCGACATCACAATGCTGATACTACTTCATGCGAGTGCAAATTTCTGGGCACTCTAGTGTTCAATTATCTTCCACCTTCGGATCACGAAAGGCCCGAACGCCAATCTATATCCTCAGGTTTAAGAATATTGAACAGGGGAAACTGTTGTTCCCCAAAATTTTCCCTCCCATATTCCTCAATATTTGTCAAGAATAATCTTCAAGTTGCTCAAGATTGCTCAAGAGTTGGACAGTCAAGTCACCTCCTAAGGCAGTTAATCTCAAATTAGGGTTTTGTGTTGCATCAAGTTCCTTACATCCAAATGACCTCAAGTGCTACCCAATGTCCTAATATGTTCTTAAATTCATCCATGTCAAATTTCAAGCCTTGCAGAGGAATTTTGGTCAGTCAATTGCTCAAGAGGTCCAAAAATCGACTGTGCTAGGGCAAAAGTCAACTGTGACCTACAAATAGTCAAACCTCAAGATTTTTTGTCAACATTCTCATTTTGAAGGATAATTCATCATTTGATCAATGGTTTATCATGATTCATCAAGGATTGCTCAAGATTCATCAAGATTCAAAAGTTGCTAAATTAGGGTTTTGTAGGAAAAGTCAACTCAACTTTGACCAGGCATACCTTTCTCATACTTTATGAGAAATGACCCATACAAAGCTCATTTTTAAGGGGATGCAATTTCTTACAATCCATCTTCACACCCCAAGATCAAGAAATGCTCTCACAAAAAGTTACAAATTTGGACATTATAGGTCATTTTTGAAAGTCAACAAAAACACCTTTTATTTCCAAAGCTTATAACTTGAGCATGGAATATCAAAATGATATGATACCAAAAGTGTTGGTTAGAGGACACCTCAAGGTTTCTAAAAAGTCCAATAACACCTCCAAAAGTTCGAAATTGAAGAAGTTATACATTGTTGAAGTTGGGCATTTTTCCAAAATTGCCAAAAGTCAACTATCCTCCAAACTCCAATTTTTGAAAAAAGGGCCCACTTTTTTCCACTTGATTTGGTCTTATCACACCACACACGTGTCCCATCTTCAATTTCATGACCAATCATTTGTTTTTCTATTTTATTTAATTTTTATTGATTTAATTCATTTTAAATCAATATTAATTCAAATAAAATCTAAAAATTGATGGAATGAGATCTTTGTGATCATTACAGCTTTCAAATATCATGATACACTCAATCAAATTCGTATCAAGCATTTTTGTGCACAAAATATCAGATTTGGTACAATTTTGGAAAGTTTATCAATGGTGATCATATCAAATCCCAAACCTTGAATGCACATGGATTGAAAGCCCAACTCTTGACCTAATTCATTCCCATATACACACACAAGCTGTACACATTATAAGGACGACCTAAGCATTAAAAAAACGGCCAGACAAATTTTGAAAAAAAGCTTGAAAAAATGGAATCTGAAAACGATCTTAGGGCTCGATTCAAAGCAAAAACTTGACACTAATCTCTTGCTGGACATCTGCTGAAGCGATTGGAATCAAAACCAAGTCCTAAACCTCCTAAGTCACGCTGTAAGTACTCAAGAACGTGGCCCTGGACACGAAATCTAACCCTCTGATTCTTGCATCCTTTCACTAAAATCTTTGCATATTTGTGTTTGTCGCTTCATTTAGAACATTTTTGCAATATTTAATTTTGATTTGATAGCCTGTACAGCCATGCCCAAAGCTAGGGTTTTGGTTTTTGCTTTTTAGGCATTTGAGTTACAGGGAAAATTGGAACAAGCCATGGCCATGGATGGATTTAGGAGAACAAAACGAGTATGGGGATGATTTTAGTTTGCATTTATATTGCCTGGAAGTTATTTTAGAAGGAACCTACAGATCTTGCTGCGGATAAAAATCCGCAGGTAAGAAACCAGTGGCTCAATGAAGAAGACGTTGACGCGTCTCCCTCTCATTCGCTAGTTCAAATGCTTCGCGCTTTTTATTTTTTATTCCAGGCGTGTTAATTGTTTTCCAATATTATATTTAGTGCTTATTCCATTAACAAAGAGATGCAGTGCTTGAGTTGGTAAGGGAGGCGTGTCAAAGTCCATTGGGACCTGGGTTCGAATCCCAGGTCCCCCAAAACATTTATTTTATTTTTCTTCAGGCACTCTCATGCAACACTCAAAACATGGTCCACCATATGCCTCACAGATCCAGGCGCCAGATGGCCTCTAGGCCAAATCTGGTGGATAGGAATGAGGGTCTACCATATACTCAAGTCAACAAGCATGCATTGGATGGGAAAAGTCAAACAAGGCTTGGACGTATTGGGCCTCAGAAATGCTATTTTCACACTCAAATTGGGCCCAGCACCCCCCTTTGGTTATTTCTTTCCTTTTAATATTTTATTTATTTACTTATTTTATTTTTATTATTCTTAATTAATTGCTAACCAAAATAATTAATAATTTTCCTCATAAAATCAGAAAACATAAAAAATAATATTTTATTTATTTCATTATTTCATTATTTTTGTAAATAAACTTTAATCAATTAATTTAGTTTTAATTAGGGACAGTTTTAATATTTTTTGCAATAAATTAAAATTAATGTAGAATTAGGTTTTTAATAATTTTAATCATTTTTTTTTATTTCCTTAAATATTAAAAATCCAAAAATAGATTTTTTTCATTTTATTAATTAATTAACTTAGGTTTAATTTTTAATTCAAAAATAACAAAAAAAAACATGCTCTCTTTCAAAAGGGTCAAAACCCTAAAAATGCGCCGATCTAATTTTCTCGCACGCGTCTTATTTATTTCCAATATTGTAATTGCTTCCAGAATGTTATAGTTTTAATAGGACTTTTAATTATTTATCGCTTTCATTTACTTTCCGCAATTTAAATTAAAGGGTTTGTTTTGGCGATGTAAATATCCGACGCCTTGTAATAGTTTAGATTTAATTTCCCGCAAAATTAATTTCCGCACAATATTAACTGTTAGATGTTTGATAAATAGGCAATGCATGACAAGATCAATCTTTAACCTAAAATCAACATAGCTCACCATTGACATGTACAGATAAAATTAACCGAATTAACACACTCGCACATGCCCACTCCTAGGGTACACCTCACTTGGTTGCCTCGAACATGGTCATTGAGTATAGGAAGTTTTAGAGGTCGCCCTCTTGTCCAAAGATCATAGTTGCCTCGAAACAGTTGCCTCGGAAAAATGATCTAAGACATTAGGGTTACCATTAAGGCGTCCTAACATTGATTTAGTGACCACACGTCCCTTAATCGAATTGACTCGAAAACTCCAACGACGGTGCTACCTACTCATCCATAGTGGGATAGCATTGTCTAAAGGACATTTGCACAGATTAATTCCTTTTTAAGTAGGTAGATGGTTCTTAAATACTTGCTCCTTTTAAAACAAAACAATACTTTTCGCACTTACACTCTCTTCAAAACAAAAACTCTTTTCAAACCCACAAACACAAAAAAAAAAACTTTTGAAAACACAATGAGCAAGTACCTAAGAGCACGTGGATAACCACGGATAGAAAGGGTGCTAACACCTTCCCTTTCTATAATCTACCTCCCGAACCCGAGAAATATCTCAAAAAGGAATTTTTTTGTGCTTTTGTCCTTTCCTTGTTGGATAAAATAAAAGACGGTGGCGACTCTTGCTTACCGCGACACTTTGCAAAAACAAACGCAAAACGCGAACTAGAATTCCAAAAAATAGTCAGTTCTCATTCCCACCGATCACACATCCGCCACCAATGTTGCATCTGCCACATTGTCAGGTAGTGGTAACAATGCACCCCCCTCTAAAACAACGTCGACCGATACTTTCAAAAATCCCTCTAGGAGGGGTCTATGGTGAAGCATTTCTCCCGAGATATTATACACTTTTCCCTTGCCAACCATCCAATAAGTCGGTGTAGACAAATAGAGTTGACACCGGGAAATGCCCTATAATTTAATAAATATGGTTATATAATTAATGAACATGGTTATATAGTTAATAAACATGGTTTTATAATTTATAAAGATGGTATATAATTACCTCGGGAATATTTTGTCCAAAGTTACCATTGATATTAGCTTTGTCACTAGTATCTTTAAAGCATGTAGCTTGATCGATTTCCTTTTCCTTTCTCAGCTCATAGACTTCTTGTTGTAACTTTTCTAACTTCTCCTGCAGTTCTTTATTGCTTGGAGATTTTGTCTTTGTTTTTTTTTCAAGAATGTGGGAGTGATCCCAAATCCCTTACCCCTCACCCGACCAAAATACTCTCGAATATCTAATGCTCGTGAGAGTATTCTCCTGCAATCAGTATCTTCGTCTGGAGGTATAGACTGGGAAGTACTCTCCTGAAATTCATATAAATATTGTAGTTAAAGAATGATATGTTAATAAAAGAATGATGTAATTAAATAAATAAAAGTATGATATAATTAAATAAATAATGTTATACTTACACATCTCTCGAAAATTTGTTGAATTTTTTCTTCAATAGCTCCATCCTTACACACACGTGCTTCCTTCCACAAAATGTGTTCTGGAAGAGATGTTTCAGAACTATTCTCTTTTGTTAGCTACACATTAAGCCAAAAAACATTATTAAATATAAGCGTGTATATATTAAAGATACTTTGCAATTTATAGATACTTACAATAGATTGTTGTAATCGTGCATATATCATACAACCTTTTCTGTATGGATATGCTGGACTTGAAGCTCGTTGTCGATTTATGACACTTAAGCTCTCAAATTTTTGGGTACTTCTTTTCGATTTAAAAGTTTCCCATTCTTCAGCTGTAATCAAATCATCACATTTCCTTGGAAGCTCTGCATCAACAAAAATTTTATCTGCATCCCTTAGAAACTTGTTTGACAAGAAAGCTCTAAAGTCTCTATGTAGTTTCCCAGCCAATTTAAGAATATAACCTCTCCTTATATCCTCAATGATGAACGACCTCTACGAAAATCATAAACAAAGTGCGTTAGTATAAGTAATTTAGATACATAATCGTCATTAAAAACAATTAACATCACATATGGTACCTGTATCTCACTCCATATTTTATCTTTAGCGTCGTCCAACACTCTTGCTCTCCAATCTTCACATGTGATTGGAATTTATCTTCTTACCACGGAACTGAGATAACTTGTCAACGTTGAACCGTTAGGCTCAATGAGTTGGCCTTCTTGGCTCCAATGCACTTCATACTTTATGTCTTAGTCTCTATCTTGTATTATTCTCTTCATTATTTTTATTCCTCTTCTATATTCCATTTCAGTTTTACTAACGGCCTTATCTCCATCATGCACAAAATCATCACGTGGGTGATTATCGTTAGTAGCCATCTAATAACCTGTAATAAACATAAACATAAACCCAATATCATGTTTCACCATGAAAATAGAACCAAGATATCATGTTTTATATCATGTTTCACTATCATGTTTCACCATCATATATCATGTTTTATATTCCAAAACATAGAACCAAGAATCCAAATAAGAGTAAAAATGCTAAGTGCTAAAAATGTAATATATTCTAATAACCTGTAATAAACATAAACATAAAAATAGAACCAAGATATCATCTTTTATATCATGTTTTATATCATGTTTCACTATCATGTTTCACCATCATATATCATGTTTTATATTCCAAAACATAGAACCAAGAATCCAAAAAATGTTAAAAATGCTAAGTGCTAAAAATGTTGTTGTTATATATCAAGCCCTACCAAATGCTAAAAATGCTAAATGCTGTTGTATATCAAGCCCTACCAAATGTTGTTATATATCCAAAAAATGCTAAAAATGCTAAAGGCTAAAAATGCTAAAGAACACATTTTCAATGGAGTTAAACACATTTTCAATAAAGAACATACCTTGAGAACCAGCCGGTGTGGGTGGAGGAAAATAGAGCGAGACGTTGGAGGACGGTACGATAGCGAACGGTGGAGGACGATTTGAGACGGAGACGAAAATGGGTTTTGCGAGGGAAAGGGTTTCTGTTTGCGTATGATAGTGATACTGTGAATACAAATATTCTGTTTTTTAATTCTGACTTATAAGGGTTTAGACAACGCTTTCTAAAAGCGCTGGCTAATAGTGACCTTTAGCAGCGCTTTTCTATTATATTTTTTTAATTTTTTATAACTTTAAACAACGCTTTCTTAAAGCGCTGTCTAAAGTGGCCCTTTGCCAGCGCTTATGATAAAGCGCTTTCTAAAGCAATCCTTTAGCAGCGCTTTTTAAAAGCGCTGTCTAAGGTCATATGTTTAGTAGTGCTTTTAATAATTATTTTATACGTTTTCCGTGTTTTTTTTTCTTCACTTATAGCAGCACTTTTGTACAAAAGCATTGTCTAAGGTGTGCTGTTAAAACTTACTTTTGGCGTAATGTTAAGATACAATCCAGAGATGGATGACATTCTGACACTTATTCCAGATTTTCTCTAGAAACAGTTCAGATACGATCCAAAGGAGGATGACATTCTGATACTTATTATAGATTCTCTTCTAGAAACGGTTCAGATACGATCCATATACGGATGTCATTCTGATACTTATTCCAGACTTCCTCTAGAAACAGTCCAGATACGATCCAAAGATGGATGTCATTCTGATACTAACTCCAGACTTTCTCTAGAAACGGTTCAGATACGATCCAGATACGAATGTCATTCTGATACTTATTCCAGACTTCCTCTAGAAACGATCCAGATACTGATGTCATTATGATACTTACTCCATACTTCCTATAGAAATGGTTCATATACGATCCAAAGATGGATGTCATTCTGATACTTACTCCAGACTTTCTCTAGAAACGGTTCAGATACGATCCAAATACGGATGCCATTCTGATACTTATTCCAGACTTCCTCTAGAAACAGTTCTGATAAGATCCAAGGCGGATGCCATTCTGATACTTATTCCAGACTTCCTCTAGAAACGGTTCAGATACGGTCCAGATACGGATATCACTCTGATACTTATTCCAGATTCTTTCAAATACAGCCCAGATACGATCCAGATTCAGATGTCATTTTGACACTCATTCAGCACATATTTCTCAAATACAGTCCAGATACGATCCAAATACGGATGTCATTCTGACACTCATTCAACATATTTCTTAAATACATTCCAGATACGATCTAGATACGGATGTCATTCTGACACTCATTCAATATAACTTTCAAATACAGTTCAGATACGATCCAGAGACGGATGTCATTCTGATACTCATTCAACATTTCTTTCAAATACAGTTCAAATACGATCCAGAGACGGATGCCATTCTAACACTCATTTAATATATCTTTCAGATACGAGTCAGATACGATCCATTTATGGATATTATTCTGATACTCATCCCACTACATCTACTGTTTTAGTATAAGTCGACTAGAGATTTATTTTGATACTTCTTCCAATTTCTACCAACAACCACCTTTGAATGGAATCTATAAGCCCATTGCCGATAACTCTCCACCATATCTCCAAATGGCATCTTTAAGCCCATTCCCTACACAATCAACTAACACAGGGTCGAGTGCAAATTTCAGGGCACTCTAGTGTTCAATCATCTTCCACCTTCAAGTCACTGATGGCGGACTCGCCAATCTAACTTTTTAGGTATAAGAAGATTGAACAGGGGTAGTTGTTGTACCCCAAAATTTGCCTTCTCTTTTCTCAAGGCATTTCTCACAAATATTTACAAATGCTCAAGTTTGCACAAGTACAAAGAAGACAAAAAGGGTGTGCAGATGCAGGTAACTATTTGGAATTCAAAATATGATTCAGGGTATATGACTGATCGAAAGAAGTGGTGGGCAGATTATGACAAATCGAAGAAGAGAAAGCTTGCTTCGATTTACAAGCTTCGATTGGGCAATGTTTTACTTCGAATTAACCTACTTCGAATCCACCTTCAAACATGCTTTAAATCCACCTCTAAGCTTGCTTCGAATCCACCTTCAAACATGCTTCGAATCCACCTTCATGCTTGCTTCGAATCCACCTTCACAGTTTTCTTCGATTTAGAAGGAAATGGCCTCCTACAGGCTTGATTCGATTCAGAAGGCAACGACCTCCTTCATTGCTTGCTTCGATTCAGAAGGAAATGGCATCCTACAGGTTTTATCTTTGATTCAGAAGGCAATGGCCTCCTACAGGTTTACTTCGATTCAGAAGGAAATGGCCTCCTACAATTTTTCTTCGATTCACAAAGCAATGGCCTCCTACATGTTGGTGTCGATTCACAAAGCAGTGGCCTCCTGCATGCTTGCTTCGATTGACAAAGAAATGGATATCTTCATACAAGCTTCATTTGGACAATGGATATCTTCATACAAGATTCGATTAGACAGTGGCTATCTTCATACAAGCTTCGATTGGGAATTTGGCCTCCTACGAGCAAGTTTAATCCATAAAGCTTCTATTGGGGTATTGGTTTCCTTCGAAGCAACATTCTTCGAATTCAAATCTAAAGCCTTCGAGCAAGCTTGGTTGAAGAACATTGATCAAATATCATAACCTTATCCTCAAAATCTCACTTGTCAGGCTATGTTGCTTCTAAATCTTTACATAATCAAATTCTTACACAAATTCGTGATGCATTACACAAAGATTCGAAGCTTTATCCACTGGATTATACCATTTTTGGATGAAATGGCAAAAAGCTACGTATATTTTTTCATAAAGATTATTTTAATCACAAAGTTAGCTTTTTGAGCTCCCAACCTGATTTTATCTGAACACAAGCAACATCAAAAGCATGAGTCAAATCTCCTGCAAGCATCAGGACCCACTTGTAATTGAACTTGGGAACCATGAAAATTGATTCAACTTGATTTTTTTTTTGTTTTGAACCAAACCAGAGTTTGTTATCTTACAAATCTGGTTACTTAACCTTTTCTTTATAAATAGAGAGACTATTTGCAAATCACGGTGGAGACTTTTGGGTGGTATTGAAAAAATATTCAAACACTCTCAAACTCTCAACAACTCAGAACCTACACACAAACATAAAGCTAAGCATAAAACTTGGCACATCCTGACCTTACCCACAAAAATCTTAAATCCTTTCATATGTTAGCCAAACTTTTGATTCACCCCCTAACTTCCGTATATCAGCCTTTCGATTCACCCCCCTAGCCTTCATATACCAGCCTTTGGGACACTTCCAAAGCCTTCAAAAAACCCACTCAAGGATGTTAGTGAGCCCTTCGATTCACTCCTAACTTCCATATACCAACCTTCGATTTAGTGACTTTCAAAACAAAGCAGCAACTGGAATAGCTTCAAGGAGGTCGAAGCAGGCTTAACCCATCATCGAATCATTCTTGTAAATCATACAGGGCTCAGTCAAAGTGAACTTCAAGAGGTAAGTTTCTTTCAAAACTTAGAACTCTTCATTCAAACATCACTTGTATACACTTTGTGAAGGAAAAATGTAGATATCATGTCTAAGAAGCTGACCATGTCCATATTTTTGATTCATTGCTTGTACATTAAAATTTCATCTCTGGATATTTAGGTCTTAGTTTTGGTATTTCATGCTAACTTTCGACACATAGCCCTTTTTAAAAAAAGTCATATGGTTAGATTCGTTTTAAGATCTTAGGCAGGTTTTTATATCTTTCGATTGGATGAGGAATGAAGCTTTTCGAAGCTTAACAATAGAGTCATGAATCCCTGTGCTCGAAGGAATAAGATGAAGCCATGTTCAAACATTCAGAACTGAATTCATTTTAGTACAAACTGTATAACCAACGGATGAAACAAACCTCCCCAGTGGTATAAACAGCGCGCGCTGGAAGCCTTGCCATGTAGAAGGTCATGGGTTCAAGCCCCAACGAGACTTTTTGTATCTATTCTATTATTTTCCTAACAAACAAACAGGCCCTTTTTTCAAGCATAAAACTATTTTTCTACACAAAAACTGTTTTAAATACAAAAACTGTTTTCTTCACCAAAACTGTTTTAAAACACAAAAACTATTTTTCTACACAAAAATTGTTTTAAATACAAAAAAAAAATTGTTTTCTACACGAAAACACCAAAAATATTTAAGTTATTTATTTTATTTTATTTAACTTCTTACAATGAAAAAGACCAAAATCATTTTCCTATTTATTTTCTTTTCTTTAACTTAATTAAATTTCCTTAACAAAATCCAAATAAAATATCTTTTCTTTTCATTCATGCCTTGTACATTATATTCCTCATACATTATTCAAGTTTCAATATGGTTGTAATAGATAATTAGAATTGAATTTCTTGCAATCCCCATTTGTAAATTTGTACACCCCATCCCCAAATATTGTAATAGCGTAGTAAATTTACTTTCCGCAATTTACCGCTTTCAAATATAAATGCTAGTAATTAGGGTGTGCATGGCAAGATAAAATCAATCTTAGACAACCTTAATCCAAGACAAAAATGCATGCAATAAAACACATTATTCACACACATGCACCTCTAGGGTAATCTCACTTGTTGCCTAGGAAAATAGTCATGTCCCTCGAATATGGGTGTTTTAGCAAAGACCCTCGATAAAAGATCGTAGTCCCTCGATGTTGCCTTTAGTAAACGATCTAGTCCCTTACGAAAATTTCTAAAATTTCTCATAAGTTACCTTCTATGACTATACAATTGACCCACGTTAGTCCCTTCACATCCAACAACGGAGCTTCTTACCAAATCAATGGTAAGATAGTAACATCTAAAGGAGAAGGAAAAGAACATAGACCTTTTGAGTAGGTAGGACGCTCGTAGTTGCTTGCTCTTGAACTAAAACCATTTTCCACACTTACACTTTCAAAACATCTTCAAAACAAGAATCTCTTTGAACTATTTACAAAACCAACACTTTGAATGCATTCTTATAGAGACGAGAATCTTCATAAAGTTTTCCGAAACAAAGGTGTTTTCAAAATATTTTCAAACTTACACCACAAAGCACATTTCAAACAAAGAAAAAGTGATATAGCAAGAAACTAAGAGCCCATAGATAACTATGGATGAAAATGGTGCTAACACCTTCCCTTTTCATAATCTACCCCCCGAACTCAAGAAAAAATCTCAAAGGTCTTTCCTGTTCTTTTCACCCTTTCCTTATTAGATAAAAGAAAAGTCGGTGGCGGCTCTTGCTATCCAAAACAATTGCGATTAAATGCAAAACGACCAAGTCAGTTCTCCCACTGTATTACAGAAGTGGCGACTGTGCTGGGGAATTTTGTTGTTTGTGAGGTTACCTTAGAGCTGGATCACATTTAATTGCTTTCATTGTTTGACTTGTTTGCTTTACATCTATGGGTCCTTGTTTGGGTTATTGTTAAAGATCCTACACCCGGATTTGGGACACCTTTTAGGTAAGTAGAAATAGATTGTGAAAATTGTTCGTGGTAGACCGATATGGTTAAAGAAATGGCTACGTTAGTGTGACGCGTTTGTTGGTACCGGTATCCCTTGTGTTGAATCGAGGAGAATACGGGGCCGCTGAGCAGTGTCATAAAGCACTAACTAAACTTAGAACCTTTAATTAAACAACTTGGCCATTATGAAGTAGTGAGATATTCGACTTTGGTGTAAAGCTGAAGATTGGTTGTTACTCGATACTACACTCATTGAGATCAGACTTTTGGGATTTCTCAGCCGTAAGAAAAGATTGATTGTGCTGAGACAATGCCTAAAAGAAAGGTCTGTGATATTGAGATCCCCTAGAACCCAATTACTTTCTAGGATAGGTTGAGCCAACTAAAATTCAAGAGAGTACTTACTTACAAACCCCATGCAAGCCTAAACCTAAGGAATTCTCTGCTTTGTGTGTATATTATATTTGCACATAAAGAGTTGTTTGCTTTATTCACTTGTACATAACATCATGACATCGTGCCATAGCATTTTTAGTAACCATTTCAAGGATCTCAAGGGCCTGTGATCCATGGACATGAAGAAACATAAGTCCATCAAGGGGAAAGAGGATTTATTTTCCTATAACCAAACATCGTTAAAGATCAAAGCACGATAACTTGAGTCAAGGGATATGCCCCATTTGACATGGTGAGCTTGATTCTCGTGAAATGACATTCAACGATACGAAGTTCTCCAATCAAATTTATGATCAAAGTTCAACTTCTAACATCTTCTTGTGTTTACCCCGCGAGATCCTTGAAAACATTGCATCCACATATCATGCATCATACCATGACAGGTTTTCCCCACACAGGTTTCTCATCTGCTTACTGTTTATTTCAGTAGAGATGGATCTAGAACAGACTATCAAGGATCTTCAGACCCAAAGCGCTCAACTTCAAGATTTGTTCTTGAACCTATCCAAGGGGCAAGAAGAGGTGAAAGCACTCCTCACTAGGGGCATGAGAGAGAAAATCCTGAGGACAACAAGGATGACCAGTTGGAACGTTTACAAATCGATATGGAAACACTTAGATTCCAGATGATGGGACAGATGGTGGGCCAGATGGTGGGCCAGATGGCTCTTATCCAAAACCTGGCTCAGAGACAAGAAAAGTTGAAATCCCCCGTCAACAAGCTTCATCAAGACGAAAGCAACCATATGGGGAAAACAAATTGAATTGGGGATCTAGTCATTAATCATCCTCATATGAGACAAGAAGTTGGCTTGGTGGAGAATAGACCTTCCCAAATTGCTGCCACATCACGAGCCCAACAACAACCTCGCCAACCATGACAAGGTGGTCGACGTAAGCAAGGAAGACAATTTGCTGAGATCAACATGTCCTTGACTCAAGCATTGCATCATATGTTGGAAGCCGAGATGGTTACATTGAGGGAGCCTCCTCCAAAACCTAATACTTCTTCTCCTCATTACAAACACAATGAAAAGTGTGCATACCACTCCAACAGTCGGGGGCACGACACTAACCATTGTTGGGCATTGAAGAACAAGATTCAAGACCTAATTGACGAAGGAGTGTTGGAGTTTACAAAAGATGGTCAACTAGAGTTCTTCTGTCACCTCTCAAAGACACATTGTCTGAAGCGAGAAGTTTAGGCGGAGAAATTTTTGTTTATTCGAATTTTCAGTTGTAATTTCTTTTTTGCTTAAACATTTGTCCTTATGTCAAACTTGGGTTATTTCTCATTAATGCATTGCATATGTTTGTCTTGAATTAATCCATTCGTTTTCACTATATTTAAACTGTGCTTTTATTCCCCTTTGTGATATTCAACTCTCGTTAAAAGTTGTAAGATTTTAGAGGGAGGATGACAAAAACAATACCATAATCTCATACATTATGCTTTTGAACAGACCTTGCTAACAATGTACATGCGTTTCTTTCTATTCCTAAACAATGGATTTATAAGGAAGGTAATCCCTAGTCAACCCCTTTGATCCAAAGAAGTAGGAGTTTTCTTTTTTCACACAAAATGAAACCTTTAACCAAAACCTGGGGCAGGTTAGTTTCTCAGTTAATTCAAATGCGCGTTCAGTCGCAAGCTTTCACTTCATAAACAATGAATGACATCAAGAACGTCCTTTCGAATCAAAAGACGGTGATGTTTCCCTATCAAATAGGAAGTCAGTATCTCTCAAAAGAAAAGCCCACTAAGTCAAAACCTATGAAGAAGACTTAAGAAAAACTGGGGCATCCCGCTGACTGTAGTCACAAAAAAAACAGTCAGGCAAAATCAGGGATGATAAATCAAAAAGAGGTCGCTACAAATCCTCAACAACAGAAAAATGTTGCAGAAACAACTGCCTTCTTAAATAAACTTCCAAAGTTTCCAAACCATCACCAAAATAACATTCCAGATTCAATAGAAATTCAAACGCACAATTAACTGATTTTAGGATTGGAGAACATCATGAAGAACGGGTGGATACAAACACACTTTGAGCCTTATCCTTTGTTTCTTAAACCGTGAACTAGGCCATGCTAAAACCCTTCAAAAGTCCTAATTGAAGCGTGGGTTAGTTCGAAAGCATACTGTTACAAAAGGTATTCTGACTCGTGTAAGCCTTTACTATAAATCCTGAGTTGAATTCACATTCTTACGAAATTCTTTTATCTGCTAAAATGCATTTTCAAACTTCAAGACAAACATAAACTTTGCATTATTTAAATATCATTGTTTGCATATAGTTAATTGTTTCACAACGGAGAAATTCACACGACGAACATCCAGTGAACAAAAACTCTCTCAATGAACAGAATCACTTCTAATTGAAAGACGCTTCCAATGACAAATATCCTATAAGCAAAGGGGTATGACATGTCACTGTCCAACTCATTTGTGGCAGTCAAGTCGAGATTCCAAGAAATCTCTCAAGAAGTTTTGAATAACCAGGGGCAAGTCTGCATATGAATCACTTGGGGCATTGAACATGGATTCCAACCAAGGGTTACATACGACCAAGCAAACATTTTCTGGGAGCGCTATAAAACTTGCTTCTATGGACAACGGTAATCCCCAAAGTCCCTTTCATAAGGTGATCCTTGTTGAAGTCTCCAGAGCAATCTCTATAAGGATATCCCCAAAGAATTATCCCTACAAAGTTGGATTCATGTAATCCCCAGCCAGAGTTTCAATCTCCGGAAGGTCCTCTCCCCAGCAGAGTTGGTTCAAGAAGAATTCTCGAGGAGTTCTGCCAAAAGCCACACCTCCCCAGAAGTTCATCAAATATTCTCTTCAACAGGGTTTATTTCCCCAACAAACAGCAAAATTCCCCATCTGAGTTTGTCCTCCCCAGCTTGAGTTTGTCTCACATACTATTACAAATTAAGGGACCATAACCCCTAATCCCCACTGAAGTCACCAACAAAGTCGTTACTATCCCCGAAGTTACTATGAAGCCTGGACCCAACTAGACAATAGTTCAACTTCTTCAATTTGCTGAAACCTGGACCCGACCAGATAACAATAAATCTCAATTCTTAGTTACTGCAAAGCCTGGACCCGACCAGATAACAGTTCAAAAGCTCTTCTTCCCCAGTAGATTTTGCCACTATCCCCAGCGAGTTACCGTGAAACTTTAAATCCGACCAGATAACAGTTAACTTCTTTATCCCCAACAAGTTGTTAACTTCCATTCTCTCTAATCAAGAGATAACTTCCCAGTAGACAACGGATAACTAAAACTCCTGAACACTTTTCTCCAAGCAGAAATCAACACTCTCCACATAAGTTCCCTTAAAGCCAAAGCCAATCTTCCCCAGCGGATTTTTCCTCAAACAACAAAACAGGAATTCCCAGTGGAAAAATTCTAAACAAGGTTTGAAGATGTGCATACTCTTCATCTCCAACATCATTCCTGGATTTAACTTCCCAAAGCTCCCCAGCACTTTTCAGGGATTTATTTTCCGAAGCAAAGAATATTCCACATTCATACATCATATTACATACATGATAAATGTACACATCATAATCTTATTTATTTTGAGAACATCATCAAGCCATGCATACATATGCATGCAACTAACCCTCTTCCTTGTAGGAAAAGGCAATCAACAAAAATCCTCTTTTGGAAAATACCTAACCATTTCTCAAAAGGTCAAAGATTAATACTTGAAACCATACAGGAAAACTATCTACATGAGCAGATTGAAGATTAACTCCCGAAACAAGCCAGGGAAACTATCTTTCTTTCTCAATTAGGTCAAATATTAAATTCCTGAAACAAGCCAGGGTAACTATCTATACAACCAGCTTAAGCAATCCTACACGGGTTCCTTCTCACTTTCTCTAGAAACGGTTCAGATACGATCAAGAGACGGATGTCATTCTGATACTTACTCCAGATTCTCCTCTAGAAACATTTTAGATACGATCAAGAGACAATCTTCATTCTTATACTTACTAAAGATTCTCCTCTAGAAATGGTTTAGATATGATCCAGATACAGATGTCATCCGGATACTTATTCCATATTTTCTTCTATAAATAGTTCAGATACGATCCAGATACGGATGACATTCTGATACTTACTCCAGCCTTTCTCTAAAAACGGTTCTGATATGATCTAGATACGGATGTCATCCTAATATTTATTCTATATTTTCTTCTAGAAATGGTTCAGATACGATCCAGATACGAATAACATTCTGATACTTATTCAAGATTTTCTCCTAGAAACGGTTCAGATACAATCTAGAGATGCATGACATTTTGACACTTATTCCAAATTTTCTCTAGAAACAGTTCAAATACGATCCCGATACGGATGACATTCTGATACTTATTCCAGATTCTATTCTAGAAACGGTTCAGATACGATCTAGATACGGATGTCATTCTGATACTTATTCTAAACTTCCTCTAGAAACGGTTCAAATACGATCTAAAAACAGATTTCATTCTGATACTTACTCCAGACTTTCTCTAGAAATGGTTCAGATACGATCCATATAAGGATGTCATTGTGATACTTATTCCAGAATTCCTCTAGAAACAGTTCAGATAAGACCCAGATACGGATGTCATTCAGATACTTACTCCAGATTTCCTCTAGAAACAGTTCAGATACGATCCAAAGACGAATGTCATTCTGATACTTACTCCAGAATTTCTCTAGAAACGGTTCACATACGATCCAAAGACGAATGTCATTCTGATACTTATTCCAGACATCCTTTAGAAATAGTTCAAATATGATCCAACGACGGATGTCATTTTGATACTTATTCTAGACTTCCTCTAGAAATGGTTCAGATACGGTCCATATACGAATGTTATTCTGATACTTGTTCTAGATTCTTTCAAATACAGTCCAGATACGATCTAAATACGAATGTCATTCTGACAATCATTTAGCACATATTTCTCAAATATAATCCAGATACGATCTAGATACGGATGTCATTCTGACAGTCATTTAACATATTTCCCAAATACAGTCAAGATACAATCTAGATACATATGTCATTCTAACACTCATTCAACATAACTTTCAAATACATTTCAGATACGATCCAGAGACGGATGTCATTCTGGCACTTATTCAACATTTCTTTCAAATACAGTTCAGATACGATCCAGAGACGGATGTCATTCTGAAACTCATTCAGTACATCTTTCAGATACGAGTCACATACGATGCATGTATGAATATTATTTTGATACTCATCCCACTAAATCTACTATTTCAGTATAATTCGACTAGAGATTTATTCTGACACTTCTTCCAATTTCTACCAACAACCACCTTTGAATGACATCTATAATCTCATCTCTGACTACTCTCCATCATCTCTCCAAATGGAATATTTAAGCCTATTCCCTACACAATCAACTAACACAGGGTCAAGTGCAAATTTCTAGGAACTCTAGTGTTCAATCATCTTCCACCTTCAAGTCACGAATGGCGGACTCGCCAATCTAACTCTTCAGGTTTAAAAAGATTGAATAGGGGCATCTGTTGTACCCCAAAATTTTCCCTCTCTTTTCTTAAGGCATTTCTCACAAAGATTTTCAAAATCTCAAGTTTGCAGAAGTACAAAGCAGACAAAAAGGGTGTGCAGATGCAGGTAACTATTTTGAATTCAAAATATGATTAAGGCTATATGACTGATCGAAAGGAGTGGTGGGCAGATTTTGACAAATCAAAGAAGAGCAAGCTTGCTTCGATTTACAAGCTTCGATTGGGAAATGTTTTCCTTCGAAGCAACCTGTTTTGAATCCAACTTCAAACATGCTTTAATTCCACCTTTAAGCTTGCTTCGAATCCACATTCAGACATGCTTCAAATCAACCACTAAGCTTACTTCGAATCCACCTTCATGCCTGCTTCGAATCCATCTTCAATGTTTGCTTCAATTCAGAAGGCAATTGCCTCCTAGAGGCTTGCTTCGATTCAGAAGGAAATGACCTCCTTCATTTCTTGCTTCGATTCAGAAGGAAATGGCATCCTACAGGTTTTATCTTTGATTCAGAAGGCAATGGCCTCCTACAGGTTTGCTTCGATTCAGAAGGAAATGGCCTCCTACAATTTTTCTTCGATTCACAAAGCAATGGCCTCCTACATGTTGGTTTCGATTCACAAAGCAGTGGCCTCCTGCATGCTTGATTCGATTCACAAAGCAATGGCTATCTTCATACAAGCTTCGTTTGGACAATGGTTATCTTGATACAAGCTTTGATTGGACAATAGCTACTTTCATACAAGCTTAGATTAGGCATTTGGCCTCCTATGAGAAAGTTTAACCTACAAAGCTTCGATTGGGGTATTGGTTTCCTTTGAAGCAACATACTTCGAATCCAACTCTAAACCCTTTGAGCAAGCTTGGTTGAAGAACATTGATCAAATCTCATAACCTTATCCTCCAAATCTCACTTTTCAGGCTATGTTGCTTCTAAATCTTTACATAATCAGAGGCTTACAAAATTTGTGATGCATTACACAAAGATTCGAAGCTTTATCCACTGGATGATACCATTTTTGGATGAAGTGGCAAAAGGTTACGTATCTTTTTTCATAAATATTAATTTAATCACAAATTTAGCTTTTTGAGCTCCCAACCTGATTTTATCTGAACACAAGCAACATCAAAAGCATGAGTCAAATCTTCTGCAAGGATCAAGCCTCACTTGTACTTGAACTTGGAAACAATGAAAATTGATTCAACTTGATTTTTTCGTTTTGAACCAAACCATAGTTTGTTATCTTACAAATCTGGTTTCTTAACCTTTTCTCTATAAATAGAGAGACTCTTTACAAATCACGGTGGAGAATTTTGGGTGGTATTGAAAAAATCTTCAAACACTCTCAAGCTCTCAATAACTCAGAACCTACACACAAACATAAAGCTAAGCATAAAACTTGGCACATCCTGACCTTACCCACAAAAATCTTAAATCTTTTCATGTGTTAGCCAAACTTTCGACTCACCCTCTAACTTCTGTATATCATCGTTTCGATTCACCCCGCTAGCCTTCATATACCAGCCTTTTGGACACTCCCAAAGCCTTCAAAAAACCCACTCAAGAAAGTTAGTGAGCCCTTCGATTCACTCTTAACTTCCATATACCAACCTTCGATTCAGTGACTTTTAAAACAAAGCAGCAACTCGAATAGCTTCAGGGAGGTCGAAGAAAGCTTAACCCATCATCGAATCATTCTTGGAAGTCATACAGAGCTCAGTAGAAGTGCACTTCAAGAGGTAAGTTTCTTTCAAAACTTAGAACTCTTCATTCAAACATCACTTGTATACATTTTATGAAGGAAAAATGTAGATATCATGTCTAAGAAGCTGACCATGTCCATGTTTTTTATTCATTGCTTGTACATTAAAATTTCATCTCTAGATATTTAGGTCTTAGTTTTTGTATTTCATGTTAACTTTCGACCAATAGCCCTTTTAAAAAAAAGTCATATGGTAAGATTCTTTTTAAGATCTTAGGAAGTTTTTTATATCTTTTGATTGGCTGAGGAATGAAGCTTTTAGAAGATTAACATTAGAGCCATGCATCTATGTGCTCGAAGGAATAAGATGAAGCCATGTTCAAACATTCAGAACTGAAGTCATTTTAGTGCAAACTGTATAACCAACAGGTGAAACATACCGCCCTAGTGGTACAAACAGCACGCGCTGGAAGCCTTGCCATGTAGAAGGTCCTGGGTTCAAGCCCCAGCGAGACATTTTGTATCTATTATGTTATTTTCCTAACAAACAAATAGGCCCTTTCCCCAAGCATAAAACTGGTTTTCTACAAAAAAACTGTTTTAAATACAAAAACTGTTTTCTACACCAAAACTGTTTTAAAACACAAAAACTATTTTTCTACACAAAAATTGTCTTAAATAAAAAAAAAACTTTTTTCTACACGAAAACACTAAAAATATTGAAGTTATTTAGTTTATTTTATTTAACTTTTTACAATGAAAAAGACCAAAAATAGTTTCCAATTTATTTTCTTTTCTTTAACTTAATTAAATTTCCTTAACAAAATCCAGACAAAATTTCTTTTCTTTTCATCCATGCCTTGTACATTATATTCCTTATACATTATTCAAGTTTCAATATGGTTGTAATAGATAATTAGAATTGAATTTCTTGCAATCCCCATTTGTAAATTTGTACACCCCATCCCCAAATATTGTAATAGCGTAGTAAATTTACTTTCTGCAATTTACCGCTTTCAAATATAAATGCTAGTAATTAGGGTGTGTATGGAAATATAAAATAAATATTAGACAATCCTAATCCAAGACAAAAATGCATGCAATCAAACACACTATTCACACACATGCACCTCTAGGGTAATCTCATTTGTTGCCTCGGAAAATAGTCATGTCCCTCGAATATGGGCGTTTTAGCAAAGACCCTAGATAAAAGATCGTAGTCCCTCGATGTCCCTCGATGTTGCCTTCAGTAAACAATCTAGTCCCTTATGAAAATTTCTAAAATGTCTCATAAGTTACCTTCTATGACTACACGATTGACCCACGCCCGTCCCTTCACATCCAACGATGGGGCTTCTTACCAAATCAATGGTAAGATAGCAACATCTAAGGAGGAGGAAAAGAACATAGACCTTTTGAGTAGGTAGGACGCTCGTAGTTGCTTGTTCTTGAACTAAAACCATTTTCCACACTTACACTTCCAAAACATCTTCAAAACAAACATCTATTTGAACTATTTTCAAAACCAACACTTTGTATGCATTCTTATAGAGACGAGAATCATTATAAATTTTTCCAAAACAAAGGTGTTTTCAAAATATTTTCAAACTTACACCACAAAGCACATTTCAAACAAAGCAAAAGTGATCTAGCAAGCAACTAAGAGCCCATAGATAACTATGGATGAAAATGGTGCTAACACATTCCCTTTTCATAATCTACCCTCCGAACTCAAGAAAAAATCTCAAAGGTCTTTCCCGTTCTTTTCACCCTTTCCTTATTGGATAAAAGAAAATTCGGTGGCGACTCTTGCTATCCGCAACAATTGAGATCAAACGCAAAACAACCAAGTCAGTTCTCCCACCGTATTACAGAACTGGCGACTCTGCTGGAGAATTTTGCTGTTTGGGGGGTTACCTTAGAGCTAGATCACATTTAATTGCTTTCATTGTTTGACTTGTTTGCTTTACATTTATGGGTCCTTGTTTGGGTTATTGTTAAAGATCCTACACCCGGATCTGGGACACCTTTTAGGTAAGTAGCAATAGATTGTAGAAATTGTTCGGAATAGACCGATATGGTTAAAGTAATGGCTATGTTAGTGTGACGCGTTTGTTGGTACCGGTATCCCTTGTGTTGGATCGAGGAGAATACGAGGCTGCTAAGCAGTGTCATGAAGCACTAACTAACCTTATAACCTTTAATTGAACAACTTGGACATTAGGAGGTAGTGAGATAGTCGACTTTGGTATAAAGTTGAAGATTGGTTGACGCTCGATACTACATTCATTGAGATCTGACTTTTGGGATATCTCAGCCGCAAGAAAAGATTGATTGTGTTGAGACAATGCCTAAAAGAAAGGTGTGATGCAGTGGCAGAACCGACTGTTAATACTGGTTTGCATTTTGTATTCGTAAATGTCGCGGTAAACAAGAGTCAACACCGACTTTTATTTTATCCAATCAGGAAAAGGAAAAAGAACAGAAAAAACCTTTTCGAGATGTTTCTGAGTACGGGGGGTAGATTATAGAAAGGGAAGGTGTTAGCACCATTTCCATCCATGGTTTTCCATGGGCTCGTAGGTACTTGCTCATTTTGAAATTGCTTGTGTGTGCTTGTTTTGAAAAGTTTTGTTTTACTTCGATTTAACCCTTGTTTATGTCCTCAAGAGTGTTACAAAGTCGTTTTTGAAAACTTTGTTTGAAAAGTGTTTGGTGTGAGAAAAAAAATTGTTTGAGCAAGTACCTAGGAACTAATCTACTTACTCGAAAAAGACTGTTCGTTTTCCTTTAGACAGCATTATCCTATTATTAAGGAATAGGTAGCACCGTCGTTTGAGTTTGAGGGACTATCGAAAGGGACATTTATGGTCATTGAAGGCAACATGTAGGGATACCTTAGAAGTTCGAAGGGACTGTCATCATATATTTGTAGGCAACATCGAGGGACAAGATCATTTCTCTTAGGCAACTCGAGGGACGTTAAGGGACTACTATCTTTATGATGACTTTTAGATTGAGGGTCTTTTGCTAAGATATCCCTACGTCCGAGGGACATGACCATTGTTTTCCGAGGCAACCAAGTGAGGCAAACCCTAGGAGTGAGCATGTGCATGTGTTTGATTTCAGTTATTTAATCTTTGCACAATTAAGGTGGTCTACTGTTTTAATTGTATTTGTCTTTTGCATGCAATCCTATTATCCATACATCTAGACATTTCATAGTTGCGGAAATTAAAAGCGGGAAAGTAAACCAACGCTATTACAAGGCTTCGGGGAGGGGGTTACATGACCAAAAACTGGGGATTAAACAGTAAATAATATGCGGTAAATCCTAATTAAAAAACTATTACAAACCCGAAGCAAATAGAATAATTGGAAAATAAAATATTGCACGCGAGAATTAAGTACGAGAATCAAAGTTTAAATTCTAAAAATGCAATCAATTAAAGAGAAAATATTTTTTTGTATTTTATTGTTGAGAAAAATATTTGAAATCTTAACCAAACTCTAATTAATTAAAAAAAATATTTTTTGGTATTTTATTGTTGAGAAAAATATTTGAAATCTTAACCTAAATCTAATTAATTAAAAAAAATATTTTTTGGTATTTTATTGAGAAAATTAAATATTTGTGAATTAAACATAATTTGTCTAATTAATTTTAATTATGAAAACAATCAAGTCAATATCATTAAATTAATTATTTTCCAAAAAAAAAACTAATTTTAATAAAAAAAACATAATTCTACATTTTTGTGGTTTTCTTGATTTTCTGATTAAATAAAAAAATGATTTTTTTTATTGTTTTGTAAAAAAGAAATTAATCAAATAAAACAAAAGAAAATAAAGAAACATGTAATTGGGCCTGTGGTAAAAGCATATTGGGGGTGTGAAGCTGAGTTTCATTGAGCCCAAATCCTTTGCTCAGCCCAGTCAACGCGCTAGATCCAGTGTGATACTCTTTCTGATGGTCCATGGTATGACTTGAGCGTTGGGCGTTGGATCTGGATTGATGATGAATCCAATGGCTGGATGGTTGGATGTATGATAGACGCATGGCAACATAATGTACAAAACCTGCAATTAAATGTTAAGAAAAATAGAGAATACGCTAGGATGGTTAGTTGTAAATATAATAACATAAATAAAATATAAAGAAAACAAAGTGGTCTTTCCCAAACGCGCACGTCATTATTCAAATGGACCAATAATAGTTAGCCACGCTATCATCCTCTTCCATGTCCGTCATTTTAGACCAATTACTTTTACCTACAGACAAAACTCCATAGCTATAACCCTGTAAGTTTCAAAAATTTATAAGACGCATGATAAATTAATTATAGTTGTATAGATCAATTCGTTTTGATCTCACGAGCATCATGGTGTTCTTTTCTTGGCCCAATTTAACCTGTATAGAGAAACCCTAAAACGGCAAAGCAAACCCTAACAATGGTGATCATCAATATATGCATCAAAACGCAAAATTAATTAAACCAAAACATCCCAAATGATGATACAAACACAATTCTATGCTTAAAAGTGATTAATAATGCGTAAATTGTAAAATCAAGTTCAAGATGGTATGTGCAAACCGTGGGTCTGTAAGTCGTGTTTCTTGATGTTTTTGGCCTTGAGGATGATTGGAATAGCTTCAAAACACGTCCAGGAATAGATTGCTGGCTTTGGAATTACTTGAAACGGCCTATGGAAGAGAATACAGTCTGCACTTTTTCTTCCAAAAATTTGCAACTTATTTCCTTGTTTTCACGACCCCAAACCCTTTTTTATGCTTTAGAGATGTTAAGTATATATGATAGAATGATTTAGGTCAACAAAAACTGATCATATCTTTGTAAATTATGGAGATTTGATTTCATTCTTTGCCTTGTATGATTTGTTTAGAAAATAGACCAAATTAAGATCTTTTCTGATCAATTAGCTCTTGCACGAATTTTTTGATTTGCTAGCTGTTCATGGACTCATAATATGCTCATAAAATCAAATCTTTGATTTTATTTGATTATTCTACTATTTAAATTGATTTATTTTGATTTAAATGGATAAAAATCAAAATAAATAATAAAAATAATAAAATAATAGGTGGATAAGCTCAGGGGTCATGGGTCATCTTAGGAACAAGTTTCAAACAAGAAAACATGGGCCCATTTGGAAAAAAAAGTCATTTTGATCTATATTGACTTCATGCACATTTCTAAAAATTGGTCAATTTTGACAATACATATCTCCCTCAATTTTAACCCTAAGAGGGTGTTCTTTGACTTTTTAGAAAGCTTAGGATGTCCCCTAAACAACCATTTTGGTTTCATCTCAATTGGGTCTTCCACGTTCATGTAATAAGCTTTGATCCAAAAGGGGTTTTTGTTGAATTTTCAAAAGGACCTATAATGTAGAAATTCATATCTTATTATGAGTGAATATTTTGAACTTGTGGGATGAATATGAGTTGTAGGTAATTGCATCCTATTCAAAATGAGCCTTGTATTGAAAATTTGTGATAAAGTATGAGGAAGTTATGCTTGGTCAAAGTTTGGTTGACTTTTCCTAGGAAACCCTAATTTATCAACTTTTGGGTTTTGATGAATTTGGGGCATTCCTTGAGGAATCATGATCAACCCTTGATCAAATGATGAAATTAACTTAAAAATTTTGATGTTGACCAAAAATCTTGAATTTTGATTGTATGTGGGCCACAGTTGACTTTTGACCTAATATAGTCGATTCTCAAGCATCTGAGTAGTTGACTGAGCAAACTTCTTGTGCATGGCATGAGACTTGACATGGATGATCTTGGGAACATATTAGGAACATGGAGAGCATATGAGGTCTTTGGAGTTCACCTATCTTGATTAAAACGTAAGCCCTAATTTGAGACACACTGCCTTAGGAGAGGGTTTGTCTGGTCAACTCTTGGGAAAACTTGTGCAAATTGAGGGTCTCTAGGAGTATGTATTGAGTAAAATGAGAGGGAAAATTTTGGGGTACAACAGCTGCCCCTGTTCAATCTTCTTAAACCCGAGGATGTAGATTGGCTCGTCTGCCTTTCGTGATCTGAAGGTGGAAGATGATTGAACACTAGAGTGCCCAGAAATTTGCACTCGCATGAAGTGATACTTGATTTGTGATATCGGGAATGGGCTTATAGATGCCATTTGGAAGTTTCTAGAGAATTATCAGATATGGGCTTAAAAATTCCATCCAAGATGTGATGGAGTACCGTCGGAGATGGGCTTAAAGATGCCATCTAGAGGATGTTGATCTCCTGAGATATTCCTTCGATGAGAGTCCCTGCTCCTGTTGTTGATTAGGAATCTGCTGAGGAATGTTGGTATCTAACTTGGGAGAAATAGAATTTTAGGAGCTTCATTTGTCCGTTACTCTACTGGGGAATTAACTCCGGAGGTGAACTCCATAGTTGGTGAGTGTACAGGCTACATCGCGACTTACTGGGGAAAGGTGAAATTGACCGAAACTGGTCAGGTCTAGGTTTTACCGTATTGTAAACTGTCGTCTGGGGGTAAGAGAAAAGAAACCTGGATGGTAAGGTTATGAGAAGGAACCTGGATAGTAGGGTTACTTCGAAGTGAAATCCCGGATAGTAGGGCTGTTAGAAGGAACCTGGATAGTAGGGTTACTTCGATATGAAAGCCTGGATAGTAGGGCTGATGGGAAGGAACTTGGGTAAGGTTTCTTCATGAGGAGTTTAGTTAAAACTGCATCTGAACCGAGAAGGAACCTGGGTAAGGTTGCTTTGTGAGGAGTTTAGGTAAAACTGTATCTGAACTAAGAAGGAACCTGGGTAAGGTTGCTTTGTGAGGAGTTTGGGTAAAACTGCATCTGAAGTGAGAAGGAAACCTAGGTAAGGTTGCTTCAGGATAAGTCCGAGTGAAACTTCATAAGGAACATGGGTAAGGTTGCTCGTGATGAGTATGTGTAAGGCTTTAGGAGGAACCTGGGTAGGGTTACTTCGGGATAAGTCCGTGTAAAACTTTGACAGGAACCTGGGTAAGGTTACTTTGGGCTAAGTCTGTGTAAAACTTCAAGAGGAACCTGGGTAAGGTTACTTTGTGATAAGTTCGTGTAAAACTTCAGAAGGAACCTGGGTAAGGTTACTTTGGGATAAGTTCGTGTAAAACTTCATAAGGAACCTGCGTAAGGTTACTTTGTGATAAGTTCGTGTAAAACTTCAGAAGGAGCCTGGGTAAGGTTAATTTGTGATAAGTTCGTGTAAAACTTCAGGAGGAACCCGGGTAAGGTTACTTTGTGATAAGTTCGTGTAAAACTTTAAGAGGAACCTGGGTAAGGTTACTTTATGATAAGTTCATGTAAAACTTCAAGAGGAACCTGGGTAAGGTTACTTGGGGATGAGTTCGTATAAAACTTCAGGAGGAACCTGGGTAAGGTTACTTTGTGATAAGTTCGTGTAAAACTTCAAGAGGAACCTGGGTAAGGTTACTTTGTGATAAGTTCGTGTAAAACTTCAGGAGGAACCTGGGTAAGGTTACTTGGGGATGAGTTCGTGTAAAACTTCAGGAGGAACCTGGGTAAGTTTACTTTGTAATAAGTTCGTGTAAAACTTCAGGAGGAACCTGGGTAAGGTTACTTGGGAATGAGTTCGTGTAAAACTTCAGGAGGAACCTGGGTAAGGTTACTTTGTGATAAGTTCGTATAAAACTTCATTCGGAAAGGTATGAGAAAAGACCCGTGTAAGATTTTTCAGGATAAACGCGTGTGAAGCCGCATTTAGGAGAAACCCGTGTAAGATAGCTTCGTGACGAACCCATGTAAAGCTGCATTTAATCATGCAGATAATTACTTTGTTTAGTTTCAGGAGCTAATCTTGAACTTGCTGGAAGTTGTTGATGATAACCATCTTTCCTGAAAAGGTATGTGATTAATCGTATATGATGCATGAAATGCATTGTATGATGATATTCTCAAAATAAATGAGCTTATGCTAGATGCAATATGTATGCGCACGTCATGCTGTATGAACATGAAATGCTATTGTGGCACGTCCGAGTTTGGGAAAATAAATCCCTGACTGCTATTGGAGAGTACTGGAAATTACATTCCTGGTCATAGTAGAAAAAGTGGTTCTTCTACTTCCGCTGAATATGGTGAACCAGAGATGACTATGCTAGGGATTTTCCCCTTGTTTATGGATATTCTGCCGAGGAGAGACTTTGCTTGAGAACAACTCTGCGGGGGAATAATTATGTTTGGGATGAGCTTCCGTATAAACTCTTCTCAGGAGAAAACTATATGAGCCGCTTGCGATTACAAAATTCGGCTGGGGAATATAGATGTCAGCTCTTCGGAAGAGCTTGGTTGGGGAAAGTAACACCTGTTTGGGGGAGCCGATGTCAAAGCTTTAGTTGCCCCTACTTTGTGGGGAGTGTAGATGTCACAGGGTCGTATGCCGAGGATACGATAATGACTTCCCATCAGGACTTTTCTGCCCCTGTACCTGCTGGAGAAAGTACCCACTGAGGCTTTGTGGATGTTGATAAGGATGATAAGTCTTCTATTGATAAACAAATGATAAGATGATGGGACATAGTCGTACGCTTCAAATCCCTAACTTTTGCCTGGACCACCCTTTCGGGTTTTCAGTCCACCAGGATACCCTTTTTTGCTCAAGCCGACTTTTCAAGTTTTCGACTTGCCGGGTGTACATATCTTTTTTGTTTTTATCCCTAAATTTTGCCCGAACCATTTTGGTTCGCCGGGATGCCCGTATTTTTGCCTAGGCCAGTCAACCTAGCGGGTCTTTGTTCATGCATAGTATTTTCCGACTATGCCCATGTTCATCGGGTACGAAGAGTTGTCACTGTCCATAGTAGTAAGTGTTGCCACACTACCAGAAGATGTTTGTTTGATCGTACAGGATTCGTTGCTAGAATTCATGCCCATTGCCCCAAGTGATTCAGATAGAGATATGCCCCTGGCTATTTGGCATCTTTGAGAGATTCCTTGAATCTTGACTTGACTGCCCCAGATGATGGACAATGATCATACCGTGCTCCTTTGGTTGGAGGTGTTTTTTCCACTTGAGGTGATCCTTTTTATTGAGAAGGTTTTTGTTCACTAGATATTCGTCATGCGAATTTCTCTACTGTTGAACAAATATTCATATGCAAACAATATTATTTTAAGAATACAAAGCTTATGTCTGTCTTGAAGTTTGAAAATTCATTTTTTAGTAAAACAAGTTTTTTTTGTAAAAGTGTGATGTCAACTCAGGATTTATAGCAAACCTTATAGGAGTCAGGATACCTTTTGTAACAATATGCTTTCTAACTAACCCATGCTTCAGCTAGGACTTTTAAGGGTTATAATGTGGCCTAGTTCACGGTTTAAGAAACAAAGGATAAAGGCTCAAATTTTATTTATACCCACCCGTTCTTCGTGATGTTCTTCGAACATATGCTCAGGTAATTGTGCATTTAGATCCCGTTTGAGTCTTTGCTCTGATATTCCAATGATGGTTCAGATACTTACAATTTATTTTGAATAGGAAGTCATTTTTTGTTGAGGGTTTGTAGGACCTCTTTCTTTTTGATTTTATTATCCCTACTTTTGCCTGAACTGCGTCTTTTGGGATTACAGTCAGCGGGATGCCCCAATTTTTTCTTAAGTCTCCTTCATAGGTTTTGACTTAATGGGCTTTTATTTCGAGAGATAATGACTTCCTATCTTGACGGTTATACGGAACCATCACCGTCTTTTGTTTTGGAAGGACGTCTTTGATGCCATTCATTGTGTACGAAGCGGAAGATTGTGACCGAATGCACCTCTAAATTAACTGATAAAACTACCCTGCCCCAGGTTATGATTAAGGGTTTTAATTTGTGTGAAAAGAAAAACTCCTACTTCTCTGCCTCAAAGGGGTTGACTGGGGATTATCTTCCTTATAACTCCACTGTTTGGGATTTGAAACAGCGCCTGTACATCGTCAGCAGGGTCTGTTCAAAAGCATACTGTAGAGATTGTGGTATCATTTTCGTCATCCTCTCTCTAAAGGCTTACAGTTTTTTAATTGAGAGTTGAATATCACGAAAAGGAAGTATAAAGTAGTTTAAGCATAATGAAAACAAATTAATTCAAGACAGACACGCGTAATGCATTAATGAAATAATAAAGTTTGACATGACAATAATTGTTCGAATTAGCAAGGAAAATACAACTTCGGAATTCAAATGAACAAAAATGTTTTTAATCCTAGCCATGTTTTGGAAAGGGAGCAGTGATCACGTTGGGAGTCCCGGAAGGGTCGAATTCGATCTCCTTGGCGTCAATCATATTCTGAATCTTGTATTTCAGCACCCAATAATCGTTAGTATCGTGCCCCGAGCTACCAGAATGATAAGCACACCTTGAATCCGGGTTGTAGTTAGGAGAAGAAGTCTTAGGGTTCGGATGAGGGTTTATCACCATAGTCAGATTCATCTTCAACATGTGTTGCAATGCTTGTGACAATGGCATGTTGATTTAGGTGAACTGCCTGAGAGGTCTTTCCACCCTTGGCTGATTGTTTCGTTGTTGTGGTCGTTGTGCGTGAGCCGAATTAGAGATCAGCACTGCCCCCACAGATTGGTGGTAGTCTGCCCTGCTACGCCCCTTCTGGCCGTGCACAACATTGGCTTCCCTCTTACCACCAAATGTCTTCTTCTCTGTACTCGAAGAGGTATTTTTCTGGATCTTGCCACTCCGGATCTCAGCTTCTACTCTTTCTCCAGTCAATATCAGCTCAGTGAAACCAGCTGAGGAGCTACCAATCAAGTGATTGAAGAAAGGACCAGACAACGTACCAAGGAACATATCCACCAACTCTCTATCAGACAAAGGGGGTTGGACTCTCCCTGCCAGATCTCTCCATTTCTGCGCATAGTCCTTGAAACCTTCGCTTGTACCTATGGACATACTCTAAAGTTGAGTACGGGTAGGGGCAAGGTCAGCATTATATTGATCCTGCTTATAAAAAGCGACAGCAAAATCTTCCCAATTTCAGACATTGGCTCTCTCTAGTTGGTAGAACCATTCAAGTTGAGTCCCTGACAGAATGTCTTGAAAGAAGTGAACCCACAAATTTCTATCAGCGGTGTGGGGCTGGATCTTTCTGACATAAGAGCGGAGATGGAGTTTTGGGCAGGACACCCCATCATACTTTGCAAAAATTGGAGCTTTGAACTTCTGCGGGATGACCACTCCCGACACCAATCCCAATTCTTCGAAATCCAACCCAGGTATCCTCTGGACCTCCATAGCACTCAAGTGATCTTCCAACTACTTGTATTTATCCTCAGTGGGAGGATATTGCTCATCATTGTAGTCGGTATCATTGTCATAAACTTCAGGACTGGGATCTTTCTCCCTTGTCTCTTCTTCTTGATTCTCCCCTTCCTTGGATGAAGAGGTCAAATTGACTTGTTGCTTCAACGGCCCTCTAAACCTTCTGCCTATATTCAGAATACTGGCAGCCTTCTTCTTTTTCTTTTTCTCTTTCAAGATGAGGGCTTTCAGATCCTCCTGCCCTTTTACCAGATTTATGAACATTTGCCAGAACTGGGCATTTTGTGCCTGAAGGTCCTTGATGCTTTGTTCAGAATACATTTTTGCTGAAATAAACAGCGAAGAAGATGAGAAACTTGTAATGGTACATGTAATGATGTGTACGATATGCATGCAATGTTTTCAAGGATCTCGCAGGGTAAACAAGAAACTGTTAGAATTTGATTGCAGCTTGATTGAAGAAACTTCGTGTCATTGAGAGTCCTTCTTCAAGAGTCAAGCTCACCATATCGAGTGGGTCATAGCCCCTGACTCAAGATCCTTTGACAACATTGGCTAGAGGAAAATAAATCCCCTTGCCCCTTGCTAGACGTCTGGTTCGCCATGACCTACATCACATACCCTTGAGATCCTTGAAATGGTTAGTATGATATGCCATGTTTATGATGTCATGATGTCATGATTATGTTGAGAAATCACAGGTATAACGAGCACAAACAAATCACACCAAGTCCTTAGGTTTAAGGCTTGCTTCAGTTTAAGGTAGTACTCTCTTGAAGTTGGATTGGTCCATCCAGTCTTATAAATAGTACTCGGGTTCTAAGGGATCTCAATATCACTGACCATCCTTTATCGAGCATTGTCTCAACTCAAGCAAACTTTTCTTGCGGCCGAAATATCCCGAAAGTATGATCTCAATGAGTGTAGCATCGAGTATCAACCAATCCTCAGCTCTACACCGAGGCCAGCTATCTCACTACTTTCTAATGGCCAAGTTTGTTCAACTAAGGTTCTAAGGTCCGTTAGTGGTTCACGACACCACGCGGCGGCCCCGTATTCTCCTTGTTTCCCCACGAAGGATACCGGTACCAGCCAAAATGCCACACCAACACAGCCATCGCTTAAACCATATCGGTCTATGCCGTACAGTCTCCACAATCTATTGTTGTTTACCTAATAAGTGCCCTCAGATTCGGGTGTAGGATCTATAGTAACCCAAGCAAAAACCCTTTAAGAATAAAGCAAACAAACAAGGAAGAAATTTGAAATGACCTAGATCCTAAGGTATACTCCACTTTATTTAGTTTCCCCAGCAGAGTCTCCAGTTCTATGATACGGTGACAAAACTGACTGTTAATACTGGTTTGCGTTTTGTATTCGCAAATGTCGCGGTAAGCAAGAGTCGCCACCGACTTTTATTTTATCCAATTAGGAAAAGAAAAAAGAACAAAAAAAACCTTTTTCGAGATATTTCTGAGTACGGGGGTAGATTATAGAAAGGGAAGGTGTTAGCACCCTTTCCATCCATGGTTTTCCATGGGCTCTTAGGTACTTGCTCATTTTGAAATTGCTTCTGTGTGCTTGTTTTGAAAAGTTTTGTTTTACTTCGATTTAACCCTTGTTTCTGTCCTCAAGAGTGTTACGAAGTCGTTTTTGAAAACTTTGTTTGAAAAGTGTTTGGTGTGAAAAAGTTTATTTGTTTGAGTAAGTACCTAGGAACTAATCTACTTACTCGAAAAAGACTGTTCGTTTTCCTTTAGATAGCGCTATCCTATTATTAAGGAATAGGTAGCACCGTCGTTGGAGTTTGAGGGACTATCGAAAGGGACATTTATGGTCATTGAAGGTAACATGTAGGGATACCTTAGCAGTTCGAAGGGTCTGTCATCATATATTCGTAGGCAACATCGAGGGACAAGATCATTTCTCGTAGGCAACTTGAGGGACGTTAAGGGACTATGATCTTTATGATGACTTTTAGATTGAGGGTATTTTGCTAAGATATCCCTACGTTCGAGGGACATGACCATTGTTTTCCGAGGCAACCAAGTGAGGCAAACCCTAGGAGTGAGCATGTGCATGTGTTTGGTTTCAGTTATTTAATCTTTGCACAATTAAGGTGATCTACTGTTTTAATTTTATTTGTCTTTTGCATGCAAGCCTATTATCCATACATCTAGACATTTCATATTTGTGGAAATTAAAAGCGGGAAAGTAAACCTATGCTATTACAAGGCTTCGGGGAGGGGGTTACATGACCAAAAACTGGGGATTAAACAGTAAATAATATGCAGTAAACCCTAATTAAAAAACTATTACAAACCTGAAGCAAATATAATAATTGGAAAATAAAATATTGCGCGTGAGAATTAAGTACGGGAATCAAAGTTTAAATTCTAAAAATCCATTTAATTAAAGAGAAAATATTTTTTTTTATTTTATTGTTGAGAAAAATATTTGAATTCTTAACCTAAATCTAATTAATTAAAAAAATATGTTTTGGTATTTTATTGTTGAGAAAAATATTTGAAATCTTAACCTAAATCTAATTAATTAAAAAAAATATATTTTTTGGTATTTTATTGAGAAAATTAAATATTTGTGAATTAAACCTAATTTGTCTAATTAATTTTAATTATGAAAACAATCAAGTCAATATCATTAAATTAATTATTTTCCAAAAAAAAACATAATTCTACATTTTTGTGGTTTTCTTGATTTTATGATCAAATAAAAAAAATGATTTTTTTTGTTGTTTTGTAAAAAAGAAATTAATCAAATAAAACAAAAGAAAATAAAGAAAAAAGGTAATTGGGCATGTGGTAAAAGCAGATTGGGGGTGTGAAGCTGAGTTTCATTGAGCCCAAATCCTTTGCTCAGCCCAGTCAACGCGCTAGATCCAGTGTGATACTCTTTCTGATGGTCCATGGTATGACTTGAGCGTTGGGCGTTGGATCTGGATTGATGATGAATCCAATGGTTGGATGGTTGGATGTATGATAGACGCCTGGCAACATAATGTACAGAACCTGCAATTAAATGTTAAAAAAATAGAGAAAACGCTGGGATGGTTAGTTGTAAATATAATAACATAAATAAAATATAAAGGAAACAAAGTGGTCTTTCCCAAACATGTGCGTCATTATTCAAATGGACCAATAATAGTTAGCCACGCTATCATCCTCTTCCCTGTCCATCGTTTTAGACCAATTACTTTTACCTACAGACAAAACTCCATAGCTATAACCCTGTAAGTTTCAAAAATTTATAAGACGCATGATAAATTAATTATAGTTGTATAGATCAATTCGTTTTGATCTCACGAGCATCATGGTGTTCTTTTCTTGGCCCAATTTAACTTGTATAGAGAAACCCTAAAACGGCAAAGCAAACCCTAACAATGGTGATCATCAATATATGCATCAAAATGCAAAATTAATTAAACCAAAACATCCCAAATGATGATACAAACACAATTATATGCTTAAAAGTGATTAATCATGCGTAAATTGTAAAATCAAGTTCAAGATGGTATGTGCAAACCGTGGGTCTGTAAGTCGTGTTTCTTGATGTTTTTGGCTTTGAGGATGATTGGAATAGCTTCAGAACACGTCCAGGAATAGATTGTTGGCTTTGGAATTACTTGAAACGGCCTATGGAAGAGAATACAATCTGCACTTTTTCTTCCAAAATTTGCAACTTATTTCCTTGTTTTCACGACCCCAAACCCTTTTTTATGCTTTAGAGATGTTAAGTATATATGATAGAATGATTTAGGTCAACAAAAACTGATCATATCTTTGTAAATTATGGAGATTTGATTTCATTCTTTGCCTTGTATGATTTGTTTAGAAAATAGACCAAATTAAGATCTTTTTCGATCAATTAGCTCTTGCACTAATTTTTTGATTTGCTAGCTGTTCATAGACTCATAATATGCTCATAAAATCAAATCTTTGATTTTATTTGATTATTCTACTATTTAAATTGCTTTATTTTGATTTAAATGGATAAAAAATCAAAATAAATAATAAAAATAATAAAATAATAGGTGGGTAAGCTCATGGGTCGTGGGCCATCTTAGGAACAAGTTTCAAACAAGAAAACATGGGCCCATTTGGAAAAAAAAATCATTTCGATCAATATTGACTTCATGCACATTTCCAAAAATTGGTCAATTTTGACAATACATATCTCCCTCAATTTTAACCCTAAGAGGGTGTTCTTTGACTTTTTAGAAAGCTTATGATGTCTCCTAAACAACCCTTTTGGTTTCATATCAATTTGGTCTTCCATGCTCATGTAAGAAGCTTTGACCCAAAAGGTGTTTTTGTTGAATTTTCAAAAGGACCTATAATGTAGAAATTCATAGCTTTTTATGAGTGCATATTTTGAACTTGTGGGATGAAGATGAGTTGTATGTAATTTCATCCTATTCAAAATGAGCCTTGGATGGAAAATTTATGATAAAGTATGAGGAAGTTATGCTTGGTCAATGTTTGGTTGACTTTTCCTTGGAAACCCTAATTTAGCAACTGTTGGGTTTTGATGAATTTGGGGCATTCCTTGAGGAATCATGATCAACCCTTTATCAAATGATGAAAGTCACTTAAAAATTTTGATGTTGACCAAAAATCTTGAAGTTTGACTGTATGTGGGCCACAATTGACTTTTGACCTAATACAGTCGATTCTCAAGCCTCTGAGCAGTTGATTGAGTAAACTTCTTGTGCAAAGCATGAAACTTGACATGGATGATATTGGGAACATATTAGGACCATGGAAAGCATATGAGGTCTTTGGAGTTCACCTATCTTGATGAAAATGGAAACCCTAATTTGAGACACACATCCTTAGGAGAGGGTTTGTCTGGTCAACTCTTGGGCAAACTTGAGCAAATTGAGGATCTCTAGGAGTATGTATTGAGTAAAATGAGAGGGAAATTTTTGGGGTACAACAAAAGGTAAATGATATTGAGATCCCCTAGAACCTGGTTACTTTCTAGGACAGGTTGAGCCAACTAAACTTAAAGAGGGTACTTACTTACAACCCCATGCAAGCCAAAAAGGACTTGTCTACTTTGTGTGTATATGATTATTTGTACATAAAGAGTTGTTTTCTTTGTTCACTTGTACATAACATCATGACATCGTACCATAGAATTTTCAATAACCATTTCAAGGATCTCAAGGGCCTGTGATGCAGGGACATGATGAACCAGACGTTCATCAAGGGGCAAGAGGATTTATTTTCCTCTAACCAAACACCGTTAAAGATCAAAGCACGATAACTTGTGTCAAGGGCTATGACCCATTTGACATGGTGAGCTTGATTCTCATGGAAGGACATTCAACGGTAAGGAGTTCTCCAATCAAATTTGTGATCAAAGTTCAACTTCTAACATATTCTTGTGTTTACCCTGCGAGATCCTTGAAAACATTGCATCCACATATCATGCATCATACCATGACATGTTTTCCCCACACAGGTTTCTCATCTGCTTACTATTTATTTCAATAGAGAGAGCTCTAGAATAGACTATCAAGGATCTTCAGACCCAAAACGCTCAACTTCAAGAATTGTTCTTGAACCTATCCAAGGGGAGAGAAGAGGTGAAAGCACTCCTCACTAGGGGCATGACCAAGAAAAATCCTGAGGACAACAAGGATGACCAGTTTGAACGGTTACAAATCGATATGGCAACAATGAGAATCCAGATGATGGGATAGATAGGGGGCTAGATGGATCTTATCCAAAACTTGGCTCAGGGACAAGAAAAGCTGAGATCCCTCGTCAACAAGCATCATTAAGACGGATGCAACCATATGGGGTAAACATCTAGAATTGGGGATCGAGTCATTAATCATCCTCCAATGAGACAAGAAGTTGGCTTGGTGGAGAATAGACCTTCCTAAATTGTTGCCACAACACGAGCCCAACAACAACCTCGCCAACCACAATAAGGTGGCCAGCGTAAGCAAGGAATATAATTTGCTGAGATAAACATGTCCTTGACTCAAGCATTGCATCATATGCTGGAAGCCGAGATGGTTACATTGAGGGAGCCTCCTCCAAAACCTAATACTTTTTTCCTTGTTACAAACACAATGAAAAGTGTGCATACCACTCCAACAGTTGGGGACACGACACTAACCATTGTTAGGCATTGAAGAACAAGACTCAATACCTGATTGACGAAGGAGTGTTGGAGTTTACACAAGATGGTCAACTGGATTTCTTCTGTCACCTCTCAAAGACACACCGTCTAGAGCGAGAAGTTTAGGCGGAGAAACTTTTGTTTATTCGAATTTTCAGTTGTAATTGCTTTTTTGCTTAAACATTTGTCCTTATGTCAGACTTGGGTTATTTCTCATTAATGCATTGCATATGTTTGTCTTGAATTAATCCATTCTTTTTCACTATATTTAAATTGTGGTTTTATTCCCTTTTGTGATATTCAACTCTCGTTATAAGATGTAAGCTTTTAGAGGGTGGATAACAAAAACAATACCATAATCTCATACACTATGCTTTTGAACAGGCCTTACTGACGATGTACATGCATTTCTTTCAATTCCTAAATAGTGGAGTTATAAGGAAGGTAATCCCTAGTCAACCCCATTGAGCCAAAGAAGAAGGAGTTTTCTTTTTTCACACAAATTGAAACCTTTAACCAAAACCTGGGGCAGGGTAGTTTCTCAGTAAATTCAAATGCGTGTTCAGTCGCAAGCTTTCACTTCATAAACAACGATTGACATCAAGAACGTCCTTCCGAATCAAAAGACGACGATGGTTCCCTATCAAATAGGCAGTCCTTATATCTCAAAAGAAAAGCCCACTAAGTCAAAACCTACGAAGGAGACTTAAGAAAAATTGGGGCATCCCACTGACTGTAGTCACAAAACAAAAAAAACAGTCAGGAAAAATTAGGGATGATAAATCAAAAAGAGGTTGCTACAAATCCTCAACAACAGAAAAATGTTGCAAAAATGACTGCCTTCTTAAATAAACTTCCTAAGTTTCTGAACCATCACCAAAATAACATTCCATATTCAATAGGAATTCAAACGCATAATTAACTGAGTTTAGGATTGGAGAACATCGTGAAGAACGGGTGGGTAAAAACACACTTTGAGCCTTATCCTTTGTTTCTTAAACCGTGAACCAGGCCACGCTACAACCCTTCAAAATTCCTAATTGAAGTGTGGGTTAGTTCGAAAGCATACTGTTAAAAAAGGTATCTTGACTCCTGTAAGGCTTTACTGTAAATCCTGAGTTGAATTCACATTCTTAAAAAATTATTTTATCTGCTAAAATGCATTTTCAAACTTCAATACAAACATAAACTATGCATTATTTGAATATCACTTTTTGCATATAGTTAATTGTTTGACAATGGAGAAATTCACACGACGAACATCCAGTGAAAAAAAACTCTCTCAATGAACATAATCACTTCAAATTGAAAGACGCTTCCAATGACAAATCTCCTATAAGAAAGGGGGCACAACATGTCACTATCCAACTCATCTATGACAGTCAAGTCGAGATTCCAAGAAATCTCTCAAGAAGTGCTGAATAACCAGGGACAGGTCTGCATCTGAATCACTTGGGGCATTGAACATGAATTCCAGCCAAGGGTCCCATACGACCAAGCAAACATTTTCTGGGAGCGCTACAACACTTGCTATTATGAACAACAGCAAATCCCCAAAGTCCCTTTCATAAGGTGATCCCCGATGAAGTCGCCAGAAAAATCTCTATAAGGATATCCCCACTGAATTATCCCTACAAAGTCGGATTCACGTAATCCCCAGCCAGAGTTGTAATCTCCGGAAGGTCCTCTCCCCAGCTGAGTTGGTCTCAAGAAGAATTCTTGAGGAGTTCTGCCAAAAGAAAACACCTCCCCAGCAGTTCATCAAATATTCTCTTCAACGGGGTTTATTTCCCCAACAAACAGCAAAAATCCCCAAATGAGTCTGTCCTACCCAGCTTTGGTTTACCTCTCAGACTATTACAAATTTAGGGACCACAACCCCTAATCCCAAGTGAATTCACCAACAGAGTCATTACTATCCCCGAAGTTACTATGAAGCCTGGACCCAATACGATAATAGTTCAACTTCTTCAGCTGAAACCTGGACCCGATCAGATAACAATAAATATCAGTTCTTAGTTACTGTAAAGCCTGGACCAGACCAGATAATAGTTCAAAAGCTCCTCTTCCCCAATAGAGTTTTCCACTATCCCCAGTGAGTTTCCGCAAATCCTGGAATCCGACCAGATAACAGTTAACTTCTTTATCCCCAACAAGTTGTTAACTTCCATTCTCTCTAATCAAGAGATAACTTCGCAGTAGAGCAACGGATAACTAAAACTCCTGAATTCTTTTCTCCAAGAAGAAATCAACACTCTCCATAGAGTTTCCCTCAAAGCAAAAGCCAATCTTCCCCAGTGGATTTTTCCACAAACAACAAAACAGGAATCCCCAGTGGAAACATTCTAAACAAGGTTCGAAGATATGCATACTCTTCATCCCCAACACCATTCCTGGATTAAACTTCCCAAAGCTCCCCAGCACTTGTCAAGGATTTATTTTCCAAAGCAAAGAATATTTCACATTCATACATCATATTACATACATGATAAATTCACACATCATAATATCATTTATTTTGAGAACATCATCAAGCCATGCATACATCTTCATGCAACTAAATCTTCCTTGCAGGAAAAGGCAATCAACAAAAATCCTCTTTTGGCAAATATCCCAACCATTTCTCAAAAGGGAAGAGATTAATACCTGAAACAATACAGGACAACTATCTACATGAGATGATTGAAGATTAACTCCCAAAACAAGCCGTGGAAACTATCTTTCTTTCTCAATTAGGTAAAAGATTAAATTATTGAAACAAGTCAGGGCAACTATCTACACGACCAGCTAAAGCAATCCTACACGGATTCCTTCTCACTTTCTCTAGAAACGATTCAGATATAATCCAAAGACGGGTGTCATTCTGATACCTACTCCAGATTCTCCTCTAAAAATGGTTCAGATACGATCCAGATACGGATGTCATCCTGATGCTTATTCCAGATTCTCTTCTAGAAATGGTTCAGATACGATCCAGATATAGATGACATTCTGATACTTACACCAGACTTTCTCTAGAAACGGTCAGATACGATCCAGATACGGATGTCATCCTAATACTTATTCCATATTTTCTTCTAGAAACGGTTCAGATACGATCCATATACGAATGACATTCTGATACTTATTCCACATTCTCTTCTAGAAACAGTTCAAATACGATCCAGAGACGGATCACATTCTGATACTTATTCCAGATTTTCTCCTAGAAACAGTTCAGATATGATCCAGAGACAGATGACTTTCTGACACTTATTCCATATTTTCTCTAGAAACAGTTCAGATACGATCTAGAGACGGATGACATTCTGATACTTATTTTAGATTCTCTTATAGAAACGGTTCAGATACAGATGTCATTTTCATACTTATTCCAGACTTCCTCTAGAAACGGTTCAGATACGATCCAAAGACGGATGTCATTCTAATACTTACTCCAGAATTTCTCTAGAAATGGTTCAGATACGATCCAGCTACGGATGTCATTCTGATACTTATTCCAAACTTCTTCAAGAAATGATTCAGATACGATCCAAAATGGATGTCATTCTGATACTTACTCCATACTTCCTCTAGAAACGGTTCAAATACGATCCAAAGACGGATGTCATTCTGATACTTACTCCAGACTTTCTCTAGAAATGGTTCAGATATAATCCAAAGACGGATGTTATTCTGATACTTATTCCAGAATTCCTCTAGAAATGGTTCAGATATAATCCAAAGACGGATGTCATTCTGATACTTATTCCAGACTTCCTCTAGAAATGGTTCAAATACGATCCAAATACGGATGTCATTCTGATACTTATTCCAGATTCTTTCAAATACAGTCCAGATACGATCCAGATACGGATGTTATTCTGACACTCATTCAACACATATTTCTCAAATACATTCTAGATACGATCTAGATATAGATGTCATTCTGACACTATTCAATATAACTTTCAAATACAGTTCAGATACGATCCGGAGACGGATGTCATTCTGACACTCATTTAACAGTTCTTTCAAATACAGTTCATATACTATCTAGAGACGGATGTCATTCTGACACTCATTCAATACATCTTTCAGATAGGAGTCAGATACAATCCATTTATGGATATTATTCTGATACTCATCCCACTACATCTAGTATTTTAGTTTACGTCGACTAGAGATTTATTCTGATACTTCTTCCAATTTCTACCAACAACCACCTTTGAATGGCATCTATAAGCCCATCTCCGACAAATCTCCATCATCTCTCTAAATGGCATCTTTAAGCCCATTCCCTACAAAATCAACTAACATAGGGTCGAGTGAAAATTTCTGGCCACTTTAGTGTTCAATCATCTTCCACCTTCATGTCGTAAATGGCGGACTCGCCGATCTAACTCTTCAGGTTTAAGAAGATTGAACAGGGGCAGTTGTTCTACCCCAAAATTTACCCTCTCTATTCTCAAGGAATTTCTCACAAAGATTTTCAAAATCTCAAGTTTGCACAAGTACAAAGCAGACAAAAAGGGTGTGCAGATGCAGGTAACTATTTGGAATTCAAAATCTGATTCAGGCTATATAACTGATCAAAAGGAGTGGTGGGTAGATTTTGACAAATCGAAGAAGAGCAAACTTGCTTCGATTTACAAGCTTCGATTGGGCAATGTTTTCCTTCGAAGCAAGCTACTTCGAATCCACCTTCAAACATGCTTCGAGTCCACCTCTAAGATTGCTTCGAATCCACCTTCACTATTTGATTTGATTCAGAAGGAAATGGCCTCCTATAGGCTTGTGTTGTACCCCAAAATTTCCCTCCCTTATTTCTCAATACATGTCAAGTGAGGTCCTCAAATTGCTCAAGGAAATCTAAGGGTTGACTAGACAAACTCTCTCCTGAGGCAGTCTACCTCAAATTAGGGTTTCATTTTGCATCAAGATGTTTGAGTCCAAAGGATCCAAAATGCTCACCGTTTTCCTAATATGTTCTCAAAATCATCCATGTCAAGTTTTAAGCCTTGCAGAGGAAGTTTGCTCAGTCAATTGCTCAAATATCTAGAAATCGTCTGTGTTAGGTCAAAAGTCAACTATGGTCCACATACAGTCAAATTTCAAGATTTTTTGTCAACATCCTCATTTTGAAGTATCATTCATCATTTGATCAAGGGTTGATCATGATTCATCAAGGATTTCCCATAATTCATCAAAACCCAAAAGTTGCTAAATTAGGGTTTTGCAAGAAAAGTCAACTCAACTTTAACCAAGCATAACTTTCACATACTTTATCAAAAATGACACATCCAAAGCTCATTTTGAAGAGGATTCAACTCCATACAATTCATCTTCAGCTCCCAAGTTCAAAATATTCACTCACTAGAAGATATGAATTTGGACATTATAGGTCATTTTGAAAAGTCAACAAAAACACCTTTTGGGTCAAAGCTTCATGCCTGAACATGGAAGAATCAATTGAGATGAGACCAAAAGGGTTGCTTAGAGGACATCCTAAGCTTTCCAAAAAGTCCAAGAACACCTATCTAGGGTCAAAATTGAGACAGTTATGCATTGGCTAAGTTTACCTTTTTTGCGAAATTGCCAAAAGTCAAACATACTCAAATTTGCATCTTTTGCTAAATGGGCCCAACTTTTTATGCTTGCATCTCATTCCTAACATAGTCCAAGACCTATGGGACCCTCCATGCTTTATTTATTCATTTATTTAATATATTTTTAGTTTTATTCATTTAAAATTCAAATAAAATCAAATAAATCCTAATAAATCATATATTGTATTTTAGGGATGATTTGTACATTGAAAAAAAATCTCATATACTGTCAATTGAAGATCAACTCGTGCAAAGGCAATTTGGTTTGAAAAATATTGGATGTGAGCAAAATTGGAAAAGAATCATATGCATTGAAAGATCAAATCAAATCTCCATAATTGATAAAGATACAATGCATTTTTTTGACCTAATGTGTTCCACTACATATAGAGAAGAGATCCAATGCACAAGGGAGCGGTGAGAGGCCGTGAAAGTCATCAAACAAAAGTGAGTTTTTTGCAAAAAAAGTGAGGTTCGAATTTTGATTTAGAGGACGATTCAAGGAAATTTAAAGCCAGTAATCTATTCTTGGGCATGGGTTGAAGCTATTCTATCACTCTCAAGTCAGAAAACCTCCAGAATCGTCAGTTACACCTCAAGGTTTGCACCCTCTGAACTCAAACTTGTTTCTCTGGTTTTACATGTTTTAAATCTAATTCGCTTTCATAGACATGTTCATGATCATGCTAAGAATCTTCTTGATAGCCTGGATTTGAGTTTCGATGCAGGAATGGTCACTTGCCATAGCTAGGGTTCGTAAGCTCCAAATTAGGGAACCCTAGCTAGAGGTAAAATTGGGCCAAATTAAGGGCCTCTTCGTGTTCAGGGGAGGAAATACAATTGATCTTTGCCCTTGATTGGAATTTGTTTTGCTTGAATTGTGTTTTAAAGATTTGCAGATTTATAGCTACAGACAAATGCCGTTGCTATAGCATATAGCGACGAATACGACCGTAGGTAAAAGTATTATGTCAAAAACAACATATCAACGAAGGAGACGCTGGTGTGGCTGAAGGAAGCTTACTGATTGGCTCATTCAAATTCCCAGGGACCCACTTGGGGAGCGCGCGTGACAGTTGGGCATATGCCTGATTTACTATCATATTATTTTTGTTGTATTATATTAACGATTGAATAGATTGGCCCAGTGGCAAGAGTGAAGGAAGTAAGGCGCTACAGTGTGCAAGGGCAGGGATTTGATCCCTGCCTCTTGCATTTTCCACTTTTCTGAGGCTTTCTTGCAGGATTCTGTACCCCACAAGTCCAAACGTCCATCATGTACCATCAAGATCCAACCATCAAATGCATCTTCAGCCCAGATCCAACGTCTTCCACTGAAGGACCACCATACGCCTCAGTCAAGCATGCGCACTGGATATGGGCGAAGTCAAACAGGCCTTTGTCCATTTGGGCCCAGAAATTCAGTTATAAACCCCCTTTTCCAGTAAAAACCACCAGGCCCATTTCACCTGTCTCTATTTATTTATTTTTAATTATTTTAGTACTTTTTTTCTTAATTGTTTTAATTGACAACTAATTATTCTTTTTTTTCGAAAAAATATAAAATCAATGATTCATAAAAAATTAGGATTAATTTTTATTTTTATCAAAATTAATTTGATTTAGTTTAAAATAGGAAAATTATAATTTGTTTTAATAAATAAAATCAAAATAGAAATTAGGTTAAACTTTTGATTAAATTCAATTTTGCTCTTTTTCTTAAATAAAAATACAAAAAATAGGTCTTAGAATAAATTAATTTATTTTTCTTAATTTAAAATTAATTAGAATTAGGATTTTCTTTTTTAATTTAACAATTCCATTATTTTCTTAAAACATAACAAAAGCATTTTCTTAATTAATCGCAATCAGGTTTAGGCAAGGGATAAAACCCTAATTATCTCGTATTTGATTTATCGCGCGCATAATATTTTATTTTGTCAATATTTTTGTAACTGTGCATGGTTTGTAATAGTTTAATCTAGGGTTTTATTTATCGCTTTTTCCCGGGTTTTTGGCTATTTAATTAATCCCCATCCCCGAAGCCTTGTAATAGTGTAGATCTACTTTCTCGCATTTTAATTCTCGCAAATATTTAACTGTGTAGATGTATGTTAATAGGATTTTATGGCAAGATTGCATGATAATTTAATACAGTTAGAAAACCCTAATATGCAAAGATAAATAATTGAAACCAATCACTCGCACATATCACTCTTAAGGTATACTCTCACTTCAGTTGCCTTTGGTAAAACGATCATTAAGTATAGGGTGTCTTAGTGGTTGCCCTCCTGTATAAAAAGATTAAATGTCCCGTTCGGATGTTGTCTCGAAATGTTGCCTCGGAAATGTTACCTTAATATGATCTTACAACTATAGGGTTATTACTAAGATATCCTAACATTGCTTTAGTTATTGTACGTCCCTTTCGAATTGACCCTTACCACTCCAACGACACTACTACCTATTTCTCAATAGTAGGATAGCACTGTCTAAAAGGAAACAAGAATAGAAACAATCTTTTTTCGAGTAGGTAGATGCTAGCAGGTACTTGCTCAAATCGAAACCTTTCACACTTACACTTTTCAAAAAAAAATTTCAAAACAACTTCGTCACACCTTTGAGGACTGATACAAGGGTTATCACGAAGTCAAACTTTTCAAAAACAAAGCACATACACAAGCAATTTTTTAAAAAGATGAGCAAGTACCTAAGAGCCCATGGAAAACCATGGATTGAGAGGGTGCTAACACCTTCCCTTTCTATAATCTACCCCCCGTACTCAGAATATCTCGAAAAAGGATTTTTTTTTCTGTACTTTTTTCCTTTCCGATTGGATGAAATAAAAGTCGGTGGCGACTCTTGCTTACCGCGACATTTTGCGAACCAAAAATGCAAAACGCAAACCAGCATTCAAAATAGTCGGTTCTGCCAGCGTATCACAGAACTGGCGACTCTGTTGGGGAATAAAAAGTGGGGTATACCTTAGGATCTAGTTCATCATAATTGCTTCTCTTGATTGCTCTGATTGATTTACTTTTAAGGGTTTTTTTGGGAGTTACTATAGATCCTAACCCGGATCTGGGGACACCTTTTAGATAAGTAGCAATAGATTGTGATGGAATTGTACAGCGTAGATCGATGTGGTTGAAGCAGTAGCTACATTGATGTGGCACATTGGTTAGTACCGGTATCCCTTGTGGAGAAACGAGGAGAATCTGGGTCCGCTGCGTGGTGTCGTTAAGCATCAACTGACCTTAGAACCTTTAATTGACCAAGTTGGCCATTATAAAGTAGTGAGATAGCCGGCCTCAGTGTAAAGCTGAGAACTGGTTGATACTCGATGCTACAGTCATTGAGACCATACTCTCGAGATAGTTCCGGTCGCAAGAAAAGATTGCATGAGCTGAAACCATGACCGGTGGGGAATGGTCAGTGATATTAAGATCCTCTAGAACCCGGTTACTTTTTCTAGGACAGGTTGAAACCAGCTTAACTTCAAGAGGGTACTACCTTTGACCTCATGCAAGCCTTAAACCTAAGGGTTTTGTGTGATTTGACTGTGTTTGCAGTACATGTTGTTTGCTAGACCAGTGGTTTACCATGACATCATGCATCATAACATGCCATTCATACTTCATTATACTAACCATTTCAAAGACCAAGGGAATTTATCTTTGTTTTGTTTTGCAGATTATGGCTTCCGGGCGCAGAAATACCATCCGAGTCAACTTTGTGCAGATACCTGCCCAACTTAAAGAGCTAGTCTCAAGAGTTTCCAAGACTTATATGTTCATTAAGAGACATGGTCAGCTTCTCAGCCTGGTCACTTCAAATCTTGATGAGCAGATAATGAGTGTACTTTTCCAGTTCTTCGATCCTGTGCATCATTACTTCACCCTTCCAGATTACCAGCTGGTTCCCACCTTGGAAGAGTTCTCTCATATATTTGGCATATCCATCCTTAAACAGGTACCCTTCACAGGTATAGAAGAAGTTTCTAGACCAGAAGACATTGCCTCAGCTCTGCATTTGAAACAGGATAATGTAGTATCCAATTGGGAAACACGAAGCGGGGTCGAAGGTTTTCTAGCCAAATTTATGATAGACCAGGCTCAGCTATTCTGGGATAATTTGGATTTTCAAGCTTTTGAATACGTCTTGGCTCTTCTTATCTATGGGTTGGTTCTCTTCCCGAATTCGGATTCCTTTGTAGATGTGAATGTTGTCAAGATTTTCCTTTCTTGCAATCCTGTGCCTACCCTGCTGGGTGATATCTTGCATGCCCTTTATACTCGTACCGTGCGAAGAAGAGGGACTCTTATGTGTTGCATGTCGTTGCTGTCGAGGTGGTTTATTTTGCACCTCCCTAAGTTTGTGCTGAAGAACGAAGAAGGTTTGGATTGGTCCTACAAAATAATGTCACTTGCTCATACAGATATTCTTTGGAGTTCCCGGGCCATGGAAGACACTGTTGTTATTGATCGTTGTGGGGGATACCCTAATGTCCCATTGCTTGGAATCAGAGGGGGTATAACTTATAATCCTTTCCTAGCTTTACGAAAATTTGGTTGTGCTCGGAGAGATGGTCCCCATGATTTACTTCTTGAGGACATTGTATTTGACTACAAGGAGGACATTAAGGAGCACCGCCGGAGGTTTATACGAGCTTGGGGCATGGTGAACAGATATGACCCCCAAGAGTTGGGACCAAAGACTTCCCTTCCTATGCAGCCTTACCTCCAATGGGTCCGAGCTCGTGCCCATAAGCTAGGGATGCCCTATGAAGCCGTATTACCAGTGATTGTGGAGCCCATTAATGAAGAGGGCATTCCTTACATGGTTCTTTATCCTTACATGCCCACTGATCCTGGGGAGTTGCAGAGGTCTTGGATTCAGCTAAAGAATAAGTAGGATACTTACCGAGAAAAGTACCATGGGCAAGAAACGAAGATTTTGAAGCTCACCAGGAAGCTCGAGGAAGAAAGAGTGATCAATGACTACATCGGCACAAAGAGGAAGCGTCCATGGGACTTTTGATTTTGCTTTTTCTAGTTTTATAGTTTGTTTTATTTACTTCTTTGTAACGCCTTAAAGGCATTGTTGAACCTTTCAAAGTTTAAAGCTAATAAAGTTTGGTTTATTTTTTTTGGTTTGCAAATTTAAATCTCCCAAAGTCTTTGAAATCATTACATGCACATCCCATTATCATGCACACCATTACAGGTTTCTCATCTTCTTTGCTGTTTATTTTAGCAGAAATGTCTTCCGATCAAGCCATCAAAGATCTTCAAGTACAGAACGCCTAATTCCAGCAAATGTTCTTAAGTTTGGCTAAAGGGCAAGAGGATCTGAAGACCCTTATTCTGAAAGAGAAGAAGATGAAGAAGATGAAGAAGAAGGTCAGTATTCTGAACATGGGTAGAAGATTCGGAGAAAGGTTGAGACAACCAGCTGATCTGACCTCCTCATCCAAGGACGGGGAGAACCAGGAAAGGATAAAGGACCCTAGTCCTGCAGTTTCTAGAGATGATACAGATTACGACGATGAGCAATATCCTCCTGTTGAGGATAGGTACAAGCATCCAGAAGACCGTCTGAGTGCTATGGAGATTCAGAAGATTCCTGGTTTGGATTTCGGAGAACTGGGACTGGTATCGGGAGTGGTGATCCCTCATAAGTTCAAAGCTCCTATTTTTGCCAAGTACGATGGAGTATCCTGTCCAAAACTCCATCTCCGATCTTACGTAAGAAAAATCCAACCCCACACGGCTGATAGAAATTTGTGGGTACACTTCTTTCAAGATAGTCTGTCAGGGACTCAGCTTGAATGGTTTTATCAGTTGGAAGGGGCCAGTGTTCGAAACTGGGAAGACCTTGCTGCTGATTTTTACAGGCAGTATCACTATAACACTGACCTTGCTCCCACTCGTACTCAGCTCCAGGGTATGTCTATGGGCGCAAGTGAAGGTTTTAAGGATTATGCTCAAAAGTGGAGAGACTTGGATGGAAGAGTCCAACCCCCTTTATCTGATAGGGAGTTGGTTGACATGTTTCTAGGGATGCTATCTAGTTAGTTTTTCAATCATTTAATCGGCAGTTCGTCGTCTGGGTTTACCGAGTTGATTTTGACTGGAGAGAGAGTGGAAGCTGGTATCCGAAGTGGGAAGATACAGAAGGATGCTTCATCAAGTGCAGTAAAGAAGCCTTTCACCGGTAAGAAGGAAGCTAGTGCAGTCTATGGCCCGAGGGGCCAAAGCAGACCTGAACACCGTCAAACGGTAAATGTTGTAGTGATATCAAGACCAACTGTTTCTCCACAACGCAACAATCAGCAAAGGGAGGAAAGACCGCAACGGAAATTTACCCGCATCAACATGACTTTGGCTGAAGTCTTGCCTCATCTGTTAAAATCCAACTTGGCAACCTTGAAAGAGGCTCCCAAGAATCCAAACACTGCTTCCCCTAGATATAATCCCAGCGCACGGTGCGCCTACCATTCGGAGAGCCCGGGCCATGATACAAACGATTGCTGGGCTCTGAGGAATAAAGTGCAAGATTTGTTGGAAGCTAAAGAGATTTAGTTTGATGCTCCAAAAAATCCAAACGTTATAACTCCTCTTATGCCCAAACATGGTCGTGGAGTCAATGCTGTGGACACCGATTCATTTGTGACCTCTGTGGAAGAAATTTCTACTCCTTTGATGACGGTTAAGAAGAGTTTGTTGTTGGACGGTTTATTTCCGGGCTGTGGTGAAGGTCGCCACGTGTGTTCAATTCTGCCTTCTGGTTGCTGTTTATTGAAGTCAGGTGTTCAACGCCTGATAGATAATAAAGAAATTTTGTTTGAGAAGACTATGATTCCGTTTGAAGATGTTTCCATCCTAACCATTTCTGCCAATCCTTCCAAGGTTTCCTCGAGAAAACCTGTTATGGTTACATATGTTCCAAGAATTGCTCCGTTAATAATCACCGCTCCAGGTCCCATCCCATATACCTCAGATAAGGCGATCCCATGGCATTACGGTGCTGATGTATATTACCATGGAGTTAAACAAGATCTGAGGACTAAAGAAGCTGATACGGATATCAGTAATATTTTTGGGGCTAGCAAGGTCACCAGAAGTGGAAGACTATTTTCTCCTGAGATTTCCCCTCCGACTGTCCACAAACCTGTTGTCGCTCTGTCTTCTAGTACATCGACTACTGTCCCAATTTCTACTCCAGTTATCACCCCTGTCGCCGAGCCATCTGGGACTCGGGGCAAATAAATTATAGGTGAGCCTGCCCGGACGGAGGCACCTAAAAACATCATTGTAGAAACCTCGAAACAAGAGATAGAGGAAATTTTGAAAATTATTAAGAGCGACTACAATGTGGTCGAGCAACTGGGGCAGACCCCGTCAAAGATCTTCATGTTGTCCTTGTTGTTATGTTCTGAAGCCCATGTGAAGGATTTGATTGCGTTTCTCCAGACTGCGCGTGTGCTGCAGGAAACTTCTACAGATCAGTTCAAAGATTGTCTGGCTAGCCTAACTGCTGACAATGGGTTAGGATTTTTAGATGCAGATCTGACTGCTAAGGGGAGAAATCATAACGATGATCTGCATGTCTCGATCAAATGCAGGGGCACCACTATGGACCATGTGCTAGTAGATATCGGGTCCTCACTGAATGTTCTACCGAAGAAACCGCTAGACCGTCTGGATTATGAAGGTTTGATTCTAAAGCCGAGTAACATTGTGGTAAGGGCTTTTGATGGGTCAAAAAGGATGGTGCACGGGGAGGTGGACATCCCTGTCAAGGTGGGTTCTCAGACCTTTGGGTCCACCTTCTACGTAATGGATATCAAGCCATCGTATTCTTGCTTGATGGGTCATCCTTGGATTCATAAGGCTGGGGCAGTGACTTCCACACTCCATTAAATGCTGAAATATCCGGTGAAAGGGAAGATTGTCATGGTACGAGGTGAAGAAGAGTATATGGTGAGCCATCTCAATTCCTTCCGATATGTGGAGATGGACGGGGAATTCATAGAAACGCCTTGTCAAAATTTCGAAGAGGTCCCTCAGTTCTCGGCATCAACTGAAGTTGCTACCAACAAACCTCCGCTGAAGATGGATTCTCTCAAGGATGCCAGGGCTGTAATTGAAGAAGGTGGGTGTACCAATTGGGGTCAGCTCCCTGATTTCACTCATAAAACTGACAAATTTGGTTTGGGCTTTACTACAGGGGCTCAAAGGGATGTTAGGCACGCACAGATTGGAAGACCTCCTCTACACATCAGCAATCAGAGAGTTAACGCAATTGAGGATAGTGAAGAGGATTCAGTCATCGACGGCTGGATCTACCTAACAACCAATGGTGGAATGAACAACTAGACGACGAAGGACTTCATACTTGTTTCTTTTATTCCGCAGTAATTGACTTTTTTTAAGATTTGTAATAAACAGTTTGAAACTTTACGGCCCGGTGCCTTGCCCGAGGCACCTTGGCTTTGCTTGTGAGGGATTATTATTTGTCATTTCATATATCATTAATAAAGAATTGGACGTTGCTTGTATTACAAATTTTGTGCTCTTTGTTTTTCTTATTTGTCTCTCACTTTATCAAAACAGCTATTCTCTTACACACACTCACGTATCATAATGCAGATCCATATCCACTATGGATCCCATTGATAACAACTCTGCTACTGCCAGTTATGACTTCAAAAATCTGATCAACCAAGCCGAGGACGAAGGTGAGGATGATTGTGAGGTGCCTGGAGAACTTGCTAGACTATTAAGCAGGAAGAAAGGGCCATACAGCCTCATGAAGAGCCAGTTGAGTCAGTAAATTTGGGTACAGAGGAAGACAGGAAAGAGGTTAAAATAGGTGCGAATCTAGAGTCTAATGTCAAACAACGGTTAATACAGATGCTACACGACTATGTTGAGATCTTTTCCTGGTCCTATAAGGACATGCCTGGTTTGGACACTGATATCGTGGTACATCGCCTGCCGACCAAAGAAGACTGTCCTCCGGTAAAGCATAAGGTTCGCTGTATGCGCCCTGAAATGTCAGAAAAAATCAAAGAAGAGGTCATGAAACAGTTCGACGCAGAGTTCTTAGCCACCACTTCTTATCCGCAGTGGGTTGCCAACGTTGTTCCAGTACCTAAGAAGGACGTTAAGGTACAGATGTGTGTGGACTATAGAGATTTGAACAGGGCAAGCCCCAAGGATGATTTCCCACTTCCTCACATCGATGTTTTTGTCGACAACACCGCGCAACATAAAATCTTCTCCTTCATGGATGGTTTTTCTGGCTACAACCAGATCAAGATGGCTCCTGAGGACATGGAGAAGACCACCTTCGTTACACAGTGGGGCACCTTCTGTTACAAGGTAATGCCTTTTGGGTAGAAGAACGCTGGGGAAACTTATCAGTGTGCCATGGTCGCTTTGTTCCATGATATGATTCACCACGAGATCGAGGTTTACGTTGATGACATGATAGCCAAGTCTCAGACTGAGGGAAAGCACCTTGATCATCTCCAGAAACTATTTGACAGGTTGAAGACGTACAAGCTGAGATTGAATCCGAACAAGTGTACCTTCGAGGTAAGGTCTGGTAAGCTTCTGGGTTTCGTCGTCAGTGATAAAGGTATTCAGGTGGACCCTGCAAAGGTAAAAGCCATACAAGATATGCCGGCTCCCCGCATAGAAAAAGAAGTCATAGGTTTCTTAGGATGTCTGAATTACATCGCCAGGTTCATTTCACATTTGATTGCTACTTGTGAGCCAATCTTTAAGCTGCTGAAGAAAGATCAAGTGGTAAAGTGGAATGATGAATGCCAGACCACTTTAGAAAGAATAAAGGAATACCTTCAAGGGCCACCAATTCAGATGCCAAAATTGGAAGGAAGACCTTTGATATTATACTTGACAGTGCTGGAAAATTCAATGGGGTGTGTGATGGGACAGCATGACGAGTTTGGCCGAAAAGAGCACGCTATTTACTACCTTAGAAAAAAGTTTACCAACTGTGAGACTCGATACTCATTGCTCGAGAAACTTGTTGTGCTTTGGCATGGGCTGCTCGCCGGCTGAGACAGTATATGCTGACTCACACTACCTTGTTGATATCAAAGATGGATCCAATCAAGTATATTTTCGAGAAGCCCGCTCTCTCCGGAAGGATAGCAAGATGGCAGATGATCTTAACCGAATACGACATCCAATACATAATCCAAAAAGCGATCAAGGGGAGTGTATTGGAGGATCATTTGGCGCATCAGGCCGTGGATGACTACCAGTCCATGAATTTCGAGTTCCCAGGTGAGAATATTATGTTGGTGATCGACTGCGAAGAACCTGGACCGGAGGAAGGACCCGGGGAGGGATCCCGATGGTCTATGTATTTTGATGGAGCCTCTAATGCATTGGGTAACGGAATCAGCGCTGTAATCATATCTCCTGAGGGTTGTCATACTCTGTTCACCGCCCGATTGTGTTTTAACTGCACCAACAACATGGCAGAGTATGAAGCATGTATCATGGGTCTTCGAGCTGCTATTGACCTGAGGATTAAGTTCTTGAGGGTATTCGGAGATTCTGCTCTGGCGATCAGTCAGATCAAAGGCGAGTGGGATACGAAGCACCTAAATCTTATTCCTTACAAAGAATATGTACTGACATTGCTCCCACACTTTGAGGAGATAACCTTTGAACACTTCCCAAGAGAGGAGAATCAGCTGGCGGGCTTGCTAGCTACCATGTCTTCTATGTTCAAAGTCAGATGGGACAATGAGGCTCCCCAGGTTACCGTTGAGAGGTTGGACGAACCCGCACATTGCTGTGACATTGAGACTGAAGAGGTAACGGAGAAACCCTGGTTTCACGAGGTAAAGAGGTATCTTGAGGCTCAAGAATACCCCGAGGAGGCATCTGTTAATGATAGGAAGTTTCTGAGAAGGTTTGCTGCAAAGTTCTTCATCAGTAATGGAATCCTCTATAAGCGTAACCATGATTTAACCTTACTGCGGTGTGTAGACAAGAGCGAAGAAAAAAGGATCATGACAGAGTTACATGAAGGTACCTTTGGAACTCATTCCAGTGGACATACCATGGCAAAGAAAATCCTATGGGCAGGATATTACTGGTCTACTATGGAAGCCGATTGTTATCAGCATTCTCAAACCTATCATAAGTGCCAAGTCTATGCTGATAAGGTGCATGTACCTCTGGTTCCCCTGAATGTGTTGACAGCTCCTTGGCCCTTTGTAATGTGGGGCATCGACATGATCGGCGAGATCTGACATACTGCGTCCAACGGGTATCGTTTCATTCTGGTGGCTATTGATTACTTTACGAAGTGGGTTAAGGAAGCTTCATTTGCTACAGTAACCAAGAATGTCGTGGCGCGGTTTATCCGACACAATTTGATTTGTCGATATGGTGTACCGGAGAGGATCATTACAGACAATGGTACAAATCTCAACAATACAATAATCACCAAGCTCTGCAAACAATTCAAGATACAGTATCATAACTCTTCTCCCTATCGACCGAAGATGAATGGGGCTGTTGAAGCAGCTAATAAGAACATCAAAAAGATTGTGCAGAAGATGACGATGACATACAAAGACTGGCATGAGATGTTACCATTCGCTCTTCATGGGTACCATACCTCAGCACGGACGTCGACAGGGGAAACTCCCTACTCTTTGGTGTACGGCATGGAGGCGGTCCTACCCGTCGAAGTCCAGATACCCTCTCTCAGGATTATGAAGGATGTAGATTTGAACGAGGATGATTGGATCCAAACCCGGCTTGATCAGCTGAATTTAATCTATGAAAAAAGACTTACTTCTATCTTTCATGGTCAGACGTATCAAAGGCGAATGATCAAGGCTTTTAACAAGAAAGTCAGACGTCAAGAATATCAAGTTGGGGATCTAGTGATCAAGCGTATCATACTACCGCAAGGTGATCCCAGGGGAAAATGTACCCCCACATACTAAGGGCCATTTATGGTTAAGAACATTTTCTCGGGAGGAGCTATGATTCTAACCACCATGGATGGTGACGACCTTCCTCACCCCAGTCAATGCAGACATAGTGAAAAGATACTACGCATAATCAAAGACCCGCTAGGTTGACTGGCCTAGGCAAAAATAAGGGCTTCCCGGCAAACCAAAAGGGCTCAGGCAAGAGTAAGGGATGAAAATTAAAAAAAAAACTGTACACCCGGTAAGTCGAAAACCTGAAAAGGTGACTTGGGCAAAAAAGGGTATCTCGGTGAACTGAAAACCCGAAAGGGCGGTCCAGGAAAAAATTAGGGATCGAAGCGTAACACTATGTCTCATTGGATCATCTTGCGACCAGACTTCGGTATCAACTATCAAGCTCAGACGACGCCAATCAACCTGATCCATTTTGACCAAGTAGCTAAATAATGAGACGCTTGAAGATATAAAGGCAATAGTAGAGTTGAAACTCGATCGGGTTGTTTCACATAGTTGTTTTCTTTCTTTTACACAAATTGTAATTTCAATCTTTCAGCGGCATTCTCTTACTAGAGCGTTAGCCTCTTTGTACAAAACGCCTATTACAGGCCAACTTCAAAAATCAATACAATTCATTTTCACAAGAAATTCCAAATTGTTTTTATTTTTCTGTTTTATTTTGCAAGAACGTCCAACGATTCATTTTTTATATATGCATTTGAGAATAATTGATGCTCATAAATATTTACATAAAAAGCAAAAGACAATTACTCGTAATTCCAGGGACATGGAAAAACAAGAAATGTCCAAACCTTACAGTCACTCTGCCCATCAGGTACAGGGATAAAGCCAGCTTGAGAGCATGAGAAGTGGAATGTACACTCCCCACAGAGTAAGAAGTATCCAAAGACGGTGATTTCAGCTTCCCCAAGCAAGGACATAACTCTCCCCAGCTGAGGTTCACAATCGCGAGTGAGTCAGTAAATTTTCCCAAGCAGAAATTCAATCTCCAATAAAATTCATCATCACCAGTAACGGTAATTCATCCCCAGCTGAGTTGTTTCTCCAAGTCAGCAGATTCTATCAACAGAGTATCTCCTCTCCAACAGAGTTATTCCCCGCAGAGTTATCCTCAGACGAAGTTTCATCCGGCAGAGTATTTACCAGCCAAGGGGAAAATCCCCAGCACGGTCATCTTTGTTCACCATCCCCAACAGAAATAGAGGAGCCATGGATTTTTACAACAGTCAGGAATACCATTTCTCGTACTCTCCAAGCAGCAGTCAGGGATTTATTTTCCCCGGACTCAGATTATTACGTCAGCATTTCATGTTCATACATCATGACATGTGCATAAATTACATATAACATAGTCTCATTTATTTTGAGAACGTCAACACACAATGCATCTCATGCATCACATATGGCTAACCTTGTATTTCTTTCAGGAAAGACATTATTATCAACAATTTTCAGCAAGTCCATGATCAACACTCAAAGCTAAATAGAGTAATCATCGGCAACAAATGCAACCTCATTCAGGTTCCTTCTCACAGCCCTACTATCCAGGCTTTCATATCGAAGTAACCCTACTATCCAGGTTCCTTCTCACAGCCCTACTATCCAGGCTTTCGTATCGAAGTAACCCTATTATCCAGGTTCCTTCTCACAGCCCTACTATCCAGGCTTTCGTATCGAAGTAACCCTACTATCCAGGTTCCTTCTCACAGCCCTACTATCCAGGATTTCATATCAAAGTAACCCTACTATCTAGGTTCCTTCTCACAGCCCTACTATCCAGGCTTTCATATCGAAGTAACCCTACTATCCAGGTTCCTTCTCATAGCCATACTATCCAGGCTTTCATATCGAAGTAACCCTATTATCCAGGTTCCTCCTCACAGCCATACTATCCAGGATTTCATATCAAAGTAACCCTACTATCCAGGTTCCTTCTCACAGCCCTACTATCCAGGCTTTCATCTCGAAGTAACCCTACTATCCAGGTTTCTTCTTACAGCCCTACTATCCAGGCTTTCATATCGAAGTAACCCTATTATCCAGGTTCCTTCTCACAACCCTACTATCCAGGCTTTCATCTCGAAGTAACCCTACTATCCAGGTTCCTTCTCACAGCCCTACTATCCAGGCTTTCATATCGAAGTAACCCTATGTTCCTTCTCACAGCCCTACTATCCAGGCTTTCATATCGAAGTAACCATATGTTCCTTCTCACAACCCTACTATTCAGGCTTTCATATCGAAGTAACCCTACTATTCAGGATCCTTCTCACAGCTCTACTATCCAGGCTTTCATCTCGAAGTAACCCTACTATCCAGGTTCCTTCTCATAACCTTAATATCCGGGTTTTTCCTCTACTATCCCCAGACATCAGTCCATAACACTGTAAGGCTTGGACCCGATCAAGCATAATTGATTTCACATTTCCCCAATAATTCGCGGTGCAATATATACCCCGACCAAACACAAGATCACTTCCGTTTCCCAAACCGAAATTATTCCCCAGTAGAATAACAGACAACCGAAGCTCCTAAAACTCTATTTCTCTCAAGGAAGAGACCAGCATTACCTAGCGAAGTCCTCCTCAACAACAGGTATACGGGTTCTCGTGAAGGAATCTCTTATGCGATCGACACTTCTTCGGATGGCATCTGTAAGCCCATCTCTGACAATTCTCTAAGCAACTTCTAAATGGCATCTGTAAGCCCATTCCCGATATCACAAATCAAGTATCACTTCATGCGAGTGAAAATTTCTGGGCACTCTAGTGTTCAATCATCTTCCACCTTCAGATCACGAAAGACAGACACGCTAATCAACATCCTCAGGTCTAAGAAGATTGAAGAGGGGCAGCTGTTGTACCCCAAAATTTTCCCTCCCTTATTTCTCAATACATGTCAAGTGAGGTCCTCAAATTGCTCAAGGAAATCTAAGGGTTGACCAGACAAACTCTCTCATGAGGCAGTCTACCTCAAATTAGGGTTTCATTTTGCATCAAGATATTTGAGTCCAAAGGATCCCAAATGTTCACCATTGTCCTAATATGTTCTCAAGATCATCCATGTCAAGTTTCAAGCCTTGCAAAGGAAGTTTGCTCAGTCAATTGCTCAAATACCTAGAAATCGACTATGTTAGGTCAAAAGTCAACTATGGTCCACATACAGTCAAATTTCAATATTTTTTGTCAACATCCTAATTTTGAAGTATCATTCATCATTTTATCAAGAGTTGATCATGATTCATCAAGGATTGCCCACAATTCATCAAAACCCAAAAGTTGCTAAATTAGGGTTTTATAGAAAAAGTCAACTCAACTTTGACCAAGCATAACTTTCACATACTTTATCAGGAATGAGCCATCCAAAGCTCATTTTGAAGAGGATGAAACTCCCTACAATTCATATTCATCTCCCAAGTTCAAAATATGCACTCACTAGAAGATATGAATTTGGACATTATAGGTCATTTTGAAAAGTCAACAAAAACACCTTTTGGGTCAAAGCTTCATACATGAACATGGAAGACTCAATTGAGGTGACACCAAAAGGGTTGCTTAGAGGACACCCTAATCTTTCTAAAAAGTCCAAGAACACCTCTCTAGGGTCAAAATTGAGAGAGTTATGCAATGGCCAAGTTGACCTTTTTTGCAAAATTGCCAAAAGTCAAACATGCTTAAATTTGCATCTTTTGCTAAATGGGGCCAACTTTTTATGCTTGCATCTCATTCCTAACATAGTCCACGACCTATGGGACCCTCCATGCTTTATTTATTCATTTATTTAATTTATTTTGATTTTTATTCATTTAAAATTCAAATAAAATCAAATAAATCCTAATAAATCATATATTGTATTTTAGGGATGATTTGTACATTGAAAAAAGATCTCATATACTTTCAATTGAAGATCAACTCGTGCAAAGGAAATTTGGTTTGAAAAAGAATGGATGTGAGCAAAATTGGAAAAGAATCATATGCATTGAAAGATCAAATCAAATCTTCATAATTGATAAAGATACAATGCATTTTTTTGACCTAATGTGTTCCACTACATATAGAGAAGAGATACAATGCACAAGGAAGAGGTGAGAGGCCGTGAAAGTCAGCAAACAAAAGTGAGTTTTTTGCAAAAAAAAGTGAGGTTCGAATTTTGATTTAGAGGACGATTCAAGGCAATTTAAAGCCAGCAATCTATTCCTGGGCGTGGATTAAAGCTATTCTAATCGCTCTCAAGTTAGAAAACCTCCAGAATCGTCAGTTACACCTCAAGGTTTGCACCATCTGAACTCAAACTTGTTTCTCTAGTTTTACATGTTTTAAATCTAATTCGCTTGCATAGACATGTTCATGATCATGCTGAGAATCTTCTTGATAGCCTGGATTTGAGTTTCGATGCAGGAATGGTCACTTGCCATAGTTAGGGTTTGTAAGCTCCAAATTGGGGAACCCTAGCTAGAGGCAAAATTGGGCCAAATTAAGGTCCTCTTCGTATGCAGGAGAGGAAATACAATTGATCTATGCCCTTGATTGGAATTTGTTTTGCTTGAATTGTGTTTTAAAGATTTGCAGGTTTATAGCTACAGACAAATGTCGTCGCTATAGCATATAGCGACGAATACGACCGTAGGTAAAAGTATTATGTCAAAAACAACAGATCAACAAAGGAGACACTGGCGTGGCTGAAGGAAGCTTGCTGATTGGCTCATTCGAATTCCCAGGGACCCACTTGGGGTGCACGCGTGACAGCTGGGCATAGGCCTGACTTACTATCATATTATTTTTGTTGTATTATATTAACGATTGAATAGATTGGCCCAGTGGCAAGAGTGAAGGAAGTAAGGCGCTCAAGTGTGCAAGGGCAGAGATTCGATCCCTGCCTCTTGCATTTTCCATTTTTCTGAGGCTTTCTTGCAGGATTATGTACCCCACAAGTCCAAACGTCCATCATGTACCATCAAGATCCAACCATCAAATGCATCTTCAGCCCAGATCCAACGTCTTCCACTGAAGGACCACCATACGCCTCAGTCAAGCATCCACACTGGATGGGGGAGAAGTCAAACAGGCCTCGGTCCATTTGGGCCCAGAAATTCAGTTCTAAACCCCCTTTTCCAGCAAAAACCACCAGGCCCATTTCACCTTTCTCTATTTATTTATTTTTAATTCTTTTAGTACTTTTTTTCTTAATTGTTTTAATTGACAACTAATTATTCTTTTTTTCAAAAAAATTTAAAATCAATGATTCATAAAAAATTAGGATTAATTTTTATTTTTATCAAAATTAATTTGATTTAGTTTAAAATAGGGAAATTATAATTTGTTTTCATAAATAAAATCAAAATAGAAATTAGGTTAAACTTTTGATTTAATTCAATTTTGCTCTTTTTCTTAAATAAAAATACAAAAAATAGGTCTTAGAATAAATTAATTTATTTTTCTTAATTTAAAATTAATTTGAATTAGGATTTTCTTTTTTAATTTAACAATTCCATTATTTTCTTAAAACATAACAAAAGCATTTTCTTAATTAATCGCAATCAGGTTTAGGCAAGAAACAAAACCCTAATTATCTCGTATTAGATTTATCGCGCGTATAATGTTTTATTTTGTCAATATTTTTGTAACTGTGCATGATTTGTAATAGTTTAATCTAGGGTTTTATTTATCGCTTTTTCCCAGGTTTTTGGCTATGTAATTAATCCCCATCCCCGAAGCCTTGTAATAGCGTAGATCTACTTTCTCGCATTTTAATTCTCGCAAATATTTAACTGTCTAGATGTATGTTAATAGGATTGTATGGCAAGATTGCATGATAATTTAATACAGTTAGAAAACCCAAATGTGCAAACATAAATAATTGAAATCAATCACTCGCACATAACACTCTTAAGGTATACTCTCACTTCGGTTGCCTTCGGTAAAACGATCATTAAGTATAGGGTGTCTTAGTGGTTTCCCTCCTGTCTAAAAAGATCAAATGTCCCGTTCGGATGTTGCCTCGAAATGTTGCCTCAGAAATGTTACCTCGAATATGATCTTACGACTCTAGGGTTATTACTAACATATCCTAACATTGCTTTAGTGATTGTACGTCCCTTTCGAATTGACCCTTACCACTCCAACGGCGGTGCTACCTATTTCTCAATAGTAGGATAGCATTGTCTAAAAGGAAACAAGAATAGAAACAATCTTTTTTCGAGTAGGTAGATGCTAGTAGGTACTTGCTCAAATCGAAACCTTTCACACTTACACTTTTCAAAACAACTTCGTCACACCTTTGAGGACTGATACAAGGGTTATCATGAAGTCAAACTTTTCAAAAACAAAGCACATACACAGGCAATTTTTTAAAAAGATGAGCAAGTACCTAAGAGCCTATGGAAAACCATGGATAGATAGGGTGCTAACACCTTCCCTTTCTATAATCTACCCCCCCCCCCCCCTGTACTCATAATATCTCGAAAAAGGATTTTTTCTGTACTTTTTTCCTTTCCGATTGGATGAAATAAAAGTTCGTGGCGACTCTTACTTACTGCGACATTTTGCAAACAAAAAACGTAAAACGCAAACCAGCATTCAAAACAGTCGGTTCTGCCACCGTATCACAGCTTGCTTTGATTCATAAGGAAATAGCCTCTTCCATTGTTTGCTTCAATTCAGAAGGCAATGGCCTCCAGCAGACTTGCTTCTATTCAGAAGGCAATGGCCTCCTACATGTTTGCTTCGATTCAGAAGGGAATGGCCTCCTACAGGTTTGTTTGATTCACAAAGCATTGGCCTTTTACATGTTGGTTTCGATTTACAAAGCAGTGGCCTCCTATATGCTTGCTTAGATTCACAAAGAAATGGCTATCTTTATACAAGCTTCATTTGGACAATGGCTATCTTCATACAAGCTTCGATTGGACAATGGCTATATTCATATAAACTTCGATTGGGAATTTTTCCTCCTATGAGAAAGTTTAATCTAAAAAGCTTCGATTGGGGTATTGGTTTCCTTCGAAGTAACATACTTCGAATCCAACTCTAAACCCTTTTAACAAGCTTGGTTGAAAAACATTGATCAAATCTCATAACCTTATCCTCCAAATCTCACTTGTCAGGCTATGTTTATTTTAAATCTTTATATAATCATAGGCTTACACAAATTTGTGATGCATTACATAAAGATCTGAAGCTTTATCCACTGGATTATACCATTTTTTGATGAAATGGCAAAAGCTACGTATCTTTTTTCGCAAAGATAACTTTAATCATAAAGTTAGCTTTTTGAGCTCCCAACCTGATTTTATCTGAACACAAGCAACATCAAAAGCATGAGCCAAATCTCCTTCAAGAATCAGGCCCCACTTGTACTTGAACTTGGGAACCATGAAAATTGGTTCAACTTGATTTTTTTGTTTTGAACCAAACCATAGTTTGTTATCTTACAAATCTGGTTACTTAAATTTTCTCTATAAATAGGGATACTCTTTGCAAATCACGGTGGAGACTTTTGGGTGGTATTGGAAAAATCTTTAAACACTCTCAAGCTCTTAACAACTCAGAACCTACACACAAACATAAAGCTAAGCATAAAACTTGGCACATCCTGACCTTAACCACAAAAACCTCAAATCCTTTCATGTGTTAGCCAACCTTTCGATTCACCCCCTAACTTCCGTATATCAGCCTTTCGATTCACCCCTCTAGCCTTCATATACCAGCCTTTGGGACACTCCTAAAGCCTTTAAAAATCCCACTCAAGGAAATTAGTGATCCCTTCGATTCACTCCTAACTTCCATATACCAACCTTCGATTCAGTGACTTTCAAAACAAAGCAGCAAGTGGAATAGCTTCAGGGAGGTCGAAGCAGGCTTAACACATCATCGAATCATTCTTGGAAGTCATACAGGGCTCAATCGAAGTGCACTTCAAGAGGTAAGTTTCTTTCAAAACTTAGAACTCTTCATTCAAACATCACTTGTATACACTTTGTGAAGGAAAAATGTAGATATCATGTCTAAAAAGCTGACCATGTCCATATTTTTGATTCATTGCTTGTACATTAAAATTTCATCTCTGAATATTTAGGTCTTAGTTTTATTATTTCATGTTAACTTTCGACCCATGGCCCTTTTTAAAAAAAAAGTCATATGGTTAGATTCGTTTTAAGATCTTAGGCAGGCTTTTATATCTTTTAATTGGCTGAGGAGTGAAGCTTTTTGAAGCCTAACTAGAGTCATGCATCCCTGTGCTCGAAGGAATAAGATGAAGCCATGTTCAAACATTCAGAACTGAATTCATTTTAGTGCAAATTGTATAACCAACGATGAAACAGACCACCCCAGTGGTACAAACAGCGCGCGCTAGAAGTCTTGCCATGTAGAAGGTCCTGGGTTCAAGCCCCAGCGAGAACTTTTATATCAATTTTGTTATTTTCCTAACAAACAAATTGGCCCTTTCCCCAAACATAAAACTGTTTTTCAACATAAAAAATTGTTTTAAATACAAAAACTGTTTTCTACACCAAAACTGTTTTTCAACACAAAAAATTATTTTAAATACAAAAACTGTTTTCTACACCAAAACTGTTTTAAAACACAAAAACTGTTTTTCTATACAAAAACTGTTTTAAAGTAAAAAAAAAAAACTATTTTCTACACGAAAACACCAAAAACATTTAAGTTATTTAGTTTATTTAATTTAACTTCTTACAATGAAAAAGACCAAAAACATTTTTCCTATTTATTTTCTTTTCTCTAACTTAATTAAATTTCCTTAACAAAATCCAAACAAAATTTCTTTTCTTTTCATTCATGCCTTGTACAGTATATTCCTTATATATTATTCAAGTTTCAATATGGTTGTAATAGATAATTAGGAATTAATTTCTTGCAATCCCCATTTGTAAATTTGTACACCCCATCCCCTAATATTGTAATAGCGTAGTAAATTTACTTTACGCAATTTACCGCTTTCAAATATAAATGCTAGTAATTAGGGTGTGTATGACAAGATAAAATTAATCTTAGACAACCCTAATCCAAGACAAAAATGCATGCAATCAAACACATTATTCACACACATGAACCTCTAGGGTAATCTCACTTGTTGCCTCAAAAAATAGTCATGTCCCTCGAATATGGGCGTTTTAGCAAAGACCCTCGATAAAATATCATAGTCCATCGATGTCCCTCGATGTTGCCTTCGGTAAACGATCTAGTCCCTTACGAAAATTTGTAAAACTTCTCATAAGTTCCCTTCTATGACTATACGATTGACCCACGCCCGTCCCTTCACATCCAACGATGGGGCTTGTTACCAAATCAATGGTAAGATAGCAACATCTAAAGGAGGAGGAAAAGAACATAGACCTTTTGAGTAGGTAGGACGCTCGTAGTTGCTTGCTCTTGAACTAAAACTATTTTCCACACTTACACTTTCAAAACATCTTCAAAACAAGCATCTCTTTAAACTATTTTCAAAACCAACACTTTGTATGCATTCTTATAGAGACGAGAATCATTATAAATTTTTCCGAAACAAAGGCGTTTTCAAAATATTTTCTAACTTACACCACAAAGCACATTTCAAACAAAGAAAGAGTGATCTAGCAAGCAACTAAGATTCCAAGATAACTATGTATGAAAAGGATGCTAACACCTCCCCTTTTCATAATCTACCCCCCGAACTCAAGAAAATATATCAAAGGTCTTTCCTGTTATTTTCACCCTTTCCTTATTAGATAAAAGAAAAGTCGGTGGTGACTCTTGCTATCTGCAACAATTGCGATCAAACGCAAAAAAACCAAGTCAATTCTCCCACCGTATTACAAGGTGTTTTAGAATGAAATTAAATCTATCTTCAATAAGGGGTTTAGTGAAAACGTTAGTCCATTGATGATCTGTGTCTATAAATTTTAAACAAAGAATTCCCTTCTGAATATAGTCCCTAATAAAATGGTGTTTGATTTCTATATATTTAGCCCTAGAATGTAAAATAGGATTTTTAGAAAGATAGATAGCAGAAGTATTATCGCAGAGGATAGGAATGTTACTCTCATAAATATGAAAATCTTCAAGTTGAATCTTCATCTAGAGTATCTGAGTACTGCATCCAGCTGCAGCTATATATTCAGTCTCAGTAGTTGATAGTGCAATAGTGGATTATCTTTTACTGGACAATGAGATTAGGTTATCTCCCAGAATCGGGCAACTTCCGAAAGTACTTTTTCTTTCTATTCTGTCTCCAGCAAAGTCAACTTTACAATACCCTACTAATTTATATTCTCTGTATTTTCTATAACAAAGACGAAGATTACTAGTACCTTTCAGATATTTGAAAATTCACTTAACTGCTATTAAGTGAGATTCTCTATGATCTGTTTTGAATTTGGCACAAGGACAAACACTATACAGAATATCACGTCTTGAAGTTGTTAAATATAAGAGAGAACCAATCATACCTTTGTAGAGCTTCTGTTCTACTTTCTTACTTACCTCTTCCTTTTCCAGAACGCATGTAGGATGCATAGGAGTTTTGGATGGCTTACTTTCTAACATATCAAATTTCTTCATAAGTTCTTCAACATACTTGATTTGATGTATGTAGGTTCCTTCTGGAGTTTGATTGATTTGAATTACCAGAAAGAACTTGAGTTCACCCATCAAGCTCATTTCCAATTCTGCCTGCATAGTCTTAGCAAATTCTTTCCCCAAGAAGACTTTAGTAGATCCAAAAATTATATCATCTATGTAAATTTGACAAACCAGAATGTCATTTTTAAATGGTTTCTATAATAGAGTTGTGTCCACCTTCTCTATGGTAAAATCATTTTCTAAGATAAAGTTACTCATTCTTTCATACCAAGCTCTGGGAGATTGTTTCACACCATATAATGATTTCTTAAGTTTGTAAACATATTCTAGATGTTTTGTATTTTCAAAACTAGGGGGTTAGTGCACATAAACTTCTTCATAAATGTAACCATTTAAAAAAGCACTTTTGACATCCATCTGATAAAGAGTGATGTCATTATTTACAGAAAATGAAATAAAGAATCTGGTAGATTCTAACCTGGTGACTGGAGCAAAGGTTTTTGTATCATCTATCCCTTCTTGATGACTATAACCTTGTGCAACCAGTCGTGCTTTGTTTCTGATAACTTCTCCTTGTTCACTTAGCTTGTTTCTGAAGACCCATTTAGTTCCAATGATGTTGAAGCCTTTTGGTTTAGGTGGTAGATCATATACATCATTTCTGGTAAACTGATTTAGTTCTTCCTGCATTGCAAGAATCCAATCATTGTCTAGAAGTTCTTTGTCTATAGAAGTAGGTTTGATCATAGACACTAATCCCATAAGAGACTTTTCAGTGTTTCTGAATGTAGATCTTGTTCTGATTGGATGATCTTTATTTCCTAGAATCATGTTTTCAAGATGTGCTAAGCTGCTTCTGGATTGTCTTTTCTGGATGGATTCTTCAGAAGTTGTTGTAATATTTGTGATCACTTCTTCTATATTTGGCTGAAGTTCTGAACTTTTATTTTCTGAAGATCTGGCTTCAGTACCTGTAATTTAAACTTCTATATCTTAAAAGATTGATCATGCTTTAACTTTTGAGAGCCAAACTTATCATCAAATTTGATACTAATAGATTCTTCCATAGTTCGTGCTTCTGTGTTATATACTCCATAACCTTTTGAGCGTTCAGAGTATCCTAACATGAAACACTTTTGTGCCTTAGAATCAAACTTGTTCAGATGTTATTTAGTGTTCAATATAAAACAAGTACATCCAAATGGATGGAAATAAGAGATGTTGGGCTTTCTGTTCTTCCATAGCTCATATGGAGTCTTTTCCAGAATAGGTCTTATTGAGATTCTATTCTGAATATAACACGCTATGTTAATTGCTTTTGCCCATAAGTTTTTAGCAATATTAGTCTCGTTGGTCATGGTTCTAGCCATTTCTTGTAAAGTTCTATTCTTTCATTCAACAACTCTATTTTGTTGAGGAGTTATAGAACAAGAGAAATCATGAGAAACACCATTCTCATTAAAAAAATTCAAAACTTTTGTTTTTGAATTCCCCACCATGATCACTTCTGACTTTTAAAATTCTAAACTCTTTTTTCATTTTGAACTTGGTTACAGAAATTAGAGAACACAGAGTGTGACTCGTCCTTGTGTCTTAATAACTTCACCCATGTCCATCTGCTATAGTCATCTACAATCACTAATACGTACTTCTTTGCGTTGATGGATGTCGTTTTCACTGATCCAAATAGATTTATATGTAGAAGTTCTAATGGTCTAGAGGTAGAAACAACATTTTTTGATTTGAAAGAGGGTTTTGAAAACTTTCCTTTTTGACATATGTTGTACCCCAAAATTTTCCCTCTCATTTATCAAGTAATTTCTCACAAGATCTCCTTTGGTTCAAGACTGCACTGGGGTTGATCAGCTCAAGACACCTCCTCAAGCTCTGATGACTGAAAATTAAGGTTTGAGATTGAACAAGGATAATTGAACTTTTAATGCCTCATATTACTTTCATGATTCATTATGGACCCTTAAGATTGCTCATGTCAAGTTTCTAGTCTTGGATCAGATTTTTTCTGAACCAATTGATCAATTGACCTAAAAATCAATTGTATTGGGGAAAAAGTCAACTATGGTCAATTTACAGTCAAGCTTCATAATTTTTGATCCATGTCAAAATTATGAGCTTATATATGTCATTTGATCAAGTTTGGACCATAATTCCTCAATAAATTTGATCAGATCATCAAAAGGGCAAAATGGTCAAAATTAGGGTTATGACTAAGAAAAGGCAATTTCTGATTTTTGACCTAGAAAATGGTTGATTGGTTGGAAACATGATCTCAAGGATTCAATTGCATCATTTTGACCTAATGGCATGACTCAAAACATTTCTCTAGGTCAATTAATTGAGAGTTGATTTTCAGTCAACTGATCAAAAGTCAACTGCACACTGAAAAATAAAACTTTGACTTTTTGGCCAAAATCAAGTGTCAAAGATCACAATTCATCAAAACATGTAAAAATATGAAACTTGTTCATCAAGAAATCAAAAAGTCAAGATTTCATTTTTGAAAGTCAAAGTTTCCAAACTTAGAAATTTTTCTAAGTGTTGAAAACTTCATATTTTTCACAACTTTGAGCTAATTTTTCACCATGATGCAAGATGATTCAAAGGAAACTTTCAACATCAAAGTTGTAGATCTAAATGAGATCTAAAACATTGATTAACACAACTCCTCCTATAAATGCTTGTATTTCAAGTTATTAATCCATGAAATCATGTTCATAAAACTAAAACACTTAGTGAAATTTTGAGCATTTTGGTCAGGATTTTGACCTAACTTCTGGGCTAAGTTTCATATAGTTCCAATTGGATTTTGCAAAAGTGATTAAAAGAGGGGTTGTAGAGAACATTGCAAGCTTTCTAAAATGTCCAAGAACTCCTTGAGATCATGTTTGAGAAAGGAGAATCGAAGGCATGAAGTTGGCATTTCATTCTTGAATTATAGGTCATTTCCATGATGAACAAGAATTCAAATCCATGCTAGGATGCACAATCTTTGCTTTGCAGGCCTCAAACTTGCTTGGCACTCCATAATTAATGTTTTGCATAACTGTTAGAGGCTTTAATCTAAGCATTCAATGCATTTCCCATGCTTAATACCATTTTAGGAAGAAAGTGCACATTACCATTTTGGAAAAGAAGCTTTTGTGCACAAAACCAATTCTTGAGCTTTGCACTTGTTCCTTCTGATCACACACAACCTATAACCTAAAAGAAACTTGTCTAAAGCCTCTTGGAACTCAGGCCATGCTCGTATTATGCCTTGAAACCATATTTCCACTTTTCTTTAAAATCAAGTAACATAGCCATAAGTTTATATCTTGTGCTTCTGACCCTCTAAAGCCAGAGAACTTTTTCCATACTTATGCACAAGTTGTTTGCAAGATAAGACACGATTTCCAGCCTCCAAAAAATCTCCCAAACACCCTTGCTGCACAGAACTGCTCCACTTGACAGTTTTGAGCCAAAACTCTCCATCTCCATTTTCACTCGTGCGTTTTGATTCTTAACCATCCAGACACCTTACTTACATCATACGCAGGTGATCCAAGCCCTTGTTTCAAGACTGTAACTCCTCTATCACTATCCACCATTTCCAAAACTGAAGCTTGCAACTTGACTTGAGTTGGGAGTTTCAGCCATCCTCAAAGCAGAGTAGGAGTTGGAACACATTCAAGGAGGTCCAGGCAAGCTACAGAAATCATCAGGCCATCTCAAAGGTTGCTCAAACTCCATACACGACTCCAGCTGCAAGAGGTAAATTTTCAAACTTTTATCTCTTCATACAAGCATCATTTAATTCTGATTTGTAAATATAAGATGTAGATATCATTGCCCTGAAACTGTACATGTCCTTAGATTTCATTTATATTGATTAAGATTAGATAATTTTAGGTTTGAATCCCTGAAAAAAGTTAGGTTAGAATTTGGTACTTTTATAAATTCTCATTCATCTTAGATTTATAGCTTATGATATTTATATGGTTGGATTCGTATGGAAAATCGGAGCAACTTTTATGTTTTCATATTTCATTTTTGTTGAGAAATGGTGAAGTTACATGATCCATGGCTGGAGGTTAAAGATGAAGTTGTATTCAGGGCATGGCTTGTGTTATATATTTATTTTTCTGCCAATGTTAACGGATGTACAGTCACCCCAGTGGCAAAGGTAGCGCGCGTGTATGCATAAGGTCCAGGGTTCAAAACCCAGTGCTACCTTTTGGTGTTATTTTTCACATTTTTCCCTTTTTTTTTGTTTTCAAATAGCGTCTGGGCCTCCGGTTGGGCCTAACCTTCTTTTTGCTAACATCTAACTCCCTGCCTTGTTTCAGCACCCCTTGGCCCATTATTTCTTTATTTCATTTTTTTGTTTTTTTTTATTTTGCTTTCATATTTTCTTTTATCATCTTTATTATTATTATTATTAATATTATTATTATTATTATTAATAAAAAATCCAAAAATGTTTATTTTATTATTTTTACACTCATTTATATTTTATTTCTATTTATAAAAACTAAAAAAAAACAATTTTTTAATAAATTAATTTCTTTTTCTTGATTAATATTTAGATAATTAGGTTTTATTATTATATTATTTTCTTGTAAATTAAAATTATTTTAGAACTTAGGTTTATGTTAATTAATTTTTTTATATACTATATTTTTTTAAATTTTAACCTTTCATAAAAAACCCTAAAAATACTTTTTGATTTAGTTTCTTTCTTAATTAGTTTTATTTAATTTTCACTAATCATTTCCTTAATTAGGTTGAGCCCCTTTCATAAAAATCCAAACAAAGATCCATTTCCTTTCCATTTACATACTTGTATATTTATTCATATTTGTACATTATTTATTCAATTATTTTATACAATATTCAATATGGTTGTAATAGCTAATTAAATTTAATATTCTTGCAATCCTCATTTGTAAAAATGTATACCCCATCCCCCAAATAATGTAATAGCGTAGAATATTTACTTTCCGCAATTTATCACTTTATATAAATGCTATTAATTAGGATTTGTATGGAAAGATAAATTCAATGATTGGAAAACCCAAATACAAGACAAATCAAGCATGAAAAAGATACACTTGCACACTTTGTACCTCTAGGGTTAACTCCACTTGTTGCCTAGAGAAATAAATGGTCATAATACGCATGTAAGATGTCTTAGCAAAAACAAACAAAAATACAAGATCATAGTCCCTCGATGGCGCTACAAATGTTGTCTTACGAATGATCTTAGTCCCTCAAAGAAAATGCTAAGATATCTTACAACATTGCTATTCATGACTATACGATGACCCTTTCCCGTCCCTTTTACATCCAAAGATAAGGTTACTTACCAATCCATGGTAAAATAAAAATTTCAAAGGAAAGAGGAAATAAACAAGAAAGACTTTTGAGTAGGTAGAATGTTCCTGGTTGCTTGCTCATTTTCAAACCAAAACATCCTTGTTATTTTCAAAACAAACATCAACACTTTCAAAACATCTTTCAAACTTTAAACATTTTCAAAAGATCAACACTTTGTATACATTCTTACGAACGAGAATTATTATAAAGTTTGCCTAAACGATGGCGCCTTTTCAAAATACTTTTAAAAACCACACAAAGCACATTTTCAAACAAAAGCAAGTGATCTAGCAAGAAACTAAGAGCCCATAGAAAACTATGTATGAAAAGAGTGCTAATACCTTCCCTTTTCATAATCTACTCCCCGAACTCAAGAAACAATCTCAAAGGTCTTTCCTGTTCTTTTCAGCCTTTCCTTTTGGATAAAAGAAAAGTTGGTGGAGACTCTTGCTAACCGCAACATTTGCAATAAAAGGCAAAAACAACCAAGTCAGTTCTCCCACCCGGTTACAGAACTGGCGACTCTGCTGGGGAGAAACTTAAAAGTGGGGTTACCTTAGGGCTAGATAATCTTTACTTGCTTTCTTTGTTTGACTTGTATGCTTTACATTTTGGGTCCTTGTTTGGGTTACTGTTAAAAATCCTACACCTGGATTTAGGGCACCTTTTAGGCAAGTAGCATTAAACTGTGAGGGAGTTGCGCGAGGTATACCGACACGGTTGAAACAGTAGCTACGTTAATGTGATACTTTGGTATGTACCGGTAGCCCTTGAGTAATCAAGGAGAATACAGGGACGCTGCGTGGTATCATAAAGCGTCAACTGACCTTAGCACCTTAATTGACTAACTTGGCTTTTAGGACGTAGTGAGATAGTCGTCTTTGGTGTAAACCCAAAGTCGGTTGATACTCGATACTACACTAATTGAGGTTTGACCTTTGAGTTTTTTTTGGTGGCAAGTCAATTGTCTATCGGAAGGAGATTTGGGGGAAAGACCGGTGATATTGAGATCCCTTAGAACCCGATTACTATATTTATGACAGGTTGAGCCAACCCAACTTCAAGAGGGTATCACCTTAAAATCCATGAAAGCCTTAAACCTAAGGTCTCTGTGTGATTTGCTTGTGTTTGCTATATCTACTATATCTGAGCATAATCATGACATCATAACATAGCATATCATACTAACCATTTCAAGGATTCTTAGGATTTATTTTTGTCTTGTTTTGTAGGACATAGCCCTCGCCCGCAAATTCACTATCCAAGTCAGTATGGTAAAGGTACCTCCTCAGCTTAAGGAATTGGTATCAAGGGTTCCCAAAAGCTCTCCCTTCACTGAAAGACATGGTCGACTTCTCAGCTTGGTGACCTCAAACCCTGATGAAAAAATGTTAAAAGTGCTCTTTCAATTCTTTGACCCTCTACATCACTACTTCACTTTTCCGGATTACCAGTTAGTGCCTACTATGGAAGAGTTTTATCTGTTACTGGGGGTGCCTATCCTTAACGAGGTAATTTCAATGGTATGGAAAGAGACCCTAAACCTGAAGATATTGCTAAAGCTCTGTCCTTACAACGGCCTGACATAGTAGCAAATTGGGAAACCAGAAGAGGTGTCAAGGGTTTTTTGGCTAAGTTCTTGTTTGAGAAAGCTCATCATTTCTAGGATACCCTGGACTTACAAGATTTTGAAGAAGTGTTAGCCCTTATCATCTATGGATTGGTACTGTTTCCTAATCTGGACCAGCTCATAGACGTGAATGCGGTTAAGGATTCCCTGTCATGCAATCTGGTACCTACTCTGCTTGGAGATATCCTACATTCTTTGCATACTTGCACTATAAAGAGGAGAGGAACCCTTTTATGCTGCACACCTCTTTTGGCTAGGTGGTTTATTTCACACCTACCCTGATCTGTCTTGAAGAATGAACAGGGTTTGATGTGGTCTCATAGGCTAATGACTCTTACACATCCAGGCATTAATTGGTGTCCCCGATTCTCGGAGAGTGTTACCATCATTAATCGTTGTCGAGAATTCCCTAATGTCCCTCTCTTAGGCATTAGGGGAGGAATCACTTACAATCCTTGTTTAGCACTGCGACAGTTTGGATATGCGAGAAGGGATGGTCCTCATGATACACTTATCCAAGGAATCGTCTTCAACTACGAGAATGATGCTCAGGGTTACCGCAAAAGGTTCATGCGAGCTTAGGGCATGGTACATAGCGTTGATAGCAAGACATTGAGGCACAATAATTCCATCCCTCTTGAGCCTTATCTCAAATGGGTACGAGCCCATGCTCAAAGTCTTATGATGTCTTACCCCTCCATTCTCCCAGTTATCATAGAGCTTGTTGTGGAAGGAGATGTCCCATACACTATCCTTCATCCTAACATACCCACCTCTCTCGAAGACTTGAAAAGGGATTGGATATAGCTTAAGGAATATTGAGACACTTTCGAAGCCCAATTCTACGCCAGCAAGAAGAAATTTCTGAAACTCACCAAGCAGCTTCATGAAGAGCGGATTCTGAACGCCTACATCGCACCGAAGAGGATGCGTTCAACTTTTTTGTCTTAGAATTTTGTATTTTATTTCTTTCATTGTAAGCCCAAAGAGGCACCATGTACTCAAACTTTGATTTATTAATATAACGTGTGTTCCTTTTTATCTAAAGCAAATTTAAATCTCTAATTTCTTTAAAATCATTTGCATATGCATCTTCATTCATCATAACACAAACAAGTTTCTTACAACAGGTCTCCTTAGCTTTCTACTGTTTATTTCAGTGAGGTGGATATTGAACAGACAGTAAAAGATTTCCAGGCACTGAACGCTTAGTTTCAACAAATGTTCTTGACTCTGGAAAAAGGACGAGATGAGTTGAAAACCCTACTGATCAAAGAAAAGAAGAAGAAAGCGAAGAAATCAATCGGTGTTTTGAATCTGGGAAGAAGGTTCAAAGGACCAGCCAGACGGGCTTTAGACTTCGCAACATCATCAGGTGAAGGGGACAATCAAGAAGGGAAAAACAAGGAAGTGACTGACCATCCAAAATCTGAAGAGGAAGAAGAGGTTGATTACTGTGAGGAGCAGTATCCTCCAGCTGACGACAAATACAAACAGTTGGAAGATCGCTTAAGTGCTATGGAGATCCAGAAAGTACCCGGGTTGGATTTTGAGGAGCTAGGACTTGTCTCAGGGGTTGTCATACCGCAGAAATTCAAGGTCCCCACTTTTGCTAAATATGATGGTGTCTCTTGTCCAAAGCTGCATTTGAGATCATACGTCAGGAAAATGCAACCCCATACTGCGAATAGGAATCTATGGGTGCATTTATTCCAAGAAAGCTTGTCAGGAACGCAGTTGGATTGGTTCTATCAGTTGGAAGGGACCAACATCCGCAATTGGGAAGATTTGGCAGCCGCTTTTTACAAGCAATACCAGTATAATGTTGACTTAGCTCCAACATGAACACAGTTGCAAGGCATGTCTATGGGTACAGGTGAAGGTTTCAAGACCTATGCTCAAAAATGGTGGGATCTCGCGGGAAGGGTCCAACCCCCCTCTATCTGACAGAGAATTGGTGGATATGTTCTTAGGCACACTATCTGGTCCATTCTTCAAACACTTGATCGGAAGCTCCTCGACTGGATTTACCGAATTAATCGTGACTAGTGAACGGGTAGAAGCGGGTATAAAAAGTGCAAAAATTCAAAGAGACGCATCCTCGGGGGGAGAACTGACTTTTTTGCGTTTGTTTTCGCAAATGTTTCGATTGAGCAAGAGTCGCCACCGACTTTTTATTTTATCCTAAGGAAAGGTTAAAAAGCACAGCAAAAACCTTTGAGATGTTTTCTTGGGTTCGGGGAGTAGATTATAGAAAGGGAAGGTATTAGCACCCTTTCTATCCATGGTTATCCATGGGCTCTTAGTTACTTGCTTAGATCACTTGCCTTGCATTTTCAATTGTTTGAAATGGTGCTTTCAATTGTTTGAAATGGTGCTTTGTGTGTGGGTTTGAAAATGTTTTGAAAAGAGGCCAATGTGGTGGAAACCTTTGTAATGATTCATGTTTGAATGTATACAAAGATGTATTTGTCTTTTGAAAAGTTTTCAATGTTTTTGAAAGTTGTTTTGAAAGTGTGTTGTGATGTGTGTTTTGAAAAATGGCAAGGATTGTTTTGAAAGATTGGTCAAGTAACCAAGAGCTATCTACCCTAAATTTCTCAAAGATCTTTCCTATGTTTTAACCCTTTTAACAGTATTGTTCCACCATTGTATTTGGTGGACAATCTTGTGTTAGGATGATAACGTGACGGGCGCGGGTCATCGTTTAGACCATGATTGCAATGGTGCTAAGTGTCTTTGGCAATTTTTCTTTAAGGGACTTGATCATTTTTAGGCAACTTTCGAAAGCGTCATCGAGGGACTATGATCATTTGAATTGTTTTGTTTTGCCAAAGACACCCAACATGCAACATGGCCCATTATTGAAGGCAACAAGTGGAGTAACCCTAGGGGTGCAAGTGTGATTGGTGTTGTCCATTTTCATGCTTTGTTGTCTTTGAATTAGGTCAAGCTATTTGTTATTTGATTTTTGCATACAAACCCTAAGTCTATCATGGCATATTTAGAAAGCTTTAAAATGCGGAATTTAAAGTCCTAAATTATTACAACATAATTATGGGATGGGGGGTACAAATGTTCAAATGGGGATATTTAGCAAGAAATTTAAATCTAAACTATTACAATCCAAATTGAATATACAAGTTATTTAATTGTACAATAATTGAATAAATACAATAAATATGCAAAATGCACAAAAATAGTTTTATATGTATGTAAAAGTATTTTTCATGTGACATATAAACAAAAATAAAAAAAAAGGTTAATTTTTGGATATTTTCATGGTTTAGGGCAAAACCCTAATTTTGTAAATAAAATAGTATTTATTATTTATCATATACAATATTTATTAACTATATACAAAAAATAAATAAAAAGGAAGTATATTGTAAAAAAGTGATTTTTGAGGTTAAATATTAATAAAAGAAAAATGTATTATTTTTATGTTTTTATCCTAAATATTCTAATAACTATATAAGTATTTATATTATATATTAAATTTATTAAATATACACAAAAATAAAAATATTTATTATTTACAAAAAAAGTATATTTTTTAGAAAATGTTTTCAAAAGGTAAAAATAAAATAAAAATCAGAAAATAAAATGTATTTGTATTATTTTCTAGGGTTTAAATAAAAAAGTATATATATATATATATATATATATATATATATATATATATATATATATATATATATATATATATATATATATATATATATATATATATATATATATATATATATATATATATATATATATATATATATATATATATATATATATATATATATATATATATATATATATATATATATATATATATATATATATGCCTAACAAAACAAATAAATGCCAAATAAATATATAAAAAAATGTGAAAAAATATTTTTAGTGTTTTTTCATGTTTGAGCAAAAATATAAAATCAGAATCAAAAAGAAAAAAATCAAAAATGACAAATATATCACATAATGGGCCAGGGGGGTGTATGTGGAAAAATATGGTGCAAACAGAAAAATCAAGTCAGGCCCAGCCCAAGGGGCTTGTCTTCAACCTCCAGCCATTTTCAAACACAAAACGCGCGTTTTCTCTTGTCCCTGCTATCTCTTGATTCTTTGACTTTTAACAAAAACTTATAACATCAAAAATGTAGAGCATCAAACCACGAATTCATACATATAATGAAGTTGATCTAACTCTCAGAAATGAGAGAGAATTTCTTCTCCCCCAATTCCTGACCTAACTTTTGTTCAATATTCAGGTTCAAAATTCTCTCAGTACACACAACATAAATGAAAAGTAATGATATGGATAGCTTCAGGGCCATGAGTAGGACATGTTTCATTCATAAACCTAAGCCTAACTCTTCCTAGATTGAGAGATAGGAGTCCATGTTTTTACCTGTTCAGCTTGAATCGTGTACAGCAATGTGGGTACTTTCAATGGAATTTGAGGACTTGTACAACTTGCTTGAAGTTCAGGGATGCTTCTCCAACCTCTAGCTTGCTTTGAAACTAACTGAATCGAGCTATGGAAGTTCACCTGCAAAACTGAAAAATGAAAATGGCAGATGGGGTTAGGAGTGTTACAGCTGGTGTTTAGGGCTTGGAACAGTTTCAATGGATGGTATGGAATGTGTTTTCAAGGTTATTAGCCAAAGTGCACGAGTGGATTGAGTTGTGGATCTCAATCTGCAGCAGGTGCCCTGTTTTGCCACAAAACTGTGTTTTGATGAATGAGAAGGTTGAAACTCTGGTTGATTCGTGTTTTAGGTTAGTTGGATCAAGTGAAAATTGTTTGCAAAGTTTGTTTAGGCTCTTGCTTGTAGGAATGTGTGTTATGGTACAAAATGCAAGCTTTCTTCTTATCTAAGCAAACAAAATGCAAGTTGGATTATAGGCTCCTACAGGCCCCTCAAGCATGCTGCAAATTTGGTTCTTGATCAGTGGGATATGTCCATAATCTTGTGCCCAAAAGATCTAGCCTGTACCTCTTTGATTTGTGTTTTGACATAAAGTGCACCTTTTCAAAAATGGCTAAAATGCTTTTTCTAATTTAAGACTAATCATTTGTGTAATGACTTAATGAATAAGATAATGCTAGGACACAAAGGTTTTGCATTAAATTATTCAGTGAGAATGGGATTAGAGGCCTGTAATCTAGCTTGTGCAAGCTGACTTGAAAAATGCAAAGTGTTATGAACATGAAATTGGCCATGAACAAAGTGACTTTTGCCCATCTTGACAAATTCGAATCTCCCTAACCACAAGGGTGTTTGATGAGTTCTTGGACAATTTGGAAAGCTTGGAATGTATACTACAATCCATATTTGTAATGCAAGTTGAAATTCCAAGTGGAAGCATGTGAAAAGTGGCCATGAAGTTGGGCAAAAATCCTGCCTAAAATAGGTCAAAAAATTTCTAAGTTAAGAATGTTTTGCACCCTTATTCCAAAAATCATAACTTGAGCTACAAGCTTCTTTTTGAGAAAACTTTGTGAATCAAAGTCGTAGATTTTGCAATGGACTATAACTTTCATGTTTTGAGTTTTGTTTGAATCCAAATACATCTTGATGAAAAAATGGAACAAAGTTAGGAAAAAATTAGGAAATTTCATAGCTTAGAAAATTTCTAAGTTATGAAATTACTTCATTTCAAACCCTAATTTGTAATTTTTGATTTCTTGATGAACAAGTTTCACAATTTGACATGTCTTGATGAAAAATGAATCTTGGCACTTGATTTTGACCAAAAAGTCAAAGTTTGACTTTTCAGTATACAGTCAGATTTTGATCAGTTGACTAAAAAATTCATTTGTCAATCTTGTGCATTTGGGATATTTTGAACTTGTTGAATGTGTTAAGACCATGTCATTGAGTCCTTGAGTCCATATGTGAGCTTGATTTGCCATTGGCCAGGTCAAACAGTCAAAAATTGCCTTTGTGCAGTCAAAACCCTAAAAATGACCATTTTGCCCTTTTGGTGATCTGATCAAATTTCTTGTGGAATTGTGATCCAAACTTGATCAAATGGTCTATATGAGTTCATAATGTTGATGTGGGTCAAAAATCATGAGGTTTGACTGTCAATTGACCACAGTTGACTTTTTCCCCAATACAGCTGATTTCTAGGTCAATTGTCCAATTGACTGGGCAAAGATTGGAATCAAGGCTTGAAACTTGGTATGGATAAAATTGTGAGTCCAACATGAAGCATGAAAGTCACTTTGGGCATTTTAGGTCAAAACATCTTTGTGCAAACACAAACCCTAATTTGGGTCAACAGTGCAATGAGGAGTCTTGAGCAGAGCAAACCCTAACTGGATCTTGAGCTCCAAGGGTCTTGTGGTGAGAAAATATTGATGAAATGGGAGGGAAAATTTTAGGGTACAACAGTTGCCCCTGTTCAATCTTCTTAGACCTGAGGATGTAGATTGGCTTGCGTGCCTTTCGTGATCCGAAGGTGGAAGATGATTGAACACTAAAGTGCCCAGAAATTTGCACTCGCATAGTGGAGTATCAGCAATGTGATGTCGGGAATGGGCTTATAGATGCCATTTGGAAGTGTAATGGATAGTGGTGGAGATGGGCTTAAAGATGCCATCGGGGGTGTCGATCGCGTAAGAGATTCCTTAGCGAGAACTTGCGTACCTGAGAAAGAAAGATGGTTTCCTGGCTTGCTACAGGTGTTGATCTTCAGTCTCTTCATGCGGATATGCCCTGGCTGGATACAAGTATCGAATCTACAATCAATTGCTCACATAAATTCCCTGGCTAGATACATGTATAGAATCTGGAATTAGTCGTCTACAAATATGCCCTGGCTGGATACAGGAATCGAATCTTGGAATTGGTCGTCTACAGATATGCCATGGATGGATACAGGTATCGAATCTCTAAACTATTCATGCAGATATGCCCTGTCTAGATACAGGTGTCGAATCTGGAATTAGTCGTCTACAGATATGCCCTTGCTGGATACAGGAATCGAATCATAGAATTGGTCGTCTACAGATATGCCCTGGCTGGATACAGGTATCGAATCTCTAACCTATTCATGCAGATATACCCTGGCTAGATACAGGTGTCGAATCCACAATCAAATACTCACAGATATGGCCTAGTTGGATATAGGAATCGAATCTGGAATTGGTCGTCTACAGATATGCCCTGGCTGGGTACAAGTATCGAATCTGGAAATTGTCGTCTTCAGACATGCCCTGGCTGGATACAGGTATCGAATCTGGAATTTATCGTCTACAGATATGCCCTGGCTAGATACAGGTATCGGATCTCTAAACTCTTCATGTAGATATGCCCTGGCTGGATACAGGTATCGAATCTACAATCAAATACTCACAGATATGCCATGGCTGGATACAGGAATCGAATCTGGAATTGGTCGTCTACAGATATGCCCTGGCTAGATACAGGTATCGAATCTGGAATTAGTCGTCTACAGATATGCCCTGGCTAGATACAGGTATCGAATCTCTAAACTATTCATGCAGATATGCCCTGGCTAGATACAGGTGTCGAATCCACAATCAAATACTCACAGATATGCCCTGGCTGGATACAGGAATCGAATCTGGAATTGGTCGTCTATAGATATGCCCTGGCTGGGTACAGGTATCGAATCTGGAAATTGTCGTCTACAGACATGCCCTGGCTGGATACAGGTATCGAATCTGGAATTTTTCGTCTACAGATATGCCCTGGCTAGATACAGGTATCAAATATGGAATTGGTCGTCTACAGATATGCTCTGGATGGATACAGGTATCGAATCTCTAAACTATTCATGCAGATATGCCCTGGCTAGATACAGGTGTCGAATCCACAATCAAATACTCACAGATATGCCCTGGCTGGATACAGGAATCGAATCTGGAATTGGTCGTCTACAGATATGCCCTGGCTGGGTACAGGTATCGAATCTGGAAATTGTCGTCTACAGACATGCCCTGGCTGGATACAGGTATCGAATCTGGAAATCAATCACTCACAGATATGCCCTGGCTAGATACAGGAATCGAATCTGGAATTGTGACAGTTGATAGTAATCATCTTCGGATTGTCCTTTTTTCCTGAAAAGGCAAAACATCAGTTGTATGCAATGTCATGATGTATGAAATTCATGATGTCATGATGTTTTTCAAGAATAAATGAGATTGTGTGATATGATGCGTATATGCATGCGTCATGGTGTATGATAATGTGTTGAATGTATTTTTGTCTAGGAAAATAAATCCTTGACGACTGCCGAGAGTTTGTGGAATCCTGGGCTGATGTTGAAGAGTGGAGTCCTTAGCTTCCGTTGGGGATGATGGTTGCAAGAATAAACCGGTAGGAGAAGATGACTCTGTCGGGGGATAAACTTGTTGGAGAGATTACTCTGCGGGGAATTACTCTGTGGGAAGAGATACTTCGCTGAGGTTTTGATGAGAGCTCCGCTGGGGATTCCACTGATGAGTTATGTTGGGGAATTTGATGAACTCCGCTGGGGATAGGAAGAACTTCGCCGAGGACGATCCTTCCGTGGTAATTAGCTGAGGATAACCCAGTTATACCCTGGTGGGAAATAACCTTTGAATGAAACCGGGGAGATGCGTTCGTACTTTGCAGGGGATAAGCTTCCAGAATCTACTGGGGATAAGCTTCAGAATCTACTGGGGAGAATGATTCAACTTTCCTGGGGAAACTTTTCAGACTGTACTGGGGAATGGTTCCACTGGGGTGTCTGGTATTCCGCCGGGGAACAATATTATATTGAGATTGTCGGGGATGCTTGCTGAGGAATGTCTATACTCCGCTGGGGAATGTTGAGATCTTCTGGGGATACCCAACTTCCTTAAGGCTGACAGTAGACTAACTCTGCTTGGGGAGAGTATCGCTGACTTGCTGGAGATACTGTGTCTTTTTAGGGTTGATGGGAGACCAACTCTGTCTGGGGAGAGTATTGCTGAATCTTGCCTTACTCAACGGGGAGTGAAGGTATCCTGGTTACGTTCTTCAGCCGAACCTACCTTGGTACCTTGGTGGACAGAGCAACTAAATCGCTTAGACAATTCTAAATTGCCCCTGTTTCTGAGGTCATCTGTAATTAGTCCTTTGTTTCGCATGCAAATATTCATGATTAGAAATTAATGTCAAATGCATATATCAAAAATGAACATTGGACGTTCTTTGCAAAACAAAACAGAAAAAGGAAAAAACGATGGGTAATTTGTCTGAAAAATTGAACTTGTATTGATTTTGAAATTTGCCTGTAAATAGGCGTTTTGTGTACAGGAGGCTGACGTCCTAGTAAGAGAACGCCGCCGAGCAAAATAGAGTTTATACAATTTTGTGAAAAGGAAACAAAACAGCTATGTGAAAAAATAATCCCACTGGGTTCCAACTCTGCTATCGCCTTTATGTCTTCAAGTGTCTCATCACTTTGCTGCTTAGTTGAAGATGAAGCTGATTGATTTGTGCCGTTGGAGCATGATAGTTGATGCCGAATTCTAGATGCAAGGTGATCCAATGAGACATAGTATTACGCTTTATCCCTAACTTTTGCCTGGACCGCCCTTTCGGGTTTTCAGTCCACCGGGATACCCATTTTTTCCCAAGCCGCCTTTTCAGGTTTTCGACTTGCCGGGTGTACAATTTTTTTTCATTTCGTCCCTTATTTTTGCCCGAACCCTTTTGGTTCGCCGGGAAGCCCTTATTTTTTCCTAGGTGTGTCAACCTAGCGGGTCTTTAATTCATGCGTAGTATCTTTTTACTATGTCTGCATTGGCGGGGTGAGGAAAGTCGTCACCATCCATGGTGGTTAGAATCATAGGTTCTCCTGAGAAGATATGTTTAACCACAAATGGCCCTTCGTACGTAGGGGTCTATTTGCCCCTGGGATCACTTTAAGGAAGAATGATGCGCTTGATTACCAGGTCTCCGGCTTGATACTCTTGTCGTCTGACCTTCTTGTTAAATGCCCTGATCATCCATTTTTGGTACGTCTGACCATGACAAATAGCAGTGAGTATCTTTTCGTCAATTAGGTTTAATTGATCAAGCCGAGTCTGGATCCAGTCATCTTCACTCAAACTTGCATCCTTCATTATCCGGAGAGAGGGTATCTGGACTTCAATAGGCAAGACTGCCTCCATGCCATAGACCAAGGAAAAGGGAGTTGCCCCTGTTGACGTCTGTGCTGAGGTACGGTACCCATGAAGAGCAAACGGTAACATTTCGTGCCAATCTTTGTAGGTTACTGTCATCTTCTGCACAATCTTCTTGATGTTCTTATTCGCTGCTTCTACAGCCCCATTCATCTCCAATCGATAGGGAGAAGAGTTATGGTGATGTATCTTGAATTGCTCGCAGAGCTCAGTGATCATCTTGTTGTTAAGATTGGTACCATTATCCGTAACGATCCTCTCAGGTACACCGTATCGACAGATCAGGTTATGCCGAATGAACCGTGCCACGACGTTCTTGGTTACCGTAGCGTAGGAAGCTGCTTCAACACACTTTGTAAATTAATCGATCGCTACCAGGATGAAGCGATGCCCGTTAGATGCCATAGGTTTGATTTCACCGATCATATCAATGCCCCACATTGCGAAAGGCCAAGGTGTTGTCAAGACGTTTAGAGGAACCGGAGGAATGTGCACCTTATCAGCATAGATCTGGAATTTATGACAAGTTCGAGAATGTTGATAACAGTCGGCTTCCATTGTGGACCAGAAATATCCTGCCCGAAGGATTTTCTTTGCCATGGTATGTCCACTGGAATGTGTTCTGAAGGGACCTTCATGTAGCTCTTCCATGATCCTTTCTGCTTCAGTCTTATCCACACAACGCAGTAAGGTTGAATCATGGTTTCGCTTGTAGAGAATGCCATTGCTGAGGAAGAACTTTTCCGCAAACCTTCTCAGGAACTTCTTGTCATTAATAGATGCGCCTTCGGGGTATTCTTGAGCTTCAAGGTACCTCTTCACTTCATGATACCAGGGTTTTTCGGTTACCTCTTCAGCCTCAAGATCACAACAATGTGCAGGTTCGTCCAACTTCCAGATAATGATCTGGGGAGCCTCGTTGTCCCATTTGACTTTGAACATAGAAGACATCATAGCCAACGCGTCCGCTAACTGATTCTCCTCTCTTGGGAAGTGTTCAAAAGTTATCTCCTCGAAGTGGGGAATCAACGTCAACACATACTCCTTGTAAGGAATAAGATTTGGGTGTTTTGTATCCCACTCGCCTTTGATCTGATTGATCACGAGAGAGGAATCTCTGAAGACACTCAGAAACTTGATCCTTAAGTCAATTGCAGCTTGAAGACCCATGATACATGCTTCATACTCCGCCATGTTGTTGGTGCAGTTGAAACATAGCCGGGCGGTGAGTGGAGTATGAGTGCCTTTAGGGGATATGATCACAGCGCCGATACCATTACCCAAAGCGTTCGAGGCTCCATCAAAGTGCATAGACCATCGGGATCCTTCCTCAGGTCCTTCATCCGGTCCAGGTACTTCACAATCAGTTACTACCATGATATCCTCGTCTGGAAATTCAAAGTTTATCGACTGGTAATCGTCCACTGCCTGGTGTGCCAAATGGTCTGCCAATACACTTCCCTTGATTGCTTTTTGAGTCGTGTACTGGATGTCGTATTCCGTCAAGATCATCTGCCATCTTGCTATTCTTCCGGACAAGGCAAGCTTTTCGAAGATGTACTTTATTGGATCCATTTTTGAAATCAACAGAGTAGTGTGAGTCAACATATACTGTCTCAACCGGCGAGCAGCCCATACCAAAGCGCAACAAGTTTTATCGAGCAGTGAGTATCGGGTCTCACAGTCGGTAAACTTTTTGCTAAGGTAATAAATGGCGTGCTCTTTTCGGCCAGACTCGTCATGCTGCCCCCAGCACACACCCCATTGAGTTATCCAGTACTGTCAAGTATAAGATTAGAGGTCTCCCTTCAACCGGCGGCATAAGAATGGGTGGTTCTTGGAGATACTCTTTGATTCTTTCGAAAGAGGCCTGACATTCATCATTCCAACGTACTACTTGATCTTTCTTCAGCAGCTTGAAGATTGGTTCACAGGTAGCAGTTAGATGCGAGATGAATCGGGCAATGTAGTTCAATCGTCCTAGAAAGCCTCTGACTTCTTTCTCTGTCTTGGGAGTTGGCATCTCTTGTATGGCTTTCACTTTGGCAGGGTCCACTTGAATACCTTTGTCGCTTACGACGAAGCCTAGCAATTTTCCAGATCTCACCCCAAAGGTGCACTTGTTTGGGTTCAACCTCAGCTTGTACAACTTCAGACGGTCAAACAGCTTCTGTAGATGGTCAAGGTGTTCCTCCTCAGTTTGGGACCTTGCAATCATATCGTCGACATATACTTCTATCTCGTGATGGATCATGTCATGAAATAAAGCAACCATGGCACGTTGGTAAGTTGCCCCAGCATTTTTCAACCCAAAAGGCATGACCTTGTAGGAAAAGGTGCCCCACTGAGTAACAAAAGTGGTCTTCTCCATGTCTTCAGGAGCCATCTTGATCTGATTATAACCGGAGAAGCCGTCCATGAAGGAGAATACTTTATGCTGAGCAGTGTTGTCAACTAGAACGTCGATATGAGGCAGATGGAAATCATCCTTAGGGCTTTCCCTGTTCAAATCCTTGTAATCAACACACATTCAGACCTTACCATCCTTCTTCGGCACTGGAACCACGTTGGCAACCCACTGAGGGTAATAAGTTACTGCTAGAAACCCGGCATCAAATTGTTTCATAACCTCAGCTTTGATTTTCTCGGACATTTCTGGATGCATACGGCGGACCTTCTGTTTTACCGGAGGGCATTCTTCCTTGGTAGGCAGGTGATGAACCACAATATCGGCATCCAACCCGGGCATGTCTTTGTAAGACCAGGCAAAGATTTCCACATAGTCATGCAGCATCTGAATCAACCGTTGTTTCACACTGAGCTCTAGATTGGCACCAATCTTGACTTCCTTTCTGTCTGTCTCAGTACCCAGATTTACTGTTTCCACTGGCTCTTCATGTGGCTGAATGGCCCTCTCTTCCTGGAGTAGTAGTCTTGCAAGCTCACTAGGCACTTCGCAATCATCTCCACCTTCGTCTTCGGCTAAGTTGATCGAGTTTTCGAAGTCATAATTGGCAGTAGCAGAGTCGTTACCAGTGAGATCCAGAGTGGATTTGAACCTGTATAGGTGAGTGTGTGTAAATATAGTTGTTTTGCAATATATAATAAAGAAAGAAAAGGAGCGCAAGATTTTGAAATGCAACAAACGTCCAATGTTTTTATTAATGATATATGAAAATGACACACAAAAGCCCTCACAAATGAAGCCACGGTGCCCCGGGTAAGACATCGGGCCATAAAAGTTTCAAAATATTGTCTGTTACAAATTCAAAACAAAAGAGTTCATTACTGAGTGACAAAAGTAATAGGTGTGAAGTCTTTGATAGTCCAGTTGCTTGGTCCACCGCCGGTTGTTGGATAGATCCAACTGTCGAATTCAGATTCCTCCATATCGTCTTCAATAGCATTTACTCCCGGGTTGGTGATGAACACAGGAGGTTTTCCAATTCTTGCCTTACGAACAGCCCTCTGAGCTTCTGTAGTGAAGCCCAAACCAAACTTGTCAGTCTTCGGAGTAAAGTCAAAAAGTCGGCCCCAGTTTGCGCATTCACCCTTCTCAATAACAGCCCGGGCATCCTTTAAGGAAGCCATCTTCAAAGGAGGGTCTTCTTCAGTCACAGTCTCTGCTGATGCCAGTGTTTGAGGAACCTCTTCAAAATGATGGAATGGAGTCTCAATGAATTCCCCATCCATCTCTATGTACCAGAACGAGTTGAGGTGGCTGACCATATATTCTTCTTCCCCCTGAACTGTAACAATCTTCCCTTTGACCGGGTACTTAAGCTTCTGATATAGTGTGGAGGTCACAGCTCCAGCCTTGTGGATCCATGGACGACCCAGCAAACAATAATAGGATGGTCGGATGTCCATCACATAGAAAGTAGAATCAAAAACTTGAGAACCAACCCTGATTGGAATGTCAACTTCCCCATGTACCATCCTTTTCGAACCGTCAAAGGCCCGGACAACAATATTACTAGGCTTGAGCTCTAAACCCTCACAATCCAATCTGTCTAGGGCCTTCTTGGGTAATACGTTCAATGAAGAACCGGTGTCTACCAACACATGGGCAAGAGTAGTGCCCCTGCATTCAATGGAGACATGTAGAGCGTCATTATGGTTCTTTCCTTTGGCAATCAGATCAGCGTCAGAGAAGCCCAACCCATTATCAGCAGTCAAGTTGGCCACACAATCGGTAAATTGATCAGCAGACGTTTCTTGTGGCACATGGGCCGTCTTCAGGAAGGAAATCAGGGCCTTGGCATGGGCCTCTGAACACAACAACAGTGATAGCAGAGAAATTTTAGAGGGGGTGTGCCCCAGCTGCTCAACTACATTGAAATCACTCTTCTTAATGATCTTGAGAATCTCTTCCATCTCTTGCTGGGAAGCTTCAACATTAGTTGTCTTTGGTGCCTCCGTCAGGGCAGGCAAATCAGTAGCGATCCCTTTGCCCCGAGCGTCATATGACTCGGCAGCAGGGGTAGAAACAAGAACTTGATCAGGAAGGGGAGCAGGCACACTTGCAGGTGTGATGATAAGAGGTCTCTGAATAGCTGGTGGTGCAATATCTGGTGAGAACAGCCTACCACTGCGAGTAACTTTGGCAGGCCCGGTGATGTTGCTGACGCCGGTACTTGTATCGAACTCTTGTTTTGCTCCGAGCACATAAACATTTGCCCCATAGTGCCACGGGACAGCTTTGTCGGATGTATAAGGGAGGGGCCCCAGAACAGTGATGATGATAGGAGCAATCTTCTGAGTGGACATGATTTTGACAGGCTTTTTTGAAGGAGCCTTAGGAGGTTTGTTGAAAATAGTGACAATAGAAACTTCTTCAGCAGGGACAGCAGGAACGACAATTTTCTCGAACAAGATCTCTTTATTATCCATCAGGTTTTGGATACCTGACTTCAACAAAGGACAACCAGCAGGTGAAACAGAACATAGAAGACAACCTTTACCACATCCTGGAAATAAACCGGCTAGCAATAGGTTCCTCTTGACAGTCAACAACGGAGTAACAATATCATCCACTGAGGCCACATACGGGTCTTCTTCCACGGCATTCACTCCATGTAGGGGCATGGGAGCAGTCACAACATTGGGCCTTTCGGGCGCCTCAAACTGTATTTCTTTAGCATCAATAAGGTCCTGAACCTTATTCATCAGAGCCCAACAATCATCCGTAGTATGCCCCGGGCTATCAGAGTGATAAGCGCAACGGGCGTTGGGGTTGTACTTTGGAGAAGCTGTGTTCACTACCTTCGGAGCTTCTTTGATAGTTACCAGATTTGTTGACAGTAGTTGCGGCAAAATCTGAGACAGGGTCATGCTGAGTCGAGTGTACTGCCTTTTGGGTCTCTCACCCCTTGGTTGGTCATACTGCTGAGGAGCAGCAATAGGTTTTGAAATTACCAACGCGTTGACAGCTTGGCAGCGTTCTGGTTTAATTTGTCTTCTGGGACCATAAACATCACTGGCTTCCTTCTTGAAGGGCTTCTTTTCAGTACTCGAGGAGGCACCTTTCTGTATCTTCCCAGACTTGATACCAGCTTCTATCCTCTCACCAGTTAAGATCAGGTCTGTGAACCCCACAGAAGAATTACCAATCAGGTGGTTGAAGAATGGACCGGACAGAGTCCCTAAGAACATGTCCACAAGCTCACAGTCAGTCAGCGGTGGCTGCACCCTGCCAGCCAGGTCCCTCCATTTTTGCGCATACTCCTTGAATCCTTCGCCCGTCCCCAGTGACATACCCTGGAGTTGGGTACGTGTGGGAGCGAGGTCGGAATTATACTGATACTGCTTATAAAATGCAGTAGCCAAGTCTTCCCAGTTTCGAATACTGGCTCCATCCAGCTGATAGAACCATTCGAGTTGAGCCCCTAAAAGGCTATCCTGGAAGAAATGGATCCATAGGTTCTTGTCTGCAGTGTAAGGTTGGATCTTCCTTACATATGATCTGAGATGCATCTTCGGGCAGGACAGCCCGTCATATCTTGCAAAAATTGGCACTTTAAACTTCAGGGGGATCACAATTCCAGCAATTAATCCCAAATCTTCGAAATCTAAGTCGGGAACTCTCTGCAGCTCTATAGCTGCCAACCTGTCTTCCAAGCTTTTGTACTTATCATCGGCGGGCGGGTATTGTTGCTCTGAGTAGTCTTCGTCTTCTTCAGCCTCTTCTTCTTCAGCTTCGGATTCGGAAGGTACCGCAGCCCCTTTTCCTTTACTGGTTCCCTCTTCAGACGTAGGGGAAATTCAAGAACTCTTCTGGCTTCACCCTCAAACCTTCTTCCCAGGGTAGCCACCCCGACTCTTTTCTTCTTCTTTTTCACTTGCTCTTTGTTCCCAAGCAGGGCTTTTAGATCCTCCTGACCCTTTGCCAAGGTCATCAGGAGATGTTGAAACTGTGAGTTTTGAGACTGCAAATCGTTGACCTTTTGTTCGAGATCCATCTTACTGAAATAAGCAGCAGAAAGATAAGGAAACCTGGTGTGGAGACCTGCTTATGCGCATGATGAATGATATGTTTGTTTATGCAATGCATTCAAGGATTTAGAAAATTCAAAATTGTTGCAAACAAAAAGAACACACGTCATATTAATAAGAAGAAATTTTGTCAGTACATAAATGCCTCATGGGCCAAATATTACAAAAAAACTTCTCAAGGTAAAAATACGTTGCGCATCCTCTTTGGTGCAATGTAGGTGTTGAGGGTCTATTCCTCATGGAGTCGACGGGTAAGCTCCAAAACCTTCTTCTCACTGGCGTAGAAGCTGGCTTCAAAAGTGTTTCGTTCCTCCTTGAGTTGGATCCAACTCTTCTGCATCTCCTCCCACGATGTTGGCATGTCAGGATACAGGATGGTGTAGGGAACCTCTCCTTCCTTAACGGGCTCTTTAACCACATGGAGAACATGAGGGTAAGGAATCATTAGACTCTGGGCTCGGGTTCGTATCCACTTGAGATAAGGCTCAAGGGGGGTGGAGTTCTTGTGCCCCAGTGTCTTTCTATCTACCTTGTTAGGCATCCTCCAAGCTCTGATGAATCTTTGGCGAAGTCCTTGCGCATCGTTGTCGAAGTCAAAAACTAGGTCAGGAATCAGCATGTCATGAGGGCCATCCCTCCGTGCATATCCAAATTTCCTCAAAGCTAGACAAGGGTTGTAGGTAATGCCTCCTCTAATGCCAAGCAATGGAACATTAGGGAACTCTCCACAACGATCGATGATGATGACATTTTCTCTGGACCGAGAACACCAATGTACATCAGAGTGAGTGAGGGTCATCAACCGTTGTGACCACCTTAAGCTGTGGTCATTCTTCAAGACAGATTGTGGAAGGTGTGAAATAAACCACCTTGCAAGGAGAGGAGTACAGCACATCAGAACACCCCTCTTTCTCATTGTTCGTGTGTAAAATGAGTGAAGAATGTCCCCAAGCAATGTTGGTATTGGATTCCAGGATAAGAAGATCTTGACGGCGTTGACATCTATAAGCTGGTCGGGATTTGGGAACAGGACCAACCCATAAATGAGGAGTTCCATAATTTCTTCAAAGGCTTGTAGATCCAATGAATTCCAACACTCTTGTGCCTTCTCGAACAAGAATTTTGCCAAGAAGCCTTTGACATCGCTTCTAGTTTCCCGATGCCCCTTGATGTCAGATGGTTGCAAGTGTAGTGCTTGAGCAACATCTTCAGGCTTTGGTTCTTTTTCCGTACCGTTGTAGGGTAGTTGATTAAGAATAGGAATTCTCAAGAGTTGAGAAAATTCCTCCAAAGTGGGCACCAATTGATAGTCGGGGAATATGAAACAGTGGTGAAGGGGGTCAAAGAACTGGAACAACACCTTTACCATGTCCTCTTCCATGCTGGTGTTGACTAGGCTGAGCAGTCTACCATGTCTTTCACTGAAGGGGGAGCTTTCCGGAATTCTGTATGTGAGCTCCTTGAGTTGAGGAGGGATTCTCACAAGGTTGACTTGGATAGTTTTCCTGCGAAGAATTTCCATGACCTACAAAACAAGAACAAAGATGAAGATCTAAACCCTTGAAATGGTTAGTGAATGCATATGATTCTTTATGATGTTCATGATGCATGCACAAACATATGTACAAGCAATTCACACAAAACCCTAGTTTCAGGCTTGCCTGGGGTTTCATAGGTAAGTACCCTCTTGAGTGAAGTTGGCTTAAAAACCTGTCCTATAAATAGTAACCGGGTTCTAAGGAGCTCAATATCATTGGATTATTTTCCATGTTCATTGTTTTGGTTTAGCCACTTAACTAGCGACCAAAATATTCCAAGAAAACAACCCTCAATGAGTGTAGTATCGAGTATCTACCAACTTCGGACTGCACCAAAGCCGGTCATCTCACTACCCCTAATGAAAGGCCAAGATGGTCAAGTAAGGTTCTAGGTCATTAGTGCTTAGTGACATCACTCAGTGGCCCCGTACTCTCCTTGATTGAACTCAAGGGTTATCGGTACTCACAAATATGTCGTACTAATATAGCTATTGCTTCAACCGTGTCGGTATACCCCGCACAGTTTCCACAATGTATTGCTATCTATGAATGTTTCCCCAAATCTGGGTGTAGGATTTCAAGCCCAAATAAGAGAACCAAGATATAAAGCAATCAAAGCAAACAATTAGTCATGCAAGAGGGTGATCTAAGCCCTAAGGTTACTCCACTTTTAAAATTTTCCCCAGCAGAGTCGCCAGTTCTGTGATACGGTGGGAGAACTGACTTGGGTTTTGCGTTTGTTTTCGCAAATGTTTCGGTTGAGCAAGAGTCGCCACCGACTTTTTATTTTATCCTAAGGAAAGGTTAAAAAGCACAGCAAAAACCTTTGAGATGTTTTCTTGGGTTCGGGGAGTAGATTATAGAAAGGGAAGGTATTAGCACCCTTTCTATCCATGGTTATCCATGGGCTCTTAGTTACTTGCTTAGATCACTTGCCTTGCATTTTCAATTGTTTGAAATGGTGCTTTCAATTGTTTGAAATGGTGCTTTGTGTGTGGGTTTGAAAATGTTTTGAAAAGAGGCCAATGTGGTGGCAACCTTTGTAATGATTCATGTTTGAATGTATACAAAGATGTATTTGTCTTTTGAAAAGTTTTCAATGTTTTTGAAAGTTGTTTTGAAAGTGTGTTGTGATGTGTGTTTTGGAAAATGGCAAGGATTGTTTTACAAGATTGGTCAAGTAACCAAGAGCTATCTACCCTAAATTTCTCAAAGATCTTTCCTATGTTTTAACCCTTTTAACAATATTGTTCCACCATTGTATTTGGTGGACAATCTTGTGTTAGGATGTTAACGGGACGGGCGCAGGTCATCGTTTAGACCATGATTGCAATGGTGCTAAGTGTCTTTGGCAATTTTTCTTTAAGGGACTTGATCATTTTTAGGCAACTTTCGAAAGCGTCATCGAGGGACTATGATCATTTGAATTGTTTTGTTTTGCCAAAGACACCCAACATGCAACATGGCCCATTATTGAAGGCAACAAGTGGAGTAACCCTAGGGGTGCAAGTGTGATTGGTGTTGTCCATTTTCATGCTTTGTTGTCTTTGAATTAGGTCAAGCTATTTGTTATTTGATTTTTGCATACAAACCCTAAGTCTATCATGGCATATTTAGAAAGCTTTAAAATGCGGAATTTAAAGTCCTAAATTATTACAACATAATTATGGGATGGGGGGTACAAATGTTCAAATGGGGATATTTAGCAAGAAATTTAAATCTAAACTATTACAATCCAAATTGAATATACAAGTTATTTAATTGTACAATAATTGAATAAATACAATAAATATGCAAAATGCACAAAAATGGTTTTATATGTATGTAAAAGTATTTTTCATGTGACATATAAACAAAAATATAAAAAAAGGTTAATTTTTGGATATTTTCATGGTTTAGGGCAAAACCCTAATTTTGTAAATAAAATAGTATTTATTATTTATCATATACAATATATATTAACTATATACAAAAAAATAAATAAAAAGAAAGTATATTGTAAAAAAGTGATTTTTGAGGTTAAATATTAATAAAAGAAAATATGTATTATTTTTATGTTTTTATCCTAAATATTCTAATAACTATATAAGTATTTATATTATATATTAAATATACACAAAAATAAAAATATTTATTATTTACAAAAAAAAAGTATATTTTTTAGAAAATGTTTTCAAAAGGTAAAAATAAAATAAAAATCAGAAAATAAAATGTATTTGTATTATTTTCTAGGGTTTAAATAAAAAAGTATATATATATATATATATATATATATATATATATATATATATATATATATATATATATATATATATATATATATATATATATATATATATATATATATATATATATATATATATATATATATATATATATATATATATATATATATATATATATATATTCATTTACATACATATGCCTAACAAAACAAATAAATGCCAAATAAATATTAAAAAAACGTGAAAAAATATTTTTAGTGTTTTTTCATGTTTGAGCAAAAATATAAAATCAGAATCAAAAAGAAAAAATCAAAAATGACAAATATATCACATAATGGGTTAGGGGGGTGTATGTGGAAAAATATGGTGCAAACAGAAAAAACAAGTCAGGCCCAGCCCAAGGGGTTTGTCTTCAACCTCCAGCCATTTTCAAACAAAAAACGCGTGTTTTCTCTTGTCCCTGCTATCTCTTGATTCTTTGACTTTTAAAAAAAACTTATAACATCAAAAATGTAGAGCATCAAACCACGAATTCATACATATAAAGAACTTGATCTAACTCTCAGAAATGAGAGAGAATTTCTTCTCCCCCAATTCCTGACCTAACTTTTGTTCAATATTCAGGTTCAAAATTCTCTCAGTACACACAACATAAATGAAAAGTAATGATATGGATAGCTTCAGGGCCATGAGTAGGACATGTTTCATTCATAAACCTAAGCCTAACTCTTCCTAGATTGAGAGATAGGAGTCCATGTTTTTACCTGTTCAGCTTGAATCGTGTACAGCAATGTGGGTACTTTCAATGGAATTTGAGGACTTGTACAGCTTGCTTGAAGTTCAGGGATGCTTCTCCAACCTCTAGCTTGCTTTGAAACTAACTGAATCGAGCTATGGAAGTTCACCTGCAAATCTGAAAAATGAAAATGGCAGATGGGGTTAGGAATGTTACAGCTGGTGTTTAGGGCTTGGAACAGTTTCAATGGATGGTATGGAATGTGTTTGCAAGGTTATTAGCCAAAGTGCACGAGTGGATTGAGTTATGGATCTCAATCTGCAGCAGGTGCCCTGTTTTGCCACAAAACTGTGTTTTGATTAATGAGAAGGTTTGAACTCTGGTTGATTCGTGTTTTAGGTTAGTTGGATCAAGTGAAAAGTGTTTGCAAAGTTTGTTTAGGCTCTTGCTTGCATGAATGTGTGTTATGGTACAAAATGCAAGCTTTCTTCTTATCTAAGCAAACAAAATGCAAGTTGGATTATAGGCTCCTACAGGCTCCTCAAGCATGCTGAAAATTTGGTTCTTGATCAGTGGGATATGTCCATAATCTTGTGCCCAAAAGATATGGCCTGTACCTCTTTGATTTGTGTTTTGACATAAAGTGCACCTTTTCAAAAATGGTTAAAATGCTTTTTCTAATTTAAGACTAATCCTTTGTGTAATGACTTAATGAACAAGATAATGCTAGGACACAAAGGTTTTGCATTAAATTATTGAGTGAGAATGGGATTAGAGGCCTGTAATCTAGCTTGTGCAAGCTGACTTGAAAAATGCAAAGTGTTATGAACATGAAATTGGCCATGAACAAAGTGACTTTTGCCCAACTTGACAAATTCGAATCTCCATAACCACAAGGGTGTTTGATGAGTTCTTGGACAATTTGGAAAGCTTGGAATGTGTACTACAATCCATCTTTGTAATGCAAGTTAAAATTCCAAGTGGAAGCATGTGAAAAGTGGCCATGAAGTTGGGCAAAAATCCTGCCTAAAATAGGTCAAAAAATTTCTAAGTTAAGAATGTTTTGCACCCTTATTCCAAAAATCATAACTTGATCTACAAGCTTCTTTTGAGAAAACTTTGTGAATCAAAGTCGTAGATTTTGCAATAGACTATAACTTTCATGTTTTGAGTTTTGTTTGAATCCAAATACATCTTGATGAAAAAATGGGACAGAGTTAGGAAAAAATTAGGAAATTTCATAGCTTAGAAAATTTCTAAGTTATGAAATTTCTTCATTTCAAACCCTAATTTGTAATTTTTGATTTCTTGATGAACAAGTTTCACAATTTGATATGTCTTGATGAAAAATGAATCTTGGCACTTGATTTTGACCAAAAAGTCAAAGTTTGACTTTTCAGTATACAGTTAGATTTTGATCAGTTGACTGAAAAATTCATCTGTCAATCTTGTGCATTTGGGATCTTTTGAACTTGTTGAATGTGTCAAGACCATGTCATTGAGTCCTTGAGTCCATATGTGAGCTTGATTTGCCATTGGCCAGGTCAAACAGTCAAAAATTGCCTTTGTGCAGTCAAAACCCTAAAAATAACCATTTTGCCCTTTTGGTGATCTGATCAAATTTCTTATGGAATTGTGATCCAAACTTGATCAAATGGTCCATATGAGTTCATAATGTTGATGTGGGTCAAAAATCATGAGGTTTGACTGTCAATTGACCACAGTTGACTTTTTCCCCAATACAGCTGATTTCTAGGTCAATTGTCCAATTGACTGGGCAAAGATTGGAATCAAGGCTTGAAACTTGGTATGGATAAAATTATGAGTCCAACATGAAGCATGAAAGTCACTTTGGGCATTTTAGGTCAAAACATCTTTGTGCAAACACAAACCCTAATTTGGGTCAACAATGCAAGGAGGAGTCTTGAGCAGAGCAAACCCTAACTGGATCTTGAGCTCCAAGGGTCTTGTGGTGAGAAAATATTGATGAAATGGGAGGGAAAATTTTGGGGTACAACAGTTGCCCCTGTTCAATCTTCTTAGACCTGAGGATGTAGATTGGCTTGCGTGCCTTTCGTGATCTGAAGGTGGAAGATGATTGAACACTAAAGTGCCCAGAAATTTGCACTCGCATAGTGGAGTATCAGCAATGTGATGTCGGGAATGGGCTTATAGATGCCATTTGGAAGTGTAATGGATAATGGTGGAGATGGGCTTAAAGATGCCATCTGGGGTGTCGATCGCGTAAGAGATTCCTTAGCGAGAACTTGCGTACCTGAGAAAGAAAGATGGTTTCCTGACTTGCTACAAGTGTTGATCTTCAGTCTCTTCATACGGATATGCCCTGGCTGGATACAGGTATCGAATCTACAATCAATTGCTCACAGATATGCCCTGGCTAGATACATGTATCGAATCTGGAATTAGTCGTCTACAGATATGCCCTGGCTAGATACAGGAATCGAATCTTGGAATTGGTCGTCTACAGATATGCCCTGGATGGATACAGGTATCGAATCACTAAACTATTCATGCAGATATGCCCTGGCTAGATACAGGTGTCAAATCTGGAATTAGTCGTCTACAGATATGCCCTGGCTGGATACAGGAATCGAATCTTGGAATTGGTCGTCTACAGATATGCCCTGGCTGGATACAGGTATCGAATCTCTAAACTATTCATGCAGATATGCCCTGGCTAGATACAGGTGTCGAATCCACAATCAAATACTCACAGATATGCCCTGGCTGGATACAGGAATTGAATCTGGAATTGGTCGTCTACAGATATGCCCTGGCTGGGTACAGGTATCGAATCTGGAAATTGTCGTCTTCAGACATGCCCTGGCTGGATACAGGTATCGAATCTGGAATTTGTCGTCTACAGATATGCCCTGGCTAGATACAGGTATCGGATCTCTAAACTCTTCATGTAGATATTCCCTGGCTGGATACAGGTATCGAATCTACAATCAAATACTCACAGATATGCCCTGGCTGGATACAGGAATCGAATCTGGAATTGGTCGTCTACAGATATGCCCTGGCTAGATACAGGTATCGAATCTGGAATTAGTCGTCTACAGATATACCCTGGCTGGATACAGGTATCGAATCTCTAAACTATTCATGCAGATATGCCCTGGCTAGATACAGGTGTCGAATCCACAATCAAATACTCACAGATATGCCCTGGCTGGATACAGGAATCGAATCTGGAATTGGTCGACTACAGATATGCCCTGGCTGGGTACATGTATCGAATCTGGAAATTGTCGTCTACAGACATGCCCTGGCTGGATACAGGTATCGAATCTTGAATTTGTCATCTACAGATAAGCCCTGGCTAGATACAGGTATCGAATCTGGAATTGGTCATCTACAGATATGCCCTGGCTGGATACAGGTATCGAATCTCTAAACTATTCATGCAAATATGCCCTGGCTAGATACAGGTGTCGAATCCACAATCAAATACTCACAGATATGCCCTGGCTGGATACAAGAATCGAATCTGGAATTGGTCGTCTACAGATATGCCCTGGCTGGGTACAGGTATCGAATCTGGAAATTGTCGTCTACAGACATGCCCTGGCTGGATACAGGTATCGAATCTGGAAATCAATCACTCACAGATATGCCCTGGCTAGATACAGGAATTGAATCTGGAATTGTGACAGTTGATAGTAATCATCTTCGGATTGTCCTTTTTTCTTGAAAAGGTAAAACATCAATTGTATGCAATGTCATGATGTATGAAATGCATGATGTCATGATGTTTTTCAAGAATAAATGAGATTGTGTGATATGATGCGTATATGCATGCGTCATGGTGTATGATAATGTGATGAATGTATTTTTGTCTAGGAAAATAAATCCTTGACGACTTCCGGGAGTTTGTGGAATCCTGAGCTGATGTTGAAGAGTGGAGTTCTTAGCTTCCGTTGGGGATGATGGTTGCAAGAATAAACCGGTAGGAGAAGATGACTTTGTCGGGGGATAAACTTGTTGGAGAGATTACTCTGCGGAGAATTATTCTGTGGGAAGAGATACTTCGCTGAGGTTTTGATGAGAGCTCCGCTGGGGATTCCACTGATGAGTTATGTTGGGGAATTTGATGAACTCCGCTGGGGATAGGAAGAACTTCGCCGAGGACGATCCTTCCGTGGTAATTAGCTGAGGATAACCCAGTTATACCCTGGTGGGAAATAACCTTTGAATGAAACTGGGGAGATGTGTTCGTACTCTGCAGGGGATAAGCTTCCAGAATCTACTGGGGATAAGCTTCAGAATCTACTGGGGAAAATGATTCAACTTTCCTGGGGAAACTTTTCAGACTGTACTGGGGAATGGTTCCACTGGGGTGTCTGCTATTCCGCCGGGGAACAATCTTATATTGAGATTGCCGGGGATGCTTGCTGAGGAATGTCTATACTCCGCTGGGGAATGTTGAGATCTTCTGGGGATACCCAACTTCCTTAAGGCTGACAGTAGACTAACTCTGCTTGGGGAGAGTATCGCTGACTTGCTGGAGATACTGTGTCCAGCGCCTGATGGATGACAAAGAAATTTTGTTTGAAAAAACTCTCGTTCCAATCATTGCTTACCCGGATGTTTCAATAGTAACCATTTCCGCCAATCCTCCCATGGTCTCCACCAAAAGACCCGTCAGGATTACATCCGTTCCGAAGGTGACTCCACTGATAATTACTATGCTAGGGCCAATCCCATACTCCTCAGATAAAATTATCCCTTGGAATTATGGGGGTGACGTCTACTACCACGAAGTCAAGCAAGATTAGCTAGTTGATGAAGACTCGGTTTTTGAGAGGGTTGACCCTGACATCGACAACATTGTGGGAACTAGCAAAATAACCAGAAGTGGAAGAGTGTTCTCCCCTGATATTGCTCCTTCGAAAATTGTTACCGGTCCTGTGATCATTCCTGTTTTGTTCCTACTGATACTACTACTACAGTTCATGTGGTTACCCTTGCTGACACTCCTATCGCTGAGTCGACCGAGACTCGGGGCAAAGGCATTTTGGTTGAACCTGTACGGATGAAGGTGCAAACAGTATATATCCTAGAGGCTTCCAAGAAGGAGATGGAAGAAATTTTTAAAATTATAAAGAGAAGCGACTACAATGTAGTCGAACAGCTAAGGCAGACCCCTTCAAAGATTTCTATGCGAGCTTTATTGTTGTGCTCCAAAGCTCATGCAAAGGCCTTGGTGAAATTTCTTAAAACTTCCCATGTGCCACAGGAAACCTCTGCTGACCAATTCGAAGATTGTGTGCCTAGTTTGATAGCTGATAACGGTTTGGGCTTTTCTGATGTTGATCTGACACCTAGAGGGAGGAAACACAATGAGGCGTTGCATGTCTCTGTCGAATACAGGGGCACTACTTTGGCCCATGTCCAGGTAGATACTGGTTCATCATTGAATGTGCTGCCTAAGAAAGCTCTGGATAGACTAGACTATGAAGGTTTGACCTTAAAACCCAGCAACATAGTGGTCAGGGCCTTCGACGGTTCGAAGAGAATGGTGCACGGGGAGGTGGACATCCCCATTAAAGTTGGAACTCATACCTTTGATTCAACTTTCTATGTGATGGATATTCGCCCTTCATATTCCTGTTTATTAGGCCGACCTTGGATTCATAACGCTGGTGCCGTCACCTCTACATTACATCAGATGTTGAAGTACCCGATGAAGGGAAAAATCATCATTGTCCATGGAGAGGAGGAATATATGGCAGTCACCTGAACTCCTTCAGATATGTGGAAATGGATGGTGAATTCATCAAAACTCCGTTTCAGCATTTCGAGGAAGTCCCACAAACAATTGCGGCAACCAAGACTGTTTCCAAAGTTCCGAAGATTACCAGACCTCCGCTGAAGATGGCTTCTCTGAAAGATGCCAAGGCAGTAGTCGAAGAAGGTGGGTGTACCATTGAAGCTACCGGCAGAAAATAGAGCCGCCACCGAACTTTATTTATCCCGAAGGAAGGGGAAATATCGATAAAACCACAAGGGAATGGATAATATGGTCTTGCGACCAAGAGAAAGGGTAAGGGGGTCGATTATGAGAGAGGAAGGTATTAGCACCCCTCGCATCCATTATACTCAACGGGATCCATTTTGTTCGTTTGTCTTAGAGGGTGTGTTTATCTACAACTATGCTTGCTTAAGGGGAAATGAAAGGTTTTTATTATTGCATTTGTGAGGGTTTCGCGACCATTTGCCTACGTATCCAATGAAGGAATCAGAACATTGTAGTTCCTCTAGAAAATGGTTTATTTGTTTGTGTTTTTTTTAGTGGGTGACGTTAACACACGCATTCTAGCAATAGGCACGGCCGGTATCGCGATAGAACAGAGATAACATGCCCTTTGGGGGAGTTTTGATTGGTTGAGTGTTTTTGTGAGTTCAAGTAATGATTAAAGAGTGTTTTGGATTTTTGACTTGATTAAAATAGTTTGTTTGGCTAAAAATGGATGCGGATGAGATTTCGAAGATACGACGACCTAATGTAGAAGTTTTGACTTAAAAGGTGTGAGTTTGAAAATTGAATCTTTTAGGAAAATTATCTTAGGTTTAACAAAATAATAAACAAACGAAATATGAATGATGGTATTCGCACGATTAGACGAGACGTGTTTGATGACGTGAAGTCAACAAAGTCAAAATATTTCCCTTGGGTTTGAGACGGACAAAAGATATAAATATTAACGATCGATGACAAAAATGACGATTGAACGATTAAATAATGAAAAATTAAATTATACTAGCATGCATTTTAAAGGATTAAGTAAATAACCAAAGTTATATAAAGACTAAATAACATGTATTTTTAACAATTAAACAAATAACAAAAATTAAATAAAAACTAAATTATGAAACATATATTTTTGAATAATTAAACAATGAAAGATTAGTTAACAAATTAAATAAAGATTAAATTATAAAAGCATGTTTTTTATGTTTTATAACAATTATAAATATATAATAACAAGTTAGAAAAAGGAGGACATAAAGCTAAAAGAAATGAAAAAAAAACGTCCCAGCCTGGACCTGAACCCGTGCCCCTCCTGAATTATGGTTGACTGCCTTGCCAAATGAGCTATGTTGTTTATCTATTATGCACTCTCTAAGCCAAATGAAATAAAAAAAAGGTAGAGCAACTGGGTTGGGCTCTAATATTTAGGCCCAAACCCGAATTGACCTTGGAGAAAAGAAGGATTTACGAAACCCTAAGGGAACAAGGTTGGGCGCTGCTAACTGTAAGGTAGAACAATTACATTGTTATTATTATCCTCTCCTACCTCTACGGTATCGATTAAAGCAAAAATAAATGTCCTCCTTCCCCACAAACCTTCATATTCCTTCTGCCCTGTTAACAAAACAAAACTCCTTTCTCTCAAATTCTCAATTAAACCTCTCTCACGATAACCTCTTCTCTCTATTTCAGTTTCTTTTACTTTAATCTAGTTTTAAAACAGCAGAAAAAAAGTCTTGAAGCTTTCTCTCTCGCGAACTCTTTCAGTTTTCTCTCTGATCCCATTGCTTCTTCTTAAATGGTTATCCTTTCTCACCATCATTGATCTCAAACTCTCATCTCTCTCACTTCTCACACGAATTCTCTCTTCCTCACGATAAACTTTCTCTGTTTCTAAAGTTCCATCTCATCTTTCTTTTCTCTCAATCTCAACAAACAACATGAACAAAAAATTGCAGAAAAGAAAAAAAGAATTCATAGTGATGATTACCGAATGGTAGAAATGACGATTAGGTTGCGCAAGTTGTGGTCACAGTGGTTGGCTGATGTTGTTGCTTATGGGTGATGACGGAGGGAGCACGAGTTATCTTTGCCATAGCAGACCTCTGGTGGTGACGAGGCTCATCTTACGATTTTGCAGATCTGAAGATGTTTGCGAGGTATGTTTCGTGTAGTCCAAAATTGTGATTGCTACGGATTGTGGTGTGTGAGTTCTACGAAATTAGATTTATTGCAGTTTTTTTGAGAGTGTTTTAGTTTGGAGTTTTACAGAGGGGGCTTTGTGTTGGTTTTTTGTTTGTAGGTTGAATGTTACTACATTTGCAGGTGTTGATGGAAGTCTGTAAGTTGTTGCAGGGAGGGAGGTATGGATGTAAAGTTTAGTGAACGAAAGGTTTAGAGTAGAATCTGGAGAAGGGTTTTGGTAGAAGGTTTTAAAAGTTAACGATTTTTTTGTGAAGATTTTGCTGAAGTTTTTTTTTTGGATTTTGAGGGGTTTTCAGAGTCTGCCCCTCTTTCTTTCTCTGTTGTTAGTCTCAATTTATAATGAAACAGAGGTGGAAATCAGGGGGGAAATTAGGGGAATTTGAACATTGTTGGTATGCTGTTTTGTTGTCTTTTGAGTACAGGTTCTGTTTTTATCCATTTTGGTGCAAAGATAGCATAATAGATATTTTGGGCTGTATGATGCAGGTTTTGGGCTTGTTCTGTTGGACAGTTTTCTACAGTTTGGCATGTTGTGTTTGGCTTGTCCTGTTGGACAGTTTTATATGCAGGTGATATCTTTTTCTCTCTTACCTCTCAATGATATAAAGCAACCTGCTTTTTATTCTAATAAAATCCTGAAGGGTTGGCTATTTAGGAATATGATGATGCCTTTGAGGTTTTGGCTGTTTGTTAGCCTTCTATTTTTATGAATCATTGTTATTTTGTATGTGCTGATTTTGCCGCTTTATTGGACAGTATGCCGCTGCATATTTTTCTGGCTTGTATTTCTTTGGCTGTTTTGGTGTGTTTGGTAATTCTGACTTGTTTTTGGCGCTGCAGTTTTCTGTTATGTCTTGTTTGCTTGTTGCTGTTGTTAGCAGTCTTGCTTTAATTTGGCAGCTTGACTATTTTGCTTTAGCAATAAGAAAATGTTTTCAATTTTTCTTTCTCCTTTTTGTGAACCAAAATGGAAACTTTTTGTGATTTGCAATTGGGAGAAATGGTCCATGATTAAAGATAAACCCCTTCTGATTTCTGATTCCAAACACCAACCCTGATGATGAGCATTTTTATTTTAACAAATAATTGTTTGGAAATTTTCATATGTCAATTGTTTGCTAATTTTTTCTTTTCTTGGTCTTGTTTCATGAACACGAGAATTGGACGATCAAAGCGAGGCAAGGTGAAGAGAAGATCGTGGTTAGCAAGGAGTGGACGCGTTTCTGGGGGGATGAAGACTTGGAGAAGCACACATTATTTATTTCTTTGTAAACAAAACAAAATGTAGTTTGTATTTCATGCTGTAATCCCTTTGGTCAAATTGTTCACAAGAAATGTACTTTGAATGATATCTCTTTAAATCGTGTGAATGATGAATTGGTTGTGCAAAATTAACAACTCTTGAATCTTGATTGAAAGTAGCAATTTCCGCTTGAATGATTTGAATGCACATCTTGCTTTTATAACTTGAATTTCAAGAAATCATGAACAAATGTGGTAACTTGTATTTCAAGCAATCATGCACCTTATCTTTCAAAATCCAATCAAACTCTCAAACAAAATAAATGCTTGAGAATTAAATTCCACTTGGTTAATTTGAACCCAAAACAAAATGGCCACCTAAACCTTATCTTCTCATCACGCTTGAACCAAACTTTCACTTCTCGACCAGAACCCTAATTTTGATATTCAAACCACAATAACTTATAACTTAAGCAACAAAACACGCCTTGACGGTGATGACCCCCAGCCTCATTTCTTGTGCCCGAACTCCACATTTGTCAACTTAAACTTCAAACTCTCGACTCAAAGGCTTAGAGACTTTAAGAAGAAAACTTGAAATGCGAGGAGATGAAATTCTTGACCTAATGCCCTGAGCTTTGAGGCAGGCGAAAGAAACATCTTCCCAGAAACCAAAAACCCAAAACCCTAGCCTCTTGACCAACAAATAGGGAAATAAACCCTAATCTAGGCCCTGATAAATTTGAGCGAGAATCAACCTTGTAACGTGATGACAAAATTCATTCCATGATCCCCTAATCGAGAACCAGATGCATTTCCCTTTTACCTGATAAGAGAGCTTCAAAACAAAATTAGACATAAAGAGGGCGCAGCCCTAATACCTTGAACCAAAACGCCTGATTTCATGAGATGCGGGATATGTAAATGACTGAGTAAAAATGGTGCAAATGGGATGCATAGTTCAAAGCCAGACAAAAGAGGTAGGGCAAATTTGGGGTACGAAAACCATTTGGGGCCAACTCCTGGATATTCCCTACAAATCTGACAAATTTGGTTTGGGTTTTACTTCAGGAGCCCAGAAAGTTGTTCGTTGTGCTCGTGTCGGGGAACCACCTTTGCGGATCAGCAACCATGGAGTAAATGCAGTGGAGGATAGTGATGACAGCTGTGACCTGGAAGAATGGATTTTTCCAACTATCAGCGAAGGACTCAAAAACTGGGAAGCCAAATAATTTGTCCATTTTACTTTTATCCAACAGTAATTGTCTTTAAATTTTTGTCGGACTTGTAATATTTAAACAATTTAGACTTTTAAAACCTTGTGTCTTACCCGAGGCACAACGGTCCATTTTTAAGGGTTGTTACTTCATTTTCATATGTTATCAATGAATAATGGACGTTTTTGCATGCAAATTTTATGCGCTTTGTTCTTCTTTTTCTACATTTTTATTTTTTCAAAGATAGGTATGCTCTTACACACACTCACATATCAAAATGCATATCCACATCTACTCAGGATCCCATGGGTAACGATTCTGCTATGGCATATTGTAACTTTGAAAATCCGATCCACCATGCTGAAGACGAAGGTGAGGAAGATTGTGAGGTACCAGGTGTTGTACCCCAAAATTTGCCCTCCCATATTTCTCAAAACATTTCAAGAAAATTCACAAGTCCAACCCGGCGCGTTATATTCAGGTGTTCTTTCGCTAAGATATCTCTGATAACGTATTCTCAAATTCAGGTTCGGCTCAAGAGTCAATTCTTTAAAGAAGGTATCCGAATGTGTGAGTTTTCTTGAAGAAATATAATGAAAAAGTGTTGAAAGTGCAGTTTTTACGCGCTAAAAAATTCATAACTTGAAGATCGTGACTCGTTTTGAACCCGTTCCGGTGGCCAAAATTCCGTCTTGACATTATCTACGTTTTCATCTCTCACGGCTGGAAGCCAATTTCGATCAGAAGGTCTTCAAAAATGTGGATTTATCAAGTATTTTCGTGCAGAAAATTTGTGACAGAAGTTTATTTGCGTTATGTTCAAAAAATCATAACTTGGTCGATTTTCATCGTATCGAGCTGGTTCCGGTGCCAAAATTTCACAAATTGAGTTGGCTACATTTTCACAGAAGGCATTGAGTTCAAACGGTATTCAAAAGGCCTTCGTTTTTTGCTCAGAGTGCGTGACACGCTGAAAATCCTGAATGCTGAATATTATTTCATCTGAGCCGAAACTTCGAAAATTCATAACTCGGTCAATTTTTATCGGATTGAACTCATATTTTTACACAAGGTCACTGACTCATAGATCTACAACTTTGCTTCAAAAGTCGAGACCAAATTATGCACCGATCAATACCAGTTTTTTATTGAAGAACGTGTCAGAGTCGACACTGGAGCCCAAAATAAGTTTGTCTGAGCTGAAACTTCAAAAATTCATAACTAATTCACCGTTTATCCGATTGAGTCGATTTTCGGACAGGAGTTAGTTCTCGATGCCGACTACATTTTGTTTCCACATTTCAACTTCAAAAATTGCACTTAAGTCCCTGCGATTTAGCCTGGAAAATGACGAACTCAAGTGAACATGGGAGGCCCAATTGCACATTCAAAGCCCATTTTCTTTACCCTAATTTCCATTATATAATCACCTTCTTTTCACATAAACCAAAGAGGAGAGAAAAAGAGAGAAAAAACCTTGCCACAACACTGTTGGAATATCAAACTCTTTCAAGAACCCTAAAACCTTGAAATCCTTATTACAAATCCCTCTCTCACTATAAACAAGCCATCACAGTCACAAACAAACACCTCACTACTTCTTAAGTAAGGGTAAGGCTGGCTTGATCTCCATGATCCTAATTTTCCAGTAAGGCATAAAAGCATTTAGGCCACTGATCTTCCAGTAAGGGTAAGATTGATTTGATCTCCATGATAAAAATGGTATAATCATTCATACATGCCATATTGTGCCTAAACATTAAATTTCTTCATATGTTGGTTTTATTTGAATTTTTATGATTTTATTTAATGTGTTCATGAGGTTCAACACTGCAGATCTAGACAGGATCCCATGCAGGTTCATTAAGGAACGTTGAGGCCAAAAGCCAAATGGCCAAAAGGCCAAAAGCCAAATGGCCAAAACAGAACATTTTACACATGACCCCAATACATGGCGAGACAGACATCCTGAGAAGATTAAGGAACGTTGAGGCCAAAACGCAAATGGCCAAAAGCCAAAAGCCAAATGGCCAAAGTAGAACAACTTATGCATGATGAGGCCAGAACACAAATGGCCAAACCACTCCAATTCACCTCTAAAAAGGGGACAGAAACCCCCCAAGGTATTGTATTTTCTTTCTTTTCCTTATTTTATTTATTTCAATTATTTCTTTTTTTTAATAAATTCCTTTAATTTAACTTATTTTCATAAAATATAAAAAATAGTAAAAAAACAGAAAAGTCATAAAAATCAAAATATATTTATTTAATTAATATTTTTTGTAAATAAATCTCACTAATTAATTAGATTTAAATTTAGGTTTAATTCAAATATTTTTCTTAATAAATTAAAAATTTGTAGAATTAGGGTTTTAATCAATTTTTATCCTTTTTTCTTTTCTTTTCACTAATAATTAATTATTTATTTTTATAAATCAAATTGCCATTAATTAATTAATTTAATTTTAGGTTTAAATTTTAACATGTTTTTCTTAATAAATAAAAGTTGTAGAATTAAGGTTAATTAGTTAATTTCATTTAATTCACATAAAAAACCATAAATCCAAAAAATCTCAAAATAATTTCTTTTTTCATTTTAATTTAATTAATTTAATAATTTAATTTAATTTCATTAAAAAGGGTCCAACGCCCTCGCTTCCAATTTTAATTCCAATTCGCGCATTTTATTTTGCTTCTTATAATATTAATGTAATTCTCCCAAAGCCGTGTAAATGTAATTTCTCGCACTTTCTTTTATTTTCTGTCAAATCGGGTCCTGGAAATTTTGGCGATGTGGACCCGCGCCTTTTGTAATAGTTTAGAACTTTACCTTTTTCCGCATCTTTTTTAACTGTTAAATAAATGCATGCAAGAATGAATGACAAAAAAATAAAAACAAACGCATAGATCACCCATAACCTGACAAGACAAAAATAAATGAATCTGACACACAAATCACACACCACCCCTAGGGTACGCCTCACTGTTGCCTTGCCTCGAAAGGTGATCATCGAGTAGAGGATGTCTTAGTAAGTCCTCATGATCCGGGAACCTGGCGTGAGGGTAGCTTCTAAGGTGTCTTCCCATTGCTCTGGTGATCACCATGTCCCGAACCTCGAATTAACCCGAACACCTCCAACGGTGGTGCTACCTACCTCTCAATGGTGGGATGACACTACTTTAAAGGACATTTACACCGACGAATTCCTTAGGGTAGGTAGGTTCTCATAGATACTTGCTCTAAATTTCAAACAAAAATTCAAAAATACTTTTCACACCAACACATTTTCAAAAAGCTTTCGAAAACATTTTTTCAAACACTCTTAAGGACCGATACAAGAGTCAAACTGAGATTTTCAAATAAACTTTTTTAAAACCCACAATTGAAAAGCAAACAAACCATTTTGAAAACACAAATGAGCAAGTATCTAAGAGCCCATGGATAACCATGGATAGAAAGGGTGCTAACACCTTCCCTTTCTATAATCTACCTCCCGAACCGAGAGCAATCTCTATAAGGAATTTTTCTGTGCTTTTGTCCTTTCCATTTGGAGAAAATAAAAGACGGTGGCGACTCTTGCTTCCGCGACATTCCGCGAACCAGCGTTAAACAGTCAGTTCCAGATCCACCGATCACAGAACTGGCGACTCTGCTGGGGAACAAATTTTAAAGTGAGGTGTACCTTAGAACTAAGATCACTGTGTTTTCAATTGTATTGACTTGTCTGCTTTAAATTTGTGGGTTGCATGGGAGTTACAGAGATCCTAACCCGGATCTGGGGATACCCTGTTTAGGTAGCATAAGCTGTGAGGGACCTGTCCGGCGTATACCGACATGGGTGAAGCAGTGGCTACGTTGGTGTGGCGCCTTGGTCTGTACCGATATCCCTCGTGTTGAAACGGGGAGAATATGGGTCTTCCAAGGAGTCATTAAGCACCAACAGACCTTAGAACCTTAAATGACCCAACTTGGCCATTAGAACAGTAGCAGTATGCTACGCCCATTGAGGCTAAACTCTCGTGATGGTTCTGGCCGCAAGAAAAGATTGCGATGCTGGAGTTATGACCGATTGAGGGTAGTCAATGATATTGGGATCCTCTAAGAACCCGGTTACTTTTGATTAGGACAGGTATGAACCAACAAACTGAAAGAGGGTAATACCCAGACCTCATGCTGGCCTAAACTCTAAGGGATCTCTTGTGTGACTTGTGTGCCTTCGTACTTGACTATTTGCATGCTTGTTATCTGACACATGAACTACTTGCAGGTTTTGTTTATAGTCCTTAATTGGGACTCATAACAGAGTTACTAAGTCTTGTAGGTTTTGTTTATAGTCTTTAATTGGGACTCATGACAGGTTTTACTTGAGTTTCCCGCAGGTTTTGTTTATAGTCCTTAATTGGGACTCATAACAGAGTGTACTGAGTTTCTTGCAGATTTTGTTTATAGTCCTTAATAAGGACTCATAACAGGGTTTACTCACATTACCCCATGCATACCATAACATCATACCATTGCATACATCCTAACCTATTTCAAGGATCTCAAGGGCTTGTGATGCAGGTCATGATGAATCAACTATCCCAGCAAGGGGCAAAGAGGATTTATTTTCCTCTAGCCAAGGTAGTCAGGGGCTATGACCACTTGATATGGTGAGCTCTGACTCCTGAAGAAGGTTCCCTAACCAAGGTTGTTTGGAAATCAAAACCAGACATGATGACTAAAGTCAGGGGCTATGACCCACTTGATATGGTGAGCCTTTGACCCTTGGAAGAAAGACTCTCAACAAATATGAAGTTTCTTTCAATCAAGCTACCGGATCCAAATGCTAACGAATTTCCTTGTTTACCCCGTGAGGTCCTTGAAAACATTACATGCATGTCATACTCATCATTGCATAACAGGTATCCTTGTTGCAGGTCACTTACCGTTCTCGCTGTTTATTTCAGCAATGGCTCCACAGCAGGATAACCAGGACCTTCACGCTCAAGAGACTCAATTCAGGGAAATCTTCCTAGGTTTATCCAAGGGGCAGGAGGAGTTGAGGACACTCCTCATGGGGAATCTGACCAGAAAGAGTCCTAAAGATGACAAGGACGAACAGCTGAAACGTCTACAAGCTGAGGTAGACACATTGAAAACCCAGATGCTGGGGCAAAGGGCACTCATTCAAGGTTTAGCTCAGGAGCAAGGAGAGCTGAGGGCCATGATCAGTCAGTTTCATCAAGACATGAAGCAACCATCCCGAGTCAGGGACCCAGTCAATAATCAACTTCCAAGAAGTCAAAGGTTTGGGCCTCTCCAAGCTGCTATTACTTCACAGGTCCAACAACGACCTCGCCCAGAACAACGGGCTGATCAGAGCAAACCAGACAGGCCTAAAAGGCAGTTCACCAAGATCAACATGTCGTTGGATCAAGCACTACAACAAATGTTGGAGGCAGGGCTGATCACCTTAAGGGCTCCTCTCCGGAATCCAAACACTTCTGCTCCTAACTATCATCCCAACGATAGGTGCGCATACCATTCTGATAGCCCAGGGCATACTACGGACAACTGCTGGCCTCTCAAAAACAAGATTCAAGACATGATCGACGCTGGAGAGATTCAGTTCAAAGTACCCAAGATTCCCCACATGATCACTGCTCCCTTGCCAAAGCATGGCTAGGATTGAGACTTTTGTTCATTCGAATGTTCAAGTTGCAATTTTCTTTTGTTTAAACATTTATTCATGTTAAAACATTGTTATTCCATTAATGCATCGCTTATGTCTATTTTTGAATCAATATATTCGCATTCACTATATGCAAACTGTTTTCATATTTTTTCTGATGTCAACTCTTGATCTAAAATTCTAAAGCCTCTTGAGGGAGGATGACGAAAACGATACCATAATCTACAGTATGCTTTTGAACAGACCCCGCAGATGAGGTACAGGCATTGTTTCAATCCCTAAACACTGGAGTTATAAGGATGATAATCCCTCGTCAACCCCTTTGAGCCAAAGAAGTAGGAGTTTTTCTTTTCGAAAATTAAAACCCTTAATTATAACCTGGGGCAGGGTAGTTCTCTCAGTTGATCCAAGTGCATAATAAATGGCACCAAAAAGGTCCTTACAAAAAAAAAGACAGTGATGGTTCTGAATAATCAATAAGGACAGGCAGTCATTATATATCTCAGAAATGAAAGCTCAAAAAGTAAAAATCTACGAAGGAGACTTACAAAACTGGGGCATCCCGCTGGCTGTAATTCCAAAAAAGGAAACAGTTCAGGCAAAAAAGAAAGGGATAACAGAAAAAATCAGACAAGAAAGAGGTATTACCAATCCTCAACAAGAAAGGAGTGACTGCCTATTCAAAATAAGTTATCAACATCCAAACCATCATCGGAATATCCGAGCAAAGACTCAAACAAGATCTAACGCACGATCAGCTGAGTTTAGGTTTGAAGAACATCACAAAGAGCGGGTGGGTACAAATAAAAATTTGAGCCTTTATCCTTTGTTTCTTAAACCGTGAACCAGGCCACGTTATAACCCTTAAAAGTCCTAGCTGAAGCATGGGTTAGTTCGAAAGCATACTGTTACAAAAGGTATCCTGACTCCTTAAGGCCTACGGTAAATACGGAGTTGACATCACGTTTTACAAACATTCACTTGTTTTATGAAAAAGAATGCATTTTCAAAATCTTCAAGACAGACATAAGCTTTGCATTTTTGATATAACATTGTTTGCATATGACTTTTTGCTTGAACAGCAGGAAAATTCGCACGAAGAATATTTGGTGAACAAAAGAACTCCCAATCAAGGGGCACAACATGATCATGGTCCAATCATCTGGGGCAGTCCAATCAAGATTCGGAGAATCTCTCAAAGGCAAATAGCCTGGGGCAAATCTCCACCTGAGTCACTTGGGGCATTTCAACAACGAATCTGGCCTGATCAAACACCTTCTGGTGGCATGACAAAACAATGTTAACAGGGGCAACTCCCTACATTCCCTGAACATGGACATAGTCGAAAAAATACTACGCACAATCAAAGACCCGCTTGGTTGACACACCTAGGCAAAAATAAGGGCTTCCCGGCGAACCAAAAGGGTTCGGGCAAAATGAGGGATGAAATGAAAAATTTTGTACACCCGGCAAGTCGAAAACCTGAAAAGGCGGCTTGGGCAAAAATGGGTATCCCGGTGGACTGAAAACCCGAAAGGGCGGTCCAGGCAAAAGTTAGGGATCAAAAGCATACGACTAGGTCCTGTCATCTTGTCACCTGCCTACCTGAAGAAGGTTTGACCATCAACAACTATCAGCACCTCACAGGTCTTCCTCTCATACCTCAGAAACAGGGGCAATAGAGAGTGGTCTAAGCAATCTGATTGCTTCTGTCCTCCAAGATACCAAGGTAGGTTCAGCTAAAGAATATGACCAGTACATATTAATTCCCCAGAGAGTGATTCAGCAAGCAGTACACTCCCACCAAGCAAAGCTATTATCAGTCTTAAGGAAGTTGGGTATCCTCCAGCAGATCTCAACATTCCCCAGCACATCATACGGACATTCTTAACAAGCATCCCCGGCAGTCTTGGTCTAAAGATTGTTCCCCGGCGGTATATCAAACGTTCAGTGGAGTCACTTCCCCAGCATATCAAAACTTCCCCAGAAAGTCCAATCCAGTTTCCCAAGGAAAGTTGGAATCCATCTCCCCTAAGCAGTAAGCTTATCCCCAGTAGATTCTGGAAGTTTATCCCTCGCAAAGCGCGAACGCGTCGACCGGCTTTATTTAAAGAGTTATTTCCTTAACGGGATATAACTGGGTTATCCTCAGCCAAAAGCCACGGAAAGGTCGTCGTCAACGTAGTTCTTTCTTATCCCCAGCAAGTTATTATCAACAAATCAGCAAAGTATCTCTCTCCCCACAGAGTATTGCTTCCCAGCAAGATCGTTAAAGTACTTTCCTCCCCGCAGAGTTATTTCATTCGCCAAGTTTATTCCCCAACGGAGTTATCTTCTCCTACCGGTATTCTTGCAACTATCATCCCTGGCGGAAGCAAAATCTATTCTCCAACATCAGCCCAGGAGTGACTTCCCGGCACCCGTCAAGGATTTACTTTCCTAGACGAAAAAAATACATTCATAAACATCTTCATACATTATAGCATGCATATACGCATCATGAACATACAATCTCACGTATTCAGAGAGCATCCCGCATGTCATACAACACGACATCGCATACAACTAACGCTTGTCTTTTCAGGACAAAAGTACAAAAGTGATTACCATCAATGGTCGCAACTAAAGATCCGATTCCTGAATCTTGCCAGGGTGTATCTGTTGATGACCAATTACCAGATCCGATTCCTGTATCTTGCCAGGGTGTGTCTGAAGAGTTCGAGGATCCGATACCTGAATCTTGCCAGGGTGTATCTGTTGAAGATTAGCATTACCAGATCCGATTCCTGTATCTTGCCAGGGTGTGTCTGAAGAGTTCGAGGATCCGATACCTGAATCTTGCCAGGGTGTATCCATTGAAGACTAGCATTACCAGATCTGATTCCTGTATCTTGCTAGGGTGTGTCTGAAGAGTTCGAGGATCCGATACCTGAATCTTGCCAGGGTGTATCCGTTGAAGACTAACATTACCAGATCCGATTCCTGTATCTTGCCAGGGTGTGTCTGAAGAGTTCGAGGATCCGATGCCTGAATCTTGCCAAGGTGTATCCATTGAAGACTAACATTACCAGATCCGATTCCTGTATCTTTCTAGGGTGTGTCTGAAGAGTTCGAGGATTCGATGCCTGAATCTTGCCAGGGTGTATCCGTTGAAGACTAACATTACCAGACTCGATTCCTGTATCTCGCCAGGGCACGTCTGAAGAGTTTAAAGATTCAGCTCCTATAACCAGTCAGGACACATCTATACAAAGAATTTGAAGACCAGCTCCCGTAACAGGTCAGGTAATCATTTTTCTTTTTTGCAGGTATGCAAGTTCTCGCTAAGGAATCTCTTACGCGATCAACATCCAGATGGCATCTATAAGCCCATCCACCTTCCATCATCTCTTAGCATGGCATCTATAAGCCCATCATCCTATCCATCAATCTCCAAATGGCATCTATAAGCCCATTCCCATCATCACACTACTATGTGAGCGCAAATTTCTGGGCACTCTAGTGTTCAATCATCTTCCACCTTCGGATTACGAAAGGCACGTCAGCCAATCTGCATCCTCAGGTCTAAGAAGATTGAACAGGGGCAACTGTTGTACCCCAAAATTTGCCCTCCCATATTTCTCAAAACATTTCAAGAAAATTCACAAGTCCAACCCGGCGCGTTATATTCAGGTGTTCTTTCGCTAAGATATCTCTGATAACGTATTCTCAAATTCAGGTTCGGCTCAAGAGTCAATTCTTTAAAGAAGGTATCCGAATGTGTGAGTTTTCTTGAAGAAATATAATGAAAAAGTGTTGAAAGTGCAGTTTTTACGCGCTAAAAAATTCATAACTTGAAGATCGTGACTCGTTTTGAACCCGTTCTGGTGGCCAAAATTCCGTCTTGACATTATCTACGTTTTCATCTCTCACGGCTGGAAGCCAATTTCGATCAGAAGGTCTTCAAAAATGTGGATTTATCAAGTATTTTCGTGCAGAAAATTTGTGACAGAAGTTTATTTGCGTCATGTTCAAAAAATCATAACTTGGTCGATTTTCATCGTATCGAGCTGGTTCCGGTGCCAAAATTTCACAAATTGAGTTGGCTACATTTTCACAGAAGGCATTGAGTTCAAACGGTATTCAAAAGGCCTTCGTTTTTTTCTCAGAGTGCGTGACACGCTGAAAATCCTGAATGCTGAATATTATTTCATCTGAGCCGAAACTTCGAAAATTCATAACTCGGTCAATTTTTATCGGATTGAACTCATATTTTTACACAAGGTCACTGACTCATAGATCTACAACTTTGCTTCAAAAGTTGAGACCAAATTATGCACCGATCAATACCAGTTTTTTATTGAAGAACGTGTCAGAGTCGACACTGGAGCCCAAAATAAGTTTGTCTGAGCTGAAACTTCAAAAATTCATAACTAATTCACCGTTTATCCGATTGAGTCGATTTTCGGACAGGAGTTAGCTCTCGATGCCGACTACATTTTGTTTTCACATTTCAACTTCAAAAATTGCACTTAAGTCCCTGCGATTTAGCCTGGAAAGTGACGAACTCAAGTGAACATGGGAGGCCCAATTGCACATTCAAAGCCCATTTTCTTTACCCTAATTTCCATTATATAATCACCTTCTTTTCACACAAACCAAAGAGGAGAGAAAAAGAGAGAAAAAACCTTGCCACAACACTGTTGGAATATCAAACTCTTTCAAGAACCCTAAAACCTTGAAATCCTTATTACAAATCCCTCTCTCACTATAAACAAGCCATCACAGTCACAAACAAACACCTCACTACTTCTTCAGTAAGGGTAAGGCTGGCTTGATCTCCATGATCCTAATTTTCCAGTAAGGCATAAAAGCATTCAGGCCACTGATCTTCCAGTAAGGATAAGATTGATTTGATCTCCATGATCAAAAGGGTATAATCATTCATACATGCCATATTGTGCCTAAACATTAAATTTCTTCATATGTTGGTTTTATTTGAATTTTTATGATTTTATTTAATGTGTTCATGAGGTTCAACACTGCAGATCTAGACAGGATGCCATGCAGGTTCATTAAGGAACGTTGAGGCCAAAAGCCAAATGGCCAAAAGGCCAAAAGCCAAATGGCCAAAACAGAACATTTTACACATGACCCCAATACATGGCGAGACAGACATCCTGAGAAGATTAAGGAACGTTGAGGCCAAAACGCAAATGGCCAAAAGCCAAAAGCCAAATGGCCAAAGTAGAACAACTTATGCATGATGAGGCCAGAACACAAATGGCCAAACCACTCCAATTCACCTCTAAAAAGGGGACAGAAACCCCCCAAGGTATTGTATTTTCTTTCTTTTCCTTATTTTATTTATTTCAATTATTTCTTTTTTTTAATAAATTCCTTTAATTTAACTTATTTTCATAAAATATAAAAAATAGTAAAAAAACAGAAAAGTCATAAAAATCAAAATATATTTATTTAATTAATATTTTTTGTAAATAAATCTCACTAATTAATTAGATTTAAATTTAGGTTTAATTCAAATATTTTTCTTAATAAATTAAAAATTTGTAGAATTAGGGTTTTAATCAATTTTTATCCTTTTTTCTTTTCTTTTCACTAATAATTAATTATTTATTTTTATAAATCAAATTGCCATTAATTAATTAATTTAATTTTAGGTTTAAATTTTAACATGTTTTTCTTAATAAATAAAAGTTGTAGAATTAGGGTTAATTAGTTAATTTCATTTAATTCACATAAAAAACCATAAATCCAAAAAATCTCAAAATAATTTCTTTTTTCATTTTAATTTAATTAATTTAATAATTTAATTTAATTTCATTAAAAAGGGTCCAACGCCCTCGCTTCCAATTTTAATTCCAATTCGCGCATTTTATTTTGCTTCTTATAATATTAATGTAATTCTCCCAAAGCCGTGTAAATGTAATTTCTCGCACTTTCTTTTATTTTCTGTCAAATCGGGTCCTGGAAATTTTGGCGATGTGGACCCGCGCCTTTTGTAATAGTTTAGAACTTTACCTTTTTCCGCATCTTTTTTAACTGTTAAATAAATGCATGCAAGAATGAATGACAAAAAAATAAAAACAAACGCATAGATCACCCATAACCTGATAAGACAAAAATAAATGAATCTGACACACAAATCACACACCACCCCTAGGGTACGCCTCACTGTTGCCTTGCCTCGAAAGGTGATCATCGAGTAGAGGATGTCTTAGTAAGTCCTCATGATCCGGGAACCTGGCATGAGGGTAGCTTCTAAGGTGTCTTCCCATTGCTCTGGTGATCACCATGTCCCGAACCTCGAATTGACCCGAACACCTCCAACGGTGGTGCTACCTACCTCTCAATGGTGGGATGACACTACTTTAAAGGACATTTACACCGACGAATTCCTTAGGGTAGGTAGGTTCTCATAGATACTTGCTCTAAATTTCAAACAAAAATTCAAAAATACTTTTCACACCAACACATTTTCAAAAAGCTTTCGAAAACATTTTTTCAAACACTCTTAAGGACCGATACAAGAGTCGAACTGAGATTTTCAAATAAACTTTTTTAAAACCCACAATTGAAAAGAAAACAAACCATTTTGAAAACACAAATGAGCAAGTATCTAAGAGCCCATGGATAACCATGGATAGAAAGGGTGCTAACACCTTCCCTTTCTATAATCTACCTCCCGAACCGAGAGCAATCTTTATAAGGAATTTTTCTGTGCTTTTGTCCTTTCCATTTAGAGAAAATAAAAGACGGTGGCGACTCTTGCTTCCGCGACATTCCGCGAACCAGCGTTAAACAGTCAGTTCCAGATCCACCGATCACACCAGGGGAACTAGCTAGGTTTCTACAACAGGAAGAAAAGACCATACAGCCCCACGAAGAACAGGTTGACACAGTTAACTTAGGTACCAAAGAGGAAAAGAAAGAAGTCAAGGTAGGTGCCAATCCGGAACCTAGTGTCAAGAAGCGCTTAAATCAGTTACTACATGAATATGTTGAGGTCTTTTCCTGGTCATACGAGGACATGCCAGGACTTGACGCTGATATCGTGGTCCATTGTCTACTGACAAAAGAAGATTGCCCTCTGGTAAAACAGAAAGTCTTTCGCATGCGGCCAGAAATGTCAAAGAAGATCAAGACTGAAGTCATGAAACAATTCAACATCGGATTCTTAGTCGTCACCTCTTATCCACAATGAGTCTCCAATGTTGTTCCAGTTCCTAAAAAGAACGGTAAAGTACGCATGTGTGTGGATTACAGAGATTTTAATAGAGCAAGCCCTAAGGATGATTTCCCGTTTCCCCATATCGATATTCTGGTTGACAATACCGCACAGCATATAGTGTTCTCATTTATGGATGGTTTCTCAGGCTATAATCAAATAAAAATGGCGCCTGAGGACATGGAGAAAACGACCTTCGTCACATAGTGCGGCACGTTCTGTTACAAAGTTATACCATTCGGGTTGAAAAATGTTGGGGCAACTTATCAACGCGCCATGGTAGCTCTATTTCATGATATGATCCATCACGAGATAGAGGTCTACGTGGATGACATGATAGCCAGGTCTCAAACTGAAGTGGAACATCTTGACCATTTGCAGAAACTATTTGAAAGGCTAAAGAAATACAAGCTAAGGTTGAACCCGAGTAAATTCACATTTGGAGTGAGGTCCGGTAAACTCCTAGGCTTCATCGTCAGTGGTAAAGGTATTGAAGTGGACCCTGCAAAGGTAAAAGCAATACAAGAAATGCCTGCTCCTCGCCCTGAGAAGGAAGTCAGAGGATTCTTAGGACGGCCAAACTACATCGCCAGATTCATTTCTCAACTGACCGCTACTTGTGAACCAATCTTCAAATTACTGAAGAAAGATCAAGTGTTGGATTGGAACGACGACTGCCAGGCTGCCTTCGACAGGATCAAAGAGTACCTTCAAGAGCCTCCTATTTTGATGCTTCTAGTCAAGGGAAGAACTTTGATCATGTATCTAACTGTCTTGGAAAAATCAATGGGGTGTGTGATGGGGCAGCATGACGAGTCTGGCCAAAAAGAGCATGCATTATACTACCTGAGCAAAAAGTTTACCAATTGTGAAACAAGATATTCACTACTCGAGAAAACTTGATGCGCTCTGGCATGGGCTGCTCGTTGGCTAAGATTGTATATGTTGACCCATACTACCTTATTGATATCCAAGATGGATCCAATTAAATACATATTCGAGAAGCCTGCCCTCTTTGGAAGAATAGCAAGATGGCAGATGATCCTGACTGAATACGACATTCAATACACTACCCAAAAAGAAATAAAGGGAAGTGTGTTAGCCGATCACCTTGCTAATCAGGTTGTGGATGACTACCAATCCATGAAATTCGAGTTCCCAGATGAAGACAACATGATGGTAAACAATTGTGAAGAATTCAGACCATATGACAGACCTGAACAAGGATCCCGATGGACCTTAGTTTTTGACGGAGCTTCTAACGCACTCGGCAATGGAATAGGTGTTGTAATCATATCCCTGAAGGATGTCATACTCCCTTCACTGCAAGACTTTGTTTCAACTATACCAATAATATGGCGGAATATAAAGCGTGTATTATGGGCCTCAAAGCCGCCATATATTTGGGAATCAAGTCTTTAAGGGTATTTGGAGATTCGGCCTTAGTCATCAGTCACATCAAAGGAGAATGGGACATGAAGCACCCTAATCTCATCCCCTACAAAGAACATGTGTTGACATTAATCCCACATTTTGAGGAAATTACCTTTGACCATTTTCCACGAGAGGAAAATCAACTACCAGATGCGCTAGCCACTATGTCATCCATGTTTAAAATCAAGTTGGATAACGAGGCTCCCCAGATCACCATTGAGCGGATGGATGCACCAGCTTACTGTCACGAGATCGATATTGAAGAAGTTGTGGACAAGCCTTGGTTCCATGAATTTAAGAGGTATCTCGAGGCCCAAGAGTATCCGGAGGGAGCTTCAGTCAATGATAATAAGTTCTTGAGAAGATTCTCTGCTAAGTTCTTCCTTAGTAATGGCATTCTCTACAAGCGCAACCAAGATTCTACTTTGCTTCGTTACATAGACAAGAGTGAGGCAGACAAGATCATGGCTGATATACATGAAGGCACTTCTGGCACCCATTCTAGTGGGCACACGATGGCTAAAATGATCCTACGGGCGAGGTAGTATTGGTCTACCATGGAAGCAGATTGCCATCAGCATTCACGAACCTGTCACAAGTGTCAGATCTATGTTGATAAAATACATGTGCCTCCATTTCCTTTAAACATCCTGACTGCTCCCTGGCCATTCGCAATGTGGGGTATCGACATGATTGGAGAAGTCAAACCTATAGCTTCTAGTGGACACCGCTTCATCTTGGTTGCCATTGACTACTTCACGAAGTGGGTTGAGGGAGCCTCTTTCGCTTTCGTTACCAAGAATGTTGTGGCCATATTCATCAAACAGAATCTCATATGTTGGTACAGTATCCTGGAGAGAATCATTACGGATAATGGTACCGATCTCAACAATACTATGATTACCGCACTATGCGTACAATTCAAGATCCAGCACCATAATTCTTCTCCTTATCGGCCAAAGATGAATGGCATTGTCGAAGCCACAAATAAAAATATCAAGAAGATCATATAAAAAATGACAGTGACCTACAACGACTGGAATGAGATGTTACCATTTGCTCTCCATGGTTATCGTACCATGGGGCGCACGTCAACAGGGGCAACTCCTTTCTCTTTGGTATACGGTATGGAAGTCGTCCTACCAATTGAGGTCCAAATACCTTCTCTGAGAATCATAAAAGATGCAGGGCTGAATGAAGATGAATGGATTCAAACTCGACTTGACTAGTTAAACTTGATTGATGAGAAGAGGCTTACGATTGTCTGTCATGGTCATATGTACCAAAAAAGTATGATCAAAGCTTTTAATAAGAAGGTCAGATGTTAGGTATATCGGGTTGGTGACTTGGTAATCAAGCGTATCATATTGCCACAAGGTGATCCCATGGGAAAATGGACTCCTACATACGAAGGACCATTTGTGATCAAAAGCATATTCTCTGGTGGAGCAATGATCTTAACCACAATGGATGGCGATGACCTTCCGCATCCTGTAAACACGGACATAGTCAAAAGATACTACGCATGAATAAAGACCCGCTAGGTCGACTGGCCTAGGAAAAAATTAGGGCATCCCGGTGAACTGAAAAGGTTCGGGCAAAAATTAGGGATAAAATACAAAAAAAAATCTATACACCCGACAAGCTGAAAACCCGAAAGGGAGGTTTGGGTAAAAAAAGGTATCCCGGTAGACTGAAAACCCGAAAGGGCGGTCCAGGAAAAAGTTACGGAATTAAAGCGTATGACTATGTCCCGTTGAATCACCTTACAAACAACCTTCAATATCAATTGACAAACTCAAACGGTTCTAATCAATCCAATCAGCTTCGGACAAAGCAGCAAGTGGACGAGACGCTCAGAGACATGAAGGCTATAGCAGAATGGGAACCCCATGAGATTATTTCACATAGCTATCTTTTCTTTGTACCAATTTTCATTTTCTACGACGACATTCCCTTACTAGGATATTTGTCTCGCTGTACAAAAAATACTTATTCAAGTTAATACGAAGATATTCCTTTGAAAGTGCAAAACTATCTGTTTTTCTTTTATTTCCGTGTTTTGTTGGCAAAAAAGTCCAATGATTATTTTTGAACATATGCATTTGAACGTGATTACTATTTACAAATGAGCAAAAAAAAAGTGGAACAGAAAATAGAAAGACAATCACTAATGGCTTTAAGAAATAGGATAATATCTATAGACCATTCCACAAAATCCCCCGCAGATACTTTTCCAGCAAGAGCGAAAGCTGGGACATCCCACTACAGGATCGCTAACATATCTCTAGTATGCAACCTAATGGTATCAAGTGCTCTCACATCCCCGGGGGAACAAAACTTCAGGTTACCGCCCCAAAGATTCCCCAGTGAAAGTCGCCAGTTTCTCAAGATTCCCCAGCAGGATTTCACGAGGTCCACAAGCAAGGCACGGCGTTTCCCTTCCACAACAGAGTTTATTTCTCCAATAAATGGAAGACTTACACTCCTCATTCTTAACAGTACTCAGGGATTTATTTTCCCCGACTCTAGCAACACTGTGGTATAACAATTAATGTGTCCATACATTACATCCATACGTTATAGCATTGACAACATATATGCATACAACGCGATCTCATTTATTTTGAGAAGCAACATTATTCCATGAATTTAATACATCATGGAATTGCATACAACTAACCCTTCACATTTTTCAGGAAAGATCAATCAACAGAAAATTATCGTCAAATTTCCAACAAGTCAATTATAGAACAATTTTCGAGAAGGGGCTGGTCAACCATCTACATAACAGATATTTCCTTCAGACCCCTGCTGGTTCAGTTTAAATCTCTCAATGGTTTATTCTGATTCTTTCCCGCAGACGTTTTCTTATTCAAATAAATCTATCAACGATTTATTCTGATTCTTTCCTGCAGACGTCTTTTCTGGTTCAGATAAATCTCTCAATGATTTGTTCTGATTCTTCTCCAAATCCCTGTCGGTTCAGTTTAAATATCTCAATGGTTTATTCTGATTCTTTCTCGTAGGCGTCTTCTCTGGTTCAGATAAATCTCTCAATGATTTGTTCTGATTCTTCTCCAGATCCATGTCGGTTCAGTTTGAATCTCTCAACGGTTTATTATGATTCTTTCCCGCAGACGTCTTCTCTGGTTCAGATAAATCTCTCAACGATTTATTCTGATTCTTCTCAAGATCCCTTTCGTTTCAATTTAAATCTCTCAACAGTTTATTCTGATTCTTTCCCACAGACGTCTCCTCTGGTTCAGATAAATATCTCAACAATTTATTCTGATTCTTCTCCAAATCCCTACTGGTTCAGATAAATTTCTCACTGATTTATTCTGATTCTTTCCTAGTAGATGTTTCTTTGGTTCAGATAAATCTCTCAACAATTTATTCTGATTCTTCTCCAAATCCCTGCTATTTTAGATAAATATCTCAATGATTTATTCTGATTCTTTCCTAGTAAGCACTTTCTTTGGTTCAAATAAATTGCTCAAAGATCTACTCTGATTCTCTCTAGTTAAAGAATATTCAAAACCTCTTTTGGTTCATTTTAAACCTCTCAACAGTTTATCCTGATACTTTCCAAATAAACACTTCTGGTTCAGATAAATCGCTCCAAGATTTATTCTGATTCTTCTCAGTCAAACAACATACAAGACTGCTGCTAGTTTCAGATAAATCACTCCAAAGATTTATTCTGATTCTTTTCCAGTTGAAATCAAGTTCAGACTTAGTCCATTTACTGTCAGCAGTCACCTTTGGATGGCATCTACAAGCACATCTCCGGAAAATCTCCCCCATTTCTCCAAATGGCATCTATAAGCCCATTCCCAATTCATCTTCGAGTGCAAATTTCTGGGCACTCTAGTGTTCAATCATCTTCCACCTTCAAGTCACGAATGTCGGATCTTCCAATCTAACTCTTCAGGTTTAAGAAGATTGAACATGGGCAGCTGTTGTACCCCAAAATTTTCCCTCTCATTTATCAAGTAATTTCTCACAAGATCTCCTTTGGTTCAAGACTGCACTGGGGTTGATCAACTCAAGACACCTCCTCAAGCTCTGATGACTGAAAATTAGGGTTTAAGATTGCACAAGGATAATTGAACTTTCAATGCCTCATATGACTTTCATGGATCATTATGGAACCTCAAGATTGCTCATGTCATGTTTCAAGTCTTGGATCACATTTTTGCTCAGTCAATTGATCAATTGACCTAAAAATCAGCTGTATTGGAGAAAAAGTCAACTGTGGTCAATTTACAGACAAACTTCATGATTTTTTATCCATGTAAACATTATGATCTCATATATGTCATTTGATCAAGTTTTGACCATAATTCCTCAAGAAATATGATCAGATCATCAAAAGGGCAAAATGGTCAAAATTAGGGTTTTGACTGAGAAAAGGCAATTTCTAATTTTTGACCTAGAAAATGGTTGATTGGTTGGAAACATGATCTCAAGGATTAAATTGCATCATTTTGACCTAATGGAATAACTCAAAACATTGCTCTAGGTCAATTAATTGATAGTTGATTTTCAATCAACTAATCAAAAGTCAATTGCACACTGAAAAGTCAAACTTTGACTTTTTGGTCAAAATCAAGTGTCAAAGATCACAATTCATCAAATCATGTCAAAATATGAAACTTTTTCATCAAGAAATCAAAAAGTCAAGATTTCATTTTGAAAAGTCAAAGTTTCCAAACTTAGAAATTTTTCTAAGTGTTGAAAACTTCATATTTTTTCACAACTTTGAGCCAATTTTTCACCATGATGCAAGATGATTCAAAGGAAACTTTCAACATCAAAGTTGTAGATCTAAATGAGATATAAAACATTGATGAACACAACTCCTCCTATAAATTCTTGGATTTCAAGTTATTAATCCATGAAATCATGTTCATAAAACTAAAACACTTAGTGAAATTTTTAGCATTTTGGTCACGATTTTGACCTAACTTCTGGGCTAAGTTTCATATAGTTCCAATTGGATTTTGCAAAAGTGATTCAGATAGGGGTTGTAGAGAACATTAAAATCTTTCTAAAATGTCCAATAACTCCTTGAGATCATGTTTGGGCAAGGAGAATCGAAGGCATGAAGTTGGCATTTCATTCTTGAATTATAGGTCATTTCCATGATGAACAAGAATTCAAATCCATGCTAGGCTGCACAATATTTGCTTTGTAGGCCTCAAACTTGCTTGGAACTCCATAATTAATGTTTTGCATAACTGTTAGAGGCTTTAATCTAATCATTTAATGCATTTCCCATGCTTAATACCATTTTAGGAAGAAAGTGCACATTGCTATTTTGGAAAAGAAGCTTTTGTGCACAAAACCAATTCTTGAGCTTTGCACTTGTTCCTTCTGATCACACACAACCTATAACCTAAAAGAAACTTGTCTAAAGCCTCTTGGAACTCAGGCCATGCTCGTATTATACCTTGAAACCATATTTCCACTTTTCTTTAAAATCAAGTAACATAGCCATAAGTCTATATCTTGTGCTTCTAACCCTCTAAAGCCAGAGAACTTTTTCCATACTTATGCACAAGTTGTTTGCAAGATAAGACACGATTTCAAGCCTCCAAGAACTCTCCCAAACACCCTTGCTGCACAGAACTCCTCCACTTGACAGTTTTGAGCCAAAACTCTCCATCTCCATTTCCACTCGTGCGTTTTGATTCTTAACCATCCAGACACCTTACTTACATTATACACAAGTGATCCAAGCCCCTGTTTCAAGACTGTAACTCCTCCATCACTATCCACCATTTCAAAAACAGAAGCTTGCAACTTGACTTGAGTTGGGAGTTTCAGCCATCCTCAAAGCAAAGTAGGAGTTGGAACACATTCAAGGAGGTCCAGGCAAGCTACAGAAATCATCAGGACATCTCAAAGGTTGCTCAAACTCCATACATGACTCCAGCTGCAAGAGGTAAATTTTCAAATTTCTATCTCTTCATACAAGCATCATTTGATTCTGATTTGTGAAGATAAGATGTAGATATCATTACCCTGAAACTGTACATGTCCTTAAATTTCATTTATATTGATTAAGATTAGAGAATTTTAGGATTGAATCTCTGAAAAAAGTTAGGTCAGAATTTGGTACTTTTAGAAATTCTCATTCATCTTTGATTTATAGCTTATGATATTTATATGGTTGGATTCGTATGGAAAATTGGAGCAACTTTCATGTTTGCATCTTTCGTTTTTGTTGAGAAATGGTGAAGTTACAGGATCCATGGCTGGAGGTTGAAGATGAAATCGTATTCAGGGCATGACTTGTGTTATATATTTATTTTTGTGCCAATGTTAACGGATGTACAACCACCCCAGTGGCAAAGGTAGCGCGCGTGTATGCATAAGGTTCAGGGTTCAACACCCAGCGCTACCTTTTGGTGTTATTTTTCACATTTTTCCCTTTTTTTTGTTTTCAAACAGCGCTTGGGCCTCCGGTTGGGCCTAACCTTCTTTTTGCTAACTTCTAATTCCCTGCCTTGTTTCGGCACCCTCTGGCCCATTATTTCTTTATTTCATTTTTTTGTTGTTTTATTTTGCTTTCATATTTTCTTTTATCATCTTTATTATTATTATTATTATTAATATTATTATTATTATTATTATTAGTAGTAAAAAATCCAAAAATATTTATTTTATTATTTTTACACTCATTTATATTTTATTTCTCTTTATAAAAACTTAAAAAACAAAAACAATTTTTTAATAAATTAATTTCTTTTTCTTGATTAATATTTAGATAATTAGGTTTAATTATTATATTATATTATTTTCTTGTAAATTAAAATTAATTTAGAACTTAGGTTTATTTTAATTAATTTTTTTATATACTTTTTTTTTAAATTTAAAACCTTTCATAAAAAACCCTAAAAATACTTTTTGATTTAATTTCTTTCTTAATTAGTTTTATTTAATTTTCACTAATCATTTTCTTAATTAGGTTGAGCCCCTTTCATAAAAATCCAAACAAAGATCTATTTCCTTTCCATTTACATACTTGTATATTTATTCATTTTTGTACATTATTTATTTAATTATTTTGTACAATATTCAATATGGTTGTAATAGCTAATTAGATTTAATATTCTTGCAATCCCCATTTGTAAAAATGTATACCCCATCCCCCAAATAATGTAATAGCGTAGAATATTTACTTTCCGCAATTTATCGCTTTATATAAATGCTAGTAATTAAGGTTTGTATGGAAAGATAAAATCAATGCTTAGAAAACCCTAATACAAGACAAATCAAGCATGAAAAAGATACACTTGCACACTTTGCACCTCTAGGGTTAACTCCACTTGTTGCCTTGTGAAATAAATGGTCATAATACGCATGTAAGATGTCTTAGAAAAAACAAACAAAAATACAAGATCATAGTCGCTCGATGACGCTACAAATATTGCCTTACGAATGATCTTAGTCCTCAAATAAAATGTTAATATATCTTACAACATTGCTATTCATGACTATACGATGACCCTTGCCCGTCCCTTTTACATCCAAAGATAAGGTTACTTACCAATCCATGGTAAAATAACAATGTCAAAGGAAAGAGGAAATAAACAAGAAATACTTTTGAGTAGATAGAATGTTCCTAGTTGCTTGCTCATTTTCAAACCAAAACATCCTTGTTATTTTCAAAACAAACACCAACACTTTCAAAACATCTTTCAAACTTGAAAAATTTTCAAAAGATCAACACTTTGTATACATTCTTACGAACGAGAATTATTACAAAGTTTGCCTAAACGATGGCACCTTTTCAAAATATTTTCAAAAACCACACAAAGCACATTTTCAAACAAAAGCAAGTGATCTAGCAAGAAACTAAGATCCCATAGATAACTATGGATGAAAAGGGTGCTAATACCTTCCCTTTTCATAATCTACCCCCCGAACTCAAGAAACAATCTCAAAGGTCTTTCCTTTTCTTTTCAGTCTTTCCTTTTGGATAAAAAAAGTCGATGGCGACTCTTGATAACCGCAACATTTGCGATAAAAGGCAAAAACAACCAAGTCAGTTATCCCACCGCGTTACAACATGCTTCACACAGAGCATCTAAGCTAAACTGTAAGTTAGGAAGTCCTCTGACCAGATTGAGTTTGTTAATCTGAGGTATTCTTCTCATACTAACATGCCCCAATCTTTTGTGCCAGACCCATTGCTCATTGTTAATCGACATAAGGCATTTTACATTCTGACTTTTTAGTTCAGAAAGTTTTATTTTATAAATGTTGTTCTTTCTCTTACCATTAAAAAAGGATAGTTTCATCTTTATGACTAACTGCTTTACAGGACTTTTGATTAAAGATTATATCATAACCGTTATCACTTAATTGACTTATAGATAATAGGTTATGCATTAATCCATCTACTAACATAATATTAGTTATATAGGGAAGTGTATTGTTACCAATGGTTCCAGAGCCAATAATATTTCCTTTCTAATTGCCTCTGAAACCTACGTATTCTCTAGATTCAAGTTCTAGGCTTTGGAACATATGGTTTCTTGACGTCATGTGTCGAGAGCATCCAAAGTACAGGTACCAAGATTGGTGTCTCAACTTTGTTGTTAAAGATGTCTGCAACATATATGATTTTATCCTTAGGTACCCATATCTTTTTGGGTCCTTGTTTGTTAGAGTTTCCAAAATTATGATTGAATTTTGGTTTCGCAGAGTAAGAATCACTAGTATATTTTATATCATGTGTGTTTCTATATGTAAAGTGTGAGTTTAAAGGTGTGTGTTTTATAACCATATCATCAACTTTCTTTGGTTGATATGATTCTTCTCCCCTTGGTTTCACATATCCTACGCCTTTTCTTCCGTTTTTGCTAACTCCATAGATCATTGAAGCCATTTTGTTTCTACCTATGTTTCTAGCTAGAACTTTTTTAAAGCTATGATTATATTCTTTTATGATGTTATCGAAACTATTTGAAACTTCTAAAACAGATTCTTTTTGAGCTTTTTGTAATTCATTGTTGAGTTTAGAATTAATTTCTTTTAGCCCAGAGTTTTTTGTTTTTTGTTTCCTAGTTTCTTCAGTTTCAGATACAAGAACACGTTTCTGGTTCTTGTATTTGACTCGAAGTTACTGATATCTTTCAAGAATTTCAGACAAACTTTCTTCTAATTGAGATCTAGAGAATTTTGAAAATACCTCTTCTGAATCTGATTCTGATTCTGATGAATCTATGTCTTCTGATATGTTGGCCATTAAAGCTATATTGTCTCGTCCATCTTCTGATTCTGTTTCAGCTTCAGAAAATTCTGAGTCATCCCATGTTGCCATAAGACTTTTCTTCTTTTCTTTGGAGAACTTCTTTTTAGGCTTTTCTTTCTGAAGATTTAGGCAGCCGCTTTTGTAGTGACCTGACTCTTTGCATTCGTAGCATACAACATATTTGATGCTAGATTTATTGTATCCAGAGGATGATTTAGAGTGATTGCTTGTTCTTCTAGGGTTTCTGAATTTCCTTTGTTTGTGCTTCAATAGCTGATGGACTCTTCTGGAGAGAAGAGATAGTTCGTCTTCCTCTGACGATGATCCACCAGAGTTTTCTTCTTCTTCCTGAAAAGCTTGAGTTTCATATTTTTTATTAGATTTAAGAGCAAGAGACTTACCTTTCTTCTGGGGATCATCTTCTTCTAGTTCTATCTCGTGACTTCTCAAAGAGCTAATAAGTTCTTCAAGAGATGTTTTGTTCATATCTTTGGCTAGTTTTAAGGCTGTGACCATGGGTATCCATTTCTTGGGTAAGCTTCTGATGATTTTCTTTACATGATATGTTGTTGAGTACCCCTTGTCCAGAACTTTTAGCCCAGCAACCCGGATTTGAAACCTTGAGAACATTGTGTTAGTTGTTTCATCTTCTTGAATTTTGAAGGCCTCATACTTCTGGATGAGTGCAAGAGCTTTGGTCTCTTTGACTTGTGTGTTGCCTTCATGCGTTATTCTCAGAGAGTCAGACATGTTCTTAGTTGAATCTTTGTTCGTGATCTACTCATATTCGGTGTACGAGATAGCACTCAAGAGGATTGTTCTGGCCTTGTGATGATTTCTGAATTCTTTCTTTCATTGATCTGTCATTTTATTTCTATCGATCTTCTGACCGCGTGCATCAACTGGATGAATGTAGCCATCAACTACCATATCCCAGATATCAGTGTCATGAGCTAGAAATTTTTTTTTGATTATGTCTTTCCAGTAATCAAGTGCTCACCATAAAAGATTGGAGGTTTGCCACTGATTCTGTCTTTCTCATCATAGTTTTCATTGTTGTTGTTATAACTTGGTCCCAACATAGTGTTTTTCTTTCCAGGATCTATTTCTAACACGGTTAAGTGTTAGAATCCATAACCAGGAGCTCTGATACCAATTGAAGGATAGAAAAACACAATAAAGGGGGTTTGAATTGGGGTTTTCAAAAATTAAAACAATATGACACATTTGGTTATTCTGGTTTATTTGAACTCAAACTACTCCAGTCCACCCGCCAAGGTGATTTCGCCTCTCTCAAATGAGGTCTTAATCCACTAATCAAAACTTTGATTACACAATGATAAAGACTACCATCAATGTCTTCTGGAGACTAAACTTCAACTTGGTTTCTCAAGGTATTACAAAGTATGAATCAAAATGTGTACAATAGTGTTTCTTGAAAAACTATATCACAATTGTGATTTATACACACACGTTTAAAGCACAATGAATAAATAAGAGATATCTCGTGAAAATATTTCTTTGTATGCGCAAGTGTGTGTTGATCACTCTTCAAGACTCCTTTATATAGGCGAAGCATATGAGACATGATAAGATGATTTTGGAAGGTTGACAAAATGATGTTAATGCACTTTCCAAAAATATAGATCTTGTCTGGTACCAGACGTTTACTCTTTGATTTGCAATAATTGAATTGTAACATATCATAACTTGCTTCTTTAAAAACTGATTAGAATAAGAATATTAACATTGAAACTTTTTATCATCAGATTTTTCCTTCATCATAGTTTTAGCGTGCAACTTTGGTGCTTCAGAAGTTTTAGCATTAGAACTTCTTTGAGCGTGATATTTCAATAGTTGTACAGAAATTCTTATCAGATCTTCTTAGCGTAATTTTGTTTGCCAAATTATATGCTTCTTTATCAGAACTTCTTTGTATGTTTTATTAAATTATTAGAGATCATATTTGTTCTTTATGTATATATCATGTATGTGTTATCATCAAAACTATTACAAATATGTAGAACCAAACTATGTTCTAACAAATGTTGTACAAATGGGTAGTGGTAGAAGTTCTACAAGCAATATATGACAACCACGACTCTTCGTCATTCCATTCACTTTAAGATTTAATAAGTCAAGACATCTAGAAATGTTGCTTGATTAACTATTAGGCACAATTATATTCTTTAAAGTTGTTAAAAAAACTCCTTTTACCTATACTTGTTAGAGTGAAGGCCTCTAGATAAATTCTTCTTTGCACCAGGCCAAATATCACGTTTTATACAAGTATTTTGAAGATTTTCTCTGGCTATAAGTCAGTATTTACTCTTATTCTTATCATTTATTAAAGCACATAAGACATTCTTGAACGCATTTTTATGGATATGATTCATATCGTGTTTATGGTGTAGAAGATTATCATTCTAATACAAAAGTTCAAAAAATATGCTTTTATATTTCCACTTTTGAGGATTAACTTATGTAGGATCACTTTAGGTAGGATCTATTGGACAAGTGACTCCAAGCACAAGTGAGGGGTGAATTGTGGTATTTAAAATTTGTGATTAATGTAAAGGATTTATTACTTAAAAAGAAATTTTTGTTAATACTTATAAAATCTGGGAGAAACACCGTGAAATAAATAAAGCAACAAATTAAATGAAAATTTAAAGAGACAGGGTAAGAGAGAGTGCACCAAAGTTTATACACGTTCAGCCGAATGTTAACCTAGTTTTGTCCCCAAGAAATCTTCTTGAGAGTTAATTATAATCTTGAACTTTTAATAGTTTATGCCCACAAACCTTTAATACAAACTAATAGAGAGATTTTACATTGGCTTATCCTCATAACCAAAAGAGAGCTTTTACACAGGATAGACTCGTGAACCAATTACAGATTTACAGGCTAATCTTAATAACCAAACAAAACTATTACAGGATGAGTTCTATAACCAAACAAACATTTTTCAATGGTTGATATCAAGAAAAACTCTATCTTTCAAGAGTATCACACTCTTGAAACTAAAATAATCACACGACACCAATACAATACTTATCTCATATGTAGTTTTCACTCACAAGAAACTAAGGCAACTTTGATGAAAGAAAAATATTAGAGCGAGAAGAAGAAAGTGATAAAATAATAAGAATTAGAGAAGATATGAGTTCTTTTTATTTTCAAATGACGAGATGCCTAAGCTATATTGTAAAAATGTGGATAAAAAAGGAAACAATCTATCGGATGATTAAATGGGATAATCGATTAAAATAATCAATTATGTATCCCAAATAATCGATTTTTAAGGCCTAAAGTGGAAGGTTTTGATATTTGGTTGTTACCATCATTAAGAGGTTGTCCCAATAGATTATAGACTTAACCAAGCAAGTCCTAATCAATTAGATCATTTGTCTAATCAATTATTTAGTTGAAAATTTGCTTCCAATCAATCAGACGCTCTCCTAATCAGTTGGCTAGGTTATACAAATATTTTTAGGTGATCTTTTAAAATAAAAGAGATGGGTTAAAAGTATTTTAAGTATGTGTGTGAGTTTCTTTAGTATATTAGGAGTTACTCCTCTAATTTCCCAAGACTTTCGTGACTCAAATAAACACGACCAGACGAGCTTTCACATCTCCTATCTTTCACAACTCTGAAGCTTTCAAGTTCCTTTTCCTGATATATTGATCATATAAGCACTTCACTTGAAGCTTGAATCTTCTACTTGATGAGGCTTGATATATCTTCAAGTTATTCACCATTATCAAAGAGGTTGAAAGATATCACAACATTCTTCAATAATGATCACCATTGTCGTCATCAAAATACTAAGAAGGTTGGCATCAAGATCATCAGCTTCATACCTCTAAGCACATATATCCACATGATCATCTTGTGTAGGATCACACTATGTATGATCATATTTGATGGTTTGTACCTCAAGTGTTCTTTTTACTAGAATTTCTTTTATTGGCTTTTTACCAAAGATGAATTTTATGTCTTTAACGTCCAGATCAAGGAAAGAAGATGGGGCATAAAACAACATTTTCTATAGTATTAACTTTGATGTACAAATACAATTATTGTCGGACTCTGCATATATTGTTCACTAACAATGTAAACTCCATTCAGTCTACCAATGTCTCTAATCAAGGAATGAAGATCACACATAAAACACAGTTTTTGGCTACCTTTAAGGCGACAAAAAAGTATAGGAATAGTTACACGATGGACAAGCATGTCTTATGTACCCAATCTTGGAAATTCACTACTTGTCCACATCAAATTTTCATGTAATGTGAACATCTCTTTCTTAAAAGAATTGTATGTATCCATAGTCGTTGTCTATAACTCCTTGAGCTCTTTGATAAAAGGTTATTAGTAGACTTCAACATTACTTCCTAGTGCTTCTTTACCGAGAATTACCATTGACATTATAGACGATTTGTGCTTCATGCAAAGCCGCAGAGGAGTGATATATGGAATGAGAATAACGGTCAAAATACTATTATTTATACTCACCACACTAAATGTTAAAACCATCGGTAGTTAATACAATACATACATTTCACAAATCTGATGCAAACCAAGTATTTATCAAGTCAAATTTCTTCTGAGCTTATGAATCTCTAGGATACCTTAACATTTCATCATTATTAGTATCATCTTCATACCATAACATATCCTTGGCCATCTTTGATGAAAAAATATAATCTTTTTAATCAAAGTTTTTAATGGAAAATAATGAAGAATCTTAGCAGCATTTTTATTCTATTTCTTGTTATCACAGACCTTTGCATTCGATTTCCATTTTTAAGTTTTATAATTTTGCATGTCTCCCTCTTTTTTTTCTTAGCCCCAATAAATCTTACTACTGTTTGGCCATACGTATATCTTTATGTAAAACAAACTAAGTTTTATGATTAATTTATTGGCTTCAAAGACTAAGTAGGAATGTTTTCATAATCAACTGCATATTTTAATATCTCTAAAATCATTGTTATTGTCTTATCACTCAATCCATATGAACACTTGATATGGTACAAATTTATCAAAAATGGCAATCTTGAATATTTTCTATACACTTCATATAAAGGTTGTTCTCATTCCTTGCCAATTAATATTACTCTCCGGCTTCATTTCTTTCCTAAGTTGCAATTAGAATAACATATTATTCTCGATCAATTTCCATTTTTGATGCAAGTTCTTTATTTTCCTGGTCCATAACAACTCCAAATGCATTGCTGATCAAGTTATGAATATGATCTTCAACATTGACAGTATCTGTTAATTCTTTTAATTATGGTTGGCATTAATTTTGGTAAAACAAAGTTGGCAGCAACATGTTGAATAAGATGTTCTAACTTGCTAAGAAACATGTTGAATAATATCTTCAAGTTATTCACCATTATCAAAGAGGTTGAAAGATATCACAACATTCTTCAACAATGATCAACATTGTCGTCATCAAAATACTAAGAAGGTTGGCATCAAGATCATCAGCTTCATACCTCTAAGCACATATATCCACATGATCATCCTGTGTAGGATCACACTATGTATGATCATATTTGATGGGTTTTACCTTAAGTGTTCTTTTTACTAGAATTTCTTTTATTGGCTTTTTACCAAAGATGAATTATATGTCTTTAACGTCTAGATCAAGGAAAGAAGATGGCACATAAAACAACATTTTCTATAGTATTAGCTTTGATGTCCAGATACAATTTTTGTTGGACTCTGCATATATTGTTCACTAACAATGCAAACTTTATTCAATCTACCAATGTCTCTGATCAAGGAACGGAGATGACACATAAAACACCATTTTTGGCTACCTTTAAGGCGACAAAAAAGTATAGGCATAGTTACATGATGGACAAGCATGTCTTATGTACCCAATATTGGAAAGTCACTACTTGTCCACATCAAATTTTCATGTAATGTGAACATCTCTTTCTTAAAAGAATTGTATGTATCAATAGTCATTGTCTATAACTCCTTGAGCTCTTTGACTAAAGGTTGTTAGTAGACTTCAACATTATTTCCTAGTTCTTCTTTACTGAGAATTACCATTGACATTATAGACGATTTGTGCTTCATGCAAATCCATAGAGGAGTGTTATATGGAATGAGAATAACGATCAAACTACTATTATTTATACTCACCACACCAAATGTTAAAACCATCAGTAGTTAATACAATACATACATTTCACGAATCTGATGCAAACCAAGTATTTATCAAGTCAAATTTCTTCTGAGCTTATGAATCTCTAGAATACCTTAACATTTCATCATTACTAGTATCATCTTCATACTATAACATATCCTTGGCCATCTTTGGTGAAAAAATATAATCTTTTTAATCAAAGTTTTTAATGGAAAATAATGAAGAATCTTAGCAATAGTTTTATTCTATTTCTTGTTATCACAGACCTTTTCATTCTATTTTCATTTTTAAGTGTTATAATTTTTGCAAGTCTCCCTCTTTTTTTCTTATCCCCAATAAATCTTACTACTATTTGGACATACGTATATCTTTATGTAAAACAAACTAAGTTTTATGATTAATTTCTTGGCTTCAAAGACTAAGTAGGAATGTTTGCATATTCAGCTGCATATTTTAATAACTCTAAAATCATTGTTATTGTCTTATCACTCAATCCATATGAAAACTTGATATGGTACAAATTTATCGAAAATGGCAATCTTGAATATTTTCTACACACTTCATATAAAGGTTGTTATCATTCCTTGCCAATTAATATTACTCTCCGGCTTCATTTCTTTCCCAAGTTGCAATTGGAATAACATATTATTCTCGACCAATTTCAATTTTTTATGCAAGTTCTTTATTTTCCTGGTCCATAACAACTCCAAATGAATTGTTTATCAAGTTATGAATATGATCTTCACCATTGACAATATCTGTCAATTCTCTATAATTATGATTGGCATTAATTTTGGTAAAACAAACTTGGCAGTAACATGTTGAATAATATGTTCTAACTTTCATAGAAACATGTTGAACAAGATGTCCCAGAAGATTCGACATCGTGTCTGTTATGTTTTAATAGTTATGCACTTGGATACGTTTGGTTTATAATAGATTCTGAATATTTTGGGAATATTATGTTATCCTATGTGGCATCCAAGATTGAGGAATTAGAGATTCTATTTTAAATTCAAATATATTATGTGTTTCTAAATATGGAGACAGTTTAGGAAACTCCTGATTGAAGACTTATTATGCAGAAAATTATGGAGACTTTCAGAAGCTACCTTGCTGCATTTTTGAAGCCCAAATCTAGTCCAGAAGTTGTTTTATAAATAGAAGATCACAAACTTAATGTTGTTTGGAACATGTATTATTGAATGGTCATTGTTTAGGGTTTGTGCGTTCTTGTTTATTGTGAGCCTCTCTGATATCATCTTGATATAAGAGTAGGATTGTCTCTATTGAGTTGTAAGTTTTGTTAATCACCCTTAAGATTTTAAGCATAGAGTGATCGTGTGTCTTTGAAGTGTGACTTCTGAAATATTCTAAGTATTAGTGTTTTCATCACTACTGTGATTGAAAGGGAATTGAGAAGGGTCTCATACCTAGGTGAGTCTTAGGTAGAATCTAAGCACGGATAATGATTAAGTGAGTAGATTGTAAACTAGTGATAGTTTGTTATGGGTCTATAAATTGATACTATTTAGTAGACTTCCTCCCTGGTTTTGTAGCCCCCAGACATAGGTGTTGTTATACACCGAACTAGGTAAACAATTTTGTGTGTTTGTTTACTTTTAGTATTCTTAACTGTGTTTATCTTGTCATTATGTTTTTGTCAGATATCAGTGTCTCGACATCTCTTAGGACATATGATATATGCATACCCGAATTTTTGTTGTTATCAGAGCAGGCTGTATCTAGGTGAGATTCCAGGAAGATACTTTCTAGTACAATGTACAAGGAATAAGTATTTGTGAACAGACCACCCATTCTTGAGCAGTTTCCCCCAGACTCGTTTTGCTAAAAAGCGTAGGAAATCTTCGGTATGGATCGAGGAAAATTACATCATTATCTCTCTAGTTAGGAAATGAAAAGTCATGGAACATTTTCAATAAATGCTTCTCTAATCATTAGGATGTTTCACCTAACTATTCGTCGTGTGTCTCTAGGTGATCAATCTAGGGAGTGTCACATATGGTGACCATTTGAGTGTATTTGTTATCTGGATAAGGTGTTTGAGCTGTTGGACCATTGTATTGACGTCACCCTATGATTTTCTAACATCTCCCCCCCCCCCCCCCCCTCCCCCCTCTTTGCTTAAACTTCCTTGTGGATTTCTTTTAGATCTTTTTGGTTTCCCTCCTATTTCCCTTTCGTGTTTTCTTATGCATTACCTTGGGTAATCCCTCTTTGTTCTCAATAGTTTCTCTTCCATCTTGATTTATGTCTTGCTACTACTTCATATTGAAACAACTTACTTTGTTCAACCTTTTTCCTCAAGTACCATATGTCATACAAATTGATGTGAAGTCTGCGTCTCTTAAAAAGAAACAATGATCAAGGTGTTCTATCAAGATGTTTTTGTGAGATCAAGATATCAAGTTAGATTCAATAATGACAAAATCTAAGGTTAAACGGCTTTCAGCGGAGTCCTTAACGATCTCCTATTTAGTAAACCTTGTTGATTGCTTCTATCAAAGAAGTTTATCAACCCTCGTCACTTAAAAGATTTAAGTTCCATATAAAGTGTTGAATCAACGATAAATCAAGCAAGAGATCTTAAATCTTCAAAAAAAGAAAGTGTGAAAACTCGTCTAATCCTATGTCTGAGTGATCAGTGTATTGCAAAGTAATTCTCGAATTACTAATGAAACTCACACACTCCCTTAAATATATTTTTAAAACTCTTGAAATTTGCTAAAACACGAGGAAGAACTATCATGGTGCATGTGGAATTGACCAATAGTGTTCCAAGTGATTTAAGAAGCATTTGTACATTGTCTAATCGGTTATGGACTTGGTTCAATCTATTAGATCAAGGAAAAATGCTCACTAATTTATTAGAAACACTCTAAATCGATTAAGGCACATAATAATTGTAGGGTTTCTATTTTGGAATTAGTGTTGTAGTTTTTTTGAAACTCTTAATTTATTAACTCTAGCATTTAATCTATTAAAGTAATTAAAATGATCATGTATCATTTTCCTTTTTGAGTTAATCTTTTTTTCCTATAAATAGATGGTCTCTTCTCCTTTCAAAATATTTCAGGAAATGTAATTCAATCATACTATCTCACTTTCTACTCTATCAACTTCATCTATGCCTTAATGCTTTGAGAGTGAAAAAATATTTGTGATATTTTCTTGTAATTCTTAGTTGTGATGATATCTTAAATTACTCAATGGGAATTGTCTCTTGTGTAATATATTAGAAAGAAGTTGTTGTTTGGTTATTCAACTTAACTAGTTAAAAGCTCTCTTTAGTTCTAGTGATTAGCTAGATAAAATCACCTTTTTGTCAGAGACCTCAGCTTGTTAAAAACTTTTGTTTGGTTATTGAGTTTAGCCGTGAAAATTTTTGTTTGGTTCCTGATCTTAGCGCAGTGTAAAATGTCTCATTTGATTTAATATTACCTAGTATAAAATCTCTTGTTTAATTGTAAGAAGATTTGTGTATATAACTTGTGAAAAATCAAATCTCATATAGTAGAAACTCTCGATAAAAAAATTCTTGAGGATAGTAAGAGGCAAAGTGGTAAAGGTGAATTTCTGTATAAATCACTAATGAATTTCTTTGTTCCTCAATATCTTTATATTCTTGTTCTTTATTTCTTTTCGTTGTATTTTCATCTCTTCATCTCTCTCATTTTTTAACTATTTCACTGCTTTATCTCTATTTTATTTATAAAATTAACTTAAATATTTTTTAAATCAAATTTTTTATAATTACACATATTTTTTAACTTACACAATTCACCTCTCCCATGTGTTTTGAAATTACTTATGCAACAAATCCAACATCACGTAAACACCTGAATATATTATACCACGTGAATTATCAGAGCACAAGTTACATTATGCTTTAGCTCTAACAAAGGAACATGGACACTGTTGAGCAGAGCTGATTTTTCAGATGCCTTTATCATTTGTTTTCAACAAGGAACCTGACATAAAATAATTTTAATATCAGATTTCCTATGAAATCGACAAAAAGTGTGACGATGAATATGCTAAACTTTGTTTAACTAAAATTATCACGTGTAGTTTAGAAGATAAAAAGAAAATCATTTTATCTCCATTAATCTATAAGAAAATGTTCAAAATGGCTAGTTTAATCATAATGTAGGTCATCATTTTCCTGTTTCACAAGTGAACTTCTTTTGATCCAACAACTTACTTTATCCTTTGAAATTCAATTGCCTTCTACTATACGGTTAATATTAGCAATTCAGATAGATCCCATTATAACACCCAATTAAATATCTAAATACATTAGGCATTAACTACCACTTCATCAAGCAACATGCACTAATAAGATTTTATTTTTTACTTTTTAATAAAAAACATAGAATATTGTGAAGTTTATACAGAAATATTGACAAATGGAAAACAAGTTTTGTCATTATTTTTATTTTGATAGAAAAATCAATCATCTTAAAACTATATTTATAGACTTAGGAGATACAATATTGTTATTTATAATTTTTTGAACTCTCTGTAAAAAAATTAACTGCTTTTGGTGCTAGGAAACCAAAAGTGTCAAATGCAAATGGTATAAAAGCATGTTGATTGTCAGAACACATTTTTTCATATTTGACCAATTTACTTAAAACAGCTTTGAGAGTTGCTTGTTCCAGAGTAAGACCACCAGCTCTCAATTCCACAAGTGGAGAAACTCCAGTCAAATCCACACAGGTATGTTTCCCACCTACCCACCCGTAAATCCAGAACATATGTTGGCCTAATTGTCGATCTCCCTTCAAGTGGGTCAAACAAAAAATTCACAGACGCCTCTTTCTTCACAAATACCTCCGACATGTCAAAATATATCAACCAGGACATCTCTAACAAGTTCATGTCAGTATTTGAAGCCTAGAAGCTTTCTATAATGAATCGTGTGTTCCTCAAATGTATCCAAATACGTCTTACGACAAACAAGGAAAATTTCATCAATAGGAAATAAAGGAATCATAAGATGGTATTTTAGGATAGTACGGTACTCCGGCGATGACATGTGTAAGCCTAGCCCATCAATAGGAATATAAGGAGAAAGTTTTGATCATGTGCGGCTTGCAAACAACCAAAAGTTGTCTTTTGTCTTGTCGTAATGTCAAACTTCACATCCATGTCGAAGGTACACGAAACACAAAAAATGGGAGTTTGAATTGAGTTTCTAGATTTGAAACTTTTCTTCCCAAACAAACAAAGATAAACAAGAACAAAAATAAATGAACACAATTATTTTTATCCTGGTTCACAACTACATGTGCAAATATCATTTCTTGAATGCAGTTTAGTAGTATGGAATATCATTGGTGACAAAGGCAAAACACCTACGGTGAGGGTGACAATAATTTCATCAAGTGAGGGGAAGGATACCTTACATAACACTCAATCTCTTGTGGAAAACTTCAATAATAGGCAGACCACCAATCTTCAAATTCCTTGGCGCAATGAAAGGAAGTTTCAAATTCGAAAGGATTCAAATTAATGATTTTTTTAGCGTGAAAGTCTAAACACTCCTTATAATATGGATCAATTGGCGTATCAGTAGCCATATATATTTCATCCTCTTTGGTGAAAATGGATTTCAGAAGAAATTGACTGAAGTCGTCTGGTTACCAAATTTGGTTGGTATGCGACAATGCCCAAAACCAGCTTTTACAATTGAAATTCTTGTCAAGAAGACAATATGTTTGAAGAATTCCATCCAAATATTGAGAGCTTCAATTTGACTTACATGTGAATGGGCTAGAAATGGTCTTTTGAACCACTCTGGCACATAGCTTCGATTGGAAAATGGTTCCATGCTAGAGAAGAAATCAATATAGTGCATAAGCATGAATAAATACTTTTTAAAGGCCTTTTTAGTCGAAGACTAACTGTCATCTAGAGTCAGCGAATCGAGCCTTGTACATTTGACTTGTCTTTCCAAATTAGACGAAACACTAGTGTTAAGAAAGGGTTCAAAAGTGGCATTAATCCAAAGATGTAAAAGCCAGATTGGGCCAGATACCATGAAGTTCTCCTCATGGCTTGTTCTTACTTTGAGGTCATGAGAAGAAATTTCTAGAGACTCATAAAGGAAGTCGAGGATTATTTTGCAAAGATAGGCGTTTCTTTTCTCATGAAGTTGAGTAAAATATGGTTATAGTTACTGAAGTTGGGATGGTTAAAGTAAAATTGGTTTTGATTTGGTTCTTAAGAGTGAGTTTGAAAGTTTTTCTAGTTGGTCGAAGACTAGTAATAACGACAATATCAAAAAGAGTGGAAGTGACCATCCCACATGGTAAATGACAAGTATTAGTCGAAGACTCCCAAAGAAAATGGTTGATATAAGCACAATAGGGTAATACTTGGGTCACATTTTTGATAGTTGAATCAAGTAAAAAATACCTTGATCTTTCCAGGTTTGTTCTTTCTTCATTTTTATTTTATGCAATCAACTGACGTAAAAATATAGTTGGTGGAAGGATAAGAATGAAACATACGATTGGGAATTTCTATGAAGCCCAACTTAAAACTTTTATTTTCGAACACACGAGGTTTTCATGATGGTGAAAGAGGAAAAAACTTTCCAGTTTGGTTGATTTCATAGATGATTTCGGTAAAGTACCCAGAAACGCATGAATGTTACCTCTAAGAGAAAAAGGGATCAATAGCTAGGAAGCCTAAATAGAAGTTTTATCTCCATTGGAGGTTTTGGAATGTAGCCACAGTTGTTAATGAGGATGGGTCCTTGAATATCAATAGCAGAAGAAACATGAGTTTGCTTGACCGTGCTAGCGGAGGAAGCTGTTGTTTTTAACCTGAGTTAGAAGAAAATGTGAGAATAGAAGGTTGCAGGGTATGAAAGTTCTTAGAGTTCCGATAAGAAAAAATTATGAAAAGGAAAAAAGGAGAAGAGGAATATATATATATATATATATATATATATATATATATATATATATATATATATATAATATATATATATATTTGTGGAAAAAGACTCTTTAGTTTCTCTCTAAAATAAAAATAAGTGGTGTTTTGATTTTTGTTTGAAAATTATTATATAATAATTTTATTTATATTTTAATGCGGTTAATTCTTGTGACCCACAATGATATTGTAAGTTGGAACCATGAAGGTGGATACACTCATGTAAACTAATGTTACAACTAGGTGGTAAACTAGGTGGTAGTGGTCATGATGGTGATGACGTATGCAAGATGTTTTGAATAGCATTATGAGTTACTAAAAATGCCATATGTCTTCCATATTAAAAATAAGATCGAAAATAACATTTTTTCGGTGGACATCTATTTGTTGGGGAGTCCAGGAGAATCGGGAGCACCAATGAGACCAATGCTCTAGGACCACAAGAGACGGAGACACCATATCTCAACCCAAAACCTTAAGGTGTTAGGTAAATGAGTCATCTCTCTTATAATTTTTCAACTTTTACATTCCTCTGTACAAGTCTCTATTTGAGCAATTGGATCAAGATTTATTCAAGTATTTTATTTTATCAGGATTTTATTCTATTGTCTCTTTCTTTATAATTTATTAAATCATGTATGCTATTGTTATGATTTATTTGATTTATTGCTTTCTCACCATGAGTGAGTAGTTCCATAACGACTAAGGGTCATGAACCCTATCAATGATTATCCGTAGGAATTAGCTTAAGTTAGTTATGAGGATTTCAGCATTTGACTATTTTAAAAACCTAGTATTTATTCAAACCTCTCTATGAAAGTAAGTATGTTTTTAGGTTTTTATTTTAATCTGAAAGGATAAGCATAAAAACCTGAAAATAGTTTTTAAACGATCAATTCCGAAGTCACGAAAGTGATCAGAGGAGATTGAGAAATTATCCCATTTAAATATTTGTGAAAAACAATGATCACCGACGAACGTTTTTACACGAGCGAAAGCCGACGAGCGTCTCGTTCGTCAGAGGTAGTGCAATTCGCTGACAAAAGCAGGAATTGCCCACAACATTATATTTTTCTATTAAATTTCTATCGAAATTCTCGTAATATAAATTCTTAAGTCCTATGGAGAAGTCGTAGATAGTAATCATGACCCTAAAGTCTTATTTGTTTTATTAATTTTCAAGTTATTTTTTATTAAGCTATTTTCAAAAGTGCTTTTGAAAATAAGTTATTTTGACTTTAGTGCTTTTTCACTTAAGTTTGTTTCTCCTAAACTTTTCGATTGCTCTAGATTTATACCTATACAATAGAAATCGGTGCTTATCCATTGGTCATTGTAGTTTGACAACTCTTTTTTAACATTGACAATTGTCATACAATTACGGCATGTCAAGTTAAGAGTTGTTTTTGACTTGTGGAAATTTTGAGTCAAAGATAGCGGTGTTCATTGGTTTGGGAAAATGCGAACCAAATCGGAATCAAAACCAAACCAAGGAATTTGGATAGGATATTTTTTTAGTTCGAGAAAAAACCAAACCAAACCAATAAAACCCGATGTTAATTGGTTCGGACAATGGATTTTAAGAATTCTACCCGCGAACCCGTCTACCCAAACCAACCATATTAGTTCATATAATTTATATAATTATTATAGAAACTAGTATAAGATATTCAACTTTAAAAAGAAAAAAAAATGAAACACCATTTGTGACATTCACAACCTATATGGAGAAACAAAAACATTAAAAAAATCATATTATAATAGAAAATTAGCTAATGTAAATTAGATATATTTTTTAAAATATTTATGGATATTTGTTTCTAATGTATCCAATCAATCCAACCCAAACCACCCCGTTATTTCTTGGTTTGGTTCGGTTTGGATTTTATCAAAAATAAACGAAAATCCAATACAAACCAATCCACATATTTTTTTATCGGTTTGGATATCGGATTCTCTCAAAACCGAACCAAATCGGCCCGCGAACACCCCTAGTCAAAGATGTGTTGACAAAATCAAGATTACACAAGGTGCAAGATTATATCCGTGGTTGAAGAGCTTCCTACCAATATGGAAGTCTCACCATAAAATTTTAACCTGATTTTCAGCATGTGAAAATTCTTGAAGTAGTTTAGCTTCAAGTAAATTATACTTTTCTTTAGGTGGAGTATGATAGTTTTTAAAACTATGATTTTCGGTGAAGACAAGGTGAAATTTTTTGGAGTGGTGTAGCTTCAAGTGGCTATACTCTTTATGATGAAGTATGGTTGTCGGTGAAGACAATTGAAACTTATGTATTATTTTCAATCAAAGTGGAGATTGTTGGGGTTGGTTGAATATATACATGTTGAAGAAGTCCCACATTGCTTATTTTTGTAAAGGAAAAGGAAGTCTAAGACTATATATAGGATTCAAGTTTTTATATTTGACTTTCTTTGTTCTCTAATGCTCTTGTATTAGAGTGTTGTGAGATGTAGTTAAATATTTGTTTTGGAGGGTGTGGGTGTATTAGCGAGCTTGGGTTACTTGAAGGTATATTATGTGTTGTAACAATTTTCACATAGTGTTATTCTCTGGTTGTCTATTGACAACGATCATGGTTTTTTCTATGGTTTTGGAGTTTCCACGTTATGTCTTTGTGTTGTTATTGTTGTTATTTTGTTTCTCTTTTTCTCTATCGTTTATTTTTCCCAACACTATTAGCCTATGATTTTTGACTCAGGTTGATTCGACTAGTAATATGGATTTGAGGTAGATATAAGTGTTAAATACATGTAGTTAAAGTATATCTTTCGACACCAAACCATAAGATTCGACAAGAGAATTCTCGATAGAGGCAGATATAGAATGTGAATACAGTTTCAAGTGTGATATCAGTTTTGAGGAAGTTCAAAAATTGAAGATATGTTGAAGAAAAACATAGGACATAAGCCCATATAATAGTGTACGAGTCGAATTAAAAGGGAATAATAGTTGTTGACAATTACTAATGTACTTAGTATATAAGTAGTTCTCGTTCTCTGGAAAAGAGTTTATACCACATTAAAAAAGTTTATACTCATCTGTTTCTTAATCGTTAAAACATTAAATTATGATTGGAGAAAGATTATACCACATAAAGAGAATCTCTTTCGATCCATATCATTCAATTGAAAATTTCAAAAGAGTGTAACTAGAATAATTTTAACATTTTTAGTAAAAAATTTCTTTATTAATTTTTTTAAATAGAACAAAAGAATAACAATTCCTTAATCCTCTGAAGTAGGGTGCACCGAAGTCTCAATAGTTTCATTATCAAAGAGACTCTCACCATTGATTCGATCAAGAACCAAAATCAATCCCATAATAAAAGAAACATCAAAATTAGGTTGAACACAAAGCACAAAGACTTCTTTTCCAAGCATAACACTAGTGGCAGGGTCCACCTTGCGACGAATCTCAGCCACTAACTTCTTTCTGGTGTTGAAAATCTTACAAGATCTTTGAGAGAAACACCCTTCAATGAGGTACAACATACTTGGGTTATCATGTACCTCCACTATTACATTTGTTTGTGATCGTCCGATTATTGACGATCTCCTTACATCGAAAATTGCCTTATCTCCTTCCTTTTTGTCATCTTTAAAACCTTCCCATCGTCTATGTAGACTTATTTTCTGATAAATAAACAATTCAAGTTAAAACAAAAATACTTGCAATTTTTCTTAATAAAAGATTAAAATAAAAGTACTTATAATCTTCTTACCTTTTAAGAAGTAAGATTATATATATATATATATATATATATATATATATATATATATATATATATATATATATATATATATATATATATATATATATATATATATATATATATATATATATATATATATATATATATATATATATATATATATATATATATATATATATATATATATATATATATATATATATATATATATATATATATATATATATATATATATATATATATATATATATATATATATATATATAAATGTTAGCTTTTCATTTTTTTAATCTAATATTTTTTTGATTATATATAATTGGAAGTGAGTAAAATAATTCTAAAAAGAATTATACAAATTAAATTAAATTATAAAAAAGATTATATAAATAATTATTTTCATTTTTTTTTCAAAAAACATAAATAAAACCTTAGTTTCAAAAACATTTTTTTAATTTTAATTTAAAATCTCTATCTCTGAATTTGATGGTATTTGTTTAAATGATAATTTAAAATATTATATATACATAAAAAATAAATAAATGTTGACTCGATTCAACTTATTTTTAACCTACCAAAAATTAAAAAATTGTTGGAATAATTTAGAGGGATAACATGAGAAAGCATTTTAATATTAGAGTTTTTGTTTTTAACAAAAACATTTTTTTTAAGAGATATATCACATAGTCATTCAAAATTTTAAACTAATAAATATATAGTTAATCACTTATAAATACTCAAATTTGTACGTTCTTAATTAATACGAGATTTTTCTATAATATTCATATTTATAATTTTTTTCAATATTTCTGTAAAAAAAACTCTTTTATTCACGTACACTCGTCTAATTAATATGCACTGTTTATGTAGGGTATGAAAATTCAACTCTAAATTTCAACCGACTTCATCTGTAAACAACTTGATTGGTTGCGTTAATTGAGACAAAGACATTCAATAAATTTTCAGACAGACTTTTCAACCTACGAAATATGAGTCGATGAGTAGACTCAGTGAGTGAACTCAGAAACAGATGAAAATGCAAGTGCATAAGAAAAAAGAATGGTTTTAACTGTTGATACATATATAACATACCTTTCGGCGCAAGGTGAGAAGAGAACGACCGTGAGGATTCATAAGAACAAGCTCTTCCTTATCACGAGTGTTAGGTCCATACGAGTCGAATCGGAAAACGAGTTGTCCCTTACAATCATACACGACAAACCCATCACCATTGAAGAATCTAGAGGTTTTCATAACTGTGAGTCGTGTCTCTTCTTTGTACACGTACTCGTCTTGAATAACTAACTCTTCGTTATTCATTATTTTCTTCTTTGGGAAATATATTTATACACTTTTTTATGGTTTATTGAAGAATTGTTGAAAGTGGAAGATGTTGAGAGGAATTGAAAGAAAGTAATATTATATAGAAGAACTTTTGAGATCTGCTTTTAAAATGTGTGCTGTGACGAGTTTTCTAGTTTCGTATTAGAAGCGTGTTTTCCTTTTTCAAAATGAAAAGGAATATTGATTGCAACCATTATCTATTAAATTTATTTGGGATCTTTGACTTTTTATATTATTTTACATTTCTTTCTATAAGGTCCATCTTTGTAAAATTATGACTAATTTATTTTTAATAATTTATATTAATAAAATTTTATTACATAAAGTTATTTTTTTTTAAATCACATATTAACCTAAAATCTTTAGATATCTGATCTCCATGTTGTCGTGTTGCACTGCATTTATGCCACTATATCAAACAATGTTTGAACTGATATTGTGAATATGTTCCTTGACTCTAAACACTCAGGAGCTAACCAACTAGAGATTTCATTCAACAATATTGACTTAGAAGATTTTCCCTCCCCAAAAACTTATTGCAATTGTTTTAAGTTGTTGGTTGATCAAGTGGAGAATGCCAACTCACCTGTCATTAATACACATTTGGTGTCAAAAAGGATTTTCGATTCACTGAAGCATATGAAAATTTAATGACAAACATTCAACAACATGATTCATTGCCAACTTCTACAACAACAAAGTCATGAATTGAACTCGAAAAGTTAACCATTATTCATCACGTTGCTCATGAATTTGGTACCCTCTCATCTTAGGTAGTATTTATCACAAAATCTCCAAACTATAACACTGATTTGAGCCCCCCATGTTTCTTCTTTGGAAGATCTCAATCAACAAAATTGGGTCACCAATAATCACTACAGTAATATATGTGAGTGCAACTTCACCATTAGATATTTTATATGATGTCAAAACTAGGAAAACTTAGCATTTATATATATTGGATGGTATTGCTATGTCATATGATGCCTCTTGCATTAGAGGTCTTAGGAATCATTCAAAACCACCTTGAAATAGGCCAAAAACATCAAAATTCATTTTCTGCACAAAAATAACCTACATGTGTCGGCACATACAATTTTCAGGCCAACACATGTAACTCAATAATGAAGCTTGTAGTTTTTGTTTGGTACATGCCGACACATGCAGTTTTTATACCGGCACATACTATAAGTTTCAGTTTAATGTGCCAGCACATACGATTTTCAAGTCGACACGCCTGGTTCAATATTAAAGGTTGTAGCCTCTGTTTCGCATAGGCATGCACGTAAGCCTTTTCAGACAGACACATACTATTTTTTTAGCCGTATGTGCTAGCACATCCGTATTTCAGGCCAACACATACTGCTTATTTGGGTCAACTTTTCAAATTGTTTTAATTATGAAAATTACCTCTTTGAATACAAATTTCCACAACTATAAATACATCATTCATGCATCATTCTAACTTGATGAAACTATAAACACTTACCACCATTGCTCTTCACCTTTAACCTCCAACCAATGCATACACACTAATAAATCACACATAATCATCTTTTGCAGGGTGCCATCTTGGTGAGGTTTGATAACGTTCAATTAGGTTTTTGTGTAATAAAAAAATATTGGGTTGATAATTGTGGGGGTTTCATCCGAAAAAACCTAAGGTTTGTCCTTTAAGATCTTTGGTAGATTTGGGGGTTTTGTACAAGACTTTTAAAAGAGGATTGCGGCCAAGTGAAAGAGCTTTGGAGTTTGGTACACTAAGAAGTAGACAGAGAATGGCGAATCAAATTGAAAGTCCTCCTGTTCAATAGTTACAATTGATCGTGAGCGAAAGAGATTTGGAATTTGGTACCTAAAGGAGTAACAAGATTCGATAAATTAATTAGTAGTTATTGTGTCTTGATCTTGCTCAAGATCGAAGGAAGAGAATGGGTTGAATAAACAACAAATGATTAGGGTTTATGGAGTTGCTCTTGGAACACTTCTCTTGTAATAACTTTTTGCAAAGTAAGAATTGACTTTAGAATTTCAATTGAAATTGGGAGTAGACATAGCCACTAGCGAGGACAGTGTGGTGAACTGTTGTAACATATCCTTGTGTTGCTCTCTATTATCTCTTTACCCACTTTTATTTTCATTATGCAATTTATTGAATTTCATTATTTAATCAATTGACTCGTAAGAATTTTTCTATGATTGTTTTGATTTAAATTGTTTTTTGATTAGCTTATAATCACTTTGGTTATAAGTGATTTTTCGTATTAACAAAACTCAAGGAAAAATTCTGAAAATTTGTTCGCACCCTCCGTGTTTGACAAATTGCATTGTTCTTTATTTTTTTCTCAATTACAATTGAAATAGATTGCTAGTGAATTATTATAAACGAGTAATAAATTGTTGATTGTGTTAAATGTATTAATTTCTCTTATTGACTCTTTTATTCCGTAAGGCCTTTTGTATATCCGAGTTCCAATAACTAGGTTTATATAAATGACTTTTATCGATATATATTAAAATCTTCCCCTTGCACTCTTTTCAAATAGTTTTTAAACTACCAAATTTTGTATTGGTAATTTTGGCTTGGTTATCTATTCATCCCTCCTCTAGATAAGTCATCATCGTCTAACAAGTGGAATCAAGAGCGTGGTTAGTTCCTGCTTCGAAACTCTTATTAGAAAATGGCATACGAACCTAAAGAGGGTTATAAAAGAGCCTCAATCTTCACGGGAGAAAACTATAGTTATTGGAAAGCTTGTATGCAAATTCATGTTAACTTATTTGACAAGGGTGTGTGGGAGGCCATTCAAAATGATCCAACACTAGTTACATATCTTGTTAATGGTGTTGTCATATTTAATCCAGAAGCACTATAGAATGAGGAATATTATAAGAAGTTGGGTCACGATTGTAAAGTGAAAAACATTATCATATCTGCTCTTAGAGTTGATGAGTTTTATCGCATTTCTCATTCTGAAACCGCTAAGGTTATATGGGGTTCTCTACAAGTTACCTATGAGGGAATTAATGAGGTCAAACAAGCTAGAATTAACACACTTAATCAAGAATTTAAACTCTTTCGCATGAAGCATGGTGAAACCATTTCTCAAATACAAAAGCGGTTCTCAAATCTTATTAATTGTTTAAACTTTCTAGGCAATCCTATTTCCAATGTAATTGCTATTAACAAGGTTTTGAGATGTCTTACTAGGAATTTGCAACCAAAGGTCACGACAATCACTGAAGCCAATAATCTTGCAACACTTGATCTCACCACTGTATTTGGAAAGTTGGAAGAACACGAGCAAGAACTCACTTTCTTGGACAAACATGAAAAGAAAATTGAGAAAAATAAGAAAAGGGATAAATACATGAATAAGTAGGAAGGAACCAAGTCTAAAGCTCCTAGGGCTTCGAGTTCAAGGTCCTCAAAAGGTGAGCACGTTTATGATAGTGATTCTTGTGATGAAGAAGATTCGAATGATGAATAAATGAGATTGTTTGTGAGGAGATACAATCGATACATTTGGAATAATGGTGTTAAACACTCTGACAAAAATCTTGTTAAATTTAGAAGGGAATCCACATCCCATAAAGACGAAGACAACAAAAATGGTAAACCAAGAGGTATATGCTATGAATGTGGAAAACCATATCATTTTAGGCCGGAATGTCCATCTCTTGAAAATGAAAAAGGAAAGGGACAACAAAACAAGTCTAGGAAAGCTAGAAAAGAATATGTTGCTTGGGATAGCGATAGTGATGTCTCAAGCAAGGAAAGCTCAAGTGATAGCGACGAGGAGGCAAATTTTTGTTTCATGACCAATCAAAGTCAAAACAAGAAAAATAATATAAGTCATTCTAAATACTCCAATGTTGATAAGTTGTCTTTTATTAAACTAAAAAATGCTTTTGAAAATCTACAAAAAGATGCATTATATGCTTATAAGAAATTAGCTTCCAATGAAATTTTTTTACATACTTGGAAGCAAAGCTTGAAGAAATCGATAAGAAATTTGAAGCATTAAAGTGATCTATTATAGATAGTCAAAATCATAAAAATGGGGATGAGGAACCATGTCGATTCAGATGTGAAACTTGTTAAATTTGGCAACAAGAAGTGAGTACTCTTGAAACCAAAGTGGACAAGAAATCACTACCAATTGTTACCTTTTCTATTAATCCTTCAAAGGTTGAAAAACCTTACAAAAATTATAGTTTGATCAAGAAGGATTCAAATAGCAAAAGAAAATCTCATCAATGTTTGCTTTGTCACTATTGTTGCAAAATGGGTCATATTACTGAAAAATGCAAGTTTAGATGTTTTCTTGTTCCTAAAGGCATTTTTCAATGACTGCCCAAGAGAAACCATATTTTCACTTAATCCCAAGGACCCAATGATAATTAGATACTATAATACGGTGGGATAACTGACTTGATGTTTTGCGTTTCGATCGCACTTGTGCAGTTAGCAAGAGTCGCCACCGACTTTTCTTTTATCCAAAAGGAAAGGTAAAAAAGCACATGAAAGACCTTTCGAGATTATTTCTCGGGTTCGGGGGATAGATTATGAAAAGGGAAGGTATTAGCATCCTTTTCATCCATGGTTTTCCATGGGCTCTTAGTTACTCGTTTAGATCACTTGCTTTCATTTGACAGTGTGCTTATGGTGTGGACTTTGAAAGTGTTTTGAAAAATCTCTTTGTAATGGTTCTCGTCTCTATAAGAACGTATACAATATTTTGTTTCGAAAAGTGGTTCAAAGATGTGTTTGTGAATCGTGTTTCAAAAAGTGGTTTTGCAATGGTTCTCGTCTCTATAAGAACGTATACAAAATGTTTTGTCTTTTTGAAAATGTTTTGAAATGGAAGTGTAGGTGTAAAAGTTTTTGTCGTGAGCAAGCGAGTAACTAAGAGTGAATCTATCTAATCAAAAGGTCTTAAATTATTCTTTTCTTCCTCCTTTTAATGGTGCTATCTTACCATTGATTTGGTAAGAAGCCCCATCGTTGGATGTGAAGGGACAGGCGCGGGTCAATTTTACAATCATTGAAGGAAACTTGTGAGAAGCTTTAGCAATTTTTGCAAGGGACGAGATCGTTTTATTGAAGGCAACATCGAGGGTCATCGAGGGACTACGATCTTTTTTATCGAAGAGTCATTGCTAGATTGTCCCATATTCGAGGGACATGATTGTATTTCCGAGGCAACGAGCGAGGTTACCCTAGAGGTGCGCGTGTGAAAAAGAGTGTTGGTTTCAAGTTATTTCATTCTTTGATTAGGTAATTGATTTTTGAATCTTGCCATACACGCCTAGTTACTATACAATTTATGGAAAACAGTAAATTGCGGGAATTGAAATTCTACGCTATTACAAAATGTTCGGGAATGGGGGTATAATTTTTACAAATGAGGATGAATCGAATGAGATAGGAAGGTCCAAATATCAAACAATACAACCAAATCGAATTTTGTGCAATTTAATTAAAGCTATGATAATCCATGAGATAAAATCAACAAAATATGAAATATTAAGTATTTAATTGAAGAGAGAAAGGTAAAACCTATTCTAAAAAATAATTGTAATTGATTAATTAAAATCTTTATTTTTTTTTGTATTTTATTAGTTATGTAAAATCTAAAGAAAACAAATAAACTAAATTATTATTTATTTTTTGGTATTTTATTATGTGTAAAATTAAACCTAAAACAAGTTTACTAAAAAAAGAAAATGATAAAGATTAATTAATAAAACCTAAATCAAATTAATATAAAAAGTAATTTAAGTTTTATTTAGCATTTGTATAACAAAAAATGAAAATGAGAAGAAAACCAAATAAAAAAAAGTAACATGGGCTTAAGAGATTTGGGGCGGAAGCCCAAAAGGAAAAGTTATGTTTGATGTAACAAAACAAAGCCAGAGGGGGGGGGGGGTGAATCCAGCAAGGGCGAATGGGCTTAAGGGTTTTTGTTGGTTGGTCCAAACGCATGCTATCAAGGAAAAACAAAAAAACAGTTTTCTTAAACCAAGCTTTTGTTACGATTTAGGAGCTAATAAGAAAAATTAGGGTTTGAAACCCTTGTCTGTTCACAACGCCGATCTTCATCCCTCTCATTCATCTCTGTATCATCTTTTGCTCATATTGATGAAAACTCTAAATTTCTCACGTACCATCCCTGTTTCGCGAGCAAAATCGCTCTCTACCTCTTTGTCTCACTATGATTTGCGTTTTTGAAACCCTAAGTGTTGAATTCGATTTAAGCCTAAGAGGTCCGAATTTGGTTCATCTGATCTCCCCCCCCCCCCAACTCTCTGTTTCTGGAACACCGCTTCTCTCGCCTCCCTAATCGAGTTTCTAAAGATCTTCTTGAAAAGGTGAGATTCTGTTCTTATTAAAGCTTAAACAGTTTCATTGGTTTTTGTCTCGTTATGTTTTTTTTCTGTTAATCAACCTTGTTATCCATTGAAATGCAGGAATTAGTTTTAATTCATGAGAAAGAGGGAAAGTTCATACCTGTTGGAGACTTTTTGTGAAATGGAAAGGGGGTGGCGAGATTGAGGACGGCGTTCCTTGGTGGTCGGAGCTGCGCGAGGGGCGGATATGAGGATGATCGAGTTGCTTTTTCTGACTCGTTGGTAACCTCTTCTATTTTTCTTTATGATGATGATTAACAGTTTTTTCTGGATTTTATGGCTTGTTACTGTTTTGTTTGATGATGGTTTTAGGCTTTTGGGATGATGTTACTATGTTTGACCTGTTGTAATGTTGGTTTTGTTCACAGTTTGATGAGTTTTCTTGGTGATGGTTCTGGTTTTTGGTGTTTTTGGTTCTGGTTTTGTGAGTTTGAAAATGGTTAACAGGTTTTTTGTTGCTTTTTTGATGATTACCGATGGTTTGGCAGTTTGAGACTTCTGTCTTAGGTTTGGGATCTTTGGCTTTGAATGTTTGGCAGGTTTGTGTTTGAGGCTTGGCTCTGGTTCTGGTTGTTTTAGACTTGTTACAGGTTTGGTTGATGGTGGTTTAACAGTTTTTTGTTGTTTGATGATGGTTTACTGGTTTGGAGTTTTACAGGTTTTGAGTTTGTTACAGGTTTAGTTTGGTTGCAGGTTTTGGTACTTGTTTTTGAGAGTTGATGATGGTTGACTGTATTTGGCAGTTTGAGACTTATGTGTTTTAGGTTTGGGATCTTTGGCTCTTTGAGATCCTTACTGGTTTGCTGTTTTGGTTTTAAGCCTTTGGAATTTTTGAGGTTTTGACAGTTTGCGACTTTTGGTTTTGGAGGTTTGAGGTTTTGACAGTTTGAGACTTTTGGTTTTGGAGGTTTGAGGTTTTGACAGTTTGAGACTTTTGGTTTTTGAGGTTTGAGGTTTTGACAGTTTGAGACTTTTGGTTTTGGAGGTTTGAGGTTTTGACAGTTTGAGACTTTTGGTTTTTGAGGTTTGAGGTTTTGACAGTTTGAGACTTGTGTATATTTTGAGTTTGGTGATTTTTTGTATTTGATGATGGTTCAGATTTGAGACCTCTCTACTGTGTTTTTTCTATTGACCTCCTTCTTATTATATTAACCCTGCTTCTGTTAAAATCATATTCAAAATTGTGGGAAACCAATAAATTGAATATTTTCAGTATATTGTCCTTGTGGCCTTTTTGTTGCAGTTTTGTTTTTTAGCATATTCTATGCAACTTGTGACAGGCAGGGCAGCAAAGTTGTGCATCCCAATAATCTAGGTGACTTCTTTCCTCTCTTCTCTCTCAATGACAATAAGAAAGTAAATTGCTTTTTGCCCCTTTTTTCCAATTCTGAAAGGTTTGCATGGAAAATGATGTTTTATGCTTCTTGAACAAGTTTTTGCTATTTGACTTAGCATCTTATATTGCCATACTTCTGCTTTTATTGATGTTGTTTGTTGTTTTCTATATTGCTGCCTCGTTTTTGCTGTTTGTTGTTTTGACAAAGCTGTTTGTTTGGCTTTTGAGGATGCTGTTTGTTTGGCTTTTGAGGCTGCTATTTGTGATGCTGTTTGGGCATTCTGTTTGGTTCAGTTTGCGCCTTTTGTTTGTTTGGATAGCTTTGTAGCATCTCTTCTTGTTTGAACAACTTTGTAGCATTTCTTGGATAATTTATAGCATTTCTTTTCCTTCTTTTTGTGAACCAAGAAGGATAATCTTCTTGTGATTTGCAAATAGAAAAATAAAATTGTGATGAATAATGGCATTCTGATTCCATTTTTGCAAACCTTAATGATGAATACTTTTTTTTGGAAAATTTTGTGCATGCCCAAATAATTTGTACTAACTATTTTTCTTTCTTTTGTTTTCATGTGAGCACAATGGATATGACAAAGCAAGGAAGGCAAGAAATCTGTGGCAAGCATGGAGGTCTTTGGAGATAAACAAAAGAATTGGATACGACTTCAATCTTCAGACAAGCTTAGGCATAGATTAATTCTCCTAGGCCAAACATTTATTTGGATTTTCTTTGTAACTTAGAAAGATCATTCTGGTATTTTGATGTGTTGTATCCAATAGTACCAATTCATCTTTAAATACAATAGGTTGTAAACATAAAGTATTAAAGAGTGATTTGCTTTGTACCAAATGTTTGAAATTGAAAAAAAATCTTAAGTTGCAACATGAAATATTCTGGTGTCAATTGAAATTCTTCAACAACAACAACTTGTAGTTTCTTTTCGCATCCTAATTGACCTTTGAAATTCCCAATCAAGATATTTGAAATAAAATGTTCCAGTCTGGTAACTTAAATTCCAAGTAATCCCAATAACTATGTAACTGTATTTCAAACGAACACGCACTGTATATTCCATTTCCTAACCAAACAAAGTTTTAAGGACATAAATCATCTGGTCAACCTGGATCAAAATCATGATCGTCCTAAATGACAGTCTTAAACTCCATCTCTTATCCCAAACAAACCATGCTCTGAGAACAAACACTGCCTTTTCAGTAAACTTGAGGAAGCATGAAGACCTGTGAAAACCAATTGAATTTCTGAGAACTCAATTTCTTCTGAGGATTGCAAGAAAAACCCTAATTGCTGGTTTACTGCCATAAAAGAGAATTTGTCTGGTCGATTTCTGAACCAACTTGAATATCCGAGAAACCCTAGGGTTATGTCTTCTATGAAAAATGGGAGGGAAAATTTTGGGGTACAACAACTGCCCCTGTTCAATCTTCTTGAACTTGAAGAGTTAGATTGGCGAGTTTTGACATTCGTGACTCGAAGATAAAAGATGATTGGACACTAGAGTGCCCATAAATTTGCACTCGAAAAAAGTGTAGCTGAGGGAATGGGCTTAAAGATGCCATTTGGAGAGGTGTTAGAATCTTGTTGGAGATGGGCTTGTAGATGCCATCCAAGAATGTTTGTTGTAAATCAAAAGAATAAGCATCAGAATTATGCCCGTATCTGGAGCGTATTTGAACTGTATCTGTACTTGAATCTGAATAAGTAACAGAATGGAAACCGTGTCTGGAGCGTATCTGAACTGTATCTTGAAATTGAAATCTGAATGAGTGACAGAATGGCAACCGTGTCCGGAGTGTATCTGTAAGTTTGATCTGAATGAGAAAAATAGAATGGCTTCCATGTCTGGAGCGTATCTATACGTGTCTGAAAGATGAAACTGAATAAGCGACAGAATGACTTCCGTGTCTGGAGCGTATCTGAACTGTATCTGAAGGATGAAACCGAATAAGCGACAGAATGGCTTCTGTGTCTGGAGCGTATCTGGACTGTATCTTGGAATTGAGGTCTGAATGAGTAACAGAATGACTTCCGCGTCTGGAGTGTATTTGTATTGTATCTGAAATCTGAATCTGAATGAGTATCAGGATGGCATCCGTATCTGGAGCGTATCTGAACTGTCTCTGAATGATGAAACTGAATAAGCGACATAATGGCTTCCGTGTCTAGAGCGTATCTGAACTGTATCATGATTGCATATTGTTAAACGGTAGCTGTTAATCTTATCCTATAAAGGGTAAAATGTTAGCTGAAGCACAAAGTTATGATGCATGAAATGCATGATGCAATATATGTACTTTATCAATGTTTATGATATATGGATGTAATGTATGCGCATGTAAGCTGATTTGCTGTATTGCTGAGGAAAATAAATCCTGCTGAGGATTCCGTTGCGAGAGTAATGCCATATACTTCTTGAGGAATCTGCTTGGGGAATCCAGGGAATTTTAATGACTTCTACTGGGGATTATTGACGGGAGTCTTTGTTCTGTCGATAAGCAATAAAAACTCTGGGGAAAAGCTTATTCCTGTTTGGAAAAAGTTCAGGAGTTTCGGTCGTCTGCCACTCTACCGGGAAGTTATCCTAGGTTGGGGAGAAACAAAAGTTAACCGTTATCTGGTTGATTTTCAGGCTTCAAGACAACTTGCTGGGGAATTTGGAGAAACTGGCTGATTTCCAATGTGGGTTGATAGTTTAAAGTTTCGGCTCCGTCGGGGGTTGGTAGTTGGTAGTCTCAGCTCCGATGGGGATCTATAGTTCAAAGTTTTGGCTCCGCTGGGGATCTTAATGACGTGCTGTAGGGATTGCTCATGGAATAGCCTAAAGACGTTTTCCTAATCTTTCAACCTGTCAGCAATTACTCTTTTTCATCCTGTTTATTTGTAAACAGTAATTATGTTCAAATGCATATGTTCATTAATGAATCATTGGACGTTTTTGCAAATAAAAACACGAGTGTAAAGAAAAAGGCAAATAGTTTTCTGTACTTTGAAAGAGATATCTTTGTATTTACTTTGAATAAGTATTTTGTACAAAGGAGACAGACATCCTAGTAAGAGGATGGTGTCATAAATAAGATAAAAAATTTTACAAAGAAAGATAGCTATGTGTAATAATCCCATGGGGTTCCCATTCTGCTATAGTCTCCGTATCTCCGAATATCTTGTCCATTTGTTGCTTCGTCCGAAGATGATTGAATTGATCAGAAGCTCCGAGTTTGTTCGTGAATAGATTGTCCTTAAAGTGATTCGACGAGACATAGTCATACGCTTTAATTCCCTAACTTTTGCCTGGACCGCCCTTTCGGGTTTTCAGACCACCGGGAAACCCTTTTTTGCCCAAGTCGCCCTTTCAGGTTTTCAACTTGCCGGGTGTACAAATTTTTTTGTTTTATCCCTGATTTTTGCCCGAACCTTTTGGTTCGCCGGGATGCCCTTGTGTGATCGGTGGGAATAGAACTGACTGTTTTCGAATGCTGGTTCGCATTTGCGTTTGTTTTTGCAAAATGTCGCGATAAGAAAGAGTCACCACCGTCTTTTATTTTATCCAACAAGGAAAGGACAAAAGCACAGAAAAATTCCTTTTTGAGATGTTTCTCGGGTTCGGGAGGTAGATTATAGAAAGGGAAGGTATTAGCACCCTTTCTATCCGCGGTTATTCACGGGCTCTTAGGTACTTGCTCACTATGTTTTCAAAATTGTTTTCTTTGTGCTTGTGGGTTTGAAAAAGTTTTTTATTTGAAACTTCGATTTAACTCTTGCTTCTGTCCTCAAGAGCGTATGAAGTGTTTTTGAAAACTTTGTTCGAAAAAGAGTGTAAGTGTGAAAAAGGTTTTGTTTTAAAAGGAGCAAGTACTTAAGAACATCTACCTACTCAAAAAGCAATTAAACTGTGCAAATGTCCTCTAGACAATGCTATCCCACTATTGAGGAGTAGGTAGCACCGTCGTTAGAGTTTTTGGGTCAATTCGATTTAAGGGACGTGTGGTCACTAAAGCAACGTTAGGACGCCTTAGCGGTAACCCTAATGTCTTAGATCATTTTATCCGAGGCAACCGTTTCGAGGCAACTTATGATCTTGGGACAAGAGAACGACCTCTAAAACATCCTATACTTAATGACCATGTTCGAGGCAACCAAGTGAGGCGTACCCTAAGAGTGGCATGTGCGAGTGTATTGATTTTCAGTTTATATTATCTTTGTACATGTTATGGTGAGCTACAGTTGATTTTAAGTTAAGATAGATCTTGTCATGCATAGCCTATTATTCATACATCTAGCAATTAATGGTTGCGGAAAATAAATTGCAGAAAATAAAGCTAAGCTATTACAAACAAACCCTTGAAAAGTAAATTGCGAAAAAGTAAATAAAAGCGGTAAATAGAATCCTAAGTTAAAACTATTACATCCTCGGAGCAATTACAATATATAGATCAAAATAATATGCGCGAGAAAAGTTAAATCAAATTGTCCTTTAGGGTTTTGACCCTTTTTTCAAATAAAACATATTTTGGTCTTTTTTGAATTAAGAATTAAAGCTAAATTAGTAATGGAATTAATTAATAGAAAAAAGAAAATATTTTTGAGTTTTATTTTAGTTAAGAAATAAAATCAGAAATAAAATAAAAATCTAATTCTAAATCAATTTTAATTTATTGCAAAATGTTAAGATTAAACCTAATTAAAAAAAACTAAATTAATTGGTTAATGGTTTATTTACAAAAATAAAATAGTGAAGTTAATAAATATTATTTTTGTGTTTTCTGATTTTTATGAGAAAAATTAAGGGTTGATTAATTAACAATAAAAATAATGATGTCGTTCGTTGTATTATGAACTGAGAGTTTTGCGACTTCAATGCGCATCTTTTGAATTAACTGAGAGACTACCCTGCCCTAGGTTTAAATTAAAGGTTTCAATTTGTGTTTAAAACAGAAAACTCCTACTTCTTTGGCTCGAAGGGGTTGACTAGGGATTATCTTCCTTATAACTCCAGTGTTTAGGATTTGAAAGAATGCCTGTACATCGTCAGCAAGGTCTGTCCAAAAGCATACTGTATGAGATTATGGCATTGTTTCGTCATCCTCCCTCTAAAGGCTTGTAACTTTTAGCAAGAGTTGAATGTCAAAGAAAAACATAGTTTAAATGTAATGAAAATGAGTGGATCAAATCAAGACAAACATATGCGATGCATTAATGAAACAAAGTTTGGAATTAATAGATAATTGTTTGAATAACAAAGAGATTACAACTTGAAAATTCAAATGAACAAAAGTCTCTTAGTTTGAACTAGTCATCTCAGATGGAGAATTCTCAGCGGAAGATTTTCATCTCGCCATCCGGCATGAACTCCAGCACCCTTCCGTCAATCAAGTCTTGGATCTTGTTCTTCAGAGTCCAACAGTCATCGGTGTCATGTCCAGGACTATGGGAGTGGTATACACAAAATGCATCAGGACGATAGCCAGGAGCAGAGGTGTTGGGATTCCGGGGAGGATCCTTTAAAGTAATCAGATTGACCTCCAACAAGCGTTTCAGTATTAGAGATGATGGTATATCAGTCTTAGAGAAATGTCTTCCAGACGTATTTCGCTTACTCCGATTACCCTGTTGATGCTGGCGAGGTTGATGTTGGGCTTGTGACCCTGAAGTAAGCTGAGGAGCTTTTCCCTTGTCTTCTTGCCCCAAAGGTGGTTGAATGATGGCTTGATCTTCAACCCTAGTTGTTTGCCCCACTTGGTTATTTTGAAGCAGCTTGTTGACGAGGACCCTGAGCTCTTCTTGTCTTTGAGCTAAGTCTTGAATGAGAGCCATCTGACTCACCAGCTGTCCCAATATCTGGATCTTCATTGTTGCCAACTCAATTTGTAGCCCTTCCAACTGATCATTCCTGATGCCTCCTGGATTCCCTAGGACCAAGACCCTTGTGAGGAGAGCTTTTATTTCTTCTTGCCCCTGGGATAGGTTCAAGAACACTTCTTGAAGTTGGGCGTTTTGAGCCTGGAGATCTTGGTTGTCTGGTTGAAAAGCCATTGCTGAAATAAACAGCGAGAACATGAGAGACCTGTATCGGATGACCTGTTATGCCATGATATGTATGATATATGTATGCAATGTTTTCAAGGATCTCGCGGGGTAAACAAGAAACTGTTAGAATCTGAATCTGGTAGCTTGGTTGGAGGAACTTCATGTTGCTGAGAGTCCTTCTTCAAGAGTCAAGCTCACCATATCGAGTGGGTCATAGCCCCTAACTCAAGTTATCATGTTTTGATTTCTAAACAACCTTGGCTAGAGGAAAATAAATCCCCTTTGCACCTTGCTGGACATTTGATTTACCATAACCTGCATCACAAGCCCTTGAGATCCTTGAAATGGTTAAAGAAATGTTAAGGCATGATGTTATGATGTGTATGCTATGCGTTTAAGCAAAAGTGTGAGGTGATGTATGTAAGCCCTGTAGTAAATCCAGATTATTGGATAAGGACTGTAAACAAAACCTGCAAGGAACCCATGTTATCAGATAACAAGAATGTGCAAGTAGTTCAAGTTTGAAGGCACACCAGTCACACAAAAAACCTTAAGTTTAGGCTGGCATGGAGTTTAGGTATTACCCTCTTTCAGTTTCAGTTGGTTAAGACCTGTCCTAAAAAATAGTAACCGGGTTCTAGAGGATCTCAATATCACCGACTACCCTCAATCGGTCATAATTCCAGTTTAGCAACCTTTTCTTGCGGCCGGAATCATCGCGAGAGTTTAGTCTCAATGAGTGTAGCATACTGCTACTGTTCTATGGCCAAGTTGGTCAATTTAAGGTTCTAAGGTCAGTTGGTGCTTAATGACTCCTTAGAAGACCCATATTCTCCTCGTTCCAACACAAGGGATATCGGTACAGACTAAGGTGCCACACCAACGTAGCTACTACTTCATCCGTGTCGGTCTACGCCGGACAGATCCCTCACAGTTTATTGCTACTTACCTAAAAAGGGTACCCCCAGATCCAGGTTAGGATCTATAGAACTCCAATACAAGCCCACAAAATTTAAAGCATACAAAGCATACAATTGAAAACACAAGTGATCTAATCCTAAGGTACACCTCACTTATATAATTTCCCAGCAGAGTCGCCAGTTCTGTGATCGGTGGGAATGAGAACTGACTGTTTTGGAATGCTGGTTCGCGTTTGCGTTTGTTTTCGCAAAGTGTCGCGGTAAGCAAGAGTCGCCACCGTATTTTATTTTATCCAACAAGGGAAAGGACAAAAGCACAGAAAAATTCCTTTTCGAGATTTTTCTCGGGTTCGGGAGGTAGATTATAGAAAGGGAAGGTGTTAGCACCCTTTCTATCCGTGGTTATCCACGGGCTCTTAGGTACTTGCTCATTGTGTTTTCAAAAGTTTTCTTTTCTTTGTGTTTGTGGGTTTTTAAAAGAGTTTTTGTTTTGAAGAGAGTGTAAGTGCGAAAAGTTTTGTTTTGTTTTTAAAGGAGCAAGTACTTAAGAACCTCTACCTACTCAAAAAGGAATTAAACTGTGCTAACGTCCTTTAGACAATGCTATCCCACTATTGAGGAGTAGGTAGCATCGTCGTTGGAGTTTTCGGGTCAATTCGATTTAAGGGACATGTGGTCACTAACGTAACGTTAGGACGCCTTAGCGGTAATCCTAATGTCTTAGATCATTTTATCTGAGGCAACCGTTTCGAGGCAACTTTATGATCTTTGGACAAAAGGACGACCTCTAATACATCCTATACTTAATGACCACGTTCGAGGCAACCAAGTGAGGTGTACCCTAGGAGTGGCATGTGCAAGTGTGTTGACTTTCAGTTATATTATCTTTGTACATGTTATGGTGAGCTACTGTTGATTTTAAGTTAAGAGTTAATCTTGTCATGAATAGCCTAGTTAGCATACATCTAAACAGTTAATATATGTACAGGAATTTAAAGTGCGGGAATTGTAAATCCTACGCTATTACAAGGCTTCGGGGAGGGGGATTATTTACATGTCCAAAATTGGGGGAATAAAGCAGTAAAGTGTAAAAGTCTTAGTTAAGCTATTACAAACCAGTAGGCAGTTACAATAAAATAAACGTGCGCGAATCTGAAAATAACTTCTAAAAATTCTAAGAATAAAATATTTTTGTTGTTTTATTTTATTTTGGGAAAATGATCTAAATCTACTTAATTTTAGTTTTGAGAAAATGATAAGATAATTAAAAGATTAATTAACAAATTTAATTTAATAGAAGAAAAAAAACTAGCCTAATGTTTTTTGTGTTTTTTATTTTATTTTAATGTTAATTAAAAAGATAAAAAGATGTAAATGAAAACAAAAATAAAATACAAGGGGGATCCTTCGATCCAGGGGGAAAAAGGAGCTTCGAGCCAAGGAGGGAATGGAAGCTTCGATCCAGACAGGGTCATGGTTCTTTCGATTGGGACAGGAAGTGGGCATGAACAGCCTTCGATCCAGGGAAGGGGATTTCCCTTTGATCCTGGAAAAAATGCCTTCTTCGATCCAGGAGGACTATGGGAAGCTTCGATCCAGAGAAGGTGTCTCCTTCAATCTGGGATGCTATACCTGCAAAAGTATGTTAGCAAAATAAAACTCAGGGCCTGGTATCGAACCCCAGGCCCTTCGATCCTGCATGCGCCGAGTCTTTTCAGGCTAAATCTGCAGCAAATGTTAGCAAACGAAGAACATGACCTGGGGCCAAACCCAAGCCCTTGAATTCTGTCTAGGATGGAAAATCGAATGGGATAGAAAATATGGAGGTGTTATGCAAAATGAAAAGTTTTGACAATTTACCCTCTCTTACCAGCAGATTGAATCTTCGATTTGGGTACTGGCTGGATGGGAGCACTTTCAATCTGGGATTTCTGGGCGTGGATACTTTTGTTGAAGTGTTGTTTTGGCCTGGATCACTTCTGAAAATGTTGACAACCTGTGGTGGGCAGCGTCTCCAAATCCTCCCTGTTTCTCCTTTTTTCGTTTCTGCTTTTCGTTCTATTTTTTTTCCTCCCTGTTCGTTCTTGTTCGTGTCCTCTGGATATGCATGCTGGCCCTTGTATTTATAGGAGTGTCGGGGTCTAGTAACGGCAAGAGACAACCCATTAAACAGGCCATTAAAGCCATGAGACAAGAATCAGACACATTAAAATATTTCCTTTTTTGAAATATTCGTGCCTCATGAATGAACCTGGACACTTTTGAATTTCGAATGCCTTCAGGCCCTGCTCTTCGATTGGTCCTAAGTTGCCTCCTTCGAATGGAACTCCTTCTGCTTCGACTGCTTGATTTGAAAAGAGTCACTCTGGTCGAATCAGCTCTTGAGGGACAGAAAAGGCAAGAATCTGGCCTTTAACTCAGGAATTAAATCCATAATCAGCATTTAATTATTTCTACATTTGCAAGGGACACATGCCATTTTCTCATGTTCAGTGTATCTGGACATGTTTTTTGAGTGCCCTCTTGATGGCCTCTTTCGAATGGCCTGGAAGGAGTTCTTCAAATGACCCTTGTCCAAACATCAATCGAAGGGTCATAATTAAAATTCCAATCGAAAGGCTTTGTTAACAGGCCAATCGGAAGGTGCTGTTCATTCTAATCGAAGGACATGGTTAACATGCCTGTTCGAAGCTGCCTTGACACAATGCTAAATCGAAGGATCCCTTGGCATGCCAATCGAAGGCCTTGACATAATGCCAATCGAAGTGCTCGTCCATAATGCCAATCGAAGTGCTTGTCCATAATTCCAATCGAAAGGCTCCTTCAGAATACCAATCGAAGGGTCTTTCAGAATGCTAATCGAAGTGCTCCTTCAGAATACCAATCGAAGGGTCTTTCAGAATGCCAATCAAAGTGCTTGTCCATAATGCCAATCGAAAGGCTCATTCAGAATACCAATCGAAGGGTCTTTCAGAATGCCAATCGAAGTGCTCCTTCAGAATACCAATCGAAGGGTCTTTCAGAATGCCAATCGAAGTGCTTGTCCATAATGCCAATCGAAAGGCTCATTCAGAATACCAATCGAAGGGTCTTTCAGAATGCCAATCGAAGTGCTCCTTCAGAATACCAATCGAAGGGTCTTTCAGAATGCCAATCGAAAGGCTTCTTCAGAATACCAATCGAAGGGTCTTTCAGAATGCCAATCGAAAGGTACTTTAAGTACCACTCAAAAAATTTCTTTTTCCTTAGGCAAGTGTTTCTGGTCAACCATGTAGGGGGAAGACTTTGGAAAACATGAGAGGGAAAATTTTGGGGTGCAACAGCTGGTGTAGAGGTAATCTTCGGAATGGCCACGGGTCCAAAGACTGCTGTTGGAGGAGCAATCTCTGGAGAAAAGATTCTTCCACTACGGGTAACCTTGCTTGTTCTGGAAATGTTACTGATGTCAGAATTATCCTCTTCGGAGCTCTCCTCTTCGGCAGTCTGTTCAATCTATTTGATACCATGGTAGTAGATTTCTCCACCATAGTTCCATGGTACCGTTTTATCTGATTTGTATGGGGTTGGCCTGGGCATTGTTATCTTAAGTGGAGCAGTCACTGGAGCAGATGTAATCCTAACGGGTTTTTTAGGAACCCTGGAAGGATTGGCGTATATGGTTATTATTGAAATTTTTGGAACTGGAATGGGTGAAGCAAGAGCTTTCTCAAACAAGATTTCCTGGTTATCAATCAGTTGTTGGATACCTTTTTTCAACAGTGGGCAGTCAAATGATGCAGATAGGAAAACATGGCAGTCTCTGTCACAACCTGGGAAAATGCCAGCTTTCAACAAATTCAACTTAATAGTTGGGAGCAGAGTTAACAGTTCATCCACGGCAGAAACAAACAGATCTTCCTCAACAACATTGGCATTGTGACCATGCCTCGGCATCGGAGCGGAAATAACATTCGGTTTCTCAGGTGCTTCAAACTCAACTTCCTTCGCGTCTATCAAGTCTTGAATTTTATTCTTCAGAGCCCAACAGTTGTTGGTGTCGTGCTCTGGACTTTCAGAATGGTACGCGCATCTGGCGTTGGGATGGTAGTGTGGAGACGTAGTATTAGGATTCTTTGGGGCCTCTTTTAGCATGGCCATATTCAATTTCAGAAGATGTGGTAGGACTTGAGCTGGAGTCATGTTGATCTTGGTGAATTGCCGAACTGGCCTTTCCATCCTTTGCTGAGTATTTCTCGGCCGGTTGTTTCTTGGCTGATCGTTTCTTGGCTGGTCTGATGCAGGCTTTTGAATCATAATGGCCCCCACCGTTGGTCGGCGCTCAGTTCTTCCTTGATTTCTCTGTGAATAGACAGCAGACACTTCCTTCTTCCCAACAAAAGGTTTTTTTTACCAAACTTGAGGATGCATCTCTTTGAATTTTGCTGCTTTTTATACCGGCTTCGACCCGCTCACCAGTCATGATTAATTCGGTAAACCCAGATGAAGAACTCCCAATTAGGTGATTGAAAAATGGTCCTGACAAGGTGCCAAGGAACATATCCACTAATTCTCTGTCGGATAGAGGGGGCTGGACTCTGCCTGCGAGATCCCTCCATTTTTGAGCATAGGTTTTGAAACCCTCATTTGTTCCCATAGACATACTCTGTAACTGTGTCCTAGTCGGAGCCAAATCAACATTATACTGATACTGTTTGTAGAAATCGGCGACCAACTCTTCCCAATTACGGACATTGGACCCTTCTAATTGGTAGAACCAATCCAACTGAGTCCCCGATAAGCTCTCCTGAAAGAAATGCACCCACAGATTTTTGTCAGTCGTGTGGGGCTGAACCTTTCTGACATACGACCTCAGATGTAGCTTTGGGCAAGAGATACCATCATACTTGGTGAAGGTTGGGACCTTGAACTTCTGTGGGATGACTACCCCTGAGATGAGTCCTAATTCTTCAAAATCCAAACCGGGCACTCTCTGAATCTCCATGGCATTCAAACCATCCTCTAGCTGTTTGTATTTATCATCAGCAGGAGGATATTGCTCCTCAGAGTAATCAGGCTCTACCTCTCCTTCGGATACTGGGTCATCGTTCACTTCCTGGGTCTCGGCCCCTCGGTTATCTCCTTCACCCGATGATGTTGCAAAATCCAAGGTTCGCCTGGTCTGTCCTTTAAACCTTCCTCCCATGATCACAACTTCGGTTGGTTTCTTCGTCTTCTTTTTATTCTCTTTGGCTAGCAGAGTCTTCAACTCTTCTTGCCCTTTTGTCAGAGCCATGAGCATTTGTTGAAACTGGGCATTCTGCACCTGAAGATCTTTCACAGTCTGTTCAACATCCATCTCACTGAAATAAACAGTAGGAGGATAAGGCGACCTGTTATGAGAAACCTGTATGATGTTATGATGAATTAAGATGCAATATGCAAATGATTTCAAGGAAATTTAGAAGATTTAAATTTTCCAAACCAAAAAAGAACACACATCATATTAAATAAAGCCAAGTTCGAATACATGATTCCTCCTCGGGCTTACGAAGAAAGAAACAAAATACAACAAAAACTCCTAAGACAAAAAGACCGAACGCATCCTTTTTGGAGCAATGTAGGTATTCAGATTCTTCTCTTCATGAAGCAGTTTGGTGAGCTCCAGAACCTTATTCTCACTGGCGTAGTACTGGGTTTCAAAGGTGTCTCGCTCTTCCTTCAACTGAATCCAGGCTTTTTGCAGGTCTTCGAGAGAGGTAGGCATGTCAGGATGAAGAATGGTGTATGGGGCGTCTCCTTCAATAACAGGCTCAATGATGACAGGAAGGATGGAAGGGTAAGGCATTAAGAGACTCTGGGCACGAGCCCGTACCCACTTAAGGTAAGGCTCGAGAGGGATAGAGTTTTTATGTCCCAAAGTCCTACTGTCCACCTTGTTCACCATTCCCCAAGCACGTGTAAACCTCTGGCGGTAACCTTGGTCTTCTTTGTCGTAGTCGAAAACCAGACCCTGGACGAGCATCTCATGAGGGCCGTCTCTTCGAGCATACCCAAATTTCCGAAGAGCTAAACACGGGTTGTAAGTGATACCTCCCCTAATACCTAGCAGAGGTACGTTGGGGAACTCACCACAGCGGTCAATGATAGAGATATCTTCCAAAGATCTTGAGCACCAACGGATATCAGAGTGAGTGAGAGACATCATCCTTTGAGACCAGGTCAATCTTTGCTCGTTCTTCAGTGTTGACTGAGGCAGTTGTGAAGTGAACCACTTAGCGAGTAGGGGTATACAACACAAAAGGGTACCTCTTTTCTTCATGGTACGGGTATGAAGGCAATGCAATATGTCTCCTAGCAAGGTGGGTATAGGGTTGCGAGAGAGAAAGACTTTGATGGCATTAACGTCTATGAATTGATCCAAATTAGGAAACAGAACCAACCCATAAATGAGGAGATCTAGCACGTCTTTGAAAGCTTGGAAATCCATGTCATCCCATAATGAAGGAGCTTTTTCCAAAAGAAACTTAGCTAGAAAGCCTTTAACCCCACTTCTTGTCTCCCAATTATCTATGACGTCGGCCATCTTCACATGTAAAGCTTAGGCGATGACTTCAGGTTTTGGAATCCCTTCTATACCGGTGAACGGTATCTGATTAAGCACATGAACCCCTAAGAGTAGAGAGAACTCTTCCAATGTTGGTACCAACTGATAGTCTAGAAAAGTGAAACAATGATGTATGAGATCAAAGAATTGGAATAGTACACACATCATCTCTTCTTGGAAGTTGGATGTAGCCAAACTGAGGAGTCGACCATACTTCTTGGTAAAAGGAGAATCCCCGGGCACTCTTGAGGCCAACTCTTGAAGTTGAGGATGTGCTTTTACAAAGCTGATTCGGATGGTGTTTCTTCGGAGAGAATTCATATCCTACAAAACAAAACAAAGATAAATTTCTAAATCCTTGAAATGGTTAGTGAGCATGCATATGATGTTGATGATGTTTATGATGTTTATGTACAAGCAAACATATACACACACAACAAACAGATCCCTATGTTTTAGGCTTGCATGAGTTTGTAGGTAAGTACCCTCTTGAAGTTTTAGTTGGCTCAACCTTTCCTAGAAATAATGATCGGGTTCTAAAGGATCTCAGTATCACCGACCTTTCTTTTAGGCATTGTCTCAGCTCAATCAATCTTTTCTTGCGGCCGAGATATCCCAAAAGTCTAGCCTTAATGAGTGTAGTATCGAGTGTCAACCAATTTTCAGCTTTACACTGAAACCGGCTACCTCACTATGTCCTAATGGCCAAGTTTGTTCAATTAGGGTTCTAAAGTTAATTAGTGCTTCACGACGCCACTCAGGGCCCCGTATTCTCCTCGATTCACCATGAGGGATACCAGTACCCACAAATGCGTCACACTAACATAGCCATTGTCTCAACCATATCGGTCTACGTCGTACAGTCTCCACAATCTATTTCTATTTACCTAAAAAGGTACTCCAAATCCAGGTGGAGGATTAAAGCAAGCCCAATACAAAGAACTGAATATAAAGCACACAAATCAAATAATGAAAGCGAGTAAAAGTGATATATCCCTAAGGTAACCCCACTTTTCCGATCATCCCCAGCAGAGTCGACAGTTCTGTGATACGGTGGGAGAACTGACTTAATGTTTTGCGTTTCGATCGCACTTGTGCGGTTAGCAAGAGTCGCCATCGACTTTTATTTTATCCAAAAAGAAAGGTAAAAAAGCACAGGAAAGACCTTTCGAGATTATTTCTCGGGTTCGGGGGGTAGATTATGAAAAGGGAAGGTATTAGCACCCTTTTCATCCATGGTTTTCCATGGGCTCTTAGTTACTCGTTTAGAACACTTGCTTTCATTTGACAGTGTGCTTGTGGTGTGGGCTTTGAAAATGTTTTGAAAAATCTCTTTGTAATGGTTCTCGTCTCTATAAGAACGTATACAAAGTTTTGTTACGAAAAGTGGTTCAAAGATGTGTTTGTGAATCGTGTTTCGAAAAGTGTTTTGAAAAGAGGATTTGCAATGGTTCTCGTCTCTATAAGAACGTATACAAAACGTTTTGTCTTTTTGAAAATGTTTTGAAATGGAAGTGTAGGTGTAAAAGTTTTTGTCGTGAGCAAGAGAGTAACTAAGAGCGAATATATCTACTCGAAAGGTCTTAAATTGTTCTTTTCTTCCTCCTTTTAATGGTGATATCTTACCATTGATTTGGTAAGAAGCCCCATCGTTGGATGTGAAGGGACAAGCGCGGGTCAATTTTACAATCATTGAAGGCAACTTGTGAGACGCTTTAGCAATTTTTGTAAGGGACGAGATCATTTTATCGAAGGCAACATCGAGGGTCATCGAGGGACTACGATGTTTTTTATCGAAGATTCATTGCTAGAGCATCCTATATTCAAGGGACATGATTGTATTTTCGAGGCAACGAGCAAAGTTACCCTAGAGGTGCGCGTGTGAAAAAGTGTGTTGGTTTCAAGTTATTTCATTCTTTGATTAGGTCATCTAGCGATTGATTTTTGAATCTTGCCATACACGCCTAGTTACTATATAGTATATGGAAAATAGTAAATTGCGGGAATTGAAATTCTACGCTATTACAAAATGTTCGGGAATGAGGGTACAATTTTTACAAATGGGGATGAATCGAATGAGATAGGAAGGTCCAAATATCAAACAATACAACCAAATCGAATTTTGTGCAATTTAATTAAAGTTATGATAATCCATGAGATAAAATCAACAAAATATGAAATGTTAAGTATTTACTTGAAGAGAGAAAGGTAAAACCTATTCTAAAAAATAATTGTAATTGATTAAATAAAATCTTTATTTTTTTTTGTATTTTATTAATTATGTAAAATCTAAAGAAAACAAATAAACTAAATTATTATTATTTTTTTGGTATTTTATTATGTGTAAAATTAAACCTAAAACAAGTTTACTAAAAAAAGAAAATGATAAAGATTAATTAATAAAACCTAAATCAAATTAATAGCAAAAATAATTTAAGTTTTATTTAGCATTTGTATAACAAAAAATGAAAATTAGAAGAAAACCAAATAAAAAAAGTAACATGGGCTTAAGAGATTTGGGGCGGAAGCCCAAAAGGAAAAGTTATGTTTGATGTAACAAAACAAAGGCAGAGGGGGGGTGAATCCAGCAAGGGCGAATGGGCTTAAGGGTTTTTGCTGGTTGGTCCAAACGCATGCTATCAAGGCAAAATCAAAAAAACAATTTTCTTAAACCAAGCTTTTGTTACGATTTAGGAGCTAATAAGAAAAATTAGGGTTTGAAACCCTTGTCTGTTCACAGCGTCGCTCTTCATCCCTCTCATTCATCTCTGTATCATCTTTTGCTCATATTGATGAAAACTCTAAATTTCTCACTGACCATCCCTGTTTCGCGAGAAAAATCGCTCTCTACCTCTTTGTCTCACTATGATTTGCGTTTTTGAAACCCTAAGTGTTGAATTCGATTTAAGCCTAAGAGGTCCGAATTTGGTTCATCTGATCTTCCCCCCCCCCCCCCCAACTCTCTGTTGCCGGAACGCCGCTTCTCTCGCCTCCCTAATCGAGTTTCTAAAGATCTTCTTGAAAAGGTGAGATTCTGTTCTTATTAAAGCTTAAACGATTTCATTGGTTTTTGTCTTGTTATGTTTTTTTTCTGTTAATCAACCTTGTTATCCATTGAAATGCAGGAATTAGTTTTAGGGATTCATGAGAAAGAGGGAAAGTTCATACCCGTTGGAGACTTTTTGTGAAATGGAAAGGGGACGGCGAGATTGAGGACGAAGTTCCTTGGTGGTCGGAGCTGCGCGAGGGGAGGAGATGAGGATGATCGAGTTGCTTTTCTGACTCGTTGGTAACCTCTTCTGTTTTTCTTTATGATGATGATTAACAGTTTTTTCTGGATTTTGTGGCTTGTTACTGTTTGGTTTGATGATGGTTTTAGGCTTTTGGGATCATGTTACTGTGTTTGACCTGTTGTAATGCTGGTTTTGTTCACAGTTTGATGAGTTTTCTTGGTGATGGTTCTGGTTTTTGGTTATGGTTTTGTGAGTTTGAAAATGGTTAACAGGTTTTTTGATGATTACCGATGGTTTGGCAATTTGAGACTTCTGTCTCAGGTTTGGGATCTTTGGCTTTGAATGTTTGGCAGGTTTGTGTTTGAGGCTTGGCTCTGGTTCTGGTTGTTTTAGACTTGTTACAGGTTTGGTTGATGGTGGTTTAACAGTTTTTTGTTGTTTGATGATGGTTTACTGGTTTGGAGTTTTACAGGTTTTGAGTTTGTTACAAGTTTAGTTTGGTTGCAGGTTCTGTTACTGGTTTTTGAGAGTTGATGATGGTTGACTGTATTTGGCAGTTTGAGACTTATGTGTTTTAGGTTGGGATCTTTGGCTCTTTGAGATCCTTACTGGTTTGCTGTTTTGGTTTTAGGCCTTTGGAATTTTTGAGGTTTTGACAGTTTGAGACTTTTGGTTTTGGAGGTTTGAGGTTTTGACAGTTTGAGACTTTTGGTTTTTGAGGTTTGAGGTTTTGACAGTTTGAGACTTTTGGTTTTGGAGGTTTGAGGTTTTAACAGTTTAAGACTTTTGGTTTTTGAGGTTTGCGGTTTTGACAGTTTGAGACTTGTGTATATTTTGAGTTTGGTGATTTTTTGTATTTGATGATGGTTCAGATTTGAGACCCCTCTACTGTGCTTTTTTTTCTATTGACCTCCTTCTTATTATGTTAACCCTGCTTCTGTTAAATTCGTATTCAAAATGGTGGGAAACCAACAAATTGAATATTTTCAGTATATTGTCCTTGTGGCCTTTTTGTTGCAGTTTTGTTTTTTAGCATATTCTATGCAACTTGTGACAGGAAGGGCAGCAAAGCTGTGCATCCCAATAATCTAGGTGACTTCTTTCCTCTCTTCTCTCTCAATGACAATAAGAAAGCAAATTTCTTTTTGCCCCTTTTTTCCAATTCTGAAAGGTTTGCATGGAAAATTATGTTTTATGCTTCTTGAACAAGTTTTTGCTATTTGACTTAGCATCTTATATTGCCATACTTCTGCTTTTATTTAAGCTGTTTGTTGTTTGTTATATTGCTGCCTCGTTTTTCCTATTTGTTGTTTTAACAAAGCTGTTTGTTTGGCTTTTGAGGCTGCTGTTTGTGATGCTGTTTGGGCATTCTATTTGGTTCAGTTTGCGCCTTTTGTTTGTTTGGACAGCTTTGTAGCATCTCTTCTTGTTTGGACAACTTTGTAGCATTTCTTGGACAGTTTATAGCATTTCTTTTCCTTCTTTTTGTGAACCAAGAAGGATAATCTTCTTGTGATTTGCAAATAGAAAAATAAAATTGTGATGAATAATGGCATTCTGATTCCATTTTTGCAAACCTTAATGATGAATACTTTTTTTTGGAAAATTGTGTGCATGCCCAAATAATTTGTACTAACTATTTTTCTTTCTTCTGTTTTCATGTGAGCACAATGGATATGACAAAGCAAGGAAGGCAAGAAATCTGTGGCAAGCATGGAGGTCTTTGGAGATAAACAAAAGAATTGGATACGACTTTAATCTTCAGACAAGCTTAGGCATAGATTAATTCTCCTAGGCCAAACATTTATTTAGATTTTCTTTGTAACTTAGAAAGATCATTCTGGTATTTTGATGTGTTGTATCCAATAGTACCAATTCATCTTTAAATACAATATGTTGTAAACATAAATTATTAAAGAATGAACTGCTTTGTACCAAATGTTTGAAATTGAAAAAAAATCTTGAGTTGCAACATGAAATATTCTGGTGTCAATTGAAATTCGTCAACAACAACAACTTGTAGTTTCTCTTCGTATTCTAATTGACCTTTGAAATTCCCAATCAAGATATTTGAAATAAAATGTTCCAGTCTGGTAACTTAAATTCCAAGTAATCCCAATAACTATGTAATTGTATTTCAAATGAACACGCACTGTATATTCCATTTCCTAACCAAACAAAGTTTTAAGGACGTAAATCATCTGGTCAACCTGGATCAAAATCATGATCGTCCTAAATGACAGTCTTAAAATCCATCTCTTGTCCCAAACAAACCATGCTCTGAGAACAAACACTGCCTTTTCAGTAAACTTGAGGAAGCATGAAGACCTGTGAAAACCAATTGAATTTCTAAGAACTCAATTTCTTCTGAGGATTGCAAGAAAAACCCTAATTGCTGGTTTACTGCCATAGAAGAGAATTTGTCTGGTCGATTTCTGAACCAACTTGAATATCCGAGAAACCCTAGGGTTGTGTCTTCTATGAAAAATGGGAGGGCAAATTTTGGGGTACAACAAATGCCCCTGTTTAATCTTCTTGAACCTGAAGAGTTAGATTGGCGAGTTTTGACATTCGTGACTCGAAGGTAAAAGATGATTGGACACTAGAGTGCCCATAAATTTGCACTCGACAAAAGTGTAGCTGAGGGAATGGGCTTAAAGATGCCATTTGGAGAGGTGTTAGAATCTTGTTAGAGATGGGCTTGTAGATGCCATCCAAGAATGTTTGTTGTAAATCAAAAGAATAAGCTTCATAATGGTGCCCGTATCTGAAGCGTATCTGAACTGTATCTGTACTTGAATCTGAATAAGTAACAGAATGGCAACCGTGTCTGAAGCGTATCTGAACTGTATCTTGAAATTGAAATCTGAATGAGTGACAGAATGGCAATCGTGCCCGGAGTGTATCTGTAAGTTTGATCTGAATGAGAAAAATAGAATGGCTTCCATGTTTGGAGCGTATCTATACGTGTCTGAAAGATGAAACTGAATAAGCGACAGAATGACTTCCGTGTCTGGAGCGTATCTGAACTGTATCTGAAGGATGAAACTGAATAAGCGACAGAATGGCTTCCATGTCTGGAGCGTATCTGGACTGTATCTTGGAATTGAGGTCTGAATGAGTAACAAAATGACTTCTGTGTCTGGAGTGTATTTGTACTGTATCTGAAATCTGAATCTGAATGAGTATCAGGATGGCATCCGTATCTGGAGCGTATCTGAACTGTCTCTGAATGATGAAACTGACTAAGCGACAAAATGGCTTCCGTGTCTAGAGCGTATCTGAACTGTATCATGATTGCATATTGTTAAACGGTAGCTGTTAATATTATCCTGTAAAGGGTAAAATGTTAGCTGAAGCACAAAGTTATGATGCATGAAATGCATGATGCAATATATGTACTTTATCAATGTTTATGATATATGGATGTAATGTATGCGCATGTAAGCTGATTTGATGTATTGCTGAGGAAAATAAATCCTGCTGAGGATTCCGTTGCGAGAGTAATGCCATATACTTCTTGAGGAATTTGCTTGGGGAATCCAGAGAATTTTAATGACTTCTACTGGGGATTATTGACGAGAGTCTTTATTCTGTCGAGAAGTAATAAAAACTCTGTGGGGAAAAGCTTATTCCTGTTTGGAAAAAGTTCAGGAGTTTCGGTCGTCTGCCACTCTACCGGGATGTTATCCTAGGTTGGGGAGAAACAAAAGTTAACCGTTATCTGGTTGATTTTCAGGCTTCAAGACAACTTGCTGGGGAATTTGGAGAAACTGGATGATTTCCAATATGGGTTGATAGTTTGAAGTTTCGGCTCCGCCGGGGGTTGGTAGTTGGTAGTCTCAGCTCCACTGGGGATCTATAGTTCAAATTTTTGGCTCCGCTGGGGATCTTAATGACGTGCTGTAGGGATTGCTCATAGAATAGCCTAAAGACGTTTTCCTAATCTTTCAACCTGTCAGCAATTACTCTTTTTCATCCTGTTTATTTGTAAACAGTAATTATGTTCAAATGCATATGTTCATTAATGAATCATTGGACGTTTTTGCAAATAAAAACACAAGTGTAAAGAAAAAGGCAAATAGTTTTCTGTACTTTGAAAGAGATATCTTTGTATTTACTTTGAATAAGTATTTTGTACAAAGGAGACAGACATCCTAGTAAGAGGATGGTGTCATAAATAAGAAAAAAAAATTTACAAAGAAAGATAGCTATGTGTAATAATCCCATGGGGTTCCCATTCTGCTATAGCCTCCGTATCTCTGAATATCTTGTCCATTTGTTGCTTCGTCCGAAGATGATTGAATTGATCAGAAACTCCGAGTTTGTCCGTGAAGAGATTGTCCTTAAAGTGATTCGATGAGACATAGTCATACGCTTTAATTCCCTAACTTTTTCCTTGACCGCCCTTTCAGGTTTTCAGACCACCGGGAAACCCTTTTTTGCCCAAGTCGCCCTTTTAGGTTTTCAACTTGCCGGGTGTACATATTCTTTTGTTTTGTCCCTGGTTTTATCCCAAACCTTTTGGTTCACCGGGATGCCCTTGTTTTGCCTAGGTGTGTCAACCTAGCGGGTCTCTTATGCGTAGTATCTTTTGACTATGTCTGTGTTCGCAGGGTGTGGCAGGTCGTCGCCATCCATGGTGGTTAAGATCATTTCCCCACCAGAAAAGATGTTCTTGATTACAAATGGTCCTTCATAGGTAGGAGTACATTTTCCCCTGGGATCACTTTGTGGCAAGATGATGCGCTTGATCACTAGATCTCCAACTTGATATACCTGGCGTCTGACCATACTTGAAAAAGGTAGTATAGGTAATCCCTCAACCATCACTACCTCAAATAGTATGTTAGTTGAAGGCCTTAGACATAGTCTTCTTAGCATTAGTCAATTGCCGGACAATGGTTATAAGGTAACTTTTACTAAAGATAGTTGCATGATAGTACATAATAAGAAGAAAAATTGTACATTTAATGGCTTGAGGGTAAACAATATCTATATGATAAACTTGAAAGATGTATCTTTGACAGATGCTAAGTGTCTTGTCACCATGAGTGAATATTCATGGTTATGGCATAGACGCTTAACACACATCAACTTTGATATACTTAATAAGTTAGTTACAAAAGATTTAGTAATCGGTCTACCAAAAATAAAATTTTCAAAAGGCCACCTATGTGATGCATGTCAAAAGGGAAAATAAACAAGAGTCTCATTTAAATATAAAAACATTGTTTCAACTTCGATACCTCTTGAGCTTCTTCACATGGATCTTTTTGGTCCTTAACAGACTAAAAGCCTAGGTGGTAATTATTATGGTTTTGTAATTGTATATGATTCAAGATTTTGATGGACTATCGTCTTACGTGGCAAAGATGAAACATTCATAGCTTTCACACGTTTCACAAAGTTATCCCAAAACAAATTAAATTCAAAAATGGTTGTTATTCGAAATGATCAAGGAGGTGAATTTGAAAACCACCTCTTTGAAGAATATTGTGATAAATATGATATTTAATATAACTTTTCATCTCCTAGAACTCCATAACAAAATGGTGTTATGGAGCAAAAGAATCGTGTTTTAGAGGAGTTGGCAAGAACAATGCTAAAAAATTATGGTTTACCAAAATATTTTTGGACCCATGCCATTGGCACGATGTGTTATGTTTTAAATATGGTACTTATTCACCCTATCTTATGCAAAACACCATATGAACTTTTAAAATGTAGCAAACCAAATTTATCTCATATTCATGTCTTTGGATACAAATGCTTTGTTTTAAATAATGAAAAAGATGATATTGGGAAATTTGACGAGACAGCCGATGAAGGTATCTTTCTTGGATACTCCAAATATAGTAAAGCATATAGAGTTTATAATAAGAGATTACTTATTGTTGAAAAGTCGGTCCATGTTACCTGAAACTCTGGCACTTTCAAATACATGTTAAAATTGATGACCTAAAACCAAAACACAATGTCAAGATAGATGTTAAGACATCATCTGCTGACAGAAAACTTTTACCAAAACAATAAAATATGCAGAAGTAAATTACAGAAGGTAAACAACAATCAATTGTTAACCCAGTTCGGTGCAACTCACCTGCTCTGGGGCATCCAAGCCATAAAGGAAATTCACTATGATAGTATTAGTTCAAAGCTAAACAACCCTAGTTTACAACTTATCTCTTAATCACTACCTTGTGCTACTTCTACCTAGAAACCTTCTAGATATGAGATCCCCCTCTCACTTTCCACGGTCACCTTAGTGACAATAACAAAAATAGAAGAGCACACTTCCAATTACAATACTCAGTTTTGCTTAAAAGCTCTTGACTGAGAATAATAACTTGACACACAATATACTATTTGCTTAAAATATCATGAATGATTGGAAAGTAACAATGAACAATCAGTCTACCTCAATGTATCAAAAGATACATGGGTGACATACAAAAAAAAGCACACTAAAAGTACTCTCAAAACCCTAAACCCTTATCTCATGCACACACAATTTCTTGATGAAAATTCTTGATATTTTTAGGTTTAGTAAGTCCTTATATAGAGACTCTTGTAGTATGGGTTTTAACTCTTCACACAAATCCAATCTTCCAGTTGTCAATCATGTAGAAAATCTTCTCCACAAAAATAGGAACAAATCTACAAAGTTTCCTAAAAAGTATTCAAGATCCTTTTTATGAAACCAAATAAAATCTTCAATGTTCCTAAAAAATCCTTGCTTATATGTGACCATATGAGAAATAAAATCATCCAGAATTTCATATTTTAAAATCAAATCTTCAAGGATTTAAAATGCATAATTGTATTGATGTTCTGGTATAACATGTCACAAAACATTTCAAGAAAATAACAACAGTACCTGTTGTATAGTTGGTCAAGATATCATGACATCTTGCTCAACATCTTGCTATAAACCATGTTTTAGAAAAATTTCTGCCAATCATAAAATCATGGATCTAACATTATCTTTGATGAGTCTTTCCCAAATAGTGTTGGGAAAGGTATTACTTTTCATGGTGCAAGAGCATATGCAGAAGACCTAATCAAGGAAACTAAATAAGGAATTGATCAACTTAAATAGGTGAAGCTTGAGAAGGAAGAAGATGACAACCAAGAAAATGAGAATGATGAAAGTCACAAATAATATGATGGTCTTCCATTAGAGTGAAGAACCTCCAAAGATCATCCAATTGACAACATTCTTGGAGACATCACAGAAGGGATAACAACACGATCTAAGATAAATAATTTATGTTATCACCACACATATGTGTCACAAGTTATAACTAAAAATGATAAATATGTCTTGCTTGATGAGAATTGGCTTATGACCATTCAAGAAGAATTAAATCAATTGAAAGAAATGATGTTTTGGACCTTATTCCTTGTCTAAGAGATCATCAAGCTATAGGCAGTAGATGGGTTTTTAGGAATAAACTTTTCGAACATGGTGTGATAATAAGGAATAAGGCCCAACTAGTGGCTAAAGGGTATAACCTAGAGGAAGGTATTGATTATGAGGATACTTATGCTCTGGTTACCTGACTTGAGGCTATACGTCTTTTACTAGCATATGCAAGTTCCAAGAACTTCATACTATATCAAATGGACGTGAAAAGTGAGTTCCTTAACGGATACATAAATGAAGAGGTGTATGTTTCACAACCTCCCGGTTTGTAAAATCACGAGTATCTAAATCATGTTTTAAAGCTAAAATGTGCTTTGTATGGTCTTAAACAAGACCCAAGGGCATGGTATGACCAACTTAGCAAGTTATTTCTTCATCAAGGATATTCGAGATGGAAGGTTGATACTATGCTCTTTATTAAATATCAAAGAAATCATATTTTACTTGTTCAAATTTATGTTGATGATATCATTTTTGGATCAACTAATATGCATCTTGTCAAGGAGTTCTCTAAGCTTATGCATGAACATTTTGAAATGAGTCTCATGGGGGAGTTAAACTACTTTCTTGGACTTCAAATAAAGAAACTCAAGAAAGAAACATTTATATGTCAAACCAAGTATTGTTTCAAATTATTAAAATGATTCAGCATGAATGATGCAAAGGAAATTGACACTCATATGAACAGAAATGGAAATTTGCTTATAGATTATAAGGGTAAGGATGTAGACGTCAAAAAAGATTGAGGTATGACTGGATCTCTTCTATATCTTATGACATCTAGGCCCAATATTATGTTTAGTGTTTGCATGTGTGCTTGATACCAATCGGCCCCCAAGGAATCACACTTTAAAGCGGTGAAGCGTATTCTTAGATACCTTATTGGTACTTCTAAGTTTGGGCTTTGGTATTCCAAAGGAAGTAGGTGTATCTTGGTTGGTTACTCCAATTCTGACTTTGCCTGTTGTAAATCAGATAGGAAAAGTACTAGTGGCACTTATCACATGTTTTTAAACTCCTTAGTTAGTTGGCATAGTAAGATGCAAGTTTATGTAGCTTTGTCAACAGCTGAGGCGCAATACGTGGCAGCCGGTATTTTTGTGACCAAATTTTGTGGCTTAAGAAATAATTACTTGATTTTGACATTAAAATTTCATGTATTCATATCATGTGCGACAATACTAGTGCAATTTAATCTAGCCAAGAATCCGGTGTTACATTCTCGCACTAAACATATTGAGATACGTCACTATTTCCTTCACGATCACGTTGAAAAATGGGATGTTGTGTTCGAGCATGTTAATAGTAAAAATCAACTTTCTGACATTTTCACTAAACCTCTTGCAACCGAACCTTTTTTCAACATACGTGGGGAATTGGGGATCATTGATATCTCCAATGTTGCTTAATCTTTATTACGTTGCTTGAACTCTATACTTTTGCTCTAACACTTTGTTGGAGTATTTTACATCATATAAGTGCAACTTCCGTTCTATCAAGAGTGAGGTAATGTTGTTTCAAATTTATCCTTGAAAGTAAGACTTTTCTTAATGTATGTTGTTGGTTGGTTAAAAATGCTTGCTATGCTCTCAAATGATGAAAACCATGATTGTCAATTTCCAAAATTCTTATTGAAAATCATTGTGTGTTTTCAATGTATATGTTTACAAATACTTCATCTATTAATTCTTTCTCCTTTGTATAAGTTTGTTCTTGTTTACATAAGCATGCATTAGTATTATTATTTCTCGTATTCGCGCATGATTTGAATGTATGCATATTATGTGCATATACGATTCTTTTTATAGTTGTGTCACATTTTATGATAATATTTTCATTTTGTATTGAGTTGTAACATTTTTGTTTCCATGCTAGGCACATGTGTGTGCGACATCGGGAGTTCCATTGTATTGTGTTACGTAATCGTGACGTGATAAGCGTAAATTGTATCTATTTTTGTATATACTTTTTATAGCACTTATCATTTCATTGTGGTTAATATCGGTTGAATAAACCCAAATTTTGTGTAAATATGTTTAATTTGTGTACATTTGCGTTTTCATGTACAAAGTGTACCATTTGATAGTTTTGTATCTATTTTGTAGGTATTTGAGCAATGTTGGAGCAAGAAGAATAAAACCTCCAAGGTAAACTTTTGATCAATAAATGAATAAGGCAAAAGAAGAAGCCATTTGAAGTTGTGCAAAGAAAGCAACAAAATTTGTTATTCTGGTGTCCATTATCAGGCGGCAGGATGGGGGCAAGCAGCCATCGTGTCTGTGTCACTGGGCGGTGGTGGAGCGATGAGAGTTGGTCATTTTTTCCAGTTGTCTCTGCCTTGCTTCGCTATTATGTCTCCGGTGAGGAATAAAGGCCGTCATTGGGCAAAGCTTTATGTCGCTGAGCGATGGAAGATATTTTTTCCAGCTTGCCTACGTGGCACTAGTTAGGCCAAGTAATAAAGGGGCAGCGCCAGGGAATGCAATTTCAGCATCGAGCCATGCTTGCAGATCCGAATTTTGTTTATATTCCCTTTTCATTTCATTTTTTAGGTGATTGTTTTTGGGGGTGAGATTTGTTCTCCCAACTCCATCAACCTTATTTTTCCTTAGGTTTAGCTTAGAAAACAACTATGAAGCTTGAATACGGATGATCTGGGGTGGATTCCTCATGAATCCATGCTGACAAACCGAAATATTAGTGGTTTATCTCTCTTCTTACTTGTGTATTATTTATTGGTTGGATTGTGTATATGTATCGCCTATGGCGTTGTATTAAACTTGCTTTATAAATCTTTGTCGATTGTTGTCCTTAATTTTTGTTCTGTGCTTATGGGTTTGGGTTGCTATAGACATATACTACTTTAATTCTTATCTAGGATGATTTTCTAATAAAGTCTAGATTCTAGAGATATATTTAGTGTTATTATTCACTTATGTATTTGTTATTAATGCCTTTGTTTTGGTTGTGTTGGCTGAGAGATCGTCAACGCGAGTAGCACAATTGACTTTTGTGTTCTTGAGGTTGGTTGAGAGATCGCCACTGAGATGATATAGTGGGTGATGTGTTTGACACATGATGACATTGATGAGTCTTATAGGTTGAGTATCACTGGACGATATGTTTAAGTTTGTAAGGAGTGGATTATAAGCATGCTTGATAAGTCTTTTCCCTTTGAAGAATGAATTTATTTTATGTTAATAACTTTTAATTACCGATCCTTATGCTTTTAACCCATTTTAAGCCAAACTTATTCATGAGAGATTGTCGAATGGTAATTCAGTAGCACTAATCCATGTCGAGACGATATGATATAACCTATAAAAATACTCACTTTTGCTTGCAGCTTTACCACTTCAACAAAATAGCACCGTTGTTGGGGATTAGTGTTTTTATTGGATCGCATCGCGATAGTTTCTTTGTTTGTGAGTTCTGTAGATATCGTATATATTGTCTATTTTCACTTGTTTATATTGATACTTGTATATGTTTACTCTACTTGTGAATTTGTATGTGTTTTCTTTACTTGTGAATATAGTATACTTGTTTGGTTCCTTTCATGTTTTCTTGTGTGTTTTGGTTAGGAATAGTCGGGCGGAAGCAACTTGGAGAAATATTCATAAATATAGGCATCGAGCTTACAACATAAAACAAGCATGTTTTATTATTTTTCATTTTGTTAGTTTAGGTAGTGTGTTGATTGTTGTTTAAACAAGTAAAAATTAGACCTGTTTTAAATTCTTAAATCTTCACTTTTCAACTTGTTTATTCAATTTCATCTAGTTTTTTAGTTGTGTTAAATTCTTTTGTTATTGTTTAGACTCCAATTTTAGTTCGATAGCTTGAGTTCGCTTTTGGTGATTGTACGAATTAGAGTGTTTCAACTTGCGGATGTATGTTAATGATAGTTTTTGAAGTTGGTATACGCCAGATACTTGTTTATTACTTTCTATAGCATAACATGTTTAGGAAACTTTTAATTTGTATAATTACCATGCCTTTAATTTTATTTTGCATTACTTGCTCATGACTTGAATCACTTTAGTTCCCGTTTTACTCCCCAAATGTTAGGAAGCTTTCCACGGTTCATATATGTTGGAGGCCACAATTCTTGTTTTAATTGGATTTCATTATGTTTAATCTTTTATTTGTGTTGATTATATGAAAGCATGAAAATAATCAAGGCATTTTGTTTCTTTATAAGCACAACTACCTAGCCAAATAGTCAATTCACCTTGTAAGTGTGTGAACTTTTGTTAACCCCTTTTGAGCCTCTTTGTCAATGTCTATGTTATTTTTTAACCTAATGCTTATCTATGAGTATTTGACTTTTCTTTTTGAAAGAACATTGATTCTTTGTTTTCTTGAACCCTCAACTATGATTTATAGTTTGAATTTTTGTCTTGCCTTAAAAAGTAGGGATTATTCTTATTATGACGATGGTTGAATTCAAGTTTTGGAGAGGAATGTTTATGTGCTTATGTTGTGATTTCTATGAGGTTGTGAAAGAAAAAACAATAAAAAAAAGAGAAATAAAATGAAAAAGAAACAAAAAAATAGAAAAGTTTTGAAAAAAATAGTAAAACAAAAAGAGTATGGAATAATGTTGTGTCAATAAGTATTGTGATTGGTTTGTGAACTTTGGGATGAAGAAAAAAGTTGATGGAAATTTTGTGAGTTGATCAATCTCTTAAGTTTAGGCAAGTTCTTGTTTCTATTGGCTTTAGGATTATCCCTTGTTTGTTAACCAAGCCACATTACAACCTTGAAAAGCCCTTCTGATTCTTTCCTTTATATTTTCAATATGAGTTTTTGGATGAAAGTATAATTTAGTCTATTGTTTACAAGATTGTAGATGAGTGTTTTTGTACCTCACTTTTGTATGTTTTTCATCTACCGATGAATTTTTACTTGGTGTGATTCATGATTGAGCTTGTCTTATTTTAGAATGTTTTATATGATTTTTGTACTTAGGATTCATTTTGTTTACATGTTGTCATTGTAAGACTGTGGTAAGTATGTACTTTGCGTGTGTGTTTTTGTTTGAACCATACATTTGTTTTTCGTTTTTAAAACTTGTTTATTCATGATTCTTTGGTAGATTATTTTTGCTTCTTTGAGTTTGTTTGGCCTCTTTTGAGGATAAACAAGTTCCAGTTGGGGAGAGTTTGATAAGTGAAAATTGTAGCTATTGTTGTATATACTTTTTGTTGCACTTATCGACTCTTTAAGGTTAATATTTGTTGAATAAACTCAACTTTTGTGTAAATACGTTTAGTTTGTGTATATTTGCATTTTCATGTACGATGTGTATCATTTGATAGTTTTGTATCTATTTTGTAGGTATTTGAGCATTATTGGAGCAAGAGGAATAAAAGTTCCAAGGTGAAATTTCGATCAATAAAGGAATGGAGGAAAAAGAAGAAGACGTTTGAAGTTGTGCAGAGAAAGAAACAAAAGTTGTTATTCTGGTGTGCATCACCGGGCAACAGGGGGGAGTGAACAGCCATCGTGTCTGTGTCATCGAGCGATGGTGGAGTGATGGGAGTTCGTCATTTTTTCTATTTGCCTCCTGATCGTACCTGATCAGAGTTGGACCGTCACAGCTGGCCTTTGGTTGGATTTGAAGGAGATGGGGGAGGGGGGTACCTACAAGACACTCTGATGGCAAAGTGAGAGACGGAATGAGCAAGCAAGTATGCATGTAGGTGTGAATGAATGAATACCTGACCCTCTCTAAATAGAGGGTATTTATATCCCCTAGCGCTGGGCCAAGGTCTCTTTATTGGGCTGATCAAACAGGCCTAACAAAGGGACTGCCAAGTTCTACGTGAGTAGTGGGGACCTGCACGTGGCCCCCTACCTAGATGATACTCTCCGCAAGACAGGGAGGATCGAGACGCGATCTTCTCGAGACCCTGAGGACTCCACGAAATCCGGAGAGGTTGAAAGTCAGCCCTACGAGGAGGGTGCTCGGGTAGAGCATGCGCTCGTCGGGGATGTTCCTCGTGGGAACCGGCGGGAAGTAATCGTAGCCGACCAGATACCCATGATCGGGGTGTGCTCGGAGGATATGTTGCTCAGCATGATATGTTGACAAGCTTGAATTGGGCCACGGGCAGGCCCAGTCCATAACAGGAGCCCCCCAAGTCGTTGCTCCTGGTAAGGGAGTTATGACTTGATTCAAGTTCACCCCTTCGCGAGACTCGCTTGCGCGACACATGGGTTTTCAATCGGGGATATGAGACATCGCCTGGTTCATGATTTGCCTCGTGCAGCGATCGAGAAGTGTTCGAGGAGCACTCGTGGGGAGGTGGTGATGCGTCAGTCAAACGCGTGGTGCGGCTCTTGGAAATCACAATGTCGCCCTAGGAAGTAGGGTCATCATTGTCTACGCGAGTAGGCGTCGAGGACGGAGGCGGTTCGTGGTTCCCCGGCACGACGTTTCATATTCCACGTCATCTCTATAAATAGGGCTTCAGGACCCATAGTTTGTTTTCACATCTTCACACTCTCATATTTTCTCTATTTTCAACCACCGTGCGTTTACCTAGCATCGCTGAGTCCGCCGCGTTGTTTGCCGTGTGTTCATCTCCACCACCGTCGCTCCTCACTCTTCTCCCAAGTAAGTGTTTTTCCCTTCGATATCTCATGTTGTAGGCAGATTTTGATGGCGTTTTAGTGGTAGAATTTCATGTATGGGGATTGTGCCCGAGAAATTCATGCACCCTAGGCGCCTGATTCATGATTACACCCGCGACATTCATAGGTTTAGGCATACAGTTTACGATCGTGCCCGTGATACTCATGCGTTTGGCTAGTAGATTTATGAACTTGGTTGGGGGATTCATCCTTTCTTTAGTATGTAGGCTAGCTTTCCCCGTAGTATTGTATTTGGCCAGCAACATTATGAACTTGGTCGCGGGATTCATCATTTTCTCGCGATATTCACACTATGCTCGCGTCATTCATGATTGATATGCGTCTGCTGCTAAGGTCGGTGTTTGGTTGAGGTCTACGTGTTCCCCGTTTTTTGTATGAATGTCTGTTGACTCGGTCTGAGTGTTGCTTACTTCTCCTCGTCTATGTGATGAAAAAGTGGATTTGCTGTCGAATTCACCGGTTTCCCGTACTTTGCAGGTAAATGGCCGACATTCCTGAGTCCTCGGGGCATAATGATATCGAGGAAACAAGCACTACTGATGAAAGCATCAATCTGGTCGACACCGTCGATGACCCCACTCTAGATTGGGTTAGTGCTGCACCCCGCGGAATAGGTTCGATCTATATCTATTCTGCTAAACAAGCTTACACTGTCGTCGAGTATGGCGGCGGCCAGGAGGGATTTCGGAGAAACTTTAAGATTATGAGGCCGACGAGGGATGCGCGTATCTGCTCATAGTTTACACAGGACGCCTTTCCCATGTACGAGATCGTATTTAAAGATCTCGGGCTCTGGTTTCCCTTCAATGACTTCCAGGTGGGAGTGTTCAACCACCTGAACCTGGCCCCCTCTCAGATTCATCCTAATGCGATTGCCTTTATCCAGGCATTCGAACTCACCTGTCGCTTCTTGAGGATTGGGGCGACGATTCCCCTGTTCTTTAGGGTTTTTCATCTACAACGGCAGTCCCGAGGAGGGAAGCAAAATTGGGTATCCCTTAAGCAGTCGAAGAGACTGTTTAGGATGTATATGGATTTTGTGCGAGATTTTAAGGATAAGTGGTATATTTTGCAACCGTCTACCCAGACAGCCGTAGATTCGCTGTTCGAACCGGCCGCTGTGGTGGATGAGGATGGGGAGCCGTGTTTGGATGCTAAGGGTAATCCCGAGATTGGGAAAGTCTCTAAGTTTCCCATTCACTAGTGTTCGGGCCATTACGACCATGGACCTGGATACTACCATACTCCTGCTAGGGGTATGAGTGTTGAGGATGAGCAAGCTTATGGCGTCCTGAACAAGTTTGTCGATGGCTTCTTTCCTGCTCAGTGGGTTACGAGGGAAGGGGACGACGTTCTTGATGAGGAAGGCTATCCGACGTCCGAGGCGCGCCCGATCAACACCAAGGCGCTCGTCGAGTGCCAGTCTTACGGGTAAGCCGTAGACCTCTTAGTTTTATTGCTTTTCTCTATTGGCATTCCTCTTTATTTGTTTTCTTTAATGTATGTGGCTAACCCAAGTACACTTCCTTTGCAGGTCACATGGCGGAGCATCGCGAGAGGTTACTGAAATTAACTCAAGACAAGAAAATCAGCAAGAGGTTGGTGAGGCCGCAACAAGCCACACGGATGGGCCCGACCCCTGACTCGGGCAGGGAAGGATCTAGTGGGTCCTCGGGTTCTCCGGACGCCGAGCGCCAATCTACTTTGATCAGCAAGAAACAGAGTCGACCAGATGATGGGGTCGAAGTGACCGACGGAGGGGCGGGCGCCCGAGCCTTCGGCTTGCCACCCTGTTTTGTGGAAAAGGATTTCTTCGAGGGGTTTCCCTTGTCTGTATACGACAACGAGGCCGACATCATCAGGCGGCTCGACAAGGAAGGTCGTAGGAAAAACCTCGCTGCCAGCATGGTCGGGGTGGTAAAAATGGCCGAGATGGCGGCTGTCCTCGCGGGCGAAGGGCCTGACTCCTTGGATCGGGTCAAATAGCTGGAGCCGGAGAAGGTGGCTCTTGTGGCCAAGTCCCGCAAACTGAAGGCTGCCCTCGAACTCTCCGAGGAAATGTTTCATGAGCAGTCTGACGTATTGTCAGGGGAGAAAGAAAGGGCCGACTGTGCTCTCGAGGAAAAAGACTTCCTCCAGCTTGATAAGGAGCGGTTGGAGAGTGACAACCAATGGCTGTCGAGAGAGGTCGAGGACCTGAAGGCTGTTATGATGTCTACTGAGGATGAGCCAGAAGGGATGGCTGACTTACGCACGCGCTCTGACTTTATCGCTCTCATTCAACTCCTGGAGTCGGACTGTGTTGGCGCTTTGGCCGATGGTTTTGAGACTGCGGTGAGTCAGTTGTCCATACTAAATCTGGGTTTGAATACCGAAGGGGATGGGGTTCTGTCCCAGATTGTCGATGGCCGGGTTGTGCCTCCCCCTGACTCTCCTGATGTCGACGTCGGCACTCCGGGAACTGATTGATGCTTTTGTTGGTGTTTGGGCTTGCGCGTCCGTTATTGTTTTTGGGGCCTAGGTGCCCGTTATTGTTTTCGGGGTCTGCGTGCCCGCCTTTATTCTCTAAGTTTTTTTTCCGTCGTGCCTGAACTATAATTTTGGATATCGCCGACCCTTGTGGTCGGTATATTATTGATCCTCGTTTATGATTTCCTATTCTATGGGTGCTTTGTTTACATTTGTCTGATAATATTTGATGTATATGCTCAACTTTTATTTTGGTAATGAATTCTTGGCGAAGTTTGTGTTCGGGTGGAGATATTCGTTCGACCCCTATATCGGTTCGACGCATTTCGAAATGTGTCGAATGCGCGGAGTGGAATCCACGTGTCGAGCGTATGACCACGATTGGTACGTGCGAAATTTCTGCTCGGTCGAATTTTTTCATGTGCTCCTTGACTAAGTTCAGATATTTGATGAGGCTGTTGTTTTTAGCCTGATATTTCCCTTGAACTTGGGACGCGACGAGTTGAGAGTCAGTGAAAATTTGTACTTCACGGGCACCTAAATCCTCGGCCAGTCTTAGACCCGCGAGTAGGGCCTCGTATTCCCCCTGGTTGTTAGAGGTTGGAAAGGAGAGGGTGAGCGAATGCTCGACCACCACACCTTCCTCGTTCTCTAGGAGGATTCCCGATAGAGCCTGTGCCTTTAGGGCTTTCCTGCTCTCGTATTGGATGTCAAACTTAGAAAGTTCCAAGGACCACTTCAACATTCGACCCGCCATGTCTGGTCGACCCCGGAGTTGTTTCACGGGATGGTCTGTTCGCACCACGATTGTGAGCACGAGGAAGTAGTGTCTGAGCCTTCTCGCTGCATTCACGAGGGCCAGAGCTGCCTTTTCTATCTGTTGGTATCTAACTTCAGGCCCTTGAAGCGCCTTGCTCGTGAAATAAACGGGTTTTTGTGTGTCGCGTGTCTCATGAATATGGGTTGCACTGACGGCTTCGACTGAGACGACCAGGTATAGGAACAAGGGTTCCCCATCGACTGGTCGTGATAACACGGGCGACTGTGATAGGCGTTGTTTAAGATGGAGCAACGCCTGCTCGTATTTCTCGGTCCATTCGAAGGTCGCTTCCTTGCGAAGAAGCTTAAAGAAAGGGGGCGTGTTGAGCGGATTTTGCAACAAAACGGGATAGCGAGGTGAGCATGCCATTCAAGACTTGTATGGATTTTTTCGAGGTAGGTGTGGAGAGGTCAGAGAAAGCCCGACACTTGTCGGGGTTGACTTTGATTCCTCGTTCTATTAAGTAGAAGTCGAGGAACTTTCCCGCCTTGACCCCGAACGTGCACTTCTCGGGGTTAAATCTCATTTTGCATTGCCTTGCTTGGGCAAAGACTTCCCTGAGATGAGCGGCATGGTCGACATCTGCTCGGGACTTGACGATGATGTAGCCCATGTATACCTCGAGCATATCCCCGATTTGGTTGCGGAAGACTTTGTTCATCATCCGCTAATACGTTGCTCCTGCGTTTTTTAGACCGAAGGGCATTACGTTGTAGTAATAGTTGCCCAAGCTAGTCATGAAAGCAGTGCAGTGCTTGTCGCCTATTGCCATTGGGATTTGGTTGTAGCCCGAATAGGCGTCCATAAATGATAGTATTTTATAATCGGCCGAGTTTCCGACCAGCATATCAATATTAGGTAAAGGAAATGCATCTTTGGGGCATGCCCGGTTAAGATCAGTGTAGTCAACGCATATTCGCCATTTTCCATTATTTTTCTTGACAAGTACAACATTTGACAGCCAAGTTGAATATCGGGCTTCATAAATAAAATTTACCTCTAAGAGGTCTTTTACAGCTTTTTCAGCAGCCTCTGTTTTCTTCGGAGACTGCCTACGTCTATGTTACACTATTGCCCTAGCGGCTGGATCAATGGCGAGTTGATGACAGGCGACCTCAGGGTCGAGTTCGGGCATCTCCGTAGTGCTCCATGCGAACAGATCCGCATTCTCACACAAGCAAGCCTTGATTTGCTTCCTCTCCAAGCCGGGGAGTCCTGTTCCAATCTTCACTCCTCTGCTTGGGTCTTCACCGAGGGGGGACGAGTTCGAAGTCCCCGTCCGGAATTGGTAGAAGGGGGACTTGCTCGCCACTGGGAGGCTCATCCTGGTCGAAGCGAGTGTCTAGGGATATCGAGTTGACCTTTAGAGGGGCTCTCTGCTCTTCTGCTCTGACGGGCTATGACCGCTGAGGTTCTGGTCGCGTAGTCGCAACTCTCTTGGAGGGCCTTGTGCTGGTGTCGACTGTGTCGTGTCCCTTGGATGCCGCATTAAAACACCTTTGACAGCTGCTAGGTCACCTTAGATAGTGGCGACCCGTGCCCTCTTGGTGTAGAACTTCATTTTTAAATGGACAGTGGATGGCACCGCGGTCATCTCTGCCAGTGTCGGCCTTCCCATAATGCAGTTGTAGAGGGAGGGGCAATCAATGACGAGGAAGCGCACCTTGACTTGCCTTGTAGCAGTATCCTTGCCGAACGTGACCATGAGCTCGACGTATCACCAAGGCTTGGAGGTCGAGCCAATAAATCCCTGCAGGCCCGGCCCCACATATGGTGAAAGGTGAGAGTTGTCGAGCTGCAGGGTTCGGAACAGCTGGATGTACATCACGTCGACGGAACTTCCCTCGTCGATGAGGACGCGATGTACGTCGAAGTTGGCCATTCTCTCCCTTATCAGCAGAGGGATGGCCTAATTGGGGGCCCTTCTGGGGAGCTACTCGAGGTAGAAGGTGATCGGCTCTAATTTGCCTCTCACTTTTTCGAAGGTCACCGTTTGAGGGGGGCCGTGTCGACCAACTTGTCCAGCTTCCTCTTAGCTGAATTTATGGTCAAATCATTGAACCCTCCACCGTTGATGACCATGGTGGAGGGGAAGTGTTCCCACCTGCTGTGCATAGATTGAGGTTCTTGCAAATGTTCGGGGACGTAGAAGTCCTCGGGTCTTGTGATAAAGAATGCGGTTTGGATGGGAGCTGACTCGTCAGATGGTCGGGCATCCTCTTCTGCTTCCCTCGTCTCATGGGCATCCCAACGAGGAGCGTCATTTCACCGGTATTGTGCGAGCCTTCCCCCTTTTATGAGGGTCTCGATGGCGTCCTTGAGGTGGACGCAGTCTTCAGTCAGGTGCCCGTGGCTCCGGTGGTACTGGAAGTATTTGCTTCGGTCCACCCCGGGTTTGGCAGGATTTGGACGGGGACGTTTGACGCCGCCATCCTTGAAATCTGTACTTGCGCACTCCGCTAAGATGCGCTCGCGGGAAGCCATGAACAGAGTGTATTCTGTGAACCATCCCGAGGGTCCCCTTTGTTCCCGGGCGTCTCGGGGTTTATCGTCCCTTCTCTTTTCCCCAGTTTGTTAAAGAGGGGTGGCATCTTATCGCAGATTACTGCTGGACCTGCGGTTTCTGGGGTCTCGAGCTCTATTGGCCGCTTCTCTTTCCTCGTAGTCCATGTAGGCTTTGGCCTTCTCGAGGAGGGCATCAAACGTTCGGGGTGGTTCGATGCCCACGGCTTTCCTGAACTTGGTGCTGGGGAGGAGACCCCTCTCCAGCAGGTATTTATATGTTCCGTGCAGGGGACCTATATGGCTTCACGGTTGAAGCGGTTAATGAATTCTCTCAAGGTCTCATTGTGCTTCTGGATGATGGCCTCGAGTTCTGCTTCGGTATTCGGGTGTCATCGTGAAGCAGTGAACGAGCTGATGAACTGGTTCTTCAAGTTTTGCCAATAGGTAATTGACCCTAGAGAGAGACCTTTGTACCAGTCCATAGCTGCTTTCCTCAGGGTCGTGGGGAACAACCGGCATTTGATTGGTCCCCTGATGTTGTGGTAGTGCAGGATGGCTTTGAACCCGTCTATGTGGTCGACTGGGTCGGCGACGCTGTCATACTCTTTTAAGTGGGGAGGCTTCTCTATGCCTGGGGGAATTGGTGCCTCCATGATAGCTTGTGACAAGGGACCGCGGGGGTCGTCCTCGTCACTCCGTTCCAGGGAGCGGGACAAGGATCCGATGTATTGTCGGTCATAGTGGTCCTGGTCGCGCAGAGCGTTCCTCGAGCGGTGTGACCGTTGATGGTTTCCCCCGTGTCTGTCTCTGGGAGGTCTTCGTTCTTGCCGTGAAGGGCCATGGTCGCGCCTTCCTGCGTCGACGAGTGGTTCCCTCTCCAAAGGGGGTCGTGACCCGATTGGTCGAGGTGACGGGCTTCGAGAGATGTCCCGATTCTGTCTCCGCGGGAGAGATTGGGGACGTTCGTCCGCTTGTCGAGGGGGAGGAGATTGAGGTTTTCTGTGCCTTCTGGGGGGCCTTTGGTCGTCCTCGAGTTCTCTCAGTCTGTCCCCCTGGGCAAATATGAGATAGTTGGTTTGGTTAATCGCCACGAATAGTGCCCTGGTCGTGGCGTCTGCCCCGGCGGGGACAGGGACTTCATGGAATTAGATGGCTGGGTAGTTCAGAGGAACTGGGTGATCTTCTTCAAGCTGGGGAGGGATTGATGAAGATGAATCTGTGGCTCCGTCCCGGTAGTTAGAAGGTTTGGGGATGTTGTCGCCAGAGACCGTATTATGGCCGGTGATGCCGGCGTTGTCGAGGCCGACATTATTGTCGGTGATGTTGTTGTTAGCTTCGATGACACGGACGTTCTGGTTGTCCTGAGTTTGGTCATCCATGACAGTCGAGGATTGTTATCTTTTGTATTTTTAAACAGAGAGAAGACAGGGAAGCTTAGTTTCCCACAATCGGCGCCACTGATCGTACCTGATCAGAGTTGGACCGTCACAGCTGACCTTTGGCTGGATTTGAAGGAGATGGGGGGGGGGGGTACCTGCAAGACACTCCGATGGAAAAGTGAGAGACGGAATGAGTAAACAAGTATGTATGTAGGTGTGAATGAATGAATATCTGACCCTCTCGAAATATAGGGTATTTATAGCCCCTAGCGTTGGGCCAAGGTCTCTTTATTGGGCTAATTAAACAAGCCTAACAAAGGGACTGCCAGGTTCTACGTGAGTAGTGGGGACTTGCACGTGTCCCCCTACCTGGATGATGCTCTCCGCAAGACAGGGAGGATAAAGACGCAATCTTCCCAGGACCCTGAGGACTCCGCAAAATCTGGAGAGGTTGAAAGTCAACCTTACGAGGAGGGTGCTCGGGTAGAGTGTACGCTCGTCAGGGACGTTCCTCGCGGGTACTGGCGGGAAGTAATCGTAGCCGACCAGATACCCATGATCGGGATGTGCCCGGAGGATATGCTGCTCAGCATGATATGTTGACAAGCTTGGATTGGGCCTCATTGGTGATTGGGCCACGGGTAGGCCCAGTCCAGAACACCTCCGCCTTACTTTGTTGATGTGTCTCCAAGCGAGTAATAAAGGTTGTCTTTGGGCGAAGCTTTCTGTCACCAGGCGATGGAAGATATTTTTGCCAGCTTGCCTGTGTGGCACATGTCGGGCCAAGTAATAAAGGGGAAGTGCCCGACGATGCAATTTTATCACCTAGTGATGATTGCAGATTAGAATTTTGTTTATATTTCCTTTTCATTTCATTTTTTTAGGTGATGGTTTTGGGGTGAATTTTTTTCTCCCAACTCCATCAACCTCATTTTCCCTTAGGTTTAGCTTAGAAAACAACTATGAAGCTTTCATACGGATAATTCGAGGTGGATTGCTCATCGATCGACACTGACAAACCATGAGATTTGTGGTTTATCTCTCTTCTTCTTTGTGTATTCTTTTTTGGTTGGGTTATGTATATATATTTACTTAGAACTCATGTATATTTGTCGCCCATGGCGTTGTATTAAAATTGCTTTACAAATCTTTATCGATTGTTGTCCTGGATTTTTGCTTTGTGCTTAGGGGCATGGGTCTTTATAGACATATACTGCTTGAATTCTTATCTAGGATGATTGTCTAATAGTGTATAGATTCTAGAGATAGATTTAGTGCTATTATTCACTTGGGTGTCTGTGATTAATGCCTCTGTGTTGGTTGTGTTAGCTGAGAGATTGTCAGCGCGAGTAGCACGGTTGACTTCTGTGTTGTTGAGGTTGGTTGAGAGATCACCACTGAGATGTTATAGTGGGTGTTGTGTTTGAAACATGATTACATTGATGAGTCTTGTAGGTTAAGTTTGACTAGACGATAAATTTAAGTTTGTGAGGAGTGAATTATATGCATGCTCGTTAAGTTTTTTACCTTTAAAGAATGAATTTATTTTATGTTAATAACTTTTAATTCCCGCACCTTATACTTTCAACCCATTTTAAACCAAACTCATTAAAGAGAGATTGTCAAATGACAATTCAGTAGTACTAATCCATGTGGAGACTATATGATATAACCTATAAACATATATACTTTTGCTTGTTGTTTTACCGCTTCAACAAAATGGCACCGTTGTCGAGGATTAGTGCTTTTATTGGATTGCATCGTGATAGTTTCTTTGTTTTTGAGTTTCGTAGATATGATACATATTGTCTATTTTCACTTGTCTATATTGATACTTGTATATGTTTACTATACTTGTGAATTTTTATGTATTTTATTTACTTGTGAATATAATATACTTATTTGGTTCCTATCATGTTTGCTTGTGTGTTTTGGTTAAGAATAGTCGGGCGGAAGCAACTTGGAGGAATATTCATAAATATAGGCCTAAAACTTACGATGTAAAACAAGCATGTTTTATTGTTTTTCATTTTGTTAGTTTAGGCAGTGTGTTGATTGTTGTTTAAACAAGTTGAAATTGGACCTGTTTTAAATTCTCAAATCTTCACTTTTCAACTTGTTTATTCAATTTCACCTGTTTGTTTAGTTATGTTAATTATTTTGTTACTGTTTGGAGTTCAATTTTTGTTTTATAGCTTGAGGTAGCTTTTGGTGATTGTCCGAATTTTAGTGTTTTAACTTGTGGATGAATGGTAATGATAATGTTTTATGTTGGTACATGCAAGATACTCGTTTATTGCTTTCTGTAGCATAACATGTTTAGGAAACTTTTCATTTGTATAATTACCATGCCATTCATTCTTTTTGCATTATTTGCTCATGACTTGAATCACTTTAGTTTCCTTTTTACCCTAAATGTTAGGAAGCTTTCCATTTTTCATATATGTTGGAGGCCACAATTCTTGTTTTAACTGGATTTCATTATGTTTAATCTTTTGTTTGTGTTGATTGTATGGAAGCATAAAAATGATCAAGGAATTTTATTTCTTTTTAAGCAAAACTACCTAGCCAAATAGTCAATTCACCTTGTGAGCGTGTTAACTAACCTAGCCAAATAGTCAATTCACCTTGTGAGTGTGTGATGTTTTGTTAACCCTTTTTGAGCCTTTTTGTCAATGTACATGTTATTTTTGAACCTAATGCTTGTCTATGAGTGTTTGCTTTTCCTTTTTGAATGGACATTGATTCTTTGTTTTCTTGAACCCTTAACTATGATTTATAGTTTGAATTTTTTCCTTGCCTTAGAAAGTAGGGAGTATTCACATTATGATGATGGTTGAATTCAAGTTGGGGAGAGGAATGTTTATGTGCTTATGTTGTGATTGCTATGAGGTTGTGAAAGAAAAGAAAAAGAAAAAAAATTGTGAGAAAGAAAAAGAAAGAAAAAATAGAAAAATTTTGAAAAAAAATAATAGAAAAAAAAGAGTATGGAATAATATTGTGTTAATAAGTATTATGATTGGTTTGTGAACTTTGGGATGAAGAAGAAAGTTGATGGAAATTTTGTGTTTGTACTTTTGTGAGCTAATCACTCCCTTAGGTTTAGGCAAGTTTTTGTTTCGATTAGCTTTAGGATAGTCCCTTGTTTGTTAACAAAGCAACATTACAACCTTGAAAAGCCCTTGTGATTCTTTCCTTTATATTTTTAATATGAGTTTTTGGATGAATGCATAATTTAGTCTATGATTTACAAGATTGTTGATGAGTGTTTTTGTCCCTCACTTTTGTGAGTTTTTCATCTACTAATGAATTTTTACTAGGTGTGATTCATGATTGAGCTTGTTTTGTTTTAGAATTTTTTGTATGATTTGTGTACTTAGGATTCATTTCGTTTACATGTTGTTGTTGTAGGATTGTGGTAATTATGTACTTTGCGTGTGCTTTTTTGTTTTAACCATACATTTTTTTTCCGTTTTTAAAACTTGTTGATTCAAGATTCTTTGGTAGATTATTTTTTCTTCTTGAGTTTGTTTGGCCTTGTTTGTGGGCAAACAAGTTCAAGTTGGGGAGAGTTTGATAAGTGAAAATTGTAGCTATTTTGTATATACTTTTGTTGTACTTATCGACTCTTTGGGGTTAATATCGGTTGAATAAACTCAACTTTTGTGTAAATACGTTTAGTTAGGGTATATTTACATTTTCATGTACAAAGTGTATCGTTTGATAGTTTTGTATCTATTTTGTAGGTATTTGAGCATTGTTGGAGCAAGAGGAATAAAAGTTCCAAGGTGCAATTTTGATAAATAAAGGAATAAGGCAAAAGTTATTGTTTTGATGTGCATCGCTGGGTAATAGGGGGAGGGGGGATGAGCAGCCATCACGTCTATGTTGCCGGGCGGTTTTAGAGAAATGAGAGTTGGTCATTTTTTCTAGTTGCCTCTTCCTTGCTTCGCTACTATGTCTCCAGACGAGGAATAAATGTCGTCGCTGGGTGAAGCATTCTGTCACCATGTGATGAAAGATATTTTTTCCAACTTACCTGCATGGCGCGAGCTGGGCCAAGTAATAAAGGGACAGTGCCCGACAATGCAATTTCAGCGTCGCGCATTGCTTGTGGATCATAATTTTATTTATATTTCCTTTTCATTTCATTTTGTTAGGTGATAGTTTTTGGGGGTGAATTTTGATATCTCAACTCCATCACCCTAATTTTTCCTTACGTTTAGCTTAGAAAACAACTATGAAGCTTGTATATGGATAATCCGAGGTGGATTACTCATCGATCGGTATTGACAAACTGGGAGATTTGTAGTTTATCTCTCTTCTTCTTTGTGTATTTGTTATTGGTTTGGTAGTGTATATGTATTTACTTTGAACTTATGTATATTTTCCTCCCATGGTGTTGTATTAAACTTACTTTACAAATATTTATCGATTGTTGTCCTGAATTTTTGCTCTGTGCTTAGGGGTTTGGGTTGCTATAGACATATACTGCTCGAATTCTTATCTAGGATGATTGTATAATAGTGTCTATATTTTAGAGATAGATTTAATGCTATTATTAACTTGGGTGTTTGTGATTAATTCCTATGTGTTGGTTGTGTTGGCTGAGAGATTATTAACGTGAATAACACATTTGACTTTTGTGTTGTTTAAGTTGGTTGAGATATCGCCACTGAGATGATATAGTGGCTATTGTGTTTGACATGCGATGAAACTGACGAGTCTTGTAGGTTGAGTATGATTGGATGATAGGTTTAAGTTTGTAAGGAGTAGATTATATGCATGCTTGATAAGTCTTTTCCCTCTAAAGAATGAATTAATTTATGTTAATAACTTTTAATTCCCACACCTTATACTTTCAACCCATTTTAAACCAAACTCATTAACGAGAGATTGACAAACGAAAATTTAATAGTGCTAATCTCTATGGAGACGATATGATATAACCTATAAAATACTTACTTTTGCTCGCTTCTTTACCGCTTCAACAAAATTGCGCCATTGTCGGGGATTGGTGTTTTTATTGGATTGCGTCGTGATAGTTTCTTTGTTTTTGAGTTTTGTTGATATCGTATATATATATATATATATATATATATATATATATATATATATATATATATATATATATATATATATATATATATATATATATATATATATATATATATATATATATATATATATATATATATATATATATATATATATATATATATATATATATATATATATATATATATATATATATATATATATATATATATATATATTCACTCGTTTATATTGATACTTATATATGTTTACTATACTTGGGAATTAATGTGTTTTCTTTACTTTTGAATATAGTATACTTTTTGGTTCCTTTCACGTTTTCTTGTGTGTTTTGGTTAGGAATAGTCGGGCGAAAGCAACTTGGAGGAATGTTCATAAATATAGGCATCGAGCTTACAACGTAAAACAAACATTTGTTATTGTTATTAATTTTGTTAGTTTAGTTAGTGTGTTGATTGTTGTTTAAACAAGTTGAAATTCGACCTGTTTTAAATTCTCAAATCTTCACTGTTCAACTTGTTTATTCAATTTCATCTGGTTGTTTAGTTGTGTTAATTCTTTTGTTGTTGTTTGAACTCTAATTTTGGTTCGATATCTTGAGGTCTCTTTTGGTTATTGTCCTAATTTGAGTGTTTCAACTTTCAAATGTATTGTAGTGATAGTTTTTTGAAGTTTGTACATGTCAGGTACTCGTTTATCGCTTTCAATTGCATAACGTGTTTAGGAAACTTTTCATTTGTATAATTACCATGCCATTCATTCTCTTTTAATTACTTGCTCATGACTTGAATCACTTTAGTTCTCTTTTTACCCGAAAATGTTAGGAACCTTTCCACTGTTCATATATGTTAGAGGCCACAATCAATTAATATCCCAGAATATTCCATATTAGGTCGGTGGCTTGACCTTAAGCTCCACTCTGGATACTTCCTTGAGTGAAAGAACAAACACAATTTGAGACGATGTTCCAACATCGGATCTAACAACAGTCTCAAACACATGGATTTCACCATTAACTATGGTCTTTAGACACCATAGTACTCCATATCTGTTACAGGGGACACAAGAGGATCAACCACAAGTAGTTGATTAATCTTCAACATAGACCAAAATACATGCAAAGCATGCACACCTCAAGAAGATTTCTTCTCAAAAGCACAATGTCCAGACCTTCTGTCTGACTTTGAGGTGTTGGATACCATCCTTCTGCACCTTAAAGGAGATTCCCTCTAACAGGTATCTGGAGCAGACTTCAACAATAATGGCATTTACTGGTCATCACAAACTAACTGTTTCAGAATAAGTTGGCTTCTCCATCATGCATTTATCCCCTTAATCCTTGCAAAACCACTTGTTCCATTATGTGAGGACACCATATAACTAAACCCTAACATAGAGAGGAGCTTCCCATATAGATACCAGGGAATCATAGTCTTTTGCTCCCAAAAATAATAACTCATCCTTGCTTCAAACAACTGAAGTGATCATTCTAGGTGACTCAGATGACACCCCAACAGTGCAGACACAAATCAACCACATAATTATGGTTGACACAACTTCAATGTAGACAATTCTTGAAAGACCTTTCCACAACAACAGAATAAGAGTTCCATGCTCTCATACACTTGATAAGAATATCAAGTTATAATAAACAACCTCCATCCTATTTATGAAAAGTACCACCTGTCATACCCCAAATTTCCCCCTCTAAATAATCGTTTATTTTTTATTAGTCATTTAGGATTTTGTGCATTATTATAACTAGTTTATTCTAAGAGGGGTTTAAAATCTAAAGAAGGGGTGCATCATTTGGGGTTTATAGGTTGTTGTACCCCAAAATTTGCCCTCTCATGTTTCCAAAGGTCTTCCCTTACATAGTTAGTCATGAACACTCGCCTAACAAAAATAAAGTGTTTTTTGAAGATATACAAAGTGTCTTTCGATTGGCATCTGGAAAAAGGCTTCGATTAAGCGTTTGGAACTCTTCGATCAGGTTTGGTTCACCAGTCTTTGATTGAACATTTGGAACTCTTCGATCAAGCTTTGGTCTGCAGGTCTTCGATTGAGCGTTGGACCCTCCTTCGATTAAGTCAATATCACAATGCTTCGACTATGCACTAGATACTTCAGGCTTACCTTCGCCTCACCAGGCAAGAAGCTCATTCGAAGAACATGTAAATGACTCATTCGAAGAAGCACTCAGAAGGCCCATTCGAAAGGTACACAAGAAGTCCATTCGAAGGAGGCAGTGCAAGACCCTTCGACTAGCAACACAAGACCCTTCGATTAGCATGAACGAGACCTTTCGATTGGCCTGTTAACAATGTCTTTCGATTGAAGTTTCAATTAGTACCCTTCGAATGGTATATGGACAAATGCCCTTCGAATGGCATTTCAATGCAGAATTTCCCTGAATAAGAACATCAGAACGAAATGATTTTCGAATGGCATTTCAGTGCAGAGTTTCTCTCAACCTAAGATGATCTGATAAAGGAAGTTCTGAACACTTCGAATCAGAACTTAGACTCATCACAAGGCCAAGGGTTGGTCAAGGTTGTCTAATAAGGAATAGATTCGAATTGGGACTCTGAAGCAATCGAAACTGGCAAAGAAGGAAAAATCGAAGGGGTAAGTCAGTTTTTTATTTCCATCAAGTCGGAGGCCCAAACAACTCAGAGCAAGCTGGCAGAAACGCATGATTGAATCAAATTTGGCAAGTTTTCATGAAGATCAAATCAAATCTCTCCACCATAATGGACCAAGATTTGATACACATTTGTTAACCTAATTTCTTTGCCTATATAAACCTGCTGCTCATAAACAAATGACATGAAAAAACCCTTGCAGACAGACACGTGAAAAACACCTACACAAACTCTGCAGAAACGACGCCCCAACCTTGAAAAGAAAAGCTTGAAAAGTGGTGATCAGGTTTTGGTTTGGAGGCAGATTCCGACCCAAAGAAAGACGCAACTCTCTTGCCATCAACCTCCTGAAGCGAGGCCAATCAAAAACCAATCTTTTCATCATCTAAATCGCACTGTAAGTGTTCTAGAAAACGCCTCTGAACATGAAATCAAAAACATCCATGCTTGCATCTTTTCTTTAAAATATTGACATATTTGTGATTGTTACTTGATTTAGAATGTTTTGGCATTATCCAATTTAATTTTCATGGCTTCTAACCCCATATATGGAACCTAGGGTTCCGGTTTTGGTTTTTTAGGCGTTTATGTCACAGGAAAAATCAGCGCAAACCATGGTTACAGGGATGACCAGGAGGAAGAGACGAGTACATTGGTACTCTTAGATTTTATTTTCATGGCCTAGGAGAGACGTTCGAACGACCCCATGAAACTTCCTGCAGAACAAAATCTGCAGGTAAACGAACCAGGATATTGTGAGGAAGATGATAACATGGCTGGGCGTGATTGGTTCGTTTGAACCAATTGCGCGTCTTTTTTATTTTTTTAGGCCAGGCATAATTATTGTTTGATATAATATTTATGTTCTATTTAACTAACGCATGAAGCAGATGGGGCGAGCGGTTAGCGCGTTGGCATATGAGTATTGGGACCTGGATTCGAATCCCAGGTCCCCCAAAACTTTGTTACGTTTTTTTCTTCAGGTACTCAGATGCAGCGCTGAAGGCAGGGAACACCATACGTCCTCAGATCTCAACGTACCCAGTGGCTTCGAGCTAGATCCAAAGGCCAGAACCATTGATCCACCATGTATTCAAGTCAATGCAAGCATAGGCAATCTGGAGAGTCAACAAAGGCCAGCGTGCTGAGCCTGAAAAATGCTGACCAAACCTCCCTTCTTCAGGCCCAGCGCCCCACAGTTTGCTTTTGTTTTTTTTCTTTCTTTTCTTTTCATATTGCTTTTGCTCTTATTATTATCATTAAAAACTAACTAACTAATTAACACGCTAACCTTCTTTTTTATAAAAAAAAACCAGAAAACAGAAAATACTATTCTCACCAATTAATTTTTGTAATTAATTTTTTAAATAAACTATTAACCAATTAGTTTAGTTTTTTTAATTAGGTTTAATCTTAACATTTTTGCAATAAATAAAAATTGACTTAGAATTAGGTTTTAATATTTTCTCCTTTTTTTAATTTTATTTCCTTAATTAAGATAAAACCCAAAATATTTCCTTTTTAATTCCATTATTAATTTAGACTTAATTCCTAACTTAAAAAAGACCAAAAACATGCTTTATTTGAAAAAAACCTTTTCTCGCGTGTATTATTTTGATCTATATATTGTAATTGCTCCGAGGATGTAATAGTTTTAACCTAGGATTTTTTATTTATCGCGTTTATTTATTCTTTCCGCATTTACTTTTAAGGGTTTGTCTTTGGCGATGTAAATACCCGACGCCTTGTAATAGCTTAGTTTTATTTTCCGCAACCACTAAATGCTAGATGTATGCTAACTAGGCTATGCATGACAAGATCTATCTTAAATTAAAATCAACCGTAGCTCACCATGACATGTAAAGATAACATAACTGAAAATTGACACACTTGCACATGCCACTCCTAGGGTACGCCTCAATTGGTTGCCTCGACGTGGTCATTGAGTATAGGAAGTTTTAGAGGTCGCCCTCCTGTCGAAAGATCAAAGTTGCCTCGAAACGGTTGCCTCGGATAAAAATGATCTAAGACATTAGGGTTACCACTAAGGCGTCCTTACGTTGCTTTAGTGACCACACGTCCCTAAAATCGAATTGACCCGAAAACTCCAACAACGATGCTACCTACTCCTTCATAGTGGGATAGCATTATCTAAAGGGCCATTTACACAGTTTAATTCCTTTTGAGAAGGTAGAGGTTCTTAGGTACTTGCTCTTTCAAAACAAAACAAATTTTTCGCACTTACACTTTTCAAACAAAGTTTTCAACAACACTTCATACACTCTTGAGCACAAAAACAAGAGTTAAATCGAAGTTTCCAAACAAAACTCTTTTCAAAACCCACAAACACAAAGAAAAGCAAACTTTTGAAAACATAGTGAGCAAGTACCTAAGAGCCCGTGGATAACCATGGATAGAAAGGGTGCTAACACATTCCCTTTCTATAATCTACCTCCCGAACCCGAGAAACATCTCGAAAAGGAATTTTTCTGTACTTTTGTACTTTCCTTGTTGGATAAAATAAAAGACAGTGGCGACTCTTGCTTATCGCGACATTTTGCGAAACGCAAACGCGAACCAGCATTCCAAAACAGTCAGTTCTCATTCCCACCGATCACAGAACTGGCGACTCTGCTAGGGAATATCTTATAAGTGAGGTGTACCTTAGGATTAGATCACTATGTTTTCAATTGTATACTTTGTATGCTTTAATTTTGTGGGCTTGTATCGGAGTTCTATAGATCCTAACCCGGATCTGGGGATACCCTTTAGGTAAGTAGCAATAAACTGTGAGGGATCTGTACAGCGTAGACCGATACGGATGAAGTGGTAGCTACGTTGGTGTGGCACTTTAGTCTGTACCGATATCCCTTGTGTTGGAACAAGGAGAATATGGGTCTTCTAAGGGGTCATTAAGCACCAACTGACCTTAGAATCTTAAATTGACCAACTTGGCCATAGAACAGTAGCAGTATGCTACACTCATTGAGACTAAACTCTCGCGATGATTCCGGCCGCAAGAAAAGGTTACTAAACTGGAATTATGACCGATTGAGGGTAGTCAGTGATATTGAGATCCTCTAGAACCCGATTACTATTTTTAGGACAGGTTTAAACCAACTGAACTGAAAGAGGGTAATGCCTAAACTCCATGCCAGCCTAAACTTAAGGCTATATGTGTGACTTGTGTGCCTTCAAACTGGAACTACTTGTTATCTGACAACAGGGGTTCCTTGCAGGTTTTGTTTACAGTCCTTATCCAACAAATTGGATTTATTGCAGGGCTCACTTACATCACCTCACTTTTTGCTTAAACGCATAGCATATACATCATAACATCATGCCTTAACATTTCCTTAACCATTTCAAGGATCTTAAGGGTCTGTGATGCAGGTTATGGTAAATCAGATGTCCAGCAAGGGGCAAAGGGGATTTATTTTCCTCTAGCCAATGCCATCTAGAGATCAAAACACGATAACTTGAGTCGGGGGCTATGACCCACTCGATATGGTGAGCTTGACTCTTGAAGAAGGACTCTCAGCAACATGAAGTTCCTTCAATCAAGCTACCAGATTCAGATTCTAACGGTTTCTTGTTTACCCCGCAAGATCCTTGAAAACGTTGCATAGATATATCATACATATCATTGCATAACAGGTCTCCCAGTACAGGTCTCTTATCTTCTTCACTGTTTATTTCAGCAATCATCATGTCTACTGAACCTTCCACTGAGCAAGCTATCAAGGCCCTCCAGGCCCAGAATGCCCAGTTTCAAGAGTTGGTCATGAGCCTAGCTAAGGGTCAACAGGACTTGAAGACCCTGATTCTGAAAGAGAGGAAGAAGAAGAAAAAGAGGACCGTCCTGTTCAACACTGGACGCAGGTTTGGAAACGGGCTGCAGAATGAAGTTGATCTGACCACCTCATCTAGAGGGAAAGACAGCCCACCATAAAGGAGGGCTCCTAGCCCTGTGGTCTCCGACAACGAGACGGACTATGATGAAGAACAATATCCTCCTACTGAGGATAAGTACAAACAGCTGGAAGACCGTTTGAGCGCTATGGAGATACAAAAGGTGCCCGGTCTGGACTTCGGAGATCTAGGTCTATCCTCTGGGGTGGTGATTCCCCATAAGTTCAAGGCACCTTCCTTTGCCAAGTACGACGGAGCTTCCTGTCTGAAGCTACACCTCTGGTCATATGTAAGGAAGATTCAACCCTATACTGCCGATAGAAATCTCTGGGTTCATTTCTTTCAATATAGTCTGTCAGGGGCTCAACTGGAATGGTTCTGTCAACTGGAAGGAGCTAGCATCCACAACTGGGAGGACCTTGCTGCTACTTTTTACAAGCAATACCAGTATAATGCCGACCTTGCTCCCACACGTACTCAGCTTCAGGGTATGTCTATGGTTACAGGCGAAGGCTTTAAGGACTACGCTCAGAAGTGGAGAGATCTTGCTGGAAGAGTCCAACCCCCTCTGTCTGATAGGGAGTTGGTGGACATGTTTCTTGGGACTTTGTCTGGTCCCTATTTCAAACATCTGATCGGAAGCTCTTCAGCCGGATTCACCGAGCTAATACTGACCGGCGAAAGGGTCGAAGCTGGCATCAAAAGTGGGAAGATTCAAGAAGCTACGCCTTCTGATGCTCAGAAAAAGCCCTACAATGGGAAGAAAGAGTCTAATGTTGTGTATGGTCAAAAGGGTCGCCATGACCAACACGTAGGGGCAGTCCTGATCTCTGGTTCTGCGTCACACCGACAACAGCAAAAGGGAAATCGACGAAAACCAGATGAGCCTAAAAGACAGTTCACCAACATCAACATGTTGTTGTCTCAAGCGTTGCAACAATTGTTGAAGATGAATCTGATTACGGTGATAAAACCTCACCCAAACCCCAAGACCTCTTCTCCTAACTGCAATCCTAAAGCGACCTGCGCTTATCATTCTGACAGTCCCAGGCATGATACTAACGATTGTTGGGCATTGAAGTACAAGATTCAGAATTTGATTGATGCCAAGGAGATTGAGTTTGGTCCTCCGGAGACTCTAGCATAATCACTGCTCCTATTCCAAATCATTGATAATGTCTTTGTTTCATTTGAATTTTCAAGTTGTAATCTCTTTGTTATTCAAACAATTATCTATTAATGCCAAACTTTGTTTCATTAATGCATTGCATATGTTTGTCTTGATTTGATCCAATCATTTTAATTACAATTAAACTATGATTTTTACTCACTTTATGACATTCAACTCTTGCTAAAAGTTACAAGCCTTTAGAGGGAGGATGACGAAACAATGCCATAATCTCATACAGTATGCTTTTGGACAGACCTTGCTGACGATGTACATGCATTTCTTTCAAATCCTAAACACTGGAGTTATAAGGAAGATAATCCCTAGTCAACCCCTTCGAGCCAAAGAAGTAGGAGTTTTCTGTTTTAAACACAAATTGAAACCTTTAATTTAAACCTGGGGCAGGGTAGTCTCTCAGTTAATTCAAAAAGATGCGCATTGAAGTCGCAAAACTCTCAGTTCATAATACAATGAACGACATCAAAAGCATTCCTCTGGAATCAAAAGACAGTGATGGTTCCTTATCTCATAGGCAGTCAATCTCTCAAAAGAAAAAAAGCCCACTGAGCCAAAACCTATAAAGGAGGCTTAAGAAAGCTGGGGCATCCCGCTGACTGTAATCTCGAAAACAGGAACAGTCAGGCAAAAGTTAGGGATAATAAATCAAAAGAACGAGGTCGCTAAAAATCCTCAACAACATGAAAAATGTTGCAAAAATGACTGCCTTCCAACAAATCCAACTTGTGTGAACCATCACCAAAAACGTCGTTCCAGACTCATTTGGAGTTCAAATGCACAATTAACTGAGCTTAGGATTGAAGAACATCACGAAGAGCGGGTGGGTACAAATATACTTTGAGCCTTTATCTATTGCTTCTTAAACCGTGAACCAAACCACGTTACAACCCTTCAAAAGTCCTAACTGAAGCATGGGTTAGTCCAAAAGCATACTGTTACAAAAGGTTTGCTGACTCCTGTAAGGCTTTGCCCTAAGTCTTGTGTTGAATTTGTCTTATAAAAAGTTTTCTGCTAAAAAACGCATTTTTCAAAAATTCAAGACAAGCATAAACTTTGCATTATCTGAATATCACTGTTTGCATTTAGCTATTTGTTTGACAACGGAGAAATTCACACAACGAATATCCGATGAACTAAATCCCTCTCAGTGAACAAAATCACTTCAAAAAGGATGACACTTCCATTGACAAATCTCCTTCCAATCAAGGGGCATGGTATGATCATTGTCCATCACCTGGGGAAGTCCAGTCAAGATTTCAAGAAATATCTGAAGAAATGCAGAGTAACCAGGGGCAAGTCTCCATCTTCGTCACTTGGGGCATTGAACATCAATCTCAGCGAAGGGTTACGTACAATTAAACATTTTCTGGCAGTGTCACAAACACTTGCTACTAGGGGCAATGACAAATCTCCCTAAAATCCTTCTCATAGGATGACTCCCAGCAAGGGTTTAATCTCTGAAAACCTTTCCCCAGCCAAATTCAAAGGTTATCCTCACAAGGGTCTAACCGGGTTATCCTCAGCAAGTTGCAACTGAAAGATCATCCCCAGCGAAGTTCTTTCTATCCCCAGCGGAGTTCATCATCAAGATCCCCAATAGAACCTATCAACGGAATCCCCAACGGAGTTTATCATTAAAATCTCAGCGAAGTATCTCTTCCCCATAAAGTAATCCCCCGCAGAGTAATCTCTTTACCATGTTTATTCCCCAACGGAGTTATTTTCTCCTACAGGTTTATTCTTGCAATCATCTTCGTGCATCATCCCCAGTGGAAATGAAGAATTCAACCATACTCTTCAACAGCAGCCCAGGATTTAACAAACTCCCCGGCATTTGTCAGGGATTTATTTTCCCAAACTCGGACGTACCACAATAGCATTTCATGTTCATACATCATGACGTGCACATACATATTGCATACATCATAATCTCATTCATTTTGAGCACATCATCATACAATGCATGTCATGCATCATATACGATTAGTCATGTACCTTTTCAGGAAAGATGGTTATCATCAACAACTTCCAGCAAGTTCAAGATTAACTCTGGAAACTAAACAAAGTAATCATCTGCACGATCAAATTCAGCTTTACACGGGTTTCTCCTAAATACAGCTTCACACGGGTTCATCCTGAAAAATCCTACACGGGTCCTTTCTCATACATTTCTGAATGAAGTTTTACACGAATATATCACAAAGTAACCTTACTCAGGTTCCTCCAGAAGTTTCACACAAACTTATCCCGAAACAACCCTACACCGGTTCCTTCTCAATTCCAGATGCAGTTTTACACGGACTCATCATCAAACAACCCTACACCAGTTCCTTCTCAACTCCAGATGAAGTTTTACACGGACTCCTCATCAGGCAACCCTACACCGGTTCCCTCTCTTCAAGATGCGGTTTTACATGGACTCGTCATCAAGAAACCCTACACAGGTTCTCTCTTTCCAAAGACGAAGTTTTACACGGACTCGTCATCAGGAAACCCTACACTGGTTCCCTCTCTTTCCAAGAGGCAGTCTCACACGGACTCATCATCAAGCAACCCAACACAAGTTCCTCCTTTCCAGATGAAGTCTTACATGGACTCATCATGAAGTAACCTTACCCAGGTTCCCTCTCATTCCAGATATGTAGTTCACCTCCAAAGTTAGATTTCCCCAGCGGAATCTTCTACACCAACAGGAAAAGGTCAAACAAAAGAGGGCTACCACCAACCTTCTTAAGTTCCAGATTAATACCTGTAACAAGCCAGGAAAATATCTGTGGACGGCTGATTGTAGATCAATACCTGTAACAGGCCAGGAAAATTATCTACATTAACAGATTGAAGATTAACACTTGTAACAAGCCAGGAAGACCATCTTTCTTTCTCAGGTCATAGATTAATACCTGAAACCAGCCAGGACAACCATCTCATCGGCCAACCTTCTTAAGTTCCAGATTAATACCTGTAACAAGCCAGGAAAACTATCTGTGGACGAATGATACCTGTAACAAGCCAGGAAAACCATTTACACAAAGAGATTGAAGATTAACACCTGTAACAAGCCATGAAGACCATCTTTCTTTCTCAGGTATGCAAGTTCTCGCTAAGGAATCTCTTATGCGATCGACACTCCTGCAGATGGCATCTATAAGCCCATCCTCCTACCAACAACCTCCAAATGGCATCTGTAAGCCCATTCCCGACGTCACAATGCTTATACTACACCATGCGAGTGCAAATTTCTGGGCACTCTAGTGTTCAATTATCTTCCACCTTCGGATCACGAAAGGCTCGAAAGCCAATATATATCCTCACGTTTAAGAAAATTGAACAGGGGCAACTGTTGTACCCCAAAATTTTCCCTCTCATGTTTCCAAAGGTCTTCCCTTACATAGTTAGTCATGAACACTCGCCTAACAAAAATAAAGTGTTTTTTGAAGATATACAAAGTGTCTTTCGATTGGCATCTGGGAAAAGGCTTCAATTAAGCGTTTGGAACTCTTCGATCAGGTTTGGTTCACCAGTCTTCGATTGAACATTTGGAACTCTTCGATCAAGCTTTGGTCTGCAGGTCTTCGATTGAGCGTTGGACCCTCCTTCGATCAAGTCAATATCACAATGCTTCGACTATGCACTAGATACTTCAGGCTTACCTTCGACTCACCAGGCAAGAAGCTCATTCGAAGAACATGTAAATGACTCATTTGAAGAATCACTCAGAAGGCCCATTCGAAAGGTACACAAGAAGTCCATTCGAAGGAGGCAGTGCAAGACCCTTCGACTAGCAACACAAGATTCTTCGATTAGCATGAACGAGACCTTTCGATTGGCCTGTTAACAGTGTCTTTCGATTGAAGTTTCAATTAGTACCCTTCGAATGGTATATGGACAAATGCCCTTCAAATGGCATTTCAGTGCAGAATTTCCCTGAATAAGAACATCAGAACAAAATGATTTTCGAATGGCATTTTAGTGCAGAGTTTCTCTCAACCTAAGATGATCTGATAAAGGAAGTTCTGAACACTTCGAATCAGAACTTAGACTCATCACAAGGCCAAGGGTTGGTCGAGGTTGTCTAATAAGGAATAGATTCGAATTGGGACTCTGAAGCAATCGAAACTGGCAAAGAAAGCAAAATCGCAGGGGTAAGTCAGTTTTTGATTTCCATCAAGTTAGAGGCCCAAACAACTCAGAGCAAGCTGGCAGAAACGCATGAATGAATCAAATTTGACAAGTTTTCATGAAGATCAAATCAAATCTCTCCACCATAATGGACCAAGATTTGATACACATTTTTTAACCTAATTTCTTTGCCTATATAAACCTGCTGCTCATAAACAAATGACACGAAAAAAACCCTTGCAGACAGACACATGAAAAACACCTACACAAACTCTGCAGAAACGACGCCCCAACCTTGAAAAAAAAGCTTGAAAAGTGGTGATCAGGTTTTGGTTTGGAGGCAGATTCCGACCCAAAGAAAGACGCAACTCTCTTGCCATCAACCTCCTGAAGCGAGGCCAATCAAAAACCAAGCTTTTCATCATCTAAATCGCACTGTAAGTGTTCTAGAAAACGCCTCTGAACATGAAATCAAAAACATCCATGCTTGCATCTTTTCTTTAAAATATTGACATATTTGTGATTGTTACTTGATTTAGAATGTTTTGGCATTATCCAATTTAATTTTCATGGCTTCTAACCCCATATATAGAACCTAGGGTTCCGGTTCTGGTTTTTTAGGCGTTTATGTCACAGGAAAAATCAGCGCAAACCATGGTTACAGGGATGACCAGGAGGAAGAGACGAGTACGTTGGTACTCTTAGATTTTATTTTCATGGCCTAGGAGAGACGTTCGAACGACCCCACGAAACTTCCTGCAGAATAAAATCTGCAGGTAAACGAACCAGGCTATTGTAAGGAAGATGGTAACGTGGTTGGGCGTGATTGGTTCGTTTGAACCAATTGCGCGTCTTTTTTATTTTTTTAGGCCAGGCATAATTATTGTTTGATATAATATTTATGTTCTATTTAACTAACGCATGAAGTAGATGGGGCGAGCGGTTAGCGCGTTGGCATATGAGTATTGGGACCTGGATTCGAATCCCAGGTCCCCCAAAACTTTGTTACGTTTTTTTCTTCAGGTACTCAGATGCAGTGCTGAAGGCATGGAACACCATACGTCCTCAGATCTCAACGTACCCAGTGGCTTCGAGCTAGATCCAAAGGCCAGAACCATTGATCCACCATGTATTCAAGTCAATGCAAGCATAGGCAATTTGGAGAGTCAACAAAGGCCAGCGTGCTGAGCCTGAAAAATGCTGACCAAACCTCCCTTCTTCAGGCCCAGCGCCCCACAGTTTGCTTTTGTTTTTTTTCTTTCTTTTCTTTTCATATTGCTTTTGCTCTTATTATTATCATTAAAAACTAACTAACTAATTAACACGCTAACCTTCTTTTTTATTAAAAAAAAACCAGAAAACAGAAAATACTATTCTCACCAATTAATTTTGTAAATAAACTATTAACCAATTAGTTTAGTTTTTTTAATTAGGTTTAATCTTAACATTTTTGCAATAAATAAAAATTGACTTAGAATTAGGTTTTAATATTTTCACCTTTTTTTAATTTTATTTCCTTAATTAAGATAAAACCCAAAATATTTCCTTTTTAATTCCATTATTAATTTAGACTTAATTCCTAACTTAAAAAAGACCAAAAACATGCTTTATTTGAAAAAAACCTTTTCTCGCGCGTATTATTTTGATCTATATATTGTAATTGCTCCGAGGATGTAATAGTTTTAACCTAGGATTTTTTATTTATCGCATTTATTTATTCTTTCCGCATTTACTTTTAAGGGTTTGTCTTTGGCGATGTAAATAACCGACGCCTTGTAATAGCTTAGTTTTATTTTCCGCAACCACTAAATGCTAGATGTATGCTAACTAGGCTATGCATGACAAGATCTATCTTAAATTAAAATCAACTGTAGCTCACCATGACATGTAAAGATAACATAACTGAAAATCGACACACTTGCACATGCCACTCCTAGGGTACGCCTCACTTGGTTGCCTAGACGTGGTCATTGAGTATAGGAAGTTTTAGAGGTCTCCCTCCTGTCGAAAGATCAAAGTTGCCTCGAAACGGTTGCCTCAGATAAAAATGATCTAAGACATTAGGGTTACCACTAAGGCGTCCTTACGTTGCTTTAGTGACCACACGTCCCTAAAATCGAATTGACCCGAAAACTCCAACGACGATGCTACCTACTCCTTCATAGTGGGATATCATTGTCTAAAGGGACATTTACACAGTTTAATTCCTTTTGAGTAGGTAGAGGTTCTTAGGTACTTGCTCTTTCAAAACAAAACAAATTTTTCGCACTTACACTTTTCAAACAAATTTTTCAACAACACTTCATACACTCTTGAGGACAGAAACAAGAGTTAAATCGAAGTTTTCAAACAAAACTCTTTTCGAAACCCACAAACACAAAGAAAAGCAAACTTTTGAAAACATAGTGAGCAAGTACCTAAGAGCCCGTGGATAACCACTGATAGAAAGGGTGCTAACACCTTCCCTTTCTATAATCTACCTCCCGAACCCGAGAAACATCTCGAAAAGGAATTTTTCTGTGCTTTTGTCCTTTCCTTGTTGGATAAAATAAAAGACGGTGGCGACTCTTGCTTACCGCGACATTTTTTGAAACGCAAACGCAAACCAGCATTCCAAAACAATTAGTTCTCATTCCCACCGATCACATAGGCCCATTTAGTTTTTTGGGGCTTATTTAATAAAATAAAAGGGGGTTTATTGCTTTAATGGAGCATCAAAATCTGATGGCCCATTAAGTTATTTTTAAGATCTAATTAAGATGGCAATAGAGGATGCATTTTTTTGTTGTCCTTTTGAATTCATTCAGCTCATTAAGAAAATTAATGGTCCATTAATTCCACTGGGTGTTAACCAGAGTCAACTATTGACTCTTGTTTTTTATTTATATTTTTATTCATTTAGTTAATACATTAATTATATTTATTATTATTATTATTATTATTATTATTATGATTTCTTTTATTTTAACTATTATCAAAATTATATTATTATTATTATTGTTTTTCGTTGACCCAATACGACACCACTTAGCATGTTCATCTTCTCCTTCAATCCTATGTCACCCAAATCCAGCAACACTCACAGACCTAGAAACAACAAGAAGTCCAGAAAATCAAATCAAATCTTAAGTTATTAAATAAATCGAATTGCACAATAATAATCAAATCTTATTGAATCAAATATTATACAAAATCGTCCATAATCAATTATAATCCCTAAAATTACAAATCAAATCCCAAATCAAACCTAATTTCTAAATCAGTCTAAAATATAACAACAATCAACACAAATCTTCCTAATTTATCTAACTCTAAAACACTATAAAAACCCTAGAATTCTAAGAGAAAAAGGACCGAAAAAAATTAAGAAGGTGAAAAATAAGAAGGAGATCATAAAGCTTTGTCGGTCACGACTCCACTCCCTTGCTTGAGATTTGGGTTTCAAATCTGAAACCCTAGATCTGTTGAATCTCGCACATCCATCATCTCCGCCACACCTTATAACTGTAACTCAAAGAAAGAAGGAGATAAGAAGAGGAAGAGATCTGAAGACTTGGAGTTCTGAATCGAAGCCTCATTTGCTTGGGATCTGGGTTTCAAAGCTGAAACCCTAGATCCATCGTAGCTGTCGTCGTATTCATACCTGCAAATGAAAAGAGGAAAGGGATCATAAATCTAAGAACAGAGGAACCAGAGATCGAGAATAAGAAAATTCACAGCGATAGGGGTAAGCCACTAAGCTTAGCTTTAGGGCTTGATGATGATGTCTTTTGTTTGATTGTCGCTTTAGCTTTAGGGTTTGTATGAGGATTTGGGATTTAGGGTTTTCCGGTTTCGATTGTGTTTGTTGTGGTTTTGGATAGAGGGTTTTCTGGGTGGGTGGTGTTTGTTGTTGTTGTTGAGACGGGTAAAAGAAGAGAGGAAGAAAGAAGGAGTGAGGCGAGAGAGAGACTAGGTTAAAAAGAGAGGATGAGAAGAAAAAAAGTGAAATTGAAGAAAAACAAAAAATATATCGTCCCTTTATCGCCCATCAGTCGTGACACGTGGCCATCATATGGCCATGTGATTGGATTACTATGCACTAATTCCACGCCTACACCCTACCGTGCACCCTCGATCAAACCACTTTCCCATTCGTCCATTCATCTTGCTTTTGATCGACGCCTCAGAATTCACTTTTAAGGGCCATTCTATCAGAATCGAACGTCTCAGATGATTATAGCCCATCGTAAGCCATACGTTGTCCCTCACACGAGCCAATAGGATTCCCAAAGAAGTTGTTCGGCCAAAGCACGTCTATATTCGCACCCGAGTTTGTTTATTTTACTGTTTTTTAACTAAGCCTGCATCCCCCGTTGGTTGTTTGACCCAAACAAATTTCTTGGGCTTATATCCTTACTATTTACACCCTTGGCCTTTACTGCATTAACTGGACATGCACCCCTTGCGTTTTTAAATTAATTCACTTTATTTATATAATTATTTTGTTCATTTGTTTTATTTATTAATAATTATTGACATTTTTTGCATTAAAATATATGTTGCTTTTAAAACTTTTAATAAATAATATTAGCTTGATATTAAAAATATTTAATATATTTTTAATAATTATAAAATATTTATTTATTAATTACTTTCTAAAATACTAACCCTATTTTTTATTTATCAAACTTTTTCATTTAAACTTTTTTTTATCATACATCTAAGACAGCTAACTCATCAAATACTAACAACTTTATTTTGCTAATTTAATTCAAATTCTATTATTTTAAAAAAAGGATTGTGGATCTATTTTTTATTAAATGCGAACTACGTCTACGGCTATGCCAATTTCAAATCCAGACTTGGTTCAAAGATTAATTCAAAATATTTCCACAATTTATAAAAAAAACTAACCAAATACTACAAACTACGAATTGGGACTTTGATTCCTCATAAGAGGATACGTAGGCACACGGCTTAAAAACCAAGGTGAGTTCCCCTAATTAAAAACTAAAACCCTATCCTACACTTTTAACCTAAACCCTAGGACTTCCTTGAGAACAAGGTAGATGAAGGGTGCCTAACATCCTCCCTTCGTCTAAAGTGAATCAAGAACTTAGAATCTCTATCGATTTAGGATTTTATTTCATTATTCACCTGTCATCAGGACAAAAAGTAGTTGTGGCGAATCGTTATTTTTTGCTAGTTACGACAGCTGGCGACTCTACTAGGGACTAAACCCTAAGGTTTATAAGCCTCTCCTTTTTGGGTTTAGGGTTTGTTAGTTTTTGTGTTGTTTCTATATTTGTTTTATTTATTTTATTTGCTTATTTTGTCTATTTATTTATTGTTATATTGTTTATCATTTTATTTATTTATGGTGGGATTTTGAATTTGAAAATTCAAAACCTTAGAAAGAAGGTTCGTTTATTGACCAATGGGATATATCATCCGTATGATTTTTTGTGACGACTTCGCCTAGAGTCGGTAGAATTCCAAAAAAGGAATATGTCTCATGAGCTAGACTTTTAGGGGATAGGATTTTGGAATAAAACCTATGACTCTTTGTATAAGCCTAAACTAAAATCTCATGGCCATACCTTCTACGACTTTAGATACGAAATTTTCAGTCTACAATGAGGCTCCGCTTAAGGGAGGCCCTTGTGCATTTCCCTCTAGTGTTATCCATGATACCCTTAAGGAATCCACCTTATGGGGAGAGTAGAATACCCGTAGGCCAAAATTAGGAACCTACCAACTAAGGATACCTTTTACAAAACCTCATCACCATGCATGCATGCATTTCACATTTCAAAATATTCATTATTTTTGCATTTTAAAGACAAAGATTAAAATTTTAGCATATTCATACGCATTCATGAATTCACAAACATCATATTTAGAAAACTTCATATAAAAACTCACTATTTAAAAAAATCATTCTCCAGTTAAATCATTGGTAAGAAAGCACCTCCTCTTTGACCTTCATATCAAACCAGAGCACATCCAAAGAAAGTAATAGAGAAGATCAAGGAAAATCAGGCCATCTTCCAAGAATATTTGGAGCGAGTGAAGGGTAGAATTTACTCAATGAAGGGAGATATGAGTCAAGTTCTTCTATCCTTGAAGAAAATCATCGAAAGACAAGATCGAATTCCAAGGGTAGACTTTGAAGAAGTAGCCCAGACTATTGGTGCATCGAGCGGTCACCAACCGAGACAGGTACCAGAGTCAGGACCTCTAAAGTCAACTCTGGCTCAGCAAGAGGTCCAGCAAGATGATACTGAAGAGTTTGTCCCATCTCCACCGATGGTAGAGGCATCTCATACCTTACAAATTCTAGTCAATAATCCACACGACGTGGATAATTACATAGACTTGCAATATGGAGACCATTACTTAGAAGACGTCAACCAAGTACCTCAAAGGACAACCCATACTAATGTTGCTGAAAATCCCATGGCACTCACTTAGTTTAAAGCTCTTGAAGAAAGGTTGAAAATTATGGAGGGCTATGATGCTTTCGACGTCGATGCTCTCGAAATGGGTCTAGTTCCAGATTTTGTGATCCCCTCAAACTTTAAAGTACCTGGATTTGGGAAATATAAGGGACTCACATGCCCAAGGAACCATCTACGCATGTACTATCAGAAAATGCATGCCTATGCTCAAGATCAGAAGTTGATGGTCCATTGTTTCTAAGACAGTTTGAGTGGGGAATCTCTAGATTGGTATATGCAATTGGAGTGAGTCCACATCCAAACATGGGCAGATCTTGCTAACGCTTTCTTAAGACAACATAAATACAACTTGGACATGGGTCCTAACCATATGGAGCTCCAGAACTTATCTCAAAAGAAAGATGAGTCCTTCAAAGAGTATGCTCAATGATGGAGAGAAATGGTAGCCTGCGTACAACCACCACTCATGGAGAAATAATTGGTCGATATCTTCGTAGGTGCTTTACAAGGGCTGTACTATGATAAAATGGTAAGAAGTGTCTCTTCCGGATTTTCTGATTTGGTGACTATTGGTGAAAGAATTGAGGTATGCATAAAAAGTGGTAAGATACAAGGAGCATCATCTAGTACTCTTTATAGTTCAAAGAAGCACGTTCCTAACTTCTCGAAGAAGAAGGAGAGAGAAATTAATGTTGTCACATCACATCCAAGGGAACAACAGCCATTGGTAATTGCACGAGAACAACAACAACAGTACATGTTTTAAAGGCCTCCGAGAAGATTTGATCCTCTCCCCATGCCTCACAGTCAATTACTACAGCAATTACTCAAAGCATCTTTGATGGAACTGAAGCCACTAGCTCCTCCAATTGGGGCACTCCCGCCAAAATATTATGCCAATGTAAGGTGCGAGTATCATGCTAACTCTCCAGGTCATACTATAGAAAAAATGTTGGGCCTTCAGACATAAGGTTCAAGATTTGATGGTATCTCAAGATATCTCTTTTACAAAGCCCAACATCAAGATGAACCCCATGCCTCCGCATGACGGGCCAACTGCAAATTCAATTGAGGTAGTCACTAACTGTGGGGCAGTTAAACGAGTAAAAACTCTGATAGATCTCCTAAAGGAATATCTGTTCGAACATGGTTTCCCTTTGGAACATACTGATTCTTTTGAGAAGATGTTACAAAAATTGGTGGATCAAGGGATAGTCCAATTCGGGCGATACCCTGAAGAAGAATATGTAGCTGCGATTGATGGAAATACAAAAAATCTATTGGTAATTCCTTGCCAAGGGTCGAGTCCTGCCAAGAAAACTCTTGTAATTCCTTGGGGAGAGGAAAGTACGACAAAAACACCAGTAACAATACCACGACAGCCTCTAAGGATACCAGTGATTCTGAAGACTACAATGGTGATTAGGGGGCCGTCTCCCACTCCTTATGAAAGTGACAAAGTTGTGCCATGGGGTTATGATTCTACTATCTGTGTCAATGTTTTAAAGCAAGAATGTGAGCCATCGACAAGCCAAGAGCCTACAATTACAAACATAGCAGGGACAAGAGGCATGACTCACAGCGGTGGTGGAGGCAAGCCAAGAACAAGAACCTACAAGCAAGAATTTTACCGACCAAGAGGCAGAATATTTCTTGAAAATAATCAAGAAAAGTGATTATAGGGTGGTGGATCAACTACACCAATACCCGACCAAGATTTCAATACTCTCGTTGCTCATTAATTTATAAGCACACCGAGACTATCTAACGAAGATTCTAAGTTCTTCTTATGTTGCAAAGGAGATTACAATGAATCAGTTTGACAATGTCGTATAGAATCTAACATCTGGATTATATTTAGGCTTCAATGACAGTGAGTTACCTCCGCAAGATAGAGCTCACAACAAAGCGTTGCACATTTCTATACAGATAGGGACCACTAGCTTATCCAGGGCACTCAATGATACTGCTTCCGCTCTCAACATACTACCAAAAGCCAGCCTGATGAAGCTAACACTAGTAGGTGTTGTCATAAGGCCGAGTTCTACGATAGTCAAAACTTTTAATGGTTCTCAAAGTTTGGTGTTTGGAGAAGTGGATCTTCCTGTCAACATTGGTCCATGTATGTTTCACATTACGTTTCAAGTGATGGATATAGAGCTAGCATATACATGCTTTCTTGGGCGACCTTGGATTCATGTCGCATGGGCTGTTACTTCAACCCTGCATAAAAAATTGAAGTTCCTTGTTGAAGGAATATTAGTTATAATCGACGGTGAAGAGGACATATTTGTAAGTCACATAGAGTCCTATAGATATATCAGTGAATGAAGATTGCATAGAAACACCATTCCAAGTCTTAGAGGTTTCTTCAATGGTAACTCTACCAGTTGAGAAAATCAAGAAGCCTACTATAACTTCATGGAGACATTTACAAATACATGTGGAAGATCTTACCTCAAAAGATTGGGGTAAACTTGTGGAGATACCTAAGAAGAAATATCGTTTTGTTTTGGGCTACGAACCATCAAAGACTATTCTGAAAGGCAAGGTGCAGTTTCCTCTCATCCAAGAAACCTTAGTCAACAAAGGGGTAGAGCATGATGGGCAAGTGGAAATGATATCCAATAAGAGCGGCACCAAAAGAGTACTTGACTTCATCCGTGAGTGTGCTCTAGGCGAAGAACTCAAGAATTGGACAACCTTGGAGATTCCAAAGATCTTTTTCTTTCCAAAGTAATTTTTCTTGTTTTTGAAAGAACCTATGTCAAGCCCGAGGCATAGGGGTAGCTTGTAAGGGTCCCCCACTTATTTCAAACAGTATTTTCAATTAATAAGAGTTTTGTTTTGCACTCAATTTAGATTTCTATCTTTCTTTTACATTTATCTCTTATGTTTTAAAATGGCAATACTTTTCTTCATATGTATTTTTCAAATTCACATACTAAGTTGCACCAAAACATGATAAAATGTGCAGATCCACATCTAAAACCACCGATAATGTTACTTCTATGATCCGATATAATTTTGATGCACCAATAACCAAGATGAAAAGGAAGATGATGAAGATATTGGAACTCTCTGAAGAATTGGTAAGGTTATTAGAACAAAAAACTGACGATATACAACCATATCAAGAATATATTGAGACCATCAACCATAGCACAAAGAAATATCCGGAAGAGATCAAGTTATAGGCAACCTTGGAGGAAAAACGTCAAAGAAAGGCTGATCAAGCTATTACATGAGTACGTGGATATATTTTCTTGGTCTTACAGAGATATGCCGGAATTAGATATTGATAATGTGGTGCATAGACCACCTCTCAATGAAGGTTATTCTCCAGTTAGACAGAAGCTCAGAAGAACTCGTCCAGACATGTCTGACAAGATTTGAGAAGAGATCCTTAAACAATTTGATGCATGGTTCTTAGTAGTGGTAGATTATCCTCCTTGGAAATATAACATTGTGCCAGTGCCCAAGAAGGACGGTAAAGTGCGCATGTGTGTAGACTATCTGGATCTAAACAAAGCAAGTTCAAAAGAAGGTTCCCCATTACCTCACATAGATGTTTTGGTGGATAATATAGCTCAAACTTTGGTATTCTCATTCGTGGATGGTTTCTCAGGTTATAATTAGATCAAAATGGCACCCGAGGATATGGAAAAGACTAATTTCATGACTCCTTGGGGAACCTTCTGTTACAAAGTGATGCCATTCGGTCTGAAGAACGCAGAAGCAACTTATCAACGAGCAATGGTTACATTATTTCACGACATGATCCTGTTTACAGTGATTTCTGGTAAACAACCGCTAGTCCTCCAAACTATCAAATAATCTTAATGACTGTTATTTAATCTCTCTGGTAACTTGCAGGATCGACTAGATTGATCCTATGGGGTATTGGTCGTTTGGATAACTCTAATTGTAAAACTGATATTCATAGTTAGGATTTGTATTTGGAATGTTTTATAGGCGTTCAACTCACTTCGATTACCATATTAAAAGGATCTAATGACATAATCAAGTAAAGACATACGAAACTGAATTGAATGAATAAAGATTCGATTGCAAAGAAATGTTTAAATGCAAAAATAAGTAAATGACTTTGAATGTAAAGATTTTAATGTAAAAAGCATGAATATAAAAGCATGAAATGTAAAAGAGTTTCTGAAATGTAAAGGATTCGAAATAGAAGGAAAGCGTTTAAATGCAAGAAATCAGTAAATGACTTTGAATGTAAAGGCATATGAATGACATTGACATGAAAATGGAAGGTAAACTGGAAAAGATAAAGAGTTTTACTGAATCATAAATGTTTGGTGTTATCATACGTACATTATTCGAGCATTCGTTTCCCTAGCCATGTGGTATTTTGAATGTTTACTGAATTTTGTACAATAGATATGACACACGAAATCCTAATACTAAGACTTCTATTTATACTACTTCAACCATAACGGTCTTGCCTATAAGATTCTGCCACATTCAGAACATGCAGAGCACTGCTCCTTTCTAGCTTCCACGCGTCTTCGAACGCTCCAGCGCATATATATTTGAACTCCAACATCCCGCTTGCGTTTGAATTTCAAATGCTTTGGCACTCTTCGCTTCGAACTCATTTCTTAGACACAGTCTCGTTACCACTTCGAGGCTTCTTTTAAATATATCTTCACAACTGTCACTCGAAGCTCCGAGCTTTGACATGTTCGTTCGATGAACTGCTTCTACCATTCTGAACCGTAACATCTTGCTTTATTCCAACGAAACATCCAACTTGCTTCATTTCGAACTGTATCATCAAAATCTTCAGCCAACAAAATGCCCCTTTAAAATATGTATTTCGATCCCTTGAGAAACACTTATTTTAAATATATTTGCAAGATTTTGATGTGACTTTTGAGTAATCATAACATTTATTGTGTATGACCCCAATCACGTCAATCACGACGCCTCTTGGATTTCTTAACCGTCTTGAATCAGTATTTCACAGCATGGTGCAGTTATAAAACAATGATTATTATTAACCATGCTTATTACCAATATCAGCCTTTACGCCACCTCCTCCTCAATCCAACCCACGACTCCCACGTATCCTAGTCTCACTTAGTGGATGTTTAAACTTCCACACTATAAAAACTAATCAACTTAGTCTTTTATTCTTTTCCATATTCTGAAACTTTTCTTCCTCTCTTCTCACTGAAACCCTAAAACTTCCAACAATCTTCAACAATGTCTTCTACAACATCATCCCAACTGAAGAAAACTTCCAAAAAGAAAGGCAAGAACACAGGAACAATAATGGAAAGCAAGGTTGGTACTTATCAAGGTCAATCTGTGCTTATCCCTCAAATGATCTCCAAGGAAAAGGAAATGCTCTACGCCTCTCAGGTATTGATTCCAACTAACGCTGCTGGAAAGAGGTTTGCTCTAATGGGTCCTCTTACAGTTTTTGAAATCTTGAAAGACACTAGAAAAATCTTCCCTGTTTGTTACAACTTTAAGCCCTTGTTTAATAAGATGGATATCCCTAAGATAGGCGAGTCTTCTGATTCGACAACCATAGAAACTCCAACCGTTCCCCCAAAAGATCCCTTTGTGTTAGACTACGTGAAGAGAAACTTTAAACCATTCCGATCCTGCCCTACCTCTGACATAGCTTACCAAAACTGGTTCACCAAAGTAGAAGCCAAGAAATCCCAGCAATGGGAGGAATTAGGAATCTATAATTTGATTAAGTTATCGAAACCAGGCTTCACCTATAGTCATCCGTTGTTATTTGAGTCCTTATATTTCTGGGACAACACCTACAACACCTTTCATCTCCCTGGGGGAATGATAACACCCACATTTTTCGATATAGCAGCCATCACTGGTTTGTCACCACTAGGGGAAACCTACATCCCTGATAATGAAGAACACTCCAGCATTATTGACTTCGAAGTCAAATTAGCCAGTTTTTCCAAATTCATTAGCCATTACCACACTGAAGGAAATAGTGTGTCAGATGTGGAACCTATTGCTTTCCTCACTTTATGGTTATCAAGATACGTATTCTGCAGCAGGTCCTTATAGGTAGCAAGCAGGTTCATCCCTCTAGCTAGAGACTTACATGAGAATATGAGGGTGTGTTTGAGCGAACTGTTACTTGTTGATCTTTACGAAAGCTTAAGATCAGTCGTTTCGAGTTTGAAATCCCATACTCCCAAAAACATCCTTCTAGCTGGCCCCTTCTGGTTACTCCAATTATGGCTTAATGCCATGTTTGAACCCTCACTATCAACTGTTGACACCGTTGTCGAACAAGATCCGGAGATAGCAAATAAAATTATTGAAGGTACAAGGCTGCGAAAACTCACCCCAAATGATGATAAAGATGACTTCAAGGTCCTTTTCTCAAACTACATCATGATTTTTTCCAAAAGACACAAATTTGAAGAGACCATGGCACCCTTTGCTTCAAGGACTCATGGACCATCATGGTTCACCATGTCTCTTTCAGAAGCAGTTAAAAGCAAAGAAATTCAAGATATTTGGAAAGCCTTTTTTGCTTCCTAGATTAATTTCCTCACGAATCACTCCTTCCAAGAATCAAATCTTCCTCTTTGCCTATCAACCTAAATTTGTTTCTAGACAATTTGGCCTGTGCCAACTAATCCCTGAACCTCTGTTCCAAACAGAGAGTGCCATCACTTATGGTCGAACCTTTAAAGCAAGAGAAGCCAAACTGCAATAGGAACAATATCAAGGCTTCGCTCAATTTGAACTACTACCCTTTGAACCCACGCACTTCATAGCGAAGGGTTTTCTGGAATGGTGGACTAAGTTTTACCAATCTTATATGTTCGATACCCTCTCCATTCAACAGAAACTAACTGATGCGTTCGATGTGCAGGTACACTCCAAGAAAGGTATGTTCACTCACGCCAAAGAGATTAGGGCTTTTCAAAATTATTTCTAAACCACTTATGATCCCACACACTTGGAAACCACTGTGCATCAAGCGGCTGAGACCTTGAAGGAAAAATTTAAAGAAAAAATTTCTAAGCTCAAACTTCCTTCAGGGTTGTCACCTGAGGATAGGTACAGGTTGGCACTCGAAATGCATCCACCTAAATTCCTTAGATTGCCTACCTCAGAACTGGCTCTGGCTTGGTTTCCTCCATACCCTTGGTGGTTCACTTGCAAAGAAATGTTCAAATACCTTCAAAAGAAACCAAAGCCATATGAGACTGTGACATGGGCTCGTCATTGGCTCCATGATTTCCCAGGACATCTTCGCTATGACCTTTCTGCCATGTCGATTATATCTAATCAAGGCGCAGGTGCGAATGCTTGGGGAAATCCCAAATGTTTCTTACTTTCTTCATTTTTAACTTTTACCTTAATTGTTTCGATTTTCAGCCATCAGGATAAAGTCCGTTGCTTCGAAGTCTAAAGAAGGAAGTGCCTCCCAACAATCTGTCGAAACCACTGATGATGTGACCTTATCCATACCAACAACAACTACTGCAACAACAACAACACCAGTAATAACAACTGTTCCAACTCCACAAGTAATCAATTAGCCCTGATGTTTCGAATAAACTGAAATTCATGATTTAGATCTAACTCATGTTTAAATCTTTTCAGACTAACAAACTCCCACCAACCACTCCGAAGAAAAGGAAAACAAACACTACTGGGAAGAATCCCAATGCTGGAGGGAATTCACCAACCGCTTCGAAGAAGAAGCAGAAGAAAGAAGATTCCAAAGGCGTTGAACCAACTGGCATTTCTGGACTCGATTCCAGAGATGCTGCTCCCTCAACTAAATCCAAAAATCCACCTTCGACCTCCAACGTAATGTTGGAACATATAGATAGCAACCTTTCCTATGAGAATCCACAGGTGAATTGAACTCAAATTTTTAACAAAAATAGTTTTTCATTACCTTGGTGCATGCTCTTTAATATTCTTTGTCTCTGTAGGACATTTCGAACCCAACTCTTACCACTTCGACTTCTCCATCAAAGACTGCTGCTCCCATCAACTCTTCTCCTCATGGAGACTCCAGTAACCTGGTGCAAAACAAAGGATCCTCCAACATGGCGGTTCCGACTGGGGCTTCAGAGGAACAAGATGACCAAAGCACTTCTCCTCCTTTGAAAGAAATGAATGAAGCGACGCTTCATGAATCTGCAGAGATTTTACCAGAAACTTCTCTTCAAAAGTCTCCTCTCGAAACCCTTCAAGAGAACCCAAAGGACATTCAAGATGAAGAGGAGAAGGCTGAGTCTGATCAAGAGAACGAAGAATCTGCAGAGGAAGGATCCGAGGAAGAAGATGCCAATAGCAGTGAGAACAATGATATCGAAGTGGTGGATCTGGTTGATAATGAAGAAGGCAATGAGCAGGAAACAAGTGAAGGTGATGGTGACCAGACCAATGAGCCTATGGAAGTCGAAATGGATGTGACTCCCTTGCGCATGGAACTTCCTCAATCGTCTTAATCTCAAATGATTGAAGAGGAGCTAGCTCTCCTAAGACGAAATGACCCAATTGGGTATATGAAGGCAAAACTAGCTCAAAGGGACATTCCTCTTGCTAGGGCTGGTACTAGTTCGACTAACAATCCATTGCCCTCAGATGATAGAGTTGTACTCCTTAACAGAATTAGGAGAACAATCCATGATGTGGACTTGTTCGAAGTGCTCAAACAGGATAGTACAGCTTGCTATACCATGAAGGAGCTACTTACGCAAGTTAACCTCGCCACCTGCTCTTTGCCAGTCAGCACCATATTATTCGATCTTCAATCTCTGTTAGATAACGTGACTGGGTGTCTTCTTCAAGACGAATTTGCTACTAGAAAGGTCCAAGAGAAACGAACTGCCATGGACGCTGCTTATGAGCATGCTTCGAAGCTCTCTAAAGAAGCTGAAGACCAGGCCATGCATATAAATCAAGCCAAAACTGAATATGAAGCTCGAGCTAAGTCTATTCTTCTCTGGGAAAAGCAAATTCAAGAGCTTCAACAAAAGGTTAAGGAGGCTCAACAACAACAATTGGCCTATGAAACCAATATTGCTGGTCATCAGTTCGAAGAGCTCCTCAACAAAGGACTTGCAGAAATGGAAGCAGCAGAGCAACTTAAGGGAGAAGTAGCTACCCTAGAAGGAGCAAGGCGTTTTACTCAACAAAGGCTTGAGTCCTTTCGGAGTACTTTTAATAGATTGAGGAACAATGCCTATTTTTAAATCTCTGTCTATTTAATTAGTTTTGAATCTTGGCTGAATTTTAGTCTGTAATATCCAAACAACGCCATTTTGGCAATCTATATTACCATTTTGGCATTCCTTTATGATGTTTCGATTACGTTGTTATTATTCGAATCTCCTGCAGGCGTGGTTTATATTTCTTTAAATATTTCCCATTAACCTTTAGGATTCGCTTATCATCAGCCAACTCTTCAATTTCGTATGCATTGTTTGAAAATATCTTTACTATTCGAAAAGGTCCTTCCCAATGAGGTGACCATTTACCTAATGTTTTATTTTTATTGTCCATGGGCAATATGACTTTCCAGAATAAGTCATTAATAGTGAATGCTTTTCCTTTCACCCTTTTGTTATATGCCCTAGCTACCCTTTCCTTTTGTCTCATTAGGATTTCCAATGCATGCAATCTAACTTCATCTAACTCAACTAACTCATTCATCATCATCTCCCAATATAATGCATATGGGATTTCGTTTTGTCTTTGAATTCGAACTGATTGTAGATGAATTTCTACTGGTAGAACTGCATCATGACCAAATGTTAGTTGGAAAGGCGTGGTGTTAGTAGCTTCTTTAGGAGATGTTCTACAGGCCCATAGTATTTGGTCCAAAGTCTTGTGCTAGTTCCTTGGCTTTTTACCAACATGTTTCTTAATTAACCCTATTATCACTTTATTGGCTGCTTCGACCTGACCATTTGCTTGAGCATAATATGGTGTTGATGTTAGTAATCTAAACCCCATCTCTTGAGAAAATTCTTGCATTTTCCTACCAGTAAACACAGAACCTTGGTTTGTGGTTATGCACTCTGGCAATCCGAACCTATAGATAATTTGTTTCTGTATGAACTCAATAATAGCCTCTTGATCAGCAGCTATTAATGGTATTGCTTCTATCCACTTGGTAAAATAATATATTCCTACCAAGATATATTTTTGTCCTTTAGACGAAGCAGGATTTATTTCTCCTATTAAATCTAATGCCCATCCTCTAAAGGGCCATTGTTTAATGATCGAATGTAACTCACTTGTAGGAGCATGTTGAATCCCTGCATGTTTTTGGCATTCTTCACATCCTTTGGCAAAGTCTATACAATCTTTGAGCATGTTGGGCCAATACATGCCATGTCAAAATAACAACCATTTCATTTTATGACCTGCTTGATGTGCCCCACATGCCCCATTGTGGACTTCTGACAATGCTAAGTATGCCTCACTTTCTCCTAGGCATTTCAGTAATACGCCTTCCTGGGTTTTTTTGAACAATTCATTTCCCATGAGGACATATGATAATGCTCTATATTTTATCTTCCTATCAACATTCAAAGTTGGATTTGTTAAATAACTCACAAGTGGACTTCGCCAATCTGCATCTGATAAGGTGTCTATGGCTAGTACTTCGAATCCCTGTTTCTCAGTATAACCTAATTTTATATTCTCTAGATCTGATGGTATGAATCTAGTAGCCATAACTCTACCTCTTAATTCGACCAAATCCTCAAAGTTTTTGGTAGAAACTTTATAACCTGAAGCCAACTGTGCTAAGTCATTTGCTTCTTGGTTTTCTATTCTTGGTATATGTTGAATATCCATGTATTCGAATTTTCTAAGTAGCCTGTTAACTATGACGAAGTATGTCATCAGATTTTCCTTTATGCATTTGTACTCCTTTGTTATTTGCTTGACCACTAACTCTGAGTCTCCTTTAATTTCGACTCTAGTTGCCCCCAATTCCAACAAAGCTTCAAGTCCAACAATAAGCGCTTCGTACTCAGCTTCGTTGTTCGAGCAATGAGGACCATCTAACTTATACTTGAATTTTGTTGGAATTCCTTCAGGAGAAATTATAAGAACTCCAACACCACTACCATCCTTATGGGTCGAACCATCAAAGTATAATTTCCAAGGTTGCATTTCAACGTAACCCATGACAGTCCTTTCAACCAGTGAATGGTCCATAATGAAATCAGAAATTACTTGGCCTTTCACAGCTCTTAAAGGCATGAAAGTCAAAGAATATTCTGTTAAGGCTAAAGCCCATTTACCAACTCTGCTATGCATTATTGGTTTCGAAAGCATGTGTTTGATAACATCGAAATGAGATGAAACATAAACATCAACGGGCTTTATATAATACTTAAGTTTCATACAAGAAAAGTACAAACAGAGACATAGATTTTCTACATTGCTATATCTAGTCTCTGCATCATTCAATACCCTACTTAAATAGTATATGGCTCTTTCGATGCCATTGCTATCTTCTTGTGCTAACATACTACCTATACTAACTTCAGAGGCAGATATGTACAATCTCATGGGCTTTCCCCATGAAGGTGGAGACAAGATAGGAGGCTGAGAGAGATATCTTTTTATCTTGTCAAATGCCTCCTGATGGGCTTCGTTCCACTCGAAGGCTTGGCCTTGCTTCAAACAAAGCAACAGAGAGAAAGCTTGGGTTCTTCCACTTAGATTCGAAATGAACCTTCTGAGAAAGTTAGTCTTCCCTAGCAAAGATTGCAGCTCCCTTTTTGATGTAGGTGCTTTCGTCTCCATTATGGCTTTGGTCTTATTTTGGTTGATCTCGATTCCTTTTTTATGAACCACAAAGCCAAGGAAATCTCCAGCCTGCACAAAAAATGCACACTTAAGGGGTTCATTTTTAAGCCATGTTTTCTCATTCGTTCGAATGATTGGCTCAAATGATGCAAATGGGTTTCTGCAGATAAAGACTTGATGACTATATCATCAATATACACCTGCATAAAGGTTTCAATGAAATCATGGAAGATCGAATTCATTTCCCTTTGATAAGTTGCCCCAGCATTCTTTAAACCAAAAGGCATCACTACCCATTCGTAGGTGCCTAAGGCTCCTGGGCAACAAAATGTTGTCTTGGCAACATCTTCTTCAGCAATAAAAATCTGATTGTACCCAGAGTATCCATCTAACATACTTAAATATTCGAATCCTGCAGCAGAGTTTACTAACATTTCCGCCACAGGCATGGAGTACTCATCTTTAGGGGTTGCAGTATTTAAATCCCTAAAATCTATGCAAATTCTCAGAGAGCCATTTTTCTTAATAACAGGCACTATATTTGCTAACCATTCGACATACCTTGTGGTTCTGATGAATCTGCAGCGCAGCAACCTTTCGATCTCAGCTTTGATCTTTGTGAGAACCGCTGGTGCGAAACTTCTAGGAGTCTGCTTGAAGGGCTTCTTGCCATCCTTGATTGGAAGTCTGTGTTCCACTAACTCCCTCTTTAAACCATGCATTTCATCATAGTCCCAAGCGAAGCAATCTTTGTTTCTTTTGAGGACTTCGATCACTTCCTGCTTGAGGCCTGGATTAAGTTTTGCGCTTATGTAGGTTATTCTTTTCGTGTTCTCATCCCCCAGATTCACTTCTTCGAGCAGATCCTGCGCCAACATTTTGGCACCTGAGTCTGAGGGGTCCTTCTCGAAGCCTAAGGGTTCTTTATCATAGATGGCATCTAGCCTTTGATCTATTTCGTGCTCTTCAAAGGGTGAGCCTTTTGAACCACCCCCATTTATTTCGTTCAGTTCTACAACCAATTTATCTATTTCAGCCTCTAAGGCTGCTTTCGATTCGTTCTCAGCCATATAGGCCGAAATCCTTTCGAAGAAGGAAGACTCAATCATGAGCAAGGTTGTCGAACTCCCAGCCTGCTGGCCGTCTTTGCGTAGTACCTTCGACTCCTTCATCTTCACTGACTATCCTTCTATCCCAATACATGCCATCATGGCGAAGGGTCATATAATAGTGTGTGTTCCTGGTTTCGTTGATTTCGTCATTAGGGACACAAGGAGCAATCTTGGCCAAATGTTTGTCATAATTCCTCTTATCAACTAAGTTGACTGCTATCATGAAGTAACTCTGGTCCGCTTCAATGTTCTCCACAATCCCATCTTCTCTCCATAAAACCAACCTCTGATGCATTGACGAAGGAACTGCTCCTACGCCATGGATCCACTCTCTTCCCAACAACAAGTTGTAGTTGGCTTTGGCTTCGATCACCATGAACATGGTGGGCCTGCAGCTCGATCCTATCGTCAAGTCCAATTGAACTACCCCCAATGTTTGACCTACTTTCCCTTCATAGTTGGATAGAACCATGTTGTGTGGTTTGATGTCACCCTCACGTATTTCTAACTTTTTCAGCATGAAATGGGGTATTAAGTTAACAGCAGCTCCCCCATCCACCAAGACCTTATTTACGCCATGGGCACCAACCTTTACCCGAATGAATAATGGCTTCAAATGATTTTTCATAGCTGGCTATGGGCGCTCGAAGAAAGCATTCTGCTCCTCGATAGCTCCGTTATCCATTACGTAGTAACACACAGGCCTATGCTTCATCAGATCTATTGTATCATCCTCCTCATATTCTTCGATTTCAGTTTCCTGTCCAAACTCACAAGGTAGTACAGATACCACGTTGCAATTGATATTGAGTGAAGACTCCCCCTCTGATTCGAAGTTGTCCGTTAGCATATCCTCGTCTTCTTCTGGACCTGGTGTGTACTCCTTCGATTCATTTGGTTGTGCTTCAGAGAAGAGTCTCCTACTAACTGGGGGTTTTTCCTCAGGTTGATTATTTGGTGTGGGTTTGTTGGTGCTTGATTCTCCTTGGTTTTTTATCGAAGTTGCTCCTTTATTTGCCATAGCTTCCCTTTCAGCCTTTCGAATTCTCTGTTGCCTTCGCCATTATGATCTTGACATAGGGTTTCTTCCTTTGTAATTTTCTAACCTCACTTCTTCCCTCTTCGCCATGTTAAACTGCCTTCTATATGTCATGGCGTGGCGTGCGTTTCGTTCATTGTTTCTCCATTTTTCTTTGCCCTTGTCAGTTCTGACTTGTAGCCATTTGTCTGTTGGTATTTCAGCAGGAATTTTGAACGTTACCCTTCGTGCGCCTTTGGGATGAGGACTATCAGGCCTTCGTTGAGTGTATTTGCTATCGAAACGTTAGCCCATCTGACCAGTCTCTTGGTGGTTCCAGCATGGGGCGAAAGGGATTGTTTCGAAGGCTCCGGCCATACTTTGATCGTACACTGCAGACACCTTGGGCATACTAGGCATTTGGTTGCCCCTTTGTAACAGCGAACCAAGAACTCCAACAAACATTCTCCAGCTTTAGGGTAACACCTGAATAACTGATTATCCTGGCGCCAGTTGATGCCAGTTCGTGCCCTTTGTTTCCTCTCGAAGTTTGCAGCAATTCTCTGGTTGCAGATGATGCTGCATCTAGGGCATAGTATCATTTCGGCATCTCCTTTGTGGCACAACATGAGGTAATCTTTAAGACTGGCATCCCCACCATAATTATCCTCCATTTTGTATTTTTATTTTTCTAAGTATCTCTCCATCTCCTCCATTTCAGAACGAGGCCTCTCCATATCCACCATGTTGACATCTACATCCTCCCCCTTTATGTCATCATCTCCCCATCCTGTAGGTTTTACATCTTCGATTTGGATTTTTGAACTTTCTGGGGCAGAATACTTCACCAAGTAGTCAAACTTTCCACTGGGCTCTCCTAAAGTACCTCATATTTCTTTCTGAGGGGAGGCTGGCTTTGTGATCTGGACTTTCTCCAATTTTAGCCTCAGGCCTTCAGTAACCTGTGTCAACTCTTGCTTTTGGTTCTCCTAGCCTTCAGTAGCCTGTGTTAATTCTTGCTTTTGGTTCTCCTGGCCTTCAGTAGCCTGGATCTCTTTCGAAACAGCCAAAGGTACTTCTTCGATCGAAGCCTCTAGTTGCTTCTGGACGTCCTCAGTGACCCCCTTGTTGACTTCGACTAACACCCAGTTTTCATTCTCAGTGCCTTTTTCTCCTAATGGAGTGTCATCTTGATCTGCTTCCACCATATTGATTTCTCCAATGCATGCAGGCTCGGAGTAATTGGTGTCTGCGACATCCAAAGGATCTTCATCTACTTTCATTTTTGGTTTGTCAGCGAATTTCAATCTGCCATCCTTAATTGCATTTTAAATTAGATCCCTAAAAAGAAAACACTGTGAGGTTTTGTGGCCTAGGAAACTATGATACTTACAAAATCCTCTTTTCTTCCTTTGATCTAAAGGAGGTATTTTGACGTTCGATGGCACAATGAGTTGGCCATCTTTGACAAGCAAATCAAAAATCTCGTCACACTTTGTTACATCAAAAGTATAAACCTTCTTTGGGAATTTGTCACTTTTCTCATTTTCAACAATTTCTTTCCCTTTTGTGGGAACTAATAATTTACAAGAGTAAGGTGGAGCCTGTTTCAATTCAGCGAGATCAATTTCGACCTCTTCGAATTCAGGGTAATCTTCTGCTTCCTCGGCTCCAACATAGGAGACCCTTTCTTTCTTGTTATTTTTAAAAACTCGGGCCTTTTCGGCCTTTAGCCTTTCGACTTGTCGAACCCTATCGGCTAATTGAGCCATGTCCCTCAAGTATTGTGTGTCTAATTTATTTCGAATAGAGTAATCCAGGCCGCCAGCAGCCATTTCGACTAACTCATGTTCAGGAACTACCGTGAAGCACCTAGATTTCAAGAGTCTGAACCTATTCAGATAGTCATCTATGGGTTCAGTAAATTTCCTCTTAACACTGGCTAGTTCCTTCAGACTTATTTTAGATTGTCCCATGTAGAACTGTTCATGGAATAATCTCTCCAACAGAGCCCAAGTATCTATGGAGCCAGGAGGCAAAGTGGTGAACCATGTGAAAGCATTCTTAGTTAGGGAACTTGGGAAATATTTGATCCTAAGGTCTTCATTATTTGCTATATCTCTTGCTTCGGTTAGATACCCGGCTATGTGTTCGACTGTTGATTCGTTGGTATCTCCAGCAAACTTTGTAAACTTAGGGACCTTATATCCCCTTGGTAAATCAGTATGCATTATGTAATCTAATATAGGAGAGGCATAATTTGGCCTTCTAATTCCTGTATTGAGGCCATTTTGGGCCATGATCCTCTCTATCATGGTGGTTAAATTATTTTCTGCCAAGATGTTATCGTTTCGAATTCTGTGAACGACTGCATCAGCATCTTGATTTCGACCCACCATGACAACTCCTCTAGGTTGTTCTTCTCGAAACTCTGGGACTTCTAACCTTTCGATCCTTTCCTCTGGTTCTATAATTTCCCTTTGTGGGCCTTGAATCATTGGGGTTTCTAACCTTTGTGTCCTTTCCCCCAAATTAACCCCCTTTCTGGCTGGTCTATAGGGTGGGTCATCAGCAATTTGTTCTATGATAGGTACGTTTGCTCGAACTCCCACCTGATTCTGCCTACGCCTTTCTGGGGGAGCGAAAAAATCTGTTATTCGACTCATGTTATCCGCGTTTTCTCTGTTTGTCACAGTTACATTTTGTACTATTGGGGCAAATATTTCTTGCATAGTTTGTGCTAACACTCCTATCATATTATGGTTACTATCATCCATTAATTGCCTAAAAGCCATCTGATTATCTGTGGTTAAGATAGGCAATGCACTATAACCCACTGACCCTTGGTTATTTGTCATAAATTGATTAGCCCCAGATCCAGACCCTAATTGTGGTGACGTATTCGATGTCGAAGTGTGCAGACCCGACATAAAAGATGTTGGCATCCTATAAGAGGAATTTTTGTGTCTGTTACCATCGAAACTGGGTGGTCTAGTTAGTGGGGTGGCGAAATGGGTTTGTGTCCCTGATGGTGGGACGAATCCCCCAAGATAACCAATGGTTCCTGTATTTCCTAGGGTTGAACTGTTAATCGACATGCCACTTGTTCCATTCGTGGCTACACTACTGGTAGAAGATGCAACAGACTGTGCGTTCGAAGGGATCGCATTAGACGTTCCCGTCGAAGCCGACATATTAGTGCCTATTCCATGTGGGATATTTTGTTCCCCTTGTTGATTGTTTGGATTAGACATCTTGTTATTACGTTTTCTTCTGGGTAAGGGTTGATTGTTATTGGTTATTCTACCACTTTTAAGGTTCATATAACAACGAACTTATCACTCAGAAAGCACTTTTACAATGGTTATGTCCCAACAATCTTTACTTTGTTCTAAATTTCGTAACGACCAATGACGGTCCCACCGGGTGTGCCAATTTGTTTACAGTGATTTCTGGTAAACAACCGCTAGTCCTCCAAACTATCAAATAATCTTAATGACTGTTATTTAATCTCTCTGGTAACTTGTAGGATCGACTAGATTGATCCTATGGGGTATTGGTCGTTTGGATAACTCTAATTGTAAAACTGATATTCATAGTTAGGATTTGTATTTGGAATGTTTTATAGGCATTCAACTCACTTCGATTACCATATTAAAAGGATCTAATGACATAATCAAGTAAAGACATACGAAACTGAATTGAATGAATAAAGATTCGATTGCAAAGAAATGTTTAAATGCAGAAATAAGTAAATGACTTTGAATGTAAAGATTTTAATGTAAAAAGCATGAATATAAAAGCATGAAATGTAAAAGAGTTTCTGAAATGTAAAGGATTCGAAATAGAAGGAAAGCGTTTAAATGCAAGAAATCAGTAAATGACTTTGAATGTAAAGGCATATGAATGACATTGACATGAAAATGGAAGGTAAATTGGAAAAGATAAAGATTTTTACTGAATCATAAATGTTTGGTGTTATCATACGTACATTATTCGAGCATTTGTTTCCCTAGCCATGTGGTATTTTGAATGTTTACTGAATTTTGTACAATAGATATGACACACGAAATCCTAATACTAAGACTTCTATTTATACTACTTCAACCATAACGGTCTTGCCTATAAGATTCGGCCACGTTCAGAACATGCAGAGCACTGCTCCTTTCTAGCTTCCACGCGTCTTCGAACGCTCCAGCACATATATATTTGAATTCCAACATCCCGCTTGCGTTTGAATTTCAAATGCTTTGGCACTCTTCGCTTCGAACTCATTTCTTAGACACAGTCTCGTTACCACTTCGAGGCTTCTTTTAAATATATCTTCACAACTGTCACTCGAAGCTCCAAGCTTTGACATGTTCGTTCGAAGAACTACTTCTACCATTCTGAACCGTAACATCTTGCTTTATTCCAACGAAACATCCAACTTGCTTCATTTCGAACTGTATCATCAAAATCTTCAGCCAACAGATCCACAAGTAGGTTGAGTTATACGTGGATGATATAATTTCCAAATCCCATGCGGAGGAGGATCATATCATTCACTTGTAAAAATTATTCGAGCGTCTACGGAAATACAGACTAAGGTTGAATCTGAATAAATGTACATTTGGTGTCGGGTCACGTAAATTATTGGGTTTTATTAAGAGTAAGCAAGGTGTTGAAATGGACACCTAACTACGAAGGTTCATATCTGGTTAAAACAACATTATCTGGTGGAGGTCTTATCCTTACAACAATGGATGGGGAAGAACTATCGCATCCAACAAACACAGACGCATTAAAACAATACTACGTATAAAAACCCTGCTAAGTCGAACCTTAACGGGCGATTTAGACAAAAACAGGCATCCCGGTAGATTGAAAACCCGAAAGGGCGGTCCAGGTAAAAATTAGGGACATAAACAAAAAAAATATCCCGGTGGATTGAAAACCCGAAAGGGCGGTCTAGGAAAAAGTTATGGATCTTATTTGGAATAAAGAATAAATAGACTGTGATCTGAAAACCGTGACTATGACCATGAAGGAAAAGGATTAATCTAAATCATTTGACTCATAAGCGAAGGAGATTGGAGTTATCAAAAGGACATTGGAGAAACTGCATTATCAATTATCATTTTCATTGCCATTTTAAAATTTTGTTAAAAACTTTACGAAATTACCTCTTTTTAGGAATTGCATCTTGTACTCTAGCCTATTCAAAGGCTTTTTATCAATAAAACAAATTACTTTTCAATCTTTTAATTGTATTTTTTTCCTTTTTGGACTTGTTTGCAAAATACTATGACTTTTTTTATAAATACTATGTTGAAATTATTTTGGGATTTGACAAAACACATTAAAGCATTTGATAAAACATCAAAGAGCATTTTGGTTAGAAAAACATCGAAATAAAATTCGCGTCTACATCCACGCCCGCGTCCACATCTACGTCCATGCCTACGTCTGCGATACAATTATCAAAATCTTGTTGACACTATTCACCTTGCTCAAATCAACTTGGAGATACCACGACAAAGCAACGTACAATGTTGGGGAGCCAGTGAGACACAAAAAAGAAGAAAAACCAATGGTTTAAAAGGAGAAAAATAACAGAAAATATTTACAATACATTTGGTGCATAAACATTTACAAACATTTGGTGCATATACAAAACATTTGGTGCATATACACTTAGGTTCCATATCAACTTAGGTCATCGTGAATGGCATTTTCAAATCTAATTTGGTTAAACTACAAACCTTCTTAGGGCCTATTATTGAATTAGCTTATCTGTGCAATACAAATAAACACCTGGGTTGAGAACAGACACAACTGGTAAAACTTTGATCTTATCTTTGGTTTAGATTAGAAAACACTCTTCAAACTTCAAAAAACACATTATTTATCCCTTAGGATGTGATAAAAATGCAAATCTGCAATATAGATTACTATATTAGTCTTGAAGCCTTAGTAAGTTATCTTTTTCAAACTCGTGTTAGCTACCTCCTAGGTTGTGGTAGGTACACAAAAAATATGCAATATGGTTCATTGTATTAGTCTCTAAGCAGAAATGAATTATCAATTCTATGTATTTATCCTCTACATCATGATAAGTACACTAGCAATGCCTTACTATGTTAGTCTCTATGCATTAGTAAGATATTTCAAACCCATATCATCTGCTCCTTAGGCTGTAGTAGATGTGCAAAATCTACAATATTACTCATTGCATTAGTCTCAAAGCAACAATAAGTTACATGTCTCTCTGTGATATAATTCATTGTGTTAGTCTATATGTGGTAATGGATTATCAAACTCTGTTTTGTTCATCCCCTAGATTGTGATGAATATACAAAATCCGCGTTATAAACTTACTATGTTAGTCTCGAAGCGTTAGTAAGTCAACTTTCAAACTTGTTTTATTACCTCCTAGGTTACTATAAATGTCCAAAATATACGATCTCTTTTCTAGGTATTGGCGAGTCGTCTGCATCGTCATATCTAGGTCAATCTCACTTTTCGCACTAACTCTAGTAGGATGATACATCACCATCTTTGCCTATTTCTTCATCCTTTGGGGTATGATGTATAGTGTATTCTTATTTAGCCAATCTTTGGTCAAATTTTGGGGCCTTCCATTATTTAATAACCCTCTGATTCGAATATGCGAGACCTGCGTATTCTCGTACCGTTAAATCGAAGAGTAATTAAATAGGGGCAACTGTCATACCCCAAATCTGCCCCTCTAAATAATCGTTTTATTTTTTATTAGTCATTTAGGATTTTGGGCATTACTATTACTAGTTTATTCTAGGAGGGGTTTAAAATATAAATAAGGGGTGTATCGTTTGGGGTTTATAAGCCTATTTAAGTTTTTTTTGGGCTTACTTAATAAAACAAAAGGGGGGTGTATTGCTTTAATGGACCATCAAAATATGATGGTCCATTACGTTATTTTAAAGGTCTGGTTAAGATGGCAAGAGAGGGTGCATTTTTTAGTTGTCCTTTTGAACTCATTCAACCCATTAAGAAATTTGAAGGCCCGTTAATTCCATTGGGTGTTGACCAGAATCAACTACTGACTCTTGGTTTTTATTTATATTTTTATTCATTTAGTTAATACGTTAATTATATTTATTATTATTATTATTTATTTTATTTTAACTATTATCAAAATTATATTTTTATTTTTTTTTCGTTGACCCAAGTCAACGCGAAGGGTGGAAACCCTAATCCTGCAAAATGGTGCCGCTTAGCCTGTTCATCTTCTCCTTCAATCCTAAGTTACCCAAACCCAATAATACTCACAGACCCAAAAACAATAAGAAGTCTAGAAAATAAAATCAAATCTTATTAACAAAATCGAATTGGACAATAATAATTAAATCTTATTGAATCAAATATTATACAAAATCGTCCAGAATTAATTATAATCCCTAAAATTACAAATCAAATCCCAAATCAAACCTAATTTCTAAATAAATCTAAAATATAACGATAATCAACACAAATCTTTCGAATTTATCTAACTCTAAAACACTATAAAAACCTTAGAACTCTAAGAGAAAAAGGACCAAAAAATTAAGAAGGAGAAGAAGAAGAAGGAGATCCTGAAGCGTTGCCGGACGCGACTCCATTCCCTTTCTTGAGATTTGGGTTTCAAATCCAAAACCCTAGATCTGTTGACTCTCGCGCATCCATCATCTCCGCCGCACCTTACACATGTGAATCAAAGAAAGAATGAGAGAAGAAGAGGAAGAGATCTTGAGACTTAGAGTTCCAAATCAAATCCACATTTGCTTAGGATCTGGGTTTCAAAACTGAAACCCTAGATCCGTTGTAGTTGCCTCCGTCTTCATACCTCAAAAAAAGAGAGGAAGGGGATCAGAAATCTAAGAAAAGAGGAACCAAAGATTGATAACAAGAAAATTCACAACGATATAGGTAAGCCATTGAGCTTAGCTTTAGGACTTGATGATGATGTCTTATGTTTTATTGTCCCTTTAACTTTAGGTTTTGTATGAGGTTTTAGCATTTAGGGTTTTCCGGTTTTGATTGTTGTTGATGTGGTTTTGGATAGAGGGTTTTCTGGGTGGGTGGTGTTTGTTGTTGTTGTTGAGACAAGTAGAAGAAGAGAGGAAGAAAGAAGGAGTGAGGCGAGAGAGAGTGACTAGGTTAGAAAGAGAGGAGGAGAAGAAAATGAAGTGAAATGGAAGAAAAAAGAAAAATATACCATCCCTCTATTACCCATTAGTCGTGACACGTGGCCATCATCTGGCCACGTGATTAGATTACTATGCAGTAATTCCATGTGTACACCCTGCCATGCACCCTCGGTCAATCCATTCTCTCATCTGTCCGTTCATCTTACTTTTGATCAATGTCCCATAATTAACTTTTGAGGGCCATTCGATCAGAATCGAATGTCTAAGATGACGATAGCCTACCGTAAGCCATACGCCCTCCCTCAGACGAGCCAAACAGATTCTCGAAGAAGTTGTTGGGCCAAAGCCCGTCTATATTCGCACCCGAGTTTGTTTATTTTATTGTTTTTTAACTAAGCCTGCACCCCCCCCCCCCTTTGGCTGTTGGACCCAAACAAAATTCTTGGGCTTATATCCTTACTATTTTTACACCCTTGGCCTTTACTGCGTTAACTGAACATGCACCCCCTTGCATTTTTAATTAACTTACTTTATTTAAATAATTCATTTATTTATTTATATATTTATTTTTGTTCATTTGTTTTATTTATTTATAATTATTAACATTTTTTGCATTAAAATATTTTTTATGTTTAAATCTTTTAATAAATAATATTAGCTTGATATTAAAAATATTTAATATATTTTTAATAATTAGAAAATATTTATTTATTAATTACTTTCTAAAATATTAACCATATTTTTTATTTATCAATTTTATTCATTCAAACTTTTTTTATCATACATCTAAGACAACTAACCCATCAAATACTAACAACTTTTTTTTACTAATTTAATTCAAATTCTATTATTTTCAAAAAAAAGGATTGTGGATCTATTTTTTATTAACTACGATTACTGCAATTTCAAAGCCAGACTTGGTTCAAGGATTAATTCAAAATATTTCCACAATCCATAAAAAAACTAACCAAACACTACGAACTATGAATTGGAACTCTAATTCCTCATAAGAGGATACGTAGGCACGCGACTTAAAAACCAATGGGAGTTCCCCTAATTAAAAAATTAAAACTTTATCCTACCCTTTTACTATAAACCCCAAGACTTTCTTGAGAACAATGTAGATGAAGGATGCTTAACACCTTCCCTTCGTCTAAATTGAATCAAGAAATTAGAATCTTTGTATCAATTTAGGATTATTCCATTATTCACCCGTCGTTAGGATAAAAAGTAGTGGTGGCGACTCGTTATTTTTTACCAGTTACGACACCACCAGACATATTGAAATTTTTTCAATACATAGATGTCAAGACATCATGTCTGACATTTCTTCAAGGTCTTCCAGCTTCAGATTAACGACTCCCCCTTATTAACTGCTGAGAATTCCTTGAGAATCATTCAATAGTTGCACACCAACTCACTTAGATCAGAAATAAATTAACCTAATGAGTGTCTAATATGTTGATCGTGTCTTGATCAACATACATAAGCTAAGATATATTTCTAGAAAAGAAACTTCTTAGAACCACAACAAGGATGCCTCCTTTTCCAGATCAGGAGTAAGTTCCAAACATATGTGATCAACACATATTTGTTTATCCCCCAAAGCATCTGCCAAGCCATACCTTTATCTAACAAGATTCTGCATAATCTACTGGTTAGATGTTCCAACATATGGTAGAACATCAGTTCCCTTCATAAGGAACACATCAAGAGATCCTCTATCAAAGCCTAAAGATTGGCCTATTAGGGTTGGAAGAAAAAATAAATTTCTTCTACCAGATCTCTTTTCAACAAACTTATATGAGAGTACCTTGATGAGTGGACTTGGGATAAACCTCAATTATATTTGGCAACTCTAACAAGCTAGTCAAACCTCTCCTCAAGTATCACCACACCATGGGATACACCTTCAAAGGAGAACAGTGTGTTGCAGACTCAACACACAAAACCACCAAGAGTTTTCCATCAGATATGCATGCAGCAGAATACAAAATAAAAAAACTCCTCAACAATAGGAACAACACAAACCCTTGCACAAACACACCATACTCTAGGTGCAACAAGTTAACCTAGGTTTGAAAATAAATCAAACCCTCAACACAATAGCTTGCCACCAAAGCTACACGCCTGAAAAAAGACAAGTCAATACATATCCTGTCATGAACAGTCCATCCTCCACTTCTAGGAACCATTCAAACAACAATATGAACTCTTCAAGGTCAACCAGCTTTTCAGTATAAACCTTCTACCTTTTTTCACATACACCAGAAAGTATCCCCCATGGATCTCATCCAGAAATAGACAAGATGCCTGCTCTGATACCAATTAAAATTCTGGTATGAAAGAACTCAGATGTCCTATGACATGTAGGGGAATTTGATCCAACATAAACAAACAGGAAAGCTATCAACAATAAAAGCACTACTAAAAAGCATAAACAATACACCAGAATTGTTAACCCAGTTCGGAGCAACTCTCCTACTCTGGGGGCATACCAATCCATAGACAAATACACTATAATAATATCAATTCAAAGGTAAACTCCCCCGTTTACAACTTCTCACTTAATCACTACCCATGCTATATTTTTATCTAAGACTCACCTAGATATGAGGCCCTCCTCAATTCCTCTTCAATCACAGACATCGATTGAACAACAATAATTCTGAGTAAACAGGAAGACACACTTCCATGACAATCTCTAGCCAAGACTATTTAATAATACCACAACTTGGAGTTACTTTAAAGCTTCCTCCAAGAACAATACTTAACTCATTTCCTATAGGTTTCTGAGTGAGAACATAGTGACCATCTTACAATCCGAGTGGTTCACTTACACCAGCGCTCCTAAAGAGCGGAAAAAAGACAAAGCCCTAGACTTCTACATCTTGAACCCGTTCCTTTCATAGGTTACAAAGACTTATGTTTATAACCTATACCCAACTGGATTTGGTCCTTCAAAATACAACATATCAGCTGTAACAACCAGCAATAACTTCTGCTGCAAACAAGGTCTTCAATCATTAGTTTCCTAAAATATCTCCATATTTAGAAACTGTATAATCTTCAATATTTTGATTTGATTCTTCTTGACCTATAAATCAGTTCCACATAGGATTGCATAATATTCCCAAAATATTCTGCATCAGTTAAATCATAACAGAATATAACTGTCCACTTCAACTCAGGCACAATGTTATATACTCCTTCATAGGACATCCTATTCGACATGTTGTTCCAGATGTTGAAACCCTTTAACTCAACATGTCCTAACATAAGATGGGACTTCTTGCTCAACCTGTTCTTGTTAGCAAGTTGATAATTCCTATCTAACATATTGCTGCTATATTTGTTTTACAAAAATTAATGTCAATCCTTAAATCTAAGGGACTTACATACACAATGGAAACACTGATCACATCAGAAAATATTTCACTCAAGCAAAAACACAACTGGAAACACACATATTGCACACAAGAAATACCACAAATGGAAGAAACAGAAGAATTATGCACACTCAAGGGAGCTACACAACTATAGATGGAAAAAAACAAATGGAAACACAACTTCTTGGCCAGCTTCAAGGGGTTTTCCACCTCTTTCCCCTGTGAAAGAGCCTCCTTCATTTCTTGGTGTTGTAGCCATCCCCACAGTTTTACAGAATACCTTCCTTCCATCTCTTCTTAATAGAAATTTGTCCAGGCATGTCATCCCTCAAAGTATAGAGAAAAGATGCAGTATCGATTCATTCCTCCATATATGTAACTACTATAACTCCTTGATAGTACAAATTTCAATCTCACTGTTTCTGATAATAGTAAGTTGTTCCTTGTTGTCCATATGTTCCAGAGTATTATCTTGTCCTTCAACAAGATTCCTGATCAATTGCTTGCAACTACCAAGATCATTATACCAGTCATTTTGAATGAGATATATGAAAGAGTTCAAATATTCACTATAAAATTTCATGACATCTTTCTTGACATCATATCTCTTCAATAGAAGTTCAGAGAAACTTCATCTTGTTTCCCTCAAGGAAACATATCCACCTGTATTTGATATTATCTGGTTAAATTCAGTGATGTTACCTTTATCAAGGTGACTTGCATTGAGTTCCCTAGTTTGGTCTTCCTGTCCTTCAGTAGACAGACCTTTGATGGATTGAGAATTTACTGAATCAATGTGTGTGAATTCACAAGCCTCCTCCCTTAGTGCTTCATCAGTTTGCATATAGGATGTTCCAACATTATCTCTGATATCATCCTTCTCTTCAGTAATTGAGTCATCAATTTTTACATTGATAGATTCCATTCTTATTCCAGTTCTGGAGTTATAAACATTCATCCCCTTGGGATCCTTCTTGTCCACTTGATCTTTGTCAACAAAGATATGGAATTTAGTTCCAAATATATGAAAGTATTTGACTTTATATTTTCTTCCTTTTCATAACTCATAGGGAGTATTAGTTGTAACTCCTCTCAAAGTAACCTTGTTATGAATATAACAAGTAGTATTCATAGCTTCAGCCCAAAACTCAAATGTCAATTTCTTAGCACTAAGCAAGACTCTAGCTGATTCTTGTATTGCTCTAGTCTTTTTCTCAACAACTCCATCTCCCCGAGTCTTCTAGGAATAAGAAAACTCATGGCTTATTCCTACAGAATCACAAAATTCAAAGAATTTTGTATTCTTAAACTCCATGTCATTTTCACTCCTGACCCTGACAATCATACTTTTCTTTTCCTCTTGAATGCTTTGACACAAATTTTTGAAGACTTCAAAGGTATCTGATTTCTCACAAAGAAAATTCATCCAAGTATATCCAAAAAATTCATCTACAACCATAAAGACATATCTTTTTGCTCCTAGATTGTCTATCTGTAATGGTCCCATTACATCCATATGAAGAAGTTCGAACACTTTGGAAGTAGTCTGATGTTGCAACATTGGGTGTGACATTCTGAATTTATTTTTACTTTCACACTTATCGCAGACTTCTCCTTATTCCATCTTGAGCTTTGGCATATCTCTAATGGCTCCTTTAGATATGACTTCCTTCATTCTTTTGGAATGAAGATGTCTAGGTTTTTGGTACCATAACTTCACTTCATCCTCATTGGTAGTCGAACATGTGGAAGAGTAAGCAACTATTTAGACCTTACCTCTTTCATTAGAACAACTTCTTTCTCATCTTTGACTAGACATTCTGATCTTGAGAATTTGAATAACAAACCTAGGTTACACAGTTGACTAACGTTAATAAGATTAGCAGTTAATCCTTTGAGAAACAACACATTTTCTAACCTAGGACAACCATCATACATCAACTTTATAACTTCTTTGATTTCCCCATTAAATCCATCACCAAATTTAACAGAACATGTGGGATGGGTTAGATATCTACCAACACCTTCTGGACCCCTGTCATATGTCTAGATCCATTATCAGAGTACCAGTCTTCACTAGTTGAGTCTCTCAAGGAAGTATGAGCTATAAGGTTAATATCCCTATTTTCAACACTTCTATTCTTACTCATTTTATTAGCCTTTGATTTAAATGAATATTTTTTATCTCCATACAGTTTGATGCAAAAAGGCTTTATATGACCAGACTCATCATAATAGTGACATCTCTAGGTAGATTGAGGTTGATTTGACAATTCAGTATTTCTACTAGGATGTTGTAACATGTGCTTGGACATGTTGAGCTCTTTCTTCTTTTCAACAGGAAAGATCTTCTCTTCTGACATTCTCCTCGGTTTATTATCAGTTTGATAATGAACTTTGGTATCTTCATTCTCTTTTACCATATTTATTGTATCAATCAAGTTATCAAGCTTAGAATTTAAGCGTGTTACCTCAGTTTGTAGATAAGAAACAATATTTAAGAGATGCTTCCTTTCATTTTCCAAATCATCAATGATCTTCCTTTGCTCTTCCTCTCTCTTGAGGCTTTCTTCACACCTGTTACAAGTATCCCTATATGACACATTCAGGTCTTCATAAAGATCATTCTCATCACACTCATCACACGCTTCAACTTCATATGCCCATCTTCTAGGTAGAGCCAACACCAGTTTGGCAGTCTCAGAGTTGTCTTCATTTTTTGACTTATCATCATCATACCGGGATATAGTGAAACCCTTATGTTGTTTCTTGAGGAAGTTGGTACATTTAGGTCTAATATGACCATATCCTTCACATTTAAAACATTGAATGCCTCTTCTTTGATTTGGCTTCTCTTCTAATCTTGTTTTCTTTTGAGAATTAAGATTGTTGCTGATGTCATATGAGATTTTCTTAACATATGGTCTTCCTCTTCTGTCCAATCTTTTAAACCCTTATTAAATTTCTTCCCAATAAGAACAATGATATTAGACATATCCTCATCAATGACCATCTCAACTTGTCCTTTATCATCTTTAACATTGAATTTAAAATCTATGCTTTTGTTCTTTTTCTCAGCTTTATCACTAATAGCCAACTCAAATGTCTGAAGTGACCCAATCAGTTCATCAACTCTCATGTTGTTAATGTGATGATCATCTTTAATTGTTGTGACCTTCATGTCAAATCTCCTAGGCAAGGACCTAAGAATCTTTTTGATCAGCTTTACTTCTGACATCTTCTCTCTTGATGCACTGAATGAACTAGAAATTTCAAGAATCTTCATCTGATATTCTAGAATTGTCTCATCATCATCCATCTTCAAATTTTCGAATTTTGAAGTAAGAAGCTAAAGTCTTGAAATCTTTACCTTGGAAGTACCTTCATAAGTTGTCTTGATAATTTTTCAAGATTTCTTGGCCATAATACTTGTATTAATCCACCTGAACACTTTTTTGTCAACTCAATTGAATAGAGAATCCAAAGACTTGGAATTTCCAATGGCTTCTATTCTGGACTGGGCATGCGCCTGGCCCGAACAGAATACGGGGCCCAATCTAACCATGCTGCAGGTGAAGGCCAGCAAGAATGAGGATTCCCTTGACTATGTTGAGCAACAACTCCACCCTTACATCGAGGACATGCCCCATAGGACTTCCTCGCCATAGGGATATCGAGGAGTATTAACGGCTCCCAGGAGGTCTTGACGGACACCCTCCTCGTAGGACAGACGCCCACGTCTCAGAGTATCCCGAAGTCATATTGACCCCGAAAAGACCGCATATACATCCTCTTGATAATTTGGATTCCATTCAAGTTGGAGACCACGTGCTGGCCTCCACTACACTTGTAGGACCTGACAGTCTCCATTTTGCACCTGCTTGGTCAGCCCAACATAAATACCCTCTTACTTGAGAGGGTCAGATATTCATTAATCCATACTCTCACACTTGCACTTACTCTGAATCTTACTTTGGCATCGGAGTGTATTGCAGGTAACCCTCACACTTCACATTCAACAACTGCTTAACTTGAAGCTCGTGCACCATTTGTGGGAACCTAGCTTCCCCGTTTTTCATTCACATAAGACCAAAGAAACATATTTAACCTTCAGGTTATCATGGACGAACCAACTGTCAATGATAACCTAAATGTCCATTTCATTGACGCTGATAACAACAATGCTAGCAATAATAACGCGGGGAAACAACAATAATGTAGTCGCTCCTGAGCAAGACCATAGGGACGAACTGACCGCCTCTTCATCCACCAGCTTGCAACCACGTGACGACGACTACCATCCTCCGCTGAATTATGAGCTCAATGTTTATCAGAAGATCCTCGTTCTTGTAGATGCTAACGCCATGACCATAGCCCTATTTGCGACAATTAATCATACTAATTACATGATCTTCTCACAGGGTGAGCGATTGATGATGCTGGACCAGACTCGTTGGGCCCCCAGAAAGCATAGAATACCAGATTCACGAATTCCTCCTCCCCGACAGGATCGTTCCTGGTCTGCCCTGTAGAGACACATACAGGACGAGTCTCGGAGCCCTACCCCCTGTCGCACTGAGCAAGGTCCCATTTAGAGAGGACCTATCCCGAAGCTGTCAAGAAACGCGGTCACACTCCCCCACACAAACAACGGTGATCCCCTGAACGTAAAAGGAATAGGGGAAATGAAGAAAAGAAGTCTCGGCCAAGGGACCCTCCCCGTGGCCAAGACCGAAAAAAAGATGGCTACAACCAGCCCCCTTCTCTCTCCCTAGAAAGAAGCGACAAAGACGACCTCCACGGTCCATTATCCCAAGCCATCATGGAGGCCTCCATTCCTAAAGGGATGGAGAAGCCTCCCCGGCTGAAGGAGTATGATGACATTATTGATCCAGTCGACCATATCGACAGGTTTGATGCGATGCTCCACTACCACAATGTCAGAGGCCCAATTAAATGCAGGCTGTTTCTCATGATGCTGAGGAAACAACCATGGATTGGTATAAGAACCACTCGATCGGGTCGATAAGCTCCTAGAGGAGCCTCAAAAACCAATTCATCGGTAGCTTCACTGCATCTCCTCGACATCTGAAGACTGAGGCTGCCCTCGAGGCAATCATCTAGAGGAGCGATAAGACCCTCAGAGTATACATTGATCGGTTCAACCGCGAGGCCATTCAGGTCTCATGCGCCGATCACATGAAGAGATACCTTCTTAAGAGGGGACTCCTCTTAGGAACTAAATTTATAAAGGCCGTCGGCATTGAACCCCCCAGGTCTTTTGACGCCCTCCTCGAAAAATCACAGGCATACATGGATTACACGGAAAAAGAGGCAGCCAACAGCGCCCGTGATTCAATGAACCGCTGACCAACTGACATCCTACAACACCATGAAGGGGGTCCTTATCGATGGACCGAGGAGAAGAGAAGGGAGGAAAAACCTCAAGACCCCCACGAGCATAGATGACCAGCTGGACAATTCACTGAATACACCCCACTGACTGCTTCCCACAAGCATATCCTTACAGAGTCCTCTAACACTAAGTTCAAGGACAGTGGGGTCAGGCGTCCTCGACCCACCCCTACAAATCCCGAGGCCGACAAAACAAAATACTGTCAATACCACTGGAGCCATAGTCACGTGACCAAAGACTGCGTCCACCTGAAGGATGCCATTGAGACTCTCATTAAGGCAGGAAGACTCAGGCAGTACAAGCAGAATGGTGCCCCTCGTTGGGATACCCACGAGGTTAATAAATTGAGGAGGATACCCGATCATCTAATGAATCTGGTCCCCTCTAGGTAGCCTTCTTTGTCTCAAGGCTCGAGGACTTCCACATCTCCGACAATTTTTAAGATAACAAACCTTTGTTCACCCACAACAGATGGGAGAAGTTCCCATTCACCATGGTCATATTTGGCGGGGTATTCACTAACATCTGGGTGAATTCAGCAAAGAGGAAACTCAACAAGCTGGTGGATGCAGCTCTGATCAAGGTTGTAACCCTTGAAAGATTCAAAGGAAAATTTGAGTCGATCACCTTCTATCTCGAGGAGCTGCCTGGCGGAGCCCCCAAGTCTAGCATTCCTCTGCTGGTGAGGTCAAAGATGGCCAACTTTGATGTACATCACATCCTGGTCAACGAGGGGAGTTTTGTCGATGTCATGTACACCCATCTGTTACGCACCCTACAGCTCGATTATACCCACTTGTCACCATACATGAGGTCTGACCTACAAGGATTTAACGATTCTACCTCCAAGCCATGGGACTACATCGAGTTGTTTGTCATATTCAGAGAAGAAACTGCATCCCGACAGGTCAAAGTGAGGTTTTTGGTGATTGATTGCCCATCTCTCTACAACTGTATCCTAGATAGACTAACACTGGACGAGCTGACCGACGTACCCTCCACTATGCATTTAAAGATGAAGTTCTACACTAAGAGGGCATGTGTCGCCACCATCCATGGAGACATCTCAGCTTCCAGGATATGTTTCAACGTGGCTTCCAAAGGGAACCTACTAAAAGATCAACTACATCGACAATAGCGGATACCTCGGCGGACAAACCTGCTTGAGTCAAAGAATAAAAGGCTCCACCAAAGGTCGACTCCATTGCACTCGACACCCATTTTGACAAAGATAAAGTCAAGGCCCCCAATGGAGAATAGGATCCTCTCTGACTCATCCCAGATGGAGACTTTAAGTTCATCCCCCTCGGTGAAGACCCGAACAAAGGCGTGAAGATTAGTGTTGGACTCCCCGACCTGGTGAGGAAGCAACTCAAAGCCTGCTTGAGGGAGAAAATTAACCTGTTCACATGGAGCGCTACGAAGATGCCTGGACTCGACCCTGAGGTCTCCTGTCATCAACTTGCTATGGATCCAGCCGTTAGGGCAGTAGTACAATGTAGGTATAGACTGTCTCTCGAAAAAGCAGAGGCTGCTGAAAAAAGCTGTAAAAGACCTCCTAGAGGCAAATTTTATTTTTGAGGCCCGATATTCAACCTAGCTCTCAAATGTTGTACTTGTTAAGAAAAATAATGGAAAATGGCGTATGTGTGTTGACTATACTAGTCTCAACTAGGCATGTCCAAAAGATGCTTTTCCTTTACTAACATCGACATGCTGGTCGACAACTCGGCTGACTACAAAATTTTATCACTTATAGACGCCTACTCGAGCTATAATAAAATTCCCATAGCAATGAGCGAAAAACATTGCACCGCCTTCATGACCGGGTCAGGAAATTACTACTACAACGTAATTCCATTTAGCCAAAAAATGCAGGGGCAACATACCAGCGGATGATGAACAAAGTCTTTTATAGTGAGATTGAGGACATGCTCGAGGTATTCATGGACGACATGATCATAAAACCTCGAGTGGAAACCGACCATGCTTCCCACCTTAAAAGAGTTTTCACCCAAGCAAGGCAATGCAAAATGAGATTCAACTCGGAGAAATGCACCTTCGGGGTCAAGGCAGGAAAATTCCTTGGTTTCTATCTAACTGAACGGGGAATCAAAGCCAACCCCGACAAGTTTCGAGAATTTTCTGAGCTCTCCATGCCAAGCTCGAAAAAGTCCATACAAGTCCTGAACGACATGCTCACCTCGCTCTCACACTTCGTCGCAAAGTCCGTATTACATGCACTCCCATTTTTCAAACTCTTGTGTAAAGAGGCGGCTTTCGAGTGGACCAAGGAGTGTGAACAAGACCTCTTCCACTTCAAGCGAGCCCTTTCACAACCGCCCTTGTTATCTATCGTACCCCATATTTTCCCTACCTTTATGATCGTATTTTCGAGACTAAAATAGAAGAGAAATGTTTTAAGGTTGGTTCAGCAACATCTGTTGGCTCATTCTTAAACCCAAGTCAATAGGGGGTGCTTTTTAATTCAGGAAAGTGGGGATTTCTAAATCAGAAAGACCCATGTATCTGTAAACCCATTCGTAAAGCATGTTGGCCAATGGCCCATGAGATTCGAATGTGAAAAAAACTATTTCAATAAATTATTAAATTCTTAATTATAAAGCCCATATAGGTTTTGTTTTTGTTAGTAAAAAGAAAGGGTGTAGTTACAAACAACAGGCCCACCTAAGAAGGACCATTTCCGTTTTGGTTGTTGATTAACAGAAAAGGGGTATGATTTTGGCCTATTCATATGGTCCATTTCATTTTAAATGCAAATAGTAAGGATTGGAGATAGTAGGCCCGTTAAGGTTTTGTAATCAGCCTATTTGATTCATTTTTAGAAAGTTATTTTATTGTCACTATTATTATTAAACTTTTTATTACAGTTATCCTATTAATTGTTTTATTAAAAGTTTTTTAAACAAAATTGTTGTGTTAAAAAAAATCATGGTTGGGTCAGAAGAAGGGACCCATTTAAGGACCATGCGGTAGAAAACAAAAATATTGTTGTTACAATAAAAAAAACATTAACGTGTTGGGCTGGACAATTTGAAGCCCAATAGCCTTTTTGCAGAGATGTTTGGAAAATTACGCAAGGCCCAAAAGAGTGCTAATGCATACTGTATCAATCAACCAAAAAAATGCATGTTTCAATTGTACTAACGATTACTGTACAAATCATCCCAAAATATGCGCATATTTTATCAAATAACAGATACTGTGCGAATTAAATTAATACCAAATCAATCTCAAAAAAATACAACCTCAATGTTATTCAAATCCCATAATCTCAAAGTTATGTTACAAATCCAATTCAATCTATAATCTTAAAATCAAATCTCAACAAAAATATATATTACAACAAATCAGAATCAATTAACAGAACAACCAAAATCCATAACAGATCTAATTTCCTAAATCTAAGACAAACAAATTGGTAACGACAGTTTTACAAAACCCTAAAATCTAACCCTATATATACTAAAAAAGAGAAAATACAAAGGGGAGAAGAATTGTTAGAACGAAAAAATACAGAAACGAAACAAGGTTGAAGAACAAAGAAGAGCTTGACTACCGGAGATAAATTTGTAGCAAAAAAGACCTCGCGATTGTTGAAGATTGAAGGAGAGGCAATTAGGTTTTCAATATTTGAAACCCTAATTGCTTGACTGTGTTGTCGCCTTCGCCACCGTCGGCCATCACCTTCAAAGTCTATGAACAAAAGGAAGAAGAAGGATTAGCTTAAAATCACAGACGCTCAAAGTCAGAAAGGACGAAATCACAAGTGGGTAAAAACACTTAACTATTTTTTTTTGTTCTTGTATTGGGGTTGCTGGGTTTTTGATTTACGGTAGGGTTGGGTTACTTCCATTGCGCCATCGTGGGGGTTGGGAGCTAGGGTTGAAGAAGATGAAGTGTTAGGGACAAAGAAAGGAAAGGGTTGAAGCAAGAGAGAGGAAAAGCGATTTACTGTAAATAAAACAAAAAGTGAAACGTTAACAAATCTATAATCAGTTATAATACCATGCGCACGCGTTCATATCAAGTATTATGCTCCTTCGCTTATCATCCCTCAGATGCGCATCAAACGACCGTTAGTCCAAGTTTCATGGTAACATTGTGCACCCGCGCTACACATGATCCCACTGGTCCCTCACTGCAACTGTAATGGGCCAAGCCCATTAATTTTAACACCCCCCTTTTTTCTATATTACTAAAACACCAAACGAATCATACCCCCCTTCCAGAACTATGTTTTGGGCCTAACCCAATTGCTTTAGACACCCCCAACTTTTACTTGTTAACATAAAATTACACCCACCTGCAATTTAATTAATTTCTCTTTTTTATTCTATCTTTCTTATTATTTTTATTATTTTATATATTCCTATATTTATTATTATTATTATTTATTTTTGTTATTTTCTTTTTATAATTATAATTATTAATATTAATATTAATTATTTATCATTATCATAAATAGGTTATTTGAAAACTCATGTACATATATTGTTTTACTATATATTTTGCATTAAATATTGTTTTTTAATCATGCATTAACAAGATTTTTGTAGTTAATACGATTAAAAAACACTCAACAAACAACAAATAATTTTTTGCAATAAACTAAACTAAACAACTGCTTTTTGCTCAAGGGTTCCAAACGAATTTTGACTTACCGCGCATTTAGTGAAAATCTCCGCAATCACCACTCCCGACCAAAGTGCGAGGTGATTCAAAATATGTTTGCAAACCCCTAAAAAACACCAACCCCATACGAACTACGAATTGGGACTCTGATTCCTCATAAGAGGATACGTAGGCATACGATCAAAAATCATAGCGAGTTCCCTTATAAAAAAATTAAACCCTTCCTCCTAATTAAAATTTAAAACCCTATTTTACCCAAACCTAAACTTAAAACCTAGTATCCTTGTGAACAAGGTAGATGAAAGGTGCCTAACACCTTTCTTTCGTCTAATAAGAGTCCGAAACCTAGAATCTCTACTTGTGAATTAGGGTTTTCTGTTAGATTCCCTTCCTTAGGATAAAAACTAATAGTGATGGCTCTAAGAACGGGGAAACATTGTTACTTTATCTGGCCATCTCCGCCGAGGTCGTAAGTGCGACCCTCGCCCGCAAAACACCGGACGGGCATAAACCAGTGTACTTTACTAGCAAAGCGCTGCTTGGCCCCGAGGTCAGATATCAACAAATTGAAAAAGTAGCCTTGGCATTGGTAATTGCAATGTGGAGACTCAGATATTACTTCCTGTCTCACACGGCCGTCGTGCGAACAGATCAGCCCATAAGACAACTTCTAGGTCAACCAAACATGGTCGATCGAATGCTAAAATGGTCCCTAGAACTTTTGGAGTTTGACGTTCAGTATGAAAATAGGACAACCCTTAAAGCCCAAGTGTTGTCCAACTTCGTTGCGGAGATGACCTCCCTCGAACCCCAACGGGAGGGAAACACAAGTGGACCATCTTTGTGTACGGCGCATCTAGCTCGACCGAAAGAGGAGCATAAATCCTCCTCGAAAACAAAGAGGGCGTTGTGATCGAACATTCTCTCACCCTATTATTTCCCACGTCGAACAACCATGCCGAGTACGAGGCCCTACTCGCAGGATTGAGGCTGGCTGAAGACCTAGGTGCCCGAGAAGTATAATTATTCACGGACTCCCAGCTTGTTGTATCTCAATTTTGAGGAGAATATCAGACCAAGAACGATAGTCTCATAGAACACATGAACCTAGTTAAATAAAGGATGGAGAAGTTCGACTAGGAGGAAATCAAACACGTACCCCGCGAAAAAGACATGCGGGCTGACATACTTTTAAAACTCGCGAGCATAAAGAAAAAAGGTGGGAACAAATATGTTATCCCAAGAATCCCTTTCTCGTCCTAGTATTGAAAAACCCACTGCATCGCCCGAAGTGAATGCCATCAGGGATAGTTCGTGTTGGATGACCTTGATATTAAATTATCTCACAAAAGGAGAGTTACCCGCTGGCCAAAAAGAGGCCAATACAACGAGCCTGCTCTTACGTAGCAGTCGAGCATAAACTTTACCGATAGGGATCCTCCATCCCACTCCTGAAACGCATCAAGGAATCCAAAATCTCCGAGATCTTATGAGAAATCCACGAAGGAATCAATGTCCAACACTTAGGCAGAAGATCTCTGGCACGAAAGACGCTGCGAGCAGGGTATTACTGGCCCACCATGCAACAAGACACGATGGAGCACATCAAAAAATGAGACAAATGTCAAAGGCACGTAGAGATGCACCTCACACCCCCACATAAACTCAAAAAATTGTCGTCCCCGTGGTCGTTCGCCTAGTGGGGGATGGACATCCTCGGACCGTTCGTACAAGGATCATATCAAAATAAATTCATGATCGTGGTCATTGACTATTTCACGAAGTGGATAAAGGCCGAAGCCTTGACCATAATCACATCACAAAACATCCTTCGTTTCTACAAACAAAACGTGCTTGCTCGATTCGTCATACCACAAACGCTCGTTACCGACAACTGGATGCAGTTCACTGACCAAAGCCTCCAAGACTTAATCGCCAAGCTCAGAACTAAATAACACTTCATATCCATCGAACATCCTCAAACCAACAGGGAAGTCAAGGCCTCAAATAGAGTCATCTTGCGAGGGCTCAAGCGTAGGTTGGGTGAAGCCAAAAAAGGTGGGTCGAAGAGTTGCATAGTGTCTTGTGGGCTTACCGAAAGACACCACACTCGACGACCGGCAAAACCCCGTTTCGACTAACCTATGGCACCGAAACCGTAATCCCCGTGGAAATCATGGAGCCATCCAAACAAACTAAAGTCCCTTTAGACAAGGAACTAAATGATAAGGCCCTAAGGGAAGAGCTCGACCTAGTCGAAGAAATCCAATCAGGAGAAACTCTTCGTGAAGCCACACTGAAACAACATATAACCCTACGTCATGAAACCAAAGTCATAAAACGCGAATTCTAGGTTGGAATCCTAGTCTTGCAGAGATATAAAAAAGATTCTCGTGAAGGAAAGTTGGCCGCCAACTGGGAAGGACCTTACTGCGTCTGTGGGGAAATGGGCAATAAAGCCTACCACCTCGAACTCCTAAGTGGAGAACCACTACCTCGACCATGGAACCCTACAAATTTGAAATGATATTACAGCTAGGTCTCTGATAAACATTATGGCCCAGCAGTCAACGTACCCTCTCTGGAAAACGACAGGGCTTGCTCGACCACAGAAGCATGTTGAGGTACGGACATAGCCTCCAACTAATAAAGAAAGGCGAGTTTTTTCTCATTGGTCGAGCGGAACCTTAGCCCGACGGGGACACCTCAACCGAGTTCCACCGTTGAAGTACCAAATAGGAAGAACACCCAGCTTGCGACGAGCAGTTCATGCCATAAAGTCAAGACCCCGACCGCGATCTTGACCTCGTCCATACGGACTCCTACTCCGCTTCCTCGACACATCCCAAAATATGTCGACCACAACTAAGGTTGAGCATAAACCTCCACTTATCAAAATTCCATATTCCCGAAATAAATAAATCAAGCACAAATGACAAGTAAACGTCTAACGACAAGTAAAGGCATTCAGAATCAAAGACACGCAGACTCGAACAAAAGATAATCGGGCAAAGCCCTTGTCAAAAAGTTTACAAAATTATGGGAACGCAGGCCCCCAATCCAAGTGATTACAAAGTTACAGGCACGCATGCCCAAACAAATCAACCAAATTATTAAGAAAACATCAATTACTCCTCATAGTACCCTCTTCGGTCTCTGGCTCGAAAGATTCAGGAGGAGAGACTACTCTACCATCAACCACCTAGGATAAAACTCCAACACCTTCAATATTGAACCCTGGATTCAGCAAGGCTAACTAAACCATCACGATCTCAAAGCCGTCGGACAATGCGTCCATGCAGTTTGACTCAAGAACCTGGATTTGAGTAGTCAGTTTTGCATGAGTCTTCAAGGTGGAGATTCCCTCTGGCTCATCTTCCACGGGAAGCATGGCAACCTTCAAATCAGCGACCTCCTTCTCCAGATTAATCTTCTCGAGCAGCAATGAGTCCCTCTCCTCAGAAGCTTTGGCCAACTTCTCCTTTTCTTTCTCTAGCTCATGAGCCTGCGCCCGAAACTTTTTCTCGCCTCGCTCGATAGCGGTCTTCAACTTCTGCATTTTTTCCAAGAGAGCCACTTTCTCCGACTCTAGCTTGTTCACCATAGTAGAAAAACCGCCCCCTCACATGCGAGGACCACAACCATATCCGTGACCTTCATTATACCAACCATGCTCGATGTCAGATGTTTTCTTCTACCTTCCTCATCGAGCCGCCTGATGATGAAAGACTCATCATCAGATACAACCATGGGAAATCGTTCGAAAAAATCCTTCTCGACAAAGCAAGGAGCATGGTTAAAAGCCCGAGCAACTGATTTGTCTTCAGTCAAATCCATAGGCTCACTTTCAGGGTGACCCCTCTTCTTCCCTAACACGGAGGCACGCTGGACGACATAACGAGACCCTTACGAAGCACTAGACCCATCCTTGACTTGTTCGATAATAGGCCAAGGCGCATAGGCTGGTTAGGATTCACTATCCTCTTGTTATTCTTTTTATCTTGGGTCAACTTTAGCAAATGTTCACGATACTCGACCATCTTACCTGAACAAAAAACACACTCAAGTTAGTACCGCTAGAAGGGAATGCTTGAAACAAATTAAAAACAAAAGGAAGTAGAGTCACGCAGACAGAGACCCAGAAGAGCCATGACATCCTTGAAGGTACGAAATTCAACAAACGCTTCGGTGTTGATAGGGAGGGCCTTGAATGTAGGTTCACCGTCTTCACCAAGGACGTCGTCTTCCTCCCTCGTCACCCACCGGGAAGGGAAGAAACCATCGACGAATTTGTTGAGAATATTGAAGGCCCTCTCATCCTCGGCACCCATGCTGGCAGCAGAAGTATGATAGAAGCCAAGCCCGTGGTCATAATGAGCCTAACACCAATGGATAGGAAACTTGGAGAGCCTCCCAATCTCTTCATTCCCATCTTCATCGTAACAAACTCCCCCGTCCTCGTTGATGATAAAAACTGGGTCAAACACCGCATCCACTGCCTCTTGGGATGAGGGTTGCACGACATACCATTTTTCCTTGAAGTCACGGTTTGAGTCCATATACATCATGAGCAGTCTCTTGGATTACTTGAAAGAAACCCAACTATGCTTTCCTCCCCTAGACTACCGTTGAAGCTAGAAAACACTGAAGAACAAAGGAATCATTGCCCTAATCTTTAGATATCGACAAGCAATCTTGAAATCTCGTATAAAAGTGATGCATTGGGGTGCAGTTAGGAGGGCGCCATATTCGACGATCGTGTACGCCTCCCTCAAAGTATTTCTAAAGACTGAGGCTATTCCTCGAGGCTCTGGCCCGACCCAAGATAATGATGGATCGATGAAGGTGTCGACCAATTAAATCCTACGGAGAAACCCCTCCATAAATTTCCACAAAATACAAAAACGAACAATTGCAGAAAAACACATACTTGGTTGACGTTGATATAGGTGCTGGGGCGCAAAGCGCGGTGGTGCTCACGAAAGAGAGGAAGACTGACGATAGTGTAGAGCAAAGAGAGAATGAGAACTTGGAAAAGTTGCAAATGAGCCCTGAGACATTATTTATAGAAGTTACACAGAAGACAAAGCGTCGCGTCGAGCAACGTGCCAGCTATTCAATTCTCCACCGCCCATGCATCTATAGCTATAATGACACCTACTCCATAGGACATCATTATATCCTAGAAGCTACACTATGGGGCCCACTACATGATTCTCCTACACAGATTTGACTCCTTACGAGTCGAGGAATATGTCGACTATCCCCGCTAACATATTCTGACTTTGTTCCGAACAACTACCATACATGGACGACTTCATCTATTGGAGGAACAATGTCCCACGACGAAGCTATCCCTAGAGGGTCAGTGAGTTGGTCTTAAGTCATAACTCCTCCACTTAGGAGAAACGACTTAGGAGGCTCATGTTCTGGAATGGGCCTGCGCCTAGCCCAAACAGCATACGAGGCCCAATCCAACCATAATGTAGGTGAAGGCTAGCAAGAATGAGGCTACCCTTGACTATGTTGAGCAGTGACTCCACCCTTGCACCAAGGACATGCCCCCTGGGACTTCCTCTCCATAGGGCTGTCGAGGAGTTTTAACGGCTCCCAGTAGGTCTTGATAGGCACCCTCCTCATAGGACAGACACCCACGTCTCCGAGTATCCTGGAGTCATCTTGACCTCGAATAGACTGCATACACGTCCTCTTGATAATTCGGAGGAGTCCATCAGGTTGGAGACGACGTGCTGGCCTCCACTACACTTGTAGGACCTGACAGTCTCCATTTTGGGTCTGCTTGGTCAACCCAACATGGGGACCTTGGCCCAGTGCTAGGGGCTATAAATACCCTCTCACTTGAGAGGGTCAGGTATTCATTCATCCATACTCTCACACTTTACTTGCACTTACTTTGAACCTTAATTTGGCATCAGAGTGTCTTACAGGTATCCCCCCACTTCACATTCAACTACTGCTCAACTTGAAGCTCATGGGCCTTGACAATCTCTTATGATTAGGTACGATCAGCTTCTTTATCATCATTTTCATTCCACTCTTATTCAGGTTTTATTATTGTAGTTTCAATATGTTTCCCATATTTGCCAATGACCTTCACAACATGATGCTTTCATCCTTTCAACACATCTTCCCATGCTTTACTATCCATAGATTTCAGAAAAGCTTCCATTCTGACATTCCACCAGTCATAGTTAGAACCATCCAACATGGGTGGTCTGTTGTTATATCCTCCTTCTTTCTCCATAGTATCAAAAAATATATCCTTGAATCTCACCCAGTAAACGGAATTAGGTGCCTGCTCTTGATGCCAATTGAAATTCTAGCACGCACGAAATCAGAAGTCAAGACTAATGTATTAATAACACACAATGTCAAAACAAATGTTACGACATTTGATGACATAACAACAAAAAATATAACAACAATGCATGATTATAACTTGTAGAAAATAAAAGAATACACAGAATAGTTAACTCATTTCGATGCAAATCCACCTACTCTGGAGGCTACCAAGCCAGGAAGGAAATTCACTATTAGCAGTATTAATTTAGAGCTAAACAATCCCATTTTACACCCCTCACTTAATCCTTACCCAGTGAAATTTCTACCTAGGCACCTCCTAGATATGAGAATCCAATCACTTATAATCACCGCAATGATAAAAGATAACTCCCAATCTCAGGGAATGTCTCAAGAAACCAAAACAGGAAGAACACACTTCCAAATTACAAATACTTACTTTTCTTAAAAGCTTAACTAAGAACAATACTCAAATCTTGCTTAAAAGATTCGAGGATAACAATAACTTGACAAGCAAGTAACAATCAGTCAATTCAAATGCATCAAAAATTACATGAGGACATACAAAAACACACAGAGAATCTAAGGACTATCAAACCCTAAACCATTATTTTTTACATGGTTTTACAATAAAACTATGCTTAAAAACTAGGCCTTTGACGACTCCTTATATAGAATTTTAAAGTGGGCTTGGAGTCTTCAATCAAATCCAATCAGCAGCTCCTAAAACCTGCAGAATCTTCTCCACAAAAATAGAAACAAATCTCGTAAATGTTTCCTAAAAAGTCTCAACGATCCTTTTTAGAAACTAATCAAATATGCTCTTGTTTCTAATAAAATCCTTGATTGCCCGCGCCGATTATGAGTACAAAATATTCCAGATGCTCAAATTTTGAAATCAATTCTTCAAGGATAAGTATCCAACATACTGTCAAGATGTTCTGGTGTAACATGTTACAAAATCTGCTAGAACATCTGTCAAATAAGTACTTGCAGATCCTACTATACCAGCTGGTCAAGATGTTATGACATCTTGGTTCAACATTAGGTTGTAATACATGTTTTCTAAATAAAACATGTTTTGATCAAATTGTTGTCAACATTTTTTTTACCAAAATTGTTGCCATTATAAAATCAAAGTCCTAACACATCACATTCATTATTATTCATGCATTACATTACATGTTAAGTAACATTTTATGGTGGTTATTTATTAATTTTGCATCATTACATATATATGGGGATATATAACTATTGCTCTTCTTTGTAAAAAAAAATGCCTCAGATTGATATATTAGTATTTGCGTTGGATTATAATACTTCTCACGATTTGCTATCTTTATTTTTGATATTGTCAAAGGAGGGGAAGCATATGCAAGATGAAGTTGGGAAGTACAAGTTAAGCGGAGCCTTCGGTAACGACATGAAATGCCTCATTGCAAGTTTTTCCATCATAAAAAAGGGGGAGTATGTGAGTCAACTTCACCATTAGATGTTTTGCATGATGTCAAAATTAGGAAAACTTATCATTTATGTATATTGGACGGTATCTCTATGTCATATGATGCCCTTTGCATTAAAGATCTTATAATTCATTCAAAACCACCTTGAAATTAGAAAAAAACATTAAAATTTGTTTTATGCAAAAAAATAATCTGCATGTGCCAAAACATATGATTTTTAGGTCGACACATGCAACTCAATAATGAAGTCTATTGCTTCTGTTTGGTATAGGCCGACACATGCAGTCTTCAGGTCGACACATACTATACATTTCAGTTTAATGGCCGACACATATGATTTTCAGGTCGGCACTTCTGCTTCAATATTAAAGGTTGTAGCCTCTATATCGCATAGGCCAACACATAAGCCTTTTCAGACTGACACATACTTTTATTTTTAGTCGTATGTGTCGGCACATCTGTATTCCAGACAAACACATACTGCTTGTTTGGGTCAACTTTTCAAATTGTTTTAATTCTGAAAATTATCTCTTTGCATACAAACTTCCACAACTATAAATACATCATTCATGCATCATTCTAACTTGATAAAACTATAAACACTTATCATCATTACTCTTAACCTTCAACCTCCAACCTATACATACACAATAATAAATTACATATAATCATCTTTTGTCAGTGTGTCATCTAGGTGAGGTTTGATAACATCCAATTAGATTTTTATGTAATAAAAAATATTGGGTTTATAATAGTAGGGGTTTCATCCGAAAAAACCTAGGGTTTGCCATCCAAGATTTTTGGTAGATTTGGGGGTTTTGTACAAGACTTTCAAAAGAGGATTGCGTACAAGTTAAAGAGCTTTGGAGTTTGGTACCTAAAGAAGTAGCGAGAGAACAATGAATCAAATTGGAAGTGCTTGTGTTCAATAGTTACAATTGATCATGTGAGAAAGAGCTTTGTAGTTTGGTACCCAAAGTAGTAGCAAGATTTGATAAATCAATTGGTAATTATTGTGTCTTGGTCTTGCTCAAGATCAAAGGAAGAGAAGGGGTTAAATCAACAACAAATAGTTAGGGTTTGTGGAGTTGTTTTTGGAATACTTCTCTTGAAATAACTTTTTGAAAAGTAAGAATTAACTTCTCAATTTTAATTGAAATTGAGGGAAGACGTGGCCACTTGCAAGGACGATGTGGTGAACTGCTATAACAAATCTTTGTGTCGCTCTCTATTATCTCTTTACTCGCTTTTATTTTTTATACACAATTTGTTGAATTTTATTGTTTAATCGATCGACTCGTAAGAATTTTTCAGTGATTGTTTTGGTTTAAAGATTAGCTTATAATCACGTGATTATAAGTGCTTTTTCATATCAACAAAAATCAAGGAAAAGTTCTAAAAATTCATTCGCACACCTAGTGTTTGACAAATTGCATTGTTCTTTATTTTTCTTAAATACATTGGAAATAGATCGTTACTGAATTGTCATAAACAAGTAATAAATGGTTGAATGTGTTAAGTGTATTAATTTATCTTATTGACTCTTTTATTCCATAAGGTCTTTTGCATATCTGAGTTTCAATAACTAGGTTTGTATAAACGACTTTTATCGATCTATATTAAAACTTTTTGATTGTACTCTTTTCAAATAATTTTTTAACTATCAATTTTTATTGTTAATTTTGGCTTGGTGATCTATTCACTCTATCCCTCTAGATAAGTCATTGTCATCTTACTATATATAAAATAAATATTTTAGAAAAAGAATATGGTGGTTGGACGTCTAATGGAGGTGGTCAGAGTGGCGTCGACAATTCAGGCAGCGACATATACTACCAGTTCAGGCATGGGTAAATTTATTTTAAATTGTATAAAATGTATTTAGACCCATGTAAATTTGAAATGAGTGACTAAATTATAAATTAATAATGATCATATAAATTTAATTATATTAAATAATCATATTAAAAAAGAACCGTGAGATGGAAAAAAAAAATTTAACATTTAAAAATAAAAATTGTCTTTCAAATAAAAGTAATTGTCATGGTAAAATGATATGTGAGATAAAAAATTATTTTATGCGATATAAAATATATTTAGATACAAATACAAAATTTAAAATGATTTACTTAAATGCAAAATTTGAAATGATTTACTATAACACACCAAACACTTTGCTTCTTACAATAAATCACATGTTCTCCAAATGTATTCAAAGCAACTTACAATAAATAGGACAAACTTCATCAACAAAAATAAGAAAATTATAAGACAACATCTATAATACATTATTTTATAGGTGACACGTGTTGACGTAATCCATCAATTAAAATAGTAAAGAGAATATCATAAGCATGTGTTAATTGCAAAAAAACAAAAACTATTAACTATTTATATTCGACTCAAATTTTACATCTAAGTTCTGAACATTTTTATTAAAATTAACACTCATCAAAATATGTCACATCCTCCATTTTAGATTGACTGACGTTTTAATAAATAAATTTTGTTTTAAAATGACTGTTATTTTCACTTTTCAATATAATAATAATAATTATTTTTTTAATTGTGTCATTTATTTTTTACTCTCTATATTATTTTCAATATATTAATTGGGTTAATTTTATAAAAGTATATTTTTTTATGACAACATCATTGTATTCTTGAATTTGTATACAAAAACATTAAATAACAGTCATTTTAAAACGGAGAAAATATATTTTAAAACGAATATTGACTTTCTCGATATTTAAAACTAAATAAAGAAAAATAAATTATTAACTATTATATATTTAAATTTCACTCGCCTTTAGTCAATGTTTTAGGTCTCGTTAATATAATATTAAATAGTCTCTTTTATCTTAAAATAATTATAATTTCAAAAATTTGTCTACACTTTTTCTAAATATAACAATATACTACGATCAATAATAATAAAAAATAATTTAATAAAAATATTATTTTTATTAATTCAATCATTATTTTTTTAAATTTTTATATAATAACTTTAAATGATTATTATTTTAAAACGGAGGTAGTAAATATCTACTAGGTGAAGTTAGTTTTGCCACTTACCGAAAACTCGAATCTATCTTAATCTTACCTAAATTAGAAAGAAAAATGTTACGTGTAAATTATTTTTTGGTGTTTTATGTACAGTTTGACTGGTTTGGATAGGATATTGTTTTTTAATCATATTAATAGTTATAAATTGTGTATACTCAAATCATGTTGTCGTTGTACATACGTAAAGATTGTGTATGTTTATTTTATCTGTATTTTAGTTAGGGTTGGTCCCAAGGTTTTAGAGACTCACAAAAAAAAAAAAGGATTTTTGATAAAATAAATAAATTTTTACTCAGTTTTTAAAATAAAGAAGAATATAGGAGAGAAAATTAAAAATATGAAGTCTTGATTGTTTCTAGCAACAATAAAAATTTCATTGCAGATAAAAATTCATCGATAAATTATTAAAAAATTTAAAATTATAATATAATTAATTAAATTAAGAATAAAAAACTTTTAAAAATTTTAAGTATTTCAATTTCTAAACACCAACGACCATATTAAAGAAATGAAAATATTATGTTTTATTATTTCAATGGCAGAAAATCAAATCATATAATTAAAAAATATAAAAGTGCTTAAACCATCTGGTGACCCTAATACACAAGTTATCATCAAAGAATAAATGATTATGAATTTGATTTCATCATAAAAATTTGATAATAAATTAATTGTATGATAAACTTTCAAATATTTAATTATAATATAAAAATAATCTCTAAAATTTATACTAAAACAAATTAAAATAAAATAAAATAAAATTATAAGAGTTATTATAAATAATGAGAATAAAATTTGATTTAAAATTACATTATAAATTTTAATTAATTATATAAAAATAAATTTATAATTAAAATTAAAAAAAATACTAATTGTAACAAAAATTTATTGTGAACCTATGTAATTAGGTGGCACTACCTTACTTAATATAATTAACTAAGTTTGTACTTTTTAAGTCTCCATATTCAAAAAATTAAGTTTGTACTTTTTGTCTCTATTAGTATCGAACTCCAGTCTATGCATTTCGCTAGTAATATAAATTTTTAACTACGCCTTCAAATTGAGGCTCCGATTTTTTTTAGATCTTAGACTATGAGTCTACTTGTCTGGGTCCATGGACGGTGCTGATTTTAGTGTAAAGTAAAACAATAATTTATGTTTATATTCTCTAATTTATTTGTCTAGTTTCCATCTTATTTTTTTTTTTAAGTTTTTGTGAATAATATATTTACATAAATTTTTATATTTTAAATCTAATATAAATAATACATGTGAATCCATTTCGGCCCACTCTTATTTATAATGCGGGATGGGTCAAAGTATATCTATTTCACTCTATGTTATTTTTATACAACTTTTATAAAACAAATTTAAAATGAATAGATATGTCCGTTTACAACTCCTATCCACGATAAATAAACGATTAAGGAAAAGAAATTAATAATCCTTCTTTGGTGTCCAAATATGTGAGATGGAATTGAATGATGGAGTGAAAATACCAATCTTTCTTTCTAAAATATGAAAGTGAAGACCACTCACGCTTGTCTTAATCAAATCCAGCTCAAAATTTCAATTCTAAGCTAAGATACAAAGTCACTATAATTGAGCTTACATAGTCAAAACATGGCTATATTTGGTGGTTGTGTGGTGGACCTGCACCGCCCTAAACCCTCGGTCGGCCATACAAAAATGGTTAAAAAGTAGTACTCCATTGATAGTATGATACTATGATATCTTCTTTTATATTTTCATTTTTCAAAATAAGAAAGATAATTGAGTTTATCTCCAAAGCCCAAATCAAATTATATAAGACAATTTCTCTCTGTATCCTTATTTATTAAAGTGTATTTTAAAAATTCGACACATGAAATTTCATGTTTTATAAAAATTTAATTCAGAAATTTATTTCTGAATTATTTAAGGTAAATTTAGGGGTGTATCATTGAAAATACTATTTGTTCTAATTATTATTAATTTCTCAACAAAATTGAATAAATAAAAATATATTTTTTTGAAATAGAAATTTTCTATTATTACTAAAATATAAATATTATTTATTATTTACTATAATAATTATTATTTTCTATAATAACTATTTTCTTAACCAACATATAATTCACATAATAATAATATTATAATTATTTTCTTGATTAATATATAATTCATATATTGTTATTTTCTATCATAATTTTTTTTTACTAATATATAATTTATGTAATATATAATTTACATATAATTTTATATATTTTCTTGATTAATTCACATAATTTTATATTATATTTTTTGACAAATTCATTATATAAAAGTATATTTACATATGCATAATTATTATAATTATAATTATAATAATTATTGTTATTATTATGTAAATTATATATTAGTTGAGAAAATAATTATTATAAAAATTATTATTATTATACTAATAATAAATAATATTTATATTTACAGTAATAATAAAAAATTTCTATTTCAAGAAAATTTTTATTTTTATTTATTTAATTTTATTGAAAAATTGATGATAATTGAAATAAATCTATTTTCGCAAATATATCTCTGAATTCACCTAAAAAAAATAAGAGATACATTTTCGAACTAAATTTTTTGTAAAAAATAAAATTTGATACTGAAGATATATCTATAAAAATAGAAAATATTTTAAAATTTTTATCAATGACCTGTGAGAAAATATAAAAGTGTAAAGAGAAACTGCTTAATCTCTCTAATTTAATCCTCAAGCCAAATTAATGCTGTGTGTTTTTTAAGTTCTTAAATTTTGAAATTCAAATATGGTGAATTCGAAAATAAAAATATTTAAATTAAATATTTCATAAATCAAATTAAATTCAATAATATAATATTTCAGAAACACTAACAATACATCAACATAAATAATTTTTTTTTAACCACATACAAAATCATGAAATATACAAATTAGTTTCTTTTTTATGAAGTTAAATCATACACATTGTAATTTTATCAAATGTCTTAGGATGAATCAAATTTAAACAAATATTATGAATATATCAAAGTTTTACTCTATGGTTCTTTAGTACGATGTTAACCAAATACCAACGAACATGATTCTCATATTATTGTCGTTCTAAATTGGTCTATTGATAAAGTGAACATATTCATCATTGTTATTGACGATATATCCAATATTATTATCTTTATTGTATTATTGTAGTTGAGACGACGATTCATTTAATCTAGTTCATCTTTTAGATCTAAATAATGCTTTTAAACAAATGGAGAGAAATACGTTTTTTATTTATAAATAAAGTGCAATTTTTATTTATAATCAATATTGTCTTCAAAACAGAGTACCAAGGGGAATTCAAACTTCCAAATACAATTAAAAATGTAATATAAACCAACTAACCCTTTCATTAACTACATGTAATCTAAAAGAAATTTAGATCATTTATAAAAGTTGTATAAAACCTTCTCTTTAGTTCTATTGGCTAACTACCACCAAGGATACATCTTATATTGTGCGCGATTTCATCCGGATCTTCCATCGCATTGTTGGATATGGGTAAAAAGACTTTTTTTTTTGTGTTGTGAAATGAAAATGAACAAAACATATCAATTTGTACAAATTTCTATGCATCGTGGTCAAAAATTTTTTGTGGATGTGTCATACCTCAAAATTATTTTACTAATATTACTAATTCATTCATTCTTTTAATCTTAGTATTATTATATTCTTTAGTTTTAAAAATACTAATTAGTTTTATTTGTTGCTTCTAGATACATTGGGGTCTAAATAATAAATAGGGTGTAGTTGGTATTTTTATTGTGCATAAATCGTACTGACCCATTGTATTGTGAGGCCCGTTTAGAATATACGAGGGGGGGGGGGGGGGGGGGGGGGGTGTTCTTTTTTGTTGGACTAGAGATTTTGTCAAGGCTAGATGCCCAGATCGAATCATCTTGTTTTTAAGATCCATGTTCGTTTTTTAATTGAAGATGATACAATGAGAGTATGTTTGCTTTACTTGCAGGCCCATATTTCATTTTTTAGAGGTCCATTATAGTAGATCTGTTGACTGATGTCAATATTTCAGGATTATCATTCTTATAGTATTATTAACTATTATTAATAAGTGTTATTATTTATTATTATTAATATAATTCTTATTATTTAATGTTATTATTATTAATATTTTTATTTCATTATTAATGTTTACCAAGTCAACCAAGTAGGAACGAAACCTTAATTTGCGCCTTTGTCCTTCATTCCTCTTCACTAAGTAAACCCAAGAAAGAAACAGATATTGTGCAGATTTAATCTTTAATTACAACAAAATCAAATGTTTACAAACAGAACGATATAAATGGAAGATTGCAATAATTTTTTTTACAGAATCGTCCAAAATCAATTACAATACCTAAGGCAGAGTCAAATCTTTTCTAAACAAATCTAATATTTAATTTCTAAACTAAAATCATTTGTAACGACAATGACAATATAATTTCCTAATTCATCTAAGATCTAACCTATAAATAAAACCCTAAAAATAATTGAAATGAGGACAAGAAATTTTGGAGTAGAAGAGATATAACAGGAAAAGAAAAGAAGCAGGAGCGGTTGCTCAACCTTCTTCTAGAGATTTGAGTTTCAATTTTTGAAACCCTAGGTCCGTGTTGCTTCAAGCCATCGTTACAATCACGCTGCCATCATTCTCCATACCTGCATCGGATGGTAAGTCTAAGAACTCTTATCTTTAGGTTTGTTGATGATGAATGATGTTCGATTTTGCTTTGGATTAGGGGTTTACAGTGGGAATTGCATTAAAATTATTTTTCCTCATGCATAAAAATATTTTTAATATATTTAAAAATATCTAACCAATCAAATTACTAATAATTTTCACTAACTTAATAAATCCAAGACATTATTTTCAAAAAGGATTATAGAGATATTTCTCATTAACTGTGAATCTTCGTCTAGTAACTCTGTGATTTAGAAAACCAGACTTGGTTCAAGGATTAATACGAGATATTCTGTAATCCATAAAAAACACCAAACAACAACTGCGAACTGCGAATTAGGACTCTGATTTCTCATAAGAAGATACGTAGGTATTGTACCCCTAAATTTTATATCTCATTTATCAAGAGATCTCTCATAAGATCTCCATTTATTCAAGACTACACAAGGTTTGATCAGCTCAAGACACCTCCTCAACACTGGCAACTCAAAATTTGGGTTTGAGTTTTCATAAGGAAAATTGAAATTATAATGCCTCAATGGACTTTCATGGATCATTAGGAACTCTCAAGATTGCTCATGTCAAGTTTCAAGTCTTGGATCACATTTTTGCTCAGTCAGTTAATCAGTTGACCTAAAATCAGTTGTATTGGATACAAAGTCAACTGTGGTCAATTTGCAGTCAAACTTCATCATATTTTATCCATATCAATATCATGAACTCATATATGTCAATTGATCAAGTTGGATCACAATTCCTCAAAGAAATTTCATCAGAACACCAAAAGGGCAAAATGGTCAAAATTAAGGTTTTGATTAGAAGGCTCAATTCTTGACTTTTGACCAAGGAAGTGACTTATTGGTTTAAGACATGATCTCAAGGATTCAAATGCACCATCTTGACATAATTTCATATTTCAAATCACCTCTCAAGATCATTTGGATTGACAGATGAATTTTAGTCAATTGTACACTGAAAAGTCAAACTTTGAATTTTTGATCAAAATCAAGTTTCAAAAATCATATTTCATCAAGACATGTCAAAATATGAAACTTGTTCACCAAGAAATTGAAAAGTCAAAGTTATCTTTGAAAATTTAAAATTCTAAGACTTAGAATTTTTTCTAAGTGTTAGAATTTTAACATTTTTTCATAACTTTGTGTCAAATTTCCACCATGATGCAACATGATTCAAGGGAAACTTCTAATATGAAAGTTGTAGATCTCAATGAGATCTAAAACATTGTAGGGTGGAACTTTTTATAGAAATTCTTGTATTTCAAGTTATGAATTTGTGAAGATATGCTCATGAAACTTAAACACTTAGTGAAATTTTGCCCTAGCTATCAGGATTTTGACCTAACTTCATGGTAAATTTTCACCTAGTTTCGAATTGAATCTTCAAAAATGTCCAACATGAAGGTTGTAGGGGATGTTAAAATATTTTCAAAATATCCAAGAACTCATTGACATGATACTTGAGCTAAGAGAATCGAAGGCAAGAAGTTAGGGTTTCAAACTTGTTTTTCAAGTCATTTTCATGATGAACATTTGATCAAATCCATAGCCATGCTGCATAATCCCACTTTTCAGGCCCTCTAACTTGTGTACCTATCCTTAATCCGAATATTACACAAACTTTATGGCTATTATCCATTAAATCTAAGCTTTGTCTAAGTTAACTTGCCATTTTTGGAAGAAAGACAAGACTTCCATTTTGGAAAAGTATGTTTTTGCAAATGTTAACCCTTCTTGAGCCTCTCAATGGATCCTTCTGCATATACAGCATCTACAAGTCAGAATCAAGTTTGTTTAAAGTTCAACCACTCTATAATAGCATGGTACAATCTTTGGGAAGATGTTTGTCATGTTTGCTTCAAAAACAAGTAAAGGTTTTACAACATGTAAATTCGAATTCTGAGTTGTTGTAGCATACAAAACCGCTTGCCTATAAATACATACACTATTTGCAAGATAACACACGAATGCACAAGCCCTTAAACACCCCGAAAGTTATAATTGCATAACAAACCTCCATTGTTGCATATTCTGGCCAGAAATCCCAAAATCAAAATCCACTCGTGCGTTTCTTGGCCTTTTGGTTCCTAAAGCTTCTAAACATCATACATAAACAATCCCAACACCTGTTATCCAACTGTAACTCCATCTTCACCAACTTCCATTTTCAAAAATAGGGCATTTCATATTGACTTCTCCAGACCATTCCAACCATCCTCAGTACAAACTAATCATTGCATTAGCTTCCTGGGAACTTGAGGAAGCTAACATGATCATCACAACTCCTTGAAAGCAGCTCAAACTCATTTCACGATTTCTAGTTTTTGAGGTATTTTTCTGAACTTCCATCTCTTCATTTAGGCATTGTTAAGCTTGCATTTTCAAAGATAAAATGTAGATATCATTTCCCTAAAACTGTCCATGTCCATAGTTTTCATTTATATTGATTGAGTATGGAGAATTTTGAAGTTGAAGTTTCTGAAAATATTAGGTTAAATTTGGTACCAACAGAAATTCTTGCTCATCTTTGAGAATTAGTTTAAGTTATTTACATATTTAGAATCGTGGTGAAATTTCTAACAAGTTTGGTGTTTGAAGTTTTAAAAATGACTGAGAAATGGCTGAGTTACAAATTTCAAATATTTGCTATGTAAACTGGCGCGAGGAAGAAGATGAAGTTCATGCTTAGAACTTGATTTGTGTTATGCATTTATGGTTTTGTTTAGGTTAATGGATATATAGCCACCCCAGTGGTAAGGCAGCGCACGTATCATATCAAGGGCATGGGTTCAAGCCCCAATGCTGCCACTTTTTTATTTTTCCAACATTTTCTTTCTTTTTTGCAAGTAAACAGGCGCACTGGGCTTAGTACACTGGGCCTTTCCATTTTTGCTTCTCCTAAGCCCCTATTTCCTTTTGACAGCACAGGCCCAACTTTCTTTCTTTTTATTTTGTTTATTTTTCTGATTAACAAAAACCCTTAATGGGCCAGGCTTCAAACAAAAACTGTTTTTTTTCTAACATACACCCTAAATATCATTTTCAGCCCCTGGCTTTTATTTTTATATTTTTATTTTATTTTATTTTTCTTTATTATTTATTATTATTATTATTATTATTATTATTATTATTATTATTATTATTTTATTAATAAAAATACAAAAAAAAATAGTTTATTTATTTATCTAATATACTTATATTCTCCTATTTTTATTTCCTCTTTTAAACAAAAAAAGACAAAAATATTTTCTTAAACAAATTTAATTCTTTTTCCTAATAAATTAATAATTAGATTTAGGTTTAGTTATTTTCTTTTATTTAAAATTAACTTAGAATTTAGGTTTCTTTTAATTAATTAATTTCCATACTATTTTGATTAAACTTGAAACCTTTTCTAAAAACCCTAAAAATGCTTTCTAATTTAATTTATTTTCTTAATTAATTTAGGTTTAACTTTCTTAATTTAATTAATTATTTTCTTTTAGATAATTAGGTTAAAACCATTTCCTCAAAAACCAACAAAATCCATTTCTTTTCCATTTATATCCTTGCACATTATATTTTCATTTCTTGTATATTATTCAAGTTTCAATATGGTTGTAATAGATAATTAGGTTTAATTTCTTACAATCTCCATTTGTAAATTTGTATACCCCACCCCCCAAATGCTAGTAATTAGGATTTATATGGAAAGATAAAATCAACAAGTAGATAACCTTAATCAACGATCAAATACATGCAAATAAAAACACACTATTCACACATGCACCCTTAGGGTAATTCCACTTATTGCCTTATGAAAAATGGTCATGTTATGCATATGGGATGTCTTAGCAAAAATAATCAAAAATACAATATCATAGTCCCTCGATGACGCTACAAATGTTGCCTTTTAAATGATCTTAGTTCCTCAAAGAGAAATGCTAAGATATCTCACAACATTGCTATACGATGACTATACGATGACCCACACACGTCCCTTTACATCCAAAGATACGGTTTCTTACCAATCAATAGTGAGATAGCAATATCAAAGGAAGGAAGAAATGAACAAAGACTTTTGAGTAGGTAGAAACGTTCTTAGTTGCTTGCTCACTTTCAAAACAAACACATACCAAAAAATTTTAAAACATGAAATATTTTCAAAAGTATAACACTTTGTATACGTTCTTACGAAACAAGAACCATTACAAAGTTCGCCTAAACGAAGGAGACTTTTCAAAAATACTTTCAAAAACCACCACAAAGCATATTTTCAAACAAAGCAAACGATCTAGCCAGCAACTAAGAGCCCATAAATAACTATGGATGAAAAGGGCGCTAACACCTTCTCTTTTCATAATCTACCCCCCGAACTCAAGAAATAATCTCAAAGGTCTTTCCTGTTCTTTTCAGCCTTTCCTTTTGGATAAAAGAAAAGTCAGCGGCGACTCTTGCTAACCATAATAATTGCGATCAAACGCAAAATATCCCAAGTCAGTTCCCCCACTGTATTAAGAACTGGTGACTCTGCTGGGGACAGACTTAAAAGTGGGATTACCTTAGGGCTAGATCACCTTTATTTACTTTCATTGTTTGACTTGCTTGCTTTACATTTTTGATTCCTTGTTTGGGCTTGTTTTGATCCTCTACCCGGATCTGGGACACCTTATAGGTAAGTAGCAATACATTGTGGAAACTGTGGAGGGTATACCGACATGGCCTAAGCAATACCTATGTTAGTGTGACATATTTGTGAGCCCCGGTAGCCCTTGAGTAGTCAAGGAGAATACGGGGCTGCTGTGTGGTGTCATAAAGCACTAATTGACTTTAGAACCTTTACTTGACCAACATGGCCATTAGGAAGTAGTGAGATAGTCGACTTTGGTGTAGTCTGAAGTTGGTTGATACTCGATACTACGCTCATTGAGATCGGACTTCTCGGGATATTTCGGTCGCTGTGAAAGAGGCTTACGCTGAAACAATACCCGATAAGAAATATCAGTGATATTGAGATCCCTTAGAACCTGATTACTATTACTAGGAAAAGTTGAGCCAACTAAAATTCAAGAGGGTACTTACCTATAAGACTCCATGCAAGCCTAAACCTAAGGACTTGCTTGCCTTGTGTGTATATGCTTACTTGTACAGAACATCATAAACATCATAACATCATAAGCATTCTCACTAACCATTTCAAGGATTATTGGGATTTATCTTTGTTCTGTTTTTTAGGACATGGCTTCTACCCGCAGGAATACTATCCAAGTCAATCTCGTAATAATTCCTTCTCAACTTAAAGAGTTAGCATCAAGGGTCCCTGAGAATTCTTCGTTCACCGAAAGACATGGTCGCCTCCTAAACTTGGTTACCTCAAGCACTAATGAAGATATGATGAAGGTGCTTTTCCAGTTCATCGACCCTTTGCACCATTTCTTCACCCTTCCTAATTATCAGCTTGTACCTACTCTGGAAGAATTCTCTCAACTTTTGAGGATTCCCATTCTCAATCAACTACCCTTTAACGGTACGGAAAGAGATCCAAGACCCAAAGAGATTGCTCGAGCGCTACACTTGCAACAATCTGATGTGACAACTAATTGGGAAACAAGGAGTGGTGTCAAAGGATTCTTATCCAAGTTCTTGTTTGAGAAAGCTCAAGATTGTTAGAACTCTTTGGACTTACAAGATTTTGAAGAAATCTTGTCCCTTCTCATCTATGGGATAGTTTTGTTTCCAAACCCTGACCAACTTATAGATGTGAAAGCTGTCAAAATCTTCATGTCTCGCAATCCGGTGCCTACTTTGTTGGGAGATATCCTACATTTTCTCCACTCTCGCACTATAAGGAAGAGAGGGGCCCTTATGTGTTGCACTCCTATTTTGGCTAGATGGTTTATTTTGCATCTTCCCCGGTCTGTGTTGAAGAACGAGCAAGGTTTGAGATGGTTCCATAGGTTGATGTCACTCAGACATTCAGATATTCATTGGTGTTCTCGATCCTTAGAGAATGTTGCTATCATCGACTGTTGTATGGAATTACCTAATGTCCCTTTACTTGGAATTAGGGGAGGTATCACTTACAACCCGTGCTTAGCCTTATGACAGTTTGGGTATGCCCGAAGAGATGGTCCTCATGAGATGCCCATCCAAGGAGTGGTGTTCGACTACAAGAGTGACGATCAAAGCTACCGTCATAGGTTTGTACGAGCTTGGAGGATGGTAAACAAAGTGGACAGTAAAACGTTGGGACACAAGAATTTCATTCCTCTTGAGCTTTATCTTAGGTGGGTACAAGCTCGTGCTCAAAAGCTCGCGATGCCTTATCCCTCCATCCTACCAGCTATCATGGAGCATGTGGTTGAAGGAGATGCCCTGTATACTGTCCTCCATCCCGACATGCCTACTTCTCTTGAAGACTTGCAAAAAGGTTGGATTCAGCTAAAGGAAGAATGATACACCTTCGAAGCTCAATTTTACGATAGCAAGAAAAGGGTTTTGGAGCTTACAAAGCAGCTACATGAAGAAAAAAGCTTGAACGCCTACATTGCGCCGAAGAGGATGTGTTCGACCTTTTTATCTTAGAGATTTATTTTGTAAGCCCAAGAGGCATGATGTAGTTATTTTGAACTAATTAATGAAATTTGACGTTTGTTCATTCTTTGTTTATACAAATTTAAATTTCATAAATCCTTGAAATCATTTGCATACACATCTTCCATGCATCATAACATAACATGTTTTCCATGACAGATTTCCTTATCTTTCTGCTATTTATTTAAGCAAGATGGTTATCGAGAAAACAGTGAAAGACCTACAAGCACAAAACTCCCAGTTTCAAGAGACTCTGCTGACCCTGGCCAAGAGGCAACAAGATTTGATGGCGTTGCTAGCAGCCAAAAAGAAACCAAAGAGGAAAGCTTCAGTCAACATGGGTCGAAGATTCAGAGAGCCGATCTGTTAGATACCGGTAGTGGAAGACTCGTCTGAGGAAGACGAAAATCAAATTGGAGAAGCAAAGAGTACCCAGGCTGGGTGTATCAATGATCAAGCGTCCGATGATGAGGATTATTTTGACGAGTAGTATCCTTCTGCCGATGTCAAGTACAAGCAACTAGAAGACAGACTGAAGGCCGTTGAGATTTAAGCCGTCCCTAGTTTGGATTTTGACGATTTGGGTTTAATATTTGGGGTTGTCATTCCCCATAAATTTAAGATACCAGTCTTTGCTAAATACGATGGGGTTTCCAGCCCAAAACTTCACCTGAAATCTTATGTGCGCAAAATTCAACCACACACCGCCGACAAGAAACTCTGGGTTCACTTATTTCAAGAAAGCTTGGTTGGGATGCAACTAGAGTGGTTTTACCAATTGAAGGGTTCCCGTATCCATACATGGGAAGACTTAGGCACCGCTTTCTACCACCAATACTAGTACAATACTGACCTGGAGCCGACAAGAGTTCAACTGCAAGACATGACAATGGGGAAGAATGAAGGGTTCAAAGAGTACGCCCAAAAGTGGAGGGAGTAAAAAAACAACATTAGAATTCTATTTAATTAGTTTTTTTCTTCTATTTGAAGTATTTAAGTTAGATTAGCCCTTAATTTATTGAATTTAGTTTTATTCTGTTACAAATATCAAATATAAATATCCAAAAAAGATATGTCATTTGATTATTTTTTATTATTAGAAAATTTATTAACTTATATACACTTGTACATAAGCCATTAACTAATAATAAATAAAAAAAATTCTAACTTCATCATATTTGTAAATAAAATCACTAACATTGTACTTAATTAAATATTTTACAATTAAATTAATTCAAACATATTACGAATAATTGGATTTCACATCCTCGAATAATTAGTGGTCGACTTAATGTTTATCGATTAATTATTCAAAATTCAAAATATTAAAATTCACAAATAAACTAAGGTCAAATTCCTTCGCCTAGAGCGATCGAATTCAAATAAGGATTAAATCTTTATCGATCAAGTCAATTTTCTTCGCCTCGAGCGAATTAATTCTGATAAAAATCAATATTCTTTATCAATAATAAATTGAATCAATTAATTCTCCTAGAGCGACTTAATTTTGATGAAGACCCGATCTTCTTCAACGATTCAAACCAATTAAAATAGCTCACCAACTATCAAAAATCTTTTTCACTAACATAATAAAAATTCAAGATATTTTCAAAAAAAGGATTAAATAGCGTTGCCTTCAAATTTAACTACGAACTGCGTCTACGATCACTCATATTTCAAACCCTGACAAGGTTCAAGAATAATTCGAAAGCAATTTATGAAATCCTATAAAAAAACACCAACCAAACTATGAACTACGAATTGAGACTCTGATTCCTCATAAGAGGATACTTAGGCACGCAACTTAAAAACCAAGGCGAGTCTCCATGTAATACCCCAAATTTGTCCTACCCTTCTATTTTATCTGGTATATGTGTTTTTCACTTTTCATTTCATCTACACACCTTTCATTAGGTCATCTAACACATCATGCATCATTCATCAATAAGGATGGCGCACTGGGATAGAATTGGGGGTTTCTATATAGGTTTAAGGACATCATTTGGTTTCTCCATCACTATTGATTAGAAGCTAGGGTTTTTATTCATCGTGAGTTTCTTCTTTCATCAAGATACAAAATCGTCTCGAGATCGAGTGTTGAAGTTCATTTGTGTATGCTTAAGACCTCATCAAGGATTGTCAACTGAGATCGTTTGAACTAGGGTTTTGGCATTCTTCAGCATCTTAAGCCATATTCTCCATCTTTGAGCTTCAAAACAAATCATCAGAGTTTCATCAATGATTCTAACTAAGAAGACTATGAGCTATGGCTTTGAGGTTAACTCGTTTCTTCATTCAGTATATACCTCATGAAGATTAGGGTTTATATCCTATTATAATTAGGTCTGACAACATTTTCCCTGGGTGTTTATTGGATAAAAAGGCATGAGACATGGCATCTTGTGATATCATTGGTTACCAAGGCAAAGGTTTGAATCACAAAACATGATTCGAAGAATAAATTTGTGGGTTCACTGCTATACTTGTGGCTTACAATGTATTGGGATGTAACTCGAGCAGGTTTGTTAATCGAAGATTGGTTCAAAATTGTCCATCCAAGTTTTATTTGTGTTCAAGATGAGATTTGAAAGAGATTCATATGAAATACAAATTGCAAGGTGCAAAAACACCATGGTTCCTTTAGGTTACATCTGAAGACATCTATAACATAGAGATCCGTTCAACATGGTTGAGACAAAGGAGATTGGAATTTCAAATTCAATTCAGAAGACTTACGGGATCGTCCTAGAATTGTAAATTCACCACAAAGTGCATTTATGCCATTCAAAGCTATTAAGTCGCTACAACCTCATTCAAATGTTACAACACACGTTCATTACCAGAAAATGACATTTCAATTTCATCCATTACAAAAAACTAAATACACATCAAAATTCATATTGAAATACTCAAAGTCTACATATCCTAAACCTAAGGCTAAGCTTTACCTTTTTCCAATATTCATAACCATTCGCGTGTTCTTCATAATCAATCTTCATGCCTCATCCAAATTCGCGGCTAACCATATCAACATTGCTCCAGCCAATTCATTCCTGCCATAACACAATCTAATAAAAGGAAAAGCTAGCACCAGCCCATACAAGTTCAAGAATATGTGCAGATTCAAACAAAGGAAGAAATTCCATTTTTACTGTCAGCTAATAGCTTAAGCCCCTAACCTCTGTTTCAATTAACCAAAAACCAAAACAAAGTTGTGTGATCGGTGGATCTGGAACTGACTGTTTAACGCTGGTTCGCGAAATGTCGCGGAAGCAAGAGTCGCCACCGTCTTTTATTTTCTCCAAATGGAAAGGACAAAAGCACAGAAAAATTCCTTAAAGAGATTGCTCTCGGTTCGGGAGGTAGGTTATAGAAAGGGAAGGTGTTAGCACCCTTTCTATCCATGGTTATCCATGGGCTCTTAGATACTTGCTCATTTGTGTTTTCAAAATTGTTTGTTTGCTTTTCAATGTGGGTTAAAAAAGTTTCTTTTGAAAAATTTCAGTTCGACTCGTACGTCAGAGTGTTTGAAAAATTGGTTTTGAAAGCTTTTGAAAATGTGTTGGTGTGAAAAGATGTTTTTGAGTTTGTTTTGAGATTAGAGCAAGTATCCTTGAGAACCTACCTACCCTAAGGAATTAGTCTGTGTAAGAGTCCTTTAAAGTAGTGCCATCCCACCATTGAGAGGTAGGTAGCATCACCGTTGGAGGTGTTCGGGTCAATTCGATATTCGGGACGTGGTGATCACCGGAGCAATAGGAAGACACCTTAGAAGCTACCCTCATGCCAGGTTCCCGGATCATGAGGACTTACTAAGACGTCCTCTACTCGACGACCACCTTTCGAAAGGCAACAGTGAGGCGTACCCTAGGGGTGGTGTGTGCGCATTGTGTGTCATGTTTCAGTTATTTGTCTTGTCATGTTTAAAGTGTTCTACGCTTGATTTTAATTAAGACATTCATTCTTGCATGCATATTTAACAATTATAAAGTTTGCGAGAGAAATAAATCTACGACTATTACAAATGGCGCGGGTCCACATCGCCAAAATTAAACCGGACCCGATTTGACAGAAAATAAAATAAAGCAATAAAAAGTGCGAGAAATAAAATTGTTACAAGGCTTTGGGACATGTACATAATCATAATAAACGGCGTAAAATAAATGCGCGAAATTAAATAAATTATGAACATGGGCGTTGGACCCTTTTGCAAAATATTAAATTAATAAGGAATTAAAATAAAATAAAAATTAAATGTTTTTGGTATTTTTTTGTATTTTTTAAGATTTAGAAGGAGAAATTAATTAAAATTAAAAAGGAAGCGTCAAACCCTAATTCTAATGTTTTTTAAGTTATTAAGAAAAAGATTGAATTTTTAACCTAATTTAAATCTAAGTTATTTATATACATTTAATTATACAAAATAAAATAAATAAATAATATTGTGATAAAAAGGAAAAATATGAAAAGGAATCAAAATTGTTAATTAACCTAATTCTACATTTTTTATATTTATTATGACAAGAATTAACAATAAACCCTAATTTAAATTAACTAATTTACATGCAAGTTTTTTATGAAAAATAATTAAAATAAATATATATTATATTTTTGTCTTTTCTGAATTTTCTGTATTTTTTTTATGTATTGTAAAAAATATTTAATTAAATTAAAGCAATAAAATAAATAACATAATGATTAACAATAAAATAAAAATAAGTAAAAAAAATTGAAAGAAATTGCAAACCAGAGTGGGGTGTAGTCCCAAAATTAGAGGTAAGGTTCAGCAAATCAGGCCCATTAAGCTTGTGGATCCATTGACTTTGGCCAGTTGTGTGCTAACGCGTTGACTTGCATTCATGGTACACCTTGACTCTGAGCCCTTTGATGGTCGTCTGGGACACGTGTGTGTTTGGATCAGGATGGCATATGGTGAACCTGGATGTTAGCGTAGCATAGGATTTTGTATTGAAAAATAACATTGAAATTTGCCAGACCTGGGACTTGAACCCAGGTCTTGAGGATTAACCATATCACGTGTTACCAACTGAGCCACTGCATTTCAATTAATATATTATGGTTAATAAATAACAAAAATCAAAACCAACGCGTAGTGGAGGGAACGCGCGAAATTTCAAATGGACGTATCACTGGCTGCCACGGCTTCTTCTTCCTCGCGTACCTGAAACATAAAACACAATAGCAACGGTTTTAACGCGTTGCTTTAAGCATGCTATGGGAAAATAGCGAATAGGGCTAGGGTGGTCATAAATTGATCGCGAGGCTTGTGTCTTCTTCGTCCAGACCTACTGTATACAACCATGGCATTCATGAGTCCTAATTTTCCCTCTATGCAAAAGCCCTAATTCAGAAAACCTGCAACCCTAAATTTTAACAATGGCAAAATCGCCTACAACGCATAATAATCAAATTAAAGTTATGGGTTAGCTTTGAAATCATGTCAGGAATAAGAATTAATCAATGAAATGTCATGAGAGTGCATAGAATATAGAATACGATTTTGGAATTTTCATGGAATTTCTTGAGTTCTGTACACTGGTTCCTTGCCTTTTGATGAGGGTTATGAATTGGAATACGTTCAAGAGATCACAAGGAAGCTATTGAACCAAGTTTTAGGGCTTGAATCGACCTCTAGAGTTGATTTCAGTTTTGAGTTTTTCACGCAATTTTCCAAGTTTGTATCTTGCTTCTGAGCGCAGCTGAGTGTCCAATTCTTTTAGGGTTGTGATTCTGATCATATAGTGAGCATATTAGGTCATCAAAATTGAACAAAATCTCATGCCATAATGGTTTTTGCTAATTGATTTTCCAAGATCTTTTTGAATCTTTTTCTCATGTATTTTGTATCAATTAAGCTCCAATCAACCAAATCTTGCCATATTTAATTGTACACGAAATCTTGAGCCTAGAATGTGTACAAAAAGATTTTTTAGGTCATGTTTATATTTTCTACATATTTAAATAACTTAAATGAATTAATATTAATATAAATTCAAATAAATAATTAAAAATTGAGAAAATACTTCCCCTTGGGCTTAATGGTCGTGCATAGGCTTGGCATGAAGAAACTTGGAAGGAAAATGGGCCCATTAGCATTTTTGGATCATTTGCATCAATGTTGACTTTTCAAAATTCCCAAAAATTTCCCAACTTCCACAAGGCATAACTTGCTCAATTTTTAAGCTTTTCACATGTTCTTGGACATTTTGGAAAGGTCTTTGAGTCCTTTAACCAATGCCTTTGGTCCCATGTCATTTTGATTTACCAATCTCAAGTTATGGCCTTTGACTTAAAGTCCCTTTTTGTTGACTTTTGAAAATGACCTATAATGTTGAAATTGATAACTTTTTGTGAGAGCATTTCTTGGACTTGGAATATGAAGATGAATTGTAGGAAATGTCTTTCTCTTTAAAATTAGATTTGGATGGAATTTTTATGATAATCCATGTGAAAGTTATGCCCTGGTCAATTTCAGTTGACTTTTTCAGCTGTCCAAATATAGTAACTTTTGCATCTTTGATGATTTCTGAGCCAAACTTTGAGAATCATGATCAAGCATTGATCAAATGATGTTTGTGGCTTCAAAATGATATGTTGACCAAAAATTTGAACTTTTGACTGTCAAATGACCATTTTGCCCCTACAGTTGACTGTAGTGCAATTTAGGGTTTTGACTGTGCAATTTTGTGCTGAATGCCTTGAAACTTGATATGAGGATACTTGACCATTTTTGTAGGCATATGAGACTTGATTGGACCTTTGAAAACTTCATTTTCTTGATCAGCACACAAACCCTAGTTTTGCCTGTATAGGAGACCTTTGCACTGTGCAACCCTTGGGGAATTTTGCAGCTTGACTTGGCAATTTCTTGAAGAATATGGGAGGGCAAATTTTGGGGTGCAACAAGTTGCAAACAAAAAAATTCCAACAGGACTCCTTCTAGCAAAAAAACCTACAAACTGTCCAAACAAAATTACACATCCCCTAACCGTTTCCCATTCCTTAATCGTTTCCTAACCAGATTCCAACCTCTAAATAACCCTGCAAAACTTCTAACTATCATTCTAACTGGATTTGCTAGCTCATGTAACATAATCACCAAACAGAATTTCCAACTAACTGTTTCATAACAACCAACCTGCAGCATTCCAACTTCCAAAAAATAGAATTAGCTAATAGCTTATACCAGAATTACAAAGCCAACTAATTAAATTCCTAACCTCTAACCATTCTAGTAACCTATAAACTGTCATAACAAAAAAACCAAAACAGAATTATCTAACGGGTTTTTTTTTAAAAACAGAAGCATAACAGAACTAGCAGCAACCCATAACAGAAAATCAAAACTAACCCTCAACTGTCAAAACCAGCTTCTTAACAGAATTCCCAAACTTCTAACCAACTTCCTCCAAAACTGACTTATAACAGAATTCTTAACCATATTTCTAACCGCTTGGCATCTTCAAACCCATTCAAAAAACTAACTAACCCTAAATGTCCATAACCCATTCAGTATATAACAGAATTCACAAATGCAAGGTGAGGGAAATATCGTTATTCAGTCTCAGATTCACAATTATTTATTCAACCAGAAAAACTCAGAGAGCACTTTTCACGATTCATTCTTAAACACAAGAAAAATCAGTTAAGAGAACTCACCAGAAATCTTCATCTTCCTCTCAGATTCAATACATTGATTCTCTGCATAATCTCCATGATCTTTACTCTTTGCTTCAATCTTTAATCATCATCATCTGCAACCTTCCCTCTCTGTAATTATCAACAAACTTCTACAATTCACCAATTACATAGCCTTCATCCTCTATCACCATAAGCGTTCTCTGATTCTTCATCATCAAAATCACAATAACTTTAATCTGCTCCTTTGCAACAACTTCAAAATATCAATGATAACTTCATGGGATTCAAGATCATCATTGTAGCACATTAGCATCTTCAATACTCACGTTGCAATACAAGGCTCTGTAACTTTCCACTTCGATGAAACTACGAAAATCGTACATAGAGCTTCAGCATCACGAAATCAAGAAGAAAAATGAATGCATAATATAAAAGAAAGATAAAGAGGAGTGAAGATTAAAGTTACAGACACACAAGATCGGAAAGAACTTACCAGATTATCTCTGAAGTCATTATTCTTCGCAGCAGTATTGAAGAGGCGTCAGATGTTGTCCGTGTAAAAAAGAAGAACAATGGTGGTGAGCGCTTGGCTACGGAAACAATGGAACGATAAATATAAACAAGATTAGAGGAGTAAGATAAGAACACCGTTCATGGAAGAGCAGAAGAAGATCGTTAGATCACAAAGATGTGAGGCTTCCATGGCCATATTGAGAGTTGAATCAGTCGGCGGTGGATGGTTTAGTTATGCCAGCGATTGTTTTGACTTCGATCGGAGAAGAGACTCTTTCACAATCACATAAAGTCCAAAACCTAATCCTCTTCAAATTTCGTTTGTTATTCTTATTTTATTTTTTTATATAATTTAATAATGACAAGAAAATTTGAAAATAGTTTGTGATGGTGGGTTGAGAATTCTTGTTAGGCTGAATTACATCCCATAGGCCTGATGCTGTTTTTTGTGATACCTGGAATTTGTGACACAAAAATGCTTCATGGGCTCAAACAGAGTGGGCCTAGTGCCCAGATTTCCATTGCTAGATTATACCTACTGCATATAATTTGCACCTCCAGGCTGCCTCAATTTGATGTTCTTTGGCTAATCATCGTGATTGCTTTTTAATTGATCAGGTAATTATTGTTGAAGAATTTCAAGAGGTTTTAAAGTGAATTAAGAGTGAAATCCTCATCAAGAAATTCAAGGAAGCTTCTGTAGAGTTTTCTTATTGCTTGCATGGCTTCGAAGAGTCAAGATTTCGTGATAGTAATGATGCAACTTTTGTGATGGAGAATGCTTGGAGGTTAATTATTTGATCACTCGCGCGAAGCAGTTTCTGTAGAGGTTTCTTATCGCTTACGTGGCTCTAAAGAGGCAACGGACCTCCTTCGTTCGGTATCATTGTGACTTCATTTTATTCCTCATTCTCGTACTTTACTGCTTTTCTGGAAATAAGGAGAAACAGGGCTTTACTGTAAGCTATGCATGCAAACATTAGGTAGAATTACCTCAAAATTCTAACCTTAGGACCACCATTGCATAATAACATTAGGTGTAGAAATAGGCTAGTCCCCCTTTAACTTTTCTCTCCCTTTTTTCATATGCATCGAAAGCTAAAACTTCTTTTTTCTTTCAAAATTCAAAATACTTTAAATCTACTGATGAGAATCACGCCTTTGCTTAGTATGGGAAATGAAAAGCGGGTCTCTTCTCGATCTTATTGTTCATCATCTCAAGTCTAGGTGTGGTTCAATTCTCAAAGACTCCTTTCATGGCTAAGTAGAAAAATGGCTAATATCTCTCTCTTGAGATCAACTAGTCGTTGTCTGCAACAAAATACAAACCAATTCAAATCACTTCGTGCGCTCAAGCACCTTTCTCTAAAACCCTTTTCAGGTAAGGACATGATTAATTTACTTCTGTGCCAACATATAAGTCTCCAAAGGTCGAGCTGCGACAGAAGGCGAAATTAACTTCGTCCATAAAAAACACAAACAAACAAAAACATGTGAGCCGAACTACGGTAGCTCTAATTCCTCAAAACAGATACGTAGGCATTGGGGTAGGGCCCAAGCGAGCACAATTTTATTTTCCCTACATTCTTTTCCCCTTTCTTTTGCATGCATTCTCGCTTCAGTAGTATAGTAAACAGTAAGCATAGATTAAACACACCCATAAGATAGATAACAAGAGTGGATACCGTAGAGTACTACGGGCGTGTGGGGTGCTAATACCTTCCCCTTGCGTAACAGACTCCCTTACCCAATCTCTCGGTCGCAAGACCGTGACTTCTCCCTTCTCAGGTTTTCTCGATGTTTACCTTTCCCTACATGTGGGATAAAAGACGTTCAATGGCGACTTCATTGTTTGATGATTTTCAGCCGGTTGTTTCACCCCCAACTAAAAAACTAAAACCCTTTTTGGTTTTCTAAGCTTTGAAATTATATACCTTTAAAATAGAAATTCCCATCTTACCCGTAGACCTAAAAGTAGAGCCCCTTGAGAACAAGGGAGATGAAGGGTGCCTAACACCTTTCATTCATCTAATTGACTTATGAACTTAGAATCTCTGAAACAATTAGGGTTATCCGTTACTTTCTCGTCCTTAGGAAAAAACTAATAGTGGCGACTCTGTATTTTTTATCGGTTGTGATAGCTGATGACTCAGCTGGGGATACAATCCTAGGGTTAGATTCTACCCCTCTTTTAGGTCTATGGTTTTTTGGGCTTCTTTTTCTATTTTTGGTATGTGTGTTTCTATAAATGTTTATTTTTTTATTTTATTTATTCATGTTATTCATTATTATCATTGTTGGTGTTGGATTTCATTTAAAAAATATAATCAAACCTTAGAAAGAAGGATTGTCTATTGGTCAAGGGGGGTAAACACCCCTACGAGCTTTTGTGACGACTTATCCTAGAGTCAGCTGAATTCCAAAGAGAATATCTTTTAGAGGGCTAGGCTCTCTAAGAGGTAGGACTTTGTGATTTGGCCAATGTCTTTGTATAACCCTAAATCAAAATATCATGGTGAGACCTTGTACGACCTTAGAGATGAAAGCCTCGATCTACAAAGAGGATCCACTTAAGAGAGGCCCTTGGCCTTTCCCTCCAGTGTTGTCCATGATACTCTTAAGGAATTCACCTTTAGGGGGAGGGTAAAATATTCGTAGAAAGAAACTAGGAACCTACCTACTAAGGATACCTTATATAAATCCATCAACATGTTACATCACCATGCATACATACATCATCACATTTAAAAATATTCATTATTTTTGCATTTATTTTGTCTTACTCACAAGATTTCTAAAAAAATAAAGAAAAAGAAAAGGTTTTTGTGTGAGTATCCTAAGAAAGAATCATAATAATAAGCCAACTATCCACATTGGTGCCCCATTGCTTGACTTGAAGAAAATGAAGCTGATTAGAGGGAAACTACCTTGCAATTCTACGGAAAATTTTATTCGTTGCTATAGCAATATTATGGATGTACAAGGATGAATGTGCAAGTAGGGGCTATCTCTGCCCTTGTTCAGTTTTATGATCCTCTGCTAAGATGATTTACCTTCCAAGGCTTCCAATTAGCACCTACCTTATAAGAGTTTGAGCAAGTTTTATGGTTTTCCAAGATAAAAGAAGGTCCCTACACAAGAATCGGGCAAGTCATCAAAATTGATGATTTGGCTAAAGAATTGGGAATACCATCTCCCGATCTAATGCTTAATTACAAAGCAGATGGTGAAATCCAAGGAATCAAGAGGCAATACTTGGAGTCTAAAGCTTTGTCTTTTGCAGATAAGGGTGAATGGGAACCTTGTGGAGATATTTTGGCAATGTTAATCTTCGGTTTAGTTTATTCCCCAATACTGCAGATTTCATAGACTCGGTGGCTATTGGTGTATTTTGGGCCGTGAAGGTCTTAAATAAATACCCTAGTCCTACTTTTCTTGATCACCTATACTAAATTCTTCATGTATAACATGAGAAAGGAGGGGGAATACTACAATGTTGTATTCCTCTTTTATATTCATGACTCTTGTCACATCTTGATAAGGTGATAAGTGCAAATTGTTGTGAATTGTCTCGTTTTCGTAACATTTGTTGTATGATTGTTAGGACACTTTCTTTAGGTTTGCATGGCGTGACAATACCATGGCATGATGAGAGGAGGGTACTAGCTCCCACAATAAAGGTGTCGAGCTTACGACGTAAAACAAGCATGTTTGTTTGTATTTGTTTATGTGTGTGGTGATTTGTGCTTTAACAAGTTGAAACAAGGAAATATTATGAATTTAAAATCTTCAGTTTTTAACTTGTTAATTCATTTTCACCCGGTTTTCATATCGCTATTTGCATTTTTTTGTTATGTCAATTTATGTTTTCCGAAACCTTGTCGTGTTTAGCTTGAGGAGTTTTGTTCGTTGTATATATTTTAAATTTTGTACATTGAAATTTTGTTGGAGTATTATTTTTCTAATTCTTTTGTTGTTGTTTGGACTCCATTTTTGGTCCGGTAACTTGTAGAATATTGAGGTGATTTGTCAAGTTTGACCATTTCGACTTGCGAATGCGTGGTAATGATTTTATTAAAGTTTTATACACGTTCGAGGTATGTGTTTATCGCTTTCTATACTTTAACATATTCATGATACTTAGACTTTTTACAATTTTTATTCCATTCATTATTTTGTATACTTGGTCATTTACGAATCAATTTAGTTCCTACCCTTTTTGTAAGGTAGTTTCCATTGTTCACATATGCTGGAGACCACAATTCTTGTTTTAACTGGATTTTATTATGCTTAATCTTTTATTTGTGTTGATTGTATGAAAGCTTGAACATGATCAAGGCATTTTTTTGTTTCATTTTGAGCACAACTACCTTGTCCAAATAATTCAATTCAGCTTGTGAGTGTGTGATCATTAGTAACCCCTTTGAGCTTTTTGTCGATATCCATGTTGTATTTGCTAAATGCTTGTCTATGAGTGTTTAGTTTCTCTTTTTGCATGGATGTTGATTCTTTGTTTTCTTGAATCCTCAACCATTGTTTTGGTTTTAATTTTTACCTTGCCTTAGAAAGTAGGGAGTATTCACTTTAATGTATGTTTGAATTCAAGTTGGGGAGAAAAATGATTGTGTATTTATTGGTTGATTGCTATGAGGCTGAAAAGAAAAAGAAAAGAAAAAAAGTGAGAAAAGAAGTGAAAAAGAAGTGATAGAAAAAGAAAGAAAAAAAATTGAAAAAGCTTTGAAAAAGAAAAAGAAAAAGAGTATGGAATAATGTTGTGTTGAATAAGTGATATGTGTTTGTTTGAAATTTGGGATGAAGAAGAAGTTTGATTGAAATTCTATTATTTGAAACTTTGTAGAAGTAATTATTCCCTTAGGTTTAGGAAAGTTTTTGTTTCGATTAGCTTTAGGACTTATCACTTGTTTGTTAACGAAGCTACATTACAACCTTGAAAAGCCCTAGAGATTATTGCTTTTATATTTTCAATGAAATTTTTTTGGATGAATGCATAATTTAGTCTATTGTTTGCAAGATTGTTGGATGAGTGGAAATATCCCATTTTTGTGGGGTTTTCATCTACCGATGATTATGTTTGCTAGGTGTGATTCATTTGTGACCAAGTATGGTTTTAGAATGTTTGGTATATTCTTTGTATTTAGCTTTTGTTTCATGTTTATATTATCGTCGTAGTTTAGTGGTAAGTATGTTTCTTCATGTGTACCGTTTTTCATTTGAACCATTGCATTTGTTTTTCGTTTTCAAAACCTGTTGATTCATGACTCTTTGATTTATCATACTTTGTTCTTTATGTTATTTGACTTTGTTTGAGGACAAACAATAGTTCAATTTGGGGAGAGTTTGATAAGTGAAAATTGTAGCTATTTTTGTATATACTTTTTGTTGCACTTATCGACTCTTTGTTGTTAATATCGTTGAATAAACCCGACTTTTGTGTAAATACGTTTAGTTTGTGTATAATGTGTTTCCTTGTATAAAGTGTATCATTCGATAGTTTTGTATTTATTTTGTAGGTGTTTGAGCATTGTTGGAGCAATGTGGAATAAAGCACCAAGATGCATTTTTGGATCAAATATAAATAAGGCCAAGATTGGAGGCCATTTAAATTGCAGAGAAAGCAACACAAGTTTCCTTCCTGTCATGGATCGCCGGGCGAAGGGAAGGAGTCGTCAGGTGAAATTTTGAAGACCAATGTTGATGAAAGCTCTGCCTTGCTTCGCTGCTGCATCACTGGGAGAGGAGAAGATGCATCGTCGGGCGACGTGAGTCTGTCGCCGGGTAAAAGAGGATATTTGTTTTAGTTGAGGATGTGGCTTTTCCTGGGCCTTGTATATAAGATCCATTGTCGGGAGACACTTTTATATCGCCGGGCGATGGTTGCAGATCAGATTTTCCTTATATTTTCATTTTCTGTTATTTTGGAAGGTGATGGTTTTGGGGGGTGATTTTTGTTCTCCCAACTCCATCAACCTCATTTTTGTAGTGGATTAGCTTAGATAACAACACTAGGGCTTTGCTTATGGATGATTGGAGGTGGATTTCTCATTGACCGACTCTGACAAACCGGAAGATTTGTGGTTTATCTCTTCTCCTCTCTATGTATTTCTCTTTTGTTGGGTTTTGTACATGTATTTTACTTCGAACTTATGTATATTTGTCGCCCATGGTGTTATATTAAACTTTCTTTACAAATCTTTGTGGATTATTGTCTTAGATTTTTGCTCTGTGCTAGGTATTTGAGTTGTTATAGACATATACTGCTTAGATTCTTATCTAGGATGATTATCTGGTAGTTTTTGAACTCTAGAGATAAATTTAGAACTGACATCTACTTGGGTATCAGAGCTTAATGCCTCTGTGTTGTTGTGCTGTGTTGAGAGATAATCACTATGATCATATAGTTGTCTTCTGTGTTATTCAGAAGGTAGAGAAATCATTTCTTTGGTGATACAGTCGGTCTCTCAATTTGGGTTAGAAATGACTTAGGATATGAGTGATACATGGTGACATTGATGAGTATTGTTAGGTTGAATGTAACTAGTCGATATATTTAAGTCTGTGATGAGTAGATTATATGCAGGCTTGATAAGTTCTTCCTTAGTTTTTACTTTTGTTTACATTTATTTTCTGTTGATAACATTTTCTTTACAAACCGATTCAAACCAAACTCATAACCGCGAGAATTTATCAAACGGTAATTCAATAACCAATCTCTATGGACACGATAAATTCCCGGATAAATATTTCCAAAACTTTTGTTGCTTGCCGTTACACCGCTCCCAACATAAGGAAAGCTATATGATCAAAGACTTAACAAGAGATGAGTGGTCACAAAAGTTAAGGGACCTCACTGCTAATTCTATCTTATGGTGTCTTAGGAAGCTTGAAATAAAAGAGACAATCTTTAGCTATAGAGACTTCCTTAATGTTCCTCTAATTAGAAACTGTGGCTGTATCAACTATAATCCCACTTTGGCTTTACGTCAACTTGGATATCCTTTGGAAGATAAACCTTCTGATTATCAACATCGACAGTTAGTCCTGCATGATATGGGGCGAAGTAATCCCGGCCTACTCAATAAAATCACCCAAGCTTTGGGAAAGGTCCATAAGCATAAAAAGGTTCGAATCAACAAGCATCTTGATGTTTCTGATTCTCTCTACCAACCAAAGACGCCAACCTCAACGCCAATACCCGTCGAGGAAGTGGAAGAGCTTAGGGCTTCCATTTGTCAACTTGAAAGAGACAAAAAAGACTTATAGCACCACCTCTACGAATCCAACTATGAAAGGAACCAGTTACAGTCTAACCTCAATCAAAGAGACCAACGAATTCATGAGTTGGAAAGGGAAAACCAGAATAAGGAAGCGTGGTTCCAAAATATTAGCGGTGTCCTCCGAGAAAGCAAGGGGAAAGAAACATGAGAACATTCTCAAAGGTGGAAGCTGAAGTACTCCTCCTGGAACGAGAACCCAAATACGAGAGAGTACATCAAAACCTAAAAGAACTCCAAGACCACTGTCGTTCCTTGTTACAGACTTACAAGGAGGCACAAAAGAAAAACAAAATATGGGAAGAGAAGTATACCAAGATTGCTCAAGCGGGATAAAACTGTTAGAACATAGTTTGATTCTACAACCCTTGTAAGAGTTTTGATGATAACAAACACTCAAAGAACAATTATGCTCCCTAAATAAGTATTTTATTTTGAAGAGAAGTTCTGATGGAAGAAGCACAAAATATGAGTTAGATCGTTGTTTAAACTCTGATTCAACACATCTTATTCAGAAAGCAATCTGCATAACACGCTTATATAGAGAAGTTCTCAAGCTACAACTTCTGAGTGCACTAAAGGCTGCGAACAGGAACTCCATTTTTATGATTCATCTAGTTCTGGAAAGAAGTAAAGGAGTCCCAACGGTAACATACATCTTCTGAAGCATTTTGAAGCAAGCATGTTCTGAAGCGTTACATTTCATTTATGGCTATTCAAAAGTAATGGCTGAAAGAGGAAAAGAATCTCTATGTTTAGAATGTTCTTTAATTACTATTCATCAACATTCCAAAAGCTCCTCCCATGCGTTTCCTATATATACAAGACTTGAAGGAGAAATCGTTTACGATTTTGCTGCGCACAACAAATGAAATATTTCCATCACCTTCATCTTACAAAAATTAATTTGTGTAAAACATCACTTGTGTGATACAGTTTTATTAGAAAACATATATTGTAAACTCTTTCAAATATTGTATTGTGTAATACCTTGAGAAAACCGGGTTGTGGTTTAAACTCAAGTAGACGTTGACGATTGTCATCGTATCTGTGTAATAAAGTTTGATTAGTGGATTAAGACCTCGTTGAGAGAGGTGAAATCACCTTGGCGGGTGGGCTGGAGTAGTTTGAGTTCAAACGAACCAGGATAACCAACGTGTCTTTTATTGTAAGTTTTAAAAACCCCAATTCAAAGCCCCCCCTTCTTGTGTTTTTCCATTCTTCAATTGGCATCAGAGCGTCTGGTTCTGAGTATAAACACTTAACTGTGTCAAAAAAAGATCCAAGCAAGAAAAACACTATGGTGGGACCAAGTCAAAACATCAGCAATGATTATCATGATGAGAAAGACAGAATCAGTAGAAAACCTCCAATCTTTGATGGTGAAAACTTCGATTACTGGAAAGACAAAATTGAAAGTTTCTTTCTAGCTCATGACGCCGATCTCTGGGATATGGTGACTGATGGGTAGATTCATCCAGTTGACGAAAGCGGTCAGAAGATTGATAGAAAAAGAATGACAGATCATCAAAAGAGGGAATTCAGAAATCATCACATGGCCAGAACAATTCTCTTGAGTGCTATCTTGTACACAATATGAGAAAATCACAAACAGAGAATCAACAAAACACATGTTTGACTCCTTAAGAATGATGCATGAAGGAAACATGGAAGTCAAAGAAACCAAAGCTCTTGCTTTCATTCAGAAGTATGAAGCCTTCAAAATAGAAGAAGATGAAACCATTGAAACAATGTTCTCAAGATTTCAAATTCTGGTTGTTGGGCTAAAAGTTCTGGATAAAGGGTACTCAACTGCAAATCATGTAAATAAAATCATCAAAAGTTTACCCAAGAAATGGAGACCCATGGACAACTCTCAAACTGGCCAAAGATCTGAACAAAATCACTCTCGAAGAACTTGTCATCTCCCTGAGAAGTCATGAGATAGAGTTAGAATAAGATGAGCTCCAGAAGCAAGGTAAATCTTTAGCTCTTAAATCTAACAAAAAATATGAACCGAAAGTTTTGCAGGCAAAAGAAGAAAACTCTGGTGGATCCTCATTAGAAGAAGATGAACTATCTCTTCTCTCTAGAAGAGTTAGTCAGTTGTGGAAGCACAGGCAGAGGAAGTTCAGAACTTCCAGAAGAACGAGAAATCATTCTAAACCATCTTCTGGATACAGAAAATCAAGTAATAGAGACATTGTATGCTACAAATGCAATGAAAAAAGGCACTACAAGAGCGATTGTCCAAATATTTAAAAAGAGAAACCTAAGAAGAAGTTATTTAAGGAAAATAAGAAAAGTCTCATGGAAACAAGGGACAACTCAGATTCTTCTGAAGTTGAAACAAAATCAGAAGATGAAAGAGCCAACATAGCCCTAATGGCCAACGTATCAGATGACACTGGGTCATCTGGATCAGAATCATACTTAGAGGTAGAAGAGGTATTCTCTAACTTTTCTAGATCTCAATTAGAAGAAAGTCTGTATGAAATTCTTGAAAGATATCAGCAACTTCGAGTCATAAACAAGAACCTGAAAAAGGATATAGTTTCTGACTCTGAAGAAACTAAAAAACTGTGATCAGAAAACTCTGAGCTTAAAGAAACAATTTCTAAACTAGAAAATAAATTACAAAAGGCTCAGAAATAAACTATCTCAGAAGTACCTAGTAACTATGATAAGATCATAAAGGAATATGATCATTGATCGGGACTTTATGAGTCTGTCGAGATACTAACTGCAAGTATACAGTTCAGTCGTTCTAGTTTTAAAAGATTATCGAACCCACAGAGAATGAGGATCAATTGCATACGATCTAATGCTACAGTTTGTCTAACTAAGCGATGAATATTCGATTTTTGGGGGAAACAGTTTAATTAAAAATAATAGTACTAGTTAACCGGTATGTGATAATCGGACTTAGGGAATTCGGTGAATCGCTTGGCCTATAAAGTATTTCGGTAAAAGCTAATTGTTTAAAAACCTGAGACATACACTCCCGTGTTTATGAAATAAGTCATGCTACTAAACCTAGTGGATGCACTTTAAATTTAATAACACTTTTTGAAAACAATTTGAGTTTAATTAATTTATTAAAACACTCTCGTGTATTTAAAAATCAATGTTTCGTTACCACTATCTGGGTTGAACCCCAGCTCTCGCATGCAGGTTCTTGCCTTAATTAATTTCCCACTCTCGTGGCAAAATCGTGTTAATTAACCTCTCACTCTCGTGACAAGGTTAGTTAAATTAATCTTGGAAATTGGAAACCAGAAATTGTTTTATAAATATTTTTGGCCAAGGTATCACTGAATTCCTTTAGTTCTTACGGGTCACATACCGGTATTAATAATTTAGCCGGACATAATTAACTTGGAAGCAATACAATTCAAAATATAATTCATAACAACAATTGGCATAATATAAAAACTGAATAAATATTAATTTCAATAAAAACCTGGAATCAAAGTTGCTATGGTAATCTTGAAGTATTACAATAATCCTTGAGCTTGATTGCAGTAAATAATTCGTGTTAATTCTTGAAGGAAGAATTAACACTTAAAACTAAAAACTAAAACTTGGAATGAAAATTACAGGAACGTGAAAACAATATTCCAAAACAAGCAAATGGAAAATAATTGCAAAAGAATAATAATATTTGTTCTGAGGAAAATTCTTCGACCCCTGGTACTTTGCACTGGCACACATATATATAGCATAGGAAAAACAGCAGTTAAGAAATCTTGAGGAAGTCTTCAATGGAGAGAATATAGGGAGCACTAATAGTGGGTGGCAGGAAAATAGGAGACTCAACAGGAAGAGAGGAGAACGAGTCTGCCCTTCAATGCCCACGTCTCTATCCATGTATAACGTCCACCTTCACGCGCGTGACGGTCGTCACAGGTGGGTGACGGTCGTAACACGCTGAAGTAGCGCATTACGCTCGTCAGTGATGTGTGACGAGCGTTTCTCCAAGTTGGGGGGCGTTACGCCCGTCACAAGGGTGTGATGACCATCACTATTCCAAAAAATCCAAACTTTGTATTTTTTTATTCTTTTTCTTTGTTTATTGTCTAGCCTTCTTCATGTTGTCCTTTTCCATCGGTTTGAGTCGACAAATGTTATGCCTGTAAAAAGACAAATAATCTCGGAATAATCGGGGGTTAGACGACTTAATGAAATATAAAATCGGTAAAAAGCATGGTAATTATATGATATGATTTCTCGTTATCAATCATAACTTTCAAAAATTTCTTGCTAAAAACATAGATAGAAGCAAGATGGCTTCAATGATCTATGGAGTTAGAAGAAATTGCAGAAAAGGAATAGGATACAAGAGTAAAGTATATCAACCTAAGAAAGTTAAGGATATGGTCATAAAACACACACCTCTTTATTCTCACTTCACATGGGCACACCATGACATAAAGTATACTAGTGATGCTTTTTCTGCTAAACCAAAATTCAAACAGAATTTTGGTAACTCTAACAAATAAGGACCCAAAAATATATGGATACCTAAGGAAAAAATTGTCTATGTTGTAGATGTCTTTAACAGCAACATTGAAACACCAATCTTGGTACCTGGAATCTGGATGCTCACGACACATGACGAGAAGAAAGCATATGTTCCAAAGCCTAGAGCTTAAATCTGGAGGCTACGTAGGTTTCAGAGGCAATCAGAAAGAAAGGATTATTGACTCTGGAACTATTGGTAACGATACACTTCCTTCTATAACTAATGTTCTATTAGTAGAGGGATTAATCCATAACCTGTTATCCATAAGTCAATTAAGTCATAATGGTTATGATATAATCTTCAATCAAAAGTATTGTAAAGCAGTTAGTCAGAAAGATGGATCTGTCCTCTTTAATGGAAAGAGAAATAACAACATTTACAAAATAAAACTTTCTGAACTAAAAAGTCAGAATGTAAAATGCCTATTGTCTGTTAACAATGAGCAATAGATCTAGCACAGAAGATCTGACACGTCTAGATTATGTCTATAAACTTAAGAAATAGTTATATGGTCTGAAACAAGCTCCCAGAGCTTGGTATGAAAGACTAAGTAACTTTCTCTTAGAAAATAATTTTACCAGAGGGAAGGTGGACACTACTTTATTTTGTAAAATATATAAAAATGACATTCTGGTTTGTTAAATTTACGTAGATGCTATTATTTTTGGATCTACTAAAGCCTCTATAGGAAGAGAATTTGCTAAATCTATGCAGACAGAATTTGAAATGAGTTTGATGGGAGAACTCAAGTTCTTTCTGGGTATCCAAATCAATCAAACTCCAGAAGGAACCTACATATATCAAAGCAAGTATGTCAAAGAACTTCTGAAGAAATTTAACTTGTCAGAATGTAAGCCAGCCAAAACTCCTATGCATCCCACATGCATTCTAGAAAAGGAAGAGGTAAGTAATAAAGTAGAACAAAAGATCTACAGAGATATGATTGGTTATCTTTTATATTTAACAACTTCAAGACCTGATATTCTGTATAGTATCTATATGTGTGTTAGATTCCAATCAGATTCTAGAGAATCTCACTTAACAATTGTTAAGCGGATTTTTAAGTATCTAAAAGGTACTACTAATCTTGGTCTTTCTTATAGAAAAACCAAAGAATACAAATGAGTAGGGTACTATGATGCTGACTTCGCTGGAGGCAGAATAGAAAGGAAACGTACTTCTGGAAGCTGGCAATTTCTGAGAGATAATCTAATCTCGTGGTCCAGCAAGAGGAAATCCACCAATGCATTATCAACTGCTGAAGCTGAATATATAGCAGCAACTGGATGCAGCACACAAATGCTCTGGATGAAAAGCCAACTTGAATACTTCAACATATATGGGAGTAACGTTCCTATTCTTTGTGACAATACTTTTTCTATATGTCTTTCAAAAAATACCATTTTACATTCTAGGGCTAAGCATATAGATATTAAACATAATTTTATTAGGGACTATATTCAGAAAGGAATTTTTTTCATTAAAATTCATACACACATACCATCAATAGGATGATGTTTTCACTAAACCCCTTTCTGAAGATAGGTTTAATTTCATTATGAAAAATCTCAGCATGAAACTATGCCCAGAATGATAGTTTTATTTATGTATACATTAACCCTCAGAACTTTATGCCTTTATTTTTTTGTGTGAACATCTGATCAATAGTTCTTCAGAAGTAAGAAGGAAAGTTGTATCAGGATCTATCTAAGAAGATCTGAACATTCTCCAAATGGTTCATTTCAAAGATAGAAGCTTGCAGTTCACAATATCAACATTTGTCAACTCAACGCAAGGTTTTCCTCTAAGGCTGAACACATGTTTAAATTTTGAAGAGATTGGAACATTGATTGGATGCATTGAGACTCGTGTCATATCTGTTACTGTTTCATATCTTTATGATATTTCTCAGGAATCATTAATTCTAGTAATCATTCTATTTAAACCCTTTTCTTGTTAATTAAGTCTCCTATTTTCCTATATATACATTGCTCACTTTCACTATCATTTTTCCACTTTCAATTCATTTTTATCTCTTAATTTTGTTCAATCTTTTAAAAACCCTAAAGAGTCTGTATGAAAAATGGCTTCATCCCAACAACTTGCTCAAAGCTCACAAAGCATTCCTAGCTCTTCTTCTTCAACAACAGAAAGGTACAAGAACCCTCAAGAACTCTCCTTACTCCCATTGGTTCACTAGAAGTTCTGTGTGATCTCATTGTAGACTTCGTCAGCATGAATGAAAATAGATACGATCTAACCCCTGATGTTGAGTTCCAAGGATGGAACAAGTACTTTGATTGCCTACTGGGTCCAGTTTTTCCAAGACTTGTTAAAGAATTCTTGATTCACGCTACAACTTCAAATCATCAGGTCACTTCCTTTATGATGGGGAAGAAAATAGTCATCTCTGAAGATCTCATTGGGCGACTGATAGGTCACGACGACTGCGGTATTCATTACAGCGATATGGCTGACAAAAGATATGACCTAACAAAGATTTCAAAAGAAATTTTTACTTCTGGCCAACCATCCAACAAAATTAAAGATCTGAAAGATTACCTCAGAATTTGGTAAAAAATCATTTTGGGTTGCATCAATCACAAAACCCACAAGTTCTCCAGACTATATCAACATTGATCAGCAGTATCTTCTGTACTTCGTAGCCACCAAAGAAAAGGTTAATCTCCCACATATTTTGTTCAATCATCTAAAGACCAACGTCAAAGAGATAAGAGAAGAAGAAATAACAAAGAGAGATTGGATCTCTCTGGGCAAACTCATTTCAGATATTTTGACAGAAAACAAACTGATAGAACATCTGACTGAGGCTCAACAAGTCAGCATTCTGGAAGCTTGTGCTAGTAAACCTCTCAATGCTAAGAATCTGAAGAAGATGAATATTATTGAAACCATCAAGAAGGATCCAACAATAACAACCATGGAAGTCATTACCACTAGAAGAGTACCTCTGAAGGAGTTTCCTCTCTTCTCTTAAACATATGCTTCTCTAGATATTATTCTCATATATCTGGATGCTTGCAAAAGGGATGGGACAAATCCAGAAGTGAACATCTGTGATCTGAGACAACAACCTCTGGAAGTTTCTCCCAGAAAATGAAGGAAAAAGAAAGCTGCTGGAGAAGGAATTTCTCAGAAGACTCCAAAACTTCCAAAAAGAAAGGTAATCCATCTTTTATTTCTATTGTTGAATCAACACTGTTATAAACATCTGAAAACCCTCCTTCTTCAAAACCCACAGAAGATCCATCGCCTCAAACCTTTGATGACTTTGACATTGAATTTGACACCTCACTATCTCTAGATAACCTTCTGAACAATCCACCTACTACCCATCTTGACCAAAATCATCCTGAACTTACTCAAGTTCTTTTTGATATTGATCAATTTGATCTGCTGTTTGAAGCTCCCCACACAAAAAATCCAAACTTTGACTCTGATACCACAAAATCCATTCCTGGAATCACCTGCCCTCTCATGGTCTCTCAACCACCCACAATTCCCTCAACTTCCTCACAAAACCTCTCCATCCCAGATATTCCATCTCCCTATCAATCCATTCCACCAAACTCACCAAATCCACCCATTGTCATCTCTGACTCCCCCTCTCCCAATAACCACTCAGAAGATCCCCTTCAAATAGTTATAGACTTAGAAGCCTTGGACAATCTCGTCACAAGTTCTCAGAAAATCGCCATTCCAAAACCAAAACCAAAAATTTTCAAAGCAAATGTTGGCAAATCTCTGCTGATTTTTGAAACAGAAATACAAGAATGGGTTAACTCTCTAAAGCTAGCTTGCGTAGAAAATCTTAATCCAGTTGCTTCCGATTCTCATTGGAACCAGTTCAGAAAATTGTTCAACTTTGAATCCCTGAAACTCAAGGAGCTAAGTTATGAAATTTCTCAACAGAACTTCTGTGATCATTTGAATATCTTTAAGGATCAAGTTTTGCGTCATTGGGAAAATAAGCCAATCCTTCTACTAGACAATGTTCCTTGGGAAGATCATCAGCCAACAGAATGTGGTGAACCATCCTCTGATCCTCTTCCTCTGGTTATGTTTCAAGACAAAGGCAAGGAAGTTGAAAAATCTCCTGAGTCAGAATCAGCTGCAACTTGCTCTGAAAAAGTGATTCCTTCTGCTGATATACCCTCTTCATCTCTTGTGCTACAAACTCTGGAGGAGTTGAAGAAGGAGAATGTTGTGTTTAAGGAAAGTCTAGACAAGTAGGATGATACGTGCAAGGAAATCAAGGGGATTCTTAGAAAACAAGAGGAATCAAATAGTCAGATCAAGAGTTTATTGAAGCCTTGTTCACACAAATTCCACCACCTCAAACTTAGTTCTGAAATTTGTTTTCTTCATTTTTTATTTGTTTCCTTCAGAATGTGTTTTTATTGGAATCTTTTTGAGTACAACATGCCTTTTATTGTCTAAAGTGTTTTTATTGCTTTTTGATTCTTGACAAAAAAGGGGGAGAACGTAAGATATTTTAAATATAACAGTATCGAGACTCAGTCTCAAACATTTTGAAAATCATAACTTCTATTGTTTTTTTTTCTGAAAGCAAAATAGGAACAAACTCTGTTGAGGATAGAAGTGGACGCATCAAAAATAATTTTCTCCAAAACTCTGATCAGAACAATCTTCAGGGAAGTATTTCTACTCTATTTGAGTATCCAACTCAGGGGGGGGGACTTTAAATGATTTATGTTCTTTAAGTTTCTATCAAAATATCCAAGTTTTTGACATAAAAAAAGAGGGAGATTGTTAGAACATAGTTTGATTCTACAACCCCTGTAAGAGTTTTGATGATAACAAACACTCAAAGAACAATTATGCTCCCTAAATAAGTATTTTGTTTTGCAGATAAGTTCTGATAGAAGAAGCACAGAAGATGAGTTAGATCGTTGTTTAAACTCTGATTCAACACATATTATATAGAAAACAATATGCATAACACGCTTATATAGCAAAGTTCTCAAGCTACAACTTATGAGTGCTCTAAATGTTGTGAACAAGAACTCCGTTATTTTGATTAATATAGTTCTGGAAAGAAGTAAAGGAGTCCCAACGGTAACATACATCTTCTGAAGCGTTTTGAAGCAAGCATGTTCTGAAGCGTTACATTTAATTTATGAATATTCAAAAGTAACGGCTGAAAGAGGACAAGAATCCCTATGTTTGGAAGTTCTTTAATTACTATTTATCAACATCCCAAAAGCTCCTCACATGCGTTGCCTATATATACAAGACTTGAAGGAGAAATAATTTACGATTTTTCTGCGTACAACAAACGAAATATTTTCATCACCTTCATCTTACAAAAATTCATTTGTGTAAAACATCACTTGTGTGATACTGTTTTATTAGAAATCACATATTGTACACTCTTTCAAATATTGTATTATGTAATACCTTAAGAAAACCGGGTTGTGGTTTAAACTCAAGAAGATGTTGACGGTTGTCATCGTATCTGTGTAATAAAGTTTGATTAGTGGATTAAGACCTCGTTGAGAGAGGCAAAATCACCTTGGCGGGTGGACTATAGTAGTTTTAGTTCAAACGAACAAGGATAACCAACATGTATTTTACTTTAAATTTTTAAATCCCCAACTCAAACCCCCCTTCTTGTGTTTATCCATTCTTCAAAAACAACAAGATTATAATCCCTGCACTTTACAAGGAATATCCAAAGTATAAAGGCAAACATGCAAAACTTGCCTTCTTAGCGAACAATCTCATTGGTGACATCCCTAAAAGTTTGAGAGATGTAGAAGACGTGATGATGCCTCTTCTGAAAGTTATTGAAGACTTCTTCAAACTTCGTAGAGGAATGGTTGATGGTTTCAGGGCGGAGATCCGCAAACGTGCTTAGGAGATTTTGAGATTTTTTCTTTGGTTATTTGACATTCAGTTATTTTGGTTCAGCATTTCCTTTCAGTATTTTCCTTTCAGTATTTGTTTCGGTATTTGGAGTGTATTCCCATTTTTAAGGATGGTTATTATTCAATAAAAGTAGTTCTGCTTCAGTATTTCATTGTGGGGTACTCACCAATAAAAACCAAAACCTGAAGAAAAAAAATAAAGTTACAAAAGGAAATCCAATGTGAATAAGACATAAAATTAAAATTTTAGCATATTCATAAAAATCCAATCACATGCATCTACATCTCATAAAAAAATTTCAAAGTACATCCTCGATTGGATAATTGCATGATTTCAGAGGAAACCGCCACTCCGGCTCCATTTCCTTGTAAAGATGGTAAAACTTTACCGTGGGAACATAACCCCATTGTATACATCAAAGGACAAAGGCGATTGAGCTTGCCTCCAACCACCAAAGAGAATGTCGTTATAAACATAGCATAAGCAAGGGGCAAAAGGATACCATCAAATATAAGGATGCCGATTAATCCAAAGAAGTGACCGAAATATATTCAAATATCTCAATCATGTCCCTGCTTCTAAAGTTTCGAGGCTCAATAAAAATCATTGGTGAAAATCCTAAAAGTTCCGCTCACATAACTAAGAATTTCATTTTGAACAAATTCTATGAAGTGTTGACAAATCTAACCCAAGCGGGGCATCTCTAGGTTGACGTCATAAAGAATTTCCTTCACAAGATAAGACCCACAATTAAAGCTCTACATATTTTCATTAATTGTACGAACACTGGCTTATTAAGGGTGTTAATTTATAGTGGGTCGTCCTGAATATAATGCATAAGCTTACTATGATGGGGGAATAATATTGAGGCCAAGTATAATGACCTTTAATGGCATTCAAGGTTCTGTACATGAAGAAGAGAATTGTCTAAATAAATGTTGAACCTCATACCTTTAAATGCATGGGCATAAAGCTTGCATATTCTTGCCTGCTTGGAAGACCATGGATACACGTAGCATGGGCAGTTTCCATTGACTCCCCATCAAAAGATGAAATTCCTAGAGATATCCGTTGTGACACTACATCAAACACAGACACAACAATCTAGAGATATTCATTGTTACCACTCATGCAAATGAGGAAATTTAAAACTTTCTTAGCATCCTGGAGAGACATACGAAAGGGAATTAAGAACAAAGATTCTAAAAAAACAGGGGCAAGTTGCTAAACATCCCGGAAAAGGAGGTTCGATACAATTTAGACTACCACTCTTCTAAGGATAGTAAAAACCATGAAGAGAAAAGAAGGATAGATTCCTCTTATACAAAAGACTTTCATCACCGCCGAGTTCGAGCACAACAAACAGTTATCCGTCGTACTCAATAAAGATAATGAATGGGCATGCAGTCTCATCATCAAATGTGCTCCAGATAAAGAACTCAACAATTGGATTACCATGGAGGTCCCAAATATCTATTTCTTTTTAAATCATTTTTACTGTTTTCAAATCCCTATGCTTTTCCCGAAGCATCGTGGTAACTTGCAAGCCCCCCCATTTGTTTTAAGACTTTGTTTATCATTTAATAAAAGTTGTGTTTGCATTCAATTAAGATCATTTTCTTTTAGTCTTTTTTTTTTCAAAATGACAATTCTTTTCACACGAACTTCTCATTTCATAAAACTGAACAAGTACATATCCCCATCTAAACTCACCGATAATGATACTGCTACTATCCGGTATGACTTTGATGCACCAATTAACCAAGCCAAAGAGGATGGTGAGGAAGATTGTGAACTCTCTGAAGAGTTAGCCAATATAATATTCAAATATAATACAACCACATTGTAGCGGTAGAAATGTTGAGACTAAGCAATTGGATTGACTTGACTCACACAGATCAAATAAAAACCGCCACCACGCTTTATTGTTTCCAAAGGAAATGGGAAAAGAGAAAATAAACCCAAAAAGAGGGGAGAGAATATAGGTATGGAGGTTGTTTATGCAAAGGGAAGGTATTAGCACCCTAAACATATACGGTACTCCGCAGGAACCTCTTTGAAAAATATGTGTATTTTGACTATAAAAGGTATATACAAAAGATAAATTGTGGAGATGAGAAAAGAAGTCTTTTTTACAATTTTGCACCCGTCGCAGTTGTGAATCTTTAGTGCCTATGTACCATCTTCTGTGCAATAAAGGATCAGGGTACTCATAGTTCACCTCAAAAATTTTAAAACACGTGTGTGTTGGTTAATTTTAAAAGACGAGACATCATCATCATATCCGAGTGGAAAACATACTTACTACCCACAATCATGAGAAAGGAGAATTTGCATCATCTCAAAGTGGAGGATATAGATTGGATTTTAAAATCAACAAAGCCTTAATCAACACCCAAATGGAAAATATCTCACTTTACTATATATCGAAGAAGTATAGTAGCTCGTATCACTACAAGAATTGACAGGAGTCTAATCTTTTAAGAAATTTTTTAAAGTAAAAAGCCAAAGTGGCAAAAATGTATTGAATATGGTTAATTGACTTTTAGTCTTTCAAAAAGATATCAAAGTATGGTTATATTGATTAAAGTTTTATTAAGAAAAGATTTTTGAAAATGCATGGACCTAAGTCCAAGATTATTATGAAATCGGTTCAAGTTAGAAAACGAGAAGAGTTTTGAAAAGGAGGGAGAAGAGTATTGAAATTAAAGAAGATAGGAGGAGATGAAGGGAATATCCTAAAGTATAAGGTAAAATCTAAGGAAAAGAACGATCTAACCAACAAGAAGCCAACACTTGACATAATGGAGTAAATGTAGAATTCCCATCCTTTGGATTGAAACCAAGCAAGCAAAAATACTAAACCTTTGAGAAATACCAAGCTTTAGATGAATTAAATCTTCATAAAAATTAGGTAGAGTAACGGCTGTATACAAAGGAATTCTCAATCACAGACGAAGCATATATTCAGAGTAACCTTCACACAAAGAAAATCAGCCCAACCTCTTGGAGTAAACCCCAAGAAATTTATACAAAATAAAAAAAGTCACAAGGTCCCAAAGTATCAAGGCTTCTAATCTTAAGTCCGAGAGGTTCATAACTCCACAACGCCAAGGATAGTAACTAAATAGTCCAAGTAACTTTAAGGATTTTTAATGTTCAAGTTGATTATTAAGTGTCTTTAAAAAAAGAAATAAAAGCTCAAATGAGCAAAGATAAAAAAAATACATAAAGATAAATGCTAAAATGAGTAAAGATAAAATGGCATGGAATGTAAATGCTAAAATAAATGGTACATAGAAGTAAAGGCATAAAATAAGAGCATAAAGTAAAAGCATAAAGTAAAGTCAATTGTTAGTAAATTAGAAGTTAAAGGTTAGTTGAATGACCATCTTGAAACTTGCATTTGAAAACTCATTAGAAGATTGATAAAATCAAAGCTTCTTAATAATAAGCCTCATTTTCTTTTTGTCAAGTATATTATTCATTTCAAGTGCTCAAAGCAACCACATATGATCAACGATGTTCAAATGATTCACTTAGACCAAAATTCATGAAATTCATTAGAGGATTGATAGAATCAAAGCCTCCTAATAATGAACTTCAAATTTATTAGATCAAAGGTTTCAAATTAAACATACTTGGGCTTGCAAACATATGTTTGAACTATGAATGATCACTTTTCGAATCAAGACAAATTTAGCGCTATGTTAAGCAATCGTAAGTGGACTTATGTAGAAGTCACACCTATTTTGAGGCCGGTCAATAACAATCTATGTATCAACATGTTATAGAAATGATATGTAGATCATTCTCCAACAACATGTAGCACAAGTACAAAAACAAGAAAGGGATAAGATGAAGAGGGAGAGAATGTATCAGATGAAATTAGGGTTTCAAATATCATCAACATCATTCATCCATTTTGGTGGATTTGATTTTTCAACCTATCAACACCCAAGATCCAATGAGGTTGAGAAACTTGTCCCAAAATAATACTCAAATCAGGACTAAACAAAAATAATAAAATATATAGTATAAAATAATATTTAAATGATTAGAAATAATTGGTAAAATACACAAAATGTATTAAAACACCAAACAAAAATCCTAAAAAAATATCAGAGGTCAAATATGAGTCAATAAGTGTTGACAAAAATTTTCATAATTTTTTAAAGTAAGAAACTATTTTTAAAATTTAAAGAAATAAGAAAAATAAACCAAAATTTGTAAAAAAAATAGTAAAATAAAAATCAAAATAAAATAAGGTCACCAATATTTGTCAAGAGGTTATTGGATCCTTCCATAATTGTTTCAGAATTTAAAAATCAAGAAAAGTATTTTTAAACAATTAAAACAACTCAAATAAAGTGAAAAATCATAAAAAAAATATGAAATCACAGAATAAAATTGTGAAAAAATAAAAATTAGAAAGAGAAAAATCAAAAGTATTTTTGAGATTTTTTTCCAGAATTTTAGAAGTTGAAATGAATTTTTTATGAATTTTTAAAGTTTAAAACAAATAAAATATAAAATCAGAAAATAAAATAATAAACGAAAAAAATGTGGACCATCTGATCATTGTCAAACTCGTTAGTAAGCAGATCTGAGGGACCTGGCGCGCTGTGCATGTCATGGACCTTATTGAGAAACACACGAAATCAATAAAATACCAGCCATTGAAATTAAAACAAATGTCACACAATAATTGGTGGAAGAACGACACATAGGTCGTATTCAACCTCGAGACCTCTGCGCATTAGATTCTTATGAGATTCTTCAAGTGGAATTGTTTGAAGCTCAAACTGATATCATTGGATTCGTCTCTTCCAGACGGTCCTAACCTTACCCTCGCGAAAAATTTCCTTAAACCACAGCTCAGTCGATTAGCAAAAAACCAGAAGGAAATAATTGAAAAGGGATTCAAAAACTCATGAGCAAAACTCACTTCCAGTTAAAAACCAATGATGCTATGTGTTGTACCCCAAAATTTTCTCTCTCATTCCTCAAGGCATTTCTCACAATGATTCTCAAATTTTCAAGCTTGCACAAGTACAATTGGATTTTTCAGCATCAAATTAAAGGGGAAGCTGTTAAAAAGGGGAAAATAAATAAATATAGTATTTTTTACAAAATTGGAGAAAAACATGTCTTCTTCGATTCACCTCTTTCGATTGGCCTTTTGGCCTCTTTCGATGCAAGCTTAGCTTGCATCCTTCAACTGGCCTTTGGCCTCTGGCACACTGGTTTGGATTTACAAGGCAGGAGCTTCCTGCACGCCACCTTCGATTGCACCTTTGGCCTCACAAAGTTCACAATGAAATGGCTGCCTATGTGCCTGCTTCGATTGGATGTTTGATGTGTGCAAGCCTGTGTTGACTGGACAAATATTCCCCCATACTTGCTTTGATTCACAAGTTGATGACTAGCTGCGTACATGCCTTCTTTTGAGCCATAACTTCTTTCTTGGGCGCAAAAGGCTTCCCCCATGCTAGCATGCACAAGGCACAAAGCCTCCTGTAGCCTCCTTCGATTCCAAGGCAAAAATCCTCCTTTTGGCATCCTTCGATTGCTCAAATTTGCTTCCTGCATGCCTCTTTCGTCTGGGCATCTTTGCAAGCCTAGCATGTCTCTTTCGTTTAGGCATGTGGTCCCTTGTTGCAAGCTTCATTATGCCCTTTACTTCCTGTACGCTTTCTTCGTTTGGGCGTGTGACTTTCTTCAAGACAAGCTTGGGCTTACATTCTTAGTTTGGGCTTGTAGTTTCCTTCAAATGCAAGTTCATTTGGCCATATGAACCTTTCGCAGGCAAACTTTCATTTGAGCAAAGGTCTCTTACATGTTTTGTTTGAATTCGCAAAGCAAATGCCTCCTAGAATCCCCCTTCGACTCAGAAGCCTTTGGTTTTGCATGTTGGCCAAACTCTCAAGGCATAATTTCCCCTTTATGCTAACGCCCCATAGCAAGGACCTGCTACATGCACCATTTCGTTTGTCCATGTGACCTCAGGCAGGCAAGCCTTCGATTGGATAAAAATGACCTTCATAAGGTTTCAACTGTAACTTTGATTCCCTTCGAATCAACATCTTTTGAACCCAAATCTGGGCCCTTCGAAGCAAGTTTGTATAAAGAACTTTGAGAAAATCTCATAGCCTTACCCTACTTGTCAGGCTATGTTGCTTCCAAATCTTTATATGATCAGAGGCTTGTACAAAGGTTTGAAGCTTTTTCTATTGGATAATATCATTTTTTTGGTTAAAGTAGCAAAAGGCCACATACCTTTTTTTCATAAAGGTTACTTTTATCATAAAATCAGCTTCCAACCTGATTCAGGTCTGAACAAAAAGCAGTTCCAAAAGTATATGTCAAATCTCCTGCCAGCAGGCCCCCGCTTGTACTGGAAACTGGGGATCAACAAAAAGGGACAAGACTTGTTTTACCCTTAACCAAACCATGGTTTGTCATCATACAAACCTAGTTACTTCAAAATCATTCATTCTTTTTGGCTAGGTGAAGGAATCTTCAAAATTCTCAAACACTCTCAAAAAATCATCAAACTCCCAAACACTTGAACACTCATCAAACACCAACCCAAAATCTAAACATTTGTCCCCTTCAAATTTGAAACATCCCCACACCTTGTTACCCTTCGAATCCAGCAGAAAGAACCTCGCACTTGTTCTTCTCTTTCGAATCCAGTATCAAAGGCATAACCCCTATTTCCTCCCTTCGAATCCAGAAGCACACAAGGCAACCACTTAAAGGCCCAGCACATGTCCCAATCTCAAGCAAGGTAAGTCACTCTTAACCTTGGACCTTTCGTTTCTAGCATAACATGTGAATAAACTTCCTTTTCGTTTCAACACATACATAGTTTTTGTTTCCTTTTTATTTGTTTTTATTGCCACTCCTTTTGGTTTTGTTCCTTAGTTTGTTATAAATGCTTTAAGAACTAACCCGGACCTAAGTTAATGCTAGCATGGTCTTAGGCCATGTTGCTATTTAATACCTCAAACGAAAGAAACATGAGACAGGGGTATGAAACGAAGCCTTAGGCTTCCTCACTAACTCCAGGCCCAATCGAAGGATGCATCAAAGGACTTAAGGTGAAGAAAACACACCATGCTAACTCCTTAGCCCAGTCGAAAGGCACACTATGCTGACTTCCAGGCCTCAGTCGAAAGGCACACCATGCTAACTCCCTAGCCCAGTCGAAAGGCACACCATGTTGACTTCTAGGCCCCAGTCGAAAGGCGCACCATGCTGACTCCCAGCCGCAGTCGAAAGGCACACCATGCTAGCTTCCAGGCCCCAATCGAAAGTCACACCTTCACCACTTCCAGGCTAAATCTAAAAGAGCCAAAGAAGCAGAATCGAAGAGTGCCTCTGCCTAGATTGAAAGACCCCTTTTCCTCATGTTTATTTCATTTTGCCTTTTCATTTTCATGCTATTCAATATGGTTGTAATAGTGTAGGATTTATTTTTCTACATTTTTATTGCTTTTGTACAAATGTTAGTAATTAGGATGTATGACAAGATAAAAACCAACAAGTATACAACCTAAAATTCAAAGAAAAAATGCATGCAATCAAACACACTATTCACACATGCACCGTTAGGGTAATCTCACTTGATGCCTCGGAGAAATAGTGATGTCCCTCGAATATGGGCATTTTAGCAAAGACCCTCGATAAAAGGTCATAGTACCTCGATGACCATCAATGTTGCCTTCGGTAAACGATCTAGTCCCTAAACGACATTGCTAAAATGTCCCATAGGTTGCCTACTATGACTATACAAACGTCCCATGCTTGTCCCTTCACATCCAATGATGGGGCTTCTTACCAAATCATTGGTAAGATAACAACATCTAAAGGAGGAGGAAAAGAACATTAGGCCTTTTGAGTAGGTAGGATGCTTCTAGTTGCTCGCTTGCTCACAACAAAAAAAATTTATACACCCACACTTTCATTTTGAAACATTTTTAAAAGACAAAGATTTTTGTACACGTTCTTATAGAGACGAGAACCATTACAAAGACACTTTTCAAAATCACTTTAAAAAACACATTCCACAAACACCTCTTTGAACTATTTTCAAAACAACACTTTGTACGCGTTCTTATAGAAACGAGAACCACTACAAAGATATTTTAAAAATACTTTCAAAACCCACACCACAAGCACATTTTCAAACAAAAGCAAGTGATCTAGCAAGCAACTAAGAGCCCGTAGATAACTACGGATGAAAAGGGTACTAATACCTTCCCTTTTCATAACCTACCCCCCGAACTCAAGAAATAATCTCGAAAGGTATTTCCTGTTCTTTTCAACCTTTCCTTATTAGATAGAAAAGTCAGTGACGACTCTTTCTATCCGCAACAATTGCGATCAAACGCAAAACACCCAAGTCAGTTCTCCCACCGTGTTACACTATGAGTATCAGAGTGATGAGAGCTACATTTTAGTGACAAGTTTGGAGATAATTGATGGGGGAATCTACATGTTGAAGCTCAATTTCAGAGCTCTGAAACTTGACCTGGCTAGCACGATTTAGTGCACTTCAAGGCTTGATTCTTCTTCTGTTAGCTTCAGTGAAGTTTAAGGATGAAGAATGAGCAAAGAAATTGGATTGAAAGATGCTTTAAAACCAATTCTAAGTTACAGAGTTCAGAGGTATGGAGGAAGTTAAACAATGGTTTTTTTGGCTCTCTAAAGCTTGTAAAATGAGTGGGATATCATCCTCTTTATATTCGAGCAGATGGAATGCTCAAGTATGTGATATGATGAGATTTTGAGAGAATTCGTATGAAGTTGCAAGCATGAAAAGTGTGACTCATATTTGCTCATAACTCAGCCAAAACTTGCGTTTCAAGGTGCTAATTACTTCTGGAAGGTTGTTAAACATGATTAGAAGTAAAAATGTGCAACAATTTTATGATTAGAGGCCATATTAACCAATTTGCAATCTGAATGTTTTGACAAATCAGTTTCAATGTGCCAACTTTGAATCCATGGTGCACACAATTTAAGAGGATTTATCACCCGATTCTTGGAGCTTTTAAAAGACAGGGTCACAATCTTTACAATGTTCTAAGAAATACACCATTTGGAAAATTGGGCTAAAAGTTATGTCCTCTTGAAATCGTGAAGAACAAACTGATTTTTGTACTCAGAAAAATTCTTAAGTATTGAACTTCAAAAGGACCTATAATGTTCTTCAAAATTACATGACCTTCCACTCAAAATTTGATCTTGATATCTAAAGATGAAATGAAAGTAGACCTTTTGAATTGAATTATGGAATTGAGACCACTCAAAAATCACAATAATTGAAAGAGTTATGGTCTTGGGAAGATGATGAACAATTTTGGAAAATTCACTAAAGACCTATAATCTTTTCAATTCTTCAACCACTTTTAAAACATCTTAATGTCTTGCACATTGGAAAAAAGTTTTGGTAGACATCCAAAAGATTATTGTGGTAAAATAATTGGCTCAAGGAGATAAAAATTGACCAAGTTATGATCATTTGAAGTCAAACCCTAAAATTCAAAGGCTCTTCAAGGAGACTTGTAATCTTTCTCAACCATTAGTAATCTTCCAATCAAAATTAGCCTTAGATTCCTGAAGAGAGCTTGTTCAGGACTCTTTAAAGAGAACCATGGCTTTGGAGTCAATCAAAAATCTCAAAAAACTGAGCAAGATATGGTCCTTGGAAGTCAACAAACCCTAGCTAAGATAGTGTCAAAATGACTTGAAACCCCTTTCAACTTTTGATGATTTTTCTTGAACAATTGGATCTTGTCATGTGAAGAGAGGTTGTTATATATGATGATACGAACCCATATCAAAAAGAACCAACTCAAAATGTTGAAAATTGAGAGAGTTATGCACTTATGATCACTAAATCAAGCATTTGCTCAATTAGGTCAAACTTGTTGAACCAACCCTAAATATTTTGATCTTTCTTGAAAAAATAAAGCATGATGAATAACAATAGGTCTTGAAATGATGTTGTCTTGAAGCACGCTCAAAATGAAGCTTAAGTCTCAATGAAGCTTGTTGAAGAAGGCATGGAAATAAGCACATGAACCTATGAATCTTCTTGATGAATTCCACCACCAAATTTGAGGAGATCTTGATATAAATAAAGTGAGGGAGCTCTTTAAACCACACATCTTTGATATCATAGACAAATCCTTGAAGCTTGAGTTCTTGCAATCCATTGAAGAACCATTTGACTGAGGACCATCCCTCAAACCCTAGGTTAGATGCTGAGTTGTATGAAATTGTGTCATCACCTATAGTATGGACATTCAAAGAGACATATATACATATTTTGATGTTATTCTAAGAAAACATGTACAAGATACACAATTCAAGGTGATTGGTGATTCCTCAAGAGCAAACTTAAAGATATGATGAAGTAGAAAGGTAGAACCAACGCTAATGTGTGATCTTGATGTATTGATAATATGGTTAAATATGTTTTTGATTCTTATAAATATCTTAAATTTCATTTTTAATCCCAATTAAAAAAATGATAAATTTTGGTCCTTAAAATTTTTTTGTTCATCCAGTTTTAGTCCCTGCTATTTTCTAAAATTTTAAAAACTGTTTAATTACCCTTAAACTTTTAATTTTTTTTAAAATTTTCCATACATGTTTAGAATACTATAAAATGTTTATTTATCAAATTTTAGAATTTTTTAAAATAAAAATAATTAAATATGATTTTTTTAAATTTCAAAAATATTGATAAAAATAATGAAAATCTCGACTTAGAAATCACATTTTGAATTTCTTTTTTTTCAAGGAACTTTTTATAACGTTCTAAACATGTCTACAAAATAATCATTCAAAAATACACATTAGTTTAACAACAAGGACTAAAACTACGTGCATAATAATTTTGTAGGGACTAAAACATGTCATTATTTTAATAAGGACTAAAAATGAAATTTGAGATATTTATAGGGACCAAAAACATATTTAACCCTTGATAATATAAGATGATGAGAGATATTAGGGGGAAAATTGGGGTATAACATCTGCCCTTAAGTGTCTTCTATTCAGAGATGCAAAGGTTAAAATCTTCGTCTCGATGTGATTGAAGATACTTAAATGTAAAACAAGTCCTATTTTTGGCCCTAAGATGCCATGCAATGCTTATGACTATGAATGCAAACAAACAACTCCAAAGGTGACACAGAACACCACTGGGTAAGCAGAAGATAAAATCAACTGACTAAAAAGAGAGCTCGTCCATAAAAATAAATCGTTGGGGAACAAGAAGACTCAACTCAACTGGGGTAAAGCCCAAAGAGGGGACACAATAACATTAAATAAATAACTGAGGAAAAAGAAAAGAACAACAGTGATCGACAGATAACTGTGAAGTATCCACTCATAGAGGAGATAGAAAAAAGAGAGTAACATCGTCTCACAAGGGATCGGAAATTAACAACCCGAAGAACACGAATCGAAACAGTAAGATAATAATGGCCCAGAAAGGACGGTAAAAATCAATATTGAGGTAGTAAATGAATGGTTAACATCAGTACTTATGACTGGAAACAAATGATTGACATCAGCATTCATGGTTGGGAATAAAGGTTTGACATCAACACTTATGGCTGAGAACAAGAGTTTGACATCATCACTTATGGTTGGGAACGAATAAACTCTATTGGAGCGAAGTGAATATCAATAATAAACTATCTCCCGTAACTACGAGACTATCATCCATCAGAGTAAAATTTCAACAACAAACTATCACCCATAATTAAGAGACTACCATCCATTGGAGTACAAATCTTCAAAGATAAATATCCCCCATAACTAAGAGACTACCATCCATCAGAGTACAAATCTCAACAATAAACTATCTCCCATAACAAAGAGACTACCATCCATTGGAGTAAAAATATCAACAACGAACTATCCCCCATAACAACGAGACCACCATCCATCAGAGTACAAATCTCAACAACAAACTATCCCCACTAATGAAGAGACTATGATCCATTGGAGTACAAATATTCACAATGAACTATCCCCCATAAGAAAGACACTACCATCCATCGGAGTACAAATCTCAACAATGAACTATCCCCTATAATGAAGAGACTACCATCCATCAGAGTATAAATCTCAACAACGAAATATCCCCCATAATAAAGAGACTACCATCCATCTGAGTACAAATATCAACAATTAACTATCCCTCACAATGAAGAGACTACCATCCATTGGAGTACAAATTAAACCTCAACGATGAAGTATCTCCCGTAACAAAGAGACTACCATTCATCGGAGTACAGATCTCAATAACAAACTATCTCTCGTAACAAAGAGACAACCATCCATTGGAGTACAAACCTTAACAATGAACTATCTCCCATAACAAAGAGACTACCATCCATCTGAGTATAAATCTCAACAATGAACTATCCCCCATAACAAAGAGACTACCATCCACTGGAGTACAAATCTTCACAATAAACTATCCCCCATAATGAAGAGACTACCATCCATCGAAGTACAAATCTCAACAACGAACTATCCCCCATAATAAAGAGACAACCATCCATCGGAGTACAAATCTCAACAACGAACTATCCCCCATAATGAAGATACTACCATCTATCGGAGTAAAATTCTCAACAAATAACTATCTCCCATAACAAAGAGACTGCCATCCATCAGAGTACAAATCAAACCTCAACAACAAAATATCTCCTGTAACAAAGAGATTACCATTCATAAGAGTACTGATCTCACTTGGCATTAACAGACTTACTGGGGAAGTACATGTTGCTCAAATAAAGAGATTGCCACTTGCTGTTATGATAACACTATTGGGAAATGAATCTTGATTTCATGGGGAAATACCAACACATTCCTACTGAGGAGATAAAGCCTTCACATGCAAAATAAATGAACATTCTAAATCCAGGGAAAGCTGCATAGGAAGGTCAAAATAACATTGTTGTCGGGGACCAAAAATTCAAGCCAGGAACAAACCAAAGTGAAAGCAAAACACTATCCAATGATAAATAAATTCAAATGGGAATCAAATTCCACCTAGATAATGGGCTGGGTGGGAAGGCCAAATCAAAATGCTTCCACAAGGGATAACTCAGTGGGGAAACTTAAAGGATATACACTTTCTGCTTAAGGTTGACACTCTATCGCAAAGAGGATAACATAACTCTACAAAGAGGAAAATATGCCAACAAAAACATCAATGAGTGCAAACGAAACATAAGTTTTAATCAATTATGCATTGATGTGTATGCGTGTATGAATGTTATCATGTATATGCTGACAAATCAAACATACTATATTAGGGATAGCCATATAGAACCAACGTGGGTAATGACAACACTCAGCTAAATCACATCCAAGATGAAGATTCCATAAGAGAGTAAGCACCAACTGAAGAAACAAAGTCCTACTTCTCGGCTTAGCTTCACTAGGAAGAAACATGGTTTGAAAAGATAATCAAAGCAAAAATCTGATAGCAATAAACCAATACAGCTGCAGGGATATAACACCTTCCTTCAGGCTTTACCGAGGAATATCATACAGACTTCTCTAGGGAAGACAATGCCACACCATTCGTACTTTAACTGGGGATGTCGTACTGAGTTCACTAGGGAAGACAATGCCACATTGTCGAGGGGAGCCCAAATACAATCTTCAATATCAAGAGTAATGGTTATGCAAACTTCTTTGGGGAGAATTTGTGAAACTTCACGGGGATAATAACTTTAGAGGGAAGCACTGTCCTCGATTTATCTGAGGAATTAAGAAGTTAACATCACAACAAGAAGTCAAAATTATGAGAATTTTAAATCAAACTCAACCCTTGGCGAGAGAAAACCTAAAAATTTGACAGTTGTCTCAATATTTCTTAACAAAGATGCTACCCTCTCCTGGCTACTTCGGGAGCACACAACAGACACAAATGTCATAACTGGAGAGAGTAATGTTCTGCAAGGGATTCTTCATCAATTCTCAACATAGAAAGGGAGAAAGAGCTCTATCAATGAACAAAGGCCTCATGACTTTACAATCTCCGCTTGATTACAACCCAACTGAGGAAAGAATCACACTCAGCTAAAGAAATCTGTATCAAGACCTGACTGGGGAATCCGGGATAAAGCTATCAAATGATACAAACCTAAAACCATATGACAAACTGGAGAAAATATGAACCAATACTTGACTAGGGGGAATGGGATTACAAACCCAGTATCGCAACATGTATTAATTGGTATGAAATCTGACTATCCAAGGGATATAACACAAGTGAATTATGTATATATCAACAAGAGTAATCCCGGGATACCTCTTGGGGAAGTCTTTTCAAAACTTCAGATTTCGTCCATCCTTGGAATCACTACTTTTATCCCACTTGAATCACAAAATCTGAAGTAAAAAGTAATTTGCAAACTCTTTTCAAAACATTTTTTATCATTAAGTCTTTTTGTTTTGAAAATTACTATCAATAATAAATGAATTTTTTGTAAACAAAATAAAACAAGAACTACAAAGAATTGGCTAAAGGAAAAAACTTTCTTCATTATCTTCTGGTATAACTGACCATGACACAAGGCCGTCATTCTCTTTTCTTCAATCAAATTCAATTGGTCAAACCTGTTATGCACCTATTCAGCCTCTAACAATTTGGTTTCCATTATCACATGCAAAGATGGAGTCTCAACCTCAATGGGGAGCAATACTTCCATACCATACACAAGTGAGAAAGGCGTTGCCCCTATTGAAGTGAGGACGGATGTACGATACCCATGCAAAGCAAAAGGGAGCAACTCATGCCAATATTTATAGGTAACAATCATTTTTGGGGTGATCTTCTTGATGTTTTTATTAGCAGCTTCAACAACCCCATTCATCTTTGGTCTGTAAGGAGATGAATTGTGATGGACAATCTTGAATTCTTCACAAAGTTCTATCATTATCTTGTTATTTATATTCAAGCCATTGTCATTGATAATCCTGCTGGCACACTGTACCAGCATATAAAATTATTCTTGATAAAGTGTACCACCACCTACTTAGTGACATTAGCATAGGAAGCTGCTTCCACCCATTTGGTTAAGTAGTCTATTGCCACCAAGATAAAATGATGTCCATTCGATGCCTTGGGTTCAATCATTCCAATCATGTCAATACCCCACATAGAAAAAGAAATAACATTGAGAAGCGTTGGAGGCACATGAATTTTGTCAGCATAATCTAGCACTTATGGCACTTCTTTGCAAATTTGTAACAGTCAGATTCCATTATTAGCCAATAATAACCTTCCCTAAGCATATTCTTTGCCATTGAATGTGAATTTCCATGAGTACCAAAGGAACCTTCATGGATTTCATCCATCAACATGTCCACTTCATGTCTATCCACGCATCTGAGCAAGACCATGTCATAATTTCTTTTGTATAACACATCTTCATCGAGAAAAAAGTTGCCTGCCAACCTTCTCTATGTCTTTCTATCTTTGTTTGACGCACCAATTGGCTATTCCTTAGTCTGGAGAAAATGCTTGATATCATAATACCAAGGTTTTTAATCTGACGTTCCCTCAATTGCAAACACATGGGATGGCCTATCTAGACGTAGAACTGTGATATGAGGCACATTATTCCAAGTATTTACTTGATACATAGAAGCCAAAGTGGATAAAGCATCTTCCATATGATTCTCATCTCTGGGAATATGATGGAATTCGACTTTATTAAAGAAGGGTAATAATCTTCTAGCATAGTCTTTATAGGGGATCAAGCCAACGTGACGAGTATCCCATTCTCCTTTAATATGGTTTATTACCAAAGCTGAATCTCCATATACATCTAGAATTTTGATTATGAGATCTATAGCCTCTTCAAGACCCATGAAACAAGCTTCATACTCTACCATATTATTGGTACAATCAAATGCCAATCTTGAAGTAAAAGGGATATCCGACCCATGAGGAGTGATAATTATGACACCAATTCTTTTCCCATAAGCATTTACAGCTCCATCAAACACTATACCCCACCGAAATTCAGGATCAGGACCTTCCTCAGGAAAAGGTTCATCACAATCTTTTACTTTCAAATACATCACACCCTCATTAGGGAAATCATATTTAACAGACTGATAATGATCAACTGGTTGATGACCAAGATAATCTGCCAACACAATGCTTTTTAAAGCCTTCTGAGTACGGTATTCAATATCATATTCCAACAACATTATCTGCCAAAGGGAAGTTCCTCCAGTAAGAGTAGGCTTTTCAAAAATATACTTAATCAGATCCATTTTGAAAATCAACCAAGTAGTATGATTCAACATATATTTCCGCAACCGCTTTTCCGCCCAGGCCAAAGCACAACATGTTTTTTCCAGCATAGAATACCACAACTCACAGTCAGTAAACTTCTTGCTTAGATAATAAATGGAATATTCTTTTCTTCCCGTTTAATCTTGCTGTCCGAAAATACAACCCATAGAATTATCTAACACGTACATAATCAATGGTCTTCCTTCAACAGGAGGGAGCAAGATAGGAGGTTCAAGTAAATACTCTTTAATATTTTCAAATTCCATTTAGTAATCATCTGTCCACACACAACCTTGATCTTTCTTTAATAACTTGAAGATTGGTTCACACGTTGCAGTCATATGGGAAATAAATCTGGAAATGCAATTCAAACATCCAAGTAAGCCTCTAACTTTCTTTTCAGTTCTTGGTGTAGGAATTTCTTGAATTACCTTAATTTTATCAGGGTCAACTTCAATTCCTTTCTGGCTGACAATGAAACCTAGCAATTTTCTTGATTGAACACCAAAGGTGCATTTATTTGGATGTATGCGGAGACAATACTTCCTCAAACGCTGAAACAATTTCAACAAATCTTCTATATGCCCTTCTTCATTCTGAGATTTGGAGATCATATCATCAACATATACCTCAATTTCTTTATGCATCAGATCATAGAATAGGGTTGTCATAGCCCTCTGGTACGTTGCACCAGCGTTCTTCAACTCGAAGGGCATCAATCTGTAACAGAATGTTCCCCAGGATGTGATAAGCGTTGTTTTTTCCATGTCCTCAAGGGCCATCCTGATTTGATTGTATCCGGAAAATCCGTCCATGAACGAGAATACTTTAAATTTTGTTATACTGTCAACCAAGATATCAATATATGGTAATGGAAAGTCATCTTTTGGACTAGCTTTGTTTAAATCTCTATATTCAACGCACATGTTAACTTTTCTGTCTTTCTTTGGTACTGGGAAAATATTGGAAATCCACTGAGGGTACATTGATGTCACAAGAAAACCAACATTAATCTTCTTTAAAATGTCTTCTTTAATTTTCACTGCCATATCAGGGTGCATTCTTCGACACTTCTGCTTGATTGGTGGGCATTCTGACTTTAGCGGAAAATGATGTTCCACAATATCAGTATCCAATTCAGGCATGTCTTGATAAGACCAAGCAAATATATCCACATAATCTTTCAACAGTTCAATCAACTTGCTCTTTACATCGATATAAAGCAATGCTCTAATCTTGACTTCTTTTGGATCATCCTCTGTACCCAAATTGATCGTCTCCAATGACTCTTTATACGGCTGAGTGGTACTTTCCTCACGCTTAAGCAACTGTGAAACCTCTTCTGGGATTTCATCATATTATTCTTCTTCAGCCACATACGCATGTTATTCAAAGTTGGGAGAGGGTGTAGGGTCATTGTACTCAATGGATTTTTTAATTAATCTACACATATGATTTATGATTGCTTTTAGAAACTGAAACATATAGAAAGTGATTATGCAGATTTATTTACAGTTATCATTTATTTTGAAAGGATTTTCATGTTTACCATTTTCGAAGAAAAAGCAAAGAATAGAGACACAATTTGGGAATCAAAAACAACTTTTATTAATGATTTTAAAGATCAAAACAACATATATGCCCTTACAATATCAATACCTTCACCTTGGACAGAGTGAAAGATTTTTGAAAAGACTACCAAAAAACAAATTACTTTGAAATGTGAATTCAAGAAGGAACATCAATAGTGATCTAATTTTGGACTGACTCAATGCGTCACGTAATTCGGCATCTCTTGCTCTGATTCATCTTCCAGAATAGCATTGATCTTAGGAGTAGTTGGACGAAGATAACCTCCACTATGAAAAATGTCTTGGTATTTATCCAAAGCAGACTTTAGCTTCAGAATTTCACCTTTATTATTCTTCATGGAGAAACCCAAACCAGCTCTATTCTTATTCACAGGTGGATCAATAATTTTCCCCCATGCCTTGATAGGGCCATTATGCATTACCTGTTGAGCATATTTAAACGAGGCTATAGAATTCTTATTTTTCCTTACTGTTAGCTGGGAATTTCGATTATACAAGGTTTGAATAATTGACACTATAATCAAAGAAAGATTCGTTCGAGAGAAAGTGTGAGAAGGCTTTTATGGAGTCTTCGATTGATGAAGAGCTAGTAAAGAGTTTCACTATGTTGAACCGTTATCGAAGGGTTCGTTTTCGAACTATTGAAATATAAGTTATTAAAAGCATTACAAGGAAAGACATTTCAAACGTCATGTTGTTTGAATTAGCGCTTCGAAAAGAAGAAGATTTTGAATTTAAAAGCTTTGATGTTATCCAAAGAAACACGTGGAAGTCTAATAGTTCGAAAGACATGCAATCTTCGAACATGGCGTGATTTCATAGAAGGACCGTTAGGGTCGAATCAGTATAAATAGAAGTCTTCAATGTTAGAAAAAAGAGGTGTTAGAATTGTATACAAAATCATATTATACTGAAAGTACCGGAGCGAGAGAAACGAGTTTGTTGATAATGTATGTGTAAGAACACCACCAGTTTTATTTAGAATTAATTTCTCAATACAAAGTCTTTAATCATTTTCTCTTTTCGTTTCCAGTCTAGTTTTTTAACAATTTTATTAGACTTTTCTTATTAAGCATTTTCTTTACATTTTTACAAATATCCAGATTATTCCCTTTAAATTCATATTTAAGATTCATAGTCAAACTTTAAACATCTTGAGATAATTATAACCATAGAAATATCTTGTTATTATTCATACAATGTTTTCCTTCAAATCATACTGTAAGAACACTAAGACTATGTCCTAGGATCAATCTACTCGATCCTGTAAGTTACCAAAACATAGGGTTTGGAAGACTAGTGGTTGTTTGTCAGAATCGAAGGGCCCCTTTATTCAAACAACGAGGCAGAGTATGAGGCTTTGATTGCAGGACTTGAAGCCTTATTGGAATTGGGGGAAACAAGAGTCGAAATCAAAGGAGATCCCGAGCTAGTAATAAAGAAATTGACAAAGGAGTACAAGTGCATAAAAGAAAAATTTATTATGTATTTCGTTATGGAAAATAGATTGCTTAAAATATTCGAATATGCAGATATAAAGCATGTCCCTAGAATAAAAAATCAAGAGGCAAATGACTTAGCACAAATAGCATCAGGATATAAAGCGACTAAAGAGAAACTAGAATAGTTGGTCAAAGTTAGAGGAAATGCAATGACTACAAGATTGTCTCAAACAGATCTAGAAAGTACCCAGTTACGTTACGCTAATGAAGACACATTCGAAGTATTGGTCACTAACACTCTAGTAGATACATATTGGAGAAGTCTAATTGTTAATTACCTCAAAGATCCTTAGATAGATACATAAAGAAAGATTAAATACAGAGCGTTGTCTTATATCTTAATGGGGAATGAGTTATTATAGAAAACCCCTGAAGGAGTTTTGCTAAAATGCTTAGGAGAAAGTGAGGCATATTTGGCACTATCAAGTGTTCACAGTGGAGCATGTGGAGCCCATCAAGCAGGCCATAAAATGAAGTGGTTGCTATTTCGATATGTAATGTATTGGCCTACTATGCTCAAAGACTATATAGAATTTGCTAAGGGATTTCAAGAATTCCAAAAGCATGCTGGTATCCAACATGCGCCAACAAGTGAACTTCATGCAATTATTAAACCTTGGCCTTTCAGAGGTTGGGCGCTGGATCTAATTGGAGAAATTCGACCTGCTTCATCTAAAAACCACATGTACATTTTGGCAGGTATAAATTACTTTACAAAATGGGTTAAGGCCATACCTTTAATGAATATGGATTAGGAAATTGTTATCTAATTTATTTAGAAACATATAGTCTACAGATTTGGCATCCTAGAGAGTATCACAACAGACCAAGGATCAGTCTTCACTGATCGAAAGATGTAGGAGTTCACCAAGGAAATTGGTTTCAAACTATTGACATCCACACCTTATTATGCTTAGGCGAATGGCCAAGTCGAAGCAGCCAACAAAGTGATAATTGAGTTGGTAAAGAAGCATGTAGGAAAAAATCCAAAAATTTGGCACAAAACTTTGGACCAAGAATTACGGGCTTGTCGAACTTACCCTAAAGAAGTAACTAATACCACGCCTTTCCAACTCACGTTTGGGTTCAATGTTGTACTGCCAATCGAAATATACTTACAATCAGTTAGAATTCAAAGGAAAGAGGAAATTCCTTCTGACCTTTATTGGGAAATGATGATGAATGAATTAGTAGATTTAGATGAAAAAAGGTTACATGCTTTAGAAAGATTGAGAAGACAAAAGGAAAGAGTGACAAGAGCATACAACAAGAGGGTCAAAGGCAAGGCGTTTATTATAAATGACTTGGTATGGAAAGTCATATTACCTATGGATCGAAATAATAAAGCGTTAGGAAAATAGTCTCCACATTGGGAAAGATCTTTTCGAATCTTAAAGGCATTCTCAACCAATGCTTACGAAGTAGAGGAGTTAGTTGAGGATCGAAGAATACTTAAAGTAAATGGGAAATACTTAAAGAAGTATAAACCATTTTTGCAGGAAGTAAAAATCATGGCAAGAGAATAAGCAACAAAAGTATATATATCCAAAATGGTGATCCAATTAATTGCCAAAATGGATTTGTCTAAAATACTTACAACGCAAAACAAATACAATGAAGTTTAAATTACACATGTCAAAATGGTAGTTGGCTCTTTAGCCTGTCATATTTGACCTTGGCCAAATTCAGTTTGTAATCACCAGCAGATTTAAGTTTCTCAAGAGCGGCAATTTCGCTGGTCATGAAAGTAGCTTTCTCAACATGATCCACGCTCTTTGCCGCTAACTCTTTGATCCTTTCCCTGTCTAACCCTTTAATAGAAGATTGTTGTTTTCTGGCCTCAGATTTTTTTTTGTTGAAATACTTTACTCTGAGCCTCCCAGAAAGAAATTGATTTGGTATGAGTATCATATTCTGCTTTCGTTGACTGATACGAAGCTTCTAATTGCTCAGCTTCCTGCGAAGTCCTGAGAAGCATAAATGGCTTTTTGTTCTAGAGTGAATTTTGGAGTAGAAATAAATTTTTGATTCTCAGTGGTTATGAGTTCACTAAAAAGCCTAGTTTGAAGAGTAATATTCTTTAAAGTTCCCATTTCTTTAGTATTCTTGGATGATTGTGGTTTCTTAGAAGACAACATTGTTGAGATGAATGCTGGATTGAAATTTGGGAAATGGGTTTTGTTTTGAATTTTATGGAAAGTGAGAAGTTGCAGAATTGGAAACGTGAAGATGAAGTGTTTGTAGAAAAGTTAATAATGGTTGGAAACTTTACACTATAGCAAGTTAGTGGGACACGTGTACCCTTGTTATAAGAAGTGGAAGAGGTTAAGTTACTTTTTCTTGGAAGTTGTTTTCATAAAAGTAATGATGAACTGCTATAGGCACGTCTGAATAGATGTTTGGAAAAATATGATTTTTGTTTATGACGCCACAATAGTGAAGGGTTATCATGAATATATGATTCATCAAAATTCAAGGTTGTTATTCAAAAATGACTATTTCTCTATGTAATGAAATACACATTTTTGAGGGGAAATTTGTTAGCTGGGAATTTCGATTATACGAATAATTGAAACTATGATCGAAGAAAGAGTCGTTCAAGAGAAAGTGTGAGAAGGATTTTATGGAGTCTTCGATTGATGAAGAGCTAGTAAAGAGTTTCACTATGTTGAACCGTTATCGAAGGGTTCATTTTCGAACTATTGAAATATAAGCTATTCGAAGCATTACAAGGAAAGATATTTCAACCGTCATGTTGTTTGAATTGGCGCTTTGAAAAGAAGAAGATTTTGAATTCAAAAGCTTTGATCTTATCCAAATAAACACGTATAAGTCTAATAGTTCAAAATACATGCAATCTTCGAACGTGGCGTGATTTCATAGAAGGTCCGTTAGGGTCGATTCAATATAAATAGAAGTCTTAGATGTCAGAAAAAAGAGGTGTTTGAATTGTATACAAAATCATATTATACTCAAAGTACCGGAGCGAGAGAAACGAGTTTGTTGATAATGTATGTGTAAGAACACCACCAGTTTTATTTAGAATTAATTTCTCAGTACAAAGTCTTTAATCATTTTCATTCTCTTTTCGTTTCCAGTTAAATCTTTTATCATTTTCTCTTTTCGTTTCCAGTCTAGTCTTTTAACAATTTTGTTAAACTTTTCTTATTAAGTATTGTCTTTACATTTTTACAAATACCCAGATTATTCCCTTTAAAGTCTTATTTAAGATTCATAGTTAAACTTTAAACATCTTGAGATAATTATAACCATATAAAGATCTTGTTATTATTCATATAATGTTTTCCTTCGAATCAGACTATAAGAACACTATGACTATGTCCTAGGATCAATCTAGCCGATCTTGTTAGTTACCAAAACATAGGGTTTAGAAGACTAGCGGTTGTTTGTCAGAAATCACTAGTATATAAATTGGCACGCCCAGTGGGACAATGTCGAAGTGTTTTAGTCACATTGTTTATGTTCTTTCGATTTAGTTCTTTATAGTAGTTTCTGTTACGAACCTACTCTTACCCAGTATATGAACCTTAGGAGTGGTAAGATAACCAATAACAAACAATCAATACCCAAAAGAAAACAAACCAGAAAGATGGTTAATACTGCCAATGATGGAGGAGAACAAAATCCTCCACAAGGATCAGCAACAAGCATTGCAAGTTCGACGAATGCGTCAACTGTGATCCCTGGTTCACAAGCCATGTCCATATCAACAAGATCCATGGCTACAAATAGTTCGATACCTGGGTCCACAGGGGCTATACCCACGAACAATTCGACAACCATGTCTATTTTTGCAAATACGACAGAGATCCCTTCGAATACTAAAATTGGCCATCTGTTGACATATGTGGGAAATCAAATTCAACTTGCAACCCGTAGACCACAAAGATTTGAAAGTTTTAGGACTTGGAGAGAGCAACCCCAATACGGGATGCCAACTGCCCTTATGTCAGGATTACACAATAATACATCCACACATACGCAACCTACAATGACAACCTTTTCGCCAGTGAAAAACTCTGGTTCTGGTATGAACCATGTGGGTCGAAATATGCAGAACCAAGGATTGTTAAACCTATTACTATACTCACAACTAACACTCAGGAAGCATTTAGGCAACAAATGGACGCTAGTAACCATGACATGGTATGAGTGCTTGCACGTGAAATGAATACCATTTTCTCTCCTTTGATCCAGAATATTAATAGGACAAACCAAGAAAATACCCAATCCTATCAGCAAATGTCAGCGCAGATGGCGCACATAGCAGACTTTTTCGGAGCCCCACAAGCACCTGTTCAACATAGGAAAAATCAGGTGGAAATTCAAGAGAAAGAACCCACTATCAATCAAGTTCGACCACCCAGACAAGAGGTTGGAGAAAGAGACATGGGGGAAAGGGTAGAACAATGAGAGATTTGAAATGAGATCCCTTAGGAGCAACCTAGAAGAATAGTAATGGTTAACAGGGATCAAAATGCAGAAGAAGTGATCCATAGAGTTATGCAGGATAACATACTGGCTGAAAATAATTTAATCACCATGATCGAAAGAATCATGGCCCAAAATGGCCTGAATACAGGGTTTCGACGGCCAAATTACACATCTCTATTAACAAATTTTATTTTGCAGGCTGAATTACCAAGGGGTTGTAAAGTCCCCAAATTCATAAAATTCTCAGGAGATACTAACTAATCAACTGTTAAACATGTGGCCAGGTATCTGATAGAAGCAGGGGACTTGGAAAATATGAAAACTTAAGGATAAAATATTTTCCTAGTTCATTAACAAAAAATGCTTTTACGTGGTTTACTACATTTCCACCAAATTCTATAGATACATGGCCTCATTTAGAAAGATTGTTCCATGAACAATTCTTCATGGGGAAAACTAAGATAAGTCTGAAGGAATTAGCCAGCATTAAAAGAAAGATTACTGAACCTATAGATGACTATTTGAATAGGTTCCATTTGGTAAAATCTAGAGGTTTCACATTAGTGCCTGAACATGTATTGGTCGAAATGACCGCTGGTGGATTAGATTACTCCATTCAAAAGAAACTAGATACTCAGTATCTAAGAGACATGGCCCAATTAGTAGACATAGTTAGACAACTCAAATGTTTGAAAGGAGAAAAGGCCAGGGCAAGTAAGAATTATAAGAAAGAGAGTGTAGCTTATGTCGAAGCCGAAGAAGAGGAAATAAAAGCCTTCAATGACATATATGATCTTGAGGAATTCAAAGTAGATTTGGATGAACTAAAAGAAGCACCCTCATACTCTTGTAAAATGCTTACACCAGCAATCGGCATAAATCCTGTCGAAGTAGAAAAGAATGACAAATTCCTCAAGAAAGCTTATACATTTGACATTACCAAACGTGATGAGATTTTCGATTTGCTTATAAAAGATGGTCAAATGATTGTGCCTCCTAATGCCAAAAGTCCTCTGTTAGAAAAACGAAAGAAAAGAGGCTTTTGCAAATATCATAACTTTCTGGGACATAAAAATTCACAATGCTTTCTTTTCATGGATCTTATTCAAAATGTTATCAAAGAAGGACGCTTGAAGTTTACTGACAAAGTCAAGAACCACATGAAGGTTGATGCTGACCCCCTCCATGTTGTAGACACCAATTATGCTGAACCTGTGGAAATCAACATGGTAGACATGGTGGAATATGAAGGAGAAGAGGCCAACATAGTCGAAGGCTCAAACATGAATGGAAAACAGGCTACTGAAGGCCTAACTAACATAATCCCTTTTGACACTCCGGGAGAAAATATTTCTGCAGGTGATGCTGGAATCAGAGGCTACTGAGGACCCTGAGGGAGGAATAACTGAGGCTACTGAAGGCCATAGAGTTAAATATGAGAAGATAAGGATTGCTGAAGGTCCTAGTCTAAGAGTTAACATGGTGGATTTGAACCATCCTCCACCAAAAATGGAAGAAGTCGAAATATGCCTCAAGCTGGAGATGAAACAAATGAGTTATGGCTACCATAAGGCCAATAAGACTCTGCGAGAATACATCTGTAGGTGTCATCGAAGGAATTCAGAGATGCTGATGTGTCTAAGGTGCATCATTGCTCTGAATCGAAGGGTTACAGAGGCTTATGAAAGAGCTTAACATGCTAGAATCCAAGGCAATTGGAGGCACGAAAGCCAGTTGATGAAAGTGTACCGAAAGCCAGGGGAAAGTCTGCTTGGTTTTCTGGCACGTTGTTATAAATCTGAAACAGAATGTCTGTTATGTCCCAGGTGTGGGGCAGTGTATGAAAGGGAGATGGCTGAAATGTTCGAAAGAATTCCATCCACCCATGGATGGGACCAACAAGGTAGCAACCCCAACATATACGTCTTCGACAAGAGGGGAGTTCCCATAAGGAAAGATAGTCCTCACCCCAAAGCCAAGAGAGCCACTTCCAAACTTCCAGCAGAAGTACCAATGGACAGATGGACATAGGCAGGGGTAGGAAGAGGAAAGTGGAGAAGTTTCGACCAAGGAGGCAGAACTTTGATGGCCTACAGAAAGTAGTTTCAGACATTGAAGAGAGAGGGGTATAGGTTAGAGAACTACAAAGGAAAAAACCCAATGTTAAGATCCCAGTGGAGGAGGCACAAGAGGATCAAAAAGGCTGAGAAAGAGCTAGCATCGAAGGACATGGGGGAATCCAGTAGTAACAAGTTCCTTTTGAGCACTGCAAACTCAAACAAGCCACCTGTGAGTCAAAAGTTGTTTGCATCAGAGAAGAAGGTCACAAGTGAGAAAGTTCAAAAGAACCCAACAAAAGAAGATGAAATGTCAACAGACAATTTCAAATTTGACGGGGTTTCGTCCCTTAATGTTAATTGTAATGTAGTATCAGTTTTACCTCAGGAGTATAACCGGGAAACTGAAATAGAGGATTAAGAAGAAGTTGATGAGGAGAAAATGGCGAAACATAAACCAGTTTGCTACTATGTGCTCAACAATGGAGCTGTCGAAGAACAAAATGCTTTCTTCGAAAGGCCTGACCAGGGCATGAAAGGGCATTTAAAGCCTTTATACATTAGGGCCAGGGTTGAACAAGTAGGCATAAGCAAGGTTTTGGTGGATGGAGGAGCAACTGTCAATTTAATGCCATAATTCATGTTGAAAAAGATTGGAATGTTAGATACAGATGTAAAGCCACATAACACGGTCCTTTCGAATCATGAAGGGAAGATTGGACATAAATTGGGAGTGATACAGGTAGAATTGACAATTGGTTCAATTACAAGGCCAACTATGTTCATGGTAATCCCAACAAAGGCAAATTACAACCTGCTGCTTGGCAGAGAATGGATACATGGAATAGGAGTTGTTCCTTCGATAATGTACCAAAGACTATCCATCTGGAGAGAGGATGGAAATCTAGCCAACATAGGGCCATGCTACCCAGTTGGAGAAGAATACTCACCAAGCAAGAATGCCCTTTATTTCTTAACTCTCCACCCAAATGGTTTCCAATGGGATAGAGAAATCATGTGAGAAATAGAAGGCGTCGAAGGAATGTTTAATATACGGCCAACTGGCTGGGATGAAGACAATGATTATGTCTGAATTATTGTTCTTCGAAAAGATTTCGGCTTACTTGGCCGAGAATAAAAGAAAAGCGGCTCTCGAAGCTGAAGTAACAAACATGGCTATCAAATCCATAAATGATATGCTGCACACAAAAGGACCTGAGGAGCATTTTATTCCAAAACCTCGTGATGAATAGCTACCAAGCGAACAGTTAGAACAAAGACTGGACGCTATATATGATAAGAAGCCCTTGGGTTTCAAGAAAAATCTGTTAGAGTCAAGCGCAAAGATGTTGGCTCAAGACCCCCTTGAAGATATAGATCTTAGGGATGGAAGCATAAAAAGAATCACGTACACCAATGCCAAATTGGATCTTGTTGTACCCCAAAATTTGCCCTCTCATTTCCCAAGGCATTTCTCACAAGGATTCTCAAAATTCAAGCTTGCACAAGTACAATTTGATTTTTCAGCATCAAATTAAAGAGGAAGCTGTTAAAAATAGAGAAAAGTATTAGAAATTATATTTTTGACAAAATTGGAGAAAAATAAGTCTTCTTCGATTCACCTCCTTCGATTGGCCTTTTGGCCTCTTTCGATGCAAGCTTGGCTTGCATCCTTCGACTGGGCGTTGGCCTCTGACACGTTGGCATTGATTTACAACCCAGGAGCTTCCTGCAAGCAAACCTTCGATTACATCATTAGCTTCGCATGGTTCACAATGTCATGGGGCCTGCATACCTGTTTTGATTGGACATTTGATGCTTGCATGCCTATGTTGATTAGAAAAATAATTCCCTCCATGTTTGCTTTGATTCACAAAGCTGATGGCTAGCTGCATATAACTTTCAATTGGGCCATAACTTCCTTCTTGCAAAGCAAAGGGGCTCCCACCATGCTAGCATGCATAAGGCAAAAATCCTCATGTAGCCTCCTTCGATTCCAAGGCAAAAAGCCTCCTTTTGGCATCCTTCGATTGCACAACTTGCTTCCTGCATGCCTCTTTCATCTGGGCATCTTTGCTTCCTGAATGCCTCTTTCGTCTGGGCATCTTTGCTGCCTGCATGCCTCTTTCGTTTAGGAATGTGGCCCTCCTTTGATGCAAGCCTAGCATGCCTCTTTCGTTTGGGCATATGCCCCCATTTGTTCCAAGCTTCATTTGTGCCCTTTACCTCCTGCATCCTTTCTTCATTTAGGCGTGTGACTTTCTTCAATACAAGCTTGGGTTTACATTCTTCGTATGGGCTTGTGGTTTCCTTCAAATACAAGTTTGTTTGGCCATATGGACCTTTGGCAGGCAAGCTTTCATTTGAGAAAAGGCCTCTTGCATGTTTTGTTTGAAGTCACAAAGCAAGGGCCTCCTACAATTCTCCTTCGACTCAGAAGCTTTTGGTTTTGCATGTTTGCCAAACTCTCAAGGCAAAATTTCCCCTTTGTGCTAGCACCCCAAAGCAGAGACCTCCTGAATGCACCATTTTGTTTGTCCATGTGACCTCTGGAAGGAAAGCCTTCGACTAGACAAAAACCACCTTCACACAAGGCTTCGATTGAAACTTTGATTCCCTTCAAATCAGCATCTTTCGAAGCCAACTCTGGACCCTTCGAAGCAAGTTTGTTTAAAGAACTTTGAGAAAATCTCATATCCTTACCCTACTTGTCAGGCTATGTTTCTTCCAAATCTTTACATGATCAGAGGCTTACACAAAGGTTTGAAGCTTTATCTACTAGATAATACCATTCTTGGTTAAAATAGCAAAAGGCTACGTACCCTTTTTTCATAAAGAGTACTTTTATCACAAAATCAGCTCCCAACCTTATTTGTGTCTGAACGAAAAACAGTGCCAGAAGCACAAGTCCAATCTCCTGCCAGCAGGCCCCCACTTGCACTGGAAACTTGGGATCAACGAAAAGGGACTAAAATTGTTTCATTTTCAACCAAACCATGGGTTGTTATCCTACAAACCTGTTTACTTCAAAACACCTTAAACTTTTTCTCTATAAATAGATAAACATTTGCAAGTTAAAAAGGACTTTTTTTAGGGGGGAGGGGGGAACGAATCTTCAATCATCAAACTCTCAAACACTTAAAAACATATTCAAACCCAGAATCCAGAAGAAACACAACACTTATTTTTCTTGACCCTTTGAATCCAAAATAAACACTACAACTTTTTCCTTGGCCCTTCGAATCTAAATAAACACAACCCTTATTTTCTTTTTTCTCTTTCGAATTTGAAACCATCCTTCACATCTGCTGACCTTCAAATCCAGCACTAAAGGTATAACCCCTGTTTCCTCCCTTTGAATATGGAAACACTCAGGGCAACCACTAAAGGTCCAGCTCACATACCCCCAACTTCAAGCAAGGTAAGTCACTCTTAACCTTGAACCTTTCGTTTCTAACATAACATGTGAATAATCTTCCCTTTCATTTCAAACATGTACTCACATTTATTTCCTTTTCATTTCAAGCCTTTTAACTTGTCTTCATTACTAAACTCTTTGGTTTTGTTTCTTGATTTATTAAATATGCTTTAAGAACTAACCTGGCCATAAGACAATGCTACCATGGCCTCAAGCCATGTTTCTATTTAAAATTTCAAACGAAAGAAACAGGATGAAGGAAGTATGAAACAAAACCTTAGGCTTCCACACTAACTTCCAGGTCCAAACGAAAGAGACAACCAGAAGTATGGCCATACTGACTTCTAGGCCCCAGTCGAAGGAAGCAGAAAGTCAGGCTACACCTCACTACTTCCAGGCCCCAGTCGAAGGAAGCAGAAAGGTAAAGAGTGCATTTCATGCTGATTACATCATCTGGAAACTGGATGAACCTGCATATTGTTGTGATCTTGAGGCTGAGATAGTAACTGAAAAACCCTGGTATCATGAGGTGAAGAGGTATCTGGAAGCTCAAGAATACCCCGAAGGTGCATCTGTCAATGACAAAAAGTTTCTGAGAAGGTTCGCAGCGAAGTTCTTCCTTAGCAACGACATTCTGTACAAGCGAAACCATGATTCAACCTTGCTGCGTTGTGTTGATAAGACTGAAGCAGAAAAGATCATGGCAGAGCTGCATGAAGGTACCTTCGGAACGCACTCCAGTGGACACACCATGGCAAAGAAAATCCTTCGGGCAGGATATTTCTGGTCCACAATGGAAGCCGACTGTTACCAACATTCTCGGACATGTCACAAATGCCAGATCTATGCTGATAAGGTGCACGTCCCTCCAGTTCCTCTGAATGTCTTGACTGCGCCTTGGCCTTTTGAAATGTGGGGCATTGATATGATCGGCGAGATCAGACCTACGGCATCCAACAGACATCGCTTCATCCTAGTCGCGGTTGATTATTTTACAAAGTGGGTTGAAGCAGCTTCCTATGCCACTGTAACCAAGAGCGTCGTGGCACGGTTCATTCGTCATAACCTGATCTGTCGATACGGCGTCCCGGAAAGGATCATTACGGAAAATGGTACCAATCTCAATAACAAGATGATCACTGAGCTCTTCGAGCAATTCAAGATACAGCACCACAACTCTTCTCCTTACCGGCCGAAGATGAATGGGGCTGTAGAAGCAGTAATAAGAATATCAAAAAGATTGTGCAGAAGATGACAGTGACCTATAAAGATTGGCACAAGATGTTATCGTTTGCTCTGCATGGGTACCGTACCTCAGCAAGGACGTCAACCGGGGAAACACCCTTTTTCCTTGGTCTATGGCATGGAGGCAGTCTTGCCGATTGAAGTCCAGATACCCTCTCTCCGGATAATGAAGGAGGCAGACTTGAGTGAAGATGACTGGATCCAGACTCGACTTGATCAGTTAAATCTAATTGACGAAAAGAGACTCACTGCTATTTGTCATGGTCAAACGTATCAAAAATGGATGATCAGGGCATTTAACAAGAAAGTCAGACCACAAGAGTATCGAGTTGGGGACCTGGTAATCAAACGCATCATTCTTCCTCAAAGTGATCCCAGGGGCAAATGGACCCCCACATACGAAGGGCCATTTGTGGTTAAACATGTGTTCTCAGGAGGAGCCATGATTCTAACCACCATGGATGGTGACGACCTTCCTCACCCCGGCAATGCAGACATAGTAAAAAGATACTACGCATGATAAAAGACCCGCTAGGTTGACATACCTAGGCAAAAATAAGGGCTTCCCGGCGAACCAAAAGGGTTCGGGAAAAAATAAGGGATGAAATGAAAAAAACTCTGTACACCCGGCAAGTCGAAAACCTGAAAAGGCGGCTTGGGCAAAAATGGGTATCCCGGTGGACTGAAAACCCGAAAGGGCGGTCCAGGAAAAAGTTAGGGATAAACGTAATACTATGTCTCATTGAATCACCTTGCATCCAGAATCCGGAATCAACATCAAGTTCAGACGGCACCGATCAATCAACTTCATCTTCAACTGAGCAGCCAAGTGATGAGACGCTCGAAGATATAAAGGCGATAGCAGAGTTGGAACCCAGTGGGATTATCTTTTCACATAGCTGTTTTGTTTTCTTTGTACAAATTGTATAAACCCTGTTGTTTGGCGGCGTTCTCTTACTAGGACGCCAGCCTCTTGTACATAAACGCCTATTTACAGGCAAATTCAAAAAATCAATACAAATTCACTCTTTCAGACCAATTGCCAATTGTTTTTCTTTTTTCTGTTTTGTTTTGCGAAGAACGTCCAATGTTCGATTGTGATATATGCATTTGAAACTAATTGCTAACTCATAAATATTTGCATACGAAACAAAGGGTTAATTACAGGTAACATCAGAAACAGGGGCAATAATGAGTTGTCTAAGCAATCTAACTGCTCGGTCCACCAAGGTGCCAAGGTAAGTTCGGATGAAGAATATAACCCAGATACCTTCACTCCCCGCCGAGTAAGACAAGATTCAACAATTCTCCCCCAAGCAGTTGGTCTCCCATCAGCCCTAAACAGGCACAACATCTCCAGCAAGTTAGCAATACTCTCCCCGAGCAGAGTTAGACTATAATCAGTCTCAAGGAAGGTGGATTATCCCCAGCAGATCTCAATATTCCCCAGTGGAGTATACAAACATTCCTAACAAGCATCCCCGACAATCTTGATCTAAGATTGTTCCCCGGCGGCATACCGGACATCCAGTGGAGCCATTCCCCAGTACAGTCTCAAAAGATATCCCCAGGAGAGTTCAATCAATCTCCCCAGTAGGAAGCTTATCCCCAGTAGATTCTGGAAGCTATCCCCTGAAAAGCACAAATGCCCCCCCGGCTTTATTCAAAAGTTATTTCCCCACCAGGATATAACTGGGTTATCCTCAGCCAATTGCCACGGAAAGATCGTCCCCGGCGAAGTCTTCCTATCCCCAGCGGAGTTCATCAAAACTTATCAACGGAATCCCCAGCGGAGTTATCATCAACCTCAGCAAAGTACCTCTCTTCCCATAGAGCATTCCCCGCAGAGTAATCTATTCGCCAAGTTTATTCCCAAACGGAGTCATCTTCTCCTACCGGTATTCTTGCAACCATCACCCCAACGGAAACAAAGAACGCTACTCTTCAACATCAGCCCAGGATTTGACTGCCCGGCATTCGTCAAGGATTTATTTTCCTAGACGAAAATACATTCATAGACATCACATCTTTATAAATTATAGCATGCATATACGCATCATGAACATACAACCTCATTTATTCTGAGAACATCACGCATCTCATACATCATGACATTGCATACAACTAACGTTTTGTCTTTTCAGGACCAAAGTCAATACAAAGATAATCACTATCAACTATCGCGATTCCAGATCCGATTCTTGTATCTTGCCAGGGTGTATCTGTTGACGACTATATTCCAGACTCGATTCCTGTATCTTGCCAGGGCACGTCTGAAGAGTTCGAAGATCCGATTCCTGTATCTTGCCAGGGTGTATCTGTTGACGACTAATTCCAGACTCGATTCCTGTATCCTGCCAGGGCACGTCTTAAGAGTTCGAAGATCTGATTCCTGTATCTTGCCAGGGTGTATCTGTTGACGACTATATTCCAGACTCGATTCTTGTATCCTGCCAGGGCACGTCTGAAGAGTTTGAAGATCTGATTCCTGTATCTTGCCAGGGTGTATCTGTTGACGACTAATTCCATACTCGATTCCTGTATCTTGCCAGGGCACGTCTGAAGAGTTCGAAGATCCGATTCCTATATCTTGCCAGGGTGTATCTGTTGACGACTATATTCCAGACTCGATTCCTGTATCCTGCTAGGGCATGTCTGAAGAGTTCGAAGATCCGATTCCTGTATCTTGCCAGGGTGTATCTGTTGACGACTATATTCCAGACTCGATTCTTGTATCCTGCCAGGGCACGTCTGAAGAGTTCGAAGATCCGATTCCTGTATCTTGCCAGGGTGTATCTGTTGACGACTATATTCTAGACTCGATTCCCGTATCCTGCCAGGGCACGTCTGAAGAGTTTGAAGATCCGATTCCTGTATCTTGCCAGGGTGTATCTGTTGACGACTAATTCCAGACTCGATTCTTATATCCTGCCAGGGCACGTCCGAAGAGTTCGAAGATCCGATTCCTGTATCTTGCCAGGGTGTATCTGTTGACGACTAATTCCAGACTCGATTCCTGTATCTTGCCAGGGCACGTCTGAAGAGTTCGAAGATCCGATTCCTGTATCTTGCCAGGGTGTATCTGTTGACGACTAATTCCAGACTCGATTCCTGTATCTTGCCAGGGCACGTCTGAAGAGTTCGAAGATCCGATTCCTGTATCCCGCCAGGGTGTATCTGTTGACGACTAATTCCAGACTCGATTCCTGTATCTTGCCAGGGCACGTCTGAAGAGTTCGAAGATCCGATTCCTGTATCTCGCCAGGGTGTATCTGTTGACGACTATTTCCAGATTTGATTCCTGTATCTAGCCAGGGTACATCTGTGAGTAACTGATTAAAGATTCGATACCTGTATCCAGCCAGGGCACATCTACATAAAGAGTTTGAAGATCAACCCCTGTAACAGGCCAGGTAATTATTTTCTTTCTCAGGTACGCAAGTTCTCGCTAAGGAATGCCTTACGCGATCGACAACCTTCCAATGGCATCTATAAGCCCATCCACATGCCAACAGCATCCAGATGGCATCTATAAGCCCATCCTCCTATCCATCAGTCTCCAAATGGCATCTGTAAGCCCATTCCCGCCATCACACTGCTAACATGTGAGTGCAAATTTCTGGGTACTCTAGTGTTCAATCATCTTCCACCTTCGGATTACGAAAGGCACGCCAGCCAATCTACATCCTCAGGTCTAAGAAGTTTGAACAGGGGCAACTGTTGTACCCTAAAATTTTCCCTCCCATATTCTTCAAGATTTGCCAAGATCATGGTTCAAAATCTCTCAAGGATTGCACAGTCCAATTGCCTCCTAACACAGTCAAAATTAGGGTTTTTGCAAAGAAATTGAGGTTTCCAAGGGTCCAATCAAGTCCCACATGCCCATATACATTGTCAAGCATCCATATGTCAAGTTTCAAGACTCACAGCATCAAATTGCACAGTCAAAAAACCCTAATTGCTCCACAGTCAACTGCAGGGGCAAAATGGTCATTTGACAGTCAAAAGTCAAAATTTCTGGTCAACATCTCATTTTGAAGCCACAATCATAATTTTATCAATTCTTGATCAAGATTCCACAAGCATGGCTCAAAAAGTCTCAAGATGCAAAAGTTTCTATTTTTGGACAGCTGAAAAGTCAACTGCAAATTGACCAAGGCATAACTTCTTCATGGTTTATCATAAAAATCCCATCCAAAGCTCATTTTGAAGAGGATAACATTTCCTACAACTCATCTTCACACTCCAAGTCCAAGAAATGCTCTCACAAAAAGTTATCAATTTCAACATTATAGGTCATTTTCAAAAGTCAACAAAAAGGCACTTTAAGTCAAAGACCATAACTTGAGATTGGTAAATCAAAATGACATGGGACCAAAGGCATTTGTTAGAGGACTTCAAGACCTTTCCAAAATATCCATGAACATGATCATAGCTTCAAAATTGAGCAAGATGTGCATTGGAGAAGTTGGGAAATGTTTGGGAATTTTGAAAAGTCAACTTTGCCTAAAAAGCTTCAAAATTGCTAATGGGCCTCAAATTCTTCCTTGAATCATTACCCAAAGCCTATGCACGACCCATTGAGCTTAAAAGGATTTATTTTCTTATTTTTAATTAATTAATTGAATTTTTATTCTCATTAATTCATTTAATTAGTTTTAATTATAAGAAAATTCAAAGATATGATTTTGTAGATCTTTTTGTGCAGCAAATCAAACTAGGGCAAGCTGGCCAAGTCATTTCACATTCAAAAAAGGAAAATCTTCCATAATTGGAAAAGGTTTCAATGAAAAAAGATTGGAAAATATATGATAAAAATCAAAGATATGAAACATCAATTCATGGACTTTTGGGCCAAGGTTTTGACCTAGAATCATTCACATACTTATGCAAGACCTAACCCTATTCAGAAATACACGAAAAAGCTGCTCATGCTCCATAACCAAGTTGCAAAAAACTCAAGAAATTTAGAAAACTGAAATCATAGTTGCAGGACGTTTCAAAGCATAAAGAGGATTCTAACACATTGCTGGACCTTCCAAGAGTCTTTTGGCATCAAGAATCAGTCCAAACGTGCAAAGAATCATAGAACATAAGCCATACGGTTTGCCACATTTTCTTGAATTCCATATCACGATTCATGCGCATTTGATACATATTATTGGTTGTTTTGTACTCACGGGAACCTTCTGAAGCTAATGATATGATTCAATTGCATTATAAGGCTCTGTATCGTGATTTGCCATTAACATGTTTTAGGGTTTCAGAGCTCAAAAATTGGGGCTTTGCATATGCTGTAAAATTGGACTATCAAACCAGTATAGACAAATTCATGGCAACGAGACGAATCGATTGAAACCCTCGCGCTCAATTTATTTAATCTGTGCGCGTGTTCGCTATTTTTCACAGTTCCAGTTTGTGGGGGTTTAAAACCCCCGCTACTTGTTTTATATGTTGTAGGAAGAATGAAGAAGAAGCATGCGTGGCAAGGTGTGATAGGAGCATTCAAATATCTGGCGCGTTTTCTTGTTTGATATCATTAATCTTTGTTTTTTATATAATATTTGTTTTCCATCATATGTACAAACGCGCGCAATAGCTCAATTGGCAAGGGACGTGGCTTGGTGAGTGCTGGGACCTGGGTTCGATTCCCAGGTCCCCCACATATTGCATAATTTTTGTTTTAACATGTTCACATGCAGCAATGGTTCAGTGGTCCACCATACGTACCCATGCTCATGCTTGCCAAATGGCCTTGATTCACAATCTGAAGGCTGCAGAGTGAAGTCCAGGGTGTACCTCAGTCAACCATCAAACACGTGATACCAAAAGGTCAAACAGGCTTTGTCTAATGGGCCAAGATTCTTCCAATAACACCTCCATTTGGGCCTGAAACCCCCCTTGGTTTGCATTTTTTTAATTTTATTTTCTTTTCTTTCTAATTCTTTTTAATTGTTTTAATTGTTTTTTTACCATAAAATAATTTTTCATAATAAAAAATCAGAAACCAAAAAAAAAAGTTTTATATTTAATTATTATTAATTTCACCACTAACCTATTTTTTGTAAATAAACTCTAACAATTAATCTAGTTAAATTAGGTTTTAATTTTAATACTTTTCTTAAATAAAAAATGTATAGAATTAGGTTTTGACATTTTCACTTTTTTTCCTTAATTAATTATTTTTCATCATTATTTATTTATTATTATTATTAACTATTATTTTTGTAAATAAACATGTAAGTTAATTAATTAGTAAATTAGGTCAACTTTAATATTTTTATTAATAATTAAAATATATAGAATTAGGGTTTCATCTTGATTTTAATTTTCTTTATTATCATAAATACCAAAAAACACAAAAAAACACCTTTCTTTAATTAAATAATAATTAAGTCTTAATTCAATTTAATTTCAAGCAAAAGGGTCAAAACCCTCGGACGTTCAATTAATTCTTTTCGCGCATTTATTTTCTTTTAGTGATTATTATGTAACTGCTTTCTGGATGTAATAGTAATTAGGTTTACCGCATTTATTTGCTTTCCGCACCTTTTATCAAACGGGTCTTTGTATTTTGGCGATGTATAGACCCGCGCCTTGTAATAGCGTAGCTTTTATCTTTCTGTATTTTTACTTTCTGCGCTCTTAACTTCTAACTTTGTATGAAAGAATGTATGCTAATTAAAAACAAGCGTAGCTCACGATGTCATGATCAAAGATAACTATTAAACTGAAAACAACACACAAATACACACACCACTTGTAGGGTACGCCTCACTTGTTGCCTTCGAAACGTGGTCGTCAAGTATAGGACGTTTTAGTAAGTCCTTATGTCCATGATCCAGTTGCCTCGAAACAGTTGCCTCGAAACAGTTGCCTCGAAACAGTTGCCTCGAAATAGTCGCCTCGAAACGGTTTCCTCGGATTAAAAAAGGATCAAGGACATAAGGGTAGCTTCTAAGGTGTCCTACTATTGCTTCGGTGACCACAATGTCCCTAATAATCGAATTGACCCGAACACCTCCAACGGTGGTGCTACCTACCTTTAAATTGTGGGATGGCACTACCTTAAGGACATTTACACAGCTTAATTCCTTAGGGTAGGTAGATGACTCATGGATACTTGCTCTCTAAAAAACAAAACAAAAACCTTTTTCACACGACACTTTCAAAAAAGCTTTCAAAACAATTTTTCAAACACTCTTGAGGACATATACAAGATTTATTCAAAAATCTTTCAATGAGACTTTTTTTCAAACCCACTCACAATTGAAAAGCAAACATTTTGAAAACATAAAGAGCAAGTATCTAAGAGCCCATGGATAACCATGGATAGAAAGGGTGCTAACATCTTCCCTTTCTATAAATCTACCTCCCGAACCGAGAAACTATCTCATAAGGAATTTTGCTGTGCTTTTGTCCTGTCCATGTTGGAGAAAATAAAAGACGGTGGCGACTCTTGCTTCCGCGACATTTCGCGAACCAGCGTTAAACAGTCAGTTCTAAATCCACCGATCACAATCTAGTCCCTAAACTACATTGCTAAAACGTCTCATAGGTTACCTTCTATGACTATACAAATGTACCACGCCCATCCCTTCTCATCCAATGATGGGGCTTCTTACCAAATCAATGGTAAGATAGAAACATCTAAAGGAGGAGGAAAAGAACATTAAGACCTTTTGAGTAGGTAGGATTCTCCTAGTTGCTCGCTTGCTCACAACAAAAACATTTTACACACCAACACTTTCATTTGAAATATTTTCAAAATGCAAAGCTCTTTGTACGCATTCTTATAGAAACGAGAATCATTACAAAGACACTTTTAAAAATCACTTTCAAAAAACACATTCCACAAACACCTCTTTAAATTGTTTTCAAAAACAACACTTTGTACGTGTTCTTATAGAAACGAGAACCATTACAAAGACATTTTCAAAATACTTTCAAAACCCACACCACAAGCACATTTTCAAACAAAAGCAAGTGATCTAGCAAGCAACTAAGAGTCCGTAGATAACTACGGATGTAAAGGGTTCTAATACCTTCCCTTTTCATAACTTACCCCCCCCCCCCCCGAACTCAAGAAATAATCTCAAAAGGTTTTTCCTAATCTTTTCAACCTTTCCTTTTGGATAAAAGAAAAGTCGGTGGTGACTCTTTCTATCCGCAACAATTGCAATCAAATGCAAAACACCCAAGTCAATTCTCCCACCGTGTTACGGAACTGGCGACTCTGTTGGGGATCATTTAAAAGTGGGGTTACGTTAGGGCTGGATCACCTTTACTTGCTTTTCATTGTTTGACTTGTTTGCTTTACATTACGGTTCCTTATTTTGGCTTGTTTTTATCCTCTACCCGAATCTGAGGCACCTTTTAGGTAAGTAGCAATAGATTGTTGAAACCGTACGGCGTAGACCGATACGATTTAAGCAATGGCTACGTTAGTGTGACTCATTTGTTGGTACCGGTATCCCTTGTGTTGAATCGAGGAGAATATGGGGCCGCTGAGCAACGCCATGAAGAACTAACTGACTTTAGAACCTTAATGGAATAACTTGTCCATTAGGAAGTAGTGAGATAGCCAACTTTGGTTCCGACGGAAGATTGGTTGATACTCGATTCTATGCTCATTGAGATTGGACTTTTGGGATATCTCGGCCGCAAGAAAAGATTGATTGATCTGAGACAATGCCTAAAAGAAAGGTCGGTGATATTGAGATCCCTTAGAACCTAGTTACTTTCTAGGACAGGTTGAGCCAACTAAACTTCAAGAGGGTACTTACCTACAAGCTCCATGCAAGCCTAAACCTAAGGACTTGTCTTCTTTGTGTGTATATGACTATTTGTTTATAATAACTTGCTTGCTTTGTGTAACACGGTGGGAGAACTGACTTGGTTTGTTTTTCGTTTGACCGTAAATGTTGCAGTTAGCAAGAGTCGCCACCGACTTTTCTTTTATCCAAAAGGAAAGGCTGAAAAGAACATGAAAGACCTTTGAGATGTTTTCTTGAGTTCCAGGGGTAGATTATGAAAAGGGAAGGTATTAGCACCATTTTCATCCATGGTTTTCCATTGGATCTTAGTTACTTGCTAGATCACTTGCTTTTGTTTGAAAATGTGCTTTGTGTGGTTTTTGAAAGTATTTTGTAAAGAGGCCTTTGTTTAGGAAAACATTGTATTGATTCTCGTTCGTAAGAATGTATACAAAGTGTTTGATCTTTTGAAAATGTTTTCAAGTTTGAAAGATGTTTTGAAAGTGTAGGTGTTTGTTTTGAAAATAGCAAGGATGTATTGGTTTTGAAATTGAGCAAGTAACTAGGAACATTCTACCTACTCAAAAGTCTTTCATCTTTATTTCCTCTTTCCTTTGACATTTTCATCTTACCATTGATTTGGTAAGCAAATCTATCTTTGGATGTAAAAGGGATGGGTGTGGGTCATCGTATAACCATGATTAACAATGTTGCAAGATATCTTAGCATTTTTCTTTAGGGACTAAGATCATTTTGAAATGAAACATAAATAGCATCATCGAGGGACTATGATCTTGTATTTTGCTTGTTTTTGCTAAGATACCTCACATGCATAATATTGGTCATTTTTGTAAGGCAACAAAGTGGGTTTACCCTAAGGGTGTTTGTGTGCAAGTGTATTGATTTACATGCTTGATTTGTCTTTGATTAGGGTTTGCTACTTATTGGTTTTAGTCTTTCCATACAAACTCTAATTACTAGCATTTGTATATAAATCATTTAAATTGCGGAAAATAAAAATACTAAGCTATTACAATACTTAGGGGAGGGGGTGTACAAATTACAAATGTGGAATATTGCAAGAAATTAAATCTAAATAATTATTACAACCATATTGAATTTGAATAAATATACAAAATGAACAAATAAAATACAAGAATGTAAATGTAAAAAGAAATATGATTTTTGTTTGGTTTTTATGAAAAAAATTGTTTTTTTGACCTAATTAATTAAAATAAAAAAATTAACTAAAAAATAAGAAAATTGATATTAAGGTAGTAAAAAAAATTAATTTAAAGAAAACAAGTTTTTTAGGGTTTTGGTGAATTTAATTAAATTAGAAAATAAAAATAATTAAATAAAAATCCTAAATTCTAAATTGATTTTAATTTATAAAATGGTATAATAATAATTAAAATTTATTATCTAAGTATTTTTAAAAAAAAGGAAAAATTAATTTATTAAAGAAAATGCTTTTTGCTCTTTTAGTTTTATGAAAAATAAACTAAATAAAAATAAATAATAAAAATATTTTTGGATTTTTTATTAATGAAAATAATAATAATAATAATAATAATAATAATAATAATAATAATAATAATAATAATAATAATAATAATAATAATAATAATAATAATAATATTAATAATTAAAGGTAAAAAAAGTAAAATAAAAAATAAATAAAAAATAAAGTCAGGGAGGTTGATAAGTGAAACAGGGAGTATTGTAACAAAAAAGGTCAGGCCCAAACTGCTGGCCCAGGCGCTACAAAAAATAGAAAAGTGTAAAAAAAATGTTAAAAATGCAAAAGGTCACGCTGGGGCTTGAACCCAGGACCTAAGGGTGACAGGCGCACGCTTTAACCACTGGGGTGGTGATAAATCCGTTAACTTATGTCAAACCATAAATATATATTAGAAACTGCTTCGTGAAAACAACTCCATCTTCAACCTCTAGCCAGACCACCTGTATCTTGTCCATTTCTCATCCATTTGCAAAAATGTAAACATGAAACTTGTGGCAAATTTCACCACGATTCCAGAAATGTAATTAACTTAAACTAATTCTCAAAAATGAGCATGAATTTTGAATGGTACCAAATTCTGACCTAATTTTTCCAGGATGTTCAGATTCAAAATTCTAACTACTTAAGCAATATAAATGTAATCTAAAGACATGGTTAGCTTCAGAATAATGATGTCTAAATTTTTTATTCACAAATTAAACATTAATGATGCATGTATGAAGAGTTCCAAGTTAAGGAAACTTACCTCAGAATTGGAAATCGTATTTTGAGTTTGAGCTTTCCTCAAGGTGTTGTGATGATTAGAATAGATCCACTGTGGTCCCAGGAAGCTAATGCGATGTTTAGTTTGTACTGGAGATGGATGAATCGTTCTGGAGAAGTTCAAGTGCGAAGCTCTGTTTTTTGAAAATGGAGGATGGTGTTAATGGTGTTACAGTCTTGTAATAGGGCGTGGAATGAGTTCTAAATGATGCTTAGAAGCTTTAGGAACAAAAAGGCTTAAAAACGCACGAGGGAGATGTGAGTTTCAAACTTTTGGTCATGTTATGCAAGAATGGAGGTATGTGATACAGTTTTGAGTTCTTGTGAGTTTTTGGACTTGTGTATGCGTGTGTTTTGATGCAAATAACTTGTACATAAGTAAGGATAATTCTTGAGTGCTTGAGAGGGTCAGAAGTACAAGTTCTAGACTGATTGCTATGTTACTTGATTTTGAAGAAAATTAAAAGTATGGTTCCAATATGAAGTACAAGCATGGGCTGAGTAATTGTGAGGCTTGAGACAAACTTTTTTTGAGTTATAGGCCGTGTATGATCAGAAGAAAACTATTGCAAGGCTCAAGAACAAGTTTTGTGTATAAAGCTACTTTTAAAAATGGCATTGTGCACTTTCTTCCTAAAATGGACATAAAGCAAGGGCATTGCATTGAATGCTTGAGTTGAAGCCTCTAACAGTTGTGCAAGCATTTAATTATGGAGTTCCTAACAAGTTTGAGTCCTGTAAAGCAGAGATTATGCAACATAGGTTTGAGATTTGAATCTTTGTTCATCACAAAATGACCTATAATTTTAGTTTGAAACCCTAACTTCCTCTCTTAGATTCTCCTTGCTCATGAATTATCTCAAGGAGTTCTTGGACATTTTAGAAAGCTTGTAATGTTCTCTACAACCACTCTTTGAATCAATTTTGAAAATTCCCCTTGGAACTGTATGAAAAAGTGCTATGAAGTTAGGTCAAAATCCTGCCTAAACTAGGGCAAAATTTTCACTAAGTGTTTAGTTTCAAGACCATGACTTCATGAATTAATAAATTGAGATCCAAGAATTTCTAGGAGAATTTGTGTAAAGCAATTTTGTAGATCTCATGGAGATCTACAACTTTCATGTTAAAAGTTTCTTTTGAATCATCCTGCATCATGGTGAAAAATTGGCTCAAAGTTGTGAAAAAACATGAAGTTTTCTATACTTAGAAAATTTTCTAAATTTGAAAACTTTGACTTTTCAAAATGAAAAATCTTGACTTTTTGATTTCTTGATGAACAAGTTTCATATTTTGACATGTTTTGATGAATTGTGATCTTTGACACTTGATTTTGACCAAAAAGTCAAAGTTTGACTTTTCAGTAGACAGTTGATTTTTGATCAGTTGACTGAAAAATCCATTATCATTCCAATTGATCTTGAGCAATGTTTTGAGTCTTGCCATTAGTTTAAAATGATGTAATTTAACTCTTGAGGTCATGCCTCAAACCAACTAACCATTTGCTAGGTCAAAAATTAAAAATTGCCCTTTCTCAGTCAAAACCCTAATTTTGACCATTTTCCCCTTTTGATGATTTGATCCAATTTCTTGAGGAATTATGGTCCAAAATTGATCAAATGATACATATGAGTTTATAATGTTTATGTGGATAAAAATTATGAATTTTTACTGTAAATTGGCCACACTTGACTTTTTCCCTAATATAGCTGATTTTTAGGTCAACTGCTCAATTGACTGAGGAAAAATGTGATTCAAGGCTTGAAACTGACATGAGTAATCTTGGGGGTCCATAATGATCCATGAAAGTCATAAGAGGCATTGAAAGTTCAATTATCCTTGTGCAATCTCAAACCCTAATTTTATTCATCAGTGCTTAAAGAGGTGTCTTGAGCTGATCAATCCTTGTGTAGTCTTGAGCCAAAGGAGATCCTGTGGGAAAATACTTGATAAATGAGAGCGAAAATTTTGGGGTACAACAGCTGCCCCTGTTCAATGTTCTTAAACCCGAAGAGTTAGATTGGCGGATCCGCCATTCATGACTTGAAGGTGAAAGATGATTGGACACTTGAGTGCCCAGAAATTTGCACTCAATGATGTGGTGGTTAATGGTGTAGGGAATGGGCTTAAAGATGCCATTTGGAGAGATGATGGAAAGTTGTTGGAGATGGGCTTACAGATTCCATCCAAAAATGATTGTTGGCAGGAATGGAAGAAGTGTCAGAATAAACCTCTGGTTGATTTATACTGAAATAGTGGATGTGTTGGGTTGAGTACCAGAATAATATCCATAAATGGATTGTATTTGACTCGTATCTGAAAGCTGAAACCTGAATGAGTATCAAAATGGTGTCTGTATCTGGAGTGTATCTGAACTGTATCTGAAAGCTGAAACTGAATGAGTATCAGAATGGCATCTGTATCTAGAGCGTATCTTAAATGTATCTGAAAGCTGAATCTGAATGAGTATTAGAATGGCATCGGTATGTGGAGCGTATCTGAACTTTATCTGAAAGATGAATCTGAATGAGTATCATAATGGCATCCGTATCTGGAGCGTATTTGAACTGTATCTGAAAGCTGAATCTGAATGAGTATCCGAATGGCATTTGTATCTGGAAAGTATTTGAACTGTATCTGAAAGAGTGTATGAGAAGAAGCCTGTGTAGGATTGCTTCAGATGGTCGTGTAGATAATTGTCCTGGCTTGTTTTAGGTATCAATCTCTGACCTTTTGCAAATTGTTGATGATAGCCATCTGCTGACTGATCTTCCCTGAAAGATTAGTTGTATGCAATGTCATGATGTATTAAATGCTTTGTACAATGATGTTCTAATAAATGAATGCAATTATGTTGTATGCATTTGTTTCATAGATGTTTATGACGTATGAATGCGATGTATGGGTGTGTAAGCTATGCTGCTGTAATATTGTTGGATTATGGAAAATAAATCCCTGACTACTGTTGGGGACGTGGAGTGTAAGTCTTTATGTTTTGAAGTGATGATGAGTTGATGAGCTTATATTTGTTAGAGAAATAAACTCTGTTGTAAGGGAAACGTCGTGTATTTCTTGTGAAATCTTGTTGGGGAATCCTGAGAAATTGGGCGACTTCTACTGGGGAGTGATAACTGGAAGTTTTGTTCCGCCAGGGATGTGAGAGAGCTTGATATCATTAAGCCGTAACTGTGGGTATTTTATAGTCTAAATATATTATCCTATTTCTTAAATCCATTAGTGATTGTATCTCTATTTCTGTTCCTTTTTGGTCATTTATAGGCAGTAGTTACGGTCAAATGCATATATTCAAAAATAAATCATTGGACATTTTTGTAAACAAAACACAGAAATAAGAAAAACAGATAGTTTTTCACTTTCAAAGGAATATTTTTGCATTAACTTGAATAAGTATTTTTGTACAATGAGACGAACATTCTAGTAAGAGAATTTTGTCTTAAAATGAAAATTTGATACAAAGAAAAGATAGCTATGTGCAATAATCCCATGGGGTTCCCATTCTGCTATAGCCTTTGTGTCCCTGAGCGTCTTGTCCACTTGCTGCCTTGTTAGAAGTTGATTGGATTGATCAGAACCGCTGAGTTTTTCAGTTGAAGATAAAGGTTGTCTGTAAGGTGATCCAACAGGACGTAGTTATACGCTTTAATTCCCTAACTTTTTCCTGGACCTCCCTTTCGGGTTTTCAGTCCACCGGGATACTCCTTTTTTCCCAAGTCGCCATTTTGGGTTTTCAACTTGCCGGGTGTACAATTTTTTTTGTTTTATTCCTAATTTTTGCCCGAATCTTTTTGGTTCGCCGGGATGCCCTTGTTCCTCCTAGGTGTGTCAACCTAACTGGACTCTTATGCGTAGTATCTTTTGACTATGTCCGTGTTCACAGGGTGCGGCAGGTCGTCGCCATCCATAATGTTTAAGATTATTGCTCCACCAGAGAATATGCTTTTGATCACAAGTGGTCCTTCATATGTAGGAGTCTATTTGCCCCTGGGATCACCCTGCGGCAGTATGATGCGCTTGATCACCAGATCCCTGACTTGATATAATTGGCGTCTGACCTTTTTGTTGAAAGCCTTGATCATTCGTTTTTGATACATTTGACCATGACAGACAGCAGTAAGCCTTTTCTCATCAGTCAATTTCATTTGATCAAGTCGAGTTTGGATCCAATCATCTTCATTCAACCCTGCATCCTTCATGATTCTCAGAGAAGGGATCTGGACCTCAATAGGCAAGACAACTTCCATACCATATACCAGAGAGTAAGGTGTTTCCCTGATCGATGTGCGTGCCATGGTACGATAAACGTGGAGAGTGAATGGTAGAATCTCATGCCAGTCCTTGTAGGTTAGTGTCATTTTTTGTATGATCTTTTTGATGTTCTTATTTGCGGCTTCGACAATGCCATTCATCTTTGGCCGATAAGGGGAAGAATTATGGTGCTGGATCTTGAATTGCACGCACAATGCGGCGATCATGGTATTGTTGAGATTCGTACCATTGTCTGTGATGATTCTCTCTGGGATACCGTGCCGATAGATGAGTTTCTGTTTGATGAATCGGGCCACAACATTCTTGGTTATAGAAGCGAAAGAAGCTGCCTCAACCCACTTTGTGAAGTAGTCAATGGACACCAAGATGAAGCGGTGTCCATTAGAGGCTGTAGGTTTGATTTCTCCAATCTATCGATGCCCCACATCGCGAATGGCCAGGGAGCAGTCAGTATATTCAGAGGAACTGGAGGTACATGCACTTTGTCAGCGTAGATCTGACACTTATGACAAGTTCGTGAATGTTGATAGCAATCTGCTTCCATGGTAGACCAGTAATAACCTGCCTGTAGGATCTTCTTTGCCATCGTATGCCCACTGGAATGGGTGCCAAAAGTTCCTTCATGTAGATCATCCATGATCTTTTCTGCCTTAACCTTGTCTACACAACGAAGCAAAACAGAGTCATGGTTGCACTTGTAGAGAATGCCATTACTGATGAAGAACTTAGCAGAGAATCTCCTTAAGAACTTCTTATCATTGACGGAAGTTCCTTCTGGATACTCTTGAGCCTCGAGATACCTCTTGACTTCATAGAACCAAGGCTGGTCCACTACTTCTTTAGTATCGATCTCGTGACAATAAGATGGTTCATCCATCCGTTCAATGGTGATCTAGGGAGCCTCGTTATCCCATTTGAATTTAAACATGGATGACATTATGGCTAGCGCGTCTGCTAGCTGATTTTCCTCTCGTGGAAAATGCTTAAAGGTAATTTCCTCTAAATGTGGGATTAATGTCAACACATGTTCTTTATAGGGGATGAGGTTAGGGTGCTTCGTGTCCCATTCTCCTTTGATCTGGCTGATAACTAAGGCTGAATCTCCAAATACACTTAAGGACTTGATCCCCAAATCTATGGTAGATTTGAGATCAAAAATGCACGCTTCGTATTCTGCCATGTTTTTTGTACAGTTTAAGTAGAGTCTTGCAGTGAAGGGAGTGTGACATACTTCAGGGGATATGAGTACAACACCTATGCCATTGTCGAGTGTGTTAGACGCCGTATCAAAAACTAGGGTCCATCGGGATCCTTGTTCAGGTCCGTCATATGGTTTGAATTCTTCATAGTTGTTTACCATCATGATGTCTTCATCTGGGAATTAAAACCTCATGGACTGATAGTCATCCACATCTTGATGAGCAAGGTGATCGGCTAGCACACTGCCCTTTATTGCTTTCTGGGTAGTGTACTGAATGTCATATTCCGTCAGGATCATCTGCCATATCGCTATTCTCCCAGAGAAGGCAGGTTTCTCGAATATATATTTTATTGGATCCATCTTGGATATCAACAAGGTAGTACGGGTCAGCATATACTGTCTTAGCCGGCGAGCAGCCCATGCCAGAGTGCATCAAGTTTTCTCGAGCAGTGAATATCTTGTTTCACAGTCGGTAAACTTTTTGCTCAGGTAATAAATATCATGCTCTTTTCGGCCAGACTCGTCATGCTGCCCTAGCACACACCCTATTGAATTTTCCAAAACAGTTAGATACATGATCAAGGGTCTTCCCTCGACTGGTGGCATCAAAATAAGAGGCTCTTGCAGGTACTCTTTGATCTTGTCGAAGGCAGTTTGGCATTCATGATTCCATTTGACTATTTGATCTTTCTTCAGTAACTTGAAGATTGGTTCACAAGTAGCGGTCAAGTGAGAAATGAATCGGGCAATATAGTTTATGCGTCCTAATAATCCTCTGACTTCCTTCTCGGTATGAGGATCAGGCATTTCTTGTATTTCTTTCACCTTGGCAGAGTCTACTTCGATACCTTTATCGCTGACGACGAAGCCTAGGAGTTTACCAGACCTCACCCCAAATATGCATTTGTTCGGGTTCAACCTTAGCTTGTATTTCTTTAACCTCTCAAATAGTTTCTGTAAATGGTCAAGATGTTCCTCTTCGGTTTGAGATCTGGCTATCATGTCGTCCACATGGACCTCTATTTCGTGATGTATCATGTCGTGAAATAGGGCTACCATGGTACGCTGATAGGTTGCCCCAGCGTTCTTCAACCCAAATGGCATAACCTTGTAACAGAATGTGCCCCACTGTATGACGAAGGTCATTTTCTCCATGTCCTCAGGCACCATTTTGATTTGATTGTAACCTGAGAAACCATCCATGAAGGAAAACACTTTATGCAGTGCAGTATTGTCTACCAAAATATTGATATGGGGAAGTAGGAAATCATCCTTAGGGCTTGCCCTATTCAAATCTCTATAGTCCATGCACATTCGTACTTTGCCGTCCTTTTTAGGCACTGGAACAACATTGGCGACCCATTGTGGATAGGAGGTAACGACTAAGAATCTGGCGTTGAATTGTTTCATGACTTTGGCCTTGTTCTTTTCTGACATGTCTGGCCGCATCCGACGAACTCTCTGTTTTACCAGAGGGCAGTCTTCTTTTGTTGGTATACGATGTACCACGATATCAACATCAAGTCCTAACATGTCTTCGTACGACCAGGCAAAGAACTCAACATAATAATGTAGCAACTGAGTCAGACGCTTCTTGACACCGAGTTCCAGATTGGCCCCACCTTGAGTTCTTTCTTGTCCTCTTCGGTACCTAGGTTAATTGTGTTCACTAGTTCTTCGTGGGGCTGTATGGTCCTTTCTTCTTGTTGTAGTAAGCTGGCTAGTTCCCCTGGAACTTCAGAATCTTTCTCACCTTCGTCTCCGGCTTGGTAGATTAGATTTTCAGAGTCACAAAAGGACATAGCAGAATCGTTACCCATGTGATTCTGAATGGATGTAGATCTGCATTTTGAATGTGAGTGTGTGTAAGAGTATAAATATCTTTGAAAGAAATAAAAATTAAAAAAAGAAAGACAAAGAGCACAAAGTTTGTATGCAAAAACGTCCATGATTCATTCTTGACATATGAAAATGAGGTAACAACCCTTACAAATGGATCTTTGTGCCTCGGGTAAAACACAAGGTTTTAAAAGTCTGAATTGTTTAATTATTATAGGTCCGACAAAAATTTAAAGACAATTACTGTTGGATAAAAGTAATTGGGACAAAGTCTTTAGCTTCCCAATTGCTGAGTCCTCCGTTGACAGTTGGGAAAATCCATTCCTCCAAGTTGTAGTTGTCCTCATCATCCTCCATCGCGTTGACTCTGTGGTTGCTGATCTTTAAGGGTGGTCCCCCGACATGAGCACGACGTACAGCTTTTTATGCTCCTCAAGTGAAACCCAAACCAAATTTGTCATATTTGTATGGGATATCTGGGAGTTGGCCCCAAATAGTAAACCCACCTTCTTCGATCACTGCCTTGGCATCTTTCAGAGAAGACATCTTTAGCGGAGGTCTTGTAATCTTTGGGACTTGGAAAACAGCCTTGGTTACTGCCATGCTGAAACAGAGTTTCAATGAATTCACCATCCAATTCCACATATCTGAAGGAGTTTAATTGACTGGCCATATATTCCTCTTCTCCATGGATAATAATGATTTTCCCCTTGGTCGGGTATTTCAGCATTTGATGTAATGTAGAGGTGACGGCGCCAGCATTGTGAATCCACGGTCGGCCCAATATGCAGGAATTGGAAGGGCGAATGTCCATCATGTAAAAATTTGAATCAAAGGTTTGGGTTCCAACTTTTATGGGGATGTCCACCTCCCCATGCACCATTCTCTTTGAACCGTCGAAGGCCCTTACCACTATGTTGCTGGGTTTCAAGGTCAAACCTTCACAGTCGAGTCTATCAAGAGCCTTCTTAGGCATCACATTTAAAGACGAATCGGTATCAACCAAGACATGGGCCAAAGTTGTGTCCATGCATTCGACAGAGACATGCAATGCCTCGTTATGCTTCCTCCCCTAGGTGTCAGGTCAGCATTAGAAAAGCCTAAACCATTATCCACGGTCAAGCTGGCCACACAGTCTTGGAACTGATCAACAGAGGTTTCTTGTGGTACATGGGTAGTTTTAAGAAATTTCACCAAGGCCTTCCCATGAGCCTCGGAGCACAACAATGAAGCCAACATGGAAATCTTTGACTGAGTCTGCCCTAGCTGTTCGATTACGTTGTAGTCGCTTCTCTTTATAATTTTCAGAATTTCTTCTATCTCCTTTTGGGAGGCTTCAGGTATAGATTCTGATTACGCCTTCATCTGGACAGGCTCTACCAGAATTCCTTTGCCCGAAGTTTTGGTCGACTCGGTGGTAGGAGTGTCAGTAGGGGTAACCATAGGGATTGTAGTAGTAGTGTCAACAGGAATAGAAACGGGGATGATCACAGGACCGATAATAGTCTTTGGAGGAGAAATCTCAAGAGATAATACTCTTCTACTTCGGGTTATCTTGCTGGTTCCCGCAATATTGCAGATGTCGGGGTCAGCCTTCTCAAAAATTGAGTCTTCACCAGTCATCCAATCTTGCTTGACGTCGTGATAGTAGACGTCACCCCCATAATTCCATGGGACCATTTTATCTAATGAGTACGAGATTGGTCCGGGCATAATAATTATCAGTGGAGCCTCTTTAGGAACTGATGTAATCCTAACGGGTCTTTTGGTGGAGACCCTAGAAGGATTGGAGGAAATGGTTACTATTGAAACATCATTGTAAGAAATGGTTGGAACGGGAGTCTTTTCAAACAAAATCTCTTTGTCATCCATTAGGCGTTGGACACCCGCTTTCAATAAATGACACCCAGTTGGTAGGGATAAACAAAAGTGGCAGCTTTCATCACAACCCAGATATAAACCGGCCCTCAATAGGTTCCTCTTGATAGTCAGGAGAGGAGTATCAAGTTCATCAATAAGAGTAACAAACATATCATCTTCAACAGCGTTAACATCACGGCCATGCTTGGACATAGGATCAGTGATAACATTTGGGATCACAGGAGCATCGAATTCAATTTATTTTGCTTCAAGAAGGTCTTGCACCTTATTTTCAAAGCCCAACAGTTGTTAGTATCATGGCCTGGACTTTCTGAATGGTAAGCACAACGAGCATTAGGATGGTAGTGAGGAGAGGTTGTGTTGGGATTCTTCGGGGCTTCCTTCAAAGTTACCAGATTAGATCTCAACAAATGTGGCAGGACTTGAGATAGTGTCATCTTAATCCAGATAAATTGTCTTACTGGTCTTTCTGTTCTAGGCTGATTGCTACTTTGTCGAGTAGGTTCAGGTGTGATACGGTGGGAGAACTGACTTGAGATTTTGCATTTTGTGTTTGCAAATGTTTCGGTTTAGCAAGAGTCGCCACTGACTTTTTATTTTATCCTAAGGAAAGGTCAAAAAGCACAGGAAAGACCTTTGAGATGTTTTCTTGGGTTCGGGGAGTAGATTATGAAATGGGAAGGTGCAAACACCCTTTTCATCCATGGTTATCCATGGGCTCTTAGTTACTTGTTTAGATCACTTGCTTTTGCTTTTCAATTGTTTGAAATGGTGCTTTGTGTGTGTTTTTGAAAGATGTTTTGAAAAAAGGCCATCGTTGTGGCAAACTTTGTAATGATTCTTGTTTGAATGTATAAAAAGGTGTTTTTGTCTTTTGAAAAGATGTTTCAATGTTTTGAAAGGTGATTTGGAAAATATTTTGAAATTGTGTTGTGAAGTGTGTTTGAAAATAGTAAGGATGTTTTTGCAAGTTTTGATCAAGTAACTAAGAGTTATCTACCCTATTTTACTCAAAGATCTTTCCTATATGTTTTTAACCCTTTTGACAGTGTTATTTCACCATTGCATTTGGTGAACAACCTTGTATTAGGATGTTAAACGGGACAGGCGCGGGTCATCGTATAGGCCATGATAGCAATTGTGTTAGGTATTTTTGGCAAATTTTTGAGGGACTTGATCATTTTGTTTAGGCAACCAAGATAGTGTCATCGAGGGACTATGATCTTTTGTTTTGTTTTTATTTTGCCAAAGTACCCAACATGCATAACATGGCCCATTTTTAAAGCAACAAGTGGATTGTAACCCTAGGGGTGCAAGTGTGCATTGTGTTTGATTTTCATGCATTTTGTCTTTTGATTAGGTCAAGCTACTTGTTGGTTTTGGATTTTTGCATACAAACCCTAATCTCTAATCATGGCATAATTGAAAGCGTAAAATGTGAAAATTAAAAGTCTAAGCTATTACAACATGATTATGGGGATGGGGGGTACAATTTTTGAATGGGGGTGTATTTGACAAGAAATATAAACCCTAGTTTACTATTACATCCAAATTGAATCAAATGCATAAATAATAAATGGATAATATTTAAATAAACAAAATAAATAAATATATCAAATAACATGAATTATGCAAAAAAGGTTTTTGTTTATTTATGTATGTAAAAATATTTAATGTAAAAATTAAAGAAATAAATAAAAAGATTATTTTTATTTGGTTAAGGGTAAAACCCTAATTTTCTTTAAGAAAGTAAATATATTAATTATTTTATTTATATACAATAAAAATAAAATAGTATATGTAAAAAAATAAAATATATTTAGAAAAAGTATTTTTAAGTATATTTAATAAGAGTATATATATATATATATATATATATATATATATATATATATATATATATATATATATATATATATATATATATATATATATATATATATATATATTAATTATATTAAATATGATAAAATAAAATAAAATATATACTAAAATAAAATATATTTAGAATAATATTTTTAGTGTGAATAAAAATAAAGAATAAAAAATAAAAGTATAATTTAAATATATTTTCCAAGTTTTGAATAAATAAGATAAAGGTAATTAAATTGCTTTTTATGTTAGAGAAATAAAAATAAAATGCAAAATAAATGTGAAAAAATTATAAAAATATTTTTGAGTATTTTTTATATTTCGGAATAAATAAATAAAATCAGAAATGAAAATAAAAATGTAAAAATATAAAATATCAAGAAATTGGGCCAGGGGGTGCAAAAAGTAAAAGGGAGGTGTCAAAAGTGAAAGGACCAAAGCCCAGCCCAAGCCACTTCATCTTCAACCTTCTGACTATGAAAACGCGCGCGCCCTGTACAATTGTCAGATCCTGTATACGAGCTCTATTGCAAAATCACATAACATCAAAGTTGTAGAGCATTTCAAGACGAATCCAACCATATAAACAACTTGTCTTAACTCTCAAAGACCAGAGAGAATTTCTCTGGCCCTAAAATCTAACCTAATTTTTTCAGTATGTTCATGGATGAAATTCTCTTAGCATGCTTAATATAAATGAAAACTGAGCATATATATAGCTTCATGGCAATGAATACTACATTTCTCATTCACAAACCTAAGGCTAAATGTTCCTAAATAGAGAGATATGAAGTTGACAAAAACCTGTTTCAGCTGACTTGGTGTATGGAAATGTGGAGCTTTTCAACAAGGCTTGAGATGTCTGAGAGCTTGCTTGAACTTCACTTGACCTTCTCCAATACCCTGCTTGCCTTGATAATGATTGAATAAGCCTACAGAACTCAACCTGCATAAGCTCAAAATGAAAATGGCAAACCTTGTAAAATGGCAAACCTTGCCTGTAATCTAGTGCAAAGCATGTTGACTTGAAATTGCAACTTGGATGAACATGAATATGCCATGGATGAAAAGTGAGTTTTTGCCAACTTCAAGCCTTCGATTCTCCCTAACCACAAATGTGTTTGGAGATTTATTGGACAATTTGGAAAGCTTGCAACATGCTCTATAATCCATATTTGAAATTCAACTTGATATTCCAAGTGGAACTATGTGAAAAATGGCCATGAAGATAGGTCAAAATCCTGCCTAAATTAGGGCAAAATTTCACTAAGTTAAAAGTTTTAGGGACCCTTGTTCCAAAAATCATAACTTAAGATCCAAGCTTCTTTTGAGAAAACTTTGTGAATCAAAGTTGTAAACTTTGTGGAGGACTACAACTTTCATGTTGGAATTTTTGTTTTAATTCAAATGCATCATGGTGAAAATGTTGGGCAACGTTAGGAAAAATTAAGAAAATTTCATAACTTAGAAAAATTCAAGTTATGAAAATTTTCAACTTTAAACCCTAATTTGCAAAAATGGGTTTCTTGATGAACAAGTTTCATGTTTTGACACATCTTGATGAAAAATGACCCTTGGCACTTGATTTTGACCAAAAAGTCAAAGTTTGACTTTTCAGTGTACAATCAAAATTTGATCAGTTGACTGAAAAATTCATCTATCAATCCAATGCAATTGAGGTCTTTTGAACTTGTTGAATAGGTCAATATGATGCCATTGAGTCCTTGAATCTATGTTTGAGCTTAATTTTCCATTGGCTAGGTCAAGAAGTCAGAAATTGCCTTTGTACAGTCAAAACCCTAAAAATGACCATTTTGCCCTTTTGATGATCTGATCAAATTTCTTATGGAGTTGTGGTCCAAACTTGATCAAATGATTCATGAGTTCATAATGTTGATGTGGGTCAAAATTCATGAGGTTTTGACTGTAAATTGGCCACAATTGACTTTTTCCCTAATACAGCTGATTTCTAGGTCAACTGTCTAATTGACTGAGCAAAAATTTGATTCAAGGCTTGAAACTTGGTATGGACATACTTATGAGTCCAACATGAAGTATGAAAGTCACTTTGAGCATTAGGAGTCCAAAAACCTATGTGCAAACTCAAACCCTAATTTAGGTCATCAGTGCAAGGAGATGTCTTGAGCAGTGCAAACCCTAGCTTGGTCTTGAGTTCAAAGAGCCTTGTGATGAGAAATGTTGATAAAATGAGAGGGGAAATTTTGGGGTACAACAGCAGGCTTAGGGATCATGACAACCCCCACCATTGGACGATGTTCAGTTCTTTCTTGATTCCTTTGAGGATACACAACACCAACTTCTTTCTTCCCAATAAATGGTTTTCTTACAGCAGTGGAGGATGGTCTTTTTGGATCTTCCCCTTCTTAATCCCAGCTTCCACTCTTTCTCGGATAAATATTAATTCAGTGAACCCTTCTTGGGAGCTCCCGATTAGATGATTGAAGAAAGGACCGGATAGGGTACCCAAAAACATGTCTACTAGCTCTCTTTCAGACAGGGGAGGCTGGACTCTTCCTGCTAAGTCCCTCTATTTCTGAGCATAGCCTTTGAAACCTTCACTTGAAACCATAGCCATACTCTGGAGTTAAGTACAGGTGGGAGCAAGGTCTGCGTTATACTGATATTATTTATAGAAAGCAGCGGAAAGGTCTTCCTAATTATGGATATTGGCCCTCTCTAGTTGATAGAACCAATCTAGCTGAGTCCTATAACACCCTCTAAAACCCCGCATAAATTTTCGCGATTTTAAATAAAACATACTTTCAGAGTACATGTATTAACGAGGATGCCACAATTCTCTTTTTAATAAAAACAAAGTTCCTGTCATGCATAACATAGAAGCAACTCATACATGTTTACACAGCGGAATGATTCAATTAACAAAACCAATGTTATAATATTTTCAAAATCATCAGGGATTAACACCTGGAATATATCAACATCATATTATAACAAACATAAGGAAATAAACGAGTCTGACTAAAGCAGCTCGACAAACAAACGTTCCCGGAGTTACAACTATCAGAGCATGACCCAGACAATACTTAAACAGAAATAAACTAGAAACGACAAGCCTTCGCCAAGCACCTGAACGAAGCTCCTCAATCTGAAATGTTCAACAGTAAGGGTGAGCATCTCAACTATACATTTGATTATACGTTCATAACAATCAATTCAGAAAAACCATAAGCATCACCCAAACAGTTAGCATGTTTCATAGTTTACGAAAACCTTTACAATTCATATATTCATAATCTATTACTTTTCATACTTATAATTAACATCAGACATCATTAACAATTCAGCAACAATACATGCATACAATCAATTAAATACAACATTGGAAAATCATCCATTCATGTTATATTCAATATAATGCAACACACCCATGCATGTGGTACCATTTTACCGCCCCATTAAATCTCGGGTCACGGATAACTCACCGTTCCATTATATCGCGGACACGGCTACCACCTCAACGTTCCATTAAATCGCGGACACGTATATTGGCCACCATGTTAATTCCACACAATGGGAATTAACAAATGCAACATGATATGTAAAGTATGTAACACTCAGCATACTATTAACATCAATCAACATATCATGCAACATCAACAACATCAATCATAACAGGATATGGATAGCATGTAATCACTCAGCATACTATTAAACATCAATCATATCAAGTTATATCATAATTCATGCTTGATAACATCATCTAAAAGCATGACAATAACATCCACATAGTGTTGGTATCATAACATACAAACATTATTCGGTACAACGTCAAACAACACTAGGGAATCAATAAGCAGCATATTCAAAACATATCAAACACTGCACATCAAAACAGGATCAATCCCGTACATAACAGCATGCACAGAAAACAAAATTCAGAAACCAACACAGGAGGTTCAACACGGGTACCCGTGTGAATCAACACTGCCCGTGTGGAAATGTGTCCAGAAACACGTTATTTTGCCAATACAGTGGATCAACACGGGTGCCCGTGTGAATCAACACGGCCCGTGTTGAAATGTGTCTGGAAACACATTTTTCTTTACCCATCCAGTAGATCAACACGGGTGCCCGTGTGAATCAACACGGCCCGTGTTGATGAGCGCGAGCCCGAAAATTCATGTACCTGCAGCAGCTCATATGCCAACATATTTGCACGAAAATACCTTTCTACAGCAGTGCAATGCAGTACAAAAACATCCAAATACACATCAAGTTTCCAAAACATCAATTTCCTATGCCTCTGACTTATGTTCATCGATTTCCCACAAATTGAATAACTCAAATCCTTCAAGGTTATCCTTAGAACACCTAAGGTAAACTCACGATCATACAATTTCGATCTAAATCAACAACAGGGATTAATTTCTTAATCGATTCACAACCTTTAGGGAACCTAATCTTTTCTAACAAAATTCGACCCTAAAGTTATCAATCACTAAGAACATCAGAGAAAATGGGGTTATCCTACGATTACCCAACCAATTGCATCTAAACCCATAAGCAAATATAAATTGAGTAGTAGCCCCCCTTACCTTATCAAATTGCAGCTTCGAACTCTTGAGCGATTGTTCGTCGTTCTTCAGAGCTCCAATCCCAAATATCTCCAAACACTTCACTAAAATACATAACAATCAAACTCACTTATAAACATAAACACTTTCTCCAATAATCACTTATTAAAATAAGCTCTTAAAGCTACTTAATTCCTCATAATCATATAGAAAATTTCACTAGCTTTCCAACGCATCAAACGGCGCCTAAATCGGAGTTACGGTTCAAAAGTTATGGCCGAAATGATTTTTGGGAAAAGCCTACCCGAGCATCAACACAGAAGATCAACACGGGTGCCCGTGTGCATCAACACGGCCCGTGTTGATGACTCTGCAACACCATATTTCACGTTTTTATGCTTCCCAAAATCACCCCAAACCATTCCTAATCATCCCCAAACATCCTAAAACCATCAAAATCGAATTCCTACCATATAGCAATAGCAATTAGAATCATTCTAAAGTATTAACTAATACCTATAACTATGGGAACATGCAATACTACCTATGTTCATTTGAGCTCTAAGCTCCGGGGATAACAATGGTGTCTAATCCAAAAATCTGTAAAACTCAGAGAAATCACCCAATACCCAAAACTCATGTTAAATTTGTTCCTACCCATGAATAAGTACAAGGAACCCCACCCTTACCTGGTGTAATTCACGAATTCGGCAAAGCTTCGCTTCTTTCTTCCTCTTCCAAGCACTCTAGGGCAGCTTCTCCCTTTTCTCCTTTCTCTGCTTTTCTCTCTATTATTCACGATAACTGAGTTTCTACTCACTTCCCTTTTCTTTCCCTTTTTTATTCTTTCTATTCTTTTTCTTTCCTTTAGTTGGGCCCTATTGGCACCCCCTCTCTACTAACACTACACAAGGCCCACTAACCTTATCTTATTTCTTATATCACTTAATTAATTAATTTAAATCATATACTAACCAATTAAATAAATACTACTAATATATTATATTATTCTAGTGACCTCACACTAACCCGATCAATTAGGGACACATACCCTACACCGACCCCACAAACACATATAAGGCCACAAACCAATAATATTCATTTTATTCACAACAAGGCACATAAATATGTTATAAACACATAACAAATCACTTAAATTAATTAAAAAGCGAACAATCGAAATTGGGGCATTACAACTCTCCCCCACTTAAAAGATTTTCGTCCTCGAAAATTCTCTAACCAAAACCAATCCAAAATCACGAAACACGAATTCATACAGCGTGGTAACAACAGTCACATGCAATCATCCCAAAACATAATAAGACATCTTACATAATTCAGTTCCTCAACTTTCCTCTGTCCATTCTCAACTGGAACCTTAGTCATTACCACCAGTAATCAGAACACCTCTCACAACATACCTGCATTACACTGCCGTTATCAATTCCACGAACTCAAGTGGTTCCTTGCCAGTTGACTTACTCGACTATATCCAATTCATTACTAATTACTCTTTAAACGAATCCAACGATCACATACTATTTGCAAATCTGAGTCTCGTCTTCGACTCACACCAATTTACACCAGTCATTATACACAAATCCGCACTTCGCTTTCGCTGCGCCACCCTGATCTTTTCCTTAGAGATCCTCTTTTCGATTAACACGGCAACTTCGTTACTCAAATTTACGATACCAGCCTATACTCCATACAAATCTTTGAATCCTTTTTATCCCGATACAACACTGACTTCCGTACAATGCTCTGCAAGTCCTTGTGATTAACACACTTCTCTTAATACACTTCTTCCATAAGAACAAATCAACCCAAATCTCGTTCTCTAATTAAAATTGAAACCAACTCAGTACTCCCTTGCTAACTCTTCCAAAGTTAATAATCACTTTATCCGACATTATTACGACACCTCAAATTCTTAAACCAAGAGTTAAGACCTTCGCATCCTTAATTACTCGTGCAATCACGACTAGCACCTTCTCTAGGATGATCCACATTTCTCCTTTTGCAATTTACCTTCACCAAGAAATACGATTCTAACACCTCAAATCCATAAATCATAAAGAAGTAATCCATTCTGGTCTGCTACAGCACGCCGCGCGACATCCAGTTCGCGGCGCGATGACAGGAAAAGTGCAGTTCGCGGTGCCAACTAGGGGACGCGGCGCGAACCGTGCGGGACATAAACTCCCACTTAAGTGCTCAGTTCAGCATATGGCGATTTGCCTCCGAACCCACTTCAAATCCTTATCAAGTCCATAATCCAGCTTCCCCTTATTCACGTACAATCAATCCACGAATATTCTAGCGTTCCAGCTTCGCACTCAATGACCGAAATCCTTCTAATTACAATTCCCACTCATATCTTGTAACATGAGCTACTCTTGCCTGAGTACTTGCAACCTTGACTATCCGTATCTGGAACCGCCTTCATCTTACTCTTACCAATAATGGTTACCAACCAAAATCCATAAACACTTTGATTTCTTGCCCAAGGTTACCCTCAGTATCCACTTACGCTGACCAACTAAATCATAAAATCCTCCTTAATTATCCTTGATAGAATTCTTATCCAAATTCGTCTGGTCCAACCCAAACCTTTACCCATCTGTTACTCACTCTACAATCCAATCCTAAAATGAAGACAATTCTTCCAATTAAATTTCATCCATAAATCCCTCTCACATACTAGTCCATAAGTTCATTCATCTCTTGTCCATCACATTCCAATTATCCGAATCGACAATCTTAGTCTTACTAATTCATGTCTCAACTCATCCGGTGATCACACTTTCCTGGGTTGTCACTTCAGCGTAATCACTCGACACGACATCAAGAATCCTCACTCAAAACAAGACTTAGTGAAACCTCCACATCCGTTATTCCAATACAGTTCTTAACGACTATGCTTAGACATCTTCTGAACATCCATAATTTACCATGACTTCGAAAGTATTACCTTTACATTACCTGAACCGAAATTCCAAAAGTCCTCTTCTCCGATCCGATACGAATACTTACTTCTGAGTTCCTATTAGATTCAAATCCATGCATCCGAGATTCTCCCAATTTCCAGATGATGCCTTGACACCTTCACTTATAGTATGACACTAGCTTCACAATGATACCCATTTCTGTTTAACCACAACACTCCAAGTCTACTCTTCATGTTACCTTGAGTAAAACTACTACCAATCATCCTGGGGTTACGCATTCCTCTGATTCGTTCACCACTTCTGATTCCATAACGAGTATCCAACTCCAGCACCTTTGTCCAACACACATACTAAATAGTCGGAAACAATACATCTATTCATCTCTTTCAATTCCACTACTATCGACAACACATCAAGGGTGATCAAGTCCTTAATTTGCCAAAGAATAGTCGAAACCAAAACAAATGTATAAATAATCATTACACGACCACCTTAGTATCTCAAGTACTATTCTAACCTTTAAACATTCTCCCAGAGTCAAACCAATCCCTCTTCGTCGCATCGCAGAGAAGCGTCAGCTTCTCCCCCACTTATTTTAGCCTTGCCTCTGGAAGAACAACAACAATTGCAGCACCGCTCCTTCCAGCCGATCAATTCCAACAGCTACAATCACAACAAAACAAGAAAACACTGACAATATACACTGTCGGACCGACTGACTCAATAACACTGGCCGGACGGACCGAACTGCTCTGATACCACTATTGTAACACCCTCTAAAACCCCGCATAAATTTTCGCGATTTTAAATAAAACATACTTTCAGAGTACATGTATTAACGAGGATGCCACAATTCTCTTTTTAATAAAAACAAAGTTCCTGTCATGCATAACATAGAAGCAACTCATACATGTTTACACAGCGGAATGATTCAATTAACAAAACCAATGTTATAATATTTTCAAAATCATCAGGGATTAACACCTGGAATATATCAACATCATATTATAACAAACATAAGGAAATAAACGAGTCTGACTAAAGCAGCTCGACAAACAAACGTTCCCGGAGTTACAACTATCAGAGCATGACCCAGACAATACTTAAACAGAAATAAACTAGAAACGACAAGCCTTCGCCAAGCACCTGAACGAAGCTCCTCAATCTGAAATGTTCAACAGTAAGGGTGAGCATCTCAACTATACATTTGATTATACGTTCATAACAATCAATTCAGAAAAACCATAAGCATCACCCAAACAGTTAGCATGTTTCATAGTTTACGAAAACCTTTACAATTCATATATTCATAATCTATTACTTTTCATACTTATAATTAACATCAGACATCATTAACAATTCAGCAACAATACATGCATACAATCAATTAAATACAACATTGGAAAATCATCCATTCATGTTATATTCAATATAATGCAACACACCCATGCATGTGGTACCATTTTACCGCCCCATTAAATCTCGGGTCACGGATAACTCACCGTTCCATTATATCGCGGACACGGCTACCACCTCAACGTTCCATTAAATCGCGGACACGTATATTGGCCACCATGTTAATTCCACACAATGGGAATTAACAAATGCAACATGATATGTAAAGTATGTAACACTCAGCATACTATTAACATCAATCAACATATCATGCAACATCAACAACATCAATCATAACAGGATATGGATAGCATGTAATCACTCAGCATACTATTAAACATCAATCATATCAAGTTATATCATAATTCATGCTTGATAACATCATCTAAAAGCATGACAATAACATCCACGTAGTGTTGGTATCATAACATACAAACATTATTCGGTACAACGTCAAACAACACTAGGGAATCAATAAGCAGCATATTCAAAACATATCAAACACTGCACATCAAAACAGGATCAATCCCGTACATAACAGCATGCACAGAAAACAAAATTCAGAAACCAACACAGGAGGTTCAACACGGGTACCCGTGTGAATCAACACTGCCCGTGTGGAAATGTGTCCAGAAACACGTTATTTTGCCAATACAGTGGATCAACACGGGTGCCCGTGTGAATCAACACGGCCCGTGTTGAAATGTGTCTGGAAACACATTTTTCTTTACCCATCCAGTAGATCAACACGGGTGCCCGTGTGAATCAACACGGCCCGTGTTGATGAGCGCGAGCCCGGAAATTCCTGTACCTGCAGCAGCTCATATGCCAACATATTTGCACGAAAATACCTTTCTACAGCAGTGCAATGCAGTACAAAAACATCCAAATACACATCAAGTTTCCAAAACATCAATTTCCTATGCCTCTGACTTATGTTCATCGATTTCCCACAAATTGAATAACTCAAATCCTTCAAGGTTATCCTTAGAACACCTAAGGTAAACTCACGATCATACAATTTCGATCTAAATCAACAATAGGGATTAATTTCTTAATCGATTCACAACCTTTAGGGAACCTAATCTTTTCTAACAAAATTCGACCCTAAAGTTATCAATCACTAAGAACATTAGAGAAAATGGGGTTATCCTACGATTACCCAACCAATTGCATCTAAACCCATAAGCAAATATAAATTGAGTAGTAGCCCCCCTTACCTTATCAAATTGTAGCTTCGAACTCTTGAGCGATTGTTCGTCGTTCTTCAGAGCTCCAATCCCAAATATCTCCAAACACTTCACTAAAATACATAACAATCAAACTCACTTATAAACATAAACACTTTCTCCAATAATCACTTATTAAAATAAGCTCTTAAAGCTACTTAATTCCTCATAATCATATAGAAAATTTCACTAGCTTTCCAACGCATCAAACGGCGCCTAAATCGGAGTTACGGTTCAAAAGTTATGGCCGAAATGATTTTTGGGAAAAGCTTACCCGAGCATCAACACAGAAGATCAACACGGGTGCCCGTGTGCATCAACACGGCCCGTGTTGATGACTCCGCAACACCATATTTCACGTTTTTATGCTTCCCAAAATCACCCCAAACCATTCCTAATCATCCCCAAACATCCTAAAACCATCAAAATCGAATTCCTACCATATAGCAATAGCAATTAGAATCATTCTAAAGTATTAACTAATACCTATAACTATGGGAACATGCAATACTACCTATGTTCATTTGAGCTCTAAGCTCCGGGGATAACAATGGTGTCTAATCCAAAAATCTGTAAAACTCAGAGAAATCACCCAATACCCAAAACTCATGTTAAATTTGTTCCTACCCATGAATAAGTACAAGGAACCCCACCCTTACCTGGTGTAATTCACGAATTCGGCAAAGCTTCGCTTCTTTCTTCCTCTTCCAAGCACTCTAGGGAAGCTTCTCCCTTTTCTCCTTTCTCTGCTTTTCTCTCTATTATTCACGATAACTGAGTTTCTACTCACTTCCCTTTTCTTTCCCTTTTTTATTCTTTCTATTCTTTTTCTTTCCTTTAGTTGGGCCCTATTGGCACCCCCTCTCTACTAACACTACACAAGGCCCACTAACCTTATCTTATTTCTTATATCACTTAATTAATTAATTTAAATCATATACTAACCAATTAAATAAATACTACTAATATATTATATTATTCTAGTGACCTCACACTAACCCGATCAATTAGGGACACATACCCTACACTGACCCCACAAACACATATAAGGCCACAAACCAATAATATTCATTTTATTCACAACAAGGCATATAAATATGTTATAAACACATATCAAATCACTTAAATTAATTAAAAAGCGAACAATCGAAATTGGGGCATTACAAGTCCCGGATAGACTGTCTTGAAAGAAGTGGACCCACAAATCTTTGTCAGCAGTGTGAGGCTGTATCTTCCTCACATAAGATCGGAGATGAATCTTGGGACACTAAACCCCATCGTACTTAGTAAATACCGGTGCCTTGAATTTTGGTGGAATAACAATCCCACACACTAAACCCAGCTCTTCAAAGTCTAGCCCAGGCACTTTCTGAATTTCCATTGCACTTAGACGTTCTTCCAGATGTTTGTATTTTTCGTTGGCCCGGAGATACTACTCTTCAGAGTAATCCTCTTCTTCTTCCTCTTCATATTCTGGTTGGGCAGTTTCTTCCTTGCCTTTCCCTTCTTGATTGTCTTTTTCACCAAATGATGTTGTGAAGTCTAAGATCTTTCTGGCGTCCCCAGGGAACCTTCTTCCTAGATTCAGAACACCGGTAGCTTTCGTTTCTTTCTTCTTCTTTTCTTCAATCAGCAAAGTTTTCAAATCCTCTTGTCTGTGAGGAGATTGTCCTTAAAGTGATCCGATGAGACGTAGTCATACGCTTTAATTCCCTAACTTTTTCCTGGACCGCCCTTTCGGGTTTTCCATCCACCGGGAAACCCTTTTTTGCCCAAGTCGCCCTTTCGGGTTTTCAACTTTCCGGGTGTACATATTTTTTTACTTATCCCTAATTTTGCCTGAACCGCCCTTTCGGGTTTTCGATTCACCGGGATGCCCATTTTTTCCCAAGTCGCCCTTTTGGGTTTTCGACTTGTCGGGTCGTTTATGCGTAGTATCTTTTGACTATGTCTGCATTCGTAGGGTGTGGCCGGTCATCGCCGTCCATGATGGTCAGAATCATTTCCCCACCAGAAAAGATGTTCTTGATCACAAACGGTCCTTCATAAGTAGGAGTCCATTTGCCCCTAGGATCACTTTGCGGCAAGATGATTCGCTTGATTACAAGGTCCCTGACTTGATATACTTGTCTCTTGACTTTCTTGTTGAAGGCCTTGATCATACGTTTTTGATACGCCTGACCATGGCAAACAGCAGTAAGTCGCTTTTCGTCAATCAAGTTAAGTTGATCAAGCCGGGTTTGAATCCAATCGTGTTCACTCAAACCAGCATCTTTCATGATTCTCAAGGAGGGAATCTGAACCTCGATAGGCAAAACAGCTTTCATGCCGTATAACAAAGAAAAAGGTGTTTCCCCAGTTGAAGTGCGTGCCGTGGTACGGTACCCGTGCAGAGCGAATGATAACATCTCATGTCAGTCCTTATAGGTGACTCTCATCTTTTGAATGATCTTCTTGACATTCTTGTTCGCAGCTTCAACAACACCGTTCATCTTTGGCCGATAGGGAGATGAATTGTGATGTTGAATCTTGAACTGCTCGCACAGAGCGGTGATCATAGTATTGTTCAAATTTGTACTGTTGTCTGTAATGATCCTGTCGGGGATACCATATCGGCAAATGAGGTTCTGCTTGATGAAGCGGGCAAACATATTCTTTGTAACGGAGGCGAAGGAAGCTGCTTCGACCCACTTGGTAAAGTAATCCATGGCCACCAGGATGAAACAGTGTCCATTGGATGCTGTAGGCTTGATCTCTCCAATCATGTCGATTCCCCACATCGCGAATGGCCAAGGAGCTGTTAAGACATTGAGAGGAACTGGAGGAATATGTACCTTGTCAGCATAGATTTGGCATTTGTGACAAGTACGGGAATGTTGATGACAATCAGCTTCCATGGTAGACCAGTAGTAGCCTGCCCTTAGAATCTTCTTAGCCATCGTGTGACCGCTCGAGTGGGTGCCAAAGGTGCCATTATGTAGTTCAGCCATGATCTGCTCAGCTTCAACCTTGTCCATACAACGGAGTAGGACACAATCAATATTACGCTTGTATAGGATACCATTTCTTAGAAAGAACTTGGCAGCGAACCTCCTTAAGAACTTTTTGTCGTTGACTGAAGCTCCTTCAGGGAACTCTAGTGCTTCGAGATACCTTTTGACGTCGTGAAACCAGGGTTGGTCCACCACTTCTTCGGTATTAATCTCGTGACAATGTGCTGGTTCGTCCATTCGTTCGATGGTGATTTGAGGTGCCTCATTATCCCAGTTGAGTTTAAACATGGAAGACATTGTAGCCAGAGCATCCGCTAGCTGATTTTCTTCTCGCGGGAAGTGCTCAAAGGTAATCTGCTCGAAATGAGGCAACAATGTCAGGACACGTTCTTTGTATGGGATAAGATTAGGATGTTTAGTCTCCTACTCTCCTTTGATTTGACTGATAACCAAAGCTGAGTCCCCAAATACAATCAGAGATTTGATTCCCAAATCAATAGCAGCCTTGAGACCAAAGATACAAGCTTCATACTCGGCCATGTTGTTGGTGCAGCTGAAGTAGAGTCTAGCAGTAAAAGGTGCATGGCAACCTTCTGGAGAAATAAGTATTGCGCCGATACCATTTCCTAGTGCATTTGAAGCACCATCAAAGTACAGGGTCCATCAGGATCCTTGTTCAGGCCCGTCGTACGGTCCGTTACCTTTAATGTTGTCCAAAGTCTTAATATCCTCGTCAGGGAAGTCGAACCTCATAGATTGGTAATCTTCGACGGCTTGATGAGCTAGAAGGTCAGCTAGTACACTCCCCTTTATAGCTTTTTGGGTTGTGTACTGGATATCATACTCAGTCAGGATCATCTGCCATCTAGCGATTCTTCCGAATAAAGCAGGCTTCTCGAAGATGTACTTGACCGGATCCATTTTGGAGATCAACAAAGTGGTATGTGTCAACATATACTGCCTTAGCCGGCGAGCAGCCCATACCAAAGCGCAACAAGTTTTCTCGAGCAGTGAGTAGCGAGTCTCACAGTCGGTAAACTTTTTGCTAAGGTAATAAATGGCATGCTCTTTTCGGCCAGACTCGTCATGTTGGCCCAGTACACACCCCATTGAATTATCCAAAACAGTCAGATATATGATTAAAGGTCTTCCTTCAATGGGTGGCATCAAGATGGGAGCTTCCAGCAAATACTCCTTGATCTTATCAAAAGCAAATTGACAATCATTGTTCCATTCAACCACCTGATCTTTCTTCAACAGCTTGAAGATTGGCTCACAGGTAGATGTAAGGTGAGAGATGAACCTTTCAATGTAGTTTAAGCGTCCCAAGAAACCTATGACCTCCTTTTCAGTGCGGGTGGTAGGCATTTCTTGTATAGCTTTGACTTTGGCAGGATCAACTTCGATGCCTTTGTTACTGAAGATAAATCCCAAAAGTTTACCGGACCTGACTCCGAAAGTGCACTTGCTAGGATTTAGTCTGAGCTTATATTCCTTTAACCTGACAAACAGTTTTTGCATATGGTCGAGGTGTTCTTCTTCTGTTTGTGAACGGGCTATCATGTCGTCTACGTAGACTTCAATCTCATGATGTATCATGTCATGAAACAAAGCTACCATGGCTCGCTGATAGGTTGCCCCGGAATTCTTCAGTCCGAATGGCATCACTTTATAGCAGAAGGTACCCCACTGCGTAACAAAAGTAGTCTTCTCCATGTCTTCGGGGGCCATTTTGATCTGGTTGTATCCCGAGAATCCATCCATGAAAGAAAACACCTTATGTTGAGCTGTATTTTCGACCAAAATGTCAATGTGTGGTAGTGGAAAATCATCTTTAGGGCTAGCCCTATTTAAGTCTCTGTAGTCCACACACATTCTGACTTTTCCGTCCTTCTTAGGCACGGGCACAATGTTAGCGACCCATTGTGGATAGGAAGTAACAGCTAGAAAGCCAGCATTGAACTGTTTCATCACTTCAGCTTTGATCTTTTCAGACATATCGGGCCTCATTCGGCAGACTTTCTGCTTGATTGGTGGATAGTCTTCTCTTGTAGGGAGACGGTGAACCACAATATATGTATCCAGTCCCGACATATCTTCATAGGACCAGGCAAAGATCTTAACATATTTATTCAACAGCTGAACTAAGCGCTCTTTGACACTTGGCTCCAGGTTGGCACCCACTTTAACCTCTTTTCTGTCTTCTTCTGTTCCCAAATTGATAGTCTCTAACAACTCTTCATGGGGAAGAATATCCCTTTCTTCTTGTTGCAAAAGTCTAGCCAACTCTCCAGGAACTTCACAGTGTTCATCACCTTCGTATTCGACATGATTGACCAGATCTTCAGAGTCACTAAAGGCCATAGCAAAATTGTTACCCATGGAATTTGGAGTGGATGGTTACCTGCATTTTGTGAGTGTGGGTGTGTGTAAGGGATAACCATCTTTAAACAAAATGAAATGTAAAAGGAAAGAAAATGAACACAAAAGTTTATAGATGAAAACGTCCACGATTCATTAAAAATGACATATGAAAATGAAGAATCAAAACCCTTACAAATGGACCTATATGCCCTAGGTAAGGCATAAGGCGAAAAGAGTGTACGAATTGTTTAATTATTACAGACCAAATAGGAAATGTTCAAAAGATAAATTACTGATTGATGAAAGTAATGGGAACGAAGTCTTTCGCCTCCCAGTTGTTTAGTCGTCCTTCATTGGTTGGAAAGATCCAATCTTCAAAGTTTCCTTCTTCATCATCATCTTCTAAAGCATGAACTCCATGGTGAGTGATCTTTAAGGGTGTTCCTCCAGCCCGGGAGCGATGCACAACTTTCTGGCTAGCAGCAGTGAAACCCAATCCGAACTTGTCTGTCATGTGAGAAAAATCTGGAAGTTGACCCCACACCGTACTTCCTCCTTCCTTGATTACAACCTCCCCATCTTTAAGGGATGACATCCGGGACACAGGCTTGGTAATGATGGGCACATCAGTCATAGTCTTGGCTACCACTACCTCAGGAGAAACCTCTTCAAAGTGTTGGAAAGGTGTTTCTATGAATTCACCATCTAACTCCACGTAGCGGAAAGAGTTAAGGTGGCTTATCATATACTCCTCCTCACCATGAATTGTTATGATCTTACCTTGGACTGGGTATTTGAGCATCTATTGTAGAGAAGAAAGTGACTGCCCCAGCGTTGTGGATCCATGGCCTTCCCAACAAGCATGAATATGAAGGACGAATGTCCATCACATAAAAAGTAGAGTTGAAAATTTCTGTTCCCACCTTAATTGGGATGTCCACTTCTCCGTGAACCATCCGCTTAGAACCGTCGAAGGCTCTAACAATGATATTACTGGGCTTTAGGGTCAAACCTTCATAGTCCAATTTGTCCAATGCTTTCTTTGGTAGAACATTCAAAGATGAACCGATATCAACTAGAACATGAGCAAGTGTAGTTTCTCTACACTCTACCGAGACATGCAGCGCATCATTATGCTCTCTTCCCTTAGGGGTCAAATCAGCATCAGAAAAGCCAAGACCATTATCGGCTGTAAGGCTAGCCACGCGCTCTTGAAACTGGTCCGCAGAAGTTTCTTGAGGAACGTGTGTCGTCTTTAGAAATTTGATCAAGGCTTTGGCGTGAGCCTCGGAGCAGAGCAATAGAGCCAACATAGAGATTTTTGAAGGGGTTTTCCCCAGCTGCTCTACGACATCATAGTCGCTCTTCTTAATTATCTTTAAAATTTCCTCCATCTCCTTTTGGGTGGTCTCGGGGATAACCAAAGTCTGAGCCCTCGTCCTAACGGGCGCTTCTTGGATCCCCTTACCTTTATCAGTAGTAACAGCAGAGGGTACAACTTCGGGAGTAACAGTTTCTTCAATAACTGGACTTTGCACAAATATTCTGACAGGCACAGGAGCACTTGAGGCTCCGAAGACTGCCCGTGGAGGAGCAATCTCCGAAGAGAAGATTCTTCTGCTACGAGTTATCTTATTTGTTCCCGCAATATTCCCTATGTCAGGAGTTTCTTCATCGGAATTCTCTTGGACTTATTCGATCTGTTTAACACCATGGTAGAAGATCTCTCCTCCATAATTCCATGGTATCGTCTTGTTGGACTTATATGGGATAGGCCCTGGCATGGTAATCTTCAGCGGTACAAGCTTTGGATCAGGCGTAATCTTAACAGGCCTTTTGCAGGTCTTGGAAATATTGTCGGAAATGGTGATTATAGCAATGTCATTGATTGGAGTAACAGGAGTAACATGAGTGATAGTAGCAATAGGAGTTTTCTGAAAGAGGGTCTCTTGAGTATCCATCAGGCGTTGGATGCCTGATTTCAATAGTGGGCAGTCGGATTGCAAGGTTGAACAGAAGTAACAATATTTTTCACATCCCGGGAAAATCCCGACTTTCAACAGATTCATTTTAATCATTGGCAACAGAGTCATTAGGTCATCAACAGTGGTAACATGAAGATCTTCCACAATTGCATGGACATTATGACCATGTTTTGGCATAGGAGCGGATATCACATTAGGTTTTTCAAGGGCATCAAACTCTTCCTCCTTGGCTTCTATCAAATCTTAGATCTTGTTTTTAAGAGCCCAACAGTTGTTGGTATCATGCCCTACACTGTCCGAGTGGTATGCACATTTTGCATTTGAATGATAATAGGGAGAAGAGGTATTTGGGTTTTTCGGAGCTTCTTTCAAGTTGGTAAGGTTTAACTTTAACAGATGAGGGAGGACCTGAGCCGGTGTCATATTGATTCGGGTAAATTTCCGTTGTGGCCTTTCTACCCTTTGCTGGTTAGTTCTAGGTTGACTGCTTCAAGGTTGATCGGCTGAGGAGTTCTGAATCATCACAGCCCCTACCGCTGGTCGGCGCTCCATTCTCCCTTGATTTCTCTGGGTGTGAATAGCAGAAACTTCCTTCTTGGCTGGGAAGGTCTTCTTGATAGCAGTGGAAGCGGAGGCATCCTTCTGAATTTTACCACTCTTAATGCCAGCTTCGACCCTTTCACCGGTCAGGATTAATTCGGTGAACCCTGCAGATGAGCTCCCGATCAAGTGATTGAAGAATGGACCTGACAGAGTCCCTAAAAACATGTCAACCAGCTCTCTACCCGATAATGGTGGCTGCACCCTTCCAGCCAAATCCCGCCACTTCTGGGCATACTCCTTAAATCCATCATTAGAGGCCATACCCATACTCAGTAGTTGAGTACGAGTAGGCGCTAAATCTGCGTTTTATTGGTATTGTCGGTAAAAATCAGCAGCCAAATCTTCCCAATTATGAACATCAGATCTCTCAAGTTGATAGAACCAGTCCAATTGCGTACCCGACAAACTATCTTGAAAAAAGTAGACCCACAGATCCTTATCAGAAGAGTGAGGTTGGATCTTTCTGACGTAGGATCTCAGATGCATCTTTGGACAGGACAAACCATCGTATTTAGCAAATGTAGGCACTTTGAACTTGGGAGGAATGACGATCCCAGCAACCAACCCTAGTTCTTCGAAATCTAGCCCCGATACCCTTTGCACCTCCGTGGCTGCTAGCCGGTCCTCAAGATTCTTATACTTATCGTCCGCCGGAGGGTATTGCTGTTCAGAGTAATCTTCATCCTCTTCCTCTTCTTCTTCTTCAGCCTCAGATTCAGAGGGCATTTCAACTCCCTTTCCTTTACCAACCCCTTCGTCAGACGTCGAGGGGAATTCCAGAACTCTCCTAGCCTGATGCTCAAATCTTCTTCCCATAGTGGTCACACAAATTCTTTTCTTTTTCTTCTTTTCTGGTTCCTTCTCTTTCTCTAACAGTGCTTTAAGATCCTCTTGACCCTTTGCCAAGGTTATGAGGAGTTGTTGGAATTGCGAATTCTGTGCTTACAGATCTTTAACCGTCTTCTCTATATCCATCTTGCTGAAATAAACAGCAGAAAGATAAGGAAACCTAGTGTGAAGACCTGTTTATGCGTATGATGAATGATATGTTATTTATGTAATGCATTCGAGGATTCAGAAATTCAAATTTGTTGCAAACAAAAAGAACACACGTCATATTAATAAGAAGAAATTTGTTAGTACATAAATGCCCCATGGGAAGAAATATTACAAAACTTCTTAATGTAGAAAGACGTTGTACATTCTTTTTGGCGCGATGTAAGTGTTAAGAGTCTCCTCTTCGTGAAGTCGGCGGGTAAGCTCCAAAACCTTCTTCTCACTAGAATAGAAGCTGGCTTCAAAAGTGTTCCGCTCTTCCTTGAGCTGTATCCAACTCTTTTGCAATTCTTCCACTGATGTTGGCATGTCTGGGTGTAGGAGGGTGTATGGAACCTCTCCTTCCCTAACAGGCTCTTTGATCATAGGCAGAATGTGGGGATATGGAATCATAAGATTCTGGGCGCGGGTTCGTACCCACTTGAGATAAGGCTCAAGGGGGATGGAATTCTTGTGTCCCAGTGTCTTACTATCCACTTTGTTGGGCATCCTCCAAGCTCGGATAAACTTTTGTCGAAGTCCTTGTGCATCATTGTCGAAGTCAAAAACCAAGTCAAGAATCAGCATATCATGAGGGCCATCCCTTCGGGCATACCCAAATTGTCTCAGAGCTAAACAGGGGTTGCAGGTAATGCCTCCCCTAATGCCAAGTAATGGGACAATAGGGAATTCTCCGCAGCGATCAATGATGATGACATTTTCTCTAGACCGAGAACACCAATGAACATCAGAATGTGTGAGGGTCATCAACCGTTGTGACCACCTTGAACCCTGCTCATTCTTCAAAACTGATTGGGGAAGGTGAGAAATAAACCACCTTGCTATAAGAGGAGTACAACACATGAGAACACCTCTTTTCCTCATTGTTCGTGTGTGAAATGAGTGTAAGATGTCCCCAAGCAACGTCGGCACGGGATTCCGAGATATGAAAATCTTGACAGCATTCACGTCTATAAGTTGATCAGGGTTTGGGAACAAGACCAACCCATAGATGAGAAGTGCTACAATCTCCTCAAAAGCTTGCAGATCTAGAGAATTCCAGCAGTCTTGTGCCTTCTCAAACATAAACTTTTCCAAGAAACCCTTGACACCACTTCTGGTTTCCCAATGACCTTCGATATCAGATGGTTGCAAGTGTAAGGTTTAAGCAACATCTCCAGGCTTTGGCTCTCTTTCCGTACCATTGTAGGGTAGTTGATGGAGAATAGGAATCCTCAGGAGATGATAAAATTCCTCCAAAGTAGGTACTAGTTGGTAATCAGGGAATGTGAAATAGTAGTGTAAGGGGTCAAAGAACTGGAAGAGGACTTTTACCATATCTTCTTCAATGTTGGAGTTGACCAAGTTGAGAAGTCTACCATGTCTTTCACTGAAGAGAGAATTCTCTGGAATCAGGGAAGTAAGCTCCTTGAGATGAGGAGGGATTCTCACAAGGTTAACCTGAATTGTTTTTCTGCGGAGTGATTCCATGACCTACAAAACAAGAATAAAGATGAAGATCCAAACCCTTGAAATGGTTAGTGGATGCATATGATGCTTTATGATGTTCATGATGTATGCACAAGCATATGTACAAACAAGTCACACAAGATCCTAGTTTCAGGCTTGCATGAGGTTTCATAGGTAAGTACCCTCTTGAAGTTAATTGGCTCAACCTGTCCTATAAATAGTAACCGGGTTCTAAGGAGCTAAATATCACTGGATTATTTTTTGTGTTCATTGTTTCAGTTTGGACACTTAACTGGCGACCGAAATATTCCAAGAAAATAACCCTCAATGAGTGTAGTATCGGGTATCTACCAACTTCGGACTGCACCAAAGTCGGACATCTCACTACCCCTAATAAGGCCAACATGGTTAAGTAAGGTTCTAAGAGTTTATTAGTGCTTCATGATATCACACAGCGGCCCCGTATTCTCTTTGATTGACTCAAAGGCTACCGGTACTCACAAATATGTCGCACTAATATAGTTATTGCTTCAACCATGTCGGTATACCCCGCACAGTTTCCACAATGTATTGCTATTTACCTATGAATGTTTCCCAAAAATTCGAGTGGAGGATTCAAAACCCAAACAAGAGAACCAAATGTAAAGCAATCAAAGCAAACAAGATGAGCATGCAAAGGTGATCTAAACCCTAAGGTTACTCCACTTTTAGAATTATCCCCAGCAGAGTCGCCAGTTCTGTGATACGGTGGGAGAACTGACTTGAGATTTTGCGTTTTGTGTTTGCAAATGTTTCGGTTTAGCAAGAGTCGCCACCGACTTTTTATTTTATCCTAAGGAAAGGTCAAAAAGCACAGGAAAGACCTTTGAGATGTTTTCTTGGATTCGGGGAGTAGATTATGAAAAGGGAAGGTGCAAGCACCCTTTTCATCCATGGTTATCCATGGGCTCTTAGTTACTTGTTTAGATCACTTGCTTTTGCTTTTCAATTATTTGAAATGGTGCTTTGTGTGTGTTTTTGAAAGATGTTTTGAAAAGAGGCCATCGTTGTGGCAACCTTTGTAATGATTCTTGTTTGAATGTATACAAAGGTGTTTTTGTCGTTTGAAAAGATGTTTCAATGTTTTGAAATTTTAATTTGGAAAATGTTTTGAAATTGTGTTGTGAAGTGTGTTTGAAAATAGCAAGGATGTTTTTGCAAGTTTTGATCAAGTAACTAAGAGTTATCTACCCTATTTTACTCAAAGATCTTTCCTATATGTTTTTAACCCTTTTGATAGTGTTATTTCACCATTGCATTTGGTGAACAACCTCATATTAGGATGTTAAACGGGACAGACGCGGGTCATCGTATAGACCATGATAGCAATTGTGTTAGATATTTTTGGCAAATTTTTGAGGGACTTGATCATTTTGTTTAGGAAACCAAGATATCATCATCGAGGGACTATGATCTTTTGTTTTGTTTTTGTTTTGTCAAAGTACCCAACATGCATAACATGGCCCATGTTTAAAGCAACAAGTGGATTGTAACCCTATGGGTGCAAGTGTGTATTGTGTTTGATTTTCATGCATTTTGTCTTTTGATTAGGTCAAGCTACTTGTTGGTTTTGGATTTTTGCATACAAACCCTAATCTCTAATCATGGCATAATTGAAAGCGTAAAATGCCAGAATTAAAAGTCTAAGCTATTACAACATGATTATGGGGATGGGGTATAATTTTTGAATGGGGGTGTATTTGACAAGAAATATAAACCCCAGTTTACTATTACATCCAAATTGAATCAAATGCATAAATAATAATTGGACAATATTTAAATAAACAAAATAAATTAATATATCAAATAATATGAATTATGCAAAAAAGGTTTTTGTTTATTTATGTATGTAAAAATATTTAAGGTAAAAAATAAAGAAATAAATAAAAAGATTAATTTTATTTGGTTAAAGGTAAATCCCTAATTTTCTTTAAGAAAATAAATATATTAATTATTTTATTTATATACAATAAAAATAAAATAGTATATGTAAAAAAATAAAATATATTTAGAAAAATTATTTTTAAGTATATTTAATAATAAAAATAAAAGTGTAATATTTTATATTTTTATTCTAAAATATCTAATAAAATAAGAGTATACATATATACATATACATATATATACATATATGTATATATATGTATATATACATATACATATATACATATATATATACATATACATATGTATATGTATATATGTATATATATATATATATATATATATATATATATATATATATATCTATATATGTATATGTATATATGTATATATATATATATATATATATATATATATATATATATATATATATATATATATATATATATATATATATATATATATATATATATATATATATATATATATATATATATATATATATATATTAATTATATTAAATATGATAAAATAAAATAAAATATATACAAAAATAAAATATATTTAGAATAATATTTTTAGTGTGAATAAAAATAAAGAATAAAAAGTAAAAGTATAATTTAAATATATTTTTCAAGTTTTGAATAAATAAGATAAAAGTAATTAAATTGCTTTTTATGTTAGAGAAATAAAAATAAAATGCAAAATAAATGTGAAAAAATTATAAAAATATTTTTGAGTATTTTTTATATTTGGGAATAAATAAATAAAATCAGAAATGAAAATAAAAATGCAAAAATATAAAATATCAAGAAATTTGGCCAGAGGTGCAAAAAGTAAAAGGGAGGTGTCAAAAGTGAAAGGACCAAAGCCCAGCCCAAGCCACTTCATCTTCAACCTTCTGACTTTGAAAACCCGCGCGCCCTGTACAATTGCCAGATCTTGTATACAAGCTCTATTGCAAAAACACATAACATCAAAGTTGTAGAGCATTTCAAGACGAATCCAACCATATAAACAACTTGTCTTAACTCTCAAAGACCAGAACGAATTTCTCTGGCCCTAAAATCTAACCTAATTTTTTCAGTATGTTCATGGATGAAATTCTCTTAGCATGCTTAATATAAATGAAAACTGAGCATATATATAGCTTCATGGCAATGAATACTACATTTCTTATTCACAAACCTAAGGCTAAATGTTCCTAAATAGAGAGATAGGAAGTTGACAAAAACCTGTTTCAGCTGACTTCGTGTATGGAAATGTGGAGCTTTTTACAAAGGCTTGAGATGTCTGAGAGCTTGCTTGAACTTCATTTGACCTTCTCCAATACCCTGCTTGCCTTGAATATGCTTGAATAAGCCTACAGAACTCAACCTTCACAAGCTCAAAATGAAAATGGCAAACCCTGTAAATGGAGTTACAGTTGGTGTTTGAGGTTTGGGATAGCTTGGATGGATGGAATGGAATGTGTTTGAACAAGTTTGGGGCAAAACGCACGAGCCAATTGACCTATGGAAGTCAAGTTGCAGGTTCTGCCTTGTTTTGCCAATGAAAGGTGATTTCTGGCTAGGGGATGTTTAGAGGCTCAAGCAATCATGTTTTTGGCTCAAAGGGGTGTGAGAGAGATGTTCAAAATGCTTGCACCAGTTTTCTTTGGCCGATGTTCAAGTTTTTATGTTTTGGACATGTTTCTTGTTTTTGAAGCAAAATGTGGGAAGTGATTGAAACAGGCCTGTACAAGCTATCCTTATGCTTTCATACTTTGCCCTTGTCCCCTCCAACTTGTGGATTTGATTTGCTGTATGAGATATGGACCAATGCTCAAGGGATTCAGTTTTGACATAAAGCACATTTAAGCAAAAATGGAAATGTACCTTTTTCTACTTAGAGATTAATTTTGTGTACAATGCCCTAATGACCAAAACAATGCCTTAGACCAATGGATTTGCATTAAATTATTGAGTGGTAAGTGGTTTAGAGGCCTGTAATCTAGTGCAAAGCATGCTGACTTGAAATTGCAACTTGGATGAACATGAATATGCCATGGATGAAAAGTGAGTTTTTGCCAACTTCAAGCCTTCGATTCTCCCTAACCACAAAAGTGTTTGGAGAGTTATTGGACAATTTGGAAAGCCTGAAACATGCTCTATAATCCATCTTTGAAATGCAACTTGAGATTCCAAGTGGAACTATGTGAAAAATGGCCATGAAGATAGGTCTAAATCCTGCCTAAATTAGGGCAAAATTTCACTAAGTTAAAAGTTTTAGGGACCCTTGTTCCAAAAATCATAACTTGATATCCAAGCTTCTTTTGAGAAAAATTTGTGAATAAAATTTCTATACTTTGTGGAGGACTACAAGTTTCATGTTGGAAGTTTTGTTTGAATCCAAATGCATCATGGTGAAAATGTTGGGCAAAGTTAGGAAAAATTAAGAAAATTTCATAACTTAGAAAAATTCGAAGTTATGAAAATTTTCAACTTTAAACCCTAATTTGCAAAAATGGGTTTCTTGATGAACAAGTTTCATTTTTTGACACATCTTGATGAAAAGTGACCCTTGGCACTTGATTTTGACCAAAAAGTCAAAGTTTGACTTTTTAGTGTATAGTCAAAATTTGATCAGTTGACTGAAAAATTCATCTGTCAATCCAATGCAATTGAGGTCTTTTGAACTTGTTGAATAGGTCAAGATGATGCCATTGAGTCCTTGAATCTATGTTTGAGCTTAATTTTCCATTGGCTAGGTCAAGAAGTCAGAAATTGCCTTTGTACAGTCAAAACCCTAAAAATGACCATTTTGCCCTTTTGATGATCTGATCAAATTTCTTGTGGAGTTGTGGTCCAAACTTGATTAAATGATTATTATGAGTTCATAATGTTGATGTGGGTCAAAATTCACAAGGTTTTGACTGTAAATTGGCCACAGTTGACTTTTTCCCCAATACAGCTGATTTCTAGGTCAACTGTCCAATTGACTGGGCAAAAATTTGATTCAAGGCTTGAAAATTGGTATGGACAAACTTATGAGTCCAACATGAAGTATGAAAGTCACTTTGAGCATTAGGAGTCCAAAAATCCATTTGCAAACTCAAACCCTAATTTAGTTCATCAGTGCAAGGAGATGTCTTGAGCAGTGCAAACCCTAGCTTGGTCTTGAGTTCAAAGAGCCTTGTGATGAGAAATGTTGATAAAATGAGAGGGAAAATTTTGGGGTACAATAACATGCTTAGGGATCATGACAATCCCCACCATTGGACGGTGTTCAGTTCTTTCTTGATTCCTTTGAGGATACATAACACCAACTTCTTTCTTTCCAATAAATGGTTTTCTTACAGCATTAGAGGATGGTCTTTTTGGAGCTTCCCATTCTTAATCCCGACTTCCACTCTTTCCTGGGTAAAGATTAATTCAGTGAAACCTTCTGAGGAGCTCCCGATTAGATGATTGAAGAAAGGACCGGATAGGGTTCCCAAAAACATGTCTACTAGCTCTCTTTCAGACAGGGTTCCTGCTAAGTCCCTCTATTTCTGAGCATAGTCTTTGAAACCTTCGCTTGAAACCATAGCCATATTCTGGAGTTAAGTAAAGGTGGGAGAAAAGTCTGTGTTATACTGATATTGTTTATAGAAAGCAGCAGAAAGGTCTTCCCAATTATGGATATTGGCCCTCTCTAGTTGATAGAACCAATCTAGCTGAGTCCCGAATAGACTGTCTTGAAAGAAGTGGACCCACAAATCTCTGTCAGCAGTGTGAGGCTGTATCTTCCTCACATAAGATCGGAGATGGATATTGGGACACGAAACCCCATCGTACTTAGAAATACTGGTGCCTTGAATTTTGGTGGAATAACAATCCCAGACACTAAACCCAGCTCTTCAAAGTCTAGCCCAGGCACTTTTTGAATTTCCATTGCACTTATACATTCTTCTAGATGTTTGTATTTATCGTCGGCCCGGGGATACTACTCTTCAGAGTAATCCTCTTCTTCTTCCTCTTTAGATTCTGGCTGGGCAGTTTCTTCCTTGCCTTTCCCTTCTTGATTGTCTTTTTCACCAGATGATGTTGCGAAGTCTAAGATCTTTTTGGATGCCCCAGGGAACCTTCTTCCTAGATTCAGAACACCGGTTGCTTTTGTTTCTTTCTTCTTCTTTTCTTCAATCAGCAAAGTTTTCAAATCCTCTTGTCTTTTGGCTAGAGTCAAGAACATCTGTTGAAACTGAGCATTCAGCGCCTGGAGGTCTTTTACTGTCTACTCGAGATCCATCTTACTGAAATAAACAGTAGAAAGATGAGGAGACTTGTTGTAAGAAACCTTCTTATGTTATGATGAATGGTAGATGCATATGCAATGATTTCAAGGAAATTAGAGATTTAAATTTTCTTTAGACCAAAAAGGAACACACGTTATATTAATAAATCAAAGCTTGAGTACTTCATGCCTCTTTTGGGCTTACAAAGAAATACAAAAAATCTAAGATAAAAAATTTATACGCATCCTCTTTGGTGCGATGTAGGCGTTCAGGCTCCGCTCCTCATGAAGTTTCTTAGTGAGTTCCAAAACCTTCTTCTCACTGGCGTAGAATTGGGCCTAAAAAGTGTCTCGCTCCCCCTTAAACTGTATCCAATCCCTTTGTAAGTCTTCAAGAGAGGTGGGCATGTCAGGATGTAGGATAGTGTAGGGAACATCTCCTTCCACAACAGGCTCTATGATAACCGGGAGAATGGAGGGTAAGGCATTATAAGACTTTGAGCACGAGCTCATACCATTTTGAGGTAAGGCTCAAGACGGATGGAATTCTTATTCCCCAATGTCTTGCTATCTACCTTGTTCAACATCCTCCAAGCTCGGATAAATCTCTGGAAGTGACCTTGATCATCGTTCTCGTAGTCAAATACAAAACCTTGAATAAGCATCTCATGTGGGCCATCCCTTCGTGCGTAACCAAACTGTCTTAAGGTTAAGCAGGGGTTGTAGGTGATACCTCCTCTAATGCCAAGTAAAGGGACATTAGGGAATTCTCCACAACGGTCGACAATAGTAACATTCTCTATAGATCGGGAACACCAATGAATGTCTGAATGTTTAAGCGTCATCAACCTATGTGACCACCTTGAACCTTTCTCGTTCCTCAATACAGATTGGGGAAGATGCAAAATAAACCATCTTTCCGAAAGAGGAGTACAACACATAAGGATACCTCTTTTCCTCATAGTGCGAGTGTGAAAGAAATTTAGGATTTCCCCTAGCAAAGTAGGCACCGGGTTACGAGACATGAAGATTTTGAGGCGTTCACATCTATGAGTTGGTCAGGATTTGGAAACAAAACCATCCCATAGATGAGGAGAGACACAATCTCCTCAAAATATTACAAATCCAAAGAATTCCAACAGTTTTGGGCTTTCTCAAACAAGGGCTTTGCTAAGAAACCTTTGGCACCACTCCTTGTTTCCCAATTAGTTGTAATATCAGATGGTTGCAAGTGTAGAGCTTGAGAAATCTCTTCTGGCTTTGGATCTCTTTCTGTACCGTTGAAAGGTAGTTAGTTGAGAGTTGGAATCCTCAAGAGTTGAGAGAATTCTTCCAAAGTTGGCACAAGTTGATAATCGGGAAATGTGAAGAAATGATGTAGAGGATCAAAGAACTGGAAGAGCACCTTCATTATGTCCTCATCAGTGTTGGAGGTGACCAAGTTTAGTAGGCGACCATGTCTCTCGGTAAATGGAGAGTTTTTAGGAATTCTTGATGCTAGCTCTTTAAGTTGAGTAGGGATCCTTACAAGATTAACTTGAATGGTTTTCCTGCGAATATAATCCATGTTCTACAAAACAGAACAAAGATAAATCCCAAGATCCTTGAAATGGTTAGTGAATATGAGTATGATGTTATGATGTTTATGATGTTATGTATAAGTATATATATATACAAAAAAAGCAAACAAGTCCTTAGGTTTAGGCTTGCATGTAGTCTCATAGGTAAGTACCCTCTTGAAGTTTAGTTGGCTCAAACCTGTCCTAGTAATAGTAATTGGGTTCTAAGGAGCTCAATATCACTGGTTTGTTTCCTTGGGCATTGTTTTAGTGCAATCCTCTTTAATGGCGACCGAAATATCCCAAAAAACCAAACCTCAATAAGTGTAGTATCGAGTATCTACCAACTTTGGACTGCACCAAAGTCGGTCATCTCACTACGTCCTAATGGCTAAGTTGGTCAAGTAAAGGTTGTAGAAGTTAGTTAGTGCTTTATGACATCACTCAACGGCCCCGTATTCTCCTTGACTACTCAAGGGCTACCGGTACCCACAAATATGTAGCACCAACGTAGCTTTTGCTTAGACCATGTCGGTATACCCCACACAGTTTCCACCACGTATTTCTACTTACCTATAAGGTATCCCAAATCCGGGTAGAGGATTCAAACCCAAACAAAGAACCATAATGTAAAGCATACAAGTCAAACAATGAAAGCAAGTAAATGTGATCTAACCCTAAGGTAACCCCACTTTTAAAATGTCCCCAGCAGAGTCGCCAGTTCTGTAATGCAGTGGGATAACTGACTTGATTGCAAATGTTACGGTTAGCAAGAGTCGCCACCGACTTTTATTTTATCCAAAAGGAAAGACTGAAAAGAACAGGAAAGACCTTTGAGATGTTTTCTTGAGTTCGGGGGGTAGATTATGAAAAGGGAAGGTATTAACACCCTTTTCATCCATGGTTTTTCATGGGCTCTTAGTTACTTGCTAGATCACTTGCTTTTGTTTGAAAATGTTCTTTGTGTGGTTTTTGAAAGTATTTTGTAAAGAGGCCTTTGTTTAGGCAAACTTTGTAATGATTCTCGTTCGTAAGAATGTATACAAAGTGTTTGATCTTTTGAAAATGTTTTCAAGTTTGAAAGATGTTTTGAAAGTGTAGGTGTTTGTTTTGAAAATAGAAAGGATGTTTTGGTTTTGAAATTGAGCAAGTAACTAGGAACATTCTACCTACTCAAAAGTCTTTCATGTTTATTTCCTATTTCCTTTGACATTGTCATCTTACCATTGATTTGGTAAGTAACCTTATCTTTGGATGTAAAAGGGACGGGTGTGGGTCATCGTATAACCATGATTAGCAATGTTGCAATATATCTTAGCATTTTTCTTTAGGGAATAAGATCATTTTGAAAGGCAAGCGTCATCGAGGGACTATGATCTTGTATTTTGCTTGTTTTGCTAAGATACCTCACATGCAGAATATGGCCATTTTTGTAAGGCAACAAAGTGGGTTTACCCTAAGGGTGTTTCTGTGCAAGTGTATTGCCTTACATGCTTGATTTGTCTTTGATTAGGGTTTGCTACTTGTTGGTTTTAGTCTTTCCATACAAACCCTAATTACTAGCATTTGTATATAAAGCATTTAAATTGCGGAAAATAAAAATACTAAGCTATTACAATACTTAGGGGAGGGGGTGTACAAATTACAAATGGAGAATATTGCAAGAAATTAAATCTAAATAATTATTACAACCATATTGAATTTAAATAAATGTACAAAATGAACAAATAAAATACAAGAATGTAAATGTAAAAAGAAATATGATTTTTGTTTGGTTTTTATGAAAAAAAGGGTTTTTTTGACCTAATTAATTAAAATAAAATAATTAACTAAAAAATAAGAAAATTGATATTAATTTAGTAAAACAAATTAATTTAAAGAAAACAAGTTTTTTTTAGGGTTTTGGTGAATTTAATTAAATTAGTAAATAAAAATCCTAAATTCTAAATTGATTTTAATTTATAAAATGATATAATAATAATTAAAATTTATTATCTAAGTATTTTTTAAAAAAAGGAAAAATTAATTTATTAAAGAAAATGCTTTTTGCTCTTTTAGTTTTATGAAAAATAAACAAAATAAAAATATTTTTGGATTTTTTATTAATGAAAATATAATAATAATAATATTAATAATAAAGGTAAAAAAAAGTATAAAATAAAATAAAATAAAAAATAAAGTCAGGGAGGTTGATAAGTGAAACAGGGAGTATTGTAAGAAAAAATGTCAGGCCCAAACTGTTGGCCCAGGCGCTACAAAAAACAGAAAAGTGTCAAAAAAATGGAAAAAATGCAAAAGGTCACGCTGGGGCTTGAACCCAAGACCTAAGGGTGACAGGCGCGCGCTTTAACCACTGGGGTGGTGATACATCCGTTAAATTATATCAAACCATAAATATATATTATAAACGGCTTCCTGAAAACAACTTCATCTTCAACCTCTAGCTAGACCACCTATATATTATTCATTTTTCATCCATTTGCAAAAATGTAAACATGAAACTTGTGGCAAATTTCACCACGATTCTAGAAATGTAAATAACTTAAACTAATTCTAAAAAATGAGCATTAATTTTGAATGGTACCAAATTATGGCCTAACTTTTCCAGGATGTTCAAATTCAAAATTCTAACTACTTAAGCAATATAAATGAAGTCTAAAGATATGGTCAGCTTCAGAACAATGATGTCTACATTTTTTATTCACAAATTAAACATTAATGATGCATGTATGAAGAATTCCAATTTAAGGAAACTTACCTCAAAACTGGAAATCATATTCTGAGTTTGAGCACTCCTCAAGGTGTTGTGATGATCAGAATAGCTCCACTGAGGTCCCAGGAAGCTAATGCAATGTTTAGTTTGTACTGGAGATGGCTGAATCGTGCTTGAGAAGTCCAAGTGCAAAGCTCTATTTTTGAAAATGGAGGATGGTGTTAATGGTGTTACAGTCTTGTAACAGGGCGTGGGATGAGTTCTAAATGATGTTTAGAAGCTTTAGGAACAAAAAGGCTTGAAAACGCACGAGGGAGATGTGAGTTTCAAACTTTTGGTCATGTTATACAAGAATGGAGGTATGTGATACAGTTCTGAGTTCTTATGAGTTTTTGGACTTGTGTATGCGTGTGTTTTGATGAAAATAACTTGTGCATAAGTTAGGAGAAGGCTTGAGTGCTTGAGAGGGTCAGAAGTACAAGTTCTAGACTGATTGCTATGTTACTTGATTTTGAAGAAAAGTGAAAGTATGGTTCCAAGATGAAGTATAAGCATGGGATGAGTGATTGTGAGGCTTGAGAAAAACTTCTTTTGAGTTATAGGTCGTGTATGATCAGAAGAAAACCATTGCAAGGCTCAAGAACAAGTTTTGTGTATAAAGCTACTTTTTCAAAATGGTATTGTGCACTTTCTTCCTAAAATGGGCATAAAGCCAGGGCATTGGATTGAATGCTTGAGTTGAAGGCTCTAACATCTGTGCAAGCATTTAATTATGGAGTTCCTAACAAGTTTGAGGCCTGTAAAGCAGAGATTATGCGGCATAGGTTTGAGATTTGAATCGTTGTTCATCACAAAATGACCTATAATTTTAGTTTGAAACCCTAACTTCCTCTCTTCGATTCTCCTTGCTCAAGAATGATCTCAAGGAGTTCCTGGAAACTTTAGAAAGCTTGTAATGTGATCTACAGCCCCTATTTGAATCACTTTTGAAAATTACCCTTGGAACTATATGAAAAAGTGCCATGAAGTTAGGTCAAAATCCTGCCTAAACTAGTGCGAAATTTTAACCAAGTTTTTAGTTTCAAGACCATGACTTCATGAATTAATAACTTGAGATCCAAGAATTTCTAGGATAAGTTTTGTAACTAAATTTTGTAGATATCATGGAGATATACAACTTTCATGTTGAAAGTTTCTTTTGAATCATCTTGCATCATGGTGAAAAATTGGCTCAAAGTTGTGAAAAAACATGAAGTTTTCCATACTTAGAAAAATTTAAAAGTTTGAAAACTTTGAGTTTTCAAAATAAAATCTTGACTTTTTGATTTCTTGATGAACAAGTTTCATATTTTGACATGTTTTGATAAATTGTAATCTTTGATACTTGATTTTGACCCAAAAGTCAAAGTTTGACTTTTCAATACATAGTTGATTTTTGATCAATTGACTGAAAATTCATTATCAATCCAATTGATCTTGAGCAATGTTTTGAGTCATGCCATTAGGTTAAAATGATTTAATTTAAATCTTGAGATCATTCCTCAAACCAACTAACCATTTTCTAGGTCAAAAATCAAAAATTGCCCTTTCTCAATCAAAACCCTAATTTTGACCATTTTGCCCTTTTGATGATTTGATCCAATTTTATGAGGAATTATGAATTTGACCAAATGATATATATGAGTTTATAATGTTGATGTGGATAAAAAATTATGAAGTTTGACTGTAAATTGGCCGCAGTTGACTTTTTCCCTAATACAATTGATTTTTAGGTCAACTGCTCAGTTGATTGAGCAAAAATGTGATTGAAGGCTTGAAACTTGACATGAGTAATCTTGAGGATCCATAATGATCCATGAAAGTCATATGAGGCATTGAAAGTTCAATTATCCTTGTGCAATCTCAAACCCTAATTTTAGTCATCAGTGCTTAAGGAGGTGTCTTGAGCTGATCAATCCTTGTGCAGTCTTGAGCCAAAGGAGATCTTGTGGGAATATACTTGATAAATGAGAGGGAAAATTTTGGGGTACAACACTTTGATTACTTGTACATAACATCATAAACATCATAACATCATAAGCATTCTCACTAACCATTTCAAGGATTTAGGAATTTATCGTTGCTTTGTTTTATAGGCCATGAATGTCATCCGAAGGAATACCATCCGAATCAGCTTCGTGAAAGCACACCCTTAACTACAAGAGTTAGCATCAAGGGTGCCCGGAGATTATCCCTTCACCGAGAAATATGGTCGACTTCTCAGCTTAGCTACCTTCAATTTCCAAGAAGAAATGATGTGTGTACTCTTCCAATTCTTTGATCCCATGCATCATTGCTTCACCTTTCCTGACTATCAGTTGGTTCCTACACTAAAAGAGTTCTCTCAACTGTTAGGAGTGCTTGATCAAATACCGTTCACCGGTTTAGAAGAGACTCCAAAGCCTGTAGTCATTGCCGAAGCCTTGCATCTGAAGACAGCCGACATTATAACAAATTGGGAGACAAGAAGTGGAGTAAAGGGTTTCTTAGCCAAATTTCTGTTAGAGAAGGCTCGTTCATTCTGGGAAAATATGGACTTTCAAGCTTTTGAAGATGTCTTAGACCTTCTAATCTATGGTTTGGTTCTATTTCCCAATTCGGACCAATTCATAGATGTGAATGCCATCAAGTTATTCCTTTCTTGTAATCCTATACCTACTTTGCTTGGAGACATTTTACATTGTTTCCACACTCGCACCATGAAGAAAAGAGGTACTCTTTTGTGTTGCATTCCCCTACTCACTATGTGGTTTACTTCGCACCTACCTCGATCAACATTGAAGAATGAGAAAGGTTTGACGCGGTCTCAAAGGATGATGTCCCTCACACACTCTGACATTTATTAGTGTTCTTGATCCTTGGAGGACACTACTATCATTGACCGTTATGGGGAATTTCCTAATGTCCCACTCTTAGGAATTAGGGGAGGTATCACCTATAACCCTTTTCTTACGTTACGGAAATTTGGGTATGCACGAAGAGATGGTCCTCACGATGCACTCATCCAAGGTTTGGGATTCGACTATGAGGGCGACGACCAAGGCTACCGTCAAAGGTCCATACGAGCTTGGAGAATGGTAAAGAAAGTGGATAGAAAGACACTGGGGCGTAAGAACTCCATTCCTTTGGAGCCTTATCTTAAGTGGGTACGGACTCATGCTTAAAGACTCAGTATGCCATACCCTGCCATTTTTCCTATCATCATGGAGCCATTAGTTGAAGAAGATGTTCCGTATGCTATCCTTCATCCTACCATGCCTACTTCTCTTGAAGACTTACAAAGAGCTTGGATCCAGCTGAAGGAAGAACGAGACACCTTCAAGGCCCAGTTCTACGCGAGTGAGAAGAAGGTTTTGGAGCTTACAAAACAGCTTCATGAGGAGCGAAATCTGAATGCCTACATTGCACCAAAGAGGATGCGTTCGACCTTTTTATCTTGGGAGTTTATTTTGCTTTATTTCCTCCATTGTAAGCCCCAAGGGGCATGGTTGTAATCAATTTAAACTTATTAATACAGTTGATGTTTGCTCCTTTTTTGTCTAAAACAAATTTAAATTTTCTAAGTCCTTTAAAACATTGCATCCACATACCATGCATCATATCATGACAGGCTTTCCCCACACAGGTCTCTCATCTGCGTACTGCTTATTTCAGAAGAGATGGCTCTAGAGTAGACTATCAAGGACATTCAGACCTAAAATGCTCAACTTCAGGAAATGTTCTTGAACCTTTCAAAGGGGCAAGAAGAAGTGAAAGCACTCCTCACTAGGGGCATGACCATGAAGAATCCTGAAGACAACAAGGATGACCAGTTGGAACGGCTACAAACTGAGATAGCCACAATGAACATCCAGATGATGGGGCAGATGGTAGGCCAGATGGCTCATATCCAAAACTTATCTTGGGGACAAGAGTAGCTAAGGACCCTCGTCAAAAAACTTCATCAAGATAGATGCAACCATATGGGGCAAACAGTCAAGATTGGGGATCAATTCCTTATTCAGCCTCGCATGAGACAAGAAGCCGGTTTAAGGGAGAGCAGACCTTCCCAAATTGATGCTACATCACAAGCCCAACAACAACAGGGTAATTGGTGTAATCGGGTTCCATCCGACCGACAGTATACCAAACTCGCGATGCCGATATTGAAAGTCTTGCAGCACATGTTGAAGATGAATTTGGTCACATTAAGGGATCCTCCTCAGAATTCTAAAACTGCCTCTCCACGTTACAATCATGGAGAAAGGTGGGCATATCAATCCAACAGTCCAGGGCATGATACTGATAGCTTTTGGATATTGAAAAACAAGATCCAAGATATGATCGATGAAGGAGCGTTGGAGTTCACACAAGACGGTCAACTGGAGCTTTTTTACCACCCCTCAAGGGCATCCATATGAAGTGACAGTCTGGGCGAGGAAATTTTTTATTTATTCGAATTTTCAGTTGTAATTTCTTTGTTTGCTTAAACACTTATCTTTATGTCAGACTTTAGTTACTCTCATTAATGCATTAAATATGTTTGTCTCGAATTAATCCATCCATTTTCACTCTATTTAAACTATTATTTTTACTCCCTTTATGATATTTAACTCTTGTTTCAAAAAGTTGTGAACCTTTAGAGGGAGGATGACGAAAATAATGCCATAATCTCATACAATATGCTTTTGAACAGACCTTGTTGATGATGTACATGCGTTTCTTTCAAATCCTAAAAACTGGAGTTATAAGAAAGATAATCCCTATTCAAACCCCTTCGAGCCAAAGAAGTAGGAGTTTCCTTTTTTACAAAAATTAAAACCTTTAACCAAAACCTGGGGCACGGTAGTCTCACAGTTAATTCAAATGCGCGATCAGTCGCAAACTTTCACTTCGTACACAACGAATGACATTAAAAACTTACCTCTGGAATCAAAAGACAGCGATGGTTCCTTATCACATAGGCAGTCATTATCTCTCAAAAGAAAAGCCCACTAAGTTAAAACCTACGAAGGAGACTTAAGAAAAACTGGGGCGTCCCGCTGACTTTAATGTCAAAGCAAGAACAGTCGGGCCAAAAAATCAGGGATAGTAAATAAAAAAAGAGGATGCTACAAACACGAAAAATGTTGCAAAAATGATTTCTTTCTGTAATACGGTGGGAGAACTGACTTGGGATTTTGCGTTTGTGTTTGCAAATTTTTCGGTTTAGCAAGAGTCGCCACTGACTTTTTATTTTATCCTAAGGAAAGGTCAAAAAGCACAGGAAAGACCTTTGAGATTTTTTCTTGGGTTCGGGGAGTAGATTATGAAAAGGGAAGGTACAAGCACCCTTTTCATCCATGGTTATCCATGGGCTCTTAGTTACTTGTTTAGATCACTTGCTTTTGCTTTTCAATTGATCGAAATGGTGCTTTGTGTGTGGTTTTGAAAGATGTTTTGAAAAGAGGCCATCGTTGTGGCAACCTTTGTAATGATTCTTGTTTGAATGTATACAAAGGTATTTTTGTCTTTTGAAAAGATGTTCAAAGTTTTGAAAGTTTGTTTTGGAAAATGTTTTGAAATTGTATTGTGAAGTGTGTTTGAAAATAGCAAGGATGTTTTGCAAGCTTTGATCAAGTAACTAAGAGCTATCTACCCTATTTTACTCAAAGATCTTTCCTATGTTTTTAACCCTTTTGACAGTATTGTTTTACCATTGCATTTGGTAAACAACCTTGTATTAGGATGTTAAACGGGACAGGCACGGGTCATCGTATAGACCATGATAGAAATTGTGTTAAGTATTTTTGGAAAATTTTCCAAGGGACTAGATCACTTTGTATAGGTAACCAAGATAGCATCATCGATGGACTATGATCTTTCGTTTTCTTTTTGTTTTGCCAAAGTACCTAACATGCATAACATGACCCATTTTTTAAGGCAACAAGTGGATGTAACCCTAGGGGTGCAAGTGTGCATTGTGTTTGATTTTCATGTATTTTGTCTTGTATTAGGTCAAGCTATTTGTTTGATTTTGGATTTTTTGCATACAAACCCTAATCTCTAACCATGGCATAATTGAAAGCATAAAGTGCGAGAATTAAAATTCTAAGCTATTACAACATGATTATGGGGAGGGGGATACAATTTTTGAATGGGGATTATTTGACAAGAAATTAAAACCCTAATTTTACTATTACATCCAAATTGAATCAAATGCATAAATAATAAATGGATAATATTTAAATAAACAAATTAAATAAATATACAAAGTAATATGAATTATGCAAAAAAGGTTTATGTTTATTTTTATGTATGTAAAAATATTTAATAAAAAAAGAAAGAAATAATAAAAAGATTATTTTTTTTGGTTAAGGGTAAAACCCTAATTTTCTTTAAGAAAATAAATATATTAATTATGTTATTTATATACAATATATAAAATAATGTATGTACAAAAAATTAAATATATTCAGAAAAAGTATTTTTTTTAAGTATAAATAATAATAAAAATAAAAGCGTTATATTTTTACATTTTTTATTCTAAAGTATCTAATAAAATAAAAGTATATATTTATATATGTATTAATCATATTAAATATGTATAATAAAAATAAAATATATACAAAAAATTAAATATATTTAGTATAATATATTATTTAAGTATAAATAAAAATATAAAAGTATGATTTTTAATATTTTATTTCTAAGTTTTCATTAAAATAAAATAAAGATATATATTCATTAAATTACTTTTATGTTTAGAAAAATAAAAAGTAAATACAAAATAAAATGTGAAAATTTTATAAAAATATTTTTGAGTATTTTTTATATTTGGAAATAAAATTATAAAATCAGAAACGAATATAAAAATACAAAAGTATAAAATATAAAGAAATTGGGCCAGGGGGTGCAAAAAGCGAAAGGGGGGTGTCAATAGTGAGCCAGGACCAAGTCCAGCCCACCACTTCATCTTCAACCTCTTACTTTCAAACAAAACACGCGCGCCTGTACCAAACCTGAATATCCTGCATACGAGCTCTATTGCAAAAACACATAACATCAAAGTTGTAGAGCTCTTCAAGACGATTCTAACCATATAAAAAACTAATCCTAACTCTCAAAGACCAGAGAGAATTTCTATGGCCCTAAAATCTAACCTAATTTTTTCAGTATGTTCATGAATCAAATTCTCTTAGCATGCTTAATAAAAATGAAAACTGAGCATATGTGCAGCTTCATGGCTATGAATACTACATTTCTTATTCACAAACCTAAGGCTAAATGTTCCTAAATAGAGAGATAGAAAGTTGACAAAAACCTGTTTCAGTTGACTTCGTGTATGGCAATGTGGAGCTTTTCAGCAAGGCCTGAGATGTCTGGGAGCTTGCTTGAACTTCACTTGACCTTCTCCAATGTATAGCTTCCCTTGAATGTACTTGAATCATCCTACAGAACTCAACCTGCACAAGCTCAAAATAAAAATGACAAACCCTGTAAATGGAGTTACAGTTGGTGTTTGAGGATTGGGATAGCTTGGATGGGTTGAATGGAAGGTGTTTGAACCAACTTGGGGCAAAACGCACGAGCAAAATGTGCTATGGAAGTCAAGTTGCAGATGCTGCCCTGTTTTTCCAATGGAAGGTGATATCTTTCTATGGAATGTTTGAAGGCTCAAGAAATCGTGTTTCTGGCTCAGAGGGGTATGAGAAAGATGTTTGAAAAGCTTGCACAAGTTAGTTTTGGCTGATGTTCCAGTTCTCATGTATTTGGCATATTTCTTGTATATGAAGCAAAAGTGGGAAGTGATGTGAATCAGGCCTGTACAGGCTATCCATATGCTTGCACACATTGCCCTTGGCCCCTATAATTTGTGGATTTTAAGAGCTGCATAAGATCTGGACCAATGCTCCAAGATTGTGGTTTTGACATAAAGCAAACTTTTGCAAAAATGGTAATGTACCTTTTTCTACTTAGGGATTACTCTAAGGTGCAATGTTCTAATGACCAAAACAATGCCTTAGACCAATGGATTTGCATTTAATTATTGAGTGTGAAGTGGTTTAGAGGCCTGTAATCTAGTGCAAAGCATGATGATTTGAATTTGCAACTTGTATGAACATGAACATGCCATGGATGAAAAATGAGTTTTTACCAACTTCAAGCCTTCGATTCTTCCTAACCATAAATGAGTTTGGAGAGTTCTTGGACATTTTGGAAATCTTGTAACATGTTCTACAATAAATCTTTGAAATGAAACTTGAGATTCCAAGTGGAAGTATGTTAAAAATGGCCAAGAAGATAGGTCAAAATCCTGCCTAAACTAGAGCAAAATTTCACTAAGTTACAAGTTTCATGGTCCCTTGTTCCAAAAATCATAACTTGAGATCCAAGCTTCTTATGAGAAAACTTTGTGAATAAAATTTGTAGACTTTTTGGAGGACTATAACTTTCATGTTGGAGGTTTTGTTTGAATCCAATTTCATCATGGTGAAAATGTTGGACAAAGTTAGGAAAAATTAAGAAAATTTCATAACTTAGAAAAATTCTAAGTTATGAAAATTTTCAACTTTAAACCCTAATTTGCAACTTTGGGTTTCTTGATGAACAAGTTTCATGTTTTGACATATCTTGATGAAAAATGACCCTTGGCACTTGATTTTGACCGAAAAGTCAAAGTTTGACTTTTCAGTGTACAATCAAATTTTGATCAGTTGACTGAAAAATTCATCTGTCAATCCAATGCAATTGGGATCTTTTGAACATTTTGAATAGGTAAATATGATGCCATTGAGTCCTTGAATCCATGCTTGAACCCAATTTTCCATTGGCTAGGTCAAAAATCATAAATTGCCTTTGTACACTTAAAACTCTAAAAATGACCATTTTGCCCTTTTGATGATCTGCTCAAATTTCTTGAGGAGTTGTGGTCCAAACTTGATCAAATGGCTCATATGAGTTCATAATGTTGATGTGGGTCAAAATTCATGAGGTTTGACTGTAAATTGGCCACAGTTGACTTTTTCCCCAATATAGCTGATTTCTAGGTCAACTATCCAATTGACTGGGCAAAATTTTAATCCAAGGCTTGAAACTTGGTATGGACAAACTTATGAGTGCAACATGAAGTATGAAAGTAAATTTGAGCATTGAAAATCCAAAAATACTTATGCTAACTCAAACCCTAAGTTAGGTCATCAGTGCAAGGAGATGTCTTGAGCAGTACAAAACCTAGCTTGATCTTGAATTCAAAGAGCCTTGTGATGAGAAATGTTGATAAAATGAGAGGGAAAATTTTGGGGTACAACAGTTTCCCCTGTTCAATCTTCTTGAACCTGAAGAGTTAGATTGGCGAGTTTTCCTTTCGTGACTCGAAGGTAAAAAAGGATTGGACACTAGAGTGCCCGTAAATTTGCACTCGTCAAAATATTGCTTAGGGAATGGGCTTAAAGATGCCATTTGGAGATGATAGAATCTTACTGGAGATGGGCTTAGAGATGCCATCCAAAATGTTTGTTGAATATCAGGAGAATGAACATTAGAATGGTATCCGAATCTGGAACGTATCTGAGTTGTATCTGGAGATTGGATTTGTATGAGAAAAGGAATGGCGTCCGTGTCTGGGGTGTATCCAAGCTGTAACTGTATTTGATTCTTGAATGAATATTAGAATGACTGTCGTGTCTGGAGTGCATCTGTATTGTATCTGAAATCTGAAATTCGAATAAGCGATAGAAAGACATCCGCGTCTGGAGTATCTCTGGGATGGGGAATAGATTTGAATGAGTGACAGAATGGCAACCGTGTCTTGGAGCGTATCTGGATTGTATCTGAAGTTGAGATCTGTATGAGTAGCAGAATGACTTCCATGTCTTGGGGTGTATCTGTACTGTAACTGGGATCTGAAAAAGGCAACAAAATGACTTCCATGTCTTGGAGTGTATCTGAGCTTGTAGTTGATATTTGAATCTGAATGAGAAATAGAATGGCTTCCGTGTCTGGAGTGTATCTAGTCTGTATATGATTGCTGAAGTCGGAATGAGTAGTAGAATGATCGTCGTGTCTAGGTTGTATCCATACTATATCTTGACTTGAAGTTCTGAATGAGTAATAGAATGACCTCTGTGTTTGGGGTGTATCCATATTGTATCTGAGATCTTTGAATATTTGTTAACGATATCTTTTAATCTTATCCTGAAAAGGGTAAAATGTTAGCTGAAAACACAAAGTTATGTTGCATGAAATGTATGATGCAATAAAATGTATTCAATCAATGTTTATGATATATGAATGTAATGGATGCGCATGTAAGCTGATTAGCTGTCTTGCTGAGGAAAATAAATCCTTGATAGCTGGAGATAATGAAATCTTTGACTGCTGTCGGGGAAAATAAACCTCTGACTGCTGCTGGAGATTCAAGAACTTTGATAGCTGAGACTGAGAAATCCTTTGGACTACTGCTGGTGATTAAAAATCCTTGGTGACTTGTGGGGAATCAGAATCTTTTATGACTTTCCGGGAGGATAAGGAAAACTCTGACGATCTCTATTGGGGAATTAAAACCTGGGGGCTTCAACTAGAGAAAAGAGAACAAGGATCTTCGTTCTGCTGGGAAATAACTTTGTGGGGAGAATGCTTATTCCGTCAAATAATTCTCAAGAGCTTGGGTTGTATGACAATCTACTGGGGTTTTAAGAATGGTTGGGGATAAAAGTTAACTGTTTTTTAAGATAACTTGCTGGGGAATTTGGAGAAACCGGATGATTTCTACTGTGGTTTAAAGGTTGAAGTCTTGGACTCCGTTGGGGAAGAAAGCTTCATCCTCACTGGGGATTTGTAGTTCAAAGTCTTCTTGCTCCGCTGGGGGGATCAGGAGTTTGGAAACTTAGCTCTGATGGCGATATGTTATTAACTCAGCTGGGGATTTTGAACCTTAACTCCGCTGGGGATTTGAATGACCTGTTGTAGGGGATTTCTTCCGGAATAGCCTAAAGACGTTTTCCCATACTTTAAAACTATCAGTAACTATCCTTTCTCATTTCGTTTTATTTGTAAGCAGTGATTATAGTCAAATGCATATGCTCATTTAATAAATTAATGGACGTTTTCAAATAAAACACAAGTGTAAAAAAGAAAGAAAAGGTAAGCAAATTTATGCACTTTGAAGTATCTTTGTATTAACTTTGTGTAAGTATTTTGTACAAAGGAGACATATATCCTAGTAAGAGAATGTTGTCATAAAAAATGAGAAAAATTTTATACAAAGAAAGATGGCTATGTGTAACAGTTCCATGGGGTTCCTATTCTTCTATAGCCTTCACAACTTTGAGTATCTTGTCCATTCATACGCTTTAATTCCCAAACTTTTTCCTGGACCGCCCTTTCGGGTTTTCGATCCACCGTGAAACCCTTTTTTGCCCAAGTCACCCTTTCGGGTTTTCAACTTGCCTGGTGTACAAATTTTTTTATTTATCCCTAATTTTTGCCTGAACCGCCCTTTCGGATTTTCGATTCACCGGGATGCTCATTTTTGCCCAAGTCGCCCTTTCGGGTTTTCAACTTGTCGGGTCATTTTATGCGTAGTATATTTTGACTATGTCTGCATTCGCAGGGTGCAGCAGGTCGTCGCCATCCATGGTGGTCAGAATCATTGCCCCACCAGAAAAGATGTTTTTGATCACAAATGGTCCTTCGTAAGTAGGAGTCCATTTGCCCCTGGGGTCACTTTGCGGTAAGATGATCCGCTTGATTACAAGATCCCCGACTTGATATACTTGTCTCTTGACTTCCTTGTCGAAAGCCTTGATCATACGTTTTTGATACGCCTGACCATGACAAACAACAGTAAGTCATTTTTCATCAATCAAGTTAAATTGATCAAGCCGGGTCTGAATCCAATCGTCTTCACTCAAACCAGCATCCTTCATGATTCTCAGGGAGGGAATCTGAACCTCAATAGGTAAAACAGCTTCCATGCTGTATACCAAAGAATAGGGGGTTGCCCCAGTTGAAGTGCGTGTCGTGGTACGGTATCCGTGCAGAGCAAACAGTAACATCTCATGCCAATCCTTGTAGGAGACTGTCATCTTTTGAATGATCTTCTTAATATTTTTGTTTGCAGCTTCGACAACACCGTTCATCTTTGGCCGATAGGGAGATGAATTGTGATGTTGAATCTTGAACTGCTCGCAAAGAGCGGTGATCATAGTATTGTTCAAATTTGTACCGTTGTCCGTGATGATCCTGTCGGGGATACCATACCGTCATATGAGGTTCTGCTTGATGAAGCGGGAAACCACATTCTTTGTAACGGAGGCGAAGGAAGCTGCTTCGACCCACTTGGTAAAGTAATCAATGGCCACCAGGATGAAACGATGTCCATTGGATGTTGTAGGCTTGATCTCTCTAATCATGTCAATTCCCCACATCGCGAATGGCCAAGGAACTGTTAAGATATTGAGAGGAACTGGGGGAATATGTACCTTGTTAGCATAGATTTGGCATTTGTGACAAGTACGAGAATGTTGATGACAATCAGCTTCCATGGTAGACCAGTAGTAGCTTGCCCGTAGAATCTTCTTAGCCATCGTATGACCGCTCGAGTGAGTGCCAAAGGTGCCATTATGTAGTTCAGCCATGATCTTCTCAGCTTCAATCTTGTCCACACAACGGAGTAGGACACAATCAAGATTGTGCTTGTACAGGATGTCATTCCTTAGAAAGAACTTGGCCGCGAACCTCCTTAAGAACTTTTTGTCGTTGACTGAAGCTCCTTCAGGGTATTCTTATGCTTCGAGATACCTTTTGACGTCATGAAACCAAGGTCGGTCCACCACTTCTTCGGTATTAATCTCATGACAATGTGCAGGTTCGTCCATTCGTTCAACGGTGATTTGAGGTGCCTCATTATCCCAGTTAAGTTTAAACATGGATGACATTGTAGCTAGCGCATCTGCTAGCTGATTCTCTTCTCGCAGGAAATGCTCGAAGTTAATCTGCTCGAAATGTGGTAACAATGTCAGGAAGTGTTCTTTGTAAGGGATGAGGTTAGGGTGTTTAGTATCCCACTCTCCTTTGATTTGACTGATAACCAAAGTTGAGTCCCCAAATACAATCAAAGATTTGATTCCCAAGTCAATAACGGCCTTGAGACCAAAGATACAAGCTTCATACTCGGCCATGTTGTTCGTGCAGCTGAAGCAGAGTCTAGCAGTGAAAGGTGTATGGCAACCTTCTGGAGAGATAAGTACTGCACCGATACCGTTCCCAAGTGCATTTGAAGCACCATCAAAGTACAGAGTCCATCGAGATCCTTGTTCAGGTCCGTCATACGGTCCGTTACCTTTAATGTTGTCCAATGTCATAATATCCTCATCAGGGAAGTCGAACCTCATAGATTGGTAATCTTCGACATCTTGATGAGCTAGATGGTCAGCTAGTACACTCCCCTTTATAGCTTTTTGGGTTGTGTACTAGATATCATACTCAGTCAGGATCATCTGCCATCTAGCGATCCTTCCGGATAACGCAGGCTTCTCGAAGATGTACTTGATCGGATCCATTTTAGAAATCAACAGAGTGGTATGTGTCAACATATACTGCCTTAGCCGGCGAGTAGCCCATACCAAAGCGCAACAAGTTTTATCGAGCAGTGAGTAGCGAGTCTCACAGTCGGTAAACTTTTTGCTAAGGTAATAAATGGCATGCTCTTTTCGGCCAGACTCGTCATGTTGGCCCAGTACGCACCCCATTGAGTTATCCAAAACAGTCAGATACATGATTAAAGGCCTTCCTTCGACGGGTGGCATCAAGATAGGAGGTTCCAGCAAATACTCCTTGATCTTATCGAAAGCGACTTGACAATCATTGTTCCATTCAACCACCTGATCTTTATTCAACAGCTTGAAGATTGGTTCACAGGTAGATGTTAGGTGAGAGATGAACTTTGCAATGTAGTTTAGGCGTCCCAAGAAACCTCTGACCTCCTTCTCAGTGCGAGGGGAAAGCATTTCTTGTATAGCTTTGACTTTGGCAGGATTAACCTCGATGCCTTTGTTACTGACGATGAATCCCAAAAGTTTACCGAACCTGACTCTGAAAGTGCACTTGCTAGGGTTCAGTCTGAGCTTGTATTCCTTCAACCTGACAAACAACTTTTGCAGATGGTCGAGGTGTTCTTCTTGTGTTTGTGAACGGGCTATCATGTCGTCTATGTAGACTTTAATTTCATGATGTATCATGTCAGGAAACAAAGCTACCATGGCTCGCTGATAGGTTACCCCGACATTCTTCAGTCCGAATGGCATCACTTTATAACAGAAGGTACCCCACTGCGTAACAAAAGTAGTCTTCTCCATGTCTTCGGGGGCCATTTTGATCTGGTTGTACCCTGAAAATACATCCATGAAAGAGAATACCTTGTGTTGAGCTGTGTTGTCAACCAAGATGTCAATGTGTGGTAGTGGAAAATCATCTTTAGGGTTAGCCCTGTTCAAGTCTCTGTAATCCACACACATTCTGACTTTGCTGTCCTTCTTTGGCACGGGCACAATGTTAGCAGCCCATTATGGATAAGAAGTAACAGCCAGAAATCCAGCATTGAACTGCTTCATCACTTCAGCTTTGATTTTTTCAGACATATCGGGCCTCATTCAGCGGACTTTCTGTTTGATTAGTGGACAATCTTCTCTTGTAGAGAGACGGTGAACCACAATATCTGTATCTAGTCCCGACATGTCTTCATAGGACCAGGCGAAGATCTCAACATATTCATTCAACAGCTGAATTAAGCGCTCTTTGACACTTGGCTCCAGGTTGGCACCCACTTTAACCTCTTTTTTGTCTTCCTCTGTTCCCAAATTGATAGTCTCTAACAACTCTTCCTGGGGCAAAATAGCCCTTTCTTCTTGTTGCAGAAGTCTAGCCAACTCTCCAGGCACTTCACAGTCTTCATCACCTTCGTACTCGGCATGATTGACCAGATATTCAGAGTCACTGAAGGCCATAGCAGAATTGTTACCCATGGAATCCAGAGTGGATGGGTACTTGCATTTTGTGAGTGTGGGTGTGTGTAAGGGATAGCCACCTTTAAACAAAATAAAATGTAAAAAAATAAAATAAAATGAACACAAAAGTTTATAGATGAAAACGTCCATGATTCATTAAAGATGGCATATGAAAATGAAGAATCAAAGCCCTTACAAATGGACCTATATGCCCCGGATAAGGCATAAGGAAAAAAGAGTGTACGAATTGTTTAAAAGTTATTACAGACCAAACAGGAGATGTTCAAAAGATAAATTACTGATTGATGAAAGTAATGGGAACGAAGTCCTTCGCCTCCCAGTTGTTCAGTCCTCCTTCAATGGTTGGAAAGATCCAGTCTTCAAAATTGCTTCCTTCTTCATCATCGTCTAAAGCATGAAATCCATGATGAGTGATTTTCAGTGGCGGTCCTCCAGCCCGGGAGCGATGCATGACTTTCTGGCTAGCAGCAGTGAAACCCAATCCATACTTATCTGTCTTGTAAGGAAAATCTGGCAGTTGACCCCACACTGTACTTCCTCCTTCCTTTATTACAACCTCTGCATCTTTAAGGGATGACATCCAAGACACAGGTTTGGTAATGATGGACGCATCAGTCATTGTCTTGGCTACCGCAACTTCAGGAGAAACCTCTTCAAAGTGTTGGAAAGGTGTTTCTATGAATTCACCATCTAACTCCATGTAGCAGAAAGAGTTAAGGTGGCTTATCATATACTCCTCCTCACCATGAACTGTTATGATCTTACCCTGGACTGGGTATTTGAGCATCTGGTGTAGAGAAGAAGTGATTGCCCCAGCGTTGTGGATCCATGGCCTTCCCAACAAACATGAATATGAAGGACGGATGTCCATCACATAAAAAGTAGAGTTGAAAATTTCTGTTCCCACCTTAATTGGGATGTCCACCTCTCCGTGAACCATCCGCTTAGAACCGTCGAAGGCTCTAACAATGATATTACTAGGCTTTAGGGTCAAACCTTCACAGTCTAGCCAGTCCAATGCTTTCTTTGGTAGAACATTTAAAGATGAACCGATATCAACCAGAACATGAGCAAGTGTGGTTCCTCTGCACTCTACCGAAACATGCAGCGCATCATTATGCTTTCTTCCCTTAGATGTCAGATCTGCATAAGAGAAGCCAAGACCATTGTCGGCTGTAAGGCTAGCCACGCACTCTTGAAACTGATCCGCAGAAGTTCCTTGAGGCACGTGCGGCGTCTTCAGAAATTTGATCAAGGCTTTGGCATGAGCCTCAGATCAGAGCAATAGAGCCAGCATAGAGATTTTTGAAGGGGTTTTCCCCAGCTGCTCTACGACATCATAGTCGTCCTTCTTAATTATCTTTAAAATCTCCTCCATCTTATTTTGAGTGGTCTCGGGGATAACCAAAGTCTGAGTCCTCGTCCTGACGGGAGCTTCTTGGATCCCCTTACCTTTATCAGCAGTAACAGCAGAGGGTACAACTTTGGGAGTAACAATTTCTTCAATTACTGGACTTCGCACAAATATCTCGACAGGCACAGGAGCACTTGAGGGTCCGAAAACTTCCCGTGGAGGAGCAATCTCCGGAGAGAAGATTCTTCTGCTACGAGTGATCTTACTTATCCCCGCAATATTCCCCACATCAGGAGTCTCTTCATCGGAACATTCTTTGACTGATTCAATCTTCTTCACACCGTGATAAAAGATCTCTCCTCCATAATTCCACGATATCATCTTGTTGGACTTAAATGGGATAGGCCTCGGCATAGTAACCTTCAGTGGTATAAACTTTGGATCAGGTGTAATCTTAACAGGCCTTTTGCAGGTCTTGGAAAGATTGTCGGAAATGGTGATTATAGCAACATCATTGATTTGAGTAACAGGAGTAACAGGAATAATAGCAGCAACAGGAGTTTTCTGAAAGAGGATCTCTTGAGTATCCATCAAGCGTTGGATGCCTGACTTCAACAGCGGACAATTGAATTGCAGGGTTGAACAAAAGTAACAATCTTTTTCACATCCCGGGAAAATCCCGGCTTTCAACAGATTCATTTTGATCATTGGCAACAGAGTCAGTAAGTCACCAACAGTAGTAACATGAAGATCTTCCACAATAGCATGAACATTATGACCATGTTTTGGCATAGGAGTGGATATCACATTAGGTTTTTTGGGAGCATCAAACTCTACCTCCTTGGCATCTATCAAATCTTGGATCTTGTTTTTAAGGGCCCAACAGTTGTTGGTGTCATGCCCTACACTGTCCGAATGATATGCATATTTTGCATTGGAATGATAATAGGGAGAAGAGGTATTTGGGTTTTTCGGAGCTTTTTTCATGTTGGTAAGGTTTAAATTTAACAGATGAGGGAGGACCTGAGCTGGTGTCATATTGATCCGGGTGAATTGCTGTTGTGGCCTTTCTACCCTTTGCTGGTTAGCTCTAGGTTGACTGCTTCGAGGTTGATCGGATGAATATTTCTAGATCATCACAGCCCACAACGCTGGTCGGTGCTCCATTCTTCCTTGATTTCTCTGGGTGTGAACAGTAGAAACTTCCTTCTTGGCTGGGAAGGTCTTCTTGATAGTAGTGGAAGCAGAGGTATCCTTCTGAATTTTACCACTCTTAATGCCAGCTTCAACCCTTTCACCAGTCAGAATTAATTCGGTGAACCCTGCAGATGAGCTCCCGATCAAGTGATTGAAGAATGGACCTGACAGGGTCCCTAAAAACATATCAACCAGCTCTATATCTGACAATGGTGGCTGCACCCTTCCAGCCAAGTCCCGCCACTTCTGGGTATATTCCTTAAAGCCTTCATTAGAAACCATACCCATACTTTATAATTGAGTACGTGTAGGCGCTAAGTCTGCATTATATTGGTATTGTCGATAGAAAGCAACAGCTAAATCTTCCCAGTTATGAACTTCTGATCTCTCAAGTTGGTAGAACCAGTCCAATTGCGTACCCAATAAACTATCTTGAAAAAAGTGGACCTATAGATCCTTATCAGGCGAGGTTAGATCTTTCTGACGTAGGACCGCAGATGCATCTTCGGACAGGACAAACCATCGTATTTAGCAAATGTAGGCACTTTGAACTTGGGAGGAATTACGATCCCAGCAACCAACCCTAGTTCTTCGAAATCTAGCCCAGGTACCCTTTGCACCTCCATGGCTACTAGCCGGTCCTCAAGATTTTTATACTTATCATCCGCCGGAGGATACTGCTGTTCGGAGTAATCTTCATCCTGTTCCTCTTCTTCTTCTTCAGCCTCAGATTCGGAGGGCATTGCAACTCCCTTTCCTTTATCAACCCCTTCGTCAGACGTTGAGGGGAATTCCAGAACTCTCCTAGCCTGATGCTCAAATCTTCTTCCCATAGTGGCCACACCAATTCTTTTCTTTTTCTTCTTTTCTGGTTCCTTCTCTTTCTCTAACAGTGCTTTAAGGTCCTCTTGACCCTTTGCTAATGTCATGAGGAGTTGTTGGAATTGCGAATTTTGTGCTTGCAGATCCTTAACCATCTGCTCTATATCCATCTTGCTGAAATAAACAGCAGAAAGATAAGGAAACCTGGTGCGAAGACCTGTTTATGCATATGATGAATGATATGTTATTCATGTAATGCATTCAAGGATTCAGAAATTCAAATTTGTTGCAAACAAAAAAAGAATAACACGCGTCATATTAATAAGAAGAAAATTGTTAGTACATAAATGCCCCATGGGAAAAATATTACAAAATTCTTAATGTAAAAAGACATTGCGCATCCTCTTTGGTGCGATGTAAGTGTTGAGATTCTGCTCTTCATGGAGCCGACGGGTAAGTTCCAAAACCTTTTTCTCACTGGCATAGAAGCTGGCTTCAAAAGTATTTCGTTCTTCCTTGAGCTGTATCCAACTCTTTTGCAATTCTTCCAAAGATGTTGGCATGTCTGGATGTAGGAGGGTGTATGGAACCTCTCCTTCCACAACAGGTTCTTTGATCATAGGCAGAATGTGAGGGTAAGGCATTATAAGACTCTGGGCGTGGGTTCGTACCCACTTGAGATAAGGCTCAAGGGGATGGAATTCTTGTGTCCCAGTGTCTTACTATCCACTTTGTTGGGCATTCTCCAAGCTCGGATAAACCTTTATCAAAGTCCTTGAGTGTCGTTGTCGAAGTCAAAAACCAAGTCAGGAATCAGCATATCATGAGGGTCATCCCTTCGGGCATACCCAAATTGCCTCAAAGCTAAACAGGGGTTGTAGGTAATGCCTCCCCTAATGCCAAGTAGTGGGACATTAGGGAATTCTCTGCAACGATCAATGATGATGACATTTTCTCTGGACCAAGAACACCAATGAACATCAAAATGTGTGAGGGTCATCAACCGTTGTGACCACCTTAAACCCTGCTCATTCTTCAAAACTGACTAGGGAAGGTGAGAAATAAACCACCTTGCTATAAGAGAAGTACAACACATGAGAACACCTATTTTCCTCATTGTTCGTGTGTGAAATAAGTGTAGGATGTCCCCAAGCAAGGTAGACACAGGATTTCGAGAGACGAAAATCCTGACAGCATTCACATCTATAAGTTGGTCAGGGTTTGGGAACAAGACCAACCCATAGATGAGTAGTGCTACAATCTCCTCAAAAGCTTGCAGATCTAGAGAATTCCAGCAGTCTTGTGCCTTCTCAAACAGAAACTTTTCCAAGAAACCCTTGACACCACTTCTGGTTTCCCAATGACCTTTGATATCAGATGGTTGCAAGTGTAAGGCTTGAGCAACATCTTCAGGCTTTGGTTCTCTTTCCGTACCGTTGTAGGGTAGTTGATGGAGAATAGGAATCCTCAGGAGTTGAGAAAATTCCTCCAAAGTAGGTACTAGTTGGTAATCAGGAAATGTAAAGCAATGGTGTAAGGGGTCAAAGAACTGGAAGAGGACTTTCACCATGTCTTCTTCAATGTTGGAGTTGACCAAGTTGAGGAGTCTACCAAGATGGTCAAGTAAGGTTCTAAGAGTTTATTAGTGCTTCATGACATCACTCAGCGGCCCCGTATTCTCTTTGATTGACTCAAAGTCTACCAGTACCCACAAATATGTCGCACTAATATAGCTATTGATTCAACCATGTCGATATACCCTGCACAGTTTCCATAACGTATTGCTATTTAGCTATGAATGTTTCCTAAATCCGGGTAGAGGATTTCAAGCCCAAACAATAGAACCAATTGTAAAGCAATCAAAGCAAACAAGATAAGCATGCCAAGGTGATCTAAACCCTAAGGTTACTCAACTTTTAAAGTTGTCCCCAACAGAGTCACCAGTTCTGTGATACGGTGGGAGAACTGACTTGGGATTTTGCGTTTGTGTTTGCAAATGTTTCGGTTTAGCAAGAGTCGCCACCGACTTTTTATTTTATCTTAAGGAAAGGTCTAAAAGCACAGGAAAGACCTTTGAGATGTTTTCTTGGGTTCGGGGAGTAAATTATGAAAAGGGAAGGTACAAGCACCCTTTTCATCCATGGTTATCCATGGGCTCTTAGTTACTTGTTTAGATCAATTGCTTTTGCTTTTCAATTGTTTGAAATGGTGCTTTGTGTGTGGTTTTGAAAGATGTTTTGAAAAGAGGCCATCATTGTGGCAACCTTTGTAATGATTCTTGTTTGAATGTATACAAAGGTGTTTTTGTCTTTTGAAAAGATGTTCAAAGTTTTGAAAGTTTGTTTTGGAAAATGTTTTGAAATTGTATTGTGAAGTGTGTTTGAAAATAGCAAGGATGTTTGTGATCGGTGGAAATAGAACTGACTGTTTTGAAATGCTGGTTCGCGAAATGTCGCGGAAAGCAAGAGTCGCCACCGTCTTTTATATTCTCCAACAAGGAAAGGACAAAAGCACAACAAAATTCCTTTTCGAGATGTTTCTCGGTTCGGGAGGTAGATTATAGAAAGGGAAGGTGTTAGCACCCTTTATAACTGTGGTTATCCATGGGCTCTTAGGTACTTGCTCACTTATGTTTTCAAAAGAGTTTGCTTTTCTTGTGTTCATGGGTTTTGAAAAAAAGTTTCATTTTGAAAACTTCTAGGTAACTCTTGTATCAGTCCTCAAGAGTGTATGAAGTGTTTGTTTGAAAACTTTTGTTTGAAAGTGTGAGTGCGAAAAGTTTGTTTTTTGAAAGAGCAAGTACCCAGGAGAAATCTACCTACTCTAAAGAAATTAAGCTGTGTAAATGTCCTTTAGACAGTACTATCCTACTATTGAGAAGTAGGTAGCACCGTCGTTGGAGTTATTCGGGTCAATTCGATGATAGGGACATGTGTGGTCACCAAAGCAATAGTAGGACGCCTTAGCGGTAACCCTAATGTCTTAGATCATTTTTTATCGAGGCAACCGTTTCGAGGCAACTTTGATCTTTAGACAGGAGGGCGACCTCTAAAACACCCTATACTCAATGACCACGTCGAGGCAACCAAGTGAGGTGTACCCTAAGAGTGGCATGTGCGAGTGTATTGTTTTTCAGTTAATTTTATCTTTGTACATGTCATGTGGTGAGCTACGGGTTGATTTTATTTTTCAGGTAAGTCTTGTCATGCATCGTTAACAGTTAATAATTGTGCGGAAAATAAATTGCGGAAAGTAAATCTACGCTATTACAAGGCGTCGAGTATTTACATCGCCAAAAACATAACCCTTTGGAACATAAATGCGAGAAAATAAAAGAAAGCGATAAAAGTCCTAATTAACTATTACATTCTCGGAGCAATTACATAAATATAATAAAAAATAAATATGCGCGCAAAGAAATTAAATCGGGGACGTCCTTAGGGTTTTGACCCTTTTTGAGAAAAGAATGGAATTTTGTCCTTTTGCATTTAATTAAACCTAATTTACTTATTAATTAATTAATTAAAAGAAAAAAGTATTTTTTTAGTTTTTTATGTTTTAATGAAAATAAGAATAAAAATAAAAGGAATTAAAAGAAAAAACCTAATTTCTACATGGATTTTATTTATTGTGAAAACAAATTAAAATTAACCTAATTAACTAAATTAATTTGTTAGGATTTATTTATAAAATAATAATTAATGGTGAAATTAATAAATAATAAAAATAAATAATATTTACATTTTTAGTTATCTGAATTTATTATGAAAAATAATTATGTGAGTTAATTAAATAATAATAATAATTATAGTTAATAAAGGAAAATAAAAAAAGAAAAGAAAATAAAAGAGGAAATATAAACCAGGGGGGTGTTGGGCCCAGATGGAGGTTTGCTTGGCAATTCCTGGCCCATTATTCTCAAGCCTGCGTTGACTTTGGTAATTGGCTAAGCGCATGGTTGACTGGGAGCATGGTAGTCACTCATCTTTTGCCTTCAGATCTGCTTGCCAACCACCTGGCGCTTGGATGAGTGGGGTATATGGTGGAAAACATTCAGCAACCTGCATGTGAATACATTGGAAAAAATAGAAACACGGGATTTGGGGGACCTGGGAATCGAACCCAGGTCCCAATGATTCGTGGACAACGCATCCACCACTGAGCCATTCACTTGCATTTGTTATTATGACAATGAGTAATTATAATATATAAAAACCAACACTTATGCTGTAACAAAACACGCGCGCCTTTTTTATTTGAATGAACCAATAGCACTTCACCAGCTCATCGTCTTCTTCGTTTACCTGTAAAAAAGACAAAGAGATAGCGGGGGTTTTTAACCCCCACAATATGGAACGAGGAATAATAGCGATTAGCTCCCTAGGCTATATAAATATGGCGCGATGGTCCTGTTAGACTCGTCTGAATCTCCTGAATTCAACCATATGCATTAGAGGTTCCAATTTTCCCTGGTTACTGAATCCCCAAATTCAAGGTTTATGAACCCTAATATTTGTCAATGGTAACTTTCAATTCTGCGCATTATAATCCAATTAGTTTATGCCATTAGTTTCCTGTGGTCTTTAACAATACAAAACAAGCAAAAAATCACATCAAATGCTTATGAATTATTAGTTTCGATTATGGGAAAGATATGCAAACCGTGGGTCTGTGTAGATTGATTTCTTGAGCTTTGGCGTGTGGTTTTGGTTGCAATGTGTCCCTGAGACTTCCAGCAATGTGATAGAAACAACCAAAGTCCTTGAATTGACCTGGAAGATTGAAAACAGTTTTCACTTTTTTCTTGGATTTTTTGAATGTGATTATGGCTTTCTTGCAGAGTTTTCACGTCCAATGCATTAGGGTTGACTTATGTATTTATAGAGGAAGAGAATTAGGTTAAATCTTGGCCAAGAAATCCATGGAATTGATGTTTGTATATTTGATTGAAAATCAAATATTTTTGAATCTTTTTGATTGGAAAAACTTGCCAAACATGGAGATTCTTGTCCCTTTGATTTGCACACGAATTGCCAGCATATCTTGAGCTTGTTTGCTTCACAAAAGATTGAAAAAACCATATCTTTGAATTTCCTACAATTTAAATTAATTAAATGAATTAAAATCAATTAAAAAAAATCCAATTAATTAATAAAAATAAGAAAATAAATTCAAATAGGCTTGGTGGGTCGTGCATAGGCCTTGGATAAAGTTTCAAGAAGAAATTTGAGGCCCATTAGCAAAAACAAAGTGTTTTGAGCAAAGTTGACTTTTGCAAATTCACAAAAATTTGCCAACTTCTCCAATGCATATCTTGCTCAATTTTGATCATATTAACATGTTCTTTGACATTTTGGAAAGGTATTGAAGTCCTCTAACCAATGCCTTTGGTCCCATGTCATTTGGATTTACCAATCTCAAGTTATGGTCTTTGACTTAAAGTGCATTTTTGTTGACTTTTGAAATTGACCTATAATGTAGAAATTGATAACTTTTTGTGAGAGCATTTCTTGGACTTGGAATGTGAATATGAGTTGTAGGAAATGTCATCCCCTTAAAAATGAGCATTGGATGGAATTTTTCTGATGAACCATGAAAAAGTTATGCTCTGGTCAAGATACAGTTGACTTTTCTACTGTCCAAACATAGTAACTTTTTGCATCTTGATGATTTTTGAGCCATGCTTGTGGAATCATGATCAAGACTTGATCAAATGATGATTGTGGACTCAAAATAAGATGTTGACCAAAAATTCTGACTTTTGACTGCAAAATGACCATTTTGCCCCTGTAGTTGACTGTAGAGCAAATAGGGCTTTTGACTGTGCAATTTGACATTGTGAGTCTTGAGACTTGACATGTAGATGCTTGACAATGCATATAGGCCTATGGGACTTGATTGAGCCATTAAAATCCTCAAATTCCTTGAAAGAACCAAAACCCTAATTTTGACTGGCTTAGGAGGCATTTGGACTGTGCAACTTCTTGAGAAATCTTGAACCATTTGGAGATGACTCTTGATAAACCTTGAAGAATATGGGAGGGAAAATTTTGGGGTACAACAGTTGCCCCTGTTCAATCTTCTTAGACCTGAGGATGTAGATTGGCTTGCGTGCCTTTCGTGATCTGAAGGTGGAAGATGATTGAACACTAGAGTGCCCAGAAATTTGCACTCGCATAGTAGAATATCAACAATGTGATGTCGGGAATGGGCTTACAGATGCCATTTGGAGATATGATGGATAGGAGGATGGGCTTATAGATGCCATCTGAAGATATAACAGAATCTTGTCGGGAATGGGCTTATAGATGCCATTTGGAAATGTAATGGATAGTTGTGGAGATGGGCTTAAAGATGCCATCCAGGGGTGTCGAACGCGTAAGAGATTCCTTAGAGAGAACTTGAATACTTGAGAAAGAAAGATAATTTCCTGGCCTGTTGCAGGTGTTGATCTTCAAACTCTTCATGCAGATACTTTCCTGGCTAGATACAGGTATAGATCTACAATCAATCGCTCACAGATATGCCCTGGCTAGATACAGGTATCGAATCTGGAACTTCAAAAGGTTGGTAGAGATAGCTTTCCTGGCTGGATACATGTATAGATCTCTGACCTGAGAATGAAAGATAATTTCCTGGCCTGTTACAGGGGTTGATCTTCAAACTCTCCATGCAGATACTTTCCTGTCTGGTTTCAGGTATAGATCTACAATCAATCGCTCACAGATATGCCCTGGCTAGATACAGGTATCGAATCTGGAACTTCAAAAGGTTAATGGGTTGTCTCTACTGACAGGTTATCTCAGAAAAATCTTTAGGAATCGATTTAACTGAACCAGGGGAGGTTTTGTCTTCTTTGACGAGTTGTCTCTTTTAACGGGTTGCCTTCATGGACGGGTTGTCTTCAATGACAGGTTGTCTTCAATGACGGGCTGTCTTCATTGACAGGTTGTCTTCACTGACGGGTTGTCTTCAATGACGGGTTGTCTTCAACGATGGGTTGTCTTCAACGATGGGTTGTCTTCAACGACGGGTTGTCTTCAACGACGGGTTGTCTTCAACGACGGGTTGTCTTCAACGACGGGTTGTCTTTAATGACGGGTAGTCTTCAACGACGGGTTGTCTTCAACAACGGGTTGTCTTCAACGACGGGTTGTCTTTATTGACGGGTTGTCTTCAATGACGGGTTGTCTTTAATGACGGGTTGTCTTTATTGACAGATTGTCTTCGTTGACAGTTTTGCATCAGAAAAATCTTTAGGAACTGGATTTGTCTTCTTTGACTGGATTAGCGTCAGAAAAATGTTTAGGAATTGATTTAACTGGATTTGTCATCTTTGAATGGATTTGTCTTCTTTGACTGGATTTGTCTTCTTTGACTGGATTTGAGACTTTGACTGCATCTTTCCTGAAAGATAAAGGTCAGTCCTATGCAATGCATGATATGGATCAAGCAATGATGTTCTCAACATAAATGAGATTATATGATATGATGCGTATATGCATGTATCATGATGTATGAAAAGGTGATGTTTTAGCTGGGGAAACAAATCCTTGACGAATGCCGGGAACTTCGTTGAATCCTGGGCTGATGTTGAAGACTAGAGTTCTTCGTTTCCGCTAGGGATGATGAGTGCAAGAATAAACCGGTAGGAGAAGATGACTCTGTTGGGGGATAAACCTGATGGAGAGATTACTCTGTGGGGAATTACTCTGTGGGAAGAGATGCTTCGCTGAGATTTTAACGATAACTCCGCTGGGGATTCCGTTGATAATCTCTGTTGGGGATCTTGATGAACTCCGCTGGGAATAGGAAGAACTTCGCTGAGGACGATCTTTCCGTTACAATTTGCTGAGGATAACCCAGTTAGACTCTGGTGGGGATAACCTCCTGAATATGGCTGGGGGGAGATATTTGTACTCGGCAGGGGATGAGCTTCCAGAATCTACTGGGGAGGATGATTCAACTCTCTGGGGAAACTTTTGGACTGCACTGGGGGAATGGCTCCACTGGATGTCTGTATTCCGCCGGGGAACAATCTTATACTTCTGTCGAGGAATATTAAGACTGCCGGGGATGCTTGCTGAGGAAATATCTTTATACTCCGCTAGGGAATATTGAGATTTTCTGGGGATACCCAACTTCCTCAGAACTGATGGTAGACCAACTCTGCTCGGGGGAAGAGTATTGCTGACTTGCTGGGGATACCGTGCCTTTTCGGGGCTGTTGGGAGACCAACTCTGCTTGGGGAGAGTATGGCTGATTCATCCGTAGTTGCAAGTCTCAGTGGTGAGAGCGACCATTGCTGTCTTTTTTTGCGGGGAGTGAAGGTATCTCGGTCGTATTCTTCAGCTGAATCTACCTTGTACCTAGGGGACAGAACAGCTTGTACAGTTCGGACAACTCTTATTGCCCCAGTTTCTGTGGGAGAAGGTACCTGTGGAGGTGCTTGATAACTGTCGATTGACAAATCTTCTCCTGGTAGGTAAGTGACGAGATGACGGGATATAGTCGTACGCTCTTGATCCCTAACTTTTGCCTGGACCGCCCTTTCGGGTTTTCAGTCCACCGGGATACCCTTTTTTGCCCAAGCCGCCTTTTCAGGTTTTCGACTTGCCGGGTGTACAGATTTTTTCATTTTCATCCCTTATTTTTACCCGAACCCTTTTGGTTCGCCGGGAAGCCCTTATTTTTGCCTAGGCCAGTCGACCTAGCGGGTCTTTGATTATGTGCAGTATTTTTTGACTATGTCCATGCCCTCAGGATGCAGAGAGGTGTCACTGTCGGTAGTGTAGTGTTTCCTTACTACCAGAAGATCTTCGTTTGATCATGCAAGATTCATTGCTTGAATTCATGTCCAATGCCCCAAGTGACTCAGACGGAGATTTGCCCCTGGCTATTTGGCATTTTGAGAGACTCCTTGAATCTTGACTTAACTGCCCCAGATGATGGACAATGCTCATGTCGTTCCCCTTGATTGGAAGTGTTTTTCCACTTGATGTGATCCTCTTTATTGAGAAGGTTTTTGTTCACTAGATATTCGTTGTGCGAATTTCTCTGCTTGTTTGAACAAATAGTCACATGCAAACAATGTTATTTTAAGAATGCAAAGCTTATGTCTGTCTTGAATTTTTTTTTGAAAATGCAGTTTTTAATGAAACAAGTGAATTTTTGTAAAATGTGATGTCAACTCAGGATTTTACAGCAAGCCCTACAGGAGTCAGGATACCTTTTGTAACAGTATGCTTTCGAACTAACCCATGCTTCAGCTAGGACTTTTAAGGGTTATAATGTGGCCTGGTTCACGGTTTAAGAAACAAAGGATAAAGGCTCAAATTTTATTTGTACCCACCCGTTCTTTGTGATGTTCTTCGATCCTAAAATCAACTAATTGTGCATTAGATCTTATTTGAATCCTTGCTCTGATATTCCGGTGATGGTTCGGATACTGACAATTTATTTGAACAGACAGTCCTTTTTGTTGAGAGTTTGTAGGACCCCTTTCTTTTTGATTTCGTTATCCCTGTTTTTTGCCTAAACTGTTTCTTTTTGTATTTACAGTCAGCGGGATGCCCCAGTTTCGCAAGTCTCCTTCATAGGTTTTGACTTTAATGGGCTTTTATTTTGAGAGATAATGACTGCCTGTCTTTATGATTATTCGGAACCATCACTGTCTCTTGTTTTGGAAGGACTCCTTTGATGCCATTCATTGTGCACTTGGATCAACTGAGAAAACTACCTTGCCCCAGGTTATAATTAAGGGTTTTAATTTTTTGCGAAAAAGAAAACTCCAACTTCTTTGGCTCAAAGGGGTTGACTAGGGATTATCTTCCTTATAACTCTACTGTTTAGGATTTGAAACAATGCCTGTACCTCATCAGCAGGGTCTGTTCAAAAGCATACTGTAGATTGTGGTATCGTTTTCGTCATCCTCCCTCAAGAGGCTTAGAATTATTAATCGAGAGTTGAACATCAAAAATGAAAGCAGTTTTAAGCATAGTGAACACAATTACTTCAAAACAGACACGTGTAATGCATTAATGAAATAAGAGAGTTTGACATGACAATTGTTTGAATAAGCAAAGAAAAATACAATATTAGAATTCAAATGAACAAAGGTATCTCAATCCTAGCCATGTTTTGGCAAAGGAGCAGTGATCACATTGGGAGCCTCGGGCGCCTCGAACTCAACCTCCTTCGCATCGATTAGGTCCTGAACCTTGTTCCTCAAAGTCCAACAATCATCTGTAGCATGCCCCGAGCTGTCGGAATGATAAGCGCAGCGGGCGTTAGGGTTATACCTTGAAGGTGTCTTGTTGGGATTCTTAGGAGGGTCCCTTAGAGTTACCAAATTGGTCTTCAACAACTGTGGCAATATCTGGGACAAGGTCATGCTGAGGGGAGTGAATTGCCTTCTAGGTCTCTCTTCCCTTTGTTGGTTGCGATGTTGAGGAGCAGTGGCCGGTTTTGAAATAACTACCGCGTTGACATCTTGGCGGTGTTCGGGCCTATTCTGTCTTTTTGAACCATAGACAGCGCTGGATTCTTTCTTGAATGGTTTTTTCTCAGTGTTCGAGGAGTCACCCTTCTGTATCTTCCCAGACTTGATACCAGCTTCTATTCTCTCACCAGTCAAGATAAGGTCTGTAAACCCTGCAGAAGAATTCCCAATCAGATGGTTGAAGAACGGACCAGACAGGGTCCCCAAGAACATATCCACAAGCTCACGGTCAGTTAAAGGTGGCTGCACCCTTCCAGCGAGGTCTCTCCACTTTTGAGCGTACTCCTTAAATCCTTCACCCGTCCCTAGTGACATACCCTGGAGTTGGGTACGCGTAGGAGCGAAGTCGGAATTATAATGATACTGCTTATAGAATGCAGTAGCCAAGTCCTCCCAGTTACGAATACTGGCTCCATCCAGCTGATAGAACCATTCGAGTTGAGTCCTTGAAAGACTATCCTGGAAGAAATGGATCCATAAGTTCTTGTCTGCAGTGTAAGGTTGGATCTTCCTTACATATGATCTGAGATGCAGCTTAGGACAGGAAGCTCCGTCGTACTTTGCAAAAGCAGGTGCTTTGAACTTATGGGGAATCACCACCCCAGAGGATAAGCCTAGGTCCCCAAAGTCCAACCCGGGCACATGTTGAATCTCCATAGCACTTAAGCGGTCCTCCAGCTGTTTGTACCTATCCTCGACAGGAGGGTACTGCTCATCATTGTAATCTGTCTCATTGTCGGAGACCACGGGACTAGGAACCCTTCTCTCTAGGGGACTGTCCTTGCCTACAGATGAGGTAGTCAGCTCAGCCTCATTCTGTAATCCATTCCCAGATCTGCGTCTAGTGTTGAACAAAACAGTCCTCTTCTTCTTCTTCTTCCTCTCTTTTAGAATCAGAGTTTTCAAGTCCTGTTGACCCTGGGCTAGGCTCATAACCAACTCTTGGAACTGGGCATTCTGGGCATGGAGGGCCCTGATAGCTTGTTCAGTGGAAGGTTCGGTGGACATGATGATTGCTGAAATAAACAGCGAAGAAGATAAGCGACCTGTCAAAAGGGTACCTGTAATGCAATGATATGTATGAGATATGTATGCAATGTTTTCAAGGATCTCGCGGGGTAAACAAAGAAACTTGTTAGAATTTGAATCTGGTAGCTTGATTGAAGGAACTTCATGTTGTTGAGAGTCCTTCTTCAAGAGTCAAGCTCACCATATCGAGTGGGTCATAGCCCCTGACTCAAGTTATCATGTTTTGATCTCCAACAACCTTGGCTAGAGGAAAATAAATCCCCTTTTGCCCCTTGCTAGACATTTTGGTTCATCATGACCTGCATCACAAACCCTTGAGATCCTTGAAATGGGTTAGTCCTTATGCAGGATGTATGCAATGGTATGATGGTATGATGTTATGCTATGCGTAGAGTGATGTAAGTAAACCCTGTTATAAGTCCAGATTAAGGACTGTAAAGAAAACCTGCAAGGAACTCATGTTGTCAGATAACAAGAATGTGCAAGTAGTTCAAGTTTGAAGGCACACAAGTCACACATAAGAGCCCTTAGATTTCAGGCCAGCATGAAGTTTAGGTACTACCCTCTTTCAGTTTCAGTTGGTTAAGACCTGTCCTAAAAATAGTAACCGGGTTCTAGAGGATCTCAATATCATTGACTACCCTCAATCGGTCATAACTCCAGCTTTGCAATCTTTTCTTGCGGCCGGAACCATCATGAGAGTTAAGCCTCAATGAGTGTAGCATACTGCTATTGTTCTATGGCCAAGTTGGGTCAATTTAGGGTTCTAAGGTCGATTGGTGCTTAATGACTCCTCAGAAGACCCATATTCTCCTCGTTCCAACACAAGGGATATCGGTACAGACCAAGGTGTCACACCAACGTAGCTACTGCTTCACCCGTGTCGGTCTACGCCGGACAGGTCCCTCACAGCTTATGCTACCTAAAGGGTATTCCCCAGATCCGGGTTAGGATCTATGAAACTCCGATGCAAGCCCACAAATATAAATCAAACAAGGCATACATTTGAAAACATAAGAGTGGTCTAATTCTAAGGTACACCTCACTTATAAGTAATATCCCCAGCAGAGTCGCCAGTTCTGTGATCGGTGGAAATAGAACTGACTGTTTTGAAATGCTGGTTCGCAAAATGTCGCGGTAAGCAAGAGTCGCCACCGTCTTTTATGTTCTCCAACAAGGAAAGGACAAAAGCACAACAAAATTCCTTTTCGAGATGTTTCTCGGTTCGGGAGGTAGATTATAGAAAGGGAAGGTGTTAGCACCCTTTCTATCCGTGGTTATCCACGGGCTCTTAGGTACTTGCTCACTTATGTTTTGAAAAGAGTTTGCTTTTCTTGTGTTCGTGGGTTTTGAAAAAAAGTTTCGTTTTGAAAACTTCTAGGTAACTCTTGTATCAGTCCTCAAGAGTGTATGAAGTGTTTGTTTGAAAACTTTTGTTTGAAAGTGTGAGTGCGAAAAGTTTGTTTTTTGAAAGAGCGAGTACCCAGGAGAAATCTACCTACTCTAAAGAAATTAAGCTGTGTAAATGTCCTTTAGACAGTATTATCCTACTATTGAGAAGTAGGTAGCACCGTCGTTGGAGTTATTCGGGTCAATTCGATGATAGGGACATGTGTGGTCACCAAAGCAATAGTAGGACGCCTTAGCGGTAACCCTAATGTCTTAGATCATTTTCTATCGAGGCAACCGTTTCGAGGCAACTTTGATCTTTAGACAGGAGGGCGACCTCTAAAACACCTTATACTCAATGACCACGTCGAGGCAACCAAGTGAGGTGTACCCTAAGAGTGGCATGTGCGAGTGTATTGTTTTTCAGTTAATTTTATCTTTGTACATGTCATGTGGTGAGCTACGGGTTGATTTTATTTTTCAGGTAAGTCTTGTCATGCATCGTTAACAGTTAATAATTGTGCGGAAAATAAATTACGGAAAGTAAATCTACGCTATTACAAGGCGTCGGGTATTTACATCGCCAAAAACATAACCCTTTGGAACATAAATGCGAGAAAATAAAAGAAAGCGATAAAAGTCCTAATTAACTATTACATTCTCGGAGCAATTACATAAATATAATCAAAAATAAATATGCACGCAAAGAAATTAAATCGGGAACGTCCTTAGGGTTTTGACCCTTTTTGAGAAAAGAATGGAATTTTGTCCTTTTGCATTTAATTAAACCTAATTTACTAATTAATTAATTAATTAAAAGAAAAAAGTATTTTTTAGTTTTTTATGTTTTAATGAAAATAAGAATAAAAATAAAAGGAACTAAAAGAAAAAACCTAATTTCTACATGGATTTTATTTATTGTGAAAACAAATAAAATTAACCTAATTAACTAAATTAATTTGTTAGAATTTATTTACAAAATAATAATTAATGGTGAAATTAATAAATAATAAAAATAAATAATATTTACATTTTTAGTTATCTGAATTTATTATGAAAAATGATTATGTGAGTTAATTAAATAATAATAATAATTATAGTTAATAAAAGAAAATAAAAAAAGAAAAGAAAATAAAAGAGGAAATATAAACCAGGGGGGTGTTGGGCCCAGATGGAGGTTTGCTTGGCAATTCCTGGCCCATTATTCTCAAGCCTGCGTTGACTTTGGTAATTGGCTAAGCGCATGGTTGACTGGGAGCATGGTAGTCACTCATCTTTTGCCTTCAGGTCTGCCTTGCCAGCCACATGGCGCTTAGATGACTGGGGTATATGGTGGACAACATTCAGCAACCTGCATGTGAATACATTGGAAAAAATAGAAAGAAGGGATTTGGGGGACCTGGGAATCGAACCCATGTCCCAATGATTCGTGGACAACGCATCCACCACTGAGCCATTCGCTTGCATTTGTTATTATGACAATGAGTAATTATAATATATAAAAATCAACACTTATCCTGTAACAAAACACGCGCGCTTTTTTTATTTGAATGAACCAATAGCACATCACCAGCTCATCGTCTTCTTCGTTTACCTGTAAAAAAGACAAAGAGATAGTGGGGGTTTTTAACCCCCACAATATGGAACGAGGAATAATAGCGATTAGCTCCCTAGGCTATATAAATATGGCGCGATGGTCATGTTAGACTCGTCTGAATCTCCTGAATTCAACCATATGCATTAGAGGTTCCAATTTTCCCTGGTTACTGAATCCCCAAATTCAAGGTTTACGAACCCTAATATTTGTCAATGGTAAATTTCAATTCTGCGCATTATAATCCAATTAGCTTATGCCATTAGTTTCCTGTGGTCTTTAACAATACAAAACAAGCAAAAAATCACATCAAATGCTTATGAATTATGAGTTTCGATTATGGGAAAGATATGCAAACCGTGGGTCTGTGTAGATTGATTTCTTGAGCTTTGGCGTGTGGTTTTGGTTGCAATGTGTCCCTGAGACTTCCAGCAATGTGTTAGAAACAACCAAAGTCCTTGAATTGACCTGGAAGATTGAAAACATTTTTCACTTTTTTCTTGGATTTTTTGAATGTGATTATGGCTTTCTTGCAGAGTTTTCACGTCCAATGCATTAGGGTTGACTTATGTATTTATAGAGGAAGAGAATTAGATTAAATCTTGGCCAAGAAATCCATGGAATTGATGTTTGTAAATTTGATTGAAAATCAAATCTTTTTGAATCTTTTTGATTGGAAAAACTTGCCAAACTTGGAGATTCTTGTCCCTTTGATTTGCACACGAATTGCCAGCATATCTTGAGCTTGTTTGCTTCACAAAAGATTGAAAAAACCATATCTTTGAATTTCCTACAATTTAAATTAATTAAATGAATTAAAATCAATTAAAAAAAATCCAATTAATTAATAAAAATAAGAAAATAAATTCAAATAGGCTTGGTGGGTCGTGCATAGGCCTTGGATAAAGTTTCAAGAAGAAATTTGAGGCCCATTAGCAAAAACAAAGTGTTTTGAGCAAAGTTGACTTTTGCAAATTCACAAAAATTTCCCAACTTCTTCAATGCATATCTTGCTCAATTTTGATCATATGAACATGTTCTTGGACATTTGGGAAAGGTCTAGAAGTCCTCTAACCAATGCCTTTGGTCCCATGTCATTTGGATTTACCAATCTCAAGTTATGGTCTTTGACTTAAAGTGCATTTTTGTTGACTTTTGAAATTGACCTATAATGTAGAAATTGATAACTTTTTGTGAGAGCATTTCTTGGACTTGGAATGTGAAGATGAGTTGTAGGAAATGTCATCCCCTTCAAAATGAGCATTGTATGGAATTTTTCTGATGAACCATGAAAAAGTTATGCTCTGGTCAAGATACAGTTGACTTTTCTGTTGTCCAAAAATAGTAACTTTTTGCATCTTGATGATTTTTGAGCCAAGCTTGTGGAATCATGATCAAGACTTGATCAAATGATGATTGTGGACTCAAAATAAGATGTTGACCAAAAATTCTGACTTTTGACTGCAAAATGACCATTTTGCCCTTGTAGTTGACTGTAGAGCACATAGGGCTTTTGACTGTGCAATTTGACATTGTGAGTCTTGAGAATTGACATGTAGATGCTTGACAATGCATATTGGCCTATGGGACTTGATTGAGCCATTGATAACCTCAAATTCCTTACCAAAACCCTAATTTTGATTGGCTTAGGAGGCATTTGGACTGTGCAACTTCTTGAGAAATCTTGAACCATTTGGAGATGACTCTTGATAAACCTTGAAGAATATGGGAGGGCAAATTTTGGGGTACAACAATGTTTTTCAAGCTTTGATCAAGTAACTAAGAGCTATCTACCCTATTTTACTCAAAGATCTTTCCTATGTTTTTAACCCTTTTAACAATATTGTTTTACCATTGCATTTGGTAAACAACCTTGTATTAGGATGTTAAACGGGATAGGCGCGGGTCATTGTATTGACCATGATAGCAATTGTGTTAAGTATTTTTGGCAAATTTTCCAAGGGACTAGATCACTTTGTATAGGCAACCAAGATAGCATCATCGAGGGACTATGATCTTTCATTTTGTTTTTGTTTTGCCAAAGTACCCAACATGCATAACATGGCCCATTTTTTAAGGCAACAAGTGGATGTAACCCTAGGGGTGCAAGTGTGCATTGTGTTTGATTTTCATTTATTTTGTCTTGTATTAGGTCAAGCTATTTGTTTGATTTTGGATTTTTTGCATACAAACCCTAATCTCTAACCATGGCATAATTGAAAGCATAAAGTGCGAGAATTAAAATTCTAAGCTATTACAACATGATTATGGGGAGGGGGATACAAATTTTGAATGGGGATTATTTGACAAGAAATTAAAACCCTAATTTTACTATTACATCCAAATTGAATCAAATGCATAAATAATAAATAGATAATATTTAAATAAACAAATTAAATAAATATACAAAGTAATATGAATTATGCAAAAAAGGTTTATGTTTATTTTTATGTATGTAAAAATATTTAATAAAAAAAGAGAGAAATAATAAAAAGATTATTTTTTTGGTTAAGGATAAAACCCTAATTTTCTTTAAGAAAATAAACATATTAATTATGTTATTTATATACAATAAATAAAATAATCTATGTACAAAAAATTAAATATATTCAGAAAAAGTATTTTTTAAGTATAAATAATAATAAAAATAAAAGTGTAATATTTTTATATTTTTTATTCTAAAGTATCTAATAAAATAAAAGTATATATTTATATATGTATTAATTATATTAAATATGTATAATAAAAATAAAATATATACAAAAAATTAAATATATTTAGTATAATATATTATTTAAGTATAAATAAAAATATAAAAGTGAATTTGTCAATAATCTACTAATGGCGAAGAAGGGGAGGGGACGTCCGAAAACTGCGGTGCCACCACCCCCTCAAAGTCCTACACCAGAACCGGCACAGTCTCTGGTACCTTCTGTATGTGCTGAAGAGGAGTCTGGCAGGGACAAGACGAATTCTTCAGTGAACCCACCGGTCCAGAATGAATCAATGGAAACTCGAAAGCTTTGGGTGGAGGTCCTCACTGATAACCGTAACCCTAAAAAAGGAAGGACGATGGCGTACGTTGCACCTGCCAATTTTAATGGTGAGGTTGAGATTGAAATTGAAGAAGACGATGTTGCGGCTGAACTGTCATTTTGGGAAAATTCCCTTATTCTCTATGTCCTTGGTGCAGACCTGAGTATGCATCCATTGAAGAGGTTTATGGAGAAGGTATGGAATTTTGTTACCCTTCTGGATATGTATTATCATGAAGATGGCTACTTCATACTTCGATTCAAGCAAGCGGAAGATATGGACACAATACTGATGAAAGGTCCCTACTCCATAAGGGGATTGCCTATGATTATAAGAGAGTGGACATCAGATTTTAATATGAAGGAGGATATGTTACGCACAATTCCAATTTGGGTGAAATTGCCAAGACTTCCCATTCACCTGTGGGGAGAAAAAAGCCTTAATAAGTGTAGGTGTTTAGGTATTGGCTTGCATTTTTGGTAAATCCCAAGTGTATGTGTGAATGTCATGACTGATGTCATAACATTCTAGTTCAGGTTGTACTAACTCAATAGGTACATGTGCAGAAAAATATTGTAATTCAAATACTGATGTTTATAAGTGTGTATCTGAGCATGTTTGCAAAATGATCACATTTTGCTAAATCAGTAGACAGGTTTTCTCAGATGTCATAACAGATGTTATGACATCCTGTTCTGAACTAACAGGTTTGCAGGATTGGATAAGTCTGAGTTTTTTCAGGAAATAACTCAGTCCTTTCTGAACAGAATCCTGCGTTTTCTGAGGAGTAACCTAGCTCAATCCTAACCTGATCAATAAAGTACTGTGACCTGGTCTTTAGGTCAAACGGAATCAACCCTAGGTTTTTGGAAACCCTAACTGAAGTTACAGCTGCTATATATTCAACAGAGCTGCGGTTTTTCAAATCATCCCTGCTGATTGATTAGAAGATCAATTTTGTAATCTGTATAGATTTGTTAATTGTACTCCAAGCAATTATCATTGTGATAAGTGCCTTGGAATAGGTTTCAATTGTAAGGGTTGTGTAGCACTCAAAGCTTTGAAGCAAGAGTGTTTGAATATTACTTGACTAAAGTTGTGAAGCAGAGTCAAGTTAGTTGTGTACATCACTCAAAGCTGTGAAGCACGAGTGATTGTGTTACTTGATTAAAAAGCTGTGAAGCTTAATCAAGTGTGTGTTTTGAAGAGTGTCTTCATCAATTCTTAAGTCAAATTGGTTTATGTATCACTGCTGTGATTGAGGGGGAGTGAGTAGGAACTCAGGTTTAAGTTGTACTTAGATTAGAATTGCATTGGGTAGGTCTTAAGTGAAGGAGATAAACTGGTTGGTTTATTCCTGAATTAACATCTCTTATAGTGGATTCTCTCCCTGGCTTGGTAGCCCCCAGAGTAGGTGTTGTTGCACACTGAACTGGGTAAACAATTGACTGTGTTATTTACTGCTTTTGTATTTACTGTCATATAGTAAGTCAGATACGGTGTCATAACATTGGACGTGACATTGAGTATCTGCAGCCAGAATTTCAATTGGCATCAGAGTAGGCACCCTGCCTGTATTACTGGGTGAGATCTAGGGATATCACTTTCTGGCACTATGGACAAAGAAGGAGTTTTTGGAAATAGACCACCCATTCTGGATGGAACCAATTATGACTACTGGAAACCTCGTATGATTGCCTTCCTAAAATCTCTGGACAAAAAGGCTTGGAGAGCTGCTGACAAAGGATGGATTCATCCCACCATAACTGAAAGAGATGGGACAATCAGTCTGAAGCCTGAGGAAGATTGGAGTAAAGAAGAAGATGAGTTAGCTCTGGGAAATTCAAAAGCTTTAAATGCCTTGTTCAATGGAATTGATAGAAACATCTTCAGACTAGTACATCAATATGAACTGGCCAAGGAAGTTTGGGACACTCTCAAAACTACTCATGAGGGCACTTCCAAAGTAAAAATGTCAAGGCTTCAGATGTTAACCACTAAGTTTGAGAATCTAAAAATGATGGAAGATGAAACCATTCATGAGTTTCACATGAACATCTTGGATATTGCCAACACCTCAGGAGCACTGGGAGAAAAAATGTCAGAAGAAAAACTGGTGAGGAAGATTCTCAGATCCTTGCCTAAAAGATTTGCAATGAAGGTAACTGCCATAGAGGAAGCCCAGGACATTAGCAAGTTAAAAGTGGATGAACTTATTGGATCTCTTCAGACTTTTGAGATGGGGATCACTGATAATGGTGACAAGAAGAACAAAAGCATAGCACTTGTATCCAACACCGATGTTGAATACAAGGAGGATGAAGAAGAAAACATATCAGAAGCCATTGCCATGCTTGGAAGACAGTTCAACAGGCTCATCAAAAGAATGGACCCAAAGTCAAGGTCTAATGTTCATAACATTCCTTCTGACATTGACAGTTCCAGCAGAAGACCAAGGTCAGAAGATAAGGGAAACCAAGGCAGAGGTATTCAATGCCATGGATGTGAAGGATATGGACATATTCGAGCTGAATGTCCTACCTTTCTTAAGAAGCAAAAGAAAGGAATGACTGTTACTTGGTCTGACTATGATTCAGAAAGAAATTCTGAAGAAGAATCTGCCAAACTAGTTACTGCTCTAACTAGTGTTTGTACTTCTGAAAGTGACACCAGTGATGAAGAAGTGACATTTGAAGAACTGGCTGATACCTACAAGAAATTGTGTATCAGAAGTGGTGAAGTCTGTGTGCAAAATGAGAAACAATCAAAACTCATTGTAAAGCTGGAGGCTGAAAAGAGGGCAAATCTTGAAACTATAAGTCATTTAGAAGGAGAAGTTCAACTGCTGAACTCACAACTGAATCAAATGACCAAATCTGTCAAGATGTTGACCAATGGAACAGACAAATTGGAAGAGATCCTTCAGGCTGGACAAAATATGGGAAATAAATCTGGCCTAGGATTTGTGGAAACAAAGAAATTTGGTACCGGGAAGCAAATGTCAAAACGGATGTCTCAACATTACTCTCAACATCAGGGACAGAGACATATGAAGAAGAGGTACCAAAGATGGAGATGTCATCATTGTGGGAAATATGGTCACATAAAGCCCTTCTGCTTCAGATTACATGGATATCCTAATTAGAACTCAGATGTCAAACCTAAGTCTAAAAAGGTACCACACGCTCCTCAATGGAAGAAAAAGGCTACTGCACTGATAGCTCACACTTCCCTGAAGATCTCTGCAAAGGAAGATTGGTACTTTGACAGTGGATGTTCCAGACACATGACTGGATTCAAAAATCTCCTCAATAATGTTATGCCTCACACCACCAGTTTTGTGACCTTTGGAGATGGTGCTAAAGGAGAAGTCAAAGGAGTTGGTAATTTGGACTACCCTGGTGTTGTACCCCAAAATTTGCCCTCCCATATTCTTCAAGAAATTTCCAAATCAAGCTTCAAACCTCCCCAAGGGTTGCACAGTTCAAGGGCCTCCTAAACAGTCAAATTAGGGTTTTGGTTCTGATCAAGAAAATGAAGTTTCCAAGGGTCCAATCAAGTCCCACATGCTTATAAATATGGTCAAGCATCCTCATATCAAGTTTCAAGACTTTCAGCACAAAATTGCACAGTCAAAAACCCTAATTGCACTACAGTCAACTGTAGGGGCAAAATGGTCATTTGACAGTCAAAAGTTCAAATTTTTGGTCAACATGTCATTTTGAAGCCACAAACATCATTTGATCAATGCTTGATCATGATTCTCAAAACTTGGCTCAAAAATCATCAAGATGCAAAAGTTTCTATTTTTGGACAGCTGAAAAAGTCAACTGAAATTGACCAGGGCATAACTTCCACATGGATTATCAGAAAAATTCCATCCAAAGCTCATTTTGAAGAGAAAGACATTTCCTACAACTCATCTTCATACTTCAAGTCCAAGAAATGCTCTCACAAAAAGTTATCAATTTCAACATTATAGGTCATTTTCAAAAGTCAACAAAAAGGGACTTTAAGTCAAAGGCCATAACATGAGATTGGTAAATCAAAATGACATGGGACCAAAGACATTGTCTAGAGGACTTCAAGACCTTTCTAAAATGTCCAAGAACATGAGCAAAGCTTAAGAATTGAGCAAGTTATGCATTGGAGAAGTTGGGAAATTTTTGTGAAATGGCCAAAATCATTTATCCTTGAAATCTTATTTTTGACAAAAGGGGCCCACTTTTTCCACTTGAATTAACTTGGCCATGCTTCCCACGTGTCCCACCTTTTATTTCAGATTTTTTTATTAATTTTTTCATTTTTATTGATTTTTATTGGATTTAATTAGTTTTAAATCTTTTAAAATCAAAAGAAATTCAAAAATTGATTTAAGAGGGAATATTCGGCCTTAACTAGCCTTGAAACATCATTATGGGCCTACCCAAATTCGTGCAAAGAGCAAACAAGGCAAAAATTCAAAATTTGAGTCAAAAATGGAAAGTTGGTTATGGTGGTTTATGTGAAAATCCAATGCATCAATGCAAGGCTTTATTGGCTATAATTATCATTCATACACATTGCCAAAAGGATATACAAGGGATCAAAAATGAAATTGAGGGGAGGCATCTGAAAAAACGAAAAAACACTAAAAAAACAAACTCACACTTTTGGCAAAAAATCTCAAATCTGAAAACAAAGTTAGAGATTGATTCAAGCAAAGAGACGTGTTCTATCACATTCCTGGGACATCCAGCAACACATTTGGATCAAAATCACAAGCTTTCATCCCCTGAAATGTAAGAACAACCTCACCCTGTGCATGAAAAATTCGAAACTCTTACATCTCAATTCATGCACATTTAGTCAATTTTGATATGTGATTTGTGTTTCTTATTCAATTCTAATGCTAATCAAACGTTTTAATTTTGTTTTCGTGCATCATACAAGAACTTGCCATTAACACATTCTAGGTTTTCAGAGGTTCAAAAAGAGGGTTTCTTTGTCCTGGAAAAATTGACCTCTAAGATCCATATCATCAGAATCAGCAGCTTATGGCCAGTCGTTTCCATGCCTCGCGCTCAATTTATGAGCGCCTGAGCTCTAATCGCTATTTTTTGTAAAGGCCTCTTCTGAAACGGTGTAAAAACCGTTGCCATTGTTTTTTGACATTTTCAGGAAAATAAAACATTGGGGAAGACGATTGTTTGTCATGTTGTGATTGGCTGGTTTGAATCCAGCGCGCATTTTTTATTTTTATAACACTAACGCATAATTTCTTTTATATTATTTCTTTCTTATATAATATACAAGGTGCGTTGATTGGTTCAGTGGCAAGGTGCATACGCTGGCAACACCCATGACCTGGGTTCGAGCCCCAGGTCTTCAGCGTTCTCAATATTATTTTTCAGTTGATTTTCATATGCAGGTTCCATCTTGAGGCACACCCTACACCTCCATAATCAAGCCATCCACCTGTCCAAATTCACCAATCCAAAGGCCACGCTCTGAGGTACATGGTGAGGCCAAGTCAAAGCTACCACACGTGGCCTGGAAAAGTCAACAAAGCCTCCAAAAATGGGCCAGATTTACTTGGGTTGCACCCGTCTAGTTTGCTTTTTTTTTTAACTCTTTTTGTATATTCTTCTCTTTTCTTTGTTTTGATTAATTTTTTTTAAATGCTTTAAATTAATATTTTCAAAATATAAAAAAACATCACAAAAATCAGAAAAGATAAAAATAAATAATAATTTTATTTTAGTATTAATTTTCATAAATAAATTCGCATGTAATTAATTTAGATTTAATTTTAGGTAATTTAATTCTTTTTTTATAATAAACCAAAAAATAATAAAAATAGATCTTTAATCTTTTTTTTATCTTTTGTTTAATTAAATATTTTTATCATTAATTATTAATTTTTGTAAATAAATTTTATAATTAATTAGTTTTAATTCTAGGTCTTAACTTTAATGCATTTTCTTTAATAAATTAAAAACAATTAGAATTAGAATTAATTACTTGACTTTTAATTAATTTAATTTTCTTTAATGTCATAAATACAAAAAAACATAAAAATAAGCCATTTCTTTTATTTAATTTAATTATTTTAATAATTTTATTTTAATTTCTTAAAGGGTCCAACGCCCTCGCATTCGGTCATATTTTCCTTGTTCGCGCGTTTTATTTATTTTTTATGTAAATATAATGTAATTGTACCAAAGCCATGTAATAGCTATTAGATATTTATTTTCTGCAATTTATTTTAAATCGGGTCTGGATTAATTTAGCGTTGTAGACCCGCGCCCTTGTAATAGCGTAGGACCTTTATCCTTTCCGCACTTTAAATTTTCGCACTTTTAACTGTTAAGCAATAACATGAAAGAATGAATGCCCAAAAATAAAAATAAAGCGTAGATCACCAATGCATGAACAAGACAAAAATATCTGAAAACGACACACAAATCACACACCACCCCTAGGGTACGCCTCACTGTTGCCTTACCCCTCGAAAGGTGGTCATCAAGTATAGGACGTCTTAGTGAGTCCTTATGTTCCATTGATCTAGTTGCCTCGAATAAGTTGCCTCGGAACGGTCGCCTCAAAATAAAAGGATCAATGGCATAAGGGTAGCTTCTAAGGTACCTTACCATTGCTTTGGTGATCACCCTGTTGCCTTGCCCCTCGAAACGTGGTCGTTGAGTACAGGACGTCTTAGTGAGTCCTTATGTTCCATTGATCTAGTTGCCTCGGATAAGTTGCCTCGGAACGGTCGCCTCAGAATAAAAAGATCAATGGCATAAGGGTAGCTTCTAAGGTATCCTACTGTTGCTTCGGTGACCACACTGTCCCTAAACTCGAATTGACCCGAACACCTCCAACGATGGTGCTACCTACCTCTCAATGATGGGATAGCACTATCTAAAGGACTCTTACACAGACGAATTCCTTAGGGTAGGTAGATTCTCATAGATACTTGCTCTTTTCAAAAACAAACAAAATACTTTTCACACCTACACTTTCTAAAAGTTTTCAAACAAATTTTTCATACACTCTTGAGGACAGATACAAGAGTTACTTAGAGATTTTTCAAACGAAACTTTTTCAAAACCCACTCACACTTGAAAAGCAAACAAATTTTGAAAACACAATGAGCAAGTATCTAAGAGCCCATGGATAACCATGGATAGAAAGGGTGCTAACACCTTCCCTTTCTATAAATCTACCTCCCGAACCGAGAACTAATCTCAATAAGGAATTTTTCTGTGCTTTTGTCCTTTCCATATTGGAGAAAATAAAAGACGGTGGCGACTCTTGCTTACCGCGACATTTCACGAAACCAGCTTTAAACAGTCAGTTCCAGATCCACCGATCACAGAACTGGCGACTCTGCTGGGGACATCTTTAAAGTGAGGTGTACCTTAGGACTAAGATCACTGTGTTTTCAATTGCTTTGATTTGTTTGCTTTAAATTGTGGGACTGTCTTGGGAGTTCTATAGATCCTAACCCGGATCTGGGGATACCTTCTTAGAAAGTAGCAACAAGGCTGTGAGGGAACTGTGCGGGGTATACCGACATGGTTGAAGCAGTCTGCTACGTTGATGTGGCACTTTGGTGTGTACCGGTAACTCTTGAGTCAATCAAGGAGAGTACGGGGCCTCCGCGTGGTGTCGTGAAGCATCAACAGACCTTAGGAACCTTAATTGAACCATCTTAGCCTCTTTAGGGTAGTGAGATGACTACTTTGGTGTACTCCGAAGTCGGTTGATACTCGATACTACACTCAATTGAGGGTTGTTTTCTTGGGATATTTTGATCGCCAGTCAGTGGCTAAATCGAAACGATGAACAATGAAAGCAATCCAATGATATTGAGATCCTTAGAACCCGGTTACTTTAATAGGACAGGTTTGAGCCCACCAACTTCAAGAGGGTAATACCCAGACCCCATGCTGGCCTAAACTCTAAGGGCTTCTCTTATGTGACTTGTGTGCCTTCCAACTTGACTACTTGTTATCTGACCCTTGAACTACTTGCAGGTTTTGTTTATAGTCCTTGATTAGGACTCATAACAAGGTTTACCGAGTTTCTTGCAGGTTTTGTTTATAGTCCTTGATTAGGACTCATAACAAGGTTTGCCGAGTTTCTTGCAGGTTTTTTGGTTTCAGTCCTTAATTAGGACTCATGACAGGTTTTACTTGAGTTTCTTGCAGGTTTTGGTTTGCAGTCCTTAGTTGGGACTCATAACAGGGTTACCTACAGTACCCCATGCATAGCATGACATCATACCATTGCATACATCCTAACCCCTTTCAAGGATCTCAAGGGCTTGTGATGCAGGTCATGATGAATCAATTATCCCAACAAGGGGCAAAGAGGATTTATTTTCCTCTAGCCAAAGTTGTCAGGGGCTATGACCCACTAGATATGGTGAGCTTTGACACTTGAAGAAGGTTCCCCCAACCAAGGATGTTTGGAAATCGAAGCCCGACAGGATGACTAAAGTCAGGGGCTATGACCCACTTGATATGGTGAGCCTTTGACCCTTGGAAGAAAGACTCTCAACAAAGATGAAGTTCCTTCAATCAAACTACCGGACCCAAGTTCTAACAAAATCTCTTGTTTATCCCGCGAGGTCCCTGAAAACATTACATGCATGTCATACACATCATTGCATAACAGGTACCCTTGTTGCAGGTCACTTACCCTTCCCACTGTTTATTTCAGCAATGGCTTTCCAACCAGATAACCAGGGACCTCAGGCTCAAGAGACTCAGTTCGAGGAGATCTTCCTAAGCCTATCCAAGGGGCAGGAAGAGTTGAGGACTCTCCTCATGGGGAATCTGATCAGAAAAAGTCCTGAGGATGACAAGGACGAACAGCTGAAACGTCTACAAGCTGAGGTAGACACATTGAAAGCCCGGATGCTGGGGCAAAGGGCCCTCATTCAAGGTTTAGCTCAGGAGCAAGGAGACCTGAGAGCCATGATCAGTCAGCTTCCTCAAGGCATGAAGCAACCAGCCCAAATCAGGGACCAGGTCATGGAACAGCTTCCAAGAGGGCAAAGGTCGGGTCCAATGAATAGACCTCTCCGAGTCGCTACTACTTCACAGGTCCAACAACGACCTCGCCAAGAACAGCGGGCTGATCAGAACAGGTCGGACGAGCCTAAGAGACAATTCACCAACATCAACATGCCATGGTCACGAGCTTTACAGCACATGTTAAGGATGAACCTGATTGCGGTGATCAACCCTCCTGCCAATCCAAAGACCTCCTCTCCAAGTTACAACCCAGAAGCAAGGTGCGCTTACCATTCTGGTAGCCCGGGGCACGATACTGAGGATTGTTGGGCACTGAAGTACAAGATTCAGAACATGATCGATGCTAAAGAGATCGAGTTCGAGCCCGCCGAGACTCCCAACGTGATCACTGCTCCCTTGCCAAAACATGGCTAAGACTGAAAAGACTTTTGTTCATTCGAATGTTCAAGTTGCAGTTTTCTTTTGTTCAAACATTTTCTCATTGTTAAAACACTGTTATTTCATTAATGCATCGCTTATGTCTATTTTGAATCAATATATTCGTATTCACTATACGCAAATTATTTTCATATTTTTTCTGATGATCAACTCTCAATCAATAATTCTAAGCCTCTTGAGGGAGGATGACGAAAACGATACCGCAATCATTACAGTATGCTTTTGAACGGACCCCGCTTATGAGGTACAGGCATTGTTTCAATTCCTAAACACTGGAGTAATAAGGAAGATAATCCCTCGTCAACCCCTCTGAGCCAAAGAAGTAGGAGTTTTTCTTTTCGAAAATTGAAACCCGTAATCATAACCTGGGGCAGGGTAGTTCTCTCAGTTGATCCAAGTGCATAACGAATGGCACCGAAGAAGTCATTACGAGACAAAAGACAGTGATGGTTCAGAACAATCATAAAGAAAGGCAGTCATTATCTCAAAAAATAAAAACCCATTAAGTCAAAACCTATGAAGGATACTTACAAAACTGGGGCATCCCGCTGACTGTAATCACAAAAGAAACAGTTCAGGCAAAAAAAATAGGGATAATAAAATCAAAAAAAGAGGTCACACAAACCCTCAACAAAAAGAAATGACTGCCCATTCAGAATAAATCATCATTATTTGAACCATCATTGGTATATCAAAGCAAAGACTCAAACAAGGTCTAACGCACGATCAGCTGAGTTTAGGTTTGAAGAACATCACGAAGAACGGGTGGGTACAAATAAAATTTGAGCCTTTATCCTTTGTTTCTTAAACCGTGAACCAGGCCACGTTATAACCCTTAAAAGTCCTAGCTGAAGCATGGGTTAATTCGAAAGCATACTGTTACGAAAGGTATCCTGACTCCTGAAGGCCTACGGTAAATACGGAGTTGACATCACGTTTTACAAACATTCACTTGTTTTATGAAAAATAATGCATTTTCAAAATCTTCAAGACAGACATAAGCTTTGCATTTTTGACATAACTTTGTTTGCATATAACTTTTTGTTTGAACAGCAGGGAAATTCGCACGACGAATGCCTAATGAACAGAAGTACCTCCAATCAAGGGGCACAATATGATCATGGTCCAATCATCTGGGGCAGTCCAATCAAGATTCGGAGAATCTCTCAAAGGCCAAATAGCCTGGGGCAAATCTCCGCCTAAGTCACTTGGGGCATTTCAACAACGAATCTTGCACGATCAGACATCTTCTGGTAACATGGCAACATAAACAGCCAGGGGCACCTCCCTGCATTCTAAGAACATGGACATAGTCGAAAGAATGCTACGCATAATCAAAGACCCGCTAGGTTGACATACCTAGGCAAAAATTAGGGCTTCCCGGCGAACCAAAAGGGTTCGGGCAAAATGAAGGGATGAAATGAAAAAAATCTGTACACCCGGCAAGTCGAAAACCTGAAAAGGCGGCTTGGGCAAAAAGGGGTATCCCGGTGGACTGAAAACCCGAAAGGGCAGTCCAGGCAAAAGTTAGGGATCAAAGTGTACGACTATTTCCTGTCATCTTGTCACCTGCCTATCAGAAGAAGGTTTGTCCATCAACAACTATCAGCACCTCACAGGTCTTCCTCTCATACCTCAGAAACAGGGGCAATAAAGAGTTGTCCAAGCGATCTATTTGTTCTGTCCTCCAAGGTATCAAGGTAGGTTCAGTTGAAGAACACAACCAGGTATCTTAATTCCCCAGAGAGTGAGCCAGCAAGCAGTATACTCTCCTCAAGCAAAGCAGTTATCAACCTTAAGGAAGTTGGGTATCCTCCCGCAGGTCTCAACCTTCCCCAGCAGCATACAGTCTTAACAAACATCCCCGGCGGTCCTGATTTAAGATTGTTCCCCGGCGGCATAACAAACATTCAATGGAGTCACTTCCCCGGGGCAATTCAAAACCTCCCCAGAGAATCCAATCCAAGTTCCCCAGGAAAGTTGGAATTCATCTCCCCAAGCAGCAAGCTTATCCCCAGTAGATTCTGGAAGCTTGTCCCTCGCAGAGCACGAACGCGTCGTCCGACTTTATTCAAAGAGTTATTTCCTTAACAGGATATAACTGGGTTATCCTCAGCCAAAAGCCACGGAAAGAGCGTCGTCGACGAAGCCTTCTCATCCCCAGCGAAGTCTATTTACACTTCCAACATGACAACGGTATTCCCAGCGGAGTTCTCATACAACATTTCAAAAAAGTATCTCTCTCCCCACAAAGTATCGTTTCTCAGCAAGATCGCTAGAGTACCTTCCTCCCTGCAGAGTTAGTCCATTCGCCAAGCTTATTCCCCAACGGAGTCGTCTTCTCCTACCGGTTCATTCTTGCAACCATCACTCCCCAGTAGAAACAAAGAATGCTATTCACATCAGCCCAGGATTTGACTTCCCGGCATCCGTCAAGGATTTATTTTCCTAGACGAAAACATACATTCATAAACAACACATTTTCATACATTATAGCATGCATATACGCATCATGAACATACAATCTCATTCATTCTGAGAACATCTCGCATGTCATACATCATGGCATCGCATACAACTAACGTTTTGTCTTTTCAGGACAAAAGTTAATACAAAGATAATTGCTATCAACTGTCGTGGTTCCAGATCCGATTCCTGTATCTTGCCAGGGAGTATCTGTTGACGACTACAGTACCAGACTCGATTCCTGTATCTAGACAGGGCACGTCTGAAGAGTTCGAAGATCCGATTCCTGTATCTTGCCAGGGAGTATCTGTTGACGACTACAGTACCAGACTCGATTCCTGTATCTAGACAGGGCACGTCTGAAGAGTTCGAAGATCCGATTCCTGTATCTTGCCAGGGAGTATCTGTTGACGACTACAGTACCAGACTCGATTCCTGTATCTAGACAGGGCACGTCTGAAGAGTTCGAAGATCCGATTCCTGTATCTTGCCAGGGAGTATCTGTTGACGACTACCGTACCGGACTCGATTCCTGTATCTAGACAGGGCACGTCTGAAGAGTTCGAAGATCCGATTCCTGTATCTTGCCAGGGAGTATCTGTTGACGACTACAGTACCAGACTCGATTCCTGTATCTAGACAGGGCACGTCTGAAGAGTTCGAAGATCCGATTCCTGTATCTTGCCAGGGAGTATCTGTTGACGACTACAGTACCAGACTCGATTCCTGTATCTAGACAGGGCACGTCTGAAGAGTTCGAAGATCCGATTCCTGAATCTTGCCAGGGAGTATCTGTTGACGACTACAGTACCAGACTCGATTCCTGTATCTAGACAGGGCACGTCTGAAGAGTTCGAAGATCCGATTCCTGTATCTTGCCAGGGAGTATCTGTTGACGACTACAGTACCAGACTCGATTCCTGTATCTAGACAGGGCACGTCTGAAGAGTTCGGAGATCCGATTCCTGAATCTTGCCAGGGAGTATCTGTTGACGACTACAATACCAGACTCGATTCCTGTATCTAGACAGGGCACGTCTGAAGAGTTCGGAGATCCGATACCTGAATCTTGCCAGGGAGTATCTGTTGACGACTACCTTACCAGACTCGATTCCTGTATCTAGACAGGGCACGTCTAAAGAGTTCGAGGATCTGATACCTGAATCTTGCCAGGGTGTATCCGTTGAAGACTAACATTATCAGACTCGATTCCTGTATCTCGCCAGGGCACGTCTGAAGAATTCAAAGATCCAGCTCCTGTAACCAATCAGGACACATCTATACCAAGCATCTGAAAACCAGCTCCTGCAACGTGTCAGGTACTCATTTTTTCTTTTGCAGGCATGCAGGTTCTCGCTAAAGAATCTCTTACGCGATCAACATCCAGATGGCATCTATAAGCCCATCATCTTATTCGTCAACCTCTAAATGGAATCTGTAAGCCCATTTCCATCATCACACTGCTACTATGTGAGCGCAAATTTCTGGGCACTTTAGTGTTCAATCACCTTCTACCCTCGGATTACGAATGGCGCGTCAGCCAATCTGCATCCTCAGGTCTAAGAAGATTGAACAGGGGCAACTGTTGTACCCCAAAATTTTCCCTCCCATATTCTTCAAGAAATTTCCAAATCAAGCTTTAAACCTCCCCAAGGGTTGCACAGTTCAAGGGCCTCCTAAACAGTCAAATTAGGGTTTTGGTTCTGATCAAGAAAATGAAGTTTCCAAGGGTCCAATCAAGTCCCACATGCTTATAAATATGGTCAAGCATCCTCATATCAAGTTTCAAGACTTTCAGCACAAAATTGCACAGTCAAAAACCCTAATTGCACTACAGTCAACTGTAGGGGCAAAATGGTCATTTGACAGTCAAAAGTTCAAATTTTTGGTCAACATGTCATTTTGAAGCCACAAACATCATTTGATCAATGCTTGATCATGATTCTCAAAACTTGGCTCAAAAATCATCAAGATGCAAAAGTTTCTATTTTTGGACAGCTGAAAAAGTCAACTGAAATTGACCAGGGCATAACTTCCACATGGATTATCAGAAAAATTCCATCCAAAGCTCATTTTGAAGAGAAAGACATTTCCTACAACTCATCTTCATACTTCAAGTCCAATAAATGCTCTCACAAAAAGTTATCAATTTCAACATTATAGGTCATTTTCAAAAGTCAACAAAAAGGGACTTTAAGTCAAAGGCCATAACTTGAGATTGGTAAATCGAAATGACATGGGACCAAAGACATTGTTTAGAGGACTTCAAGACCTCTCTAAAATGTCCAAGAACATGAGCAAAGCTTAAAAATTGAGCAAGTTATGCATTGGAGAAGTTGGGAAATGTTTGTGAAATGGCCAAAATCATTTATCCTTGAAATCTTATTTTTGACAAAAGGGGCCCACTTTTTCCACTTGAATTAACTTGGCCATGCTTCCCACGTGTACCACCTTTTATTTCAGATTTTTTTATTAATTTTTTCATTTTTATTGATTTTTATTGGATTTAATTAGTTTTAAATCTTTTAAAATCAAAAGAAATTCAAAAATTGATTTAAGAGGGAATATTCGGCCTTAACTAGCCTTGAAACATCATTATGGGCCTACCCAAATTCGTGCAAAGAGCAAACAAGGCAAAAATTCAAAATTTGAGTCAAAAATGGAAAGTTGGTTATGGTGGTTTATGTGAAAATCCAATGCATCAATGCAAGGCTTTATTGGCTATAATTATCATTCATACACATTGCCAAAAGGATATACAAGGGATCAAAAACGAAATTGAGGGGAGGCATCTGAAAAAACGAAAAAACACTAAAAAAACAAACTCACACTTTTGGCAAAAAATCTCAAATCTGAAAACAAAGTTAGAGATTGATTCAAGCAAAGAGATGTGTTCTATCACATTCCTGGGACATCCAGCAACACATTTGGATCAAAATCACAAGCTTTCATCCCCTGAAATGTAAGAACAACCTCACCCTGTGCATGAAAAATTCGAAACTCTTACATCTCAATTCATGCACATTTAGTCAGTTTTGATATGTGATTTGTGTTTCTTATTCTATTCTAATGCTAATCAAACGTTTCAATTTTGTTTTCGTGCATCATACAAGAACTTGCCATTAACACATTCTAGGTTTTCAGAGGTTCAAAAAGAGGGTTTCTTTGTCCTGGAAAAATTGACCTCTAAGATCCATATCATCAGAATCAGTAGCTTATGGCCAGTCGTTTCCATGCCTCACGCTCAATTTATGAGCGCCTGAGCTCTAATCGCTATTTTTTGTAAAGGCCTCTTCTGAAACGGTGTAAAAACCGTTGCCATTGTTTTTTGACATTTTCAGGAAAATAAAACATTGGGGAAGACGATTGTTTGTCATGTTGTGATTGGATGGTTTGAATCCAGCGCGCATTTTTTATTTTTATAACACTAACGCATAATTTCTTTTATATTATTTCTTTCTTATATAATATACAAGGTGCGTTGATTGGTTCAGTGGCAAGGTGCATACGCTGGCAACACCCATGACCTGGGTTCGAGCCCCAGGTCTTCAGCGTTCTCAATATTATTTTTCAGTTGATTTTCATATGCAGGTTCCATCTTGAGGCACACCCTACACCTCCATAATCAAGCCATCCACCTGTCCAAATTCACCAATCCAAAGGCCACGCTCTGAGGTACATGGTGAGGCCAAGTCAAAGCTACCACACGTGGCCTGGACAAGTCAACAAAGCCTCCAAAAATGGGCCAGATTTACTTGGGCTGCACCCCTCTAGTTTGCTTTTTTTTTTAACTCTTTTTGTATATTCTTCTCTTTTCTTTGTTTTGATTAATTTTTTTTAAATGCTTTAAATTAATATTTTCAAAATATAAAAAAACATCACAAAAATCAGAAAAGATAAAAATAAATAATAATTTTATTTTAGTATTAATTTTCATAAATAAATTCGCATGTAATTAATTTAGATTTAATTTTAGGTAATTTAATTCTTTTTTTATAATAAACCAAAAAATAATAAAAATAGATCTTTAATCTTTTTTTTTTTTATCTTTTGTTTAATTAAATATTTTTATCATTAATTATTAATTTTTGTAAATAAATTTTATAATTAATTAGTTTTAATTCTAGGTCTTAACTTTAATGCATTTTCTTTAATAAATTAAAAACAATTAGAATTAGAATTAATTACTTGACTTTTAATTAATTTAATTTTCTTTAATGTCATAAATACAAAAAAACATAAAAATAAGCCATTTCTTTTATTTAATTTAATTATTTTAATAATTTTATTTTAATTCCTTAAAGGGTCCAACGCCCTCGCATTCGGTCATATTTTCCTTGTTCGCGCGTTTTATTTATTTTTTATGTAAATATAATGTAATTGTACCAAAGCCATGTAATAGCTATTAGATATTTATTTTCTGCAATTTATTTTAAATCGGGTCTGGATTAATTTAGCGTTGTAGACCCGCGCCCTTGTAATAGCGTAGGACCTTTATCCTTTCCGCACTTTAAATTTTCGCACTTTTAACTGTTAAGCAATAACATGAAAGAATGAATGCCCAAAAATAAAAATAAAGCGTAGATCACCAATGCATGAACAAGACAAAAATATCTGAAAACGACACACAAATCACACACCACCCCTAGGGTACGCCTCACTGTTGCCTTACCCCTCGAAAGGTGGTCATCAAGTATAGGACGTCTTAGTGAGTCCTTATGTTCCATTGATCTAGTTGCCTCGAATAAGTTGCCTCGGAACGGTCGCCTCAGAATAAAAGGATCAATGGCATAAGGGTAGCTTCTAAGGTACCTTACCATTGCTTTGGTGATCACCCTGTTGCCTTGCCCCTCGAAACGTGGTCGTTGAGTACAGGACGTCTTAGTGAGTCCTTATGTTCCATTGATCTAGTTGCCTCGGATAAGTTGCCTCGGAACGGTCGCCTCGGAATAAAAAGATCAATGGCATAAGGGTAGCTTCTAAGGTATCCTACTGTTGCTTCGGTGACCACACTGTCCCTAAACTCGAATTGACCCGAACACCTCCAACGATGGTGCTACCTACCTCTCAATGGTGGGATAGCACTATCTAAAGGACTCTTACACAGACGAATTCCTTAGGGTAGGTAGATTCTCATAGATACTTGCTCTTTTCAAAAACAAACAAAATACTTTTCACACCTACACTTTCTAAAAGTTTTCAAACAAATTTTTCATACACTCTTGAGGACAGATACAAGAGTTACTTAGAGATTTTTCAAACGAAACTTTTTCAAAACCCACTCACACTTGAAAAGCAAACAAATTTTGAAAACACAATGAGCAAGTATCTAAGAGCCCATGGATAACCATGGATAGAAAGGGTGCTAACACCTTCCCTTTCTATAAATCTACCTCCCGAACCGAGAACTAATCTCAATAAGGAATTTTTCTGTGCTTTTGTCCTTTCCATATTGGAGAAAATAAAAGACGGTGGCGACTCTTGCTTACCGCGACATTTCGCGAAACCAGCTTTAAACAGTCAGTTCCAGATCCACCGATCACACCTGGAGTTCCAAGTCTGAATAAGGTACTGCTGGTAAAAGGGTTGACTACTAATCTCATTAGCATCAGTCAATTATGTGATCTAGGATTCATGGTCAACTTCTCAAGATCTGAATGTCTAGTATTTAATGAAAAACTAGATGTTGTAATGAGAGGAATCAAATCCAAAGATAACTGTTATGTGTGGCAGCCTGAGAACACTGACATCTCCACTATGAGTCAAATCATCAAAGAAGAAAAAGAGATGAAACAGTGGCAGCATAAGCTTGGAAGAATGAAAAGAGCTATTCCTATGGAAGCTGTCAGAAGAACTCCAAAACTACAGGCTGATAATATATGTGATGTGGCAAATAAACTTGAAGAAGAATGTGTTGTCAGAACCTTAAGTCATCTTGACAAGGATGTTGGAAAGAACAAGTCTCATAAATTCTGTTCTCAAAACATCTGGTCAAAACAGATGCTACCTGAGTACAATGTTACACAAGATGTTGTGACATTGTGGTGTGATAATCTGAAAACATTCAACATTTCCTTGAACCCTATTGACTTTGAAGAGAAGAAGTCATTTGAACTGGAACATAGTTTCTCTAAGCTTCAGCTGACTGATTCTTCTACCAAGGCGCTTGTTGGAAATAAACTTGAAAATTTGAGGGGCATATTGGGTATTCACCAACATGAGAAATTATAGCAATTAGTTTTGCTGAAAACAAGGGTTGAAGGGATTAATTTTATTAAGTCTATATTTACTGGGTTAATCATATTCATTCACAACTCCTTCAAAAGCCTTAAGAAGTTGAAGAGACTCCCTTTTACTCCCTACCTCTCTCATCCTTGCAACCTGTTTCCTCCTCCCAATCAAAGAGTTTTCTCAAACTGCTACTATTACTCAAAGTTAAACAAAATGTCTCAGACATCGTCTTCCACCATGGCGGCTTCGTCTCCCTCATCATCGTCATCATCTGATCAAGATTCTAGGGCAATCACTACATGCATAGAATCTGAAGTTCTTGAGGTCACTCCTCTCAGGGAGATGGCAACTGACCCAGCCAGAGTCAAAAAGCTCAGAACCAGACATGTAGGAAGAGCTCAAGCTACAGTCTCTGGTAATTCTTCTCATCCTTCGTCTTCTATACCTAATAAAGAAGGATCAGTTCAAGTACACCAAGCTATTGCTAGACTGGTTACTAGCATTCTGAGTGGCAACCAATCTGTACCGGGGATTTCTATCCCTTTGAATCAATCAGAAAGTCCAAATGTGGAAGGTTCTGAAAATGTAGATGTCACTGAGGATGTTGTGACACCAAAAGACAACATTCAGAACCCCTCTGAAAAGGCTGCTGATCCACCTATCATTGATGTGGATGAAGATTACTCAGATAATGAACTGATTGCTAATGTGAACCCTAGCATTGCTAGGAGATTGATGAAAAGAAAGAGTAGTCAGAATGTTAAACCTGATGCTAAGAAATCCAAGGCTGAAGGGATGGCTGAGAAAATTCAGACAAAAGGGAAGAAGGCACAAGTGCAGACTGCTAGACAACCAATCTCCAAGAAAAGTAAAGAACCTGAAACTTCTGATTCTGATGATGAATCAGAATTTGAGATTGATATTGAAGATACTCCCATCAGAAGGAAGCTCCCCTCCAGCAAGATTGCTAGAGTGCCTGAAGTGCCAACAGACAACATCTCCTTTCATCATCCTGACAATGCAAACAGATGGAAGTATGTTTGCTTGAAGAGAATAGCCTTGGAGAGAGAACTCAACAATGATGCCTTGGAGTGCAAAGACATCATGGATCTGATCAGGAATGCTGGGCTAATGAAGACAGTGATGAAGTTTAACAAATGTTATGAAAATCTGGTTAAGGAGTTTGTAGTGAACTTGTCCAATGATTGTGCTGATGGGAGGTCAGCTGACTTTGAGAGTGTGTTTGTTAGAGGAAGAAGGGTCAAGTTCTCTCCATCAGAAATCAACAAGTTTCTTGGAAGAACAAATAAGGACTGTCCTGATCTAGAGGCAACTGACAATGAAGTGTGTTTAACCATCACTGCCAGGCAAGTAAAGTGCTGGCCATTGAAAGGGAAGTTGAATGCTAGTAAACTCAGCATGAAATTTGCCATCTTGCATAAAATAGGTGCAGCAAACTAGGTGCCTACAAATCACAAATCAACCATCTCCACAGGATTGGGGAGATTTATCTATGCTGTAGGAACCAAGACTGCCTTTGACTATGGAAGGTACATCTTTGAACAAACTTTGAAGCATGCTGGCAGTTATGCTGTCAAAGGACCAATTGCTTTTCCCTCCCTCCTTTGTGGAATCATCCTTGAACAATACCCTGACATCCTTGTAGCAAGAGATACAGTCTGCAAAAGAGCTCCTGCCCTTGGCCTGCACTACAAACTGTTTCAGGGATCTCATGCTCCAGACATTGTCATAACATCAGCTGAGACATCGTCTGCAAAGACCCAGTCCAAGACATCAGATGTCATAGCTGTTTTAAAAGAAACTTGCAAAGATCTGGATGCTAGAAAAAGGACCCTAGAAGCTCTAATTGCCAGGCTAGAAAAGGAGGAAGCTGAAGGACAGCTCAACATTGAAGAAATTGGCTCCTCTGAGTCTGATGACAGTGCTTGAAGGTTGATTGCTGCTTGGTGGAGTTTGGAAGTGTGTTCTGCTGTTGTCAACTGCTGATCTCATTATTTTGTTTTGGATAACTGTATAACTTTATGAACATGTATCTTTGGCCCATTTATGGCTAAAGAGGGGGAGAATATTTTGGTACTTGCTTAATTAGTACTTGACATTCTGTGTTCTATATTTTTCTGCTGTCACTTATTTCTGCTGCTATCTATCTCTGATTGTTTAGGGTCTTTAGCCAAAAATCTGCCAAAGGGGGAGTTTGTAGGTGTTTAGGTATTGGCTTGCATTTTTGGTAAATCCCAAGTGTATGTGTGAATGTCATGACTGATGTCATAACATTCTAGTTCAGGTTGTACTAACTCAATAGGTACATGTGCAGAAAAATATTGTAATTCAAATACTGATGTTTATAAGTGTGTATCTGAGCATGTTTGCAAAATGATCACATTTTGCTAAATCAGTAGACAGGTTTTCTCAGATGTCATAACAGATGTTATGACATCCTGTTCTGAACTAACAGGTTTGCAGGATTGGATAAGTCTGAGTTTTTTCAGGAAATAACTCAGTCCTTTCTGAACAGAATCCTGCGTTTTCTGAGGAGTAACCTAGCTCAATCCTAACCTGATCAATAAAGTACTGTGACCTGGTCTTTAGGTCAAACGGAATCAACCCTAGGTTTTTGGAAACCCTAACTGAAGTTACAGCTGCTATATATTCAACAGAGCTGCGGTTTTTCAAATCATCCCTGCTGATTGATTAGAAGATCAATTTTGTAATCTGTATAGATTTGTTAATTATACTCCAAGCAATTATCATTGTGATAAGTGCCTTGGAATAGGTTTCAATTGTAAGGGTTGTGTAGCACTCAAAGCTTTGAAGCAAGAGTGTTTGAATGTTACTTGACTAAAGCTGTGAAGCAGAGTCAAGTTAGTTGTGTACATCACTCAAAGCTGTGAAGCACGAGTGATTGTGTTACTTGATTAAAAAGCTGTGAAGCTTAATCAAGTGTGTGTTTTGAAGAGTGTCTTCATCAATTCTTAAGTTAAATTGGTTTATGTATCACTGCTGTGATTGAGGGGGAGTGAGTAGGAACTCAGGTTTAAGTTGTACTTAGATTAGAATTGCATTGGGTAGGTCTTAAGTGAAGGAGATAAACTGGTTGGTTTATTCCTGAATTAACATCTCTTATAGTGGATTCTCTCCCTGGCTTGGTAGCCCCCAGAGTAGGTGTTGTTGCACACTGAACTGGGTAAACAATTGACTGTGTTATTTACTGCTTTTGTATTTACTGTCATATAGTAAGTCAGATACGGTGTCATAACATTGGACGTGACATTGAGTATCTGCAGCCAGAATTTCAATAAGATTGGAAGTTCCTTAGGTGTGCCCCTTGTCACTGATGAGTGTACAGCTCACAAACTTCGAATATCTTATGCCAGAAATCTTGTTGAGGTTGACATTCCAAAGAAGTTGGTAGAGGAGATTGTTATCAAAGACAAGGGAGGTGTTAAGCTTAAGCAGCAGGTGCTGTATGAATGGAAACCAAAGTTCTGTGGAAAATGGCAACAGGTGGGACATCAGTATACTGAGGAGCCAAAGATGAAGATCTAGAACCTAAGGCGAATTTGGATGTAGGGAATGGATCTCAGAATGTTCTCACTCCAAAGGTTATTAACCCTAGGGATGCCTCAGATGGAGTTGTTGAGGATTGGACTTTGGCTAGGAGGATAAAAGGTAGACAAAACCCGATTGCAGGTAACCCCTCAACCCTGCCCTGTACCAATGGCTTTGGTGTTCTGGAGGTGTTGCTCGATCCCCTGACCACCCTGGATAGGGGTCCATGATGGGGGCATGGAATGTGAGGGGACTAAATAAAAGTGGCAAGATTAATGAGATCAGTTCCCGTCTCCATGAGTTACATCTTGCTATTGTTATTTTGATCGAAACGCGTCTTGAAAGCAATAAAGCTCCTGGTATCAGGGGGAAACTTGGTCTTAGAGGTGAGTACATTGATAATTATACTGAACACACTAATGGTAGACTGTGGATTTATTAGGATAATTCCAAATTGAACATTAGGTGCCTTCTAAAAACTAGCCAAGCCATGCATTGTGGAGTGTATGATATTGTGGGAAACCTCATGTTCTGGCTAACTGCAGTATACACCTTAAATCGATTGGAGGATAGGAAACTTCTGTGGAAGACTATAGAGAATATCTGTAAAAACTCTCAGGGGCCTTGGTGTTTGATAGGGGACTATAATAATGTCACCACTGCACAAGACAGAATTGGAGGCAACATAGTCACAGAATCTGAGTTCAAGGATTTCCAAGGTATGTTGACAAAGATTGGTCTTAGTGAGATGGATACCACTGGTGATTTCTTTACTTGGTCCAATAAACAAAGCACAAGAACTATTTACTCGCGCATTGATAGGTTGCTAGGAAATGTTGACTGGTTTCAACAATTTGGGCATATGACTATGCATATCCTCCCCCCTGGTATTTCTGATCATGCATTATTGCTGCTTTCTGATAATTGCCCAAAGAAAATCTATGGGAGGTTTAAGTTCAATAATTACCTAGTAGATTTGGAAGATTTTGAGAATTCTGTCAAAGCTAATTGGATTAAGCCTATTAGAGGGGCACCTATGCAGATTTTATGGCACAAGTTACATAGGTCGAAACATGTTCTTAAACAGCTTAATTACCACCCCAATGCTATAAGAAGGAACATTCTTAAGGCTAGGCAAACTCTTTTGACAACACAAAATGAACCTCAGAATAGCAGGTTTGATAGACATAAAATTGAGGAGATAAAGAAGCTGACTGATGATATAATATACTGGAATCAAATGGAGGAAAGCATCTTCTGCAGAGGTCAAAAATTGACTGGCTTAAAGTGGGTGATGGGAATACTGCCTTTTTCCATGCCTACTTGAAAGCTAAGCACAGTCAGAAAAATATGAATATCCTTCAAAAAGATGATGGCTCCATTCTGCATAGTCAGCAGGATATCTTGCAGGAGGTAAGGGATTTTTATGCTAGTCTTATGGGAATGCAGGATAAAACCTTGATCCATGTAGACATTGATTCTATGAGGAGGGGAAAACAACTCAGTCTGCTGTAGAGAAACTTTTTGGTGGGCAAAGTCACTGAGAATTAGATTGATAATGCCCTCAATGAAATTGGTGATCTTAAATCCCCAGGTGCTGATGGGTATGGAGCAAAATTTTTCAAATCCTGTTGGAAGTTTATTAAAGCAGATGTGGTGGAAGCAGTCATGGAGTTTTTTTATCAGAACAGAATTTTTATACCTTTCAATAAGACTGTGGTGACCTTGATTCCAAAGAATGATCAAGCCAAAGGAATTAAGGATTATAGACCAATCGCAGGCTGCACTACATTCTACAAAATTATCTCTAGAATTATCTCAGCCAGACTAGGGACTGTCTTTCAGGGGGTATTGAATCATAGTCAGGCTGCTTTCATTTCTGGGCAGAATATCCATAACCATATTATGTTGGCTTATGAAATCATCAAAGGTTATACTAGGCAGACTGAAGCCCCTCGATGCATGCTGCCGATTGATCTCCAAAAGGCATATGATATGGTGGATTGGGGAGCGCTTGAGGTTATTCTGAGGGAGTTAGGCATTCCGCCAAAATTCATTCAGTGGATTATGCTTACAGTTACTACTATTTCATATGAGTTTAATGTGAATGGTGTATTGACTAAGCCTATGCAAGCTTGTAGGGGTGTGAGACAAGGGGATCCACTCTCCCCCTTATTATTTGTAGCTATCATGGAATATTTGAGTAGACCGTTGCTCAAAATGCAGCATGATCCCAATTTCAAATTCCATGCAAGGTGTGAAAAAATTGGCCTCACTAACCTTATGTTTGCAGATGATGTTCTACTGTTCAGTAAGGGAGATTGTAATTCTGTGAGGTTGCTAATGCAGGCTATGTCAACTTTCTCAGCATCTACAGGTTTGGTAATTAATCCTATGAAATGCAAGATCTTCTTTGGAGGCAGGATTAATGACATCAAGCAGGATCTTTTGGGCTTAACCAGGTTTGAGGAGGGTAGGCTTCATGTGCGTTATTTGGGCATTCCCCTCACTAGCAGGAGACTTACCATAAATCATTACCTCCCCTTAATTGATAAAATAACATGCAGAATTCGACACTGGACTGCAAAGTTATTGAGCTACGCGGGGAGAGTCCAACTTGTGAAGAGTATTTTGTTTGCAACAGCGCAGTACTGGCTCCAATGTCTTCCTCTCCCGGTATTTGTAACAAAGAAAATAAATTCCTTATGCAGATCATTTATTTGGAATAGTTCTCATGAGATTAGTCGTAAAAGCCTTGTGGCGTGGAAGAAAGTCTGTAGGCCTAGTTCTCAAGGTGGCTTGAACGTGATCAATGTGGCAGTTTGGAATCAGGTATGCATGCTTAAATGTCTGTGGAATTTATGCCGTAAGACTGATACTTTGTGGGTCAAATGGATCCATAGTTACTATATAAAAGGTGGTAATATTATGGATATGGTTATCAATACAAACTGGTCTTGGGTCATGAAGAACATTATGCAGGGCAGAATCCTTACACCCCAACTATCAGCTCCCTGGATTGACTACTTGCAAAAAGAAAGATTCCATATGGGAAAGGTGTATAGACAGCTCATTGATGATGGTACTCGTGTCACATGGAGGAATTTAATCATAAAGAATGCTGCTAGACCCCGTTCTATTCTGACTTTATGGCAGGCATGCCATGGTAAACGGCCTACCAAAGAAAGACTTTGCAGATTTGGTTTTATTCAGGAGGACATTTGTAGTCTTTGTTTGGAGTATGTTGAAACCATTGAGCATGTGTTTTTTCAATGCAGGAACACTGGTAGGATATGGAAAGATATTCTAAAATGGATAGAGGTGCAACATAGCCCCCTTGCCTGGCAGGATGAGATTAAGTGGGTCATTACTCAAACGAACAGGAAAGGATGGAAAGGGGCTTTACTCAAACTTGGTTTTACGGAAACCCTCTATGGTATTTGGTGTCATAGGAATTCTATTACTTTTAATACCTTGGTTACAAAGAAAATATAGGAGGAGATTATTGAGAACATTATATATAGGGGATGGTATAGTAAAAAACTAAGAAAGCATATAGATGTGCTTATGCTGTAGATACTAGTCTTTTTTGCTTGCTGGATCATTTGATCGCACTTTGTACTCAAAAGTGTTTTGAATTAATACATATTCCTTTGATTCAAATATATATATATATATATATATATATATATATATATATATATATATATATATATATATATATATATATATATATATATATATATATATATATATATATATATATATATATATAAAAAGTATGATTTTTAATATTTGATTTTTAATATTTTATTTCTAAGTTTTCATTAAAATAAAATAAAGATATATGTTCATTAAATTACTTTTATGTTTAGCAAAATAAAAATAAAATACAAAATAAAATGTGAAAATTTTATAAAAATATTTTTGAGTATTTTTTATATTTGGAAATAAAATTATAAAATCAGAAATGAATATAAAAATACAAAAGTATAAAATATAAAGAAATTGGGCCAGGGGGTGCAAAAAGTAAAAGGGGGGTGTCAATAGTGAACCAGGACCAAGCCCATCCCACCACTTCATCTTCAACCTCTGACTTTCAAACAAAACGCGCGCGCCTGTACCAAACCTGGATATCCTGCATACAAGCTATATTGCAAAAACACATAACATCAAAGTTGTAGAGCTCTTCAAGACGATTCTAACCATATAAAAAACTAATCCTAACTCTCAAAGACCAGAGAGAATTTATCTGGCCCTAAAATCTAACCTAATTTTTTCAGTACGTTCATGGATCAAATTCTCTTAGCATGCTTAATAAAAATGAAAATTGAGCATATGTACAGCTTCATGGCTATGAATACTACATTTATTATTCACAAACCTAAGGCTAAATGTTCCTAAATAGAGAGATAAGAAGTTGACAAAAACCTGTTTCAGCTGACTTCGTGTATGGCAATGTGGGCAGTCCAGGCAAAAGTTAGGGATCAAAGCGTACGACTATGTCCTGTCATCTTGTCACCTGCCTATCAGAAGAAGGTTTGTCCATCAACAACTATCAGCACCTCACAGGTCTTCCTCTCATACCTCAGAAACAGGGGCAATAAAGAGTTGTCCAAGCGATCTATTTGTTCTATCCTCCAAGGTATCAAGGTAGGTTCAGTTGAAGAACACAACCAGGTATCTTAATTCCCCAGAGAGTGAGCCAGCAAGCAGTATACTCTCCTCAAGCAAAGCAGTTATCAACCTTAAGGAAGTTGGGTATCCTCCCGCAGGTCTCAACCTTCCCCAGCAGCATACAGTCTTAACAAACATCCCCGGCGGTCCTGATTTAAGATTGTTCCCCGGCGGCATAACAAACATTCAATGGAGTCACTTCCCCGGGGCAATTCAAAACCTCCCCAGAGAATCCAATCCAAGTTCCCCAGGAAAGTTGGAATTCATCTCCCCAAGCAGCAAGCTTATCCCCAGTAGATTCTGGAAGCTTGTCCCTCGCAGAGCACGAACGCGTCGTCCGGCTTTATTCAAAGAGTTATTTCCTTAACAGGATATAACTGGGTTATCCTCAGCCAAAAGCCACGGAAAGAGCGTCGTCGACGAAGCCTTCTCATCCCCAGCGAAGTCTATTTACACTTCCAACATGACAACGGTATTCCCAGCGGAGTTCTCATACAACATTTCAAAAAAGTATCTCTCTCCCCACAAAGTATCGTTTCTCAGCAAGATCGCTAGAGTACCTTCCTCCCTGCAGAGTTAGTCCATTCGCCAAGCTTATTCCCCAACGGAGTCGTCTTCTCCTACCGGTTCATTCTTGCAACCATCACTCCCCAGTAGAAACAAAGAATGCTATTCACATCAGCCCAGGATTTGACTTCCCGGCATCCGTCAAGGATTTATTTTCCTAGACGAAAACATACATTCATAAACAACACATTTTCATACATTATAGCATGCATATACGCATCATGAACATACAATCTCATTCATTCTGAGAACATCTCGCATGTCATACATCATGGCATCGCATACAACTAACGTTTTGTCTTTTCAGGACAAAAGTTAATACAAAGATAATTGCTATCAACTGTCGTGGTTCCAGATCCGATTCCTGTATCTTGCCAGGGAGTATCTGTTGACGACTACAGTACCAGACTCGATTCCTGTATCTAGACAGGGCACGTCTGAAGAGTTCGAAGATCCGATTCCTGTATCTTGCCAGGGAGTATCTGTTGACGACTACAGTACCAGACTCGATTCCTGTATCTAGATAGGGCACGTCTGAAGAGTTCGAAGATCCGATTCCTGTATCTTGCCAGGGAGTATCTGTTGACGACTACAGTACCAGACTCGATTCCTGTATCTAGACAGGGCACGTCTGAAGAGTTCGAAGATCCGATTCCTGTATCTTGCCAGGGAGTATCTGTTGACGACTACAGTACCGGACTCGATTCCTGTATCTAGACAGGGCACGTCTGAAGAGTTCGAAGATCCGATTCCTATATCTTGCCAGGGAGTATCTGTTGACGACTACAGTACCAGACTCGATTCCTGTATCTAGACAGGGCACGTATGAAGAGTTCGAAGATCCGATTCCTGTATCTTGCCAGGGAGTATCTGTTGACGACTACAGTACCAGACTCGATTCCTGTATCTAGACAGGGCACGTCTGAAGAGTTCGAAGATCCGATTCCTGAATCTTGCCAGGGAGTATCTGTTGACGACTACAGTACCAGACTCGATTCCTGTATCTAGACAGGGCACGTCTGAAGAGTTCGAAGATCCGATTCCTGTATCTTGCCAGGGAGTATCTGTTGACGACTACAGTACCAGACTCGATTCCTGTATCTAGACAGGGCACGTCTGAAGAGTTCGGAGATCCGATTCCTGAATCTTGCCAGGGAGTATCTGTTGACGACTACAATACCAGACTCGATTCCTGTATCTAGACAGGGCACGTCTGAAGAGTTCGGAGATCCGATACCTGAATCTTGCCAGGGAGTATCTGTTGACGACTACCTTACCAGACTCGATTCCTGTATCTAGACAGGGCACGTCTGAAGAGTTCGAGGATCCGATACCTGAATCTTGCCAGGGTGTATCCGTTGAAGACTAACATTATCAGACTCGATTCCTGTATCTCGCCAGGGCACGTCTGAAGAATTCAAAGATCCAGCTCCTGTAACCAATCAGGACACATCTATACCAAGCATCTGAAAACCAGCTCCTGCAACGTGTCAGGTACTTATTTTTTCTTTTGCAGGCATGCAGGTTCTCGCTAAAGAATATCTTACGCGATCAACATCCAGATGGCATCTATAAGCCCATCATCTTATTCGTCAACCTCTAAATGGCATCTGTAAGCCCATTTCCATCATCACACTGCTACTATGTGAGCGCAAATTTCTGGGCACTTTAGTGTTCAATCATCTTCTACCCTCGGATTACGAATGGCGCGTCAGCCAATCTGCATCCTCAGGTCTAAGAAGATTGAACAGGGGCAACTGTTGTACCCCAAAATTTTCCCTCCCATATTCTTCAAGAAATTTCCAAATCAAGCTTCAAACCTCCCCAAGGGTTGCACAGTTCAAGGGCCTCCTAAACAGTCAAATTAGGGTTTTGGTTCTGATCAAGAAAATGAAGTTTCCAAGGGTCCAATCAAGTCCCACATGCTTATAAATATGGTCAAGCATCCTCATATCAAGTTTCAAGACTTTCAGCACAAAATTGCACAGTCAAAAACCCTAATTGCACTACAGTCAACTGTAGGGGCAAAATGGTCATTTGACAGTCAAAAGTTCAAATTTTTGGTCAACATGTCATTTTGAAGCCACAAACATCATTTGATCAATGCTTGATCATGATTCTCAAAACTTGGCTCAAAAATCATCAAGATGCAAAAGTTTCTATTTTTGGACAGTTGAAAAAGTCAACTGAAATTGACCAGGGCATAACTTCCACATGGATTATCAGAAAAATTCCATCCAAAGCTAATTTTTAAGAGAAAGACATTTCCTACAACTCATCTTCATACTTCAAGTCCAAGAAATGCTCTCACAAAAAGTTATCAATTTCAACATTATAGGTCATTTTCAAAAGTCAACAAAAAGGGACTTTAAGTCAAAGGCCATAACTTGAGATTGGTAAATCAAAATGACATGGGACCAAAGACATTGTTTAGAGGACTTCAAGACCTTTCTAAAATGTCCAAGAACATGAGCAAAGCTTAAAAATTGAGCAAGTTATGCATTGGAGAAGTTGGGAAATGTTTGTGAAATGGCCAAAATCATTTATCCTTGAAATCTTATTTTTGACAAAAGGGGCCCACTTTTTCCACTTGAATTAACTTGGCCATGCTTCCCACGTGTCCCACCTTTTATTTCAGATTTTTTTATTAATTTTTTCATTTTTATTGATTTTTATTGGATTTAATTAGTTTTAAATCTTTTAAAATCAAAAGAAATTCAAAAATTGATTTAAGAGGGAATATTCGGCCTTAACTAGCCTTGAAACATCATTATGGGCCTACCCAAATTCGTGCAAAGAGCAAACAAGGCAAAAATTCAAAATTTGAGTCAAAAATGGAAAGTTGGTTATGGTGGTTTATGTGAAAATCCAATGCATCAATGCAAGGCTTTATTGGCTATAATTATCATTCATACACATTGCCAAAAGGATATACAAGGGATCAAAAACGAAATTGAGGGGAGGCATATGAAAAAACGAAAAAACACTAAAAAAACAAACTCACACTTTTGGCAAAAAATCTCAAATCTGAAAACAAAGTTAGAGATTGATTCAAGCAAAGAGATGTGTTCTATCACATTCCTAGGACATCCAGCAACACATTTGGATCAAAATCACAAGCTTTCATCCCCTGAAATGTAAGAACAACCTCACCCTGTGCATGAAAAATTCGAAACTCTTACATCTCAATTCATGCACATTTAGTCAGTTTTGATATGTGATTTGTGTTTCTTATTCAATTCTAATGCTAATCAAACGTTTTAATTTTGTTTTCGTGCATCATACAAGAACTTGCCATTAACACATTCTAGGTTTTCAGAGGTTCAAAAAGAGGGTTTCTTTGTCCTGGAAAAATTGACCTCTAAGATCCATATCATCAGAATCAGCAGCTTATGGCCAGTCGTTTCCATGCCTCGCGCTCAATTTATGAGCGCCTGAGCTCTAATCGCTATTTTTTGTAAAGGCCTCTTCTGAAACGGTGTAAAAACCGTTTCCATTGTTTTTTGACATTTTCAGGAAAATAAAACATTGGGGAAGACGATTGTTTGTCATGTTGTGATTGGCTGGTTTGAATCCAGCGCGCATTTTTTATTTTTATAACACTAACGCATAATTTCTTTTATATTATTTCTTTCTTATATAATATACAAGGTGCGTTGATTGGTTCAGTGGCAAGGTGCATACGCTGGCAACACCCATGACCTGGGTTCGAGCCCCAGGTCTTCAGCGTTCTCAATATTATTTTTCAGTTGATTTTCATATGCAGGTTCCATCTTGAGGCACACCCTACACCTCCATAATCAAGTCATCCACCTGTCCAAATTCACCAATCCAAAGGCCACGCTCTGAGGTACATGGTGAGGCCAAGTCAAAGCTACCACACGTGGCCTGGAAAAGTCAACAAAGCCTCCAAAAATGGGCCAGATTTACTTGGGCTGCACCCCTCTAGTTTGCTTTTTTTTTTAACTCTTTTTGTATATTCTTCTCTTTTCTTTGTTTTGATTAATTTTTTTTAAATGCTTTAAATTAATATTTTCAAAATATAAAAAAACATCACAAAAATCAGAAAAGATAAAAATAAATAATAATTTTATTTTAGTATTAATTTTCATAAATAAATTCGCATGTAATTAATTTAGATTTAATTTTAGGTAATTTAATTCTTTTTTTATAATAAACCAAAAAATAATAAAAATAGATCTTTAATCTTTTTTTTTATCTTTTGTTTAATTAAATATTTTTATCATTAATTATTAATTTTTGTAAATAAATTTTATAATTAATTAGTTTTAATTCTAGGTCTTAACTTTAATGCATTTTCTTTAATAAATTAAAAACAATTAGAATTAGAATTAATTACTTGACTTTTAATTAATTTAATTTTCTTTAATGTCATAAATACAAAAAAACATAAAAATAAGCCATTTCTTTTATTTAATTTAATTATTTTAATAATTTTATTTTAATTCCTTAAAGGGTTCAACGCCCTCGCATTCGGTCATATTTTCCTTGTTCGCGCGTTTTATTTATTTTTTATGTAAATATAATGTAATTGTACCAAAGCCATGTAATAGCTATTAGATATTTATTTTCTGCAATTTATTTTAAATCGGGTCTGGATTAATTTAGCGTTGTAGACCCGCGCCCTTGTAATAGCGTAGGACCTTTATCCTTTCCGCACTTTAAATTTTCGCACTTTTAACTGTTAAGCAATAACATGAAAGAATGAATGCCCAAAAATAAAAATAAAGCGTAGATCACCAATGCATGAACAAGACAAAAATATCTGAAAACGACACACAAATCACACACCACCCCTAGGGTACGCCTCACTGTTGCCTTACCCCTCGAAAGGTGGTCATCAAGTATAGGACGTCTTAGTGAGTCCTTATGTTCCATTGATCTAGTTGCCTCGAATAAGTTGCCTCGGAACGGTCGCCTCAGAATAAAAGGATCAATGGCATAAGGGTAGCTTCTAAGGTACCTTACCATTGCTTTGGTGATCACCCTGTTGCCTTGCCCCTCGAAACGTGGTCGTTGAGTACAGGACGTCTTAGTGAGTCCTTATGTTCCATTGATCTAGTTGCCTCGGATAAGTTGCCTCGGAACGGTCGCCTCGGAATAAAAAGATCAATGGCATAAGGGTAGCTTCTAAGGTATCCTACTGTTGCTTCGGTGACCACACTGTCCCTAAACTCGAATTGACCCGAACACCTCCAACGATGGTGCTACCTACCTCTCAATGGTGGGATAGCACTATCTAAAGGACTCTTACACAGACGAATTCCTTAGGGTAGGTAGATTCTCATAGATACTTGCTCTTTTCAAAAACAAACAAAATACTTTTCACACCTACACTTTCTAAAAGTTTTCAAACAAATTTTTCATACACTCTTGAGGACAGATACAAGAGTTACTTAGAGATTTTTCAAACGAAACTTTTTCAAAACCCACTCACACTTGAAAAGCAAACAAATTTTGAAAACACAATGAGAAAGTATCTAAGAGCCCATGGATAACCATGGATAGAAAGGGTGCTAACACCTTCCCTTTCTATAAATCTACCTCCCGAACCGAGAACTAATCTCAATAAGGAATTTTTCTGTGCTTTTGTCCTTTCCATATTGGAGAAAATAAAAGACGGTGGCGACTCTTGCTTACCGCGACATTTCACGAAACCAGCTTTAAACAGTCAGTTCCAGATCCACCGATCACACCTGGAGTTCCAAGTCTGAATAAGGTACTGCTGGTAAAAGGGTTGACTACTAATCTCATTAGCATCAGTCAATTATGTGATCTAGGATTCATGGTCAACTTCTCAAGATCTGAATGTCTAGTATTTAATGAAAAACTAGATGTTGTAATGAGAGGAATCAAATCCAAAGATAACTGTTATGTGTGGCAGCCTGAGAACACTGACATCTCCACTATGAGTCAAATCATCAAAGAAGAAAAAGAGATGAAACAGTGGCAGCATAAGCTTGGAAGAATGAAAAGAGCTATTCCTATGGAAGCTGTCAAAAGAACTCCAAAACTACAGGCTGATAATATATGTGATGTGGCAAATAAACTTGAAGAAGAATGTGTTGTCAGAACCTTAAGTCATCTTGACAAGGATGTTGGAAAGAACAAGTCTCATAAATTCTGTTCTCAAAACATCTGGTCAAAACAGATGCTACCTGAGTACAATGTTACACAAGATGTTGTGACATTGTGGTGTGATAATCTGAAAACATTCAACATTTCCTTGAACCCTATTGACTTTGAAGAGAAGAAGTCATTTGAACTGGAACATAGTTTCTCTAAGCTTCAGCTGACTGATTCTTCTACCAAGGCGCTTGTTGGAAATAAACTTGAAAATTTGAGGGGCAGATTGGGTATTCACCAACATGAGAAATTATAGCAATTAGTTTTGCTGAAAACAAGGGTTGAAGGGATTAATTTTATTAAGTCTATATTTACTGGGTTAATCATATTCATTCACAACTCCTTCAAAAGCCTTAAGAAGTTGAAGAGACTCCCTTTTACTCCCTACCTCTCTCATCCTTGCAACCTGTTTCCTCCTCCCAATCAAAGAGTTTTCTCAAACTGCTACTATTACTCAAAGTTAAACAAAATGTCTCAGACATCGTCTTCCACCATGGCGGCTTCGTCTCCCTCATCATCGTCATCATCTGATCAAGATTCTAGGGCAATCACTACATGCATAGAATCTGAAGTTCTTGAGGTCACTCCTCTCAGGGAGATGGCAACTGACCCAGCCAGAGTCAAAAAGCTCAGAACCAGACATGTAGGAAGAGCTCAAGCTACAGTCTCTGGTAATTCTTCTCATCCTTCGTCTTCTATACCTAATAAAGAAGGATCAGTTCAAGTACACCAAGCTATTGCTAGACTGGTTACTAGCATTCTGAGTGGCAACCAATCTGTACCGGGGATTTCTATCCCTTTGAATCAATCAGAAAGTCCAAATGTGGAAGGTTCTGAAAATGTAGATGTCACTGAGGATGTTGTGACACCAAAAGACAACATTCAGAACCCCTCTGAAAAGGCTGTTGATCCACCTATCATTGATGTGGATGAAGATTACTCAGATAATGAACTGATTGCTAATGTGAACCCTAGCATTGCTAGGAGATTGATGAAAAGAAAGAGTAGTCAGAATGTTAAACCTGATGCTAAGAAATCCAAGGCTGAAGGGATGGCTGAGAAAATTCAGACAAAAGGGAAGAAGGCACAAGTGCAGACTGCTAGACAACCAATCTCCAAGAAAAGTAAAGAACCTGAAACTTCTGATTCTGATGATGAATCAGAATTTGAGATTGATATTGAAGATACTCCCATCAGAAGGAAGCTCCCCTCCAGCAAGATTGCTAGAGTGCCTGAAGTGCCAACAGACAACATCTCCTTTCATCATCCTGACAATGCAAACAGATGGAAGTATGTTTGCTTGAAGAGAATAGCCTTGGAGAGAGAACTCAACAATGATGCCTTGGAGTGCAAAGACATCATGGATCTGATCAGGAATGTTGGGCTAATGAAGACAGTGATGAAGTTTAACAAATGTTATGAAAATCTTGTTAAGGAGTTTGTAGTGAACTTGTCCAATGATTGTGCTGATGGGAGGTCAGCTGACTTTGAGAGTGTGTTTGTTAGAGGAAGAAGGGTCAAGTTCTCTCCATCAGAAATCAACAAGTTTCTTGGAAGAACAAATAAGGACTGTCCTGATCTAGAGGCAACTGACAATGAAGTGTGTTTAACCATCACTGCCAGGCAAGTAAAGTGCTGGCCATTGAAAGGGAAGCTGAATGCTAGTAAACTCAGCATGAAATTTGCCATCTTGCATAAAATAGGTGCAGCAAACTGGGTGCCTACAAATCACAAATCAACCATCTCCACAGGATTGGGGAGATTTATCTATGTTGTAGGAACCAAGACTGCCTTTGACTATGGAAGGTACATCTTTGAACAAACTTTGAAGCATGCTGGCAGTTATGCTGTCAAAGGACCAATTGCTTTTCCCTCCCTCCTTTGTGGAATCATCCTTGAACAATACCCTGACATCCTTGTAGCAAGAGATACAGTCTGCAAAAGAGCTCCTGCCCTTGGCCTGCACTACAAACTGTTTCAGGGATCTCATGCTCCAGACATTGTCATAACATCAGCTGAGACATCGTCTGCAAAGACCCAGTCCAAGACATCAGATGTCATAGCTGTTTTAAAAGAAACTTGCAAAGATCTGGATGCTAGAAAAAGGACCCTAGAAGCTCTAATTGCCAGGCTAGAAAAGGAGGAAGCTGAAGGACAGCTCAACATTGAAGAAATTGGCTCCTCTGAGTCTGATGACAGTGCTTGAAGGTTGATTGCTGCTTGGTGGAGTTTGGAAGTGTGTTCTGCTGTTGTCAACTGCTGATCTCATTATTTTGTTTTGGATAACTGTATAACTTTATGAACATGTATCTTTGGCCCATTTATGGCTAAAGAGGGGGAGAATATTTTGGTACTTGCTTAATTAGTACTTGACATTCTGTGTTCTATATTTTTCTGCTGTCACTTATTTCTGCTGCTATCTATCTCTGATTGTTTAGGGTCTTTAGCCAAAAATCTGCCAAAGGGGGAGTTTGTAGGTGTTTAGGTATTGGCTTGCATTTTTGGTAAATCCCAAGTGTATGTGTGAATGTCATGACTGATGTCATAACATTCTAGTTCAGGTTGTACTAACTCAATAGGTACATGTGCAGAAAAATATTGTAATTCAAATACTGATGTTTATAAGTGTGTATCTGAGCATGTTTGCAAAATGATCACATTTTGCTAAATCAGTAGACAGGTTTTCTCAGATGTCATAACAGATGTTATGACATCCTGTTCTGAACTAACAGGTTTGCAGGATTGGATAAGTCTGAGTTTTTTCAGGAAATAACTCAGTCCTTTCTGAACAGAATCCTGCGTTTTCTGAGGAGTAACCTAGCTCAATCCTAACCTGATCAATAAAGTACTGTGACCTGGTCTTTAGGTCAAACGGAATCAACCCTAGGTTTTTGGAAACCCTAACTGAAGTTACAGCTGCTATATATTCAACAGAGCTGCGGTTTTTCAAATCATCCCTGCTGATTGATTAGAAGATCAATTTTGTAATCTGTATAGATTTGTTAATTGTACTCCAAGCAATTATCATTGTGATAAGTGCCTTGGAATAGGTTTCAATTGTAAGGGTTGTGTAGCACTCAAAGCTTTGAAGCAAGAGTGTTTGAATGTTACTTGACTAAAGCTGTGAAGCAGAATCAAGTTAGTTGTGTACATCACTCAAAGCTGTGAAGCACGAGTGATTGTGTTACTTGATTAAAAAGCTGTGAAGCTTAATCAAGTGTGTGTTTTGAAGAGTTTCTTCATCAATTCTTAAGTCAAATTGGTTTATGTATCACTGCTGTGATTGAGGGGGAGTGAGTAGGAACTCAGGTTTAAGTTGTACTTAGATTAGAATTGCATTGGGTAGGTCTTAAGTGAAGGAGATAAACTGGTTGGTTTATTCCTGAATTAACATCTCTTATAGTGGATTCTCTCCCTGGCTTGGTAGCCCCCAGAGTAGGTGTTGTTGCACACTGAACTGGGTAAACAATTGACTGTGTTATTTACTGCTTTTGTATTTACTGTCATATAGTAAGTCAGATACGGTGTCATAACATTGGACGTGACATTGAGTATCTGCAGCCATAATTTCAATAAGATTGGAAGTTCCTTAGGTGTGCCCCTTGTCACTGATGAGTGTACAGCTCACAAACTTCGAATATCTTATGCCAGAAATCTTGTTGAGGTTGACATTCCAAAGAAGTTGGTAGAGGAGATTGTTATCAAAGACAAGGGAGGTGTTAAGCTTAAGCAGCAGGTGTTGTATGAATGGAAACCAAAGTTCTGTGGAAAATGGCAACAGGTGGGACATCAGTATACTGAGGAGCCAAAGATGAAGATCTAGAACCTAAGGCGAATTTGGATGTAGGGAATGGATCTCAGAATGTTCTCACTCCAAAGGTTATTAACCCTAGGGATGCCTCAGATGGAGTTGCTGAGGATTGGACTTTGGCTAGGAGGATAAAAGGTAGACAAAACCCGATTGCAGGTAACCCCTCAACCCTGCCCTGTACCAATGGCTTTGGTGTTCTGGAGGTGTTGCTCGATCCCCTGACCACCCTGGATAGGGGTCCATGATGGGGGCATGGAATGTGAGGGGACTAAATTAAAGTGGCAAGATTAAGGAGATCAGTTCCCGTCTCCATAAGTTACATCTTGCTATTGTTATTTTGATCGAAACGCGTGTTAAAAGCAATAAAGCTCCTGGTATCAGGGGGAAACTTGGTCTTAGAGGTGAGTACATTGATAATTATACTGAACACACTAATGGTAGGCTGTGGATTTATTAGGATAATTCCAAATTGAACATTAGGTGCCTTCTAAAAACTAGCCAAGCCATGCATTGTGGAGTGTATGATATTGTGGGAAACCTCATGTTCTGGCTAACTGCAGTATACACCTTAAATCGATTGGAGGATAGGAAACTTCTGTGGAAGACTATAGAGAATATCTGTAAAAACTCTCAGGGGCCTTGGTGTTTGATAGGGGACTATAATAATGTCACCACTGCACAAGACAGAATTGGAGGCAACATAGTCACAAAATCTGAGTTCAAGGATTTCCAAGGTATGTTGACAAAGATTGGTCTTAGTGAGATGGATACCACTGGTGATTTCTTTACTTGGTCCAATAAACAAAGCACAAGAACTATTTACTCGCGCATTGATAGGTTGCTAGGAAATGTTGACTGGTTTCAACAATTTGGGCATATGACTATGCATATCCTCCCCCCTGGTATTTCTGATCATGCATTATTGCTGCTTTCTGATAATTGCCCAAAGAAAATCTATGGGAGGTTTAAGTTCAATAATTACCTAGTAGATTTGGAAGATTTTGAGAATTCTGTCAAAGCTAATTGGATTAAGCCTATTAGAGGGGCACCTATGCAGATTTTATGGCACAAGTTACATAGGTCGAAACATGTTCTTAAACAGCTTAATTACCACCCCAATGCTATAAGAAGGAACATTCTTAAGGCTAGGCAAACTCTTTTGACAGCACAAAATGAACCTCAGAATAGCAGGTTTGATAGACATAAAATTGAGGAGATAAAGAAGCTGACTGATGATATAATATACTGGAATCAAATGGAGGAAAGCATCTTCTGCAGAGGTCAAAAATTGACTGGCTTAAAGTGGGTGATGGGAATACTGCCTTTTTCCATGCCTACTTGAAAGCTAAGCACAGTCAGAAAAATATGAATATCCTTCAAAAAGATGATGGCTCCATTCTGCATAGTCAGCAGGATATCTTGCAGGAGGTAAGGGATTTTTATGCTAGTCTTATGGGAATGCAGGATAAAACCTTGATCCATGTAGACATTGATTCTATGAGGAGGGGAAAACAACTCAGTCTGCTGTAGATAAACTTTTTGGTGGGCAAAGTCACTGAGAATTAGATTGATAATGCCCTCAATGAAATTGGTGATCTTAAATCCCCAGGTGCTGATGGGTATGGAGCAAAATTTTTCAAATCCTGTTGGAAGTTTATTAAAGCAGATGTGGTGGAAGCAGTCATGGAGTTTTTTTATCAGAACAGAATTTTTATACCTTTCAATAAGACTGTGGTGACCTTGATTCCAAAGAATGATCAAGCCAAAGGAATTAAGGATTATAGACCAATCGCAGGCTGCACTACATTCTACAAAATTATCTCTAGAATTATCTCAGCCAGACTAGGGACTGTCTTTCAGGGGGTATTGAATCATAGTCAGGCTGCTTTCATTTCTGGGCAGAATATCCATAACCATATTATGTTGGCTTATGAAATCATCAAAGGTTATACTAGGCAGACTGAAGCCCCTCGATGCATGCTGCCGATTGATCTCCAAAAGGCATATGATATGGTGGATTGGGGAGCGCTTGAGGTTATTCTGAGGGAGTTAGGCATTCCGCCAAAATTCATTAAGTGGATTATGCTTACAGTTACTACTATTTCATATGAGTTTAATGTGAATGGTGTATTGACTAAGCCTATGCAAGCTTGTAGGGGTGTGAGACAAGGGGATCCACTCTCCCCCTTATTATTTGTAGCTATCATGGAATATTTGAGTAGACCGTTGCTCAAAATGCAGCATGATCCCAATTTCAAATTCCATGCAAGGTGTGAAAAAATTGGCCTCACTAACCTTATGTTTGCAGATGATGTTCTACTGTTCAGTAAGGGAGATTGTAATTCTGTGAGGTTGCTAATGCAGGCTATGTCAACTTTCTCAGCATCTACAGGTTTGGTAATTAATCCTATGAAATGCAAGATCTTCTTTGGAGGCAGGATTAATGACATCAAGCAGGATCTTTTGGGCTTAACCAGGTTTGAGGAGGGTAGGCTTCCTGTGCGTTATTTGGGCATTCCCCTCACTAGCAGGAGACTTACCATAAATCATTACCTCCCCTTAATTGATAAAATAACATGCAGAATTCGACACTGGACTGCAAAGTTATTGAGCTACGTGGGGAGAGTCCAACTTGTGAAGAGTATTTTGTTTGCAACAGCGCAGTACTGGCTCCAATGTCTTCCTCTCCCGGTATTTGTAACAAAGAAAATAAATTCCTTATGCAGATCATTTATTTGGAATAGTTCTCATGAGATTAGTCGTAAAAGCCTTGTGGCGTGGAAGAAAGTCTGTAGGCCTAGTTCTCAAGGTGGCTTGAACGTGATCAATGTGGCAGTTTGGAATCAGGTATACATGATTAAATGTCTGTGGAATTTATGCCGTAAGACTGATACTTTGTGGGTCAAATGGATCCATAGTTACTATATAAAAGGTGGTAATATTATGGATATGGTTATCAATACAAACTGGTCTTGGGTCATGAAGAACATTATGCAGGGCAGAATCCTTACACCCCAACTCTCAGCTCCCTGGATTGACTACTTGCAAAAAGAAAGATTCCATATGGGAAAGGTGTATAGACAACTCATTGATGATGGTACTCGTGTCACATGGAGGAATTTAATCATAAAGAATGCTGCTAGACCCCGTTCTATTCTGACTTTATGGCAGGCATGCCATGGTAAACTGCCTACCAAAGAAAGACTTTGCAGATTTGGTTTTATTCAGGAGGACATTTGTAGTCTTTGTTTGGAGTATGTTGAAACCATTGAGCATGTGTTTTTTCAATGCAGGAACACTGGTAGGATATGGAAAGATATTCTAAAATGGATAGAGGTGCAACATAGCCCCCTTGCCTGGCAGGATGAGATTAAGTGGGTCATTACTCAAACGAACAGGAAAGGATGGAAAGGGGCTTTACTCAAACTTGGTTTTACGGAAACCCTCTATGGTATTTGGTGTTATAGGAATTCTATTACTTTTAATACCTTGGTTACAAAGAAAATATAGGAGGAGATTATTGAGAACATTATATATAGGGGATGGTATAGTAAAAAACTAAGAAAGCATATAGATGTGCTTATGCTGTAGATACTAGTCTTTTTTGCTTGCTGGATCATTTGATCGCACTTTGTACTCAAAAGTTTTTTGAATTAATACATATTCCTTTGATTCAAAAATATATATATATATATATATATATATATATATATATATATATATATATATATATATATATATATATATATATATATATATATATATATATATATATATATATATATATATATATATATATATATATATATATATATATATATATATATATATATATATATATATATATATATATATATATATATATATATATATATATATATATATATATATATATATAAAAGTATGATTTTTAATATTTTATTTCTAAGTTTTCATTAAAATAAAATAAAGATATATGTTCATTAAATTACTTTTATGTTTAGCAAAATAAAAATAAAATACAAAATAAAATGTGAAAATTTTATAAAAATATTTTTGAGTATTTTTTATATTTGGAAATAAAATTATAAAATCAGAAATGAATATAAAAATACAAAAGTATAAAATATAAAGAAATTGGGCCAGGGGGTGCAAAAAGCAAAAGGGGGGTGTCAATAGTGAGCCAGGACCAAGCCCATCCCACCACTTCATCTTCAACCTCTGACTTTCAAACAAAACGCGCGCGCCTGTACCAAACCTGGATATCCTGCATACAAGCTATATTGCAAAAACACATAACATCAAAGTTGTAGAGCTCTTCAAGACGATTCTAACCATATAAAAAACTAATCCTAACTCTCAAAGACCAGAGAGAATTTATCTGGCCCTAAAATCTAACCTAATTTTTTCAGTACGTTCATGGATCAAATTCTCTTAGCATGCTTAATAAAAATGAAAACTGAGCATATGTACAACTTCATGGCTATGAATACTACATTTATTATTCACAAACCTAAGGCTAAATGTTCCTAAATAGAGAGATAGGAAGTTGACAAAAACCTGTTTCAGCTGACTTCGTGTATGGCAATGTGGAGCTTTTCAGCAAGGCCTGAGATGTCTAGGAGCTTCCTTGAACTTCACTTGACCTTCTCCAATGTCTAGCTTGCCTTGAATGTACTTGAATCAGCCTACAGAACTCAACCCGTACAAGCTCAAAATGAAAATGGAAAACCCTGTAAATGGAGTTACAGTTGGTGTTTGAGGTTTGGGATAGCTTGGATGGGTTGAATGGAAGGTGTTTGAACTAACTTGGAGCAAAACGCACGAGCAAAATGTGTTATGGAAGTCAAGTTGCAGATGCTGTCCTGTTTTGCCAATGGAAGGTGATATCTTGCTATGGGATGTTTGAAGGCTCAAGAAATTGTGTTTCTGGCTCATAGGGGTATGAGAAAGATGTTTAAAAATCTTGCACAAGTTAGTTTTGGTTGATGTTCCAGTTCTCATGTATTTGGCATATTTCTTGTATATGAAGCAAAAGTGGGAAGTGATGTGAATCAGGCCTGTACAGGCTATCCATATGTTTGCACACCTTGCCCTTGGACCCTATAATTTGTGGATTTGATTAGCTGCATAAGATCTGGACCAATGCTCCAAGATTGTGGTTTTGTAATAAAGCAAACTTTTGCAAAAACGGTAATGTACCTTTTTCTACTTAGGGATTAATCTAAGGTGCAATGTTCTAATGACCAAAACAATGCCTTAGACCAATGGATTTGCATTTAATTATTGAGTGTGAAGTGGTTTAGAGGCCTGTAATCTAGTGCAAAGCATGCTGATTTGAATTTGCAACTTGTATGAACATGAACATGCCATGGATGAAAAGTGAGTTTTTGCCAAACTCAAGCCTTCGATTCTCCCTAACCACAAATGAGTTTGGAGAATTATTAGATATTTTGGAAAGCTTGTAACATGCTCTACAATCCATATTTGAAATGAAACTTGAGATTCCAAGTGAAACTATGTGAAAAATGGCCAAGAAGATAGGTCAAAATCCTGCCTAAACTAGAGCAAAATTTCACTAAGTTACAAGTTTCATGGTCCCTTGTTCCAAAAATCATAACTTGAGATCCAAGCTTCTTTTGAGAAAACTTTGTGATTAAAAGTTGTAGACTTTGTGGAGTACTACAACTTTCATGTTGGAGGTTTTGTTTTAATCCAATTGCATCATGGTGAAAATGTGGGACAAAGTTAGGAAAAATTAAGAAATTTTCATAACTTAGAAAAATTCTAAGTTATGAAAATTTTCAACTTTAAACCCTAATTTGCAACTTTGGGTTTCTTGATGAACACGTTTCATGTTTTGACATATCTTGATGAAAAATGACCCTTGGCACTTGATTTTGACCAAAAAGTCAAAGTTTGACTTTTCAGTGTACAGTCAAATTTTGATTAGTTGACTGAAAAATTCATTTGTCAATCCAATGCAATTGAGATCTTTTGAACTTATTGAATAGGTCAATATGATGCCATTGAGTCCTTGAATCCATGCCTGAACCCAATTTGCCATTGGCTAGGTCAAAAATCAGAAATTGCCTTTGTACAGTCAAAACCCTAAAAATGACCATTTTGCCCTTTTGATGATCTGATCAAATTTCTTGAGGAGTTGTGGTCCAAACTTAATAAAATGACTCATATGAGTTCATAATGTTGATGTTGGTCAAAATTCATGAGGTTTGACTATAAATTGGCCACAATTGACTTTTTCCCCAATACAACTGATTTCTAGGTCAATTGTCCAATTGATTGGGCAAAATTTTGATCCAAGGCTTGAAACTTGGTATGGACAAACTTATGAGTCCAACATGAAGTATGAAATTCACTTTGAGCATTGAAAATCCAAAAGTCCTTATGCAAACTCAAACCCTGATTTAGGTCATCAGTGCAAGGAGATGTCTTGAGCAGTACAAAACCTAGCTTGATCTTGAATACAAAGAGCCTTGTGATGAGAAATGTTGATAAAATGAGAGGGAAAATTTTGGGGTACAACACTTTCCGACAAACTTGACTTGTCCGAACCATCACCAAAACATCATTCCAGACTCAATTAGAGTTCAATTGTACAATTCACTGAGTTTAGGACTGAAGAACATCACGAAGAACGAGCGGGTATAAATACACTTTGAGCCTTATCCTTTGTTTCTTAAACCATGAACCGGACCACGATACAACCTTTCAAAGTCCTAATTGAAGCATGGGTTAGTTCAAAATAATAATGTTACAAAAGGTATTCTGACTCCTGTAAGGCTTTACTCCAAATTCTGAGTTGAATTCACCTTCTTACAAAATTCTTTTATCTGCAAAAACGCATTTTCAAAAATTCAAGACAAGCATAAACTTTGCATTATTTGAATACCGTTGTTTGCATATGGCTAATTTTTTGGCAGCAGAGAAATTCACACGATGATAATCAGTGAATAAAAAAACTCTCTCGATAAACAGAATCATTTCAAATAGGATGACACTTCCAATGACAAATCTCCTATAAGCAAGGGGGAATGACGTGTCACTGTCCAACACCTCTGGGGAAGTCAAGTCAAGATTCCAAGGAATCTCTCAAGAAATGCTAAATATACCATGGGCAAATCTGCATTTGAGTCGCTTGGGGAATTGAACATCGAAATTCCTGTAAAGGGTTACGTACGGTCAAGCAAACATTTCTTGTAAGTGCTACCAACACTTGTTACTTGGGGAAGTGACAAATTCCCATAAATTCCCCTTCATAGGATGACCCCCAATCAAGTCCCCACAAAGTTGGATCCAGGAAATTCCCAGCCAGAGTTTCAATCTCTGGAAAACCTTATTCCTAACTTAGTTGGTTTCAAGAAGAATCTTCAAGGAGTTATGCCAAAAGAAAACACCTCTCCAACAGATTGGCAACAAGGTTTATTTCCCCAACAAACTACAGATTCCCCAACTTGAGTTTGCCTCTCCGGCTACTACAAATCAAGGGACTACAACCCCTCTTACCCAGTAGACTTTTCTACAATCCCCTGTAGGTTGTTGCAAAGCCCGGGGGATAACCAGATAACAGTTAAATTCTTTATCCCCAACAAGTAGTTAACTTCCTTTCTCTTCCATCAAGAGATAACTCTCTGGTAGAGCAATAGACAACTAAGACTCCTAAACTCTTTTCCCTAAGCAGGAATCAACACTCTCCACAAAATTTTCTTCAAGCAAATTCAACATCCCCCAGCGGAGTTCTCCTCAAACAACAAAAAACAGGAATCCCCAGCGGAAACTTTCTAAAAAAAATAAGGTCTGGAAAGGTGTGCAAACTCTTCATCCCCAACGGCCATCCGAGATTCATCTTCCCAAAGCTCACCAGAACTTGTGAAGGATTTATTTTCCAAAGACAAAATTACATTCCAACAACATTTCATGCATCATATTTACATACATGATAAATGCATACAGCATAATCTCATTTATTTTGAAAACATCATTACACGATGCATTTCATACATCATGACATTGTATGCAGCTAACTATTTACCTTTTCAGGAAAGATCAATCAACATATGACTATCAACCAACCTTTTCAAGTTCCAGGTTAATACATGTAACTAGCCAGGAAAACTATCTGTGGATGACTGATTGTAGATTAACACCTATAACAAGCCAGGAAAACTATCTATATGAAGAGATTGAAGATTAACACTTGTAATAAGCCAGGAAAACTATCTCTCTTTATCATGTCAGAGATTAATAACTGAAACAAGACAGGACAACTATCTCAACGGCCAACCTTTTCAAGTTTCGGATTAATACCTGTAACTAGCCAGGAAAACTACCTGTGGATGACTGATTGGAGATTAACACCTGTAACAATCGAGGAAAACTATCTCTCTTTCTCAGGTCAGAGATTAATAACAGAAACCAGACAGGATAACTATCTCAACGACCAACCTTTTCAAGTTCCAGATTAATACCTGTAACTAGCCAGGAAATCTATCTGTGGACGACTGATTGTAGATTAACACCTGTAACAAGCCATTAAAACTATCTATATGAAGACATTGAAGATTAACACATGTAACAAGCTAGGAAAACTATCTCTCTTTCTCAGGTCAGAGATTAATACCTGAAACCAGACAGGACAACTATCTCAACGACCAACCTTTTCAAGTTCTAGATTAATACCTGTAAGTAGCCAGGAAAACTCTTTGTGGACGATTGATCGTAGATTAATACCTGAAACAAAACAGGAAAACTATCTACTTGACCAACTAAAGCAACCCTACCCAGGTTCCTTCTCATTTCCATATGCAGTTTTACACGAACTCATGAAGATGCAATCCTACACGAGCTCCTTCTCATACATATTTCAGATACAGTTCAGATACGCTCCAGATACAGACGCCATTCTGATACTCATTCAAATTCAGCTTTCAAATACAATTCAGATACGCTCTAGATACAGATGCCATTCTAATACTCATTCAGATTCAGATTTCAGATACGCTCCAGATACGGATGCCATTTTGATACTCATTCAGATTCAACTTTCAGATACAATTCAGATACGCTCCAGATACGGATGCCATTCTATTATTAATTATAGATTCAACTTTCAGACACAATTCAGATATGCTCCAAATACGGATGTCATTCTGATACTCATTCAGATCCAGCTTTCAGATATAATTCAGATACGCTCCAGATATGGACGCCATTTTGATACTCATTTAGACACAACTTTCTAATACAGTTCAGATACGCTCCAGATACGGATGCCATTCTGATGCTCATACAGATCCAGCTTTCAAATATAGTCCAGACACAATCCATTTATGGATATTATTCTGATACTCATCCCACTACATCTACTATTTCAGTATAAATCAACCATAGATTTATTCTGATACTTCTTCAAATTTTTGTCACCAATCACTTTTGGATGGCATCTGTAAGCCCATCTTCGACAACTCTCCATCATCTTTCTAAATGGAATCTTTAAGCCCATTCCCTACACAATCAACCACCACATCATCGAGTGCAAATTTTTGGGCACTCTAGTGTTCAATCATCTTCCACCTTTAAGTCACGAATGGCAGACTCACCAATCTAACTCTTCAAGTTTAATAAGATTGAACAGGGGCAACTGTTGTACCCCAAAATTTTCCCTCTCATTTCCCAAGGAATTTCTCACAAGGATTCTCAAAATTCAAGCTTGCACAAGTACAATTGGATTTTTCAGCATCAAATTAAAGAGGAAGTTGTTAAAAAAAGTGGAAAGTAGATAGAAATAATATTTTTGACAAAAATTGGAGAAAAACAAGTCTTCTTCGATTAACCTCCTTTGATTGGCCTTTTGGCCTCTTTCGATGCAAGCTTGGCTTGCATCCTTCGACTGGGCGTTGGCCTCTGACACGTTGGCTTTGATTTACAAGGTAGGAGCTTCCTGCATGCAACCTTTGATTGCATCATTAGCTTCGCATGGTTCACAATGTAATGGTGGCCTGCATACCTATTTCGATTGGACATTTGATGCTGGCATGCCTATATTGATTAGACAAACAAATCCCTCCATGTTTGTTTAATTCACAAAGATGATGGCTAGTTGCATACAACTTTCGATTGGGCCATAACTTCCTTCTTGCAAAGCAAAAGGGCTCCCACCATGCTAGCATGCACAAGGAAAACAATCCTTCTATAGCCTCCTTCGTTTCCAAGGAAAAAAGCATCCTTTGATTGCATAATTTTCTTACTGCATGCCTCTTTTGTCTGGGCATCTTTGTTTCCTGCATGCCTCTTTCGTCTGGGCATCTTTGTTGCCTGCATGCCTCTTTCGTTTGGGCATGTGGCCCTCCTTTGATGCAAGCCTAGCATGACTTTTTCGTCTGGGCATGTGGCCCCCTTTGTTGCAAGCTTCATTTGTGCCCTTTACCTTCTGCATGCTTTCTTTGTTTGGGCGTGTGACTTTCTTCAATACAAGCTTGGATTTACATTCTTTGTATGGCCTTGTTGTTTCCTTCAAATGCAAGTTCGTTTGGCCATATGGACCTTTAGCAGGAAAGCTTTCGTTTGAGAAAAGGCCTCTTGCATATTTTGTTTGAAGTCACAAAGCAAGGGCCTCCTGCAATTCTCCTTTGACTCAGAAGCCTTTGGTGTTACATGTTTGCCAAACTCTCAAGGTAGAATTTCCCCTTTGTGCTAGCGTCCCAAAGCAGAGACCTCATGTATGCACCCTTTCGTTTGGCCATCTGACCTCTGGCAGGAAAGCCTTCGACTGGACAAAAACCACCTTCACACAAGGCTTTGATCGAAACTTTAATTCCCTTCAAATCAGCATCTTTCGAACCTAACTCTAGACCCTTCGAAGGTGGTTTGTTTAAAGAAATTTGAGCAAAACTCATAGCCTTACCCTACTTGTCAGGCTATGTTGCTTCCAAATATTTATATTATTAGAGGCTTACACAAAGGTTTGAAGCTTTATCTAATGGATAATACCATTCTTGGTTAAAATAGCAAAAGGCTACATACCCTTTTTTCATAAAGAGTACTTTCATCATAAAATCAGCTCCCAACCTGATTTGTGTCTGAATGAAAAATAGTGTCAGAAGCACAAGTCCAATCTCCTGCCAGCAGGTCCCCACTTGTACTGGAAACTTGGGATCAACGAAAAGGGACTAAAATTATTTCATTTTCAACCAAACCATGGTTTGTTATCCTACAAACCTGGTTACTTCAAAACACCTTCAACTTTTTCTCTATAAATAGAGAAACATTTGCAACTTAAAAAGGACTTTTTTTAGGGGGGGAACGGATCTTCAATCATCAAAATCTTAAACAATTAAACATATATTCAAACCTAGAATCCAGAAGAAACACAACACTTGTTTTTCTTGACCCTTCGAATCCAGAAGAAATACTACATCTTTTTCCTTGTCGCTTCGAATCTAAGAAACACAACCCTTGTTTTCTTTCTTCTCTTTCGAATCTGAAACCATCCTTCACGTCTCCTGACCTTCAAATCCAGCACTAAAGGTATAACCCTTGTTCCTCCCTTTGAATCCAGAAACACTCATGGCAACCACTAAAGGTCCAGCTTACATACCCCCAACTTTAAGCAAGGTAAGTCACTCTTAATCTTGAACCTTTCGTTTCTAACATAACATTTGAATAATCTTCCATTTCATTTTAAACATGTACAACACATTTATTTCCTTTTTGTTTCCACCCTTTTAACTTGTATTCATTACTAACCTCTTTGGTTTTGTTTCTTGATTTATTAAATATGCTTTAAGAACTAACCTGGCCATAAGACAATGCTAGCATGGCCTCAAGCCATGTTGCTATTTAAAATCTCAAACGAAAGAAACAGGAGGAAGGAAGTATGAAACGAAGCCTTAGGCTTCCACACTAACTTCCAGGTCCAAATGAAAGAGGCAGCTAGAAGGATGGCCATATTGACTGTGATACGGTGAGAGAACTGACTTGGGTGTTTTGCATTTTATCGCAAATGTTGCGGTTAGCAAGAGTCACCACCGACTTTTCTTTTATCCAAAAAGAAAGGTGAAAAACACAGGAAAGACCTTTGAGGTTATTTCTTGAGTTCGGGGGGTAGATTATGAAAAGGGAAGGTATTAGCACCATTTTCATCCATGGTTTTCCATGGGCTCTTATTTACTTGCTAGATCACTTGCTTTTGTTTGAAATTATGCTTTGTGTGGTTTTTTGAAAGTATTTTAAAGAGGCGCCATCGTTTTGGAAAACTTTGTAATGATTCTTATTCGTAAGAATGTATACAAAGTGTTGATCTTTTGAAAATGTTTTCAAGTTTGAAAGGTGTTTTTGAAAGTGCAGGTGATTATTTTTGAAAATAGCAAGGATGTTTGTTTTAAAATGGAGCAAGTAATTAGGAGCAATCTACCTACTCAAATGTCTTTCTTGTTCATTTTCTTTTCCTTTGACATTGTTGTCTTACCATTGATTTGGTAAGCAACCCTATCTTTGGATGTAAGCGGGACGGGCGTGGGTCATCGTATAGCCATGATTAGAAATGTTGCAAGGTATCTTAGCATTATTTTTTGAGGGACTAAGATCATTTGTAAGGCAACTTAGATAGCGCCATCAAGGGACTATGATCTTGTATTTTCTTGTTTTTGCTAAGATACCTTACATGCGTAATATGGCCATTTTGTATAAGGAAACCAAGTAGAGTTTACCCTAGGGGTGCTTGTGTGGATAGTGTGTTTGATTTGCATGCTTGTTTTGTATTGTATTAGGGTTATCTACTTGTTGATTTTATGTCTTTCCATACACACCCTAGTTACTAACATTTGTATTTGAAAGCGTTAAATTGCAGAAAATAAAGTCCTACACTATTACATCGTTTAGGGGATGAGGGTACAATTTAAAAATAAGGATTAAGTAGGAACTTAAATATTACAACCATATCGAATAACCATGAAGGAAACGTAAAAACAATGTAAAAAGAAGGAAAAAATGCATCTTGAACCATTATGTGTCGACACAAGCTCACATGCATCGACACATAACTTTCCTTGCCCCTGTATTGCCAAATCAACTCAGTATGAGTCGATACATAATGGTATGTGTCGACTCATACACTATATGTGTCGACTCATATGTGCTTTGTGTCGACTCCTACACTATTTTTTTTCTCTATTTTGGGCCTGCAAAGCAGTATGTATTGACTCATAAGGCTATGTGTCGACTGATGCTATCATTTTTTCTACTTCAACATTGTTTTGCTGCATACATGGGTTAGTTTCCAACACATAATGAAAAGAGTGGAAGATAAACAAAAGGTTAGCTTCAAGGACAATGGTTACTACACTTTGTCTTCAAAAAATGAATTACTAATGATGCTTGAAATGAAGAGCTAAAGTTAAGAAACTTACCTTGGAGCTAGATCTTATGTTCTGAGTTTGAGTTGTTGTTTTGACTGTTCTTGAACTTTGGAAGAGAAAGAAGAGGTGTTGCAGAAGCTTGTTCTTGAGTTTGGACAATTTATAGGTGATGTATGTGAAGTGTTTAGATGGTTGGACATAATTTTCAAGGTATGAGAGGTTCAAAGGTTTGGACTTTAAAACTCAAGAGTGGAAGCTTTTTTGGACAGTTATGGTTTTTGATGGCTAGTTTACAACAAGACTTCTGGATTTTCGCTCTATTTTTCTAAGCTTATCCAACCTATTTATCTTGCAAATGCTTCTTCTATTTATAGGCAATGGGTTTGTGCATATTATCTGATTAGGTTTATAAGACAGCATGTTATGGTTTGGTTGGATTACAAAGATCAAACTAAGTCAAGTACTCTATAGTCCCAAGGTGAAGTACCAAAGTTGCTGGTATAGAGGAGCTACTTCCCATGATTTATGATTTAGTATAATCAACAACAAGCAAGGTATGGACTCAAGACAAACTTTGTACAAAAAGCTTGCTTTTCAAGAATAGCAATGGTGCGTTTATGCCATAAATGGAAAGATCTTTTGGACAATGGTTTAAACACTTGGGTAATAGCTCAAGAGTGGGTGTAAGCATTAAATTATGATGAGATTTGCAAGCAAAGAAGCCCGCAACATAAGATTATGAAACAAATCATGAGAGTTTTGTTATGTGTTCTTCACTTAGAATGACTTGCAACTCAAAGATGGATGGCCAACTTCAAGCCCTTGAATCTCCTAGCTCAAGTATGATAAATTTATGCACTTGGATGTTTTGGAAAGCTTGATACATCCTCTATAACTTTCATGTTGGCCATTTTGACAAAATCATCTTGGAACTATGTGAAAAAATGCCAAGAAGTTGGGGTAAAATCCTGACCAAAATCTGTTGAAAATTTCTCTAAGTGTTAAATGAAAATGTCAAGACTTCATGAATTTATAATTCAAAATCCAAGCAATTCTAGGAGAAGTTGTGTAAAGAAATGTTGTAGATATCATGGAGATCTACAACTTTCACGATGAAAGTTTCCCTTGAACTGTCTTGCATCTTGGTAAAAGAATGGCATGAAGTGATGAAATTATCATGTATAAAAACACTTAGAAAATTTCTAAGTCTTGGAAATCTTGACTTTTCAAGTTGACTTTTGACTTTCTTGACTTCTTGATGATCAAGCTTGATATTCTTGAATATCTTAATGGAATTTGATCTTTGGAATGTAATGTTGACTAAAAAGTCAAAGTTTGACTTTCTAATATGCAATTGACCATTTTGCCCCTGTGCCAATTCCAAGCCTAAATTGATGTATGAGTGTTGCAAACTTGATGTCATAGAAGATCTTGTGAGAGAATCCTTGAGAAATGAGAGGGAAAATTTTGGGTTACAACACTGACTTCCAAGCCTCAGTCGAAGGAAGCAGAATGTCAGGCTACACCTCACTACTTATAGGCCCCAATCGAAGGAAGAAAAAAGGTGAAGAGTGCACTTCATGCTGATTCCAGTTGGACCAAAGATCATTGTTTACACTGATCATGCTGCCATATGTTATCTATTAAATAAAAAGGATGCTACACCTAGATTACTTAGATGGATCCTGTTACTCCAAGAGTTTGATCTAGACAATAAGGATAAGAAAGGCACAGAAAATGTTGTCGCTGACCACCTCTCTAGATTAGAACACTTAAAACCTGACTTATTGCCTATAAATGATGATTTCACCTAAGACAGACTTATAGCTAAGACTGATTATTTTGAGCCTTAGAGATAAAGATTTTCAAAAAAAATCAGTAATGAAGAGCGTACCTTGGTACGCTGATTTTGCAAACTACCTACTTGCAGATATCTTACCCCCTGATCTAAATTACCAATAGAAAAAGAAGTTCTTCAAAGATGTTAAACATTTCTACTGGGACGAACCGCTCCTATTCAAGAGAGGAATAAATAATATTTTCAGGCGTTACGTCCTAGAAGAGGAAATATAAGACATCATCAGACACTGTCATTCTGCACCTTATGGTGGACATGCAGGTATATCTAAAACGCACGCCAAGATTCTTTAAGCATGCCTCTATTGGCCAACTTTATGGCGCGATGTTCATGCCTACATTGTCAAGTGTGACCGATGCCAATGCACCGGGAACATATCGAGACATGACGAGACGCTAATGAAGAATATCCAGGAAGTTGAACTCTTTGATGTTTGGGGTATAGACTTTATGGGACCATTTCAACCTTCAATGGGAAATAGGTACATTTTGGTAGCTGTAGACTACGTGTCTAAATGGATTGAAGCTATTGTATCACCCACAAACGACACAATAGTGGTAGTCAAGTTATTTAAGAATATAATTTTTCTGAAGTTTGGAACACCTCGTCTCGTTATAAGTGATGGAGGATCACATTTCATATCCAGAATCTTTGATAAGCTTTTGAGTAAGTATGGAGTAAAGCACAGAGTAGCAACACCTTATCACCGACAGACTAACGGCCAAGTAGAAGTGTCTAACAGGGAGATTAAACAAATCTTAGAAAAAACCATTTCAATTTTCAGAAGAGATTGGTCTCAGAAGCTGCATGAAGCACTATGGGCCTACAGAACAGCTTTTAAAACCCCTATTGGAACAACCCCTTACCAATTAGTATATGGAAAATCTTGTCATTTACCCTTCGAATTAGAGCATAAAGCCTATTGGGTCATTAAGACCCTGGATTTGGAATATTTGAATGTTGGTGAAAAGCGCATCCTTGACATTCATAAATTGGAGGAATTCGCCATTCTACCTATGAGAATGATATAATATATAAAGAAAGAACCAAAACTTGGCATGACAGAAGAATTGTAAAGAAATATTTCAATATAGGCGACCTTGTTCTCCTTTTCAACTCCAGGTTGCGACTTTTTCCTGGCAAGATACGTTCAAGATGGACTGATCCTTTTGAGGTCTCTAGAATCCTAAGATCTGGAGCAGTCGAGATAAAGAATAATTCTTGTAGCCCATTCATCGTCAATGGGCAGAGGTTGAAGCACTACGAAGGAGGTGACATTCCCACCAACTACTCCAGCCACACTCTGATTGATCCATTAGTACCAGTTTCTGATATATGAAGCTTACTCGTCAAGCTAACGACGTTAAACAAGCGTTGCATGGGAGGCAACCCATGAGTTTATTTTTATTTTTTGCATTTATTTACTTTTTACTTTATCAAATTTTATTTTTATCTTTATACTAACAGTTGAAAAATTTATGATTCCAGGCATCACCTGCTAGTCGTCTTTGCTAACTACATTTTTCAGGATGGAGCATTTATATGACATGCATGTTTCCTTCCGAGTTGACACTCAGAGACAACGCTATGCGGTCCTTTCACAGCGACCCATGGCACTGACCAGATATCCAGACCATATTTGCATGGAAGCTCTTGTCTTTGAAGCTAGTATCAAGTATCTATGCAACCAGCTAAAGTGGGACGAGTATGCAGATGACCTAAATGTGACATATAGGAACCTCACCTTAGAATTCCTCATTTCATTCGAGTTTGAGCCCTATAATGGCCAAGATGGATATCTCACTTTCAGACTATTCGGGATAGAATACTGTCTTACCCAGAGGGAGTTTGCCGACTTGCTAGGCTTCCAGACCACACCCGATGTTATACCTGAGCTACCAGTTGGCTATTTCATGACTAGGGACATAGAGAAATTCTAGAGAGATATTACTGTTGGAGGGAGCCTTAATCCTTCCACTCAGATATCCCCTGTTATTCACAACCCCACTTTCAGGTATTTTAATATGGTTATTGCTCACACTTTCCTAGGGAAGGACGACACTGATACCCATGTTAGCGAGGAGGAGATCTTTTTCCTCTACTGTGCGACCCAGTCTCGACCTGTAGCCTGTGGAAATTTTCTGCTGTGGAATCTCATGATGACTTCTAAGTCTGTTGAAGGTATCCTCCATGTGGGAGGGACAGTGACTCAGATTGCTTCTGCTTTGGGTCATACAAGTAAGTTATCTCACCTTACCTCTTACTGTGGATATACTACAATGGACATTGATTTCTGTTTGGATCGTGGGCTGATGAGAAGAGTTTACTTTAATCCCAACCAGTATAGACTCCTGATTGATAATGAAACTGTTCACTATTTTACCTTGCCTGATCCCATGATGACTAATTTCCATAACCCTGCCAATTGGAAATATGCCTTAGAAGGTCTTGAAGAGACCGTGGACGAGCAAAAATCACCTCTGGTACCTGAGTATCATCCATGTCCATCGCCAGAAAGGACTACTGTGTTCTCTAATAATTTCTCTTTGCAGCAACCTGACATATATGCACAGGTTGCTGAGCTGCATAGAGAGGTAGCCCAACTTCGTTAGACAGTTCAAGACCTCTGTCTTCAGGTTATGGTTTCGGATGCTTATCACTCTACTGAGGCAGACCTCCTATAGCAGGAAATTGATGATCTTCGCAGTAAGTTAGCTGCAACTCATGGTCCTGAGTCGACCACAGACCCTACCACTCCTTTATGATCCTGATTCATATCTGCACTATTTTGCTGTTTTGTTATTTCTTTTATCATGTTGTTTCCTTTTTCAGACTTATTTATTTTTATGCCTAACTCTTGCATTCTACCTTCTTTTTATTTTTTGTGACTTACCATGATTAAGTATATTTCTTTTTATTTTTATTTTTATCATTTTTCTCTTTAATTAATTGTTTTTTTATGAGTTTATTATTTTCAAGTTATAAACATAAAACCAAATAATTCAATACATCAATCCTTGGAAGCACCAAATGAAGAATTACTGTTTGCACCTTCGAGAAGAAATTGGAATAAGAAGCCCAAACCAACAAAACAAAGAAATTTGAGCCCAACCCAATTTTCGAACATGGCGCCCGCCACCAAGACCATGGCGCCCGCCATGGGGTCTGGGATTATAACGGGCATATTTTCAAAAACCTCCCACTTTCTCCATTTTTATAACACTGCTAGTTTCGTCGGTACAGTTAAATTCTGTCTGTTTAATGTTGAATATGAATATAGCCCCAACGAACTAGCAGCTCTGTTGGGTAGTCCTCATGGTGATGGCGCTATTTGTGAGACCCCTTTGGATTCTGAATGGTCTACTGATGCATTTTCCTTCTGGCGTCAATTGTCAAACTCTTCTATAAATTCTTTTGAAGGAGTTTTAGCATCATTGATCCATAACCCGGCTATTCAAATTTTTCGATATATGCTCGCCAGTACTATTTTTGGCTGGGAGACTCTAACCAAGGTAAATGCTAGAGAACTTCTATTTTTGCAGGGTAGCCTCACTAATAGAAGAATTAATTCAGTCTCGTTTATGATTTCTCACATGATTGTTGTCCTGAGACACACAGGGACCATAGCTTTTGGAGGACTAGTTACATCTATTGCTAGAGCTCTGCACCTTGACACTGAGATAGCTACCCTTGCACCCTTGCCTCCCCGCATAATTAATTTGAAATTTCTAAAAGATATGAAATTGTGCAAGGTGAGGAGAGCGGGTGGTTTTGAACTTATGGTTCGGGGTGTCGCTATCCCATCTGTCGTTCTGCCTTGCACTAGACGTACTGATGTACAAATTGCGAGGAACTGGACCTACGATCTAGATGCCCTACCTTTTACGGGTCCATTACCTCCTAATATTCCACTTGGGAACGAACACGAGACTGATGAAGAATACGAGCAGAGGGATGAACCTCATGCCCCACTTGTGTCCCCCCATCATGCTTCACCCGCACACGATGCACCTTCTACTTCTAACACTTTTGTAGGTACGGCTCCTGGCTTCTACATCACTGAAGAGATGTGGAGTGACCAGCTAGCTCGGGAGGAGAGAAGAGATGGTATAATTTCTGCCATCCAACAGCAGCTGGCAGATAACACGAGTTTTATGGAGGCGTCACGACAGTAGACGGACCGCTCTTTTCAAAGTCTTATGGAATCTCAATTGGCGATATCCCGCGAGCAACATAGGCCACAAGCCCATTTTCAGAGGCACTCCGCCCTCATGGAGGCCACTCAAGGTTCCCTTTTTGGCAACCTTCGCGAGATTCAGAGTTCATAGATTGCCTTGTCCGCCAGATTTGACCAGTTCGAGGCTTCTCAGAGCAGTCGTCGTTGCAACCGATCCCGTCATCCTAGACATTCACCGCAGGATGGTGAGGGACCCAGCCGGCCTTAGTACTTTACTATGTGACTCTTTCCTATTCTTATTTCGTAACATTAGGGTCAATGTTCGATTTAAGTGTGGGAGGAGACTTACTCGCTTTCTTGCTTTATTTTTTTTCCTTTTCCTGCATTTTCCTTCTCGTTATTTTACTTCTTTATTTGCTTTAGTTTGCTTCTTTGCTTTCTTTTCAAAATAATACATGTGTTTGACGAGTCATTTATATCTGTATGGTCTAGTGTATGTCCACTCCCCCATTTCTTGAGCCTAAGCGAAATTTTTTTTCCTAATAAAAACACTGTGTTTTGAACTTAGTTGGGCTATAAGACCTGGTTGAGATAGGATGTAGTATGACTTGGGAAAGCCCTTTCGAAGCATCGGCATAGTTTTTACACCTTAAGCTTCGTAAATTTAGGAATTCGATCCTGATACCCCCTATGACGTGGCCTTAAAATTTTCATTCTTAAATCCTTGAATAGTTTATCCTAGCAGTCAGCTCCGGACTAAGCATGCTCTACGTAGGGGACCGAAGAGAAGTGAATGATCTATATTTTATGTTCTTATTATAAACTACAACGCTGGGATAGGTGACCCTCACAAAGTCATTTAACTCAACAAAAGTTGTATGTTGAAAAATAAAGCAAAAGCAAAAGCAAAAGAAGAAGAAAAAGAAAAAGAAATATTTTTTACCCATCTTTAGTTGGTTCAGAGGTATCTGGTGCTGAACTCGGTAGGGCGGATTACGATCTGATCCCCTGCAACTATAAATGGGTCAATAAAAGGGGTTACACCAACTTTTTGTACCAGAGCCCTGCGTTTTAGGATCAGAATCACTATCCGATCACTTTACTATGAGCATGTACGAATAACGGGCTTAATGTGATTGCGCCTGAATGAAAAAGGATTTGAAAAAAAGGAAAAATATGGGCCTAAGCATAATGGCATGATATGGATTGGTTCGTAAAAGAACGAAGCTTATGTCCATTTTACGGAAGAGTGTCACTACGATATCCTTGGTTTGAATTAGTCAGTACCTATAAATACATCTCTATTTTAATTCCAGAGGCCCATTGCTGCCCAACTTGTTCACTAACACCGTTTTTCTTCTTAATCTATTTAGAGTTCTTGCTTGAGGACAAGCAGAGGTTTAAGTGTGGGAGAATTTGATAACACTTACTTTACACTTGTTTTTGACTCTGATTTCACATGTTATTTAGGTTTTTTATTATTGTTTTCTCGTATTATGCCTATCTTTTGTTTCCTTTTCAGGTATTTCAAATATCCAGAGCTCCCCTGAAGAAATGAAGGAAAACAGGCTGAAAAACAGGAGTTTAGATCAAATTTGCACTCATGGCGTCCACCATGGCGCCAACAATAGGGTAGGCCATGACGTGGACCACCTCCTGCTGACCTCAACTTCCACGTTCCCCACTTCCTTTCATTTACACTCATGGCGGGTGCCACGGTCTCCATGGCGGGCGCCACCTTTGGACGATGTTTTCCCCCCCAAAAGGAGTTGGGGGCATTCATGTGATTTCCTGCATTCCTCATCCTCTATAAATAGAAGTTCCTGATTTCATTTCAATTCATCCAAGCTTAGTTTCAAACTTGATCCAACCATAGTTGTGAACTTAAGCCATATAATTTCACCATTGTAAAGCGATAATTCTTTACATCGGGGAATTATTTGATTGTTGATTGAGTCTGTGATCAAGTTCATAGATTGAGTCTGTAATCGAGTTTGGATCACTTCGGCAGAAGTTTATCTTGCCACATTTATTTTCAACTGCTGTTTATTTCCAGTCGCATTTTACTTCCAGTTTGTACCAAATTTAAAACCTCCCCGTTTGGAGCAAGTTTCTATTTATATATTCCACACTGCTTTTACTTTGTTTATTTCCCACACTGATTTTACTTTGTTTATTTCCCGCACATGCTTTTACTTTGTTTATTTCCCGCACTGCTTTTACTTTGTTTATTTCCCGCACCTGCTTTTACTTTTTTTATTTCCCGCACCTGCTTTTACTTTTTTTATTTCCCGCACCGCACTTTAAATTATTTACTTTCTCGCATGATTTATTTTAACATGTCTGTTTACATTCCCATGTCAGGTTGAACCTTACTGGGCCAGAATGTAAGGAATCTAGTTAGATCGATATTCCAAATAATGTGTCAATAGAAATGCTTATGGGCTATTTTGGTTTTTAATACGAGTATTTTGTACTTTATTGTTGTTGGGTAAGATCAAAAGCCGTCCAACCCTTTGTTAAACTCGGTTAGTTCTAACTGGTCAAAGGAAGCGAAAGCGCTTTATCCGATTAGTTAGGGAATTTTATTATCAAAGAAATCAATTTTGAAACTATTTTCGGACGCGTTTATAGGGTTAAAGTTAGGTTCCCTTTTTATTAGAAATTCCAGATCAAAATACGTTTCAACCTGGTCAAGTACTTTATTTCTTAAAAATAGGTTTATTACTTTAACGCAATGCGCGCCTTTTTATAAGTGAAAATAAGAAGGTATGATTAGAGAGTAAACTCGGTTCTGATTACGCGAAAGCGACAGTTCCTGTTAAATTAGTTCTTTTCTTTAGTAGAAAATATTTCCCTATAAGTAGTTGTATTTCGAAGCATTGCGAATATCATCTGACTAGGTGAATTACATTCGACCCTGCTTTTATATCAGAAGTTTATTTCGCTGCAATTTACTTTCTTGCATGCTAAATTCCCTGTTTAATATTGACTTAGCTAAACACCATAACAATAGGAAACGATAGATTTACGTCTGGTCTCTGTGGATCGATAATCTTTTATATTACTCTGACGCGATTCGTACACTTGCGAATACACTGCATCAAGTTTTTGGCGTCGTTTCCGGGGAGCAATTTCATCAAATTTCGCACCCTATAGTCGCACCGTCTAGACTAAGTTTTACAGTCCGGTTAATGCGAAGATCTCGCAGCACTGGAACCTTATTCAATCCTTTAGCAGAACCTGAACGTTACATCCATTTTCTCCGTAGAATTAGAAAAACCATGGCCGAGAATCGTAACCAAAGACCCCTTAAGGAATTTGCCCAACCGTCAGATGAGGAACCTAGTTCAAGTATTGTAAACCCAGCTAGAACCAGAAATAATTTCGAACTAAAACCCTCATTGCTGCAATTGGTGCAACAAAACCAATTCAGTGGTCTCGCTACTGAGAACCCAAATCAACACTTAAAAACGTTTATACAATTAGCAGACACTTTAAAATGCAATGGTGCTTCGCCTGAGGCAATACGACTAAGATTATTCCCTTTTTCCCTCAAAGATATAACACGAGATTGGTTAGATTCCCTTCCACCCAATTCAATAACAACCTGGGAAGACCTTAGGAGAGTATTTCTCGCAAGATATTTTCCGCCCAGCAAAACTGCTGTCCTTAGAAACCAAATCACTAGATTTGACCAAAACCTGGGAGAATCACTTTTTGAAGCTTGGGAGAGATACAAGGACCTCTTAAGAGCCTGTCCACACCATGGCCTAGAACAATGGCTAATCATCCACACCTTCTATAATGGACTCCATTATAACACAAAGATGTCTATTGATGTTGCCGCTGGTGGCGCATTGATGAATAAACCTTACCTAGAAGCCTGCACTCTCATTGAGGACATGGCCCAAAACCATTACCAATAGGGAACAGAACGAGCTACGATAGAGAAAAAGGAGCCCCAAGGAGGAAAACATGAGATAAGTTCTCTAGACATGATGCAAGTTAAAATGGACGCTCTTTCCTTAAAAGTTCAAAACATGTCTTAAAACCCTAATATTATAGTCGCAGTAGCTTCCCAATGCGAACTCTGTGGGACCCAAGGACATCAACCCGCAGAATGTAACTTGTTGAATAAGCCTTGCTCAAACCAAGTAAATTACACCCAAGGAAACCCATTTTCAAAAACTTACAACCCCGGATGGAGGAATCACCCAAACTTTTCTTATAAAAACAATAGCCCAATACAAAACTCTACACCTCCGAGACCTACAGGTTTCCAAGCCCAAAGACCAAATCAACCTATGGAAGTTGTGGCACCCAAACAAAACCTTGAGAAAATCATGGAAAATTTCATTTCAGCTCAAACCCAGCAAAACAAAGAGTTCCTAAATCATAATATTCACGTAAACGAACTAATCACGCAATTAGGAACTAAGGTTGATCAAATAATTACGCATAACAAGATGCTTGAAACCCAGATCTCACAGATAGCCCAAACACAAGCTCCACAAACTACACCTGGAGGATAATTCCCTGGACAACCTCAACCAAATCCTAACGGGCAAGCTAATTCCATTTCCTTACGAAGTGGGACTACTTATGATGGACCCAAGAATCCAGCCATGAGTACACCCTCACAACCTAAGACAAATGTTTTGCCTACAGACCAAGTGGAGGAACTAGAGGAACCCGAAAAGCAAAAAGAACCAGAATTAAAAGATAAAACTAATAAATCACCACCCCCGTACAAACCCCCAGTCCCATTTCCGCAAAGACTTAAACAAACCAAAATTGACAATCAATACCAGAGATTCGTTAAAGTTATAGAAAAACTCCATGTAGAGATTCCTTTCACCGAAGCCATCACTCCGATATCATCTTATGCTAAATTCCTAAAAGACATCCTGACCAACAAGAGTAGACTTGATGATCCCAAACCTATCAAATGCAATTTTATTTCAGAAAGCAAACTTGCCAAGAAAAAAAAGGATCCAGGAAGTTTTTCCAATCCTTGTATCTTAGGAAATCATACTATTGACAAAGCCTTCTTAGATCTATCAGCCAGTTTGTAGAAGGTTAAACTTAGGAGCATTGCAGCCGACTAAAATGTCTCTCCAGCTGGCTGATAGATCAGTTAAGTATCCTATAGGCATACTTGAAGACATACCAGTTAAGATCGATCAGCTATATTTCCCAACTGATTTCGTGGTTATGGATATTAAAGAAGACGAAGAAATCCCAATCCTCTTAGGTAGACCATTCCTATCAATAGTTGGAGCCATAATTGACGTTAAGAAAGGAAAATTAACATTTGAGGTGGGTGATGAGAAGATAGAATTTATTCTTTCAAAGTTCTTAATGGCACCAGTCATAGGAGATGCTTGTTATGCAATCGACATCATTGACGAGTGTATATTGGGACTTAAGCGAGAGGAATCTAACAAAAATATTAAGTTACCTTCGACCCCCATTATGGAGGACGATGGATTTAAAGGTTTAGAAGCTTACATCGATGACGACCTCTATGAATGTTTATCGCTTACTCCCGATCCCATGCCTTGCCCTTTGAAACCATATTTAGAACTGAAGGAACTTCCCAAGAACCTCAGATACGAATTCTTAGATAAAGAGATGAATCGTCCTGTTATAGTTAACGCTATTTTAAGTCAAGACGAGACAACTCAACTCTTAGAGATCTTACAAAAATATCCCTCAGTTTAGGGTATAACATCTCTGATTTAAAAGGAATAAGTCCATCGGTGTGCATGCACCGGATCTTGTTAGAGGAACACTCAAAACCCTCAAGAGAACATCAAAGAAGAATAAACCCTATAATGAGCGATGTTGTTAAAAGAGAAGTTCTTAAGTTACTAGAGATTGGTATAATTTACCAAATATCATATAGTAATTGGGTGAGCCCTGTGCATGTGGTGCCAAAGAAAGGAGGCATCACAGTCATAGAAAATGAGAAAGGTGAGCATATTGCTAAACGAACAGAAGGAGGTTGGCGTATGTGTATAGATTATAGAAAATTAAACAAAGCAACCAGGAAGGATCATTTCCCTCTTCCATTTATAGATCAAATGCTTGAACGTCTAGCCAGACACTCGCACTTTTGTTATCTAGATGGATACTCAGGATTTTTCCAAATACCTATTCACCCTGAGGATCAAGAGAAAACAGCCTTTACCTGTCCTTATGGAACGTTCGCCTATAGACGAATGCCCTTCGGACTCTGTAATGCCCCTTCCACTTTTCAACGTTGTATGATGTCTATATTTGCAGATTACCTAGATGGAATAATGGAAGTTTTCATGGATGATTTCTCGGGGTGTGGATTCAATTTTAAAGATTGTCTCTCCAACCTCGAAAAAATCCTTGAAAGATGCGTAGAGGTGAACCTAGTGCTAAACTGGGAAAAATGCCATTTTATGGTTAATGGAGGTTTAGTATTAGGACACATTATCTCTGAAAGAGGCATTGAGGTCGATAGAGCCAAAATTGAAGTTATAGAAAACCTCAGCCCACCTAAAACCATTAGGGAGATTAGATGTTTTCTTCGACATGCTGGTTTTTATCGGCGTTTTATAAAAGACTTCTCTAAAATAACAAAACCTTTGACTAATCTTCTAATAAAGGATGTTGAATTGTTTTCGACGGGAAATGTCTCGAATATTTTAAATTTTTGAAATAAGCACTGATTTCAGCTCCGATCATGCAACCCCCAGATTGGACACAACCTTTTGAAATCATGTGCGATGCCAGCGATTATGCAGTTGGTGCTATTCTAGGACAATGAAAAGACAAGAAATTACATGTTATATATTATGCTAGTAGAACCCTAGATACCGCCCAGCTCAACTATGCAACAACAGAGAAAGAATTACTGGCAGTAACTTTTGCGATAGATAAGTTTAGGTCCTACCTAGTTGGAGCAAAGATCATTGTTTACACTGATCATGCTTCCATACGTTATCTATTAAATAAAAAGGACGCTAAACCTAGATTACTTAGATGGATCTTGTTACTCCAAGAGTTTGATCTAGACATTAAGGATAAGAAAGGCACAGAGAATGTTGTCGTTGACCACCTCTCTAGATTAGAACACTTAAAACCTGACTTATTGCCTATAAATGATGATTTCACCTATGACAGACTTATAGCTAAGACTGATGATTTCGAGCCTTACAGAGATAAAGATTTTGAAAAAATTTCAGTAATGAAGAGCGTACCTTGGTACGCTAATTTTGCAAACTACCTAGCTGCAGATATCATACCCCTTGATCTAAATTACCAGCAGAAAAAGAAGTTCTTCAAAGATGTTAAACATTTCTACTGGGATGAACCGCTCCTATTAAAGAAAGTAATAGATCATATTTTCAGGCGTTACATCCCAGAAGAGGAAATAAAAGACATCACCAGACACTATCATTCCGTACCTTATGGTGGACATGCAGGTATATCTAAAATGCACGCCAAGATTCTTCAAGCAGGCCTCTATTGGCCAACTTTATGGCGTGATGTTCATGCCTACATTGTCAAGTGCGACCAATGCCAATGCACCGGGAACATATTGAGACATGACGAGATGCCAATGAAGAATATCCAGGAAGTTGAACTCTTTGATGTTTGGGGTATAGACTTTATGGGACCATTTCCACCTTCAATGGGAAATAGGTACATTTTGGTAGTTGTGGACTACGTGTCTAAATGGATTGAAGCTATTGCATCACCCACAAACGACACAAGAGTGGTAGTCAAGTTATTTAAGAATAACATTTTTCCGAGGTTTGAAACACCCCGTCTCGTTATAAGTGATGGAGGATCACATTTCATATTCAGAATCTTTGATAAGCTCTTGAGTAAGTATGGAGTAAAGCACAGAGTAGCAACACCTTATCACCCACAGACTAACGGCCAAGTATAAGTGTCTAACAGGGAGATTAAACAAATCTTAGAAAAAACCGTTTCAATTTTTAGAAGAGATTGGTCTCAGAAGCTGCATGAAGCACTATGGGCCTACAAAACAACTTTTAAAACCCCTATTGGAACAACCCTTTACCAATTAGTCTATGGAAAATCTTGTCATTTACCCTTCGAGTTAGAGCATAAATCCTATTTGGCCATTAAGACCCGGAATTTGGAATATTTGACTGTTGGTGAAAAGCGCATCCTTGACATTCATAAATTGGAGGAATTCCGCCAGTCTTCCTATGAGAATGCTATAATATATAAAGAAAGAACCAAAATTTGGCATGACAGAAGAATTGTAAAGAAAGATTTCAATATAGGCGACCTTGTTCTCCTTTTCAATTCCAGGTTGCGACTTTTTCCTGGCAAGCTATGTTCAAGATGGACTGGTCCTTTTGAGGTCTTTAGAATCCTAAGATCTGGAGCAGTCGAGATCAAGAATAATTCTTGTAGCCCATTCATCGTCAATGGGCAGAGGTTGAAGCACTACAAAAGAGGTGACATTCCCACCAACTACTCCAGTCACACTCTGATTGATCCACCAGTACCAGTTTCTGATATATGAAGCTTACTCGTCAAGCTAACAACGTTAAACAAGCGCTGCATGGGAGGCAACCCATGAGTTTATTTTTATTTTTTGCATTTATTTACTTTTTACTTTATCAAAATTTATTTTTATCTTTATACTAACAGTTGCAAAATTTATGATTTCAGGCATCACCTGCTAGCCGTCTTTGCTAACTACATTTTTCAGGATGGAGCATTTCAATGACATGCATGTTTCCTTCCGAGATGACACTCAGAGACAACGCTATGCGGTCCTTTCACAGCGACCCATGGCACCGACCAGATATCCAAACCAGGTTTGCATGGAAGCTCTTGCCTTTGAAGCCAGTATCAAGTATCTATGACACAAGCTAAAGTGGGACGAGTATGCAGATGGCCTAAATGTGACCTACAGGAACCTCACCTTAGAATTCTTCAGTTCATTCGAGTTTGAGCCCCATAATGGCCAGGATGGATATCTCACTTTCAGACTATTCGGGATAGAATATTGTTTTACCCAGAAGGAGTTTGGCGACTTTCTAGGCTTCTAGACCACACCCGATGCTATACCTGAGCTACCAGTTGTCTATTTCATGACTAGGGACATAGAGAAATTCTGGAGAGATATTACTGTTGGAGGGAGCCTTGATCCTTCCACTCAGCTATCCCCTGTTATTCACAACCCCGCTTTCAGGTATTTTCATATAGTTATTGCTCACACTTTCCTTGGGAAGGCCGACACTGATACCCATGTTAGTGAGGAGGAGATCTTTTTCCTCTACTGTGAGACTCAGTCTCGCCCTGTAGCTTGTGGAAATTTTTTGCTGTGGAATCTAATGATGACTTCTAAGTCTGCTGAAGGTATCCTTCATGTGGGAGGGACAGTGACTCAGATTACTTCTGCTTTGGGTCATACAAGTAAGTTATCTCACCTAACCTCCTATTATGGATATACTACAATGGACATTGATTTCTGTTTGGATCGTGGGCTAATGAGAAGAGTTTACTTTAATCCCAACCAGTGTAGACTCCTGACTGATAATGAAACCGTTCATTATTTCACCTTGCCTGATCTCATGATGACCAATGTCCATAACCCTTCAAATTGGACATATGCCTTAGAAGGTCTTGGAGAGACCGTGGATGAGCGAAAATAACCTCCAGTACCTGAGTATCATCCATGTCCATCACCAGAAAGGACCACTGTGTTATCTAATAATTCCTCTTTGCAGCAACCCGACATCTATGCACAGGTTGCCGAGCTGCATAGAGAGGTATCCCAACTTCGTCAGACAGTTGAAGACCTCTCTCTTCAGGTTATGGTTTCCGATGCTACTCACTCTACTGAGGCAGACCTCCTACAGTAGTAAATTGATGATCTTCACATTAAGTTAGCTGCAGCTCATGATCCTGAGTCGACCATAGACCCTACCAATCCTTTATGATATTGATTCATATCTGCACTGTTTTGTTGTTTCTTTTATCATGTTGTTTCCTTTTTCAAACTTATTTATTTTTATGCCTAACTCTTGCATTCTACCTTCTTTTTATTTTTTGTGACATACCATGATTAAGTATATCTCTTTTTATTTTTATTTTTTTTTCTATTTAATTAATTGTTTTTTTATGAGTTTATTATTTTCAAGTTATAAACATAAAAGAAAAGAATTCAATACACCAATCCTTGGAAGCACCAAATGAAGAATTAATGTTTGCACCTACGAGAAGAAATTGGAATAAGAAGCCCAAACCAACAAAACAAAGAAATTTGAGCCCAACCCAATTTTCGAACATGGCGCCTGCCACCAAAACCATGGCGCCCGCCATGGGGTCTGGGATTATAACGGGCAGATTTTCAAAAACCTCCCACTTTCTCCATTTTCAACCCCAAAACCTCTCATTTTCTCAACCACCTACTACCCCATTAACCACTCCAACGTCCATTTTTCTAACCATCATAAAAATTCAAACTTTCTCCTCCCAATCTCCAACACCCATTTTTGAAACCCATTTTTTCAATTTTCTTCCAAAGGAGCAACAATGGAGTTCAACGGATACGTTCTTCGTGAAGGAAAACCCGGAGACCGACAACGGAAAATCCTTGAAAAATTGCAAGGACAAGAAATTGTCTCAACCAGGTATGTCGATGAAGACTGTCTGTATACTTTAGGACTTTATCATAGTTTTTTTCATTTAGCTGACATCCTAGGATTGCATGACACTTTTACTAGAAAAGAGCCCACCTTTGAGAGGCTAACTCGGGAATTCTTAAGTTCCCTGATTTATTTGGTTCACCCCGACACTGCTAGTACCGTCGGTACGGTTAAATTTCGTATGTTTAATGTTGAATATGAATATAGCACCGACGAACTAGCAGCTCTGTTGGGTATTCCTCATGGTGATGGCGCTACTTGTGAGACTCCTTTGGATTCTGAATGGTCCACTGATGCATTTTCCTTCTGGCGTCAATTGTCAAACTCTTCTATAAATTCTTTTGAAGGAGTTTTAGCATCATTGATCCATAACCCGACTATTCGAATTTTTTGATATATGCTCGCCTGTACTATTTTTGGCCGGGAGACTCTAACCAAGGTAAATGCTAGAGAACTTCTATTTTTGCAGGGTAGCCTCACTAATAGAAGAATTAATTCAGTCTCATTTATGATTTATCACATGATTGTTGTCCTGAGACACACAGGGACCATAGCTTTTGGAAGACTAGTTACATCTATTGCTAGAGCTCTGCACCTTGACACTGAGATAGCTACCCTTGCACCCCTGCCTCCCCGCATAATTAATTTGAAATTTCTAAAAGATGTGAAATTGTGCAAGGTGAGGAGAGCGGGTGGTTTTGAACTTATGGTTTGGGGTGTCGCTATCCCATCCGTCATTCTGCCTTGCACTAGACGTACTGATGTACAAATTGCGAGGAACTGGACCTACGATCTAGATGCCCTACCTTTTACGGGTCCATTACCTCCTAATATTCCACTTGGGAACAGACACGAGACTGATGAAGAATATGAGCAGAGGGATGAACCTCATGCCCCACTTGTGTCCCCCCACCATGCTTCACCCGCACACGATGCACCTTCTACTTCTAACACTTTGCAGGTACGGCTCCTGGCTTCTACATCACTGAAGAGATGTGGAGTGACCAGCTAGCTCGAGAGGAGAGAAGAGATGGTTTAATTTCTGCCATCCAACAACAGCTGGAAGATAACACGAGTTTTATGGAGGCGTCACGACAACAGGCGGACCGCTCTTTTCAAAGTCTTATGGAATCTCAATTGGCGATATCCCGCGAGCAACATAGGCAACAAGCCCATTTTCAGAGGCACTCCGCCCTCATGGAGGCCACTCAAGGTTCCCTTTTTGGTAACCTTCGCGAGATTCAGAGTTCACAGATTGCCTTGTCCTCCAGATTCAACCAGTTCGAGGCTTCTTAGAGAAGTCATCGTCGCAGCTGATCCCGTCATCTTAGACATTCACCGCAGGATGGCGAGGGACCCAGCCGACCTTAGTACTTTACTAGATGACTCTTTCCTATTCTTATTTCGTAACATTGGGGTCAATGTTAGATTTAAGTGTGGGAGGAGATTTTCTCGCTTTCTCGCTTTATTTTTTTCCTTTTCCTCCATTTTCCTTCTCGTTATTTTACTTCTTTATTTGCTTTAGTTTGCTTGTTTGCTTTCTTTTCAAAATAATACATGTGTTTAACGAGTCATCTATATCTGTATGGTCTAGTGTATGTCCACTCCCTCATTTCTTGAGCCTAATCGAATTTTTTTTCCTAAGAAAAACACTGTGTTTTGAACTTAGTTGGGCTGTAAGACCTGGTTGAGATAGGATGTAGTATGACTTGGGAAAGCCCTTTTGAAGCATCGACATCGTTTTTACACCTTTAGCTTCATAAATTTAGGAATTCGATCCTGATACCCCCTATGATGTGGCCTTAAAATTTTCATTCTTAAATCCTTGAATAGTTTATCCTAGCAGTCAGCTCCGGACTAAGCATGCTCTACGTAGGGGACCGAAGAGAAGTGAATGATCTATATGCTATGTTCTTATCATAAACTAAAACCCCGGGATAGGTGACCCTCACAAATTCATTTAACTCAACAAAAGTTGTATGTTGAAAAATAAAGCAAAAGCAAAAGTAAATGAAGAAGATAAAGAAAAAGAAAAAAAAAATTTACCCATCTTTAGTTGGTTCAGAGGTATCTGGTGCTGAACTTGGTAGGGCGGATCACGATCCGATCCCCCACAACTATAAATGGGTCAATAAAAGGGGTTACACCAACTTTTTATACCAGAGCCCTGTGTTTTTTGATCAAAATCACTACCCGGTCACTTTACTATGAGCATGTACGAATAACGGGCTTAATTTGATTGCGCCTGAATGAAAAAGGATTTGAAAAAAATGGAAAAATATAGGCCTAAGCATAGTGGCATGATATGGATTGGTTCGTAAAAGAACGAAGCTTATGTCCGTTTTATGGAAGAGTGTCACTACGATATCCTTGGTTTGAATCAGTCAGTACCTATGAATACATCCCTGTTTTAATTCCAGAGGCCCCTTGCAGCCCAACTTGTTCACTAACACCGTTTTTCTTCTTAATCTATTTAGAGTTCTTGCTTGAGGACAAGCAAAGGTTTAAGTGTTGGAGAATTTGATAACACTTACTTTACACTTGTTTTTTACTCTGATTTCACGTGTTATTTAGGTTTTTTATTATTATTTTTTCATATTATGCATATCTTTTGTTTCCTTTTCAGGTATTTCAAATATCCAAAACTCCCCTGAAGAGTTTAGGTCAAATTTGCACTCATGGCGTCCAGCATGGCGCCAACAGGAGTTTAGGTCAAATTTTCACTCATGACGTGGACCACCTCCTGCTGACCTGTTCGAAGGAAGCCTTTTCCTCAATCAAAGCTTGTGGTTGAAACAAGCTAATGCCCAGTCGAAGCTTGTATCGAAGAAAACATATTGCCAAATCAAAAGCTCAAGCTCGAAGGAAGCATATTGCCCAATCAAAGCATGTGGATCGAAACAAACATAAAGGGAGTTATTGCCTTGTGTCTGTTTATCATGAGGGAAGTTCTTGGCTTCTGAATCGAAGGGTGTTCTCTCAAGGGAAGCAAGAACTTAGTCAAATCTTGTATAAAGATATCTCTTCGCTCAAATGAAGTTTGTGAGAGGCAAAGTCTGCAAGAGTTCCTTGGTGCAAGTGGATTCAAAGGATGCATAGAGATGATTACTTTGTCCCATCGAAGCTTTTCCAAATGAAAACAAACATGCAAGCAGCATATGCCCAATCGAAGTAGGCTTGTAGGCAGTAAACTTGTCCAAATCGAAGCAGGCTTGCAGGAAGCTACTTGTCCAAATCGAAGCAGGTTTGCAGGCAGTACGCTTGGTGAATCGAAAGGTTTGTAGGCAACTATTTTGTCCAATCGAAGAGTTTTCCTTGCAGGGGGCACATGCGGCCAGCAAGTCATGGCCTTCGATTGCAAGTATGCAGGTAGCACATTTGTCCAATCGAAGGGCTGAGTCGAAGGAGGCCTATTTTCTCCAAATTTGTCAAAAATGTTATTTTTATCTGTTTTCTCCCTTTTTGACAGTTTCCTTTTAATTTTGGTATTGGAAAATCCCAATGTACTTGTTCAAGCTTGAACCTTGAAAATCCTTGTGAGAAAGGCCTTGAAGAATGAGAGGGCAAATTTTGGGGTATAACACCGTCCAACCCTTTGTTAAACTCGGTTAGTTCTAACTGGTCAAAGGAAGCGAAAGCGCTTTATCCGGTTAGTTAGGGATTTTTATTATCAAAGAAATCAATTTTGAAACTATTTTCGGACGCGTTTATAGGTTTAAAGTTAGGTTTCCTTTTTATTAGAAATTCCAGATCAAAATAATTTTCAACCTGGTCAAGTACTCTATTTCTTAAAAATAGGTTTATTACTTTAACGCAATGCGCGCCTTTTTATAAGTGACAATAAGAAGGTCTGATTAGAGATTAAACTCGGTTCTAATTACGTGAAAGCGACAGTTCCTGTTAAATTAGTTATTTTCTTTAGTAGAAAATATTTCCCTATAAGTAGTTCTATTCCGAAGCATGTCGAATATCATCTGACTACGTGAATTACATTCGACCCTGATTTTATATCTAAAGTTTATTTCGCTGCACTTTACTTTCTTGCATGCTAAATTCCTTGTTTAATATTAACTTAGCTAAACACCGTAACAATAGGAAACGATAGATTGACGATTGGTCTCTGTGGATCGATAATCTTTTATATTACTCTGACGCGATTCGTACACTTGCGAATACACCGCATCATCATACATGGGTTAGTTTCTGTGATACGGTGGGAGAACTGACTTGAGGTTTTGCGTTTGTTTTCGCAAATGTTTCGGTTGAGCAAGAGTCGCCACCGACTTTTTATTTTATCCTAAGGAAAGGTTAAAAAGCACAGCAAAAACCTTTGAGATGTTTTCTTGGGTTCGGGGAGTAGATTATAGAAAGGGAAGGTATTAGCACCCTTTCTATCCATGGTTATCCATGGGCTCTTAGTTACTTGCTTAGATCACTTGCCTTTTGTTTTCAATTGTTTTAAATGGTGCTTGTGTGTGTGTGGGTTTGAAAATGTTTTGAAAAGAAGCCAATGTGGTGGCAACCTTTGTAATGATCCATGTGGGGATGTATACAAAGATGTATGTCTTTTGAAAAGGTTTTCATTTGTTTTTGAAAGTTGTTTTGAAAGTGTAGTGATGTGTGGTTTTTGAAATAGGCAAGTGTTTTAGTTTGCAAGATTGATTCAAGTAACTAAGAGGTTATCTACTCCTAAATTTCTCAAAAAGATTATTGCTATGTTTTAACCCTTTTAACAAGTTTGTTCCACCATTACATTTGGTGGACAATCTTATGTTAGGATGTGAAAGGGACGGGCACGGGTCATCGTTTAGACCATAATTGCAATGGTGCCAAGTATCTTTGGGCATTTTCTTTAAGGGACTTGATCATTTGTTTTGGAAGTATTTTGAAAATGTTATCGAGGGACTATGATCATTTGGTTTGTTTGTTTTGCCCAAAGAGAGTTGACATGCAATATGGCCCAATTTTGAAAGGCAACAAGTGGAATACCCTAGGGGGTGCAAGTGTGATTTGTGTGTTCAGTTTCATGCTTATTTGTCTTGAGATTAGGTCATAACTATTTTGTCGTTTTTCGCATACAAACCCTAATTCTAACATGGCATAATTAGAAAGCAATAAAGTGCGAAAATAAATTAACTAAGCTATTACAAAACCAAATATGGGAAGGGGGGTACAAATGTTCAAATGGGGATTTTGACAAGGAATTTAAACCTAAAACTATTACATCAATGTTGAAATATTCTACAAGATGATTAATTTGCATAGATTAAATAAAATAAGACAAATATGCAAGAATGCAAAAAGAATTTTTATATGTATGAAAAAAAAGAATTATTTATGTAAAATAAAAAGAAAATAAAAAGGTATTATTTTTTGGAGTATTTTCATATTTAGGGTAAAACCCTAATTCTATTAAATAAAATGTATTATTATTTAATTCAATACAAGTATTTATTTATTATGTACAAAAATAAAATAAAGTGAAGTATTTGTCAAAAATGTATTTTCATATTAAATATTAATAATAATAAAAAAAGTGTATATATTTTGCATTTACCCTAAATATATTAATAAATATATGTATGTATGTATTATTTTAAATATGTGTTATATATATATAAATAATAATAATTTTTAATATTTGTAAAAAAAAGAATCTTTTTATGTAAAATATTTTCAGAAGGTATAATAAAATAAAAATGAAAATAAAAGTATTTTTACATATTTCTCAATATTTTAATGAGATGTATATATTTATTTATTTATGTATCAATCAAAAGAAAATCATATAAATACCTAATAAATTAAAAAAAGGTGAGAAAAAAGATTTTTATATTTTTAATAACATGAGAAAAAATAAATGAATCAATCAAAAAAAGAAAAAGTCAGAAATCATTAAAAATAAGCCAAATGGGCCTAGGGGGTGTGAAAGTAAAAGATTGGTGCAAACAGAAATAACCAAACAGGCCCAGCCCAGAAAACTCCTTCTTCAACCTCCAGACTGTATGAACAACAATGAACACGCGTTTTCTATCTTCCAATTCCTGGACTTTCAAGCAAAACTCATAACATGAAAAGTGTAGAGCATTAAGAGACGAATTCAGGGATATAAAGAACTTGACTTAACTCTCTAAGATGAGGGAGAATTTCTTCTCCCCCAATTTCTGACCTAGTTTTTCATCAATGTTCAGAACCAAAATTCTCTAAGCATACATAATATAAATGAAATCTAATCATATGGGCATGTTCAGGGCTATGATTGTGACATGTTTCCTTCACAAACCTAAAGCTAACAATGCCTATACTGAGAGATAGAACTTCATGAAGATACCTGTTCAGTTGGAATCGTGCTTTGCAATGGAAGAGTTTTCAGAGCAAGATGATGATTTGTATAGCTTCTTTGAAGTGTAAGGATGCTATTCCAAGTTCTACTTTGTCTTGAAACTCCCTGAATCGTGCTAGAGAACTTCAACTGCAAAACAGAAAAATAAAAATGGTAAAGTGGCTTGGAAGTGTTACAGATCGTGCTTTAGCTTTTGGATAGCTTGCATAGATGGTAAGGAAGGTATGTGAACTGGTTTGGGCAAGAATGCTTGAAAGGATTGAGAGTTGGAACTCAATCTGCAGAGGTTGCTCTGTTTGGGCAGTTTCAAGGTGATTCTGAGTTTTGGGATGGATTGGAGGTAAAAGGCTCGTGCTTTAGCTTGGTTTAGATGTGTGGAATGTGTTTGATCAGTTTGTCTAAGTGTTTGTAAGCTGGTTTGTAAGTTGGTACAAGTTATGCCATGTTTCTTCTATGTGAAGCAAGAAAATGCCAACTTTTTTCTAGGCTTGTACAGGCCCCTCAAAATATGCTGCATCTTTTAGTCTTGATCAGTGTGTTATGTCCATGATTCTTGTGTCCAAAGATATTCATTGTACCATTTGATTTGCAAACTTGACATAAAGTTCTACTTTGCAAAAATGGATAAATCACTTTTTCCAATTAAGGCTTAATTCCTTGTGTAATAACTATATGAACAAAACAAAGCTAAAACACAATGGATTGGCATTTAATTATTGAGTAAGAAAAGGATTAGAGGCCTGTAACTAGCTTGCCCATGCTGATTTGAAAAATTGCAAAGTGTATGAACATGTACATGGCCATGAATCAAAGTGACTTTTGCCCATTTTGCAAAATTCGATTCTCCCTAACCATGAGGTTGTTTGAGAAGTTCTTGGACATTTTGGAAAGCTTGGAATGTGTACTACAATCCATATTTGAAATGAAAATTGAAATTCCAAGTGGAAGTGTATGGAAAATGGCCTGGAAGTTAGGTAGAAAACCTTGTCAAAAAGGTCAAATTTTCACTAAGTTATGAATGGTTTAGTGCCCTTATTCAAAAATTTATAACTTGAGATACAAGCCTCATTTGGGAAAACTTTGTGAATTAAAGTTGTAGATTATGCAACAAGCTACAACTTTCATGTTTTGACTTTTGTTTGAATCCAAATGAATCTTGGTGAAAAAGTGGGGCAAAGTTGGGAAAAAATTAGGGTTTTCCATAACTTAGAAAAATTCTAAGTTATGAAAAATTCCATTTCAAACCCTAATTTGCATTTCTTGGTTTCTTGGTGAACAAGTTTCATGATTTGGCATGTTTTGATGAAAAATGGATCTTGACTCTTGATTTTGACCAAAAAGTCAAAGTTTGACTTTTCAGTATACAGTCAAAATTGATCAATTGACTGGGAAATTCAACTGTCAATCTTGTGTACTTGGGATCTTTTGAGTTTGTTGAGCATGTCAAAATAATTCCATGGGGTCCTTGAGTCCATATGTGAGCTTGGTTTGCCATTGGCTAGGTCAAACAGTCAAAAATTACCCTTGTGCAGTCAAAACCCTAAAAATGACCATTTTGCCCTTTTGGTGATCTGATCAAATTTCTTGTGGAATTGTGATCCAAACTTGATCAAATGGTCCATATGAGTTCATAATGTTGATGTGGGTCAATTTTCATGAGATTTGACTGTCAATTGGCCACAGTTTACTTTTTCCCAATACAACTGATTTCTAGGTCATCTGTCCAATTGACTGGGCAAAACTTGGAATCAAGACTTGAAACTTGGTATGGATAAACTTGGGAGTCCAATATGAAGCATGAAAGTCATCTTAGGCATTTTAGGTCAAAACATCTTTGTTCAAACACAAACCCTAATTTGAGTCCACAGTGCAAGGAGAAGTCTTGAGCAGAGGAAACCCTAACTGGATCTTGATCTTCAAGGTTTTTGTGATGAGAAAATGTTGGGGAAATGGGAGGGAAAATTTTGGGGTACAACAGTTGCCCCTGTTCAATCTTCTTGGACCTGAAGAGTTAGATTGGCAAGTTTGCCTTTCGTGACTCGAGGGTAAAAGGAGATTGGACACTAGAGTGCCCGGAAATTTGCACTCGCATGTTGGAGTCTCAACAATGTGATGTCGGGGATGGGCTTACAGATGCCATTTGGAGAGATGGTGGATAGGGAGATGGGCTTATAGATGCCATCTGGAGATGTGACAGATCCTTGTCGGGAATGGGCTTATAGATTCCATTTGGAAGTGTTGATCGCATAAGAAATTCCTTAGCGAGAACTTGTGTATTTGAGAAAGACAGATGTTTTCCTGGCTTGTTACAGGTGTTTGATCTTCAATCTCTTTATGCAGATATGCCCTGGCTAGATACAGGTGTCGAATCTACAAACGGTTACTCACAGATGTGCCCTGGCTGGATACAGGAATTGAATCCGGAAATAGTTGTCAACAGATATGCCCTGGCTGGATACAGGAATCGAATCTTCGAACTCTTCAGACGTGCCCTGGCTAGATACAGGAATCGAGTCTGGAAATGTGGTCAACAGATATGCCCTGGCTAGATACAGGAGTCGAATCTGGAAATGTTGTAGTTGATTGATGTGCCCTGGCTGGATACAGGAATCGAATCTTCGAACTCTTCAGACGTGCCCTGGCTAGATACAGGAATCGAGTCTGGAAATGTGGTCAACAGATATGCCCTGGCTAGATACAGGAGTCGAATCTGGAATTGTGGCAGTTGAAGGTAGTTGTCTTTGGGATTGTCTTTTTCCTGAAAAGGCAAAAACATAAGTTGTATGCAATGTCATGACGTATGATATGCATGATGTCATGATGTTCAACATGAGATAGTGTTGTATGCACTTTATCATGTATGTAAGCAAGATGTATGGAAATGTGAAATGTTTATGAATGTAATTTTGTCTTAGGAAAATAAATCCTTGACGAACGGCCGGGGAGTTGCTCTGTGGCAGAGATACTTTGCTGAAGTTTGACGAGAGGCCTGCTGAGGACTTTAATGATGGATTCCGCTGGGGATAATGAAAGATAAACTCCGCTGGGGAATGGAAGAACTTTGCCGAGGGCGATCTTCCGTGGCAATTAGCTGAGGATAACCCAGTTATAAGCCCTTGTGAGGAATAACTCTGAATAAAGCTCGAGAGAGACGTCCGTATCCTGTAGGGAACAAGCTTCCGGAATCTAACGGGGATGAGCTTTAAGACCTGCCGGGGAATGTTGTGCCTTTTTAGGATCGACGGGGAATCAACTCCGCTTGGGGAAAGTATTGCTGAATTTTGTCTTACTCTGCGGGGCGTTGAGATGATTTGGTCACATTCTTCGGTCGAATCTACCTGGGTACCTTGGCGGACAAAGCAACCAGACTGCATCAGACAACTTCATATTGCCCCTGTCTCTGATGTCACCGGTAATTAATCTTTTGTTTTATATGCAAATATTCATGAATCAGCAATTTAATGTCAAATGCATATATCAAAAATGAACATTGGACGTTCTTCGCAAAACAAAACAGAAAAAAGAAAAACAATGGCAATTTGTATGGACAAGTGAATTTGTATTGATTTGAACTTTGCCTGTGAATAGGCGTTTTCGTACAAGAGGCTGACATCCTAGTAAGAGGACGCCGCCAAATAACATAGAGTTTACAATTTTGAAAAGAAAACAAAACAGCTATGTGAACAATCCCACTGGGTTCCAACTCTGCTATCGCCTTTATGTCTCCAAGCGTCTCATCGCTTTGCTGCCTAGTTGAAGATGAAGCTGATTGGTCGATGCCGAAGTCTGAGCCAGATAGTTGATGCCGAATTCCGGATGCGAAGTGATCCAACGAGACATAGTGTTACGCTTTATCCCTAACTTTTGCCTGGACCGCCCTTTCGGGTTTTCAGTCCATCGGGATACCCATTTTTGCCCAAGCCGCCTTTTCAGGTTTTCGACTTGTCGGGTGTACAGATTTTTATTAATTTCATCCCTTATTTTTGCCCGAACCCTTTTGGTTCGCCGGGAAGCCCTTATTTTTGCCTAGGTGTGTCAACCTAGCGGGTCTTTTATGTATGCGTAGTATTTTTTCACTATGTCTGCATTAGCGGGGTGAGGAAGGTCGTCACCATCCATGGTGGTTAGGATCATGGCTCCTCCTGAGAACACATGTTTGACCACAAATGGCCCTTCGTACGTAGGGGTCCATTTGCCCCGGGGATCACTTTGAGGAAGGATGATGCGTTTGATTACCATGTCCCCAACTTGATACTCTTGTGGTCTGACTTTCTTGTTAAATGCCCTGATCATCCGTTTTTTATACGTTTGACCGTGACAGATAGTAGTGAGCCTCTTTTCGTCAATCAAATTTAATTGATCAAGTCGAGTCTGGATCCAATCATCTTCACTCAAGTCTGCGTCCTTCATTATCCGGAGAGAGGGTATCTGAACTTCAATTGGCAAGACTGCCTCCATGCCATAGACCAAGGAGAAAGGAGTTGCCCCGGTTGACGTCCTTGCTGAGGTACGGTAACCATGAAGAGCGAACGGTAACATCTCGTGCCAATCTTTGTAGGTCACTGTCATCTTCTGCATAATTTTCTTGATATTCTTATTAGCTACCTCTACAGCCCCATTCATCTTCGGCCGATAGGGAGAAGAATTATGGTGATGTATCTTAAATTGTTCACAGAGTTCAGTGATCATCGTGTTATTGAGATTGGTACCATTGTCCGTAATGATTCTTTCTGGGACACCGTACCGACAGATCAGATTATGCCGGATGAAACGTGCCACGACGCTCTTGGTTACTGTGGCGTAGGAAGCTGCCTCAACCCACTTCGTGAAATAATCGATCGCCACCAAGATGAAGCGATGCCCATTGGATGTCGTCGGTCGGATCTCACCGACCATATCAATCCCCCACATTGCAAAAGGCCAAGGTGCCGTCAGGACGTTCAGAGGAACCGGAGGGATATGCACCTTATCAGCATAGATCTGGCATTTGTGACAAGTTCGAGAGTGTTGATAACAATCGGCTTCCATTGTGGACCAGAAATATCCTGCCCGAAGGATTTTCTTAGCCATGGTGTGTCCACTGGAATGTGTTCCGAATGTACCTTCATGCAGTTCTACCATGATTTTCTCTGCCTCAGCCTTATCCACACAACGTAGTAGAGTTGAATCATGATTCCGTTTGTAGAGGATGCCGTTGCTGAGGAAGAATTTTGCCGCAAACCTCCTCATGAACTTCTTGTCATTGACAGATGCACCTTCAGGGTATTCCTGAGCTTCCAAGTACCTCTTCACCTCGTGATACCAAGGTTTTTCAGTCACCTTCTCAGCCTCAAGCTTGCAGCAGTATGCCGGTTCATCCAACTTCCAGATAATGATCCGGGGAGCCTCATTGTCACATTTAACTTTGAACATTGAAGACATCGTAGCTAGTGCGTCCGCTAGCTGATTCTCCTCTCTCGGGAAGTGCTCAAAAGTTATTTCTTCAAAGTGGGGAAGCAAGGTTGACACATACTCCTTGTAAGGAATAAGATTTGGGTGTTTCGTATCCCACTCGCCTTTGATCTGCTTGATCACGAGAGAGGAATCTCCGAAGACACTCAGAAATTTGATCCTTAAGTCGATTGCAGCTTGTAAACCCATGATACATGCCTCATATTCTGCCATGTTGTTGGTGCAGTTGAAACATAATCGGGCGGTGAGTGGAGTATGAGTTCCTTTGGGGGATATGATTACAGCGCCGACGCTGTTACCCAAAGCATTGGAGGCTCCGTCAAAATGCATAGACCATCGGGATCCTTCCTCAGGTCCTTCATCCGGTCCAGGTACTTCATAGTCAGTTACCACCATGATGTCTTCGTCCGGAAAATCAAAGTTCAATGATTGGTAATCGTCTACAGGTTGGTGTGCCAAATGATCTGCCAGTACACTTCCTTTAATCGCTTTCTGAGTTGTATACTGGATGTCGTATTCTGTCAAGATCATTTGCCATCTCGCTATTCTTCCAGACAGAGCAGGCTTTTCAAATATGTACTTGATGGGATCCATCTTTGAAATCAATAGAGTAGTATGAGTCAGCATATACTGTCTCAGCCGGCGAGCAGCCCATACTAGAGCGCAGCAAGTTTTCTCAAGCAGTGAGTAACGAGACTCACAGTCGGTAAACTTTTTGCTCAAGTAATAAATAGCGTGCTCTTTTCGGCCAGACTCGTCATGCTGCCCCAGCACACACCCCATTGAATTATCAAGCACTGTCAAGTATAGTATCAGAGGTCTTCCTTCCACTGGTGGCATAAGAATGGGTGGCTCTTGGAGATATTCCTTTATCTTTTCAAAGGCAACCTGGCATTCATCGTTCCAGCGTACTACTTGATCTTTCTTCAGTAATTTGAAGTTTGGCTCACAAGTAGCAGTCAGATGTGAGATGAATCGGGCAATGTAATTCAGTCGTCCCAGGAAGCCTCTGACTTCTTTCTCTGTCTTTGGAGTCGGCATCTCTTGTATGGCTTTTACCTTGGCAGGGTCCACCTGAATACCTTTGTCGCTTACAATGAAACCTAGCAATTTTCCGGATCTGACCCCAAAGGTGCATTTGTTGGGATTCAACCTTAGCTTGTATAACTTGAGTCGGTCAAACAGCTTCCTCAAATGGTCAAGATGCTCCTCCTCAGTTTGAGACCTTGCAATCATGTCATCAACGTATACCTCAATCTCATGATGGATCATATCATAAAATAAAGCAACCATGGCACGTTGATAGGTTGCCCCAGCATTTTTCAATCCGAATGGCATGACCTTATAACAGAAGGTGCCCCACTGAGTCACAAAGGTAGTCTTTTCCATATCCTCCGGAGCCATCTTGATCTGATTATACCCTGAAAAACCATCCATGAAGGAGAAAACCTTGTGTTGAGCGGTATTGTCAACAAGAACATCGATGTGAGGTAAGGGGAAGTCATCCTTGGGGCTTGCCCTGTTCAAATCTCTGTAGTCGACACACATTCTGACTTTACCGTCCTTCTTCGGTACTGGCACCACATTGGCAACCCACTGAGGGTAAGAAGTTACTGCTAGAAACCCGGCGTCGAATTGCTTCATAACCTCAGCCTTGATCTTTTCAGACATCTCTGGGCGCATACGGCGGACCTTTTGCTTTACCGGAGGGCAATCTTCCTTGGTTGGCAGGTGATGAACTACAATGTCGGCATCCAAACCAGGCATATCTTCATAGGACCAAGCAAATATCTCCATGTAATCACGTAGCATCTGGATCAATCGCTGTTTCACGCTGAGCTCTAGATTAGCCCCAATCTTGACCTCTTTCCTATCTGTCTCAGTACCCAGGTTAATTGTTTCTACCGGCTCTTCATGTGGTTGAATAGCCCTCTCTTCCTGGAGCAGCAGTCTTGCGAGTTCACCAGGCACTTCGCAATCATCTTCACCTTCGTCTTCGGCCAAGTTGATTGGATTCTCGAAGTCATAACTGGCGGTAGCAGAGCTGTTACCAGTGAGATCAGAGTGGATTGAAACCTGTATAAGTGAGTGTGTGTAAATATAGCTGTTTTGCAATATATATAACACAAAGAAAAAGAGCACAAGATTTGAAATGCAACAAACGTCCAATGTTTTGATTGATGATATATGAAAATGTCATACAAAAAGCCCTCACCAATGGAGCTACGATGCCCCGGGTAGGACACCGAGCCAACAAAGTTTTAACATATTGTTTGTTACAAATTGGAAATCAAAAGAAATTAATTACTGCGTGACAAATGTGATAGGTGTAAAATCCTTTGTCGTCCAGTTGCTCGGTCCGTTGCTGGTAGTCGGGTAGATCCAACTGTCAAACTCTGCTTCCTCTACATCCTCCTCGATAGCATTCACCCTTGGGTTGGAGATAAACACCGGAGCCTTTCTGATCTTTTCCTTGCGTACATCCCTCTGAGCCTCTGCAGTAAAGCCCAGCCCAAACTTGTCGTTCTTTTGAGTGAAGTCAGGAAGCTGACCCCAGTTTACACAATTGCCTTTCTCGATTACAGCCCGAGCATCCTTCAAGGACGCCATCTTCAACGGAAAATCTTGTTCAACCACTGCCTCAGCTGATGCCAACACTGGAGGTACTTCCTCAAAATGCTGGAAGGGGGTTTCAATAAACTCCCCGTCCATCTCGATATACCGGAATGAATTCAAATGACTAACCATGTATTCCTCCTCACCCTGCATAGTAACAATCTTCCCTTTGACAGGGTATTTGAGCTTTTGGTGTAGAGTGGATGTTACTGCCCCAGCTTTGTGAATCCAGGGTCGCCCCAACAAGCAGGAGTAAGATGGACGAATATCCATTACATAGAATGTTGAGTTGAAAACTTGGGAACCCACACGAATGGGGATGTCTACTTCACCGTGCACCATCCTCTTAGAACCGTCGAAGGCTCTAACAATGATGTTACTAGGTTTCAACTCCAGGCCCTCACAATCCAAGCGATCCAATGCTTTCTTGGGCAAGACATTCAGGGAAGAGCCGGTATCCACTAACACGTGTGCGAGAGTAGTGCCCCTGCATTCTATGGAAACATGCAGGGAATCATTGTGATTTTTCCCTTTGGCGGTAAGGTCAGCATCCGAGAATCCTAAGCCATTGTCAGCCGTCAAATTAGCCACACAGTCGGTGAATTGATCCACGGAGGTCTCTTGTGGCACATGGGCCGTTTTCAGAAATGAAATCAGGGCTTTCGCATGGGCCTCTGAGCATAGCAGCAATGATAACATAGAGATTTTGGAGGGAGTATGCCCCAACTGTTCAACAACGTTAAAGTCACTCTTTTTGATAATTTTAAGGATTTCCTCCATTTCTTGTTGGGAGGATTCCACAGCAGTCTTCTTTCTTGGTGCCTCCGTCCTGGCAGGTGAATCGGTAGCAACTTCTTTGCCCCGAGTATCAGAAGACTCGGCGGCAGTAGTAGACACAGGAACTTGAATTGGGACATGCACACTTGCGGGTGTGATGGTGAGAGGTTTTCGGATAACTGGCGGTGCAATGTCAGGCGAGAAGAGCCTGCCACTGCGGGTAATCTTGGCGGGACCAGTGATGTTACTGATACTGGTACTGGTGTTGAACTCCTGCTTCACCCCAAGCACATACACGTCGGCTCCATAATGCCATGGAACAGCTTTATCAGACTCATATGGGAGAGGCCCCGGGACAATAATAGTGATGGGTGCAACAGACATAATTTGGACTGGTTTCTTCACAGGAGCTTTGACAGGATTATAAATTGTGACAACAGATATTTCTTCAATGGAAACAGACGGAACAGCAGTTTTCTTGAACAGAATTTCCTTGCTATCCATCAGGCTTTAGATGCCCGATTTCAGCAGTGGACAACCGGTAGGGATAACAGCACATAGGAGGCAACCCTTACTACAACCCAGAAATAAACCGGCTAGTAGTAAGTTCCTCTTAACAGTCAAAAGAGGGGTAACAACTTCATTCACCGAAACAGCATACAACTCTTCCTCAATGGCGTTTACTCTATGCTGGGGCATAGGAGCAGTTACAACATTCGGTCTCTCAGGTGCTTCAAACTGAATTTCCTTTGCGTCGATAAGATCTTGCACTTTGTTTCTCAAGGCCCAGCAATCATCAGTAGTGCGCCCGGGACTATCAGAATGATAAGTACACCGGGCATTTGGATTATACTTAGGAGACGCAGTGTTGACGACCTTAGGAGCTTCTTTGAGGGTCACCAAGTTGGTTGATAACAATTGGGGTAAAATTTGAGATAAGGTCATACTCAGCCGAGTATACTGCCTCTTGGGCCTTTCACTTCTTTATTGATTGTACTGCTGAGGAGCAACAACAGGTTTTGAGATGACCAGAGCATTGGCGGCTTGGCGACTTTCGGGCTTGACTTGTCGTCTAGGACCATAGACGGCGCTTGCTTCTTTCTTAAACAGCCTCTTCTCAGTACTTGTAGAGGCAGCCTTTTGTATCTTGCCTGACCTGATGCCAGCTTCAATTCTTTCTACCGTTAGAATCAAATCCGTAAACCCAGCGGAGGAGTTACCAACCAAATGATTGAAAAATGGACCATACAAAGTCCCTAGGAACATATCAACCAGCTCACGATCAGTCAATGGAGGCTGCACCCTGCCAGCCAAATCTCTCCATTTTTGTGCGTATTCTTTGAACCCTTCACCCGTTCCTAGAGACATACCCTGAAGTTGGGTACGCGTAGGAGCGAGATCAGAATTGTATTTATATTGTCTGTAGAATGCGGTTGCCAAATCTTCCCAGTGTCAGATGCTAGTTCCATCTAATTGGTATAACCATTCAAGCTGTGACCCCGAGAGGCTATCTTGGAAGAAGTGAATCCAGAGGTTCTTATCCGCCGTGTAAGGTTGGATTTTCCTTACGTACGACCTCAGATGCAGCTTTGGGCAGGAGACCCCATCATACTTGGCGAAGGCAGGCGCCTTAAACTTGTGTGGAATTACTACCCCAGAAGATAACCCCAGATCTCCGAAATCCAGTCCCGGCACATTCTGAATTTCCATGGCGCTCAAGCGGTCCTCCAATTGCTTGTATCTGTCAGCAGCAGGTGGGTATTGTTCGTCATTATAGTCCGTCTCGTTGTCGGAGACTGCGGGACTAGGAGCTCCTCCCCCTTGGGGACTATTTTTCTCAGCAGAAGAAGTAGTTGGTTCAGCTTCATTATGGAGTGTGTTCCCAAATCTGCGTCCGGTGTTGAACAACGCAATCCTCTTTTTCTTCTTCTTCTTCAGGAGTAGAGTCTTCAACTCTTGCTGACCTTGGGCTAGGCTTAGGACCATCTCTTGAAACTGTGCACTTTGGGCCTGAAGGGCCTTGATTGCTTGCTCACTGGATGAGTCTGGATTCATGATGACTGTTCAAAATAAACAGCGAAGGAGATTAAGCAACCTGTGAAATAGGGTACCTGCTATGCATATGGTGCAATGGAATGCGTATGTTTTATGTTTTCAAAGACAAACAAGATTCAACTTTGTAGACAAAAAGGGAAACACACTTCATTAGATTAAAATTTTCAATTGTTCAACAATTTGCCCTTAGGCATTACAGGAATGAAAAAAATACTGGAAAGGAAATAAAAGTTATAAAAGGAAATATCCAAAGCCCATCAATGCTCCCATGGCCTCCTTTTCTCAGTGTTGATGTAGTTGTTCAGGACCCTCTCTTCCTCCAATTGCTTAGTTAGCCTCTGGATCTTCCGTTCCTGCTCGTTGAACTTCTCCCGATAGAAATCTCGTTCTTCCTTTAGTTGCGCCCAAGATCTCTTCATTGTGTCAAAATCAGTAGGTATCTGAGGAGGGAGGACAGTTGGAGGAACCCCATCTTCATCAGGAGATTCAAGAATGAGAGGTCTAACAGCTTCGTACGGCATACCTAACCTCTGAGCACGGATGCGGACCCACTTACAATAAGGTTCCATTGGTAGAGAAGTCTTTGGTCCTAACTCATGTGGGTCAGCTTTGTGAATTCTAACCCAAGCTCTAATGAATCCATGGCATAGTTTGTCACTGTCTGCCTGAAACTCAAAATGGAAGTGAGGAACCAGCATTTCATGAGGCCCATCTCCTCTGGCTCTTCCAAACTGACGGAGAGCTAAGCATGGATTGTAAGAGATTCCTCCTTGGATACCAATCAACGGAACATTAGGGTATTCTCCGCAACGGTCAATAACAGCTACCTCATCCAAACCTCTGAGAGTCCAAGTGATGTCACTATCAGTGAGAGACATTAACCTCCGAGCCCAACATTTTCCTTCTTCATTCTTCAGCACGAACTTAGGAAGGTGCGAAATAAACCACCTTACTAGCAAAGGAGCACAACACCACGGAGTTCCCCGTTTTCGAGCAGTACGAGCATAAAGTTGTTGTAGAATATCACCCAAAAGAGTGGGTACCGGATTCCGAGACATGAAGATCCTTATGACATGGATACTGATAAAGGTGTCAGGATTGGGAAACAATACCAGACCATAGATCAAAAGAGCCAGAATATCCTCGTACGCCTTGAAGTCCAAGTCATTCCAGAAATCATTAGCCTTGCCAACCAGAAATTTGACCAAAAAGCCCTTTACCCCATTTCTAGTTTCCCAGTTGTACAATACCTCTTCTTTGGTCAAGGGGAGAATTGCAGCAATCTCTTCAGGCCTAGGAGTCTTTTCCAAACCAGTGAATGGAGTTTGTTCCAAGACAGGGATCCCAAGTAAATAAGAGAATTCTTCCAGGGTAGGAACCAGCTGGAAGTCTTGAAAGGTGAAACAATGATACAGAGGGTCATAAAACTAGGTCAGAACACTTATTAGTTGTTGGTCCCATTTTGCAGTGATCAAGCCAAGGAGAGAACCATGTCTGTTGATGAAGGAAGAAGTGTTTGGAATCCTTCCAACCAAATCCTTGAGTAAAACTGGTGGTTGAACAAAGTTGAGCCGGATGGTATTCCTACGTACGGGCATCATGATGTCCTACAAAACAGAGCAAAGATGAAACTTTTTGTCTTTGAAATGGGTTAGTCCTTTATACAGGATGCATGCAATGGTATGATGGCATGATGCTATGATGAAGCACACCACAAGTATTCACACATGCAAACATGATAAGGCACACAAGTCACCCAAGACACCCTTAGGTTTCAGGCCAGCATGAATTTCAGGTATTACCCTCTTTTGGTTTTGTTGGTTTAAAACCTGTCCTATCAAAAGTGACCGGGTTCTAGAGGATCTCAAATCATTGGCTACCCTCAATTGGTCATAACTCCAGCATCGCAATCTTTTCTCGGGGCCAGAACCATCTCGAGAGTTTAGCCTCAATGAGTGTAGCATACTGCTACTGTCCTAATAGCCAAGTTGGTCAATTTAGGGTTCTAAGGTTGGTTGGTGTTTAATGACTCCTTAGAAGACCTATATTCTCCCCGTTGCAACACAAGGGATATAGGTACAGACTAAGATGCCACACCAACGTAGCCACTGCTTCACCCATGTCGGTCTACGCCGGACAGGTCCCTCACAGATTATGCTACCTAAAAAGGGTATTTCCCAGATCCGGGTTAGGATCTATGAAACTCCGATGCAAAGCCCACAAATATAAAAGCAAACAAAGCAAACAATTGAAAACAAAGGTGATCTAAGCCCTAAGGTTACTCCACTTTAAGTTATCCCCAGCAGAGTCGCCAGTTCTGTGATACGATGGGAGAACTGACTTGAGGTTTTGTGTTTGTTTTCGCAAATGTTTCGGTTGAGCAAGAGTCGCCACCGACTTTTTATTTTATCCTAAGGAAAGGTTAAAAAGCAAAGCAAAAACCTTTGAGATGTTTTCTTGGGTTCGTGGAGTAGATTATAGAAAGGTAAGGTATTAGGACCCTTTCTATCCATGGTTATCCATGGGCTCTTAGTTACTTGCTTAGATCACTTGCCTTTTGTTTTCAATTGTTTTAAATGGTGCTTGTGTGTGGGTGGGTTTGAAAATGTTTTGAAAAGAAGCCAATGTGGTGGCAACCTTTGTAATGATCCATGTGGGGATGTATACAAAGATGTATGTCTTTTGAAAAGGTTTTAATTTGTTTTTGAAAGTGTAGTGATGTGTGGTTTTTGAAATAGGCAAGTGTTTAGTTTGCAAGATTGATTCAAGTAACTAAGAGGTTATCTACTCCTAAATTTCTCAAAAGATTATTGCTATGTTTTAACCCTTTTAACAAGTTTGTTCCACCATTGCATTTGGTGGACAATCTTATGTTAGGATGTGAAAGGGACGGGCACGGGTCATCGTTTAGACCATAATTGCAATGGTGCCAAGTATCTTTGGGCATTTTCTTTAAGGGACTTGATCATTTGTTTTGGAAGTATTTTGAAAATGTTATCGAGGGACTATGATCATTTGGTTTGTTTGTTTTGCCCAAAGAGAGTTGACATGCAATATGGCCCAATTTTGAAAGGCAACAAGTGGAATACCCTAGGGGGTGCAAGTGTGATTTGTGTGTTCAGTTTCATGCTTATTTGTCTTGAGATTAGGTCATAACTATTTTGTCGTTTTTCGCATACAAACCCTAATTCTAACATGGCATAATTAGAAAGCAATAAAGTGCGAAAATAAATTAACTAAGCTATTACAAAACCAAATATGGGAAGGGGGGTACAAATGTTCAAATGGGGATTTTGACAAGGAATTTAAACCTAAAACTATTACATCAATGTTGAAATATTCTACAAGATGATTAATTTGCATAGATTAAATAAAATAAGACAAATATGCAAGAATGCAAAAAGAATTTTTATATGTATGAAAAAAAAGAATTATTTATGTAAAATAAAAAGAAAATAAAAAGGTATTATTTTTTGGAGTATTTTCATATTTAGGGTAAAACCCTAATTCTATTAAATAAAATGTATTATTATTTAATTCAATACAAGTATTTATTTATTATGTACAAAAATAAAATAAAGTGAAGTATTTGTCAAAAATGTATTTTCATATTAAATATTAATAATAATAAAAAAAAGTGTATATATTTTGCATTTACCCTAAATATATTAATAAATATATGTATGTATGTATTATTTTAAATATGTGTTATATATATATATATATATATATATATATATATATATATATATATATATATATATATATATATATATATAAATAATAATAATTTTTAATATTTGTAAAAAAAAGAATTTTTTTATGTAAAATATTTTCAGAAGGTATAATAAAATAAAAATGAAAATAAAAGTATTTTTACATATTTCTCAATATTTTAATGAGATGTATATATTTATTTATTTATGTATCAATCAAAAGAAAATCATATAAATACCTAATAAATTAAAAAAAGGTGAGAAAAAAGATTTTTATATTTTTAATAACATGAGAAAAAATAAATGAATCAATCAAAAAAAGAAAAAGTCAGAAATCATTAAAAATAAGCCAAATGGGCCTAGGGGGTGTGAAAGTAAAAGAGTGGTGCAAACAGAAATAACCAAACAGGCCCAGCCCAGAAAACTCCTTCTTCAACCTCCAGACTGTATGAACAACAATGAACACGCGTTTTCTATCTTCCAATTCCTGGACTTTCAAGCAAAACTCATAACATGAAAAGTGTAGAACATTAAGAGACGAATTCAGGGATATAAAGAACTTGACTTAACTCTCTAAGATGAGGGAGAATTTCTTCTCCCCCAATTTCTGACCTAGTTTTTCATCAATGTTCAGAACCAAAATTCTCTAAGCATACATAATATAAATGAAATCTAATCATATGGGCATGTTCAGGGCTATGATTGTGACATGTTTCCTTCACAAACCTAAAGCTAACAATGCCTATACTGAGAGATAGAACTTCATGAAGATACATGTTCAGTTGGAATCGTGCTTTGCAATGGAAGAGTTTTCAGAGCAAGATGATGATTTGTATAGCTTCCTTGAAGTGTAAGGATGCTATTCCAAGTTCTACTTTGTCTTGAAACTCCCTGAATCGTGCTAGAGAACTTCAACTACAAAACAGAAAAATAAAAATGGTGAAGTGGCTTGGAAGTGTTACAGATCGTGCTTTAGCTTTTGGATAGCTTGCATAGATGGTAAGGAAGGTATGTGAACTGGTTTGGGCAAGAATGCTTGAAAGGATTGAGAGTTGGAACTCAATCTGCAGAGGTTGCTCTGTTTGGGCAGTTTCAAGGTGATTCTGAGTTTTGGGATGGATTGGAGGTAAAAGGCTCGTGCTTTAGCTTGGTTTAGATGTGTGGAATGTGTTTGATCAGTTTGTCTAAGTGTTTGTAAGCTGGTTTGTAAGTTGGTACAAGTTATGCCATGTTTCTTCTATGTGAAGCAAGAAAATGCCAACTTTTTTCTAGGCTTGTACAGGCCCCTCAAAATGTGCTGCATCTTTTAGTCTTGATCAGTGTGTTATGTCCATGATTCTTGTGTCCAAAGATATGCATTGTACCATTTGATTTGCAAACTTGACATAAAGTTCTACTTTGCAAAAATGGATAAATCACTTTTCCAATTAAGGCTTAATTCCTTGTGTAATGACTATATGAACAAAACAAAGCTAAAACACAATGGATTGGCATTTAATTATTGAGTAAGAAAAGGATTAGAGGCCTGTAACTAGCTTGCCCATGCTGATTTGAAAAATTGCAAAGTGTATGAACATGTACATGGCCATGAATCAAAGTGACTTTTGCCCATTTTGCAAAATTCGATTCTCCCTAACCATGAGGTTGCTTGAGAAGTTCTTGGACATTTTGGAAAGCTTGGAATGTGTACTACAATCCATCTTTGAAATGCAAATTGAAATTCCAAGTGGAAGTGTATGGAAAATGGCCTGGAAGTTAGGTAGAAAACCTTGTCAAAAAGGTCAAATTTTCACTAAGTTATGAATGGTTTAGTGCCCTTATTCAAAAATTTTTAACTTGCGATACAAGCCTCATTTGGGTAACCTTTGTGAATCAAAGTTGTAGATTATGCAACAAGCTACAACTTTCATGTTTTGACTTTTGTTTGAATCCAAATGAATCTTGGTGAAAAAGTGGGGCAAAGATGAGAAAAAATTAGGGTTTTCCATAACTTAGAAAAATTCTAAGTTATGAAAAATTCCATTTCAAACCCTAATTTGCATTTCTTGGTTTCTTGGTGAACAAGTTTCATGATTTGGCATGTTTTGATGAAAAATGGATCTTGACTCTTGATTTTGACCAAAAAGTCAAAGTTTGACTTTTCAGTATACAGTCAAAATTGATCAATTAACTGGGAAATTCAACTGTCAATCTTGTGTACTTGGGATCTTTTGAGTTTGTTGAGCATGTCAAAATAATTCCATGGGGTCCTTGAGTCCATATGTGAGCTTGGTTTTCCATTGGCTAGGTCAAACAGTCAAAAATTACCCTTGTGCAGTCAAAACCCTAAAAATGACCATTTTGCCCTTTTGGTGATCTGATCAAATTTCTTGTGGAATTGTGATCCAAACTTGATCAAATGGTCCATATGAGTTCATAATGTTGATGTGGGTCAATTTTCATGAGATTTGACTGTCAATTGGCCACAGTTGACTTTTTCCCAATACAGCTGATTTCTAGGTCATCTGTCCAATTGACTGGGCAAAACTTGGAATCAAGACTTGAAACTTGGTATGGATAAACTTGGGAGTCCAATATGAAGCATGAAAGTCATCTTAGGCATTTTAGGTCAAAACATCTTTGTTCAAACACAAACCCTAATTTGAGTCCACAGTGCAAGGAGAAGTCTTGAGCAGAGGAAACCCTAACTGGATCTTGATCTTCAAGGTTTTTGTGATGAGAAAATGTTGGGGAAATGGGAGGGCAAATTTTGGGGTACAACAGTTTCCAACACATAATGAAAAGAGTGGAAGATAAACAAAAGGTTAGCTTCAAGGATAATGGTTACTACACTTTGTCTTCAAAAAATGAATTACTAATGATGCTTGAAATGAAGAGCTAAAGTTAAAAAACTTACCTTGGAGATAGATGTTATGTTCTGAGTTTGAGTTGTTGTTTTGACTGTTCTTAAGCTTTGGAAGAGAAAGCAAAGGTGTTGCAGAAGCTTGTTCTTGAGTTTGGACAATTTCTAGGTGATGTATGTGAAGTGTTTAGATGGTTGGACAAAATTTGCAAGGTATGAGAGGTTCAAAGGTTTGGAATTTAAAACTCAAGAGTGGAAGCTTTTTTGGACAGTTATGGTTTTTGATGGCTAGTTTACAACAAGACTTCTAGCTTTTCTATCTATTTTTCTAACCTTTTCCAACCTCTTTCTCTTGCAAATGCTTCTTCTATTTATAGGCAAGGGGTTTTTGCATATGATCTGATTAGGTTTATAAGACAGCATGTTATGGTTTGGTTGGAATACAAAGATCAAACTAAGTCAAGTACTCCATAGTCCCAAGGTGAAGTACCAAAGTTGATGGTATAGAGGAGCTACTTCCCATGATTTATGGTTGAGTATAATCAACAACAAGCAAGATATGGGCTCAAGACAAACTTTGTACAAAAAGCTTGCTTTTCAAGAATAGCAATGGTGCCTTTATGCCATAAATGGAAAGATCTTTTGGACAATGGTTTAAACACTTGGGTAATAGCTCAAGAGTGGGTGTAAGAATTAAATTATGATGAGATTTGCAAGCAAAGAAGCCTACAACATAAGATTATGCAGCAAATCATGAGAGTTTTGTTATGTGTTCTTCACTTAGAATGACTTGCAACTCAAAGATGGATGGCCAACTTCAAGCCCTTGAATCTCCTAGCTCAAGTATGATAAATTTATTCTCTTGGATGTTTTGGAAAGCTTGATACATCCTCTATAACTTTCATGTTGGCCGTTTTGACAAAATCATCTTGGAACTATGTGAAAAAATGCCAAGAATTTGGGGTAAAATCCTGACCAAAATCTGTTGAAAATTTCTCTAAGTGTTAAATGAAAATGTCATGACTTCATGAATTTATAAATCAAAATCCAAGCACTTCTAGGAGAAGTTGTGTAAAGCAATGTTGTAGATATCATGGAGATCTACAACTTTCATGATGAAAGTTTCCCTTGAACTGTCTTGCATCTTGGTGAAAGAATGGCATGAAGTGATGAAATTATCATGTATAAAAACACTTAGAAACTTTCTAAGTCTTGGAAATCTTGACTTTTCAAGTTGACTTTTGACTTTCTTGACTTCTTGATTATCAAGCTTGATATTCTTGAATATCTTGATGGAATTTGATCTTTGGAATGTAATGTTGACCAAAAAGTCAAAGTTTGACTTTCTAATATGCAATTGACCATTTTGCCCTTGTTCCAATTCTAAGCATAAATTGATATATGAGTGCTGCAAACTTGACTCCATAGAAGATCTTGTGAGAGAATCCTTGAGAAATGAGAGGGAAAATTTTGGGGTACAACAGTTGCCCCTGTTCAATCTTCTTAAACCTGAAGAGTTAGATTGGTGAGTCTGCACTTTGTGACTTAAAGGTGAAAGATGATTGAACACTAGAGTGCCCAAAGATTTGCACTCGAAGATGGATGGTGAATGGGCTTATATATGCCATTTGGAGGAAAGTTGATAAACATTAGAAGAAATATTAGCATAAATCTCATGTTGATTTATACTAAAACTTGATGTTTTACCTGTGAGAAAAAGAGTTAGTAAAATGCAGATGCATGCATGATGTTCACCAGATGTGGTATTATGCTAAATGTATAGGGTATGTACATGATATGATGTATGATTGTGAGATGTATGTTTTCGCCTGGGAAAATAAATCCCTGACTGCTGCTGAGGAAATTCTGGGGGGTCGAATCCCTGATTGCCGTTGGGGATTAAGAATATGCATATCTTCAAACTTTGTTGAAAGGATGCTTTTGTTGGGGAATATATCTTGAATGTCAGCTGTTATCTGGTCGGATCCAAGCTTCACAATTTGCTGAGGATGAAGTAGTCAACTTCTATCTGGTCGGATCCAGGATTCTCGACAACTTACTGGGGGAAGAGACAAATTAACTGTTATCTGGTCGGATTCCAGGCTTTGTGGAAATTTTCTTGAAATTGAATAGTTATCTGGTCGGATCCAGGTTTCAGAATAACTTGCTGGGGATACAGAAGTTAACTGTTATCTGGTCGAATCCAGGCTTTACAATAACTTGAAATGGTAACTATTATCTGGTCAGATCCAAGTTTCATGGTTTTTGGAAAGTTGTACTATTATCTGGTCGAGTCCAGGCTTCATAGTGTCTCTCTGGGTATCATAGTTAATTGTTATATGGTCGGGCTCCAGGTTTCACAATAAAATGTTTGAAAAACTGTCATCTGGTCGGGTCCAGGCTTTGCAGATTTCTGAGGTTGATGAGGTCAATTTCTATCTGGTCGGCTCCAGGTTTCACAGTAAATTGTTTGGGGATTTAGTTGTTATCTGGTCAGTTTCCAGGTTTCACAATGAATCTCCGAGGGTAATCGTTATCTGGTCGGATCCAGGCTTCACAATAACTTGTTGGGGGTAGAGGCAAACTCTACTGGGGAAAAGAAATTAAACCTTGGTCATATTAAGTCCAGGTTCTTCTATATCATTGAAGAGTTAGAATATTATCTGGTCGGGTCCAGGTTTCATAGAATCTTGAAAATTATGCTAATACCTAGTCGGATCCAGGCTTCATAGTATCTTTTTTTTTTGGAAATAGTAAAGGCTTTGCTGACGGCTTTACTGGGGATCAGGGGTTGTGGCCCTATGATTTGCAACAATCTAAAAGAAAACTCAAACTGGAAAGTGTATACTCAGTCGGGTAGGACAGACTCAACTTGGGGAGGATACACTCAACTGGGGAGGATAAACTCCGCTTGGGGATAATAGCCTTGGTCGGGGAAGATATGCTCAGTTGGGGAACTTTGTGGTGTCTTAATTGTTGTATGTTGGGGAAATTTGAACTCGGCTGAGGAGTTATGTGGTTCCTCGATGATTGTTAGGGAAATAAGAACCTGTTGGGGAAAGGTTTATTGCAGCCGTCCTCATGGGGATAATGATAATGAGATAACTCTGTGGGGATATTTCATACACATTCAAGAGATGCTTACTGCTGCTTAGCAGGACACATGTGCCAAATAGTTTTTAATTATGTTCACATGCATATGTTCATTCAATTTTAGTCATTGGAAAAATTTGCATTCAAAACAAAGACAGAAATTTTGCACTTCAAAGTGTATTTGTATTGGTATTTTGCCTATGAATAGGCATTTTTGTACAGAGAGACGAAGATCCTAGTAAGAGGAAATCGTCGAAAGGAAAACAAACATTGAGAATGAAAACAAATAGCCATGTGAAATGATCTCATTGCCTTCCAACTCTACTATTTCCCCAATGTCTTCGAATGTCTCTTGCCGTTGATAGAAATTGATTGGATTGATCTTTGATCGTTTGAACTTGGACCTTGATAAAAAAATTGATTGTATTGATTCCACGGGACATAGTCATGCGCTTTTAATCCTTAACTTTTGCCTGGACCTCCCTTTCGGGTTTTCAGCCCACCAGGATACCCCTTTTTGCCCAAGTCCCCCTTTCGGGTTTTCAACTTGCCGGGTGTACAATATTTTGCATATATCCCTAATTTTTGCCAAAACCTTTTGGTTTGCTGGGATGCCCTTATTTTGGTTAGGTGTGTCAACCTAACGGGTCTCTTATGCGTAGTATTTTTTACCTATGTCCGCGTTTATGGGATGTGGGAAATCCTCGCCATCCATGGTAGTCAGCATCATGGCACCGCCAGAGAAAACTCTCTTGACAACAAATGACCCTTCATAGGTGGGAGTCCATTTGCCTCTGGGTCTCCTTGTGGTAGAATGATGCGTTTTATCACTAAGTCACCATCTTGATATACTCGAGGCTTGATCTTTTTGTTGAAAGCCTTGATCATCTATTTTTGGTACGTCTGACCATGGCAAACAACAGCTAATTGTTTTTCGTCAATCAAGTTCAGTTGATCCAATCTTGTTTGAATCCACTCGTCTTCGCCTAGGCCTGCCACAGTCATAATTCTCAGCGAGGGAATATGAACTTCCACTGGCAAAACAACTTCGATGCCATAGACTAAAGAAAAAGGACTTTCCCCAGTTGAGGTTCTAGCTGAAGTACGGTAGCCATGTAGAGCAAACATCAACATCTCATGCCAATCCTTATAGGTTACTACCATCTTCTGCACAATCTTCTTGATATTTTTGTTGGCCTCTTCGACTGCGCCATTCATTTTTGGTCTATATGGAGAAGAATTTTGATGCTTGATCTTAAACTGAGTGCAAAGCTCAGTAATCATAGCATTATTGAGGTTAGTCCCATTTTCGGTGATGATCCTTTCGGGGATACCATAAGGGAAGATGAGGTTGTGTCTGATGAATCTGGCTACCACATTCTCGGTGACTGAAGCAAACGAGGCAGCTTCGACCCATTTTGTAAAATAGTCGATAACAACAAGAATGAAGCGATGTCCGTTGGAAGCTGTAGGCTTGATATCTCCAATCATGTCAATGCCGCACATTGCAAATGGCCACTGAGCGGTCATGACATTCAGAGGGATAGGAGGCACATGGACCTTTTCAGCATAGATATGGCATTTGTGACAGGTTCTTGAATATTAATGGCAATCAGTCTCCATCGTTGACCAATAGTAACCTGCTCTTAAGATTTTCTTAGCCATCGTATGCCCACTTGAGTGAGTACCAAAGAGACCATCGTGCATGTCTTCCATAATTTCCTCTGCCTCCTTCTTGTCCACACATCGGAGTAAAGTCGAATCATGGTTGCCTTTTTACAATATCCCGTTACTTAGGAAGAATTTGGCTGCAAATCTTCGCAAGAATTTTCTGTCATTGATAGATGCCCCCTCTGGATACTCTTGTGTTTCAAGGTATCCCATCACCTCATGGTACCATGGATTTTACGCGTTGGTGTCAAGCTCATAGCAATGTGCAGGTTCATAGAATCTTTCAATTGTCATCATAGGGGCTTCATTGTCCCATCTGACTTTGAACATTGAAGACATGGTTGCCAAAGCGTTAGCCAACTGGTTTTCTTCCGTAGGGAAGTGCTCGAACGTGATCTCTTCGAAGTAAGGAATTAGGGATAGCACAAGTTCCTTGTAAGGGATAAGATTAGGGTGTTTAGTGTCCCAATATCCTTTTACTTGGCTGATCACCAAGGCAGAATCTCCAAACACATCCAAATGCTTGATCCTTAAGTCAACGACAGCTTTCAGACCTAAGATTCATGCTTCATACTCAGCCATATTGTTTGTGCAATCGAAGCATAGTCTGGCAGTGAAAGGAGTGTGCAAACCTTCAGGAGATATGATCACAACACCAATTCCGTTACCTAAGGCGTTGGAAGCCCCATCGAATACCATAGTCCACCGGGATCCTTGTTCAGGTCCGTCATACGGTCCAGGTTTCGCACAGTCGGTTACCAGCATGATGTCCTCATCAGGGAAGTCGAAGTTCAATGACTGATAATCATCCACGGCTTGATGGGCCAAATGATCTGCTAGTACACTTCCTTTGATGGCTTATCGAGTCGTGTATTAAATGACGTACTCAGTCAAGATCATTTGCCATCTGGCTATCCATCCAGAAAGGGAAGGTTTCTCGAAGATGTACTTGATTGGGTCCATTTTAGAAATCAACAAAGTGGTATGAGACAACATATACTGTCTTATCCGGCGAGCAGCCCATGCCAGAGCGCAGTAAGTTTTCTCGAGCAGTGAATATCTGGTTTCACAGTCGGTAAACTTTTTTCTCAAGTGATAAATAGCATGCTCTTTTCGGCTAGACTCGTCATGTTGGCCCAACACACACCCCATAGAATTCTCTAGTACAGTCAAGTACATGATCAAGGGTTTTCCTTCAACTAGAGGCATGAGAATAAGAGGTTCTTGTATGTATTCTTTGATTTTGTCAAAGGCAATCTGGAATTCATCGTTCCATCTGACTACCTGATCTTTCTTCAAGAGTTTGAAGAGTGGTTCGCAAGTAGCAGTCAAGTGGGATATGAAACGGGTAATGTAATTGAGACGACCCAAGAATCCTGACTTCTTTTTCAGAGTAAGAGACTGGCATTTCTTGGATGGCCTTTACCTTGGAATGGTCCACTTCAATGCCTTTATTGCTGACAACAAAACATAGAAGCTTTCCAGAGCGTACTCCAAACGTGCACTTGTTAGGATTTAACCTCAGCTTGTACTCCTTCAGCCTCTCGAACAATTTGTGCGAGTGATCGATATGTTCTTCTTCGGTTTGTGATTTGGCAATCATATCATCCACATATACCTCTATCTCATGATGAATCATGTCATGAAATAAAGCTACCATAGCCCTTTGATATGTTTCCCCTTCATTCTTTAGTCCGAACGGCATGACCTTGTAGCAGAAGGTGCCCCATTGCGTAACGAAAGTAGTCTTCTCCATGTCTTCGGGAGCCATCCTTATCTGATTATAGCCTGAGAAGCCATCCTTGAAATAGAAGACTTTATGATGAGCAGTATTATCAACTAAGACGTCAATGCATGGTAGAGGGAAATCATCTTTGGGGCTTGCCCTATTCAGATCCCTATAGTCTACGCACATGCGAACTTTCCCGTCTTTCTTTGGCACTGGAACCACATTGGCAACCCATTGAGGAGAGGATGTCACAACTAGGAACCCTGCATCAAATTGTTTCATCACTTCAACTTTGATCTTTTCATACATATCAGGCCTCATGCGACGAACCTTTTGCTTGACAGGCGGACAATCTTCTTTTGTCGGCAGACAATGAACTACGATGTCGGTATTCAACCCAAGCATATCTTCATAAGACCAAGAAAAAACTTCCACATAATCATGCAACATCTGAATCAACCTGCTCTTGACACTGCTTTCCAAGTTAGCGCCGATCTTGATTTCCTTCTTATCTGACTCAGTACCCAGGTTGATAACTTCAACTGACTCTTCATGCGGTTGAATAGCTTTTTCCTATTGTAATAGAAGTCTGGCTAGTTCTCCCGGTATGTCACAATATTCCTCGCTTTCGTCTTCGGCTTGGTTGATAGGACATTCAAAATCATAGTCGGCAATAGTAGAGTCATTGGCAATAGGATCCAGAGTGGATGTGGACCTACAAGAGTGTGTGTGTGTGTAGGTAAGATACATGGCTATTTTTTTGGAAAATGTATTTGTAAGAAAAGAAAGACAATGAACACGAATATTTGAATGCAAAAGAGTCCAATGTACTGAGTGATCATATGATTAGGTGAACATAAATAAAACCTTTGACAAATGGGCCAAAGTGCCCCGGGCCAGGCAAATGGCTGAAAAGTCATTGTTAAAATATTACAGACAACACGTGCTTGAATTGAAAGAAAATCAATAACAAGTAGATTACTCCTCAACAAAAGAGATGGGCACAAAGTCCTTTGTATGCCAATTCTTCAGCTCCGTAGTAGTTGGATACACCCATTCTTCAAATGCGGCTTCTTCTTCAGAGTCACCCATGACATTGACTTCATGGCTTCCAATGTGGAGAGGTGGCTTTCCAACACGAGCACGCCTAACTTCCTTCTGAGCTTTGCCAGTGAAGCCCAACCCAAACTTGTCCATTTTAAAATTGATATCGAGGAGTTTCCCCAAAGTATCACAGTTTCGTTCTTCAATTTCCATGTGGGCATCCTTGACTGAAACCATCTTTGGCGTGGCCTTGACAACTTTGGACTCATCAGAAGAACATTTAGTAGCAGCAATCATCAGTGGTACAACCTCAAAGGCTTGACATGGGGTTTCAATGAATTCTCCGTCCATCTCTACATACTTGAAAGATTTAAGGTGGCTCACCATAAACTCTTCTTCCCCATAGACGGTGACTATTATGCCCTTGACTGGATATTTGAGTTTCTGGTGGAGGGTTGAGGTTACTGCCCCAGCTTTATGGATCCACGGGCGACCTAACAGACAAGAATAGGCCGGACGAATATCCATAATATAGAAGGTGGAGTTGAAGGTTTGGGAACCCACTTTGATTGGAAGATCTACCTCCCCATGAACAGTCCTCTTTGATCCATCAAACGCCCTTACGATGATATCACTTGGCTTCAAGATTAAATCTTCATAGTCAAGACGGTTTAATACCCCCTTGGGTAATACATTCAGAGAAGAACCAGTGTCGACTAGTACATGTGCTAAGGTAGTCCTTTTGCACTCGATAAAAACATGTAAAGCTTTGTTGTGATTCTTCCCAAGAGGTGTTAGGTCAGCATCTGAAAAACCCAAACCATTATCAGCTGTCAGGCTTGCCACGCAATTCTCAAATTGGTCTGTTGTTGTCTCATAGGGTACATGAACCTTTTTCAGGAACTTGATTAATGTTCGAGCATGGGCATCGGAGCAAAGCAGTAATGACAACATTGAAATCTTAGACGGGGTTTTCCCCAATTGTTCTACAATTTTGAAGTCGCTTCTCTTGATGATCTTCAAAATCTCGTCCATTTCACGGGCGGAGGGTTCTTCATCAGCTACATCTTTGGAAGGTACCTCAATCACCTCAGGCTCAACAACCTTCCCCTTCCCTCTGGTATCGGTATTTGCCTTGGCAGCAGTAATGCGGATGGGCGTTTTTGTAACTACTGGAGGTGAGATATTGGGTGAGAATATTCTCCCAGTTCTAGTTACTTTTCTTAATCCAGCTATGTTGCCGGCATCCTCATCTTTTTCTTCTCTGATCCAGGCATCTTGTTTAATCCCATGATAGAATACTTCAGCACCATAATTCCATGGTACCACTTTATTTGAAGAGTAAGGGATTGGTCCGGGATTGGTAATTATTAAGGGAGCAATAGTGGGTTCATTTGAAATCCTAATAGGACCTTTGGATTTGATCCTAATATGTTTGTTTGAGATGGTAATAATGGAGAGGTCTTCACATTTGTTAATCAAACTCTTGGCAGACAGAGTCTTTTCAAAAAGAATTTCGTAGCTATCCATCAGGCGTTGTATACCTTTCTTTAGCCTTTCACAACCATTGTATTGTTTCGTACAGCACACACAATCTTTTTCATAGCCAGGGAAAATCCCAGCTTTCAACAGATTGTTCTTGATTATATTCAGCGGAGTAGTCAAATCTTCAACAGAGGTAACAAGAATTGTATCTTCGACAGCATTAACACCTTTGTCATGCTTCGGCATTGGAGCGCTAATTACATTCAGCATGGGAGGAGGTTCAAATTCAATAGTTTTGTTATCAATTAAATCCTAGATTTTGTTCTTCAAGGCCCAGCACTGGTCAGTCTCGTGCCCGGGGTTGTTTGAATGGTAAGCACATTTAGCATTTGGATTATACTTTGGTGCGAGGTGTCAGGGTTGGCGGGAGGATCGCGCAACGTCACAAAATTATCCTTGAGCAAATGTTGAAGGGCTTGAGACACTAACATGCCTAACCTTGTAAATTGTCTTCTTTGAGTTTCAAAATGTTGATGATTTACGGATGGTCTTGGAGTAGGAGTTGGATTGGAGATTCAGACAGCATTGATAGACGGATGATCATTCTTCTTGGTATGGGACCTTTCCCCATACACATCATTAACTTCCTTCTTTTTAGAAAAAAGTTTATTGATAGGATTGATGGTGGAGGTAGATGGCACAAAGATCTTCCCACTTTTGATGCCAATTCCACTCTTTCACCGGTTAAGATTAGTTCGGTGAAACCAGAAGAAGAGTAGCCAACCAAAAGATTAAAGAAAGGACCAGATAAAGTGCCCATGAACATGTCGATGTGCTCCCTATCAGTTAAGGGAGGTTGGACTCTACTAGCAAGGTCTCTCCACTTTTGCGCATATTCCTTAAATCCTTCATTCTTTCCCATGGTCATATCTTGTAACTGAACCCTTGTTGGTGCCAAGTCGGTATTGTATTGATACTGATGGTAGAAGGCAGTAGCTAGGTCCTCCCAAGTGTTGATACTAGAACCATCTAACTGATAAAACCATTCAAGTTGTGTTCCAGCCAAGCTCTCTTGGAAAAAGTTAACCCAGAGCTTCTTATTAGCAGTGTCCGGCTGTATCTTGCGTACATAAGATTTCAAATGGAGTTTGGGACAAGAAACCCCATCATACTTTGCAAAGATTGTTACTTTAAATTTGTGGGGAATGATTACCCCAGAGATCAAACCCAAATCATCAAAATCTAAGTCGGGGACGGCTTGGATTTCAATAGCTTTCAATCTGTCTTCTAACTGCTTGTATTTGATATCAGCGGGTGGGTACTGCTCGTTGAAATAATCATCATCAGATTCTTGATTATTAGCACATTCATCCTAAGTACTCTTGACCTCACCAATCTGGTTTTTGTCCTCTTCGGATGAATCTTCTTCAACTGGGATTTGACGGATTGTCCCCTTGAATCTTCTACCCATGTTGAGTAGAGCTTTCTTCTTTGGCTTCTTCTTAACGGCCAGTAAATCCACCATATCTTGTTTCCCCTTGGCTAGGGCGAGTAGAGCTTCCTGAAACTGAGAATTCAGGGCTTGGAGTTCCTTCACAGTTTTCTCTAGATCCATCTTGTTGAAATAAACAGTAGAAAGATAAGGAAACCTGTTATGCAAAAACCTGTCATGTTATGATGCATGGAATATGTTCATGCAAATGATTTCAAGGATTAATGAAATTTAAATTTGTGTAGACAACAGGATGAACAAACATTAATTTTCATTATACAAAACAAGAAAGGTTACATCATGCCTCTTGGGCTTACAAAATAGCTTTCTAAGATAAAAAGACTGAGCGCATCCTTTTTGGCACGAGATAAGCATTCACACTTTGCTCTTCTTGTAACTGCTTCGTAAGCTCCAAAACTCTCTTCTCACTAGCATAGAATTGGGCCTCGAAAGTATCTCGTTCTTCCTTCAGCTGGACCCAATCCTTTTGTAAGTCTTCGAGAGAGGTAGGCATGTCCGGATGAAGGATAGTATAGGGAACATCCTCTTCGACTACAGGCTCCACAATGACTGGTAAGATGGAGGGATAAGGCATCATGAGTTTCTGAGCACGAGCTCACACCCATTTAAGGTAAGGCTCGAGGGGAATGTAATTCTTGTATCCCAGCGTCCATCTATCCTCCTTGTTCAACATCCTCCAGGCTCGGATAAACCTCTGACGATAACCTTGATTGTCGCTCTCGTAGTCAAATACCAAACCTTGAATAAGCATCTCATGGGGACCATCCCTTCGGGCGTAACCAAACTGTCTTAAGGCTAAGCAAGGGTTGTAGGTGATACCTCCTCTAATGCCAAGTAAAGGGACATTAGGGAATTCTCCATAACGGTCGACGATAGTAACATTCTCCAAAGAGCGGGAACACCAATGAATATCTGAATGTCTGAGCTTCATCAACCTATGTGACTACCTTGAACCTGGCTCATTCTTCAATACAGATTGGGGAAGATGCAAAATAAACCATCTTGCCAAAAGAGGAGTACAGCATATAAGGATACCTCTTTTCCTCATGGTGTGAGTGTGAAAAGAATGTAAGATCGCCCCTAGTAAAGTAGGCACTGGGTTACGAGACATGGAGATTTTGACGGTGTTCACATCTATGAGTTGGTCAGGATTTGGAAACAACACCATCCCATAGATGAGGAGAGCCACAATTTCCTCAAAGGCTTGCAAATCCAAAGAGTTCCAACAGTTTTGGGCTTTCTCAAACAAGTACTTTGCTAAGAAACCTTTGACACCACTCCTTGTTTCCCAATTAGTTCTGATATCAGATGGTTGCAAATGTATAGCTTGAGCAATCTCTTCTGGCTTTAGATCTCTTTTCGTACCATTGAATGGTAGTTGATTGAGAATGGGAATCCTCAAGAGTCGGGAGAATTCTTCCAAAGTTGGCACAAATTGATAATCTAGAAATGTGAAGCAATGGTGTAGGGGATCAAAGAACTGAAAGAGCACCTTCATTATGTCTTCATCAGTGTTGGAAGTGACCAAGTTTAGTAGGCAACCATGTCTTTCGGTAAATGGAGAATTTTCAGGAATCCTTAATGTTAACTCTTTGAGTTGAGGAGGGGTCCTTATGAGATTGACCTGAATGGTTTTCCTGCGAATATAATCCATGTCCTACAAAACAGAACAAAGATAAATCCCAAGATCCTTGAAATGGTTAGTGAGTATGAGTATGATGTTATGATGTTTATGATGTCATGTACAAGTAGATATATATATACAAACAAAGCAAACAAGTCCTTAGGTTTAGGCTTGCATGGAGTCTCATAGGTAAGTACCCTCTTGAAGTTTAGTTGGCTCAAACCTGTCCTATTAATAGTAATCGGGTTCTAAGGAGCTCAATATCACTGATTTGTTTTCTCAGGCATTGTTTCAGCGCAAGCCTCTTTAATGGCGACCGAAATATCCCAAAAAACCAAACCTCAATGAGTTTAAGTTGGTTAAGTAGAGGTTCTAAAAGATTATTAGTGCTTCATGACATCACTTAGCGGCCCCGTATTCTCCTTGACTAATCAAGGACTACCGGTACCCACAAATATGTCGCACTAACGCAGCTATTGCTTAGACCGTGTCGGTATACCCCACACAGTTTCCACAACGTATTTCTACTTACCTATAAGGTATCCCAAATCCGGGTAGAGGATTCAAACCCAAACAAAGAACCAAAATGTAAAGCACACGAGTCAAACAAAGAAAGCAAGTAAATATGATCTAACCCTAAGGTAACCTCACTTTTAAAATCTTATCCCTAGAAGAGTTGTCAGTTCTGTGATACGGTGGGAGAACTGACTTTGGTGTTTTGTGTTTTATCGCAAATGTTGCGGTTAGCAAGAGTCACCACCGACTTTTCTTTTATCCAAAAGGAAAGGTGAAAAAGCACAGGAAAGATATTTGAGATTATTTCTTGAGTTCGGGGGTAGATTATGAAAAGGGAAGGTATTAGCACCCTTTTCATCCATGGTTTTCCATGGGCTCTTAGTTACTTGCTAGATCACTTGCTTTTGTTTGAAATTGTGCTTTGTGTGGTTTTCTGAAAGTATTTTGAAAAGGCGCCATCGTTTAGGCAAACTTTGTAATGATTCTTATTCGTAAGAATGTATATAAAGTATTGATCTTTTAAAAATGTTTTCAGGTTTGAAAGGTGTTTTTGAAAGTGTAGGTGATTATTTTTTTAAAATAGCAAGGATGTTTGTTTTAAAATGGAGCAAGTAATTAGGAGCAATCTACCTACTCAAATTTCTTTCTTGTTCATTTTCTTTTCTTTTGACATTGTTGTCTTACCATTGATTTGGTAAGCAATCCTATCTTTGGATGTAAGCGGGACGGGCGTGGGTCATCGTATAGCCATGATTAGAAATGTTGCAAGGTATCTTAGCATTCTTTTTTGAGGGACTAAGATCATTTGTAAGGCAACTTAGATAGCGTTATCGAGGGACTATGATCTTGTTTTTGCTTGTTTTTGCTAAGATACCTTACATGTGTAATATGGCCATTTTGTATAAGGCAACCAAGTAGAGTTTACCCTAGGGGTGCTTGTGTGGATAGTGTGTTTGATTTTCATGCTTGTTTTGTATTATATTAGGGTTATCTACTTGTTGATTTTATGTCTTGCCGTACACACCCTAGTTACTAACATTTGTATTTAAAAGCGTTAAATTGCGAAAAATAAAGTCCTATGCTATTACATCTTTTAGGGGATGAGGGTACAATTTACAAATGCGGATGAAGTAGGAACTTAAATATTACAACCGTATCGAATAACCATGAAGGAAACGTTTAAATAGTGTAAAAAGAAGGAAAAAATGCATCTTGAACCATTATGTGTCGACACAAGCTCACATGCACCGACACATAACTTTCCTTGCCCCTATATTGCCAAATCAACTCAGTATGAGTCGATACATAATGGTATGTGTCGACTCACACACTGTATGTGTCGACTCATACGTGCTTTGCATAGACTAATACACTATTTTTTCTCTGTTTTGGGCCTATAAAGCAGTATGTATCGACTCATAAGGCTATGTGTCGACCCATGTTGTCATTTTTTCTACTTCAACATTGTTTTTCTGCATAAATGGGTTAGTTTCCAACACATAATGAAAAGAGTGGAAGATAAACAAAAGGTTAGCTTCAAGGACAATGGTTACTACACTTTGTCTTCAAAAAATGAATTACTAATGATTCTTGAAATGAAGAGCTAAAGTTAAGAAACTTACCTTAGAGTTAGATCTTATGTTCTGAGTTTGAGTTGTTGTTTTGACTGTTCTTGAACTTTGGAAGAGAAAGCAGAGGTGTTGCAGAAGCTTGTTCTTGAGTTTGGACAATTTATAGGTGATGTATGTGAAGTGTTTAGATGGTTGGACATAATTTTCAAGGTATGAGAGGTTCAAAGGTTTGGACTTTAAAACTCAAGAGTGGAAGCTTTTTTGGACAGTTATGGTTTTTGATGGCTAGTTTACAACAAGACTTCTAGCTTTTCTCTCTATTTTTCTAACCTTTTCCAACCTCTTTATCTTGAAAATGTGTGATGCGGTGGGAGAACTGACTTGAGGTTTTTCATTTGTGTTCGCAAATGTCGCGGTTAGCAAGAGTCGCCATCGACTTTTATTTTATCCAAAAGGAAAGGTAGAAAAGCACAGGAAAGACCTTTGAGATGTTTTCTTGAGTTCGGGGGGTAGATTATGAAAAGGGAAGGTTTTAGCACCCTTTTCATCCATGGTTTTTCATGGGCTCTTAGTTACTTGTTTAGATCACTTGCTTTACTTTTTCAATTGTTTGAAATGGTGCTTTGTGTGGTTTTAAAAGTATTTTGAAAAGAGGCCTTTGTTTAGGAAATCTTTGTAATGATTCTTGTTTGTAAGAATGTATACAAAGATGTTTGTCTTTTGAAAAATGTTTCAATATTTTGAAAGTTGTTTGGAAATTGTTTTGAAATGTGTGTGTGTATTTGAAAATAGCAAGGATTGTTTTTGCAAATTGATCAAGTAACTAGAAGCTTATTTACCTACTCAAAAGTCTTTCTTGTTCATTTTTATTCCTTTAACATTGTTGACCTACTATTGTTTTAGTAGACAACCCTATCTTTGGATGTTAAACGGGACGGGCGTGGGTCATCGTATGACCATGATAGCAATGGTGCTAAGTATCTTAGCAATTTTTAGGGACTAAAATCATTTGTTTTAAGGCAACCTTGTCTAGCGTCATCGAGGGACAATGATCATTTTGTTTTGTTTGATTTTGCCAAGATACCTAGCATGCATACCATGGCCATTTTTTAAGGCAACCAAGTGGGTGAAACCCTAGGGGTGCTTGTGTGCAAGGTGTTGTCATTTTTCATGCATTTTTTTCTTGTATTAGGTCATGCTATTTGTTTTGATTTTTGTCTTATCATACAAACCCTAATTTACTAAACATGTATATAATGCGATTAATTGCTTAAAGTAAATCTAAGCTATTACAACAATATTATGCGAGGGGGGATACAAGTTTTGAATGGGGGATATTGCTCAAAATAAAACCCTAGTTTACTATTACAACCCAATTGAATTTATTGTACAATAAATAAATAAATAATTATTTAAATATGCAATAAAAATGTAAATATGCAACAATGTTTTGTAATTGTTTTATGTATGTAAAAAAATAAATTATTTAAGTTCTAAAAATAAGAAAAAATAATATTATTATTTTTGAAAGGGGAAACCCTAGTTTTTGCTTTAAAAGAAAATATGTTTTCTATTATTATTTTATTCATTTTGTACAAGAAATAAATAAATAAAAATATTTACAAGTATTAAAAATAAAATATGTGTGAAAATAATTTTTTATGTATGAAAAAATAATAACATAAAAATGCATGGTATTTTTAAATGTTTTTACTATTTTTTTAAGAAAATGAATTTCTATTTATTCTAGTAAACTATTTTATTATGCAAAAAATAAAATAAAAATGCAAAAAATAAAGAAAATTATTTTGGTGATTTTTAATGTTCAGAAAAAATTATTAAAGTCAATAATCATAAAAAGAAAAAGAAAATATGAAAAACAACAAAATATGAATCAGGGGGGTGCAAAAGTAAATTGGGGGGTGTGAATAGTAACAGGCCCAAGGCGCCAGGCCCAGAACACCAACTTCATCCCTGTCCTTGGCTTTGTGCGCGCTTCTGAGCTTGAATTTGTAACTCTCACATACGTGCACAAAAGCAAAATCCCATAACACAAAACATATAGTTCATGATCTCACGATTCCAATAATATAAAAAACATGACCTAACTCTAAAACACCAAGGAGAATTTTAATGGCCCTAATTTCTGACCTAGTTTTTTCAGCATGTTCAACAACCAAATACTCTTAGCTCTGTTAATATAAATGGAAAGTATGCATATGTACAGCTTAAGCATGTTAAAGACTACATTTTTGCGTCACAAATCTAAGCTTAAGGATGCCTAAATAAGGAGATAGAACTTTGAAAAATACCTTGTTCGGTTGAGTTTGGATATGGAAATGTGGGAAATTTGAGTGAGGCCTGAAGATCTTGTGAGCTTCCTTGAAGTTCCCTCAAGCTTCTCCAATACTCAGCTGGCCTTGTAGATGCTTGAATCTCCCTGCACGAGTCAACCTGCAACCTTGCAAAATGAAAATGGTGAAGTGTGAAACAGGGCACACTGTTGCAAGACAAGGGCCTGGATAGCTTGGATGTGATGTAGGGAAGATGTTTCAAGGGTTGAAAGGCAAAACACACGAGCAAGTTTCAAGTTGGCAAGTGTTCTGCAGATGATGCCCTGTTTGGGCAGAAAAATGTGATTTTGGTGTTTGAGAGTGTTTAGGATGTTAGAAATTCGTGTATTGGCTTGTTACAAAGTTCTGAGGGTGTTTGAAATGATACAAAGTCTTGCCTTTAACAGATACACCAGTCCCCTTGACTTTTGCAAGTTTGCTTGCTTTTGAAGAAAGTTAACATGACCAATGCCAAAGGCCTGTACAGGCTTGCTTGCTAGCTGCATAGGGTTGGTGTACTTTGCCCGATGTTTATGGATCTTGTTTGCAACAAAAGATCAGGTCCATGGCTCAAGATTTGCAAAGTTGCAAAAAGCTAGCTTTATGAAAGTAGTATTATGAACTTTATGCCATAAATGGATTAAACTCTTGTACAATGCTCCATAGATCAAAATAAACCCATTTGTCCACTGAATTAGCATTCAATTATGGAGTGTAGAAAGGATTAGGACCTGTAATGCCAAGTACAAGCATGCTAGGACAGATTTGCAACTTGAACCATTGTGAAAATGCTTTGAACAAAAGTGATAAATTTCCATTTTCATTTCTTCGATTCTCCCTAACCATAAATGATCTTGGAGAGTTCTGGGACATTTTTGAAAGCTTGTAACATGCTCTACAATCCATATTTGAAATGAATTTTGAGATATCTCTTTGAACTAGGTGAAAAATTGCCATGAAGTTAGGTCAAAAACCTGCCTAAACTAGGGCAAAATTTCACTAAGTTAAAAAGTTTATGGACCCCTATTCACAAAATCATAACTTGAGATCCAAGCATCTTTTGGGAAAACTTTGTGAATCAAAGTTGTAGATTTAATGGAGGACTACAACTTTCATGTTAGAAGTTTTCTTTGAATCCAATTTCATCATGGTGAAAAAGTTATGGAAAGTTGGGAAAAAATAAGAAATTTCCATAACTTAGAAAAATTCAAAGTTATGAAAAATTTCAAATTAAAACCCTAATTTGCAATTTTAGGTTTCTTGGTCAACAAGTTTCACATTTTGAAATATCTTGATGAATTATGACCCTTTGCACTTGATTTTGACCAAAAAGTCAAAGTTTGACTTTTCAGTGTACAGTTGATTTTTGATCAGTTGACTGGAAAATTCATTTGTCAATCCAATGCATTTGAGATCTTTTGAACTAATTGATTAGGTTAAGATGATTCTATTGAGCCTTTGAAATAATACTTGAACCCAATTGGTCATTGGCTAGGTCAAAAATCAGAAATTGCCTTTTCTCAGTCAAAACCTTAATTTTGACTATTTTACCCTTTTGATGATTTGATCAAATTTCTTGAGGAGTTGTGGTCCCAACTTGATCAAATGGTACATAGGAGCCTAGAATGTTATTGTGGATCAAAAATTATGAAGTTTGACTGTAAATTGGCCATGGTTGACTTTTTCCCCAATACAGCTGATTTTTAGGTCAACTGTCCAATTGACTGGGCAGAAATGTGATTCAAGGCTTGAAACTTGTCATGGGAAATCTTAGGGATCCAAGATGGTGTATGAAAGTCACATGAAGCATTTATGGTCCAAAAATCCTTGTGCAAACTCAAACCCTAATTTCAGGCTATTAGTGCAAGGTGAGGTCTTGAGCTGAGCAAACCCTAATCCTGTCTGGAGTCCATAGAGTCTTGTCAGGAAAATCTTGATAATATGAGAGGGCAAATTTTGGGGTACAACAGTTGCCCCTGTTCAATCTTCTTGAACCTGAAGAGTTAGATTGGCGAGTTTGTCATTCGTGACTCAAAGGTAAAAGATGATTGGACACTAGAGTGCCCGTAAATTTGCACTCGTCAAAAATGCAGTTGAGGAAATGGGCTTAAAGATGCCATTAGGAGATGTGATAGAATCTTGTTGCATATGGGCTTAAAGATGCCATTAGGAGATGTGATAGAATCTTGTTGCATATGGGCTTAAAGATGCCATCTAAGAATGTTTGTCGAGTTGTAAGTTGTAAGTCAAAAGAATGAGTATTCATAATGGTGTCCGCGTCTGGAACGTATCTGAGCTGTATCTGGAGAGTTGTAATGAGAAATAGAATAGCGTCCGTGTCTGGAGCGTCTCTGAACCATATATGATAGTTGGAATCTGGATAAGCAATAGAATAACATCCATGTATGGAGCGTCTCTAAGCTGGGAAAAAATCAGAATAGGTGACAGAATGGCAACCGTGTTTGGAGCGGATCTGAGCTGAGTCTGAATGAGCAATAGAATAGCATCCGTGTCTGGAGCGTCTCTTAGCTGGGGAGAATCGGACTACTGGTGTAAGGGCCAGAATGGCATCCGTATCTGGATCGCATCTGACCTGGAATCTGAATAAGTGACAGAATGACTTCCGTGTCTGGAGCGTATCTGAACTGTATCTGAATAAGTGACAGAATGACTTCCGTGTTTGGAGTGTATCTGAACTTGAAATTGAATAAGTGACAGAATGAATTCCGTGTCTGGAGTGTATCTGGACTGTATCTGAAGTTGAGACCCGAATGAGTATCAAAATGGCACCCTTTTCTGGAGCGTATTTGTACTGTATCTGCAATCTTTGAACAGTGTTAATGATAGTTGTTAATCTTATCCTGAAAAGGGTAAAATGTTAGCTGAAACACAAAGTTATGTTGCATGAAATGTATGATACAATATATGTGTTTTTTCAATTTTTATGATATATGGATGTAATGTATGTGCATGTAAACTAATTTGCTGTATTGCTGAGGAAAATAAATCCTTGACGGTTAGGAATAATAAAACCCTTGACTGCTGCCGGGGAAAATAAATCCTTGACCGCTGCTGGAGGTTCAAAATCTTTGATTGCTGAGGATGAGAAATCCTTGGTGAATGTTGGAGATTAAAAAATCCTTGACAACTTATGTGGGGATGTGACAATCCTTCATGTCTTGAAGTTGGAGTATTGACATAATTCATTGTGAGAGTAATGCCAAACTGCTTGAGAAATTTGCTTGGAGAATCCAGAGAATTTTGATGACCTCTACTGGGGATTACACAATGGGAATCATTATCCTGTTGGGGAATAGGGGAAATTTTGATGACTTCTGCGGAGAATTTAAGAATGTGAATCTTCATTTTGTTGAGGAGTAATGAAAACTTTGGCGACTTCATTGGGGAAAAGAGAATGAGAATATTCAATCTGCTGGGGAGTTTGAACCCTGTGGGGAAGAAGGCTTACTGCTGGAGAGTAAGTTCAGGAGTTCGGGTAGTCTTCCACTCTACTGGGGAGTTATCCTAGGTTGGGGAGAGGCAAAAGTTAACTGTTATTTGGTTGACTTCCAGGCTTCAAGATAACTTGCTGGGGAAACTGGATTAACTGGATGGTTTCCGCTGGGGATTAGAAGTCTTGACTTGACTGGGGAAGAAGGTTTTAGCTCTGCAGGGGATCTGTAACTCAAAGTATTTGCTCCGCTGGGGATTGGGAGTTTGTAGTTTTAACTCTGATGGGGATTTAAAGGGTTTGAAATTATAACTCTGCCGGGGATATGTATTTCAAGGTTTTAGCTCCGCTGGGGATCTAGATGATGTACTGTAGGGATCGCTCATGGAATAGCCTAAAGACATTTTCCTATCCTTTCAGTCTGTCAGTAATTGTTCTTTTTCATTCCTGTTTATTTGTAAACAGTAATTATGTTCAAATGCATATGTTCATCAATGAATCATTGGACATTTTTGCAAATAAAAACACAAGTGTAAAAGAAAAAGGCAAATAGTTTTCTGTACTTTGAAAGAGATATCTTTGTATTTACTATGGATAAGTGTTTTGTACAAAGGAGACAGGCATCCTAGTAATAGGATGGTGTCATAAAAGTAAGAAAAAATTTATACAAAGAAAGATAGCTATGTGTGAAAAATAAAATCCCATGGGGTTCCCATTCTGCTATAGCCTTCGTGTCTCGGCATATCTTGTCCATCTGTTGCTTCGTCCGAAGATGATTGAGTTGATCAGAAGCTCAGAGTTTGTCAATGAAGAGATTGTCCTTAAAGTGATCCGACGAGACATAGTCATACGCTTTAATTCCCTAACTTTTTCCTGGACCGCCCTTTCGGGTTTTCAGTCCACCGGGAAACCCTTTTTTGCTGAAGTCGCCCTTTCAGGTTTTCAACTTGCCGGGTGCACATATTTTTTTTATTTATCCCTAATTTTTTCCTGAACCGCCCTTTCGGGTTTTCGATTCACCGGGATGCCTTTTTTTGCATAGGTGTGTCAACCTAGCAGGTCATTTATGCGTAGTATCTTTTGACTATGTTTGCGTTTGCAGGGTGCGGCAGATCGTCGCCGTCCATGGTGGTTAAGATCATCGCCCCACCAGAAAAGTTGTTCTTGATCACAAATGGTCCTTCGTAGGTAGGAGTCCATTTGCCCCTGGGATCACTTTGCGGCAAGATGATGCGCTTGATCACTAGATCTCCTACTTGATATGTATGGCGTCTGAATTTCTTGTTGAAAGCCTTGATCATCCGCTTTTGATACGTCTGACCATGGTAAACAACACTAAGTCGCTTTCGTCAATCAAGTTAAGTTGATCAAGTTGGGTCTGAATCCAATCGTCTTCACTCAAACCAGCATCCTTCATGATTCTCAAGGAGGGAATCTGAACCTCGATAGGTAAAACAGCCTCCATGCCATATACCAAGGAATAGGGTGTTGCCCCAGTTGATGTGTGTGCCGTGGTACAGTACCCGTGAAGAGTAAACGGTAACATTTCATGCCAGTCCTTGTAGGTGACTGCCATCTTTTGTATGATCTTCTTGATATTTTTGTTCGCAGCGACATCACCGTTCATCTTTGGCCGGTAGAGAGATGAATTGTGATGTTGAATCTTGAACTGCTCGCACAGAGTGGTGATCATAGTATTGTTAAGGTTTGTACCGTTATCAGTGATAATCCTTTCGGGGATACCGTACCGGCAAATAAGATTCTGTTTGATAAAGTGGGCAACCACATTCTTAGTAACGGATGCAAAGGAAGCTGCTTCGACCCACTTGGTGAAGTAGTCAATGGCCACCAGAATGAAGCGGTGTCCATTGGATTTTGTAGGCTTGATCTCTCCAATCATGTTGATTCCCCACATAGCAAATGGCCAAGGAGCTGTTAAGACATTTAGAGGAACTGGAGGCACGTGTACCTTGTCCGCATAGATTTGACATTTGTGACAAGTCCGGGAGTGCTGATAGCAGTCAGCTTCCATGGTAGACCAGTAGTATCCTTCCCGTAGAATCTTCTTAGCCATCGTATGCCCGCTAGGGTGAGTGCCAAAGGTGCCCTCATGCAATTCAGCCATGATTCTTTCAGCTTCAATCTTGTCCACACAATGGAGCAGAATAGAATCATGATTGCGCTTGTACAGGATGCCATTAGTCAAGAAGAACTTTTCCGAGAATCTCCTTAAGAACTTTTTGTCATTGACTGAAGCTCCTTCAGGGTATTCCTGATCCTCGAGATACTTTTTGACTTCATGAAACCATGGCTGGTCCACTACTTCTTCGGTATTAATCTCGTGACAATGTGCTAGTTCGTCCATCCGTTCAATCGTGATTTGGGGAGCCTCATGATCCCAGTTAAGTTTAAACATGGATGACATTGTAGCTAGAGCATTTGCTAGCTGATTTTCTTCTCGCGGGAAGTGCTCGAAGGCAATCTGCTCGAAATATGGTAACAATGTCAGGACATGTTCTTTGTAAGGGATGAGGTTGGATGCTTAGTATCCAACTCTCTTTTAATCTGACTGATGACCAAAGCTGAGTCCCCAAATACAATCAAAGATTTGATTCCCAAGTCTATGGAAGCCTTGAGTCCAAAGATGCATGCCTAGTACTCTGCCATATTGTTCATACAGTTGAAGCAAAGTCTGGCGGTGAAAGGTGTATGGTAACCTTCTGGGGAGATGAGTACCGCACCGATACCGTTGCCAAGTGCATTGGAGGCCCCATCAAAGTACAGGGTCCATCGGGATCCTTGTTCAGGTCCGTCATATGGTCTGATATCTTCAACGTTGTCCAATGTCATGATGTCCTCGTCAGGGAAGTCAAACCTCATGGATTGGTAATCTTCTACAGCTTGATGAGCCAGATGGTTAGCTAACACACTCCCCTTTATAGATTTTTGGTTGTGTACTGTATGTCGTATTCTGTTAGGATCATCTGCCATCTAGCTATTCTTCCAGACAAAGTAGGCTTCTCAAAGATGTACTTGATCGGATCCATCTTAGATATCAGCAAAGTGGTATGAGTCAACATATACTGCCTTAGCCAGCGAGAAAACCATACCAAAGCGCATCAAGTTTTCTCGAGCAGTGAGTATCGGGTCTCAGAGTCGGTAAACTTTTTGCTAAGGTAATAAATGGCATGCTCTTTTCGGCCAGACTCGTCATGTTGGCCCAATACGCACCCCATTGAATTCTCTAGGACGGTCAGATACATGATTAGCGGTCTTCCCTCGACGGGTGGCATTAAGATAGGAGGTTCTAGCAAATACTCCTTGATTTTATCGAAAGTAATTTGGCAGTCATCATTCCATCTAACTACCTGATATTTCTTCAACAGCTTAAAGATCGGTTCACAAGTAGATGTTAGGTGAGAAATGAACCAAGAAATGTAGTTTAGGCGTCCCAAGAAACCTCTAACCTCCTTCTTAGTGCAAGGAGCAGGCATTTCTTGTATAGCTTTGACTTTGGCAGGATCAACCTCGATGCCTTTGTTGCTGAAAATGAAACCTAGAAGTTTACTGGACCAGACTCTGAATGTACACTTGTTTGGGTTCAATGTGAGCTTGTACTCCTTCAACCTGACAAACAGCTTTTGCAAGTGATCAAGGTGTTCTTCTTCAGTTTATGATCGGGCTATCATGTCATCTACGTAGACCTCTATCTCATAATGTATCATGTCATGAAACAAAGCTACCATGGCGCGTTGAAAGGTTGCCCCGGCATTCTTCAGTCTGAATGGCATCACTTTGTAGCAGAACGTACCCCACTGTGTAACAAATGTAGTTTTCTCCATGTCCTCGGGTTCCATTTTGATCTGGTTATAGCCCGAGAATCCGTCCATGAAAGAAAATACTTTGTGCTGAGTTGTATTATCAATCAAGATGTCAATGTGCGGAAGTGGAAAGTCATCTTTAGGGTTGGCCCTGTTTAAATCTCTATAATCCACGCACATTCTCACTTTGCCGTCCTTCTTAGGCACGGGCACGATGTTAGCAACCCATTATGGATAGGAAGTAACAGCCAGAAATCCAGCATTGAACTGCTTCATAACTTCTGCTTTGATCTTCTCTGACATGTCAGGTCTCATGCTGCGGACCTTTTGTTTCACTGGTGGACAGTCTTCTCTTATGGGTAGACGGTGAACCACAATGTCTGTATCGAGTCTTGGCATGTCTTCATATGACCAGGCGAAGATCTCAACATGATCATTCAACAGCTTAATTAGGCGCTTCTTGACACTCGGCTCTAGATTGGAACCTATCTTGATTTCCTTTTTATCATCCTCAGTACCCAAGTTGATTGTATCCAACTGTTCCTCATTAGGCTGAATTGTCCTTTCCTCTTGTTGCAGAAGTCTGGCCAATTCCCCTGGCACCTTACAATCTTCCTCACCTTTGCATTCAGCTTGGTAGATCAGATCTTCAGAGTCACTAAAGGCTATAGCAGTATTGTTACCCATGGGTTCTGGAATGGAAGTGTACCTGCATTTGTGAGTGTGGGTGTGTGTAAGGGATAGCCATCTTAAAACAACAAAATGTAAAAGAAAGACAATGAGCACAAAAGGTTTAAATATGAAAAGCGTCCATGATTCATTAAAATGAAATATGAAAATGAAATAAGAACCCTTACAAATGAACCTATGTGCCTCGGGTAAGACACATGGTTGAAAAAGTACGAATGGTTTTTTGAATTATTACAGTCCAACAGAAACGGAAAAGATAAATTACTGATTTATGAAAGTAATCGAAACAAAGTCTTTTGCTTCCCAGTTGCACATTCCTCCTCCAACAGTAGGAAAAATCCAGTCTTCCGTGCTGCCTTCTTCTTCACTGTCCTCTAGCGCATTACCCCCTTGGTGGCTGATCTTCACAGGTGGCCCTCCGGCACGGGAGCGACGCACAGCCTTCTGACCAGTCGAGGTAAACCCCAAGCCGAATTTGTCTGATTTGAAAGGAAAGTCTGGAAGCTGCCCCCAGATTGTGGATCCGCCTTCTTCCATTACTGCCCTAGCATCCTTTAAAGAAGACATATGAGGTGGAGGTCTTGTGATCACAGGAGTTGAGGACACCGCTTTGGTCGCCACTATTTCTTCAGAAACTTCCTCAAAGTGTTGGAAAGGGGTCTCTATGAATTCGCCATCTAACTCCACATAACGGAAGGAGTTTAGATGACTGATCATGTATTCCTCTTCGCCATGAACAATTATGATTTTCCCCTGGACAGGGTACTTGAGCTTTTGATGCAGAGTAAAAGTGACAGCTCCAGCATGGTGGATCCAAGGTCTTCTCAACAGGCAAGAGTAAGAGGGATGGATGTACATCACATAGAATGTCGAGTTGAACGTCTGGGTACCCACTTTGATCGGGATGTCCACCTCTCCATGTACCATCCTCTTAGAACCATCAAAGGCTCTAACAATTATATTGTTGGGTTTCAGGGTTAAGCCTTCACAGTCCAATCTATCCAAGGCTTTCTTCGGCAAGATGTTTAAAGACGAACTAGTGTCTACCAGTACGTGTGCTAGGGTTGTCCCTCTGTATTCCACCGAGACATGCCAAGCATCATTATGTTTTCTCCCCTTCGAAGTTAAATCTGCATCGAAGAATCCTAGACCATTGTCAGCTGTTAAGCTAGCCACACATTCCTGGAACTGATCAGCGGAGGTTTCTTGCGGCACGTGGGTCGTCTTCAAAAACTTGACCAAAGCTTTAGCATGTGTCTCAGAGCACAGCAACAGGGCTAACATAGATATTTTGGAGGGGGTCTGCCCCAGTTGTTCAACAACATCATAATCACTTTTCTTAATGATCCTCAGAATTTCTTCCATATCTTTCTGGGATGTTTCAGGAATGATTAGTGATTGAGCCTTCGTCAAGACAGGCTCCTCTTGAACATTCTTTCCTTTTTCTCAGCAGCGGAAAAAGGGATGGGAATTGAATTGTCATTGTTGGAGGGTACACTTGCAGGTACAACTATTGGTATAGGTGTAATCTTCGGAATGGTCGCGGGTCCAAAGATTGTTGTTGGAGGAGCAATCTCTGGAGAAAAGATTCTTCCACTACGAGTAACCTTGCTTGTTTCGGCAATGTTACTGATGTCGGGATTATCTTCCTCAGAGCTTTCTTCTTCAATGGTCTGTTCAATCTGTTTGACACCATGGTAGTAGATTTCTCCACCATAGTTCCATGGTACCATTTTGTCGGATTTGTATGTGGTTGGTTCGGGCATTGTTATCTTCAAAGGAGTAGTCATAGGAGCAGATCTAATCCTAACGGATTTTTTAGCAACCCTAGAAGGATTGGCGTATATGGTTATTATTGAAACTTATGGAACTGGAATGGGTGAGACAGGAGCTTTCTCAAACAAAATTTCCTTGTTATAGATCAATTGTTGGATTCCTTTCTTCAATAGAGGACAATCAAATAGGGAGGACATGCAAGCATGGAAATCTTGGTCACAACCTGGGAACACCCCATCTTTCCGCAAATTCAACTTGATGGTTAAGAGAGGAGTTAACAATTCATCCACAGTAGAAACAAACAGATTTTCTTCCACAACATTGGCATTGTGCCCATGCCTTGGCATCGATGCGGAGATAACATTTGGCTTTTCAGGAGCTTCAAATTCAACTTCCTTTGCGTCAATCAGATCTTGTATCTTGTTTTTCAGGGCCCAACAGTTATTGGTGTCGTGCCCCAGACTTTCTGAGTGGTACGCGCATCTGGCGTTGGGATGGTAATGTGGAGAAGCAGTGTTAGGATTTTTAGGGGCCTCTTTTAGCATGGCCAAATTCAACTTCAAGAGATATGGTAGGACTTGAGCAGGAGTCATGTTTATCTTGGTGAATTTCCTTACAGGCCTTTCCACCCTTTGCTGGTTATTCCTCGACTGATCATTTCTCGGCGGGTTGTTTCTCAGCTGGTCTGATGCAGACTTTTGAATCATAACGGCCCCCACAGTTGGTCGTCTTTCAATTCTTCCCTGATTTCTCTGGGCATAGACAACAGACACTTCTTTCTTTCCCATGAAGGGCTTTTTTGCAGCAGCAGAGGTAGATGCATCTTTCTGAATTTTCCCGCTTCTAATATCGGCCTCAACCCTCTCGCCAGTTAGAATCAACTCAGTGAAACCTGCAGAGGAGCTTCCAATCAGGTGATTGAAGAAAGGACCTGACAGAGTCCCCAACAACATGTCCACTAGCTCTCTTTCAGATAAAGGTGGTTGCACCCTTCTGGCTAAATCCCTCCATTTTTGGGCGTAGTCTTTGAAGCCCTCGTTGGTAGCCATAGCCATACTCTGTAGCTGAGTATGGGTTCGCACCAAGTCGGTGTTGTATTGATACTGTTTATAGAAGGTGACTTCCAAGTCTTCCCAAGCAATCAAGCTGCATTCCCGAAAGACTGTCCTGGAAAAAGTGGACCCACAGGTCCTTGTCAGAAGAATGTGGTTAAATTTTCCTGACATAAGATCGTAGGTGCATCTTAGGACAAGACACCCCATCGTACTTAGAAAACAGTGGAACTTTAAATTTAGGAGGGATTACAATTCCATAAACCAACCCTAACTCCTCAAAATCTAGCCCCGGTACTCTTTGTATCTCCATGGCAGCTAGACGTTCTTCCAAGTTCTTGTATTTGTCATCGGCCAGAGGATACTGCTGTTCGGAGTAGTCCTCATCTTCCTCATCTTCAGCTTCAGATTCAGATGGCACTGCCATTCCTTTACCCTTTCCTTCCCCATCTTCAGATGTTGATGGGAATTCCAAAGTCCGTCTGGCTTGTCCTTCAAACCTTCTGCCCCTAAGAACTACACCGGCTCGCTTCTTTTTCTTTTTCTCTTTCTCCTTCTCTAGTAGAGTCTTGAGCTCCTCCTGCCCCTTGGCTAGGGTCAGAAGTAGCTGTTGAAATTGTGAATTCTAGGCTTGCAAATCTTTGACCGTTTGTTCAATATCCATCTTGCTGAAATAAACAGCAGAGAGATGAGGAAACTTGGTGTGAAGACCTGTTTATGGATATGATGAATGATATGTCTTCATGTAATGTTTTCAAGGATTCATAAATTCAAATTTGTTTTAAACAAACAAGAAACACACGTCATATTAATAAGATAGAATTGTTAGTACATCAATGCCCCTTGGGCAAAATAATACAAAATTCTAAGGTAAAAAGACGTTGCACATCCTCTTTGGTGCAATGTAGGTGTTGAGAGTCTGCTCTTCGTGAAGTTGATGAGTGAGTTCCAAAACCTTCTTCTCGCTTGCGTATAATTGGGTTTCAAAAGTATCGCGCTCTCCCTTGAGTTGTATCCAACTTCTTTGTAAATCTTCGAGTGATGTTGGCATGTAAGGATGTAGGAGGGTGTATGGAACCTCTCCTTCCATAACAGGATCTATAATCACTGGGATAATGGAGGGGTATGGCATCATAATACTTTTGGCGTGGGTTCGTACCCACTTGAGGTAAGGCTCAAGAGGGATGGAATTCTTGTGTCCCAAGGTCTTACTGTCTACCTTGTTTGGCATCCTCCAAGCTCGGATGAACCTTTGTCGGAGTCCTTGATTGTCGCTGTCGAAGTCGAAAACCAATCCTTGAATTAGCATATCATGTGGGCCATCCTTTCGGGCGTAACCAAACTGTCTCAGAGCAAAGCAAGGGTTGCAGGTGATGCCTCCCCTAATGCCTAGTAGAGGGACATTAGGAAATATTCCACAACGGTCAATGATTATGACATTCTCTTTTGATCGAGAACACCAATGAATATCTGAATGGGTAAGAGTCATCAATCGTTGTGACTGCCTCAAACCTTGCTCATTCTTCAAAACTGATTGGGGAAGATGAGAAATAAACCATCTTGCCAGGAGAGGAGTGCAACACATGAGAACACCTCTTTTCCTCATTGTACGAGTGTGAAAAGAGTGGAGGATATCTGTGATCGGTGGGAGAACTGACTTGGGATTTGCGTTTGTGTTTGCAAATGTTTCGGTTTAGCAAGAGTCGCCACCGACTTTTTATTTTATCCTAAGGAAAGGTCAAAAAGCACAGGAAAGACCTTTGAGATGTTTTCGTGGGTTCGGGGGGTAGATTATGAAAAGGGAAGGTGCTAGCACCCTTTTCATCCATGGTTTTCCATGGGCTCTTAGTTAATTATTTTAGATCACTTGCCTTTGCTTTTCAATTGATTTGAAATGGTGCTTTGTGTGTGTGGTTTTGAAAATGTTTTGAAAAAGATGCTTGTCTAGGCAACCTTTGTAACAATTCTTGTTTGAATGTTTTGCAAAGATGTTTGTCTTTTTGAAAAGATGTTTCAATGTTTTTGAAAGTTTGTTTTGAAATTGTTTTTGAAGTTGTGTTATGGAGTGTGTTTTGAAAAATGGCAAGGATGTTTTGCAAGTTTGATCAAGTAACTAAGAGTTGTCTACCCTATTTTACTCAAATATCTTTCTTATGTTTTTAACCCTTTTAACAGTGTTGTTTCACCATTGTGTTTGGTGAACAACCTTGCGTTAGGATGTTAACGAGACAGGCGCGGGTCATCGTATAGACCATGATAGCAATAACGTCAAGTATCTTTGGAAATTTTTCCTTAAGGGAATTGATCATTTTGTTTATGAAACTCCGATAGCGTCATCTAGGGACTATGATCATTTTGATTGTTCTTGTTTTTCCAAAGTACTTGACATGCATAACATGGCCCATTTGTTTAGGAAACCAAGTGGAGATACCCTAAGGGATGTTTGTGTGCAAAGTGTGTTTTATTGCATGCATTTGTCTTTGATTTTTAGGTTGTCTACTTGTTGATTTTATCTTGCCATACACGCCTAATTACTAGCATTTGTACAAAGTAAATAAAATGCAGAAAGATAAAATCCTACGCTATTACAACCATATCGAAAGGGATAAAAAATATGAAGGAAAAAATAAGATAAAAGTAAGAAAAATGAGTGTCCTTCGACCCAGGCAGTAGCAGCCTTCGATTTCCATTTTGTTGGTCTCCTTCGATTGGGGCCAGCACCAGTGAGGTTTTGTCCTTCGACTGGCTTGGAAGTCAGTGTATGGCGAAGCCTTCTGGTTCTGCCTTGTTGTCTTCTTCGACTGGAGGTTGAAAGCAGTGAGGGAATGCCTTTCGATTAGGGGCTGGAAGTCAGTGAAGGCATGCTTTTCGTTTGGGCCTAGAAGTCAACATGGTTTTCCTCCTGGTTGTCTCTTTCGTTTGACCTGGAGAAAGAGGGTAGAAGCCAGAAGCTTCGTTTCCTATTTCATGTTTCCTGTTTCTTTCATTTCAAGCATTAAATGGCAACATGGCCTGAGGCCATGCTAGTATTTGTTTGGTAAACATTTTAATAATTAAAGCTAGTTCAGGTAAACAGAAAGCAAAATGAAAGGGTTAACTTTTAAAAACATGTTAACAGGGTGGAAACGAAAGGAACAATGGTATATACATACTTGAAACGAACAAAAGTATTATTTACATGTTATGCCATGAAATGAAAGGTTCAAGTGTAAGAGTCACTTACCTTGATGGAGGCTTTGAATGGGTGTGGGACCTTGAGTGGAGGCCCAGGGTTCTGGATTTGAAAGAGGGGGCCAACAGCTGTGCTTGGAATGCTGGATTCGAAGGAAGGAAAGAAACAAGTCTTATGTTTCTTTCCAAACTGGATTCAAAGGATACTGAAGAGTACTTATTCTTCAGAATCGAAGGAAGTGAGTATGTGATTCTGGGTTTATTCTCACAAGTGTTGAAGGGACTTGAGAGATTTGTTGTGTTTGAGAAAATTTGGGAGATTCGTTCCTCTGGTCCAAAGATCCTCTTTAACATGTGTTGGAGCCTCTTATTTATAGGCAAAGTTGGCTAAAGCTTTTGGAGGGAAAACAAAATAATTTGAACAATTTGAGTAAACTGCTCTTTGTAGCCTTTGAGGGACAGTGCTTTATTGCCATTTTGGTGCAAGGAATTGGGCGGCAGTGCAGGACTGCTGTGCAGCAGTTTTGGAGTTTTATGGCCAGTGAATCAGGACCGAGCCTGACAGCGCATGTGACTTGGTACACAAATGCCTTTGGCCTCTCGTCCTTTTGTCTTGACTCCCTAGACTCACCTTTCGACCAGACTTTCAGTAACCATCTCCTTTTTTCAATCGAAGTGGCGTTCGAATGACTTCCCTAGACAATCCTTCGAATGGGACAAATTAATGCTCTTGGGATGGATCAGTAATATATGTCCTTAGAATGGGGACATCCAAACATGCCTGACAAAACTCTTCGAATGCATCACCAAGATGCTTTCTTCGCCTGAGGCAATGACATAGTGAAGAGTTTGTATGCTTGGAACAAGCCATTTCTAACAGGAAATCCTTCCCACTCAAATTTACCTACAAAGGGGCCATATGGCCAAACGAAAGAATGACGAAACACTTATGCCCAAGGGTTCACACCCCCAAGCGAAGGATGTGTGCCAGGGATGGAAGGCTCAATCGAAGCTTGCAACGTTGGAGAAGTCACTCCCCCAAACGAAAATGGCGTGCAAGGGCAGGATGTGTGATCGAAAGAGGGCAAAAAAGAGGCTTTTTCCTCCTGGATCGAAGGACATCATCAAGAGGGTTTTTGCCTTGTAAATCTTGGCTAACACGCAGGAAAGAGGCTATATGGCCAAGTGAAATATTTGTACTTAAGAGAATACAACATTCAAACGAAGTCCAATGTCCCAATGAAACAAGAAATGAACTTTCCCAAAAGGAGTCTAGCGCCCAATCGAAGGATGCAACCAAGCCTACATCGAAGGAGCCAAAGTTCCCAATCGAAGGATGTCAAAGAGAACTTGTTTTTCCTTCAATTTTGTTAAAAAGAGCATTTTCATCTGTTTTGCCTTTTTTAGCAATTTCCTCTTTAATCTTAATGCTGAAAAATCCAAATATATTCGTGTAAGCTTGAATTTTGGGAATCCTTTGTGAGAGTGGCCTTGATAATTGAGAGGGAAAATTTTGGGGTACAACAATATCCCTAAGCAAAGTAGGCACAGAGTTGCGAGTCATGAAGATTTTTACAGTACTCACATCTATGAGTTGGTCAGGGTTAGGGAACAAGACCATCCCATAGATGAGAAGAGCTACAATCTCCTCAAAAGCTTGTAAGTCCAAGGAATTCCAGCAGCTTTGGGCCTTCTCAAACAAAAACTTTGACAAGAAGCCTTTGACACCACTTCTAGTTTCCCAATGTGTTGTGACATCAGATGAGTGCAAGTGTAAGGCTTGAGCAATCTCTTCTGGTTTTGGATCTCTTTCCATACCGTTGAAGGGTAGTTGATTGAGAATAGGAATCCTCAAGAGTTGAGAAAATTCCTCCAAAGTAGGCACAAGTTGGTAGTCAGGAAATGTGAAGCAATGATGTAAAGGGTCAAAGAACTGGAAGAGAACTTTCAGCATATCCTCCTCAGTGTTGGTGGTGACTAAGTTGAGTAGACGACCATGTCTCTCGGTGAATGGAGAATTCTCAGAAATCCTTGAAGCTAGCTCCTTGAGTTGTAGAGGAATTCTTACAAGGTTGACTTGGATGGTTTTCCTGCGAAGTGAATCCATAACCTACAAAACAGGAACAAAGATGAACCTCCAAATCCTTGAAATGGTTAGTGGATGCATATGATGCTTCATGATGTCCATGATGTTATGCACAAGTATATATGTACAAGCAAATCACACAAGTTCCTAGTTTAGGCTTGCATGGGGTTTCATAGGTAAGTACCCTCTTGAAGTTTAGTTGGCTCAACCTATCCTAGAAATAGTAACCGGGTTCTAAGGAGCTCAATATCACTGGATTGTTTCCTTGTTCATTGTTTCAATTAAGCCTCTTTACTGGCGACCGAAATATTCCAAGGAACCAACCCTCAATGAGTGTAGTATCGAGTATCTACCAACTTCGGACTGCACCAAAGCCGGTCATCTCACTACATCCTAAAAGGCCAAGTTGGTCAAGTAAAGGTTCAAAAAGTCCATTAGTGCTTCATGACATCACTCAGAGGCCCCGTATTCTCTTTGATTGACTCAAAGGCTACCGGTACCCACAAATATGTCGCACTAATATAGCTATTGCTTAGACCATGTCGGTATACCCTGCACAGTTTCCACAATGTATTGCTATTTACCTATGAATGTTTCCCAAATCCGGGTAGAGGATTCAAACCCAAAAAATAGAACCAAAGTGTAAAGCAAACAAGTCAAGCAAGATAAGCATGTAAAGGTGATCTAAAACCCTAAGGTAACCCCACTTTTAGAAAGCTCCCCAGCAGAGTCGCCTGTTCTGTGATGTGGTGGGAGAACTGACTTGAGGTTTTGCGTTTGTGTTTGCAAATGTCGCAGTAAGCAAGAGTCGCCACCGACTTTTATTTTATCCAAAAGGAAAGGTAAAAAAGCACAGGAAAGACCTTTGAGATGTTTTCTTGAGTTCGGGGGGTAGATTATGAAAAGGGAAGGTGCTAGCACCCTTTTCATCCATGGTTTTCCATGGGCTCTTAGTTACTTGTTTAGATCACTTGCTTTGATTTTTCAATTGTTTGAAATGGTGCTTTGTGTGGTTTTGAAAGTATTTTGAAAAGAGGCATTTGTTTAGGAAATCTTTGTAATGATTCTTGTTTGTAAGAATGTATACAAAGATGTTTTTCTTTTGAAAAATGTTTCAATGTTTTGAAAGTTGTTTGGAAATTGTTTTGAAATGTGTGTGTGTATTTGAAAATAGCAAGGATTGTTTTTGCAAATTGATCAAGTAACTAGAAGCTTATTTACCTACTCAAAAGTCTTTCTTGTACATTTTTATTCCTTTGACATTGTTGACCTACTATTGTTTTAGTAGGCAACCCTATCTTTGGATGTTAAACGGGACGGGCGTGGGTCATCGTATGACCATGATAGCAATGGTGCTAAGTATCTTAGCAATTTTTAGGGACTAAGATCATTTGTTTTAAGGCAACCTTGTCTAGCGTCATCAAGGGACTATGATATTTTTGTTTTGTTTGATTTTGCCAAGATACCTAGCATGCATACCATGGCCATTTTTTAAGGCAACCAAGTGGGTGAAACCATATGGATGCTTGTGTGCAAGGTGTTGTCATTTTTCATGCATTTTTGTCTTGTATTAGGTCATGCTATTTGTTTTGATTTTTGTCTTATCATACAAACCCTAATTTACTAAACATGTATATAATGCGATTAATTGCGTAAAGTAAATTTAAGTTATTACAACAATATTATGGGAGGGGGGATACAAGTTTTGAATGGGGGATATTGCTCAAAATAAAACCTTAGATTACAATTACAACCCAATTGAATTTATTGTACAATAAATAAATAAATAATTATTTAAATATGCAATAAAAATGTAAATATGCAAAAATGTTTTGTAATTGTTTTATGTATGTAAAAAAAAATTATTTAAGTTCTAAAAATAAGAAAAAAACAATATTATTATTTTTGAAAGGGGAAACCCTAGTTTTTGCTTTAAAAGAAAATATGTTTTCTATTATTATTTTATTCATTTTGTACAAGAAATAAATAAATAAAAATATTTACAAGTATTAAAAATAAAATATGTGTGAAAATAATATTTTATGTATGAAAAAATAATAAAATAAAAATGCATGGTATTTTTAAATGTTTTTACTATTTTTTTAAGAAAATGAATTTCTATTTATTCTAGTAAACTATTTTATTATGCAAAAAATAAAATAAAAATAAAATAAAAATGCAAAAAATAAAGAAAATTATTTTGGTGATTTTTAATGTTCAGAAAAAATTATTAAAATCAATAATCATAAAAATAAAAAGAAAATATGAAAAACAACAAAATATGAATCAGGGGGGTGCAAAAGTAAACTGGGGGGTGTGAATAGTAGCAGGCCCAAGGCGCCAGGCCCAGAACACCAACTTCATCCCTGTCCTTGGCTTCGCGCGCGCTTCTGAGCTTGAATCTGTAACTCTCACATACGTGCACAAAAGCAAAAACCCATAACACAAAACATATAGCTCATGATCTCACGATTCCAGTGATATAAAAAACATGACCTAACTCTAAAAGACCAAGGAGAATTTTAATGGCCCTAATTTCTGACCTAGTTTTTTCAGCATGTTCAACAACCAAATACTCTTAGCTCAGTTAATATAAATGGAAAGTATGCATATGTACAGCTTAAGCATGTTAAGGACTACATTTTTGCTTCACAAATCTAAGCTTAAGGATGCCTAAATAAGGAGATAGAACTTTGAAAAATACCTTGTTCAGTTGAGTTTGGATATGGCAATGTGGGAACATTGAGTGAGGCCTGAAGATCTTATGAGCTTCCTTGAAGTTCCCTCAAGCTTCTCCAATACTCAGCTGGCCTTGTAGATGCTTGAATCTCCCTGCATGAGTCAACCTGCAACCTTGCAAAATGAAAATGGTGAAGTGTGAAACAGGGCACACTGTTGCAAGACAAGGGCCTGGATAGCTTGGATGTGATGTAGGGAAGATGTTTCAAGGGTTGAAAGGCAAAACGCACGAGCAAGTTTCAAGTTGGCAAGTGTTCTGCAGATGATGCCCTGTTTGGGCAGAAAAATGTGATTTTGGTGTTTGAGAGTGTTTGGGATGTTAGCAATTCGTGTATTGGCTTGTTACAAAGTTCTGAGGGTGTTTGAAATGATACAAATTCTTGCCTTTAACAGATACACCAGTCCCCTTGACTTTTGCAAGTTTGCTTGCTTTTGAAGAAAGTTGACATGACCAATGCCAAAGGCCTGTACAGGCTTGCTTGCTAGCTGCATAGGGCTGGTGTACTTTGCCTAATGTTTTTGGATCTTGTTTGCAACAAAAGATCAGGTCCATGGCTCAAGATTTGCAAAGTTGCAAAAGCTAGCTTTATGAAAGTAGTATTATGAACTTTATGCCATAAATGGATTAAACTCTTGTACAATGCTCCATAGATCAAAATAAAGCCATTTGTCCATTTAATTAGCATTCAATTATGGAGTGTAGAAAGGATTAGGTCCTGTAATTCCAAGTACAAGCATGCTAGGACAGATTTGCAACTTGAACCATTGTGAAAATGCTTTGAACAAAAGTGATAAATTTCCATTTTCATTTCTTCGATTCTCCCTAACCATAAATGATCTTGGAGAGTTCTTTGACATTTTGGAAATCTTGTAACATGCTCTACAATCCATCTTTGAAATTAATTTTGAGATACCTCTTGGAACTAGGTGAAAAATTTCTATGAAGTTAGGTCAAAAACCTGCCTAAACTAGGGCAAATTTTCACTAAGTTAAAAAGATTATGGACCCCTATTCACAAAATCATAACTTGAGACCCAAGCATCTATTGGGAAAACTTTGTGAATCATAGTTGTAGATTTAATAGAGGACTAAAACTTTCATGTTGGAAGTTTACTTTGAATCCAATTGAATCATGGTGAAAAAGTTATGGAAAGTTGGGAAAAAATAAGAAATTTCCATAACTTAGAAAAATTCTAAGTTATGAAAAATTTCAAATTAAAACCCTAATTTGAAATTTTAGGTTTCTTGGTCAACAAGTTTCATATTTTGAAATATCTTGATGAATTATGACCCTTGGCACTTGATTTTGACCAAAAATTCAAAGTTTGACTTTTCAGTGTAAAGTTGATTTTTGATCAATTGACTGGAAAATTCATCTGTCAATCCAATGCATTTGAGATATTTTTAACTAAGTGATTAGGTCAAGATGATGCTATTGAGCCCTTGAAATCATACTTGAACCCAATTGGTCATTGGCTAGGTCAAAAATCAGAAATTGCCTTTTCTCAGTCAAAACCCTAATTTTGACTATTTTACCCTTTTGATGATTTGATCAAATTTCTTGAGGAGTTGTGGTCCAAACTTGATCAAATGTTACATAGGAGCCTAGAATGTTATTGTGGATAAAAAAGTATGAAGTTTGACTGTAAATTGGCCATGGTTGACTTTTTCCCCAATACAGTTGATTTTTAGGTCAACTGTCCAATTGACTGGGCAGAAATGTGATTCAAGGATTGAAACTTGTCATGGGCAATTTAGGGGTCCAAGATGGTGTATGAAAGTCACATGAAGCATTTATGGTCCAAAAATTCTTATGCAAACTCAAACTCTAATTTCAGGCTATCAGTGCAAGGTGAGGTCTTGAGCTGAGCAAACCCTAATCCTGTCTGGAGTCTAGAGAGTCTTGTGAGGAGAATCTTGATAATATGAGAGGGCAAATTTTGGGGTACAACAAAATGCTTATTCTGTTTATAGGCAAGGGGGTTTGTGCATATGATCTGATTAGGTTTATAAGACAACATGTTATGGTTTGGTTGGAATACAAAGATCAAACTAAGTCAAGTACTCCATAGTCCCAAGGTGAAGTCCCAAAGTTGCTGGTATAGAGGAGCTACTTCCCATGATTTATGATTTAGTATAATCAACAACAAGCAAGGTATGGGCTCAAGACAAACTTTGTACAAAAAGCTTTCTTTTCAAGAATAGCAATGGTGCCTTTATGCCATAAATGAGAAGATCTTTTGGACAATGGTTTAAACACTTGGGTAATAGCTCAAGAGTGGGTGTAAGAATTAAATTATGATGATATTTGCAAGCAAAGAAGCCTGCAACATAAGATTATTCAGCAAATCATGAGAGTTTTGTTATGTGTTCTTCACTTAGAATGACTTGCAACTCAAAGATGGATGGCCAACTTCAAGCCCTTGAATCTCCTAGCTCAAGTATGATAAATTTATGCTCTTAGATGTTTTGGAAAGCTTGATATATCCTCTATAACTTTCATGTTGGCCATTTTGACAAAATCATCTTGGAACTATGTGAAAAAATTCCAAGAAGTTGGGGTAGAATCCTGACCAAAATTTGTTGAAAATTTCTCTAAGTGTTAAATGAAAATGTCATGACTTCATGAATTTATAACTCAAAATTCAAGCACTTCTAGGAGAAGTTGTGTAAAGCAATGTTGTAGATATCATGGAGATCTACAACTTTCATGTTGAAAGTTTTCCTTGAACTGTCTTGCATCTTGGTGAAAGAATGGCATGAAGTGATTAAATTATCATGTATAAAAACACTTAGAAAATTTCTAAGTCTTGGAAATCTTGACTATTCAAGTTGACTTTTGACTTTCTTGACTTCTTGATGATCAAGCTTGATATTCTTGAATATCTTGATGGAATTTGATCTTTGGAATGTAATGTTGACTAAAAAGTCAAAGTTTGACTTTCTAATATGCAATTGACCATTTTGCCCTTGTGCCAATTCCAAGCCTAAATTGATGTGTGAGTGCTGCAAACTTGACGTCATAGAAGATCTTGTGAGAGAATCCTTGAGAAATGAGAGGGAAAATTTTTGGGTACAACACTGACTTCCAGGCCTCAGTCGAAGGAAGCAGAAAGTCAGGCTACACCTCACTACTTCTAGGCCCCAATTGAAGGAAGCAGAAAGGTGAAGAGTGCACTTCATGCTGATTCCAAGCCCAATCGAAAGGCTACACCTCAGTACTTCCAGGCCCTATTCGAAGGAAGCAGAAAGGAAGACTGCATCTCATGCTGATTCCAGGCCCAATTGAAAGGCATGCCTTCACTACTTCCAGGCCAAATCGAAGGGAGGTTGAGAAGCATAATCAAAGGGTTCTACTGCCCAAATCGAAAAGCCCATTTTCCTTTCTTTATTTTGTTTTGTATATATTTTCTTACTATTCAATATGGTTGTAATAGTGTAGGATTTATTTTTCTGCATTTTTATTGCTTTTGTACAAATGTTAGTAATTAGGATGCATGGCAAGATAAAAACCAACAAGTAGACAACCTAAAATTCAAGGACAAAATTCATGCAAATCAAACACTCTATTCACACATGCACCCCTAGGGTAATCTCACTTGTTGCCTCGGAGAAATAGTCATGTCCCTCGAATATGGGCGTTTTAGCAAAGACCCTTGATAAAAGGTCGTAGTCCCTCGATGACCCTCAATGTTGCCTTCGGTAAATGATCTAGTCACTAAACGATATTGCCAAAACGTCTCATAGGTTGCCTTCTATGACTATACAAATGTCTCACGCCCGTCCCTTCACATCCAATGATGGGGATTCTTACCAAATCACTGGTAAGATAGCAACATCTAAAGGAGGAGGAAAAGAACATTAAGACCTTTTAAGAAGGTAGGATGCTCCTAGTTGCTCGCTTTCTCACAACAAAAACATTTTACATACCAATACTTTCATTTGAAATATTTTCAAAAGACAAAGCTCTTTGTACGCATTCTTATAGAAACGAGAATCATTACAAAGACACTTTTAAAAATTACTTTTCAAAAACACATTCCACAAACACCTCTTTGAATTATTTTCAAAAACAACACTTTGTACGCGTTCGTATAGAAACGAGAACCATTACTAAGACGTTTTCAAAATACTTTCAAAACCCAACCATAAGCACATTTTCAAATAAAAGCAAGTGATCTATCAAGCAACTAAGATCCCATAGATAACTACGGATACAAAGGGTTCTAATACCTTCCCTTTTCATAACTTACCCCCCGAACTCAAGAAATAATCTCGAAAGGTTTTTCATGTTCTTTTCAACCTTTCCTTTTGGATAAAAGAAAAGTCGGTGGCGACTCTTGCTATCCGCAATAATTGCAATCAAACGCAAAACACCCAAGTCAGTTCTCCCACCGTGTTACAGATCCCAAGTTGAAGACGAAGTTGATTGAATTGCTGAAAGAAAACAAAGATTGCTTCGCTTGGGATTATGACAAAAATCCCAGTTTAAAAAGAGATCTGGTCGAATTAAGGTTGCCAATCAAAGAAGGCAAGAAGCCTATCAAGCAGACACCTATAAGGTTCTCCCCAAATGTTCTTTCAAAGATTAAAAAAGAGGTCGAAATACTTCTCCGCTGCAATTTCATCAGGACCACAAGGTATGTCGAATGGATTACCAATATAGTTCTTGTTATTAAGAAAATTGGTTCATTAAGAGTATGCATAGATTTTCGTGACTTAAATGCAGCAACTTCTAAAGATGAGTATCCAACGCTTGTGGCATAAATTCTAATAAATTCGGATGCAGGCTTTGAGCACCCTAGTATGCTTGATGGATACTCTGGATACAACCAAATTTTCATTCCTGAGGAAGATGTGTCCAAAACAGCTTTTCGTTGCCCTGGGGAAATATGTACCTGTGAGTGGGTAGTTATGCCTTTTGGCTTAAAATGATGGGGCAAATTATCAAAGGGCAATGAATTCAATGTTTCATGATTATATAGAAACTTTTATGCAGGTTTATATAGATGACATTGTGATAAAGTCTGTATCATACGAAAGTCATCTGAATCATCTTTGTCAATCATTCAAAAGGATGAGAAAACATGGCTTGAAGATGAATCCCCTTAAGTGTGCCTTCTTTGTGCAGGATGGAGACTTCTTGGGCTTTGTGGTTCACAAGAAGGGGATAGAAATCAATCAGAACAAGACAAAGGTGTGATACGGTGGGAGAACTGACTTGAAGTTTTGTGTTTTGATCGCAATTGTGCGAATAGCAAGAGTCGCCACCGACTTTTCTTTTATCCAAAAGGAAAGGTAAAAAAGCACAGGAAAGACCTTCCGAGATTATTTCTCGGGTTCGGGGGGTAGATTATGAAAAGGGAAGGTATTAGCACCCTTTTCATCCATAGTTATCTAGGGGCTCTTAGTTACTCGCTAGATCACTTACTTTTACTTTGACAATGTGCTTGTGATGTGGGCTTTGAAAGTATTTTCAAAATGTCTTTGTAACGGTTCTCGTTTTTATAAGAGAGCATACAAAGCTTTGTTTCGAAAGATAGTTCAAAGATGTGTTCGTGGAATGTGTTTTTGAAAGTGGTTTTTGGAAAGATGTTTTGCAATGGTTCTCGTCTCTATAAGAACGTATACAAAATATTTTGTCTTTTTGAAAAAGTTTTTGAGATGAAAGTGTCGGTGTAAAAAGGTTTTTTGTCGTGAGTAAACGAGTAACTAGGAGCGAATCTACCCACTCGAAAGGTCTTAGATGTTCTTTTCTTCCTCCTTTAGATGTTGCTATCTTACCATTGATTTGGTAAGAAGCCCCATCGTTGGATGTGAAGGGACAAGTGCAGGTTAATCATATAGCCATTGAAAGTAACTTATGAGACGCTTTTAGCAATTTTTGTGAGGGACTAGATCATTTTGTCGAAGGCAACATCGAGGGACTATGATCTTTTATCGAAGGGTCTTTGCTAAAACGTCCCATATTCGAGGGACATGACTGTATTTTCGAGGCAACAAGCGGGGTTATCCTAGAGGTGCGTGTGTGAAAAGTGTTTTTGATTCAAGTTAATTTTGTCTTTGAAATTAGTAAATTGTGGAAATCTAAATTCTACGCTATTACAGAGTTTTCGGGAATGGGGGCATTATTTTTACAAATGGGGATGAGTCTAATGCGATTACAAGTACAAATAGAAAACAATACAACCAAATATAATTTTAAGCGATTAATTAAAGTCATAACAGTCTAGAAAATAAAAATTAATTAACAAAGTATGAAAGTAAAAATTCTTGTTATTTGTTTATGAAATTAATGGAAAGAAAGATAGAAAAATCTATTCTATTAATTAGCTTAAGAGTTAAATCAAATGCATGTATTTTTAGGGTTTTTGTTATTTAGAAATTAAATGAGCAAATTAAAGCTTAAGCACAAAATAATTAGTAAAAATTATTTACAAAGTCCTAAACTAAATTAATTACGAAAATTAACTAATCTTGAAATTACATTTTTATTTAATTGGATTTTTTTAATTAAAACTAAATCTAAACTAATAGAGTTATTAAATTAATTATGGAACTAAACTAAAAAATTTCTAGTTAACTAAAACATAATTATTTAATTAATTACTTAACTAAGTTGATGAAAAATAAAAATAAAGAGCTAAACATAATTTCAGATTGGACTTAGAACTTTTGAAACAGCAAAGCCTAAAGAAAAAAAATTGTTTTATACAAAAAAAAGGGTAAATACTGTTTTTTTCTTTTTTTTAAAAAAAAGGTGGGATGGGCTTGGATCGGGTCGGGCCAGACCTAGATCCAGCCCTTTTTCTTCAAAATTGTAGAAGGGTTCATGAACCCTAAACAACAACGAGGCAGCGCCTCCTTCCCTGTCATCTTGTTAATTTCACGCTAATCTTCTTCCTTCTCTCATGATTTCTTTGTTCTAACCGGAGAGATCCAACACGTCTCATCCTTGACCTCTCCCAAGCCCTTTGTTACCGGAACCTGTCTCTCTCGTCTCTCTCATCTCACTAAATTAACCTAGCGACTTTGCTCTCTTTATTGATACAAGCCCGAACCTTTCGCTAACCCTAAACTCCGCCTCTCATAATACTCATGAAGGGGAATCGGTGATGGATTTAGAGAAGATTGAAGGTTTGTGCTACTGTATTTTTGCAATTTTCTGTGTATAATGATTTTTGTTTTTTTTATGCCCCAGTTGATGTAGAAAATATATGAGTAGAGGCGTGAGAATAGTGGAAAGGATTATACTTGTGGAAACTCTTATTCCTGGTGTGGCTTCTCCCTTGTTTTGCTGGTCTCGTGATTTCTTTTGCAGATTGTGAGATTGGATGGAGGGACAAGATTGATGATGGTGTTCAGTGGTGACAGAGGGTGAATGGGGGAAGGGAGATGATGATGAGGTTAAAGCAGTTGGAGATATTTGGCCCTTCTGGTTTGTTAATCTCTTTGTTGTTTTTTGGTTCTTGACTTAGGTGGTATATTATCTGGCCTTGCTGGTCTGTGATGGCTTGTTGATCTTACAGTGAGGTTTGGTTTTGTATTGTTTTGGTTTTTTGATGGCTTGTTGATCTTACAGTGAGGTTTGGTTTTGTATTGTTTTGGTTTTTTGATGGCTTGTTGATCTTACAGTGAGGTTTGGTTTTTGTATTGTTTTGGTTTTTGATGGCTTATGATTTCCTATTGGAGGCTAGCTATTCTGGGTTTGATGATGATGATGGAATCAGGTTGCTGTGATGAAAGGAAGGTTGAGGTTCTGGACTGGATTTTTGTGTTTACTGATTCTGTTTTCTATTTGGTTTTGTTTTCTGGTGGTGCTGAGATTTGTGTTTTCTGGTTTTTTGGCCTAGGTTGTTTGGTTCGATTTTTATATCTTGTTGGTTTTGCTCTTGGTTGGTGGTATACCCCAAAATTTGCCCTCTCATTTCACAAGGGATTACCATGGATCCTCAAGTTTTCTTCCAAGCTTTGAACTACAAATTTTCCAAGGAAATCACTCACAAGGACAGAATAGTCATTTGCATGCTGAAAAGTCAAACTTTGACTTTTGGATCAAAATCAAGCTTCAAGAATCATATTTCATCAAGACACGTTGAAATATGAAGTTTTGTTTCATCAAAAACCAAGTGGTCAAAATTCTAAATACTTAGAATTTTTCTAAGTGTTTAAGAAAATAGGACAAAGTCATATCTTCTGACCAGGTTATTACCATAACGATCAGCAAATTCTGGACACTCTCAAGGCAGAGTTTGGTCAGAACTTCTGGGCAAGTTCTCACAAAAAGTTTCAGTCAGAGGTTGCAAACATGGTTCAGAATATGACGCTTTAATCAGAATATGTGGAAGCAATATTCTCCTTCAAAACATGCTGGAGCCAGAAGATAAGAGGATCAGAAGATTGGATGCTACGCTAAAGCAAAACTTCTGATCCAGAACTAAGCAATGATACAGAGTTTCACGTTGCAGGATTTTTGGTTGTGATAAGTCTCATCATCATTTAATGCTCATTTAATGCTCACAACCACCTTCTGATTCTTTATCCAAAGGATTCTCACCATGTGTACCTCTACTGTCTTGGGATAGCAACTTTGCTACTAAGCACATGCTTGGCTTTTTGCTTTTCCTTAATTCCTGCTGACAACCACCATGCTTGCTTCAAATAACAAGGCAGCACTTCAGCACATGAAGGCTATTTTCAAAGCTTTGGTCAGAACTTGACCAAATCCCAAAACCTTGCTTATATAACTTGTTGCAGACCTATGACCAACAGCTGGTTCAACCTACGCCTGCATCCGATGATTACACCAAACTAGCATACGAAAATTGTGATGAAAAAGAAAAGGAACAGGATGCCAAAACAGGTTCAAATCCCATTTGTTTTCCCCCCAAATCACAGCAAATTCATCTATAAATACTTGGTTTCATCAGACGTTCAAGAGGCTGGCTTTTGATGAGAAAGATTGGCCAAAAGAGAGAAAAGGAAGTTGTGAAACCTTCATAAAAATCCATAAATCACATACACAAAAACAAACCTTTGTTCTTCCCTTTGAACAAAAGGACACAACCACTCTTTCGTCTCTCTTGCTGATTCAGTATATCCAAAGGCAGCCACTCAAAGCTCCAAGCACGCTCCGGGTAAGTCTTTCTGACTTTACTTGCTTTTCATTTTGAACATCATTAACATGTAAATATCATAGTATTAATGTTGTACATATCATTGTATGAATAGAAAAACTATGGGTCAGAACTTCTAGAATAATGTTAGGTTCAGACTTAGGATTGGAACTTCTAGATTTGTTGTGCTGTGATTATTCTGATTTGCTAAACTGAATAAATTGTTGATGTGCTGATTAAGAGTTAAAATGTAACACAGAACTTATGTTTCTTCACTCACCATTTTAACACGTAGAACTTCTAAGATTCATTCACTGTCCTAAAACAGCATAGAACTTATGAGTTCTCCTTGCATGTCAAAATACACTGAAGTTCTGACATTTCTATCAGCTGTTTCACACACTCATAATTTCAGATTTTTACATGCTGATAACGCACTGAACTGCTGATGTTTGCTTACTGTTTTAGTATAATACAGAATTTATGACTTGTGACCCACGGTCTGAATGCAATCCAGAACTTCTGTGCTCTAACATTCCTTGCAGGACCTCACAGTGTACCAATCCAGAACTTCTGATTCTGGCGCTTCCTTCTGAGTCACCACGCGGCTGACTTCAGAACTTCTGACCCTAGTTGTTCTTCTTGTAGCAGCACGCTTTTTCTATTTTGCATTTATTTTTCTTTTCATCATTTTTATATTAACTTTCTTTTAATATCAACATAAAAAGACACAAAAACATTTTCCTTTTAACTTATTTCCTTTTTTAATTCATTATAACAAAATAAATCTTTCCTTTTATTTCTTGCATTGTACATTTCAATATATTTGTAATAATAACTTAGGGATTATTTTTACTTGCAATCCCCATTCTTACATATGTACCCCCATCCCTTAAATATTGTAATAGCGTAGGAATTTAAATTTCTGCAATTTATCATTTTCCTTATACTATACAGTAATTAGGCGTGTATGGCAAGAAATAAAAATCTACAAGTAGACCACCAAGAATCAAAGACAAATGCATGCAATCAAACACTTTTGCACACATTCACCCTTAGTGTAATCTCACTTGTTGCCTTACAAAAATGGCCATGTTATGCATGTGAGATGTCTTAAAAAATTGAAAAATACAAGATCATAGTCCCTCGATGACGCTACCAAAGTTGCCTTTCAAAATCATCTTAGTCCCTAAAGAAAAGTGCTAAGTCATCTCATAACATTGCTATCATGGTCATACGATGACCCAAACGCCTGTCCCTTTACATCCAACAATTGGGCTTCTTATCAATTCAATGGTAAGATAGCAACATCTAAAGGAGGAGGAAAAGCACATCTAAGACCTTTTGAGTAGGTAGGTTCGCTCCTAGTTACTCGCTTGCTCACAACAAAAACATTTTTACACCAACACTCTCATTTGAAACATTTTCAAAAGACGACACTTTGTATGCGTTCTTATAGAGACGAGAACCATTACGAAGTTCCATTTTCAAAAATACTTTCAAAAACACACAAAGCACAATTTCAAAACAAAAACAAGTGATCTAGCAAGTAACTAAGAGCCCATGGAAAACCATGGATAAAAAGAGTGCTAATACCTTCCCTTTTCATAATCTACCCCCCCCCCCCCCCCCCGAACTCAAAAACATCTCTAAAGGTCTTTCCTGTGCTTTTTCACGTTTCCTTTTGGATAAAAGAAAAGTCGGTGGCGACTCTTGCTAAACCGCAACATTTGCATACACAAACGTAAAAACCTCAAGTCAGTTCTCCCACCGTATCACAGAACTGGCGACTCTATTGGGGAGTATTACTTAAAAGTGGGGTTACCTTAGGGTTAGATCACATTTACTTGCTTATATTGTTTTGATTTGTTTCCTTTACATTTTGGTTCCTTGTTTGGGTTTGTTTTAAATCCTACACCCGGATTTGGGGATACCTTTTAGGTAAGTAGCAATAAACTGTGAGGGAACTGTGTGGGGTATACCGACACGGTTGAAGCAGTAGCTACATTGATGTGGCACTTTGGTTGGTACCGGTAACCCTTGAGTTGAATCAAGGAGAGTACAGGGCCTCCGCGTGGTGTTGTGAAGCATCAACTGACCTTAGAACCTTACTTGGCCAACTTGGCCATTAGGACGTAGTGAGATGACCAGATTTGGTGCAGTCCGAAGTTGGTAGATACTTGATACTACACTCATTGAGGTTTGGTTTTTTGGGATATATATGTCGCCATTAAAGAGGCTTGCACTGAAACAATGCCTGAGAAAACAAACCAGTGATATTGAGCTCCTCAGAACCCGATTACTATTAACTAGGACAGGTTGAGCCAACTAAACTTCAAGAGGGTACTTACCTACAAACTCCATGCAAGCCTAAACCTAAGGACTTGTCTGCTTTGTGTGAATATGATTATTTGTATATAAATTGGATTACCTCGCATATCTGTACATAACATCATAACATCATACCATAGCATTTTTCAATAACCATTTCAAGGATCTCGAGGGTCTTTGATGCAGGGTCACGATTGAACCAGACGTCTATCAAGAGACAAGAGGATTTATTTTCCTCTAAACAAACACCATCAAAGATCAAGTACAACAACTTGAGTCAAGGAATATGACCCACTTGACATGGTAAGCTTAATTCTCGTGGAAAGACATCCACTGATACAAAGCTGTCCAATCCAAAACTATAAGTGACTACTTACCCCGCGAGACCCTTGAAAACATGCATCCATACATCATGCATCATATCATGACAGGTTTCTCCCATACGGGTTTCCTTATCTTCTTACTATTTATTTCAGTAGAGATGGCCTTAGAACAAACCATCAAGAGCATTCAGATTCAAAACGCTCAACTTCAAGAGATGTTCTTGAACCTGTCCAAGGGGCAAGAAGAGGTGAAGGCTCTCCTCACAAGGGGGATGGTAATCAAGAATCCAGAGGACACCAAGGATGATCAGTTGGAAAGGCTACAAATTGAAATGGCAACAATGAAAGTCCAGATGATGGTACAACTGGTGGGCCAGATGGCTCTCATCCAAAACTTGGCTCAAGGACAAGAAGAGCTGAGAGTCCTCATCAACAAGCTTCGTCAAGACGGATGTAACCAAATGGGGCAAACATCTAGAATTGGGGATCAAGTCATCATTCAGCCTCCCATGAAACAAGAAGCCGGTTTAAGGGAGAGAAGACCTTCCCATTTTTCTTCCATGTCACGAGCCCAACAACGACTTCGTCAACATCAACCGGAAAATCAGCAAAGGCAAAGCGAGCCCAAAAGACAGTTTACCAACGTCAACATACCACTGTCCCAAGCTTTGCAACACATGTTGAGGATGAATCTGATTACACCAATAATACCTCATCCAAATCCCAAAACTTTTTCTCCCAGCTACAATCCGGATGCCAGGTGTGCCTATCATTCTGATAGTCTTGGACATGATACAAACGATTGTTGGGCGTTGAAGTACAAGATTCAAAACCCGGTCGATGAAGGAATGCTAGAGTTCACACAAGATGGCCAGACTGAATTCTTATGCCAAAGGCTCACCACTTAAAGTGACAAGTTCAAACAAAGAGGCTTTTGTTCATTTTGAATTTTCAAGTTGTAATTTCTATTTTGTTATTCAAACAATTATCTATTAATGTCAAACTTTGTTTCATTAATGCATTGCACATGTTTGTCTTGAATTCATCCGTTCGTTTTCTCTATATTTAAACTATGCCTTTTACTGTCTTTATGACATTCAACTCTTGCTAAAAGTTACAAGCCTTTAGAGGGAGGATGACGAAAACAATGTCATAATCTCATACAGTATGCTTTTGGATAGACCTTGCTAATGATGTACATGCATTCTTTCAAATCCTAAACACTGGAGTTATAAGGAAGATAATCCCTAGTCAACCCCTTCGAGCCAAAGAAGTAGAAGTTTTATGTTTTAACACAAATTGAAACCTTTAATCAAAACCTGGGGTAGGGCAGTCTCTCATTTTCAAATGCGTGTTTAGCCGCAAACTATCATTTCGTAATACAACGAATGACATCAAAACATTTCTATGGAATCAAAAGACTGTGATGGTTCCCTATCAAACAGGCGGTCATTATCTCTCAAAAAGAAAAGCTCACTAAGTCAAAACCTACAAAGGAGACTTAAGAAAAATGGGGCATCTCGCTGACTGTAATCTCAAAACAAGAACAGTCAGGAAAAAATTAGGGATAACAAATCAAGTAAAAAGAGGCCACTACAAATCCTCTACAACATGAAAATGTTGCAAAAAATGACTGCCTTCCAACAAACTTAACTTGTCTGAACCATCACCAAAATGTCACTCCAGATTAAATTGGAGTCAAACGCACAATTAACTAAGCTTAGAACTGAAGAACATCACGAAGAATGGGTGGGTACAAATACACTTTAAGCCTTTATCCTTTGTTTCTTAAACCGTGAACCAATCCACGTTACAACCCTTCAAAAGTCCTAATTGAAGCATGGGTTAATTCGAAAGCATACTGTTACAAAAGGTATCCTGACTCCTGTAAGGCTTTATGCAAAATCCAAAGTTGAATTAAAAACTTCTTTATTTGCTAAAAATGCATTTTTCAAAAACTTCAAGACAAACATAAACTTTGCATTACTTGAATATCATTGTATGCATATGGCTATTTATTTGACAGCGGAGAAATTCACACAATGAATATCCGATGAACGAAAGCTCTCTCAGTGAACAAAATCACTTCAAGTGGGATGACACTTCCATTGAAAATCTCCTATCGACAAGGGGACATGACATGTCACTATCCAGCACACCTGGGGCAGTCCAGTCAAGATTCCAAGAAATCTCTCAAAGTGAAGAGTAACCAGGGGCAGGGCTCCATCCCCGTCACTTGGGGCATTGAACGTCAATCCTGACAAAGGGTTACGTACAACCAAACATTTCCAGGAAGTGCCACAAACACTCGCTACTAGGGGAAGTGACAAATCTCCCCAAAATCCATCTCATAGGATGATTCCCTAACAAGAGTTTAATCTCTAAAAACCTTTCCCCAACTGAAACAACCTCAGGAATCCTCGAGGACTTCCCCCAGCAAAGTCGTCACCTCTCAAGCAGACCGGCAACAAGGTTTATTTCCCCAACAAACGGCAGAAATCCCCAGCTTAAAGTGGCCTCTCCAACTACTACAAATCAAAGGGCCACAACCCCTAAATCCCCAGTAATGCCTTCCACAAAGCCTTTATTATTACCAAGAAATGCTATGAAACCTGGACTCGACCAGATAATAGCCTAGCTCATCAAAGTTATAGAAGAACCTAAACTCAATCCGACCAAGGTTTAACTTCTTTTCTCCGGTAGAGTTAACCTCTCTATCCCCAACAAAGGACTGAGAAACCTGGATCCGACCAGATATCATTCCTCATTTCCAACCTTTCAAGAAATCCATTGCGAAGCCTGGATCTGACCAGATAGCAATCACCCTTAAAGATTCGTTGTGAAACATGGAAACCGACCAGATAACAACTAAATTCCCAAGCAGTTCATTGTGAACCCTGGACCCGACCAGATAACAATTGACGTCATCAACCTCAGAAATCTGCGAAGCCTGGACCCAACCAGATAACAGTTTTCAACCAGTTTATTGTGAAGCCTGGACCCAACCAGATAACAATTAACCATGATTCCCAGAAAGACACTATGAATCCTGGATTCGACTAGATAATAGTACAGCTTTCCAAAAGACCATAAAGCCTGGACTCGACCAGATGACTATTCAATTTCAAGAAATTTTCTGTGAAGCCTGGATCTGACCAGATAACAGTTAATTCATCCTTCCCTCCGGTAAATTACTGTGAAGCCTGGATCCGACCAAATAACAGTTAACCTCTACAATCCCCAACAAGTTACTGTGAAGCCTGAACCCGACCAGATATCAGTTCAATTTTGACTCCCCAGTAGAGTAACGGACAACCGAGACTCCTGAATTCTTTTCCCAAGCAGGAATAAAAATTCTCCCCACATAGTTTTCAATATCCCCCAGCGGAGTTCTCCTCAAACAACAAAACAGGAATCCCCGGTGGAAACATTCTAAGCAAAGTTTGAAGACACACATACTCTTTAACAGCAGTCCGGGATTTAACAAACTCCCTAAAATTTGTCAAGGATTTATTTTCCCAGACAAAAATACATTCATAAACATTTCACATTTCATATTTACATACATGATAAGTGCATACGACACAATCTCATTTATTTTGAGAACATCATGACATTACACAATGCATACATCATGACATTGCATACAACTAACTCTTTACCTTTTCAGGAAAGATAAATCAACAGACAAAAATCATTATCTTTTGAAGTAGTAATCATCCCAGACTCCCTCATCATCCTGCTGAGCTTTCAGATACAGTTCAGATACGCTCCAGATACCGATGCCATCCTGATACTCATTCAGATTCAGCTTTCAGATACAGTTCAGATACGCTCCAGATACGGATTCCATCTTGATACTAATTCAGATTCAGCTTTTAGATACAATCCAGATATGCTCCAGATACAGATGTCATCCTGATACTCATTCAGATTCAGCTTTCAGATACATTTCAGATACGCTCCAGATACGGATGCCATCCTGATACTCATTCATATTTAGCTTTCAGATACAGTTTAGATATGCTCCAGATACGGATGCCATCCTGATACTCATTCAAATTCAGCTTTCAGATACAGTTCAGATACGCTCCAGATACGGATGCCATCCTGATAATCATTCGGATTCAACTTTCAGATACAGTTAAGATACGCTCCAGATACGGATGTCATCCTGATACTCATTCAGATTCAGCTTTCAGATACAGTTCAGATACACTCCAGATACGGATGCCATTCTGATACTCATTCAGATTCAGCTTTCAGATACAGTTCAGATACGCTCCAGATACGGATGCCATCCTGATACTCATTCAGATTCAGCTTTTAGATACAGTTCAGATACGCTCCAGATACGGATGTCATCCTGATACTCATTCAGATTTAGCTTTCAGATACAGTTCAGATACGCTCTAAATACGGATGCCATCCTGATACTCATTTAGATTCAACTTTCAGATACAGTTCAGATACGCTCCAGATACGGATGCCATCCTGATACTCATTCAGATTCAGCTTTCAGATACAGTTCAGATACCCTCTAGATATAGATGCCATCTTGATACTCATTCAGATTCAGCTTTCAGATACAGTTCAGATACGCTCCAAATACGGATGCCATCCTGATACTCATTCAGATTCAGCTTTCAGATATAGTTCAGATACGCTCTAGATACGGATGCCATCCTGATACTCATTCAAATTCAGCTTTCAGATATAGTTCAGATATGCTCCAGATACGGATGCCATCCTGATACTCATTCAGATTCAGCTTTCAGATACAGTTTAGATACGCTCCAGATACGGATGCCATCCTGATACTCATTCAGATTCATCTTTCAGATACAGTCCAGATATGATCCTGATTCAGATGTCATTCTGTCAATCATTCAAATACATTCCAGATACGCTCCATATATGGACGCCATTCTGATAATCATTAAGTTCCAGCTTACAGATACAACCCAGCAATCACCTCTGGATGGCATCTTTAAGCCCATCTCCAACAACTATCCATTATCTCTCCAAATGGCATCTTTAAGCCCATTCCCTACATAATCAACTAACACATCTTTGAGTGCAAAATTTTCTGGGAACTCTAGTGTTCAATCATCTTTCACCTTCAAGTCACGAATGGTGGACTCATTAATCTAACTCTTCAGGTGTAAGAAGATTGAAAAGGGGAAGTTGTTATACCCCAAAATTTGCCCTCTCATTTCACAAGGGATTATCCTGGATCCTCAAGTTTTCTTTCAAGCTTTGAACTACAAAATTTCCAAGGAAATCACTCACAAGGGCAAAACAGTCATTTGCATGCTGAAAAGTCAAACTTTGACTTTTGGATCAAAATCAAGCTTCAAGAATCATATTTCATCAAGACACGTTGAAATATGAAGTTTTGTTTCATCAAAAACCAAGAGGTCAAAAATTCTAAATACTTCGAATTTTTCTAAGTGTTTAAGAAAATAGGACAAAGTCAGAACTTCTGACCAGATTATTACCATAACGATCAGCAAATTCTGGACACTCTCAAGGCAGAGTTTGGTCAGAACTTCTGGGCAAGTTTTCACAAAAAGCTTCAGTCAGAGGTTGCAAACATGGTTCAGAATATGACGCTTTAATCAGAATATGTGGAAGCAATATTCTCCTTCAGAACATGCTGGAGCCAGAAGATAAGAGGATCAGAAGATTAGATGCTACGCTGAAGCAGAACTTCTGATCCAAAACTAAGCAATGATACAAAGTTTCACGTTGCAGGATTTCTGGTTGTGATAAGTCGCATCATCATTTAATGCTCATTTAATGCTCACAACCACCTTCTGAGTCTTTATCCAAAGGATTCTCACCACGTGTACCTCTACTGTCTTGGGATAGCAACTTTGCTACTAAGCCCATGCTTGGATTTTTGCTTTTCCTTAATTCCTTTTGACAACCACCATGCTTGCTTCAAAAACCAAGGCAACACTTCATAACATGAAGGCTATTTTCAAAGCTTTGGTCAGAACTTGACAAAATCCCAAAACCATGCTTATACAACTTGCTGCAGACCTATGACCAACAACTGGTTCAGCCTACGCCTGCATCCGATGATTACACCAAACTAGCATACGAAAACTGTGATGAAAAAGAAAAGGAACAGGATGCTAAAACAGCTTCAAATCCCATTTGTTTTCCCCCCAAATCATAGCAAATTCATCTATAAATACTTGGTTCCATCACACGTTCAAGGGGCTGGCTTTTGAAGAGAAAGATTGGCCAAAAGAGAGAAAAGGAAGTTGTGAAACCTTCATAAAAATCCAGAAATCCCATACACAAAAAAAAAACATTTGTTCTTCCCTTTGAACAAAAGGACACAACCACTCTTCCGTCTCTCTTGTTGATTCAGAACTTCCAAAGGCAGCCACTCAAAGCTCCAAGCACGCTCCAGGTAAGTCTTTCTGACTTTACTTGCTTTTCATTCTGAACATCATTAACATGTAAATATCATAGTATTAATGTTGTACATATCATTGTATGAATAGAAAAACTATGGGTCAGAACTTCTAGAATAATGCTAGGTTCAGACTTAGGATTGGAACTTCTAGATTTGTTGTGTTGTGATTATTCTGATTTTCTAAACTGAATAAATTACCGATGTGTTGATTAAGAGCTGAAATGTAACACAGAACTTTTGTTTCCTCACTCACCATTTTAACACGCAGAACTTCTAAGATTCATTCATTGTCCTAACACAGCACAAAACTTCTGAGTTCTCCTTGCATGTCAAAATACACTGAAGTTCTGACATTTCCATCAGCTGTTTCACACACTCAGAATTTCAGATTTTTACATGCTGATAACACACTGAATTGCTGACGTTTGCTCACTGTTTTAGTATAATACAGAATTTCTGACTTGTGGCCCACGGTCTGAATGCAATCCAGAACTTATGTGCTCTAATATTCCCTGCAGGACCTAACAGTGTACCAATCCAGAACTTCTGATTCTGACGCTTCCTTCTGAGTTACCACGCGGCTGACTTCAGAACTTCTGACCCTAGTTGTTCTTCTTGCAGCAGCCCGCTTTTTCTATTTTGCATTTATTTTTATTTTCATCATTTTTATATTAACTTTCTTTTAATATCAACATAAAAAGACACAAAAACATTTTCCTTTTAACTTATTTCCTTTTTTAATTCATTATAACAAAATAAATCTTTCCTTTTGTTTCTTGCATTGTACATTTCAATATATTTGTAATAGTAACTTAGGGATTATTTTTACTTGCAATCCTCATTCGTACATATGTACCCCCATCCCCTAAATATTGTAATAGCGTAGCACTTTACATTTCTGCAATTTATTGTTTTCCTTATACTATACAGTAATTAGGCGTGTATGGTAAGAAATAAAAATCAACAAGTAGACCACCAAGAATCAAAGACAAATGCATGCAATCAAACAAATTTGCACACATGCATCCTTAAGGTAATCTCACTTGTTGCCTTACGAAAATGGCCATGTTATGCATGTGAGATGTCTTAAAAAATTGAAAAATACAAGATCATAGTCCCTCGATGACGCTACCAAAGTTGCCTTTCAAAATGATCTTAGTCCCTAAAGAAAAGTGCTAAGTCATCTCATAACATTGCTATCATGGTCATACGATGACCCAAACGCCCGTCCATTTACATCCAACGATTGGGCTTTTTATCAATTCAATGGTAAGATAACAACATCTAAAGGAGGAGGAAAAGAACATCTAAGACCTTTTGAGTAGGTAGGTTCGCTCCTAGTTACTCGCTTGCTCACAACAAAAACATTTTTACACCAACACTCTCATTTGAAACATTTTCAAAAGACGACACTTTGTATGCGTTCTTATAGAGACGAGAACCATTATGAAGTTCCATTTTCAAAAATAATTTCAAAAACACACAAAGCACAATTTCAAAACAAATGCAAGTGATCTAGTAAGTAACTAAGAGCCCATGGAAAACCATGGATGAAAAGGATGCTAATACCTTCCCTTTATATAATCTACCCCCCGAACTTAAAAACATCTCTAAAGGTCTTTCCTGTGCATTTTCATCTTTCCTTTTGGATAAAAGAAAAGTCGGTGGTGACTCTTGCTAAACCGCAACATTTGCGAACACAAACGTAAAAACCTCAAGTCAGTTCTCTCACCGTATCACAATTGGTTTTTTATATTGTTTTCTGGCTCTCCCCTGATATGCTGCTTGGTTTTGTAATATAATAGCTAAGAAGTAAGAATTTGGAGGGAAAGTTTTGAGGGTTTTGAACAATTATGGTATGCGGACCTTGAACACTTTGAGTGTAGTTTTCATTTTTCTATTTATGTGTAAATGTTGGACTGCAAGTTATTTGGACAGAGCTTTTGGCATATAGCAGGATTTTGGACTGCATTGGTTTGTGGTGATATTTCTTTCATCTTTCCTCTTTCCTCTTCTATGAAGCAAAAGCAATTTTGATTATTTTTTTAAAATTCTGAAGGATTTGCAGCATTAGAAAATGATGATGCATTTTGTTTGTTGAGCAAGCTTGCCATGTTGTTTTGTTGTGATACTTGTTAGCAGGCTTGCCCTGCTGTTCTGTTGGTTGCAGGTTTGTTGGCTTATGCACTTGGCAACTTACCTGCTCGTTGCAGGTTTGCAACATGCTTTTGCTGCTATGTTTACAGCAGCTGCTGCATATATTTGTTGCAGGTTTTGGACAGCCTGCCTTTTGCTTGGACCATGTTGTGATATTTTGTTGCTGTTTTGACAGCCTTGGTTTGTTGACTTACCTGCTGCAAATGTAATGCAGCCCTGTTTTGTTTGGACAGTTGCAGTAGCTTGTTTCTCATTTGTTTTTGCAGTTTTTGACTTTGCCTTTGCAATGCTTGCAAATTTCTCTTTTCCTTTTTTTGTGAACCAAGAAGGGCAACCCTTTTTTGTGATTTGCAATTGGGGCAAATGGATTGTGATAAAATAAACATTCTGATTCCAAGTTGTAAACCCTAATGATGAATTATTCTTTTCACATATTACTTTACTTTGAATTTTTTGCTAACTTTTCTTTTCTTATTTCATGAGCGGAAAGCGAGACTTGGATTCAAACGATGGTTGGATGGCTTACTTGAAGATGAAGCCACGAAGAAACAACACTCCCTCTTTGAAAACAAGAAATTGTAACTCTTTGTAAATAAGACAAAACTTTGTAATTTACCTTTATTTGTGATCTAACAATACAAAGCCTTGAACCAATTTGTATGATGGGTTTTTGTACAGATCTTTGTATATTAAATGAATTTTGAAATTCCCAAATGGAATGGTTTGAAATGAAATACCTTAGTCTGGTAACTTGAATTCTAAGCAATCACAAATGATCTTGTGATTTGTATTTCAAACAAAACATGCACCTTGTACTTTAATTCCTAAACAAAATAAATGTTTAAGAATGTAATTCATTTGGTCAACTTGAATCCAAAATCATGATCATTTTAAATGATAGTCTTAATCTTCACATATTTTCCAAACAAACATGCCCTAAGAACAATCGTCAATCTTTCAGTAAACTGTGAACAGAAATAATCATCTCAAAGCCCTGTAATTTGAAGAAATCACAATTCTTAGAAATCAGACGACTGTTATTTAAAATTAGGTCAAAATTCATGATGCGACTTTCAACGCATTCGAATTTTGGTGATCTTCTATGCATAATCAGTTATTGATTTGTGAAGAGAAAATGGAGATGGCATCAAGGATAATCATACACAATAAAAACCTCTAAAAAATATTGAATAATGAAGAAGTTGCGATTGTTTGAATTTGTTCTCGCAAAAAGGTCAATTTTTGGGTCGATGTAGTTGTTTTTAGTTATCTGAACCATTGATTGAGAAAACTTGCAATGCGAGGTTTGAAAACTGACTTAAATAAATATTGAGGAGACATGAAGACCTATGAATACCATTTGAAACCTTGAAAACTCAATTTTCTTTTGAGAAATGCAAAACCCTAATTGCTGATTTACTGCCTGGGAAGAGAATCTGTCTGATCAATTTCTGAGCCAAATTGAATATTCGAGAAACCCTAGGATTGTATCTTGTATGAAAAATGGGAGGGAAAAGTTTTGGGTACAACAGTTGCCCCTTTTCAATCTTCTTAAACTTGAAAAGTAAGATCGACATGTTCGTCGTTCGTAGCTTGAAAGTGGAAGATGATTGAACACTAGAGTGCCCAGAAATTTGCATTGGATGCTGCGCTGGTTAATTGTGTAGGGAATGGGCTTAAAGATGCCATTTTGAGAAATGATGGAGAGTTGTCAGAGATGGGCTTATAGATGCCATCCAAAGGTGATTGTTGACAGAAATGGATTAAGTCTGATCTTGACTTTAACCGGAAAAGAAAATCAGAATAAACTTTTGGTTGATTTAAAATAATATTAGCGGAAGTATTGAATATTGTTTGACTGGAAAGAATTAGAATAAACCGTTGAGAGATTTATCTGAACCAGTAAGAATCTGGATAAGAATCTGAATAAACGGTTGAGAGATTTATCTGAACCAGTAAGAGTCTGGAGAAGAATCAGAATAAATTGTTGAGAGATTTATCTGAACAAGTAAGAATCTGGAGAAGAATCAGAATAAACCATTGAGGGATTTATCTAAACCAGTAAGAGTCTAGAGAAGAATCAGAATAAACTATTGAGAGATTTATCTGAACCAGTAAGAATCTGGAGAAGAATTAGAATAACTTATTGAGAGATTTATCTGAACCAGCAAGAATATGGAGAAGAATCAGAATAAACCATTGAGAGATTTATCTGAACCAGTAAGAGTCTGGAGAAGAATTAGAATAAAACATTGAGAGATTTATCTGAACCAGTAAGAATCTGGAGAAGAATCAGAATAAATTGTTGAGCGATTTATCTAAACAAACAAGAATCTGGAGAAGAATCAGAATAAAACGTTGAGAGATTTATCTGAACCAGAGAAAACGTCTACTAGGAAAGAATCAGGATAAACCGTTGATAGATTTAAACTGAACCAGCAGGGGGTCTGTAGAAGAATCAGAACAAATCGTTGATAGATTTATCTAAACCAGAGAAGATATCTGCGAGATATAATCAGAATAAATCGTTGAGAGATTTAAACTGACCAACATGGGTCTGGAGAAGAATCAGAATAAATCATTGAGAGATTTATCTGAACCAAAGAAGACATCTGCAAGGAAAGAATCAGGATAAACCGTTGAGAGATTTAAATTGAACCAACAGAAGTTTGAAGGAAATATTTGCTATGTAGATGGTCGACCAGTCCTTTCTCGGGAATTGATCTGTAATTGACTTGTTGATAATATTTATCTGTCGGAAATTTGTGGATGATAATTTCCTGTCTATTGATTCTTTCCTGAAAAGGTGAAGAGTTAATTGTATTCAATGCTATGACTTATACAATGCATGGTATGATGTTGTTTTCTCAAAATAAAGGAAATTGCATTGTATGTACTTGCGTTGTCAATGCTATGACGTATGAGTGCAAATGTATTGACATAAAGATTGTTCATGTCATAGTGTTGCTGGAGTCGGGGAAAATAAATCCCTGAGTACTGCTGGGAAAGAGGAGTGTAAGTCTTTATACTATGTTGAAGTTTGAAGCATTTATGGGTGAGTTTCCATTTATTAGAGAAATAAACTATGTGTATAAGGGAAACGCCGGGCATTGCTTGTGGACTTTGCGAAATCCTGTTGGGGAATCCTGAGAAGTTGGGCAACTTTAACTAGGGAATCTTCGGAGCGGTAATTGGAAGTTTTGGTCCATCGGGGACGTGAGAGCACCCAATACCATTAGGTTGCGTATTGGAAATACGTTAGCAATTCTATAGTAGGATGTCTTTGCTTCCGCTCTTGCTGGAGAAAGTACCTGCGGGGATTTTATGGAATGGTATATAGATATTATCCTATTTCTTAAAGCCATTAGTAATTGTCTTTCCGTTTTCTGTTCTCCTTTTTTTAATTGTAAATAGTAATTACGTTCAAATGCATATGTTCAAAAATAATCGCTGGACGTTTTTGCAAACAAAACAGGAAAGTAAAAGAAAAAACAGATAGTTTTGCACTTTTAAATGATATCCTTGTATTAATTTGAATAAATATTTTTGTACAAAGAGACAAACATCCTAGTAAGAGAATGTCGTCGTAGAAAATAAAAACTGATACAAGGAAAAGATAGCTATGTGAAATAATCCCATGGGGTTCCCACTCTGCTATAGCCTTCATGTCTCTGAATGTCTCATCCACTTGTTGCTTTTTCCGGAGCTGATTGGATTGATTAGAAACATTTGAGCTGGTTGATCGACACTGAAGATTGTCTGCAAGATGATCCAACGGGACATAGTCATGCACTTTAATTCCCTAACTTTTGCCTGGACCGTCCTTTCGGGTTTTCGATCCATCGGGATACCCTTTTTTGACCAAGCCGCCCTTTCAGGTTTTCAGCTTGCCGGGTGTACAGATTTTTTTGTATTTTATCCCTAATTTTGCCTGAACCTTTCGGTTCGTCGGGATGCCCTAATTTTTGCCTAGGTCAGTCGACCTAGAGGGTCCTTGTTCATGCGTAGTATCTTTTAACTATGTCCGCGTTTACAGGGTGTGGAAGGTCGTCCCCATCCATAATTGTCAAGATCATTACTCCACCAGAGAATATGTTTTTGATTACAAATGGTCTTTCGTATGTAGGAGTCCATTTGCCCCTGGGATCAACTTGCGGCAGTATGATGCGATTGATCACCAGATCCCCGACTTGATACACTTGCGTATGACCTTTTGTTTAAAGTCTTGATCATTTGTTTCTGATACATTTGACCATGGTAAACAACAGTAAGCCTTTTCTCATCAATTAAGTTCAGTTGATCAAGTCGAGTCTGAATCCAATCTTCTTCGTTCAGCCCAACATGCTTCATAATCCTCATAGAGGGGATCTGGACCTTAATAGGTAAGACAACCTCCATGCTGTATACCAGAGAATAGGGTGTTGCCCCGATTGATGTGTGAGTTATGGTACGATACCCGTGGAGAGCGAATGGTAGCATCTCATGCCAGCCTTTGTATGTAACTGTCATTTTCTATATGATCTTCTTAATGTTTTGTTAGCGGCTTCTACAGCGCCATTCATTTTTGGCCGGTAAGGGGAAGAATTATGATGTTGGATCTTGAATTTCTCGCACAAGGCGGTGATCATAGTGTTGTTTAGATTCATACCATTATCAGTGAGGATTCTCTATGGGATACCGTACCGACAGATGAGATTCTGTTTGATGAACCGGGTGACAACATTCTTGGTAACGGAAGTGAAGGAAGTTGCCTCAACCCACTTTGAAAAATAGTCGATGGCCACTAAGATGAAGCGGTGTCCATTGGAGGCCGTTGGCTTGATTTCCCCAATCATATCGATTCCCCACATAGCAAAGGGCCAAGGAGCCGTCAAGACATTCAGAGGAACCGGAGGTACGTGCACTTTATCAGCACAAATCTGACACTTATGGCAAGTCCGAGAGTATTGATAGCAATCTGCTTCCATGGTAGACCAATAATAGCCTGCCCATAGGATTTTCTTTGCCATCGTATGCCCACTGGAATGGGTATCAAAAGTGCCTTCGTGCAATTCAGCCATGATCCTTTCAGCTTTAACTTTGTTTATGCACCAAAGTAACACAGATTCATGATTGCGTTTGTACAAAATGTCGTTACTAAAGAAGAACTTAGCCAAGAATCTTCTTAAGAATTTCTTGTCATTAACTGAAGCTCCCTCCAGATATTCTTGAGACTCGAGATACCTCTTGACTTCGTGAAACCAGGGTTGGTCCACTACTTCTTCAGTATTAATCTCATGATAGTGTGATGGTTCATCCATTCGTCTGGTGGTGATCCAGGGAGCCTCGTTATCCCAATTAAGTTTAAACATAGATGACATTGTAGCTAGTGAGTCTGCTAGCTGATTTTCTTCTCGCGGGAAATGCTCGAAGGTAATCTTCTCAAAATGTGGCAGCAATGTCAAAACATTTTCTTTTTAAGGGATAAGGTTAGGGGGTTTGGTTTCCAATTCCCCTTTGATCTTACTGATGACCAAAGCTAAATCTCCGAACACACTCAAAGATTTCATCCCCAAATTTATGGCAGCTCTGAGACCAAAGATGCACGCTTCATATTTTGCCATGTTGTTTGTACAATTGAAGCAGAGTCTTACGGTAAAGGGAGTATGACACCCTTCAGGAGATACAATTACAGCACCAATACCATTGCCAAGCGCGTTGGATGCCCCATCGAAAAACATAATCCATCGGGATCCTTGTTCAGGTCTGTCATATGGTCTGATCTCTTCACAATTATTTACTGTCATGATGTCCTCATATGGGAATTCAAACTTCATGGATTGGTAGTCTTCCACATCTTGGTGAGCAAGGTGATCATCCAGTACACTGCCCTTTATTTCTTTCTGGGTAGTATATTATATGTCATATTCCGTTAGGATCATCTGCCATCTTGCTATTCTCCTATAGAGAGAAGGCTTCTCGAAGATGTATTTTATTGGATCCATTTTGGATATCAATAAGGTAGTATGGGTCAGCATATACTGTCTTAGCCGACGAGAAGGCCATGCCAGAGCACATCATGTTTTATCGAGCAGTGAATATCTTGTTTAACAGTCGGTAAACGTTTTGCTCAGGTAATAAATAGCATGCTCTTTTCGGCCAGACTCATCATGTTGCCCCAGCACACACCCCATTGAGTTTTCCACAACAGTCAAATACAAGATCAATGGCCTTCCCTCAACGGGTGGCAACAACATAGGAGGCTCTTGTAATTATTCTTTGATTTTGTCAAAAGAAACTTGGCATTCGTCATTCCATTTGACTACTTGATCTTTCTTCAACAATTTGAAGATTGGTTCACAAGTAGCTGTCATGTGAGAAATGAATCTGGCGATGTAATTCAAACGTCCCAAAAATCCTGACTTCCTTCTCAGTAAGAGGAGAAGGCATCTCTTGTATCGCTTTCACCTTGGCGGGATCTACCTCGATACCTTTGTAGCTGACAACAAAGCCTAGGAGTTTACCAGACCGCACTACGAACGTGCATTTATTTGGGTTCAACCTTAGCTTGTATTTCTTCAGCCTCTCAAACAGTTTCTGCAATTGATCGAGATGTTCTTCTTCCGTTTGAGATCTTGCTATCATATCGTCCACGTAGACTTCTATTTCGTGATGTATCATGTCATGAAATAGAGCTACCATGGCACGCTGATAGGTTGCCCCAACATTCTTCAGTCCGAATGGCATGACCTTATAGAAGAATGTGCCCCACTATGTAACAAAGGTTGTTTTATCCATATCCTCAAGCGCCATTTTGATTTGGTTGTAGCCTGAGAAACAATCCATGAAGGAAAACACTTTGTGTTGTGCCGTATTGTCAACTAGAATGTCAATATGGGGGAGCGTGAAGTCATCCTTGGGGCTTTCCCTATTCAAATCTCTGTAGTCCACACACATTTGCACTTTTTAGTCTTTCTTAGGCACGGGAACAACATTGGCAACCCATTGGGGATAAGAGGTGACAACCAAGAATCCAGCATTGAATTGCTTCATGACTTCTGCTTTAATCTTTTTTGACATATCAGGCCTCATGCGGCGAACCTTTTGCTTTACTGGAGATAAATCTTCTCTTGTAGGCAGACGATGTACCACAATGTCTGTATCAAGTCCTAGCATGTCTTCATACGACCAGGAAAAGACCTCAACATAATCGTGCAGCAATTGAATCAGACGCTCCTTGACACTGGGTTCCAGATTGGCACCCACCTTGACTTCTTTCTTGTCCTCCTCAGTACCTAAGTTAACTGTTTCAACCGGCTCTTCGTGAGGCTGAATGGTCCTTTCTTCCTGTTGCAACAACCTGGCCAATTCCCCTGGCACTTCACAATCTTCCTCACCTTCGTCTTCGGCTTGGTAGATTGGATTTTCAAAGTCACAATAGGCCATAGCAGAACCGTTACCCATGGGATCCTGAGTGGATGTAGATCTGCATTTTAATATGTGAGTGTGTGTAAGAGCATAATTACCTTTGAAAGAAATAAAATGTAAGAAAGAGAGACAGAGAGCACAAAATTTGTATGCAAAAACGTCCATGATTCATTGATGACATATGAGAATGAAGTAACAACCCTCACAAATGGACCGTTGTGCCTCGGGTAAGACGCAAGGTTTTTAAAAAAGTCTGAACTATTTAAATATTACAAACCTGAAAACATTAAAAGACAATTACTCTTGAATAAAAGTAATAGGAATGAAATCCTTGGCCTCCCAATTGTTTAGCCCTCTGCTGATGGTTGGAAAAATCCACTCGTCCATATCACAGCTGCCATCACTGTCTTCTACTGTGTTGACTCCATGATTGCTGATACGCAAAGGTGGTTCCTCGGCGCGAGAACATCGAACAGCTCTTTGGGCTCCTGTAGTGAATCCCAAACCAAATTTGTCAGACTTGTAAGGAATATCTGGAAGTTGACTCCATATGGTACACCCGCCTTCTTCAACTACTGCTCTAGCATCTTTCAAAGAGGCCATCTTCAGGGGAGGTATGGTAACCTTCAAAACTTTGGGAGTAGACTTGGTTGCCACAATTGTTTCTGGAACCTCCTCAAATTTCTGACACGGAGTCTCAATGAATTCACCATCCATTTCAACATACCTGAAAGAGTTCAGGTGTCTAACAATGTACACCTCCTCCCCGTGAACTATGACAATTTTTCCTTTGATCGGGTATTTTAGCATCTGATGCAGGGTAGAAGTGACGGCACCAGAACCATGGATCCAGAGTCGACCCAATAAACAGGAGTAAGACGGGAAAATATCCATTACATAGAAAGTTGAATCAAAAGTCCGAGTTCCAACTTTTATGGGGATATTAACTTCTCCGTGCACTGTCCTCTTAGAACCATCAAAGACCCTAACTATGATGTTGCTAGGTTTTAAAGTGATTCCCTCGCAGTCCAGTCGGTCGAGAGCATTTTTGGGCAAGACATTCAATGATGAGCCGGTATCCACCAGAACATGGGCAAGTGTGGTGCCCCTGCATTCAATGGAAACATGCAAGGCATCGTTGTGCTTTCTTCCCTTGGAAGTTAAATCAGCGTCAGAAAAGCCCAATCCGTTATCAGCAGTTAGACTGGCCACACAATTTTCAAATTGGTCGATGGAGGTTTCTTAGGGCACGTGGGCGGTCTTGATAAATTTTACCAAGGCTTTGGCATGGGCCTCAGAACACAAAAGTAAGGACAACAAAGATATTTTCGAGGGGGTCTGCCCCAACTGTTCTACAATGTTGTAGTCACTTTTCTTGATTATCTCTAGTATTTCTTCTACCTCCTTCCTAGAAGCTTCAAGGATGATCTCGGGACGCTCTCTTTCTTGGATAGGCTCATTCAAGACCTCTTTGCCCCTTTTCTCGGTAGTAGGGATAAAAGTAGGAGTATCATTGGAAGTGTTGGTATGAGCGGCAGTGGGGATGATCACAGGAGTAGCAACGGTCTTTGGAGAAATCTCAGGTGAGAAGACTCTTCCACTTCTTGTTATCTTACTGGTCCCAGTGAGATAACTGATGTCAAGATCAACATCTCTCGCAACTTCGTCTTTGACAGCCAACCGTTTTTGCTTGACGCCATAGTAATAGACGTTAGCCCCATAGTTTCAGGGAACAGCTTTATCTGAAGAGTATGATATTGGTCTTGGCATAGTGATGATTAGAGGTGCAGACCTTGTAATAGATGTAATCCTGACGGGTCTTTTAGTGGAGACCCCGGGAGGATTGTTGGAAATGGTGATTATCAAGACATCTTGATAAGAAGTTCTTGTAAGAGGAATCTTTTCAAACAAAATTTCTTTGCTAGTCATCAGGCGCTGAACGCATATCTTTAGTAACAAACAACCATTTGGTAGAGACTTGCATAAGTGACAATTTTTATCACAGCCCGGGAACAAACTGGCTTGCAACAAATTATGTTTAATGGTCAACAGAGGAGTAGTTAATTCATTCAAAGAGGAGACAAAATGATCATCATCGATTGCGTTGACACCTTGACCATGTCTGGGCATTGGCGCCGTTATTACATTAGGCATTTCTGGGGGATCAAACTTAATCTCTTTCGCATCGATAAGGTCTTGTACCTTATTCTTCAAGGCCCAACAGTCGTTTGTATCATGCCCCGGGCTTTCATAATGATAGGCACATCGAGCGTTCGGGTTGTAGTGAGGAGAAGCAGTGTTGGGGTTCTTGGGAGCTTCTTTTAAAGTTTCCAGATTGGTCTTCAAAAGGTGTGGCAAGACCTGGGACATGGTCATGTTGATCTGGGTGAACCGTCTCATGGGCGCTTCTGGCTTGCGCTGATAATTTCACTGTTGATTTGGCACAGGATTAGAAATCATAACATCCCCTACCGTCGGGCGACGTTCAGTTTTATTTTGATTCCTATGGTCATATACAACACTTACCTCCTTCTTTCCATCAAAGGGTTTCTTCATCATGCTCGAGAATTCATCTCTTTGAATTTTGCCATTTTTTATACCGGCTTCGACCCGCTCATCACTCATAATTAATTCAGTAAATCCAGCTGAGGAACTTCCGGTCAGGTGGTTGAAGAATGGACCTGATAAGGTGCCTAGGAACATATCCACTAATTCTCTGTCAGATAGAGGGGGCTGGACTCTGCCTGCGAGATCCCTCCATTTTTGAGCATAGGTTTTGAAACCTTCACCTGCACCCATAGACATGCCTTGTAATTGCGTCTGAGTTGGAGCTAAGTCAGCATTATACTGGTATTGTTTGTAAAAGGCGGCAGCCAAATCTTCCCAATTGCGAATATTGGTCCCTTCCAACTGATAGAACCAATCCAACTGTGTCCCTAACAAGCTCTCCTGGAAAACAAATGCACCTACAGATCCTTATCAGCCGTATGGGGTTGAATCTTTTTGACGTATGACCTTAAATGCAGCTTCGGGCAAGAGACACCATCATATTTAGCTAAAGTGAGGACCTTGAATTTCTGCGGGATGACAACCCCTGAGACAAGTCCTAACTCTTCAAAATCCAATCCAGGTACCCTCTGGACCTCCATAGCATTCAAACAATCCTCTAGCTCTTTGTATTTATTATCAGCAGGAGGATACTGTTCCTCAGAGTAGTCAGGTTCTTCCTCTTCTTCGGATGTTGGGTTGTTGTTTACTTCCTTGGTCCTGTCTTCTTGATTATCTCCTTCACCCGATGATTTTGCGAAGTCTAAAGTCCGTCTGGCTTGTCCTTGGAACCTTCTTCCCATGATCACAATACTGAGTGGTTTCTTCGCTTTCTTCTTCTTTTCTTTGGCCAGTAGAGTCTTTAACTCCTCTTGTCCTTTTGTCAGAGTCAAGAGCATTTGTTGAAACTGGACGTTCTGCGCCTGCAGATCTTTCACTATCTGTTTAATATCCATCTCACTGAAATAAACAGTAGAAGGATAAGGAGACTTGTTGTAAGAAACCTGTATGATGTTATGATGAATGAAGATGCAATATGCAAATGATTTCAAGGAAATTAAAGATTTAAATTTGTTCAAACCAAAAAGGAACACGTGTTATATTAATAAATCCCAGTTTGAATACATCATGCCTCTTTGGGCTTACAATGAAAGAAACGAAATACAACAAAAACTCCTAAGACAAAAAGATTGAACGCATCCTCTTTGGCGCGATGTAGGCATTCAGATTTTGCTCTTCATGAAGCTGCTTGGTGAGTTCCAGAACCTTCTTCTCACTGGCGTAAAATTGGGCTTCAAAGGTGTCCCGTTATTCCTTCAACTGAACCCAAGCTTTCTGCAAGTCTTCAAGAGAGGTAGGCATTTTCGGATGAAGTACAGTGTATGGGACGTCTCCTTCAACAACATGCTCTATGATAACAGGGAGGATGGAAGGGTAAGGCATCACGAGTCTCTAAGCACAAGCCCGTACCCACCTAAGGTAAGGCTCGAGAGGGATAGAGTTTTTGTTTCCCAAAGTTCTACTGTCCACCTTGTTCACCATTCTCCAAGCTCGTGTAAACCTCTAGCAGTAACCTTGGTCTTATTTGTCGTAGTCAAACACCAGACCTTGAATGAGCATCTCATGAGGGCCGTCTCTTCGGGCATACCCAAACTATCGAAGATCTAAGCAGGGATTGTAGGTGATACCTCCCCTAATACCAAGCAAAGGGACGTTAGGGAATTCCCCACAGCGGTCAATGATAGAGACATCTTCCAAGGATCTAGAACACCAACGAATGTCAGAATGGGTGAGGGACATCATCCTTTGAGACCATGTCAGTCCGTGCTTGTTCTTCAATGTTGATTGAAGTAGGTGTGAAGTGAACCACTTAGCGAGTAAGGGGATACAACACAAGAGATTACCTCTTTTCTTCATGGTGCGGGTATGAAGGCAATGCAAGATGTCTCCCAGTAAGGTAGGTACAGGATTGTGATAGAGAAAGACTTTGATGGCGTTAACATCTATGAATTGGTCCGAGTTGGGGAATAGAACCAAACCATAAATGAGAAGAGCCAGGATGTCTTCAAAAGCTTGGAAATCCATGTCGTCCTAGAATGAACGAGCCTACTCCAATAGGAATTTGGCTAGGAAACCTTTAACCCCGCTTCTTGTCTCCCAATTGGCTATGATGTCGGCTCTCTTCAGATGCAAAGCTTCGGCGATGACTTCAGGTTTTGGAATCCCCTCTAAACCGGTGAACGGTATCTGATCAAGCACGAGCACCCCTAAAAGTAGAGAGAACTCTTCCAGTGTAGGTACCAACTGATAATCCGGGAAAGTGAAGCAATGATGTACATGATCAAAGAATTGGAACAACACACACATCATCTCTTCTTGGAAACTGGATGTAGCCAAACTTAGGAGTCGACTGTATTTCTTGGTAAAAGGAGAATCCGCGAGTACTCTTGAGGCTAACTCTTGAAGTTGAGGGTGTGTTTTTACAAAGCTGATTCAGATGGTGTTTCTTCGGACGGAATTCATGACCTACAAAACAAAAACAAAGATAAATTTCTAAATCCTAGAAATGGTTAGTGAGCATGCGCATGATGCTTATGATTTTATGTAAAAGTAAATATATACACACATAGCAAACAAGTTCCTATGTCTTAGGCTTGCATGGGGTTTTATAGGTAAGTACCCTCTTGAAGTTTAGTTGGCTCAACCTATCCTAGTAATAGTGATCGGGTTCTAAAGGATCTCAATATCACCGACTTTTCTCTTAGGCATTGTCTCAGCATAATCAATCTTTTCTTGCGGCCGAGATATCCCAAAAGTCTAGCCTCAATGAGTGTAATATCGAGTATCAACCAATTTTCAGCTCTACACCGAAATCGGTTATCTCACTACGTCCTAATGGCTAAGTTTGTTCAATTAGGTTTCTAAAGTCAGTTAGTTCTTCATGACGCCACTCAACGGCCCCGTATTCTCCTCGATTCACCATGAGGGATACCGGTACACACAAATGCGTCACACTAACGTAGCCATTGCTTAAACCATATTGGTCTACGTCGTACAGTTTCCACAATCTATTTCTACTTACCTAAAATGGTGTCCCAAATCCGGGTGGAGGATCAAAGCAAACCCAATACAAAAGAACAAAATATAAAGCAAGCAAAGAAACAAGTAAAGTCGATATAACTATAAGGTAACCCCACTTTTAAGTAATCTTTTCCGCAGCAGAGTCACCAGTTCTGTGATATGGTGGGAGAACTGACTTGAAGTTTTGCGTTTTGATCGCAATTATGCGTATAGCAAGAGTCGCCACCGACTTTTCTTTTATCCAAAAGGAAAGGTAAAAAAGCACAGGAAAGACCTTTCGAGATTATTTCTCGAGTTCGGGGGTAGATTATGAAAAGGGAAGGTATTAGCACCCTTTTCATCTGTAGTTATCTATGGGCTCTTAGTTACTTGCTAGATCATTTACTTTTACTTTGACAATGTGCTTGTGGTGCGGGCTTTGAAAGTATTTTGAAAATGTCTTTGTAACGATTCTCGTTTCTATAAGAGCGCGTACAAAGCTTTATTTCGAAAGATAGTTCAAAGATGTGTTCGTGGAATGTGTTTCTGAAAGTGGTTTTTGGAAAGATGTTTTGCAATTGTTCTCGTCTCTATAAGAATGTATACAAAATATTTTGTCTTTTTGAAAATGTTTTTGAGATGAAAGTGTTGGTGTAAAAAGGTTTTTTGTCGTGAGTAAACGAGTAACTAGGAGCGAATCTACCCACTCGAAAGGTCTTAGATGTTCTTTTCTTCCACCTTTAGATGTTGCTATCTTACCATTGATTTGGTAAGAAGCCCCATCGTTGGATGTGAAGGAACAAGCGCGGGTTAATCATACAGCCATCGAAAGCTACTTATGAGACGCTTTTAGCAATTTTCGTGAGGGACTAAATCATTTGTCGAAGGCAACATCGAGGGTCATCGAGACACTACGATCTTTTATCGAAGGGTCTTTGCTAAAATGTCCCATATTCGAGGGACATGATTGTATTTTCGAGGCAACGAGCAGGGTTACCCTAGAGGTACGCGTGTGAAAAGTGTTTTTGATTCAAGTTAATTTTGTCTTTGAAATTAGATTATCTAGCGATTGATTTTAAATCTTGCCATACATTCCTAATTACTATACAGTATAAGGAAAATAGTAAATTGCGGAAATTGAAATTCTACGCTATTACAGATTTTTCGGGAATGGGGGTACAATTTTTCAAAATGGGGATGAGTCGAATGCGATTAAAAGTACAAACAGCAAACAATACAACCAAATCGAATTTTGAGCGATTAATTAAAGTCATAACCGTCTAAAAAATAAGAATTAATTAACAAAGTATGGAAGTAAAAATTCTTGTTATTTGTTTATGAAAGTAATGGAAAGAAAGATAGAAAAATCTATTCTATTAATTAGCTTAAGAGTTAAATCAAATGCATGTATTTTTAGATTTTTTGTTATTTAGAAATTAAATGAGAAAATTAAATCTTAAGCACAAAATAATTAGTAAAAATTATTTACAAAGTCCTAAACTAAATTAATTACGAAAATTAACTAATCTTGAAATTACATTTTTGTTTAATTGAATTTTTTTAATTAAAACTAAATCTAAACTAATAGAGTTATTAAATTATTTATGGAACTAAACTAAAAATTTTCTAGTTAACTAAAACATAATTATTTAATTAATTACTCAACTAAGTTGATGAAAAATAAAAATACAGAGCTAAACATAATTTAAACAAGGGTGTAAAGCAGTATGTTGGGGTATGCAATAGAAATCAGATTGGGCTTAGAACTTTTGAAACAGCAAAGCCCAAATTAAAAATTAAAAAAATTGTTTTATACAAAAAAAAGGGTAAATATTTTTTTTTCTTTTTTAAAAAAAAAAGGTGGGCTGGGCTTGAACCGGGTCGGGCCAGACCCGAATCCATCCCTTTTTCTTCAAAATTGTAGAAGGGTTCATGAACCTTAAACAACAATGAGGCAGCGCCTCCTTCCCTGTCATCTTGCTAATTTCACGCTAATCTTCTTCCTTCTCTCATGATTTCTTTGTTCTAACCGGAGAGATCCAACACCGTCTCATCCTCAATCTCTCCCAAGCCCTTTGTTACCGGAACCTGTCTCTCTCGTCTCTCTCATCCTCACTAAATTGACCTAGCGACTTTGCTCTCTTTATCTATACAAGCCCGAACCTTTCGCTAACCCTAAAGTCAGCCTCTCATAATGCTCATGAAGGGGAATCAGTTATGGATTTGGAGAAGATTGAAGGTTTGTACTACTGTATTTTTGTAATTTTCTGTGTCTAATGATTTTTGTGTTTTTTATGCCCTAGTTGATGCAGAAAATATATGAGTAGAGGCGTGAGAATAGGGGAAAGTATTATACATGTGGAAACTCTTATTTCTGGTGTGGCTTCTCCCTTGTTTTGCTGGTCTCGTGATTTCTTTTGCAGTTTGTGAGTTTGGATCGAGGGACGAGATTGATGATGGTGTTCAGTGGTGACGGAGGGTGAATGGGGGAAGGGAGATGATGATGAGGTGAAAGCAGTTGGAGAACTTTGGCCCTTCTGGTTTGTTAATCTCTTTGCTTATTTTTGGTTCTTGACTTAGGTGGTATATTATCTGGCCTTGCTGGTCTGTGATGGCTTGTTGATCTTACAGTGAGGTTTGGTTTTGTATTGTTTTGGTTTAATGATGGCTTGTTGATCTTACAGTGAGGTTTGGTTTTTGTATTGTTTTGGTTTTTGATAGCTTATGATTTCCTATTGGAGGCTAGCTATTCTGGGTTTGATGATGATGATGGAATCAGGTTACTGTGATGAGAGGAAGGTTGAGGTTCTGGACTGGATTTTTGTGTTTACTGATTCTGTTTTTTATTTGGTTTTGTTTTCTGGTGGTGCTAAGATTTGTGTTTTCTGGGTTTTTGGCCTTGGTTGTTTGGTTCGATTTTTTTATCTTGTTGGTTTTGCTGTTGGTTTGTTTTTTATATTGTTTTCTGGCTCTCCCCTGATATGCTGCTTGGTTTTGTAATATAATAGCTGAGAAGTAAGAATTTGGAGGGAAATTTTTGAGGGTTTTGAACAATTATGGTATGCTGACCTTGAACACTTTGAGTGTAGTTTTCATTTTTCTATTTATGTGCAAATGTTAGGCAGCAGGTTATTTGGACAGAGCTTTTGGCATATAGCAGGATTTTAGACTGCATTGGTTTGTGGTGATATCTCTTTCATCTTTCCTCTTTCCTCTTTCTATGAAACAAAAGTAATTTTGCTTATTTTTTTAAAATTTTGAAGGTTTTGCAGCATTAGAAAATGATGATGCATTTTATTTGTTTAGCAAGCTTGCCATGTTGTTTTGCTTTGATACTTGTTTGTAGGCTTGCCCTGCTGTTCTGTTGGTTGCAGGTTTATTGGCTTATGCACTTGGCAGCTTGCCTGCTTGTTGCAGGTTTGCAGCATGCTTTTCCTGCTATGTTTACAGCAGCTGCTACATATATTTGTTGCAGGTTTTGGACAACCTGCCTTTTGCTTGGACCCTGTTGTGATATTTTGTTGCTGTTTTAACAGCCTTGGTTTGTTGACTTGCTTGCTGCAAATGTAATGCAGCCCTGTTTTGTTTGGACTGTTGCAGTAGCTTGTTTCTCATTTGTTTTTGAAGTTTTTGACTTTGTCTTTGTAATGCTTGCAAATTTCTCTTTTACTTTTTTGTGAACCAAGAAGGGCAACCCTTTTTTGTGATTTGCAATTGGGGCAAATGGATTGTGATAAAACAAACATTCTGATTCCAAGTTGTAAACCCTAATTATGAATTATCCTTTTCACATATTACTTTACTTTGAATTTTTTGCTAACTTTTATTTTCTTGTTTCATGAATGACAAGCGAGACTTGGATGCAAATGAGGTTTGAATGGCTTACTTGAAGATGAAGCCACGAAGAAACAACACTCCCTCTTTGAAAACAAGAAATTGTAACTCTTTGTAAATAAGACAAAACTTTGTAATTTACCTTTATTTGCGATGTAACAATATAAAGCCTTGAACAAATTTGTATGATGGGATTTTTGTACAGATCTTTGTATCTTAAATGAATTTTGAAATTCCCAAATGGAATGGTTTGAAATGAAATACCTTAGTCCGGTAACTTGAATTCTAAGCAATCACAAATGATCTTGTGATTTGTATTTCAAACAAAACATTCACCTTGTACTTTAATTCCTAAACAAAATAAATGGTTAAGAATGTAATTCATTTGGTCAACTTGAATCCAAAATCATGATTGTTTTAAATGATAGTCTTAATCTTCACATCTTGTCCAAACAAACATGCCCTGAGAATAATCATCAATCTTTTAGTAAACTATTGTTAAGAAAATTCATAATCAACAAATGCCTTGTGACGAGTCGATAATTTAAAAGTCTTCTAAACACAATTTTCCTTCGATTCTTTGAAAATACACTCGTGAGCGTCATCACATATGACCATGAACAGAAATAATCGTCTCAAAGCTCTGTAATTTGAAGAAATCACAATTCTTAGAAATCAGACGACTGTTATTTGAAATTAGGTCAAAATTCATGATGCGACTTTCAACGCATTTGAATTTTGGTGAATTTTGGTGATCTTCTATGCATAATCAGTTCTTGATTTGTGAAGAGAAATTGGAGATGGCATCAAGGAGAATCATACGCAAGAAAAACCGCTCAAAAATATTGAATAATTAAGAAGTTGCGATCGTTTGAATTTGTTCTCGCAAAAAGGTCAATTTTTGGGTCGATGTAGTTATTTTCAGTTATCTGAACCATTAATTGAGCAAACTTGCAATGCGGGGTTTGAAAATTGACTTAAATAAATCTTGAGGAGACATGAAGACCTATGAAGACCATTTGAAACCTTGAAAACTCAATTTTATTTTGAGAAATGCAAAACCCTAATTGTTGATTTACTGCCTGGGAAGAGAATCTGTCTGATCGATTTCTGAGCCAAATTGAATATTCAAGAAACCCTAGGATTGTATCTTGTATGAAAAATGGGAGGGCAAATTTTGGGGTACAACAAAAGGCTATCATGGAAGCGAAAGCGCCATCAACTAAAAAGGAGTTACAATCACTTTTAGTGAAGATAAATTTCCTAAGAAGGTTCATTTCAAACCTAAGTGGTCGAACTCAAGCCTTTTCTCCCCTCCTTCGTTTCAAACAAGAAAAGTTCGAATGGAACAAAGAACATCAAGAAGATTTCAATAAAATCAAGCAATATCTGATAAATCCTCCCATCTTGTCACCACCTTGTGGAAGGAAACCAATGAGATTGTACATATCTGCTTCTGATGTTACCATTGGTAGTATACTAGCCCAAGAAGACGAAAATGGCATCGAAAGAGCCATTTACTATCTAAGTAGAGTTTTAAATGATGCAGAGATAAGATATACTGCTATAGAAAAGCTTTGTCTTTGTTTATACTTCTCTTGTACAAAACTCAAATATTATATAAAGCCTTTTGATGTATATGTTTCTTCATATTTTGACGTTATCAAACATATGTTGTCAAAGCCAATACTACACAGTCGAATTGGCAAGTGGGCCTTGGCCCTTACTGAATATTCTTTAGCCTTCATGCCTTTAAAATCAATGAAGGGTCAAGTAGTATCAGATTTCATTGTGGACCACGCAGTGGTCGAAAACCCTCAACATTATGTTGAGTTAAAGCCTTAGAAATTGTTCTTCGATGGCTCTACCCACCAAAAAGGAAGTGGAGTTGGCATTCTAATAATTTCTCCTGATGGAATTCCAACAAAACTCAAGTCCAGAATCAAAGGGGCCCTTTATTCAAACAACCAGGCAGAGTACGAGGCTTTGATTGCAGGACTTAAAGCCTTGATGGAATTGGGGGCAACAAGAGTCGAAATCAAAGAAGATTCTGAGCTAGTAATAAAGGAAATGACAAAGGAGTACAAGTGCATAAAATAAAATTTGATTATGTATTCTGTTATGGCAAACAGATTGCTTAAAAAATTCGAATATGGAGATATAAAGCATGTCCCTAGGATAAAAAATCAAGAGGCAAATGACTTAGCACAAACAGCATTAGGGTATAAAGTGACTAAAGAGAAAATAGAAGAGTTGGTCAAAGTTAGATAGAGGAAAGGCAATGACTACAAGATTGTCTCCAACACATCTGGAAAGTACCCAATTATGTTACGCTAATGAAGAGACATTCTAAGTATTGGTCACTAACACTCTAGAAGATACATATTGGAGAAGTCTAATTGTTAATTACCTCAAAGATCCTTCAATAGATACATAAAGAAAGATTAAATACAGAGCTTTGTCTTATATCTTAATGGGGAATGAGTTGTTCAAGAAAACCCCTGAAGGAGTTTTGCTAAAATGCTTAGTAGAAAGTGAGGCATATTTGGCACTATCTAGAGTTCACAGTGGAGCATGTGGAGCCCATCAAGCAGGCCATAAAATGAAGTGGTTGGTATTTTGATATGGAATGTATTGGCCTACTATGCTCTAAAACTGTATAGAATTTACTAAGGGATGTCAAGAATGCCAAAAGCATGTTGATATCCAACATGCTCCAGCAAGTGAACTTCATGCAATTATTAAAACTTGGCCTATCCGAGGTTGGGCCCTGGATCTAATTGGAGAAATTTGACCTACTTCATCTAAAAACCACAGGTACATTTTGGTAGGTATAGATTACTTTACAAAATGGGTTGAGGCCATACCTTTAGTGAATATGGATCAGGAAATTGTTATCGAATTTATTCAGAAACATGTAGTCTATAGATTTGGCATCCCAGAGAGTATCACAACAAACTAAGGATCAGTCTTCATATTTCGAAAGATGCAGGAGTTCGTCAAGGAAACAAGTTTCGAACTATTGACATCCACACCTTATTATGCTCAATTGAATGGCCAAGTCGAAGCAGCCAACAAAGTGATAATTGGGTTGGTAAAGAAGCATGTAGGAAAAAAAGCCAAAAAATTGGCATAAAACTTTGGACCAAGCATTATGGGCTTGTCGAACTTCCCCTAAAGAAGCAACTAATACCACACCTTTCCAACTCACGTTTGGGTTCGATGCAGTACTGCCAGTCGAAATCTAATTACAATCAGTTAGAATTCAAAGGCAAGAGGAAATTCCTTCTGACCTTTATTGGGAAATGATGATGAATGAATTAGTAGATTTAGATGAAAAAATGTTACATGCTTTAGAAAGATTGAGAAGACAAAAGGAAAGAGTAGCAAGAGCATACAATAAGAGGGTCAAAGGCAAGACATTTATTATAAATGACTTGGTATGGAAAGTCATATTACCTATGGATCGAAAGAATAAAGCGTTAGGAAAATGGTCTCCACATTAGGAAGGACCTTTTCGAATCTTAAAGCAATTATCAAACAACGCTTACGAAGTAGAGGAGTTAGCTGAGGATCGAAGAATCTTGGAAGTAAATGGGAAATAATTAAAGAAGTATAAACCATTTTTGCAGGAAGTAAAAATCATGGCAAAAGAATAAGCAGCAAAAATATATATAGCCAAAATGGTGGTCCAATTAATTACCAAAATGGCTTTGTCTAAAATACTTACAACGCAAAACATATACAATGAAGTTTAAATTACACAAGTCAAAATGGTAATTGGCTATTTAGCCTATCATATTTGACCTTGGCCAAATTCAGTTTGTAATCACCAGCAGATTTATGTTTCTCAAGAGCGGCAATTTCGCGGGTCATGGAAGTAGCTTTCTCGACATGATCCATGCTCTCTGCTTCCAACTCTTTGATCCTTGCCCTATCTAACCCTTTAATAGAAGCTTGCTGTTTTCTGGCCTCATAAATTTTTTGTTGTAATTCTTTAATCTGAGTCCCCCATAAAAAAATTGATTTGGTATGAGCATCATATTCTGCTTTCGTTGACTGATACGAAGCTTCTAATTGCTCAGCTTCCTGCGAAGTCCTGAGAAGCATAAATGGCTTTCTGTTCTGGAGTGAATTTTAGAGTAGAAATAAATTTTTGATTCTCAATGGTTATGAGTTTACTAACAAGCCTTTTTTGAAGAGTAATATTCTTTGAAGTTCCCATTTCTTTAGTATTCTTGGATGATTGTGGTTTCTTAGAAGACGACATTGTTGAGATGAATGCTGGGTTGAAATTTAGAAAATGGGTTTTGTTTTGAATTTTATGGAAAGTGAGAAGTTGCATAATTGGAAAAGTGAAGATGAAGTGTTTGTAGAAAAGTTTATAATGGTTGGAAACTTTACACTATAGCATGTTAGTGGGACACGTGTACCCTTGTTATAAGAAGTGAAAGAGGTTAAGTTACTTTTTCTTGGAAGTTGTTTTCATAAAAGTAATGATGAACTTCTATAGGCACGTATGAATAGACGTTTGGAAAAAGGTGATTTTTGTTTATGACATCACAATAGTAAAGGGTTATCATGATTATATGATTCATCGAAATTCAAGGTTGTTATTCAAAAATGACTATTTCTCTATGTAACGAAATACACATTTTTGAGGGGTAATTTGTTAGTTGGGAATTTCGATTATACAAGTTTTGAATAATTGACACTATGATCGAAGAAAGAGTCGTTCGAGAGAAAGTGTGAGAAGACTTTTATGGAGTCTTAAATTGATGAAGAACTAATAAAGAGTTTCACTACGTTGAACCGTTATCGAAGGGTTTGTTTTCGAACTATTGAAATATAAGCTATTTGAAGCATTACAAGGAAAGATGTTTCAACTGTCATGTTGTTTGAAGTGGCGCTTCGAAAAGAAGAAGATTTTGAATTCAAAAGCTTTGATCTTATCCAAAGAAACACGTGGAAGTCTAATAGTTCGAAAGACATGCAATCTTTGAACGTGGCGTGATTTCATAGAAGGACCGGTAGGGTCGAATCAGTATAAATAGAAGTCTTAGATGTCAGAAAAAAGAGGTGTTCGAATTGTATACAAAATCATATTATACTCAAAGTACCGGAGTGAGAGAAACGAGTTTGTTGATAATGTATGTGTAAGAACACCACCAGTTTTATTTAGAATTAATTTCTCAGTACAAAGTCTTTAATCATTTTCATTCTCTTTTCATTTCCAGTTAAATCTTTTATCATTTTCTCTTTTCGTTTCCAGACTAGTCTTTTAACAATTTTATTAAACTTTTCTTATTAAGCATTGTCTTTACATTTTTATAAATACCCATATTATTCCCTTTAAAGTCATATTTAAGATTTATAATCAAACTTTAAACATCTTGAGATAATTATAACCATAGAAAGATCTTGTTATTATTCATACAATATTTTCCTTTGAATCAGACTGTAAGAACACTAAGACTATGTCCTAGGATCAATCTAGTCGACCCTGTAAGTTACCAAAACAAAGGGTTTGAAAGACTAGAGGTTGTTTGTCATAAATCACTGGTGAACACTTACATTATCAATGGATAAAGCTTGGAACTGATGTCTAACAGCAGCTTCATCAGCTTCAACAACACTGAAAGAGGACAAATGAGATATTAACAAAGCCTGCTCTTCATTCACGACGACTACCTTTCCTTCACAAATGAATTTCGGCTTCTGGTGCAAAGTTGAAGTAACAACTCATGCTTCGTGGATCTATGGTCGTCCTAATAAACAACTATAGGCGGGAACAATATCCATAACTTGGAAAGTAATCTGAAATAAGTGTGGACCTATGTGAATAGGCAAATCTACTTCTCCAATGATGGACTTCCTAGAACCATCAAAAGCTTTCATAATTATGCCACTCGGGCACATGGGAGTTCCCTGGTACTTAAGCTTCATGAGTGTACTCCTTCGTATGACATTCAAAACAGACCCATTGTCGATCAGCACATTGGACAAAGAGTCATTCTTATAATTCATGGAGATATGGAGAGCCCGGTTATGGTTCCTTCCTTCATCGGGCAATTCGTCATCACATAAGCTCAAATTACTACAATATGTAATATTCCCCACAACTTTGCTGAATTGGTCCAGAAACATATCACTTTCCATAAAAGCTTGATCCAACACTCTAATCAAAGATTCCCGATGGGTAGAAGAGTTCATTAGAAAGGCTAGAATGGATATCTTTAGAAGTGGTTTACAACAATTGATTTATAATCTTATAGTCACTCATCTTGATAATATTCAACAAGTCGGCCATATTCTTTTTCAAAGTAGCACCACTAGATTCCCCCACTGGCTTCAGCGATATTCTTGACATCAGACAAAGGTTGGATAGGAATTTACACACAATCTTCTAGGATGGTCGCATTGTATTTATATGGCACGGCTTTGTCTGATTTATATGGGACAAGACCAGGCAGGAAAATAACCACTGGTGCAACAACTGGCTTGCTATGGTAATCAATCGCTATATGGGCGGGAACACCAAAACACGACACAATAACATTCACCCCTTCTTCAGAATATTTTGACATGGCAGAATCATTGTTGGAGAACATATCTTCATCAGAAGAAAAGAACTCATCTGCAGAAACATACTCATCATCTGACATAGTCTCGACCGAGCAATCTTCAATCACATTAATTCTATCGTAATCATCTTTATTTCCTGAGACTTTGATAGTTCCATTATCTAACAATAATTAAACGCCCCTTCTCACGATGGAACAACCACGAGAATCCCTGCAGCAGATTTGGAAAGACCCATAAGGTGTTCTTCTTGGCCATCCATGTGACAGAATGTAGGGTGCAGCTGTACCAAATCATCGTTCATATAATTCACATCAAAATTCTGGAATTCACCGGGACATCCATAGACCATATTCACATCTTCTTTGTACTCTTCCCTTGGCCTGATTATATGAATGAGACCTTTGTCCATCATTTCTTAAAGACCAACTTTTATCTTATCACATCCTTGGATATCTGTACTGCAAATACTACAACTAGCATGGTCGTGCATATAGTAGCTGAATTCACAGAGGTCAGTATGCATCTTCACCAGATCCCCTCTAACTAGGTAGATATCAAAATTTTGGAAGTCCCCAGGACAACCAACAACCATATTTACAACATTCTCTCCTCCATGTTTAGGAAAAGGATTATCTTTCACGTTAGGACCAACATATTTAAAGGATAGGAGTCTAGATATCACCATCTTCTGTACTTCAGATTTCAAGGGATAACAGTTTTCGATGTTGTGTCCTGGGGCTCCATGATGAAAAGCAGATGTTTGATCTGCCTTATAATACCAGGGTAAAGGTGAAGGTATAGCAGGGGGAGGCCTGGTTTGAACCAAGTTCTTCTGAATTAAATCCGGGAACAACTCTACATAGCTCATTGTAATAGAGTCAAAAGCTTCTCTCTTATAACCTTGCCCTTGATTTCCCTGAGGAGGTGGTCTCAGATAAGCAACAGTAGTTGGAGCTTGTTGACAACTGGAGTTACAGAAGCAACGTGTTGTTGGTATCAATGATGTCTTATATGTGGTCTAATCTACCTCTTCCCAATAACATCATTGATTTCACTTTATTTCTTTTGATAAAATCGTATGATGACTTCTTTCTCCCTTTGTATTTCGTCAAGCGTCCTTCCCTGACAGTTTCTTCTAGACGAACTCCCATGCTTACCATCTCAGTGAAATCACTCGGCGCACTAGCGACCATCCTTTCATAATAAAATGATCCAATGGTTTTCAGGAAGACCTTGGTCATTTCTTGTTCTCCCATCGGGAATACCACCTGGTCAGATATCTCGTGTCAATGTTGCACATATTCTTTGAACGACTCCATGTGTTTCTGAGCTATCGCTCTCAATTAGTCACTGTCAGGCGCCATGAACATATTGTACTTATATTGTTTGATGAAGGCCTCACCTAGATCATTGAAGGTGCAGATATTGCTACTGTCCAAACTCATATGCCACTTCAAAGCGGCACCGGTTAAACTATCTTGGAAGAAATGAATAAGAAAATGTTGATCATCAGTTTGGGTAGACACCTTTACATTAGAAACTAAGTAGAGTTCACTGACGTTCTGTCCGAATAATTATTTTCCTCAAAGAGCCTTCGTTTCCTTCTGCATCTCATTGAATTGGTCCTGAAAGTCATCCAATCGATCATAGAAATCCATACTTTCACTCGGTGGAGGAACAGGACGATAAGCTTCATCATTAAAAAATGGCATAGCATTCACCGTAGGAGGTGCAATATAATGGATCTCATTTTTAGCCACAGGAGTAACATGCACCACAGGAGGTGCAGGAGTAGTAGCAGCTTGAACAACTGGAGCAACTTGTGCATCAAGATTGTAACCTTCTGGAATGAAACTTTTAGGCATTCCCCACGGGTAACCCTGAGGCATACGGTTCTGAGAAGCAACAACTAGAGTAGCAGAAACGAGAATTGACAGAACTTCAGAAGCAACCGTTGTTTGTTGTGGCTGAGCAGAAGGAGGAACAAGTGGTGGTTGATTCTGAGCAGCCACCAGTGATTCCATCAAAGCAGTCAGATTATCCATACTGGCCTTCAAAGCAGTAACCTCTCGTGCAACTCGCGATTCTCTTGTTCAAGATTCTCCATTTTCTTCCTGGAATTGGCCCGAGTAGTATACCGGTGAGACAACCTGCTTTTGAACGAAGTAGAGAAACAGAGTAAGACACATGGGTATGAACACATGCAAAAATGTGTGAAAAATGATGCATGATATGCAATGCATATTATTTATCATTAATGTTTCAAGGAACTCAAAGGTTTATAGACGATTTGAAAATACTAAAGTACTAACACATTTTGAAATACTGAAAATTTCATTATAATAACTTCAGAATGGATTACAACTTTTAGTACAAGTTTCAACAATCCTAATTACAAGAGAAGATAGAATTTAAAATCATAAGGAGGCAAAGCTGATGAAGATCTCTCCACACACTGATGCTTTCTCGTGAGTCTTGCAATATGAGCCTTTAACTGCTTATTCTCTTCTGCATACATGTCGGTGATTTCTTTCCAATCACCAGAGTCAGGAAGTGAGCAACTAAGTACTGATTGATCTCTAGAGGAAAATAAATCCTCTTACATCTCCATCATCTCCACATCACGACTCTCAAGAATCTTAATTAAGTTATCCTTCTCTTTCAGTTCTGTTTGGTAGGACATCTCTAAAGTCTGACACTTGTTCTTCCAAGCTTCCTTCTTATGCTGCATCCTAACCAAGGCAAGCTGAAGTTATTCTGTATCATCTAAGAGGGGAGGAGTAGTCTTCACAAACATATCAGGTATAGTTTCTTCACGAGAATATGGCATCTTCAACTGAATTTCCCTTGCTTGTACCCACCGAAGATGAGGCTCCAAAGAAACACCTCCTCTTGGTCCCAAGTCTTTTCAACTCTTCCTGTGAATATGGCACTAAGCCTTTGATATTTCCTCCTTAGCTTCCTTGTGATCCTCTCCTTCTTTGAGAAAGAACCCACTCAGATGAATACTGTTTGGCTTTTCTCTCATTGGATATCCAAGTTGACGATGTGCAAGAACGTGATTGTAGTTAATTCCTCCTTTTGTACCAAGAAGAGGTACATTGGGGAAACTACAACAACTATCGACAATCTCCACATCATAATAAGCCTGATGATACCAAACAATGTCGGAATGAGTGAGAGCCATAACCTTCGGAGTCCAACAAGGTTCCTTCTTGATATCCCAGAAAGCATCAGACCGAGGTAAGTGAGAAATAAACCACTGATATAACAAAGGCGTGCAATAAATAATCATCCCTCCATGATAAAAATCCTGAAGATGAATGGAATAATAAGCATCTCCTAATAAGGTAGGAACTGGATTTCCAATCAAAGAGAACCTAATGGCATTGACATCCACAAATATGTTGAAGTTAGGAAATAAGAACAACCCATAGGCAAGTAGATAAAAAATAGCCTCAAATGTAATTGTACTCTTCATCCTAGCAAAGTAGCGAGCTTTCTCTAATAAAGACTGAGCGGGTATGCCTCTGATTCCTCCTTTGGTAGTCATGTTAGCCTCAATCTCATATTTTCCCAAATGAATCATGGCATCAATTTCATGAGACTTAGGCTCTCCCTCTAAATTGGTGAAAGGAACACGATCGATAACAGGTAAACCCAGTAGGTAAGAATACTCCTCCAATGTAGGCATCAGTTGATAATCAGGGAAAGTAAAACACTGATATAATGGATCATAGAATTGGACCAAAGTAGAAAGAATACCCCCCTTCATCCCGAGCTTCATAAGAGACACAATGGATCCATGCGTATTCTGAAAATCTGTAGAGCTCTCGATCTCGGGAATCAGACTCACCAATTCATCTATCTTAGGATCCTTGAAACTATACTTTCGAGTCTTTCTTTTTCCAGAATCCATGGCCAAACAATACCTGAGATATTCGCAAAAAGTCAACTTTAAGTCTCTTGAAACAAATTTTTTAAAGGATGCTCATGGATGCATGAATGCATGATGCAACAATCACACACAAGATCACAAACATGGGGGGTTCATAGATTCGACGTCACGAGCATGAGGTCAAAGCCACTACCCCCAAGGTATGGACTAATAGTTTATCACCTGCCGAACAAGGTTCTAAAAGGTTTCCAGAGTCTACATCCTTTCTTCAGATATTACCAACATGCCAATTAACTCGGTAATTAGTAATATTCTCGGGAAAAACTCGTTTGAGTGTAGTATCGTGTGACAACCACTTCTAGATTACTCCGTCGTAGTTTCTGCACTACACCTAAAAGGCGAAGATTTGTTATGGGATCTACGGTTCTCAATTTTAGCAAGCTCCCAGGTCGAAAGCAGCACGTCTTCCCGATTATTCGGTAAACGACACTACATTCAAAGGGGTCTCCACTGAGTGGGGGATCTCATGTCTCATTTTTTGGGATTACTCCATCAAAGTTAACATGACTATACCCTATACCGCCCATCCTATCTTAAGTTTGCCCAATTCCGAGTAGAGGATTCATGAGAAATCACCAAGCACCCTAAAAACCAGGAAAATCCAGACAAACATATACAACATATAATATATAACAAATAACAACACATACACAAATAAACAGAGATAGACTCAACCCACTTAGAGATGGGCCATCATTTGGTCGATCTTTCCCCAGTGAAGTCGCCATTTTTCTGTAGCGGTAGAAATGTTGAGATTAAGCCATTGGATTGACTTGACTCATACAAATCAAATAAAAAACCGCCACCACACTTTATTGTTTCCAAATGAATAGGAAAAGAGAGAATAAACCAAAAAGAGGGGGAGAGAATCTAGGTACGGGGGCTGGTTATGCAAAGGGAAGATATTATCACCCTAAACATTTATGGTTCTCTGCAGGAACCTCTTTGAAAATTTGTGTATTTTGGCTAAAAGTGTTGTATACCAAAATAGATGGTGGAGATGAGAACAGAAATATTTTTTACAATTTTTGCACCCTCCGCGGTTGTGAATCTTTTGTTCCTACCTACCACCTTCATTGTAATAGGGGATCAAGGTACTCGTAGTTCACCTTTGAAAATAAATGTGTTGGTTAATTTGAAGAGACAAGACATCATCATTGTATCCAAGTTGATAACATGCTTACTACTCACGATTATGAGAAAGGAGAATTTGCATCATCTTAAAGTGGAGGATATGGCTTGGATTTTAAAATCAACAAAGCCTCACTCAACACCCAAGTGGAAAATATCTCACTTCACTATATATCATAGAAGTATAGTAGCTCGCATTACTACAAAGATCGACAAAAGTCTAACCTTTTGAGAAAATTTTAAAGTAAAAGGCCAAATTTGCAAAATGGTTTGAATGAGGTTGATTGACTTTTAGTCTTCTCACAAAAATGTTAAAGTATTATTAAGTTGATTAAGTTTGTTTAAGAAAATATTTTTGAAAATGCATGGACCTAAGTCCAAGTTTATTATGAAAGTATTTCAAGTTAAAAAAACAAGAAGAGTCTTGAAAAAGGAGAAGAAGACTTTTGAAATTAAAGAAGATGTGAGGAGATGAAGGGACTATCCTAAAGCATAAGGTAAAAGCTAGGGAAAAGAACCATCTAACCAACAAGAAGCCAACACTTGACACAATGAGTCAATGTAGAATTCTCATCTTTGGATTGAAACCAAACAAGCAAAGATATTAAACCTCTTAAGAATACCAAGCTTCAAATGCATTAAGTCTTCACAAAAATTGGGCAGAGTAATGATTATATACAGAGAAATTCCCAATCATAGACAAAGCACATAATCAGAATAACCTGAACACAAAGAGAAAAATAACCCAATGTCTCGGGGTAAACCCCAAGAACTCCATACAAAATAACAACATAAGTCACCAGGTCTCAAGGGTAGTCAAGGTTTCTAATCCTAAGTCCAAGAGGTCCATAACTCCATAATGCCAAGGATAGTAACCAAATAGTCCAAGTAACCTTAAAGTTTTTTTTATTGTTCAAGTTGATTATTAAGTATCTCCAAAAAGAAAAATAAAAGCTCAAGTGAGAAAAATAAAAATGACATAAAGATAAATGCTCAAGTGAGCAAAGATGAAAATAGCATGAAATGTAAATACTAAAATAAATGGTGCTTAAAGTAGAGAAGTAAAGTAAAAGCATAAAATAAAGTCAATTGTTAATGAATTAGGAATTATAGGTTAGTTGAATGGCCGTCTTGAAACTCGAATTTGAAAACACATTAGAAGATTGATAAAATCAAAGCTTCTCAATAACAAGTTTCATTTGCTTTTTGTCAAGTATATCATTCATTCAAATTCTCGAGGAAACAATAAATGATCAATGATATTTAAATGATTCTCTTAGACCAAAGTTTATGAAGGTTCATTAGATGATTGATAAGACCAAAACCTCCTAACAATGAACCTCAAGGTTATTGGATAAAAGGTTTCAAATTAATCATACTTGGGCTTGCAAATATAGGTTTGGGTCACGAATAATCATTTCTCGAATCGGGACAAAATTTAGTGTTATGTTAAGCAATTGTAAGTGGACTTATATAGAAGTCACACCTATTTTGAGATCGGTCAATAGCAATCTATGTACCATATGTTTGGAGAAATGATATGTAGATTATCCTCTAATAACATGTAGCACAAATGAGAAAGGGATAAGATAGAGAGGGAGGGCAAATATTTGAATCAAAGATTTTAATCAAACTATCATTAAAATCATTCATCCATTTTGGTGGAGTTAAACTCAATACCCAAGATTCAATGATGTTAATGAAGCTCATGATCAAAAATCACATAGCCAAAATATATTCAAAAATAAAATTGCATTTAATAAACAAAATAAAAAAAGGAAAATGATTTTTAAATTGTTTTTTAAGTGAAAATAAAAGGAAAAATAACAAACTATGTTCAAAGTATCAAATAAAACTTTAAAGAAAACATAGAAAAGCCAGAGAGGATCTCAAGTATTTTTACAAATTTTTTAACAATTTTTTAAAACAGAAAAGTATTTTTAAGTTATTTAAAATCATTCAAATAAGTGGAAAAAAATAAAAAATAGTAAAAATCAAAATAAAATTCTATAAAATATTTCATAAAGTCAAAAATAAAGAAAATGATCTTGATGAATTATTTTAGAATTTAAAAATGCCAAAAAGTATTTTTAAACAAATAAAAACACGTCAAAACAAAGAAAAAATCATAAAAAATATCAAATTTGAAAATAAAATTGTGAAAAAATAAAAATTAGAAAGAGAATATTTAAAAATATTTTTGTAAATTTTTTCATAATTTTTGGGTCATAAATGAATTTTGTATGATTTTTTTAAGTTTAAAATAATTTAATATAAAAAATCAGAAATAAAAATAAAGTCAGAATAGTATGGACCATTGGATGTTAGTCAAAACACGTTAGTAAACAGATCCAATGGATCTGGCACGTTGTGCATATCATGGTCTTTTTGGAAATCACACCCAATCATTTTTTAATAATTAAAAGCAACAAAAAATCTAGCGCGTTGGATAGATTCTGACTAATGAAAGTAATAAGATCCAATGATCCTTAAAACGCGCGTATAGGAAAACAAATGCACTGGATAGGATTCAAAAAATCACATGTCACACTATCATTGGCTGAAGCACGACACGTAGGCCGTCTTCAACCTCCAGACGCCCTAAATTGAGGTTTCACAAACTGTAAAATTAGAGGACCAGATCGGTACCATTAGATTCGTATCTTCAAGATGATTCTAGTGGTACCCTCATACCAAATTCATATAAAATATGCAAGGTTGTATTTAAAGAAAACCAGAAAAAATAGCGAGCACGAAAATCTCAAATATATCTCTCAATTCTCAATGAAAATGAAAATTGTGAGAAGTGTGAGAAATAGAAGGATGAATAGAGTAGAATCGGGCTTTATTTGGCTCAATTCGGTTGAGAATTCTACCTTAACATAGCAGCAGAAAATTTCTCTGAAACAGGACTTGGTTAGCACGATTTAGAACACTTCAAGGCTTGGTTCTTCTTCTGTTAGCTTCAGGGAAGTTCAAGGATAAAGAATCAACAAAGAAATTGGATTGAAAAGTGGAGAAAAGATGAATTCGAAAACCCAGAAAAGTGGGTTATGTAGAGAGTTTGGAAGGGTGGTTTTGGCTGTCCAAGCTTGAGAAAATAAATGCAATACGTCCCTCGATTTATAGAAGAGTGAATGGTGAAAAGAATTGGAAGCAGTAGTGAGGTTTGGAGGGAAAACGAAGGAAGCCCAAAAGTAAGAAAAGTGTAACTTGAATTTGCTCAAAACTCAGTTAACTCTTGCGTTTTGATTGTTAATTCAACTTTGGGAACTTGGTTAAACATGTTTAAATCAAAAACGCATGCTAATTTGGTGTTTAGAAGCTGGGTTATGGATTTTAAATTCTGACTTGGAAGAAAAAAATCAATTTCAAGTAGCTGACTTTGAACTCATGGTGTGCACAATTTAGGGAACCTTAGAACTTGATTCTTGATGCATTGGAAAGATGAGGTAACACTCTTCATAATGTTCCAAGAAATAGATCATTTGGATTCTTGAGCTAGAAGTTGTGCTTGGTCAAAATCAGGAAAAATGTGTGGACTTTTATACTTAGAAAAAATTCTAAGTTTTTCTTCAAAAATTACCTATAATATTTTGACTCCAAACAAGGTCTTCTTCCAAAATTTTGCCTTGATCAATGATTATATCTTGAAGTAGACTCCTTAAAGAGTATTGTGAAACTTGTATCACTCAAAAATTCCAAATATTGGATAAGTCATGATCCTTTGAATTTGATGAAAATCCATAAGGGGGCCTATAATATTTTGAGATTTTAAGGCATCTTCTAACCATTTTCATATTTTGCACATAAAATAAGAGTGGAAGTTCACACTCTTAAGATTAATGTCGAAAAAGAATGGGCTCAAGGAGATAAAAATTGATCAAGTTATGACTTTTTGAAGTCACATAAGGGAATTTGATGGCCTATCTAAAGGACTTGTAATCTTTCTCAATCATTAGTGATCTTTCACACAAAATTTGCTTGAAACTTTTGAAGCGGTTTGTCGATAACCCTTTAAGGAGAAGCATGTCTTTGGAATCACTCAAAAATCTCAAAATATGGACAAGATATAGCCCTTAGAAGTTCAAAACCCTAACTCCTAGAGCATCAAAATTGCTTGGGGACCCCTTTCAATTTTGACAATCTTTCTTGTACAAATACTTTTTCTATGTGAAGAGATGTTGTTATGGATGAAAATGAGAACCTATAGTAACAATAAACACTTCTAAATATTAAAAATTGAGAGAGTTATGCACTTGTGATCAAGGAATCAAGAACTTGTCCAATTAGGTCAAACTTCTTCAATCAATTCTTGCATCTTTTGACCTCCTTTGGCAAATTGAGGCATGATGAATAATAGTAGACCTTGTCATAATATTACTTTAAAACACTCTCAATGATGAAACTTAAATCTCAATGCAGCTTTGTTGAAGAAGGCGTGTAAATAAACTCATGAACCTATGAATCAACCTGATGAAAAGTGTTGTGCCCTCACCTATAGTATCATCAATTAGAGCAAACATTTATTGTATTTGTTAGTTAAAAGTTAATCCACACAAGACATATATGATCACAATATACAAATCAAAGTGCTTGGTGATCCCTCATGAGAAAACCTAGAGATAGGGAGAAGAACCAAACCCAAGTGTAATCTTGATATGATTGAGTTAATATGAGATGATAGAGGAATCTTAGGGGCAAAATTGGGGTATAACACGAGGGACGTGACCAATACTCATAAGAAAACAAGAGAGGATACCCTAGAGGTGAAAGTGTGTGAAGTGTTTGTTTTCAGTCATTTTATCTTGCAAATTAGGGTTTTCAAGATTGCTTTTAGTCTTACCATACAAACCCTGGTTACTAACCATAGCATAAAAATATAAGTGCGGAATGTAAAGTGCGGAAAATTAAACCTAAGCTATTACATCCTGTGAGCAGTTACATAATAGGAAAAAATGCGGAAAGTAAATCTAAGCTATTACATTAGAGAATGTGACCTATACACTTCTATGGATTTAAATGAACAAAAAAAAAGAAACAAGAAAATAGAAAAAAGAAAAAAAGAATATAAAAATTTTTTTGTGTAGAAAATAATTTAAGTGATAATAATTATTAACCTAAATTCTAATTGATTTTAAGATTAAGAAAAAAAAAGGTTAACTAATTAATTAATTAAGAAAGTTAAATATTAGTTAAAAAATCTAATCCTAATTTATTAGGAAAAAAATAGGCTAGTTTAATAATTGATTAAAAAAAATAGGTTTAGAAAAGGAAAAAGTAAAGAAATTAGGTTAGCAAAATAAGGAAAAATAATTTTTATGGGGTGGGTGTTGAACCCACGCCCTCTAGCTTCATGCGTTGCATTGCTTGCCACTAGGCCAAGCGCTCGTTTGTATTTGGAAATAGGATATGAATAATATATGTGAAACCCGCATGTTAGTTTGGAAAAATAGAAGAAAAAAAACATTGCAAATGCAGGGATCGAGCCCACGCCCTCTTTGTTATACGCCTTCGTCTTGACTAGCGGTGCTACGCTCTCATCCAGTTATACAATACAAACAAGTAAATGTAATATAAAACAGGTAGACCGGAGAGGCGCTAGAGTCTAGGCTCCAGTCGTCTTCTCCAATGAGGTGACTTTTTTACCTGTAAAAAGAACAAACATTAGAGATAAAGAAGGATCTTACCCCCCCTAAATCGTCCCTTGTGAATCCAATGGTGGCATTATTTTTGGATAATTTGTCCTGTACAATGAGATACAATGAAAATAATGTAAATTGGTTCAATAATAGTGATGGGTTATCCTGGCATCATGGGCCCCATGCAAGGGATCAAACCTGCACTAATTTGTCTCAAGAACACATTGCAAACGTTAGTTCAAGTCAATGAATCGTGAAAATTAAAATAAGAAATTCATAAAACATGTAAAAATGGTGATGCATGGAATGCGGGTTTTAGGCCTCTTTGATCATCAAGAATGATCCAAGCTTACTCTATGATATCTCAAGAATCGATTTGAATGGTTGCTTGTACTTCAGGATGGCTGGAAATTGGATTTCGAATTTGCCTTAGTTTTTTACAGAAGTTGAGATTTCGATAGCGTGTTCTTGAACAGCTTTTTTCGTGTCCTTTGGTCTGAATATGGAGAGTATATATAGATGAAGAGATTAGGTCAAAAACATGGGTTTGGACTTTGTACAAAACATGTCTTTGATCCTTGTTTGAAAATAGATTGAATATGACAAAACGAATGAGATTTGGTTGGAAAAATAGGTATACATGACTTTTGCTTGTCTTTGGGCCTCCAAAATAACCAATTCACAAGCCTTTTATGCCTTACATATTTATCTAATATTTATTTGATTTAATTTTGAATTTAAATGAATAAAAATCAAAATAAATGAAATTAAAATAATGCATGAAGGGACTTAGAGGTCTTCTAAGGTGTTATGAACATTGTTTAGACCTCAAAAGATAAGTCCATTAGCCCAAAAATTCAAATTTGCTCAATTTGGACTTCATATATTTTCTCAAAATTACCCCAACTTACACAAATGATATCTCACTCAATTTTAATCATATGAACGTGATCTTGGACTTTTTAGAAACCTAAAGATGTCTCCTACAATCTTCATGTTGGTTATTTTTTCATTTGAAGACTTTAACTTGATGTAAATTTCTTTGATAAAAAGCATCTTTTTGTTGACTTCTCAAATGACCTATAATGTTTTGGCCCATATCTCTCAAATGAAGCATTCTTGGCCTTGAGCTTGGAGAGACAAAGTTGTAGATGAAGAATGTAAAATCACAAGAAGGGGGGTTTGAATTGTGGTTTTTAACACTTAAAGTAAAAACGCGTTGGTTATCCTGGTTCGTTTGAACTTAAACTACTCCAGTCCACCCGCAAAGGTGATTTCGCCTCTCTCAACGAGGTCTTAATCCACTAACCAAACTTGATTACATAGTTACTGTGACAACTGTCAAAGTTTTCTTGAGTTTGAACCACAACCAGGTTTTCTCAAGGAATTACACAATACAATATTTGAAAGAGTGTACAAGAAGTGTTTTCTAACAAAATAGTATCACACAAGTGATATTTTACACAAAATGAAATTCAGTACGTTGAAGGTGATGAAACAGTCTCGTTTGTTGTGTGCATAAAATCGTAAGAGATTTCTCCTTCAAGCTTTTTTTATATAGGAAACACAGGTGTGAGCTTTTGGAATCTTGATAAATAGTAATTAAAGATCTTCCCAGATATAGATATTCTTGTCCCCTTTCGGTCGTTACTTTTGAATAGCCATAAGTGAATTGTAATGCTTCAGGACATGCTTGCTTCAGAAGATGAAAGTTACTGTTACTTCTTTCCAGAATGTATGAATCAGAATAACATAGTTCCTGTTTGCAATGTTTAGGCACTCAGAAGTTGCAGATTTAGAACTTCTTTATAAAAGATGTATAGAATCAGAGTTTGAACAATAATCTAACTCATCTTTTATGCTTCTTCCATCGGAACTTCTCTGCAAAACAAAATACTTATTTAGGGAGCATAATTGTTCTTTGAGTGTTTGTTATCATCAAAACTCTTACAAGGGTTGTAGACTCAAACTATGTTCTAACAATCTCCCCCTTTTTTATGATGACAAAAACTTGGATATTTGATAGAAACTTAAAGAACATAAAGCATTTATAGTTTCCCCCTGATTTGAATACTCAGATAGAGAAGAAATAATTCCCTGAAGATTATTCTGATCAGAGTTTTTGAGAAAAAGGATATTTGATGCGTCCACTTCTGTCCTCAACCGAGTTTGTTCTTGTTTTGCTTTCAGAAAAAAATAATATAAGTTATGATATTCAAAATGTTTGAGACTGAGTCTCGATACTGATATATTAGAAATATATTACGTTCTCCCCCTTTTTTGTAAAGAATCAAAAAGCAATAAAAACACTTTAAGCAATAAAAGACAGTTTGTATTCAAAAGGATTTCAATAAATCACATTCTGAAGAAAACATAAAAAAAATCAGAACTAAGTTTGAGGTGGTGGAAGTCGTGTGAACATGGATTCCAATAAACTCTTGGAAGTCGTGTGAATATCTGCTTTGGAAATTTTTGTGACGAGATTGTCCAAGGCTTCTAAGTATATAACTGTTCGAAGGGGATCTTCTGGGTGATTATTGGGAGAGGGAGAGTCAGAAATAACAATCGGTGAATTTGGTGAGTTTGGTGGAGTGGATTGATAGGGAGATGAAATATCTGGGATGGAGAGGTTTTGTGAGGAAGTTAAGGGAAATGTAGATGGTTGAGAGACCATGAGAGGGCAGGTGATTCCAAGAATGCATGTTATGGTATGAGAGTCAAAGTTTGGATTTTCTGTGTGGGAAGCTTCAAACAGCGGATCAAATTGATCAATATAAGAAAGAACTTGAGCAAGTTCAGGATGATTTTTGTCAAGATGGGTAGTAGTTGGATTGTTCAGAAGGTTATCTAGAGATAGTGAGGGGTCAAATTCAATGTCAAAGTCATCAAAGGTTTGTGGCGATGGATCTTCTTTGGGTTTTAGAGAAGTAGGATTTTCAGATGTTAATATCAGTACTGATTCAATAACAGAAATAAAAGATGGATTACCTTTATTTTTTAGCCGCCTTAGGAATCTTCTGAGAAGTTCCTTCAGTAGCAGCTTTCCTTTTCCTTGATTTTCTGGGAGAAATTTCCAGAGTTCGTTGTCTCAGATCACGGATGTTTACTTCTGGATTTGTCCCGTCCCTTTTGCACGCATCCAGATACCTGAGAATAATATCTAGAGAAGCATATGTTTGAGTGAAGAGTGGAAAGTCCTTCAGAGGTAATCTTCTATTCGTAATGACTTCCTTGGTTGTTTTTGTTGGATCCTTCTTGATGGTTTCAATAATATTCATCTTCTTCAGATTCTTAGAGTTAAGAGGTTTACCAGCACAAGCTTACAGAGTGCTGACTTATTGAGCCTCAGTCGGATATTTTATCAGTTTATTTTCTATCAGAATATCTGAGATGAGTCTTCTTGGAGGAATCCAATCTCTCTTTGTTCTTTCTTCTTCTCTTATGTCTTTTACGCTGGTCCTCAGATGATTAAATAGAATATGGGGAAGATTAACCTTTTCTTTGGTTGCTATGAAGTACAGAAGATACTGCTGATCAATATTGATATAGTCTGGAGAACTTGTGGGTTTTATGTGATTGATGCAGCTCAAAATAATTTTTGACCAAATTCTGAGGTAGTCTTTTAGATCTTTGATTTTGTTGGATGGTTGGCCAAAAGTAAAAATCTCACTTGAAATATTTGTTAGGTCAGAGCTTTTGTCATCCATATCGCTGCAATGAATATCGATGTCGTCGTGACCTATCAATTTCCTAATGAGATATTTAGATATAACTATTTTCTTTCCCATAATAAAAGAAGTGACCTGATGATTTGAAGTTGTAGCGTGAATCCAAAATTCTTTAAGAAGTCTTAGAAAAACTAGACCCAGTAGACGATCAAAGTACTTGTTCCATCCATGGAACTCAACATATGGGGTTAGATCGTATCCGTTTTCCTTCATGTTGACGAAGTCTACAATGAGCTCACATAGAACTTCCAGCGAATCAATGGGAGTAAGGAGTGTTCTTAAGGGTTCTTCATACCTTTCTACTGTTGAGGAAGAAGAGTCAGGAATGCTTTGAAAGCTTTGAGAAATTTGTTGGGAGGAAGCCATTGTTCACACTGACTTTTAGGGTTTTTGAAAGATTGAACACAAGTAAAAGAGAGAAAAAGGAATTGAGAGTGGAAAAGTGATAGTGAAAGTGAGAAACGTATATGTAGAAAAAAATAGGAAACTTAATTAACAAGAAAAGGGTTAAAAATGATTACTTAGGATTAATGATTTCTGAAAAGAGGGATGGCATAGAGATATGAAACAGTTACCAATATGACACGAGTCTTAATGCATCCAATCAACATTTTAGTCTCTTTAGAATTTGAACACGTGTTCAGCCTTAGAAGAAACCCTTGTGAAGAGATGACAAATGTTGATATTGTGAACTACAAGCTTCTATCTTTGAAATGAATCGTTTGGAGACCATTTAGATCTTCTTAGATAGATCCTGATACAACTTTCCTTCTTGCTTATGAAGAATTATTGATCAGATGTTCACAAAAAAAAATTAAAGACATAAAGTTCTGAGGGTTAACGTATACATAAACAAAACTATCATTCTAGGCATAATTTCATGCTGAGATGTTTCAGAATGAAGTTAAACTTATCTTCAGAAAGGTTAGTGAAAACATAAGCTCATTGATGGTCTGTGTCTATAAATTTTAATGAAAGAATTCCTTTCTGAATATAGACCCTAATAAAATGATGTTTAATTTCTATATGCTTAGCCTTAGAATGTAAAATAGGATTTTTTGAAAGACATATAGCAGAAGTGTTTTCACAGAGTATAGGAATGTTACTCTCGAATATGTTGAAGTCTTCAAGTTGACTTTTCATCCAGATCATTTGTGTGATGCATCCAGTTGCTGCTATATATTCAACTTCAGCAGTTAACAATGCAATGGTGGATTGCCTCTTGCTGGAACACGAGATTAGATTTTCTCCCAAATATTAGCACCTTCTAGAAGTACTTTTCCTTTCTGTTCTATCTCCAGAAAAGTTAGCATCATAGTACCCTACTAATTTGTATTCTTTGGTTTTTCTATAACAGAGACCAAGATTAGTATTACCTTTCAGATGCTTGGAGATTCTCTTAACAGCTGTTAAGTGAGATTCTCTAGGATCTAATTGGAATCTAGCACACAAACATACACTATACAGAATATCAGGTCTTAAAGCTGTTAAATATAAGAGATAACTAATCACACCTCTGTAGATCTTATGTTCTACCTTCTTACTTACCTCTTCCTTTTCCAGAATGCATGTGGAATGCATGGGAGTTTTGGCTGGTTTACATTCTGACAAGTCAAATTTCTTCAGAAGTTCTTTGACATACTTGATTTGATGTATGTATGTTACTTTTGGAGTTTGATTGATTTGAATACCCAGAAAGAACTTGAGTTCTCCCATCAAGCTCATTTCAAACTCTGCCTGCATAGACTTAGCAAATTATCTTCCCAACGAGGCTTTAGAAGATCCAAAAATAATATCATCTACATAAATCTGATAAACTAGAATGTCATTTTTAAATAGTTTACAGAATAAAGTTGTGTCCACCTTCCCTCTTGTAAAATCATTTTATAACAGAAAACTACTTAGTCTTTCATACCAAGCTCTGGGAGCTTGTTTCAGACCATATAGTGATTTCTTTAGTTTATAGATATATTCTGGATGTTTTGAGTTTTCAAAACCAGGGGGTTGGTGCACATAAACTTCTTCATCAATGTAACCATTTAAAAATGCACTTTTAACATTCATCTGATAAAGAGTGATGTCATTATTTACAGCAAAAGAAATTAAAAGTCTGATAGATTCTAACCTGACGATTGGAGTAAAGTTTTATGTATAGTCTATCCCCTCTTGTTGATTATAACCTTGTGCCACCAATCGTGCTTTGTTTCTGACGACTTCTCCTTGTTCATTCAGTTTGTTTCTGAATACCCATTTGGTTCAAATGATGTTAAACCCTTTTGGTTTAGGAACTAGATCCCACACATCGTTTTTGGTGGATTAGTTTAATTCTTCATGCATTGCAAGTATCCAATCATTGTCCAGAAGGTCTTTGTCAACGGAAGTTGGCTCAATCAGAGACACTAATCCCATGAGAGATTCTTCAGAATTTCTGAATGTAGATCTTGTTCTGATTGGGTCTTCTTTCTTTCCCAGAATTTTGTTTCCGGGTGTGCTAAACTTCTTCTGAATTGTATTTTCTGGAAAGGCTCTTCAGATGTTTCTGTAATGTTTGTGACATCTTCTTCTGGAGTTGACTGTGATTCTTTGTGAGAAACTTTTGATGCAGTGTCTTCAGTACCTGTAAATTGGACTTCTATATCTGCAAAAGTTTTACCATGCTTTGACTTTTGAGAGCCAAGTTATCATCAAATCTGACACTGATGGACTCTTCAACAATCCTTGTTTTTGTGTTATATACTCTATAGCCTTTTGAGTGTTTAGAGTATCCTAACATGAGACACTTTTGTGCTTTAGAGTCAAACTTGTTCAGATGTTCTTTAGTGTTCAGAATAAAATAAGTACATCCAAATGGATGAAAATAAGAAATGTTGGGCTTTTGTTCTTCCACAGTTCATATGGAGTCTTATCCAGAATAGGTCTTATAGAGATTCTATTACGAATGTAACACGCTATTTTAATTCATTCCGCCCAGAAGTTCTTAGCAATGTTAGTCTCATTGATCATGGTTCTGGCCATTTCTTGTAAAGTTCTATTCTTTCGTTCTACAACTCCATTTTATTGAGGAGTTATAGGACAAGAGAAATCATGAGAGATGCCATTTTCATTAATAAATAGTTCAAATTTTTTGTTTTCAAATTCCCCACCATAATCACTTATGACTTTAACAATTCTAAGATCTTTCTTATTTTGGACTTGGTTATAGAAGGCAAAGAACATAGAATGTGACTCGTCCTTTTGTCTTAAGAACTTTACCCATGTCCATTTGCTTTAGTCATCTACGATCACTAATCCATACTTCTTGCCACTAATGGATGCAGTTTTCACCGGTCCAAATAGATCTATATGCAGAAGTTCTAATGGTATATAAGTAGAAACAAAATTTTTGGTTTTGAAATAAGGTTTTGCAAACTTGCCTTTTTGACATGCTTCACGCAGAGCATTTGAGCTGAACTTCGGGTTAGGAAGTCCTCTGACCAGATTGAGTTTGTTAATCTGAGATATTCTTCTCATACTAGCATGCCCTAATCTTATGTGCCAGACCCATTGTTCATCGTTAACAGACAATAGGCATTTTACATTCTGACTTTTTAGTTCAGAAAGTTTTATTTTGTAAATGTTTTTCTTTCTCTTTCCATTAAAGAGGACATATCCATCTTTCTGACTAACTTCTTTACAGGACTTTTGATTGAAGATTATATCATAACCGTTATCACTTAATTGACTTATGGATAACAGGTTATGCATTAATCCATCTACTAACAGAAATTTAGCTATAGAAGGAAGTGTACAGTTACTAATAGTTCCAGAGCCAATAATCTTCCCTTTCTGATTGCCTCTGAAACCTACGCAGCCTCCAGATTTAACCTCCAGGCTTTGGAACATATGCTTTCTTTTTGTCATGTGTCGAGAGCATCCAGAGTCCAGGTACCAAGATTGGTGTTTCAAATTTGCTGTTAAAGACATTTGCAACATAGACAGTTTTATCCTTAGGTACCCATATCTTTTTAGGTCCTTGTTTGTTAGAGTTACCAAAATTATGTTTGTAATTTTGGTTTAGCAAAAAAAACATTACTAGTATACTTTATGTCATGTGTGTGCCCATAGGTGAAGTGAGAATAGAGAGGTGTGTGTTTTATGACCATATCCTTAACTTTCTTAGGTTGAGATACTTTACCCTTATGTCCTATTCCTTTTCTGCCATTTCTGCTAACTCCATAGATCATTGAAGCCATCTTGCTTCTATCTATGTCTTTAGCAAGAAATTTTTGAAAGCTATGATCATATTCCTTTATGATCTTATCAGAGTTACTAGGAACTTCTGAGACAGTTTCTTTCTAAACCTTTTTTAATTTATTTTTCTAGTTTAGAAATTGTTTCTTTAAGCTCAGAGTTTTCTGATCTCAGTTTCTTAGTTTCTTCAGAGTCAGAAACTAGATCCTTTTTCAGGTTCTTGTTTATGACTCAAAGTTTCTGATATCTTTCAAGAATTTCTGACAGACTTTCTTCTAATTGAGATCTAGAAAAGTTAGAGAATGCCTCTTATGCCTCTGAGTCTGATTCTGATCCAGATAATCCAGTTTCATCTGACGCGTTGGCCATTAGGGCTATGTTGGCTCTATCATCTTCTGATTTTGTTTTAGCTTTAGAAGAGTCTGAGTCATCCCATGTTGCCATGATACTTTTCTTATTTTCCTTAAAGAACTTATTTTTAGGTTTCTCTTTTTGAATATTTGGACAATCGCTATTATAATGCCCTTGTTCATTGCATTGGTAACAGACAATGTCTCTGTTACTTGACTTTCTGTATCCAGAAGACGGTTCAGAATGATTCCCTATTCTTCTGGAAGTTTTGAACTTCCTCAACCTGTGCTTCCACAGTTGATTGACTCTCCTGGAGAGAAGATACAATTCGTCTTCTTCTGATGAGGATCCACCCGAGTTTTCTTCTTTTTCTTGCAAAACTTTCGGTTCATATTTTTTGTTAGGTTTAAGATCTAAAGACTTACCATGCTTCTGGGGATCATCTTCTTCTAACTCTATCTTATAACTTCTTAGGGAGATGATAAGTTCTTCGAGAGAGATTTTGTTTAAATCTTTGGCCAGTTTAAGAGTTGTGACCATGGGTCTCCATTTCTTGGGGAAACTTCTAATGATCTTCTTTACATGATCAGCAGTTGAGTATCCTTTATCCATAACTTTTAGCCCAACAACCAGAATTTGAAATTTTGAGAACATTGTTTCAATGGTTTCATCTTTTTCCATTCTGAAGGCTTCGTACTTCTGAATGAGCGCAAGAGCTTTGGTTTCTTTGACTTGCGTGTTGCCTTCATGCGTTATTCTCAAGGAGTCAAACATGTGTTTTGCTGACTCCCTATTTGTGATCTTCTCATTCTCTGTGTATGAGATAGCACTCAAGAGAATAGTGTTGGCCTTGTGATGATTTCTGAATTCTCTCTTTTGATGATCTGTCATTCTTTTTCTGTCAATCTTCTGACCACTTTCATCAACAGGATGTATGTACCCATCAGTCACCATATCCCAGAGATCAGTGTCATGAGCTAGAAAGAAACTTTTTATTTTGTCTTTCCAGTAGTCGAAGTTTTCACCATCAAAGGTTGGAGGTTTACGACTGATTTTGTCTTTCTCATCATGGTAATCAATTTTGATGTTCTGACTTGGTCCCACCATAGTGTTTTTCTTGCTTGGATTTTTTCTGACACGATTAAGTGCTTGTACTCAGAACCAGACGCTCTGATTCCAGTTGAGGAATGGAAAAACACAAGAAGGGGGGTTTGAATTGGAGTTTTTAAAACTTCAAGTAAAAACACGTTGGTTATCCTAGTTCTTTTGAACTCAAACTACTCTAGTCCACCCGCCAAGGTGATTTCGCCTCTCTCAACAAGGTCTTAATCCACTAACCAAACTTGATTACACAGTTACTATGACAACCTTCAAAGTCTTCTTGAGTTTAAACCACAACCCAGTCTTCTCAAGGAATACACAATACAATATTTGAAAAAGTGTACAAGAGGTGTTTTCTAACAAAACAATATCACATAAGTGATGTTTTACGCAAAATAAAATTCATTACATTGAAGGTGATGAAAAAATCTCGTTTGTTGTATGCACAAAATCGTAAGCGATTTCTCCTTCAAGCTTTGTTTATATAGGCAACGCGTGTGGGAGCTTTTGGAATATTGATAAATAGTAATTAAAGAGCTTTCTAAATATAGAGATTATTGTCCCCATTCAGCCGTTACTTTTGAATAGCCATTAGTGAATTGTAACGCTTCAGAACATGCTTGCTTCAGAAGATGAAAGTTACTGTTACTTCTTTCTAGAATGTATGAATCATAATAACAGAGTTCATGTTCGCAGCGTTTAGGCACTCAGAAGTTGCAGCTTTTAAACTTATTTATAAAAGATGTATTGAATTAGAGTTTGAATAGCAATCTAACTCATCTTATGTACTACTTCCATCAGAACTTCTCTGCAAAACAAAATACTTATTTAGGGAGCATAATTGTTCTTTGAGTGTTTGTTATCATCAAAACTCTTATAAGGGTTGTAGAATCAAACTATGTTCTAACAGTAGAGAATTGAATTTCCATCAAAATGGGCTTTGGTTGAGAATTTTATGATGAAGTATGTGAAAGTTATGCTTGGTCAAAGCTCAATTAACTTCTCCTTAAGAAAACCCTAATTTAGCAACTTTTGACATTTGATGAATCTTGAGTTTTCTTGATGAATCATGACCAACCCTTGATCAAATGATGAATGTGACTTAAAAATATTGATGTTGACCAAAAAATCTTGAAGTATGACTGTAAATTGGTCAAAGTTGACTTTTTGTCCAATACAATAAATTTTTAATCATCTGGCTAATTGATTGGGCAAACTTGTGCTACAAGGCTTGAAACTTGGTATGATGATACTTTAAAGCATATGAGAAACTATGAAGTCCATTTTAGGGATTAGAAGTCTAATTTTCCTTGAGGAAACCAAAACCCCAGTTGTAGGCCACTGCTTAGAAGGAGGATTCATCTGATCATTCTTTGAGGAGTCTTGAGTACTTGAGAACCTTAGGATCATAAGGAGGTATCTGAAGATGTGAAAAACACAAGAAAGGGGGTTGAATTGTAAAACTTAAAACAAATGCTTAGACAAAACAGTATTTTTATCCTGGTTCGTTTGATCTCAAACTACTCCAGTCCACCAGTCAAGGTGATTTCGCCTCTCTCCAACGAGGTCTTAATCCACTATATTCAAAGGATTACAACAGCTACTTTAACAACTGTTAAAGCCTTCTTGAGTATAACCACAAACTGGTTTATCTCAAGGAAATCTTTTACAAATAATTTGAGCAATGATGTGTTACCGTTTTCTAATAAAACAATATATCACAACTGTGATAATTACACAATTTAAGCTTGGAATAAACTGAATTTGCTAAAGCATTTGAGTAAGCGTGGTTTTGAAGGCTTGGCAAATTATGTGAGTGCATGTGTGCGTCTTTTCTCAAGCAGATTTGTTTATATAGACACGGCAGATATATGTTGTCCATAAAGCCATTTTAATGATAATAACGCACTTTCCTTTTTGAGAAGATCTTGTCTGAATAAAGCCGTTAGCAATTAATTTTGTCTTGAATACTTAATAACGCTTCAGAGTCTTCTTTGCTTATGGTAACACTTCAGAGTGTTCTTTGCTTTAACTTATGATAACGCTTCAGAGTGCTGATGACTTGGTAAAGATCTTTGATCAGAGTCAGAGTGTATATGTTTATGCGCAGATTCTGGTCATCAAGCTTCAGCGTATGATCTGGTAGCTTCAGCGTGTAACACATGTTACTGATCTTCTAATGCTGACATATTACTGATCTTCTGATGTTGATTCCATCAGAACTTCTGTATATACAAAACATAATTTTAAGAAGCATATTTGTCTTATATATAAATCTTACAATTTATTTATTCTTTGTATTTTGTTATCATCAAAACTCTAATTAAGGGTTGTAGAATCAAACTATGTTCTAACAATCTCCCCTTTTTTGATGATGACAAAAACAAGATTTTTCAATTAAAAATAAAGAATAAAAAGTATAGAATTAAGAAGAGAAACTCCCCCTGAGTTGATTACTTCCCTTTGATTCCATGAGTCTTTGAGCATCAGAACCTTACTGTATCTTTCCTCAGAGTTTTATACCTGTTCAAGCTTTTCAGAAGAGAAAAAATTTAAATAGATCAGAATGTTTGAGACTTATGTCTCAGTAATCCGTCATTGAAAAATATCATTCTTTCTCCCCCTTTTTGTCAGTTATCAAAAAGAACATAAGATCAGAGCTAAAATGCGTTTATATTAAAAACCAGAAGCAATGATAAGTTCAGAACAATGTAGAAATATTACAGATAGACATGTTTTAAAACGGGGAATTTCTAAGAAGAAGGAGGTAGACGCGTGAACAAGGCTTCCAACATGCTCTTGATCTGGGTGTTGGTTTCCTGTTGCTGGGTTAACATGCTCGCGATTGCATCAATTTTGTCGTCCTGTTTATCCATTCTTTCCTTCATCAACATATCAGATCTTTTTAGGTCTTCTAGAGTTTGCCTGTCAAGGAAAGAAGCTTGAGGATCTTCAAAAACTGGATGCTTCCCAGAGCCTTCTGCAATATCCTTTTCTTGACCCAGTGCTTCAGCAGGAATCATCTGCTCTGGAGTAACAGTCAGATTGAGATCTTCTGACTCTGGTTGAACTTTGGATGTTGGACGATGTTCAGACCAGGGAGCAATGTCCAGAGGGAGAACTTCTTCTTTAAGCAGCTGGCTTAGAACTGGACCTTCAATTTCTTTCAGTAGATTACTGAAGTTCTGTTGAGCTTATCCGTAGCTTTGTTCTTGCAGCTTATGAGTTTCAAAACATACCCATCTTATGAACCTTGTCCAAAGGTAGTCTGATGCAGCAGGATCAATCAGCTCAAGACTAGCTTGCTTCAGATAAGTGATCCACTTCTGTACTTCTGTTTCAAACATCAATAAGCTGGTACCAACATCTGGATGTTTTGGTTTTGGGATAGCTGTTTTGTGGGTTATGGCAGCAAGACGTTCAAAAACTGTTAAGTCAATGACAGTCTTGATGTTGTCTTCTAGATTGTTCGTTGGTGAGGGAGTGGGAGAGTCAGGAATTATGATTGGACTTGATGGGGAGTTTGGTGGAGTTGATTCTAGTGAGGAGGGAATTTGGGGAATATTCAGAATGGTACCAAGGGGCATACGAATGGCCAGAGGTTCTGTGATTCTAGGAATGGGAATGGTATCAGAATCAACAGTTTGGTTTGATTGATCGTTATGAGGTTTTGGTTCACAGGATTCAGAAGGTTGAGTCTCAGAAGTTTGAACTTCTGGGTGAGATAGTTCAGGTTGTGGAGAAGGTGGATGAATTTCTGGTTGAGGAGATGAAGGTAGTGGGATTTCTGGTTGTGGAGAGAGGGGAATTTCTGGTTGTGCTTCTGTGGTGGTTTCAGGGTTTGGATTTTTTGGCATGGGAGCAGAAGTATGTCGGTCAAAGGTATCTATATGAGATAGAACTTTTGCAAGTTCTTGTTGGGTTGCTTCAATATTTGGATTTGGAGGTTGGGAGCGAGATCTTCTAAGAGTTAAGAATTCAGAGGGATCAAAATCAATGTCAAAGTCATCAAATGTTTGTGGTGTGGGGTTTTCTGATTGAGTGGGAATTGGGATAGATGTTAATACAGAAATTGAATTTAAAACAGTTACAGAAGAAGGATTACCTCTCTTTTTAGGAGTCTGCTAGGATGATCCTTCTGCTACAGCTTTCCTTTTCTTGGTTTTCTTCAGCACAACTTCTGGAGCCTTCTGCTGCAGATCCTGAATGTTCAAATTTGGTGTTGTACCATCCGCCTTGCAAGCATCCAGATATCTGACAATTATATCAGGTTTAGAATCAATCTCTGAGAACAGAGGAAAGTTATCCAGAGGGACTCTTCTGCTGGAGATTGTTGAAAAAGAAGTGACAATGGGTTCCTTCTTGATGTTCTCAATCAACTTCATCTTCTTCAGATTCTTTGCATTCAGCGGTTTGCCAACAGTAGCTTCCAAAGAGCTGATTTCCTGAGCCTCTGTAAGATGATCAATCAGCTTATTCTCTGTTAGAATATTTGATATAAGTCTTCCTAGGGGTATCCAGTCCCTTTTTGTGTGCTCCTCTTCTCTGGTTTCCTTAACACTGGTCCTTAGATGGTTAAACAGCAGATGAGCCAGATTTACCTTAATCTTCTGAGAGATGAAGTAGATCAGAAATTGCTGATCAATATTAATGTAGTCAGGAGAGCTGGTAGGCTTCCTGTGGTTTATGCATCCCAGAATGATCTTGGCCCATATTCTGTGATGGTCTTTTAAATCCCTTATCTTGCTGGAGGGAAGACCCAGAGTGAAGATTTCTCTAGCAATTAGGGCAACATCAGCGCATCTTTCAGCCATGTCAATGCAACGTACACCACCACCACTGTAGCCTATTAATCTTGCAATGAGGTCCTCAGTAATAACTAACTTCTTCCCCATAATATATGAAGTAACTTGATGGTTGGAAGATGAAGCATGAATCCAAAATTCCTTTACCAGAATTGGGAATGTTGGACCCACCAGTCAGTCAAAATATTTGTCCCAGCCTTGAGCCTTAACTTCTTCAGAGAGATTAAACCCATTCTCTTGAAGACTGTTGAAATTCACGATCAATTCAGAAAGAACTTCTAGATTTTTGATGGGTGTGAGAAGAGTTCTGTAGGGTTCTTCATATTGTTCGGAGGAATCTGTTTTCTGAGAACTGGAAGTGGGGATGCTTGAGGAAGCCATGTTCACACGAAGGTTTTGAGAAGAAAAATGAAGGGTTTTAAGAAAGGATGCAAACTGAAAACAATAAGTTTGTAGAGAAAATGAAAGTGAAAGTAAAAGATTGTAAATGGTGAGAATTGTGTTTAAATAGATTTCTAAAAAAATTTTGAAAACATAAACGGCAAGAGAGAGAAATTAAATATAATGATTATGAGCATTTAATGATAGCTGATTTTGGGGGATTCATAAAGATATTGGAACGGTTACCCATGACATGTGTCTCAATGCAACCAATCAGCGCTTTTGACCTTTCAGAAACTTGAACGTGTGTCCAGCCTCAGAAAGTAACTGATGACTGGATGACACTTGTTTGCTTGAGTGAACAGCACATTTCTATCCTTGATTGTGATAGATTCTGATACAATCTGTGCTTCTAAAGATCTGAAGAAAGATTGACCAGTAGTTCACGAAAAAATAAACAAAGTTATGAAGGTTAAGATATGGAATCAAAACAGTTTTATTCTGGGCAGAGCTTCATGCTGAGATGTTTCAGAATGAAGTTGAACCTATCTTCAGAAAGAGGTTTTGTAAAGATATCAGCCCATTGATGGTCTGTGTTAATAAATTTTAAATTAGAATCCCTTTCTGAATATAGTCCCTAATAAAATGATGTTTTATTTCTATATGCTTAGCCCTAGAATGCAAAATAGGATTTTTACTGAGACAAATAGCAGAAGTATTGTCATAGAGGATAGGGATGTTACTCTCAAATATCTTGAAGTCCTCAAGTTGACTTTTCATCCAGAGCATTTGTGTGCTGCATCCAGCTGCTGCTATGTATTCAGCTTCTGCTGTTGATAGAGCTATTGTGGATTGTCTTTTGTTGGACCATGAGATCAGATTTTCTCCCAGAAACTGGCAGCTTCCAGAAGTGCTTTTACGTTCTACTCTGTCTCCGGCGAAATCAGCATCACAATATCCTATCAAACTGTAATCACTTGATTTTCTATAAAACAAACCCAGATTAGTAGTACCTTTCAGATACTTGAAAATTCGCTTAACTGCTGTTAAGTGAGATTCTCTAGGATCTGATTGGAATCTAGCACAAATGCAAACACTGAATAGAATTTCAGGCCTTGAGGCCGTCAGATAGAGAAGAGAACCAATCATACCTTTGTAGACCTTCTGTTCTACCTTTTTACTTACCTCTTCTCTTTCCAGAATGCACGTGGGATGCATTGGAATCTTTGATGGCTTACATTGTGAGAGATCAAATTTCTTCAGAAGTTCTCTGACATATTTGCTCTGATGAATGTAAGTTCCTTCTGGGGTTTGATTAATCTGAATGCCCAGAAAGAATTTTAGTTCCCCCATTAGGCTCATCTCAAATTCTGCCTGCATACATTTAGCAAACTTTCTTCCCATAGAGGGTTTAGTGGATCCAAATATGATGTGATCAACATAAATATAACATACTAAAATGTCATTCTTAACTGTCTTACAGAACAAGGTTATGTCCACTTTCCCTCTGGTGAATTCCTTTTCTAACAGGAAGTTACTTAGTCTTTCATACCAAGCTCTGGGAGCTTGTCTTAGACCATAGAGTGACTTTAGTTTGAAAACATATTCTGGATTTTTGGAACTTTCAAAACCAGGGGGTTGGTGCACATATACCTCTTCTTCTATATAGCCATTTAAGAATGCACTCTTAACATCCATCTGATACAGAGTGATGCCTTTATTAACAGCAAATGAAATTAAGAGTCTGATAGATTCTAACCTGGCGATTGGAGCAAAGGTTTCTGTATAGTTTATTCCCTCTTGATGACTATAACCTTGTGCTACAAGTCGTGCTTTGTTTCTGATGACTTCACCTTGTTCGTTCAGTTTGTTTCTGAACACCCATTTTGTACCAATAACGTTGAATCCTTTTGGTTTGGGAACTAGATCCCATACGTCATTTCTTGTGAATTGATTTAGCTCCTCTTGCATTGCTAGAATCCAGTCATTGTCCAGAAGTGCTTCATCAATTGTTGTTGGTTCAATTAGAGAAACCAGTCCCATGAGGGATTCTTCAGGGTTTCTGAAGCTAGATCTTGTTCTGATTGGATCTTCCTTTCTTCCTAAGATTATTTCTTCTGGGTGATCCATGATGCTTCTGGATGGTCTTTTCTGGAGTTGATCAACAGAAGGTGCTGGATTGCTTGCAGTGCCTCTTTCTGATGTTGAGGGAGTGTCTCTGTTGACAGCTTCTGATGATTTGTCTTCAGTACCTGTGAGTTCAACTTCCATACCTGCAAGGAATTCATTCTGCTTTGACTTTTGAGAGTCAAGCTTATCATCAAAACGAACACTGATTGACTCCTCCACAATCTGTGTTTCTATATTGTATACTTTGTACCCTCTTGAGCGTTTAGAATATCCTAACATAATACACTTTTATGCTTTAGAGTCAAACTTGTTCAAATAATTTTTTGTATTCAGAATAAAACATGTACATCCAAATGGGTGAAAGTAGGAAATGTTGGGCTTTCTGTTCTTCCACAATTCATATGGAGTCTTTTCTAGAATAGGTCTTATGGAGATTCTATTCTGAATGTAACACGCTGTGTTTATTGCCTCTGCCCAGAAGATATTAGCAACGTTAGTTTCGTTGATCATGGTTCTGGCCATTTCTTGCAATGTTCTGTTCTTTCGTTCTACAACTCCATTTTGCTGGGGAGTTCTAGGACAAGAGAAATCACGCAGAATGCCTTTGTCATTAAAGAATAACTCAAAATCTTTGTTTTCAAATTCTCCACCATGATCACTTCTAATTTTGACGATTCTAAGATCCTTTTCATTCTGAACTTGGTTGCAGAAGGTAACAAACACAGAGTGTGACTCGTCCTTGTGCCTTAAGAACTTTACCCATGTCCATCTGCTATAGTCATCTACGATTACTAAACCATACTTCTTGCCACTGACTGAAGCAGTTTTAACTGGTCCAAATAAGTCAATGTGCAGAAGTTCTAATGGCTTGGAGATGGAAAATCATTTTTGGATTTGAAAGCTGGTTTTGCAAACTTGCCTTTCTGACATGCTTCACACAGAGCATCTGAATTGAACTTCAGGTTAGGAAGTCCTCTGACCAGATTGAGTTTGTTAATCTGAGATATTCTTCTCATACTAACATGTCCCAATCTTCAGTGCCAGATCCATTTCTCGTTGTTAACAGACAGTAGACATTTTACATTCTGACTTTTTAGTTCAGAAAGTTTTATTTTATAAATGTTGTTTTTCCTCTTTCCATTAAATAGGATAGTCCCATCTTTCTGACTAACAGCTTTGCATGAATTTTGATTGAAGATTATATTATAATCGTTATCACTTAATTGACTTATGGATAACATATTATGCATTAATCCATCAACTAGTAAAACATTACTTATAGAGGGAAGATTTCCATTACCTACTGTTCCAGAGCCAATGATCTTTCCTCTCGGATTGCCTCCAAAGCCTACGTGGCCTCCAGGCTTTGGAACATATGCCTTCTTCCTGTCATGTGTCGTGAGCAGTCAGAGTCCAGGTACCATGATTGGTGTTTTTGCTTTGCTGCTAAAGATATCTGCCACATGTATTATTTTATCCTTAGGTACCCATATTTTCTTGGGTCCTGATTTGTTAGTTTTACCAAAACTCTGGTTGAATTTTGGTTTGACAGAGTAATCACTACTTGTATATTTTATGTCATGTGTGTGCCCATATATAAAGTGTGAATCAAGTGGAGTACGTTTTATAACTAAATCCATGGCATTTTTTGGTGTAGATACCTTACCTTGATATCCTATCCCTTTTCTGCCATTCCTGCTAACTCCATAGATTATTGAAGCCATTTTGCTTCTGTCTATGTTTTTAGTTAGAAACTTCTGAAAGCTGTGATCATACTCCTTGATGATCTCATCAGCATTGCTGGGAGTTTCAGGGATTGTTTCCTTCTGAGAGTTTTGCAATTGGTTTTCTAATTTTGAAATTTTATCTTTTAACTCAGAATTCTCCAATTTGAGACTCTCAGCCTTATCAGAGTCAGAAGCAAGATTCCTTTTCAGGTTTCTGAATTTGACTCTGATCTGCTGATATCTTTCCAGAATTTCATTAAGGCTTTCAGCTAGTTCAGCCTTAGTAAAGTTTATAGTAAAGTCAGGGAATACCTCTTCTGTATCTGATTCAGATTCTGACTCAAGCTTCACTGTCTTCTGTTATGTTTGCCATGAGAGCTATGTTTGCTCTTTCATCATCTGATTCTGAGTCAGCTTCAGATGTGTCAGAATCATCCCATGTAGCCATGAGACTTTTCTTCTTTTCCTTGCCAAACTTCTTTTTGGGCTTTTCCTTCTTTGGGCAATCACTTTTGTAGTGCCATTGCTCGTTACATTCATAGCAGATGATGTCTTTGTTGTTTGGCTTTCTGTTTCCTGAAGAACCTTCAGATCTTCTGTGTCTATAGGAGGATTTTGACCTTCTGTATCTGGAGAAAGATTCATTCTGATTTTCAGATCTTCTGGGATTCCTGAACTTCCTTTGCCTCTGCTTCCACAATTGGTTCACCCTTCTGGAGAGGAGAGATAGTTCATCTTCTTCTGATGAGGACCCATCAGAGGTTTCTTCCACAGCCTGCAAAACTTTGGAGTCAGATTTTCTGTTAGATTTTAAAGCTAATGGCTTACCTTGCTTTTGAGGTTCATCTGCTTCTAGCTATATCTCGTGACTTCTGAGGGAGCTGGAAAGTTCCTCCAGAGAGATTTTGTTGAGATCCTTGTCTAGCTTAAGCATTGTGACCATTGGCCTCTATTGTTTTGGCAAGCTTCTGATGATCTTCTTAATGTGATCAGCAGTAGAATACCCTCTGTCAAGAACTTTTAGACCAGCAACAAGAATTTGAAATCTTGAAAACATAGTTTCTATTGATTCACTCTCTTCCATCTTGAATGCCTCATACTTCTGAATGAGTGCAAGGGCTTTGGTTTCTTTGACTTGAATGTTGCCTTCATGCGTCATTCTCAGAGAGTCAAACATATTCTTTGCAGTGTCTCTGTTTGATATCTTCTCATATTCTGAATAAGAGATGGCGCTGAGAAGAATTGTTCTGGCCTTGTGATGATTTCTGAACTCACGCTTTTGCTGATCAGACATCGTTTTCCTGTCAATCTTCTGACCACTTCCATCCACTGGGTGTGTGTATCCATCAGCCACCATGTCCCACAGATCAGCATCATGGGCCAGAAAGAAACTCTCAATTCTGTCTTTCCAGTAGTCAAAGTTCTCTCCATCAAAGACTGGAGGTTTGCCACTGAATTTGTCTCTTTCTTCATTGTTGTCATTGCTGATGTTTTGATTTGGTCCTGCCATTGTGTTTTTCTGACGCTGGATCTTGTACTAACACGGTTAAGTGTTATAAGCTCAGAACCAGGCGCTCTGATGCCAATTGAAGATGTGAAAAACACAAGAAGGGGGGTTGAATTGTAAAACTTAAAACAAATGCTTAGACAACACAGTATTTTTATCCTGAATCGTTTGATCTCAAACTACTCCAGTCCACCCGTCAAGGTGATTTCGCCTCTCTCCAACGAGGTCTTAATCCACTATATTCAAAGAATTACAACAGCTACTTTAACAACTGTTAAATCCTTCTTGAGTATAACCACAAACTGGTTTATCTCAAGGAAATCTTTTACAAATAATTTGAGCAATGATGTGTTAACGTTTTCTAATAAAACAATATATCACAACTGTGATAATTACACAATTTAAGCTTGGAATAAACTGAATTTGCTAAAGTGTTTGAGTAAGCGTGGTTTTGAAGGCTTGGCAAATTATGTGAGTGCATGCGTGCGTCTTTTCTCAAGCAGATTTGTTTATATAGACACGGCAGAGATACGTTGTCCATAAAGCCATTTTAATGATAATAACGCACTTTCCTTTTTGAGAAGATCTTGTCTGAATAAAGCCGTTAGCAATTAATTTTGTCTTGAATACTTAATAACGCTTCAGAGTCTTCTTTGCTTATGGTAACGCTTCAGAGTCTTCTTTGCTTTAACTTATGATAACGCTTCAGAGTGCTGATGACTTGGTAAAGATCTTTGATCAGAGTCAGAGTGTATATGTTTATGCGCAGATTCTGGTCATCAAGCTTCAGCGTATGATCCGGTAGCTTCAGCGTGTAGCACATGTTACTGATCTTCTGATGCTAACATATTACTGATCTTCTGATGCTGATTCCATCTGAACTTCTGTATATACAAAACATAATTTTAAGAAGCATATTTGTCTTATATATAAATCTTACAATTTATTTATTCTTTGTATTTTGTTATCATCAAAACTCTAATTAAGGGTTGTAGAATCAAACTATGTTCTAACAGTATCTTGAATCAATTTGTCTTGAATAATGGGAGGGCATATTTTGGGGTATAACACACACCCTTCTTTCTAGAGGGGCGATTTGGAAGCCCGGAGACTGATAAGGTGAATTGACTTCTTTCGTTAACAATTACAGGATTCTATATGATTCTTGGAGTTAACATCAAGTGATTGAAATAGTGACTGGAAAAATGTGATGTTTCCCAATTCAAGTAATGTGCATATATTGATCCTTCAACTCTAGCTTTATTTTTCACTGATCGTTTTAAATCATCCATGAACCTTTCAAACGGATACATCTACTTATATTAAACAGGCCCGCCAAGATAAGCTTCATATGCAAGATGCACCGGTAGATGTTCCATGGAGTAAAAAAAAACAGGCGGAAATACTTGTTCTAACTTATAGAGAATGAGTGGAATGTTTTGGTCCAACTTAATGATGTCATCCACTCTTAAAGCTGACGCAAAAATGTCTCTAAAAAATTCACTAATTTCAATTAGTGGATTAAGCACATGTTTGGATTGTGAACCAAACACAATTGGTAGCAATTGTTCCATAAAAACGTGGCAATCATGACTTTCCATACCATACAACTTCCCAGTGTTAGCGTCGGAACACCTTGCTAAATTTGAATAATAACCATCAAGCATTCTTAAATCTTTTAACCATCGACAAACCACTTTAGCTTCTTGGGAAGTCAGACTGAAACAAGCCTTTGGTTTTTATAATTTTCCATTCGGTTGAGGCTTCAACTCCAACTCTTTTTGGTTACACCAAATTTTCATGTCTTGCATAGCCTTATCATTATCTTTTGTTTTTTCTTTAACATCCATCACTCTGTTAAATACATTATCAAAAAAATTCTTCTCAATATGCATAATGTCAAGATTATGGCGCAACAAATTATCTTTCCAATACGTGAGATCCAAAAATATACTTCTTTTTGTCCAATTGTGTGTGACTCCATATCCTTCAATTCTACATGCTTTTCAAGTATCTGTGAATTTTGGTGGTTTACAAACTTGGTTCCATATAGAACCTGATGACAACCGAGGCGAAGGCAAATTTGTTACTCGTTCGTCTTTTTTTGAAATTTGTCTTGTTTCTTCTATATGAATGATTTGTTGGTAGGAATCTGCGGTGACAGTCAAACTATGAGTTTTCCCCCTTTATCCAATATAAATTTCTTGGTGTATCCCATGCAATGCAGACAACCCATTTTTTCATGCGTACCCCAACCAGACAAAATGCCATATGCTGGAAAGTCGTTAATGGTTCACATCAAGGTAACTCGCAAAGTAAAATTTTGTTTACGAGATGTATCATAAGTTCATTCTCCAATCCACAACCTCTTCAAATCATTAATTAAAGGTTGTAAGTACATATTGATTCCGACTTTTGGACTAGACGGCCTTGGAATAACACACGTCAAAAATATGTATGGTTTTGTCATGCACATCTCAAGAAAGAGGTTGTAAGGGGTTACAATAAATGGCCAACAAGAATACGCACTTTCTGATGTTTGGACATATGGATCAAAACCATCATAGCATAATTCAAGCCTGACATTTCTAGGTTCTACAGCAAAAGCAAAATATGTTGATCCGATCAAAGTGTTTTCATGCCTCGCCATCAGATGGATGTCGCATAGTGCATGTACTTGTTTTGTTTGTATGGTGCCATATCATTTGACTTGCACTGTGCATTGAAGCCAACATTCTTTTTAACCTTGCTATTATCAAAAGATAAAACATGGACTTTACTGCTACACGTTTTTGCTTACTGTTAATGGCTCTATTGCGAATTTTATATCTTGGACTCTTACAAATCTTACATTCCTCCAACAATCCATCTTGAGTATCAAACTCATTGTCATAAAACAATATGCAACCACTAATGTAACAATCAATCTTTCTTACTTTTAAATTCAACTTCGACACCAACTTCTTTGCATCATAAAAACTAGTAGGCAAGTTGTCTTTCATTGCAGTGGAGTCCAACATCATTTTTGTGAAATATTCTAAACACTGATCAGGAATATTCCAATTTGACTTGGCGGCCAATAATCTCACACACATTGATAACTTTGAGTCTGACGACCCCTCAAACAACAACGTATTAATCTCATTCAACAACTAATAAAATCTTTGTGCTTGCTCATTCGACAACTCTTCCCCGTCAAAATTTTCAGGTTGATCATAGGTCACACTCACACCAAAAGAATCCTCAACCATCTCACTGATCATATTAAAGTTTTCCTCATTATCTATAGGTGATCGACTACTTGAAGCATGCATATTGCTAGTCTCTAGTACATTACTAGGAAATTCTTCATCATTATATGTCCAAACCCAATAATTTTTAATAAAAATCATTCTATGCAAATGATGCTTTACTTCCTCTGAGTCACTAGTTATAGGTCTACAGTCACATTTAAGACAGGGACACCTAACTTCTCCTTCGCTTCAACAACATTCCTAAGCAAACGCCCACCAGATAAACCCATTAACTCCTTCCACGAAATTGGGTTTAAGTCTGCTTCTTCCTGAATACAATCTATCGTACATCCAACTACGATAATATTTCATACTGCACACGAATGGAAGTGAAATTGAAATTGGGAGTGAAATTAGTGAAGAAAATTACCTCTAGGAATTGGGAGTGAAATTGGAATTGAGATATGAGTGAAAGAGATAGTGTAGAGAAACAGAGAAAAAGAAAGTACTGGTGTTGAGGAAGAGAAGTAAACAAAGAAAAATAAAACACACGGATGTTGTTTCTGGGAAGCAAAAGCCATTTATATAAGTCAATCAGCGACGTGAATATCACGTTGCAACCATGTCACGTGATATTCACGTTTCAAATCCCTAACGGTCATAACAATTAATTATTCAACCTGCACCCAGTTAGTTCCAAATCATAACGTTTTCCCTCTTAAAATGTTGCGACGTGATATACATGTCACAACATGAAATTTGAAATATTTAAATCTCCCATCATGTGCACTTCACAAGCTTTTGACTTTTTAATTTTAATTTACAGGTTGCAACGTGATTTCCACGTTACAATTTTTTTTTTTGAAATAAAAACTCTGACTCTTTATGTATTAACGTTAGTTTTAATTTTTATATTAAAATTTTATAGTGACGTGACTATCACGTCGCAACAACATTTCTTTTGCCACGTGATAATCAAGTTAAAACTACAGCTAGCTGACATACTCACTATGCCTCTGAAGAAAGTCAAATTTGATAAATTGAAGAAAAATATCAAGATGAGAAGACTTGAAAGCATGAATTAAGGAGATGTGTTTGAAACTAATAATATAGTGTTTCAAGTCTGTGTTCGACTAGGGTATTCGACCTAATCAAGCTAAACTAAATAGAATAGCTGCATTCGACATAGTCAAATATAATATATAGTTGTTGTGTCAAAATATAACTTGTACGTTTTGAGTTTTGAACTCCTATAAATAGACATGTTACGAATAAAAAGAGCAATTCACTAAATTAAATTCTCATTTTCTCTCAATAGAGTTTTATCTCACTCCTCTCTTCTTAAAATCCTAATTGTTCTATCTGTTTTAATTGCTACTATATTTCAAATTATTTACTACATTATATCTAAAAGAAATTAAACATATAATAATTATTATTCAATATATTTCAATTTTATATTATTTCATCTATGAACTAATTTGCGTGCATCTCACTGGTACAAGTAGTTATTTTTTGTGTGCATATAGTTTTATGCAATTATTGAGTGTAAAGAGAGCTCTATATACATGAATCTCTCGTCTCACGGACATGTTGAAAATCTAGTGGCCTATGGTGCTACCTACTACCTATTCACTATATACTAGTATATTTAGAGTAGCAAATCAATGTCAGAGAGTAACTCCAGAATATTAACAGTGCATGAATTTGACAATACATGGTAGTTGCATCTATCTGCCATGCAGATTCAATTCAGTGTCTTGTTCTTAATATTTGCACTGACTACACACCAAATTAGCCCCTGCTATTTGGATTGAATTTTCTGTACTTTGGTCAACAACATGAACGTCGGTAGAAGAATTTCAAAACAAAAATGTATGAATGTGCTTGACAAATTAATTAAAATATTAATGTACAGTGTTTTTGTGTTCTGATGGATTCTACTGAATGTTTTGTCCAAATATTTTATGATGATTGTTCCATGTGATTGTTTAGTAGCTAGCCTAGTATTTACAAATTGAAGAGATTAATCTTAGTTACTCAGGTGAATGAAATAATATGTGACAATGTAAAGCTGTTTCACAGTAGTGAATAATGTAGGTTCAGACACAAATTATTCATCTATCAATTTTAAAGAATAAGAAATCGTTTATGTATGAAATTTAATTACATTGCTAACTGAAATCTACAAAACAAAAGGTTAATCTTAGAATTTTGGTTAGAGATAACTCTTAAGACACTCACACACATCAATAATTGAATATCTAGAATGTGTTGGAAACTCACCAAAGTCTATGATGAAATTCTACTACAATGATAATTTAATTATGAGACAAATAAAGAAAAGAAGACAAGACAAATAATTTCTACAGAGTTTCTCTCTGCTCACAAATTGTGAAAATTTTCTTATTCACTTTGCAATTGCAAAATACTGTGAATGACTTGGTTGACTTGCTTACAAAAAAATGGGTTACTCCTTATATTTATAACTGAGCTTACACCCTAAGCCCAAAGCCCAAAATACATATTTTGTTACTAAATCAAATCTAATCTATTCTAGACTTAAATCAAATCTAATTTATTCTAGACTTAAATCAAATCTATTTAAATCTAAAACAAATCAAATCTTTTTGACACTATGAATTACAATTCATCATGACTCTTAGCCTTCTGAATACTTCGACTTGCAATCTCTTTGTCATGATGTCTGCAATCTGATTCTCAGTTGTGCAGTGTTCCAAATTCATCTTCTCATCTGCTACCTGCTCTCGAAGATAATGGAACCTCATTTCGATGTGCTTACTTCGATCATGTGCTATTGGGTTCTTCGCCAGATTGATAGCTGACATGCTGTCTGTTTTCATGGTAATTGCTCCATGATCTTTTCATGTTATCTCTTCGACCAAGTTCACCATCCAAGTTACTTGACATGCACAAAAAGAAGCAAATATGTATCCTGCTGATGATAATGCCGCTACAGGTTCCTTTCTCGAATTCCAAGCAATTGGTGCACCACCTAGCATAAACACATATCCTGCTGTTGACTTTCGATCTTCAGCATCACTACACCAACTCGAATTTGTTTTCACTTTGTATACCCACTTGACATCAATTGCCTCCTTGCCTTGAGGCAATTCGACAAGTGACCAAGTGTTGTTGTCTTCGATAGACTTCACTTCTTCGTTCATTGCTTTCACCCACTTCGAATCCTTCAATGATTCAGCTGCATTAACAGGTTCAACATCTGCATAGAAAGCATAATGTACCAGCTCACCTTTATTATCTATCACATCATCTGATGTAATCACACAGTCTTGCAATCTTGTAGGCATGCGTCTTGTTCTTTGAGGCCTGCTTGTACTTGGTATATTTGTTGGTTCCTCTTGTCGAACTTCTCTTTCAACTTGAGTTTTTGGTTCTTCGAATAGGATTTCCACTGAATCTTTCTTGACATTTTTAGTCCAGTCCCATTCTTTAAACTCATTTATGATCATGTCCCTGCTGATCACAATCTATTTTTTCACTGGATCGAACAACTTGTAGCCTCTTGTCGAATGATATCCAACTAGAATCATTTGATTTGACTTGTCATCAAGTTTTTTTCTCAACTGATCTGGCACATATCTATGGGTAATAGATCCAAAAACCTTCAGATGACTCAAGCTAGGCTTCACACCTGACCAACATTCTCCTGGAGTAATTCCTTCTAGATTCTTTGTAGGACATTTGTTCAAAATATATGTTGCAGTCGAAACAATTTCACCCCAAAACACTTTAGGTAAATTCTTGCCTTTCAACATACTTCTCACCATATTCATGATGGTTTAATTCTTCCTTTCGGCAATTTCATTTTGTTGTTGAGTATAGGATGACACCACCTCATGCACAATCCCTTCCTTTTCATATATCCTATCGAAGTCTTTCGACACATATTCTCCACCACCATCAGATCTCAATACATTGGAAACTACTGACCTCTTTCCATATTTCCTCATAATCATAACATCACCAATACCATCAGCTGCTAGGGTATTGTCATTTGCTAATTTTACCATATTTTTCGTTGAAGGCTTTATGTTGACAAACCAGTCTTTCCTTCCAGACATATGTGATGAACATCCTGAATCCAAGTACCATTGGTCCTTGAATCTATCTTCATCTTTTGTTGTGACCATCAGCATCATCTCTTCTTCTTCATGTTTTGCAAGTTTTGTATCACTTTCTTGATTCTTTCATTTTTCTGGACAATCACTTGAATAGTGACCATACTTCTGAGAATTGTAACATAGAATGTGACTCTTGTCAGATTTTCGACCACCACCTCTTTGGTTGCCTTGGTATGGTTTTCTTTGATTCGACATATTTCCTTCAATATGATTTCCTCTACCATTCAATTTGTTATAGCCACCTCTACCTCTGTCGAAACACTTTCCTTTTCCTTTGGTCTCTTTTGCTGAATGTTCCTGCAAGGTCACATCACTCTTCGATTTTCCTACAGCTCTTTCATTCATTCTATGTTCATGAGATTCAAGCGTCCATTGAAACTCTTCCTTTGTCAATTTCGACAAGTATTTCCCCTCTTCTATCGCCACCACTATGTGGTCGAATTTAGGAGCTAAAGATCTCAAGATCTTCGAAACAACAGCTCTTGTTGTTAACGTTTCTCCACATATCTTGATTTGATTTACTAGTTTTGTAACTCTAGTGAAGAAATCAGATATGCTTTCATTGTCTTCCATCTGAAGCAGTTCATACGTCCTTTTGTGAGTTTGTAACCTCACTTCTTTCACCTTCTCAGCGCTTCCAAAAGACTTCTCAAGAATTTCCCAAGCTTCTTTTGCAGATTCTGAATCACTAACCTTTTCGAAATTGTCTGGGCTGACACATTGATGAATTATAAATAATGCTTTATAACTCAGCTTCTCAGATTCTGTGTATTTCTTCTTTTCTTCTTCTAAAGCATTTTCTCCAAACGCTTCGACTCCATCTTTTACAAGATCCCAAAGACCTTGACACCTGATTAAGACTTTCATCTGTTTGCACCAATTCTCATAGTTGTCAACTTTCAGAATTGGTAGGGTTGCTGGATAGTTTGCATTCCTATAACTTGTCATCGTGAATTCTTCAATCGTTCTTGATTGATACTTCCCTTGAATCGAAATAAAGACTCTTGATACCAGATGTTGGAAACTCACCAAAGTCTATGATGAATTTCTACCACAATGACAATTTAATTATGAGACAAACAAAGAAAAGAAGACAAGACAAATAATTTCTGCAGAGTTTCTCTCTGCTCACAAACTGTGAAAACTTTCTTATTCGCTTTGCAACTGCAAAATACTGTGAATGACTTGCTTGACTTGCTTACAAAAATAGGAGTTACTCCCTCTATTTATAACTGAGCTTACACCCTAAGTCCAAAGCCCAAAATACCTATTTTATTACTAAATCAAATCTATTTAAATTTAAAACAAATCAAATCTTTTCGACACTATGAATTACAATTTAATAGAATGTTGGTTGATGATTCGATAATCAAACGTTATAATAGACAATTCAACAGAATTTTACCAAAATTCTAATATTGTCTTATAATTGTGATTGAATTTAACTCAATCTTAAAAAAAATCTCACATGTAAGATAAAAATTACACTAATTTAAAAATGCAGGTTTATATCATATATAATAGAAGTTTACTTAATTAAATTCTTCTCTAAATAGTAGGATGTCAGCATCCCTATTTTGTTGTGCATAAATATGAATTAGAAGTTTCACATTATTTAAAAAGATATAGATTAAACATTTTATAATTGAGTGAATCTATACACATATTATTTTAAGTTTTTGATGAATATGTAATTATTCTATCAATAGTATCAGAATTGATAATTCAATTAAGAGATAAATTCTTTGTATCAAAAGTCTTTTTAACAAACTAATAATAAATATAGTCTTAACTCAATATAAATACTTATCCAACACATTTAAGTCGTCATGTCGATATATGATGCGAGGGGGGATATGGATGTGAAATTATCATTCAATCGATTTAGCCGGATGAATTTTTCAAGACAATGCTTATATAAAAAAAGAATATTATAATGTTAATAAGAGTAGTATCCAACCAACAATGACAAACGACTTCGGCTATAGTTAATATTTTGAATATATTTATGACCAAATACACCGGCCTCCATTCATGCTAAGATTCAACCTCTTGAGAAATTTCTCGTGTTTTTACTTGAACTTTTTTTTTGTATTGTGAAAAAATATGTTCTATATAAAATTTCAATATTGTTCTATTGCCAACCAACTTGCATTCTGTTAGGTTTCAACCTCTAAAGAACTTTTTGTCAAAAAAAAAAAAAAACTCTAAAGAACTTCCTTGTGTTTTTAATTATATGGTGCAACCTCTCGATATTGTTTAGGATATACAAAGTGTACTTGCTTCCATTTAACCTCTAAGATGATCATCAATTTACTTGCATCAATCCTTAACCGTGTTGTTTTCCTTGAGTGACATGACATTGGAAACCATATAGGTTCACTGTTTAATAGATATACAATACATAATTCAATAGCCTCTTGAATTATATATCATTCACCAATACAATCAACTGGTTAAGTTTGAATCCGCACATACACTTTTAATGTTTTTATGTAACGCTCAGTCGAATACATTCTTCTCATATGATTTGTTACACAATATTGTGTATCCGTGATAAAGTGGACTACTAGATGAATCATTATGTCAAATAATAAGGGTGGAAAATGTATCTCTAGTTTACACAAAGTGACAATAATTTCTATTTTCAATGTCAAAATTACTTTTCGAACAAAATGAAATATATATATATATATATATATATATATATATATATATATATATATATATATATATATATATATATATATATATATATAGCTTTCGAGGTGCAGCTTTTATATGTCAATTTGGTGAAAATTAGAAGTAGCATAGCATGACTGTTTTGCAGCAGTTATGGAGTGTTGTGGCAGCTTGGTGCATGACTGTTTCATAGCAGTGCAGCAAACTGCTTTTGACATGGTTTTTGGCTATTATGTGGACTTTGTTCAGCATGCATCTTGAATACTTCACCCTTTTGTTTTGCTCACATGGATCCCCAACCTTCGACCAGACTCAACAACAGAAGAAACAATATTTGTTTCCACCAATTATATATCATTCACCAATACAATCAACTAGTCAAGTTCGAATCCGCACATACATTTTTAATGTCTTTATGTAACACTCAGTCGAATACATTCTTCTCATACAATTTGTTGCACAATATTGTGTATCCGTGATAAAGTGGACTACTAGATGAATCATTATGTCAAATAATAAGGGTGGAAACTGTATCTCTAGTTTACACAAAGTGACAACAATTTCCATTTTCAATGCCAAAATTACTTTTCGAACAAAATGATATATATATATATATATATATATATATATATATATATATATATATATATATATATATATATATATATATATATATATATTGGCATCAAATCTGGATATAGACATCATATTCAGATTTGTATTTGGCGAATCTCAATTCAACTAAGTATGAGTCGATATTCTTGTTCTATGTTTTAGGTTCTTGTTTGAGGCCATAGAGGTGATTTGTTCAACTTATACACCTTACTTACTTTCTTATGAATCACAAACCTGTGAGATTGTGTGACATAGACCTCTTCGTCTAAGGGTTCATTCAAAAATTCTGACTTCACATCTAAGTGAAATGTCGACCAACCTTGCTTGCTTGCCAAGGCTACCACTAGTCGAACAATCTCTAATCTTGTTATTGGAGAAAATACTTCAGAGTAGTCGAGTCCTTCTCTTTGAAGAAATCCTCGAGCTACCAAGCTCGCCTTATATGTCTTTCTATCGACCCATTAACATTGTGTTTCAACTTGAACACGCAATTTACTTCAATAGTTTTGTGTATCCTGGAGCATTTAACTCATTGTTGATGGTGCACAATTGAACATCTGAATAATTGATATGTGAGTCTTACTTAGACTCGTTGGGTGAGTGAGATCAAAATCTATTATAGGATGTGAAAGATACAAACTTGATAATAGGGGTGAACAAATTTGAACGGTGCGATTGAAATTTCCCGACTCATTGTCTTTTTTGTGCAAATGAGTCAGGTCGGATGTCGGGTTGATTTGGTTGCTTAATTTGGATAGTATGGAGTCGTTTCGGTCAGATTCAAATGATTATTTTAGACTTATCACAAATCGAAACCGACCTAATCTAATTAATATATTTTAATTACTATATGAATGACTCAATATAAAAACGGGATTCATAATTGTGATACGGTGGGAGAACTGACTTGAGGGTTTTGCATTTTATCGCAAATATTGCGGTTAGCAAGAGTCGCCACCGACTTTTCTTTTATCCAAAAGGAAAGGTGAAAAAGCACAGGAAAGACCTTTGAGATTGTTTCTTGAGTTCAGGGAGTAGATTATGAAAAGGGAAGGTATTAGCACCCTTTTCATCTATTATTTTCTATGGGCTCTTAGTTACTTGCTAGATCACTTGCTTTTGTTGTTTGAAAATGTGTTTGGTATGGTTTTGAAAGTATTTTATAAAAGAGGCCATTCATTTAGGCAATCTTTGCAATGATTCTCGTTCGTAAGAATGTATACAAAGATGTTTGTCTTTTGAAAATGTTTTCAATGTTTGTAAGATGTTTTTGAAATGTGTGTGTTTGTTTTGGAAAATAGCAAGGATAGTTGTTTGGAAATAGAGCAAGTAACTAGAAGTAATCTACCTACTCAAATGTCTTTCTTATGCATTTTCTATTCCTTTGACATTTTTGTCTTACCATTGATTTGGTAAGCAACCCTATCTTTGGATGTAAACGGGACGGGCGTGGGTCATCGTATAACCATGATTAGCAATGTTGCAAAGTATCTTAGCATTTTTGAGGGACCAAGATTATTTTGTAAGGCAACTTAGAATAGCGTCATCGAGAGACTATGATCTTATACTTGTTTGTTTTTCCAAGATACTTCGCATACGAAATATGGCTATTTTGTAAGGTAACCAAGTGGACAAACCCTAAGGGTGTTTGTGTGCAAATGTGTTATTTTCATGCTTTGATTTTGTCTTGGATTAGGGTTTTCTATTTGATTTGTTTTGATCTTGCCATTCAAACCCTAATTACTAAATGGCATGTAAAGCGGTAAATTGCGTAATGTAAAGATTACTAAGCTATTACAACAATTTATGGGAGGGGGGAATACAAATTTGAATGGGGATTTGCAAGAATGTAAGTCTAAATAAGCTATTACAACCAAATCGAATTTGTACGAATATTAGAATAAGCAATATACAATATTTAAATAAAAGATACAATGATATATGTATATGCAAAGAATATTTTATTTTATTTTTATATGAAAAAGTTTTAACCTAATCCTAATAATTTTAAGGAAAAGAAATTAATTCTTAAAAAAAACAAAGTTAACCCTAATTTCTAGTTTAAAAGAAAATAAAGTTCTTATGTATTATTTTTATGTATTTTTTGTATTAAAATAATGAATGATATTTTATGAAAATATTTAATTTTTATATGTCAAAAATAAATATTTTACAAGTATGAATTTAATAAAATAAAAGATAAAATAATTAACTTAAATCTATTATATTTACAAGTTTGTTTAAGAAAAATAATTAATATATATAGTTTAATAAAAATATTTTTTATGTGAAAATAAAATAAAATAATCAAAATGCAAAATTATCAAATTTTATATTTTTTAGGATTTTATGTATTTAAGAAAATATTTAATAAAACAAAAAAAATAAATAAATAAATAATAAAAGATTGGGCCCGGGGGTGTAGCAAGCAAACTGGGGACAGTATGTTAGCAAAAAACGCTATGGCCCAAATATGGAGGCCCATCCTGCAAACAGCCAAAAAATGAAACTAGGAAAAATATGGAAAAAACAAAAGGTAGCGCCAAGGTTCGAACCTAGGACATGGGTCTCACCAGCGCGCTACCTTGCTACTGGGGTGGCTATACATTTGTTGATTAATGTGAAATAAAAATAACATAACACAAACAAAGCCCTTGCACTGTACTTCATCTTCTTCCTCTAGCCAGCCAAATGCTCTGTAACTTTCTCATCTCTCAATAAAAATGGAAACTGATAACATGAATGTTGTAGCATTTTGTCTCACGATTCTAACCATGTAAATTATGTAATCTAACAATCAAAGATCAAGATGAATTTTAAAATCCCTAAATTAAAAACTAATTTTTAGAGGTATTTCAAGTTCAAAATTCTCTCAACTCGGGCCAAATAAATGCAAGATATATATATATATATATATGTACAGCTTCGTAGCAATGAGGTCTACATTGTTTATTCACAAATCGTGGCAAATGGATGCCTGTATGAAGAGATAGAAGTTGAGATTTTTACCTCTTTCACTTGAAATCGTGAATGGAGTTTGAGTGAGTTTTGTGGAGGCCTGATGATTGCTTGAGCTTGCTTGAACCTCCCTGAGTGTGTTCCAATCCTTGCCTTGCTTTGGAAGTGCCTGGAACTCTCTATCCAAGTTAACCTGCAAGCTTTGAAAACAAAAATGGCAGATGATGGAGAAGGAGTAACAGTACAGGGATGAGGGACTGGATCAGTTAGATATCAAGTAGGTAAAGTGTTTTGATGATTGAAACTTGAAACGAACGAGCCAAATGATGGATTGCTATGCTTATGCAAAAACTGCAAGTTTTGACAGTTTTTGGGTGAAAGGGAGTTTGGGAGTGTTTCAGGCCTCTAGCAATCGTGTTTCTAATTATAATGTGTTTGTATATTAGTATGGAGAAGGTTTTAAGTCAGCTCTTCCACAGGTTTTTCAATCCTAGCCTTTTTGCACACTTTCTTGCTTTTGAAGCAAAATGAAGGGACAAGACTTTACATGCTTGTTCTGGCTTGCTTAAGGTTGATATAAGTTTTGTATAATTTGATTTAGGCCTGTAAGACTTGTATGTGAAAAGGAGATAGGTTCAATGCTCAAGAATTGGAAAATTGCAAAAGGGAACCTTTTCCAAAATGGCAATGGCCACTTTATGCCATTTATGGAATTACAACTTGGACAATGGCTCTAGGACTTGGATTAAAGCTTTTTCAATTGAGTATGCATTAAATTATGGAGTAAGAAACAATTTTGGGACCTGTAAATCATGGATTAGGCAGCATAGGTACTGATTTGAAATTTGTTCTTCATGAAATGGCTTGAATCAAAAGTGAGAAATTGCGATCTTCATCTCTTCGATTCTCCCTACTAAAAAATGATCTTGAGGAGTTATTGGACATTTTGTAAAGCTTGAAATGTGATATATAACTTATATTTGAAATTAATTTCAAGACTCCTCTTGGAACTAGGTGAAAAATTGCCATGAAGTTGGGTCTAAAACCTGCCTAAATTAGGGCAAAATTTCACTAAGTTATCTAGTTCATGAACATGTATTCACAAAATTATATCTTGAGATCCAAACATCTTTAGGGAAAAGTGTGTGAAGAAAAGTTGTATATTTCATGGAAGTCTACAACTTTCATGTTTGGAACTTCCTTTGAATCATCTTGTATCATGGTGAAAAAATGGCTTAAAGTTGAGAAAAAATAAGAAATTTTCTATACTTAGAAAAATTTCTAAGTTAAGAAAATTCCCAATTTTAAACCCTAATCTTCAATTCTTGATTTCTTGATGAACAAGTTTCACATTTTGACATGTTTTTATGAATTGTGACCCTTGGCACTTGATTTTGACCAAAAAGTCAAAGTTTGACTTTTCAATGTATAGTTGACTTTTGATCAGTTGACTGCAAATTTCATCTGTCTATCAATGAAATTGAAATGTTTTGAACTATGTAATTAGATCAAGATGATGCCATTGAACCCTTGAAACCATGCTTCAAATCAATTGGTCATTTGCTAGGTTTAAAAATCATAAGTTGCCCTTCTTCAGTCAAAACTCTAATTTTGACCATTTTGCCCTTTTGATGATTTGATCAAATTTCTTGAGGAATTGTAATTAAAACTTGATCAAATGATACACATGAGTCTAGAATGTTGATGTGGATCAAAAATTATGAAGTTTGACTGTAAATTGGCCATGGTTGATTTTTTCCCTAATACAGCTGATTTTTAGGTCAACTGTCCAATTGACTGATCAAAAATATGGTTCAAGGCTTGAAACTTGTCATGAGTAATCTTAGGGGTCCATAATGATGTTTGAAAGTCATATGAAGCATTGATAGTCCAAGCATCCTTGTGCAAACTTAAACCCTAAATTCTGGGTCATCAGGGCATGATGAGATGTCTTGAGCTAATCAAACCCTAATCCAGTCTTGAGTCAAAGAGATCCTGTGAGAATAATCTTGATAAATGAGAGGGAAAATTTTGGGGTACAACAATAATGTTATAAGGTTATTATCATTTTTATAATCTAATTGTGTCATTGTTTACTCACAAGATTACATATGCAATATGAAATTTTGAATAATAGTAATTTGTATTTTAAGTATGATAATAGTCAATTTAATGTCAAATGATATTTGAAATATTATCACGTAATAATAATTTTTTTAATAATAAAAAATATTTTTTCTTTAGGTTCACTACAACAAATAACATATTTCATGACAGAGCTTTCATGCCAACTAGAAAAATAACGAGGTATTAAGCCTATGCGCGACATGTATTATACTTTTTTAATTAGAAAAATATCAATCTACCTCGGTTTCTAATAAATCCGACAGGTAAAATTATTTTGGACGCGCTTCGAATCCTAACTGTTGTAGTTTATATTTTATTTTGATTAAAAATGTATGTTAAATTAACTAACCCTTTGATGTTTCGATACAACCGAGGGGTCTACTAACCAGATTACACTATAAAAAAACAAACAGATTTTACCCTAATCCTTACTTATTTGTAGCCGCACCAAACTCGAAATTGCATCATTCTTTGGGATGGATTGTAAGACAGAAAAAACCTTCAATAATCTTATAGGACTAAACATGTTTTGCGCCCTTGCAATCTATCTCACATAATGGTATTGACGTTGTTGTTGGTGTTGACGTTGTTGTTGGTGTTGATGTTGTTGTTGGTGTTGACGTTGTTGTTGGTGTTGATGTTGTTGTTGGTGTTGATAGATTGCAAGTGCAGAAAACTCATTCTCCTTCAAGGATACTATGAAGGAAGTTAAGCTCCATTCTTTGTAAATTACCCAAAGAAGGGAGTTTAACTAATAGGATGATGGATATCACCGAAGATATTCATTCAAAGGAATAAAGATTTGTTTTTAAACTATTTATATTAATTTTTGTGTAAACAATGTAAGTAAAAAAAATACATTTCACCTCAGTTTTTCCATAAAGCTGAGTTGATAGATAATATAATATACCTCGGTTATAAGTTATGAGGGGTAAAGTAGTCACCTTTTAATATAAATACCTTACTTTATCAGATTTTACCCTAATTCTAGCTGCACCAGATACATGAAATATATACTACTGTCCATTGCCATGAAATTTTTTGAACTAGATACGCTTACGAACATATCTCAGAGATGGATTGCAAGTGCATAAATTAAAATAACTTATCCAAAGATGGATATGTTATGTTTTTTTTTTGGATTTCTGACATAAAGGTATGCAACAAAATTTGGATTCCATCAAAGATCTGTTGTTGAAAATACTTTCTCCTTTTATTTTGTCTACTTGCCAATAGATTTCAGATACGCTACCAAATTCCTTCTCAAGAACATTCAGTGTTTATACATTAAAAATAATGATGATTGATGGTTTTTATGGTTTACTATTAATTTGCAGAACTGGGCTGAATAAAGGCTATGCTTTTGTTAAATTCAATAAGTGTTGAGCAGTGGTAATTTGTTATAATATATTGTGTTTCTGATATTCTTTGTAAACAATGTAATTTAAAAGAAAAATTGTTTGCACCTCGGTTTTTCTCAAAACCGAGGGGATATTTTAATATTAAATTTGATTATATTTGTCGCCACCCTTAATTAAATCTCTTTCGTCTATTTCATGACTATCAACGGTCAAAACACTTCCATTAGTGATCCGCGTGAAACCTAAGTTAACTTCCATTATAAAAACATTATGAATATCAAAAATTGATATAGAACGTCATATGAAGTACTTGAAACTATCTTTTTCTTTAAGATATGCAAGAGTCTTTGTTATGGAGTATTCTCTATGATGGATTACAAGAGCAGAAAATTATTTCCGTTTAAGGTTTGTGCTCTTAAATATTTATTTATCCCTTTTTTCATCTAACCCTTTATTTATCTAACCGTTTTTTTATCTAACCATTTTTCCATATAACCATTTTTTCATCTAACCATTTATTTATCTAACCTTTTTTTTGTTGATATCAGAAACAAATTCAAGGGAAATTCATAGAAAATATATTATTTCTCAGCATTTGATCTTTCCAGGATATCAAGGACTTGAAGATCCAACATATGATCTTCCTGGACAACTTAAATTTTATATTGATATTATGTGTAAGCAATTTAACCAGTTTAATATTCTGGAAAAACATTGTATGTGTAAAAAACACTACTATTTTACTCCTCGATTTTATTAAAAACCGAGACACATGAAGCATTATTATTGTAAATAATAAAAATGCAGACGTTGGGGGTCGAACCCATGCGCTATTAAAATACCCCTCGGTGTTTTAAACAACGAGGTGATAAGTCTTTACTTTTCATGACGATTTATTTACCTCGTTTCCGATATTGAGGTAAAACGCATTTTGCGTCACACATTACATGTGTTATTTGTAGTAATGGTTATTCTAAAATTTTGATATTTTTCTTTAAATAAAATAAAAAGTAAATATGAATTTTATAAAAGATGAGTCATTTTTATATATTTATTCAATAAATATTAAATCGATTAAGATGACATGATTTACTAGACAAACTGATTTAACTGAATATGTTAAAAATTGAAACTTTATCCGACAAAATTCGGCCTAAAAAATGAAACCACAATTTGCGTCGAATTTAAATTTTGAGACCCCAAATCGATCTAAACCAACCGATTGTCCAATCCTACTTGTAAGTGAGATTTGTTAGATTCAAGAATGAGACATATATCTAATGTCTTAAAGTTTGAGTTAGGATGTGATATATTTATCTCTCGTTGTTTTAGAGTATTGATTCCTTATTGCTGCCAATACTTCCTTGAACTCCTCAATAATTGATATCATAGTGTTGGCTAGGATTTTATACAAGGACTAAAATCCAACCAAAAGTCAAAAAGGTTCTTTGGAAAAAGAAAACTATGTAAGAAGCATTCGACCAGGAGGGGTCCCATAAGTGATTAGTTGGGCTTGTGGATGCCGTCAACTAGAAAGAGGCCTCATAAGGAATTGATTGGGCCTAGGAATGTCAAAAAGCCCAAATAGTGCATGACAAATGAAGCCAAGTGTTGCGGATGGAGAACGTGGGTTCGATAGCATGAGTGGAGAACGTGGGTTCATGGAGAGAAGTTACAAAACACACATGGCGCACAAGGAAGTGAAGCATGCCAAAAAGTAGTTATTTTCATGTATTATAAATAAAGCACTTAGTGCATAGTGTTATAGGTTCAAACTTTTATATTCATGCACGCTAATAACTCAAAGTACCCAAAGAACGAGCAAGATGAGTCAAGCAAGGACAATGTATGTTTGAATCAACTTGTTTTCAACTTTTAGTTTTATGTCATTTATGTTTACAGTTTTAGACAACTTAAATTTTATATTGATATTATGTGTAAGCAATGTAACCAGTTTAATATTCTGGATAAACATTGTGTGTGTAAAAAAACACTACTATTTTACTCCTCGATTTTATTAAAAACCGAGACACATGAAGCGTTATTATTGTAAATAATAAAAATGCAGATGTTGGGGGTCGAATCCATGCGCTATTAAAATACCCCTCGGTGTTTTAAACAACGAGGTGATAAGTCTTTACTTTTCATGACGATCTTATTTACCTCGTTTCCGATATTGAGGTAAAATGCATTTTGCGTCAGACATTACATGCGTTATTTGTAGTCATGGTTATTCTAAAATTTTGATATTTTTCTTTAAATAAAATAAAAAGTAAATATGAATTTTATAAAAGATGAGTCATTTTTATATATTTATTCAATAAATATTAAATCGATTAAGCTGACATGATTTACTAGACAAACTGATTTAACTGAATATGTCAAAAATTGAAACTTTATCCGACAAAATTCGGCCTAAAAAATGAAACCACAATTTGCGTCGAATTTAAATTTTGAGACCCCAAATCGATCTAAACCAACCGATTGTCCAACCCTACTTGTAAGTGAGATTTGTTAGATTCAAGAATGAGACATATATCTAATGTCTTAAATTTTGAGTTAGGATGTGATATATTTCTCTCTCGTTGTTTTAGAGTATTGATTCCTTATTGCTGCCAATACTTCCTTGAACTCCTCAATAATTGATATCATAGTGTTGGCTAGGATTTTATACAAGGACTAAAATCCAACCAAAAGTCAAAAAGGTTCTTTGGAAAAAGAAAACTATGTAAGAAGCATTCGACCAGGAGGGGTCCCATAAGTGATTAGTTGGGCTTGTGGATGTCGTCAACTAGAAAGAGGCCTCATAAGGAATTGATTGGGCCTAGGAATGTCAAAAATCCCAAAGAGTGCATGACAAATGAAGCTAAGTGTTGCGGATGGAGAATGTGGGTTCGATAGCATGAGTGGAGAATGTGGGTTCATGGAGAGAAGTTACAAAACACACATGGCGCACAAGGAAGTGAAGCATGCCAAAAATTAGTTATTTTTATGTATTATAAATAAAGCACTTAGTGCATAGTGTTATAGGTTCAAACTTTTATATTCATGCACGCTAATAACTCAAAGTACCCAAAGAACGAGCAAGATGAGTCAAGCAAGGGCAATGTATGTTTGAACCAACTTGTTTTCAACTTTTAGTTTTATGTCATTTATGTTTACAGTTTTAGACACTTTTCTTTTTATTTCACAAGTCTTATTTACGAATCATACCAATACGATCGACATCTGTCGAACGGACTCTTTTTGAAAACACTTTGTAAAAACACTTGAAAACTGAAGCATTGTACTGAGATTCCCTGGTCAATCTCGCGAGTAAACTTTTTAGGAAGAGACCAACATTGTTTACCAAAACCAGAGGTAAAAAAATTGGCACGTCCAGTGGGATAGTGCTAATAATTTTGTAGTTGTGTCTGGTTTTACAAAGTTACTTGCACTCTATTTTTGTGTGTCTATGAATTTAAGAAGTAGAAAACATTTGTTAAAGTCTAAAATGCCATGCTCTGTCACAAACACTGCACATGCACAAGTTTCTACGCATAATATGGATATCATACCCGTGGTTGCCACAACCCAAAGTACGACAGTTTTATCTCCCGTGAGATCGACTGCTGCTCATGGTTCAGTGACAATAGTCACAATAACAGAACTGAGGCATGGTATATCACACTTTGATCCAAATAGACCGCTATTTCTAGGGGTCAAGGGTCATTATTTAACCCTTATCAATATGGTATGCCTTATTCTATGATGGTTGGGTTGTAATCGAACCCATCCATGTATGCTGAAAACGCAATGGCCACTGGAAACCAAGGCAGTTATGCCCCAGGTGGTTGACCAAGTGGTGTTGGTTATATCCCTCAGTCGACACCATCTTTGAATACTACCTATGTTATGGCTTTGAGGTAACATATGGATGAGAGTAATTCAGAGTTGGTAAATGTTATAATTCAACAAATGGAAGTTGCTTTAAATCCTAAGGTTGACCAAATAGGTAGATTGATCGAGTCATTAGGGGTCCAACCGACTTAGACGTGCCCAAGGCCGTTAAGAGTTTTTGAAGAATTAGAGGAAGGTAACAATGAGCGTCCTTTTAGGCCTCGAAGGGTGGAAACACCCACTTATGAGGAGGAATAATTCGTTGAACAATACAAGCCTAGGCCACTCTTAGTTAGGAGGAACCGATGCACTGATAGACTATTAAGAAATGCCCATGTTAGGCATAATAACATAGTGAATATAGTAGAAGAAGTCTTAACATGATCTGGGGTAAATGTTGGCCTTTGTAGACCTAATTATTCGTCTCCCTTGCCTGATTATATTCGACATGCGGGATTACCTAGGGGATATAAGGTACCTAAGTTTACTAAGTTTACTGGTGATGCTAGTGAGTTGACCATCAAACACATTGTTAGGTACGAAACAGAAGCTGGAGACATCGCCAATTATGAGGGTTTAAAGTAAATATATTTCCCTCAATTCGTTAAGGAAGAATGATTTTAATTGGTTTACAACATTGACTCCAAATCTTATACGTACTTGGGAACAACTTGAGGGCATATTTCATGAGCAATTTTATGTTGGTCAGCCCAAGATAAGTTTGAAGGAATTATCCTCGATCAAGAGGAGGTCCTCTGAGTCAATGGAAGCCTATTTCAATAGGTTTAGGGTCATAAAGCCTAGATGTCTTACTAGGGTTCATGAGCATGAGCTGGTCAAAATAGCCACTGGGGGTTAGATTACTTTATAGGAAGAAGTTTGATCCATAATCTATTAATGATATGTCTCAACTAGCTGATAAGGTTCGATATGTCGAACGTTTGAAAACAGAGAAAGCTATAGTTTCAAAAGATCATAGAAAAGGAAAAATTGCCTATGTAGATACTGAGGAATATCCTATGGATTTCGAAGACGAATGCATGGAAGAAGGAGAAGTTAACATGGCTGAATTAAAAGTCGGACCTACATATGCACGTAGACCCATAAAACCGTCAAAAGGGAAGACGATTGAAGAACCAAAAAATGATAAATTTGATGCTAAAACATATACTTTTGATGTGTCAAAATGTGATGAAATATTTGAAGTTTTAGTTTCGGATGGTCAAATTATAGTGCCTCCAGGAAGTAGAAATCTACCATTAGAGCAGAAATAAAAAAGAGGTTTATGCAAATATCATAATTTCTTGGGTCATAACACTTCTCAATGTTTTCTTTTCAGGGATTTGATTCATAAGGCGTTGAAAGATGGTCGATTGAAATTTGGTGAAAAACCAAAAGGCTCCATGAAGGTCGACTCTGATCCTCTCCATGTTGCTGATGCACATTTTGTCGAACCATTAGAAGTCCTGATGGTCGAGGCTACTGATAGTCTCAAAGACGACCAAGCCAACATTGTCAACTTAATGGCAGCCTTGACGATCAAGACTACAAATGGTCTTGAAAATTAACAAGCTGTGATTTCTTATTTAATGTTATTTGCGGAAGTCGAGACTACTGAAAGTCTCAAAAATGGCAATGAAAGTTTGTTCAATCCATAAGAGGTGATGGTAGTTGATATTGCTGAAGAGCCTGAGGGTAATCAGGACGACAAAGAAAAAATGGATTGTGAAACCAAGGAAGAAGAATTGTCTGAAGAAACAGTTGTTGAATTAATGAAGGTCGTGTTCCCTAAACCTGAGGAAGAACTTATAGATTTCCTGAACAGATGCAAGCTGGGCAATTCCAAGTCCATGTTATGCCCAAATTATAACGTAGTTTATGATGATAATGCTATGAAGAAAATTGAGGCCTTAAAGAAGAAACGCCCTCATGAGAAAACCCCAAAGGTGGTGTTCGACCATGCGAATGGGCCATACAAAGTTCAAGTGCCTACAGAAAAATCTAAGTTCCCATATCATAGGACATTTGTACCACTAACTGATGCTCCTAAGAACAACTGGGTTCGTCCTTTCTATCCAAGGGGGGAAAACCAAAACTGGAAAGTGGTGAAAAAGGTTCTAGTTTGAGCCAGAAATGGGAAATAATGGATAAGGGGACAAGTTCTTCTCAATTTGGTGAAACTGGAGCAACTTTAAAGAAATACCATGTTCCTCCCACATACAAATGGAAGAATCATGTGATGAAAACTCAGTGAAGAAGGTTTCAGAGAAACAAGAAAGTTGCAAGGGAAGAGACATCAAAAGTTGCTCCATCAAAGGATGAGAACGATAAAAAAGAAGTACACTGTCGACCAACAAAAGAGAGGTTGTCAATGGCGCTTGTGAATGTGTCGCCAGTAAAAGCTGAAAATCCTGATAACAACATAGATGACCAATTATCTAATGATTTTGAAGATAGTTCAGAATATGGTTTGATCATACACTGTAATATTGTGTCAATCCTGCCTAATGAGTTTGGTTTTGCTTCAGAGGAATCAGAAGATGAAGAGGAAGTCATGTGTGAAGAACTTGCGGGCCAAAAACCGCTATGCTACTATGTCATGAATAACGGGGTAGTGGAAGAACAACATGCAATGTTTGAGAAGCCTACGTCTGATATGATGTACCATCTCAAAAAAAATTTTATAAGGGACAAAGTTGATGGTTTCCCTGTGAACAAAGTGTTCATTGATGGTGGTGCTGATGTGAACTTGATGCCACAATCATTATTGAAAAATATTAGCAAGTTCAACACCAACCTCAAACCACATAATATAGTCTTGTCGAACTATGAAGGAAAAATAAGTTACATACTGGGTGTGATCCAAGTGAATTTGTTAGTTGGCTCGACTTCAAGGCCAACATTGTTTAAGGTAATCGCATCCAAGGGAAACTATAATTTGTCGATAGGACGTGAGTGGATCCATGGCATTGGGGCAGTGCCTTCAACTCTACATCAACGTTTGTCTATATGGCGCCAAGATGGGATTGTGGAGAATATTGAACCAGACCATAATTATTTTACTGCTAATGTGAATGTGGTCAATATGAAGAATTTTGACAAAGCCTTATCTATTATTCCCCCGCATGACCCTGAAAATGCAGTATTTGAATCACATCCTGATGCGATCAAGTTTCTAACCTTACACCCTACTCATGGTTTCATGTGGGACTAAGAAAAATTAGATACATATCCAGTTGCAAAAGGGGATTTTAAGCCCACAGGGTGGGCAGAACAAACTCATGATGATGCCTGAGTCGAACGCTCTGGTAAGAATTTTGGCCTATATGGCCGAAAGTAGAATAAAGTCGGCCTTAGAGGCTGGAGATGTTTCAAATATGGCGCCGAAAGCCATTATGGTGGAAAAGCTTGGAGAACCAAGCCAAACAACAGCTTTAGAAATCCAGAGGCTTGATTGCATATATGAAGAAGAGCCTTTGGAGTTTGAGAATGACCCGAGAGATAATATATGTAAGATGCAAGCACAAGATCCGTTGGAAGAAGTTAACCTGGGTGATGGCACAATTAGGCGAATTAAATACATCAACACCAAGGTTAACAACAAGATGAAGAATCAAATGATCAAACTACTTAAAGAGTTTAAGGATTTCTTTGCATGGGACTACAACGAAATTCATCGTTTGAGCAGGGAGTTGGTGGGAATTCGACTACCTATAAATCCAGGCAAGCAACCATTCAAGCAACTGTCAAAGAGGTTTGCGCCAGAAGTATTGTCCAAAATAAAGACAGAAATCAAACGCTTGTTAAAGAGAATATTCATCAGAACAAACAAGTATTTTGAGTGGTTAGCTAATGTAGTGTATGTTATAAAGAAAAATGGAACTTTAAGAATTTGTATAGATTTTAGAGATTTAAATAAAGCCCCTCCAAAAGACGAATATCCAATGCTTGTGGCAGAAATGCTGGTTGATTCAGTTACAGGGTTTGAGTATTTAAGTCTTTTGGATGGATATTCATGCTACAATCAAATTTTTATTACTGAAGAAGATACCCACAAAACTATGTTTTGTTGCCCTAGGGCACTAGGCACATATGAGTGGGTAGTTATACCCTTTGGGTTGAAAAATGCTGGGGAAACTTATCAAAGAGCAATGAACTCAATGTTTCATGATTTCATAGAACCATTTATACAAGTGTAAATTGATGACATTATAGTCAAGTCACCCTCAGGAGCTTCTCATTTAGACCACCTTCGACAGCCTTTTGTAAGAATGAGGGAATATGGAATAAAAATGAATCCATTAAAATGTGCATTTTGTGTTCGTGCAGGAGATTTTCTAGGTTTTGTGGTACACAAGAAGGGTATAGAAATCAACCAGAACAAAACCAAGGCGATTTTAAGTACAAAAGCTCCAACAACAAAGAAAGAGCTTCAATCTTTATTGGGAAAGATAAATTTCTTGAAACGACTCGTGTCAAACATGAGTGGAAAAACTATGGCATTTTCTCCTTTGTTAAAACTGGGCAAAGAGTGTGAGTTCAAGTGGGAAAAAGACCACCAAAAGGCATTCAACCGTTTGAAATACTACTTGGTGAAGCCTCCAATGTTAGCACCCCCTAACAGAAATAAAGGCATGAAACTATACATTGCAGCATCAGAGTCGACACTGGGAAGCATGCTAGCCCATGAATATGAGAATGAGGTCAAAAAAGTCATTTACTACCTCAATCGAGTGCTAAATGATGTTGAGACTAGATATAATGCAATTGAAAAATTATGTTTATATTTTTCATGTACCAAACTAAAGCATTATATAAAACCAGTTGAAGTTTCTGTTTATTCTCATTTTGATGTTATTAAGCATTTGTTATCTAAACCTATCTTGCATGGTCGAATTGGTAAATGGGCATTAGCATTAACTGAATACTCCTTAACATATGTTCCTTTAAAAGCAATCAAAGGAAAAATTATTGTAGAGTTTATAGTTTACCACTCAGTGGTCGACATCAATGAGGCCTATGTAGGTACTAAGTCTTGGCAATGCTATTTTGATGGTTCTAAAAATAAACAAGAAACTAGAATAGGTATTTTTTATCTTATCACCAGATGGAGTTCCAACTAGATTTTGTTATAAGAGTAAGGGTGAATGCTCTAATAATGAGGTTGAATATGAAGCCTTAATAATTGGACTTCAAATTATGTTGGACATGGGAATCAAAGACGTTGACATTAAAGGAGATTTAGAGTTAGTAGTGAAACAATTGACTAAATAATACAAATGCGTCAAGGATCATTTGGTAATGTATGTTCCCAAGGTGTTATCATTGCTTCAGAAATTTGATAATGTGTCGGTTAGCTATGTAAGGCGTATTAACAACCAAGAGGCTAATGACATGGCCCAATTAGCATTTGGATATAAGATACCAAAAGAGAGTGTAGACGACTTTATTGAGGTAAAAGATAAAATGGTGTTTGAGGACACACAAATGACAAAAACTTGGGGGGTAGACCCTGAAGTGATCCCTGATCTCCTGAATTATGATTATTTTGGAAATTTTTAAGTGGTAGAATAATTTTTTTTCATTGATGCTTTAGTTGAGAACGACTGGAGGAAGCCTATAGAATTACATTATGTTATCAAACCTTGGCCTTTAAAAGGATGGGCTTTGGATATCATAGGATAAATGAAACCTGCCTCATCAAAATGACATAGCTACATCTTGGTGGGTATTGATTATTTTTCAAAATGGGTAGAGGCAGTTGCTTTGGTTAAAGTGGATCAAGAGGAAGTGATGGCCTTTATTCAAAATTAAATCATGCATAAGTTTAGAATACCATAAACTATAACAACTGACCAAGGAACAATGTTCATAGGTCGAAAAACAACTAAGTTCTCTGCAGAAACGGGGTCTAAACTATTAACATCAACACCATATTATGCTCGGGAAAATGGGCAGGTCGAAGCAGCAAAATAAGGTCATTATAAGTTTGATCAAAAAACATGTTGGCCAAAAGCCTAGAAGCTGGCATACAACTTTGGGCCAAAGCATTGTGGGCATGTCGAAACTCACCAAAGGATTCGACTAACACAACACCTTTCAACTTAGTTTATGGACACGAAGCATTATTGTCTCTGGAGATTCATCTACAATCATTAAGAGTACAAAGACAATCAGATATTCCTACTGAATACTATGGGTGAATGATGTATGATACATTGGTAGATGTTGAAGAACATAGGCTAGCGGCATTAGATACTTTATTTAGGCAGAAAGAACAAGTAGCAAGGACCTACAACAAAAGGGATATAGTCATGGAAAAATGGTCACTAAATTGGGAAGGATCATTTCGAGCAGTACAAGTTTTTTCCATCAGTGCTTATGAGATTGAGGAGCTCACACCAGAGGGTTGAATACTACGGGTAAATGGCAAATACTTAAAGAAGTATTGGCCTGTGTTGCAAGAAATAATAATAAATGAAGGTTGAAATTCATTGCATAATGAAAAGGCAATAAAGACGCCTATTATGTAAACTGAATATTATAAAAAACCATGGAAAGATCAAATTCAGATTACATGCAAATTAAAATGGCTAAAAATGCACAATATTCTTGAGGGTTATATAGCGCTCTCGAGCAAGTGCCAAACGAGCATTGGTTAATGAAATATATGTGTCTAGGTCGGCCAGCTCAATATTTAATGCATTGACATGCTTCAGATGAGCGACCCCAACAAGAGCTTCATCATTCAACACCTTTTCAGCTGTGTAAAACCCAACAGCTTGCAAAGTCTCCGCCTTATTAATTTGGCTCTCCAGCCCCTTGATGAGTGCTAAATTGTTGTGAATTTGAGTGTGAATAATTAGCACTCACCGGCTTAATTCGTTTTCTTTTTGTCAATAAACCTCAACTTTAGTGTATATTCGGTATAGTTTACGTTATAGTGTATCGATTGTGTTATTGTGTAAATACTATTGAGTTTAATTGATTTTATTTCATTTTTGTAGGTATCCAAGCATTGATATTTAGGCTTTGTTAGATAGAGTATTGAATAAGCTTTCCAACGCTTCCGGCCGGGTGCGAATCAGAGTTACGGTTCAAAAGTTATGACCGAAACAGTGTAAAATATTGTGTTGGTTTTTCAACTTTATGTCGTCCGTCATCGGGCGACGCTTTTGGTCGTCGGGCGATGATAGGCAAGCTGTAGCATGGGAAAAACTATGTTTTTGTTGTTGGGCGACGCTTTTTGGTCGTCGGGCGATGCTGGACAGTCAGAAATGCGTATTTTGATGTAAAAACACATTTTTTTGAGTATGGTTTTGGGTATTTTTTATTCCAACTCCATCACCCTTAATTTTTGGATAGGATTAGCTTAGAAAACAACAATAAAGCTTACATACGGATGATCCGGGTGTATTTCTCTTCAATCGGCACTGACAAACCGGTAGATTTGTGGTTCATTTCTCTTCTTTATGTATTCTTTATGTGTTGAGTTTTTATATGTATTTACTTTGAACTCATGTATATTTGTCGCCCATGGTATTATATTAAACTTGCTTTACAAATCTTTGTCGATTATTATCTTAGATTTTTGCTTTGTGCTAGGGATTTGAGTTATTATAGATATATACTGCTTAGATTTTTATCTAGGATGATTATTTGTAAGTTTCTGAACTCTAGAGATAGATTTAGAGCTGACATCTACTTGAGTATCAGAGCTTAACTCCTCTGTGTTGTTGTGATGTACTGAGAGATCGTCAGTGTGTTTACCGTGAAAAATGGTAAACAACCGCTGATCTTCCAAAAGGTAACTTATTTGGTGACTCGCAGGATCGATCAGATTGATCCTAAGACATGGCTGATTTTTATCGTTTAAATGCTTTAAAATAGAGAGTTTTGACTAATCCTAATGGTGATTAACGCAAGTAAGGTAGAGACACTTTAAGTAAATTGCATGGATAAAAGCTTGATAAAGTAAATAAAAGCATTAAAGGCTTGTTAAATAAATGACTTCGACTAAGATAAATAAGTGAAAGCGATAAATTGTTTGAATGTAAAAGATTTTGATTAAGGTAAATGGTGTTTCACACATACATTCTCAATGATTCTTTCTCTCACGCTGGGTACTTGAATCTAAATGAGTGACTTGTATACAATGATGAACACCCTTAATAACTACGTGAACACTTAGTATTTATACTAAAAATCCTAAGTAACTGCTGGGCAGTTACATCGCTTCGTGGTGACACCACATGGCACGTTCACAGCCCTCGACGCCTACTTCCACGCCACGTTGCGCTTGGTAACTGCTGGGAACCATTTTCCCTCCAACAATTCGAAATTCAAACCGTTCGATCTTGGGCATCAAGGACCTTGGTCGAAAGGTTGCTCCTTCAACATTGAAAACAACATGATTCCAACTTAGAGAAATTTCTCTAAGTATCTTGTCATTCTTTGATAAGCCTTCGATGTGATCAGCTGATCGAAGCCTTCTTGTGTAGGAAACTCTTCTAACTCATAATTAATGATCTATATGATAATAGAACGTGGGTGTCGAATTTAGGAGCCAACAAATTGCCCCCCAAGAATGTCTTATTTCGACGCTTAGAAGAAAGAGGCATTCTTTGATATTCCATTCGACACCTGTCCTTCACTCTCAGCCACAATTAGTTTGTGCGCTTTTCGTCTCCTACCAACCATCTGACAATCTCAAAAAATCATCATTTCAACTTTTCCCAAGATGTCACTTCAGTAAGGCACTTCGCACGCACGATGGCCTTTCATACGCTGTCATCATGACCATTCTCTGAAATCGAGGAAGCATGCTGCAACGTTTCTGTTTTTTAGAACGGTTACAGCGCCAATGCGTGCCACGTGCCCCACTCCCGTTCCATCTTTATGGCTGGAACCATCGAAGTAAAATTTCCAGGGTTCTATCTCTAAGTAATTTATATTTTGTACCTGAATTGAGTGGTCGACTATAAAGTATGCTACCACTTGTCCTTTTACTGCCTTGAGAGGCATAAAGGTTAACGAATACTCAGTTAATGCTAGCGCCCACTTGCCAATTCGACTATGCAAGATGGGTTTCGACAACATGTATTTGAAAACATCAAAATGGGACGAAACATACACATCAACTGGTTTTATATATTTTTTGAGCTTTGTACAAGATAAATAAAGACATAGACATAATTTTTCAACTTCGCTATATCTAGTTTCTGCATCGTTCAAAACTCTGCTAAGGTAGTAAATGGGTCTTTCGACTCCATTTTCATCCTCTTGGGCTAACATGCTTCCCAAAGTTTTGTCGGATGCAGCTATGTACAATCTCATACTCCTATTTCTACAAGGAGGCACCAAAATAGGTGGCTTGGTGAGGTACCCTTTGATCTTGTCGAAGGCTTCTTGTTACTCTTGCCCCCACTCGAACCCTTCCTTATTCAATCGAAGTAAGGGTGAGAAGGCTTGCGCTTTTCCACTTAGGTTAGATATAAATCTCCTTAAGAAGTTTATCTTGCCCAGCAGAGATTGCAGTTCCTTCTTGTTCGTTGGCGCTTTCGCTTCCAAGATTGCCTTCGTCTTGTTCTGGTTGATTTCGATTCCTTTCTTATGGACGACGAAGCCCAATAAATCTCCAGCTTTTACACAGAATGCACACTTCAAAGGGTTCATCTTCAGACCGTGCTTTCTCATTCTTTCGAATGATTGTCGAAGGTGGTCTATATGGTTCTTCCTGGAAACAGATTTTACAACAATATCGTCAATATATACTTGCATGAAAGTGTTAATAAAATCATGGAAGATAGAGTTCATTGCTCGCTGATATGTTGCCCCAGCGTTTTTTAGGCCAAAAGGCATTACTACCCATTCGTAAGTGCCTAAGGCCCCAGGGCATCGAAAAGTTGTTTTCGACACATCTTCTTCAGCAATGAAAATTTGATTGTATCCTGAGTAACCGTCGAGCATGCTCAGGTACTCGTGGCCAGCGGCAGAGTCGACAAGCATTTCCGCCACAGGCATAGGATATTCATCTTTGGGTGTTGCAGCATTCAGATCTCTGAAATCTATGCACACCCTCAATGTACCATTTTTCTTAATAATTGGCACAATGTTTGCAATCCATTCGACGTACCTCGTAGTTCGTATGAATTTGCACTTCAGCAGTCTTTCAACTTCCATTTTGATCTTCGACAATATTTCTGGAGCGAAGCGTCTTGGAGTTTGTTTGACAGGCTTTTTCCCAGGTTCGATTGGCAACTGAAGTTCTACCAATCTTCTGTTGAGACCAGGCATCTCGTCGTAATCCCATTCAAAGCAGTCCTTAAACTCCTTCAGTAATTGGATCACTTCGACCCTGAGCTCTGGGTCTATTTTGGCACTGATGTAAGTGGGTCTTTTATCTAACCCTTCACCCAAGTCGATTTCTTCTAAAGGATCCTGTGCTAACATTTTGATGTTGTTCGCCAGGGGGTCCTTTTCGAAACCCAAAGGCTCATCGTCGTAGATGGCGTCAAGCCTCTGTTCCTGCATTCCTTCTGTCGAGATATCGGGAGGTTCTGGATCGAAATCTTTTCCAGGACCTATATCTGGTGGCTCTGGGTCGAAATCTTTTCCAAGACCTGCAGAAGGTAGTACTTGGTCGTTGGCCTTGGTGGCCATATATTTTACTTCGGCTTCGAGAGCCTCTATCATTCTTGTTTCGGCTACGTAAGCCGAAATTCGCTATAACGCTTGCGACTCAGTCATTATCACTGAATTCTCTTCCCCAACCAGTTGGTTGGATGTCAGTTAGCCCACTGAAATCAATGTGAGACAAGTCTTCTTTATCCCATTGAAACCCATGATCAGGATGCAGGTACAAGGAACAAAAAGCATTTGGCGTTGGCGCCATGTCGAAGTCAGGTGCTGGACATGGCCCAATGTGTGCCAAATTTTTGTCGAAGTCAGCTCTCCCTAGGTGATTAACTTCGCCTAAGTAGTAGCTCTGATCTACTTCTATATTCTCGACAATCCCATCGGGACGCCATAATATCACCCTTTGGTGCATCGATGATGGTACTGCTCCGACACCATGTATCCATTCTCGGCCTAATAGTAGGTTGTAATTTGGTTTAGCCGATATGACCATTGTTGTACCCCAAAATTTGCCCTCCCATTTCCTCAACATTTTCTCATCACAAGACCCTTGAAGATCAAGATCCAGTTAGGGTTTCCTCTGCTCAAGACTTCTCCTTGCACTGTTGACCCAAACTAGGGTTTGTGATTGCACAAAGATATTTTGACCTAAAATGCCTAATATGACTTTCACGCTCCATGTTGGACTCCCAAGTTTATCCATACCAAGTTTCAAGTCTTGATTCCAAATTTTCCCCAGTCAATTGGACAGTTGACCTAGAAATCAACTGTATTGGGGAAAAAGTCAACTGTGGCCAATTGACAGTCAAATCTCATGAAAATTGACCCACATCAACATTATGAACTCACATGGACCATTTGATCAAGTTTGGATCACAAATTCCACAAGAAATTTGATCAGATCATCAAAAGGGCAAAATGGTCATTTTTAGGGTTTTAACTGCACAAAGGCAATTTTTGACTGTTTGACCTAGCCAATGGCAAACCAAGCTCACATATGGACTCAAGGACCCCATGGAATTATCCTGACATGCTCAATAAGTTCAAAGGATCCCAAATACACAAGATTGATAGTTGAATTTCCCAGTCAATTGATCAATTTTGACTGTATACTGAAAAGGCAAACTTTGACTTTTTGGTCAAAATCAAGGGTCAAGATTCATTTTTCATCAAAACATGCCAAATCATGAAACTTGTTCACCAAGAAATCAAAAAAAATGCAAATTAGGGTTAGAAATGAGAATTTTTCATAACTTAGAATTTTTCTAAGTTATGAAAAATCCTAATTTTTTCCCAACTTTGCCCCACTTTCTCACCAAGATTCATTTGGATTCAAACCAAAGTCAAAACATTAAAGTTGTAGCTTGTTGCATAATCTACAACTTTGATTCACAAAGTTTTCCCAAATGAAGCTTGTATCTCAAGTTACAATTTTTGGAATAAGGGTACTAAACCATTCTTAACTTAGTGAAATTTTAACTTATTTTGGCAAGGTTTTCTACCTAACTTCAAGGCCATTTTCCATACACTTCCACTTGGAATTTCACTTTTCATTTCAAAGATGGATTGTAGTACACATTCCAAGCTTTCCAAAATGTCCAAGAACTTCTCAAACAACCTCATGGTTAGGGAGAATTGAATTTTGCAATATGGCAAAAACTCACTTTTGATTAGGCCAAGTTACATGTTCATAGCACTATGCATTTCAAATCTCAGCTTGCACAACTTGATTACAGGCCTTTTATCTCAATTACACTCATAAATTTAATGCATATTCTTTGTGCCAAGACCATGTTCTTTGTGTTCTAACATTGCATAGTGGATTAATCCCAAAATAGATAAAGTACTTTATCCATTTTTGCAAAAGCAAGCTTTATGTCAAATTGAAAATCCAAGCAAGTACAGATACAATCTGATTGGCACAAGATTATGAGCATAACACACTGATCAAGGAGGAGTTTTGCAGCATGATTAGAGGCCCTCTACATGCCTAGAACACAACTTGGCTTTTGTTGGCTTAAGTGTTACGAAACATCCCATATCACAACACAACTTCCATCTCAGCATGAGTGACCTTAAGCAAATATTGTAGACACATTCCAAACATCCTAACCAAGCTGAAGCACGACCCTAAGACCATCAACACCTCCCCATTGCCAAAATCACTCTCAAACTGCAAAAATAGAGTTACCTCTGCAGATTGAGTTCCAACTCTCAATCCTTTCAAGCATTCTTGCCCAAACCACTTCAGATACCTTCCGTACCACCAATCCAAACTATCCAAAGCACTAGAAGCAACTTGTAACTCCTCTAACCCTTTTGGCCATTTTTACTTTTCTGATTTGCAGGTGAAGAGCTCTAGCACGATTCAAAAGGTTTCAATACAAAGTAAAGCTTGGAATAGCATCCCTGGACATCAAGGAAGCTATACCAATCATCACCTTGCACTGAAAGCTTCTCCATTGCCAGATAGAACTTCAATTGAACAGGTAAGTTCATGGATTCGTATCTCTCTTATTAGGCATTGTTAGCTTTAGGTTTGTGAAGAGAATATGTCACGTTCATAGCCATGAACACGCCCATATAATTAGATTTCATTTATATTATGTGTGCTGCAAGAATTTTGAGTCTGAACATGGCAGAAAACTTAGGTCAGGATTTGGGAATGTCAAAATTCTCTCTCATTTCTGAGAGTTAGGATGAGTTTTTTATATATTTAGAATCGTGATTCAATGCTTAACATTTCTTATGTTGGAAGTTTGTGCAAAAAATCAAAGAATCCAGGTGTTTGGATGTGAAATACAGGCGCGCGTTTTGACATGTTTTTTGTCTGAAGGTTGAAGAAGAAGGTTCATGGGCTGGGCCTTCTGTGCAATTTCTTTTCACACCACATTATTTCTTCTGCACCCCCTGAGCCCATTTGTTTTATTTCAATGATTTTTTGACTTTTCTTTTTTCATTCTAACTTATTTATTTTTGTTAATAATATTAAAAACCTAAAAAATATTTTTTGCACCATTTTTTATATTTTTAGGCATTTATTTGATTACATTGATATTTGTATGTAAATAAATACATATTATGTTATTTAGAATAAATAGGTAAAATAATGTAAACACTTTGTATTTTTCTATTTTTATTTTATTTTTATCTTCTTAAAATACTTTATATGAAATATACTTTTTTATAAAAATTAAATATTTTTATTTTGTGCATATTTAATATATATTTGTAAATAATAGAAATAAATACATATACATTAGTACACTTAGAATAAAAATACCAAAAATATACATGTTTTTATATTTAACACTAAAAAATGTATTTTTACAAATATACTTCATTTTCATTTTATTTTTGTATATAAATAGTAAATATTATATATATTGAATAAATACTACATTTTATTTAATAAATTAGGGTTTTACCCTAAATATGAAAATATTCCAAAAATAATCCTTTTTTTATTTTTATTTACTTGACATAAATAATACCTTTTTTTTTCATATACATAAAAACCTTTTTGCATTTTTGCATCTTTATTGTATTTTCTATTTAATTTATGCAATCAATTATTTGTAAATGCTCCAAAAATAATGTAATAGCTAGGTTTAATTTCTTTGTCTAAATATCCCCCCATTTGAACATTTGTACCCCCCTTCCCATATATGGTTTTGTAATAGCTTAGTAAATTTATTTTCGCACTCTATCGCTTTCCAATTATACCATGTTAGAATTAGGGTTTGTATGCGAAAAACAATGAAAAATAGCTTTGACCTAATTTCAAGATAAACAAGCATGAAAATGGACACACAAATCACACTTGCACCCCCTAGGGTATTCCACTTGTTGCCTTTCAAAATTGGGCCATATTGCATGTTAGGTCTCTTTGGGCTAAACAAACACAAATCAAATGACCATAGTCCCTCGATGACGCTTTCAAAAGTTGCCTAAACAAATGGTCAAGTCCCTTAAAGAAAAATGCCCAAAGATACTTGGCACCATTGCAATTATGGTCTAAACGATGACCCGCGCCCGTCCCTTTCACATCCTAACATGAGATTGTCCACCAAATACAATGGTGGAACAAACTTGTTAAAAGGGTTAAATCATAGCAATAAACTTTGAGAAATTTTAGGAGTAGATAACCTCTTAGCTACTTGAATCAAAACTTGCAAAAAAACAAAACACTTGCCTATTTTCTAAAACCACACCTCACAATACTTTCAAAACAACTTTCAAAAACAAAATGAAAACCTTTTCAAAAGACATACATCTTTGTATACATCCCCACATGGATCATTACAAAGGTTGCCACCACATTGGCTTCTTTTCAAAACATTTTCAAACCCACACACACGAGCACCAGTTCAAACAATTGAAAACAAAAGGCAAGTGATCTAAGCAAGTAATTAAGAGCCCATGGATAACCATGGATAGAAAGGGTGCTAATACCTTCCCTTTCTATAATCTACTCCCCGAACCCAAGAAAACATCTCAAAAGGTTTTTGCTGTGCTTTTTAACCTTTCCTTAGGATAAAATAAAAAGTCGGTGGCGACTCTTGCTCAACCGAAATATTTGCAAAAACAAACGCAAAACTCACAGTCAGTTCTCCCATCGTATCACAGAACTGGCAACTCTGCTGGGGAGAGCATTAAAAGTGGAGTAACCTTAGGGTTTAGATCACCTTTGTTTTCAATTGTTTGCTTTGTTTTCTTTTATATTTGTGGGCTTTGCATCGGAGTTTCATAGATCCTAACCCGGATCTGGGAAATACCCTTTTTAGGTAGCATAATCTGTGAGGGACCTGTCCGGCGTAGACCGACATGGGTGAAGCAGTGGCTACGTTGGTGTGGCACCTTGGTCTGTACCTATATCCATTGTGTTGTAATGGGGAGAATATAGGTCTTCTAAGGAGTCATTAAACACCAACCAACCTTAGAACCTTAAATTGACCAACTTGGCTATTAGGACAATAGCAGTATGCTACACTCATTGAGGCTAAACTCTCGAGATGGTTCTGGCTGCAAGAAAAGATTGCGATGCTGGAGTTATGACCTATTGAGGGTAGCCAATGATTTGAGATACTTTAGAACCCGGTTACTCTTGGTAGGACAGGTTTTAACCGACGAAACTAAAAGAGGGTAATACCTAAACTTCATGTTGGCCTGAAACCTAAGAGTTGTCTTATGTGACTTGTGTGCCTTATCATGCTTGCCTGTGTGAATACTTGTGGTGTGCTTCATCATAGCATCATGCCATCATACCATTGCATGCATCCTGTATAAAGGACTAACCCATTTCAAAGACAAAAAGTTTTCATCTTTGCTCTGTTTTGTAGGACATCATGATGCCCGTGCGTAGGAATACTATCCGGCTCAACTTTGTTCAACCATCAACTTTGCTCAAGGATTTGGTTGGTAGGATTCCAAACACTTCTTCCTTCATCAACAGGCATGGTTCTCTCCTTGGTTTGATCACTGCAAAATGGGATCAACAACTGATAAGTGTTCTGACCCAGTTTTATGACCCCCTGTATCATTGTTTCACCTTTCAAGACTTCCAGCTGGTTCCTACCCTGGAAGAATTCTCCTATTTGCTTGGGATCCCTGTCTTGGAGCAAATTCCTTTCACTGGTTTGGAAAAGACTCCTAGGCCTGAAGAGATTGCTGCAATTCTCCCCTTGACCAAAGAAGAGGTATTGGCTAACTGGGAAACTAGAAGTGGAGTCAAGGGCTCTTTGGTCAAATTTCTGCTTGGTAAGGCTAATGATCTCTGGAACGACTTGGACTTCAAGGCGTACGAGGATATTCTGGCTCTTTTGATCTATGGTCTGGTATTGTTTCCCAATCCTGACACCTTCATCAGTATCCATGCCATAAGGATCTTCATGTCTCGGAACCCTGTACCCACTCTTTTGGGTGATATCTTGCAACAACTCTATGCTCGTACCGCCCGAAAACGGGGAACTCCATGGTGTTGTGCTCCTTTGCTAGTGAGGTGGTTTATTTCGCACCTTCCTAAGTTCGTGCTGAAGAATGAAGAAGGAAAGGGTTGGGCTTGGAGGTTAATGTCTCTCACTGATAATGACATCACTTGGACTCTCAGAGGTTTGGATGAGGTAGCTGTTATTGATCGTTGCGGAGAATATCCTAATGTCCCTTTGATTGGTATCCAAGGAGGAATCTCTTACAATCTATGCCTAGCTCTCCGCCAGTTTGGAAGAGCCAGAGGAGTTGGGCCTCATGAAATGTTGACTCCTCACTTCCATTTTGAGTTTCAGGCAGACAGTGACAAACTACGCCATAGATTCATTAAAGCTTGGGACAGAATTCACAAAGCTGACCCACATGAGTTGGGACCAAAGACTTCTCTACCAATGGAACCCTATTGCAAATGGGTCCGCATCCGTGCTCAGAGGTTGGGTATGCCGTACGAAGCTGTCAGACCTATCATCCTTGAATCTCCTGATGAAGATGGGGTTCCTCTAACTGTCCTCCCTCCTCAGATACCCACTGATTTTGACACAATGAAGAGATCTTGGGCGCAGCTAAAGGAAGAACGGGATTTCTATTGGGAAAAGTTCAACGAGCAGGAACGGAAGATCCAGAGGCTGACTAAGAAATTGGAGGAAGAGCGGGTCCTGAATAACTACATCAACACTGAGAAAAGGAGGCCATGGGAGCACTGATGGGCTTTGATATTTCCTTTTATAGCTTGTATTTCCTTTCCAGTATTTTTCATTCCTGTAATGCCTAAGGGCAAGTTGTTGAACGATTTAAATTTTAATCTAATGAAGTGTGTTTCCCCTTTTGTCTACAAAGTTGAATCCTGCTTGTCTTTGAAAACATAAAGCATACGCATCTCATTGCACCATATGCATAGCAGGTACCCTATTTCACAGGTTGCTTAATCTTCTTCGCTGTTTATTTGAACAGTCATCATGAATCCAGACTCCTCCAGTGAGCAAGCAATCAAGGCCCTTCAGGCCCAAAGTGCACAGTTTCAAGAAATGGTCCTGAGCCTGGCCCAAGGTCAGCAAGAGTTGAAGACTCTACTCCTGAAGAAGAAGAAGAAAAAGAGGACTGCGTTATTCAACACTGGACGCAGATTTGGGAACACACTCCATAATGAAGCTGAACCAACTACTTCTTCTGCTGAGAAAAACAGTCCCCAAGGGGGAGGAGCTCCTAGTCCTGCAGTCTCTGACAACGAGACGGACTACAATGACGAACAATACCCACCTGCTGCTGACAGATACAAGCAATTGGAAGACCGCTTGAGCGCCATGGAAATTCAGAATGTGCCGGGGCTGGATTTCGGAGATTTGGGGTTATCTTCTGGGGTAGTAATTCCACACAAGTTTAAGGCGCCTGCCTTTGCCAAATATGATGGGGCCTCCTGTCCAAAGCTGCATCTAAGGTCGTACGTAAGGAAGATCCAACCTTACACGGCAGATAAGAACCTTTGGATTCACTTCTTCCAAGATAGTCTTTCGGGGTCGCAGCTTGAGTGGTTCTACCAACTAGATGGAACTAGCATCCGACACTGGGAAGATTTGGCAACCGCATTCTACAGACAATATCAATACAATTCTGATCTCGCTCCTACGCGTACCCAACTTCAGGGTATGTCTCTAGGAACGGGCGAAGGGTTCAAAGAATATGCACAAAAATGGAGAGATTTGGCTGGCAGGGTGCAGCCTCCATTGACTGATCGTGAGCTGGTTGATATGTTTCTAGGGACCTTGTCTGGTCCATTTTTCAATCATTTGGTTGGTAACTCCTCCGCTGGGTTTACAGATTTGATTCTGACAGGAGAAAGAATTGAAGCTGGCATCAGGTCAGGAAAGATACAAAAAGCTGCCTCGCCAAGTACTGAGAAAAGGCCGTTTAAGAAAGAAGCAAGTTCCGTCTATGGTCCTAGAAGACAAGTCAAGCCAGAAAGTCGCCAAGCCGTTAATGCTTTGGTCATTTCAAAACCTGTTGCTGCTCCTCAGCAGTACAATCAACAAAGAGGTGAAAGGCCCAAGAGACAGTATACTCGGTTGAGTATGACCTTATCACAAATTTTACCCCAACTGTTATCAACCAACTTGGTGACCATCAAAGAAGCTCCTAAGGTCGTCAATACTGCATCTCCTAAATATAACTCAAATGCCCGTTGTGCTTATCATTCCGATAGCCCCGGGCACACTATTGATGATTGTTGGGCCTTGAGAAACAAAGTGCAAGATCTTATCGACGCGAAGGAAATTCAATTTGAAGCGCCTGAGAGACCGAATGTTGTAACTGCTCCTATGCCCCAGCATAGAGTAAATGCCATTGAGGAAGAGTTGTATGCTGTTTCAGTGAATGATGTTGTTACCCCTCTTTTGACTGTTAAGAGGAACTTACTACTAGCCGGTTTATTTCCGGGTTGTAGCAAGGGCTGCCTCCTGTGTGCTGTTATCCCTACCGGTTGTCCGCTGCTGAAATCAGGCATCCAAAGCCTGATGGATAGCAAGGAAATTCTGTTCAAGAAAACTGCTATTCCGTTTGTCTCCGTTGAAGAAGTATCTGATGTCACAATTTACAATCCTGCCAAAGCTCCCATGAAGAAACCAGTCCAAATTATGTTTGTTGCACCCATTACTATTACTGTTCCGGGGCCTCTCCCATATGAGTCTGATAAAGCGGTCCCATGGCATTACGGGGCCGACGTGTATGTGCTCGGGGTGAAGCAGGAGTTCAACACCAATACCAGTATCAGCAACATCACTGGTCCCGCCAAGATTACCCGCAGTGGCCGGCTCTTCTCGCCTGAAATTGCACCGCCAATTATCCGAAAACCTCTCACCATCACACTCGCAAGTGTGCATGTTCCAATTCAAGTCCCTGTGTCTACTACTGCCGCTGAGTCCTCTGATACTCGGGGCAAAGAAGTTGCTACCGATTTGCCTGCCAGGTCAGAGGCACCAAAAAAGACTGCTGTGGAAGCCTCCCAACAAGAAATGGAGGAAATTCTTAAAATCATCAAAAAGAGTGACTTCAATGTTGTTGAACAGTTGGGGCATACCCCCTCCAAAATCTCTATGCTATCATTGCTGCTATGCTCAGAGGCCCATGCAAAAGCCCTGATCTCATTCCTGAAAACGGCCCATGTACCGCAAGAGACCTCTGCAGATCAATTCACCGACTGTGTGGCTAATTTGACAGCTGACAATGGCTTGGGGTTCTCGGATGCTGACCTTACCCCCAAAGGGAAAAATCACAATGATGCCCTGCATGTTTCCATAGAATGCAGGGGCACTACTCTCGCACACGTGTTAGTGGATACCGGCTCTTCCCTGAATGTTTTGCCCAAGAAGGCATTGGATCGCTTGGATTGTGAGGGTCTGGAGTTGAAACCTAGTAACATCATTGTTAGAGCCTTCGACGGTTCTAAGAGGATGGTGCATGGTGAAGTAGACATTCCTATTCGTGTGGGTTCCCAAGTCTTCGACTCAACGTTCTATGTAATGGATATTCTCCCATCTTACTCCTACTTGTTGGGTCGACCCTGGATTCACAAAGCTGGGGCAGTAACCTCCACTCTACACCAAAAGCTCAAATACCCTGTCAAAGGGAAGATTGTTACTGTGCAGGGTGAGGAGGAATACATGGTTAGTCACTTGAATTCATTCCGGTATATCGAGATGGACGGGGAGTTTATTGAAACCCCCTTTCAGCATTTTGAGGAAGTACCTCCGACGTTGGCATCGGCTGAAACAGTGGTTGAAGAAGACTTTCCGTTGAAGATGGCGTCCTTGAAGGATGCCCGGGTTGTAATCGAGAAAGGCAATTGTGCAAATTGGGGTCAGCTTCCTGACTTCACTCAAAAGAACGACAAGTTTGGGCTGGGCTTTACTGCGGAGGCTCAGAGGGCTGTGCGCAAGGACAAGATCAGAAAGGCTCTGGTGTTTATCTCCAACCCAAGGGTGAATGCTATCGAGGAGGATGTAGAGGAAGCAGAGTTTGACAGTTGGATCTATCCAACTACCAGCAACAGACCAAACAACTGGACGACAAAGGATTTTACACCTATCACATTTGTCACGCAGTAATTATTTCTTTTGATTTCCAATTTGTAACAAACAATATGTTAAAACTTTATTGGCTTGGTGTCCTACCCGGGGCATCGTAGCTCCATTTGTGAGGGCTTTTTGTATGACATTTCCATATATCATCAATCAAAACATTGGACGTTTGTTACATTTCAAATCTTGTGCTCTTTTTCTTTCTGTGTTATATATTACAAAACATCTATATTTACACACACTCACTTATACAGGTTTCAATCCACTCTGGATCTCACTGGTAACAGCTCTGCTACCACCAGTTATGACTTCGAGAATCCGATCAACTTGGCCGAAGACGAAGGTGAAGAAGATTGCGAAGTTCCTGGTGAACTCGCAAGACTGCTACTCCAGGAAGAGAGGGCTATTCAACCACATGAAGAGCCGGTGGAAACAATTAACCTGGGTACGGAGACAGATAGGAAAGAGGTCAATATTGGGGCTAATCTAGAGCTCAGTGTGAAGCAACGATTGATCCAGATGCTACATGATTACATAGAGATATTTGCTTGGTCCTATGAAGACATGCCTGGTTTGGATGCCGACATTGTAGTTCATCACCTGCCAACCAAGGAAGACTGCCCTCCGATAAAGCAAAAGGTTCGCCGCATGCGCCCAGAGATGTCCGAAAAGATCAAGGCTGAGGTTATGAAGCAATTCGACGCCGGGTTTCTAGCAGTAACTTCTTACCCTCAGTGGGTTGCCAATGTGGTGCCAGTGCCGAAGAAGGACAGAAAAGTCTGGATGTGTGTCGACTACAGGGATCTAAACAGGGCAAGCCCCAAGGATGACTTTCCCTTACCTCACATCGACGTTCTTGTTGACAATACTGCTCAACACAAGGTGTTCTTCTTCATGGATGGTTTTTCAGGGTATAATCAGATCAAGATGGCCCCGGAAGATATGGAAAAGACTACCTTTGTGACTCAGTGGGGCACCTTCTGCTACAAGGTCATGCCATTCGGGTTAAAAAATGTTGGGGCAACCTATCAACGTGCTATGGTTGCTTTATTTCATGATATGATCCATCATGAGATTGAGGTATACGTTGATGACATGATTGCAAGGTCCCAAACTGAGGAGGAGCACCTTGACCATCTGAGGAAGCTGTTTGACCGTCTTAAGTTATACAAGCTGAGGTTGAATCCCAACAAATGCACCTTTGGGGTGAGGTCCGGAAAGTTGCTAGGTTTCACCGTAAGTGATAAAGGTATTCAGGTGGACCCTGCCAAGGTAAAAGCCATACAAGAGATGCTGACTCCAAAGACAGAGAAAGAAGTTAGAGGCTTCCTGGGACGACTAAATTACATTGCCCGATTCATCTCACATCTGACTGCTACTTGTGAACCAATCTTCAAATTACTGAAGAAAGATCAAGTAGTACGCTGGAACGATGAATGTCAGGCTGCCTTTGAGAAGATAAAGGAATATCTCCAAGAGCCACCCATTCTTATGCCACCAGTGGAAGGGAGACCTCTGATACTATACTTGACAGTACTTGACAATTCAATGGGGTGTGTGTTGGGGCAGCATGACGAGTCTGGCCGAAAAGAGCACGCTATTTATTACTTGAGCAAAAAGTTTACCGACTGTGAGTCTCGTTACTCACTGCTTGAGAAAACTTGTTGCGCTCTGGTATGGGCTGCTCGCCGGCTGAGACAGTATATGCTGACTCACACCACTTTGTTGATTTCAAAGATGGATCCCATCAAGTACATATTTGAAAAGCCTGCTCTATCTGGGAGAATAGCAAGATGGCAAATGATCTTAACAGAATATGATATCCAGTATACAACTCAGAAAGCAATCAAAGGAAGTGTACTGGCAGATCATTTGGCACACCAACCTGTGGACGATTACCAATCATTGAACTTTGATTTTCCGGATGAAGACATCATGGTGGTAACCGACTGTGAAGTACCTGGACCGGATGAAGGACCTGAGGAGGGATCCTGATGGTCTATGCATTTTGACGGAGCCTCCAATGCTTTGGGTAACGGCGTCGGCGCTGTAATCATATCTCCCAAAGGAACTCATACTCCACTCACCGCCCGATTGTGTTTCAACTGCACCAACAACATGGCAGAATATGAGGCATGTATCATGGGTCTACAAGCTGCAATCGACTTAAGGATCAAATTTCTGAGTGTCTTCGGAGATTCCGCTCTCGTGATCAATCAGATCAAAGGCGAGTGGGATACGAAACACCCAAATCTTATTCCTTACAAGGAATATGTGTCAACCTTGCTTCCCCACTTTGAAGAGATAACTTTTGAGCACTTCCCAAGAGAGGAGAATCAGCTAGCGGACGCACTAGCTACGATGTCTTCAATGTTCAAAGTTAAGTGGGACAATGAGGCTCCCCGGATCATTATCTGGAAGTTGGACGAACCGGCATACTGCTGCGATCTCGAGGCCGAGAAGGTGACTAAAAAACCCTGGTATCATGAGGTGAAGAGGTATTTGGAAGCTCAGGAATACCCTGAAGGTGCATCTGTCAATGACAAGAAGTTCATGAGAAGGTTTGCGGCAAAATTCTTCCTCAGCAACGGCATTCTCTACAAACGGAATCATGATTCAACTCTACTACGTTGTGTGGATAAGGCTGAAGCAGAGAAGATCATGATAGAACTACATGAAGGTACATTCGGGACACATTCCAGAGGACACACCATGGCAAAGAAGATCCTTCGGGCAGAATATTTCTGGTCCACAATGGAAGCCGACTGTTACCAACACTCTCGAACTTGTCATAAATGCCAGATCTATGCTGACAAAGTGCATATTCCTCCGGTTCCTCTGAACGTCCTGACGGCACCTTAGCCTTTTGCAATGTGGGGCATTGATATGATCGGTGAGATCCGACCGACGGCATCCAATGGGCATCGCTTCATCTTGGTAGCGATTGATTACTTCACGAAGTGGGTTGAGGCAGCTTCCTACGCAACGGTAACCAAGAGCGTCGTGGCACGTTTTATCCGGCACAATCTGATCTGTCGATACGGCGTCCCGGAAAGAATCATTACGGACAATGGTACTAATCTCAACAACAAGATGATAACTGAACTCTGCAAACAATTCAAAATACAACACCATAACTCTTCTCCTTACCGGCCGAAGATAAATGGGGCTGTAGAGGCAGCCAATAAGAATATCAAGAAAATTGTGCAGAAGATGACAGTGACCTATAAAGATTGGCACGAGATGTTACCGTTCGCTCTTCACGGGTACCGTACCTCAGCAAGGACGTCAACCGGGGCAACTCCTTTCTCCTTGGTCTATGGCATGGAGGCAGTCCTGCCAATTGAAGTCCAGATACCCTCTCTCCGGATAATGAAGGATGCAGACTTGAATGAAGATGACTGGATACAGACTCGACTTGATCAATTAAACCTGATTGACGAAAAGAGGCTCACTGCTATCTGTCATGGTCAGACGTATCAAAAACGGATGATCAGGGCATTTAACAAGAAAGTCAGACCACAAGAGTATCAAGTTGGGGACTTGGTAATCAAACGCATCATCCTTCCTCAAAGTGATCCCCGGGGCAAATGGACCCCTACTTACGAAGGGCCATTTGTGGTTAAACATGTGTTCTCAGGGGGAGCCATGATCCTAACCACCATGGATGGTGACTGTTGTACCCCAAAATTTGCCCTCCCATAATCTTCAAAGTTTTGCCAAACATCCTCTTCAAATGCTTCAAGGTCTACTCAAGGGCTACACAGTCAACTATCCTCCTAAGCCAGTCAAACTAGGGTTTTGGTTCTTGCAAGGAAGTTGAAGTTTTTAGGAGCTCAATCAAGTCTCCTATGCCTATAAACATTGTCAAGCACCTACATGTCAAGTTTCAAGACTTTCAGCACAAAATTGCACAGTCAAAAACCCTAATTTCACTACAGTCAACTGTAGGGGCAAAATGGTCATTTGACAGTCAAAAGTTCAAATTTTTGGTCAACATCTCATTTTGAAGCCACAAACATCATTTGATCAATTCTTGATCATGATTCTCAAAGCTTGGCTCAAAAAATCATCAAGATGCAAAAGTTTCTATTTTTGGACAGCTGAAAAGTCAACTGTAACTTGACCAAGGCATAACTTTTTCATGGTTCATCAGAAAAATCCCATCCAATGCTCATTTTGAAAGGGAAGACATTTCCTACAACTCATCTTCACACTCCAAGTCCAAGAAATGCTCTCACAAATAGTTATCAATTTCAACATTATAGGTCATTTTCAAAAGTCAACAAAAAGGGACTTTAAGTCAAAGACCATAACTTGAGATTGGTAAATCAAAATGACATGGGACCAAAGCCATTGGTTATAGGACTTCAAGACCTTTCCAAAATGTCCAAGAACATGACCAAAGCTTAAAAATTGAGCAAGATATGCATTGGAGAAGTTGGGAAATTTTTGTGAAATGGCCAAAATCATTTATCCTTGAAATTTCATTTTTTGACAAAAGTGGCCCACTTTTTCCACTTGAATTAACTTGGCCATGCTTCCCACGTGTCCCACCTTTTATTTCAAATTTTTTAATTAATTTTTTCATTTTTTATTGATTTTATTAGATTTAATTAATTTTAAATCTTTTAAAATCAAAGGAAAATCAAAAAGCCTAATTAAAGAAGATATCTGACTTTGATGGACCTTGAATTACCATTAAGCATATGCCAAATTCGTGCATGGGGCCAAATAGAGCAAGAATTCAAAAATGGATCAAAAATGGAAGTTTGGTTATGGAGGTTTATGGAGGATCTTGAAATTGAATGTTTTGCATTATGAGACCATAATTCCTCTTCATACACATTGCCTAATGTATATACAAGTGAGACAAAACAAGATGGAGACCTAAGCTGCGCAAAAACACTCAGAGCAAACTCACACTTTTAGCTTGAAAACTCAAAACTGAAAACAAGGTTAGAGGACGATTCAAGCAAAGAGACTAGTGCCATCACCTTCCTGAAGCTTCAAGGAAGGATTTCCAATCAAAATCATTCATCCTAACATCAGGAATTGGTAAAACGAACATGCCCTGTACAGAAAATATTTGATACTCTTGCATTTTGATTCATACATATTTCATAGCTTTCGATGCTTGATTTGTATTCCTTATATGATTCTGAGGCTAACTGTGTAGTTTAATTGCATTTTTATCACTCACACGCGAAATCGCCATTAAAGCATCCTAGGTTTTCAGACTTGCAAAATTAGGGATTCTCTTATCCAGGAAAATTGGAGCACAAGACCCAGGCCATCAAGATCAGGACCTTCATACAAACTCAGTGATGGGGTCGCGCTCAATTTATGAGCCACCCTGAGCTAATCGCTATTTTTTATAATAGTATCTGAGGGAACGGTTCAAAACCGTTGCCAATGTTTCTTTGTGTTTCAGGAAATCAACAAGCCATGGAGAAGACGATGCAGTGGCAAGTGTTGATTGGTTCGTTCAAAAATTCGCGCCAGAGATCCATTAGTTGTTATATTCGCTTATATTATTTGTTTATTATGTAATATACAAAAAGATTAAGTGGAGCAGTTGGCAGGCGTACACGCTGGTAATCTCTAGGACCTGGGTTCGAGCCCCAGGTCCCATCCCCTTTCATATTATTTTTCATCCAATGCTTGTGTGCAGTTTCAGTGTGAAGACGCATCATACATCCTCAACATCAGTCCATCCACGTGCCTATTGAGATGGATCATAGGGTTCCAATTGGAAGAGCATGATGGATGTTGGTCAACGCGTGTGCATACTTCCTGGAAAGTCAATCAGGCCAGACTTGTTTGGGCTCAAAATTGATGGGCTTCACCTCACAATTTGGGGACAGACACCCCCCTAGGTTTGAATTTTTATTTTCTTTTCTTTGTTTTACTTATTTTCAAATATTATTCTTTTTAATCAGTTTCTTTAATTTAATATTTTCACAAATAATATAAAAAACACCAAAACAATAAAAATCAGAAAAAGATAAAAAAATAATAAATATTTTATTTTAGTATTTTTGTAAATAAATCCCATAATAAATTTAGTTTTTATTTTAAGTTGTTAATTTTAATTCTTTTTCTCAATAACCAAAAAATAATAAATAGGTCTTTAGCATTTTTTTTATCCTTTTTAATTAAACATTTGTATTTTCTTATAATTATTATTAATCATTAATTAATTTTGTAAAAAACTTATCATTAATAAATTAGGTTTAAATTAGGTTTAACTTAGATTTTTTATAAATAAAAAAAAAACAATTAGAACTAGGATTATTTGACTTTTGAATTCCAATTTAATTTTCTTTAATGTCATAAATACAAAAACATAAAAAATAAGTCATTGCCTTTATTTAACTTAATTATTTTTAATAATTTTATTTTAACTCCTTTAAAGGGTCCAACGCCCTCGCATTCGATTATATTCTCTTTTCGCGCGTTTTATTTATTTCTTTGTTGTAAATATAATGTACTTGTTCCAAAGCCCTGTAATAGTTAATTAGGCATTTACTTTCTGCACTTTATTTTAAATTGGGTCTGGATTAATTTGGCGTTGTAGACCCGCGCCTTTGTAATAGCGTATGACCTTTTATCTTTTCCGCACTTTAAATTCCCGCACCTTTAACTGTTAAACAATAACATGAAAGAATGAATGCCCAAAAATAAAATCAAAGCGTAGGTCACCAATACATGACAAGACAAAAATATCTGAAAATGACACACAATTCACACACCACCCCTAGGGTACGCCCCACTGTTGCCTTACCTCGAAAGGTGATCGTCGAGTAGAGGATGTCTTAGTAAGTCCTCATGATCCGGGAACCTGGCATGAGGGTAGCTTCTAAGGTGTCTTCCTATTGCTCTGGTGATCACCATGTCCCGAACCTCGAATTGACCCGAACACCTCCAACGGTGGTGCTACCTACCTCTCAATGGTGGGATGACACTACTTTAAAGGACATTTACACAGACGAATTCCTTAGGGTAGGTAGGTTCTCGTAGATACTTGCTCTAAATTTCAAAACAAATCAAAATACTTTTCACACCGACACCTTTTCAAAAGCTTTCGAAAGCAATTTTTTTCAAAACACTCTTGAGGACCGATACAAGAGTCGAACTGGAATTTTCAAAGAAACTTTTTAAAACCCACAGTTGAAAAGCAAACAAACCATTTTTGAAAACACAATGAGCAAGTATCTAAGAGCCCATGGATAACCATGGATAGAAAGGGTGCTAACACCTTCCCTTTCTATAACCTACCTCCCGAACCGAGAGCAATCTCTATAAGGAATTTTTCTGTGCTTTTGTCCTTTCCATTTGGAGAAAATAAAAGACGGTGGCGACTCTTGCTTACCGCGACATTTCGCGAACCAGCTTTAAAACAATCAGTTCCAGATCCACCGATCACAGTGACGACCTTCCTCACCCCGCCAATGCAGACATAGTAAAAAGATACTACGCGTGATAAAAGACCCGCTAGGTTGACACACCTAGGCAAAAATAAGGGCTTCCCGGCGAACCAAAAGGGTTCGGGCAAAAATAAGGGATGAAATGAAAAAATTTGTGCACCCGGCAAGTCGAAAACCTGAAAAGGCGGCTTGGGCAAAAATGGGTATCCCGGTGGACTGAAAACCCGAAAGGGCGGTCCAGGCAAAAGTTAGGGATAAAGCATAACACTATGTCTCATTGGATCACTTTGCATCCGGAATTCGGCATCAACTATCTGGCTCAGATTTCGGCATCGACCAATCAGCTTCATCTTCAACTAGGCAGCAAAGCGATGAGACGCTTGAAGACATAAAGGCGATAGCAGAGTTGGAACCCAGTGGGATTGTTCACATAGCTGTTTTGTTTCTTTTTCAAAATTGTAAATTCTATGTTATTCGGCGGCGTCCTCTTACTAGGATGTCAGCCTCTTGTACAAAAACGCCTATTCACAGGAAAAATTCAAATCAATACAAATTCACTTGTCCGTACAAATTGCCATTGTTTTTCCTTTTTCTGTTTTGTCTTGCGAAGAACATCCAATGTTCATTTTTGATATATGCATTTGACATTAAATTGCTGATTCATAAATATTTGCATAAGAAACAAAAGATTAATTACAGGTGACATCAGAAACAGGGGCAATGTAAAGTTGTCTGATGCAGTCTGGTTGCTTTGTCCGCCAAGGTACCAAGGTAGATTCGACTGAAGAATATGACCAAATCATCTCAATGCCCCGCAGAATAAGACAAGATTCAGCAATGCTTTCCCCAAGCGGAGTTGACTCCCCGTCAATTCTGAAAAGGCACAACTTTCCCTGGCAGGTCTTAAAGCTTATCCTCAGTAGATTCTGGAAGCTTGTTCCCTTCAGAATACGGACGTCTCTCCCGAGCTTTATTCAGAGTTATTCCTCACAAGGGCTTATAACTGGGTTATCCTCAGCTATCTGCCACGGAAGATCGCCCTCGGCAAAGTTCTTCCTTATCCCCAGCGGAGTTTATCTTTGGTATCCCCAGCGGAGTTTATCATCATTATCCCCAGCGGAATCCATCATTGAAGTCCTCAGCAGGCCTCTCATCAAAAACTTCGGCAAAGTATCTCTTCCACAGAGCAATTCCCCGGCCGATCGTCAAGGATTTATTTTCCTAAGACGAAAATACATTCATAAACATTTCACGTTTTCATACATCTTGCTTACATACATGATAAAATGCATACAACACTATCTCATGTTGAACATCATGACATCATGCATATCATACATCATGACATTGCATACAATTTATGTTTTTGCCTTTTCAGGGAAAAAGATAATCCCAAAGACAACTACCTTCAACTGTCACAATTCCAGATTCGATACCTGTATCTAGCCAGGGCATATCTGTTGACCACATTTCTAGACTCGATTCCTGTATCCAGCCAGGGCACGTCTGAAGAGTTCAAAGATTCGATTCCTGTATCCAGCCAGGGCACATCTATCAACTACAACATTTCCAGACTCGATTCCTGTATCTAGCCAGGGCACGTCTGAAGAGTTCGAAGATTCGATTCCTGTATCCAGCCAGGGCATATCTGTTGACGACTATTTCCGGATTCGATTCTTGTATCCATCCAGGGCATATCTGTTGACGACTATTTCCGGATTCGACTCCTGTATCCATCCAGGGCATATCTATTGACCACATTTCCATACTCGATTCCTGTATCCAGCCAGGGCACGTCTGAAGAGTTCGAAGACTTGATTCCTGTATCCAGCCAGGGCATATCAGTTGACGACTATTTCCGGATTCGATTCCTGTATCCAGCCAGGGCACATCTGCGAGCAACCGATTGTAGATTCGACACCTGTATCTAGCCAGGGCATATATGCATGAGGAGATTGAAGATCAAACACCTGTAACAAGCCATGAAAACATATGTCTTTCTCAAATACACAAGTTCTCACTAAGGAATCTATTATGCGATCAACACTTCCAAATGGCATCTATAAGCCCATTCCCGACAAGGTTCTGTCGCATCTCCAGATGGCATCTATAAGCCCATCTCCCTATCCACCATCTCTCCAAATGGCATCTGTAGGCCCATTCCCGACATCACATTGCTGATACTTCAACATGCGAGTGCAAATTTCCGGGCACTCTAGTGTCCAATCTTCTTTTACCCTCGAGTCACGAAAGGCAAACTTGCCAATCTAACTCTTCAGGTTCAAGAAGATTGAACAGGGGCAACTGTTGTACCCCAAAATTTTCCCTCCCATTTCCTCAATATTTTCTCATCACAAGACCCTTGAAGATCAAGATCCAGTTAGGGTTTCCTCTGCTCAAGACTTCTCCTTGCACTGTTGACCCAAACTAGGGTTTGTGATTGCACAAAGATATTTTGACCTAAAATTCCTAAGATGACTTTCATGGTCCATGTTGGACTCCCAAGTTTATCCATACCAAGTTTCAAGTCTTGATTCCAAATTTTGCCCAGTCAATTGGACAGTTGACCTAGAAATCAACTGTATTGGGGAAAAAGTCAACTGTGGCCAATTGACAGTCAAATCTCATGAAAATTGACCCACATCAACATTATGAACTCACATGGACCTTTTGATCAAGTTTGGATCACAAATTCCACAAGAAATTTGATCAGATCATCAAAAGGGCAAAATGGTCATTTTTAGGGTTTTGACTGCACAAAGGCAATTTTTGACTGTTTGACCTAGCCAATGAAAAACCAAGCTCACATATGGACTCAAGGACCCCATGGAATTATCATGACATGCTCAATAAGTTCAAAGGATCCCAAATACACAAGATTGATAGTTGAATTTCCCAGTCAATTGATCAATTTTGACTGTATACTGAAAAGGCAAACTTTGACTTTTTGGTCAAAATCAAGGGTCAAGATTCATTTTTCATCAAAACATGCCAAATCATGAAACTTGTTCACCAAGAAATAAAAAAAATGCAAATTAGGGTTAGAAATGAGAATTTTTCATAACTTAGAATTTTTCTAAGTTATGAAAAACCCTAATTTTTTCCCAACTTTGCCCCACTTTCTCACCAAGATTCATTTGGATTCAAACCAAAGTCAAAACATGAAAGTTGTAGCTTGTTGCATAATCTACAACTTTGATTCACAAAGTTTTCCCAAATGAAGCTTGTATCTCAAGTTACAATTTTTGGAATAAGGGTACTAAACCATTCTTAACTTAGTGAAATTTTAACCTATTTTGGCAAGGTTTTCTACCTAACTTCAAGGCCATTTTCCATACACTTCCACTTGGAATTTAACTTTTCATTTCAAAGATGGATTGTAGTACACATTCCAAGCTTTCCAAAATGTCCAAGAACTTCTCAAACAACCTCATGGTTAGGGAGAATCGAATTTTGCAATATGGCAAAAACTCACTTTTGATTAGGCCAAGTTACATGTTCATAGCACTATGCATTTCAAATCTTAGCTTGCACAACTTGATTACAGGCCTTTTATCTCAATTACACTCATAAATTTAATGCATATTCTTTGTGCCAAGACCATGTTCTTTGTGTTCTAACATTACATAGTGGATTAATCCCAAAATAGATAAAGTACTTTATCCATTTTTGCAAAAGCAAGCTTTATGTCAAATTGAAAATCCAAGCAAGTACAGATACAATCTGATTGGCACAAGATTATGAGCATAACACACTGATCAAGGAGGAGTTTTGCAGCATGATTAGAGGCCCTCTACATGCCTAGAACACAACTTGGCTTTTGTTGGCTTAAGTGTTACGAAACATCCCATATCACAACACAACTTCCATCTCAGCATGAGTGACCTTAAGCAAATATTGTAGACACATTCCATACATCCTAACCAAGCTGAAGCACGACCCTAAGACCATCAACACCTCCCCATTGCCAAAATCACTCTCAAACTGCAAAAACAGAGTGACCTCTGCAGATTGAGTTCCAACTCTCAATCCTTTCAAGCATTCTTTCCCAAACCACTTCAGATACCTTCCCTACCACCAATCCAAACTATCCAAAGCACTAGAAGCAACCTGTAACTCCTCTAACCCTTTTGGCCATTTTTACTTTTCTGATTTGCAGGTGAAGAGCTCTAGCACGATTCAAAAGGTTTCAATACAAAGTAAAGCTTGGAATAGCATCCCTGGACATCAAGGAAGCTATACCAATCATCACCTTGCACTGAAAGCTTCTCCATTTCCAGATAAAACTTCAACTGAACAGGTAAGTTCATGGATTCGTATCTCTCTTATTAGGCATTGTTAGCTTTAGGTTTGTGAAGAGAATATGTCACATTCATAGCCCTGAACACGCCCATATAATTAGATTTTATTTATATTATGTGTGCTGCAAGAATTTTGAGTCTGAACATGGCAGAAAACTTAGGTCAGGATTTGGGAATGTCAAAATTATCTCTCATTTCTGAGAGTTAGGATGAGTTTTTTATATATTTAGAATCGTGATTCAATGCTTAACATTTCTTATGTTGGAAGTTTGTGCAAAAAATCAAAGAATCCAGGTGTTTGAATGTGAAATACAAGCGCGCGTTTTGACATGTTTTTTGTCTGAAGGTTGAAGAAGAAGGTTCATGGGCTGGGCCTTCTGTGCAATTTCTTTTCACACCACTTTATTTCTTCTGCACCCCCTGAGCCCATTTGTTTTATTTCAATGATTTTTTGACTTTTCTTTTTTCATTCTAACTTATTTATTTTTGTTAATAATATTAAAAACCTAAAAAATATTTTTTGCACCATTTTTTATATTTTTAGGCATTTATTTGATTACATTGATATTTGTATGTAAATAAATACATATTATGTTATTTAGAATAAATAGGTAAAATAATGTAAACACTTTGTATTTTTCTATTTTTATTTTATTTTTATCTTCTTAAAATACTTTATATGAAATATACTTTTTTTATAAAAATTAAATATTTTTATTTTGTGCATATTTAATATATATTTGTAAATAATAGAAATAAATACATATACATTAGTACACTTAGAAAAAAAATACCAAAAATATACATGTTTTTATATTTAACACTAAAAAATGTATTTTTACAAATATACTTCATTTTCATTTTATTTTTGTATATAAATAGTAAATATTATATATATTGAATAAATACTACATTTTATTTAATAAATTAGGGTTTTACCCTAAATATGAAAATATTCCAAAAATAATCCTTTTTTATTTTTATTTACTTGACATAAATAATACCTTTTTTTTTCATATACATAAAAACCTTTTTGCATTTTTGCATCTTTATTGTATTTTCTATTTAATTTATGCAATCAATTATTTGTAAATGCTCCAAAAATGATGTAATAGCTAGGTTTAATTTCTTTGTCTAAATATCCCCCCATTTGAACATTTGTACCCCCCTTCCCATATATGGTTTTGTAATAGCTTAGTAAATTTATTTTCGCACTCTATCGCTTTCCAATTATACCATGTTAGAATTAGGGTTTGTATGCGAAAAACAATGAAAAATAGCTTTGACCTAATTTCAAGATAAACAAGCATGAAAATGGACACACAAATCACACTTGCACCCCCTAGGGTATTCCACTTGTTGCCTTTCAAAATTGGGCCATATTGCATGTTAGGTCTCTTTGGGCTAAACAAACACAAATCAAATGACCATAGTCCATCGATGACGCTTTCAAAAGTTGCCTAAACAAATGGTCAAGTCCCTTAAAGAAAAATGCCCAAAGATACTTGGCACCATTGCAATTATGGTCTAAACGATGACCCGCGCCCGTCCCTTTCTCATCCTAACATGAGATTGTCCACCAAATACAATGGTAGAACAAACTTGTTAAAAGGGTTAAAACATAGCAATAAACTTTGAGAAATTTTAGGAGTAGATAACCTCTTAGTTACTTGAATCAAAACTTGCAAAAAAACAAAACACTTGCCTATTTTCTAAAACCACACCTCACAATACTTTTAAAACAACTTTCAAAAACAAAATGAAAACCTTTTCAAAAGACATACATCTTTGTATACATCCCCACATGGATCATTACAAAGGTTGCCACCACATTGGCTTCTTTTCAAAACATTTTCAAACCCACACACACGAGCACCATTTCAAACAATTGAAAACAAAAGGCAAGTGATCTAAGCAAGTAAATAAGAGCCCATGGATAACCATGGATAGAAAGGGTGCTAATACCTTCCCTTTCTATAATCTACTCCTCAAACCCAAGAAAACATCTCAAAAGGTTTTTGCTGTGTTTTTTAACCTTTCCTTAGGATAAAATAAAAAGTCGATGGCGACTCTTGCTCAACCGAAATATTTGCGAAAACAAACGCAAAACTCACAGTCAGTTCTCCCACCGTATCACAACCATGAACATGGTTGGTCGAAGGATGGATCCCACTTTGAGGTCTAGTTGAATCACACCCATGGTGGTCCCTATTCTGCCTTCGTAGTTCGATAGGACCATATTATGAGGCTTAATGTCTTCATCATTCTTGCCTACTTTTCTTAGCATGAAGTGGGGAATTATGTTGATAGTCGCCTCACAGTCCACCAAGATTTTGTTTACAGTGGCCTCTTCGAGCTTTGCCCTTATGAATAAAGGATTGAGGTGACTTTTCATCGCCTCAGTTGGTGGTTCGAAGAAACCATTTTTCTCTTCAGTGCAGCCATTACCCATGACAAAGTAGCATACTGGCCTATGCTTGGCCATCTCTTGTTCGACTTCCCAGTCGTTTGCTTCGACTTCCATTTGGCAGTCGAATTCTCTTGGCAATACCGAAACTACATTTATCATGATGTCTAATGTGTCGTCGGACTCAGAGCTATCTTCGTCACTAGCTTTGTCTTGATCAGGCCATACCAATTTATTGGCCACTGGTTCCCTCTCTAAAGGCTTTCTTTGCTTTCGCTGGGGGACATTTGAGCTCGACTCTGGTTTTGGTTCGTTGGCAGCCTCTCTCTCAGCCTTGCGCCGCCTTTGGTACCTTCTCCACTGGGATCGAGACATTGGGTTCTTTCCCTTGTAATTACTCGATACTTGAGCAACTTTGGTGGCACCTACATGAGGTTCTTTCTTGAGTGTCAAAGATGAACCTCTTGGCACTTCAAAGGAATGCCACCTTTCTTTGTTGGGTCTCTTTCGACTCGATGTTTTGAGCCATGTATCGACTGACACATTGGTTAGAGGCCTGAAAGTTAGTGGCCTCTTTTCCTGACTTGAACCCTTTTGATAGGTTCTTCTAGGATCGTGTCGAACATCAGAGCCTGCACTTGTTTGGGCATTTCTGCTCCATTTTTTGTTTGCTGCTCTCACACCTTCGATGTGTTCAGCAGCTTTCTTGTCAAAAATAGAGTTGCATCGAGGACACAACATTACTTCTGATTTTTTCTTTTGGCATCGTTGCAAGAATTCTGCCAGATTTTTATTCTCTTGGGGGAATGCTGTTCTGTTTTCTTGCTCTTGCTTGATGGCTTCCTCTGAAACTTTTGATTCATAGATTTCGACCATGTTGACATTCATGAAGTCTTTAGTAGCAAGAGTCATTTGCTTCATTTGAGCCTCCGGGTCTTTTGTTTGGCCTTGCACCACAGCCAAGTAGGAAGTGGGTTTAGTTCCACATTTTGAGACTCCACTTGTTTCTAGTTTTGGGCCCTCAGCGGCCTTTTGGACTGCTTCGATTGTTTTTCTAGAAAGGTTCCCAGAAAAACTGCCAAATATTGGCATATTGATATGATCTTTGGTGACTTCGACCATAGTTATCCCTGGCCTTTTCACCTGACTCCTGGAAGCTTCGATCATATTTACCCCTGAGGGTTCAGCATAGTGGGCTTCCGCCTGCAAAGGGCTCGAATCCACATTCACAGGGGCCTTGTCAGCGAACTTCAGCCTCCCTTCTTTGATAGCATTTTACACGAGATCCCTGAAAAGAAAACATTGAGATGTTTTATGGCCCAGAAAGTTATGATATTTACAATAGCCTCTTTTCGTTCTTTGATCAAGAGGAGGCACTTTTACCTCTGGGATAGGCTTAGTGAATCAGATACTGAGTGTCTAATTTCTTCCTAATGGAGTAATCTAGACCTCCAGCGGCTATTTCGACTAACTCGTGCTCTGGCACTTGCGTAAAGCATCTTGCCTTGAGCAATCTAAACCTATTTAGGTATTCGTCTATAGGCTTAGTGAATCTCCTCTTTACACTAGCCAACTCTTTCAAGCTTATCTTGGTTTGTCCCATGTAGAATTACTCATGGAACAATCTCTCCAACTGGGTCCAATGGTGGATCGAATTGGGGGGGAGAGTTGTGAACCAAGTAAACGCATTCTTTGTTAGGGAACTTGGGAAATACTTAATCCTTAGGTTCTCATTGTTTGAGATTTTACCCGCTTCGATTAAATATCTTGCCACATGTTCGACAGTGGATTCTGTCGTGTCCCCTGAAAACTTAGTGAACTTAGGGACTTTGCATCTAGGAGGCAAGTCCGTTTGTAACACATATTCCGACAGCGGGGATGTGAAGTTGGGCCTACGGAAGCCCGTATTTATCTCGTTTTGCATCATGATTCTTTCAATCATGGCTGTCAAGTTATTCTCCAAACCAACATTCTGGTATTGGATTTACTGAACTACTTCGTCAGCGTTTTGGTTTCTATCAACCATCCTTATTTCCGGGGCTACGACTCTCGGCTCTTCAACCCCGGGTTGTTCCATTTGTACCCTAAGGTTCTCTTCGACAGGCTGCTGGACTTGGTTAATAGTGATTTCTTCCTCTAGAAGTATGCCTCGGTTTCCCATTATCTGTGCCCTTTGGAGCTGTCGAATGGGTTGGGGTACCCCAAAAAAGTCAGCCAGACGCGACATTTGCGCTGTCATTTGCTGATTCGACTGGGTGGTATTCTGTATTAGAGGATTTAGCATTGTACCTAAAGTTTACGCCAACATTTGAACCATGTCGTGGTTGCTTTCGTCCATTTGCTGCCTCAAGACTGTTGTCGAGGCATTCGTAAGGCCAGGCATTACGTGGGACGTTCCTCCTAAGAGTTGGTTCCTACCCATGTTCGCCATACCAACTCCAGAGCCTTGGAGTGGCGAAGAGGCACTCACTAAAGGTTCTGAAAAGGTGGACGTAGCGTTTGTCAGGCTAGTCAATTCAGAAGTTGGCATGCCGTAGGGTGGTTCTCGATTTAACCAGACTGTCGAAAAACCTGGGGGAACATATGGTCTGGTTCCTTGGTTTCCCCTTGGTGGGGGAGTTCCCAAAGGCATTCTGGGGCCTGTAAATTAAGGTATTGGCCCCGTTTGTGTAACCGTTACTGCTGGCGTTGAACCAGCGGTTACCACTTCGCTTGTGGTTGGGATAACCGTCGCTCCCACGTTTGTTTGTGGGTTTTCTCCATTGTTTGGCGGATTCGCCATTTCTCTACTTCTTCTCCCAGTATTGGTTTCGTTGGTGTATATTCTACCACTTCTCAATAACATGCAATACTCTCGAAAAAGGAGTATATTTTATAAAAAACGATTAAACTCGTAAAATCAACACAAGGTCCCACCAGGTGTGCCAATTTGTTTACCGTGAAAAATGGTAAACAACCGTTGATCTTCCAAAAGGTAACTTATTTGGTGACTCGCAGGATCGATAATATTGATCCTAAGACATGACTGATTTTTATCGTTTAAATGCTTTAAAATAGAGAGTTTCGACTAATCCTAATGGTGATTAACACAAGTAAGGTATAGACACTTTAAGTAAATTGCATGGAGAAAAGCTTGATAAAGTAAATAAAAGCATTAAAGGCTTGTTAAATAAATGACTTCGACTGAGATAAATAAGTGAAAGCGATAAATTGCTTGAATGTAAAAGATTTCGATTAAGGTAAATGGTGTTTCACACATACATTCTCAATGATTCTTTCTCTCACGCTGGGTACTTGAATCTAAAAGAGTGACTTGTATACAATGATTAACACCCTTAATAACTACGTGAACACTTAGTATTTATACTAAAAATCCTAAGTAACTGCTGGGCAGTTACATCGCTTCGTGGTGACACCACATGGGACGTTCACAACCCTCGACGCCTACTTCCACGCCACGTTGCGCTTGGTAACTGCTGGGAACCGTTTTCCCTCCAACAATTTGAAATTCAAACCGTTCGATCTTGGGCATCAGGGACCTTGGTCTAAAGGTTGCTCCTTTGACGTTGAAAACAACATGATTCCAACTTAGAGAAATTTCTCTAAGTATCTTGTCATTCTTTGATAAGCCTTCGATGTGATCAGCTGATCGAAGCCTTCTTGTGTAGGAAACTCTTCTAACTCATAATTAATGATCTATATGATAATAGAACGTGGGTGTCAAATTTAGGAGCCAACACAGTGCGATTACATAAGTTTCTTCTGTGTCGTTGAGGAGGTAGAGAGATCACTTCCTTGGTGATACAGTCGGTCTCTCAATTTGGGTTAGAAATGACTTAGTTGTGAGTGATACGTAGTGACATTGATGAGTATTGTTAGGTAGAATGTAACTGCTTAGTAGATTTAAGTCTGTGATGAGTAGATTATATGCAGGCTTGATAAGTTCTTCCTTAGTTTTTACTTTTGTTTACATTTATTTTTTGTTGATAACATTTTCTTTACAAACCCATTTATCCCAAAACTCATTAACGCGAGAATTTATCGAATGACAATTCAATAACCAATTATCGTGGACACGATAAATTCCCGGATAAATATTTCCAAAAATTTTCTTGCTTGCCGCTACACCGCTTCCAATAAAATGGCGCCGTTGCCGGGGATTGGTTCTATTGTCTTCGCATTGCGATAATTTTTTTTTTTGAGTTTTGTCATTAATGTATATGTTGTATAGAAATTGTACATTAACTTGTATATGATATTTGTGTATATATGTGTTTTTCTTTGTTTTCACGTATTGTTGTGAATTGTCTCGTTTTCATAATGTTTGTTGTGTGATTGTTAGGACACTTTCTTTAGGTTTTCACGGTGTGACAATACCATGGCATGACGAAAGGAGGTTACTAGCTCGCACAATAAAGGCGTCGAGCTTACAACGTAAAACAAGCATGTTTATTTGTATTTGTTTAAGTGTGTGGTGATTTGTGCTTTAACAAGTTGAAACAAGGAATATTCTGAATTTCAAATCTTCACTTTTCAACTTGTTAATTCATTTTCACACGGTTTTCATATCATTATTTGTATTTGTTTTGTTATGTCAATTTGTGTTTTCCGAAAGCTTGTCGTGTTTAGCCTGGGGAGTTTTGTTCATTGTATAAATTGTAAATTTTGTACATTGAAATTTTGTTGGAGTATTATTTTTCTAATTCTTTTGTTGTTGTTTGCACTCAAGTTTTGGTCCGATAACTTGTAGAATATTGAGGTGATTTATCAAGTTTGATCTTTCGACTTATGAATGCGTGGTAATGGTTTTGTTAAAATTATGTACACGTTCGAGGTATATGCTTATCGCTTTCTATACTTTAGCATATTCATGATACTTAGACTTTTTACAATTTTTATGTCATTCATTCTTTTGTATACTTGTTCATTTGTGAATTGCTTTAGTTCCTACCCTTTTTGTGAGGTAGCTTTCCATTGTTCACATATGCTGGAGACCATAATTTTTGTTTTAACTGGATTTTATTATGCTTAATCTTTTGTTTGTGTTGATTGTATGAAAACTTGAACATGATCGAGGGCTTTTTTTTTGTTTCATTTTAAGCACAACTACCTTGGCCAAATAACTCAATTCACCTTGTGAATCTATGATCATTAGTAACCCCTTTGAGATTTTTATCGATATCCATGTTGTATTTGCTAAATGCTTGTCTATGAGTGTTTAGTTTCTCTTTTTGCATGGATGTTGATTCGTTGTTATCTTGAACCCTCAACCATTGTTTTGGTTTGTATTTTTACCTTGCCTTAGAAAGTATGAAGTATTCACTTTAATGTAAGGTTGAATTCAAGTTGGGGAGAAAAATGATTGTGTATTTATTGGTTGATTGCTATGAGGTTGAAAAGAAAAAGAAAAAAAAAGTGAAAAAAGAAATGAAAAAAAAGTGATAGAAAAAGAAAGGAAAAAAATAGAAAAGCTTTGAAAAAGAAAAACAAAAAGAGTGTGGAATAATGTTGTGTTGAATAAGTGATGTGTGTTGGTTTGAAATTTGGGATGAAGAAGAAGTTTGATTGAAATTAGTTTGCTTGAGTCTTTGTGAGTTGATCACACCCTTAGGTTAAGGAAAGTTTTTATTTTGATTAGCTTTAGGACTTATCACTTCTTTGTTAACCAAGCCACATTACAATCTTGAAAGGCCCTTGATATTCTTGCTTTTATATTTTCAATGTAAATTTTTGGATGAATGCATAGTTTAGTCTGTTATTTGCAAGATTGTTGGATGAGTGAAAATACCCAATTTTTATGTGTTTTTCATATATCGATGATTGTGTTTGCTAGGTGTGATTCATTTGTGAACAAGTATTTTTTTTAGAATGTTTGGCATAATTTTTGTATTTAGCATTTGTTTTGTGTTTATGTTATAGTTGTAGTTTAGTGGTAAGTGTTTACTTTGTGTGTAATGTTTTTCATATGAACCATTGCATTTGTTTTATGTTTTCAAAACCCGTTGGTTCCTGATTCTTTGATTATCGTCTTTAGCTTCTTTAAGTTTATTTGACTTTGTTTCAGGACAAACAATGTTTTAAGTTGAAGAGAGTTTGATGAGTGCTAAATTGTTGTGAATTTGAGTGTGAATAATTAGCACTCATCGACTTAATTCGTTAGCTTTTTGTGAATAAACCTCAACTTTAGTGTATATTCGGTATAGTTTACGTCATAGTGTATTTATTGCGTTATTGTGTAAATATTATTAATTTTAATTGATTTTATATTATTTTTGTAGGTATTTAACCATTTATATTTAGGCATTGTTAGATAGAGCAGTGAATAAGCTTTCCAACACTTCCGACCGAGTGCGAATCAGAGTTACGGTTCAAAAGTTATGGCCGAAACAATGCAAAATGTTGTGCTAGTTTTTCAACTTTTTGTCATTTTGGTTGTCGGGAAACGCTAGGCAAGCTGTAGAGTGGGAAAAATGTTGTTTTGGTCACCGGGCAACATTTTTTGGTCGTCGGACGATGCTGGACAGTCAGAAATGCGTATTTAGGTGTAAAAACACATTTTTTAGGTATAGTTTTGGGTATTTTTGATCCCAACTCCAACACCCTTCATTTTTGGATAGGATTAGCTTAGAAAACAACAGTGAAGCTTGCATACGGATGATCTGGGGTGGATTTCTCTTCAATCGGCACTGACAAACCGGTAGATTTGTGGTTCATTTCTCTTCTTCTTTGTGTATTCTTTATGTGTTGAGTTTTTATATGTATTTACTTTGAACTCAGGTATATTTGTCGCCCATGGCGTTATATTAAACTTGCTTTACAAATCTTTGTCGATTATTATCTTAGATTTTTTCTATGTGCTAGGGATTTGAGTTGTTATAGACATATACTGCTTAGATTCTTATCTAGGATGATTATCTATTAGTTTCTAAACTCTAGAGATAGATTTAGAGCTGACATCTACTTTGGTATCAGAGCTTAATGCCTTTGTGTAGTTGTGCTATATTGAGAGATCGTCAGTGAGATTATATAAGTTGTCGTTGAGGAGGTAGAGAGATCATTTTCTTGGTGATACAGCCGGTCTCTTAATTTGGGTTAGAAATGACTTAGATTATGAGTGATGCGTAGTGACATTGATGAGTATTGTTAGGTTGAATGTAATTGGTCGGTAGATTTAAGTCAGTGATGAGTAGATTATATGCAGGCTTGATAAGTTCTTCCTTAGTTTTTAATTTTGTTTACATTTTTTTGTTGATAAAATTTTATTTACAAACCCATTCATCCTAAAACTCATTAACGCGAGAATTTGTCGAACAAAAATTCAATAACCAATGTCTGTGGACACGATAAATTCTCGGATAAATATTTTCAAAACTTTTTTTGCTTTCCGCTACACCACTTCCAACACCCCTCAATTTTCCTCTTCATAACCACAATCTATTTTTGCCATTGGGAGATGTTGTTGGCCTTAGTATTGAAGTCTGCTTTTTCTTTGTCAAGAGTTTTCTTCAATTGTTCACTAGCGACCATGGAAGAGTTCACAAATGCCATTTCAACATTGCGCTCTTTCTCCTTAAGGAGATGTTTCTCCTAGATTTCTTTCTTTTCGGCCAAGTTGACTAAAATCTGGTTAAGGAAGGTAGATGCCTCAACAACAAATTTGACGACCAAAGGAGAAGCGGCTTGAACGTCAACTTTCTTCAACATATCCTTAATCTTGGCACCATCAGAAGGGTACGCCTCCAAATGGTTAATTAGATCAACATGGAAGAGCATATTTTTGAGACGATTAATAACTTCTTCTTGAGTCCCAAGAGAAGAGATGCTTCGTGACGCAATAGAAATGTTAGAGCCTCCATTTGTCGAACGGTTCCTAGCATTCACCGAAAACTTCAAGTACTCAAAGGGGTTGTTTTGCCTTAGAGTAGAAACTTGTTGGAGCGACATGGTGGTAGTTACGAGAATCACGTTGGAAGGAGTCAAAATGGTGCCAAAAGAGGCAGTTGCATGAGGATTTGTTTCTCTTGCTTGGGAGGGATTTTGGTTGGTAGTTATGGTGACATAAACGACAACAACATGTTCAGAATCCTTTAGGATGTCATCTGCTGCATCCTCCCCTAGGCTTTCATTATTGGCTTCATCCTTTAACCCTTCACTAATGGGAGAATACTCAGAAGCATCCTGATTCATAGGAGAGTTGAGGTCGCTCCCAGAGGATCCACTATCAGTCAAGACCACAGTAGAGGTTCTTTTGGTCTTGGAAGATTTCAAGACAATCTTGGTGGGGCATTTTTTAGGTTTAATTGCCAGCCGCTAAAACAACAAAGGAAAATGAGATAAGAATTATAAAAAGGGACCAAATTCCAAAGATAAGAATCTTTGGAAGAAGAAGGTACCTGATGATCTCTCTCGGGTCTAGAGTTAGTGCTCTCTGGTCGAATTGGTGCAGACTGCAAGACTCGTTCTTTTGCCACCAATGGAGGAGGCACAACAGTAGAAGTGGTCTTCTTTGAAGCGGCCTCAGAGCGAGTCGATTAAGACTTTTTGGATTTTTGGGAATGACAGGAGGAGACACGCCGTCAACTCGTTTCTCTTTACTAGAAGAGTGCTTTCGCCTTTTTAGAGATGGCTCAAAAGGGACGACAACATTGGCTTTAGGGGCCTACAAATGGGTTAGCATAATCAGTGCGTTAGAAAAAGAACATGATCAGTAAGTAATCCATAAAGTTAAGAGATTACCTGAGAAAAAGTTTCAAGAACTTCATTGGTAGAAGGAGAAACGGTCGTACCATTGATGGGTCCCCTAGTGCGTTTCTTGTTTTCGATCGCTGAATGAGGCAATAACATAAGACAAAGCAGTAAGAGTCAAAACATAAGAAAAAGAATAAAAAAATAGGAGGTTGACTGACAGTCAAAATGATAAAGGTATACCATTCTTGAACTGCTGCTGCATAGTATCTGTGATACGGTGGGAGAAATGACTTGAGGTTTTGCGTTTGTTTTCGCAAATATTTCGGTTTAGCAAGAGTCGCCACCGACTTTTTATTTTATCCTAAGGAAAGGTTAAAAAGAACAGCAAAAACCTTTGAGATGTTTTCTTGGGTTCGGGGAGTAGATTATAGAAAAGGGAAGGTATTAGCACCCTTTCTATCCATGGTTATCCATGGGCTCTTAGTTACTTGCTTAGATCAACTTGCCTTGATTTTCAATTGTTTGAAATGGTGCTTTGTGTGTGTGTTTGAAAATGTTTTTGAAAAGAGGTCAATGTGGTGGCAACCTTTGTAATGATCCATGTTGGGATGTATACAAAGGTGTATGTCTTTTGAAATTTTTTCCATGTTTTTGAAAGTTGTTTTGAAAGTGTATTGTGAAGTGTGGTTTTGAAAAATAGGCAAGTGTTTTTGTTTTGCAAGTTGGCAAGTAACCAAGAGCTATCTACCCTAAATTTCTCAAAGATCATTGCTATGTTTTAACCCTTTTAAAAATTTTGTTCCACCATTGTATTTGGTGGACAATCTTGTGTTAGGATGTGAACGGGACGGGCGCGGATCATCGTTTAGACCATGATTGCAATGGTGCCAAGTATCTTTGGGCAATTTTTCCTTTAAGGGACTTGATCATTTTTAGGCAACTTTTGAAAGCGTCATCGAGGGACTATGATCATTTGATTGTTTTGTTTTTTCCAAAGATACCTAACATGCAATATGGCTCATTATTGAAGGCAACAAGTGGAGTACCCTAGGGGTGCAAGTGTGATTAGTGTTGTCCATTTTCATGCTTGTTTATCTTGCACTTAGGTCAAACTATTTGTTGTTTTTGATTTGCATACAAAACCCTAATTCTATCATGGCATATTTAGAAAGCTTTTAAAGTGAGGAAAATAAAAGGTCCTAAGTTATTACAACACAAATATGGGATGGGGGGTACAAATGTTCAAATGGGGATATTTTAGCAAGAAATTAAACCTAAACTATTACATCCAAATTGAATTATACAAATTATTTAATACAAAATAAAATAAGATAAAATATGCAAGATGCAAAAAAAATGATTTTTGTATGTATGTAAAAAAGTATTTTTCATGTGTCAAATAAACAAAAAAATAAAATGAATTAATTTTTGGTATTTTTATGTATTTAGGGCAAAACCCTAATTTTCCAAATAAAAATATTTATTATATAATATATGCAATATTTATTAATTATGTTCAAAAAATAAATAAAAAGGAAGTATATTGTAAAAAGGTGATTTTTTAAGTTGAATATTAATAAAAATAAAAAAATGTATTATTTTTATATTTTTATCCTAAATAGTATAATAAATATATAGGTATTTATATTATTTATTAAATATATTAAATATGTACAAAAATAAAATATTTAATATTTATAAAAAAAAGTATATTTTTTTATAAAATGTTTTCAAAGGTAAAATAAAATAAAAATCAGAAAATAAAAGTGTTTGTATTATTTTTAGTTATTTTAAATAAAAGTATATTTATGTTTATTTATGTACAAAACTAAATGAAACCAAATAAATATCAAATAAAATGCAAAAAATGTGGGAAAAATAATTTTAATATTTTTTATGCTTTGACAAAAATAAATAAGTCAGAAACAAAAATCAAAAGTCAAAAATAATGAAAATAAAATACAATGGGCCAAGGGGGTGCATGTGTGAGAATGTGGTGCAAAAAGAAGAACAATACAGGCCCAGCCCAAGAAGACTTTGTCTTCAACCTCTGAACAAACAAACAGAGCAACACGTGCTTCCTGCTATCTCATGATTCCTGGACTTTCAAGCAAAACTCATAACACAAGAAATGTAGAGCATCAAGAGACGAATCTAGACATATAAAAAACTTAACTTAACTCTCAGAAATGAGAGAGAATTTCTCCATCCCTAATTCTTGACCTAAGTTTTTGTCAATGTTCAGGTCTTAAATTCTCTCAGCATATGCAATATAAATGGAAAGTGAGGATATGTATAGCTTCAGGGCCATGAGTAGTACATTTTTCATTCATAAACTTAAAGCTAACTCTTCCTAGATTGAGAGATAGAAGTCCATGAACTTACCTGTTCAGCTTGGATCGTGTCTGGCAATGGAGGTTCTTTCAGTGCAATGTGAGGACTTGTACAGCTTGCTTGAAGGTCAGGGATGCTTTTCCAACCTTTAGCTTGCTTTGAAACCAAATGAATCAAGCTATAGAAGTCAACCTGCAAAACAGAAAAAGTGAAAATGGTGAAGTTGGTTAGAGGTGTTACAGGCCGTGTCCAATGCTTGGGATAGTTTGTGTAGGTGGTATGGAGTGTGTATGAACTGGTTTTGGCCAAGGCGCACGAATGGATTGAGTTATGGAAGTCCAACTGCAGAGGTGACTCTATTTTTTGCAGTAGGAGGGTGTTTTGATGAATGATGAGGTTTGGAAGGTGTTTTGGTCGTGCCTTAGCTTAGTTATGTTGTTTGGGATGTGTTTAACAAGTTTGTCTTAGCTTATGTTGGCTAAAATGTGTGTTGTATATCAATATGCCAAGTTTCTTCTAATGTAAGTAAAAAATGCCAAGTTGGTTTCTAGGCTTATGCATGCCCCTCAAATGTGCTACAAAGCTATGTCTTGATCAGTGGGATATATCCCTGAACTAGTGCCAAAAGGATTTGCATTGTACTTCATGATTTGCAAACTTGACATAAAGCCATACTTTTCAAAAATGAATAATTTGCTTTTTCCATATTAAGGTTAATCTTTTGTGTAATGGCTTAATGGACAAGATAATGCTAGGACACAAAGGTTTTGCATTAAATTATTGAGTGTGGATGAGATAAAAGGCCTGTAATCTAGCTTAGAGCATGCTGAGTTCAAAAATGCAAAGTTATGGACATGGAAATGGCTCATGAACAAAGTGAGTTTTGCCCATATTGACAATTTCGATTCTCCCTAACCACAAGGGTGTTTGAGAAGTTCTTGGACATTTTGGAAAGCTTGGAATGTGTACTACAATCCATCTTTGTAATATAAGTTGAAATTCCAAGTGGAAGCATGTGAAAAGTGGCCATGAAGTTAGGCAAAAATCCTGCCTAGAATAGGTCAAAATATTTCTAAGTTAAGAAAGTTTTGCACCCTTATTCCAAAAATTGTAACTTGAGATACAAGCTTCTTTTGAGGAAACTTTGTGAATAAAAGTTGTAGATTTTGCAATGGACTACAACTTTCATGTTTTGACTTTTGTTTGAATCCAAATGCATATTGGTGAAAAAATGGGACAAAGTTAGGAAAAAATTAGGGATTTTCATAACTTAGAAAAATTCTAAGTTATGAAAATTCTTCATTTTAAACCCTAATTTGCAAATTTTTGATTTCTTGATGAACAAGTTTCATAACTTGACATGTCTTGATGAAAAATGAATCTTGACACTTGATTTTGACCAAAAAGTCAAAGTGTGACTTTTCAGTATACAGTCAAATTTGGCTCAGTTGACTGGAAAATTCATCTGTCAATCTTGTGCATTTGGGATCTTTTGAACTTGTTGAACATGTCAAGACAATGCCATTGGGTCCTTGAGTCCATATGTGAGCTTGGTTTGCCATTGTCTAGGTTAAACAGTCAAAAATTGCCTTTGTGCAGTCAAAACCCTAAAAATGACCATTTTACCCTTTTGGTGATCTGATCAAATTTCTTGTGGAATTATGATCCAAACTTGATCAAATGGTCCATATGAGTTCATAATGTTGATGTGGGTCAAAAATCACGAGGTTTGACTGTCAATTGACCACATTTGACTTTTTCCCCAATACAGCTGATTTCTAGGTCAACTGTCCAATTGGCTGGGCAAAGATTGGAATCAAGGCTTGAAACTTGGTATGGATAAACTTGTGAGTCCAAAATGAAGCATGAAAGTCACTTTGGGCCTTTTAGGTCAAAACATCTTTGTGCAAACACAAACCCTAATTTGGGTCAACAGTGCAAGGAGAAGTCTTGAGCAGAGGAAATCCTAACTGGATCTTGAGCTCCAAGGGTCTTGTGATGAGAGAATGTTGAGGAAATGGGAGGGAAAATTTTGGGGTACAACAGTTTCCCCTGTTCAATCTTCTTGAACCTGAAGAGTTAGATTGGCAAGCTTGTCTTTCGCGACTCGAGGGTAAAAGGAGATTGGACACTAGAGTGCCCGAAAATTTGCACTCGCATGCTGGAGTATCAGCAATGTGATGGTGGGAATGGGATTATAGATGCCATTTGGAGATAGGATGGATAGGAGGATGGGATTATAGATGCCATCTGAAGACGTGACAGAACCTTGTCGGGAATGGGCTTATAGATGCCATTTGGGGGTGTTGATCGCGTAAGAGATTTCTTAGCGAGAACTTGCGTACTTTGAGAAAGGAAGATGTTTCCTGGCTTGTTACAGGTGTTGATCTTCAAACTCTTCATGCAGATATGCCCTGGCTAGATACAGGAGTCGAATCCACTATTGGTTGCTCACAGATGTGCCCTGGCTGGATACAGGAATCGAATCTGGAACCGTTGTCGACAGATGTGCCCTGGCTGGATACAGGTATCGAATCTGGAATTGTCGTCTACAGATATGCCCTGGCTGGATACAGGAATCGAATCTGGAAGTTGCAAAAGGTTGGTAGAAATAGCTTTCTTGGCTAGATACAGGTGTAGACCTCTGACCTGAGAATGAAAGATAATTTCCTGGCCTGTTACAGGGGTTAATCTTCAAACTCTTCATGCAGATATGCCCTGGCTAGATACATGAATCGAGTCTACAATCCATCACTCACAGATGTGCCCTGGCTAGATACAGGTATCGAATCTGGAATTGCGATAGTTGATGGTAATCATCTTTGGATTGAACTTTTTCCTGAAAAGGCAAAACATCAGTTGTATGCGAAGTCATGATGTATGAGGTGCATGATGTCATGATGCTCAAAATGAGATAGTGTTGTATGCACTTTATCATGTATGTAAGCAGGATGTATGAAATATGAAACGTCTATGAATGTATTTTCGTCTAGGAAAATAAATCCTTGACGACTGGTCGGGGAATCAAATCCTGGGCCGATGTTGAAGAGTAGAGTTCTTCGCTTCCGCTGGGGATGATGGTTGTGAGAATAAACCGGTAGGAGGAGATAACTCTGTTGGGGATTAAACTTGTTGGAGAGATTACTCTGAGGGGAATAAAATAGGTGCAGAGATTACTCTGCGGGGTATTACTCTGTGGGAAGAGATACTTCACTGAGGTTTTGATGAGAGCTCCGCTGGGGATTTCAACGATAGACTCCGCCGGGGATTTCAACGATAAACTCCGCTGGGGATTCCGCTGATAAAATATGTTGGGGAACTTTGATCAACTCCGCTGGGGACAGGAAGAACTTCGCTGAGGACGATCTTTCTGTGGTAATTAGCTGAGGATAACCCAGTTATAAGCTCTTGTGAGGAATAACTTTGAATAAAGTCCGGGAGAGACGTCCGTACTCTGCAGGGGATAAGCTTCCAGAATCTACTGGGGATAAGCTCCAAGACCTGCTGGGGATATGGATTCCACTCTCCTGGGGAAACTTTGGACTGTACTAGGGTGTTGGTATTCCGCCGGGGAACAATCTTATATTAAGACTGCAGGGGATGCTTGCTGAGGAAGGCCTATACTCTGTTGGGGAATGTTGAGATCTTCTGGGGATGCTCAACTTCCTTTAGGCTGGCCGTAGACTAACTCTGTTTGAGGAGAGTATTGCTGACTTGCTAGGGGAACAAAGTGCCTTTTCGGGGCTGACGGGAGAGTATTGTTGAAATCTGGTCTTACTCTGTGGGGAGTTGAGGTGACTTGGTTACGTTCTTCAGCCGAACCTACCTTGGTACCTTGGTGGTCAGAGCAACTAGACTGCTTGGACAACTCTACATTGCCCCCGTTTCTGATGTCACCTGTAATCAGTCTTTTGTTTCGCATGCAAATATTCATGATTAGCAATTAATGTCAAATGCATATATCAAAAATGAACATTGGACGTTCTTTGCAAAACAAAACAGAAAAAGAAAAAAACGATGGGTAATTTGTCTGAAAAATTGAACTTGTATTGATTTTGAAGTTTGCCTGTAAATATGCGTTTTTTGAACAAGAGGCTGACGTCCTAGTAAGAGAACGCCACCAAGCAAAATAGAGTTTATACAATTTTGTGAAAAGGAAACAAAACAGCTATGTGAAAAATAATCCCACTAGGTTCCAACTCTGCTATCGCCTTTATGTCTTCAAGCGTCTCATCACTTTGCTGCTTAGTTGAAGATGAAGCTGATTGATTGGCGCCGTCTGAGCCCGATAGTTGATGCCGAATTCCGGATGCAAGGTGATCCAATGAGACATAGTGTTAGGCTTTATCGCTAACTTTTTCCTGGACCGCCCTTTTGGGTTTTCAGTCCACCGGGATACCCATTTTTGCCCAAGCCGCCTTTTCAGGTTTTCGACTTGCCGGGTGTACAGATTTTTTTCATTTCATCCCTTATTTTTGCCCGAACCCTTTTGGTTCGCCGGGAAGCCCTTATTTTTGCCTAGGTGTGTCAACCTAGCGGGTCCTTAGTTCATGCGTAGTATCTTTTTACTATGTCTGCATTGGCGGGGTGAGGAAGGTCGTCGCCATCCATGGTAGTTAGAATCATGGCTCCTCCTGAGAAGATATGTTTAACCACAAATGGCCCTTCGTACGTAGGGGTCCATTTGCCCTTGGGATCACTTTGAGGAAGAATGATGCGCTTGATTACCAGATCCCCAACTTGATACTCTTGTCGTCTGACTTTCTTGTTAAATGCCCTGATCATCCGTTTTTGGTACGTCTGACCATGACAAATAGCAGTGAGTCTCTTTTCGTCAATTAGGTTTAATTGATCAAGCCGAGTCTGGATCCAGTCTTCTTCGCTCAAACCTGCATCCTTCATTATCCGGAGAGAGGGTATCTGGACTTCAATAGGCAAGACCGCCTCCATGCCATAGACCAAGGAAAAGGGAGTTGCCCCCATTGACGTCCGTGCTGAGGTACGTTACCCATGAAGAGCAAACGGTAACATCTCGTGCCAATCCTTATAGGTCACTGTCATCTTCTGCACAATCTTCTTAATATTCTTATTTTCCGCCTCGACAGCCCCATTCATCTTCGGCCGGTAGGGAGAAGAATTGTGGTGCTGTATCTTGAATTGCTCGCAGAGCTCAGTGATCATCTTGTTGTTAAGATTGGTACCATTATCCGTAATGATCCTCTCAGGTATACCGTATCGACAGATCAGGTTGTGCCGAATGAACCGTGCCACGACGCTCTTAGTTACGGTGGCGTAGGAAGCTGCTTCAACCCACTTCGTGAAGTAGTCAATCGCTACCAAGATGAATCGATGCCCGTTGGATGCTGTCGGTCGGATCTCGCCGATCATATCAATGCCCCACATTGCAAAAGGCCAAGGTGTCGTCAGGATGTTCAGAGGAACCGGAGGAATGTGCACCTTATCAGCATAAATCTGGAATTTATGACAAGTTCGAGAATGTTGGTAACAGTCGGCTTCCATTGTGGACCAGAAATATCCTGCCCGAAGGATTTTCTTTGCCATGGTATGTCCACTGGAATGTGTTCCGAATGTACCTTCATGTAGTTCTGCCATGATCTTTTCTGCTTCAGTCTTATCCACACAACGCTGTAAGGTTGAGTCATGGTTTCGCTTGTAGAGAATGTCATTGCTGAGGAAGAACTTTGCTGCAAACCTTCTCAGGAATTTCTTGTCATTAACAGATGCACCCTCGGGGTATTCTTGAGCTTCCAAGTACCTCTTCACCTCATGATACCAAGGTTTTTCCGTTACCTCCTCGGTCTCGAGATCGCAGCAATATGCAGGTTCGTCCAATTTCCAGATAATGATCCAGGGCGCCTCGTTGTCCCATTTGACTTTGAACATAGAAGACATTGTAGCCAACGCGTCTGCTAACTGATTCTCCTCTCTTGGGAAGTGTTCAAAAGTTATCTCCTCGAAGTGGGGAAGCAATGTCAGCACATACTCCTTGTAAGGAATAAGATTCGGGTGTTTCGTATCCCACTCGCCTTTGACCTGATTGATCACGAGAGCGGAATCTCCGAAGACACTCAGAAACTTGATCCTTAAGTCAATTGCAGCTTGAAGACCCATGATACATGCCTCATACTCTGCCATGTTGTTGGTGCAGTTGAAACATAACCGGGCGGTGAGTGGAGTATGAGTGCCTTTGGGGGATATGATCACAGCGCCGATACCATTACCCAAAGCGTTCGAGGCTCCGTCAAAGTGCATAGACCATCGAGATCCCTCCTCAGGTCCTTCATCCGGTCCAGGTACTTCACAATCAATCACTACCATGATATCTTCGTCTGGAAATTCAAAGTTCAACGACTGGTAATCGTCCACCGGTTGGTGTGCTAAATGGTCTGCCAATACACTTCCCTTGATTGCTTTTTGAGTCGTGTATTGGATGTCATATTCCGTCAAGATCATTTGCCACCTTGCTATTCTTCCAGACAGAGCAGGCTTTTCGAATATGTACTTGATTGGATCCATTTTTGAAATCATCAGGGTAGTGTGAGTCAACATATACTGTCTCAGCCGGCGAGCAGCCCATACCAGAGCGCAACAAGTTTTCTCGAACAGTGAGTACCGAGTCTCACAGTCGGTAAACTTTTTGCTCAAGTAATAAATGGCGTGCTCTTTTCGGCCAGACTCATCATGCTGCCCCAGCACACACCCCATTGAGTTGTCAAGTACTGTCAAGTATAAGATTAGTGATCTCCCTTCAACCGGTGGCATAAGAATGGGTGGTTCTTGGAGATACTCTTTGATCTTTTCGAAAGCGGCCTGACATTCATCATTCCAACGTACTACTTGATCTTTCTCCAGTAGCTTGAAGATTGGTTCACAGGTAGCGGTTAGATGTGAGATGAATCGAGCAATGTAGTTCAACCGTCCTAGAAAGCCTCTGACTTCTTTCTCTGTCTTGGGAGCTGGCATCTCTTGTATGGCTTTCACCTTGGCAGGGTCCACTTGAATACCTTTGTCGCTTACGATGAAATCTAGCAATTTTCCAGATCTTACCCCAAAGGTGCATTTGTTTGGATTCAACCTCAGCTTGTACAACTTCAGACGGTCAAACAGCTTCCGTAGGTGGTCAAGGTGTTCCTCCTCAGTTTGGGACCTTGCAATCATATCATCGACATATACTTCTATTTCGTGATGGATCATGTCATGAAATAAAGCAACCATGGCACATTGGTAGGTTGCCCCAGCATTTTTCAACCCAAAAGGCACGACCTTGTAGCAAAAGGTGCCCCACTGAGTGACAAAAGTGGTCTTCTCCATGTCTTCAGGAGCCATCTTGATCTGATTGTAACCGGAGAAGCCGTCCATGAAGGAGAAAACTTTATGCTGAGCAGTGTTATCAACCAGAATGTTGATATGAGGCAGAGGGAAATCATCCTTAGGGCTCGCCCTGTTCAAATCCCTGTAATCAACACACATCCGGACCTTGCCATCCTTTTTCGGCACTGGAACCACGCTGGCAATCCACTGAGGGTGAGAAGTCACAGCTAGAAATCCGGCATCAAATTGTTTCATAACCTCAGCTTTGATTTTCTCGGACATCTTTGGACGCATACGGCGGACCTTTTGTTTTACCGAAGGGCAGTCTTCCTTGGTAGGCAGGTGATGAACCACAATGTTGGTATCCAAACCAGGCATGTCTTCGTAAGACCAAGCAAAGATTTCCACATAGTCATGCAGCATCTGAATCAAACGTTGTTTCACACTGAGCTCTAGATTGGCACCAATCTTGACTTCCTTTCTGTCTGTCTCAGTACCCAGATTTACCGTTTCCACTGGCTCTTCATGTGGTTGAATGGACCTCTCTTCCTGGAGTAGCAGTCTTGCAAGTTCACCAGGCACTTCGCAATCATCTTCACCTTCGTCTTCGGCTAAGTTGATCGGATTTTCGAAGTCATAACTGGCAGTAGCAGAGTCGTTACCTGTGAGATCCAGAGTGGATTGGAACCTGTATAAGTGAGTGTGTGTAAATATAGCTGTTTTGCAATATATGATAAAGAAAGAAAAGGAGCACAAGATTTGAAATGCAACAAACGTCCAATGTTTTGATTAATGATATATGAAAATGTCATACAAAAGCCCTCACAAATGGAGCCACGGTGCCCCGGGTAGGACACTGAGCCATAAAAGTTTCAACATATTGTTTGTTACAAATTGAAAACAAAAGAGTTCATTACTGAGTGACAAAAGTAATAGGTGTGAAGTCTTTGGCAGTCCAGTTTCTTGGTCCACTGTCGGTTGTTGGGTAGATCCAGCTGTCGAATTCAGATTCCTCCACTTCGTCTTCAACAACATTCACTCCTGGGTTGGTGATGAACACAGGAGGTCTTTCAATTCTTGCCTTACGAACAGCCTTCTAAGCCTCTGCAGTGAAGCCCAAACCAAACTTGTCGGTCTTCGGAGTGAAGTCAGGAAGTCGGCCCCAGTTTGCGCATTCACCCTTCTCGATCACAGCCCAGGCATCCTTTAAGGAGTCCATCTTCAAAGGAGGGTCTTCAATCACAGTCTCTGCTGATGCCAGTGTCTGAGGCACCTCTTCAAAGTGCTGGAATGGAGTCTCAACGAATTCCCCATCCATTTCTATGTACCGGAATGAGTTAAGGTGGCTGACCATATATTCTTCCTCCCCTTGGACTGTAACAATCTTTCCTCTGACTGGGTACTTAAGCTTTTGATGCAATGTGGAGGTCACAGCTCCAGCCTTGTGGATCCATGGACGACCCAGCAAACAAGAGTAGGATGGACGGATGTTGTGATACGGTGGGAGAACTGACTATGTGTTTTGCGTTTGTTTTCGCAAATGTTTCGGTTGAGTAAGAGTCGCCACCGACTTTTTATTTTATCCTAAGGAAAGGTTTAAAAAGCACAGCAAAAACCTTTGAGATTTTTCGTGGGTTCGGGGGGTAGATTATGAAAAGGGAAGGTATTAGCACCCTTTTCATCCATGGTTATCCATGGGCTCTTAGTTACTTGGTTTTTTAGATCACTTGCCTTGATTTTCGATTGCTTGAAAATGGTGTGTATGTGTGTGTGTTTTTTTTGAAAATGTTTTGGAAGAAGATGCCTTGTCTTAGGCTACCCTTGTAACAATTCTTTACTCGAATGTTTTACAAAGGTGTGTATCTTTTCGAAAAGATGTTTCAAAATGTTTTGAGAGTTTGTTTTGAAAGTGTTGTGGAATGTGATTTTTGAAAAGAAGGCAAGTGTTTTTGCAATTTGATCTCAAGTAACTAAGAGTTTTGTCTACCCTATTGTACTCAAAGGTTTTCTCTATGTTTTCAACCCTTTTGAACAATTTTGTTCCACCATTGAATTTGATGGACAATCTTGCGTTTAGGAGATTTAACGGGACGTGCGCGGGTCATCGTATGGACCATGAATGAAATGATGCCAAGTGTCTTTGGCAATTTGTTTTGAAGGGACTATGATCATTCCATTTAGGCAACTTTCGAAAGCGTCATCGAGGGACTTATGATCATTTGAATTTGTTTTGCCAAAGAAACTCGACGTGCAAGCATGGCCCATTTTGGAAGGCAACATGTGGGATTACCCTAGAGGGTGTAAGTGTGATTGTGTATTGATTTCATGTATTTGTCTTGTATTAGGTTATCTAGCGTTTGATTTTATGTACATGCAAACCCTAGGTCTAACCATGGTATAATTGAAAGCGGTAAATGGCAAGAATTTAAAGTCTACGCTATTACAAAATAAGCATCCGGGAGTGGGGGTACAATATTCACAAATGGGGATGAGACTTTAGGAATGTAGTGTCCAATAAGTTACAACCAAATCGAATTTGCGATCAAATGTAAATGTAACGAATATACAAATATAAGTAAATGTACAATGTATCAAATGCAAGTATATTGTGTAAGTGCACGTGTATGTGTATGTAATTATTTACAGGTTAGAGATGTGAAATTAAATGTGTATTAAGTATTGTTTTAACTTAAAGAAAGAAATTAAAATATTTGTTTAATTAATCTTGTAATCTTGTATATTGTTAACATGTACAAAAAGAATATTTTAATTAAAAGAAAAAGGTGTTTTCAATTTTAATTATATTGTGTAATAAAAAAAATGTATCTTTATATGTATGTACAAAGAATATTTAAATTAAATGTTTTAAATTAAAAATGTATTTTTATGTATTTTGGTATTAATGTATTACTATACAAAGAAAGGTATTTTACTTAAAAGAAAAAGGGTTTTACATTTTAATTATGTATTTTTATATTAATGTAATAATATACAAAATAACAAAATTTAAGTTAGAGGGAAAATATTGCAATTGAAAAATGTAATTTTTTAGAGAAAATCAATATTTGACGTAAATGAATAATAAAAGAGTTATGTTAATTTATATATGTATGAAAAGGAAATGATGGTTTAAAAATAGTGTGAAATAAAAAATCAGAAATGGGCTCAAGGGTTTGAGGCCCAAATGCAAATTGGGGGGAACAAATAGAACAAGGGGGTGAATTAGGAGTTCGCTTGGGCTTATGCGCTGAGAATGGGACGAGGCCCGGGTTGACACCAAATGCTTAGGGTTTGATTATTGTTTTCAAATGGGAATTGTTTTAGGGTTTGTGAGCAGCGGCGGTGTCGCTTGTATCACTTGTCTTCTCCGATTGCGAAACCCTTCGCCTCAGCCACCAGCGCCGCTTGTATCACTTGTCTTCTCCGATTGCAAAACCCTTCGCCTCAGCCACCAGCGCCGTTTGCCCTCCTCCCCTCAGATCACTCAGGCGACGATTAAACCAGGTAGCGCTTTGTCTCGAACTTATTAGGTGTTTTAGACTTCCATGTTATGATTTTACTGCTTCTTTTGATTAAAGCGTTTTGATTTTGTTTTTTTAAAGAGGTTGAAAAGGGAAGAGAAGAGAGTTTACTACCTTTTTGTTTGAGGGAGGAATGGTGGAGGCGCTTAGGAGGCTTTGATGGGCGGAGGGGATGCGCGATGAGAGCGTGACGCTTGCCTGGATCCTGGGTTTGGTGATGTCCTTCTGAAAGCCCTTATATCTTCTTTCTTCTTTTCTTTTATTGTATGCTTATGCTTATGATAGCCCTGGTATGCTTGCCTTTTGTATGATGCCCTTTGTATGAGGCCCTTTGTATGATTCCCTTTGATTTGCCTGTTAAAATGTGATGCCTTTTTTTTATGCCCAGTGATGAACTTTCTGAGGGCTTAGGGTTGACCCTGAATGCTTGAGTATGCTTGAATATGCTTCCTTATCTTCAACCGTCTTGTTGCCTTTGGAATGTTTGTTTCATTATCCCTTTTGCCCAATGATGGTGCTCTTTGAGGGCTTGAGGGTTACAGGTTGGGTGAACTGGTTTTGGTTATGGCCTTGGGTATTTGTTTGTGTTGGAGTTGAATGGTACAGGTTTTTGGTTATTTGTTTGTGTTGGAGTTGAATGGTACAGGTTTTTGGTTATGGCCTCTTGAGGTTTCTGTTTGGATGTATTTGGATTAGGCTTGAAGCTGGACAGGTTTGGATTTACTGGTTTGCTCGCTTAGTATTTTGCAGTCTGAGCTTGACTGCAGGTTATGGTTTATGCAGGTATACTGGTTTAGGCTTTAACAGATTTATGTTAGGCCTTTGACAGGTTATGCTTGTGATGTTTAAGGCTGGAAGGCTTTTGTTTTAAGAGTTTACAGGTTAATGCTGGCTTATGGTTTGGAGATTTCACCCGTTGTGAGGCTTTTGGATAGTTTGTTCTATATCTTTGACAGGTTCAGCAGGCTTGGCCTTTTGTTCATCAGGCTTGGCCTTTTGTTCAGCAGGTTTTGCCTTTTATTCAACAGGTTTTGCCTTTCTTTGTGGTGTATTGGTTTGCCTCTTTCCCTTTACTGTACTGTGTTTAGTTCTTTATATTTTCTTCCTGCCTAAAGCCTAAGCCTGCTTTCTTTGCTCTCTTTTTCTTCTCTCTCAGTACAGTTTATATATTTAAAATATGCTTATGCTGTACTTTTGTTCTGAAAGGGCCACTTGGGAAATGATGACAATGGGATGGTTTGCTTGCATAACCATTTTTCTCTACATATTTGTCCCTTCTTTTGACAGCTTGTACTTTGTATCTTTTCAAATCTTCTTCTTTAATAGCTTGGGTAGCCTTGTGACATTTTGACAGCAAGTTTGAATTTTTCAGTTTGGACTTTGTAGTTTGATTTGCACTTTGGAGTTTTGAGATTTGAACTTATGCAGTTTGGACAATTTGACTTGTGCAATTTTGACTTTTGTGCATTCATTTTTAGCAAATAAATATCCGTCCCTCTTTGTGAACCGGGAGAAATCCCGTGATTTGCAGAGAGGGTTAACTGATCCCAATCAGTGGCCCTTAATGATGAATTTTATATCTGTCTCTTTTATCTATCTGCTATTGACTTTCCTTTTTTTCTTTTGCAGATGAATAATTGAATGGAGGGGAGCAAAGGATAGCAGATGAAGAAATGAAGATTAGAAAAAATATTTAGGATAGTTTTATTTAGGTTTAAATTACTTGTAAAATCATTGTTGTAAATAAATTATAAACAATAATTGTACGAATAATTTAAAAATAAATAAAAGTTTTTATTATCCAATTAATTCTATTTCCTCCTTTTTCAATTATTTACTTATTATTTATAGTTCTTTAAATTAAAATAATTGAAAATTAAATTCCAGCTATTTAATCTTTAGAATAATAAATAATCAACTAAACATTGATTCAACGTTGATCAAAATAATGAACTTGGCGCTTCCATCATCCAAAGCAAAGCACAGTCAAACGCAATAACTGATCAGACGCATTCCCCTTTTTACTGATTTCTTACCAAGCACTGTAAATCCAAACTGAATGTATCCTTTGACTGGTTCAATCAAACAAACGTGAATTCAATCCAAATGCATTCTTTTACTGATTAAGTCAAACAACGTGAATTCAAACCCAAATCTCGGAATAACTTGCAAAGTGCTGTAAAATTTAAATCCTTCTGAGAACGTGCCCACAAAACCCTAATTCTTGATTAAATACCAAAGAACGTTCGCCTGATCAAAGTTGAGCCAAAATCAACCAAAACCCTAAACCAACTGTTTGAAACATTCCAGAGCTCTGAAAAATCAATAAAACCCTAATTTTGCTTGGTTGACAAGAAAAGTCTGTTTGACCGATTCTTGAGCCAGTCTGAAAAATCAGGAAAAGCCTGAAGTTGTTATTTCTTGAGAAAAAATGTGAGGGCAAATTTTGGGGTACAACAGTTGCCCCTGTTCAATCTTCTTGGACCTGAAGAGTTAGATTGGCAAGTTTGCCTTTCGCGACTTGAAGGTAAAAGAAGATTGGACACTAAAGTACCCAGAAAATTTGCACTCGGTGATGTGATGGTAGAGGTGAATGGGCTTAAAGATTCCATTTGGTGATGGGCTTAAAGATGCCATCTGATGCGATAGAATCTTGTCGGGGGATGGGCTTAAAGATGCCATCGGGAAATGGGCTTAAAGATGCCATTTGGCGGCTGCTGATAGGAGGATGGGCTTAAAGATGCCATTTGGTGATGTTGAACTGTATGTCATTGGTGAGTATCATAAAGGCACCCATGTTTTGGAACATCTCTGAATTGGGGGTCCGAATAAGCAATAGATTGACATCCACGTTTTGGAGAATCCGTAAACTATTTTCAGGAGTTGAGATTGAATAAGCAATAGAGCAGCGTCCGTTGTTGGGAAGCGTCCGTAAACTGTTTTTCAAAAAAATGCATCTGAACAAGTTGATAGATTAACATCCGTTGTTGGGAAGAATCCGTAAACTGTTTTCAGAAGTCTTGAGAAGAATTTGAACAAGCAATGGGTTAACATCCGTTACTGGAGAACCCGTGAACTGTTTTCAGAAATCTTGAGAAGAATCTGAACAAGTGATAGGTTAACATCCGTTACGGGAGAACCCGTGAACTGTTTTCAGAAGTCTTGAAGTGGAAGAGGAACCGGTGTAGGGCTTCCTGATGATGTGCTCGTATAAAACTGCATCTGGATGGATCTGGAATAAGTATCAGAATGTCGCCGTGTCCGGGTCACATCTGAACTATTTCTGGATGAATCTTGGGAGATGATCTTTGTCTGTCGATTGATCTTACCTGAAAAGGCAAAGGGTTAGTTATATGCAATGTCATGATGCATGATATGAATTTAAATGGATGCGCATGTAAGCTGGAGAGCTGTCTTGCAAAGGATAGATGAATCCGAGATGGCTGAAGATAAAAGTATCTTGACTGTTGCCGGGAAGAATAATTCCTGGTTGTTGCTGGAGAATAAGGAGCTTGGGTTGCATACCAATCTTCTGGGGAATTCCTGATGACTTCTACTGGGGAGTTCCAATCTAATAGACTCATGCTGGGGAGGTAAGACTGAGAATCTTCAGTTTGGCGGGTAGTATCTCTGTGGGGAGAAGGTTCACTAGTCTGGCTCCGCTGGAGATTGATAATTGGAAGTTTTAGCTTCGCTGGGGATAATGAGACTTGACTCTGAGGGGAGTTAGCTTCTGGAAGGTTCTCTGGCTGGGGATTGCGAGAGTCCTCTGATTGCTGCAGGTGAAGGCTTGGAATCTGAACAAGCGATAGATTGACATCCGTTACTGGAGAATCCGTAAACTGTTTTCAGAACGTTGAGAAGTGTCTGAACAAGCGATAGGTTAACATCCGTTACTGGAGAACCCGTGAACTGTTTTCAGAACATTGAGAAGTGTCTGAACAAGCGATAGGTTAACATCCGTTACTGGAGAACCCGTGAACTGTTTTCAAAAGTTTGAGAAGTTGAATAAGCAATAGAGCAGCATCCGTTGTTGGGAAGCGTCCGTAAACTGTTTTCAAAGGTTGCATCTGAACAAGTTGGTAGATTAACATCTGTTGTTGGGAAGAATCCGTAAACTGTTTTCAGAAGTCTTGAGAAGAATCTGAACAAGTGATAGGTTAACATCCGTTACTGGAGAACCCGTGAACTGTTTTCAGAAGTCTTGAAATTGAATAAGCAATAGAGCAGCATCCGTTGTTGGGAAGCGTCCGTAAACTGTTTTCAAAGGTTGCATCTGAACAAGTTGGTAGATTAACATCCGTTGTTGGGAAGAATCTGTAAACTGTTTTCAGAAGTCTTGAGAAGAATCTGAACAAGTGATAGGTTAACATCCGTTATTGGAGAACCCGTGAACTGTTTTCAGAAGTCTTGAAGTTGAATAGGCAATAGAGCAGCATCCGTTGTTGGGAAGAATCCGTAAACTGTTTTCAAAGGTTGCATTTGAACAAGTTGGTAGATTAACATCCGTTGTTGGGAAGAATCCGTAAACTGTTTTCAGAAGTCTTGAGATTGAAGAGGAACCGGTGTAGGGTTTCCTGATGATGCGTCTGTGTAAAACTATATCTTCCAAGAGGTGATGAAGGAGTCGTTGAAAACTTTTGACATTCGAATGCCCCAAGTGATGGTGACGGAGACTTGCCCCAGGTTCACTGAACTTTTGAGAGATCTGTTGAAACCTTGACTGGACTGCCCCAGGTTAACCGAACATTTGAAAGATCTGTTGAAACCTTGACTGGACTGCCCCAGGTTAACCGTACTTTGAAAAATCTACTGAAACTTGACAGGACTGCCCCAGGTTAATTGGATGGTGACATGCCATGCCCCTTGCTGATAGGTGATTTGTAATGGAGGTGTCATCCTCTTGAAGTGATTTTAACTTACTGAGAGAGTTTTCGTTCCCCCGAACATTCGCTGTATGAAATTCTTTGTTGTCAAACAAAAAGCCAAATGCAGATAGTGATATTCAAGCAATGCAAAGTTTATGTTTGTCTCGAAGTTTTGAAAAAAGCGTTTTTAGCAGAAAACTTTTTATAAGACAGATCAACACAAGATTTAGGGCAAAGCCTTACAGGAGTCAGGATACCTTTTGTAACAGTATGCTTTCGAATTAACCCATGCTTCAATTAGGACTTTTGAAGGGTTGTAACGTGGCTTGGTTCACGGTTTAAGAAACAAAGGATAAAGGCTCAAAGTATATTTGTACCCACCCGCTCTTCGTGATGTTCTTCAACCTAAGCTCAGTTAATTGTGTGTCACACTCTGTTTTGAGTTTGGAACGACTTTTGGGTGATGGTTCACTAGTTGAATTTGGGGAGACAGTCATCATCTCCTCTTTTCTTTTTCAACATTTTTCATGTTGTTGAGTATTTTGTAATGACCTCACTATTTTGATTTTGATTTGTTATCCCTAACTTTTTCCTGACTGTTCCCGTTTTCGAGATTACAGTCAGCGGGATGCCCCAGCTTTCTTAAGTCTCCTTTATAGGTTTTGGCTTGGTGGGCTTTTCTCTTTTGAGAGATTGACTGCCTATGTGATAGGGAACCACCCTTGTCTTTTGATTCCAAAGGAATGATTTTCTTTTTTTTTTAACGTCGTTCGTTGTATCATGAACTGAGAGTTTGCGACTTCAATGCGCATTTTCTTTTGAATTTACTGAGATACTACCCTGCCCCAGGTTTATATCAAAGGTTTCAATTGTTTAGAACAGAAAATTCCTACTTCTTTGGCTCGAAGGGGTTGACTAGGGATTAACTTCCTTATAACTCCAGTGTTTGGGAATTGAAAGAAATGCTTGTACATCATCAGCAAGGTCTGTTCGAAAGCATACTGTATAAGATCATGGTATTGTTTCGTCATCCTCCCTCTAAAGGTGATCAGTGCATTTTGATGCACATTACTCTACGGTTGTACTTATACATTTCCATGGTTTGCTTGTCTTATTTTTGTATTTTATAATGTTTTTATATTTTAATTTATTTTTATTGTTATTTGATTTTCGTATTTAATTTTCAGCTTTAGAAGTCTGCACGGAAACGATCATAACTGGAGTTCCAGAAGTCCGATTGAGGCGTTCTAATAATCGACGGAAAGTTAAGAGAAAGAGCTACAATTCTTATGTTGGAGTCGAAGTCAGAATCGGATTGTAGAAGGGCCATAAAATTCGTTGAAGTTGCAGCACTAGTTTTAGTTAAGTTTCGGGTCAATTAGTTTTGGGCCTGGGTCGTATGTTTGACCCAGTTGGATTGTAAAACGGGTTGTACTCTTTCCCCTTAGGGTAGCAGCCGCGGTACTGTAGCAGCAATCTTCCATTGACGATTTTGATTGTAAGCTTGTAAGAATGGCCATGGAGAACTAATCACTTTTGATTGATCTACCGAATTCAGGTTCCGAAACTATGAGATTATTATAAGTTTTGCAATAAAATTCCTTTTCCTTCAATTATATATTTTGTTTATCTTTTGCTTAATTTGATATTCGTAATATATATTGTTTGGTTCGATTGATCTATGTTTTTCAATTTATCTGCGTGTTTATCGTATGCTTAATCGTTAAACCGTTTATCGCTTAACCGGATGCTTAATTCGGCAAACGAAAAATATAATTCGTATAATATTGTTGCGCTTGTTGATTATATTGTAATCGAACGGGAAAGGAATCCGCTTAGGATAGTGAGATTTTAATAATCGATGATTGGTAGGAACTGAATCGGTAGATTGACTTATTTTCATAATCACTTTTTTCAAAACAACTTATTTTCATAATCACTTTTGATAATCATTTTTCGACCAAACCAAACCCCCCCAATTTCGTTTTTAGTTAGTAAAACCCAAGAGTCCTTGAGAGACGATACACGAGTTACCGTTACCGTCGTTACTACAGTTTTGCAATTTAACTCGTTTTTGACCCGCGCGCGACAGCGGATCAAATTGGCACCGTTGTCGGGGACTCTTGTGAATATTAACTGATATTAGAGTCTTAAGTGTAGTGTTTGTGCGTTTTGGCCATAGGTTCCTCGCGGTTTCGGCCATAACGCCTTTTGAGTCGAAAAGTCGGTTTTCGGAAAAATTGCACCGTTTTGAAAATCTGTCCCGACAGTTAGGTGTGAAAAAATTCCCTGATCAAAAATCACTTACTACATAGTAGTATGTGAAAAAAATTTCGAATCGCGAAAAAAGCCTTTTTACTATTTTTAAAGATTTATTTTCTGTTTTCATAGAGTCAAAAAAATCCAAAAAAAATTTCAAAATTTTATTTTTACGTCATTTGATTATTTTCGGTGTCAGTTTATTTTTTTGAATTGTTTTTAATCGATTTGCTTCATTTTGTTTGTTTTAGGGACATAGTTGGCATTTTCACGATTGTTGTTGCATTGCTGTGCACTAGTCCTGGCTACTAGATCTTCTTGTCCTGAACTTGTTGCTTTTGATCCTGAGGTAGAAAGAACCTTGCACACACTTCGTAGAGCAGGCCAGGCTAGCAATAGTTCACCTTCACCGACCATAGTTGAGTCTGATTCTGAGTCCGACTGTTTGCATAACTTGTTTGCTTCTGATTCTGAATTTGCTTTTGAAATGGATGACAATAGAACTCTAAGACAACTTGCAGCCCCTGATGTGAATTATAATGGCTTGTGTATTGAGTATGGTGCTGTTGCTGTTCCTTTTGAATTAAAATCGGGTTTAATACACTTGTTGCCAAAGTTTAATGGTCTTGCAGGTGAGGATCCGCACAAACATTTGAAGGAATTCCAGGTGGTGTGCTCTACACCATTGAAGCCTGAAGGGATCACTGAAGATCATATCAAGCTTCGTGCTTTTCCTTTTTCTTTGCAGGGTGCAGCGAAGGATTGGATATATGATCTCGAACCGAATTCAATCACAAGTTGGAATGCTCTGAAAAGAGTGTTCTTGGAGAGATATTTTCCTGCCTCTAGAGCTGCTTCAATCCGAAAAGAGATTTGTGGCATTAGACAAGATAACGAGTCATTGGCTGAGTACTGGGATAGGTTCAAGAAGTTAGTTTCAAGCTGCCCTCAACATCAGATTACCGAGCAACTTCTCATTCAGTACTTTTATGAGGGGTTGTTACCTATGGATAGAAACATTCTTGATGCTGCTAGTGGTGGAGCACTTGTTGACAAAACTCCAGCTGCTACCAGGGCCCTCATTGAAAATATGTCCTTAAATTCCCAGCAGTTCACCACTCGAACCAATTCTGTCCAGACCAAGGGTGTACATCAAATTCAAGGTTCCTCGAACAGAGCTTTAGAAACCAGAATTGATGAGCTGACCGCTTTAGTCAAACAACTTGCAGTAGCGAAACCTCAAACAGCAACTGTATGTGGCATTTGTACAGCTCATGATCATCCCACTGATACTTGTCCTCTTCTGAAAGATGATACTGTTACCGAGCTGCCTCAAGCTTATGCAGCCAACCTTTACAACCAGAACAGGTACAACAACACCCCTGACTTGTCCACCAACAAATATCACCCCAATTGGAGGAATCATCCCAACCTTCGATATGGAAATCAGCAGCCCTCACAACAACAACTCACCGTTCCACTACCCCAGCCACATCACACCCCTCCAGCTACTACTTCCGGACCATCCTTGGAAGATCTTGTTAAACAAATGGCCGTGAACAACCTTCAGTTCCAACAAAGAACCGACACTAGCATTCAGACCTTGACCACACAGATGGGACAACTTGCTACTCAAATAAATAATATGCAAGCTCAAGGTTCGAACCAACTTCCAGCATAAACTGTTGTCAATCCGAATGGTAATGCTAATGTGAGCGCTATTTCTTTGAGATCCGGAAAAGTTACAGAACCAGCCCCTGAAAAAAATAAAAAAGTCATTGAGGTAACTTCTGAACTTTCTCCATCTGAACCTTCCCCTGCTGCACTTTCTTCTCCTTCTTCTGTTATGGTCGAAACTGAAAAAATTAGAGAAAAGGAGTATGTGCCACCAGTCCCCTTCCCACATAGAGTTCTGAAAAATAAAATAATTGAGGAGGGAGACAAAGAAAGAGAGATTTTGGATGTGTTTCGAAAGGTGGCGGTAAATATTCCGCTACTTGATGTTATAAAACAGGTTCCTAAGTATGCAAAGTTTCTGAAAGATTTGTGTACTAACAAGAGGAGGATTAAGGGAAGTGAAAGAGTGAACTTAGGACGAAATATTTCTGCCTTTATTCAGCCCAAACAATCATCTGACAAGGCTGTAAGTGAGCAAAATGTTTCAGCCCTCACTACTCAGGTGCTGCCACAAAAGCAGAAGGATCCGGGAACATTTGCTATTCCTTGTACCATCGGGGATAGTAAATTTGAGAATTGCATGCTTGATTTGGGAGCGGGCATTAATGTTATGCCTACTTCTGTTTATAATAACCTTTGTCTTAGCCCTTTGCAGCATACAGGTTTAATCATTCAATTGGCAAACAGGAGCAACGCTCGACCCGCCGGGGTTGTCGAAGATGTCCTTGTTCAAGTTAACGATTTGATTTTTCCTGCAGATTTTTATATTCTAGACATGGAAGGCGAAACCAAGACAACCAGAGCTCCCATAATTTTAGGCAGACCGTTCATGAAAACGGCAAAAACGAAGATTGATGTTGACGATGGAACCATGTCCATGGAATTTGGTGACATTGTCGCAAAATTCAACATTTTTGACGCCATGAAACATCCCTTGGAGGAGCATTCCGTTTTTCACATTGAGTTGATTTCTGAACTAGTTGATGATAGTTGTTCTGAATTATTTGCACTTGATTTTCCATCTCTCTCTGATTTTGATGATACTTATTCATGTCCTGATTGCACTGACACTAACGTTTGTGTTCTTTGTGCTGAGATTGATGCTTCCTTGCAGCCTGATACATTTCCTACATGTGAAGTTGTTACCGATGAGGCTGTTTTTGTCGTCGATGATCTTGACATCCCGGCTGCCCCAAGCATTCCATCCATCGAGCAGCCCCCGTCCTTAGAGCTAAAAGAGCTCCCTGGGAACCTGAAATATGCTTACTTGGAGCATAATGAAAAACTTCCTGTTATTATCTCTTCTAACCTTGATTTCAATCAAGAAGACAGACTTTTGCAGGTATTGAAGAGGCACAAGAAAGCAATCGGGTGGACATTAGCCGACCTTCCAGGTATTAGTCCTTCGATGTGCATGCACAGGATTTTACTTGAGGATGGAGCGAAAACAGTAAGGCAGCCCCAAAGGAGGCTTAATCCTTTGATTCTTGATGTTGTAAAGAAAGAGGTAACCAAACTCTTGCAAGCAGGTATCATTTATCCTATCTCTGACAGTAAGTGGGTAAGTCCAGTGCAGGTTGTACCTAAGAAATCTGGACTCACAGTGGTAAAAAATGAAAAGAATGAACTTGTTCCCACTAGAGTCCAGAACAGCTGGAGAGTTTGTATTGATTACGGGAGACTGAACCAGGCTACTAGAAAGGATCATTTTCCTTTGCCATTCATTGACCAGATGCTTGAACGGCTAGCTGGTAAATCACATTATTGTTTTCTTGATGGTTTTTCAGGTTACTTTCAGATTCATATTGCACCTGAAGATCAAGAAAAAACCACTTTCACGTGCCCATTCGGTACATTTGCTTACAGGAAGATGCCTTTTGGCCTTTGCAATGCTCCTGGCACTTTCCAACGATGCATGATGAGTATTTTCTCTAATTTTATTGAAAATTGCATGGAAGTGTTTATGGATGACTTTACTGTCTATGGTTCTTCTTTTGATGCATGCTTGAACAGTTTAAGCTTGATTTTAGAAAGATGCATCGAGACTAACCTTGTGTTGAATTATGAAAAGTGTCATTTTATGGTTGAGCAGGGAATTGTCCTTGGTCACATTATTTCTGAAAAAGGAATTTTTGTTGAACCTGCTAAGATTGATGTGATTTCTACACTTCCTTACCCTTCTTGCATTCGCGAGATTCGTTCTTTTCTTGGTCATGCAGGTTTTTACAGGCGTTTCATCAAGGATTTCAGAAAGATAGCTCTTCCGTTGTCGAACTTGTTGAAGAATGACGTCACTTTCGATTTTGATGACAAATGCAAACAAGCGTTTGACTTCTTGAAGAAAGCATTGACCTCCGCTCCCATCATTCAGCCCCCTGACTGGACACTTCCTTTTGAGCTTATGTGTGATGCTTCGAATTATGCTGTTGGGGCTGTCCTTGCACAAAGAGTTGACAAGGCTGCCCATGTTATTTACTATGCTTCTAGGACTTTAGATTCTGCGCAGTCAAATTACACTACCACTGAAAAAGAACTGCTAGCTATTGGTTTTGCTCTTGACAAATTCAGATCTTATTTGCTAGGTTCCAAGGTTGTTGTTTTTACTGACCATGCAGCTTTAAAGTACTTGCTGAAGAAGCCGGATGCAAAACCGAGATTGATTCGGTGGATGTTGTTGCTCCAGGAGTTTAATATCGAGATTAAAGACAAAAGTGGAGCTGAGAACCTAGTGGCTGACCACTTAAGCAGGATAGAGAGAGATGAAGACCCTTTTCCTATTCAGGATGACTTTCCTGATGAGCAGTTGTTTCTTTTGCACAGGATTACACCTTGGTTTGCTGACATTGTTAATTTTCTTGTTGCTGGTGTTTTTCCCACAGGTGCATCGAGAGCACAGGTTCACAAACTCAAGAGTGATGCCAAGTATTATGTTTGGGATGATCCATATCTATGGAAGTTTGGTAGTGATCAGGTAATCAGGAGATGTGTCCCCGACAATGAGATTGAATCTATTTTGAAATTTTCTCATGCATCTCAAGTCGGCGGACACTTCGGTCCTCAAAGGACTGCGAGAAAAGTCCTTGATTCAGGTTTCTATTGGCCAACTATTTTTAAGGATGCTTTTGAGACTTAGCGCACTTGTAAAGAGTGCCAGATAGCAGGTACAAACATCACTCGCAAGAGTGAAATGCCTCAGCAGCCGATGCTTTTCTGTGAGGTATTTGATGTATGGGGAATCGATTTCATGGGTCCTTTTCCTGTATCATTTGGTTTCCTTTACATTTTACTTGTTGTTGATTATGTTTCAAAGTGGGTGGAAGCTATCCCCACTAGGACTAATGATTCTCGAGTTGTTGCAGATTTTGTCAGGTCTAATATCTTTTGCAGGTTTGGAATACCGCGAGCCATCATAAGTGACCAAGGCACTCATTTCTGTAACCGCACCATGGAAGCTTTACTCCGAAAGTATGGAGTTGTGCACAGAGTCTCTACTGCATATCACCCACAGACTAATGGGCAAGCTGAGATCTCAAACAGGGAGATCAAACAGGTTTTAGAGAAAATGGTGCAGCCAAACAGGAAAGATTGGAGCCGTCGTCTAGAAGACGCACTTTGGGCTCAAAGGACAGCTTTCAAGACACCCATTGGGATGTCTCCTTATCGACTTGTTTTTGGTAAGGCATGTCATCTTCCTGTTGAGATAGAACACCGTGCTTTTTGGGCGGTGAAAAGTTGTAATTTGGAGATGCAACAAGCAGGTATTGAAAGAAAACTCCAATTACAACAGTTGGAAGAGCTTAGATTAGAGGCTTATGAGAGCTCTAGGATTTATAAAGAGAAAACTAAGCACTTCCATGATAAAATGATTTCTAGGAAGGAATTTTCTGTGGGCCAACAGGTTTTACTGTTTAACTCTCGCCTTAAGCTTATGGCTGGGAAACTTCGATCCAAATGGATTGGCCCCTTTGTTGTTACTAATGTTTTCCCTCATGGTGCAGTAGAAATAAAAAGTGCAGGTACTGACAAAATCTTCAAGGTTAACGGGCAGCGGCTGAAGTTATTCCATGAAAGTTCGGTGCCTGAAAATGTCAGCATAGAGGAGCTTTCTTTGGAAGCACCTAACTACACTGCAACTTGATCAGGGAGTCCTTCTTTCCTTCTCTCTGCTTTATTAGTAATGTCCTTTCATTGAGGGCAATGCTTAGTTTAAGTGTGGGGGAGGAAATCGTGTGTTTTATTTGTTTTTGTTTGTTAGTTTTTTTTTATTTAATTTCAACCAATAAAAAAATGCATCTTCTTGAAAGTTTTAGGCTATAGACTGATTTGAGTCGGGTTTGCGAAGACGTGGGAAAAATTCACAAGATCGGTATCGTTCTAACACCGTAAGTCTCCTACATATGGAAATTGATTTGAATTTGTTATTATGTTTTAGCCTTAATTTCTCATTCTTTGACAGCTCTTGAGTAGTTTATTTCAGCAGTCGGCACCATCTCTCACACACTTTACGCAGGAAAACCGATGAATATAAGTGAATGTTCCGAAAAGAGAAAAAAAAGAGAGAAAAGAAAAAGAGAATAAACCTTCTAAGTTTGGTGACCCTCACCCGGTCACTTAACCCAACGGTTGTGTAATCTTCAAAAAAAAAGATTTTAAAACTCTTTGTTAGTTGGTTCAGCGGTTTCTGGTGCTGAACTTGGTAGGGAGGATTACGATCCGATCCCCCGCAACTACATCTGAGTAAACAAAGGGTTATGCCACGTAAGTACCGGAACCCCGTGCAAAAGGATCAGAGTCACTAACCGGTCGTCCTGCTATAAGTGTGTGGAGATAACGGGCTTAATGTGATTGCACCTGAATGAAAAAGAGCAAAAAGGATGAGTAAGTTAGGCTATGGTATAATAATATGATTTGATATTGGTTTGTGTATTTAGGAGGCTTATGTCTGCAGATCTGTGGTTAGTGTTCTTACGATGTCCTTAGTGTGCAAGATTAGTACCTATTGATGCAAACTTACCCGAAGAAGATTTGTAGCCTAGGATAAGTAACTGTTGATGTATTTGTGCTTTCTTTGTTTTGTTTTTCATTTTGCTCGGAGTGCAAAAGTTCAAGTGTGGGGGAATTTGATCAGTGCATTTTGATGCACATTACTCTACGGTTGTACTTATACATTTCCATGGTTTGCTTGTCTTATTTTTGTATTTTATAATGTTTTTATATTTTAATTTATTTTTATTGTTATTTGATTTTCGTATTTAATTTTCAGCTTTAGAAGTCTGCACGGAAACGATCATAACTGGAGTTCCAGAAGTCCGATTGAGGCGTTCTAATAATCGACGGAAAGCTAAGAGAAAGAGCTACAATTCTTATGTTGGAGTCGAAGTCAGAATCGGACTGTAGAAGGGCCATAAAATTCGTTAAAGTTGCAGCACTAGTCTTAGTTAAGTTTCGGGTCAATTAGTTTTGGGCCTGGGTCGTATGTTTGACCCAGTTGGATTGTAAAACGGGTTGTACTCTTTCCCCTTAGGGTAGCAGCCGCGGTACTGTAGCAGCAATCTTCCATCGACGATTTTGATTGTAAGCTTGTACGAATGGCCATGGAGAACTAATCACTTTTGATTGATCTACCGAATTCAGGTTCCGAAACTATGAGATTATTATAAGTTTTGCAATAAAATTCCTTTTCCTTCAATTATATATTTTGTTTATCTTTTGCTTAATTTGATATTCGTAATATATATTGTTTGGTTCGATTGATCTATGTTTTTCAATTTATCTGCGTGTTTATCGTATGCTTAATCGTTAAACCGTTTATCGCTTAACCGGATGCTTAATTCGGCAAACGAAAAATATAATTCGTATAATATTGTTGCGCTTGTTGATTATATTGTAATCGAACGGGAAAGGAATCCGCTTAGGATAGTGAGATTTTAATAATCGATGATTGGTAGGAACTGAATCGGTAGATTGACTTATTTTCATAATCACTTTTTTCAAAACAACTTATTTTCATAATCACTTTTGATAATCATTTTTCGACCAAACCAAACCCCCCCAATTTCGTTTTTAGTTAGTAAAACCCAAGAGTCCTTGAGAGACGATACACGAGTTACCGTTACCGTCGTTACTACAGTTTTGCAATTTAACTCGTTCTTGACCCGCGCGCGACAGCGGATCAAAAGGCTTACAGCTTTTTATCAAGAGTCAAATATCATAAAGAAAAGCATAAGAGTAGTGAAACGAATGGATGAATTCAAGACAAACATATGCAATGCATTAATGAAAACAGAGTTTAACATCAACAGATAATTGTTTGACAGCAAAAGAAATTACAACTTTGAAAATTCAAAAAGAAGCAAAAGTCTTTCAGCTTGAGCTTCGTCACTTCAAGTGGAGAACCCTTTAACGGAAGATTTTCATCTCGCCGTCTGGCATGAATTCCAGCACCCCAATGTCGATCAGATCTTGAATCTTGTTCTTCAAGGCCCAACAGTCATTGGTGTCGTGTCCCGGGCTGTAGGAGTGGTAAACACAAAATGCGTCGGGACGATAGTTAGGAGAGGAGGTTTTGAGCTTTTGAGGAGGATCCTTCAAGGTAAGCAGGTTGACCTCCAACAGACGCTTTAGTATGAAGAATGATGGTATTTCAGTCTCTGTGAACTGTCTTCCCGACGTTTCTTGCTTACACCGATTACCCCGTTGACGCTGGCGAGGTTGTTGATGGGCTTGTGACCCTGAAGCAAGCGAAGGAGCCTTCCCCTTGTCTTCTTGAGTGGATGGAGGCTGAGAGGTGACTTGCTCTTCAACCTCAGATGTTTGTCCCAATTGGTTATTTGGAAGCAGTTGGCGGACAAGAACTCTGAGTTCCTCTTGTCTTTGAGATAGGTCTTGGATGAGAGCCATCTGGCCCACCAACTATCCCATCATTTGGGTCCTTAATGTTGTCAGATCAAACTGCATCTCTGCAAGCTGATCACTCCTGGCATTGTTGGAATTCTCCAAGCCCTTTGTGAGGAGAGCTTTCATTTCTTCTTGCCCCAGAGACAAGTTCAGGAACATCTTCTGCAGCTGAGCAGTCTGGTCTTGGATGTCTTTGACAGACCTTTCTAGAGCCATCTCTTACTGAAATAAACAGCAGGAGAGTAAGGAAACCTGAAAAAGGAAAGACTGTCAAAATGCAATGCATGATATGTGGATGCATGCTTTCAAGGATCTCTTGGGGTAAACACAAGAAAATGTTAGAGGTTGAACTTGGATCTTTGATTGGAGAACTTTGCACCGGTGGATGTCTTTCCACTAGAATCAAGCTCACCATGTCAAGTGGGTCATAGCCACTGATTCAAGTTGTTGTACTTGAACTTTGACTGGAGAACTTTGTATCGGTGGATGTCTTTCCACGAGAATCAAGCTCACTGTGATACGGTGGGAGAACTGACTATGAGTTTTGCGTTTGTATTCGCACTTGTGCGGTTTAGCAAGAGTCGCCACCGACTTTTTATTTTATCCTAAAGGAAAGGTTAAAAAAGCACAGCAAAAACCTTTTGAGATATTTCGTGGGTCCGGGGGGTAGATTATGAAAAGGGAAGGTATTAGCACCCTCTTCATCCATGGTTATCCATGGGCTCTTAGTTACTTGGTTTTTTAGATCACTTGCCTTGATTTTTGATTGCTTGAAAATGGTGTGTAGGTGTGTGTGTTTTTGAAAATGTTTTGGAAGAAGATGCCTTGTCTTAGGCTAACCTTGTAACAATTCTTTACTCGAGTATTTTACAAAGGCGTGTATCTTTTCGAAAAGATGTTTCAAAATGTTTTGAGAGTTTGTTTTGAAAGTGCTTGTGGAATGTGGTTTTTGAAAAGGAGGCAAGTGTTTTTGCAAGTTGATCTCAAGTAACTAAGAGTTTTGTCTACCCTATTGTACTCAAAGGTTTTCTCTATGTTTTCAACCCTTTTTTAACAATTTTTTTCCACCATTGAATTTGGTGGACAATCTTGCGTTTAGGATGTTTAACGGGACGGGCGCGGGTCATCGTATGGACCATGAATGCAATGGTGCCAAGCGTCTTTGGCAATTTGCTTTGAAGGGACTATGATCATTCCGTTTTAGGCAACATTCGAAAGCGTCATCGAGGGACTTATGATCATTTAAATTTGTTTTGCCAAAGACACTCGACGTGCAAGCATGGCCCATTTTGGAAGGCAACATGTGGGATTACCCTAGAGGGTGCAAGTGTGATTGTGTATTGATTTCATGTATTTGTCTTGTATTAAGTTATCTAGCGTTTGATTTTATGTACATGCAAACCCTAGGTCTAACCAAGGTATAATTGAAAGCGGTAAATTGCGAAAATGTAAAGTCTACACTATTACAAATAGTATCCGGGAGTGGGGGTACAATATTCACAAATGGGGATGAGACTTATAGTATCCAATAAGTTACAACCAAATCGAATTTGCGATCAAATGTAAATAATGTATATCAATGTATGGAAATAGCAATTGTATATGTGTCAAGTGTATAATGTGAAATGTATTGTAAGTGTAATTATTTACAGGTTAGAGATGTGAATTTAAATGTGTATTAAGTATTATTTTGACCTAAAGAATTAAATGTTTATTTAAGTAATAATTGTAATCTTTGTATTTTCTTTAATATATACAAAAAAGAATATTTTGATTAAAAGTTCTAAGTTCTAATTATGTATATAAAAAAAAGTATTTTTATTTATTATGTACAAAAAGTATGTTTTAGTTAAATATCAAGAATTAAATTACGTATATTAGAAAAAAAATGTATTTTTAATTGTATTTGTATAAAAAGTATTATTTTAATTAAATGTTAAGAATTTAAAGTATATATATATATATATATATATATATATATATATATATATATATATATATATATATATATATATATATATATATATATATATATATATATATATATATATATATATATATATATATATATATATATATATAACGTATTTTTAAGTATTTTTGCATTGAAATACTATTGTCATATTTTGTATTTTTATTTAATTATGTTAGTATTCCATTTTTTTTTATACAAAGTTAATGTATTATTTCAAAAAAGTTAAGTTAAAAGAAAAAATAAACAAATTTTAGTTTGTAAAAAAGAAAGAATGAAAAGAAGAAATAAATGGGCTTGGGCCCAAGCAAAAGAGCAAAGAAAAGAAAAGGGGGTGTGTTTGTTAATTTGGCAACCGGGCTTAGGCGTTTGAGAGGGCAAGGCCCATTAGCATTTTAACACAGTTTTAGGGTTATGAGAATTGTTCTTCAGTTGGGATATTTGGCTTAGGGTTTGTGAGCAGCAACGCTCATCTTTCTCGTTCTCGTCTTCTTCGCGTCCTTCTTCGTTCGCTTCTGAATTCCTTGATGGCCACCAGCGCTCTCCAGTCTCCTCTTCCCTCTAGCGAAGGCATTAGGGGGTAACGGATTCGGTGAGTTCATTTTCTAATTCGATTAGGTTTGTTACGATTGGCATGTGTGGATTTTGTTCATTTCTGATTCTTATTGCAATGATTGTTGAGGTATTATGAAAGAAAGGTGAGGATGAAATACTACCTGGAGAAGGAGGAAGGAAGGTGGGGAAGGCTAGGAGGCCGGGACGGCGAGGTTTGACGCTGTGGACTTTGCTTCTGTTGCCTGGTATTTCGTTCCTTTTGTCCCTGAGTTGCCTCTTCTGTATGCTTGTTTAATGTGATGCTTTTTCTTTATGCCCAGTGATGAACTTTCTGAGGGCTTTGTTTACATGCTTATGTTGCCTTTGTTGCCTGTTTACTTCTTCTCTGAGTCGCCTTGTTGCTCACTTCTGTCGCCTCTGAGTTGCCTTTAACACTTGCTTTTGAATGTCTTTGAATGTCTTCTGTTTATGTTGCCTTGAGTGTTGGCCTTTGAGCGTTTTGCCTGTGATGAGGATTTCTGAGGCCTTGAATGCTATAACTGTAACATGCTATTGTTGAAGCTTTTGCTTTGATTAGCCTCTCTTTTTCTTCTTCTACTGTATGCTTGAATTAATGGCCCATAATGATGTTGTCTGAGGCTTGCCTTTGTTTACCACTGAATATGCGTTTGGTTGCCTGGGATTTGATTTGAATGGTGTTGGTGTCCAGGCAGGTATGATACTTGAACAGGTTCAGCAGGTTTTTTCTTTTGCTGGTTATGGCCTTGGTATCTCTAGCAGGTTAATGGCCTTGGGGATTTTATGCAGGCCTGATAGAGGTTTTGTGGCCATTAGCAGGTTTTTGGCTTTGAGGCCCAGGCTTGGTCTGGCTTTTGATTTATGTTGTAGTTTTTTGGTTTGATGTTTGATGGTGGTGGAGGGTTTTGATAATGGTTATGGAAGACAGGTTTTAACTTGTTTTGGCCATCTTGTTTATGGTTGTATGCAGGTTAATGGTTGTTGGCCATAGTTGTGGTCTGGTTTATGCAGTAGGCAGGTCTTGTGCTTCAGGTTTTAACTGGTTTGCTGGTTTATTATGGTTTATTGGCTTGACAGTAGGAAATGGTTTATGTTTTTTGCTTCAGGTTTAAGGTTGGGAGGCTTATCAGTTTGTATATTTTCTTTGTGTTGGTTTTTTGTTCTCCCCCCCCCCCCCCCTACTGTGTTCAGTTCTTGTGTTTTTTATATTTTTCTTCCTTCCTGCCTAAAGCCTAAAAACCTGCTCTCTTTTTTTCTCTTCTTTTTTCTCTCTCAGTACAGTTAAATATATTAAACTATGTTTGTGCTGTACCTTTGTTCTGAAAGGGCCACCCTTATCTTGGGAAATGATGAAAACAAAATGTTTTGCTTGCATAATAGATTTCCTCTGCATATTGTCTCTTCTTTTGACAGCTTTTGTACTTTGTATCTTTTCCAAATCTTCTTTATTGACAGCTTTGAGTAGCCTTTTGGATAGTAACTTGCATTTTTGGCAGAAAGTTTTAGTTTGGAGGTTGTGATTCAGTTTGGACCTTTAGTTGGGTTTGAATTTGTGCAGTACTGTTTGAGATTTTTGAGTTGTGCAATGTGTTGACAAACTTTGCATTTTTTCAACTTTGCATTCATGATTAGCAAATAAAATTCTTCCCTCTTTGTGAACCGGGAGAAATCCCGTGATTTGCAGAGAGGGTTAACTGATCCCAATCAGTGGCCCTTAATGATGAACTGTCTTTTATTTATCTGTCATTTATTATTTTATCTGCTTTTTGACTTTTCTTCCTTTCTTTTGCAGATGAATATTTGAATGGAGAGGGGTACTAAATGAAGAATGAAGAATTAGAAAAAATAGGATAATTTTCTTTTTATTTAACTTTAAATTAATGTAAAATCATTGCTTGTAATTAAATTATAAACAATAATTGTACAAATAATTTAAGAATAAATAAAAGTTTTCACTATCCAATTAATTCTATTTCTTTCTTTATTGTTTATTTATTATTTAAAATTCTTTGAATTAAAATAATTGAAAAATAAATTCCAATCACTTAACCTCAGAATAATAAATAATTTAAATTAACAATGCTTTAGCAATTTGAGCAGTTAAACCTGGCATTTCCAATATCCAAAGTGTTGTACCCCAAAATTTGCCCTCCCATATTCTTCAAGATTTGCAAAGAGCATGCTTCAAAATTCCCCAAGGGTTGCACAGTTCAAGGGCCTCCTAACAATAAAAAATTAGGGTTTTGGTTCTGACAAAGAAATTGAAGTTTCCAAGGGTCCAATAAAGTCCCACATGCCTACAAACATGGTCAAGCATCCTCATACCAAGTTTCAAGACTTACAGCACAAAATTGCACAGTCAAAAACCCTAATTGCCCTACAGTCAACTACAGGGGCAAAATGGTCATTTGACAGTCAAAAGTTCAAATTTTTGGTCAACATCTTATTTTGAAACCACAAACATCATTTGATCAATTCTTGATCATGATTTTCACAGCTTGGCTCAAAAAATCTCAAAATGCAAAAGTTTCCATATTTGGACAGTTGAAAAAGTCAATTGTAACTTGACCAAGGCATAACTTCCACATGGATTATCAGAAAAATTCCATCCAAAGCTCATTTTGAAGAGAAATACATTTCCTACAACTCCTCTTCACACTTCAAGTCCAAGAAATGCTCTCACAAAAAGTTATCAATTTCAACATTATAGGTCATTTTCAAAAGTCAACAAAAAGGGACTTTAAGTCAAAGGCCATAACTTGAGATGGGTAAATCAAAATGACATGGGACCAAAGGCATTGGTTAGAGAACTTCAAGACCGTTCCAAAATGTCCAAGAACATGATCAAAGCTTAAAAATTGAGCAAGATATGCCTTGTGGAAGTTGGGAAATTTTTGGATATTTTGAAATGTCAAGTTTGCTTCAAATGCCTTAAAATTGCTAATGGGCCACATTTTCTTCCAAGAATCATCATCCAAAGCATGTGCACGACCATTTTGCCCAAAGGGAAGTTATTCATCATTTTTATTTATTTATTTGAATTTTTAATTGCTAATAATTCATTTATTTAAAATAAATATGTGGAAAATACCAAAGCAAACTTTTTAAATCTTTTTATGCATGGAATAACCTCAAGATTTCGTGCATGATCAGATAGGGAAAGAATCAAGTTGATTGGACATGATTGGTATTAAATATGCATGGAAAAGATTGAAAAATATATGCATAAAAATCAAATATCTTGTACATCAATGCAAAGGGTTTTGGATCCAATTTTCAACCCTAATCAGTTCCAATACTTATACTCATGCAAACCCTAGTCCAAGGAACCAAAAAAGCTGCGCCAAAAACCTCTTATGCACTTTGCAATTTTGGTGAAGAAAGTCAAAATTGTTCTCCTATTTTTAGCAGGTTTCAAGGCCAAACGACCATTCTATCACCTTCCTGAGATATCAAGGGAACTTCCTGAATCAAAATCATAAGCTCTAACACCAAGAAACGGTAGAAGCATGTCCCACTTTTCAGAAATATATTCATAATCGCATATTGAATTACATACATCTTTCATGTGTTTTCTTTACTGATTTACACTAATCTAAGCATTCTAAAGCTAACCATATGTTTTAATTGAGTTTTCATGCATCATATGAGAATCCACCATTGGAGTGTTTTAGGGTTGCAGAGGTTCAAATTTGGGGATTTACGTTCAAAGAAAAATTGAGACACGAGACTGGTACCATTAGAACCAAGAGCTTCCAACGAATTCAATGCTTAGGTCGCGCCCAATTTCTGATCAAAGACGGGCTAATCTCTATTTTTCTATATACCATGTAGTGGGGGTTTAAAACCCCCGCAATCCTGTTTATGTTTTTTCAGGCAAACGCAGGGCACTTGGAGAAGAAGGTGAGGTGTGTTCAGGGGATTGGCTCATTTAAATTTTTGCGCGAAAATTAACCACTGACCATTATTTTGCATTATATTATTTATTTGTTACATTATATACAAAGCGCGTGAATGGCATGGTTAGTGGACGAAGCACTTGGTAAACTTTGGGACCTGGGTTCGATTCCCAGGTCCCCTCACTTTCTCCCTATTATTTTTCTTTCTATGCTAACCTGCAGCGCACACTCCAGAAGTGCATCATATACTTCATGCTCTAGCACGCCACTTGTCCCACAACCTCCATCCAATGGCCAGGATCTGAGGTCTATGGAACGTTGCAGTCAACGCATACACATGCTCCCATGAAAAGTCAGAAAGGGCCTTAAATCACTGGGCCTAATTGCCACAATATGACCTCCAAACTGGGGTCAGCACCCCCAAGGGTTTGCTCTCTTTCAATTTCTTCTCTATTTTTATTTATTTTGTTTAGTTTCAATTTAATTCTTTAAATCAATATTTTCATAATATAAAGATAACAAAAAATCAGAAAGTCATAAAATTAAAATATATTTTATTTAATGTTATTTTGTAAATAAAATCTTGTTAATTAATTTAGTTTTAAATTCTAGGCACAATTTTAAACATTTTTTTATAAACTTAAAATTTGTAGAATTAGGTTTTAATTACTTTTATCTTTTTCTTTTCCTTTCTCATTATTAATAATTAATTATTTTTTGTAAATAAAACTTGCTATTAATTAATTAGGTTTAATTTTAGATTCAATTTTAACATTTTTCTTAATAAATAAAAATAATTAGAATTAGGGTTAATTAATATTTTAATTCCATTTAATTCTCATAAAAATCCATAAATACAAAAAACTCAAAAAATATTTTCCTTTTTATTTTAATTTAATTAATTTGTTAATCGTAATTTAATTTCGTTAAAAAAGGGTCCAACGCCCTCGCATTCGATAATAATTCCAATTCGCGCATTTATTTCCTTTCTTATAATTTTTAATGTAATTCTCCCAAAGCCATGTAATTCAGACATTTATATTTCTCGCATCTTTATTTTATGTCAAATCGGGTCCGGGATTTATTTGGCGATGTGGACCCGCGCCTTTGTAATAGTTTAGGAACTTTAATTTCCGCACTCTTTTAACTGTTAATTAAATTGCATGCAAGAATGAATGTCTAAATAAAAACAAAAGCGTAGATCACCCATGACATGAACAAGACAAAATATCTGAAAACGACACACAAATAACACACCACCCCTAGGGTACGCCTCACTGTTGCCTTGCCTCTCGAAAGGTGATCGTCGAGTAGAGGATGTCTTAGTAAGTCCTCATGATCCGGGAACCTGCCATGAGGGTAGCTTCTAAGGTATCTTCCTATTACTCTGGTGATCACCATGTCCCGAACCTTCGAATTGACCCAAACAACTCCAATAGTGGTGCTACCTACCTCTCAATGGTGGGATGGCATTACTGTAAAGGACATCTACACAGACGAATTCCTTAGGGTAGGTAGACGACTCTAGATACTTGCTCTAATTTCAAAACAAATCAAAAATACTTTTCACACCGACACCTTTTCAAAAAGCTTTCGAAAGCAATTTTTCAAACACTCTTGAGGACCGATACAAGAGTCGAACTGGAATTTTCAAAGAAACTTTTTAAAACCCACAGTTGAAAAGCAAACAAACCATTTTTGAAAACACAATGAGCAAGTATCTAAGAGCCCATGGATAACCATGGATAGAAAGGGTGCTAACACCTTCCCTTTCTATAATCTACCTCCCGAACCGAGAGCAATCTCTTTAAGGAATTTTTCTGTGCTTTTGTCCTTTCCATTTGGAGAAAATAAAAGACGGTGGCGACTCTTGCTTCCGCGACATTTCGCGAACCAGCGTTAAACAGTCAGTTCCAGATCCACCGATCACACAAAGCAAAGCAACAGTTAACCAAAACAACTGATCAGGCGCATTCCCTTTTCACTGATTTTTACCCAATACTGCAAATCCCAACTGAATGTACCTTTTGACTGGTTCAATCAAACAAACGTGAATTCAAACCAACTGCCTTCTTTTACTAATTAAATCAAACAATGCGAATTCAAACCAAATCTCAGAATAACTTGCAAAGTGCTGTAGAATTTAAGTCCTTCTGAGAACGTGCCCACAAAAACCCTAATTCTTGATTAAATTCCAAAGAGCGTTCGCCTGATCAAAGTTGAGCCAAAATCAACCAAAACCCTAAGCCAACTGTGTGAAACATTCCAGAGCCTTGAAAATCAATGAAACCCTAATTGCTTGGCTGACGAGAAAAGTCTGTTTGACCGATTCTTGAGCCAATCTTGAAAAATCAGGAAACGCCTGAAGCTGTGATTTCTTGTGGAAAAATGCGAGGGCAAATTTTGGGGTACAACAGTTGCCCCTGTTCAATCTTCTTGAACCTGAAGAGTTAGATTGGCAAGTTTGCCTTTCGCGACTTGAAGGTAAAAGAAGATTGGACACTAAAGTACCCAGAAAATTTATGCTCGACGATGTGATGGTAGAGGTGAATGGGCTTAAAGATGCCATTTGGTGATGGGCTTAAAGATGCCATCTGATGCGATGGGATCTTGTCGGGGGATGGGCTTATAGATGCCATCTGGAAATGGGCTTAAAGATGCCATTTGGTGACTGCTGGTAGGAGGATGGGCTTATAGATGCCATCTGGAAATGGGCTTAAAGATGCCATTTGGTGACTGCTGGTAGGAGGATGGGCTTATAGATGCCATCTGTAAATGGGCTTATAGATGCCATCTGGAAATAGGCTTAAAGATGCCATTTGGAAATGTTGAACTGTATGTCAATGGTGAGTGGACGAGTGTCAGAAAGGCATCCATGTTTTGGAACATCTCTGAATTGGGGGTCCGAGTAAGAAACAGATTGACATCCATGTTTCGGAGAGTCCGTAAACTATTTTCAGGAGTTGAGATTGAATAAGCAATAGAGCAGCATCCGTTGTTGGGAAGCGTCCGTAAACTGTTTTCAAAAGTTGAGAAGAGTCTGAACAAGTTGGTAAATTAACATCCGTTGTTGGGAAGAATCCGTAAACTGTTTTCAGAAGTCTTGAGAAGAATCTGAACAAGTGATAGGTCAACATCCGTTACTTGGAGAACCCGCGAACTGTTTTCAGAAGTCTTGAAGTTGAATAAGCAATAGAGCAGCATCCGTTGTTGGGAAGCGTCCGTAAACTGTTTTCAAAAGTTGCATCTGAATAAGTTGGTAGATTAACATCCGTTGTTGGGAAGAATCCGTAAACTGTTTTCAAACGTCTTGAGGTTGAATAAGCAATAGAGCAGCATCCGTTGTTGGGAAGCGTCCGTAAACTGTTTTCAAAAGTTGCATCTGAACAAGTTGGTAGATTAACATCCGTTGTTGGGAAGAATCCGTAAACTGTTTTCAGACGTCTTGAGGTTGAATAAGCAATAGAGCAGCATCCGTTGTTGGGAAGCGTCCGTAAACTGTTTTCAAAAGTTGAGAAGGAACAGATGTAGGGCTTCCTGATAATGAGCTCATGTAAAGATGCATCTGGATGGATCTGGAATAAGTATCAGAATGTCGCCGTGTTCGGGTCACATCTGAACTATTTCTGGATGAATCTCGAAAGATGATCTTTGTCTGTCGACTGATCTTTCCTGAAAAGGTAAAGGGTTAGTTGTATGCAATGTTATGATGCATGATGCAGTGTATGTGACATCAATGTTTATAACATGAACGTGATGAATGCGCATGTAAGCTGACGAGCTATCTTGCTGAGGATAAATGAATCCTGAATGGCTGCAGATAAAAGAATCTTGACTGCTGCCTGAGAGAATAAATCCTTGGCTGCTGCTGTGGAGGGCAAGAGTCTTCAATTGTTGAAAATGAGAAGTCTGGGGACCCTTGTTGGGGAAATCAGAAGCTTGGGTTGTATGCCAAACTACTGGGGTCTTCCTGTTTTGAGGAGATCTGTGTAGGATTTCCTGATGATGAGTCCGTGTAAAACTGCATCGGGTTTTTGAACACTTTTGACATTCGAATGCCCCAAGTGGTGATGTAGATAATTTCCTGGCTTGTTACATGTGTTGGTCTACAATCGGTCGTCCACAGATGTTTTCCTAGCTTGTTACAGGTGTTGATCTGGAATTCTTCAGACGTGCCCTGGCTGGATACAGGAATCGAGTCTGGAAAGGTGATAGTTAACAGATATGCCCTGGCTGGATACAGGAATCGAATCTTCAAACTCTTCAGACGTTCCCTGGCTAGATACAGGAATCGAGTCTGGAAATGTGATAGTTAACAGATATGCCCTGGCTGGATACAGGAATCGAATCTTCAAACTCTTCAGACGTGCCCTGGCTAGATACAGGAATCGAGTCTGGAAATGTGATAGTTAACAGATATGCCCTGGCTGGATACAGGAATCGAATCTTCAAACTCTTCAGACGTGCCCTGGCTAGATACAGGAATCGAGTCTGGAAATGTGATAATTGATTTGTTGAACACTTTTGACATTCGAATGCCCCAAGTGGTGATGAAGGAATCTTGAACCATATTACTCTGCATATTGAGAGATTTCTTGAAATCTTGACTGGACTGCCCTAGGTTAACTGGATTTTGAAAGGTTTGTTGGACCTTGACTGGACTGCCCCAGGTTAATTGGATGGTGCTATGTCATGCCCCTTGCTGATAGGAGATTTGTAAAGGAAGTTTCGTCCTTTTGAAGTGATTTGGCTCACTGAGAGAGTTTTCGTTCCTCCGAACATTCGCTGTATGAATTTCTTCGCTGTCAAACAAAAAGCCAAATGCAGACAGTGATATTCAACTAATGCAAAGTTTATGTTTGTCTCGAAGTTTTGAAAAAAATGCGTTTTTAGCAGAAAACTTTTTATAAGACAAGTCAACACAAGATTTAGAGTAAAGCCCTACAGGAGTCAGGATACCTTTTGTAACAGTATGCTTTTGAACTAACCCATGCTTCAATTAGGACTTTTGAAGGGCTGTAACGTGGCTTGGTTCACGGTTTAAGAAACAAAGGATAAAGGCTCAAAGTATATTAGTACCCATCCGCTCTTCGTGATGTTCTCCAACCTAAGCTCAGTTAATTGTGCGTCACACTCTGTTTTGAGTTTGGAACGACTTTTGGGCGATGGTTCACCAGTTGAATTTGGGGAGACAGTCATCATCTCCTTTTTCTTTTTCAACATTTTTCATGTTGTTGAGGATTTTGTAATGACCTCACTATTTTGATTTTGATTTGTTATCCCTAACTTTGCCTGACTGTTACCGTTTTCCGGGATTACCGTCAGCGGGATGCCCCAGCTTTCTTAAGCCTCCTTTATAGGTTTTGGCTTGGTGGGCTTTTTCTCTTTTGAGAGATTGACTGTCTATGTGATAGGGAACCACCCTTGTCTTTTGATTCCAAAGGAATGCTTTCTTTTTCGACGTCGTTCGTTGTATTACGAATTTGAGAGTTTGCGACTTCAATGCGCGTTTTCTCTTGAATTAACTGAGATACTACCCTGCCCCAGGTTTATATCAAAGGTTTTGATTGTTTTAGAACAGAAAACTCCTACTTCTTTGGCTCGAAGGGGTTGACTAGGGATTAACTTCCTTATAACTCCAGTGTTTGGGGATTGAAAGAAATGCATGTACATCATCAGCAAGGTCTGTTCAAAAGCATAATGTATAAGATCATGGTATTGTTTCGTCATCCTCCCTCTAAAGGCTTGCAGCTTTTTATCAAGAGTCAAATATCATAAAGAAAAGCATAAGAGTAGTGAAACGAATGGATGAATTCAAGACAAACATATGCAATGCATTAATGAAAACAGAGTTTAACATCAACAAATAATTGTTTGACAGCAAAAGAAATTACAACTTTGAAAATTCAAAAAGAAGCAAAAGTCTTTCAGCTTGAGCTTCATCACCTTAAGTGGAGAACCCTTTAACGGAAGATTTTCATCTCGCCGTCTGGCATGAATTCCAGTACTCCAATATCGATCAGATCTTGAATCTTGTTCTTCAAGGCCCAACAGTCGTTAGTGTCGTGTCCCGGGCTGTAGGATTGGTAAACACAGAATGCATCGGGATGATAGTTAGGAGAGGAGGTATTGAGCTTCTGAGGAGGATCCCATAGGGTAAGCAGGTTGACCTCCATCAGACGCTTCAGTATAAAGAATTATGGTATTTCAGTCTCCGTGAACTGCCTTCCTGATGTTTCTTGCTTACGCCGATTACCCCGTTGATGCTGGCGAGGTTGTTGATGGGCTTGTGACCCTGAAGCAAGCAAAGGAGCTTTCCCCTTGTCTTCTTGAGTGGATGGAGGCTGAGCGGTGACTTGCTCTTTAACCTCAGATGTTTTCCCCAATTGGTTACTTGGAAGCAGTTGGCGGACAAGAACTCTGAGTTCCTCTTGTCTTTGAGATAGGTCTTGGATGAGAGCCATCTGGCCCACCAACGGTCCCATCACTTGGGTCCTCAATGTTGCCAGATCAAACTGCATCTCTGCAAGCTGATCACTCCTGGCCTTGCTGGAATTCTCCAAGCCCTTTGTGAGGAGAGCTTTCATCTCTTCTTGCCCCAGAGACAAGCTCAGGAACATCTCCTGCAGCTGAGCAGTCTGGTCTTGGATGTCTTTGACAGACCTTTCTAGAGCCATCTCTTACTGAAATAAACAGCAGGAGATTAAGGAAACCTGAAAAAGGAGAGACTGTCAAAATGCAATGTATGATATGCGGATGCATGCTTTCAAGGATCTCTTGGGGTAAACACCAGAAAATGTTAGAGGTTGAACTTTGCTCTTGGATTGGAGATCTCCACACCGGTGGATGTCTTTCCACGAGAATCAAGCTCACCATGTCGAGTGGGTCATAGCCACCGATTCAAGTTGTTGCACTTGATCTTTGTTTGGAGAACTTTGTATCGGTGGGTGTCTTTCCACTAGAATCAAGCTCACCATGTCGAGTGGGTCATAGCCACTGATTCAAGTTGTTGCACTTGAACTTTGGTTGGCATTGGTTAGAGGAGAAACCCCTTGCCCCTTGGTAGACGTCTGGTTCAACGTAACCCTGCATCAAAAGAACCCTCGAGATCCTTGAAATGGTTATTGAAAATGCTATGGTATGATGTCATGATGTTATGTACATGTATGCGAAAAGCAAGTGAGTGTATATACAGACAAACATATTCATACAAAGCAAACAAGTCCTTAGGTTTAGGCTTGCATGGGGTTCAGGTACTACCCTCTTTCAGTTTCATTGGTTAAAACCTGTCCTATCAAAAGTAATCGGGTTCTAGAGGATCTCAAATCATTGGCTACCCTCGATCGGTCATAACTCCAACATCGCTATCTTTTCTTGCAGCCGGAACCATCGCGAGAGTTTAGCCTCAATGAGTGTAGCATACTGCTACTGTTCTAATGGCCAAGTTGGGTCAATTTAGGGTTCTAAGGTCGGTTGGTGCTTAATGACTCCTTGGAAGACCCATATTCTCCCCGTTTCAACACGAGGGATATCGGTACAGACCAAGGCGCCACACCAACGTAGCCACTGCTTCACCCATGTCGGTATACCCCGGACAAGTCCCTCGCAGATTATGCTACCTAAAAAAGGTTTCCCCCAGATCCGGGTTAGGATCTATGAAACTCCGATACAAAGCCCACAAATGTAAAAGCAAACAAAGCAATCAATTGAAAATAAAGGTGATCTAAACCCTAAGGTAACCCCACTTTTAGTAGTAATCCCCAGCAGAGTCGCCAGTTCTGTGATACGGTGGGAGAACTGACTATGAGTTTTGCGTTTGTATTCGCACTTGTGTGGTTTAGCAAGAGTCGCCACCGACTTTTTATTTTATCCTAAAGGAAAGGTTAAAAAAGCACAGCAAAAACCTTTTGAGATATTTCGTGGGTCCGGGGGGTAGATTATGAAAAGGGAAGGTATTAGCACCCTCTTCATCCATGGTTATCCATGGGCTCTTAGTTACTTGGTTTTTTAGATCACTTGCCTTGATTTTTGATTGCTTGAAAATGGTGTGTAGGTGTGTGTGTTTTTGAAAATGTTTTGGAAGAAGATGCCTTGTCTTAGGCTAACCTTGTAACAATTCTTTACTCGAATATTTTACAAAGGCGTGTATCTTTTCGAAAAGATGTTTCAAAATGTTTTGAGAGTTTATTTTGAAAGTGCTTGTGGAATGTGGTTTTTGAAAAGGAGGCAAGTGTTTTTGCAAGTTGATCTCAAGTAACTAAGAGTTTTGTCTACCCTATTGTACTCAAAGATTTTCTCTATGTTTTCAACCCTTTTTTAACAATTTTGTTCCACCATTGAATTTGGTGGACAATCTTACGTTTAGGATGTTTAACGGGACGGGCGCGGGTCATCGTATGGACCATGAATGCAATGGTGCCAAGCGTCTTTGGCAATTTGCTTTGAAGGGACTATGATCATTCCGTTTTAGGCAACATTCGAAAGCGTCATCGAGGGACTTATGATCATTTGAATTTGTTTTGCCAAAGACACTCGACGTGCAAGCATGGCCCATTTTGGAAGGCAACATGTGGGATTACCCTAGAGGGTGCAAGTGTGATTGTGTATTGATTTCATGTATTTGTCTTGTATTAGGTTATCTAGCGTTTGATTTTATGTACATGCAAACCCTAGGTCTAACCAAGGTATAATTGAAAGCGGTAAACTGCGAAAATGTAAAGTCTACGCTATTACAAATAGTATCCGGGAGTGGGGTTACAATATTCACAAATGGGGATGAGACTTATAGTATCCAATAAGTTACAACCAAATCGAATTTGCGATCAAATGTAAATAATGTATATCAATGTATGGAAATAGCAATTGTATATGTGTCAAGTGTATAATGTGAAATGTATTGTAAGTGTAATTATTTACAGGTTAGAGATGTGAATTTAAATGTGTATTAAGTATTATTTTGACCTAAAGAATTAAATGTTTATTTAAGTAATAATTGTAATCTTTGTATTTTCTTTAATATATACAAAATAGAATGTTTTGATTAAAAGTTCTAAGTTCTAATTATGTATATAAAAAAAGGTATTTTTATTTATTGTGTACAAAAAGTATGTTTTAGTTAAATATCAAGAATTAAATTACGTATATTAGAAAAAAAATGTATTTTTAATTGTATTTGTATAAAAAGTATTGTTTTAATTAAATGTTAAGAATTTAAAGTATGTATATATATATAAAAACGTATTTTTAATTATTTTTGCATTGAAATACTATTGTCATATTTTGTATTTTTATTTAATTATGTTAGTATTCCCTTTTTTTTTATACAAAGTTAATGTATTATTTCAAAAAAGTTAAGTTAAAAGAAAAAATAAACAAATTTTAGTTTGTAAAAAAGAAAGAATGAAAAGAAGAAATAAATGGGCTTGGGCCCAAGCAAAAGAGCAAAGAAAAGAAAAGGGGGTGTGTTTGTTAATTTGGCAACCAGGCTTAGGCGTTTGAGAGGGCAAGGCCCATTAGCATTTTAACACAGTTTTAGGGTTATGAGAATTGTTCTTCAGTTGGGATATTTGGCTTAGGGTTTGTGAGCAGCGGCGCTCATCTTTCTCGTTCTCGTCTTCTTCGCGTCCTTCTTTGTTCGCTTCTGAATTCCTTGATGGCCACCAGCGCTCTCCACTCTCCTCTTCCCTCCAGCAAAGGCATTAGGGGGTAACGGATTCGGTGAGTTCATTTTCTAATTCGATTAGGTTTGTTACGATTGGCATGTGTGGATTTTGTTCATTTCTGATTCTTATTGCAATGATTGTTGAGGTATTATGAAAGAAAGGTGAGGATGAAATACTACCTGGAGAAGGAGGAAGGAAGGTGGGGAAGGCTAGGAGGCCGGGACGGCGAGGTTTGACGCTGTGGACTTTGCTTCTGTTGCCTGGTATTTCGTTCCTTTTGTCCCTGAGTTGCCTCTTCTGTATGCTTGTTTAATGTGATGCTTTTTCTTTATGCCCAGTGATGAACTTTCTGAGGGCTTTGTTTACATGCTTATGTTGCCTTTGTTGCCTGTTTACTTCTTCTCTGAGTCAACTTGTTGCTCACTTCTGTCGCCTCTGAGTTGCCTTTAACACTTGCTTTTGAATGTCTTTGAATGTCTTCTGTTTATGTTGCCTTGAGTGTTGGCCATTGAGCGTTTTGCCTGTGATGAGGATTTCTGAGGCCTTGAATGCTATAATTGTAACATGCTATTGTTGAAGCTTTTGCTTTGATTAGCCTCTCTTCTTCTTCTTCTACTGTATGCTTGAATTAATGGCCCATGATGATGTTGTCTGAGGCTTGCCTTTGTTTACCACTGAATATGCGTTTGGTTGCCTGGGATTTGATTTGAATGGTGTTGGTGTCCAGGCAGGTATGATACTTGAACAGGTTCAGCAGGTTTTTGCTTTTGCTGGTTATGGCCTTGGTCTCTCTAGCAGGTTAATGGCCTTGGGGCTTTTATGCATGTCTGATAGAGGTTTTGTGGCCATTAGCAGGTTTTTGGCTTTGAGGCCCAGGCTTGGTCTGGCTTTTGATTTATGTTGTAGTTTTTTGGTTTGATGTTTGATGGTGGTGGAGGGTTTTGATAATGGTTATGGAAGACAGGTTTTAACTCGTTTTTGCCATCTTGTTTATGGTTGTATGCAGGTTAATGGTTGTTGGCCATAGTTGTGGTCTGGTTTATGCAGTAGGCAGGTCTTGTGCTTCAGGTTTTAACTGGTTTGCTGGTTTATTATGGTTTATTGGCTTGACAGTAGGAAATGGTTTATGTTTTTTGCTTCAGGTTTAAGGTTGGGAGGCTTATCAGTTTGTATATTTTCTTTGTGTTGGTTTTTTGTTCTCCCCCCCTACTGTGTTCAGTTCTTGTGTTTTTTATATTTTTCTTCCTTCCTGCCTAAAGCCTAAAAACCTGCTCTCTTTTTTTCTCTTCTTTTTTCTCTCTCAGTACAGTTAAATATATTAAACTATGTTTGTGCTGTACCTTTGTTCTGAAAGGGCCACCCTTATCTTGGGAAATGATGAAAAGAAAATGTTTTGCTTGCATAATAGATTTCCTCTGCATATTGTCTCTTCTTTTGACAGCTTTTGTACTTTGTATCTTTTCCAAATCTTCTTTATTGACAGCTTTGAGTAGCCTTTTGGATAGTAACTTGCATTTTTGGCAGAAAGTTTTAGTTTGGAGGTTGTGACTCAGTTTGGACCTTTAGTTGGGTTTGAATTTGTGCAGTACTGTTTGAGATTTTTGAGTTGTGCAATGTGTTGACAAACTTTGCATTTTTTCAACTTTGCATTCATGATTAGCAAATAAAATTCGTCCCTCTTTGTGAACCGGGAGAAATCCCGTGATTTGCAGAGAGGGTTAACTGATCCCAATCAGTGGCCCTTAATGATGAACTGTCTTTTATTTATCTGTCATTTATTATTTTATCTGCTTTTTGACTTTTCTTCCTTTCTTTTGCAGATGAATATTTGAATGGAGAGGGGTACTAAATGAAGAATGAAGAATTAGAAAAAATAGGATAATTTTCTTTTTATTTAACTTTAAATTAATGTAAAATCATTGCTTGTAATTAAATTATAAACAATAATTGTACAAATAATTTAAGAATAAATAAAAGTTTTCACTATCCAATTAATTCTATTTCTTTCTTTATTGTTTATTTATTATTTAAAATTCTTTGAATTAAAATAATTGAAAAATAAATTCCAATCACTTAACCTCAGAATAATAAATAATTTAAATAAACAATGTTATAGCAATTTGAGCAGTTAAACCTGGCATTTCCAATATCCAAAGCAAAGCAACAGTTAACCAAAACAACTGATCAGGCGCATTCCCTTTTCACTGATTTTTACCCAATACTGCAAATCCCAACTGAATGTACCTTTTGACTGGTTCAATCAAACAAACGTGAATTCAAACCAACTGCCTTCTTTTACTGATTAAATCAAACAATGCGAATTCAAACCAAATCTCGGAATAACTTGCAAAGTGCTGTAGAATTTAAGTCCTTCTGAGAACGTGCCCACAAAAACCCCAATTCCTGATTAAATTCCAAAGAGCGTTCGCCTGATCAAAGTTGAGCCAAAATCAACCAAAACCCTAAGCCAACTGTGTGAAACATTCCAGAGCCTTGAAAATCAATGAAACCCTAATTGCTTGGCTGACGAGAAAAGTCCGTTTGACCGATTCTTGAGCCAATCTTGAAAAATCAGGAAACGCCTGAAGCTGTGATTTCTTGTGGAAAAATGTGAGGGCAAATTTTGGGGTACAACACTCACCATGTCGAGTGGGTCATAGCCATTGATTCAAATTGTTGTACTTGATCTTTGACTGGAGAACTTTGTTTAGAGGAGAAACCTCTTGCCCCTTGGTAGATGTCTGGTTCAACGTAACCCTGCATCAAAAGAACCTTCGAGATCCTTGAAATGGTTATTGAAAATGCTATGGTATGATGTCATGATGTTATGTACATGTATGCAAAAAGCAAGTGAGTGTATATACAGGCAAACATATTCACACCAAGCAAGCAAGTCCTTAGGTTTAGGCTTGCATGAGGTTTAGGTAATTACCCTCTTGAAGTTAGTTGGCTCATCCTGTCCTAAAATAGAAACCGGGTTCTAAGGAGCTCAATATCATTGGATTGTTTTATGTGTTCATTGTTTCGGTTTAGCCACTTATTGGCGACCAAAATATTCCAAGAAAACAACCCTCAAATGAGTGTAGTATCGAGTATCTACCAGCTTCGGACTGCACCAAAGTCGGTCATCTCACTACCCCTAAAAAGGCTAAGATGGTCAATTAAGGTTCTAAGAGTTCGTTAGTGCTTCACGACATCACTCAGCGGCCCCGTACTCTCCTTGATTGAACTCAAGGGTTACCGGTACTCACAAATATGTCACACTAACATAGCTTACTGCTTCAACCATGTCGGTATACCCCGCACAGTTCCCTCACAGTTTTTTTTGCTATTTACCTAAGAAGGTGCCCCAAATCCGGGTGTAGGATTTACAACAAACCCAAACAAGGACCCAAAAGATAAAGAAATCAAGTCAATCAAAGCAAGAAAGTAAAGGTGATCTAAACCCTAAGGTAACCCCACTTTTAAGTTTCTCCCCAGCAGAGTCGCCAGTTCTGTGATACGGTGGGAGAACTGACTATGTGTTTTGCGTTTGTTTTCACAAATGTTTCGGTTGAGCAAGAGTCGCCACCGACTTTTTATTTTATCCTAAGGAAAGGTTTAAAAAGCACAGCAAAAACCTTTGAGATTTTTCGTGGGTTCGGGGGGTAGATTATGAAAAGGGAAGGTATTAACACCCTTTTCATCCATGGTTATCCATGGGCTCTTAGTTACTTGGTTTTTTAGATCACTTGCCTTGATTTTCGATTGCTTGAAAATGGTGTGTATGTGTGTGTGTTTTTCTTGAAAATGTTTTGGAAGAAGATGCCTTGTCTTAGGCTACCCTTGTAACAATTATTTACTCGAATGTTTTACAAAGGTGTGTATCTTTTCGAAAAGATGTTTCAAAATGTTTTGAGAGTTTGTTTTGAAAGTGTTGTGGAATGTGATTTTTGAAAAGAAGGCAAGTGTTTTTGCAAGTTGATCTCAAGTAACTAAGAGTTTTGTCTACCCTATTGTACTCAAAGGTTTTCTCTATGTTTTCAACCCTTTTGAACAATTTTGTTCCACCATTGAATTTGATGGACAATCTTGCGTTTAGGAGATTTAACGGGACGGGTGCGGGTCATCGTATGGACCATGAATGCAATGATGCCAAGTGTCTTTGGCAATTTGTTTTGAAGGGTCTATGATCATTCCATTTAGGCAACTTTCGAAAGCGTCATCGAGGGACTTATGATCATTTGAATTTGTTTTGCCAAAGAAACTCGACGTGCAAGCATGGCCTATTTTGGAAGGCAACATGTGGGATTACCCTAGAGGGTGCAAGTGTGATTGTGTATTGATTTCATGTATTTGTCTTGTATTAGGTTATCTAGCGTTTGATTTTATGTACATGCAAACCCTAGGTCTAACCATGGTATAATTGAAAGCGGTAAATGGCAAGAATTTAAAGTCTACGCTATTACAAAATAAGCATCCGGGAGTGGGGGTACAATATTCACAAATGGGGATGAGACTTTAGGAATGTAGTGTCCAATAAGTTACAACCAAATCGAATTTGCGATCAAATGTAAATGTAACGAATATACAAATATAAGTAAATGTACAATGTATCAAATGCAAGTATATTGTGTAAGTGCACGTGTATATGTGTATGTAATTATTTACAGGTTAGAGATGTGAAATTAAATGTGTATTAAGTATTGTTTTAACTTAAAGAAAGAAATTAAAATATTTGTTTAATTAATCTTGTAATCTTGTATATTGTTAACATGTACAAAAAGAATATTTTAATTAAAAGAAAAAGGTGTTTTCAATTTTAATTATATTGTGTAATAAAAAAAATGTATCTTTATATGTATGTACAAAGAATATTTAAATTAAATGTTTTAAATTAAAAATGTATTTTTATGTATTTTGGTATTAATGTATTACTATACAAAGAAAGGTATTTTACTTAAAAGAAAAAGGGTTTTACATTTTAATTATGTATTTTTATATTAATGTAATAATATACAAAATAACAAAATTTAAGTTAGAGGGAAAATATTGCAATTGAAAAATGTAATTTTTTAGAGAAAATCAATATTTGACGTAAATGAATAATAAAAGAGTTATGTTAATTTATATATGTATGAAAAGGAAATGATGGTTTAAAAATAGTGTGAAATAAAAAATCAGAAATGGGCTCAAGTGTTTGAGGCCCAAATGCAAATTGGGGGGAACGAATAGAACAGGGGGGTGAATTAGGAGTTCGCTTGGGCTTATGCGCTGAGAATGGGACGAGGCCCGGGTTGACACCAAATGCTTAGGGTTTGATTATTGTTTTCAAATGGGAATTGTTTTAGGGTTTGTGAGCAGCGGCGGTGTCGCTTGTATCACTTGTCTTCTCCGATTGCGAAACCCTTCGCCTCAGCCACCAGCGCCGCTTGTATCACTTGTCTTCTCCGATTGCAAAACCCTTCGCCTCAGCCACCAGCGCCGTTTGCCCTCCTCCCCTCAGATCACTCAGGCGACGATTAAACCAGGTAGCGCTTTATCTCGAACTTATTAGGTGTTTTAGACTTCCATGTTATGATTTTACTGCTTCTTTTGATTAAAGCGTTTTGATTTTGTTTGTTTTAACGAGGTTGAAAAGGGAAGAGAAGAGAGTTTACTACCTTTTTGTTTGAGGGAGGAATGGTGGAGGCGCTTAGGAGGCTTTGATGGGCGGAGGGGATGCGCGATGAGAGCGTGACGCTTGCCTGGATCCTGGGTTTGGTGATGTCCTTCTGAAAGCCCTTATATCTTCTTTCTTCTTTTCTTTTATTGTATGCTTCTGCTTATGATAGCCCTGGTATGCTTGCCTTTTGTATGATGCCCTTTGTATGAGGCCCTTTGTATGATGCCCTTTGATTTGCCTGTTGAAATGTGATGCCTTTTTTTTATGCCCAGTGATGAACTTTCTGAGGGCTTAGGGTTGACCCTGAATGCTTGAGTATGCTTGAATATGCGTCCTTATCTTCAACCGTCTTGTTGCCTTTGGAATGTTTGTTTCATTATCCCTTTTGCCCAATGATGGTGCTCTTTGAGGGCTTGAGGGTTACAGGTTGGGTGAACTGGTTTTGGTTATGACCTTGGGTATTTGTTTGTGTTGGAGTTGAATGGTACATGTTTTTGGTTATTTGTTTGTGTTGGAGTTGAATGGTACAGGTTTTTGGTTATGGCCTCTTGAGGTTTCTGTTTGGATGTATTTGGATTAGGCTTGAAGCTGGACAGATTTGGATTTACTGGTTTGCTCGCTTAGTATTTTGCAGTCTGAGCTTGACTGCAGGTTATGGTTTATGCAGGTATACTGGTTTAGGCTTTAACAGATTTATGTTAGGCCTTTGATAGGTTATGCTTGTGATGTTTAAGGCTGGAAGGCTTTTGTTTTAAGAGTTTACAAGTTAATGCTGGCTTATGGTTTGGAGATTTCACCCGTTGTGAGGCTTTTGGATAGTTTGTTCTATATCTTTGACAGGTTCAGCAGGCTTGGCCTTTTGTTCATCAGGCTTGGCCTTTTGTTCAGCAGGTTTTGCCTTTTGTTCAGCAGGTTTTGCCTTTCTTTGTGGTGTATTGGTTTGCCTCTTTCCCTTTACTGTACTGTGTTTAGTTCTTTATATTTTCTTCCTGCCTAAAGCCTAAGCCTGCTTTCTTTGCTCTCTTTTTCTTCTCTCTCAGTACAGTTTATATATTTAAAATATGCTTATGCTGTACTTTTGTTCTGAAAGGGCCACTTGGGAAATGATGACAATGGAATAGTTTGCTTGCATAACCATTTTTCTCTGCATATTTGTCCCTTCTTTTGACAGCTTCTTGTACTTTGTATCTTTTCAAATCTTCTTCTTTGATAGCTTGGGTAGCCTTGTGACATTTTGACATTAAGTTTGAATTTTTCAGTTTGGACTTTGTAGTTTGATTTGCACTTTGGAGTTTTGAGATTTGAACTTATGCAGTTTGGACAATTTGACTTGTGCAATTATGACTTTTGTGCATTCATTTTTAGCAAATAAATATTCGTCCCTCTTTGTGAACCGGGAGAAATCCCGTGATTTGCAGAGAGGGTTAACTGATCCCAATCAGTGGCCCTTAATGATGAACTGTCTTTTATTTATCTGTCATTTATTATTTTATCTGCTTTTTGACTTTTCTTCCTTTCTTTTGCAGATGAATATTTGAATGGAGAGGGGTACTAAATGAAGAATGAAGAATTAGAAAAAATAGGATAATTTTCTTTTTATTTAACTTTAAATTAATGTAAAATCATTGCTTGTAATTAAATTATAAACAATAATTGTACAAATAATTTAAGAATAAATAAAAGTTTTCACTATCCAATTAATTCTATTTCTTTCTTTATTGTTTATTTATTATTTAAAATTCTTTGAATTAAAATAATTGAAAAATAAATTCCAATCACTTAACCTCAGAATAATAAATAATTTAAATAAACAATGTTATAGCAATTTGAGCAGTTAAACCTGGCATTTCCAATATCCAAAGTAAAGCAACAGTTAACCAAAACAACTGATCAGGCGCATTCCCTTTTCACTGATTTTTACCCAATACTGCAAATCCCAACTGAATGTACCTTTTGACTGGTTCAATCAAACAAACGTGAATTCAAACCAACTGCCTTCTTTTACTGATTAAATCAAACAATGCGAATTCAAACCAAATCTCGGAATAACTTGCAAAGTGCTGTAGAATTTAAGTCCTTCTGAGAACGTGCCCACAAAAACCCCAATTCCTGATTAAATTCCAAAGAGCGTTCGCCTGATCAAAGTTGAGCCAAAATCAACCAAAACCCTAAGCCAACTGTGTGAAACATTCCAGAGCCTTGAAAATCAATGAAACCCTAATTGCTTGGCTGACGAGAAAAGTCCGTTTGACCGATTCTTGAGCCAATCTTGAAAAATCAGGAAACGCCTGAAGCTGTGATTTCTTGTGGAAAAATGTGAGGGCAAATTTTGGGGTACAACACTCACCATGTCGAGTGGGTCATAGCCATTGATTCAAATTGTTGTACTTGATCTTTGACTGGAGAACTTTGTTTAGAGGAGAAACCTCTTGCCCCTTGGTAGATGTCTGGTTCAACGTAACCCTGCATCAAAAGAACCTTCGAGATCCTTGAAATGGTTATTGAAAATGCTATGGTATGATGTCATGATGTTATGTACATGTATGCAAAAAGCAAGTGAGTGTATATACAGGCAAACATATTCACACCAAGCAAGCAAGTCCTTAGGTTTAGGCTTGCATGAGGTTTAGGTAAGTACCCTCTTGAAGTTAGTTGGCTCATCCTGTCCTAAAATAGAAACCGGGTTCTAAGGAGCTCAATATCATTGGATTGTTTTATGTGTTCATTGTTTCGGTTTAGCCACTTATTGGCGACCAAAATATTCCAAGAAAACAACCCTCAAATGAGTGTAGTATCGAGTATCTACCAGCTTCGGACTGCACCAAAGTCGGTCATCTCACTACCCCTAAAAAGGCTAAGATGGTCAATTAAGGTTCTAAGAGTTCGTTAGTGCTTCACGACATCACTCAGCGGCCCCGTACTCTCCTTGATTGAACTCAAGGGTTACCGGTACTCACAAATATGTCACACTAACATAGCTTACTGCTTCAACCATGTCGGTATACCCCGCACAGTTCCCTCACAGTTTTTTTTGCTATTTACCTAAGAAGGTGCCCCAAATCCGGGTGTAGGATTTACAACAAACCCAAACAAGGACCCAAAAGATAAAGAAATCAAGTCAATCAAAGCAAGAAAGTAAAGGTGATCTAAACCCTAAGGTAACCCCACTTTTAAGTTTCTCCCCAGCAGAGTCGCCAGTTCTGTGATACGGTGGGAGAACTGACTATGTGTTTTGCGTTTGTTTTCACAAATGTTTCGGTTGAGCAAGAGTCGCCACCGACTTTTTATTTTATCCTAAGGAAAGGTTTAAAAAGCACAGCAAAAACCTTTGAGATTTTTCGTGGGTTCGGGGGGTAGATTATGAAAAGGGAAGGTATTAACACCCTTTTCATCCATGGTTATCCATGGGCTCTTAGTTACTTGGTTTTTTAGATCACTTGCCTTGATTTTCGATTGCTTGAAAATGGTGTGTATGTGTGTGTGTTTTTCTTGAAAATGTTTTGGAAGAAGATGCCTTTACTTAGGCTACCCTTGTAACAATTATTTACTCGAATGTTTTACAAAGGTGTGTATCTTTTCGAAAAGATGTTTCAAAATGTTTTGAGAGTTTGTTTTGAAAGTGTTGTGGAATGTGATTTTTGAAAAGAAGGCAAGTGTTTTTGCAAGTTGATCTCAAGTAACTAAGAGTTTTGTCTACCCTATTGTACTCAAAGGTTTTCTCTATGTTTTCAACCCTTTTGAACAATTTTGTTCCACCATTGAATTTGATGGACAATCTTGCGTTTAGGAGATTTAACGGGACGGGCGCGGGTCATCGTATGGACCATGAATGCAATGATGCCAAGTGTCTTTGGAAATTTGTTTTGAAGGGACTATGATCATTCCATTTAGGCAACTTTCGAAAGCGTCATCGAGGGACTTATGATCATTTGAATTTGTTTTGCCAAAGAAACTCGACGTGCAAGCATGGCCTATTTTGGAAGGCAACATGTGGTATTACCCTAGAGGGTGCAAGTGTGATTGTGTATTGATTTCATGTATTTGTCTTGTATTAGGTTATCTAGCGTTTGATTTTATGTACATGCAAACCCTAGGTCTAACCATGGTATAATTGAAAGCGGTAAATGGCAAGAATTTAAAGTCTACGCTATTACAAAATAAGCATCCGGGAGTGGGGGTACAATATTCACAAATGGGGATGAGACTTTAGGAATGTAGTGTCCAATAAGTTACAACCAAATCGAATTTGCGATCAAATGTAAATGTAACGAATATACAAATATAAGTAAATGTACAATGTATCAAATGCAAGTATATTGTGTAAGTGCACGTGTATATGTGTATGTAATTATTTACAGGTTAGAGATGTGAAATTAAATGTGTATTAAGTATTGTTTTAACTTAAAGAAAGAAATTAAAATATTTGTTTAATTAATCTTGTAATCTTGTATATTGTTAACATGTACAAAAAGAATGTTTTAATTAAAAGAAAAAGGTGTTTTCAATTTTAATTATATTGTGTAATAAAAAAAATGTATCTTTATATGTATGTACAAAGAATATTTAAATTAAATGTTTTAAATTAAAAATGTATTTTTATGTATTTTGGTATTAATGTATTACTATACAAAGAAAGGTATTTTACTTAAAAGAAAAAGGGTTTTACATTTTAATTATGTATTTTTATATTAATGTAATAATATACAAAATAACAAAATTTAAGTTAGAGGGAAAATATTGCAATTGAAAAATGTAATTTTTTAGAGAAAATCAATATTTGACGTAAATGAATAATAAAAGAGTTATGTTAATTTATATATGTATGAAAAGGAAATGATGGTTTAAAAATAGTGTGAAATAAAAAATCAGAAATGGGCTCAAGTGTTTGAGGCCCAAATGCAAATTGGGGGGAACGAATAGAACAGGGGGGTGAATTAGGAGTTCGCTTGGGCTTATGCGCTGAGAATGGGACGAGGCCCGGGTTGACACCAAATGCTTAGGGTTTGATTATTGTTTTCAAATGGGAATTGTTTTAGGGTTTGTGAGCAGCGGCGGTGTCGCTTGTATCACTTGTCTTCTCCGATTGCGAAACCCTTCGCCTCAGCCACCAGCGCCGCTTGTATCACTTGTCTTCTCCGATTGCAAAACCCTTCGCCTCAGCCACCAGCGCCGTTTGCCCTCCTCCCCTCAGATCACTCAGGCGACGATTAAACCAGGTAGCGCTTTGTCTCGAACTTATTAGGTGTTTTAGACTTCCATGTTATGATTTTACTGCTTCTTTTGATTAAAGCGTTTTGATTTTGTTTGTTTTAACGAGGTTGAAAAGGGAAGAGAAGAGAGTTTACTACCTTTTTGTTTGAGGGAGGAATGGTGGAGGCGCTTAGGAGGCTTTGATGGGCGGAGGGGATGCGCGATGAGAGCGTGACGCTTGCCTGGATCCTGGGTTTGGTGATGTCCTTCTGAAAGCCCTTATATCTTCTTTCTTCTTTTCTTTTATTGTATGCTTCTGCTTATGATAGCCCTGGTATGCTTGCCTTTTGTATGATGCCCTTTGTATGAGGCCCTTTGTATGATGCCCTTTGATTTGCCTGTTGAAATGTGATGCCTTTTTTTTATACCCAGTGATGAACTTTCTGAGGGCTTAGGGTTGACCCTGAATGCTTGAGTATGCTTGAATATGCGTCCTTATCTTCAACCGTCTTGTTGCCTTTGGAATGTTTGTTTCATTATCCCTTTTGCCCAATGATGGTGCTCTTTGAGGGCTTGAGGGTTACAGGTTGGGTGAACTGGTTTTGGTTATGGCCTTGGGTATTTGTTTGTGTTGGAGTTGAATGGTACAGGTTTTTGGTTATTTGTTTGTGTTGGAGTTGAATGGTACAGGTTTTTGGTTATGGCCTCTTGAGGTTTCTGTTTGGATGTATTTGGATTAGGCTTGAAGCTGGACAGGTTTGGATTTACTGGTTTGCTCGCTTAGTATTTTGCAGTCTGAGCTTGACTGCAGGTTATGGTTTATGCAGGTATACTGGTTTAGGCTTTAACAGATTTATGTTAGGCCTTTGATAGGTTATGCTTGTGATGTTTAAGGCTGGAAGGCTTTTGTTTTAAGAGTTTACAAGTTAATGATGGCTTATGGTTTGGAGATTTCACCCGTTGTGAGGCTTTTGGATAGTTTGTTCTATATCTTTGACAGGTTCAGCAGGCTTGGCCTTTTGTTCATCAGGCTTGGCCTTTTGTTCAGCAGGTTTTGCCTTTTGTTCAGCAGGTTTTGCCTTTCTTTGTGGTGTATTGGTTTGCCTCTTTCCCTTTACTGTACTGTGTTTAGTTCTTTATATTTTCTTCCTGCCTAAAGCCTAAGCCTGCTTTCTTTGCTCTCTTTTTCTTCTCTCTCAGTACAGTTTATATATTTAAAATATGCTTATGTTGTACTTTTGTTCTGAAAGGGCCACTTGGGAAATGATGACAATGGAATAGTTTGCTTGCATAACCATTTTTCTCTGCATATTTGTCCCTTCTTTTGACAGCTTCTTGTACTTTGTATCTTTTCAAATCTTCTTCTTTGATAGCTTGGGTAGCCTTGTGACATTTTGACATTAAGTTTGAATTTTTCAGTTTGGACTTTGTAGTTTGATTTGCACTTTGGAGTTTTGAGATTTGAACTTATGCAGTTTGGACAATTTGACTTGTGCAATTATGACTTTTGTGCATTCATTTTTAGCAAATAAATATCCGTCCCTCTTTGTGAACCGGGAGAAATCCCGTGATTTGCAGAGAGGGTTAACTGATCCCAATCAGTGGCCCTTAATGATGAATTTTATATCTGTCTCTTTTATCTATCTGCTATTGACTTTCCTTTTTTTCTTTTGCAGATGAATAATTGAATGGAGGGGAGCAAAGGATAGCAGATGAAGAAATGAAGATTAGAAAAAATATTTAGGATAGTTTTATTTAGGTTTAAATTACTTGTAAAATCATTGTTGTAAATAAATTATAAACAATAATTGTACGAATAATTTAAAAATAAATAAAAGTTTTTATTATCCAATTAATTCTATTTCCTCCTTTTTCAATTATTTACTTATTATTTATAGTTCTTTAAATTAAAATAACTGAAAATTAAATTCCAGCTATTTAATCTTTAGAATAATAAATAATCAACTAAACATTGATTCAACGTTGATCAAAATAATGAACTTGGCGCTTCCATCATCCAAAGCCAAGCACAGTCAAACGCAATAACTGATCAGACGCATTCCCCTTTTTACTGATTTCTTACCAAGCACTGTAAATCCAAACTGAATGTATCCTTTGACTGGTTCAATCAAACAAACGTGAATTCAATCCAAATGCATTCTTTTACTGATTAAGTCAAACAACGTGAATTCAAACCCAAATCTCGGAATAACTTGCAAAGTGCTGTAGAATTTAAATCCTTCTGAGAACGTTCCCACAAAACCCTAATTCTTGATTAAATACCAAAGAACGTTCTCCTGATCAAAGTTGAGCCAAAATCAACCAAAACCCTAAACCAACTGTTTGAAACATTCCAGAGCCCTGAAAATCAATAAAACCCTAATTTTGCTTGGTTGACGAGAAAATTCTGTTTGACCGATTCTTGAGCCAGTCTGAAAAATCAGGAAAAGCCTGAAGTTGTTATTTCTTGAGAAAAAATGCAAGGGCAAATTTTGGGGTACAACAGATGTCCATCACATAGAAAGTAGAATCAAAAACTTGAGAACCAACCCTGACTGGAATGTCAACTTCCCCATGTACCATCCTTTTCGAACCGTCAAAGGCTTGGACAACAATGTTACTAGGCTTGAGCTCCATACCTTCACAATCCAATCTGTCTAGGGCCTTATTGGGCAATACATTCAATGAAGAACCGGTGTCCACCAACACATGGGCAAGAGTAGTGCCTCTGCATTCAATGGAGACATGCAGGGCGTCATTATGGTTCTTTCCTTTTGCAGTCAGATCGGCGTCAGAGAAGCCCAGACCATTATCAGCAGTCAAGTTAGCCACACAATCAGTAAATTGATCAGCAGACGTTTCTTGCGGCACATGGGCCGTCTTCAAGAAGGAGATCAGGGCCTTGGCGTGGGCCTCTGAACATAATAACAGTGATAGCATAGAAATCTTTGATGGGGTGTGCCCCAACTTCTCAACTACATTGAAATCACTTTTCTTGATAATCTTGAGGATCTCCTTCATCTCTTGTTGGGAGGCTTCAACAGTGGTTGTCTTCGGTGCCTCCGTCAGGGCAGGAAAATCAGTAGCAATCCCCTTGCCCCGAGCGTCAGAGGACTCGGCAGCAGGGGTAGAAACAGGAACTTGATTAGGAAGTGGAGCATGCACACTTGCAGGTGTGATGATAAGAGGCTTCTGAATAGCTGGTGGCGCAATATCTGGCGAGAACAACCTACCACTGCGAGTAATTTTGGCAGGCCCGGTAATGTTACTGACACCGGTACTTGTATCAAACTCTTGTTTTATTCCAAGCACATAAACATCTGCCCCATAGTGCCATGGGACAGCTTTGTCGGATGTATAGGGGAGAGGCCCCGGAACAGTAATGATGATAGGAGCAATCTTCTGAGTGGACATTATTTTGACAGGCTTCTTTGAAGGAGCCTTGGGAGGTTTGTTGAAGATAGTGACAATAGAAACTTCTTCGGCGGGGACAGCAGGAACGGCAATCTTCTCGAACAAGATTTCTTTGCTATCCATCAGGCTTTGGATACCTGATTTCAGCAAAGGACAACCAGAAGGCGAAACAGCACATAGAAGGCAATCTTCACCACATCCCGGAAATAAACCGGCTAGCAACAGATTCCTTTTAACAGTCGATAACAGAGTAACAATCTCTTCCACGGAGGCTACATATCGGTCTTCTTCCACAGCATTCACTCCATGCTGGGGCATGGGAGCAGTCACAACATTTGGTCTTTCGGGCGCCTCAAACTATATTTCCTTAGCATCAATAAGGTCTTGAACCTTATTCCTCAAAGCCCAGCAATCGTCCGTAGTATGCCCGGGGCTATCAGAGTGATAAGCGCAACGGGCGTTGGGGTTGTACTTTGGAGAAGTTGTGTTCACTACCTTCGGAGCTTCCTTGACAGTTACTAGATTGGTTGACAGTAGTTGCGGCAATATCTGAGACAGGGTCATACTAAGTCGGGTGTACTGCCTTTTGGGCCTCTCACCCCTTGGTTGGTTGAACTGCTGAGGAGCAGCAGCAGGCTTTGAAATTACCAATGCATTGACAGCTTGGCGATGTTCCGGCTTAACTTGTCTTCTAGGACCATAAACAGCACTAGCTTCCTTCTTGAAAGGCTTCTTCTCAGTACTGGCGGAGGCACCTTTCTGTATCTTCCCTGACTTGATACCAGCTTCTATCCTCTCACCAGTCAAGATCAGATCTGTAAACCCAGCAGAGGAATTACCAATTATATGATTAAAGAACGGACCAGACAGGGTCCCAAGGAACATGTCAACAAGTTCACGGTCAGTCAGTGGTGGTTGCACCCTGCCAGCCAGGTCTCTCCACTTTTGCGCATACTCCTTGAATCCTTCGCCCGTCCCTAGTGACATACCCTGGAGTTGGGTATGCGTAGGAGCGAGGTCAGAATTGTACTGATACTGTTTATAAAAGGCAGTGGCCAAGTCTTCCCAGTTTCGGATACTGGCTCCATCCAGCTGATAGAACCACTCGAGTTAAGCCCCTGAAAGGCTATCCTGAAAGAAATGGATCCAAAGGTTCTTGTGTGCAGTGTAAGGTTGGATCTTCCTTACATATGATCTGAGATGCATCTTCGGGCGGGATAGCCCGTCATACCTTGCAAAAACTGGCACTTTGAACTTCGGGGGGATCACAATTCCAGCAACTAATCCCAAATCTTTGAAATCTAAGCCAGGAACTCTCTGCAGCTCCATAGCTGCCAACCTGTCTTCCAAACCTTTGTACTTATCATCAGCGGGTGGGTATTGTTGATCAGAGTAGTCTTCGTCCTCTTCAGCCTCCTCCTCTTCAACCTCGGATTCGGAAGGTACCGCAGCCGCATTCCCTTTACTGGTTCCCTCTTCAGACGTAAGGGGAAATTCAAGGACTCTTCTGGCTTCACCCTCAAACCTTCTTCCTAGGGTAGCCACCCCGATTCTCTTCTTCTTCTTTTTCACTTGATCTTTGTTCCCCAGCAGGGCCATTAGATCCTCCTGACCCTTAGCCAAGGTCATCAGGAGTTGTTGAAATTGTGAATTCTGAGACTGCAAGTCCTTGACCGTTTGTTCGAGATCCATCTTACTGAAATAAACAGCAGAAAGATAAGGAAACCTGGTGTGGAGACCTGCTTATGCGCGTGATGAATGATATGCTTATGTATGCAATGCATTCAAGGATTTAGAACATTCAAAATTGTTGCAAACAAAAAGAACGCACGTCATATTAATAAGAAGAAATTTGTCAGTACATAAATGCCCCATGGGCTAAATATTACAAAAACTTCTCAAGGTAAAAATACATTGCGCATCCTCTTTGGTGCGATGTAGGTGTTGAGGGTCTCTTCCTCGTGGAGTCGGCGGGTAAGCTCCAAAACCTTCTTCTCACTGGTGTAGAAGCTGGCTTCAAAAGTGTTCCGTTCCTCCTTGAGTTGGATCTAACTCTTCTGCATCTCCTCCCACGATGTAGGCATGTCAGGATACAGGATGGTGTAGGGAACCTCTCCTTCCTTAACGGGGTCTTTAATCACAGGGAGAACATGAGGATAAGGCATCATTAGATTCTGGGCCCGGGTTCGTACCCACTTGAGATAAGGCTCAAGAGGGATGAAATTCTTGTGTCCCAGTGTCTTGCTGTCAACCTTGTTAGGCATCCTCCAAGCTCTGATGAATCTTTGGCGAAGTCCTTGCGCATCGTTGTCGAAGTCAAAAACTAGGTCAGGAATCAACATGTCGTGAGGGCCATCCCTCCGTGCATATCCAAATTGTCTCAAAGCTAAACAAGGGTTGTAGGTAATGCCTCCCCTAATGCCCAGTAATGGAACATTAGGGAACTCTCCACAACGATCGACGATGATGACATTTTCTATGGACCGAGAACACCAATGTACATCAGAGTGAGTAAGGGTCATCAACCGTTGTGACCACCTTAGGCCTTGGTCATTCTTCAAGACAGATTGTGGAAGGTGCGAAATAAACCACCTTGCAAGGAGAGGAGTACAGCACATGAGAACACCCCTCTTTCTCATTGTTCGAGTGTAAAATGAGTGAAGAATGTCCCCAAGTAATGTTGGTATTGGATTCCTGGATAAGAAGATTTTGACGGCGTTGACATCTACAAGCTGGTCAGGATTTGGGAACAAGACCAAACCATAGATGAGGAGTGCCACAATTTCTTCAAATGCTTGTAGATCCAATGAATTCCAACACTCTTGTGCCTTCTCAAACAAGAATTTTGCAAAGAAGCCTTTGACACCGCTTCTAGTTTCCCAATGCCCCTTGATGTCAGATGGCTGTAGGTGTAGTGCTTGAGCAACATCTTCAGGCTTTGGTTCCTTTTCCGTACCGTTGTAGGGTAGTTGATTAAGGATAGGAATTCTCAGGAGTTGAGAAAATTCCTCCAAAGTGGGAACCAACTGGTAGTCGGGGAAAGTGAAACAGTGGTGAAGAGGGTCAAAGAACTGGAACAACACCTTCATCATGTCCTCTTCAATGTTGGTGCTGACTAAGCTGAGCAGTCTACCATGTCTTTCACTGAAGGGAGAGCTTTCCGGAATTCTTGATGTGAGCTCCTTGAGTTGAGGATGGATTCTCACAAGGTTGACTTGGATAGTTTTCCTGCGAGGAATTTCCATGACCTACAAAACAAGAACAAAGATGAAGATCTAAACCCTTGAAATGGTTAGTGAATGCATATGATGCTTTATGATGTTCATGATGTATGCACAAACATATGTACAAGCAAATCACACAAAACCCTAGTTTCAGGCTTGCATGGGGTTTCATAGGTAAGTACCATCTTGAGTGTAGTTGGCTTAAAAACCTGTCCTATAAATAGTAACCGGGTTCTAAGGAGCTCAATATCACTGGATTGTTTTCATTGTTCATTGTTTTGGTTTAGCCACTTAACTAGCAACCAAAATATTCCAAGAAAACAACCCTCAATGAGTGTAGTATCGAGTATCTACCAACTTCGGACTGCACCAAAGCCGGTCATCTCACTACTCCTAATGAAAGGCCAAGATGGTCAAGTAAGGTTCTAGGTCATTAGTGCTTAGTGACATCACTCAGCGGCCCCGTACTCTCCTTGATTGAACTCAAGGGCTACCGGTACTCACAAATATGTCGCACTAATATAGCTATTGCTTCAACCGTGTCGGTATACCCCGCACAGTTTCCACAACGTATTGTTATCTATGAATGTTTCCCCAAATCCGGGTGTAGGATTGCAAACCCAAACAAGAGAGCCAAGATATAAAGCAATCAAAGCAAACAATTAGTCATGCAAGAGGGTGATCTAAGCCCTAAGGTTACTCCACTTTAAAAGTTTTCCCCATCAGAGTCGCCAGTTCTGTGATACGGTGGGAGAACTGACTTGAGGTTTTGCGTTTGTTTTCGCAAATGTTTCGGTTGAGTAAGAGTCACCACCGACTTTTTATTTTATCCTAAGGAAAGGTTAAAAAGCACAGCAAAAACCTTTGAGATGTTTTCTTGGGTTCGGGGAGTAGATTATAGAAAAGGGAAGGTATTAGCACCCTTTCTATCCATGGTTATCCATGGGCTCTTAGTTACTTGCTTAGATCAACTTGCCTTGATTTTCAATTGTTTGAAATGGTGCTTTATGTGTGTGTTTGAAAATGTTTTTGAAAAGAGGCCAATGTGGTGGCAACCTTTGTAATGATCCATGTTGGGATGTATACAAAGGTGTATGTCTTTTGAAATTTTTTCCATGTTTTTGAAATTTGTTTTGAAAGTGTATTGTGAAGTGTGGTTTTGAAAAATAGGCAAGTGTTTTTGTTTTGCAAGTTGGCAAGTAACCAAGAGCTATCTACCCTAAATTTCTCAAAGATCATTGCTATGTTTTAACCCTTTTAACAATTTTGTTTCACCATTGTATTTGGTGGATAATCTTGTGTTAGGATGTGAACGGGACGGGCGCGGGTCATCGTTTAGACCATGATTGCAATGGTGCCAAGTATCTTTGGGCAATTTTTCCTTTAAGGGACTTGATCATTTTTAGACAACTTTTGAAAGCGTCATCGAGGGACTATGATCATTTGATTGTTTTGTTTTTGCCAAAGATACCTAACATGCAATATGGCCCATTATTGAAGGCAACAAGTGGAGTACCCTAGGGGTGCAAGTGTGATTAGTGTTGTCCATTTTCATGCTTGTTTATCTTGCATTTAGGTCAAACTATTTGTTGTTTTTGATTTGCATACAAAACCCTAATTCTATCATGGCATATTTAGAAAGCTTTTAAAGTGCGGAAAATAAAAGGTCCTAAGTTATTACAACACAAATATGGGATGGAGGGTACAAATGTTCAAATGGGGATATTTTAGCAAGAAATTAAACCTAAACTATTACATCCAAATTGAATTATACAAATTATTTAATACAAAATAAAATAAGATAAAATATGCAAGATGCAAAAAAAATGATTTTTGTATGTATGTAAAAAAGTATTTTTCATGTGTCAAATAAACAAAAAAATAAAATGAATTAATTTTTGGTATTTTTATGTATTTAGGGTAAAACCCTAATTTTCCAAATAAAAGGTATTTATTATATAATATATGTAATATTTATTAATTATGTTCAAAAAATAAATAAAAAGGAAGTATATTGTAAAAAGGTGATTTTTTAAGTTGAATATTAATAAAAAAAAATGTATTATTTTTATGTTTTTATCCTAAATAGTATAATAAATATATAGGTATTTATATTATTTATTAAATATATTAAATATGTACAAAAATAAAATATTTAATATTTATAAAAAAAGTATATTTTTTTATAAAATGTTTTCAAAGGTAAAATAAAATAAAAATCAGAAAATAAAAGTGTTTGTATTATTTTTAGTTATTTTAAATAAAAGTATATTTATGTTTATTTATGTACAAAACTAAATGAAACCAAATAAATATCAAATAAAATGCAAAAAATGTGGGAAAAATAATTTTAATATTTTTTATGCTTTGACAAAAATAAATAAGTCAGAAACAAAAATCAAAAGTCAAAAATAATGAAAATAAAATACAATGGGCCAAGGGGGTGCATGTGTGAGAATGTGGTGCAAAAAGAAGAACAATACAGGCCCAGCCCAAGAAGACTTTGTCTTCAACCTCTGAACAAACAAACAGAGCAACACGTGCTTCCTGCTATCTCATGATTCCTGGACTTTCAATCAAAACTCATAACACAAGAAATGTAGAGCATCAAGAGACGAATCTAGACATATAAAAAACTTAACTTAACTCTCAGAAATGAGAGAGAATTTCTCCATCCCTAATTCTTGACCTAAGTTTTTGTCAATGTTCAGGTCTTAAATTCTCTCAGCATATGAAATATAAATGGAAAGTGAGGATATGTATAGCTTCAGGGACATGAGTAGTACATTTTTCATTCATAAACTTAAAGCTAACTCTTCCTAGATTGAGAGATAGAAGTCCATGAACTTACCTGTTCAGCTTGGATCGTGTCTGGCAATGGAGGTTCTTTCAGTGCAATGTGAGGACTTGTACAACTTGCTTGAAGGTCAGGGATGCTTTTCCAACCTTTAGCTTGCTTTGAAACCAAATGAATCAAGCTATAGAAGTCAACCTGCAAAACAGAAAAAGTGAAAATGGTGAAGTTGGTTAGAGGTGTTACAGGTCGTGTCCAATGCTTGGGATAGTTTGTGTAGGTGGTATGGAGTGTGTATGAATTGTTTTTGGCCAAGGCGCGCGAATGGATTGAGTTATAGAAGTCCAACTGCAGAGGTGACTCTGTTTTTTGCAATAGGAGGGTGTTTTGATGAATGATGAGGTTTGGAAGGTGTTTTGGTCGTGCCTTAGCTTAGTTATGTTGTTTGGGATGTGTTTAACAAGTTTGTCTTAGCTTATGTTGGCAGAAATGTGTGTTGTATATCAATATGCCAAGTTTCTTCTAATGTAAGTCAAAAATGCCAAGTTGGTTTCTAGGCTTATGCAGGCCCCTCAAATGTGCTGCAAAGCTTTGTCTTGATCAGTGGGATATATCCCTGAACTTGTGCCAAAAGTATTTGCATTGTACTTCATGATTTGCAAACTTGACATACAGCCATACTTTTCAAAAATGGATAATTTGCTTTTTCCATATTAAGGTTAATCTTTTGTGTAATGGCTTAATGGACAAGATAATGCTAGGACACAAAGGTTTTGCATTAAATTATTGAGTGTGGATGAGATAAAAGGCCTGTAATCTAGCTTAGAGCATGCTGAGTTCAAAAATGCAAAGTTATGGACATGGAAATGGCTCATGAACAAAGTGAGTTTTGCCCATATTGACAAATTCGATTCTCCCTAACCACAAGGGTGTTTGAGAAGTTCTTGGACATTTTGGAAAGCTTGGAATGTGTAATACAATCCATCTTTGTAATGAAAGTTGAAATTCCAAGTGGAAGCATGTGAAAAGTGGCCATGAAGTTAGGCAAAAATCCTGCCTAGAATAGGTCAAAATATTTCTAAGTTAAGAAAGTTTTGCACCCTTATTCCAAAAATTGTAACTTGAGCTACAAGCTTCTTTTGAGGAAACTTTGTGAATCAAAGTTGTATATTTTGCAATGGACTACAACTTTCATGTTTTGACTTTTGTTTGAATCCAAATGCATCTTGGTGAAAAAATGGGACAAAGTTAGGAAAAAATTAGGGATTTTCATAACTTAGAAAAATTCTAAGTTATGAAAATACTTCATTTTAAACCCTAATTTGCAAATTTTTGATTTCTTGATGAACAAGTTTCATAACTTGACATGTCTTGATGAAAAATGAATCTTGACACTTGATTTTGACCAAAAATTCAAAGTTTGACTTTTCAGTATACAGTCAAATTTGGCTCAGTTTACTGGAAAATTCATCTGTCAATCTTGTGCATTTGGGATCTTTTAAACTTGTTGAACATTTCAAGACAATGCCATTGGGTCCTTGAGTCCATATGTGAGCTTGGTTTGCCATTGGCTAGGTTAAACAGTCAAAAATTGCCTTTGTGCAGTCAAAACCCTAAAAATGACCATTTTACCCTTTTGGTGATCTGATCAAATTTCTTGTGGAATTGTGATCCAAACTTGATCAAATGGTCCATATGAGTTCATAATGTTGATGTGGGTCAAAAATCATGAGGTTTGACTGTCAATTGACCACAGTTGACTTTTTCCCCAATACAGTTGATTTCTAGGTCAACTGTCCAATTGGCTGGGCAAAGATTGGAATCAAGGCTTGAAACTTGGTATGGATAAACTTGTGAGTCCAACATGAAGCATGAAAGTCACTTTGGGCCTTTTAGGTCAAAACATCTTTGTGCAAACACAAACCCTAATTTGGGTCAACAGTGCAAGGAGAAGTCTTGAGCAGAGGAAATCCTAACTGGATCTTGAGCTCCAAGGGTCTTGTGATGAGAGAATGTTGAGGAAATGGGAGGGAAAATTTTAGAGTACAACAGTATCAAAAGCATGTTTCAGTCGAGCTTTAAAGGACTTTATGGTACCATTACTTTGCACGAACCGCATGATCCACCAATCATAAAAATCTTTTGTGGTGTAAAAGAGGGGCTCATAGGCGACTAGATTCATGGTGGTGCGTCAACAGCAAAATGATGGAGACGCTGGGCGCATTCGTCTTCACTATAGCTGATGGATGAAGGGAATAATTCATCAAATGGCTTATAAAAGCTATGAGGCAAAGGTTGGCACAAGCCAAATTACCTAGCCACCATATTAGGCTGATAACACAGGAGTGTCATGCCATCATTAGCTACCACCCTAGATACTATAAGCCTAGGGGTTAAGAAAGCTTGCAAAATGGCTTTAGATTCAAGGATCTGAGGTAGGATCGATAGGAGGAAATGGTCGAGTGAACCACTCAATACCATGTTGTCTAGAAGCAAAAGGCGCCATACTCGGCTGAAAAGAAGAACATTTAAAGAAAAATTTCAAGTACTTCTCGAGTGAATTTTCTCGGGTCATATCTTTTTGGATGGTGTCGGGGAAGCAAGACAAAAGATTTCGTTAGTATGTTGAGCGAATGCAGGTTCTTGTGCTTCAGAGAGTTTTAGTTTGAGTTGGTTTTCAAAAGTGGAATTTAACCATAATTGAAGTAGCCAAAAAGGTCCAGCAAGCAAATAGCTGACAATGGGAGCCAGTAAGGTCATATGGTTGACTGCCACGCTAAGTGATTCATAGAGTGACCACATAATGAGTTCACTCAGGCATATGTTTCGACCCAAGTGGAGATGGTGAGCTAGTGTAATGAATCGTTTTTCCATATTCAAGGATCGACATCAAAATACATATTTAGAAAGCCAAAAAGCCAAGAAAGCAATATGCTCTTCGTCAGACACGGTGTCGACGTCCTTGGCATGGAAATGGCCCATGTATTTAGTAAAGCCAACACTGTCCTTTTCAAAAGGAATGACATCTTCTTCGGCTTTGGTAGGAAGAAAAGCTTCACTTGTGGGGCAAAGGCTAGTGATGGGCGCAATATCAAATAAGGTTGGGATAAGCATACCATTTGTAAAATGGAAGGTGTTTGTGGAGCCTTTCTAGAAATAAAGTGCAGAAATCAGCATATAATTGCAATCGCAAGGACCAACCCTAGAGAGCTAAATCAAATCAAAGATGCCTTGGGTCTTCCAAACGTCACCTTTAACTTTCTCAACTTTGTTCAATCACGCAATGTAATCTTGGTTGACAGCAGGAGTAGAACGAAAGACTTTAGAAGTCTGATAAATGTGCAAAAAATCTATGGGGAAATCTCTATTGACAGGAGGTTTTGTAGCTTTATGAACGATGAAACAATCCTCCAGCTATTTGGGTGCCCTAATTTCATCAATAATAGGTCCCAAATGAGCATAAACAGTTTGTTTAAAGAGGAAAGGGAGCAACACTTGAGAACGAAAGGTTTGAAGGTTTCGTGTAGGTGTTGGTTCCATAACGAAGGTATTTTAGTCATGAACAAAGATATCACCCATGTTGGAAACCAGTTCAATTTCCTTAGGGGTTTGAATATGTTCATAAATTTGGCTTGAAGTGGCCATGAAGGTGAGTAAAAGTTTTCTGGGTAAAAGTGGAAGCAAGAATTTCTTTGAGTATGAAAACAAAGAGTTTGAGAATGCAAAGAAGACGTAAAAAGGAAATTGAAGATATGAAAGGGGTATTTATACCATCAAGAAAACCAAACGTTTGGGAAGAAAGTGGGAAAGATGTTGCTACACGACAAACACGTGTCAAGCAGATGGAGACTGAGTTGAGGAAGTTGTTGAGTTAAGGGTCACATTTGTCTTGGGAAGTTGAAGCTAGAAAATAGGGAAGTGGTTGTGTGATCGCAGACGTGACGTTTGAGGGAAAAGTCATGATCACGGTGACATCTCTTCGCACCAAGGAAAAAAGGATTAAAATGTACATTTCTACCCCTTCAGTCGAAAAGGACATTTTGGGGGCAATTTGTTGGATAGGATTTTATACAAGGACTAGAATCCAACCAAAAGTCAAAGAGGTTCTTTGGAAAAAGAAAACTATGTAAGAAGCAGTCGACCAGGAGGGATCCCATAAGTGATTAATTGGGTTTGTGGAAGCAGTCGACCAGAAAGAGGCCTCATAAGGAATGTATTGGACCTATGAATGTCAAAAAGCCCAAAGAGTGCATGACAAGGAAAGCCAAGTGTTGTGGATGGAGAACGTGGGTTCGATAGCACGAATGGAGAACGTGGGTTAATGGAGAGAAGTTACAAAGCACACGTGACACACAAGGAAGTGAAGCCCGCCAGAAAGTGATTATTTTTATGTATTATAAATAAAGCACTTAGTGCATAGTGTTAGAGGTTCAAACTTTTATATTCCTGCACGCTAGTCACTCAAAGTACCCAAATGAACGAGCGAAATGAGTCAAGCAAGGGCAATGTATGTTTGAATCAACTTGTTTTCAATTTTTAATATTATGTCATTTATGTTTACAGTTTTAAACACTTTTCTTTTTATTTCACAAGTCTTATTTACGAATCATATCAATACGGTCGACATTGGTCGAACGAACTCTTTTTGAAAACACTTTGTAAAAACACGTGAAAACTGAAGCACTGTACTGCGATTTTTTGGTCGATCTCGCGAGTAAACTTTTTGGAAAGAGACCAACGTTGTTTACCAAAATCAGAGGTAAACACATAATATGTTTGAATGTTTCAATTAAGAGTGGACAAATTGTAACCGTCTGATTAAAATCGACCGATCCATTATACTTTTGTGCAAACGATTCAGATCGGGCCGTGTGTTGGGTTGTTTCAGTTGCTTAATTTAGATAATATAGGATTGATACGGTCAAATTCGAATGACTATTTTGAATCCGTCTAAAACCGAATTCAACCCAACTCAATTAATATTTATTTATTTTATTTTTATTACTATAAATTAATCAATTATAAAAATGAGATTCATAATGTTGTCGTGTTCTTATCATTTTTATAAATTAATAGTGATATTGCTTACTCACAAAATATAAAAACATGCAATATAAAAGTTTAAATGTTATTCAGTTTGTGGTTTAAAGTATGATAATGATAAAATTAATGTTAAATGATATTGAAAATATTATCATGTAATAACAATTTTTTTCAATAATAAAAAAATTATTCTTCGGTACTTTTCTAAATTTTTTAAAGTTTTTTTTTAATTAAAAAATAAATATTTGTACATTTTATAAAAAATATTTTTTATAAACTTATCTTAATAAATATTAAATAGATCAAATTTACTCGAATTAATTGATAAACCGATCTAATTGAATCCGTTAAAAATTAAAATTTTAAAATAAAACTGTAATTTATGTCGGATTTAAATTTTGAGTTTGATATCATTCAAATCGACCGAATGACCCGACTTAATTTTGACTTAATAGAGAAATGTGACTGGATCATAGCATTAGATCTTGTTATAAGATACAAGTGACTCATGCTTAATTAAGAAATTGTTAAATTCAAATATGAGTTTTGAGTTTCAAAAACTATAAATATACAAAATATATTGGATAAATGATTCATATCAATTTAAAATATTATATTGTCATTTACATTTAACGGCTAACTAACCGTTAATTTTACATATTAACACTTCAATTCAACTACTTAACTTACTGATGAACTATACTTTATAAATTTATTCCTTACGCATTGATTCATTTGTAATTAACCTTCTAATTTTTATCAAATTGTTCCATTAGATGAATGTTAAGCAGCTGGATCAATTTTATTTTTACTCGACTAAGACAATGTACAATTCATCACCTAATTAAGCTATAGATAGATTGATTCATTCGTATATTAAATTTTGAATACATGTGATGCAGACAATACAGTGTCGGTAGTTGTCACTTTGAAACTTTTGACCGATATATGATCTATAGATAGCTAGATTCTCTATAGTGACATTATATATCTAGTTGTTTGGTAGAAACTAGAAAGAAGCAGAACTTTGAAAAATGTTGGAATAAAACACCATTTCTTAATTGTTTGCTAGTACCTAAACTTTGAAAAATGTTGGAATAAAACACCATTTCTTAATTGTTTGCTAGTACCTATTATCTTATTATCTGGGTGTTAAAAAAATTATTCAATAATTGAATAGATGTAATGAGGTGTTAAATAAATAGTTGAAAGTCAAATAAATTAATTAATATTAAAAATATTAGTGAAAATGAAATGAGATCACGTATAATACTTTATAAAATCTTATTAGTTATTATAACTGTTTAGATTTTTAATTCATTTTAATTATTGAAATAAATTACTTTATAATAAATTAATTTTTTATTTATTTTTATTTTCATTAAAATTCATTATTTTTTGTCTATAACTAAAAATTTGATTCAATTGATTTAGACACACAAACATAATTTACTTTTTCTTTCTATTTTTTTATATTTAATTTTCAATAAATTCTTATTTTATTCATTTTTATTTGTTTTAATAATAATTATTCTTATAAAATTAAAATAAATAAATTAAGAATATAAAATAAGAAAAAAATTAAAATAAATTATTAAATTAAACAAAAAATAAAATAAATTATTTAATTCTTAATTATTTTTATTTTATTTCAATCGATAATTGATATTAATGTAAAATCGTAAAAACAAAAATATAAAATAAAATAAAAATATAAAATAAAAGTGGTGAGTAGAGTGTTGAATTTTATTAAGCAAAATCATTATAGTAAATAAAAATTGAATAAATATTAAATTATTAGATGAAAGAAAGAAAAGATGAGGTAAAATATAAAATATAAAAAAGAATAGTGTTGAATAGATAAAACATTCTATATAATCTAACAATTTAATTTACTAGAGATATACAAAATGTAAAGGAATTGAGACGGAAAGATTTGATTTGATTTGACAAGACCCAATGTAAGAATATCTTCCTATAATATAGCAATAGTAACTCAATATATTGAAAATTTTCACAAATATATCATTTTTTTCTAATTTAAATACTAAACTATAATTTTTTTTCTTTCATAAATACTAAAATATCATCTTTTCAAACAAAAAATAATAATATTTTAAAGCATATCCGCCAATTAACTGAGCGGACCCTCCTATATTATATATATTTTTATATTTTATTCTCCTACATATTTTCTTAGGAAAATTGAGTTCTTTAAAATTTCTTTGCAGATTTTGTTACAGAATTTCTTTTTAACGAAATTTCTTGCGAGTTTACCTACGAATTTTAATAAAATTGCATATTCAAAAATCATATATTTGAGAAATTTGTAAGTAATTTCGTAAGAATGTCATTTCATAGGAAATTTCACAGGTAAAATTCGTAGGAAAATCCGAAGGTAATAAACAAATAATTAGAAAACAAATAAATTATACATCCGCAAAATGAATAGACGGAACCTTTTCATTTTATATATTTCGGCACATTGAATTATCAATAAGAATTTGTTTTGAAACCATGATATATATATATATATATATATATATATATATATATATATATATATATATATATATATATATATATATATATATATATATATATATATATATATATATATATATATATATATATATATATATATATATATATATATATATATATATATATATATATATATATATATATATATATATATATATATATATATATATATATTGATGAATTGAGTGTTAGTTTGGTATTTTTTTTTCATAAAAGATGGTAGAACAGTAAAAAAATTTAATATATTATCTATTCTTAATTAGTTTCTTGTTTTGAATTAAAAAAAAGTATGATAATATCGAGTATTATTTCAAATATATGTAATATGCGTGTATATTGGGAAACAAGTGAGTTATGTTGAGAAATAAATGTGATTTTTAAGTCTCACATTGCTTAAAAAAATCAAAGTTGAACACTTTATAAATGAGATGACTCATACACCTATCATCTTAAGATTTTAGATGAATATATAGTGTCTCTCTTATTTATTTGGGCGAATCTTTAATCTTTAGGTGAGTGTTTGATCCAATGTGTATGTTTTTCACTCAAGAATGACCCATCAATAGAGTGATCTTAAGCATTAATTGACTAATTATACAATCTATAATATATGAAAGTTACTAATAATATAAGAAAATTATATGTTTTGGAAAAGACATTTCTAACTTTTTTTTTTTTTTTACAATTTGTCACTTCATCAAATTGAGAGCAATTTTTATCTTCTTTCTACTTGTTTTCAACCAAATCAGTTTTTGTTTGCTATTCAATATCTTGGTTATTCTAAAAGGTGATATTTTGTACACAAATCCAACCAAACCAACTATTTTTTCTTTTTTCTACAAACCATTTTATGGTAAATATATTAATTTTAAAATAAAAAAAATTATGGTAAATAAAATTCTTCAACGCACCAAAATAACAACATATGTAATAATTATAGTAAATATATTGATTTTAAAATTTAAAAAAATTAAAAGTGTAATTAAATTAAATTTTTTATATTAACTTATTTTTAAATTGACATATAAAGATGAAAAGTGCCCATGAAGATAAACTTATTTCAATCATGATCTCTTTCTTATGTGAGATTTTATAAGTAGAGAAGTTGATTTGAATCGATGATGCAACTAAAGATGGAGTCAAGATAGATGTTACACGATTATTGGATAGAACAAAGTGTGTCAATTCAATTAATGATTGCTTCTTTATCAATATTAGTGATGTTAGATTCAGAGCTAAGTTCGTCGAAGATTCTTACGGTCCTGTTCGTGCTCCGTTCTCGTCGGTATGCTTGGATTCAGAGGAGGTTTCGACGAAATCTAAATCAGAGAGAAGTGATTTGTTTGAGGAAGAAGATGACATAGAGGAGGTTTTCAAAGGTTATTTATCTATTCCGGATAAATCTCAGACAATACATTTGTCTGGAAAGCGGTGCAAAGTTATTTGTTGGGAATAAAGAATTCTTCTTCTGAATATGCTGAGTCAGAGTAGAGACATTTAATGAATCCTGGTGATTTCACTAATATGGTTTTGCCAACTGGTGGGTTGTGGTCCACTATGCCTTTTTCTCCCAATTTTGTGGAAAATCCAGCAGTTTTTGAGATGTTTCAGGAGCAGTGTGGTGTTTTGGAGGATATGTGGTCGATTTAAAGGAATCGGTGGGGCCCAATTCTGATTCCTTACAGATTCTTGCAGGAAGCTTGGAACCCGAGGCTTTAAACGTTAATTGCACAGCAAATCTTGTAACGTCTGATTTATTTAATTAATTTTTTGTAATTAAATTGTGTGATATTGTATGATGTTAAGTGTTTTGGTGTATTAGAAGACCCTCCGGTGTAGGGTAGTACCTTAGAAATTACAAAAAAAGGTGTCTGGGGTGTGTGAGAAAAGTGTAGAATATGGAGTGGAGGGAGAATGTTATTACTATTATTATTTAAATTAGAATTATTAATTGAATAAAATAATATTAGTATAATATAATTAAATAAATAATTAGTTGAAATATTATTTATTTATTTATTTATTTATTTAGTTGGGATTAATAGTAATAATAATAATAATAATAATAATAATAATAATAATAATAATAATAATAATAATAATAATAATAATAATAATATAATAATAAGAGAAATAGGGAATTGAGAGGTAGAAGTGTTGGTACGTGAAAACAAAGTAGAGAAGAGAAAAGCAAGGCTAGAGTTCAAGAGGAAAAACTCAATTGTTAGAGGTTGAAGAATTCTTTTCTAGGAATACCAAGGTAAGGGTGGAGTTCCAATTCCATAAGGGTTTGTATAATGATATGTGGGTTGGGATTTATGATTGCTCTTGTTGGAATATTGTATCTTTATGCTTGTATTCATCTCTTTTTGATTTTGAATGAGTTGATGTATGATGATGTGATTGTATATTATTGATGAATTAGATGTGTTAGAATATTGTATGATGATGTTGTGGTTGATGATTTAATGGTGAATTGTGTAATGTTGTTGTTGAAATTATGCATTATGATGGAATTGTTGATGGTGGATGTTGTGTCGTTATGTATGGTAGCGAGTCAGTGTCATAAGTTATGAGTGTTTTCGGTGAAAAATATTTGGGGCTTAACACTTTTGAAAAGTAATTTTTCGTGTTAAAATATAAGCTAAATGATTTGTAAGAAAATGGGGGTTTGGGATGACTTCAAGTGATTTTCATTTTGAAAAAGTTACAAAAAAGTGCTTTTGTCAGCGATGTAACTCGTTACATGGATATGATGTAACCGGTTACCTCGGAAACTGATGTAACACATTACATGGATGATGTAACCGGTTATCTCATAAACTGATGGAACTCATTACATGGATGAGGTAATCGGTTATACTCATGTGTCGAAAACTTTAAAAATTCATAATTTGAGTTTCAGGTGTCTGATTGACGTACCGTTTGAAGCGTTGGAAAGATGACGTAGTATACTTTATTTTAAAAATAGTTTTAGGGTTTGGAAATTATTATTTGTGTTCTTTATGGTGATGTATTATGTGTAGTTGTATATTGTGGTGTGTTGTCGGTGTATGTATTGTATTTTGGTATACATTATGTTACTATAATGCTAAGGTTGAATGCATGTAACCTTTGTTTTGGTGTTTGGTGGATGATATTGGTGTCATACATTGGTTAAGGTGAATATGATTGTACCTGTTTGTTTTCGTTTCATGAGGTGGTGTATTATGTGTTTTGGTATCCCGTGGTGCGATAAATGTGTAGGAATAGTTTGTTGTTACATGATATGTTACTATAATGCTATTATGGATTGCTTGTAACATATGCATGGTGCTTTGGTGGCTGGTGATGGTGTAGTACATTAATTAAGGTGAATATCATTGTACAAATTAGTGTTGTTGCATGTCATTCATAAATCACGCATCATGGTGTTTGGACGATAGTCCGCTTTTGGTGAGCCTCAGTCTTATCGTGGAAACTGGGTGCGAGTAGCTGATTCCTATGTTGGGGAATTAGTGAAGCATTACCTATGGAAATGGTAGTGATTTTTGGTGAGTCTCAATCCCATTGTGTGGATTGGATGCGAGTAGCTAATTCCTATGGTCATGGATTCGTGAAGTGTTACTTGGTAACGATTTTAGACAGAGGTCTGTTTGGTGAGCTTCGATCCTAGGTGGGGATCAGAGCGGTGAATCTTAGAGTTCACATATTAGTACAACATACATTGATTTATGGTGTTGAGTCTCATTTCATTGCATACTTGTTTTGTTGTTGTGTGTTTGGATTGTGTGAAAGTATGCATTTCTTTATATAGTTGTGTTATCTCAGCCCTTCTGCTTGAATGATGTCTCCACATGTATAATGCGCAGGTGATCCGTAGTGATGGTATGGATATGAGTAGAAGAGAGTGCTCTTCACTATGATTTTATCGAGTTAGTGTCTACTCTGGTATGTAACACCGGGGGTTGACGTTTGTTTTGTTTATGTTTGGAGGAAACTATATGTATACCTTCGTTGTTGGATAATTTGTTATACTTGATAATTTTTTATGATTATTGTTGTTATAACTATATTTGTTATAGTTATGTTTGGAAGAATTAAACTATTCAATTACTGGTCTTTTCCGCTGCTAATAAAAGGTTGAATAGAACCTTACAAGAATTAGCTATAGTCATGATACATGCTAAAAATATTCTTTATTACTTTTGGGCTTAAGCCATGAACATTGCTTTCTATATCCACAATCGCGTCACTCTGAGAACTGGTACATCATCTACTCTCTATGAATTGTAGAAAGGAAGGAAACCTAATGTTAAGTACTTTCATATATTTGGTAGTAAATGTTACATTTTGGTTGATCGTGAACAATGGAGAAAGATGGATCCCAAAAGTGATGAAGAGATATTTATTTGTTACTCTACAAATAGCAGGCTTACATGATATTTAACTCCAAAAACAAGGTCATAATGGAATTCATTAATGTTGTGGTTGATGACTCAACTATTGTGGAAGGAACTGATGTCGAAGAAGATGTTGGAACATCATCCCAACAGACTAATGTTTCAGAAAATGTGGAAGACATTGAGTCAAACATTGATCTAGCAGGTACTAAGCCAGATAACTCTAAAGAAAACAAAGGTCCCTCTATTAGAGTTGAAAAAGATCATCCAAAGGAACTCATTTTAGGGAATTTTGATGAAGGGGTCACCACTAGGTCCAAAGATACGATATTAAATTCTTTTTTTGTCTCTAATCTTGAACCTAAAAATGTGAAAGGGGCATTGAATGATGAATTCTAGATTAATGCTATGCAAGAAGAACTAAATCTGTTCAAAAGAAATGAAGTATGAGACTTAGTACCTAGGCTTGAAGAAATGAATGTTATTGGTACAAAATGAATTTATAAGAACAAATATGATGAAAAAGATATTGTGACCAGAAACAAGGCCATGCTTGTAGCTCAAGGACACACTTAAGTAGAAGGAGTTGATTTTGATGAGACATTTTCTCATGTAGCTCATCTTGAATTCATAATATTGCTCTTGGGAGTGGCTTGCATGCTAAAATTCAAGTTATTTCATATGGATGTGAAAATGCCTTCATGAAAGGATACTTAAATTAAGAAGTATATGTTGGACAACCCAAAGGTTTCATAAATCCTAGTTTTATAGATCATGTTTACAAACTAAGGAAAGCTCTATATGGTTTGAAGCAAGAACCTAGAGATTGGTATGAAATGTTGACTGAATTTCTTGTCAATAATGGCTACAAGAAATTAGGAACAAACAAGACCTTGTTTATTAAAGAAGAGCATGGCAAACTCATAATATCTCAAATATATGTTAATGACATTGTGTTTGGAGGGATGTCAAACCAGATGGTCCAACATTTTATCAAGCATATGCAATTTGAATTTGAGATGAGTCTTGTTTGTGAATTAACATATTTCCTTGATCTTCAAGTCAAACAGATGGATAATATTATCTTCATATCTCAAAGCAAGTATGCCACGAATATAGTGAAGAAGTTTTGCCTTGAAAATGTCAGTCACAAAAGAACATATGCACCTACTCACTTGAAATTATCTAAAGATAAGAAATGTGTTAATATGGATCAAAAGCTATACATGAGTATGATTGGTAGTCTATTGTACCTTACAGCTAGCAGACCTAACATTGCTTTTGCTATAGGAGTTTGCGAGATATCAAGTTGGACCTAAAATGAGCCACATTAATCAAGTGAAAAGGATCTTGAAATACATCAGTGGAACTGGGGATTATGGTATGTTGTATTCTAAAAGTTTAATTCCATGCTTGTAGGATATTGTGATGCAGATTGGGCATGCAGTGATGATGATAGATAAATCACTTGTGGAGGATGTTTCTTCTTAAGGAACAAACTTATATCTTTGTTCAGTAAGAAGCAAATATGTGTTTCATTGTTTACTACTGAGGCTGAGTATATTGCAGCAGGAAGCAATATCTTTTAATTGATTTGGATGAAACAAATGTTAAAGGAATATAACGTCGACTAAGATGTCATGACATTATATTGTGACAATCTGAGTGCTATCAACATATCCAAGAATACCATCCAACATAGCAGAACAAAACATATTGACATTTATCATCATTTTATTAGGGATCTTGTTGAAGATAAAATTGTGTCTCTTGAGCATGTGGCAACTAAAAAGCAATTGACATATATATTTGTTAAGGCTTTGGATGCAAATCAGTTTGATAAATTAAGGGGAGAGTTGAGAATTTGAATTTTTGAAGAGTTAGAGCAGTTACATGTGTGGAGGAGTGCAACAAACACTTTCTCTTTCCTCCACTTAGTGGTGCATGACATTTCAGGGAAAAGGGCTAGTGTTGAACCTTCAAGAGGATGGATCAAAGTTGTGGCTCCTACTACCATTACAAGGTCCTTGAAAGGGAAGGAAGTTGGTTTGATGAAGAGTGTTGCTGGTTGTGGGAAATATTCTAAGGTTCTGGTGAAGGAATTCATTGTTAACATTCCTAAGGAATGTGACAATATAATGAGAAAGGAGTATAAAAGGATTTTTGACAGAGAAAAAATGTGTGGAAATTACAGTAAGATGAACAGTTGTTTTTTTTTGCTCCTGGTGAATGCATGGTTGTGTTTGTTAATTTTTTGGCTAAAAAGGGGAGCAATAATGATCTTTGATCATTGTTTTTGCCATCATGTTTCTATGAACTCTATGTGTTTTGCATGATCATCTAGTTTAGGGGGAGTTGTTTGGTATGGTAGTTTGGTTATTGAAAAGTACTACTTGAGGGGGAGTAGTAATTTTTTGGTTGTGTGCAACCGTTTAGGGGGAGCATGATGTTCTTATTAATGCCATATCATTTTGTTGTTGATCTGGGTTTTATGGGGAGCATTAAATGCTTGTTGTTATTTATGGTGTCTTGACATTATGTCTGAAGGATATGTTTTTTTTGTTATTGTCTGAAGTTTTCTTTGAGAGTTTATTTCTCTATGCTGGTATGATTTGTGAGGTTGGGGTTTATCCCTTTTGCTACGTATGTGTGATCGGTGGATCTGGAACTGACTGTTTAACGCTGGTTCGCGAAATGTCGCGGAAGCAAGAGTCACCACCGTCTTTTATTTTCTCCAAATGGAAAGGACAAAAGCACAGAAAAATTCCTTAAAGAGATTGCTCTCGGTTCGGGAGGTAGATTATAGAAAGGGAAGGTGTTAGCACCCTTTCTATCCATGGTTATCCATGGGCTCTTAGATACTTGCTCACTTGTGTTTTCAAAAATGGTTTGTTTGCTTTTCAATGTGGGTTTTAAAAAAGTTTCTTTGAAAATTTCGGTTCGACTCTTGTATCAGTCCTCAAGAGTGTTTGAAAAATTGCTTTCGAAAGCTTTTGAAAAGGTGTCGGTGTGAAAAGTATTTTTTGAATTTTGTTTTGAAATTTAGAGCAAGTATCTAGAGTCGTCTACCTACCCTAAGGAATTCGTCTGTGTAAATGTCCTTTAAAGTAGTGCCATCCCACCATTGAGAGGTAGGTAGCACCACCGTTGGAGGTGTTCGGGTCAATTCGAGGTTCGGGACATGGTGATCACCAGAGCAATGGGAAGACACCTTAGAAGCTACCCTCATGCCAGGTTCCCGGATCATGAGGACTTACTAAGACATCCTCTACTCGACGATCACCTTTCGAGGCAAGGCAACAGTGAGGCGTACCCTAGGGGTGGTGTGTGATTTGTGTGTCGTTTTCAAGTATTTTTGTCTTTTGTCATGTTATTGGTGATCTAGCGCTTGTTTTTATTTTTGTCCATACATTCTTTCATGCTTTGATTAACAGTTAAAATATTGCGAGAAAGTAAAAGATTCTAAGCTATTACAAAAGGCGCGGGTCCACATCGCCAAAATTTCTCGAACCCGATTTGACAGAAAAATAAAGAATTAAAAGTAAAGTGCGAGCAATTAATTACAAGGCCTTGGGAGAGATACATAAATATTAAAAGAAATAAGATAAATGCGCGAATTAAATGAGAATTAAACGAGGGCGTTGGACCCTTTTTGCAAAATTAAATTAAACGATGAATTAATTAAAATTAAAGGGAAAAGAAATTGTCTTTTTGGTATTTTTTGGTACTTTGCGATTTTAATGAAAAAAGAATTAAATAAAATAAATGCTAACCCTAATTCTACAACTTTTGTTTTATTATGAAAAATGTTGAAGTTTTAACCTAAAATTAACCCTAATTATTTTATATACAATTTAATTATAAAAATAAATATCTAATATTTTAATTATTCTGGAAGAAAAATAAAAAAAGGAATAAAATTATCATGAACCCTAATTCTATATTTTTTAGATTTTTATTAAAAGAGTTAAAATTAAAACCTAATTTAAAACTAGTTAATTTATGAACTTATTTACAAAATATTAATTAAATAAATATATTTAATTTTTTTGGTCTTTTCTGATTTTTTTTATGGTATTTTGTGTTTTTATGAAAATATAATTAAATTAACAGAATTAATTAAAAATAATAATTGAAAGTAAAAAAAATAAAGAAAAATAAAGAATAATAAAAAGGGTTTGCAAACCTGGGGGGTTCAGACCCCAAATAGGAGGTTTTCTCTTAGTAAATCTGGGCCCAACGCTTCAGGCCTGATGGACTTTCCCCACTAGCGTGCATCAGCGTTGACCCACGTACACCATGCTCTTCATATCCTAGCCCTTGATGGAATCCAGTGGGACGCGTGGACATTTGATTTTGGAGGCATACGGTGTGCTTTGATATTGAATCTGCATAGGAATATGAGTTGAAAAACAATATTGAAAGGGTGAAGACCTGGGGCTCGAACCCAGGTCATGAACGTTACCAGCCTATACGTGTGCCACTGAGCCATCCCAAGCGCGTTTAACATATAATAACTAACAAACATTATAAAAGAAAAATAGTCAGGGGCTCAAAAACGCGCGAAGATTTTGAATGTTCCAATCAGAGCCTTCCACATAATCATCTTCCTCGTTGGTGATTTCCTGAAAAAAATAACAAACATTTAACGGGGGTTTTGAACCCCCTCAAAACATGCTTATTTGGATAATAGCGATTAGGCCCCCTTGGCATATAAATTAAGCGCGAGCATGCTATTCTTTTCGTCTAAGCGAGCTGGTTTTGTTCATGGCATTGATGTGTCTTAATTTTACAGTATCAAGAAACCCCTAATTTGGATTTCAAGAAAACCTAACCTGCATCAATGGTAGAATCATGTATATCGCACAAAAACGCAATTAATTGGTATGGTTAGCTCCAGAATCTTATAATGAATATGAATCAAGCATCAAAAATTGTTAAAAGTGCATGAATCGAGATGCAAGATTATGAGATTTTTTCTGTACAGGTCCTGTTCGTTTTACCAATTCTTGAAGTTATGATGGATGATTTTGATTAGAAACCCTTCCTTGAAGCTTCAGGAAGGTGATGGGATAAAAATCTCGCCTTGAATCGCCCTGCAAAAGTGTTTTCAGAATTGAGATTTTTAAGAAAAAGTGTGAGTTTGATCTTCAGGTTCTGGCGCAGCTTAGTGGTTTTTAGGATTAGGTCTTGCTTGCAGCTTATGTATGGAGTGCATTAGGTCAAAGAAAACACTCCAAATCCTTGGCATTCATGGTTTGAGAGATTTGATTTTCAAAGATCTTTTTTTCAATATTTTCCATGCTATTTTGTACCAATCATGACCAATTCTCTTCAAATCTTTCCATATTTGATTATGCACGAATTTTTGAAGATATTATGTGCACAAAAAGATTGGAAAACTTAGGTTAATTATTTTTCATGTATTTAATTGATTTAAATGAATTATTATTAATAAAAATTCAAATAAATAAATAAAAAATGAATAAAAACTTCCCTTTGGGCCAAGTGGTCGTGCACATGCCTTGGATGATGAATTGTGGAAGAAAAATAGGCCCATTAGCAATTTTAGGTCATTTGAAGCAAAGTTGACTTTTCAAAATATCCAAAAATTTCCCAACTTCCACAAGGCATAACTTGCTCAATTTTTAAGCTTTGCTCATGTTCTTGGACATTTTGGAAAGGTATTTGAGTCCTCTAACCAATACATGTGGTCCCATGTCATTTTGATTTACCAATCTCAAGTTATGGCCTTTGACTTAAAGTCCCTTTTTGTTGACTTTTGAAAATGACCTATAATGTTGAAATTGATAACTTTTTGTGAGAGCATTTCTTGGACTTGAAGTATGAAGATGAGTTGTAGGAAATGTCTTTCTATTCAAAATGAGATTTGGATGGAATTTTTCTGATAATCCATGTGAAAGTTATGCCCTGGTCAATTTACAGTTGACTTTTTCAACTGTCCAAATAAGGAAACTTTTGCATCTTGATGATTTTTGAGCCAAGCTTTGAGAATCATGATCAAGCATTGATCAAATGATGTTTGTGGCTTTAAAATGAGATGTTGATCAAAAATTTGAACTTTTGACTGCCAAATGACCATTTTGCCCCTACAGTTGACTGTAGTGCAATTAGGGTTTTGACTGTGCAACTTTGAGCTGTAGGTCTTGAAACTTGATATGAGGATGCTTGACCATCTTTATAAGCATGTGGGACTTGATTGGGCCCTTTGAAACTTCATTTTCTTGATCAGAACCAAAACCCTAATTTTGACTGTTCAGGAGGCTCTTACACTGTGCAACCCTTGGGGAATTTTGAAGCTTGTCTTGGCATTTCTTTGAAGAATATGGGAGGGAAAATTTTGGGGTACAACAGTTGCCCCTGTTCAATATTCTTAGACCTGAGGATGCAGATTGGCTGACGTGCCTTTCGTAATCCGAGGGTGGAAGATGATTGAACACTAGAGTGCCCAGAAATTTGCGCTCACATAGTAGCAGTGTGATGGAAATGGGCTTATAGATTCCATTTAGAGATTGATGAATAGGATGATGGGCTTATAGATGCCATCTGGATGTTGATCGCATAAGAGATTCCTTAGCGAGAACCTGCGTACCTGCAAAAGAAAAATGAGTACCTGACATGTTGCAGGAGTTGGTCTTCAGATGCTTTGTGTAGATATGTCCTGATTGGTTACAGGAGCTGAATCTGGAGCTTCAGACGATGATGAATGAACTAGGGGTGGTTACTACCTCAGCATGAACGGTGAGAGAACCTTAGGCAATTATAATCTCAAAAGCGGACGTTTGAGAAAAACCTGGGTTGGAATTATCGTCTCCACAACAATGGGGAGAGAACCATAGGAAATTATAATCTCAAAAGCGGACGTTTGAGAAAAACCTGGGATGGAATTATCATCTCCGCAACATTGGGGAGAGAACCATAGGAAATTATAATCTCAACAGCGGACGTTTGAGAAAAACCTGGGTTGGAATTATCGTCTCCGCCGCATTGGGGAGAGAACCATAGGAAATTATAATCTCAACAACGGACGTTTGAGAAAAACCTGGGTTGGAATTATCGTCTCCGCCGCATTGGGGAGAGAACCATAGGAAATTATAATCTCAACAGCGGACGTTTGAGAAAAACCTGGGTTGGAATTATCGTCTCCGCCGCATCGGGGAGAGAACCAATAGGAAATTATAATCTCAAAAGCGGACATTTGAGAAAAACCTTTGATAACTTCTACTGAGTCTTCATCAGAAAAATCTGTTGGGAGTCGATTTAGCTGGACTAGAGAAGGCCTTGGACTGGATAAGAAATCTTGGGAGTTGATTAACTGAACCGGTCTAGGTCTTGGAGTCTTGAAATATGATTGAGAATTTAACTGCATCTTTCCTGAAAGGTAAAGGTCAGTCATATGTAATGCATGATATGGATCAAGTAATGATGTTCTCAACATAAATGAGATTTGTAAGATATGATGCGTATATGCATGCTATAATGATGTATGTGATGTTTAGGAATGTATGTTTTCGTCTAGGAAAGTAAATCCTTGACGGGTGCTGGGAGGTCACTCCTGGGCTGACGTTGGAGAATAGATTTCGCTTCCGTTGGGGATGATGATGGCAAGAATACCGGTAGGAGAAGATGACTCCTTTGGGGAATAAACCTGGCGAATGGAATAACTTTGCGGGGGGAGAAGTACCCTGTCGATCTTGCTGGGAAGCGATACTCTGTGGGGAGAGAGATACTTTGCTGAGTGTTGATAATACCTTGCTGGGGATACCCTTGTTGTGTTGGAAGTGCTGATAGACTTCGCTGGGGATAAGAAAAGAACCATGTTGACGACGACCTTTCCGTGGCTTTTGGCTGAGGATAACCCAGTTATATCCTGGTAAGGAAATAACTCTTTGAATAAAGCCGGACGACGCGTTCGTGCTCTGCGAGGATAAGCTTCCAGAATCTACTGGGGATAAGCTTACTGCTTGGAGAGATGGATTCCAATTTTCCTGGGGAAACTGGATTGGACTTTCTTGGGGAAGTTTTGAACTGCGGGGGAAGTGGTTCCTTTGAATGTTGATATGCCGCCGGGGAACAATCTTTAGACCAAGACTTCCAGGGATGCTTGTTATGAATATATATGCTGCCGGGGAATGTTGAGATCTGCTGGAGGATACCCAACTTCCTTAAGATTTGATAGCTTTGTTTGGGGAGAGTGTACTGACTGCTTACTCTCTGGGGAATTAGGATATCTGGTTATGTTCTTTAGCTGAACCTACCTTGGTACCTTGGAGGACAGAACAATTAGATTGCGCAGACAACTCTTTATTGCCCCTGTTTCTAATGTTACCTGTAATTAATCCTTCGTTTCGTATGCAAATATTTGTGAGTTAGCAAATTATTGTCAATGCACATATCACAAATTGAACCTTGGACGTTCTTCGCAAAACAAAACAGAAAAAGAAAAACAATTGGCACTTTTAACTGAAAAGTATATTTGTATTGATTTTTGAATGGCCCGAAAATAGGCGTTTTGTGTACAAGAGGCTGACGTCCTAGTAAGAGAACGCCGCCGAACAAAAGAGTTTATACAAATTATGTACAAAATAAAACAGCTGTGTGAAATATGAATGATCCACTGGGTTTCAACTCTGCTATTGCCTTTATATCTCCGAGCGTCTCATCACTTGATGACCTTGGTTGAAGAGGAAGCTGACTGATCGATGCCGTCTGAGCTTGATGTAGATACCGGATTCTGGATGCAAGGTGATCAATGAGACATAGTATTACGCTTTATCCCTAATTTTTTCCTGGACCGCCCTTTCGGGTTTTCAGTCCACCGGGATACCCACAAGCCGCCTTTTCAGGTTTTCGACTTGCCGGGTGTACAGATTTTTTCATTTCATCCCTTCATTTTGCCCGAACCCATTTGGTTCGCCGGGAAGCCCTAATTTTTGCCTAGGCATGTCAGCCTAGCGGGTCTTTTTTCATGCGTAGTATCTTTTTACTATGTCTGCATTGGCGGGGTGAGGAAGGTCGTCACCATCCATGTTGGTTAGAATCATGGCTCCTCCTGAGAACACATGTTTAACCACAAATGGCCCTTCGTACGTAGGGGTCCATTTGCCCCTTGGATCACTCTGGGGAAGGATGATTCGCTTGATTACCAGATCCCCAACTTGATATTCCTGTGGTCTGACCTTTTTGTTAAATGCCCTGATCATCCGTTTCTGATACGTTTGACCATGACAGATAGCAGCAAGTCTCTTTTCATCAATAAGGTTTAACTGATCAAGCCGTGTCTGGATCCAATCATCTTCGTTCAGATTTGCATCCTTCATTATCCGGAGAGAGGGTATTTGCACTTCGATCGGCAAGACTGCCTCCATACCATAAACCAAAGAGAAAGGAGTTGCCCCGGTTGACGTCCTAGCTGAGGTACGGTACCCATGTAGAGCGAATGGTAACATCTCGTGCCAATCTTTATAGGTCACTGTCATCTTCTGCACGATTTTCTTGATGTTTTTATTTGCTGCTTCTACAGCCCCATTCATCTCCGGTCTGTAAGGAGAAGAATTGTGGTGCTGTATCTTGAACTGCTCGCAGAGCTCAGTGATCATCTTGTTATTCAGATTGGTACCGTTGTCTATAATAATTCTCTCTGGGACGCCGTACCGACAGATCAGATTATGCCGAATGAACCGTGCCACAACAGTCTTGGTTACCGTAGCGTAGGATGCTGCTTCAACCCACTTTGTAAAATAATCAATCGCCACTAGGATGAAGTGATGCCCATTAGATGCCGTAGGTTTAATTTCACCGATCATGTCTATGCCCCACATTGCAAACGGCCAAGGCACAGTCAGAACATTCAGAGGAACTGGGGGAACATGCACCTTGTCTGCATAAATCTGGCACTTATGGCATGTCCTGGAGTGTTGGTAGCAGTCAGCTTCCATTGTGGACCAGTAATACCCTGCCCGAAGGATCTTCTTTGCCATTGTATGCCCACTGGAATGTGTGCCGAAGGTCCCTTCATGTAGCTCTTCCATGATCCTTTCTGCTTCAGTCTTATCCACACAACGCAGTAGGGTTGAATCATGGTTTCGCTTGTACAAGATGCCATTGCTAAGGAAGAACTTTGCTGCGAACCTTCTCAGGAACTTCTTATCGTTGACAGATGCACCTTCAGGGTATTCCTGAGCTTCCAGATATCTCTTCACCTCATGGTACCAAGGCTTCTCAGTCACCAATTCAGTCTCGAGATCACAACAGTATGCCGGTTCGTCTAGTTTCCAGATGATGATCCGGGGAGCCTCATTATCCCATTTGACCTTGAACATAGAAGACATCGTAGCTAACGCGTCCGCCAACTGATTCTCTTCTCTCGGGAAGTGTTCAAAGGTTATTTCTGTGAAGTGGGGGATCAAGGTCAACACACATTCTCTGTAAGGGATCAGGTTTGGATGTTTCGTATCCCACTCTCCTTTGATTTGATTGATCACGAGAGCGGAATCTCCGAAGACACTCAGAAACTTGATCCTTAAGTCGATCGCAGCTTGGAGACCCATAATGCACGCCTCATACTCTGCCATGTTGTTGGTACAGTTGAAACATAGCCGGGCAGTGAGTGGAGTATGAGTGCCTTGCGGCGATACGATTATGGCGCCGATACCGTTACCCAAAGCATTGGAGGCTCCGTCAAAGTGCATAGACCATCGGGATCCTTCCTCAGGTCCTTCATCTGGTCCAGGTACTTCACAATCAGTTCTATCATGATGCTTTCATCCGGAAACTCAAAGTTCATGGATTGATAGTCATCTACAGCTTGATGTGCCAAGTGGTCTGCCAATACACTTCCCTTGATGGCTTTCTGGGTCGTGTACTGAATGTCGTATTCTGTCAAGATCATTTGCCATCTTGCAATCCTCCCCGACAGAGCAGGCTTTTCGAATATGTACTTTATAGGATCCATCTTTGAGATCAACGAGGTAGTGTGAGTCAGCATATACTGTCTCAGCCGGCGAGCAGCCCATACCAAAGCACAGCAAGTTTTCTCAAGCAGTGAGTATCGGGTCTCACAGTCGGTAAACTTTTTACTAAGGTAATAAATGGCGTGCTCTTTTCGGCCAGACTCGTCATGCTGCCCCAGCACACACCCCATTGAGTTGTCAAGCACTGTCAGGTATAATATCAGAGGTCTCCCTTCAACCGGTGGCATAAGGATAGGTGGTTCTTGGAGATACTCTTTGATTCTGTCAAAAGCAGCCTGACATTCATCGTTCCAACGTACTACCTGATCTTTCTTCAGTAGCTTGAAGATTGGCTCACAGGTAGCAGTCAGATGTGAGATGAAGCGAGCGATGTAATTCAGACGTCCTAAAAAGCCTCTGACTTCCTTCTCTGTCCTAGGAACTGGCATCTCTTGAATAGCTTTAACCTTAGCAGGGTCCACTTGAATGCCCTGGTCACTTACCACGAAGCCTAGAAACTTTCCAGATCTTACCCCGAAGGTGCACTTGTTCGGGTTCAACCTCAGCTTGTATAGTTTCAACCGGTCAAATAACTTCTGCAGATGATCTAGGTGCTCTTCCTCAGTCTGGGACCTTGCGATCATGTCGTCCACATACACTTCTATCTCATGATGGATCATGTCATGAAATAAAGCAACCATGGCACGTTGGTAGGTTGCCCCAGCGTTCTTCAACCCGAATGGCATGACCTTGTAACAGAAGGTGCCCCACTGAGTAACAAATGTAGTCTTTTCCATGTCTTCAGGTGCCATCTTGATCTGATTGTAACCTGAAAAGCCATCCATGAAAGAGAATACCTTGTGCTGAGCTGTATTGTCAACAAGGACATCAATGTGAGGTAGGGGGAAGTCATCCTTGGGGCTGGCCCTGTTCAGATCCCTGTAATCGACACACATTCTGACCTTACCGTCCTTCTTTGGTACCGGCACCACATTAGCAACCCACTGAGGGTAAGAAGTCACTGCAAGGAACCCAGCGTCAAACTGTTTCATAACCTCGGCTTTGATCTTCTCAGACATCTCTGGACGCATCTGACGGACCTTTTGCTTAACCGGAGGGCGGTCTTCCTTAGTAGGCAAGTGATGTACCACAATATCAGTATCCAACCCGGGCATGTCTTCGTAGGACCAAGCAAAGATCTCCATATAATCATGTAACATCTTGGTTAACCGTTGCTTCACGCTGAGCTCTAGGTTAGCACCAATCTTTACCTCTTTCCTGTCTGCCTCAGTACCCAAGTTTATTGTTTCCACTGGCTCTTCATGGGGTTGAATTGCCCTCTCTTCCTGAAGCAACAGTCTTGCAAGCTCGCCAGGCACTTCGCAATCATTTTCACCTTCGTCTTCGGCTAAGTTGATCGGATTTTCGAAGTCATAACTGGCAGTAGCAGAGTCGTTACCAGTGAGATCCAGAGTGGATTGAAACCTGTATGAGTGAGTGTGTGTGTAAATACAGCTGTTTTGAAAAATATGTAAAGGAAAGAAAGACAGAAAAGGAGCATAAGATTTGAAATGCGAGAAAACGTCCAAGATTTTCATTTATGATATATGAAATGACAATTTATATGCCCTCACAAATGAAACCACGGTGCCTCGGGTAAGACACCGGGCTGTAGAGTTTATTTATTGTTTATTACAAATAACGAAACAAAGAAATTTATTACTGCGTCATAAAGGTAACAGGAGTATGGTCTTTGGTAATCCAATTGGTCAATCCGCCTTCGGTTGTCGGGTAGATCCAGCTATTGAATTCTGCTTCATCCACTTCGTCTTCGTCCCCAATAACATTCACTCCATGAGCAGGAAGGGGAGCTGTCACTACATTAGGCTTCTTAGATGCCTCAAACTGTACTTCTTTGGCGTCAATAAGGTCCTGCAGCTTGCTCCTTAAGGCCCAACAGTCATCAGTGGAATGCCCCGGGCTATCAGAATGATAAGCACAACGAGCATTCGGGTTGTACTTAGGAGATGTAGTATTTGGAAACTTCGGAGCCTCTCTGACGGTCACTAAGTTGGTTGAGAGCAACTATGGTAAGATCTGCGACAAGGTCATACTCAACCGGGTGAACTCTCTCCGGGGTCTTTCAGCCCTTTGAGGATTGGTTGGCCGAGGAGCGGCAGCAGGCTTAGCAATCATTACCGCACTGACAGATTGACGGCGCTCAAATCTTTCCGATCTCCGGGAGCCATATACGGCACTAGCCTCCTTCTTGAAGGGTTTCTTCTCAGAACTAGATGATGCACCCTTCGGAATCTTTCCAGACTTCAACCCAGCCTCAATTCTCTCTCTAGTCAGAATCAGATCAGTGAACCCTGCAGACGAATTCCCAATGAGATGGTTGAAAAATGGCCCAGATAGGGTCCCCAAGAACATATCTACCAATTCCCGATCAGTCAACGGTGGCTGCACCCTGCCAGCCAGGTCTCTCCACTTCTGGGCGTACTCCTTAAAACCTTCACTTGAACCTAACGACATACCCTGGAGTTGGGTACGTGTAGGGGCAAGGTCGGCATTATATTGATACTGCTTGTAGAAAGCAGTAGCCAACTCCTCCCAGTTACGAACCTTGGTCCCATCCAACTGATAGAACCATTCGAGATGAGTCCCTGAAAGACTCTCCTGGAAGAAGTGGATCCACAAATTCTTATCCGCTGAGTACGGTTGAATTTTCCGAACATAGGACCTGAGATGTAGCTTGGGACAAGACGCCCCGTCATATTTAGTGAAAGATGGTGCTTTGAACTTCCGAGGAATAATCACACCAGTAGACAAACCCAGATCTCCAAAATCCATCCCAGGTACCTGTTGTATTTCCATAGCATTCAGCCTATCCTCCAGCTGCTTGTAACGGTCTTCTGCCGGAGGGTACTACTCTTCATCAAAATCAGTCTCGTTGTCGGAGACTACCGGACTAGGACCCTTTTCTGCTTGAGGAGTACTCTTGCCAACAGAAGAACCAGCCTCTTCATGCTGCAGAGCATTGCCAAACCTTCGGCCCGAGTTGAACAGAACAGTTCTTCTCTTCTTCTTCTTCTCCTTCTTCAGGAGCAGAGCCTTCAGCTCTTCTTGGCCCTGCGCCAAACCCTTGATTAATTCCTGAAACTGCGCATTCTGCGCCTGAAGAGCTTTGATGGATGTCTCAGTTGATGACGAGTCAGGATTCATGATGCTGAAATAAACAGCGAAGAACTGTAAGCAACCTGAAAAGAAGAAACCTGCTATGCACATGATGAATGATATGTGTTTATGCAATGCATTCAAGGGTTCGAAAGTTCAAGTTTGTTGTAGACAAAAAGGAACACACGTTATCATTAAGGAAATAATTGTTCAATACATCAAAGCCTCATGGGCAAAATAATACAAAAGCAAATCAATCCCAAAATACACTACGCATCCTCTTTGGAGCTATGTAAGTGTTGAGATTCCTCTCCTCATGCAACAGGCGGGTGAGCTCCAAGACCTTCTTTTCACTGGCATGTAGACTAGTCTCAAGAGAATTCCGTTCTTCCTTAAGCTGAATCCAGCTCTTCTGCATCTCTTCCCATGATGTGGGCATATCAGGGTGCTGAATAGTGTAGGACACTTCTCCTTCCAAGACTGGCTCTTTGATCACAGGGAGCATATGGGGATAAGGCATCACTAACTTCTGGGAGCGGGCGCGTACCCACTTGAGATAAGGTTCCAACGGGATGGAGTTCCTGTGCCCCAGGGTCTTGCTGTCTATCCTACTTGGCATCCTCCAGGCTCTGATAAATCTCTGGCGAAGTCCTTGAGTATCGTTGTCGAAGTCAAAAACTATGTCAGGAATTAACATGTCATGAGGACCATCCTTCCGAGCATAACCAAACTGTCTCCCAGCCAGGCATGGGCTGTAAGTAATACCTCCTCTGATTCCAAGTAAAGGAACATTAGGGTACTCCCCGCAACAATCAATGATAGTGACATCTTCTCTGGACCTAGGGCACCAATGTATATCTGCATGTGTAAGAGTCATCAACCGTTGCGACCATCTCAAACCCCGCTCATTCTTCAAGACTGATTGTGGAAGGTGCGAAATAAACCACCTTCCCAGGAGAGGAGTGCAACACATAAGGACACCTCTTTTTCTCATGGTTCGAGTGTAACATGAGTGAAGGATGTCCCCCAGCAACGTAGGTACAGGATTCCTGGACATAAAGATCTGGACAACACTGATATCTATAAGCTGATCTGGGTTAGGGAACAACACCAAACCATAGACAAGGAGGGCCACCACTTCTTCAAAAGCTTGCAATTCAAGGGAGTTCCAACATTCATGGGCCTTTTCAAACAGAAACCTGGCTAAGAACCCTTTGATACCACTTCTAACTTCCCAATGTCCCTTGAGGTCAGATGACTGTAGGTGCAAGGCTTTAGCAATCTCTTCAAGCTTAGGTTCCTTTTCTGTACCGTTGTAGGGTAGCTGATCAAGGATAGGGATCTTCAGGAGCCGGGAGAACTCCTCCAATGTAGGTACCAGCTGATAGTCCAAGAAGGTGAAACAGTGATGCAGAGGGTCAAAGAACTGGAACAGGACCTTTATCATATCTTCCTCAATGTTGGTATTGACCAAGCTGATGAGACTTCCATGTCTTTCACTGAATGAAGAGTTCTCGGGAATCCTGGATATAAGTTCCTTAAGCTGAGGAGGGATCCTTACAAGACTGATTTGGATTGTCTTTCTACGAACGGTTTCCATGTCCTACAAAACAAGAACAAAGATGAAAATTCGAACCCCTGAAATGGTTAGTCAATGCATATGATGCTGGATGATGTCATGATGCTATGATTAAACACACCACAGATATTTACAAAGACAAACATGTAAGGCACACAAGGCACACAAGACAAGCCCTTAGGGTTTAAGGCCAGCATGGGGTCTGGGTAGTACCCTCTTGAAGTTGGTGGGTTCAACCTGTCCTATCAAAGTAACCGGGTTCTAAGGGTCCCAATATCACGGGATTGCTTTCATTGTTCATTGTTTCGATTTAGCCACTGAACTGGCGACCGAAATATTCCAGGAAAGCAACCCTCAATTGAGTGTAGTATCGAGTATCAACCAACCTCGGACTGTACCAAAGTCAGTTATCTCACTACCCTAAAGAGGCCAAGATAGTTCAATTAAGGTTCCTAAGGTCTGTTGATGCTTCATGACACCACGCGGAGGCCTCGTACTCTCCTTGACTGAACTCAAGGGTTACCGGTACACACCAAAGTGTCACATCAACGTAGCAGACTGTTTCAACCATGTTGGTATACCCCGCACAGTTCCCTCACAGCCTTGTTGCTACTTTCTAAGAAGGTATCCCCCAGATCCGGGTTAGGATCTATAGAACTCCCAAGCAACCCACAATTTAAAGCACACAAATCAATACAATTGAAAACACAGTTATGAACTAGCCCTAAGGTACACCTCACTTTAAGTTAAGTCCCCAACAGAGTCGCCAGTTCTGTGATCGGTGAATCTGGAACTGACTGTTTAACGCTGGTTCGCGAAATGTCGCGGAAGCAAGAGTCGCCACCGTCTTTTATTTTCTCCAAATGGAAAGGACAAAAGCACAGAAAAATTCCTTAAAGAGATTGCTCTCGGTTCGGGAGGTAGATTATAGAAAGGGAAGGTGTTAGCACCCTTTCTATCCATGGTTATCCATGGGCTCTTAGATACTTGCTCACTTGTGTTTTCAAAAATGGTTTGTTTGCTTTTCAATGTGGGTTTTAAAAAAGTTTCTTTGAAAATTTCAGTTCGACTCTTGTATCAGTCCTCAAGAGTGTTTGAAAAATTGCTTTCGAAAGCTTTTGAAAAGGTGTCGGTGTGAAAAGTATTTTTTGAATTTTGTTTTGAAATTTAGAGCAAGTATCTAGAGTCGTCTACCTACCCTAAGGAATTCGTCTGTGTAAATGTCCTTTAAAGTAGTGCCATCCCACCATTGAGAGGTAGGTAGCACCACCGTTGGAGGTGTTCGGGTCAATTCGAGGTTCGGGACATGGTGATCACCAGAGCAATGGGAAGACACCTTAGAAGCTACCTTCATGCCAGGTTCCCGGATCATGAGGACTTACTAAGACATCCTCTACTCGACGATCACCTTTCGAGGCAAGGCAACAGTGAGGCGTACCCTAGGGGTGGTGTGTGATTTGTGTGTCGTTTTCAAGTATTTTTGTCTTTTGTCATGTTATTGGTGATCTAGCGCTTATTTTTATTTTTGTCCATACATTCTTTCATGCTTTGATTAACAGTTAAAATATTGCGAGAAAGTAAAAGATTCTAAGCTATTACAAAAGGCGCGGGTCCACATCGCCAAAATTTCTCGAACCCGATTTGACAGAAAAATAAAGAATTAAAATTAAAGTGCGAGCAATTAATTACAAGGCCTTGGGAGAGATACATAAATATTAAAAGAAATAAGATAAATGCGCGAATTAAATGAGAATTAAACGAGGGCGTTGGACCCTTTTTGCAAAATTAAATTAAACGATGAATTAATTAAAATTAAAGGGAAAAGAAATTGTCTTTTTGGTATTTTTTGGTACTTTGCGATTTTAATGAAAAAAGAATTAAATAAAATAAATGCTAACCCTAATTCTACAACTTTTGTTTTATTATGAAAAATGTTGAAGTTTTAACCTAAAATTAACCCTAATTATTTTATATACAATTTAATTATAAAAATAAATATCTAATATTTTAATTATTCTGGAAGAAAAATAAAAAAAGGAATAAAATTATCATGAACCCTAATTCTATATTTTTTAGATTTTTATTAAAAGAGTTAAAATTAAAACCTAATTTAAAACTAGTTAATTTATGAACTTATTTACAAAATATTAATTAAATAAATATATTTAATTTTTTTGGTCTTTTCTGATTTTTTTATGGTATTTTGTGTTTTTATGAAAATATAATTAAATTAACAGAATTAATTAAAAATAATAATTGAAAGTAAAAAAAATAAAGAAAAATAAAGAATAATAAAAAGGGTTTGCAAACCTGGGGGGTTCAGACCCCAAATAGGAGGTTTTCTCTTAGTAAATCTGGGCCCAACGCTTCAGGCCTGATGGACTTTCCCCACTAGCGTGCATCAGCGTTGACCCACGTACACCATGCTCTTCATATCCTAGCCCTTGATGGAATCCAGTGGGACGCGTGGACATTTGATTTTGGAGGCATACAGTGTGCTTTGATATTGAATCTGCATAGGAATATGAGTTGAAAAACAATATTGAAAGGGTGAAGACCTGGGGCTCGAACCCAGGTCATGAACGTTACCAGCCTATACGTGTGCCACTGAGCCATCCCAAGCGCGTTTAACATATAATAACTTACAAACATTATAAAAGAAAAATAGTCAGGGGCTCAAAAACGCGCGAAGATTTTGAATGTTCCAATCAGAGCCTTCCACATAATCATCTTCCTCGTTGGTGATTTCCTGAAAAAAATAACAAACATTTAACGGGGGTTTTGAACCCCCTCAAAACATGCTTATTTGGATAATAGCGATTAGGCCCCCTTGGCATAAAAATTAAGCGCGAGCATGCTATTCTTTTCGTCTAAGCGAGCTGGTTTTGTTCATGGCATTGATGTGTCTTAATTTTACAGTATCAAGAAACCCCTAATTTGGATTTCAAGAAAACCTAGCCTGCATCAATGGTAGAATCATGTATATCGCACAAAAACGCAATTAATTGGTATGGTTAGCTCCAGAATCTTATAATGAATATGAATCAAGCATCAAAAATTGTTAAAAGTGCATGAATCGAGATGCAAGATTATGAGATTTTTTCTGTACAGGTCCTGTTCGTTTTACCAATTCTTGAAGTTATGATGGATGATTTTGATTAGAAACCCTTCCTTGAAGCTTCGGGAAGGTGATGGGATAAAAATATCGTCTTGAATCGCCCTGCAAAAGTGTTTTCAGAATTGAGATTTTTAAGAAAAAGTGTGAGTTTGATCTTCAGGTTCTGGCGCAGCTTAGTGGTTTTTAGGATTAGGTCTTGCTTGCAGCTTATGTATGGAGTGCATTAGGTCAAAGAAAACACTCCAAATCCTTGGCATTCATGGTTTGAGAGATTTGATTTTCAAAGATCTTTTTTTCAATATTTTCCATGCTATTTTGTACCAATCATGACCAATTCTCTTCAAATCTTTCCATATTTGATTATGCACGAATTTTTGAAGATATTATGTGCACAAAAAGATTGGAAAACTTAGGTTAATTATTTTTCATGTATTTAATTGATTTAAATGAATTATTATTAATAAAAATTCAAATAAATAAATAAAAAATGAATAAAAACTTCCCTTTGGGCCAAGTGGTCGTGCACATGCCTTGGATGATGAATTGTGGAAGAAAAATAGGCCCATTAGCAATTTTAGGTCATTTGAAGCAAAGTTGACTTTTCAAAATATCCAAACATTTCCCAACTTCCACAAGGCATAACTTGCTCAATTTTTAAGCTTTGCTCATGTTCTTGGACATTTTGGAAAGGTCTTTGAGTCCTCTAACCAATGCCTTTGGTCCCATGTCATTTTGATTTACCAATCTCAAGTTATGGCCTTTGACTTAAAGTCCCTTTTTGTTGACTTTTGAAAATGACCTATAATGTTGAAATTGATAACTTTTTGTGAGAGCATTTCTTGGACTTGAAGTATGAAGATGAGTTGTAGGAAATGTCTTTCTCTTCAAAATGAGATTTGGATGGAATTTTTCTGATAATCCATGTGAAAGTTATGCCCTGGTCAATTTACAGTTGACTTTTTCAACTGTCCAAATAAGGAAACTTTTGCATCTTGATGATTTTTGAGCCAAGCTTTGAGAATCATGATCAAGAATTGATCGAATGATGTTTGTGGCTTTAAAATGAGATGTTGACCAAAAATTTGAACTTTTGACTGCCAAATAACCATTTTGCCCCTACAGTTGACTGTAGTGCAATTAGGGTTTTGACTGTGCAACTTTGAGCTGTAGGTCTTGAAACTTGATATGAGGATGCTTGACCATGTTTATAAGCATGTGGGACTTGATTGGGCCCTTTGAAACTTCATTTTCTTGATCAGAACCAAAACCCTAATTTTGACTGTTCAGGAGGCTCTTACACTGTGCAACCCTTGGGGAATTTTGAAGCTTGTCTTGGCATTTCTTTGAAGAATATGGGAGGGCAAATTTTGGGGTACAACAGTATGCCTCTGATTTGAACTAATGTAGTTCTTGCTTCACTTGTTTTTTATGTGTTTTGATTGAAGATATACTTTTAAAGTACTTTGTTTTGAATCTTGTACATCTTTCTATGGATGCTTATGATACAGTTTAATTTTTGCAAGATGTTATATGCAAAGGTTGTTTTAGACAAAATTTTCCAAAGGGGGAGATTGTGAGGTTTTGGTGTGTTGGTTGTATTTTGTTAAAACAACTAGTTCAACAAGATGTTGGACAAGATGTCGTGATATGTTAGTACAAACTATTTTTAGAATATTTATATCTTATGCTTTAGAATATTTGTTTGATATTTTGTGTGGACCAAGCTGCGTATATGGAGATTTGATTCACTGAAGATTTGTTTCAAGCAAGAAATATCTGAGATTGGGTTCTCAAGATTGGATGTCAAAATATTAATGTAAATATTATATTCTGCACCAGAAGATTTGGTTTGATATGATTTGATTTTCATATTATTTGATTTATCCAGATTTAATATCCAAGATCGGGCGTTGCCATGGCTATAAAAGAAAGACTCTAAACCTACGCAAATTGACAGATGCAAGTATGAGTATGACTGTTGTTTTTATGTTAGGAGCCTTGATGATGATTTTTTTTTTGCTATTATATGTGGATGATATGTTGATCACTTCTAATAATTTATATGATTTAAATGAACTAAAAATATTGTTGGAAAGGAGTTTGAGATGAAGGACTTTGGTGCTACTAAGAAGATTCTTGGGATGGAAATTCTCAAGAATATGAGGGCTTAAAAGATATAGGTCTCTCAGAAAATCTATGTTGAAAAGGTGTTAGAAATATTTGACATGGATACTTTTAAGGCTATTTGTAGTCCATTGCATAATCACATTAAACTCTTATTGAATGTTAAAAGCTTGCAAGTTTATGCCAAAACTTTGTAAGCTTCATTGAACATAAGTCAAGTGGATTTTCAAATACTTAAAAGGTACATTATATCATGGTATGATACTTACTAGTGAACAATGTGATCTTTCAATGGTAGAATATGTTAATTTAGACTATACTATTTTTGCTTGATCAAATTACAACTATAATTTTGTTATTAAAATAAATGTAAACAAGTTTTATTCGATCCATTTCCCTATCAATTTCTCTATATAGCTAAAATACAAATGCATCATAACTTCTATGAATAGTAATTAGGATCCAAGTGACCTTGGCACCACATATCCTCCCAAAATATTAAGGTTGTAGGGGTATGAGTCACCTTTTTTATAAACTCAATATTTCATCAATTCCTAGTTAATGTGGAACTTTAGCATTTTCACACTTGAAACCCAACAACCATGTTAAGTATGAATCATAGCCATAGAATAATTTCAAAAGATGATCAAGGTAATTTAAGGATCATTCCAACCCATTGCCCATGTGTTTGGCCCAAACATGTGTTGGCCCGATTTATTATTAGGGAATGCAACTAGGGATACAACTCAGTGGTATTCTTACGATATGAAACTTAGTATTATATATCGCTTATAACACTGAATATTGAATTCATTTAATTAAGATTACAAAACTACTTATGATGCGTATTAGCGAACATAGACACACTTAATCGAACTGCATACACAAATATTATATTCACTATATGTGATTTACATTTCTATTTTCTCTTTTGTTACTAGTTATTTTTCTAATAATTGGCATTAGATAATGCTTGACTCTAGTGATAAATTCTAGATGGAAAGTGTTGTACCCCAAAATTTGGCCTCTCACTTATCAATAATTTTCTCAAAAGATCTCCTTAGCTCAAGACTGCACTAGGGTTTGATCAGCTCAAGACACCTCCTTAAGTACTGGTGACCAAAATTAGGGTTTGAGTTTGAACAAGGATTTTTGAAATTCCAATTCCCTATATGACTTTCATGGATCATTATGGACCCTCAAGATTACTCATGTCAAGTTTCAAGCTTTGGATCACACTTTTGCTCAGTCAATTGAGCAGTTGACCTAAAAATCTGCAGTATTGGGTAAAAAGTCAACTATGGCCAATTCACACTCAAACTTCATAATTTTTTATCCACATCAACATTTTAGACTCATATGTATCATTTGATCAATTTTGGACCATAATTCCTCAAGAAATTTGATTAAATCTCCAAAAGAGCTAAATGGTCAAAATTAGGGTTTTGATTGGGAAAGGGCAATTTATGATTTTTTTTGAACTAGCAAATGATCAATTGGTTTAAGGCATGATCTCAATAGTCCAATTGCATCATTTTGACCTAATAACATGGCTAAAAACATTGCTCAAGTCCAATGGATTGACAGATGAATTTTTAGTCAACTGATCAAAAATCAACTGTATACTGAAAAGTCAAACTTTGACTTTTTGGTCAAATTCAAGTGCCAAAGATCGTAATTCATCAAAACATGTCAAAATATGAAACTTATTCATCAAGAAATAAAAAATTCAAGATTTCATTTTGAAAAGTCAAAATTTCTAAACTTAGAAATTTTTCTAAGTGTTGGAAATTTCATGTTTTTTGCATAACTTTGAGCAAATTTTTCACCATGATGCAAGATGATTCAAGAGAAACTCCCAACATGAAAGTTGTAGATCTCCATTAAATCCACAACTTTTCTTTACACAACTTATTCCAAAATTTCTTAGGTCTCAAGTTAAAATTTTAAGACCATGTGGTCATGAAACTAAACACTTAGTGAAATTTTGCCCTAATTTGGTCAGGATTTTGACCCAAATTCATGGCACTTTTTCATATAGTTCTAAGGGGAATCTTAAAAATCAATTCAAATATGGATTGTAGAGCACATTACAAGCTTTCCAAAATGTCCAATAACTCCTTGAGATCATTCTTGAGTAGGGATAATCGAAGAGATGAAATTAGGGTTTTATCACTTGATTTACAAGTCATTTTGTGATGAACCAAATTCAAAATTCAAACTATGCTGCATAAACACTACATTGCAGGCCTCAAACTTGTTAGGAACTCCATAATTAATGGTTTACACAGCTGTTAGAGGTCTCACTTCAAGCATTCAATGCATGAACATGCTTTATATCCATTTTTGGAAGAAAGGTTACATTGCCATTTTGATAAAGTGACTTTTTGCACAAAACTTGTTCTTGAGCCTTGCACTTGTTCTCTTCTGATCAAAAAAGTCCTATAACTCATAAGAAATTGTTTAGACACTTACAATCACCCAATCCATGCTTGTACCTCCTCTTGAAACTTGTTTCCCACTTTTCTTCAAAATCAAGTAACCTAGCCAAAAGCTAAAGACTTGTACTTCTAATTGTCCAAAGCTCTAAAATACTTTTGTTTATACATACACAAACCATTGACCACAAACACACGAATTCTAAAGCCCTGAAAAGACCTAGAACTCAGAATCACATCTCATACCTCCATTTTCACACAAACTAACCAAAAACTTGAAACTCATAATCTACTCGTGCGTTTCTTGGCCTTTTAGTTTCTAAAGCTTCTAAAAATCATATAGAATTGATCCCACACCCTGTTACAGAACTATAACACCATTAACACCATCCTACATTTTCAAAAGCAGATCTTTGCACTTGGACTTCTCCAGAACTCCTCAGGCCCTTTCAGCTCAAGCTAAGCATTTCATTAGCTTCCTAGGAACTTGAGGAAGCTAACCCAACCATTGGAACTCCTTGAAAGCTGCTCAAACTTCAAACCCGATACCCTCTTGCAAGGTAAGTTTTTTAACTTTGGAACTCTTCATACATGCATCATCAATGATTTATTTGTGAACAAAACATGTTGATATCATTTGCCTAAAGCTAACCATGTCCATAGTTTCCATTAATTCTGCTTGAGCTTAGAGAATTTTGAGACTGAAATTTTTGAGATTTTTAGGGTTCAGTTTAGGGCCAATAAAATTCATACTTATATTTGATCTATAGTTTTAATGCTTTACATTTTTGAAACCGTGAGGAAATTTTCTACAAGTTTCATGTTTATAGTTTTCATTTTTAATGAGAAATGAACAAGTTACAGTTGGTCTGGCTGGAGGTTGAAGATAAAGTCATCAGGGCTCGTTTTGTATCATATATTTATTGATTTTCTTATGTTAACGGATGTATAGCCACCCCGGTGGTAGAAGCGCGCGCCTGTAACCTTTGGGACCTGGGTTCTAGCCCCAGTGGTACCCTTTTAATTTTTTCACATTTTTTTTGCTTTTCTGACTTTGTTTTTGGCCAGATGCTGGGCCTATTTGGGCTTTGTTTTTTTTTTGTTTTTTCTAGCTAACCTCCCTGTTTCATTTCTGCGCCCCTGGCCCAATTTTATTTTATTTTCTTTTTTATTTCATTTTTATTTTCTTAAATATTTTTCCTAATATTAAAAAATCATAAAAAAATTAAAAAAAAATAATAGATTTAAATTTTAACTTAGTTTATTTTATTTTTCTCACAAAAAAATATTTTATTTGACTATACTTTATTTATTTTTACTAACTAGTCTTGTAAATTTAATTTAAAGCTAGGTTATTATTTATTTTCTTTTACACCAATTAAAATATATTATTATAATGTAGAAAAGACCAAAAATATTTTATAATAATATAAATTATTTTCAAGACAAAAATACCAAAAATACTTTCCTTAAACTTATTTTCTTTTAATCAATTAATAGACTTAGGATTTTATTTAAAATCTTTTCTTAATAAATTTAGGTTTAGTTAATTATTTTCTTTTAATTAATTAGGTTAAAACAAATCTCTTTTCTCTAAAAAATCCAAATAAAAATATTCATTTTCTTCACATTTACATTGCTGCATATTTATTCTTTTGTACATTGTATTCATTTAAATTCTTGTACATTTATACCAATTCAATATGTTGTAATAGACTATTTAGGTTTAAATTATTGCAATCCCGATTCATGAATTTTTATACCCCCCCCCCCCCCTCCCACAAGTATTGTAATAGCGTAGTAACTTTAAAATTCCGTAATTTATCGCTTTATATATAACATGATAGTAATTAGGGCTTGTATGGAAAGACTAAAACCAATACTTAGAAAAACCCTAATTCAAGACAAAATCAAGCATGAAGATAATACACTTGCACACAAGCATTCCTAGGGTAAATCCACTTGGTTGCCTTTACAAAATGGCCATATTACACATGTAAGGTATCTTAGCAAAAACAAGAAAATACAATATCATAGTCCCTCGATGATGCTATCTAAGTTGCCTTTCAAATGATCTTAGTCCCTTAAATAAAAATGCTAAGATACCTTGCAACATTGCTAATCATGGTTATACGATGACCCATGCCCGTCCCATTTACATCCAAAGATAGGGTTACTTACCAAATCAATGGTAAGATAACAATGTCAAAGAAAAAGAAAATGAACAAGAAAGACATTTGAGTAGGTAGCATGCTCCTAATTACTTGCTCAATTTCAAACAAAACATCCTTGCTATTTTCAAAACAAACACCTACACTTTTAAACATCTTACAAAATTGAAAACATTTTCAAAAGATCAAACATCTTTGTATACATTCTTACGAACGAGAATCATTACAAAGATTGCCTAAACAATGGCCTCTTTACAAAATACTTTCAAAAAACACACAAAGCACAATTTCAAACAAAAGCAAGTGATCTAGCAAGTAACTAAGAGCCCATGGAAAACCATGGATGAAAAGGGTGCTAATACCTTCCCTTTTCATAATCTACCCCCCCGAACTCAAGAAACAATCTCAAAGGTATTTCTTGTGCTTTTTCACCTTTCCTTTTGGATAAAAGAAAATTCGGTGGCGACTCTTGCTAACCGCAACATTTGCGATCAAACGCAAAAACACTCAAGTCAGTTCTCCCATCGTATCACAGAACTGGCGACTCTGCTGGGGATAAAATCTAAAAGTGGGGTTACCTTAGGGTTAGATCACATTTAATTGCTTACATTGGTTGACTTGTATGCTTTACATTATGGTTCTTTGTTTGGGTTTGAATCCTTCACCCGGATTTGGGATACCTTATAGGTAAGTAGCAATATGTTGTGGAAACTGTGCGGGGTATACCGATATGGTCTAAGCAATAGCTATGTTAGCGCGACATATTTATGTGTAGCGGTAGCCCTTGAGTTAATCAAGGAGAATACGGGGCCGTTGAGTGATGTCATGAAGCACTAATGAACTTTTAGAACATTTACTTGACCAACTTGGCATTTAGGACGTAGTGAGATGACCGACTTTGGTGCAGTCCGAAGTTGGTAGATACTCGATACTACACTCATTGAGGTTTGGTTTCTTGGGATATTTCGGTCTCTATTAAAGAGGCTTGTATTGAAACAATGACCAAGGAAACAAACCGGTGATATTGAGCTCCTTAGAACCCGGTTACTATTGCAAGGACAGTTTGAACCAACTAAACTTCAAATGGGTACTTACCTATGAGACTCCATGCAAGCCTAATCCTAAGGACTTGTCTGCTTTGTTTATATATATATACTTATACATAACATCATGAACATCATAACATCATACACATTCACTAACCATTTCAAGGATCTTGGGATTTATCTTTGTTCTGTTTTGTAGGACATGGATTCTATTCGCAGGAAAACTATTCAAGTCAATCTTGTAAGGATCCCTCCACAACTTAAGGAGCTAGCTTCAAGGATTCATGAGAACTCTCCATTCACCGAGAGACATGGTCGCCTACTCAACTTGGTCACCTCTAAAACTGATGAGGATATGATGAAGGTGCTCTTTCAGTTCTTTGATCCTTTACACCATTGCTTCACATTTCCCGATTATCAACTTATGCCTACTTTGGAATAATTCTCCCGACTCTTGAGGATTCCCATTCTCAATCAACTACCTTTCAACGGTATGGAAAGAGACCCAAAGCCAGAAGAGATTGCTCAAGCTTTACACTTGCACTCATCTGATGTCACAACTCATTGGGAAACAAGGAGTGGTGTCAAGGGTTTCCTAGCAAAGTTCTTGTTTAAGAAAGCCCAAAACTGTTGGAACTCTTTGGATTTGCAAGTCTTTAAGGAAATTGTGGCTCTCCTCATCTATGGGATGGTTTTGTTTCCAAATCCTGACCAACTCATAGATGTGAACACCGTCAAAATCTTCATATCCCGCAACCCGGTGCCTACTTTGCTAGGAGACATCCTACGCTCTTTTCACACTCGCACTATGAGGAAAAGAGGTGTCCTTATGTGTTTTACTACTCTCTTGGCAAGATGGTTTATTTCGCATCTTCCCCAATCTGTATTACAGAACGAGCAAGGTTCAAGGTGGTCACAAAGGTTGATGATGCTCAAACATTCAGGCATTCATTGGTGCTCCCAATCCATAGAGAATGTTACTATTATCGACCGTTATGGAGAATTTCCTAAAGTCCCTTTACTTGGCATTAGGGGAGGTATCATCTACAACCCATGCTTAGCCTTAAGATAGTTTGGTTATGTCCGAAGGGATGGCCCTCATAAAATGCTCATTCAAGGTTTGGTATTTGACTACGAGACCGACGATCAAAGTCTTCACCAGAGATTTATCCGAGATTGGAGGATGTTAAAAAAGGTAGATAGCAAGACATTAGGGCATAATAATTCCATCCCTCTTGAGCCTTACCTCAAGTGGGTACAAACTCGTGCTCAGAGTCTTATGATGCCTTATCCCTCAATTCTCCCGATAATCATTGAGTTTGTCATGGAAGGAGATGTTCCATACACTATCCTACATCCTGACATGCCCACCTCTATTGAAGACCTACAAAGGGATTGGATACAACTCAAGGGGGAGCGAGATACTTTCAAAGCCCAATTCTACGCAAGCGAGAAGAAGGTTTTGGAACTCACTAGGCTACTTCATGAGGAGAGGAACTTGAATGCTTATATCGCACCAAAGAGGATGCGTACTACCTTTTTATCTTAGAGTTTTTGTATTATTGTACCCAAGGAGGCATTGATGTACTCAAGCTTTAATTTATTAATACAACGTGTGTTTCCTTTTTGTCTAAAACAAATTTGAATCTTTAAAATCCTTAAAATCTTGCATATGTATTTACCATTCATCATAACATAAGCAGGTTTTTTGCAACAAGTCTCCTCATCTCTCTACTGCTTATTTCAGTAAGATGGATCTCGAGTAAACAATGAAGGACCTCCAAGCTCAAAATGCTCAATTTCAACAGATGTTCTTAACTCTAGCCAAAGGACAAGAAGAGTTGAAGATCTTGCTGGTTGAGGAGAAGAAAAAGAAGACAAAGAAAATAACTGGGGTTCTAAACATGGGAAGAAGATTCCAAGGGCAGATAAGAAGGGCCTTAGACTTTGCAACGACATCCGGTGAGAAAGACAATCAAGATGGGAAGTGCAAAGAAACAGTTGTCCAATCAGAGTCAGAAGAGGAAGAGGAAGAATAAGACTATTCTGAAGAACAATATCCTCCTGCCGATGACAAGTATAAGCATCTAGAAGAGTATTTGAGCGTAATGGAAATCCAAAAAGTGTCTGGATTAGACTTTGAGGAGTTGGGATTAGTATCGGTGATTGTCATTCCTCCAAAATTCAAAGCACCGGTGTTTGCCAAATATGACGGAGTTTCATGTCCCAGAATGCATCTCCGGTCCTATGTGAGGAAAATCTAGCCCCATACCGATCACAAGGACTTATGGGTACACTTCTTCCAAGACAGCCTGTCTGGAACTCAACTTGATTAGTTTTATCAGTTAGAAAGAGCCAATGTTCATAACTGGGAAGATCTGGCTGCTGCATTTTACAAACAATACCAATACAATGCTGATCTTGCACCCACCCGTACTCAACTCCAGAGTATGGTCATGGTTTCAAGTAAAGGCTTCAAGGACTATGCGCAAAAATGGATGGACTTAGCAGGAAGAGTCCAGTCTCCCTTATCTGAAAGAGAATTGGTAGACATGTTTTTGGGCACCTTGTCCGGACCTTTCTTCAATCACTTAATTGGGAGTTCACCGGCAGGTTTTACTGAAATGATATTGACCGGAGAAAGGGTAGAAGCCGGGATAAAGAATTGGAAAATTCAAAAAGATGCATCCTCTACTGCTGTAAGGAAACCATTCATCGGAAATAAAGAGGTGGTTGCTGTATATCCTTAGAGAAATCAAGATAGAGCTGAACGCCATCCTATGGTGGGGGCTGTCATGATTCCTAAACCAACGCCTGCTCAACAAAGAAGCAACCAGCCAAGAATGGAAAAGCCAGTCAAACAATTCACCAGAACTAACATGACTTTATCTCAAGTATTGCCACATTTATTAAGATCCAACCTAGTGACTTTGAAAGAAGCTCCAAAGAATCCTAACACAACCTCTCCTCACTATCATCCTAATGCCCGTTGTGCATACCACTCTGAGAATCCCAGCCATGACACTAATAACTGTTGGGCTCTAAAGAACAAAGTACAAGACCTCCTTGAAGCCAAAGAGATTGAATTCGATGTGCCATAAAAGCCCAATGTCATTTCTGCCCCTATGCCCAAACACGGCCATAATACCAACACCATTGAAGAAGATATGTTTGTTACTTCAGTTGATGAACTCATTACCCCACTCCTGATTATCAAAAAGAACTTGTTAAATGCCGGTGTATTCCCAGGCTGTGATGAAAGCTGTCATTTCTGTTTGTCCTCACCAACCAGCTGTCCTTTGTTGAAAACAGACGTTCAGTGCCTAATAGATAACAAGGAAACTTTGTTTGAAAAGACTTCTGTTCCAACTGTTTCTTATAATGATGTTTCCATCATGACCATTTCCAACAATTCTTCCAGGGTCTCCACCAAAAGACCCGTTAGAATTACATCAGTTCCTAAAGTAGCTCCGTTGATAATTACAATGCCTGGACCAATCCCGTATTCGTCAGAAAAAATTGTACCATGGAATTATGGAGGGGATGTCTACTACCACGGTATCAAGCAAGATTGGATAGCTTCCAAAGATTCAAGTTATGAGAAAGTTGATTCCAATATCAGTAATATTGCAGGGACTAGTAAGATAACCCAAAGCGGAAGGATTTTCTCTCCAGAAATTGCTCCCTCAAAAGCAGTTTTTAGACCCGTAATCATTCCAGTTGTTGTTGCTCCTCCAAAGGTTATTCCCAGTCCCACAATCATCTCTGCTAATACTCCAACTGACAAAGCTGTTACAACCCCTGTTATCATTCCTACTGACATTCCTGCTTCCGAGTCAACCGAGACTCGAGGTAAAGGTATTCTGATTGAGCCTGTCCAAACGAAGGCACAATCATTGGCTATCCCTGAGACCTCCCGGAAAGAGATGGAGGAAATTCTAAAGTTCATAAAAAGAAGCGACTACAATGTAGTTGAGCAACTGGGGAAAACTCCATCTAAAATTTCCATGCTGGCTTTATTACTGTGTTCTGAGGCTCATGCAAAAGCCTTGGTAAAATTCCTGAAAACTGCCCATGTACCCCAAGAAACATTTGTCGATCAGTTCCAAGACTGCGTAGCCAGCTTGATTGCGGATAATGGCTTAGGTTTTTCAGATGCTGATTTAACTCCAAGAGGGAGGAAGCATAATGAGGCATTGCATGTATCAGTGGAATGCAGGGGCACAACCTTGGCTTATATTTTGGTGGACACCGGTTCGTCTCTAAATGTGTTGCCTAAAAAGACTCTTGATAGGCTTGATTGTGAGGGATTGACATTGAAACCGAGCAACATAGTAGTGAGGGCCTTTGACGGCTCAAAAAGGATGGTGCATGGGGAAGTGGACATCCCCATAAGAGTTGGAACCCAAACATTTGATTCAACTTTTTATGTAATGAATATTCGCCCTTCATATTCCTGCCTGCTAGACCGACCATAGATTCACAATGCTGGTGCTGTTACTTCTACGTTACACCAAATGCTAAAGTATCTGATTCAAGGGAAGATCATCACTGTTCATGGAGAAGAAGAGTATATGGTTAGCCATCTCAATTCCTTCAGATATGTGGAATTAGATGGTGAATTTATTGAAACTCCATTCCAGCACTTTGAAGATGTGGCAGTGACCAAGGCTGTGTCTCAAGTTCCCAAGATCACAAGGCCTCTGCTCAGGATGTCGTCTTTAAAGGATGCCAAGGCAGTGATAGAAGAAGGTGGGTGCACTATTTGGGGACAACTCCCAGATATCCCGTACAAATCTGATGAGGTTGGTCTGGGTTTCACTTCAGGTGCCTAGAAGATTGTACGCCGCGCTCGTGCCGGAGGACCACCCTTGAAGATCAACAACCACCAAGTCAGCACCGTGGAGGATGATGAAGACAACTATAACCTGGAGGATTAGATTTTCCCAACTGTTAGTGGAGGGCTCAATAACTGGGAGGCTAGAGATTTTGTCCCAATCACTTTTATCCCATAATAATTTGTCTTTACATTTTGTTGGATCTGTAATATTAAAACAATTCATACTCTTAAAACCTTGTGTCTTACCCGAAGCACAATGGTCCATTTGTAAGGGTTATTATCTCATTTCCATATGACATCAATGAATCATGGAAGTTTTTGCATACAAACTTTGTGCTCATTGTTTTTCTTTTTTACATTTTCATTTCTTTTAAAGATAGCTATACTCTTACACACACTCACACTCACAATGCAGGTCTACATCCATTCGGGATCCCATGGGTAACTGTTCTGCTATGGCTTTTTGTGACTCTGAAAATCTAATCTACCAAGCCGAAGATGAAGGTGAGGAAGATTGTGAAGTACCAGGGGAAATCGCCAGGTTACTACAACAAGAAGAGAGGACCATTCATCCCCACGAGGAACAAATGGAGACAATAAACCTAGGTACAGAAGAAGACAAAAGAGAAGTCAAGGTGGGTGCCAACTTGGAACCCAGTGTCAAAGAGCGTTTGATTCAGTTGCTACACGATTATGTCGAGGTCTTTGCCTAGTCGTATGAAGATATTCTAGGACTTGATGCAGATATCATGGTACATCATCTATCTACAAGAGAGGACTGTCCACCGGTAAACCAAAAGGTCCGTCGTATGCGACCTGACATGTCAAAGAAGATAGAAGTCATGAAGCAATTCAACGCTGGATTCTTGGCCGTCACCTCTTATCAGCAATGGCTTGCCAATGTTGTTCTCGTGCCCAAAAAGGACGGCACGGTATGAATGTATGTGGACTACAGAGATTTGAATAGGACAAGTCCTAAGGATGATTTCCCACTTCCCCACTTTGACATTCTAGTTGATAATACGGCACAACACAAAGTGTTTTCCTTCATGGACGATTTCTCAGGCTACAACCAAATCAAAATGGCGCCTGAGGACATGGAGAAGACAACCTTTGTCACACAGTGAGGCACATTCTTCTACAAGGTTATGACAATCGGACTAAAGAATGCTGGGGCAACCTATCAGCGTGCCATGGTAGCTCTGTTTCACGACATGATACATCACGAAATAGAGGTCTATGTTAACGACATGATAGCTAGATCTCAAACAAAAGAAGAGCATCTTGATCATTTACAGAAACTCTTTGAGAGACTAAAGAAGTACAAGCTTTAAACCCAAATAAATGCACATTTGGGGTGAGGTCTGGTAAACTCCTAGGCTTTGTCGTCAGCAATAAAGGTATTGAGGTAGATCCTTCCAAGGTGAAATAAATACAAGAGATGCCTGCTCCTCGTACTGAAAAGGAAGTCAAAGGATTCTTGGGACGTTTAAACTACATTGCCAGATTCATTTCTCACCTGACAGTTACTTGTGAAACAATCTTCAAATTACTGAAGAAAGATCAAGCAGTCAAATGGAATGATGAGTGCCAAACTGCTTTTGACAAGATCAAAGAGTACTTACAAGAGCCTCTTGTTTTGATGCCACCGATCGAGGGAAGACCATTGATCATGTATCTAACCATTTTGGAAAATTCAATGGGGTGTGTGTTGGGGCAACATGACGAGTCTGGCCGAAAAGAGCACGCTATTTATTACCTGAGCAAAAAGTTTACCGACTGTGAAACAAGATATTCACTACTCGAGAAAACTTGTTGTGCTCTGGCATGGGATGCTCGCTGGCTAAGACAATATATTCTGACCCATACTACCTTGTTGATATCTAAAATGGATCCAATAAAATACATCTTCGAGAAACCTGCTCTCTCTGGGAGAATAGCGAGATGGCAGATGATCCTAACAGAATATGACATACAACATACTACCCAGAAAGCAATAAAGGGCAGTGTACTAGCTGATCACCTTGCTCACCAAGCTGTGGAAGACTACCAGTCCATGAAGTTCTAATTCCCAGATGAAGACATCATGATGGTAAACAACTGTGATGAATTCAGACCATATGACGAACCTGAACAAGGATCCCGATGGACCCTAGTTTTTGATGGGGCATCTAACGCGCTCGGCAATGGTATTGGTGATGTAATCATATCTCCTGAAGGATGTCATACTCCTTTTACGGAAAGACTCTGCTTCAATTGTACAAACAACATGGCAGAATACGAGACGTGCATCTTTGGTCTCAAAGATGCCATAGATTTGGGGATCAAATCCTTAAATGTATTCAGAGATTCAGCTTTGGTCATCAGCCAGATCAAAGGGGAATGGGACACTAAACACCCAAACCTTATCCCCTACAAAGAACATGTATTGACATTGCTCCCACACTTTGAAAAGATTACCTTCGAGCATTTCCCGCGAGAAGAAAATCAGCTAGCAGACGCCCTGGCCATAATGCCATCCATGTTTAAACTTAAATGGGATAACGAGGCTCCCCAGATTACCATTGAACGAATGGATGAACCATCACACTGTCACGAGATTAATACTGAAGAAGCAGTGGACCAACCTTGGTTTCACGAAGTCAAGAGGTATCTTGAGGCTCAAGAATATCCAGAAGGAGCTTCAGTAAACGATAAGAAGTTCTTAAGGAGATTCTCTGCTAAATTCTTCCTTATTAATGGCATTCTTTACAAACACAACCATGACTCTGTTACTTCGGTGTGTAGACAAAGTTGAAGCTGAAAGGATCATGGCTGAGTTACATGAAGGCACTTTTGGCACTCATTCCAGTGGGCATAGGATGGCGAAGAAAATCCTACGGGAAGGCTATTATTGGTCTACCATGGAAGCGGATTGCTATCAACACTCTCGAACCTTCCATAAGTGTCAGATCTATGCTGGCAAGGTACACGTACCTCCGGTTCCTCTGAATGTCTTGACGGCTTCTTGGCCCTTTTCTATGTGGGGCATCAATATGATTGGGGAAATCAAGCCAACAACCTCTAATGGACACCGCTTTATCTTAGTGGCCATTGACTATTTTACAAAGTGGGTTGAGGCATCCTCCATCGCTTCCGTCACCAAGAATGTTGTCGCCCGGTTCATTAAACAAAATCTCATTTGTCGGTATGGTATCCTGGAGAGGATCATCACAGACAATGGTACGAATCTTAACAACATTATGATCACCGTCCTATGCGAGCAATTCAATATCCAACATCACAATTCTTCCCCTTACCGACCGAAGATGAATGGTGATGTCGAAGCCGCAAATAAGAACATTAAAAAGATCATATAAAAAATGACAGTCACATACAAAGACTGGCATGGGATGCTACCATTCGCTCTCCACGGGTATCGTACCACAGCGCGCACATCGACCGGGGAAACACCCTAATCTCTGGTATACGGCATGGAGGTTGTCTTGCCTATTGAGGTCCAGATCCCTTCTCTAAGTATTATGAAGGATGCAGGGATGAATGAAGAAGATTGGATCCAGACTCGACTTGATCAACTAAAATTGATTGATGAGAAAAGGCTTACTGCTGTCTGTCATGGTCAAATGTATCAAAAACAGATGATCAAGGCTTTCAACAAAAAGGTCAGACGCCAAGTATATCAAGTTGGGGATCTGGTGATCAAACGCATCATACTACCGCAAGGTGATCCCGGGTGAAAATGGACTCCTACATACAAAGGACCGTTAGTAATAAAAAACATATTCTCTGGTGGAGCAATGATCTTGACCGCCATGGATGGCAACGACCTGCCGCACCCTGCAAACGCATACATAGTCAAAAGATACTACGCATAAGACACCTGCTAGGTTGACACGCCTAGGCAAACAAGGGCATCCCGGCGAACCAAAAAGGTTCGGGCAGAAATTAGGGATAAAACAAAAATCTCTACACTCGGCAAGCTGAAAACCCGAAAGGGCGACTTGGGCAAAAAAGGATATCCCGGTGGAATGTAAACCCGAAAGGGAGGTCCAGGCAAAAGTTAGGGAATTAAAGCATATGACTATGTCCTGTTGAATCACCTTACAGACAACCTGACAAACTCAGAGGTTCTGATCAATCCAATTAGCTTCGGACAAGGCAACAAACAGACAAGATGCTCAGAGACACGAAGGCTATAGCAGAATGGGAACCCCATGGGATTATTGCACATAGCTATCTTTTCTTTGTATCAAATTTTCATTTTTACGATGACATTCTCTTACTAGAATGTTTGTCTCATTGTACAAAAATACTTACTCAAAGTCAATACAAAGTTATTCCTTTGGAAGTGCAAAGCTATCTGTTTTTCTTTACTCCTGTGTTTTGTTTACAAAAACGTCCAACGATTTATTTTTAAACATATGCATTTGAACATAATTACTGTTTACAAATAAACAAAATAGAAAGACAATCACTAATGGCTTTAAGAAGTCTCTCTAAGTTATTTCCATATAATCCCCCGCATTATGCAGTTTCTATCCCCAGCGGAACAAAGCTTCCAATTATTAATCCCCATTAGTAGTCGTTCACTTTCTCAGGATGTCCCAACAGGATTTTACAATCAGTACACGACATTTTCCTTACAACAGAGTGGAAATTCATCAACATGAGACTTACACTCCATATCCTTAGCAATTGTCAGGGATTTATTTTCCCCAATCCAACAGCAGTGCAGCAGACTAGCTCACATACGCATACATCGCATCCATATATCATAAACATTGATAACACGAATGCATTATACCATGCATTTCATACAACATGACATTGCATATTAACTAAAATTTTACCCCTTTTCAAGATAAGTTTAATTAACAGCTATCGTTAACAATGTTCAAAGGTTTCTCAGATACAGTTCAGATACGCTTCAGACACGGATGCCATCCTGATACTCATTCAGATTCAACTTTCAGATACGCTCCAAATACGGATGCCATCCTGGTACTCATTCAGATTCAACCTTCAAATATAGTTCAGATACGCTCCAGACACGGATGCCATTCTGATACTCATTCCGATTCAAACTTCAAATATAGTTCAGATACGCTCCAGACACGGATTCCATTCTGATACTCATTCAGATTCAACCTTCAAATACAATACATATACGCTCCAGACACGGATGCCATTCTGATACTCATTTAGATTCAACTTTCAGATACAGTTCAGATACGCTCCAGATGCGGATGCCATTCTGATACTCATTTAGATTCAACTTTCAGATACAGTTCAGATACGCTCCAGATACGGATGCCATCCTGATACTCATTCAGAATCTCTTTCAGATACAGTTCAGATACACTCCAAACACGGATGCCATCCTGATACTCATTCAGATTCAATCCTCAGATATAGTTCAGATACGCTCTAGACATGGACGCCATTCTGATACTCATTCAGAGTCAACTCTCAGATACAGTGCAGATATGCTCCAAACACAGATGCCTTTCTGATAATCATTCAGAATCAATTTCTCAGATAGAGTTCAGATACACTCTAGACACGGAAGCCATTCTGATACTCACTCAGTTTCAACTTACAGATACGGTTCAACAATCATTTATGGATGGCATATACAAGCCCATCTCTAACAACCTTCTATCACATCTCTAAATTGCATCTTTAAGCCCATTCCCTCTACCATCACATCACCGAGTGCAAATTTTTGGGCACTCTAGTGTCCAATCATCTTCCATCTTCGAGTCACGAATGGCAAAACTCGTCAATCTAACTCTTCAGGTTTAAGAAGATTGAACAGGAGTAGCTGTTGTACCCCAAAATTTTCCCTCTCACTTATCAAGAATTTGCTCACAAGATCTCCTTAGCTCAAGACTGCACTAGGGTTTGATCAGCTCAAGACACCTCCTTAAGCATTGATGACCAAAATTAGGGTTTGAGTTTGCACAAGGATTTTTGAACTTCCAATGCCCCATATGACTTTCATGGATCATTATGGAACCTCAAGATTACTCATGTCAAGTTTCAAGCTTTGGATCACACTTTTGCTCAGTTAATTGAGCAGTTGACCTAAAAATTAGTTGTATTGGGGAAAAAGTCAACTATGGCCAATTCACAGTCAAACTTCATAATTTTTTATCCACATCAACATTTTAGACTCATATGTATCATTTGATCAAGTTTAGACCACAATTCCTCAAGAAATTTGATCAAATCTCCAAAAGGGCAAAATGGTCAAAATTAGGGTTTTGATAGGGAAAGGGCAATTTCTAATTTTTTTGACCTAGCAAATGATCAATTGGTTTAAGGCATGATCTCAAGAGTCCAATTGCATTTTGACCTAATAACATGGCTCAAAACATTGCTCAAGTCCAATGGATTGACAGATGAATTTTTAGTCAACTGATCAAAAGTCAAATGTATACTGAAAAGTCAAACTTTGACTTTTTGGTCAAATTCAAGTGCCAAAGATCATAATTCATCAAAACATGTCAAAATATAAAAATTATTCATCAAGAAATCAAAAAGTCAAGATTTCATTTTGAAAAGTCAAAATTTCTAAACTTAGAAATTTTTCTAAGTGTTGGAAATTTCATGTTTTTTGCATAACTTTGAGCAAAATTTTCACCATGATGCAAGATGATTCAAGAGAAACTCCCAACATGAAAGTTGTAGATATACATGAAATATACAACTTTTCTTCACACAACTTCTTCCAAAAGTTCTTGGATATCAAGTTATAATTTTAAGAACATGTGGTCATGAAACTAAACACTTAGTGAAATTTTGCCCTAATTTGGTCAGAATTTTGACCCAACTTCATGACACTTTTTCATATAGTTCTAAGTGGAATCTTCAAAATCAATTCAAAGATGGGTTTTAGATCACATTACAAGCTTTCCTAAATGTCAAAGAACTCCTTGAGATCATTCTTGAGTAGGGAGAATCGAAGAGATGAAATTAGGGTTTTATCACTTGATTTACAAGTCATTTTGTGATGAACCAAATTCAAAATTCAAACTAGGTTGCATAAACACTACTTTGAAGGCCTCAAACTTGTTAGGCACTCCATAATTAATGGTTTACACATCTGTTAGAGGTCTCAATTCAAGCATTCAATGCATGGACATGCTTTATATCCATTTTTGGAAGAAAGGTTACATTGCCATTTTGATAAAGTGACTTTTTGCACAAAACTTGTTATTGAGCCTTGCACTTGTTCTCTTCTGATCAAACAAGTCCTATAACTCATAAGAAATGGTTTAGACACTTACAATCACCTAGCCCATGCTTGTACCTCCTCTTGAAACTTGTTTGCCACTTTTCTTCAAAATCAAGTAACCTAGCCAAAAGCTAAAGACTTGTACTTATGATTGTCCAAAGCTCTAAAACACTTTTGTTTATACATACACAAACCATTGACCACAAACACACGAATTCTCAAGCCTTGAAAAGACCTAGAACTCAGAATCACATCTCATACCTCCATTTTCACACAAACTGACCAAAAACTTGAAACTCATAATCTACTCGTGTGTTTCTTGGCCTTTTGGTTTCTAAAGCTTCTAAACATCATATATAATTGATCTCACACCCTGTTATAGAACTGTAACACCATTAACACCATCCTCCATTTTTAAAAATAGAGCTTTGCACTTGGACTTCTCCAGAACTCCTCAGGCCCTTTCAGCTCAAGCTAAGCATTCCATTAGCTTCTTGGGAACTTGAGGAAGCTAACCCAACCATTGGAACTCCTTGAAAGATGCTTAAACTTCAAACCCGATACCCTCTTGCAAGGTAAGTTTTCTAACTTTGGAACTCTTCATACAGACATCATCAATGATTTATTTGGGAACAAAACATGTAGATATCATTGCTCTAAAGCTAACCATGTCCATAGTTTCCATTAATTTTGCTTGAGCTTAGAGAATTTTGAGACTGAAATTTCTGAGATTTTTAGGGTTCAGTTTAGGGCCAATAAAATTCATGCTTATCTTTGATCTATAGTTTTAATGCTTTACATTTTTGAAACCATGAGGAAATTTGCTACAAGTTTCATGTTTACAGTTTTCATTTTTAATGAGAAATGAACAAGTTACAGTTGGTCTGGCTGGAGGTTGAAGATGAAGTCATCAGGGCACGCTTTGTATCATATGTTTATTGATTTTCTTATGTTAACGGATGTATAGTCACCCCAGTGGTAGAAGCGCGCGCCTGTAACCTTTGGGACCTGGGTTCGAGCCCCAGTGGTACCCTTTTAATTTTTTCACATTTTTTTTGCTTTTCTGACTTTGTTTTTGGCAAGATGCTGGGCCTCTTTGGCCTTTGTTTTGTTTTTGTTTTTGTTAGCTAACCTCCCTGTTTCATTTATGCGCCCCTGGCTCAATTTTATTTTATTTTCTTTTTTATTTCATTTTTATTTTCTTAAATATTTTTCCTAATATTAAAAAATCATAAAAAATACAAAAAAATAATAGATTTATATTTTGACTTAGTTTATTTTATTTTTCTCACAAAAATATATTTTATTTGACTATACTTTATTTATTTTTACTAACTAGTCTTGTAAATTTAATTTAAGACTAGATTATTATTTATTTTCTTTTACACCAATTAAAATATATTATTATAATATAGAAAAGACCAAAAATATTTTATAAAAATATAAATTATTTTCAAGACAAAAATACCAAAAATACTTTCCTTAAACTTATTTTCGTTTAATCAATTAATAGATTTAGGGTTTTATTTAAAATCTTTTCTTAATAAATTTAGGTTTAGTTAATTATTTTCTTTTAATTAATTAGGTTAAAACAAATCTATTTTCTCTAAAAAATCCAAATAAAAATATTCATTTTCTTCACATTTACATTGTTGCATATTTATTCTTTTGTACATTGTATTCATTTAAATTCTTGTACATTTATACCAATTCAATATAGTTGTAATAGACTAATTAGGTTTAAATTCTTGCAATCCCCATTCATGAATTTGTATGCCCCCCTCCCACAAGTATTTTAATAGCGTAGTAACTTTCAAATTCCGCAATTTATCGCTTTATATATAACATGCTAGTAATTAGGGCTTGTATGGAAAGACTAAAACCAATACTTAGAAAAAACCCTAATTCAAGATAAAATCAAACATGAAGACAATACACTTGCACACAAGCATCCCTAGGGTAAATCCACTTGGTTGCCTTTACAAAATGGTCATATTACACATGTAAGGTATCTTAGCAAAAATAAGCAAATACAAGATCATAGTCCCTCGATGACGCTATCTAAGTTGCCTTTCAAATGATCTTAGTCCCTTAAAGAAAAATGCTAATATACCTTGCAACATTTCTAATCATGGTTATACGATGATCCACGCCCGCCCCGTTTACATTCAAAGATAGGGTTACTTACCAAATCAATGGTAAGATAACAATGTCAAAGAAAAATAAAATGAACAAGAAAGAATTTTGAGTAGGTAGCATGCTCCTAATTACTTGCTCAATTTCAAACAAAATATCCTTTCTATTTTCAAAACAAACACCTACACTTTCAAACATCTTACAAAATTGAAAACATTTTCAAAATATCAAACATATTTGTATACATTCTTACGAACGAGAATCATTACAAAGATTGCCTAAACAATGGCCTCTTTACAAAATACTTTCAAAAAACACACAAAGCATAATTTCAAACAAAAGCAAGTGATCTATCAAGTAACTAAGATCCCATAGAAAACCATGGATGAAAAGGGTGCTAATACCTTCCCTTTTCATAATTTACCCCCCGAACTCAAGAAACAATCTCAAAGGTTTTTCCTGTGCTTTTTCACCTTTCCTTTTGGATAAAAGAAAAGTCGGCGGCGACTCTTGCTAACCGCAACATTTGCGATCAAACGCAAAAACACTCAAGTCAGTTCTCTCACCGTATTACAGCAAAGTTTGAAGTAACATGCAATTTAATATTATGACAAAAGATGGTTAATGATTTGTGGGCTCAACAAGGTTTGCATACGACATTAAGTGAAATAAAACTGGAAGACATGGAATACACCAATTGGTTAGAGTTGAAAAATAAGATCACAAGATAGATACATCTATGTGTTTTAGACAATATGATGTATCATATCATTAACCTAACGCATCTGAAATATGTTTGAGATAAAAAAGGAGAGTTGGTATATGTCCAATTCGTTGATAAATGAATTGTTCACGAAGTAGCAACCATACAGTCTAAAGATGCAACAATGATTCAATTTGCAACAACACGTCAATACCTCAAACAGCATAATCATTAATCTTTGTGATACTTGGGATGAAGGTCGATGATGAAGACATGAGAATTATATTGTTGTGCTTGTTATTAGTTCATACGACTAATTGGTGACACTCTTACCTACGAGAAAAACATTTTAACCTCGGTGTAATTATGGTTGCACCCTAGTATTATTCTCAAAGGAGACACAATGTAGAGGAAGAGACTCAAGGTAAAGTTATGCATGTTAAGGAGGGCCAAGATAATGACTAGAACAAATGTAAAGTATGTTATAGAAAGAAGTGGTCTAAATCCTATAACAGAAAAATGTTGGAGTGTTATGGTTGCAAATAGATCGGACATTGAAGAAGGATTCTCCAAACCAAAAAGCAGGACTCAAAAATTTCTATAACTATGGTCCAAACTAATGATTCTGATATTGAAAAGATCTACTTTGTGTTTCATTTAGAAAGTGAAAAAAAGTATGAATTATTTACTTTTTGATAATCTTACCATATGACACTGCACTGGGGTGGTTCACCATAATTAAGCTAGATTGTTTTGGATTTTTTATATTTAGGTAATGATAGAGCATGTGTTATCACCAAAATGGGATAAATTAAAATTTTTATGGACGATGGTGGTGTGTGAACATTGAATGATGTTAGGTATATTCAATAATTGATAAATAATTTGAGTTCCTTGTATATAATATACAGAAAATGGTTTCTCCTACAAGTTTGATGAATTTAGAGACAATATGAAGGCCAAAAAAGGTATTTTAAGAATAATGAGAATAAAGATGAATGCGGGTAACACTTATAAAATATAATAAAGTACAGTTGTAAATGATGTTTCATTAGGTGTATATGATAATGATGCAACAAGACTCTGACACGTGGGTCTAGGTCATATCAACGAGTATAGGATGATATAGCTTCATAAAAAGAATATAATAAAGAGATGTTTGCAATTGCAACATGGATTTATGCAAGTATTATGTACTTGGGAAACAATTTTGTGTTTGTTTTAAGAATGAACACCACGGAACAAAGAGAATCCTAGACTATGTGTATTTTGATGTGTAGGGCCATACCAAAGAGAGTGGTTTCAAATATTTTATGAATTTCGCTAATGATTTTTCTCACGAGATTTGGATATATTTTTTAAAGTAGAAACATGGAGTCTTTCACTAAAACTATTGTTAGGAGAAGAGTTAGAATTTTTTTTTAGAAGGATATAACTCTCTCAAAAAGTCTATGTTGTAACAATGTTAGTAAAATTTGACATGGATAATTTTAAGGCTATTAGCACTCCATTTGAGATTCATTTTAAGCTTTTATTGGACAAATGTCCAAAGACATATACATAAGTTGGGTATATGTTAAGGTTTTATAGTTAGTATTGTTAGTTGTTGAATGCTTGCTATGATTTGTACTACACCAAATTTGGCACATGATGTAAATCAAGTTTGCAAGTTTATATCCAAACTATGTAAGTCTCATTAGAAATAAGTCAAAAGGATTTCAACTAGTTAAAAGGTACAATAGACCTTGATTTCATGCTTAGTAGTGAACAATATGATCTTTCAATTATATGATATGTTGATTTAGATTTTTTTAAAGACAAAATAGTATTAATAATATAGGATAAAAAGTTCATATAAAATACAGTTGAATAAACGCTTGACAGAAGATATACCAAAAGCTACACCATCAAAATCAAACAAAACAAAATTGAAGAAGAAAAAGCAAAGAGACTAAAACACAAAACAAGCCACATCAAACAACCACCCTTGAAGAACTACACTCCAAGGGAGAAACAAGTTAGAGTTCAAACCAACACAACCACCAACACCGGATTAAAGACAATCAAAGAAAGAAAAAAAAACACAACCACTTTCAAACTGGTGGAAATCTCAATCTACTTTTGATTTAGACCATGCAAATGAAATGAATAATAGGAGGTCTACACATTGATATGTCTTTATTTTTGCAGGTGCACCTATTAGTTGTCATCAATTTAAATTACATCTCTTTTATGTTTAGATCGGTTTTTGCTTGATCCAAAATCAACCAAATTACAATAATAATTTTGTTATTAAAATAAATATAAACAAGTTTTATTCGATCCATTTCCCTATCAATTTCTCTGTATAGCTAAAATACAAATGCAGCATAAGTTCTATGAATAGTAAACCCTAAAAAAACACTAGAATCCACTTTAATTCAAAAAAATCTAAAGAGTTACATCAAAGCATAATAGCATGATCCCACCTCATAAATAAGAGAATCCAAAATCTAGTGACCCCCCTTATATTTTTTCTATTCCCTACACAACCAAGTACAAAAGTTATGTTTAACTTGGTTTGTCTATAACAAGAAAGACGTGCCCTTAGCCTTACGAAACCAGAAAAGATTGACATGAAAAGTAGAAAAGAAAAGGAAAAAATTTGTAACACATATCTAATCATCATTTCTTTAACTCTACTTTATTCATTCTGTACTGGATACCTCACTCCAGCTGCCAATGCACGTTGCTGTTCAATCTGTTCATTAACATATCATAAACATAAATAATGATAAGATGTTTCATAAATTTACTCACATAATAATTAATAATTAATAATATTAATATAACTTTGGCTCACTAATTAATTACTAGTTTAATTAAGTTGAGTGCAACTTTACTTGGAATAGTTCATGCAATTTGTTCTTCAGATAGCAATATTCATGTTCCAGCATTTCCAATGCTCTAAAACATCTGCAATTGAAATGAGAATGTGAAAAAATTAGCTTCAATATAGATAGATAGAGTTCGGCCCCAACATCTCTGATATTAGTGTAACATGTTATTACTATCATCGATGTGTGAGTGTCGGTGTCCGTGTTAGTGTCATGTCTTGAAAAACACTTACCCGGCACGGTTGTTTTGTTCTGTGGCGACACGAAAGGCGACGCAAACATTAGTCACTCTTTTTGCACCAATGCTTGAGCTGCTACCCATAAGCTGATTCAAATCAATCCCCATTTTCTTATAATCCATTAACTCTCTCTCCATCCTGTATGCATTCATTCATTCACTCACATTTTAAAAATTATAATTCAATAAATAAAATATTTATTAAAATTATCAACTAGGATAGTAATAAGAGATTGAATGATTATTACAGCAATGATCTGAGATTCCTAAGAAGCTTCTCGGACTGGTGAAAATAAATGTTGACAACCTCAGAGACAAAGTTTGGTGATGTCTCATCTTGTAGTTGCTGAAGCTGCAGGAATTGCTCATCCAATACTCCCTGTAAGAAAGAAGGAAAAAACTATCTATAAACTTTTTTTATTAAAGTAGTTTAATTGCACTCTGCATCTGATATTTCTGTACAGCTATCAGTTAAACCGACTATTTTTCGAAAACAAATATATGCATCTATATTATAGTATCTGAGATACGGACCTGATGGAAGAGGAAGGAGAGGAGACGGTTCATGTCGGCCCACAAGAGGTCAGGACCTAATCCAAGCAACCAAAGAGGGAGACCCGTTTTGTCTGACTAAGTGTTGTTAAAACTGGATGTGATTGTAACTAAGTTTGAGATTTGGAATCAAAGTGATAGATTATATAAGTAAGCAGCATTATTGAGGTGAAACTGGAGTGAAGTTGCGGTGATGGAAAGGGACCACGAAGGAGATGCTACAGTTTGTGTACTTACACTGTGGAAACTCAAACTCTATTGGTTTTGCTTCAAAGTTTGTGTGTCACTATTAATAGGAGTACTTTTTGTGTTGTCGCGGGAATATCACATTAGTATTTAAAGCATGGGACCATTTTTTGTTTTTGTTTTTTGGTAATGTCTGGGACCATTCATTTATTCTTGTTCATTTTGTATATAGTCTAGTGTTAAATAGAGTCATATGTACTGTACTCCCTTTAACCAATTGGGCTGACATGTATTCACATGAGACTTGGATTCTTAAATTTTGTTGGGTTTCGATCCGGGATAAGCTGAAGAGAGTTACGAGATGGTCACACCTTATCTTTATACTAGATCAAGGTCATTAGATTATTTATTTGACTATTAGATTCTTAGATAGTTGCTCTTTCAGATAATTGTTCATAAGAATGATCATAGAGCATGAGAGTTATAATGTGGTCATGCCATCGGGACATTATCAGATTATCATATAGTCAGATTTCGTGAAGGCATGTTCTCTAATACAAATGTCCCAAAATAAAATTCAAAGGCCTTTAACTTTGAAAAATGTTATTTTTACTTATATCATATCATCTACATTGTATTTCACTAATCATTAATGTGGTGAATAGTAAAATGTTATAATAAAATAAAATTTCAAAAAAAAATTATTTTATTTTTAAATTAAGGAAATTCATATATAAAATTATATGGTTAATCAATTTTATAATTTTATTAATCAACATTATAACTATTAAATATCTGGATATTTATTAACTAATTTAATAATTTCATTAATCAACATTTTATATTATATTAATCAATTTTATTTTACTACTAAAAATTATTTTTAATATATGAACATTTATTAACCAATTTCATCATTTCACTAACCAATTTTTTATATTTTATAAACCAATTTTAATTTACTACTAAAAATCACGAATCACATTGACGAAATCAGAAAAATTATAAAATTTGAACAAAAATTTAAAGATCATAAATTTACATTGTATATAATATATTTTCTTAACTAACTACGGCAAGAGCTCAATAAATTCAAAGAAATTGAGTCTTAATGTTGGATCCGGCTGCCAAATCTGGCTGCCAAGACCTCTCAAAAATCTGGCTGCCAAGAGCTCAATACCTCAGCACACATGTTTCTCCTGATACTTGGATTATGTCTTTATCTAGATGGGAATAACCTTATTAAGGTTGACAGGGAGCACTGGCAAGCATTATTCAGTACTTTATAAAAGTTTTTTTTATGGCTAAAGGCTTGAAACCTTAAGCTTGCAATGATAAACATGACAAGGGCACATTGAGATCAAATAAAAATTGACTTGATAGTAACATCCAATAGGCAATTTTTAAGCATAGTGGTTTATATATTGCACGTAGAAAGTAATGAAATTTACAGATAAACATGTTGCTCTTTAGAATATAAAGTTTACCAAATATATAAGAAACTTGTTGATTATATATCAAGTATAAAACTTGAAAACAAATAAGAAACTTGTTGATAATAATATCTGCAATTGAAAACAAAACAACATGGTTCAGGCATTTCACTGAATAGTTGGTGTGCATAGCGTGAATCAATAAATTCAACAATGATTCTTTACTGATTCATAAACCACAATCTGCAACAACAATGAATAACAACACAACAATGATTCTGCATTAAAAATCGAGCTTAAAAGTGAAAGAAAAAGAAGAAGACGAAGACGAAGAAGAAGAAGAGAACTCGCGACGATTCAACATTTAAGAAGAAGAGAACTCACGATGATTCAACATCTAAACTTGCGAAGATTCATAAATATATATTTTTATTTAAAAAAATAATGTTCACCGTATAAATACGGTAAACAGTGTATATAGTGTAAGTATTAGGGTGCAGAAATTGGTTTAAGCATATCATTGATGTTAACTTTAGAATCTTAAAATAAAGTATGCAAAACGGTTTAAGTTTGGGTACATATTATTTAAACTATAAACATTACATTTACGACTATCACAGACTTAATCGTCAAAATGTTTGTAGGCACAACCCCATTGAGCATATTTAATGAAGGTTGTCGTACTGAAGTTCGTCAACAATATCATCATCAACACTTAAATAAAAAGATCTCCCCAGATCATTTGGTGTCCTCAATGAGAAGCGCTTTTTCAAGTTTTCACATTTCTATGTTCGACTCGGCTCATATATGATGGTGAATCCTCGAAATAAAAAAATGAAGGTCACATCTGCAAGAAACATTAGAACTCACACGGTTATTGCTAACGTAGTCATGATGTAACACCCCAAAATAAATAGATTATTTGTTTAATTATTTAATTGATTTATAATGAGTAATTATGATGTATTTGTGAGTATATTTTATGTTTTGATGAATATGATGTGTGATGTGATGCTATGTGTGGTACAATGGAAATTAAGTGATATTCAGTGTTTTAATAATTTTAGATAATTAGAATAATCATTTAGAATTATTTTAATTAGTGAAATAGAGATAATATATTGTGTATAAATAATAAGGATAAGGTGATAATTGGTGAAGTGATAAGTGAGAGTAATATAGAAAGACCATAGAAAGGGTCCAATGGTTAAACTAGGAAAAGAGAGTGTCAGTGTCTCATTTTGTGCAATCATGCAAGTTAGAAAGAAGCGGTGAACGAGAGCTAGGGCACAAGAACTCAGAGGGATTATGTAGAACACAGAGAAGGAAAGATTAGTGCTAAGAGAATCTAAGATAAGTGGGTTATCCTTATTATTATGATTGATTTTAGGGTTTAGAGGGGAGTTTTATGATGAATTTGATAACATGATGATTGTGATGAAATAGATGATGAAATTGGTGATAGATTGATGTGGTAATGCTATGAAATAATGTATATGATAATGGGTTATTGTTGTATATGTGAAAACATGTGAATTATGTGATTTTTGGGTATGTTATGTTGTTAAATCGTAAGGAAATTTGGACTAGTCTGTGCAGAAAACACAACAGTATAGTTGATGTTTTTGCGCCCTCGTCGGGCGAGCTTCCCAAGTCGTCGGACGAAGCATCTTCGCCCAGACTTCGCTGGGCGAGACTGAGGCGAGAGAGAGGGATGTTTTTTTGGCAGGTTTTGGAAAATATATGGAGGAAGTGTCTCGCTCCAGCTTCGTTGGGCGAAGTAGAGGCGAGTGTGAGCTCGCTGGACAAACGAAAAGGTCTACGGGTGAAATAGATGATGGAAAAATAATGCTCTTGGAATTTTGTATGGGGGAAGGCATTTTTCCCCATCCTCGTCGGGTAATCCTCAGGAGAGCAAGATGCTTCACCGGGCGAGCCTTGGGCGAGGGGCAACATGAAGAATTTTTAAAGTGTAGTAATTTGAGTCTCAAGACTCCGTTTGATGCATCATTTTAAGTGTTAAGAAGCTAACACGATGAACTAGAATTGTGTATGGCATAATGAACCCTATGATGTATTTTTCGTTACCCATGCTTTGATGAATTGGACGATGCAATGATTGATTTATTATGATGTATGTGTAAATGATGAATTAATGTTGCTATGATGATGCTATGTTGTATTATGAATCAATTGATGATGTTATGATGAATGAATATAATGATTGCATGTTTTATGTGCATACATGCCGTGTGAAGATAATTATATGATAATTATATGAATGATGATGTGTGTTGACTAGCAGTGGTCATGTTATATTATATTGTTGCGCATTATGCATTCATAGCATATGTTAAGGCATTGGCCCAGTGATGTTAGGACGTTGGTCCATTGATGATTGTTAGGACGTTAGTCCAGTGATGACCTTAATCTCATGGTGTGGATTGAGTTTATTTTTGCGAAGTTCTCCGGTTCCAAGCGAGAATCGATCCAATGGTGAGGATCTTTGGAGGAAGATGAATTGGTCACCAGTGAAGTTTTGATACCACATACATGAGTCAATGATGTTGCATTATATTATATTTGACATTTCTAAATGATTTATTAAGTGATGTTGATGACGTTGTGATCTTAGTGGTGTTTTATGATAGGTGTTGATGTGATGATATAATGATATAATTGATGTGTATTGATGATGTAAAAGTGGGAGTATAATATATTAAGTATGATGATATGTAGAATCTATGATGATTTATTATTGTACTACTATATCTATTCCATATATATTTTATAATAATTTGTGATTACTAACCCTTTCTGTTTGGAAACATTTCCTCTATACGTGGGTAACTTGCAGGTGTAATATAGTGGGAGAACTGAATTTTTTGGTTTTATTGCAAATATTGTCGTTAGCAAGAGTCGCCACCGACTTTTATTTTATCCAACAATTAAAAAAGGTGAAAAGAACATGAAAGACCTTTAATATATTTTGAGTTCGAGGGGTAATTTATGAAAAGGGAAGGTGTTAGCACCCTTTTTATCTGTAGTTATCTACGGGCTCTTAATTGCTTAGCTTACTTTTAAAAAACTTGTTTTGTGTGTGTGTGTGATTTGTTTGAAAATATTTTGAAATGCCAATGTAAGACAGACTTTGTAATAATTCTTGTATCAGTCCTCAAGAATGTATACAAAGTGTTTTTGAAAATATTTATTTTGAAAGTGTAGTGTGAACAAATGTATTGGTTTATGAGCAAGCAGTCAATAGTCCTACCCACTAAGGTTTTTCTTGTTATTTTCCTTCTCCTTTGGAGATAGTATTATCCACACCATAAGTTGGTAGGTGATTCTATCCATTGGATATGAAGGGACAGGCGTAAGGTCATCGTATGGTCATCGAAGATAACATGTAAGGATACCTTAACAATTGTATCGAATGGACTACTATTATTTTGCTCGTAGGGTCATCGAAGGAACTAGATCATTTTGTAGGCAACTCGAAGGGTTATTGAGGGATTATGATCTTTATTTGAAAGGGACCATGATGATATTGTTGAATCGAGGGTCTTTTGCTAAAGTATCCCCACTTTCAAGGGACATGACCAATGTATCGTAAGGCAACAAGAGAGGTTATCCTAGAGGTGAAAAGTGTGTCAATTCAGTTATTTTATCTTGAAAATTAGATTTTCTATGTCTACTTTTAGTCTTGTCATACAAACCCTAATTACTAACAGTTAAAAAATATAATGTGCGGAATGTAAAGTGCAGAAAATTAAACCTAAGCTATTACATCCCATGAGCAGTTACATAACTAGAGAAAAAAATGCGAGAATGTAAATCTAAGCTATTACATCGATAGTGCGACCTATACAATTGATCTAAGAATTTAAATAGAAAAATAATAAAAGATTTTAGAAAAAATATTTTATGCCCTAAAATTCTATGTGTTATTTTTGGTGTTTTTTGTAAAAAATAATTTAAGTGTTAATAGTAATTAAAACCTAGTTCTAATTTATTTTACACTTTAAGAAAATGATAATTAACTTAATTAATTGATAAATAGAAATATGTCAAAAATTTAATTACTAATTAAAAAAACTAATCTTAATTTGTTATGGTTTTTTTTTAAAAAAATTAGGTTTGCTATTGGTTAATTAGGAAATGATTAATTAAGAAAATAGGGTGAAATTCGGGTTAGTAAAATAAGAAAAAGCAAAATGCATGGGATGGAAGTTGAACCCACATCCTCAGACTCAATGATCATTCCCTTTACCACTGCGCCATGGTGTTGATTGTGTTGTGAAATAGGAAGCCCTCAATTTGATATTAACTTGCGTTGAAAATCCTGAAAAAGAAATAATTTTGACAAAAGGTTGGCTCGAACCCACGCTCTCTACAATGCCAACACATCACTCACCACTACGCCATCTGTTGTTGCGCGTTCATAACACCACTATCATTCAATATATAATAAACTTAATTCAAAAAATCATAAGTCAAACAAAATTAGACACACGCGTGTTAGTGGGGCCATATGGTTTAAAATGGACGAATGAGAAGGGAGCATTGAGCCATGCAAGCCCTTGACCACCACCTGGAGAAGTCAAACCACCATCCACAACGGTCAACCTCATCTTCTTCAGTGAGGAGATTTTTGAAAACCTACAAAAATGGATGAAAATGAAAGATCTAATAACTTAAATCCACTAATTAGCATGCTGCGAATTCAATGGCATGATAGTTTGGCCTGAAAACGCTTGTATTTGTAGATTCGAAGCTTTGAGAGCTTCGTGCCCTAGCAATGGTTAAATACTATTCCTATGCTATACCTCACAAATAATGGATCAAAACAGTTCCAAACATCATCATGAACATATACATATGCATCAAATTCATTTAAATTGCATGAATTAAAAGTTTGAAATTCAAGAAGTTTACCAAAACGGTGTGTTGTACCCCAAAATTTGCCCTCCCATATTCTTCAAAGTTTTGACAAGCATCACCCCAAATTGCTCAAGTCTACTCAAGGGTTACACAGTCAAGCATCCTCCTAAGCCAGTCAAATTAGGGTTTTGGTTCTTGCAAGGAAGTTGAGGTTTTCAAGGGCTCAATCAAGTCCCATATGCTCATACACATTGTCAAGCACCTACATGTCAAGTTTCAAGGCTCACAAGGTCAAGTTGCACAGTCAAAAACCCTAATTGCTCCACAGTCAACTGCAGGGGCAAAATGGTCATTTGGCAGTCAAAAGTCAAAATTTTTGGTCAACATCTTATTTTGAAGCCACAATCATCATTTGGTCAAATCTTGACCATGATTTCACAAGAATGGCTCAAAAATCATCAAGATGTCAAAAGTTTCTATTTTGGGACAACTGAAAAGCCAACTGTAACTTGACCAAGGCATAACTTTTTCATGGTTCATCAGAAAAATCCCATCCAATGCTCATTTTGAAGGGGAGGACATTTCCTACAATTCATCTTCACATTCCAAGTCCAAGAAATGCTCTCACAAAAAGTTATCAATTTCAACATTATAGGTCATTTTCAAAAGTCAACAAAATGGCATTTTAAGTCAAAGACCATAACTTGAGATTGGTAAATCAAAATGACATGGGACCAAAGGCATTGATTAGAGGACTTCAATACCTTTCCAAAATGTCAAAGAACATGTTCATAGCTTCAAAATTGAGCAAGATATGCATTGGAGAAGTTGGGAAATTTTTGTGAAATGGCCAAAGTCAACTATCCATGAAACTTCATTTTTTGACAAAAAGGGCCCACTTTTTCCACTTGAGTCAGCTTTTCCATGTCACCCACGTGTCCCATGATTTATTTCAAGATTAAAGATTAATTTTTGTATTTTTTTAAATTTTATTTGATTTAATTCATTTTAAATCTTTAAAATTCAAATAAAAATCAAAGAAATTAATTAAGGGATATCTTTGAGTTTGAATAGCCTTAATGCATCATGAAACACATACCAATTTCGTGTACATCCTATTTCAAGCATAAAAATTCAAATTTGGAGCAAAAAAGGCAAGTTGTTCAATGGTGGTTATGGAGGAAATCAAAACTTCATTGCAAGGCTTCAAGGCTCCTTATTGTGATTGATTCTCATTCATATACACATATGCAAGCCTTCCCACCCTCATGGACGAAAAAAGGCATCCCTAAAACGGCAGAGCAAAAACTCAGAATTTGTCAAAAAAAGTGTGAGATCTAAAGCAGGGTTGCAGGCAGTTTCAGACAAAACAAAGCACGTGAGATCCTTCATTGCCATACCCTGAAACTAAAGAGACCTTTAACACGCCCTGAGACTCCATATCAAGCACTGTAAGTCATCACAAACTCACCCCTGTACACGAAATCGTGTTTCTCTATTCTTGCATTTTTTTTGGAAAATAATGGCATAATCATACTCCTTGTTTGATTTCTAACATAACCATATTGTTCAATTTCATTTTGGGGCTTTGTATGATGATACCCGCATCTAGGGTTTGCATTGTTTGTTTTTAGGCATTCTTTCTCCAGGCACAATCAAGACAAATCATAAGCATGAAGGGATTCAGGAGGTGGAAACGAGATCAGCTATGGTCTTGAAATGGATTTTCATGGCCTGAGGAGCATTTTCAGAGCAAGCCTGCGAAACCACCTGCGGATAAAAATCCGCAGGTAAAAAAACAGTATCAAAGGAAGAAGACGCTGACGCGTCCCCTCCTCATTCGTTGTTTCAAAAAGCGCGCGTTTTTATATTTTTTTTCAGGCATATGCTTTTGTTTTCTAATTTAATAATTGCGTGTTATTTTGATAATGAATGGAACGTGCAGCTCAGTTGGTCAAAGCCTTGGAACGTGAACAATGGGACCTGGGTTCGATTCCCAGGTCCCCCCCATAATTCCAATGTTATTTTTTCCAATGTGTTCTTGTGCAGATTCCCAAGCGTTGAACACTATGCACCTCACACATCCAACAGGCCAAGTGTCCACAGATGCAAATCCAAAGGTCCAGAAAGCAAGATCACCATGCTCTGGAGTCAACAACGCTCCACTCAATTCCAAAGGTCAACGTGGCTGAAACTTCAATGGGCCACAATTCCAATCAAACACCCTCAAATTCCAGCCCACACCCCCTTGGGTTTACTCATTCCTTTTTTTTTTTTTTTTGTCATTTTCATTTTTATTTGCCTTATTTCTTATTAACAATTAACATAATTAACATATTTTCATAAAAAAATCAAAAAAAATAGAATTAACATTATTATTATTATTATTCTCATATTATTTTTGTAAATAAAATACTAACAAATAAATAGTTTAATTAGGCAATTTTAACTTCTTTTCTTAATAATTAAAATAGATTTAGAATTAGGTAAAATTAACTTTTAATTTTATTTCCTTTTTTATTTTATTCCATAAAAAACACAAAAAATATATTTTATTTTAATAAATTAATTAATTAGTTTAACAATTAGTTTTTAATTTCATTTAATCACCAAAAAGACCAAAAAAAATTCAATTTCCTTTCTTAAAAGGGTCAACACCCTTAGAACATTTCCGATTTAATTTTTATTCGCGCATAGTTTATTATGTAATTGCTTTCAAGATTGTAATAGTAATTAGGTTTATTTTTTTTATTTACTTTCCGTACTTATTTACCAAAAACGGGTCTTTGTATTTTTGGCGATGTATAGACTCGCGCCTTGTAATACCGTAGGATTTATGTTTCCGCAATTTACTTTCCGCACCCCCTAACTGTTAAATGCATGAAAGAATGTATGTAAATAAAATTAATCCGTTAGCTCACAAATAACATGTACAAGATAACATTAACTGAAAAACAACACACAAGCACATGCCACTCTTAGGGTACGCCTCACTGGTTGCCTCGAAACGTGGTCATCAAGTATAGGGTGTCTTAGAGGTCGCCCTTTGTCTAAAGATCCAGTTGCCTCAAAACGGTTGCCTCGAATAAAAGGATCTAGGACATTAGGGTTACTTCTAAGGTGTCCTACCATTGCTTCGGTGACCACACTGTCCCGATAATCGAATTGACCCGAATACCTCCAACGATGGTGCTACCTACCCCTCAATGGTGGGATAGCACTATCTAAAGGACTCTTACACAGCTTAATTCCTTAGAGTAGGTAGATTCTCTTAAGTACTTGCTCTTTTCAAACAAACAAAACAACTTTTCGCACTCACACTTTCTGAAAGTTTTCAAATAAATTTTTCATACACTCTTGAGGACTGATACAAGAGTTACTTAGAAATCTTTCAAACGAAACTTTTTTCAAAACCCACACACACTTGAAAAGCAAACAATTTTTGAAAACATAAGAGCAAGTACCTAAGAGCCCGTGGATAACCATGGATAGAAAGGGTGCTAACACCTTCCCTTTCTATAAATCTACCTCCCGAACCGAGAGACATCTCGAATAAGGAATTTTGCTGTGCTTTTGTCCTTTCCATGTTGGAGAACATAAAAGACGGTGGCAACTCTTGCTTACCGCGACATTTCGCGAACCAGCTTACAAAAACAGTCAGTTCTATTCCCACCGATCACAGAACTGGCGACTCTGCTGGGGAAACTTTAAAAGTGAGGTGTACCTTAGGATTAGATCATACTTATGTTTTCAATTACTTTGCTTTGATTGCTTTATATTTGTGGGCTTTGCATCAGAGTTTCATAGATCCTAACCCAGATTTTGGGATACCCTTTTAGGTAGCATAAGCTGTGAGGGACCTGTCCGTCGTAGACCGACACGGGTGAAGCAGTTGCTACGTTGGTGTGGCACCTTGGTCTGTACCGATATCCCTTGTGTTGCAACGAGGAGAATATGGGTCTTCTAAGGAGTCATTAAGCACCAACCGACCTTAGAACCCTAATGTGACCCAACTTGGCCATAGAACAGTAGCAGTATGCTACACCCATTGAGGCTAAACTCTCGTGATGGTTCTGGCTGCAAGAAAAGATTGCGACGCTGGAGTTATGACCGATTGAGGATAGTCAGTGATATTGGGATCCTCTAGAACCCGGTTACTATTTTCTAGGACAGGTCTTAACCAACGAAACTGAAAGAGGGTAGTATCCCAAACTTCATGCTGGCCTGAACTCTAAGGGCTGTCTTGTGTGACTTGTATGCCTTCAAACTTGACTACTTACATGCTTGTTATCTGACACATGAGTTCCTTGCAGGTTTTGTTTACAGTCCTTAATTTGGACTCATAACAGGGTTTACTTACATCACTCCACGCATAGCATAACATCATGCCATCATACCATTGCATACATCCTACATAAGGACTAATCCATTTCAAGGATCTCAAGGGTTAGTGATGCAGGTCATGATGTCTAGCAAGGGGCAAAGGGGATTTATTTTCCTCTAGCCAAGGTTGATAACTTGAGTCAGGGGCTATGACCCACTCGATATGGTGAGCTTTGACTCTTGAAGAATGACTCTCAACAACATGAAGTTCCTTCAATCAAGCTACCGAATTCCAATTCTAACAAGTTTCTCTGGTTACCCCGCGAGATCCTTGAAAACATTGCATACATATATCATACATATCATTGCATAACAGTTGCCCTTGTTACAGGTCACTTACCATCTCCGCTGTTTATTTCAGCAATGGCTTCCCAACAAGACAACCAGGATCTTCACGCTCAAGAGACTCGTTTCAGGGAGATCCTCCTAAACCTATCCAAGGGGCAGGAAGAGTTGAGAACACTCCTCATGGGGAATTTGGTCAGGAACAATCCTGAAGACGATAAGGACGAACGACTGAAACGTCTACAAGCTGAGGTGGATACAATGAGAACCCAGATGCTGGGGCAAATGGCTCTTGTCTAAGACTTATCTCAAAAACAAGGAGAGCTCAGGGTTCTCGTCAACCAACTACTTCGGGATAACCAACTGGGGCAAACATCTAAGGTTGAAGAGCAAGCCATCATTCAACCACCCGTGGGGCAAGAAGACCGGGGAAAAGCTCCTCAGTTTGCTTCAGGGTCACAAGCCCAGCATCAACCTCACCAGCGTCAACAGGGTAATCGGCGTAAGCGAAATACGTTTGGAAGACATTTCTCAGAGACTGGTATACCATCATCACTGATACTGAGACGCTTGTTGGAGGTCAAGCTGATTGCTTTAAAGGATCCTCCTAAGACTCTCAACATAACCTCCCTAAAATACAATCCTGATGAAAGGTGTGCCTACCATTCTGACAGCCCTAGACATGACACTGACGACTGTTGGAGCCTGAGGAACAAGATTCAAGACTTGATCGACGAAAGGGTGCTAAAATTCATGCCGGGTGGTAAAATGAACATCTTCTGCTGAGAATCTTCCATCTGAGATGACTAGTTCAAACTAAGAAACTTTTGTTCATTCGAATGTTCAAGTTGTATTTTTCTTTGATTGTTTTAACATTTTATTCATATCAAACGTTGTTATTTCATTAATGCATTACACATGTCTGTTTTGAAGTAATTATTTTGTATTCACTATATTGCAAATTGCTTTCATATTTTCGTGTGATCATCAACGCTCGATTAATAATTCTAAGCCTCTTGAGGGAGGATGACGAAAACGATACCATGATCTACAATATGCTTTTGAACAGACCCCACTGATGAGGTACATGCATTGTTTCAATTCCTAAACACTGGAGTTATAAGGAAGATAATCCCTCGTCAACCCCTTTGAGCCAAAGAAGTCGGAGTTTTTCTTTTCGAAAATTAAAACCCTTAATCATAACCTGGGGCAGGGTAGTTCTCTCAGCTGATCCAGGTGCATAACGAATGGCATCAAAGGATTCCTTCCAAAACAAAAGATATGATGGTTCCGAATAATCGTAAAGACAGGCAATCGTAATCTCTCAAACTAAAAGCCTAATAAGTCAAAACCTATGAAGGAGACTTACAAAACTAGGGCATCCCGCCGACTATAATTACAAAAAGAAACAGTTCAGGCAAAAAACAGGGATAACGAAATCAAAAAGAAAGAGGTCCTACAAACCCTCAACAAAAAAAAGGAATGACTGCCTATTCAAAATAAACTGTCAATATCCGAACCATCATTGGAATATCAGGACAAAGACTCAAACAAGGTCTAACGCATGATCAGCTGAGTTTAGGTTTGAAGAACATCACGAAGAACGGGTGGGTATAAACATACTTTGTGCCTTTATCCTTTGTTTCTTAAACCATGAACCAGGCCACGCTACAACCCTTAAAAGTCCTAGCTGAAGCATGGGTTAGTTCGAAAGCATACTGTTACAAAGGTATCCTGACTCCTTAAGGCTCGCTGTAAAATCTTGAGTTGACATCACATGTTACATAATTTGCTCGTTTTACTGAAAAAATGCATTTTAAAAAAAACTTCAAGACAAACATAAGCTTTGCATTTTTAATATAACATTGCTTGCATATGACTATTTGTTTGAACAACATAGAAGTTCGCACGACGAATGTCTAAATGAACAAAAGCACCTCTAATCAAGGGGCATGGCATGATCATTGTCCATCATCTGGGGCAGTTAAGTCAAGATTCGGAGAATCTCTCAAAAGGCCAACCAACTTGGGGCAAATCTCCATCTGGATCACTTGGGGCATTGGACGATCAAAAGAAGATCTTCTGGTAGTAGGGCAACACAACACTACTGACATGGGCACCTCCCTACATCCTGAGAGCACGGACATAGTCGAAAAAATACTACGCATAATCAAAAACCTGCTAGGTTGACACACCTAGGAAAAAATAAGGGCTTCCCGGCAAACCAAAAAGGTTCGGGCAAAATAAGGGATGAAAATGAAAAAATCTGTACACCCGGCAAGTCGAAAACCTGAAAAGGCGGCTTGGGCAAAAATGGGTATCCCGTTGGATTGAAAACCCGAAAGGGCGGTCCAGGCAAAAATTAGGGATCAAAGCGTACGACTATGTCCCGTCATCTTGTCACTTGCCCACCAGAAAAAGATTTGTCAAATCGACAGTCATCAAACACCTCACAGGCCTTCTTCTCCCGCAGAAACTGGGGCAATAAGAATTGCCTAAGCAGTCTAGTTGCTCTATCCACCAAGGTACCAAGGTAGGTTCGGCTGAAGAACGACCAGGATACCTTCACTCCCCGTCGAGTAAAACAAGATTCAACAAATCTCCTCAAGCAGAGTTGGTCTCCAATCAGCCCCGAGAAGGCACAATATCTCCAGCAAGTCATCAACACTCTCCCCAAGCAGAGTTAGTCTACTATCAACCTTAAGGAAGTTGGTTATCCCCAGAAGATCTCCATATTCCCCAACGGAGTATACAGATGTTCCTACACAAGCATCCCCGACAGTCTTAATATAAGATTGTTCCCCGGCGGAATATCAGACACCCCAGTGGAGCCACTTCTCCAGTACAGTCCAAAAGTTTCCCCAAGAGAGTCGTATCAATCTCCCCAGTAGACTTTGGAAGCTTATCCCCAGTAGATTCTGGAAGCTTATCCCCTGCAGAGCACGAACGCGTCTCCCCGACTTTATTCAAAGGTTATTCCCCACCAGGGCTTATAACTGGGTTATCCTCAGCTAATTGCCACGGAAAGATCGTCCTCGGCGAAGCTCTTCCTATCCCCAGCGGAGTTCATCAATTCCCCAACAAAGCTCATCAACAGAATCCCCAGCGGAGTTATCATCAATTTCAAAACCTCAGCGAAGTATCTCTTCCCACAGAGTATTCCCCGCAGAGTAATCTCTCCAACAAGTTTACTACCCCAACGGAGTCATCTTCTCCTACCGGTTTATTCTTGCAACCATCATCCCCAGCGGAAACAAAGAACTCCACTCTTCAAACATCAAGCCCAGGATTCAATAAACTCCCGGCATCCGTCAAGGATTTATTTTCCTAGACGAGAATACATTCATAAACATCGCATCGTCATGATACATGCATATACACATCATACAATCTCATTTTATGTTGAGAACATCATCGCTTGATCCATGTCATGCATTGTATGTGACTAACCTTACCTTTCAGGGAGGATACAGTTAAATGATCAGCTATGTCAAAGAAGACAGATACAGTCGAAAGAGACCAATCCGGTCAAAAAAGACAAATCCAGTCAAAGAAGACAAATCCAGTCAAAGAAGACAAGTCCAGTTAAATCCCAAAGGTTTTTCTGATGCTCATCCAGTCAAAGAAGACATGTCCAGTTAAATTACTTCCTATAGTCAAAGAAGATTGCCCGTCGTTATAGACACCCGTCGTTATAGACACCCGTCATTATAGACAACCCGTCATTAAAGACAACCCGTCATTAAAGACAACCCGTCATTAAAGACACCCGTCATTGAAGACAACCCGTTATTGAAGACAACCCGTCATTGAAGACACCCGTCATTGAAGACATCTCGTCATTGAAGACAACTCGTCATTGAAGACAACCCGTCAGTATAGACACCCGTCATTGAAGACACCTCGTCGTTGAAGACTACCCGTCATTGAAGACAACTCGTCATTTAAGACAACCCGTCATTGAAGACAACTCGTCATTAAAGACAACTCGTCATTGAAGATAACTCGTCATTGAAGATCACTCGTCGTTGAAGACAACCCGTCCATGAAGATAACCCTTCCAAAGAGACAACTCGTCAAGAAAGACAAAACCTCCTCTGGTTCAGTTAAATCCTAAAGATTTTTCTGAGATAACCTGTCAATAGAGACAACCCATCAACCTTTTGAAGTTCCAGATTCGATACCTGTATCTAGCCAGGGCATGTCTGTGAGCGAATGAGTGAAGATCAACCCCTGTAACAGGCCAGTTAATTATCTTTCTTTCTCAGGTACGCAAGTTCTCGCTAAAGAATCTCTTACGCGATCGACACCTAGATGGCATCTATAAGCCCATCCTCCCATTACAGTTCCAAATGGCATCTATAAGCCCATTCCCGACAAGGTTCTGTCACACTTCCAGATGGCATCTATAAGCTCATCCTCCTATCCACCATCTCTCCAAATGGCATCTGTAAGCCCATTCCCGCTATCACACTGATGATACTCTACTATGTGAGTGCAAATTTCTGGGCACTCTAGTGTTCAATCATCTTCCACCCTCGGATCACGAAAGGCACACACGCCAATCTACATCCTCAGGTCTAAGAAGATTGAACAGGGGCAACTGTTGTACCCCAAAATTTGCCCTCCCATATTCTTCAAAGTTTTGACAAGCATCACCCCAAATTGCTCAAGTCTACTCAAGGGTTACACAATCAAGCATCCTCCTAAGCCAGTCAAATTAGGGTTTTGGTTCTTGCAAGGAAGTTGAGGTTTTCAAGGGCTCAATCAAGTCCCATATGCTCATACACATTGTCAAGCACCTACATGTGAAGTTTCAAGGCTCACAAGGTCAAGTTGCACAGTCAAAAACCCTAATTGCTCCACAGTCAACTGTAGGGGCAAAATGGTCATTTGGCAGTCAAAAGTCAAAATTTTTGGTCAACATCATATTTTGAAGCCACAATCATCATTTGGTCAAATCTTGACCATGATTTCACAAGAATGGCTCAAAAATCATCAAGATGTCAAGAGTTTCTATTTTGGGACAACTGAAAAGTCAACTGTAACTTGACCAAGGCATAACTTTTTCATGGTTTTTCAGAAAAATCCCATCCAATGCTCATTTTGAAGGGGAGGACATTTCCTACAATTCATCTTCACATTCCAAGTCCAAGAAATGCTCTCACAAAAAGTTATCAATTTCAACATTATAGGTCATTTTCAAAAGTCAACAAAAAGGCATTTTAAGTCAAAGACCATAACTTGAGATTGGTAAATCAAAATGACATGGGACCAAAGGCATTGGTTAGAGGACTTCAAGACCTTTCCAAAATGTCAAAGAACATGTTCATAGCTTCAAAATTGAGCAAGATATGCATTGGAGAAGTTGGGAAATTTTTGTGAAATGGCCAAAGTCAACTATCCATGAAACTTCATTTTTTGACAAAAAGGGCCCACTTTTTCCACTTGAGTCAGCTTTTCCATGTCACCCATGTGTCCCATGATTTATTTCAAGATTAAAGATTAATTTTTGCATTTTTTTTAAATTTTATTTTATTTAATTCATTTTAAATCTTTAAAATTCAAATAAAAATCAAAGAAATTAATTAAGGGATATCTTTGAGTTTGAATAGCCTTAATGCATCATGAAACACATACCAATTTCGTGTACATCCTATTTCAAGCATAAAAATTCAAATTTGGAGCAAAGAAGGCAAGTTGTTCAATGGTGGTTATGGAGGAAATCAAAACTTCATTGCAAGGCTTCAAGGCTCCTTATTGTGATTGATTCTCATTCATATACACATATGCAAGCCTTCCCACCCTCATGGACGAAAAAAGGCATCCCTAAAACGGCAGAGCAAAAACTCAGAATTTGTCCAAAAAAGTGTGAGATCTAAAGCAGGGTTGCAGGCAGTTTCAGACAAAACAAAGCACGTGAGATCCTTCATTGCCATACCCTGAAACTAAAGAGACCTTTACCACGCCCTGAGACTCCATATCAAGCACTGTAAGTCATCACAAACTCACCCCTGTACACGAAATCGTGTTTCTCTATTCTTGCATTTTTTTTGGAAAATAATGGCATAATCATACTCCTTGTTTGATTTCTAACATAACCATATTGTTCAATTTCATTTTGGGGCTTTGTATGATGATACCCGCATCTAGGGTTTGCATTGTTTGTTTTTAGGCATTCTTTCTCCAGGCACAATCAAGACAAATCATAAGCATGAAGGGATTCAGGAGGTGGAAACGAGATCATCTATGGTCTTGAAATGGATTTTCATGGCCTGAGGAGCATTTTCAGAGCAAGCCTGCGAAACCACCTGCGGATAAAAATCCGCAGGTAAAAAACCAATATCAAAGGAAGAAGACGCTGACGCGTCCCCTCCTCATTCGTTGTTTCAAAAAGCGCGCGTTTTTATATTTTTTTTCAGGCATATGCTTTTGTTTTCTAATTTAATAATTGCGTGTTATTTTGATAATGAATGGAACGTGCAGCTCAGTTGGTCAAAGCCTTGGAACGTGAACAATGGGACCTGGGTTCGATTCCCAGGTCCCCCCCATAATTCCAATGTTATTTTTTCCAATGTGTTCTTGTGCAGATTCCCAAGCGTTGAACACTATGCACCTCACACATCCAACAGGCCAAGTGTCCACAGATGCAAATCCAAAGGTCCAGAAAGCAAGAGCACCATGCTCTGGAGTCAACAACGCTCCACTCAATTCCAAAGGTCAACGTGGCTGAAACTTCAAGGGCCACAGTTCCAATCAAACACCCTCAAATTCCAGCCCACACCCCCCTTGGGTTTACTCATTCCCTTTTTTTTATTTTTGTCATTTTCATTTTTATTTGCCTTATTTCTTATTAACAATTAACATAATTAACATATTTTCATAAAAAAATCAAAAAAAATAGAATTAACATTATTATTATTATTATTCTCATATTATTTTTGTAAATAAAATACTAACAAATATATAGTTTAATTAGGCAATTTTAACTTCTTTTCTTAATAATTAAAATAGATTTAGAATTAGGTAAAATTAACTTTTAATTTTATTTCCTTTTTTATTTTATTCCATAAAAAACACAAAAAATATATTTTATTTTAATAAATTAATTAATTAGTTTAACAATTATTTTTTAATTTCATTTAATCACCAAAAAGACCAAAAAAAATTCAATTTCCTTTCTTAAAAGGGTCAACACCCTTAGAACATTTCCAATTTAATTTTTATTCGCGCATAGTTTATTATTATGTAATTGCTTTCAAGATTGTAATAGTAATTAGGTTTATTTTTTTTATTTACTTTCCGTACTTATTTACCAAAAACGGGTCTTTGTATTTTTGGCGATGTATAGACCCGCGCCTTGTAATAGCGTAGGATTTATGTTTCCGCAATTTACTTTCCGCACCCCCTAACTGTTAAATGCATGAAAGAATGTATGTAAATAAAATTAACCCGTTAGCTCACAAATAACATGTACAAGATAACATTAACTGAAAAACAACACACAAGCACATGCCACTCTTAGGGTACGCCTCACTGGTTGCCTCGAAACGTGGTCATCAAGTATAGGGTGTCTTAGAGGTCGCCCTTTGTCTAAAGATCCAGTTGCCTCAAAACGGTTGCCTCGGATAAAAGGATCTAGGACATTAGGGTTACTTCTAAGGTGTCCTACCATTGCTTCGGTGACCACACTGTCCCGATAATCGAATTGACCCGAATACCTCCAACGATGGTGCTACCTACCCCTCAATGGTGGGATAGCACTATCTAAAGGACTCTTACACAGCTTAATTCCTTAGAGTAGGTAGATTCTCTTAAGTACTTGCTCTTTTCAAACAAACAAAACAACTTTTCGCACTCACACTTTCTGAAAGTTTTCAAACAAATTTTTCATACACTCTTGAGGACTGATACAAGAGTTACTTAGAAATCTTTCAAACGAAACTTTTTTCAAAACCCACACACACTTGAAAAGCAAACAATTTTTGAAAACATAAGAGCAAGTACCTAAGAGCCCGTGGATAACCACGGATAGAAAGGGTGCTAACACCTTCCCTTTCTATAAATCTACCTCCCGAACCGAGAGACATCTCGAATAAGGAATTTTGTTGTGCTTTTGTCCTTTCCATGTTGGAGAACATAAAAGACGGTGGCAACTCTTGCTTACCACGACATTTCGCGAACCAGCTTACAAAAACATTCAGTTATATTCCCATCGATCACAGAACTGGCGACTCTGCTGGGGAAACTTTAAAAGTGAGGTGTACCTTAGGATTAGATCATACTTATGTTTTCAATTGCTTTGCTTTGATTGCTTTATATTTGTGGGCTTTGCATCGGAGTTTCATAGATCCTAACCCGGATCTGGGGATACCCTTTTAGGTAGCATAAGCTGTGAGGGACCTGTCCGGCATAGACCGACACGGGTGAAGCAGTGGCTATGTTGGTGTGGCACCTTGGTCTGTACCGATATCCCTTGTGTTGCAACGAGGAGAATATGGGTCTTCTAAGGAGTCATTAAGCACCAACCGACCTTAGAACCCTAATGTGACCCAACTTGGCCATAGAACAGTAGCAGTATGCTACACCCATTGAGGCTAAACTCTCGTGATGGTTCTGGCTGCAAGAAAAGATTGCGACGCTGGAGTTATGATCGATTGAGGGTAGTCAGTGATATTGGGATCCTCTAGAACCCGGTTACTATTTTCTAGGACAGGTCTTAACCAACGAAACTGAAAGAGGGTAGTACCCCAAACTTCATGCTGGCCTGAACTCTAAGGGATGTCTTGTGTGACTTGTATGCCTTCAAACTTGACTACTTACATGCTTGTTATCTGACACATGAGTTCCTTGTAGGTTTTGTTTACAGTCCTTAATTTGGACTCATAACAGGGTTTACTTACATCACTCCACGCATAGCATAACATCATGCCATCATACCATTGCATACATCCTACATAAGGACTAATCCATTTCAAGGATCTCAAGGGTTTGTGATGCAGGTCATGATGTCTAGCAAGGGGCAAAGGGGATTTATTTTCCTCTAGCCAAGGTTGATAACTTGAGTCAGGGGCTATGACCCACTCGATATGGTGAGCTTTGACTCTTGAAGAATGACTCTCAACAACATGAAGTTCCTTCAATCAAGCTACCGAATTCCAATTCTAACAAGTTTCTCTGGTTACCCCGCGAGATCCTTGAAAACATTGCATACATATATCATACATATCATTGCATAACAGGTACCCTTGTTACAGGTCACTTACCATCTCCGCTGTTTATTTCAGCAATGGCTTCCCAACAAGACAACCAGGATCTTCACGCTCAAGAGACTCGATTCAGGGAGATCCTCCTAAACTTATCCAAGGGGCAGGAAGAGTTGAGAACACTCCTCATGGGGAATTTGGTCAGGAACAGTCCTGAAGACGATAAGGACGAATGGCTGAAACGTCTACAAGCTGAGGTGGATACAATGAGAACCCAGATGCTGGGGCAAATGGCTCTTGTTCAAGACTTATCTCAAAAACAAGGAGAGCTCAGGGTTCTCGTCAACCAACTACTTCGGGATAACCAACTGGGGCAAACATCTAAGGTTGAAGAGCAAGCCATCATTCAACCACCCGTGGGGCAAGAAGACCGGGGAAAAGCTCCTCAGTTTGCTTCAGGGTCACAAGCCCATCATCAACCTACCAGCGTCAACAGGGTAATCGGCGTAAGCGAAATACGTCTGGAAGACATTTCTCAGAGACTGGTATACCATCATCAGTGATACTGAGACGCTTGTTGGAGGTCAAGCTGATTGCTTTAAAGGATCCTCCTAAGACTCTCAACATAACCTCCCTAAAATACAATCCTGATGAAAGGTGTGCCTACCATTCTGACAGCCCTGGACATGACACTGACGACTGTTGGAGCCTGAGGAACAAGATTCAAGACTTGATCGACGAAAGGGTGCTAAAATTCATGCCGGGTGGTAAAATGAACATCTTCTACTGAGAATCTTCCATCTGAGATGACTAGTTCAAACTAAGAAACTTTTGTTCATTCGAATGTTCAAGTTGTATTTTTCTTTGATTGTTTTAACATTTTATTCATATCAAACGTTGTTATTTCATTAATGCATTACACATGTCTGTTTTGAAGTAATTATTTTGTATTCACTATATTGCAAATTGCTTTCATATTTTCGTGTGATGATCAACGCTCGGTTAATAATTCTAAGCCTCTTGAGGGAGGATGACGAAAACGATACCATGATCTACAGTATGCTTTTGAACAGACCCCACTGATGAGGTACATGCATTGTTTCAATTCCTAAACACTGGAGTTATAAGGAAGATAATCCCTCGTCAACCCCTTTGAGCCAAAGAGGTCGGAGTTTTTCTTTTCGAAAATTAAAACCCTTAATCATAACCTGGGGCAGGGTAGTTCTCTCAGCTGATCCAAGTCCACAACGAATGGCATCAAAGGATTCCTTCCAAAACAAAAGATATGATGGTTCCGAATAATCGTAAAGACAGGCAGTCGTAATCTCTCAAACTAAAAGCCTAATAAGTCAAAACCTATGAAGGAGACTTACAAAACTGGGGCATCCCGCCGACTGTAATTACAAAAAGAAACAGTTCAGGCAAAAAACAGGGATAACGAAATCAAAAAGAAAGAGGTCCTACAAACCCTCAACAAAAAAAAAGGAATGACTGCCTATTCAAAATAAACTGTCAATATCCGAACCATCATTGGAATATCAGGACAAAGACTCAAACAAGGTCTAACGCATGATCAGCTGAGTTTAGGTTTGAAGAACATCACGAAGAACGGGTGGGTATAAACATACTTTGAGCCTTTATCCTTTGTTTCTTAAACCATGAACCAGGCCACGCTACAACCCTTAAAAGTCCTAGCTGAAGCATGGGTTAGTTCGAAAGCATACTGTTACAAAGGTATCCTGACTCATTAAGGCTCGCTGTAAAATCTTGAGTTGACATCACATGTTACATAATTTGCTCGTTTTACTGAAAAAATGCATTTTAAAAAAAAACTTCAAGACAGACATAAGCTTTGCATTTTTAATATAACATTGCTTGCATATGACTATTTGTTTGAACAACATAGAAGTTCGCACGACGAATGTCTAAATGAACAAAAGCACCTCTAATCAAGGGGCATGGCATGATCATTGTCGATCATCTGGGGCAGTTAAGTCAAGATTCGGAGAATCTCTCAAAAGGCCAACCAACTTGGGGCAAATCTCCATCTGGATCACTTGGGGCATTGGACGATCAAACGAAGATCTTCTGGTAGTAGGGCAACACAACACTACTGACAGGGGCACCTCCCTACATCCTGAGAGCACGGACATAGTCGAAAAAATACTATGCATAATCAAAAACCTGCTAGGTTGACACACCTAGGCAAAAATAAGGGCTTCCCGGCGAACCAAAAAGGTTCGGGCAAAATAAGGGATGAAAATGAAAAAATCTGTACACCCGGCAAGTCGAAAACCTGAAAAGGCGGCTTGGGAAAAAATGGGTATCCCGTTGGATTGAAAACCCGAAAGGGCGGTCCAGGCAAAAATTAGGGATCAAAGCGTACGACTATGTCCCGTCATCTTGTCACTTGCCCACCAGAAAAAGATTTGTCAAATCGACAGTCATCAAACACCTCACAAGCCTTCTTCTCCCGCAGAAACTGGGGCAATAAGAATTGCCTAAGCATTCTAGTTGCTCTATCCACCAATGTACCAAGGTAGGTTCGGCTGAAGAACGACCAGGATACCTTCACTCCCCGTCGAGTAAAACAAGATCCAACAATTCTCCTCAAGCAGAGTTGGTCTGCAATCAGCCCCGAGAAGGCACAATATCTCCAGCAAGTCATCAACACTCTCCCCAAGCAGAGTTAGTCTACTATCAACCTTAAGGAAGTTGGTTATACCCAGAAGATCTCAATATTCCCCAATGGAGTATACAGATGTTCCTACACAAGCATCCCCGGAAGTCTTAATATAAGATTGTTCCCCGGCGGAATATCAGACACCCCAGTGGAGCCACTTCTCCAGTACAGTCCAAAAGTTTCCCCAGGAGAGTCGTATCAATCTCCCCAGTAGACTATGGAAGCTTATCCCCAGTAGATTCTGGAAGCTTATCCCCTGCAGAGCACGAACGCGTCTCCCCGGCTTTATTCAAAGGTTATTCCCCACCAGGGCTTATAACTGGGTTATCCTCAGCTAATTGCCACAGAAAGATCGTCCTCGGCGAAGCTCTTCCTATCCCCAGCGGAGTTCATCAATTCCCCAACAAAGCTCATCAACAGAATCCCCAGCGAAGTTATCATCAATTTCAAAACCTCAGCGAAGTATCTCTTCCCATAGAGTATTCCCCGCAGAGTAATCTCTCCAACAAGTTTACTACCCCAACGGAGTCATCTTCTCCTACCGGTTTATTCTTGCAACCATCATCCCCAGCGGAAACGAAGAACTCCACTCTTCAAACATTAAGCCCAGGATTCAATAAACTCCCGGCATCCGTCAAGGATTTATTTTCTAGACGAGAATACATTCATAAACATCGCATCATCATGATACATGCATATACACATCATACAATCTCATTTTATGTTGAGAACATCATCGCTTGATCCATGTCATGCATTGTATGTGACTAACCTTACCTTTCAGGGAGGATACAGTTAAATGATCAGCTATGTCAAAGAAGACAGATACAGTCGAAAGAGACCAATCCGGTCAAAAAAGACAAATCCAGTCAAAGAAGACAAATCCAGTCAAAGAAGACAAGTCCAGTTAAATCCCAAAGGTTTTTCTGATGCTCATCCAGTCAAAGAAGACAGGTCCAGTTAAATTACTTCCTATAGTCAAAGAAGATTGCCCGTCGTTATAGACACCCGTCGTTATAGACACCCGTCATTATAGACAACCCGTCATTAAAGACCACCCGTCATTAAAGACACCCGTCATTGAAGACAACCCGTTATTGAAGACAACCCGTCATTGAAGACACCCGTCATTGAAGACATCTCGTCATTGAAGACAACTCGTCATTGAAGACAACCCGTTAGTATAGACACCCGTCATTGAAGACACCTCGTCGTTGAAGACTACCCGTCATTGAAGACAACTCGTCATTTAAGACAACCCGTCATTGAAGACAACTCGTCATTGAAGATCACTCGTCGTTGAAGACAACCCGTCCATGAAGATAACCCTTCCAAAGAGACAACTCGTCAAGAAAGACAAAACCTCCTCTGGTTCAGTTAAATCCTAAAGATTTTTCTGAGATAACCTGTCAGTAGAGACAACCCATCAACCTTTTGAAGTTCCAGATTCGATACCTGTATCTAGCCAGGGCATGTCTGTGAGCAAATGAGTGAAGATCAACCCCTGTTACAGGCCAGTTAATTATCTTTCTTTCTCAGGTACGCAAGCTCTCGCTAAGGAATCTCTTACGCGATCGACACCTAGATGGCATCTATAAGCCCATCCTCCCATTACAGTTCCAAATGGCATCTATAAGCCCATTCCCGACAAGGTTCTGTCACACTTCCAGATGGCATCTATAAGCTCATCCTCCTATCCACCATCTCTCCAAATGGCATCTGTAAGCCCATTCCCGCTATCACACTGATGATACTCTACTATGTGAGTGCAAATTTCTGGGCACTCTAGTGTTCAATCATCTTCCACCCTCGGATCACGAAAGGCACACACGCAAATCTACATCCTCAGGTCTAAGAAGATTGAACAGGGGCAACTGTTGTACCCCAAAATTTGCCCTCCCATATTCTTCAAAGTTTTGACAAGCATCACCCCAAATTGCTCAAGTCTACTCAAGGGTTACACAGTCAAGCATCCTCCTAAGCCAGTCAAATTAGGGTTTTGGTTCTTGCAAGGAAGTTGAGGTTTTCAAGGGCTCAATCAATTCCCATATGCTCATACACATTGTGAAGCACCTACATGTCAAGTTTCAAGGCTCACAAGGTCAAGTTGCACAGTCAAAAACCCTAATTGCTCCACAGTCAACTACAGGGGCAAAATGGTCAATTGGCAGTCAAAAGTCAAAATTTTTGGTCAACATCTTATTTTGAAGCCACAATCATCATTTGGTCAAATCGTGACCATGATTTCACAAGAATGGCTCAAAAATCATCAAGATGTCAAAAGTTTCTATTTTGGGACAACTGAAAAGTCAACTGTAACTTGACCAAGGCATAACTTTTTCATGGTTCATCGGAAAAATCCCATCCAATGCTCATTTTGAAGGGGAGGACATTTCCTACAATTCATCTTCACATTCCAAGTCCAATAAATGCTCTCACAAAAAGTTATCAATTTCAACATTATAGGTCATTTTCAAAAGTCAACAAAAAGGCATTTTAAGTCAAAGACCATAACTTGAGATTGGTAAATCAAAATGACATGGGACCAAAGGCATTGGTTAGAGGACTTCAAAACCTTTCCAAAATGTCCAAGAACATGTTCAGAGCTTCAAAATTGAGCAAGATATGCATTGGAGAAGTTGGGAAATTTTTGTGAAATGGCCAAAGTCAACTATCCATGAAACTTCATTTTTTGACAAAAAGGGCCCACTTTTTCCACTTGAGTTAGCTTTTCCATGTCACCACGTGTCCCATGATTTATTTCAAGATTAAAGATTAATTTTTGTATTTTTTTAAAATTTTATTTGATTTAATTCATTTTAAATCTTTAAAATTCAAATAAAAATCAAAGAAATTAATTAAGGGATATCTTTGAGTTTGAATAGCCTTAATGCATCATGAAACACATACCAATTTCGTGTACATCCTATTTCAAGCATAAAAATTCAAATTTGGAGCAAAAAAGGCAAGTTGTTCAATGGTGGTTATGGAGGAAATCAAAACTTCATTGCAAGGCTTCAAGGCTCCTTATTGTGATTGATTCTCATTCATATACACATATGCAAGCCTTCCCACCCTCATGGACGAAAAAAGGCATCCCTAAAACGGCAGAGCAAAAACTCAGAATTTGTCAAAAAAAGTGTGAGATCTAAAGCAGGGTTGCAGGCAGTTTCAGACAAAACAAAGCACGTGAGATCCTTCATTGCCATACCCTGAAACTAAAGAGACTTTTACCACGCCCTGAGACTCCATATCAAGCACTGTAAGTCATCACAAACTCACCCCTTTACACGAAATCGTGTTTCTCTATTCTTGCATTTTTTTCTGGAAAATAATGGCATAATCATACTCCTTATTTGATTTCTAAGATAACCATATTGTTCAATTTCATTTTGGGGCTTTGTATGATGATACCCGCATCTAGGGTTTGTATTGTTTGTTTTTAGGCATTCTTTCTCCAGGCACAATCAAGAAAAATCATAAGCATGAAGGGATTCAGGAGGTGGAAACGAGATCAGCTATGGTCTTGAAATGGATTTTCATGGCCTGAGGAGCATTTTCAGAGCAAGCCTGCGAAACCACCTGCGGATAAAAATCCGCAGGTAAAAACCAGTATAAAAGGAAGAAGACGCTGACGCGTCCCCTCCTCATTCGTTGTTTCAAAAAGCGCGCGTTTTTATATTTTTTTCCAGGCATATGCTTTTGTTTTCTAATTTAATAATTGCGTGCTATTTTGATAATGAATGGAACGTGCAGCTCAGTTGGTCAAAGCCTTGGAAAGTGAACAATGGGACCTGGGTTCGATTCCCAGGTCCCCCCATAATTCCAATGTTATTTTTTCCAATGTGTTCTTGTGCAGATTCCCAAGCGTTGAACACCATGCACCTCACACATCCAACAGGCCAAATGTCCACAGATGCAAATCCAAAGGTCCAGAAAGCAAGAGCACCATGCTCTGGAGTCAACAACGCTTTACTCAATTCCAAAGGTCAACGTGGCTGAAACTTCAATGGGCCACAATTCCAATCAAACACCCTCAAATTCCAGCCCACACCCCCCTTGGGTTTACTCATTCCCTTTTTTTTTTATTTTTGTCATTTTCATTTTTATTTGCCTTATTTCTTATTAACAATTAACATAATTAACATATTTTCATAAAAAAATCAAAAAAATAGAATTAACATTATTATTATTATTATTATTATTCTCATATTATTTTTATAAATAAAATACTAACAAATAAATAGTTTAATTAGGCAATTTTAACTTCTTTTCTTAATAATTAAAATAGATTTAGAATTAGGTAAAATTAACTTTTAATTTTATTTCCTTTTTTATTTTATTCCATAAAAAACACAAAAAATATATTTTATTTTAATAAATAAATTAATTAGTTTAACAATTAGTTTTTAATTTCATTTAATCGCCAAAAAGACCAAAAAAAATTCATTTTCCTTTCTTAAAAGGGTCAACACCCTTAGAACATTTCCGATTTAATTTTTATTCGCGCATAGTTTATTATTATGTAATTGCTTTCAAGATTGTAATAGTAATTAGGTTTATTTTTTTTATTTACTTTCCGTACTTATTTACCAAAAACGGGTCTTTGTATTTTTGGCGATGTATAGACCCGCGCCTTGTAATAGCGTAGGATTTATGTTTCCGCAATTTACTTTCCGCACCCCCTAACTGTTAAATGCATGAAAGAATGTATGTAAATAAAATTAACCCGTTAGCTCACAAATAACATGTACAAGATAACATTAACTAAAAAACAACACACAAGCACATGCCACTCTTAGGGTACGCCTCACTGGTTGCCTCGAAACGTGGTCATCAAGTATAGGGTGTCTTAGAGGTCGTCCTTTGTCTAAAGATCCAGTTGCCTCAAAACGGTTGCCTCGGATAAAAGGATCTAGGACATTAGGGTTACTTCTAAGGTGTCCTACCATTGCTTCGGTGACCACACTGTCCCGATAATCGAATTGACCCGAATACCTCCAACGATGGTGCTACCTACCCCTCAATGGTGGGATAGCACTATCTAAAGGACTCTTACACAACTTAATTCCTTAGAGTAGGTAGATTCTCTTAAGTACTTGCTCTTTTCAAACAAACAAAACAACTTTTCGCACTCACACTTTCTAAAAGTTTTCAAACAAATTTTTCATACACTCTTGAGGACTGATACAAGAGTTACTTAGAAATCTTTCAAACGAAACTTTTTTCAAAACCCACACACACTTGAAAAGCAAACAATTTTTGAAAACATAAGAGCAAGTACCTAAGAGCCCGTGGATAACCACAGATAGAAAGGGTGCTAACACCTTCCCTTTCTATAAATCTACCTCCCGAACCGAGAGACATCTCGAATAAGGAATTTTGCTGTGCTTTTGTCCTTTCCATGTTGGAGAACATAAAAGACGGTGGCAACTCTTGCTTACCGCGACATTTCGCGAACCAGCTTACAAAAACAGTCAGTTCTATTCCCACCTCTCACACGGTGATATTGAGATGTGATGATCTAGGATTCTACGATCTTAAGGGATGATTGGAATGAGTTCTTGGAGTCTTCAGGAATCTTACTTGATGCTTGGAATAGACTGAAAACAGTTCCACACGAGGGTTTGAGTTTGCCCTAGTTTTGAGAAATTTCGGAATTTTAGGGTTGCTTCTATGATGAAGCATGTGTGTTTTTTGATGTCTGGAGGTGTCATGTATTTATAGGAGAGAAGATTAGGTCAACTTTTGTGAGATGAATCTTGTGCAATCATAGTCAAATATTTGATTTGAATTTTGCGTGCAAAGTTTCTTTTTTAAGCTCAATCATGTGCCAATCATCCTCACACAATTTTGATAGTTAGTCATGGGCTTTTTGGGCCTCCAACTTGATCAAAACAAAAGTCCACACGCCTATTTTGTTATTTTTATTTGATTTATTTTGAATTTAATTGAATAAAATCAAAATAAAAAGAAATAAAAATCACAAAAATATATGAATGGATTTAGAGGTCTAATATGAGGTCATGAACAAGTTTGAACCTAAAAACTTAGGCCCATTAGCCCAAAAATTCAAGTTTGCTCAATTTGGACTTCATGCATTTTCTCAAATTTGCTAAACTTGTGCAACTCATAACTCTCTCAATTTTGGAAACCTCAAGATGTCTCCTACAGCTTTAATGTTGATCATTTTTTCATTTGAACTCTTTAAGTGGATGTAAATTGCTTTGACAAAAGATGTCTTTTTGTTGACTTTTAAAATGACATGTAATGTTTTGGCTCATATCTCTCAAATGAAGCATTTTTTGACTGGAGCTTAGAGAGACAAAGTTGTAGATAATTGAATTTCCTGTGAAATCAAGCTTCTCAAATAAGCTTTTATTTTTATGAAGACAAACCATGGCTAACAAAGAAGGCAAAGACTTTGGTCAAGCATCTAAAGCATCTAAGGATATTATCTTCAATCAAAGCTCTCAATATCTTTAAAGGTACAATAATATTATCTACTTTGATCTTAAGATATAGATGCTCAAAAATGAAAAATAAATGTTTAAGAATCATTACTCAAGCTTTTCAAAGATAAAATTTCACTTTTCATATGCATGCAATCGATTTACATCTTAGTGCAATCGATTGCACTCTTCAAAAATTCCAAATCTTTTGGTTCTGTTTCTGCATGCAATCGATTACATAGTTTATGCAATCGATTGAACACTTGAATTTTTCAAAACATTTGATTCTGTCTTAGTATGCAATCAATTACATAGTTGGTGCAATCGATTGCACTCAGTTAAATTTTGCTACTGACTTAGCCTGCAATCAACTACATTGGTGATGCAATCGATTGCACTCTTAAATTTTTTGAAAATATAGCTGTTAAAAACCTTGTGCAATCGATTACACTAAAGATGCAATCGATTACACACTACACGAATTTGAAAAATTACAGCTTTGTTCATGCCTTTTGATCATGCCTTTTCATTACATCTTTTCACTCAAACTTGGCATTTGTTCATGATACAATTTCAGATCTTCATGATGTTTCAAAAGGGTGTTATGAACATATAAATATTCAATTTCAAAATCATATCTAACACCTTCTTTCATAACATTTTTCTGAACTTTGAAAATACAAACTCAAGCATTCTTCATTTTCATGCATAAGTTTTCTGCATTTATTTTCATACTTTAAAACATAAAACTTTGAGCAAATATATCTTGAGTCTTTGTACAATATTATTATTGAAAGAAGAAGATTATACATTGTCAAAATCACTCTTAAGTGATCAATATACTCTACTCACTCAAACTCACAAATTGATATTTACTTACTTAATTTCCAGGATTGTTGGAATTAAGGTTAAGTGTTTTTGTTGAAATCTTATCTTTCCAAGTTGTTGGATACAAGTGTAGTTACATTGAGAGGATTGTTCTCATAGGTAACTTAGTGAAAATCCAAGAGGATTGTTATTGGTCCAAGAGGATTGTTCTTGGTTTAGTTGGTAGTTCTTATGTAAGTTTGCCACAATAAAGAAATCTCTTTCATGTTGAAAGGGGACTGGAGTACTCTCGGACTGTGAGGGGAACCAGGATATATCGCCTGTGTCTCTTTATTTTTCTGCATTTTTAAGCTTTTCTAAACACACTTATAACCAGAAAAATAAGAACCATCATCACTAAAAACCAGAATTTTTAAAAGTACCTAATTCACCCCCCTCTTAGGCGCACTTCGTACTTACAATTGGTATCAGAGCAGGTTATAGGTAACTTGCTCCTAAAAGATCCAGAATGGCTTCCGCAAATCATAATCCCGTTTTCAGAGATGGTGGTAGTAACAACAAGCCTCCTCTATTCTGTGGTGAATATTTTGACTTCTAGAAAATACGCATGAAGGCGCATCTAGAAGCACAAGGAGAGGAAATATGGGATGCCGTTGAAAATGGTCCATTTATCTCGGTAACGGTAATCAATGGTGTTGCCTCTTCAAAGCCTAAAACTGCATGGGACGATGATGATAAGAAGAAAGTTCTCTATGACAAAAAGGCAATAAACCTTCTTCAAGGTGCACTTAGTATGGATGAATTCTTCTGTGTCTCGGCATGCAAAATAACAAAAGAAATATGGGATACCTTGGTAGAAACTCATGAAGGAACCGCTGAAGTTAAAAGATCGAGATTAAATACTTTGAGTCAAGAATACGAACTATTCAGAATGCAGCCCCGAGAATCAATCCTCGACTTACAGAAAAGATTTGTACACTTGACAAATCATTTGAAAGCACTCGGTAAGACTCTAACTAATGATGAACTTAATCTTAAAGTGCTTAGATCTTTATCCAGGGAATGGCAACCAAAATTGACAGTAATATCCGAGAAGAAGAATCTATCCACAATGACTTCTGCCACTTTGTTCGGAAAACTTCAAGAATATGAGACGGAACTTGCAAGACTTGAAAAGCATGAAATCCAAGTAAAAGATTCAAAAGACATGGCTCTAAATACAAGGATAAAAAACCATGATAGCAATCAAGAGGATGAATCCACTAGTAGTGAAGATGATGATCTTATCAAGAAGATTGAAAAGGTTCTACGAAAAGAAAGAAAAAGGGAAGCACCAACAAGGAAGGTTATATGCTTTGAATGTGGAGAAAAGGGACATGTTAAAAGTGAATGTCCTACACTTGAAAAGAAGAAGAAATATTTCAAGAGAAATAAAGATAAAAAGTCAAAGAAAGCATATATAGCATGGGAAAGTTCATCTTCCAATTCCGAAAACAATCAACGTGCAAATCTAGCATTGATGGCCTCACACCATTCTGATGATGAAGACAATGAGGTTAGTAATGAATTTTCTCTTTTTTATAGTGATGCACAAGGTGCTATAGATGAACTATTGAATGAATGCAAAATTCTGTATAAAACCATTTCATCATAAAAGAAACAAATTTCATCCTTAAAAGAAAAATATGTTTCAATGGAAAAATATTTCAAAGAAGAAAAAAAAATCAAGTGATGAACAAAAACAGAATTTTGTATGCAAAAATTGTGATTCACTCTCTTTCCAAATTGTCCAATTAAAAAGAGTCATTGAAAGATATGAAAAATGGCAAATTGGATTGGAAGGTTTTCTTAGCCAACAAAGATACTCCAATGATAAAAGTGGACTTGGATATTCAAAGTTTTCAAAACCAAGTTCTAACAAAACTATCTTTGTTAAGGCTAATGATCAATCATCCAAAGAGAAAGTGAACAAACCTAAAATAGTTCGTCACTATCCTAAAAAGAAAACATTTCCAAAGAAGAAATCTTATCCTTCTAGATATAGAAGTAACTTTGAACCTACTTGTTTTTATTGTGGTATTAAAGGCCATACACCTAATGATTCCTATGTTAGAAACTTTAGTGTGGCAAGTGGCCATTATGTGTGGATTAATAAAGGAACTAAATATGATGGACCCAAAGCACATTGGGTACCAAATCAAACTTAATTTTTTTTGTAGGTATGCTTTAAGACCACATGCAATCTTTGGTATCTTGATAGTGGTTGTTCAAAGTATATGACGGGAGACATACACTAACTTTCAAATCTAGTTCAAGTCCAAGGATTATTTCGTATATGGGAAATACATTAAAGGAAGAATTCTTGGCATTGGCAAAGTTGATACACTAACTTTCATATCCATTAAAGATGTACTTCATGTTGAAGAACAAAAGACAACTTCTAAAGTACAAGTCAACTTTGTGACAAAGGCTTCAACATCATGTTTTGATGAAGATAACTACTATGTGCATTTATCAAAGGATGAGAAAAATTATCATGAAGCAATATGGATATGGTTAAGCTTTCAATACTATTACATATATTTTGTCCATTTTTTATGCATCTTTCCCTTCTTTTTGATAATGTCAAAGGGGGAGAAGGATGTTATACTTTATGCTTGTATTTCCTGTGTCTTATTTTTCAAGGTACTCTCCATTCAAGATGAAGAATTGCAAGGATTTCAACCCTCTCCTACATAGGGGGAGTTTTGTATCTCAGGGGGAGAAGCTCTTTCGGAAAGTACATCGCATAAAGAAAGATTGTTTGTCATCATCAAAAAGGGGGAGAATGTGAAATCAAGCTTCTCAAATAAGCTTTTATTTTGATGAAGACAAACCATGGCTAACAAAGAAGGCAAAGACTTTGGTCAAGCATCTAAAGCATCTAAGGATATTATCTTCAATCAAAGCTCTCAACATCTTTAAAGGTACAATAATATTATCTACTTTGATCTTAAGATATAGATGCTCAAAAATGAAAAAAGAAATGTTTAAGAATCATTACTCAAGCTTTTCAAAGATAAAATTTCAATTATCATATGCATGCAATCAATTTACATCTTAGTGAAATCGATTGCACTCTTCAAAAATTCAAAATCTTTTGCTTCTGTTTCTGCATGCAATCGATTACATAGTTTGTGCAATCGATTGCACACTTGAATTTTTCAAAACATTTGATTTTGTCTTAGCATGCAATCGATTACATAGTTGGTGCAATCGATTGCACTCAGTTAAATTTTTCTACTGACTTAGCCTGCAATCGACTACATTGTTGATGCAATCGATTGCACTCTTGAAATTTTTGAAAATATAGCTGTTAAAAACCTTGTGCAATCGATTACACTAAAGGTGCAATCGATTACACACTGCACGAATTTGAAAAATTACAGCTTTGTTCATGCCTTTTGATCATGCCTTTTCATTACATCTTTTCACTCAAACTTGGCATTTGTTCATGATACAATTCCAGATCTTCATGATGTTTCAAAAGGGTGTTATGAACATATAAATATTCAATTTCAAAATCATATCTAACACCTTCTTTCATAATATTTTTCTGAACTTTGAAAATACAAACTCAAGCATTCTTCATTTTCATGCATAAGTTTTCTGCATTTATTTCCATACTTTAAAATAGAAAACTTTGAGAAAATATATCTTGAGTCTTTGTACAATATTATTATTGAAAGAAGAAGATTATACATTGTCAAAATCACTCTTAAGTGATTAATATACTCTACTCACTCAAATTCACAAATTGATATTTACTTACTTAATTTCCAGGATTGTTGGAATTAAGGATAAGTGTTTTTGTTGAAATCTTGTCTTTCCAAGTTGTTGGATACAAGTTTAGTTACATTGAGAGGATTGTTCTCATAGGTAAATTAGTGAAAATCCAAGAGGATTGTTCTTGGTTTAGTTGGTAGTTCTTATGTAAGTTTGCCACAATAAGGAAATCTCTTTCATGTTGAAAGGGGACTGGAGTACTCTCGGACTGTGAGGGGAACCAGGATATATCGCCCGTGTCTCTTTATTTTTATGCATTTTTAAGCTTTCCTAAACACACTTATAACCATAAAAATAAGAACCATCATCACTAAAAACCAGAATTTTTAAAAGTACCTAATTCACCCCCCCCCCTCTTAGGCGCACTTCATACTTACATTTCCTTCAAGTTTGGATTTGGTTGAGGAATTTCTGATGAAGTATGTGAAAGTTATGCTTGGTGAAAGTTCAGTTGACTTTTCCTAAAGAAAACCCTTATTTAGTAACTATTGGCTTTTGATGAATCTTGAGTTTTCTTGATGAATCATGATCAACCCTTGATAAAATGGTGAATATGAGTTTAAAATCTTGATGTTAACCAAAAATTGTGAAGTTTGACTGTAAATTGGTGAAAGTTGACTTTTTGTCTAATACAGATGATTTTCAATCGTCTGGATAATTGACTGAGCAAAATTGTGCTGCAACGCTTGAAATTTGGCATGAGGATACCTTGACACATATGAGAAACCATGAAATCCACTTGAGGCATTAGAAGTCGAATTTCCTTTAAGAAAAGTAAAACCCTAGTTGTAGGTCAATTGCTTAGGAGGAGAATCCATCAGATCAATCTTTGATAAGTCTTGAGAAATTAAAACCTTCATGTGCATGAGGAGGTGTCTTGAATTAATTTGTCTTGAAAATGGGAGGGAAAATTTTATGGTATAACAGTAGGTAATCTAGAATAGTTCGTTGAAGCTTATATGATAGATTCAGAGTGTGTTATTTATTTCCTGGTTAATAAAGTGGGTCTTGCTCTGATATGTAACATCAGAGTTGGGATCGTTTGATTGGAATAATTACATTCTTTTAGTTATCTTGAGATTTGGACTACCTTTCATGGTATTTAAGTTATTTTAATTATGAATTGTTAATAATGAACTATGATGAAGCTTCTATGAAGTATTTTAATAAAAGTGTTTTGAAACTATGAATTCTACTGCGAGCAGTTGAAATGTCATTGCTGTTATTCATGAAGTATTTGTTATAATTGATTTTTAAGCCTGTGTTATGAAGCATGATATTTTATATGATGTTTATATGAAGATGTGACACTCTTGTTAGTGGTTTTATTTGAATTATTTTCGTAAATTATATGTGAAATAAATATGGGTTTAGAAGGGTGTTGCATTAGTGGTATCAGAGCAGGTCAGTCCGCCCGACCAGATTTTCTTATGGTGTGCATGTCTTGTCGGTCGATTAGTGTGAGTACACTATTGATACATTGTTTTCTAACATTAGTTTCATGTGTTTAGAATGGTTGGAAGAAAGGATGCTTTAATTTATGTTGCTTTGTAGGTTGTTGCTCAGGCTGTGTAACATCAACCTAATGCTGGCGGGAATGATGGATCCCGTGTCTTGGAGATGTTTTAAGGGAACCATCCGCCTACTTTCAAGGGTAGGTATGATCCTGATGGAGCGTACACTTGGCTCTAGGAGATTGAAAGGGTCCTTCGAGTCGAGGATTGCTCAAAGGCAAATAAGGTGGAGGTTGGTAAGCATATGCTGATAGAGGAAGCTGATGACTGGTGGGTCTCCATCTATTAGAGACTGGCAGCGGTGGGTGAAGTCATCACTTGGGCTGTGTTCAGCAAGGAGTTTTTGAGGAAGTACTTTCCCAAGGATGTGTGTGAGAAGAAAGAGATTGAGTTCCTAGAGTTAAAACAAGGGAATCTGACTGTGATTGAGTATGCTTCGAGATTTATGGAACTGGCAAAGTATTATTCGCATTACGATGAAATCACTTCTAAATTCTCGAAATGTATCAGGTTTGATAATGGTTTGCATCCAGAAATCAAGCGAGCAATTGGATATAAGCAAATCTGTAGGTTTCCAGAGTTGGTGAATAACTGTAGGATCTATGAAGAAGATAGCAAAGCTCATTCGACTCACTATAGGGGTCTGAATAAGAAGAGAGAAAAACAACATCAGGACCGTAGGAAGCCTTATGATGTTCTAGCTAATAAAGGGAAACATAAGGTTTATGATGGGAAAAAACATAAGTGGTGGATGAACTCCTGCTCCTGCCAAGTGTTAACGCACATGCATATTTAATGAAGTTTTTCGTACTGAAGTTCGTCAACAATATCATCATCAACACTTAAATAAAAAGATCTCCCAATATCATTTGGTGTCCTCAATGAGAAGCGTTTTTTCAAGTTTTCGCATTTCTATGTTCGACTCAGCTCATATATGATGGTGAATCCTCGAAATAAGAAAATGAAGGTCACATCTGCAAGAAACCTTAGACCTCATACGGTTATTGCTAACGTAGTCATGATGTAACACCCCAAAATAATTAGATTATTTGTTTAATTATTTCATTGATTTATGATGAGTAATTGTGATGTATTTGTGAGTATATTTGATGTTTTGATGAATATGATGTGTGATGTGATGCTATGTATGGTACAGTGGAAATTAAGTGATATTGGGTGTTTTAATAATTTTAGATAATTAGAATAATTATTTAAAATTATTTTAATTAGTGAAATAGAGATACGATGTGCCCTAAGACAATTCCTTGACGGACCATGAAGTAGCATTTTTCCAAATTTAGCACGAGGTTGACACTTATGCATCTTTTTAGTACCGTTTCAAGGTTCGATAAAAATCCTTCAAAACTCTCTCCACAAACGGAGAAGTCATCCATAAAAACTTCCATCATACCATCTAGAAAATCATAGAAAATGGACATCATACATCTCTGGAATGTTGCAGGGGCATTACATAATCTGAATGACATTCGTTGATAAGCGAGCGTACCATAAGGACAATTGAAAGTTGTCTTTTCTTGGTCGTCAGGATGAATAGGAATTTGGAAAAATCCTGAATAACCGTCTAAATAGCAGAAGTGAGAGTGTTTAGCTAGTCGTTCAAGCATTTGATCAATGAAAGGTAAAGGAAAATGATATTTACGGGTGGCCTTGTTTAACTTTTGATAGTCGATGCACATTCTCCACCCGGTGTGAGTTTGTTGCACTACTGATTCTCCTTTAGAGTTACTGACAATTGTAACACCTCCTTTCTTAGGTACGACATGTACTGGGCTAACCCATTTACTGTCGGATATTGGGTATATGATTCCTGCTTCCAATAGCTTTTTTTACTTCCTTTTTGACTACATCGCTCATAATAGGATTGATTCTTCTTTGATGTTCCCTAGAGGTCTTACAGTCTTCCTCCAGCATAATACGGTGCATGCAGATAGAATGGCTTATTCCTTTTAGATCTGAGATGTTATAACCTAAAGCAGTTGGGTATTTTCTTAGGACATGTAATAATTTTTCAGTTTCTATTTGTCCTAGGTCTGCATTGACTATAATTGGCCATTCAAGTTATGTATATAGGAATTCATACCTTAGGTCTTTGGGTAATCTTTTGAGTTCTATGGAAGGCTTCTTTGGATAAGGTATATGATCAGGAGTTAGAGCTAGGCATTCACTCATATTTTTATCTTGATACTCACGGTGCCAATTATCATCTTCGAGAATTGGAGGTATAGGAATCTTCAATACTTATGAATAGGTGCTTTGTTGTTTCTCCATTTCTTTTATGCACTTATCTATTACATCTAAGAAACAACATGAATCATCAATGGTTGGTGCCTTAAAGAATTTAGACAAGATGAATTCAACTTTTTCTTCTCTGACTTTGAAAGTTAGTTTTCCATTTTTAACATCTATGATGGCTCCTGTAGTGGCTAGGAATGGTCTACCTAATATAATAGGAATATTGGAGTCTTCTTTAATGTCCATGGTTATGAAATCAGTGGGGATATAAAATTTTCCTATACGTACATGAACATTTTCTAACATACCTAAAGGAAATTTAACCGATTGATCCGCTAATTGCACGGACATCCTTGTTGGTCTTAGTTCTCCCATGTTGAGTTTCTTGCAAATCAATAAGGGCATCCGACTAATACTGGCTCCTAAATCACATAGTTCTTTATCTATGACAAACTTTTCGATTACGCAGGGTATGGAAAAACTACCCGGGTCTTTAAGTTTAAGAGGCATGTTGTTTTCGATTATAGCACTGCATTCAGCAGTGAGCAATACAATTTCATTATGCTCAAGATTTTTTTATTGGATAAGATTCTTTAAGAAATTTAGCGTAGGAGGGCATTTGTGTGATAGCTTCTGTAAAAGGTATAGTAATGTTAAGTTGTTTCAGAAGTTCAACGAATTTCTTGAATTGCTCTACATTTTTAGACTTAGAAAATATTTGAGGATATGGGATAGGTGGTTTATAGGATGGAAGAGGCAATAAGGTTCTTCTTTTTCCACGCCCTCTTCACCATCACCTTCTTTTTCTACTTCCTTCGGCTCGACTTCCTTCTCAGTTTATTTTCCACGTTTCTAGTACATGTCCGGGTTCTCGACTCTAGGTTCAGTTGGTCTGCCTAGTCCTGTCCCACTTCGAAGTGTTATGGCATTAACATGTCCCTTTGGATTTGGTTGGGTTGTCCAGGAAAAGTTCTAGCTGGAGCAACTGTAGCTACTTGCTATTGAGCCACTTGGGAGATTTGTGTTTCTATCATTATTTCAATGTTGGACTTCCTAGGGATATTCAGAATATTTGAGACATTTTGGGTGGCTTTCCGATATCCTGAGGTGTAGTAGGAGCTTGCCCATGTGCGTATAAAGCGTTGTTGCTTTTGTATGAGAAGTTTGGTTGGTTCTTCCAACCAGGGTTATATTTATTGCCATAGGGGTTTCCTTGAGCATAATTCACTTGATCAACTGGTACTCCTGTTAAGAGTGGGCATTCGGGTGCAACATGCGCGTGAAGTCCGCATAAATCAAAGGTTGGAGCTACTACAACCACGATGGTTGTTGGAGTTGTGGTCAAGCTTTCTATCTTTTGGGTAAGGGATTCTACCTTAGCGTTAACTTGGTCTAAGCTACTAACTTCGTGCATACCTCCTTTCGTTTGAGGTTTCTCCACCATGGTTCTATCGCTTCCCCGTTGATAATGATTTTGAGCCATACTTTTGATAAGTTGATAGGCATCGTGGTATGGTTTATCTATCATTGTACCGCCAGCAGCTGTGTCAATCGTTAGTCTTGTGTTGTACAAGAGACCATTGTAAAAGGTGTGGATGATGAACCATTCTTCTAAACCGTGATGCGGAGAGTCGTAACATGTCTTTGTATCTTTCTCATGCTTCAAAGAGATATTCACTTTCCTTTTTGTTGTACCCCAAAATTTGCCCACCCATATTCTTCAAGATTTATCAAGGATCATCTTCAAATGGTTCAAGACTTCTCAAGGGTTGCACAGTCCAACTGCCTCCTAAGCCAATCAAAATTAGGGTTTTGTTTCTTCCAAGGAATTTGGGGTTTTCAATGGCTCAATCAAGTCACATGTGCCTATATACATTGTCAAGCATCTATATGTCAAGTCTCAAACCTCACAATGCCAAATTGCACAGTCAAAAGCCCTATTTGCTTCACAGTCAGCTGCAGGGGCAAAATGGTCATTTTGCAGTCAAAAGTCAGAATTTTTGGTCAACATCTTATTTTGAGTCCATAATCATCATTTGATCAAGTCTTGATCATGATTCCACAAGAATGGCTCAAAAATCCTCAAACATGCAAAAGTTACTATTTTTGGATAGCTGAAAAGTCAACTGTATCTTGACCAAGGCATAACTTTTTCATGTTTCATCAGAAAAATCCCATCCAATTCTCATTTTGAAGGGGATGATATTTCCTATAACTCATCTTCACATTCCAACAATAAATGCTCAAACAAAAAGTTATCAATTTCTACATTATAGGTCAATTTCAAAAGTCAACAAAAATGCACTTTAAGTCAAAGACCATAACTTGAGATTGGTAAATCCAAATGACATGGGACCAAAGGCATTGGTTAGAGGACTTCAATACCTTTCCAAAATGTCCAAGCACATGTTCATATGATCAAAATTGAGCAAGATATGCATTGGAGAAGTTGGGAAATTTTCATGAATTTGCAAAAGTCAACTATCCTTAAAACTTCAATTTTTGACAAAAGGGCCCACTTTCTTCCACTTGACTCAGCCTTGTCATGCCACACACGTGTCCCATGATTAATTTCAAGATCAAACATTTATTTTTCTATTTTATTTAATTTTTATTTATTTAATTCATTTTAAATCTATAATAATTCAAATAAAATCTAAAAATCAATGGAATAGTATCTTATGATTTGAAACAGCTTTCATACATCATGTGCCAGCTAACAAATTCGTGCTAGGGCTATTTTGTGCATGAAATCTTAGATTTGCTTCAAATATGGAAAGTTTGTCAATGGTGGAAAGTGTAAACCTAATTCTCCCATACACATGGATTAAGGCCCAAACTTTTACCTAGCTTCATTCCATTATATGCACAAAACCTAACCCTAATGAAAAACACGTGAAAACTCTGCAAGAAAGCCATATGCAATATTGAAAAAAACCAAAGAAAACTCAAAACTGAATTCCATAATTTAACGTGATTCAAAGCTTGTTCTTGTTTCTAATATATTGCAGGAACTCCCAGGAACAATTTGCAATCAAAATCACACGCCAAAGCTCAAGAAATCACCATTCACAGACCCACGGTTTGCTTAACTTTTTCAGAATCGAAACTCACATTTTATGCATCATTAACATGTTATAATCATTGCTTTGCATTGCTAGAACCTCTCTGAAGCTAATGGTATAGGTGAATTGCATTATGGTGTCCAGAATCGTGAATTGCCATTGGAGGATTTTAGGGTTCTTGAATCTCAAAATTGGGGTTTTCCACATCCAGTAAAATTGAGACTTCTCATGCCTATGGTCGTAATCGTTGCAACCAGACGGATTGAACCCAACCCTCGCGAACAATTTATATAGCTCCTAGACCTATTCGCTATTATTGGTCGTTCTACTTTGTGGGGGTTAAAACCCCCCCACTATCTAATTGTATCTTTTGCAGGAAAACGGAGGAGATGAAGACGTGGTGACATGCTATTGGTTCGTTCAAATAAAAGGCGCGCGTTTTTTCTTTTTTCAGCATATTTGTTGGTTTTCTTATATAATCATTGCTGTTTATTTCATTAACGATTGGAACACGTTGGCTGAGTGGTTGGAGGAAGCGTGCAAAATGCCTTAGGACCTGGGTTCGATTCCCAGGTCCACCCAAATGTTTCTATTATTTTTCTCTACAGGTTCCCATGCAGCCTTGCCAATGTATTCCACCATGTACCTTCAGTGATCAGCACGCCATGTGTCTTCAGGTGGCAATCCAATGGCCAAAGATGAGTGACCATCGTACTCTTGGTCAATGCACGTGCAGCCAATTCCAGAAGTCAAACAAGGCTTGATCATTAATGGGCCAGATTTCCAGAACACACCTCCATCAGGGCCCAACACCCCCTTGGTTCTTTCATAATTTTCTTTTTGTTTTCTTTTTCTTTTTATTTGCTTTTACTAATTATTATTATTAACTATTATTATTATTATTTAATTACCGCATAAACTAATATTTTTTATAATAAATTCAGAATTAAAAAATGTAAATATTTTTATTATGTATTAATTTCATTATTAATTATTATTTTGTAAATAAATTCTAATTAATTAGTTTAGTTGTTTAATTAGGACAATTTTAATATTTTTCATAATAAATAAAATCAATCTAGAATTAGGGTTTTTCTTTTGACTTTTAATCTCTTTTTATTTTTATTTTCATTAAAACATAAAAAACTAAAAAACATTTTTTTCTTTAATTAATTAATTAATTAGTTTTAGGTTTAATTTTAATTAATTCCAAAAAAGGACAAACTTCTTTCTTTTCTCAAAAAGGGTCAAAACCCTAAGGACGTCCTGATTCAATTTCTTTCGCGTGTTATTACTATTTTGATCATATTTATCTAACTGTTTCCGAGTATGTAATAGATAATTAGGACCTCCTTTATCGCTTTCTTTATTTTCTTGCATTTCTTTTCAAGGGTTATGTTTTTGGCGATGTAAATATCCGACGCCTTGTAATAGCGTAGATTCAATTTTCCCGCAATTTATTTCCCGCAAATTATTAACTGCTAAATATGCATGACAAGACTTGTATGAAAAATAAAATCAACCCGTAGCTCACAATGATGCATGTTCAGAGATAAGCTTAAACTGAAACCTGACACACGTGCACATGCCACTCCTAGGGTACGCCTCACTTGGTTGCCTCAACGTGGTCGTCAAGTATATGGTGTTTTAGAGGTCGCCCTCCTGTCTAAAGATCCAGTTTCCTCGAAACGGTTGCCTCGGATAAAAAAGAATCTAGGACATTAGGGTTACCGCTAAGGCGTCCTACTATTGCTTTGGTGACCACACATGTCCCTATAATCGAATTGACCCGAATAACTCCAACGACGGTGCTACCTACTTCTCAATAGTGGGATAGTACTGTCTAAAGGATTCTTACACAGCCTAATTCCTTAGAGTAGGTAGATTTCTCCTGGGTACTTGCTCTTTCAAAAACAAAAACAACTTTTCGCACTTACACTTTCAAAAAATTTTCAAACAAACACTTCATACATTCTTGAGGACTGATACAAGAGTTACCTAGAAGTTTTTCAAACTAAACTTTTTCAAAACCCACAAACACTTGAAAAGCAAACAATTTTTGAAAACATAGTGAGCAAGTACCTAAGAGCCCGTGGATAACCACGGATAGAAAGGGTGCTAACACCTTCCCTTTCTATAATCTACCTCCCGAAAGAGAAACATCTTGAAAAGGAATTTTGCTGTGCTTTTGTCCTTTCCTTGTTGGAGAAAATAAAAGACGGTGGCGACTCTTGCTTACCGCGACATTTCGCGAACCAGCTTAAAAAACAGTCAGTTCTATTTCCACCGATCACAGAACTGGCGACTCTGCCGGGGAAATTTAATAAGTGAGGTGTACCTTAGGATTAGACCACTCTTGTTTTCAATTGCTTGCTTTGTTTGCTTTAATATTGTGGGTTTGTCTTGGAGTTTCATAGATCCTAACCCAGATCTGGGGAATACCCTTTAGGTAGCATAAGCTGTGAGGGACCTGTCCGGTGTAGACCGACACGGGTGAAGCAGTGGCTACGTTGGTGTGACACCTTGGTCTGTACCGATATCCCTTGTGTTGCAACGAGGAGAATATGGGTCTTCTGAGGAGTCATTAAGCGCCAACCGACCTTAGAACCTTAATTTGACCCAACTTGGCCATAGAACAGTAGCAGTATGTGTTGTACCCCAAAATTTGCCCTCCCATATTCTTCAAGGTTTATCAGAATCATCTTCAAATGGTTCAAGATTCCTCAAAGGGTTGCACAGTCCAATTGCCTCCTAACACAATCAAAATTAGGGTTTTGGTTCCTTCAATGAATTTGAGGTTTTCAACGGCTCAATCAAGTCCCATAGGACTATATATATTGTCAAGCATCTACATGTCAAGTCTCAAGGCTCACAACATCAAATTGCACAGTCAAAAGTCCCATTTGCTTCACAATCAACTACAAGGGCAAAATGGTCATTTTACAGTCAAAAGTCAAAAAATTTGGTCAACATATTATTTTGAAGCCACAATCATCATTTTATCAAGTCTTGATCATGATTCCTCAAGCATGGCTCAAAAATCATCAAGATGCAAAAGATTCCATTTTTGGAAAGCTGAAAAGTCAACTGTAACTTGACCAAGGCATAACTTTTTCATGGTTCATCAGAAAAATCCCATCCAATGCTCATTTTGAAGGGGATGACATTTCCTACAACTCATCTTCACATTCCAAGTCCAAGAAATGCTCTCACAAAAAGTTATCAATTTCTACATTATAGGTCAATTTTAAAAGTCAACAAAAAGGCACTTTAAGTCAAAGACCATAATTTGAGATTGGTAAATCAAAATGACATGGGACCAAAGGCATTGGTTAGAGGACTTCAATACATTTCCAAAATGTCCAAGAACATGTTCATAGGATCAAAATTAGGCAAGATATGCATTGGATAAGTTGGGAAATTTTTGGGAATTTGCAAAAGTCAACTTTGCCCAAAACACCTCATTTTTGCTAATGGGCCTCAAATTCCTTCTTGAAACTTTGTCCAAGGCCTATGCACGACCCATTGAGATTAATTTGAATAATTTTTTTATTTTTATTAATTATTTGGATTTTTAATTGATTATTAATTCATTTAATTGATTTAAAATGTAGAAAATATAAAGATATGGTTTTCAAATCTTTTTATGAAGCAAATACACTCAGGGCAAGCTGGCAATTTCGTGCATACATCAAAAAGGAAAAATCTCCATGTTTGCCAAGCTTTATCAATCAAAAATATGCAAAAAGATTTGATTGGAAATCAAATATTGAAAACATGAATGCAATGGATTCTTGGCCAAGATTGAACCCTAATTTCATTCTACTATAAGAGCATAACCAAACCCTAAAGCCTTGGACGTGCAAGCTGCTGCAAAAACACCATTGCCATATTGAAAAAATCAAAGAAAACTCAAAAACTGAATTCAACCTTCCAGGCCAATTCAAAGCCTTTTCTTGATTCCAACACCTTGTTGGGACATTCAGGAACGAATTGCAATCAAAACCACGTGCCAACACTCAAAGAAACGTCCAGAACAAACTCACGGTTTGCTTAATTTTTCTAGAATCGAAACTCAAGTTTTATGCATCATTAACATGTTATGATCATTGCTTTGCATTGCTAACACCATTCTGAAGCTAATGGTACAAATTAATTTGATTATGGTGCCCTGAAACGAAAACTGCCATTAAAGAAATCTAGGGTTTTGAAGCTTTGATTTTAGGGCTTTCTTGACCAAGCAAAATTAGGACTAATGATGCCCATGGTTGGACTCAGAAGATCAAGACGAATTCAATGGACATGTTGCGCCCTATTTATATAACGCATAGTTCTATTCGCTATTTTCTCTCATTGCAGGTTGTGGGGGTTAAAAACCCCCGCTAATTGCTTTTGTTTTACAGGAAAACGAGGAAGAAGATGATAGGTGTGACCGGTGGAAATAGAACTGACTGCTTTTTTTAAGCTGGTTCGCGAAATGTCGCGGTAAGCAAGAGTCGCCACCGTCTTTTATGTTCTCCAACATGGAAAGGACAAAAGCACAGCAAAATTCCTTCTTTGAGAATGTTTCTCGGTTCGGGAGGTAGATTTATAGAAAGGGAAGGTATTAGCACCCTTTCTATCCGTGGTTATCCACGGGCTCTTAGGTACTTGCTCTTATGTTTTCAAAAATTTGTTTGCTTTTCAAGTGTGTGTGGGTTTTGAAAAAGTTTCGTTTGAAAAATTTCTGAGTAACTCTTATATCTGTCCTCAAGAGTGTAGGAAAAATTTGTTTGAAAACCTTTTGAAAGTGTAGGTGCGAAAAGATGTTTTTGTTTGTTTTGAAAAGAGCAAGTACCCAGGAGAATCTACCTACTCTAAGGAATTAAGCTGTGTAAGAGTCCTTTGGATAGTGCTATCCCACCATTGAGAGGTAGGTAGCACCATCGTTGGAAGTATTCGGGTCAATTCGATTATTAGGGACAGTGTGATCACCGCACCAATAGTAGGACACCTTAGAAGTAACCCTAATGTCCTAGATCCTTTTTATCCGAGGCAACCGTTTCGAGGCAAGTGGATCTTAGACAGAAGGGCAACCTCTAAGACACCCTATACTTGATGACCACGTTCGAGGCAACCAGTGAGGCGTACCCTAAGAGTGGTATGTTCATGTGTGTTCAATTTCAGTTTATGTTTATCTTTGAACATGTTATTTGTGAGCTACGGATTGATTTTATTTGTCATACATTCTTGCAGGCATAATTAACAGTTAGGAGTGAGGAAAATAAATTGCGGGAAGATAAATCTAGCTATTACAAGGCGCGGGTCTATACATCGCCAAAAAACAAAAACCCGTTTTAAAAATAAGAATGCGAGAAATAATAAATAAAGAGATAAACCTAATTAACTATTACAATTCTGGAGCAGATACAAAATAATGAATTAAAATAAACTGCGCGCGAAAGAATGAATCGGGAACGTCCTAGGTTTTGACCCTTTTTGAGAATTAAATTAAAAATTAAGCTAATTTACTAATTAATTATTTAATTAAAGAAAAAATGTTTTTTGTGTTTTTTTATATTTTTAATGAAAATAAAATAAAAGGAATTAAAAGTTGTCAAAAGAAAGACCTAATTCTAAATTAATTTTATTTATTGTGAAAAGATTAAAATTAAACCTAATTAAACAACTAAGTTAATAAATGTTAGAATTTATTTACAAAAAAAAGTGATTTGAAATTAATAAAAATATTTTTTTGTTTTTTTTCTGAATTTTTATGGAAAAATAATTATTTAGTTAATAGTTAATAAAAAAGAATAAAAAATAAAATAAGGCAAATGAAAAATAAAATGACAAAATAAAAATGCAAACCTAAGGGGGTTTGGGCCAGAATTGAGGTTTGAAGAAGCAAATTGGCCCAATAATGATCAGGCCTGCTTTGACTTTGGAATTGCCTACAACATGGGTTGACCAGGAGCATGGTGCTCCTCATCTTTTGGCCTTTGGATCTGTAGGACTGGCCACTTGGCGCCTGGGATCTGGACATGCATGATGGTCCTGCTTTTGAGAATCTGCATGTGAACATGTAAAGAAAAATAACATGGAAATTATGGGGGACCTGGGATTCGAACCCAGGTCCTAAGGGATTATGCATAAGTGCCTTGGCCAGCTGAGCTGTCTTGTTCAATTGAGATAATAATAATAACAAAATAATATATTGGTGAAACAACGTATATGCTAAAAAAAATGAAAAAAACGCGCGTTGGTTTGAATTACCCAGTAGCATTCTTCCACGTCCTTCATCTTCTACCTTTTCCTGTAAAAACAAAAGTAATTAGCGGGGGTTTTTAACCCCCACAACATGGAACTGCCAATAATAGTGATTAGCCACCTGATGATCAGAAATTGTTCGCGAGGGTTGGGTTGAATTCGTCTGGCCTTGACGAATTCAACCATAGGCGCCATTAGTCCTAATTTTACCTATGCTGTAAACCCCCAAATTGGAAGCTTTGAAAACCTAGATTCCATCAATGGTGGTTTCGATTCCAGGGAACCATGATGCAATTAACCTATATCATCAGCTTCAGCAAGGTCATAGCAATGTAAAGCAACAATTATATCATGTTAAATATGCAAGAATTATGAGTTTTGATTCTAGAAAAATTAGGCAAACCGTGTGACTGAAGTGGACGATTCCTTGAGTTCTAGCAAGTGGTTTTGATCCCAAATCACTCCTGAAGCTTCCAGCAATAGGTCTGAATCCTTAAATCTCCTTGAAAGGGCTTCTAAGGTGGAATTCAGTTTCAAACTTTTTTGACAGTTTTTGAATTTTGCTCTGGCCATTTTTAGTGGTCTCTAGGTCGTGAATCAGGTATGCAAGGCTTTCTTATGTATGTCTCAATGAATTTAGATCACATTATGAGCTTGGGATCCATTGCAATTAAGTTTTTGGATTTTGCTTTAACACCATTAAAGGACTTTCCAAGCTTGGTTCAAAACCATGATTTTGTGCACAAAATAGCCTTACACGAATTTGGTAGCTGGCATATGCTGTATGAAAGCCATTCAATCCACAAAGATGCCATTTAATTAATTTCTTGATTTTATTTGAATTATTATGGATTAAAATGAATTAAATCCATAAAAATTAAATAAAAATGAAAAAATAAATGTTTGGTCTTGAAATTGATCATGGGACACGTGGGTGGCATGACAAAGCTGAATCAAGTGGAAGAAAGTGGGCCCTTTTGTCAAAAATTGAAGTTTCAAGGATAGTTGACTTTTGCAATTTCACAAAAATTTCCCAACTTCTCCTATGCATATCTTGCTCAATTTTGATCATATGAACTTGTTCTTGGACATTTTGGAAAGGTCTTGAAGTCCTCTAACCAATGCCTTTTGTCCCATGTAATTTTGATTTACCAATCTCAAGTTATGGTCTTTGACTTAAAATGCCTTTTTGTTGACTTTTGAAAATGACCTATAATGTTGAAATTGATAACTTTTTGTGAGAGCATTTCTTGGACTTGGAATGTGAATATGAGTTGTAGGAAATGTCCTCCCCTTCAAAATGAGCATTGGATGGGATTTTTCTGGTGATACATGAAAAAGTTATGCCTTGGTCAAGTTACAGTTGACTTTTCAGCTGTCCAAAAATGGAAACTTTTGCATCTTGATGATTTTTGAGCCATGCTTGTGGAATCATGATCAAGACTTGATCAAATGATGATTGTGTGCTCAAAATAAGATGTTGACCAAAATTTTTGACTTTTGACTGCCAAATGACCATTTTACCTCTACAGTTGATTGTGGAGCAAGTAGGGCTTTTGACTGTGCAACTTGACCCTGTGAGCCTTGAAACTTGGCATGTGGATGCTTGACAATGTGTATAGGCATATGTGACTTGATTGAGCCCTTGAAAACCTCAACTTCCTTGCAAGAACCAAAACCCTAATTTTGACTGGCTTAGGAGGACGCTTGACTGTGTAGCCCTTGAGTAGACTTGAGCAAATTGAGATGATGCTTGTCAAAACTTTGAAGAATATGGGAGGGAAAATTTTGGGGTACAACAGTTTCCCCTGTTCAATCTTCTTAGACCTGAGGATGTAGATTGGCTTGTGTGCCTTTCGTGATCCGAAGGTGGAAGATGATTGAACACTAGAATGCCCAGAAATTTGCACTCACATAGTAGAGTATCAGCAGTGTGACAGCGGGAATGGGCTTACAGATGCCATTTGGAGAGATGGTGGATAGGAGGATGGGCTTAAAGATGCCATCTGGAGATGTGACAGGACCTTGTCGGGAATGGGCTTATAGATGCCATTTGGAAAGGTAATGGATAGTGGTGGAGATGGGCTTAAAGATGCCATTGGGGGTGTCGATCGCGTAAGATATTCCTTAGCGAGAAATTGCGTACTTGAGAAAGAAAGATAATTACCTGGCCTGTTACAGGGGTTGATCTTCAAACTCTTCATGCAGATATGCCCTGGCTAGATACAGGAATCGAATCTGCAATTGGTCGTCTACAGATATGCCCTGGCTGGATACAGGAATCGAATCTGGAATTCTTCGTCTACAGATATGCCCTGGCTAGATACAGGAATCGAATCTCTAAACTCTTCATGCAGACATACCCTGGCTGGATACAGGAATCGAATCTACTCATAGATATGCCCTAGCTAGATACAGGAATCGAATCTGGAATTTGTCGTCTACAGATATGCCCTGGCTGGATACAGGAATCGAATCTCTAAACTCTTCATGCAGATATGCTCTGGCTGGATACAGGAATCGAATCTCTAAACTCATCATGCAGATATGCCCTGGCTGGATACAGGAATCGAATCTACTCACAGATATGCCCTGGCTAGATACAGGAATCAAATCTGGAATTTGTCGTCTACAGATATGCCCTGGCTGGATACAAGAATCGAATCTATAAACTCTTCATGCAGATATACCCTGGCTAGATACAGGAATCGAATCTACTCACAGATATGCCCTGGCTAGATACAGGAATCGAATCTGGAATTTGTCGTCTACAGATATGCCCTGGCTGGATACAGGAATCGAATTTCTAAACTCTTCATGCAGATATGCCCTGGCTGGATACAGGAATCGAATCTACTCACAGATATGCCTTGGCTGGATACAGGAATCGAATCTGGAATTAGTCGTCTACAGATATGCCCTGGTTGGATACATGAATCGAATCTCTAAACTCTTCATGCAGATATGCCCTGGCTGGATACAGGAATCGAATCTGCTCACAGATATGCCCTGGCTGGATACAGGAATCAAATCTGGAATTAGTCGTCTACAGATATGCCCTGGCTGGATACAGGAATCGAATCTCTAAACTCTTCATGCAGATATGCCCTAGCTGGATATAGGAATCGAATCCATAATCAATCACTCACAGATATGCCCTTGCTAGATACAGGAATCAAATCTGGAATTGCGACAGTTGATAGTAATCATCTTTGGATTGACCTTTTTTTCTGAAAAGGCAAAACATCAGTTGTATGCAATGTCATGATGTATGAAATGCATGATGTCATGATGTTCTCAAGAATAAATGAGATTGTGTGATATGATGCGTATATGCATGCGTCATGATAATGTAATGTTTATGAATTTATTTTCGTCTAGGAAAATAAATCCTTGACGTGTTCTGGGAAGTTCGTTGAATCCTGGGCTGATGTTGAAGAGTAGAGTTCTTCATTTCCGCTGGGGATGATGGTTGCAAGAATAAACCGGTAGGAGAAGATGACTCCGTTGGGGAATAAACTTGTTGGAGAGATTACTCTGCGGGGAATACTCTGTGGGAAGAGATACTTCACTGAGGTTTGATGATAACTCCGCTGGGGATTCCGTTGATAAGTTATGTTGGGGAATTTTGATGAACTCCACTGGGGGATAGGAAGAACTTCGTCGAGGACTGTGATACGGTGGGAGAACTGACTTGAGGTTTTGCGTTTGTTTTCGCAAATGTTTCGGTTGAGCAAGAGTCGCCACCGACTTTTTATTTTATCCTAAGGAAAGGTTTAAAAAGCACAGCAAAAACCTTTGAGATTTTTCTTGGGTTCGGGGAGTAGATTATAGAAAGGGAAGGTATTAGCACCCTTTCTATCCATGGTTATCCATGGGCTCTTAGGTACTTGCTTAGATCAACTTGCCTTGGTTTTCAATTGTTTGAAATGGTGCTTGGTGTGTGTTTTTTTGAAAATGTTTTGAAAAGATGCCTTGTATAGGCTACCCTTGTAACAATTCTTTACTCGAATGTTTTACAAAAGGTGTTTTGTCTTTAGAAAAGATGTTTCAAGGTTTTTTGAAAGCTTGTTTTTTTGAAAGTGTTTGTGGAGTGGGTTTTGAAAATAGGCAAGTGTTTTCTTTGCAAATTGGCAAGTACTTAAGAGTTATCTACCCTAAAATTTTCTCAAAGATTTTTGTTATGTTTTAAACCTTTTGACAATTTTGTTCCACCATTGCATTTGGTGGACAATCTTGTCTTAGGAGGTGAAAGGGACGGGCGCGGGTCATCGTTTAGACCATAATTGCAATAGTGTTAAATGTCTTTTGGGCAATTTTTCTTTAAAAGGGACTTGATCATTCATTTAGGCAACATTTTGGGGGACTATGATCATTTGATTGCTTGTTTTACCCAAAGAAATTCAACATGCAATATGGCCCAATTATTTGAAGGCAACAAAGTGGAATACCCTAGGGGTGCAAGTGTGAAATGTGTTGTCCATTTTCATGCTTGTTTATCTTGAGTTATGTCCAACTATTTTGTTCGTTTTATTCGCATACAAACCCTAATTCTAGCATGGTAGGTTTAGAAAGCATTAAAGTGCGAAATTTAAATTCCTACACTATTACAACACAATAATATGGGGAGGGGGGTACAATGTTTCAAATGGGATATATTTAGACAAAAATTTAAACCTAACTATTACATCATTTTCTTTGAATATTTACAAGACAAATAATTTGCACAATTAAATGGAAATTGAAATAAATATGTAAAAATGCAAAAAGAATTTTTATGTGTATGAAAAAAAGAATATTATTTATGTGAAATAAAAAGGGAAATAAAAAGGTATTATTTTTGGAGTATTTTCAAATTTAGGGCAAAACCCTAATTTTTAATCAAAGGGGTATTAATCAATTAATTCATATAATATTTATTATTTACATACAAAAAATAAAATAAAATATTGTATATTTGTAAAAAGGGCATTTTTTAGTATTAAATATTAAAAAATAAAATATGTACATTTTTTGGTATTTTTATCCTAAGCACATTAATATATACCTATATATTCATATTATTTACAAAATATGTATTACATATATTAATTAATAATATTTAATATCTAAATAAAAAAGTATTTTTCTATAAAATATTTTCAGGAAGTAAAAATAAGATAAAAGTGTATAAAAAATATATTTGTGCTATTTTTGTATTTTTAAACAAAAGGTATATATTTATTCATTTATGTTCAAACTAAAAGAAAAATCAAATAAATACCTAATAAAATCAAAAATGGTGAGAAAAAATATTTTTATATTTTTAATATGCTGAGAAAAAATAAATGAGTCAATTAAAAAAGGAAAAAATCAAAAATCATCAAAAATAAAGCAAATGGGCTCAGGGGGTATAAAACCAAAAAGGTGGTGCAAAAAGGAAAGTCAACATAAGCCCAGCCCATGAAGACCTTTCTTCAACCTCTGAACAACAATATTCAAAAAACGCGCGCCCTGTTCTTCATCTTCTAACTCCTGATTCCTGGCTTATTAATGAAAACTCATAACATGAAAAATGTTCAGCATCAAGAGACGAATCTAACCATATGCAGAACTTGATCTAACTCTCTAAGATGAGGGAGAATTTCTTCTCCCCCAAATCCTAACCTAGATTTTCTGCCATTTTCAAACCTCAAATTCTCACAGCTCAAGTAAAAGAAATGAAAAGTAAAAACATGTACATGTTCAGTGGCATGAGTAGAACATTGTTTATTCACAAACTTAGAGTTAATGATGCTTGATAAGAGAGATAGAAGTTCACCAAGATACCTGTTCAACTGGAGTTATATCTGGCAATGAGGGAGCTTTCAGTGCAAGGTGATGATTGGAAAAGCTTCCTTGAGGTCCAGGGATGCTATTCCAATGTTTACTTTGTCTTGAAAGCTTCTGAATCGTGCTAGAGCACTTCACCTGCAAAACAAGAAACTGAAAATGGTGGAAGTGGTTAGAGGGATTACAGGTCGTGTTTCAAGTCATGGTTAGCTTGCATAGATGCTAGGGAATGTGTGTGAACTGGTTTGGGCAAGAGAGCTTGAGGGAAATGGAAGATGGCACTCAAACTGCAGGCCTGACCCTGTTTTTGCAGTTTGAAGATGATTTTGAGATTGGGAGTGTTTGAGAGGTGCTAGGGTCGTGCAAAAGCTTGGTTGAGATGTCTTGAGTATGTTTGTCAAGTTCACTTAAGGGTTTGTAAGCTGATATGAGAGTTGGTTTGAGTTATGATGTGTTTCTTACACTTTAAGCAAGCCATGGTTACTTTGTGCCTCTAGCCTGTACAGGCCCTCATACTATGCTGCATAATCCCTCCTTGATCAGTGTGATTAACACATAAACTTGTGCCCATTAGATATGGACTGTACTTCTTGGATTTGTAATTGGACATAAAGTGAAACTTTTGCAAAAATGGATATAATGCTTTTTCCAATTTGGGATTAATCCATCATACAATGCTTTAGCTCATGAAACAAGGTCTTAGCACAATGAACATGCATTAAATTATTGAGTTTTGGATGGTTTTAGGACCTGTAATCAAGGGGCATGCTGGTTTGAGAAGTTTGCACAAATTATGAACATGAAAAATAGCCAATTCAAAAGTGAGTTTTTGCCAAATTGTGAAATTCGAATCTCTCAAGTCATGAGGTTGTTTGATGAGTTCTTGGACATTTTGGAAAGCTTGGAATGTGTACTACAATCCATCTTTGAAATTAAAATTGAAATTCCAAGTGGAAGTGTATGGAAAATGGCCTTGAAGTGGGGTAGAAAACCTTGTCAAAATAGGTCAAAAATTCACTAAGTTAAGAATGGTTTAATGCCCTTATTCAAAAATTTGTAACTTGAGATACAAGCCTCAAATGGGAAAACTTTGTGAATCAAAGTTGTAGATTATGCAACAAGCTACAACTTTCATGTTTTGACTTTTGTTTGAATCCAAATGGATCTTGGTGAAAAAGTGGGGCAAAGTTGGGGGAAAATTAGGGTTTTTTATAACTTAGAAAAATTCTAAGTTATGAAAAATTCTAATTTCTAACCCTAATTTTGCATTTTGTGATTTCTTGATGAACAAGTTTCATGATTTGGCATGTTTTGATGAAAAATGAATCTTGACTCTTGATTTTGACCAAAAAGTCAAAGTTTGACTTTTCAGTATACAGTCAAAATTGATCAATTGACTGGGAAATTCAACTGTCAATCTTGTGTACTTGAGATCTTTTGAGTTTGTTGAGCATGTTAAGATAATTCCATGGGGTCCTTGAGTCCATATATGAGCTTGGTTTGCCATTGGTTGGGTCAAACAGTCAAAAATTGCCTTTGTGCAGTCAAAACCCTAAAAATGACCATTTTGCCCTTTTGGTGATCTGATCAAATTTCTTGTGGAATTGTGATCCAAACTTGATCAAATGGTCAATATGAGTTCATAATGTTGATGTGGGTCAATTTTCATGAGGTTTGACTGTTAATTGGCCACAGTTGACTTTTTCCCCAATACAGCTGACTTTTAGGTCAACTGGCCAATTGACTGGGCAAAACTTGGAATCAAAGCTTGAAACTTGGTATGGATAAACTTGGGAGTCCAATATGAAGCATGAAAGTCATCTTAAGCACTTTAGGTCAAAACATATTTGTGCAAACATAAACCCTAATTTGGGTCCACAGTGCAAGGAGAAGTCTTGAGCAGATGAAACCCTAACTGGATCTTAGGCTTCAAAGGTTATGTGATGAGAAATCATTGAGAAATGGGAGGGCAAATTTTGGGGTACAACAGTTGCCCCTGTTCAATCTTCTTGAATCCGAAGAGTTAGATTGGCAAGTTTGCCTTTCGTGACTCGAGGGTAAAAGGAGATTGGACACTAGAGTGCCCGGAAATTTGCACTCGTCAAAGCAATGAATGCGGGAATGGGCTTAGAGATGCCATTTGGAGATGGGCTTAGAGATGCCATCTTGAGAGGGTAACAGAGATCCTGTCGGGGATGGGCTTATAGATGCCATCTGGAAGGGAATATCAGGAAGGTGTCCAAGCTTTGGACCATCTCTGAACTGGGGGTCTGAACCAGCAATAGATTGACATCCGTTGTTGGGAGGAATCCGTAAACTGTTTTTTCATAAATTTGGAGAAGAAACTGAACAAGCGATAGGTTAACATCCGTTACTTGGAGAACCCGTAAACTGTTTTCAGAAATCTTGAAGTTTTGAATAAGCAATAGAGCAACATCCGTTGTTGGGAAGCGTCCGTAAACTGTTTTCAAAGATTGATAAGAGTCTGAACAAGTTGGTAGATTAACATCCGTGGTTGGGAAGAATCCGTAAACTGTTTTCAGAAGTCTTGAGAAGAATCTGAACAAGTGATAGGTTAACATCCGTTACTTGGAGAACCCGTAAACTGTTTTCAGAAGTCTTGGGGTTGAATAAGCAATAGAGCAGCATCCGTTGTTGGGAAGCGTCCGTAAGCTGTTTTCAAAAGTTGCATCTGAACAAGTGATAGATTGACATCCGTTGTTGGGAGGAATCCATAGACTGTTTTCAGAAGTCTGGAGAAGAAACTGAACAAGCGATAGGTTAACATCCGTTACTTGGAGAACCCGTAAACTGTTTTCAGAAATCTTGAAGTTGAACAGGAACCGGTATAAGGTTGCTTGATGATGAGTCCGTGTAAAACTGCATCTGAAACTGTTAAGGATAGCTTTTTACTCTTATCCTGAAAAGGACAAAATGTTAGCTAGACACAAAATTATGTTGCATGAAATGTATGATGCAATATATGGGATATCAATGGTATGACATGAATGTAATGAATGTGCATGTAAGCCGATGAGCTGTCTTGTTGGGGATAGATGAATCCTGGATGGCTGAAGATAAAAGCATCGTGACTGCTGCCGGGAAGAATAAATCCTTGGATGTGACTGGGGAATAAGGAGCTTGGGTTGCATACCAAACCTCTGGGGAATTCCTGATGACTTCTACTGGGGAGTACCAACCTAGTAGACTTCTGCTGGGGATGCAAGAATGAGAATCTTCAGTCTGGCGGGAAGCATCTCTGGCGACCTTACTGGGGACTCAAGGTTTTGTTCTCCTAAAACTCTGTGGGGAAAAGGTTCATTAGTTTGGCTCCGCTGGGGATTGATAATTTGAAGCTTTAGCTCGGCTGGGGACACTGAAACTTAAACTCTGAGGGGAATTGAATTTCGGAGGATTCTCTGGCTGGGGATTTGCAAAGATAAGTTACTGCTGGGGAATTTTGATGAACTCCGCTGGGGATAGGAAGAATTCTGGCGAGTGCGATCTTCCGTGGTTGTTAGCTGAGGATAACCCAGTTATAAGGCCTTGTGAGGAATAACTTTGAATAAAACTCGGGAGAGACGTCCGTACTCTGCAGGGAATAAGCTTCCAGCATCTACTGGGGGTGAGTTTCAAGATTTGCTAGGGATATGGATTCCAAATCTCCCGGGGGTTTCCTTTGAAGGGTATCAGGATATCCAACTGTACCTTCGACCTATCGGTAATCCTCTTTCCCGACTCATAAGAAAATGATTATGTTTCAAATGCATATGCCTATTTAACAAAACATTGGACGTTTCTCAAAATAAAACAAATAGTGCAAGAGAAAAGAAAAGGAAATGACACAAATTTCTGGGAAAAGTATTTGTATTGATTTTCTTTGAGTATATTTGTACAAAGGAGACAATCATCCTAGTAAGAGGATTTTGTCGTAAATATTTGAAAAATTTATACAAAATAAAGATGGCTATGTGAAATAATTTCATGGGATTCCATTCTGCTACCGCCTTCACAACTCTGAATATCTGTCTATTCAATGCTTCGTTCGCCGATGACTGGATTGATCAGAAACCCGGAACTGGTTGATGAAGAGATTGTTTTTGAAGTGATCTGACGAGACATAGTCATACGCTTTAATTCCCTAACTTTTGTCTGAATCGCCCTTTCGGGTTTTCGATCCACCGGGAAACCCCTTTTTGCCCAAGCCGCCCTTTCGGGTTTTCAACTTGCCGGGTGTACAAATTTTTGTTTTTATCCCTAATTTTTGCCTGAATCGCCCTTTCGGGTTTTCGATCCACCGGGATGCCCATTTTTGCCCAAGCCGCCCTTTCGAGTTTTCGACTTGTCGGGTTATTTTATGCGTAGTATCTTTTAACTATGTCTGCATTCGCAGGGTGCGGCAAATCGTCGCCGTCCATGGTGGTCCGAATCATTGCACCACCAGAAAATATGCTCTTAATCACAAATGGTCCTTCATATGTAGGAGTCCATTTGCCCCTGGGATCATTTTGCGGCAAGATAATCCGCTTGATTATGAGATCTCCGACTTGATACACTTGACGTCTGACTTTCTTATTGAAGGCCTTGATCATCCGTTTTTGATACGTCTGACCATGGCATATAGCGGCAAGTCGCTTTTCGTCGATCAGATTGAGTTGATCAAGTCGGGTCTGCATCCAATCATCTTCATTCAAACCTGCATCCTTCATAATCCTTAGAGAAGGGATCTGGACTTCCATAGGCAAAACAGCTTCCATGCCATAAACCGGAGAAAATGGGGTTGCCCCAGTTGAAGTACGTGTCGTCGTACGGTATCCATGCAGAGCAAACGGTAACATCTCATGCCAGTACTTGTAAGTGACTGTCATTTTCTGAATGATTTTCTTAATGTTTTTGTTCGCAGCTTCAACAGCACCGTTCATCTTCGGCCGATAGGGAGATGAATTGTGATGATAAATCTTGAACTGTTCGCACAATGCAGTGATCATTGTGTTATTCAGATTTGTACCGTTGTCCGTGATGATCCTGTCTGGAACACCATACCGACATATGAGATTTTGCTTGATAAAGCGGGCAACCACATTTTTGGTGACAGAGGCGAAGGAAGCTGCTTCGACCCATTTAGTGAAGTAGTCAATGGCAACCAGGATGAAGCGATGTCCGTTGGAATCCGTGGGCTTGATCTCTCCAATCATATCAATGCCCCACATTGCAAAGGGCCACGGAGCAGTCAGGACGTTGAGAGGAACCGGAGGAATATGAACTTTGTCAGCGTAGACTTGACACTTGTGGCAAGTACGGGAATGTTGATGGCAATCAGCTTCCATGGTAGACCAGTAATAGCCTGCCCTCAGGATCTTCTTAGCCATTGTATGCCCGCTCAAGTGAGTGCCAAATGTGCCGCTGTGTATATCAGTCATGATCAACTCTGCCTCAGCTTTATCTATGCATCAGAGTAATACACAATCATGGCTTCATTTGTAAAGGATGCCGTTTCTCAGGAAGAACTTAGCAGCAAATTTCCTTAAGAACTTCTTATCATTCACGGAAGCTCCTTCAGGATAATCTCTAGTCTCGAGATACCTTTTGATTTCATGAAACCAAGGTTGTTCCATTACTTCTTCGGTATTAATCTCGTGACAATGCGCAGGTTCATCCATTCGCTCGATGGTGATTTGGGGAGCCTCGTTATCCCAGTTGAGTTTAAACATGGAGGACATTGTGGCTAGAGCATCTGCTAGCTGATTCTCTTCTCGCGGAAAATGCTCGAAGGTAATTTGCTCGAAATGAGGTAACAATGTCAAGACATGTTCTTTGTATGGGATAAGATTAGGATGTTTGGTATCCCAGTCTCCTTTGATTTGACTGATAACCAAAGCCGAGTCCCCAAATACGATCAAAGATTTGATCCCCAAGTCTATAGCAGCCTTGAGACCAAAGATGCAAGCTTTATACTCAGCCATGTTGTTCGTGCAGCTGAAGCAAAGTCGGGCCGTGAAAGGCGTGTGACAACCTTCTGGAGAAATGAGTACTGCGCCAATACCGTTTCCAAGCGCATTTGAAGCACCATCAAAGTACAGGGTCCATCGGGATCCCCTTTCGGGTCCGTCATACGGTCCGTCACCTTCAACGTTGTCCAAATTCATGATGTCCTCGTCTGGGAAGTCAAATCTCATGGGCTGATAATCTTCGATAGCCTGATGAGCCTGATGGTCAGCTAATACACTCCCTTTTATAGCTTTTTGGGTGGTGTACTGGATGTCATACTCGGTTAAGATCATTTGCCATCTAGCTATCCTTCCAGATAAAGCGGGCTTCTCGAAGATATACTTGATAGGGTCCATTTTGGATATCAACAAGGTAGTATGAGTCAGCATATACTGTCTTAGTCGGCGAGCAGCCCATACCAAAGCGCAGCAAGTTTTCTCGAGCAGTGAGTAGCGAGTCTCACAGTCGGTAAAATTTTTGCTAAGGTAATAAATAGCATGCTCTTTTCGACCAGACTCGTCATGCTGGCCCAAAACACACCCCATTGAGTTATCCAAGACGGTTAAGTACATGATCAATGGTCTTCCTTCGACGGGTGGCATCAGAATAGGAGGTTCTAGCAAATACTCCTTGATTCTATCAAAAGCAGCTTGTCAATCGTCGTTCCATTCCACTACCTGATCCTTTTTCAAGAGTTTGAAAATTGGCTCACAGGTAGAAGTCAGATGTGAGATGAATCTGGCAATATAGTTTATGCGCCCCAAGAATCCTCTAACCTCCTTTTCAGTACGGGGAGCAGGCATCTCTTGTATTGCTTTTACTTTTGCCGGATCGACTTCAATGCCTTTGTTGCTTACAATGAATCCCAGGAGTTTACCAGACCTAACTCCGAAAGTGCATTTACTTGGATTCAGCCTGAGCTTGTATTCTTTTAACCTGGCAAACAGCTTTTCCAGATGTTCAAGGTGCTCTTCCTCTGTTTGTGACCGAGCTATCATATCGTCTACGTAAACTTCAATCTCATGATGTATCATATCATGAAATAAAGCTACCATGGCACGTTGATAAGTTGCCCCTGTGTTCTTCAGCCCGAACGGCATCACCTTGTAACAGAAAGTGCCCCATTGTGTGACAAAAGTTGTTTTCTCCATATCCTCGGGAGCCATTTTGATTTGATTGTAGCCCGAGAATCCGTCCATGAAGGAAAACACTTTATGCTGAGTTGTATTGTCGATCAAGATGTCAATATGAGGTAGCGGGAAATCATCTTTAGGGCTGGCCCTATTCAAATCCCGGTAGTCCACACACATTCTGACTTTGCCATCTTTCTTCGGTACTGGCACGATGTTAGCGACCCATTGAGGATAGGACGTAACAGCCAGAAAGCCAGCATCGAATTGTTTCATTACTTCCGCTTTGATCTTTTCGGACATGTCAGGCCTCATTCGGCGAACTTTTTGCTTGATTGGTGGATAGTCTTCTCTTGTGGGGAGACGATGAACCACGATGTCTGTGTCTAGACCCGACATGTCTTCGTAGGACCAAGCGAAGATTTCAACATACTCATTTAACAACTGTACCAAGCGCTCCTTGACTTTTGGTTCCAGATTGGCACCTACTTGCACCTCCTTCCGGTCCTCCTCGGTTCCCAAGTTAACAGTTTCCAATGGCTCTTCATGCGGTAAGATGGCCCTTTCCTCTTGTTGCAGAAGCCTGGCTAGTTCCCCGGGTACTTCACAACCTTCGTCATCTTCATACTCGGCTAGATTGACCAGATCTTCAGAGTTATTGAAAGATACAGCAGAATAGTCACCCATGGAATCCGGAGTGGATGGGTACCTGCATTGGTGAGTGTGGGTGTGTGTAAGGGATAGCCATCCTTAAACAAAAAATGCAAAAGGAAAGAAAATGAACATAAGCAGTTTATCAAATGAAAAACGTCCAATGAATCATTAAACATGGCATATGAATATGAAAAATAATCAAAACCCTTACAAGTAGACCTACGTGCTCCGGGCAAGGCAGGAGGTGAAAAGATAATGTACGGATTGTTTTGAAAGTAAATATTACAGACCAAATAGGAAATGTTTAACAGGTAAATTACTGATGAATAAAAGTGATGGGGACAAAGTCCTTAGCCTCCCAATTGCTCAATCCTCCTTTGACAGTTGGATAAATCCACTCTTCAATGTTGCTTTCTTTATCCTCATCCTCCAAAGCGTTGATTCCGTAGGGAGAAATTTTGACTGGCGCTCTTTCAATCTTCGCACGGCGCATAGCTTTCTGGCCAGCGGTTGTGAACCCTAATCCAAACTTGTCAGTCTTATGCGGAATGTCAGGTAACTGCCCCCATGCTGAATTCTTCCCTTCTTTTATTGCGGCCCTTGCATCCTCCAGAGATGCCATCCTGGCCATCTGTCTTGGTGTCTCAGCCGTCAACTTCGCTACTGCTATTTCAGGAAGGACTTCTTCGAAATGTTGAAACGGTGTCTCAATGAACTCTCCTTCAACCTCCACATACCGGAAAGAATTTAAGTGGCTAATCATGTACTCTTCTTCGCCATGGACAGTGATGATCTTTCCCTTGACAGGATACTTCAACATCTGATGCAAGGAGGAGGTGACTGCCCCAGCATGGTGTATCTAAGGCCTACCCAGCAAGCAAGAGTATGATGGACGGATGTCCATCACATAGAAAGTGGATTTAAACACCTCGGCGCCTATCTTGATGGGAATTTCAACCTCTCCATGGACCATTCTCTTTGAACCATCGAAAGCTCTGACAACAATATCACTCGGCTTCAATTCTAACCCTTCACAATCTAGTCGGTCCAAGGCCTTCTTAGGAAAAACATTCAGCAACGAACCGGTATCAACCAAAACATGTGCAAGAGTGGTTCCGCGACACTCGATTGGAACATGCAAAGCATCATTGTGGTTTCTGCCTTTAGGGGTTAGGTCGGCATCAGAAAAACCTAGTCCATTGTCCGCAGTCAGGCTAGCCACGCAATTTTGAAATTGATTCGCAGAGGTTTCCTGGGGCACATGAGCTGCCTTCAGGAATTTTATCAGGGCTTTAGCGTGCGCTTCTGAGCAAAGTAGTAGTGCCAGCATGGAGATCTTAGAGGGGGTTTGCCCCAACTGTTCCACCACATCATAATCACTTCTCTTGATTATCCTCAAAATCTCGTCCATTTCCTTCTTGGAGGTTTCCGGGATAACCAAGGGTTGAGCCCTCGTCCTGACGGGCTCATCTTGGATTCCCTTACCTTTGTCAGCAGCGGTAGGAGAGATAGTACTAGGAACAACAACGTCTTCAATCAGAGGAGTTCTAGCAGAGAGTTTTATTGGTGCAGGGATGACTTCGTTAGCTGATGAGGGTCCAAAGACTGCTCTTGGAGGGGCAATCTCTGGAGAAAATATTCTCCCGCTCCTGGTGATTTTGCTGGTGCCCGCAATGTTACTAATGCTGGCTTCTTCATCATCCGAATTTTCTTCAATTACCTCGATTTGCTTGATACCATGGTAGTAAATGTCACCGCCATAGTTCCAAAGTATCGACTTCTCAGAAACATAGGGAACAGGTCCTGGCATTGTTATCTTTAAAGGAACAGATTTTGCAGCTGGTGTAATCTTAACAGGATTTTTGACGGCCTTGGAAAGATTGGCGTGAATGGTTATGATTGAGACATCTTCAGTATGAACTGGAACAGCAGAAACTTTTTCAAACAAAATTTATCGACTATCCATAAGGCCTTGGATGCCTTTCTTCAGTAGCGGACAATCAAACGGCAGAGAGTAGCAACAATAGCAGTCTTCTTTACATCCCGGGAAGATCCCGGCCCTTAACAAATTCAACTTAATGGTTAGCAGTGGAGTGGTCAGATCACTGACATCAGCAACATACAAATCTTCTTCAATGGCATTGACATTTCGGTCGTGCTTCGGCATGGGTGTAGATATCACATTAGGCTTCTCTAGAGCGTCAAACTCTACCTCCTTAGCCTCTATCAGGTCTTGGATTTTATGCTTGAGTGCCCAACAATCATTGGTGTCGTGTCCAACACTGTCTGAATGGTAGGCGCATTTAGCATTGGCATGATAATGCGGAGAGGACGTATTCACATTCTTTGGTGCCTCCTTGATGGTGGCAAGATTCAACTTCAATAGATGGGGAAGCACTTGCGCTGGAGTCATATTAATACGGGTGAACTGCCGTTGTGGCCGTTCCACTCGTTGTTGATTTGGTCTGGACTGGTTATAGCGAGGTTGCTCACTCGGAGTGTTTTGAATCATTACGGCCCCCACAATTGGCCGACGCTCCGTCTTCCCTGCTCTTCTCTGAGAATATACCATAGCTGTCTCCTTCTTAAAAGGTTTCTTCTCAACACTTGCAGCAACACCCTTCTGAATCTTTCCTGACTTGATGCCAGCTTCTATTCTTTCGCCTGTTAAGATCAAATCGGTAAACCCCGCGGAAGAGTTACCAATTAGATGATTGAAAAATGGCCCAGATAGGGTCCCAAGAAACATATCAACGAGTTCACGGTCGGTTAAAAGAGGCTGCACCCTGCCAGCCAAATCCCTCCATTTTTGTGCATATTCTTTGAATCCCTCACTTGTTCCTAGTGACATACCCTGAAGTTGGGTACGAGTAGGAGCAAGATCAGAATTATACTGGTATTGTTTGTAGAAAGCGGTGGCCAAATCTTCCCAATTTCTGACACTGGTTCCTTCTAGCTGATAAAACCACTCCAACTGAGCTCCCGACAGGCTGTCTTGAAAGAAATGAATCCAGAGGTTTTTATCTGCCGTATAGGGTTGAATCTTTCTCACGTAGGACCTGAGATGCATTTTTGGACAGGACATCCCATCATACCTCACAAACACTGGCACTTTGAATTTTGGGGGAATCACAATCCCGGCGACCAAACCCAAGTCTTCGAAATCCAAACCCGGTACTCTTTGTAGCTCCATGGCGGCCAACCTGTCTTCTAAACCCTTGTACTTATCATCAGCTGGAGGATATTGCTGGTTAGAATAATCTTAATCCTCTTCAACCTCTTCTTCCTCTGCATCAGACTCGGAAGGCACCGCAACTCCATCTCTTTTACTAGTCCCTTCATCAGAAGTAGGAGGAAATTCAAGCACTCTCCGAGCTTCTCTGTCAAATCTTCTCCCCAAAGTAGCCACCCCAATCCTCTTTTTCTTCTTCTTCACTGGGTCCTTATTCCCCAATTGAGTCTTGATATCCTCCTGGCTTTTAACCAAGGTCATCAGGAGTTGCTGGAATTGTGCATTCTGAGCTTGTAGGTCTTTGACTGTTTGCTCGAGATCCATCCTACTGAAATAAACAGCAGACAGATAAGGAAACCTGGAGTGAGACCTGCTTATGCACATGATGAATGGTATGCTGATGTATGCAATGCATTCAAGGATTTAGAACATTCAAAATTGTTTCAGACAAAGAAGAACGCACGTCATATTAATAAGAAGAAATTTGTTAGTACATAAATGCCCCATGGGCCAAATATTACAAAATAAACTTCTTAAGGCAGAAAGACATTGCGCATCCTCTTTGGTGCGATGTAGGTGTTGAGGGCCTCTTGCTCGTGGAGTCGGCGGGTAAGCTCTAGAACCTTCTTTTCACTGGCGTAGTAGCTAGCTTCAAAAGTGTTTCGTTCCTCCTTGAGCTGAATCCAACTTTTCTGCATTTCCTCCCACGATGTAGGCATGTCTAGATGCAGGATGGTGTAGGGAACCTCTCCTTCATTGACGGGCTCTTTAATCACTGGGAGTACATGAGGATAAGGCATCATTAGAATTTGGGCTCGGGCTCGTACCCACTTGAGATAGGGCTCAAGAGGGATGGAGTTCTTGTGTCCCAGAGTCTTGCTATCAACCTTGTTGAGTTTTCCCCAAGCTCTGATGAATCTTTGGCGAAGTCCTTGCGTATCGTTGTCGAAGTCAAAAACTAGGCTAGGAATCAACATATCATGAGGGCCATCCCTCTGTGCATATCCAAATTTCCTCAAAGCTAGGCAAGGGTTGTAGGTGATGCCTCCCCTGATTCCAAGTAAAGGAACATTAGGAAACTCTCTGCAACGATCGATGATGATGACATTTTCTCTGGACCGAGAACACCAATGCACATCAGAGTGAGTAAGAGTCATCAACCGTTGGGACCACCTTGAGCCTTGGTCATTCTTCAAGACAGATTGTGGAAGGTACGAAATAAACCACCTTGCAAGGATAGGAGTACAGCACATGAGAACACCCCTCTTTCTCATTGTTCGTGTGTAAAATGAGTGAAGGATGTCCCCAAGCAATGTTGGTATTGGATTTCTGGACAAGAAGATTTTGACGGCGTTAACATCTACCAATTGGTCAGGATTTGGGAACAAGACCAACCCATAGATAAGGAGTGCCACAATTTCTTCAAAGGCTTGTAGGTCCAATGAATTCCAACATTCTTGTGCCTTTTCAAACAAGAATTTTGCTAAGAATCCCTTGACGCCGCTTCTGGTTTCCCAATGGCCCTTGATGTCGGATGGTTGTAGATGTAATGCTCGAGCAACATCTTCCGGCTTTGGTTCCTTTTCCGTACCGTTAAAGGGTAGTTGATTAAGGATAGGGATTCTTAGGAGTTGAGAGAACTCCTCCAAAGTGGGTACCAACTGATAATCAGGGAAAGTGAAGCAGTGGTGAAGAGGGTCAAAGAACTGGAATAGCACTTTCATCATGTCTTCTTCAATATTGGTGTTGACTAGGCTGAGCAGTCTACCATGTCTTTCACTGAAGGATGAATTTTCCGGAATTCTTGAGGTGAGCTCTTTGAGTTGAGGAGAGATTCTCACAAGGTTGACTTGGATGGTATTTCTGCGAGGAATTTCCATGACCTACAAAACAAGAACAAAGATGAAGATCCAAACCCTTGAAATGGTTAGTAAATGCATATGATGCTTCATGATGTTTATGATGTATGCACAAAACATATGTACAAGCAAATCACACCAAACCCTAGTTTCAGGCTTGCATGGGGTTTCATAGGTGAGTACCCTCTTGAGTGTAGTTGGCTTAAAAACCTGTCCTATAAATAGTAATCGGGTTCTAAGGAGCTCAATATCACGGGATTGTTTTCATCGTTCATCGTTTTGGTTTAGCCACTTAACTAGCGACCAAAGCCGGTCATCTCACTACCCCTAATAAAAGGCCAAGATGGTCAAGTAAGGTTCTAGGTCATTAGTGCTTAGTGACATCACTCAGCGGCCCTGTACTCTCCTTGATTGAACTCAAGGGTTACCGGTACTCACAAATATGTCGCACTAATATAGTTATTGCTTCGACCGTGTCGGTATACCCCGCACAGTTTCCACAACGTATTGCTATCTATGAATGTTTCCCAAAATCTGGGTGGAGGATTGCAAACCCAAACAATAGAGCCAAGATATAAAGCAATCAATTCAAACAATTAGTCATGCAAGAGGGTGATCTAAGCCCTAAGGTTACTCCACTTTAAAAAATTTTCCCCAGCAGAGTCGCCAATTCTGTGATACGGTGGGAGAACTGACTTGAGGTTTTGCGTTTGTTTTCGCAAATGTTTCGGTTGAGCAAGAGTCGCCACCGACTTTTTATTTTATCCTAAGGAAAGGTTTAAAAAGCACAGCAAAAACCTTTGAGATTTTTCTTGGGTTCAGGGAGTAGATTATAGAAAGGGAAGGTATTAGCACCCTTTCTATCCATGGTTATCCATGGGCTCTTAGGTACTTGCTTAGATCAACTTGCCTTGGTTTTCAATTGTTTGAAATGGTGCTTGGTGTGTGTTTTTTTGAAAATGTTTTGAAAAGATGCCTTGTATAGGCTACCCTTGTAACAATTCTTTACTCGAATGTTTTACAAAAGGTGTTTTGTCTTTAGAAAAGATGTTTCAAGGTTTTTTGAAAGCTTGTTTTTTTGAAAGTGTTTGTGGAGTGGGTTTTGAAAATAGGCAAGTGTTTTCTTTGCAAATTGGCAAGTACTTAAGAGTTATCTACCCTAAAATTTTCTCAAAGATTTTTGTTATGTTTTAAACCTTTTGACAATTTTGTTCCACCATTGCATTTGGTGGACAATCTTGTCTTAGGAGGTGAAAGGGACGGGCGTGGGTCATCGTTTAGACCATAATTGCAATAGTGTTAAATGTCTTTTGGGCAATTTTTCTTTAAAAGGGACTTGATCATTCATTTAGGCAACATTTTGGGGGACTATGATCATTTGATTGCTTGTTTTACCCAAAGAAATTCAACATGCAATATGGCCCAATTATTTGAAGGCAACAAAGTGGAATACCCTAGGGGTGCAAGTGTGAAATGTGTTGTCCATTTTCATGCTTGTTTATCTTGAGTTATGTCCAACTATTTTGTTCGTTTTATTCGCATACAAACCCTAATTCTAGCATGGTAGGTTTAGAAAGCATTAAAGTGCGAAATTTAAATTCCTACACTATTACAACACAATAATATGGGGAGGGGGTACAATGTTTCAAATGGGATATATTTAGACAAGAATTTAAACCTAACTATTACATCATTTTCTTTGAATATTTACAAGACAAATAATTTGCACAATTAAATGGAAATTGAAATAAATATGTAAAAATGCAAAAGGAATTTTTATGTGTATGAAAAAAAGAATATTATTTATGTGAAATAAAAAGGGAAATAAAAAGGTATTATTTTTGGAGTATTTTCAAATTTAGGGCAAAACCCTAATTTTTAATCAAAGGGGTATTAATCAATTAATTCATATAATATTTATTATTTACATACAAAAAATAAAATAAAATATTGTATATTTGTAAAAAGGGCATTTTTTAGTATTAAATATTAAAAAATAAAATATGTACATTTTTTGGTATTTTTATCCTAAGCACATTAATATATACCTATATATTCATATTATTTACAAAATATGTATTACATATATTAATTAATAATATTTAATATCTAAATAAAAAAGTATTTTTCTATAAAATATTTTCAGGAAGTAAAAATAAGATAAAAGTGTATAAAAAATATATTTGTGCTATTTTTGTATTTTTAAACAAAAGGTATATATTTATTCATTTATGTTCAAACTAAAAGAAAAATCAAATAAATACCTAATAAAATCAAAAATGGTGAGAAAAAATATTTTTATATTTTTAATATGCTGAGAAAAAATAAATGAGTCAATTAAAAAAGGAAAAAATCAAAAATCATCAAAAATAAAGCAAATGGGCTCAGGGGGTATAAAACCAAAAAGGTGGTGCAAAAAGGAAAGTCAACATAAGCCCAGCCCATGAAGACCTTTCTTCAACCTCTGAACAACAATATTCAAAAAACGCGCGCCCTGTTCTTCATCTTCTAACTCCTGATTCCTGGCTTATTAATGAAAACTCATAACATGAAAAATGTTCAGCATCAAGAGACGAATCTAACCATATGCAGAACTTGATCTAACTCTCTAAGATGAGGGAGAATTTCTTCTCCCCCAAATCCTAACCTAGATTTTCTGCCATTTTCAAACCTCAAATTGTCACAGCTCAAGTAAAAGAAATGAAAAGTAAAAACATGTACATGTTCAGTGGCATGAGTAGAACATTGTTTATTCACAAACTTAGAGTTAATGATGCTTGATAAGAGAGATAGAAGTTCACCAAGATACCTGTTCAACTGGAGTTCTATCTGGCAATGAGGGAGCTTTCAGTGCAAGGTGATGATTGGAAAAGCTTCCTTGAGGTCCAAGGATGCTATTCCAATGTTTACTTTGTCTTGAAAGCTTCTGAATCGTGCTAGAGCACTTCACCTGCAAAACAAGAAACTGAAAATGGTGGAAGTGGTTAGAGGGATTACAGGTCGTGTTTCAAGTCATGGTTAGCTTGCATAGATGCTAGGGAATGTGTGTGAACTGGTTTGGGCAAGAGAGCTTGAGGGAAATGGAAGATGGCACTCAAACTGCAGGCCTGACCCTGTTTTTGCAGTTTGAAGATGATTTTGAGATTGGGAGTGTTTGAGAGGTGCTAGGGTCGTGCAAAAGCTTGGTTGAGATGTCTTGAGTATGTTTGTCAAGTTCACTTAAGGGTTTGTAAGCTGATATGAGAGTTGGTTTGAGTTATGATGTGTTTCTTACACTTTAAGCAAGCCATGGTTACTTTGTGCCTCTAGCCTGTACATGCCCTCATACTATGCTGCATAATCCCTCCTTGATCAGTGTGATTAACACATAAACTTGTGCCCATTAGATATGGACTGTACTTCTTGGATTTGTAATTGGACATAAAGTGAAACTTTTGCAAAAATGGATATAATGCTTTTTCCAATTTGGGATTAATCCATCATACAATGCTTTAGCTCATGAAACAAGGTCTTAGCACAATGAACATACATTAAATTATTGAGTGTTGGATGGTTTTAGGACCTGTAATCAAGGGGCATGCTGGTTTGAGAAGTTTGCACAAATTATGAACATGAAAAATAGCCAATTCAAAAGTGAGTTTTTGCCAAATTGTGAAATTCGAATATCTCAAGTCATGAGGTTGTTTGATGAGTTCTTGGACATTTTGGAAAGCTTGGAATGTGTACTACAATCCATCTTTGAAATTCAAATTGAAATTCCAAGTGGAAGTGTATGGAAAATGGCCTTGAAGTGGGGTAGAAAACCTTGTCAAAATAGGTCAAAAATTCACTAAGTTAAGAATGGTTTAATGCCCTTATTCAAAAATTTGTAACTTGAGATACAAGCCTCAAATGGGAAAACTTTGTGAATAAAAGTTGTAGATTATGCAACAAGCTACAACTTTCATGTTTTGACTTTTGTTTGAATCCAAATGGATCTTGGTGAAAAAGTGGGGCAAAGTTGGGAAAAATTAGGGTTTTTTATAACTTAGAAAAATTCTAAGTTATGAAAAATTCTAATTTCTAACCCTAATTTTGCATTTTGTGATTTCTTGATGAACAAGTTTCATGATTTGGCATGTTTTGATGAAAAATGAATCTTGACTCTTGATTTTGACCAAAAAGTCAAAGTTTGACTTTTCAGTATACAGTCAAAATTGATCAATTGACTGGGAAATTCAACTGTCAATCTTGTGTACTTGGGATCTTTTGAGTTTGTTGAGCATGTCAAGATAATTCCATGGGGTCCTTGAGTCCATATATGAGCTTGGTTTGCCATTGGTTGGGTCAAACAGTCAAAAATTGCCTTTGTGCAGTCAAAACCCTAAAAATGACCATTTTGCCCTTTTGGTGATCTGATCAAATTTCTTGTGGAATTGTGATCCAAACTTGATCAAATGGTCCATATGAGTTCATAATGTTGATGTGGGTCAATTTTCATGAGGTTTGACTGTCAATTGGCCACAGTTGACTTTTTCCCCAATACAACTGACTTTTAGGTCAACTGTCCAATTGACTGGGCAAAACTTGGAATCAAAGCTTGAAACTTGGTATGGATAAACTTGGGAGTCCAATATGAAGCATGAAAGTCATCTTAAGCACTTTAGGTCAAAACATCTTTGTGCAAACATAAACCCTAATTTGGGTCCACAGTGCAAGGAGAAGTCTTGAGCGGATGAAACCCTAACTGGATCTTGGGCTTCAAAGGTTATGTGATGAGAAATCATTGAGAAATGGGAGGGCAAATTTTGGGGTACAACAAGGACGATCTTCCCGTGGTAATTAGCTGAGGATAACCCAGTTATACCCTGGTGGGGAATAACCTTTGAATAAAGCCGGGGAGACGCGTTCGTGCTTTGCAGGGAATAAGCTTCCAGGATCTATTGGGGATAAGCTTCCAGAGTCTACTGGGGAGGATGATCCAACTTTCCTGGGGAAACTTCTGGACTATACTGGGGAAGTGGCTCCACTGGGGTGTCTGGTATTCCGCCGGGGAACAATCTTATATTAAGACTGTCGGGGATGCTTTCTTAGGAACATCTGTATACTCCGCTGGGGAATATTGAGATTTTCTGGGGGTACCCAACTTCCTTAAGGCTGACAGTAGATTAACTCTGCTTGGGGCGAGCATCGTTGACTTGCTGGAGACACTGTGCCTTTTCGGGGCTGATTGGAAACCAACTCCGCTCGGGGGAGAGTATTCTTCAGCCGAACTTACCTTGGTACCTTGGTGGACAGAGCAACTAGATCGCTTAGACAACTCATTATTGCCCCTGTTTCTGATGTCACCTGTAATTAATCCTTTGTTTCGCATGCAAGTATTTATGAATTAGCAATTAATGTCAAATGCATATATCAAAAATGAACATTGGACGTTCTTCGCAAGACAAAAAAAAAAACAATTGGCAACTTGTCTGAAAAAGTGAATTTGTATTGATTTTTGAATTTTGCCTGTAAATAGGCGTTTGTGTACAAGAGGATGACGTCCTAGTAAGAGAACGCCGCCGAACAACATAGAGTTTATACAATGTGAAAAGGAAAACAAAACAGCTATGCGAAAAATCCCACTGGGTTCCAACTCTGCTATCGCCTTTATGTCTTCAGGCGTCTCATCACTTTACTGCTCAGTTGAAGATGAAGCTGACTGATCGATGTCGTTTTAACCTGATAGTTGATACCGAATTCTGGATGGAAGGTGATCCAATGAGACATAGTATTACGCTTTAATCCCTAACTTTTTCCTGGACCGCCCTTTCGGGTTTTCAGTCCACCGGGATACCCGTTTTTGCCCAAGCCGCCTTTTCAGGTTTTCGACTTGCCGGGTGTACAGATTTTTTATTTCATCCCTTATTTTTGCCCGAACCCTTTTGGTTCGCCGGGAAGCCCTTATTTTTTCCTAGGTGTGTCAACCTAGCGGATCTTTTGTTCATGTGTAGTATCTTTTTACTATGTCTGCATTGGCGGGGTGAGGAAGGTCGTCACCATCCATGGTGGTTAGAATCATAGCTCCTCCTGAGAAGATATATTTAACCAAAAATGGCCCTTCGTACCTAGGGGTCCATTTTCCCCTGGGATCACTTTGAGGAAGAATGATGCGTTTGATTACCAGGTCTCCGACTTGATACTCTTGTCGTCTGAATTTCTTGTTAAATGCCCTGATCATCCGGTTTTGGCACGTTTGACCATGACAAATAGAAGTGAGTCTTTTTTCATCAATCAGGTTTAATTGATCAAGTCGAGTCTGGATCCAGTCATCTTCGCTCAATACTGCATCCTTCATTATCCGGAGAGAGGGTATCTGGACTTCAATAGGCAAGACTGCCTCCATGTCGTAGACCAAGGAAAAGGGTGTTGCCCCTGTTGACGTCCGTGCTGAGGTACGGTACCCATGAAGAGCAAACGGTAACATCTCGTACCAATCTTTATAGGTCACTGTCATCTTCTACACAATCTTCTTGATATTCTCATTTGCTGCTTCGACAGCCCCATTCATCTTTGGCCGGTAAGGAGAAGAGTTATGATGCTGTATCTTGAATTGCTCGCAGAGCTCAGTGATCATCTTGTTGTTAAGATTGGTACCATTATCCGTAATGATCCTCTCAGGTACACCGTATCGACAGATCAGGTTGTGCTGAATGAACCGTGCCACGACGTTCTTGGTTACGGTAGCATAGGAAGCTGCTTCGACCCACTTTGTGAAGTAATCAATCGCTACCAGGATGAAGCGATGCCCGTTGGATGCTGTAGGTCTGATCTCGCCGATCATATCAATGCCCCATATTGCAAAAGGCCAAGGTGCTGTCAAGATGTTCAGAGGAACTGGAGGAATATGCACCTTATCAGCATAGATCTGGCATTTGTGACATGTCCGAGAATGTTGGTAACAGTCGGCTTCCATTGTGGACCAGTAATATCCTGCCCGAAGGATTTTCTTTGCCATGGTGTGTCCACTGGAATGTGTTCCGAAGGTACCTTCATGTAGTTCTGTCATGATTTTTTCTGCTTCAGTCTTATCCACACAACACAGTAAAGTTGAATCATGGTTTCGCTTGTATAGAATGCCATTGCTAAGGAAGAACTTTGCAGCGAATCTTCTCAGAAACTTCTTGTCGTTGACAGATGCACCCTCGGGGTATTCTTGAGCTTCCAGGTACCTCTTCACTTCATGATACCAAGGTTTTTCAATTACCTCTCCAGTCTCAAGATCACAGCAATGTGCAGGTTCATCCAATTTCCAGATAATGATCTGGGGAGCCTCGTCGTCCCAATTGACTTTGAACATAGAAGACATCGTAGCTAGCGCGTCCACCAACTGATTCTCCTCTCTTGGGAAGTGTTCAAAAGTTATCTCTTCGAAATGGGGGATCAATGTCAACACATACTCTTTGTAAGGAATAAGGTTTGGGTGTTTTGTATCCCACTCGCCTTTGATCTGACTGATTACGAGAGCGGAATCTCCGAAGACACTCAGAAACTTGATCCTTAGGTCAATTGCAGCTTGAAGACCCATGATGCACGCTTCATACTCCGCCATGTTATTGGTGCAGTTGAAACATAGTCGGGCAGTAAGTGGAGTATGAGTGCCTTTAGGGGATATGATCACGGCGCCAATACCATTACCCAAAGCGTTTGAGGCTCCGTCAAAGTGCATAGACCATCGGGATCCTTCCTCAGGTCCTTCATCCGGTCCAGGTACTTCACAATCAGTCACTACCATGATGCTCTCGTCTGGAAATTCAAAGTTCATTCATTGATAGTCGTCCACCGCTTGGTGTGCGAAATGTTCTGCCAATATACTTCCCTTGATTGCTTTCTGAGTTGTGTACTGGATGTCGTATTCCGTCAAGATCATCTGCCATCTTGCTATTCTTCCGGACAAGGCGGGCTTTTCGAATATGTACTTGATTGGATCCATTTTTGAAATTAACAGGGTGGTGTGAGTCAACATATACTGTCTCAGCCGGCGAGCAGCTCATACCAAAGCGCAGCAATTTTTCTTGAGCAATGAGTATCAGGTCTCACAGTCGGTAAACTTTTTGCTAAGGTAATAAATAGCATGCTCTTTTCGGCTAGACTCGTCATGCTTCCCCAGCACACACCCCATTGAGCTGTCAAGTACTGTCAAGTATAAGATTAGAGCTCTCCCTTCAACCGGCGGCATAAGAATGGGTGGTTCTTGGAGATACTCTTTGATTCTGTCAAAAGCGGCCTGACATTCATCGTTCCAACGTACTACTTGATCTTTCTTCAGCAGCTTGAAGATGGGTTCACAGGTAGCAGTTAGGTGCGAGATGAATCGGGCAATGTAGTTCAGCCGTCCTAGAAAGCCTCTGACTTCTTTTTCTGTCTTGGATTTCTTGTATGGCTTTCACTTTGGCAGGGTCCACTTGAATACCTTTGTCACTTACGACGAAGCCTAGCAGTTTTCCAGATCTTACTCCAAAGGTGCACTTGTTCGGGTTCAACCTCAGCTTGTACAATTTCAGACGGTCAAACAGCTTCTGTAGATGGTCAAGGTGTTCCTCCTCAGTTTGGGACCTTGCAATCATAACGTCAACGTATACCTCAATTTCATGATGGATCATGTCATGAAACAAAGCAACCATGGCACGTTGGCAGGTTGCCCCAGCATTTTTCAACCCAAAAGGCATGACCTTATAGCAAAAGGTGCCCCACTGAGTAACAAAAGTGGTTTTCTCCATGTCTTCAGGATCCATCTTGATTTGATTATAACCTGAGAACCCATCCATGAAGGAGAATACCTTATTCTGAGCAGTATTGTCAACCAGAATGTCGATATGAGGCAGAGGGAAATCATCCTTGGGGCTTGCCCTATTCAAATCCCTGTAATCAACACACATTCTGACCTTACCATCTTTCTTCGGCACTGGAACCACGTTGGCAACCCACTGAGGGTAAGAAGTCACTGCTAGAAAACCGGCGTCAAATTGTTTCATAACCTCTACTTTGATTTTCTCGGACATTTTTGGACGCATACGGCAGACCTTCTGTTTTACCGGAGGGCATTCTTCCTTGGTAGGCAGGTGATGAACCACAATGTCGGTATCCAACCCAGGCATGTCTTCGTAAGACCAGGCGAAGATTTCCACATAATCATGCAACATCTGAATCAACCGTTGTTTCACACTGAGCTCTAGATTGGCACCAATCTTGACTTCCTTCCTGTCTGTCTCAGTACCCAGATTTACCGTTTCCACTGACTCTTCATGTGGCTGAATGGCCCTCTCTTCCTGGAGTAACAGTCTTGCAAGCTCACCAGGCACTTCACAATCATCTTCACCTTCGTCTTCGGCTAAGTTGATCGGATTTTCGAAGTCATAATTGGCATTAGCAGAGTCGTTACCAGTGAGGTCCAGAGTGGATTGGAACCTGTATGGGTGAGTGTGTGTAAATATAGTTGTTTTGCAATATATATAAAGAAAGAAAGGGAGGCAAGATTTGAAATGCGAAAAACGTCCAATGCTTTTATTCATGATATATGAAAGTGACAAATAATAAGCCCTCACAAATGACGCCACGGTGCCCCGGGTAAGACACCGGGCCATAAAGTTTCAAATTATTGTTTGTTACAAATCCAAAACAAAGGAGTTCATTACTGGGTGACAAAAGTAATAGGTACGAAGTCTCTTGCAGTCCAGTTACTTGGTCCACCGTTGGTCGTCGGGTAGATCCAGCTGTTGAATTCAGATTCCTCCACGTCGTCTTCGTCCCTAATAGCATTTACTCCATGGTTGGGCATGGGAGTTGTCACCACATTAGGCCTCTCGGGAGCCTCGAACTGTACTTCTTTAGCATTAATAAGGTCTTGAACCTTATTCCTCAGAGCCCAACAATCGTCAGTAGAATGCCCCGGGCTATCAGAGTGATAAGCGCAACGGGCATTGGGGTTGTACTTCGGAGAGGTTGTGTTCACTACCTTCGGAGCTTCTTTGACAGTTACCAGATTGGTTGACAGCAGTTGCGGCAATATCTGTGACAGGGTCATGCTGAGCCGAGTGTACTGCCTTTTGGGTCTCTCACCCCTTGGCTGGTTGTATTGCTTAGGAGCAGTAGCAGGCTTTGAAATTACCACCACGTTGACAGCTTGGCGGCGTTCTGGTTTGTTCTGTCTTCTGGGACCATACACAGCACTAGCTTCCTTCTTGAAGGGCTTCTTTTCAGAACTTGAGGAGGCACCTTTCTGTATCTTCCCCGATTTGATACCAGCTTCGATCCTCTCACCAGTCAGGATCAGGTCTGTAAACCCAGCAGAGGAATTACCAATCAGATGGTTAAAGAATGGACAAGACAAGGTCCCCAAGAACATGTCCACGAGTTCAGGATCCGTCAATGGTGGCTGCACCCTGCCAGCCAGGTCTCTCCATTTCTGCGCGTACTCCTTAAAACCTTCACCCGTTCCTAGTGACATACCCTGGAGTCGGGTACGCGTAGGAGCGAGGTCGGAATTGTACTGATACTGCTTATAAAAAGCAGTAGCCAAGTCCTCCCAGTTACGAATATTGGTTCCATCCAGCTGATAGAACCATTCGAGTTGAGTCCCTGAAAGACTCTCCTGGAAGAAATGGATCCATAAGTTCTTGTCCGCAGTGTAAGGCTAGATCTTCCTTACATAAAAACGGAGGTGCAGCTTAGGGCAGGAAGCCCCGTCGTACTTCACAAAGGCAGGTGCCTTGAACTTGTGTGGGATCACCACCCCAGAAGATAACCCTAAGTCTCCAAAATCCAACCCAGGCACACGTTGAATCTCCATAGCATTTAACCGGTCCTCCAGCTATTTGTACCTGTCCTCAGCAGGAGGGTACTGTTCATCGTTGAAATCTATCTCGGTGTCAGAGACCACGGGACTAGGAACCCTTCCCTCTTGGTGACTGCCTTCCCCAACAGATGGAGTAGTCCGCTCAGCTTCATTCTGTAGTGTATTCCCGAGTCTACGTCCAGTGTTGAACAGCACAGTCCTCTTCTTCTTCTTATTCTTCAGGAGCAAAGCCTTAAACTCCTGTTGTCCTTGGGCTATGTTCATGACCATCTCCTGAAACTGGGTGTTCTGGGCCTGGAGGGCCTTGATAGCTTGTTCGATAGTAGGTTCAGGATTCATGATGATTGCTGAAATAAACAGCGAAGAAGATTAAGCAACCTGTAGAGAAAGGGTACCTGTTATGCACATGATGCATGATATGCTATTTATGCAATGCATTCAAGGGTTCGAAAGTTCAAATTCGTTGTAGACAAAAATGAACACACTTTTTATTCGGAAATAATCTGTTCAGTACATCAAGGCCTCATGGGCAAAACATTACAAAAAAATTAATCCCAAAAGACACTGCGTATCCTCTTTGGAGCAATATATGTGTTGAGAGTCTTTTCCTCGTGCAGTAGACAGGTGAGCTCCAAGACCTTCTTCTCACTGGCATGTAGACTGGTTTCAAGAGAATTATGTTCTTCCTTGAGTTGGATCCAGCTCTTCTGCATTTCTTCCCAAGAAGTTGGCATGTCAGGATGTTGGATGGTGTAGGGCACCTCTCCTTCCACAACTGGCTCTTTGATCACAGGGAGAACATGAGGATATGGCATCACCAGCTTCTGGGAGCGGGCTCCTACCCACTTGAGATAAGGCTCCAGGGGGATGGAGTTCTTGTGCCCCAATGTCTTACTATCTACCCTGTTGGGCATCCTCCAAGCTCTGATGAATCTCTGGCGAAGTCCTTGTGCATCGTTGTCGAAGTCAAAAACTATGTCAGGAATCAACATGTCATGAGGGCCATCCCTCCGAGCATATCCAAACTGTCTCAAAGCCAGACATGGGTAGTAGGTAATACCTCCTCTGATTCCAAGTAAAGGAACATTAGGAAACTCTCCGCAACGATCAATCATAGTGACATTTTCTCTGGACCGAGAACACCAATGTATATCAACATGTGTAAGAGTCATCAATCTTTGTGACCATCTCAAACCCCGCTTGTTCTTCAAAACTGATTGTGGAAGGTGCGAAATAAACCACCTTGCCAGGAGAGGAGTGCAACATATGAGAACACCTCTCTTTCTCATGGTTCGAGTGTAACATGAGTGGAGGATGTCCCCGAGCAACGTAGGTATAGGATTCCTAGACATGAAGATCTTGACAGCATTGATATCTATAAGCTGATCTGGATTCGGGAACAACACCAACCCATAGACAAGGAGCGCCACCACTTCTTCAAAGGCTTGTAGGTCAAGGGAATTCCAACATTCTTGGGCCTTCTCAAACAGGAACTTTGCCAATAATCCTTTGATACCACTTCTAACTTCCCAATGTCCCTTGATGTCAGATGGTTGTAGGCATAATGCTTTAGCAACCTCTTCAAGTTTTGGTTCCCTTTTCGTACCGTTGTAGGGTAGTTGACTAAGAATAGGAACCTTCAGAAGTTGAGAAAACTCTTCCAAAGTAAGCACCAATTGATAATCCGGGAAAGTAAAACAGTGGTGCAGAGGGTCAAAGAACTGGAACAACACTTTCACCATATCCTCTTCAATGTTGGTATTGACCAAGCTGATGCGTCTACCATGCCTTTCACTGAAGGAAGAGTTCTCGGGAATCCTGGATGTAAGCTCCTTAAGCTGAGGAGGTATCCTTACAAGGTTGATCTGAATTGTCTTTCTGCGGATAGTTTCCATGTCCTACAAAACAAGAACAAAGATGAAGATTCGAACCCTTGAAGTGGTTAGTAAATGCATATGATGTTGTATGATGCTATGATATTATGATAAAAACACACCACAAGTATTCACAAAAGGCAAACATGATAAGGCACACAAGTCACACCGCAGCCCTTAGATTTTAGGCCAGCATGAAGTTTGGGGTACTACCCTCTTGAAGTTGGTGGGCTCAAAAACCTGTCCTATCAAAAGTAACCGGATTCTAAGGAGCTCAATATCATTGGGTTGTTTTCTGTGTTCATTGTTTTGATTTAGCCACTGAACTGGCGATCAAAATATCCCAAGAAAACAACCCTCAATGAGTGTAGTATCGAGTATCTACCAACTTCGGACTGCACCAAAGTCGGTCATCTCACTACCCCTAAAGAGGCCAGGATGGTCAAGTAAGGTTCCTAAGGGTTGATGCTTCACGACACCACGCGGCGGCCCCGTACTCTCCTTGACTTGACTCAAGGGTTACCGGTACTCACCAAAGTGCCACATCAACGTAGCAAACTGCTTCAACCGTGTCGGTATACCCCGCACAGTTCCCTCACAGTTTGTTGCTACTTTCTAAGAAGGTATTCCCCAGATCCAGGTTAGGATCTATGAAACTCCCAAAGCAGGCCCACAATATTTAAAGCAAACAGAGCAAGCAATTGAAAACATAAGAGTGGTCTAATTCCTAAGGTACACCTCACTTTCAGTCTCCCCAGCAGAGTCGCCAGTTCTGTGATCGGTGGAAATAGAACTGACTGTTTTTTTTAAGCTGGTTCGCGAAATGTCGCGGTAAGCAAGAGTCGCCACCGTCTTTTATGTTCTCCAACATGGAAAGGACAAAAGCACAGCAAAATTCCTTCTTTGAGAATGTTTCTCGGTTCGGGAGGTAGATTTATAGAAAGGAAAGGTATTAGCACCCTTTCTATCTGTGGTTATCCACGGGCTCTTAGGTACTTGCTCTTATGTTTTCAAAAATTTGTTTGCTTTTCAAGTGTGTGTGGGTTTTGAAAAAGTTTCATTTGAAAAATTTCCGAGTAACTCTTGTATCTGTCCTCAAGAGTGTAGGAAAAATTTGTTTGAAAACCTTTTGAAAGTGTAGGTGCGAAAAGATGTTTTTGTTTGTTTTGAAAAGAGCAAGTACCCAGGAGAATCTACCTACTCTAAGGAATTAAGCTGTGTAAGAGTCCTTTGGATAGTGCTATCCCACCATTGAGAGGTAGGTAGCACCATCGTTGGAAGTATTCGGGTCAATTCGATTATTAGGGACAGTGTGGTCACCGCAGCAATAGTAGGACACCTTAGAAGTAACCCTAATGTCCTAGATCCTTTTTATCCAAGGCAACCGTTTCGAGGCAACTGGATCTTAGACAGAAGGGCGACCTCTAAGACACCCTATAATTGATGACCACGTTCGAGGCAACCAGTGAGGCGTACCCTAAGAGTGGCATGTGCATGTGTGTTCAATTTCAGTTTATGTTTTTCTTTGAACATGTTATTTGTGAGCTACGGATTGATTTTATTTGTCATACATTCTTGCAGGCATAATTAACAGTTAGGAGTGCGGAAAATAAATTGCGGGAAGATAAATCTAGCTATTACAAGGTGCGGGTCTATACATCGCCAAAAACAAAAACCCGTTTTAAAAATAAGAATGCGAGAAATAATAAATAAAGAGATAAACCTAATTAACTATTACAATTCCGGAGCAGATACAAAATAATGAATTAAAATAAACTGCGCGCGAAAGAATGAATCGGGAACGTCCTAGGGTTTTGACCCTTTTTGAGAATTAAATTAAAAATTAAGCTAATTTACTAATTAATTATTTAATTAAAGAAGAAATGTTTTTTGTGTTTTTTTATATTTTTAATGAAAATAAAATAAAAGGAATTAAAAGTTGTCAAAAGAAAGACCTAATTCTAAATTAATTTTATTTATTGTGAAAAGATTAAAACTAAACCTAATTAAACAACTAAGTTAATTAATGTTAGAATTCATTTACAAAAAAAAAGTGATTTGAAATTAATAAAAATATTTTTTTGTTTTTTTTCTGAATTTTTATGGAAAAATAATTATTTAGTTAATAGTTAATAAAAAAGAATAAAAATAAAATAAGGCAAATGAAAAATAAAAATGCAAACCCAAGGGGGTTTGGGCCAGAATTGAGGTTTGAAGAAGCAAATTGGCCCAATAATGATCAGGCCTGCTTTGACTTTGGAATTGCCTGCAGCATGGGTTGACCAAGAGCATGGTGCTCCTCATCTTTTGGCCTTTGGATCTGTGGGACTGGCCACTTGGCGCCTGGGATCTGGACATGCATGGTGGTCCTGCTTTTGAGAATCTGCACGTGAACATGTAAAGCAAAATAACATGGAAATTATGGGGGACCTGGGATTCGAACCCAGGTCCCAAGGGATTATGCATAAGTGCCTTGGCCAGCTGAGCTGTCTTGTTCAATTGAGATAATAATAATAACAAAATAATATATTGGTGAAACAACGTATATGCTAAAAAAATGAAAAAAACGCACGTTGGTTTGAATTACCCAGTAGCATTCTTCCACGTCCTTCATCTTCTACCTTTTCCTGTAAAAACAAAAGTAATTAGCGGAGGTTTTTAACCCCCACAACATGGAACTGCCAATAATAGCGATTAGCCACCTGATGATCAGAAATTGTTCGCGAGGGTTGGGTTGAATTCGTTTGGCCTTGACGAATTCAACCATAGGCGCCATTAGTCCTAATTTTACCTATGCTGTAAACCCCCAAATTGGAAGCTTTGAAAACCTAGATTCCATCAATGGTGGTTTCGATTCCAGGGCACCATGATGCAATTAACCTATATCATCAGCTTCAGCAAGGTCATAGCAATGTAAAGCAACAATTATATCATGTTAAATATGCAAGAATTATGAGTTTTGATTCTAGAAAAATTAGGCAAACCGTGTGACTGAAGTGGACGATTCCTTGAGTTCTAGCAAGTGGTTTTGATCCCAAATCACTCCTGAAGCTTCCAGCAATAGGTCTGAATCCTTAAATCTCCTTGAAAGGGCTTCTAAGGTGGAATTTAGTTTCAAACTTTTTTGACAGTTTTTGAATTTTGCTCTGGCCGTTTTTAGTGGTCTCTAGGTCGTGAATCAGGTATGCAAGGCTTTCTTATGTATGTCTCAATGAATTTAGGTCACATTATGAGCTTGGGATCCATTGCAATTAAGTTTTTGGATTTTGCTTTAACACCATTAAAGGACTTTCCAAGCTTGGTTCAAAACCATGATTTTGTGCACAAAATAGCCTTACACGAATTTGGTAGCTGGCATATGCTGTATGAAAGCCATTCATTCAATCCACAAAGATGCCATTTAATTAATTTCTTGATTTTATTTGAATTATTATGGATTAAAATGAATTAAATCCATAAAAATTAAATAAAAATGAAAAAATAAATGTTTGGTCTTGAAATTGATCATGGGACACGTGGGTGGCATGACAAAGCTGAATCAAGTGGAAGAAAGTGGGCCCTTTTGTCAAAAATTGAAGTTTCAAGGATAGTTGACTTTTGCCATTTCACAAAAATTTCCCAACTTCTCCAATGCATATCTTGCTCAATTTTGATCATATGAACATGTTCTTGGACATTTTGAAAAGGTCTTGAAGTCCTCTAACCAATGCCTTTGGTCCCATGTCATTTTGATTTACCAATCTCAAGTTATGGTCTTTGACTTAAAATGCCTTTTTGTTGACTTTTGAAAATGACCTATAATGTTGAAATTGATAACTTTTTGTGAGAGCATTTCTTGGACTTGGAATATGAAGATGAGTTGTAGGAAATGTCCTCCACTTCAAAATGAGCATTGGATGGTATTTTTCTGATGATCCATGAAAAAGTTATGCCTTGGTCAAGTTACAGTTGACTTTTCAACTGTCCAAAAATGGAAACTTTTGCATCTTGATGATTTTTGAGCCATGCTTGTGGAATCATGATCAAGACTTGATCAAATGATGATTGTGTGCTCAAAATAAGATGTTGACCAAAATTTTTGACTTTTGACTGCCAAATGACCATTTTACCCCTACAGTTGATTGTGGAGCAAGTAGGGCTTTTGACTGTGCAACTTGACCCTGTGAGCCTTGAAACTTGGCATGTGGAGGCTTGACAATGTGTATAGGCATATGTGACTTGATTGAGCCCTTGAAAACCTCAACTTCCTTGCATGAACCAAAACCCTAATTTTGACTGGTTTAGGAGGATGCTTGACTGTGTAGCCCTTGAGTAGACTTGAGCAAATTGAGATGATGCTTGTCAAAACTTTGAAAAATATGGGAGGGCAAATTTTGGGGTACAACAATAGGTGTAAGCGCGTGGTTGGTCCGTTCAAAAAATATGGCGCTTTGCTTTGCTTTGTCCAGTATAATTGTTATTTTCATATATTATTTTCAGTGGCCACTATAATATCAAACGCAGGCGAGTGGAGTAGTGGTTGGTGCGCTGGACGTTCACCATTGGGACCTGGGTTCGATTCTCAGGTCCCCCAAATTCCTTGTTCATATTTTTTCCAATATAATCATGTGCAGGCTATTGAACGTATTCCATCATACCCCTCACGCACCAGCTTGCCATGTGGCCCCAATCAACAATCCAAAGGCCAGAAGGTGATGAACACCATGTGCTCAGGTCAAAGCCAGCGTGGATAATTAAAAAAGTCAAAACAGGCTTGTGTGCTTCTTGGGCCTGAAATTTCCAGACAAACCTCCATTTGGGTCATCACCCCCCCTGGTTTTACTATTTTTTTATTTTTCTTTTCCTTTTATTTTCTTTAATAATAATTATTATTATTATTTGATTAATTAACAAAGTAATATTTTTTTATAATAAATTCAGAGAATAAAAATGTAAATATTATTATTTTCACTATTGATTATTTTGTAAATAAATTGTAATTAATTAGTTTAATTAGGGCAACTTTAATACTTTTTTACAATAAATAAAAATCATGTAGAATTAGGGTTGGCAATTTTCAATCATATTTTCTTATTATTATTATTATTGTTTATTAAATATTATTATTTTTGTAAATAAATGTAAATTAATTAATTTAGTAAATTAGGTCAATTTTAATATTTTTTTCATAATAAATAAAATTAACTTAGAACTAGGGTTTTCTTGACTTTTAATTTCTTTTCTTTTTATTTTATTTTCATAAAAATATAAAAAACACAACAACACTTTTTTATTGTAAATAATTAATTAATTAGTTATTAGGTTTAATATTTCATTAAATTGCAAAAAAGGACAAAACTTAATTCTTTTCTCAAAAGGGTCAAAACCCTAAGGACGTTCCGATTCGATTCTTTCGCGCTTTAATTCTTATTTTGATCATATTTATGTATCTGCTCAGAGGATGTAATAGTTAATTAGGTTTTATTTCTTTCTTTATTTTCCGCATTTATTTTCCAAAACGGGTTTTTGTTTTTGGCGATGTATAGACCCGCGCCTTGTAATAGCGTAGATTCATATTTTCGCACTTTATTTTCCGCACTCTTAACTGTTAATTATGCCTGCAAGACTGTATGCCAAATAAAAATCAATTCGTAGCTCACAAATGCATGATCAAAGATAAACATTAACTGAAAAAACAACACACATGCACATGCCACTCCTAGGGTACGCCTCACTGGTTGCCTCAAACGTGGTCGTCAAGTATAGGGTGTTTTAGAGGTCGCCCTCCTGTCTAAGATCCAGTTGCCTCGAAATGGTTGCCTCGGATAAAAAGGATCTAGGACATTAGGGTTACTTCTAAGGTGTCCTACTATTGCTTCGGTGGCCACACATGTCCCTTAATCGAATTGACCCGAATACCTCCAATGACGGTGCTACCTACTTCCCAATAGTGGGATAGTACTGTCTAAAGGACTTTTACACAGCCTAATTTCTTAGGGTAGGTAGATCTCATGGGTACTTGCTCTCTCTCAAAAAACAAAAAAAAAACAATCTTTTCACACTAACACTTTCAAAAAGTTTTCAAACAAATTTTTCATACACTCTTGAGGACAGATACAAGAGTTACTTAGAAATTTTTCAAACGAAACTTTTTTCAAAACCCACACACATTTGAAAAGCAAACAAATTTTTAAAAAACATAAGAGCAAGTACCTAAGAGCCCGTGGATAACCACGGATAGAAAGGGTGCTAACACCTTCCCTTTCTATAAATCTACCTCCCGAATCGAGAAACATTCTCGAAAAGGAATTTTGTTGTGCTTTTGTCCTTTCCATGTTGGAGAACATAAAAGACGGTGGCGACTCTTGCTTACCGCGACATTTCGCGAAACCAGCTTTAAATAGTCAGTTCTATTTCCACCGATCACAGAACTGGTGACTCTGCTGGGGACTAAAAAGTGGGGTGTACCTTAGGATTAGATCATATTTATGTTTTCAATTGCTTGCCTTGTTTGCTTTTATATTTGTGGGCACTACATCGGAGTTTCATAGATCCTAACCCGGATCTGGGGATACCCTTTTAGGTAGCATAAGCTGTGAGGGACCTGTCCGGCGTAGACCGACATGGGTGAAGTAGTGGCTACGTTAGTGTGATACCTTGGTATGTACTGATATCTCTTGTGTTGCAACGAGGAGAATATGGGTCTTCTGAGGAGTCATTAAGCACCAACTGACCTTAGAACCATAAATTTACCCAACTTGGCCATAGAACAGTAGCAGTATGCTACACCCATTGAGGCTAAACTCTCGTGATGGTTCTGGCTGTAAGAAAAGATTGTGACGCTGGAGTTATGACCGATTGAGGGTAGTCAGTGATATTGGGATCCTCTAGAACCCGGTTACTTTTGATAGGACAGGTCTTAACCAACGAAACTGAAAGAGGGTAGTACCTGAACTTCATGCTGGCCTAAACTCTAAGGGCTGTATTGTGTGACTTGTGTGCCTTATCATGTTTGCCTTTGTGAATACTTGTGGTGTGCTTTATCATAACATCATACCATCATAACATTGCATGCATCCTGCATAAGGACTGACCCATTTCAAAGACAAGAGGATTTCATCTTTGCTCTGTTTTATAGGATATTATGATGCCCATGTGAAGGAACACTATCCGGCTCAACTTTGTTCACCCACCTGATTTGCTTAAAGAATTGGTTGACAGAATTCCAAATACTACTTCCTTCATCCAGAGGCATGGTTCTCTTCTCGGTTTAGTCACTTCAAAGTGGGACCAACAACTGATGAGTGTCTTGACCCATTTTTATGATCCCCTGTATCATTGCTTCACCTTTCAAGACTTCCAGCTGGTCCCTACCCTGGAAGAATTCTCTGATTTGCTTGGTATCCCTATCTTGGATCAGACTCCCTTCACTGGTTGGGAAAAGACTCTTAGGATTGAGGAGATTGTTGCAGCCCTTCCTTTGACCAACAAAGAGGTAATGGATAACTGGGTGACTAGAAGTGGAGTTAAGGGCTTTTTGGCTAAGTTTCTGATTGGTAAAGCTAACAGTTTCTGGAATGACTTAGACTTCAGGGCGTACGAAGACATTCTGGCTCTCTTAATCTATGGTCTGGTGTTGTTTCCCAATCCTGATAACTTTATCAATGTCAATGTCAATGCCATAAGGATCTTCATGTCTCGGAACCCTGTGCCCACTCTCTTGGGCGATATCCTGCAACAGCTCTATGCTCGTACTGCCCGAAGACGGGGAACTCTGTGGTGTTGTGCTCCTTTGTTAGTGAGGTGGTTTATTTCGCACCTCCCTAAGTTCGTGCTGAAGAACAAAGAAGGAAGAGGCTGGGCTCATAGGTTAATGTCTCTCACTGATAATGACATCATTTGGACTCTCAGAGGTTTGGATGATGTGGCTGTTATTGATCGTTGCGGGGAGTATCCTAATGTTCCATTGATTGGTACCTAGGGAGGAATCTCTTACAATCCATGTCTAGCCCTCCGTCAATTTGGAAGAGCCAGAAGGGCAGGGCCTCATGAGATGCTGGTACCTCACATCATTTTTGAGTTTCAGGTAGACAGTGACGAGCTGCGTCGTAGGTTCATCAAGGCTTGGGACAGAATTCACAAAGCTGACCCGCATGAGTTGGGATCAAAGACTTCTCTACCTATGGAATCCTACTACAGATGGGTCCGCATCCGTGCTCAGAAGTTAGGTATGCCATATGAAGCCGTCAGACCTATCGTTCTTGAATTTCCTGACAGAGACGGGGTTCCTCCAACTGTTCTCCCTCCTCAGATACCTATTGATATTGATACACTAAAGAGATCTTGGGCACAACTACAGGAAGAACGGGATTCTTATAGGGAAAAGTTCAATGAACAAGAACAGAAAATCCAGAAGCTGACAAAGCAATTGGAGAACGAACGAACCCTGAATGACTATATTCGCTCTGAGAAGAGGAGGCCATGGGAGCACTGATGAGCCTTGGATGTTTCTTTTACAGCTTTCATTTCCTTTTCAGTATTTTCATTTATGTAACGCCTAAGGGCAATTTTCTTGAACAATTTAAAGTTTGAATCTAATAAAGTGTGTTTCCTTTTTGTCTACAAAGTTGAATCCCGATTGTCTTTGAAAACATAAATCATATGCATTCCATTCATCATATGCATAACAGGTACTCTTTTCTACATGTTGCTTAATCTTCTTCGCTGTTTATTTCAGCAATCATCATGAATCCGGAACTTACCAACGAACAAGCTATCAAGGCCCTCCAGGCCCAAAACGCCCAGTTTCAAGAGTTGGTCATGATCTTAGCCCAATGTCAAGAGGAATTGAAGGCTCTGCTGGTAAAGAAGAAGAAGAAGAGGACTGTGTTGTTCAACACTGGATGGAGGTTTGGGAACACACTGCAAAATGAGGCTGATCAGGCTGCTTCCTCTGTAGGGAAAGATAGTCCCCAAGGGGGAGGGGTTCCTAGTCCCGTGGTCTCCAACAACGAGACAGATTTCAATGATGAGCAATACCCTCCTGCTGAGGACAGGTACAAGCAACTAGAGGACCGTCTGAGTGCTATGGAGATTCAGCATGTGCCTGGGTTGGATTTTGGAGATCTAGGTTTATCTTCTGGGGTGGTGATCCCACACAAGTTCAAGGCACCTTCTTTTGCGAAGAATGACGGAGCTTCCTGCCCTAAGCTGCACCTCCGTTCTTATGTGAGGAAGATCCAACCGTATACTGCAGACAAGAATCTATGGATCCATTTCTTCCAGGATAGCCTTTCAGGGGCTCAACTCGAGTGGTTCTATCAGCTGGATGGAACCAGTATTCGTAACTGGGAGGACTTGGCTACTGCATTTTATAAGCAGTATCAGTATAATGCCGACCTCGCTCCTACACGTACCCAACTCCAGGGTATGTCGCTAGGGACGGGAGAAGGTTTTAAGGAGTACGCGCAAAAATGGAGAGACCTGGCTGGCAGGGTGCAGCCACCTTTGACGGACCGTGAGCTTGTTGACATGTTCTTGGGGACCCTGTCTGGTCTATTCTTTAACCACCTGATTGGTAATTCTTCTGCTGGGTTCACAGACCTGATCTTAACTGGTGAGAGGATAGAAGCTGGTATTAAGTCGGGGAAGATACAGAAAGGTTCCTCCTCGAGTACTGAAAAGAAGCCTTTCAAGAAGGAAGCTAGTGCTATTTATGGGTCAAGGAGACAAAACAAACTAGAACGCCGCCAAGCTGTCAACGCGGTGGTTATTTCTAAGTCTGCTGCTACTCCTCGGCAATATAACCAACCAAGGGGTGAGAGACCCAAAAGGCAGTACAATCGGCTCAGTATGACCCTCTCTCAGATATTGTCGCAACTGTTGTCAACCAATCTGGTAATTGTCAAGGAAGCTCCGAAGGTAGTAAACACCACATCTCCGAAGTACAACCCCAACGCCCGCTGCGCGTATCACTCTGACAGCCCGGGGCATAACACAGATGATTGTTGGGCTCTGAGGAATAAGTTTCAGGACCTTATTGATGCTAAAGAAGTACAGTTCGAGGCGCCCAAAAATCCCAATGTTGTGACTGCTCCCATGCCCAATCATGGAGTAAATGCTATTAGGGATGAAGACGAGGCGGAAGAATCCGAATTCGACAGCTAGATCTACCCAACGACCAACGGTGGACTAAGAAACTGGACTGCGAAAGACTACATACCTATTACTTTTGTCACTCAGTAATGAACTCCTTTGTTTTAAATTTGTAACGAACAATAATTTGAAACTATATGGCCCGGTGTCTTACCCGGGGCACCGTGGCTTCATTTGTGAGGGCTTATTATTTGTCATTTTCATATATCATGAATAAAAGCATTGGACGTTTTTCGCATTTCAAATCTTGCGTTCCCTTTCTTTCTTTATATATTGCAAAACAACTATATTTACACACACTCACCTATACAGGTTCCAATCCACTCTGGATCTCACTGGTAACGACTTTGCTACTGCCAGTTATGACTTCGAAAATCCGATCAACTTATCCGAAGACGAAGGTGAAGATGATTGCGAAGTGCCTGGTGAGCTTGCAAGACTGTTACTCCAGGAAGAGAGGGCCATTCAGCCACATGAAGAGCCAGTGGAAACGGTAAATCTGGGTACTGAGACAGACAGAAAGGAAGTCAAGATTGATGCCAATCTGGGGCTCAGTGTGAAACAACGGTTGATTCAGATGTTGCATGATTATGTGGAAATCTTCGCCTGGTCTTACGAAGACATGCCTGGGTTGGATACCGACATTGTGGTTCATCACCTTCCTACCAAGGAAGAATGCCCTCCGGTAAAACAGAAGGTCCGCCGTATGCGTCCAGAGATGTCCGAGAAAATCAAAGCCGAGGTTATGAAACAATTTGACGCCGGTTTTCTTGCAGTAACTTCTTACCCTCAGTGGGTTGCCAACGTGGTTCCAGTGCCGAAGAAGGATGGTAAGGTCCGAATGTGTGTTGATTACAGGGATTTGAACAGGGCGAGCCCCAAGAATGATTTCCCTCTACCTCACATCGATGTTCTAGTGGACAATACTGCTCAGCACAAGGTGTTCTCCTTCATGGACGGTTTCTCCCGTTATAATCAGATCAAGATGGCTCCTGAAGACATGGAGAAGACCACTTTTGTTACTCAGTGGGGTACCTTTTGCTACAAGGTCATGCCTTTTGGGTTGAAAAATGTTGGGGCAACTTACCAACGTGCCATGGTTGCTTTGTTTCATGATATGATCCATCATGAGATCGAAGTGTATGTCGACAATATGATTGCAAGGTCCCAAACTGAGGAGGAACACCTTGACCATCTACAGAAGCTGTTTGACCGTCTGAAGTTGTACAAGCTAAGGCTGAACCCGAACAAGTGCACCTTTGGGGTAAGATCTGGAAAATTGCTAGGCTTCGTCGTGAGCGACAAAGGTATTCAAGTGGACCCTGCCAAGGTGAAAGCCATACAAGAGATGCTAGTTCCCAAGACAGAGAAAGAAGTCAGAGGCTTTCTAGGACGGCTAAACTATATTTCCCGATTCATCTCACATCTAACTGCTACCTGTGAACCAATATTCAAGCTGCTGAAGAAAGATCAAGTAGTACGTTGGAACGATGAATGTCAAGCCGCTTTCGACAGAATCAAAGAGTATCTCCAAGAACCACCCATTCTTATGCCACCGGTTGAAGGAAGACCTCTAATATTATACTTGACAGTACTGGACAACTCAATGGGGTGTGTGCTGGGGCAGCATGACGAGTCTGGCCGAAAAGAGCACGCCATTTATTAGCTTAGCAAAAAGTTTACCGACTGTGAGACCCGATACTCACTACTCGAGAAAACTTGTTGCGCTTTGGTATGGGCTGCTCGTCGGCTGAGACAGTATATGTTGACTCACACTACTCTGTTGATTTCAAAAATGGATCCAATAAAGTATATCTTCGAAAAGCCTACCTTGTCCAGAAGAATAGCAAGATGGCAGATGATCTTGACGGAATATGACATCCAATACACGACTCAGAAAGCAATCTAGGGAAGTGTATTGGCAGACCATTTGGCACACCAGGCAGTGGACGATTACCAGTCGATGAACTTTGAATTTCCAGACGAGAATATCATGGTGGTGACTGATTGTGAAATACCTGGACCGGATGAAGGACCCGAGGAAGGATCCCGATGGTCTATGCACTTTGACGGAGCCTCAAACGCTTTGGGTAACGATATTGGCATTGTGATCATATCTCCTAAAGGTAGTAATACTCCACTTACTGCCCGGCTATGTTTCAACTGCACCAACAACATGGCAGAGTATGAAGCCTGCATCATGGGTCTTCAATCTGCAATTGACTTAAGGATCAAGTTTCTGAGTGTCTTCGGAGATTCCGCTCTCGTGATCAATCAGATCAAAGGCGAGTGGGATACGAAACACCCAAATCTTATTCCTTACAAGGAGTATGTATTGACGTTGATTCCCCATTTCGAGGAGATAACCTTTGAACACTTCCCAAGAGAGGAGAATCAGTTGGCGGACGCGTTAGCTACGATGTCTTCTATGTTCAAAGTCAAATGGGATAACGAGGCTCCCCGGATCATTATTTGGAAATTGGACGAACCTGCACATTGCTGCGATCTTGAGACTGAAGAGGTAACTGAAAAACCCTGGTATCATAAAGTAAAGAGGTACTTAGAAGCTCAAGAATACCCCGAAGGTGCATCTGTTAATGACAAGAAGTTCCTGAGAAGGTTTGCGGCAAAGTTCTTCCTCAAAAAACGACATTCTTTACAAGCGAAACCATGACTCAACCTTACTGCGTTGTGTGGATAAGACTGAAGCAGAAAGAATCATGGCAGAGCTACATGAAGGTACCTCCGGAACACACTCCAGTGGACATACTATGGCAAAGAAAATCCTTCGGGCAGGATATTTCTGGTCCACAATGGAAGCCGACTGTTACCAACATTCTCGGACATGTCACAAATGCCAGATCTATGCTGATAAGGTGCACGTTCCTCCAGTTCCTCTGAACGTCTTGACAACACCTTGGCCTTTTGCAATGTGGGGCATTGATATGATCGGCGAGATCAGACCTACGGCATCCAACGGGCATCGCTTCATCCTGGTAGCGATTGATTACTTCACGAAGTGGATCGAAGCAGCTTCCTATGCCACCATAACCAAGAACGTCGTGGCACGGTTCATTAGGCATAACCTGATCTGTCGCTACGGTGTACCTGAGAGGATCATTACAGACAATGGTACCAATCTTAATAACAAGATGATCACTGAGCTTTGCGAGCAATTCAAAATACAGCATCACAACTCTTCTCCCTACCGACCGAAGATGAATGGGGTTGTCGAAGCGACAAATAAGAATATCAAGAAGATTGTGCAGAAGATGACAGTGACCTACAAAGATTGGCACGAGATGTTACCGTTTTCTCTTCATGGGTACCGTACCTCAGCAAGGACGTCAACAGGGGAAACACCCTTTTCCTTGGTCTACGGCATGGAGGCCGTCTTGCCTATTGAAGTCCATATACCCTCTCTCCGGATAATGAATGATGCAGGTTTGAGCGAAGATGACTGGATCCAGACTCAGCTTGATCAATTAAACCTGATTGACGAAAAGAGACTCACTACTATTTGTCATGGTCAAACGTACCAAAAGCGGATGATCAGGGCATTTAACAAGAAAGTCAGACGACAAGAGTACCAAGTCGGAGACCTGGTAATCAAGCGCATCATTCTCCCTCAAAGTGATCCCAGGGGCAAATGGACCCCTACGTACGAAGGGCCATTTGTGGTTAAACATATCTTCTCAGGAGGAGCTATGATTCTAACCACCATGGATGGTGACGACCTTCCTCACCCCGCCAATGCAGACATAGTAAAAAGATACTACGCATGAATTAAAGACCTGCTAGGTTGACACACCTAGGCAAAAATAAGGGCTTCCTGGCGAACCAAAAGGGTTCGGGCAAAAATAAGGGATAAAATGAAAAAATCCGTACACCCGGTAAGTCGAAAACCTGAAAAGGCGGCTTGGGCAAAAATGGGTATCCCGGTGGACTGAAAACCCGAAAGGGCGGTCCAGGCAAAAGTTAGGGATTAAAGCATAATACTATGTCTCATTGGATCACCCTGCATCCAGAATTCGGTATCAACTATCAGGTTCAGATGGCATCGATCAGTCAGCTTCATCTTCAGCTGAGCAGCGAAGTGATGAGACGCTTGAAGACATAAAGGCGATAGCAGAGTTGAAACCCAGTGGGATCTTTCACATAGCTGTTTTGTTTTCCTTTTCACAAATTTGTATAAACTCTATGTTGTTCGGCGGCATTCTCTTACTAGGACGTCAGCCTCTTGTACACAAACGCCTATTTTCAGGCAAATCCAAAATCAATACAAATTCACTTTTCCAGACAAATTGCCAATTGTTTTCCTTTATCTGTTTTGTCTTGCGAAGAACGTCCAATGTTCATTTTTGATATATGCATTTGACATTAATTGCTAACTCACAAATACTTGCATACGAAACAAAGGATTAATTACAGGTGACATCAGAAACAAGGGTAATAATGAGTTGTCTAAGCGATCTAGTTGCTCTGTCCATTAAGGTACCAAGGTAAGTTCGGCTGAAGAACGACCAAGATACCTTCACTCCCCGTAGAGTAAGACCAGAATCAGCAATACTCTCCCCGAGTAGAGTTGGTCTCCCAGCAGCCCCGAAAAGGCACAATATCCAGCAAGTCAGCAACGCTCTCCCCAAGCAGAGTTAGTCTACTGTCAGCCTTAAGGAAGTTGGATATCCCCAGAAAATCTCAATATTCCCCAGCGGAGTATACAGATGTTCCTAAGCAAGCATCCCCGGCAGTCTTAATATTCCTCGACGGAAATATAAGATTGTTCCCCGGCGGAATACGGATACCCCAGTGGAGCCATTCCCCCAATACAATTCAAAAGTTCCCCCAGGAAAGTTGAATCAATCTCCCCAGTAGATTTTTGGAAGCTTATCCTTAGTAGATTCTAGAAGCTTACACCCTGCAGAGTACGAACGCATCTTCCCGACTTTATTCAAAGGTTATTCCCCACCAGAGCCTATAACTGGGTTATCCTCAGCTAATTGCCACAGAAAGATCGTCCTCGGCGAAGTTCTTCCTATCCCCCAGCGGAGTTCATCAAATTCCCAACATAGCTCATCAACAGAATCCCCAGCGGAGTTATCATTAAAACCTCAGCGAAGTATCTCTTCCCCACAGAGTATTCCCCGCAGAGTAATCTCTATCTTCAAGTTTATTCCCCAACGGAGTCATCTTCTCCTACCGGTTTATTCTTTCAATCATCATCCCCAGCGGAAATGAAGAACTCTACTCTTCAACACCAGCCCAGGATTCAACAAACTCCCGGCACTCGTCAAGGATTTATTTTCCTAGACGAAAATACATTCATAAACATCACATTGTCATACACCATGACGCATGCATATACGCATCATAACACACAATCTCATTCATTCCTAAAAACATCTTGACATCATGGATTTCATACATCATGGCATTGCATACAATTGATGTTTTGCCTTTTCAGGAAAAAGGTCAATCCAAAGATGATTACTATCAACTGTCGCAATTCCAGATTCGATTCATGTGTCTAGCCAGGGCATATATGTGAGTAACTGATTGTAGATTCGATACCTGTATCTAGCCAGGGAACGTCTGCATGAAGAGTTTAGAGATTCGATACTTGTATCTAGCCAGGGCATATCTGTAGACGACTAATTCCGGATTCGATTCCTGTATCTAGCCAGGGCATATCTGTGAGTAACTGATTATGGATTCGATACTTGTATCTAGCCAGGGCATGTCTGCATGAAGAGTTTAGAGATCCGATACCTGTATCCAGCCAGGGCATATCTGTAGACGACCAATTCTAGATTCAATTTCTGTATCTAGCCAGGGCATATCTGTGAGTAACTGATTGTAGATTCGATACCTGTATCTAGCTAGGGCACGTCTGCATGAAGAGTTTAGAGATTCAATACCTGTATCCAGCCAGGGCATATCTGTAGACGATTAATTCCAGATTCGATTCCTGTATCTAGCCAGGGCATATCTGTGAGTAATTGATTGTAGATTCGACACTTGTATCTAGCCAGGGCATGTCTGCATGAAGAGTTTAGAGATTCGATACCTGTATCCAGCCAGGGCATATCTGTAGACGACTAATTCTGGATTCAATTCCTGTATCTAGCCAGGGCATATCTGTGAGTATTTGTTTGTAGATTTGATACCTGTATCCAGCCAGGGCACGTCTGTAAGCAACCTTTTGAAGTTTCGGATTCGATTCCTGTATCTAGCCAGGGCATATCTGTGAGCGATTGATTGTGGATTCGATACCTGTATCTAGCCAGGGCATATCTACATGAAGAGCTTGAAGATCAACCCCTGTAACAGGCCAGGTAATTATCTTTCTTTCTCAGGTACGCAAGTTCTCGCTAAGGAATCTCTTACGCGATCGACACTTCCAAATGGCATCTATAAGCCCATTCCCGACAAGGTTCTGTCACATCTCCAGATGGCATCTATAAGCCCATTCCCGCCATCACATTGCTGATACTTCACTATGTGAGTGCAAATTTCTGGGCACTCTAGTGTTCAATCATCTTCCACCTTCGGACCACGAAAGGCACACAAGCCAATCTACATCCTCAGGTTTAAGAAGATTGAACAGGGGCAACTGTTGTACCCCAAAATTTGCCCTCCCATATTCTTCAAGGTTTATCAGAATCATCTTCAAATGGTTCAAGATTCCTCAAAGGGTTGCATAGTCCAATTGCCTCCTAACACAGTCAAATTAGGGTTTTGGTTCCTTCAATGAATTTGAGGTTTTCAATGGCTCAATCAAGTCCCATAGGCCTATATATATTGTCAATCATCTACATGTCAAGTCTCAAGGCTCACAGCATCAAATTGCACAGTCAAAAGTCCCATTTGCTTCACAATCAACTATAGGGGCAAAATGGTCATTTTACAGTTAAAAGTCAAAATTTTTGGTCAACATCTTATTTTGAAGCCACAATCATCATTTGATCAAGTCTTGATCATGATTCCTCAAGCATGGCTCAAAAATCATTAAGATGCAAAAGTTTCCATTTTTGGACAGTTGAAAAGTCAACTGTAACTTGACCAAGGCATAACTTTTTCATGTTTCATCAGAAAAATCCCATCCAATGATCATTTTGAAGGGGATGACATTTCCTACAACTCATCTTCACATTCCAAGTCCAAGAAATGCTCTCACAAAAAGTTATCAATTTCTACATTATAGGTCAATTTCAAAAGTCAACAAAAAGGCACTTTAAGTCAAAGACCATAATTTGAGATTGGTAAATCAAAATGACATGGTACCAAAGTCATTGGTTAGAGGACTTCAAGACCTTTCCAAAATGTCTAAGAACATGTTCATAGGATCAAAATTGAGAAAGATATGCATTGGAGAAGTTGGGAAATTTTTGGGAATTTGCAAAAGTCAACTTTGCCCAAAACACCTCATTTTTGCTAATGGGCCGCAAATTCCTTCTTGAAACTTTGTCCAAGGCCTATGCACGACCCATTGAGATTAATTTGAATTATTTTCTTATTTTTATTAATTATTTGGATTTTTAATTGATTATTAATTCATTTAATTGATTTAAAATGTAGAAAATATAAAGATATGGTTTTCAAATCTTTTTATGAAGCAAATACACTCAGGGCAAGCTGGCAATTTCGTGCATCCATCAAAGAGGAAATATCTCCATGTTTGGCAAGCTTTATCAATCAAAAATATGCAAAAAGATTTGATTGGAAATCAAATATTGAAAACATGAATGCAATGGATTCTTGGCCAAGATTGAACCCTAATTTCATTCTACTATAAGAGCATAACCAAACCCTAAAGCCTTGGACGTGCAAGCTGCTGCAAAAACACCATTGCCATATTGAAAAAATCAAAGAAAACTCAAAAACTGAATTCAACCTTCCAGGCCAATTCAAAGCCTTTTCTTGATTCCAACACCTTGCTGGGACATTCAGGAACGAATTGCAATCAAAATCACGTGCCAACACTCAAAGAAACGTCCAGAACAAACTCACGGTTTGCTTAATTTTTCTAGAATCGAAACTCAAGTTTTATGCATCATTAACATGTTATGATCATTGCTTTGCTTTGCTAACACCATTCTGAAGCTAATGGTACAGATTAATTTGATTATGGTGCCCTGAAACGAAAACTGCCATTAAAGAAATCTAGGGTTTTGAAGCTTTGATTTTAGGGCTTTCTTGACCAAGAAAAATTAGGACTAATGATGCCCATGGTTGGACTCAGAAGATCAAGATGAATTCAATGGACATGTCGCGCCCTATTTATATAACGCATAGTTCTATTCGCTATTTTCTCTCATTGCAGGTTGTGGGGGTTAAAACCCCCGCTAATTACTTTTGTTTTACAGGGAAACGAGGAAGAAGATGATAGGTGTAAGCGTGTGGTTGGTCCGTTCAAAAAATATGGCGCGCGCTTTGCTTTGTCCAGTATAATTGTTATTTTCATATATTATTTTCAGTGGCCACTATAATATCAAACGCAAGCGAGTGGAGTAGTGGTTGGTGCGCTGGACGTTCACCATTGGGACCTGGGTTCGATTCCCAGGTCCCCCAAATTCCTTGTTCATATTTTTTCCAATATAATCATGTGCAGGCTATTGAACGTATTCCATCATACCCCTCACGCACCAGCTTGCCATGTGGCCCCAATCAACAATCCAAAGGCCAGAAGGTGATTAACACCATGTGCTCAGGTCAAAGCCAGCGTGGATAATTCAAAAAGTCAAAACAGGCTTGTGTGCTTCTTGGGCCTGAAATTTCCAGACAAACCTCCATTTGGGTCATCACACCCCCCTAGTTTTACTATTTTTTTTATTTTTCTTTTCCTTTTATTTTCTTTAATAATTATTATTATTATTATTTGATTAATTAACAAAGTAATATTTTTTTATAATAAATTCAGAGAATAAAAATGTAAATATTATTATTTTCACTATTGATTATTTTGTAAATAAATTGTAATTAATTAGTTTAATTAGGGCAACTTTAATACTTTTTTACAATAAATAAAAATCATGTAGAATTAGGGTTGGCAATTTTCAATCATATTTTCTTAATATTATTATTATTGTTTATTAAATATTATTATTTTTGTAAATAAATGTAAATTAATTAATTTAGTAAATTAGGTCAATTTTAATATTTTTTTCATAATAAATAAAATTAACTTAGAACTAGGGTTTTCTTGACTTTTAATTTCTTTTCTTTTTATTTTATTTTCATAAAAATATAAAAAACACAAAAACACTTTTTTCTTGTAAATAATTAATTAATTAGTTATTAGGTTTAATATTTCATTAAATTGCAAAAAAGGACAAAACTTAATTCTTTTCTCAAAAGGGTCAAAACCCTAAGGACATTTCGATTCGATTCTTTCGCGCTTTAATTCTTATTTTGATCATATTTATGTATCTGCTCAGAGGATGTAATAGTTAATTAGGTTTATTGCTTTCTTTATTTTCCGCATTTATTTTCCAAAACGGGTTTTTGTTTTTGGCGATGTATAGACCCGCGCCTTGTAATAGTGTAGATTCATATTTCCGCACTTTATTTTCCGCACTCTTAACTGTTAATTATGCCTGCAAGACTGTATGCCAAATAAAAACCAATCCGTAGCTCACAAATGCATGATCAAAGATAAACATTAACTGAAAAAACAACACACATGCACATGCCACTCCTAGGGTACGCCTCACTGGTTGCCTCGAACGTGGTCGTCAAGTATAGGGTGTTTTAGAGGTCACCCTCCTGTCTAAGATCCAGTTGTCTCGAAACGGTTGCCTCGGATAAAAAGGATCTAGGACATTAGGGTTACTTCTAAGGTGTCCTACTATTGCTTCGGTGACCACACATGTCCCTTAATCGAATTGACCCGAATACCTCCAACGACGGTGTGTTTCCAGTGATTTCTGGTAAACAACCGCTAGTCTTCCAAACTATCGAATAATCTTTATTAACGCTACTCAATCTCTTTGGTAACTCACAGGATCGACTAGATTGATCCTAGGACTCCTTGGATATCAAGGTTACTCTCACAATCGAACAATTATTCATGGGTGCCATTGTACAAATGTTTGGTTTACTTCGATCCCTCTCTCTAAGAGTTTAAAATATGGTCAAAATGTATGTGAAAACTAAGTTATACGAATGATTGCTAATTGTAATGCTGATTGAAAAGACATATAAAACTGTATGGAAGATGAAGTAACTGGTTTCGACCCATAAAACATTTAACATAAAAGGTTTCTGGAATGTGGAAGTTTAAAATGTGAAGAAAGCGTTTAATGCAAGAAATCTAGGAATGACTTTAAGTGAAAGTACATGCTTGAAGAATAATACTTGAAAGTAAAGGTATTGAGAGCGTAAAAGTTCTCTGAAATATAGAGTGCTTCGAAATATAAAGAATGCAGTAAAATGTAAAACTTTAAAGAAAAGGCTTTGAAATGAAAAGACAGTAGATAAAGAAACTTGTAAATGTTATTCGACAGAAAGAAAAAGAAGGAAAGTGCTGGAAATAGTAAAAAGGCTTTTATTAAATTAGAAATACATGGTGCTATCATACATACATCTCTCTTGCATTCGTTTCCCTTGCCATGTGGTAGTTTGAATGTTATTGAGTATTTTGTATAACAGATATGACACACCGAAATCCTAACACTAAGACTTCTATTTATACTAATTCGACCCTAACGGTCTCGCTACAAGATCATGCCACGTTTCGAACATGCAAGACAATGCTCCTTTCATCTTTCCACGTGTCCTCAAATGCTCCAACACATAACTTTCAAACTTTGAAAGTCCCGCTTTCAATTAAATTTCAAATGCTTTGGTGTTTCTCTGCTTCGAACGCTCTTCTTAGACTTAGCTTCGCTGCTGTTTCGAGATCCCTTTGGATACGCTCCCAAGATCACCGTTCGAAGCTTCAAGCTTTGACACACTCATTCGAAACACTGCTTCTGCAATTTCGAAGCATGGTGTTTTAATTCCATTTCGATCAGAACTTCTAGCTCTTTTTGAATTCTAAATAACATTATCAAAATCTTCAGCCAACAAATTGCCCCTTTAAAATATGTATTTCGATTTCTCTGAGAAATACCTATTTTAAACATTTATACAAGATTTTGATAGGATCTTCGAATCATCATAGCATTTAATGCGTTTGACCCTAGTCACATCAATCATAGCACCCTTTGGGTACCTTAACTGCCCAAAGTCACTTCACCAGCATGGTGCAGTTATAAGTAATGATTGTTTTTAAAATCACGCCTATTACCTATATCAACTTCTCGCCACCTCTTCATCACACCAATCCATGATCTCCACGTATCATACTTTCACTCGGTGGATGTTTCATCTTCTTATTATAAAACGTCAATTTAACCTTCCTTTTTCCTTCTTTACACTCTAAACCTTTCAAACTCTAGAATTTTAATCTTCTTCTCTCATAAACGCTCTAAGCTCTCAAACAACAAAAATGTCTTCTTCCACATCATCTCAACTCAAGAAAGCCTCCAAGAAGAAGGGAAAAACTACAGGAGCAACTATGGAGAGTAAAATCGTCACCATTCAAGGCCAATCTGCTCTTGCTCCTCAAATGATCTCCAAAGAAAAAGAAATGCTGTACGCATCTCAGGTACTCATCCCTACCCATGTTGCTGGTAAGAGGTTAGCCTTAAATGGCCCTCTTACAGTTTTTGAAATACTAAAGGACACCAGGACCATTTTTCCCGTGTGTTATAACTTCAAACCTTTATTCAACAAAATGGATGCCCCTAGGGCAGTAGAATTTCTTAATCCGAAAACCACGGAAACCTCAACTGTTCATCCCAAGGACCCATTTATCTTGGATTATGTAAAAAGCAATTTTAAACCATTCCGATCTTGCCCTACTGCTGATATTGCTTATCAAAACTGGTTTACGAAAGTAGAAGCCAAAAAATCCCAGCAATGGGAAGAACTAGGCATTTATAACCTTATTAAGCTGTCGAAACCTGGATTTACCTATAGTCATCCTCTGCTATTTGCGTCCCTCTATTTCTGGGATAGTACCTACAACACTTTCCATCTTCCAGGTGGAATGATCACCCCAACCTTCTTCGATATAGCAGCCATTACTGGGCTGTCGCCAGTGGGGGAAACTTATGTTCCTGATAATGAAGAGCACTCAAGCATAATTGACTTTGAAGTCAAGTTAGCCAGCTTCTCCAAATTTATCGGCCATTATCATGCTGAAGGGGATAATGTGTCTGACACAGAACACATTGCTTTCTTAACTCTGTGGCTGTCTAGGTACGTTTTCTGCAGTAGATCCCTGCAGGTAGCTAGTAGGTTCATTCCTTTAGCTAGGGATTTACATGAAAATCGCAAAGTGTGCCTAAGCGAATTACTCTTAGTTGACCTCTATGAGAGCCTGAGGTCAGCTGTTTCGAGCCTCAAATCCCACACTTCCAAAAACATTCTTTTAGCTGGCCCATTTTGGTTACTTCAATTATGGCTCAACGCCATGTTCGAACCTTCTTTATCAACTGCCAACACCATAGACGAACAAGATGCAGAAATAAGTGATAGGATAGTCGAAGGCACTAGGCTTCGAAGACTAACCCCTAATGATGACAAGGATGACTTCAAGGTTCAATTTTCGAAGTACATCTTGATACTCTCAAAAAGACACAAGTTCGAAGAGAGCATGGCGCCCTTTGCTTCGAGGGCTCATGGACCTTCTTGGTTCACCATGGCTCTCTCAGAAGCCATCAAGAGTAAGGAAATCCAAGATGTGTGGAGAGCTTTCTTGCTTCCTAGACTTATCTCTTCAAGGATAACCCCAGCTAAGAACCAAATTCTTCTCTTTGCCTACCAACCAAACTTCGTTTCGAGGCAGTTTGGCCTATGCCAACTGATTCCTGAACCTTTGTTCCAGACTGAGAGCGCCATCACATCTGGTCGAACTTTCAAGGCAAGGGAAGCCAAGATCCAACAAGAACAATATCAGGGCTTTGCCCAATTTGAACTGATAGCCTTCGAACCTACTCATCTCGCGGCCAAAGGATTTCTGGAGTGGTGGATTAAGTTTTATCAAACTTGTATGTTCGATACACTTACTATTCGACAGAAACTAATTGATGCCTTCGATGTGCAGGTACCAGCAAAGAAAGGTATGTTTACTCATGCCAAAGAAATAAAAGCTTTTCAAAATTACTTCGAAACTACTTACGACCCCACACGCTTGGACTCCACTGTGCATCAAGCGGCTGAGACCTTGAAGGAAAAATTTAAACAAAAAGTTTCCAAGCTAAAACTTCCTTCAGGGCTGTCACCTGAGGATAGGTATAGGTTGGCATTCGAAATGCATCCACCTAAATTTCCCAGATTACCTACCTCAGAACTGGCTCTGGCTTGGTTTCCCCCATATCCATGGTGGTTTACTTGCAAAGAGATGTTCAAATATCTTCAAAGGAAACCAAAGCCATCTGAGACTGTGACATGGGCTCGACACTGGCTTCATGATTTCCCAGGACATCTTCGATATGACCTTTCTGCCATGTCAATTAAATCTGATCAAGGCACAGGTGCGAATGCTTGGGAAAAACTCCCAAATATCTTTTATTTTCCAAATCTTTAACCTTTGCTTTAAATGTTTTGATTTTCAGCTATCAGGATAAAGACCACTGCCTCGAAATCGAAGGAAGGGAGTGCCTCTCAAGCCTCCATCGAAACTACCGAAAAGACTAATCCACCCGAAACGACTACTGCTGCTGCAACTACACCAACAACAACAACGCCAACAACAACAAGTGCCCCAATTCCAACGGTAATCACTTAGTTTTTTATGCTTCGAATTCACTCAATCCTTTTATATCTAACTTCGTTAAAATTCGTTCAGACCAACAAGCTTCCCCCCATTACTCCCAAGAAGCGGAAACCAAGCACCACTGGGGAAGATCTGACTGCTGGAGGAAACTCAAACATTGCTTCGAAGAAGAAGCTAAAGAAAGCTACACCAAAAAGTATTGTTCCTACTAGTGTCTCTGGACTCGACTCCAGGGATGCTGCTCCCTCACCAAAATCCAAAAATCCACCTTCGACCTCCAACCCACAGTTGGAACGCATAGCTAGCAACCTCTCTTCTGAGGGGCCACAGGTAAATCGAACTTCTTCTAAAAATGTTTAACTTCTTATTACCTTGGTGAGTGTTATCCTTTAACACTTTGCTGCTCCTTGCAGAACATCCTGAATCCCACTTCTACTATTTCGACCTCACCGTCCAGGGCTGCTGTTCCGCTTAACTCCTCTCCTCAAGGAGATTCCAGCAATTTGGTCCAAAACAAAGGTTCTTCCAACGTGGCGGTTTTGGCTGGAACTTCTGAGCAGCCAGATGACCAAGGTACCTCCATTCCTCTGAAAGAGGTGAACGAAACCATACCTCAAACGTCTGCAGAGGATTCACAAAGGGTTCTTCAAAAGTCTCCTCTTGAAACTCTTCAAGAGGATCCAAAGGATACTCAGACTGAAGAGGAAAAAGCTGATTCTGGGCAAGGATTCGAAGAATCTGCAGACGAAGAATCTGAGGAGGGAAACGCCAATGATGGGGAAAATGACAATGATGGTTCGACTGCCGAGACGGAGTCTAATGCACATAGCGGTGAAAAGGATGGTATCGAAGTGGTAGATTTGGTAGAGGATGAAGAAGACCAAGAGCACGAAGCAAATGAAGGGGATGGTGATACAATCAACGAAAACCCAGAGGTTGAAACAAACGAGGTTCCCCTACGCGTGGAATTCCCCCAATCCTCTCCGTCTCGAATGACTGACGAGGAACTGGCACTTCTGAGGCGAAATGACCCTATTGGGTACATGAAGGCAAAGTTGGCCCAGAGGGACATCCCACTCGCTAGGGCTGGCACAAGTTCAACCAGCTATCCTCTTCCCACAGATGAAAGAGTTGTTCTTCTCAACAAAATTAGGAGAACTATTCTCAATGTGGATATCTTCGAAGTGCTTAAGCAAGATAGTACTGCTTGATATACTATGAAGGAGCTGCTTACAAAGGTTAATCTCTCCAGCTGCTCTTTGCCAGTTAGTACTCTCTTGTTTGATCTTCAGAATTTGCTGGACAACGTAACTGGCTATCTTCTCCAAGACGAATCTGCTGCCAAGAAGGTTCACGAGAAACGCATTGCTATGGATGCCGCCTATGAACAAGCTTCGAAGCTTTCTCAAGAAGCTGAAGATCAGGCTATGCATCTGAAGCAGGCAAAAACTGAATATGAGGCTCGAGCTGAGTCCATTCTTATTTGGGAAAGGCAGATTCTGGAACTTCAGCAGAAAGTTAAGGAGGCTAAGGAACAACAACTAGCCTTCGAAACTAATCCTGCAGGTAACCAATTCGAAGAGCTTCTCAACCGGGGGCTTGCAGAAATGGAGACTGCAGAACAACTTAAAGGAGAAGTGGCGACCTTGGAAGGTGCCAGGCGGTTTGCTCAGCAGAGACTTGAAACATTTCGAAGTACCTTTACTCGATTGAAAAATAATGTTTATTTCTAGATTTTTTGTCTATCTGACCATAACTTTGGTTCTTTCAATGTAATATTCGAACAACGCCATTTTGGCATTCTTATCTTGCCATCTTGGCTTTTTTATAATACTTTGTTTACGTTGTTACTATTCGAATTTCCCGCAGGCTTGGTTTATATTTCTTTAAATATTTCCCATTAACCTTTAGGACACGTTTATCATCTAAGAGTTCTTCGACCTCGTAGGCATTGTTAGAGAAAACTTTTAGTACTCGAAAAGGTCCTTCCCAATGAGGTGACCATTTACCTAATGCTTTGTTCTTCTTATCCATAGGCAATATGACTCTCCAAACCAAGTCATTAATAACGAATACTTTTTTCTTCACCCTCTTATTGTATGTTCTGGCCACTCTTTCTTTTTGCCTCATCAAAACCTCCAACGCATGTAATCTAATTTCGTCCAATTCAACTAATTCATTCATCATCATTTCCCAATATAACACGGCTGGAATTTCGTTTTGTTTCTGTATTCGAACTGATTGCAGATGAATTTCTACTGGTAACACTGCATCATGGCCGAATGTAAGTTGAAAAGGAGTGGTGTTAGTGGCTTCTTTTGGAGATGTTCTACAAGCCCATAACACTTGGTCCAGAGTTTTGTGCCAATTTCTTGGCTTCTTGCCAATATGCTTCTTGATTAATCCTATTATTACTTTGTTTGCCGCTTCGACTTGTCCGTTTGCTTGAGCATAATATGGTGTTGAAGTTAGCAATCTAAACCCCATTTCTTGGGCAAATCCTTGCATCTTTCTACCAGTAAATACAGAACCTTGGTCTGTAGTTATACTTTCTGGTAATCCAAACCTATAGATAATGTGCTTTTGTATAAATTCGATAATTGCCTCTTGATCAGCAACTACCAAAGGTATAGCTTCAATCCATTTGGTAAAATAATCTACTCCTACCAAGATATATTTCTGACCTTTGGACGAAGCAGGATTTATTTCGCCTATCAGGTCCAATGCCCATCCTCTGAATGGCCATGGTTTGATGATCGAATGCAGCTCACTTGCAGGGGCGTGTTGAATTCCTGCGTGTTTCTGACATTCCTCACATCCTTTCGCGAAGTCTATGCAATCTTTAAGCATGCTAGGCCAATACAAACCATATCGAAATAGCAACCATTTCATTTTATGGCCTGCTTGGTGTGCCCCACATGCCCCATTATGGACTTCGGACAATGCTAAATATGCCTCACTCTCTCCTAGGCATTTCAATAAAACACCTTCTTGGGTCTTTTTGAACAATTCGTTCCCCATGAGGAGATATGACAATGCTCTATATTTTGTTTTTCTATCTACTTTTAGAGTTGGGTCTGCTAAATAACTTTTTAATGGACTTCGCCAATCTGTATCTGACAAAGTATTTATGGCTAGAATTTCGAATCCCTGTTTCTCGGCATATCCCAATCTCATACTTTCCAGATCCGATGGTGTGAATCTAGTAGCCATAACTCTTCCCCTTATTTCGACCAAATCCTTAAGATTCTTGGTAGATACTCTATAACCTGAAGCCAACTGCGCTAAGTCATTTGCTTCTTGGTTTTCTAATCTTGGTATGTGTTGAATATCCATGTATTCAAACTTTCTCAATAGCCTATTGACTATGACGAAGTATATCATTAGATTTTCCTTTATGCACTTATATTCTTTTGTAATTTGTTTGACCACCAACTCAGAATCTCCTTTAATTTCGACTCTGGTTGCCCCCAATTCCAACAAAGCTTCAAGTCCAACAATGAGCGCTTCATACTCAGCTTCGTTGTTCGAACAACGAGGACCGTCCAATTTATACTTGAATTTTGTTGGAATTCCTTCAGGAGAAATTAGAAGGACTCCAACACCACTTCCATTCTTGTGGGTTGAACCATCGAAGTACAATTTCCAAGGTTGTATTTCGACGTAACTCATGCTTGTCTGTTCAACCAACGAATGATCCACAATGAAATCAGAAATCACTTGACCTTTCATAGCTTTTAAGGGCATGAACGTCAATGAATATTCTGTTAAGGCCAGAGCCCACTTTCCAACTCTACTATGCATTATTGGCTTTGAAAGCATATGTTTAATGACATCGAAGTGAGACGAAACATAAACATCAACAGGTTTTATATAATACTTGAGTTTCATACAAGAGAAATACAAACAGAGACATAGCTTTTCTAAGTTGCTATATCTGGTCTCTGCATCATTCAGCACTCTACTTAGATAGTATATGGCTCTTTCGACGCCATTGTTATCTTCTTGTGCTAACATACTACCTATGCTAACTTCAGAGGCAGATATGTACAATCTCATGGGCTTCCCCCATGATGGTGGAGACAACATAGGAGGCTGGGAAAGATATTCTTTTATTTTGTCAAACGCCTCCTGGTGAGCTTCTTTCCATTCGAAGGCTTGACCTTGCTTCAGGCGAAGTAACGGAGAGAAAGCTTGAGTCCTTCCACTCAGGTTCGAAATGAATCTTCTGAGGAAGTTAACTTTCCCTAGCAGAGATTGCAACTCCCTTTTTGACGCAGGTGCTTTCGTCTCCATTATGGCTTTGGTTTTGTTCTGGTTGATTTCAATTCCTTTCTTGTGGACCACAAAACCAAGAAAATCTCCAGCCTGCACAAAAAATGCACATTTAAGGGGATTCATTTTTAAGCCATGTTTTCTCATTCGCTCGAATGATTGGCTTAAATGATGCAAATGTGCTTCTGCAGATATAGATTTGATGACTATATCATCAATATACACCTGCATGAAGGTTTCGATAAAGTCATGAAAGATTGAATTCATCGCCCTTTGATAAGTTGCCCCAGCATTTTTTAAACCAAAAGGCATCACCACCCATTCGTAGGTGCCTAAGGCTCCTGGGCAACGAAATGCTGTTTTTGCAACATCTTCTTCAGCAATGAAAATCTGGTTATATCCAGAGTATCCATCTAACATGCTCAAGTATTCGAATCCTGCAGCAGAATCTACTAGCATTTCTGCCACGGGCATGGAATATTCATCCTTAGGGGTTGCAGTATTTAAATCCCTAAAATCTATGCAAATCCTTAAAGAACCATTTTTCTTGATAACAGGTACTATGTTTGCTAACCATTCGACGTACCTTGTTGTTCTGATGAATTTGCAACGCAGCTACCTTTCGATCTCAGCTTTAATTTTTGTGAGAACCGCTGGCGCGAATCTCCTGGGAGTTTGTTTGATGGGCCTCTTGCCATCTTTGATTGGCAGCCTATGTTCGACCAACTCCCTCTTTAAACCAGGCATCTCATCATAATCCCATGCGAAACAATCTTTGTTCTCCTTAAGGATTTCGATCACTTTTTCCTTGAGGCCTGGGCTAAGTTTGGCACTTACGTAAGTTACTCTTTTTGTTTTGTCATCCCCTAGGTTGACTTCTTCAAGCAGGTCCTGTGCCAACATTTTGACACCTGAGTTTACGGGATCCCTTTCGAAGCCTAAGGGTTCTTTGTCATAGATGGCATCCAACCTTTGATCCATCTCCAACTCTTCGCTGGGTGAGCATTTCGAACCCCCCCCCCCCCCACTAACTTCATTCGTTTTTTCAAATGATTCATTTATTTCAGCCTCTAAGGCCGCTTTTGATTCATTCTCAGCCATATAGGCCGAAATCCTTTCGAAAAAGGTAGACTCAGTCATGGTTAAGGTTGTCGAAGTCCCAGCCTGCTGGCCGTTTTTGTATAGCACCTTCAACTTCCTCTTCTTCACTAATTATTATTCTATCCCAGTAGAGTCCATCATGACGAAGTGTCATGTAGTAGTGGGCATTTCTAGTTTCATTCATCTCATCATTTGGAACACATGGAGCAATCTTTGCCAGATTTTTATCATAATCCCTTTTGTCAACTAGATTGACAGTTGACATAAAGTAACTCTAGTCTGCTTCGATGTTTTCCACGATTCCGTCATCTCTCCACAGGACTAGTCGTTGATGCATTGACGAAGGAACTGCTCCCACGCCATGGATCCACTCTCTTCCTAGCAGTAGGTTATAGTTGGCCTTGGCTTCGATAACCATAAACATGGTGGGCCTGCAACTTGAGCCTATTGTTAATTCCAACTGGACCACCCCCAGTGTCTTACCCACTTTTCCTTCATAATTGGATAGAACCATATTATGGGGCTTGATATCCCCTTCGCGGATTTCCAACCTTTTTAGCATGAAATGGGGAATCAGATTGACTGCAGCACCCCCATCCACTAGAACTTTGTTCACACCATGAACACCCACTTTCGCCCGAATGAAAAGTGGTTTGAGATGATTTTTCATTGTAGGCTCTGGACGTTCGAAGAACGCATTTTGTTCTTCAACAGCCCCATTGTCCATCACGTAGTAGCATACGGGCCTATGCTTCATTAAATCTGTGGTGTCTTCTTCCTCATATTCATTGATTTCGGTTTCTTGCCCAAATTCGCAGGGAAGCACAGACACTACGTTACAGTTCAGGTTAAATGAAGACTCCCCCTCCGATTCGAAGTTATCTGTTATCATATCTTCGTCCTCTTCCGGGCCTGGAGTGTATTCCTTTGGTCCGTCTTGTTGATCTTCAGAGAAAAGCCTTCTGTTGACTGGAGGTTTCTCTTCCGTCTGACTTTTTGGTTTGTTGGTGCTCGATTCACCTTGTATCTTTGTTGAAGTATCCCCTTTGTTTGCCACAGCTTCTCTTTCAGCCTTTCGAATCCTTTGCTGTCTGCGCCACTGGGATCTTGACATGGGGTTCCTTCCTTTGTAATTTTCTAATCTGACTTCCTCCCTTTTTTGTGTGTTGAATTGCCTCCTGTATGTCACAGCATGGCGTGCATTTCGTTCAGCATTCCTCCATTTGTCTTTGCCTTTGTCATTTCTGGCTTGCAGCCATCTATCGGTTGGCACTTCAGCAGGGAGTTTGAAAGTCACTCTTCGAGCAACTTTGGGGTGAGGGCTATCAGGTCTTCGCTGTTTGTATATGCTGTCGAAACGCGGACCCATCTGGGCAGTTTCTTGATGGCTCCAGCAAGGGGCGAAGGGGATCGTTTCGAAGGCCCTAGCCATGCTTTGGTCATATACAGCGGAACATCTTGGGCACACCAAGCACTTAGTTGCCCCCTTGTAGCAGCGAAAAATAAACTCCAATAAACTCTCTCCAGCCTTGGGGTAGCATCTAAAGAGTTGGTTATCCTGGCGCCAATTGTTGCCAGTTCGAGCCCTCTGTACCCTTTCGAAATTTGCAGCAATTCTTTGGTTGCAGAGGATGCTGCACCTAGGGCACAGTATCATGCCTGGATCTCCTTTGTGGCATGACATGAGATAGTCTTTGAGAGTATCATCTCCAGCGTGATTGTCCCCCATCCTATGCTTTTCTTTTTCTAAGTATTTTTCCACTTCCTTCATCTCAGAACGGGGTCTTTCCATGTCCACCATATTTATTTCCAAATCCCCCTCTTTTGTTTCGTCATCGCCCCATCCTGTGGGCTTTATATCTTCGATCTGGACCCTCGAACTTTCTGGGGCGGAATATTTGACCAGATAGTCATATTTTCCACTGGGTTTCCCTAGAGTGTCCCATATTTCCTTCTGAGAGGGGACTGGCTGCGTAATTTGTACTTTCTCTAATTCCAAACTCAAGCCCTCAGTGACTTGTGTAAATCCTTCGTTGTGATCCCCTTGGCCTTCAGTAGCCTGGGTTTCTCCTGCAACAGCCACAGGTCCAGCAATCGAAGTGTCTGGTGTATTCTGGATGCCTTCAGTGACTTCCTCGCTGACTTCGACCATCACCCAGTTTTCGACTTCAATGTCTTTCTCTCCAGTTAGGGTGTCGCTTCGATCAATTTCCACCATGTTGACTTCTCCAATGCATGCAGGCTCGGAGTAGTTGGTGTCTGCGACGTCCAAAGGATCTTCGTCCACTTTCATCTTCATCTTATCAGCAAACTTTAATCTGCCATCTTTGATTGCGTTTTGAATCAAATCCCTGAAAAGAAAACATTGTGAGGTCTTGTGGCCTAGGAAACTATGATATTTGCAAAATCCCCTTTTCTTCCTCTGGTCCAAAGGGGGTATTTTGACATTTGATGGCACAATTAGTTGGCCATCTTTGACAAGCAAGTCAAAGATTTCGTCACATTTAGTGACATCGAAGGTGTAAACCTTCTTTGGAAACTTATCACTTTTCTCATTTTCAACAATATCTTTCCCTTTCGTAGGAACTAACATTTTGCAGGAGTAAGGCGGGGCCTGTTTTAATTCAGCGAGGTCGATTTCGACCTCTTCGAATTCGAATTCAGGATATTCTTCTGCTTCCTCAGTTCCAACATAGGAAATCCTTTCTTTCTTACTATTCTTAAAGACTCGGGCTTTTTCGGCTTTTAGTCTTTCGACCTGTCGAACCCTATCGGCTAACTGAGCCATATCCCTCAAATGCTGAGTATCTAATTTCTTTCGAATAGAGTAATCCAATCCCCCAGCGGCCATTTCGACTAACTCATGCTCAGGCACTACTGTGTAACATCTGGATTTTAACAGCCTAAATCTATTCAAATAGTCATCAATGGGTTCAGTGAACTTTCTCTTAACACTGGCCAATTCCTTCAGACTTATTTTCGATTGTCCCATGTAAAATTGTTCATGGAATAATCTTTCTAAAAGGGTCCAAGTGTCAACAGACCCAGGAGGCAACGTGGTAAACCAAGTGAAGGCATTTTTTGTCAAGGAACTTGGGAAATATTTGATTCTAAGATCTTCATTATTGGCTATATCCCCCGCTTCGGTTAAATATCTCGCTATGTGTTCGACTGTTGACTCGTTGGTATCCCCAGCGAACTTTGTAAATTTAGGGACTTTGTATCCCCTTGGTAAATCAGTATGCAATATACAATCTAATATAGGAGACGCGTAATTTGGCCTCCTCATTCCCATATTGAGGCCGTTTTGGGTCATGATCCTCTCTATCATGGTGGTCAGATTATTTTCTGCCAAGACGTTATCGTTTCGAATCCTATGAACGACAGCATCGGCATCTTGGTTTCGACCAACCAAAACAACTCCCCTAGGTTGTTCTCCTCGGAATTCTGGGGCTTCTGGTCTTTCGATCCTTGCCCCTGGTTCCATAACTTCCCTTTGTGGGCCCGGCATTATTGGGGCTTCTAACCTTGGTGCTCTGGCCCCTAAGTTAACCTCTTCTCTGGGTGGTCTATGAATTGGGTCGTTGGCAATTTGTTCTATAACAGGCACGTTTGTTCGAAATCCCGCCTGGTTCTGCCTACGCCTTTCTGTGGGAGCAAAGAAATCTGCTATTCGACTCATATTGTCAGCGTTTTCCCTGTTCGTCACAGTCACATTCTGAACTATTGGGGCGAATATTTCCTGCATGGTTTGCGCTAACACCCCTATCATATTGTGGTTGCTTTCATCCATCAATTGCCTAAAAGCCAACTGGTTATCTGTGGTTAGGATAGGCAACGTGCTATAACCCACTGACCCTTGGTTATTTGACATAAATTGGTTTGCCCCAGACCCAGATCCTAGTTGTGGGGATGAATTTGATGTGGAATTGTGTAAACCTGCCATAAAAGATGTTGGCATTCCGTAAGAAGAACTTCTAATTCTATTCCCATCGAAGCCGGGTGGTCTAGTTGATGGAGATGCGAAATGGGATTGTGTCCCAGGTGGCGGAACGAATCCCCCAGGGTAGCCCATAGTTCCAGTATTTCCTAAGATCGAACTGTTGGTTGATACGCCACTTACTCCGTTGGTGGCCATGTTACTGGTTGAAGATGCAACAACTTGTGCATTCGAAGGGATTACATTAGATGCTCCGCTCGAAATGGACGCGTTAGTACCTGTTGCCTGTGGGCCACCTTGGTCTCCCTGTTGATTGTCTGAATTAGACATTTTGTCCAAACGTTTTCTTCTGGATAAAGGTTGGTTGCTGTTGGTTATCTTACCACTTCTCAGGTTCATAAAACAGCAAACTTCTTAGGTTCCTACGTTTCTGGGATGGCTATGTCTCGACAATCCTTAATTCTGATATCCAACTATTGGTCCCACCAGGTGTGCCAATTTGTTTCCAGTGATTTCTGGTAAACAACCGCTAGTCTTCCAAACTATCGAATAATCTTTATTAACGCTACTCAATCTCTTTGGTAACTCACAGGATCGACTAGATTGATCCTAGGACTCCTTGGATATCAAGGTTACTCTCACAATCGAACAATTATTCATGGGTGCCATTGTACAAATGTTTGGTTTACTTCGATCCCTCTCTCTAAGAGTTTAAAATATGGTCAAAATGTATGTGAAAACTAAGTTATACGAATGATTGCTAATTGTAATGCTGATTGAAAAGACATATAAAACTGTATGGAAGATGAAGTAACTGGTTTCGACCCATAAAACATTTAACATAAAAGGTTTCTGGAATGTGGAAGTTTAAAATGTGAAGAAAGCGTTTAATGCAAGAAATCTAGGAATGACTTTAAGTGAAAGTACATGCTTGAAGAATAATACTTGAAAGTAAAGGTATTGAGAGCGTAAAAGTTCTCTGAAATATAGAGTGCTTCGAAATATAAAGAATGCAGTAAAATGTAAAACTTTAAAGAAAAGGCTTTGAAATGAAAAGACAGTAGATAAAGAAACTTGTAAATGTTATTCGACAGAAAGAAAAAGAAGGAAAGTGCTGGAAATAGTAAAAAGGCTTTTATTAAATTAGAAATACATGGTGCTATCATACATACATCTCTCTTGCATTTGTTTCCCTTGCCATGTGGTAGTTTGAATGTTATTGAGTATTTTGTATAACAGATATGACACACCGAAATCCTAACACTAAGACTTCTATTTATACTAATTCGACCCTAACGGTCTCGCTACAAGATCATGCCACGTTTCGAACATGCAAGACAATGCTCCTTTCATCTTTCCACGTGTCCTCAAATGCTCCAACACATAACTTTCAAACTTTGAAAGTCCCGCTTTCAATTAAGTTTCAAATGCTTTGGTGTTTCTCTGCTTCGAACGCTCTTCTTAGACTTAGCTTCGCTGTTGTTTCGAGATCCCTTTGGATACGCTCCCAAGATCACCGTTCGAAGCTTCAAGCTTTGACACACTCATTCGAAACACTGCTTCTGCAATTTCGAAGCATGGTGTTTTAATTCCATTTCGATCAGAACTTCTAGCTCTTTTTGAATTCTAAATAACATTATCAAAATCTTCAGCCAACACGGTGCTACCAACTTCCCAATAGTGGGATAGTACTGTCTAAAGGACTTTTACACGTCCTAATTCCTTAGGGTAGGTAGATCTCATGGGTACTTGCTCTCTCTCAAAAAACAAAAAAACAATTTTTCACACTGACACTTTCGAAAAGTTTTCAAACAAATTTTTCATACACTCTTGAGGACAAATACAAGAGTTACTTAGAAATTTTTCAAACGAAACTTTTTTCAAAACCCACACACATTTGAAAAGAAAACAAATTTTTAAAAAACATAAGAGCAAGTACCTAAGAGCCCGTGGATAACCACGGATAGAAAGGGTGCTAACACCTTCCCTTTCTATAAATCTACCTCCCGAACCGAGAAACATTCTTGAAAAGGAATTTTGTTGTGCTTTTGTCCTTTCCATGTTGGAGAACATAAAAGACGGTGGCGACTCTTGCTTACCGCGACATTTCGCGAAACCAGCTAAAAACAGTCAGTTCTATTTCCACCGATCACAGTATGCTACACTCATTGAGGCTAAACTCTCGCGATGGTTCTGGCCGCAAGAAAAGATTGCGACGCTGGAGTTATGACCGATTGAGGGTAGTCAGTGATATTGAGATCCTCTAGAACCCGGTTACTATTTTCTAGGACAGGTCTTAACCAACTGAAACTGAAAGAGGGTAGTACCTAAACTTCATGCTGGCCTAAACTCTAAGGGTCGTCTTGTGTGACTTGTGTGACTTCAAACTTGAAATACTTGCCCATACTTGTTATCTGACAACATTGAGTTACTTGCAGGTTTTGTTTATAGTCCTTAAACTGGACTTATTACAGGGCTTACTTACACCTCACACCTTTGCATCCACGTACATACCATCATACCATTGCATACATCTTGCATAAGGACTAACCCATTTCAAGGATCTCAAGGGTCTGTGATGCAGGGCATGATGAATCAAAATGTCTAGCGAGGGGAAAAGGGGATTTATTTTCCTCTAGCCAAGGTTGTTTGGAGATCAAAGCACGATAACTTGAGTCAGGGGCTATGACCCACTCGATATGGTGAGCTTTGACTCTTGAAGAAGGACTTTCCACAACAGGAAGTTCCTTCAATCAAGCTACCATTCTAACAAGTTTCTATGTTTACTCCGCGAGATCCTTGAGAACATTGCATACATATATCATACATATCATTGCATAACAGGTACCCTTGTTACAGGTCACTTACCTTCTTCGCTGTTTATTTCAGCAATGGCTTTCCAACCAAACAACCAGGATCTTTAGGATCTTCATGCTCAAGAGACTCAATTCAGGGAAATCTTCCTAAGCCTATCCAAGGGACAGGAAGAGTTGAGAACACTCCTCATGGGGAATTTGGTCAAGAAGAGTCCTGAAGACGATAAGGACGAACGGCTGAAACGCTTGCAAGCTGAGGTAGATACTATGAGAACCCAGATGCTGGGGCAAATAGCCCTTATCCAAGGCTTAGCTCGGGAGCAAGAAGAGTTGAGAACTGTGGTCAACCAGCTTCAGCAAGACAGTATGAAGCAAGTAGTCAGGGTTGGGGACCAAACCGGTAATCAGCCTCCAAGAAGTCAAAGGTTTGGCTCCATGAATAGACCTCTCCAAGCTGCTACTACTTCACAGGTCCAACAACGACCTCGCCAAGAACAACGGGTTGATCAGAGCAAGCTAGACAAGCCTAGGAGGCAATTCACCAAGCTCAATGTATCACCATCTCAAGCTTTACAACACCTGTTGAGATTGAATCTGGTAATGCTAAGGGACCCTCCTAAGAATCCCAGCACTTCCTCTTCCAGGTCTAACCCGAGTGTGAGATGTGCATACCATTCTGACAGTCCTGGACACGACACTGACGACTGTTGGACTCTGAAGAACAAGATCCAGGACCTGATTGACGAAGGAGCAGTGGAGTTCACCCAAGGTGGTCAGGCTGAGTTGTTCTACCATCCCTCCAAGGTTCACCATTTGAAGTGACAAGTCCTGAGACTAGAAGATTTTTTGTTCATTCAAATTTTCAAGTTGTATTTTTCTTTGCTTATACAAACAATTATTGTCATAGCAAACTTTATTACTTTCATTAATGCATCGCATATGTCTGTTTTGAATTAATCCATTCGTATTCACTATATTCAAATTGGTTTCATATTTTTTGTGATGATCAACTCTCGATTGAAAAATTCTAAGCCTCTTGAGGGAGTATGACGAAAACGATACCACGATCTTTACAGTATGCTTTTGAACAGACCCCGCTGATGAGGTACATGCATTGTTTCAATTCCTAAACACTGGAGTTATAAGGAAGATAATCCCTCGTCAACTCCTTCGAGCCAAAGAAGTAGGAGTTTTTTTTTCTTTTCACAAAAAAATTAAAACCCTTAATCATAACTTGGGGCAGGGTAGTTTTCTCAGTTGATCCAGATGCGCAATAAATGGCATCAAAAGAGTCCTTCCAAAACAAGAGACAGTGATGGTTCCGAATAATCGTAAGGATAGGCAGTCATTATCTCTCAGAAATAAAAGCCCAATAGGTCAAAACCTATGAAGGAGACTTACAAAACTGGGGCATCCCGCTGACTGTAATCACGAAAGAAACAGTTCAGGCAAAAAACAGGGATAATGAAATCAAAAAAAGAAAGAGGTCCTACAGACTCTCAACAAAAAAAGAAATGACTGCCTATTCAAAATAAAGTGTCAACATCCGAACCATCACTGGAATATCAAAGCAAAGACTCAAACAAGGTCTAATGCACGATTAGCTGAATTTAGGATCGAAGAACATCACGAAGAACGGGTGGGTACAAATAAAATTTGAGCCTTTATCCTTTGTTTCTTAAACCGTGAACCAGGCCACGTTACAACCCTTAAAAGTCCTAGCTGAAGCATGGGTTAGTTCGAAAGCATATTGTTACAAAAGGTATCCTGACTCCTTAAGGCTTGCGGTAAAATAATGAGTTGACATCACATTTTACAAAATTTGCTTGTTTTACTGAAAAAATGCATTTTCAAAAAATTTCAAGACAGACATAAGCTTTGCATTTTTAAAATAACATTGTTCGCATATGACTATTTGTTCAAACAGCAGAGAAATTCGCACGATGAATATCCAGTGAACAAAAATCTTTTCAACAAAAAGGTTACCTCAAATGGAAAAACACTTCCAACCAAGGGGCAAACATAATCATTGTCCATCATCTGGGGCAGTCAAGTCAAGATTCAAGGAATCTCTCAAAATGCCAAATAGCCAGGGGCAAATCTCCGCCTGAGTCACTTGGGGCATTGGACCTGAATTCCAGCAACAAATCTTGCATGATCAAACGAAGATCTTCTGGTAGTAGGGCAACACCAACGCTACCGACAGTGACAACTCCCTGCATCCTGAGAGCAAGGACATAGTCGATAAAATACTACGCATAATCAAAGACCCTCTAGGTTGACACACATAGGCAAAAATAAGGGCTTCCCGACGAACCAAAAGGGTTCGGGCAAAAATAAGGGATGAAAATAAAAAATCCGTACACCCGGCAAGTCAAAAACCTGAAAAGGCGGCTTGGGCAAAAATGGGTATCCCGGTGGACTGAAAACCCGAAAGGGCGGTCCAGGCAAAAATTAGGGATCAAAGCGTACGACTATGTCCCGTCATCTCGTCACTTGCCTACCAGAAGAAGATTTGTCAAATCGGCAGTTATCAAGACCTCCACAGGTACCTTCTCCCATAGAAACTGGGGCAATAAGAATCGTCTGAACTGTACCAGCTGCTCTGTCCTCCAGGTACAAAGGTAGATCCAGTTGAAGAGTATGACCAAGATACCTTCACTCTCCGCAGAGTAAGACCAGAATCAGCAATACTCTCCCCAAGCAGAGTTGGTCTCCCATCAGCCCCGAAAAGGCACAGTATCCCTAGCAAGTCAGCAAGACTCTTCCCCAAGCAGAGTTAGTCTACTGTCAGCCTTAAGGAAGTCGGGTATCCCCAAAAGATCTCAATATTCCCCAGCGGAGTATACAGATGTTCCTAAGCAAGCATCCCCGGCAGTCTTAATATTCCTCGACGGAAATATAAGATTGTTCCCCGGCGGAATACCAGACACCCCAGTGGAGCCATTCCCCCAGTACAAAAGTTTCCCCAGGAGAGTTGAACCATCTCCCCAGTAGATTCTGGAAGCTTATCCCCAGTAGATTCTGGAAGCTTATCCCCTGCAGAGTACGAACGCATCTCCCCGATCATGTTCAAAGGTTATTCCCCACCAGGGTCTAACTGGGTTATCCTCAGCTAATTACCACGGAAAGATCGTCCTCGGCGAAGTTCTTCCTATCCCCCAGCGGAGTTCATCAAATTCCCCAACATAACTTATCAATGGAATCCCCAGCGGAGTTCTCATTAAAATCTCAGCGAAGCATCTCTTCCCCACAGAGTAATTCCTCGCAGAGTAATCTCTCCGACAAAGTTTATTCCCCAACAGAGTCATCTTCTCCTACCGGTTTATTCTTGCAACCATCATCCCCAGCGGAAATGAAGAACTCTACTCTTCAACATCAGCCCAGGATTCAACGAACTTCCCGGAATTCGTCAAGGATTTGTTTTCCCAGACGAAAATACATATCACATCTCATACCTCCTATTTACATACATGATAAAGTGCATACGACACTATCTCATTTTGAACATCATGACATCATGCATCTCATACATCATGACATTGCATACAACTGATGTTTTGCCTTTTCAGGAAAAAGGTCAATCCAAAGATGATTACTATCAACTGTCGCAGTTCCAGATTCGATACCTGTATCTAGCCAGGGCATATCTGCATGAAGAATTTGAAGTTCCAGATTCGATACCTGTATCTAGCCAGGGCATATCTGTGAGCGATTGATTGTGGATTCGATACCTGTATCTAGCCAGGGCATATCTGCATGAAAAGTTTCTTCTCAGAGATGGCTTAGAGATGCTCCAGACCCAGATGTTATTCTATTGCTTATTCAGAGATTCCTCTTCAGAGATGGCTTAGAGATGCTCTGGACCCGGATGTTATTCTATCGCTTATTCAGATTTCTTCCCAGAAATAGCTTAGAGATGCTCCAGATTCGGATGATATTCTTTTGCTTATTCAAAGTTTCTTCTCAGAAATAGCTTAGAAATGCTCCAGAGGTGGATGCTATTCTTTTGCTTATTCAGAGTTTCTTTCCGGAGATAGCTTGGAAATGCTCCAGATATGGATGCTATTCTTTTGATTATTCAGAGATAGCTTAGAGATGCTCCATATCCGGATGCTATTCTATTGCTTATTTAGAGTTTCTTCCCAGAAATAGCTTAGAGATGCTCCAGACCCGGATGTTATTCTTTTGCTTATTCACAGTTTCTTCTCAGAGATGGCCTAGAGATGCTCCAGATCCGGATGCTATTCTATTGCTTATTCTAGATTCCTTCTAGAGATAGTTCAGATGCGACCCAGGCATGGCGACATTCTGATACTTATTCAGAGATTCCTTCTAGAGATAGTTCAGTTGAGACCCAGGCATGGCGACATTCTGATACTTATTCCAGATTTCCTTTCAGAAATAGCTTAGAAATGCTCCAGATTCGGATGCTATTCTTTTGCTTATTCAGATTTCCTTTCAGAGATAGCCTAGAGATGCTCCAGATCCGGATGCTATTCTATTGCTTATTCCAGATTCCTTCTAGAGATAGTTCAGTTGCGACCCAGGCATGGCGACATTCTGATACTTATTCCAGATTTCCTTTCAGAAATAGCTTAGAAATGCTCCAGATTCGGATGCTATTCTTTTGCTTATTCAGATTTCCTTTCAGAGATAGCCTAGAGATGCTCCAGATCCGGATGCTATTCTATTGCTTATTCCAGATTCCTTCTAGAGATAGTTCAGATGCGGCCCAGATTTGGCGACATTTTGATAATTATTACATATTTCCTTTCAGATATAGCTTAGAGATGCTCCAGATCCGGATGTTATTCTACTGCTTATTCAGATTCCAACTTCTAAAGACAACTTAGAGATGCTCCAGACCCGGATGCTATTCTATTGTTTAGTCCAGATTCATTCAAAAGACAGTCCAGATACGATCCAGATTCGGATGACATTCTGCCACTCATTCAGATGCAGTATGGATATACCCCAGACACGGCGGTCATTCTACTACTTGTTCAGATGTCAGTAATTAGACACAGACTAGATATGCTCCAGACACGGAAGCCATTCTATTTCGCATTTAGATTCAACTATCAACTTCAAGTGCAGATATACTCCAGATACGGAAGTCATTCTGTCACTTATCCAGATCCCAGATACAGTTCAGATATACTCCAGATACGGAAGTCATTCTGTCACTTATCCAGATCCCAGATTCAGTTCAGATACGATCCAGATTCGGATATCATTATGTCGCTCTCTCAAACTACCTATCAACAATCTCCAGATGGCATCTATAAGCCCATCCTCCTATTCTCCATCTCTCCAAATGGCATCTGTAAGCCCATTCCCGACATCACATTGCTGATACTCCACTATGCGAGTGTAAATTTCTGGGCACTCTAGTGTTCAATCATCTTCCACCTTCGGATCACGAAAGGCACGCAAGCCAATCTACATCCTCAGGTTTAAGAAGATTGAACAGGGGCAACTGTTGTACCCCAAAATTTTCCCTCTCATATTCTTCAAGATTTATCAAGGATCATCTTCAAATGGTTCAAGACTTCTCAAGGGTTGCACAGTCCAACTGCCTCCTAAGCCAGTCAAAATTAGGGTTTTGTTTCTTCCAAGGAATTTGGAGTTTTCAATGGCTCAATCAAGTCCCATGTGCCTATATACATTTTCAAGCATCTATATGTCAAGTCTCAAGCCTCACAATGCCAAATTGCACAGTCAAAAGACCTATTTGCTTGACAGTCAACTGCAGGGGCAAAATGGTCATTTTGCAGTAAAAAGTTAGAATTTTTGGTTAACATCTTATTTTGAGTCCATAATCATCATTTGATCAAGTCTTGATCATGATTACACAAGAATGGCTCAAAAATCCTCAAAGATGCAAAAGTTACTATTTTTGGATAGTTGAAAAGTCAACTGTATCTTGACCAAGGCATAACATTTTCATGGTTCATTAGAAAAATCCCATCCAATGCTCATTTTGAAGGGGATGACATTTCCTACAACTCATCTTCACATTCCAAGTCCAGGAAATGCTCTCACAAAAAGTTATTAATTTCTACATTATAGGTCAATTTCAAAAGTCAACAAAAATGCACTTTAAGTCAAAGACCATAACTTGAGATTGGTAAATCCAAATGACATGGGACCAAAGGCATTGGTTAGAGGACTTCAAGACCTTTACAAAATGTCCAAGCACATGTTCATATGATCAAAATTGAGCAAGATATGCATTGGAGAAGTTGGGAAATTTTCATGAGTTTGCAAAAGTCAACTATCCTTAAAACTTCAATTTTTGACAAAAGGGCCCACTTTCTTCCACTTGATTCAGCCTTGTCATGCCACACACGTGTCCCATGATTAATTTCAAGATCAAACATTTATTTTTCTATTTTATTTAATTTTTATTGATTTAATTCATTTTAAATCTATAATAATTCAAATAAAATCTAAAAATCAATGGAATAGTATCTTATGATTTGAAACAGCTTTCATACATCATGTGCCAGCTAACAAATTCGTGCTAGGGATATTTTGTGCATGAAATCTTAGATTTGCTTCAAATATGGAAAGTTTGTCAATGGTGGAAAGTGTAAACCTAATTCTCCCATACACATGGATTAAGGCCCAAACTTTGACCTAGCTTCATTCCATTATATACACACAACCTAACCCTAATGAAAAACACGTGAAAACTCTGCAAGAAAGCCATATGCAATATTGAAAAAAACCAAAGAAAACTCAAAACTGAATTCCATAATTTAACGTGATTCAAAGCTTGTTCTTGTTTCTAATATATTGCAGGAACTCCCAGGAACAATTTGCAATCAAAATCACACGCCAAAGCTCAAGAAATCACCATTCACAGACCCACGGTTTGCTTAACTTTTTCAGAATCGAAACTCACATTTTATGCATCATTAACATGTTATAATGATTGCTTTGCATTGCTAGAACCTATCTGAAGCTAATGGTATAGGTGAATTGCATTATAGTGTCCAGAATCGTGAATTGCCATTGGAGGATTTTAGGGTTCTTGAATCTCAAAATTGGGGTTTTCCACATCCAGTAAAATTGAGACTTCTCATGCCTATGGTCGTAATCGTTGCAACCAGACAAATTGAACCCAACCCTCGCGAACAATTTATATAGCTCATAGACCTATTCGCTATTATTGGTCGTTCTGCTTTGTGGGGGTTAAAAAACCCTGCTATCTAATTGTATCTTTTGCAGGCAAACGAAGGAGATGAAGACGTGGTGACATGCTATTGGTTCGTTCAAATAAAAGGCGCGCGTTTTTTCTTTTTTCAGCATATTTGTTAGTTTTCTTATATAATCATTGCTATTTATTTCATTAACGATTGGAACACGTTGGCTGAGTGGTTGGAGGAAGCGTGCAAAATGCCTTGGGACCTGGTATCGATTCCCAGGTCCACCCAAATGTTTCTATTATTTTTCTCTACAGGTTCCCATGCAGCCTTGCCAATGTATTCCACCATGTACCTTCAGTGATCAGCACGCCATGTGTCTTCAGGTGGCAATCCAATGGCCAAAGATGAGTGACCATCATACTCTTGGTCAATGCACGTGCAGCCAATTCCAGAAGTCAAATAAGGCTTGATCATTAATGGGCCAGATTTCCAGAACACACCTCCATCAGGGCCCAACACCCCCCTGGTTCTTTCATAATTTTCTTTTTGTTTTATTTTTCTTTTTATTTGCTTTTACTAATTATTATTATTAACTATTATTATTATTTAATTACCGCATAAACTAATATTTTTTATAATAAATTCAGAATTAAAAAATGTAAATATTTTTATTATGTATTAATTTCATTATTAATTATTATTTTGTAAATAAATTCTAATTAATTAGTTTAGTTGTTTAATTAGGACAATTTTAATCTTTTTCATAATAAATAAAATCAATCTAGAATTAGGGTTTTTCTTTTGACTTTTAATCTCTTTTTATTTTTATTTTCATTAAAACATAAAAAACTAAAAAACATTTTTTTCTTTAATTAATTAATTAATTAGTTTTAGGTTTAGTTTTAATTAATTGCAAAAAAGGACAAACTTCTTTCTTTTCTCAAAAAGGGTCAAAACCCTAAGGACGTCCTGATTCAATTTCTTTCGCGCGTTATTACTATTTTGATCATATTTATGTAACTGTTTTCGAGTATGTAATAGATAATTAGGACCTCCTTTATCGCTTTCTTTATTTTCTTGCATTTATTTTCAAGGGTTATGTTTTTGGTGATGTAAATACCCGACGCCTTGTAATAGCGTAGATTAATTTTCCCGCAATTTATTTCCCGCAAATTATTAACTGCTAAATATGCATGACAAGACTTGTATGAAAAATAAAATCAACCCGTAACTCACAATGATGCATGTTCAGAGATAAGCTTAAACTGAAACCTGACACACGTGCACATGCCACTCTTAGGGTACACCTCACTTGGTTGCCTCGACGTGGTCATCAAGTATAGGGTGTTTTAGAGGTCGCCCTCCTGTCTAAAGATCCAGTTGCCTTGAAACGGTTGCCTCGGATAAAAAAGGATCTAGGACATTAGGGTTACCGCTAAGGCGTCCTACTATTGCTTTGGTGACCACACATGTCCCTATAATCGAATTGACCCGAATAACTCCAACGACGGTGCTACCTACTTCTAAATACTTCTAAATAGTGGGATAGTACTGTCTAAAGGATTCTTACACAGCCTAATTCCTTAGAGTAGGTAGATTTCTCCTGGGTACTTGCTCTTTCAAAAACAAAACAACTTTTTCGCACTTACACTTTCAAAAAGTTTTCAAACAAACACTTCATACACTCTTGAGGACTGATACAAGAGTTACCTAGAAGGTTTTCAAACTAAACTTTTTCAAAACCCACAAACACTTGAAAAGCAAACAATTTTTGAAAACATAGTGAGCAAGTACCTAAGAGCCCGTGGATAACCACGGATAGAAAGGGTGCTAACACCTTTCCTTTCTATAATCTACCTCCCGAACCGAGAAACATCTCGAAAAGGAATTTTGTTGTGCTTTTGTCCTTTCCTTGTTGGAGAAAATAAAAGACGGTGGCGACTCTTGCTTACCGCGACATTTCGTGAACCAGCTTAAAAAACAGTCAGTTCTATTTCCACCGATCACAGAACTGGCGACTCTGCTGGGGAAATTTAATAAGTGAGGTGTACCTTAGGATTAGACGACTCTTGTTTTCAATTGCTTGCTTTGTTTGCTTTAATAATTTGGGTTTGTCTTGGAGTTTCATAGATCCTAACCCGGATCTGGGGAATAACCTTTAGGTAGCATAAGCTGTGAGAGACCTGTCCGGCGTAGACCGACACGGGTGAAGCAGTGGCTACGTTGGTGTGACACCTTGGTCTGTACCGATATCCCTTGTGTTGCAATGAGGAGAATATGGGTCTTCTGAGGAGTCATTAAGCGCCAACCGACCTTAGAACCTTAATTTAACCCAACTTGGTCATAGAACAGTAGCAGTATGCTACACTCATTAAGGCTAAACTCTTACGATGGTTCTGGCCGCAAGAAAAGATTGCGACGCTGGAGTTATGACCGATTGAGGGTAGTCAGTGATATTGAGATCCTCTAGAACCCGATTACTATTTTCTAGGACAGGTCTTAACCAATTGAAACTGAAAGAGGGTAGTACCTAAACTTCATGCTGGCGTAAACTCTAAGGGCTGTCTTGTGTGACTTGTGTGCCATCAAACTTGAAATACTTGCCCATACTTGTTATCTGACAACATTGAGTTACTTGCAGGTTTTGTTTATAGTCCTTAAACTGGACTTATTACAGGGCTTACTTACACCTCACACCTTTGCATCCACGTACATACCATCATACCATTGCATACATCTTGCATAAGGACTAACCTATTTCAAGGATCTCAAGGGTCTGTGATGCAGGGCATGATGAATCAAAATGTCTAGCGAGGGGAAAAGGGGATTTATTTTCCTCTAGCCAAGGTTGTTTGGAGATCAAAGCATGATAACTTGAGTCAGGGGCTATGACCCACTTGATATGGTGAGCTTTGACTCTTGAAGAAGGACTCTCCGCAACAGGAAGTTCCTTCAATCAAGCTACCATTCTAACAAGTTTCTCTATTTACTCCGCGAGATCCTTGAGAATATTGCATACATATATCATACATATCATTGCATAACAGGTACCCTTGTTACAGGTCACTTACCTTCTTCGCTGTTTATTTCAGCAATGGCTTTCCAACCAAACAACCAGGATCTTCAGGATCTTCATGCTCAAGAGACTCAATTCAGGGAAATCTTCCTAAGCCTATCCAAGGGGCAGGAAGAGTTGAGAACACTCCTCATGGGGAATTTGGTCAAGAAGAGTCCTGAAGACGATAAGGACGAACAAATGAAACGCTTGCAAGCTGAGGTAGATACTATGAGAACCCAGATGTTGGGGCAAATGGCCCTTATCCAAGGCTTAGCTCGGGAGAAAGAAAAGTTGAGAACTGTGGTCAACCAGCTTCAGCAAGACAGTATGAAGCAAGTAGTCAGGGTTGGGGACCAAACCGGTAATCAGCCTCCAAGAAGTCAAAGGTTTGGCTCCATGAATAGACCTCTCCAAGCTGCTACTACTTCACAGGTCCAACAACGACCTCGCCAAGAACAACGGGTTGATCAGAGCAAGCCAGACAAGCCTAGGAGGCAATTCACCAAGCTCAACGTATCACCGTCTCAAGCTTTACAACACCTGTTGAGATTGAATCTGGTAATGCTAAGGGACCCTCCTAAGAATCCCAGCACTTCCTCTTCCAGGTATAACCCGAGTGTGAGATGTGCATACCATTCTGACAGTCCTGGACACGACACTGACGACTGTTGGACTCTGAAGAACAAGATCCAAGACGTAATTGACGAAGGAGCAGTGGAGTTCACCCAAGGTGGTCAGGCTGAGTTGTTCTACCATCCCTCCAAGGTTCACCATTTGAAGTGACAAGTCCTGAGACTAGAAGATTTTTTGTTCATTGGAATTTTCAAGTTGTATTTTTCTTTGCTTATACAAACAATTATTGTCATAGCAAACTTTATTACTTTCATTAATGCATCGCATATGTCTGTTTTGAATTAATCCATTCGTATTCACTATATTCAAATTGTTTTCATATTTTTTGTGATGATCAACTCTCGATTGAAAAATTCTAAGCCTCTTGGGGGAGGATGACGAAAACGATACCATGATCTTTACAGTATGCTTTTGAACAGACCCCGCTGATGAGGTACAGGCATTGTTTCAATTCCTAAACACTGGAGTTATAAGGAAGATAATCCCTCGTCAACCCCTTCGAGCCAAAGAAGTAGGAGTTTTTTTTTTCTTTTCACAAAAAAATTAAAACCCTTAATCATAACCTGGGGCAGGGTAGTTTTCTCAGTTGATCCAGATGCGCAATAAATGGCATCAAAAGAGTCCTTCCAAAACAAGAGACAATGATGGTTCCGAATAATCGTAAGGATAGGTAGTCATTATCTCTCAGAAATAAAAGCCCAATAGGTCAAAACCTATGAAGGAGACTTACAAAACTGGGGCATCCCGCTGACTGTAATCACGAAAGAAACAGTTCAGGCAAAAAACAGGGATAATGAAATCAAAAAAAGAAAGAAGTCCTACAGACTCTCAACAAAAAAAGAAATGACTGCCTATTCAAAATAAAGTGTCAACATCCGAACCATCACTGGAATATCAAAGCAAAGACTTAAACAAGGTCTAATGCACGATTAGCTGAGTTTAGGATCGAAGAACATCACGAAGAATGGGTGGGTACAAATAAAATTTGAGCCTTCATCCTTTGTTTCTTAAACCGTGAACCAGGCCATGTTACAACCCTTAAAAGTCCTAGCTGAAGCATGGGTTAGTTCGAAAGCATATTGTTACAAAAGGTATCCTGACTCCTTAAGGCTTGCGGTAAAATAATGAGTTGACATCACATTTTACAAAATTTGCTTGTTTTACTGAAAAAATGCATTTTCATAAAATTTCAAGACAGACATAAGCTTTGCATTTTTAAAATAACATTGTTCGCATATGACTATTTGTTCAAACAATAGAGAAATTCGCACGATGAATATCCAGTGAACAAAAATCTTTTTAACAAAAAGGTCACCTCAAATGGAAAAACACTTCCAACCAAGGGGCAGACATGATCATTGTCCATCATCTGGGGCAGTCAAGTCAAGATTCAAGGAATCTCTCAAAATGACAAATAGCCAGGGGCAAATCTCCGCCTGAGTCACTTGGGGCATTGGACCTGAATTCCAACAACAAATCTTGCATGATCAAACGAAGATCTTCTGGTAGTAGGGCAACACCAACGCTACCGACAGTGACAACTCCCTGCATCCTGAGAGCGTGGACATAGTCGAAAAAATACTACGCATAATCAAAGACCCGCTAGGTTGACACACCTAGGCAAAAATAAGGGCTTCCCGACGAACCAAAAGGGTTCGGGCAAAAATAAGGGATGAAAATAAAAAAATCCTTACACCCGGCAAGTCGAAAACCTGAAAAAGCGGCTTGGGCAAAAATGGGTATCCCGGTGGACTGAAAACCCGAAAGGGCGGTCCAGGCAAAAATTAGGGATCAAATCGTACGACTATGTCCCGTCATCTCGTCACTTGCCTACCAGAAGAAGATTTGTCAAATCGGCAGTTATCAAGACCTCCACATGTACCTTCTCCCATAGAAACTGGGGCAATAAGAATCGTCTGAACTGTACCAGCTGCTCTGTCCTCCAGGTACAAAGGTAGATTCAGTTGAAGAGTATGACCAAGATACCTTCACTCTCCGCAAAGTAAGACCAGAATCAGCAATACTCTCCCCAAGCAGAGTTGGTCTCCCATCAGCCCCGAAAAGGCACAGTATCCCTAGCAAGTCAGCAAGACTCTTCCCCAAGCAGAGTTAGTCTACTGTCAGCCTTAAGGAAGTCGGGTATCCCCAAAAGATCTCAATATTCCCCAGCGGAGTATACAGATGTTCCTAAGCAAGCATCCCCGGCAGTCTTAATACTCCTCGACGGAAATATAAGATTGTTCCCCGGCGGAATACCAGACACCCCAGTGGAGCCATTCCCCCAGTAAAAAAGTTTCCCCAGGAGAGTTGAACCATCTCCCCAGTAGATTCTGGAAGCTTATCCCTAGTAGATTCTGGAAGCTTATCCCCAGTAGATTCTGGAAGCTTATCCCCTGCAGAGTACGAACGCATCTCCCCGATCATGTTCAAAGGTTATTCCCCACCAGGGTCTAACTGGGTTATCCTCAGCTAATTACCACGGAAAGATCGTCCTCGGCGAAGTTCTTCCTATCCCCCAGCGGAGTTCATCAAATTCCCCAACATAACTTATCAATGGAATCCCCAGCGGAGTTCTCATTAAAATCTCAACGAAGCATCTCTTCCCCACAGGGTAATTCCTCGCAGAGTAATCTCTCCGACAAAGTTTATTCCCCAACGGAGTCATCATCTCCTACCGGTTTATTCTTGCAACCATCATCCCCAGCGGAAATGAAGAACTCTACTCTTCAACATCAGCCCAAGATTCAACGAACTTCCCGGCATTCGTCAAGGATTTATTTTCCCAGATGAAAATACATATCACATCTCATACCTCCTATTTACATACATGATAAAGTGCATATGACACTATCTCATTTTGAACATCATGACATCATGCATCTCATACATCATGACATTGCATACAACTGATGTTTTGTCTTTTCAGGAAAAGGTCAATCCAAAGATGATTACTATCAACTGTCGCAGTTCTAGATTCGATACCTGTATCTAGCCAGGGCATATCTGCATGAAGAATTTGAAGTTCTAGATTCGATACCTGTATCTAGCCAGGGCATATCTGTGAGCGATTGATTGTGGATTCGATACCTGTATCTAGCCAGGGCATATCTGCATGAAAAGTTTCTTCTCAGAGATGGATTAGAGATGCTCCGGACCCGGATGTTATTCTATTGCTTATTCAGAGATTCCTCTTCAGAGATGGCTTAGAGATGCTCCGGACCCGGATGCTATTCTATCGTTTATTCAGATTTCTTCCCAGAAATAGCTTAGAGATGCTCCAGATTCGGATGCTATTCTTTTGCTTATTCAAAGTTTCTTCTCAGAAATAGCTTAGAAATGCTCCAGAGGTGGATGCTATTCTTTTGCTTATTCAGAGTTTCTTTCCGGAGATAGCTTGGAAATGCTCCAGATATGGATGCTATTCTTTTGATTATTCAGAGATAGCTTAGAGATGCTCCAGATCCGGATGTTATTCTATTGCTTATTCAGAGTTTCTTCCCAGAAATAGCTTAGAGATGCTCCAGACCCGGATGCTATTTTTTTTGCTTATTCACAGTTTCATGAATTTGCAAAAGTTAATTATCCTTAAAACTTCAATTTTTGACAAAAGGGCCCACTTTCTTCCACTTGATTCAGCCTTGTCATGCCACACATGTGTCCCATGATTAATTTCAAGATCAAACATTTATTTTTCTATTTTATTTAATTTTTATTAATTTAATTCATTTTAAATCTATAATAATTCAAATAAAATCTAAAAATCAATGGAATAGTATCTTATGATTTGAAACAGCTTTCATACATCATGTGCCAGCTAACAAATTCGTGCTAGGGCTATTTTATGCATGAAATCTTAGATTTGCTTCAAATATGGAAAGTTTGTCAATGGTGGAAAGTGTAAACCTAATTCTCCCATACACATGGATTAAGGCCCAAACTTTGACCTAGCTTCATTCCATTATATGCACACAACCTAACCCTAATGAAAAACACGTGAAAACTCTGCAAGAAAGCCATATGCAATATTAAAAAAAACCAAAGAAAACTCAAAACTGAATTCCATAATTTAACGTGATTCAAAGCTTGTTCTTGTTTCTAATATATTGCAGGAACTCCCAGGAACAATTTGCAATCAAAATCACACGCCAAAGCTCAAGAAATCACCATTCACAGACCCACAGTTTGCTTAACTTTTTCAGAATCGAAACTCACATTTTATGCATCATTAACATGTTATAATCATTGCTTTGCATTGCTAGAACCTCTCTGAAGCTAATGGTATAGGTGAATTGCATTATGGTGTCCAGAATCGTGAATTGCCATTGGAGGATGTTAGGGTTCTTGAATCTCAAAATTGGGGTTTTCCACATCCAGTAAAATTGAGACTTCTCATGCCTATGGTCGTAATCGTTGCAACCAGACGAATTGAACCCAACCCTCGCGAACAATTTATATAGCTCATAGACCTATTTGCTATTATTGGTCGTTCTGCTTTGTGGGGTTAAAAACCCCCACTATCTAATTGTATCTTTTGCAGGCGAACGAAGGAGATGAAGACGTGGTGACATGCTATTGGTTCGTTCAAATAAAAGGCGCGCGTTTTTTATTTTTTCAGCATATTTGTTGGTTTTCTTATATAATCATTGTTGTTTATTTCATTAACGATTGGAACACGTTGGCTGAGTGGTTGGAGGAAGTGTGCAAAATGCCTTGGGACCTGGGTTCGATTCCCAGATCCACCCAAATGTTTCTATTATTTTTCTCTACAGGTTCCCATGCAGCCTTGCCAATGTATTCCACCATGTACCTTCAGTGATCAGCACGCCATGTGTCTTCAGGTGGCAATCCAATGGCCAAAGATGAGTGACCATCATACTCTTGGTCAATGCACGTGCAGCCAATTCCAGAAGTCAAATAAGGCTTGATCATTAATGGGCCAGATTTCCATAACACACCTCCATCGGGGCCCAACACCCCCTGGTTCTTACATAATTTTCTTTTTGTTTTCTTTTTCTTTTTATTTGCTTTTACTAATTATTATTATTAACTATTATTATTATTTAATTACCCCATAAACTAATATTTTTTATAATAAATTCAGAATTAAAAAATTTAAATATTTTTATTATGTATTAATTTCATTATTAATTATTATTTTGTAAATAAATTCTAATTAATTAGTTTAGTTGTTTAATTAGGACAATTTTAATCTTTTTCATAATAAATAAAATCAATCTAGAATTAGGGTTTTTCTTTTGACTTTTAATCTCTTTTTATTTTTATTTTCATTAAAACATAAAAAAATAAAAAACATTTTTTTCTTTAATTAATTAATTAATTAGTTTTAGGTTTAATTTTAATTAATTGCAAAAAAGGACAAACTTCTTTCTTTTCTCAAAAAGGGTCAAAACCCTAAGGACGTCCTGATTCAATTTCTTTCGCGCGTTATTACTATTTTGATCATATTTATGTAACTGTTTCCGAGTATGTAATAGATAATTAGGACCTCCTTTATCGCTTTCTTTATTTTCTTGCATTTATTTTCAAGGGTTATGTTTTTGGCGATGTAAATACCCGACGCCTTGTAATAGCGTAGATTCAATTTTCCCGCAATTTATTTCCCACAAATTATTAACTGCTAAATATGTATGACAAGACTTGTATGAAAAATAAAATCAACCCGTAGCTCACAATGATGCATGTTCAGAGATAAGCTTAAACTGAAACCTGACACACGTGCACATGCCACTCCTAGGGTACGCCTCACTTGGTTGCCTCGACGTGGTCGTCAAGTATATGGTGTTTTAGAGGTCGCCCTCCTGTCTAAAGATCCAGTTGCCTCGAACGGTTGCCTCGGATAAAAAAGGATCTAGGACATTAGGATTACCGCTAAGGCGTCCTACTATTGCTTTGGTGACCACACATGTCCCTATAATCGAATTGACCCGAATAACTCCAACGACGGTGCTACCTACTTCTCAATAGTGGGATAGTACTGTCTAAAGGATTCTTATACAGCCTAATTCCTTAGAGTAGGTAGATTTCTCCTGGGTACTTGCTCTTTCAAAAACAAAAACAACTTTTCGCACTTACACTTTCAAAAAGTTTTCAAACAAACACTTCATACACTCTTGAGGACTGATACAAGAGTTACCTAAAAGTTTTTCAAACTAAACTTTTTCAAAACCCACAAACACTTGAAAAGCAAACAATTTTTGAAAACATAGTGAGCAAGTACCTAAGAGCCCGTGGATAACCACGGATAGAAAGGGTGCTAACACCTTCCCTTTCTATAATCTACCTCCCGAACCGAGAAACATCTCGAAAAGGAATTTTGTTGTGCTTTTGTCCTTTCCTTGTTAGAGAAAATAAAAGACGGTGGCGACTCTTGCTTACCGCGACATTTCACGAACCAGCTTAAAAAACAGTCAGTTATATTTCCACCGATCACACTTTTGTTTAAAACCGTTTATATTGGCTCTTAGCATAGCCGTCTTACTCGGCGGAAAATATCGCGCTAGGAAAATTTTCTTCAATTCATTCCATGTGGTAACAGAGTTAGATGGAAGAGACTGGATCCATGCTCTAGCTCTATCTTGTAATGAGAAAGGAAAAAACGCAGTCTTATTGCTTAAGGACTGACACCATTTTCTTTGATGGTGTCTGCGTACTGCACAAACACAGAAAAATGAAGGTTTGGATCGTCCGTAGGATATCCTGAAAATTGGTTTTGTTGGACAGCTTGTAATAACGAAGGTTTTAACTCGAAATCATTTCGTGCGATGGCGAGAGCAGCAATACTGTTGTGGGGTTCCTCTTGTGATAGGGCAGCATAATCATTCAGAGGGCGATTTTAGGGTCCTTCAGCCATTCTTGGGTCAGGAAGAGAATAGTCAGGAAGATTGAATTCGAGAAGGTTGTACTTGATTTGGTATTCTCTAATTCAACATCTTATACTAACAAAATGCTCGACCTCGTCGATTGGTTGCTCTAATTCTTCGCCTTGAGAGTGAGTGCTTGGCATACAATCAACGGATAAAAAAAATGGTTGCCTTAGTCTATATTGCGCAACAAGGGATTCATAATATTGACTAAATCAGTCCCCAGAAACGGAGCCAAAAACTTGATCGCGACTTTGAGAGTCTATCGGGTGTAGTGACTGCAAGTGCACAGTCTAATCGCATAGTTTTAAAAGATATCAAACCCACAAGGACTGATGGTCAAACTACTGTTATCTGGGGTAACTGTGTAAAGCTAAGGCTAATTATAAAATTAGGATGTTGGTATTTAAACGGGAAATAACTAAGATCTAATAATTGATAATATGACACCGGTATGTAATTTGTCAACTGCAGGGATTCAATAAGTCATTGGCATAGTTTTAAGTATTAAAACATTGTTTCAGTGGAAAATATTAATTTAAAAACCATTGTCTCACACTTTCGTTCTATCGATTCAGGACATATTATTAAACTCAAATGAGCGCTCTCTGTGTGTCATTTAAAATTCAAAAGTATTTTTTTGAAAACAAATAGTCCAATTAATTTTAAAGCGCTCGTTGTTTTTAAAATTAATGTTCAATCACCACTATCTGGTTAAAATTTCAAACTCTAACTCTGTTGATTTTATCCTTAGTCTATCTTTTACTCTCGTAACAAAACAATTTAATATCAAAATTGGAAATCAAAACCATAAAAGTCTTTTGTAAAATATTTATGCCAATTAATTACTGAATCCCTTTGGTTTAGGACTTTACATACCGGTATCGGGAAAATTAGCCAAACATAATTTTATTGCGTGATAACATAAAATTAAAACATACATTCAATAACACATGCATGGTAAAAATAAATAAATAATATTTAAAATTGGAACCTGGAATAAAACACAGAAGAATAGTTATGCAGTATGCTATCCTCCACAAGCCGACAGGATTAGCTTCGGAACAAAATATCTTGTCAAAATCCAAATAAACCTAAACGAAATTCTGGAAGCTAGAAAGAAACTAAAGTTGCAATATTCCTCCGATGTGAAGAAATATTGCTTTAATGATAATGGTTTTCTTTTCTTACAGAAATTCTAAACGAAACTGGAAAAACATCAAAAACTGTAAAACTGGAAAATAATATAACAATGTTGCATTATGCAGAAAAATAAGAAATTGAAGCAGGTGTGTCCACGTAACAAATTTTGGTAATTGTCTTGGTTTTATAGATTCCATATACCGAGCAAGAGTAGGAACACTCCCTTGATATTCGTTCTTCATGCGTGGAGAAGTTTAAGCAAATCGTGTGTTTCATGGAGACATTTTCGTAACTCCATAACTGAAGATATGACTTCTAACGAGTGTCATGCACTGTGGCGTGGGGCATATATTTTCATTCTGTGCCGATCGGGACAAGAAGTGTGCCGAGGGGTACACTTTTGGACTTTGTGATGGGCAGCATGCACCTGTGACGGGCGACATGGCTTCTGATACATAATGTTTGCATTTTTTATGCTAAAGTGCCATTTCTTCTTCATTTCTTCAATATTCTTCTTCCTTTTCTCATGTATGCTTTGCAGAGACTAAATACCTGAAATATGCTATAAATACTACAAATAGAGATATAATATGACATAATAAACGAAGAATCAAAAGCTTTATCTATGTAAATTGGGCGGAAAATGATATAACTTTTCGTGTTATCATGTAGGAGTAAAGAGATACAAGCAGAATATTAGGGTTTAAGGTGTGAGATAGTGAATACCTGGACCTCACATGTGTGAGGGTTTATATAATGTTCCCCCAGTGTGTAGCCATTGGTTCATATTTTTGGGTCTAGATATGCAGGCCCGTAAAAATAGGTAACTGCTAGGACTGGGTTAAAACGGGAAGATATGCTCGCAAGTAGTCGTTTGTTCCGAGGTGGAAGATTACATGTAGATGGTCATTTTGGTTGTTTCATGGGTGTCTTCCCGACTCGTGTCGGGCCAACGGGAGACATTTGTTGATCTGGTCAGATGTGTATGTCAGGCATAACTGGTCAGATGACAAGTGCTATGGTCGGACAGAGTGCTGGGCCACTGTCATTAGGTCGTGCTAAGGGCAGGAGCGGATTGGGACAATTATAGTAATTGGTCCAGTCAAGAACAAGAGCCCTCCAAGTCGTTTCTGCTGGGCATAGGAGTGATGACTTAGAACTAGCCCATGAAACGGGGGTGCTTCCGGGTTGACCTCGTTTGGGGATTATGAGGGACGCTCGTTGTGTTCACCTCACGGGGAGGGGAACAACCAAGTGTTTTGTTCGAGTAACTATCGTTTTGTGCGTACATTGACCCACGGGGAGAGGAATGGTTTGGTTTTGAAAGATGGAGAGTTGGCGTGTCACACATGTCTTAAGCTACGTGTTGTCAGAAAAAGGGGTGATGATAGCTAGCCTAGAGACTAGGGTGAAATAATGAGACCCTTTAGAGTTCCATTGGCATGTGCTCGTCCATGCAATGATGATCCCATTTATAAAAGGAGGGGAAAGAGATTTAGTTGCATTTCTTCTGCTCGTTCCTCCCATTTCTACTTGAATTCATCGTTTCGCTGCCCAACTTCATCAGTCTTCAAAGTTCTTGCTTGAACCGCCTCCATCCGCCGTCTATTCCACCATTTTGATTTGGTAAGTTATTTTATTCCCTCTATCTTCATAGATTTGACTCCCGTTATAGCTTAGATTTTTTGGTTTTTCTCTTAGAAATGCATGCGGTTAGGGTTTGGGTCATCTTTTTGCTTAGATATTCAGATGGATTGTTGGTGGTAGACAGTGGTTTTTCCAGGTGAGATCATCGATGACGCTGTGCATTCTCTCTGAGGAAGTTGGAATCGAGTCGCGGACGACTCTCGGGCGAGGGTATTTATGTTGCCTCTTTGTCCGTATTCGGGGGTGATTCCAATTTGTTAGGTCATGGGAGGTGATTATCGTCCATCTGATGCCTAAGTGAGGGCTCTGGTCGAGGATATAGTCCTCATTTTGTGGCGCCTTTTCACATCTAGCAAAGCGAGTACCTCGGGGGCGTTTGAGTCCGTGTTGGAGCCAGGGCCACCCAGTGAACAGGACATTAGGGAGGATGACAAGATGGTCCCTACTGACCAAAGTGGTCCAAGTGTGCCCGCGGTCGAGGATGATCCATTGGACTGAGTTGTGCCAGGCCCGCGGGAACACACCTCATTTTTCTACAGTCATCCAGATGATGTTTTTACGATGGTGGACCCAACGATGGATCGTGAAGGGCCCGATGAGGAGTGGTTGATGTGGATACCTAGGAATAAGATTCTCAGTGAATTCCTATGTACGATATCTTGTTCAGAGAGATGGGACTTTGACTCCCTTTTCTAGATTCAAAGTGGTGGTCTTCAGGCATCTTCGACTAGCTCCCTCCTAGTTGAATTCAAATTTGTTTACCTTTCTGCGGCCCTTCGAGATCATGTGCGATTATCTACAAGTCGGGGTCACCATTCCTCTATTCTTTTACTGCTTTCATCTTTATGGGAGCATGTTTGTCCAACAGTTCAGATGGGTTTCTTTGAAGCAGGAAAATGGGAAACTGGTCAAAGCTTATTTGGAATAAGTTCGTTTCTTAAAGGAAAAGTATATGCACGTTCAACCCGTTTCCCAGAGGGTGTTGCTGATTGTTTTCAGGGTTTCCCCCGCATACGATGAGGATGAAGCCCGTGTTCAGAATGAGACGGGGGAGTAGGTGAACAAACTGGTGTCTAAGTTCCCTTTCTACTAGACTAGGAGGCACTTCAAGAGGGGAACTAATTCTTACGTCTAGAAGAAGAACCAACTAGGTCCCTAGGACCAAGCCAGCTTCGATCATTTAGTCACTTTTGTCGCCTGGATTCCTCGTGTCATGCGTGCAGGAAGAAGAGGGAGACTGGTCACCGATAAGGACATGTAGGTGGTGTATGAACCGAGTATGATAGGTGTCAAGAAGCTCCTCGAGAGCAAGGACTATGTTGCATACTTGGGTAGCTTCTTTTATTTATGTTTCGACTAACTTTGTGTGCCTGACATTTTGCTCTTGTTTGCTGATTTTAATTTTTTGTTTTCTCGCTGATAAGATGAACCCTACCCATAAGAGTTTGGCCAAGAGCCTTGCTGCAAAGGAAAAGAAAGCGTAGAAAGATGCTAAGGCTTTTAAGGTCGACACGAGGACGGATCCTATGTTGGGATCGGGCAACTCATCAACGGGCCTAGTGGCCGGTGCTCTTTCCTCTCCACAAGTGTCTTCGAGGTTTAAGAGGCGGTGTAATGAGGGCAATATTGATTTGATGGGCGAGAAAGAGAAAGGGAGGTACGTGTTTCCTCCTTGCTGGCACAATAGGTCATTCTTTGAAGGTTCCTCCTTGTATCTCCTTTGGGGTGAATCCCTTATGCTTAAGGAGCTAGATCTCCCTGCTAAGCGGACTACCTTGGCGCAGGATGCAGAGGCCGTTATGAGGGTCTTGGAGATGGTCGTTGCTTTCACTGAAGGGGACTCCTCTCAACAAGTCGAGATGGAGAAATTGCGGGCCAAGCTGGCCAATATCGAGAAAGAACATGATGACGCAGAGGTCGCCCGAAAGGTGGTAGAGGATCGCCTGGAGAAATTGACGAAGGAGCATAAGGCATTGGTGCTCGAGAAGATATCTTCTGATGAACAGGTGGCGTCCCTGAGGGTCGAAGCAGCTCCTGCCGAGGACGAGCCAGAAGAGGCTCAAGGCCTGAAGACCCGTGATGAGCTGGTATATCGCCTTCAACTAGTGATGGATGACACCCAAGATACTGCCGAGGGGAGTTTCGATAATAATGTGAAGCAACTATTGGTATTGAATCCTAGCGTCGAGCTCAACATGACTTGAATGGAGCTTCATTATTATGTGGCTTCCGAGAAGATTGTGATCCCTGAATTTCTCAAGGATGTCGTGGATGCGGCTGTTGGAGAGTCATCGTGTCAAGAGCCTGACGTCGAGGAAGGGCCCTAACCCTATGTTTAACTGCTTCTTGTTATTACTTTCTATTTCCCGACCTGCATTCCGTATTGTTGTAATTTGTTCTATGGGCTTTTAGCTTGTTTTGATTAAGTTTCAAATAGCCGTGGTCCTCGTGGCCATGTGATTACTTTGTTAGATGGGGGCCTTGGGCTCCCTTTTGTAAAATTTACACAATTGCGGCCTTAATGGTCGTTGTAACGCGGTGGGAGAACTGACTTGGGTGTTTTGCGTTTGATCGTAATTGTTGCGGTTAGCAAGAGTCGCCACTGACTTTTCTTTTATCCAATAAGGAAAGGCTGAAAAGAACAGGAAAGACATTTCGAGAAGTTTTCTTGAGTTCGGGGGGTAGATTATGAAAAGGGAAGGTATTAGCACCCTTTTCACCCGTAGTTATCTAGGGGCTCTTAGTTTCTTGCTAGATCACTTGCTTTTGTTTGAATGTATGCTTGTGTGTGGGTTTTGAAAGTATTTTGAAAAATGTCTTTGTAATGGTTCTCGTTTCTATAAGAATGCGTACAAAGTGTTGTTTCGAAAATAGTTCAAAGAAGTGTTGGGATGTGTTTTTGAAAGTAATTTTGAAAAGGATTTTCTTTGTAATTGCTCTTGTTTCTATAAGAACGCGTACAAAGTGTTTGTCTTTTGAAAATGTTTTAAAGTGAGAGCGTTGGTGTATAAAATGTTTTTTTAGTGAGCAAGCGAGCAACTAGGAGCAATCTACCTACTCAAAATGTCTTAGATATTCTTTTCCTCCTCCTTTAGATGTTGCTATCTTACCATTGTTTTGGTAAGAAGCCCTATCGTTGGATGTGAAGGGACGGGCGTGAGACGTTTGTATAGTCATAGAAGGCAACATATGGGACGTTTTAGCAATGTCGTTTTAGGGACTAGATCGTTTACCGAAGGCAACATCGAGGGTCATCGAGGGACTACGATCTTTTATCGAGGGTCTTTGCTAAAACGCCCATATTCAAGGGACATGACTATTTTTCTGAGGCAACAAGTGAGATTACCCTAAGGGTGCATGTGTGAAAAGTGTGTTTGATTTGCATGCATTTTAGTCTTTGATTTTTTGGATTGTCTATTGGTTGTTTTTATCTTGTCATACACACTCTAATTACTAACAATATATGAAAGCAATAAAAGTGTGGGAAAAGTAAAGTCTTACACTATTACATCATTAAGGGGATGGGGTGTACAAATTTACAAATGGGGATTGCAGGAAATTAAAGTCCTAATTATCTATTACAACCATATTGAAATAATGTACAAGAATTGAAATGGAGTTGTTTTGTTTTTGTTAAGAAATAAGTTTACTTAAGAAAAATATTTTGATCTTTTTGTTCTAAAAGAAATAAAGTAAAACTTGTGAATATGAAATATTTTTGGTGTTTTTGGTTATAAAAAGCAAAAATAAGACAAATAAGAGAAAAAGGAGTCAGAATTAGCATATTGATGAAAACAAGGAGGAACAAAGGTTCTGACTCTGATACGCTGCAAGAGAGAAAATGTTAGTGAGAAAGTGGAGGGTCAGAAGTTTTGGGCCTGGGTACACCAAGTTCTGAGGTTAAGGGGTTCAAAAGCTATAGCGTAGCTAGGAACCTAGAAGTTTATATATCTCTGGCAAGTCAGAAGGTTTGATTGTTTGAGAGAGTGAAGTGATTATGCTGTTAGGTGAGGATATCTAGGAGTTCTGATTTAGGAGTATCGTTTTATAGATAAAGGGGTAAAAAAATGTCAATAAATAAACCTAAAGAAGATGCTTCTGGGGCTTGAACTCAGGACCCTTAGCACTAATGTCTTATGCGTACGCTTTCTACCACTAGGGTGGTTGTACATTCGGTATTAGAAGCAAAAGCATAAACATGTATCATAAAGTAAACTTTGATGATAAATTCCAACTCTTTCTCCACGCTAGTCAGAGCATCTGCAGCTTAGTCATTTCTCAACAAAAACAGAAAATGCACACATAGCAGTTATGCCAGTTTTTCCATCATGGTTTCAGAAGCATAAAAATGTCAAGACTTTAAATCAGAAACAAGCATGTATCTCTAGTCCTGGTTTCCTTAAGAAGTTTTAAACCTATGTTCTTCCTATTTAGGCAGGAAAGTACATGAAACCTCAGAATATGTACATCATCAGAATCAAGATTTCTACATTGTGTTTTGAACATGCAAGTCTAACAATGCTTAAGTGATATGATGAGGGTTAGCAGAAGCTTACCTTGCAGCTGAAAAATGTTCTGTGAGTTGGAGTCTGGTTCTGACTGCTTGTAATGTTCTGATCAGCTTCCTCGCATATTCAGCAGGCTGGAACAACCTTTAGCTTGGATTATGAATGGTGAATGGATGATTTGGTTAAGAAACACTTGAGGTAAATTGGAGTTTGAATGCAAGAATAAAAAACTAGCAGAATTTGTATTTGTGTTTGCAGTTTCGGATTTCTGGAAATTTTAGAAAGGTTTCAAAGCTTTTCCTTTTAATTTTTCTGACCGGCCTCCTCATAGTTTCAAATGAAGTTCAATTTATTGGCAAGAACTTTGCAGCTTGGAGAAGTCAAAAGTACCCACATCATGCTAGGGTGCTGGCTTGTTCTTGAAGCAAGATAAACAAGTATGGTGGTTAGCAGATTTTAGCCGTGCCTAAGCTGGATTTGTAAGCATGAATTAAGGAAAAGTACCCTCAGAGGAAAAAGCAAAGCATGGTCCCATCATAAACTTGTACATAAGTTTGCTTTTCAAGGACAACAATGGTACTTCTATCTCACACGTGGGGAAATCCTTTGGATAAAAACTCAAAAGTGGTTGTGAGTATTAAATGATGATGAGATTTATCAAACCAGAAATCCTGCAATGTGATTGTGCATCATAACTTAATTCTGGGCCAGAAGTTCAGCATCAACGTAACTTAGAACAAACATCCAACTTCTGATCCTTGAATCTCTTTGCTCCAGCATGTTCTGAGCGAGTTCTCAGACTTTCCAGAAAGCTTATGACATGCTTTGTAAGACCTTTTTGAATTACTCTTACAACTTCTAACTAAACCTATGTGGAAACTGGCCCAGAAGTTGTAAACAAATTCTAATTTGAAAATGCTCAGAATTTACTAAGTGTTTAAGTTCCAGGGACGTGACTTTGAAGATGTATAACCTGAAATCTCAGCATTTCTAGAAGTTCTGTTTTGTAATATTTTAGGTCTTATTGAGATCTAAAACTATTATGTTAGAAGTTCTTCCAGAATCAGCTTGCATCATGGTGAAAATCTGGCCAGAAGTTCTAAGCTTGTCATATTTCTTAAACACTTATAAAATTTCTAAGTATTTAAAATTTTTGACTTTTTCAGCATGAATCTTGACTTTTGATTTTCCTGATGAAACAAACTTCATGCCTTGATGAAACATGATTCTTGAAACTTGATTTTGATATAAAAGTCAAAGTTTGACTTTCAGTGTGCAAATGACCATCTTTCCCCTGTGAATGACTTTCTTGGAAAATTTGTAATTCAAGGCTTAAAATTGGATGGAAGCGAACCTGAGGGTCCAGGATGATCTTTTGAGAAATGAGAGGGAAAATTTTGGGGTACAACAGCTGCCCCTGTTAAATCTTCTTACGCTTCAAGAGTTAGATTGGAGAATCTGCCATTCGTGACTTGAAGGTGGAAGATGATTGAACACTAGAGTGCCCAGAAATTTGCACTCGATGATGTGGTGGTTGATTGTGTAGGGAATGGGCTTAAAGATGCCATTCAAAGGTGATTGTTGATGGAAACTATATTAAGTCTAAACTCGACTTTCACTGGAAAAGAACAAGAATAAATGTTGGAACGACTTATCTAAACCAGAGAAACTGTCTACGAGAAAGAATCAGGATAAACTGTTGAGAGATTTAAACTGAACCAGCAGTGGTCTGGAGAAAAATCAGAATAAATCGTTGGAGCGACTTATTTGAACCAGAGAAACTGTCTGTGAGAAAGAATCAGGATAAATCGTTGAGAGGTTTATCTGAACCCGAAGTGTTCCTTTGGAAAGCATCAGGATAAACCGTTGAGGGATTTAAATTGAACCAACAGTGGTCTGGAGAAGAATCAGAATAAATCGTTGGAGCAACTTATCTGAACCAGAGAAACTGTCTGCGGGAAAGAATCAGGATAAACTGTTGAGAGATTTATCTGAACCCGAAGTGTTCCTTTGGAAAGAATCAGGATAAATTGTTGAGGGATTTAAACTGAACCAACAGTGGTTTGGAGAAGAATCAAAATAAATTGTTGGAGTGACTTATCTGAACCAGAGAAACTATCTGCGGGAAAGAATCAGGATAAACCATTGAGAGATTTATCTGAACCCGAAGTGTTCCTTTAGAAATCATCAGGATAAACCGTTGAGGGATTTAAACTGAACCAAAAGAGACCTTGAATGTTCTTTAACTGGAAAGAATCAGAGTAAATCTTTGAGTGATTTATCTGAACCAGAGAAAGCGTCTCCGGGAAAGAATCAGAATAAACCGTTGAGAGATCTAAACTGAACTGGCAGGGATCTGGAGTAGAATCAGAATAAACAATTGAGAGATTTATCTGAACCCGAGAAAACATCTGCTACGTAGATGGTTGACCAAACCTTTCTTAGGAATTGATCTGTATTTGACTTGCTGAAAAGTTGACGATAATTTTTATTGATTGATCTTTCCTAAAAAGATGAAAGGTTAGTTGTATGCAATGTCATGATGTATGAAATGCATGGTACAATGATGTTCTCAAAATAAATGATATTGTGTCGTATGTATCTGTGTTGTTGATGATATGGCGTATGGATGTAATGTATAGTCACATTAATTGTTATGCCGCAGTGTTTCTGGAGTCAGGGAAAATAAATCCCCGAGTATTACTGGGTATAAGGAATGCAAGTCTTCATGTTTTGAAGTGTTGATGAGTTTCCATTTGTTAGAGAAATAAACTCTGTTATGTTAAGGGAAACACTGTGTGTTGCTTGTAGACCTCGTGTCATCCTGCTGGGGAATCCAGAGACATTGGGCGACTTTCACTGGGGAATCTTAGGAGAGGTAACTGGAAGTTTTGTTCTGTCTGGGATGTGAGAGAGCTTGATATCATTAAGTTGCATGCTGGATATATGTGAGCGATCCCGTAGTGGGATGTCCCGTTTTCCGCTTTTACTGGAAAAGTATCTGCAGGAAACTTTATGGAATAGTCTAAAGATATTATCCCATTTCTTAAAGCCATTGGTGATTGTCTTTCTATTTTTTGTTCCTCTTTTTTTGTTCATTTATAAACAGTGGTCAAGTTCAAATGCATATGTTCAAAAATAATCATTGGACGTTTTCACAAACAAAACACGGAAACAAAAGAAAAACATATAGTTTTGCAGTTTCAAAGGGATATCTTTGTACTAACTTGAATAAGTATATTTTTGTATAATGAGACAAGCATTCTAGTAAGAGAATATCGTTGTAAAAAATGAAAATTGATACAAAGAGAAAAAAATAGCTATGTGAAATAATCCCATGGGGTTCCCATTCTGCTATAGCCTTCATGTCTTTGAGCGTCTTGTCCACTTGCTGCCTTATCCGAAGTTTGATTGGATTGATTAGACCCTTTTGAGCTTGTCATTCGATGCTAAAGGTTATCTGTAATGTGATCCAACGGGACATAGTCATGCGCTTTAAATCCCTAACTTTTGCCTGGACCGCCCTTTCGGGTTTCCAGTCCACCAGAATACCCTTTTTTGCCCAAGTCGCCCTTTCGAGTTTTCAGCTTGCTGGGTATACAGATTTTTTTTGTATTTTATCCCTAATTTTTTCCCAAACCTTTGTGGTTCGCCGGGATGCCCTTGTTTTGCCTAGGTGTGCCAACCTAGCAGGTCTCTTACGCGTAGTATCTTTTGACTATGTCTGTGTTCACAGGGTGTGGAAGATCGTCGCCATCCATAGTGGTTAAGATTATTGCTCCACCAGAGAATATGCTTTTGATCACAAATAGTCCTTCGTATGTAGAAGTCCATTTGCCCTGGGATCACCTTGTGGTAATATGATACGCTTGATTACCAAGTCACCAACCTGATATACCTGATGTCTGACCTTTTTGTTAAAAGCTTTGATCATACGTTTTTGGTATATCTGGCTGTGACAGACAGCTGTAAGCCTCTTCTCTGAAGTGGTGAAAAACACAAGAATGGGGGGTTGAATTGTAAAACTGAAATCTAAAGCAATGAACACGATATTTTTATCCTGGTTCGTTTGATCTCAAACTACTCCAGTCCACCCGTCAAGGTGATTTCGCCTCTCTCCAACGAGGTCTTAATCCACTATATTCAACTGAATATTACAGACTGCTTTAACAACTGCTAAAGCCTTCTTGATTCAAACCACAACCCGGTTTGTCAAGGTAACACTTTCTTACAAAGAGATAAGACTATGTGTGTGGATGTTTTCTACAAAACTTTATCACAACTGTGATGTTTACACAAATTGAAGCTTAGAAACTAGATTGCTAAACAGTAATGGAATATCAGAGTGTATGGTTTAGCAAAATTGAGAGAACGAAGATTATGGTTCAGCTTTGTGCGTGTAGAGATTTGGAGAGCATTAACCATTTCAATCTTCAAAGCTTTGTTTATATAGCACTGAGATGATGAACGTTGGATGCAATATTCTTGATTCAATGCTAATAACAAACTTTCCTTATTGAGCAGATCTTGTCTGGAATGAGGCCGTTGGAATTAATTTGCTTTCAATGCACAGTACCGTTGCTTACTTAATGCAAGTTCTGGCTTGGCTCATTCTGATTCTGCTTCGCTGCTGATGAACTATTGTGTTTCTGTATCAGAGTGTTGAGCGCAGTCTTGTTCATCAGGCTTCAGCATGTACGTGAGTTGATCATCTGATTTTGACGTTCTGATGTAGCAACTTCTGATGCTGGTGTCTGAAATCAAATTCTGATGCTGAATAGAGGTGATCTTGCTTATATCAATCAGAGTATCTGCAAGTCAGAACATAATAATTTTAAGCAGCAGATAGTTCATTCATGAAACTTATAAATACTATATCTTTTCACTTTGTTATCATCAAAACTTAAATATAGGGTAGTAGATTCAAACTTTGTTCTAACAATCTCCCCCTTTTTGATGATGACAAAAACTGGATATTTTAAATAAAAATAACGTGAAAAGGTATCTGGAATATGTATCAGAATAAGAAGTAAAAGAATAAGGAGTAAGGAAATACTCCCCGTGAGTTTATTACTTCCCTTTGATTATACGTGTTCTTCAGGATCAGATCTTTTTGCCTTTCTTTGAACATCAGAGTATCAGAGTCTTTGATTTATCAGAAGCTTTATGTCAGAGCAGAGCTTCAGAGCTTATCTTGTCAGAGCTTTGCTTTGGATCAGAATATTTGAACGGATCAGAGCTTCATATTGATCAGAGCTTCTAGTCTTCAGAGTGTCCAGGAGCTTCCTTGTGCCTGTAGACTTTAAGCAAAACAGAAAAAAACATTTCAAGTAATAGAGTTAGAATGTTTGAGAATTTCTGTCTAGTTAGCCGTTATTGATTTAAATATCATTCTTGTTCTCCCCCTTTTTGTCAGCAATCAAAAAGTGTTGGTGATGTGCTAAAACAATTAAGATCAGAAAAACTAATCATATTAAGATAGTTCAGAGTCAAAACGAGAAAATATTACAAAACATAATCAAACAGTACATCAAAAAATCAGGGAAAACATGAAAAAACAAAGGTCATGCATGAAAAAGATTAAGGTTGAGGAGGCAAGCGTGTGAACAGGTTCTCCAGCATGGCTTGAATCTTTTCAGAAGTCTCATTCTGCTTATGCACCATGCTGACAACAGTATCAATCTTGCTATCCTGCACATCCATTCTCTCTTTCATCTTCTGATCGTTTTCATCCATTCGCTGCTGTAGACGCATGTCATTCAGCCTTAGTTCTTCTAGAGTCTGCCTGTCCAAGGCAGCTTGAGAAGCATCAGAAGGAGGAGGCTTCTCAGAACTTTCAGCAACATCCTCTGCTTGACTTTCTTCAGCCTGAATGGTCTTGTCTTCTTCTGATTGAATGGTCTTGTCCTGCACCTCTGCAGCTTGCTGTTTCTCAGCCCAAGGTTCACTGTCCAGATGGAGCACGTCCTCTTTCAGAAGCATACTTCCAACTTCATTCAGAAGCTTGCTGAAATTTTGTTGAGCCTGCTCATAGTTGATATCCTGCAACTTGAGGGCTTCAGCACGTACCCAAAGTCTGAATTGTGACCAGAGCTGATCAGAAGCAGCTGGGTCAATCATCCCAGGACAGATTTGCTTCAAAGAAGCAATCCATTGCAGCACACCTGTTTCAAAATTCAAAATACCAGAGCCAACATCTGGTTGCTTTGGTTTTGGGATGGCAATTTTGTGTTTTAGATCAGCAAGACGGTCAAGACTGGTTAAGTCAATGAAAGTCCTGCTGGGGTTTTCAGAGGTTTTCTGAGCAGCTGTTTGTTTTGGAGAAGGAGTATCAGAGTCAGATATTTCGATTGGAGTGGGTGGTGTTTTGGGAGTATTTGGTGGTGTCGATTCTGATGAGGATGGTAACTGGGGCATGATAACAGTTGTTCCACATGGCAGCTGAATTGCCAGCGGTGATGGTTGAGGTGAATGAGGTTCAGATTGGTGAGGAGAAGGAGTTTCAGAGTGGTGAAACTCTGTTTGTGGTGAAGGTGGATTAATTTCTGGTTGGGGAGAGGGAGGTGGAATCTCTGATTGCTCAGGGATCAGAGGTTCTTCTGAGAGTGGTTGTTGTTGTTCTGGTTCTTCAGCAGATTGCTGTTGTTCTGGTTGTGGAGGAGGAACATTTTGTGGTTCAGGGTTTGGTTGATCAGAGGTTTGTTGATCAATATCAGACAGCACTTGGTCAAGTGCTGATGTTGTTGAAATTGTTGGTTGTTTGGGGTGTTTGGTTCTGGGTCTTCTGAGTTTTAATGCCTCAGAAGGGTCTTCTTCTTGTACGGTTTCATCTATGGTAGGGATGGGAATTGATATTCTATGAGAGGTTTGAGGAGGTATAGATGTTGGAATAGTAAAAGAATTTTAAATAGGGGCAGCAGATGAAATACCTCTTTTCTTTGGAGTCTGCTGAGATGATCCTTCTGATGGCGCCTTCCTCTTCTTTGTCTTCTTCAGAGTCACTTCTGGTTGAGGTTGATGCAGATCTCTGATATTCAGCTTTGGATCTGTACCATCTGCCTTGCACGCATCCAAGTACCTGAGAATCACCTCTGGTTTGGATTCAATTTCAGAGAATAACAGAAAATCACTCAGAGGCACTCTTCTGCTGGAGATATCAGCAGTGGAAGTAGCTCTGGGTTCCTTCTGAATATTCTCTATCAGCTTCATCTTTTTCAGATTCTTTGCGTTCAGAGGTTTCCCAATTGTTGGTTCAATAGTGCTCAGCTCTTGAGCTTCTATCAGATGCTCAATCAGCCTATTCTCTGTCAGAATATCTGATATCAACCTTCCAAAAGGTATCCAATCCCTCTTGGTTCTTTCTTCTTCCCTTGTTTCTTTCACACTGGTTCTGAGGTGGTTGAACAGGAAGTGAGCCAGATTGATCTTTATCTTCTGATCAATAAAGTAGATCAGAAACTGCTGATCCACATTTATGTAATCAGGAGAACTGGTTGGTTTCCTGTGGTTGAAGCACCCCAGAATAATCTTAGCCCATACTCTGAAATGATCCTTCAGATCCTTAATCTTGCTGCTGGGCAACCCAAGAGTGAAAATCCTGTTAGCTACCACACCTATATCAGCACATCTTTCAGCCATGTCCACCCAACGGATGCCACCACCACTTTGACCGATTAGCCTTGCAATGAGATCTTCAGTAATCACAATCTTCTTCCCCATAACAAAGGAAGTGACTAGATGTGTTGAAACCTTGGCGTGAATCCAAAATTCCTTGACCAGCGCTGGGAATGTTGGTCCAACCAACCTATCGAAATACCTTTCCCACTTTTGAGCCCTAACTTCTTCAGTTAGGTCAAAACCATTCTCCTTCAAGCTTTCAAAATCAATGATTAATTCAGAAAGCACTTCAAGATTCTTCACCGGAGTAAGGAGAGTTATGAGTGGCACTTGATATTGCTCAGATGATGCTTTCTTCTGATTACCTGCAGAAACGCTGCTGGAGGTTGCCATGTTCACACTAAAAGGGTTTTTGAGAATGAACTGAGGAAAATAGGTTGTAAGAGATGAACACAGAATTATGCAGAAAAAGCTTGAGTATTAGTGAGAAAGCGTAAAGAATAAGAATGAGAGATTAATGTGCTTAAATAGAGTTTTCAAAACTATTTTGAAAAGATAAACGTTTTTAAGAGAGAGAAAAATCATGATTGCCATTTAAAAGCATGATTACTTTTCATTAAATGTTTGCTGATTTTGGGGGATTTGAGAAAGATACTTAAAAACGGTTACCAGACATGTGTCTCAATGCACCCAATCAGCGCTTTGCCTTCTCAGAAGCGTGCACGTGTTCTGCTTCAGAGATATGCTGATGATTGGATGACACTTGTTTGATGTAGTGATCAGCACGTCTGTCTTTGAGCTTTAGACTCTCAGATCTTTAGACTTGCATCTGATACAATCTGCATGTTCTATCTTTCTGAAAGGAGATTGATCAGAAGTTCACAGTAAAACAATTACATTCTGAAGGTAAATATATGGAATTAAAACATTTTCACTCTGGACATACTTTCATGCTGAGATGTTTCAGAATGAAATTAAACCTATCTTCTGAAAGGGGTTTAGTAAAGATATCAGCCCATTGATGGTCTGTATCTATAAATTTTAAGTTCAAAATACCTTTCTGAATATAGTCCCTAATGAAGTGATGTTTTATTTCTATATGCTTAGCTCTAGAATGTAAAATAGGATTCTTACTTAAGCAAATAGCAGAAGTATTATCACAAAGTATAGGAATGTTACTCTCAAAAATCTGGAAGTCTTCAAGCTGACTTTTCATCCAGAGCATTTGTGTGCTACATCCTGCTGCTGCTATGTACTCAGCTTCTGCTGTTGACAGAGCAATTGTTGATTGCCTTTTGCTGGACCAAGAGATCAGATTTTCTCCCAGAAACCGGCAGCTTCCAGAAGTACTTTTACGTTCCACTCTGTCTCCAGCAAAATCAGCATCACAGTAGCCTACTAAGCTGTAATCACTAGATTTTCTATAAAACAAACCCAGATTAGTAGTACCTTTCAGATACTTGAAAATTCGCTTAACAGCTGTTAAGTGAGATTCTCTAGGATCTGATTGGAATCTAGCACAGATACAAACACTGAATAATATGTCAGGTCTTGAAGCAGTCAGATAGAGGAGAGAACCAATCATACCTCTGTAGACTTTCTGTTCTACATTTTTGCTTACCTCTTCTCTTTCCAGAATGCACGTGGGATGCATTGGAATCTTTGATGGCTTACATTCTGAGAGGTCAAATTTCTTCAGAAGATCTCTGATGTATTTGCTCTGATGAATGTAAGTTCCTTCTGGAGTTTGATTGATCTGAATTCCTAAAAAGAATTTCAGTTCCCCCATGAGGCTCATCTCAAATTCTGCCTGCATACACTTAGCAAATTTTCTTCCAAGAGAAGGATTAGTAGAACCAAAAATGATATCATCAACATAAATTTTAAAGACTAAGATGTCACTCTTAACTGTTTTACAGAATAGAGTAGTGTCCACTTTCCCTCTGGTGAATTCATTTTCAAGCAGAAAGTTACTTAGCCTTTCATACCAAGCTCTGGGAGCTTGTTTCAGACCATACAGTGACTTCTTTAGTTTGAAAACATGTTCTGGATGTTTTGTATTTTCAAAACTTGGGGGTTGGTGTACATAAACTTCTTCTTCTATATAACCATTTAAGAATGCACTTTTGACATCCATCTGATACAGAGTGATGCCTCTATTAACAGCAAATGAAATTAAAAGTCTGATAGATTCTAACCTGGCGATTGGGGCAAAGGTTTCTGTATAGTCTATCCCCTCTTGCTGACTATAACCTTGTGCAACCAGTCGTGCCTTGTTTCTGATGACTTCACCTTGTTCATTTAGCTTGTTTCTGAACACCCATCTTGTTCCAATGACGTTGAATCCTTTTGGTCTGGGAACGAGATCCCATACGTCGTTTCTGGTGAATTGGTTCAGCTCTTCTTGCATTGCCAGAATCCAGTCATTATCCAGAAGTGCTTCATCAATAGAAGAAGGTTCAATCAGAGACACCAGTCCCATAAGTGTTTCTTCAGAGTTTCTGAAGCTTGCTCTTGTTCTGATTGGATCTTCCTTTCTTCCTAGGATAGTCTCTTCTGGGTGATCCAAGCTGCTTCTGGGTAATCTCTTCTGAGGTTGATCAGCAGCTGTTGTAGGATTTCTAGCAGTGCTCCTTTCAGACGTTGAAGGAATGTCTGTGTTGAGAGCTTCTGATGACTTGTCTTCAGACCCTGCAAATTCAATTTCTATACCTGCAAAAACTTCATTCTGCTTTGACTTTTCAGAGTCAAGCTTGTCATCAAAACGAACACTGATTGATTCTTCCACAATCTGTGTTTCTGTATTGTATACTCTGTACCCTCTTGAGCGTTCAGAGTATCCTAACATAATACACTTCTGTGCTTTAGAGTCAAACTTGTTCAAATAATTCTTTGTATTTAATATAAAGCAAGTACATCCAAATGGATGAAAATATGAAATGTTGGGCTTTCTGTTCTTCCACAATTCATATGGAGTCTTTTCCAGAATAGGTCTTATTGAGATTCTATTCTGAATGTAGCATGCTGTGTTTATTGCCTCTGCCCAGAAAGTCTTAGCAACGTTTGTCTCATTGATCATGGTTCTGGCCATTTCTTGCAATGTTCTGTTCTTTCGTTCTACAACTCCATTTTGTTGGGGAGTTCTAGGACAAGAGAAATCATGCAGAATGCCTCTGTCATTAAAGAATGACTCAAAATCTTTATTTTCAAATTCTCCACCATGATCACTTCTGACTTTAACGATTCTAAGATCCTTTTCATTCTGAACTTGGTTACAGAAGGTAACAAACACAGAGTGTGACTCGTCCTTGTGTCTTAAGAACTTTACCCATGTCCATCTGCTATAGTCATCTACGATTACTAACCCATACTTCTTACCACTGACTGAAGCAGTTTTAACTGGTCCAAATAAGTCAATGTGCAGAAGTTCTAATGGCTTAGAGGTAGAAACAACATTTTTGGATTTAAAAGAAGGTTTTGCAAATTTGCCTTTCTGACATGCTTCACACAGAGCATCTGAATTGAACTTCAAATTAGGAAGTCCTCTGACCAGATTGAGTTTGTTAATCTGAGATATTCTTCTCATACTAACATGCCCCAATCTTCTGTGCCAGATCCACTGCTCGTTGTTAACAGACAGAAGACATTTTACATTCTGACTTTTTAGTTCAGAAAGTTTGATTTTGTAAATGTTGTTTTTCCTCTTACCATTAAACAGGATAGTCCCATCTTTCTGACTAACAGCTTTACATGATTTTTGATTAAAGATTATATCATAACCGTTATCACTTAATTGACTTATGGATAACAGATTATGCATCAATCCATCTACTAGCAGAACATTATTAATAGAGGGAAGATTTCCATTACCTACAGTTCCAGAGCCAATTATCTTTCCCCTCTGATTGCCTCCAAAGCCAACGTGGCCTCCAGGCTTAAGTTCCAGGCTTTGGAACATATGCCTTCTTCCCGTCATGTGTCGTGAGCAGCCAGAGTCCAGGTACCATGACTGGTGTTTCTGACTTGCTGCTAAAGATATCTGCAACATGTATTATTTTGTCCTTAGGTACCCAGATTTTCTTGGGTCCTGATTTGTTAGTTTTACCAAAACTCTGGTTGAATTTTGGTTTCACAGAGTGCTTACTGCTAGTATATTTGATATCATGTGTGTGACCATACACAAAGTGTGAATTTAGAGGAGTGTGTTTAATGGTTAAGTCCATGACATTCTTTGGTGTAGGAACCTTACCCCGGTATCCTATTCCTTTCCTGCCGTTTCTGCTAACTCCATAGATCATTGAAGCCATTCTGCTTCTATCTATGCTTTTAGCTAGGAACTTCTGGAAACTGTGATCATACTCCTTGATGATCTCATCAGCGTTGCTGGGAGTTTCAGAAATTGGTTCCTTCTGAGAGTTTTGTAAAGTGTTTTCTAATTTTGAAATCTTATTTCTCAGCTCAGAATTTTCCAATTTGAGACTCTCAGACTTATTAGAGTCAGATTCAAGATTCCTTTTCAGGTCTCTGAATTTAGCTCTAATTTGCTGATAACGTTCCAGAATCTCATTAAGGCTTTCAGCAAGTTCAGCCTTTGTAAAGTTAACAGCGAAGTTAGGAAATACCTCTTCAGTGTCTGATTCTGAGTCTGATTCAGAAGCTTCACTATCTTCTGAAATGTTAGCCATGAGAGCTATGTTTGCCCTTTCATCATCTGATTCTGAGTCAGCTTCAGACGAGTCAGAGTCATCCCATGTGGCCATGAGACTTTTCTTCTTCTCTCTTCCAAACTTCTTTTTGGGCTTTTCCCTCTGAAGCTTTGGGCAGTCACTCTTGTAGTGTCCTTGCTCATTGCACTCATAGCAGATGATGTCTTTGGTGTTTGGCTTTTTGCTACTGGAGGAGCCTTCAGATCTTCTGTATCCAGAGGAAGAATTTGTCCTTCTGTATCTGGAAGAAGACTCGTTCTGATCAGATCTTCTGGGATTCCTGAACTTCCTTTGTCTTTGCTTCCACAGTTGATTTACTCTTCTGGAGAGAAGGGAAAGTTCGTCTTCTTCTGATGAGGATCCATCAGATGTTTCTTCAACTGCCTGCAAAACTTTAGACTCAAATTTTCTGTTAGATTTTAATGCTAAAGGCTTACCTTGCTTCTGAGGCTCATCAGCTTCTAGCTCTATCTCATGACTTCTGAGGTAGCTGATAAGTTCCTCCAGAGTGATTTTGTTGAGATCTTTAGCTAGCTTCAGAGCAGTAACCATAGGCCTCCACTGCTTGGGTAAACTTCTGACGATTTTCTTGACATGGTCAGCAGTAGAGTATCCTTTGTCCAGAACTTTGAGACCAGCTACCAGAATCTGGAATCTAGAGAACATAGTTTCAATGGATTCAGATTCTTCCATTTTGAACGCCTCATACTTCTGAATGAGCGCCAGAGCTTTTGTTTCTCTGACTTGAACGTTGCCCTCATGCGTCATTCTGAGAGAATCAAAAATATTCTTTGTTGTGTCTCTGTTGGAGATCTTTTCATACTCAGTATAGGAGATGGCACTGAGGAGGATGGTTCTGGCCTTGTGGTGATTCTTGAAGTCACGCTTTTGTTGGTCAGACATTGTTTTTCTATCAATCTTCTGACCACTTGCATTCACAGGGTGCGTGTATCCATCTGTCACCATATCCCACAGATCAGCATCATGTGCCAGAAAGAAGCTTTCAATTCTGTCTTTCCAGTAATCAAAGTTTTCTCCATCAAAGACTGGAGGTTTGCCACTGAATCTGTCTCTGTCCTCATTGTTGTCATTGCTGATGTGAGAATTGTTTCCTGCCATTGTGTTTTTCTGACGCTGGATCTTGTACTGACACGGTTAAGTGTTTTAGCTCAGAACCAGGCGCTCTGATGCCAATTGAAGTGGTGAAAAACACAAGAAGGGGGGGTTGAATTGTAAAACTGAAATCTAAAGCAATGAACACGATATTTTTATCCTGGTTCGTTTGATCTCAAACTACTCCAGTCCACCCGTCAAGGTGATTTCGCCTCTCTCCAACGAGGTCTTAATCCACTATATTCAACTGAATATTACAGACTGCTTTAACAACTGCTAAAGCCTTCTTGATTCAAACCACAACCCGGTTTGTCAAGGTAACACTTTCTTACAAAGAGATAAGACTATGTGTGTGGATGTTTTCTACAAAACTTTATCACAACTGTGATGTTTACACAAATTGAAGCTTAGAAACTAGATTGCTAAACAGTAATGGAATATCAGAGTGTATGGTTTAGCAAAACTGAGAGAACGAAGATTATGGTTCAGCTTTGTGCGTGTAGAGATTTGGAGAGCATTAACCATTTCAATCTTCAAAGCTTTGTTTATATAGCACTGAGATGATGAACGTTGGATGCAATATTCTTGATTCAATGCTAATAACAAACTTTCCTTATTGAGCAGATCTTGTCTGGAATGAGGCCGTTGGAATTAATTTGCTTTCAATGCACAGTACCGTTGCTTACTTAATGCAAGTTTTGGCTTGGCTCATTCTGATTCTGCTTCGCTGCTGATGAACTATTGTGTTTCTGTATCAGAGTGTTGAGTGCAGTCTTGTTCATCAGGCTTCAGCATGTACGTGAGTTGATCATCTGATTTTGACGTTCTGATGTAGCAACTTCTGATGCTGGTGTCTGAAATCAAATTCTGATGCTGAATAGACATGATCTTGCTTATATCAATCAGAGTATCTGCAAGTCAGAACATAATAATTTTAAGCAGCAGATAGTTCATTCATGAAACTTATAAATACTATATCTTTTCACTTTGTTATCATCAAAACTTAAATATAGGATAGTAGATTCAAACTTTGTTCTAACATTCTCATCAATTAAGTTCAACTTGTCAAGCCGAGTTTGGATCCAGTACTCTTCATTTAGCCCTGAATCCTTTATGATTCTCAGAGAAGGTATTTGGATTTAAATTGGTAGAACAGCTTCCATACTGTATACCAAGGAGAAGAGAGTTTCCCCTGTTGATGTGCGTGCCGTGGTACGGTAACCATGGAGAGAAAATGGTAGCATCTCATTCCAGTCCTTGTAGGTTACTGTCATCTTTTGTATGATCTTCTTGATGTTCTTATTTGCGGCTTCGACAACACCATTAATCTTTGGCCGATAAGGAGAAGAATTATGGTGCTGGATATTGAATTGCGCATATAGTGCGGTGATCATAGTATTGTTGAGATTCGTACCATTGTCTGTCATGATTCTCTTCGGGATACCGTACCGACAGATGAGATTTTGCTTGATGAATCGGGCCACAATATTCTTGGTAACAGAAGCAAAAGAAGTTATCTCAACCCACTTCGTGAAATAGTCAATAGCCACCAAGATAAAGCAGTGTCCATTAGAAGTTGTAGGTTTGATTTCTCCAATCATATTGATGCCCCACATCGCGAATGGCCAGGGAGCAGTCAGGATGTTTAGAGGTACTGGAGGTATATGCATTTTGTCAGCGTAGATCTGACACTTGTGGCAGGTTCGTAAATGCTGATAGCAATCTGCCTCCATGGTAGACCATTAGTACCCCGCACGTAGGATCTTTTTAGCCATTGTGTGCCCACTGGAATGGGTGCCAAAAGTTACTTCATGTAGATCAGCCATGATCTTTTATGCCTCAATCTTGTCTACGCAATGAAGAGTTTCAAAATATCCCGAAAGTCTGATCTCAATGAGTGTAACATCGAGTATCAACCAATCCTCAGCTTTATACTGAGGTCGGCTATATCACTACTTTCTAATGGCCAAGTTTGTTTAACTAAGGTTCTAAGGTCCGTTAGTGCTTCACGACACCACGCGGCGCCCTTGTATTCTCCTTGTTTTAACACGAAGAATACCGGTACAAACCAAAGTATCACACCAACACAGCCATCGCTTAAACCATATCGGTATACGCTGTACAGTCTCCACGATCTATTGATGTTTACCTAAAGAGTGTCCCCAGATCCGGGTGTAGGATCTTCAATAATACCCAAGCAAAAAACCTTAAAGATAAAGCAAGCAAAACAAACAAGAAAGCAATTTTAAAAATGACCTAGATCCTAAGGTGTACCCCACTTATTAATCCTTCCCCAACAGAGTCGCCAGTTCTGTGATACGGTGGCAGAACTGTCTGTTAATACTGGTTTACGTTTTGTATTCACAAATGTCGCGGTAAGCAAGAGTCGCCATCGACTTTTATTTCATCCAACTAAGGAAAAGGAAAAAGAACAGAAAAAACCCTTTTCGAGAATGTTTCTGAGTACAGGGGGTAGATTATAGAAAGGGAAGGTGTTAGCATCCTTTCTATTCGTGGTTTTCCACGGGCTCTTAGATACTTGCTCATTTTTAAAATTGCTTGTGCATGCTTATTTTGAAAAAGTTTTACTTCGTGATAACCCTTGTATCAGTCCTCAAGAGTGTGACGAAGTTGTTTTGAAAATCTTTTTTGAAAAGTGTTTGTGTGAAAAGTTTTGTTTGAGAAAGTACCTAGGAGCTAATCTACCTACTCGAAAAAGGTCTGTTCGTTTTCCTTTATACAGTGCTATCCTATTATTAAGGAATAGGTAGCATCGTCGCTGGAGTTTAAAAGGGACGTTCAAAGGGACGAAATGGACTCTGAAGGAAACAAGTAAAGATACCTTAGCATTTCGAAGGGACTATCGTCATAAGATCAATTCGTAGGCAACTCGAGGGACAAGTAGGGACTATGATCTTTATGATGATTTTGAATCGCGGGTCATTACTATGATACCCCTATGTTCGTGGTACATGACCAATATTTCCGAGGCAACCAAGTGGGGAAAACCCTAGGAGTGAGCATGTGCAAGTGTATCTTTTCAGTTAATTATCTTTGCATAATTAGGGTTTTCTACTGTTTAATTTCAATTTGTCTTTCCATACAATCCTATACATACATCTAAGCAGTTTATAGTTTGCGGAAATAAAAATGCGAGAAATTAGAGTCCTAACTATTACATGGCTTTGGGGAGATACATAATTATTTTGACTGAAAATAAAATGCAGAATTAACACCCTATTTAAATCTATTACAAACTCGGAGCATTTACAAATAATAATAAAAATGGAAAATCCAAAGCGCGCGGCAAATTAAATGCGAAATAATTCAGAGATCTAAAAATCTAATTTAAGAAAATATTTATGTTGTTTTTGAGGAAAAATTAGGTTAAGTATAAAATTAAACCCTAATTCTAATTATTTTGAATTATAATAAAAAGTCATTAAATTGCCCTAATTTAATCTAATTAATTAATTAATAATTTTTTTATGAAAAAAAAATATTTTTGATGGTTTTATGATTTTTTTGATAAAATAAAAAATATGATTTTTTTGGTATTATTAAAAAAACATAATTAATAAATAATAAGAAAAAGAGTTAAAATAAAATAAAAAAAGTAAGAATTTGGGCCTGCATAAGCACCCTGGGGGGTGTTTCTGAATTTCGTTAGGCCCATTATGGCCAGGCCCACTCCTGCGCTTGATTCTATGCTGGAACGCTTGGAAGGTGCACCATGGTCTCTCCTTGGATTGAACATTGGATCTGCATTGGCAACAATCCAGTGGCTGGATCAATGAGGCGCATGATGGACGTCAGGCTTTGGAGCGCATGGGATCTGCAATTACACGTTGAGAAAATAAAGAAAATGTTGGGACCTGGGATCGAACTCAGGTCCTTCCACTCATTCCACGCTTGCCCTGCCATCTGTGCTACGCTGCTTAGTTGTTATGATAATAACATTAAAACATAATATGTGAAACATAATGGATAAACTGAAAAACACGCGCGAAATTCAAATGGGCCAGTGGGGTGGTGACAAGTCACCGTCTTCTTCCCTGTCCATCGTTTTAGATCTCATATCTATACCTACGGACAAAACTCCATGGTTATACACCTGCAAGCTTAAAAAATTCACATGATGCACAATAAATCAATTCTAACTATACCAATCAATTCGTCCTGGTCTCACGAGTATCATGGCATTAGTTTATTAGCATAATTTCACCTATACATAGAATCCCCAAAATGGCTTCTTAAACCGTAGCCATGGCAATCGTCATTATATTCATCAAAACATCAATTAAACCATTCAAACATGTTGCAAATACGTTAACAATCACAAATGTATCATATGAGAAAATGAATCACCACTTTTTGCCAAAAAATTCAAGTATCTTTCTCTATTTTCACGACTGCAAACCCTTGTTTTTTTTCCTTGTTATTGTTCATTATATGTAGTATGAAGAATTAGGGTAACAATTTTGGATCCAATCTTGAGAATTGATGGATAAAATCTTTGATCTTTAAGCCATATTCTTTCATTCCAAACTTGACCAAATCATGCCTTTTTTTCCTTGATTTGATTTGGCTTGATTAGGCCAGCTCAATTAGATTTGATCTTCATCAAAATCAGATCATCAAAACAATCTTTGATATTTTTTGTTATTTATTTGATTTAATGTGATTTTTAATAAATAAAAATCAAAATAAAATAAATAAATAGAGAAAATAAGATATGGATGTTGATTTGGGTCGTGGACCATGTCCTCAACAAGATACAATCCTAAAATGCTAGGCCCTTTTGGCAAAAAAATGCATTTTTGAGCACATTTGACTTTTGGCAATTTTCCAAAAATGGTCAACTTTAACAATGCATAACTCTTTCAATTTTAACCCTAGAGAGGTGTTCTTGGACTTTTTAGAAAGCTTAGGATGTCCCATAAACAACTCTTTTTGTGTCATTTCAATTGATTCTTCCATGTTCATGTAAGAAGCTTTGACCCAAAAGGTGTTTTTGTTGACTTTTCAAAAGGACCTATAATGTAGAAATCCTTATCTTTTTATGAGTGCATTTCTTGAACTTGAGGGATGAAGATGAGTTGTAGGAAATTGAATTCCCTTAAAAATGAGCCTTGGATGAGAAATTTCTGATAAAGTATGAGAAAGTTATACTTGGTCAAAGTTTGGTTGATTTTTCCCGAGAAACCCTAATTTAGCAACTTTTGAGTTTTGATGAATTAGGAGCATTCCTTGAGGAATCATGATCAACCCTTGATCAAATGATGAATATCACTTCAAAATGTTGATGTTGACCAAAAACCTTGAAGTTTGACTATATGAGGGTCACAGTTGACTTTTGACCTAATATAGTTGATTTTTAGGCATTTGAGCAGTTGACTGAGCAAACTTCTTGTGCAAGGCATGAAACTTGGCATGGATGATCTTGAGAATATATTAGGCCAATGGAAATCATTTGGGACCCTTGGAACTCAAACATCTTGATGAGGAGTGAAACCCTAGTTTGAGGCTCATTGTCTTAGGAGGATGATTTGTCTGGTCAATCCTTAGGCATCCTTGGGCAAGTTAAGGACCTATAGGAGTATGTTTTGAGTAAAATGAGAGGGAAAATTTTGGGGTACAACAGAAATCAATTTTCCTTTTTCGGTTAACTGCATCTTACAGGAAGAGAAACGATTCATGGGAAATAGGTTCCATTGATCCACTCCACACTTGCATCACCACCGTTCCGATGCAGGATCGTCGGAAACTTAGTTCTCAACTAATATGTCAAGAAATATTGCCCTTATTAGCAATGGTCCATCATTAAAGGTGAGTACAATTATGTCTCATATCACTACAAGATTCAATTATACTCCCTCTTACAGGAAGGTATGGATCGGGATGACTAAGGCAGTTGAACTTGTGTACAGTAATTGGGAGGAATCGTACAAAGAACTTCTAAGATTTTTGATGGCACTCAAATATTATACTCCGAGAGCTGTTATAATTTTGGAGACACTCCTGGCATTTACCCCAGACAGAACTCGTGTTAGTGGAAACGAAATATGTCATCGATTGTTTTGGGTGTTTGAACCATGCATCAAAGGTTTTTCATTTTGCAAACCCATTATACAGATTGATGGGACTTGGTTATACGCGAAGTATAAAGGAACTTTACTCATGGCAGTGGCACAAGATGAGAATATTAATGTTTTTTTGATTGCCTTCGCTCTAGTTGAAGGTGAGACAGGTGGTGCATGGAATTTCTTTCTGAAGAATCTCCGATTACACGTTGCTCCTCAACCAAACCTTTATTTGACTTCAGACAGACATTCATCGATTGTGAGTGCATACAATAACCCTGATAACGGTTGGCAGGATCCCCCTTAAACACATGTCTATTGCATTAGACATACCACACAAAACTTCATGCTCCATATCAAAGACAAGACACTTCGAAAGAAAGTTATTAATATAGGGTATGCCTTAACATAACCATCATTCTGACACTATCGCGAAGAAATCTGGTTGGCAAACTCAGAAGCATTAAGGTGGATTGATAACATTCCAGTGGAGAAGATGACTCAAGCATTTGACAATGGTCAACAATGGGGCCACATGATAATAAATTTGGTGGAATCATTGAACTCTGTATTTAAAGGCATCTGAAACCTACCAATTACTGCTTTGGTTAGAGCAACATATTCCAGGATGAGGTCATTGTTTGACACAAGAAGTTCAAAATGAAGGGCATTGTTACAATCAGGGTAGTTGTTCAGTGAATGCATAATGAAAACATTTAACGAGGAGGTTGCGAAAGCAAACACCCATAGTGTCACCGTGTTTGACCGTATTAAAGGTTGGTTCAGTGTACAAGAGACAACAGATCATAATAAGGGGAGGCCAAGGGGATATTATCGGGTCGAACTAGATAGAGGTTGGTGTGATTGTGGAAAGTTTTAAGCATTTCGCATGCCTTGCTTTCATGTCATAGCGGCATATTCGCATGTTCGCTTGGACCCAATACAACATATATCCCCCATGTACACAGTAAAGAGCATTTTAAGTGTGTACATCAATACCTTCTCTGTGTTGGCAAAGGAGGATTATTGTCCTGCTTATCAAGGGGACATTGTTTGGCATGATGAACAAATGCGACAGAAGAAAAAGGGGTGCCCGAAATACAGTCGTATTAGAACTGAAATCGATACGGCCAACAAAATGATAAGATTATGCAATACATGTCGTCTTCTCGGACATAATTGAAAAAATTGTCTGAATATTGGGTCTAGCTCTGCAACCTAACTTTTTATAGAAAACTTTATGGAGTGATTAATTTGTTGTACGCAATATATTTCAATTTAAATTCAGGTTATCATTTCGTGTTCAATTTATCATTCGATTACAACAACTTTCACATTATGACACAAAAAAATACAACACCACAAACTCAGAACAACAACACAACAACATGATAAATAGACAAAACAACTAAACAAATCATAATATCTAAGAGATAAAAACCATCAACACAATATCGTCTGGTCCAAGCATCATCTCATGACATCAGCGTCACATCTCACCTTTTTCCATGGTCGGCTTACTCCATTTTCGTTCCTCAGTGTAATGTGTCTTTCTATTTTTCTGATCTGTTCACCTTCAGGAATGTCTCCTTCCAACCAGCGAATCAAATGCCTATGAAAATGCTCGAACGTCTGCGTGTTCTAGAGTTTGATCTTCACCAGAGGCTTTGTCGCCGAAAAAATCACATGCGCATCTTTTTTGATCAGTGAAAACATTGGCAAGGAAATTGAAGACATTTTCTAAGAGTTATGTGATAAATGGTGTGAAAAAATGAAGAGGGTGGATGATTGCATTTATAGAAAATCATATAACACTGTTAAGTCAGAGAAGATGACGCCTCTTCTCTGTCAATACATGCATGCGCCACACTTCATGGTTTTACAGAAGAGGACAAGTCATGCAGTGTGATGACTCCTCTCTAAAAAGCATGTATGCGCCACACAGAGTGGCTACTCCTCTGTGTAGCGAAATTTTTTTATTTGAAAAGTGATTAGTTTGATAAATTTTTTGAAAATATGATTATTTAGAAAAAAAAAATTTAATATATGATTATTAGAAGAAAAAAATTCCTAATTTTATCTTAAATATTATATATAAATTATTATTTACATTTTTATTTATAATTTATTTTATGTCAGCGGCATTCCAATATTTTTCATCTGGTCAACACTTGTTTTGACTATTGATTGTTGTTAAGTGCTTCTGGGAGCTTCGCTTTCCATCGAATAAATTTATTGGCACTATAGTTATGGGTTGTCCAATTCCTTTACCATATTTTCTGGTTGAGTTTGTATCTTTTTATTTCTACGCTGAAATTCTTCTATGGTGGCCTCATTGCCTTAGCCGTAGTTTAGCGAGGCATAGTCGAGTAAGATCCAAATCATGGCCATTCTATTAGTGGAGTAAAACACACCCTCTATAAGCAACTTTTGTTTTATTGTTTTTTTTATACATTTGACTATTAATGTATCTGAGAATCAGATACATTAACATTAATAATTAAATATATTAAAATATTAAAAATTACTTATAATTGTGTTTAGTAGGTGTATTATCGAGATGAGTTGTGTGTTATTTACCGGACCATTTTAAATGCCTCACACGGGTGTACCTACTGTTCAAGTCTCCGGTGACATAGCATGCGCCTGTTCTTTGCAGGTTGGTGCTGCGTTACATTCCTCCACTATCCGACAGTCTCCTGCAGCCGGTAACCTGTCAGTCACTACTCCCATCTCCCTAATAAAAAATACAAAACCTACATCATTAATGTAAGTAAAGATAAATATAACATTTCTCAATGAAGTGTTTGTCATTATACATGCAATATTCTGTTCAAATTGAAACCACTCTGCAAAAGACTGTGTTTCCCTTTAGGGACTTGTTTTGTATTTGGGGGTGAGAAACTTAGCTTTCATCCCCCATGAACATAATTCACCTTTCTCATACTACTTTTCTTTCCCGAGGGAAAACAGTGTAAGCCAGCTAGTGATGGTGTAAATGTGTCGGTGGTGCATAGAAATTAGGGTTGAGACTTGAGAGCAAACATAATGTAACGTCCGTTGAATAAGGCAGGCTCTCATTAGTCACGGGTGCATGTCGTAAAATATGTACACCATGGTTGGCATGGGATGTGCTAGTATACTTTTTGGTTTCAAAAACATTGATCAATGCAGTATTAGGTTGAATTCATGAGCGACATAGTGAGAAAAGTGTTAAACAGTTCAATAAACTCTGGATACATTCAAAAAAAATATTTCATAGGTTTCCCCATCACCAAACATTCTAGAGCTAAAGATGCATTCATTCTCATCAAACATTTTTAATAGATATGCAATTCAGTTCTCCAACCCCTTATAATCACATTGTTTTTGGCCCAACAATATAAATTATTTTAATATTTATTAAAATTTAATGGACATGTACGGTGGATATGTAAAGAAATTATACACAAATATTTAATTAAAAATCATTAACTTATCAAATTATTAAAATTATTTTAAATTATTAATATGATATGATAGAATACATATTATTTATTAAATGATAACGTAAATTTTTTTTATACTGTAGTCAGTATATCATCTATTTTCTCTATTATTACACTATTAGAATGTTTTCTTTTTAAAAATGTTTTTGAAAAAATGAAGTTTATTGTCTTCTCAACAATAAATATTTTTTTAAAAGTTTAAACGACCGACACAATTTTTGAAAATAAAGGTAAGAATTTTGAGTAAGTTTGAAAAAAATATTGAATCAAATTTGATCATCTTATACACAAAACACATTTTTTGAAGATATGGTTAAAAGATTTGACAGTTTGAGAAGAAAGTATTGATTTATTTTAATGGTTAAATAGTATATAAGTTTATAGGATTTACACCGTCAATGTAAAAATATTTCACACGGTTGTTCAATAAAAAGATGAATTTATCAAATCATTTAAATTTTTTTAAATTATCAATATAATGTGGTAGAATATGTTTCGTTCATTGAATGACGGTGTAAAATTACTTTACACCGTCGATATATTTTCTATTTTCTTATAATATATATAATTAAAAACCAAAATAAATTAGAAAATAAAAAACAAGTACAGACAACTACCAACAATCATCGAAAAATAAAAGGATAAAAAGAAAAGTATGCAATCATTCACCCAACGAGACACCATCCAACTTAGATTAAGTTAGACTTTAGACTCTCAATACACCACCATCGGATTAGAATTTCAATAAAACATCAACTAACCACTGAGCACCGGAGGGTTAAGTCAGAAATCTCGATTTACTATTGATTAAGATATATGATAGAATTCTGAAATCAGTCGAAAAAGGAGAGAGATTTTAAAGGTATTTATTGAAAAATTAGCTCCACACCAAAAAATAATTTTACTCTCTACCACTTTTATATTTGTTGACGAACTGGTAAAAAATTTAGAGAATTTCTCTTTACACCTAGTATAGATGATTTTCACCTCTGAATATCTAAAAATACTCTTCGGATATGAACTTTCGAACGCAACTATCAGCATGTTTCAGATATGCATATCCGAAAACACCATTTTCCATGTTTTAATACTTAAACGTTAGATTTAAATTCCAGAGGTTGTTTCAGATATGCATATCCGAAACAAGATGATAGGTGCTTTCGGAAGTGCATATCTGAAATACTCTTTCCATATTATAATGATTCATGGTCACCCATTTCAACTATTTCATTCATTTTCTTTCTCCCCGTAACAAAAATCCTCAACAAAACTCCAACCATTCTCAACGAATTTTCTGTCTCCAAATCAATCTTCAAGTGATTGAGTATAGCAAAGAGAACATAAAAAGTCGCAATTTAAGGTAAACTTTCATCATTTCATCATACATTTCCTGCATTGATGCTGATTTATAAAATAAAAAAACAGCGTCGCTTCGGATATGCACTTCTGAATTCAACCTACCATAACTCGAATGTGCATATCTAAAAACATGTCTGTTACAAAATTAGATTTTGTTTTAACATAATTTATATTTTTTTTGCCGTGTTAGGTATGGTGCACCCCGACAATATTCTCAAAGTTTCCGTAAAGGTTCCAGACAAGGTCAATGAAAAGATGCTAAGCCGAATGATGTGGAGAACGTTGATACAACAAATGATGTTGTAATAGATTATAGACAACAATTTACAAATGACAAAATTTCCACCTCTCGTCAACATATGCTTGAATGGGTTCGAATGGAAGCTAACAAACTTGGGTTTGGCATTGTGATTGAAAGGTCCGACAATGGGACTAGTAAAAGACAACCCTTTATTGTGATGACATGTGAGAGAAGTGAAAAATATGTTCCAAAACTTCGGAAGATAAAACATGATGACACAGGTTTGAGGAAATATGAGTGTTTGTTTAAATTGCATGGTTATTATAGACGGTTTATGGCGGTATAATGACATGTCTGGTATGCATAGTCATGTGTTGGACACCAAACTATTGTAAGAACAAGATTTGATTCTGCAATATTATCTGAGTTTTGATGATAACAAATGAGTATGTTTGTATAAACAATTTTGATACTCTAATGTTTGTTATTGTTTAGTATTTAACAAACAGGTTCTGCTTCTCATGAATGGCGTGGCTAAGACATTAGAAGAGAATTAATTATGTTTCTGTGCTGCACAAGTTCTGTTGAACATTAGCAAAATATTCAGAAGGCTCTGAAGTGTTATCTCTGATATGAAGACACATATTCTAAAGAAATCATTCAGAAGATCTGAAGACTCAAAGCTCAACTTAAAGTCTAGATGCTAAAGACTCAAGTTTTTAAAGACAGTGTGTTCCAAAGAAACAAAGTTAGAAGATTTGAAGATAAAGTTTCTACTTAAGTCCGGATGCTAAAACTTAGTTTCTAAAAAGACAACCTGTTTTAAGAAGACAAAGTTAAAAGATCTAAAGACAAAGTTTCTGCTGAAGTCCAGATGCTGAAGACTTGTGTTTCTAATAACAAGGTTCTTAAAAGGATTCTTAAAGACCCAAGTGCTAAATATTCTAAAGACGCAGTTCTTAAGACTCTGAAGACTTGAAGCTCTTCTGATCCAAAGTTCTCTACAATGGGTTCTCAAGACAAAGTACTGAAGACTCTAAAGATGTGGCTCTTAAGACTCTGAAGACTTGAAGCTCTTCTGATCCAAAGTTCTCTACAACAGGTTCTCACGACCAAGTGCTGAAAACTCTGAAGACGCAGTTCTGAAGACTTCGAAGACTTGAAGTTCTGAAGATCTTATGTTATGTTCCCGCTTCTAAACTCATGCTCGCAGAAGCCTCTGAAGTGCAGAAGGAAAGAATATAACATTAACATAGTATAATAGTACACAGTACAAAAAAGCCTTATTCCACTACCTCTCCACTAGCTTGAATTATGGAAGAGAAAAGGACGTAGCAATACTATTCTTAACGACTCTTTTTCAAATAACCAACGACTCTATTTTTCTTGGCTATATAAGAAAATAATTGTATGTTTAAAATGTTATTGGTGTTCAATGTTAAAATGAAAGTTGTCATTATTGGAACACAACCAAAAATTTATCAACCACTATAACAACAACAAGAACAAGTGTTATCAAAATGATTCTTCAATCATGTTGATAATGATTATAATGAAATTATTGATTCACAATGTGTTTAATTTCATATGCTGCACAAAGCTTGCTAAGCCGCAGAAGATAATGAAGATGATCATGAAAGCTCCAGTTACAAGTCCATACAACATAAATGTTGTGCTCTAAAGTGATCATAGAAGAAAATAGAACAAGGGTTGTTATCCAGAATATTCTAAGGTGAATCAATATGAATAATTTCTTCTCTTTACTACATCAAGATCAACAAAGCTTCCAGAAGCTTATGAAGAAGAATACTTCAGCAATTCAAGTGCTTTGGGTTGTTATTTGAGAAGAAGCTACTTGAAGAAAAGAAGACCACACATCAAGCTACAATACAATGTAATATTTTTAGTGTGTATTAGGATCTTCTGATGTATTCTTAAATTCTGTTTACTTCCAACTTGTGTAGAAACATTTTATTGTAAACAAATGTAAATTAAACAGTTGTTTGATGATATCTTGAGAGGATGAGTGAAGGTTTATGCTCAAGAAGATATTGACTGAAGGTCATTATGAAATCCTAGTAGTGGATTCTATTTGGTCAATGATAGTCATATCTCAAAGGGGACTGAGTGAAGGCCAGCCTTGTGAGATCACTGATGGATATCATTGGAAGGAAATCCTGGTAGGAGATTCTGAGGGATCGGATTCTATTGGGTCAATAAATGTAATATCCAGTTTGGATCCCTGAACGCATCATTGGATGTTAGTCATCGGCGCTTGCCCGTGCCATTGTAATCAGATTGGTTATAGTGGATTAAGTCCTTGAGTTCAAGGCGAAATCACCTTGGCATGGTGGACTGGACTAGCTTGGAGGTTTCTCAAGTGAACCAAGATATATCACGTGTTATTTATTTTTTCTTATGCCTTATAGTTTATATTTTCATAACTTAATTAGAAGTATTGCTTAGAAGAAATATTCAGAAGTGTTGTTTAATAAACAATGCTTAGAAGCGAAAGATTGTCAAGAAAGGAAACCCCAATTCAAACCTCCCTTTCTTGTGTTTTCTTCACACCTTCAACTACATGGGCATCCAATTGTATGTCGGCATAATCCAGTTGACAAGGAATTTATTTCAAAATTGTTATTAATCAAAGTTGCGCCGAGAAATATACTTGCAGGGTTGAAACAGAATAAACCGAAATGTGTTTCAAATATCAAGTCGGTTTACAATTATCGTTATAAACAACAAATTTCACAAAGAGGTCTGAGGTCTGAAATGCAACATTTATTGAAATGTTTGGACAATAACCGGTACATTTCCAGGTATAGAGTTTATGAGGACAACATCAGTATTCGTGATATTTTTTGGACTCATCCATAAAGTATCAAGTTGTTCAACACATTTCCAATTGTCCTTATGATTGATTTGACGTACAAGACCAACAAGTATAGGCATCCTCTTCTATAAATCGTTGGTGTCACCTCTACGGACAAGACATTTTCGGTTGGGTTTGGTCTTTTAGAATGTGAGAAAGAAGACAACGTCACTTGGGCTTTGGGTATATGCAAGACTTTGTTGAAGGATCCATAAAATATTCCTAAGGTCATTGTTACTGACCTAGATAATTCCCTTATGAATGCAGTTGGTAGTGTATTTCCTTCATCAACCGCATTACTTTGTCGATATCCTATAATAAAAATGTGAGAGCTCGGCTAAAACCCGCAGTTGGCAACAAATAAAAAAAGGGTGAAGACGAAAACATGATCAAATCTAGTGTTGTGGTTGATAAGATAATGGGTGCATGGACTGATATTCTTAATTCTACTACAGAAGAGTTGTATAATGAAAATGTGGTAAACTTCAGGAAATTATATGTGGAATATCCCGATTTCTTGAAATATGTTGAGTCTACTATCCTTGATTAGGTGAAAGAGAAAGTTGTATGTGCTTGGACGGATCGGGATAGACATTTTGGTAACATAATAACTAATAGAGTGGAATCTACACATGCAGTGTTGAAGAAGTGGTTGGGTGATAGCAAGGGAGACCTTTGTATAGAATAGGACACGATGAACCAAATGCTCCAAAAGCAACATAATGAAATTCAAACTACTTTTGGTAGGAGAAAAATTGTATTAGAACACCGGTTCAAAGACAACACTCTATACGCACAATTGGTTATCAACATATCCCAGATGGGATTGAATTTAATTTATCATGAAGTGAATTGATCAAAAACGATGGGGCCAAATAGTTTGAAGTGTGGGTGTACAATTAGGGCGACCTATGGGCTTTCATGTGCTTGTCTAATTTCTAAAAAAGTGAAGCTCAATTCCCCATACATATGGATAAGGTTCACACTCATTGGAAAAGACTATGATTCGATGACTATGAGCCGACAAAGGAAGGTAAATCCAACATAACCATCACAACCAAACTGGAAGTGATAATGGATAGATTTTCTAAAGCTGACGATGCTATGAAATTGCACATTAAATAGCCGTTGAGAAAATATGCCTTTTCCAAAATAACCGATTTGAAACCCCCTTTGCAACGATGAAAACCAAAGGTGCACCTAAAAAGGTGAAAACTACACAAGCTAGCAATACAACAAAGCGGAATCCTTCTTACCACAAAGTTGTTGATGCAATATTCCCAAATTCTCCAACCCAAAAATCCAAAACAAGTGTTAACAATGGAGCTCGGATTTATAAACCACCTTGTACACCGCCTATTATAAAACAACCACAAACACCACCAATTATCTATATTGATGAGATGCCGCTTTTTATAAACAAACTCATTGAAAGAATCATGGACATGGGGAGTGATGGTAATTGCGGGTATCGGGCCGTGTTCGATTTACTTGGTAAGGGAGAGGAAAATCACACTCTTGTGCACCAAGCACTAACTCCAGAGTTGATAACGCATAGGGAACTTTACACACAACTATATGTCACAACTAAAGCATTCAATAAAGTTCACAATTATCTTGTTCCAAGTGTTAGCGTTCTTGCACCAGTTGAAAGTGGATGAACTTCCCTAAAATGGGTCATCTTATAGCAAGTGCATATGAGAGGGTGTGTATCAACATGACGAGATATGGTTTTTTAGAAACCTTTTTTTTCCTTTTCATTCTCCAACATAAACCACAACCAGAAATGACACAAACTTATCCACACTTTGCTTTTGTCTACTTCAGTAGTGCACAGTCGCCACTTCAGTTCAGGTTCTCGCAAGACACCCCGTTAGCCGAGCTCATTACCATACTGCATTCTCTCTTACAATATCTAGAATATAGAAAGGTGGTTAAGCTTGAGTTCTATTCATCTTCACTTGACACTGAAGGAAATGTAAAGTTTACTATGTTTCAGCTCAAGAACGACGATGATTTAGAGGTTATGTGGGATACTTTTCAATGATACTCTTCTAAGAATCCGATTGAGATGGATGCAAAGCTTCAAAGATCGGCAGAAGATGTTATCAAGATGTTGCAACGTCCTCAACTACCCGTTTATAACGATATATAATTTTAAATTTATGCATAACTATTTATGTAATTTCTTTGAATTATATTGAATCAATGTTATGAATTATGTTGAATTATGTTGATAGTTCTGTCCCAGAGATAAATTTGGATATGAATTTTTGAACTAGTCCATCAAGTGAATTCGGATATACATATCCGAAATAAAATTTATAAAAAACTTTGTTGGTGCGTTCAGATATGTATATCCGAATTCTTGAGGTATTTTAGGTTTTTCACCTGAAATCTGAAAGAAGTGTACTAGATGTAAAGAGAAATTGCCAAAAATTATTATTAAAGATAATCCACACTAGTGCATTGCCAAACCATTATAATTCTACTCCTCATTTTAGTCTTAGGACCTAATGAGAGAAAAACCTCAAAAACAAACCTAAAATTTTTTTGGAAGAGACAATTGCACTCTTAACTACCTAAAAATATATAACAACCTAGGTCACTAACATATTGGAGACGGGCTCAACTCAAAATATTGAATTAGATTTTAACAATTATCTCGTGTATTAGCTGATAACACAACACAATTTTTGAAGATAAGAGCAGGGTTTTTGAAAAGATTTGAAAAAAAAGTGTTGAATAAAATTTTAAAATTAAAGTGTGGAATTTATTATATATAATGAAGATATGAAGATCAATCTCAAACAAAAAAAATTTCAAAAAAATTCTTTTAAAAATGTCATTATATCTCATTATATCTCAAGAGACTCTAAGACATATATGACGTGGAGAAAGAATTTCTCTATATTTAATTGAAGAGTATTGATGATGAAAAGAAACAAAACTGAGACTAAAGAAACTTTCATTCTTGATGTAAAGGTGAGTTATATTTTGAGTTACTCTTACAAAGCTCGAGGCTATTATATATGCATCTATTATACACAAATTAACTATCTACTAATAACTTGCTAACTAAATGCACAACTGTATATAGAAATTAATTAGTTAATATACCTAACTATATACATTGATTGCTCCTTTCAAGTTGGATTATGTATAGAATATAGATTCAACTTGGACAACAAAGTAGTAAAAAACAAGTAATTTCAAGGGTTTGGTAAAAATGACATCAATTAGGAGCTATTTGGTGTCATGTGTAAATGTTAGTTGATAGTTTCATATTGCTTGTAATAGTGAAGATTGAGTACTTTATAAGTGAGAAGACTCATACACCTATTACATTAAGGTTTTAGGTGATCATGTGGTGTCTATTTCACTTGTGTGTTGCTTTTGACCCAATGTGGATGCTCCTCATAATGATCCGGCACTTAGGACATGAAGGAAGTGAAGTAGTTTGAATTAAATCTTGTCTTAGATCACATGATAATCTAATTCTATACGTTTTGTTTTTTTATGAAAAGTTGAATTGTGTGCCAAATTTATTACAGATGTGCTATCACAAAAAATAAGTTGAAGGGGAGAAAAACAACTTTAAAATCTTGAAATAGATGTTGTAACTGATGTAACTTACACATATGTAAATTGCTCATATTTTCACTCCTTAAATGATATTTAAGTATACTTGTCATATTTTTATTGGAAAATGGTAAGAGTCAAACCTAAAGAATTGTACCTAAATGTTGTCCTTAATATAAACCTTCTTTTATATATATATATATATATATATATATATATATATATATATATATATATATATATATATATATATATATATATATATATATATATATATATATATATATATATATATATATATATATATATATATATATATATATATATATATATATATGAGTTGACTCATGATTCTAACGAGTCAAACTATATATAGTTCAAGTTCAACTCATTTAGTTAATGAACTTAGTTTTTTGTACATTTTAGCTCATTTGATTCATGAGCCAAACTCAACTATTTGGTTAACGAATCGAGTTTCGAACTATGTTCGAGTTGGTTAGGTTTATTGTCAGCCCTATTCACGACTTATTCAAATTATGATTGTATTATTTGACTCGAATCATTTGTTTTTATTCCTCGCCTTTTAGAGTCTAACCTCTTGCACGCATATAAATATTTTTTTGTCAATTTTCAAAACAAAAAAAAAATTGAGTATTTTTTTGAAAAACAAAAAATTCTTACACATTCGCAAAAATTTGTTGAGTGAGTGGTTTATGATTAGGTAAGATAAAAAATCTATAGTATCAAAAATCTTGAGAAAAACTCACGAGTGTTTTTCCTTTCATAAACACATCATCTCCTTGTTTCAATCTTGTGAAAAACTTCCTAGAGTGTTACTCTTGTGAGGTATAAATTGTATTTTGTAAGATTCTTTAGATAATCATCATATTCATCAACCTTGAACCTATAAAGCATTGTTATGGTACTCAAATTGAAAGATTGAGTGTGAGTGATAGATTTAAGTTACATTAAGGAAGCTAATGTTTTTTTTGGTGAAGTTTTCATATGTGTATCCGAATAAAGAATCACTTTATGTCTATGATATTTGGTGATTGACTTCCAACAAAGAGAAGAGTGTTATTTATACTTCATTGTATACTTTGGTAGAACTGTGTAAAGGTTGCTACATAACGAAGTTGAGAGTTTTTCAATCATTCCTGGATAGACACAAAAGCTCTGACAAAGAATCAATATGAGTGAGTAAAGATCGTTGTGGAACGAAAGCTTGGAGCAAGATTTTGTGTCTAGTAATATTTTTGCATCAAGATCAAGTAAATATCTTGAAAAATTGGCAGTTTCAGGGTTCTACTATAACAGAAGGGAAAATAAATTTAGACTTGTGTTTTCTAAAGCAATTGGCTTGTAGTGTTCAGGATTGTTGATTATCTGTGGTAGAAAAAATACTTTTGTATCAACTTTATAAAATAGTGGAATACGCTACCAATTTTCAATGGTGAAACCACTGAAGAGTGAATTAAGCTCTAGCAAGGAGAATGGGTCAAACCTTTATAAACCTTGTTTACATTATTCTTCTCCTCGTCTCTTTTACATGTTTGCATAGTATTGCATGTCTTAAGAGCATTGATACAAAGTTGAGGATTATGAACCTTTGTGAGAGACACACTACTTATCCACCTAAAACTTTAAGGTGATAGGTGAGTGGGCTCTTCCACTTATAAATGTTTAATTCATGATATTCCTATTTAATGTGAGACTATTTCCCCGCTTACTCACACTTGCATTATTATTCTAACACTCACCCTCAAGTGTGCGTCCACAATGCTCCCACACTTGCACTTGTACCGTCGTCACCTCTTCTTGGACAACGAGATACCTCTTCTTGGTCGTTTTGATAGAAGTAAGTTCGTCCCTTTCTTGAAACCAAAGGCTCGTGATACCATTTTTTTGAGGAGTTCACTAGGGAACATTGATACATAGTGTATAAGTATGCACCTTTATGAGAGATACACCACTTATCCACCCAAAACCTTAAGGTCATAGGTGAGTGAGTTCTTCCACTTATATATGCTCAAGTCTCCACATTTCTAACTCCCTCTTAAGTGTGAGTCCATAATGTTCTCCCTCAATACACTTGTACCACCGTTGACACCTTACAACGACACACCTCTTCTTGGATATTTCAATACAAATAAGTCGGTCCCTTTCTCGAACCAGGCTCTTATACCATTTTTAGGGAGGAGTTTACACTAGGAGCATGGATACAAAGTTGAGGAATAAACACCTTTGTGAGAGACACGCCAGTTATCCACCTAAAACCTTAAGGTGATAGGTGAGTGGGTTCTCCCACTTATAAATATTCAAGTCTCCGCATTCCTATTCAATGTAGGACTATTTCTCCACTTACTCACACTTGCATTATTATTCTAACACTTCCCCTTAAGTGTGAGTCCACAATACTCTCCCACTTGTACCGCCGTTACCTCTTCTTCGACAACGAGACATCTATTCTTGAGTATTTTGATACAAGTAAGTCAGTCCCTTTCTTGAAACCAAAGACTCTGATACCATTTGTTGGGGGGAAGTTACTAGGATCATTGATACAAAGTTGAGGATTATAAACATTTGTGAGAGACACACCACTTATCCATCTAAAACCTTAATGTGATAGGTGAATGAGCTATCCCACTTATAAATGTTCAAATCACCACATTCATATCTAATGTGTGACTATTTTTCCACTTACTCACACTTGCATTATTATTTTAACAAGATTATTCTTTATTTTTTTGAATATCATGTTATTAAATCTTACCATGGTTATAGTGATTTATTATATAAGTTTATGTTTATGAAAGATCTAGTCTCTTGAATATTCTATCTTATCATTATAATTGTAAAAATTCATAACTTTATATTGAACAATCAATTCATCAAAATTCAATTAGAGCCATAAGTGAAATTAAATTATGTGAATCGTTGTTTTTCTTGTCCAAACAACTTCATTTATCTCGGTTATAGTTATTTTTTACTATCTCATGTAACTATGATAGACATAGGCCATTTGTATCTCATATTCTCCACCAATGTCATGAGCTTGAATTGATTCACCAACAAATTCTTGACGCTAAGAGCTCACTGCATATAACGTGATAGTGACATATAGTTGGAGTCATTCAATAGAGGTGTAATCTTCATATAATAGGAACTTTCACTTGAATGAATGTAGTAAACTGAGTGAATATCACCATTGAAAACACACATTTGATTAGCATGTGGAGGCATGATCAATGGATAAAAAAATATGCTCAATAAAAGAAGGATGGAGAAGATGTGCAGAAAGGATGCAAGAATTTGCGAAGAGCGAGGATAAACTAGAACATTGTTGTGATTGATACCGTATCCAATTATCAGTCATGAATTTCATACTGAAATTGAACTGAAAACAGAAAATGATTGAAGTGTTTCTCTTGTTTGTTCATTCATTAAGCATCACATTATATACAAGAGGGTGGAGGAGCTCTATAACTATCATGTTACACATATTAGATAGTAACTTGTATGACAAGTTAATTAGCTAATAACATTGAAATTGCTTAAATAATTCTTCATTGTTTAATAAATGCCAATATAATAATATAAGAATAACATATAAAAAAATGGAAGAAGATGGTGTGGGAAAGAAATAAATATTCTTCTGCAGTTACTTTTGGTATTATAGTCTTTAAGCATTTTATCTTTCATTTTTATTATTATACTCTTTCTTTTCACACCTTAAGTTAAAAAAAGAAAGAAAAGAATATAGTGTTTTTCATGTCGCTAACACATCATTGTTGTTCAATGTCATTCTCTGCTTTTGACTTTCACTTGGTAGTTTAACCTCTGTTGCTAAACCAATAGCTTGAAGAAATTTCACCAAATACCAAGTCATGTCAATTTCCCACCACTCTAAACCATGTCTAGCTGAATACTCAAATGCATGGTGGTTATTGTGCCAACCTTCACCAAATGCAAGCAGAGCCACCCACCTAACAAATTTTAGATAACAACAAAGCGAAAAAGATTTCATTAATCTATGCTGCATAGTAGATACTTTTTAGCCCGTCAGATCAATCATAATCAATTAATCATTAAAAATATTTATACAAAAGATGGTCGGTGATTGATTGACACCGTAAAAAGTCGTTGCATCAAAATTAATCTCTTAACAATAATTTGTTAACTAAATCAATTACTCAGCCATGAAAAAGTTAACATACCAATTATTTCTAGATAGGTCCCTTGTGTTCCAAGATTGGCTTCCCCAAACATGGCAAGCTGAGTTTACAAACCAAGTAATGTGGTAAACCCAAACACTTCTCACACCCTGCATGCATTTAAATTTGAATTCATTACTATTAAGAACAAAATCACCCATTTAATTTCTAAAATTGAAAGATGTTGTCAACTTAATCCATGGAGTGAACAAATTTTGATACCATTCCCCAAACAAGAAAAGGAAATCCACCAATTGCATATAGAAGAGCTCCCAAAGCAAATGGATGCACAATGTAAGTGCTCCTAATAAATCTATAAAAAGATTGTTTCTCTAAATCACCAACATTGGTTGGTTCTCCACACTGCACACATACATATCACACAATCATTTCACAAGTAAATTGAATATATGTTTGAATTGACGCCGAGTTCAACAATTATAATGTGCACCATAATTTTAGTAAAATCATAATATTATCTGATTTTGTCAAACTCGCTGTCAATTCACTTATGCACAAATTTTTTATATGTATTTTTAGATAGATAGATAGAGAGATAGATGATTCATACTCTTTCTACAATAGAATTGGTATCAAATAGCCAACTCATATGGCTAAACCAAAATCCTTCAATTGGGCTATGAGGGTCCTTATCAGAATCACAAAATTGGTGGTGATACCTATGAGTACTCACCCAATCAATTGGATTTCCCTGCACACAAAAACCAAAATAACATTCTATCTTGCCTTAAAGAAAAGAAAATCAATAATAAAAGAGATCATAGAATTACTTCAAGATTAATAAAAGCAGTTAAAGTTTAGTTTGGAATTAGGATCTCAATATAAATTGTATCTTATAGTAACTCTGAATTGAGATTCTTCACATTCACGCATTCAGATATCGGTATTGTTCAATCAAGATCAGATAGTCTAAAAAAATGCAGAGCACTAACATATGTCACAAATGCGTGAATGTGAGGAAACTCACAAATTGAGGCAATCCTCATTATTCCTAACCAATTTGCACCTAATCCTAACCAACTTTAACTACATTTTATAATCTCCAACCAATTCTAACAACAAACACAAAATTAAATGCAAGAAAAAAACACCAAAAAATGAAAACTTTCAAGAAGAATTCAACCTGAAGAGCAAGAACTCCACAATAAGCACAGAAATATTCAAGCCATTTAGGAAGCTTAAAACTTCTATGAGAAAGATTCCTATGAAAAGAGAGTGTGATACCAAAAAGTCCAGTAACAACATAAAGTGCAACAGCAACCCAAAAAGCTGGCCAATTGAAATTGAATGGAGCAAATAAGCAAAGCAAGTGCATTGCCAAAACAATACCAAAAGTTCCAATATCCAATGAATTCCATTTCCTTCCAAAAAACACATTTCTTTCTTTCTTCACTTCAACATCGGATAGAAAAATCTTTCTATATTTCAATGGTGATTCCTCTGGCTCCAAAGAAGCAACTTCTCCAATTGCAGCATTGGATTTAGCTATAAAAATTTGATTAAAATAAGAGGGGTGGTTTTTCAAGTGAAAATTTCTTAACTTGGAGTTAAAGTTACAAACTTTAATAGCTGTTGAATTTTTTGAGAATGGCCCAAGATTCACTATAGGCCTATTGAGTTGTGGAATTGAAGAATGAAGGGTTGTGAAGTGATTATGGAGAATAAGGTTTTTGGGCTGAGAAGTTATCAAAGCCATGCAGAGGGAAAAAAAAAAGAATCTTTTTTGTTAATTTTTCTTGTACTTGATAATGGCAAAGCCTTTTGTGAAAGGGTGAAGTTAGAGTTTGAATGTTTTTTTGAGGTCTTATGTTAATGTTTGTGTTTGCGTTGGAATTAGCCAAGTAACTTAAGCGGTGGTACATGTTTGGGAAAATGGGAGTTTGAAAAATATTGTGGGCTGAATGAAGGGATAAGGTGGTGTTTGGCTTTGTGAAGGGCATTGATCTTTGAAGAATGAGATTCACATGATTCATGGAATTTGGTTTGGATATTTTCAATGCTGGGATAACCTTTGACTTTGTCATTATTTGAAATTATAATTATGGAAAAAATGACACTAAAAATGCAAGTTATTGTATTTATTTATGCTATTAATGTTTAAGTTTTTGTATTTTATTTATGTTAATAATAGTAGTAGTTATTTTGTTTAACTTATTGTATTTTGACCATGGTACAATATTAATTATTTTTAAGTGATGATTTAAAATTTGTGATATCAATGACTGTAATTAAGATGAAACTCTAATTCATCTATTTTATTAAAAAAATAAAAAATTTAATTATTATGGTAGGATATTATGAAAGCTCTTAATCATTTGATATTTTTTCTGTTCTGTCCATTTGCCACTTGTCCCTCAAAAAAAAATCCTTTTATCTGTTTTCTAATATACTTATTTAAATAATCTATGGTCATCATATATTTACCAAAAAAAATATCTATCTACATTTTGAGTTGTTAGATTGAGCCAACACTCTTTCTCTCTTCTCATAATTCCTTTCCTTATTCCAATCCAATATTAAGAAATCACCAAAGAAGTGTGATACATGGCTGCAACTAATGCTTCAATCTTTACTTCAACAAAACCTTGCTTCTCTGTCACAACCTCTCTTCCTACTCATACCATAACAAACACGTTTGGTTAGTTTTTTTTTTCCTTTCATTTTTGCATCCACTTTTTTGCATTTTATAAGTATTTAATTTTCATAAGAAATTACAGTGATACAGTATTAATTAAAAAAGATACGATACGGTACGTTTAAGATATGTAAATAAAAATATGTTAATAAAAATTTATTTGGAATATTTTAGATGGATAAAAGTGATAACTATATTATAGTAATAAAAATTTCTTAGTGAAAAAAATGTGAAAGTAAAAAGAAGAAGAAAGTAACGTTCCAGTTGCAAAGAAAAAGGTTCCTGCATAAGTAAAAGTAATGATATCTGAAAGAAAATTATATTTAGTATGAATTAAATCTATAATATTGAACATTGATAAGAAATTATGGGAAATTAAACCATTCTTGTAAAATGGTAAGTTTCTAGAATAAACAAAATAGGGCATTAAAGAATGACCATTAAAAAATTAAAAGAAACGAAGAGTCATTAAAAAAAAAGAGAAGTATCTGTGAAAAATTGAAAAGTCACGTATGCGTGACGTATAGGAGGCGTATCGCCGCTGTATCAGAATTTTTTATTTATTTTTTAAAATATAAAAATTTGGATACGATACGTCTACGTATCTACGTATCGGTACATATCAGATACGATTCGGCAGAGTTTTTGAAATATCCGTGCTTCATTGAGTGTAATACTTCATAATTTTTGATGCAGGTAGTAATTTTCTGAATGTTTCATTACCAAGATGTTACCTTATGAAGAAAAGACATGTGAAAGCTAGGCATGTAATAGCCAATGCTGCTGCTTCTGTTGCAACAAGTCCTACTGAAGAAATTCAAGAGTATGAATTCTCACTTAACACCAATGTTTGATTAACGATGGAAAAAAAATTATTATAGAAATATTATTGTTGTGCTTATAAAGCTATAAACTATGTAGCTTCGATATTTAAATTGGAAGGTGTATCTGGTGTCTGATATATATAAGTTGTGTGACACCGAATAGTATATGATGTCTATTGTCTAACATCGACAATTAAATTTGAATGTTATATTTAGTTATTTAATTTCTCAAACTACTATTAATATCAACGTGTAAGTGTCATGTCTGGTGTTAGCGTGTCTGTGCATCATATGTTATTGATGTTTACAGGTACAAGCTACCTTCATGGGCTATGTTTGAATTTGGGAAGGCTGCTGTTTACTGGAAAACCATGAGTGGTGTCCATCCTACTTCAGTAAGTATGAAAAGTATAAAGTTATTTTGAGTTACTCAATCAACTTTTTCTAAATATTTATTTATAAATTTTTGCAGGGTGAAAATCTTAAACTTTTCTATAATCCAGCTGCAGCAAAACTTGCTCCTAGTGAAGAATTTGGAATTGCTTTTAATGGTAATTTGTTCTTGTTACTTTTGCATGAAAAAATATTTTGATTCATCATAGAATAACAGTTAGGAGTTATTTTTCTCTATTGGAGTTTTGGTTTCTCATATGTTTAGGAGGTTTTAATCAACCAATTATGTGTGGTGGTGAGCCAAGAGCTATGCTAAAAAAGGATAGAGGCAAAGCTGATTCTCCTATATATTCCATTCAAATATGTGTTCCTAAACATGGTAATACACTTCTTTCGATTCTAAATGCACGTATGTTTCACAAGTTTCTGGCGAACGTGATTCTGTCAAATTCACCATCAAGCAAAACATACAATTATTTAGTGTCATATTCTAACTTTTCTTTTCTTGGTGTAGCATTAAACTTGATCTTCTCATTTACAAATGGAGAAGATTGGGATGGTCCATATAGATTGCAGTTTCAAGTTCCCAAACCCTTGCAGAACAAGCCAATTGAATTCTTTAATGAGGTACAATTTTTATACATAAGTTATATTTATATGTACATTTAATGTCATGAGATGAACTCGAAAAATTCTTCTAAACATCTCTTGACCAAGTTGTCTGATCTCCATCAAACGACTGGCATCTAGTAACTGCATCGTTGCATGACCGAGTGAATACTTGTCCCTCTTGAGCATATAGGAAGGAAACATTTTAGGGCATTTGTTGATGTATACTATTCTTTTGGTAGGGTTTGGCAGAGGAACTAAGTCAAGAAGGAGCATGTGAAAAAGCAATATTTCCAGACACAACTACAGTTATATCTAAATGTGCTATGGTTGGTAACTTGTCAAAAGAAGGGGTGAGCATTACATTCTTCGAACCTTAGATCTAATTCGACTTCTCAACTCAACCACTTGTACTTACTCTTTAAATCATTGAAATAGAATTGAGTTTTCTAATAGATGAATGAAAACATCTATGCAGGGTGATCGCTGTGATCTGAATCTTGTTCTGGGGTGCATCGATCCTAGCTCGCCCATGTACGACCCACTAGCCAATGTAGATGATGGATCATGTCCAATTGATGTGGATTCTGACTCTGAGGAATAACAAACATTATACTTTCACATATGAAAATTCACTTCTATCATGCATATTGTTGTAACTTGTGTTAGTACATAAATAAGATGTTGTATAATATAAAAATGTAAATTCCACACTTAGCAGTTAGCACTATACTATTGGAAAAACTTTAGCAAAAATATGTTTCAATTGAAAAGAGACTTGTTCATCCTCTATATCTGAATTTTGTTGTACGAGAATGTGGATTTGAATGATCAAAAAGGGATTGAATAGACAGTTTTAAAAAAATTGAAATCAGAGTTCGATAAAAATTGCTTGGCGTTGTAGAATTTTCGTACAAAATATATGTTATTGAATTGATAGTAGTATATACTTAAACCAGAAATAAAATAAGCGAAAGATGAAGAGATTAAATCAACCGTTTCAAATGACTTAATATATAGTTTACACGAAATGTGTAAATCGAAAATTTTCAATCGAATAGTAATCGATCATTGCTACTTTCAGATTTAATTAAAAGTAAAACTGTTTAAGATCTTGATCTAACACAGACCTTATTCTTATTAAAATCTCCACGATTCGAAACAAAATCCAATTGTTCAGAATTCATATTTGATTCAAGTCACCTCTTTTTCACAAATTAAGTCATCTTGATCTAACACAGACCTTATTCTTATTAAAATCTCCACGATTCGAAACAAAATCCAATTGTTCAGAATTCATATTTGATTCAAGTCACCTCTTTTTCACAAATTAAGTCAGCCAATTTCCTAATTCGAATCACACTTCAAAAAATTCAAATTTTAATAAAAATAGAGTGCTGTTTGAATTGAGACTTCATATTTTTCTTGATCCTAGGAGGCATTTGTTTGAGAACAAGACAAAATGTTACCAAACTAAAGTTAACATATCACTGTTCATGGTAATATGTTGGATGGCATTAAGGTTATGCAGTACAAGGAAGACAAGTCTATCTAGTTATTAAAAGTGTAAAAATATAAACATATAATTACATACATCTATACAAATATACAAAACATTTAGATTCTATCCCCTAAAAAATGGATCACTTAGAAATGAATTGGAGAAAGTCCCTCCAATATTAGGGAAAAGGGTGAGAAAACAAATAAGACCAAGTACAATGCCCCAAACATATCTACTTTCCCCTAGAGGTGTGATCTCATCTTTTGCAGGTATTTCTTCTCCTCCCCTAAAGAAGGTTGCAAATAATCCCCAAGCCAAACACAAAACACTCCCACTTAGGCCACCAATACCAAGCAACAATGATGTACCAAAAGATAACAATGTTGCAGTGCTTCTTCCAAACATGGCTTGCGCGATTCGCCCTCCTTCGAGTCTTCCACATGGTAACAAGTTCAAAGAAGTCACCACCATCCCTGCACAATATTATATCGCTAACTATGTTTTATATCTTAGGTTACAAAACATGTAGATTTGCATATTGTGTCATTCTTATTAAAAGAAGAAAAGACGAGACAGAAACCGCAAAATCGCACCTAAAAGTCCGGCAAAAGCAAGTGGATCAACAGGAACTCCAACACCTTCGACGGCATAGGGCAACACATTTCCTAGGTCATCCGCGTAAGGCCCGATAACTAATTGAATAAATGAAAGCAAAGGGTTGTTATAGAAAAATTGAGGCCTTATGTACCTGAAAATAAAGCAGTAGAAAGTTACAATCAAGAGAAATGCTAATGCATAGTACTTACAAGATTATGGTCTATAAGCACTTAATTAACTTGTTTATTCAAACAATGACTATCTATCATTACTTCTCCTTTGAACAAAGCTACTTTTGCATATAACTCACAATGCATTATCGCCGCCGTTAAAGCTTCCATCAGCCACAAATGCAGCAACAGCAAGCACCAATGAAGTCAAATATGCACTAGCAGTACGCGCTATAGGAATATCAAAAAGAGCTTTCTTATTTGGGACAAGAGATTCATAGTTATTCATCACTCCTAAGCAACCTGTCCAATTCGATGGCACCAAAAACGAAGGACTGAGTTTAACACCATAACGAGCCGCAGTTACTCTGGTGGCTATCTGCACAGCGAAAAGAATACAATCACAGAACCATTTAAGCCTGAAAGACAAAGATACCAACACATATAGATACGTTCAACTTGAGCCATTTTTTTATTATCAGTGTCATGTGTGTGTCTGTATCCGTGTTTGTGTAACAGTTTCATAATCTGAGATAAAACATGAAAAGAATTTACCTCGGAAACTCCAAGAATAAACACGAAACCACCAAATAGAGGAACAACATTAGCAAGATAATCATCAAATGTAGCATCAGGTTTAAGGAAGAAGCCACTCATCAAAGCAACTGTTCCAAAAGTAGTAACTGCTAATGCAATTGAACTTAAATAGCCAAAGGGGTTGCTCAGATTAGTTAACTCAAATTGAAGATCCATTTCTGCTTTTGGTTGCACCATACAAGCCTAAATGTATAAATCACACAATTAACCAAAAGCCTTAAAGTTAATAAAGTAAGCAAGATCTCAAATTGATGATGGCAAATTACCTGTTTGGTAATGTCATCTTTTTGTTCTTCCATAAACCATAAAACAACTTCTCTACCTGCTGCATCAGAGAGTTTCTTCTCTAACTTGGGAATCACTTCATCAATTGGTCTCCTTAAATTCCCAATGAAAATCCCTCCTTCGCCAAATCTTCGAACATCCGTAGCAAAAAACGTATCAAAACCAAAGCAACTCTTCAACTTCACAAACAAACATCATCAGTGTCATTCAAATTCAACAGCAAAGAGTATTATTAGCATGAACTTCACCTTATTGAGATCAAGAGCTTTGAAAGTTTCTTCAACTTTTTCTAGCCTTTCTTTTCTCTTAACCAAATTAAGACGAACCAAGTTGTTGAAAACACCAACGATTGGATTATTCTTTGTTCTTTCATCATCGAGCTCCTTTAGCTTTCTATCAGTTCTCTTCTTCTCCAGCTTGATTGCTGCTTCAATTGATGGATTCCCCATGAAATTCTTGAATTCTTCATCTGTTTTCCAATCCATTTCTTGTTGTTGTTGTTTCTCATCCTCGTTTGTTTCTCTTCCAACATCATCATTGTTATTGTTAGTACTGTTGTCTATGTTGTCGTGTTTGTTAGGAGCAATAGATACGGGGGATGAATTGGTTTTGTTTTCGTCTTTGAGAGATGAGAATGATTTGAAGTTGAAGGAAGTGGTTTTGATTTTCTTGGAGTGTGAAGAAAGAAAAGAAGGGTGATGAAGTGGTGAAAGGATTGGTTTGGAATTGGTGGTGTTGAAGGGAGAGGGAGTGTAAGAAAATGGAGAAAGTGTTGCCATTTTTGGAAGGATGATGATTTGAATTGAAATGAATCAAGTATTTGTGGAGTGTGCATGGTTGAAGTCAAGAAGGTTGGAGAAGTTTAAGGAAGCTTCAAGTACCTTAAAAGTTGTCTTTTTCTTGCTTCTCTTCTATATAGTTTGATTTTGAAGTTGAAGTTCATGTTTGTTGGAAATCCACCAATACTCTATGATGAATTTCGACCACCACTGATGATTAGTTATGACAAACAAATAAAAGAACAATGGAGATATTTCTGCAGAATTTCTATTCTGCCCACAAACTGTGGAATCTTTATTAATTCACTTTGCAACTGCAAAATACTGTGAATGAGTTCAATGACTTGAATACAAAAATAAGGGTTACTCCCTCTTATTTATAGATTTAGGTTAGCTTGCTCCCTAAGCTAAACCCAAGCCCAAAATATCTCTTTACTAAATCAAATCTAATCTAGATTTAAATTCAAATCTATTTAAATCTAAACAAATCAAATCTTTTTTTGACACCTATGAATTACAATTTAACACACCACCTAATTCATTGTGTCTAAACTGTCTATGTTCATCATGGCCCTTAGCTTTCTGAATACTTCGACCTGCACTCCCTTCGTCATGATGTCTGCAATCTGATTCTCAGTTCTGCAGTGTTCCAAATTCATCTTCTCATCTGCTACCTGCTCTCGAAGATAATGGAATCTCATTTCGATGTGCTTACTTCGACCATGTGCTATTGGGTTCTTCGCCAGATTGATAGCTGACATGCTGTCTATCTTCATGGTAATTGCTCCATGATTTTTCCCTGTTATCTCTTCGACCAAGTTCACCATCCAGGTTGCTTGACATGCACAAAGAGAAGCAGCTATGTATTCTGCTTCGCATGATGATAATGCTACTACTGGTTCTTTTCTCGAACTCCAAGCAATTGTTGCACCACCTAGCATAAATACATATCCTGCTGTTAACTTTCGATCTTCAGCATCACTACACCAACTCGAATCAGTGTATCCCACTAACTTGCATTCTTTTCCTTTATCAACTGCAGGAAACAGAATGCCATAATCGAAAGTTCCTTTAAGATACCTTAGTATCCTCTTCACAGCTGCTAGATGTGATACCTTTGGCTTCTGCATGAATCTACTTACCATACCTACGCTGTATGCTAAGTCAGGCCTTGTATGACAAAGGTATCTCAATGATCCAATAAGTCTTCTGTATTGGGTTGGATCAACATCATCTTCATCTGTATCTTTCGACAGTTGCAGTCTTAGTTCTGCAGGTGTCGAAGTTGAGTTGCATTCTTCCATCTCAAACCTCTTGAGAATTTCCCCTGCATATCTTCTTTGATGCATCATCAAACCTCTACTGCTTTTGTAGAATTCGATACCAAGGAAATATGAAATCTCACCCAAATCAGACATTTCGAATTCCTTGCTAAGATCAACTTTGAAGTCTTCGATCTCACTCTTGCAGCTACCTGTTATCAACAAATCATCTACATAGAGACATAGTATAAGCAATTTACTCTTGCTTCTTCTTACATATACTCCATGTTCAGTTATGCACTTCACAAATTCCTTCTCCCTTAGAAAACTATCAATTTTCTTATTCCAAACCCTTGGAGCTTGTTTCAAACCATACAGGGCTTTATGTAGCCTGTACACCTTTCTTTCTTCGTCATGTTTCACAAACCCAACTGGTTGTTTAACATAAACTTCTTCATCTAAGGGTCCATTTAAGAATGCACACTTCACGTCCATCTGACATATGTGCCAACTGTTGATTTCTGCTAGACCAACAACCAACCTGATTGTTTCGATCCTAGCAACAGGTGCAAAAACTTCGTCGAAGTCTATTCCTTCTTTCTGTAGAAATCCTTTCGCCACAAGTCTTGCTTTGTGTCGAGTTACTTCACCTTTCGAATTAGTCTTCACTTTGTATACCCACTTGACATCAATTGCCTTCTTGCCTTGAGGCAATTCGACAAGTGACCAAGTGTTGTTGTCTTCGATAGACTTTACTTATTCGTTCATTGCTTTCACCCACTTCGAATCCTTTAATGCTTCAGCTGCATTAACAGGTTCGACATCTGCATAGAAAGCATAATGTACCAGCTCACCTTCATCATCTATTACATCATCTGATGTAATCACACAATCTTGCAATCTTGCAGGCATGCGTCTTGTTCTTTGAGGTCTGCTTGTACTGGGTGTATTTGCTGGCTCCTCTTGTCGAACTTCTCTTTCGACTTGAGTTTCTGGCTCTTCGAATAAGATTCCCACTGAATCTTTCTTGACATTTGTAGTCCAATCCCATTCTTTGAACTCATCTATGATCACGTCCCTGCTGATCACAATCTTCTTGTTCTCTGGATCGAACAATTTGTAGCCTCCTGTCGAATGATATCCAACTAAGATCATTTGACTTGACTTGTCATCAAGTTTCTTTCTCAACTGATCTGGCACATGTCTATGTGCAATAGATCCAAATACTTTCAGATGACTTAAGCTAGGCTTCACACCAGACCAACATTCTTCTGGAGTAATTCCTTCTAGCTTCTTTGTAGGACTTCTGTTCAAAATGTATGTTGCAGTCGAAACAGCTTCTCCCCAGAATTCTTTGGGTAAATTCTTGCCTTTCAACATACTTCTCACCATGTTCATTATGGTTCGATTTTTCCTTTCTGCAATTCCATTTTGCTGTGGAGTATAGGGTGGCACCACCTCATGCACAATCCCTTCTTTTTCACATAATTTGTCGAAATCTTTCGACACATATTCTCCTCCACCATCAGTTCTCAAAACTTTGAGCTTTCGACCACTTTGTTTTTCGACCATGGACTTGAACTTGATAAATACTTCGAACACTTCACTTTTCTTCTTGATCAGGTAAGTCCATAGCTTTCGACTGAAATCATCTATGAATGTAACAAAGTATTTGTTACCTCCCATCGAATCCACCTGGATTGGTCCACATACATCAGAGTATATAACTTCGAGATTAGCCTTCGATCTGCTTCCTGCATCCTTGCTGAAGTTGTTCTTGTGTTGCTTCGCTTGCACACATTCTTCACATACTTCGTTTGGAATGTAAATTTCAGGCAATCCTGAAACCATATTTCTTCTCTTCAAATCTCTGATGTCTCTGAAGTTGAGATGACCTAGTCTATAATGCCATATCCATTCATCTCTGCTAGCTGCATTCGAAAGGCACTTGTGCTCCATCACATTTAGTTCAATCTTGAAGGTTCGATTCTGAGACATAGGAGCCTTCAAGATTACTCTCCCATTTGCATCAACAACTCTCATCAACTTATCTTCGATTGATACTTTATAATTCTTTTCGACCAACTGCCCTATACTGAGCAAATTGCTCTTCATGCCTGGTATGTACAATACATTCGAAATTACTGACTTCTTGCCATCTTTCCTCATGATCATAACATCACCAATACCTTCAGCTGCTAGGGTGTTGTCATTCGCAAATTTTACCAAATTTTTCGTTGAGGGTTTTATGTTGACGAACCAGTCTTTCCTTCCAGACATATGTGATGAACATCCTGAATCCAAGTACCATTGGTCCTTGAATCTATCTTCATCTCTTGTTGTGACCATCAGCATCATCTCTTCTTCTTCTTCATGTTTTGCCAGCTTTGCATCACTTTCTTGATTCTTTCGTTTTTCTGGACAATCACTCGAATAGTGACCATACTTCTGACAATTATAACATTGAATGTGACTCTTATCAGGTTTTCGACCACCACCTCTTCCTCTGTTTGCAGCACCACCTCTTTGGTTGCCTTGGTGTGGTCTTCTTTGATTCGACACGTCTCCTTCGATTTGGTTTCCTCTGCCATTCGATTTGTTGTAGCCACCTCTACTTCTGTCGAAATACTTTCCTTTGCCTTTGGTCTCTTTTGTTGAATGTGCCTGCAAGGCTACATCACTCTTTGATTTTCCTGCAGCTCTTTCGTTCATTCTTTGTTCATGAGATTCGAGCGTCCCTTGAAGCTCTTCCTTTGTCAATTTCGACAAGTCTTTCCCTTCTTCGATCGCCACCACTATGTGGTCGAACTTAGGAGCTAAGGATCTCAAGATCTTCGAAACAACAGCTCTTGTTGTTAATGCTTCTCCACATGTCTTGATTTGATTCACTAGTTTTGTAACTCTAGTGAAGAAATCAGATATGTTTTCACTGTCTTCCATCTGAAGCAGTTCATAGGTCCTTTTGTGAGTTTGTAACCTCACTTCTTTCACCTTCTCAGCGCCTCCAAAAGATTTCTCCAGGATCTCCCAAGCTTCTTTTGCAGATTCTGAATCACCAATCTTCTCGAAATTGTCTGGACTGACACATTGATGAATTATAAACAATGCTTTATAACTCTGTTTCTCAGATTCTGTGTATTTCTTCTTTTCTTCTTCTGAAGCATTTTCGCCAAGCGCTTCGACTCCATCTTTTACAAGGTCCCAAAGGCCTTGACACCTTAATAGGACTTTCATCTGCTTGCACCAATTCTCATAGTTGTCAACTTTCAGAATTGGCAGCGTTGCTGGATAGTTTGCATTCCCATAACTTGTCATCGTGAATTCTTCAATCATTCTTGATTGATACTTCCCTTGAATCGTAACACAAGCTCTTGATACCAGATGTTGGAAATCCACCAATACTCTATGATGAATTTCGACCACCACTGATGATTAGTTATGACAAACAAATAAAAGAACAATGGATATATTTCTGCAGAATTTCTATTCTGCCCACAAACTGTGGAATCTTTATTAATTCACTTTGCAACTGCAAAATACTGTGAATGAGTTCAATGACTTGAATACAAAAATAAGGGTTACTCCCTCTTATTTATAGATTTAGGTTAGCTTGCTCCCTAAGCTAAACCCAAGCCCAAAATATCTCTTTACTAAATCAAATCTAATCTAGATTTAAATTCAAATCTATTTAAATCTAAACAAATCAAATCTTCTTTTGACACCTATGAATTACAATTTAACAATGTTCACTTAAAATTGGAAAGTGCTAAAATATATATTTGATTTTAATCTTAGTATTGCTGAGATATTAGATTAAAATAATATTACTAGGACTATTTACATGGAGACAAGTGAAAACAACATAGCAATTAATAACATTGTAGGTGAATGCTTCCAAGAATTGTGGTGATTCTAATGATAAATGGAAGAAAAGTGGCATCAAAGAAATAATTCAAGAATGGTGACGAGCATAAAAACAACTCTAAATCCTCTATGAGAGGGGGTGATAAAGGAAAGAAAGGCTCAAAAGAGTTTGATAAACAGACAATTCAATGTTACATGTGTGAGAATTTTGGTTATTTTGCTGGTGAATGATGGTCAAGAAAAACAAAGCAAAAGATGAGCAAGGAAGATGCAGAATGTACAACACAAGATCGTAACTCTGGTTTATTTTTTGTATTATTAATGGTGAAACCTACTAGACTTGTATGAATCAAGAAAAATGGTTTCTTGATGTTGGTTGCTCTAATCATATGATTGAACAAAAGGAATGGCTGGTTGATTTTGATATAACTTAAGCAAGTAAAATTCAATTTATGTGCTTTAGGTATTGTAAAGATGATTTAAGGTGGTGAAACTTATGGAGAGTAAAGTTGCAAGTCAATTGAATAGTAGTTGTTTAGTTTTAATGATGACAACACTTAATATCAAACGATATCAGATAGCTCAAGCAGTTGAAAATGTTCAAGATGATTGAATAAGCTATCATCTTTATTCAAGTTATGCTCTTGAAGATCAAGTCATCTATTTAAAATCAATATTATGATCAAATGACTTTCAAGTGAAGACTTCTATTTCAAAAGTCATTGCTGGTTTAACCTCTCAAACTCTTTGGTGATGATATTCAACATGAAAGTATCTCAAGTCTCATCAATAAGACTTGATGTTCTTGTGTGGTTCTAAACTCAAAGATAATGATGTAAGATTTGAAGCTTCATAGTTGTGAGAGAGAGAGAGAGAGATGAAGTGTAAAAGCTCGTATAGTCGTGTTTGTCTAAGTGACCAGTGTTTTGTAATGATACAAGGGTCTTTTTAGAAATATTATAGCTAAATCACACACGCACACTAAAAACTTTTTAAAAGCCTCTCATATTTCATTTAAACCACCTAAAAATATATTTTGAGTCTAACTAGTTGATTAAGAGAGTGTCTGATTGATTGAAAGACTTTTTCTAACTGAATAATCAATTAAAATGTCAATCTAATTGATTAGGCCATTCTTGGTTGAGTCTCTTAATAATTGATAACAGCTAATATCAAAATCTTTCATTTGTGGTCTTAACAATCTATTAAGGTCTATAATCGATTAACCTAATCGATTATGACATTGATTTGGTCCAAGAATAGTTTCAAATTTTATATCATACATTGACCTATAAATAGAGAGCTTCTCTATAACTTTTTCCCATCTAGAAAATGAGTTTGAATCTCAGTTTTCATTCTTCTCATCATTTCTCTAAATCTCTCATTTTTTAACATATATTTAGCAATAGTGTTTCGAGAGTATTCTTGATTCTAAGTGAGGATCAATATTCTGGGTGAGGGATAAGCTCTAATTTATCAAGAGTGTATCAGCTCTTGTGTAAAATATCCTTCCATAATTTTTTTTTATTTCGAGCGAAGTCAGTAAAAGCTCTTGTACATTTTGGGAATTGTATAGGATGTCTCTGTTTGGTTCGTGAGTTTCGTCTTGAAAAAAAACTTTTTTGATTCATGAAGATTAGCCAGTAAAATCTCCACAATAGTTCTTGAGTTCGGCCATTTTAAAAGCTCTACTGATTTGAGATCATCCTGATTAAAATCTCATTTGGTTCATGAGTTTAGCCTTGTATAAAAATTCAATAGGTTTGAGAACAGCGTGATGAAAATCTTAACTTGATTTGTGGTTAGCATGTATAAAACCGCAGTTCAATTTGGAGGATATCCAACTAAAAACTTTTTTTGGTTTGAGGTTCACTCGAGTTACTTGTGCATTGTATGGTTGGATTATGTTAAATTTTACCGTTTCCGACATACTTTTCGAGTTGATTTCATCATATGTTACAAGGCTGTCTGGTGTTGGTAAGTGGTGCGAAGCACATAATTTAATTCTTGCTAAATACCCATAGAAGCTTGTCTTGGTAATTGATGAGTATCGATACCGTTTCGGTTGATTTCATAACTAATTTCTTATGTGTTTTGTGAATAGAGAGTTGTTGTCCGGAATTCCTTTTATCACGTACATAGATTCCTTTTACCAGAATTCCTTTTATCCGATACAAGTTTCCGCTTAAATTCATATATGTATATAGTGATGTCCCATTTTTAATTCCACATGTACATGTCATTCTAATTGTCATTTGATGTTCATTTGTACATATCTAAACATGTCATGACCGTTAACAATGAGTTTTCTCGCTTTTGATGCGTTTTACCGATTAATTCCAAGTTTGTATATGTTGTTGCTCGGTTTTTCTATGTTGCACTCGAGATGCATTTAATTGTTGGTTCACGCATTATTGCACTTGTATTGGTATATCTTGTACATATGCATTTGGTTTTGATGTTTTTAAACTGACATTTCGTGCAATTCATATTATGATGCACATGCTGCCCCGTATTTGATTTTGTACTTCCGTTACTCGTTTGTTTTCGCTTCATGCATGATAATAAGCCATTTCGAGTTGCGATGTCGATTGTTGAGTTACATTTGATATTCTTTGTTATTTTCTAACTATTCTTATAACATTCTGCAAGTTTTGGAAGACGATTCATTGTGACACGTTTGTCCAGTTTTTACTATTTGCTTGTGTAGCATTGCTTGGTGCAGGACTTTAGCTTGGAGCGCGCATAGCTTGCGATTTATTTTTGCATTGATTGTATTGGATATTCTATCTGGTTTTGTTTTTTTATTGATGCTAGCTCGCTCGAATTATTCTAGGTTTCGTGGCTTGTACCTGCTATATAACAAACTCTTATCTGTTTGGTATATTTCTGGTTTATTTTTATGCATTTGTTTACTGCTTTTCTGATGCCATGGAAATTAGTAATAGAGATGCATGATTATTTACCGCTTTTCTAATGTCATTAGAAGTAACACTATATATGCATGCTATAGGAGTCTCTTTGAGGAAAATCTGGTTTATTTAAAGACATTGTTTAAGGCAATTCCTACTTGTGTTTGTTTACCATTCTGTGTGTTTATATTTGTGCCAAAGACCTCGATGGAGGTGTCTCATTTCTATTTCCCATTGATAAGTCCTAAGATAAGTCAAGTGGTGGAGGGTCCACAATCTACCCCCACAATTTCTAGTCCGTAGGTCATTCGTAGCTCACGTCGTATGCTGATGCTACGAATCATGTTGTTCTTGTATCGAGTTGGTCAAGTGGAGAAGGGTTCTCAATCAACCCTCATGCTTTGTCATTAGCTCACGTGCCGTGCATGTTGGTGCTCTAATGCGACCTCATTGTTGTCTTCTATCTCCTACCTCGATAACATGATATATTGGTTAGGTATTTAGTCGCTTATGATGATTCACTCTTGTTCTTCTCTTGCCTAGATAACGTGATATATTGGTTAAGAGTCGATGCCCCTTATTCTTCTTTCCACGATGACGTGCTATCATGGTTAAGAACTACTTACTCCCTCATTCTCGCTTGCCTCGACGATTCAATATCTTGGTTAAGCCTCTATTTATTGTACCTTGATGATCTGATATCATGGTTAGGTGTCCCTTCTCACTTGTCCTACCTCAGTGACACGATATAGTGGTTAGATGTGATTCCTCTCCCTTTCCTTCCTTGGTGACATGATACCTCTATTAGGCGTATTCTACTTGAGTGAGTGGATACTCCTCAAGCTTTGTGCGTTTACTTCCCATTGCACGTTTACATGCTCCCATAGGATTTCTCGATTCAATCTTAAGAAGCGAATTGAGATAGACCTTAGGTTCTAAACCATGCATGACAACTTTAGGCTTACTTTTTTAGTTTCCCTTAGACCTTTTTCTTTCTCTTTTGCATTTGCATTAAAACTAAAACTCTTTTTTTCTTTCAACTTCAAAACACTCTAATATTACAAAAACCCTTTTTCAAGGTAAAAAACACAAACCAATTCAAACTTCATTTTGCCGCTTGGATTTTCTTTTAAAACCATTTTCAAGGTGAAAAACATACAACAAACTGAAACATGTGAGTCGAGCTACGACGCTATGATTCCTTGAAAGGGATACGTAGGCATTAGGTCACGGGGCCTAGGCGAGCAAAACTTTGTAAATATTTCTTCTTTTCCTCGTATTTTCTTTCGCATGTATTCCCTCTTAGAAATAAGCTTTAGACATATATTTTTACACACCCTTAGATTATAACAAACTTAAGTGGATCCTGTGGAGTACCACAGACGCGTGGAGTGCTAATACCTTCCCCTCGTGTAACCGGCTTCCGTGTCCTTTCTCTTGGTCGCAAGACCATCTTATCCGTTTCTTTGGGGTTCTCTCGGTATCTTCCCTTCCTTCGGGGTAAATAGAATTCAGTGGAGACTCTGTGTGTTTTTTGCAGCGTGACAGCTGGCGACTCTGCTGGGGACAGGTTGACCAATTGCTGGTCCATCCTATGCAAGTCAGTCCTAACTTTCATTTGTTTTATTGTCTTTGTGTGTTTTGTGTGTTATTGCTTTATTTCTACTTTATTTACATACTTTCATGCATATGTTTGCATAATATTTTACCTCTTTCCATATACTATTATGTTATGTTGGATTCTGCATTTTCATGTTGGGTGGGTGTTACTATTAAGGTAAAAGGCCCAATATCCAGACCAGAGTGCATTATCTAGGAAGCCTAGGAATAGAGTAGAACATGATGGCTACTGGACGAAGGTCCTACTAGCTCGGTCATGTTGTCTACACTCAAATGAGGTTCAAATTGGGTGTTATCGTCATCCACGTATGTGGCTTGATGATAGTTCTTTCATGTGAACCCATGATTTTGAGTTACCATTGACCTTACCCTTACTTAGTCTTTACCCGTGAATGGGGAGGGAATAATCTTTACAGGTACATATGGTGACTATTTGTTCAGATGGTGACTATTTATTCTGATGGTGACTTTATGTTCTGTTTGTGACTTGGTTTTATATGGTTTATGTTTTGAACTTCTGACAGTGGTATTCTCGGCATACTAAAAAACAACACAACAAATTTTTGATGTTATGGAAACTTTGATCCCATATCCTTGCATCATGGCATGTTTATTTTTACAAAAAAATGTATATGTATAAAAAAGGTTAACCTACATTTGCATTTCATTTCCAATGCGTTTTAGGGTAGTCGTCTGTATCAGGAATGGCAAGCAACGATGGTATTGTCAAGAGAGATACCAGAGACATTTTCAGCTACAAGTTTGGCACTAGCAGTTGGCCTCGTTTGAAATAGTTGAGCAAGGTGGTGGTTTATTCGAATTCTCAATTTTTTAGCAAACAATACGAGGATTTTTTGTCTTTATTGGATGTTCAGGTGGATGACAGAGCTCTCCAGACTCTGTTACAATTCTATGATCTAGAACTGCGATGTTTCAGATTCCAGGATTATCAGGTAGCTCCGACTCTTGAGGAGTATTCTCATATTTTGGGGATCAAAGTCACTGACCGTGTTCCCTTCTCTCATGTTCTTGACAAGTCTGATTATGAAGTTATCGCTAAGATGATTTATTTGAGCCTGAGCGATGTGAAAAGTAATTGGAGGAAGAGAGGTACAACCAGTGGTTTCTCTATGGATTTCTTGTTAAGAAAAGCTGAAGAGATGGAAACTAAGGGTCTTTGGGTTGCATTCAACGCTCTGCTAGCAGTTTTGATTTATGGCCTCGTTATTTTCCCAAATGTTGAGAAGTTGGTAGATTTGGCTGCCATCTTTGTGTTTATAAATCTGAATCTGGTATCGACTATCTTGGCCAACACTTACTTTGTTATCCATTACAGGCAGGGTAAAAAATGGGTTGTGGTATGTTGTGTGTTGTTGTTGTGCAAATGGCTCATGTATCAGTTGCCTACCAAAGGATCGTTCGTGGATACTTAGAGTACCCGCACATGGGTACCAAAGCTCATGGCTCTCACTTCCTTTCATATAACTTGGTACAGACACTGACTCGACAGTGCTGTAGTGACTACCACTTGTTAGACTTTCTCTAACGTCCCACTCATGGGGACGCAAGGGATAATCAACTATAACCCCGTTCTCTCTCTACGACTGTTGGGATATGTCAAGCGAAGTCCGCCTAAGAGCAGTGAAATCCGGGAATTTGTGTTTTGCAAGAAGGGAGAAGATTTTGTAGAGAGTAAAGATTGCTTAGGCTAAAATATTTAGAAAGGGGAAATACTTCTTCAAGAGCTGATAGCCTATGGACCTTATGTTGATTGGGTCAAAAAGAGGGTGAAAACGCTTATGTTGTCGTTCACAAAATATGATCCTTTGTATCTGCAGCATGATATGCCCAAAGAGTGATTCTACCAAGTGCAAAGTGAGAACCAGCATCTTCATATTGACATGGAAGCCAAAGAGATGGAGATATACTTATTAAGGGTGTCTTAAGGCTATGGAGACTTCCAAGAAGCCTGGCTTCAATGTTGCTGCTATGTGTCTGGTTCTTGGGGTTGTTATTCCTCTAAAGTTCAAGGTTCCAGAATTTGACAATTATAAGGGAACCACTTGTCTTGAGACTCATCTTTGTTCTTACTGTAGGAAAATGGCCGCCTATGCTGATAATGAGCCGCTGCTTATGCACTTTTTTCAGGACAGCCTAACTAAGGCTCCTTTAGAGTGGTATATACAACTCGAGCGAACTCGTGTCAACACTTGGGGAGAACTTGTTGATGCTTTTATAAATCATGATTACTACAACACTATTATGGCACCTAGTCATGCTCAGCTTCAGAGCATGTCACAGAAGACCAGTGGATCTTTTAAGGAATACGCTCAGAGGTGGCATGGACTAGCTGCGAGGGTCCAACCTCCCCTCCTGGGCCGTGAGTTGGTTGATATGTTCAAGAATACCCTGTGAGGTCCTTATCTTCAACATATGCTTGGAAGTACTTCAGATTATTTCTCAAACATGGTTATTATCGGGGAATATGTTGAGATGTGTATTAAGGCTGATATGATTCCGGGTGCATCTGGCAATAACAACAATAATTCAGGTAATGGTAAGAAGCCCTATTTTGGTTTTGTTAAGAAGAAGGAAGGTGAGTCGAGTAATTTATCTATCGACAAAGGGAAGTTTGTTGTTCAGCTTTCGTATTATCCAACTCATGTTGCTGTTCTGCAACAACAACATGCACCTCCCCAGAATTACCAACAACAGAATCAGAGGCCTCAAGGGAAAAAGGGTCAACAGATGTACTTAGAAAGAAATATGGATCTGATTCCCATGTTATATGATTAACTCCTTCCATGGTTACTTGCTAGTCAGTTGGTTCAGCTCCATGAGCTTGGTCCTCCACCAGAGAATCTCCCAAAGGGGTATGATGCAAATATGCATTGTGAATTTCATTCGGGGGCTCTAGGCCACTCGATTGAGAATTGTAGAGCATTGAAATATAAGGTTCAAGACCTTTTGGATGCTAAGGAGATAAGCTTTACCCCTGTTGGTCTGAACATTAAGAATAATCACATGCCTCCACACTAAGGCAGCAGCCAATGCTATTGGGTTTGATGGTGGCCAAGATTTTATTACTCATGTGGATGAGATTCAGATGCCACTAGATGTTTTGAGAGAACATTTATTGCAACAGGAGGTTTTGCAAGAACTTCATGATTTCTGTTTACAATGTTCATCTAATCTAGAAGAGTGTGCTAAGCTGAAGAGTGTTATTCAGAAGTTGATGGATGAAGGTGTTCTCCAAGTGGAGAAGGTAGTCCCTGAGGATGATGTTGCTATACTGGAAATTTCTCATTATCCGGTCGATGTTCCGAGAAATGTTCTGAGAGTTCCTTTGTTAATTCAAGTCTCGACCGAGCTCCATATTCTTTGTGCCACGATGGTAGAACGCCCGACTCGCGATGGGATGTTCACGTCGCCGAACCTGGGCCCCTCGAAACGGAACCTGAGTTCCGGCCCTTTCCCGGTATTCACCCTAGTCGTTTGATCGGTTTCCCCCGCATCGACGAACATACAAAATGAGCATATCCCCGATACAAACTCTTTGCAAAATATAAAAGTCCTAATCGGGCTAACTTGTCAACGAACATGCAAATAACACAAGTTAAATATTCAAAGCAAAACGACCAATGACCAAAAAATAAATAAAGCGACCACTTGGGCCGAGATTGTTTGTATATTACATAAACGGGCAACAACCCCAAAATAACAAATATTACAAAAATGGCACGCATGCCGAAACAAATATACAGTCATCCCTCCGCTTCTCCTTTGACGATAGGCGATAATCGAGCGGGATCCCCAGTCGATGGATCAAGAATATCCCTCGGGTAGTCGGGAACCAGAATCTGACCGTCAGCCACGTAGTAGTTGATGTCATACCCCAAATTTGTCCGTTTTAGTGCTACCTTCAAATTTATTTTTGAACTTGGGTTTTACAGAGTATAAAATTCCTTCGATTTAATTATATTAACATTCTGAGATATTTTAATAAATATTCGCTTCCAAACCTATTTAAAAATATAATGATCTATATCATATCATTTGTATTTTGAATAAATAAATATTTATTCATTGTCATAAACTTTCAATTGGCTTTTTACTTCAGAATAAGTAATATAGCACAGTTGGTAAGGGAGAAAGACTGGCAAGCAAAATGTCACAGGTTCGAATCTCACTTGGTGCACTTAGGATATTTTTGTTGTTAATTGTTACTAACCTTATTTTCATTTTTTAATCACAAAAATCATATTTTTTATTATTAAATTACCATTTTCATATTTATTTATTTATTATATTTAAAAATATTATTTTTTATTAAAATCATTATTTTATTTTAAAAAATAGTCAAAATACCTTATAAATTAATATTTTCAAATCAATCTCAATATTTAGAATAGTCATAAACAAGGCTAGATTCATAACCTTGTTCACTAAATTATGGACCAAATATTCAATCAATTTCCAATCTCCAAAATTATAACAAAAATAGATCAATCTCAGTTAGTGCACTTTGGATATTTTTTGTTACTAACTATTTTCTAATTATTTTCAAAATTACAAAAATCATGTTTTTTTATTATTTTTGTTTTTTTAATTATGGCATTTTTAAAAAATAATTACTTATTTGATTTTATGCACTTTTCATCAAAATTGAGTCCAAAAATCATAATAAATACCAAAAATATTTCCTTTTCGAGATAACTGTTTTTTATTGGTTAATCTGCATCAATTTGTGTCATAATCAACTTCTGATTGGTCAACTTGTTGACCAAGAAAGATCTGATTCATATTATTCCCTTTTTCCCCTTTAACTTGATTTTGACCGTCTATAAATAGGATCATATTTTCACACTTCTAGGACATCGAGAAATATCTATAATTCACTAGAGTTCTCCTAAAGTTGTTGTTCTTCACATCGAAGAACAACAACAAAGAAACATGAAGCCTCCATCAACTTGAAAAAAGTCTCTGCACTAAAGGAAAGGAGATTGGAGGAAGCAACTTAAGTTTTGTCACGGCACTTCAGATTGGTTTCTCTTTTATCATCTTATTTAAACTTGTGCATGATTGCTTGTTAGTGGGTTAATTGCTCGATGTATTTCTTTGGGTGATGTCTGAATCCAAAATTCAATTGGTTCTTTGTCTATGATTATTTTGTACATAATTCTTATTTTAAAATTTATTTTTAATAATATATTTAGTTTTGTTAATCATATTTAGTTGTTATCGTTAACAATTATTAACATAATATTATAAAGAAAACTACACACAAAAAAAACTTGTTTTTCACCATTGTTATATTTGTATATTAATTTATGTATTTTATTTTTAAATCTTAATTAAATCTGGCCACATATCTAATTTTGACTGAAATTATTGTTAATAAAAAGAAATAAAATATAAATCTTTTTAGCCTTATTAAACTAATAATTAAATATAACAAATAATTTTTTCTATAAATTCTTTATTCGTTAATTTTTTTTAATCATTAATTAAGAGATTTTGGAAATATTTTAAGAATAGTAAGTAGATTAATTTAGAATTAAATTAATAATTCTGAAAGCTATTTTTTTTATAGAAATTACTTTCTTTTTTTCATAAAAAAATATAAAACATATTTCTCTTTAGTATAGTTAAATATTAACCATATTTTCTATATCTATCAAACTTTTCTTCAAATTATATATATATATATATATATATATATATATATATATATATATATATATATATATATATATATATATATATATATATATATATATATATATATATATATATATATAACACCAAAATATGTCTTAGTGTGACTTGGTACATAATTTCAAATTTCTTTTTAAATTTAACTAACTTCAAACATTCTATAATTAACAGAAAATTCATCTTCCAGTAATTAAATGGGTCGACATATCGTCTACTGGTTTATTATTCAAAATCAAACTTTTTAATTCAAATTCTACTTAATCTAAACACACACACAACACACCCACCCCCCCCCCCCCCCCCCCCCCCCCCCCCCCTTTGATTTAATTCAATTATTAGTTTTTTATTATTATATTGTTTTATCTATTTTATATATTACATTTTTTTTATTTTATTCTTATTATTATTATTATTTGTAATAATTATTATTATTAATATATTTTTATTATTATCAAATTTTATTATTTATTTATCATGTAAATAAATTATTTTTAATTAAAAATTCATGAACATATTTTCTACGTTGCTTTAAAATATTTTTAGTCATGCATTAATTAAGATTTTTGCAATTTATATGATTAAAAAAATCAACAAATCTCAAACCTATTTTTCGCAACAAATTAAGCTAAACAACATTCTTTTTTTGCAAAAGGGTTCCAAACGGATTTTGACTAATCGCGCATTTAGCCAAAATCTCCGCAATCACTACTCCCGGTCAAATGCGAGGCGATTCAAAATATATTTGCAACCCCTAAAAACACTAACCCCATACGAACTACGAATTGAGACTCTGATTCCTCATAAGAGGATACGTAGGCATACAATCAAAAATCGTAGCGAGTTCCCCTATAAAAAATTTAAACCCTCCCCCCTAATAAAATTTAAATCATGTTTCCCTAACTCAAACCTAAAACCTAGTATCCTTGTGAACAAGGTATATGAAAGGTGCCTAACACCTTCCTTTCGTCTAAAGAAATCTGAAACCTAGAATCTCTGTCTGTGAATTAGGGTTTTCTGTTGGATTCCCTTCCCTAGGATAAAAACTAATAGTGGTGGCTCTGATTAAAAATCCAGTTGCGACAGTTGACCCCCATGCCCGAAGTGTTGAGCTCAACACCAGGATTCAACATACGCATTTGATTCACCCTGTTGTCGAAGCTCCCCTCGGAAGCGGCCTGAGCATCACCCACGGCAAGCTGGAAACGGGAAACCAATTCAGCCCGAGTCTTCAAGTCCTTGGTGTCCTCCGACTCGTCCTCAGCGGGCGTGATCTCGGAAGTCAAGGTCGCTACCTCCCCCTCGAGACTCTCCCTCTCAAGCATAAGAGCGTTGCGCTCCTCGAATAACTTCCCCGACTCTGCCTCAGCCAGTATAGGGCTTTGTCTTTATCGACCAAGGCCTTCTCGATCACTGCCAACTTGGCCCGAAGACTCTTATTTTCTATCTCTTGGGATGAACTCCCCTCGGTGTACGCGACGGTCATCTCCAAGATCCGCAACAAACCACCCGCGTCTTGGGCCAGCGACGCCCTCTTTTTCGGACGGCTCGAGAAGGAGAGATTTATCCCTAGGAAGACAAAGAGCCACACTCTCAAAAAAAGACCTCTCCAACCAGCAAGGAGGCAGATCATAAGTTCCTTTTCCCGTCTCTCCGGTAAGGTCAACGCTCCCCTCGGGTCGAGGCCTCTTCGCCTTCGAGGAAACAAAAGATGGAGATAAAGCAACTGTGGCAGGAGTCGAGGAAGATCCACCCGATCCAAGAGCAGGAACTGGCCCCGCGTTAGTATGTGCATCCTTCTTAGCCTTTCTCGCTCGAGCAACAAGTGTCTTGGCTAGACGTTTCTGAGCAGGATTCATATTTTTTGCAAAAAAAGAAGAAGAGAAGAGCCAGTAAAACGAAGAGTCAAGAAAACGAAGACCACATATTGAAAAAGAAAAAATATACCCAGATATCTAAAGGGATCCTCGCTTTCGAGGAGCTCCCTGAAATTTATGAGACCCTGCTCAAACACGGGCTCCCTGTTTTTATCCAGCACTGGCCTACCTCCCCGACCGACTCGTTGGACCGGAGGGATTCGAGCTACAAACAAAGTCAGAGTGGCGAAGATTTCCAGGTCCTCATCCCCAAGCTCCCCCTCTCTCTAGACGTAGGAGCTCAATTCTCGCTCGAAATGCACGTTGGTCCATTAAAATGGGAACTTGCAGATCAACGTCGCGGTAGGCTCCCCTAGCTCGTCAACACGAGGAGTCCCATCCTCGTTAAGCAACGACTTGGTCCTGAAAACACTCAACATTGCCTTCATCGAGGAGGGTTGTACCAAGATATACTTGTCCTTAAAATAACTGACAGATTCCAGATAAGCCTTAAACAACTTCTCGTTGCCTTGTTTGAGGGAGACCCATCCCCACCTTTTGTCGGTCCTACTCCTCTGGATATGAAAACAATAGAAAACCAAAGGAATCGTGGCCCCGATCCTCAGATAGTCGCACACTATCTAGAACTCCCGCACGAACGCGATGTCATTCGGGTGCAACTGAGAAGTAGCCACCTGCAGATGTCGGAAAACGGCTACCTCGAAGCCGGTGAAAGGAAGGCGGAAGCCCATCTCTCGAAAGACGATATCATACATCGGAATCCGTCTTCTATTGTACCTCGAGCATATTTTGTTGTCCTTCCCCGGGATATACAACGACCATTCCCCCGGGGGGCCCTCCTCGTGAGTGTACACATCGGTGAAAACTTCCTCCCCGTGTTCATAGAAATACAACTGCCACTCCCAGGGGTCTTTTGCAATCCATTCCTGAGGGTCCTCGTCGTTTCGAGGAGGAAATAAGTTGTCGTTAACCATAGGGGACGCCTCCGTTTCGGGCTCACCCATCTGCTGATCCGCCTGATCTGGCACGTCCTCAGAGACTTCCAAGATGCTCAACGAGCTCCTGGTCTCGCTCAAAATAACGACCTGATTGTCGTGAGCCATGGCACCTGAAAAGCAGAGGAAAACAGTGAGCTCGACATCAATGCCAGAACCACCCTTCCACCACTAAACAAGCGAAAGGGCACTGGGACACGAGGATTGCATCCCCAACCAGAACCCTCACTGAGGCACTCTAACAGGCAAGGGTTGCATAAAAAAGCTAAGCCCTAATCCATGTGCGGCGCAACGCCAAACCTCCAAGAAGAGCCCACGACGACCCCGACGGTCATACGCCACGGGAATAACATTCGCCGCCGTGAGTTTCTAACGATCCTAACGGAACCCTAATCCTAACGGCATGCATCTCTATAAAGTAAGAAGCGAAAATACGAAGAAGAGCAATAACGACAGGTCAGAAACTTACCAGTAGAAGAAGAGGAGGTGAAACTGGATGACAACGAACGAAGAAACTAAGCGAACAACGGCGGTCGATTGTCGAGCTAATGCGAGCAGATGAAAGAGAAGGAAAAAAATACTAAACACCCTGTTCCTCTCGTATTTATAGCTGAAGTAGCCCGCACGTACGAAACACGCGCCTGGGGAACCCTAGGGTCGTCATCATGACACCCTATCCCTAGGGCATCATTGCTCCGCTTCGCCGACACGCTTCCCAAAACACGCTACCTCTCCAAATTCAAAATTTCCAACGGTCAAACGCCTCTCCTTCCTGGAAAACTCGCTCGTAAGACACGCCTCGTTATTCGAGCAAGTGCCAAAGTCATCACTTTCATACCCAGAAGCGACGACTTAGGGGGCTATTATTCTGGACTGGCCCGACGGCTTGATTGACCCAGTCCAGAGGGCTCTACGGGTCGAGCCCACCCGTCCATAACCTGGATCGTCCGCATGGTTATACCTCCTATTGGGCAACAACAACCATTTGCCCTCTCGAATCAGCACTGACCCAGGATGACCGACGAGCATCCTCTCAGCCAGTCCGATATAAATATCGTGTAGACCACCAGGAACTGACCAGAGAGATGCCCGCAACCAACCCCCTCCTCGGGACCAACGGCTAGTTACGAACACATATGCCTGGTTTGACCAAGTCCTAACAGTTACCTGATTTCACGGACCCGCATATCTAGGTATGAAATTAAGAACCAATAGTCACGCGCCAGGGGCATTATATAAACCCTCACACCTGTGAGGGCCAGGTATCACATATTCACTCCTCACTACCTGATATTTCTGCTTGTACCTCTCAGTTTCCACTCTTATTTGATTGTCGGAGTGCCTTGCAGGTACAATCCCCTTTTCTCCTCAACACACAGCCCAACTGAAGATCATCCTCCGACCACTCTCCAGGTTCTGATCAACCGTTAAGATCAATGGGCAAGCATTTAATTTACACAACTACAAGAGTAGAACAAGAATAAGCAAGAGAGAAAGAGAGTCTTGCTCAAGAGAGAAAAATAATTCTCATAGAGAGTTTTATTGTGAGATAAATAGTAAGTCAATTTGTGAGAATATTCATTATAAATTGAGAGAGATATTATAGTGAGTTCCACCTAAGGGTGAAGTTGTTGTATTCTCATTATCATTATAGTGGAAGTTAAGAGGCCTAAGGGTTCTGTGGTTTTTTCCTTTTCTCACATTCAGAAGGTTTTCCACGCTAAAATTGTCTTGTGTCTTTAAGCTTATATTTCACGTTTCCGCTAGTGCCTATTTTGAGTTCATGGATGAGAAAAATTATGGAAGTTATTTCCCAACAGTGAATGAGAAGCATACGAAGTTTGAAGATGAAGATAGTAGTACTTTATTAAAGCAAATTGTGCATTCATTGAAATACTTGTGCAACAAGCCTAATACATGTTATGGAGTTTGAATTGTGAGAAGGTTCATGGATAGTCCGAAGAAATCTCATAAGCCAAGAGAATTTTAAGATACTTATAACATGTTTAGTTTAATTTTTGAAAGAGGCAAAATCAATTTTAGAAATGTATAATTGATTATAAAGTAATTTTGAGGTGTTTGATTTTTCTAAAGTAGAATTGATTCTGCCTTCAGAATTGATTCTGCCTTCAGAATTGATTCTACAAGAAGCTTGAATTTGTAGCTTATGAATTTAAACATGATTTTTACACTAAAATTTATTGTTCAACTCACTTTTACATAAATATATCCAAACATAAATTAATTACACTAAATTTTTTCCAGTTAAAATTAATTATACCAAATTCGATTATGTCAAAATCAATTTTGTCCATTGTCAATCCAAACACACACTTACAAGATACGGGATTCTATTTCCGAGTCCAAAAAAATGGAGGAAGAAGATATTACTTTGTTATTCAGAGTGTTTATATAGTAAAAACAAAAAAAACATCAAAAACTAAATTTCATTTTTTGAGAGATCAAGTGGGCATAGAAAAGCTCAAAGTGATACCTAACAAAAGTCGTTGATGGAAATATCAAATTAGAAAGAAGAAAAAAAAGAGGTACAATTTCTACCTCATTAAAAATAATTGGAGAGCTTAAAAGATACCTAAGGGTAGATAATAAACCAAGTTAAAAAAGTCTTAATCTTCCCACTAAAAGTCATTTAACAAGCCCATCAGCATCATTGTTGTCAAATCATAGAAAAATGTTAGTAAGCCGATCAACATATTGAAAAGTCAAGTGCAAAATTTAAAAGCAAAACACTATATCGATGCAAATGTCAAATTTCAAGACATGTAACAAGATTTTTTTAGGTTTGAAACCATCTGCATTTAAGGTTTGTGAATCTAGTAACTAAACTCCATGAAATCATAAATTGAAAGAAATCAATTATTGAAATTACACATTAATTATTCAACTACGAAAACAACCACTGTTACAACATCATTCTCTAACCCTTCTTTTTTTTGTTATTTGCTTTACAATGACTACAATTCAAACTCTTCTCTTTTCACTACACATTTCACACACTTATACTTCACTACCCCCTCTTTTTATGGTCTCTCACTTTAAGCTAAGATCCCATATTGTTCATGCAACCAAATCATTTTTTGAAGCATGTCCATTGCCACTATGTTTAGCTATCTTCTTCTTGCTATCTTCAACATACTTACCAGCAAAAGAATCAAATAAATAGCCAGCACCTAATCCAACAAACAAATCAATAGTGTAATGGCCTCTTGTACCAAGCAACCTCACAGCTTGTAAAACATTCAATACATCAAATGTACATGCCAGCTCCCACCTCTTCATCCTCCTCATGTCTAAGGAAGCTATCATCGAACCCGCTACGTGGCCAGAAAAAAACAAGAAGAATGATACGTTTCCGACAGGAAAGTCCACGCCAGAACCCAAAAAGTCCTATTCACCATCAAAACAAAACAAAAATATACATTGTTAACAATATTATCAATGAAACATAACAATTGTATCACCAACAATAAAACTCAGTTTTTTAAGGAATTCAAATTAGTAAAACTGAAAATATTCTCTCAACTTATTGTGTTAGGTTCTGCACCTACTTGAATGGTAAATTTGAAGTTAACAATCTTATTTGAGAGGAAAATTCTAAACCTCATATCTTTCAAGTTAGAATCAATTCTAAAAACAAAAATAAATCTCTTTTTATTTTAAGCTTCTATAATTATAATCACTTCTACACTTGTACACTAGATTTTGACATGCTTAGTTGTTCTCAACCAGAATCGCTTCAAGTCTTAACATGATTTTTCCCCTTAACAGAAATTCATCGGTAAACTTACTTTTATCCTATGAGCTCATATACCTGAAACACCACCCACCTTTTTTCAGATGTGTCAGGTGCTTAAGCTTTTACCTAAATGAATTCTAAATTTCTAACATAAACCGCACTTGGTTCTTTTGGATAGATGAATTTAACCTCCAAAATTGGTCTTAGGACTAATGCAATATGAAAAATGAAACATTTTCTTTGGAAGTTAACAATATAAACTATGTGAATGAAATGAATGAATCACCTGAGGCAATGGTAACTGAGTGGAATATCCCAAAATCCCACGACAAGTAAACATAAAAAGTGATGAAATTGTTGCTCTAGGGCGTCCTTCAATCAACCAAGTCCATAATATATAACTCGTTTGCATTGCCACAAACACCTACAACGCAAAAAGAAACATCAAATTTTAACTCAATCCAATGCAGAGAAAATCATTAGAAACAACTAAAAAATCAAATTTTGACACAAACCCATTTTTATTTCAAACAATCACAATCCATTCCCCAATTACCCACAACAATAAAAAAAAACCACAAAGCGACAAAAAGCAAGTTGTCGTTCGGATCTAGAGAGTGAGTAAACGACAAACCGTATTGAGTGCGGCGAGAAGATTGTTGAGCTCAGGCGAAGACTCAAGAACGCGATGAAGAGAGCGCGTGGCAATGAACCCCAAATCAAACGGTGGAGAAGAAGAAGGAACCATAAGGAGCGTGTACTCCACGGCCATGAAGAACAAAAGACCACCTGCGAACAAACAGGGCATCCAATGATGTGTTGCCACGTGTACAACATCCGATAATGTCCATTTCAAAAAGGAAGCTTGAGAAAAGAGAGAAGAATTCTTCGCCATTGAATTTGAATCGGTCCCGTTAACGCCGTCGAAATGGACGGTTAGACGGCTGCGTCTGCGTTTTACGGCGGAGGCGTCACCGGAGGATAAGGTGGCGCCGCCGTTCATGGTAGATAGAGAATGATGGAATGGGGAATGACATTGTGGAGTTGTTGGGAGTGGGAATTTATATGGATCGGAAAATTTGAGGTAGTAATTGACGGAGTTTCCGAAGTTTTTATTATGATGTTGATGTTCTACGATGGATTGTGCATTTTTATTTTATTTTGGGAAAAGGAAAGTTTTTTAAAATAAAATAAAAATTGTTATCTTTTTGGGGATAAGATACAAAAAAGAAAAAATTGTGATAGCCTGATTGGTGAAGATAAGTGGGTGATTTAGTGACATTTTGAGTTTTGTGGTCGGTGATGTGCGTTTCTTAAATGCATTTGGAAGTTAGGTGTAGTGAAGAATTGGGTTTGGCTTCACTGACTTTGGAATACTGGTTACTATCGATAAGTGTATTTTAAGATTATTTTACTCTTTTTAAAGTTATAAAACAACTCAGGTATTAGTTGTGCATGCATATTAGATATAAAGTAGAGGAGGTTTTAACATGCCAATCTCTAATTGACAAAAAAAATTATAATAATTTAATTGAATTTTCCTTCTCAAAATTTTGTTCTGCATACAGTTGTTTTTTAAAGAAAAGATACTGAAAATTTATTAGACAATATCAAAAATTTCACCGTTGATTTTCTAAATTTTGTTTAACAAGTAAATTTTTTATCAGAAATATTAGACCTTTTTGGTATACTTATAATGAAAATTTTAAAAAAATTCAAATTTTCTGTTTTTTGATTTTTTTTGGAAATTTGTAAATTTCGATACTTATCAATTTTTTGTTTTTCTTAATTTTTTCGTTTTTTCTATTTTTAGTGAGGATCAAAGAGAAAATAGGACCATTAAAAATGGGAGGACCGACAGAACTACCGCTCAAGTCGGAGTTAAACAGACATGGACATCTCAATTTCGGGTTTGACGAGTTGCTCCAATCGAATCACACCAGAAATGGATGGTTGAGTAGGCGCATGGTCGATTTCGTGTACTCAGACATCGAGCTGGTACTGAGGTTGTTGCTGATGAGGTACCTGTTGTTGTGGAGGTACTTGATGTTGTAGTGGTACCTGATGTTGTGGAGGTGCTTGTTGTTGTAGATTATATTCCGCTAAAGGTGACATCTCACGGGGCCAAGTTGAAGGACTGGCCACGGGCTCAGATGGTGAGGTTTATACGGGCTTGGCGTAGGGGTGACAAAACTGGCCTCCCGCTCTGCTCTGCCTTAAGCCCGCTAAAAAAAAGAGCGGGCAAGCCCGCCAAGTATAAATTGGACATGAAATTTTAGCTTGCCCCGCCAAGGTGGCGGGTTAGCAGGCGGCGGACTTACCTGCTTACTTTTTAATATTTATTTTTCATTTTTTAATATATTAAAAGGCTTTTTTACATTTCAATTACTGTTTTCACTTATTTTTTAAAATATTTTTTATAAAATATCTTTTTATTAAAATTTACTTAAAAAATATTGCATATATTCACAAATAAATGTATAAAATAAAACCATCAAGAATTAGACCTGTTAGAATTAACTAAAAAAAAGACGGACTTAAGGTGGGACAAGTTGAACGAATAGACGCGACGTGCTTTGGCGGGCGACATGCTTTGGGAAGGCGGGCTATAGAGGGCTGCGATCTTTAGCAGGGCGGGCTTTGGTGGACGGAGGGTCCAAAATCCCAAGCCAACCCGCCCTTTTTGACGGGTGCGCGGGCCACGTGTTTCCAGTGATTTCTGGTAAACAACCGCTAGTCTTCCAAACTATCGAATAATCTTTCTGACTGTTATTCAATTCCTCTGGTAACTCACAGGATCGACTAGATTGATCCTAGGATTCTTTGGACATTAAGGTTACTCTCATGATCGAACAGATATTCATGGTTGATATTTGAGTGTTGTATATGCGTTTGGCTTATTTCGATTTCTCTCTCAAAAGGTCTAAAGATGTAATCAAAATGTGCGTGTACGAAACTAAGTTGCATGAATAAATGTTAATTATAAAGACATGTAAAATTGCATAAAAGGCAAGTAAATGGTTTCGAATTATGAAAACAGTTAATGTAAAGGATTTCTGGAACGTAAAAGGTCTGAAACATGAAGAAAGCGTTTAATGCAAGAAATCTGTAAATGACTTTAAGTAAAAATATGCGTTCGAAGGATAAGACTTGAAGGTAAAGGCATGGAAAATATGACAATTTTCTGAAATGTAAAGTGCTTGAAATGTGAAGAAAGCATTAAAATGTAAAACTTTAAAGAAGAGATTTCGAAGTGAAAAGACTGTAAATGAGAAAACTTGTAAATGTTATTTGACAGAAAGATAAAGGAAAGTGCTGGAAATGGTAAAAGGTTTTCATTAAATCAGAAATACATGGTGCTATCATACGTACATTTCTCTTGCATTCGTTTCCCTTGCCATGTTGTAGTTTGAATGTTACTGAGTATTTAGTACAATAGATATGACACACGAAATCCTAATACTAAGACTTCTATTTATACTAATTTGACCATAACGGTCTTGCTATAGGATTATGCCACGTTCAGAACATGCAGAACAATGCCTCTTTCTTCTTTCCACGTGTCTCCAAATGCTCCAGCACATAAATTTCAAACTTCGAATGTTCCGCTTCCATTTGAATTTCAAATGCTTTGGTACTTCTCCGTTTCGAACGTACTTCCCAGACATAGCCTTGTTGTTATTTCGAGACTTCTTTGGATATGTTCCCATAATTGCCACTCGAAGCTCCAGCTTTGACATGCTTATTCGAAACACTGCTTCTGCTACTTCGAAACATGACGTTTTACTTCATTTCGATTGAAACGTTTAATTCATTTGGCTTCTAATAATATTATCAAAATCTTCAGCCAACAAATTGCCCCTTTAAAATATGTATTTCGATTCCTCTGAGAAATACCTATTTTAAACATCTACACAAGATTTTGATGTGACTTTCGAATCATCGTAACATTTAATACATTTGACTCCAGTCACGTCAATCATAGCACCTTTTGGACTCCTTAACCGCCTGGAGCCACTTCACAGTATGGTGCAGTTACAAATAATGATTATCTTTAAATCACGCCTATTACCCATGTTAACTTTACGCCACCTCTTCATCACACCAACCCATGATTTCCACGTATCACACCCTTATTCAGTGGATGCTTAAACTTCCCCATTATAAAACATCACCAACTTAATCTTTTTCTTTTCTTTTCACACTCTGAATCTCTTACCCTCCTTCTCTCGTCAAAAACCCAAGCTTTCAACATCCTTCAAAAATGTCTTCTTCTACTTCATCCCAACTCAAGAAAGTCTCCAAGAAGAAAGGAAAAACTGCAGGAACTACCATGGAAAGTAAGATCATCACTCACCAAGGTCAATCCGTTCTTGCCCCTCAGATGATTTCAAAGGAAAAAGAAATGCTGTATGCGTCACAGGTACTCATTCCTACCAACGTTGCTGGTAAGAGGTTAGCTTTAAATGGCCCTCTTACGGTTTTTGAAATATTAAAAGACACCAGGACGATTTTCCCAGTTTGTTATAGTTTTAAACCCTTGTTTAACAAAATGGACGCCCCTAAGGCAGTAGAATCTTCTAGTTCAAATACCATAGAAAACCCAACTATTCCTCCTAAGGACCCCTTTGTATTGGATTATGTAAAAAGTAATTTTAAGCCATTTCGATCTTGCCCCACCTCTGATATTGCTTATCAAAATTGGTTCAAGAAAGTAGAAGCTAAGAAATCCCAGCAATGGGAAGAATTAGGTATCTATAACCTGATTAAGCTATCGAAGCCTGGTTTCACCTACAGCCACCCTCTGCTATTCGCGTCCCTCTATTTCTGGGACAGTACCTATAACACTTTCCATCTCCCAGGTGGAATGATCACCCCAACCTTCTTCGACATAGCGGCCATCACTGGGCTATCGCCAGTGGGAGAAACTTATATACCCGACAACGAAGAACATTCAAGCATAATTGACTTCGAAGTCAAGCTAGCCAGTTTTTCCAAGTTTATCAATCATTACCATGCTGAGGGGGACAATGTGTCTGACGTAGAGCACATTGCTTTCTTAACCCTGTGGCTGTCAAGATACGTTTTCTGCAGTAGATCCCTACAGGTAGCTAGTAGGTTCATTCCTCTAGCTAGGGACTTGCATGAAAATCGAAAAGTGTGCCTAAGTGAACTGCTCTTAGTTGACCTTTATGAAATCCTGAGGTCAGCTGTTTCGAGCCTCAAATCCCACACCTCCAAAAATATTCTGTTGGCTGGCCCTTTTTGGTTACTTCAACTATGGCTAAATGCCATGTTCGAACCCTCCTTATCAACCACCAACACCATTGATGAGCAAGATCCTGAGATAAATGATAGGATAGTCGAAGGCACTAGGCTTCGAAGATTAACTCCCAATGACGACAAAGATGACTTCAAAGTCCAATTCTCGAAGTACATCATGATATTCTCCAAAAGGCACAAGTTCGAAGAGAGCATGGCGCCTTTTGCTTCGAGGGCTCATGGACCTTCTTGGTTCACCATGGCTCTCTCAGAAGCTATCAAGAGCAAGGAGATTCAGGATGTATGGAGAGCTTTTCTGCTACCTAGACTCATTTCTTCAAGAATAACTCCAGCCAAGAACCAAATTTTTCTTTTTGCCTACCAACCAAACTTTGTTTCGAGGCAGTTTGGCTTATGCCAACTGATTCCTGAACCTTTATTTCAAACTGAGAGTGCCATCACTTCTGGACGAACTTTCAAGGCACGGGAAGCCAAAATACAGCAAGAACAATATCAAGGCTTTGCCCAATTTGAGCTGATAACCTTCGAACCTACCCATCTCACAGCTAAAGGGTTTCTGGAATGGTGGACCAAGTTTTATCAAACTTATATGTTCGATACACTTACAATTCAACAGAAACTAATTGATGCCTTCGATGTGCAGGTACCAACAAAGAAAGGTATGTTTACTCATGCCAAAGAGATTAAAGCTTTCCAAAATTATTTTGAAACTACTTATGACCCCACGCGCTTGGACTCCACTGTGCATCAAGCGGCTGAGACCTTGAAGGAAAAATTTAAACAAAAAGTTTCTAAGTTAAAACTTCCTTCAGGGTTGTCACCTGAGGATAGGTATAGGTTGGCATTCGAAATGCATCCACCTAAATTTCCCAGATTACCTACCTCAGAACTGGCTCTGGCTTGGTTTCCCCCATATCCTTGGTGGTTTACTTGCAAAGAGATGTTCAAATATCTTCAAAGGAAACCAAAGCCATCTGAGACTGTGACATGGGCTCGACACTGGCTTCATGATTTCCCAGGACACCTTCGATACGACCTTTCTGCCATGTCAATTAAATCTGATCAAGGCACAGGTGCGAATGCTTGGGAAAATCCCAAACGTCTTTTATTTTCCATATCTTTAACCTTTGCTTTAATTGTTTCGATTTTCAGCCATCAGGATAAAGACAGCTGCCTCGAAGTCGAAAGAAGGGAGTGCCTCTCAAGCCTCCATCGAAACTACTGACAAAGTGACTCCACCCGAAACAACCACTATTGCTGCAACCACAACAACAACAATAATACCAACAACAACCAGTGTTCCAATTCCAACGGTAATCACTTAGCCTTGATGTTTCGAATTCACTCATGTTTTATGGTTTGCATCTAACTCTTCGTTTAAATCCTTTCAGACCAACAAGCTTCCTCCTACTACTCCCAAGAAGCGGAAATCAAGCACCACTGGGGAAGATCCCAAGGCTGGAGGAAACTTAAACACTGCTTCGAAGAAGAAGCCAAAGAAAGATATTTCGAAAAGTACCGTTCCAACTAGTGTCTCTGGACTTGATTCCAGGGATGCTGCTCCCTCACCCAAATCCAAAAATCCACCTTCGACCTCCAACACAACGTTGGAACGTATAGCTAGTAACCTCTCCTCCGAGAGTCCACAGGTAAATTGAACCTTTAAATTTTTGACAATAATAACTTCTTATTACCTTGGTGAATGTTTTTTAACATTTTGTTGTTCCTTGCAGAACATCTTGAATCCAGCTTCCACTACTTCGAACTCACCATCCAGAGCTGCTGCTCCACTCAACTCCTCTCCTCAAGGAGATTCCAGCAACCTCGTTCAAAATAAAGGTTCCTCCAATATGGCTGGAACTTCTGAACAGCAGGATGATCAAGGTACCTCCATTCCTCTGAAAGAGGTAAACGAAACACCACTTCAAACATCTGCAGAGGATTTGCAAAGAGCTTCTCTTCAAAAGTCCCCTCTTGAAACTCTTCAAGAGGACCCAAAGGACACTCAAACTGAAGAAGAGAAAGCTTATTCTGGGCAAAGAGCCAAAGAATCTGCAGACAAAGAATCTGAGGAGGAGAATGCCAATGACGGTTCGACTGCTAGGACGGAGTCCAACGCAAATAGCAGTGAAAGGGATGGTATCGAAGTGGTGGACTTGGATGAGGATGAAGAAGACCAAGAGCACGAAACGAATGAAGGGGATGGTAATGCAACCAACGAACCCATAAAGGTTGAAATGGACGTGGCTCCCCTACGTGTGGAACTCCCTCAATCCTCTTTGTCTCGAATGACTGACGAGGAACTGGCACTTCTGAGACGAAATGACCCTATTGGGTACATGAAGGCAAAGTTGGCTCAGAGGGACGTCCCACTTGCTAGGGCTGGCACAAGTTCGACCAGCTATCCTCTTCCCACAGATGAAAGAATTGTTCTTCTTAATAAAATTAGGAAAACCATTCTCAATGTGGATATATTCGAAGTGCTTAAGCAAGATAGTACTGCTTGCTATACTATGAAGGAGCTGCTCACAAAGGTCAATCTTTCTACCTGCTCCTTGCCAGTTAGTACTCTCTTGTTTGATCTCCAGGCTTTGCTGGACAACGTAACTGGTTACCTTCTTCAAGACGAATCTGCTGCCAAGAAGGTTCAAGAGAAACGCATTGCCATGGATGCTGCTTATGAACAAGCTTCGAAACTCTCTCAAGAAGCTGAGGATCAAGCTATGCATCCGAAGCAGGCGAAAACTGATTATGAGGCTCGAGCTGAGTCCATACTTCTTTGGGAAAGGCAGATTCTGGAACTTCAACAGAAGGTTAAGGAGGCTAAAGAACAACAAATAGCCTTCGAAACCAATACTGCTGGTAACCAATTCGAAGAGCTTCTCAACCAGGGGCTTGCAGAAATGGAGACTGCAGAACAACTTAAAGGAGAAGTGCAACCTTGGAAGGAGCCAGACGTTTCGCTCAGCAGAAGCTTGAATCATTCCGAAGCACTTTCAATCGGTTGAGAAATAACTCTTATTTTTAGATTTTGATATTTATCTGACTACAATTTTGGTTTCTTATATGTAATATTCGAACAACGCCATTTTGGCATTTTATCTTGCCATTTTGGCCTTTTATAACATCTTGGTTACGTTGTTACTATTCGAATCTCCTGCAGGCGTGGCTTATATTTCTTTAAATATTTCCCATTAACCTTTAGGATACGTTTATCATCCACGAGTTCTTCGATTTCGTATGCATTGTTTGAGAATACTTTTAATATTCGAAAAGGTCCTTCCCAATGAGGTGACCATTTACCTAATGCTTTATTCTTCTTGTCCATAGGCAATATGACTCTCCAAACTAAGTCATTAATAATGAATACTTTTTTCTTCACCCTTTTATTGTATGTTCTGGCCACTCTTTCTTTTTGTCTCATCAAAATTTCCAATGCATGTAATCTAATTTCGTCCAACTCAACTAATTCATTCATCATCATTTCCCAATATAATGCAGCTGGGATTTCGTTTTGTCTCTGAATTCGAACTGATTGTAGATGAATTTCTACTGGCAACACTGCATCATGACCAAATGTGAGTTGGAAAGGCGTAGTGTTAGTAGCTTCCTTAGGAGATGTTCTACAAGCCCATAATATTTGGTCCAGAGTTTTGTGCCAGTTTCTTGGCTTTTTGCCAATATGCTTCTTGATTAATCCTATTATTACTTTATTTGCTGCTTCGACTTGACCGTTTGCTTGAGCATAATATGGCGTTGATGTTAGCAATCTAAACCCCATTTCTTGGGCAAATCCTTGCATCTTTCTACCAGTAAACACAGAGCCTTGGTCTGTGGTTATGCTCTATGGCAATCCGAACCTATAGATAATGTGCTTTTGTATAAATTCAATAATAGCCTCTTGATCAGCAACTATCAGTGGTATAGCTTCGATCCATTTGGTAAAATAATCTATTCCCACCAAGATGTATTTCTGTCCTTTGGACGAAGCAGGATTTATTTCTCCTATCAAATCCAATGCCCATCCTCTAAATGGCCATGGTTTGATGATCGAATGCAACTCACTTGCAGGGGCATGTTGAATTCCTGCATGTTTCTGACATTCCTCACATCCTTTAGCAAAGTCTATGCAATCTTTGAGCATGCTAGGCCAATACAAGCCGTATCGAAATAACAGCCATTTCATTTTATGGCCTGCTTGATGTGCCCCACATGCCCCATTATGGACTTCAGACAATGCTAAATATGCCTCATTTTCTCCTAGGCATTTCAATAATACACCCTCTTGGGTCTTTTTAAACAATTCGTTCCCCATGAGGAGATATGACAATGCTCTGTATTTTGTCTTTCTATCCACATTTAGAGTTGGGTCTGCTAAATAACTCTTCAGTGGACTTCGCCAATCTGCATCTGACAAAGTATTTATGGCTAATATTTCGAATCCCTGTTTCTCAGCATATCCCAATTTCATACTTTCCAGATCCGATGGTGTGAATCTAGTAGCCATAACTCTACCCCTTAATTCGACCAAATCCTTGAAGTTCTTGGTAGACACTTTATAACCCGAAGCCAACTGCGCTAAGTCATTTGCTTCTTGGTTCTCTATTCTTGGTATGTGTTGAATATCCATGTATTCAAATCTCCTCAATAGCCTATTGACTATGACGAAGTATACCATTAAGTTTTCCTTTATGCACTTGTATTCCTTTGTGATTTGTTTGACCACTAATTCAGAGTCTCCTTTAATTTAGACTCTGGTTGCCCCCAATTCCAACAAAGCTTCAAGTCCAACAATGAGCGCTTCATACTCAGCTTCGTTGTTCGAGCAACGAGGACCATCTAATTTATACTTGAATTTTGTTGGAATTCCTTCAGGAGAAATCAGAAGGACTCCAACGCCAGTTCCATTCCTGTGGCTTGAACCGTCAAAGTACAATTTCCATGGTTGCATTTCGACGTAACTCATGACAGTCTGCTCAACCAACGAATGGTCCACAATGAAGTTAGAAATCACTTGACCTTTCATAGCTTTTAAAGGCATGAAAGTCAAAGAATATTCTGTTAAGGCTAAAGCCCATTTGCCAACTCTGCTATGCATTATTGGTTTTGAAAGCATATGTTTAATGACATCGAAATGAGATGAAACATAAACATCAACAGGTTTTATATAATACTTGAGTTTCATACAAGAGAAATACAAACAGAGACATAACTTTTCTAAATTGCTATATCTGGTCTCTGCATCATTTAGCACTCTACTTAAATAGTATATGGCTCTTTCGATACCATTGCTATCCTCTTGTGCTAGCATACTACCTATACTAACTTCAGAGGCAGATATGTACAATCTCATGGGCTTCCCCCATGAAGGTGGAGACAAAATAGGAGGTTGGGAAAGGTATTCTTTTATCCTGTCAAATGCCTCCTGGTGAGCTTCGTTCCATTCGAAGGCTTGGCCTTGCTTTAGACGAAGTAACGGAGAAAAAGCTTGGGTTCTTCCACTCAGGTTCGAAATGAATCTTCTGAGGAAGTTAATTTTCCCTAGCAGAGATTGCAACTCCCTTTTTGATGCAGGTGCTTTCGTCTCCATTATGGCTTTGGTTTTGTTCTGGTTGATTTCAATCCCTTTCTTGTGAACCACAAAACCAAGAAAATCTCCAGCCTGCACAAAGAATGCACATTTAAGGGGATTCATCTTTAAGCCATGTTTTCTCATTCGCTCGAATGATTGGCTTAAATGATGCAAATGTGTTTCTGCAGATATAGATTTGATGACTATATCATCAATATACACCTGCATGAAGGTTTCAATGAAATCATGAAAAATTGAATTCATTGCCCTTTGATAAGTTGCCCCAGCGTTTTTTAAACCAAAAGGCATCACCACCCATTCATAGGTGCCTAAGGCTCCTGGGCAACGAAATGCTGTCTTTGCAACATCTTCTTCAGCAATGAAAATCTGATTATACCCAGAGTATCCATCTAACATACTCAAGTATTCGAACCCTGCAGCAGAATCTACTAGCATTTCTGCCACAGGCATGGAATATTCATCTTTAGGGGTTGCAGTGTTTAAATCCCTAAAATCTATGCAAATTCTTAAAGAACCATTTTTCTTAATAACAGGTACTATGTTTGCTAACCATTCGACGTACCTTGTTGTTCTGATGAATTTGCAACGCAACAACCTTTCGATCTCAGCTTTAATTTTTGTGAGGACCGCTGGTGCGAATCTTCTGGGAGTTTGTTTGATGGGCCTCTTGCCATCTTTGATTGGCAGTCTGTGTTCGACCAACTCCCTCTTTAAACCAGGCATCTCGTCATAATCCCATGCGAAGCAATCTTTGTTTTCCTTGAGGACTTCGATCACTTCCTTCTTGAGGCCTGGGCTAAGTTTAGCACTTATGTAGGTTACTCTTTTCGTTTTTTCATCCCCTAAGTTGACTTCTTCGAGTGGATCTTGTGCCAACATTTTGGCACCTGAGTTTATGGGGTCCCTTTCGAAGCCTAAGGGTTCTTTATCATAGATGGCGTCCAACCTTTGATCCATCTCAAACTCTTCGAAGGGTGAGCATTTCGAACCATCCCCACTTACTTCGTTCATCTTTATAGTTGATTTATTTATTTCAGCCTTTAAGGCCGCTTTTGATTCGTTCTCAGCCATATAGGCCGAAATCCTTTCGAAAAAGGTGGACTCAGTCATGGATAAGGTTGTCGAAGTCCTAGCCTGCTGGCCGTTTTTGTATAGTGCTTTTGACTCCCTCTTCTTCACTAATTATTGTTCTATCCCAGTAAAGGCCATCATGGCGAAGGGTCATGTAGTAGTGGGCGTTTCTGGTTTCATTAATCTCATCATTTGGAACACACGGAGCAATCTTTGCCAGATTTTTATCATAATCCCTCTTGTCAACTAAATTGACCGTTGACATAAAGTAACTCTGGTCTGCTTCGATGTTTTCCACGATTCCATCATCTCTCCACAGAACTAGTCGCTGATGCATTGACGAAGGAACTGCCCCCACGCCATGGATCCACTCCCTTCCCAGCAGTAAGTTATAGTTGGCCTTGGCTTCGATCACCATAAACGTGGTGGGCCTACAACTTGAGCCTATTGTCAATTCCAACTGGACCACTCCCAGTGTTTTGCCCACTTTTCCCTCATAATTGGACAGAACCATATTATGGGGCTTGATGTCTCCTTCGCGGATCTCTAATCTTTTTAGCATGAAATGGGGTATCAAATTGACTGCAGCACCCCCATCCACTAGAACTTTGTTCACACCATGGACACCAACTTTCGCCCGAATAAAAAGTGGCTTGAGATGGTTCTTCATCGCAGGTTCTGGACGTTCGAAGAACGCATTTTGTTCCTCAACAGCCCCATTGTCCATCACATAGTAGCACACAGGCCTATGTTTCATCAAATCTGTGGTGTCTTCCTCCTCATATTCATCGATTTCGGTTTCCTGCCCAAATTCGCAGGGAAGCACAGACACCACGTTACAGTTCAGGTTGAATGAAGACTCCCCCTCCGATTCGAAGTTATCTGTTATCATATCTTCATCCTTTTTTGGGCCTGGAGTGTATTCCTTTGGTTCATCGCGTTGTGCTTCAGAGAAGAGCCTCCTATTGACTGGAGGTTTGTCTTCAGTTTAATTTTTTGGTTTGTTGGTGCTAGACTCACCTTGGTTCTTTGTTGAAGTAACCCCTTTGTTTGCCACAGCTTCCCTCTCAGCCTTTCGAATCCTTTGCTGTCTGCGCCACTGGGATCTTGACATGGGGTTCCTTCCTTTGTAATTTTCTAATCTCACCTCCTCCCTTTTTGCTGTGTTGAATTGCCTCCTGTATGTTACAGCATGGCGTGCATTTCGTTCAGCGTTTCTCCATCTATCTTTGCCTTTGTCATTTCTGACCTGTAACCATCTATCGGTTGGCACTTCAACAGGGAGTTTGAAAGTCACTCTTCGAGCAGCCTTGGGGTGAGGGCTATCAGGCCTTCGCTGTTTGTGTCTGCTGTCGAAACGTGGGCCCATCTGGACAGTTTCTTGATGGTTCCAGCAAGGGGCGAAGGTAATCGTTTCGAAGGCCCTGGCCATGCTTTGGTCATACACAGCAGAACACCTTGGGCAAATCAAGCACTTGGTTGCCCCTTTGTAGCAGCGAAACACAAATTCCAGCAAACTTTCTCCAGCCTTGGGATAACACCTAAAAAGCTGGTTATCGTGGCGCCAATTGTTGCTAGTTCGAGTCCTCTGTACCCTTTCGAAATTCGCAGCGATTCTTTGATTGCAGAGGATGCTGCACCTAGGGCACAATATCATGCCTGAATCTCCTTTGTGGCATGTCATGAGATAATCCTTGAGACTAGCATCTCCAGTGTGATTATCCTCCATTCTATACTTTTCTTTTTCTAAGTATTTTTTTACTTCCTCCATCTCAGAGCGAGGTCTTTCCATATCCACCATATTTATTTCAACATCTTCCCCCTTAGCTTCATCATCGCCCCATCATGTGGGCTTTATATCCTTAATCTGAACCTTCGAACTCTCTGGGGCAGAATATTTGACCAAATAGTCAAATTTTCCACTGGGTTCCCCTAGAGTGTCCCATATTTCCTTCTGAGGGGAAATTGGCTTCGTGATTTGGACTTTCTCCAATTCCAGCCTCAAGCCTTCAGTGACTTGTGTTAGTTCTTGGTTTTGATCTCCCTGGCCTTCAGTAGCCTGGGTTTCTCTTGCAACAGCTACAGGTGCGGCAATCGAAGTCTCTGGCGTATTCTGGATGTCTTCAGTGACCTCCTTATTAACTTCGATCATCACCCAGTTTTCAGTTTCAGTACCCTTCTCTCCTGTTAGGGCGTCGCTTTGATCAGTTTCCACCATGTTGACCTCTCCAATGCATGCAGGCTCGGAGTAGTTGGTGTCTGCGACGTCCAAGGGATCTTCGTCCACTTTCATCTTCACCTTATCAACAAACTTTAGTCTGCCATCTTTGATCGCGTTTTGAATTAGGTCCCTGAAAAGAAAACATTGTGAGGTTTTGTGGCCTAGGAAACTATGATATTTGCAAAATCCTCTCTTCTTTCTCTGATCCAAAGGAGGTATTTTGACATTTGATGGCATAATTAGTTGGCCATCTTTGACAAGTAAGTCAAAAATCTCGTCACATTTAGTGACATCGAAGGTATAAACCTTCTTTGGAAATTTGTCACTTTTCTCATTTTCAACAATGTCTTTCCCTTTTGTGGGAACCAACAATTTGCAGGAATAAGGCGGGGCCTGTTTTAATTCAGCGAGGTCGATTTCGACCTCTTCGAATTCGAATTCAGGATATTCTTCTGCTTCCTCAGTCCCAACATAGGAAACCCTTTCTTTCTTGCTATTCTTAAAGACTCTGGCTTTTTCGGCCTTTAGCCTTTCGACCTGTCGAACCCTATCGGCTAACTGAGCCATATCCCTCAAATATTGAGTGTCTAGTTTCTTTCGAATAGAATAATCCAAGCCACCAGCGGCCATTTCGACTAACTCATGTTCAGGCACTACTGTGTAACATCTGGATTTCAAAAGCCTAAATCTATTCAGATAATCATCTATGGGTTCGGTGAACTTTCTCTTAACACTGGCCAATTCCTTCAAACTTATTTTCGACTGTCCCATGTAAAATTGTTCATGGAATAATCTCTCTAAGAGCGCCCAAGTGTCAATGGACCCAGGAGGCAAAGTGGTAAACCATGTGAAGGCGTTTTTAGTCAAGGAACTTGGGAAGTATTTGATCCTGAGATCTTCATTATTGGCTATATCTCCCGCTTCGGTTAGATATCTCGCTATGTGTTCGACTGTTGACTCATTGGTATCCCCAGCGAACTTTGTAAATTTAGGGACTTTATATCCCCTTGGTAAATCAGTATGCATTATGCAATCCAATATAGGAGAAGCATAATTTGGCCTTCTCATTCCTGTGTTGAGGCCATTCTGGGCCATGACTCTCTCTATCATGGTGGTTAGATTGTTTTCTACCAAGATGTTATCGTTTCGAATTCTATGAACGACAGCATCGGCATCTTGATTTCGACCAACCAAGACAACTCCCCTAGGTTGTTCTTCTCGAAACTCTGGGGCTTCTAGCCTTTCGACCCTTGCCTCTGGTTCTATAATTTCTCTTTGTGGGCCTGGGATTATTGGGGCTTCTAACCTTGGTGCCCTGGCCCCTAAGTTAACTTCTTCTCTGGGTGGTCTATAAATTGGGTCGTTAGCAATTTGTTCTATAACAGGCATGTTTGCTCGAAATCCCGCTTGATTCTGCCTACGCCTTTCTGGGGGAGCAAAGAAATCTGCTATTCGACTCATATTGTCAGCGTTTTCTCTGTTTGTCACAGTCACATTTTGCACTATTGGGGCAAATATCTCCTGCATGGTTTGTGCTAACACCCCTATCATATTATGGTTACTGTCATCCATCAATTTCCTAAAAGCCAACTGGTTGTCTGTGGTTAAGATAGGCATCATGCTATAACCCACTGACCCTTGGTTATTTGTCATAAACTGATTCGCCCCAGACCCAGACCCTAGTTGTGGGGATGAATTCGATGTGGAATTGTGTAAACCTGCCATAAAAGATGTTGGCATTCCATAAGAGGAATTTCTGGTTCTATTCCCATCGAAACCGGGTGGTCTAGTTAATGGAGTGGCGAAATGGGATTGTGTCCCTGATGGTGGAACGAATCCCCCAGGGTAACCAATGGTTCCAGTATTTACTAAGATCGAACTATTAGTTGATATGCCACTTACTCCATTGGTGGCTATGTTACTGGTTGAAGATGCAACATACTGTGCATTCGAAGGGATCACATTAGATGTTCCGATCGAAGTGGACATGTTAGTGCCTGTCGTATGTGGGGCATTTTGTTCCCCTTGTTGATTGTCAGAATTAGACATTTTGTCCAAACGTTTTCTTCTGGATAAAGGTTGGTTGCTGTTGGTTATTTTACCACTTCTCAGGTTCAAAAAACAGCAAACTTCTTAGGTTCCAACGTTTTTTGTAATGGTTATGTCTCAACGATCTTTATTTCTAATATCCAATTATTAGTCCCACCAGGTGTGCCAATTTGTTTCCAGTGATTTCTGGTAAACAACCGCTAGTCTTCCAAACTATCGAATAATCTTTCTGACTGTTATTCAATTCCTCTGGTAACTCACAGGATCGACTAGATTGATCCTAGGATTCCTTGGACATTAAGGTTACTCTCATGATCGAACAGATATTCATGGTTGATATTTGAGTGTTGTATATGCGTTTGGCTTATTTCGATTTCTCTCTCAAAAGGTCTAAAGATGTAATCAAAATGTGCGTGTACGAAACTAAGTTGCATGAATAAATGTTAATTATAAAGACATGTAAAATTGCATAAAAGGCAAGCAAATGGTTTCGAATTATGAAAACAGTTAATGTAAAGGATTTCTGGAACGTAAAAGGTCTGAAACATGAAGAAAGCGTTTAATGCAAGAAATCTGTAAATGACTTTAAGTAAAAATATGCGTTCGAAGGATAAGACTTGAAGGTAAAGGCATGGAAAATATGACAATTTTCTGAAATGTAAAGTGCTTGAAATGTGAAGAAAGCATTAAAATGTAAAACTTTAAAGAAGAGATTTCAAAGTGAAAAGACTGTAAATGAGAAAACTTGTAAATGTTATTTGACAGAAAGATAAAGGAAAGTGCTGGAAATGGTAAAAGGTTTTCATTAAATCAGAAATACATGGTGCTATCATACGTACATTTCTCTTGCATTCGTTTCCCTTGCCATATGGTAGTTTGAATGTTACTGAGTATTTAGTACAATAGATATGACACACGAAATCCTAATACTAAGACTTTTATTTATACTAATTCGACCATAACGGTCTTGCTATAGGATTATGCCACGTTCAGAACATGCAGAACAATGCCTCTTTCTTCTTTCCACGTGTCTCCAAATGCTCCAGCACATAAATTTCAAACTTCGAATGTCCCGCTTCCATTTGAATTTCAAATGCTTTGGTACTTCTCCGTTTCGAACGTACTTCCCAGACATAGCCTTGTTGTTATTTCGAGACTTCTTTGGATATGTTCCCATAATTGCCACTCGAAGCTCCAGCTTTGACATGCTTATTCGAAACACTGCTTCTGCTACTTCGAAACATGACGTTTTACTTCATTTCGATCGAAACGTTTAATTCATTTGGCTTCTAATAATATTATCAAAATCTTCAGCCAACACCACGCTGGCGGATCGTGACCCGTTTTGCCACTCCTAGTTTGGCGTGAGCAGCACACGTAGCCCGTGGGGGCTATGTAGTTTTTTTTGTGATTGTTGTATTATATTTATCATTTTGACACATAGTTGTTATTAGCAATGGACTTTTATTATCACTTCATTTTGAGCATTACATCTTTCACACATTAACATAACTTGAAAGATAACATAGCCCATAACTTAAAATATAACAACTTACATAACTTAAAACATAAAAATTGTTCTGGACTGGTCCAATGACTATAATTGGCCCAATCTGATTCCATATTTTGGGGTTTTTAATAAATATTCGCTTTCAAGTCTGTGTAAAAATATAATAATTATTTGTATTTTTAAAATAGTAAATAATTTCTCGTCTTCATATACTTTCAATTGGTTTCTTATGTTAAACAAATAACATAGCACAATTGGTAAGAAAACATAGCTTGAAAGCATAAGGTTGTGAGTTTGAATCTCTCATTGTGCACTTTTTAACATTTTTTATATTTCTTTATTTATTGTTATTAATTTTATTTCCATTTATAAAAATCATTATAAATCCAAAAATTTGATTTTTTTTTTGTTTTAATTATTTTGATTGATGATTTATTTTATTCTATTTTTGTTAATTTCATTTCAATTTCAAATTACATTCAAATCTTTCTAAAAATCATGTTTTTTATTATTTAAATATTATTTTTGTTTTTCTATTTTAGGTGATTTTTAATAACAATATTTAATTAATTTTATGCATTTTTCATCAAAAAGTGTCTAAAAATTCACTAAAAAAATCAAATCTAAAAATTAAAGTAAATCCAATCTCAGTAAAACAATATCAGTATCAATCAAATTCAAATCTCTACAAATCTCAATCTCTATTACAATGAATTGGCAACAGAATCCAAGCTCTATTACAGTATAAAAATCTAATTCTTCTGCAAAATCAAATCTTCAATTAAAATATTACAGAATCAATCTCCATTACAAAACAAATCTAGCAACATAATCAATTACAATACTAGTACAAATCTCAATCAATACTATATCAATTAAAATATTTTCTCAATCAATTAGCAATCCCTAAAATTAATTCTAACAACAAATCTAATCCATAATCTATGTTAATTCTCACAAGCCCTAGATTCCTATCCCTATATATATTGGCAGTAAGAACAAAAACAGGAGAGGAGAGAGAAGACGAAAAAGAAAAGAACGGAGAAGGGCTTGCGTGAAGAACACCGAAGAGCAAATAACCTTGTTCTTGGTTGAAGATCCGAGAGAAGGAAGATTGGGGTTTCATTATCTGAAACCACAATCTTCGTTGATTTGCCGCCGCACTACCTTCAAGCTCCACCACAACCTGCAAAAGCGAATAACATTCAAAGGTAGAGAGCAAGCGAAATCGCGAAAGGATAACTGGACTTAGCGTTTTTATTTGGTTAATTTGTTGTTATTTTTGGGATTTAGGAGGTTTTGGGGGTCAGATTCGTGTTGGGATTTTGGTAGAGCATCGCCGGTGGTGGTTTGGGAATTAGGGTAAAGTGAGAGAGAGTGAAAGGGTTTGTGTGTACGAGAGAGAAGAAGATGAATAAGTGAAGTTTTCTGTAACAACAAAACAATGTAAATGAATAAAAACAAAATATAATCCGTTTCAATTCCATGCGTGTTGGCTCACAATAATTATCATAATCCCTCGTTATCCTCTGCGTGATCGTGATCGGACGACCGTAGGTCAAGTCCTACCTTATTTTCCATACACCCTCTCCCACGTAATCCAGCCTCCTAAAGACATCTCCCTGATTTGCTTGTTAGTTCAAAATCGCACCCCCCAGGATTAACTTAATTAAATCATTTTTTCTATTATCACTTATTTTCTATTTTTTATAATTATTATATTTTAATATTTTTTATTATTATATATTATTATAATTACTTAATTTCTTATTATTATTTATAACTTATTATTATTTATAACTTATTATCATTATAAATTTTATTTTTCACTTATTATTATTATATTTCATTTGATATGTAAAATTATTTATTTCTTACCCTTGTATGAATAATATTATTATTATTTATATATTAATATAGGAATTATTTTTATGAACATTATTTTCTATTATTGCATTAATATATTTTTTGTCATGCATTAATGAAGATATTTTCGCAATTAATACATTTAAAAAATACTAACCAATCTCAAACTATTTTTCACAATCAACTAAATTAATCAACTGTCTTTTTTGCAAAAGGGTTTCGAACTAGTTTTGACTTACTACGCACTCAGTCAAAATCTCTGCAATCACTACTCTCGACCGAGTGCGAAGTGATTCAAAATATGTTTGCAAACCCCTAAAAAAACACCAACCCATACGAACTACGAATTGGGACTCTGATTCCTCATAAGAGGATACGTAGGCATGCGATCTAAAATCATGGCGAGTCTTTCTAATTAAAACTTAAAATCCTGTTTACCCCAAACCTAAACCTGGAACCTAATATCCTTGTGAACAAGGTAGATGAAAGGTGACTAACACCTTCCTTTCGTCTAATTGAGTATGAAACCTAGAATCTCTGTCTGTGAATTAAGGTTTCCTATTAGATGCCCTTCCCTAGGATAAAAACTGATAGTGGCGACTCTGATTTAAAAACCGGTTGCTACAGCTGGCGACTCTGTTGGGGACTTTAACTTTAGGTTTTAGGGTTTTTTGCTTTGGGGTTTTTATTCATTTATTTGTTGCTTTATTTATTCATTGTTTTCATTTATTCATTACATTTATTTAATTATTGTCTATTGTTTATCATCATATATACTGCGTGGCGGGATTTTTTATTTCTCAAAATATTTTCAATAACCCTTAGAAAGAAGGTTCGTCTATTAGCTTAGGGGGTACATCATCCCTGCGAGTTTATGTGACGACTTCGCCTAGAGTCAGTAAACTTCCGAAAAAGGAATACTTATCGAGAGATATCCTCTTGACGAGTAGGACTTTGGAAGGACACCCATGAATCTTTGTAACGACCTTAACCTAAAATCACATGATGAGACCTTTCACGACTTTTAGACGAAAGTTTTGATCCGTAAAGAGGCTCCACCTAAGGGAGGCCCTTGTGCCTTTTCCCTCTGGTGTTATTCATGATACCCTTAAGGAAACCACCTTCTGGGAGGATAGACTAACCGTAGGTCAAAATTAAGGAACCTACCTTCTAAGGGTACTTATCACAAAACCTCGTCACTGAACCATACACCCCTACCTTATAGGGGTACTTATCACAAAAATATCGCCACTCAACCCTACATCTACGCATTCATACATTTCATGTATTCGTCATGCATTTCATATATTCATCACCCTACATTTGTCTTATTCACAGGGGGGTATAAAAGATAATAATAATAAACCCAAGATCTCGGTGATTGTCTTTAAAAATGGATGCCGAAGGAAACAACTTGCCCGTGTCAACACGCCAAACATGTCTGAAATCAAGGTCACAAAAGGGAGATAATGTGTTGAAGACTTTCGCAAGATTTGTCCGACAATAGGGGATGGTTTCAAGATCAGATATCCGCAGGCGCACCTAGAAGACTCATTTCCTTTTTGCTTGATTTCACACAAATAAAGTTTTGGTTTAAGATCGTAATATTTTTCAATATCTTAATTACGTTACTTTTAATAAAGGCATTTTGTTTCCACATCTCATTTGCGTATCTATTTTAAAGATAGTCGCTAAGTAAAATAATAAGCAAAATATGGATACATACCCAAGTGAATAAGACAGTAACCATTTCATATTCATATGTATTCATTCACACGCATGCATTTACGAACACCCGCATATCATGTCAAAACTCATTTTTCAAAAACATCTCTCCAGTTGAACCATTGGTAGAAGAAGGTCTCTACCTCCTTGGCCTACATATCAAACAAGGGCCTACCAACAGAAAGTAATGGAGAAAATCGAGGAAACTCAGGCTGCATTCAAAGAGGATCTCGACCAAGTGAAGGGTGATGCCACTTCAATGAAAGGGGACCTGAGTCAAGTTCTCATAGCCTTGAAAAACATTATTGACAGGCAAGACCAGATTCCTAGGGCAGCTTTCAAAGAAGTAGCCCAGACTATTGGTGCATCAAGCGGTCACCAACTAAGGAAAGAGTCAGAGGGAGGACCCCAGAAGTCCGTCATGGCCCAACAAGAAGCTGAAATTGAAGGTTTTGTCCTACCTCCGCCAAAAGCAGGGGCATCTCGTACTCTATAGATTCCAACCAATACTGAAGACAACTTCTGGGACATGCAATACGGAGACCACGGCCCAGAAGATGCCAACCAAGCACCATTAAAGACGACTGGTACTCATGTTGTTGATAATCCATTAGTGATGAATCAGTACAAAGCTCTGGAAGAAAGATTAAAGGTTGTGAAAGGTTTTGACGCTTTTGAAGTTGACGCTCTCGAAATGGGCCTAGTTCCTGATGTGGTGATCCCATCGAAGTTCAAAGTGCCTGACTTTGAAAAATACAAGGGGCTCATTTGTCCAAGAAATCATCTCCGTGTGTATTTCAGGAAGATGCATGCCCATGCCCACAATCAGAAGTTGATGATTCATTATTTCCAAGATAGCCTGAGTGTGGCATCTTCAGACTGGTATATGCAATTGGAGCGAACGCATATTCGAACTTGGGAAGATCTTGCTAACACTTTTCTAAAGCATTACAAATATAATCTGGACACGGCGCCTACCCGCGTGCAACTCCAGAATTTTTCCCAGAAGAAAGAAGATTCCTTCAAGGAGTATGCTCAGAGATGGAGGGAGTTGGCATCCCGTGTGCAACCACCACTGTTAAAGAAAGAGTTAGTGGACACGTTCATGGGAACTTTGCACGTGCTGTATTATGAGATGATGGTTGAAAGCATCTCTTCGGGGTTTTCAGACCTAGTAACCATGAGAGAAAGAATTGAGACTGGGATAAGAAGTGGGAAGATATCAGGGGGACCATCAAATGCTCCCTACAATTCAAAACGGTCTGCTTCAAGCGTCCCCAAAGGAAAAGAGGGAGAAATTAATGTTGCAGCGTCACAACCCAGGGTACAACAACCATTAGTGATCCCACTAGGGCACCGGCAAGGCAGAAGGCCACCTAGGAAATTTGATCCACTCCCTATTCCACCTAGCCAGTTATTACAACAACTAGTTAAGGCATCCTTAGTGGAACTCAAGCCTCTAGCTCCTCCAGTCGGGCCACTCCCACGAAGATACGACGCCAACGCCAAATGCGAGTACCATGCTAATTCTCCTGGACATACCATAGAACAATGTTGGCCATTCAAACACAAGGTGCAGGATTTGTTGGAATCTCACGGCATCACCTTTGAGAAGCCCAACATCAAATCAGACCCTACGCCTTCCCACAATGGGCTGACAATAAATGGAATTGGAGTAGTCACTGACTCTGGGGAAGCAGACGAGCAAAAACCCCGATGAACTCGCTGAAAGAATATGAGTTGGGATATGGATTCCCACTAGAACATAATGAAGCTATCGAAAGAGCTCTACAAAGGCTAGGGGACCAGGGGATAGTCCTGTTCAGACAATACCCTAAATAAAAATATAAAGCTACTCTGAGGGGCGAAGCATATTTTCCTCCGATCCAAGAGACTTTTGTAAACAATGGAGTAGTGCATGGCAGACATGGGGCAAAAATATCCAACAAAGCCAACACCAAACGGGCAACTGAATTCATCCAAGAATGCGCCCCAGGAGAAAAAACTCAAAAGATGGACGACCATGGAGATTCCTGAGATCTTTTTCTTTCCTAATTAATTTTTCTTGTTTTTGAAAGAACCTATGTCAAGCCCGAGGCATAGGGGTTGCTTGTAAGGGTTTCCCTGTTATGTTTCAGACAATATTTACGATTAATAAAAGTGATATTTTGTTTTCAATCAAGCTCCATGTCTTTCTCTTGCATTCATGTCTTAATTTTAAAAATGGCAATACTTTCTCCGCATATGCATTTTCAAATACTCATATACTAAATCTGCACCAAAACATGATAAAGGTGCAAATTCATGCCCAAAACCACCGATAATGCTACTGCTGTGATCCGATATAATTTTGATGCTCATATCAACCAAGCCAAAGAGGAAGATGATAAAGATCTTGAACTCTTTGAGAAAATGGCGAGGGAAATAGAAAGAAAAGCTAACAACACGTAACCATATCAAGAGGCTATTAAGACCTTTAATCTGAGCACAGGGGAAGACCCAGAAGAAACCAAGCTAAGGGGCGATGTAAAGGGCGGAGCCACAAAGAAGATGATCAAGTTGTTGCGCATATCTACGGAAACGAGCCAAGGTCAAATACAGACAGTGCTGTAAAAATAAGCAACTACAAAATACCAAGATCTGACGAAGAACCCGAGCCAGAGGCACGTTGGATATCCACGTTCGACGAGGCTTCAAATACACTGGGGCACGATACAGGGGCATGATACAGGGGAAATTTTTTACTTCTCCAAAGAATTCTCACAAGCCATATGCCAGGTCAATGGCGAATTATCCAAAACTGATTCCATATCGAGATCATGTTTTAAAACTGACTATGGAATTCACAAAGATCATATTCAGTCACGACCCACGAAAAGGAAATCAAATGATGGACGCCTTGGAAACTGTATCGTCTATATTCAAAGTAACCTTGTCAAACCACGAATTACGCATCGCAAACAGACACAATCAAGAGCCCGCACTTTGTCTTGCTATCAAAGAAAGACTGGATGACAAGCCTCGATTTCACGACACCAAGAAAGGCCTCGAAAAACAAGAACATCCAGAAAATGCCTCCAGCATCGATAAATGAACTCTATGGAAATTAGCGTCAGAATTCTTTCAGAGTAACAGTGTACTGAACAAGATGAACCACGGCATGGTCTAGTACTCGAGAAGATTCTACTACCTCGCCTCGACTCACGTGGTAGATGGACACCCAATTACGAAGGTCCATACGTAGTCAAAACAACATTATTTGGTGATGGTCTTATCCCCACAACAATGGATGGGGAAGAACTACCGCATCCGACAAACTCAGACGCAGTAAAAAATACTATGTATAAAAAGCTCGCTAAGCTCGAACCCTAAAAGGGCGACTTAGGCAAAAAGGAGCGTCCCAGTGGATCGAAAACCCTAAAGGGAGATCTAGGCAAAAATTAGGGGCATATAAACAAAAATTATCCCGGTGGATTGAAAACCCGAAAATGCAATCCAGGCAAAAATTAGGGATCATTCAAAAAAAAATAAAGAACAAAAAGACTGTGATCTAAGAGTTGCGACTACTAACCACGAAGGGAGAGACAGATCTAAATCATTCAACTCATAAGAAAAGGAGATAAGATCATTAAAAGGATATTGGAGAACAGCAGTAGCAATTATCATTTTTTATTTCCATTTACAATTTTAAAAACTTTCTGTAATTACCTCTTTCTAGGAATTGCATCTTGTATTCTCGCCTATTCAGAGGCATATCAATAAAACAGTTGCTTTCTTTGCATCACTCAAATTGTGTTTTTTTCTTTTCCCAAACTTGTTTACAAAATACTACGATCATTACTTGTGAATATTGTCTTGAAATCATTTCGGGGAATTAACGAAATAAAAGCATTTGACAAAACATCAAAAAAACGTTTTGGTTAGAAAAATATCAAAAGAAAATCCACGTCTACGTCCACGCACATGGCTACTCCTATGTTTTGAAAATCTATACACATGTCTGCGCCTATGCTTGCACTCAATAATACAAAGTCTATACATATATCTACATGTCCCTACGCAAAGTCTACGTCCATGTCAGCGCATATGCCTACACTTGCAACACAAAGTCTACGTTCGCATGCGTCTATGCAAATGCGTACTCCTGCCAATTCTATACATACGTCTATGCTTACACCTACGCTTACAACATTAAAGGCTACGCATATGCCAATACATACGTCTACGCCTACGCTTACAACATACAAATCTACGCATATGCCATTACCTACGTCTACGTCTACGTCTACACCTATGCTTGCAATACAAAATCAATGTTCGAATTTTGCTAACATTGTCCACTGTGTTCAAAGTTCAACAATGCTACGACGACACGACATACAACGCCAGGAATTGGTAGCTCTAAGCCAATGGTTTAAAGGAGAGAATGCCAGAAATGGTCTTCATAACATTTCAAGGCATATACGCATCTTACACACATTTCACACATACATTTTGCATATCTAAAGCATATATACCCTATACAATTAAACATTAAATATGAATACACTCAGGGTTCCATATCAATGTCAAACATCATACATTTCACATATATACAAAATTCAATACGTATGCATACACATGTATCACATAGCAAACAGGCAAATAATCTCACTCTCGATTCAACTATCCAAGGGTCGACCAATGCAATACTCCTCCTACGATTAAACCCTTCACCTCAGTCTTCATGCCGTGACGCGTTCAACCCATCACTTAAGTCTTCTCGTAGAGATGAGTTCCTTACAAGCCCAATACGTTGCCTCTAAGCCGCAATGTATTCGCAAAACCCATTACATTGCCTCTAAGCTGTAATGTATTCTCCGAACTCAACACATTGCCTCTAAGTCGCAATGTATTCTCCGAACTCAACACATTACCTCTAAGACGCAATGTATTCTCCGAACTCAACACATTTCCTATAAGGTGCAATGTATTCTTAAAATTCAACACATTGCCTCTAAGCCGCAATGCATTCACAGAACTCACTATGTTGCCTCTAAGCCGCAACGTATTCTCAAAACCCATCTTATCGCCTCAGACTTCATGCAGCGATTTGCAAACCTAACCATTGCCCCAGACTTTGTGCAGCAATGTGTTCCAAACTCCAGACCATCGTCTCAGGCTTCATGCAACGATGTTCGAAACCAAATTTAGCTTATCACATCAGACTACACACAGTGATTCACGAACCTAACCCATTGTCTCAGACTTCATGCAGCAATGTGTTCCTAACTCCAGACCATCATCTCAGACTTCATGCAGTGATGTTTGAAACCAAATTTAGCTTATCACCTCAGACTTCATGCAGCGATTTGCGAACCTAACCCATTTCCTCAAACTTCATGCAGCAATGTGTTCCAAACTCCAGACCATCGTCTCAAGCTTCATGCAACGATGTTCGAAACCAAATTTAGCTTATCACATCAGACTTTACGCAGTGATTTGCGAACCTAACCCATTGCCTCAGACTTCATGCAATAATGTGTTCCAAACTCCAGAACTTCGTCTCAGACTTCATGCAGCGATGTTCGAAACCAAATTTAGCTTATCGCCTCAGACTTCATGCAATGATTTGCGAACCTAACCCATTGTCTCAGACTTCATGCAGCAATGTGTTCCAAACTCCAGACCATCGCCTCAGACTTCATGCAGTGATGTTCGAAACCAAATTTAGCTTATCACATCAGACTTCACGTAGTAATTTGCGAACCTAACCCATTGCATCAGACTTCATGCAGTAATGTGTTTCTTCATTCCATAAAATCCAGCCTATCGCCCCAGACTTCATGCAGCGATGTCTGAAAACCAAATCTAGCTTATCATCTCAGACTTCATGCAGCGATTAGCAAACCTAACCCATTGCCTCAGTTTTCATGCAGCAATGTGTTTCTTTATCCCATAACATAGATCATCGCCCCAGACTTCACGCAGTGATGCTCAAAAGAAAACAAAACTCTAGCCTATCGCCTCAGATGTCACGCAGCGATTTGCAAACCTAACCCATTGCCTTAGTCTTCATGCAGAAATGTGTTTCTTTATCCCATAACACAAACCATCGCCTCAGGCTTCACGCAGTGATGCTCGAAAGAAAACCAAAAGCTAGCTTATCGCCTCAGACTTCACGCAACAATTTGTGAACCTAAGCTCATTGCCTAAAAACATCATACAACAATGTATTTCTTTATTTTGCGACAATGATCATTGCCTCAGACTTCACGCAGCGATGCTCGAAAAACAAAAAATCTAGCCAATCGCCTCAGATGTCATGCAGTGATTCGCGAACATAACCCAGGGCCTCAGTCTTTAAGCAACCATCTATCGTCAATTATCATTGTATTCTTCCTCCAAATGGATGAATAAGCTAAATCAAAACCAAGACATACAAGATTGCTCTCTCAAGCTCAAAATCATCATCCCCATCTTTATTTAAATCCTTGTAAGCGATACATCATCAGCTTTGCCTATTCTCTTCAAAACTCTTGGGGGTATGCTATACCAACGTAACCCTATCTAGCCAACTCTTGGGGGTATGTTATATCAGTGTAACCATATCTAGCCAACCATTGGTCAATTTTTGGGGTCTTCTATTATTTAATAAATCTCCAATTGGAATGAACAAAGACCTACACATTCTCGTGCCATTCAATTGAAGAGTTATTAAATAGGGGTAGCTGTCATACCCCAAATTTGTCCACTTTAGTGCTACCGTCAAAGTTATTTTCGAACTTGGGTTTTACAGGGTAAAATTCCTTTGGTTTAATTGCATTAATATTTTGGGGTTTTTAATAAATATTCGCTTTCAAGTCTGTGTAAAAATATAATAATTATTTGTATTTTTAAAATAGCAAATAATTTCTCGTCTTCATATACTTTCAATTGGCTTCTTATTTTAAATAAATATCATAACACAATTGGTAAGGAAACATAGCTTGAAAGCATAAGGTCGCGAGTTCGAATCTCTTATGGTGCACTTTTTAACATTTTTTATATTTCTTTGTTTATTGTTATTAATTTCATTTCTATTTAAAAAATCATTTTTTAAATATTTAAATATTAAATTTCGTATTTTTAATTAATGAATTTTTAAGATATAGTTATTTTTTATTTTTTTCACTTTTTATTCTAAAAATAACCAAAAAATCTAAAATACAAAAAGATTTAAAAGTATTTTGTTACCTTTTCTATTTTAGGTAGTAATATTTGTTTTAGGAGAGAATCAATGTAATTTGTTACAATAATTATAAATTCAAAAATTTGATTTTTTTTGTTTCAATTATTTGGATTGATGATTTATTTTATTCTATTTTTGTTAATTTCATTTCAATTTCAAATTACATTCAAATCTTCTCAAAAATCATGTTTTTTATTATTTAAATATTACTTTCGTTTTTCTATTTTAGGTAATTTTTAATAATAATATTTAATTTATTTTATGCATTTTTCATCAAAAAGTGTCTAAAAATTCACTAAAAAAATCAAATCTAAAAACTAAAGTAAATCCAATCTCAGTAAAACAATATCAGTATCAATCAAATCCAAATCTCTACAAATCTCAATCTCTATTATAGTGAATTGGCAACAGAATCCAAGCTCTATTACAGTACAAAAATCTAATTCTTCTGCAAAATCAAATCTTCAATTAAAATATTACATAATCAATCTCCATTACAAAACAAATCTAGCAACAAAATCAATTACAATACCAGTACAAATCTCAATCAATACTATATCAATTATAATATTTTCTCAATCAATTAGCAATCCCTAAAATTAATTCTAACAACAAATCTAATCCCTAATCTATGCTAATTCTCACAAGCCCTAAATTCCTATTCCTATATATATTGGCAAAAAGAACAAAAACAGGATAGGAGAGAGAGAAGATGAAAAAGAAAAGAACAGAGAAGGGCTTGCGTGAGGAACATCGAAGAGCAAATAACCTTGTTGTTGGTTGAAGATCCGAGAGAAAGACGATTGGGGTTTCATTATCTGAAACCACAATCTCCGTTGATTCGCCGCTGCACCATCTTCAAGCTCCACCACAACCTACAAAAGCGAAGGAGAGCAGGGATCAATACTAAATTCAGAACATTCAAAGGTAGAGAGCAAGCGAAATCGCGAAAGGGTAACTGGACTTAGCATTTTTATTTGGTTGATTTGTTGTTATTTTTGGGATTTAGGGGGTTTTGGGGGTCAGATTCGTGTTGGGGTTTTGGTAGAGTGTCGTCGATGGTGGTTTGGGAATTAGGGTTAAAATAGAGAGAGTGGAAGAGTTTGTGTGTACGAGAGAGAAGAAGATGAATAAGTGGAGTTTTTTGTAACAATAAAACAATGTAAATGAATAAAAATAAAATGTAATCCGTTTCAATTCCATGCACGCTGGCTCACAATAATTATCATACTCCCTTGTTATCCTCCGCGTGATCGTGATCGGACGGTCGTAGGCCAAGTCCTACCTTATTTTCCATACACCCTCGCCCATGTAATCCAGTCTCCTAAAGACACCTCCCTGATTTGCTTGTTAGTTAAAAATTGCACCCCCCAGTAATTAAATCATTTTTTCTATTATCACTTATTTTCTATTTTTTATAATTATTATATTTTAATATTTATTATTATTATATATTATTATAATTAATTAATTTCTTATTATTATTTATAACTTATTATTATTATAAATTTTATTTTCCACTTATTATTATTATATTTCATTTGATATGTAAAATTATTTATTTCTTACCCTTGTATGAATAATATTATAATTATTTATATATTAATATAGGAATTATTTTTATGAACATTATTTTCTATTATTGCATTAATATATTTTTTGTCATGTATTAATGAAGATATTTTCGCAGTTAATACGTTTAAAAAATACTAACCAATCTCAAACTATTTTTCGCAATCAACTAAACTAATCAATTGTCTTTTTTGCAAAAGGGTTTCAAACTAATTTTGACTTACTGCGCACTAAGTCAAAATCTCTGCAATCACTACTCTCGACCAAGTGCGAAGTGATTCAAAATATGTTTGCAAACCCCTAAAAAAACACTAACCCATACGAACTACGAATTGGGACTCTGATTCCTCATAAGAGGATACGTAGGCATGCGATCTAAAATCGTGGCGAGTCTTTCTAATTAAAACTTAAAATCCTGTTTACCCCAAACCTAAACCTGAAACCTAATATCCTTGTGAACAAGGTAGATGAAAGGTGCCTAACACCTTCCTTTCGTCTAATTGAGTCTGAAACCCAGAATCTCTGTCTGCGAATTAGGGTTTCCTATTAGATGCCCTTCCCTAGGATAAAAACCAATAGTGGTGACTCTGATTTAAAAACCGATTACTACAAGCATCACTAGACCAGAGGATTTCTACTTACTCAAAATGGAGGAGGTCCCTTTGTACTTCTCTTTACACAGTCCTTTGGAATCCTTCCTGACAACCATGGTCATCTCCGGCGGAGGATTCAACAAGTGAACGATGGGTTAGGTAAAAAGGAGGTTCGACCAGTTGATAAAGGCCAGGTATAACATGAATGCGACCCTCGATAAATTTAGAGGAGGTTCCCATCCCTTCGCATTCTACTGGGTGGAGCTGCCAGGTAGAGCTCTTAACTCTAGCATCCCACTGCTCGTGCGAGCTTGCATGGTAAACTTCGACGTCTGACGCATCTTGATGGACCAGGGAAGCTCGGTGGACATCATGTACACCTAACTATTCAACACCCTACAGCTGAAGGAGACTCATCTGACCCCGTACGTAGGCTCAAATCTTCAGGGATTCAATGGATCTGTCACAAAACCTTGGGGATGTGTCGAGCTGATTGTTACCTTCGGTAGGGGGATAACGCCCAGGGCCATCAGGACCCAATTCCTGGTGGTGGATTGTCTGTCACTCTATCAATGCATCTTCGAGAGACGCACTCTAGCCGAGCTGATTGCAATGCCCTTAACCGTGCATCTCAAGATGAAGTACTACACTGTTGAAGGCTTAGTCGCCACCCTCCACAGGGATGTCCAGGCCATAAAAAGGTGTTTCGAAGCAGCAGCCAAGGGCCTGAGCTCCATCAACTCACAATCTCGAACAACCAGCAGACCCGCGTTGCCCACTAGCTCCGAAAAGCCCAAATCACTGCCTCAGGTCGACACCATCGACCTGGATAGCCGTTTCTCGAAGGAGGATCTCTTGGAGCAGAACAAAAAGGGAAAGGAGCCTATGCTCAACAAAGAAAGTTCATCCTTAGCAACAAGCAGCAGAGATCCCGCTCACCCCATGTGACCTATACCAAACAGATATTTTGAAACCGTCTCCCTTGGGAATGACCCCTGTAGAGGAGTCAAGATTGGCGCCGATCTCCCCGACCTAGAGAAGAGAAAAATGGAAGCATGCCTAAAATAAAACGCGGATCTGTTTGCATGGAGCACAACTGAAATTCTTAGAATGCATCCATAGATAGCTTGTCATCATCTGACAATAGACCCTGCCCTTAAGGCGGTTGCTCAGCATAGATGAAAGCAGTCCCCGGAAAAAACGGAGGCTGTCGAGCAAGCTGTTAAAGATCTTTTAAAACCAAACTTTATTTTTGAATCCCAATATATAACCTGTCTTTCCAATGTAGTCCTCGTTAAAAAATCTAATGGAAAATGGCGCATGTGCATTGATTATACCGATCTTAATAGGGCATGCCCTAAATATGCTTATCCCCTCCCCAATATAGATAATCTGGTCGATAATTCTGCATGTTTTAAATTACTGCCTTTCATGGATGCATATTATGGATACAACCAGATACCCATAGCAAAAATGGAAAAATACACTGCTTTCATGACCGAATTGGGAAACTATTACTACAATGTAATGCCCTTCGGCCTGAAAAGCACGTGCGCTACCTATCAGCGCATGATGAACAAATTTTTCCGAGGAGAGATCAAGAACATGATTGAGGTATACATGGAAGACATGATAGTGAAATACCAGAAGGAAACAAATCATTCTTCCCGTCTCAAAAAAAAATTTGAGCAAGCAAGGAAGTGCAGAATGCGGTTCAACTCGAAAAAATGCATATTCAGCGTACAAGCAGGTAAATTCCTCGGCTTCTATCTGACAGAGCGAGGAATAAAAGCCAATCCCGACAAGTGTCTAGAATTTTTGGAGCTCCCAACTTTGAACTCAAAAAATTCAATCCAAGCATTGAACGGAATGCTCACGTCCCTATCCCGCTTTGTGGTAAAATCTGCCCAACATGCACTCCCCTTCTTTAAAATTCTCCACAAAGAGGTTGCCTTTAAGTGGACCAAGGAGTGTGAGCACGCCCTCGTCCATCTCAAACAAGCATTATCAGAGCCACTAGTCCTCTAGAGACCTGATAAGGGAGAGGCATTCTATCTCTATCTGGTCGTAGCTTTAGAGGCCGTTAGCGTCACTCTCATTCGAGAAACCCTTGGGGGCATAAACCCATCTACTTCACAAGAAAATCCCTACAAGACCTAGAGGTAAGATACTCGTGGATAGAGAAGGTATCCCTTGAACTTATCAATGATGCGAGGAGGTTAAGATACTACTTCCTGGCACACACCATCGTGGTCAGTACCGACCAGCCAGTAAGGCAATTACTTAGTCGACCAGATATGGAGAGCAAGATGCTCAAATGGTCACTGGAACTCTCCGAGTTCGACATAAAATATGAGAGCAGAAAATCCCTTAAGGTGTAACACCCTGTTGTACCCCAAAATTTTCCCTCCCATATTCTTCAAGATTTGCCAAGTCAAAGCTTCAAAATCTCCCCAAGGGTTGCACAGTTTAAGGGCCTCCTAACAGTCAAAAACTAGGGTTTTGGTTCTGACAAAGAAAATGAAGTTTCCAAGGGTCCAATCAAGTCCCACATGCCTATAAACATGGTCAAGCATCCTCATACCAAGATTCAAGACTTACAGCACAAAATTGCACAGTCAAAAACCCTAATTGCCCTACAGTCAACTGCAGGGGCAAAATGGTCATTTGACAGTCAAAAGTTCAAATTTTTTGTCAACATCTTATTTTGAAGCCACAAACATCATTTGATCAATGCTTGATCATGATTTTCAAGGTATGGCTCAAAAAGTCTCAAGATGCAAAAGTTTCCATATTTGGACAGTTGAAAAAGTCAACTGTAACTTGACCAAGGCATAACTTCCACATGGTTTATCAGAAAAATTCCATCCAAAGATCATTTTGAAGAAAAAGACATTTCCTACAACTCCTCTTCACACTCCAAGTCCAAGAAATGCTCTCACAAAAAGTTATCAATTTCAACATTATAGGTCATTTTCAAAAGTCAACAAAAAGGGACTTTAAGTCAAAGACCATAACTTGAGATTGGTAAATCAAAATGACATGGGACCAAAGGCATTGGTTAGAGGACTCCAAGACATTTCCAAAATGTCCAAGAACATGATCAAAACTTAAAAATTGAGCAAGATATGCCTTGTGGAAGTTGGGGAATTTTTGGGAATTTTGAAAAGTCAACTTTACTTCAAATGCCTCAAATTTGTTAATGGGCCACATTTTCTTCCAAGATTCATCATCCAAAGGCTATGCACGACCATTTGGCCCAAAGGGGATTTATTTCATCATTTTTATTTATTTATTTGAATTTTTAATTACAATTAATTCATTTAATTAAATAAAATATGGAAAAAAATACTAAACCAATGCATTTGAATCTTTTTATGCAGTATTTGCTCTCCTTAAAGACTCAAGATTCGTGCACAACCCAAATTGGAAAGATTGGCCATGATTGGAATCAAAATCACATGGAAAAGATTTGAAAAAATATGCATGAAAATCAAATATTCCATACATCAATGCAAAGGGTTTTGGATCCAAATTTCAACCCTAATCTGTTCCCATACATATACTGATGCAAACCCTAAAGCTAAGAACCTGGAAGCTGCGCCCAAAGCTTAACAAGAACTTTACAATTTTTGTGAAAAAAGTGAAAACTGAAAACACCCTTCCAAAGCGTTTCAAGGCAAAACATTGATTCCATTAGCTTGCAAAGGTCTCAAGGGACGTTCCTAGATCAAAACCACTGCTTCTAACGCAAAGAAACGGTAGAACACAGTTACCCTGTACAGGGATTTTTCCTTAATCGTATTCGAATCTACACGCCATATTCATGCATTTTTATTGTTGTTTTATACTAATGTGTTGATTCTGAAGCTAGTAGTATGATTTAATTGAAGAATGCTTGCATATATGGAGAGTTGCCATGAACGATGCCTAGGGTTTCATAAACCTTGAATTGGGGATTTTGGCATATGGTAAAATCAGACCATGAGACTTGTACCATTAAAATCGTGACGTTCCAAGGAATCCAAAACATCCATCGCGCCTTTTTTATATTTGCTTAATTCCTATTCGCTATTTTTCATATTTCAGATTGTGGGGGTTTAAAACCCCCGCTATTTAGTTTGTTTTTTCAGGCAGAAAGGCAGAACAATCGGAGAAGAAGGTGATGTGTAGGCCAACGAGTGGTGCGTTTGAATTTCGCGCGAAAATATCCCACTAACCATTGTTTTACATTATATTGATTATTGGTTATATTATAAACAAAGCGCGTAAGTGGTTCAGCTGGCAAAGCATTAGCATGGTAAGTACTGGGACCTGGGTTCGATTCCCAGGTCCCCTCCCTTTCTCATATTATTTTCTCTTCCATATTCCTACGCAGCGCATATTCCAGGGGCTCATCATATGTCCACCATCCAAGCTTGCCACGCGCCCATTGAGATTAATCCATTGGCTATGATCTGAAGAGTACCATGGGCACCAGTCAACGCATATGTACGTAGCCCTGAAAAGTCAACTGAAGGCCTTAATTCTTTGGGCCCAAATGCTGGATAACACATCCAAACTAGGGTCAACACCCCCAAAGGTTTGCATTTCTTTTTTCCTATTTTTCATTATTTGTTTTAATTTAATTATTTCCTTTTAATTCTTTAAATTAATATATTTACAAAAAAACATAAAAATAATAAAAAAATCAGAAAGTCACAAAATAAAATATATTTTATTTAAATGTTATTTTGTAAATAAATGTTATCAATTAATTTAGTTTTTAATTCTAGGATTAATTTTAACATTTTCTTAATAAACTTAAAAAATTGTAGAATTAGGGTTTAAACACTTTTATCTTTTTTTATTTTCTTTTACCATTATTAATAATTAATTATTTATTTTTGTAAATAAAATTGTATTAATTAATTAGTTTAACTTTAGGTTTAGTTTTCAAATTTTTTTTAATAAACTAAAAATAGCTAGAATTAGGTTTTAATTCCATTAATTCTCATTAAAATCCATAAATACAAAAAACTCAAAAAATAATTTCCTTTCACATTTAATTTAATTAATTTCATAATCATAATTTAATTTCCTAAAAAGGGTCCAATGCCCTCACATTCCCGACTTTAATTCTCTTCGCATTTTTATTTCCTTTTTGTGAATATTCATGTAATTCTCCCAAAGCCATGTAAATTAGACATTTATATTTCTCGCACTTTATTTTATTTCAAATCGGGTCTTGGACTAATTTGGCGATGTGGACCCGCACCTTTGTAATAGCGTAGGACTTTTACCTTCTCGCATCTTTTTTTTAACTGTTGATAATTCACATGCAAGAATGAATGTCAAAAATAAAAGCAACGCGTAGATCACCAATACATGACAAGACAAAAATAAATGAACATGACACACAAATCACACACCACTCTTAGGGTACGCCACACTGTTGCCTTGTCCCTCGAAACGTGGTCGTCGACTATAGGACGTCTTAGTGAGTCCTTATGGCCCATTGATCTGGTTGCCTCGGGAAAGTTGCCTCGGAATAGTTGCCTCGGAATAAAAGATCAATGGCATAAGGGTAGCTTCTAAGGTGTCTTACCTTTGCTCGGTGACCACACTGTCCCAAAACTCGAATTGACCCGAACACCTCCAACGGTGGTGCTACCTATCTCTCAATGGTGGGATGGCACTACTTTAAGGACATTTATACAGACAAATTCCTTAGGGTAGGTAGACGACTCTAGATACTTGCTCTAATTTCAAAACAAATCAAAAATACTTTTCACACCGACACTTTTCAAAAAGCTTTCGAAAGAAACTTTTCAAACACTCTTGAGGACTGATACAAGAGTCGAACTGAAATTTTCAAAGAAACTTTTTTTAAACCCACAGTTGAAAAGCAAACAAACCATTTTGAAAACACAAGTGAGCAAGTATCTAAGAGCCCGTGGATAACCACGGATAGAAAGGGTGCTAACACCTTCCCTTTCTATAATCTACCTCCCGAACCGAGAGCAATCTCTATAAGGAATTTTTCTGTGCTTTTGTCCTTTCCCTTTGAAGAAAATAAAAGACGGTGGCGACTCTTGCTTCCGCGACATTTCGCGAACCAGCGTTAAACAGTCAGTTCCAGATCCACCGATCACAGAACTGGCGACTCTGCTGGGGACTCTTTATAAAGTGAGGTGTACCTTAGGATTAGTTCATAACTGTGTTTTCAATTGTATTGATTTGCTTGCTTTAAATTGTGGGACTGTCTTGGGAGTTCTACAGATCCTAGCCCGGATCTAGGGATACCTTCTTAGAAAGTAGCAACAAGACTGTGAGGGAACTGTGCGGGGTATACCGACATGGTTGAAACAGTCTGCTACGTTGATGTGGCACTTTGGTGTGTACCGGTAACCCTTGAGTTCAGTCAAGGAGAGTACGGGGCCTCCACGTGGTGTCGTGAAGCATCAACTGACCTTAGGAACCTTAATTGAACTATCTTGGCCTCTTTAGGGTAGTGAGATAACTGACTTTGGTGCAGTCCGAGGTTGGTTGATACTCGATACTACACTCAATTGAGGGTTGCTTTCTGGAATATTTCGGTCGCCAATTCAGTGGCTAAATCGAAACGATGAACAATGAAAGCAATCCCGTGATATTGGGACCCTTAGAACCCGGTTACTTCTAATAGGACAGGTTGAGCCCACCAACTTCAAGAGGGTAATACCCAGACCCCATGCTGGCCTAAACTCTAAGGGCTTGTCTTGTGTGACTTGTGTGCTTTACATGTTTGCCTTTGTAAATATCTGTGGTGTGTTTAATCATAGCATCATGACATCATCCAGCATCATATGCATTGACTAACCATTTCAGGGGTTCGAATCTTCATCTTTGTTCTTGTTTTGTAGGACATGGAAACTGTTCGCAGAAAGACAATTCAAATCAGCCTTGTAAGGGTCCCTCCTCAGCTTAAGGAGCTTATATCCAGGATTCCCGAGAGCTCTTCATTCAGTGAAAGACATGGAAGACTCATCAGCTTGGTCAATACCAACATTGAGGAAGATATGATAAAGGTCCTGTTCCAATTCTTTGACCCTCTGCATCACTATTTAACTTTCTTGGATTATCAGCTGGTACCTACATTGGAGGAGTTCTCCCGGCTTCTGAAGATCCCTATCCTTGATCAACTACCCTACAACGGTACAGAAAAGGAACCCAAGCTTGAAGAGATTGCTAAAGCCTTACACCTACAATCATCTGACCTCAAAGGACATTGGGAAGTTAGAAGTGGTATCAAAGGGTTCTTAGCCAGGTTTCTGTTTGAAAAGGCCCATGAATGTTGGAATTCCCTTGACTTACAAGCTTTTGAAGAAGTTGTGGCCCTCCTTGTCTATGGTTTGGTATTGTTCCCTAACCCAGATCAGCTCATAAATATCAGTGCTGTCCAGATCTTCATGTCCAGGAATCCTATACCTACGTTGCTGGGGGACATCCTTCACTCATGTTACACTCGAACCATGAGAAAAAGAGGTGTCCTTATGTGTTGCACTCCTCTCCTAGGAAGGTGGTTTATTTCGCACCTTCCACAATCAGTTTTGAAGAACGAGCGGGGTTTGAGATGGTCACAACGGTTGATGACTCTTACACATGCAGATATACATTGGTGCCCTCGGTCCAGAGAGGATGTCACTATCATTGATCGTTGCGGGGAGTACCCTAATGTTCCTTTACTTGGAATCAAGGGAGGTATTACTTACAACCCATGCCTGGCTTGGAGACAATTTGGTTATGCTCAGAAGGATGGTCCTCATGACATGTTAATTCCTGACATAATTTTTGACTTCGACAAAGATGTACAAGGACTTCGCCAGAGATTTATCAGAGCGTGGAGGATGCCAAGTAAGATAGACAGCAAGACCCTGGGGCACAGGAACTCCATCCCATTGGAGCCTTATCTCAAGTGGGTACGAGCCCGCTCCCAGAAGTTAGTGATGCCATATCCTCATGTGCTCCCTGTAATCAAAGAGCCAGTCTTGGAAGGAGAGGTGTCCTACACCATTCAACATCCTGACATGCCCACGTCCTGGGAAGAGATGTAGAAGAGCTGGATCCAGCTTAAGGAAGAACGGAATTCTCTTGAGACCAGTCTACATGCTAGTGAAAAGAAGGTCTTGGAGCTCACCCGCCTATTGCATGAGGAGAGGAATCTCAACACCTACATAGCTCCAAAGAGGATGCGTAGTGTCTTTTGGGATTGATTTGCTTTTGTATTATTTTGCCCATGAGGCTTTGATGTACCAAACAATTGTTTCCTTAATAATAACGTGTGTTCCTTTTTTGGCTACAACAAACTTGAACTTTCGAACCCTTGAATGCATTGCATAAACACATATCATTCATCATGTGCATAGCAGGTTTTCTTCTTTTTCAGGTTGCTTACTGTTCTTCGCTGTTTATTTCAGCATCATGAATCCTGACTCATCATCAACCGAGATGTCTATCAAGGCTCTTCAGGCGCAGAACGCGCAATTTCAGGAACTAATCATGGGTTTGGCTCAGGGCCAAGAAGAGCTGAAGGCTTTACTCCTGAAGAAGGAGAAGAAGAAGAAGAAGAGAACTGTTCTTTTCAACTCGGGCCGAAGGTTTGGCAACACTCTGCAGAATGAAGAGGCTGGTTCTTCTATAGGCAAGAGTAACCCCCAGGGGGGAGGGGCTCCAAGTCCAGTAGTCTCTGACAACGAGACTGACTTCAATGAGGAACAGTATCCTCCGGCTGAAGACCGGTATAAGCAGTTGGAAGACAGACTGAATGCTATGGAGATCCAACAAGTTCCTGGGCTGGATTTCGGAGACTTGGGCTTATCTACTGGTGTGATTATTCCTCACAAGTTCAAGGAACCATCTTTCACCAAATATGACGGGGCGTCTTGTCCCAAGCTACACCTCAGGTCTTATGTGCGGAAGATTCAACCGTACTCAGTGGACAAGAACTTGTGGATCCACTTCTTCCAAGAGAGTCTTTCAGGGACTCATCTCGAATGGTTCTATCAGCTGGATGGGACCAAGGTTCGTAACTGGGAGGAGTTGGCTACTGCTTTTTACAAGCAGTATCAATATAATGCCGACCTTGCCCCTACACGTACCCAACTCCAGGGTATGTCGCTAGGGTCAAGTGAAGGTTTTAAAGAGTATGCACAGAAGTGGAGGGATCTGGCTGGCAGGGTGCAGCCTCCGTTAACTGACCGGGAGTTGGTAGATATGTTCTTAGGGACCCTATCTGGGCCATTTTTCAACCATATTATCGGTAACTCATCTGCAGGGTTTACTGATCTTATTCTGACTGGAGAGAGAATAGAGGCTGGGATGAAGTCTGGTAAAATTCAGAAGGGTACATCGTCAAATTCAGAGAAGAAGCCCTTCAAGAAAGAGGCCAGTGCTGTATATGGGTCTAGGAGACAAGAGAAACCTGAGCGCCGCCAATCTGTCAACGCGGTGATGATTGCCAAGCCTGCTGCTGCTCCTCGGCAAACCAATCCTCAAAGGGCTGAAAGACCCAGGAGAGAGTTTACCCATTTGAGCATGACTTTATCGCAAATCTTGCCGCAGTTGCTGTCCACCAACTTGGTGATTGTCAGGGAGGCCCCGAAAGTGGTGAATACTGCCTCTCCGAAATACAATCCAAATGCCCGCTGTGCTTATCACTCCGATAGCCCGGGGCATTCCACTGATGACTGTTGGGCCTTAAGGAATAAAGTGCAGGATCTTATTGACGCCAAGGAGGTACAGTTTGAGGCACCTGAGAAGCCCAATGTGGTGACTGCTCCCAAGCCTAATCATGGAGTAAATGCTATCAGGGAGGATGATGAAGTGGATAAAGCTGAGTTCGACAGCTGGATTTACCCGGCAACCGACAGTGAACCTAGCAATTGGATTGCAAAGGACAACCTACTTGTTTCTCTTGTTACTGAGTAATGAATCCTTTTGTTTTTGTTATTTGTAATAAACAATGATTTGAAACTCTACGGCCCGGTGTCTAACCCGGGGCACCGTGGCTTCATTTGTGAGGGTATATTAATTGTCATTTCATATATCATGAATAAAGATCTTGGACGTTTTCTCGCATTTCAAATCTTATGCTCCTTTTCTTTCTTTCCTTTCTTTCCTTTCTTTATATATTACAAAACAGCTGTATTTACACACACTCACTCATACAGGTTTCAATCCACTCTGGATCTCACTGGTAACGACTCTGCTACTGCCAGTTATGACTTCGAAAATCCGATCAAATTAGCCGAAGATGAAGGTGAAGATGATTGCGAAGTGCCTCGCGAGCTTGCAAGACTGTTACTCTAGGAAGAGAGAGAAATTCAACCACACGAAGAGCCAGTGGAAACAATAAATCTGGGTACTGAGACGGACAGGAAGGAGGTTAAGATTGGTGCCAACCTAGAGCTCAGCGTGAAGCAACGGTTGACTCAGATGCTACATGATTATGTGGAGATCTTTTCCTGGTCCTACGAAGACATGCCCGGTTTGGATACTGATATTGTGGTCCATCATCTGCCTACCAAGGAAGACTGCCCTCCGGTTAAGCAAAAGGTCCGCCGTATGCGTTCAGAGATGTCTGAGAAGATCAAAGCCGAGGTTATGAAACAGTTTGATGCCAGGTTTCTTGCAGTGACTTCTTATCCTCAGTGGGTTGCTAATGTGGTGCCGGTACCAAAGAAAGATGGAAAGGTCAGAATGTGTGTTGACTACAGGGATCTGAACAGGGCCAGCCCCAAAGATGACTTCCCTCTACCTCACATTGATGTCCTGGTTGACAATACTGCTCAGCACAAGGTGTTCTCTTTCATGGATGGTTTTTCAGGGTATAATCAGATCAAGATGGCACCTGAAGACATGGAAAAGACTACCTTTGTTACTCAGTGGGGCACCTTCTGCTACAAGGTCATGCCCTTTGGACTGAAAAATGCTGGGGCAACCTACCAACGTGCCATGGTTGCTTTATTTCATGACATGATCCATCATGAGATAGAAGTGTATGTTGACGACATGATCGCAAGGTCCCAAACTGAGGAAGAACACCTTGATCATCTGCAGAAATTATTTGACCGACTGAAGTTGTACAAGCTGAGGTTGAACCCGAACAAGTGCACCTTCGGGGTTAGATCTGGAAAGTTACTAGGCTTCGTTGTAAGTGATAAGGGTATTCAAGTGGACCCTGCCAAGGTTAAAGCCATTCAAGAGATGCCAGTTCCTAAGACGGAAAAAGAGGTCAGAGGCTTTTTAGGACGTCTGAATTACATTGCTCGCTTCATCTCGCATCTGACTGCTACCTGTGAGCCAATCTTCAAGCTGCTGAAGAAAGATCAGGTAGTACGTTGGAATGATGAGTGTCAGGCTGCTTTTGACAGAATCAAGGAGTATCTCCAAGAACCACCCATCCTTATGCCACCGGTTGAGGGGAGACCTCTGATACTATACCTAACAGTACTTGACAACTCAATGGGGTGTGTGTTGGGGCAGCATGACGAGTCTGGCCGAAAAGAGCATTCCATTTATTACCTTAGCAAAAAGTTTACCGACTGTGAGACCTGATACTCACCGCTCGAGAAAACTTGCTGCGCTTTGGTATGGGCTGCTCGCCGGCTGAGACAGTATATGTTGACTCACACTACCTTGTTGATCTCAAAGATGGATCCTATAAAGTACATATTTGAAAAGCCTGCTCTGTCTGGGAGAATAGCAAGATGGCAAATGATCTTGACAGAATACGACATCCAGTACATAACCCAGAAAGCCATCAAGGGAAGTGTATTGGCAGACCACTTGGCACATCAGGCAGTAGACGACTATCAATCAATGAACTTCGAGTTTCTGGACGAGAGCATCATGATAGTGACTGATTGTGAAGTACCTGGACCGGATGAAGGACCTGAGGAAGGATCCCGATGGTCTATGCACTTTGACGGAGCCTCCAATGCTTTGGGTAACGGCATTGGCGCTGTAATCATATCTCCTCAAGGCACTCATACTCCACTCACTGCCCGACTATGTTTCAACTGCACCAACAACATGGCGAAGTATGAGGCGTGCATCATGGGTCTCCAAGCCGCGATTGACTTAAGGATCAAGTTTCTGAGTGTCTTCGGAGATTCCGCTCTCGTGATCAATCAGATCAAAGGAGAGTGGGATACGAAACATCCGAACCTGATTCCTTACAGAGAATGTGTATTGACATTGATTCCTCACTTCACCAAGATAACCTTTGAACATTTCCCAAGAGAGGAGAATAAGTTAGCGGACGCGTTAGCTACGATGTCTTCTATGTTCAAGGTTAAATGGGACAATGAGGCTCCCCGGATCATCATCTGGAAATTGGACGAACCGGCACACTGTTGTGATCTCGAGACTGAATTGGTGACTGAGAAGCCTTGGTACCATGAGGTGAAGAGATATTTGGAAGCTTAGGAATACCCTGAAGGTGCGTCTGTCAATGATAAGAAGTTTCTGAGAAGATTCGCGGCGAAGTTCTTCCTTAGCAACGACACCCTGTATAAACGAAACCATGATTCGACCTTACTGCGTTGTGTGGACAAGACAGAAGCAGAAAGGATCATGGAAGAGCTACATGAAGGGACCTTCGGAACACACTCCAGTGGACATACTATGGCAAAGAAAATCCTTCGAGCAGGGTATTTCTGGTCCACAATGGAAGCTGACTGCTACCAACATTCTCGGACATGCCATAAATGCCAGATATATGCAGACAAGGTGCATGTTCCTCCAGTTCCTCTAAATGTTCTGACTGCGCCTTGGCCGTTTGCAATGTGGGGCATAGACATGATCGGTGAGATTAAACCTACGACATCCAATGGGCATCGCTTCATCCTGGTAGCGATTGATTACTTCACAAAGTGGGTTGAATCAGCTTCCTACGCTACGGTAACCAAGACTGTTGTGGCACGGTTCATTCGGCACAACTTGATCTGCCGGTACGACGTCCCAGAAAGGATCATTACTGACAACGGTACCAATCTCAATAACAAGATGATCACTGAGCTCTGCGAGCAGTTTAAGATACAGCACCACAACTCTTCTCCTTACAGACCGAAGATGAATGGGGCTGTAGAAGCAGCAAATAAAAATATTAAGAAAATCGTGCAGAAGATGATAGTGACTTATAAAGATTGGCACGAGATGTTACCGTTCGCTCTACATGGGTACCGTACCTCAGCAAGGACGTCAACCGGGGCAACTCCTTTCTCCTTGGTCTACGGTATTGAAGCAGTCTTACCGATCGAAGTACAAATACCCTCTCTCCGGATAATGAAGGATGCAGATCTGAACGAAGATGATTGGATCCAGACACGACTTGATCAGCTAAACCTTATTGATGAGAAGAGACTTGCTGCTATTTGTCATGGTCAAACGTACCAAAAACGGATGATCAGGGCATTTAACAAAAAGGTCAGACCACAAGAGTATCAAGTTGGGGATCTGGTAATCAAGCGTATCATCCTTCCTCAGAGTGATCCAAGGGGCAAATGGACCCCTACATACGAAGGGCCATTTATGGTTAAACATGTGTTCTCAGGAGGAGCCATGATTCTAACCAACATGGATGGTGACGACCTTCCTCACCCCGCTAATGCAGACATAGTAAAAAGATACTACGCATGAAAAAAAAAGACCCGCTAGGCTGACATGCCTAGGAAAAAATTAGGGCTTCCCGGCGAACCAAAAGGGTTCGGGCAAAATGAGGGATGAAGCGAAAAATATGTACACCCGGCAAGTTGAAAACCTGCAAAGGCGGCTTGGGCAAAAATGGGTATCTCGGTGGACCGAAAACCCGAAAGGGCAGTCCAGGCAAAAGTTAGGGATAAAGCGTAATACTATGTCTCATTGGATCACCTTGCATCCAGAATCCGGTATCAGCATCAAGTTCAGACGGCATCGGTCAGTCAGCTTCATCTTCAACTAAGGTCATCAAGTGATGAGACGCTCGGAGACATAAAGGCAATAGCAGAGTTGAAACCCAATGGATTATTCATTTCACACAGCTGTTTTATTTTCTCTTGTACAAATTTGTATAAACTCTTTTGTTCGGCGGCGTTCTCTTACTAGGACGTCAGCCTCTTGTACATAAACGCCTATTTTACAGGCAAATTCAAAAATCAATACAAATATACTTTTCAGCTCAAATTGTCTTTTGTTTTCCTTTTTCTGTTTTGTTTTGCGAAGAACGTCCAAGGTTCAATTTGTGATATATGCATTGACAATAATTTGCTAACTCATGAATGTTTGCATACGAAACAAAGGATTAATTACAGGTAACATTAGAAACAGGGGCAATAAAGAGTTGTCTAAGCAACCTAATTGTTCTATCCACTAAGGTACCAAGACAAGTTCAGCTGAAGAACATAATCAGATACCTTAAATCCCCAGAGAGTGAGCCAGCAAGTCAGTGCACTCTCCCCAATCTATATTATCAAATCTTAAGGAAGTTGGGTATCCTCCAGCAGACCTCAACATTCCCCAACGCAGTATACATATATTCTTAACAAGCATCCCCGGCAATCTTGACCTAAAGATTGTTCCCCGGCGGTATATCAAACATTTAAAGGAGTCACTTCCCCAGTATAGTTCAAATTTTCCCCAGGAGAGTCCAATCCAGTTTCCCCAGGAAAGTTGGAATCCATCTCCTCAAGCAGTAAGCTTATCCCCAGTAGATTCTGGAAGCTTATCCCCGTAAAGCACGAACGCGTCTCCCGGCTGTATTCAAAGGTTATTTCCCTACCAGGATATAACTGGGTTATCCTCAGCCAAAAGCCATGAGAAGATCGTCCTCGGCAAAGTCTTCTTATCCCCAACGAAGTCTATCAACACTTCCAACACAACAATGGTATCCCCAGCGAAGTTACCATCAACGTTTCAGCAAAGTACCTCTCTCCCCATAGAGTATTACTCCCCAGCAAGATCACTAGAGTACTTTTTTCCCCGCAGAATAATCCATTCGCCAAGTTTATTCCCCAACGGAGTTATCTTCTCCTACCGGTATTCTTGCAACTATCATCCCCAGCGGAAGCAAGGATCTATTCTTCAACGTCAGCCCATGAGTGACTTCCCGGCACCCGTCAAGGATTTATCTTCCTAGACGAAAAAGATACATTCATAAACATCACATTTTCATACATCATGGCATACATATACGCATCATATCTTACAAATCTCATTTATGTTGAGAACATCATCGCTTGATTCGTATCATGCCTTGCATATGACTGACCTTTACCTTTCAGGAAAGATCCAGTTAAGTTCTCAGCTACATTTAAAGACCTAGCCCGGTTCAGTTAAATCGACCCTAAGATTTTTCTATTTCTTATCCAGTCAAAGGCCTTCTCTGGTTCAGTCAGATCGACCCTAAGATCTCCCTGATTCTTATCCAGTTGAAGATATTTCAAGACCTTGACCGGTTCAGTTAAATCGACCCTAAGATTTTCCTGATTCTTATCCAGTCAAAGGCCTTCTCTGGTTCAGTCAGATCGACCCTAAGATCTCCCTGATTCTTATCCAGTTGAAGATATTTCAAGACCTTGACCGGTTCAGTTAAATCGACCCTAAGATTTTCCTGATTCTTATCTAGTCAAAGGCCTTCTCTGATTCAGTCAGATCGACCCTAAGATCTCCCTGATTCTTATCCAGTTGAAGATATTTCAAGACCTTGACCGGTTTAGTTAAATCGACCCTAAGATTTTCCTGATTCTTATCCAGTCAAAGGCCTTCTCTGGTTCAGTCAGATCGACCCTAAGATCTCCCTGTTTCTTATCCAGTTGAAGATTTCAAGACCTTGTCCGGTTCAGTTAAATCGACCCTAAGATTTTTCTGTTTCTTATCCAGTCAAAGGCCTTCTCTAGTCCAGTTAAATCGACCCCTAAAAGATTTTCCTGATGAAGACTCAGTAGAAGACACCCAAGATTCTCTCAGCGTTACTGTTGAGGTTGAAGTCGCCCAAGATTCTCTCAGCGTTACTATTGAGGTTGAAGTCGCCCAAGATTCTCTCAGCGTTACTGTTGAGGTTGAAGTCGCCCAAGATTCTCTCAGCGTTACTGTTGAGGTTGAAGTCGCCCAAGACTCTCTCAGCGTCCTTGTTGAGGTTGTAATGGTCCCAAGGTTCTCTCAGCGTTCCTGTTGAGGTAGTAATCATCCAAGGTTCTCTCAGCGTTCCCGTTGAGGTAGTAACCATCCCTGGTTCATTCATCACCTTTTGAAGCTCCAGATTCAATTCCTGTAACCAGTAAGGGCGCATCTATACAAAGAGTTTGAAGACCAGCTCCTGTAACAGGCCAGGTACTCATTTTCTTTTCAGGTACGCAAGTTCTCGCTAAGGAACCTCTTACGCGATCAACATCCAGATGGCATCTATAAGCCCATCCACTTATCCATCACCTCTCAACATGGCATCTATAAGCCCATCATCCTATCCATCAATCTCCAAATGGCATCTGTAAGCCCATTCCCCACATCACACTACTATGTGAGCGCAAATTTCTGGGCACTCTAGTGTTCAATCATCTTCCACCTACAGATTACGAAAGGCACATCAGCCAATCTGCATCCTCAGGTTTAAGAAGATTGAACAGGGGCAACTGTTGTACCCCAAAATTTGCCCTCCCATATTCTTCAAGATTTGCCAAGTCAAAGCTTCAAAATCTCCCCAAGGGTTGCACAGTTCAAGGGCCTCCTAACAGTCAAAAACTAGGGTTTTGGTTCTGACAAAGAAAATGAAGTTTCCAAGGGTCCAATCAAGTCCCACATGCCTATAAACATGGTCAAGCATCCTCATACCAAGATTCAAGACTTACAGCACAAAATTGCACAGTCAAAAACCCTAATTGCCCTACAGTCAACTGCAGGGGCAAAATGGTCATTTGACAGTCAAAAGTTCAAATTTTTGGTCAACATCTTATTTTGAAGCGACAAACATCATTTTATCAATGCTTGATCATGATTTTCAAGGTATGGCTCAAAAAGTCTCAAGATGCAAAAGTTTCCATATTTGGACAGTTGAAAAAGTCAACTGTAACTTGACCAAGGCATAACTTCCACATGGTTTATCAGAAAAATTCCATCCAAAGCTCATTTTGAATAAAAAGACATTTCCTACAACTCCTCTTCACACTCCAAGTCCAAGAAATGCTCTCACAAAAAGTTATCAATTTCAACATTATAGGTCATTTTCAAAAGTCAACAAAAAGGGACTTTAAGTCAAAGACCATAACTTGAGATTGGTAAATCAAAATGACATGGGACCAAAGGAATTGGTTAGAGGACTCCAAGACCTTTCCAAAATGTCCAAGAACATGATCAAAACTTAAAAATTGAGCAAGATATGCCTTGTGGAAGTTGGGAAAATTTTGGGAATTTTGAAAAGTCAACTTTACTTCAAATGCCTCAAATTTGCTAATGGGCCACATTTTCTTCCAAGATTCATCATCCAAAGGCTATGAACGACCATTTGGCCCAAAGGGGATTTATTTCATCATTTTTATTTATTTATTTGAATTTTTAATTACAATTAATTCATTTAATTAAATAAAATATGGAAAAAATACTAAACCAATGCATTTGAATCTTTTTATGCAGTATTTGCTCTCCTTAAAGACTCAAGATTCGTGCACAACCCAAATTGGAAAGATTGGCCATGATTGGAATCAAAATCACATGGAAAAGATTTGAAAAAATATGCATGAAAATCAAATATTCCATACATCAATGCAAAGGGTTTTGGATCCAAATTTCAACCCTAATCTGTTCCCATACATATACTGATGAAAACCCTAAAGCTAAGAACCTGGAAGCTGCGTCCAAAGCTGAACAAGAACTTTGCAATTTTTATGAAAAAAGTGAAAACTGAAAACACCCTTCCAAAGCGTTTCAAGGCAAAACATTGATTCCATTAGCTTGCAAAGGTCTCAAGGGACGTTCTTGGATCAAAACCACTGCTTCTAACGCAAAGAAACAGTAGAACACAGTTACCCTGTACAAGGATTTTTCCTTAATCGTATTCGAATCTACACGCCATATTCATGCATTTTTATTGTTGTTTTATACTAATGTGTTGATTCTGAAGCTAGTAGTATGATTTAATTGAAGAATGCTTGCATATATGGAGAGTTGCCATGAACGATGCCTAGGGTTTCAGAAACCTTGAATTGGGGATTTTGGCATATGGTAAAATCAGACCATGAGACTTGTACCATTAAAATCGTGACGTTCCAAGGAATCCAAAACATCCATCGCGCCTTTTTTATATTTGCTTAATTCCTATTCGCTATTTTTCATATTTCAGATTGTGGGGGTTTAAAACCCCCGCTATTTAGTTTGTTTTTTCAGGCAGAAAGGCAGAACAATTGGAGAAGAAGGTGATGTGTAGGCCAACGAGTGGTGCGTTTGAATTTCACGCGAAAATATCCCACTAACCATTGTTTTACATTATATTGATTATTGGTTATATTATAAACAAAGCGCGTAAGTGGTTCAGCTGGCAAAGCATTAGCATGGTAAGTACTGGGACCTGGGTTCGATTCCCAGGTCCCCTCCCTTTCTCATATTATTTTCTCTTCCATATTCCTACGCAGCGCATATTCCAGGGGCTCATCATATGTCCACCATCCAAGCTTGCCACGCGCCCATTGAGATTAATCCATTGGCTATGATCTGAAGAGTACCATGGGCACCAGTCAACGCATATGTACGTAGCCCTGAAAAGTCAACTGAAGGCCTTAATTCTTTGGGCCCAAATGCTGGATAACACATCCAAACTGGGGTCAACACCCCCAAAGGTTTGCATTTCTTTTTTCCTATTTTTCATTATTTGTTTTAATTTAATTATTTCCTTTTAATTCTTTAAATTAATATATTTACAAAAAAACATAAAAATAATAAAAAAATCAGAAAGTCACAAAATAAAATATATTTTATTTAAATGTTATTTTGTAAATAAATGTTATCAATTAATTTAGTTTTTAATTCTAGGATTAATTTTAACATTTTCTTAATAAACTTAAAAAATTGTAGAATTAGGGTTTAAACACTTTTATCTTTTTTTCTTTTCTTTTACCATTATTAATAATTAATTATTTATTTTTGTAAATAAAATTGTATTAATTAATTAGTTTAACTTTAGGTTTAGTTTTCATATTTTTTTTAATAAACTAAAAATAGCTAGAATTAGGTTTTAATTCCATTAATTCTCATTAAAATCCATAAATACAAAAAACTCAAAAAATAATTTCCTTTCACATTTAATTTAATTAATTTCATAATCATAATTTAATTTCCTAAAAAGGGTCCAACGCCCTCGCATTCCCGACTTTAATTCTCTTCGCATTTTTATTTCCTTTTTGTGAATATTCATGTAATTCTCCCAAAGCCATGTAAATTAGACATTTATATTTCTCGCACTTTATTTTATTTCAAATCGGGTCTTGGACTAATTTGGCGATGTGGACCCGCGCCTTTGTAATAGCGTAGGACTTTTACCTTCTCGCATCTTTTTTTTAACTGTTGATAATTCACATGCAAGAATGAATGTCAAAAATAAAAGCAACGCGTAGATCACCAATACATGACAAGACAAAAAGAAATGAACATGAGACACAAATCACACACCACTCTTAGGGTACGCCACACTGTTGCCTTGTCCGTCGAAACGTGGTCGTCGACTATAGGACGTCTTAGTGAGTCCTTATGGCCCATTGATCTGGTTGCCTCGGAAAAGTTGCCTCGAAATAGTTGCCTCAGAATAAAAGATCAATGGCATAAGGGTAGCTTCTAAGGTGTCTTACCTTTGCTCGGTGACCACACTGTCCCAAAACTCGAATTGACCCGAACACCTCCAACGGTGGTGCTACCTATCTCTCAATGGTGGGATGGCACTACTTTAAGGACATTTATACAGACGAATTCCTTAGGGTAGTGTTGTACCCCAAAATTTGCCCTCGCGCTTTTCCACAAGAAATATCAGCTTCAAACATTTCCTGACTTCTCAAACTGGCTCAAGAATCGGACAAACGGACTTTTCTTGACAGTCAAGCAAAACTAGGGTTTTTTACTGATTTTCAGAGCTCTGAATTGTTTCATACAGTGGGCTTAGGGTTTGGTTGATTTTTGGTTCAATTTTGATCAAGCGAGCGTGATTTGGCATTTAATCGGGAATTAAGGTTTTATGGGCATATTCTCAGAAGAATTTGAATTCCACAGCACTTTGCGGTTTATTTCAAGATTCGGATTAAAATTCGCGTTATCTTGGTTTAATCAGCAAAAGGGACAGTGGCGTAAATTCATTTTGTTTGGGCCAGTCAAAGAAGGGTTGCAGTTGGATTTACAGTACTTGCAAAGAATCAGTGTTTATGACAAATCAGTAAGAGGAGGCAATTGGTTTGAATTCATCAGTCAAAAGATATATGCAGTGTTGGATTCACAGTGCTTATGCGTTTGATCAGTCTATTTGGATCGACTGCTGCTTTGCTCTGGATGTTGAATAAGACAGACTTAATTGGTCAATGTTGTTTTATTTAAGTTATTTATTATTCTGAAATTAAATGATTGAATTTATTTTTCAATTGTTTTAATTCTAAGAATTTTAAATAAATAAATAAACAATAAAGAAATTAGAATTAATTGGATAATTCAAACTTTTATTGATATTTGAATTATTTGTACAAATTGTTGTTTATTACAGATAATAATTTACATTTAATTTAAATATTACATAGAATGAAAAAACTATCCTATTTTCTAATATTCTTCGTTCTTCATTCCGCTCCGGTATTCCATTTTTCATCTGCAAAAAGAACAAGAAAAGTCAGAAAGCATTAAATTGGAAAAGACAGTTAAAATATTGCTCATCATTAGGGGCCACTGACTGGGATCAGTTGCCCTCTCTGCAAATCACGGGATTTCTCCCGGTTCACAGAGAGGGAAGATTATTTTATTTCATGAATGCAAATGTCAAAAATGCATAAGTTACAAATTTCAAGCTGCATAGAAATTTAAAATCTCAATAGTTCAAATCCAAACTGAAAAGTTCAAATCCAAACTTTCTATCCAAAGCAAAAGGCACTACTGTCAAAATGCCCAAAGTCCACTCAAAGAAAATCAATAAAAGCATACAAGCTGTCATGAAAAGATTTTTGCCAAGATATCAAATGCAAAGTCAGACACAAACTGTCAAAAGCTGGAGATAAAGATGCAAAATGTGTTATGCAAGTAATCTTTTCATCACTTCCCATCATAGCCCCTTCAGAGCAAGTACAGTATAAACATATAAAATTCAAAACTGTACTAGGAGAGAAGAAAAAGAGATAAAGCAAAGCTCAGTTCAGCAGCAGTTCAGAATAGACAGCAGAAAAAAGCAAGACAGAAAAAGGTTATACAAATCCAAGCCTAGTTCAGGTTCAGCAGGCAGAATAGACAGTAAGTAAGGTTAGAAGAGAGAAAAGATACAAATTCTAAAAAGTCAAAAGCCCACTACTGTCCAAAAACTACACAACTCTGCATAATACAAAGAGGCCAAGCCAATAAAACAGTTCAGAATAGACAGCAGGCAAAAGGAAGAGAAAAGATATACAAAATCATAAAATAGCCAAGCATATACCAAGACAGTTCAGAAGAGAGGTTAGGATAGATAACACAACATACAACTCAGTTTAAGAGGGAAAAAAGTCACAAAACCAGTACACCCTGTCCCAAAAACCTCACATAACCAAAAACTGAGTTATCAAACTTCATCAAAATTTCATCAACCACAAATGCCATAACCACCTACCTACATCAAAAAGCTCAAACCCATAACATAAACATACTGAACCTATCAAAGTTAAAACCTCAAACAACAACAATCTTCAAGGTCCAAAACTTGCTGTCAAAACTTCACCATAACTGCCAAAGCCATGACAAACACATAAACTGAAACCTAAGGTAGCCAAACCATTCAAGGCCTCATCCTGCAATAAGCCTATCTCACCAAAAAGCAAATCAAAGCATACAAAAGTTCCAGGCCCTCAGTATAACATCATTGGGCAAAAGCTTTAGGCATCTCAGAAGGCAACATCAAGGTAGCAATGTTCTAAACACTCAAGGCAGCAATGTTCCAAAATCATTCAGAAGCAAAGATTCAAGGTGAACTCAGAAGCTTTTCATCATTAGGCAATACATAGGCAACAATACACAGGGCAACAAGAGAAGAAGAGAGAAAGCGTCAAGGGCCTCAGAAGCAAGCTTCATCATAGGCAAGCCAGCAATGTTCTAAAGTAGCCAAGGCAAATCGTCCAAGAAAGCAACCATTCAACAAAAATGCTAGGCAACTCATAGAAGTCAAACAAGAAGCATACAAATACTCAGGCAACAATAAGCATCAGTGACATAGAAGAAGAGGTAAAGAAGTGAATTAGGGTTTCTCAGTACATATCATCATCAAAACCTTAATCATAAGCAAAGAACGAAGTTACCAGGAAGGCATCAAAAGCAAGCATCAAGCTTCATCACTGAAACACCGCTCCGGCCTCCTCAACGTCATCCCTCTTCTCTCCTCCATCTCCAAAAATCAGGTAACGAACTTGCTATATCTTCCCCTTCACCTCATAAAAAACGAAAAAATAAAGAGCTCAGAACAAATTCCACGCGTATCAGTCATAGAAGAAAAAAAGGGAACACTGAAACAAACCTGGAGCAACGTATCCACTGCCATGGAGGGAAGAGAGTATGGGTTGCGTTGGCGGCCGGAGATAAGCACTCAGGGAAGCTTGAACGAAGAAGACGAAGTTCAAGTGAACGGCGCCGTCCCTAGCCCTTTCTCTGAATAACAAAACGCCCAAACCCTAATTTCGCCTTTGTTTGACATGGGCTTAACCCGCTGCTAATCTCCTCAAAAGCCCATTAAGATCACAACTTCTAACACTAACCTTTTATTTTATTTTATGAACATATTTACTTCTTTTGTTTTATCAAATACTAACCTCTTGTTTTATTTTATTTTATAAACATACTTACTTTTTTTTTATAAAACACTAACCTTCTTTTATCTTATAAAAAATGTTCACTTCTTTATTTTGTAAAATACTAACCAAAATAATAAAACACTTTTATCATATAATTAAATTTGAAAGCATCTTCTTTTAATTAATACATTTTTGTATATAATAATAACAAAATATTTTTTATACATAATTAAATTGAAAATACTTTTTATACATATTTGTACATATTATACATTTTTATACATAATTAAAATTGAAACTTTTTTAATTAACATTTTTTTCATACATAACAATTCAATACATTTTTTCTCTAATATTTAATTTCCAAACATTTAGTTAAAATACTTTTTTTGCAAATAAAGAAACATTCTTAATTTAAAACTTGAACTCTTTTTGTACATAAACATACAAAATCAAAAATACATTTAAAAACATTTCTCTAGGTCAAATCCTAATACGATTCAACTTCACAATTCGCACTTGTACATAATTACACAATTCACATACATATACACTTGTACACCTACACAAATACATTCACATTGCCCTATACACATTTTATCTTATATTTGTACATTCGATATTTACATATTGATCGCACATTCGATTTGGTTGTAATTTATTTGGGTACTATAAGTCTCATCCCCTTGTACATTTATACCCCCACTCCCGGACACTATTTTGTAATAGCGTAGATTTACATTCCGCAATTTACAGCTTTTCAATTATGCCATGGTTAGACCTAGGGTTTGCATGTACATAAAATCAAACGCTAGATAACCTAATACAAGACAAATACATGTAATCAATACACAATCACACTTGCACCCCCTAGGGTAATCCCACATGTTCCCTTTCAAAATGGGCCATGCTTGCACGTCGAGTATCTTTGGCAAAACAAAAGCAAATGATCATAAGTCCCTCAAAGTGTTGCCTAAATCGGAATGATCATAGTCCCTTCAAAACAAATTGCCAAAGACACTTGGCACCATTGCATTCATGGTCCATACGATGACCCGCGCCCGTCCCGAATAAACTTCCTAAACGCAAGATTGTCTACCAATTTCAATGGTAGAACAAAATTGTTAAAAGAGGTTAAAACATGACAAAAACCTTTGAGTATAATAGGGTAGACAAAACTCTTAGTTACTTGAGATCAAACTTGCAAAAACACTTGCCTTCTTTTCAAAAACCACAATCCACCACACTTTCAAACAAACTCTCAAAAACATTTGAAAACATTTTTCCGAAAAGATTCACACTTTTGTAAAACACTCAAACACGAGTCAAATACATTAGTTGCCTAAGACAAGGCATCTTTTTTCCAAAACATTTTCAAAAAGCACCCACACACACACCATTTTCAAAGCAATCGAAAAAACAAGGCAAGTGATCTAAAAAACCAAGTAACTAAGAGCCCATGGATAACCATGGATGAAAAGGGTGCTAATACCTTCCCTTTTCATAATCTACCCCCCGAACCCACGAAATATCTCAAAAGGTTTTTGCTGTGCTTTTTTAACCTTTCCTTTAGGATAAAATAAAAATTCGGTGGCGACTCTTGCTAACCGCAACATTTGCGAATACAAACGCAAAACCTCAAGTCAGTTCTCCCACCGTATCACAGAACAGGCGACTCTGCTGGGGATCAATTCTAAAAGTGGGGTTACCTTAGGGTTTAGATCACCTTTACTTTCAATTGATTGCTTTGTTTGCTTTACATTTATGGGCTTTGTATCGGAGTTCTATAGATCCTAACCCGGATCTGGGGAAACCCTTTTAGGTAGCATAATCTGTGAGGGACCTGTCCGGCGTAGACCGACATGGGTGAAGCAGTGGCTACGTTGGTGTGGCATCTTAGTCTGTACCTATATCCCTTGTGTTGCAACGGGGAGAATATAGGTCTTCTAAGGGGTCATTAAACACCAACCAACCTTAGAACCCTAAATTGACCAACCTGGCTATTAGGACAGTAGCAATATGCTACACTCATTGAGGCTAAACTCTCGAGATGGTTCTGGCCGCGAGAAAAGATTGCGATGCTGGAGTTATGACCGATTGAGGGTAGCCAATGATATGAGATCCTCTAGAACCCGGTTACTTTTGATAGGACATGTTTTAACCAACAAACTGAAAGGGGGTAGTACCTGAACCTCATGCAAGCCTAAACCTAAGGCCTTGTGTGCTCTGTGTGAATATTGTTTGCCTGTATATACACTTACTTGCTTGTGCATACATGTACATAACATCATAACATCATACCATAGCATTCTAGCATTTTCAATAACCATTTCAAGGATCTCGAGGGTTCTGTTGATGCAGGGTTACGTTGAACCAAACATCTATCAAGGAGCAAGAGGTCTCTCCTCTAACCAATCCAGTCAAAGTTCAAAAACAACAACTTGAATCAGTGGCTATGACCCACTCGACATGGTGAGCTTGATTCTAGTGGAAAGACATCCGCCGATACAAAGTTCTCCAATCAAAGATCAAGTACAACAACTTGAATCAGTGGCTATGACCCACTCGACATGGTGAGCTTGATTCTCGTGGAAGGACGTCCACCGGTACAGAGATCTCCAATCCAAGAGCAGAATTCAACCTCTAACATTTTCTTGTGTTTACCCCAAGAGATCCTTGAACGCATGCATCCACATATCATGCATTGCATTTTGAAAATCTTTCCTTTTTCAGGTTGCCTTACTCTCCTGCTGTTTATTTCAGCAAGGGATGGCTCTAGAATGGTCTGTCAAAGACATCCAAGACCAGACTGCTCAACTGCAAGAGATGTTCCTGAACTTGTCTCTGGGGCAAGAAGAGATGAAAGCTCTCCTCACCAAGGACTTGGGGAATTCCAACAATGCCAGGAGTGATCAGATTGCGGAGCTGCAGTTTGATCTGACAACACTGAGGACTCAGATGATGGGACAGTTGGTGGGCCAGATGGCTCTCATCCAAGACCTATCTCAAAGACAAGAGGAACTCAGAGTTCTTGTCCGCCAACTGCTTCCAAACAACCAACTGGGGCAAACATCTGAGGTTGAAGAGCAAGTCACCGCTCAGCCTCCATCCACTCAAGAAGACAAGGGGAAAGCTCCTTTGCTAGCTTCAGGGTCACAATCCCATCAACAACCTCGCCAGCGTCAGCGGGGTAATCGGCGTAGACAAGAAACGTCGGGAAGGCAGTTCACGGAGACTGACATACCGTCATCTCTAATTTTGGAGCGCTTGTTGGAGGTTAATCTGACTGCTTTGAGGGATCCTATCCGGAACCCAAATACCTCCGCTCCTGGCTATCATCCCGATGCATTTTGTGTTTACCACTCCTATAGCCCAGGACATGACACCGATAGCTGTTGGGCCTTGAAGAACAAGATTCAAGATCTGATTGACATTGGAGTGCTGAGGTTCATGCCAGACGGCGAGATGAAGATCTTCCGTTAAAGGGTTCTCCGCTTGAAGTGACGAGGCTCGAACCTAAAAGACTTTTGCTTCTTTTTGAATTTTCAAAGTTGTAATTTCTTTTGCTGTCAAACAATTATTTGTTGATGTTAAACTCTGTTTTCATTAATGCATTGCATATGTTTGTCTTGAATTCATCCATTCGTTTCACTACTCTTATGCTTTTCTTTATGATATTTGACTCTTGATAAAAAGCTGCAAGCCTTTAGAGGGAGGATGACGAAACAATACCGTGATCTTATACAGTACGCTTTTGAACAAACCTTGCTGATGATGTACAGGCATTTCTTTCAATTCCCAAACACTGGAGTTATAAGGAAGTTAATCCCTAGTCAACCCCTTCGAGCCAAAGAAGTAGGAGTTTCCTGTTCTGATACAATCAAAACCTTTGATATAAACCTGGGGCAGGGTAGTATCTCAGTTAATTCAAAAGAAAACGCGCATTGAAGTCGCAAACTCTCAGTTCGTAATACAACGAACGACGTCGAAAAAGAAAGCATTCCTTCGGAATCAAAAGACAAGGGTGGTTCCCTATCACATAGACAGTCAATCTCTCAAAAGAGAAAAGCCCACCAAGCCAAAACCTATGAAGGAGGCTTAAGAAAGCTGGGGCATCCCGCTGACAGTAATCCCGAAAACGGTAACAGTCAGGCAAAAGTTAGGGATAACAAATCAAAATCAAAATAGTGAGGTCATTACAAAATCCTCAACAACGTGAAAAGTGTTGGAAAATAAAAAGGAGATGATGACTGTCTCCCAAAAATTCAAACTGGTGAACCATCGCCCAAAAGTCATTCCAAACTCAAAACAGAGTGCGACGCACAATTAACTGAGCTTAGGTTGAAGAACATCACGAAGAGCGGGTGGGTACAAATATATTTTGAGCCTTTATCCTTTGTTTCTTAAACCGTAAACCAGGCCACGTTACAACCCTTCAAAAGTCCTAATTGAAGCATGGGTTAGTTCGAAAGCATACTGTTACAAAAGGTATCCTGACTCCTGTAGGGCTTTGCTCTAAATCCTGTGTTAACTTGTCTTATGAAAAGTTTTCTGCTAAAAACGCATTTTTCAAAATTTCGAGACAAACATAAACTTTGCATTATTCGAATATCACTGTCTGCATTTAACCCTTTTGTTTGACAGCGAAGAAGTTCATACAGCGAATGTTCGGAGGAACGAAAACTCTCTCAGTAAGTCAAAATCACTTCAAGAGGATAACGCTTCCATCAAATCTCCTATCAACAAGGGGCAGTCCAGTCAAGGTCCAACAGATCTTTCAAAGTACAGTTAACCTGGGGCAGTCCAGTCAAGATTTCAAGAAATCTCTCAATATGCAGGGTAATCTGATTCAAGATTCCTTCATCACCACTTGGGGCATTCGAATGTCAAAAGTATTCAACAAATCAACTACAACATTTCCAGATTCGATTCCTGTATCCAGCCAGGGCATATCTGTAGACAACATTTCCAGACTCGACTCCTGTATCTAGCCAGGGCACGTCTGAAGAGTTCGAAGATTCGATTCCTGTATCCTGCCAGGGCATATCTATCAACTATCACCTTTCCAGATTCGACTCCTGTATCCAGCCAGGGCATATCTGTTGACTACATTTCCAGACTCGATTCCTGTATCTAGCCAGGGCATGTCTGAAGAGTTTGAAGATTCGACTCCTGTATCCTGCCAGGGCATATCTATTAACTATCACCTTTCCAGATTCGACTCCTGTATCCAGCCAGGGCATGTCTGAAGAATTCCAGATCAACACCTGCAACAACCCAGGAAACATCTGTGAACGAACGATTGTAGACCAACACCTGTAATAAACCAGGATTTTATCTACATCACCACTTGGGGCATTCGAATGTCAAAAGTGTTCAAACCCGATGCAGTTTTACACAAGCTCATCATCAGGGAGCCCTACACCGGTTCCTCTTCAAGACTTCTGAAACAAGTTTACGGATTCTTCCCAACAACGGACGCTAATCTACCGACTTGTTCAGATTCTCTTCAAGACTTCTGAAAACAGTTCATAGATTTATCCCAACAACAAATGTTAATCTATCAACTTGTTCAGATGCAACCTTTGAATTTAGTTTACGGACGCTTCCCAACAACGGATGTTGTTCTATTGCTGGTTCAACTTCAAGATTTCTGAAAATAGTTCACGGGTTCTCCAAGTAAACGGATGTTAACCTATCGCTTGTTCAGAGTCTTCTCAAGCTAACCACCACGGAAGATCGCGCTCGCCAAAATTCTCCCTGTCCCCAGCGGAGTCAGACTTTCAAACCTTCTCCCCACAGAGTTTTGAGGAAGCAATTTTTGAGCTCCCCAGTGAAGTCTCCAGGGTTATTTCCCATCAAGCCAAAGACTCTCAATCTGGTCTCCCCGGCATGAGTCTGCTAGTTTGGGACTCCCCAGTAGAGGTCATCAGGAATTCTCTTCCCCAGCGACAGCCAAGGATTTGTTTTCCCCGGCAGCAGTCGGGATGCTTTCATCTTCAGCCATCTCGGATTCATGTATCCTTGGCAAGATTAGCTCATCAGCTTACATGCGCATCCATTACATTCATATCATAAACATTAAATGTCACATGCATTGCATCATGCATCATAACATTACATACAACTAACCCTTTACCTTTTCAGGTAAGATCAGTCGACAGACACAGATCATCTCCTGAGATTCGTCCAAAAATAGTTCAGATGTGACCCGGACACGGCAACATTTTGATACTTATTCCAGATTCATTCAGACGCATCAGCAGAAACCTTACACCGGTTCCTCTTCAACTTCTCAACTTCTGAAACAAGTTTACGGATTCTTCCCTACAACGGATGTCAATCTACCGATTTGTTCAGACTCTTCATAGCTTCTGAAACAGTTTACGGATTCTTCCCTACAACGGATGTCAATCTACCGATTTGTTCAGACTCTTCTCAACCTTTGAAAATAGTTTACGGATTCTTCCCTACAACGGAGGTCAATCTACCGACTGATTCAGACTCTTCTCAGTTTTTGAAAATAGGTTACGGACGCTTCCCAACAACGGATGCTGTTCCATTGCTTGTTCAGTCCCAACTCCTGAAAATAGTTTACAGATTCTCCAGACATGGACGTCAATCTGTTGCTTGTTCAGACCCCAATTCAGAGATATTCCAAAACAGGGATGCCCTTCTGATACTCGTCCACTCACCATTGACCTACAGTTCAACATCACCATGTGGCATCTGTAAGCCCATCCTCCTACCAGCAGTCGCCGAATGGCATCTGTAAGCCCATTCTCAGATGGCATCTCTAAGCCCATCCCCCGACAAAATTCTCTCGCACCAGATGGCATCTTTAAGCCCATCACCAAATGGCATCTTTAAGCCCATTCACCTCCACCGTCACATCGACGAGCGCAAATTTTCTGGGCACATTAGTGTCCAATCTCCTTTTACCTTCAAGTCGCGAAAGGCAAACTTGCCAATCTAACTCTTCAGGTCAAAGAAGATTGGACAGGGGCAACTGTTGTACCCCAAAATTTGCCCTCGCGCTTTTCCACAAGAAATATCAGCTTCAAACATTTCCTGACTTCTCAAACTGGCTCAAGAATCGGACAAACGGACTTTTCTTGACAGTCAAGCAAAACTAGGGTTTTTTACTGATTTTCAGAGCTCTGAATTGTTTCATACAGTGGGCTTAGGGTTTGGTTGATTTTTGGTTCAATTTTGATCAAGCGAGCGTGATTTGGCATTTAATCGGGAATTAAGGTTTTATGGGCATATTCTCAGAAGAATTTGAATTCCACAGCACTTTGCGGTTTATTTCAAGATTCGGATTAAAATTCGCGTTATCTTGGTTTAATCAGCAAAAGGGACAGTGGCGTAAATTCATTTTGTTTGGGCCAGTCAAAGAAGGGTTGCAGTTGGATTTACAGTACTTGCAAAGAATCAGTGTTTATGACAAATCAGTAAGAGGAGGCAATTGGTTTGAATTCATCAGTCAAAAGATATATGCAGTGTTGGATTCACAGTGCTTATGCGTTTGATCAGTCTATTTGGATCGACTGCTGCTTTGCTCTGGATGTTGAATAAGACAGACTTAATTGGTCAATGTTGTTTTATTTAAGTTATTTATTATTCTGAAATTAAATGATTGAATTTATTTTTCAATTGTTTTAATTCTAAGAATTTTAAATAAATAAATAAACAATAAAGAAATTAGAATTAATTGGATAATTCAAACTTTTATTGATATTTGAATTATTTGTACAAATTGTTGTTTATTACAGACAATAATTTACATTTAATTTAAATATTACATAGAATGAAAAAACTATCCTATTTTCTAATATTCTTCGTTCTTCATTCCGCTCCGGTATTCCATTTTTCATCTGCAAAAAGAACAAGAAAAGTCAGAAAGCATTAAATTGGAAAAGACAGTTAAAATATTGCTCATCATTAGGGGCCACTGACTGGGATCAGTTGCCCTCTCTGCAAATCACGGGATTTCTCCCGGTTCACAGAGAGGGAAGATTATTTTATTTCATGAATGCAAATGTCAAAAATGCATAAGTTACAAATTTCAAGCTGCATAGAAATTTAAAATCTCAATAGTTCAAATCCAAACTGAAAAGTTCAAATCCAAACTTTCTATCCAAAGCAAAAGGCACTACTGTCAAAATGCCCAAAGTCCACTCAAAGAAAATCAATAAAAGCATACAAGCTGTCATGAAAAGATTTTTGCCAAGATATCAAATGCAAAGTCAGACACAAACTGTCAAAAGCTGGAGATAAAGATGCAAAATGTGTTATGCAAGTAATCTTTTCATCACTTCCCATCATAGCCCCTTCAGAGCAAGTACAGTATAAACATATAAAATTCAAAACTGTACTAGGAGAGAAGAAAAAGAGATAAAGCAAAGCTCAGTTCAGCAGCAGTTCAGAATAGACAGCAGAAAAAAGCAAGACAGAAAAAGGTTATACAAATCCAAGCCTAGTTCAGGTTCAGCAGGCAGAATAGACAGTAAGTAAGGTTAGAAGAGAGAAAAGATACAAATTCTAAAAAGTCAAAAGCCCACTACTGTCCAAAAACTACACAACTCTGCATAATACAAAGAGGCCAAGCCAATAAAACAGTTCAGAATAGACAGCAGGCAAAAGGAAGAGAAAAGATATACAAAATCATAAAATAGCCAAGCATATACCAAGACAGTTCAGAAGAGAGGTTAGGATAGATAACACAACATACAACTCAGTTCAAGAGGAAAAAAAGTCACAAAACCAGTACACCCTGTCCCAAAAACCTCACATAACCAAAAACTGAGTTATCAAACTTCATCAAAATTTCATCAACCACAAATGCCATAACCACCTACCTACATCAAAAAGCTCAAACCCATAACATAAACATACTGAACCTGTCAAAGTTAAAACCTCAAACAACAACAATCTTCAAGGTCCAAAACTTGCTGTCAAAACTTCACCATAACTGCCAAAGCCATGACAAACACATAAACTGAAACCTAAGGTAGCCAAACCATTCAAGGCCTCATCCTGCAATAAGCCTATCTCACCAAAAAGCAAATCAAAGCATACAAAAGTTCCAGGCCCTCAGTATAACATCATTGGGCAAAAGCTTTAGGCATCTCAGAAGGCAACATCAAGGTAGCAATGTTCTAAACACTCAAGGCAGCAATGTTCCAAAATCATTCAGAAGCAAAGATTCAAGGTGAACTCAGAAGCTTTTCATCATTAGGCAATACATAGGCAACAATACACAGGGCAACAAGAGAAGAAGAGAGAAAGCGTCAAGGGCCTCAGAAGCAAGCTTCATCATAGGCAAGCCAGCAATGTTCTAAAGTAGCCAAGGCAAATCGTCCAAGAAAGCAACCATTCAACAAAAATGCTAGGCAACTCATAGAAGTCAAACAAGAAGCATACAAATACTCAGGCAACAATAAGCATCAGTGACATAGAAGAAGAGGTAAAGAAGTGAATTAGGGTTTCTCAGTACATATCATCATCAAAACCTTAATCATAAGCAAAGAACGAAGTTACCAGGAAGGCATCAAAAGCAAGCATCAAGCTTCATCACTGAAACACCACTCCGGCCTCCTCAACGTCATCCCTCTTCTCTCCTCCATCTCCAAAAATCAGGTAACGAACTTGCTATATCTTCCCCTTCACCTCATAAAAAACGAAAAAATAAAGAGCTCAGAACAAATTCCACGCGTATCAGTCATAGAAGAAAAAAAGGGAACACTGAAACAAACCTGGAGCAACGTATCCACTGCCTTGGAGGGAAGAGAGTATGGGTTGCGTTGGCGGCCGGAGATAAGCACTCAGGGAAGCTTGAACGAAGAAGACGAAGTTCAAGTGAACGGCGCCGTCCCTAGCCCTTTCTCTGAATAACAAAACGCCCAAACCCTAATTTCGCCTTTGTTTGACATGGGCTTAACCCGCTGCTAATCTCCTCAAAAGCCCATTAAGATCACAACTTCTAACACTAACCTTTTATTTTCTTTTATGAACATATTTACTTCTTTTGTTTTATCAAATACTAACCTCTTGTTTTATTTTATTTTATAAACATACTTACTTTTTTTTTATAAAACACTAACCTTCTTTTATCTTATAAAAAATGTTCACTTCTTTATTTTGTAAAATACTAACCAAAATAATAAAACACTTTTATCATATAATTAAATTTAAAAGCATCTTCTTTTAATTAATACATTTTTGTATATAATAATAACAAAATATTTTTTATACATAATTAAATTGAAAATACTTTTTATACATATTTGTACATATTATACATTTTTATACATAATTAAAATTGAAACTTTTTTAATTAACATTTTTTTCATACATAACAATTCAATACATTTTTTCTCTAATATTTAATTTCCAAACATTTAGTTAAAATACTTTTTTTGCAAATAAAGAAACATTCTTAATTTAAAACTTGAACTCTTTTTGTACATAAACATACAAAATCAAAAATACATTTAAAAACATTTCTCTAGGTCAAATCCTAATACGATTCAACTTCACAATTCGCACTTGTACATAATTATACAATTCACATACATATACACTTGTACACCTACACAAATACATTCACATTGCCCTATACACATTTTATCTTATATTTGTACATTCGATATTTACATATTGATCGCACATTCGATTTGGTTGTAATTTATTTGGGTACTATAAGTCTCATCCCCTTGTACATTTATACCCCCACTCCCGGACACTATTTTGTAATAGCGTAGATTTACATTCCGCAATTTACAGCTTTTCAATTATGCCATGGTTAGACCTAGGGTTTGCATGTACATAAAATCAAACGCTAGATAACCTAATACAAGACAAATACATGTAATCAATACACAATCACACTTGCACCCCCTAGGGTAATCCCACATGTTCCCTTTCAAAATGGGCCATGCTTGCACGTCGAGTATCTTTGGCAAAACAAAAGCAAATGATCATAAGTCCCTCAAAGTGTTGCCTAAATCGGAATGATCATAGTCCCTTCAAAACAAATTGCCAAAGACACTTGGCACCATTGCATTCATGGTCCATACGATGACCCGCGCCCGTCCCGAATAAACTTCCTAAACGCAAGATTGTCTACCAATTTCAATGGTAGAACAAAATTGTTAAAAGAGGTTAAAACATGACAAAAACCTTTGAGTACAATAGGGTAGACAAAACTCTTAGTTACTTGAGATCAAACTTGCAAAAACACTTGCCTTCTTTTCAAAAACCACAATCCACCACACTTTCAAACAAACTCTCAAAAACATTTGAAAACATTTTTCCGAAAAGATTCACACTTTTGTAAAACACTCAAACACGAGTCAAATACATTAGTTGCCTAAGACAAGGCATCTTTTTTCCAAAACATTTTCAAAAAGCACCCACACACACACCATTTTCAAAGCAATCGAAAAAACAAGGCAAGTGATCTAAAAAACCAAGTAACTAAGAGCCCATGGATAACCATGGATGAAAAGGGTGCTAATACCTTCCCTTTTCATAATCTACCCCCCGAACCCACGAAATATCTCAAAAGGTTTTTGCTGTGCTTTTTTAACCTTTCCTTTAGGATAAAATAAAAAGTCGGTGGCGACTCTTGCTAACCGCAACATTTGCGAATACAAACGCAAAACCTCAAGTCAGTTCTCCCACCATATCACAGGTAGGTAGACGACTCTAGATACTTGCTCTAATTTCAAAACAAATCAAAAATACTTTTCACACCGACACTTTTCAAAAAGCTTTCGAAAGCAACTTTTCAAACACTCTTGAGGACTGATACAAGAGTCGAACTGAAATTTTCAAAGAAACTTTTTTTAAACCCACAGTTGAAAAGCAAACAAACCATTTTGAAAACACAAGTGAGCAAGTATCTAAGAGCCCGTGGATAACCACGGATAGAAAGGGTGCTAACACCTTCCCTTTCTATAATCTACCTCCCGAACCGAGAGCAATCTCTATAAGGAATTTTTATGTGCTTTTGTCCTTTCCCTTTGGAGAAAATAAAAGACGGTGGCGACTCTTGCTTCCGCGACATTTCGCGAACCAGCGTTAAACAGTCAGTTCCAGATCCACCGATCACACACCCTGTTTCCTCATCGATAGATTAAGTAAAAATCTGAGTAAATTAATGTCTAAAATACAACATCAAATAGGATGCCACATGCTTCATACATCATACTTTCTCATTCAATAAGATACGCAACACAAACCACATATTAAAAGGTATTAAACTTCATTATGTTTATTCGCAACGGAAAAACTTCAATAACAAATCATTCTCAATTCTCCAACAAGAGTCGTAATTAGCATTTTTTAGAATTCCACATAATTCATAAATTAAACTCAAAGCAATGGAGTAATACAAATTTCACTCCCAATAAAATAAAACAATCATAAAAGCCTCAAGTGTTACATGTCAGAGAAGACACTGACTCAATCTATGCAAACTGAGGTACTCTTCAGCTAATCTCGACCTCAAGCTACTTCAGATCATTTATATGTTGCCCATGTAGAGGTAACATTCAAACAAAAAGGGTGAGATATCAAAACAATATAAGAGGAAGCATAATAATGAGCAGGTGGAAATTCAAGTACACATTATTATACATCTTTACCTCACACCTTTTCTGGTTCAACATACTACGAAACGCATCAATATAATTAAGTGCATAAACAACACAAACATCCATCGTAACGAGAGTAGAAATTCATTCAATGCTCAAATAGTCAATTACTAATAATCATGCAATGCAGTGAAACTGACACTGACTCAATGCATATGGTACCAATATGGAAAAACCCTCAACTTAATAAATGCCAACTTGGGGCAACAACGCCAATACAGGCCATCTTTCGCCAATACATGTCATCTTTCGCCAATGCAGACTGTGATCGGTGGAAATAGAACTGACTGTTTTTTAATGCTGGTTCGCGAAATGTCGCGGTAAGCAAGAGTCGCCACCGTATTTTATGTTCTCCAACAAGGAAAGGACAAAAACACAGCAAAATTCCTTTTCGAGATGTTTCTCGGGTTCAGGAGGTAGATTATAGAAAGGGAAGGTGTTAGCACCCTTTGTATCCGTGGTTATCCACGGGCTCTTAGGTACTTGCTCACTATGTTTTCAAAAAGTTTTTGCTTTTCTTGTGTTTGTGGGTTTTGAAAAAGTTTGTTTGGAAAACTCCGACTTAACTCTTGTATCTGTCCTCAAGAGTGTATGAAGTATTTGTTTGAAAAACTTTTGTCAGAAAAGTGTAGGTGCGAAAAGTTGTTTTTGTTTTGAAAGAGCAAGTACCTTAGAACTTCTACCTACTCAAAAGGAATTAAGCTGTGTAAATGTCCTTTAGACAGTACTATCCCACTATTGAGAAGTAGGTAGCACCGTCATTGGAGTTTTCGGGTCAATTCGATTATAGGGACATGTGGTCACCAAAGCAATAGTAGGACGCCTTAGCGGTAACCCTAATGTCCTAGATCCTTTTTTATCCGATGCAACCGTTTCGAGGCAACTTGGATCTTTAGACAGGAGGGCGACCTCTAAAACACCCTATACTCAATGACCACGTCGAGGCAACCAAGTGAGGCGTACCCTAAGAGTGGCATGTGCACGTGTGTCAGGATTCAATTAAATTTATCTTTGCACATGTTATGGTGAGCTACGAGTTGATTTTAATTTCAGAGAAGTCTTGTCATGCATAACAATTAATAGTTGTGCAGAAAGTAAATTGCGGAAAGTAAATCTAAGCTATTACAAGGCGTCGGGTATTTACATCGCCAAAAGCAACCCTTGAAAAGTAAATGCGAGAAAATAAAAGAAAGCGATAAAAAGTCCTAATTAACGCTATTACATCCGTGGAGCAATTACATAATGATAAAAAATAATATGCGCGAATAGAAATTAAATCGGAGAAGTCCTTAGGGTTTTGACCCTTTTTTGAGAAAAGAATGATTTTTTGGTTATTTTGCATTTAATTAAATTAATCCTAAAACTAATTAATTAGTTTGAAAGAAATGTTTTTTAAGTTTTTTATGTTTTTAATGAAAATAAAATAAAATAGTTAAATATATTAATTAACCTAATTCTACATGGATTTTATTTATTGTGAAACAATAAGTTAAAATTTGACCTAATTAACTAAATTAATCTATGTTAGTATTTATTTACAAAAAATAAAGTGAAATTAATAGTGAAATTAATAAATAATAATAATATTTTAGTTTTCTGAATTTATTATGAAAATAATTAATTATGTTAATTAAATAATAATAATAATAATAATTAGTAAAATAATTAAATGGGAAAAAAATATAAAAGAGGAATAATAAACCAGGGGGGTGCTGGCCCAATAGAGAGGTTAATCTGGAAATTTGAAGGCCCATTTGTTTCAAGCCTGTTTGACTTTCTGAGATCGTCCACATGTGCATTGACTGGGAGTATCATGGTCCTTCATCTTTGGCCTTCAGATTTGCTTTTGCAAGCCACTTGGCGTATGGACAATTGAGATGCATGGTAGACCACAAGGCATAAGGCATACTGGATAAGCTGCAAGAAAATAGCAATAATAATTTTGGGGGACCTGGGATTCGAACCCAGGTCCCAATGATCAATACTCCAATGCCTTAACCACTCCAACTGCACGCTTTATTCGTTAGTAAAAGAAAAATCAACTATCATATTAACAAACACACAAATATGCTGTAACACAAAAACACGCGCGCCCTTTTTTGAACTGACCAATAGTATATCAACAGCTCATCATCTTCTTCCTTCGCCTGCATAAAAACACATTAGATAGCGGGGGGTTTTAACCCCCACTATATGACACGAGGAATAATAGCGATTAAGGTTATGATTAATATAAATATTTCGCGAATAGTCCAATGAGTTCGTCTGGTTCTCACGATTCCAACCATCTATCTTAGGAGTCCTGATTTTTCTGGATTGTAAAGCCCTAATTTGAAAGCTTATGAACCCTAAAATTCAACCATGGCAACTTTTGATTCTGTGCGTTTTAATCCAATTCAGTTATACCATCAGCTTCATATGAGTTCTAGCAATGCAAAACAAACACAAAAGCACGTTAAATATGCATGAATTGAACTGCACGATTCTGAAAATAAAATGCAAACCGTGACTCTGTTCTTGATGATTCTTTGAGCTTCAATGCTTGGTTTTGATTGCAAAACTTCCCTGAGAACTCATGCAATAGATTAGAATTAACAAAAGTCTCTAAATCGCCCTGGAATATAGAAATCAGTTTTGCAATTTTCTTTGAATTTTCTTGAATTGGTTATGGCTTTTTCTGCAGAGATTTCACGTGTGCATGATTAGGGTTAGCTTGTGTATATATAGGAGAATGAAATTAGGTCAGAATCTTGCAAAGAAATCCATGGAATGATGATTTGAATATTTGATTGGAAATCACATATTTTTGAATCTTCATGATTGAAGAAAGTTGCCAATTTGGGAGATATTGCATCTTTGACTTGGTGCACGAAATTGCCAGCCTTTTTAGGTCATTCTTGCTTCACAAAAAGATTGAAAAACCATATCTTTATATTTCCCTACAATTTAAATTAATTAAATGAATTAATATTGATTAAAAATCCAATTAATTAATAAAAAATAAGAAAATAAGTTCAAATAAGCTTGATGGGTCGTGCATAAGTCATGGATAAAGTTTCAAGAAGAAATTTGAGGCCCATTAGCAAAAACAAGGTGTTTTGAGCAAAGTTGACTTTTGCAAATTCACAAAAATTTCCCAACTTCTCCAATGCATATCTTGCTCAACATTGATCATATGAACATATTCTTGGACATTTTGGAAAGTTCTTGAAGTCCTCTAACCAATGCCTTTGGTCCCATGTCATTTGGATTTACCAATCTCAAGTTATGGTCTTTGACTTAAAGTGTACATTTGTTGACTTTTGAATTTGACCTATAATTTAGAAATTGATAACTTTTTATGAGAGCATTTCTTGGACTTGGAATGTGAAGATGGATTGTAGGAAATGTCATCCCCTTCAAAATGAGCATTGGATGGGATTTTTCTGATGAACCATGAAAAAGTTATGCCCTGGTCAAGATATAGTTGACTTTTCTACTGTCCAAAAATAGTAACCTTTTGTATCTTGATGATTTTTGAGCCATTCTTGTGGAATTATGATCAAGACTTGATCAAATGATGATTTTGGACTCAAAATAAGATGTTGACCAAAAATTCTGACTTTTGACTGCAAAATGACCATTTTGCCCTTGCACTTGACTGTGGTTCAAATGAAACTTTTGACTGTGCAATTTGGCATTGTGAGTCTTGAAACTTGGCATATAGGTGCTTGAGAATGCATATGGGCCTATGAGACTTGATTGAACCATTGAAAACCCCAAATTCCTTGAAAGAACCAAAACCCTAATTTAAGCTGTCTTAGGAGGTGGTTTGAACTGTACAACTCTTGAGAAATCTTGAACAATTTGAGGATCATTCTTGACAAATCTTGAGGAATATGGGAGGGAAAATTTTGGGGTACAACAGTTGCCCCTATTCAATCTTCTTAAACCTGAGGATGTAGATTGGTTTGCGTGCCTTTCGTGATCCGAAGGTGGAAGATGATTGAACACTAAAGTGTCCAGAAATTTGCACTCGCATAGTGGAGTATCAGCAATGTGATGTCGGGAATGGGCTTACATATGCCATTTGGAGAGATGATGGATAGGAGGATGGGCTTACATATGCCATCTGGAGATGTGACAGAATCTTGTCGGGGATGGGCTTATAGATGCCATCTGGAAATGTAATGGATAGTTGTGGAGATGGGCTTAAAGATGCCAGCTGGAGATTGTTTGTTGGATTGTAACTTGGTAGGTTGAAAGAAGAAACCTGCGTAGTAATAGCAACTTGATGGTCAAGTAGATAGTTGTCCTGTCTGGTTTCAGGTGTTAACCTATAATCAGTCGTCCACAGATATTTCCTGGCTAGATACAGGTGTTGATCTGGAACTTGAGAGAGGTGGGTCAAGGAGATAGTTGTCCTGGCTGGATACAAGTATTAATCTCCGACTTGAGAAAGAAAGATTGTCTTTCTGGCTTGCTACAGGTATTGATCTTCAATCTCTTCAATGTAGATAACTTTCCTGTCTGGTTTCAGGTATAGATCTACAATCAATCGCTCACAGATATTTCCTGGCTAGATATAGGTGTTGATCCGGAACTTTTTTAAAAAAAGGTTGGTCGAGATAGCTTTCCTGGATGGATACAGGTGTAGATCTCTGACCTGAGAAAGAAAGATAATTTCCTGGCCTGTTACAGGTGTTGATCTTCAATCTCTTCATGTAGATAACTTTCCTGGCTAGTTACCGGTATCGAATCTACAATCAGTCGCTCACAGATATTCCCTGGCTAGATACAGGTATTAATCTGGAACTTAAAAAGGTTGGTCGAGATAGCTTTCCTGGCTGGTTTCAAGTATTACTCTCTAACCTGAGAAAGAAAGATGGTTTCCTGGCCTGTTACAGGTGTTGATCTTCGATCTCTTCATGCAGATACTTTCCTGGCTAGATACAGGTGTTGAATCTACAATCAATCGCTCACAGATATTTCCTGGCTAGATACAAGTGTTGATCCGGAACTTAAGAGAGGTGGGTCAAGGAGATAGTTGTCCTGGCTGGGTACAGGTATTAATCTCTGACTTGAGAAAGAAAGATTGTCTTCCTGGCTTGCTACAGGTATTGATCTTCAATCTCTTCATGTAGATACTTTCCTGGCTAGTTACAGGTGTAGATCTACAATCAATCGCTTACAGATATTTCCTGGCTAGATACATGTATTAATCTGGAACTTAAGAAAGGTTGGTCGAGATAGCTTTCCTGGCTGGATACAGGTGTAGATCTCTGACCTGAGAATGAAAGATAATTTCCTGGCCTGTTACAGGTGTTGATCTTCAATCTCTTCATGTAGATACTTTCCTGGCTAGATACAGGTGTTGAATCTACAATCAATCGCTCACAGATATTTCCTGGCTAGATACATGTGTTGATCCGGAACTTAAAAAAGGTTGGTCGAGATAGCTTTCCTGGCTGGATACAGGTGTAGATCTCTGACCTGAGAAAGAAAGATGATTTCCTGGCCTGTTACAAGTATTGATCTTCAAACTCTTCATGTAGATAACTTTCCTGGCTAGTTACAAGTATCGAATCTACAATCAATCGCTCACAGATATTTCCTGGCTAGATACAGGTGTTGATCCGGAACTAAAAAAAAGTTTGGTCGAGATAGCTTTCCTGGCTGGATACAAGTGTAGATCTCTGACCTGAAAGTGAAAGATAATTTCCTGGCCTGTTACAGGTGTTGATCTTCAATCTCTTCATGTAGATAACTTTCCTGGCTAGATACAGGTATAGATCTACAATCAGTCGTCCACAAATATTTCCTGGCTAGATACAGGTGTTGATCCGGAACTAAAAAAAATGCTGGTCGAGATAGCTTTCTTGGCTGGATACAGGTGTAGATCTCTGACCTGAGAGTGAAAGATAATTTCTTGGCCTGTTACAGGTGTTGATCTTCAATCTCTTCATGTAGATAACTTTCCTGGCTAGATACAGGTATAGATCTACAATCAGTCGTCCACAGATATTTCCTGGCTAGATACAGGTGTTGATCCGGAACTTAAAAAAGGGTTGGTCGTGATAGCTTTCCTGGCTGGATACAGGTATTACTCTCTGACCTGAGAAAGAAAGATGATTTCCTGGCTTGCTACAGGTATTGATCTCCAATCTCTTCATGTAGATAACTTTCCTGGCTAGATACAGGTATAGATCTACAATCAGTCGTCCACAGATATTTCCTCGCTAGATACAGGTGTTGATCCAGAACTTAAAAAAGGTTGGTCGAGATAGCTTTCCTGGCTGGATACAGGTGTAAATCTCTGACCTGAGAAAGAAAGATGATTTCTTGGCCTGTTACAGGTATTGATCTTCAAACTCTTCATGTATATAACTTTCCTGGCTAGTTACAGGTATCGAATCTACAATCAATCGCTCACAGATATTTCCTGGCTAGATACAGGTGTTGATCTGGAACTAAAAAAAAGGTTGGTCGAGATAGCTTTCCTGGATGGATACAGGTGTAGATCTCTGACCTGAGAGTGAAAGATAATTTCCTGGCCTATTACAGGTGTTGATCTTCAATCTCTTCATATAGATAACTTTCCTGGCTAGATACAGGTATAGATCTACAATCAGTCGTCCACAGATATTTCCTGGCTAGATACATGTGTTGATCCGGAACTTAAAAAGGGTTGGTCGAGATAGCTTTCCTGGATGGATACAGGTGTAGATCCCTGACTTGAGAGTGAAAGATAATTTCCTGGCCTGTTACATGTGTTGATCTTCAGTCTCTTCATGTAGATAACTTTCCTGGCTAGATACAGGTATAGATCTACAATCAATCGCTCACAGATATTTCCTGGCTAGATACAGTTGTTGATCCGGAACTTAAAAAAAGTTGATGGTAATCGTCTTTTGATTGACCTTTTCCTGAAAAGGCAAAACATTAGTTGTATGCAATGTCATGATGTATGAAATGTATGATGTCATGATGTTCTAAAAAATAAATGAGATTGTGTCGTATGCACTTTATCATGTATGTAAGCAGGAGATATGAAATGTGAAATGTTCATGAATGTATTTTCGTCTGGGAAAATAAATCCTTGACAAATGCCGGGAGCTTGTTAAATCCTGGGCTGATGTTGAGGAGTAGAGTTCTTCGTTTCCGCTGGGGATGATGCACAAAGATGTTTGCCAGAATAAACCAGTAGGAGAAGATGACTCCGTTGGGGAATAAACCTGGTGAAGAGATTACTCTACGGGGAATTACTCTGGGAGGAGATGCTTCACTGAGATTTTAACGATAACTCCGCTGGGGATTCCGTTGATAAGCTTTGTTGGGGATTTTGATGAACTCCGCTGGGGGATAGAAAGAACTTCACTGAGGATGATCTTTCCGTTGCAACTTTCTGAGGATAACCCAGTTAGACTCTGGTGGGGATAACCTCTGGATATGGCTGGGGAGATGCATTTGTACTCTGCCGGGGACAAGCTTCCAGAATCTACTGGGGAGATGGTTCAACTCTCCTGGGGAAACTTTTGAGGAAATGGCTCCACTGGGGTGTCTGTATTCCGCCGGGGTACAATCTTATATTTCTGTCGAGGAATATTAAGACTGTCGGGGATGCTTGCTAAGGAATATCTGTATACTCTGCTAGGGAATATTAAGATCTTCTGGGGATACCCAACTTTTCCAGGACTGATGGTAGACCAACTCTGCTTGGGGAGAGTATTGCTGACTTGCTGGGGATACTGTGCCTTTTTAGGGCTGATGGGAGACCAACTCTACTTAGGGAGAGCATTGCCGAATCTTGCCTTACTCTGCGGGGAGTGGAAGTATCTTGGTCATACTCTTCAATTGACTCTACCTTGTACCTGGAGGAAAGCAGCTGTACAGTTTGGACAACTCTTATTGCCCCAGCTTCTGTGGGAGAAGGTACCTGTGGAGGTGCTTGATGACTGCCGATTTGACAAATCTTCTTCTGGTAGGCAACTGACGAGATGCCGGGACATAGTCGTACGCTGTGATCCCTAACTTTTGCCTGGACCGCCCTTTCGGGTTTTCAGTCCACCGGGATACCCATTTTTGCCCAAGCTGCCTTTTCAGGTTTTCGACTTGCCGGGTGTACAAATTTTTTCATTTTCATCCCTTATTTTGCCCGAACCCTTTTGGTTCGCCGGGAAGCCCTTATTTTTGCCTAGGCCAGTCGACCTAGCGGGTCCTTGATTATGCATAGTATTTTTTCGACTATGTCCATGCTCTCAGAATGTAGGGAGTTGTCACTGTCAATAGTGTTGTGTCGCCATACTACCAGAAGATGTCTGATCATGCAAGATTCGTTGCTGGAATTCATGTCCAATGCCCCAAGTGACTAAGGCGGAGATTTGCCCCTGGCTATTTGGCATTTTTGAGAGATTCCTTGAATCTTGACTTGACTGCCCCAGATGATAGACAATGATCATTCCGTGCCCCTTGATTGGAAGTATTTCTTCCATTTGAGATGACCCTTTTGTTGAGAAGATTCTTGTTCACTGGATATTCATCGTGCGAATTTCTCTGCTGTTTGAACAAATAGTCATATGCAAACAATATTATTTAAAAATGAAAAGCTTATGTCTGTCTTGAAGTTTTTGAAAATGCAGTTTTTAATAAAACAAGTGAATTTTTGTAGAATGTGATGTCAACTCAGGATTTTACAGCGAGCCCTACAGGAGTCAGGATACCTTTTGTAACAATATGCTTTCGAACTAACCCATGCTTCAGCTAGGACTTTTAAGGGTTATAACGTGGCCTGGTTCACGGTTTAAGAAACAAAGGATAAAGGCTCAAAGTATATTTGTACCCACCCACTCTTCGTGATGTTCTTCCAACCTAAACTCAGCTAATCGTGCATTAGATTTTGTTTGAGTCTTTGCTCTGATATACCAGTGATGGTTCGGATATTGACAATTTATTTTGAACAGGCAGTCATTTCTTTTTTGTTGAGGGTTTGTAGGACCTCTTTCTTTTTTTGATTTTATTATCCCTGTCTTTTTTTTTCCTAAACTGTTTCTTTCGTGATTACAGTCAGCGGGATGCCCCAGCTTTTGTAAGTCTCCTTCATAGGTTTTGACTTATTGGGCTTTTATTTTGAGAGATAATGACTGCCTGTCCTTACGATTATATGGAACCATCACCGTCTCTTGTTTTGGAAGGACTTTTTTGATGCCATTCATTGTGCACCTGGATCAACTGAGAAAACTACCCTGCCCCAGGTTATAATTAAGGGTTTTAATTTGTGAAAAGAAAAACTCCAACTTCTTTGGCTCAAAGGGGTTGACGAGGGATTATCTTCCTTATAACTCCACTGTTTAGGATTTGAAACAATGCCTGTACATCGTCAGCAGGGTCTGTTCAAAAGCATACTGTAAAGATTGTGGTATTGTTTTCATCATCCTCCCTCAAAAGGTTTAGAATTTTTTAATCGAGAGTTGAACATCACAAAAAAAATGAAATCAATTTGAATATAGTGAATACGAATGGATTGATTCAAAAACAAACATATGCAATGCATTGATAAGGTAATAAAGTTTGACATGAGTAAATGTTCGAACAATCAAAAGAAAATTACAAATTGAAAATTCCAATGAACAAAAAGTCTTCTCGTCTCAGGACTTGTCACTTCACATGGTGAACCTTGGAGGGATAGTAGAAGAACTCAGCCTGACCATCTTGTGCAAACTCCAATGCTCCTTCATCAATCAGGTTTTGGATTTTGTACCTCAACTTCCAACAGTCGTCAGTATCATGCCCCGGGCTGTTAGAATGGTATGCACACCTGGCATCAGGATTGTAGTTGGGCGAAGTAGTCTTAGGATTCGGGTGAGGTCCTACCAACGTCACCAGATTCAAATTCAATAGGTGTTGCAAAGCTTGGGACAGCGGCATGTTGAGCTTGGTAAACGACCTCGGAGTAGCCCGTTGCTTAGGGTCAGGTTGTTGTTGGACCTGTGAGGTAGTGGCACCCTGGAGAGGTCCATTCTTCATCAAACCAAACCTTTGACTTCTCGGAAGTTGATTAATGACTTGATCATCAGCCTTGACCGTTTGCTTCATACTATTGTATCTGTCTTGATGAAGCTGGTTGATCATGGCTCGCAACTCTTCTTGCTCCCGAGCTAAGCCTTGGACAAGGGCCATTTGCCTCAGCATCTGGGTTCTCATTGTATCTACCTCAGCTTGCAGACGTTTCAGCCGTTCGTCCTTATCGTCTTCAGGACTGTTCCTGACCAAAGTCCCCATGAGGAGTGTTCTCAACTCTTCCTGCCCCTTGGATAGGCTTAGGAAGATTTCCCTGAACTGAGTCTCTTGAGTATGAAGATCTTGGTTGTCTTGTTGGAAAGCCATTGCTGAAATAAACAGCGAGAATATGAGAAACCTGTAAAGGGTTATCTGTTATGCAATGATATGTATGATATATGTATGCAATGTTTTCAAGGATCTCGCGGGGTAAACAGAGAAACTTGTTAGAATTTGAATCCGGTAGCTTGATTGAAGGAACTTCATGTTGTTGAGAGTCCTTCTTCAAGAGTCAAAGCTCACCATATCGAGTGGGTCATAGCCCCTGACTCAAATTGTCATGTTTTGATCTCCAAACAACTTTGGCAAGAGGAAAATAAATTCCATTTGCCCCTTGCTAGACATTTTGATTCATCATGACCTGCATCACAGACTGTTGTACCCCAAAATTTGCCCTCCCATATTCTTCAAAGTTTTGACAAGCATCACCTCAAATGGTTCAAAGTCTACTCAAGGGCTACACAGTCAACCACTCTCCTAAGCCAGTCAAACTAGGGTTTTGGTTCTTGCAAAGAAAGTTGAGGTTTTCAAGGGCTCAATCAAGTCCCATATGCTCATATACATTGTCAAGCACCTACATGTCAAGTTTCAAGGCTCACAAGGTCAAGTTGCACAGTCAAAGGTCCTAGTTGCTCCACAATCAAATGTAGGGGTAAAATGGTCATTTGGCAGTCAAAAGTCAAAATTTTTGGTCAACATCTTATTTTGAAGCCACAATCATCATTTGATCAAGTCTTGATCATGATTCCACAAGAATGGCTCAAAAACCATCAAGATGCAAAAGTTTCCATTTTTGGACAGCTGAAAAGTCAACTGTAACTTGACCAAGGCATAACTTTTTCATGGTTCATCAGAAAAATCCCATCCAATGCTCATCTTGAAGGGGAAGACATTTCCTACAACTCATCTTCACATTCCAAGTCCAAGAAATGCTCTCACAAAAAGTTATCAATTTCAACATTATAGGTCATTTTCAAAAGTCAACAAAAAGGCACTTTGAGTCAAAGACCATAACTTGAGATTGGTAAATCAAAATGACATGGGACCAAATAAATTGGTTAGAGGACTTCAAGACCTTTCCAAAATGTCCAAGAACATGTTCATAACTTCAAAATTGAGCAAGATATGCATTGGAGTAGTTGGGAAATTTTTGTGAAAGGGCCAAAGTCAATTATCCTTGAAACTTCATTTTTGACAAAAAGGGCCCACTTTTTCCACTTGATTCAGCTTTGCCATACCTCCCACGTGTCCCATGTTTTATTTCAAGAATAAAAATTAATTTTTCTATTTTTGTTTAATTTTATTTGATTTAATTCATTTTAAATCTTTAAAATTCAAATAAAAATCAAGAAAATTAATGGGAGGATATTTTGTGGTTTGAATAGCTTTGATACACCATAAAACATATACCAAATTCGTTCAAGACCTATTTCAAGCAAAAAAATTCAAATTTGGAGCAAATATGGCAAGTTATTTCAATGGTGATTATGGAGAAAATCAAAACTTCATTGCAAGGCTTAAAAGCTCCTTAATGTGACTGATTCTCATCCAAGCCTATATATACAAGCCTTGCAAGCCTCATTCAGAACCTAAAAAAAAAGGAGAGTGTGCACAAACGGCCAGAGGAAAAGTTCAAAATTTGTCCAAAAAAGTGAGAGATCTAAAGCGGTGTTGCAAACATTTTCAGATCAAAGCAAGCACGTGGCTTTCTTCCTTGCCACTCCCTGAAGCCAAAGCAACCACAAACGCGTCCTAAGGTCCACTACCAAGCGCTGTAAGTTGTCTCAAACTCACCCCTGTACACGAAATCATGTTTCTCCATTCTTGCACTTTTTTTCTGGAAAATAATAGCATATTCATACTCCATGCCTAATTTCCAATGTAACTGCTATATTTAATTTCATTTTTAGGCTTCGTATACCAATACCCGTGCCTAGGGTTCGTTGGTTTTGTTTTTAGGTATTTTGTCTACAGGTGAAATTGGGACAAACCATAAGCATAGACGTGATCAGGAGACATGGACGATCACAACCATGGGCTTAGATGGAATTTTTGATGCCTAAGGATGATTTTGAGTAAAACCTCCAAAATCCGGCCTTCACCTCCTTGGTTTAGCATTTCTTTTCTTATTTTCTTTCCTTTTATTAATTATTATTATTATTTAGTTAGTTCACAAATAATTATTTTCATAAATTCAGAAAAAAAACAAAAAAAAATGTAATTATTATTATTATTAATTTCACTTTAGTAATTATTTTTGTAAATAAAATACTAACAAATTAATTAGTTTAATTAGTTAATTTTAACCTTTTTTCACAATAAATAAAAACAAATTTAGACTTAGGCTTTTTCTTTTGACATTTTTAATTCTTTTTTTTATTTTATTTCATAAAAACATAAAAAAGGTCAAAAAATATTTTCTTGTAATTAAAATAATTAATTAGTTTTCAATTTCATTTAATTACCAAAAAAAGACAAAAAAATTAATTCCCTTTTCTTTATTCGCGCGTATTTAATTTGTTCGATTATTATGTAATTGCTCCGGATATGTAATAGTAAATAGGACCTTTTTACTGTTTTTTTATTTTCCGCACTTATTTACTTAAAACGGGTCTTTGTAAAGATTTGGCGATGTATAGACCCGCGCCTTGTAATAGCGTAGGATTTACGTTTTCCGTACTTTAATTTCCGCACCCCTTAATTGCTAAATTTTGCATGAAAGAATGAATGGCCCAAATAAAATCAAAGCGTAGATCACCATAATGCATGACAAGATAAAACATAACTGAAAACAATACACAAATTCACACACCACTCTTAGGGTACGCCTCACTGTTGCCTTGCCCCTCGAAACGTGGTCGTCGAGTATAGGACGTTTTAGTAAGTCCTTATGTCCATGAACATGGCATAAGGGTAGCTTCTAAGGTGTCCTACTATTGCTCTGGTGACCACACTGCTGCCTTGCCCCTCGAAACGTGGTCGTCGACTATAAGACGTCTTAGTGAGTCCTTATGTTCCATTGATCTAGTTGCCTCAAAACGGTTGCCTCGAAACAAGTTGCCTCGGAATAGTCGCCTCGGAATAAAAGATCAATGGCATAAGGATAGCTCCCAAGGTGTCTTACTGTTGCTCGGTGACCACACTGACCCTACAAACTCGAATTGACCCGAACACCTCCAACGGTGGTGCTACCTACCTCTCAATGGTGGGATGGCACTACCTTAAGGACATTAACACAGTCTAATTCCTTAGGGTAGGTAGATGACTCGTAGATACTTGCTCTAATTAAAAAAAAATCAAAAACTTCTTTTCACACCGACACTTTTCAAAAAAGCTTTCAAAAACAACTTTTCAAACACTCTTGAGGACTGATACAAGAGTCGATCTGAAACTTTCAAAGAAACTTTTTCAAACCCACTCACCTTGAAAAGCAAACAAACATTTTTGAAAACACAAATGAGCAAGTATCTAAGAGCCCATGGATAACCATGGATAGAAAGGGTGCTAACACCTTCCCTTTCTATAAATCTACCTCCCGAACCGAGAGCAATCTCATAAGGAATTTTTCTGTGCTTTTGTCCTTTCCATATTGGAGAAAATAAAAGACGGTGGCGACTCTTGCTTCCGTGACATTTCACGAACCAGCGTTAAACAGTCAGTTCCAGATCCACCGATCACAGAACTGGCGACTCTGCTGGGGACACTTAAAGTGAGGTGTACCTTAGGACTAAGATCATTTGTGTTTTCAATTGTCTGAATTGTTTGCTTTATTATTGTGGGTACTGTCTTGGGAGTTCTGTAGATCCTAACACGGATCTGGGGATACCTTCTTAGAAAGTAGCAATAAGGCTGTGAGGGAACTATGCGGGGTATACCGACATGGTTGAAGCAGTCTGCTACGTTGATGTGGCACTTTGGTGTGTACCAGTAACCCTTGAGTTCAGTCAAGGAGAGTACGGGGCCTCCACGTGGTGTCGTGAAGTATCAACTGACCTTAGGAACCTTAATTGAACCATCTTGGCCTCTTTAGGGTAGTGAGATAACTGACTTTGGTGCAGTCCGAGGTTGGTTGATACTCGATACTACACTCAATTGAGGGTTGCTTTCCTGGAATATTTCGGTTGCCAGTTCAGTGGCTAAATCGAAACGATGAACAATGAAAGCAATCCAGTGATATTGGGATCCTTAGAACCCGGTTACTTCTAATAGGACAGGTTGAGCCCACTAACTTCAAGAGGGTAATACCCAGACCCCATGCAGGCCTAAACTCTAAGGTCTCTTGTGTGACTTGTGTGCCTTCCAACTTGACTACTTGCATGCTTGTTATCTGACACTTGAGTTTTCTTGCAGGTTTTGTTTATAGTCCTTAATTGGGACTCATAACAGGGTTTACTGGGTTTCTTGCAGGTTTTGTTTATGTCCTTAATTGGGACTCATAACAGGGTTTACCTACAGTACCCCATGCATAACATAACATCATACCATTGCATGCATCCTTCATAAGGACTAATCCATTTCAAGGATCTCAAGGGCTTGTGATGCAGGTCATGATGAACCAACTGTCCAGCAAGGGGCAAAGGGGATTTATTTTCCTCTAGCCAAAGTTGTCAGGGGCTATGACCCACTGGATATGGTGAGCCTTTGACTCTTGAAGAAGGATTCTCAGCAACATGAAGTTCCTTCAATCAAGCTACAAATTCAAATGCTAGCAATCTTCTTGTTTACCCTGCGAGGTCCTTGAAAACATTGCATGCATATCATACATATCATTGCATTACAGGTACCCTTTTGACAGGTCACTCATCTCCTTCGCTGTTTATTTCAGCAATGGCTTTCCAACCAGACAACCAAGATCTTCGGGCTCAAAACGCCCAACTGCAAGAAATGTTCTTGAACCTATCCCAGGGGCAAGAAGAAATAAAGGCTCTCCTCATAAGGAACTTGATCCTAGGGAATGCAGGGGGTATCGGGAACGATCAGCTGGAAGGGCTACAAATTGAGTTGGCAACCATGAAGATCCAAATGATGGGGCAGTTGATGGGCCAAATGACTCTCATTCAGGACTTAGCTCAGAAACAAGAAGAGCTCCGGGTCCTCGTCACCAAGCTGCTTCAAAATAATCCAGGGGGGCAAACAACCAAGGTTGAAGTTCCAGTCATCATTCAACCACAGGCGGGGCAGGAAGACAAAGGAAAATCTCCTCAGCTTGCTTCAGGGTCACGAGCCCAGCCTCAACGGGGTAGTCAGCGTAAACGATATACGCCTGGGAGACATTTCTCGGAGACTGATATACCATCATCCTTTATACTGAAACGCTTGTTGGAGGTCAATCTGATCACTCTAAAGGACCCTCCTAAGAATCCGAATATGACACCTTCAAGGTATAACCCCAACACCCGCTGCGCTTATCATTCAGACAGCCCGGGGCATGCTACAGACGACTGTTGGACCTTGAAGAACAAAGTCCAGGACTTGATTGACGAAGGGGTGCTGGAGTTCATGCCAGATGGCGAGATGAAAATCTTCCGCTGAGAAATGACTAGTTCAAACTAGAGGAGTTTTGTTCATTAGAATTTTTCAAGTTGTAATTTTCTTTTGATTGTTCAAACAATTATAGCAAACTTTATTATTTTATCAATGCATCGCATATGTCTGTTTTGAATCAATATATTCGCATTCGCTATATGCAAACTATTTTCATATTTTTGTGATGATCAACTCTCGATTGATAATTCTAAGCCTCTTGAGGGAGGATGACGAAAACGATACCACGACATTTACACTATGCTTTTGAATAGACCCCGCTGATGAGGTACATGCATTGTTTCAATCCCTAAACACTGGAGTTATAAGGAAGATAATCCCTCGTCAACCCCTTTGAGCCGAAGAAGTAGGAGTTTTTCTTTTCGAAAATTGAAACCCTTAATCATAACCTGGGGCAGGGTAGTTCTCTCAGCTGATCCAAGTGCCCAACGAATGGCACCAAAAAAGTCCTTCCGAAACAAAAGATAGTGATGGTTCCGAATAATCATAAAGACAGGAAGTCATTATCCCTCAAAATAAACGCCCATTAAGTCAAAACCTATGAAGGAGACTTGCAAAACTGGGGCATCCCGCTGACTGTAATTCCACAAAAAGGGAAACAGTTCAGGCAAAAAACAGGGATAACACAATCAAAAAGAAAGAGGTCCTACAAACCCTCGTCAAAACAAAAAGAGAAATGACTGTCTGGTCAAAATAAGCTGTCAATATCCGAACCATCACTATATCAAAGCAAAGACTCAATAAGGTCTAAAGCACGATTAGCTGAGTTTAGGTTGGAAGAACATCACGAAGAGTGGGTGGGTACAAATAAAATTTGAGCCTTAGTCCTTTGTTTCTTGAACCGTGAACCAGGCCACGTTATAACCCTTAAAAGTCCTAGCTGAAGCATGGGTTAGTTCGAAAGCATACTGTTACGAAAGGTATCCTGACTCCTTAAGGCTTGCGGTAAAATAACGAGTTGACATCACAAAATTCACTTGTTTTACAAAAAATGCATTTTTCAAAATTCAAGACAGACATAAGCTTTGCGTTTTTAATATAACATTGCTTGCATATGACTATTTGTTTGAACAACATAGAAGTTCACACGACGAATGTCTAATGAGCAAAAGCACCTCCAATCAAGGGGAAGGGCATGATCATTGTCCATCATTTGGGGCAGTCCAGTCAAGATTCAGAGAATCTCTCAAGATGCCAAACAGCCTGGGGCAAATCTCCACCTGGATCACTTGGGGCATTGGACGATCAAACGAAGATCTTCTGGTAGCATGACAACACAACCCTACTGACAGGGGAAACTCTCTCGTCCCGAGAATATGGAAATAGTCAAAAAGATACTACGCATGAACAAAAGACCCGCTAGGTTGACACACCTAGGCAAAAGTAAGGGCTTCCCGGCGAACCAAAAGGGTTCGGGCAAAAATAAGGGATGAAACGAAAAAAATTTGTACACCCGGCAAGTCGAAAACCTGAAAAGGCGACTTGGGCAAAAAAGGGTATCCCGGTGGACCGAAAACCCGAAAGGGCGGTCCAGGAAAAAATTAGGGATCAAAGCGTACGACTACGTCCTGGTATCTCGTCACTTGTCTACCAGAAGATTTGTCAATTACCCCCACAGGTGCCTTCTCCCACTGAAACTGGGGCAATAATGAGTCGTCTAAGCGATCTAATTGCTCTGTCCACCAAGGTACCAAGGTAAGTTCGGCTGAAGAACAACTAAGATGCCTTAATTCCCCAGAGAGCGAGCCAAGATTCAACAATTCTCCCCAAGCAGAGTCGGATTCCCATAAGCCCTACAAGGCACAATATCTCCAGCAGGTCAGCGATACTCTCCCCGAGCAGAGTTATACTCCGTCAGCCTTAAGGAAGTTGGATTACCCCCAGAAGATCTCAACATTCTTCAGCGGAGTCTACAAACATCCTCAACAAGCATCCCCGATAGTCTTGATCTAAGATTGTTCTCCGGCGGAATCTAGACATCCAGCGGAGCCCCTCCCCAGTACAGTCTAAAGTCTCCCCAGGAGAGTTGAATCAATCTCCCCAGTAGGAAGCTTATCCCCAGTAGATTCTGGAAGCTTATCCTTTGCAGAGCATATCTCTCCCCGTCTTTATTCAGAAGGTTATTCTTCGCCATAGCTTATAACTGGGTTATCCTCAGCTAATTGCCACGGAAAGGTCGTCCTCGGCGAAGTCTTCCTATCCCCAGCGGAGTTCCTCAAATCGCCAAAGCGTAACTCAACAATGGTATCCCCGGCGGAGTTCTCATACAACATCTCAGCGAAGTACCTCTCTTCCCACAAAGTATTTTCCCCAGCAAGATCGCTAGAGTAATTTTCCCCGCAGAGTAATCTCTCCAAGCTTATTCCCCAACGGGGTCATCTCCTCCTACCGGTTTATCCTTGCAATCATTTTCCCCAGCGGAAACAAAGAATTCTCTACTCTTCAAACATCAGCCTAGGATTAGCTCCCGGCATTCGTCAAGGATTTATTTTCCTAGACAAAAAATACATTCGCAAACATCACATTTTCATACATGATATAAACATCACATTCTACAATCCCATTGGTTATAAACGTCATGACACCGCGCATTCCATGCACCATGACATTGCATATAACTAATGTTTTGCCTTTTTTCAGGAAAGGTCAATACAAAGATGATTACTATCAACTATCGCAATCCCAGATTCGATTCCTGTATCTAGCCAGGGCATGTCCATGAGCGATTGATTGTGGATTCGATACCTGTATCCGGTCAGGCATGTCTACGTTAAAAAGATTAAAGAGATAGCTTGGAAATGCTCCAGATATGGATGTTGTTCTTTTTCTTATTCAAAATACCTTTCTAGATATGGTTCAGATGTGACCCAGGCATGGCGACGTTCTGATACTTATTCCAGATTTCTTCTCAGATATAACTTAGAGATGCTCCGGGCACGGAGGCTGTTCTGTTGTTTATTCAGAGATCACCTTTCTAGATATAGTTCAGATGTGACCCAGGCATGGCGACGTTCTGATACTTATTCCAGATTTCCTTTCAGAGATAGCTTAGAAATGCTCCAGATATGGATGCTGTTCTTTAGCTTATTCAAGACTCCTTCTAGAGATAGTTCAGATGTGACCCAGGCATGGCGACGTTCTGATACTTCTTCCAGATTTCCTTTCAGAGATAGCTTGGAAATGCTCCAGATATGGATGTTGTTCTTTTGCTTATTCAAAACTCCTTCTAGAGATAGTTCAGATGTGACCCAGGCATGGCGACGTTCTGATACTTCTTCCAGATTTCCTTTCAGAGATAGCTTGGAAATGCTCCAGATATGGATGCTGTTCTTTTGCTTATTCAAGACTCCTTCTAGAGATAGTTCAGATGTGACCCAGGCATGGCGACGTTCTGATACTTATTCCAGATTTCCTCTCAGAGATAGCTTGGAAATGCTCCAGATATGGATGCTGTTCTTTTGCTTATTCAAGACTCCTTCTAGATATGGTTCAGATGTGACCCAGGCATGGCGACGTTTTGATACTCATTCCATATTTCCTTTCAGAGATGGCTTGGAAATGCTCCAGATATGGATGCTGTTCTTTTGCTTATTCAAGACTCCTTCTAGATATGGTTCAGATGTGACCCAGGCATGGCGACGTTCTGATACTCATTCCAGATTTCCTTTCAGAGATGGCTTGGAAATGCTTCAGATATGGATGCTGTTCTTTTGCTTATTCAAGACTCCTTCTAGATATGGTTCAGATGTGACCCAGGCATGGCGACGTTTTGATACTCATTCCAGATTTCCTTTCAAAGATGGCTTGGAAATGCTCCAGATATGGATGCTGTTCTTTTGCTTATTCAAGACTCCTTCTAGATATGGTTCAGATGTGACCCAGGCATGGCGACGTTCTGATACTCATTCCAGATTTCCTTTCAGAGATGGCTTGGAAATGCTCCAGATATGGATGCTGTTCTTTTGCTTATTCAAGACTCCTTCTAGATATGGTTCAGATGTGACCCAAGCATGGCGACGTTCTGATACTCATTCCAGATTTCCTTTCAGAGATGGCTTGGAAATGCTCCAGATATGGATGTTGTTCTTTTGCTTATTCAAGACTCCTTCTAGATATGGTTCAGATGTGACCCAGGCATGGCGACATTCTGATACTCATTCCAGATTTCCTTTCAGAGATAGCTTGGAAATGCTCCAGATATGGATGCTATTCTTTTGCTTATTCAAGACTCCTTCTAGATATGGTTCAGATGTGACCCGGGCATGGCGACGTTCTGATACTCATTCCAGATTTCCTTTCAGAGATAGCTTAGACATGCTCCAGATATGGATGCTGTTTTCTTGCTTATTCAAGACTCTTTCTAAAGATAGTCCAGATGTGACCCAGGCATGGCGACGTTCTGATACTCATTCCAGATTTCCTTTCAGATATAGCCTAGAGATGCTCCAGATCCGGACGCCGTTCTATTGCTTATTCAGATTCAAACTTCTAAAAGACAACTTAGAGATGCTCCACCCCGGATGCTCTTCTATTGTTCAGTCCAGATACGATCCAGATTCGGATGACGTTCTGTCGCTCATACAGATACAGTATAGATATACCCCAGACACGACGGTCGTTCTACTGTTTATTCAGACGTCAACAACTAGATATAGGCTAGATATGCTCCAGGCACGGAAGCTATTCTATTTCTTATTCAGATTCAGTCATCCGACAGTCTCCAAATGGCATCTATAAGCCCATTCCCGACAAGGTTCTGTCACACTTCCAGATGGCATCTATAAGCCCATCCTCCTATCCATCATCTCTCCAAATGGCATCTTTAAGCCCATTCCCGCTATCACACTGCTGATACTCTACTATGTGAGTGCAAATTTCTGGGCACTCTAGTGTTCAATCATCTTCCACCTTCGGATCACGAAAGGCACACAAGCCAATCTACATCCTCAGGTCTAAGAAGATTGAACAGGGGCAACTGTTGTACCCCAAAATTTGCCCTCCCATATTCTTCAAAGTTTTGACAAGCATCACCTCAAATGGTTCAAAGTCTACTCAAGGGCTACACAGTCAACCACTCTCCTAAGCCAGTCAAACTAGGGTTTTGGTTCTTGCAAAGAAATTTGAGGTTTTCAAGGGCTCAATCAAGTCCCATATGCTCATATACATTGTCAAGCACCTACATGTCAAGTTTCAAGGCTCACAAGGTCAAGTTGCACAGTCAAAGGTCCTAGTTGCTCCACAATCAACTGTAGGGGTAAAATGGTCATTTGGCAGTCAAAAGTCAAAATTTTTGGTCAACATCTTATTTTGAAGCCACAATCATCATTTGATCAAGTCTTGATCATGATTCCACAAGAATGGCTCAAAAACCATCAAGATGCAAAAGTTTCCATTTTTGGACAGCTAAAAAGTCAACTGTAACTTGACCAAGGCATAACATTTTCATGGTTCATCAGAAAAATCCCATCCAATGCTCATCTTGAAGGGGAAGACATTTCCTATAACTCATCTTCACATTCCAAGTCCAAGAAATGCTCTTACAAAAAGTTATCAATTTCAACATTATAGGTCATTTTCAAAAGTCAACAAAAAGGCACTTTGAGTCAAAGACCATAACTTGAGATTGGTAAATCAAAATGACATGGGACCAAATACATTGGTTAGAGGACTTCAAGACCTTTCCAAAATGTCCAAGAACATGTTCATAGCTTCAAAATTGTGCAAGATATGCATTGGAGAAGTTGAGAAATTTTTGTGAAAGGGCCAAAGTCAATTATCCTTGAAACTTCATTTTTGACAAAAAGGGCCCACTTTTTCCACTTGATTCAGCTTTGCCATACCTCCCACGTGTCCCATGTTTTATTTCAAGAATAAAAATTAATTTTTCTATTTTTGTTTAATTTTATTTGATTTAATTCATTTTAAATCTTTAAAATTCAAATAAAAATCAAGAAAATTAATGGGAGGATATTTTGTGGTTTGAATAGCTTTGATACACCATAAAACATATACCAAATTCGTTCAAGACCTATTTCAAGCAAAAAAATTCAAATTTGGAGCAAATATGGCAAGTTATTTCAATGGTGATTATGGAGAAAATCAAAACTTCATTGCAAGGCTTAAAAGCTCCTTAATGTGACTGATTCTCATCCAAGCCTATATATACAAGCCTTGCAAGCCTCATTCAGAACCTAAAAAAAAGGAGAGTGTGCACAAACGGCCAGAGGAAAAGTTCAAAATTTGTCCAAAAAAGTGAGAGATCTAAAGCGGTGTTGCAAACATTTTCAGATCAAAACAAGCACGTGGCTTTCTTCCTTGCCACTCCCTGAAGCCAAAGCAACCACAAACGCGTCCTAAGGTCCACTACCAAGCGCTGTAAGTTGTCTCAAACTCACCCCTGTACACGAAATCATGTTTCTCCATTCTTGCACTTTTTTCTGGAAAATAATAGCATATTCATACTCCATGCCTAATTTCCAATGTAACTGCTATATTCAATTTCATTTTTAGGCTTCGTATACCAATACCCGTGCCTAGGGTTCGTTGGTTTTGTTTTTAGGTATTTTGTCTACAGGTGAAATTGGGACAAACCATAAGCATAGACGTGATCAGGAGACATGGACGATCACAACCATGGGCTTAGATGGAATTTTTGATGCCTAAGGATGATTTTGAGTAAAACCTCCAAAATCCGGCCTTCACCTCCTTGGTTTAGCATTTCTTTTCTTATTTTCTTTCCTTTTATTAATTATTATTATTATTTAGTTAGTTCACAAATAATTATTTTCATAAATTCAGAAAAAAAACAAAAAAAATGTAATTATTATTATTATTATTAATTTCACTTTAGTAATTATTTTTGTAAATAAAATACTAACAAATTAATTAGTTTAATTAGTTAATTTTAACCTTTTTTCACAATAAATAAAAACAAATTTAGACTTAGGCTTTTTCTTTTGACATTTTTAATTCTTTTTTTTATTTTATTTCATAAAAACATAAAAAAGGTCAAAAAATATTTTCTTGTAATTAAAATAATTAATTAGTTTTCAATTTCATTTAATTACCAAAAAAAGACAAAAAAATTAATTCCCTTTTCTTTATTCGCGCGTATTTAATTTGTTCGATTATTATGTAATTGCTCCGGATATGTAATAGTAAATAGGACTTTTTTACTGTTTTTTTATTTTCCGCACTTATTTACTTAAAACGGGTCTTTGTAAAGATTTGGCGATGTATAGACCCGCGCCTTGTAATAGCGTAGGATTTACGTTTTCCGTACTTTAATTTCCGCACCCCTTAATTGCTAAATTTTGCATGAAAGAATGAATGGCCCAAATAAAATCAAAGCGTAGATCACCATAATGCATGACAAGATAAAACATAACTGAAAACAATACACAAATTCACACACCACTCTTAGGGTACGCCTCACTGTTGCCTTGCCCCTCGAAACGTGGTCGTCGAGTATAGGACGTTTTAGTAAGTCCTTATGTCCATGAACATGGCATAAGGGTAGCTTCTAAGGTGTCCTACTATTGCTCTGGTGACCACACTGCTGCCTTGCCCCTCGAAACGTGGTCGTCGACTATAAGACGTCTTAGTGAGTCCTTATGTTCCATTGATCTAGTTGCCTCAAAACGGTTGCCTCGAAACAAGTTGCCTCGGAATAGTCGCCTCGGAATAAAAGATCAATGGCATACGGGTAGCTCCCAAGGTGTCTTACTGTTGCTCGGTGACCACACTGTCCCTACAAACTCGAATTGACCCGAACACCTCCAACGGTGGTGCTACCTACCTCTCAATGGTGGGATGGCACTACCTTAAGGACATTAACACAGTCTAATTCCTTAGGGTAGGTAGATGACTCGTAGATACTTGCTCTAATTCAAAAAAAATCAAAAACTTCTTTTCACACCGACACTTTTCAAAAAAGCTTTCAAAAACAACTTTTCAAACACTCTTGAGGACTGATACAAGAGTCGATCTGAAACTTTCAAAGAAACTTTTTCAAACCCACTCACCTTGAAAAGCAAACAAACATTTTTGAAAACACAAATGAGCAAGTATCTAAGAGCCCATGGATAACCATGGATAGAAAGGGTGCTAACACCTTCCCTTTCTATAAATCTACCTCCCGAACCGAGAGCAATCTCATAAGGACTTTTTCTGTGCTTTTGTCCTTTCCATATTGGAGAAAATAAAAGACGGTGGCGACTCTTGCTTCCGCGACATTTCGCGAACCAGCGTTAAACAGTCAGTTCCAGATCCACCGATCACACAGACCCTTGAGACCCTTGAAATGGGTTAGTCCTTATGCAGGATGTATGCAATGTTATGATGTTATGATGTCATGATAAAGGCACACCACAAGTATTCACAAAAGGCAAACATGATAAGGCACACAAGTCACACAAGAGCCCTTAGATTTCAGGCCAGCATGAAGTTTAGGTACTACCCTCTTTCAGTTTTAGTTGGTTAAGACCTGTCCTAAAAATAGTAACCGGGTTCTAGAGGATCTCAATATCACTGACTACCCTCAATCGGTCATAACTCCAGCTTCGCAACCTTTTCTTGTGGCCGGAACCATCACGAGAGTTTAGCCTCAATGAGTGTAGCATACTGCTACTGTTCTATGGCCAAGTTGGTCAATTTAAGGTTCTAAGGTCAGTTGGTGCTTAATGACTCCTCAGAAGACCCATATTCTCCTTGTTCCAACACAAGGGATATCGGTACACACCAAGGTGTCACACCAACGTAGCTACTGCTTCACCCGTGTCGGTCTACGCCGGACAGGTCCCTCACAGTTTATTGCTACCTAAAGGGTATTCCCCAGATCCGGGTTAGGATCTATGAAACTCCAATACAAGCCCACAATATTAAAGCAAACAAGGCATACAATTTGAAAACATAGAATGATCTAATCCTAAGGTACACCTCACTTATTAATATTAGTCCCCAACAGAGTCGCCAGTTCTGTGATCGGTGGAAATAGAACTGACTGTTTTTTAATGCTGGTTCGCGAAATGTCGCGGTAAGCAAGAGTCGCCACCGTCTTTTATGTTCTCCAACAAGGAAAGGACAAAAGCACAGCAAAATTCCTTTTCGAGATGTTTCTCGGGTTCAGGAGGTAGATTATAGAAAGGGAAGGTGTTATCACCCTTTCTATCCGTGGTTATCCACGGGCTCTTAGGTACTTGCTCACTATGTTTTCAAAAAGTTTTTGCTTTTCTTGTGTTTGTGGGTTTTGAAAAAGTTTGTTTGGAAAACTCCGACTTAACTCTTGTATCTGTCCTCAAGAGTGTATGAAGTATTTGTTTGAAAAACTTTTGTCAGAAAAGTGTAGGTGCGAAAAGTTGTTTTTGTTTTGAAAGAGCAAGTACCTTAGAACCTCTACCTACTCAAAAGGAATTAAGCTGTGTAAATGTCCTTTAGACAGTACTATCCCACTATTGAGAAGTAGGTAGCACCATCGTTGGAGTTTTCGGGTCAATTCGATTATAGGGACATGTGGTAACCAAAGCAATAGTAGGACGCCTTAGCGGTAACCCTAATGTCCTAGATCCTTTTTTATCCGAGGCAACCGTTTCGAGGCAACTTGGATCTTTAGACAGGAGGGCGACCTCTAAAACACCCTATACTCAATGACCACGTCGAGGCAACCAAGTGAGGCGTACCCTAAGAGTGGCATGTGCACGTGTGTCAGGATTCAATTAAATTTATCTTTGCATATGTTATGGTGAGCTACGAGTTGATTTTAATTTCAGAGAAGTCTTGTCATGCATAACAGTTAATAGTTGTGCGGAAAGTAAATTGCGGAAAGTAAATCTAAGCTATTACAAGGCGTCGGGTATTTACATCGCCAAAAGCAACCCTTGAAAAGTAAATGCGAGAAAATAAAAGAAAGCGATAAAAAGTCCTAATTAACGCTATTACATCCGTGGAGCAATTACATAATGATAAAAAATAATATGCGCGAATAGAAATTAAATCGGAGAAGTCCTTAGGGTTTTGACCCTTTTTTGAGAAAAGAATGAATTTTTGGTTATTTTGCATTTAATTAAATTAATCCTAAAACTAATTAATTAGTTTGAAAGAAATGTTTTTTAAGTTTTTTATGTTTTTAATGAAAATAAAATAAAATAGTTAAATATATTAATTAACCTAATTCTACATGGATTTTATTTATTGTGAAACAAAAAGTTAAAATTTGACCTAATTAACTAAATTAATCTATGTTGGTATTTATTTACAAAAAATAAAGTGAAATTAATAGTGAAATTAATAAATAATAATAATATTTTAGTTTTCTGAATTTATTATGAAAATAATTAATTATGTTAATTAAATAATAATAATAATAATAATAATTAGTAAAATAATTAAATGGGAAAAAATATAAAAGAGGAATAATAAACCAGGGGGGTGCTGGCCCAATAGAGAGGTTAATCTGGAAATTTGAAGGCCCATTTGTTTCAAGCCTGTTTGACTTTCTGAGATCGTCCACATGTGCATTGACTGGGAGTATCATGGTCCTTCATCTTTGGCCTTCAAATTTGCTTTGCAAGCCACTTGGCGTATGGACAATTGAGATGCATGGTAGACCACAAGGCATAAGGCATACTGGATAAGCTGCAAGAAAATAGCAATAATAATTTTGGGGGACCTGGGATTCGAACCCAGGTCCCAATGATCAATACTCCAATGCCTTAACCACTCCAACTGCACGCTTTATTCGTTAGTAAAAGAAAAATCAATTATCATATTAACAAACACACAAATATGCTGTAACACAAAAACACGCGTGCCCTTTTTTGAACTGACCAATAGTATATCAACAACTCATCATCTTCTTCCTTCGCCTGCATAAAAACACATTAGATAGCGGGGGGTTTTAACCCCTACTATATGACACGAGGAATAATAGCGATTAGGGCTGTGATTAATATAAATATTTCGCGAATAGTCCAATGAGTTCGTCTGGTTCTCACGATTCCAACCATCTATCTTAGGAGTCCTGATTTTTCTGGATTGTAAAGCCCTAATTTGAAAGCTTATGAACCCTAAAATTCAACCATGGCAACTTTTGATTCTGTGCGTTTTAATCTAATTCAGTTATACCATCAGCTTCATATGAGTTCTAGCAATGCAAAACAAACACAAAAGCACGTTAAATATGCATGAATTGAACTGCACGATTCTGAAAATAAAATGCAAACCGTGACTCTGTTCTTGATGATTCTTTGAGCTTCAATGCTTGGTTTTGATTGCAAAACGTCCCTGAGAACTCCTGCAATAGATTAGAATTAACAAAAGTCTCTAAATCGCCCTGGAATATAGAAATCAGTTTTGCAATTTTCTTTGAATTTTCTTGAATTGGTTATGGCTTTTTCTGCAGAGATTTCACGTGTGCATGATTAGGGTTAGCTTGTGTATATATAGGAGAATGAAATTAGGTCAGAATCTTGCAAAGAAATCCATGGAATGATGATTTGAATATTTGATTGGAAATCACATATTTTTGAATCTTCATGATTGAAGAAAGTTGCCAATTTGGGAGATATTGCATCTTTGACTTGGTGCACGAAATTGCCAGCCTTTTTAGGTCATTCTTGCTTCACAAAAAGATTGAAAAACCATATCTTTATATTTCCCTACAATTTAAATTAATTAAATGAATTAATATTGATTAAAAATCCAATTAATTAATAAAAAATAAGAAAATAAGTTCAAATAAGCTTGATGGGTCGTTCATAAGTCATGGATAAAGTTTCAAGAAGAAATTTGAGGCCCATTAGCAAAAACAAGGTGTTTTGAGCAAAGTTGACTTTTGCAAATTCACAAAAATTTCCCAACTTCTCCAATGCATATCTTGCTCAATTTTGATCATATGAACATTTTCTTGGACATTTTGGAAAGGTCTTGAAGTCCTCTAACCAATGCCTTTGGTCCCATGTCATTTGGATTTACCAATCTCAAGTTATGGTCTTTGACTTAAAGTGTACATTTGTTGACTTTTGAATTTGACCTATAATGTAGAAATTGACAACTTTTTATGAGAGCATTTCTTGGACTTGGAATGTGAAGATGGATTGTAGGAAATGTCATCCACTTCAAAATGAACATTAGATGGGATTTTTCTGATGAACCATGAAAAAGTTATGCCCTGGTCAAGATACAGTTGACTTTTCTACTGTCCAAAAATAGCAATCTTTTGTATCTTGATGATTTTTGAGTCATTCTTGTGGAATCATGATCAAGACTTGATCAAATGATGATTGTGGACTCAAAATAAGATGTTAACCAAAAATTCTGACTTTTGACTGCAAAATGACCATTTTGCCCTTGCAGTTGACTGTGGTTCAAATGAAACTTTTGACTGTGCAAATTGGCATTGTGAGTCTTGAAACTTGGCATGTAGGTGCTTGAGAATGCATATGGGCCTATGAGACTTGATTGAACCATTGAAAACCCCAAATTCCTTGAAAGAACCAAAACCCTAATTTCAGCTGTCTTAGGAGGTGGTTTGAACTGTACAACTCTTGAGAAATCTTGAACAATTTGAGGATCATTCTTGACAAATCTTGAGGAATATGGGAGGGAAAATTTTGGGGTACAACACATACCATCTTTAATGAATGCATGTGACACTGACATGCAACAACATAATTTCACATTGATTATTCTTACCTATCAATGCCACTCCAATACAGGCCATCATCATCATTATCATGCATATCATGTCACACAATCAAAACATTCATGCAACATCATCTTACTCAATCACAATACCAATCATAGCATGTTACTCATGAATATTCACACAGATAGGCATCAATGTTGGCAAAATAATTAGATATTGTATTCCCATTTATTTTTATAGAATATGAAATAATTTTAACTTCGTAATTATCCAAATGGCGCGTCAAACGGACACCCGAGGCAAAAGTTATAGAGTTTTCAATTTTACAAAATTATGTCTAACACAGTGGTAATCAGTTACTGCCATACCAGTAACCGGTTACTATACGAGACATTAACGAATCACACAAAATCCTTCAGCGGTAACCGATTACCTCAATACCAGTAACCGGTTACTGCGCAAGTCAGTAGCTCTATTTTTCAAAGTCTGCCAGCGATAACTGGTTACTGCATTACAGTAACTAGTTAATGCGTAACACAGTAGCCTATTTTGCTCAATTTTTCACGTGGTAGCCGGTTACCACCAGACCAGTAACCGGTTACCACTGTTGCGGAACTCAAAAATCTACAACTTTTCCAAATGCGATTTTCAATGTTTCAACACCAAAATTCTTAGTTTTTCCAGCAAAAACTATCTTTCAATCATGCTAATTATTTACCAACACATACCTAATGATTCCAACCAAAACACATCATCAATTTCACAAACAATCATACAAAAAAAGCATCAAAACTCAACAATGGGAGAAAACACCAAGAACACCAATTAGGGAGAAATTAAAACATACAACCATGGGATCTAAACTCTACCATACCCCATATTAGGAAACCCATTATAGTATTAGAATCCCCCTTACCTTAGACTTTTGTTGATTCCTGATTCCTACGGTGAACCTTCTTGCCCTAGCTTTGAGTGCTCTTTCTCCTCTTCTCACTTCTACGCTTTTTCACTGTTTCTACGTTCTAACTCTCTTCTCTTCCCAATCTCTTTTTATTCCAACACTAACTTAAATATTCTCAATTAAATAATTATTTAATAAATTCTCCAATAATAATAATAATAATAGTAATCCTATTATCCTACTAATAATCTTATTTAATTATTATAAAATGATAATAAATCTAATATTTAATCCAAATAATACTAGTAGCTAATTATCTCTCTCACCCCCTTGTTTCTACATTTTAAGTCATACACCCATATCACCTCAACTTATATAATTTCTAAATCCTCTAATTCTCGCAATTTGCATCACAACATATCATAAAATATTCACCAATGCATACAAATACACCGCATCATCTAATTTTTAAATAAAATAATTCTAAATAATTCAGGGTGTTACAACTCTCTCCCACTTAGAATATTTTTGTCTCGAAAATCCACTTGATACTAAAAACTCCGGATACGACTCTCCATCCTTCCTTCTAACTCCCACGTCATGTTTTGCGTCATTTCAAGTATCACTAACCAACATTCCACTTAGTCAACCATCATGATCCCACAAAATTCCTTGCTATCGGATTATGAACGCATTGGTTCGTCTCACTCCCCGTCCCATCATCTTAGTGTATTACGGTGGTAGAACTGACATGTTTTACGTTTTATCGCAAATGTTCCAAATAGCAAGAGTCGCCACCGACTTTTCTTTTATTCAATAAGGAAAGGGTGAAAAGAACAGGAAAGACCTTCGAGAAATTTCTGAGTTCGGGGGGGGGGGGGGGGGGGGTAGGTTATGAAAAGGGAAGGTGTTAGCACCCTTTTCATTCGTAGTTATCTATGGGCTCTTAATCGCTAGCTCACTTTAAAAAGGATTTGTGTATGTGTTTGTTTGAAAATATTTTGAAAAATGCCTAAGTACGACAACTTTGTAATGATTCTTGTATCAGTTAAGAATGCGTACAAAGTGTTTATTTTTTGAAAATATTTTAGAAAAGTGTTTTGTGTGAAAAATATGTTTTGAAAAGTGTGAGCAAGCGATTACGAGCTATCTACCTACTCAAAGATATTTTGTGTTATTTTTCCTCCTCCTTTAGATAGTGTTATACTACCATTAATTAGTAGGAAGGCCATCGTTGGATATGAAGGGACAAAAGCGGGTCATCGTACAGTCATAAAGGCAACTCGTAAGGGCAATTTAGCAATGTATCGTGAGGGACTAAGATCGTTTACCGAAGGCAGCATCGAGTGGGACATCGAGGGACTACGATCTTTTTAATCAAGGGTCTTTGCTAAAGCGTCCCCACGTTCGAGGGACATGGCTGTTTTCTGAGGCAACGAGTGAGGTTATCCTAGAGGTGACTGTGTGAAGAGTGATTTAATTCAGTTTATTTATCTTGCATTTAGGGTTTTCTATGTTTGCTTTTATATCTTGCCATACAATCCTATTAAGCTAAACAATTATGAGGAAAGTGGTAAATTGTAGAAAGTAAAGGGTCTTACGCTATTACAAAGCTTCAGGAAAGGGGATACAAGCAGCAAAATTGGGGGGGGGGGGAGAGAGTAAAACCCTAATTTAAACTATTATAAACCGTAGTAGTTACATAATCGGAAAAAGAATGTGAAAATAATAAAGTACGCGAAGATTGTAAAATAAAGGGAAAAAGAAAATTATTTTATGCTTTTGATAGAAAAAAAATGATTTGATGATTAACCTAAAACCTAGTTAATTTTAATTAATTAATAAAAATAATTGATTAATTAAGAAAACCCTAAATTAATTTTGATTAAAAGAAAATTTAGGGAAAAACCTAAAAAAAACTAAGTTAATTAATTAAATGAAAAAAGTTAAATTAATTTAATTAAAAAAATTAGTTAAGTTAATTAATTAAAAAAAACCTAAGGTCTAAATTAATTTTAATTAAGAAAAAAAGTTAATCTAATTATGTTTTTAAAAAATAATAATAATTTAAATAAAATAAAATATAAAAAATTGAGACTGGGCCTGTATTGAAGCAAACCGGGGGTATGAGGAAAGAAATTCAATAGGCCTAAAACAACAAGCCCAATATGGATGCGTTCGATCCAGTGTGGCTTCCAAGGAGGGTTCACCATGGTCCAGCAGATCTGAGGCGTCAGATCTGAACTTGTGGAGATCTGATGGTGATGAGATGAGGCGCACGGTGGACGCATGAGGGTTAGCTACGTTGAATCTGCAAGAGAACAAAAATATGAAAAACAAAATACAAGAGGCAGGGATCAAACTTGTGCCCTGGTATAACAATACCTTATCATGCGTGCTTCTACCGTTGGGGCGGATGTACATCCATTAACATAAATGAATCAAAACATATATAATATACAAATGAATGTATTGACCAGAGAGGCGTCGTGGCCCTAGCTTCCGTCGTCTTCTCCGACCTGCCTTTTCATTAAACTTTCAAAAACATATTAAAATGAAAGATCTAATAACTTAGATCCACTAATTAACATGCTGCGATTTCAATGGCATGGTTAGTTGGGATTGAAAATGCCTCTACCATCCAATTCAATGTTCAACGTTTTTTGAGCCCTAACAATGGTGAAACGTGATTTCTGCGTCAAATCTCACATGTAATGCGTAAATCATATTCTAATGGTGCATATGAATAGATTTAATATGTTAGAAATGATCGAAAATATATAAAATCAAGGATTATAAATTTACCAAACTTGCCAATCGGTGTAGTTGAGATATTGTGTTCTGGCGCTTGAGGGATTCAGCTGTGGACCTGGATAAACTCCTTTGATCCTCAGGAAGTGATTGCTAGCCTTAGTTTAGATTGAGAGTGGCTGGAAACTGAAGCACGAATTTTGCACTTTTCTTTGAATTTTGTTAATTCTTTAGGGGTGTGTTTGAGACAGTTTTTTTCGTCTGTTGTTGGTTTGAGTTGTTGTGTATATATAGGACAATCAAATTAGGTTAACAAAAGTGGAAGGAATCATATCATTAAGAGGTGAAGATTTTGATTGAAAATTTGTATGGAAACTTGCTATTTTTGGCTCAATCTTGCACCAATCAACCTTGCACGAATTTGACAGCTTGCACATGTAATCTTGGGCCTTAAATATGATCCATAACAAAGCCCACATGTCTTAACCTATTGATGTTATATTTTATTTAATTTATTTTGTATTTAATTGAATAAAAATAAAAATAAATAAAATAAAAGTGCATGAATGGATTTATGGGTCCTTAAACATGTCATGAACACGTTTGGATTTGGAAACTTAGGCCCAGTAGCACAAAATTACAAATTTGCTCAATTTGGAATTCATGCATTCTCTCAAAATTGCCTAACTTGCAATGATCACAACTCTCCCAGTTTCCATCTTTTGAAGGTGATTTGGAACTTTTTGGAAATCTCAAGATGTCCTCTACAATCTCTATGTTAAAATTTTTGCTTTTGAATACTTTATCTTGATGTAAGTTGCCTTGACAAAAAGTGTCTTTATGTTGACTTTTGAAATGACCTATAATGTATTGGCTTATATTTCTCAAATGAAGCATTTTTGGACTTGATATTAGAGAGAAAAATTTGTAGAGAATTGAATTCCCTTAAAAATGAATTGTGGTTTGGGAAAAGATGATGAAGCATGTGAAAATTATGCTTGGTCAAAGTTCAGTTGACTTCTCCTAAGGAAACCCTAATTTGGCAACTTTTGAATTTTGATGATTTGAGGGATTTTCTTGAGAAATCATGATTAAAACTTTTTCAAATGATGAACGTGACTTCAAAACGATGGTGTTGACCAAAAATCTTGAGGTTTTACTGTATGTTGACCATAGTTGACTTTTTACCCAATACAGTTGATTTTCAATCATCTGAGCCATTGACTGAGCAAACTTTTGATGCAAGACTTAAAATTTGTCACGAGCATTCCTAGGGACATATGAAGAACCATGAAAACCACTTGAGACCTTGGAATCCCAATCTTCTTTGAGAAATACAAAACCCTAGTTGTGAGTATATTGCTTAGGAGGAGAATTTGTCTGATCGATTCTTGAGCCACCTTGAGCATTTGAGAACCCTAGGAAAATGTCTTGATGAAAATGAGAGGGAAAATTTTGGGGTACAACAGATGCCTCTGTTAAATATTCTTAAACTTGAAGAGTAAGATTGGCATGCCCGCTGTGATACGGTGGGAGAACTGACTTGAGGTTTTGCGTTTGTATTCGCAAATGTTTCGGTTGAGCAAGAGTCGCCACCGACTTTTTATTTTATCCTAAGGAAAGGTTAAAAAGCACAGCAAAAAACCTTTTGAGATGTTTTCTTGGGTTCAGGGAGTAGATTATAGAAAGGGAAGGTGTTAGCACCCTTTCTATCCATGGTTATCCATGGGCTCTTAGTTACTTGCTTAGATCACTTGCCTTTTACTTTCAATTGTTTGAAATGGTGCTTGAGTGTGTGGGTTTGAAAAATGTTTTTGAAAAGAAGCCAATGTGGTGGCAACCTTTGTAATGATCCATGTGGGGATGTATACAAAGGTGTATATCTTTTTAAAAAAAAGGTTTTCATTTGTTTTTGAAAGTTTGTTTTGAAAGTGTTGTGAGGTGTGGTTTTGAAATTAGGCAAGTGTTTTGTTTTGCAAGTTTGATTCAAGTAACTAAGAGGTTATCTACTCCTAAATTTCTCAAAAGACTATTGCTATGTTTTAACCCTTTTAACAAGTTTGTTCCACCATTGTATTTGGTGGACAATCTTGTGTTAGGATGTGAAAGGGACAGGCGCGGGTCATCGTTTAGACCATAATTGCAACGGCGTTAAATGTCTTTGGGCAATTTTCTTTAAGGGACTTGATCATTTGTTTTTGTTTGTTTTGAAAAGTTTTATCGAGGGACTATGATCATTCAAATTGTTTGCTTTGCCCAAAGAAGTTCAACATACAATATGGCCCATTTTGAAAGGCAACAAGTGGAATACCCTAGGGGTGCAAGTGTGAGATGTGTTGTTTATTTTCATGCTCATTTATCTTGTATTAGGTCAAACTATTTTTTTATCGTTTTTTCGCATACAAACCCTAATTCTAACATGTTATCATTAGAAAGCAATAAAGTGCAAAATTAAATTTACTAAGCTATTACAAAACCAAATATGGGAAGGGGGGTACAAATGTTCAAATGGGGATATTGACAAGAATTTAAATCTAAATTATTACATCATTTTGAATATTTGCAATTAATCAATGTACAAAAATTAAATAACAATGCAAGATGCAAAAGAAAGTGTTTTGTATATGTATGAGAAAAATATTATTTATGTAAAAGAGAAAAGAAAATAAAAATATATTATTTTTTGGAGTATTTTGAATTTAGGGCAAAAACCCTAATTTTAAAAGAAAATTTATTATTGTCTATTATAATACAAATATTTATTTATTATTTATAAAAATAAAAATAATGAAGTATATTATGAAAATGAGTATTTTTGTATCAAATATTAATAAAAATGAAAAATTCAAGTATTTTTATATTTTATCTTAAATATATTAATAAACATATATATATACATATATTAATTTCTTAAATATGCATTATGTGCAAAATATTTAATATTTAATATTTTAATAAAATAAAATAAAAAGAGTATTTTTTATGTGAAATATTTTCAGAAGGTAAAAAAAAAAAAAATGTATTTACACTACTTTTATATTTATTCTAGTAATAGTATATATATAATGTTTATGTATAAACAAAGGAAATAAACAAATAAATATGCAATAAATACAAAAAATGATGGAAAAAATATTTTCAAAATTTTAATATGCTGAGAAAAAATAAACAAGTCAAACAAAAAAGGAAAAAGTCAAAAATGTTAAAAAATGAACAAATGGGCTCAGGGGGTGTGAATCAAAAAAAGTGGTGTGAAGAGAAATAACTCAAAAGCCCAGCCCAAGAAGACACTGTCTTCAACCTTTGGCCAAGACTGAGTTCAAAAACGCGCGCCTCTTGCTTCAACATCAAGGTCCTGATTCTTTGATCCTTTGAACAAACTTCCAACACAAAACATGTAAAGCATAATCTCACGATTTTATACATATAAAGAACATGAACTAACTCTCAGAAATGAGAGAGAATTTCTTCTCTCCCAAATTTTAACCTAATTTTTGTTCAAAGTTCAGGCATCAAATTCTTGCAACACACATAATATAAATAAAATCTACTTATATGGGCATGTTCAGGGCAATGATTATGACATGTTCTCTTCACAAACCTAAAGCTAACAATGCCTTATAAGAGAGATACGAATTCAAAAACTCACCTGTTCAGTTGAAGTTCAAACTGGAAATGTAGGAACCTTCAGTGCAAGGTGATGATTGGAAAAGCTTCCTTGAGGTCCAGGGATGCTGTTTCAATGCTTACTTTGCCTTGAGAGCTTCTGAATCAAGCTATAGAACTTCAACTGCAAAAGGAAAAAATGAAAATGGTGGAAACTGTTAGAGGGATTACAGATCAGGTTTTAGGCCATGGTTAGCTTGCATATGTTGTAAGGAAGGTAGAGGAACAGGTTTGGTCAAGAATGCTCGAAGGGATTGAGAGATAGCACTCAATCTGCAGGGGTTGCCCTGTTTGAGCAGTTTCAAGGTGATTCTGAGATGGAGGGTGTGTTGGAGGTCAAAGGCTCGTGTGTTAGCTTGAATATGTTATTTGGAATGTGTTTGATAACTTTTCCCTTGTGTTTGTAAGCTGAGATGAGATATGGCACAAGTTATGCAATGTTACTTGAAAATGAAGCAAGCAAAGGTCACTTTGTGTTTTAGGTCAGTAGGGGCCTCTAATCCTGCTGCATAAGCCTCTCTTAATCAGAGCAATTTGCCCATAATCTTGTGCCAAAAGGATTTTGCTTGTACCTTCTTGATTTGCAATTGGACATAAAGTTAATCTTTTCAAAAATGGAAAGTTCACTTTATCTAAAAATGGATCAATCTTGTGTACAATGCTTGAACTCATGGAACAACACTTTGGCACAATGAACAAGCATTAAATTAAGGAGTGTAATTTGGTTTAAGGACCTGTAAAGTAGCACAAACTATGCTGAGTTCAAATTTGCAAAGTTATGGATATGGAACTTGGTCATGAACAAAGTGGTTTTTTGCTATATTGTGAAATTCGATTCTCTCTAACCATGAGGTTGTTTGAGAAGTTCTTGGACATTTTGGAAAGCTTGGAATGTGTACTACAATCCATCTTTGAAATGCAAATTGAAATTCCAAGTGGAAGGGTATGAAAAATGGCCTTGAAGTGGGGTAGAAAACCTTGTCAAAATAGGTTAAAATTTCACTAAGTTAAAAATGGTTTAGTGCCCTTATTCAAAAAATTGTAACTTGAGATACAAGCTTCAAATGAGAAAACTTTGTGAATCAAAGTTGTATATTATGCAACAAGCTACAACTTTCATGTTTTGACTTTTGTTTGAATCCAAATGGATCTTGGTGAAAAGATGGGGCAAAGTTGGGAAAAAAATTAGGGTTTTTCATAACTTAGAAAAATTCTAAGTTATGAAAAATTCCATTTTCTAACCCTAATTTGCATTTTGTGATTTCTTGGTGAACAAGTTTCATGATTTGGCAAGTTTTGATGAAAAATGAATCTTGACTCTTGATTTTGACCAAAAAGTCAAAGTTTGACTTTTCAGTGTACAGTCAAAATTGATCAATTGACTGGGAAATTCAACTGTCAATCTTGTGTACTTGGGATCTTTTGAGCTTGATGAATGTGTCAAGACCATTTCATTGAGTCCTTTAGGCTATATGTGAGCTTGGTTTGCTATTGGCTAGGTCAAACAGTCAAAAATTGCCTTTGTGCAGTCAAAACCCTAAAAATGACCATTTTGCCCTTTTGATGATCTGATCAAATTTCTTATGGAACTGTGATCCAAACTTGATCAAATGGTTCATGTGAGTTCATAATGTTGATGTGGATCAAATTTCATGAGGTTTGACTGTCAATTGGCCACAGTTGACTTTTTCCCCAATACAACTGATTTCTAGGTCAACTGTCCAATTGACTGGGCAAAACTTGGAATCAAGACTTGAAACTTGGTATAGGTAAACTTGGGAGTCCAATATGAAGCATGAAAGTCATCTTAGGCATTTTAGGTCAAAACATCCTTGGGCAAACACAAACCCTAATTTGAGTCCACAGTGCAAGAAGAAGTTTTGAGCAGAGGAAACCCTAATTGGATCTTGATCTTCAAAGGTCTTGTGATGAGAAAATGTTGAGGAAATGGGAGGGCAAATTTTGGGGTACAACACCCGCCATTCGTGACTTGAAGGTGGAAGATGGTTAAACACTTAAGTGCCAAGAAATTTGCACTTGCCTGTGCAAGAAGTAATGTTGTTGGTTGATAATATTGCTCGAATAGGCTTAAAGGTGCCATTTGGAGAGATGACAGAATGTCGTTGGACATGGGCTTGCAGATGCCATCCAAAGTAACTGTTATTAGGAGTGTCAGAATGAGTCTATGTTCGACTGTATTTGAGAAGTATACTAGAACCTGTGTTGCAAGGAGTCTACGCCTAACTGTATCCAAATAATTGTCAGAATGAATCGCCGGTTGATTGTATCTGAAGAATGCTTTCCAGAATGACTCTCTGGGGAAGGTCTTTTGAGTAACTACTTGTCAGATTTAGTCTCTGAGGGGAGTGTTTTCCAGATTTAGTCTCTGAAATAAATGCTTGTCCTGTATATAATTGCCCCATCCTGTTTTGGGAATTGATCTACAATTTGTTTTTGTTGGTAAACCCGTCCTATTTCTGGAATTCATACCACCTGGTAATAGAGATAGTCGCCCCGTCATCTTTCTAGAATTGATCTTCACCTGGTCATAAAGATAGAAAGATAGTTTTCTCGTCCTATTTCAGGAGTTAATCTTTGCTTGGTCGTATAGATAGTTTCCCCGTCCTGTTTCTGGATTTAATCTTCAACCTGTTCAAGTAGATAGTCGCCTCGTCTTGTTTCAAAAATTGATCTACAATTTTCTTTCACAGATACTTGCCTTATCTTGTTTCAGGGATTAATTTGTGTCTGGTCATCTTGATAGTTACCCTATCTTGTTTCAAGAATTAACTTGGGACTTACTTTTTGTTGGTCATAGAGATAGTTACCCCGTTTTGTTTCGGGAATTAATCTCTGACTTGGCCACATAGATAGTTGCTTCATCTTGTTTCGAGAATTAATCTTAGACATGTTTGAGAATTGTTGATGATATTCGTCTATTTGCAGACTTTACCTAAAAAGATAAAGAGTTAGATGTATGCAATGTCATGATGTATGAAGTGCATTCTATAATGATGTTCTCAAAGTAAACGAGAGTGTTATATGTGTTTCGTATGCATATGTTATGATATTTGTAAATGATGTATGAATGTGAAATGTCGTTGAAGTGTATTAGTAGTTTTGTATAACATCTCTGACTTGGGAAAATAAATCCACAACTGTTGTCGGGGATGAAGAATATGTGTAATCTTCAATCTTGTCTAGAATGTCTCCGTTGGGAATTCCTGTTTTCTATTTGAGGAAACTCCGCTGGTGTAGCGGTAGAAATTTTGAGACTAAGCCATTGGATTGACTTAACTCGCCCAGATGAAATAAAAATCGCCACAATGCTTTATTATTTCCAAAGGAATGGGAAAAGAGCGAATAACCCAAAAAGAGGGGGAGAGAATCTAAGTTCGGGGGTTGGTTATGCAAAGGGAAGGTATTAGCATCCTAAACATCTACGGTACTCCACAAGAACCTCTTTGTATATTTGTGTATTTCGGCTATAAATGTTGTATAAAAAATAGATGGTGGAGGTGAGAAAAGAAATATATTTTTTCACAATTGTTTTGCACCCGCCTCGGTTTGGAATCTTTAGTGCCTACGTACCACCTTCCATGCAATAGGGGATCAGGATACTCGTAGTCCACCTTTAAAATTTAAAAACACAAGTGTGTTGGTTAATTTTAAGAGATAAGACATCATCATCATATTCATGTGGAAAACATACCTACTACCCACGATTATGAGAAAGGAGAATTTATGTCATATCAAAGTGGATGATATAGCTTGGATTTTAAAATTAACAAAGCCTCACTCAACACCCAAGTGGAAAATATCTCACATCACTACATTTGTAGAAGTATAGTAGCTCGCAACACTATAAGGATCGACAAGAGTCTAATCTTTTGAGAAAAATTTTAAGGTAAAAAGCCGAAGTGGAAAAATGGTTTGAGTGAGATTGTTTGACTTTTAGTCTTCTCACAAAAAATGTTAATGTATTGTTAAGTTGGTTAAAGTTTGATTAAGAAAACAATTTTGAAAATGCATGGGCCTAAGTCCAAATTTTGAAAATGCATAGGCCTAAGTCCAATTCTTGATGATGAAGCTTGATATTTTTGAATGTCTTGATGAATTGTGATATTTAAAACTTAATGTTGACCAAAAAGTCAAAGTTTGACTTTTGGTGCTACAGTTGACTTTTTCACCAATACAACTGATTTTAGGTCATCTGATCAATTGACTGAGCAAAAATGCGATCCAAGACCTGAAACTTGACATGAGCAATCTTGAGAGTTCAAAACGATCCATGAAAGTTAAATGGGGCATTAAATGTCCATTTGTCCTTGTGCAAACTCAACCCTTAATTTTCAGTCATCAGTGCTTGAGGAGATGTCTTGAGCTGATCAACCTTAGTGCAATCTTGAACCAAAGGAGATCTTGTGAGATATTAATTGAGAAATGAGAGGGCAAATTTTGGGGTACAACAACTGCCCCTGTTCAATATTCTTAAGCCTGAAGAGTTAGATTGGCGAGTTTTGCCATTCGTGATCTAAAGGTGGAAGATGATTAGACACTAGAGTGCCCATAAATTTGCACTCTGTGATGTGATGGTAGAGGGAATGGGCTTAAAGATGCCATTTGGAGGGATGATAGAGAGTTGTTGGAGATGGGATTGTAGATTCCATCTAGAAATGATTGCTGAATTGTATCTGTAAGCTGAAACTGAGTGAGTATCAGAATAGCGTCCGCGTCTGGAGTGTATCTGAGCTGTATCTGGAGCTTGAATCTAAATGAATATCAGAATGGCATCCGTGTTTGGAGCATATCTGAACTGTATCTGAAAGTTGAATCTGAATGAGTATCAGAATGGCATCCGTGTTTGGAGCGTATCTGAACTGTATCTGAAAGTTGAACCTGAATGAGTATCAGAATGGCATCCGTGTTTGGAGCATATCTGAAATGTATCTGAAAGTTGAATCTGAATGAGTACCAGAATGGCATCTGTGTTTGGAGCATATCTGAATTATATTTGAAAGTTGAATCTGAATGAGTATCAGAATAGCGTCCGTGTCTGGAGCGTATCTGAACTGTATCTTGAAAGTTGAATCTGAATGAGTATCAGAATGACATCCGTGTCTAGAGCGTATCTGAACTGTATCTTGAAAGTTTAATCTGAATGAGTATTAGAATGGCGTCCGTGTCTGGAGTGTATCTGAACTGTATCTTGAAAGTTGAATCTGAATAAGTATCAGAATGGCATCCGTGTCTGGAGCGTATCTGAAATGTATCTGGAAGTTGAATTATTGTTAATGGTAGCTGTTAACTTTATCCTAAAAAGGGTAAAATGTTAGCTAAAATGTAATGTTTATGTTGCATGAAATGCATAGTATAGTGCATTCATTTTATCAATGTTTATGATATATGGTGCAATGTATGCGTATGTGAGCTAGTTTGCTGCATTGTTGTTGGATTGGGGAAATAAATCCCTGACTGTTGCTGAGGATATGTAAGTCTTCATGTTGTGAAGTCTAAGTATTGATGAATTTCAGCCGAGAGAAATAAACTCTGTTGTAAGGGCAATGCCATGTATTGCTTGTAAAATCTGTTGGAGAGTCCCGAGAAATTTGATGACTTCTACTGGGGATTCATAGTTTGAAATTTTGCTCCGCTGGGGATTTAAATAAAATACTGTAGGGGTTTACTTATGGAATAGCTTAAAGATATTCTCCTATCCTTTCAACCCATCAGTAATTGCCTCTTTTCATTTTGTTTATTTGTAAACAGTAATTATGTTCAAATGCATATGCTCAACAATGAATCCTTGGACGTTTTTGTAAACAAAACAAACGTAAAGAAAAGACAAATAGTTTTTGCACTTTCAAAGAAATATTTTGTAATGGCTTTGAATAAGTATTTTTGTACAAGGAAACAAATATTCTAGTAAGAGAATGTTGTCGTAAAAGAGAAAAATTTAATACAAAGGAAATATAGCTATGTGTAATAATCCCACGGGGTTTCCATTCTGCTATAGCCTTCGTATCTCTGAGCATCTTGTCTATTTGTTGCGTTGTCCGAAGATGACTGAATTGATCAGAACCTCTGAGTTTGTCAAGTGGAAGTCAAAGGTTGTTTGTAAAGTGATCCGACGGGACATAGTCGCACACCTTAATTTCCTAACTTTTTCCTGAACTACCTTTTCGGGTTTTCAGTCCACCAGGAAACCCTTTTTTGCCCAAGTCTCCCTTTCGGGTTTTCAACTTGCCGGGTGTATAAATTTTTTTTGTTTTATCCCTAATTTTTGCCCGAACCTTTTTGGTTCGCCGGGATGCCCTTGTTTTGTTTAGGTGTGTCAACCTAGCGGGTCTCTTATGCGTAGTATCTTTTAACTATGTCTGCATTCGCAGGGTGCGATAGGTCGTCACCATCCATGGTGGTCAAGATCATTGCTCCACCAGAGAAAATGTTTTTTATTACCAATGGTCCTTCGTATGTAGGAGTCCATTTCCCCTGGGATCACCTTGTGGCAGTATGATGCGTTTGATCACTAGATCCCCAACTTGATACACTTGGCGTTTGACCTTCTTGTTGAAAGCTTTGATCATCCGTTTTTGATACATTTGACCATGGCAAACAGCAGTAAGTCTCTTCTCATCAATCAAGTTCAGTTGATCAAGTCGAGTCTGGATCCAATCGTCTTCGTTCAGCCCTGCGTCCTTCATAATCCTTAAAGAGGGGATCTGGACCTTGATAGGCAAGACAACCTCCATGCCGTAAACTAGAGAATAGGGTGTTGCCCTAGTTGATGTGCGAGCCGTGGTACGATACCTGTGGAGAGAGAATGGTAGCATCTCATGCCAGTCTTTGTATGTGATTGTCATTTTCTGTATGATCTTTTTAATGTTCTTATTTGCAGCTTCGACAACACCATTCATCTTCGGTCGGTAAGGAGAAGAATTGTGATGCTGAATCTTGAATTGCTCGAACAAGGCGGTGATCATAGTGTTGTTGAGATTTGTACCGTTGTCAGTGATGATCCTTTCCGGGATACTATACTGGCAAATGAGATTTTGCTTGATGAAACGGGAAACAACATTCTTGGTAACTGAGGCGAAGGAGGCTGCTTCAACCCACTTTGTAAAATAGTCAATGGCCACTAGGATGAAGCTGTGTCCATTGGAGGCGGCTTGATTTCCCCAATCATATCAATCCCCTACATAGCAAATGGCCAAGGATCCGTCAAGACGTTTAGAGGAACCAGAGGTACATGTACCTTGTCAGCACAAATTTGACACTTATGGCAGGTTCGAAAGTGTTGATAACAATCTGCTTCCATGGTAGACTAGTAATAACCTGCCCATAGGATTTTCTTTGCCATCGTATGCCCGCTGAAATGGGTGCCAAAAGTGCCTTCATGTAATTCAGCCATGATCCTTTCAGCTTCAACCTTATCTATGCACCGAAGTAACACAGAGTCATGATTGAGTTTATACAGGATTCCGTGACTAAGGAAGAACTTAGCAGAGAATCTTCTTAAGAACTTTTTATCATTGATTGAAGCTCCTTCTGTATATTATTGAGCCTCGAGATACCTATTGACTTCATGAAACCAAGGCTGGTTCACTACTTCTTCAGTATTAATCTCGTGACAGTGTGCTGGTTCATCCATTCGTTCGATGGTGATTTGGGGAGCCTCGTTATCCCATTTAAGTTTAAACATAGATGACATTGTGGCTAGCGCGTCTGCTAGCTGATTTTCTTCTCGCGGGAAATGCTCGAAGGTAATCTTCTCAAAATGTGGTAGCAATGTCAAAACATGTTCTTTGTAAGGGATAAGGTTTGGGTGTTTTGTGTCCCATTCCCCTTTGATCTGACTGATGACCAAAGCTGAATCTCCAAATACATCCAAGGATTTGATCCCCAAGTCTATGGCAGCTTTGAGACCAAAGATGCACGCTTCGTATTCCGTCATGTTATTTGTACAGTTGAAGCAAAGTCTTGCAGTAAAGGGAGTGTGACATCCTTCCGGAGATATGAGTACAACACCAATACCATTTCCAAGTGTGTTGGATGCCCCATCAAAGAACAGGGTCCATCGAGATCCTTGTTCGGGTCCGTCATATGGCCTGAATTCTTTACAGTTGTCTAACGTCATGATGTCTTTATTCGGAAATTCGAATTTCATGGATTGGTAGTCTTCTACATCTTGGTGAACAAGGTGATCGGCTAATACACTACCTTTTATAGCTTTCTGGGTAGTATATTGTATGTCATATTCTGTCAGGATCATCTGCCATCTCGCTATTCTCCCAGAAAGAGCAGGCTTCTCGAAGATATATTTTATCGGATCCATTTTAGATATCAACAAGGTAGTATGAGTCAGCATATACTGTCTTAGCCGGCGAGCAGCCCATGCCAGAGCGTAACAAGTTTTCTCGAGCAGTAAATATCTGGTTTCACAGTCGGTAAAATTTTTTCTCAGGTAGTAGATAGCATGCTCTTTTCGGCCAGACTCGTCATGCTGCCCCAATACACACCCCATTGAATTTTCTAAAACATTCAGATACATGATTAATGGTCTTTCCTCGACTGGTGGCATCAAAACAGGAGGCTCTTGTAGGTATTCTTTGATTTTGTCAAAAGCAATTTGGCATTCATCATTCCATTTGACTACTTGATCTTTCTTCAATAGCTTGAAGATTGGCTCACAAGTAGCTATTAGGTGAGAAATGAATCTGGCAATATAGTTCAAACGTCCCAAGAATCCTCTGACTTCCTTCTTAGTACGAGGAGCAGACATCTCTTGTATTGCTTTAACTTTGGCAGGATCGAACTCGATACCTTTGTTGCTGACGACAAAGCCTAAGAGTTTACCAGACCGTACCCCAAACATGCATTTTTTTGGATTCAACCTCAGCCTGTACTTCTTCAGTCTATCAAACAGTTTCTGTAAGTGATCAAGATGATCTTATTCTGTTTGAGATCTGGCTATCATATCGTCCATGTAGACCTCTATTTTGTGATGTATCATGTTGTGAAATAGAGCTACCATGGCACGCTGATAGGTTGCCCCAGTGTTCTTTAGTCCGAATGGCATCATCTTATAGCAGAAAGTGCCCCACTGTGTGACAAATGTTGTTTTCTCCATATCCTCAGGCGCCATTTTGATTTGGTTGTAACCTGAGAATCCGTCCATGAAGGAAAATACTTTGTGTTGTGCCGTATTGTCAACTAGGATATCAATGTGGCGGAGTGGAAAGTCATCCTTAGGGCTTGCCCTATTCAAATCTCTGTAGTCCACACACATTCTCACTTTTCCGTCCTTTTTGGGCACGTGAACAACATTGGCAACCCATTTGGGGTAAGAGGCGACAGCTAAGAATCCAGCGTTGAATTGCTTCATGACCTCTGCTTTAATCTTTTCTGACATATCAGGCCTCATGTAGTGAACCTTTTGTTTTACTGGCGGACAATCCTCTCTTGTAGGCAGACGATGTACCACAATATCTTCATCAAGTCCTGGCATGTCTTCATATGACCAAGCAAAGACTTCGACATAATCATGTAACAACTGAATCAGACGCTTCTTGATACTGGGTTCCAGATTGGCACCCACCTTGACCTTTTTTTATCTTCTTCGGTACCTAGGTTGATCGTATCCACGGGTTCCTCGTGAGGCTGAATAGTTCTCTCTTCTTGTTGTAGCAGTCTGGCAAGTTCCCCTGGTACTTCACAATCTTCCTCACCTTCGTCTTCGGCTTGGTAGATTAGATTATCAGAGTCACAAAAGGCCATAGCAGTATCGTTACCCATGGGATCCAGAATGGATGTATACCTGCATTGTGAGTGTGGGTGTGTGTAAGGGTATAGCTATCTTTGAAAGAAAGTAAAATGTAAAAGAAAAACAATGAGCATAAAAGTTTGTATGCGAAAACGTCCATGATTCATTGATGTCATATGAAAAATGAGATAATAACCCTTACAAATGGACCATTGTGCCTCGGGTAAGACACAAGGTTTTAAGAGTGCGAATTGTTTAGAATATTACAGATCCAACAAAATGTAAAGACAAACTACTGAGGGATGAAAGTGATTGGGACGAAGTCTCTAGCCTCCCAATTGCTGAGCCCTCCATTGAAAGTCGGGAAGATCCATTCCTCCAGGTTGCAACCATCTTCACCATCTTCCACTGTCTTGACTTCACGATTGCTGATCTTCAAGGGTGGCCCTCCAGCACAGGCACGACGTACAACCTTTTGAGCACTTGAAGTGAAACCTAGGCCAAACTTGTCAGACTTATATGGGATATCTGGGAGTTGTCCCCAGATAGTGCATCCACCTTCTTCCACCACTGCTTTAGCATCTTTCAGTGACGACATCCAGAGTGGAGGCCTTGTAATCTTGGGAACAACCTTAGTCACTGCCACCTCTTGAGGGACCTCTTCAAAGTGTTGAAATTGAGTTTCAATGAATTCACCGTCTAATTCCATATATCTGAAAGAATTGAGATGGCTGATCATGTATTCTTCCTCTCCATGTACGATGATAATCTTTCCTTAAACTTGATACTTCAACATTTGGTGCAACATAGAAGTAACAGCGCCAACATTGTGGATCCATGGTCGGCCTAGCAGGCAGGAGTATGAAGGGTGGATGTCCATCACATAAAAAGTTGAATTGAAGGTTTGGGTTCCAACCTTTATGGGAATGTCCACCTCCCCATGTACCATCCTCTTCGAACCGTCAAAAGCCCTTACTACTATGTTGCTTGGCTTTAACGTCAGTCCCTCGCAGTCAAGTCTGTCAAGAGATTTCTTCGGTAATACATCAAAGATAAGCCAGTGTCCACCAAGACATGGGCGAAAGTTATGCCTCTACACTCCACTGAGACGTGCAATGCCTCATTGTGCTTTCTTCCCCTTGGTGTTAAATCAACATCTGAGAAACCTAAGCCATTATCCACTGTCAAGCTGGCTACACAGTCTTGGAATTGATCAGCAGACATCTCTTGAGGCACATGGACTGTTTTTAGGAACTTCACTAAGGCTTTCGCATGTGCCTCGGAACACAGTAGTAATGCCAGCATGGAGATTTTGGAAGGAGTTTGCTCCAATTGTTCAACTACATCGTAGTCGCTCCTCTTTATAATCTTTAGGATCTCCTCCATTTATTTCTTAGATGTCTCAGGGATAGTCAGTGATTGAGCCTTCGTCCGGACAGGCTCAACCAAAACACCTTTTCCCCGAGTTTCAGCAGCAGGAGTGTTGGTAGGAATGATAATAGGAGTTGTGACGACTTCGTCAATAGGAGCATTTGTAGAGATGATTATGGGTCCGGAAGAACCTTTGGAGCAGCCACAGGGATGATCACGGGTCCAGAAACTGCTTTTGGTGGAGCAATTTCTAGAGAAAAGATCCTACCACTTCGGGTAATTTTGCTAATTCCGGCAATATTGCTGATGTCAGAATCTTCTTCTTCGGAATTTATCTCTTCGGCGGCTGGCCAATCTTGTTTGATGCCATGGTAGTAAATGTCCCCTCCGTAATTACACGACACAGTTTTGTCTGATACATAAGGGACTGGCCCAGGCATTGTGATTATTAGAGGAGCTGCTTTCGGAACCAATGTAATTCTAACGGGTCTTTTGGTGGAGACCCTGGAAGAATTGGCGGAAATGGTAATGATTGAAACATCTTCAACAGGAATAGGCGAAACAAGAGTACTTTCAAACAAAATCTCTTTGTTATCTATCAGGCGCTGAATGCCTGCTTTCAACAAAGGGCAATCAGTTGGTGAGGACAAGCAGAGATGGCATACTTCATTATAGTCCGGGAACACACCGGCTTTCAACAAGTTTATCTTAATGGTCGGAAGTGGAGTCATTAGTTCATTAACTGTGGGAACAAACAAATCTTCTTCAATAGCATTGGTATTGTGACCATGTATGGGCATAGGATCAGAAATGACATTTGGCTTCTCGGGCGCATCAAACTTAATTTCTTTTGCTTCAATGAGGTCTTGTATTTTGTTCTTCAAGGCCCAATAGTTATTAGTATCGTGACCAGGACTTTCAGAGTGATATGCGCAACGAGCATTGGGGTGATAATGATTGGATGTTGTATTGGGGTTTTTCGAAGCTTCTTTTAAGGCTGCCAAGTTGGATCTCAGAAGATGCAGTAATACTTAAGACAGAGTCATGTTAATTCTGGTGAATTGCCTGACTGGCCTTTCTACCCTTGGTTGATTACTTATTTGTTGATCAAACATAGGCTTTGGAATCATAATAGCCCCCGCCATTGGTTGGCGTTCGGTTCTCTCTTGGTTCCTTTGTGGATATACAACATCTACCTCTTTCTTCCCGATGAAAGGCTTCCTTACAGCTGTAGAAGAAGATGTATCTTTCTGAATCTTTCCACTTTTATGCCAGCTTCACCCCTCTCTCCAGCCAATATTAGTTCAATAAAGCCCGCAGATGAACTTCCGATTAAATGATTGAAGAAGGGACCAGATAAGGTGCTTAAGAACATGTCCACCAATTCTCTCTCAGACGGAGGGGGTTGAACTCTTCCAGCCAAATCTCTCTATTTTTGTGCATAATCCTTGAAACCTTCATTGGAAGCCACAGTCATACTCTGGAGTTGAGTACGGGTCGGTGCCAAATCAACATTGTATTGATATTGCTTGTAGAAATTTGCGGCAAGATCTTCCCAATTATGGACGTTGGCTCTTTCTAGTTGGTAAAACCAGTCGAGTTGCATTCCAGACAGGCTGTCTTGGAAAAAGTGCACCCATAAGTCTTCATCAGCGGTATGGGGTTGGATTTTTCTCACATATGACCGGAGATGCATTTTAGGGCATGACACTCCATCATATTTGGCAAATATAGGCACTTTGAATTTCGGAGGAATCACAATCCCCGACACTAGCCCCAATTCCTCAAAGTCCAAGCCTGGCACCTTTTGGATTTCCATCACGCTCAACCGCTCTTCAAGATGTTTATACTTGTTGTACCCCAAAATTTTCCCTCTCATTTCAGCAATATTTTCTCACCACAAGACCCTTGGAGCTCAAGATCAAGTTAGGGTTTGCTCTACTCAAGACTCCTCCTTGCACTGTTGACCCAAATTAGGGTTTGAGTTTGCACAAAGGTGTTTTGACCTAAAATGCCCAAAGTGACTTTCATGCTTCATGTTGGACTCACAAGTTTATCCATACCAAGTTTCAAGCCTTGATTCCAATCTTTGCCCAGTCAATTGGACAGTTGACCTAGAAATCAGCTGTATTGGGAAAAAAGTCAACTGTGGCCAATTGACAGTCAAACCTCATGAAATTTGACCCACATCAACATTATGAACTCACATGGACCATTTGATCAAGTTTGGATCATAATTCCACAGGAAATTTGACCAGATCATCAAAAGGGCAAAATGGTCATTTTTAGGGTTTTGATTGTACAAAGGCAATTTTTGACTATTTGACCTAACCAATGGCAAACCAAGCTCATATATGGACTCAAGGACTCAATGGCATTGTCTTGACACATTCAACAAGTTCAAAAGATCTCAAATGCACAAGATTGACAGATGAATTTTCCAGTCAACTGATCAAAATTTGACTGTATACTGAAAAGTCAAACTTTGACTTTTTGGTCAAAATCAAGTGTCAAGATTCATTTTTCATCAAGACATGTCAAATTATGAAACTTGTTCATCAAGAAACCCAAAATTGCAAATTAGGGTTTAGAATGAGAAAATTTCATAACTTAGAATTTTTCTAAGTTATTAAACTTCCTTATTTTTTCCTAACTTTGTCCCATTTTTTCATCAAGATACAATTTGATTCAAACAAAACTCAAAACATTAAAGTTGTAGTCCATTGCAAAATATACAACTTTGATTCACAAAGTTTCCTCAAAAGAAGCTTGTAGCTCAAGTTATGATTTTTGGAATAAGGGTGCAAAACATTTTTAACTTAGAAAATTTTTGACCTATTCTAGGCAGGATTTTTGTCCAACTTCATGGCCATTTTTCACATGCTTCCACTTGGATTTTCAATTTTCATTACAAAGATGGATTGTAGTACACATTACAATCTTTCCAAATTGTCCAAGAACTTCTCAAACACCCTTGTGGTTAGGGAGAATCGAATTTGCAAAGATGGGCAAAAATCACTTTTATTCACAGCCAAATACATGTTCATAACATTGGCATTTTCAAGTCAGCAGGGTTTGTGATGGTTTGCAGGCCTCAAAACCAGTCTCACACACCATAATTAAATGCCTAACCTTTGTGCTAAGTTGTTATTTTGTTCATTTGGTCATTACATGTAAGATTAATCCTTAATTGGAAAAAGCATATTTGCCATTTTTGAAAAGATGCACTTTATGTCAAATTCAAAATCCAAGAGGCATGGGCCAGATCTTTGAAGCTAGCATTTGTACACAAATCACTCTGATCAAGAACAAGAGGTGCAGCATAGTTTAGGGAATTGGACAGGCCTGTTTTGAAACTTGCATTTTCTTGCTTCAAGTAGAAGAAACTTGGCAAAACAACTCCAATCTCTCATTCATGTAAACACCCACCTAAGAAAACTTTGTTCTCATCTGTCGCACTCCCTAACTGACCTAAAGCACGATTCCTTCATCCTCAATCCATCCTCATATCCAAAAGCACAGTTTTTCTACAAAATAGAGTCCCTGCTGCAGATTGACTTCCACAGTCCATTCCACTCGTGCACTTTGGCCAAAAAGAGTTCAAACATGTTCCATATCACCCACTGAAGCTATCCCAAGCATTGAATCCAAGCTGTAACATCCTTAACATCGTTTGCCATTTTTGATTTCAAGCTGTGCAGGTGGACTTCCATAGCACGATACAGGCAGTTTTAAAACAAGCCAAGCATAGGAGAAGCATCCTTGGACTTCAGGCAAGCTGTACCAAAGCTCAAACTCCATTGAAGATACCTCCATTGCTGTACACGACTCAAGCTGAAATAGGTAAAAATATGAACTTCTATCTCTCTATCCAGGCATGATTAGGCTTAGGTTTGTGAATGAAACATGTTCTCCTCATAGCCCTGAAGCCATCCATATACTTACTTTTCATTTATATTGAGTATGCTGTGAGAATTTTGGCCATGAACATTGGAGAAAATTTAGGTCAGAAATTGGGGATGAAGAAATTCTCCCTCGTTTCTTAGAGTTAGATCAAGTTTTTTATATGTATGAACTCGTCTCTCCATGCTCTATAATGTTTGTGTTATAAGTTTTTGTTAAAAGTCAAAGAATCAGGAATTTGAATGAAGCATAGAGGGCACGCGTTTTTGAGACAGAAGCTGGAGGTTGAAGAAGGGTGACTTGGGCTGGGCCTGAGTTGTTTTTGCTCTTTGCACACTTTTTCCATTTTTGCACCCCCTGGCCCATTGTGTGATATCTTTATCATTTTTGATTTTTTCTTTTTGATTCTGATTTTATATTTTTATTCAAACATGAAAAAATATTAAAAATATTTTTTCTCATTTTTTTGCATTTTTTTTGGCATTTTTTTGTTTTTGTTTAATATATGTATATAGATAAATATAATAATTTTTATTTAAAACACTAAAAAATAATACAAATATATATATTTTTTAGTTATTATTTTTTTGTTTATAGTTTGAAAACATTTGTTAAAAATATACATTTTTTAATAATTAATATTTTATCTTGGCATATATATATTTAGTATATTTAATATATAATATAAATACTTATATATATTTATTAGAATATTTAGGATAAAATATGAAAATAATACATTTTTATTTTTATTAATATGTGACATTAAAAAATACTTTTTTTTTACAATATACTTTTTTTTATTTTTTGTATAAATTAGTATATGATATTATATAATATTAATAAATAAATACTATTTATTTAACAAACTAGGGTTTTGCCCTAAACCATAAAAACATACAAAAATTGACTTTTTTTATTTTTGTTTATATTTCACATGAAAAAATACTTTTACATATATAAAAACCATTTTTGTGCATAATACATTTTGCATATTTATTGTATTTATTTAATTATTGTATAATTAAATAATTTGTATATTCAATTTGGATGTAATAGTTTTAGATTTAATTTCTTGCTAAATATCCCCCCATTCAAACATTTGTACCCCCATCCCCATAATTATGTTGTAATAATTTAGGACTTTAAATTTCCGCATTTAAAAGCTTTCAAATTATGCCATGATAGACTTAGGGTTTGTATGCAAATCAACCAACAAATAGTTTGACTAATTCAAGACAAAAAAGCATGAAAATGGACAACACCAATCACACTTGCACCCTTAGGGTTACTCCACTTGTTGCCTTCAAAAATGGGCCATGTTGCATGTTGAGTTTCTTTGGCAAAACAAAAACAAATCAAATGATCATAGTCCCTCGATGACGCTTTCGAAGTTGCCTAAACAAAATGATCATAGTCCCTTCAAGAAAGTTGCCAAAGACACTTGGCACTATTGCATTCATGGTCTAAGCGATGACCCACGCCCGTCTCGTTAACATCCTAACACAAGATTGTCCACCAAATACAATGGTGGAACAATACTGTTAAAAGGTTTAAAACATAGGAAGGATCTTTGAGAAATTTAGGGTAGATAGCTCTTGGTTACTTGACCAACTTGCAAAACAAATCCTTGCCATTTTTCAAAACACATTTCACAACACAACTTTCAAAACAACTTTCAAAACCTTGAAACATCTTTTCAAAAAGACAAACACCTTTTGTAAAACATTCGAGTAAAGAATTGTTACAAGGGTTGCCTAGACAAGGCATCTTTTTCAAAACATTTTCAAAACCGCACACACAAAGCACCATTTCAAACAATTGAAAGCACCATTTCAAACAATTGAAAATGCAAGGCAAGTGATCTAAGCAAGTAACTAAGAGCCCATGGATAACCATGGATAGAAAGGGTGTTAATACCTTCCCTTTCTATAATCTACTCCCCGAACCCAAGAAAACATCTTAAAGGTTTTTGCTGTGCTTTTTAACCTTTCCTTAGGATAAAATAAAAAGTCGGTGGCGACTCTTGCTAAACCGAAATATTTGCGAAAACAAACGCAAAACCTCAAGTCAGTTCTCCCACCGTATCACAGAACTGGCGACTCTGCTGGGGAGAAATTTAAAAGTGGAGTAACCTTAGGGCTTAGATCACCCTTTTTGCATGACTAATTGTTTGCTTTGATTGCTTTATATTTTGGTTCTCTTGTTTGGGCTTGAAATCCTACACCCGGATTTGGGAAACATTCATAGATAGCAAAACGTTGTGGAAACTGTGCGGGGTATACCGACACGGTTGAAGCAATAGCTATATTAGTGCGACATATTTGTGAGTACCGGTAACCCTTGAGTTCAATCAAGGAGAGTACGAGGCCGCTGAGTGATGTCACTAAGCACTAATGACCTAAAACCTTACTTGACCATCTTGGCCTTTTATTAGGGGTAGTGAGATGACCGGCTTTGGTGCAGTCCGAAGTTGGTAGATACTCGATACTACACTCATTGAGGGTTGTTTTCTTGGAATATTTTGGTCGCTAGTTAAGTGGCTAAACCAAAACAATGAACATAGAAAACAATCCAATGATATTGAGCTCCTTAGAACCCGGTTACTATTTAGGACAGGTTTTAAGCCAACTAAACTCAAGAGGGTACTTACCTATGAAACCCCATGCAAGACTGAAACTAGGGTTTTGTGTGACTTGCTTGTACATATGTTTGTGCATACATCATGAACATCATAAAGCATCATATGCATCCACTAACCATTTCAAGGGTTTGGATCTTCATCTTTGTTCTTGTTTTGTAGGTCATGGAAATTCTTCGCAGGAAAACTATCCAAGTCAACCTTGTGAGAATTCCTCCTCAACTCAAGGAGCTCACATCCAGAATTCCAGAAAGCTCTCTCTTCAGTGAAAGACATGGTAGACTGCTCAACCTAGTCAACACCAGCATTGAAGAAGACATGGTGAAAGTGTTGTTCCAGTTCTTTGATCCCCTTCACCACTGTTTCACGTTCCCCGACTACCAATTGGTGCCTACTTTGGAGGAATTTTCTCAACTCCTGAGAATTCCTATTCTTAATCAACTACCCTACAACGGTACAGAAAAAGAACCAAAGCCTGAAGATGTTGCTCAAGCACTACACTTGCAACCATCTGACATCAAGGGGGATTGGGAAACTAGAAGTGGTGTCAAAGGCTTCTTGGAAAAATTCTTGTTTGAGAAGGCACAAGAGTGTTGGAATTCTTTGGATCTACAAGCCTTTGAAGAGATTGTGGCACTCCTCATTTATGGGTTGGTCTTGTTCCCAAATCCTGACCAACTTATAGATGTCAATGCTGTCAAAATTTTCCTATCCAGGAATCCCATACCTACATTGCATGGGGACATCCTCCACTCATTTTACACACGAACAATGAGGAAGACAGGTGTTCTCATGTGCTGTACTCCTCTCCTTGCAAGGTGGTTTATTTCTCACCTTCCACAATCTGTTTTGAAGAATGAGCAAGGCTTAAGGTGGTCACAACGGTTGATGACCCTCACACACTCTGATGTACATTGGTGTTCTCGGTCCAGAGAAAATGTCATCATCGTCGATCGTTGTGGTGAGTTCCCTAATGTTCCATTACTTGGCATTAGGGGAGGCATTACCTACAACCCTTTTTTAGCTTTGAGACAATTTGGATATGCACAGAGGGATGGCCCTCATGACATGCTGATTCCTGACCTAGTTTTGACTTCGACAACGGTGCGCAAGGACTTCGCAAAAGATTCATTAGAGCTTGGAGGATGCCTAACAAGGTAGATAGCAAGACACTGGGGCACAAGAACTCCATCCCTCTTGAGCCTTATCTCAAGTGGGTACGAACCCGAGCCCAGAGTCTTATGATGCCTTACCCTCATATTCTCCCTTTGATTAAAGAGCCTGTTAAGGAAGGAGAGGTTCCCTACACCATCCTACATCCTGACATGCCAACATCATGGGAGGAAATGCAGAAAAGTTGGATCCAACTCAAGGAGGAAAGGAATACTTTTGAAGCCAGCTTCTACGCCAGTGAGAAGAAGGTTTTGGAGCTTACCCGCCGACTTCACGAGGAGGAGACCCTTAACACTTACATCGCACCAAAGAGGATGCGCAACGTCTTTCTACCTTAAGAAGCTTTTGTAATATTTGGCCCATGGGGCATTTATGTACTGACAAAATTTCTTCTTATTAATATGACGTGTGTTCTTTTTGTCTGCAACAATTGTGAATTTCTAAATCCTTGAATGCATTGCATGAATAAACATATCATTCATCATATGCATAAACAGGTCTCCACACCAGGTTTCCTTATCTCTCTGCTGTTTATTTCAGTAAGATGGATCTCGAACAGACGGTCAAAGATCTGCAGTCACAAAACTCACAGTTTCAACAGCTCCTGATGACCTTGGCAAAGGATCAGGAGGATCTAAAAGCACTGTTGGGGAATAAAGAGCAAGAAAAAGGAAAAAATAAGAAGAAAAGAGTTGGGGTGGCTACACTGGGAAGAAGGTTTGAGAATGAAGCTAGGAGAGTTCTTGAATTCCCCTCCGCATCTGATGAGGGAACTAGTAAGGGAAAAGGAGCTGCGCTACCTTCTGAGTCCGAGGCTGAAGAGGAAGAGGTTGAGGAAGATGAAGACTACTCAGAGCAACAATACCCGCCAGCGGACGACAAATACAAAAACCTAGAGGATAGACTGGCAGCTATGGAGCTGCAAAGGGTTCCTGGGTTAGATTTTGAAGAATTGGGATTGATTGCTGGAATTGTGATCCCTCCAAAGTTTAAGGTGCCAATTTTTGCAAAATATGACGGGTTGTCTTGCCCAAAAATGCACCTAAGGTCATATGTCAGAAGAATTCAACCTCATACATCCGACAGAAATCTTTGGGTACACTTCTTTCAGGACAGCTTGTCCGATACGCAGTTAGACTGGTTTTACCAGCTTGAGAGGTCAGAAGTGCATAACTGGGAAGACTTGGCAGCTGCCTTTTATCTCCAGTATCAATATAATGTTGACTTGGCGCCAACCCGTACTCAGCAACAGAGTATGGGGATGGCCTCAAATGAGGGATTCAAAGAATACGCCCAGAAATGGCGCGACTTGGCCGGAAGAGTGCAACCACCTCTTTCTGATAGGGAACTAGTTGATATGTTCTTGGGGACCCTATCTGGCCCATTCTTCAACCATTTGATCGGGAGCTCTTCCGCAGGGTTTACTGAATTGATTCTGACGGGCGAACGGGTGGAAGCTGGTATTAAGAATGGGAAGATTCAAAGGGATGCCTCTGCATCTACAACTGTTAAGAAATCATTTCCGGCTAAGAAGGAAGCAACTGTTATATACTCTCAGAAAAGATCGGGAAGAACTGAACGCCGGCCGATTGTGGGGGCTGTGATGATCCAAAATTCATCAAATGATCAGCCTCGTAACAATCAGTCCAGACCTAACCAGCAACGGGTAGAACGGCCACAACGGCAGTTCACCCGCATCAATATGACGCCCGCACAAGTTCTTCCCCATTTGTTGAAACTAAATCTCACCACTATCAAAGAGGCACAAAAAAATGTGAACACATCTTCCCTACATTATCATCCCAATGCTAAATGTGCCTATCATTCTGACAGCATCGGGCATGACACCAACGATTGTTGGGCGCTTAAGCATAAAATTCAAGACTTGATAGATGCAAAAGAGGTTGAGTTCAATGCTCCAGAGAAGCCAAACGTAATATCCGCTCCAATGCCGAAGCATGGTCGCAATGTCCATGCTATTGAAGAAGATTTGTATGTTTCTGTTGTTGATGATCTGATGACCCCACTGTTGACAATCAAGTTGAATCTGTTGAAGGCTGGGATTTTCCCAGGATGTAAAGAAGACTGCTACTGTTGTTCCTCCCTACCAATCGACTGTCCATTGCTGAAGATAGGCATCCAAGGCCTAATGGACAACCAACAAATTCTTTTCGAAAAGGTTCCTGCTACTCCAACCCCTATCAAAGATGTTTCAATAATCACCATTTCCACCAATCTTTCCAAGGTCCCTAAAAAGCCTGTTAAGATTACATCCGCTACGAAGTTTATTCCTCTGAAAATAACCATGCCTGGGCTTGTCCCCTACAAATCTGACAAATCGATACCGTGGAATTATGGTGGAGAAATCTACTACCACGGTGTTAAACAAGTTGAGATAACTGAAGAGAGCTCTGACGAAGAAAATGTCGACATTGGAAACATTGCTGGTACGAGAAAAATTACCCGAAGTGGGAGAATTTTCTCTCCAGAGATTGCCCCCCCAAAGGCTATCTTTGGACCCTCAGCTGCTGCCAAAGTTACTCCTGCACCGATAAAACTTTCTCCAAGAACTCTGTTAATTAAAGAAGCTGTTACTCCTATGGTTGTCCCTCCTACTTCTGCTGACAAGGGGAAAGGGATCCAAGATGAGCTCGTCAGGACGAGGGCTCAGCCATTGGTCATCCCCGAAACCTCTAAGAAAGAAATGGAGGAGATTCTGAAAATAATTAAGAAGAGTGATTATGACGTGGTGGAGCAACTGGGGCAAACCCCCTCGAAGATCTCCATGTTAGCATTGCTGCTTTGTTCGGAAGCTCATGCCAAAGAATTGATAAGGTTTTTGAAGACAACCCATGTTCCCCAGGAAACCTCAGCCGATCAATTCCAGGATTGTGTAGCCAGCCTTACTGCCGACAACGGCCTGGGTTTCTCTGATGCTGACCTGACTCCGAAAGGAAGAAAGCACAATGACGCATTGCATGTGTCAGTTGAATTCCGAGGAACTACTCTTGCCCATGTTTTGGTCGACACTGGTTCTTCTTTAAATGTGCTGCCTAAGAAAGCTCTCGATCGATTGGATTGTGAAGGCTTGGAGCTGAAACCAAGTAATATCATTGTCAGGGCCTTCGACGGGTCTAAAAGAATGGTGCATGGGGAGGTCGACATTCCCATCAAAGTGGGCACTGAAGTATTCCACTCAACTTTCTATGTGATGGACATCCGTCCGTCATACTCTTGCTTGCTAGGAAGACCATGGATACATAATGCTGGCGCAGTCACTTCCTCCCTACATCAGATGCTGAAATACCCTGTCAAAGGAAAGATCATAACAGTACACGGTGAAGAGGAATATATGATCAGTCACCTGAACTCCTTTCGGTATGTAGAGGTGGAGGGCGAATTCATTGAAACACCGTTCCAACACTTCGAGGAAATTGCTCCCGAAGTTGCAGTAGCAAAGGCCGTAGCTGAAGTACCCAAGCAGGTGGCCAGGATGGCATCTCTGAAAGACGCACAGACTGCAATAAAGGAGGGGAAGAGCTCAACATGGGGGCAGTTGCCTGACATTACTCACAAAACAGACAAGTTTGGGTTGGGATTTACCACTGCGGGGCAGAAAGCTATGCGTCACTCAAAAATTGAAAGGACACCCATCAAGATTTCTCCTCATGGAATCAATGCTTTAGAAGACGAAGACGAAGAGGCCAACATTGAAGACTGGATCTTCCCAACCATCGAAGGGGGACTGCACAACTGGGAGGCGAAAGACTTCGTCCCTATTACTTTCATTAATCAGTAACTTATCTTTCGAACATTTCCTGTTGGTCTGTAATAATTACTTTTAAACAATCTGCACACTACTTTTTCACCTCATGCCTTGCCCGGGGCATGTAGGTCCATTTGTAAGGGTTTTGATTCTCTTCATATCCATATGCCATGTTTAATGATTCATTGGACGTTTTTCATTTATAAACTGCTGTGTTCATTTTCTTTCCTTTTGCATTTTTGTTTGTTTAAGGATGGCTATCCCTTACACGCACCCACACTCACAAATGCAGGTACCCATCCACTCTAGATTCTATGGGTGACTATTCAGCTGTATCCTTCAATAACTCTGAAGATCTGGTCAATCAGGCTGAGTGCAAAGACGACGAAGATTGTGAAGTACCAGGAGAGCTAGCCAGACTTCTACAACAAGAAGAAAGGGCCATCTTGCCTCATGAAGAGTTGTTGGAAACTGTCAACTTAGGAACAAAGGAAGACCGGAAGGAAGTACAAGTGGGTGCCAATCTGGAACCAAGTGTCAAGCAGCGCTTAATACATCTGTTGAATGAATACGTTGAAATCTTTGCCTGGTCTTATGAAGACATGCCGGGTTTAGACACAGATATCGTGGTTCACCGTCTCCCTACAAGAGAGGATTGTCCACCGATCAAGCAAAAAGTCCGCCGAATGAGGCCCGACATGTCTGAGAAGATTAAAGCTGAGGTAATGAAGCAATTCAACGCTGGTTTTCTGGCTGTTACATCCTATCCACAATGGGTTGCTAACATTGTGCCAGTTCCCAAAAAAGACGGCAAGGTCAGAATGTGTATGGACTACCGGGATTTGAACAAGGCTAGCCCTAAAGATGATTTTCCGCTACCGCATATCGACATTTTGATTGACAACACGGCTCAGCACAAGGTGTTTTCCTTCATGGACGGATTCTCGGGCTACAACCAGATTAAAATGGCCCCCGAGGACATGGAGAAAACAACCTTTGTTACACAATGGGGTACCTTCTGCTACAAGGTGATGCCGTTCAGATTGAAGAACGCAGGGGCAACTTATCAACGCGCCATGGTAGATTTATTTCATGATATGATACATCATGAGATCGAAGTTTACGTAGACGATATGATAGCTCAATCACAAACAGAGGAGGAACACCTTGAACATTTGCAAAAGCTGTTTGCCAGGTTGAAGGAGTACAAACTCAGGCTGAATCCAAGTAAGTGCACCTTTGGAGTTAGGTCTGGTAAACTTCTAGGATTTATTGTCATCAACAAGGGCATTGAGGTCGATCCAGCGAAAGTGAAAGCAATACAAGAAATGCCTGCTCCCCGTACTAAAAAGGAGGTTAGATGATTCTTGGGGCGCTTGAACTATATTTCCAGATTCATCTCTCATCTAACGTCTACCCGTGAGCCAATTTTCAAACTATTGAAAAAAGATCAGGTAGTCGAATGGAACGAAGATTGCCAAACTGCTTTTGATAAGATCAAGGAGTATTTGCTAGAACCTCCTATTCTGATGCCACCCTTCGAAGGAAGGCCGCTGATCATGTATCTGACTGTTTTGGATAACTCAATGGGGTGTGTACTGGGCCAGCATGACGAGTCTGGTCGAAAAGAGCATGCCATTTATTACCTTAGCAAAAAGTTTACCGACTGTGAGACTCACTACTCACTGCTAGAGAAAACTTGCCGCGCTTTGGTATGGGCTGCTCGCCGACTAAGGCAGTATATGTTGACTCATACCACCTTGCTGATTTCCAAAATGGATCCTATCAAGTATATCTTCGAGAAGCCTGCTTTATCTGGAAGAATCGCTAGATGGCAAATGATCCTGACTGAGTATGACATCCAGTATACCACCCAAAAAGCTATAAAAGGGAGTGTACTAGCTGACCATCTAGCTCATCAAGCTATCGAAGATTATCAACCCATGAGATTCGACTTCCCGGACGAGGACATCATGAATTTGGACAACATTGAAGGTAACGGACCGTATGACGGGCCTGAAAAAGGATCCCGATGGACCCTGTACTTTGATGGTGTTTCAAATGCACTTGGAAACGGTATCGGTGCGGAACTCATTTCCCCGGAAGGTTGCCACACACCTTTCACGGCCCGACTTTGCTTCAGCTGTACCAACAACATGGCTGAATATGAAGCTTGCATCTTTGGTCTCAAGGCTGCTATAGACTTGGGGATCAAATCTTTGATCGTATTTGGGGACTCGGCTTTGGTTATCAGTCAAATCAAAGAAGAGTGGGATACCAAGCATCCTAATCTTATCCCATACAAAGAACATGTCCTGACATTGCTGCCTCATTTCGAGAAAATCACCTTCGAGCATTTCCCGCGAGAAGAGAATCAGCTAGCAGATGCTCTGGCTACAATGTCTTCCATGTTTAAACTCAAATGGGAAAACGAGGCTCCCCAAATCACCATCGAGCGAATGGATGAACCTGCGCATTGTCATGAGATTAATACCGAAGAAGTAGTGGAACAACCCTTGTTTCACGAAATCAAAAGGTATCTCCAGACTAGAGAATAGCCCGAAGGAGATTCCGTAAATGACAAAAAGTTCCTAAGGAAATTTGCTGCCAAGTTCTTCCTGAGTAACGACATCCTCTATAAACGCAACCATGATTGTGTTTTACTCCGATGTGTAGACAAAGCTGAAGCAGAGTTAATCATGACTCAGATACACAGTGGTACATTTGGCACCCACTTGAGCGGACATACGATGGCTAAGAAGATTCTAAGGGCAGGCTATTACTGGTCTACCATGGAAGCAGATTGCCATCAACATTCCCGTACTTGCCACAAATGTCAAGTCTACGCTGACAAGATTCATATTCCTTCTGTTCCTCTCAACGTTCTGACTGCTCCTTGGCCATTCGCAATGTGGGGCATTGACATGATTGGAGAGATCAAGCCCACATCGTCCAATGGACATCGCTTCATCCTGGTCGCCATTGACTATTTTACCAAATGGGTCGAAGCAGCTTCCTTCGCCTCTGTTACTAAAAATGTGGTTTCCCGCTTCATCAAGCAGAATCTCACATGCCGGTATGGTGTCCCCGACAGGATCATCACAGACAATGGTACAAATCTGAATAATACTATGATCACCGCTCTATGCGAACAGTTCAAGATTTATCATCACAATTCATCTCCCTATCGACCGAAGATGAACGGTGTTGTTGAAGCTGCGAATAAAAACATTAAGAAGATCATTCAGAAAATGACAGTCACCTACAAGGACTGGCATGAGATGCTACCGTTTGCTCTACATGGATACCGTACCACGGCACGTACTTCGATAGGGCCAACCCCATTTTCTTTGGTATATGGCATGGAAGCTGTCTTACCCATGGAAGTTCAGATTCCTTCTTTAAGGATTATGAAGGATGCTGGTTTGAACGAAGACGATTGGATTCAGACCCGACTTGATCAACTCAATTTGATCGACGAGAAACGACTCACTGCTGTTTGCCATGGTCAGACGTATCAAAAACGGATGATCAAGGATTTCAACAAGAAAGTCAGACGTCAAGTATATCAAGTCGGAGATCTCGTAATCAAGCGGATTATCTTGCCGCAAAGTGATCCCAGGGGCAAATGGACTCCTACTTACGAAGGACTGTTTGTGATCAAGAGCATATTTTCTGGTGGTGCAATGATTCTGACCACCATGGACGACGACGATTTTCCGCACCCTGCGAATGCAAACATAGTCAAAAGATACTACGCATAAAACAACCCGACAAGTCGAAAACCCGAAAGGGCGACTTGGGCAAAAATGGGCATCTCGGTGAACCGAAAACCCGAAAGGGCGGTTCAGGAAAAAATTAGGGATAAAACAAAAAAACTGTACACCCGGCAAGTCGAAAACCCGAAAGGGCGACTTGGGCAAAAAGGGGTTTCCCGGTGGATTGAAAACCCGAAAGGACGGTCCAGGCAAAATTTAGGGAATTAAAGCGTATGACTATGTCTCGTCGGATCACTTTAAAAAAACAATCTCTTCATCAGCAAGCTCCGAGCTTCTGATCAATCCAATCATTGGCGGACGAAGCATTGAATGGACAAGATATTCAGAGTTGTGAAGGCTATAGCAGAATAGGGATCCCATAGAATTGTTTCACATAGCCATCTTTCTCTTGTATAAATTTTTTCAATTTTTACGACAACATCCTCTTACTAGGATGTTTGTCTCCTTTGTACAAAGATACTCATAGAAAGTTAATACAAATACTTTTCCAAATACAAAAATTTGCTTTGTCTTCCTTTTGCTTTTCTACACTTATGTTTTATTTGAGAAACGTCCAATGTTTTGTTAAATAGGCATATGCATTTGAACATAATCATTTCCTTACTAATTAAGAAAAGATGATTACTGATAGGTTGAAGGTACAAATAGATATCTTGACGCCCTTTCAGAAGGAATCCCCAGCAGTTCTAAACTCCAAATTCCTCAACGAGGTTCAAATCCAGAGCTTAATTCCCCAAACAGAGTTAAACTTCAGGATCTTCAGCAGAACAAAAGCTTTCTCAAAAGTTGATTTCCCCAGCCAGAGAGCCTTCCAGAACTCAATTCCCCTCAAAGTTAAGTTTCAATATCCCCAGTGGAGCCTTAAAAATCTGGAAATCCTATCCCCAGTGGAGCCTTAAAAATCTGGAAATCCTATCCCCAGCGGAGCTAAAACTTCCAACTATCAATCTCCAGCGGGACTAGACTAGTGAACCTTTTCCCCACAGAGATGCTTCCCGCCAGACTGAAGACTCTCAGTCTTACTTCTCTAGCATAAGTCTACTAGGGTCTGGACTCCCCAGTAGAGATCATCAGAATTCTCTTACCCCGCAAGTCACTAAGGAGTTCCAATCCCCAGCAGTGGTCCTAAGATCCCTCAACAATTGAAGATCTTGTTCCCCAAGCAGTCAGCAGTCGGCAAGGATGTCTCATCTTCAGCAATCAAAGATTCTTGCAATCCCCTGCAGCAGTCAAGGATTCACTTTCCCCGACAACAATCAAGATTCTATTATCTCCAGCCATCCAGGATTCATCTATCCTCAGCAAGACAACTCATCAGCTTGCATGCGCATTCATTACATTCATATCATAAACATCGATATAACATATATTGCGTCATACATTTCATGCAACATAACTTTGTGTTTAGCTAATATTTTGTCCTTTTCAGGATAAGAATAAAAGGCTATCATTAACAATTATCCAAGATGCAGTTTTACACAGACTCATCATCAGGAAACCCTACACCGGTTCCTTCTCCACTTCAAGACCTCTGAAAACAGTTTACGGATTCTCCAAACACGGATGTTAACCTATCGCTTGTTCAGATTCTTCAACTTCTGAAAACAGTTTACGGGTTCTCCAGACACGGATGTTAACCTATCGCTTGTTCAGATTCTTCAACTTCTGAAAACAGTTTACGGGTTCTCCAGACACGGATGTTAACCTATCGCTTGTTCAGATTCTTCAACTTCTAAAAACAGTTTATGGGTTCTCCAGACACGGATGTTAACCTATCACTTGTTCAGATTCTTCAACCTCTGAAAACAGTTTACGGGTTCTCCAGACACGGATGTTAACCTATCGCTTGTTTAGATTCTTCAACTTCTGAAAACAGTTTACGGGTTCTCCAGACACGGATGTTAACCTATCGCTTGTTCAGATTCTTCAAGACCTCTGAGAACAGTTTACGGGTTCTCCAGACACGGATGTTAACCTATCACTTGTTCAGATCCAAGATTTCTGAAAACAGTTTACGGATTCTCCAAACACGGATGTTAATCTATCGCTTGTTCAGACTCAACTTTTGAAAACAGTTTACGGATGCTTCCCAACATGGATGCTGCTTTATTGCTTATTCAACTTCAAGACCTCTGAAAACAGTTTACGGGTTCTCTAGACACGGATGTTAACCTATCGCTTGTTCAGATCCAAGATTTCTGAAAACAGTTTACGGATTCTCCAAACACGGATGTTAATCTATCTCTTGTTCAGACTCAACTTTTAAAAACAGTTTACGGACGCTTCCCAACATGGATGCTGCTCTATTGCTTATTCAACTTCAAGACCCCTGAAAACAGTTTACGGGTTCTCCAGACACAGATGTTAACCTATCGCTTGTTCAGATCCAACTTCTGAAAACAGTTTACGGATTCTCCAAACACGGATGTTAATCTATCGCTTGTTCAGACTCGACTTTTGAAAACAGTTTACGGATGCTTCCCAACATGGATGCTGCTCTATTGCTTATTCAACTTCAAGACCTCTGAAAACAGTTTACGGGTTCTCCAGACATGGATGTTAACCTATCGCTTGTTCAGATCCAAGGCCTCTGAAAACAGTTTACGGATTCTCCAAACACGGATGTTAATCTATCGCTTGTTCAGATTCAACTTTTGAAAACGGTTTACGGATTCTCCAAACACGGATGTCAATCCATTGCTTATTCAAGACCCCCCAGTTAAGAGATATTCCAAAGCATGGACACCTTTCTGATACTCATTCCAGATGGCATCTTTAAGCCCATCCCCGATAAGATTCTGTCACCCCTCCAGATGGTATCTCTAAGCCCATCTCCAAATGGCATCTTTAAGCCCATTCCCACATCCATGTTCTGACGAGTGCAAATTTACGGGCACTCTAGTGTCCAATCTCCTTTTACCTTCGAGACGCGAAAGGCAAACTTGCCAATCTAACTCTTCAGGTGCAAGAAGATTGAACAGGGGCAATTGTTGTACCCCAAAATTTGCCCTCTCATTTCATCAATATTTTCTCACCACAAGACCCTTGGAGCTCAAGATCAAGTTAGGGTTTGCTCTGCTCAAGACTCCTCCTTGTACTGTTGACCCAAATTAGGGTTTGAGTTTGCACAAAGGTGTTTTGACCTAAAATGCCCAAAGTTACTTTCATGCTTCATGTTGGACTCACAAGTTTATCCATACCAAGTTTCAAGCCTTGATTCCAATCTTTGCCCAGTCAATTGGACAGTTGACCTAGAAATCAGCTGTATTGGGGAAAAAGTCAACTGTGGCCAATTGACAATCAAACCTCATGAAATTTGACCCACATCAACATTATGAACTCACATGGACCATTTGATCAAGTTTGGATCACAATTCCACAAGAAATTTGATCAGATCATCAAAAGGGCAAAATGGTCATTTTTAGGGTTTTGACTGTACAAAGGCAATTTTTGACTATTTGACCTAACCAATGGCAAACCAAGCTCATATATGGACTCAAGGACTCAATGGCATTGTCTTGACACATTCAACAAGTTCAAAAGATCTCAAATGCACAAGATTGACAGATGAATTTTCCAGTCAACTGATCAAAATTTGACTGTATACTGAAAAGTCAAACTTTGACTTTTTGGTCAAAATCAAGTGTCAAGATTCATTTTTCATCAAGACATGTCAAATTATGAAACTTGTTCATCAAGAAACCCAAAATTGCAAATTAGGGTTTAGAATGAGAAAATTTCATAACTTAGAATTTTTCTAAGTTATGAAACTTCCTTATTTTTTCCTAACTTTGTCCCATTTTTTCATCAAGATACAATTGGATTCAAACAAAACTCAAAACATTAAAGTTGTAGTCCATTGCAAAATATACAACTTTGATTCACAAAGTTTCCTCAAAAGAAGCTTGTAGCTCAAGTTATGATTTTTGGAATAAGGGTGCAAAACATTTTTAACTTAGAAACATTTTGACCTATTCTAGGCAGGATTTTTGTCCAACTTCATGGCCATTTTTCACATGCTTCCACTTGGATTTTCAATTTTCATTACAAAGATGGATTGTAGTACACATTACAAGATTTCCAAATTGTACAAGAACTTCTCAAACACCCTTGTGGTTAGGGAGAATCGAATTTGCAAAGATGGCAAAAATCACTTTTATTCACAGCCAAATACATGTTCATAACATTGGCATTTTCAAGTCAGCAGGGTTTGTGATGGTTTGCAGGCCTCAAAACCAGTCTCACACACCATAATTAAATGCCTAACCTTTGTGCTAAGTTTTTATTTTGTTCATTTGGTCATTACATGTAAGATTAATCCTTAATTGGAAAAAGCATATTTGCCATTTTTGAAAAGATGCACTTTATGTCAAATTCAAAATCCAAGAGGCATGGGCCAGATCTTTGAAGCTAGCATTTGTACACAAATCACTCTGATCAAGAACAAGAGGTGCAGCATAATTTAGGGCATTGGACAGGCCTGTTTTGAAACTTGCATTTTCTTGCTTCAAGTAGAAGAAACTTGGCAAAACAACTCCAATCTCTCATTCATGTAAACACCAACCTAAGCAAACTTTGTTCTCATCTTTCACACTCCCTAACTGACCTAAAGCACGATTCCTTCATCCTCAATCCATCCTCATATCCAAAAGCACAATTTTTCTGCAAAATAGAGTCCCTGCCGCAGATTGACTTCCACAGTCCATTCCACTCGTGCACTTTGGCCAAAAAGAGTTCAAACATGTTCTATATCACCCACTGAAGCTATCCCAAGCATTGAATCCAAGCTGTAACATCCTTAACATCGTTTGCCATTTTTGATTTCAAGCTGTGCAGGTGGACTTCCATAGCACGATACAGGCAGTTTCAGAACAAGCCAAGCATAGGAGAAGCATCCTTGGACTTCAGGCAAGCTGTACCAAAGCTCAAACTCCATTGAAGATACCTCCATTGCTGTACACGACTCAAGCTGAAACAGGTAAAAATATGAACTTCTATCTCTCTATCCAGGCATGATTAGGCTTAGGTTTGTGAATGAAACATGTTCTCCTCATAGCCCTGAAGCCATCCATATACTTACTTTTCATTTATATTGAGTATGCTGTGAGAATTTTGGCCATGAACATTGGAGAAAATTTAGGTCAGAAATTGGGGATGAAGAAATTCTCCCTCGTTTCTTAGAGTTAGATCAAGTTTTTTATATGTATGAACTTGTCTCTCCATGCTCTATAATGTTTGTGTTATAAGTTTTTGTTAAAAGTCAAAGAATCAGGAATTTGAATGAAGCATAGAGGGCGCGCGTTTTTGAGACAGAAGCTGGAGGTTGAAGAAGGGTGACTTGGGCTGGGCCTGAGTTGTTTTTGCTCTTTGCACACTTTTTCCATTTTTGCACCCCCTGGCCCATTGTGTGATATCTTTATCATTTTTGATTTTTTCTTTTTGATTCTGATTTTATATTTTTATTCAAACATGAAAAAACATTAAAAATATTTTTTTCTCATTTTTTTGCATTTTTTTGGCATTTATTTGTTTTTGTTTAATATATGTATATAGATAAATATAATACTTTTTATTTAAAACAATAAAAAATAATACAAAAATATATTTTTTTTAGTTATTATTTTTTTGTTTATAGTTTGAAAACATTTGTTAAAAATATACATTTTTTAATAATTAATATTTTATCTTGGCATATATATATTTAGTATATTTAATATATAATATAAATACTTATATATATTTATTAGAATATTTAGGATACAATATGAAAATAATACATTTTTATTTTTATTAATATGTGACATTAAAAAATACTTTTTTTTTTACAATATACTTTTTTTTTATTTTTTGTATAAATTAGTATATGATATTATATAATATTAATAAATAAATACTATTTATTTAACAAACTAGAGTTTTGCCCTAAACCATAAAAACATACAAAAATTGACTTTTTTATTTTTGTTTATATTTCACATGAAAAAATACTTTTACATATATAAAAACCATTTTTGTGCATAATACATTTTGCATATTTATTGTATTATTGTACAATTAAATAATTTGTATATTCAATTTGGATGTAATAGTTTTAGATTTAATTTCTTGCTAAATATCCCCCCATTCAAACATTTGTACCCCCATCCCCATAATTATGTTGTAATAATTTAGGACTTTAAATTTCCGCATTTAAAAGCTTTCAAATTATGCCATGATAGACTTAGGGTTTGTATGAAAATCAACCAACAAATAGTTTGACTAATTCAAGACAAAAAAGCATGAAAATGGACAACACCAATCACACTTGCACCCTTAGGGTTACTCCACTTGTTGCCTTAAAAAATGGGCCATGTTGCATGTTGAGTTTCTTTGGCAAAACAAAAAAAAATCAAATGATCATAGTCCCTCGATGACGCTTTCGAAGTTGCCTAAACAAAATGATCATAGTCCCTTCAAGAAAGTTTCCAAAGACACTTGGCACTATTGCATTCATGGTCTAAACAATGACCCGCGCCCGTCCCGTTAACATCCTAACATAAGATTGTCCACCAAATACAATGGTGGAACAATACTGTTAAAAGGGTTAAAACATAGGAAGGATCTTTGAGAAATTTAGGGTAGATAGCTCTTGGTTACTTGACCAACTTGCAAAACAAATCCTTGCCATTTTTCAAAACACATTTCACAACACAACTTTCAAAACAACTTTCAAAACCTTGAAACATCTTTTCAAAAAGACAAACACCTTTTGTAAAACATTCGAGTAAAGAATTGTTAACAAGGGTTGCCTAGACAAGGCATCTTTTTCAAAACATTTTCAAAACCGCACACACAAAGCACCATTTCAAACAATTGAAAGCACCATTTCAAACAATTGAAAATGCAAGGCAAGTGATCTAAGCAAGTAACTAAGAGCCCATGGATAACCATGGATAGAAAGGGTGCTAATACCTTCCCTTTCTATAATCTACTCCCCGAACCCAAGAAAACATCTCAAAGGTTTTTGCTGTGCTTTTTAACCTTTCCTTAGGATAAAATAAAAAGTCGATGGCGACTCTTGCTAAACCGAAACATTTGCGAAAACAAACGCAAAACCTCAAGTTAGTTCTCCCACCGTATCACAATACTTATCATCAGCTTAAGGGTACTGTTCCTCAGAGTAGTCTTCTTCTTCTTCTTCCTCTTCCGATTCTGACGGGACAACTGTCTCCTTGCCTTTCCCTTCTCCTTCACCACATGTTGTTGCAAAGTCCAAAGTCCTTCTTGTCTGGCCATGAAATCTTCTTCCCATGTTTAAGACTCCGGTTACCTTCTTTGTTTTCTTCTTCCTCTCTTCAGCTCGTAGAGTCTTCAATTCTTCTTGCCCCTTAGCTAGGGTCATGAGCAATTATTGAAACTTCATATTCTGAGCTTGAAGATCTTTCACTGTTTGCTCGATATCCATCTTACTGAAATAAACAATAGAGAGATGAGGAGACTTGTTGCAAAGGACCTGTTTATGTTATGATGAATGATATATGCATATGCAATGTTTTCAAGGATTTCAAAGATTCAAATTTTCTTTAGACAAAAAGGAAACACACATTATATTAATAAGATAAACTTTGAGTACATCAATGCCCCTTGGGCAAAATAATACAAAACTCTAAGATGAAAAAGTAGTGTGCATCCTCTTTGGTGCAATGTAGGCATTTAAGGTCCACTCCTCATGAAATAGCCTAGTGAGCTCCAAAACCTTCTTCTCGCTTGCGTAGAATTGGCCTTCAGAAGTATCTCGCTCTCCTTTGAGTTGTATCCAATCCCTTTGGAGGTCTTAAAGAGATGTGGGAATGTCAGGATGTAGGATAAAGTATGGAACGTCTCCTTTCTTAACAGGCTCAATGATTACCGGGAGAATGTAGGGGTATGGCATCATAAGACTCTGAGCGCGAGTTCGTACCCATTTGAGGTAAGGCTCAAGGGGGATGGAATTCTTGTGTCCCAAAGTCTTGCTATTCACCTTGTTTAGCATCCTCCAAGCTTGGATAAATCTCTGGCGAAAACCTTGATTGTCGTTATCATAGTATGTGATACGGTGGGAGAACTGACTTGAGGTTTTGCGTTTTATCGGAATTGTTGCGGTTAGCAAGAGTCGCCACCGACTTTTCTTTTATCCAAAAGGAAAGGTGAAAAAGCACAGGAAAGACCTTTGAGATGTTTTCTTGAGTTTTGGGGGTAGATTATGAAAAGGGAAGGTGCTAGCACCCTTTTCATCCATGGTTTTCCATGGGCTCTTAGTTACTTGCTTAGATCACTTGCTTTTGTTGTTTGAAATTATGTTTGGTGTAGTTTTGAAAGTATTTTATAAAAGAGGCCATTCGTTTAGGCAATCTTTGCAATGATTCTCGTTCGTAAGAATGTATACAAAGATGTTCGCCTTTTGAAAATGTTTTCATTGTTTGTAAGATGTTTTTGAAATGTGTATGTGTTTGTTTTTGAAAATAGCAAGGATTGTGGTTTGAAATGGAGCAAGTAACCAGAAGCTATCTACCTACTCAAATGTCTTTCTTACGTATTTTCTATTCCTTTGACATTGTTGTCATACCATTGATTTGGTAAGCAACCTTATCTTTGGATGTAAACGGGACGGGCGTGGGTCATCGTATAACCATGATTAGCAATGTTTGCAAAGTATCTTAGCCTTTTTTGAGGGACCAAGATCATTTTGTAAGGCAACTTTTGAATAGCGTCATCGAGGGACTATGATCTTATATTTGTTTTGTTTTGCCAAGATACTTCGCATGCGTAATATGACCATTTTTGTTTTAGGCAACCAAGTGGTGAAACCCTAAGGGTGCTTGTGTGCAAGTGTATCATTTTCATGCTTTGATTTTGTCTTGTATTTAGAATTTTCTATTTTTGCTTTGTTTTGTTCTTGTCATACAAACCCTAACTACTAATCATGGTATATAAAGCGATAAATTGCGTAATGTAAATATTTCTAAGCTATTACAACAATTTATGGGAGGGGGAATACAAATTTGAATGGGGATTTACAAGAATATAAACCTAAATAAATTATTACAATCAAATCGAATTTGTACTAATTAGAAAGAATATAATACAATATTTAAAATGCAATGCAATGTATATGTAAGAAAAAGATTTTTTTTGTGTCTTGTTTTTATGTAAAAGAAAATTTAATCTAAACATAAAAAATATAAAGAAAATGAATTAATTTTTTTAAAAGGAGTTTAACCCTAATTATTATTTAAGAGAAAATAAAGTTTTTATGAATATTATTTTGTGTATTTTTTTGTATAAAAATAATAAATAATATTGTAATAAAAATATAAAAAAATTTATGTGCAAAAATAAGTATTTATAAATATGAAATGAAAAATAAATTGAACTAAATATGTTTAATTATATTTACAAGTTTATTAATAAAATGCATGATATATATTAAAAATAAAATATATTTTTATGTGGAAAATAAGTTAAAACAAAATAAAAATAAGACATGATTAATTTACATTTTTTTGGATTTTTATTCATTAAAGAAAATATTAATGAAAACAAAAATGAAATTAAATAAAAATATTATAGAAATCATGGGCCAAGGGGGTATTGCAAGTATACTAGAGGTAGCCTGCAAGCAAAAAAAACGTGGCCCAAGGAGCTAAGCCCAATCCTGCAAAAAGTGTCAAAACTGAAAAAAGTGGAAAAATGCAAAACAAAAGTAGCGCGCTCAGGTTCGAACCCAGGACAAGGGTCTCACCAGCGCGCTATCTTGCCACTGGGGTGGCTGTACTTCCATTGTCTTATGGAAAACAAAAACAATATAACATAAAATGCGCCCTATGCCCTGTACTTCATCTCCTTCCTCACGCTTGGCCAGACACCCTGTAACTTTCTCATACTTCCATAAAAATAAAAGTTCATAACATGAAAATTGTAGTGCTTGAACTCACGATTCCAACCATATAAATTATGTAATCTAACTATCAAAGATCAAAGAGAATTTTAAAGGCCCTAAATTCTAACCTAATATTTTTAGAAATTTCAAGTTCCAAATTCTCTCAGCACAAGTAAAATCAATGCAAGCTAATGGTATGTACAACTTCGTTATAATGAGGACTATATTTTTTATTCATAAATCATGGCCTAAGGTTGCCTGTACAAGGAGATAGAGTTTGAGATTTTACCTCCTTCAGTTGGAATCGTGTATGAAAATTGAGTGACTTTAATGGAGGCCTGATGCTTGCTTAAGCTTCCTTGAGCTTCCCTGGATGTATCCCAACCCTTGCCTTGCTCTGAAAGTAGCTGGAACTCCTTGGCCAAGTCAAACTGCAAGCTCTAAACTCAACAATGGCAGATGGTGGAAAAGTGATTACAGAACAGGGATGATGGTTTGGATAGGTTTGATATGAAGTATGTAAGGTGTTTGAATGATCAAAACTCAAAGCGCACGAGCCAAATGGAAGATGGGTGTGCTTATGCAGAATCTATAGTTTTTGGACAAAATTATGGTGTTTTGATGGTTGGGAGTGTTTCAGGTCCTTGCTCAACATGTCTTGTGTTGCATAATGTTTGTATATTAGTATGGAAATGGTCTTAGGTCAGCTCTCCAACAGATCTGCAAGCCCTAGCCTTTTTGTAACTTTCCTTGCATTTGTACTTGCTCCCTTAGGCTTGGTATTAGTTTGTACAACTTACTTGAGACCTGTGATACTTGTATGCACCAAGGGGACAGGTCCAAAGCTCAAAATTGTAAAGTTTGCAAAAGTTTCTCTTTTTCAAAAGGGCAATGGAACCTTTTTGCCATAAATGGAATTACAAGTTGGATAAAGGTTCAAAAGCATGGATCAAAGCTTTGTCAACTGAGTAAGCATTTAATTAAGGAGTGTGGAACAAGTTTAGGACCTTTACAACATGAAAGAGCCAGCATAGGATTGATTTGCAACTTTGTTCTTCATGAAATGGCTTGGACAAAAAGTGAGAAATTGCCAACTTCATCTCTTCGACTCTCCCTATTCAAAAATGATCTTGAGGAGTTCTTTGGAATTTTGGAAAGCTTGAAATATGCTCTATATTTCATCTTTGAAATGAATTTGTAGATACCTCTTGGAACTAGGTGAAAAATTTCCATAAAGTTGGGTCCAAAACTTGCCTAAATTAGGGCAAAATTTCACTAAGTTAACAAGTTCATAACCATGTATTCCCAAATTTATAACTTGAGATACAAGCATATTTAGGGAAAAGTTTGTTAAACAAAGTTATAGATTTCATGGAGGTCTACAACTTTCATGTTGGGAACTTTCCTTGAATCATTATGCATCATGGTGTAAAAGTGGCCTAAAGTTGAGAAAAAATAAGAAAATTTTCCATACTTAGAAAATTTCGAAGTTAGGAAAATTTTCAAATTCAAACCCTAATTTTCAAATTTGGATTTATTGATGAACAAGTTTCATATTTTGACATGTCTTGATAAATTATGACCCTTGGTACTTGATTTTGACCAAAAAGTCAAAGTTTGACTTTTCAGTGTACAATTGACTTTTGATCAGTTGACTGCAAACTTCATCTGTCAATCTAATGAATTTGAAATGTTTTGAGCCATGTAATTAATCCAAGATGATGTAATTGAATCCTTGAAATCATGATTTAACTCAATTGGTCATTTTCTAGGTTAAAAATCAGAAATTGCCCTTCCTCAGTCAAAACCCTAATTTTGACCATTTTGCCCTTTTTGTGATTTGACCAAATTTCTTGAGAAATTGTGACCCAAACTTGACCAAATGACATATGTAAGTTCAAAATGTTTATTTGGATTAAAAATTATGAAGTTTTACTGTAAATTGGCTATGGTTGACTTTTTCCTCAATACAACTGATTTTTAGGTCAACTGTCCAATTGACTGAGCAAAAGTGTGATCCAAGGCTTGAAACTTGTCATGAGCAATCTTAGGGGTTCATGATGATGTTTGAAAGTCACATGAAGCATTGATAGTCCAAAAATCCTTGTGCAAACTCAAACCCTAATTTTGGGTTGTCAGTGCAAGATGAGATGTCTTGAGCTGACCAAACCTTAATCCAGTCTTGAGTCAAGGAGATCTTGTGAGAAAAGTCTTGCTAAATGAGAGGGAAAATTTTGGGGTATAACAGCTGCCTCTGTTCAATCTTCTTAAACCTGAAGAGTTAGATTGGCGAACTTTGCCGTTCGTAACTCGAAGGTAAAAGATGATTGGACACTAGAGTGCCTATAAATTTGCACTTGACAGTGCATGGTTGAGGGAATGGGCTTAGAGATGCCATTTGGAGAAATGATAGAATCTTATTGGAGATGGTCTTGTAGATGCCAACCAAGAATGTTTGTTGAATCGTGAGTTGTAAGCTGAAAGAAAGAGTATCAGAATGGCATCCGTGTCTGGAGCGTATCCGAACTGTATCTGAACTTGAAATTTGAATGAGTATCAGAATGGCATCCGTATATGGAGCGTATCTGAACTGTATCTGATAGTTGAAATCTGAATGAGTATTAGAATGGCATCCGTGTCTAGAGCGTATCTATACTGTATCTGAACTTGAAATTAGAATGAGTATAAGAATGGCATCCGTATCTGGAGCGTATCTGAACTGTATCTGATAGTTGAAATCTGAATGAGTATCAGAATGGCATCCGTATCTGGAGCGTTATCTAAACTGTATCATGATTTCACATTGTTTAACAGTAGCTGTTAATCTTATCCTGAAAAGGGTAAAATGTTAGCTGGAACACAAAATTATGTTGCATGAAATGTATGATGCGATATATGTGTTTTATCAATGTTTATGATATGCGAATGTAATGTATGTGCATGTAAGTTGATTCGCTGTATTGCTGAGGAAAATAAATCCTTGACTGCTGCTGAGGATATGTGGATTCTTCATGTCTTGAAGTTGGAGTATTTGACAAAAATTCTGTTGTGAGAGCAATGCCATATACTGCTTGAGGAATCTGCTTGGGGAATCCAGAGAATTTTGATGACTTCTACTGGGGATTAATAGTTTGAAGTTTTAGTTTCGTTGGGGAATCTAAATGACGTACCACAGGGATTGCTCATGGAATAGCCTAAAGACGTTTTCCTATTCTTTCAACCTGCCAGTAATTGTCTTTTTTCATTTTGTTTATTTTGTAAACAGTAATTATGTTCAAATGCATATGTTCATTAATGAATCATTGGACGTTTTTGCAAATAAAACACAAGTGTAAAGGAAAAGGACAAATAGTTTTCTGTACTTTAAAGGGATATCTTTGTATTTACTTGGAATAAGTATTTTGTACAAAAGAGACAGACATCCTAGTAAGAGGATGGTGCCGTAAAAGTAAGAAAAAATTTATACAAAGAAAGACAGCTATGTGTGATAATCCCATGGGGTTCCCATTCTGCTATAGCCTCCGTATCTCCTAATATCTTGTCTATTTGTTGCTTCGTCCAAAGATGATTGAATTGATTAGAAACTCCGAGTTTGTTAGTGAAGAGATTGACCTCAAAGTGATCCGACGGGACATAGTCATACGCTTTAATTCCCTAACTTTTGCCTGGACCGCCCTTTCGGGTTTTCCGTCCACCGAGAAACCCTTTTTTGCCCAAGTCGCCCTTTCGGGTTTTCAACTTGCCGGGTGTACAGATTTTTTATTTTTATCCCTAATTTTTGCCCGAACCTTTTTGGTTCGCCGGGATGCCCTTGTTTTGCCTAGGTGTGTCAACCTAGTGGGTCTCTTATGCGTAGTATCTTTTGACTATGTCCGCGTTCGCAAGGTGTGGTAAGTCATCACCGTCCATGGTGGTTAAGATCATTGCCCCACCGAAGAAGATGTTCTTGACTACAAATGGTCCTTCATAGGTTGGAGTCCATTTGCCCCTGGGATCACTTTGTGACAAGATAATGCATTTGACCACCAGATCTCCAACTTGATATACTTGGCGTCGAACTTTCTTGTTGAAAGCCTTGATCATCCGTTTTTGATACATCTGACCATGGAAAACAGCAGTAAGTCTTTTTTCATCAATTAATTTTAGTTCATCAAGTCGAGTCTGGATCCAATCGTCCTCATTCAAACCTGCATCCTTCATAATTCTCAAAGAGGGGATTTGAACCTCAATAGGCAAGACAGCCACCATGCCATAAACCAAAGAATAGGGTGTTGCCCCAGTTTATGTGCGAGCCGTGGTACGGTACCCGTGGAGAGCAAATGGCAGCATCTCATGTCAGTCCTTGTAGGTGATTGTCATTTTCTGTATGATCTTTTTAATGTTTTTATTAGCAGCTTCGACTGAACCATTCATCTTTGGCCGATAGGGGGATGAATTGTGATGTTGAATCTTGAACTGCTCGCACAAGGCGGTGATCATGGTATTGTTAAGGTTTGTACCATTATCGGTGATGATCCTTTCTAGGATACCATACCGGCAAATGAGATTCTGCTTGATGAAGCGGGCAACAACATTCTTAGTAACGGATGCGAAGGAAGCTGATTCGACCCACTTTGTGAAATAATCAATGGCTACTAGAATGAAACAGTGTCCATTGGAGGCTGTAGGCTTGATCTCCCCGATCATATCGATTCCCCACATAGAAAAGGGCCAAGGAGCCGTCAAGACATTCAGAGGAACCAGAGGTACGTGCACCTTGTCAGCATAAATTTGACACTTATGACAGGTCCGGGAGTGTTGATAGCAATCTGCTTCCATGGTAGACCAGTAATAGCCTGCCCGTAGGATTTTCTTTGCCATCGTATACCCGTTGGAGTGAGTGCCAAAGGTACCTTCTTGCAACTAAGTCATAATCTTTTCTGCTTCAATTTTATCCATACAACGGAGCAGAATAAAGTCATGATTGAGTTTATACAGGATGCTATTACTCAGGAAGAACTTAGTAGAGAATATCCTTAAGAACTTCTTATCATTGATTGAAGCTCCTTCTGGATATTCTTGAGCCTCGAGATACCTTTTGACTTCATGAAACCAAGGCTGGTCCACTACTTCTTCAGTATTAATCTCGTGACAGTGTGCTGGTTCGTCCATTCGTTCAATGGTGATCTGGGGAGTCTCGTTATCCCAATTAAGTTTAAACATAGATGACATTGTGGTTAGAGCATCTGCTAGCTGATTTTCTTCTCGCGGGAAATGCTCGAAGGTAATCTGCTTAAAATGTGGTAGCAATGTCAAAACATGTTCTTTGTAGGGGATAAGGTTTGGATGTTTAGTGCCCCACTCTCCTTTGATCTGACTGATGACCAAAGCTGAATCTCCAAACACAACTAAAGATATAATTCCCAAGTCTATGGCAGCCTTGAGACCAAAGATGCATGCTTCGTATTCCGCCATGTTGTTCGTACAGTTGAAGCAAAGTATGGCAGTAAAAGGAGTATGGCACCCTTCCGGAGATATGAGTACATCGCTGATACCATTACCAAGTGCATTAGATGCCCCATCAAAGAACATGGTCCATCGGGATCCTTGTTCAGGTCCGTCATATGGTCTGATTTCTTCACAGTTGTCTAATGTCATGATGTCTTCATATGGGAATTCAAACTTCATGGACTAATAATCTTCTACAGCTTGATGAGCAAGATGATCAGCTAGCACACTGCCCTTTATAGCTTTCTGGGTAGTGTATTATATGTCATATTCTGTTAGGATCATATGCCATCTAGCTATCCTTCTAGACAGAGCAAGCTTCTCAAAGATGTATTTTATCGGATCCATCTTAGATATCGGCAAAGTGGTATGGGTCAACATATACTGTCTTAGCCAGCGAGCAGCCCATACCAGAGCGCAACAAGGTTTCTCGAGCAGTGAATATCTGGTTTCACGGTCGGTAAACTTTTTGCTCAGGTAGTAAATAGCGTGCTCTTTTCGTCCAGACTCGTCACGCTGCCCCAATACACACCCCATTGAGTTTTCTAAAATGGTCAGATACATGATCATCGGTCTTCGCTCGACTGGTGGCATCAAGACAGGAGGCTCTTGTAAATACTCTTTGATCTTGTCAAAAGCAATTTGACATTCATCATTCCATCTGACTACTTGATCTTTCTTCAATAGTTTGAAGATCGGTTCATAAGTAGATGTTAGATGAGAAATGAATCTAGCAATATAGTTCAGGCGTCCCAATAATCCTCTGACTTCCTTCTCAGTACGAGGAGCAGGCATTTCTTGTATTGCTTTAACCTTAGGATGGTCAACCTCGATGCCTTTGTTGCTGACAACGAAACCTAAGAGTTTACCGGACCGGACTCCGAATGTGCACTTGTTTGGGTTCAGCCTTAGTTTGTACTCCTTCAATCTTACAAACAACTTTTGCAAGTGATCAAGGTGCTCCTCTTCAGTTTGTGATCAGTCTATCATGTCATCTACATAGACCTCTATCTCATGATGTATCATATCATGAAATAAAGCTACCATAGCGCATTGATAGGTTTCCCCCAGCATTCTTCAGTCCGAATGGCATCACTTTGTAACAGAATATGCCCCATTGTGTGACAAATGTAGTTTTCTCCATATCCTCAGGTGCCATTTTGATTTGGTTATAACCTGAGAATCCATCCATGAAGGAAAATACTTTGTGCTGAGCAGTATTATCAACCAGGATGTCGATGTGGGGGAGTGGAAAATCATCTTTAGGCCTGGCCTTATTTAAATATTTATAATCCACACACATTCGTACTTTACCGTCCTTTTTAGGCATGAGAACAATGTTGGCAACCCATTGAGGATAGGAAGGGACAACCAAGAACCCTGCATTGAATTGTTTCATAACTTCCGCTTTGATCTTCTCCGACATGTCAGGTCTCATGCGGTGGACTTTTTGTTTCACTGGTGGACAGTCTTCTCTTGTGGGTAGGTGATGTACCACGATGTCTGTATCAAGTCCTGGCATGTCTTCATATGACCAGGCAAAGATCTCAACATAATCATGCAATAGCTGAATTAGGCGCTCCTTGACACTCGGCTCTAGATTGGCACCCAATTTGATTTCCTTTTTATCTTCCTCGGTACCTAAGTTGATTGTATCCAATAGTTCCTCATGAGGCTGAATAGCTCTTTCCGCTTGTTGTAGTAGTCTAGCCAATTCCCCTGGCACTTCATAATCTTCCTCACCTTCGTATTCGGCTTGATAGATTGGATCTTCAGAGTCACTAAAGGCTATAACAGTATCGTTACCCATGGGATCCGGAATGGAGGGGTACCTGCATTTGTGAGCATGGGTGTGTGTAAGGGTATAGCCATCTTTAAACAATAAAATGTAAAAGAAAGACAATGAGCACAAAAAGTTTGTATGTGGAAAAACGTCCATGATTCATTGAATGTCATATGAAAATGAAATAAAAACCCTTACAAATGGACCATTGTGCCTCGGGTAAGACACAAGGTTTTCAAAGTGTGAATTGTTTGTGAATATTATAAGTCCAACATAAATGTAAAAGATAAATTACTGAGAGATGAAAGTTATTGGTACAAAGTCTCTGGCTTCCCAGTTGCGAAGTCCTCCGTTGACAGTAGGAAATATCCAATCCTCCAAGCTGCCATCTTCTTCAACATCTTCCTCTACATTGACCTCTCGGTTACTAATCTTCAAAGGTGGCCCTCCAGCACGGGCACGACACACAACCCTCTGAGCAGTTGAAGTAAACCCCAAGCCAAACTTGTTAGATTTATACGGAATGTCCGGAAGCTGCCCCCAGATGGTGCATCCACCCTCCTCTATTACTGCCTTTGCATCCTTTAAAGATGACATCCGAAGCGGAGGTCTTGTGATATTGGGAATCGAGGATACCGCCTTGGTTACCGCTACTTCTTGAGAGACCTCCTCGAAATGTTGAAAAGGAGTTTCAATGAACTCGCCAGCCTACTCCACACATCGGAAAGAAATCAGATGACTAATCATGTACTCCTCTTCCCCATGGACAGTGATAATCTTTCCATGGACCGGGTATTTCAGCATCTGGTGTAGTGTAGAGGTGACAACACCAACATTATGGATCCAGGGCCGTCCTAGCAGACAGGAGTAAGAGGGGCGGATGTCCATTACATAGAAAGTTAAGTTAAAAGTATGAGTTCCCACCTTTATGGGGATGTCCACCTCCCCGTGGACCATCCTCTTTGAGCCATCAATTGCTCTCACAACTATGTTACTGGGTTTCAATGTCAGCCCTTCGCAATCCAATCTGTCAAGAGCTTTCTTCGGTAAGATGTTCAAAGATGAGCCAGTGTCCACCAAGACATGGGCCAGAGTTGTTCCTCTACACTCCACTGAGACATGTAATGCCTCGTTGTGTTTTCTCCCTTTTGGTGTCAAATCAGCATCAGAGAAGCCTAGGCCGTTATCAGTTGTTAAACTAGCCACACAATCTTGGAATTGGTCAGCAGATGTCTCTTGTGGCACATGGGCCGTCTTTAGAAACCTTACCAAAGCTTTCACATGTGCCTCAGAGCACAACAACAATGCTAGCATGGAGATCTTGGAGGGAGTTTGCCCCAACTGTTCAACCACGTCATAATCACTCTTCTTTATTATCCTCAAGATCTCCTCCATTTCTTTCTTAGATGTTTCAGGGATAGCTAGTGATTGAACCTTCATCCGGACAGACTCTTCTTGAATGCTTTTTCCTCGATTTTCAGCAGTAGAAGTATTGGTAGGGATAACAGCAGGGGTTGTGTAATCTTTGTCGGTAGGTACCCTTGCATGTATGATCATTGGTATAGAGGTAATCTTCGGAATGGCCACGGGTCCAAAAACTGCCTTTAGAGGGGAAATCTCTGGAGAGAAGATTCTACCATTACGGGTAATCTTACTAGTTTCGACAATATTGCTAATGTCGGAGTTTTCTTCTTTGGAGCTTACTTCTTCGGCAATCAATTCATCTTATTTGATACCATGGTAATAGATTTCCCCACTGTAATTCCATGGTACTGTTTTGTCTGACTCATACGGTACCGGCCCGGGCATCGTGATCTTAAGAGGAGTAGTTTTTGGAATTGATGTAATCCTAACGGGTCTTTTAGGGGCCCTGGAAGGATTGGCGGAGATGGTTATGATTGAAATGTCTTCAACAGGAATAGGTAAAACGGGAGCATTTTCAAACAGAATTTCTTGATTGTCTATTAGGCGTTGAATGCCCGTCTTCAACAGAGGGCAAACAGTTGGTGAGGATAAGCAATGATGACAGTCTTCCTTACAACCTGGGAATATACCAGCCTTCAACAAGTTCATCTTAATGATTGGGAGCGAAGTCAAAAGTTCATCTACTGTGGCAATAAATAAATCTTCCTCAATAGCATTGGCGTTGTGACCATGCCTAGGCATCAGAGTGGAAATGACATTTGGTTTCTCAGGTGCATCAAACTCAACTTCTTTTGCATCTATAAGGTCTTGAATTTTGTTTTTCAGGGCCCAATAGTTGTTAGTGTCGTGACCCGGACGTTCAGAATGGTATGCGCATCTGGCATTTGGGTGATAGTGATGGGACGCAGTATTGGGGTTCTTAGGGGCCTCCTTTAAAGTTGCAAGATTCAATTTCAGAAGATGTGGTAAAACCTGGGCTAGGGTCATATTAATCTTGGTGAATTGCCGGACTGGCCTTTCCATCCTTGGCTGGTTATTTCTTGGTTGATCAGATGCAGGCTTTGGGATTATAACGGCCCCCACCACTGGTCGGCATTCAGTTCTTCCTTGATTCCTTTGTGAATAAACAACAGATACCTCCTTCTTCCTAGTGAAAGGCTTTCTCACAGCTGTAGAGGAAGACATATCCTTCTGAATCTTTCCACTTTTTATACCAGCTTCCACCCTCTCTCAGTTTAAAATTAACTCAGTAAATCCGGCAGATGAACTCCCAATCAAATGGTTAAAGAAAGGGCCCGATAGAGTGCCTAAGAACATATCCACCAACTCCCTTTCAGACAGAGGGGGTTGCACTCTCCCAGTTAGATCTCTCTATTTCTGCGTGTAATCTTTGAAACCCTCATTTGAAGCCATAGCCATACTCTGAAGTTGAGTACGAGTAGGCGCCAAATCTGCATTATACTGGTATTGCTTCAAGAAATTTGCGGCAAGTTCTTCCCATTTGTGGACATCGGCTCTTTCCAATTGGTAAAACCAATCGAGTTGTGTTCCGGATAAACTATCTTAGAAAAAGTGGACCCACAAGTCTTTATCAGCGGAGTGCGGCTGAATCTTTCTGACATATGATCGGAGGTGCATTTTAGGACATGACACCCCATCATATTTTGTAAATAACGGAACTTTAAACTTTGGTGGGATCACAATTCCTGACACTAGCCCCAATTCTTCAACTTCTAGACCTAGTACTTTCTGTATTTCCATAGCGGTCAAACGCTCTTCCAGGTGTCTGTACTTATCATCAGCCGGAGGGTACTTGTGATACGGTGGGAAAGAATTGACTGTTTTTTGGAATGCTGGTTCGCGTTTTGCGTTTGTTTTCGCAAAATGTCGCGGTAAGCAAGAGTCGCCACTGTCTTTTATTTTATCCAATAAGGAAAGGAAAAAAGCACAGAAAAATTCCTTTTTCGAGATGTTTCTCGGGTCCGGGGGGTAGATTAAAGAAAGGGAAGGTGTTAGCACCCTTTCTATCCGTGGTTATCCACGGGCTCTTAGGTACTTGCTCAAAGTGTTTTAAAAAATTGCCTTTCTTTGTGTTTATGGGTTTGAAAGAGGTTTTTGTTTGAAAGGAGTGTAAGTGCGAAAAGTTTTGTTTTGTTTTAAAAGGAGCAAGTACTTAAGAACCATCTACCTACTCGAAAAAGGAATCAATCTGTGCAAATGTCCTTTAGACAATGCTATCCCACTATTGATGAGTAGGTAGCAACGTCGTTGGAGTTTTGAGGGTCAATTTGATTAACGGACGTGTGGTCACTAAAGCAATGTTAGGACGCCTTAGCGGTAACCCTAATGTCTTAAGATCATTTTTCCGAGGCAACCATTTCGAGGCAACTATGATCTCTAGACAAGAGGGCGACCTCTAAAACTTCCTATACTTAATAACCACGTTCGAAGGCAACCAAGTGAGGTGTACCCTAAGAGTGCGCATGTGCGAGTGTGTTGTTTTCAGTTATTTTATCTTTGTACATGTCATGGGTGAGCTATGTTGATTTTAAGTTCATACATTCGATCTTGTCATGCATTCCCTATTATCAAACATCTAATAGTTTAAAGTTGTGGAATTTAAATTGCAAAAATTAAATCTAAACTATTACAAGGCGTCGGGTATTTACATCGCCAAAAACAACCCTTGAAATTAAAATGCGGAAAGTAAAATAAAGCGATAAACTAAAGTCCTATTTAAGCTATTACATTCCGGGAAACAGATACATCAATATGGCAAAATAGATCGCACGCGAAAAATTAAACCGAATGCATTTTTTAGGGTTTTGACCCTTTTTTTGAAAGAAAGCATTTTTTGTTTATTTTTGAATTAAAAGAAATTAATTGAAGTTAATTAAATAAATAAACTAATTAATTAATTAAGAAAAATATATTTTTGGATTTTTAAATATTTAAAGAAAATAAAATAAATTTGGTCAAAGTTAATAAAAACCTAATTTTCTACATTAATTTTAATTATTGCAAAAATATTGGAATTATACCTAATTAAAACTAAGTTAATTAAATTAGTATTTATTTACAAAAATAAAAGTGATGAATTTAATTTTAATAAATAAAATATTTTTTGTGTTTTTGATTTTATGAGAAAAAATTTAATTGGTTAGTTTAAATAATAAAAATAATAATACAAAACAATAAAAATAAAAGAAATATAAAAAAAGAATAGAAATAACCAAGGGGTTTGGGCCCAGATCAGGGGGTGAGATTGGCAAGTTTGTGGCCCAATTCAAGCAAGCCTAATTGACTTTTCTGGATTCCACGTATGCGTTTTGACTAGGCACCATGGTGGACTTTCAATCCTAGCCACCAGATCTGGCCTGGGGCCATCTGGCGCCTGGTGATTTGAAGGAGTATGATGGACCACGCCATTGGCTTTGCACTGGATCACCTGTGAAAAAATAATAATAGGCATTTAGGGGACCTGGGATTCGAACCCAGGTCCCATTGGATTTTGCACGCTTGCCACTACCACTCAACCACTGCACTTCTTTTGTTAGTGGAATACACAACAATTAATATATTGGAAACAAATTCATATGCCTGAACAAAAAAATAAAAAACACGAATTTTTGAATGGTTCAATGGGATGGGGACACGTTGTCGTCCCTGTCCTCAGAATTATACAGGGATTACCTGCGGATTCATATCCGCAGCAAAAAGTGTAGGTTGAATCCAAAATCCTCCACGGGCCATATAAATGAAAGATGATTCCATGGATGAACTCGTCTCTTCATCCCGGTCTCAACCATGTCCATGAATAAGCCTAATTTTACCTGCATAAAAAACCCCTAAAAACAACCCTAGGAAACCCTACAATGGTGTTCATGATTATAGCATAGATAAATGTAATCAAATAATATGGAAAGCATGGAAATTGTTTGGTGATTACAAATATGCCATTAGTTTCTTGTAATGATGCGTAAATCTTGAAACACGAAGGCAAGTTCAGAAGGAGGTCGTATGTCACTTACAACGCGTTTTAGGAGGTGAATGGCCTTGCTTTTGATTGCTACAGACTCAATGGATGTCCAGCAAGAGGTCTACGTTGAGTTTTTGCTTTGAATCGGCCTCTAGAAAGGATTTCAGTTTCAAGCTTTTTTAGGTTTTTTTCTCAAGTTTGTTCTTGTGATTTTGCAGCCTCTAGGTTCTAATTCGTGCCTCCTTAGCTTGTATATGTATCAAGCAATGCATTAGGTTAAAAATTTGGACTTGAATCTTTGTAAATCAATGCTTGGAGATATGATATGATCCTCCATTAAAAAGCTTCCAATTTCATTCCAAATCCAATATTTTGTTCATGATATGGCTTGATTCGAATTTGATCATGTCCATGATGACAATTAAGGCCTGTATCAATCAAAAAGATACCAAGTTATCAATATTTAGATGTTATTTGGATTTAAATTGATTTAAAATGAATTAATTCAATAAAAATCAAATAAAATAGAAAAATTAATAAATGGACATGAGGCTGAAGCTAGGACACGTGTGTAGTGTGACAAGATCAAATCAAGTGGAAAAAAGTGGGCCTATTTGACAAAGTTTGAAGTTTTGGGGATAGTTGACTTTTGGCAATTTTGGAAAAATGCCCAACTTCAAAAATGCATAACTTCTTCAATTTTGAACTTTTGGAAGTGTTATTGGACTTTTTAGAAACCTTGAGATGTCCTCTAACCAAACCATCTGGTCTCATCTCATTTTGATATCCCATTCTCAAGTTATAGGCTTTGGAAAAAAAGGTGTTTTTGTTGACTTTCAAAAATGACCTATAATGTCCAAATTTGTAACTTTTTGTGAGTGCATTTCTTGATCTTGGGGTGTGAAGATGGATTGTAGGAAATTGCATCCTATTCAAAATGAGCTTTGGATGGGTCATTTATCATAAAGTATGAGAAAGTTATGCTTGGTCAAAGTTGAGTTGACTTTTCCTACAACCCTAATTTAGCAACTTTTGAATCTTGATGAATTTTGAGCAATCCTTGATGAATCATGATCAACCCCTGATCAAATGATGAAATATCCTTTAAAATGAGAATGTTGACAAAAAATCTTGAGGTTTGACTATTTTTAGGTCACAATTGACTTTTGCCCTAGCATGGTCGATTTTGGACTTCTTGAGCAATTGACTGACCAAACTTCCTCTGCAAGGCTTGAAATTTGACATGGATGAACTTGAGAACATATTAGGAAATTGGGGAGCTCTTGAGGTCATTTGGATGCAAGGACCTTGATGCAACACAAAACCCTAATTTGAGATTGACTACCTTAGGAGATGATTTGACTGTCCAACTCTTGAGCAATCTTGAGCCACTTGGAGATTATTCTTGCAATGTCTTGAGAAATATGGGAGGGAAAATTTTGGGGTACAACAGCTGCTCCTGTTCAATGTTCTTAAACCTGAGGATATAGATTGGCTTTCGGGCCTTTCGTGATCCAAAGGTGGAAGATGATTGAACACTAGAGTGCCCAAAAATTTGCACTCGCATGAAGTGGTATCAACATTGTGATGTCGGGAATGGGCTTACAGATGCCATTTGGAGATTGTTGATAGGTGGTCTGAACTTTAACTGGAATACGAATCAGGGAGATCTTATCGGCGATCTGACTGAACCAGAGGAGGTCTTGGATTGACTTTGACTAGATCGGTATCAGAAAAATCTTTAGGAGTCAATTTAACTGGACCAGAGGAGGTATTGTCTTCTTTGACTAGATTGGTATCAGAAAAATCTTTAGGAATCAATTTAACTGGACCAGAGGAAGTTTTGTCTTCTTTGACTGGATTGGTATCAGAAAAATCTTTAGGAATCGATTTAACTGGACCAGAGGAGGTTTTGTCTTCTTTGACTGGATTGGTATCAGAAAAATCTTTAGGAATCGATTTAACTGGACCAGAGGAGGTTTTGTCTTCTTTGACTGGATTGGCATCAGAAAAATATTTAGGAATCGATTTAACTGGTCTTGTCTTCTTTGACTGGATTGGCATCAGAAAAATCTTTAGGAATCAATTTAATTGGTCTTATCTTCTTTGACTGGATTGGCCTCAGAAAAATCTTTAGGAATCGATTTAACTGGTTTTGTCTTCTTTGACTGGATTGGCATCAGAAAAATCTTTAGGAATCGATTTAACTGGTCTTGTCTCCTTTGACTGGGTTGGTATCAAAAAAATCTTTAGGAATCGATTTAACTGGACCCGAGTATGTCTTGTCTCTTTTGACTGGATTGGTATCAGAAAAATATTTAGGAATTGATTTAACTAGACCCGAGTAGGTCTTGTCTCTTTTGACTGGATTGGTATCAGAAAAATCTTTAGGAATCGATTTAACTGGACTAGAGAAGGCCTTGTCTCTTTTGACTGGATTGGTATCAAAAAAATCTTTAGGAATCGACTTTACTGGACCAAAGGAGCTCTTGTCTCTTTTGACTGGATTGGCGTCCGAAAAATCTTTAGGAATCGATTTAACTGGACCAGATGAGGTTTTCCATATAGTTGAGAATTTAACTGCATCTTTCCTGAAAGGCAAAGGTCAGTCATATGCAATGCATGATATGGATCAAGCAATGATGTTCTCAACATAAATGAGATTGTACGGTATGATGCGTTTATGCATGTATCATGATGTATGGAAATGTAATATTTTAGCTGGGGAAAATAAATCCCGGAGCTGCTGGAGAATAGAGTTGAGTTCTTCGTTTCCGCTGGGGATGATGAATGAAAATGATAAACCTGCAGGAGAGGAGAACTCCGTTGGGGAATGAACTGATGAGGAGATTACTCTGTGGGGAAGAGATACTCTGCTAAGGATTCCAATGATAAGCTCCGCTGGGGATGGATTACTGTTGCTAGTAATACTGAATCTGTTGAGGATTGAATACTTGTTCGTGAAAGGAAAGAACTCCGCTGGGGATGATCTTTCAGTCGCGATTTGCTAGGGATAACCCTGTTATACTCTTGTGGGGATAACCCTTCTGAATTATGCTGGGAATGATCCTTTGAACTTGGCTGGGGAGATTTATTTTGTACTCCGCTGGGGATAAACTTCCAGAGTCTACTGGGGATGTTGATTCAACTCCGTTGGGGAAGCTTTTTCAGACCGTGCTGGGGAAATATTGACTCCACTAGAGGTATCTTGTATTCTGCCGGGGAACATTCTTATACTCTGTTGAGGAATATTAAGACTATCGGGGATACTCTTATACTTACTGGGGAATATTCTTATACTCTGTTGGGGAATATTAAGACCCTTTTAGTGCTGATGGTAGACCAACTCTGCTTGGGGAGAGTATTGCTGATTCGTTCATGGTTGTAAGTCTCAGCTGGGGGAGAGCTACCATTACTATCTTACTCTGCGGGGAGTGAAGGTATCTTAGCCATATTCTTCAGCTGAATCTACCTTCGTACCTGGTGAACAGAGCAACCATATAGCTCGGACAATTCTTATTGCCCCTGTTTCTGATGTTACTAGTAATTCATCTTTTGTTTCGCATGTAAATATTTATGATCAACAATTAATGTCAAATGCATATATCAAAAACAAACATTGGACGTTCTTTGCAAAACAAAACTGATAAAGGAAAAATAGTTCGAAATTTGTCTGAAAATGAATTGTATTAATTTTGAAGTTTGGCCTGTAAATAGGCATTTTTTGTACAAGAGGATAACGTCCTAGTAAGAGAACGCCGTCGAACAAAATTTACATAATTTGTGAAAAGAAAACAAAACAGCTATGTGAATAATCCCACTGGGTTCCAACTCTGCTATTGCCTTTATGTCCTCAAGCATCTCATCTCTTTGCTACTTGGTTGAAGATGAATCAGATTGATTAGTACCGTCTGAGCTTGAGAGTTGATACCGAAGTCTGGATGCAAGGTGATCCAATGAGACATAGTATTACGCTTTGATCCCTAATTTTGGCCTTGACCGCCCTTTCGGGTTTTCAGTCCACCGGGATACCCTTTTTTGCCCAAGCCGCCTTTTCAGGTTTTCGACTTGCCGGGTGTACACATTTTTTTATTTTCATCCCTTACTTTTGCCCGAACCCTTTTGGTTCGCCAGGAAGCCCTTATTTTTGCCTAGGCCAGTCAACCTAGCGGGTCTTTGTTTATGCGTAATATCTTTTCACTATGTCTGCATTGACGGGGTGAGGAAGGTCGTCACCATCCATGGTGGTTAGAATCATAGCTCCTCCTGAGAAAATATTCTTAACCATAAATGGCCCTTCGTAAGTAGGGGTCCATTTGCCCCTGGGATCACCTTGAGGTAAGATAATGCGCTTGATTACCAGGTCCCCAACTTGATACTCTTGTCGTCTAACTTTCTTGTTAAATGCCTTGATCATCCGTTTTTGGTACGTCTGACCATGACAAATAGCAGTAAGCCTCTTTTCGTCGATTAGGTTCAGTTGATCAAGCCGGGTATGAATCCAGTCATCTTCACTAAAACCTGTATCTTTCATGATCCGAAGGGAGGGTATCTGAACTTCAATGGGCAAGACTGCCTCCATACCATATACCAAGGAATAGGGTGTTGCCCTTGTTGACGTCCGTGCTGAGGTACGGTACCCATGAAGAGCAAACGGTAACATCTCGTGCCAGTCTTTGTATGTCACTGTCATCTTCTGCACAATCTTCTTAATGTTCTTATTAGCCGCTTCTACAGCCCCATTTATCTTCGGCCGGTAAGGAGAAGAGTTGTGATGCTGTATCTTGAATTGCTCGCAGAGCTCGGTGATCATCTTGTTGTTGAGATTGGTACCATTGTCCGTAATGATCCTCTCTGGTATGCCGTATCGACAGATCAGATTGTGCCGAATGAACCGTGCCACGATGTTCTTGGTTACAGTAGCAAAAGAATCTGCTTCAACCCACTTCGTAAAGTAATCAATAGCTACCAAGATGAAACGATGCCCGTTGGATGCCGTAGGTCTGATCTCGCCGATCATATCAATGCCCCACATTGCAAAAGGCCAAGGTGCCGTCAAGACGTTCAGAGGGACTGGAGGTATGTGCACTTTATCAGCATAGAGTTGGCGCTTGTGACATGTCTGAGAATGCTGATAACAATCGGCTTCCATTGTGGACCAATAATATCATGCCCGTAGGATTTTCTTTGCTATGGTGTGTCCACTGGAGTGAGTTCCGAAAGTAACTTCATGTAACTCTGCCATGATCCTTTCTGCTTCTTTCTTATCTACACATCGCAGTAAGGTTGAATCATGGTTACGCTTGTGAAGGATGCCATTGCTGATGAAGAACTTTGCAGCGAATCTCCTCAAAAACTTCTTGTCATTAACAGATGCACCCTCGGGGTATTCCTGAGTTTCAAGATACCTCTTAACCTCATGATACCAGGGCTTTTCTGCTACCTCTTCAGTCTCAATATTACAGCAATGTGCGGGTGCGTCCAGTTTTTCAATGATAATCCGGGGAGCTTCGTTGTCCCAATTGACCTTGAACATAGAAGACATCGTAGCCAGCGCGTCCGCCAACTGATTCTCCTCTCTAGGGAAGTGTTCAAAGGTTATCTCCTCAAAGTGGGGAAGCAACGTCAACACACACTCCTTGTAAGGAATAAGATTTGGGTGTTTCGTATCCCACTCGCCTTTGATCTGACTGATCACGAGAGCGAAATCTCCGAAGACACTCAGAAACTTAATCCTTAGGTCAATTGCTGCTCGAAGACCCATGATGCACGCTTCATACTCCGCCATATTGTTGGTGCAGTTGAAACATAGTCGGGCGATAAATGGAGTATGAGAGCCTTTAGGAGATATGATCACGACGCCAATACCATTACCCAAAGCGTTCGAAGCTCCATCAAAGTACATAGACCATCGGGATCCTTCCTCAGGTCCTTCATCCGGTCCAGGTGTCTCACAATCAATTACCAACATGATATCCTCGTCCGGAAATTCAAAGTTCATAGACTGGTAATCATCCACTGCCTGATGTGCCAAATAGTCTGCCAACACACTTCCCTTGATTGCCTTTTGGGTCGTGTACTGGATGTCATACCCAGTCAAGATCATCTGCCATCTTACTATTCTTCTGGACAAGGCAGGCTTTTCGAAGATATACTTGATTGGATCCATCTTTGAGATCAACAAAGTAGTGTGAGTCAACATATACTGTCTCAGCCGGCGAGCAGCCCATGCCAAAGCGCAACAAGTTTTCTCGAGCAGTGAGTATCGGGTCTCACAGTCGGTAAACTTTTTGCTAAGGTAATAAATAGCATGCTCTTTTTGGCCAGACTCGTCATGTTGACCCAGCACACACCCCATTGAGCTATCAAGTACTGTCAAGTATAAGATCAGAGGTCTCCCCTCAACTGGTGGCATCAAAATAGGTGGCTCTTGGAGATACTCTTTGATTCTTTCGAAAGCGGCCTGACATTCATCGTTCCAACGTACCACTTGATCCTTCTTCAGCAGTTTGAAGATTGGCTCACAAGTAGCAGTCAAGTGCGAGATGAATTGGGCAATGTAGTTCAAACGTCCCAGAAAGCCTCTGACTTCTTTCTCTGTTCTGGGAGCTGGAATCTCTTGTATGGCCTTCACTTTTGCCGGATCTACTTGAATACCTTTGTCACTTACGATGAAACCCAGTAGCTTACCAGATCTCACCCCGAAGGTGCACTTGTTCGGGTTTAACCTCAGTTTATACAACTTCAGCCTGTCAAACAGCTTCTGCAGATGGTCAAGGTGTTCCTCCTCAGTCTGGGACCTTGCAATCATATCATCGACGTATACCTCAATCTCATGATGGATCATGTCATGAAACAAAGCAACCATGGCACGCTGATACGTTGCCCCAACATTCTTCAGTCCAAAAGGCATAACCTTGTAGCAAAAGGTACCCCACTGAGTAACAAAAGTCGTTTTCTCCATGTCCTCGGGAGCCATTTTAATCTGATTGTAACCGGAGAAACCATCCATAAAGGAGAATACCTTGTGCTGAGCAGTGTTGTCAACCAGAACGTCGATATGAGGTAGAGGGAAGTCATCCTTGGGGCTTGCCCTATTCAGATCCCTATAATCAACACACATTTGAACCTTACCATCCTTCTTCGGCACAGGAACCACATTGGCCACCCACTAAGGGTAAGAAGTAACTGCTAGAAAACCGGCGTCAAACTGTTTCATAACTTCATCCTTGATTTTCTCAGACATCTCTGGGCGCATTCGGCGGACCTTCTGTTTCACGGGAGGATAATCTTCCTTGGTAGGCAGACGATGAACCACAATATCAGTATCCAAACCAGGCATATCTTCGTAAGACCAGGCGAAGATCTCAACATAGTCATGCTGCATCTGGATCAACCGTTGCTTCACACTAAGCTCCAGATTTGCACCGATCTTAACTTCTTTCCTGCCTATCTCAGTACCCAGATTCACTGACTCCACCGACTCTTCATGTGGCTGTATAACCCTCTCTTCCTGAAGTAACAGTCTTGCAAGTTCACCAGGCACTTCGCAATCATCTTCACCTCTGTCTTCGGCTAAGTTGATCGGATTTTCGAAGTCATAACTAGCAGTAGCAGAGTCGTTACCAGTGAGATCCAGAGTGGATATGGACCTGTATATGTGAGTGTGTGTAAAATAGCTGTTTTACAATATATAATAAAGAAAAACAAGGAGCGCAAAATTTGAAATGCAAGAACGTCCAATGCTTTTATTAATGATATATGAAAATGACATACATAAAGCCCTCACAAATGAAGCCACGGTGCCCCGGGTAAGACACCGGGCCATAAAGTTTAAAACATTGTCTGTTACATATTCAAAACAAAAAGTTTCATTACTGGGTGATAACTGAAACAGGCATAGAATCCTTCGCTGTCCAGTTGCTTAATCCATCATTGGCAGTCGGGTAGATCCAACTGTCGATATCAAACTCTTCATCACTGTCGTCTCCGATAGCATTCACTCCTGCCTCCTGTTTAGGCTTTTCTGGTGCTCCGAACTCAATTTCCTTTGCATCAATCAAGTCCTGTATCTTATTCTTCAAAGTCCAACAATCATCTGTATCATGCCCCGGGCTATCAGAGTGATAAGCACAGCGGGCATTAGGGTTATACCTCGGTGATGTTGTATTTGGATTCTTTGGGGCTTCCTTTGGAATCACCAGATTGGTCTTCAGCAACTGTGGCAGAATATGAGATAAGGTCATGTTGAGACGGGTGAATTGCCTTCGAGGTATCTCATCCTTCTGTTGATTGTTGTGCTGTGGAGCACTAGCAGGTTTTGAAATAACAACCGCATTAACAGCTTGGCGGTGTTCAGGTCTATTCTGTCTTTTCGAACTGTAGACAGCACTGGACTCTTTCTTAAAGGGCTTCTTCTCGGTGCTTGATGAGGTACCCTTCTGTATCTTACCAGCCTTAATACCAGCCTCAATCCTCTCACCGGTCAGAATTAGCTCTGTAAACCCGGATGAAGAGCTTCCAATCAGGTGGTTGAAAAATGGACCTGACAAGGTCCCAAGAAACATATCCACAAGTTCCCGATCAGCTAAGGGTGGTTGTACCCTTCTGGCGAGGTCCCTCCACTTCTGAGCATAATCTTTGAATCCTTCACCCGTTCCCATTGACATACCCTGAAGTTGGGTATGTGTAGGAGCGAGGTCGGAGTTGTACTGGTACTGCCTGTAGAAAGCAGTAGCCAAATCCTCTCAACTGCGGATACTGGCTCCGTCCAACTGATAGAACCACTCAAGCTGAGTCCCTGAGAGATTGTCTTGAAAGAAATGGATCTATAGGTTTTTATCAGCGATGTACGGCTGAATCTTCCTCACATATGACCGGAGGTGCAGCTTCGGACAAGAAACTCCGTCATACTTAGCAAAGGCTGGTGCCTTGAATTTGTGGGGAATCACCACCCCAGATGATAGACCCAGATCACCAAAGTCCAGACCAGGCACTTTCTGAACTTCCATAGCACTCAACCGGTCTTCCAGTTGCTTGTATCTATCCTCGGCAGGAGGATACTGTTCTTCATCAAAGTTTGTCTCGTTGTCAGAGACCACAGGGCTAGGAGCCCTCCTTTCTTCCTGACTATCTTTCCCTCCAGATGAGGTGGTCAGATCAACTTTATTCTATATCCTGTTTCCAAACCTGTGCCCTGTGTTAAACAGGATTGTCCTCTTCTTCTTCTTCTTCTTCTTCTTCTTCTTCTTCTTCTCTTTCAGAATCAGGGTCTTCAGGTCTTGCTGACCCTTAGCTAGATTCATGAACAGCTCCTGGAATTGGGCATTCTTGGCCTGTAGGGCCTTGATGGCTTGCTCATTTGAAGGTTCAGCAGACATGATGAGTGCTGAAATAAACAGCGAAGAAGATAAGAGCCCTGTAATGGTTACCTGTTATGAAGTGCATGAGATGAAATGCGTATGACATGATTTCAAAGACAATCGAGAGATTAAAATTTGTAAACAAGAAAGGAAACACGCTTTATTAGATAAACTTTGTAATTCAAATTGTTCAACAAATTGTCCTTAAGGCGTTACAAGAATGGAAATACTGAAAAGTAAATAAAAACTGGAAAGGAAATTAACAAAGGTTAATCAATGCTCCCATGGTCTCTTCTTGGCGGTGCGGACATAGTCATTGAGAATCCGCTCGTTCTCCAACTGCCTAGTCAACCTCTGGATCTTCTGCTCTTGCTCGTTGAACTTCTCTCGGTAAGAATCCAGTTCTTCCCTCAGTTGCATCCAAGACCTTTTCAGTGCCCCAATGTCAGTGTACATATGAGTATGGAGGATGGTCGGAAGAACCCCTTCTTCATTAGCAATTTCAACAATGATAGGCCGGACGGCTTCATATGGCATACCCAGCTTTTGGGCACGGATACAGACCCATCTGAGATATGGCTCCATCGGGAGAGAAGTCTTTGGGCCCAGCTCATGTGGATCAGATTGGTGAACTCTATCCCAAGCCCTTATGAATCTGCGACGTTGCTCGTCGCTATCCCCTTGAAAATCAAAGATGATACTAGGCTTTAGCATCTCATGAGGTCCTTCTCTTCAGGCTCTTCCAAACTGACATAAGGCTAAGCACGGGTTGTAAGAAATTCCTCCATGGGTTCCTAACAGTGGAATATTGGGGTACTCCCCACAACGATCAATAACGGCCACCTCGTCCATACCCCTGAGAGTCCAGATGATGTCATTATGAGAGAGATCCATAACCCTATAGGCCCAGCCCATGCCTTCTTTGTTCTTCAGCACTGACTTGGGAAGGTGCGAAATAAACTACCTTGCCAATATGGGAGCACAACACATCAAGGTTCCCCGCTTTCGGGCAGTACGAGCATAGAGCTGATGAAGAATGTCACCCAAGAGAGTGGGTACCAGATTCCGAGAGATGAAGATATTTAACGCATTCACATCAACAAAGGAGTCAGAGTTCAGAAACAATACCAAGCCGTATATCAGAAGATCCAGAATATCCTCGAATTCCTTGAAGTCTAGACTATCCCAGAAATAGTTAGCCTTACCAACCAAGAACTTAGTCAGAAAGCCCTTTGCTCCACTTCTAGTCTCCCAATTAGCCATTACCTCCTCTTTTGTCATATGAAGGGCTGCAGCAATCTCTTCGGGCCTGAGGATCTTCTCCCAACCAGTAAACGGGGTCTGCTCCAGAACAGAGATTCCAAGCAGGTCAGAGAACTCTTCCAAGGTGGGAACCAACTGGTAGTCCTGGAAAGTAAAGCAATGGTACAGTGGATCATATAACTGGACTAGGACACTCATCATCTGCTCGTCCAATTTGGACGTGACCAAACTGAGAATATAACCATGTCTCCTGAGGAAGGAAGTAGTATCAGGCATCTTTGCAACCAAATCTTTAAGCAAGGTAGGAACTTGGACAAAGTTAATCCGAATGGTATTCCTACGCATGGGCATCATGATGACCTACAAAATAGAACAAAGATGAATCCCTCCTGTCTTTGAAATAGGTTAGTCCAATGCAAGATGTATGCAATGTTATGATGTCATGATGTCATGATAAAAGGCACACCACAAGCATCCACAAACAGCAAACATGGTAAAGGCACACAAGTCACACAGAGAGCCCTTAGATTTTAGGCTGGCAAGGAGCTTAGGTACTACCCTCTTTCAGTTTAGTTGGTTTAAACCTGTCCTAAAAATAGTAACCGGGTTCTAGAGGATCTCAATATCACTGACTACCCTCGATCGGTCATAACTCTAGTTTAGCAACCTTTTCTTGCAGCCTGAATCATCGCGAGAGTTTAGTCTCAATGAGTGTAGCATACTGCTACTGTTCTATGGCCAAGTTGGTCAATTTAAAGGTTCTAAGGTCAGTTGGTGCTTAATGACCCCTTAGAAGACCCATATTCTCCTCGTTCCAACACAAGGGATATTGGTACAAACTAAAGTGCCACACCAATGTATCTACTGCTTCAACCGTATCGGTCTACACCGTATAGTTCCCTCACAGTTTATTGCTACTTACCTAAAGGGTATCCCCAAATCCGGGTTAGGATCTATAGAAACTCCGATACAAGCCCACAAATGTAAATCATACAAAGCATACAATTGAAAACACAATGATCTAATCCTAAGGTACACCCCACTTTATATTTCCCCAGCAGAGTCGCCAGTTCTGTGATACGGTGGGAAAGAACTGACTGTTTTTTGGAATGCTGGTTCACGTTTTGCGTTTGTTTTTGCAAAATGTCGCGGTAAGCAAGAGTCGTCACCGTCTTTTATTTTGTCCAACAAGGAAAGGAAAAAAGTACAGAAAAATTCCTTTTTCGAGATGTTTCTCGGGTCCGGGGGGTAGATTATAGAAAGGGAAGGTGTTAGCACCCTTTCTATCCGTGGTTATCCATGGGCTCTTAGGTACTTGCTCAAAGTGTTTTCAAAAATTGCTTTTCTTTGTGTTTGGGTTTGAAAGAGGTTTTTGTTTGAAAGGAGTGTAAGTGCGAAAAGTTTTGTTTTATTTTAAAAGGAGCAAGTACTTAAGAACCATCTACCTACTCGAAAAAGGAATCAATCTGTGCAAATGTCCTTTAGACAATGCTATCCCACTATTGATGAGTAGGTAGCAACGTCGTTGGAGTTTTGAGGGTCAATTCGATTAAGGGACGTGTGGTCACTAAAGCAATGTTAGGACGCCTTAACGGTAACCCTAATGTCTTAGATCATTTTTCTGAGGCAACCGTTTCGAGGAAACTATGATCTCTGGACAAGAGGGTGACCTCTAAAACTTCCTATACTTAATGACCACGTTCGAAGGCAACCAAGTGAGGTGTACCCTAAGAGTGCGCATGTGCGAGTGTGTTGTTTTCAGTTATTTTGTCTTTGTACATGTCATGGGTGAGCTATGTTGATTTTAAGTTCATACATTCGATCTTGTCATGCATTCCCTATTATCAAACATCTAATAGTTTAAAGTTGCGGAATTTAAATTGCGGAAATTAAATCTAAACTATTACAAGGCGTCGGGTATTTACGTCACCAAAAACAACCCTTGAAATTAAAATACGGAAAGTAAAATAAAGCGATAAACTAAAGTCCTATTTAAGCTATTACATTCCGGGAAACAGATACATCAATATGGCAAAATAGATCGCGCGCGAAAAATTAAATCGAATGCATTTTTTAGGGTTTTGACCCTTTTTTTGAAAGAAAGCATTTTTTGTTTATTTTTGAATTAAAAGAAATTAATTTAAGTTAATTAAATAAATAAACTAATTAATTAATTAAGAAAAATATATTTTTGGATTTTTGGATATTTAAAGAAAATAAAATAAATTTGGTCAAAGTTAATAAAAACCTAATTTTCTACATTAATTTTAATTATTGCAAAAATATTGGAACTATACCTAATTAAAACTAAGTTAATTAAATTAGTATTTATTTACAAAAATAAAAGTGATGAATTTAATTTTAATAAATAAAATATTTTTTGTGTTTTTGATTTTATGAGAAAAAATTTAATTGGTTAGTTTAAATAATAAAAATAATAATACAAAACAATAAAAATAAAAGAAATATAAAAAAAGAATAGAAATAACCAAGGGGTTTGGGCCCAGATTAGGGGGTGAGATTGGCAAGTTTGTGGCCCAATTCAAGCAAGCCTAATTGACTTTTCTGGATTCCACGTATGCGTTTTGACTAGGCACCATGGTTGACTTTCAATCCTGGCCACCAGATCTGGCCTGGGGCCATCTGGCGCCTGGTGATTTGAAGGAGTATGATGGACCACGCCATTGGCTTTGCACTGGATCACCTGTGAAAAAAATAATAATAGGCATTTGGGGGACCTGGGATTCGAACCCAGGTCCCATTGGATTTTGCACGCTTGCCACTACCACTCAACCACTGCACTTCTTTTGTTAGTGGAATACACAACAATTAATATATTGGAAACAAATTCATATGCCTGAACAAAAAAATAAAAAGCGCAAATTTTTGAATGGTTCAATGGGATAGGGACACGTTATCGTCCCTGTCCTCAGAATTATACAGGGATTATTTGCGGATTCATATCCACATCAAAAAGCGTAGGTTGAATCCAAAATCCTCCACAGGCCATATAAATGAAAGATGATGCCATGGATGAACTCGTCTCTTCATCTCGGTCTCAACCATGTCCATGAATAATCCTAATTTTACCTGCATCAAAACCCCCTAAAAACAACCCTAGGAAACCCTACAATGGCGTTCATGATTATAGCACAGATAAATGCAATCAAATAATATGGAAAGCATGGAAATTGTTTGGTGATTATAAATATGCCATTAGTTTCTTGTAATGATGCGTAAATCTTGAAACACGAAGGCAAGTTCAGAAGGAGGTCGTATGTCACTTACAACGCGTTTTAGGAGGTGAATGGCCTTGCTTTTGATTGCTACAGACTCAATGGATGTCCAGCAAGAGGTCTACGTTGAGTTTTTGCTTTGAATCGACCTCTAGAAAGGATTTCAGTTTCAAGCTTTTTTAGGTTTTTTCTCAAGTTTGTTCTTGTGATTTTGCAGCCTCTAGGTTCTGATTCGTGCCTCTTTAGCTTGTATATGTATCAGGCAATGCATTAGGTTAAAAATTTGGACTTGAATCTTTGTAAATCAATGCTTGGAGATATGATATGATCCTCCATTAAAAAGCTTCCAATTTCATTCCAAATCCAATATTTTGTTCATGATATGGCTTGATTCGAATTTGATCATGTCCATGATGACAATTAAGGCCTGTATCAATCAAAAAGATACCAAGTTATCAATATCTAGATTTTATTTGGATTTAAATTGATTTAAAATGAATTAATTCAATAAAAATCAAATAAAATAGAAAATTAATAAATGGACATGAGGCTGAATCTAGGACACGTGTGTAGTGTGACAAGATCAAATCAAGTGGAAAAAAAGTGGGCCCATTTGACAAAATTTGAAGTTTTGGGGATAGTTGACTTTTGGCAATTTTGGAAAAATGCCCAACTTCAAAAATGCATAACTTCTTCAATTTTGAACTTTTGGAAGTGTTATTGGACTTTTTAGAAACCTTGAGATGTCCTATAACCAACCCATTTGGTCTCATCTCATTTTTATATCCCATTCTCAAGTTATAGGCTTTGGAAAAAAAGGTGTTTTTGTTGACTTTCAAAAATGACCTATAATGTCCAAATTTGTAACTTTTTGTGAGTGCTTTTATTGATCTTGGGGTGTGAATATGGATTGTAGGAAATTTCATCCTATTCAAAATTATCTTTGGATGGGTCATTTCTTATAAAGTATGAGAAAGTTATGCTTGGTCAAAGTTGAGTTGACCTTTCCTACAAAACCCTAATTTAGCAACTTTTGAATCTTAATGAATTTTGAGCAATCCTTGATGAATCATGATCAACCCCTAATCAAATGATGAAATATCCTTTAAAATGAGAATATTGACAAAAAATCTTGAGGTTTGACTATTTTTAGGTCACAGTTGACTTTTGCCCTAGCAAAGTCGATTTTGGACTTCTTGAGCAATTGACTGGCCAAACTTCCTCTGCAAGGCTTGAAATTTGAGATGGATGAACTTGAGAATGTATTAGGACATTGGGGAGATCTTGAGGTCATTTGGATGCAAGGACCTTGATGCAACACAAAACCCTAATTTGAGATTGACTGCCTTAGGAGATGATTTGACTGTCCAACTCTTGAGCAATCTTGAGCCACTTGGAGATTATTCTTGCAATGTCTTGAGAAATATGGGAGGGCAAATTTTGGGGTACAACAATACTGTTCTTCAGAGTAGTCTTCCTCTTCCTCCTCATCTTCAGAGTCTGACGGAACTGCTGTTTCTTTTCCTTTTCTTTCTCCTTCATCAGATGTTGCTGGAAAATCCAAGGTTCTCCTAGCCTGTCCTTGAAAACTTCTTCCCATGATTACCACACCGGTTGGTTTCTTCTCTTTCTTTTTCTTCTCTTTTGCCAACAGAGTCTTCAGATCCTCTTGCCCTTTGGCCAAAGTTGTGAGTAACTGTTGAAACTGCATGTTTTGAGTCTGAAGATCTTTGACAGTCTGTTCGAGATCCATCTTACTGAAATAAACAGAAAAGAGATGAGGAAACTTGTTGCAAAAGACCTATTTATGTTATGATGAATGATATGTATTCATGCAATGCTTTCAAGGATTTAAAAATTCAAATTTGTTTTAAACAAGAAGAAACACACGTTATATTAATAAGATAGAATTTGAGTACATCAATGCCCCTTGGGAAAAATAATACAAAATTCTAAGATAAAAAAGTGTTGCGCATCCTCTTTTGTGCTATGTAGGTATTTAGAGTCTGCTCCTCATGAAGTAGCCTAGTGAGTTCCAAAACCTTCTTCTCGCTTGCGTAGAATTGGGCTTCGAAAGTATCTCGCTCTCCTTTGAGTTGTATCCAATCCCTTTATAGATCTTCGAGTGATGTGGGCATGTCAGGATGTAGGATAGTGTATGGAACTTCTCCCTCCTTGACAGGCTCAATGATCACGGGGAGAATGGAAGGATAAGGCATCATAAGACTTTGAGCGCGGGTTCGTACCCACTTGAGGTAAGGCTCAAGAGGGATGGAATTCTTGTGTCCCAAAGTCTTACTACCCACCTTGTTTAGCATCCTCCAAGCTCGGATGAATCTCAGGAGAAGTCCTTGATCGTCGTTGTCGTAGTCGAATACCAGTCCTTGAATCAGCTTATCATGAGGGCCATCCCTTTGGGCATAACCAAATTGTCTTAGAGCCAAACATGGGTTGTAGGTGATGCCTCCCCTAATGCCAAGTAGGGGGACATTAGTAAATTACCCATAACGGTCAACAATGATAACATTCTCTTTGGATCGAGAGCCCCAATGAATATCTGAATGTTTGAGCGTCATTAACCTTTGTGACCACCTCAAACCTTGTTCATTCTTTAAGACTGATTGGGGAAGATGAGAAATAAACCATCTTGCCAAGAGGGGAGTGCAACACATCAGGACCCCTCTTTTCCTCATTATATGAGTGTGAAAAGAGTGTAGGATATCCCCTAGCAATGTAGGCATCGGATTTCGTGACATGAAGATTTTGACAGTGCTCACATCTATTAGTTGGTCAGGATTGGGGAATAAGACCATCCCATAGATAAGAAGAGCCACAATCTCCTCAAAAGCTTGCAAGTCTTGGGAATTTCAACAACTTTGGGCTTTCTCAAACAGAAACTTTGCCAAGAAGCCTTTGACACCACTTCTAGTTTCCCAATGAGTTGTGACATCAGATGAGTGCAAGTGTAGGGCTTGAGCAACCTCTTCTGGCTTTGGATCTCTTTCCGTACCGTTGAAAGGTAGTTGATTGAGAATAGGAATCCTCAAGAGTTGAGAGAACTCTTTCAAAGTAGGCATAAGCTGATAGTCAGGAAATGTGAAGCAATGATGCAAAGGGTCAAAGAACTGGAACAAAACCTTCATCATATCCTCCTCTGTGTTAGAGGTGACCAAGTTGAGTAGACGACCATGCCTCTTGGTGAATGGAGAGTTCTCAGGGATCCTTGAAGCTAGCTCCTTAAGTTGTGGAGGAATTCTCACAAGGTTGATTTGGATAGTTTTCCTGCGAAGTGAATCCATATCCTACAAAACAAGAACAAAGATGAATCTCCAAAATCCTTGAAATGGTTAGTGAATGCATATGATGTTCATGATGTCCATGATGTTATGTACAACTATGCATATACAAGAAAATTAAACAAGTTCTTAGTTTAGGCTTGCATGGGGTTTTATAGGTAAGTACCCTCTTGAAGTTTAGTTGGCTCAACCTGTCCTAACAATAGTAACCGGGTTCTAAGGAGCTCAATATCACCGTATTATTTCCTTGGTCATTGTTTCAGCTCAAGCCTCTTTAATGGCGACCGAAATATCCCAAGAAACCAACCCTCAATGAGTGTAGTATCGAGTATCTACCAACTTCGGACTGCACCAAAGCCGGTCATCTCACTACATCCTAAAGGCCAATGTTGGTCAAGTAAGGGGTTCTAGAAGTTCATTAGTCCTTCATGATATCACTCAGCGGCACCATATTCTCTTTGATTAACTCAAAGGCTATCGGTACCCACAAATATGTCACACTAACATAGCTATTGCTTAGACCATGTCGGTATACCCCGCATAGTTTCCATAACGTATTGCTATTTACCTATAATGTTTCCCAAATCCGGGTGGAGGATTTAAACCCAAACAAAGGACCATAATTTAAAGCAAACAAGTCAAACAATGTAAGCAAATAAATGTGATCAATCCCTAAGGTAACCCAACTTTTATAAATATCCCCAGCAGAGTCGCCAGTTCTGCGATACGGTGGGAGAACTGACTTGAGGTTTTGCATTTTATTGCAAATGTTGCGGTTAAAAAGAGTCGCCACCGACTTTTATTTTATCCAAAAGGAAAGGTGAAAAAGCACAGGAAAGACCTTTGAGATGTTTTCTTGAGTTCGGGGGGTAGATTATGAAAAGGGAAGGTGCTAGCACCCTTTTCATCCATGGTTTTCCATGGGCTCTTAGTTACTTGCTTAGATCACTTGCTTTTGTTGATTGAAATTGTGTTTGGTGTGGTTTTGAAAGTATTTTGTAAAAGAGGCCATTCGTTTAGGCAATCATGGGAAGAAGGTTTCAAGGACAGGCTAGGAGAACCTTGGATTTTCCAGCAACATCTGATGAAGGAGAAAGAAAAGGAAAAGAAACAACAGTTCCGTCAGACTCTGAAGATGAGGAGGAAGAGGAAGACTACTCTAAAGAACAGTACCCTCCGGATGATGATAAGTACAGACACCTGGAAGAGCGTTTGACTGCTATGGAAATACATAAAGTACCAGGTCTAGACTTTTAAGAATTGGCTCTAGTGTCAGGAATTGTGATCCCACCAAAGTTTAAAGTGCTGTTATTTGCAAAATATGATGGGGTGTCATGTCCTAAAATGCACCTCCGATCATATGTCAGAAAGACTTGGCCGCACTCCCCTGACAAATACTTGTGGGTCCACTTTTTCCAAGATAGTTTATCCGGAACACAACTCGATTGGTTTTACCAATTGGAAAGAGCCGATGTCCACAACTAGGAAGAACTTTCCGCAGCTTTCTATAAGCAATACCAGTATAATGCAGATTTGGCGCCTACCCGTACTCAACTTCAGAGTATGGCTATCGCTTCAAATGAGGGGTTCAAAGATTACGCACAGAAATGGAGAGATCTAGCTAGGAGAGTGCAACCCCCTCTGTCTGAAAGGGAGTTGGTGGATATGTTCTTAGGCACTCTATCGGGCCCTTTCTTCAACCATTTGATTGGGAGTTCATCTGCCAGATTTACTGAGTTAATTTTAATTGGAGAGAGGGTGGAAGCTGGTATAAAAAGTGGAAAGATTCAGAAGGATACGTCTACCTCTACAGCTGTGAGAAAGCCTTTCACTAGGAAGAAGGAGGTATCTGCTGTTTATTCACAAAGGAATCAAGGAAGAACTGAACACCGACCAGTGGTGGGGGCTATTATAATCCCAAAGCCTGCATCTGATCAACCAAGAAATAACCAGCCAAGGGTGGAAAGGCCAGTCTGGAAATTCACCAAGATTAATATGACCCTAGCCCAGGTTTTACCACATCTTCTGAAATTGAATCTTGCTACTTTAAAGGAGGCCCCTAAGAACCCCAATACTGCATCCCCTCACTATCACCCAAATGCCAGATGCGCATACCATTCTGAAAGTCCGGGTCACGACACTAACAACTGTTGGGCCCTGAAAAACAAAATTCAAGACCTTATAGATGCAAAAGAAGTTGAGTTTGATGCACCTGAGAAACCAAATGTCATTTCCGCTCTGATGCCTAGGCATGGTCACAACGCCAATGCTATTGAGGAAGATTTATTTATTTCCACAGTAGATGAAATTTTGACTCCGCTCCCAATCATTAAGATGAACTTGTTGAAGGCTGGTATATTCCCAGGTTGTAAGGAAGACTACCATCATTGCTTATCCTCACCAACTATTTGCCCTCTGTTGAAGACAGGCATTCAACGCCTAATAGACAATCAAGAAATTCTGTTTGAAAATGCTCCCGTTTTACCTATTCCTGTTGAAGACATTTCAATCATAACCATCTCCGCCAATCCTTCCAGGGCCCCTAAAAGACCCGTTAGGATTACATCAATTCCAAAAACTACTCCTCTTAAGATCACGATGCCCGGGTTGGTCCCGTATGAGTCAGACAAAATAGTACCATTGAATTACAGTGGAGAAATCTATTACCATGGTATCAAACAAGATAAATTGACTGCCGAAGAAGTGAGCTCCAAAGAAGAAAACTCTGACATTAGCAATATTGTCGGAACTAGTAAGATTACCCGTAGTGGTAGAATCTTCTCTCCAGAGATTGCCCCTCCAAAGGCAGTTTTTGGACCCGTGGCCGTTCCGAAGATTACCTCTGTACCGATGATCATACCTGCAAGTGTACCTACCGACAAAGATGACACAACCCCTGCTGTTATCCCTACCAATACTTCTACTGCTGAAAATCGAGGAAAAAGCATTCAAGAAGAGCCTGTCCGGATGAAGGTTCAATCACTAGCTATCCCCGAAACATCCAAGAAAGAAATGGAGGAGATACTGAGAATAATAAAGAAGAGTGATTATGACGTGGTTGAACAGTTGGGGCAAACTCCCTCCAAGATCTCCATGCTAGCATTGTTGCTGTGCTCTGAGGCACATGCGAAAGCTTTGGTGAGGTTTCTAAAGACGGCCCATGTGCCACAAGAGACATCTGCTGACCAATTCCAAGATTGTGTGGCCAGTTTAACAGCTGATAACGGCCTAGGCTTCTCTGACGCTGATTTGACACCAAAAGGGAGAAAACAAAACGAGGCATTACATGTCTCAATGGAGTGTAGAGGAACAACTCTGGCCCATGTCGTGGTGGACACTGGGTTATCTTTGAACGTATTACCGAAGAAAGCTCTTCACAGATTGGATTTCGAAGGGCTGACATTGAAACCCAGTAACATAGTTGTGAGAGCATTTGATGGCTCAAAGAGGATGGTCCATGGGGAGGTGGACATCCCCATAAAGGTGGGAACTCAGAATTTCAACTCGACTTTCTATGTAATGGACATCCGCCCCTCTTACTGCTTCCTGCTAGGACGGCCCTGGATCCATAATGCTGGTGCTGTCACCTCTACACTACACCAGATGCTGAAATACCCGGTCCATGGAAAGATTATCATTGTCCATGGGGAAGAGGAGTACATGATTAGTCATCTGATTTCATTCTGATATGTGGAGTTGGATGGCGAGTTCATTGAAACTCCTTTACAACATTTCAAGGAGGTCTCTCAAGAAGTAGCGGTAACCAAGGTGGTATCCTCGATTCCCAAGATCACAAGACCTCCTCTTCGGATGTCATCTTTAAAGGACGCAAAGGCAGTAATAGAGGAGACAATTCACACTTTGAAAACCTTGTGTCTTACCCGAGGCACAATGGTCCATTTGTAAGGGTTTTTATTTCATTTTCATATGACATTTAATGAATCATGGAAGTTTTTACACATACAAACTTTTTATGCTCATTGTCTTTATTTTACATTTTATTGTTTAAAGATGGCTATACCCTTACACACACCCACGCTCACAAATGCAGGTACCCCTCCATTCCGGATCCCATGGGTAACGATACTACTATAGCCTTTAGTGACTCTGAAGATCTAATCTATCAAGCCGAATACGAAGGTGAGGAAGATTGTGAAGTGCTAGGGGAATTGGCTAGACTACTACAACAAGCGGGAAGAGCTATTCAGCCTCATGAGGAACTATTGGATACAATCAACTTAGGTACCAAGGAAGATAAAAAGGAAATCAAAGTGGGTGCCAATCTAGAGCCGAGTGTCAAGGAGCGCCTAATTCAGCTATTGCATGATTATGTTGAGATCTTTGCCTGGTCATACGAAGACATGCCAGGACTTGTACCCCAAAATTTTCCCTCCCTTTTTCACAAGAAAATCACAACCCTAAGGTTTCTCTCTGATTTTTAAGATTGGCTCAAGAATCGGTCAAACAAACTTTTCTTTATCAGTCAATCCAGAATTAGGGTTTTCTCTAATTTTTTGAAAGATTGGCTCAGGAATTGATCAAGCAGACCTTTCTTTGGCAACAAATCTAGAATTAGGGTTTTCGCTCGTATTTCTCAGAAGAAACTGAATCCTCAGAAATTCAGTTAACTATTACACTGTTTTCACGCTTGTTCAAGTTTACTGGTTGTTCCTCAAAACCTAATTATCTGGGATAAGAGCTGAGACTTTTGTTTGGAACATTAAGGCATCTGCTTGTTAGTGGAGTGAAATGTTTGCCAGTTAATGGAAATGCTTGTTTGTTTAGAATGCGCAACGCATATGTTGATTGGAATACTGATGCAAAGAGATTGCAGAGTTTTTATGGATTACTTGGATTTTAAGTCATCTGTATTGGAAATGGTGGAATGAAATTTCAGTCATTGTTTAATCAGGAATCTTAAATAAAAGTGAAGAGGCAAAGGGAAAGATTGGAAGATATTTGACAGTAGAAATTTTCTTTTGGATAAAGATTGTTTATTCATTTCAAATGTTGTTACAAAATTTATTTGAATATTGTAAGCTTACAACTTATAGTATTTACAATAATGATTGTTTACAACAAATGAAAAATCTATCTATTTCTAAGCCTAATCTCCTAAGCTCCAATGCTCCCATGCTCAAGGATTTTTTTGCTTCCTCTGCTTCCTCCATTGCCCAAGGTGCATTCACCTGAAAAAGAAGAAAGAAAAGAAATCAACACAGTTAATTGAAAAAGATTTTCAAATAGAAAAAGAAAGAAATCATCATTAAAGTTTGTCGGCCGGAATCAGAATGCTATTTGTTCATCATGTTTTATTTTCCTCTTTGCAAATCATAAGAAGATTACTCTTCTTGGTTCACAAAGAGAAAAGTAAAAACAAATAATAAAATGCAAGCATGTCAAACTAGATGCAAAAACATGGTTCAAATACAAAGGTACAAGACTGCATACAAAGCAAACTATACTGCAAACTGAATTTCAAACTGCAGTAACCAAGCATGTCAAACTGAGTTACAAAACAAGACAAGAAGCATAACAACTAAAGCATACAAGTACAAAAAGTACACAGTACAGAAATGCAGCAAGTACACAATGCAGAGAGATAAACCAAATTACAAGCCAAAGAGACTTGTCAAAGCCATCATCACTTTCCAGCCTAGACAAACTTTTCAGAATTAAAATAATAAGCAAAAATGCTTATGAGAGAGAGAGAGAGAAAGAGAAGACCTAGTGAAAAGGTTTGCAGTTTTGGCTAAGGCAGGCTGTCAAAGACAAAAGAAAGCAAAAAGATATAAAAAGAGAGACTGTATAACAGTCCAAGGGAGAGGAAAAATACAAAAGGCTCCAAAACCCGCATAACAAAAAAAACTGCAAATCTGCTTGCAAAAACCATAAGCCTGCTAGCAACAACACTGCAATCTACAACCCAAAACCTACAGTCCCCAACCTGCAAGCTACAGACCTGCTTGCAAAAACCACAAAACTTCTCAACCTGCTTGCCAAAAATCTGCAGTTTAAACTGCAAAAATCAAAAACCACAAACCTGCTTTCCATACTGCAAACCTGCAGTGAACACCATAACCAAACTAAAGAACCAGCAAGCTTCAAACCTGCCTGCACAAACTCAGTCTTCAGTTCAAACCTGCATAATTGCAACTGACCCAAACTGCAAGTCAAAAACTTGCAAGCTTAAGCAACCTGCATAACAACAGCAAGCTTGCAAACTTGCTGGCAAAAACAACAACCTGCATAGCTAAGCCAACTCAAAACACATAGGCGAAACCACAAGCCTGCTTGTCAAACACTTACAAGCCTATAAGCCTGCATTTCAAACTGCAAAGCTGCAAACTCAACCATCAACCATCAAACATGAACATTCATAAAGAGGAAGATAATATCAACAAAACACAATAGTTTCAGAGGTCTCTCATCATTAACATACAAAGAGAAAAGAAGAGAATTTCATAAGCTAACGAACAAGTTTCATATTCTTTATCAATGTACAGAAGATAAGTTCAGAAGTGACAGAAAAAGCATAGTTTCAGAATTTATTTCATCATCAACGAAATCAAATCAACAACAAGTTTCAGATCTAAGCTCATCATTAACAAGGAAGAGGTTCAGAGGTTTTCAGAAACTTCAACAAAGTATCATCATCACCAATATTCAAGGTAGAGAAAAACAACAAGTTTCAGAACTTCTGTTCATCATCAACAAACAAAGAACAAATAGTTTCAGAGTCCAATCATCATTAACAAGCCAAAAAAGAGGAAGAGATTGAGAAGCAAATAGGGTTTCAGAAACCAAGTTCATCATCAACAAGGAGAAAGGAAGAGGTTCAGAGTTTCAGATCTAAGATCATCATCAACATAAAAAAGGAAGAGATTCAGAAGCGAACAATTTTCAGAACCAAGATCATCATCAACAACGAAAAAAGAAAACAACAGTTTTCATCATCAAACATTCAAAGAACAACAAAGGGTCTCATAATCAAGTTCATCATTAACCTTCAAAGAAGAAAGAAAGAGGGTTACCAAGCATCATCTCATCTTTATCCCCCCGCCTGGCCACCAAGGAGAGCCATCAGTCTCACGTCCCTCTCTCTCCATCGTTTTTCAGAAGCAAAACGTTCAAGGTACGTCCCTCAAACCCTTACTACATGTAAACATCGAAGTTTAAAAGATTAAACATGCAAGTAACACAAAGAAAACAATCAAACCATGAATTTGTAAGAAAACCTAAAAATAAGAAGTAAATCGTACCGTTTCTTTGAAACTCTGGATCACTGTGAAGAGAACAAGAAGTGGGAGGCGACGCTCCGATGGCTAGGGGCTCGTGGAGGTGAGAATCAACACTTATGGCCTGAGAAGATAAAGATGAAACGAAGAAGAAGAAGAGATGAGAGAAACGGCGCCGCTATGGCCAAAACTTACAAACCCTAAAGAATGAACAAACCCTAACAAAACATTGTACCAACTTCAGCTGGGCCTTCGCCCCAAATAAAACCATAAGCCCACAATGTTTCTTCTTAGCACGCACCCCCCTCTCCCTTTCTGATTTTTTCTTCCCCTTTTGTTAATTTGGGCCAATCACCAACAAACTTAGCCCACCCCTTTTTTAACTTAATCTCTTTTCTTTCATTTTAAACCAAAACTCTTTCATTTATCTTTATTCTAAATAATTTCTTTTTGTTAATAATAAGAAACAAATAATAGCCTAAATTTTATTTTGATTTTCTCAATATAGTTTTCTTTAATATTTGTTACATTTATACAAAAAAAGTACGAAAATAATGGAATCGTTAATTTAAATAAATTTTCTTTCTTTAAAACTTTTTCTTTTCATAATTAATAAAACACAAATAATAATAATAATAATACTTAATCTTTATTAGGTTAAATTTTATTTGTTTATTTGTAAATAAATACATGCATCTCATAATTCTTTGATTTTCTTTATCTTATAAATTGTTATAATCTTATGTTGAATTGTGACAGTTCGATTTGGTTGTAACACATATTTGGACATTATTATTCTTGAGAGACTCATCCCCATTTGTAAATAATTGTACCCCCATCCCCGGATACTTTTTTGTAATAACTTAGACTTTAAATTCCCGCAATTTATTGCTTTCAATATACTGTATAGTAATTAGGGTTTGTATGGCAAGATTCAAAATCAATCGCTAGATGACCTACTACAAGAAAAATACATGAAAATGATAAACACCATTCACACTTGCACCTCTAGGGTAACCTCGCTTGTTGCCTCGGAAAATGCAATCATGTCCATCGAATACGAGACACTCTAGCAAATGCCCCTTCGATAAACAAAGATTGTAGTCCCTCGATGACCCTCGATGTTGCCTTCGATAAAACGATCTCGTCCCTTACAAAATTGCTAGAGCGTCTCACAAGTTGCTTTCAATGATTGTACACGATGACCCGCGCCTGTCTCGTTTAACATCCTAACACAAGGTTATTCGCCAAATACAATGATGAAATAACACTGTCAATAGGGTTAAAAACATAAGAAAGATCTTTGAGTAAAATAGGGTAGACAACTCTTAGTTACTTGATCAAAAGCTTGCAAAACATCCTTGCCATTTTCAAACACACTTCACAACACAACTTCAAAACAATTTCAAAACAACTTTCAAAACATTCAAATATCTTTTAAAAAAGATACACACCTTTGTATATATTCGAACATGAATCATTACAAAGGTTGCCTAGACAAGGCCTCTTTTTCAAAACATTTTCAAAACCACACACAAAGCACCATTTCAAACAATTGAAAAGCAAAGGCAAGTGATCTAAAATAAGTAACTAAGAGCCCATGGAAAACCATGGATGAAAAGGGTGCTAGCACCTTCCCTTTTCATAATCTCCCCCCGAACCCAAGAAAACATCTCAAAAGGTCTTTCTTGTGCTTTTTGACCTTTCCTTAGGATAAAATAAAAAGTCGGTGGCGACTCTTGCTAAACCGCATAAGTGCGAACACAAACGGGAAACCTCAAGTCAGTTCTCCCACCGTATCACAGAACTGGCGACTCTGCTGGGGAATAATTCTAAAAGTGGGGTTACCTTAGGGTTTTAGATCACCTTTACATGCTTACCTTGATTGCTTTGATTGCTTTACTTTTTGGGTTCCTTGTTTGGGTTTGTTTTAAATCCTACACCCGGATTTAGGGGCACCTTTTAGGTAAGTAGCAATAAACTGTGAGGGAACTGTGCGGGGTATACCGACATGGTTGAAGCAGTGGCTATGTTAGTGCGACATATTTGTAGGTACCGGTAGCCTTTGAGTCAATCAAAGAGAATACGGGGCCGCTGAGTGATGTCATGAAGCACTAACGAACTTTTAGAACCTTACTTGACCATCTTGGCCTTTTAAGGGGTAGTGAGGTGACCGGCTTTGGTGCAGTCCAAAGTTGGTAGACACTCGATACTGCACTCATTGAGGATTGTTTTCTTGGAATATTTTGGTCGCCAGTTAAGTGGCTAAACCAAAACAATGAACACATAAAATGATCCAGTGATATTGAGCTCCTTAGAACCCGATTACTATTTATAGGACAGGTTGAACCAACTAACATCAAGAGGGTACTTACCTACAAACCCCATGCAAGCCTAAACCTAAGGACTTGTCTGCTTTGTGTGAATGTGATCATTTGTAATACACTTGCTTACTTTTGCATACTTGTACATAACATCATAACATCATACCATAGCATTTTCAATAACCATTTCAAGGATCTCAAGGGTCTTTGATGCAGGGTCACGTTGAACCAGACGTCTACCAAGGGGCAAGAGGATTCATTTTCCTCTAAACAAACGCCATCAAAGTCAAGTGCAACAACTTGTATCGAGGGCTATGACCCACTCGACATGGTGAGCTTGATTCTCGTGGAAAAGACATCCACCAATACAAAAATTCTCCAATCAAAGATGTTGATCGAAGTTCAACCTCTAACATTTTCTTGTGTATACCTCGTGAGATTCTTGAAAACATGCATCCACATATCATGCATTGTATCATAACAGGTTTTCCTTTTCAGGTTTCCTTATTCTCCTACTGTTTATTTCAGTAGAGATGGCTCTAGAGAGAACTGTCAAAGATATCCAGGCTCAAAACGCTCAACTTCAAGAAATGTTCTTGAACCTGTCCCAGGGGCAAGAAGAGGTGAAAGCTCTCCTCACAAGGGGAATGGTCCTAGGGAATCCACGTGGCATCAGGAATGATCAATTGGAAGGACTACAGATTGAGTTGGCAACAATGAAGATCCAGATGATGGGACAACTGGTGGGCCAGATGGCTCTCATTCAAGACCTGGCTCAAAGACAAGAGGAGCTCAGGGTTCTCGTCAACAAACTGCTTCAAGATAACAAAGTGGGGCAAACAACTAGGGTTGAAGATCAAGTCATCATTCAACCTCCTTTGAGACAAGAAGACAAGGGAAAGGATCCCCAACTTGCTTCAGGGTCATAAGCCCAACAACAACCTCGCCAGCGTCAATGGGGTAATCGGCGTAAGCACAATACATCTGGAAGACATTTCACTGAGACTGACATACCATCATCTCTAATACTGAAACGCTTGTTGGAGGTCAATCTGATTGCTTTAAAGGATCCTCTTCGGAATCCCAATACCTCTGCTCCTGGCTATCACCCCGACGCGTTTTGTGTATACCACTCCTATAGTCCTGGACATGACACCGACGACTGTTGGGCTTTGAAAAACAAAATCCAAGAGTTGATTGACAGAGGAGTGCTGAAATTCATGCCCGATGGCGAGATGAAAATCTTCCACTGAGGGTTCTCCACCTGAAATGACAAGTTCGAACTAAGAGACTTTTGTTTCATTTGAATTTTCAAGTTGTAATTTCTTTTGTTATTCAAACAATTATCTGTTGATGTCAAACTCTGTTTCATTAATGCATTGCATATGTTTTTCTTGAATTCATCCATTCGTTTTCACTATTATTGAACTATGCTTTCTACTTTCTTTATGACATTTAACTCTTGCAAAAAAGCTACAAGCCTTTAGAGGGAGGATGACGAAACAATGCCATAATCTGATACAATATGCTTTTGAATAAACCTTGCTGACGATGTACAAGCGTTTCTTTCAAATCCTAAACAATGGAGTTATAAGGAAGATAATCCCTAGTCAACCCCTTCGAGCCAAAGAAGTAGAAGTTTTCTGTTTTAAACACAAATTGAAACCTTTAATCAAACCTGGGGCAGGGTAGTCTCTCAGTTAATTCAAAAGATGCGCATTGAAGTCGCAAACTCTCCATTCGTAATACAACGGATGACATCAAAAACATTCCTTTGGAACCGAAAGACAGTGATGGTTCTTTATCTCATGGGCAGTCATTATCTCTCAAAAAAAAGCCCACTGAGCCAAAACCTACAAAGGAGGCTTAAGAAAGCTAGGGCATCCCGCTGACTGTAATCTCGAAAACAAGAACAGTCAGGCAAAAATTAGGGATAATGAATCAAAAGAAAGAGGTCATTGCAAATCCTCAACAACATGAAAAATGTTGCAAAATGACTGCCTTCCAACAAATTCAACTTGTGTGAACCATCACCAAAAAAACGTCATTCCAAACTCTAATAGAGTCGCACAATTAACTGAGTTTAGGATTGAAGAACATCACGAGGAGCGGGTGGGTACAAATATACTTTGGGCCTTTATCCTTTGTTTCTTAAACCGTGAACCAAGCCACGTTACAACCCTTCAAAAGTTCTAATTGAAGCATGGGTTAGTTCGAAAGCATACTGTTACAAAAGGTATCCTGACTCCTGTAAGGCTTTGCTCTAAATCTTGAGCTGGATTTCTCTTATAAAAAGTTTTCTGCTAAAAAACTCATTTTTCAAAATTTCAAGACAAGCATGAACTTTGTATTATTTGAATATCGTTGTTTGCACATGGTTATTTGTTTGACAGCAAAGAAATTCACACAGTGAATGATTGGATGAACGAAAGCTCTCTCAGTGAACCAAAATCACTTCAAGTGGGATGACACTCCCGTTGCAAAAATCTCCTATCAACAAAAGGGGACCTGACATGGCAAACCTGGGGCAGTCCAGTCAAGATTTCAACAAATCTTTCAAAGTCCATTAAACCTGGGGCAGTCCAGTCAAGATTTCAAGAAATCTCTCAATTGCAGATTAACCTGGGGCAAGTTTCCCTCACCATCACTTGGGGCATTGAAAACGTCAATCTCATCAAAGGGTTAAGTACAGTCCAAGTTTCCTGGAAATGCCACAAACATTTGATACTAGGGGCAGTGACGAATCTCTCCAAAGTCCTTCTGAAAAGGAATTCAAGCATCCTCAAGAAGTTTATCACCTCTGTAGCGGACCAGTAGTCATGGGTTTATTTCCCCAACACTTGTCAAGGATTTATTCTCCAAAACAAAATTACATTTCAACAACATTCATAACATACACAGATTGATTGGCAGGTAAAGATTCCTTCATCACCTGTTGGAGTTATAGTCGGTAAAGATTCCTTCATCACCTGTTGGAAGTTACGGTCATCAAAGATTCTTTCATCGCCTGTTGGAGTTACAGTCGTCAAAGATTCCTCCATCATTTGGTTGAGTCAAAATTAATCCAAAACCCTCTCTGTTTTGGTCACATCGACACTAAGATCTCCCTGATTCTTATGCCAATGGAAGATCTTCCGGGTTTTTGATATTTCAGATAAATCTCTCAGCGATTTATTCTGATTTTCTTCACTATCAGGGATGAAGAATCCAACTCCTTTCTCCTTCACCAGTTTGGGATTTATTTTCCACAGCGAAAGGTTGTCTTGAAAAACATTACACCTCCGTGCATCAAGACATCATGCAACGCAATCTCATTTATTTCGAGAACATCATTTGTTTGATATATGCCACTAACCTCTACCTTTCAGGAAAGGTACAATCAAATTCAAACGACAAAACTATTCTTCAGTCGAATTACAGACAAGTTCCTAAGTCTCGACAAAAGCTTTTACTTCAGTTGAATTACAGACAAGTTCCTAAATCTCAACATAAACAACCCACCTGCAGAATAATGGACAATTGAAGCTCCTAAAAATCTATTCCTATCAAGAATGAAGATTCTCATCCTTGAAACCTCATAAGATTGGTATACTCCCAAGCTCCTGATACCGTTAACAGAATGAAGATTCTCATCCTTGAAACCTCATAAGATTGGTATACTCCCAACCTCCTGATACAGTTAACAGAATGAAGATTCTCATCCTTAAAACCTCATAAGATTGGTATACTCCCAAGCTCCTGATACCGTTAACAAAATGAAGATTCTCGTCCTTAAAACCTCAGAAGATTGGCATACTCCCAAGCTCCTGATACTGTTAACAGAATGAAGATTCTCATCCCTGAAACCCCAGTAGACTGGCATACTCCCAACCTCCTGACCCAAACGCCTGAATGAATATTCTCATTCTCGCTTCCCCATTAGATTGGCATACACCCAACCTTCTAATATTCCCGACAGAATGAAGATTCTCATTCTCAAAGTGGTATAACACTTGAATTTCTGATATTCCCGACAGAATGAAGATTCTCATTCTCAAAGTGGCATATAACCTGAATTCCTGATATTCCCGACAGAATAAAGATTCTCATTCTCAAAGTGGTATAACACCTGAATTTCTGATATTCCCGACAGAATGAAGATTCTCATTCTCAAAGTGGCATATAACCTGAATTCCTGATATTCCTGACAGAATGAAGATTCTCATTATCAAAGTGGTATATACACCCATATAACCTAATATTCCCGACAGAATGAAGATTCTCATTCTCAAAGTGGTATACAACTTGAGTTCCTGATATTCCCGACATAATGAAGATTCTCATTCTCAAAGTGGCACATGATCTTAACTCCCGAACTTCTTCCAAACAGGAATATGCTTTTCCCAGAGTCCCGAGTTTTACTCTCCAACAGGATAGCCACTCCGCAACAGTATGGCTATTCCCCACAGAGTTCTTACTCCCCAACAAAATCAAGACTCTCATCCTTGATTCTCCGGAGCTTTCTTTACTCTCAGCATGAATTTGTCAGAATTTCAAATCCCCTGCAGATCGAAGATTCTCGTTCTTGGCTCCTCAACACCAATTCCCCAAGCAGAATGAAGACTCTCATTCTCAATTCCTTACAGAGTTTCCAGATATTCACCAACGAAGTTCCCCTCAAAACAGGAATCTCCAGTAGATTGGCATACAACCCAAAGTACTGACTTTCCCCAGCAATATAACTTCTCCCCACAGAGGTTGTCAAAAAGCTTAAGGACATCCATACTCTTCAACAGTGGTCCCAAGACTTCTCATTTTCAACGATCAAAGGATTTTCAATCCCCAGCAGCAATCAAGGATTTATTTTCCCCGACAACGGTCAAAGATTTTATTATCTCCAGCTATCCAGGATTTATCTTCCTCAGCAAGACGGCTAATCAGCTTACATGCGCATTCATTTGCATTCATATATCATAAACATTGACATAACACATACATTGCCTCATACATTTCATGCAACATAACTCTCTGTTTCAGCTAACATTTTACCCTTTTCAGGATAAGTTTAGCAAGCTTCAACTCCAGAATCATGAAAAAAGTTTACGGATGCTTCCCAACATGGATGTTAATCTATCGCTTGTTCAGATTCAACCACTGAAAACAGTTTACGGAAGCTCCAAACATGGATGCTAATCTATTTCTTATTCAGACCCCCAGCTCAGAGACGTTCCAAACATGGATACATTTCTGATACTCACCCTTTAACCTACAACATACAGTTCAACAAACATTCTTGGATGACATCTTTAAGCCCATCTCCGACAAGATTCTGTCACGTATCCAAATGGCATCTTTAAGCCCATTCCCTCAACTATGCTTTGACGAGTGCAAATTTATGGGCACTCTAGTGTCCAATCATCTTTTACCTTCGAGTCACGAACGGAAAAATTGCCAATCTAACTCTTCAGTTTCAAGAAGATTGAACAGGGGCAACTGTTGTACCCCAAAATTTGCCCTCCCTTTTTCACAAGAAAATCACAACCCTAGGGTTTCTCTATGATTTTTAAGATTGGCTCAAGAATCGGTCAAACAAACTTTTCTTTATCAGTCAATCCAGAATTAGGGTTTTCTCTGATTTTTTGAAAGATTGGCTTAGGAATTGATCAAGCAGACCTTTCTTTGGCAACAAATTCGGAATTAGAGTTTTCGCTCGTATTTCTCAGAAGAAACCGAATCCTCAGAAATTCAGTTAACTGTTACACTGTTTTCACGCTTGTTCAAGTTTACTGGTTGTTTCTCAAAACCTAATTATCTGGGATAAGAGCTGAGACTTTTGTTTGGAACATTAAGGCATCTGCTTGTTAGTGGAGTGAAATGTTTGCCAGTTAATGGAAATGCTTGTTTGTTTAGAATGCGCAACGCATATGTTGATTGGAATACTGATGCAAAGAGATTGCAGAGTTTTTATGGATTACTTGGATTTTAAGTCATCTGTATTGGAAATGGTGGAATGCAATTTCAGTCATTGTTTAATCAGGAATCTTAAATAAAAGTGAAGAGGCAAAGGGAAAGATTGGAAGATATTTGACAGTAGAAATTTTCTTTTGGATAAAGACTGTTTATTCATTTCAAATGTTGTTACAAAATTTATTTGAATATTGTAAGCTTACAACTTATAGTATTTACAATAATGATTGTTTATAACAAATGAAAAATCCATCTATTTCTAAGCCTAATCTCCTAAGCTCCAATGCTCCCATGCTCAAGGATTTTTTTGCTTCCTCTGCTTCCTCTATTGCCCAAGATGCATTCACCTGAAAAAGAAGAAAGAAAAGAAATCAACACAGTTAATTGAAAAAGATTTTCAAATAGAAAAAGAAAGAAATCATCATTAAAGTTTGTCGGCCGGAATCAGAATGCTATTTGTTCATCATGTTTTATTTTCCTCTTTACAAATCACAAGAAGATTACTCTTCTTGGTTCACAAAGATAAAAGTAAAAACAAATAATAAAATGCAAGCATGTCAAACTAGATGCAAAAACATGGTTCAAATACAAAGGTACAAGGCTGCATACAAAGAAAACTATACTGCAAACTGAATTTCAAACTGCAGTAACCAAGCATGTCAAACTGAGTTATAAAACAAGTCAAGAAGCATAACAACTAAAGCATACAAGTACAGAAAGTACACAGTACAAAAATGCAGCAAGTACACAATGCAGAGAGTTAAACCAAATTACAAGCCAAAGAGACTTGTCAAAGCCATCATCACTTTCCAGCCTAGACAAAATTTTCAGAATTAAAATAATAAGCAAAAATGCTTATGAGAGAGAGAGAGAGAAAGAGAAGACCTAGTGAAGAGGTTTGCAGTTTTGGCTAAAACAGGCTGTCAAAGACAGAAAAGAAAGCAAAAAGATATAAAAAGAGAGACTGTATAACAGTCAAAGGGAGAGGAAAAATACAAAAGGCTCCAAAACCTGCATAACAAAAAAAAACTACAAATCTGCTTGCAAAAACCATAAGCCCGCTAGCAACAAAACTGCAAGCTACAACCCAAAACCTACAGTCCCCAACCTGCAAGCTACTGACCTGCTTGCAAAAACCACAAAACTTCTCAACCTGCTTGCCAAAAATCTGTAGTTTAAACTGCAAAAATCAAAAACCACAAACCTGCTTTCCATACTGCAAACCTGCAGTGAACACCATAACCAAACTAAAGAACCCTCAAGCTTCAAACCTGCCTGCACAAACTCAGCCTGCATTTCAAACCTGCATAACTGCAACCGACCCAAACTGCAAGTCAAAAACTTGCAAGCTCAAGCAACCTGCATAACAACAACAAGCTTGCAAACCTGCTGGCAAAGACAACAACCTGCATAGCTAAGCCAGCTCAAAACACATAGGCCAAACCACAAGCCTACTTGTCAAACACTTACAAGCCTGTAAGCCTGCATTTCAAACTGCAAAGCTGCAAACTCAACCATCAACCATCAACCATGAACATTCAGAAAGAGGAAGATAATATCAACAAAACACAATAGTTTCAGAGGTCTCTCATCATTAACATACAAATAGAAAAGAAGAGAATTTCAGAAGCTAACCAACAAGTTTCATATTCTTCATCAATGTACATAAGATAAGTTCAGAAGTGACAGAAAAAGCATAGTTTCAGAATTTATTTCATCATCAACGAAATCAAATAAACAACAAGTTTCAGATCTAAGCTCATCATTAACAAGGAAGAGGTTCGGAGGTTTTCAGAAACTTCAACAAAGTATCATCATCACCAATATTCAAGGTAGAGAAAAACAACAAGTTTCATAACTTCTGTTCATCATCAACAAACAAAGAACAAATAGTTTCAGAGTCCAATCATCATTAACAAGCCAAAAAAGAGGAAGAGATTCAGAAGCAAATAGGGTTTCAGAAACCAAGTTCATCATCAAAAAGGAGAAAGAAAGAGGTTCAGAGTTTCAGATCTAAGATCATCATCAACATAAAAAAGGAAGAGATTCAGAAGCAAATAGTTTTCAGAACCAAGATCATCATCAACAACGAAAAAAGCAAACAACAGATTTCATCATCAAACATTCAAAGAACAACAAAGGGTATCAGAATCAAGTTCATCATTAACCTTCAAAGAATAAAGAAAGAGGGTTACCAAGCATCATCTCATCTTCATCCCCCTTCCTGGCCACCAAGGAGCGCCACCAGTCTCACGTCCCTCTCTCTCCATCGTTTTTCAGAAGCAAAACGTTCAAGGTACGTCCCTCAAAACCTTACTACATGTAAACATCAAAGTTTAAAAGATTAAACATGCAAGTAACACGAAGCAAACAATCAAACCACGAAATTGTAAGAAAACCTAAAAATGAGAAGTAAATCGTATCGTTTCTCTGAAACTCTGGATCACTGTGAAGAGAACAAGAAGTGGGAGGCGAGGCTCCGGTGGCTAGGGGCTCGTGGAGGTGAGAATCAACGCTTATGGCCTGAGAAGAGAAAGATGAAACGGAGAAGAAGAAGAGATGAGAGAAACGGCGCCGCTATGGCCAAAACTTACAAACCCTAAAGAATGAACAAACCCTAACAAAACATTGTACCAACTTCAGCTAGGCCTTCGCCCCAAACAAAACCATAAGCCCACAATGTTTTTGATAAGCACGCACCCCCCTCTCCCTTTCTGATTTGTTCTTCCCCTTTTGTTAATTTGGGCCAATCACCAACAAACTTAGCCCACCCCTTTTTAAATTAATCTCTTTTCTTTCATTTTAAACCAAAACTCTTTCATTTATCTTTATTCTAAATAATTTCTTTTTGTTAATAATAAGAAACAAATAATAGCCTAAATTATATTTTGATTTTCTCAATATAGTTTTCTTTAATATTTGTTACATTTAATACAAAAAAAGTACGAAAATAATGGAATCGTTAATTTAAATAAATTTTCTTTCTTTAAAACTTTTTTTTTTCATAATTAATAAAACACAAAAAATAATAATAATAATACTTAATCTTTATTAGGTTAAATTTTATTTGTTTATGTGTAAATAAATACATGCATCTCAAAATTCTTTGATTTTCTTTATCTTATAAATTGTTATAATCTTATGTTGAATTGCGACAGTTCGATTTGGTTGTAACACATATTTGGACATTATTATTCTTGAGAGACTCATCCCCATTTGTAAATAATTGTACCCCCATCCCCGTATACTTTTTTGTAATAACTTAGACTTTAAATTCCCGTAATTTATTGCTTTCAATATACTGTATAGTAATTAGGGTTTGTATGGCAAGATTCAAAATCAATTGCTAGATGACCTACTACAAGACAAATGCATGAAAATGATAAACACCATTCACACTTGCACCTCTAGGGTAACCTCGCTTGTTGCCTCGGAAAATGCAATCATGTCCCTCGAATACGAGACACTCTAGCAAATGCCCCTTCGATAAACAAAGATTGTAGTCCCTCGATGACCCTCGATGTTGCCTTCGATAAACAAAGATCGTAGTCCCTCGATGACCCTCGATGTTGCCTTCGATAAAACGATCTCGTCCCTTACAAAATTGCTAGAGCGTCTCATAAGTAGCTTTCAATGATTGTATACGATGACCCGCGCCTGTCTCGTTTAACATCCTAACACAAGGTTATTCGCCAAATACAATGGTGAAATAACACTGTCAAAAGGGTTAAAAACATAAGAAAGATCTTTGAGTAAAATAGGGTAGACAACTCTTAGTTGCTTGATCAAAAGCTTACAAAACATCCTTGCCATTTTCAAACACACTTCACAACACAACTTCAAAACAATTTCAAAACAACTTTCAAAACATTGAAATATCTTTTCAAAAAGACACACACCTTTGTATATATTCGAACAGGAATAATTACAAAGGTTGCCTAGACAAGGCCTCTTTTTCAAAATATTTTCAAAACCACACACAAAGCACCATTTCAAACAATTGAAAAGCAAAGGCAAGTGATCTAAAACAAGTAACTAAGAGCCCATGGAAAACATGGATGAAAAGGGTGCTAGCACCTTCCCTTTTCATAATCTCCCCTCCCCCCCCCCCCCCCGAACCCAAGAAAACATCTCAAAAGGTCTTTCCTGTGCTTTTTGACCTTTCCTTAGGATAAAATAAAATGTCGGTGGCGACTCTTGCTAAACTGCACAAGTGCGAACACAAAAACGAAACCTCAAGTCAGTTCTCCCACCGTATCACAGCAGGACTTGATACAAACATCGTAGTACATCACCTACCCACAAGAGAAGACTGTCCACCAGTGAAACAAAAAGTCCGCCGCATGAGACCTGACATGTCAGAGAAGATCAAAGTGGAAGTTATGAAACAATTCAATGCTGGGTTCTTGGCTGTCACTTCCTATCCTCAATGGGTTGCCAACATTGTTCCCGTGCCTAAAAAGGACGCTAAAGTACGAATGTGTGTAGATTATAGAGATTTAAATAGGGCCATCCCTAAAGATGATTTTCCACTCCCCCACATCGACATCCTGGTTGATAATACTGCTCAGCACAAAGTATTTTCCTTCATGGATGGATTCTCAGGTTATAACCAAATCAAAATGGCACCTGAGGACATGGAGAAAACTACATTTGTCACACAATGGGGCACATTCTATTACAAAGTGATACCATTCAGACTGAAGAATGTCGGGGCAACCTATCAACGTGCTATGGTAGCTTTATTTCATGATATGATACATCATGAGATAGAGGTCTATGTAGATGACATGATAGCCCGATCACAAACTAAAGAGGAGCACCTTGATCACTTGCAAAAGTTGTTTGTAAGATTGAAGGAGTACAAACTAAGGCTGAACCCAAACAAGTGCACGTTCGGAGTCCGGTCCGGTAAACTCTTAGGTTTCGTTGTCAGCAACAAAGGCATCGAGGTTGACCCTGATAAGGTTAAAGAAATACAAGAAATGCCTGCTCCTCGTACTGAGAAGGAAGTCATAGGATTCTTGGGACGCCTGAACTATACTGCCAGATTCATTTCTCACCTAACATCTACTTGTGAACCGATCTTCAAACTATTGAAGAAAGATCAAGTAGTCAGATGGAATGATGAATGTCAAATTGCTTTTGAAAAGATCACAGAGTATTTACAAGAGACTCCTGTCTTGATGCCACCGGTCGAGGGAAGACCGTTGATCATGTATCTGACCGTTTTATAAAACTCAATGGGGTGTGTATTGGGGCAGCATGACGAGTCTGGCCGAAAAGAGCACGCTATTTACTACCTGAGCAAAACGTTTACCGACTGTGAAACCAGATATTCACTGCTCGAGAAAACTTGTTGCGCTCTGGTATGGGATGCTCGTCGGCTAAGATAGTATATGTTGACCCATACCACTTTGCTGATATCTAAGATGGATCCGATAAAATACATCTTTGAGAAGCCTGCTCTGTCTGGAAGGATAGCTAGATGGCAGATGATCCTAACAGAATATGACATACAGTACACTACCCAGAAAGCTATAAAGGGCAGTGTGCTAGCTGATCATCTTGCTCATCAAGCTGTAGAAGATTATCAGTCCATGAAGTTTGAATTCCCAGATGAAGACATCATGACATTAGACAACTATGAAGAAATCAAACCATATGACGGACCTGAACAAGGATCCCGATGGACCCTGTTCTTTGATGGGGCATCCAATGCACTTGGTAATGGTATCAGCGTTGTACTCATATCTCCGGAAGGGTGCCATACTCCTTTTAATTCCAGACTTTGCTTCAACTGTACGAACAACATGGCGGAATACGAAGCATGCATCTTTGGTCTCAAGGCTGCCATAAACTTGGAAATCAAATCTTTATTTGTGTTTGGAGATTCAGCTTTGGTCATCAGTCAGATCAAAGGAGAGTGGGACACTAAACATCCAAACCTTATCCCCTACAAAGAACATGTTTTGACATTGCTACCACATTTTGAGCAGATTACCTTCGAGCATTTCCCACGAGAAGAAAATCAGCTAGCAGATGCTCTAGCCACAATGTCATCTATGTTTAAACTTAATTGGGATAACGAGACTCCCTAGATCACCATTGAACGAATGGATGAACCAGCACACTGTCACGAGATTAATACTGAAGAAGTAGTGGACCAGCCTTGGTTTCATGAAGTCAAAAGGTATCTCGAGGCTCAAGAATATCCAGAAGGAGCTTCAATCAATGATAATAAGTTCTTAAGGAGATTCTCTGCTAAGTTCTTCCTGAGTAATAGCATCTTGTATAAACGAAATCATGACTCTATTCTGCTCTGTTGTATGGATAAAATTTAAGCAGAAAAGATCATGACTGAGTTGCATGAAGGTACCTTTGACACTCACTCCAGCGGACATACGATGGCAAAGAAAATCCTACGGGCAGGCTATTACTGGTCTACCATGGAAGCAGATTACTATCAACACTCTCGGACCTGTCATAAGTGTCAAATTTATGCTGACAAGATGTACGTACTTCCGGTTCCTTTGAATGTCTTGACGGCTCCTTGGCCCTTTGCTATGTGGGGAATCAATATGATCGGGGAGATCAAGCCTACAACTTCCAATGGACACTGTTTCATTCTAGTAGCCATTGATTATTTCACAAAGTGGGTTGAAGCAGCTTCCTTCGCATCCGTTACTAAGAATGTTGTTGCCCGCTTCATCAAGCAGAATCTCATTTGCTGGTACGGTATCCTAGAAAGGATCATCACTGATAATGGTACAAACCTTAACAATACCATGATCACCGCCTTGTGCAAGCAGTTCAAGATTCAACATCACAATTCACCCCCCTATCGGCCAAAGTTGAATGGTGCAGTCGAAGCTTCTAATAAAAACATTAAAAAGATCATACAGAAAATGACAGTCACCTACAAGGACTGGCATGAGATGCTGCCATTTGCTCTCCACGGGTACCGTACCACGGCTCGTACATCAACTGGGGCAACACCCTATTCTTTGGTTTATAGCATGGAGGTTTTCTTGCCTATTGAGGTTCAAATCCCCTCTTTGAGAATTATGAAGGATGCAGGTTTGAATGAGGACGATTGGATCCAGACTCGACTTGATCAACTAAACTTAATTGATGAAAAAAGACTTAATGCTGTTTGCCATGGTCAGATGTATCAAAAACGGATGATCAAGGCTTTCAACAAGAAAGTCTGACGCCAAGTATATCAATTTGGAGATCTGGTGGTCAAACGCATTATCTTGCCACAAAGTGATCCCAGGGGCAAATGGAATCCAACCTATGAAGGACCATTTGTAGTCAAGAACATCTTCTCCGGTGGGGCAATGATCTTAACCACCATGGACGACGATGACTTACCACACCCTGCGAACGTGGACATAGTCAAAAGATACTATGCATAAGAGACCCGCTAGGTTGACACACCTAGGCAAAACAAGGGCATCCCGGCGAACCAAAAAGGTCCGGGAAAAAATTAGGGATAAAAATAAAAAATCTGTACACCCGGCAAGTTGGAAACCCGAAAGGGAGACTTGGGATAAAAAGGGTTTCCCGGTGGACTGAAAACCCGAAAGGGCGGTCCAGGCAAAAGTTATGGAATTAAAGCGTATGACTATGTCCCGTCAGATCACTTTGAGGACAATCTCTTCACTAACAAACTCGGAGTTTCTGATCAATTCAATCATCTTCGGACGAAGAAACAAATAGACAAGATATTAGGAGATACGGAGGCTATAGCAGAATGGGAACCCCATGGGATTATCACACATAACTGTCTTCCTTTGTATAAATTTTTTCTTACTTTTACGGCACCATCCTCTTACTAGGATGTCTGTCTCTTTTGTACAAAATACTTATTCAAAGTAAATACAAAGATATCCCTTTAAAGTACATAAAACTATTTGTCCTTTTCCTTTACACTTGTGTTTTATTTGCAAAAACATCCAATGATTCATTAATAAACATATGAATTTGAACATAATTACTGTTTACAAAATAAACAAAATGAAAAAAGACAATTACTGCCAGGTTAAAAGAATAGGAAAACGTCTTTAGGCTATTCCATGAGCAATCCCCGCGGTACGTCATTTAGATTCCTCAGCGAAACTGAAACTTCAAACTATTAATCCCCAGTAGAAGTCATCAAAATTCTCTGGATTCCCCAAGCAGATTCCTCAAGCAGTATATGGCATTGCTCTCACAACAGAATTTTTGTCAAATACTCCAACTTCAAGACATGAAGAATCCACATATCCTCAGTAGCAGTCAAGGATTTATTTTCCTCAGCAATACAGCGAATCAGCTTACATGCACATACATTACATCCGCATATCTTAAACATCAATAAAACACATATATCGCATCATACATTTCATGCAACATAATTTTGTGTTCCAGCTAACATTTTACCCTTTTCAGGATAAGATTAATAGCTATTGTTAAACAATGTGCAATCATGATACAATTCAGATAACGCTCCAGATACGGATGCCATTCTGATACTCATTCAGATTTCAACTATCAGATACAGTTCAGATACGCTCCAGATACGGATTCCATTATGATACTCATTCAAATTTCAAGTTCAGATACAATACGAATACGCTCCAGACACAGATTCCATTCTGATACTCATTCAGATTTTAACTATTAGATACAGTTCAGATACGCTCCAGATACGGATTCCATTCTGATACCCATTCAAATTTCAAGTTCAGATACAGTTCGGATACGCTCCAGACACATATGCCATTCTGATACTCTTTCTTTCAGCTTACAACTCACGATTCAACAAACATTCTTGGTTGGCATCTACAAGCCCATCTCCAACAAGATTCTATCATTTCTCCAAATGTCATCTCGAACCCATTCCCTCAACCACGCATCGTCAAGTGCAAATTTATGGGCACTCTAGTGTCCAATCATCTTTTACCTTCGAGTCACGAACGACAAAGTTTGCCAATCTAACTCTTCAGGCTTAAGAAGATTGAACAGGGGCAACTGTTTTACCCCAAAATTTTCCCTCTCATTTAGCAAGACTTTTCTCACAAGATCTCCTTTACTCAAGACTGGATTAAGGTTTGGTCAACTCAAGACATCTCATCTTGCACTGACAACCCAAAATTAGGGTTTGAGTTTGCACAAGGATTTTTGGACTATCAATGCTTCATGTGACTTTCAAACATCATTATGAATCCCTAATACGGCTCATGATAAGTTTTAAGCCTTGGATCACACTTTTGCTCAGTCAATTAGGCAATTGACCTAAAAATCAATTGTATTGGGGAAAAAGTCAACCATAGCCAATCTACAGTCAAACCTCATAATTTTTGATCCACATCAACATTTTGAAGTTACATATGTCATTTGGTCAAGTTTGGATCACAATTCCCCAAGAAATTTGGTCAAATCACAAAAAGGGCAAAATGGTCAAAATTAGGGTTTTGACTGAGGAAGGGCAATTTCTGATTTTTAACTTAGCAAATGACCAATTGAGTTAAATAATGATTTCAAGGATTCAATTACATCATCTTGGCTTAATTACATGGCTCAAAACATTTCAAATTCATTGGATTGACAGATGAAATTTGTAGTCAACTGATTAAAAGTCAACTGTACATTGAAAAGTCAAACTTTGACTTTTTGGTCAAAATAAAGTACCAAGGGTCATAATTAATTAAGACATGTCAAAATATGAAACTTGTTCATCAATAAATCCAAATTTGAAAATTTTCCTAACTTAGAAATTTTCTAAGTATGGAAAATTTTCTTATTTTTTCTCAACTTTAGGCCACTTTTACACCATGATGCATAATGATTCAAGGAAAGTTCCCAACATGAAAGTTGTAGACCTCCATGAAATATATAACCTTTATTCACAAACTTTTCCCTAAATATGCTTGGATCTCAAGTTATAAATTTGTGAATACATGGTCATGAACTTGTTAACTTAATGAAATTTTGCCCTAATTTAGGCAGGTTTTGGACCCAACTTCATGGCAATTTTTCACCTAGTTCTAAGAGGTATATCAAAATGAATTTCAAATATTAAATATAGAGCACATTACAAGATTTCCAAAATGCCCAAGAACTCCTTAAGATCATTTTTGAGTAGGGAGAATCGAAGATATGAAGTTGGCAATTTCTCACTTTTTGTCCAAGCCATTTCAGGAAGAACAAAGTTGCAAATCAATCCTATGATGGCTATTTCATGCTGTACAGGTCCTAAACTTGTTCCACACTCCTTAATTAAATGCTTACTCAGTTGACAAAGCTTTGATCCATGCTTTTGAACCTCTATCCAACTTGTAATTCCATTTATGGCAAAAAGGTTCCATTGCCATTTTGAAAAAGAACAACTTTTGCAAACTTTACAATTTTGAGCTTTGGAACTTCCCCTTGGTTAATACAAGTATCACAGATCTCAAGTAAGTTGTAGAAACTAATACCAACCCTAAGGGAGCAAGTACAAGCATGGTAAGTATAGCCACTTCACTTTACTTCAAATGCAAGGAAAGTTGCAAAAAGGCTAGGGCTTGCAGATCTGTTGGAGAGCTGACCTAAGACCATTTCCATACTAATATACAAACATTATGCAACCCAAGACACGTTGAGCAAGGACCTGAAACACTCCCAACCATCAAAACACCAAAAATCTGTCCAAAAACTGCAGATTCTCCATAAGCACACCCATCTTCCATTTGGCTCGTGCGCTTTGAGTTTTGATCATTCAAACACCTTACATACTTGATATAAAACCTATCCAAACCATCATCCCTGTTCTGTAATCACTTTTCCACCATCTGCCATTGTTGAGTTCAGAGCTTGCAGTTTGACTTGGCCAAGGATTTCCAGCTAGTTTCAGAGCAAGGCAAGGGTTGGGATACATCCAGGGAAGCTCAAGGAAGCTCAAGCAAGCATCAGGCCTCCATTAAAGTCACTCCATTTTCATGCACGATTCCAACTAAAGGAGGTAAAATCTCAAACTCTATCTCCTTGTACAGGAAACCTTAGGCCATGATTTGTGAATAAAAAATATAGTCCTCATCATAACGAAGTTGTACATACCATTAGCTTGCATTGATTTTACTTGTGCTGAGAGAATTTGGAACTTGAAATTTCTAAAAATATTAGGTTAGAATTTAGGGCCTTTAAAATTATCTTTGATTTTTTATAGTTAGATTACATAATTTATATGGTTGGAATCGTGAGTTCAAGCACTACAATTTTGATGTTATGAACTTTTATTTTTATGGAAGTATGAGAAAGTTACAGGGTGTCTGGCCAAGCGTGAGGAAGGAGATGAAGAATATGGTATAGGGCGCGTTTTGTGTTATATTGTTTTTGTTTTCCATAAGAAAATGGAAGTAAAGCCACCCCAGTGGCAAGGTAGCGCGCTGGTGAGACCCTTGTCCTGGGTTCGAACCTGGGCGCACTTCTTTTGTTTTGCATTTTTCCACTTTTTTCAGTTTTGACACTTTTTGCAGGATTGGGCTTAACTCCTTGGACCATGTTTTTTGCTTGCAGGCTACCTCTAGTATACTTGCAATACCCCCCTGACCCATGATTTTTATAATATTTTTATTTAATTTCATTTTTGTTTTCATTAATATTTTCTTTAATGAATAAAATTCCAAAAAAAATGTAAATTAATCATGTCTTATTTTTATTTTGTTTTAACTAATTTTCCACATAAACATATATTTTATTTTTAATATATATCATGCATTTTATTAATAAACTTGTAAATATAATTAAACATATTTAGTTCAATTTATTTTTCATTTCATATTTATAAATACTTATTTTTGCACATAAATTTTTTTATATTTTTATTACAATATTATTTATTATTTTTATACAAAAAAATACACAAAATAATATTCATAAAAACTTTATTTTCTCTTAAATAATAATTAGGGTTAAACTCCTTTTAAAAAAATTAATTCCTTTTCTTTACATTTTTTAAGTTTAGATTAAATTTTCTTTTACATAAAAACAAGACACACAAAAAATCTTTTTCTTACATATACATTGCATTGCATTTTAAATATTGTATTATATTCTTTCTAATTAGTACAAATTCGATTTGGTTTTAATAATTTATTTAGGTTTATATTCTTGTAAATCCCCATTCAAATTTGTATTCCCCCCTCCCATAAATTGTTGTAATAGCTTAGAAATATTTACATTATGCAATTTATCGCTTTATATGCCATGATTAGTAATTAGGGTTTGTATGGCAAGAACAAAACAAAGCAAAAATAGAAAACCCTAAATACAAGACAAAATTAAAGCATGAAAATGATACACTTGCACACAAGCACCCTTAGGGTTTCACCACTTGGTTTCCTAAAACAAAAATGGCCATATTACACATGCGAAGTACCTTGGCAAAACAAAACAAATATAAGATCATAGTCCCTCGATGAAGCTATTCAAAAGTTTCCTTACAAAATGATCTTGGTCCCTCAAAAAATGCTAAGATACTTTGCAAACATTGCTAATCATGGTTATACGATGACCCACGCCCGTCCCGTTTACATCCAAAGATAAGGTTGCTTACCAAATCAATGGTAGGACAACAATGTCAAAGGAATAGAAAATACATAAGAAAGACATTTGAGTAGGTAGATAGCTTCTAGTTACTTGCTCCATTTCAAACAACAATCCTTGCTATTTTCAAAAACAAACACATACACATTTCAAAAACATCTTACAAACATTGAAAACATTTTCAAAAGACAAACATCTTTGTATACATTCTTACGAACTTGAATCATTGCAAAGATTGCCTAAACGAATGGCCTCTTTTACAAAATACTTTCAAAACCACACCAAACACAATTTCAAACAACAAAAGAAAGTGATCTAAACAAGTAACTAAGAGCCCATGGAAAACCATGGATGAAAAGGGTGCTAGCACCTTCCCTTTTCATAATCTACCCCCCGAACTCAAGAAAACATCTCAAAGGTCTTTCCTGTGCTTTTTCACCTTTCCTTTTGGATAAAAGAAAAGTCGGTGGTGACTCTTGCTAACCACAACATTTGCGATAAAACGCAAAACCTCAAGTCAGTTCTCCCACCGTATCATAGAACTGGCGACTCTGTTGGGGATATTTATAAAAGTGGGTTTACCTTAGGGCTAGATCACATTTATTTGCTTACATTGTTTGACTTGTTTGCTTTACATTATGGTCCTTTGTTTGGGTTTGAATCCTCCACCCGGATTTGGGAAACATTATAGGTAAATATCAATACGTTGTGGAAACTGTACGGGGTATACCGACATGGTCTAAGCAATATATATGTTAGTGTGACATATTTGTGGGTACCGGTAGCCTTTGAGTTAATCAAAGAGAATACGGGGCCGCTGGGTGATGTCATGAAGCACTAATAAACTTCTAGAACCCCTTACTTGACCAACATTGGCCTTTAGGATATAGTGAGATGACCGGCTTTGGTGCAGTCCGAAGTTGGTAGATACTCGATACTACACTCATTGAGGGTTGGTTTATTGGGATATTTCGGTTGCCATTAAAGAGGCTTTAGCTGAAACAATGACCAAGGAAATAATCCAGTGATATTGAGCTCTTTAGAACCCGGTTACTATTGTTAGGACAAGTTGAGCCAACTAAACTTCAAGAGGGTACTTACCTATAAAACCCCATGCAAGCCTAAACTAAGAACTTGTTTGATTTGCTTATATATGCATAGTTGCACATAACATCATGCACATCATGAACATAATATGCATTCACTAACCATTTCAAGGATTTTGGAGATTCATCTTTGTTCTTGTTTTGTAGGATATGGATTCACTTCGCAGGAAAACTATCCAAATCAACCTTGTGAGAATTCCTCCACAACTTAAGGAGCTAGCTTCAAGGATCCATGAGAACTCTCCATTCATCGAGAGGAATGGTCGTCTACTCAACTTGGTCACCTCCAACACATAGGAGGATATGATGAAGGTTCTCTTCAAGTTCTTTGACCCTTTGCATCATTGCTTCACATTTCCTGACTATCAGCTTGTGCCTACTTTGGAAGATTTCTCTCAACTCTTGAGGATTCCTATTCTCAATCAACTACCTTTCAATGGTACGGAAAGAGATCCAAAGCCAGAAGAGATTGCTCAAGCCCTACACTTGCACTCATCTGATGTCACAACTCATTGGGAAACTAGAAGTGGTGTCAAAGGCTTCTTGGCAAAGTTTCTGTTTGAGAAAGCCCAAAGCTGTTGGAATTCCCTAGACTTGCGAGATTTTGAGGAGATTGTGGCTCTTCTTATCTATGGGATGGTCTTGTTCCCCAATCCTGACCAACTCATAGATGTGAGTGCTGTCAAAATCTTCATGTCACGAAATCCGGTGCCTACATTGCTAGGGGATATCCTACACTCTTTTCACACTCGTACAATGAGGAAAAGAGGGGTCATGATGTGTTGCACTCCCCTCTTGGCAAGATGGTTTATTTCTCATCTTCCCCAATCAGTCTTAAAGAATGAGCAAGGTTTGAGGTGGTCACAAAGGTTAATGACGCTCAAACATTCAGATATTCATTGGTGCTCTCGATCCAAAGAGAATGTTATCATTGTTGACCGTTGTGGGGAATTTCCTAATGTCCCCCTACTTTTCATTAGGGGAGGCATCACCTACAACCCATGTTTAGCTCTAAGACAGTTTGGTTATGCCCGAAGGGATGGCCCTCATGATATGCTGATTCAAGGCCTGGTATTCGACTACGACAACGACGATCAAGGACTTCGCCAGAGATTCATCCGAGCTTGGAGGATGCTAAACAAGGTGGATAGTAAGACTTTGGGACACAAGAATTCCATCCCTCATGAGCCTTACCTCAAGTGGGTACGAACCCGCGCTCAAAGTCTTATGATGCCTTATCCTTCCATTCTCCCCGTGATCATTGAGCCTGTCAAGGAGGGAGAAGTTCCGTACACTATCCTACATCCTGGCATGCCCACATCACTCGAAGATCTATAAAGGGATTGGATACAACTAAAAGGAGAGCGAGATACTTTCGAAGCCCAATTCTACGCAAGCGAGAAGAAGGTTTTGGAACTCACTAGGCTACTTCATGAGGAGCAGACTCTAAATACCTACATAGCACCAAAGAGGATGCGCAACACTTTTTTATCTTAGAATTTTGTATTATTTTGCCCAAGGGGCATTGATGTACTCAAATTCTATCTTATTAATATAACGTGTGTTTCTTCTTGTTTAAAACAAATTTGAATTTTTAAATCCTTGAAAGCATTGCATGAATACATACCATTCATTATAACATAAACATGTCTTTTGCAACAAGTTTCCTCATATCTCTACTGTTTATTTCAGTAAGATGGATCTCGAACAGACTGTCAAAGATCTTCAGACTCAAAACATGCAGTTTCAACAGTTACTCACAACTTTGGCCAAAGGTCAAGAGGAGCTGAAGACTCTGTTTGCAAAAGAGAAGAAAAATAAAGAAGAAACCAACCGGTGTAGTAATCATGGGAAGAAGGTTTCAAGGACAGGCTAGGAGAACCTTGGATTTTCCAGCAACATCTGATGAAGGAGAAAGAAAAGGAAAAGAAACATCAGTTCCATCAGACTCTGAAGAGGAGGAGGAAGAGGAAGACTACTCTGGAGAACAGTACCCTCCGGCTGATGATAAGTACAGACATCTGGAAGAGCGTTTGACCGCTATGGAAATACAGAAAGTACCAGGTCTAGACTTTGAAGAATTGGGGCTAGTGTCAGGAATTGTGATCCCACCAAAGTTTAAAGTGCCGTTATTTGCAAAATATGATGGGGGTGTCATGTCCTAAAATGCACCTCCGATCATATGTCAGAAAGATTCAGCCGCACTCCACCGACAAAGACTTGTGGGTCCACTTTTTCCAAGATAGTTTATCCGGAACACAACTCGATTGGTTTTACCAATTGGAAAGAGCCGATGTCCACATCTGGGAAGAACTTTCCGCAGCTTTCTATAAGCAATACCAGTATAATGCAGATTTGGCACCTACCCGTACTCAACTTCAGAGTATGGCTATGGCTTCAAATGAGGGTTTCAAAGATTACGCGCAGAAGCAGAGAGATCTAGATGGGAGAGTTCAACCCCCTCTGTCTGAAAGGGAGTTGGTGAATATGTTCTTAGGCACTCTATCGGGCCCTTTCTTCAACCATTTGATTGGGAGTTCATCTGCCGGATTTACTGAGTTAATTTTAACCAGAGAGAGGGTGGAAGCTGGTATAAAAAGTGGAAAGATTCAGAAGGATACGTCTGCCTCTACAGCTATGAGAAAGCCTTTCACTGGGAAGAAGGAGGTATCTGTTGTTTATTCACAAAGGAATCAAGGAAGAATTGAACACCGACCAGTGGTGGGGGCCGTTATAATCCCAAAGCTTGCATCTGATCAACCAAGAAATAACCAGCCAAGGGTGGAAAGGCCAGTCTGGAAATTCACAAAGATTAATATGACCCTAGCCCAGGTTTTACCACATCTTCTGAAATTGAATCTTGCAACTTTAAAGGAGGCCCCTAAGAACCCCAATACTGCATCCCCTCACTATCACCCAAATGCCAGATGCGCATACCATTCTAAAAGTCCAGGTCACTACACTAACAACTGTTGGGCCCTGAAAAACAAAATTCCAGACCTTATAGATGCAAAAGAAGTTGAGTTTGATGCACCTGAGAAACCAAATGTCATTTCCGCTCCGATGCCTTGGCATGGTCACAACGCCAATGCTATTGAGGAAGATTTATTTATTGCCACAGTAGATGAACTTTTGACTCCGCTCCCAATCATTAAGATGAACTTGTTGAAGGCTGGTATATTCCCAGGTTGTAAGGAAGACTGCCATCATTGCTTATTGTTGTACCCCAAAATTTGCCCTCTCATGTTTTCAAAGGTCTTCCCTTACATGTTTGGTCACAAACACTTGCCTAACGAAAATAAAGTTTTTTTGAAGATGAACAAGGTGTCTTTCGATTGGCATCTGGGAAAAGTCTTCGATTGGGTATCCAAAATCCTTCGATACAGGCTTGACTCACCAGTCTTCAATTGGGAATTTGGCACTCTTCGATCGGGCTTTGATTAGTAAGCTTCAATTAGGTGTTTGGAACCCTTCGATCAAGCTTTGGTTCACAAGTCTTCGATCAAGCGCTGGACCCACTTCGATCAAGTCAATTTCACAATGCTTCGACTATGCATTAACTACTTCAGGCTTACCTTCGACTCACGAGGCAAGAATCTCCTACAAGTTTGTTTTGATTCACAAAGGAAAAGGCCTCTCAACTTGCCAGCACACCAGGCAAGAGGCTCATTTGAAGAACATGTAAATGACTCATTCGAAGAACATGTAAAGGTCCATTTGAAGAAGCATTCAAAGGGTCATTCGAAGAACATTCAAAAGGTCCATTTGAAGAAGCATTCAGAAGGCCCATTCGAAGGGCACATACGAAGTCCATTCGAAGGAGGCAACTCAAGACCAATCAAAGAGCATGGCCTGGAGGCATTCGAAAATCAAAGGTGTCCAGGTTCATTCAAGATTCCAAAGAGTCGTGAATATTTCAAAAAAGGAAATCTTTTAATATGTCTGATTCTTGTCTCATGGCTTTAAAGGCCTGTTTAATTGGTTGTCTCTTGCCGTTACTAGACCATCATACTCCTATAAATACAAGGACAAGCATACAGTGCCGGGGGGAACGAAAAAGGAGAAAAAGAAAGGGACGAGGATTTGGAGATACGCTGCCCACAAACCCACCAAAGGTTATCAACATTTTCATAAGTAATCCAAGCCAAAGCAGCCATTCAACAAAAGTATCCACGCCCAGAAATCCCATATCGAAGATACCCACATCTAGAAAGTTCCAAATAGAAGGTTCCAACTGCTGATGCAGTGCCTCCACAGGTGATCCTTCAAGCCTTTCCAGCAACCCCCTTCATAGAATCGAAAGGCAGCCTTCTTCCTCTGAATCGAAGCCCACCTTCTCCCTGCAATCGAAGTTTACCCATATCCTTCCCAAACCCAATCGAAGGAGTCAGGAAAGGGTGAAAATTGAAGCTTTCCCCGTCAATTCTCAAGCCCAATCGAAGGCTACTCACACCCATTCCCTAGCTCAATTGAAAGAAGGCCAAAGAAGGGTGAATCGAACGAGTCCATGGCATGGATCGAAGAATTCTTTTCTCTTCTTTATTTTTACTTTTTACTTGTCTTTCAATTTAGTTGTAATAGTTAATTAGGTCTTTACTTTTATCGCTTTATTTTTAAGGGGTTTGTTTTTGGCGATGTAAATACCCGACACCTTGTAATAGCTTAGCTTTATTTTCCGCAATCATTAACTGTTAGATGTTTGAATAATAGGCTATGCATGACAAGATCAACCTTAACTTAAAATCAACAGTAGCTCACCATGACATGCAAAGATAATGTAACTGAAAAACAACACACTTGCACATGCCACTCTTAGGGTATACCTCACTTGGTTGCCTCGAACGTGGTCATTGAGTATAGGAAGTTTTAGAGGCCGCCCTCTTGTCCAAAGATCATAAGTTGCCTCGAAAAGGTTGCCTCAGATAAAATGATCTAAGACATTAGGGTTACCGCTAAGGCGTCCTAACATTGCTTTAGTGACCACACGTCCCTTAAATCGAATTGATCCGAAAACTCCAACGACAGTGCTACCTACTCCTCAATAGTGGGATAGCATTGTCTAAAGGACATTTGCACAGTTTAATTCCTTTTTGAGTAGGTAGATGTTCTTAAGTACTTGCTCTTTTGAAAACAAAAATAAAACTTTTCGCACTTACACTCTCTTTCAAACAAAAACTCTTTTCAAACCCACAATCATAAAGAAAAGCAAAATTTTGAAAACATAGTGAGCAAGTACCTAAGAGCCCGTGGATAACCACGGATAGAAAGGGTGCTAACATCTCGAAAAGGAATTTTTCTGTGCTTTTGTCCTTTCCTTGTTGGATAAAATAAAAGACGGTGGCGACTCTTGCTTACTACGACATTTTGCAAAAACAAACGCAAAACGAGAACCAGCATTCCAAAACAGTCAGTTCTCATTCCCACCGATCACAGAACTGGCGACTCTGCTGGGGAGTTATAAGTGAGGTGTACCTTAGGATTAGATCACTTGTATTTTCAATTGTATGCTTTGTATGCTTTAAATTTTGTGGGCTTGTATCGATGTTCTATAGATCCTAACCCGGATCTGGGGATACCCTTTAGGTAAGTAGCAATAAACTGTGAGGGATCTGTCCGGCGTAGACCGACACGGATGAAGCAGTAGCTACGTTGGTGTGACACCTTGGTCTGTACCGATATCCCTTGTGTTGGAACGAGGAGAATATGGGTCTTCTGAGGAGTCATTAAGCACCAACTGACCTTAGAACCTTAAATTGACCAACTTGGCCATAGAACAGTAGCAGTATGCTACACTCATTGAGACTAAACTCTCGCGATGATTCCGGCCGCAAGAAAAGGTTGCTAAACTGGAATTATGACCGATTGAGGATAGTCAGTGATATTGAGATCCTCTAGAACCCGGTTACTATTTTTAGGACAGGTATTAACCAACTGAACTGAAAGAGGGTAGTATCTAAGCTTCATGCCAGCCTGAAATCTAAGGGCTCTTTTGTGTGACTTGTGTGCCTTCAAACCTGAACTACTTGCACATTCTTGTTATCTGACAACATGAGTTCCTTGCAGGTTTTGTTTACAGTCCTTATCCAATAATTTGGATTTATTGCAGGGTTTACTTACATCACCTCACATTTTTGCTTAAACGCATATCATACACATCATAACATCATGCCTTAACATTTCCTTAACCATTTCAAGGATCTCAAGGGCTTGTGATGCAGGTTATGGTAAATCAAATGTCCAGCAAGGGGCAAAGGGGATTTATTTTCCTCTAGCCAAGGTTGTCTGAAAATCAAAACACGACAACTTGAATCGGGGGCTATGACCCACTTGACATGGTGAGCTTGATTCTCGTAGAAAGACATCCACCGATACGAAGTTCTACAATCAAAGATGTTGATCAAAGTTCAACCTCTAACATTTTCTTGTGTTTACCCTGCGAGATCCTTGAAAACATGCATCCACATATCATATCATGACAGGTTTCTCCCATACAGGTCTCCTTATCTTCCTACTGTTTATTTCAGTAAGATGGATATGGAACAAACGGTGAAAGATCTCCAAGCTCAAAACGCTCGGTTCCAACAAATGCTTCTGGCTATGGGTAAAGGGCAAGAGGACCTGAAAGCTCTCCTTCTCAAATACAAGAAGAAGAAGTCCAAGAAGACAGTAGGAGTCCTGAACTTGAGAAGAAGACCTAAAACCCTAGACCTTTCAACTCCATCCAGCTTAGGGGATAGTCTTGAAGAAGACCACAATTTGGAGATTGATGAAGTTAAAGCTGACTACTCTGAGGAACAATATCCTCCCACTGATGACAAGTACAAACAGTTGGAGGATCGCCTCAGTGCTATGGAGATTCAACAAATACCTGGCTTGGATTTAGGAGACATGGGTTTGGTTTCTGGAGTGGTCATCTCGCTAAAATTCAAAATCCCTACTTTTTCCCTGTACGATGGAGTCTCTTGCCCTAAGATGCACTTAAAGTCTTATGTCCGCAAGATTCAACCATACACAACTGATCCGAAGCCTTGGATCCATTTCTTCCAAGAAAGCCTAGTAGGGACTCAACTCGAATGATTCTATCAATTGGAGAGTTCTCGCATCCACACCTGGGAGGATTTAGCTGCTGCTTTCTATAAGCAGTATCAATATAATGCTGATCTTGCACCAACTCGTGTGCAATTGTAGAACATGACCATGGGTTCCAACGAGAGCTTCAAAGGATACGCCCAAAAGTGGAGAGATCTGGCTGGTAGGGTGCAACCCCCTTTAACTGACAGGGAGCTGATTGACATCTTCATGGGAACATTGACATGGCCTTTCTTCAAACACTTGATCAGAAGCTCTTCAGTCGGGTTCATCGAGCTAATACTGACCGGCGAAAGGGTCGAAGCTGGCATCAAAAGTGGGAAGATTCAAGAAGCTACACCTTATGATGCTCAGAAAAAGCCCTACAATGGGAAGAAAGAGTCCAATGTTGTGTATGGTCAAAAGAGTCGTCATGACCAACACGTAGGAGAAATCTTGATCTTTAATCCTACGCCTGATCAACAAAGACAGGGGCATCAGCGTAAGGAGGTCGCGCCTAAAAGACAATTCACTAAGATCAACATGTCACTGACTTAAGCGCTACAACACATGTTGAAGGAAGAGCTGATTACATTAAAGGCTCCTCTCCGGAACCCAAATACTTCCGCTCCTACCTATCATCCCAATGAAAGGTGCACATACCACTCTGACAGTCCGGGACATGACACAAACAACTGTTGGGCTCTGAAGAACAAGGTCCAAGACATGATTGATGCCAAGGAGATCGAGTTTGACCCTACGGAGACTCCAAACATAATCACTGCTCCTATGAAGAATCATTAAAAGCTTTTGTTCATTTGAATTTTCAAGTTGTAATATCTTTGTTATTCGAACAATTATCTATTAATGTCAAACTCTGTTTCATTAATGCATTGCATATGTTTGTCTTGATTTGATCCACTCATTTTCATTACATTTAAACTATGTTTTTTTACTCACTTTATGACATTCAACTCTTGCTAAAAGTTACAAGCCTTTAGAGGGAGGATGACGAAACAATGCCATAATCTCATACAGTATGCTTTTGGACAGACCTTGCTGACGATGTACAGGCGTTTCTTCCAAATCCTAAACACTAGAGTTATAAGGAAGATATTCCTTAGTCAACCCCTTCGAGCCAAAGAAGTAGGAGTTTTCTGTTTTAAACACAAATTGAAACCTTTAATTTAAACCTGGGGCAGGGTAGTCTCTCAGTTAATTCAAAAGATGCGCATTGAAGTCGCAAAACTCTCAGTTCATAATACAACGAACGACATCAAAAGCATTCCTCTGGAATCAAAAGACAGTGGTGGTTCCTTATCTCATAGGCAGTCAATCTCTCAAAAGAGAAAAGCCCACTGAGCCAAAACCTATAAAGGAGGCTTAAGAAAGCTGGGGCATCCCGCTGACTGTAATCTCGAAAACAGGAACAGTCAGGCAAAAGTTAGGGATAACAAATCAAAAGAACGAGGTCGCTACAAATCCTCAACAACATGAAAAATGTTGCAAAAATGACTGCCTTCTAACAAATTCAACTTGTGTGAACCATCACCAAAAACGTCGTTCCAGACTCATTAGGAGTTCAAATGCACAATTAACCAAGTTTAGGATTGAAGAACATCACGAAGAGCGGGTGGGTACAAATATACTTTGAGCCTTTATCCTTTGCTTCTTAAACCGTGAACCAAGCCACGTTACAACCCTTCAAAAGTCCTAATTGAAGCATGGGTTAGTTCGAAAGCATACTGTTACAAAAGGTATCCTGACTCCTGTAAGGCTTTGCTCTAAATCCTGAGTTTGAATTTTCTTAGCAAAATTTCTTTACTCGCTAAAACGCATTTTCAAAAAAACTTCAAGACAAACATAAACTTTGCATTACTTGAATATCATTGTTTGCATATGGCTATTTGTTTAACAGAGGAGAAATTCACACAATGAATATCCAATGAACAAAATCTCTCTCAGTGAACAAAATCAATTCAAGAAGGATGACACTTCCATTGACGAATCTCCCATCAACAGGGGGACTTGACATGTCACTATCCAGCACACCTGGGGCAGTCCAGTCAAGATTTCAAGAAATACCTGAAGAAGTGCAGAGTAACCAGGGGCAAGTCTCCATCTCCGTCACTTGGGGCATTGAACATCAATCTCAATGAAGGGTTATGTACAATTAAACATTTTCTGGCAATGTCACAAACACTTGCTACTAGGGGAAATGACAAATCTCCCCAAAATCCTTCTCATAGGATGACTCCCAGCTAGGGTTTAATCTATGAAAACCTTTCCCCAGCTGAATCAACCTCAAGAATCCTCGAGGACTTCCCCCAACGAAGATATCACCTCTCTAGCAGACTGACGACAGGGTTTATTTCCCCAACAACACCAGGATTCCCCAGCTTGAGTTTGCCTCTCCGACTACTACAAATCAAAGGGCCACAACTCCTCTTCCCCAGTAGACTAATCTACAATCCCCAGCAAGTTACTGCGAAACCTGGACCCGACCAGATATCAGTTCAACTTCGACTCCCCAGTAGAGCAACGGACGACTAAGACTCCTAAACTCTTTTCCCAAGCAGAAATAAACATACTCCCCACAAAGTTTTCAATATCCCCCAGCGGAGTTCTCCTCAAACAACAAAGCAGGGATCCCCGGTGGAAACATTTTGAGGAAAGTCCACGACAAAATTACACTTCAACAACATTCATAACATATGCATACAAAATACATATGACACAAATCTCATTTTATTTTGAGAACATCATTACACAATGCATACATCATGACATTGCATACAACTAACTCTTTACCTTTTCAGGAAAGATCAATCAACAGGCAAAGATCATCATCTTCTGAGATCCCTTCTAGAGACAAATCAGATGCGATCCAGATATGGCTGACATTCTGATACTTATTCCAGATTCCTTCTAGAGACAGTTCAGATGCGATCCAGATATGGCTGACATTCTGATACTTATTCCAGATTCTTTCTAGAGACAGTTCAGATGCGATCCAGATATGGCTAACATTCTGATACTTATTCCAGATACCTTCTAGAGACAGTTCAAATGCGATCCAGATATGGCTGACATTCTGATACTTATTCCAAATTCCTTCTAGAGACAGTTCAGATGCGATCCAGATATGGCTGAGATTCTGATACTTATTCCAGATTCCTTCTAGAGACAGTTCAGATGCGATCCAGATATGGCTGACATTCTGATACTTATTCCAGATTCCTTCTAGAGACAGTTCAGATACGATCTAGATATGGCTGACATTCTGATACTTATTCCATATTCCTTCTAGAGACAGTTCTGATGCAATCCAGATATGGCTGACATTCTGATACTTATTCCAGAATCCTTCTAGAGACAGTTCAGATGCGATCCAAATATGGCTGACATTCTGATACTTATTCCAGATTCCTTCTAGAGACAGTTCAGATGCGATCCAGATATGGCTGACATTCTGATACTTATTCCAGATTCCTTCTAGAGACAGTTCAGATGCGATCCAGATATGGCTGACATTCTGATACTTATTCCAGATTCCTTCTAGAGACAGTTCAGATGCGATCCAGATATGGCTGACATTCTGATACTTATTCTAGATTCCTTCTAGAGACAGTTCAGATGCGATCCACATATGGATGACATTCTGATACTTATTCCAGATTCCTTCTAGAGACAGTTCAGATGCGATCCAGATATGGCTGACATTCTGATACTTATTCCAGATTCCTTCTAGATACAGTTCAGATGCAATCCAGATATGGCTGACATTCTGATACTTATTCCAGATTCCTTCTAGAGACAGTTCAGATGCGATCCAGATATGGCTGACATTCTGATACTTATTCCAGATTCCTTCTAGAGACAGTTCAAATGCGATCCAGATATGGCTGACATTCTGATACTTATTCCAGATTCCTTCTAGAGACAGTTCGGATGCGATCCAGATATGACTGACATTCTGATACTTATTCCAGATTCCTTCTAGAGACAGTTCAAATGCGATCCAGATATGGCTGACATTCTGATACTTATTCCAGATTCCTTCTAGAGACAGTTCGGATGCAATCCAGATATGGCTGACATTCTGATACTTATTCCAGATTCATTCAAAATACAGTCCAAATACGATCCAGATTCGGATGTCATTCTGTCACTCATTCAAATACATTTCAGATACGCTCCAGATGCAGACGCAATGCTGACACTCATTCAGATTCAGCTTTCAGTTACAGCTCAGATACGCGCCAGACGCGGACGCCATTCTTTTGCTCATACAAACTCAGTCCCCTGATACAGTTCAATGGCATTCCAGACACAAATACCATTTCGATACTTATTCTTTTGGCCTACAGCATTGCGGGTCAACAAACATTCTTGGATGGCATCTTTAAGCCCATCTCCAGCAAGACCTAACAATCTCCAAATGGCATCTGTAAGCCCATTCTCGACATCACAATGCTGATACTACACCATGCGAGTGAAAATTTCTGGGCACTCTAGTGTTCAATTATCTTCCACCTTCAGATCACGAAAGACTCGAAAGCTAATCTATATCTTCAGGTTTAAGAAAATTGAACAGGGGCAACTGTTGTACCCCAAAATTTCCCCTCTCATGTTTTCAAAGGTCTTCCCTTACATGGTTGGTCACAAACACTTGCATAACGAAAATAAAGTTTTTTTGAAGATGAACAAGGTGTCTTTCGATTGGCATCTGGGAAAAGTATTCGATTGGGTATCCAAAATCCTTCGATACAGGCTTGACTCACCAGTCTTCAATTGGGAATTTGGCACTCTTCGATCGGGCTTTGATTAGTAAGCTTCAATTAGGTGTTTGGAACCCTTTGATCAAGCTTTGGTTCGCAAGTCTTCGATCGAGCGCTGGACCCCCTTCGATCAAGTCAATTTCACAATGCTTCGACTATGCATTAACTACTTCATGCTTACCTTCGACTCACGAGGCAATAATCTCCTACAAGTTTGTTTCGATTCACAAAGGAAAAGGCCTCTCAACTTGCCAGCACACCAGGCAAGAGGCTCATTCGAAGAACATGTAAATGACTCATTCGAAGAACATGTAAAGGTCCATTTAAAGAAGCATTCAAAGGGTCATTCGAAGAACATTCAAAAGTTCCACTTGAAGAAGCATTCAGAAGGCCCATTCGAAGGGCACATAAGAAGTCCATTCGAAGGAGGCAACTCAAGACCAATCGAAGAGCATGGCCTGGAGGCATTCGAAAATCAAAGGTGTCCAGGTTCATTCAAGATTCCAAAGAGTCGTGAATATTTCAAAAAAGGAAATCTTTTAATATGTCTGATTCTTGTCTCATGGCTTTAAAGGCCTGTTTAATTGGTTGTCTCTTGCCGTTACTAGACCATAATACTCCTATAAATACAAGGGCAGGCATACAGTGTCGTGGGGAACGAAAAAGGAGAAAAAGAAAGGGACGAGGATTTGGAGATACGCTGCCCATAAACCCACCAAAGGTTATCAACATTTTCATAAGTAATCCAAGCCAAAGCAGCCATTCAACAAAAGTATCCACACTCAGAAATCCCATATCGAAGATATCCACATCTAGAAAGTTCCAAATCGAAGGTTCCAACTGTTGATGCAGTGCCTCCACGGGTGATCCTTCAGGCCTTTCCAGCAACCCCCTTCATAGAATCGAAAGGCAACCTTCTTCCTCTGAATCGAAGCCCACCTTCTCCCTGCAATCGAAGTTTACCCATATCCTTCCCAAACCCAATCGAAGGAGTCAGGAAAGGGTGAAAATCGAAGCTTTCCCCGTCAATTCTCAAGCCCAATCGAAGGCTACTCACACCCATTCCCTAGCTCAATTGAAAGAAGGCCAAAGAAGGGTGAATCGAACGAGTCCATGGCATGGATCGAAGAATTCTTTTCTCTTCTTTATTTTTACTTTTTACTTGTCTTTCAATTTAGTTGTAATAGTTAATTAGGTCTTTACTTTTATCGCTTTATTTTTAAGGGGTTTGTTTTTGGCGATGTAAATACCCGACGCCTTGTAATAGCTTAGCTTTATTTTCCGCAATTTATTTTCCGCAATCATTAACTGTTAGATGTTTGAATAATAGGCTATGCATGACAAGATCAACCTTAACTTAAAATCAACAGTAGCTCACCATGACATGCAAAGATAATGTAACTGAAAAACAACACACTTGCACATGCCACTCTTAGGGTATACCTCACTTGGTTGCCTCGAACGTGGTCATTGAGTATAGGAAGTTTTAGAGGTCGCCCTCTTGTCCAAAGATCATAAGTTGCCTCGAAACGGTTGCCTCAGATAAAATGATCTAACACATTAGGGTTACCGCTAAGGCGTCCTAACATTGCTTTAGTGACCACACGTCCCTTAAATCGAATTGATCCGAAAACTCCAACGACAGTGCTACCTACTCCTCAATAGTGGGATAGCATTGTCTAAAGGACATTTGCGCAGTTTAATTCCTTTTTGAGTAGGTAGATGTTCTTAAGTACTTGCTCTTTTGAAAACAAAAACAAAACTTTTCGCACTTACACTCTCTTTCAAACAAAAACTCTTTTCAAACCCACAATCACAAAGAAAAGCAAATTTTTGAAAACATAGTGAGCAAGTACCTAAGAGCCCGTGGATAACCACGGATAAAAAGGGTGCTAACACCTTCCCTTTCTATAATCTACCTCCCGAACCCGAGAAACATCTCGAAAAGGAATTTTTCTGTGCTTTTGTCCTTTCCTTGTTGGATAAAATAAAAGATGGTGGCGACTCTTGCTTACCGCGACATTTTGCAAAAACAAACGCAAAACGCGAACCAGCATTCCAAAACAGTCAGTTCTCATTCCCACCGTTCACACTTATCCTCACCAACTGTTTGCCCTCTGTTGAAGACATGCATTCAACGCCTAATAGACAATCAAGAAATTCTGTTTGAAAATGCTTCCGTTTTACCTATTCCTGTTGAAGACATTTCAATCATAACCATCTCCGCCAATCCTTCTAGGGCCCCTAAAATACCCGTTAGGATTACATCAATTCCAAAAACTACTCCTCTTAAGATGACGATGCCCGGGCCGGTCCCGTATGAGTCAGACAAAACAGTACCATGGAATTACGGTGGAGAAATATATTACCATGGTATCAAACAAGATGAATTGACTGCCGAAGAAGTGAGCTCAAAAGAAGAAAACTCTGACATTAGCAATATTGCCGGAACTAGTAAGATTACCCATAATGGTAGAATCTTCTCTCCAGAGATTGCCCCTCCAAAGGAAGTTTTTGGACCCGTGGCCGTTCCGAATATTACCTCTGTACCGATGATCATACCTGCAAGTATACCTACCGACAAAGACGACACAACCCCTGCTGTTATCCCTACCAATACTTCTACTGCTGAAAATTGAGGAAAAAGCATTCAAGAAGATCCTGTCCAGACGAAGGTTCAATCACTAGCTATCCCCGAAACATCCAAGAAAGAAATGGAGGAGGTCCTGAGAATAATAAAGAAGAGTGATTATGACGTGGTTGAACAGTTGGGGAAAACTCCGTCCAAGATCTCCATGCTAGCATTGTTGCTGTGCTCTGAGGCACATGTGAAAGCTTTAGTGAGGTTTCTAAAGATGGCCCATGTGCCACACGAGACATCTGCTGACCAATTCCAAGATTGTGTGGCCAGTTTAACAGTTGATAACGGCCTAGGATTCTCTGACGCTGAGTTGACACCAAAAGGGAGAAAACACAACGAGGCATTACATGTCTCAGTGGAGTGTAGAGGAACAACTCTGGCCCATGTCTTGGTGGACACTGGCTCATCTTTGAACGTCTTACCGAAGAAAGCTCTTGACAGATTGGATTGCAAAGGGCTGACATTGAAACCCAGTAACATAGTTGTGAGAGCATTTGATGGCTCAAAGAGGATGGTCCACGGGGAGGTTGACATCCCCATAAAGGTGGGAACTCAGACTTTCAACTCAACTTTCTATGTAATGGACATCCACCCCTCTTACTCCTGTCTGCTAGGACGGCCCTGGATCCATAATGCTGGTGCTGTCACCTCTATACCTTTGTTGTTGACGACAAAGCCTAAGAGTTTACCAGACCGTACCCCAAACGTGCATTTGTTTGGATTCAACCTCAGCTTGTACTTCTTCAGTCTATCAAACAGTTTCTGTAAGTGATCAAGATGCTCTTATTCTGTTTGAGATATGGCTATCATATCGTCCATGTAGACCTCTATTTTGTGATGTATCATGTCGTAAAATAGAGCTACCATGGCACACTGATAGGTTGCCCCAGCGTTCTTTAGTCTGAATGGCATCATCTTATAGCAGAAAGTGCCCCACTGTGTGACAAATGTTGTTTTCTCCATATCCTCAGGCGCCATTTTGATTTGGTTGTAACCTGAGAATCTGTCCATGAAGGAAAATACTCTGTGTTGTGCCGTATTGTCAACTAGGATATCAATGTGGGGAGTGGAAAGTAATCCTTAAGGCTTGCCCTATTCAAATCTCTGTACTCCACACACATTCGCACTTTGCCGTCCTTTTTGGGCACGGGAACAAAATTGGCAACTGTTATACCCCAAAATTTGCCCTCCCATATTCTTCAAGAAATTCCCAAGCCAAGTCACAAAATTCCCCAAGGGTTGTGCAGCTCAACTGTCTCCTATACAGTCAAAATTAGGGTTTTGAGTCTGATCAAGAAAAGGAAGTGTTCAAAGGCCCAATCAAGTCTCATATGCTTACAAAGATGGTCAAGCATCCTCATATCAAGTTTCAAGGCATTCAGCTCAAGAGTGCACAGTCAAAACCCTAAATTGCACTACAGTCAACTGTAGGGGCAAAATGGTCATTTGGCAGTCAAAAGTTCAAATTTTTGGTCAACATATCATTTTGAAGCCACAAACATCATTTGATCAATTCTTGATCATGATTCTCAAAATTTGGCTCAGAAATCATCAAAGATGCAAAAGTTGCTATATTTGGACAGCTGAAAAAGTCAACTGAAATTGACCAGGGCATAACTTCCACATGGATTATCAGAAAAATTCCATCCAAAGCTCATTTTGAAGAGAAAGACATTTCCTATAACTCATCTTCATACTTCAAGTCCAAGAAATGCTCTCACAAAAAGTTATCAATTTCAACATTATAGGTCATTTTCAAAAGTCAACAAAAAGGGACTTTAAGTCAAAGGCCATAACTTGAGATTGGTAAATCAAAATGACATGGGACCAAAGGCATTGGTTAAAGGACTCAAAGACCTTTCCAAAATGTCCAAGAACATGTGAAAAGCTTAAAAATTGAGCAAGTTATGCCTTGTAGAAGTTGGGAAATTTTTGTGAAATGGCAAAAGTCAACTATCTTTGAAAATCCAATTTTTGACAAAAGGGCCCCATTTTTTCCACTTGGTTCATCCTTGTCATACCACACACGTGTCCCATGGTTAATTTCAAGACCAAATATTGATTTTTTTATTTTATTTAATTTTTGATGATTTAATTCATTTTAATTCTTTGAAAATTCAAATAAAATTTAAAAGCCAATAGAATAGTGTCATGTGAACTTGGACAATTCCTATGTATCATGAACCAACTCAAGAAATCAGGTTAGGGTTCATTTGCACACTAGGTCTAGGTTTTGGCTAAAAAGGAGGAAAAATGGTTAATGGAAGAAACCCTAAGACCAATTCTTTCCCAAGCATGAATTAAGGTCAAAGAATAAGCCAATTCTATTCCATGAGGATCACTGAGTCAAACCCTAACCACCATATGCCATATGCTGCGCTGAAGAGCCATTGGGCATTTGAAAATTTTGGCATAAAACACAAAATCTGAAATCAAGGTTAAAGGATCTTTCAAGCCTCAATTTTTTTTCCATAAGCATCCTTAAGCAACTCTGAACACGTTCCAATCAATCTCAAGCACAAAAGCTCCAGGAATTGGCGCCTGGGACTCATACTCCATTGCAAAAAATTCACAATCGTATAGCATTTTTTAAGCACTTTTACAACATTCTATGCATTGCATCATGTTTGTTTTGAGCTTCTGAAGCTAACCCTTATGCTTAATTGAAGTTTTACACGTTATACCTGAAGATGCCATGACTGAACACTAGGGTTTCGTGAGGTTCAAAATTAGGGGTTCCTAAAATAAGCAAAATTGGACTATCTCAGTACTACCACCGCACTCAGTACACCAAGACGAAGGGATTGACCTACTCGCGATGAATTTATATGGGCCATAGCGCTAGTCGCTATTTTCTGGTAGCCTGCCTAACACCACGGTTGCAAAACCGTTGCTCATTTGTTTTGTTTTACAGGTACGTGAAGAAGAAAGCATCGTGGCAAGGCGTGGTTCGCTAGTTCAAATTTGCGCGCGTTTTACTTATTACGCATGGGTTTTGTTTTTTTATTATTTATTAACTATATTATGTTAAGTGAAATCAAGTAGCTCAGCTGGCAAGCTATCCATGCGTTAACCTCAATGACCTGGGTTCAAGTCCCAGGTCTGGCATTTCTCATATTATTTTTCATTTCCAGTTTCCATGCAACGCTAACATTAAAGCTCACCATGCACACTCAGAATCTATTGCACACGTGTCCTAGGAGACTTATCAAAAGGCTCAGAACAAAAGCATATCATGGATGCCAGTCAACAAGCCACATATGATCCAGAAAGTCAATGATTCACAAAGCAATTGGGCCAGGCATTTTCAAATCTACACCCCCTGGTTTGCCTTATTATTTTCATTTTTTTTATTCTTTCTTCAATTTTTCCTTTTATTTCCTTTTGCTATTTATTTAATTAACTATTTTTAACAAAATGCAAAAACATTCAAAAATCAGAAAAAGACCAAAAATAATAATTTTTTATATTATAATTATTTTCTAAATAAATACTTGTAATTATTTAGTTTTAATTAGGTTTTCAATTTTAATTTTTTTAATAAAAATCCAAAACAACATAGAATTTAGGATTAATGACTTTTAATTTTCTTTTTATTTTTTCCCTTTTTTTCAGAATAATAATATTATTTATTTATAAACTAAAAATTGTACACAAATTAATTTAGAATTAAATTAGGTTAGAAATTAAATCTCTTTCTTAAAAACTTAAAAAAACATTAGGGTTTAGCATTTTAATTTTAATTAATTTTTCTTTTTTTCTTTTAAATCTAATAAACACAAAAATACCATTTTTTCATTTAATTTTAATTTTAGATTCCTTGATTAATTTTAATTATTTGTTAAAGGGTCCAACGCCCTAATTTTGTTTAATCTCTTTATTTCGCGCATTTATTTTATATTGTTTAAATAATTCTGTATATGCCCCAAAGCCATGTAATTTAAAATTCTCGCACTTTTATTTATTCGCTTTATTTATTTTCAGTCAAATCGGGTTCGGTTTTTTTGGCGATGTGGACCCGCGCCGGTTGTAATAGTTTAGATTTATTTTCTCGCAAATATAACTGTTAATAAATATGCATGAAAGAATGAATGCCCAAAAATAAAATCGAATCGTTAGATCACCAATGCATGACAAGACAAACAATAAACTGAAAATGACACACAATTCGCACACACCACCCCTAGGGTACGCCTCACTGTTGCCTTTCGAAAGGTGATCGTCGAGTATAGGACGTCTTAGTAAGTCCTTATGTTCCATTGATCTAGTTGCCTCGAAACAAGTTGCCTCGGAATAGTTGCCTCGGAATAAAAGATCAATGGCATAAGGGTAGCTTCTAAGGTGTCTGCCCATTGCTCCGGTGATCACCACGTCCCTAAAACTCGAATTGACCCGAACACCTCCAACGGTGGTGCTACCTACCTCTCAATGGTGGGATGGCACTACTTTAAAGGACATTTACACAGACGAATTCCTTAGGGTAGGTAGACGACTCAAGGATACTTGCTCTAATCTCAAAACAAACTCAAAAAAGACTTTTCACACTGACAATTTTCAAAAGCTTTCAAAGCAAACTTTTCAAACACTCTGACGTACGAGTCGAACTGAATTTTTTCAAAGAAACTTTTTTAAACCCACATTGAAAAGCAAACAAAACAATTTTGAAAACACATTGAGCAAGTATCTAAGAGCCCATGGATAACCATGGATAGAAAGGGTGCTAACACCTTCCCTTTCTATAACCTACCTCCCGAACCGAGAGCAATCTCTTTTAAGGAATTTTTCTGTGCTTTTGTCCTTTCCATTTGGAGAAAATAAAAGACGGTGGCGACTCTTGCTTCCGCGACATTTCGCGAACCAGCTTTAAAACAGTCAGTTCCAGATCCACCGATCACAGAACTGGCGACTCTGCTGGGGATAATCTTAAAGTGAGGTATACCTTAGGACTAAGATCACTGTGTTTTCAATTGCTTTCCTTGTTTGCTTTATTATTGTGGGTCGCTTGGGAGTTCTATAGATCCTAACCCGGATCTGGGGGATACCTTCTTAGAAAGTAGCAACAAGGCTGTGAGGGAACTGTGCGGGGTATACCGACATGGTTGAAACAGTCTGCTACGTTGGTGTGGCACTTTGGTGTGTACCGGTAACCCTTGAGTCAGTCAAGGAGAGTACGGGGCCTCCATGTGGTGTCATGAAGCATCAACAGACCTTAGGAACCTTAATTGAACAATCTTGGCCTCTTTAGGGTAGTGAGATAACTGACTTTGGTGCAGTCCGAGGTTGGTTGATACTCGATACTACACTCAATTGAGGGTTGCTTTCCTGGAATATTTCGGTCGCCAGTTCAGTGGCTAAATCGAAACGATGAACAATGAAAGCAATCCCGTGATATTGGGAACCTTAGAACCCGGTTACTTTGATTAGGACAGGTTGAACCCACCAACTTCAAGAGGGTACTACCCAGACCCCATGCTGGCCTTAAACCTTAAGGGCCTGTCTTGTGTGCCTTGTGTGCCTTACATGTTTGTCTTTGTAAATATCTGTGTTTAATCATAGCATCATGACATCATCCAGCATCATATGCATTAACTAACCATTTCAGGGGTTCGAATTTTCATCTTTGTTCTTATTTTGTAGGACATGGAAACTGTTCGTAGAAAGACAATTCCAATCAGTCTTGTAAGGATCCCTCCTCAGCTTAAGGAGCTTATATCCAGGATTCCCGAGAACTCTTCATTCAGTGAAAGGCATGGAAGCCTCATCAGCTTGGTCAACACCAACATTGAGGAAGATATGATAAAGGTCTTGTTCCAATTCTTTGACCCTCTGCATCACTGTTTCACCTTCTTGGACTATCAGTTGGTACCTACATTGGAGGAGTTCTCCCGACTCCTGAAGATCCCTATCCTTAATCAGCTACCCTTCAACGGTACAGAAAAGGAACCTAAGCTTGAAGAGATTGCTAAAGCCTTGCACCTACAGTCATCTGACCTCAAGGGACATTGGGAAGTTAGAAGCGGTATCAAAGGGTTCTTAGCCAGGTTTCTGTTTGAAAAGGCCTATGAATGTTGGAATTCCCTTGACTTACAAGCTTTTGAAGAGGTTGTGGCCCTCCTTGTTTATGGTTTGGTGTTGTTCCCTAACCCAGATCAGCTCATTGATATCAGTGCTGTCCAGATTTTTATGTCCAGGAATCCTATACCTACGTTGCTGGGGGACCTCCTTCACTCATGTTACACTCGAACCATGAGAAAAAGAGGTGTCCTTATGTGTTGCACTCCTCTCCTGGGAAAGTGGTTTATTTCGCACCTTCCACAATCAGTCCTGAAGAACGAGCGGGGTTTGAGATGGTCACAACGGTTGATGACTCTTACACATGCAGATATACATTGGTGCCCTAGGTCCAGAGAAGATGTCACTATCATTGATCGTTGCGGGGAGTATCCTAATGTTCCTTTACTTGGAATCAGAGGGGGTATTACTTATAGTCCATGCCTGGCTTGGAGACAATTTGGTTATGCTCGGAGGGATGGTCCTCATGACATGTTGATTCCTGACATAGTTTTTGACTTCGACAACGATACTCAAGGACTTCGCCAGAGATTTATCAGAGCTTGGAGGATGCCTAGTAGGATAGACAGCAAGACACTGGGGCACAGGAACTCCATCCCTTTGGAGCCTTACCTCAAATGGGTACGAGCCCGCTCTCAGAAGTTAGTAATGCCTTATCCTCACATGCTTCCAGTAATCAAAGAACCTGTCTTGGAAGGAGAGGTGTCTCATGTTATTCAGCACCCTGATATGCCCACATCCTGGGAAGAGATGCAGAAGAGCTGGATCCAGCTTAAGGAAGAGCGGAATTCTCTTGAGACTAGTTTGCATGCCAGTGAAAAGAAGGTTTTGGAGCTCACCCGCCTGTTGCACGAGGAAAGGAACCTCAACACTTACATAGCTCCAAAGAAGATGCGCAACATATTTTGGATGTGATTTGATCTTTTTGTACTTTTGCCCATGAGGCTTTGATGTATTAAACAATGATTTTCTTAATAAATAACGTGTGTTCCTTTTGGTCTACAACAAATTTGAATTTTCGAACCCTTGAATGCATTGCATAAACACATATCATTCATCATGTGCATCATAGGTACTCTTCTTTTCAGGTTGTTTACTGTTCTTCGCTGTTTATTTCAGCATCATGAATCCTGAATCATCAACCGATGCGGCTATCAAGGCTCTTCAGGCGCAGAACGTCCAGTTTCAGGCGCAAAACGCCCAATTTCAGGAGCTGATCAAGGGCTTGGCTCAGGGTCAACAAGAGTTGAAGACCATGCTTTTGAAGAAGACTAAGAAGAAGAGGAGGACTGTGCTATTTAACACTGGGCGCAGACTCGGAAACACTTTGGTTGAAGCTGAAAGGACTCCTCCATCTGTGACAGAAGGTAGTCACCAAGAAAGGGAGGTCACTACTCCTGTGGGTTCTGATACTGAAACAGACTTCAACGACGAACAATACCCTCCTGCTGAAGACCGGTACAAACAGCTGGAAGACAGATTAAAGGCTGTGGAAGTTCAACGGGTACCTGGATTGGATTTCGGAGACTTGGGGTTATCTACTGGAGTGGTGATCCCACACAAGTTCAAAACACCTGCCTTCGTGAAGTATGATGGGGCTTCCTGTCCCAAGATGCACCTCCGTTCTTATGTAAGGAAGATCCAGCCTTACACAGCAGACAAGAATCTTTGGATCCACTTCTTCCAGGAGAGTCTTTCAGGGACTCACCTCGACTGGTTCTATCAGCTGGATGGAATCAGCATTCGTAACTGGGAGGATCTGGCCACTGCTTTTTACAAGCAGTATCAGTATAATGCCGACCTCGCTCCTACGCGTACCCAGCTCCAGGGTATGTCGCTAGGGTCGGGTGAAGGTTTTAAGGAGTACGCTCAGAAATGGAGAGACCTGGCTGGCAGGGTGCAGCCACCATTGACGGATCGGGAGCTGGTAGATATGTTCTTGGGGACCCTGTCTGGTCCATTTTTCAATCATCTCATTGGTAATTCCTCTGCTGGGTTTACTGATCTGATCCTGACTGGTGAAAGGATCGAGGCCGGTATAAAATCGGGGAAGATACAGAAAGTTGCCTCCTCCAGTACTGAGAAGAAACCCTTCAAAAAGGAGGCTAGTGCTGTATATAACTCCCGGAGAACAGAGCGACCTGAGCACCGCCAATCTGTCAGTGCGGTAATGATTGCCAAACCTGCTGCCGCTCCTCGGCCAACTAATCCTCAAAAGTTTGAAAGACCCCGAAGAGAGTTTACCCGGTTAAGCATGACCTTATCACAGATCCTGCCACAGTTGCTATCCACCAATTTAGTGACTGTCAAGGAGGCTCCAAAGTTTCCCAATACTGCATCCCCTAAGTTCAATCCAAATGCTCGCTGTGCTTATCACTCTGATAGCCCGGGGCATAACACAGATGACTGTTGGGCCCTAAGGAATAAGGTTCAAGACCTCATTGATGCCAAGGAGATACAGTTTGAGGCGCCCGAGAGGCCGAATGTTGTAAATGCTCCCATGCCCCAGCATGGAGTGAATGCTGTTGAGGAGAATTTGTATGTAGCTTCGGTGGATGATGTTGCTACTCCGTTGCTGATGGTCAAGAGGAATCTGTTGCTAGCCGGTTTATTTCCGGGATGTAGCGAAAGTTGCCCTCTATGTGTTGCTTCCCCTGTTGGTTGTTCTCTGTTGAAGTCAGGCATCCAAAACCTGATAGATAGTAGAGAGATTTTGTTCGAAAAGACCGTTGTTCCTGCTGCTCCTGTTGAAGAAGTGTCGATCGTTACCATCTTCAACAACTATTCCGAGGCTCCTTCAAAGAAGCCTATACAAATTTTGTCAGTTCACAAGAATGTTCCCATCACCATTACTGTTCCGGGGCCTATACCCTACAAATCTGATAAGGCTGTCCCATGGCACTATGGGGCGGATGTTTATGTTCTGGGTGTGAAACAAGAGTGCAACATTGATACTGGTGTCTCCAACATCACCGGGCCTGCTAAGGTCACTCGTAGTGGAAGACTGTTCTCGCCAGACATTGCTCCTCCGGCAATTCACAGGCCTTTGATCTTCACACCTGCCAGGGTGCCTGTTTCCCCTGACCAAGTATCCACCCCTGCTACTGAGTCATCTGATACTCGGGGCAAGGGAATTGCTGCTGATATGCCTGCCAGGACGGAGGCACCAAAGACCATTGTTGAGGCTTCCAAGCAGGAAATGGAAGAAATCCTCAAGATAATAAAGAAGAGTGATTTCAACGTCGTGGAACAGCTGGGGCACACCCCCTCTAAAATCTCCATGTTGTCACTGCTGCTGTGTTCAGAGGCCCATGCGAAGGCTCTGATTGCTTTCTTAAAGACAGCCCATGTACCCCAAGAGACGTCTGCTGACCAGTTCACCGACTGTGTGGCCAACCTAACTGCTGATAATGGCCTGGGTTTCTCTGATGCCGATCTGACAGCAAAGGGGAAGAACCATAATGATGCCCTGCATGTCTCCATTGAATGCAGGGGCACTACTCTTGCTCATGTGCTGGTTGACACAGGTTCTTCATTAAACGTGCTGCCCAAGAAGGCTCTGGATAGGCTGGATTGTGAGGATCTAGAGCTCAAACCAAGTAGCATTGTTGTCCGGGCCTTTGACGGGTCCAAAAGAATGGTGCATGGTGAAGTGGACATCCCAATCAGGGTTGGGTCACAGGTATTTGATTCGAAATTTTATGTGATGGACATCAATCCGTCCTATTCTTGTTTGCTGGGTCGCCCGTGGATCCACAAGGCTGGAGCTGTGACTTCCACATTGCATCAGAAGCTCAAATACCCGGTCAGAGGGAAGATCGTAACAGTGCAAGGGGAAGAGGAATACATGGTCAGCCACCTCAACTCTTTCAGATACGTGGAAATGGATGGGGAGTTCATTGAAACCCCCTTTCAACATTTTGAGGAAGTACCACCAACCTTGGCAGCAGCAGAAGCAGATGAAGAGGTTTCTCCTATGAAGATGGCCTCCTTAAAGGACGCCCGGGCTGTGATCGAAAAAGGCGAATGTGCAAACTGGGGCAAGCTCCCTGATCTTACTCCTAAGACTAACAAGTTTGGGCTGGGTTTCACCACAGAAGCTCAGAAAGCGGTGCGCAAGGCGAGAATTGGAAGACCTCCTGTGCTCATCACCCACTCAGAAGTGAATGCTGTTGGAGAGGAAGATGAAATAGAAGAGTCAAAGTTCGATAGCTGGATCTACCCGACGGCCGACGGTGGATTGACCAATTGGACTGCTAAAGATTTTACACCCATAACTTTTGTTCCCCAGTAATGAATTTCTTTGTTTTTGATTTGTAATAAACAATAATTTGAAACTATATGGCCCGGTGTCTTACCCGGGGCACCGTGGTTTTATTTGTGAGGGCTTTTGTTTGTCACTGTCATATATCATGAATAAAAGCATTGGACGTTTTTCACATTTCAAATTTTGTGCTCCTTTTCTTTCCTTTCTTTACATATTGCAAAACAGCTGTATTTACACACACACTCACTCATACAGGTTTCAATCCACTCTGGATCTCACTGGTAACGACTCTGCTACTGCCCGTTATGACTTCGAAAATCCGATCAACTTAGCCGCAGACGAAGGTGAAGATGATTGCGAAGTGCCTGGTGAACTTGCAAGACTGTTACAACAGGAAGAGAGGGCAATTCAACCCCATGAAGAGCCAGTGGAAATAATAAACTTGGGTACTGAGGAAGACAAGAAAGAGGTGAAGATTGGTGCCAACCTAGAGCTCAGCGTGAAGCAACGGTTGATTCAGATGCTGCATGACTATAAGGAAATCTTTGCCTGGTCCTACGAAGATATGCCCGGATTAGATACCGACATTGTGGTCCATCACTTACCTACTAAAGAAGATTTCCCTCCGGTTAAGCAAAAGGTCCGTCGTATGCGTCCAGAGATGTCTGAGAAGATTAAAGCCGAAGTTATGAAGCAGTTTGATGCCGGGTTTCTTGCAGTGACTTCTTACCCTCAGTGGGTTGCTAATGTGGTGCCGGTACCTAAGAAGGATGGCAAGGTCAGGATGTGTGTCGATTATAGGGATCTGAACAGGGCCAGCCCCAAAGATGACTTCCCTCTACCCCACATTGATGTCCTTGTTGATAATACTGCTCAGCATAAAGTGTTCTCTTTCATGGATGGCTTTTCAGGCTACAATCAGATCAAGATGGCACCTGAAGATATGGAAAAGACTACCTTTGTTACTCAGTGGGGCACCTTCTATTACAAGGTCATGTCGTTCGGGTTAAAGAATGCTGGGGCAACCTACCAACGTGCCATGGTTACCTTATTTCATGACATGATCCATCATGAGATAGAAGTATATGTGGACGACATGATCGCTAGGTCCCAGACTGAGGAAGAACACCTTAATCATCTGCAGAAATTGTTTGACCGGTTGAAACTGTACAAGCTGAGATTGAACCCGAACAAGTGCACCTTCGGGGTAAGATCCGGGAAATTACTAGGCTTCGTGGTAAGCGACAAGGGAATTCAAGTGGACCCTGCTAAGGTCAAAGCCATTCAAGAGATGCCAGTTCCTAAGACAGAGAAGGAAGTCAGAGGCTTTTTAGGACGCCTGAATTACATTGCTCGCTTCATCTCTCATCTGACTGCCACCTGTGAGCCCATCTTCAAGCTGTTGAAGAAAGATCAGGTAGTACGTTGGAACGATGAATGTCAGGCTGCCTTCGACAGAATCAAAGAGTATCTCCAAGAACCACCCATCCTTATGCCACCAGTTGAAGGGAGACCTTTGATACTTTACCTGACAGTGCTTGATAATGCAATGGGGTGTGTGCTGGGGCAGCATGACGAGTCTGGCCGAAAAGAGCATGCCATTTATTACCTTAGCAAAAAGTTTACCGACTGTGAGACCCGATACTCACTGCTTGAGAAAACTTGCTGCGCTTTGGTATGGGCTGCTCGCCGGCTGAGACAGTATATGCTGACTCATACTACCTTGTTGATCTCAAAAATGGATCCTATAAAGTACATATTCGAAAAGCCTGCTCTGTCTGGGAGAATTGCAAGATGGCAGATGATCTTAACGGAATACGACATTCAGTACACGACCCAAAAAGCCATCAAGGGAAGTGTATTGGCAGACCACCTAGCACATCAAGCTGTGGATGACTACCAGTCAATGAACTTCGAGTTTCCAGATGAAAGCATTATGATAGTAACTGACTGTGAAATACCTGGACCGGATGAAGGACCTGAACCAGGATCCCGATGGTCTATGCACTTTGACGGAGCCTCCAATGCTTTGGGGAATGGTGTCGGCGCCATAATCGTATCTCCACAAGGTACTCATACTCCACTCACCGCCCGGCTGTGTTTCAACTGTACCAACAACATGGCGGAGTATGAAGCGTGTATTATGGGTCTTCAAGCTGCGATCGACCTGAGGATCAAATTTCTGAGTGTCTTCGGAGATTCCGCTCTTGTGATCAATCAGATCAAAGGAGAGTGGGATACGAAACATCCAAACTTGATTCCTTACAGAGAATGTGTGTTGGCCCTGATCCCCCATTTCACAGAAATAACATTTGAGCACTTTCCAAGAGAAGAGAATCAGTTGGCGGACGCGTTAGCTACAATGTCTTCAATGTTCAAGGTTAAATGGGATAATGAAGCTCCCCGGATCATCATCTGGAAATTGGACGAACCGGCATACTGTTGTGATCTCGAAACCGAATTGGTGACTGAGAAGCCTTGGTACCACGAAGTGAAGAGATACCTAGAAGCTCAGGAATACCCTGAAGGTGCTTCTGTCAATGATAAGAAATTCCTGAGGAGGTTTGCAGCCAAGTTCTTTCTTAGCAATGGCATCTTGTACAAGCGAAACCTGGATTCAACCCTACTGCGTTGTGTAGATAAAACTGAAGCAGAAAGAATCATGGAAGAGCTACATGAAGGGACCTTTGGTACACACTCTAGTGGACATACCATGGCAAAGAAGATTCTACGGGCAGGGTATTACTGGTCTACAATGGAAGCTGACTGTTACCAACATTCTAGGACATGCCACAAGTGCCAGGTTTATGCAGACAAGGTGCATGTTCCTCCGGTTCCCCTGAATGTTCTGACTGCACCTTGGCCGTTTGCAATGTGGGGCATAGACATGATCGGTGAGATTAAACCTACGGCATCTAATGGACATCGCTTCATCCTAGTGGCGATTGATTATTTTACGAAGTGGGTTGAGGCAGCATCCTATGCTACGGTAACCAAGACTGTTGTGGCACGGTTCATTCGGCACAACCTGATCTGTCGGTACGGTGTCCCTGAGCGGATTATTACAGACAACGGTACCAATCTGAACAATAAGATGATCGCTGAGCTCTGCGAACAGTTCAAGATACAGCATCACAATTCTTCTCCGTACAGACCGAAGATGAATGGGGCTGTAGAGGCAGCCAATAAAAACATCAAGAAGATTGTGCAGAAGATGACAGTTGTTAGAACAATGTTTGAATCTAGTACCCTATAATTAAGTTTTGATGATAACAAAGTGAAAAGATATAGTAGTTAAATATTTCATGATTGAATTATATGCTACTTAAAATTACTATGCTCTGACTTGCAGATATGCTGATTAAAATAAGCAAGATCACGTTCCCAGCATCAGAATATGAGTTTGTGCATCAGCATCAGAAGTTGCTGAATCAGAATGTCAAGATCAGAAGATCAACGCTTGCACATGCTGAAGCTTGATGAACAGAACTGCGCGTAAAAATACTCTGATACAGAATCAAATCAGTTCATCAGCAGCAAAGCAGAATCAGAATGAGCCAAGCCAGATCGTGCATTGAAGAAGCAACGGTACTGTGCATTGAAAGCTAATCAATACCAACGGCATCATTCTAGACAAGATCTGCTCAGAAAGGAAAGCTTGTAAATAGCATTGAATCAAGAATATTTGCTTCAACGCTCATCTTCTCAAAGTGCTATATAAACCAAGCTTTGAAGATTATAACGGCTAATGCTTCCAAACTCTCTACACGTACAAAGCTGATCAATAATCTTCACTCTCCAAGTTTTGCTAAACCACCAAACTCTGATACTCTATTAGCGTTTAGCAACTTAGTATTCTAAGCTTCATTTGTGTAAACATCACAGTTGTGATATAGTTTTTGTAGAAACATTCACACACATTTGATTATTCCTTTGTAAGAAAGTATTGCCTTGACAAACCGGATTGTGGTTTGAATCAAGAAGGTTTTAGCAGTTGCTAAAACAGATTTGTATTCAGTTGAATATAGTGAATTAAGACCTCGTTGGAGAGAGGCGAAATCACCTTGAACGGGTGGACTGGAGTAGTTTGAGATCAAACGAACCAGGATAAAAATACCTTGTCATTTGCTTTAAGTTTCCAGTTTTACAATTCAACCCCCCCTTCTTGTGTTTTTCACCCCTTCAATTGGCATCAGAGCGCCTGGTTCTGAGCTAAAACACTTAACCGTGTCAGTAAAAGATCCAGCGTCAGAAAAACACTATGGCAGGAAACAACTCTCATTTCAGCAATGACAACAATGAGGATAGAGACAGATTCAGCGGCAAACCTCCAGTCTTTGATGGAGAAAACTTTGACTACTGGAAAGACAGAATTGAAAGCTTCTTTCTAGCACATGATGCTGATCTGTGGGATATGGTGACAGATGGATACACGCACCCTGTTAATGCAACTGGTCAGAAGATTGATAGAAAATCAATGACTGATCAACAAAAGCGTGATTTCAAGAATCACCATAAGGCCAGAACCATCCTTCTCAGTGCTATCTCCTATACTGAGTATGAGAAGATCTCCAACAGAGACACAGCTAAGAACATCTTTGATTCTCTCAGAATGACGCATGAGGGCAACGTCCAAGTCAAGGAAACAAAGGCTCTGGCGCTCATTCAGAAGTATGAGGCGTTTAAAATGGAAGAATCTGAATCCATTGAAACTATGTTCTCTAGATTCCAGATTCTGGTAGCTGGTCTCAAAGTTCTGGACAAGGGGTACTCTACTGCTGACCATGTCAAGAAGATAATCAGAAGTTTACCCAAGCAGTGGAGGCCTATGGTTACTGCTCTGAAGCTGGCGAAAGATCTCAACAAAATCACTCTGGAGGAACTTATAAGCTCCCTCAGAAGTCATGAGATAGAGCTGGAAGCTGACGAGCCTCAGAAGCAAGGTAAGCCTATAGCTTTAAAATCTAACAGAAAATCCGAATCTAAAGTTTTGCAGGCAGTTGAAGAAACATCTGATGGATCCTCATCAGAAGAAGACGAGCTTTCTCTCCTCTCCAGAAGAGTAAATCAACTGTGGAAGCAAAGACAAAAGAAGTTCAGGAATTCCAGAAGATCTGATCATAACGAGTCTTCTTCCAGACACAGAAGGACAGATTCTTCCTCTGGATACAGAAGATCTGAAGGCTCCTCAGGTAGCAAGAAGCCAAATACAAAAGACATCATCTGCTACGAGTGCAATGAGCAAGGTCACTACAAGAGTGACTGTCCAAAGCTTCAGAGGGAAAAGCCAAAAAGGAAGTTTGGAAGAGAGAAGAAGAAAAGTCTCATGGCCACATGGGATGACTCTGACTCGTCTGAAGCTGACTCAGAATCAGATGATGAACGGGCGAACATAGCACTTATGGCTAACATTCAAGATGACAGTGAAGCTTCTGACTCAGACTCAGAATCAGACACAGAAGAGGTATTCCCTAACTTCGCTGTTAATTTTACAAAGGCTGAACTTGCTGAAAGCCTAAATGAAATTCTGGAACGTTATCAGCAGATTAGAGCTAAATTCAGAGACCTGAAAAGGACTCTTGAATCTGACTCTAATAAGTCTGAGAGTCTCAGATTGGAAAACTCTGAGCTGAGAGATAAAATTTTAAAATTAGAAAACTCTTTACAAAACTCTCAGAAGGAACCAATTGCTGAAACTCCCAGCAACGCTGATGAGATCATCAAGGAGTATGATCATAGTTTCCAGAAGTTCCTTGCTAAAAGCATAGATAGAAGCAGAATGGCTTCAATGATCTATGGAGTTAGCGGAAACGGCAGGAAAGGAATAGGATACCTAGGTAAGGTTCCTACACCTAAAAATGTCATGGATTTAGTTATTAAACACACTCCTATAAATTCACACTTTGTGTATGGTCACACACATGACATCAAATATACTAGTAGTAATCACTTTGTGAAACCAAAATTCAATCAGAGTTTTGGTAAAACTAACAAAACAGGACCCAAGAAGATCTGGGTACCTAAGGATAAAATAATACATGTTGCAGATATCTTTAGCAGCAAGTCAGAAACACCAGTCATGGTACCTGGACTCTGGCTGCTCACGTCACATGACGGGAAGAAGGCATATGTTCCAAAGCCTGGAACTTAAGCCTGGAGGCCACGTTGGCTTTGGAGGCAATCAGAGGGGAAAGATAATTGGCTCTGGAACTGTAGGTAACGGAAATCTTCCCTCTATTAATAATGTTCTGCTTGTTGATGGATTGATGCATAACCTGTTATCCATAAGTCAATTAAGTGATAACGGTTATGATATAATCTTTAATCAAAAATCATGTAAAGCTGTTAGTCAGAAAGATGGGACTATCCTATTTAATGGTAAGAGGAAAAACAACATTTACAAAATCAAACTTTCTGAACTTAAGAGTCAGAACGTAAAATGTCTTCTGTCTGTTAACAACGAGCAATGGATCTGGCACAGAAGATTGGGACATGTTAGTATGAGAAGAATATCTCAGATTAACAAACTCAATCTGGTCAGAGGACTTCCAAATTTGAAGTTCAATTCAGATGCTCTGTGTGAAGCATGTCAGAAAGGCAAATTTGCAAAACCATCTTTTAAATCCAAAAATGTTGTTTCTACCTCTAAGCCATTAGAACTTCTGCACATTGACTTATTTGGACCAGTTAAGACTGCTTCTGTCAGTGGCAAGAAGTATGGGTTAGTAATCGTAGATGACTATAGCAGATGGACATGGGTAAAGTTCTTAAGACACAAGGACGAGTCACACTCTGTGTTTGTTACCTTCTGCAACCAAGTTCAGAATGAAAAAGATCTTAGAATCGTTAAAGTCAGAAGTGATCATGGTGGAGAATTTGAAAATAAAGATTTTGAGTCATTCTTTAATGACAAAGGCATTCTGCATGACTTCTCTTGTCCTAGAACTCCCCAACAAAATGGAGTTGTAGAACGAAAGAACAGAACATTGCAAGAAATGGCCAGAACCATGATCAACGAGACAAACGTTGCTAAGACTTTCTGGGCAGAGGCAATAAACACAGCGTGTTACATTCAGAATAGAATCTCAATAAGACCTATTCTGGAAAAGACTCCATATGAATTGTGGAAGAACAGAAAGCCCAACATTTCGTATTTTCATCCATTTGGATGTACTTGCTATATGTTAAATACTAAGAATTATTTGAACAAGTTTGATTCTAAGGCACAGAAGTGTATTATGTTAGGATATTCTGAACGCTCAAGAGGGTACAGAGTATACAATACAGAAACACAGATTGTGGAAGAATCAATCAGTGTTCGTTTTGATGACAAGCTTGACTCTGAAAAGTCAAAGCAGAATGAAAATCTTGCAGGTATAGAAATTGAATTTGCAGGTTCTGAAGACAAGTCATCAGAAGCTCTCAACACAGACATTCCTTCAACGTCTGAAAGAAGCAATGCTAGAAATCCTACAACTGCTGCTGATCAACCTCAGAAGAGAGTACCCAGAAGCAGTTTGGATCATCCAGAAGAATCTATTCTAGGAAGAAAGGAAGATCCAATCAGAACAAGAGCAAGCCTCAGAAACTCTGAAGAAACTCTGATGGGACTTGTGTCTCTGATTGAACCTTCTTCTATTGATGAAGCACTTCTGGAAGCTGCCAGTTTCTGGGAGAAAATCTGATCTCGTGGTCCAGCAAAAGGCAATCAACTATTGCTCTGTCAACAGCAGAAGCTGAATACATAGCAGCAGCTGGTTGCAGCACACAGATGCTCTGGATGAAAAGTCAGCTTGAAGACTTCCAGATTTTTGAGAGTAACATTCCTATTCTTTGTGATAATACTTCTGCTATTTGCTTAAGTAAGAATCCTATTTTACATTCTAGAGCTAAGCATATAGAAATAAAACATCATTTCATTAGGGACTATATTCAGAAAGGCATTTTAAACTTGAAATTTATAGATACAGACCATCAATGGGCTGATATCTTTACTAAACCCCTTTCAGAAGATAGGTTTAATTTCATTCTGAAACATCTCAGCATGAAAGTATGCCCAGAATGAAAATGCGTTAATTCCATATTTTTATCTTTCAGAATGTAATTATATTACTGTGAACTTCTGATCAATCTTTGTTTCAGAAAGTTAGAACATGCAGATTGTATCAGAGGCAAGTCTGAAGATCTGAGAGTCTAATCTCAAAGACAGACGTGCTGATCACTATATCAAACAAGTGTCATCCAATCATCAGCAAATCCCTGAAGCAGAACGCGTGCACGTTTCTGAGAAAGGAAAATGCTGATTGGGTGCATTGAGACACATGTCTGGTAACCGTTTTTAAGTATCTTTCTCAAATCCCCCAAAATCAGCAAGCATTAAATGCAAAAGTAATCACGCTTGTTAATTGCAATCATTATTTTTTTCTCTCTCTTAAAAACGTTTTATTTTTCAAAATAATTTTTGAAAATCCTATTTAAGCACATTACTCTTCATTCTTAATCTTTACGCTTACTCATAATCTCTTAAGAATTTTTCTGCATATCTCCTTCAAAACCCTAGCTTTTCTCAAATCACTCTCAAGCTTTTTGTGTGAGAACAATGGCATCCTCCAGCATTTCTGCAGGAAATCAGAAGAAGGAAACCTCTGAGCAATATCAAGCGCCTACCAGAACTCTTCTCACACCAGTAAAGAATCTTGAGGTTCTCTCTGAGTTAATCGTGGATTTCGAAAGTTTGAAGGAAAATGGATTTGACCTAACTGCTGAAGTCAAAACTCAAAGGTGGGAGAGGTACTTTGATAGATTGGTTGGACCAACCTTCCCAGAGCTTGTCAAAGAATTTTGGATTCATGCCAAGATTGATAAGCATCTAGTCGTCTCTTCTGTTATGGGAAAGAAGATTATAATTTCTGAAGACCTCATTGCTAGGTTAATTGGTCAGAGTGGTGGTGGAGTCCGTTGTGTGGACATGGCTGATAGGTGTCCTGATATTGGTGTGGTAGCAAACTGCATTTTCACTCTTGGTCTTCCCAGCAGCAAAATCAAGGATCTGAAGGATCACTTCAGAGTGTGGGCCAAGATTGTTCTAGGCTGTTTCAATCACAGGAAGCCAACAAGCTCTCCTGACTATATAAACGTGGATCAGCAATTTCTGATCTACTTTATTGATCAGAGGGTGAAGATCAATTTGGCACACTTCCTGTTCAATCATCTGAAGACTAGTGTGAAAGAGACTAGAGAAGAAGAAAGGACCAAAAGGGACTGGATACCATTTGGGAGGCTTATATCAGATATTCTGACAGAGAATAAGCTGATAGATTATCTGAGCGAAGCTAAAGTACTGGGCAATTTTGAACCAACTGTTGGAAAAGCGCTGAATGCTAAGAATCTCAAAAAGATGAAGCTGATAGACAATATCAGGAAGGAACCCAGAGCTTCTTCAACTGCTGACATCTCCAGAAGAAGAGTGCCTCTGAGTGATTTCCCAAGATTTTCTGAGATGGAATCCCACCCTGATATGGTTGCCAAGTATCCAGATTCTTTCAAGGAAGAAGTTGCAGGTTCGAAGCTGAAGATCAAAGATCTGAGTCAGGTTCAACCTGAAATGGCTCAGAAGAAGTCAAAGAAGAGGAAAGCAGAAGGATCATCTCACCAGACTCCAAAGAAACGAGGTAATCCATCTACTGCTCCTATTTCAATTTCAACTACTATTCCAACATCTGTTGCTCCACCCCAAACCTCTCACAGAATTTCCATTCCAATCCCCACTATTGATGAAACCATTCCAGAAGACCCTTCTGAGGCCTTACAACTCAGAAGAACCAGAATAAAAATTCCTCTCAAAATTACCAAACAACAACCAACTGTTTCAACAACACCAGCACTTGATAGAGTGCTAGCTGATATTGAGCGTGAACATACTCCTGTTCAACCTCACTCTGAACCACCAAATATTCCTCCTCCACAACCTGAACCAGAAATTCAACCTGAACCAGAAATTCAACCACAACCAGAACCAGAACAAGAACCAGAATCACAATCCCAACAACCTATCACAGAAGAACCTCTGATCCATGAACAATCAGAAGTTCCACCTCCTCAACCAGAAAATAATCCTCCCTCACCTCCAACAGAGTTTCATCGCTATGAAACCCCATCTCCTCATCATTCTGATCCCCACTCATCTCAACCTTCACCGCTGGCAATACAGTTGCCATGTGGAACCACCATTGTCAGACCCCAGTTACCATCATCAGAGGAATCAACTCCTCCAAAAACTCCAACCACTCCAATAGACATATCCTCTGACTCTGATAACCATCCACCAAAACAAACAGCACCTCAGCACACCTCTGAAAGCCAATCCTCTGAAAACCCCAGCAAAACATTCATTGACTTAACAAGTCTTGAACGTCTTGCTGATTTAAGACACAAATTGGCCATTCCCAAACCAAAGCAATTAGATGTTGGCTCTGGTATTTTGGACTTTGAAACAGGTATGCTGCAGTGGATTGCTTCCTTGAAGCAAGTCTGTCCCGGGATGATCGACCCAGCTGCTTCTGATCAGCTCTGGTCACAGTTCAGAGTTTGGGTTCGTGCTGAAGCACTCAAGCTGCAGGACGTCAACTATGAGCAGGCTCAACAGAACTTTAGCAAGCTGCTGAAGGAAGTTGAGAGTCAGCTGCCTCAAGAAGTTGTGCTGCCTCTGGACTCTGAATCTTGGGCTGAGAAAGAGCAAGCTGCACAGGTGGAACCAGCAGAAGAAGACAAGACTCTTCAAGAAGAGAATCCAGCAGAAGATGTAGCTGAAAGTTCTGAGAAGCTTCCTCCTGCTGAAAGTTCTCAAGCTGCCTTGGACAGGCAGGCTCTGGAAGAATTAAGGCTGAATGACTTGCGTCTACAGCAGCGGATGGATGAGAATAATCAGAAGATGGAAGCAAGAATGAATGTCCAGGACAGCAAGATTGATACTGTTGTCACCATGGTTCAGAAGCAGAATGCAACTTCTGAAAAGATTCAGGCAATGCTGGAAAGCCTGTTCTCACGCATGCCCCCACAACCTTGAAATTTTTTTTCATGCATGACATTTTCTATATTTTCCTTATTTTCTGATGTACTTTTTACTATGTTTTGACTATGGTTTGTAATGCTATTTTGCTCTGATTCTGAACTATCTTTAATATTATTAGTTTTTCTGATCTAAATCATTTTAGCACATCACCAGCACTTTTTGATTGCTGACAAAAAGGGGGAGAACAAGAATGATATTTAAAATCAATAACGGATAACTAGACAGAAACTCTCAAACATTCTAACTCTCTATTACTTGAAATGTTTTTCTGTTTTGTCTTTAAGTCTACAGGCACAAAGAAGCTCTTGAACACAATGAAGACTAGAAGCTCATGTTGCTCTGATCAAATATGAAGTTCTGATATATGAAGCTCTGATCAACCTAACACTCTGATCTGAAGCAAAGCTCTGACAGGAAAAGCTCTGAAGCTCTGCTCTCTGATAAGTCAAAGACTTACAATCTGATGCTCAAAGACAGAAAAAGATCTGACTCTGAAGAACACGCATATCAAAGGGAAGTAACAAACTCAGGGGGAGTATCTCTTAACTCTGACTTCTCCGTACTTCTTATTCTGATACATAGATCTGATAACCTTTTCACGTTATTTTTCATTTAAAATATCTAGTTTTTGTCATCATCAAAAAGGGGGAGATTGTTAGAACAATGTTTGAATCTAGTACCCTATAATTAAGTTTTGATGATAACAAAGTGAAAAGATATAGTAGTTAAATATTTCATGATTGAATTATATGCTACTTAAAATTACTATGCTCTGACTTGCAGATATGCTGATTAAAATAAGCAAGATCACGTTCCCAGCATCAGAATATGAGTTTGTGCATCAGCATCAGAAGTTGCTGAATCAGAATGTCAAGATCAGAAGATCAACGCTTGCACATGCTGAAGCTTGATGAACAGAACTGCGCGTAAAAATACTCTGATACAGAATCAAATCAGTTCATCAGCAGCAAAGCAGAATCAGAATGAGCCAAGCCAGATCGTGCATTGAAGAAGCAACGGTACTGTGCATTGAAAGCTAATCAATACCAACGGCATCATTCTAGACAAGATCTGCTCAGAAAGGAAAGCTTGTAAATAGCATTGAATCAAGAATATTTGCTTCAACGCTCATCTTCTCAAAGTGCTATATAAACCAAGCTTTGAAGATTATAACGGCTAATGCTTCCAAACTCTCTACACGTACAAAGCTGATCAATAATCTTCACTCTCCAAGTTTTGCTAAACCACCAAACTCTGATACTCTATTAGCGTTTAGCAACTTAGTATTCTAAGCTTCATTTGTGTAAACATCACAGTTGTGATATAGTTTTTGTAGAAACATTCACACACATTTGATTATTCCTTTGTAAGAAAGTATTGCCTTGACAAACCGGATTGTGGTTTGAATCAAGAAGGTTTTAGCAGTTGCTAAAACAGATTTGTATTCAGTTGAATATAGTGAATTAAGACCTCGTTGGAGAGAGGCGAAATCACCTTGAACGGGTGGACTGGAGTAGTTTGAGATCAAACGAACCAGGATAAAAATACCTTGTCATTTGCTTTAAGTTTCCAGTTTTACAATTCAACCCCCCCTTCTTGTGTTTTTCACCCCTTCAACAGTAACGTATAAAGATTGGCACGAGATGTTACCGTTCGCTCTGCATGGGTATCGTACTTCAGCTAGGACGTCAACTGGGGCAACTCCTTTCTCTCTGGTTTATGGCATGGAGGCAGTCTTGCCGATCGAAGTACAAATTCCTTCTCTCCGGATAATGAAGGATGCAAATCTGAATGAAGATGATTGGATCCAGACGCGACTTGACCAGCTCAACCTTATTGACGAAAAGAGACTTGCTGCTATCTGTCATGGTCAGACGTATCAGAAACGAATGATCAGGGCATTTAACAAAAAGGTCAGACCACAAGAATATCAAGTCGGGGATCTGGTGATCAAGCGAATCATCCTTCCTCAGAGTGATCCAAGGGGCAAATGGACCCCTACGTACGAAGGGCCATTTGTGGTTAAGCATGTGTTCTCAGGAGGAGCAATGATATTAACCAACATGGATGGTGACGACCTTCCTCACCCCGCCAATGCAGACATAGTTAAAAAATACTACGCATGAAAAAAGACCCGCTAGGCTGACATGTCTAGGCAAAAATTAGGGCTTCCCGTCGAACCAAAAGGGTTCGGGCAAAATGAAGGGATGAAAATGAAAAATCTGTACACCCGGCAAGTCGAAAACCTGAAAAGGCGGCTTGGGCAAAAATGGGTATCCCGGTGGACTGAAAACCCGAAAGGGCAGTCCAGGCAAAAATTAGGGATAAAAGCGTAATACTATGTCTCATTGGATCACTTTGCATCCAGAATCCGGTATCTACATCAAGACGGCATCGATCAGTCAGCTTCACTTTCAACTAAGGTCATTAAGTGATGAGACGCACGGAGTATAAAGGCGATATCAGAGTTGGAACCCAGTGGATCATTCATCTTTCACACAGCTGTTTTATTTTCTTTTGTATAAAATTTGTAATAAACTCTTTTGCTCGGCGACGTTCCTCTTACTAGGACGTCATCCTCTTGTACACAAAACGCCTATTCGCAGGCTATTCAAAATCAATACAAATATACTTTTCAGTTAAACGTGCCAACTATTTTCTCTTTCTGTTTTGTTTTGCGAAGAACGTCCAAGGTTCAATTTGTGATATATGCATTGACAATAATTTGCTAGCTCATAAATATTGGCATACGAAGCAAAGAATTAATTGCAGGTGACACTAGAAACAGGGGCAATAAAGAGTTGTTTGAGCAGTCTAATTGTTCTATCCTCCAAGATATCAAGGTAGGTTCAGCTAAAGAACCTAGCCAGGCATCTTAAATTCCCCAGAGGACAGCAAGTCAGTGCATTCTTCCCCAAACAAAGTTAACAAGTCTCAAGGAAATTGGGTATCCTCCAGTAGATCCCAATATTCCCCCAGCAACATACATTCTTAACAAGCATCCCCGGCAGTCTTGGTCTAAAGATTGTTCCCCGGCGGCATACATCAACATTCAAAGGAATCACTTCCCCAGCATATCAAAACTATCAAAATTCCCCAGGAGAGTCCCATCCAAGTTCCCCAGGACAGATGGAATTCATCTCCCCAAGCAGTAAGCTTATCCCCAGTATATTCTGGAAGCTTATCCTTCACAGAACACGAACGCGTCGTCCGGCTTCATTTAAAGAGTCATTTCCTTAACAGGATATAACTGGGTTATCCTCAGCCAAAAGGAAAGGTCGTCGTCAACGTAGTTCCTTCCTATCCCCACCGAAGTCTATTCACACTTCCAATACAATAATGGTATCCCCAACGGAGTTACTATCAACAATTCAGCAAAGTATCTCTATCCCCACAGAGTATTGCTTCTCAGCATGATCGCTAGAGTAGCTTTTATCCCCGCAGAATCTTCCATTCGCCAAGTTTATTCCGCAACGGAGTCATCTTCTCCTACCGGTATCCTTGCAACTATCATCCCCAGCGGAAGGGAAATCTATTCTTCAAACATCAGCCCGGGATATGACTTCCTGGCACCCGTCAAAGAGTTTACTTTCCTAGACGAAAACATACATAAAACATCACATACAGCATTATAGCATGCATAACGCACTGCATCATACAAATCTCATTTATGTTGAGAACATCATTGCTTGATCCATATCATGCATTGCATATGACTGACTTTTACCTTTCAGGGAAGATCCAGTTAAGTTCTCAAGCTACATTTCAAGACCTAGACTGGTTCAGTCAAAGGCCTTCTCTGGTTCAGTTAAATCATCCCAAGATTTTCCGGATGCTTATCCCTTTGAAGACATTTCAAGACCTAGACTGGTTCAGTCAAAGGCCTTCTCTGGTTCAGTTAAATCGTCCCAAGATTTTCCTGATGCTTATCCCTTTGAAGACATTTCAAGACCTAGACTGGTTCAGTCAAAGGCCTTCTCTGGTTCAGTTAAATCGTCCCAAGATTTTCCTGATGCTTATCCCTTTGAAGACATTTCAAGACCTAGACCGGTTCAGTTAAATCGTCCCAAGATTTTCCTGATTCTTACCCAGTCAAAGGCCTCTCTGGTTCAGTCAGATCGACCCTAAGATCTCCCTGATTCTTATCCCAGTAGAAGACACCCCAGATTTTTCTCAACGAGCGTTGTTGAAGTTAAAGTCACTCAAGGCTCTCTTACCATTCATGTTAAGGAAGTAATCATTCCTGCAACGTGTCAGGTACTCATTTTCTGTTTTGCAGGTATGCAGGTTCTCGCTAAGGAATCTCTTACGCAATCAAACATCCAGATGGCATCTATAAGCCCATTCCCCCATCATTGCTAACATGTGAGCGCAAATTTCTGGGCACTCTAGTGTCCAATCATCTTTTACCCTCGGATTACGAAAGGCACGTCAGCCAATCTGCATCCTCAGGTCTAAGAAGATTGAACAGGGGCAACTGTTATACCCCAAAATTTGCCCTCCCATATTCTTCAAGAAATTCCCAAGCCAAGTCACAAAATTCCCCAAGGGTTGTGCAGCTCAACTGTCTCCTATACAGTCAAAATTAGGGTTTTGAGTCTGATCAAGAAAAGGAAGTGTTCAAAGGCCCAATCAAGTCTCATATGCTTACAAAGATGGTCAAGCATCCTCATATCAAGTTTCAAGGCATTCAGCTCAAGAGTGCACAATCAAAACCCTAAATTGCACTACAGTCAACTGTAGGGGCAAAATGGTCATTTGGCAGTCAAAAGTTCAAATTTTTGGTCAACATATCATTTTGAAGCCACAAACATCATTTGATCAATGCTTGATCATGATTCTCAAAATTTGGCTCAGAAATCATCAAAGATGCAAAAGTTGCTATATTTGGACAGCTGAAAAAGTCAACTGAAATTGACCAGGGCATAACTTCCACATGGATTATCAGAAAAATTCCATCCAAAGCTCATTTTGAAGAGAAAGACATTTCCTATAACTCATCTTCATACTTCAAGTCCAAGAAATGCTCTCACAAAAAGTTATCAATTTCAACATTATAGGTCATTTTCAAAAGTCAACAAAAAGGGACTTTAAGTCAAAGGCCATAACTTGAGATTGGTAAATCAAAATGACATGGGACCAAAGGCATTGGTTAAAGGACTCAAAGACCTTTCCAAAATGTCCAAGAACATGTGAAAAGCTTAAACATTGAGCAAGTTATGCCTTGTAGAAGTTGGGAAATTTTTGTGAAATGGCAAAAGTCAACTATCTTTGAAAATCCAATTTTTGACAAAAGGGCCCCATTTTTTCCACTTGGTTCATCCTTGTCATACCACACACGTGTCCCATGGTTAATTTCAAGACCAAATATTGATTTTTTTATTTTATTTAATTTTTGATGATTTAATTCATTTTAATTCTTTGAAAATTCAAATAAAATTTAAAAGCCAATAGAATAGTGTCATGTGAACTTGGACAATTCCTATGTATCATGAACCAACTCAAGAAATCAGGTTAGGGTTCATTTGCACACTAGGTCTAGGTTTTGGCTAAAAAGGAGGAAAAATGGTTAATGGAAGAAACCCTAAGACCAATTCTTTCCCAAGCATGAATTAAGGTCAAAGAATAAGCCAATTCTATTCCATGAGGATCACTGAGTCAAACCCTAACCACCATATGCCATATGCTGCGCTGAAGAGCCATTGGGCATTTGAAAATTTTGGCATAAAACACAAAATCTGAAATCAAGGTTAAAGGATCTTTCAAGCCTCAATTTTTTTTCCATAAGCATCCTTAAGCAACTCTGAACACGTTCCAATCAATCTCAAGCACAAAAGCTCCAGGAATTGGCGCCTGGGACTCATACTGCATTGCAAAAAATTCACAATCGTATAGCATTTTTTAAGCACTTTTACAACATTCTATGCATTGCATCATGTTTGTTTTGAGCTTCTGAAGCTAACCCTTATGCTTAATTGAAGTTTTACACGTTATACCTGAAGATGCCATGACTGAACACTAGGGTTTCGTGAGGTTCAAAATTAGGGGTTCCTAAAATAAGCAAAATTGGACTATCTCAGTACTACCACCGCACTCAGTACACCAAGACGAAGGGATTGACCTACTCGCGATGAATTTATATGGGCCATAGCGCTAGTCGCTATTTTCTGGTAGCCTGCCTAACACCACGGTTGCAAAACCGTTGCTCATTTGTTTTGTTTTACAGGTACGTGAAGAAGAAAGCATCGTGGCAAGGCGTGGTTCGCTAGTTCAAATTTGCGCGCGTTTTACTTATTACGCATGGGTTTTGTTTTTTTATTATTTATTAACTATATTATGTTAAGTGAAATTAAGTAGCTCAGCTGGCAAGCTATCCATGCGTTAACCTCAATGACCTGGGTTCAAGTCCCAGGTCTGGCATTTCTCATATTATTTTTCATTTCCAGTTTCCATGCAACGCTAACATTAAAGCTCACCATGCACACTCAGAATCTATTGCACACGTGTCCTAGGAGACTTATCAAAAGGCTCAGAACAAAAGCATATCATGGATGCCAGTCAACAAGCCACATATGATCCAGAAAGTCAATGATTCACAAAGCAATTGGGCCAGGCATTTTCAAATCTACACCCCCTGGTTTGCCTTATTATTTTCATTTTTTTTATTCTTTCTTCAATTTTTCCTTTTATTTCCTTTTGCTATTTATTTAATTAACTATTTTTAACAAAATGCAAAAACATTCAAAAATCAGAAAAAGACCAAAAATAATAATTTTTTTATATTATAATTATTTTCTAAATAAATACTTGTAATTATTTAGTTTTAATTAGGTTTTCAATTTTAATTTTTTTAATAAAAATCCAAAACAACATAGAATTTAGGATTAATGACTTTTAATTTTCTTTTTATTTTTTCCCTTTTTTTCAGAATAATAATATTATTTATTTATAAACTAAAAATTGTACACAAATTAATTTAGAATTAAATTAGGTTAGAAATTAAATCTCTTTCTTAAAAACTTAAAAAAACATTAGGGTTTAGCATTTTAATTTTAATTAATTTTTCTTTTTTTCTTTTAAATCTAATAAACACAAAAATACCATTTTTTCATTTAATTTTAATTTTAGATTCCTTGATTAATTTTAATTATTTGTTAAAGGGTCCAACGCCCTAATTTTGTTTAATCTCTTTATTTCGCGCATTTATTTTATATTGTTTAAATAATTCTGTATATGCCCCAAAGCCATGTAATTTAAAATTCTCGCACTTTTATTTATTCGCTTTATTTATTTTCAGTCAAATCGGGTTCGGTTTTTTTGGCGATGTGGACCCGCGCCGGTTGTAATAGTTTAGATTTATTTTCTCGCAAATATAACTGTTAATAAATATGCATGAAAGAATGAATGCCCAAAAATAAAATCGAATCGTTAGATCACCAATGCATGACAAGACAAACAATAAACTGAAAATGACACACAATTCGCACACACCACCCCTAGGGTACGCCTCACTGTTGCCTTTCGAAAGGTGATCGTCGAGTATAGGACGTCTTAGTAAGTCCTTATGTTCCATTGATCTAGTTGCCTCGAAACAAGTTGCCTCGGAATAGTTGCCTCGGAATAAAAGATCAATGGCATAAGGGTAGCTTCTAAGGTGTCTGCCCATTGCTCCGGTGATCACCACGTCCCTAAAACTCGAATTGACCCGAACACCTCCAACGGTGGTGCTACCTACCTCTCAATGGTGGGATGGCACTACTTTAAAGGACATTTACACAGACGAATTCCTTAGGGTAGGTAGACGACTCAAGGATACTTGCTCTAATCTCAAAACAAACTCAAAAAAGACTTTTCACACTGACAATTTTCAAAAGCTTTCAAAGCAAACTTTTCAAACACTCTGACGTACGAGTCGAACTGAATTTTTTCAAAGAAACTTTTTTAAACCCACATTGAAAAGCAAACAAAACAATTTTGAAAACACATTGAGCAAGTATCTAAGAGCCCATGGATAACCATGGATAGAAAGGGTGCTAACACCTTCCCTTTCTATAACCTACCTCCCGAACCGAGAGCAATCTCTTTTAAGGAATTTTTCTGTGCTTTTGTCCTTTCCATTTGGAGAAAATAAAAGACGGTGGCGACTCTTGCTTCCGCGACATTTCGCGAACCAGCTTTAAAACAGTCAGTTCCAGATCCACCGATCACAGCAACCCATTGGGGGTAAGAGGTGACAGCCAAGAATCCGACGTTGAATTGCTTTAATCTTTTCTGATATATCAGGCCTCATGCGGTGAACCTTTTATTTTACTGGCGGACAATCCTCTCTTGTAGGCAGACGATGTACCATAATATCTTCATCAAGTCCTGACATGTCTTCATATGACCAGGCAAAAACTTTGACATAATCATGTAACAACTGAATTAGACGCTTCTTGATATTGGGTTCCAGATTGGCACCCACCTTGACCTCCTTTTTATCATATTCGGTACCTAGGTTGATCGTATCCACGGGTTCCTCGTGAGGCTGAATGGTTCTCTCTTCTTGTTGTAGCAGTCTGGCAAGTTCCCCTGGTACTTCACAATCTTCCTCACCTTCGTCTTCGGCTTGGTAGATTAGATTATCAGAGTCACAAAAGGCCATAGTAGTATCGTTACCCATGAGATCCAGAATGGATGTATACCTGCATTGTGAGTGTGGGTGTGTGTAAGGGTATAAATATCTTTGAAAGAAAGTAAAATGTAAAAGAAAAACAATGAGCACAAAAGTTTGTATGCGAAAACGTCCATGATTCATTGATGTCATATGAAAAATGAGATAATAACCCTTACAAATGGACCATTGTGCCTCGGGTAAGACACAAGGTTTTAAGAGTGCGAATTGTTTTGAATATTACAGATCCAACAAAATGTAAAGACAAATTACTGAGGGATGAAAGTGATTGGGACGAAGTCTCTAGCCTCCCAATTGCTGAGCCTTCCATTGATAGTCGGGAAGATCCATTCCTCCAGGTTGCAACCATCTTCACCATCTTCCAATGCGTTGACTTCACAGTTGCTGATCTTCAAGGGTGGCCCTCCAGCACGGGCACATCGTACAACCTTTTGAGCACTTGAAGTGAAACCTAGGCCAAACTTGTCAGACTTATATGGGATATCTGGGAGTTTTTCCCAGATAGTGCATCCACCTTCTTCCACCAATGCTTTAGCATCTTTCAGTGACGACATCCAGAGTGGAGGCCTTGTAATCTTGGGAACAACCTTAGTCACTGCCACCTCTTGAGGGACCTCTTCAAAGTGTTGAAATGGAGTTTCAATGAATTCACCGTCCAATTCCACATATCTGAAGGAATTGAGATGGATGATCATGTATTCTTCCTCTCCATGTACGATGATAATATTTCCTTGAACTTGATACTTCAACATTTGGTGCAACATAGAAGTAACAGCGCCAGCGTTGTGGATCCATGGTCGGCCTAGCAGGCAGGAGTATGAAGGGTGGATGTCCATCACATAAAAAGTTGAATTGAAGGTTTGGGTTCCAACCTTTATGGGAATGTCCACCTCCCCATGTACCATCCTCTTCGAACCGTCAAAAGCCCTTACTACTATGTTGCTTGGCTTTAACGTCATTCCCTCGCAGTTAAGTCTGTCAAGAGATTTCTTTGGTAATACATTCAAAGATGAGCCAGTGTCCACCAAGACATGGGAGAAAGTTATGCCTATACACTCCACTGAGACGTGTAATGCCTCATTGTGCTTTCTTCCCCTCGGTGTTAGATCAGCATCTGAGAAACCTAGGCCATTATCCGCTGTCAAGCTGGCTACACAGTCTTAGAATTGATCAACAGACGTCTCTTGAGGCACATGGACTGTTTTTAGGAACTTCACCAAGGCTTTCGCATGTGCCTCGAAACACAGTAGTAATGCCAGCATGGAGATTTTGGAAGGAGTTTGCCCCAATTGTTCAACTACATCATAGTCGCTCATCTTTATAATTTATAGGATGTCCTCCATTTCTTTCTTAGATGTCTCGGGGATAGTCAGTGATTGAGCCTTCGTCCAGACAGGCTCAACCAAAACACCTTTTCCTCGAGTTTCAACAACATGAGTGTTGGTAGGAATGATAACAGGAGTTATGACGGCTTCATCAATAGGAGCATTTGCAGAGATGATTATGGGTCCGGAAGTAACCTTTGGAGCAGCCACATGGATGATCACGGGTCCAGAAACTGCTTTTGGTGGAGCAATTTCTAGATAAAAGATCCTACCACTTCGGGTAATTTTGCTAATTCTTGCAATATTGTTGATGTCAAAATCTTCTTCTTCGGAATTTATCTCTTCGGCGGCCGGCCAATCTTGTTTGATGCCATGGTAGTAAATGTCCCCTCCATAATTACACAACACGGTTTTGTCTGATACATATGGGACTGGCCTAGGAATTGTGATTATTAGAGGAGCTGCTTTCGGAACTGATGTAATTCTAACGGGTCTTTTGGTGGGGACCCTGGAAGAATTGGCGGAAATGGTAATGATTGAAACATCTTCAACAGGAATAGGCGAAACAAGAGTACTTTCAAACAAAATCTCTTTGTTATCTGTCAGGCGCTTAATGCCTGCTTTCAACAAAGGGCAATCAGTTGGTGAGGACAAGCAGAGATGGCATACTTCATTACAGTCCGGGAACACACCGACTTTCAACAAGTTTATATTAATGGTCGGAAGTGGAGTCATGAGTTCATTAACTATGGTAACAAACAAATCTTCATCAATAGCATTGGTATTGTGACCATGTATGGGCATAGGAGCAGAAATAACATTTGACTTCTTGGGCGCATCAAACTCAATTTCTTTTGCTTCAATGAGGTCTTGTATTTTGTTCTTCAAGGCCCAACATTTATTAGTATCGTGACCGGGACTTTCAGAGTGATATGCGCAACGAGCATTGGGGTGATAATGAGGGGATGTTGTATTGGGATTTTTCAAAGCTTCTTTCAAGGCTGCCAAGTTGGATCACAGAAGATGCGGTAATACTTGAGACAGAGTCATGTTAATTCTGGTGAATTTCCTGACTAGCCTTTCTACCCTTGGTTGATTACTTATTTGTTGATCAGACGTAGGCTTTGGAATCATAATAGCCCCCACCATTGGTCGACATTCGGTCCTCTCTTGGTTCCTTTGCAGATATACATCATCTACCTCTTTCTTCCTGATGAAAGGCTTCCTTACAACTGTAGAAGAAGATGTATCTTTCTGAATCTTTCCACTTTTATGCCAGCTTCACCCCTCTCTCTAGTCAATATTAGTTCAGTAAAGCCCGCAGATGAACTTCCGATTAAATGATTGAAGAAGGGACCAAATAAGGTGCCTAAGAACATGTCCACCAATTCTCTCTTAGACAGAGGGGGTTGAACTCTTCCAGCCAAATCTCTCTATTTTTGTGCGTAATCCTTGAAACCTTCATTGGAAGCCACGACCATACTCTGGAGTTAAGTACGGGTCAGCGCCAAATCAGCATTATATTGATATTGCTTGTAGAAAGCTGTGGCAAGATCTTCCCAATTATGGATGTTGGCTCTTTCTAGTTGGTAAAACCAGTCGAGTTGCGTTCCAGACAGGCTGTCTTGGAAAAAGTGCACCCATAAGTCTTTATCAGCGGTATGGGGTTGGATTTTTCTCACATATGACCGGAGATGCATTTTAGGGCATGACACTCCATCATATTTGGCAAATATAGGCACTTTGAATTTCGGAGGAATCACAATCCCCGACACTAGCCCCAATTCCTCAAAGTCCAAGCCTGGAACCTTTTGGATTTCCATCGCGCTCAACCGCTCTTCAAGATGTTTATACTTATCATCAGCTGAAGAGTACTGTTCCTCAGAGTAGTCTTCTCCTTCTTCCTCCTCTTCCGATTCTGACGAGACAACTGTCTCCTTGCCTTTCCCTTCTCCTTCACCAGATGTTGTTGCAAAGTCCAAAGTCCTTCTTGTCTGGCCATGAAATCTTCTTCCCATGTTTAAGACTTCGGTTACCTTCTTTGTTTTCTTCTTCCTCTCTTCAGCTCATAGAGTCTTCAATTCTTCTTGCGCCTTAGCTAGGGTCATGAGCAATTATTGAAACTGCATATTCTGAGCTTGAAGATCTTTCACTGTTTGCTCGATATCCATCTTACTGAAATAAACAATAGATAGATGAGGAGACTTGTTGCAAAAGACCTGTTTATGTTATGATGAATGATATATGCATATGCAATGTTTTCAAGGATTTCAAAGATTCAAATTTTCTTTAGACAAAAAGGAAACACATGTTATATTAATAAGATAAAGTTTGAGTACATCAATGCCCCTTGGGCAAAATAATACAAAACTCTAAGATGAAAAAGTAGTGTGCATCCTCTTTGGTGCAATGTAGGCATTTAAGGTCCGCTCCTCATGAAGTAGCCTAGTGAGCTCCAAAACCTTCTTCTCGCTTGCATAGAATTGGCCTTCGAAAGTATCTCACTCTCCTTTGAGTTGTATCCAATCCCTTTGGAGGTCTTAAAGAGATGTGGGAATGTCAAGATGTAGGATAGAGTATGGAACGTCTCCTTCCTTAACATGCTCAATGATTACCGGGAGAATGGAGGGGTATGGCATCCTAAGACTCTAAGCGCGAGTTTGTACCCATTTGAGGTAAGGCTCAAGGGGGATGGAATTCTTGTGTCCCAAAGTCTTGCTATTCTACTTGTTTAGCATCCTCCAAGCTTGGATAAATCTCTGGCGAAAACCTTGATTATCGTTATCGTAGTCTGTGATACGGTGGGAGAACTGACTTGAGGTTTTGCGTTTTATCGCAAATGTTGCAGTTAGCAAGAGTCGCCACCGACTTTTCTTTTATCTAAAAGGAAAGGTGAAAAAGCACAGGAAAGACCTTTGAGATGTTTTCTTGAGTTCGGGGGGTAGATTATGAAAAGGGAAGGTGCTAGCACCCTTTTCATCCATGATTTTCCATGGGCTCTTAGTTACTTGCTTAGATCACTTGCTTTTGTTGTTTGAAATTGTGTTTGGTGTGGTTTTGAAAGTATTTTGTAAAAGAGGCCATTCGTTTAGGCAATCTTTGCCATGATTCTCGTTCGTAAGAATGTATACAAAGATGTTTGTCTTTTGAAAATGTTTTCAATGTTTGTAAGATGTTTTTGAAATGTGTATGTGTTTGTTTTTGAAAATAGCAAGGATTGTTGTTTGAAATGGAGCAAGTAAATAGAAGCTATCTACCTACTCAAATGTCTTTCTTACGTATTTTCTATTCCTTTGACATTGTTGTCCTACCATTGATTTGGTAAGCAACCTTATCTTTGGATGTAAACGGGACGGGTGTGGGTCATCATATAACCATGATTAGCAATGTTTGCAAAGTATCTTAGCATTTTTTGAGGGACCAAGATCATTTTGTAAGGCAACTTTTGAATAGCGTCATCGAGGGACTTTGATCTTATATTTGTTTTGTTTTGCCAAGGTACTTCGCATGCGTAATATGGCCATTTTTGTTTTAGGCAACCAAGTGGTGAAACCCTAAGGGTGCTTGTGTGCAAGTGTATCATTTTCATGCTTTGATTTTGTCTTGTATTTAGGGTTTTCTATTTTTGCTTTGTTTTGTTCTTGTCATACAAATCCTAATTACTAATCATGGAATATAAAGCGATAAATTGCATAATGTAAATATTTCTAAGCTATTACAACAATTTATGGGAGGGGGGAATACAAATTTGAATGGGTATTTACAAGAATATAAACCTAAATAAGTTATTACAACCAAATCGAATTTGTACTAATTAGAAAGAATATAATACAATATTTAAAATGCAATGCAATGTATATGTAAGAAAAAGATTTTTTTTGTGTCTTGTTTTTATGTAAAAGAAAATTTAAGCTAAACCTAAAAAATGTAAAGAAAAGGAATTAATTTTTTTAAAAGGAGTTTAACCCTAATTATTATTTAAGAGAAAATAAAGTTTTTATGAATATTATTTTGTGTATTTTTTGTATAAAAATAATAAATAATATTGTAATAAAAATATAAAAAAATTTATGTGCAAAAATAAGTATTTATAAATATGAAATGAAAAATAAATTGAACTAAATACGTTTAATTATATTTACAAGTTTATTAATAAAATGCATGATATATATTAAAAATAAAATATATTTTTATGTGGAAAATAAGTTAAAACAAAATAAAAATAAGACATGATTAATTTACATTTTTTTTGGATTTTTATTCAATAAAGAAAATATTAATGAAAACAAAAATGAATAAATAAAAATATTATAGAAATCATGGGCCAGGGGGGTATTGCAAGTATACTAGAGGTAGCCTGTAAGCAAAAAAAAAACGTGGCCCAAGGAGCTAAGCCCAATCCTGCAAAAAGTGTCAAAACTGAAAAAAGTGGAAAAATGCAAAACAAAAGTAGCGCGCCCAGGTTCGAACCCAGGACAAGGGTCTCACCAGCGTGCTACCTTGCCACTGGGGTGACTGTACTTCCATTGTCTTATGGAAAACAAAAACAATATAACACAAAATGCGCCCTATGCCCTGTACTTCATCTCCTTCCTCACGCATGGCCAGACACCCTGTAACTTTCTCATACTTCCATAAAAATAAAAGTTCATAACATGAAAATTGTAGTGCTTGAACTCACGATTCCAACCATATAAATTATGTAATCTAACTATCAAAGATCAAAGAGAATTTTAAAGGCCCTAAATTCTAACCTAATATTTTCAGAAATTTCAAGTTCTAAATTCTCTCAGCACAAGTAAAATTAATGCAAGCTAATGGTATGTACAGCTTCTTTATGATGAGGACTATAATTTTTACTCACAAATCTTGGCCTAAGGTTGTCTGTACAAGGAGATAGAGTTTGAGATTTTACCTCCTTCAGTTGGAATCGTGTATGAAAATGGAGTGACTTTAATGGAGGCCTGATGCTTGCTTGAGCTTCCTTGAGCTTCCCTTGATGTATCCCAACCCTTGCCTTGCTCTGAAATTAGCTGGAACTCCTTGGACAAGTCAAACTGCAAGCTCTGAACTCAACAATGGCAGATGGGGGAAAAGTGATTACAAACATGGATGATGGTTTGGATAGGTTTGATATCAAGTATGTAAGGTGTTTGAATGATCAAAACTCAAAGCGCACGAGACAAATGGAAGATGGGTGTCCTTATGCAGAATCTACAGTTTTTGGATAGAATTTTGGTGTTTTGATGGTTGGGAATGTTTCAGGTCCTTGCTCAACGTGTCTTGTGTTGCATAATGTTTGTATATTAGTATGGAAATGGTCTTAGGTCAGCTCTCCAACAGATCTGCAAGCCCTAGCCTTTTTGCAACTTTCCTTGCATTTGTACTTGCTCCCTTAGGGTTGGTATTAGTTTGTACAACTTACTTGAGACCTGTGAGACTTGTATGCACCAAGGGGACAAGTCCAAAGCTCAAAATTGTAAAGTTTGCAAAAGTTGCTCTTTTTCAAAATGGCAATGGAACCTTTTTGCCATAAATGGAATTACAAGTTGGATAAAGGTTCAAAAGCATGGATCAAAGCTTTGTCAACTGAGTAAGCATTTAATTAATGAGTGTGGAACATGTTTAGGACCTGTACAACATGAAATATCCAGCATAGGATTGATTTGCAACTTTGTTCTTCATGAAATGGCTTGGACAAAAAGTGAGAAATTGCCAACTTCATCTCTTCGATTCTCCCTACTCAAAAATGATCTTGAGGATTTCTTTTGAATTTTGGAAAGCTTGAAATGTGCTCTACATTTCATCTTTGAAATGCATTTTGAGATACCTCTTGGAACTAGGTGAAAAATTGCCATGAAGTTGGGTCTAAAACCTGCCTAAATTAGGGCAAAATTTCACTAAGTTAACAAGTTCATGACCATGTATTCACAAATTTATAACTTGAGATCCAAGCATCTTTAAGGAAACGTTTGTGAATCAAAGTTATATATTTCATGGAGGTCTACAACTTTCATGTTGTGAACTTTCCTAGAATCATTATGCATCATGGTGTAAAAGTGGCGTAAAGTTGAGAAAAAATAAGAAAATTTTCCATACTTAGAAAATTTCTAAGTTAGGAAAATTTTCAAATTCAAACCCTAATTTTCAAATTTGGATTTCTTGATGAACATGTTTCATATTTTGACATGTCTTGATGAATTATGATCCTTGATACTTGATTTTGACCAAAAAGTCAAAGTTTGACTTTTCAGTGTACAGTTGACTTTTGATCAGTTGACTGCAAACTTCATATGTCAATCCAATGAATTTGAAATGTTTTGAGCCATGTAATTAAGCCAAGATGATGTGATTGAATCCTTGAAATCATGCTTTAACTCAATTGGTCATTTGCTAGGTTAAAAATCAGAAATTACCCTTCCTCAGTCAAAACCCTAATTTTGACCATTTTGCCCTTTTTGTGATTTGACCAAATTTCTTGGGGAATTGTGATCCAAACTTGACAAAATGACATATGTAAGTTCAAAATGTTGATGTGGATAAAAAATTATGAAGTTTGACTGTAAATTGGCCATGGTTGACTTTTTCCCCAATACAATTGATTTTTAGGTCAACTGTCCAATTGACTGAGCAAAAGTGTGATCCAAGGCTTGAAACTTGTCATGAGCCATCTTAGGGATTCATAATTATGTTTGAAAGTCACATGAAGCATTGATAGTGCAAAAATCCTTGTGCAAACTCAAACCCTAATTTTGGGTTGTCAATGCAAGATGAGATGTCTTGAGCTGACCAAACCTTAATCCAGTCTTGAGTCAAGGAGATCTTGTGAGAAACGTCTTTCTAAATGAGAGGGCAAATTCTGGGGTACAACATAGTCGAATACCAAACCTTGAATCAGCATCTCGTGCGGGCCATCCCTTCGGGCGTAACCAAACTGTCTTAAGGCTAAACATGGGTTGTAGGTGATGCCTCCCCTAATGCCAAGTAGAAGGACATTAGGGAATTCTCCACAACGGTTGACAATGATAACATTCTCTTTGGATCGAGAGAACCAATGAATGTCTGAATGTTTGAGTGTCGTCAACCTTTGTGACCACCTTGAACCTTGCTCATTCTTTAAGACTGATAGGTGAAGATGAGAAATAAACCATATTGCCAAGAGAGGAGTGCAAAACATAAGGACACCTTTTTTCCTCATTGTGCGAGTGTGAAAAGAGTGTAGGATATCCCCTAGCAATTTAGGCACCGGGTTGCGTGACATGAAGATTTTGACGGTGTTCACATCTATGAGTTGATCAGGATTTGGAAACAAAACCATCCCATAGATGAGGAGAACCACAATTTCCTCAAAATCTTGCAGGTCCAAAGAATTCCAAGAGTTATGGGCTTTCTCAAATAGGAACTTCGCTAAGAAACCTTTGACACCACTCCTTGTTTCCAAATGGGTTGTGACATCAGATGAGTGCAAGTGTAGAGCTTGAGAAATCATTTATGGCTTTGGGTCTCTTTCCGTACCGTTGAAAGGTAGTTGATTGAGAATGGGAATCCTCAAGAGTCTGTAGAATTCTTCCAAAGTAAGCACAAGTTGATAGTCGGGAAATGTGAAGCAATGGTGAAAAGGATCAAAGAACTGAAAGAGGACCTTCATCATATCCTCATCTGTGTTAGAGGTGACCAAGTTGAGTAGACGACCATGTCTCTCGGTGAATGGAGAGTTTTCAGGAATCCTTGAAACTAGCTCCTTAAGTTGTGGAGGAATTCTCACAAGGTTGACTTTAATAGTTTTCCTACGAAGTGAATCCATATCCTACAAAACAAGAACAAAGATGAATCCTAAAATCCTTGAAATGGTTAGTGGATGTATATGATGTTCATGATGTCCATGGTGTTATGTACAAGTATGCATATACAAGCAAAGCAAACAAGTCCTTAGGTTTAGGCTTGCATGGAGTTTTATAGGTAAGTACCCTCTTGAAGTTTAGTTGGCTAAAACCTGTCCTAGTAATAGTAACCGGGTTCTAAGGAGCTCAATATCACTGGATTGTTTCCTTGGTCATTGTTTCAGCTCAAGCCTCTTTAATGGCGACCGAAATATCCCAAGAAACCAAACCTCAATGAGTGTAGTATCGAGTATCTACCAACTTCGGACTGCACCAAAGCCAGTCATCTTACTACATCTTAAAAGGCCAAGTTGGTCAAGTAAAGGTTCTAGAAGTTCATTAGTGCTTCATGACATCACTCAGCGGCACCGTATTCTCTTTGATTAACTCAAAGGCTACCGGTACCCACAAATATGTCGCATTAACGTAGTTATTGCTTAGACCATGTCAGTATACCCCACACAGTTTCCACAACGTATTGCTACTTACCTATAATGTATCCAAAATCCGGGTAGAGAATTAAAACCCAAACAAAGAACCATAATTTAAAGCATACAAGTCAAACAATGTAAGCAAGTAAATGTGATCTAAACCCTAAGGTAACCCCACTTTTAGAATTTTCCCCAGCAGAGTCGCCAGTTCTGTGATACGGTGGGAGAACTGACTTGAAGGTTTTGCGTTTAATCGCAAATGTTGCGGTTACAAAGAGTCGCCACCGACTTTTCTTTTATCCAAAAGGAAAGGTAAAAAAGCATAGGAAAGACCTTTGAGATTGTTTCTTGAGTTCAGGGGGTAGATTATGAAAAGGGAAGGTATTAGCACCCTTTTCATCTATGGTTTTCCATGGGCTCTTAGTTACTTGCTAGATCACTTGCTTTTCTTTGAAATTGTTCTTTGTGTGGTTTTGAAAGTATTTTGTAAAAGAGGCCATTGTTTAGGAAATCTTTGTAATGATTCTCGTTCGTAAGAATGTATACAAAGATGTTTGTCTTTTTGAAAATGTTTTCAAGTTTGTAAGATGTTTTGAAATGTGTGTGTTTTTTTTGACAATAGCAAGGAATCAAAGCCAATCCCGACAAGTGTCTAGCATTTTTGGAGCTCCCAACTTTGAACTCAAAAAATTCAATCCAAGCATTGAACGGAATGCTCACGTCCCTATCCCGCTTTGTGGTAAAATCTGCCCAGCACGCACTCCCCTTCTTTAAAATTCTCCACAAAGAAGTTGCCTTTAAGTGAACCAAGGAGTGTGAGCATGCCCTCCTCCATATCAAACAAGCATTATCAGAGCCACCAGTCCTCTAGAGACCTGATAAGGGAGAGGCATTCTATCTCTATCTGGTCGTAGCTTCAGAGGCCGTTAGCGTCGCTCTCATTCGAGAAACCCTTGGGGGCATAAACCCATCTACTTCACAAGAAAATCCCTACAAGACCTAGAGGTAAGATACTCGTGGATAGAGAAGGCATCCCTTGCACTTATCAATGATGCGAGGAGGTTAAGATACTATTTCTTGGCACACACCATCGTGGTCAGTACTGACCAACCAGTAAGGCAATTACTTAGTCGAACAGATATGGAGAGAAAGATGCTTAAATGGTCACTGTAACTCTCCGAGTTAGACATAAAATATGAGAGCAAAAAAGCCCTTAAGGTGTAACACCCTGTTTCCTTGTCGGTAGATTAAGTAAAAATCAGAGTAAATTAATGTCTAAAATACAACATCAAATAGGATGCCACATGCTTCATACATCATACTTTCTCATTCAATAAGATACGCAACACAAACCACATATTAAAAGGTGTTGTACCCCAAAATTTGCCCTCCCATATTCTTCAAGATTTGCAAAGAGCATGCTTCAAAATCTCCTCAAGGGTTGCACAGTTCAAGGGCCTCCTAACAGTCAAAAACTAGGGTTTTGGTTATGGCAAAGAAGTTGAAGTTTTCAAGGGTCCAAACAAGTCTCATATGCCTATAAACATTGTCAAGTACCCTCATGCCAAGTTTCAAGACTTACAGCACAAAAATGCACAGTCAAATGCCCTAATTGCTCAGCAGTCAACTGTAGGGGTAAAATGGTCATTTGACAGTCAAAAGTTCAAATTTTTGGTCAACATCTTATTTTGAAGCCACAAACATCATTTGATCAATTCTTGATCATGATTTTCAAGGTATGGCTCAAAAAGTCTCAAGATGCAAAAGTTTCCATATTTGGACAGTTGAAAAAGTCAACTGTAACTTGACCAGGGCATAACTTCCACATGGTTTATCATAAAAATTCCATCCAAATCTCATTTTGAAGATAATGACATTTCCTACAACTCCTATTCACACTTCAAGTCCAAGAAATGCTCTCACAAAAAGTTATCAATCTCAACATTATAGGTCATTTTCAAAAGTCAACAAAAAGGCACTTTAAGTCAAAGACCATAACTTGAGATTGGTAAATCAAAATGACATGGGACCAAAGGCATTGATTAGAGGACTTCAAGACCTTTCCAAAATGTCCAAGAACATGATCAAATGCCTCAAAATTGCTAATGGGCCACATTTTCTTCCAAGAATCATCATCCAAAAGCTATGCACGACCCATTGACCCAAAGGGGAGTTATTTTCTTGTTTTTAATTAATTAATTGAATATTTAATCTATTTAATTCATTTAATCAAAATTAATTACAAGAAAAGTACTAAAATAAGGTTTTCAAATCTTTTTGTGCAGTATAATATCTCATCAAGGCCTAAGGATTTCGTGCATGCCCAAAAGAGAAAGATTCCATGCAAATTGGCTAGGTTTCATGATAAAAGATTGAAAAAGATTATGCAAAATCACAAAAAAATAAAAAGCATTGATTCCATGGATATTGGACTTGTTTTGTTGACCTAAAACATTCACATATATGTACACATGATAACCCTAATGCAAAAGACCTTGAAGCTGCGCCTGAAACCAAATACCAACTTTGTAATTTTTGTCCAAAATTCCAAAACTGAAAACACTCATAGGGCGTGATTCAAAGCCTATAATCCATCCAAAAAGCTTGCTGAGGTCTCCCTGAACCTAACTGAATCCTTTTCCAGTCCCCACGCATCAAGAATTGGTATATAGGAGTCAAGCTTTCTCAAACTTTTTGCATAATCGTGTCTCATAATTCATGCCATATTTTTGATTTCTAACGCTTGATTTGTATTAGTTTAATCATTCTGAAGCTAACCATGCCATTCAATTGAGTTTTCGTGCCTTATACATGAATCCACCATTGGAGCTCGCTAGGGTTTCAAAGCTGTAAAATTGGGGTTTCTCTCGTCCGGTAAAATTGAGACACAAGACCTATACCATCGAAACCAGAAGCTCATGACGAATCAATTCCATACCTCGCGATCAATTTATGATAAACCAGGGCCTAATCGCTATTTTTATGTTCTTCATTTAGTGGGGGTTTAAAACCCCCGCTATCTCTTTTTATTTACAGGCATCAGGAAGAAGACGGAGGACGTGTCCATGGATCATAGGCGCGTTTGAATTTTCGCGCGAAGGACACCACTAGTCATTGTTTTACATTATATTCTTTATTTTCCATATTATATTCCAAACGCGCTAATGGCTCAGTTGGCAGGCATATGGCTTGGTAAGCACTGGGACCTGGGTTCGATTCCCAGGTCCCCTCCCTTTCTCAATATATTTTGTTTTAACCTGATTCCATGCAGTGTACGCCCAGAAATCCACCATGCACCCACTATCATAGCTTGCCAAATGTCCTGGAAGATGAATCTGAAGGTCAGGATGGAAGGTCCAGGGAACACTCCAGTCAACGCATGTGCACACGCGCCAGAAAGTCAATATGGGCCTGCATTCCATGGGCCAAAATACTTCCTATATACCTCCAGAATTGGGGTCAACACCCCCATTGGTTTGCATTTTATCTTTCATTCTTTTTATTTTTTCTATTTATTTGTTTTATTTATTTTTAGTTTAATTCATAAATTAATTTTTCATAACATAAAAATACCAAAAAAATCAGAAACTATAAAAATAAAAATATGTTTTAATGTTTAATTCACTAACATTTTTGTAAATAAATTCAACAATTATATTAATTCTAATTCTAGGTTTTAATTTTAATATTTTTGTAATAAACAAAAAAATGTAGAAATTAGGGTTTTAAGCTTTTATTCTTTTTTTCCTTTTTCACCATATTTAATAATTAATTATTTTTTTGTAAATAAATTTTCCATTAAATAATTAGGTTAAAACTAGGTTAAATTTAAACATTTTTTTTTATAAATTAAAAATAGTTTAGAATTAGGGTTCCACTTTAATTTTCTCATTAAAATTCTATAAATACAAAAACTCCAAAAATAATTTCTTTTTCCTTATTTAACTTAATTAATTTCATTAATTCCAATTTAATTTCCTTAAAAGGGTCCAACGCCCTCGCATTCCCGACTTTACTTCTTCTCGCATTTTACTTTTATTTCTTTTTGTGAATGTAATGTATTTATCCCAAAGCCTTGTAATAGATTAATTAGGATATTTATTTTTCCGCATTTTTATTTTATTCAAATCGGGTCTTGGATTTATTTGGCGATGTAGACCCGCGCCTTTGTAATAGCGTAGGACTCTTAATTCCGCACCTTTTAACTGTTAATAATATTGCATGAAAGAATGAATGCCAAAAATAAAAACAAAGCGTAGATCGCCAATGCACGAACAAGACAAATATAACTGAAAATGACACACAAATCACACACCACCCTTAGGGTACGCCTCACTGTTGCCTTGCCCCTCGAAAAGTGGTCGTCGAGTAGAGGATGTTTTAGTAAGTCCTCATGTCCATGAACATGGCATGAGGGTAGCTTCTAAGGTGTCTTCCTATTGCTCTGGTGACCACACTGTTGCCTTGTCCCTCGAAACGTGGTCGTCGACTATAGGACGTCTTAGTGAGTCCTTATGTCCCATTGATCTGGTTGCCTCAAAACAAGTTGCCTCGGAATAGTTGCCTCGGAATAAAAGATCAATGGCATAAGGGTAGCTTCTAAGGTGTCTTACCGTTGCTCGGTGACCACACTGTCCCTAAACTCGAATTGACCCGAACACCTCCAATGGTGGTGCTACCTACCTCTCAATGGTGGGATGGCACTACTTTAAGGACATTTTCACAGACGAATTCCTTAGGGTAGGTAGACGACTCATAGATACTTGCTCTAACTCAAAACAAATCAAAACTTCTTTTCACACCGACACCTTTCAAAAAGCTTTCAAAAGCAATTTTTCAAACACTCTTGAGGATTGATACAAGAGTCGAACTGAAATTTTCAAAGAAACTTTTTCAAACCCACTCACACTTGAAAAGTAAACACTTTTGACAACACAAATGAGCAAGTATCTAAGAGCCCATGGATAACCATGGATAGAAAGGGTGCTAATACCTTCCCTTTCTATAAATCTACCTCCCGAACCGAGAACTAATCTCTATAAGGAATTTTTCTGTGCTTTTGTCCTTTCCATTTGGAGAAAATAAAAGACGGTGGCGACTCTTGCTTCCGCGACATTTCGCGAACCAGCGTTAAACAGTCAGTTCCAGATCCACCGATCACAGAACTGGCGACTCTGCTGGGGAAATCTTTAAAGTGAGGTGTACCTTAGGACTAAGATCACTGTGTTTTCAATTGCTTTGACTTGTTTGCTTTAAATTGTGGGACTTTCTTGGGAGTTCTATAGATCCTAACCCGGATCTGGGGGATACCTTCTTAGAAAGTAGCAACAAGGCTGTGATGGAACTGTGCGGGGTATACCGACATGGTTGAAACAGTCTGCTACGTTGATGTGGCACTTTGGTGTGTACCGGTAACCCTTGATTTCAGTTAAGGAGAGTACGGGGCCTCCATGTGGTGTCGTGAAGCATCAACTGACCTTAGGAACCTTAATTGAAATATCTTGGCCTCTTTAGGGTAGTGAGATAACTGACTTTGGTGCAGTCCGAGGTTGGTTGATACTCGATACTACACTCAATTGAGGGTTGCTTTCTTGGAATATTTTGGTCTCCAGTTCAGTGGCTAAATCGAAACGATGAACAATGAAAGCAATCCAGTGATATTGGGACCCTTAGAACCCGGTTACTTCTGATAGGACGGGTTGAGCCCACCAACTTCAAGAGGGTAATACCCAGACCCCATGCTGGCCTAAACTCTAAGGGCTTGTCTTGTGTGACTTGTGTGCCTTACATGTTTGCCTTTGTAAATATTTGTGGTGTGTTTAATCATGGCATCATGACATCATCCAGCATCATATGCATTGACTAACCATTTCAGGGGTTCGAATCTTCATCTTTGTTCTTGTTTTGTAGGACATGGAAACTGTTCGCAGAAAGACAATTCAAATTAGCCTTGTGAGGATCCCTCCTCAGCTTAAGGAGCTTATATCCAGGATTCCCAAGAGCTCTTCATTCAGTGAAAGACATGGAAGACTCATCAGCTTGGTCAATACCAACATTAAGGAAGACATGATAAAGGTCCTGTTCCAGTTCTTTGACCCTCTGCATCACTGTTTCACTTTCCTGGATTATCAGCTGGTACCTACATTGGAAGAGTTCTCCCGGCTTCTGAAGATCCCTATCCTTGATCAACTACCCTACAACGGTACGGAAAAGGAACCCAAGCTTGAAGAGATTGCTAAAGCCTTACACCTACAACCATCTGACCTCAAGGGACATTGGGAAGTTAGAAGTGGCATCAAAGGGTTCTTAGCCAGGTTTCTGTTTGAAAAGGCCCAGGAATGTTGGAACTCCCTTGACTTACAAGCTTTTGAAGAAGTTGTGGCTCTCCTTGTCTATGGTTTGGTGTTGTTCCCTAACCCAGATCAGCTTATATATATCAGTGCAGTCCAGATCTTCATGTCCAGGAATCCTATACCTACGTTGCTGGGGGACATCCTTCACTCATGTTACACTCGAACCATGAGAAAAAGAGGTGTCCTTATGTGCTGTACTCCTCTCCTAGGAAGGTGGTTTATTTTGCACCTTCCACAATCAGTTTTGAAGAACGAGCGGGGTTTGAGATGGTCACAACGGTTGATGACTTTTACACATGCAGATATACATTGGTGCTCTCGGTCTAGAGAGGATGTCACTATCATTGATCATTGCGGGGAGTATCCTAATGTTCATTTACTTGGAATCAGAGGAGGTATTACTTACAACCCATGCCTGGCTTGGAGACAGTTTGGTTATGCTCGGAGGGACGGCCCTCATGACATGTTAATTCCTGACATAGTTTTTGACTTCGACAACGATGCACAAGGACTTCGCCAGAGATTTATCAGAGCTTGGAGGATGCCTAGTAGGATAGACAGCAAGACACTGGGGCACAAAAATTCCATCCCATTGGAACCTTATCTCAAGTGGGTACGAGCCCGCTCCCAGAAGTTAATAATGCCTTATCCTCATGTGCTCCCTGTGATCAAAGAGCCAGTCCTGGAAGGAGAGGTGTCCTACACCATTCAACATCCTGACATGCCCACGTCTTGGGAAGAGATGCAGAAGAGCTGGATCCAGCTTAAAGAAGAACAGAATTCTCTTGAGACCAGTCTACATGCTAGTGAAAAGAAGGTCTTGGAGCTCACCCGCCTATTGTACGAGGAGAGGAATCTCAACACCTACATAGCTCCAAAGAGGATGCGTAGTGTCTTTTGGGATTGATTTGCTTTTGTATTATTTTGCCCATGAGGCTTTGATGTACCAAACAATTGTTTCCTTAATAATAAAGTGTGTTCCTTTTTTGTCTACAACAAATTTGAACTTTCGAACCCTTGAATGCATTGCATAAACACATATCATTCATCATGTGCATCGCAGGTTTTCTTCTTTTCAGATTGCTTACTGTTCTTCGCTGTTTATTTCAGCATCATGAACCCTGACTCATCATCAACCGAGATGTATATCAAGGCCCTTCAGGCGCAGAACACGCAATTTCAGGAGCTGATCATGGGTTTGGCTCAAGGCCAAGAAGAGATGAAGGCTTTACTCCTGAAGAAGGAGAAGAAGAAGAAGAAGAGAACTGTTCTTTTCAACTCGGGCCGAAGGTTTGGCAACACTCTGCAGAATGAAGAAGCTGGTTCTTCTGTAGGCAAAGGCAGTCCCCAGGGGGGAAAAGCTTCAAGTCCAGTAGTCTCTAACAACGAGACTGACTTTAATGAGGAACATTATCCTCCTACTGAAGACCGGTATAAGCAGTTGGAAGACAGACTGAATGCAATGGAGATCCAACAAGTGCCTGGGCTGGATTTCTGAGACTTGGGCTTATCTACTGGTGTGATTATTCCTCACAAGTTTAAGGCACCATCCTTCACCAAGTATGACGGGGCGTCTTGTCCCAAGCTGCACCTCAGATCTTATGTGCGGAAGATTCAACCGTACACAGTGGACAAGAACTTGTGGATCCACTTCTTCCAGGAGAGTCTTTCAGGGGCTCATCTCGAATGGTTCTATCAGCTAGATGGGACCAAGGTTCGTAACTAGGAGGAGTTGGCTACTGCTTTTTACAAGCAGTATCAATATAATGCCGACCTTGCTCCTACACGTACCCAACTCCAGGGTATGTCGCTAGGATCAAGCGAAGGTTTTAAAGAGTATGCACAGAAGTGGAGGGATCTGGCTGGCAGGGTGCAGCCTCCGTTAACTGACCGTGAGCTGGTGGATATGTTCTTGGGGACCCTATCTGGGTCATTTTTCAATCATCTTATCGGTAATTCGTCTGCGGGGTTCACTGATCTTATTCTGACTGGGGAAAGGATAGAGGCTGGAATGAAGTCCGGAAAAAATTCAGAAGGTTGCATCTTCAAGTTCTGAGAAGAAACCCTTTAAAAAGGAGGCCAGTGCTGTATATGGGCCTAGGAGGCAAGAGAAACCTGAACGCCGCCAATCTATCAACGCGGTAATGATTGCTAAACCTGCTGCCGCTCCTCGGCAAACCAATCCACAAAGGGCTGAAAGACCCAGAAGGGAGTTCACCAGGCTAAGTATGACCTTATCACAAATCTTGCCGCAGTTGCTATCCACCAATTTGGTGACTGTTAGAGAAGCCCCGAAGGTTGTAAACACTGCTTCTCCCAAGTACAATCCCAATGCCCGCTGTGCTTATCACTCCGATAGCCCGGGGCATTCCACTGATGACTGTTGGGCCTTAAGGAATAAGGTGCAAGACCTTATTGATGCGAAGGAGGTACAGTTTGAAGCACCTGAGAAGCCCAATGTAGTGACTGCTCCCATGCCTAACCATGGAGTGAGTGCTATCAGGGAGGATGATGAAGTGGATGAAGCTGAGTTCGACAGCTGGATTTACCCGGCAACCAACAGTGAACCTAGCAATTGGATTGCAAAGGACAACCTACTTGTTTCTCTTGTTACTGAGTAATGAATTCTCTTGTTTTTGTTATTTGTAATAAACAATGAATTGAAACTCTAAGGCCCGGTGCCTTACCCGGGGCACTGTGGCTTCATTTGTGAGGGTATATTAATTTTCATTTCATATATCATGAATAAAGACCTTGGACGTTTTCTCGCATTTCAAATATTATGCTCCTTTTCTTTCTTTCCTTTCTTTATATATTGCAAAACAGCTGTATTTACACACACTCACTCATACAGGTTTCAATCCACTCTGGATCTCACTGGTAACGACTCTGCTACTGCCAGTTATGACTTCGAAAATCCGATCAACTTAGCCGAAGACGAAGGTGAAGATGATTGCTAAGTGCCTGGCGAGCTTGCAAGACTGTTACTCCAGGAAGAGAGGGTAATTCAACCGCATGAAGAGCCAGTGGAAACAATAAATCTGGGTACTGAGACGGACAGGAAGGAGGTTAAGATTGGTGCTAATATGGAGCTCAGCGTGAAGCAACGGTTGACTCAGATGCTACATGATTATGTGGAGATCTTCGCTTGGTCCTACGAAGACATGCCCGGTTTGGATACTGATATTGTGGTTCATCATTTGCCTACCAAGGAAGACTGTCCTCTGGTTAAGCAAAAGGTCCGCCGTATGCGTCCAGAGATGTCCGAAAAGATCAAAGCCGAGGTTATGAAACAGTTTGATGCCGGGTTTCTTACAGTGACTTCTTACCCTCAGTGGGTCGCTAATGTGGTGCCGGTACCAAAGAAAGATGGAAAGGTCAGAATGTGTGTCGATTACAGGGATCTGAACAGGGCCAGCCTCAAAGATGACTTCCCTCTACCTCACATTAATGTCCTTGTTGATAATACTGCTCAGCATAAAGTGTTCTCTTTCATGGATGGCTTTTCAGGGTATAATCAGATCAAGATGGCTCCTGAAGACATGGAAAAGACTACCTTTGTTACTCAGTGGGGCACCTTTTGCTACAAGGTCATGCCATTCGGGTTGAAAAATGCTGGGGCAACCTACCAACGTTCCATGGTTGCTTTATTTCATGACATGATCCATCATGAGATAGAAGTGTATGTTGACGACATGATTGCAAGGTCCCAAACTGAGGAAGAACACCTTGATCATCTGCAGAAATTGTTTGACCGTCTGAAACTGTACAAGCTGAGGTTGAACCCGAACAAGTGCACCTTCGGGGTAAGATCTGGAAAGTTGTTAGGCTTCGTTGTAAGTGATAAGGGTATTCAAGTGGACCCTGTCAAGGTCAAGGCCATTCAAGAGATGCCTGTTCCCAAGACAGAGAAAGAGGTTAGAGGCTTTCTAGGACGCCTGAATTATATTGCTCGATTCATCTCGCACCTAACTGCTACCTGTGAGCCAATCTTCAAGCTGCTGAAGAAAGATCAGGTAGTACGTTGGAATGATGAATGTCAGGCTGCTTTTGACAGAATCAAAGAGTATCTCCAAGAACCACCCATTCTTATGCCACCGGTTGAAGGGAGACCTCTGATATTATACCTGACAGTACTTGATAACTCAATGGGGTGTATGCTGGGGCAGCATGACGAGTCTGGCCGAAAAGAGCATGCCATTTATTACCTTAGCAAAATGTTTACCGACTGTGAGACCCGATACTCACTGCTTGAGAAAACTTGCTGCGCTTTGGTATGGGCTGCTCGCCGGCTGAGACAGTATATGCTGACTCACACTACTCTGTTGATTTCAAAGATGGATCCAATAAAGTACATATTTGAAAAGCCTGCTCTGTCTGGGAGAATAGCAAGATGGCAAATGGTCTTGACAGAATACGACATCCAGTACACAACTCAGAAAGCTATCAAAGGAAGTGTATTGGCAGACCACTTGGCACATCAGGCAGTGGACGACTATCAGTCAATGAACTTTGAGTTTCCAGACGAGAGCATCATGATAGTGATTGATTGTGAAGTACCTGGACCGGATGAAGGACCTGAGGAAGGATCCCGATGGTCCATGCACTTTGACGGAGCCTCCAATGCTTTGGGTAACGGTATCGGCGCTGTAATCATATCCCCCCAAGGCACTCATACTCCACTCACTGCCCGGCTATGTTTCAACTGCACCAACAACATGGCGGAGTATGAGGCATGCATCATGGGTCTTCAAGCTGCGATCAATTTAAGGATCAAGTTTCTGAGTGTCTTCGGAGATTCCGCTCTCGTGATCAATCAGATCAAAGGGGAGTGGGATACGAAACATCCGAATCTTATTCCTTACAAAGAATGTGTGTTGACAATGATCCCCCATTTCACATAGATAACCTTTGAACATTTCCCGAGAGAGGAGAATAAGCTGGCGGACGCGTTAGCTACGATGTCTTCTATGTTCAAGGTCAAATGGGATAATGACGCTCCCCGGATCATCATCTGGAAACTGGACGAATCGGCATACTGTTGTGATCTTGAGACTGAATTGGTGACTGAGAAGCCTTGGTACCATGAGGTAAAGAGATACTTGGAAGCTCAGGAATACCCTGAAGGTGCATCTGTCAACGATAAGAAGTTTCTGAGAAGGTTCGCAGCGAAGTTCTTCCTCAGCAACAGCATTCTGTATAAGCGAAACCATGATTCGACCTTACTGTGCTGTGTGGATAAGACTGAAGCAGAAAGGATCATGGAAGAGCTACATGAAGGGACCTTCAGAACGCATTCCAGTGGACACACTATGACGAAGAAAATCCTTCAGGCAGGGTATTTCTGGTCCACAATGGAAGCCGACTGTTACCAACATTCTCGGACATGTCACAAATGCCAGATTTACGCAGACAAGGTGCACGTCCCTCCAGTTCCTCTGAACGTCTTGACAACGCCTTGGCCGTTTGCAATGTGGGGCATAGATATGATCGGTGAGATTAAACCTACGGCATCCAACGGACACCGCTTCATCCTGGTAGCGATTGATTACTTCACGAAGTGGGTTGAAGCAGCTTCCTACGCTACAGTAACCAAAACTGTTGTGGCACGGTTCATTCGGCACAACCTGATCTGTCGATACGGTGTCCCTGAAAGGATTATTACAAACAACGGTACCAATCTTAATAACAAGATGATCACTGAGCTCTGCGAACAGTTTAAAATACAGCACCATAACTCTTCTCCCTACCGGCCGAAGATGAATGGGGCTGTAGAAGCAGCAAATAAGAACATTAAGAAAATTGTGCAGAAGATGATAGTGACCTGTAAATATTGGCACGAGATGTTACCGTTCGCTCTACATGGATACCGTACCTCAGCCAGGACGTCAACCGGGGCAACTCCTTTCTCCTTGGTCTACGGTATGGAGGCAGTCTTACCAATCGAAGTGCAAATACACTCTCTCCGGATAATGAAGGATGCAAATCTGAGTGAAGATGATTGGATCCAGACACGACTTGATCAGCTAAATCTGATTGACGAAAAGAGACTTGCTGCTATTTGTCATGGTCAGACGTATCAAAAACGGATGATCAGGGCATTTAACAAAAAGGTCAGACCACAAGAATATCAAGTTGGATATCTGGTAATCAAGCGCATCATTCTCCCTCAGAGTGATCCAAGGGGAAAATGGACCCCTACGTATGAAGGGCCATTTGTGGTTAAACATGTGTTCTCAGGAGGAGCCATGATTCTAACCAATATGGATGGTGACGACCTTCCTCACCCCGCCAATGCAGACCTAGTAAAAAGATACTACGCATAATAAAGACCCGCTAGGTTGACATACCTAGGCAAAAATTAGGGCTTCCCGGCGAACCAAAAGGGTTCGGGCAAAATGAAGGGATGAAATGAAAAAAATCTGTACACCCGGCAAGTCGAAAACCTGAAAGGGCGGCTTGGGCAAGAATGGGTATCCCGATGGACTGAAAACCCGAAAGGGCGGTCTAGGCAAAAGTTAGGGATAAAGCGTAATACTATGTCTCATTGGATCACTTTGCATCCAGAATCCGGTATCTACATCAAGTTCAGACGGCATTGATCAATCAGCTTCATCCTCGACTAGGTCATCAAGTGATGAGACGCTCGAAGATATGAGGGCGATAGCAGAGTTGAAACCCAGTGGGATCATTCTATTCACACAGCTGTTTTATTTTCCTTTGTACAAATTGTATAAACTCTTTTGTTCGGCGGCGTTCTCTTACTAGGACGTCAGCCTCTTGTACATAAAACGCCTATTTACAGGCAAATTCAAAAATCAATACAAAAAATCACTTTTCAGTTAAAATTGCCAATTGTTTTCCTTTTCTGTTTTGTTTTGCGAAGAACGTCCAAGGTTCAATTTGTGATATATGCATTTTACACTAATTGCTAATTCATAAATGATTGCATACGAAACAAAGGATTAATTACAGGTAACATTAGAAACAGGGGCAATAAAGAGTTATCTAAGCGATCTAGTTGCTCAGTCCATCAAGGTACCAAGGTAAGTTCGGCTGAAGAACATAACCACATATCTTAATTCCCCAGAGAGTGAGCCAACAAGTCAATGCACTCTCCCCAAGCTATATAATCAGCCTTAAGGAAGTTGAGTATCCTCCAGCAGATCTCAACATTCCCCAGCACATCATACAGATGTTCTTAAACAAGCATCCCCGACAGTCTTGACCTAAAGGTTGTTCCCCGGCGGTATATCAAACATTCAATGGAGTCACTTTCCCAATACATCTCAGAAATTTCCCCAGGAGAGTCCAATCCAGTTTCCCCAGGAAAGTTGGAAACCATCTCCCTAAGCAGTAAGCTTATCCCCAGTAGATTCTGGAAGCTTATCCCTTGCAGAGCACGAACGTGTCCCCCGGCTTTATTCAGAAAGTTATTTCCCTACCAGGATATAACTGGGTTATCCTCAACCAAAAGCCACGAAAAGATCGTCCCCGGCGAAGTCTTCTCATCCCTAGCGAAGTCTATTAACACTTCCAACACAACAATGGTATCCCCCAGCGAAGTATCATCAACATCCCAGCAAAGCATCTCTCTCCCCACAGAGTATTATTCCCCAGCAAGATCGCTAGAGTAATTTTCTCCCCGCAGAGTGTTCTATTCGCCAAGTTTATCCCCCAACAGAGTCATCTTCTCCTGCCGGTGTTCTTGCAACTATCATCCCCAGCGGAGACAACAAAGCATTATTCTCCGACATCAGCCCAGGATGTGACTTCCCGGCACCCGTCAAGGATTTATTTTCCTAAGACGAAAAGATACATTCATAAACATCACATTTTCATACATTATAGCATGCATATACGCATCATATCTTACAAATCTCATTTATGTTGAGAACATCATCGCTTGATTCATATCAGGCCTTGCATATGACTGACCTTTACCTTTCAGGAAAGATCCAGTTAAGTTCTCAGCTATATTCCAAGACCTTGTCCGGTTCAGTTAAATCGACCCTAAGATTTTCCTGATTCTTATCCAGTCAAAGGCCTTCTCTGGTTCAGTCAGATCGACCCTAAGATCTCCCTGATTCTTATCCAGTTGAAGATATTCCAAGACCTAGCCTGGTTCAGTTAAATCGACCATAAGATTTTCCTGATTCTTATCCAGTCAAAGGCCTTCTCTGGTTCAGTCAGATCGACCCTAAGATCTCCCTGATTCTTATCCAGTTGAAGATTCCAAGACCTTGTCCGGTTTAGTTAAATCGACCCTAAGATTTTCCTGATTCTTATCCAGTCAAAGGCCTTCTCTGGTTCAGTCAGATCGACCCTAAGATCTCCCTGATTCTTATCCAGTTGAAGATATTCCAAGACCTAGCCTGGTTCAGTTAAATCGACCCTAAGATTTTCCTGATTCTTATCCAGTCAAAGGCCTTCTCTGGTTCAGTCAGATCGACCCTAAGATCTCCCTGATTCTTATCCAGTTGAAGATTCCAAGACCTTGTCCGGTTCAGTTAAATTGACCCTAAGATTTTCCTGATTCTTATCCAGTCAAAGGCCTTCTCTGGTTCAGTCAGATCGACCCTAAGATCTCCCTGATTCTTATCCAGTTGAAGATTCCAAGACCTTGTCCGGTTCAGTTAAATCGACCCTAATATTTTCCTGATTCTTATCCAGTCAAAGGCCTTCTCTGGTTCAGTCAGATCGACCCTAAGATCTCCCTGATTCTTATCCCAGTAGAAGACATCCAAGATTCTCTCAGCGTTACTGTTGAGGTTGAAGTTGCCTATGATTCTCTCAGCGTTACTGTTGAGGTTGAAGTCACCCAAGATTCTCTCAGCGTTACTGTTGAGGTTGAAGTCGCCCAAGATTCTCTCAGCGTTACTGTTGAGGTTGAAGTCACCCAAGGTTCTCTCATCGTTACTGTTGAGGTAATAATCGTCCAAGGTTCTCTCAGCGTTCCTGTTGAGGTAGTAATCGTCCAAGGTTCTCTCACCGTCCCGTTGAGGTAGTAACCATCCCTGATTCATTCATCACTGTTTGAAGCTCCAGACCTAATTCCTGTAACCAACCAGGGTGCATCTATACAAAGAGTTTGAAGACCAGCTCCTGTAACAGGTCAGGTAATCATCTTTCTTTTTCAGGTACGCAGGTTCTCGCTAAGGAATCTCTTACGCGATCGACACCCAGATGGAATCTATAAGCCCATCCACCTTCTATCACCTATCAGCATGGCATCTATAAGCCCATTCACCTATTCATCAATCTCCAAATGGCATCTATAAGCCCATTCCCACCATCAAACTACTATGTGAGCGCAAATTTCTGGGCACTCTAGTGTTCAATCATCTTCCACCTTCGGATTACGAAAGGCACGTCAGCCAATCTACATCCTCAGGTCTAAGAAGATTGAACAGGGGCAACTGTTGTACCCCAAAATTTGCCCTCCCATATTCTTCAAGATTTGCAAAGAGCATGCTTCAAAATCTCCTCAAGGGTTGCACAGTTCAAGGGCCTCCTAACAGTCAAAAACTAGGGTTTTGGTTCTGGCAAAGAAGTTGAAGTTTTCAAGGGTCCAAACAAGTCTCATATGCCTATAAACATTGTCAAGTACCCTCATGCCAAGTTTCAAGACTTACAGCACAAAAATGCACAGTCAAATGCCCTAATTGCTCAGCAGTCAACTGTAGGGGTAAAATGGTCATTTGACAGTCAAAAGTTCAAATTTTTGGTCAAAATCTTATTTTGAAGCCACAAACATCATTTGATCAATTCTTGATCATGATTTTCAAGGTATGGCTCAAAAAGTCTCAAGATGCAAAAGTTTCCATATTTGGACAGTTGAAAAAGTCAACTGTAACTTGACCAAGGCATAACTTCCACATGGTTTATCAGAAAAATTCCATCAAAAGCTCATTTTGAAGAGAATGACATTTCCTACAACTCCTCTTCACACTTCAAGTCCAAGAAATGCTCTCACAAAAAGTTATCAATCTCAACATTATAGGTCATTTTCAAAAGTCAACAAAAAGGCACTTTAAGTCAAAGACCATAACATGAGATTGGTAAATCAAAATGACATGGGACCAAAGGCATTGGTTAGATGACTTCAATACCTTTCCAAAATGTCCAAGAACATGATCAAACCTTAAAAATTGAGCAAGATATGCCTTGTGGAAGTTGGGAAATTTTTAGGAATTTTGAAAAGTCAACTTTGCTTCAAATGCCTCAAAATTGCTAATGGGCCACATTTTCTTCCAAGAATCATCATCCAAAAGCTATGCACGACCCATTGACCCAAAGGGGAGTTATTTTCTTATTCTTAATTAATTAATTGAATATTTAATCTATTTAATTCATTTAATCAAAATTAATTACAAGAAAAATACTAAAATAAGGTTTTCAAATCTTTTTGTGCAGTATAATATCTCATCAAGGCCTAAGGATTTCGTGCATGCCCAAAAGAGAAAGATTCCATGCAAATTGGCTAGGTTTCATGATAAAAGATTGAAAAAGATTATGCAAAATCACAAAAAAATCAAAAGCATTGATTCCATGGATATTGGACTTGTTTTGTTGACCTAAAACATTCACATATATGTACACATGATAACCCTAATGCAAAAGACCTTGAAGCTGCGCCTGAAACCAAATACCAACTTTGCAATTTTTGTCCAAAATTCCAAAACTGAAAACACTCATAGGGCGTGATTCAAAGCCTATAATCCATCCAAAAAGCTTGCTGAGGTCTCCCTGAACCTAACTGAATCCTTTTCCAGTCCCCACGCATCAAGAATTGGTATATAGGAGTCAAGCTTTCTCAAACTTTTTGCATAATCGTGTCTCATAATTCATGCCATATTTTTGATTTCTAACGCTTGATTTGTATTAGTTTAATCATTCTGAAGCTAACCATGCCATTCAATTGAGTTTTCGTGCCTTATACATGAATCCACCATTGGAGCTCGCTAGGGTTTCAAAGCTGTAAAATTGGGGTTTCTCTCGTCCGGTAAAATTGAGACACAAGACCTATACCATCGAAACCAGAAGCTCATGACGAATCAATTCCATACCTTGCGATCAATTTATGATAAACCAGGGCCTAATCGCTATTTTTATGTTCTTCATTTAGTGGGGGTTTAAAACCCCCGCTATCTCTTTTTATTTACAGGTAGCAGGAAGAAGATGGAGGACGTGTCCATGGATCATAGGCGCGTTTGAATTTTCGCGCGAAGGACACCGCTAATCATTGTTTTACATTATATTCTTTATTTTCCATATTATATTCCAAACGCGCTAATGGCTCAATTGGCAGGCATATGGCTTGGTAAGCACTGGGACCTGGGTTCGATTCCCAGGTCCCCTCCCTTTCTCAATATATTTTGTTTTAACCTGATTCCATGCAGTTTACGCCCAGAAATCCACCATGCACCCACTATCAAAGCTTGCCAAATGTCTTGGAAGATGAATATGAAGGTCAGGATGGGAGGTCCAGGGAACACTCCAGTCAACGCATGTGCACACGCGCCAGAAAGTCAATATAGGCCTGCATTCCATGGGCCAAAATACTTCCTATATACCTCCAGGATTGGGGTCAACACCCCCATTGGTTTGCATTTTATCTTTCATTCTTTTTATTTTTTCTATTTATTTGTTTTATTTATTTTTAGTTTAATTCATAAATTAATTTTTCATAACATAAAAATACCAAAAAAATCAGAAACTATAAAAATAAAAATATGTTTTAATGTTTAATTCACTAACATTTTTGTAAATAAATTCAACAATTATACTAGTTCTAATTCTAGGTTTTAATTTTAATATTTTTGTAATAAACTAAAAAATGTAGAAATTAGGGTTTTAAGCTTTTATTCTTTTTTTTCCTTTTTCACCATATTTAATAATTAATTATTTTTTTGTAAATAAATTTGCCATTAAATAATTAGGTTAAAACTAGGTTAAATTTAAACATTTTTTTTATAAATTAAAAATAGTTTAGAATTAGGGTTCCACTTTAATTTTCTCATTAAAATTATATAAATACAAAAACTCCAAAAATAATTTCTTTTTCCTTATTTAACTTAATTAATTTCATTAATTCCAATCTAATTTCCTTAAAAGGGTCCAACGCCCTCGCATTCCCGAATTTACTTCTTCTCGCATTTTACTTTTATTTCTTTTTGTGAGTATAATGTATTTATCCCAAAGCCTTGTAATAGATTAATTAGGATATTTATTTTTCCGCATTTTTATTTTATTCAAATCGGGTCTTGGATTTATTTGGCGATGTAGACCCGCGCCTTTGTAATAGCGTAAGACTCTTAATTCTGCACCTTTTAACTGTTAATAATATTGCATGAAAGAATGAATGCCAAAAATAAAAACAAAGCGTAGATCGCCAATGCACGAACAAGACAAATATAACTGAAAATGACACACAAATCACACACCACCCTTAGGGTACGCCTCACTGTTGCCTTGCCCCTCGAAAAGTGGTCGTCGAGTAGAGGATGTTTTAGTAAGTCCTCATGTCCATGAACATGGCATGAGGGTAGCTTCTAAGGTGTCTTCCTATTGCTCTGGTGACCACACTGTTGCCTTGTCCCTCGAAACGTGGTCGTCGACTATAGGACGTCTTAGTGAGTCCTTATGTCCCATTGATCTGGTTGCCTCAAAACAAGTTGCCTCGGAATAGTTGCCTCGGAATAAAAGATCAATGGCATAAGGGTAGCTTCTAAGGTGTCTTACCGTTGCTCGGTGACCACACTGTCCCTAAACTCGAATTGACCCGAACACCTCCAACGGTGGTGCTACCTACCTCTCAATGGTGGGATGGCACTACTTTAAGGACATTTACACAGACGAATTCCTTAGGGTAGGTAGACGACTCATAGATACTTGCTCTAACTCAAAACAAATCAAAACTTCTTTTCACACCGACACCTTTCAAAAAGCTTTCAAAAGCAATTTTTCAAACACTCTTGAGGACTGATACAAGAGTCGAACTGAAATTTTCAAAGAAACTTTTTCAAACCCACTCACACTTGAAAAGCAAACACTTTTGAAAACACAAATGAGCAAGTATCTAAGAGCCCATGGATAACCATGGATAGAAAGGGTGCTAATACCTTCCCTTTCTATAAATCTACCTCCCGAACCGAGAACTAATCTCTATAAGGAATTTTTCTGGGCTTTTGTCCTTTCCATTTGGAGAAAATAAAAGACGGTGGCGACTCTTGCTTCCGCGACATTTCGCGAACCAGCATTAAACAGTCAGTTCCAGATCCACCGATCACAAAAGGTATTAAACTTCATTATGTTTATTCGCAACGGAAAAACTTCAATAACAAATCATTCTCAATTCTCCAACAAGAGTCGTAATTAGCAGTTTTTAGAATTCTACATAATTCATAAATTAAACTCAAAGCAATGGAGTAATACAAATTTCACTCCGAATAAAATAAAACAATCATAGAACCCTCAAGTGTTACGTGTCAGAGAAGACACTTACTCAATCTATTCAAGCTGAGGTACTCTTCAGCTAATCTCGACCTCAAGCTACTTCAAATCATCTATATGTTGCCCATGTAGAGGTAACATTCAAACAGAAATGGTGAGATATCAAAACAATATAAGAGGAAGCATAATAATGAGCAGGTGGAAATTCAAGTACACATTATTATACATCTTTACCTCACACCTTTTCTGGTTCAACATACTAAGAAATACATCAATATAATTAAGTGCATAAACAACACAAACATCCATCGTAACGAGAGTAGAAATTCATTCAATGCTCAAATAGTCAATTACTAATAATCATGCAATGCAGTGAAACTGACACTGACTCAATGCATATGGTACCAATATGGAAAAAACCCTCAACTTAATAAATGCCAACTTGGGGTAACAACGCCAATACAGACCATCTTTCTCCAATACATATCATCTTTCACCAATGCCGACCATCTTTAATGAATGCATGTGACACTGACATGCAACAGCATAATTCCACATTGATTATTCTTACCTATCAATGCCACTCCAATACAGGCCATCATCATCATCATTATCATGCATATCATGTCACACAATCAAAACATTCATGCAACATCATCTTACTCAATCACAATACCAATCATAGCATGTTACTCATGAATATTCATACAAATAGGCATCAACGTTGGCAAAATAATTAGATACTGTATTCCCATTTATTTTTATAGAATATGAAATAATTTTAACTTCGTAATTATCCAAATGGCGCGTCAAACGGACACCCGAGGCAAAAGTTATAGAGTTTTCAATTTTACAAAATTATGTCTAACACAGTGGTAACTGGTTACTGCCATACCAGTAACCGGTTACTATACGAGACATTAACGAATCACATAAAATCCTTCAGCGGTAACCGATTACCTCAATACCAGTAACCGGTTACTGCGCAAGTCAGTAGCTCTATTTTTCAAAGTCTGCCAGTGATAATCGGTTACTGCATTACGGTAACCAGTTAATGCGTAACATGGTATCCTATTTTCCTCAATTTTTCATGTGGTAGCCGGTTACCACCAGACCAGTAATCGGTTACCACTGTTGCAGAACTCAAAAATCTACAACTTTTCCAAATGCGATTTTCAATGTTTCAACACCAAAATTCTTAGTTTTTCCAGCAAAAACTATCTTTCAATCATGCTAATTATTTACCAACACATACCTAACGATTCCAACCAAAACACATCATCAATTTCACAAACAATCATACAAAAAAAGCATCAAAACTCAACAATGGGAGAAAACACCAAGAACACCAATTAGGGAGAAATCAAAACATACAACCATGGGATCTAAACTCCACCATACCCCATATTAGAAAACCCATTATAGTGTTAGAATCCCCCCTTACCTTAGACTTTTGTTGATTCCTGATTCCTACGGTGAACCTTCTTGCCCTAGCTTTGAGTGCTCTTTCTCCTCTTCTCACTTCTATGCTTTTTCACTATTTCTACGTTCTAACTCTCTTCTCTTCCCAATCTCTTTTTATTCCAACACTAACTTAAATATTCTCAATTAAATAATTATTTAATAAATTCTCCAATAATAATAATAATAATAATAATAATAGTAATCCTATTATCCTACTAATAATCCTATTTAATTATTATAAAATGATAATAAATCTAATATTTAATCCAAATAATACTAGTAGCTAATTATCTCTCTCACCCCCTTGTTTCTACATTTTAAGTCATACACCCATATCACCTCAACTTATATAATTTCTAAATCCTCTAATTCCCGCAATTTGCATCACAACATATCATAAAATATTCACCAATGCATACAAATACATCGCATCATCTAATTTTTAAATAAAATAATTCTAAATAATTCAGGGTGTTACAACTCTCCTCCACTTAGAATATTTTTGTCTCGAAAATCCACTTGATACTAAAAACTCCGGATACGACTCTCCATCCTTCCTTCTAACTCCCACGTCATGTTTTGCGTCATTTCAAGTATCACTAACCAACATCCCACTTAGTCAACCACCATGATCCCACAAAATTCCTTGCTATCGGATTATGAACGCATTGGTTTGTCTCACTCCCTGTCCCATTACCTTAGTGTATTACGGTGGTAGAACTGACTTGTTTTACGTTTTATCGCAAATGCTCCAAATAGCAAGAGTTTCCACCGAATTTTCTTTTATTCAATAAGGAAAGGGTGAAAAGAACAGGAAAGACCTTCGAGAAATTTCTGAGTTCGGGGGGGTAGGTTATGAAAAAGGAAGGTGTTAGCACCCTTTTCATTCGTAGTTATCTATGGGCTCTTAATCGCTAGCTCACTTTAAAAAGGCTTTGTGTATGTGTTTGTTTGAAAATATTTGGAAAAATGCCTAAGTACGACAACTTTGTAATGATTCTTGTATCGGTTAAGAATGCGTACAAAGTGTTTATTTTTTGAAAATATTTCAGAAAAGTGTTTTGTGTGAAAAATATGTTTTGAAAAGTGTGAGCAAGCGATTATGAGCTATCTACCTACTCAAATATATTTTGTGTTATTTTTCCTCCTCCTTTAGATAGTGCTATACTACCATTAGTTAGTAGGAAGCCCATCGTTGAATATGAAGGGACAGAAGCGGGTCATCGTACAGTCATAAAGGTAACTCGTAAGGGCGATTTAGCAATGTATCATGAGGGACTAAGATCGTTTACCGAAGGCAGCATCGAGTGGGACCCATCGAGGGACTACGATCTTTTTAATCAAGGGTCTTTGCTAAAGCGTCCCCACGTTCGAGGGACATGACTGTTTTCTGAGGCAACAAGTGAGGTTACCCTAGAGGTGCGTGTGTGAAGAGTGATTCAATTCAGTTTATTTATCTTGCATTTAGGGTTTTCTATGTTTGCTTTTATATCTTGCCATACAATCCTATTAAGCTAAACAATTATGAGAAAAATGTGGTAAATTGCAGAAAGTAAAGGCAGAAATTAAAGGGTCCTACGCTATTACAAAGCTTCAGGAAAGGGGATACAAGCAGCAAAATCGGGGGGGGGGGGGGGGGGGGGAGGGGGAAGAGAGTAAAACCCTAATTTAAACTATTATAGACCGTAGCAGTTACATAATCGGAAAAAGAATGTGAAAATAATAAAGTACGTGAAGATTGTAAAATAAAGGGAAAAAGAAAATTATTTTATGCTTTTGATAGAAAAAATGATTTGATGATTAACCTAAAACCTAGTTAATTTTAATTAATTAAGAAAAAGAATTGATTAATTAAGAAAACCCTAAATTAATTTTGATTAAAAGAAAATTTAGGGAAAAACCTAAAAAAACTAAGTTAATTAATTAAATGAAAAAAGTTAAATTAATTTAATTAAAAAAATTAGTCAAGTTAATTAATTAAAAAAAACCTAAGGTCTAAATTAACTTTTATTAAGAAAAAAAGTTAATCTAATTATGTTTTTAAAAAATAAAAATAATTTAAATAAAATAAAATATAAAAAATTGAGACTGGGCCTGTATTGAAGCAAACCGGGGGTATGAGGAAAGAAATTCACTAGGCCTAAAACAACAAGCCCAAAATGGATGCGTTGGATCCAGTGTGGCTTCCAAGGAGGGATCACCATGGTCCAGCAGATCTGGGGCGTCAGATATGAACTTATGGAGATCTGATGGTGATGAGATGAGGCGCACGGTGGATGCATGAGGGTTAGCTACGTTGAATCTGCAATAGAACAAAAATATGAAAAACCAAATACAAGAGGCAGGGATCAAACTTGTGCCCTAGTATAACAATACCTTATCATGCACGCTTCAACCGCTGGGGCGGATGTACATCCATTAACCTAAATGAATTAAAACATATATAATATACAAATGAACATATTGACCGGAGAGGCGCCAGTAGCACAAAATTACAAATTTGCTCAATTTGGAATTCATGCATTCTCTCAAAATTGCCCAACTTGCAATGATAACAACTCTCCCAGTTTCCATCTTTTAAAGGTGATTTGGAACTTTTTAGAAATATCAAGATGTCCTCTACAATCTCTATGTTTATAGTTTTTGCTTTTGAAGACTTTATCTTGATGTAAGTTGCCTTGACAAAAAGTTTCTTTATGTTGACTTTTGAAATGACCTATAATGTATTGGCTTATATTTCTCAAATGAAGCATTTTTGGACTTGATATTGGAGAGAAAAAATTGTAGAGAATTGAATTCCCTTAAAAATGAATTGTGGTTTGGGAAAAGATGATGAAGCATGTGAAAATTATGCTTGGTCAAAGTTCAATTGACTTCTCCTAAGGAAACCCTAATTTGGCAACTTTTGAATTTTGATGATTTGAGAGATTTTCTTGAGAAATCATGATTAAAATTTTTTCAAATGATGAACGTGACTTCAAAACCTTGGTGTTGACCAAAAATATTGAGGTTTGACTGTATGTTGACCATAGTTGAGTTTTTCCCAATAGAGTTGATTTTCAATCATCTGAGCCATTGACTGAGCAAACTTTTGATGCAAGACTTAAAATTTGTCACGAGCATTCATAGGGACATATGAAGAAACATGAAAACCAACTGAGACCTTGGAAACCCAATCTTCTTTGATAAATACAAAACCCTAGTTGTGAGTCCATTGCTTAGGAGGAGAATTTGTCTGATCGATTCTTGAGCCACCTTGAGCATTTGAGAACCCTAGGAAAATGTCTTGAAGAAAATGAGAGGGAAAATTTTGAGGTACAACAGATGCCTCTGTTAAATATTCTTAAACTTGAAGAGTAAGATTGGCATGTCCGCCATTCGTGACTTGAAGGTGGAAGATGATTAAACACTTAAGTGCCAAGAAATTTGCACTTGCCTGTGCAAGAAGTAATGTTATTGGTTGATAATATTGCTCGAATGGGCTTAAAGGTGCCATTCGGAGAGATGACAGAATCTCGTTGGACATGGGCTTGCAGATGCCATGCAAAGTAACTGTTAATAGGAGTGTTAGAATGATTCTATGCCCGACTGTATCTGAGAAGTATACTAGAACCTGTGTTGCAAGGAGTCTATGCCTAACTATATCCAAATAATTGTCAGAATGAATCGCCGCTTGATTGTATCTGAAGAATGCTTTCCAGAATGACTCTCTGGGGAAGGTCTTTTGAGTAACTACTTGTCATATTTAGTCTCTGAGGGAAGTGTTTTCCAGATTTAGTCTCTGAAATAAATACTTGTCCTGTATATAATTGCCCCATCCTATTTTGGGAATTGATCTACAATTTGTTTTTGTTGGTAAACCCATCCTATTTCTGGAATTCATACCACCTGGTGATAGACATAGTCGCCCCGTCATGTTTCGAGAATTGATCTTCACCTGGTCATAAAGATAGAAAGATAGTTTTCTCGTCCTATTTTGGGAGTTAATCTTTGCTTGGTCGTATAGATAGTTTCCCTATCCTGTTTCGGGAGTTAATCTCTAACTTGTTCAAGTAGATAGTCGCCCCGTCCTGTTTCAGAAATTGATCTACAATTTGCTTTCACAGATACTTGCCCTATCTTGTTTCAGGGATTAATTTGTGTCTGGTCATCTTGAGAATTACCCTATCTTGTTTCAGGAAATAACTTGGGACCTGCTTTTTGTTGGTCATAGAGATAGTTACCCCGTTTTGTTTCGGGAATTAATCTCTGACTTGGCCACATAGATAGTTGCTTCATCTTGTTTCGAGAATTAATCTTAGACATGTTTGAGAATTGTTGATGATATTAGTCTATTTGCAGACTTTACCTAAAAAGATAAAGAGTTAGATGTATGCAATGTCATGATGTATGAAGTGCATTCTATAATGATGTTCTCAAAGTAAACGAGAGTGTTATATGTGTTTCGTATGCATATGTTATGATATTTGTAAATGATGTATGAATGTGAAATGTCGTTGAAGTGTATTGGTAGTTTTGTATAACATCTCTGACTTGGGAAAATAAATCCATGACTGTTTCCGGGGATGAAAAATATGTGTAATCTTCAATCTTGTCTAGAATGTCTCCGTTGGGAATTCCTGTTTTCTATTTGAGGAAACTCCGCTGGTGTAGTGGTAGAAATTTTGAGACTAAGCCATTGGATTGACTTGACTCGCCCAGATGAAATAAAAATCTCCACCATGCTTTATTGTTTCCAAAGGAATGGGAAAAGAGCGAATAACCCAAAAAGAGGGGGAGAGAATCTAAGTTCGGGAGTTGGTTATGCAAAGGGAAGGTATTAACACCCTAAACATCTACGGTACTCTGCAAGAACCTCTTTGTATATTTGTGTATTTTGGCTATAAATGTTGTATAAAAAATAGATGGTTGAGGTGAGAAAAGAAATATATTTTTTCACAATTTTTTTGCACCCGCCGCGGTTCGGAACCTTTAGTGCCTACGTACCACCTTCCATGCAATAGGGGATCAGGGTACTTGTAGTTCACCTTTAAAATTTAAAAACACAAGTGTGTTGGTTAATTTTAAGAGATAAGACATCATCGTCATATTCGTGTGGAAAATATACTTACTACCCACGATTATGAGAAAGGAGAATTTATGTCATATCAAAGTGGATGATATAGCTTGCATTTTAAAATTAACAAAGCCCCACTCAACACCCAAGTGGAAAATATCTCACATCACTACATATTGTAGAAGTATAGTGGCTCGCAACACTACAAGGATCGACAAGAGTCTAATCTTTTGAGAAAAAATTTAAGGTAAAAAGCCAAAGTGGAAAGTGGTTTGAATGAGATTGTTTGACTTTTAGTCTTCTCACAAAAAATGTTAAAGTATTGTTAAGTTGGTTAAAGTTTTATTAAGAAAACAATTTTGAAAATGCATGGGCCTAAGTCCAAGTTTATTGTGAAAGTGGTTCAAGTTTAAAAACAAGAAGTTTTGAAAAGGAGGGAGAATATTTCTTGAAGTTAAATAAAATGGGAGGAGATTAAGGGACTATCCTAAAGCATAAGGTAAAATCTAGGGATAAGAACCTTCTAACCAACAAGAAGCCCACTTGACATAATGAGTCAATGTATAATTCTCATCCTTTGGATTGAAACCACACTAGAAAAGATATTAAACCTCTTAAGATTACCAACTTCAAATGCATTAAGTCTTCACAAAAATTGGGCAGAGTAACGGCTGTATACAGATGAATTCCCAATCACAGGAAAAGCATATAATCAGAATAACCTACACACAAAGAAAACAAACAACCCAATGTCTCGGGGTAAAACCCAAGCACTCAAGAAAAAATGGAAATAGAAATCACAAAGTCTCAAGGTAGGTTAAGGTCTGTACTCCTAAGTCCAAGAATTCCATAAGTCCATTATGCCAAGGATAGTAACCAAATAGTCCAAGTAACATTAAAGTTTTTTATTGTTCAAGTTGGTTATTAATTATCTTCAAAAAATAAAATGAAAGCTCAAGTGAGCAAAATAAAATGACAAAAAGATAAAAGCTCAAGTGAGCAAAGATGAAAGTAGCATGAAATGTAAATGCTAAAATAAATGGTGCATAAAGGTAAATGCGTAAAGTAAAAGCATAAACATAAAAGTCAATTGTTAATGGGTTAGAAATTAGAGATTAGTTGAATGACCATCTTGAATCTTGCATTTGAAAACTCATTAGAAAATTGATAAAATCAAAGCCTCTCAATAACAAGTTTCATTATCTTTTTGTCAGGTATATCATTCATTTCAAATTCTTGAGGCGACAACAAATGATCAACGATGCTTAAATGATTCACTTAAATCTAAAATTTATGAATATTCATTAGAGGATTGATAAGACCAAATCATCCTAACAATGAATTTAAAGGTTATTGGATCAAATGTTTCAAATTAAACATACTTGGTCTTGCAAACATAGGTTTGGACCATGAACGATCATCTCTCGAATCGGGACAAAATTTAGCGCTATGTTAAGCAATCGTAAGTGGAATTATGTAGAAGTAGCACCTATTTTGAGGCCGGTCAATAGCAATCTATGTGCCATATGTTTTGAGAGATGATATGTAGATCATCCTCTAACAACATGTACCACATGTAAGAAAAGGATAAGATGAAGAGGGAGGGGAAATATTTGAATCAAAGATTTTGATCAAACTATCATTAAAATCATCCATCCATTTTAGTGGAGTTAAACTCAACACCCAAGATCCAATGATGTTAATGAAGTTCATGATCACCAATCACATAGCCAGAATATATTAAAAAAATAAATTGCATTTAATGCACAAAATACAAATGAAAAATGATTTTTAAATGTTTTTTAATGGAAATTGTGATACGGTAGGAGAACTGACCTGAAGGTTTTGCGTTTGATTGCAAATGTTGCGGTTAGCAAGAGTCGCCATTGACTTTTATTTTATCCAAAAGGAAAGGTAAAAAAGCACAAGAAATACCTTTGAGATTGTTTCTTGAGTTTGGGGGGTAGATTATGAAAAGGGAAGGTATTAGCACCCTTTTAATCCATGGTTTTCCATGGGCTCTTAGTTACTTGCTAGATTACTTGCTTTTGTTTGAAATTGTGCTTTTTGTGTGGTTTTGAAAGTATTTTGTAAAAGAGGTCATTGTTTAGGCAACCTTTGTAATGATTCTCGTTCGTAAGAATGTATACAAAGATGTTTGTCTTTTTGAAAATGTTTTCAAGTTTGTAAGATGTTTTGAAATGTGTGTGTTTGTTTTAACAATAGCAGGTATATTTGTTTGAAATGGACAAGTAACCAAAAGTAATCTACCTACTCAAATGTCTTTCTTGTTCATTTTCTTTTCCTTTGATATTGTTGTCTTACCATTGATTTGGTAAGCAACCCTATCTTTGGATGTAAACGGGACGGGAGTGGGTCATCGTATAACCATGATTAGCAATGTTGCAAAGTATCTTAGCATTTTGAGGGACTAAGATCATTTTTGTAAGGCAACTTTTAATAGCGTCATTGAGGGACTATGATCTTGTTTTTTTGTTTGTTTTGCTAAGATACCTTACATGCGTAACATGGCCATTTTGTTCAAGGCAACCAAGTGGAGTAACCCTAGGGGTGTTTGTGTGCAAGTGTGTCATTTTCATGCTTGATTTTATCTTGAATTAGGGTTTTCTATTTGATTGGTTTTATCTTGCCATACAAACCCTAATTATTAACATGTTATATATAAAGCAATAAATTACGGAAAGTAAATATACTACGCTATTACAATCATTTGGGGATGGGGTGTACAAATTTACAAATGGGGATTGCAAGAAATTAAAGTCCTAATCATCTATTACAACCATATTGAATAGCCATGAAGAAAATATGTGAAGCATGTAAAAATAAAGAAAAATGAAAGGAAAAGAAAACATTTTGGATCATTATGTGTCGACACATGCCGTAAAATCAAGCTTCTCGAACGCACTTTTTTTTTGATGAAGACAAATCATGATTGATAAAGAAGGCAAAAATTATTGATCAAGCTAAAAGCCTATTTGGATGAAGTCTTTGGTTTAAGCGCTTAGCAAATTTCAAGGTATAATGATAATACTTACCTTGAACTTAAGATATAGATGCTCAATGGTCAAAAAGAAACATTTTATATTGTCCAACTCTTTATTCAAGTTTTTTCAAAGCAAAAAATCAATTTTTATTTGAGTGCCATCGATTTGCATGTTAGTGCAATCGATTGCATGCTTCAGTTTTTCAAAACATTGGCTACTGACTTCCAGTGCAATCAATTTGCATGGTTGTGCAATCGATTGTACACTCAAAATATTTGGAAATCTTGCTACTGGAGCCTGGTGCAATCAATTTGCATAGTTGTGCAATCGATTGCACACTTAAAATATTTGGAAATGTGGCTACTAGAACCCTGTGCAATCAATTTGCATTAAGGATGCAATTGATTTCCTGCTGTATGGTTTTGAAAAAACAGCAGCCTTACACCTGCCTGTTCATGATACTATTTCATGGAAAACTTTTCACTCAATCTTGGCAATTGTTCATGATTTTTTTCACAAACCTTTTCTTCAAAGGTCACTGCATTTTAGTCTCAAAAATGAACCAAATGATGATGATTGAAATGAAGGGTTTAAAGTTAAGGAGACTTACCTTGCAGCTAGAATTTATGTTTTGAGCTTGAGGTGTTGCCTTGTTGACTGTTATGACCTTTTTCAGTTATGAGATTTTTTTGAGAGTTTGTCAACAAAACTTATGGTTTTATTTCTCCTTTTTTTTTCTCTCCCCTTTTTCTCTCTCCCTTTTTTTTGCAAATGCTCCTTCTATTTATAGGCAAAGGACTTGTGAACAAAAGCTGAATAGGTTTATAAGACAACATGTTATGGTTTGGTTGGGATGTAAGTATCAAACTATGTCAAGTACTCCATGGTTCCAAGATGAAGTACCAAAGTTGATGGTTTAGAGGGGTTGATTTCCATGTTTTATGGTGGAGTAAAATCAGAAACAAACAAAGTATGGGCTCAAGAAAAGTTTTGTACAAAAAGCTTGCTTTTCAAGAATAGCAATTGTGCCTTTATGCCATAAATGGAAAGATCCTTTGGACAATGGCTTAAACACTTGGGTAATAGCTCAAAAGTGGGTGTAAACATTAAATTATGTAGAGATTTGCAAGCAAGAGGGCCTACAACATAAGATTATGCAGCATAGCATAAGGGTTTTGTTATGTGTTCTTCAATAGAATGACTCGCAAATCAAGGGTGGATGCCCAACTTCATGCCCTTGAATCTCCTAGCTCAAGTATGATAAATTAATGCTCTTGGATGTTTTGGAAAGCTTGAAACATCCTCTATAACTTCCATGTTGACCACTTTTGTTAAATCAAACTGGAACTTGATGGAAATTGACCAAGAAGTTAGGATAAAAACCTGTCCAAACCTGTTGAAAAATTCTCTAAGTGTTAATTCAAAAATGCCATGGCTTCACGAATTTATAACTCAAAATCCAAACATTTCCAGAAAAAGTCCTGCTCTACAATGCTTTAGATCTCATTGAGATCTACAACTTTTATGTTGGAGGTTTTCCTTGAATTATCTTGCATCATGGCAAAAAATTGGCATGAAGTGGTGAAATTATCATGTGTAAAAACACTTAGAAAATTTCTAAGTCTTGAAAATCTTGACTTTTCAAGTTGACTTTTCAAGTTGACTTTTGACTTTCTTAACTTCTTGATAATGAAGCTTGATATTTTTGAATATCTTGATGAATTGTGATATTTAAAACTTAATGTTGACCAAAAATTCAAAGTTTGAATTTTGGTGCTACAGTTGACTTTTTCACCAATACGGCTGATTTTAGGTCATCTGATTAATTAACTGAGCAAAAATGCGATCCAAGACCTGAAACTTGACATGAGCAATCTTGAGAGTCCAAAACGATCCATGAAAGTCAAATGGGGCATTAAAAGTCCATTTGTCCTTTTGCAAACTCAACCCTTAATTTTCAGTCATCAGTGCTTGAGGAGATGTCTTGAGCTGATCAAACTTAGTGCAGTCTTGAACCAAAGGAGATCTTGTGAGATATTAATTGAGAAATGAGAGGGCAAAATTTGGGGTACAACAAAAATAAAAGGCAAAATAGCAAATTATATTCCAAGTATCAAAGAAAAATTAAAAGAGACCATAGGAAAGTCAGAAATGATCTCAAATATTTTTATAAATTTTTTTGTAATTTTTTTAACAGAAAAAACAATTTTGAATTAATTAAAATCATTCAAATAAATGGAAAAAGGATAAAAAATAATAGAAGTCAAAATGAAATTTTAGAAAAATTTCAGAAAACTAGAAATACTGAAAATGATTTTTATAAAAAAATTTAGAATTTAAAAATATCAAAAAGTATTTTTAAATAATTAGAAACAAGTCAAAATAAGGAAAAAAATTATAAAAAATATCAAATCAAATAATAAAATCATGAAAAAATAAAAATTAGAAAGATAATATTCTAAAATATTTTTGTGAATTTTTTCATAATTTTTGGACCAGAAATGAATTTTCTATGGATTTTTGAAGTTTAAAACAAATAAATATAAAAACTAGAAAATAAAATAAAGCCAAAAAAATGTGAACCACTAGATCATTGTCAAAATGTGTTAGTAAGTAGATCCAAGGGATCTAACACGCTGTGCATGATATGGTCACTATTGAAAATTACACCAAATCAATTATTAAATCAAATTTTAATAAAATAAAAGGAAAAAAATATGGTTCATTGGATGAAAAGTCAAAACGTGTTAGTAAACAGATCCAAAGGACCCGACGCGATGTGCATATCATGGACCCTCATCCAAAACACGCTTGAATCAAAAAATAAACAGCCAATGAAAATAAAACAAATGTCCAATGTTCATTGGTTGAAGAACGACACGTAGGTCGTCTTCAACCTCCAGACACCATGCACATGGGAATTTCTGAGATTCTTCAAACGAAAACGTTAAAATCTCGGGCTAATATAATTGGATTCATCTCTTCAAGACAATCCTAACCTCACCCACACAAAAAATTTATATAAACTGAGCAAAGAGAAAAATGCAGAAAACCAAAAATAATAGCGAGCACTTTAGGTTAGGATTTCTTACTCAATTCTCAACAATTTTAAAAATTGTAAGAATCACAAGGATCAGAAGGATGAGTAGAGTAGAATAGGATTTTATTTGGAATGATTTGGTTCAGAAAACTACATGAACGAGGCTCACGAAAATGGCTCTGAAAGTGAACTTCTGTGACTCAAAATATGGCTCGATTTGCTTGGTTTAAGTGTTGGAGAGTTTGTATGTTTATGGAGGATGATGAATATGTAAAGAAATTATGAAGAGAAAGCTTGAAATTGTGAAACAGAATTTCAAATTTCTTAGTTGTGAATGAACTTTGGCAGGGTGTATTTGGCTCTCAAAGCTTGTGTAAGTGAGTTCAATATGGTCATTCATTTATAGGGAAGTGAATGAGAATGAGAATTGAAAGAATTAGTGGGGTTTGGAGAGAAATCGTGAGAAGTCATGAACATGAAAAACGTGTGACTTGCTTAGCATCAAAGCTCACTCAAACCTTGTGTTTCAAGGCTCTAATCCACTTTGGCAAGTTGTTTAAACATGTTTAGATCAAAAACGCGCGCTAATTTGGTGTACAGAAGCTGGATTATGGATTTCAAATTCTGACTTTGGAGAAAACTTTAGTTTCAAGGTACCATCTTTGAATCCATGGTGTTCACAGCTCAAGGGGTCTCAAGGCATGATTCTTGAAGCATTTGAAAGATAAGGTCACAATCTTTACAATGTGAAAATAATTATATCAAATGGATGCTTGAGATAGGAGTTGTAATGAGTCAACGTTGAGAAAAAAATGCTGGCTTTTTGTACTTAGAAAAATTCTAAGTTTTTTCTTCAAAGGTGACCTATAATGTTTTGAGTTCAAATAAGGTCTTCCTACAAAATTAAGCTTTAATCATTGATTCTAGATTGAAGTAGACTTCCCAAAGAGCATTGTGAAACTTGAATCACTCAAAAATACCAATTATTGAAAAAGTTATGGCCTTGTAAAATTGGTGAAGATTCATGAGGTGACCTATAATCTTTTAAGTTCTTAGGGCATCTTCCACTCATTTTAAAGCTTCGCACATAAAATAAGAGTTAAAGTTCACATCCTTAAGATCATTATGAAAAAATAATGGACTCAAGTATATAAAAATTGACCAAGTTATGATCTTTTGAAGTCCCATATAGGAATTTGATGGCCTATCTAGAGGACTTGTAATCTTTCTTCATCATTTGGCATCTTCCACATGAAATTTTCTTGAAACTCTTGAAGTGATTAGTTGATAACCATTTAAAGAGAAGCACATATTTGGGAACACTCAAAAATCTCAAAAGATGGACAATATATAGCCCTTAGAAGTTCAAAACGCTAGCTCCTCAAGCACCAAAATGGCTTGGAACCCCTTTCAATTTTGACAAACTTTCTTGCACAATTACTTTTTACATGTGAATAGAAGTTGTTGTGGATGATAATAATAAATTGTATCAATAATAACCACTTTCAAATTTTAAGAATTGAGAGAGTTATGCACTTGCGATCAAGAAATCAAGAACTTATTCAATTAGGTCAAACTTCTTCAATCAACCCTTGTATATTTTGACTTTCTTTGACAAATTGAGGCATGATAAATCATAGCAGACCTTGCCATGCTATTAATTTAAAGCATCTTTAATGATGAAGCTTGAATCTCAATGAAGTTTTGTTGAAGGAGGCATGGAAATAAACTCATGAACCTATAGATCAACTTGATGAAATGTGTTGTGATCTCACCTATAGCATCATCAATTAGAGCAAACATTCATTTTATTTGTTAGTCAAAAATTAATCAATACAAAACATATATGTCCACAATATACAATTCAAGGTGCTTGGTAATTCCTCATGAGCAAACCTAAAGATAGGGAGAAGAACCAAAACCCTAGTGTAATCTTGATATGATTGAGTTGATATGAGACGATAGAGGAATCTTAGGGGCAAAAATTGGGGTACAACATCTGCCCTTATTTAAGTGTCTTATATCCCGAGATACGAAGGTTAAAATCTTCGTGTCGACGTGATTGAAGATACTTAAATATAAAATAAGCCCTATTTTTGGCCCTAAGATACCATGCACTGCTTATGATTGTGCATGCAAAGAAACATATCCAAAGGTGTTACGGAACGCCGCTGGGGAAATAGAAAATAAATATCAAAAGGAAATTCGACCAGAAAAATAAATCACTAGTGAACAAAATACTCGACTCTATTTGGATAAAGCCCAAGGAGGAGATAAAGTAGCATCAACTAAAATATTGAGGGGAGAAAATAAAGGATAATCGTGATCGACAAATAGCCACGAACTATCCACTCGCTGAGAAGATAGCAAAAAAGGTAACATCGACCCACAAGGGGGGAAGAAATTGTTGGATAATACCTGCTAACACCAATATTAGGGTAGGTCATAAATGGCCAGCATCAATACTTATGACTGGACACATGTGAACTTCTTTAGAGCAAAATGAATCTCAATGATGAATTTTATCCCATAATGACAAGACTACCATTCATCGGAGTACAAATATCAACACCAAACTATCTCCCATAATGACGAGACTACCATACATTGGAGTAACAAAACTCAACAACAAACTATCTCCCATAATGACGAGACTACCATCCATTGGAGTATAAATCTCAAAACAAACTATCTCCCATAATGATGAGACTACCATCCATTGGAGTAACAAATATCAACAATAAACTATCTCCCATAATAACGAGACTACCATCCACTAGAGTACAAATCTTAACAATAAACTATCTCCCATAATGACGAGACTAACATCCATTGGAGTACAAATCTCAACAACAAACTATCTCCCATAATGACCAGACTACCATCCATTGGAGTAACAAATCTCAACAATGAACTATCTCCAATAATGACGAGACTACCATCCATTGGAGTAACAAATATCAATAATAAACTATCTCCCATAATGGCGAGACTACCATCCATTGGAGTAAAAAATCTCAACAACGAACTATCTCCCATAATGACAAGACTACCATCCATTGGAGTACAAATATCAACAATGAACTATCTCCCATAATGATGAGACTACCATCCATTGGAGTACAAATCTCAATAATGAACTATCTCCCATAATGACGAGACTACCATCCAATGGAGTAACAAATCTCAACAACAAACTATCTCCCATAATGACGAGGCTACCATCCATTGGAGTAACAAATGAATCTTCCCTGGGAACTAACAAACTTACTGGGGAAAAATAGGTTGCTCAAATAAAGAGATATGCCACTTGCTGTTATGAGAAGGAAGTGCAACAATGCTGTTGGGAAATGAATCTTGACTTCCCTGGGGAAGTGCCGATACAGTCTTGCTGAGGAGATAAAGTCTTCTCGTGAAAAATAAATGCACATCCTCAAACCAGAGCTCAAAGTCTACAGAAAACATAATAATAAAGTCGCCAAGGACCACAATCTCAAACCAGAAATAAACTGGAGTGAAACTGTCAATCAAGACAACACCTAATGAGAAATAAACCCAAAAGGGAAAAAACGGATCTAACCAAATAATGATCCGAATAAGAAGGTTAAAGCAAAATTCTTCCAAGAGGGATAATTCCGTGGGGAAATTGAAAAAATATACACTTTTTGCTTAAGGTCAACACTCTATTGGAGAGAGGGTAACATAACTCTGCAAGACATGACAATATGCCCACAAAAACATCAATGAATTCAAATGAACAATAAATGTTAAATTCAACTATGCATGATGTATGTATGAATGTATGAATGGTATCATGTATATGCTAACAACACAGGCATGCAGCACTGGGAATAACCAGACAGAACCAACTTGGGTAAAGTCAACACTCAGCTAATTCACATCCAGGAGGAAAATTTCACAAGAAAGTAAGCACCAATTGAGGAAACAAAATCCTATCTCACAACTTAACTTTATTGGAAAGAAACACAATCCGAAAGTAATCAAATCAAAACAATAAGTCAGTATAAATACAGTGATATAACATCCTTCTCCAGGCTTCACCAGGGAACATCACACGCACCTCAATGGGGAAAGCAATATCTCAATGTTTAGACTTCCACTGGAGATTATAATACTGACTTCACTAGGGAAGATGAAACTACGTTATCGAGATATCAACTGGGGATCTCGTATTGATTTCGTTGAGGAGGACCAAACCACATTGTCAAGGGAAGCCTAAAACATATTCTTCAATACCAAGAGTGACATTTACTCAAATTTATCTGGGGAGGAATTATGAAACCACATAAGGATAATAAATTTCAGAGAGAAACATTATCTCAGCTTTACTTGGGGATTTACAAAGTCAAACAATACAGCAAGAAATCATAATTATGAGGATTTTAAATCAAACCCAGCGCTTGGCGGGAGAAAACCCAAAAAGTTGACAATTGTTTCAACACTTATTAGAAAAGATATTTCCCTTGTCTAGTTGCCTGGGAAACAAACAACAATAAAAATGCCAACACTGCAAAAGGGCGATGTTTTGCAAATGATTCCACCTTAGTACACAAAGGGAGAAGGAGCTTTCATCATAGGAGCGAAGATCCTTACTCGGGAATCTGGGATTGCGAATCCAACACCGTACCATACATCAATTGGTATCATTTCCAACTATTCGAGAAACAAGAAGAAGATCATACACATATCAGCGAAAGCGGCCTGAAAGAACTTTCTTGGGGAATATTTACTTCCAAAATTTCAGAGTTCGTCCATCCTTGGAATGACCATTTTTGTTTTCCTTGAATCACGAAATCTAAAGTAAAAATTAATTTGTAAATTCTTTTCAAAAATAATTTTATCATTAAATCTCTTTATTTTGAAAATTACTATCAATAATAAATGGAGTCTTTGTAAGCAGAATAAAACAAGAATTGCAATGAATTGGAAAAAGCTCAAATTTTATTAACACAATGGTAGTCTACGAATGGCGAGACCCCATATATGATTACAAAGTTTGGAAAATGGTAATATATTGGAAAAGATACATTGAAATACAATGACCACTATTCTCCCTAACAACTTTGAATTCCTGAGTAGCGGCTCCTGTTGAAGTCTGGTGAGGATCCGAGAAGATTGTTGATTCAATGATCAAGTCTTGTTTGACGCAATTACTTTCCAAGAAATCCCTAACTTTTGCATAGGTTTCCCTTGTGGGTTTTCAACCTAGAGGGAAGAATCTATTCTATTTGTGTCTCTTACTTTTGCCTAGACCTCCCTTTTGGATTTTCAGCCTACCGAGATGCTCTTTTTTGCCTAAGCTGCCCTTTCGGGTTTTCGACTTAGGGAGCTGTTATTTTTATTTCTTTAGGTGAACTACTTCTTGACTGCATCAGCATTTATAGGACGTGAGAACTCCTCATCGTCCATAGTTTTAAGAATTAGTGCACCACTAGAGAAGGCTTTCTTGACAACATACGGACCTTCAAAATTGGGAGTCCACTTGCCCCTAGAATTAGCGTTAAAAGACATGATCTTCCTGAGCATGAGGTCTCCTTATCTAAATTCACGAGACTTGACCTTCTTATCAAAAGCTTTCTTCATTCTCTCCTGGTATAATTGACCATGACACAAGGCCATCATTCTCTTTTCTTCAATCAAATTCAATTGGTCAAACACGTTATGTACCCATTCAGCCTCTGACAATTTGGTTTCCATTATCACATGTAAAGATGGAATCTCAACCTCAACGGGGAGCACTGATTCCCTACCATACACAAGAGAGAACGGGGTTGCCCCTGTTGAAGTGCAGATGGATGTACGATATCCTTGCAAAGTAAAAGGGAACATTTCATGCCAATCATTATAGGTAACAACCATCTTCTGGATGATCTTATTGATGTTTTTATTAGCAGCTTCAACAACCCCATTAATTTTTAGCCTATAGGGAGATAAATTGTGATGGACAATCTTTTTCACACAGTTCTGTCATCATCTTGTTATTCAGATTCAAGCTGTTGTTAGTGATAAACCTTCTTGGCACACCATACCGACATATAAGATTGTTCTTGATAAAGCGTACTACCACCTGCTTAGTAACATTAGCGTATGAAGCTGCTTCCACCCATTTGGTGAAGTACTCTATTACCACCAAGATAAAACGATGTCCATTCGATGCCTTAAATTCAATCATTCTGATCATATCAATACCCCATACAGAGAAAGGCCACGGGGAAGAAATAACATTGAGAAGTGTCAGAGGCATATGAAATTTTGTCAGCATAAATCTGGCATTTATGGCACTTCTTTGCAAATTTGTAATAGTCAGATTCCATTGTTAGCCAATAATAATCTGCCCTAAGTATCTTTTTTGCCATCGAATGTCCATTAGCATGAGTGCCAAAGGAACCTTCATGGATTTCATGCATCAATATGTCTACTTCGTGTCTATCCACGCATATGAGCAAGACCATGTCATAATTTCTTTTGTATATCACATCTTCATTAAGGAAAAAGCTACTTGCCAACCTTCTCAATGTCTTTCTATCTTTGTTCGATGCACCAGCCGGGTATTCATGAGTATGGAGAAAATGCTTAATATCATAATACCAAAGTTTTTCGTCTGACGTTTCCTTTGTTGAAAACACATGAGCTGGTCTATCCATACATTACACTGTGATACGCGGCACATCGTTCCAAGTATTTAATTGATACATAGAAGCCAAAGTGTTAAAGCATTTTCCATCTGGTTCTCATCTCTGGGAATATGATGGAATTCAATTTTATTAAAGAAGGGTAATAATCATGCAGTAAAAGGGATATGTAACCCATGAGGCATAATGATCACGACACCAATTCCTTTCCCATAAGCATTTACAACTCCGCCAAACACCATGCCCCATCGGGATTCAAGATCAGGACCTTCCCCAGGAAAAGGTTCATCACAATCTTTTATTTTCAAAAACATCACATCCTCATCAGGGAAATCATATTTAACAGACTGACAATCATCAACCGGTTGGCGAGCAAGATAATCTGCCAACACACTGCTTTTTATAGCCTTCTGAGTATGGTATTCAATATCATATTTAGACAACAACATCTGCTAACGGGCAATTCTTCTAGTAAGACCATGCTTTTCAACAATATACTTAATTGGATCCATTTTGGAAATCAACCAAGTAGTATGATGCAACATATATTGCCGCAATCGTTTTGCCGCCCAGGCCAGAGCACAACATGTTTTTTCTAGCATAGAATACCGTGACTCACAGTCAGTAAACTTCTTGTTGAGATAATAGATGGCATATTCCTTTCTCCCTGTTTTATCTTGTTGTCCCAAAATACAGCTCATAGAATTATCTAACACTGTCAGATACATAATCGATGGTCTTCCTTCAATAGGAGGGAGCAAGATAGGAGGTTCAAGCAGATACTCTTTAATGCTTTCAAATGCCCTTTGACAATCATCTGTCCACACACAACCTTGATTTTTCTTTAACAACTTAAAGACCATATCACATGTTGCATTCATATAGGAAATAAATCTGGAAATGTAATTCAACCGCCCAAGGAAGCCTCTAACTTGCTTTTCAGTTCTTGGTGTAGGAATTTCTTAAATTGCCTTAACTTTATCAGAATCAACTTCAATTCCTTTTTGGCTGACGATGAAACCTAATAATTTTCTTGATCGAACACCAAAGGTGCATTTATTTGGATTCAAGCGGAGACGATACTTCCTCAAACACTGAAACAATTTCAAAAAATCTTCTATATACCCTTCTTCAGTCTGGGATTTGGAAATCATATCATCAACATAAACCTCAATTTCCTTGTGCATCAGATCATGGAATATGGTTGTCATAACCCTTTGGTATGTTGCACCAGCGTTATTCAACCCAAAGGGTGTCACTCTGTAACAGAATGTTCCCCAGGGTGTGATAAACATTGTTTTTTCCATGGCCTCAGGAGCCATTCTGATTTGATTATATCTGGAAAATCCGTCCATGAATGAGAATACTTTGAATTTTGTTGTACTGTCAACCAACATATCAATATGTGGCAATGGAAAGTCATCTTTTGGACTAGCTTTGTTTAAATCTCTATAATCAACGCACATGTGAACTTTTCTGTCTTTCTTTGGTACTAGGACAATATTAGCAATCTACTGAAGGTACTCTGATGTCACAAGAAAACCGGTATTAATCTTCTTTAAAACTTCTTCTTTAATTTTTACTTCCATATTGTTGTACCCCAAAATTTTCCCTCCCATTTTCTCAATGATTTCTCATCACAAAGCCCTTGGAAATCAAGATCCAGTTAGGGTTTCATCTGCTCAAGACTTCTCCTTGCACTGTTGACCCAAATTAGGGTTTGTGTTTGCACAAAGATGTTTTGACCTAAAAAGCCTAAGATGACTTTCTTGCTTCATGTTGGACTCCCAAGTTTATCCACATCAAGTTTCAAGCCTTGATTCCAATCTTTTCCCAGTCAATTGAACAGTTGACCTAGAAATCAACTGTATTGGGGAAAAAGTCAATTGTGGCCAATTGACAGTCAAACCTCATGAAAATTGACCCACATCAACATTATGAACTCACATGGATCATTTGATCAAGTTTGGATCATAATTCCACAAGAAATTTGATCAGATCTCCAAAAGGGCAAAATAGTCATTTTTAGGGTTTTGACTGCACAAAGGCAATTTTTGACTGTTTGACCCAACCAATGGCAAACCAAGCTCACATATGGACTCAAGGACCCCATGTAACTATCTTGACATGCTCAACAAACTCAAAAGATCCCAAATACACAGGATTGACAGTTGAATTTCCCAGTCAATTGATCAATTTTGACTGTATACTGAAAAGTCAAACTTTGACTTTTTGGTCAAAATCAAGAGTCAAGATTCATTTTTCATCAAAACATGCCAAATCATGAAACTTGTTCACCAAGAAATCACAAAATGCAAATTAGGGTTAGAAATTAGAATTTTTCATAACTTAGAATTTTTCTAAGTTATAAAAATCCCTAATTTTTCCCCAACTTTGCCCCACTTATTCACCAAGATCCATTTGGATTCAAACAAAAGTCAAAACATGAAATTTGTAGCTTGTTGCATAATCTACAACTTTGATTCACAAAGTTTTCCCATTTGAGGCTTGTATCTCAAGTTACAAATTTTTGAATAAGGGCACTAAACCATTCTTAACTTAGTGAAATTTTAACCTATTTTGACAAGGTTTTCTACCCAACTTCAAGGCCATTTTCCATACACTTCCACTTGGAATTTCAATTTGCATTTCAAAGATGGATTGTAGTACACATTCCAAGCTTTCCAAAATGTCCAAGAACTTCTCAAACACCCTTGTGGTTAGGGAGAATCGAATTTGCAAAGTTGGGCAAAATTCACTTTGTTCTTGACCAAAGCATGTTCATAACATTGACATTTTCAAATCAGCTTGTACAAAGTTAGCTTGCAGGCCTCAAAACCAGTTTTACACACCTTAATTAAATGCCAAACCATTGTATTATTGCATTATTTCATCCATGTGGACATTACATGCTAAACTAATCCTTAATTAGAAAAAGGAAGTTTGCCATTTTGGAAAAGTAATGCTTTATGTCCAATTCTGAATCTTTGAAGTACAAGCAAAATCTTTGAGGCAAAGTTGGGTAGACAAATCCCACTGATCAAGAGAGAGTGCTGCAGCATGCTTGAGGGTATTGTACAGGCCTATATGTCAACTTGAGTTTCTTTACTTCAAGGAGAAGAAACCTTGCAAACGAGAGAGAACTCCCACTTCCTGTAAACAAAAGCTCAAGCAAACTTTGTAAACATTTTTCATACACAAAAGCAAGCCTAAAGCACGACTCATCCATCCCTAAGACCTGCTCATACTCAGAATCCCTGTTTTGCTGCAAAACAGGGCAAGTTCTGCAACTTGACCTCCATAACCATATCCACTCGTGCGTTTTTGCTCAAGCCTGTTCAAACATCTTCCATATCATCCACCTAAACCATCCCAAGCCTTGAACTCAACCTGTAACACCCCTAACCACATTTGCCATTTTTACTTTCAAGCTGTGCAGGTGGACTTCCATAGCACGATTCAGAGAGTATCAAAGCAAGCTAGGTGTTGGAGAAGCATCCTTGGACTTCAGGCAAGCTGTACCAAAGCTCAAACTCCATTGAAGATACCTACATTGATCTGTTCAAGTCAAGCTGAAACAGATAAAAACATGAACTTCTATCTCTCTTATTAGGCATCATTAGCTCTAAGTTTGTGAATAAACAATGTTCTACTCATGCCACTGAACATGTACATGTTTTTACTTTTCATTTCTTTTGCTTGAGCTGTGAGAATTTAAGGTTTGAAAATGGCAGAAAATCTAGGTTAGGATTTGGGGGAGAAGAAATTCTCCCTCATCTTAGAGAGTTAGATCAAGTTCTGCATATGGTTGGATTCGTCTCTTGATGCTGAACATTTTTTATGTTATGAGTTTTCATTAATAAGCCAGGAATCAGGAGTTAGAAGTTTGAGAAGAAGGGCGCGCGTTTTGAACTGGTTTTGTCTGAAGGTTGAAGACAATGTCTTATTGGGCTGGGCCTGAGTCATTTTCTTATTCACACCACCTTTTTGGTTTTACACCCCTTGAGCCCATTTGCTTTATTTTTAATGTTTTTTGACTTTTTCTTTTTTTAATTGACTCATTTATTTTTTCTCAGCATATTAAAAATATAAAAATATTTTTTCTCATAATTTTTGAATTTATTAGGTATTTATTTGATATTTTCTTTTAGTTTGTACATAAATAAATAAACATATACTTTTTGTTTAAAATACTAAAATAGCACAAATATATTTTATACACTTTTATCTTATTTTTACTTCCTGAAAATATTTTATAGAAAAATACTTTTTATTTAAATATTAAATATTATTAATTAATATATATATATATATATATATATAATACATATTTTGTAAATAATATAAATAAATAGATATATATTAATACACTTAGGATATAAAATACCAAAAAATGTACATATTTTATTTTATTAATATTTAATGATAAAAAATACATTTTGTACAAATATACTTCATTTTTCTTTTATCCTTTGTATATAAATAGTAAATATTATATATATTAAATAATTATTACCTTTTGATTAAAATTAGGGTTTTGCCCTAAAAATATGAAAATACTCCAAAAATAATACCCTTTTAATTCTTTTTTTTATTTCACATAAATAATACTTTTTTTATTTTGCATATTTATTTCATTTCCATTCAATTATGCAATTTTTTGTCTTGTAAATATTCAAAAAAATGATGTAATAGTTAGGTTTAAATTCTTGTCTAAATAATCCCCATTTGAAACATTTGTACCCCCCTCCCCATATTATTGTGTTGTAATAGCGTAGGAATTTAAATTTCGCATTTTATCGCTTCCTAAATATACTATGCTAGAGTTAGGGTTTGTATGCGAATAAAACGAACAAATAGTTTAACCTAATCTCAAGATAAAAACAAGCATGAAAATGGACAACACATCTCACACTTGCACCCCTAGGGTATTCCACTTTGTTGCCTTCAAATAATTGGGCCATATTGCATGTTAGGTTTCTTTGGGTAAAACAAACAATTCAAAAGATCATAGTCTCTCGATGACGCTTTCGTACAGTTGCCTAAAATGATCAAGTCCCTTTCAAAGAGAAATTGCCCAAAGATACTTAGCACTATTGCAATTATGGTCTAAACGATGACCCGCGCCCGTCCCTTTCACCTCCTAATACAAGATTGTCCACCAAATGCAATGGTGGAACAAAATTGTCAAAAGGTTTAAAACATAACAAAAATATTTGAGAACTTTAGGGTAGATAACTTTTAAGTACTTGTCAATTTGCAAAGAAAACACTTGCCAAATTTCAAACCACACTTCACAAACATTTTCAAAACAAACTTTCAAAAGCCTTGAAACATCTTTTCAAAAGACAAAACACCTTTTTGTAAAACATTCGAGTAAAGAATTGTTACAAGGGTAGCCTATACAAGGCATCTTTTCAAACATTTTTCAAAACCACACACCGAGCACCATTTCAAACAATTGAAAACCAAGGCAAGTTGATCTAAGCAAGTACCTAAGAGCCCATGGATAACCATGGATAGAAAGGGTGCTAATACCTTCCCTTTCTATAATCTACTCCTCGAACCCAAGAAAAATCTCAAAGGTTTTTGCTGTGCTTTTTAAACCTTTCCTTAGGATAAAATAAAAAGTCGGTGGCGACTCTTGCTCAACCGAAACATTTGCGAAAAGAAACGCAAAACCATAGTCAGTTCTCCCACCGTATCACACATATCAGGGTGAGTTCTTCGCAATTTATGCTTGATTGGCGGGCATTCTGGCTTTAGCGACAAATGACGTTCCACAATATCAGTATCCAATCCCGGCATGTCTTGGTAAGACCAAGCAAAGATATCCACGTATTCTTTTAACAATTTAATCAACCCGTTATTCACGTCAGGATGAAGCAATGCTCCAATCTTGACTTCTTTTGGATCTTCCTCTGAACCCAAATAGATTATCTCCAATGACTCTTTATATGGATGAATGGTACTTTCCCCGCGCTCAAGAAATCATGAAACCTCTTCTGGGATTTCATCATATTCTTCTTCTTTGGCCACATACACAGGATATTCAAAGTTGGGAGAGGGTGTAGGGTCATTGTACTCAACGGTTTTTTTAATTAATCTGCACATATGATTTATGATTGCTTTTAGAAGATGAAACATATAACAAGTGATTATGTAGATTTATTTACAGTTATTATTTATCTTAAAAGGATTTTTACGATTACCATTTTCCAAGAAAAAGCAGAAAATAAAGACACAATTTGGGAATCAAGGACAACTTTTATTAATTATTTTGAAGATCAAAGCAACAAATATGCCCATACAATATCAATACTTCCACCTTGGGCAGAATGAAAGATTTTTGAAAAGATTAGCAAAAATAAATTACTTTGAAATATGAATGCAAGAGGGAATATTAATAGTGATCCAATTTTGGACTCTGACTCTATGTGTCACATAGTTCGGCATCTCTTACTCTGATTCACCTCCCAGAATAGCATTGATCCTAGGAATAGTTGGATGAAGGTAACCTCCGCTGTGAAAGATGTCTTGATATTTACCAAAAGTAGACTTTGACTTCATAATCTCACCTTTGTTATTCTTCACATAGAATCCTAAACCAACTTTATTCTTATTCACGGATGGATCAACAATCTGCCCCCACGCCTTGCTAGGGCTATTATGTGCTACTTGTTGAGCATCCTTAAATGAGGCTATATAATCCTCATTTTTCCTTACATTATCAATAGATAAAGCTTGGAATTGAGTTCTAACAACAGCTTCATCCGCTTCCACAACACTGAAAGAGGATAAATGAGATATTAACAAAGCTTGCTCTCCATTTATGATGATCACCTTCCCTTCATGAACAAACTTCAGCTTCTGGTGCAAAGTTGAAGTAATATCCCCAGCCTCGTGGATCCACGGTCGCCCTAGTAAACAACTGTAAGCATGAACAATATCCATAACCTAGAAAGTAATCTGAAATAAGTGCGGGCCTATGTGAATAGGCAAATCTATTTCTCTGATGACAGACTTCCTCGATCCATCAAAAGCTTTCACAATTATGCCACTCGGGCGCATGAGAGTTTGTTGGTACTTCAACTTCATGAGTGTGCTCCTCGGTATGACATTCAAAGCGGACCCATTGTCAATCAACACTTTAGACAACGAGTAATTCTTATAATTCATGGAGATATGGAGAGCTAGGTTGTGATTCCTTCCTTCATTGGGAAATTTGTCATCATAAAACTCAGGTTATTACAAGATGTAATATTCCCCACAACACTGCAGAATTGGTCCAAAGGCATATCTCTTTCCATAAAAGCTTGATCCAATACTCTCATCAAATATTCACTGTGGGTAGAAGAGTTCATTAGCAAGGCTAGAATGGATATCTTAGATGGCGTTTGCAACAATTGATCTACGATCCTGTAGTCGCTCATCTTGATAATCTTGATAATCTTCAATATATCGTCCACATCTTTTTCCAAAGTAGTACCACTAGATTCCCCCACTTCTTTCTTAGGTTCAGTGCTTTCAACAGCCTTTTTTATCAACATTAACATTCCCTCGAATGACAGGTGCGAAAACACGACCACTGCAGGTCATTCGACTGGCTTCAGCAATATTCTTGACATCAGACAAAGATTGGATGGGAAATTCCATACCATCCTCTAAGATTGAAGCATTGTATTTATATGGCATGGCCTTGTCTAATTCATAAGGAACATGACCCAACTAGCAAATCACCACTGGAGCAACAACTGGCTTGCTATAGTACTCAATCTTTATAGGGGAGGGAACACCAAATCAAGGCACAATAACATTCATCCCTTCTTCAGAATACTTAGACATCATAGAATTATTGTTGGAGAACATATTTTCATTTGAGGAAAATAATTCATCTGCGGAAACATACTCATCATCTGGCACAGTCTCGACCAAGCAATCTTCAACCACATTAATCCCTTTGTAATCATCTATATTGCCTGTGATTTCGATAGTACCATTATCCAATAATAACTGGATACCCTTTCTCACAATGGAACAACCGCGAGAATCTCTGCAGCAAATCTGGAAAGCCCTATAATGGTGTTCTTATTGACTATCCATGTGACAGAAGGTAGCGTGCAACTGCACCAAATCATCATTCATATTACTCACATCAAAAATCCAGAATTCACCGGGACAGCCATAGACCATATTCACATTTTCCTCGTACTCTGCCTTTGGCCTGATTATATGAATGAGGCCTTCGTCCATCATTTCCTGAAGGTCAACTTTTATCTTATCACATCCCTGGATATTTGTACTGCAAATACTATAACCAGCATGGTCATGCGTATAGTAGCTGAATTCACAGAGGTCAATATGCATCTTCACCAGATCCCCTATAACCAGGTTGATATCAAAAATCTGAAAGTCCCCAGGACAACTAGCAACCATGTTTACAACATTTGCTCCTCCATGCTTTGGTAAAGGATTATCTTTCACGTTAGAGCCAACATCCTTAAAGGATAGGAGGCCATATCTCACCATCTTTTGCACTTCAGATTTCAAAGGATAACAATTCTCAATACCGTGCCCCAGTGATCCTTGATTAAAAGCGCACGTCTGGTCTGCCTTATAATACCAGGGTAAAGGTGAAGGTATAGCAGGGGGCGGCCTGGTCTGAACCAACTTTTTTTGAATTAATGCCGGGATTAACTCTGCATAGCTCATTGGAATAGAGTCAAAAAACTCTCTCTTCTAACTTTGCCCTTGATTTCCTTGAGGTGATGGCCTCTCATAGGCAACAGTGGTTGGAGCTGCATTAACTACTGGAGTCACAGAAGCAACTTGTTGCTGGTACCGATAATGTCTTCTAGGTGGCCTGATCTTCCTTTCCCCAATAACAGCATTCGTTTCACTTTCTTTCTTTCGAGAGAACCCGTATGATGACTTTTTAGTCCCTTCATCTCTTGTCAAGCGCCCTTATCTAACAGATTCTTCCAAACGAACACCCATGCTCACTATCTCGGTGAAATCACTCGGTGCACTAGCAACCATCCTTTCATAATAAAATGATTCAAGGGTTTTCAGGAAGACCTTGGTCATTTCTGGTTCTCCCATATGTGGCACTACCTGGGCCACTATCTCGTGCCAACACTGTGCATATTCTTTGAATGACTCCTTATCTCTCTGAGCCACTGCCCTTAACTGGTCACGGTCAGGCGCCATGAACATATTGTACTTATATTGCTTGATTAAGGCTTCCCGCAGATTATTGAAGGTATGAATACTACTACTATCCAAACTCATATACCACTTCAGAGCGACACCAGTCAAGATATCTTGGAAGAAATGAATGAGCAAACGCTGATCATCAATATGGGTGGACATTTTCCTGATACACATCACGAGGTGTTCACAAGGACAAGGGTTTCCCTTGTACCTCTCAAATTTCGGAACTTTGAACTTCGCTGGCACCTTTACGTTAGGAACTAGGCAGAGTTCACTAACATCCTGTCCAAATAATTATTTTCCTCGAAGGGCCTTCATTTCCTTCTGCATCTCATTGAACTGGTCCTGAAAGTCATCTAACCGGTCATAGAAATCCACACTTTCACTCGATGGAGGAACAGGACGATAGACTTCATCATTAACAAACGACGCAACATTTACTGAAGGAGGTGCAGTATAATGAATCTCATTTCTAGCCATAGGAGTTACATGCACCACAGGAGGTGCGGGAGTAACAACATCTTGAACAACTAGATCAACTTGAGCATTAAGATTATAACCTTCTGGTATGAAATTTTCAAACATTCCCCACAGGGAACCCTGAGACATACGATTCTGAGCAACAGTAACTAGAGTAACGAAAATGGGTATTGATGGATCTTCGGAAGTGACCATTGTTTGTTGTGGCTGAGAAAGTAGTGGCTGATTTTGAGTAGGCACCAACGATTACATCAAAGCAGTCAGATTGGCCATACCAACCTTCAAAGCAGTAACCTCTTGGTGTAACTCGCGATTCTCTTGTTCAAGATTCTCCATTTTCTTCCTGGAATTAGCCTGAGTATTGTACTGGTGAGACAACTTGCTGAACAAAGTAGAGAAATATAGTAAGACTCCTGGGTATGAACAGAAATTCAAGAAATATGTATAAGATGATGCATGATATGAAATGCACATGATTTATTTGATTATTATTAATATTTCAAGGAACTCAAATATTTATCGACAATTTGCAAATACTAAAGTACTAACACATTTTGAAATACTAAAAATGTCATTATAAAAACTTCAAAATGGATTACAACTTTTAATACAAGTTTCAACAATCCCAAGTACAAGAGAAGATAGAATCTAAAATCCTAAGAAGGTAAAGCTGATGAAGATCACTCCAAACACTAACGCTTTCTCGTGAGTCTTGCAATCTGAGCCTTTAACTGCTTGTTCACTTCTGCATACATATCGACAACCCTTTTCCAATCACCAGAGTCGGGAAGTGAATGACTAAGTCTTGATCGAGCTCCAGAGGAAAATAAATCCTATTGCCTCTTTATCATATCTACAGCGCGACTCTCAAGAATCTTAATCACATCATCCTTCTCTTTCAAGTCTTCCTGTATGACATCTACAAAGTCTGACACTTATTCTTCCAAGCTTCTTTCTCGTGCTGCATTCTAACTACGGCAAGATGAATCTCTTCCACATCACCTAAAAGGGGAGGAGTAGTCTTGACAAACATATCAGACATGGGTTCTTCACGGTAATATGGCATCTTCAACTGAATTGCCCTTGCCTGGACCCACCGAAGATAAGGCTCCAAAGAAACAACTCCTCTTGGTCCCAAGTACTTTCTACTATTCCTGTGAATATGGTGCCAAACCTTTACAATTTCCTCCTTAGCTTCCTTATGATCCTCTCCATCTTTAAGACAGAAACCACTCAGATGAATACTATTTGGCTTGTCTCTCATCAAATACCCAAGCTGGCATTGTGAAAGAGCATGATTGTAGTTAATTCCTCCTTTTGTACCAAGAAGAGGTACATTGGGGAAACTACCATAACTATCGACAATCTCTACATTATAGTAAGCCTGATGATACTAAAAAATGTCGGAATGAGTAAGGGCCATAATATTCGAAGCCCAATGCGGTTCCTTCTTGATATCTCAAAAAGAATCAGACTGGGGAAAGTGAGAAATGAACCACTGATACAACAAAGGCGTGCAACAAATGATCACCCCTCCATGATAGGAATCCCGAAGATGAATGGAGTAATAAGCGTCTCCTAATAATGTAGGGACTGGGTTCCCAATCAAAAATATCCTAATGGAATTGATATCCACAAATTTGTCGATGTCAGGAAATAAGATTAACCCATAAGCAAGTAGAGCAAATATGGACTCAAAAGAAACCGTACTTCTTATCCTAGCAAAGTAGCAAGCTTTCTCCAATAAAAACTGAGCGGGTAATCCTCTAATTCCTCCTTTGGTAGTCATGTGGGCCTCAATCTCATACTTCCCCAAATGAACCATAACAGCAATCTCATGAGACTTGGGCTCTCCCTCAAAACCGGTGAAAGGAACACGGTCGGTAATAGGTAAACCCCGTAGGATGCGCGTGTGAAGAGTGATTCAATTCAGTTTATTTATCTTGTATTTAGGGTTTTCTATGTTTGCTTTTATATCTTGCCATACAATCCTATTAAGCTAAATAGTTATGAGGAAAGAGGTAAATTGCAGAAAGTAAAGGCAGAAATTAAAGGGTCCTACGCTATTACAAAGCTTCAGGAAAGGGGATACAAACAGCAAAATCGGGGGGAAAGAGAGTAAAACCCTAATTTAAACTATCACAAACCGTAGTAGTTATATAATCGGAAAAAGAATGGGAAAATAATAAATTACGCGAAGATTGTAAAATAAAGGGAAAAAGAAAATTGTTTTATGCTTTTGATAGAAAAAATGATTTGATGATTAACCTAAAACCTAGTTAATTTTAATTAATTAAGAAAAATAATTGATTAACTAAGCAAACCCTAAATTAATTTTGATTAAAAGAAAATTTAGTGAAAAACCTAAAAAAAAACTAAGTTAATTAATTAAATGAAAAAAGTTAAATTAATTTAATTAAAAAAATTAGTTAAGTTAATTAATTAAAAAACCTAAGGTCTAAATTAATTTTAATTAAGAAAAAAAATTAACCTAATTATGTTTTTAAAAAAGAATAATAATTTAAATAAAATAAAATATAAAAAATTGAGATTGGGCCTGTATTGAAGCAAATCGGGGGTATGTGGAAAGAACTTCATTAGGTCCAAAACAGCAAGCCTAATATGATTGCATTGGATCCAGTGTGGCTTCCAAGGATGGTTCACCATGGTCCAGCAGATATGGGGCGTCACATATGAACTTGTGGAGATCTGATGGTGATGAGATGAGGCGCACGGTAGACGCACGAGGGTTAGCTACGCTGAATCTGCAATAGAATAAAATTATGAAAAACAAAATACAAGAGGAAGGGATCGAACCCCTGCCCTGTTATAATAAAATGCCTTATCACACGCGCTTCTACCGCTGGGGCGGTTATACATCCATTAACCTAAATGAATCAAAACATATATAATATATAAACGAATGTATTGACCGAAGAGGCGCCAAAGCCCTAGCTCCATTCGTCTTCTCTGGCATGCCTTTTCATCAAACCTGCAAAAACGCATTAAAATGAAAGATCTAATGACTTAGATCCACTAATTAACATGCTACGATTTCAATGGCACGATTAGTTGGGATTGAAAATTCTTGTATTATCAAATTCGACGCTCAACGATTTTTTAGCCCTAACAATGGTGAAACATGATTCCTGTGTCAAATCTCACATGTAATGCGTCAATCATATTCTAATGGTGCATATGAATAGATTTAACATGTTAGCAATGATCGAAAATACATAAAATGAAGGATTAGAAATTTACAAACTTGCCAATCGGTGTAGTTGAGATATTGTGTTCTGGTGCTTGAGGGATTCAACTGTGGACTTGAATCAACTCCTTTGATCCTCGGGAAGTGACTGCTGGCCTTAGTTTGGATTGAGATTGGCTAGAAACTGAAGCACATATCTTGCACTTTTATTTGAAATTGGTGTATTCTTTAGGGGTGTGTTTGAGGCAGCTTTTTTCGCCTGTTGTTGGTCTGAGCTGATGTGAATATATAGGACAATCAAATTAGGTTAACAAAAATGGAAGGAATCATGTCATTAAGAGGTGAACATTTTGATTGAAAATTTGTATGGAAAATTGCTATTTTTGGCTCAATCTTGCACCAATCAACCTTGCACGAATTTGACAGCTTGCACATGTAGTCTTGGGCCTAAAATATGATCCATAGCAAAGCCCAAATGTCTTAACCTATTGATCTTATATTTTATTTAATTTACTTTGGATTTAATTGAATAAAAATCACAATAAATAAAATAAAAGTGCATGAATGGATTTATGGGTCTTTAAACATGTCATGAACATGTTTAGATCTGGAAACTTAGGCCCAATAGCCCAAAATTACAAATTTGCTCAATTTGAAATTCATGCATTCTCTCAAAATTGCCCAACTTTCAATAGTCATAACTCTCTCAATTTTCATCTTTTGAAGATGATGTTAGAATGTTTGGAAAGCTAAAGATGTCCTCTACAATCTCTATGTTTATCATTTTTGCTTTTGAAGATTTATCTTGATGTAATTTTCCTTGACAAAAAGTGTCTTTTTGTTGACTTTTGAAATGACCTATAATGTATTAGCTTATATTTCTCAAATGAAGCATTTTTGGACTTGATCTTGGAGAGACAAATTTTTAGAGAATTGAATTCTCTTTAGAATGAGCTTTGGTTGGGGAAAATATGATGAAGTATGTGAAATTTATGCTTGGGTAAAGTTCAGTTGACTTCTCATAAGGAAACCCTAATTTGGAAACTTTTGACTTTTGATGATTTGAGGGATTTTCTTGAGGAATCATGATCAAACCTTTATCAAATGATGAATGTGACTAAAAAACCTTGGTGTTGACCAAAAATCTTGAGGTTTGACTGTATGTTGACCATAGTTGACTTTTTACCCAATACAATTAATTTTCAATCATATGAGACATTGACTGAACAAACTTGTGGTGCAAGACTTGAAATTTTGTCATGAGCATTCCTAGGGACATATGAAGAACCATGAAAACCACTTGAGACCTTGGAAACCTAATCTTCTTTGAGAAATATAAAACCCTAGTTGTGATTCTATTGCTTAGGAGGAGAATTTGTCTGATCGATTCTTGAGCCACCTTGAGCATTTGAGAACCCTAGGAAAATGCCTTGAAGAAAATGAGAGGGAAAATTTTAGGGTACTGTGATCGGTGGGAATAGAACTGACTATTTTAGAATGCTGGTTTGCGTTTCGCAAAATGTCGGGGTAAGCAAGAGTCGCCACCGTCTTTTATTTTATCCAATAAGGAAAGGACAAAAGCACAGAAAAATTCCTTTTCGAGATGTTTCTTGGGTTCGGGAGGTAGATTATAGAAAGGGAAGGTGTTAGCACCCTTTCTATCCGTGGTTATCCACGGGCTCTTAGGTACTTGCTCACTATGTTTTCAAAAGTTTGCTTTTCTTTTTGTTTGTGGGTTTGAAAAAGTTTTTGTTTGAAAAATTCAATTTAACTCTTATTTCTGTCCTCAAGAGTGTATGAAGTGTTTTTGAAAACTTTGTTCGAAAAGTGTAAGTGTGAAAATTTTGTTTTGTTTTGAAAGAGCAAGTATCTAAGAACCTCTACATACTCAAAAAGGAATTAAACTGTGTAAATGTCCTTTAGACAATGCTATCCCACTATTGAGGAGTAAGTAGCACCGTCGTTGGAGTTTTCGGGTCAATTCGATTTTAGGGACGTGTGGTCACTAAAGCAACGTTAGGACGCCTTAGTGGTAACCCTAATGTCTTAGATCATTTTCCGAGGCAACTGTTTCGAGGCAACTTTGATCTTGGGACAGGAGGGCGACCTCTAAAACTTCCTATACTCAATGACCACGTCAAGGCAACCAAGTGAGGTGTACCCTAAGAGTGGCATGTGTAAATGCAAGCTTCTCAAGTCATATTTAAAGCACGAGTTTTGATGAAGACAACTTGGACATCAACTTTCAAAGGATGTGCAAAAAGCTTATCAACATCAAATAAAAGTCTTGAAGATTATTGAAGAATTATTGAAGAAATCATCAAATGTCAAAATGGTATAAATAATTCTTTAAATCTTGAATATAGATGTTCACAATATGCATTCATCAACATATACATATTCCATAACTTTAACATCAAGAAAAACTTTGTTTGAAATATCTTTCAAAATGTATTTTTGAAAATAAACCTTTAGGAACCGGTTCCTCCCTAACAGGGAACCGGGTTCCAGCATTTCTCAAAAAACATGTCCCTGGTTTTTGTACCAGGAACCGGGTTGTACCAATAGGGGAACCGGTTCCTGCATGATAAATTTGAATTTCAACTTATAACGTTCACTAAGAACCGGGTTCTGTCAGTGTCAGAATCGGTTCCTAGCGAATCAATGCAGCTTTTACTTTGTTTTTTGAACATTTTTCAAGTGGTATCTTTTCATGAATGCATTGCAACTTTTCATATGAATTGGCATGAATGAAGAGGTTCTTACAACTTTATAAAATGCAGATTTTCTTATTTTCAAACAAAAAATTCAATACTTCAATTTTCAAATTAACAAATATACTTCTTCATTAAAAAATTTCTCATTTTACTCACATTTGAATTTAAACTTTCATGTGTTCATAATTTTGTGAAACTTGCCATATACACTTTCATTATCATTTCAAGTTTCATTCATACATTGTGAACATTTATATACATTGTTGAGAATTGTTTTTATCTTGAAGAAGAAGATCAATTGAAGATTGATAAAGCTCTCCATATACTTCAAAATTAATCATTGTATTACTTAAAGATTTTCCCTTACTATCCAGGATTGTTGGAAGTAAGTGTTGTGATTTGAAGAGGATTGTTCTTCATTCACATTAGTGTTTGTTTAGTCTTAAAGGTGTTAAGAACCTTTGATCACCCTATAGGTTAGATAGTAAGCATAGGTTGTACAATCATTCTAACTATAGTGAAATCTCTTTCGTGTTGGAAAGGGGACTGGAGTACTCTCAGATTGTGAGGGGAACCAGGATATATCACCGTGTTCTTTACTTTTCCGCATTTATCGCTTTCATCACCATAATCAAGAAAAGATAAAGATATAAACAAAACCTTCAAACACTTAACCAAAAATTACTACCAAGCATTCTCATAAAACCAAATAAATTTTATAAGACCTAATTCACCCCCCCCCCCCTCTTAGGCACTCCGAGACTTACAATTGGCATCAGAGCAAGTTATAGGTAACTTGTTCCTAAAGATCCAGAATGGCTTCCGCAAATTATCAACCAGTCTTCAGAGATGGTGGTAGTAACAACAAGCCTCCTCTATTCTGTGGTGAATATTTTGACTTCTGGAAAATACGCATGAAGGCGCATTTAGGAGCACAAGGAGAGGAAGTATGGGATGTTGTTGAAAATGGTCCATTTATCCCGATATCAGTTATCAATGGCATTGGTTCTGTAAAGCCCAAAACTGCATGGGACGACGATGATAAAAAGAAAGTTCTATATGACAAAAAGGCAATAAACCTTCTTCAAGGTGCACTCAGTATGGACGAATTTTTCCGTGTCTCGAATTGCAAAACAGCAAAAGAAATATGGGATACCCTGGTTCAAACTCATGAAGGAACGGCTGAAGTAAAAATATCAAGGCTAAATACCTTGAGTCAAGAATATGAACTATTTCGAATGCAGCCCGGAGAATCCATTCTTGACTTACAAAAGAGATTTGTGCATTTGACAAATCACTTAAATGCTCTTGGTAAAACCTTGACAAATGATGAACTCAACTTGAAAATCCTTAGATCATTGACTAGGGAATGACAACCAAAGGTAACGGCAATCTCGGAAAAGAAGAGTCTCTCCGCAATGACTTCCGCTACATTATTTGGCAAACATCAAGAATATGAAACGGAACTCGGTAGACTTGAAAAACATGAAAATTTAGAGAAGAAATCCAAAGGCATTTCCTTGAAAGTTGATTCAAAGGAAAGTCAAGATAAAGATGCATCGGAGGAAGATGAAAACTTCTTGCTTCTTGTAAAAAGGTTAGGAAAATATTTTGGTCATAAAAATAATCTTCATAATGCTAACTTTGTCAAGAGGAAGAAATTTTATAATCATAAAGATAAAGAAGCCTCAACATCAACACAAGATGTCACATGTTATGAATGTGGAAAGCAAGGTCACATAAAGCCGGATTGTCCAAAACTCTCCAAGAAAATTGGATTCAAAGGCAAAAAGGAGTTCAAGAACAAAAAGGCTTATGTTGCATGGGAAGATAATGAGATAAGTTCTTCATCCGATTCGGAAAGCGAGGAATGTGCAAATCTAGCATTAATGGCTTCACATCACTCCGACAATGAAGAAGAGGTTAGTAATGAATTTAATCTTTTTGATGATGATGTTCAAGATGCTATTGATGAACTCTTGAAAGAATGAAAAAGTTTATACAAAAAGGTGTCAAATCAAGAAAAAGAACTTCTAAGTTGTTTAGAAAAAATTGACACCATGACTAAAGATTTTGAACTTCAAAAACAGAATTTTATTAAAGAAAAAGAAAACTTTGCATGCTCCAAGTGTGAATCAAATGTCTTTCAAATTGTTCAATTGAAAAGAGTCATTGAACGATATGAAAAAGGACAAATAGGATTGGAAGGATTACTAAGCCAACAACGTTATCCTAATGATAAAAGGGGTCTTGGTTATGTGAATTCTAAGAAACCAAGTAACAATCCCACTGTTTTTGTAAAGGCTAGTAATAGTTCCAATCCCAAGAAAGTAGAAAAGAAGCAAGTTGTTCATAATCATCAAAAGAAAAAGGCTAATGTATCGAAAAAGAAAACATTTCCTAAGAAGAAATTTTATCCTTCTAGATATAGAAGTAACTTTGAACCTACTTGTTTTTATTGTGGTATTAAAGGCCATACACCTAATGCTTGCTATGTTAGAAACTTTAGTATAGCAAGTGGGCATTATGTGTGGGTGAAAAAGGGAACTAACTATGAAGGACCCAAGGCAACTTGGGTACCTAACAAAGAATAATTTGTTTGTGTAGGTATGCTTGAAATCCACATCAAATGTTTGGTATCTTGATAGTGGATGTTCAAAGCATATGACAGGAGATGTACACCAATTTTCATATCTAGTACATAAAGCCAAAGGGTATGTCACCTATGGAGACAACACCAAAGGAAAGATTCTTGGAGTTGGAATAGTTGGCACACCTCCATCCATTCAAATTGAGGATGTTCTCTATGTTGAAGGATTAAAACACAATCTTCTTAGCATAAGTCAACTTTGCGATAGAGGGTTCAAGATCAAATTCAACAAAGATGAATGACTCATCATGGATGAGGCAACCAATGAGGTAAAACTCAAAGGTATAAGAACTAACAATATTTTTATGATTACTTTAGATGATTTGTCTCTGAAGGTACAATGTCTTATGGTAAAAAACAATGACGCTTGGTTATGGCACAAGAGGATCGCTCACATTCACATGGAGCACTTGAACAAATTGGTTAAGCATGACTTAGTTATTGGTCTACCAAAGATGAAGTTCTTCAAGGACAAATTATGTAACGCATGCCAAAAGGGCAAATAGACCAAAACAACTTTCAAATCTAAGAATGTGGTGTCTACTACAAGACCACTACAATTGTTACACATGGATCTCTTTGGTCCATCAAGAACAAAAAGCTTGGAAAAGAACTTGGTATTTTAGATGAAGGTGATATCTAATGTTTCTCTTTAGATAAACGTCTTAATTTTTATATATCTATTTCACTCTTTTTCCCCATCCTTTTTTATGTTAACAAAGGGAGAGAAGAGTATGCATGTGTGTTGTTTTGTCTCAAAGAAATTGCAGGCCCAAATAAATATCAAACTCTCTCCAAAATTCAAAGAATCATGGACTTAGGGGGAGCATACAATTTAGGGGGAGCCTTGCATTTGCTCAACATGTTTGCTACACAAAACAACATGAACATTTCAAGAAATCATTTTCAAGACTTGGTTGTCATCATCAAAAAGGGGGAGAATGTAAATGCAAGCTTCTCAAGTCATATTTAAAGCATGAGTTTTGATGAAGACAACTTGGACATCAACTTTCAAAGGATGTGCAAAAAGCTTATCAACATCAAATAAAAGTCTTGAAGATTATTGAAGAATTATTGAAGAAATCATCAAATGTCAAAATGGTATAAATAATTCTTTAAATCTTGAATATAGATGTTCACAATATGCATTCATCAACATATACATATTCCATAACTTTAACATCAAGAAAAACTTTGTTTGAAATATCTTTCAAAATGTATTTTTGAAAATAAACCTTTAGGAACCGGTTCCTCCCTAACAGGGAACCGGGTTCCAGCATTTCTCAAAAAACATGTCCCTGGTTTTTGTACCAGGAACCGGGTTGTACCAATAGGGGAACCGGTTCCTGCATGATAAATTTGAATTTCAACTTATAACGTTCACTAAGAACCGGGTTCTGTCAGTGTCGGAACCGGTTCCTAGCGAATCAATGCAGCTTTTACTTTGTTTTTTGAACATTTTTCAAGTGGTATCTTTTCATGAATGCATTGCAACTTTTCATATGAATTGGCATGAATGAAGAGGTTCTTACAACTTTATAAAATGCAGATTTTCTTATTTTCAAACAAAAAATTCAATACTTCAATTTTCAAATTAACAAATATACTTCTTCATTAACAATTTTCTCATTTTACTCACATTTGAATTTAAACTTTCATGTGTTCATAATTTTATGAAACTTGCCATATACACTTTCATTATCATTTCAAGTTTCATTCATACATTGTGAACATTTATATACATTGTTAAGAATTGTTTTTATCTTAAGAAGAAGATCAATTGAAGATTGATAAAGCTCTCCATATACTTCAAAATTAATCATTGTATTACTTAAAGATTTTCCCTTACTATCCAGGATTGTTGGAAGTAAGTGTTGTGATTTGAAGAGGATTGTTCTTCATTCACATTAGTGTTTGTTTGGTCTTAAAGGTGTTAAGAACCTTTGATCACCCTATAGGTTAGATAGTAAGCATAGGCTGTACAATCATTCTAACTATAGTGAAATCTCTTTCGTGTTGGAAAGGGGACTGGAGTACTATCGGATTGTGAGGGGAACCAGGATATATCACCGTGTTCTTTACTTTTCCGCATTTATCGCTTTCATCACCATAATCAAGAAAAGATAAAGATATAAACAAAACCTTCAAACACTTAACCAAAAATTACTACCAAGCATTCTCATAAAACCGAATAAATTTTATAAGACCTAATTCACCCCCCCCCCCCCCCCTCTTAGGCACTCTGAGACTTACAATTGGCATCAGAGCAAGTTATAGGTAACTTGTTCCTAAAGATCCAGAATGGCTTCCGCAAATCATCAACCAGTCTTCAGAGATGGTGGTAGTAACAACAAGCCTCGTCTATTCTGTGGTGAATATTTTGACTTCTGGAAAATACGCATGAAGGCGCATTTAGAAGCACAAGGAGAGGAAGTATGGGATGCTGTTGAAAATGGTCCATTTATCCCGATATCAGTTATCAATGGCATTGGTTCTGTAAAGCCCAAAACTGCATGGGACGACGATGATAAAAAGAAAGTTCTATATGACAAAAAGGTAATAAACCTTCTTCAAGGTGCACTCAGTATGGACGAATTTTTCCGTGTCTCGAAATGCAAAACAGCAAAAGAAATATGGGATACCCTGGTTCAAACTCATGAAGGAACGACTGAAGTAAAAATATCAAGGCTAAATACCTTGAGTCAAGAATATGAACTATTTCGAATGCAGCCCGGAGAATCCATTCTTGACTTACAAAAGAGATTTGTGCATTTGACAAATCACTTAAATGCTCTTGGTAAAACCTTGACAAATGATGAACTCAACTTGAAAATCCTTAGATCATTGACTAGGGAATGGAAACTAAAGGTAACGACAATCTCGGAAAAGAAGAGTCTCTCCGCAAGGACTTCCGCTACATTATTTGGCAAACTTCAAGAATATGAAACGGAACTCGGTAGACTTGAAAAACATGAAAATTTAGAGAAGAAATCCAAAGGCATTGCCTTGAAAGTTGATTCAAAGGAAAGTCAAGATAAAGATGCATCGGAGGAAGATGAAAACTTCTTGCTTCTTGTAAAAAGGTTAGGAAAATATTTTGGTCATAAAAATAATCTTCATAATGCTAACTTTGTCAAGAGGAAGAAATTTTATAATCATAAAGATAAAGAAGCCTCCACATCAACACAAGATGTCACATGTTATGAATGTGGAAAGCAAGGTCACATAAAGCCGGATTGTCCAAAACTCTCCAAGAAAAATGGATTCAAAGGCAAAAAGGAGTTCAAGAACAAAAAGTCTTATGTTGCATGGGAAGATAATGAGATAAGTTCTTCATTCGATTCGGAAAGCGAGGAATGTGCAAATCTAGTATTAATGGCTTCACATCACTCCGACAATGAAGAAGAGGTTAGTAATGAATTTAATCTTTTTGATGATGATGTTCAAGATGCTATTGATGAACTCTTGAAAGAATGCAAAAGTTTATACAAAAAGGTGTCAAATCAAGAAAAAAGTGTCACCCCCCTCTTAGGCACTCTGAGACTTACAGCATGTGCAAGTGTGTCAATTTTCAATTATGTTATCTTTACATGTCATGGTGAGCTACGATTGATTTTAATTTAAGATAGATCTTGTCATGCATAGCCTATTATTCATACATCTAGCAGTTAATGGTTGCGGAAAATAAAGCTAAGCTATTACAAGGCGTCGGGTATTTACATCGCCAAAAACAAACCCTTAAAAGTAAATGCGGAAAATTAAATAAAAGCGGTAAATAAAGTCCTAAGTTAAAACTATTACATCCTCGGAGCAATTACACAAATATAGATCAAAATAATACGCGCGAGAAAAAGTTAAATTAAATTGTCCTTTAGGGTTTTGACCCTTTTTAAAGAAAGCATATTTTTGGTCTTTTTTAAGTTAGGAATTAAGTCTAAATTAATAATGGGATTAAAAAGGAAATATTTTTTTTTTTGCTTTTATCTTAATTAAGGAAATAAAATAAAAAAAAGGTGAAAACCTAATTCTAAGTCAATTTTTATTTATTGCAAAAATCTGTTAAAATTAAACCTAATTAAAGACTAAATTAATTGGTTACAATTTATTTACAAAAATAAAATAGTGAATTAAAATAAAAGTATTTTTGTTATTTCTGATTTTTTTATGAAAAAGAGTTAATTAATTAATTAATTAATTAATTAATTATGATAATAAAATAAAAAGTGAAAAGAAAAACAAAGAAACAAACTCAGGGGTGCTAGGCTCGAAAGGGAGTATGAATTGTAATTTCCAGGCCCAAATTCGAAGGCCTCGTTTGACTTTCAGATGGCCTGGACGTTCATTGATCAAGGTTCATGGTGAACCTCCATCCTTATCCATTGGATCTACCTGGAACCACCTGGCACGTTGAGATCTGAGGATGTATGGTAGTCCCTGCCTGAAGCGTTGCATGTGAATACCTGAAGGAAAAACGCAACAAAGTTTTGGGGGACCTGGGATTCGAATCCAGGTCCCAGGGGGTTCTGCAATGCACGCTTCACCAACTCATCCATGCTGTTTCTTTTGTTAGTTAAATAGAAAACAAATATTATATATAAACAATAATTATGCCTGGCCAAAAAATAAAAAAAAATGCACAATTGATTCAAACGAACCAATCATGCTCCACCACGTAATCGTCTTCTTCACAAGACCTGGTTCAGTAAGCTACGGATTTTTATCCACAGGAGGTTTCGTGGGATGGTTCTAAAACTCGCTCCAGGCCATGAAAATTAAATCCAAGAGTACCAACGTACTCGTCTGTTCATCCCGGTCATCCCTGTACCAATTATGTGCATTGATTGTTCCTGCAATTAAAAACCCCAAAAACAAGGTATACGAACCCTAGAACTGGGCATGGCGTTACAGGCTATGGAAATAAAATTCAGTGATGCCAACAGTTCCAAAATGCAACGCAAAGCATGAATATGTAATTATTTCAATGAAAGGATGCAAGAAAATAATTTCACGATATCATGTCCAGAGCAAGTTTTATGGAGACTTACAGCGCGTTAGAGGTAATAAAGGGCTTGGTTTCTGATTGGTCTCGCTTAAGGAGGTTGTTGGCAAGAGAGCTACGTCTTTCTTTTGGTCTGAATTCACCTCTAAACCAAAATCTGATCACCACTTGCTCAAGGTTTTTGCAAAACTGTTATGTCCATTTTTCACAGAGTTTTGTGTGTTTTTTCTTTTCTGCAGCAGGGTTTCGTGTGTGATTTGTTTATGAGCATGAGGTTTATATAGGCAAAGGAAATTAGGTCAACATTTGTATATCAAATCTTGGTCCATTATGATGAAGAGATTTGATTTGATTTTTTCATAAAGACTTGCTATATTTGATTCAATCATGCGTTTCTGCCAGCTTGCTCTGAGTTGTTTTGGGCCTCCAACTTGATGGAAATCAAAAGCTGACTTGCCCCTTCGACTTTTCTCTCTTCAATTGCTTCAAAGTCCCAATTCGAACTACTCCAGTCACAACCCCTTCGATTGAGACTCCCCCTGCTTCGATTGCATATTTTCAAGGGACACATGCCTTTGTGAACTTTGGGTATTCTGGACAGGTTAGGATATGTGCTTTTGCTTAGTCCTGCCAGCCTACTTCATTCCTTCGAAACTGCCTTCTTTGCCAGCTTCAAAGTCCAATTCGAATCTATTTAGAACATTTCCTATTAGACAACTTCGCCCAGCCCTTGGCCTTGTGATGAGTCTAAGTTCTGATTCGAAGTGTTCAGAACTTCCTTCATCATAACATCTTAGATTAAGAGAAACTTTGCACTGAAATGCCCTTCGAAGGTCATTTCGTTCCGATGTTCTTATTAAGGGAAACTCTGAACTAAAATGACATTCGAAGGTCATTTCGTTCTTATGTTCTGATTGAGGTAAAGTATGAAGTTCCAGTCGAAGAACCCTTTAAAGTACTAGTCGAAGCATTGTGACATTGACTTGATCGAAGGAGGTCCAGCGCCCAATCGAAGACTTGCACACCAAGGCTTGATCGAAGGAGGTCCAACGCTCAATCAAAGTCTTGCACACCAAAGCTTGATAGAAGGAGGTCCATCGCTCAATCGAAGTCTTGCACACCAAAGCTTGATCGAAGAGTGCCAAATGCCCAATCGAATACTGGTGAACCAAGCCTGATCGAAGGATTTTGGATGCCCAATTGAAGACTTTTCCCAGATGCCAATCGAAAGACACTTTGTTCATCTTCAAAAAACTTTATTTTTCTTAGGCAAGGGTTTTTGACCAACCATGTAAGGGAAGACCTTTGAAAACATGAGAGGGAAAATTTTGGGGTACAACAGTTGCCCCTGTTCAATTTTCTTAAACATGAGGATGTAGATTGGCTTACGTGCCTTTCTTGATCCGAAGGTGGAAGATAATTGAACACTAGAGTGCCCAGAAATTTGCACTCGCATGGTGTAGTATCAACATTGTGATGTCGGGAATGGGCTTACAGATGCCATTTGGAGATTGTTGGTAGGAGGATAGGCTTATAGATGCCATCTGCAAGAGTGTCGATCGGATAAGAGATTCCTTAGCGAGAACTTGCATAACTGAGAAAGAAAGATGGTCTCCCTGGCTTGTTACAGGTGTTAATCTTCAATCAGTCGTCCACAAATAGTTTTCCTGGCTTGTTACAGGTATTAATCTGGAACTTGAAAAGGTTGGTCGAGGAGATAGCTGCCCTGGCTGGTTTCAGGTATTAATCTCTGACCTGAGAAAGAAAGATGGTCTTCCTGGCTTGTTACATGTATTAATCTTCAATCTCATCATGTAGATAATTTTCCTGGCTTGTTACAGGTATTGATCTATAATCAGTCGTCCACGGATAGTTTTCCTGGCTTGCTACAGGTATTAAACTGGGACTTGAAAAGGTTGGTCGAGGAGATAGCTGCCCTGGCTGGTTTCAGGTATTAATCTCTGACCTGAGAAAGAAAGATGGTCTTCCTGGCTTGTTACAGGTATTAATCTTCAATCTCATCATGTAGATAATTTTCCTGGCTTGTTACAGGTATTGATCTACAATCAGTCGTCCACGGATAGTTTTCCTGGCTTGCTACAGGTATTAAACTGGGACTTGAAAAGGTTGATGGTAGATTCTTGCTAGAGATGGGCTTAAAGATGCCATCCAAGAATGTTAGTTGACCCGCAATGCTGTAGGCCAAAAGAATGAGTATCGAAATGGTATTCGTGTCTGGAGCGTATCTGAAATGTATTTGAATGAGTGACAGAATGACATCCGAATCTGGATCGTATCTGGAATGTATTTCAATGAGTGACAAAATGACATCTGAATCTGGATCGTATCTGGAATGTATTTGAATGAGTGACAGAATGACATCCGAATCTGGATCGTATATGGACTGTATTTGAATGAGTGACAGAATGACATCCAAATCTGGATCGTATCTGGACTGTATTTTGAATGAATCTGGAATAAGTATCAGAATGTCAACCATATCTGGATCGCATCTGAACTGTCTCTAGAAGGAATCTGGAATAAGTATCAGAATGTCAGCCATATCTGGGTCGTATCTGAACTGTCTCTAGCAGGGATCTGGAATAAGTATCAGAATGTCAGCCATATCTGGGTCGCATCTGAACTGTCTCTAGAAGGAATCTGGAATAAGTATCAGAATGTCAGCCATATCTGGGTCGCATCCGAACTGTCTCTAGAAGGGATCTCAGAAGATGATGATCTTTGCCTGTTGATTGATCTTTTCTAAAAAGGTAAAGAGTTAGTTGTATGCAATGTCATGATGTATGCATTTTCATGATGTATGCATTGTGTAATGATGTTCTCGAAATAAAATGAGATTTGTGTCATATGTATTTTGTATGCATATGTTATGAATGTTGTTGAAGCGTAATTTTGTCTTGGAGTTTGCTCAAAATGTTTCCACCGGGGATCCCTGCTTTGTTGTTTGAGGAGAACTCCGCTGGGGGATATTGAAAACTCTGTGGGGAGTATGTTTATTTCTGCTTGGGAAAAGAGTTTAGGAGTCTTAGTCGTTTGTTGCTCTACTGGGGAGTCGAAGTTGAACTGATATCTGGTCGGGTCCAGATTTCGCAGTAACTTACTGGGGATTGTTGAGTAGTCTACTGGGGAAGAGGAGTTGTGGTCCTTTGATTTGTAGTAGTCGGAGAGGCAAACTCAAGCTGGAGAATCCTGGTGTTGTTGGGGAAATAAACCTTGTCGTCAGTCCGCTAGAGAGGTGACATCTTCGTTGGGGGAAGTCCTCGAGGATTCTTGAGGTTGATCCTGCTGGGGACAGGTTTTCAGAGATTAAACCTTGCTGGGAGTCATCCTATGAGAAGGATTTTGGGGAGATTTATCATTACCCCTAGTATAAAGTGTTTGTGACATTGCCGGAAAATGTTTAATTGTACGTAACCCTTCACTGAGATTGATGTTTAATGCCCCAAGTGACGGAGATGGAGACTTGCCCCTGGTTACTCTGCACTTCTTCAGAGATTTCCTGGAATCTTGACTGGACTGCCCCAGGTGTGCCGGATAGTGACATTTCATGTCCCCTTGTTGATAGGAGATTTGTCAATGGAAGTGTCATCCTTTTTTGAAGTGATTTTGTTCACTGAGAGGGCTTTCGTTCATCGAATATTCGTTGTGTGAATTTCTTCGCTGTCAAACAAATAGCCAAATGCAAACAGTGATATTCAAATAATGCAAAGTTTATGCTTGTCTCTAAGTTTTGAAAAATGCGTTTTTTAGCAGAAAACTCTTTTATAAGACAAATTCAACACAAGATTTAGGGCAAAGCCTTACAGGAGTCAGGATACCTTTTGTAACAGTATGCTTTCGAACTAACCCATGCTTCAGTTAGGACTTTTGAAGGGTTGTAACGTGGCTTGGTTCACGGTTTAAGAAACAAAGGATAAAGGCTCAAAGTATATTTGTACCCACCCGCTCTTCGTGATGTTCTTCAATCCTAAACTCAGTTAATTGTGCGTCGAACTCTATTCGAATTTGGAACAAAGTTTTGGTGATGGTTCACACAAGTTGGATTTTTGAAGGCAGTCATCTTTGCAACACTTTTCATGTTGTCGAGGATTTGTAATGACCTCATTCTTTTGATTTATTATCCCTAATTTTTGCCTGACTGTTTCTGTTTTCGAGATTACAGTCAGCGGGATGCCCCAGCTTTCTTAAGCCTCCTTTATAGGTTTTGGCTCATTGGGATTTTCTCTTTTGAGAGATTGACTGCCTATGATATAAAGAACCACCACTGTCTTTTGATTCCAGAGGAATTCTTTTGATGTCGTTCGTTGTATTATGAACTGAGAGTTTTGTGACGTCAATGCACATCTTTTTTTTTAATTAACTGAGAGACTACCCTGCCCCAGGTTTAAATTAAAGGTTTCAATTTGTGAAAAGAAGAACTCCAACTTCTCTGGCTCAAAGGGGTTGACTAGGGATTATCTTCCTTATAACTCCACTGTTTAGGATTCGAAACAATGCATGTACATCGTCAGCGGGGTCTGTTCAAAAGCATACTGTAGAGACTTTGGTATCATTTTCGTCATCCTCCCTCTAAAGGCTTGTAACTTTTAGCAAGAGTTGAATGTCATAAAGTGAGTAAAAAGCATAGTTTAAATGTAATTAAAATGATTGGATCAAATCAAGACAAACATATGCAATGCATTAATGAAACAAAGTTTGGCATTAATAGATAATTGTTTGAATAACAAAGAGATTACAACTTGAAAATTCAAATGAACAAAAGCTTTCAATGATTCGGCATAGGAGCAATGATTATGTTTGAAGTCTCCGGAGGGTCAAACTTGATCTCCTTGGCATCAATCATGTCTTGGATCTTGTTCTTTAAAGCCCAACAGTTGTTTGTGTCATGTCCCGGACTGTCAGAGTGGTATGCACACCTTTCATTGGGATGATAGGTAGGGGCGGAAGTATTTGGGTTCCGGAGAGGAGCCTTTAATGTAATCAGCTCTGCTTCCAACAGGCGTTGTAGCGCTTGACCCAGTGACATGTTGATCTTAGTGAAATGTCTTTTAGGCACGACCTCCTTACGCTGATGCCCCTGTCTTTGTTGAGCATGTGTAGGATTAGAGATCAAGATTTCTCCTACGTGTTGGTCATGACGACTCTTTTGACCACACACAGCATTGGACTCTTTCTTCCCATTGTAGGGCTTTTCTGAGCATCAGAAGGTGTAGCTTCTTGAATCTTCCCATTTTTGATGCCAGCTTCGACCCTTTCGCCGGTCAGTATTAGCTCGGTGAATCCGGCTGAAGAGCTTCCGATCAAGTGTTTGAAATAGGGGCCAGACAAAGTCCCAAGAAACATGTCCACCAACTCCCTATCAGACAGAGGGGGTTGGACTCTTCCAACAAGATCTCTCCACTTCTGAGCGTAGTCCTTAAAGCCTTCGCCTGTACCCATAGACATACCCTGAAGTTGAGTACGCGTGGGAGCAAGGTCTGCATTATACTGGTATTGCTTGTAAAAAGCAGCAGCAAGGTCCTCCCAGTTGTGGATGTTAGCTCCTTCCAGTTGACATAACCATTCAAGTTGAGTCCCTGACAGGCTATCTTGAAAGAAATGAACCCATAGATTTCTATCAGCAGTATAGGGTTGGATCTTCCGCACATATGACCGGAGGTGCAACTTTGGACATGAAGCTCCATCATACTTGGAAAAGGCAGGTGCCTTGAATTTATGGGGAATCACCACCCCAGAGGACAGACCTAGATCTCCTAAGTCCAGACCGGGCACCTTCTGTATTTCCATGGCGCTCAAACGGTCCTCCAGCTGTTTGTACTTATCCTCAGCAGGAGGATACTGTTCTTCATCATAGTCCGTCTCGTTGTCGGAGACCATAGGGCTAGGAGCCCTCCTTTCTTGTGGACTATCTTTCCCCCCAGATGAGGTGGCCAGACCAACTTTGTTCTGCAGCCCGTTTCCAAACCTGCGTCCGGTGTTGAACAGGACGGTCCTCTTCTTCTTCTTCTTCCTCTCTTTCAGAATCAGGGTCTTCAGGTCATGCTGACCCTTAGCTAGGCTCATGACCAACTCCTGAAATTGGGCATTCTGGGCCTGGAGGGCCTTGATAGCTTGCTCGGTTGAAGGTTCAGTAGACATGATGATTGTTGAAATAAATAGCGAAGAAGATAAGAAACCTGTAATGGGAGACCTGTTATGCAATGATATGTATGATATATGTATGCAATGTTTTCAAGGATCTCGCGGGGTAAACAAGAAACTGTTAGAATTTGAATCTGGTAGCTTTGATTGAAGGAACTTCATGTTGCTGAGAGTCCTTCTTCAAGAGTCAAGCTCACCATATCGAGTGGGTCATAGCCCCTGACTCAAGTTATCATGCTTGGATTTCTAGACAACCTTGGCTAGAGGAAAATAAATCCCCTTTGCCCCTTGCTAGACATTTGGTTCATCCTGACCTGCATCATAGACCCTTGAGATCCTTGAAATGGTTAAGGAAATGTTAAGGCATGATGTTATGATGTGTATGCTATGCGTGAAGTGATGTAAGTGAACCCTGTAATGAGTCCAAATTATTGGATAAGGACTATAAACAAAACCTGCAAGGAACTCATGTTGTCAGATAACAAGAATGTGCAAGTAGTTCAAGTTTGAAGGCACACAAGTCACACATATAGCCTTAAGTTTAGGCTGGCATGGAGTTTAGGCATTACCCTCTTTCAGTTCAGTTGGTTTAAGACCTGTCCTAATAATAGTAACCGGGTTCTAGAGGATCTCAATATCACTAACTACCCTCAATCGGTCATAATTCTAGTTTGGCAACCTTTTCTTGCGGCCGGAACCATTGCGAGAGTTTAGTCTCAATGAGTGTAGCATACTGCTACTGTTCTATGGCCAAGTTGGTCAATTTAATGTTCTAAGGTCAGTTGGTGCTTAATGACTCCTCAGAAGACCCATATTCTCCTCGTTTCAACACAAGGGATATCGGTACAGACCAAGGTGCCACACCAACGTAGCTACTGCTTCATCCATATCGGTATACGACGTACAGATCCCTCACAGTTTATTGCTACTAACCTAAAGGGTATCCCCAGATCCGGGTTAGGATCTATAGAACTCCGATACAAGCCCACAAAATTAAAGCATACAAAGCATACAATTGAAAACACAAGTGATCTATTCCTAAGGTACACCTCACTTATACAGTCCTCAGCAGAGTCGTCAGTTCCGTGATCGGTGGGAATAGAACTGACTGTTTTAGAATGCTGGTTTGTGTTTCGCAAAATGTCGCGGTAAGCAAGAGTCGCCACCGTCTTTTATTTTATCCAATAAGGAAAGGACAAAAGCACAGAAAAATTCCTTTTCGAGATGTTTCTCGGGTTCGAGAGGTAGATTATAGAAAGGGAAGGTGTTAGCACCCTTTCTATCCGTGGTTATCCACGGGCTCTTAGGTACTTGCTCACTATGTTTTCAAAAGTTTGCTTTTCTTTGTGTTTGTGGGTTTGAAAAAGTTTTTGTTTGAAAACTTCAATTTAACTCTTGTTTCTGTCCTCAAGAGTGTATGAAGTGTTTTTGAAAACTTTGTTCGAAAAGTGTAAGTGTGAAAATTTTGTTTTGTTTTGAAAGAGCAAGTATCTAAGAACCTCTACCTACTCAAAAAGGAATTAAACTGTGTAAATGTCCTTTAGACAATGCTATCCCACTATTGAGGAGTAAGTAGCACCGTCGTTGGAGTTTTCGGGTCAATTCGATTTTAGGGACGTGTGGTCACTAAAGCAACGTTAGGACGCCTTAGTGGTAACCCTAATGTCTTAGATCATTTTCCGAGGCAACCGTTTCGAGGCAACTTTGATCTTGGGACAGGAGGGCGACCTCTAAAACTTCCTATACTCAATGTCCACGTCAAGGCAACCAAGTGAGGCGTACCCTAGGAGTGGCATGTGCAAGTGTGTCAATTTTCAGTTATGTTATCTTTACATGTCATGGTGAGCTACGGTTGATTTTAATTTAAGATAGATCTTGTCATGCATAGCCTATTATTCATACATCTAGCAGTTAATGGTTACGGAAAATAAAGGTAAGCTATTACAAGGTGTCAGGTATTTACATCGCCAAAAACAAACCCTTAAAAGTAAATGCGGAAAAGTAAATAAAAGCGGTAAATAAAGTCCTAAGTTAAAACTATTACATCCTCGGAGCAATTACACAAATATAAATCAAAATAATACGCGCGAGAAAAAGTTAAATTAAATTGTCGTTTAGGGTTTTGACCCTTTTTAAAGAAAGCATATTTTTGGTCTTTTTTAAGTTAGGAATTAAGTCTAAATTAATAATGGGATTAAAAAGGAAATATTTTTTTTGGTTTTATCTTAATTAAGGAAATAAAATAAAAAAAGGTGAAAACCTAATTCTAAGTCAATTTTTATTTATTGCAAAAATCTGTTAAAATTAAACCTAATTAAAGACTAAATTAATTGGTTACAATTTATTTACAAAAATAAAATAGTGAATTAAAATAAAAGTATTTTTGTTATTTCTGATTTTTTTATGAAAAAGAGTTAATTAATTAATTAATTATGATAATAAAATAAAAAAGTGAAAAGAAAAACAAAGAAACAAACTCAGGGGTGCTGGGCTCAAAAGGGAGTATGAATTGCAATTTCCAGGCCCAAATTCGAAGGCCTCGTTTGACTTTCAGATGGCCTGGACGTTCATTAATCAAGGTTCATGGTGAACCTCCATCCTTAGCCATTGGATCTGCCTAGAACCACCTGGCACGTTGAGATCTGAGGATGTATGGTAGTCCCTGCCTGAAGCGTTGCATGTGAATACCCGAAGGAAAAACGCAACAAAGTTTTGGGGGACCTGGGATTCGAATCCAGGTCCCAGGGGGTTCTGCAACGCACGCTTCACCAACTCATCCATGCTGTTTCTTTTGTCAGTTAAATAGAAAACAAATATTATATATAAACAATAATTATGCCTGGCCAAAAAATAAAAAAAAATGCGCAATTGATTCAAACGAACCAATCACGCTCCACCACGTAATTGTCTTCTTCACAAGACCTGGTTCAGTAACCTACGGATTTTTATCCACAGGAGGTTTCGTGGGATGGTTCTAAAACTCGCTCCAGGCCATGAAAATTAAATCCAAGAGTACCAACATACTCGTCTGTTCATCCCGGTCATCCCTGTACCAATTATGTGCATTGATTGTTCCTGCAATTAAAAACCCCAAAAACAAGGTATACGAACCCTAGAACTGGGCATGGCGTTACAGGCTATGGAAATAAAATTCAGTGATGCCAACAGTTCCAAAATGCAACGCAAAGCATGAATATGTAATTATTTTAATGAAATGATGCAAGAAAATAATTTCACGATATCATGTCCAGAGCAAGTTTTATGGAGAGTTACAGCGCGTTAGAGGTAATGAAGGGCTTGGTTTCTGATTGGTCTCGCTTCAGGAGGTTGTTGGCAAGAGAGCTACGTCTTTCTTTTGGTCTGAATTCACCTCTAAACCAAAATCTGATCACCAGTTGCTCAAGGTTTTTGCAAAACTGTTATGGCCGTTATTCACAGAGTTTTGTGTGTTTTTTCTTTTCTGCAGCAGGGTTTCGTGTGTGATTTGTTTATGAGCATGAGGTTTATATAGGCAAAGGAAATTAGGTCAACATTTGTACATCAAATCTTGGTCCATTATGATGAAGAGATTTGATTTGATTTTTTCATAAAGACTTGCTATATTTGATTCAATCATGCGTTTCTGCCAGCTTGCTCTGAGTTGTTTTGGGCCTCCAACTTGATGGAAATCAAAAGCTGACTTGCCCCTTCGAATTTGCTCTCTTCGATTGCTTCAAAGTCCCAATTCGAACTACTCCAGTCACAGCACCTTCGATTGAGACTCCCCCTGCTTCGATTGCATATTTGCAAGGGACACATGCCTTTGTGAACTTTGGGTATTTTGGACAGGTTAGGATATGTGCTTTTGCTTAGTCATGCCAACCTACTTCATTCCTTCGAAACTGCCTTCTTTTCCAGCTTCAAAGTCCAATTCGAATCTATTTAGAACATTCCCTAATAGACAACTTCGCCCAGCCCTTGGCCTTGTGATGAGTCTAAGTTCTGATTCGAAGTGTTCAGAACTTCCTTCATCAGAGCATCTTAGATTAAGAGAAACTCTACACTGAAATGCCCTTCGAAGGTCATTTCGTTCTGATGTTCTTATTAAGGGAAACTCTGAACTAAAATGCCATTCGAAGGTCATTTCGTTCTTATGTTCAGATTGAGGTAAAGTATGAAGTTCCAGTCGAAGAACCCTCTGAAGTACTATTCGAAGCATTGTGACATTGACTTGATCGAAGGAGGTCCAACGCTCAATCGAAGACTTGCACACCAAGGCTTGATCGAAGGAGGTCCAGCACTCAATCGAAGTCTTGCACACCAAATCTTGATCGAAGGAGGTCTAGCGCTCAATCGAAGTCTTGCACACTAAAGCTTGATCGAAGAGTGCCAAATACCCAATCGAATACTGGTGAACCAAGCCTGATCGAAGGATTTTGGATGCCCAATCGAAGACTTTTCCCAGATGCCAATCGAAAGACACTTTGTTCATCTTCAAAAAACTTTATTTTCTTAGGCAAGGGTTTTTGACCAACCATGTAAGGGAAGACCTTTGAAAACATGAGAGGGAAAATTTTGAGGTACAACAGGTACAATAGCTACCCATGTTCAATCTTCTTGAACTTGAAGAGTTATATTGGCATGTCCGCCATTCGTGACTTGAAGGTGGAAGATGATTGAACACTTAAGTGCCCAGAAATTTGCACTCGCCTGTGCAAGAAGTAACGCTGTTGGTTGATAATATTGCTCGAATAGGCTTAAAGGTTCCATTCAGAGAGATGAAAAAATGTCTTTGGAGATGGGTTTGCAGATTCCATCCAATGTAGTTGTTAATATGAGTGTCAGAATGAGTCTATGTTCGAATCTATCTGAGAAGTATACTAGAACCTGTGTTAGAATGAGTCTACACCTAACTGCATACAAATAATTATCATAATGAATCGTCGCTTGATTGTATCTGAATAAATAATTTCCAGAATGACTCTCTGGGGAAGGTGCTTTGAGTATCTGCTTGTCAGATTTAGTCTCTGAGGAAAGTGTTTGTCAAATTTAGTCTCTGAAATAAATGTTAGTCCTGTAGATAGTTTCCCTGTCCTATTTTAGGAATTGATCTACAATCTGTTTTTGTTGGTAAACCCGTCCTGTTTCGGGAATTCATACACCTGGTGATAAAGATAGTCACCCCGTCCTGTTTCGGGAATTGATCTTCACCTAGTCATAAAGATAGAAAGATAGTTTCCGCGTCCTGTTTCGGGAGTTAATATTTGCTCAGTTGTATAGATAGTTTCCCCGTCCTGTTTTGGGGGTTAATCTTCAACCTATTCATGTAGATAGTCGCCCCATCTTGTTTTGGAAATTGATCTACAATTTGATTTCACAGATAGTTACCCTGTCTTGTTTCAGGAATTAATCTGTGTCTGGTCATCCAGATAGTTGCCCTATCTTGTTTCGGGAATTAACTTGGGACCTGCTTTTTGTTGGCCGTAGAGGTAGTTGCCCCGTCTTGTTTCGGGAATTAATCTATGACCTGGTCACACAGATAGTTGCTTCATCTTGTTTCTGGAATTAATTTTAGACTTGTTTGAGAATTGTTGATGATATTCGTCTGTTTATAGACTTTACCTGAAAAGATAAAGAGTTAGTTGTATGCAATGTCATGATGTATGAAATGTATTCTATAATGATGTTCTCAAAGTAAACGAGCGTGTTATATGTGTTTCGTATGCATATGTTATGATATTTGTAAATGATGTATGAATGTGAAATATCATTGAAGCGTATTGGTAGTATTGTATAACATCTCTGACTTTGGAAAATAAATCCCTGACTGTTGCTAGGGATTAAGAATATGTGTAATCTTCAATCTTGTCTAGAATGTCTCCATTGGGAATTCCTGCTTTCTGTTTGAGGAAAATCTGCTGGTATAGCGGTAGAAATGTTGAGACTAAGCCATTGGATTGAATTGACTCGCACATATAAAATAAAAATCGCCACCGCGCTTTATTGTTTCCAAAGGAATGGGAAAAGAGAGAATAACCCAAAAAGAGTGGGAGAGAATCTAAGTTCGGGGGTTGGTTATGCAAAGGGAAAGTATTAGAACCCTAAACATCTACGATACTCCATAGGAACCTCTTTGTAAATTTGTGTATTTTGGATATAAATGTTGTATAAAAAATAGATGGTGGAGGTGAGAAAAGAAATATATTTTTCACAATTTTTTTTCACCCACCGCGGTTAGGAACCTTTAGTGGCTACGTACCACCTTCCGTGCAATAGGGTGTGATACGGTGGCAGAACCGATTGTTTAATACTGGTTTTGCATTTTGTGTTTGCAAATGTTGTGGTAAGCAACAGTCACCACCGACTTTTCTTTTATCCAAATTAAGGAAAGGGTGAAAAGAACAGAAAAAGACCTTTTCGATAGTTTTCTGAGTAAGGGGGGTAGATTATGGAAAGGGAAAGTGTTAGCACCCTTTCCATCCGTAGTTATATACGGGCTTTTAGAGGTTTGCTCATTTTGAAAGCACTTTGTGCTTTGTGTGTTTGAAAAATGTTTTGAAATGTCTTAGTGCGGCGATTTGCTTTGTGTTAACTCTTGTATCAATCCTCAAGAGTGTTTGCAAAGCAAATATTTTTGAAAAGTATTATTTGTGTAAGTGCAAATTTTTTTGAGCAAACTTCTAAAAGGTATCTACTTTGTAATCGAAAAGGTAATTATTTTCCTCCTATCCTTTAGACAGTTCTATCCTACTATTAATGAGTAGATAGCCCTATCGTTGGATGTACGAGGGACATCAAAGGAACGTTACAGTCACGAAGGCAACTTGTGGAGATGCTTTAGAAATTTTGTTTAGGGACTAGATCATTTACCGAGAGGCAATTGTAGGGTCATCGAGGGACTACGATCTTTTGATTTTACGGGTCTTTGCTAAAGCGTCCCCGTTTCAAGGGACATTACTGCTTTATTTCCGAAGGCAACCAAAGTGGGGTACCCTAGAGGAGTATATGTGCAATGTGCGCTATATTAAGTTATTTTTTATATTTTGTTTTAGGTTTTCTAATGTTTTAATTTCAGTCTTACCATACATGCCTAGTTACTAGCAGTTAATATGTACAGAATATAAAGTGTGGAAGTATAAACCTACACTATTACATGGCTTCGGGGAGGGGATTTACAATGTACAAAACTTGGGGAGTGCAGAAATTAAAAGCAGAAAATAAATCCTAATTATTGTTACATCTTATAAGCAGTTACATCATTATAAAAAATGCGGGAATAAAATAAATGCGCGCGAAGATTGAAAGTTCGTCTAAAAACCTAATAAGAAAATATATATATATATATATTTTTTATTTATAAAAGAAAATTAAACTTAAGTTTATTTAATTTTAAATTAAGGAAAATGTTAAAATAATTAATTAATTTATTTACAAATTAATTTGATTAATAAAAACTATCCTGATGTTTTTTTCTGATTTTTTTGATTTAAAGTTAAAATAAAAAAAGAAGTCAATAAAGAAATGAAAACAAAAGTAAAAATACAAAAGGAGGCATCATTCGATTACAGGGAGAGATGGGGGCTTCAATTCAGACGATGTTGCCTTTCGGTTCTGTGAAGGGTGTTAGCCTTTGATCCAATGGCAAGATGTGGCCTTCAATCCAAAGGGCGTTGTTGGGAGGGCCTGATTGAGCACCTGTGAGGGCACTGCATCTGCAAAGATATGTTAGCAAAACAAAATGTAGGACCTAGGTATCGAACCCAGGTCCTTTGATCCTGTGCGCGTTGGCTTGCTCAAGATGTATCTGCAATAAGTGTTAGAAACAAAACAAATGCAGACCTGGGATCAAACCCAGATCCTTAATCCTGATTAGAAATCGAAAGACTACAAGTATTGATGTATCATGCAAATACAAAGTTTGATCTTTTACCCACTCTTACCAATAGTTGGAAACTTCGATTTGACACTTTCTGGATGTGGAGACACTTGCTTAAGGGATGAGGATGATTGGAAAAGCCTTAAGAAACCTCCAAGAATGTTTTTTTTTTAATTTCGCGTGACTCTCTCTCTCCGGTTGTCCAACTTCTTTTGGAGCTTGCTAATGTCTTCTTTATATAGAGGAGGGGATGGAGGAGATAAGATAACAAAGGTTTAAACATTCATAAACAAATGTTTTCAAAGCCATGAATGATGTTTTGTAACGTTGCAAAAGTCATGGAAACTTGTCTCTTTTTTGAATTTGAATGAACCTGGACATTTTGGCTCCTTTGAATGCCCTCCAGTGTTGCTCTTCGATTGGCCTAGTGTTACTTCCTTCGAATGGCTTTCTTTTGAATGGACCTTTTGTGTACCCTTCAAATGGGCCTTTGGTTTCCTCCTTCGAATGGACTTTTTGAGTGTCTTTCATATGTATGCTTTGTGCCCTCTTTGAATGGGCCACTAAGGTGTGTCATTTGAATGGGCTACCATGCGTGTTGAAGTGTGTACAGCTGTTTCAAAAGGGGCCATTGCCCAGTCGAAGCTGGCACAAAGGCAGCCTGTGCCTTATGGATGCTAGCATGAGGCAGGTCAAAGCAAGCGTAAAGGAGTCCATTGCCTAGGCGAAGCTGGCACAAAGGTAGCCAATGCCTTGTGGGTCGAAAGAAACTTTTTGCCTAGTGGATCAAAATAAGCTTTTTGCCTGGTGGATCAAAGGAAAATCAGAAGGAGTCTTGGCCTGGGAACCTTTTTCCTTGTGAATTGAAGGAAAGTTTGGAGAAGCCCTTTTCCTTGTGAATTGAAGGCAATTCGAAAGGGGCCTTTGCCTTGAACGAAGCTGGTGTGCAGGATCCCACTGTTTTGTGAATTTAAGGCAAGTCGAAAGGGGCATTTGCCTTGAACGAAGCTGGAATGCAGGAACCCACTGTTTTGTGAATCAAAACACACTTGTAGGGGATTCTTGCTTTGTGCGCTGAAGGCACACACAGAGGGAATATTTGCCTAGTCGAAGCAGGAATCAAGTTAGCTCTAAAGAAATCAAATGCCCAAACGAAGCAGGAATTAAGCTTGCTCCAAAGAAACCAAATGCCCAAACGAAGTAGGAATCAAGCTTGCTCCAAAGAAATCCAATGCCCAAACGAAGCACGAATCAAGCTTGATCAAAAGAAACCAAATGCCCAAACGAAGCAGGAATCAAGCTTGCTCCAAAGAAATCAAATGCCCAATCGAAGCAGGAATTAAACTTGCATGCATGTAGCCATTGCATTGTGAATCAAGCTAGCATGCAAAGCCAATGGTGTAATCAAATAAGCACTAACATGAGGCCTTTCCCTTTTGGATCGAAGGAGGCTATTTCAAAGGAAACACATGCCCAGTCGAAGCTTGTATACAACAAACAAGCAACAGGCCAAGGCTTCAACCGAAGCTTGGAAATTTGAAGTAAAATTGGATGAGGTTAGGTGTTCAACCGAAGCCTGTCAAGATGCCAATTGAAAGACCCTTTGACATGCCAATTGAAAGACCTTATTTATCTTCAAAAAATTTATTTTCTCTTTAATCAAGTGCTTGTGACCACTTATATAAGAAAGAATCTTAGAAAACATGAGAGTGAAAATTTTGGGGTACAACAACTACCCCTGTTCAATCTTCTTAAACCCGAGGATTTAGATTGGTTTGTCTACCTTTCGTGATCTGAAGGTGGAAGATGATTGGACACTAGAGTGCCCAGAAATTTGCACTCGTATGAAATAACACCGTTAGTTGATGATGATGGGAATGAGATTACAAATTCGATTTAGGGAAGATGACAGAAAGTTGTTTAAAGATGCCATCTAAAATAGATGCTGATTTTACACATGCTCCCTTTGGGGGTTCATGTTCCTACTGTCTGAGGAGGAGTCCATTGGGGAATGTGGGTTTCTATTGTTCTCCTTCTTGAGGAAAACTCTGTGGGGAATAGAGTTTAGGAGCTTCAGTTATCCATTACTCTATTGGGGGTTATCTCTTGATTGAAAATGTATTAGGAAGAGCCTGCGTAGGGCTGTTTCAGGATGAGTCCGTGTTGGACTGCCTCTGGAGGGTTATAATGAAGGAATCTTTGACGATTGCTACCTCAACAGATAGTGAAGGAATCTTTGATGATTTCTACCTCAACAGATAATGAAGGAACCTTTGATGATTGCTACCTCAACAAATAATGAAGGAATCTTGGAAAATTGCTACCTCAAAAGATAGTGAAGGAATCTTTGATGATTGCTACCTCAACAGATAGTGAAGGAATCTTTGACGATTGATACCACAACAGATAGTGAAGGAATCTTCGACGATTGCTACCTCAACAAATAGTGAAGGAATTTTTGACGATTTCTACCTCAACAGATAATGAAGGAATCTTTGACGATTGCTACCTCAACAAATGGTGAAGGAATCTTTGACGATTGCTACCTCAACAGATAGTGAATGAATCTTTGACGATTGCTACCTCAATAGATAATGAAGGAATCTTGGCCGATTGCTACCTCAACAAATAATGAAGGAATCTTGGACGATTGCTACCTCAACAGAGTACCAATTTTTTTTCTGGTCATAGACTTTACCTGAAAAAGATAAAGATTTAGTTGCATGCAATGTCATGATGCATAAAGTGCAAATGATATTCTCAAAATGAATGAGATTTGTAATATATACATCTGTGCTGCCTATGCTATGACATATGTAAAATGATGTACGAATTTAATGCATGAACATGTCATTCATTCCATTGTTGTATTGTTGAACTAGGGAAAATGAATCCCTGATTGTTGTTGAAGAGCACTGGGAAGCTGAATCCCAGACTGCCGTTGGTGAGTGAAGAAAGTGATTCTTCAATTTCCGATGGGGATAATGAATGGAGCTAGTTTTGTTGGCGGTTCCCTATCTCTTCCGAGGATCTTTGACTTTTGTTGGAAGATTTCACCAATTTGGAGAAACAAACTCCGCTGGGGGATGAACTTCTGTAGCTAGAGAAATAAACTCTACTGGGGATAAAGGCTTTATAAACTACTTGAGATTTATAAAACTCTGTTGCGGAAGGTGAACTCTAAAAACTGCTTAGGGATTTTGTTGAAATCCTGTAGGGGAATCTTGAAAAGCTTGGAGACTTCACTGGGGAATTTTTGGATATCAGAGCAATAGTTGGAGATTCTTGCTTCGCCGGGGATATGAGAACCCTTGACCTCATTAGGTTGTATACTGAGAATATTATGATGACCCTTTTTTAGGAGGATGCCCCTGCCTCTGTACCTACTGGAGAAGGTATCTTTTGGGATTTTGTAGACAGTTTGACTGTTATCCCAACATCTGGAGTCCTTGGTGCATGTTTATTAGGGAGTGTTCTACTGATAGACAAATGACAAGATGACGGGACATAATGGTACGCTTTAATCCCTAACTTTTTCCTGGACTTCCTTTTCAGGTTTTTAGTCCACTAGGATACCTCTTTTTTCCCCAGCCGCATATTCAAGTTTTCGACTTATCGGGTGTACGAATATTTTATGTATATCCCTAAAATTTTCCCGAACCCTTTTGGTTTGCCGGGATGCCCTTATTTTTCCTAGGCCAGTCAACCTAGCGGGTCTTTGTTCATGCGTAGTATTTTCCGACTATATCCTACGTTCACCGGTTATGAGGAATAGTCACCGTCCATAGTAATAAGTATTGTCAAATTGCCAGAAGAAATTTTTTTGATCGTACATGATTCGTTACTTGAATTCATATCTAATTCCCCAAGTGATTCAAACGGGGTTCTGCCCCTGGCTATTTGGCATTTTTGAGAGAGATTCCTAGAATCTTGACTTGACTGGCCCAGATCAGTTGGACACCATGCTTATGCCCCATTGATTATGAAAGGTCTATCACTGGAATTGTCTTTCCATCTGAGGTGATTATGTCCATTAAAAGGATTTATGTTCATCGAATATCCGTTGTGCAAATTTCTCTGTTGTTTGAACAAATAATCATATGCAAACAATGGTATTGAAAGATGCAAAGCTTATGTTTGTCTTGAAGTTTGAAAATTAATTTTTTAGTAAAACAAACAATTTTTTGTAAAAGTGTGATATCAGCTCAGGATTTATAGAGAACCCTACAGGAGTCATGATACCTTTTGTAACAGTATGCTTTCGAACTAACCCATGCTTCAGCTAGGACTTTTTAAGGGTTATAACATGGCCTGGTTCACGGTTTAAGAAACAAAGGATAAAGGCTCAAAATTTATTTGTATCCAACCCGTTCTTCGTGATGTTCTTCAGTCCTATACTAAGTTAATTGCGTGTTTAACTCCCTCTTGGGTCTTTTCTTTGATATTCCGGTGATGGTTCAGGAATTGAACGTTCGTTTGAGAAGGAAGTCATTTTTGTAACCTTTTCTTTTTTTGTTGAGGATTTGTAGGACCTATTTTTTTGTTTTCGTTATCCCTACTTTTTCCTGAACTGTCTCTTTTGTGATTATAGTCAGCGGGATGCCCCAGTTTTTTCTTAAGTCCCATTCATAGGTTTTGATTTATCGGGCTTTTATTTTGAGAGATAATGACTGCCGTCTTTAATGATTATGCGGAACCATCACCATCTTTTGGAAGGTATCTTCTACATTATTTGTCGTGTATGAACTATGAGCTTGCGATTGAATGAACTTCTTAATTAACTGAGAAAGCTACCCTTCCCCAGGTTATGATTAAGGGTTTTAATTTGTGTGAAAATAAAAACTCCTGCTTGTTTGGATCAAAGGGGTTGACTAGGGATTATCTTCCTTATAACTCAACTGTTTAGGATTTGAAACAACGCATGTACATCGTTAGTGGGGTCTATTCAAAAGCATACTGTAGAGATTGTAGTATCATTTTTGCCATCCTCCCTCTAAAGGCTTGCATCTTTTAACCAAGAGTCAAATATCACAAAAAGGAAGAAAAAGCACAGTTTGAATATAATGAATACGGATGAAATAATTCAAGACAAAACATATGCAATGCATTAATATGAATAACCAAAGTTTGACATAAAGATAAATGTTTTTAAGCAACAACGAAATTACAACTGATAATTCAAATGAAATAAATGCTCTCAATTTTGACCATGATTTGGCATGGGAGCATTGATCACACTGGGCTCTTAGGAGAGTCAAATTCGATCTCCTTACTGTCAATCAAATCCAGAATCTTGTTCTTCAAAGTCCAACAGTTGTCGGTGTCGTGCCCAGGACTATCAGAATGGTAAACATATTTTACATTAGGATTGTACTTAGGAGAAGAGGTATCGGGTTTTTGAGGAGAATCCTTTAGTGTAATCAGCTCCGCTTTTATCAATTGTTGTAATGCTTGAGACAGAGGCATATTAATATCAGTGTACTACCTTTCTTGGTACTTTATCCTACGCCTATTGCCCTGTCTTTGTTGAACAAGTGTATGATTAGAGATTAGCACCGCTCCCACAGATTGATGGTGGTCCTTATTATTATGGCCCCTTTGAACATAGACAACATTAGTTTCATTTTTACCCCCAAATGACCTCTTTTTAGCATTAGAAGGTGCGACCATCAAAATTTTCCCACTCTTGATACCACTTTCAATCCTCTCCCGAGTCAGAACCATCTTTGTAAAACCTGATGAGGAACTTCCAATCAACAAATTGAAGAACGGGCCTTTCAGAGTGCCCATGAACATGTACACCATTTCCCGACCAGTCATAGGAGGTTGCACCCTGCCAGCCAAATCCCTCCATTTCTGCATATATTCCTTAAACCCTTCTCTTGAGCCCATGGACATATTCTACAATTGCACTCGAGTTGGTACTAGGTCAGCATTGTATTGGTACTGCTTGTAGAAAGCAACAACCAAGTCTTCCCAGGTATGATGTTAGTTCCTTCTATCTGATAGAACCACTCCAGTTGAGTGCCATCCAAACTTTCTTGAAAGAAATGGACCCATAGCTTCCGGTCAGCAATGTGAGGTTGGATCTTTCTGACATATGACCTCAAGTGAAGCTTGGGCCAGGAAGCACCATCATATTTTGCCAATATAGGGACCTTGAACTTAGGTGGGATGATCACACCTGGAACCAACCCTAATTCTTCAAAATCCATACCAGGTACCCTCTGAATTTTCATTGCATTGAGGCGATCCTCCAACTTCTTGTATTTGTTATCAGCAGGAGGATATTGCTCTTCAGTATAGTCGGCTTCATCTTCCTCAGACGCTAGATTGTTGTCTCATTCCTCGGATTTCTCGTCAGCCTCCTCTTGATTATCCCCCTCCTTTGATGGGGTTACAAAATCTAGAGCTCGATTAGCTGGTCTCCTTCTTCCCACAGTCAAAACATGAGCTGATTTCTTTTCCTTTTTCTTATGGTCTTTGAGAACAAGGGCCTTCGGATCTTCTTGTCCCTTAGCCAGATTCAGGAACATTTCTTGGAATTGAGAATTCTGTGCCTGAAGCTCCTTAACAGTTTGTTCAAGAGGCATTCTTTTTGCTGAAATAAATAGCGAAATGATAAGAAACCTGTTTTTTAATACATGTTTGTGCAATAACATGTACGATATGCGTATGCAATGTTTTCAAGGATCTCGCGAGGTAAACACAAGAAGATGTCAGAAACAGAATTTCGACTGCAGCTTTGACGGAAGAACTTTGTATTGTTGAAAGTCCTTCTACGAGAATCAAGCTCACCATGTCGAGTGGGTCATAGCCTCTGACTCAAGTTGTCGTGTTTTGATCCTTTGACGGCATTGGCTAGAGGAAAATAAATCCCCTTTCCCCTTGCTAGACGTATGCTTTATCATAACCTGCATCACAAGTCCTTGAGGTCCTTGAAATGGTTAAGGAAATGCTATGGTATGATGCTTATGATGTGTATGCTATGCATCAAGCAAAAATACAGGGTGATGAATACAAACAAAACCCTTCACGGAATTCAAGTTTTAGATTATGAAAGAAGGCAAGTCACACAAGTAGCCTTAGGTTTAAAGGCTTTCATGAGTTTAAAGGGTAAGTACCCTCTTGAAGTTTAAGTTGGTTCAACCTGTCCTAGAAATAGTAACCGGGTTCTAAGGGATCTAAAATCACTGACCTTTATTTTAGGCATTGTTCTAGCTCAAGCACTGGAGTATTGCGGCCAGAATATCCCAAAAGTCTAGTCTCAATGAGTGTAGTATCGAGTATCAACTAATCTTCGGTCGAAACCAAAGCCGACCATATCACTACTTTATAATGCCTTAGGATGAGTCAATTAAAGGTTCTAAATGTTAGTTATCCCTTAATGAAACTAAGGAAGCCTAATGTTATCCTTGACTGACTCAAGGAGCATTAGTACAAACCAGAGTATCACACTAACGTAGCTATCACTTCGTCCATATCAGGATACACCGTACAACCTCCATGATTTATTTCTACTTACCTAATAAGGTGCCCCAGATTCGGGTGTAGGATCTTTAACAATAACCCAAGTTTTGTGCCTGAAAATTATCCCTCTCATTTCTCAAGTAATCTCTCACAAGATCTCCATTGATTCAAGACTGCACAATGTTTGATCAGCTCAAGACACCTCCTCAAGCACTGATAACTGAAAACTAGGGTTTGAGTTTGCACAAGGACAAATGGACTTTTAATGCCTCATATGACTTTCATGGATCATTTTGGACCCTCAAGATTGCCCATGTCAAGTTTCAAGTCTTGGATCACATTTTTGCTCAGTCAATTGATCAGTTGACCTAAAATCAACTGTATTGGGGAAAAAGTCAACCGTAGTCAATTTATAGTCAAAATTCATAATTTTTTATCCATATCAACATCATGAACTCATATATGTCATTTTATCAAGTTTGGATCACAGTTCCTTAAGAAATTTCATCAGATCATCAAAAGGACAAAATGGTCAAAATTAGGGTTTTGATTGAGAAGGTGCAATTTTTGACTTTTGACCTAGAAAATGACTTGTTGGTTTAAAACATGATCTCAAGGATTCAAATACATCATTTTGACCTAATGTCATGGCTCAAAACATTTCTCAAGGTTAATTGATTGATAATTGAATTTCAGTCAACTGATGAAAAGTCAACTGTATATTGAAAAGTCAAACTTTGACTTTTTGATCAAAATCAAGTTTCAAAGATTACAATTCATTTTGAAAAGTCAAAATTTCCAAGACTTAGAATTTTTCTAAGTGTTGAAAATTCATGTTTTTTTCATAACTTTGTGCTAAATTTACACCATGATGCAAGAGGATTCAAAGGAAACTTCCAACATGAAAGTTGTAGATCTCAATGAGATCTAAACCATTGTAGAGAATAACTTTTTCTAGAAATGCTTGGATTTCAAGTTATGATTTTATGAAGACATTATCTTGAAATTTGAAGACTTAGTGAAATTTTGCCCTAGTTTAGGCAGGATTTTAACCTAACTTCATGACAATTTTTCACCTAGTTCCAAGATGAATCTTCAAAAATGTCCAACATAGAGGTTGTAGAGGATGTTACAAGAAATGTCCAAGAACTCATTGAGATCATACTTGAACTAGGATAATCGAAGGCATGAAGTTAGGGTTTCAAACTTGAATTACAAGCCATTTCTTGATGAACACATAATCCAATCTCAATGTTAGGCAGCATAATCTTGCTTTGCAGGTCTTCTAACTTGTGTATCTATCCATAATAATCGATTACACAAACTTTTGAGCTATAATCCAAGTGGTTTAAGCATTGTCCAAGTCCAGTTACCATTTTTCAAGTTAACACACAGGCTTAAGCACCCTGAAACTCTCCCAAACACTTGTAAGCCAGAAATTATCCAAAAACACCATTGATACACAGTTTCTAACTTTGAACTTGTAACTCACATTTACCTCGTGCATTTTCATTCCTAATCATTCAAAAAGCTCCTACACATCAAATATAGTCCATCTTCATCCTTGTTCCACAACTGTAACACCATATTCATCAACCTCCATAACCAAAAAACAGAGTCTGCAAGTTGACTTCTCCAAGCCATTCCAACCATTCATTGCTCAATCTAATCATTGCATTAACTTCCTGGGAACTTGAGGAAGCTAACTTGATCATTGCAGCACCTTGAATCAAGCTCATTTGCATTTCACGATTTCCAGTTTTGAGGTATCTTTTCTAAACTTCTATCTTTTCATTTAGGCATTGTTAAGCTTGCATTTGTGAAGATAAAATGTAGATATCATTACCCTGAAACTGTACATGTCCATAGATTTCATTTATATTGATTGAGCTTAGAGAATTTTAGGTTTGAATCTCTGAAAAAAGTTAGGTCAGAATTTGGTACTTTTAGAAATTCTCATTCATCTTTGATTTATAGCTTATGATATTTATATAGTTGGATTCATATGGAAAAATGGAGCAACTTTGATGTTTGCATCTTTCATTTTTGTTGAGAAATGAGCAAGTTACATGAACCATGACTGGAGGTTGAAGATGAATTCTTTTTCAGGACATGACTTATGTTATGTATTTATTATTTCACTTATGTTAACGGATGTACAACCACCCCAATGGCAAAGGTAGCGCGCGTGTATGGTAAGGGCCAGGGGTTCAAGTCCCAGCGCTATCTTTTGTTTTGATTTTCAACATTTTCTTTCTTTTTTGTTACCAACAACCAGCGCTGGGCCTCCTGCAATGGGCCTTGTTATTTTGCTGACTCCTAATCCCCTGCCTGCTTTTACACACCAGGCCCAAACTTTTTTTTATCATTTAATTTAATTTATTTTCTTTTTCTTATTTTATTTTATTTTATTTTATTTTCTTTATTTATTTTTATTACTATTATTATTATTATTATTATTATTATTATTATTATTATTCATAAAAATCCAAAAATATTTTTATTTATTATTTTCACATTTATTTATTTATTTTCTTTATAAAGACAAAAGACTAAAAAAAACATTTTACTAACAAATTTAATTTATTTTTCTTAATAAATAATAATTAGATTTAGGTTTAGTTATTTTCTTTTTCTTAATTAAAATTAACTTAGAACTTAAGTTTCTTTCAATTAATTAATTACCATATTATTTTCAATAAAGTTTAAACCTTTTCATAAAAAACCCTAAAAATGCTTCAAATTTATTTTCTTTTCTTAATTAATTTAGGTTTAATTTTATTTATCTTTAATTAATTATTTTTCCTTTTTTAGTTAATTAGGTTAAAAACCATGACTATACGATGACTCACGCCCGTTCGGTTACATCCAAAGATAAGGCTTCTTACCAAATCGATGGTAAGATAGCAATATCAAAGGAAGGAAGAAATGAACAAAGACTTTTGAGTATGTAGATTGTTCCTAGTTGCTTGCTCACTTTCAAAACAAACATCCTTGCTCATTTTCAAAACAAACACCAAACACTTTCAAGAACACTTTCCAAAATATTTTCAAAAGTCCAACACTTTGTATACGTTCTTACGAACGAGAACCATTACAAAGTTTGCCTAAACGAAGGCGCATTTTCAAAATACTTTCAAAAATCAGCACAAAGCACATTTTCAAACAAAAGAAAGTGATCTAGAAAGAAACTAAGAGCCTATAGATAACTATGGATGAAAAGGGTGCTAACACCTTCCCTTTTCATAATCTACCCCCCGAACTCAAGAAATAAATCTCAAAGGTCTTTCCTGTTCTTTTCCACCTTTCCTTTTGGATAAAAGAAAATTCGGTGGAGACTCTTGCTAACCGCAACATTTGCGATCAAACACAAAACATCCCAAGTCAGTTCTCCCACCATATTACAGAACCGGCGACTCTGCTGGGGAGAATCTTAAAAGTGGGTTTACCTTAGGGCTAGATCACCTTTACTTGCTTTCATTGTTTGACTTACTTGCTTTATATTTTGGTTTCTTGTTTGGGCTTTTTTCAATCCTCTACTCGGATTTGGGATACCTTATAGGTAAGTAGTAATACGTTGTGGAAACTGTGCGGGGTATATTGACATGGTCTAAGCAATAACTACGTTAGTGTGACACATTTGTGGGTACCGGTAGCCCTTGAGTAGTCAAGGAGAATACGAGGTCGCTGTGTGGTATCATAAAGCACTAACCGACTTTAGAACCTTTACTTGACCAACTTGGCCATTAGGAAGTAATGAGATAGCCGACTTTGGTGCAGTTCTAAGTTGGTTGATACTCGATACTACACTCATTAAGATCTAACTTCTCGGGATATTTTGGTCGCCGTGAAAGAGGCTTGTGCTGAAATAATGCCCGATAAGAAAGATCAATGATATTGAGATCCCCTAGAACCCGATTACTATTTCTAGAGGGTACTCCATGAAATCCTAAACCTAAGGACTTGTTTGCCTTGTTTGTATATACTTACTGGCATATAAGGACTTAAACATCATAACATCATAAGCATTCTCACTAACCATTTCAATGATTTTTGGGATTTATCTTTGTTCTATTTTGTAGGACATGACTTCCATCCCCAGGAAAACCATTCAAGTCAATCTCGTAAGAATTCTTTCTCAACTCAAAGAACAAGTATCAAGGGTCCCTGATAAATATTCATTCATCGAAAGACATAGTAGCCTCCTAAACTTGGTTACCTCTAGCATTGATGAAGATATGATGAAAGTTCTTTTCCAGTTCTTTGATCCTCTACACCATTGCTTCACCTTTCCTGATTATCAGCTTGTACCTACTCTGGAAGAGTTCTCTCAACTCTTGAGGATTCCTATTCTCAATTGACTACCTTTCAATGGTACGGAAAGAGATCCAAGACCTGAAGAGATTGCCCGAGCACTACACTTGCAACAATTTGATGTCACGACTAATTGGGAAACAAGGAGTGGTGTCAAAGGATTCTTAGCCAAGTTATTGTTTTAGAAAGCTCAAGATTGTTGGAACTCGTTGGATTTACAAGCTTTTGAAGAAATATTGGCCCTTCTCATCTATGGGATGATTTTGTTTCCAAACCCTGACCAACTCATAGATGTAAATGCTGTCAAAATCTTCATGTCTCACAATCCGGTGCTTAATTTATTGGGAGATATCCTACATTCTTTCCACTCTCGCACTATGAGGAAGAGAGGGATCCTCATGTGTTGCACTCCTCTCTTGTCTAGATGGTTTATTTTGCATCTTCCCCAGTCTGTGTGAAAGAATGAGCAAGGTTTGAGGTGGTCCCATAGGTTGATGACGCTCAGACATTCAGATACCCATTGGTGTTCTCGATCCTTGGAGAATGTTACTATCATCGACCGTTGTAAGGAATTCCCTAATGTCCCTTTGCTCGACATTAGGGGATGTATCACTTACAACCCTTGTTTAGCCTTACGACAGTTTAGGTATGTCCGAAGGGATGGCCCTCATGATATGCCCATCCAAGGAGTGGTATTAGACTATGAAAGCGACGGTCAAAGCTACCGTCAGAGGTTTATACGAGCTTGGAGGATGGTAAGAAAAGTGGATAGTAAGACGCTAGGACACAAGAATTCTATTCCCCTTGAGCCTTACCTTAGGTGGGTACGAGCTCGTTCTCAGAAACTTGTGATGCCTTATCCCTCCATCCTACCAGTTATCATGGAACTTGTGGTTGAAGGAGATGTCACGTACACTGTCCTCCATCCCGACATGCCTACTTCTCTCGAAGACTTGCAAAAGGGCTGGATTCAGTTAAAGGAGGAACGAGATACCTTCGAAGATATTTTCTACCCTAGTGAGAAAAGGGTCTTGGAGATCACAAAGCAGCTACATGAAGAGCAAAGCATGAATGCCTACCTTGCACCGAAGAGGATGCGTTCGTTCTTTTTATCTTAGAGATTTATTTTCTAAGCCCAAGACGCATGTTGTAGTCATTTTGAACTAATTAATGAAATTTGATGTTTGTTCATTCTTTGTCTATAAAATTTAAATTTCATAAATCCTTGAAATCATTTGCATATACATCTTCCATGCATAATAACATAACAAGTTTTCACATAACAAGTTTCCTTATCTTTCTGCTATTTATTTCAGCAAGATGGATCTAGAGAAAACTGTGAAGGACCTACAAACATAAAACTCTCAGCTCCAAGAGACGCTACTGGCCCTAGACAAGGGGAAACAAGACTTGATGGCATTGCTAGCAGCTAAAAAGAAGCGCAAGAGGAAAGTTCTAGTCAACATGGGTAGAAGATTCAAAGAGTCGGTCCGTCAGATCCCAGTAGTGGAAGACTCATCTGAGGAAGATGAGAATCAAATTGGAGAAGCTAGGGGTACCCAGGATAGGTGTATCAATGATCAAGTTTCTGATGATGATGATTATTTTAACGAGAAGTATCCTCCCGCCGACGTCAAATACAAGTAATTATAAGACAGATTGAAGGCCGTCGAGATTCAAGTCGTCCCCGGTTTGGATCTTGATGATTTGGGTTTGATATTTGGGGTTGTCATTCCCCACAAATTCAAAATACCAGTATTTGCAAAGTACGACAGAGTTTCCTGCCCAAAACTTCACCTGAAATCTTATGTGCGCAAGATTCAGCCGCACACCACTGATAAGAAACTTTGGGTTCACTTTTTTCAAGAAAGCTTAGCTGGGATGCAACTAGAGTGGTTTTACTAGTTGGATGGTTCCAACATCAATACATGGGAAGACTTAGCCACTGCTTTCTACCATCAATACCAGTATGATGCCGACTTGGCACCGACAAGAGTTTAGTTGCAAGATATGACAATTGGGAAGAATGAAGGATTTAAAGAATACGCCATAAAATGGAGAGACCTTGCCAGTAGGGTTCAACCACCTTTGACTGATAGGGATCACATTGACATGTTTATGGGAACTTTATCTGGTCCATTCTTTAACTTATTGGTTGGTTGTTCTTCTTCCAGTTTCACCGAGTTGATCTTAACTGGTGAAAGATTTGAAAGCGACATCAAAAGCGGAAAGATTCCCATGGCATATGCCTCCACTTCCAATCCTGTAAAGAAACCTTTTGCCGTGAAGAAAGAAATCAATGATGCATATGGGTCAAGGGCCTGTACCAAGATGGATGATCGTCCGTCTGTTAACGCTGTCCAAATCTCCAATCAAACTCCTGCTCAAAGACCATCTTCCAATCACCAACAATTTGAAACTCCGAGAATACAATTCACGAGGATAGGTATGTCACTATCCCAAGCCTTACAAAACTTTCTCAAGGCTAATTTGGTGACATTGCACGATCCTTCGGCCAATCCAGACACCTCTTCACAAAAGTACATCCTAAATGCCAAATGTGCATATCATTCAAGTAGTCCCGGGCATGAGACTGACCAATGCTGGGCCCTGAAGAATAAAATTCAGGACTTGATAGATAACAAGACTATTGAATTGGATCCTCCTACAACTCCGAATGTAATCATTGCGCCTATGCCAAATCATAGCAAGGGTGTCAATGTTGTTGAAGATACCATTTTCATTGCCTCTGTCGAAGACTTGATTACTCCATTGAACATCATCAAAAAGAATTTGTTGAAAGCTGGGATTTTCCATGGCTGTTTGAAGGATTGTGTTTAATGTGCCAAACAACTCAATGGATGCGAAGGGCTGAAGGAAGGCATTCAATGCCTGATGGATAGCCACGAGTTCCTATTTGAGAAGACTCTGCTTGCCAAAAGTTTGACTAATAAATATGAATATCTATCCATTATAACCATCTCAAACAAGCCTCTTAGGATCTCCTCTAAAGGTCCTATCAAGATTTCAAATGAACCAATTGTTGCTCCTCTAATAATCACCAATCCCGGACCAATTCCCTACTCTTCTAACAAAGCAGTGCCTTGGAACTATGGTGCTGAGGTGTTTTACCATGGGGTAAAGCAAGACTCTTGGATTGAAGAAGACAAAGCTGATGATATTGGTAACATAACTGGCTCTAGCAAAGTGACAAGAACTGGGAGAATATTTTCACCCAACATCTCACCACCAGTTGTTACAAAGGCACCTATCCGCATCACTGCTGCTAAGCCAAGTACTGATACAAGGGGAAAGGAGAAGGTAGTTGAGCCCGTTGAGATAGAAATACCTGCAAAGGACATTGCTGATGGAGAACCTTCTGCTCGTGAATTGGACGAGATCTTGAAAATCATAAAAAGGAGCGATTTCAAGATTGTGGAGAAGTTGGGGCAAACCCCTTCCAAGATTTCTATGTTGTCGTTGCTACTCTGTTCCGATGCCCATGCTCGGGCATTGATAAAATTCTTGAAGAAGGCTCATGTCCCTTATAAGACCACAACTGACCAGTTTTAGAATTACGTGGCAAACTTGATGACCGATAATGGTTTGGGGTTCTCAGGTGCTGATCTGACACCTCTTGGGAAGAACCACAATAAAGCTCTACATGTTTCTGTTGAGTGCAAGGGGACCACCCTAGCACATGTATGTTCTGGTCGACACTGGCTCTTCTTTAAACGTACTACCCAAGGGGGCGTTAGACTGTTTAGACTGCGAAGGTTTAGTCTTGAAACCAAGTGATATCATTGTGAGGGCCTTCGATGGATCAAAAAGGACAGTTCATAGAGAGGTAGATCTTCCATTCAAGGAGGGCTCACAAATTTTCAACTCCACCTTCTACATCATGGATATCCGTCCTGCCTATTCTTGTTTGTTGGGTCTCCCTTGGATCCATGGAGCTAGGGAAGTAACCTCAACTCTTCATCAAAATCTCAAGTATCCGGTCAAGGGAAGAATGGTCATTGTCTATCGAGAGGAAGAGTTTATGGTAAGCCACCTCAACTCTTTCAAACATATGGAGATGGATGGAGAATTTATTGAGACCCCGTGTCAAGCCTTTGAATTTGTGCCACCAATGATCGCTACTGCCAAATGTTCCTCTGATGAGTCCAAAGCTGTTAAGGTCGCGCCAAAGATGGTTTCTGTGATACGGTGGGAGAACTGACTTGATGTTTTGCGTTTTGTCACAAATGTTGCAGTTTAGCAAGAGTCGCCACCGACTTTTCTTTTATCTAAAAAGGAAAGGTGAAAAAGCACAGGAAAGACCTTTAGAGATGTTTTTGAGTTCGGGGGGTAGATTATGAAAAGGGAAGGTATTAGCACCCTTTTCATCCATGGTTTTCCATGGGCTCTTAGTTACTTGCTAGATCACTTGCTTTTGTTTGAATGTGTGCTTGTGGTGGTGATTTTTTGAAAGTATTTTGAAAATGGAACTTCGTAATGATTCTCGTTTCTATAAGAATGCATACAAAGTGTTTGTTTCAAAAATTGTTCAAAGATGAGAGTGTGGGTAAAAATGTTTTTATTGTGAGCAAGCGAGTAACTAAGAGCGAATCTACCTACTCGAAAGGTCTTAAATGTGTTTTTCCTCCTCCTTTAGATGTTGCTATCTTACCATTGATTTGGTAAGAAGCCCCATCGTTGGATGTGAAGGGACGGGCGTTGGGACGTTTGTATAGTCATAGAAAGTAACTTATGAGTCGTTTTAGCAATGTCGTTTAGGGACTAGATCATTTACCAAAGGCAACATCGAGGGTCATCAAGGGACTACGATCTTTTTTTATCGAAGGTCTTTTGCAAAAACGCTCATGTTCGAGGGACATGACTATTTTCCGAAAGGGGCAACGAAATGGGATTACCCTAGGGGTGCATGTGTGAATAATGTGTTTGATTTGCATGCGTTTTGTCTTTGATTAGGGTTGTCTATTTTGTTGTTTTTATCTTGCCATACATCTTATTTACTAGCAATATATGAAAAAACAAGTAAAAAGCGGAAAGTAAAATCTAAGCTATTACATCACTTTAGGGGGATAGGGGTACAATTTAACAATGGGGGTGAAGTAGTATCTAAAATATTACAACCACATTGAATGATAATGAAAAGAATGTGAAAACAGTGTAGAATAAAGGAAAAATGCATTTTTGAACTGCTATGTGTCGACCCATGCTGTTATGCATCGACACATAGCCTCTCCTTGCCCCTGTAAAGTGAAATCTGTTCAGTATGAGTCGACACATAATGGGATGTATCGACTCATACACCTTTTTGCATCGATGCAAAATGCGTATGTATCGACTCATAGGCCTTTCCAGCTTCTGTTTAGTGAAATCTGTTCAGTATGAGTCGACACATAATAGGATGTATCGACTCATACACCTTTTTGCATCGATGCAAAATTAGTATGTGTCGACTCATAGTCCTTTCCTATTTCTGTTTTGTGACCTGAACTCAGTATGGTTCGATGCATGAGGGTCATGTGTCGACTCATACCCTGTATTTTCACTAAGATGGGTCGACACATGTGGATATGTGTCGATACATACTGCATTTTTCTGCCTTTAACACCTTTCTTTGTATACATCAGTTAGTTTTTAACATATAAATGAATAACATGAACAACAAATAAATGATTAACTTCAAAAATAGCGATTGCTACATCCTATAAACAAAAAAAGTTGATGTATGGAAAAGGCAAGGTAAAGATGACTTACCTTAATACTGCACTTTAGGTCTTGAATCCAAATACCCTTCAAGATGTTGTATGAACCTTAAGGAAGCTCCAACAGGCTGCTAGACTTTCCTTTTTGATGAAGGTTACTAAACAACCTTTGTGTGGTATGAAATGTTTGGATGGTTTTTAGATGGAATATGCAAAGTGTGATAGGTTTAAAGGTTTGGACTTCAAAACTCAAGAGTGGAGGTTTTTTGGACTGTTATGGCTTTTTTTGAATATAAGATTTTAAGGGTTTATCAATAAAACTTCTGGCTATTCTCCTTGTTCTCTCTCTCTCTATTTTTTCTAACCTCTTTCCAACCTCTTTGTCTTGTAAATGCTTCTTCTATTTATAGGAAAAGGACTTGTGAACAAAGGCTGAATATGTTTACAACACCACATGCTATGGTTTGGTTGGGATGTAAGTATCAAACTATGTCAAGTACTCCATGGTTCCAAGATCAAGTACCAAAGTTGCTGGTTTAGGGGGTTGGTTTCCATGTTTTATGGTGGAGTGAAATTAGAAACAACCAAGGTATGAGCTCAAGACAAACTTTGTACCAAAAGGCTTGCTTTTCAATAGTAGCAATGGTGCCTTTATGCCATAAATGGAAAGATCTTTTGGACAATGGCTGAAACACTTGGGTAATAGCTCAAGCTCTTGTGTAAACATTAAATTATGTTGATATTTGCAAGTCACAAGGCCTGCAAAGTGATATTATGCAACACATTATGCCAATTGGATTATGTGTTCTTCAACAAAAAGGGCTTGTAATTCAATAATGGATGCTCAACTTCATGCCCTTGAATCTCCTAGCTCAAGTATGATAAATGCATGCTCTTGGATGTTTTGGAAAGCTTGAAACACCCTCTATAACTTTCATGTTGGCCATTTTGACAAAATCATCTTGGAACTATGTGAAAAAATGCCAAGAAGTTGGGATAAAATACTGAACAAAATCTGTTGAAAATTTCTCTAAGTGTTAAATGAAAATGTCACGACTTCATGAATTTATAACTCAAAATCCAAGCACTTCTAGGAGAAGTTGTGTAAAGAAATGTTGTAGATATCATGGAGATCTACAACTTTCATGTTAAAAGTTTCCCTTGAACCGTCTTGCATCTTGGTGAAAGAATGGCATGAAGTGATGGAATTATCATGTATAAAAACACTTAGAAAATTTCTAAGTCTTGGAAATCTTGACTTTTCAAGTTGACTTTTGACTTTCTTAACTTCTTGATGCTCAAGCTTGATATTTTTGAATGTCTTGATGAAATTTGATCTTTGGAATGTAATGTTGACCAAAAAGTCAAAGTTTGACTTTCCAGTATGCAATTGACCATTTTGGCCTTGTGCCAATTTCAAGCCTAAATTGATGTATCAGTGCTGCAAACTTGATGTCATAAAAGATCTTGTGAGAAAATCCTTGAGAAATAGGAGGGAAAATTTTGGGGTACAAGAGCTGCCCCTGTTCAATCTTCTTAAACCTGAAGAGTTAGATTGGCGGATCCACCATTCGTGACTTGAAGGTGGAAGATGATTGGACACTAAAGTGCCCAGAAATTTTCACTTGATGATGCGATGATAGGAGGAATGGGCTTAAAGATGCCATTTAGAGAGGTGATAGAATCTTGTTGGATATGGGCTTGTAGATGCCATCCAAGAATGTTTGTTGAATTGTAATTTGTAATTTGAAAGAATGATTATCAGGATGGCATCCGTATATGGAGCGTATCTGAACTATATCTAGAAGCTATCTTTGAATGAGTATCAGGATGGCATCCGTATCTGGAGCGTATCTGAACTGTATCTAGAAGTTGTGTTTGAATGAGTATCAGGATGGCATCCATATTTGGTGCGTATCTGAACTGTATCTAGAAGCTGTATCTGAATGAGTATCAGGATGGCATCCGTATTTGGTGCGTATCTGAACTGTATATAGAAGTTGTATCTGAATGAGTATCAGGATGGCATCCGTATTTGGTGCGTATCTGAACTGTATCTAGACGCTGTATCTGAATGAGTATCAGGATGGCATCCGTATTTGGTGCGTATCTGAACTATATCTAGAAGCTATATCTGAATGAGTATCAGGATGGCAACCGTATTTGGTGCGTATTTGAACTGTATCTAGAAGTTGTATCTGAATGAGTATCATGATGGCATCCGTATTTGGTATCTGAACTATATCTAGAAGTTGTATCTGAATGAGTATCAGGATGGCATCCGTATTTGGTGCGTATCTGAACTGTATCTAGAAGCTGTATCTGAATGAGTATCAGGATGGCATCCGTATCTGGTGCGTATCTGAACTGTATCTGAAAGCTGAATCTGAATGAGTATCAGGACGGCATCTGTATCTGGTGCGTATATGAACTGTATCTGAAAGCTGAATCTGAATGAGTATCAGAATGGCATCCGCGTCAGGAGCGTATCTGAATTGTATTAGAAAGTTAGGTTGTTTGATGATGAGTCTGTGTAAAAATTCATCTGAAATTTTCTGAGAAGGAACCTGTGTAGGGTTGCTTCATGATGAGTCCGTGTAAAAATTCATCTTGGAAAGAAGGAACCTGTGTAGGGTTTCTTGATGATGAGTCTGTGTAAAACTTCATCTTAGAAAGAAAGAACCTGTGTAGGGTTTCCTGATAATGAATCCGTGTGAAACTTCATCTTGGGAAGAAGGAACCTGTGTAGGGTTACTTCATGATGAGTCCGTGTGAAACTTCATCTTGGAAAGAAATAACTTGTGTAGGGTTTCCTGATAATGAGTCCGTGTGAAACTTCATCTGAAATTTCCTGAGAAGGAACCTGTGTAGGGTTGTTTCATGATGAGTCAGTGTAAAAATTCATCTTGGAAAGAAGGAACCTGTGTAGGGTTTCTTGATGATGAGTTTGTGTAAAACTGCATCTTGGAAAGAAAGAACCTGTGTAGGGTTTCCTGATAATGAGTCTGTGTGAAACTTCATCTTGGGAAGAAGGAACCTGTGTAAGGTTGCTTCATGATGAGTTTGTGTAAAACTGCATCTTGGAAAGGAGGAACCTGTGTAGGGTTTCCTGATGATGTCCGTGTAAAATTTCATCTTGGGAAGAAGGAACCTGTGTAGGGTTGCTTCATAATGAGTCCGTGTGAAACTTCATCTTGGGAAGAAGGAACCTGTGTAGGGTTGCCTGAGCTGGTCAAATAGATAACTATCCTGTCTGGCTTCAAGTATTAATCTAAAATCAGTCGTCCATAGATAGTTTTCCTGGCTTGTTACAGGTATTAATCTGGAACTTGAAAAGGCTACTGGTAGCCGTCTGTTGATTGACCTTTTCCTGAAAAAGGTAAAACGTTAGTTGTATGCAATGCCATGATGTATGAAATGCACGATGTCATGATGTTCTCAAAATAAATGAGATTGCGTTGTATTCACTTATCATGTATGTAAATAGGAGGTGTGAAATGTTTATGATTGCGTTTTCGTTTGGGAAAATAAATCCTTGACAAATGCCAGGGAGTCGTTAAATCCTGGACTGCTATTGAAGAGTATGTGTGTCTTCAAGCTTTGCTTAGAATATTTCTACCGGGGATTCCTGTTTTATTGTTTGAGGAGAACTCCGCTGGGGAATATTGAAAACTCTGTGGGGAGTATGTTTATTCCTGCTTGGGGAAAGAGTTCAGGAGTCTCGATTGTCTGTTGCTCTTACTGGGGAAACAAAGTTGAACTGATATCTGGTCAAGTCCAGGTTTCACAGTAACTTGCTGGGGATTGTAGAGTAGTCTACTGGGGAAGAGTGGTTGTGGTCCTCTGATTTGTAGTAGTCGGAGAGGCAAACTCAAGCTGGAGAATCCTGCTATTTGTTGGGGAAATAAACCCTATTGTTTACTCTGTTGGAGAGGCGGCGACTTCACTGGAAGAAATCTTCGAGGATTCTTGAAGTCGACTTAGCTGGGAAGAGATTATCAGAGATTGAAACTCTGGCTGGGAGTCATCCTATGAGAAGTATTTTGGGGATATTTGTCACTTACCCTTGTAGCAAGTGTTTGTGGCACTGCCTGGAAATGTTTGACTGTATGTAACCCTTCGTAGGGATTGTCGTTCAATGCCCCAAGTAACGCAGATGAAGACTTTCCCCTGGTTATTATGTACTTCTTGAGAGATTTCCTGGAATCTTGACTGGACTGCCCCAGGTGTGCTAGATAGTGGCATGTCATGCCCCCTTGTTTATAGGAGATTTTTCATTGGAAGTGTCATCCCACTTGAAGTGATTTTGTTCACTGGGAGAGCTTTCGTTCATCGGATATTCATTGTGTGAATCTCTCCGCTATCAAACAAATAGCCATATGCAAACAACGATATTCAAATAATGCAAAGTTTATGTTTGTCATGAAGTTTTGAAAAATGTGTTTTTAGCAAGTAAAGAAGTTTGTAATTCAACTTTGGATTTTGAGTAAAGCCTTACAAGAGTCAGGATACCTTTTGTAACATTATGTGTTGTACCCCAAAATTTTCCCTCTCATTTATCAAGATTTTTCCTCACAAGACTGCTTGGACTCCAGACAAGATTAGGGTTTGCTCAGCTCAAAGCATCTCCTTGCACTGATAACCTGAAATTAGGGTTTGAGTTTGCACAAGGATTTTTGGACCATCAATGCTTAATGTGACTTTCATACACCATCTTAGATCCCTAAGATTGCTCATACCAAGTTTCAAGCCTTGAATCACATTCTTGCCCAATCAATTGGACAATTGACCTAAAAATCAGCTGTATTAGGGAAAAAGTCAACCATGGCCAATTTACAGTCAAAATTCATAATTTTTGATCCACAACAACATTCTAGGCTCCTATGTACCATTTGATCAAGTTTGGACCACAACTCCTTAAGAAATTTGATCAAATCATCAAAAGGGCAAAATGGTCAAAATTAGGGTTTTGACTAGGAAAGGGCAATTTCTAATTTTTAACCTAGCCAATGACCAATTGGGTTCAAGCATGGTTTCAAGGACTCAATGGCATCATCTTTATCTAATCACATAGTTCAAAAGATCTCAAATGCATAGGATTAACAGATGAATTTTGCAGTCAACTGATCAAAAGTCAACTGTACACTAAAAAGTCAAACTTTGACTTTTTGGTCAAAATCAAGTGCCAAGAGTCATAATTCATCAAAATATGTCAAAATGTGAAACTTTTTGACCAAGAAACCTAAAATTGCAAATTAGGGTTTTAATTTGAAAATTTTCATAACTTAAAAATTTTCTAAGTTATGGAAATTTCTTATTTTTCCCAACTTTCCACAACTTTTTCACCATGATGAAATTGGATTCAAATAAAACTTCCAACATGAAAGTTGTAGTACTCCATGAAATCTACAACTTTTATTCACAAAGTTTTCCCAAAATATGCTTGGATCTCAAGTTATGATTTTGTGAATAGGGGTCCATAAACTTTTTAACTTAGTGAAATTTTGCCCTAGTTTAGGCAGGTTTTTGACCTAACTTCACGGCAATTTTTCACCTAGTTCCAAGAGGAATCTCGAAATTAATTTCAAATACGGATTGTAGAGAATGTTACAAGCTTTCCAAAATGTCAAAGAACTCTCCAAGATAATTTATGGTTAGGGAGAATCGAAGAAATGAAAATGGCAATTCATCACTTTTGTGCAAGGCATTTTCACAATGTTACAAGTTGCAAATCAGTTTCAAACATGCTTGTACTTTGTATTACAGGTCCTAATCCTTTCTACACTCCATAATTGAATTCTAACACATTGGATATTGGCTTTATTCTGATCATTGGAGCTTTGCACAAAGAATTATTCAAAAAATGGCATAAAGTTCATAATACCATTTTGATAAAGCATGCTTTTTGCAACTTTACAAATCTTGAGCCATGGACCTGATCTTTTGTTGCAAGCAAGATCCACAAACATCAGGAAAAGTATACCAACTCCTTGCAGCCCTAGAGCTATCCAGTGCAGCACTTTGGCATTGTCACTTCCAATTTTCTTCAAAAGCAAGAAAACTTGCAAAAGTCAATAGAACTTGGATATCTGATAAAGAGAGGCCTTGGCATTATTATACACAACTTCAGAACTTTGTCACAAGCAGAAACACGAGTGCATAACTTCCAAAACACCCTAAAACACAAAAAACACCATTTTCTGCCAAAACAGGGCAGCTTATGCAAATCACTTGCCAACTTGAAACTTGCTCGTGCGTTTTGCCTTTCAACCCTTGAAACATCTTCCCTACATCACACCTAAGTTGTCCAGGCTTTTGTCTTGCAACTGTAACCTCTGTTTCAAGGATCACCATTTTCATTTTGAAGGTTTGCAGGTTGACTTCTACAGGGAGATTCAAGCATCTACAAGGCAAGCTGAGCATTGGAGAAGCTTGAGAGAACTTCAAGGAAGCTCACACGATCTTCAGGCCTCACTCAAAGTCCCCACATTGCCATATCCAAACTCAACTGAACAAGGTATTTTTCAAGTTTCTATCTCTCTATTTAGGCATCCTTAGGTCACGATTTATGAAGAAAAATGTAGTCTTTAACTTGCTTAAGCTGTACATATGCATAGTTTCCATTTATATTAACTGAGCTAAGAGTATTTGATTGTTGAAGTTCATGAAAAAATTAGGTCAGGAATTAGGGCCACTGAAATTCTCCCTGGTTTCTTAGAGTTAGGTTTCAAATCTTATATCATTGGAATCGTGATAAAAAATGCTACAAGTTTTATGTTGCAAGATTTTGTTTTTGTGCACGTATGCAAGAGTTACAGGTTAAAGCACAGAAATGCGCGTTTGCTTGGCTGGAGGACAGGGACGACATGTTCTGGGCCTGGCGCGCCTTGGGCCTGTTTGTCCTAATTTTTGCACCCCCCCCCCCCCCTGTTTCCTTTTTGCACCCCCTTGGCCCATTTTCTATATTTTGCATATTTGTTTCATTTCTTTTATGTTTATTGACTTTAATATTTTTCTTCTGAACATTAAAAAATCCCAAAAATATTTTCTTAATTTTTTGCATTTTATTTTATTTTTTTATCTTATTTTTTTCATATAAAAATAGTTTTATTTTAATAAATAGAAATCATTTTCTTAAAATAACTTGTAAATAATATAAAAATATCATACATTTTTATTTTATTATTTTTCACATTAAAAATATTATTTTTATACATATTTCAATTTTTTAACATTTTATACATGTTATTATTATTTTTCTTGAACAAAAATGAATAAAATGAATAATATGGAATATATTTTCTTTTAAACAAAAATCAGGGTTTCTCACCCTTTCAAAAATAATCACAACACTTTTTCTTATTTTAGACTTAAATAATTTATTTTTCACATACATAAAACAATTACAAAACATTTTTTTGCATATTTACATTCTATTGCATATTTAAATACTTGTTTATTTATTTATTGTACAATAAATTCAATTGGGTTGTAATAGTGAATTAGGGTTTTATTTTATGCAAATATCCCCCATTCAAAACTTGTATCCCCCCTCCCATAATATTGTTGTAATAGCTTAGATTTACTTTACGCAATTTATCGCATTATATACATGTTTAGTAAATTAGGGTTTGTATGATAAGACAAAATCAAACAAATAGCAAGACCTAACACAAGACAAAAATGCATGAAAAATTACAACACATTGCACACAAGCACCTCTAGGGTTTCACCCACTTTGTTGCCTAAAAATGGCCATGGTATGCATGCTAGGTATCTTGGCAAAACAAAACAAAACAAAATAAAAAGATCATAGTCCCTCGATGACGCTAGACAAGGTTGCCTTAAAACAAATGATCTTGGTCCCTAAAACATTCTAAGATGCTTGGCACCATTGCTATCATGGTCATACGATGACCCACGCCTGTCCCGTTTAACATCCAAAGATAGGGTTGTTTACCAATGCAATGGTAAATCAAAAATGTCAAAGGAATAAAAATGTGTAGGAAAGACTTTTGAGTAGGTAGATAACTTCTAGTTACTTGATCAATTTGCAAACAGTCCTTGCTATTTTCAAACAAACACACACATATTTCAAAACAATTTCCAAACAACTTTCAAAACATTGAAACATTTTTTTAAAAGACAAACATCTTTGTATACATTCTTACGAATGAGAATCATTACAAAGATTGCCAAAGCGATGGCCTCTTTTCAAAATACTTTCAAAACCACACAAAGCACCATTTCAAACAATTGGAAAAGCAAAGCAAGTGATCTAAACAAGTAACTAAGAGCCCATGGAAAACCATGGATGAAAAGGGTGCTAGCACCTTCCCTTTTCATAATCTACCCCCCGAACTCAAGAAAACATCTCAAAGGTCTTTCCGGTGCTTTTTGACCTTTCCTTTTGGATAAAATAAAAGTCGGTGGCGACTCTTGCTAAACCGAAACATTTGCAAACACAAACGCAAAACCTCAAGTCAGTTCTCCCACCGTATCACAAAATTGGCGACTCTGCTGGGGATTATTATAAAAGTGGGGTTACCTTAGGGTTTTAGATCACCTTTACATGCTTATCTTATTTGACTGTTTTGCTTTACACTTTGGTTCTATTGTTTGGGTTTGATCCTCTACCCGGATTTGGGAAACATTCATAGGTAAATAGCAATACATTGTGGAAACTGTGCGGGGTATACCGACACGGTCTAAGTAATAGATATGTTAGTGTGACATATTTGTGGGTACCGGTAGCCTTTGAGTCAATCAAAGAGAATACGAGGCCGCTGAGTGATGTCATGAAGCACTAACAAACTTCTAGAACCTTTACTTGACCAACTTGGGCTTTTAGGATGTAGTGAGATGACCGGCTTTGGTGCAATCCAAAGTTGGTAGATACTCGATACTACACTCATTGAGGGTTGGTTCCTTGGAATATTTCGGTCTCCAGTAAAGAGGCTGAATTGAAACAATGAACAAGGAAACAATCCAATGATATTGAGCTCCTTAGAACCCGGTTACTATTTCTATGACAGGTTGAGTCAAATAAACTTCAAGAGGGTACTTACCTATGAAACCCCATGCAAGCCTAAACTAGGAACTTGTGTGACTTGCTTGTACATATATACTTGTGCATAACATCGTGGACATCATGAAGCATCATATGCATCCACTAACCATTTCAAGGATTTTGGATTTTCATCTTTGTTCCTGTTTTGTAGGTTATGTATTCACTTCGCAGGAAAACCATCCAAGTCAACCTTGTAATAATTCCTCCACAACTCAAGGAGCTAGCTTCAAGGATTCTTGAGAATTCTCCATTCATCGAGAGGCATGGTCGTCTACTCAACTTGGTTACCACCAACACTGAGGAAGATATGTTGAAAGTTCTCTTCCATTTCTTTGACCCTTTGCATCATTGCTTCACATTTCCTGACTACCAGCTTGTGCCCACTTTGGAGGAATTTTCTCAACTTTTGAGGATTCCTATTCTTAATCAACTACCCTTCAACGGTACGAAAAGAGATCCAAAGCCAGAAGAGATTGCTCAAGCCCTACACTTGCACTCCTCTGATGTCACAACACATTGGGAAACTAGAAGTGGTGTCAAAGGCTTCTTGTCAAAGTTTCTGTTTGAGAAGGCCCAAAGCTACTGGAATTCTTTGGACCTACAAGCTTTTGAGGAGATTGTATCTCTTCTCATCTATGGGATGGTCTTTTTCCCTAACCCTAATCAACTCATAGATGTGAGTGCTGTCAAAATCTTCATGACTCGCAATCCGGTGCCTACATTGCTTGGAGATATCTTACACTCTTTTCACACTCGAACAATGAGGAAAAGAGGTGTTCTCATGTGTTTCACTCCTCTACTGGCAAGATGGTTTATTTCTCATCTTCCCCAATCATTCTTGAAGAATGAGCAAGGCTTGAGGTGGTCACAACGGTTGATGACCCTTACACATTCAGATATTCATTGGTGTTCTCGATCCAGAGAGAATGTTATCATCATCGACCATTGTGGGGAATTCCATAATGTCCCTCTACTTGGCATTAGGGGAGGAATCACCTACAACCCCTGCTTGGCTCTGAGAAAGTTTGGTTATGCCCGAAGGGATGGCCCACATGACATGTTGATTCCAGACTTGGTTTTTGACTTCGACATCGATGATCAAGGACTTCGACAAAGGTTTATCCGATCTTGGAGGATGCCCAACAAGGTAGACAGTAAGACCTTGGGACACAAGAATTCCAGCCCTCTTGAGCCTTACCTCAAGTGTGTACGAACCCGCGCCCAAAGTCTTATGATGCCTTACCCCTCTGTTCTCTCAGTGATTATAGAGCCTGTATGGAAGGAGAGGTTCCATACACCCTCCTACATCCTGACATGCCAACATCACTTGAAGATTTAAAAATGAGTTGGATACAACTCAAGGGAGAGCGCGATACTTTCGAAGCCCAATTCTACGCAAGCGAGAAGAAGGTTTTGGAACTAACTCGTCAACTCCATGAAGAGCAGACTCTCAACACCTACATTGCACCAAAGAGGATGTGCAATGTCTTTTTACCCTAGAATTTTGTATTATTTTGCCCAAGGGGCATTGATGTACTAACAATTCTATCTTATTAATATGACGTGTGTTTCTTTTTTTATTTAAAACAAATTTGAATTTCTGAATCCTTTAAAGCATTACATGAATACATATCATTCATCATATGCATAAGCAGGTCTTCACACCAAGTTTCCTCATCTCTCTGCTGTTTATTTCAGCAAGATGGATATTGAACAAACGGTAAAAGATTTGAAAGCCCAGAATTCACAATTTCAACAGCTACTCCTGACCTTGGCCAAGGGGAAGGAGGAGCTCAAGAATCTACTAGAAAAGGAAAAATAGAAAAGAAGAAGAAGCAAGCTGGGGTGGTTCTTATGGGTAGAAGATTTGAAGGACAAGCCAAACGGACTTTGGAATTCCCATCAACATCTGAAGAGGGGGAGAGAAAAGGTAAAGAGACTACAGTACCATCTGAATATGAAGCTAAAGAAGAAGAGGATGAGGACTACTCAGAACAACAATACCCTCCGGCCGATGACAAATACAAAAACTTGGAAGAGCGTCTAGCTGCTATGGAGATACAGAGAGTGCTTGGGCTGGACTTTAAAGAGTTAGGGTTGGTATCTGGAATTGTAATCCCTCCTAAGTTTAAAGTACCTCTATTTGATAAGTACGATGGGGTGTCTTGTCCCAAGATGCACCTACGATCCTATGTCAGGAAAATTCAACCACATTCTTCTGATAAGGACCTGTGGGTCCACTTTTTCCAGGACAGTCTTTCGGGAACGCAACTTGATTGGTTCTACCAGTTGGAGAGGTCTGATGTGCATAATTGGGAGGACTTGGCAGCTGCCTTCTATAAACAGTATCAATACAACGCCTACTTGGCGCCAACCCATACTCAATTTCAGAGTATGGCCATGGCTACCAATGAGGGCTTCAAAGACTATGCCCAAAAATGGAGGGATTTAGCCGGAAGGGTGCAACCACCTTTATCTGAAAGAGAGCTAGTGGACATGTTCTTGGGGACTCTGTCAGGTCCTTTCTTTAATCACCTGATTGGAAGCTCCTCTGCAGGTTTCACTAAGTTGATTCTAACTGGCGAGAGGGTGGAAGCCGGCATTAGAAGCGGGAAAATTCAGAAGGATGCATATACCTCTGCTGCTGCAAAAAATCCCTTCACTGGAAAGAAAGAAGTGTCCGCAGTCTATGCACAAAGAAATCAGGGAAGAACCGAAAGACGACCAACTATGGGGGCCGTTATGATTCAGAAGTCTGCATCAGACCAGCCGAGAAACAATCAACCTAGAAATGATCAGCCGAGGAATAACCAGCAAAGGGGGGAAAGGCCTGTAAGGCAATTCACCAAGATAAACATGACTCCCACTCAAGTCCTACCACATCTCTTGAAGTTGAATTTGGTCATGTTAAAAGAGGCCCCTAAAAATCCTAACACTTCATCTCCACACTACCATTCGAATGCCAGGTGTGCTTACCATTCAGAAAGTCCAGGGCACGACACCAACAACTGTTGGGCCCTGAAGAACAAGATTCAAGATATGATAGACGCTAAGGAAGTTGAATTTGAAGCTCCTGAAAAGCCTAATGTTATCTCTGCTCCAATGCCTAGGCATGGACACAATGCCAGTGCTGTGGAAGAAGACCTGTTTGTTTCTACTGTGGATGAACTGTCAACTCCTCTCCTAACCATCAAGTTAAATTTGTTGAAAGCTGGGGTGCTCCCAGGTTTTGACAAAGATTGCCATGCTTGCCTATCCTCCCCATTTGAATGTCCTCTATTGAAGGAAGGAATCCAACAATTGATTGATAACAAGGAAATTCTGTTTGAGAAAGTTCCCATCTCACCCATTCCAGTTCCAGAAGTTTCAATAATAACCATATACGCCAATCCTTCCAGGGTTCCTAAAAAACTCGTTAGAATTACATCCGCTCCTATGACTACTCCGTTGAAGATAACAATGGTCGGACCAACCACATACAAATCCGACGAAATGGTACCATGGAACTATGGTGGAGAAATCTACTACCATGGTGTCAAACAAATTGAAAAAATTTCAGAAGAAGAAAGCTCGGAAGAGGATACTCCCGACATCAGTAACATTGCTGGAACAAGCAAGGTTACTCGTAGCGGAAGAATCTTTTCTCCAGAGATTGCTCCTCCAACAACAGTCTTTGGACTCGTGGCCACTCCGGAGATTACCCCTGTGATTGTACCTGCAAGTGTACCCGCTGACAATAACAATACAATTCCCATCCCTGTTTCCGTTGCGGAGAAAAAAGGAAAGAATGTTCAAGAGGAGCCTGTCTTGATGAAGGCTCAGTCACTAATCATTTCTGAGACATCCCAGAAAGAGATGGAAGAGATTCCGAGGATCATTAAGAAAAGTGATTACGATGTTGTTGAACAACTGGGGCAGACCCCCTCCAAAATATCTATGTTAGCCTTGTTGCTATGCTCTGAGGCACATGCCAAAGCTTTGGTCAAGTTTTTGAAGACGGCCCACGTGCCACAAGAAACCTTCGCTGATCAGTTCCAGGAATGTGTGGCTAGTTTAACAACTGACAATGGTCTAGGATTCTCCGATGCAGATTTAACTTCGAAAGGGAGAAAACATAACGATGCTTTGCATGTCTCGGTGGAATGCAGAGGGACAACCCTAGCACACGTTCTGGGAGACACTGGTTCGTCTTTAAATGTCTTTCCGAAGAAAGCCTTGGATAGATTGGACTATGAAGGCCTAACCCTGAAACCCAGCAATATAATTGTCAGAGCCTTTGATGGTTCTAAGAGGATGGTCCACGGGGAGGTGGACATCCCGATCAAGGTGGGTACCCAGACGTTCAATTCAACATTCTACATGATGGACATCCGTCCTTCCTACTCTTGCCTGTTGGGATGCCCCTGGATTCACAATGCCGGAGTTGTTACTTCCACCTTGCACCAGATGCTTAAGTACCCTGTCCAAGGGAAAATCATAACTGTTCATGGTGAAGAGGAATATATGATTAGTCATCTGAATTCCTTCCGTTATGTGGAGTTAGATGGCGAATTCATAGAGACCCTTTTCCAACACTTTGAAGAAGTTTCTGAGGAAATAGCGGCGACTAAAGCAGTGTCCTCAAATCCTGTGATCACAAGACCTGTACCTCGGATGTCATCTCTCAAGGATGCTAGGGCAGTAGTGGAAGAAGGCGGATCCACTATCTGGGGGCAGCTTCCCGACTTTCCTTTCAAAACGGACAAATTCGGCTTGGGGTTCAATTCGACTAGTCAGGAGGTTGTGCACCGCTCCCGTGCCGGAGGGCCACCTGTGAAGATCAGCCACCAAGGGGTTAATGCACTAGAGGACAGTGAAGAAGAGAGCAGCTTGGAAGATTGGATTTTTCCTACTGTTGGCGGAGGACTGTGCAACTGGGAAGCGAAAGGCTTTGTTCCGATTACTTTCGTAAATCAGTAATTTATCTTTTCCATTTCTGTTGGACTGTAATAATTCACAAAACAATTCGTACTTTTTCAACCATGTGTCTTACCCGAGGAACATAGGTCCATTTGTAAGGGTTCTTATTTCATTTTCATATGTCATTTTAATGAATCATGGACACTTTTCTTATTTAAACCTTTTGTGCTCATTGTCTTTCTTTTACATTTTGTTGTTTTAAGATGGCTATCCCTTACACACACCCACACTCACAAATGCATGTACCCTTCCATTTCGGAACCCATGGGTAACGATACTGCTATAGCCTTTAGTGACTCTGAAGATCTGATCAACCAAGTCGAATACGAAGGTGAGAAAGATTGTGAGTTGCCAGGGGAATTGGCTAGACTTCTACAACAAGAAGAAAGAGCAATTTTGCCTCATGAGAAGTTGTTGGACACAATCAACTTGGGTACTGAGGAATACAAGAAGGAAATTAGAGTGGGTGCCAACCTAGAACCGAGTGTCAAGGAGCGCTTAATTCAGCTGTTGCATGAATATGTTGAGATCTTTGCCTGGTCATATGAAGACATGCCGGGACTTGATATAGACATTGTGGTACACCGTCTCCCTACAAGAGAAGACTGTCCACCGGTTAAACAAAAGGTCCGCCGCATGAGACCTGACATGTCCGAAAAGATCAAAGAAGAAGTTATGAAGCAGTTCAATGCTGGATTTCTTGCTGTTACTTCCTATCCACAATGGGTTGCTAACATTGTGCCCGTGCCTAAGAAGGACGACAAAGTGAGAATGTGCATGGATTATAGAGACTTAAACAGGGCCAGCCCTAAAGATGACTTTCCACTTCCACACATCGACATCCTGGTTGACAACATAACTCAGCACAAAGTATTTTCTTTCATGGACGGTTTCTCAGGCTATAACCAGATCAAAATGGCCCGTGAGGACATGGAGAAAACTACTTTTGTTACACAGTGGGGTACGTTCTGCTACAAAGTGATGCCATTCGTACTGAAGAATGTCGGGGCAACCTATCAACGTGCCATGGTAGCTTTGTTTCATGATATGATACATCATAAGATATAGGTCTACGTAGATGACATGATAGCCCGATCACAAACTGAAGAAGAACACCTTGATCATTTGCAAAAGCTGTTTATCAGGTTGAAGGAGTATAAGCTCAGACTGAATCCAAACAAGTGTACATTCGGAGTCTGGTCCGGTAAGCTCTTAGGTTTTATTGTCAGCAACAAAGGCATCGAGGTTGATCCTGCCAAAGTCAAAGCTATACCAGAAATGCCTGCTCCTCGCACTGAGAAGGAGGTCAGAGGTTTCTTGGGACGCCTAAACTACATTGCAAGGTTCATTTCTCACCTAACATCTACCTGTGAACCAATCTTCAAGCTGTTGAAGAAAGATCAGGTAGTTAAATGGAATGATGACTGTCAAATTACTTTCGATAAAATCAAGGAGTATTTTCTAGAACCTCCTATCTTGATGCCACCAGTCGAAGGAAGATCGCTAATCATGTATCTGACCGTCCTAGAAAATTCAATGGGGTGCGTACTGGGCCAACATGACGAGTCTGGCCGAAAAGAGCATGCCATTTATTACCTTAGCAAAAAGTTTACCGATTGTGAGACCCGATACTCACTGCTCGAGAAAACTTGCTGCGCTTTGGTATGGGCTGCTCGCCGGCTAAGGCAGTATATGTTGACTCATACCACTTTGCTGATATCTAAGATGGATCCGATCAAGTACATCTTTGAGAAGCCCGCTTTGTCTGGAAAAATAGCTAGATGGCAGATGATCCTGGCGGAATACGACATACAGTACACGACCCAAAAAGCTATAAAGGGGAGTGTGCTAGCTGACCATCTGACTCATCAAGCTGTCGAAGATTACCAATTCATGAGGTTTGACTTCCCCGACGAAGACATTATGACATTGGACAATGTTGAAGATATCATACCATATAATGGACCTGAACAAGGATCCCGATGGACCCTGTACTTTGATGGGGCCTCCAATGCACTTGGAAATGGTATCGGTGCTGTGCTTATATCTCCAGAAGGTTGCCATACTCTTTTCACCGCCAGACTTTGCTTCAACTGTATGAACAACATGGAAGAGTATGAAGCTTGCATCTTTGGACTCAAGGCTGTCATAGACTTGGGGATCAAATCTTTGATTGTATTTGGGGACTCAGCTTTGGTCATCATTCAAATCAAAGGAGCGTGGGACACTAAGTATCCAAACCTCATCCCTTATAAAGAACATGTCTTGACATTGTTACCACATTTCGAGCGGATTACCTTCGAGCATTTCACGCGAGAAGAAAATCAGCTAGCAGATGCTCTAGCTACAATGTCATCCATGTTTAAACTTAACTGGGATAATGAGGCTCCCCAAATCACCATTGAACGGATGGACGAACCGACACACTGTCACGAGATTAATACCGAAGAAGTAGTGGACCAGCCTTGGTTTCATGAAGTCAAAAGGTATCTCGAGGCTCGGGAATACCCTGAAGGAGCTTCAGTCAATGATAAAAAGTTCTTAAGGAGATTCTCGGCTAAGTGCTTTCTAAGAAATGGCATCCTGTACAAGCGCAATCATGATTCTATTCTGCTCCGTTGTGTGGACAAAGCTGAAGCTGAAAAGGTCATGGCTGAATTGCATGAAGGTACTTTCGGCACTCACTCTAGTGGGCATACGATGGCTAAGAAGATTCTAAGGGCAGGCTATTACTGGTCTACCATGGAAGCTGACTGTTATCAACATTCTCGGACATGCCACAAATGTCAAATCTATGCAGACAAGGTGCACGTGCCTCCTGTTCCTCTAAATGTCTTAACAACTCCTTGGCCATTCGCTATGTAGGGAATCAACATGATTGGAGAGATCAAGCCTACAGCATCCAATGGACACCGCTTCATTCTTGTGGCCATTGATTATTTCACCAAGTGGGTCGAAGCATCTTCCTTCACATCCATTACTAAGAATGTTGTTGCCCGCTTCATAAAGCAGAACCTTATTTTCCGGTACGGTATCACCGAAAGGATCTTCACTGATAATGGTACAAACCTTTACAATACTATGATCACCGCCCTATGTGAGTCGTTCAAGATTCAACATCACAATTCATCTCCCTATCGGCCGAAGATGAATGGTGCTGTCGAAGCTGCGAACAAAAATATCAAGAAGATCATACAAAAGATGACAGTCACCTACAAGGACTGGCATGAGATGCTACCGTTTGCTCTTCACGGGTACTGTACCACGGCATGCACATCAACTGGGGCAACACCCTATTCTTTGGTATATGGCATGGAGGTTGTTTTACCTATCGAGGTTCAGATTCCCTCCGTGAGAATCATGAAGGATGCTGGTTTGAGTGAAGACGATTGGATTCAGACCCGACTTGATCAACTTAACTTGATTGATGAGAAGAGACTTACTGCTGTTTGCCACGATCAGACGTGTCAAAAACGGATGATCAAGGCTTTCAATAAGAAAGTTAGACGACATGTATATCAAGTCAGGGATCTGGTAATCAAGCGCATCATTTTGCCGCAAAGTGATCCCAAGGGCAAATGGACTCCTACCTACGAAGGACTATTTGTGATTAAGAACATCTTTTCTAGTGGGGAAATGATCTTAACCACCATGGACGGAGACGACCTGCCGCACCCTGCGAATGCAGACATAGTCAAAAGATACTACGCATAAATGACCCTCTAGGTTGACACACCTAGGCAAAAAAAGGGCATCCTGGTGAATCAAAAACCCGAAAGGGCGGTTCAGGAAAAAATTAGGGATAAAACAAAAAAATCTATACACCCGGCAAGTTGAAAACCCGAACGGGCGACTTGGGCAAAAAAGGGTTTCCCGGTGGACTGAAAACCCGAAAGGGCTGTCCAGGCAAAAGTTAGGGAATTAAAGCGTATGACTATGTCTCGTCGGATCACTTTGAGGACAATCTCTTCACAGACAAACTCTGAGCTTCTGATCAATCCAATCATCTTCGGGTGAAGCAACGGATGGACAAGACATTCGGAGTTACAAAGGTTATAGCGGAATGGGAACCCCATGGGATTTTTACACACATAGCTATCTTTCTTTGTATAAAATTTTCTTACTTTTATGACACCATCCTCTTACTAGGATGCATGTCTCCTTTGTACAAAACACTTACTCAAAATTTAATACAAAGATGTCTCTTTCAAAGTGCAGAAAACTATTTGCCTTTTTTTTTTACACTTGTGTTTTTAGTTTCCAAAACGTCCAATGATTCATTGATGAACATATGCATTTGAACATAATTACTGTTTACAAATAAATAGAATGGAAACGAACAATTACTGACAGACTGAAAGGATAGGAAAACGTCTTTAGGCTATTCCAGGAGCAATCCATACAATACATCATCTAGATCCCCAGCGGAGCTAAAACCTTGAAATATGTATTCCCACCAGAGTTAAAACTTCAAACTCCCAATCCCTAGCGGAGCCAAAGCTTTGAGTTACAGATCCCCAGCAAAGCTGAAACCTTCTTCCCCAGTCAAGTCAAGACTTCTAATCCCTAGCGGAAACCATCCAATTTCCCCAGCAAGTTTATCTTAAAGCCTGGAAATCAACCAGATAACAGTTAACTTTTGTCTATCCCCAACCTAGGATAACTCCCCAGTAGAGTGGCAGACGACCGAAACTCCTGAACCTACTCCCAACAGTAAACTCTTCCCCACAGAGTCTTCATTATTCCCCAGCATGAATTTGTCAGAATCTTCATCACTCCCCAGTAGATTGAAGATTATCATTTCCCCAGTGAAGTCACCAAAGTTTCATTACTCCCCAACATAATGAAGATTATCATTCTTAGTTCCCCGCAGAAATCATCAGAGTATTCCCTATTCCCCAGCCGAGTAAAGACTTCCTTTGTATAACCCCCAGTAGAAGTCATCAAAGTTCTTTGGATTCTCCAAGCAGGTTTCTCAAGCAGTTTGGCATTACTCTCACAATAGAATTTTTGTCAAATACTCCAACTTCCAGACATGAAGGATCCTCTCATCCCCACAAGAAGTTGTTAAGGATTTCTTATTCCCAACAGTCACCAAGGATTTCTCATCCTCAGCAATCAAAGATTTTGAATCTCCAGCAGCGGTCAAGGATTTATTTTCCCCGACAGCATTCAATGGTTTTATTATCCCCAACCGTCAAGGATTTATCTTCCTCCGCAATACAACAAATCAGCTTACATGCACATACATTACATCCATATATCATAAACATTGATAAAACACATTTATTGCATCATACATTTCATGCAACATAACTTTGTGTTTCAGCTAACATTTTACCCTTTTCAGGATAAGATTAACAAGCTACCATTAACAGTATGCGATCATGATATAATACAAATACACTCCAGACGCGGAAGTCATTTTGTTGCTCATTCAGATTTTAGATACAGTACAAATACGCTCCAGATACGGATGCCATCTTGATACTTATTCAGATTTCAACTATCAAATACAGATTAGATACGCTCTAGACACGGAAGCCATTCTATTTCTCATTCAGATTCAACTATCAATTTCAAGTTCAAATACACTCCAGACACGAAAGTCATTCTGTCACTTATTCAGGTTCTAGTTCAGATACGCTCCAGACGCGGATGCCATTCTGGCCCTTATTCAGTTTTTCGATTCAGATACAGTACGGATACACTCCAAACACGGAAGTCATTCTGCTACTCATTCAGATTCAAACTTCAGATTCCAGTCCAGATACGCTCCAGATACAGTTGCCATTCTATCACTTATTCTGATTCTCTACGGCTCAGAGACGCTCCAGACACGGATGCTATTCTATTGCTTGTTCAGATTCAACATTCAGATACAGCTTGGATGCGCTCCATACACGGATGCTATTCCTTTGCTCATTCAGATTCAGTCCCCATATACGGTACATATACGTTCCAGACACGGATACCATTCTGATACTTATTCTTCTGACTTACAACATACAATTCAACAAACATCCTTGGATGGAATCTTTAAGCCCATCTCGAACAAGATTCTATCACATCTCCAAATGGCATCTTTAAGCCCATTTCCTCAACTACACTTTGACGAGTGCAAATTTACGGGCACTCTAGTGTCCAATCATCTTTTACCTTCGAGTCACGAACGACAAATTCGCCAATCTAACTCTTCAGGTTCAAGAAGATTGAACAGGGGAAGCTGTTGTACCCCAAAATTTTCCCTCTCATTTATTAAGATTTTTCCTCACAAGACTGCTTGGACTCCAGACAAGATTAGGGTTTTCTCAGCTCAAAGCATCTCCTTGCACTGATAACCTGAAATTAGGGTTTGATTTTGCACAAGGATTTTTGGACCATCAATGCTTAATGTGACTTTCATAGACCATCTTGGATCCCTAAGATTGCTCATACCAAGTTTCATGCCTTGAATCACATTTTTGCCCAGTCAATTGGACAATTGACCTAAAAATCAGTTGTATTGGGGGAAAAGTCAACCATGGCCAATTTACAGTCAAAATTCATAATTTTTGATCCACAACAACATTCTAGGCTCCTATGTACCATTTTATCAAGTTTGGACCACAACTCCTAAAGAAATTTGATCAAATCATCAAAAGGGCAAAATGGTCAAAATTAGGGTTTTGATTGGGAAAGTGCAATTTCTGATTTTTAACCTAGCCAATGACCAATTGGGTTCAAGAATGGTTTCAAGGACTAAATTGCATCATATTGACCTAATCACATAGTTCAAAAGATCTTAAATGCATAGGATTGACAGATGAATTTTGCAGTCAACTGATCAAAAGTCAATTGTACACTGAAAAGTCAAACTTTGACTTTTTGGTCAAAATCAAGTGCCAAGAGTCATAATTCATCAAAATATGTCAAAATGTGAAACTTGTTGACCAAGAAACCTAAAATTTCAAATTAGGGTTTTTGAAATTTTTCATAACTTAGAAATTTTCTAAGTTATGGAAATTTCTTATTTTTCCCAACTTTCCACAACTTTTTCACCATGATGAAATTGAATTCAAATAAAACTTCCAACATGAAAGTTGTAGTACTCCATGAAATCTACAACTTTTATTCACAAAGTTTTCCCAAAATATTCTTAGATCTCAAGTTATGATTTTGTGAATAGGGATCCATAAACTTTTTAACTTAGTGAAATTTTGCCCTAGCTTAGGCAAGTTTTTGACCTAACTTCATGGCAATTTTTCACCTAGTTCCAAGAAGAATCTCAAAATGCATTTCAAATACGGATTGTAGAGCATGTTACAAGCTTTCCAAAATGTCCAAGAACTCTCCAAGATCATTTATGGTCAGGAATTAGGGCCACTGAAATTCTCCCTGGTTTCTTAGAGTTAGGTTTCAAATCTTATATCATTGGAATCGTGATAAAAAATGCTACAAGTTTTATGTTGCAAGATTTTGTTTTTGTGCACGTATGCAAGAGTTACAGGTTAAAGCACAGAAACGCGCGCTTGCTTGGCTGGAGGACAGGGACGACGGGTTCTGGGCCTGGCGCGCCTTGGGCTTGTTTGTCTTGCTTTTTGCACCCCCCGTTTCCTTTTTGCACCCCCTTGGCCCATTTTCTATATTTTGCATATTTTTTTTCATTTCTTTTATGTTTATTGACTTTAATATTTTTTTTCTGAACATTAAAAAATCCCAAAAATATTTTCTTAATTTTTTGGATTTTATTTTATTTTTTATCTTATTTTTTGCATATAAAAATAGTTTTATTTTAATAAATAGAAATCATTTTCTTAAAATAACTCGTAAATAATATAAAAATATCATACATTTTTATTTTATTATTTTTCACATTAAAAATAATATTTTTATACATATTTCAATTTTTTAACATTTTATACATGTTATTATTATTTTTCTTGAACAAAAATGAATAAAATGAATAATATGGAATATATTTTCTTTTAAACAAAAATTAGGGTTTCTCCCCCTTTCAAAAATAATCACAATATTTTTTCTTATTTTAGACTTAAATAATTTATTTTTCACATACATAAAACAATTACAAAACATTTTTTGCATATTTACATTCTATTGTATATTTAAATACTTATTTATTTATTTATTGTACAATAAATTCAATTGGGTTGTAATAGTGAATTAGGGTTTTATTTTGTGCAAATATCCCCCATTCAAAACTTGTATCCCCCCTCCCATAATATTGTTGTAATAACTTAGATTTACTTTACGCAATTTATCGCATTATATACATGTTTAGTAAATTAGGGTTTGTATGATAAGACAAAATCAAATAAATAGCAAGACCTAACACAAGACAAAAATGCATGAAAAATGACAACACATTGCACACAAGCACCTCTAGGGTTTCACCCACTTTGTTTCCTAGAAATGGCCATGGTATGCATGCTAGGTATCTTGGCAATACAAAACAAAACAAAATAAAAAGATCATAGTCCCTCGATGATGCTAGACAAGGTTTCCTTAAAACAAATGATCTTGGTCCCTAAAACTTGCTAAGATGCTGGGCACCATTGCTATCATAGTCATACGATGACCCACGCCCGTCCCGTTTAACATCCAAAGATAGGGTTGTTTACCAATGCAATGGTAAATCAACAATGTCAAAGGAATAAAAATGTGTAGGAAAGACTTTTGAGTAGGTAGATAGCTTCTAGTTACTTGATCAATTTGCAAACAATCATTTCTATTTTCAAACAAACACACACATATTTCAAAACAATTTCCAAACAACTTTCAAAACATTGAAACATTTTTTCAAAAGACAAACATCTTTGTATGCATTCTTACGAATGAGAATCATTACAAATATTTCCAAAGCGATGGCCTATTTTCAAAATACTTTCAAAACCACACAAAGCACCATTTCAAACAATTGGAAAAGAAAAGCAAGTGATCTAAACAAGTAACTAAGAGCCCATGGAAAACCATGGATGAAAAGGGTGCTAGCACCTTCCCTTTTCATAATCTACCCCCCGAACTCAAGAAAACATCTCAAAGGTCTTTCCTGTGCTTTTTGACCTTTCCTTTTGGAAAAATAAAAGTCAGTGGCGACTCTTGCTAAACCTAAAAATTTGTGAACACAAATGCAAAACCTCAAGTCAGTTCTCCCACCGTATCACGGTATGCTTTCGAACTAACCCATGCTTCAATTAGGACTTTTGAAGGGTTGTAACGTGGCTTGGTTCACGGTTTAAGAAACAAAGGATAAAGGCTCAAAGTATATTTGTACCCACCCGCTCTTCGTAATGTTCTTCAGTCCTAAACTCAATTAATTATGCGTTTGAACTCCAATTTAGTCTGGAATGACGTCTTGGTGATGGTTCAGACATGTTAAGTTTGTCGGAAGGCAATCATTTTTGCAACATTTTTCTTTCATGTTTGTTGAGGATTTGTAGTGACCTCTTTTTGATTTGTTATCCCTGATTTTTGCCTGACTGTTCTTGTTTTGAGATTACAGTCAGCGGGATGCCCCAGTTTTCTTAAGTCTCCTTTGTAGTTTTTGACTTAGTGGGCTTTTCTTTTTGAGAGAGATAATGACTGCCTATGTGATAGGGAACCATCACCGTCTTTTGATTCCAGAGAATGTTTTTGATGTCATTCGTTGTATTACAAAATGAGAGTTTGCGGCTAAACGCGCGTTTGAATTAACTGAGAGACTACCCTGCCCCAGTTTTTGATTAAAGGTTTTAATTTGTATACAGAAAACTTCTACTTCTTTGGCTTGAAGGGGTTGACTAGGGATTATCTTCCTTATAACTCCAGTGTTTAGGATTTGAAAGAACGCCTGTACATCGTCAGCAAGGTCTGTCCAAAAGCATACTGTATGAGATTTTGGCATTGTTTTCGTCATCGTCTCTCTAAAGGCTTGTAACTTTTAGCAAGAGTTGAATGTCATAAAGAGATTAAAAAGCATAGTTTAAATGTAATGAAAAAGAGTGGATCAAATCAAGACAAACATATGCAATGCATTAATGAAACAAAGTTTGACATTAATAGATAAATGTTTGAATAACAAAAGAAATTACAATTGAAAATTCAAAATGAAACAAGTTGCTCTCAATGACTTGGCAAGGGAGTAGTGATCATGTTTGGAGTCTCTGGAGAGTCTAATTCGATCTCCTTGGCGTCAATCAAATTCTGAATCTTGTACTTCAATGCCCAGCAATCGCTAGTGTCATGCCCGAGACTGTCAGAATGATAAGCACATGTCGCATTAGGATTATAGTTAGGAGAAGAAGTTTTGGGGTTTGGATGAGGTCCTATCAATGCAATCAGATTCATCCTCAACAAGTGTTGTAGCGCTTGAGACAACGACATGTTGATGTTGGTAAACTGTCTTTTAGGCTCGTCTGGCCTTTGTTGATTACCCCTTGACTGTTGTCGGTGTGACGCAGAACCAGAGATCAGGACTGCCCCTACTTGTTGGTTATGACGACTCTTTTGACCAGACACTGCATTGGACTCTTTCTTCCCATTATATGGATTTTTTTGAGCATCAGAAGGTGTAGCTTCTTGAATCTTTCCACTTTTGATGCCAGCTTTGACCCTTTCACCAGTCAGTATCAGCTCGGTGAACCCGGTCGAGGAGCTTCCGATTAGGTGTTTGAAGAAAGGCCCTGTCAGAGTTCCCATAAAGATGTCGATCAGCTCCCTGTTAGTTAAAGGGGTTGCACCCTACCAGCCATATCTCTCCACTTTTGGGCGTATCCTTTGAAGCTCTCGTTGGAACCCATGGTCATGTTCTACAATTACACACGAGTTGGTGCAAGATCAGCATTGTACAGATACTGCTTTTAGAAAGCAGCAGCTAAATCCTCCCAGGTGTGGATTCGAGAACTCTCCAATTGATAGAACCATTCAAGTTGAGTCCCTGCCAGGCTTTCTTGGAAGAAATGGATCCAAAGCTTTGGATCAGTTGTGTATGGTTGAATCTTGAGGACATAAGACTTTAAGTGCAATTTAGGGCAAGAGACTCCATCATACAGGGCAAATGTAGGGACTTTGAACTTTGGTGGGATGACCACTCCAGAAACCAAACCCATGTCTCCTAAATCTAAACCGGGTATCTGTTGAGTCTCCATTGCACCGAGGCGATCCTCCAACTGTTTATATTTGTCATTAGTGGGAGGATATTATTCTTCAGAGTAGTCATCTTCAGTTTCATCAATCTCCAAATTGTGGTCTTCTTTAAGACTATCCCCCGTGTTGGATGGAGTTGAAAGATATAGAGATCTCTTGACTGGTCCTCCAGGTCTTATTCTCGAGTTCAGGATGCCTATTGACTTCTTGGACTTTTTCTTCTTGTCTTTGAGAAGGAGAGCTTTCAGGTCCTTTTGCCCCTTAGCCATAGCCAGAAACATTTGTTGGAATTGAGCGTTTTGGGCTTGGAGATCTTTCACCGTTTGTTCCATATCCATCTTACTAAAATAAATAGTAGGAAGATAAGGAGACCTGTATGGGAGAAACCTGTCATGATATGATGCATGATATGTGGATGCATGTTTTCAAGGATCTCGCGGGGTAAACACAAGAAAAAGTTTAGAGATTGAATTTTGATCAACATCTTTGATTGGAGAACTTTGTATCAGTGGATGTCCTTCCACAAGAATTAAGCTCACCATGTCAAGTGGATCATAGCCCTTGACTCAAGTTTGTTGTATTTGATCTTTGATGGCGTTTAGTCAGAGGAAAATAAATCCTCCTGCCCCTTGATAGACGTCTGGTTCATTGTGAACCTGCATCAAAGACCCTCGAGATCCTTGAAATGGTTATTGAAAATGCTATGGTATGATGTTATGATGTTATGCACAAGTATGTGAAGTAAACAAGCTTATACAAATAATCATGTACACACAAAGCAGACAAGTTCTTAGGTTTAGGCTTGCATGGAGTTTGTAGGTAAGTACCCTCTTGAAGTTTAGTTGGCTCAACCTGTCCTAAAAATAGTAACCGGGTGCTAAGGAGCTCAATATCACTGGATTGTTTTCCTGTTCATTGTTTCAGTTCAAGCCTCTTTATTGGAGACCGAAATATCCCATGAAACCAAACCTCAATGAGTGTAGTATCGAGTATCTACCAACTTCGGACTGCACCAAAGCCGGTCATCTCACTACGTCCTAAAGGCCAAGTTGGTCAAGTAAAGGGTTCTAGAAGTTCATTAGTGCTTCATGACATCACTCAGCGGCCCCGTATTCTCTTTGATTAACTCAAAGGCTACCGGTACCCACAAATATGTCGCACTAACATAGCTATTGCTTAGACCATGTCGGTATACCCCGCACAGTTTCCACAACGTATTGCTATTTACCTATAATGATCCTAAATCCGGGAGGAGGATTCAAACCCAAACAAAGAACCATAAACAAGTCAAACAATGTAAACAAATAATTGTGATCTATCCCTAAGGTAACCCCACTTTTATAATATTTCCCCAGCAGAGTCGCCAGTTCTGTGATACGGTGCGAGAACTAACTTGATTTTTTGCGTTTTGTCGCAAACGTTGCGGTTTAGCAAGAGTAGCCACCGACTTTTCTTTTATCCAAAAAGGAAAGGTGAAGAAGCACAGGAAAGACCTTTAGAGTTGTTTTTGAGTTCGGGTGGTAGATTATGAAAAGGGAAGGTATTAGCACCATTTTCATCCATGGTTTTCCATGGGCTCTTAGTTACTTGCTAGATCACTTGCTTTTGTTTGAATGTGTGCTTGTGGTGGTGACTTTTGAAAGTATTTTGAAAATGGAACTTCGTAATGGTTCTCGTTTCTATATGAATGCATACAAAGTGTTTGTTTTGAAAATAGTTCAAAGATGAGAGTGTGGGTAAAAATGTTTTTATTGTGAGCAAGCGAGTAACTAACAGCGAATCTACCTACTCGAAAGGTCTTAAATGTGCTTTTCCTCCTCCTTTAGATGTTTCTATCTTACCATTGATTTGGTAAGAAGCCTCATCGTTGGATGTGAAGGGACGGGCGTTGGGACGTTTGTATAGTCATAGAAAGCAACTTATGAGTCATTTTAGCAATGTCGCTTAGAGACTAGATCATTTACCGAAGGCAACATCGAGGGTTATCGAGGGACTACGATCTTTTTTTATCGAAGGTCTTTTGCTAAAACGCTCATGTTCGAGCGACGTGACTATTTTCCGAAAAGGGCAACGAGATGGGATTACCCTAGGGGTGTGTTGTACCCCAAAATTTTCTTTCTCATTTTCTCAAGATTTTCCTCACAAGACTCCGCTGATTTTCTTCTCGCGGGAAATGCTCGAAGGTAATCTTCTCAAAATGTGGTAGCAATGTCAAAACATGTTCTTTGTAAGGAATAAGGTTTGGGTGTTTGGTGTCCCATTCCCCTTTGATCTGGCTGATAACCAAAGCTGAGTCTCTGAATACATCCAAGGATTTGATCTCCAAGTCTATGGCAGCTTTGAGACCGAAGATGCACGCTTCGTATTCCGCCATGTTGTTTGTACAATTGAAGAAAATTCTGGAATTAAAGGGAGTATGACACCCTTCAGGAGATATGAGCACAACACCAATACCATTTCCGAGTGCGTTAGATGCTCCATTAAAGAACAGGGTCCATCGGGATCCTTGTTCAGGTCCATCATATGGCCTGAATTCTTCACAGATGTCTAATGTCATGATGTCTTGATCCGGAAATTCGAACTTCATGGACTGGTAGTCTTCTACGGCTTGGTGAGCGAGGTGATCTTCTAGTATACTTCCCTTTATTGCTTTCTGGGTAGTATATTGTATGTCATATTCTGTCAGGATCATCTGCCATCTCGCTATTCTCCCAGAAAGAGCAGGTTTCTCAAAAATGTATTTTATCGGATCCATATAGATATCAACAAGGTAGTATGAATCAGCATATACTGTCTTAGCCGACGAGTAGCCCATGCCAGAGCATAGCAAGTTTTCTCGAGCAGTGAATATCTGGTTTCACAGTCGCTAAAATTTTTGCTCAGGTAGTAAATAGCGTTCTCTTTTCGGCCACACTCGTCTTGCTGCCCCAATACACACCCCATTCAGTTTTCTAAAACGGCCAGATACATGATCAATGGTCTTCCCTCGACCGGTGACATCAACACAGGAGGCTCTTGTAAGTATTCTTTGATTTTGTCAAAAGCAACTTGGTATTCATCATTCCATTTGACTACTTGATCTTTTTTCAATAGTTTGAAGATTGGTTCACAAGTAGCTGTCAGGTGAGAAATGAATCTGGCAATATAGTTCAAACGTCCCAAGAATCCTCTGACTTCCTTTTCAGTTCTAGGAGCAGGCATCTCTTGTATCAGGATCGACCTTGATACCTTTGTTGCAGACGATAAAGCCTAGGAGCTTACCAGGCCGTACCCTAAATGTGAACTTGTTTGGATTCAACCTTAGCTTGTACTTCTTCAATCTCTCCAACAATTTTTGTAAGTGACCAAGGTGCTCTTCTTCTGTTTGTGATCTGGCTATCATATCGTCTATGTAGACCTCTATTTCGTGATGTATCATGTCATGAAATAAAGCTACCATGGCGCGTTGATAGGTTGCCCCAGCATTCTTCAATCCGAATGGCATTACCTTGTAGCAGAATGTGCCCCACTGTGTGACGAATGTTGTTTTTTCCATGTCCTCGGGCGCTATTTTGATTTGGTTGTAACCTGAGAATCCGTCCATGAAGGAAAACACTTTGTGTTGTGCCATATTGTCAACTAGGATATCAATGTGGGGGAGTGGAAAGTCATCCTTAGGGCTTGCCCTATTAAAATCTCTGTAGTCCACACACATTCGCACCTTGTTGTCCTTTTTGGGCACGGGAACAACATTAGCAATCCATTGGGGGTAAGAGGTGACAGCCAAGAATCCAGCGTTAAATTGCTTCATGACCTATGCTTTAATCTTTTCTGACATGTCAGGCCTCATGCGGTGAACTTTTTGTTTTACTGGCGGATGATCCTCTCTTGTAGGCAGACGATGTACCACAATATCTTCATAAAGTCCTTGCATGTCTTCATACGACCAGGAAAAGACCTCGACATAATCATGCAACAACTGAATCAGACGCTTCTTGACACTGGGTTCCAGATTGGCACCCACTTTGACCTCTTTTCTGTCTTCTTCGGTACCTAGATTGATCGTATCCACGGGTTCCTCGTGAGGCTGGATGGTTCTCTCTTCTTGCTGTAGTAGTCTGGCAAGTTCCCCTAGTACTTCACAATCTTCCTCACCTTCGTCTTCGGCTTGGTAGATCAGATTCTCAGAGTCACAAAAGGCCATAGCAGTATTGTTACCCATGGGATCCAGAATGGATGTATGCCTGCATTGATAGTGTGGGTGTGTGTAAGGGGATAGCTATCTTTGAAAGAAAGTAAAATGTAAAAGAAAAACAATGAGCACAAAAGTTTGTATGCAAAAACTTCCATGATTCATTGATGTCATATGAAAAATGAGATAATAACCCTTACAAATGGACCATTGTGCCTCGGGTAAGACACAAGGTTTTAAGAGTGTGAATTGTTTTGAATATTACAGATCCAACAAAATGTAAAGACAAATTACTGAGGGATGAAAGTGACCGAGAAGAAGTCTCTAGCCTCCCAATTGCTGAGCCCTCCATTGACAGTAGGGAAGATCTATTCCTCCAGGTTGCAACCATCTTCACCATCTTCTGCCGCATTGACCTCACGGTTGCTGATCTTTAAGGGTGGCCCTCCAGCACAGGCACGACGTACAACCTTTTGAGCACTTGAAGTGAAACCTAGGCCAAACTTGTCAGACTTATATGGGATATCTGGGAGTTGTCCCCAGATAGTGCATCCACCTTCTTCCACCACTGCTTTAGCATCTTTTAGTGACAACATTCGGAGTGGAGGCCTTGTAATCTTGGGAACAGCCTTGGTTACTGCCACATCTTGGGGGACCTCTTCAAAGTGTTGAAATGCAGTTTCAATGAATTCGCCGTCTAATTCCACATATCTGAAGGAATTGAGATGGTTGATTATGTATTCTTCCTCTCCATGGACGGTGATAATCTTCCCTTGAACTAGATACTTCAATATTTGGTGCAACGTAGAAGTAACAACGCCATCATTATGGATCCATGGTCGGCCTAGCAGGCAGCAGTATGAAGGGCGAATGTCCATCACATAAAAAGTTGAATTGAAGGTTTGGGTTCCAAACTTTATGGGAATGTCTACCTCCCCATGTTCCATCCTCTTTGAACCGTCAAAAGCTCTTACCACTATGTTGCTTAGCTTCAAAGTCAACCCCTCACAGTCAAGTCTATCAAGAGATTTTTTGGGTAACACATTTAAAGATGAGCCAGTGTCCACCAAAACATGTGCCAGAGTGGTGCCCCTACATTCCATTGAGACATGCAACGCCTCATTATGCTTCCTTCCCTTCGGCGTCAGATCAGCATCCAAAAAACCTAAACCATTGTCCACAGTTAGGCTGGCCACGCAGTCTTGAAATTTATCAGCAGATGTCTCTTGAGGTACATGGGCAGTTTTTAAGAACTTCACCAAGGCTTTTGCATGTGCCTCGGAACATAGTAGTAATGCTAGCATGGAGATTTTAGAGGGAGTTTGCCCCAGTTGTTCAACTACATCGTAGTCGCTTCTCTTTATAATTTTTAGGATCTCCTCCATTTCTTTCTTGGAGGTCTCAAGGATAGCAAATGACCGAGCCTTCGTTCGGACAGGCTCAACCATAACACCTTTTCCTCGAGCCTCAATTAACTCGGAAGCAGGAGTGTCAGTAATAATGATTACAGAGGTTGTAACGGTTTTGTCAATTAGAGTACTTGTAGAGATAAATGTAGGACCGGGAACAACTTTTGGGGGAACAATAGCAGGAATGATTACGGGTCTAGAAGTTGCTTTTAGGGGAGCAATTTATGGAGAAAAGATCCTACCACTTCGGGTAATTTTTCTAGTTCCTGCAATGTTACTGATGTCGGAGTCTTCTTTCTCGGATTTTGAATCTTCGGTGGATGACCAGTCCTGTTTGATACCATGGTAGTAGACATCTCCTCCATAATTCCATGGTATGGTTTTGTCTGATGAGTATGGGACTGGTCCAGGCATTGTGATTATTAAAGGAGTTGCTTTCGGAACTGATGTAATTCTAACGGGTCTTTTGGTGGAGACCCTTGAAGAATTGGCAGAAATGGTAATGATAGAAACATATTCAAAAGAAACAGGTGGAACAGGAGTCTTTTCAAACAAAATCTCTTTGTTATCTATCAGACCCTGAATGCCTACTTTCAACAAAGGACAGCCAGTTGGTGAGGATAAGCAGAGATGGTAAACTTTATTACAGCCCGGGAACACACCGACTTTCAACAAGTTTATCTTAATAGTCGGAAGTGGGGTCATGAGTTCGTCAACTGAAGTAACAAATAAATCTTCTTCAATGGCATTGGTATTGTGGCCATGTTTGGGCATAGGAGCAGAAATGACATTTGGCTTCTCGGGCGCATCAAACTCAATCTCTTTTGCTTCAATGAGGTCTTGTATTTTGTTCTTCAAGGCCCAACAGTTATTAGTATCGTGACTAGGACTTTCAGAGTTATATGCGCAACGGGCATTGGGATGATAATGAGGGGATGGTGTATTGGGGGTTTTCAGAGCTTCTTTCAAGGTTACCAAATTGGATCTCAGAAGATGAGGTAGTACTTGAGACGGGGTTATGTTGATTCTGGTGAACTGCCTGATTGGCCTTTCTACCCTTGGTTGATTATTTCTTTGCTGATCAGATGTAGGTTTTGGGATCATAACAGCCCCCACCATTGGTCAACATTCGGCCCTATCTTAGTTTCTTTGCGGATATACGGCAGCCACCTCTTTCTTTCTAATAAAGGGCTTCCTTACAGCTGTATAAGAAGATGTATCTTTCTGGATCTTTCCATTCTTTATACCGGCTTATATCCTCTCTCTGGTCAATATTAGCTCAATAAAGCCTGCAGATGAACTTCCAATTAAATGATTGAAGAAGGGACCAGATAAGGTGCCTAAGAACATGTCTACCAATTCTCTCTCAGACATAGGGGGTTGAACTCTTCCAGCCAAATCTCTCTATTTTTGTGCATAGTCCTTGAAACCTTCATTGGAGACCATAGCCATACTCTGGAGTTGAGTACAGGTAGACGCCAAATCAGCATTGTATTGATATTGCTTGTAGAAAGTTGTAGCAAGATCTTCCCAATTGTGAACATTAGCCCTTTCTAGTTGGTTGAACCAGTCAAGTTGAGTACCAGACAGACTGTCTTGGAAGAAGTGCACCCATAAGTCTTTACCAGCGGTATGGGGTTGGATTTTCCTCACATATGACCGGAGATGCATTTTAGGGCATGACACTCCGTCATATTTAGAGAATACAAGTGCTTTGAATTTCGGAGGAATCACAATCCCCGACACTAGTCCCAATTCCTCAAAGTCCAAGCCTGGCACCTTTTGGATTTCCATCGCGCTCAACCGCTCTTCGAGATGTCTATACTTTTCATCAGCTGGAGGGTACTGTTCCTCAGAGTAATCTTCCTCTTCTTACTCCTCTTCTGATTCTGACGGGACAACTGTTTCCTTGCCTTTCCCCTCTCCTTCACCGAATGTTGTTGCAAAGTCCAAAGTCCTTCTTGTCTGCCCATGAAATCTTCTCCCCATGTTTAAGACTCCGGATACCTTCTTTGTTTTCTTTTTCCTCTCTTCAGCCAGCAGAGTCTTCAACTCTTCTTGCCCCTTGGCTAGGGTCATGAGCAACTGTTGAAACTGCGTATTCTGAGCTTAGAGATCTTTCATTGTTTGCTCGAGATCCATCTTACTAAAATAAACAGTAGAGAGATGAGGAGACTTGTTGCAAAAGACATGTTTATGTTATGATGAATGATATATGCATATGCAATGTTTTCAAGGATTTCAAAGATTCAAATTTGTTTTATACAAAAAGGAAACACACGTTATATTAATAAGATAAAGTTTGAGTACATCAATGCCCCTTGGACAAAATTATACAAAACTCTAAGATAGAAAAGTAGTGCGCATCCTCTTTGGTGCAATGTAGGCATTCAGAGTTTGCTCCTCATGAAGTAGCCTAGTGAGTTCCAAAACCTTCTTCTCGCTTGCGTAGAATTGGGCTTAGAAAGTATCTCGCTCTCCTTTGAGTTGTATCCAATCCCTTAATAGGTCTTCAAGAGATGTGGGTATGTCAGGATGTAGGATAGTGTATGGAACGTCTCCCTCCATGACAGGCTCAATGATTACCGGGAGAATGGAGGGTTAAGGCATCATAAGACTCTGAGCGCGAGCTCGTACCCATTTGAGGTAACGCTCAAGAGGGATGGAATTCTTGTGTCCCAAAGTCTTGCTATCCAACTTGTTTAGCATCCTCCAAGCTCGGATAAATCTTTGGCAAAGACCTTGATCGTCGTTGTCGTAGTCAAATACCAAACCTTGAATCAGCATCTTGTGAGGGCCATCCCTTCGGGCGTAACCAAACTATCTTAAGGCTAAACATGGGTTGTAGATGATTCCTCCCCTAATGCCAAGCAAAGGGACATTAGGAAATTCCCCACAACGATCGACAATGATAACATTCTCTTTGAATCGGGTGCACCAATGAATGTCTAAATGCTTGAACGTCATCAACCTTTGTGACCACCTTGAACCTTTCTCATTCTTTAATACATATTGGGGAAGATGAGAAATAAAACAACTTGCCAAGAGAGGATTGAAACACATAAGGACACCTCTTTTCCTCATTGTGCGAGTGTGAAAAGAGTGTAGGATATCCCCTAGCAATGTAGGCACCGGGTTGCGGGATATGAAGATTTTGACAGCATTCACGTCTATGAGTTAGTCAGGATTAGGAAACAAAACCATCCCATAGATGAAGAGAGCCACAATTTCCTCAAAGGCTTGCAAGTCTAAGGAATTCCAACAGCTTTGGGCTTTCTCAAACAGAAACTTTGCTAGGAGGCCTTTGACACCACTCCTTATTTCCCAATGAGTTGTGATATCAGATGAGTGCAAGTGTAGAGCTTGAGCAATCTCTTCTGGATTTGGATCTCTTTCCATACCGTTGAAAGGTAGTTGATTGAGAATGGGAATCCTCAAGAGTTGGGATAATTTTCCAAAGTAGGCACAATTTGATAGTCGTGAAATGTGAAGCAATGGTGCAAAGGATCAAAGAACTGAAAGAGCACCTTCATCAGGTCCTCATCTGTGTTGGAGGTGACCAAGTTGAGTAGACGACCATGCCTCTCGGTGAATGGAGAGTTTTCAGGAATCCTTGAAGCTAGCTCATTTAGTTGTGGAGGGATTCTCACAAGGTTGACTTGAATAGTTTTCCTGCGAAGTGAGTCCATATCCTACAAAACAAGAACAAAGATGAATCCCAAAATCCTTGAAATGGTTAGTGGATGTATATGATGTTCATGATGTCCATGATGTTATGTACAAGCATGCATATACAAGCAAAGCAAACAAGTCCTAGGTTTAGGCTTGCATGGAGTTTTATAGGTAAGTACCCTTTTGAAGTTTAGTTGGCTTAAACTTGTCCTAGTAATAATAACCAAGTTCTAAGGAGCTCAATATCACTGGGTTGTTTCCTTGGTCATTGTTTCAGCTTAAGCCTCTTTAATGGCGACCGAAATATCCCAAGAAACCAAACCTCAATGAGTGTAGTATCGAGTATCTACCAACTTCGGACTGCACCAAAGTCGGTCATCTCACTACATCCTAAAGGCCAAGTTTGGTCAAGTAAAGGTTCTAGAAGTTCATTAGTGTTTCATGACATCACTCAGCGGCCCCGTATTCTCTTTGATTAACGAAAAGGCTACTGGTACTCACAAATATGTCGCACTAACATAGCTATTTCTTAGACCATGTCGGTATACCCCACACAGTTTCCACAACGTATTGCTACTTACCTATAATGTATCCCGAATCCGGGTGAAGGATTCAAACCCAAACAAAGAACCATAATGTAAAGTATACAAGTCAAACAATGTAAGCAAGTAAATGTGATATAAGCCCTAAGGTAACCTCACTTTTAAAATTATCCCCAGCAGAGTCGCCAGTTCTGTGGTACGGTCGTAGAACTGACTTGATTATTTTGCGTTTTATCGCAAATGTCGCGGTTAGCAAGAGTCACCACCGACTTTTCTTTTATCCAAAAGGAAAGGTGAAAAAGCACAAGAAAGACCTTTGAGATTGTTTCTTGAGTTCGGGGGGGTAGATTATGAAAAGGGAAGGTATTAGCACCCTTTTCATCCATGGTTATCCATGGGCTCTTAGTTACTTGCTAGTTCACTTGTTTTTGTTTGATATTGTGCTTTGTATGGTTTTGAAAGTATTTTGTAAAAGAGGCCATTGTTTAGGCAATCTTTGTAATGATTCTCGTTCGTAAGAATGTATATAAAGATGTTGATCTTTTTGAAAATATTTTCAAAGTTTGTAAGATGTTTGGAAATGTGTGTGTTTGTTTTGAAAATAGCAAGGATGTTTTGTTTTGTGTGCAAGTGTGTTATTTTCATGCTTGATTTTGTCTTGGATTAGGGTTTTCTATTTGATTGGTTTTATCTTTCCATACAAACCCTAGTTACTAGCATGTTATGTAAAAGTGATAAATTGTGAAATTTAAAGTTACTACGCTATTAAAACATTTGTGGGAGGGATATACAATTTATGAATGGGGATTGCAATAATATAAACCTAATTAATCTATTACAACCAAATTGAATATGTAGAAATATTGGAATAAATAATATACAAGATGAATTAAATATGCAAAGGTATGTAAATGCAAAGAAGATTATGGTTTGGTTTTTTATGTGAAAAAAGTTTTAACCTAAACCTAATAAATAAATCAAGATTAATTTAAATCAATTAAGAAAATAAATTATTTTTAGAAAAGATTTTTGAATAAACTCTAATTCTATTTGATTAAAAGAAAATAAATTTCTTTTAGAAAAAGTAAGTATTTTTTGTATTTTTTTGTCTTGAAAATAATACATGGAATTATGAGGTATTTTGGTCCTTTTATATTAAAATAAATATTTAATGGGTATGAAGAAAAACTAAATATTAAACTAGTTCTAATTTAATTTACAAATTTAATTAATAAAAATGGATAATATATATAACTAAATAAAATATTTTTTGTGAGAAAAATAAAATAAAATAAGCTAAAATATAAATCTATCATTTTTATATTTTTTATGATTTTTAATATTAAGAAAAATATATTTAATAGAATAAAAATGAAAATAAAATGAATAATAAAAATATATTGGGCCAGGGGTATCATGAGTAAACTGGAGGTAGCATATTAGCAAAAAAACCAAAGGCCCAAGAATGAGAGGCCCAGCGCTGCAAAGGGACAAAAAAAGGAAAAATGTGAGAAAATTGCAAAAGGCAGCGCACTAAGGCTCGAACCCGTGACCTATAGCATTTTTGCGCGCTGCCTTACCACTGGGGTGGCTGTACATCCGTTTATATAAACACAATCATAAATATATATTAGAAAATGCCCCCTGAAGGCAACTTAATCTTCAACCTTGAGCCATGGCCGGATCACTTGTATCTTCTTCATTTCTCCATAAAAATGGAAAGTTCAAACATGAAAGTTATGGTGTTTCTTCCCACGAGTTCAACCATATAATTTATGTAAACTAAAAGTCAAAGATAAGATCTAATTTTACTGGCCCTATTTTGAAACCTAATTTTTACAGAAATTCCAAATCCAAAATTCTCTATACACAGTTAATATAAATGAAAACTATGAACATGGTTAGCTTTAGTGCAAGGATATCTACATTTTGTTTTCACAAATCAGGACCAAATGATGCTTGTATGAAGAGATAGAAGTTTGAGTTTTTACCTCTTTCAGTTAAGATCGTGAATTGAGTTTGGGCAAGTTCTGAGAAGGCCTGAGGATCTGTTTAGCTTGCCTGGACCTCCCTGAGTGTATTCCAATCCTTACTTTGTCTTGAAAGTCCATGAATCTCCCTACTCAAGTCAACCTAGAAGCTTGATGTTTTAAAATGGTGGATGGAGGAGGACGAGTTACAGTGAGGGAACAGGGGTCTGGGTCACTTGGGTGTGATGTATATTAAGTGTTTAAGTGGTTAAAACTCAAAACGCACGAGTGGGTTTGAAGATGGCTGAGTAAGATTCAAAACTGTCAAGCAATGGCAGATTTTCAATGGCAAAGTGTTTGGGAGTGTTTTTGAGTCATAGCATTTGTGTCTTATGTTGCAATACACTTGTGTATATGTATGGAAAAGGTTAGAGATCAACTCCACTCCAGGTTTCTGAGTTATAGCCTTTTGGCTCTATAACTTGCTTTTGAAGAAAAGTGAGGAGATAAGTCTCTATGTTTGTACAAGCCTGATCTGAGTTGGTAGAGGCTTCAGGAAAGTTACTTTTGGTTTTGACTTTGCTTGTGTGCAGAGAAAACAATTGAGAGGCTCAAGAAGTTGAAAATTGCAAAAGTAATGCTTTATCAAAATGGAAATGGCAACTTTGTGCCAAAAATGGAATTATAACTTGGATAAAGGCTCAAGTGTTTGGATTAAAGCTCTAGCAGCTGATTAAACATTTAATTATGGAGTGAGAAACAAGTTTGAGTACTGCAAAGCAAAGATTATGCAGTCTAGGCTTGGATTTGAATTTTTGTTCATCATGAAATGGCTTGAAATGAAAGTGATAAATCACCAACTTCATCTCTTCGATTCTCCATACTCGAGCATAACCTCAAGGAGTTCTTGGACATTTTATAAAACTTTAAATGTTATATACAACTCATCTTTGAATTTCTTTATAAAATTCCCTTTGGAACTATGTGAAAAATTTCCATGAAGTTAGGTCAAAAATCTGCCTAACTAGGGCAAAATTTCACTAAGTTATTTTAGTTCATGAGCATTTATTCACAAAATTATATCTTGAGATCCAAGAATTTTTAGGAGAAATTGTGTGAAGTAAAGTTGTAGATTTCATGGAGATCTACAACTTTTATGTTGGAAATTTCCTTTGAATCATCTTGCATCATGGTGAAAATTTGGCTCAAAATTGAGAAAAAATAAGAAATTTTCTATACTTAGAAACATTTCTAAGTTAAGAAATTTCAACTTTTCAAAACAAAATCTTGAATCCTTGATTTCTTGATGAACAAGTTTCACATTTTGACATGCTTTGATGAATTATGATCTTTGGCACTTGATTTTGACCATAAACTCAAAGTTTGACTTTTCAGTGTACAGTTGACTTTTGATCAATTGACTGAAAATTCACTGTCAATCCAATTGATCTTGAGCAATGTTTTGGGTCATGCCATTAGGTCAAAATTATGAAATTGAACTCTTGAAATCATGCTTCAAACCAATTGACCATTTTCTAGGTCAAAAATCAGAAAATACCATTTCTCAGTCAAAACCCTAATTTTGACCATTTTGCCCTTTTGATGATTTGATCAAATTTCTTGAGGAATTATGGTCCAAACTTGATCAAATGATACATATGAGCCTAATATGTTTATTTGGATAAAAAATTATGAAGTTTGACTGTAAATTGGCCATTGTTGACTTTTCCCCCAATACAACTGATTTTTAGGTCAACTGTGCAAGTGACTGATCAAAAATGTGATTCAAAGCTTGAAACTTGACATGAGTAATCTTGGGGGTCTATAATGATCCTTGAAAGTCATATGAAGCATTGATAGTCCAAAAATATTTGTGCAAACTCAAACCCTAATTTTGGTCATCAGTGCTTGAGGAGATGTCTTGAGTTGGTCAAACCTTAATCCAATCTTGAGTCAAAGAGATCTTGTGAGAAAATTCTTGATAAGTGAGAGGGCAAATTTTGGGGTACAACAGAGGGACATGACTATTTTTCTGAGGCAACAAGTGAGATTACCCTAAGGTTGCATGTGTGAATAGTGTGTTTGATTTGCATGCATTTTGTCTTTGCTATTTAGGTTATCTACTTATTGTTTTTATCTTGCCATACATCCTAATTACTAACTGTGATCGGTGGATCTGGAACTGACTGTTTAACGCTGGTTCGCGAAATATCGCGGAAGCAAGAGTCGCCACCGTCTTTTATTTTCTCCAAATGGAAAGGACAAAAGCACAGAAAAATTCCTTATTGAGATTAGCTCTCGGTTCGGGAGGTAGATTTATAGAAAGGGAAGGTGTTAGCACCCTTTCTATCCATGGTTATCCATGGGCTCTTAGATACTTGCTCACTTGTGTTTTCAAAATGTTTTTTTGTTTTTCAGAGTGAGTGGGTTTGAAAAAGTTTCTTTGAAAGTTTCAGATCGACTCTTGTATCAGTCCTCAAGAGTGTTTGAAAAGTTGTTTTTGAAAGCTTTTTGCAAAGTGTCGGTGTGAAAAGAAGTTTTTGATTTGTTTTGAATTAGAGCAAGTATCTACGAGTCATCTACCTACCCTAAGGAATTAGTCTGTGTAAATGTCCTTAAGGTAGCGCCATCCCACCATTGAGGGGTAGGTAGCACCACCGTTGGAGGTGTTCGGGTCAATTCGTTTGTAGGGACAATGTAGTCAACGAGCAACGGTAAGATACCTTAGGAGATACCCTTATGCCATTGATCTTTTATTCCGAGGCAACTATTCCGAGGCAACTTGTTCCGAGGCAACCGTTTCGAGGCAACTAGATCAATGGAACATAAGGACTCACTAAGACGTCCTATAGTCGACAACCACGTTTCGAGGGGCAAGGCAACAATATGGTCACCAGAGCAATAGTAGGACACCTTAGAAGCTACCCCCATGCCATGTTCATGGACATGAGGACTTACTAAAACGTCTTCTACTCGACGACCACTTTTCGAGGGGCAAGGCAACAATGAGGCGTACCCTAGGAGTGGTGTGTGAATTGTATGTCATTTTCAGTTTTTATTTATCTTGTCATGCATTGAGTGTTCTACGCTTTGATTTTATTTTTGGCATACATTCTTTCATGTGATTATTAACAGTTAAAAGGTGCGGAATTAAAAGTCCTACGCAATTACAAAGGCGCGGGTCTACATCACCAAATTAAACCAAGACCCGATTTGAACAAAAGTGCAGAAAGTAAATATCCTATTTATCTATTACAAAGCTTTGGGGCAAATACATTACATTCATAAAAGAAATAAAAATAAATTCGCGGAGAGAAAATAAGAATCGAGAGTGCGAGGGCATTGGACCCTTTAAAGGAATTAAATATGAAATTAGAAGTGAATTAATGATTAAAGAAAAAGAAGTTATTTTTTTATGTTTTTTGGATTTATGAAATTAAAGAGAATTAAATTGGAATTAAAAGTTGAATAAAACCCTAGTTCTAATTGTTTTTAATTTATTAAAAAAATGTTTTAGTTTGACCTAATTTAAACTAATTATTTAATGACAAATTTATTTACAAAAATAATTAATTACTAATAATGACAAAAAAATATTATTTATTAAAAAAGAATAAAAAATTATAAAAGACTTGTTTTTATATTTTTTAATTTATTTAAGAAAACATTAAACCTAAAAACTAAATTGATTATTAAACCTATTTACAAAATGAATATTAGTGAGTTAAATAATAAACATTTTTATTTTTGACTTTCTGATTTTTTTTTTATATTTTTATATTATAAAACTAATTTTGTGGAATTAAGTGAAACAAATAATATAATAAAAAAGAATAAATAAAAGAAAAGAAAGGAAGAAAGAAATGCAAACATGGGGGGTTTTCTGGCCCAGTTGGAGGTATATTGCAGTAATGAGGCCCATTGAAATCTGGCCTTTTTTGACTTTCCCATGATCACGTATGGATCATTGACCAAGGTGCGTGATGGAAGTCCTGTGTTGGCCTTTGGATTCATCTCCTGGGACATGTGGCGTGCCAAGAGATGGAGTTGTATGGTGGTCCCTGGGCAAGGAATCGTACCTGAGCGCATTATGAACAAAAATATTGAAGAATATGGGGGACCTGGGAATCGAACCCAGGTCCCAATGCTTGAAGGACACCTCACTTTCCACCCAGCCAAACGCGTTTGTTTGTCAAACTAGTGGAACCTGATCAATACATATGAAAATAAAAGCTATTGATGTAAAACAAAAAATTAGCGCGAAAGTTTAAATGCTCCAGTCACATCCAGACACGCAGGCATCATCTTCTTCTTTTCTGCAAAATTATCAAACAAGTAGCGGGGGTTTTAAACCCCCACTAAACAAAGCCAGGAAAAATAGCTATTAGGTTATAACGAAAAAGAAAAAGGGCGCGATGGTATGGTTAGATTCGTCTGGAGTTTCTGAGTTCAATGGTCCTGGTTTGAATGGCCAATTGTTTCTTATTTATGAACCCCCAAATCAGAGCTTCAGAAACCCTAACAATCGTTAATGGTGATTTTGCGTACAGGCCTTGTTAACTCAATTAAAGCATGCTATCAGCTTCAGAATATTCACATTAGTTCAAATCCATGATTAAAAATGAAAAATGCTGTATGAATAATGAAATACGAATATCAAAATTTTCAAAGAAAGTCAAACTTGGTTATACCGATTCTTCGTGTGTGGAGGTTTGATTTTGATTGGGATAGCTTCCATGGGATGTCAACAATGTGTTTTGATAGGAATGGGGACTTGAAACAAGCTCTATGTATGTTTTCAGTTTTGAAATTTTTGTGTGAAAAATGCCAAGTTGTTCTCAGGTTGCAGCGCAGCTTGCTCGTTGTTCTCATTAGGTTTAGGTTCTGGCTTATATGAGGGATGCATTAGGGTAACAAAACAAGCCTAATATCCAAGGAATCAATGCTTTTGAATTTGTGATCTTCCATGAATCTTTTCCAATCTTTTTCATTCCTTTTTGATGCCAATCAATGGAGATTCTTGCCTTTTTGAGTATGCACGAAATATTGAGTGAATAATGAGGGCATATACTGCACAAAAAGATTCAAAAATATTTGTTTAGTATTTTTCTTATATTTAATTTTAATTAAATGAATTAATGGATTTAAAAATTCAATTAATAAATTAAAAATAGGAAAATAACTCCCCTTTGGGTCAATGGGTCGTGCATAGCTTTTGGGTGATGATTCTTGGAAGAAATTGTGGCCCATTAGCAATTTTGAGGCATTTGAAGCAAAGTTGACTTTTCAAAATTCCCAAAAATTTCCCAACTTCCACAAGGCATATCTTGCTCAATTTTTAAGCTTTGATCATGTTCTTGGACATTTTGGAAAGGTCTTGAAGTCCTCTAACCAATGCCTTTGGTCACATGTCATTTTGATTTACCAATCTCAAGTTATGGTCTTTGACTTAAAGTGCCTTTTTGTTGACTTTTGAAAATGACCTATAATGTTGAGATTGATAACTTTTTGTGAGAGCATTTCTTGGACTTGAAGTGTGAAGATGAGTTGTAGGAAATGTCATTCTCTTCAAAATGAGCTTTGGATGGAATTTTTCTGATAAACCATGTGGAAGTTATGGCCTGGTCAAGTTACAGTTGACTTTTTCAACTGTCCAAATATGGAAACTTTTGCATCTTGAGACTTTTTGAGCCATGCCTTGAAAATCATGATCAAGAATTGATCAAATGAGGTTTGTGGCTTCAAAATAAGATGTTGACCAAAAATTTGAACTTTTGACTGTCAAATGACCATTTTGCCCCTGCAGTTGACTGTAGGGCAATTAGGGTTTCTGACTGTGCAATTTTGTGCTGTAAGTCTTGAAACTTGGCATATGGATGCTTGACCATGTTTGTAGGCATGTGGGACTTGATTGGACCCTTGGAAACTTCAATTTCCTTGCTAGAACCAAAACCCTAATTTTTGACTGTTAGGAGGCCATTGAACTGTGCAACCCTTGGTAGATTTTGAAGCATGCTCTTAGCAAATCTTGGAGAATATGGGAGGGCAAATTTTGGGGTACAACACTAACAATCATACAAAAGAAATAAAAATGCAGAAAATAAATCCTACACTATTACAACCATATTGGATAGCAAAATAATGTAAATGCAAAAACAAAATAAAAGAGGAAAAATGAATTCTTCGATCTAGGCAGAACAACCCTTTGATTTTGCCTTTTCTGGCTTCCTTCGATTTGGGCATGGAGTCAACAAGGCATGTCTTTCGATTGGGGCCTAGAAGTCAGCATGGGCGTGCCTTTCGACTGGGGCCTGGAAGCCAATATGGTGTAGCCTGACTTTCTGTCTGCTTCTTTCGTTCATGATGGAGTGCCCTCTTCACTTTAAGTCCTTTGTTGCCTCCTTCGACTGGGGCTTGGAAATCAGTGTGGGCGTGCCTCTGGCCGCCTCTTTCGCTTGGACTTGGAAGTTAGTGTGGAAGCTTAAAGCTTCGTTTCATACTTCCTTCCCCCTGTTTCTTTCGTTTGAGATTTTAAACAGCAACATGGCCTAAGGCCATGCTAGCATCACCTTGGGGCTAGGTTAGTTCTTAAATCATGTTTAAATAAACAAGAAGCAAAACCAAGAAGGTTATTAATGAAAGCGAGTTAAAAGGGTGGAAACGAAAAGAAAAAGATGTTATGTACATATTTTGAAACGAAAGGGAAGATTATTCATATATTATGCCTGAAACGAAGGATTCAAGGGTAAGAGTGACTTACCATGCTTCAAGCTGGAACGTGTGTTGGACCTTAAGTGGTTGCCCTGAGTGCTTCTGGATTCGAAGGGAAGAAATGAAGGTGACGTTTCTAATGTTGGATTCGAAGGAGAAGAACAAGTGTGATGTTCTTTATACTAGATTTGAAGGGTAACAAGGTGTGGGGATGTTTCAGATTTGAAGGAGACAAGTGTTTAGATTTTGGGTTTGTGTTTGATGAGTGTTTATGTGTTTGAGAGTTTGATGATTTTTGAGAGTGTTTGAGAATTTTGAAGATTCGTTCCTCTAGCCAAAAAGTCCCCCCTTGAACTTGCAAATTCTTCTCTATTTATAGAGAAAAGAATGAATGTGTTTGAACTAACCAGGTTTGTATGATAACAAACCATGTTTTGGTTAAAAATGAAACAAGTCTTGTCCCTTTTCGTTGTTCCCATGTTTCCAGTACAAGTGAGGGCCTGCTGGCAGGAGATTTGACATATTCCTTTCGAACTGCTTTTCGTTCAGACATGAATCAGGTTGGAAGCTGATTTTATGATAAAAGTACTCTTTATGAAAAAAGGGTACGTAGCCTTTTTCTATTTTAACCAAGAATGGTATTATCCAGTAGACAAAGCTTCAAACCTTTGTATAAGCCTCTGATCATATAAAGATTTGGAAGCAACATAGCCTGACAAGTAGGGTAAGGCTATGAGATTTGCTCAAACTTACTCCGAAGGGTCCAGAGATGGGTTCGAAAGATGTTGATTCGAAGGGAATCAAAGTTCCAATCGAAACCTTGTGTGAAAGTGGTTTTTGTCCAGTTGAAGGCTTGCCTACCAGAGGTTACGTGGCCAAACGAAAGAGTGCATGTAGGAGGTCCTTGTTATGGGGCGCTAGTACAGAGGGGAAATTCTGCCTTGAGAGTTTGGCAAACATGCAAAACCAAAGGCTTCTGAGTCGAAGGGGAATTGCAGGAGGCCTTTGCTTTATGACTTCAAATGAAACATGTAAGAGGCCTTTTCTCAAACGAAAGTTTGCCTGCCAAAGGTCCATATGGCCAAACGAACTTGCATTTGAAGGAAACCACAAGTCCAAATGAAGAATGAAAACCCAAGCTTGTCTTGAAGAAAGTCACACGCCCAAACGAAGAAAGCATGCAGGAAGTAAAGAGCACAAATGAAGCTTGCAACAAAGGAGGCCACATGCCCAAACGAAAGAGGCATGCTAGGCTTTCTTTAAAGGAGGGCCACATTCCCAAACGAAAGAGGCATGCAGGGAGAAAATTGTGCAATTGAAGGATGCCAAAAGGAGGATTTTTGCCTTGGAATCGAAGGAGGCTACAGGAGAATTTGTGCCTTATGCATGCTAGCATGGTGGGAGCCTCTTGCGCGCAAGAAAGAAGTTATGGATCAATCGAAGGCTTGTATGCATCTAGTTATCAACTTGTGAATCAAACAAGCATGTGGGGAAATATTTGTCTAATCAAAACAATCATGCAAGCATCAAACATCCAATCGAAGCAGGCACATAGGCAGCCATTGCATTGTGAACCCTGTGAGGCCAAAGATGCAATTGAAGGTGGCATGCAGGAAGCTCCTGCCTTGTGAATCCAAGCCAGCATGCCAGAGGCCAACGCCCAGTCGAAGGATGCAAGCCAAGCTTGCATCGAAAGAGGCCAAAAAGTCCAATCGAAGGAGCTTAATCGAAAAGACTTGTTTTTCTCCAATTTTGTCAAAAAGTTTATTTTTATCTGTTTTCCCTTTTTTTAACTGTTTCCTTTTTAACTTGATACTGGAAAGTCCAATTGTACTTGTGCAAGATTGGATCTTGAGAAACCTTGTGATAAATTCCTTGGAAAATGAGAGGGCAGATTTTGGGGTACAACAGCTGCCCATGTTCAGTCTTCTTAAACCTGAAGAGTTAGATTGGCGAATCTGCCATTCGTGACTTGAAGGTGGAAGATGATTGAACACTAGAGTGCCCATAAATTTGCACTTGATGATGTGGTGGTTGATTATGTAGGGAATAGGCTTACAGATTCCATTTGGAGAGATGACGGAGAGTTATCGGAGATGGGCTTATGAATTCCATCCAAACGTGATTGTTGGCAGAAATTAGACTAAGTCTAAACTTGACTTCAACTGGAAAAGAATCTGAATAAATCTTGGAGCTATTTATCTGAACTAGATAAAATGTCTACCGGAAAGAAATCAGGATAAACCATTGAGAGATTTAAACTGAACCAGCAAAGGTCTTGAATATTATTTAACTGGAAAGAATCAAAATAAATTTTGGAGCGATTTATCTAAACTAGAGAAAATGTCTACCGGAAAGGAATCAGGATAAACCATTGAGAGATTTAAACTGAACCAACAGAGGTCTTGAATATTATTTAAATGGAAAGAATCAGAATAAATCTTGGAGCGATTTATCTGAACCAGAGGAAATGTCTACCGGAAAGGAATCAGGATAAACCATTAAGAGATTTAAACTGAAGCAGCAGAGGTCTTGAATATTATTTAACTGGAAAGAATCAGAATAAATCTTGGAGCGATTTATCTGAACCAGAGAAAATGTCTACCAGAAAAGAATCGGGATAAACCATTGAGAGATTTAAACTGAACCAGCAGAGGTCTTGAATATTCTTTAACTGGAAAGAATCAGAATAAATCTTGGAGCGATTAATCTGAACCAGAGAAAATGTCTACCAGAAAGGAATTAGGATAAACCATTTAGAGATTTAAACTGAACTAGCAGAAGTCTTGAATATTCTTTAACTGGAAAAAATCAGAATAAATCTTGGAGCGATTTATCTGAACCAGAGAAAATGTCTACCGGAAAGGAATCAAGATAAACCATTGAGAGATTTAAACTAAACCATCAGAAGTCTTGAATATTCTTTAACTGGAAAGCATCATAATAAATCTTGGAGCAATTTATCTGAACCAGAGAAAATGTCTACTGGAAAGGAATCAGGATAAACCATTGAGAGATTTAAACTGAATCAACAGAGGTCTTGAATATTCTTTAACTAGAAAGAATCAAAATAAATCTTGGAGCGATTTATCTTAACTAGAGAAAATGTCTACCGGAAAGGAAGCAAGATAAACAGTTGAGAGATTTAAACTGAACTAGCAGAAGTCTTGAATATTCTTTAACTGGAAAAAATCAGAATAAATCTTGGAGCGATTTATCTGAACCAGAGAAAATGTCTACCGGAAAGGAATCAAGATAAACCATTGAGAGACTTAAACTGAACCAGCAAAGGTCTTGAATATCCTTTAACTGGAAAGAATCAGAAGAAATCTTGGAGCGATTTATCTGAACTATAGAAAATGTCTAATGGAAAGGAATCAAGATAAACCACTGAGATATTTAAACTGAACTAGCAGAAGTCTTGAATATTCTTTAATTGGAAAGAACCAGAATAAATCTTGGAGCGATTTATCTGAACTAGAGAAAATGTCTACCATAAAGGAATCAGGATAAACCATTGAGAGACTTAAACTGAACCATCTGAGGTTTTGAATATTCTTTAACTGGAAAGAATCAAAATAAATCTTGGAGTGATTTATCTGAACCAGAGAAAATGTCTACGGGAAAGAAAACCATTGATAGATTTAAACTAACTAGCAGAAGTCTTGAATAATCTTTAACTAGAAAGAATCAGGATAAATCTTTGGAGCGATCTATCTGAACTAGAGAAAGTGTCTACCGGGAAAGAATCAGGATAAACCATTGATTTGAATAATCTTTAATTGGAAAGAATCAGGATAAATCTTTGGAGCGATCTATCTGAACCAGAGAAAGTGTCTACCGGGAAAGAATCAGGATAAACCATTGAGAGATTTAAACAAAACCAATAGAAGTCTTGGATATTATTTAACTGGAAAGCATGAGAATAAATCTTGGAGCGATTTATCTGAACTAGAGAAAATGTCTACTGGAAAGGAATAAGGATAAACCATTGAGAGATTTAAACTAAACCAACAGAGGTCTTGAATATTCTTTAACTGGAAAGCATCAGAATAAATCTTGGAGCGATTTATCTGAACCAGAGAAAATGTCTACCGGAAAGGAATCAGGATAAACCATTGAGAGATTTAAACTGAACCAGCAGAAGTCTTGAATATTCTTTAACTGGAAAGCATCAGGATAAAACTTGGAGCTATTTATCTGAAGCAAAGAAAATGTCTACTGGAAAGGAATCAGGATAAACCATTGAGAGACTTAAATTAAACCAGCAGAGGTCTTGAACATTCTTTAACTGGAAAGAATCAGAATAAATCTTGAACCGATTTATCTGAACCAAAGAAAATGTCTACTGGAAAGGAATCAGGATAAACCATTAAGAGATTTAAACTGAACCATCTGAGATCTTAAATATTCTTTAATTGGAAAGAATCAGAATAAATCTCGAAGCGATTTATCTGAACCAGAGAAAACGTCTACCGGAAAGGAATCTGGATAAGCGATTGAGAGACTTAAACTGAACCAACAGAGGTTTTGAATATTATTTAACTGGAAAGAATCAGAATAAATCTTGGAGCAATTTATCTGAACCAAAGAAAATGTCTACCAGAAAGAATCAGGATAAACCATTGATAGGTTTAAACTGAACCAACAGAAGTCTTGAATAATCTTTAACTGGAAAGGATCAGGATAAATCTTTGGAGCAATCTATCTGAACCATAGAAAGTATCTACCGAGAAAGAATCGGGATAAACCATTGATCAATTTAAACTGAACCAGCAGAAGTCTTGAATAATCTTTAACTGGAAAGAATCAGGATAAACCTTTAGAGCAATCTATCTGAACCAGAGAAAGTGTCTACCGGGAAAGAATCAGGATAAACCATTGATCGATTTAAACTGAACCAGCAGAACTCTTGAATAATCTTTAACTGGAGAAGAATCAGAATAAATTTGTGGAGCGATTTAACTGAACCAGAGAAAGTGTCTACTAGAACAGAATCAGGATAAACCATTGATTGATTTAAACTGAACCAACAGAGGTTTGAAGGAAGTGTTTGTCATGTAGATAGTCACCCTTTCTTGTTTCGGGAATTGATCTACAATTTGTTCACATATATTTATCTTGTCTGGTTTCAGGTATTAAGCTTGATGATGATAGATGATGAAGGAATCCTGGACGATTGCTACTCCAAAAAGGTAATGAAGGAACCTTGGACGATTACTACCTCAGCAAATGATGAAGGAATCTTGGATGATTTCTACCTCAACAGATAATGAAGGAATCTTGGATAATTACTACCTCAATAGATGATGAAGGAATCTTGGATGATTACTACCTCAGCAGATAATGAAGGAATCTTGGATGATTACTACCTCAGTAGATGATGAAGGAACCTTGGACGATTACTACCTCAGCAGATAATGAAGGAATCTTGGATGATTACTACTCCAAAAAGGTAATGAAGGAACCTTGGACGATTACTACCTCAGTAAATGATAAAGGAACCTTGGAAGATTACTACCTCAGCATATAATAAAGGAATCTTGGACGATTACTACTTCAGCAGATAATGAAGGAATCATTGATGATTACTACCTCAGAAGATGATGAAGGAACCTTGGATGATTACTACCTCAACAGATAATGAAGGAATCTTGAACGATTATTACCTCAACAGATAATGAAGGAATCTGAGACGATTATACCTCAACAGATAATGAAGAAATCTTGGACGATCACTACCTTAGTGGATGATGAAGGAATCTGGGACGATTGCTACCTCAACAGATAATGAAGGAATCTTGGACGATTACTACCTCAGCAGATGATGAAGGAATCTGTGACGATTACTATCTCAGTAGACAATGAAGGAATCTGGGACGATTACTACCTCAATGAATAATGAAGGAATCTTGGATGATTACTACTCCAAAAGGTAATGAAGAAATCCAAGCTTGATTTTATCTTGGAGAAGTTTACAGATAATTAATGACACTTATCTGTTGATCTTTTCCTGAAAAGGTAAAGAGTTAATTGTATGCAATGTCATGAAATACATGGCATAATGATGTTTCTCAAAATAAATGAGATTATGTCGTATGCATTTATCATGTATGATGCATGAAATGTTGTTGGAATGTAATTTTGTCTTGGAAAATAAATCCTTGACAAGTGTTGGGGAGTTTTGGGAAGCTGAATCTCGGACGGTCGTTGGGGATGAAGAGTATGCACACCTTTCAAGACCTTGTTTTATAGAATGTTTTCGCTGGGGATTCATGTTTTTGTTGTTTGAGGAGGATTCCACTGGGGAATGTTGACTTTGTTTGAGGGAAATAAACCTTGTTGCCAATATGTTGGAGAGGTGTTTTCTTTTTGCAGAACTCCTCAAAGATTCTTGAGATCAACTCAGTTGGGGAGAAGTTTTCAGAGATTGAAACTTTGGCTAGGGATCATCTTATGACAAGGACTTTATGGGAGATTTGTCACTGCCCCTAGTAGCAAGTGTTTGTAGTATTGCCAGGAAATATTTTCCTGACTGTATACAACCCTTTGTTGGAGTTCATATTCAATACCCCGAGTGACTCTGATGCAAATCTGCCCCTAGTTATTTAGCACTTCTTGAGAGATTTCTTGGAATCTTGACTTGACTTCCCCAGATGTGCTAAACAATAATCGTGTCATGCCCCCTTGCTTAATAGGAGATTTGTCGTTAGAAGTGTCATCCCATTTGAAAAAATGTTGTCCACCGAGAGAGCTTTCGTTCGTTGGATATTCGTTGTGTGAATTTCTCTGTTGTCAAACAAATAGCTATATGCAAACAGTGGTATTCGGATAATGCAAAGTTTATGCTTGTCTTGAAGTTTTGAAAATTCATTTTAGCAGATAAAAGAATTTTGTAAGAATATGAATTCAACTCAGAATTTGGAGTAACACCTTACATGAGTCAGGATACCTTTTGTAACAGTATGCTTTCGGACTAACCCATGCTTCAATTAGGACTTTTGAAGGGTTATAACGTGGCTTGGTTCATGGTTTAAGAAATAAAGGATAAGGCTCAAAGTGTATTTATACCCGCCTGTTCTTCGTGATGTTCTCCAATCCTAAACTCAGTTAATTGTATGTTTGAATTCCAAATGAGTCTGGCATGGCGTTTTGGTGATGGTTCAGAAATTTGGAAGTTTATTTGCTGGGAGGCAGTCTTTTTTGCCATACTTTCCATGTTGTTGAGGATTTGTAGCATCCTCTTTTTTGATCTTCTATCCCTGATTTTTGCTTGACTGTTCTTGTTTTGAGATTACAGTCAGCGGGATGCCCCTGTTTTTCTTAAGTCTCCTTCGTAGGTTTTGACTTAGTGGGCTTTTCTTTTAAGAGATAGTGACTGCCTATTTGGTAGGGAACCATCACCATCTTTTGATTCCATAGGAATGTTTTTGATGTCATTCCTTGTATACGAAGTAAAAGTTTGCGACTGAACGCGTATTTGAATTAACTAAGAGATTATCCTGCTCCGGGTTTTAATTAAAGGTTTCAATTTGGTGAGAGAAAGAAAACTCCTACTTCTTAGGCTCAAAGGGGTTGACTAGGTATTATCCTCCTTATAACTACAGTGTTTAGGAATTGAAAGAATTCTTGTACATCATTAGCCATGTCTGTCCAAAAGCATGTTGTATGAGATTATGGCATTGTTTTCGTCATCCTCCCTCTAAAGGCTTGAAACTTTTAAAATAAGAGTTAAATATTATAGAGGGAGTAAAAAGCATAGTTTAAATGAAAACAAATGGATTAATTCAAGACAAACATATGCAATGCATTAATGAAACAAAGTTTGACATGAATAGATGAGTGTTCGAACAACAAAATAAATTACAATTGAAAATTTAAAATGAACTGGAACGCTCAATGATTTAGCATGGGAGTGGTGATCATGTTGGGAGTCTCTGGAGGATCAAACTCGATCTCCTTGGCATCAATCATGTTTTGAATCTTATATTTCAGTGCCCAACAATCGTTAGTATCATGCCCGAGACTGTAATTAGGAGAAGAAGTTTTGGAGTTTAGATGAGGTCCTATCAACGTAATCAGATTCATCTTTAACAAGTGTTACAATGCTTGAGACAGCAACATGTTGATGTTGGTGAACTGTCTTTTGGGCTCGTCTGGCCTTCGTTGATTTCCCCTTTGTTGTTGTCGCCGTGATGAGGACCAGAGATCAGAACTGCCCCCACATGTTGGTCGTGGTTGCTCTGGTTACGACCTTTTTGACCGTATGCAGCTTTGAAATATTTCTTCCCATTAAAAGGCTATTTCTCTGCACTTGAAGATGCACCCCCTTGGATTTTATCACTTTTGATGCCAGCTTCGACTCTTTCGCCAGTCAGTATTAGCTCGGTGAAATCGGCTGAGGATCTTTCGATTAGGTGATTGAAGAGAGGTCATGTCAAAGTTCCCATAAAGATGTGAATAAGCTCCCTATCATTTAAGGGTGGATGCACCATGCCAGCCAGGTCTCTCCATTTTTTGGCGTATTCTTTGAAGCCCTCGTTGGAACGCATGGTCATATTGTGCAACTGCACACGTGATGGTGCAAGATTAGCGTTGTATTGGTACTGCTTGTAGAAAGCAACACCCAAGTCCTCCCAGGTATTAATGTTGATTCCTTTTAACTGATAGAACCACTCCAGTTGAGTTCCAGCCAAACTTTCTTGGAAGAAATGGACCCATAGCTTCCGATCAGCAGTGTGAGGCTGAATCTTTTGGACATAAGATCTCAAATGCATCTTAGGACAAGAGACCCCATCATATTTGGAAAAGGTAGGGATTTTGAACTTTGGTGGGATGACCACTCCGAAAACCAACCCTAACTCTTCAAAGTCCAAGCCATGTATCTGCTGAATCTCCATAGCATTGAGGCGATCCTCCAACTGTTTGTATTTATCATTAACGGGGGGATATTCCTCAGAGTAGTCAGCTTCATCTTCATCAATCCCCAGACTGTTATCCTCTTCATGATTATTCCCCTCATTTGATGGAGTTGAGAGATCTAGAGCTCTCTTGACTGGTCCTCTAAGTCTTTTTCCCAAATTCAGGATGCCTACTGACTTCTTTGACTTTTTCTTCTTGTCTTTGAGAAGAAGAGTCTTCATGTCCTCTTGCCCCTTAGCCATAGCCAGGAACATTTGTTGGAATTGGGCATTTTGTGCTTGAGATCCTTCATCGTCTGTTCCATATCCATCTTACTGAAATAAACAGTAGGAAGATAAGGAGACCTGTATGGGAGAAACCTGTCATGATATGATGCATGGTATGTGGATGCATGTTTTCAAAGATCACGTGGGGTAAACACAAGAAGATGTTAGAAGTTGAATTTTGATCAACAACTTTGATTGGAGAACGTCGTATCGGTGGATGTCCTTCCAAGAGAATCAAGCACACCATGTCAAGTGGGTCATAGCCCTTGCTCAAGTTACCGCGCTTTGGTCTTTGACGACATTTTTTATTAGAGGAGAATAAATCCCCTTGCCCCTTGATAGGCGTCAACGTGTCCCTGCATCACAGACCCTTGAGATCCTTGAAATGGTTATTGAAAGTGCTATGGTATGATGTTATGTACAAATGATCAAGGCAAACAAGTTTTTATATACAAATAATTAAATACACACAGAGCAGACAAGTCCTTGGGTTTAGGCTTCCATGGAGTTTATAGGTAAGTACCCTCTAGAATTTTAGTTGGCTCAACCTGTCCTAGTAATAGTAATCGGGTTCTAGAGGATACCAATATCACTGATCTTTCTTCATCGGGCATTGTTTTAGCGCAAGCTTCTTTAATGGCGACCGAAATATCCCAAAAGTCTAATCTCAATGAGGGTAGCATCGAGTATCAATAAACTTCGGATTGCACCAAAGCCGACTATCTCACTACTTCCTTATGGATAAATTGTTCAATTAAGGTTCTAAGGTCAGTTAGTTCTTCATGACACCATACATAGGCCCTGTGTTCTCCTTGACTACTCAAGGGCTACCGGTACCAACAAATGTATCACACTAACGTATTTATTGCTTCAACCATGTCGGTATACCCCGCACAGTTTCCATAATCTATTGCTATTTACCTAAAAAAGGTGCCCTAGATCCTGGTAGAGGATCAAAACAAACCCAAACAAGGAACTAATGTAAAGCATTCAAGTCAAACAAGGAAAGCAAGTAAAGGTGATCTAGCTCTAAGGTAACCCCACTTTTAAGTATATTCCCCAGCAGAGTCGCCAGTTTTGTAACACGGTGGGAGAACTGACTTGGGTATTTTGCGTTTGATCGCAATTGTTGCGAATAGCAATAATCGCCATCGACTTTTCTTTTATTCAAAAGGAAAGGTTGAAAAGAACAGGAAAGACCTTTCTAGATTATTTCTTGAGTTCGAGGGGTAGGTTATGAAAAGGGAAGGTATTAACACCCTTTTCATCCGTAGTTATCTATGGGCTCTTAGTTGCTTGCTAGATCACTTGCTTTTGTTTGAAAATGTGCTTGTGATTTGGGTTTGAAAGTATTTTGAAAAATGTCTTTGTAATGATTCTCGTTTCTATAAGAATGCGTACAAAGCGTTGGTTTTGAAAATAGTTCAAAGAGGTGTTTATGGAATGTGTTTTTGAAATTTATTTTGAAAAGTGTCTTTGTAATGATTCCCGTTTCTATAAGAATGCATACAAAGAGCTTTGTCTTTTGAAAAATTTTCAAAATGAAAGTGTGGGTGTATAAAATGTTTTTGTTGTGAGCAAGCGAGCAACTAGGAGAATCCTACCTACTTAAAAGGTCTTAATGTTCTTTTCCTCTTCCTTTAGATGTTGCTATCTTACCTTTGATTTGGTAAGAAGCCCCACCATAGGATGTGAAGGGACGGGCGTGGGACATTTGCATAGTCATAGAAAGAAACCTATGGGAAGTTTTAGCAATGTTATTATGGGACTAGATCGTTTACCTAAGGCAACATTGAGGGTCATCGAGGGACTACGATCTTTTATCGAGGGTCTTTGCTAAAATGCCCATATTCGAGGGACATGACTATTTTTCCAAGGAAACAAGTGAGAATACCCTAGGGGTGCATGTGTGAATAGTGTGTTTGATTTGCATGCATTTTGTTTTTGATATTTGGGTTGTCTACTTGTTGTTTTTATCTTGCCATACATCCTAATTACTAACATTCATACAAAAGCAATAAAAATGCAGAAAATAAATCCTACACTATTATAACCATATTGAATAGCAAGAAAATGTAAAGGAAAAAACAAAATAAAAGAGGAAAAATGAATGCTTCAATCTAGGCAGAACAACCCTTCGATTCTGCCTTTTCTGGCTTCCTTCGATTTGGGCCTGGAGTCAGCAAGGCGTGTCTTTCGATTGGGGCCTAGTCGTCAGCGTGGGCGGCCTTTCGACTGGGGCTTGGAAGCCAATATGGTGTAGCCTGACTTTCTGTTGCTTCTTTTGTTCAGCATGGAGCGCCCTCTTCACTTTAAGTCCTTTGCTGTCTCCTTCGATTGGGGCTTGGAAATCAGTGTGGGCGTGCCTCTGGCTGCCTCTTTCGTTTGGACTTGGAAGTTAGTGTGGAAGCCTAAAGCTTCGTTTCATACTTCCTTCCCCCTGTTTCTTTCGTTTGAGATTTTAAGCAGCAACATAGCCCAAGGTCATGTTAGCATCACCTTGGGGCCAGGTTAGTTCTTCAAGCATTTCTAAATAAACAAGAAGAAAAAACAAGAAGGTTATTAATGAAAGCAAGTTAAAAGGGTGGAAACGAAAATAACAAAGATGTTATGTACATGTTTTGAAACGAAAGGGGAGTGTGATACGGTGGGAAGAACTGACTGTTTTTTGGAATGCTGGTTTGCGTTTTGCGTTTGTGTTTGCAAAATGTCGCGGTAAGCAAGAGTCGCCACTGACTTTTATTTTATCCAACAAGGAAAGGAAAAAAGCACAGAAAAATTCCTTTTTCGAGATATTTCTCGGGTTCGGGGGGTAGATTATAGAAAGGGAAGGTGTTAGCACCCTTTCTATCCGTGGTTATCCACGGGCTCTTAGGTACTTGCTCATATTGTTTTCAAAATTGTTTTCTTTGTGCTTGTGGGTTTGAAAAAGTTTTTGTTTGAAAACTTCGATTTAACTCTTGCTTCTGTCCTCAAAAGTGTATGAAGTGTTTTTGAAAACTTTGTTCGAAAAGTGTAAGTGTGAAAAGTTTTTTTTTTTGAAAGAGAAAGTATCTAAGAACCATCTACCTACTCGAAAAAGTTATCGTTCTATGCTAATTTCCTTTAGACAATGCTATCCTACTATTGATGAGTAGGTAGCATCGTCGTTGGAATTTAAGGGTCAATTCGAATGCGGGACATACGGTCACTAAAGCAATGTTAGGATCATTTGAGGCAACAATATCCGAGGCAACCATTTCGAGGCGACTATAATCTTTGGACAAGAGGACGACCTCTAAAGTGACCTATACTCAATGATCGCGTACGAAGGCAACCAAGTGGGGTGTACCCTAGTGCGAGTGTGTCGTTTTCAGTTTATTTTTATCTTTGTACGTGTTAAAGGTGATCTAAGTTGATTTTAGGTTAAAACATTAAGTCTTGTCATGCCATTCTATTATCAAACATCTAACAGTTATAATTTGCGGAAATAAAATGCGGAATTTAAATTACAAGGCGTCGGGTATTTACATCGCCAAAGACAAACCCTTTAAAAATAAATAAAGCGATAAAAAATAAATAAAGGTCCTATTAACTATTACAAACCGGAGGCAAATACATTATTGGATAAAAAAAGTAAATCACGTGCGGGAAATTAAATCGAGTGCGAATGATTAGGGTTTTGACCCTTTTGGTTAAAGGAAATATCTTTTTGTTATTTTTAGTTTAAGAAAGAAATTAACCTAAATTAATTACTAAATTAATAAATTAATTAATTAATAAAAATAAATTATTTTTGGGTTTTTGTTATTTTAAGAAAGAAAAATAAAATAATTAAGTTAGTAATTAAAACCTAATTAAATCTAATTTAATTTTAATTATTTACAAAAAAATATGTTAAAGTTATTCTAATTAAAACCTAAATCAATTAATTAGTGTTTATTAATAAAAATAAAAATAAAAATTTGATTAAATATAAAAAATAATTTTGTGATTTTATTTTATAAAAGAAAAGAATTTTTTGATTGGTTAGTAAATGAAATAAAAATAATAAAACAAATACTAAATAAAATAAATAAAGAGAAGAGGGGGTTTGGGCCTGTTTTGGGAGTTTGAGAAGCAAATCTGTGGCCCAATTGCAGCTGGCCTTGTTTGACTTTGTGAGATCTGGTGGGCGTGTGTTGACTTGGCACCATGTGGACTAACAGCTTGGAACCATCAGATTTGGCCTTTAGGCCATCTGGCTATTGGATGCTTGATGGTGCATGGTAGACTGCAGGTTCAAACATGCATTGGAATACCTGAAAGGGAAAAATATAGAGAAAGTGGGGGACCTGGGAATCGAACCCAGGTCCTGAGAGTGATTGCTCGCTTGCCTTGCAAACGCACCAAGTTGCTTCAATTGTTATATGAATACAAAACAATGATAATAAAGCAAAACAAATAATTATTGGTCAGAATAAAAAATATGTGTGCCATTTTTGAATGGCCCAATGAGTGAATGCCATCTCTTCGTCCCTGTCCTTCCACTACTGTAATTTTACCTGCGGATTTGAATCCGCAGCTTGATCAAAAATCAATTCCAGGCAATAAGAATGACTTTCAAGGGCATGGTTGTGTTCGTCTCCTTCTCCTGAGTGCAACCATGCCCATTATATGGACCAATTTCACCTGAAATAAGAATCCCTAAAAACAAAAACGCAACCCTAGCTATGGTGTTTTGGGGTTACAACGCCTATAAACCAAATTGATTATTGCCAAAGGTTTGCAAATAACATGAGGGTTATGAATATGCAATTATCTCATTCAAATGATGCCAGAATAGGCCAAATCGAATCCAAGAACAAAGCTAGGAAGCGTGGGACTTACAGCGCGTTGTGGTGTGTGAGGAAGCTTGCTTTTGATCCAGGTAGACTGAGTGAACACCTAGGAAGCGTTTGGGACAGGTCTCAGCCCTTGAAAATGCCTCTAAGCACGATTTCGATCTCAAGCTTTTTGTGACTTTTTTCAAACTTTGTTCTGCCTATGCCTCCACTTTCCAACCCTTGTTTCGATTTCTTTGGCTTCCTTATGTATCATGCTTTGCATTAGGGTAGAAATCATGGACTGAATCTCTCTAAATCAATGCATACATATTTGATTTGATCTCCATTATTAACCTTTCCAAAATTGATTTGATGCAATATTTTTGTACATGATATGGCCTGATACGAATTCCATGATGATGCTAGCTGTAAACAAAGCCTAAAACAATCAATAAATCAAGAGTTTTTAATTATTTGGATTTTCTATGATTTTATTTGATTTAAAATGAATAAATTCAAGAAAAAATCAAATTAAATAATAAAAAAGAAATATGAGCTCATGGCTGAAGTTAGGAAACATGGGCAATGATGCATACTCAAATCAAGTGGAAAAGAATTGTCCCATTTGACAAAATTTGAAGTTTTGGGGATAGTTGACTTTTGGCAATTTTGCAAAAAAGTCCAACTTCAACAATGCATAACTTCTTCAATTTTGAACTTTTGGTGGTGTTCTTGGACTTTTTAGAAAGCATGATATGTCCTCTAACCAACCCTTTTAGTATCATCTCATTTTGATATTCGATGCTCAAGTTATAAGCTTTGGCAAAAAAGGTGTTTTTGTTGACTTTTAAAAATGACCTATAATGTCCAAATTCATAACTTCTTGTGAGTGCATTTCTTGATCTTGGGGTATGAAGATGGATTGTAGGGAATTGCATCCTATTCAAAATGAGCTTTGGATGGGTCATTTCTCATAAAGTATGAGAAAGTTATTCTTGGTCAAAGTTGAGTTGACTTTTCCTACAAAACCCTAATTTAACAACTTTTAAGTCTTGATGAATTTTGAGCAATCCTTGATGAATCATGATCAACCCTTGATCAACTTTTAAGAAGATGGATCCTCATGCCTCTGACTCTGAAAAGTCTGAGAGTCTCAGATTAGAGAATTCTGAGTTAAAAGAAAATTTTTCAAAATTAGAAAATGATTTGCAAAATTCTCAGAAGGAAACAATCTTAGAGACTCCCAGTAATGCTGATGAGATCATCAAAGAGTATGATCACAACTATCAGAAGTTTCTAGCTAGAAACATAGATAGAAGCAAGATGACTTCAATGATCTATGGAGTTAGCAGAAATGGAAGAAAAGGGTTAGGATATCAAGGAAAGGTATCTACACCTAAACAAGACATGGACTTAGTCATAAAACGCACACCACTCAATTCACATTTTATATATGGGCACACACATGACTTAAAATACACAAGTTGTGATTATTCTGTCAAACCAAAATTTAATCAGAATTTTGGTAAAACTAACAAATCAGGACCCAAGAAAATGTGGGTACCTAAGGATAAAATTATACATGTAGCAGATATCTTTAGCAACAAGGCTAAGACACCAGTTATGGTACCTGGACTCTGGCTGCTCGCGACACATGACGGGAAGAAGGCATATGTTCCAAAGCCTGGAACTTAAGCCTGGAGGCTACGTGGGATTTGGAGGCAATCATAGAGGAAAGATCATTGTCTATGGAACATTAGGTAATGGAAATCTTCCCTCTATAAATAATGTATTATTAGTTGATGGATTAATGCATAACCTGTTATCCGTAAGTCAATTAAGTGATAACGATTATGATATAATCTTTAATCAAATTTCATGCAAAGCTGTTAGTCAGAAAGATGGGACTATCCTATTTAATGGAAAGAGGAAAAACAAAATTTATAAAATAAAACTTTCTGAACTAAAGAGTCAGAATGTAAAATGCCTACTTTCTATTGACAACGAGCAATGGGTCTGGCACAGAAGATTGGGGCATGTTAGTATGAGAAGAATATCTCAGATTAACAAACCTGCTTTCAAATCCAAAAATGTTTTTTCCACCTCTAAGCCATTAGAACTTCTGCACATTGACTTATTTGGACCAGTAAAAACTGCTTCAGTCAGTGGCAAGAAGTATGGGTTAGTAATCATAGATGACTATAGCAGATGGACCTGGGTAAAGTTCTTAAGACACAAAGACGAGTCACACTCTATGTTTGTTACCTTCTGCAACCAAGTTCAGAATGAAAAGGATCTTAGAATTGTCAAAGTCAGAAGTGATCATGGTGAAGAATTTGAAAATAAAAATTTTGAATTAGTTTTTAATGAAAAAGGAATCTTGCATGACTTCTCTTGTCCTAGAACTCCCCAACAAAATAGAGTTGTAGAATGAAAGAATAGAACATTGCAAGAAATTGCCAGAACCATGATCAATGAGACTAACATTGCTAAGATCTTCTAGGAAGAGGCAATTAACATAGCGTGTTACATTCAGAATAGAATCTCCATAAGACCTGTTCTGGAAAAGACTCCATATGAATTATAGAAGAACAGAAAGCCCAACATTTCTTGTTTTTATCCATTTGGATGCACTTGCTTTATTCTGAATACAAAAAATTATCTGAACAAGTTTGAATCTAAAGCATAAAAGTGTATTATGTTAGGATACTATGAACACTCAAGAGGGTATAGAGTATACAATATAGAAACACAGATTGTTGAAGAGTCAATCAGTGTTAGGTTTGATGATAAGCTTGACTCTCAAGAGTTAAAGCAGAATGAATTCCTTGCAGGTATGGAAGTTGAACTCATAGGTACTGAAGACAACTCGTCAGAAGTTCTCAACAGAGACGCTCCCACAACATCAGAAAGAGCTACTGATAGCAATCCAGCACCTTCAGTTGACCAACTTCAGAAAAGACTATCTAGGAGCAGTATAGCTCACCCAGAAGATAAAATACTGGGAAAGAAGGATGATCCTATCAGAACGAGATCAACATTCAGAAACTCTGAAGAATCCCTTATGGGACTAGTCTCTCTGATTGAACCAACAACAATTGATAAAGCGCTTCTGGACAATGACTGGATTCTGGCAATGCAGGAGGAATTAAATCAATTCACCAAAAATGACGTATGGGATCTGGTCCCCAGACCAAAAGGATTCAACGTTATTGGAACAAAGTGGGTGTTCAGAAATAAACTAAACGAGCAAGGAGAAGTCATCAGAAACAAAGCACGACTGATAGCACAAGGTTATAGTCAGCAAGAGGGGATAGACTATACAGAAACCTTTGCTCCAGTTACCAGGTTAGAATCAATCAGACTTTTAATATCATTTGCTGTAAACAATGGCATCACTCTGTATCAGATGGATGTCAAAAATGAATTCTTAAATGGCTATATAGATGAAGAGGTATATGTGCACCAACCCCCTGGGTTTGAGAATTCCAAAAATCCAGAATATGTTTTCAAACTAAATAAGTCACTCTATGGTTTGAAACAAGCTCTCAGAGCTTGGTATGAAAGACTAAGTAACTTCGTGTTAGAAAAGGAATTCACAAGAGGGAAAGTGGACACAACCTTATTCTGTAAGACAGTTAAGAATGACATGTTAGTATGTCAAATTTAAGTTGATGACATCATCTTTGGATCTACTAAACCCTCTCTAGGAAGAGAGTTTGCTAAATGTATGCAGGCAGAGTTTGAGATGAGCTTAATGGGGGAACTCAAATTATTTATGGGCATTCAGATAAACCAAACTCCAGAAGGAACTTACATTCATCAAAGCAAATACGTCAGAGAACTTCTAAAGAAATTTGATCTCTCAGAATGTAAGCCCTCAAAGATTCCAATGCACCCCACGTGCATTGTGGAAAAGGAAGAGGTAAGTAAAAAGGTAGAACAGAAGGTCTACAGAGGTATGATTGGTTCTCTTCTCTATCTGACGGCTTCAAGGCCTGACATTTTATTTAGTGTTTGCTTATGTGCTAGATTCCAATCAGATCCTAGAGAATCTCACTTAACAGTAGTTAAGCGAATTTTCAAGTATCTGAAAGGTACTACTAATCTGAGTTTGTTTTATAGAAAATCAAATGATTACAGCTTAGTAGGATATTGTGACGCTGACTTCGCTGGAGACAGAGTAGAGCGTAAAAGCACTTCTGGAAGCTGCCAATTTCTGGGAGAAAATATGATCTCATGGACCAGCAAGAGACAGTCCACAATAACACTATCAACAACAGAAGCTGAATACATAGCAACTACTGGATGTAGCACGCAAATGCTCTGGATGAAAATTCAACTTGAAGACTTCAACATATTTGAGAGTAACATTCCTATCCTCTGTGACAATACTTCTGCTATTTGTCTCAGTAAGAATCCAATTTTGCATTCTAGGGCTAAGGATATAGAAATAAAACATCATTTTATTAGAGACTATATTCGGAAAGGGATTCTTAGCTTAAAATTTATTGACACAGACCATCAATGGGATGATGTCTGTACAAAACATCTTTCCGAAGATAGGTTTAACTTCATTCTGAAACATCTCAGCATGAAGTTATGCCCAGAATAAAATATTTTGTTTACATATCTTAGCCTTCAGAACTTTATTATTTTTTGTGAACTACTGATCAACCTGTCTTCAGAGTTTAGAAGTACAGATTGCATCAGAATCTATCCATGAAGATCTGAATGTTTCATTTCAATGATAGAAGCGTGCAGTTCTCATCATCAAATAGTTGTCATCCTCTCATAAGCTACCTTCTGAAGCTGAACACACGTTTAATTTCTGAACGGATCAAGGCGCTGATTGGATGCATTGAGACACTTGTAAGTGGTAATCGTTCAGTATCTTTCTCAATCCCCTAAAATTAGGTGTCATTAATGCATATAATCATGACTAATTTTTCTTTTTCTTACTGCTTACATTTTCAAGAAATCTATTTAAACTCAAAATTACTTTTTACACTCTTTCACTTTTACTCTCATCAATATTTTCTCTCATTTCAAGTTCTTGCTTTCAAAAACCCCTTTCATCTTCCTCAAAATCTCGTGTGAACAATGGCTTCTTCAAGTTTCAAAAATGTCAGTGCTCATGAATCTGCTTCAATGGAACAGTATGAAGAACCCTACAGAACGCTCCTTACTCCTATTAATAATCTGGAAGTTCTCTCTGAACTAATTGTTAATTTTGGGAGTCTTCAAGAAAATGGCTTCAATTTGTATGAAGACGTTACTACTCAAGGATGGAACAGGTACTTTGACTGTCTGGTTGGTCCAACATTTCCAATTCTTGTCAAAGAATTCTGGATACATGCTTCTTCTTCAAATCATTAGGTTACTTCTTATGTCATGGGGAAGAAAATTGTTATTACATAAGACCTAATTGCAAAGCTTCTTGGATACAATGGTGGAGGTGTCAGATGCATTGGCATGGATGAGAGATGCTCTGACGTAAGTTCTATTGCAAAGGAAATGTTTACTCATAGTCTACCCTCCAGTAAAATCATAGATTTGAAGGATCACCACAGAATTTGGGCCAAACTCATTCTAGGGTGTATCAACCACAGGAAGCCCACAAGCTCTCCTGATTATATCAACATTGATCAGCAATTTTTGATCTATTTCATTGCTAAGAGGACAATGGTAATGGTGATACGGTGGAAGAACTGACTGTTTTTGGAATGCTAGTTTGCGTTTTGAGTTTGTGTTCGCAAAATGTTGTGGTAAGCAAGAGTCGCCACCGACTTTTATTTTATCTAACAAGGAAAGGAAAAAAGCACAGAAAAATTCCTTTTTCGAGATATTTCTGAGTACGGGGGGTAGATTACAGAAAGGGAAGGTATTAGCACCCTTTCTATCCGTAGTTATCTACGGGCTCTTAGGTACTTGCTCATCATTTTCAAAATTGTTTTCTTTGTGTTTGTGGGTTTGAAAAAGTTTTTGTTTTAACTTCATTTAGCTCTTGCGTCTGTCTTCAAGAGTGTAATGAAGTGTTTTTGAAAACTTGTTCGTGAAAGTGTAAGTGTGAAAAAGTTTTGTTTTATTTGAGCAAGTACTTAAGAACTAATATACCTACTCGAAAAAGGAATTGTTCTATGTTTGTTTCCTTTAGACAATGCTATCCTACTATTAGTGAGTAGGTAGCACCGGCGTTGGAATTTGAGGGTCAATTCGAAAGAGGGAGATACGGTCACTAAATCAATGTTAGGATGTCTTAGTAGTAAACCTAATGTCTTAGATCATTTATCTGAGGCAACGATATCCGAGGCAACCTTTCTGAGACAACTTATGATCTTTTAGACAAGAGGGCGACCTCTAAAACAACCTATACTCAATGACCGTTTACAAAGGCAACCAAGTGGGAGTGTACCCTAAGAGTGCGCATGTGCGAGTGTGTTGATTTCAGTTATTTATCTTTGCACATGTTTAAGGTGATCTAACTGTTTTAAGATTTAAACATTCATTCTTATCATGCAAACCGTAATTATTCACATATCTAGCAGTTAAATAATTTGCAGAATTAAAATGCGGAATTTAAACTAAACTATTACAAGGCTTCGGGTATTTACATAGCCAAAAACAAACCCTTTGAAATTAAAAGTAGTAAAAATAAATAAATGTCCTAACTTATAATAATTACAAACCAGGAGCAGATATAATAATTGGGCAAAAATAAAGCGAGCGAGAAAATTAGATCGAATGCAAAAACTAGGGTTTTGACCCTCCTAATTAAAAGAAAATGTTTTTGTTGTTTTTAATATTTTTTAAGAAAAGAAATTAGGTCTTAAAATTAAATGCTAGATTAATTAGTTAATTAAATTAATAAATGAAAAATAATTAAATGACATATTTTTGGAGTTTTTGTTATTTTAGGTAAAAAATAAATACAATCAAGTTAGTAATAAAAATCTATTGATTCTAATTAATTTTAAATATTTACAAAAATAAATTAAAGTTATTTAATTAATTAACCTAATTAAATTAATTAATTTATTGCTAAAAATAATATTCTAATTTTAATTGGACATGAAAATATTTTTTGGTGATTTTTTGATAAAAAAAAATTAATTGTAAATAAAAATAATAAATAAATTAATTAAAGGAAAATATAGAAAAGAAATAAAGAGTGAGAAATGGGCTTGATTAGAGGGGTGTGAATAGTCAGAATTCTGGCCCATTAGTGTTGATCCATATTGACTTTGAGGATCCTGTGCATTGCGTTTGACTGGGCTCATGGTGTGCCCTCAGTGGTGGCCACCAGATCAGTCCATCTGGCCATTTGGCGCGTTTATGATGAAGGCATATGGTGGATCTCCTGGCCTTGCTTGCACTGAATCACCTGAAAATAAATGGGAAAATAGCAAATGCTAGAGGCAGGGATCGAACCCCTGACCTCCAGCCTCCAATGCCTTGAAAACCTGCGTGGCAACCACTGCGATGTTTTGTTTTGATTGTTCATAAAACACACAATAATGATAATATACAAAAATAAATGTTAGTGGACAAATTTAGAAAAAACGCGCGTCAACGTTTGAACAGGCCAGTAGGCGAGTGACACTTCATCATCTCCTTCCTCTCTCCATGGGTAAAAGCAAAATACTTTTACCTACGGACATTTTGTCCGTCGCTACAGGCCATGTCCGTTCCAAAATCTTCTATAGGCAACATAAACGAAACCTAACACCATGGTTGTGTTCGTCTCGTCCTCGTGAACCTAAAGGTACCACTCATGAAGGCCAATTGTTCCTGAAAACAAAAACCCTAAAAACTCCAAAAAAACCTAACAATGGTGATTCACGATTCAGTCCATTAAAATGCAATTGGCTATTGTAGAAAGTTTGCAAACAATATGGTGATCAAGAATGTACCATTATTTTACGCTATGGATGCAAGAACAAGGCTATTCGAATTCAAGAATATAGTGATATCGTGACGGACTTACAGCGTGTTGTAGGGCTTGAAAACGCTTGGTTTCAATTGCTTTCGCTTGCTGAGAGTGCCAGGAAGCGATTGGGAAAAGTATCGAGCCGTGAGGATGCCTTTAACTACCAATTCGATCTCACACTTTTGGTTTGTTTTTTCAAATTCTGTTCTTGCTCTCACGCCTGCTTCTAACTTGTTTTTAGGTATGGCTTCCTTCCTTATGTATGACTGAAGGCATTAGGTTTGATAATTGCATCCAAATCCTTCTCCATCAATGATTTTGGATTTGATTTGATTTGCTTTTAAAATCTTTCCAAACATGGCCTTTTTTCAATCTTTTTGTTCTCTCTAATGCTTTGCACGAATTTGAATGATGCTAGCTGTAATTGGAACAAGAAACAAGCACAAAATCCCTTATTATCAATGCTTTGGATTTTTATTTGATTTAATTTGATTTAAATTGAATTAATTCAAATAAAAACCAAAATAAATAATAAAAATAAGATATGGACAAGTGGAAAAGTCTAGAACCCGTGGGCTATGTTTCCAACTCAAAACAAGTGAAAAAGATTGGGCCCATTTGGCAAAGTTTGAAGTTTTGGGGATAATTGACTTTTGGCAATTTTGCAAAAAAGGTCAACTTCAACAATCCATAACTCCCTCAATTTTGAACCTTTGGAGGTGTTCTTGGACTTTTTAGAAATCTTTAGATGTCCTCTAAACAACCCTTTTGGTATCATATCATTTTGGTATTCCATACTCATGTATGAAGCTTTGACAAAAAAAGGTGTTTTTGTTGACTTTTCAAAATGACCTATAATGTCCAAATTCATAACTTTTTGTGAGGGCATATTTTGTTCTTGGGAGATGAAGATGGATTGTTGGTAATTGCATCCTCTTCAAAATGAGATTTGGATGGGTCATTTCTCATAAAGTATGTGAAAGTTATGCTTGGTCAAAGTTGAGTTGACTTTTCCTACAAAAGCCTAAATTAGCAACTTTTGAATCTTGATGAATTATGAGCAATCCTTGAGGAATCATGATCAACCCTTGATAAAATGATTAAATATACTTCAAAATGGGGATGTTGATCAAAAATCTTGCAGTTTGACTGTATGTGGGCCACAGTTGACTTTTGCCCTAGCACAGTCGATTTTTGGACCTTTGAGCAATTGACTGGGAAAACTTTCTCTGCAAGGCTTGAAACTTGACAAGGATGATCTTGAGAACATATTAGGACAATGTTGAGCTTTTGGTGTCACTTGGATTCAAGTATCTTGATGCAACATGAAACCCTAGTTTGGGGTAGACTTCCTAGGAGAGAACTTGTCTGGCAAACCCTTGGACTACCTTGAGCAACTTGAGGATCTTTCTTGAAATGTTTTGAGAAATATGGGAGGGAAAATTTTGGGGTAAAACAGCAAATCTTCCACACTTGATGTTTAATCGTCTCAGAACTAGTGTGAAGGAAACAAGAGAAGACGAAAGGACCAAGAGGGATTGGATTCCCTTAGGAAGGCTCATATCAGATATTCTGATAGAGAATAGGCTGATAGAACATCTGACAGAGGCCCGGGAAATCAGCACATTGGAAGCAACCGCTGGGAAGCCCCTGAACGCTAAAAATCTAAAGAAGATGAAAATCATTGAGAATATCAAGAAGGAACCTACTGTTACTTCTCATGCAACCATCACTTCAAGAAGGATACCCCTGGATAATTTTCCTCTATTTTCTGAGATTGACTCCAAACCAGAAATAATAGTCAGATATCTGGACGCTTGCAAGGAAGATGGTACTGCACCAGAAATAAATATCCAGGACTTACACAAGGCGGCTCCAGAAGTTGCTTTAAAGAAGACCAAGAAAAGGAAAGCAGCAGGAGAAGGACCCTCTTAGAGGACACCAAAACTGCCAAAAAGAAAGGTAATCCCTCCTCTGTTTCTGTTATAGAATCAATAAATGTATCAACATCTGAAGCCATGCCTTCTCAACCAGCAAACCCATCACCCCAAACATTTGAAGACTTTGACATAGGGTTTGATCCATCAGAAACTCTAGGTCTGAATGAACCTCACTCCCTTTCTCAAAATCCAAATCCTGAACATGACCCACCAGAACTTGCCAAAGTTCTGTCTGATATTGATTTATTTGACCAAGACTTTTCCTCTCCCTTACCACAAAATCCAAATTCTCAACTCCCAGAAAATCCAAACTCTGATACCACACCAGAAATTCCGCAACCACACTCTCCACAAACAGAAATTCCTCAACAAGAAATTTCACAACCACAATCACCTCAACAAGAAATTCCTCAACCAGAAATACCATAACCAGAAGATCTGAACTCCAACTCACCACAACCAGAAGCTCAACCTTATGAAAATCAATCTTCTGCTATCCATGAACCAGAACCCTAACATGTTACAACAAACCAATCTGAAGAATCTCCTTCAGATTCTGATACAATCCCTATACCTGGAATTACAGAACCTCTTGTGGTTTGCATGCCTCTCACCATTCATGACATTCCAGAAATCCCTTCATCTCTGGAATCCACTCCTCCAAACACCCCCACTAGACCAATCATCATTCCTGAATCTCCCACTCCTTCACCCACTAATAGTCCAGCTGACAACGTAAGACTTGTCATTGATCCAATTATGCTGGAAAGACTAGCTTCCATCTCACACAAAACTGCCATTCCCAAACCTAAACCAACTGAAACCACATCAGATGTTGGTACAATTTTGTTGATTTTTGAAACAGGAATGCAGGAATGGATAAATTCTTTGAAGCATTCTATTCAAGAGATGACTAATCCTGCTGCTTCTGATTATATGTGGACAAGATTCAGAAACTGGCTTAGTTCTGAAACGTTGAAGCTGAAGGAACAAAGTTATGAACAGGTTCAGAAGAACTTTAGTGTTAAGCTGAAGGCTTTTCAAGACCAAGTTCTGAGCCAACTGCTCAAGAAAGATATCCTCTCGCTGGATAATGCTCCCTGGAAAGAGCATCATCCTTCAGATGTAGATGAACCAGAATCAGAAAGTCTCTCCCTGACTGCTGCTCCAGAAGACATGATTACAGCAGAAGAAATGGTTCACTCTGAACAAGCTGCAGAATGCTCTGGGCAACGTCTAACTCCTGAGGAAACTCCAGCACCTTCCTTAGTCATGCAAACTCTGGAAGAGTTGAAGAAAGAAAATGCTCTAATCCATGCAAGGTTGGATAAGCAGGAGGACACGAACAAAGAGATGAAAAGTATTATGGGTAAACAAGAAGACGCCACAAAGGAAATCAGAGGTATATTGGGCAAGCAAGAAGAGTCTAATACTCAGATCAAGAGCTTGCTGGAAGCATTGTTCACACGTCTTCCCCCTCCTTCTTAGATTTTCTTTTAAAAATTGTTTATCTGTAACTTTTAATTTTACATCTTTGTTTCTGGAACTTGTCATTGCATCATGTTTTAAATATAAATCATCTCTTTTGGCTCTGATTATATTGCCTTTTTGATACATGACAAAAAGGGGGAAGAAAGTAAGATATTTTCAATAATGGTTTACCGAGACAAAAGTCTCAAACATTCTGAATTACTTAACCTCTATCTTTTGAAAAGTTTGAACAGGTACGAATTCTGATAGGAGATGCAGCTAAAACTATGATGAGAACGAACTTAAGGGAAGTAATCAACTCAGGGGGAGTTTCTCTTAAACCTTTTGTTCTTTATTTTTAATTGAAAATTCTAGTTTTTGTCATCATCAAAAAGGGGTAGATTGTTAGAACATAGTTTGATTCTACAACCCTTAGTTAGAGTCTTGATGATAACAAATACAAAGAACAAATATGCACCCTAAAAATTATGTTTTTATGTATACAGAAGTTCTGACAAAAGCAGCATCAGAAGATAAGCCATAAGAGCTACACGCTGAAGCAATCAGAACATGCGATGAAGATTGATGACCAGAACCTGCGCTTAAGCAAAGTAAACTCTGATTCTGAACAAGAACATGTTAATCCAAGTCATCAATATTCTGAAGCGTCAGCAGCAGGCAAGGATGTAAGATTCTGAAGCATTACTGATCATTCAATTCAGCATCAATTACAATGGCTTCTTTCAGACAGGATCTTCTCCAAATGGAACCTGAGTTAATGTCATTTAACATGCTTGATGATCAACATAAATCCATTGCCTATATAAACAACATCAGTGTTCAAATCATTAACGATTTGCTACATACCACTTACGCATATTCAAAAAGCTGAAAGCAAATTTCATCATCTTTCCACGCTATAATCTTGTGTAAATTATCACAGTTGTGATAACAGTTTTTGTAACGAAAAACAACAACACACATTCTTGTATAATTGTTTTGAAACAATGTTCCTTGAGATTAACCGGATTGTGGTTGTACTCAAGAAGACTTTAATAGTTGTTAAAGTAGTGATTGTAATCCTTTTGTGATTAGTGAATTAAGAACTCGTTGGAGAGAGGCGAAATGACCTTGACGGGTGGACTGAAGTAGTTTGAGATCAAACGAACCAGGATAAAAATACTGTGTCATTGCGCTTTTGATTTCAAGTTTTCAATTCAACCCCCTTCTTGTATTTTTCACATCTTCAAGTGTGGCGCATTTGTTGGTACCGGTATCCCTTGTGTTGAATTGAGGAGAATACGGGGCCGCTGAGCAGCGTCATGAAACACTAACTGACCTTAGAACCTTAATTGAACAACTTGGCCATTAGGAAGTAGTGAGATAGTTGGTTTCGATGGAAAGCTGAAAATTGGTTGATACTCGATACTACACTCATTGAGATTGGACTTTTGGGATATCTCGGCTGCAAGAAAAGATTGTTTGTGCTGAGACAATGCCTAAAATAAAGGTCAGTGATATTGAGATCCCCTAGAACCCGGTTACTTTCTAGGACAGGTTGAGCCAACTAAGCTTAAAGAGGGTACTTACCTACCAACTCCATGCAAGCCTAAACCTAAGGACTTGTCTGCTTTGTGTGTATATAACAACTTTCTTACTTGTACATAACATCATAAACATCATAACATCATAAGCATTCTCACTAACCATTTCAAGGATTTGGGAATTTATCTTTGTTTTGTTTTGTAGGCCATGAATCCCGTCCGAAGGAATACCATCCGAACCAGCTTCGTGAAAGCATACCATCAACTCCAAGAGTTAGCATCAAGGGTGCCTAAAGATTCACCTGAAGTCTTACATGTGCAAAATACAGCTGCATACCACCAACAAGAAACTCTGGCGCCGACTAGAGTTCAACTGCAATATATGACGATGGGTAAAAATGAAGGGTTCAAAGAGTACGCTCAAAAGTGGAGAGATCTTGCCAGTAGTTTCCAACCTTCGTTAACTGATAGGGAACATATTGATATGTTTATGGGTATGTTATCTGGTCCATTTTCAACTTATTGGTTGGGTGTTCTTCGTCCGGTTTCACCGAACTGATCCTAATTGGTGAAAGGGTCGAAAGTGGTATCAAGAGTGGGAAAATCCCCATAGTATCTGCTTCCACCTCCAACTCCATAAAGAAACCCTTCACTGGGAAGAAATAAACAAATGTTGTGTATGGGGCAAGGGCCCATACCAAGAAGGACAATCGTCCATCCGTTAATGATGTTCGAATTTCCAACCCGACTCTTATTCAAAGACAATCTTCCAATCATCAAAAATTTAGACTCCACAAAGAAAATTCACAAGGATAGGCATGTCGCTATCCCAAGCCGTACAACACCTGTTAAAGGCTAACTTAGTGACACTGCATGATCCTCCGTCCAATCTGAATACTTCCTCACCTAGTTACAATCCAAATACCAAGTGTCCATATCACTCAAATAGCCCCGGGCATGAGACTGATCAATGTTGGGCCCTGAAGATCAAAATTCAAGACCTAATAGACAACAAGACACTCGAATTTGATCCTCCTACAATTCCCAATGTGATAACGGGACCAATGCCAAATCATGGCAAAGGTGTCAATGCAATTGAAGACACCATTTTTATTTCCTCCGTCGAAGATTTAACTACTCCGTTAACTATTATAAAAAAGAACTTGCTGAGAGCCGGGGTTTTCCCTGGCTATTTAAAGGACTATGATTGCTGCGCCAAACAAGTTAATGGATGTGAATGGATGAAAGAAGGTGTTCAACGCCTGATGAATAGTCATGAGATCCTATTTGAAAGAGCTTCGTCCACCAAAAATTTGACTGATAAGATTAAAGACCTCTCCATCATAACAATTTCAAACAAGCCTCTTAGGATCTCCTCAAATGGTCCTATCAGTATTTTGAATGAACTGATTGTTGCTCCTATGATAATTACTGTCCCTGGGCCAATTTCATACTCTTCCAACAAAGCAGTGTCGTGGAACTACGGTGTTGAAGTGTTTTACCATGGAATGAAGCAAGATGCTTGAATTTAAGAAAGCAAGGTTGATGATGTTGGGAATATTACTGGCTCTAGTAAGGTGACCAGAACTGGGAGAATATTTTCGCTCAACATTTCACCACCAACTGCTACAACGACACCTGTCCGCATCACCGCTGCTAAGCCTGGTGCTGACATTAAAGGTAAAGAGAAAGTAGTTGAGCCTGCTGAGACAGAGACGCCTGCAAAAGATGTTGTTTCTGAGGAACCTTCTTGTTGTACCCCAAAATTTTCCCTCTCACTTATCAAGAATTTTCTCACAAAATCTCCTTGGGCTCAAGACTGAACTAGGGTTTGATCAGCTCAAGGCACCTCTTTAAGCACTGATGACCAAAATTAGGGTTTGAGTTTGCACAAGGATTTTTGAACTTCCAATTCCCCATATAACTTTCATAGATCATTTTGGACCCCCAAGATTACTCATGACAAGTTTCAAGCCTTGGATCACATTTTTGATCAGTCAATTGAGCAATTGACCTAAAAATCAATTGTATTGGGGAAAAAGTCAACCATGGCCAATTTACACTCAAAATTCATAATTCTTGATCCACATCAACATTTTAGACTCATATGTATCATTTGATCAAGTTTGGACCACAACTCCTAAAGAAATTTGATCAAATCTCCAAAAGGGTAAAATGGTCAAAATTAGGGTTTTGACTAGGAAAGGGCAATTTCTGATTTTTGACCTAGAAAATGATCAATTGGTTTAAGTCATGATCTAAAGAGTCCAATTACATCATTTTGACCTAATGAAATGGTTCAAAGCATTGCAAGTCCATTGGATTGACAGATGAATTTTACAGTCAACTGATCAAAAGTCAACTGTATACTGAAAAGTCAAACTTTGACTTTTTGGTCAAATTCAAGTGCCAAAGTTCACAATTCATCAAAAAATGTAAAAATATGAAACTTATTCATCAAGAAATCAAAAAGTCAAGATTTCATGTTTTTTCATAACTTTGAGCAAAATTTTCACCATGATGCAAGATGATTCAAGAGAAACTTCCAACATGAAATTTTTATATCTCCATGAAATATACAAATTTGATTTACACAACTCCTTCCAAAAATTCTTGGATCTCAAGTTATAATTTTGTGAACATGTGGTCATGAAACTAAACACTTAGTGAAATTTTGCCCTAATTTGGTCAGGATTTTGACCCAACTTCATGGCACTTTTTCATATAGTTCCAAGGGGAATTTTCAAAATCAATTCAAAGATGGGTTGTAGAGACCATTGCAAGCTTTCCAAAATGTCCAAGAACTCCTTGAGATCATTCTTGAGTAGGGAGAATCGAAGAGATGAAGTTAGGGTTTTATCACTTTAATTATAAGTCATTTTAGTGATGAACAAAATTAAAATTCAAACCATGCTGCATAAACACTACTTTGCAGGCCTAAAACTTGTTAGGCACTTGTTGGCTCCTAAATTCGACACTCTTGTTTCATTAATGTCAGCCATTAAAACTGAAGGATGTTTTCGACTAGCTAGGTCCGTCGGAATGCCCATCGAAAGATGGCAAGGTACTTAGAAGATTTCTTCCAAGGGAGAAGTTGGTTGCCTTCGACGTCGAGGGTGTTTCTCGTCGAAGATGCTTCTCGACAAAAGTGTTCGATGGTTCAGAGTGGAACAGTTTGAAATTCAAGCGTTTGGAGGGAAAACGGTTTCCAGCGGTTACCAAGTGCAACGTGCAAAGATCTGGAGCGTCGAACGTTGAGAACGTGCCAAGTGGACTCATCTCGAAGCAGTGTAACTGCCCGACGGTTACTTGGGATGTTTTAGTATAAATAGTAGTAGTCATGTAGTTTCTCGCGTGTGTTCACAATTCTATACAAAGTCACTCATATAGATTCGAGTACCCAGCGTGTGAGAAAGAATTGTTGAGAAATGTATGTGTGAAACACCAATTTTATTAATCAAAGTCATTTACTTTTCCAGAAATTTACTTGCTTTCCTCTTTACTTTCCTGTCGAAGCCTTTCATTTAAAGCCTTATTTATTTTACCAAGTCCTTTCTTCATGCAATTTATTTAAAGCCTCTTCATTTTATTGTCATTTAACCAATATCCAATTTAATCAAACTTCAAAATCAACCTATGTCCTAGGATCAATCTGATCGATCCTGCGAGTAACCAAATAAGTAACCATTTGGAGGATCAGCGGTTGTTTACCAAATACCAAGGTAAACAAATTGGCACACCTGGTGGGACTGTGTGTTGATTGTTGAAAATAATCTCATCTTTTCGAGGAGTGTTGTATGTTATTGAGAAGTGGTAGAATATACACTAACGATAACAATACTGACAGAAGAAGGGAAGAGATGGCGAATCCGCCAAACAATAACGAAATCCCACAAACGAATGTGGGAGCAACGGTTAGTACGACCGTAAGTGAAGCGACAACTGTTGGTTCGACACCAGCAGTAACGGTCACAGCAACGGGGCCGTTACTTTCGTTCACAGGCCCCAGAGCGCCTTTGGGAACTCCCCCACCAAGGGGAAATTTAGGCACAAGGCCTTTCGTTCCCCCAGGATTCATGCCACTCTATGGCATGCCAACTTCTGACTTGGCTAGCCTGACGAATGCTGCGTCCACTTTTTCAGACACTTTAGTGAGTGCCTCTTCGCCACTCCAAGGTTCTGGAGTAGGCATGGCGAATAGAAATAGGACCCAACTCTTAGGAGGAACGTCCCAAGTAGCCCATGGCCTTACAAATGCCTCGACAGCAGTCTTGAGGCAACAAATGGACGAAAGCAACCATGATATGGTGCAAATGTTGGCACAAACTTTGAGTATAGTGCTAAACCCTCTAATACAGAACACTACTCAATCGAATCAGCAAGTGACAGCGCAAATGACGCGCTTGGCTGATTTCTTTGGAGTACCCCAACCTATTCGACAGCCCCAAAGGGCGCAAATAAGGGGAAACCAGGGGATATTCTTAGAGGAAGAAACCACCATCAATCAGGCTCAACAGCCTGTCGAAGAAAACCTTAGGGTACGATTGGATCAACCTGTCGAGGAACCTAGGGTAATAACTCCAGAGGTAAGGTTAGTTAACAGAAACCAAAATGCTGACGAAGTAGTTCAGCATGTCCAATACCAAAACATGGGTTTGGAAAATAATCTGGCAACCATGATCGAAAGGATCATGACTCAGAATGGGATGAACATGGGCTTTCGAAGGCCCAACTTTACATCTCCATTGTCAGAGTACGTGTTACAAACGGACTTACCTCCTAGATGCAAAGTCCCCAAATTTACTAAGTTCTCTGGGGACACGACAGAATCTACTGTCGAGCATGTGGCGAGATACTTGATCGAAGCAGGTGACATTTCGAATAATGAAAACCTGAGGATCAAGTACTTCCTAAGTTCTTTAACAAAGAACACTTTTACTTGGTTTACAACTCTTCCCCCCAATTCGATCCATCATTGGACCCAGTTGGAAAGATTGTTCCATGAACAATTCTACATGGGGCAAACCAAGATAAGCCTGAAAGAATTGGCCAGTGTGAAGAGACGTTTCACTGAACCTATAGACGAATATCTCAATAGGTTTAGCTTGCTCAAGGCGAGATGTTTTACACAAGTTCCAGAACATGAGTTAGTCGAAATAGCCGCAGGCGGTTTAGATTATTCCATTAGGAAGAAGCTAGACACCCAATACCTGAGAGACATGGCCCAACTGGCCGATAGAGTTCGACAGGTAGAACGCCTCAAAGCTGAAAAAGCAAAGGCAACGAAAGCTCATAAGAGAGAAAGGATAGTGTACGTTGAGATGGATGACGAAGATCCAGAATCCTTCGACGATACTCTAGCTGTCGAAGAAGGAGAAGTCGATTTAGCAGAACTGAAACAAGGGCCACCATACTCTTGTAAACTGTTAGTCCCCTCAAGTGGGAAAAATCCCATTGGTCCAGATAGGACCAACGATAGGTTCCCCCAAAAGACTTATAGTTTTGACATCACAAAATGTGACGAAATATTCGACTTGCTTGTTAAAGATGGCCAAATGATAGTACCCCCAGGGGTAAAAGTGCCTCCTCTTGATCAAAGAAAGAAGAGAGGTTTTTGCAAATATCATAATTTTTTGGGCCATAAAACTTCTCAATGTTTACTTTTCAGGAATCTTGTGCAAGACGCTATCGAAGAAGGGAGGTTGAAGTTTGCTGACAAAACCCCCATGGCTGTCGACTCAAATCCATTGCAGGCTGAAGCCCACTATGCTGAGCCCTCTGAGATGAACGTGATAGAGGCAACCAGGAGCCAGTCGAAGAAGCCAGGAATTACAATGGTCGAAGTCTCAAAGGACCACATCAACATGCCAATCTTTGGCAGTTTTTCTGGAAATTTATCCAGGAAGACAATTGAAGCAGTTCAGAAAGCGGTCAAAAGCCCAAAGATGGAGACCGCTGAAGCACAAAAAACTGGACCAAAACCCAGTTCCCACTTGGCCACAGTTCGATGCCAGACGGAGAATCTGGAGATACAAATGAAGCAGTTAACTCTTGCTAACAAAGATACAATGAATATCAACATGGTCGAACTTTCTGACCCAAAAGCATCAGAAGAGGCCATGAGGCAAGAACAAGCTAATAGGACTGCTTTCCCTCGGGAAAATGAAAATCTGGCAGATTTTCTACAAAGATTCCAGAAAAAGAAATCAGAGGTGATGCTGTGTCCAAGATGCAGTTCGATCTTTGACAAAAAGGCTGCCGAGCACATTCAAGGCGTAAGAGTAGCGAATAAGAGAAGGGAAAATGTTGATCTTCGACATGATCCCAGAAGAGCCTCCCAAAGAGGTTCAAACCAAGAAAAGAGGCCATTGACTTTTAGGCCTCCTACAAATGTGCCAGTAGATACTTGGTACAAAACCTCTGGTCGAAAAAGGCCAAATGAGGAGAAATGGCACTCTTTCGACGTGCCAAGGGGTTCCTCTTTGACTCAAAAGAAAGAGCCTCAGGTTGCTGCACCTAAGGTTGCACAAGTGTCCAGCAACTACAAAGGTAAAAACCCCATGTCTCGATCTTAATGGAGGAGATACCAAAGGAGACGAAAAGCTGAAAGGGAGGCTGCCAACGAACCAAAGGCAGAAACCAGTTCGAATGTTCCTCAAAGGAAGCAAAGGAAACCTCTAGAAAGAGAGCCAGTAACGAACAGGCTAGTTTGGCCTAACCAAAGTGAAGTCGAAGACGAAGACGACTCTGAGTCTGATGATACTTTGGACATAATGGTGAATATAGTCTCAGTGCTGCCCAGAGAATTCAACCGACAAGTGGAGGTCGAAGCAAGTGATTGGGAAGTGGAGCAGGAAATGGCCAAACATAGGCCAGTGTGCTATTTCGTCATGGACAATGGCACCACTGAGGAACAAAATGGGTTCTTCGAGCCACCTACAGAGGCGATGAAAAATCACCTCAAGCCTTTATTCATAAGGGCTAAACTCGAAGAAACTACTGTGAATAAAATATTGGTGGATTGTGGGGCAACCATCAACATTATTCCTCACTCTATGCTAAGGAAAATTGGCAAAAGGGATGAGGACATTAAGCCTCACAACATGGTCTTGTCGAACTATGAGGGCGGCATAGGGACCACTATGGGAGTGATCCAGCTAGATATCAAAGTAGGGTCTATCCTTCGACCAACGATGTTTATGGTCATATCGGCCAAACCTAACTACAATCTTTTGTTGGGCCGTGAATGGATTCATGGTGTTGGAGCTGTGCCATCATCAATGCACCAGAGGCTGCTCCTATGGCGTCCAGATGGGATGGTCGAAAACATAGAGGCAGATCAAAGTTATTACCTAGGCGAAGTGAATCACCTGGGGTTGGCAGATTTCGACAAAAACTTGGCTCACATAGGGCCATGTCCAACACCTGACTTCGACATGGCGCCAACGCCAAACACTTTTTGTTCCCTATACCTGCATCCTGAGCATGGTTTCCAATGGAACAGAGAAGACTTGTCCCACATAGACTTCAGTGGGTTAACTGATATCCAACCAACTGGTTGGGGAAGTGAATTCAGTTATAATGACTGAGTCACAATCTTTGAAGCGAATTTCGGCTTATGTAGCCGAAACTAAGATGATAACGGCTCTCGAAGCCGAAGTGAAGTACATGGCCACACAGGCCAATGATCAACAGTTATCTGCTGCAGGTCCAGGAAAGGATTTCGATCCAAAACCCCCTGATATCGTGCAAGAAGAAATGCAGGAACAGAGGCTCGACGCCATTTATGACGATGAGCCTTTGGGCTTCGAAAAGGACCCCTTGGCGAACAACATTAAAATGTTAGCGCAAGATCCTTTAGAAGAAATCAACTTAGGCGAAGGGTCAGAGAAAAGGCCAACTTACATCAGCGCCAAGATTGACCCAGAACTTAGGTTGGAAGTAATCCAATTGCTGAAAGAGTTCAAAGACTGTTTTGCATGGGATTATGACGAAATGCCTGGTCTCGACAGAGGATTGGTAGAACTTCAGTTGCCAATCAAACCTGGGAAGAAGCCAATCAAGCAAAATCCAAGGCGCTTCGCTCCAGAAATACTGTCGAAGATCAAAACGGAAGTCGAAAGACTTCTGAAATGCAAATTCATACGCGTTACAAGGTATGTCGAATGGATTGCAAACATTGTGCCAGTAATTAAGAAAAATGGTACATTAAGGGTGTGCATAGATTTCAGAGATTTGAATGCTGCTACACCCAAAGATGAATATCCTATGCCTGTGGCGGAAATGCTAGTCGATTCTGCCGCTGGCTATGAATACCTGAGTATGCTCGATGGTTATTCAGGATATAATCAAATATTCATTGCTGAAGAGGATGTGTCGAAAACAGCTTTTCGATGCCCTGGGGCCTTAGGCACTTACGAATGGGTAGTGATGCCTTTTGGCCTAAAGAATGCTGGGGCAACGTACCAGCGAGCAATGAATACTATCTTCCATGATTTTATTAACACTTTTATGCAAGTATATATTGATGACATTGTTATAAAATCTGTTTCCAGAAAGAATCATATTGACCACCTTCGACAATCATTCGAAAGAATGAGAGAACATGGTTTGAAGATGAACCCTTTGAAGTGTGCATTCTGTGTGAAAGCTGGAGATTTCTTGGGCTTCGTTGTCCACAAGAAAGGAATCGAAATAAACCAGAACAAGACGAAGGCAATTCTGGAAGCGAAAGCGCCATCGAATAAGAAGGAACTGCAATCTCTCTTAGGCAAGATAAATTTCTTAAGGAGGTTTATATCTAATCTAAGTGGGAAAGCTCAGGCCTTTTCACCCTTACTTCGACTGAATAAAGAGGGGTTCGAATGGGGGCAAGAGCAACAAGAAGCCTTCGACAAAATCAAAGGGTACCTCACTAAGCCACCTATTTTGGTGCCTCCTTGTAGCAATAGGAGTATGAGATTGTACATAGCTGCATCCGACAAAACTTTGGGAAGCATGTTAGCCCAAGAAGATGAGAATGGAGTCGAAAGACCCATTTACTATCTTAGTAGAGTTTTGAACGATGCAGAAACTAGATATAGTGAAGTTGAAAAATTGTGCCTATGTCTGTATTTCTCTTGTACAAAACTAAAGCAATATATAAAACCAGTTGATGTGTATGTCTCGTCTCATTTTGATGTTTTCAAGTATATGTTGTCGAAACCTATCTTGCATAGTCGAATTGGCAAGTGGGCATTAGCATTAACTGAATACTCCTTGACCTTTATGCCTCTTAAGGCAGTAAAAGGACAAGTGGTTGCAGACTTTATAGTCTACCACTCAATTCAAGTTGAGGATGTTAATTATGTGGAGATAGAACCTTGGAAATTCTACTTCGATGGTTCCAGCCATAAAGATGGAACGGGAGTAGGAGTCTTGATTATTTCTCCAGATAAAATTCCAACAACATTCAAGTACAAAATATCAGGTTCTTGTTCGAACAATGAGGCTGAGTACGAAGCTCTAATTACTGGCCTTGAGATATTGTTGGAATTGGGGGCAACTCGAGTCGAAATAATGGGAGACTCAGAGTTAGTCATTAAGCAAGTCACAAAGGAATATAAATGCATAAGAGAAAATCTCATTATGTACTTTGTGATAGCAAATCGTTTATTGAAAAAATTTGAAACGGTCAATATTCGACACATACCCAGAGTCGAAAATCAAATAGCCAATGACTTGGCACAAATTGCATCTGGGTATAAGATTTCAAAAACGAGATTACAAAGAGCAATCGAAGTTCGAGAAAAGATAAAAGCAACTTGTCTATCACCAACAGACTTGGAATCGACGAGACTAGGATATGCTGATCAAAGTAACTTCGAAATTTCGTTCATAGATAATTTGTCAGAGCAAGATTGGAGGAAACCCATTGTGGACTATCTTCAAAATCCAGGAGCTTCAACAGAACGAAAAACAAAATACAGGGCGTTGAGTTATGTACTCATGGGTAATGAGTTATTCAAGAAAGCGCCTGAAGGGGTATTGCTAAAATGTTTAAGTGAAACTGAAGCATACATAGCCCTTTCGACTACGCATGCTGGGGCATGTGGGGCTCACAAAGCAGGCCATAAGATGAAATGGTTGTTGTTTCCACAAGGACTATATTGGCCCACTATGCTGAAAGATTGTGTTGAGTTCGCCAAAGGTTGTCAAGAGTGTCAAGTCCATACAGGCATCCAACATGTACCAGCAAGCGAACTTCACTCGATAGTGAAGCCTTGGCCCTTTAGAGGATGGGCGTTGGATCTCATTGGAGAGATTCGACCAGCATCATCAAAGAGTCAGAAATACATACTGGTAGGCATTGATTATTTTACTAAGTGGATCGAAGCTATTCCCTTAGTCAATGTAGACCAAGAAAATGTCATTGAATTTATTCAAAAGAACATTATCTTTAGGTATGGAATCCCTGAGACGATAACAACTGATCAAGGATCAGTTTTCACTGGTCGAAAGATGCAGGAATTTGCTCAGGAAACAGGTTTCAAACTCCTAACATCAACGCCTTATTATGCACAGGCAAATGGTCAAGTCGAAGCAGCCAACAAAGTGGTGATTGGCTTGATAAAGAAACATGTTGGGAAGAAACCAAAGAATTGGCATAAGACGTTAGACCAGATTTTATGGGCTTGTCGAACGTCCCCAAAAGAAGCCACAGGTACAACACCATATAGGCTAACTTTTGGCCATGATGCAGTGTTGCCAGCAGAAATTTGTCTTCAATCTGCAAGGGTTCAGAGGCATTATGATATTCCCTCTGAGATATATTGGAACATGATGTTAGACGAACTGGTGGATTTAGACGAAGAGAGATTGCGCGCTCTTGACCTACTCAGGCTTCAGAAGAAAAGAGTAGAAGACTCTTATAATAAAAAGGTAAAACCTAAGGTATTTTTGCCTGAAGAACTAGTTTGGAAGGTAATTCTTCCCATGGATCGAAGGGATCGAAGCATGGGGAAATGGTCACCCAAATGGGAAGGACCATTCAGAGTTATCCAAATTTTTTCTGGTGGAGCCTATGAAGTCGAAGAGTTAGGTGAAGATAAAAGGCTCTTGAGAGTAAATGGTAAATATTTGAAAAAATACAAACCTACACTCCAAGAGATAAAAATAAAATAATAAAATAACAAGACCATAAAAAGCCAAAATGGAAATTTTTATAAATTTTTAGCCAAGATGGCAATATTGTCGAATATAGATTACAAAATATGGTTACAAAAGCTGAATCAATCAGAAGGGAACAGAGTCCTTGAGTCGAAGGTATTTGACTTGCTGCAGCTCCAATCTTTTCTTGCACCAGGCGTTCTCCTGCACAAGCTTGGCAATCTGAGCGTCGAAGCCTTGGGCCTTCTCAGCAAATTCCAGGCCTTGTTTGATTTCTGTTTGACTCTCGGTGTCTGGGATGGTCGAAAGAAGTTCCTCCTTGCGTTTAGTGTTGGCATTTATCTTAGCCTCTATTTCTTCGATTTGTGCCCTGAAGGAAGCATTCTCTCGATCGATGGCATCGACTTCTTCCTGCGTAGATGCTTTTTGCTTCGACAACTCCGCAATTCGAGAAGTCGTCTCCGAAACAGCAGTCCATGCAGAAGAACTTTTGCCATATAACACCTCAAGCTGACTATTAAAGCCCCTCTGGCGCCTATAATCTGCTGAGACTTGATCAATCATGGAGTGTAACTCCATGATCAAGCCTGAAACTTCTGGAGCTACAGCTAACAAGTCGACAGCATTCAAAACATCCCTCAAGTATGATGGAGCAGTGGGGTCCCCCTCTAAAGCCTTCATCAAGTCCTTCTTGAAAAACTGGGCCTTAACCTTCGCCAAAGCTTCATCGAGAGGAGAGGTTTCAGTGGACTTCCCCGACAGGGTAGGAACCTCCTGACTAGCATCAGACGAACTCTTGCTCTCGATGATTGCATTGAGATAGCTAACAGGGTCAGTTTGTTTCAAGATTTCTAAGTCCTCTTTCGACCTGTGCTTCGTTGAGGTAACAGCCCTTGCAACAGCATTGTCTTGGGTTTGAGGCTGTTGAGTGTTAGGTGCCTCGACTTGTTTCCCTTCGACTCGGACTGGGGCAGTACCAGCGTCATCTTGGTGCCCTTCGCCAGCGTCACTTCGGTGCCCTTCGCCAGTGTCACCTTGGTTCTCTTCGCCAGCAGCACCTTGGTTTTCTTCGCCAGCATTGCCTTGGTCCCCTTCTTCATGATTCTCTTCCGACAGATCCACCACCTGAACCTCTTCTGGCTGTTGTTCTTCCGTTTGAGGATCCTCTGCTGGTTTTTCTACCGTCTCAGCATTGGCCTCATTTGTTTCAGTATGGGCTTCGTCATTTTCCAAGCCTTTTTCTTGTGGCCTGCTGAGTTCAGCAGACTCCAGTGTTTCAGAGGTCCTTGGCGGTGAGCTTTCATTGGTGTCCTGAAAAGAAAAGAAGAAGAATCTTCAGAAATCGAAAGAGACATAATCGAATGCAGGTATCTACGCCTAAGTTATAAAAGGGTCTAAGAGATTACCTGTAAATTAGCTTCAGCCCCAGGGCTGGAATTATCGCTTTCGACAGGCTTATTGAGAAGAACGTTTAGTTCCTCCTCCGTTGGCTCCTCAATGATCACTGGAGGTGGCCTGGGCTTTCTTCCAGCAACCTTGATTCTAATTGTTCGACCCTCAGGAGCAGGAGCAGGAGCGTCCTTCGTCAGCTTTCGCCTTTTTAGAGGAGCAGGGGGAGAATCACCTTCTTCATCGCTCCCAGATTCGACCACCAGTGCTGGCCGTTTCTTGGGCGAAGGTGCCTAAAAAAACCAATGGGAATTTGACTTAGCAATTGCATCGAAAGTCAAAAATCGAAAGCCAGAAGAAAATAATGAAAGTCTGGTTACCGATACAGAAGGCTTCTTCGAAGGGCCTTCCCCCTGTTGGTTGGTTGTGGTCTTCGTCGGTGCTGTAGTCTTCGCCGGCGGTGGAGGTTTTGTTGAGGGGCCTCCTCCCTGTTGACTTTCTGCAGCCTTCTTGGCTACAGGCTTTCGAACAACTGAAAGCAAATAAAATAGTTAACAAGCTAGCAGTCGAAAGAGAAAGACAAAGTAATGTGAAAGGATGAACTTACATTTCTTTATTTTGTCCAACACAAGGACAAAAGATTTCTGAAGCTCATCCACGAAGTCCTTCTCGTTGAAAAACTCCTCAGCGTAATAACTTTTCCACCACTCCTCGAAGGATGGTGAGCAAAGAAAGTTGAGCTGGTAGTCAAACAACGAGAGAACTGTTCGACCAGCATATCTTCCGATATGCTTAATGGCAGCTTCTTCGGTGTAATCATTGCAGAAGTACAACATAGACTTCTCTCTTGGAAAAATTGGAGAAGGTAGGGTTTGAATAATACCAAACTGGCGAGATACCAGGTTTGGTTGGTATGCAATCAGACTCAAGTGAGTCTTAGAGCTCCTGAATCGAAGAGGCATGATCCTTGGTGTGAGGAACGCCTCCCACAGTATTGTATGTTCGTCAACATTAGGACCACTCGACGTCCTTGGATGTGGCCTTGTGAACCATGCTGGGCCTACCTTCCGTCGAGCAAACGGAGCCATAGTCGAAGCAAACTCTTTCCTTCGAGCAAACATCAGAACGAAGTTGGTGAAAGTTTGCTGAAACTCCAGTCCATCTTCCATAGGCGTCAACAGAGCCAGTCTGGTTCCTTCGACGCGTCTGTTCGCTATCTCTGGAGCCTGCTCATTTATTTGAACTTTCTTAGGCAAGAAAGATTCGAAGGTGGCGTTGAGCCACAGTTGGAGCAGCCAAAAAGGTCCAGCAAGTAGCAAACTGGCCCTGTTCTCGATAATTTTTAGAAGAGTTGCCCCATTACTAATCGAATCATAGAGGCTGGCCAAAATCAATTCTGCCAAACAGATATTTTGGCCATGATGGAGTTGAGTGGCGAGAGTGACCATCTTCTTGGTCACCTGTAAGGACTTCGAGCAAAATACAAAGCGAGTCAGCCATAAGGCTAGAAACGCTATGTGTTCGACATCCGACATAGCATCTGTCGACCTGTCGTGATAATGATTGATGAAGGTGGTGTATGTTGGTTTGGTGTCAGAGAATCCAATTTGGTCCTCCGACATCTCCTCCGGATCGAAGTAGTCCCCGGTGGGTCGAAGGCCAGTGATAGCGGCCACATCGAAGAGTGTAGGAGTCAGCATCCCACAGGGAAGATAGAAAGTAAAGTGGGAGTAGTCCCAGAAAAGTAGAGAAGCTATCAACATCTCCGGAGAATAGTTCAAACCTGTCTTCGACAGCATCACCAGGTCGAAAATCCCCATATCTTTCCAGATTGAAGCTTGGCGTTTCTCCATCTTTTCCAGCCAAGCAACGTAATCAGGAGTAAGGCTAGGGCCAGACCTGAAGGCCCTAACACCTCTGTTGAAGAAACGGAGGTCGATTTTTTCATGCGCAGGGTCTTCATTGTCCTCTGCGTCTTTCTTGGCGCATGCAACCGGTTTGAGTTTCTCAACTACCGGAAAATAACTCTTGATCTTCATGGCCTCAGCAATACTTGGATATAGGGGGCCAGACATAGCAAAGATCTGGTTGGAATATCCAACCGGGATCATAAGGTGGTGTGAGTAAGCATCACGGACGGCGATGTCCAAGGGTTCAGGGACCCTTCGTTGGCCCGTAGAAGTTACTACTGGAGCAGTGACGAAAACCTTAGGTTTGACGTTTCCAGATGGTACAGTAGCGCTAGGAGCATTGGAACCAGATGCCATTGTTAATGATGAGGTTGAAGACGAAGTGAAGGAAGAAAGGTTTTTGGAAAGATGACAAGTTTGTATGAAAATAGAGAAGTCTGAAAGCTAGATGGCGTAAAAAGTCCCACAATGGGGTATTTACTGCTATTTATAGTAGTGGGGAAAAATCCCCAAAACCGAGGACATTAAATGCCATTTAATGTTGCAGGAGATAGTGGGACACGTGGCATCCCCCTGTTGTTTTAGCCGTTCTGCAAAAATAGAGGGACGCAGCGTGCGTCCTCGTTTTTGGAAATTGTCATAATGACAAATTCTGAAATGACGTTTGGCACTGCACGCCGTACTGAAGTGACGTCTTAGGTACGGATAAATGATGGTTTTCTTGGGATTGCCAGTGGTTGGTAAAAGACAACAAAAAAGTGCACACTTTAATTTGTGGCTAAGCGTGAAAAGACAGGTGTCGAATGGCGTTTCAAAGAATGCCTTTTTCTTTCAAGAGTCGAAATAAGGCATTCTTGGGGGGCAATTTGTTGGCTCCTAAATTCGACACTCTTGTTTCATTAATGTCATCCATTAAAACTGAAGGATGTTTTCGACTAGCTAGGTCCGTCGGAATGCCCATCGAAAGATGGCAAGGTACTTAGAAGATTTCTTCCAAGGGAGAAGTTGGTTGCCTTCGACGTCGAGGGTGTTTCTCGTCGAAGATGCTTCTCGACAAAAGTGTTCGATGGTTCAGAGTGGAACAGTTTGAAATTCAAGCGTTTGGAGGGAAAACGGTTTCCAGCGGTTACCAAGTGCAACGTGCAAAGATCTGGAGCGTCGAACGTTGAGAACGTGCCAAGTGGACTCATCTCGAAGCAGTGTAACTGCCCGACGGTTACTTGGGATGTTTTAGTATAAATAGTAGTAGTCATGTAGTTTCTCGCGTGTGTTCACAATTCTATACAAAGTCACTCATATAGATTCGAGTACCCAGCGTGTGAGAAAGAATTGTTGAGAAATGTATGTGTGAAACACCAATTTTATTAATCAAAGTCATTTACTTTTCCAGAAATTTACTTGCTTTCCTCTTTACTTTCCTGTCGAAGCCTTTCATTTAAAGCCTTATTTATTTTACCAAGTCCTTTCTTCATGCAATTTATTTAAAGCCTCTTCATTTTATTGTCATTTAACCAATATCCAATTTAATCAAACTTCAAAATCAACCTATGTCCTAGGATCAATCTGATCGATCCTGCGAGTAACCAAATAAGTAACTATTTGGAGGATCAGCGGTTGTTTACCAAATACCAAGGTAAACAGCACTCCATAATTAATGGTTTACAGTTGTTAGAGGCCTCACTTCAAGCATTCAATGCATGGACATGCTTTTTATCCATTTTTGGAAGAAAGATTACATTGTCATTTTGATAAAGTGACCTTTTGTACAAAACTTGTTCTTGAGCCTTGCACTTGTTCTCTTCTGATCAAACAGGTCCTATAACTCATGATAAATGTTTCAAACACATACAATCACCCATCCCATGCTTGTACGTCTCCTTGAAACTTGTTTCCTCTTTTCTTCAAAATCAAGTAACCTAGCCAAAAGCTAAGAACATATACTTTTGACTTGCCAATGCACTCAAACACTTTTGTTTATACATAAACAAACCATTTGACATAAACACACGAATGCTCAAGCCTTAAAAGAACCTAGAACTCAGAATCACACTTCACACATCCATTTTCACACAAACTGACCAATAACTTGAAACTCATAATCTACTCGTGCGTTTCTTGGCCTTTTGGTTTCCAAAGTTTCTAAATATCATATAGAGTTGATCCCACACCCTGTTTTAGAACTGTAACACCATTAACACCATCCTCCATTTTCAAAAACTCAGCTCTGCACATTGACTTCTCCAGACCATTTTAGCCATCCATTGTTCAAGCTAATCATTGCATTAGCTTCCTAGGACCTCAATGAAGCTAACCTGATCATCACCATCACTTCAAACAAGTTTAAACTCAAAACACGATTTCCATTTTTAAGGTAAGTTTTCTCAACTTGGAACTCTTCATACAGGCATCATCAATGATTTATTTGTGAACAAAACATGTAGATATCATTGCCCTAAAGCTAACCATGTCCTTAGTTTCCATTAATTTTGCTTGAGCTTAGAGAATTTTGAAACTGAAATTTCTATTTTTAGGGTTCAGATTAGGACCATTAAAATTCATGTTTATCTTTGATCTATAGTTTTAATGCTTTACATTTCTGAAACCGTGAGAAAATTTGCTACAAGTTTCATGTTTACAGTTTTCATTTTTGATGAGAAATGAGCAAGTTACAGTTGTTCTGGGTGGAGGTTGAAGATGAAGTCATCAGGGCGCGTTTTGCCTTACATATTTATTGTTTTACTTATGTTAACGGATGTATAGCCACCCCAGTGGTAGAAGCGTGCGCCTGTAACCTTTAGGACCCGGGTTCGAGCCCCGGTGGTACCCTTTTGCATTTTTTACACATTTTGCATTTCTGACTTTCATTTTTACAGGCGCTGGGCCTTCCTTTGGGCCTATATGTTTTTTTTCTTGTTGTTGACCTCCCTGTTGACTAATGGCACCCCTGGCCTAGTTTATTTTTATTTTCTTATTTTTTTTTCTTTTGTTTTCTTAATTATTTTTTTTACTAATATTAAAAATCATAAAAATACAAAAATGATAGATTTATATTTTAACTTAGTTTGTTTTATTTTTTCTCACAAAAAATATTTTTATTAACTACACCTTATTTATTTTTACTTATTATCTTGTAAAATTTAATTAAAACTAAGTTATTTATTTATTTTCTTTTACACCAATTAAAATATATATTTTAATATAAAAAAATCCAAAAATATTTTTATAATGCTATAAATATTTTCAAGGCAAAAATACCAAAAAAATACTTTTTCTAAACTTATTTTCTTTTGATTAATTAATAGAACTAGGGTTTTATTTAAAAAAAATTCTTAAACAAATTCTTTTATTAATTATTTTTCTTTAAATTAATTATATTAAGACAAAATCCTTTTTTTCCTAAAAAATCAAACACATATCCATTTACTTCACATTTTGCATTTTTGTACATTTATTCATTTTATACTTTGTATTTATTTAATTTCTTTGTACATTGATACCAATTCAATATGGTTGTAATAGACTAACTAGGTTTACATTTTTGCAATCCCCATTCAATTTGTACACCCCCTCCCATAAATGTTGTAATAGCGTAGTAACTTTAAAATTCCGCAATTTATCACTTTTATATTCAAATGATAGTAATTAGGGTTTGTATGGAAAGACTAAAATCAACACTTAGAAAACCCTAATTCAAGATAAAAACAAGCATGAAAACAATACACTTGCACACAAGCACTCCTAGGGTAAATCCACTTGGTTGCCTTATACAAAATGGCCATATTACGCATGCGAGGTATCTTAGCAAAAATAAGCAAATACAAGATCATAGTCCCTCGATGACGCTATCTAAGTTGCCTTTCAAATGATCTTAGTCCCTAAAGAAAAATGCTAAGATACCTTGCAACATTGCTAATCATGGTTATACGATGACCCACGCCCGTCCCGTTAACATCCAAAGATAGGGTTACTTACCAAATCAATGGTAAGATAACAATGTCAAAGGAAAAAGGAAATGAACATGAAAGAATTTTAAATAGGTATAATGCTCCTAATTACTTGCTCAATTTCAAACAAACGTCCTTGCTATTTTCAAAACAATCACCTACACTTTCAAACATCTTACAAACTTGAAAATATTTTAAAAAGATCAAACATCTTTGTATACATTCTTACGAACGAGAATCATTACAAAGATTTCCTAAACAATGCCCTCTTTACAAAATACTTTCAAAAAACCACACCAAGCACAATTTCAAACAAAAAAGCAAGTGATCTAGCAAGTAACTAAGAGCCCATGGAAAACCATGGATGAAAAGGGTGCTAATACCTTCCCTTTTCATAATCTACCCCCCAAACTCAAGAAATAATCTCAAAGGTCTTTCCTGTGCTTTTTCACCTTTCCTTTTGGATAAAAGAAAAGTCGGTGGCGACTCTTGCTAACAGCAACATTTGCGATCAAACGCAAAACCTTCAAGTCAGTTCTCCCACCGTATCACAGAACTGGCGACTATGCTGGAGAAAATTTTAAAAGTATGGTTACCTTAGGGTTAGATCACATTTACTCGCTTTCATTGTTTGATTTGTATGCTTTACATTATGGTTCTTTATTTGGATTTGAATCCTCTACCCGGGTTTGGGATACATTATAGGTAAGTAGCAATACATTATGGAAACTGTGCGAGGTATACCTACATGGTATAAGCAATAGCTACGTTAGTGCGACATATTTGTGGGTACCTGTAGCCTTTGAGTTAATCAAATAGAATACGGGGCCGCTGAGTGATGTCATGAAACACTAATGAACTTCTAGAACCTTTACTTGGCCAACTTGGCCTTTAGGATGTAGTGAGATGACCGGCTTTGGTGCAGTCCGAAGTTGGTAGATACTCGATACTATACTCATTGAGGTTTGGTTTCTTGGGATATTTAGGTCACCATTAAAGAGGCTTGTGCTGAAACAATGACCAAGGAAACAAGCCAGTGATATTGATCTCCTTAGAACCCGGTTACTATTACTAGGACAAGTTTGAGCCAACTAAACTTCAAGAGGGTACTTATCTATAAAACTCCTATGAAGGACTGGTTTGCTTTGTTTGTATATACATACTTGTACATAACATCATGAACATCATAACATCATACACATTAACTAACCATTTCAAGGATCTTGGAATTTATCTCTGTTCTTTTTTTGTAGGATATGGATTCTCTTCACAGGAAAACTATTCAAGTCAATCTTGTGAGGATCCCTCAACAACTTAAGGATCTAGCTTCAAGGATTCCTGAAAACTCTCCATTCACCGAGAGACATGGTCGCCTACTCAACTTGGTCACCTCCAACACAGATGAGGACATGATGAAGGTGCTCTTTCATTTCTTTGATCCTTTACACCATTGCTTCACATTTCCCGATTATCAACTTGTGCCTACTTTGGAAGAATTCTCCAGACTTTTGAGGATTCCCATTCTCAACCAACTATCTTTCAATGGTATGGAAAGAGCCCCAAAGTTAGGAGAGATTGCTCAAGCTCTACACTTGCACTCATCTGAGGTCACAACTCATTGGGAAACAAGGAGTGGTGTCAAGGGTTTCCTAGCAAAGTTCTTGTTCGAGAAAGCCCAAAACTGTTGGAACTCCTTGGATTTGCAAGCCTTTGAGGAAATTGTGGCTCTCCTCATCTATGGGATGGTTTTGTTTCCAAATCCTGACCAACTCATAGATGTGAACATCGTCAAAATCTTCATGTCATGCAACCCGATGCCTACTTTGCTAGGAGATATCCTACACTCTTTTCACATTCGCACAATGAGAAAAAGATGTGTTCTTATGTGTTGTACTCCTCTCTTGGAAAGATGGTTTATTTTGCATCTTCCCTAATATATATTGAAGAACGAGCAAGGTTCAAGGTGGTCACAAAGGTTGATGACACTCAAACATTCAGACATTCATTGGTGTTCCCGATCTATAGAAAATGTTAATATTGTCGACCGTTGTGGAGAATTTCCTAATGTCCCTTTACTTGGCATTAGGGGAGGTATCACCTACAACCCTGCTTAGCCTTAAGACACTTTGGTTACGCCCGAAGGGATGGCCCGCACGAGATATTGATTCAAGGTTTGGTGTTTGACTACGACAACGACGATCAAGGTCTTCGCCAGAGATTTATCCAATTGGAGGATGTTGAACAAGGTAGATAGCAAGAATTTTAGGCATAAGAGTTCCATCCCTCTTGAGCCTTACCTCAAATGGGTACGAACTCGTGCTCAGAGTCTTATGATGCCTTATCCCTCCATTCTCCCGGTAATCATTGAGCTTGTCATGGAAGAGGATGTTCCATACACTATCCTACATCCTGACATGCCCACCTCTCTTGAAGACCTACAAAGAGATTGGATACAACTCAAGGGGGAGCGAGATACTTTCGAAGCCCAATTCTACGCAATCGAGAATAAGGTTTTGGAACTCACTAGACTACTTCATAAGGAGCAGACTCTGAATGCCTACATTTCACCAAAGAGGATGCGTACTACCTTTTTATCTTAAAGTTTTTGTATTTTTTACCCAAGAAGGCATTGATGTACTCGAGCTTTAATATGTTAGTATAATGTGTGTTTCCTTTTTGTCTAAAACAAATTTGAATCTTAAAATCCTTGGAATCATTTCATATGCATTTACCATTAATCATAACATAAGCAGGATTCTTGCAACAAGTCTCCTCATCTCTCTACTGTTTATTTCAGTAAGATGGATCTCAAGCAAACGGTGAAGGACCTCTAAGCTCAGAATGCACAGTTTCAACAGTTGTTCTTAACTCTAGCCAAAGGACAAAAAGAGTTAAAGACCTTGCTGGTTAAGGAGAAGAAAAAGAAAACGAAGAAGGTAACCAGAGTTCTAAACATGGGAAGAAGATTCCAAGGGCAGACAAGAAGAGCCTTAGACTTTGCAACGACATCCGGTGAGAAAGACAATCAAGATGGGAAAGGCAAAGAAACAGTTATCCAGTCAGAGTAAGAAGAGGAAGAGGAAGAAGAAGATTATTCTGAAGAACAATACCCTTCAGCCGACGACAAGTATAAGCATCTAGAAGAGCGGTTGAGCGAAATGGAAATCCAAAAAGTGCCTGGATTGGACTTTGAGGAATTGGGTTTAGTATCGGGGATTGTCATTCCTCCCAAATTTAAAGCACATGTGTTCGCCAAGTATGACGGAGCCTCATGCCCCAAAATGCATCTCCGGTCCTATGTGAGGAAAATCCAGCCCCATACCGCTGACAAAGACTTGTGGGTACACTTCTTCCAAGACAGTCTGTCTGGAACTTAACTTGATTGGTTTTATCAGTTAGAAAGAGTCAATATTCATAATTGGGAAGATCTTACTGCAGCCTTTTATAAAGAATACCAATACAACACTGATCTTGCACCCACCTGTACTCAACTCCAGAGTATGGCCATGGTTTCAAGTGAAGGCTTCAAGGACTATGCGCAAAAATGGAGGGACTTGGCTGGAAGAGTTCAACCTCCCCTAACTGAAAGAGAGTTAGTAGACATGTTTTTGGGAACCTTGTCTGGTCCCTTCTTCAATCACTTAATTGGGAGTTCATCGGCAGGTTTTACTGAATTGATATTGACCGGAGAAAGGGTAGAAGTCGGGATAAAGAATGGAAAGATTCAAAAAGATGCATCCTCTGCTGCTGTAAGTGGTTGTTGTATATCCTCAGAGAAATCAAGATAGGGTTGAACGCCATCCAATGGTGGGGGCTGTTATGATTCCTAAACCTGCGCCTGATCAGCAAAGAAACAACCAACCAAGAATGGAAAGACCAGTCAGACAATTCACCCAAATTAATATGACATTATCCCAAGTATTGCCACACTTGTTAAGATCCAACCTAGTAACTTTGAAAGAAGCTCCAAAGAACCCTAACATAACCTCTCCTCACTATCATCCTAATGCCCGTTGTGCATACCATTTTTAGAGTCCCGGCCATGACACAAATAATTGTTGGGCTCTAAAGAACAAAGTATAAGACCTCCTTGAAGCCGAAGAGATTGAATTCGACGCGCCAGAAAAGCCCAATGTCATTTCTTCCCCTATGCCCAAACACGGCCATAATGCCAACGCCATTAAGGAAGGTATGTTTGTTACTTCAGTTAATAAACTTATGACCCCACTCCTGATTATCAAAAAGAACTTATTAAATGCTAGTGTATTCCCAGGCTGTGATGAAAGCTATCATTTCTGTTTGTCCTCATCAACCAGCTATCCTTTGTTGAAAGCATGCGTTCAGTGCCTAATAGATAACAAGGAAATTTTATTCGAGAAGACTTCTGTTCCACCTGTTTCTTATGAAGATGTTTCCATCGTAACCATTTCTGACCATTCTTCCAGGGTCTCCACCAAAAGACCCGTTAGAATTACATCAGTTCCAAAAGTAGCTCCATTGATAATTACAATGCCTTGACCAATCCCGTATTCGTCATACAAAACTCTACCATGGAATTATGGAGGAGATGTCTACTACCACGGTGTTTTACCCCAAAATTTTCCCTCCCATTTTTCACTCAAGATGCTATCCCAGGGTTTCTCAAACACTCAATTTGGCTCCAAAGTTTATCAATCAGATTCTCTTCCTAGGAAACTAGTCAGCAATTAGGGTTTTGGACTTCTCAAAGGAAATTGAGTCATCAAGGTTTCAAATAAATCACCATGTCTCCTCAAGGTTGTTTAAGTCAGTTTTCAAACCTCACGTTGCAATTTTGCCCAATCCATGGCCCAGATAACTACAAAGGCATTTGTGGGATTTTAAATTTTTTTAACCACAATTTTCTGAGGGTTGATGTTATTCTTGGAAGCATGTTCTGTTTGGATAAGGTATAAAGTTTAAGGCTCTCTGTGATACGGTGGGAAGATAACTGACTATTTTTTTGGAATGCTGGTTCGCGTTTTACGTTTGTTTTTGCAAAATGTCGCGGTAACCAAGTGTCGCCACCATCTTTTATTTTATCCAACAAGGAAAGTAAAAAAGCACAGAAAAATTCCTTTTTCGAGATGTTTCTCGGGTTCGGGAGGTAGATTATAGAAAGGGAAGGTGTTAGCACCCTTTCTATCCATGGTTATCCACGGGCTCTTAGGTACTTGCTCAAAGTGTTTTTAAAATTTGCTTTTCTTTGTGTTTGTGGGTTTGAAAAGAGTTTTTGTTTGAAAGGAGTGTAAGTGCGAAAAGTTTTTGTTTTGTTTTGAGAGAGCAAGTAATTAAGAACCATCTGCCTACTCGAAAAAGGAATTAATCTGTACAAATGTCCTTTAGACAATGCTATCCCACTATTAAGTGGTAGGTAGCACCGTCGTTGGAGTTTAAGGGTCAATTCGATTAAGGGACGTGTGGCCACTAAAGCAATGTTAGGACGCCTTAGTGGTAACCCTAATGTCTTAGATCATTTTTTCCGAGGCAACCGTTTCGAGGCAACTTATGATCTTTAGACAAGAGGGAGACCTTTAAAACTTCCTATACTCAATGACCATGTTACGAAGGCAACCAAGTAGGGTGTACCCTAAGAGTGCGCATGTTCGAGTGTATTGTTTTTCATTTATTTTATCTTTGTACATGTCATGGGTGAGCTATGTTGATTTTAAGTCCATACATTTGATCTTGTCATGCATTCCCTATTATCAAACATCTAACGGTGTATAGTTGCGGAAATTAAATTTGCAGAAATTAAATCTAAACTATTACAAGACGTCGGGTATTTACATCGCCAAAAACAAACCCTTTAATTTAAATTGCGGAAAATAAAAGAAAAGCGATAAAATAAATTAAAGTCCTAATTTAACTATTACATTCCGGAAGCAATTACAATAATATGGAAATATGTATCGCGTGCGAGAAAATTAAATTGGCGCATTTTTTAGGGTTTTGACCCTTTTTGTGAAAGAAAGCATTTTTTGTTTATTTTTGAATTCAATGGAATTAAACCTAAGCTAGTTATTAAATAACTTAATTAATTAATTTAAAAAAAAAGATATTTTGGATTTTTTATATTTAAGGAAATAAAATAAATCTGGTCAAAATTAATAAAAACCTAATTTTCTACATTAATTTTTAATTATTGCAAAAATATTGAAAGTTATATCTATTTAAAACTAAATTAATTAGGTTAATATTTATTTACAAAAATAAAATGGTGAATTTAATTTTAATAAATAAAAATAATATTTTTGTGGTTTTGATTTTATTAAGAAAAATGATTTAATTGGTTAATTAAACAATAAAAAAATAATTAGTAAATAAATAACAAAATAAATAAAAGAAAAGAATAACCAAGGGGTTTGGGCCATCTTTGAAGGGTGAGATAAGCATTTCTTTGGCCCAACAGGCACAGGCCTGTATTGACTTTGTTGCTTCCATGTGACATATTGACTAGGCCTCACTATAGACCATCATCCCTGAACTGCCAGATCTGGCCTGGGGCCATCTGGCGCTTCAAGATCTAAGGGAGTATCATGTACCACACGCCTTGTCTTGCACCGGAATATCTGAAATAAAAATTCAAGAAATATGTTGGGGACCTGGGATTCGAACCCAGGTCCCATTGGCCAATGCATACACGCCTTTACCACTGGACCAAGGCTTTTCAATTGTTAGTGGAATACATGTCAATTATTATATGGGAAACAAACAAAATTGCCAGAATTAAAAAATAAAAACGCCCGTAATTTGAAACCACCAATCAAGAGAAGATACATAGTCGTCTTCTTCAACGAAAAGCCTGGTTATTTACCTGCGGATTTCATCCGCAGCTAAATCCATGGCTCGTTCCTAAAATCAACTGTAGGCCATATAAATTGATGCTACGACCATGGTTCTCTTCGTCTCTTCCTCCTGATTTCATTTATGTCCATGGTTTGTTTCAATTTTTCATGAAACTCAAACGCCTAAAAAACAAGAACCAAAACCCTAGTTTTGGGTACAAGGTTACAGGCTACAAAAACAAAATCAAATATTGCAGAAAGATTGGAAATTGAATGATAAGCAAGATTGTACAAAAAATTTGCACAAAAGATGCAGGAATATGGGAATACGATTTCGTGTACAGGGCCACTTTCAGAGAAGCTTACAGTGCATTTTAGGTGACGAGAGGGCTTGGTTTTGATTCCAATAGCTTCAGTGAACGTCAGGCAAGAAGATAGCGTTGAGATTTTGGGTTGAATTGGCCTCTAACCAAGATTTTGATCTCACACTTTTTCAAGCTTTTTCCAAGTTTTGTTTTCCAGATTCTGCAGCCTCTAGGTCCTGTCCTTTGTGCCTTTGCATTGTGTGAGTATAATAGAGTGAATTAGGTTTAATTTTGGGCCTTGAATCCATGAGCATTGATGTTTGAAGATTTGATATGAATCACCATTAAAAAGCTTCTAAAATTGTCTCAAATCAAATATTTTGTGCATGAGATAGCTTGATACGAGTTTGATTATGTCCATCATGATAATCGAAAGTTGTATCAATCAAAAAGATCACAAGTTATTAATATTTAGATTTTATTTGGATTTAAATTGATTAAAAATGAATTAATTCAATAAAAATCAAATAAAATAGAAAAATTAATGAATGGACATAAAACTGAAGATAGGACACGTGTGTGGTGTGACAAGATCAAATCAAGTGGAAAAAAGTGGGCCCATTTGGCAAAATTTCAAGTTTTAGGGATAGTTGACTTTTGGCAATTTTGGAAAAATGCCCAACTTCAACCATGCATAACTTCTTCAATTTTGAATTTTTGGAAGTGTTCTTGGACTTTTTAGAAACCTTGAGATGTACTCTAACCAACCCTTTTAGTATCATCCCATTTTGATGTTCCATTCTCAAGTTATAAGCTTTGGAAAAAAAGGTGTTTTTGTTGACTTTCAAAAATGACCTATAATGTCCAAGTTTGTAACTTTTTGTGAGTGCATTTCTTGATCTTGGGTTGTGAATATGGATTGTAGGAAATTCCATCCTCTTCAAAATTAGATTTGGATGGGTCATTTATCATAAAGTATGAGAAAGTTATGCTTGGTCAAAGTTGAGTTGACTTTTCCTACAAAACCCTAATTTAGCAACTTTTGAGTCTTGATGAATTTTGAGCAATCCTTGATGAATCATGATCAACCCTTGATAAAATGATGAATTATACTTCAAAATTAGAATGTTTACAAAAAGAATCTTGAGGTTTGACTATTTGTAGGTCACAGTTGACTTTTGCCCTAGCACAGTTGATTTTTGGGCCTCTTGAGCAATTGACTGACCAAACTTCCTCTGCAAGGCTTGAAATTTGACATAGATGAACTTGAGAACATATTAGGACATTGGGGAGCACTTGATGTCATTTGGATGTTAGGAACTTGATGCAACACAAAACCCTAATTTGAGATTGACTGCCTTAGGAGATTTTTTGACTGTCCAACTTCTTGAGCAACCTTGAACCACTTGGAGATTATTCTTGAAAGGTCTTGAGAAATATGGGAGAGAAAATTTTGGAGTACAACAGTTTCCCCTGTTCAATTTTCTTAACGCTGAGGATGTAGATTGGCTTTCGGGCCTTTCGTGATCCGAAGGTGGAAGATAATTGAACATTAGAGTGCCCAGAAATTTGCACTCGCATGACGTAGTATCAGCATTGTGATGTCGGGAATGGGCTTACAGATTCCATTTGGAGATTGTTGATAGGTGGTTTTCTCTCTTTTGACTGGATTGGCGTCAGAAAAATATTTAGGAATCGATTTAATTGGACCAGAGGGGGTCTTGTCTCTTTTGACTGGATTTGTCTCCTTTGACTGGATTTGTCTCCTTTGACGGGTTGTCTTCTTTGACGGGTTGTCTCCTTTGACTGCGTTCGCATCAGAAAAATATTTAGGAATCGATTTAACGGGTTTTTGTCTCCTTTGACTGCGTTCGCATCAGAGAAATCTTTAGGAATCGATTTAACTGATTTTGTCTCCATTGACGGGTTGGCCTCAGAAAAATCTTTAGGAATCGATTTAACTGATTTTGTCTCCATTAACGGGTTGGCCTCAAAAAAATCTTTAGGAATCGATTTAACTGATTTTGTCTCTATTTACGGGTTGGCCTTAGAAAAATCTTTAGGAATCGATTTAACTGGTTTTGTCTCCATTGACGGGTTGGCCTCAGAAAAATCTTTAGGAATCGATTTAACTGATTTTGTCTCCATTGATTGGCTTTGCCTCAGAAAAATCTTTAGGAGTCGATTTAACTGATTTTGTCTCCATTGACTGGCTTTGCCTCAGAAAAATCTTTAGGAATCGATTTAACTGATTTTGTCTCCATTGACGAGTTGGCCACAGAAAAATCTTTAGGAATCGATTTAACTGGTTTTGTCTCCATTGATGGGTTGGCCTCAGAAAAATCTTTAGGAATCGATTTAACTGATTTTGTCTCCATTGATTGGCTTTACCTCAGAAAAATCTTTAGGAATTGATTTAATTGATTTTGTCTCCATTGACTGGCTTTGCCTCAGAAAAATCTTTAGGATCGATTTAACTGATTTTGTCTCCATTGACTGGCTTTGCCTCAGAAAAATCTTTAGGAATCGATTTAACTGATTTTGTCTCCATTGACTGGCTTTGCCTCAGAAAAATCTTTAGGAATCGATTTAACTGATTTTGTCTCCATTGACGAGTTGGCCACAGAAAAATCTTTAGGAATCGATTTAACTGGTTTTGTCTCCATTGACGGGTTGGCCTCAGAAAAATCTTTAGGAATCGATTTAACTGATTTTGTCTCCATTGACATAGTTGAGAATTTAACTGCATCTTTCCTGAAAGGTAAAGGTCAGTCATATGCAATGCATGATATAGATCAAGCAATGATGTTCTCAATATAAATGAGATTGTATGGTATGATGCGTATATGCATGTATTATGATGTATGGAAATGTGATGTTTTAGCTGGGGAAAATAAATCCAGGAGCTGCTGGAGAATAGAGTTGAATTCTTCGTTTCCGCTGAGGATGATAAACAAAGGTGATAAACTTGCAGGAGGGGATAACTCCGTTGGTGAATAAGCTGATGAGGAGAATATTCTGAGGGGAATTACTTTGTGGGGAAGAGATGTTCTGTTGAGAATGTCACTGATAAACTCTAATGGGGATTCCGCTGATAAGCTCCGCTGGGGATTTCAACGATAAACTCCACTGGGGATTCCATTGATAAACTTCGCTGGGGATGGATTACCGTTGCTGGTGATATTAAATCTGTTTAGGATTGAATTCCTGCTTGTGAAAGGAAAGAACTTCGCTGGGGATGATCTTTCAGTTGCAACTTGCTAGGGATAACCCTGTTAGACTCTTGCGGGGACAACCCTCTGAATTCTGCTAGGGATGATCCTTTGAACTTGGCTGGGGAGATTTATTTTTATACTCCGCTGGGGATAGACTTCCAGAGTCTACTGGGGATGATGATTCCACTCTATTGGGGAAGCTTTTTCAGACCGTGCTGGGGAAATATTTACTCCACTGGGGTATCTTGTAATCTGCCGGGGAACGTTCTTATACTCTGCTGAGGAATATTCTTATACTCCGTTGGGGAATATTAAGACCCTTTTGGTTGTGATGGTAGACCAACTCAGCTTGGGGAGATCTACCATTACTATCTTACTTTGCGGGGAGTGAAGGTATCTTAGCCATATTCTTCAGCTGAATATACCTTGGTACCTGGTGGACAGGGCAACTGTATAGTTCGGACAATTATTATTGCCCCTGCTTCTGATATTACCAGTAATTCATCTTTTGCTTCGCATGTAAATATTTATGAGTAGCAATTAACGTCAAATGCATATATCAAAAATGAACTTTGGACGTTCTTTGCAAGACAAAATAGATAAAGGAAAAACAGTTTGAAATTTCTTTGAAAATGAATTGTATTGATTTTGAAGTTTGGCCTGTAAATAGGCGTTTTTGTACAAGAGGCTGACGTCCTAGTAAGAGAACACCGCTGAACAGAATTTACACAATTTGTGAAAATAAAACAAAACAGCTATGTGAATAATCCCACTGGGTTCCAACTCTGCTATTGCCTTTATATCCTCGAGCATCTCATCACTTTGTTGCTGGTTGAAGATGAATCAGATTGATTAGTGTCGTCTGAGCTTGATAGTCGATACCGAAGTCTGGATTCAAGGTGATCCAATGAGACATAGTGTTACGCTTTGATCCCTGACTTTTGCCTGGACCGCCCTTTCGGGTTTTTAGTCCACCGGGATACCCTTTTTTGCCCAAGCCGCCTTTTTAGGTTTTCGACTTACCGAGTGTACAGATTTTTTTCATTTTCATCCCTTATTTTTTCCCGAACCCTTTTGGTTCACCGGGAAGCCCTTATTTTTGCCTAGGCCAGTCAACCTAGCGGGTCTTTGATTACGCGTAGTATCTTTTCACTATGTCTGCATTGACGGGGTGAGGAAGGTCGTCTGGATTGACGGGGTGAGGAAGGTCGTCACCATCCATGGTGGTTAGAATCATAGCTCCTCCTGAGAAAATATTCTTAACCACAAATGGCCCTTCGTAAGTAGGGGTCCATTTGCCCCTGGGATCACCTTGAGGTAGAATAATGCGCTTGATTACCAGATCCCCAACTTGATACTCTTGTCGTTTGACTTTCTTGTTAAATGCCTTAATCATCCATTTTTGGTACGTCTGACCATGACAAATAGCAGTAAGTCTTTTTTCGTCGATTAGGTTCAGTTGATCAAGTCGGGTCTGGATCCAGTCATCTTCACTCAAACCAGCATCCTTCATGATCCGAAGGGAGGGTATCTGAACTTCAATAGGCAAGACTACCTTCATGCCATAAACCAAGGAATAGGGTGTTGCCCCTGTTGACGTCCGTGCTGAGGTACGGTACCCATGAAGAGCGAAAGGTAACATCTCGTGCCAATCTTTGTAGGTCACCATCATCTTTTGCACAATCTTCTTAATGTTCTTATTAGCGGCTTCAACAACCCCATTCATCTTCGCCCGGTAGGGAGAAGAGTTATGATGTTGTATCTTGAATTGTTCGCAGAGTTCAGTGATCATCTTGTTGTTGAGATTGGTACCATTGTCCATAATGATCCTCTCTGGTACACCGTATTGATAGATCAGATTGTGCCGAATGAACCGTGCCACGACGTTCTTGGTTACAGTAGTAAAGGAAGCTGCTTCGACCCACTTCGTAAAGTAATCAATCGCTACCAGGATGAAACGATGCACGTTGGATGCTGTAGGTCTGATCTCGCCGATCATATCAATGCCCCACATCGCAAAAGGCCAAGGTGTCGTCAAGACGTTCAGAGGAACTGGAGGTATGTGCACCTTATCAGCATAGACTTGGCACTTATGACATATCCGAGAATGCTGATAACAGTCAGCTTCCATTGTGGACCAATAATATCCTGCCCGAAGGATTTTCTTTGCCATGGTGTGTCCACTGGAATGGGTTCCGAAGGTACCTTCGTGTAATTCTGTCATGATCCTTTCTGCTTCATTCTTATCCACACAACGCAGTAAGGTTGAATCAGGGTTACGCTTGTAAAGGATGCCATTGCTGATGAAGAAATTTGCTGTAAACCTCCTCAGAAACTTCTTGTCATTAACAGATGCCCCCTCAGGGTATTCTTGAGCTTCAAGATACCTCTTCACCTCATGAAACCAAGGTTTATCTGCTACCTCTTCAGTCTCAAAATCACAGCAATGTGCAGGTTCGTCCAATATTTCAATGATAATCCGGGGAGCCTCATTGTCCCAATTGACCTTGAACATAGAAGACATCGTAGCTAGCGCGTCCGCCAACTGATTCTCCTCTCTAGGGAAGTGTTCAAAGGTTATCTCCTCGAAATGGGGAAGCAATGTCAACACATACTCCTTGTAAGGAATAAGATTTGGGTGTTTCGTATCCCACTCACCTTTGATCTGACTGATCACGAGAGCGGAATCTCCGAAGACACTCAAGAACTTAATCCTTAAGTCAATTTCTGCTTGAAGACCCATAATGCACGCTTCATACTCCGCCATATTGTTGGTGCAGTTGAAACATAGTCGGGAGGTGAACGGAGTATGAAAGCCTTTAGGAGATATGATCACAGCGCCAATGCCATTACCCAAAGCGTTCGAAGCTCCATCAAAGTACATAGACCATCGGGATCCTTCCTCAGGTCCTTCATCTGGTCCAGGTGTCTCACAGTCAGTTACCAACATGATATTCTCGTCCAGGAATTCGAAGTTCATAGACTGGTAATCATCCACTTCCTGATGTGCCAAATGGTCGGCCAACACACTTCCCTTAATTTCCTTTTGGGTTGTGTATTGTATGTCATACTCAGTCAAGATCATCTGCCATCTTGCTATTCTTCCGGACAAGGCAGGCTTTTTGAAGATGTACTTGATTGGATCCATCTTTGATATCAACAGAGTAGTGTGAGTCAACATATACTATCTTAGCCGGCGAGCAGCCCATACCAAAGCGCATCAAGTTTTCTCGAGCAGTGAGTATCGGGTCTCACAGTCGGTAAACTTTTTGCTAAGGTAATAAATAGCATACTCTTTTCGGCCAGACTCGTCATGCTGACCCAGCACACACCCCACTGAGTTGTCGAGTACTGTCAAGTATAAGATCAAAGGTCTCCCTTCAACTGGTGGCATTAGAATAGGTGGCTCTTGGAGATACTCTTTGATCCTTTCGAAAGCGGCCTGACATTCATCGTTCCAACGTACTACTTGATCTTTCTTCAGCAGCTTGAAGATTGGCTCACAAGTAGCACTCAGGTGTGAGATGAATCGGGCAATGTAGTTTAGTCGTCCCAGGAAGCCTCTGATTTCTTTCTCTATCCTGGGAGCTGGCATTTCCTGTATAGCTTTCACCTTGGCAGGGTCCACTTGAATACCTTTGTCGCTCACAATGAAACCCAACAGCTTACCAGATCTCACTCCGAAGGTACACTTGTTCGGGTTTAACCTCAGCTTGTACAATTTCAGCCTGTCAAACAGCTTCTGCAAATGGTCAAGGTGTTCTTCCTCAGTTTAGGATCTTGCAATCATATCGTCGATGTATACTTCAATTTCATGATGGATCATGTCATGAAACAAAGCAACCATGGCACGCTGATACGTTGCCCCAGCGTTCTTTAATCCAAAAGGCATGACCTTGTAGCAAAAGGTACCCCACTGAGTAATAAAGGTTGTCTTCTCCATGTCTTTGGAAGCCATTTAATCTGATTATAACTGGAGAAGCCATCCATAAAGGAGAATACCTTGTGTTGAGAAGTGTTGTCAACTAGGACGTCGATATGAGGTAGAGGGAAATCATCCTTAGGGCTCGCCCTGTTCAGATCCCTGTAATCAACACACATTCGGACCTTACCATCTTTCTTTGGTACCGGAACCACATTGTCCACCCACTGAGGGTAATAAGTAACTACTAAAAAATCGGCGTCAAACTGTTTCATAACCTCATCCTTGATTTTCTCAGACATCTCTGGGCGCATTCGGCGGACCTTCTGTTTCACGGGAGAACAATCTTCCTTAGTAGGCAGGCGGTGAACCACAATATCAGTATCCAAACCAGGCATATCTTCATAAGACCAGGCAAAGATCTCAACGTAGTCACGCAGCATCTGAATCAACCGTTGCTTCACACTAAGCTCCAGATTTGCACCAACCTTGACTTCCTTCTTGTCTGTCTCAGTGCCTAGATTCACTGATTCCACCGGCTCTTCATGTGGCTGAATAACCCTCTCTTCCTGAAGTAACAGTCTTGCAAGTTCACCAGGCACTTCGCAATCATCTTCACCTTCATCTTCGGCTAAGTTGATCGGATTTTCGAAGTCATAACTGGCAGTAGCAGAGTCGTTACCAGTGAGATCCAGAGTGGATGTGGACCTGTATATGTGAGTGTGTGTAAATAGTTGTTTTGCAATATATAGTAAAGAAAAACAAGGAGCGCAAAATTTGAAATGCAAGAACGTCTAATGCTTTTATTAATGATATATGAAAATGACACACAAAAGCCCTCACAAATGAAGCCACGGTGCCCCGGGTAAGACACCGGGCCATAAAGTTTAAAAACATTGTCTGTTACATATTCAAAACAAAAAGTTTCATTACTGGTTGATAACTGAAACGGGCATAGAATCCTTCGTTGTCCAGTTGCTTAATCCACCATTGGCAGTCGGGTAGATCCAACTGTCGATATCAAACTCTTCATCATCGTCATCCCTGATAGCATTCACCCCTGCATCTTGTTTAGGCTTCTCTGGTGCTCCAAACTCAATCTCTTTCGCATCAATTAAGTCATGTATCTTACTCTTCAAAGTCCAACAATCATCTGTATTATGCCCCGGGCTATCAGAGTGATAAGCACAGCGGACATTAGGGTTATACCTTGGTGATGTTGTATTTGAATTCTTTGGGGCTTCCTTTAGAATCAACAGATTGGTCTTCAGCAACTGTGGCAGAATCTGAGATAAGGTCATGTTGAGACGGGTGAATTGCCTTCGAGGTCTCTCATCCTTTTGTTGATTGTTGTGCTGCGGAGCACCGGTAGGTTTTGAAATAACAACTGCATTAACAGCTTGGCGGTGTTCAGGTCTATTCTGTCTTTTCAAACTGTAGACAGCACTGGACTCTTTCTTAAACGGCTTCTTCTCGGTGCTTGACGAAGCACCCTTTTGTATCTTACCATACTTAATACCAGCCTCAATCCTCTCACTGGTCAAAATTAGCTCTGTAAACCCAGATGAAGAGCTTCCAATCAGGTGGTTGAAAAATGGACCAGACAGGGTCCCCAATAACATGTCCACAAGCTCCCGATCAGCCAAGGGTGGTTGCACTCTACCGGCAAGGTCCCTCCACTTCTGAGCATAATCTTTGAATCCTTCACCCATTCCCATTGACATACCCTGGAGTTGGGTACGCGTAGGAGCGAGGTCGGAGTTGTACTGATACTACCTGTAGAAAGCAGTAGCCAAGTCTTCCCAACTGCGGATACTGGCTCCGTCTAACTGATAGAACCACTCAAGCTGAGTCCTTGAGAGACTGTCTTGAAAGAAATGGATCCATAGGTTTTTATCAGCAGTGTACGGCTGAATCTTCCTCACATATGACCGGAGGTACAGCTTCGGACAAGAAACTCTGTCATACTTAGCAAAGGCCGGTGCCTTGAATTTATGGGGAATCACAACCCCAGATGATAGACCTAGATCACCAAAGTCCATACCAGGCACTTTCTGAACTTCCATAATATTCAACCGGTCTTCCAGTTGCTTGTATCTATCCTCAGCAGGAGGATATTGTTCTTCATTGAAGTCCGTCTCGTTGTCGGAGACCACAGGGCTGGGAGCCCTCCTTTATTCCTGACTATCCTTCCCTCCATATGAGGTGGTCAAATCAACTTCATTCTGAAGCCTGTTTCCAAACCTGTGCCCTGTGTTGAACAGGATGGTCCTCTTCTTCTTCTTCTTCTTCTTCTTCTTCTTATCTTTCAGAATCAGGGTCTTCAGATCTTGCTGACCCTTAGCTATATTCATGAATAGCTCTTGAAATTGGGCATTCTGGGCCTGGAGGGCCTTGATGGCTTGCTCAGTTGAAGGTTCAGCAGACATGATGAGTGCTGAAATAAATAGCGAAGAAGATAAGAGACCTGTAATGGGTACCTATTTATGAAGTGCATGGGATGAAATGTGTATGATTATGATTTCAAAGACAACCGGGAGATTCAAATTTGTAAACAAGAAAGGAAACACACTTTTATTAGATGAATTTTATAATTCAAATTGTTTAACTGATGCCCTTAGGGCGTTACAAGAATGGAAATACTGAAAGGTAAGTAAAAACTGGAAAGGAAATGATCAAAGGCCAATCAACGCTCCCATGGTCTCTTCTTATCAGTGCGGACATAGTCGTTGAGAATCCACTCATTCTCCAACTGTCTAGTCAATCTCTGGATCTTCTGCTCTTACTCGTTGAACTTCTCTCGGTAAGAATCTCGTTCTTCCCTCAGTTGCATCCAAGATCTCTTCAGTGCCCCAATGTCAGTGGGCATATAAGGATGGAGGATGGTTGGAAGAACCCCTTCTTCATTAGCAACTTCAAGAGTGATAGGCCAGACAACTTCATATGGCATACCCAGCTTCTGGGCACGGATACGGACCCATCTGAGATATGTCTCCATTGGAAGCAAAGTCTTTGGGCCCAACTCATGTGGATCAGATTGGTGAACTCTATCCCAAGCCCTTATGAATCTACAACGTTGCTCATCACTATCCCCTTGAAAATAAAAGATGATACTATGCATTAGCATCTCATGAGGTCTTTCTCTTCTGGCACGTCCGAACTGACGTAGAGCTAAGCATGGGTTATAAGAAATTCCTCCATGGGTTCCTAACAGTGGAACATTGGGATACTCCCCACATCGATCAATAATAGTCACCTTGCCCATACCCTTGAGAGTCCAGATAATGTCATTATGCGAGAGAGACATCACCCTATAAGCCCAGCCCATGCCTTCTTTGTTCTTCAGCACTGACTTGGGAAGGTGCGAAATAAACCACCTTGCCAATAACGGAAAACAACACATCAAGGTTCCCCGCTTTCGGGCAGTACGAGCATAGAGCTGATGAAGAATGTCACCCAAAAGAGTGGGTACCGGATTCCGAGAGATGAATATCTTTACCGCATTCACATCAACAAAGGAGTCAGAATTCGGAAACAATACCAAGCCATATATCAAAAGAGCCAGGATATCCTCGAAGGCCTTGAAGTCTAGACTATCCCAGAAATAGTTAGCCTTACCAACCAAGAATTTAGTCAGAAAGCCCTTTGCTCCACTTCTATTCTCCCAATTAGCCATTACCTCCTCTTTGGTCAAATGAAAGGCTGCAACAATCTCTTCGGGCCTAAGAATCTTTTCCCAACCAGTAAATGGGGTCTTCTCCAGAACAGAGATACCGAGCAGCTCAGAAAATTCTTCTAAGGTGGGAACCAGCTGGTAGTCCTGGAAAGTAAAGCAATGGTATAACAGATCATAGAACTGGACTAGGACACTCATCATCTGCTCGTCCAATTTTGAGGTGACCAAACTGATAAGATAACCATGTCTCCTGAGGAAGGAAGTAGTATCAGTCATCTTTGCAATCAGATCTTTAAGCAAGGTGGGAACCTGAACAAAATTAATCCGGATGGTGTTCCTACGCATGGGAATCATGATGACCTACAAAACAGAACAAAGATGAATCCCTCCTGTCTTTGAAATAGGTTAGTCTTATGCAAGATGTATGCAATGTTATGATGTCATGATGTCATGATAGTAAGCACACCACAAGTATCCACAAATAGCAAACATGGTAAAGGCACACAAGTCACATAGAGAGCCCTTAAATTTCAGGCTGGCAAGGAGCTTAGGTACTACCCTCTTTCAGTTCAGTTGGTTTAAACCTGTCCTAAAAATAGTAACCGAGTTCTAGAGGATCTCAATATTACTGACTACCATCAATCGGTCATAATTCCAGTTTAGCAACCTTTTCTTGCAGCCGGAATCATCGCGAGAGTTTAGTCTCAATGAGTGTAGCATACTGCTACTGTTCTATGGCCAAGTTGGTCAATTTAAAGGTTCTAAGGTCAGTTGGTGCTTAATGACCCCTTAGAAGACCCATATTCTCCTCGTTCCAACACAAGGGATATCGGTACAGACTAAAGTGCCACACCAACATAGCTACTGCTTCAACCGTGTCGGTCTACGCCGGACAGTTCCCTCACAGTTTATTGCTACTTACCTAAAGGGTATCCCCAGATCCGGGTTAGGATCTATAGAAACTCCGATACAAGCCCAAAAATTAAAGCATACAAAGCAAGCAATTGAAAACACAATGATCTAATCCTAAGGTACACCCCACTTTTTATGATTCCCCAGCAGAGTCGTCAGTTCTGTGATACGGTGGGAAGAGAACTGACTGTTTTTTTGGAATGCTGGTTCGCGTTTTGCTTTTGTTTTCACAAAATGTCACGGTAAGCAAGAGTCGCCACCGTCTTTTATTTTATCCAACAAGGAAAGGAAAAAAGCACAGAAAAATTCCTTTTTCGAGATGTTTCTCGGGTTCGGGAGGTAGATTATAGAAAGGGAAGGTGTTAGCACCCTTTCTATCCGTGGTTATCCACGGGCTCTTAGGTACTTGCTCAAAGTGTTTTCAAAATTTGCTTTTCTTTGTGTTTGTGGGTTTGAAAAGAGTTTTTGTTTGAAAGGAGTGTAAGTGCGAAAAGTTTTTGTTTTGTTTTGAGAGAGCAAGTACTTAAGAACCATCTACCTACTCGAAAAAGGAATTAATCTTTACAAATGTCCTTTAGACAACGCTATCCCACTATTAAGGGGTAGGTAGCACCGTCGTTGGAGTTTAAGGTTCAATTTGATTAAGGGACGTGTGGTCACTAAAGCAATGTTAGGACGCCTTAGTGGTAACCATAATGTCTTAGATCATTTTTTCCGAGGCAACTGTTTCGAGGCAACTTATGATCTTTGGACAAGAGGGAGACCTCTAAAACTTCCTATACTCAATGACCACGTTACGAAGGCAACCAAGTAGGGTGTACCCTAAGAGTGCGCATGTGCGAGTGTATTGTTTTTCAGTTATTTTATCTTTGTACATGTCATGGGTGAGCTATGTTGATTTTAAGTTCATACATTTGATCTTGTCATGCATTCCCTATTATCAAACATCTAACGGTGTATAGTTGCGGAAATTAAATTTGCGGAAATTAAATCTAAACTATTACAAGGCGTCGGGTATTTACATCGCCAAAAACAAACCCTTTAATTTAAATTGCGGAAAATAAAAGAAAAGCGATAAAATAAATTAAAGTCCTAATTTAACTATTACATTCCGGAAGCAATTACAATAATATGGAAATATGTATCGCGTGCGAGAAAATTAAATCGGCGCATTTTTTAGGGTTTTGACCCTTTTTGTGAAAGAAAGCATTTTTTGTTTATTTTTGAATTCAATAGAATTAAACCTAAGCTAATTATTAAATAACTTAATTAATTAATTAAAAAAAAGATGTTTTGGATTTTTTATATTTAAGGAAATAAAATAAATCTGGTCAAAATTAATAAAAACCTAATTTTCTACATTAATTTTTAATTATTGCAAAAATATTGAAAGTTATATCTATTTAAAACTAAATTAATTAGGTTAATATTTATTTACAAAAATAAAATGGTGAATTTAATTTTAATAAATAAAAATAATATTTTTGTGGTTTTGATTTTATTAAGAAAAATGATTTAATTGATTAATTAAACAATAAAAAAATAATTAGTAAATAAATAACAAAATAAATAAAAGAAAAGAATAACCAAGGGGTTTGGGCCAACTTTGGAGGGTGAGATCAGCATTTCTTTGGCCCAACAGGCGCAGGCCTGTATTGACTTTGCTGCTTCCATGAGACACATTGACTAGGCCTCACCATAGACCATCATCCTTGAACTGCCAGATCTGGCCTGGGGCCATCTGGCGCTTCAAGATCTGAGGGAGTATCATGTACCAAACGCCTTGTCTTGCACCAGAATATCTGAAAGAAAAATTCAAGAAATATGTTGGGGACCTAGGATTCGAACCCAGGTCCCATTGGCCAATGCATACACGCCTTTACCATTGGACCAAGGATTTTCAATTGTTAGTGGAATACATGTCAATTATTATATGGGAAACAAACAAAATTGCCAGAATTAAAAAATAAAAACGCGCGTAATTTGAAACCACCAATCAGGAGAAGACACATAGTCGTTTTCTTCAACGAAAAGCCTGGTTATTTACCTGCGGATTTCATCCGCAGCTAAATCCATGGCTCGTTCCTAAAATCAACTGTAGGCCATATAAATTGATGCTACGGCCATGGTTCGCTTCGTCTCTTCCTCCTGATTTCATTTATGTCCATGGTTTGTTCCAAATTTTCCTGAAACTCAAACGCCTAAGAAACAAGAACCAAAACCCTAGTTTCGGGTACAAGGTTACAGGCTACAAAAACGAAATCAAATATTGCAGAAAGATTGGAAATTGAATGATAAGCAAGATTGTACAAAAAATTTGCTCAAAAGACGCAGGAATATGGGAATACGATTTCGTGTACAGGGCCACTTTCAGAGAAGCTTACAGTGCGTTTTAGGTGACGAGAGGGCTTGGTTTTGATTCCAATAGCTTCAGTGAACGTCAGGCAAGAAGATAGCGTTGAGATTTTGGGTTGAATTGGCCTCTAACCAAGATTTCGATCTCACACTTTTTCAAGCTTTTTCCAAGTTTTGTTTTCCAGATTCTGCAGCCTCTAGGTCCTGTCCTTTGTGCCTTTGCATTGTGTGAGTATAATAGAGTGAATTAGGTTTAATTTTGGGCCTTGAATCCATGAGCATTGATGTTTGAAGATTTGATATGAATCACCATTAAAAAGCTTCTAAAATTGTCTCAAATCAAATATTTTGTGCATGAGATAGCTTGATACGAGTTTGATTGTGTCCATCATGATAATCGAAAGTTGTATCAATCAAAAAGATCACAAGTTATTAATATTTTGATTTTATTTGGATTTAAATTGATTAAAAATGAATTAATTCAATAAAAATCAAATAAAATAGAAAAATTAATGAATGGACATAAAACTGAAGATAGGACACGTGTGTGGTGTGACAAGATCAAATCAAGTGGAAAAAAGTGGGCCCATTTGGCAAAATATGAAGTTTTGGGGATAGTTGACTTTTGGCAATTTTGGAAAAATGCCTAACTTCAACAATGCATAACTTCTTCAATTTTGAACTTTTGGAAGTGTTATTGGACTTTTTAGAAACCTTGAGATGTCCTCTAACCAACCCTTTTGGTATCATCCCATTTTGATATTCCATTCTCAAGTTATAATCTTTGGAAAAAAAGGTGTTTTTGTTGACTTTCAAAAATGACCTATAATGTCCAAATTTGTAACTTTTTGTGAGTGCATTTCTTGATCTTGGGTTGTGAATATGGATTGTAGGAAATTCCATTATATTCAAAATTAGCTTTGGATGGGTCATTTCTCATAAAGTATGAGAAAGTTATGCTTGGTCAAAGTTGAGTTGACTTTTCCTACAAAACCCCAATTTAGCAACTTTTGAGTCTTGATGAATTTTGAGCAATCCTTGATGAATCATGATCAACCCTTGATCAAATGATGAATTATCCTTCAAAATGAGAATGTTGACAAAAAAAATCTTGAGGTTTGACTATTTGTAGGTCACAATTGACTTTTGCCCTAGCAAAGTCGATTTTTGGGCCTCTTGAGCAATTGACTGACCAAACTTCCTCTGCAAGGCTTGAAATTTGACATAGATGAACTTGAGAACATATTAGGACATTGGGGAGCACTTGATGTCATTTGTATGTTAGGAACTTGATGCAACACAAAACCCTAATTTGAGATTGACTGCCTTAGGAGATGTTTTGACTGTCCAACTTCTTGAGCAACCTTGAATCACTTGGAGATTATTCTTGAAAGGTCTTGAGAAATATGGGAGGGAAAATTTTGGGGTACAACACTATCATTTTAAATAATCATGATTGTGGATTCAATTAATCAATTGGGTTGAAGCTTTTAAAAATTTATTTTGTTTAAGAGTGCAAAATACATGATTTATCCTATCATATTATGTTTGCTTAAAATGCAAGTTACCAAGCCAAGATGTTTTATTCAAAAAATTCAATCAAGAATTGCAAAGTTAAACTAAAGCTCAAAGTTTTGTACAACAGATTTCACTATTACTCAAGTTTTGTGTTCATTACATTTTGTGGGTCATTCACAAAGTAAATTACAAATGATTACAAATGGATTACAAGTGAAATACAAGTTAAATTTACAAGGAAATAATTGATTCTTCTTCAAGACTCTTTGCTTCATCTTCAAGAAATTCCTCATTGCTAGCCATGGTCTTCTCTTTATCTTGTCTTGCTTGCCATTCATTTGTTTGTACATGTAACAAAAGAAAGAAAAACATTAGCAAATAATCAACATTGAAAAGTCCAAGCAAAAATGATTTTCATCACTAGAGTTTGCTTTTAGGAATCAGAATTTTGTTTGTTTTAATCACCATCCATTTCTACCTATTTTTTCAAATCTCAAAACCTAGGTTTTGGTTCACAAAAAAATGGAAAAGGAGAAAATATACAAACTGGACAGGCAAGGCAACAAAGCAACAAGCTGCAAACAGCAGCAGACAAATGCACAGCAGGCCAAACAAGCCCAATGATACTGCAACAATCAAACAGCAGCACAAGATGCAAGGCAACAGGCTGCAAACAATAGCAGTCACATCCAAGGCAGAACCAAACCTGCTGCAAACCAACAAGCAAATACAACAAAGGCTACAACATAATAAAACAAATAATATGCAAGCAACAAGTTAAAGGGTCAAAGGAATCAAATATTGCAATACAAGTCAACATATCATCGCTTTCCTAAAATTAAGCAAACCCTTCAGAAAATATATCAAAAGAAAAAAGTGCTTTATTTCATAAAAAGAGGAAAGAGGAAAGATATCACCTAGCCAACCAATAATCTAAAGCCATGCGAAGACAAACAGGCTGCTATTGCTACAAAGGCATGCTACAAAAACAGTCCAAGAAGACTTGCTCTCAAAGCATCCTTATGTTGCCCATAGCAGTACAAGACTTGTCCAAATTTTGCATAAAAGCATGTCAAAATAAACCACAACAAACCAGCCTGCATTACAGTCCAAAAACCTGCCCAAACTTGCACCAAAATGGACATAGTTTAATCTGCACTCTAAAGCTCAAAGCTAGAAAAACTAAAACTGTCAAATTTCACAAAAACCTCCTATTTTCTCCCTAATCTGATAACAAGGATACCACTGTTTTATAAAAAGAAGAGAGATTTCTTGAACAGAGGAGGAGGCAACACAATAGAACCAGAAAATATCAGATATCACGAAAAACATAATCATCAAACATCAAAGATCCAGAAACCAAAAGCCAACAGAACCATAAAAAAAATCACAAAGACCATCACTGTAAAACCATCAAAGTATCACAAAACCAGAAGCCAACATAACCATCAAAGTATCAAAAAACCAGAAGCCAACATAACCATCAAAGTATCATAAAACCAGAAGCCAACATAACCATCAAAACATCACAAAACCAGAAGCCAACATAACCAGCAAAGCATCACAAAAACCAGAACAAACAAATTTTCACAGCATCAAAAAGCCAGAAGCCAAAAAGCCACAGATTTATCAAGTATCATCACCAAAAACCTACAGCGACCCAATAACTCATAAAATAGCAAAAAAAAATCCTCATCGTTATCCTACCCAGTAATCGTCCCAACATATTCAAAAGAAGAAAAAGAGACTCAAAAAATACCGGAAGCACAGATTTCAAAAAAGGTTTGAAGCTCACAGTTTTGGAGAACACGACCTTCATTCTCCCTTTTTCTTACATTTTTGTTTTTCCATTTTGCATGTTTCATCATAAATCATTGTCGTTTACCACATCTTTGACCTAGGGTTTCCGTCCACCCCTCTTTAGATCTAGGGATTTAGAGTAAGAATCTGCAAAAATTAACCATAGATTAGTAACTAGGGAGAGGACATGATCAGATTTATGAAAGAAAAGTAGTGTTTGGAGACACGCCGCCACCGTCACCGCCGTAAGGCGATTTCTGGCGCGGCCAAGTGGTCTTCTCCAGTGAAGGCTCATAACAAGAGAGAAGAGAGAGCAGCGCATTAAGAGAGAGAAAAAGATATGAATTATGAGGTCTGGGTTTCCACTTAGCTAATTTTGTTTTGTTGTTAATTACTCCCTTGGCCCAATCCGGTGGTGACACTTGTCACCACCCCTTTAATCATCATGAGGGATCATATGCATGCATCCCCATATTAGTCATTGATGCACCCTCATCATCCCTCCGTCTGTTCATCTATCATAACCCTTTCAGCGCACCTTAGATGCACGCCCATGGTGCACCTCTAGGGGGCTGCTGCACCTGATCAGCCAGAGGCATTTGGGCCTTTTGATTTCTACACCCCCAGTTTTGCTCTCTTTGCAGGCCCATTTCTAGCTTTGCCTTTATTTTATTTTTTGTTAATTTTTTCATTATTTGATTTTTATTTTATATTTCAGCATACATTTAAAAATTGCAAATAGGTTAATATTTGTTTTAAATAATTTAACTTTAAAATAATTTTTGTTTGATAATATTAATTAAGTCCTTAATTAATTTTATCAAATGAAAAGAGTTTTAACTTAAACAATTATTTAACGGTTTGGACTTGTATTGTGTGATTTAAATGTTTATTTCTTACTATCACCCCCATTCATTAATTTGTACCCCCCATTCCCGAAGCTCTGTAATAGCGTAGAATTTCAATTTCCGCATTTTATTGTTTTACTTATTACTGTATAGTAATTAGGCGTGTATGGCAAGATTTAAAATCAATCGCTAGATAAACCTAATTTCAAAGATAAAATTAACTCGAATCAAAAACACTTTTCACACGCGCACCTCTAGGGTAACCTCGCTCGTTGCCTCAGAAATACAATGGCAAAGAAGATTCTACGGGAAGGCTATTACTGGTCTACCATGGAAGCTGGCTGCTATCAACACTCCCGGACTTGTCATAAATGTCAAATCTATGCAGACAAGGTACACGTGCCCCCGGTTCCTCTAAATGTCTTAACAGCTCCTTGGCCCTTCGCTATGTGGGGAATCGACATGATTGGAGAGATCAAGCCTACAGCCTCCAATGGACACTGCTTCATTCTAGTGGCCATTGATGATTTCACAAAATGGGTCGAAGCAGCTTCCTTTGCATCCGTTACTAAAAATGTTGTTGCCCGCTTCATCAAGCAGAATCTCATTTGCCGGTACGGTATCCCAGAAAGGATCATCACTGATAACGGTACAAAGCTTAACAATACTATGATCACCGCCCTGTGCGAGCAGTTCAAGATTCAACATCACAATTCATCCCCCTATCAGCCAAAGATGAATGGTGCTGTCGAAGCTGCGAACAAAAACATTAAAAAGATTATACAGAAAATGACAGTCACCTACAAAGAATGGCATGAGATGCTACCATTTTCTCTCCATAGGTATCGTACCACGGCTTGCACATCAACTGGGGCAACACTCTATTCTTTGGTTTATGGCATGGAGGCTGTTTTACCTATTGAGGTTCAGATCCCCTCTTTGAGAATAATGAAGGATGTAGGTTTAAGTGAAGAAAATTGGATTCAAACCCGACTTGATCAGTTGAACTTAATTGATGAAAAGAGGCTTACTGCTGTTTGTCATGGTCAGACGTATCAAAAGTGGATGATCAAGGCTTTCAACAAGAAAGTCAGGCGCCAAGTGTATCAAGTTGGAGATCTAGTAATCAAGCGCATCATCTTTCCACAAAGTGATCCCAGGGGCAAATGGACTCCTACCTACGAAGGACAATTTGTAATCAAGAACATCTTTTCTGGTGGGGCAATGATTTTAACCACCATGAACGGCGACGACCTGCCGCACCCTGCGAATGCAAACATAGTCAAAAGATACTACGCATAAGAGACCCGCTAGGTTGACACACCTAGGCAAAACAAGGGCATCCCGGCGAACCAAAAGGTTCAGGCAAAAATTAGGGATAAAAAAAAATTTGTACACCCGGAAAGTTGAAAACCCGAAAGGGCGACTTGGGCAAAAAAGGGTTACCCGGTGGATCGAAAACCCGAAAGCGCGGTCCAGGCAAAAGTTAGGGAATTTAAAGCGTATGACTATGTCTCGTCGGATCACTTTAAGGACAATCTCTTCACAGACAAACCTAGAGCTTCTGATCAATCCAATCATCTTCGGACGAAGCAACAAATGGACAAGCTATCTTTCTTTATATAAAATTTTCTCATTTTTTTATGACACCATCCTCTTACTAGGATGTCTGTCTCCTTTGTACAAAATACTTATTCAAAGTAAATACAAAGATATCTCTTTAAAGTGCAGAAAACCATTTGTCTTTTTACACTTGTGTTTTATTTGCAAAAACGTCCAATGATTCATTAATGAACATATGCATTTGAACATAATTATTGTTTACAAATAAACAGAAATGAAAAAGAACAATTAGAATTTTTTTATTAATAACCAAGTATTAAAATAATATTTCTCAAATAACCGGGTTTCGGAAAAAATTACGCAAATAACCATGTTTCAGATGGCTCCACAAAGGAGGAGCCATCTAAAATGGCGCATGCACCTCCTTTTTTAAGGGAGGTGCCATCTCACTTGGCGCCTATGTGCTTAGGGCATGCCCTAAGCCAAGTGAGATGGCGCCTAAGTGTAATTTTAGGGCAAAAAATTTTTTTTTATTTTTTTTCCTGTGCATTGCCTATTGGACAGAGATCAACAAAATGGACTTTTTATTAAAAAAAAATAATTACATCCAACTGTGTTACATTAAAATAACAGTAAAAAAATGGATACAAAAATACTGGGAAAAAAAAAAGATACATCAGTGATCCCCCGGAACCCGGTAATGACCCCCGGTTCCGCATCCCCATCCTCGCCTTTCTCTTGCTGGGTGCCGTCGCGTTTCCTGCTGCGGCAAGGTCAATGGCCCAGCGAAGTCAATGCGGTCCGAATCCATAAAATCAGTAAGATCTCCATATCTAGAAGATCCGCTCTGGTACAGTCGGTTACCCATACCCTCAAAGTTTGGTCGTGTTGGCGGTGGGTGGGGTTCCATGGTTGGTCCGTAGCATTGGTCATTTGAGTATGGGGGGTAGAAAGGAAATGGATGTTGGGGTGTTTGGTATTGAGGATGTTGGGTGGTTTGGTGATATGGTGGGTGATGGTAGGTTTGGTCGGCTTGGTCATAATCTTCCGACATTCCCATATCAGGGCTAAGGCTGGATGTTGAGGGCGCCATATTGGGATATGTGGAAGACTGAAATTGTGTGTGGGGTATGTGGGTGTGCTGGTATTGGGGTTGGTATTGTGGTTGGGTTTGAGGCATATCGGGGTATTGGTAGTTTGGTGGTGATTGTGGTTGGTAGTACGACATTTGATTGTAGTTGTGTTGTGGTGGGGAATGTGGTTGGGTGTTTGTGGGTCTGTTTCTTCTTGGGGGTTGGTGGGAGGTTGATGGGTTTTGGGTTTGTTGATGGGGAATCGAGGGTTGTGCCCATTGTATGCGTGGGTCAACCAAGTACCTCGGATGAGACACGTGCATTTCTGGGTTACTAACCGACCTGTACCACGACATATATTGATCCGTGTGTCGCATGTTACCTTGAGTAAGGTTAACCAGGAATTGCAAGACGTAGCGGTGACGCCTCTGCCACATCTTACACCATTCCGGAGAGAAGTCTTTCCAGTTGGTAAGACCCCACTGGGCGTCGACCCTTTTAAGATGCCACGGGGACAAATCTGTTGGATCACTTGGTATCTCTTGATGCATTCCGAACTGCATCTTCACACGGTCGCTGTGGTGCATCTCCATAATGTTAAACCGAATGAGTGCAGTCTTTGCAGTCCAAGTTGCTGCATCCTCTGGGTTTGGATCATGGCCCAAACCCAAATATGGTCTCCAGACGAACTGCGATAAAATTTAAATCAGGTTAGCGCAAAAGTAATGTATAAATAATTAAAATGAACAAAAGTTAAAAGCTATGACGTACGTCATCTGGGCCTAAGTGATCCAACAGATTCCGGTAGAGTGCGACATTGAATCTTGGATTCTTGCCGTAATCCATACCCCTCACGCAGTACCTAAAGGAAATGAGAAACATGTTATTCTTAGCATATATTTTGGAAAGAGCAGAATAGTTATAAATGCTATAACTTAATGACTTACTTTGTTGCGTACGGGAAATCGAAAGTGTTGTTGTTGACGGGGTTTAAGGACTCCATCCTCCACCAACCCCAGGCTTGTAGTAAAAATGCGCACCCATAAAATGTACATTTTTCCTTGACTGTGTTTTTGCACAAGGAACTGTATAGGTGGGCTAATACTGCAGAACCCCAACTATATTTTCTAGTTTTTTCAAAATTTGTTAGTAAATGTAAGTACATAAAATTTACACTATTTCCCGTACTTTCGGGAAATAAAAATTTACCAAAAAGTATTATAAGATACGTTCTGGCTTTTACTACTCTGTCATTCTCTGAGGAATTTCCATTTAATTCCATACTTGCATAATGACGTTTCAGGTCAGTGAGTAGTATTCCCTGCCCTCTTGCTCCACCACCTTCTACCATATCCCTACCCAACAGTTCTTCACACTGTGAGTTGGGTTGTTGAATCGACCCGTTCACCGCCTTACCGTCGATAGGGAGGCCCAGTAGCATGTACACATCCTCTAGCGTGATGGTACATTCACCTATTGGTAGGTGAAATGTATGGGTCTCCGGTCTCCACCTTTCCAACATTGCAAGAATGAACTTCGAGTCAATGGTGCAGTTGGAGATCTTTATCACATGTCCAAAACCTACGTATTCCAGATAAGGGACGATAAATGGGTCGGGAGCCAGGTAGTTGTGCGAATGGATTCTGAATCTTTTTGTGTCCTGAGATCATAATTTAACAGGTGTAAGATTAATTAAGATGAACAACGCGTTATTTGAAGTATGAAAAATGTATAACCAAAGAAGAGACTTACAAATGCAACAATGTTTTCCCTTGTGCCTCTGTGAGTATCGCCCATTGTTAGAAGAGCCATTGTTTAGAATGCTTGAGAGTATGAAAGACTTAGGAAGAGATAGAGAGTATGATAGACTTATGAAATATTTCGTAGCAGAGAGTGAGACTTGTGTGGGTGTGAGAGATATTTCATATGGTATGTATTTATAGGAAAATAAGTTTGATGTAGTGGTTGCTTGTGCTTGCATGCCTGCGAAGTGTCACATTTGCATGCTTAGGGGGTTACACATATGCATGCATGCATGTACAAAAAATGAAAGGTGTCACTCTTGCAGGCTAGGTGGCAGCCCATGCATGTATCACGATTGGACAGTAAGGGAGGCGCCATTGGACTTGGCGAAAGAGTACCAAAATGAATGGTGTCGCCACCCCATTTGGCGAATAAGAGGTGTCATTTGTTACAGCATAGGCTCAGGCTACGTGACATCCTTTGGGATTCCTTTCATTATTGCATGCAAGGCTATTGGTGTTGATGGGTGGAGTCTTACAAAAAACATGTATATGTGCAGAATAGGGCCAGGATAGGTGGCAGCCTATGGGGTTTCATAAGCCCATGCATGTATCACGATTGGACAGTAAGGGAGGCGCCATTGGACTTGGCGAAAGAGTACAAAAATGAATGGTGTTGCCACCCCATTTGGCGAATAAGAGGTGTCATTTGTTACAGCATAGGCTCAGGCTACGTGACAGCCTTTGGGATTCCTTTCATTATTGCATGCAAGGCCATTGGAGTTGATGGGTGGAGTCTTACAAAAAACATGTATATGTGCAGAATAGGGCCAGGATAGGTGGCAGCCTATGGGGTTTCATAAGCCCATGCATGTATCACGATTGGACAGTAAGGGAGGCGCCATTGGACTTGGTGAAAGAGTACAAAAATGAATGGTGTCGCCACCCCATTTGGCGAATAAGAGGTGTCATTTGTTACAGCATAGGCTCAGGCTACGTGACAGCCTTTGGGATTCCTTTCATTATTGCATGCAAGTCCATTGGAGTTGATGGGTGGAGTCTTACAAAAAACATGTATATGTGCAGAATAGGGCCAGGATAGGTGGCAGCCTATGGGGTTTCAATATTGCATGTAATATTATTGGCAGCCTTGGGGGGTTGCATCCTTACTTAATTGAAATTTTTAGCCTTACGTTTAACATAACATTGATTCACATAATCTGTCAAATCTTCCAACCTTCGAATCAGTCATCAAATTCATACATTCCAACCTTCAAACATTACAACATTCATACCTTCATACAATCAATAAACCTCAAACATTCCAACCTTCAAACCTTAAAACAATTCTACGCAATGGCCTCTTCACCATAATTTGTCGTCAAAGCACATTTCAACGGTAAGACACACATTTGTCCCACAGTTGGGTTTTTGTTTAGAAACACCGACAACGTTTGATTTCTCTTAAACGGGAAAGCCAATTTCTCGTACTTCAAGAAAAGATTGGAGGCCAAACTTGAACGAGGCCCGGTGTCCCAGATATTTTATCAGAATCCAGTTTTTTTTGGAAACAACCAAGTAATTTTTTATAAGGTTGAAGTTCAAGATGACGAGGATCTCCAGAATATGATTTCCAACCATGTCTATTCTGGATACGACTCTATTGAGTTGTACGTTTTGCTTCAAGAGCCTCTGGTGACATAGGAGGTAGAGCCTCCGGTGACACAGGAGGTTGATCCTTTGGAGAATGAACAAGATGAGGTAGATGCAGTTGATGATGAAGAAGAAGATAACGAGTTAGAGTTTGATGAAATGGTGAACGATGATTCTGATGATGATGGCATCCCTAGTATTCCTACAGACAAAATCTACATACCACCTCCGCACATGACAAACTTCAACATGGGCGGAGATGAACCTTCTATTGACTTATTTTTCAAACCGTATATGCAGTCGGATGAAAATTTAAAAGAGAAGGACAAGTTTCGTAACAGAGAGGAATGCATCAGGGCCATTAAAAAATTTCACATGCTCAACTCAGTTGATTTTAAGGTGGATCGTGTCAACCAGGAAAGGTGCAAGATCAAGTGTGTCCACCCTGACTGTATGTTCAAGCTGACCGCATCATACAGATTAAGGGGTGACTGCTGGGTCATAGGTTCCATGACTACCCACACTTGTGTAAGTTCCACTCAATCACAGGACCACCGAAAACTCAACTATGATCTAATCTGTCAAGAAATCCTACCCCTGGTCAGCAACGACCCATCTTTGAAGGTGAAAACAATCATCTCCCACATCACCACCGTTTTTAACTACACTCCGTCTTACCGTAAGGCGTGGTTAGCAAAGACTAAGGCGACTGAAAGGGTGTACGGAAACTGGGAGGAGTCATACCGAGAACTTCCCCGCTACCTGAATGCACTTAAGACGTATTCTCCAGGTAGTGTTTATGTTCTGGAAACATTGCCAGCGTACGCCCAAGATGGTAGTCTACTGCATGGCAACGGAATATTCAGTCGCGTGTTTTGGGCATTTCAACCATGCATCACAGGGTTTGCATCATGCAAACCAATTCTACAAATTGACGGGACTTGGTTGTATGGGAAGTACAAAGGCACGCTATTGATGGCAGTTGCACAAGATGGCAACAACAACATTTTCCCCGTTGAGTTTGCCCTTGTCGAGGGGGAGACCGGTGGTGCTTGGAGCTTTTTCCTAAAAAATCTTCGGACACACGTGGCTCCTCAACCAGATCTCTGTTTGATCTCGGACAGACATGCCTCCATTTAAAGTGCCTACAATAATCCAGCAAATGGTTGGCATGACCCTCCTTCTACGCATGTCTATTGCGTCAGGCATATCGTCCAGAATTTCTCGAGGGAGGTCAATGACAAAACATTGAGGAAAGCGGTTATGAATGCGGGATATGCATTGACACAACCCACATTCAAATATTACCGCAACGAGATCCGTTTGTCTAATCCAGAAGCCGGTAGGTGGATCGACAATATTCCGGTGGAAAAGTGGACTAGGTCATACGACAATGGCCAAAGATGGGGGCATATGACAACGAATCTTATTGAATCAATGAATGGGGTATTCAAGGGCATACGAAACCTTCCAATCACTGCCTTGGTAAAATCTACGTATTTTAGGATAGCTGCATTATTTGCCAAAAGAGGTGAAATATGGAATGCGGTGTTGCAATCTGGACAACTATGGAGTGAAAGCTGCATGAAATACATTAAGGCTGAAAGTGCTAAAGCCAACACTCACATGGTTATACGGTTTGACCGACACAGTCACAACTTCATTGTGAACGAGACAATTGACCACAATGAAGGCCTGCCAAGACAAGAATACAGGGTCATTTTACCTTCTCAATGGTGCGATTGTAGCAGGTTTCAAGCATTTCGTATGCCTTGCTCTCATGTCATTTCCGCTTGTGCTCATACCCATCAAGACGCGCTTCAACTGCTGTCAAACGTTTACAAATCTGAAACGTTGCTCACTGTTTACAACAACAACTTTCCTTTGGTGGCAAAACCGGATTATTGGCCTGAATACAACGGCGATATAGTTTGGCACAATGACCAAATGCGAAGGAACAAGAAGGGTCATCCCAAAAGTAGGCGCATCACAACAGAAATGGACGATCTTGACAGGTTGGAAAGAAAGTGTGGTTTATGCCGTCAGGTCGAACACAATCGCAAAAACTGTTCGAATCGGGCGTCTGGCTCGACCACATAAATATTGTAATACAATAAATCTTTTCAATATTTGTGTTGTAAACATTAGGGTTTTCCGTTAACAGATTTTGCTACAGTTAATAAAACGCGTACAACAATAATTAACGATATTCAATCTAGGAAATTACAACTGTTAACACAATTTCATCTGACCCATGCATCATCAGCATTACATCACTGTCTGTTTTGACTTCCTCCAACCACACATTAGGTCTTCCTGTCGCATGTGAGGTTGTTGTTCGTTTTCTCTGGATCCTTCGAATTTTTCCCCCCTCCGCGATGTCTCCATCTAGCCACCGCATCAACTCCCGCTTCAGACGCTCCATGGAGTGAATGTGCCAGAATTTCATTTTCATCGCAGGTTTCGTGGCGGAGAATATAACATAACCATCTCTGCTAAAAATCATAGGCGACATCATTACGCAAATAACGGAGTACAAAATAAAAATACAGTGCGAGAAAGTGTGAGAAATTTCGGAGAAACGGACGAATTATTTATAAAACAGCATTTTGCCCTAGTTTTGCCCTAGGAGCCAAGTGAGATGGCGCCTCCTCTCATTTTTAAGGAGCATGCGCCATCTCACTTGGCTAAAAGCCAAGGGAGGCGCCAAGTGAGATGGCGCCTAGGGAAAAACCCTAGGTGGAGGCGCCAAGTGAGATGGCTCCTCCTTTGTGGAGCCATCTGAAACATGGTTATTTGCGTAATTTTTTCCGAAACCCGGTTATTTGCGAAATATTATTTTAATACATGGTTATTAATAAAAAAAATTCGAACAATTACTGATAGTTTGAAAGGATAGGAAAACGTCTTTAGGCTATTCCATGAACAATCCCTACAGTACATCATTAAGATCCCCAGCGAAGCCAAAGTTTCAAATTGTTGATCCCCAGCGGAGTTGAAACTTTAAACCCTTAATCCTCAGCGGAGCCAAAGTTTCAAACTGTTGATCCCCAGCGGAGTTGAAACTTCAAACCCTTAATCCCCAGAGGATCCAAAACTTTGAACTACAGATCCCCAGCAGAGCCAAAACTTTGAACTACAGATCCCCAGCGGAGCTGAAATTTCCAACTGTTAATCCCTAGCAGAAGCTATCCAGTTTCTCCAAAATCCCCAGCAAGTTATCTTGAAGCCTGACAACCAGATAACAACTTCTGATAACTCCACAGTAGATTTGCAGACAACCCAAACTCCTGAACTTTTTCCAAACAAGAATAAGCTTCTTCCACAGAGTCTTCACTACTCCCTAGCAGGATAGCTTTCTTCCCCACATAGTTTTCATTGCTCTCCAACAGAATGAAGATTCTCATTCTTATTTCCCAGCAGAACAAGCATTCCCTTTGTGTAATCCCCAGTAGACGTCATCAAAGTTCTCTGGATTTTTCAAGCAGATTACTCAAGCAGTATTTGGCATTGCTCTCACAACGGAATTCAAGACATGAAGGATCTCCATATCCTCAGTGAAGTCACCAAGGATTTCTTATCCTTAGCAATCAAGGATTTTTAATCCCCAACAGTCTCCAAGGATTTCTTATCCTCAGCAGTCAAGGATTTATTTTCCCCGGCAGCAGTCAAGGATTTATTTTCCTCAGCAAAACAGCTAACCAGCTTGCATGCGCATACATTACACCCATATATCATAAACATTGATAAAGCATATTTATTGCATCATACATTTCATGCAACATAACTTTGTGTTCCAGCTAACATTTTGCCCTTTTCAGGATAAGATTAACAAGCTACCATTAACAATGTTCAAAGATTTCAGATACAGTTCAGACACGCTCCAGACACGGAATCCATTCTGTTACTCATTCAGATCTCAACTTCAGATACAGTACAGATACACTCCAGACACGGATGCCATTCTGTTACTCATTCAGACCCCAATTTCAAGATACAGTACGAATACGCTCCAGACACAGAAGCCATTATGTTACTTATTCAGATTCATCTTTCAAGATACAGTTCAGATACGCTCCAGACACGGAAATCATTCTGTCACTTATTCAGATTCTAGTCCAGATACGCTCCAGACACGGAAGCCATTATATCACTCATTCAGATTCAGACTTCAGATACAGTCCAGATACGCTCCAGACACGATTGCCATTCTGTCACTTATTCTGATTTTCCCCAGCTTAGATACGCTCCAGACACGGTTGCCATTCTATCACTTACTCAGATACAAAGTTCAGATACAGCTCAGATACGGACACTATTCTGATGCTCATTCTTTTGACTTACAACAAACATCCTTGGATGGCATCTACAAGCCTATCTCCAGCAAGATTCTATCACCTCTCCAAATGGCATCTCTAAGCCCATTCCATCAACTACACTTTGACGAGTGCAAATTTACGGGCACTCTAGTGTCCAATCATCTTTTACCTTCGAGTCACGAACGACAAAACTCGCCAATCTAACTCTTCAGGTTCAAGAATATTGAACAGTGGCAGTTGTTGTACCCCAAAATTTTCCCTCTCATTTATCAAGATTTTCCTCACAAGACTTCTTAGACTCAAGACAAGATTAGGGTTTGCTCAGCTCAAGACATCCCCTTGCACTGATAACCTGAAATTAGGGTTTGAGTTTGCACAAGGATTTTTGGACCATCAATGCTTCATGTGACTTTCATACATCATCTCGGACCCCTAAGATTTGTCATGTTAAGTTTCAAGCCTTGAATCATATTTTTGCTCAGTCAATTGGACAGTTGACCTAAAAATCAGCTATATTGGGGGGAAAGTCAACCATGGCCAATTTACAGTCAAACTTCATAATTTTTTATCCACAACAACACTTTAGACTCATATGTACCATTTTATCAAGTTTGGATCACAACTCTTTAAGAAATTTGATCAGATCATCAAAAGGGCAAAATGGTCAAAATTAGGGTTTTGACTGAGAAAGGGCAATTTCTAATTTTTTACCTAGCCAATGACCAATTGAGTTCAAACATGGTTTCAAGGATTCAATGGCATCATCTTGACCTATTTACATGATTCAAAAGATCTCAAGGTCATTGGATTGACAGATGAATTTTGCAGTCAACTGATCAAAAGTCAACTATACACTGAAAAGTCAAACTTTGACTTTTTGGTCAAAATCAAGTGCCAAGGGTCATAATTCATCAAGGTATGTCAAAATGTGAAACTTGTTGACCAAGAAAATCAATTTTGAAAATTATGGTTTTGAATTTGAAAAATTTCATAACTTAGAATTTTTCTAAGTATGGAAATTTTCTAATTTTTTCCCAACTTTCCACCACATTTTCACCATGATGCAATTTGATTCAACGAAAACTTCCAACATGAAAGTTGTAGTCCTCCATGAAATATACAACTTTGATTCACAAAGTTTTCCAAAAATATTATTAGATCTCAATTTATGAATTTGTGAATAGAGGTCCATGAACTAAATGACTTAGTGAAACTTTGCCCTAATTTAGGCAGTTTTTTTACCCAACTTCACGGACATTTTTCACCTATTTCCAAGAGGTATCTCAAAATGAATTTCAAATATGGATTGTATATCACATTGCAAGCTTTTCAAAATGTCCAAGAACTCTCCAAGATCATTTGTGGTTAGGAAGAATCGAAGAAGAGAAATTGACATTTTATCACTTTTGTTCATGCCATTTTCACAAAGTGTCAAGTTGCAAATCTGATCTTGGATGCTTGTACCTTGCATTACAGGTCCTAAACTTATTCTACACTCCATAATTAAATGCAAACTCAGAGGATAAGGGCTTTATCTTTGCTTTTGGAGCATTGTACAAGGGATTTTTCCATTTTAGGCATAAAGCTCACATTGCCATTTTCATAAAGGCAAGCTTTTACAACTTTATCATTCTTGAGCCTTGGAGCTGTCTCTTTGGTGCAGGAAATTTCCACAGGAATTAAGCAAAGCATACCAACTCTTATCAACCCTTGAGGTAGCTAGTACAAGCATGGTGCATTTGTCTTGTCACTTTTCTTCAAATGCAAGAAAAGTTGCAAAAGAAGTCAGAACTTGTACAGCAAGGGAAGAGTGGACTTTGTATCATTCATTACATATCCAAAAACTTATCACATCAAAGAACACGAAGGAATAACCTCTGAAACTCTCCAAAACACAAAAACTTCATTTTTCTGCCCAAACATCCAGCTTCTGCAAAATCCTTGCCAACTTCATTTTGGCTCGTGCATTTTGCCTTTTAACCTTTGGAATACTTCATCCATATCATATCCAAGCTATCCAAGCCTTTACATTGTTGTTGTAACCCCTGTTTCAGCCATTGCCATTTTCACTTTGGAAGCTTGCAACTTCACTTCTACAAAGACTTCTGGCCATCCACAAAGCAAGCTGAGCATTGGAATAGCTTGAAGGAACTTCAAGGAAGCTCACACGATCCTCAGGCCTCACTCAAAGTCTCCACATTGCCATATCCAAATCCAGCTGAAGGATGTATTTTTCAAAACTCTATCTCTCTATTTAGGCATCCTCAAGCCACGATTGATGAAGCAAAAATGTAGTCCTTAACATGGTGAAGCTGTACATATGCATACTTTCCATTCATATTAACCATGCTGTGAGAATTTGGAGCTTGAAGTTCATGAAATAATTAGGTCACGAATTAGGGCTGATTAAATTCTCTCTGATCTTTGAGAGTTAGGTTACAAATTTTATATCATTGGAATCGTGAGATTACAAGGTACATGTTTTATGTTATGGGTTTTTGTTTTTATGCAAGCAATAGAGAGTTACAGATTTGAAGAAGAACGCGCGCAAATGGAATGGCTGGAGGACAGGGATGACTGGCTTGGGCTTTTTGGCATTTCTGGCCTTTTTGTTTCTACTTTTTGCACCCCCTGTATTACTTTTGCACCCCCTTGCATATTTTTTTTATTTTTCATATTTTCTTTTTATATTTTTATATTTATTACTTTTATTTATTTTTCAGAATCATAAAAATCATGAAAAATATTTTCTTTATTTTTTGCATTTTATTTTATTTTTTTATTATTTTTTGGCATAAAAAATAGTCATATTAGGATAATGGACTTTATTTTCTTAAATAAATTGTAAATACATTTAATAAATACTATACATTTTTATTTTATTATTTTTACACATAAAATATTCATTTTCTCATACATATTTAATTTTCAAACATTTGTACATAATATTAGGTATTATTTTCTTATACAAAAAATGGACAAAATAATAAATATAGAACATATATTTTACTTTAATTGAAAATTAGGGTTTCACCCTTTCAAAAATAATAATATTTTTTTTCTTATTTCTAGGGTTTACATAAATCATTTTCTCATATAAAAAACAAATACAAAACATTTTTGCATAAATACATTTTATTGCATTTTTATTATTTGTATTTTTATTTAATTTGCACATAATTCAATTGGGTTGTAATAGTATTTTAGGGTTTATATTTGTGCAATATCCCCATTCAAAAACTTGTATCCCCCCTCCCATAATAATTGTTGTAATAGCTTAGTTTACATTTATGCAATTTATCACATTTATACCATGTGTAGTAAATTAGGGTTTTGCATGATAAGACCAAAAACAAACAAATAGAATAAACTAATACAAGACAATCAAAGGCATGTAAAATGACACACATTGCACACAAGCACCCTTAGGGTTTCACCCACTTGGTTGCCTAATTTAAAATGGCCATGTTACGCATGTGAAGTATCTTGTCAAAACAAAACAAAATAAGATCATAGTCCCTCGATGACGCTATACAAACGTTGCCTAAAACAAAATGATCTTGGTCCCTCAAAAAATTCCAAGGTACTTAGCAACATTGCTATCATGGTCATACGATGACCCATGTCTGTCCCGTTTAACATCCAAAGATAGGGTTGTTTACCAAATCAATGGTAAATCAACAATCTCAAAGGAATAAAAATGCATAGGAAAGACATTTGAGTAGGTAGATAGCTTCTAAGTTACTTGCTCCATTTCAAAATAATCCTTGCTATTTTCAAAAACACACACACATTTCAAAACATTTCCAAACAACTTTTAAAACATTGAAACATTTTTCAAAAGACAAACATCTTTGTATACATTCTCACGAACGAGAATCATTATAAAGATTGCTTAAACAAATGGCCGCTTTTTAAAATACTTTCAAAACCACACCAAACACAAAGCACCATTTCAAACAATTTCAAAAGCAAAGTAAGTGATTTAAGCAAGTAACTAAGAGCCCATGGAAAACCATGGATGAAAATGGTGCTAATACCTTCCCTTTTCATAATCTACCCCCCGAACTCAAGAAAACATCTCAAAGGTCTTTCCTGTGCTTTTTCACCTTTCCTTTTGGATAAAAGAAAAGTCGATGACGACTCTTGCTAACCGCAACATTTGCGATAAAATGCAAAAACCTCAAGTCAATTCTCCCACCGTATCACAATGGGCCTAATCTTTTGCACTTGTTTTGAGTTGGTAGCATGGTCCATGAGTCCTAACTCTTCCCACTTGTCTTTATCTTATTTTTATTATTTATTTTGATTTTTATGTGAATTAAATCAATTTAAATCAAAACAAATCATAGAAAATACAAATCATTAAAACTTCAAGATATTGTGCATGTTTCAGGTTCTATATCCAGCTAGCAAAAGATTGAAATCGTGCAAAGCCTTTGTGTGCACAAAAAGATTGGTTTTGACCTATTTTTAGAAAGATTTTCAAGTGAATCAAATCCAAATCAAAAGCTATAATGGAGGAAGATTGAGAGCATAATTTTAAACTTAATTCAGTCCTTGGTATATAGTATACAATTGCAGATCTAAAACACAAGGCTAGAGAGGCGCACAAAGTCAGAACAAACTTGAAAAAATCAAAGAAAAGTGGTGATTCGATTTTGTACTTCCAGGCACTTTCAAGGTCCCCTAACCAACTTATTTGATTCCTGGGATTGCAAGGAGGCTGTACCAATCAAGAACAAGGAGTTTCCAGCGCCAAAACCCATTGTAAGTCAGCCACGACTTTGGTTTATTTTTGAAATCGAATTGTATGATCCTGGCACTTATAGCATGAAATAATCATATATTATTGTTCCTTAACACATTTGCAAGCTATCTATAACATTCAATTGCATTTTTTTTTACTCTATGAAGATTTTCCATTGTTAGGGTTCTTGGTCTCGTTTTAGGGTTTTTGTGTGCAGGCAAAATTAGCCCCCATGAAGGGCATCGTGATGCTCATAATGCGAAGACATTTCAATTCATGGCATTAGAAGTCATTTATCATGTTAAAGGAAGGTTTTGAAATAAGACAGGGATGTAGCGACGGATGCTTGTCCGTAGGTAAAAGTTTTTAACTTTTACCAACAGAGCGAGGACAGGGATGACCAGCGTGGCATCATCCTGTTCGTCCATTCAAAATTCTGGCGTGTTTTTTTTTATTTCCTCCACTAACTCCCTTTATTCCATATTATCATTACTTATTATTCTATATACAAAAGGAACGTGCAGCGCAGTTGGTAGCCAGGTGATGGAAAATGCTTTGGGGCCTGGGTTCGAATCCCAGGTCCCCTCATTCTTTCATATTATTTTTGTTTATGTGATCAGGCGCGCATGTAGATTTGAAGTCTACCATGGACCACCATCATCCAGCCATCCAGATGTCCAGATGGCCAGATCTAAAGGCCGTCATATGAAGGACCATCATAGGCTTCAGTCAACGCATAGTTGGGAATCTGGCAAGTCAACATGGATCAAGTTCTCTTGGGCCCAGAATCTGCTTTTGACACCCTCCAAAATTGCTTTCTCAGGCCCAATATCTCTTTTCTCTATTCTTTTTATATTTTCTTTTTCTTTATTTATTCATTTAAATTATTTTTTACTAACACAAATTAATAATTCTTTTTATCAAAAAAATCAAAAAAAAAATATTTTCATCCAATTAGATTTAGGTTCATTTTTTATCAAAAAAAAATTAATTAATTAAATTAGTTTACTTAATTTTAGGTCAATTTTAATTATTTTGTAAATAAATTAAAATTAATTAGAATAATTAGGGTTTTTGTTTCTAACTTAATTCTATTTTCTTTTTCTCTTAAAAATAACCAAAAATATAAAATAGGCCATGTAAATTATTTTCTTTAATTAAATTAATTACTAATTAATTTTGTATTTAATTTAAAAACCTTATTCTTTTTCTTGAAAATAATTAAAAACAACAAAAATAATTGTTTCTTCTGATTAGGTTAGACGGAGTCAAAACCCTAATTCCCTTTCGTTCTCTATTCGTGCGCGCTTTATTTATTTTTACCATATTGATGTAATTTCTCACAAGATGTAATAGATTAATTAGGATTTTTCTCCTTTTCATTTATTGTTTTTTTTACGGGTTGTTTTTGGCTATGTAATTAATACCCGAAGCCTTGTAATAGCTTAGCTTTACTTTCTGCACTTTAAATTCCGCAAACTATTAACGGTTAGATGTATGATATTAGGGTTGCATGACAAGAATGTATGATAACTTTAAAACGGTTAGCAAACCCTAAATGTGCAAAGATAAATAACTTGAAAATTGAATCACTCGCACATGCGCACTCCTAGGGTATACTCCCACTTCGATTGCCTTCGTTAAACGATCATTAAGTATAGGGTATTTTAGTGGTCGCTCTTTTGTCTCAAAGATCAAAGTTGCCTCGGAAAGGTTGCCTCAGAATTGTTGCCTCGAATATTGATCTTAAGACATTAGGGTTATTACTAAGACGTCTTAACATTGCTTTAGTGATCGTACGTCCCTTTCGAATTGACCCTTAAAACTCCAACGATGGTGCTACCTACTCACTAATAGCAGGATAGCGCTGCCTAAAGGAAGCGAACATAGAACAAATCTTTTTTCGAGTAGGTAGATGCTAGTAGGTACTTGCTTAATACAAAACAAACTTTTCCACACTTACACTCCTTTTCATACAAAGTTTTCAAAAACACTTTGTAACACTCTTGAAGACAGAAGAAAGGGTTAAATCGAAATCAAACAAAAAATTTCAAATCACACAAACACAGAAGCAATTTTGAAAATGATGAGCAAGTACCTAAGAGCCCATATATGACTACGGATAAAAAGGATGCTAATACCTTCCCTTTCTATAATCTACCCCCCGTACTCAGAATATCTCGAAAAAGGAATTTTTTTGTGCTTTTTTCCTTTCCAGTTGGATAAAATAAAAGTCGGTGGCAACTCTTGCTTACCGCGACATTTTGCAAACACAAACGCAAAACACAAACCAGCATCCAAAACAGTTCCGGTTCTGCCACCCTATCACACATACATCATAGCATTGCATACAATTAACTCTTCACTTTTTGCCGGAAAGAATCAATCGACAGCATATTGTTATCAATAAATTTCCGATAGACAAATATTTTCAACAAGTCAAATACAGATCAATTCCCGAGAAAAGACTGGTCGACCATCTACATAGCAAAATATTTCCTTCAAACTCCTGCTGGTTCAGATAAATCTCTCAACGGTTTATTCTGATTCATTTCCAAATTCTTACTGGTTCAGATAAATCTCTCAACGGTTTATTTTGATTCATTTCCAGATTCTTATTGTTTCAGATAAATCTCTCAATGGTTTATTCTGATTCGTTTCCATATTCTTACTGGTTCAGATAAATCTCTCAATGGTTTACTCTGATTCATCTCCAAATTCTTACTGTTTCAGATAAATCTCTCAACGGTTTACTCTAATTCATCTCCAGATTCTTACTGGTTCAGAAAAATCTCTCAACGGTTTATTCTGATTCGTTTCTAGATTCTTACTGGTTCAGATAAATCTCTCAACGGTTTATTCTGATTTGTTTCCAGATTCTTACTGGTTCAGATAAATCTCTCAACGGTTTATTCTGATTCATTTCCAGATTCTTACTGGTTCAGATAAATCTCTCAACGGTTTATTCTGATTCATTTCCAGATTCTTACTGGTTCAGATAAATCTCTCAACGGTTTACTCTGATTCGTCTCCAGATTCTTAATGTTTCAGATAAATCTCTCAACGGTTTACTCTGATTCGTCTCCAGATTCTTACTGGTTCAGATAAATCTCTCAACGGTTTATTCTGATTCGTTTCCAGATTCTTACTGGTTCAGATAAATATCTCAACGGTTTATTCTAATTCATTTCCAGATTCTTACTAGTTCAAATAAATCTCTCAACGGTTTATTCTGATTCGTTTTCAGATTCTTACTGGTTCAGATAAATCTCTCAACGGTTTATTCTGATTCGTTTCCAGATTCTTACTGGTTAAGATAAATCTCTCAACGGTTTATTCTGATTCATTACCAGATTCTTACTGGTTCAGATAAATCTCTCAACGATTTATTCTGATTCATTACCAGATTCTTACTGGTTCAGATAAATCTCTCACGGTTTATTCTGATTCATTACCAGATTCTTACTGGTTCAGATAAATCTCTCAAGGGTTTACTCTGATTTGTCTCCAGATTCTTACTGGTTCAGATAAATCTCTCAACGGTTTATTCTGATTCGTTTCCAGGTTCTTACTGGTTCAGATAAATCTCTCAACGGTTTATTCTGATTTGTTTCCAGATTCTTACTGTTTCAGATAAATCTCTCAACGGTTTATTCTGATTCGTTTCCAGATTCTTACTGGTTCAGATTCTTACTGGTTTAGTTTAAATTTCTCAATAATTTATTTTGATTCTTCACCACCTACAATTTTCTCTGGTTCAGATAAATTGCACCAAGATTCATTCTGATGCTTCCCAGTCAATATTAATCCAAGATATCTTTTAGTTCAGTTTAAATCTCTCCAAAAGATGTTCTGATTCTTTCCAATGACATTCAAGACTTCTGCTAGCTCCAGTTTAAATCGACCAAAGGTTTATTCTGATTCGTTTTCTATTAAAGTCAAGTTCAGACTTGCTGTCAACAATCACCTTTGGATGGCATCTATAAGCCCATCTCCGACAACTCTCCATCATTTCTCCAAATGGCATCTATAATCCCATTCCCTACACAATCAACCAGTGCATCATCAAGTGCAAATTTCTGGGCACTTTAGTGTTCAATCATCTTCTACTTTCAAGTCGCGAACGACAAACACATCGATCTCACTTTTCAAGTTTAAGAAGATTGAACAGGGGCAGCTGTTGTACCCCAAAATTTTCCCTCCCATTTTTCACTCAAGATGCTATCCCTGGGTTTCTCAAACACTCAATTTGGCTCAAAAGTTGATCAAGCAGATTCTATTCCTAGGCAACCAGTCAGCAATTAGGGTTTTGCACTTCTCAAAGGAAATTGAGTCATCAAGGTTTCAAATAAATCACCATGTCTCCTCAAGGTTGTTTAAGTCTTCAAACCTCACATTGAAAGTTTGCCCAATCCATGGCCCAGATAAGTGCAAAGGCATTTGTGTGATTTTAAATTTTTTTAACCACAATTTTCTGAGGGTTGATGTTATTCTTGGAAGCATGTTCTGTTTGGATAAGGTATAAAGTTTAAGGCTCTCATTTTAAATAATCATGATTGTGGATTCAATTAATCAATTGGGTTGGAGCTTTTAAACATTTATTTTGTTTAAGAGTGCAAAATACATGATTTATCCTATCATATTGTGTTTGCTTAAAATGCAAGTTACCAAGCTAAGATGTTTTATTCAAAACATTCAATCAAGAATTGCAAAGTTAAATTAAAGCTCAAAGTTTTGTACAACAAATTTCACTATTACTCAAGTTTTGTGTTCATTACATTTTGTGGGTCATTCACAAATCAAATTACAAATGATTACAAATGGATTACAAGTGAAATACAAGTTAAATTTACAAGGAAAGAATTCATTCTTCTTCAAGACTCTTTGCTTCATCTTCAAGAAATTCCTCATTGCTAGCCATGGTCATCTCTTCATCTTGTCTTGCTTTCCATTCATTTGCTTGTACATGTAACAAAAGAAAGAAAAAACATTAGCAAATAATCAACATTGAAAATTCCAAGCAAAAATGATTTTCATCATTAGGGTTTACTTTTAGGAATCAAAATTTTGTTTGTTTTAATCACCATCCATTTCTCCCTATTTTTGAAAATCTCAAAACCTAGGTTTTGGTTCAGAAAAAAAAAGGGAAAAAGAGAAAATATACAAACTGGATAGGCAAGGAAGCAAAGCAACAGGCTGCAAACAGCAGCAGACAAATGCACAGCAGGCCAAACAAGCCCAATGATACTGCAACAATCAAACAGCAGCACAAGATGCAAGGCAATAGGCTACAAACAGCAGCAGTCACATCCAAGGCAGAACCAAACCTGCTGCAAACCAACAAGCAAATACAACAAAGGCTACAACAGAACAAAACAAACAATATGCAAGCAACAAGCCAAAGGGTCAAAGGCATCAAATATTGCAATACAAGTCAACATATCATCACTTTCCTAAAACCAAGCAAACCCTTCAGAAAATATATCAAAAGTAAAAAGTGCTTTATTTCATAAAAAGAGGAAAGAGGAAAGATATCACCTAGCCAGCCAATAATCTAAAGCCATGCCAAGACAAACAGGCTGTTATTACTACAAAGGCATGCTACAAAAACAGTCCAAGAAGACTTGCTCCCAAAGCATCCTTATGCTGCCCATAGCAGTACAAGACCTGTCCAAATTCTGCATAAAAGCATGTCAAAATAAACCACAGCAAACCAGCCTGCATTACAGTCCAAAAACCTGCCCAAACTTGCACCAAAATGGACATAGTTCAATCTGCACTCTAAAGCTCAAAGCTAGAAAAACCAAAACTGTCAAATTTCACAAAGTTTTTCCTTCTTATTTTCACCCTAATCTGATATCAAGGATACCACTGTTTTATAAAAAGAAAAGAGATTTCTCAAACAAAGGAGGTAGCAACATAATAGAACCAGAAAATATCATGTATCACAAAAAATAGAATCATCAAACATCAAAGAGCCAGAAACCAAAAGCCAACAGAACCATCAAAAACATCACAAAGACCATCACTGTAAAACCATCAAAGTATCACAAAACTAGAAGCCAACATAACCATCAAAGTATCACAAAACCAGAAGCCAGCATAACCATCAAAGTATCACAAAACCAAAAGTCAACATAACCATCAAAACATCACAAAACCAGAAGCCAACATAACCAGCAAAGCATCACAAAAACCAGAACCAACAGATTTCAGAGCATCAAAAACCAGAAGCCAAAAAGACACAGATTTTTCAAGTATCATCACCAAAAACCAACAACGACCCAATAACTCAGAAAATAGCAAAAAAATAATTCTCATCATTATCCTACCCAGCAATCGTCCCAACATATTCAGAAGAAGAAAAAGAGACTCAAAAAATACCGGAAGCACAGACTTCAAAAAAGGTCTGAAGCTTACAGTTTTGGAGAACACGGCCTCCGTTCTCCCATTTTCTTACATTTTTGTTTTTCCATTTTGCATGTTTCATCATAAATCATCGTCGTTCGCCACATCTTTGACCTAGGGTTTTCGTCCACCCCTCTTTAGATCTAGGGCTTTAGAGTAAGAATATGCAAAAATTAACCATATATTAGTAACTAGGGAGAGGAGATGATCAGATTGATGAAAGAAAAGTAGTGTTTGGAGACACGCCGCCGCCGTCACCGCCGTAAGGCGATTTCCGACGCGGCCAAGTGGTCTTCTCCGGTGAAGGCTCATAACAAGAGAGAAGAGAGAGCAGCGCATTAAGAGAGAGAAAAAGATATGAATTATGAGGTCTGGGTTTCACTTAGCTAATTTTGTTTTGTTGTTAATTACTCCCTTGGCCCAATCTGGTGGTGACACTTGTCACCACCCCTTTAATCATCATGAGGGATCATATGCATGCATCTCCATATTAGTCACTGATGCACCCTCATCATCCCTCCGTCTGTTCATCTATCATAACCCTTTCAGCACACCTTAGATGCACGCCCATGGTGCACCTCCAGGGGGCTGCTGCACCTGATCAGCCAGAGGCATTTGGGCCTTTTGATTTCTACACCCCCAGTTTTTCTCTATTTGCAGGCCCATTTCTAGCTTTGCCTTTATATTTTTTTTTTGTTAATATTATTTTCATTATTTGATTTTTATTTTATATTTCAGGATACATTTAAAAATTGCAAATAGGTTAATATTTGTTTTAAATAATTATTAACTTTAAAATAATTTTTGTTAGACATTATTAATTAACTCCTTAATTAATTTTATCAAATGAAAAAAGTTTTAACTTAAATAATTATTTAACGGTTTGGACTTGTATTGTGTGATTTAAATGTTTATTTTTTACTATCACCCTCATTCATTAATTTGTACCCCCCATTCCCGAAGCTCTGTAATAGCGTAGAATTTCAATTTCCTCATTTTATTGTTTTACTTATTACTGTATAGTAATTAGGCGTGTACGGAAAGATTTGAAATCAATCGCTAGATAAACCTAATTTCAAAGATAAAATTAACTCGAATCAAAAACACTTTTCACACGCGCACCTATAGGGTAACCTCGCTCGTTGCCTCGGAAATACAGTCATGTCCCTCGAATATGGTACACTTTAGCAATGACCCTTCTATAAAAAAGATCGTAGTCCCTCGATGACCCTCGATGTTGCCTTTGATAAAACAATCTCGTCCCTTATGAAAATTGCTAAAGCGTCACATAAGTTGCTTTCGATGACTGTAAAATTGACCCGCGCCTGTCCCTTTACATCCAACAATCGAGCTTCTTACCAAATCATTGGTAAGATAGAAACATCTAAAGGAGGAAGAAAAGAACACTTGATACCTTTCGAGTAGTTAGATTCGCTCCTAGTTACTCGCTTGCTCACGATAAAAACATTTTTACAGCAAAACTTTCATCTCAAAACATTTTCAAAAGACAATACCTTTTGTATACGTTCTTATAAAGACGAGAACCATTGAAAAATATCTTTCCAAAACATAATCCACAAACACATCTTTGAACTATCTTTCGAAACAAAACATTGTACGCTTTCTTATAGAAACGAGAACCATTACAAAGAGATTTTTCAAAACACTTTCAAATCCCACACCACAAGCACACTGTCAAAACAAAAGCAAGTGATCTAAGCGAGTAACTAAGAGCCCATGGAAAACCATGGATGTAAATGGTGCTAATACCTTCCCTTTTCATAATCTACCCCCCGAACCCAAGAAATAATCTCGAAAGGTCTTTCCTGTGCTTTTTTACCTTTCCTTTTGGATAAAAGAAAAGTAGGTGGCGACTCTTGCTATCCGCACAAATGCGATCAAAACGTAAAACACCAAGTCAGTTCTCCCACCGTATCACACACGGTATCAAGCAAGATTGGCCAGCTTCCTAAGATTCAAGTTCTGAGAAGGTTGACTCTGATATCAGTAATATTGCAGGGACTATCAAGATTACCCAAAGCGGAAGGATATTCTCTCCAGAAATTTCTCTCCCAAAAGCAGTTTCTGGATCTGTAATCATTCTTGTTTTTGTTGCTCCTCCAAAGGTTATTTCCAGTCCTACAATCATCTCTGCTAGTACTCTAACTGACAAATCTGATACAACCCCTATTATTACTCCTACTGACATTCCTGCTACCGAGTCAACTGAGACTCGAGGTAAAGGTATTCTGATTGAGCCTGTCCGGATGAAGGCACAATCATTGGCTATCCCTGAGACCTCCCGGAAAGAGATGGAGGAAATTCTAAAGATCATAAAAAGAAGCGACTACAATGTAGTTGAGTAACTGGGGTAAACTCCATCCAAAATTTCCATGCTGGCTTTAGTACTATGTTCTGAGGCGCATGCAAAGGCCTTGGTAAAATTCCTGAAAACTGCCCATGTACCCCAAGAAACATCTGCCGAGCAGTTCCAAGACTGCGTAGCCAGCTTGATTGCAGATAATGGTTTAGATTTTTTGGATTCTAATTTAACTCCAAGAGGGAGGAAGCATAATGAGGCATTGCATGTCTCAGTGGAATGCATGGGTACAACCTTGGCTCGTGTTTTGGTGGACACTGGCTCTTCTCTGAATGTATTGCCTAAAAAAGCTCTTGATAGGCTTGACTGTAAGGGATTGACATTGAAACCAAGCAACATAGTAGTGAAAGCCTTTGACGGCTCAAAAAGGATGGTGCATGGGGAAGTGGATATCCCTGTGATGCGGTGAGAGAATTGAATTGAGGTTTTGCGTTTAGTTTGCACTTGTGAGGTTAGCAAGAGTCGCCACCGACTTTTCTTTTATCCAAGAGGAAAGGTAAAAAAGCACACAAAAGACCTTTCGAGAATTTTCTCGGGTTCGGGGGGTAGATTATGAAAAGGGAAGGTGTTAGCACCCTTTTCATCCATGGTTTTCCATGGGATCTTAGTTACTCATTTAGATCACTTGCTTTTATTTGATTGTATGCTTGTGGTGTGGGTTTTGAAAGTATTTTGGAAAGTTTCTTTGTAATGGTCCTCGTCTCTATAAGAACATATACAAAGTTTTGTTTCGAAAAATAGTTCAAAGAGGTGTTTGTGAATCGTGTTTCAAAAAGTGTTTTGAAAAAGAGGTTTTGTAATGTTCTCGTCTCTATAAGAACATATACAAAATGTTTTATCTTTTGAAAATGTTTGGAAATGTAAGTGTAGGTGTGAAAGTTTTTGTCGTGAGCAAGCGAGTAATTAAGAGCGAATCTATCTACTTGAAAGGCCTTAAGTTGTTCTTTTCTTCTTCCTTTTAATGGTGCTATCTTACCATCAATTTGGTAAGAAGCCCCATCTTTGGAGGTAAACGGACAGGCGCGGGTCAATTTTACAATCATTGAAGGCAACTTGTGAGACGCTCTAGCGATTTTATAAGGGGCAAGATCGTTTTATCGAAGGCAACATCGAGGGTCGTCGAGGGACTACGATCTTTGGTCATAGAAGGGTTATTTGCAAGAGTGTCTCGTATTCGAGGGACATGATTGCATTTCCGAGGCAACAAGCGAGGTTACCCTAGAGGTGCACGTGTGAGAAGTGTGTTGATTTCAAGTTATTTATTCTTGGATTAGGTCATCTAGCGATTGATTTTTGAATCTTGCCATACATGCCTAATTACTACACAGTATATAGAAAGCAATAAATTGCGGGAATTATAATTCTAAGCTATTACAAAAGTATCCGGGAATGGGGGTACAATTGTTACAAATGGGGATGAGTCACATAAAAATAGCAATGTCCAAATATTACAACCAAATTGAATTGTTGTGCGATTTAATATAAAGCTATGACAAATTATGAAATAAAGAAATCAATAAAGTATGAAATGCATGTATTTACTTGAAAAGAGAGAAATAAGATCTATTCTAAAAAAAGATTAAAATTTTTATTATTATTATTCCTTGTATTTTACTAATTATGAGCTATCTTTAAAGAAAGAAACTAAATTAAATTAAATGTTTTTTTAGTGTTTTTATTAAGTGTAAGAAAATTAATAAAAAGAAAATGATAAAAGAAAACTAATTAAAAAAAAAATCAAATTAATTTTACAAAATGAAGTTTTAAAAAACATTATTAGCATATTATTAACACAAAGAAATAAAATAAATTAAATTAGATTGAAACAAAAACAAAGTGAAAATGGGCTTAAGGGTTTAAAAGATACCAGGCCCAAATAAAAAAAGCTTTTCTTGCTCCAAATAAAAAGGAAACAAGGCCAGAATGAGGGGGGAGGGGGGCGAGCTATGTGCGTATGGGCTTTAGGTTTTGTGGACAGACCCGGCCCAAATCCTTAACTCTGTCCAAATTGATTAGGGGAACAAAGAAATTAGGGTTTGTGGGTTCTTTTGCGCTCACAACAGCTCCGCTCTATTCCGTCTCTCTCACTTCTTTCTCACTCGTTCATCTTTCTCACTCTGTCCCTATCCGTCCCTGATTCATGAATGAAATGATTTTTTTTCTGGAAGACCTAGGTTCTGAAGTGGAATTGGTGTCTAAGGGTTTGAGACGCATTTCCTAATCTTCCTCTCGCCTCAAGTTGCCGGAGCGCCTCTCCTCTCTCACTTCCTAAATAAATGCTAATGATTCCGTTCTTGAAAGGTAAAGTTTTGGTTTTAAGCTTAAACGATTTTTTGTTGTTGGTTCTGTCTTATTCACGTTTTCTGTTAACCTATTGTGCTATATGTTTGAGATGCAGTAAATAGTTTGACAAGAAACATACCTTTGGAGCTTTTCTGTGAGAGGATAGTGAGATTTGGGATGAGATGCTCCCTGGTGACGGGCTAGGCAGGGAGGAAAAGATGATGACGAAAAATGCACGCTTTTGGTGCTTTTTCTTTGTCTATCTTCTTTACTGAATAAGGATGATGTTTGTTTCTGACTGTTAGATGTTGTTGGTTAGTTTGAAGATTTGTTTGAAACTCTGTGATTGTTCTAGCTTGGAAAACTATTTTTGGACTTTGGAATATTGTTACTGGTTTGAATGTTTTGACAGGTCTTATCAGTTTGTGAAAGCTTTGATATTTTGTGGCTTTGTATTGAAGATGGTTTTTGTTAAAAGTTTGGTTTGAAGTGTTTTTTTTTTATTGTTGGTATTGCTGAAGGTTGTTTAAAAATTGTTATGTCTTGTTGTTGAAATGGTTTGGAACTGGTTATGCAGTTTGGAAGTTTTGAAAACTGGTTTTTGATAGTTTGGTATATTTTGATTCTGAGTTTTGTGAGTTTGAGTTGTTGAAGGTTATTTGAAATTGGTTATGCAGTTTTAAGCTTTTTGACAATTTGATGAGTTTGCAGGCTTGTTGGCTTTACAGTTTGCAGGCTTGTTGGCTTTACAGTTTGTAGGTTTGAACTTGTTTTTGAGAGTTGGTTTACAGGTTTTGGCTGTTTTGAGAGTTGGTTTTTTTTATGCAGTTTTGGTTAGGCTTTGTGAGTTGGTTTTTGCTATGCAGTTTTAGTTAGGCTTTAGAGGTTGAAGGATTTGAGTTACAGGTCTTTTAAATTGGTTCTGCAGTTTTGGGATTTTTTTTTGACAAAATGCTCTCCTCCTTCTTACAGTTTCTCTGTTGTTATATCTTGGTTTCTTTTTTCTTTTTACAGCCTGTGGGCAGGATGGCCAAGTTGTACCTTTTATGCAGTTCCAACATAATAGGTGATATCTTTTTTCTCTCTCCTCTCTCAATGATAAAAGCAAAATGTTTTTTCTCTGTTTTCTCTGAAAAGTTTTCCAACTCTAGGAAAATGATGAAAGGCTATTGAAAACAAACCCTTTTCTTGTTATTTGGTTTACCATATTGCTGTACTTTTTTCTGCTATGCTACTGTCTAGTTTGCTGCATTGTACTTGTCTTGTTTAGTTTGTAATGCTTTGCTTAGTTTGCCTTGGGCAATTTGCGCTCCTGCTGCTGTCTAGTTACTGCATTGCACTTTGTTTTGTTTAGTTTGTAATGCTTTGCTTAGACAGCTTGCTGCATTGTACTTGTCTAGTTACTTGCCATTGTTGCATTTGGACAAAATTGCTTTGCATTCTTTTTTATTTGGACAGCTTGCATTTTTATTTTTATTTTTGTGAACCAAGAAGAGTAATCTTCTTGTGATTTTCAAAGAGAAAAATAAAAACATGATGAATTGAAAATAGCTCTCTGATTCCAAATGTCAAACTTTAATGATGAACACATTTTATTTTTCTTGAAAATTCTTACTCATGTCCAATTAACTGTACTGATCAATTTTCTTTCTTTTGTTTTTCATGTGAGCGCAAACTGGATGGTGACAAAGCAGAGGAAGCATGAGACTTTGTGGCAAGCATGGAAGCAATAGAAGCTTAGTCATCCTTAGGCTTAGCCTTTTCTTTGTAACTTAGAGAGAAATACTCAAACAATTGTACTAATTCATTTTTTTCAAATACAATAAGTTGTAAAACTTAAAGCATAATAAATTGTATTGTAACAATTTTTTTGAAATAAATGAAAAAGCCTTTATGAGATAATCTGATGTTTAATAAAACCCATTACTGTTAGTAATTTGTAATTGTCTCTTTGTGTCTTCACTGATTCTTTAAGATTCCTGATTAAAATAACTGAAACTGCATTCCAATAATTCCAATCCAGATAACTTAAACTCCAAGTAATCCAATAACTCTGTAATATTGCAATTGTAATCCAATCAAAAATACGCACTGTGTATTTCATAAACAAACAAATGTTTATTCCATAAACAAGCGAATATTTTTTAAAAGACGCAAGTTATCTGGTTAACCTGAATCAAACAAACACTGCCTTTTTCAGTAAATTTGAGAGAGCATGAAAACATGTGAAAATCAATTGAATTTTTGAGAACTTAATTTTTTCTGAGAAATGCGAGAAAAACCCTAATTCTTGATTTACTGCCAAGGGAGAAAATCTGTCTGATCGATTCCTGAGCCAATCTTAAATATTTGAGAAACCTTAGGGTTGCGCTTTTCTTATGAAAAATGGGAGGGAAAATTTTGGGGTACAACAGCTACCCCTGTTCAATCTTCTTGAACCTGAAGAGTTAGATCGGCGAGTTTGCCATTTGCGACTCGAAGGTAAAAGATGATTGGACACTAGAGTGCCCCTAAATTTGCACTCGTCAAAGTATAGTTGAAGGAATGGGCTTAAAGATGCCATTTGGAGATGTGACAGAATCTTGTCGGAGATGGGCTTAAAGATGCAATCCAAGAATGTTTATTGAATTGTAAGTTATAGGTCAGAAGAATGAGCGCCAGAATGGTATCCGTGTCTGGAGCATCTCTGAGCTAGGGATATGAATAATAGAATAGCATCCGTGTCTGGAGCCTCTCTAAGCTGTTTTCTGAATTTTAAATTTGAATAAGCAATAGAATAGCATCTGTGTCTGGAGCATCTCTAAGCTATTTTCATGATTGAATCTGAATAAGCAATAAAATAGCATCAGTGTCTGGAGCATCTCTAAGCTGTTTTCTGAGCTCTTTGAATAAGCAATAGAATAGCACCCGTGTTTGGAGCATCTCTAAGCTGTTTTCATGATTGTATATTGGTAGCTTGTTAATCTTATCCTGAAAAGGGTAAAACATTAGCTGAAACACAAAGTTATGTTGCATGAAATGTATGATGCAATATATGTGCTTTATCAATGTTTTATGATATATGAATGTAATGTATGCGCATGTAAGCTGATTAGATGTCATGCTGAGGAAAATAAATCCTTGATAGCTGGAGATAATAAAATCTTTGACTGCCGCCGGGGAAAATAAATCCATAGCCACTGCTGGAGATTCAAAATCTTTGACAAATCGCGGGGATTATCAAAAACTCGACAACTTCTGTGGGGATGTGAGAACCTTTCACGACTTTCCTGGGGATTACACGATGAGAATCCTTACTCGGCTGGGGAATAATGGAAAACTCTAGAGATCTCTTCCGGGAATCAAACAAAGGAAAACCTTGATTTGCTGGAGAATAAGGAAGGCTCTGATGGCTTTGGCGGGGAACTGAGAATGAGAATCTTCATTCTGCTAGGGGAATTTGTGTTAAGGAGTCAAGAACGAGAATCTTCGATCTGCCGGGGATTAAAAATTCTGACAAATTCGTGCTGGCGAGTAATGAAGACTATGGCAACTTCACTGGGGAATCAAGAATGAGAATCTTCATTCTTTTGGGGAGTAAAAACTCTGTGGGGAATAGCTATACTGTTGGGGAGTAGCTATCCTGCTGGAGAGTGAGCTCAGGACTCTGGGGAAAAGCTTATTCCTGTTTGGAAAAAGTTCAGGAGTTTGGGTTGTATGCCACTTTAAGAATGAGAATCTTCATTCTATTGGAGATATCAAGAGCTTGGGTGTGTGCCAATTTAAGAATGAGAATCTTCATCCTGTTGGAGATATCAGGAGCTTGGGTGTATGCCAATCTACTGGGAGTCAAGAATGAGAATCTTCATTCTGACGGGGATATCAGGAGCTTGGGTGTATGCCAATTTAAGAATGAGAATCTTCATTCTGTTGGAGATATCAGGAGCTTGGGTGTATGCCAATATACTGGGAGTCAAGAATGAGAATCTTCATTCTATTAAGGGTATCAGGAGCTTGGGTGTATGCCAATATTCTGGGGAATTATCCTCGGTTGGGGATAAAAGTTAACTGTTATCTGGTTGATTCTCAGGTTTTAAGATAACTTGCTGGGGGAATCTGGAGAAACTGAATGATTTCCGCTGTGGTTGATAGTTTCAGCTTCGCTGGGGATTGGTAGTTGGTAGTCTTATCTCCGCTGAGGATCTTAATGACGTGCTGTAGAGATTGTGTATGGAAATGGGCTTAAAAATGCCATTTGGAGAAACATAGGAGAATCGTCGGAGATGGGCTTGTAGATGCCATCCAAAGGTGATAGTTGACGGAAAGTTTGAACTAGATCTGAAACAGCAAAATCTGGAAGTGAATTAGAATAAACTGTTGAGAGATTTATCTGAAACAGCAAAATCTGGAAGTGAATCAGAATAAACCGTTGAGAGATTTATCTGAAACAGCAAAATCTGGAATATCCTCAATTGGAATAAGAATCAGAGAGATCTTAGTGTCGATCTGACTGAGCCAGAGAAGGTCTTGACTTAACTTTGACTAGATAAGAATCAGAAAAATCTTAGAATCAATTTAACTGAGCCAGACGAAAGTCTTGGGGTATCTTCAACTGGAATAAGAATCAGGGAGATCTTAGTGTCGATCTGACTGAGCCAGAGAAGGTCTTGAATTAACTTTGACTGGATAAGAATCAGAAAAATCTTAGAATCGATTTAACTGAGCCAGACGAAAGTCTTGGGGTATCTTCAACTGGAATACGAATCAGGGAGATCTTAGTGTCGATCTGACTGAGCCAGAGAAGGTCTCGACTTAACTTTGACTGGATAAGAATCATAAAAATCTTAGAATCGATTTAACTGAGCCAGACGAAAGTCTTGGGGTATCTTCAACTGGAATAAGAATCAGGGAGATCTTAGTGTCGATCTAACTGAGCCAAAGAAGGTCTTGAATTAACTTTGACTGGATAAGAATCAGAAAAATATTAGAATCGATTTAACTGAGCCAGACGAAAGTCTTGGGGTATCTTCAACTGGAATAAGAATCAGGGAGATCTTAGTGTCGATCTGACTGAGCCAGAGAAGGTCTTAAATTAACTTTGACTGGATAAGAATCAGAAAAATCTTAGAATTGATTCAACTGAGCCAGACGAAAGTCTTGGAATATCTTCAACAGATGCCGGGGAAAATAAGTCCTGGACTTCTGTTGAAGGGGAAAGTTGAATGAACTACTATATGGTCGTGGTCCAGGCTTCATAGTTTAAATTTTGTGAAAATTTGATTGCATCCTTCCTGAAAGGTAAAGGTCAGTTGCATGACATATATCAAACAAAGATTTTCTCAAAATAAATGAGATTGCGTTGTATGATGTCCTGATGTACGGATGTGTAATGTTTTCAAGACGACCTCTCGCTGGGGAAAATAAATCCCGAATTGGTGATGGAGAAAAGAGTTGAATTCTTTGTTTCCGATAGTGAAAAATCTGGCGACTTCAATGGGAAAAATTCTCAGGAATTCTTGAGGTCGACTTAGCTGGGAAGAGGTTATCAAAGATTTGAAACTCTGGCTGGGAGCCATCTTATGAGAAGGATTTTGGAGAGATTTCTCACTTCCCCAAATAGCGAGTGTTTATGGCTTTGCCAGGAAATGTTTGACTGTATGTATCCCTTTGTTGGGATTGCGTTCAATGCCCCAAGTGACGGTGATGGAGACTTACCCCTGGCTACTCTGCACTTTGAGAGATTTCTTGAAATCTTGACTGGACTTCCCCAGGTGTACTGGACAATGACATCTCATGCCCCCTTGTTGATAGGAGATTTTTGCAACGGAAGTGTCATCCCACTTGAAGTGATTTTGTTCACTGAGAGAGCTTTCGTTCATCGGATATTCACTGTGTGAATTTCTTTGCTATCAAACAAATAGCCATATGCAAACAATGATATTCAAATAATGCAAAGTTTATGCTTGTCTTGAAATTTTGAAAATGCGTTTTTTAGCAGAAAACTTTTATAAGAAAAATTCAACTCAAGATTTAGAGCAAAGCCTTATAGGAGTCAGGATACCTTTTGTAACAGTATGCTTTCGAACTAAACCAGACTTCAATTAGGACTTTTGAAGGGTTGTAACGTGGCTTGGTTCACGGTTTTAAGAAACAAAGGATAAAGGCTCAAAGTATATTTGTACCCACCCGCTTTTCGTGATATTCTTCAGTCCTAAACTCAGTTAATTGTGCGTTTGAACTCCAATTGAGTTTGAAATGACATTTTGGAGATGGTTCAAACAAGTTAAGTTTGTTGGAAGGCAGACATTTTTGCAACATTATTTTTGTTGAGGATTTGTAGTGACCTCTTTCTTTCGATTTATTATCCCTAATTTTGGCCTGACTGTTCCTGTTTTTTTTTTTAAGATTTACAGCCAGCGGGATGCCCCAGTTTTCTTAAGTCTCTTTTGTAGGTTTCGACTCAGTGGGCTTTTCTTTTTTGAGAGATAGTGACTGCTTATGTGATAGGGAACCATCACCATCTTTTGATTCCAAAGGAATGTTTTTGATGTCGTTCATTGTATTACAAGATGAGAGTTTACGACTTTATCGCGTATTTGAATTAACTGAGAGACTACCCTGCCCCAGGTTTTGATTAAAAGGATTCAATTTGTGTTAAAATAGAAAACTTCTACTTCTTTGGCTCGAAAGGGTTGACTAGGGATTATCTTCCTTATAACTCCAGTGTTTGGGATTTGAAATAAACGCCAGTACATCGTCAGCAAGGTCTGTCCAAAAGCACACTGTATGAGATTATGGCATTGTTTTCGTCATCCTCCCTCTAAAGGTTTGTGTCATAAGAAAAATAAAAGCATAGTTTAAAAAATAGTGAAAACGAAAAGATGAATTCAAGACAAGCATATGCAATGCATTAATGAAACAGAGTTTGACATTAATAGATAATTGTTTGAATAACAAAAGAAATTACAATTGGAAATTCAAAATGAACAGAAGCCTCTTAGTTCAAACTTGTCATTTCAAGTGGAGGGCCCTTAGTGGAAGATCTTCATCTGGCCATCTTGTGTGAACTCCAGCGTTGTTTCTTTAATCAGATCTTGAATTTTGTTTCTCAATGCCCAACAGCTATCGGTGTCATGTCCAGGACTGTTGGAGTGATACGCACATCCTGCATTTGGATTGTACCCTAGAGATGATGTGTTGGGATGCCAAGGGGGTCCCTTAATACAATCATCTCGACTTCTAACAAGCGTTGCAGCACTTGGGATAATGACATGTTAATCTCAGTAAAGTGTTTTTCATATGTACTTTGCTTACGCTGATTATCCTGTCGACGTTGGTGAGGTTGTTGTTGGGCTTGTGACCCTGAAGCAAACTGGGGAGGTTTTCTCTCGGCTTCTTGTCTCAAGGGAGGCTGAATGATGACTTGATCTTCAACCTTAATTGTTTGCCCTATTTGGTTACGTCCATCTAGATGAAGCTTGTTGATGAGGACCTTTAGCTCCTCTTGTCCTTGTGCCAAGTTCTGGATGAGAGCCATCTGGCCCACCAGTTATCCCATCATCTGGATTTTCATTGTTGCCATCTCAATCTGTAGCCCTTCCAACTGATCATTCCTGACGCCCCCCGGATTCCCTATGACCATGCCCCTAGTTAGGAGATATTTCACTTCTTCCTGCCCTTTGGATAGGTTCAAGAACATCTCTTGAAGTTGAGCGTTTTTAGCCTGAATGTCTTTGATAGTCTTCTCTAGAGCCATCCCTACTGAAATAAATAGTAGGAAGATAAAGAGATATGAAGAGGAGAAACCTGTCATGATATGATGCGTGGTATGTGGATGCATGTTTTCAAGGATCTCGTGGGGTAAACATAAAAAAAAAGTTAGAAATTGAACATCTTTCAACATCTTGGATTGGAGAGCTTTGTATCGGTGGACGTCTTTCCACGAGAATCAAGCTCACCATGTCGAGTGGGTCATAGCCTTTGATTCAAGTTATTGTACTTGATCTTTGACAGTGTTTGTTTAGAGGAAAATGAATCCTCTTGCCCTTTGGTAGACGTCTGGTTCAACGTGACCCTGCATCAAAGACCCTCGAGATCCTTGAAATGATTATTGAAAATGCTATGGTATGATGTTTATGATGTTATGTACAGATATGCGAAGTAAGAAAGTTTATATACAAATAATCATATTCACACAAAGCAGACAAGTCCTTAGGTTTAGGCTTGCATGGAGTTCGTAGGTAAGTACCCTCTTGAAGTCTAGTTGGCTCAACCTATCCTAGAAATAGCAATCGGGTTCTAAGGAGCTTAATATCACTGGATGGTTTCCTTGTTCATTGTTTCAATTTAGCCTCTTACAGGCGACCGAAATATTCCAAGGAAACAACCCTCAATGAATGTAGTATCGAGTATCAACCAATTTTCAGCTCTACACTGAAATCGATCATCTCACTACGTCCTAATGGCCAAGTTGGTCAAGTAAGGTACTAAGGTCAGTTGATGCTTCAAGACACCATGCGACGGCTCCGTACTCTCCTTGATTCAACTCAAGGGTTACCGGTACCAACCAAAGTGCCACATCAACGTAGCTACTGCTTCAACCATGTCGGTATACCCCACACAGTTCCCTCACAGTTTATTGCTACTTACCTAAAAGGTGCCCCCAAATCCGGGTGTAGGATTTAAAATAAACCCAAACAAGGAACCAAAAATGTAAAGCATATAAATCAAACAAGATAAGCATGTAAAGGTGATCTAAAACCCTAAGGTAACCCCACTTTTAGATAATTCCCCAACAGAGTCATCAGTTCTGTGATGCGGTGGGAGAACTGACTTGAGGTTTTGCGTTTCGTTCGCACTTGTGCGGTTAGCAAGAGTCGCCACCGACTTTTCTTTTATCCAAGAGGAAAGGTAAAAAAGCACAGGAAAGACCTTTTGAGAATTTTCTCGGGTTCGGGGGGTAGATTATGAAAAGGGAAGGTGTTAGCACCCTTTTCATCCATGGTTTTCCATGGGCTCTTAGTTACTCGTTTAGATCACTTGCTTTTGTTTTATTGTATGCTTGTGGTGTGGGTTTTGAAAGTATTTTGGAAAGTTTCTTTGTAATGGTCCTCGTCTCTATAAGAACATATACAATGTTTTGTTTCGAAAAATAGTTCAAAGAGGTGTTTGTGAATCGTGTTTCGAAAAGTGTTTTGAAAAAGAGGTTTTGTAATGGTTCTCGTCTCTATAAGAACATATACAAAACGTTTTATCTTTTGAAATTTTTTGGAAATGGAAGTGTAGGTGTGAAAGTTTTTGTCGTGAGCAAGCGAGTAATTAAAAGTGAATCTATCTACTCGAAAGGCCTTAAGTTGTTCTTTTCTTCTTCCTTTTAATGGTGCTATCTTACCATCAATTTGGTAAGAAGCCCCATCTTTGGAGGTAAACGGACAGGCGCGGGTCAATTTTACAATCATTGAAGGCAACTTGTGAGACGCTCTAGCGATTTTGTAAGGGGCAAGATCATTTTATCGAAGGCAACATCGAGGGTCGGCGAGGGACTACGATCTTTGTTCATCAAAGGGTTATTTTCTAGAGTGTCTCATATTCGAGGGACATGATTGCATTTCCAAGGCAACAAGCGACGTTACCCTAGAGGTGCACGTGTGAGAAGTGTGTTGATTTCAAGTTATTTATTCTTGGATTAGGTCATCTAGCGATTGATTTTTGAATCTTACCATACATGTCTAATTACTACACAGTATATAGAAAGCAATAAATTACGGGAATTATAATTCTAAGCTATTACAAAAGTATCCGGGAATGGGGGTACAATTGTTACAAATGGGGATGAGTCACATAAAAATAGCAATGTCCAAATATTACAACCAAATTGAATTGCTGTGCGATTTAATATAAAGCTATGACAAATTATGAAATAAAGAAATCAATAAAGTATGAAATGCATGTATTTACTTGAAAAGAGAGAAATAAGATCTATTCTAAAAAAAGATTAAAATTATTATTATTATTATTCCTTGTATTTTACTAATTATGAGCTATCTTTAAAGAAAGAAACTAAATTAAATTAAATGTTTTTTTAGTGTTTTTATTAAGTGTAAGAAAATTAATAAAAAGAAAATGATAAAAGAAAACTAATTAAAAAAAGTCAAATTAATTTTATAAAATGAATTTTTAAAAAACATTATTAGCATATTATTAACACAAAGAAATAAAATAAATTAAATTAGATTGAAACAAAAACAAAGTGAAAATGGGCTTAATGGTTTAAAAGATACCAGGCCCAAATAAAAAAAGCTTTGCTTTCTGCAAATAAAAAGGAAACAAGGCCAGAATGAGGGGGGTGCGAGCTATGTGCGTATGGGCTTTAGGTTTTGTGGACAGACCCGGCCCAAATCCTTAACTCTGTCCAAATTGATTAGGGGAACAAAGAAATTAGGGTTTGTGGGTTCTTTTGCACTCACAGCGGCGCCGCTTTATTCCGACTCTCTCACTTCTTTCTCACTCGTTCATCTTTCTCACTCTGTCCCTATTCGTACCTGATTCATGAATGAAATGCTTTTTTTTCTGGAAGACCTAGGTTCTGAAGTGGAATTGGTGTCTAAGGGTTTGAGACGCATTTTCTGGTCTTCCTCTCGCCTCAAGTTGCCGGAGCGCCTCTCCTCTCTCACTTCCTAAACAAATGCTAATGATTCTGTTCTTGAAAGGTAAAGTTTTGCTTTTAAGCTTAAACGAATTTTTGTTGTTGGTTATATCTTATTCACGTTTTCTCTATTAACCTATTGTGCTATATGTTTGAGATGCAGTAAATAGTTTGACAAGAAACATACCTTTGGAGCTTTTCTGTGAGAGGATAGTGAGATTTGGGATGAGATGCTCCCGGGTGACGAGCTAGGCAAGGAGGAAGAGATGATGACGAAAAATGTGCGCTTTTGGTACTTTTTCTTTGTCTATCTTCTTTACTGAATGAGGATGATGTTTGTTTCTGACTGTTAGATGTTGTTGGTTAATTTGAAGATTTGTTTGAAACTCTGATTGTTCTAGCTTGGAAAACTGTTTTTGGACTTTGGAATATTGTTACTGGTTTGAATGTTTTGACAGGTTTTATCAGTTTGTGAAAGCTTTGATATTTTGTGGCTTTGTATTGAAGATGGTTTTTGTTAACAGTTTGGTTTGAACTGGGTTTGAAGTGTTTTTTTTAATTGTTGGTATTGCTGAAGGTTGTTTGAAAATTGTTATGTCTTGTTGTTGAAATGGTTTGGAACTGGTTATGCAGTTTGGAAGTTTTGAAAACTGGTTTTTGATAGTTTGGTATATTTTGATTCTGAGTTTTGTGAGTTTGAGTTGTTGAAGGTTATTTGAAACTGGTTATGCAGTTTTGAGCTTTTTGACAGTTTGATGAGTTTGCAGGCTTGTTGGCTTTACAGTTTGCAGGCTTGTTGGCTTTACATTTTGCAGGTTTGAACTGGTTTTTGAGAGTTGGTTTACAGGTTTTGGTTGTTTTGAGAGTTGGTTTTTGCTATGCAGTTTTTGTTAGGCTTTGTGAGTTGGTTTTTGCTATGCAGTTTTGGTTAGGCTTTGGAGGTTGAAGGATTTGAGTTACATGTATTTTAAATTGGTTCTGCAGTTTTGGGATTTTTGTTTGACAAAATGCTCTCCTCCTTCTTACAGTTTCTTTGTTGTTATATCTTGGTTTCTCTTTTCTTTTTACAGCCTGTGGGCAGGATGGCCAAGTTGTACCTTTTATGCAGTTCCAACAAAATAGGTGATATCTTTTCTCTCTCTCCTCTCTCAATGATAAAAGCAAAATGCTTTTTCTCTGTTTTCTCTAAAAAGTTTACCAACTCTAGGAAAATGATGAAAGGCTATTGAAAACAAACCCTTTGCTTGTTATTTGGTTTACCATATTGCTGTACTTTTTCTGCTATGCTACTGTCTAGTTTGCTGCATTGTACTTGTCTTGTTTAGTTTGTAATGCTTTGCTTAGTTTGCCTTGGGCAATTTGTGCGCCTGCTGCTGTCTAGTTACTACATTGCGCTTTGTTTTGTTTAGTTTATAATGCTTTTCTTAGACAGCTTGTTGCATTGTACTTGTCTAGTTACTTGCCATTGTTGCATTTGGACAAAATTGCTTTGCATTCTTTTTTATTTGGACAGCTTGCATTTTTATTTTTCTTTTTGTGAACCAAGAAGAGTAATCTTCTTGTGATTTGCAAAGAGAAAAATAAAAACCTGATGAATTGAAAATAGCTCTCTGATTCCAAATGGAAAACTTTAATGATGAACACATTTTCTTTTTCTTGAAAATTCTTACTCATGTCCAATTAACTGTACTGATCAATTTTCTTTCTTTTGTTTTTCATGTGAGCGCAAAGTGGATGGTGACAAAGCAGAGGAAACAGGAGACTTTGTGGCAAGCATGGAAGCAATAGAAGCTTAGTCATCCTTAGGCTTAGACTTTTGTTTGTAACTTAGAGAGAAATACTCAAACAATTGTACTAATTCATTTTTTTCAAATACAATAAGTTGTAAAACTTAAAGCATAATTGTAGCGGTAGAAATGTGCAAGACTAAGCCATTGGATTGACTAGACTTTATACAAATCAAAATAGAAATCGCCATCGCGCTTTATTGTTTCCAAAGGAATGGGAAAAGAGTGAATAACCCAAAAGAGGGGGAAAGATTCAAGGTAAGGGGGTTGGTTATGCAAAGGGAAGGTATTAGCACCCTAAACATCCACGGTACTCCGCAGGAACCTCTTTGAAAAATCTGTATATTTTGGCTATAAAAAATGTGTTGTATATAAAATGGATGGTGGAGGTGAGAAAAGAAATATTTTTATGATTTTTGCACCCGCCGCGGTTGCGAACCTTTAGTGCCTGCATACCACCTTTCGTGCAATAGGGGATCAGGGTACACGTAGTTCATCTTTTAAAAATTTGAAACACAAGTGTGTTGGTTGATTTTATGAGATAAGACATCATTGCAATTGTCTGTGTGAAAAACATACTTACTACCCACAATCATGAGAAAGGAGAATTTGCATCATCTCAAAGTGGAGGATATGGCTTGGATTTTAAAATCAACAATGCCTTACTCAACACCCAAGTGGAAAATATCTCACTTCACTACATATTGTAGAAGTATAGTTGTTTGCATCACTACAAGGATTGACAAGAGTCTAATCTTTTGAGAAAAGTTTAAAGATAAAAGCCAAAGTGGCAAAATGGTTTGAAATGAGATTGATTGACTTTTAGTCTTCTCACAAAAAAAAGGTCAAGGTATTATTAAATTGATTGAAATTTATTTATGAAAATGTTTTGAAAATGCATGGACCTAAGTCCAAGTTTATTATGAAAATGTTTCAAGTTTCAAAACAAGAAGAGTTTTTTTTAAAAGGAGGGAGAAGATTTTTGAAATTAAAGAAGATGGGAGGAGAAGAAGAGGCTATCCTAAAGCATAAGGTAAAAGCTAGGGATAAGAACCATCTAACTAACATGAAGCCGATACTTGACATTATGAGTCAATGTAGAATTCCCATTCTTTAGATTGAAATCAAGCAAGCAAAGATACTAGACCTCTTGAGAGAATCAAACTTCAAGTGTATTAAGTCTTCGCAAAAATTGGGCAGAGTAACGGCTGTATACGGGTGAATTCCAGATTACAAACAAAGATCGTAATCTCAATAACCTGCACACAAAACAAACAAACAACCCAATGTCTTGAGGTAAACCTCAAGAACTCCAGACAAAATATCAAATAAAGTCACAAAGTCTCCAAGATAGGCCAAGGTCTCTAATCCTAAGTCCAAGAAGTCCATCACTCCATAATGCAAAGGATAGTAACCATGTAGTCCAAGTATCATTAAAGTTTTTTTTATGGTTCATGTTGATTATTAGGTGTCTTTAAAATGAAAAGAAAAGCTCAAGTGAGCAAAATAAAAATGACATAAAAGTAAATGCTCAAGTGAGCAAAATAAAAATGACATAAAAGTAAATGCTCAAGTGAGCAAAGATGAAAATAGCATGAAATGTAAATGGTACATAAAGCATAAAAATAAAAGGGCATAAAGTAAAGTTAATTGTTAGTAATTAGTGGTTAGTAATTAGTGGTTAGTTGGATGACCATCTTGAAACTTGTATTTGGAACTCATTAGGGGATTGGTAGAACCAACGCCTCTACACAATAAGTTGCATTTGCTTTTTGTCAAGTATATCATCCATTTTGGAATTCTCACAAGGCAACATGTAATGATCAACGATGTTTAAATGATCCGCGTTGACCAAAGGTGTTGTAGATCCATCAGAAGATTGGTAGAACCAAAGCCTCTACACGATGAATCTCAAGGTTATTGGATCAAAGAGATCAAATTAACATACTTGGGCTTGCAATCATAAGTTTAGGCCACTAATGATCATTTATTTGAATCGGGACAAAATTTAGTGCTATGTTAAGCAATCGTAAGTGAACTTATGTAGAAGTCGCACCTATTTTAAGGCCGGTCAATAGCAATCTATGTACTTCATGTTTGGATAAATGATATAGAGATCACCATCCCTTAACATGTAGCACAATTAAAAAAGAAAGGGATAAGATGAAGAGGGAGGGAAATGATAAGCTAATTTGGATCACCATTTCAAAATTCTTTCATCTTTAAATTCAACCACTCCTCTAGATGGATTAAAGCACTAAACATATCATTAATCCAAAGCACCAAAAATGAATTAAATAATTCACTCTTAGGTAGATTTGAATTGATGAACATTTATCCAACTTCATCTACATCACAAAGTCCATTGAGTTTAAAGACAAATTGGACATTTAAAATTGGAATCCAAACCAACAATCAAAAGGAATGAGTAGAAAAAGCATTTTGGATCAAAGCTGCCCCAAAACAAGGCAAAAAATACATTCTGTTCTGGTGTAAATCGATTTACATTACTATGTAAATCGATTTACACAGTATTATTTTCAAAAATTTGTGCAAAATCGTGCTGTGTAAATTGATTTACACATAGTGCAAATCGATTGCACACAGAACAGCAGCCAAAAACAGCATTTTAAAAGGCCAATTTCTTGTTCAAACTTTCCATCAAACACCTTATGATCATGGATCCAATTGAGCACGAAAATTCCATCAAATTATGAGAAAATAACACCATTGGAATCATAAAAGAATGCTCAAAGAATCAATCCCAAAGATCACCAAGAGATCACATTGTGAAAGATGAATTATCCAAACTTACCAAAGGTAGATCTAGAGAATTATCAAAACAACTTCAAGAATTTGCTTCAATTCAACCACAAGAATTAATTGACCAACTTGGATGTAGAGAATTGATGGAGAAAAGTGTTTGGATGAAGGTTTAGCTCAAAGATTAGTATGCTTCAATGCAAAGCTTACTAACTTTTTGAAAATGGAGCTTTGAGTGAATTTGGTAGAAGGAGAGAATTGAGAGATTTTTTAGCAAGGTGGATTTGGCTATCAAAAGCTTGCAATTTGAATGAGATGAGGGCTCTATTTATAGATTTTTGAATTGGGATTAGTGGTAATTTGGTAATTGATTCTTGGAGCCAAAATTTGAATTAATGATAACTCTTTCAAAAATTAGAGCCAAAATTTGAATTAATGATAATTCTTTCAAATATTAGAGCCAAAATTTTAATTAATGATAATTCTTCTTAAAAATGAAAGATTGGCACTAAAATTTGAATTAATTATACATCTTTCAAAAGTGAAGGAAAATTGGAGCCAAAAAAAAATTGACAAGTTTAAAATGCTGATTTTTTCAAATTTCGCTCTATGCAAATCGATTGCACTATATTGCAAATCGATTTGCACAATGTATTTTTCCAAAAATTGTGCAAAATTCACTTTGTGCAATCGATTGCACTCTAGGAGCAATCGATTGTACAGTGAAAAAAAAATGAAATTTTTTAATTCTTTTTTCTTTGCAAATAGAAATTTTAGGAAAATAATACCAGAAATCCTTATTTGTCAGATGCTTCGACTTGGTACCTACAAAACAAAAATATACAAAGACAAAGACAAATATTTTTTTGTATTTTGATTAGAAGTTAGTCAAATACACATATACAAAATACACAACCAAGGTGCTTGGAGATTCCTCAAGAGCAAACTTAAAGATAGGAAAAAGAGGAAGAACCAACCCTAATGTGATCTTGTTAAGATCGAGTTGATATGATATGATAGAGGAATCTTAGGGGGAAAAATTGGGGTACAACAATAATAAATTGTATTGTAACAATTTTTTTGAAATAAATGAAAAAGCCTTTATGAGATAATTTGATGTTCAATAAAATCCATTATTGTTAGTAATTTGTAATTCTCTCTTTGTGTCTTCACTGATTCTTTAAGATTCCTGATTAAAATAACTGAAACTGCATTCCAATAATTCCAATCCAGATAACTTAAACTCCAAGTAATCCAATAACTCTGTAATCTTGCAACTGTAATCCAATCAAAAATACGCACTGTGTATTTCATAAACAAACAAATGTTTATTCCATAAACAAGTGAATATTTTTTAAAAGACGCAAATTATCTGGTTAACCTGAATCAAACAAACACTGCCTTTTTCAGTAAATTTGAGAGAGCATGAATACATGTGAAAATCAATTGAATTTATGAGAACTCAATTTTTTCTGAGAAATGCGAGAAAAACCCTAATTCTTGATTTACTGCCAAGGGAGAAAATCTGTCTGATCGATTCCTGAGCCAATCTTGAATATTTGAGAAACCTTAGGGTTGCGCTTTTCTTATGAAAAATGGGAGGGAAAATTTTGGGTTACAACAATCCCCATAAAGGTTGGAACCCAAACATTTGACTCAACTTTTTATGTAATGGATATTCGCCCTTCATATTCCTGCTTGCTAGGCCGACCATGGATTCACAATGCTGGCGCTGTTACTTCTACGTTGCACCAAATGCTGAAATATCAAATTCAAGGGAAAATCATCACCGTTCATGGAGAAGAAGAGTATATGATCAGCCATCTCAATTCCTTCAGATATATGGAGTTAGATGGTGAATTTATTGAAACTCCATTCCAGCACTTTGAAGAAGTCCTGCAGGATGTGGCAGTAACCAAGGTTGTGTCTCAAGTTCCCAAGATCACAAGGCCTCCACTCAGGATGTCATCTTTAAAGGACGCCAAGGCAGTGATAGAAGAAGGTGGGTGAACTATCTGGGGACAACTCTCAAATATCCCATACAAATCTGATAAGTTTGGCATGGGTTTCACTTTAGGTGCCCAAAAGGTTATACGTCATGCTCGTGCCGGAGGACCACCATTGTAGATCAGCAACCGCGAAGTCAATACGGTGGAAGATGATGAAGATAACTACTACCTGGAGGATTGGATTTTCCCAACTTTCAATGGAGGGCTCAACAACTGGGAGGCTAGAGATTTCGTCCCGATCACTTTTATCCCACAATAATTTGTCTTTACATTTTGTTGGATATGTAATATTAAAACAATTCAGACTCTTAAAACCTCGTGTCTTACCCGAGGCACAATGGTCCATTTGTAAGGGTTATTATCCCATTTCCATATGACATCAATGAATCATGGATGTTTTTGCATACAAACTTTGTGCTCATTGTTTTTCTTTTTAAATTTTCATTTCTTTCAAAGATAGTTATACTCTTACACACACTCACACTCACAGTGTATGTCTACATCCATTCGGGATCCCATAGGTAACGGTTCTGCTATGGCCTTCCGTGACTCTGAAAATCTAATCTACCAAGCTGAAGACGAAGGTGAGGAAGATTGTAAAGTACCAGGAGAACTTTCCAGATTGCTACAACAAGAAGAGAGAACCATTCATCCCCACGACGAACCAGTGGATACAATCAACCTAGGTACGGAAGAAGACAAAAGAGAGGTCAAAGTGGGTGCCAATCTAAAACCCAATATCAAGGAGCGTCTGATTCAGTTGCAACACGAGTATGTTGAGGTCTTTTCCTGGTCGTATGAAGACATGCCAGGACTTAATGCAGACATTGTGGTACATCGTCTACCTACAAGAGAGGACTGCCCACCCGTAAAACAAAAGGTTCGGCGCATGCGACCAGACATGTCGGAGAAGATTAAAGCTGAAGTTATGAAGCAATTCACACTGGATTCTTGGCCATCACCTCTTATCCGCAATGGGTTGCCAATGTTGTTCTCGTGCCCAAAAAGGATGACAAAGTGCGAATGTGTGTGGACTACAGAGATTTGAATAGGGCAATCCCTAAGGATGATTTCTCGCTTCCCCACATTGATATTCTAGTTGACAATACAACACAGCATAAAGTGTTTTCCTTCGTGGATGGTTTCTCAGGTTACAACCAAATCAAAATGGCGCCTGAGGACATGGAGAAAACAACATTTGTCACACAGTGGGGCACATTCTGCTACAAGGTTATACCATTTGGACTGAAGAATGCGGGGGAAACCTATCAGCATGCCATGGTGGCCCTATTTCACGACATGATATATCACGAAATAGAGGTCTATATGGATGACATGATAGCTAGATCTTAAACAGAAGAAGAGCATCTTGATCATTTACAGAAATTGTTTAAGAGGCTAAAGAAATACAAGTTGAGGTTGAACCCAAATAAATGCACATTTGGAGTAAGGTCTGGTAAGCTCCTAGGTTTTGTCGTCAGCAATAAGGGTATTGAAGTAGATCCTGCTAAGGTGAAAGCAATACAAGAGATGCCTTCTCCTCGTACCGAGAAGGAAGTCAGAGGGTTCTTGGGACGTTTGAACTACATTGCCAGATTCATTTCTCACCTGAAAGCTACTTGTGAACCAATCTTCAAACTACTGAAGAAAGATCAAGTAGTCAAATGGAATGATGAGTGCCAAACTAATTTTGACAAGATCAAAGAGTACCTATAAGAGCCTTCTGTTTTGATGCCACCAGTCAAGGGAAGACCATTGATCATGTATCTGACCGTTTTGGAAAACTCAATGGGGTGTGTCCTGGGACAACATGACGAGTCTGGCTGAAAAGAGCATGCTATTTATTACCTGAGCAAAAAGTTTATCGACTGTGAAACAAGATATTCACTGCTCGAGAAAACTTGATGCACTCTGGCATGGGCTGCTCGCCAGTTAAGACAGTATATACTGACCCATACTACCTTGTTGATATCTAAAACGGATCCAATAAAATACATCATGAGAAACCTGCTCTCTCTGGGAGAATAGCGAGATGACAGATGATCCTGACGGAATATGACATACAGTATACTACCCAGAAAGCAATAAAGGGTAGTGTATTAGCTGATCACCTTGCTCACCAAGCTGTAGAAGACTACCAGTCCATGAAGTTCGAATTCCCAGATAAAGACATCATGATGGTAAACAACTATGAAGAATTCAGACCATATGACGAACCTGAACAAGGATCCCGATGGACCCTGGTTTTTGATGGGGCATCTAACGCACTCGGCAATGGTATTGGTGTTGTACTCATATCTCCTGAAGGTTGTCATACTCCCTTTACTGCAAGACTCTGCTTCAACTGTACAAATGACATGGCCGAATACGAAGCGTGCATCTTTAGTCTCAAAGTTGCCATAGACTTCGGGATCAAATCTTTGAATGTATTCAGAGATTCAGCTTTGGTCACTAGCCAGATCAAATGGGAATGGGACACCAAACACCCTACCCTTATCCGTTACAAAGAACATGTTTTGACATTGCTCCCACATTTTGAGGAGATTACCTTTGAGCATTTCCCGCGAGAAGAAAATCAGCTAGCAGACACACTAGCCACAATGTCATCTATGTTTAAACTTAAATGGGATAACGAGGCTCCCCAGATCACCATTGAACGAAGGGATGATCCAGCACAATGTCAGGAGATTAATACTGAAGAAGTACTGGACCAGCCTTGGTTTCACGAAGTCAAGAGGTATCTCGAGGCTCAAGAATATCCAGAAGGAGCTTCAGTAAACGATAAGAAATTCTTAAGGAGATTCTCTGCTAATTCTTCCTTAGTAAGGGCATTCTTTACAAACGCAATCATGACTCTGTGTTACTTCGTTGCGTAGACAAGGTTGAAGCCGAAAGGATCATGGCTGAGTTATATGAAGGAACTTTTGGAACCCATTCCAGTGGGCATACGATGGCAAAGAAAATCCTACGGGAAGGCTATTACTGGTCTACCATGGAAGCAGATTACTATCAACACTCTCTAACCTACCATAAGTGTCAGATCTATGCTGACAAGGTGGATGTACATCCGGTTCCTCTGAATGTCTTGACGGCTCCTTGGACCTTTGTTATGTGGGGGTTTGATATGATTAAAGAAATCAAGCCAACAGCCTCCAATAGACACCGCTTCATCCTAGTGGCCATTGACTATTTTAAAAAGTGGGTTGAGGTAGCCTCTTTCGTTTCCGTGACCAAGAATGTTGTAGCCCAGTTCATCAAACAGAATCTCATCTGTCGGTACGGTATCCCGGAGAGGATCATTACAGACAATGGTACAAACTTGAACAATACTATGATCACCGCCTTGTGAGAGCAATTCAAGATCCAGCATCAAAATTCTTCCCCTTACAGGCCGAAGATGAATGGTGTTGTCGAAGCCGCGAATAAGAACATTAAAAAGATCATACAGAAAATGACAGTCACATACAAAGACTGGCATAAGATGCTACCATTCGCTCTCCACGGGTATCGTACCACAACTCGCACATCGACCGGGGCAACACCCTACTCTCTGGTATATGGCATGGAAGTTGTCTTGCCTATTGAGGTCCAGATCCCCTCTCTGAGAATTATGAAGGATGCAGGGCTGAATGAAGAAGATTGGATTCAGACTCGACTTGATCAACTGAACTTAATTGATGAGAAAAGGCTTACTGTTTTTTTCCATGGTCAAATGTATCAAAAACAGATGATCAAGGCTTTCAACAAAAAGGTCAGACGCCAAGTGTATCAAGTTGGAGATCTGGTGTTCAAATGTATCATACTGCCGCAAGGTGATCCCAGGGGAAAATGAACTCCTACCTACGAATGACCATTTGTGATCAAAAACATATTCTCTGGTGGAGCAATGATTTTGACCACCATGGATGGCGACGACCTGCCACACCCTGCGAACGCAGACATAGTCAAAAGATACTACGCATAAGAGACCCGCTAGGTTGACACACCTAGGAAAAACAAGGGCATCCTGGAAAACCAAAAAGGTTCGGGCAAAAATTAGGGATAAAACAAAGAAATATGTACACCCGGCAAGTTGAAAACCCGAAAGGGCGACTTGGGCAAAAAAAGGGTATCCCGATGGATTGAAAACCCGAAAGGGCGGTCTAGGAAAAAGTTAGGGAATTAAAGCGTATGACTATATCCCATTGGATCACTGTACAGACAACTTAACAAACTCAGGTTCTGATCAATTCAATCATCTTCGGACGAGGCAACAAATAGACAAGATGCTTAGAGATACGAAGGCTATAGCAGAATGGGAATCCCATGGGATTATTGCACATAGCTATCTTTTCTTTGTATTAAAATTTTCATTTTTTATGACAGCATTCTCTTACTAGAATGTTTGTCTCATTGTACAAAAATACTTACTCAAATTCAATACAAAGATATCCCTTTGAAAGTGCAAAACTACCTATTTTTTCTTTATTCTTGTGTTTTGTTTACAAAAACGTCCAATGAGTTATTTTTGAACATATGCATTTGAACATAATTACTGTTTACAAATAAATAAAATAAAAGACAATCACTGATGGCTTTAAGAGGTAGGGAAATCTCTCTAAGCTATTTCCATAAATCCCCCACCGTATGTAGTTTAATCCCCAGCAGAACAAAGCTTCCAATTATCAATCCCCAGTAGAAGTCGTTAAACTTTTCAAGATTTCCCAACAGGATTTTACAAGCAGTACACGACATTTCCCTTACAACAGAGTTTATTTCTCTAAGTGGAAATTCATCAACACTTCAACTTCACAACATGAAGAATTACATTCCATATCCTCAGCAGCAGTCAGGGATTTATTTTCCCCAATCCAACAGCAGTGTAGCAGATTAGCTCACATATGTTAGAACATAATTTGGTTCTACATCCCAGCAAGAGTTTTGATGATAACAAACACATGATATAAATAACAAATATGCTCGCTAATAAAAAGTATCTTTACATGCAGGATGTTCTGATGTTAAAAAGATGTTCTGATGCAACGAGAAGTTCTGCCAGAATATCACCATAAGTTCTGATTATGCGAGCACAGAAGTTGAGAAGACAATGAAAGATTCAGACGCATCAAATATGCATGACACGCTTATATGAAGAAGTTCTAATTGAACTTCTGAATGCACTAGCGCTGCGTAACAGAATCTATGATACTTTGATGTGAAAAATTCTGATCAAGCTGTAAAGAACTCTCAACGGTAATATTCATCCTCTGATGTGAGAAGCTCTGAAGCGTTACAACTCCATCAATGCAAGATCATAAGTAACTACTATAAACAGACAAGGATCTCCTGATTTGGAAAGCTCATTAACGCGTGTGATGGACATACCAAAAGTACCTTCTTATGTCACCATTGCAAGACCTATATAAAGCAGACTAGAAGAAGATTTCATGATGATGAACAACTACGCTCAAAAAGAAAAACTCACGTGAAAAGTAAACAACGCATCTATCAATCTTCATCCTCATTGTTCAATATTAAATTGTGTAAAACATCACAAGTTTGTGATACTGTTTATTAGAAACATCATTGTACACTTTTATTCAATTAACTGTTTAGTGAATTTCCTTGAGAAAATCGGGTTGCGGTTTTGGACTCAAGAAGACTTTAACATTTGTTAAAGTAGAATTGTAATCAGGTTGGTTAGTGAATTAAGTCCTCGTTGGAGAGAGGAGGAATCACCTTGGCGGGTGGACTGGAGTAGTTTGAGATTAAACGAACCAGGATAAAAATACTGTGTCATTGCGCATTTGATTTCAAGTTTTCAATTCAACCCCCCCCCCCTTCTTGTGTTTTTCACTTCTTCAATTGGCATCGGAGCTCCTGGATCTGGGTGCAAACACTTAACCGTGTCAGATAAAGATCCAAGGGGGAAAACACTATGATGGGAACAAGTCAGAACATCAGCAGCAACCCTCCAATATTTGGCGGTGAAAATTTTGACTACTGTAAGGATATGATCAGAAGTTTCTTCCTAGCCTATGATGCTGACCTCTGGGATATGGTAACTGATGGATACATACATCCTGTTGATGAAAGCGGTCAGAAGATTCACAGAAAAAGGATGACAGATCATCAAAAGCAAGACTTCAAAAATCATCACAAGGCCAGAACGATTCTCTTGAGTGCCATCTCATATTCAGAGTATGAGAAGATCATAAACAGAGAAACAACTAAGAACATGTTTGATTCTATGAGAATGAAGCATGAAGGCAACTTGCAAGTAAAAGAAACCAAAGCCCTTGCGCTCATTCAGAAGTATGAAGCCTTCAGAATGGAAGAAGACGAAACCATTGAAACAATGTTCTCTAGATTCCAAACTCTGGTGGCATGACTAAAGGTGCTGGAAAAAGGGTACTCAACTGCTGATCATGTAAAGAAGATCATCAGAAGTTTACCAAAACAATGGAGACCAATGGTCACGGCTCTCAAACTGGCAAAAGATCTGAACATAATATCTCTAGAAGAACTTGTCAGCTCCCTCAGAAGCCATGAGATAGAGTTAGAAGATGATGAGCCTCAGAAGCAATGTAAGTCTCTCGCTCTGAAATCTAACAAATATGAAACCAAAATTTTGCAGGCAGAAGCAGAAGCAGAAAACTCTGGAGAATCCTCATCAAAAGAAGACGAACTATTTTTTCTATCCAGAAGAATCAATCAGCTGTGGAAGCACAGGCAGAAGAATTTCATAAACTCCAGAAGAACAGGAAATGACTCTGAACAATCTTCTAGACACAGAGAATCAAGTAACAAAATCATTACCTGCTATGAATGCAATAAACAAGGTCACTACAAAAGTGATTGTCCAAGGTTTCAGAAGGAGAAGCCCAAGAATAAGTTCTTCAAGGAAAAGAAGAAAAGCCTCATGGCAACATGGGACGATTCAGACACCTCTGAAGTTGACTCAGAGTCAGATGATGAAAGAGCAAACATAGCTCTCATGGCAAACATGTTAGAAGAAAGTGAAGCTTCTGGTTCAGACTCAGAATCAACACTAAAGAGGTATTTTCTGACTTCACTGTTAATTTTTCTAAAGCTGAACTTGCAGAAAGTCTGAGTGAGATTCTGGAAAGGTATCAGCAGCTCAGAGTCAAATTCAAGAACCTGAAAAAGGATCTTGTTTATGACTCTGAAGAAATCGAGAGTCTGAGATTAGAAAACTCTGAGTTAAAAGAAAATATTTCAAAACTAGAAATGATTTACAAAACTCTCAGAAGGAAATAATCTCAGAGGATCCCAGTAATGCTGATAAGATCATAAAGGAATATGATCAAAGCTTTCAGAATTGTTTGGCTAACAACATAGATAGAAGCAAAATGGTTTCAATGATCTATGGAGTCAGCAGGAGTTGCAGAATAGGTATAGGATACAAAGGCAAAGAATACCAATCTAATAAAGTTAAGGATTTGGTTATCAAACACACTCCTCTCTATTCTCACTTCACCACTGGGCAAACACATGATATAAAACATGCTGGTAAGGCGTTTTATACTAAACCAAAATTCAAACAGAATTTTGGAAACTCTAACAGTCATGGACCCAGAAAGATATGGGTACCAAAAGACAAAATCATCTATGTTGAAGATATTTTTAATAGCAAGGTTGGAACTCCAGTATTAACACATGGACTCTGGATGCTCTCTACACATGGAGGAAAGAAAGCATATGTTCCAAAGCCTGGAATTTAAAAAGATTCGCAAGTTTCAGAGGCTATCAGAAACAGAAGATTACTGGCTCTGAAACTAGTTAAAACATGAATGGAAATACAGCATTAGAAACAGGATGTCACATTGTTTCAAGCACTTCTATCAGAGCAAGCCAATCAGAGTCTTTACCACTTTTTGATTCTTGACAAAAAGGGCGAGAATGGAGAATATTTTGACTCATAATCAGAAGATCGTCAGGGAAGTACTTTATTTTCTCGTTAGCTGATTACTCTACTCATGGGGAGCCTTCCTTTTAATTTTTGTTCTTTATATTCCATCAAAATATACTAGTTTTTGTCATCATCAAAAAGGGGGAGATTGTTAGAACATAATTTGGTTCTACATCCCAGCAAGAGTTTTGATGATAACAAACACATGATATAAAGAACAAATATGCTCGCTAATAAAAGTATCTTTACATGCAGGATGTTCTGATGTTAAAAAGATGTTCTGATGCAACTGGAAGTTCTGCCAGAATATCACCAGAAGTTCTGATTATGCGAGCACAGAAGTTGAGAAGACAATGAAAGATTCAGACGCATCAAATATGCATGACACGCTTATATGAAGAAGTTATGATTGAACTTCTGAATGCACCAGCGCTGCGTAACAGAATCTCTGATACTCTGATGTGCAAAATTCTGATCAAGCTATAAAGAACTCTCAACCGTAATATTCATCCTCTAATGTGAGAAGCTCTGAAGCGTTACAACTCCATCAATGCAAGATCATAAGTAACTGATACAAAAAGACAAGGATGTCCTGATTTGGAAAGCTCATTAACGCGTGTTACGGACATACCAAAAGTATCTTCTTATGTCACTGTTGCAAGGCCTATATAAAGCAGACTAGAAGAAGATTTCATGATGATGAACAACTGCGCTCAAAAAGAAAAACTCACGTGAAAAGTAAACAGCGCAGTTATCAATCTTCATCCTAAACATTCAATATTAAATTGTGTAAAACATCACAAGTTTGTGATACTATTTATTAGAAACATCATTGTACACTTTTATTCAATTAACTGTTTAATGAATTTCCTTGAGAAAACCGGGTTGTGGTTTTGGACTCAAGAAGACTTTAACAGTTGTTAAAGTAGAATTGTAATCAGGTTGATTAGTGAATTATGTCCTCGTTGGAGAGAGGCGAAATCACCTTGGAGGGTGGACTGGAGTAGTTTGAGATCAAACGAACCAGGATAAAAATAATGTGTCATTGCGCATTTCATTTCAAGTTTTCAATTCAACCCCCCCCCCCCCCCCCCCCCCCCTTCATGTGTTTTTCACTTCTTCAACAAATGCATATATCACATCCATATATCATAAACATTGATGACACAAGTGCATTATACCATGCATTTCATGAAACAGGACATTGCATAGGATAAGGTTAACAGCTACCATTAACAATGTTCAAAGTGTTCAGATACGCTCCAGACACGGATGTTATTCTGATACTAATTTAGATTCCGCTTTCAGATATAGTTCAGATACACTCCAGACACGGACTTCATTCTGATACTCATTCAGATACAGCTTTCAAATATAGTACAGATATGCTCCAGATGCGGACGCCATTCTGATACTCATACAGATTCAACTTTCAGATACAGTGCAGATACGCTCTAGACACAGACGCCATTCAGATACTCATTCAGATTCAACTTTCAGATACAATGCAGATACGCTCCAGACACGGACGCCATTCTGATACTCATTCAGATTCCACTTTCAGATACATTTCAGATACGCTCCAGACATGGATGCCATTATGATACTCATTCAGACTCAGTTTTCAGATACATTTCAGATGCGCTCTAGACACGGATGCCATTCTGATACAGCTTTCAGATACAGTACAGATACGCTCCAGACGCGGATTCCATTATGATACTTATTCAGAGTCAGCTTTCAGATACAGTTCAGATACGCTCCAGACACGGACGCCATTCTGATACTCATTCCTTCGGCTTACAAATTACAATTCAGCAATCACTTTTGGATGGCATCTACAAGCCCATATCCAACAACTTTCTATCACCTCTCTAAATGGCATTTTTAAGCCCATTCCCTCAACCATCACATTACCGAGTGCAAATTTTTGGGCACTCTAGTGTCCAATCATCTTCCACCTTCGAGTCACGAATGGCAAAACTGGCCAATCTAACTCTTCAGGCTTAAGAATATTTAAAGGGGAAGCTATTGTACCCCAAAATTTTCCCTCTCACTTATCAAGAATTTTCTCACAAAATCTCCTTGGGCTCAAGACTGCACTAGGGTTTGATCAGCTCAAAGTACCTCTTTAAGCACTGGTGACCAAAATTAGGGTTTGAGTTAGCACAAGGATTTTTGAACTTCTAATGCCCCATACAAATTTCATAGATCATTTTGGACCCCCAAGATTACTCGTGACAAGTTTCAAGCCTTGGATCACATTTTTTATCAGTCAATTGAGCAGTTGACCTAAAAATCAGTTGTATTGGGGGAAAAGTCAACTATGGCCAATTTACAGTCAAACTTCATAATTCTTGATCCACATCAACATTTTAGACTCATATGTATCATTGATCAAGTTTGGACCATAACTCCTCAAGAAATTTGATCAAATCTCCAAAAGGGCAAAATGGTCAAAATTAGGGTTTTGACTGGGAAAGGGCAATTTCTTATTTTTGACCTAGCAAATGATCAATTGGTTCAAGGCATGATATAAAGAGTCCAATTGCATCATTTTGACCTAATGACATGGTTCAAAGCATTGCAAGTCCATTGGATTGACAGATGAATTTTGCAGTCAACTGATCAAAAGTCAACTCTATACTGAAAAGTCAAACATTGACTTTTTGGAAAAATTCAAGTGCCAAAGTTTACAATTCATCAAAACATGTAAAAATATTAAGCTTATTCATCAAGAAATCAAAAGTTAAGATTTCATTTTGAAAAGTCAAAATTTCTAAACTTAGAAATTTTTCTAAGTGTTGGAAATTTCATGTTTTTTCATAACTTTGACTAAACTTTTCACCATGATATAAGATGATTCAAGAGAAACTTCCAACAAGAAAGTTGTAGATCTCCATTAAATCTACAACTTTGCTTTAAATAACTCCTTCCAAAAATTCTTGGATCTCAAGTTATAATTTTATGAACATGTGGTCATGAAACTAAACACTTAGTGAAATTTTACCCTAACTTGGTCAGGATTTTGACCAAACTTCATGGCACTTTTTCATATAGTTACAAGGGGAATCTTCAAAAGAAATTCAAATATGGGTTGTAGAGAACATTGCAAGCTTTCCAAAATGTCTAAGAACTCTTTGAGATCATTCTTGAGTAGGGAGAATCGAAGAGATGAAGTTAGGGTTTTATCACTTTAATTACAAGTCATTTTAGTGATGAACAAAATTCAAATTCAAACCATGTTGCATAAACACTACTTTGCAGGCCTCAAACTTGTTAGGAACTCTATAATTAATGGTTTACACAGCTGTTAGACGCCTCACTTCAAGCATTCAATGCATGGACATGCTTTTTATCCATTTTTGGAAGAAAGGTTACATTGTCATTTTGATAAAGTGACTTTTTGTACAAAACTTGTTCTTGAGCCTTGCACTTGTTCTCTTATGATTAAACAGGTCCTATAACTAATGAGAAACGTTTCAAACACTTACAATCACCCATCCCATTCTTGTACCTCTCCTTGAAACTTGTTTCCCTCTTTTCTTCAAAATCAAGTGACCTAGCCAAAAGCTAAGAACTTGTACTTCTGACTTGCCAATGCACTCAAACACTTTTGTTTATACATACACAAACCATTTAACACAAACACACGAATGCTCAAGCCTTGAAAGAACCTAGAACTTAGAATCACAATTCACACTTCCATTTTCATACAAACTGACCAAAAACTTGAAACTCATAATCTACTCGTACGTTTCTTGGCCTTTTGGATTCCAAAGTTTCTAAATATCATATAGAGTTGATCCCACACCCTATTTTAGAACTGTAACACCATTAACACAATCCTCCATTTTCAAAAACTCAGCTCTGCACATTGACTTCTCCAGACCATTTCATCCATCATTTGTTCAAGCTAATCAATACATTAGCTTCCTAGGACCTCAATGAAGCTAACCTGATCATCACCATCACTTGAAACAAGCTCAAACTCAAAACACGGTTTCCAGTTTTGAGGTAAGTTTTATCAACTTGGAACTCTTCATACAGGCATCATCAATGATTTATTTGTGAATAAAACATGTAGATATCATTACCCTAAAGCTAACCATGTCCTTAGTTTTCATTAATTTTGCTTGAGCTTAGAGAATTTTGAAACTGAAATTTTTGAGATTTTTAGGGTTTAGATTAGGGCCATTAAAATTCATGCTTATCTTTGATCTATAGTTTTAATGCTTTACATTTCTGAAACCGTGAGAAAATTTACTACAAGTTTCATGTTTACAGTTTTCATTTTTGATGAGAAATGATCAAGTTACAGTTGGTGTGGCCGGAGGTTGAAGATGAAGTCATCAGGGCGCGTTTTGCCTTACATATTTATTGTTTTGCTTATGTTAACGAATGTATAGCCACCCCAGTGGTAGAAGCGTGCGCCTGTAACCTTTGGGGCCCGGGTATTTGTCTCAATGGTACCCTTTTGCATTTTTTACACATTTTTCATTTCTGACTTTCATTTTTACAGGCGCTGGGCCTTCCTTTGGGCCTATATGTTGTTTTTCTTGTTGCAGACCTCCCTGTTGACTAATGGCAACCCTGGCCCAGTTTATTTTTGTTTCTTTTGTTTTCTTAATTATTTTTTTATTAATATTAAAAATCCTAAAAATACAAAAATGATAGATTTATATTTTAACTTAGTTTATTTTATTTTTTCTCACAAAAAATATTTTTATTAACTACACCTTATTTATTTTTACTTATTATCTTGTAAAATTTAATTAAAACTAAGTTATTTGTTTATTTTATTTTACATCAATTAAAATATATTTTTAATATAATAAAAGGCCAAAAATATTTTTATAATGCTATAAATATTTTCAAGACAAAAATACCAAAAAAAAATACTTTTTCTAAACTTATTTTCTTTTGATTAATTAATAGAACTAGGGTTTTATTTAAAAAAAATTCTTAAACAAACTCTTTTATTAATTATTTTTCTTTAAATTAATTATATTAAGACAAAATCCTTTTTTTCCCTAAAAAATCAAACACATATCCATTTACTTCACATTTTGCATTTTTGTACATTTATTCATTTTATACTTTGTATTTATTTAATTTCTTTGTACGTTGATACCAATTCAATATGGTTGTAATAGACTAACTAGGTTTACATTTTTGCAATCCCCATTCAATTTGTACACCCCCTCCCACAAATGTTGTAATAGCGTAGTAACTTTAAAATTCCGCAATTTATCGATTTTATATGCAAATGATAGTAATTAGGATTTACATGGAAAGACTAAAATCAACACTTAGAAAATCCTAATTCAAGACAAAAACAAGCATGAAAACAATACACTTGCACACAAGTACTCCTAGGGTAAATCCACTTGGTTGCCTTATACAAAATGGCCATATTACACATGTGAAATATCTTAGCAAAAACAAGCAAATACAAGATCATAGTCCCTCGATGACGCTATCTAAGTTGCCTTTCAAATGATCTTAGTCCCTAAAGAAAAATTCTAAGATACCTTGCAACATTGCTAATCATGGTTATACGATGACCCACGCCCGTCCCGTTATCATCCAAAGATAGGGTTACTTACCAAATCAATGGTAAGATAACAATGTCAAAGGAAAAAGGAAATGAACATGAAAGACTTTTGAGTAGGTAGAATGCTCCTAATTACTTGCTAAATTTAAAACAAACATCCTTGCTATTTTCAAAACAATCAACCTACACTTTCAAACATCTTACAAACTTGAAAACATTTTCAAAAGATCAAACATCTTTGCATACATTCTTACGAACGAGAATCATTACAAATATTGCCTAAAAATGGCCTCTTTACAAAATACTTTCAAAAAACCACACCAAGCACAATTTCAAACAAAAAGAAAGTGATCTAGCAAGTAACTAAGACCCCATAGAAAACCATGGATGAAAAGGGTGCTAATACCTCCCCTTTTCATAATCTACCCCCCGAACTCAAGAAATAATCTCAAAGGTCTTTCCTGTGCTTTTTCACCTTTCCTTTTGGATAAAAGAAAAGTCAGTGGCGACTCTTGCTAACCGCAACATTTGCGATCAAACGCAAAACCTTCAAGTCAGTTCTCCCACCGTATCACACTTATGCTCAAGAAATGGATGAAATCTTAAAGATTATAAAAAGGAGTGATTTCAAGATAGTGGGGCAGTTGAGGCAATCCCTTTCCAAGATCTCAATGTTACCTTTGCTGCTTTATTCTGATGCCCATTCCCGGGCATTAATAAAATTCTTAAAGAAGGCTCATGTCCCTCATGAGACCACAACTGACCAATTCGAAAATTGTGTGGCAAGCTTGATGGACGACAACGGTTTAGGGTTCTCGGATGCTGATCTGACACCACTTGGAAGGAAGCATAACAAGGCCTTGCATGTTTCTGTTGAATGTAAGGGGAGTACCCTAGCACATGTTCTGGTTGACACTGGATCTTCTTTAAACGTGCTACCTAAGGGGGCTTTGGATCGGTTAGACTGTGAAGGACTGGTGTTGAAACCGCGTGATATCATTGTGAGGGATTTCGATGGGTCCAAAAGGACGGTTCATGGAGAGGTGGATCTCCCGATCAACGTGGGCCCACGGATTTTCAACTCTACTTTCTACATCATGGACATTCGTCCTGCTTACTCATGTTTGTTGGGTTGCCCTTGGATTCATGGAGCAGGGGCAGTAACATCTACCCTTCACCAAAAACTAAAATACCCATTCAAATGGAGGATCACCATTGTTTGCAGTGAGGGGGAGTTCATGGTAAGCCATCTCAATTCTTTCAAATATGTGGAGATGGATGGAGAATTTATAGAAACCCCGTGCCAAGCTTTTGAAGTTGTTTCTCCTATGGTTGCTACTGCCAAAATTTCCTCTGACATGCCCAAAGATGATAAGGTTGTGCCAAAGATGGTTTCATTTAAGGATGCTCGGGCCGCATTCAAAGAAGGAAGCTGTGATACCTGGGGGCAACTCCCCGAGATCCCGTTCAAAGCAGATAAGTGTGGATTTGGTTTCACTATCAAGGCTCAGAAGGAAGTTAGGCGCGCTCGTGCAGGAAAGCCCCCTCTCCATATTGGAAATCATGAAGTAAATGATGTGGAGGATTTTGATGATGAATGTGCATTCGAAAAATTGGTATACCCTACCACGACAGAGCTCAGCAATTGGCACGCAAAGGACTTCGTTCCCATCTCCTTCATCGAGGAGTAATTACTTGTTTATTGCTTTCTATCAATTCAAGAGCCTTTATCTGTAATATTAAACAATGACTTTTAAGCCATATACCTGGCCCGGGGCACTATGGTCCATTTGTTAAGGGTTTTATTTATGTTCATTTTATCATATGATCATTCAATATAAACCATTAGACTTTTGCATTCAAAATTTTGACCTCATTGTCTTTCTTTCTCTTTAATACATTTTTCAAATAGCCATGTATCTTACATGTGAGCACACACACACACACACTTGCAGGTCCTCGTCCACTCCGGATCTCATTGCCAATGACTCTACTATTGTCAACTATGATTTCGAACATCCAATTAACCAAGCCGAAGACGAAGGCGAGGAAGATTGTGAGATACCGGGAGAACTAGCCAAACTTCTAATGCAAGAGGAAAAAGCTATTCAACTGCATGGAGAATCAGTTGAAGTCATCAACCTAGGTACCAAGACGGACAATAAAGAGGTTAAAATCGGCGCCAACCTAGGAAGCAGTGTCAAAAGCAGATTGGTTCAGATGTTACATGACTATATGGAAGTGTTTGCTTGGTCGTATAAAGATATTCCAGGGTTGGATACCGACATTATAGTTCATTGTTGGCCAACAAAGGAAGATTGTTCTCTTGTCAAGCAGAAATTTCATCGCATGCGGCCTGACATGTCTGAAAAGATAAAAGCTAAAGTGATGAAACAATTTGATGCTGGATTCCTAGGAGTGACATCTTATCCCGAATGGGTTGCAAATATGGTGCCGGTGCTGAAGAAAGACGAAAAAATTCGTATGTGCGTAGCTTATAGAGATCTGAATAGGGCAAGCCTCAAGGATGACTTCCCTCTACCTCATATTGATGTCTTGGTCGATAACACCGCTCAACATAAAATCTTATCTTTCATGGATGGTTTCTACGGCTATAATCAAATTAAGATGGCTCTCGAAGACATGGAGAAGACCACCTTTGTTACGCAATGGAGAACCTTTTGTTACAAGGTCATGCTATTTGGACTAAAGAGTGCAGGGGCAACATATCAAAGGGCTATGGTAACTTTGTTTCATTATATAATCCATCATGAAATAGAGGTATATGTGGATGATATGATTGCAAGGTTGGAAACTGAATAAGAGCATCTCAATCACCTATACAAGTTATTCGAGAGGCTGAAAAAGTACAAGCTGAGGCTGAATCCTAATAAGTGCAAATTCGGAGTAAGATCTGGAAAACTTCTAGGTTTCGTTGTTAGTGGTAAAGGCATCGAAGTTGATCCTGCAAAGGTAAAATCCATCCAAGAAATGTCAATTCCCCATTCTGAAAAGGAGGTTAGAGGATTCTTGGGATGTCTTAACTACATCGCCCGCTTCATATCTCACTTAACTGCTACTTGTGAGACAATCTTCAAACTCTTGAAGAAAGATCAAGTAGTCAGATGGAATGATGAATGCCAAGCAGCCTTCGTAAAAATCAAAGAATATCTGCAAGAACCTCCTATCCTCATTCCTCCAGTTGAAGGAAGACCCTTGATCATGTACTTGATTGTGCTAGAAAATTCTATGGGGTGTGTGTTGGGCCAACATGACGAGTCTGGCCGAAAAGAGCATGCAATTTACTACCTGAGCAAAAAGTTTACCGACTGTGAAACTAGGTATTCACTGCTCGAGAAAACTTGCTACGCTCTGGCGTGGGCTACTCGCCGGCTCAAATAGTATATGTTGACTCATACCACTCTATTAATTTCTAAGATGGACCCTATCAAGTACATCTTCGAGAAACCCGCTCTTTCCGGACGGATGGCTAGATGGCAAATGATTTTGACTAAATATGATATTCAATATACAACACAGAAGGCCATCAAAGGAAGAGTATTGGAAGATCATTTGGCCCATCAAGCTGTTGATGATTATCAGTCTATGAACTTTGACTTCCCAGATGAGAATATCATGTTAGTAACCGATTGCGCAAAACTTGGACTGTATGACGGGCCTGAACAAGGATCCCGATAGACTATGGTTTTTGATGGGGCTTCCAACGCTTTGGGTAGCAGAATCGGTTCTGTGATAGTTTCTACTAAGGGTTGCCACACCCCTTTCACTGCTAGACTGTGCTTTGACTGTACAAATAACATGGCTGAATATAAGGCATGCATTTTGGGTTTGAAGGCTGCAATTGATTTAAGGATCAAGCATTTGAATATGTTCGGAGACTCCGCTCTAGTGATTAGCCAAGTAAAGGGAGATTGGGACACTAAGCATCCTAATATTATTCCTTACAAGGAGCTTGTGTTATCTCTGATTCCGCACTTCAAAGAAATCACCTTTGAACACTTCCCTAGAGAAGAAAACTAGTTAGCCGATGCTTTGGCCACAGTGTGTTCTATGTTCAAGGTAAAATGGGACAACGAAGCTCCTATGATTATGATTGAGATATTTGACGAACCTGCACACTGGTATGAGCTTGACACTGACGCTGAGAAGCCATGGTACCATGAGGTGAAGAGATACCTTAAAGCACAAGAGTATCCCGAAGGAGCTTCCATCAATGATAAAAAGTTCTTACAAAGATTCTCAGCCAAATTCTTCCTAAGCAATCGAATCCTGTACAAACGCAACCATGATTCTACTTTACTCCGATGTGTGGACAAGAAGGAGGCAGAGAAAATTATGGAAGATATGCATGATGGTCTCTTTGGAACTCACTCTAGCGGGCATACTATGGCCAAGAAAATCCTGAGGGCTGGTTACTATTGCTCAACAATGGAGACTGGTTGCCATCACCACTCAAGGACTTGCCACAAATGCCAAATCTATGCTGACAAGGTCCATGTGCCTCCTATTCCTGTAAATGTCATGACCACTCTGTGGTCGTTCGCAATATAGGGCATTGACATGATTGGAGAGATTAAACTTACTGCTTCCAATGGACATTGCTTCATTCTTGTCACTATTGATTATTTCACCAAATGGGTCGAAGCTTCCTCATTTGCCTCAGTCACGAAGAACGTTATAGCCAGATTCATCAAACATTACCTCATCTTCCGCTATGGTATCCCCGAAAGGATCATCACTGATAATGGAACCAATCTCAACAATGATATGATTACCGAACTTTGTACTCAGTTCAAAATCAAGCATCACAATTCTTCTCCTTATAGACCTAAAATGAATGGCGCAGTGGAAGCAGCCAACAAAAACATTAAGAAGATTGTGCAAAACATGGTAGTAACCTACAAAGACTGGCATGAGATGTTACCGTTTTCTCTTCATGGCTACTGTACTTCAGCTCGGACATCAACTGGGGCAACTCCTTTTTCTTTGGTCTATGGCATGGAAGTTTTCCTGCCAGTAGAAGTTCAGATTCCCTCGCTAAGGATTATGAATGAAGCAGGCTTAGGCGAAGATGAATGGATTCAGACAAGATCGAATCAGTTGAACTTGATCGATGAAAAGCGACTGGCTGCTGTTTGTCATGGTCAGATGTACCAAAAATGTATGATCAAGGCTTTCAACAAAAAGATCAGGCCTCGAGTATATCAAGTTGGTAACTTGGTAATGAAGCGCATCATTCTTCCATAAGGCGACCCCGGGGGAAAATGGACTCCCACCTACGAAGGGCCATTTGTTGTCAAGAAAGTTTTCTCTGGTGGTGCCATGATGCTGACTACTGTGGACGGTAAAGATTTCCCACATCCTGTGAACACAGACATAGTTAAAAAATACTACGCATAAGAGACCCGCTAGGTTGACACACCTAGGCAAGATAAGGGCATCTCAACAAACCAAAGGTTTGGGACAAAATTAGGGATATATGCAAAAGATTGTACACCCGAAAAGTCGAAAACCCAAAAGGGTGACTTGGGCAAAAATGGGTATCTTGGTGGGCTGAAAACCCGAAAAGGCAGTCCAGACAAAAGTTAAGGATTGAAAGCATATGACTATGTCCCATGGAATTACCACAGTCGACTTTATTACCAAGGTACAGGTTCAAACGGTCCAATATCAATCCAATCAACTTCTGTCAATGGCAAGGGACGTTCAAAGACATTGGGGCAATAATAGAGTTGGAACATAATGAAATCATTTCCACATGGTTGTTATCTTTGTTTTCAATTTTTTTTCCTTTCGACGATTTCCTCTTACTAGGATCTTCGTCTCTTTGTACAAAAACACCTATTCATGGGCAAAACATCAATACAAATATACTTTGAAGTGCAAACTTTTTGTTTTTGTTTTGAGTGCAAATATGTCCAGTGACTAAAATTGAATGAACATATGCATATGAACATTTTTAAACTATTTAGTAAATGTGTCCTACCAAGCAGCAACGAGCATATCTTTAATGCAGTTGAGATATCCCCAAAAAGTTATCTCATTAGCATTGTCCCCACCAGAGCTTGTTACGATAAAACTTTGCCCAAATAGGGTTTTTCACAAAGTTGGATTTATGCAAACCTCGGTCAGAGTCTCAATCTCTCGATAGCCCTATCCTCAGCTGAGTTGATCTTAAAATAAGAAACCTTGTGGGTTTCTTCCTAAAGAATTCACCTTACCAGCATGTCATCAAATATTCTCTTCAACATGGTTTATTCCCCAACAAAATAATACACTCCTCAACAGAGTAATTTCCTATTCAAACAACTTTCAGTTACTATGAAGCCTGGACCCGACCAGATAATAGCTTAACTTTTCAAGATACTATGAAGCCTGGAACCGACCAGATAATAATTTAACTTCTAGGGATATTGAAGAAAAAACCTGGACCTGACCAGACAAGGGTTTTAACTTATTTTCCCCAGTAGAGTTTTCCTCTACCCCCAGAAAGTTACTGTGAAGCCTGGAACCCGACCAGATATCAGTTCAACTTCATCCTTTCAAACAAGTTACTGTGAAGCCTGGAACTTGACCAGATATCAGTTTAACTTCATCCTTCCGAACAAGTTACTGCAAAGCATGGACCCGATCAGATATCAATTTAACTTCGTCATTTCAAGCAAGTTACTGCAAAGCCTAGACCCGACTAGATATCAGTTTAACTTCATAATTTCAAGCAAGTTACTGCAAAGCCTGGACCCGACCAGATATCAGTTTAACTTCATCATTTCAAGAGAGTTACTGCAAAGCCTGAACCCGACCAGATATCAGTTCAACTTCATCTTTTCAAGTGAGTTATTGTGAAGCCTGGAATACGACCAGATAACAATTACTTCATCCACCTCAGAAATCTGCTTTGAAGCCTGGAGTCCGACCAGATAGCAGTTTAAAGTTGGTAAGTTGCTGCGAAGCCTGGAATCCTACCAGATAGTAGTTTAACTTCACTCTCCCAAGTAATTTTTTGCGAAGCCTGGGATCCGACCAGATAACAGTTAATTTAATCTTCCCCGGTAAGTCACTATGAAGCCTGGAATACGACCAGATAACAATCACCTTCATTATCCCCAAAAAATTGCTGCCAAGCCTGGATTTCGACTAGATAACAGCTAACTTCTGATGCTCTCCAGTCACGAATAATTCCCTAGTAGAGCAATGGACAACAAAAGTTCCTGAACTTTATTACTCCAAGCAAAAATCAACACTCCCCATAGAGTTTCCTCATGCAAAGAGCCAAAGTCAATATTCCCCAACGGATTTCTCCTCAAACAATAAAACAGGGATTCCCAATGAAAACATTCTAAACAAAGTTGAAGATACACTTGCTCTCCAACAACGGTTCGGGATTCAGCCCCCCAAGGTTCCCCAGCATGTTGTCAAGGATTTATTTTCCTAGACAAAGACACACAGCAATAAATGCATCACATTCATAAACCATAATACATACATGACAAATGCATACAGCATAATCTCATTTACTTTGAGAACATCATTATGCCATGCATACATCTGCATGCAACTAATCCTCTTCCTTGCAGGAAAAATCAGCAGGCAAAAGACGTCTACTATTTCTGTATAAATCAACCAAAAGATTTATCCTGATACTTTCCCTAGTCACTCTGAATGGCGTCTTTAAGCCCATTCCCTACACAGTCAACTAACAAATCATCGAGTACAAATTTCTGGGCATTTTAGTGTTCAATCATCTTCCACCTTCAAGTCACGAATGACAGACTCACCAATCTAACTCTTCAGGTTTAAGAAGATTGAACAAGGGAAGTTGTTTTACCCCAAAATTTTCCCTCTCATTTCTCAAGAAATTTATCACGATATCTTCCATGAACCAAGTTTGCAGCACTGATACATCAATTTAAGTTTGGAATTGGCACAAGGGCAAAATGGTCAAAATGCACACTGAAAAGTTAAACTTTGAATTTTAAGTCAAAATCAAGTTTCAAGAATCATGTTTCATCAAGACATGTTAGAATATGAAGTTGGTTCACCAAGAAAATCAAAAGTCAAAATTACTTTGGAAAATTCAAAGTTCTAAACACTTCGAAATTTTTCTAAGTGTTAAGAAAACATGATAAGTTCAGAGCTTCTGGCCAGATTTTCATCATGATACAAGTTGATTCAGGAAGAACTTCTGACACAAGTGTTGTAGCTCTCAATGAGATCTAAAACATTGCAAAACAGAAATTCTCCTAGAAATGTTGGGATTTCAAGTTATAAATCTTTGAAGACGCGTCTATGAAACTAAAACACTTAGTAAATTCTGAGCATTTCCAAGTCAGAATTTGGTTAAAACTTCTGGGCCAATTTTCACGAAGGTACAATCAGTGTTTGCAAAGATGATTCAAAGAAGAGTTACAAAGCAAGTTACAAGCTTTCTGAAAAGTATGAGAATTCCTTCAGATCATGCTGGAGCAGAGAGAATCAAAGATCAGAAGTTGGACATTTGTTCTAAGTTACGTTTATGCTGAACTTCTGATCCAGATTCAAGCTAGGATTCATAATCTCATGTTACTGGCCTTGGTTCTTGTTAAATCTCATAATCATTTAATGCTCACACCAACTTTTGAGTCTTTATCCCAATGTTTAAGCCTTTATCCAAAAGATCTTCCCACGTGTGGCATGAAAGTACCATTGTTGTCCTTGGAAAGTAAAAACTTTTGTACAAAGTTTATTTTAGGCCCATACTTTACTTTTGTTTCTAAGTGTACTTCTCCATAAATCATGCCTACAAACTCGGATTAGGCGTGGATAAAGCTGCTAACCATTCTACTTTTCCTTGAAACATGCTTGTCCAAATTTGCTTAAAGAACAAGTCAACGATCCATAACATATGATGGTTTTACTCTTGACTTCTCCAACCTTCTAAATCCTTTGCCTATAAATTAAACTTCATTTGCAAACTATTGGGGAATTCGAAAAGATTGGAAAAAAGCCTTGAAACCTTACTGAGAATTCTCAAGAACCGGAAACTGCAATACAAACATAAAACCTGCTAGTTTCTGATTTTTGCATTCAAACTCCAATTTTACTTAAGTGTTTCTTGACCAAATAATCCGTACAGTTTCTAGCATACACGTAGAAGCCTTCACAACTTCTGTTTTCAAACTGTAAAACAGTCTTTACCATTCTCCATTTCAAAAGTCAGAACTTTGCACCTTGACCGCTCCAAAACTTTACAATTATCCATTGCTTAAGTTAAGAGTTGCTTCAGCTTTATGAGAACTTGAGGAAGTTAACCAGAACATCACAGCAATATGAACCAGGCTCTAATTCACAGAACAATTTCCAGCTGCAAGGTAAGTTTCTTCTTATTTTTATCTCATTACTCAGGCATTGTTAAGCCTGCATTTTCAAAGATATAATGTAGATATCATGGTTCTGATTCTGTACATATTTATAGATTTCATTTATATGGCCTAAGTAGAGAGTATTTCAGATCAGAACTTCTTGAGGAAATTAGGATTCAAAATTAGGATTATCAAAATTCATGTTTGCTTCCGATTTACATTTTTGATATTTTGTATTTTTGAAACCATGATGAAATTTGCCATAACTGCTCTGTTTGCATTTCCATTTTGTTGAGAAATGACTAAGTTGCAGATACTTTGGATGGCATGGAGAAGGAGATGAAGTTCATCATCAGAACTTACTTTGTAATATATATGTTTATATTTTTGCTTCTAATACCGAATGTACAGCCACCCTAGTGGTAGAGAGCGTGCACATAAGACATTAGTGTTAAGGGTCCTGGGTTCTAGCCCCAGAAACATCTTTTTTGATGTTTATCTCTTGACATTTCCCCCAATTATTTGTCAAACAATATTCCTGGACCAAAACTTCTAGATAAACCCCTCTATTTGTTTGTCAAAATAGTACTCCTGGACTAGAACTTCTAGATATTCTCATCCAACAACATTGACACCTAACTTACCCATTACAAGAACTGCTAGCCTTCCAGTAACACTAGAACTTTTAGGTTTCTAGTTGCATCAGAACTTCTAGACTCTCTCAACAACCAGAACTTCTAGGCTCTCTTAGAAATCAGAGCTTCTAGGCTTTCCTTTGTTCTCAGCAACCCCCAGAACTTTAGTGCGTCCGAATCCAGAACTTTTGGCCTTCCCTATTTTCGCTAACATTTTCTTTCTGATTTGCAGCACACCAGAGTTAGAACTTCTGCTTCTTCTTATCTTTATCCTTTCAGCAATGCGCTGACTCTGATTCTTTTTTTTCTCTTATTATTTTTATCATCACTTTTATTTTTATTAATCAAAAACATCAAAATACTTTATATTCATACACTTTGCTTTATTTCTTTTTAAACAAAAAGACTAAAAACATTTCCTTAAGCAAATTTATTTCTTCTCTTAACCAAAACAAAAAAAAAATCTATTTTACATTTCAATTCTTGTACATTATTTCAACATGGTTGTAATAGATAATTAGGACTTTAATTTCTTGCAATCCCCCATTTGTAAATTGTACACCCCATTCCCCAAGTGATTGTAATAGCGTAGAATATTTACTTTCCGCAATTTATCGCTTTCATATAAATGCTAGTAATTAGGATTTGTATGGGAAGATAAAATCATTCTTAGAAAACACTAATCCAAGACAAATCAAGAATGAAATGCAAACACTTGAACACTTGCACCTCTAGGGTTAACTCCACTTGTTGCCTTATGAAACATGATCATGTTATGCATGTGAGACGTCTTAGCAAAAACAATCGAAAAATACAAGATCATAGTCCCTCGATGACGCTTCGAATGTTGCCTTATAAATGATCTTAGTCCCTCAAGAGAAATGCTAAGATGTTTCACAACATTGCTATCATGACTATACGATGACCCACGCTCGTCCCTTTACATCTAACGGTAGGGCTTCTTACCAATCAATGATAAGATAGCAACATCTAAAGGAGGAGGAGAAGAACAAAAGACTTTTGAGTAGGTAGAAACGTTCTTAGTTGCTTGCTCACTTTCAAAACAAACATTTTTTCAAACACACACTAAACACTTTCAAAACATGCAATATTTTCAAAAGTCAAACACTTTGTATACATTCTTATAGATACGAGAATCATTACAAAGTTTGCCTAAACGAAGGCGCTTTTCAAAAATACTTTCAAAACCCACCACAAAGCACACTTTCAAATAAAAAGCAAGTGATCTAGCAAGCAACTAAGAGCCCATAGATAACTATGGATGAAAAGGGTGATAACGCCTTCCTTTTTCATAATCTACCCCCCGAACTCAAGAAAATAATCTCAAAGGTATTTCCTGTTCTTTTCACCCTTTCCTTTATTGGATAAAAGAAAAGTTGGTGGCGACTCTTGCTATCCGCAACAATTGAGATCAAACGCAAAACATCCCAAGTCGGTTCTCCCATCGTGTTACACCTCTGATCATATAAAGATTTGGAAGAAACATAGCCTGACAAGTAGGGTAAGGCTATAATATTTGCTTAAACTTGCTTCGAAGGGTCCATAGATGGGTTCGAAAGATGCTGATTCAAAGGGAATCAAAGTTCCAATTGAAACCTTGTGTCAAGGTGGTTTTTGTCCAGTTGAAGGCTTGCCTTCCAGAGGTTACATGGCCAAATGAAAGGGTGCATGCAGGAGGTCCTTGCTGTGGGGCGCTAGCATAAAGGGGAAATTCTGCCTTGAGAGTTTGGCAAACATGCAAAACCAAAGGCTTTTGAGTCAAAGGGGAATTGCAGGAGGCCTTTACTTTGTGAATTCAAACGAAACATGTAAGAAGCCTTTGATCAAATGAAAGTTTGCCTGCCAAAGGTCCATATGGTCAAAAGAACTTGCATTTGAAGGAAACCATAAGCCCAAACAAAGAATGTAAACCCAAGCTTGTCTTGAAGAAAGTCACACGCCCAATCGAAGAAAGCATGCAGGAAGTAAAGGGCCAAACGAAGCATGCAACAAAGGGGGCCACATGCCCAAACGAAAGAGGCATGCTAGGATTGCATTAAAGGAGGGCCACATTCGTAAATGAAAGAGGCATGCAGGGAGAAAATTATGCAATTGAAGGATGCTAAAAGGAGGCTTTTTGCCTTGGAATCGAAGGAGGCTACAGGAGACTTTGTGCCTTGTGCATGCTAGCATGGTGGGAGCCTCTTGCGTGCAAGAAAGAAGTTATGGCTCAATCGAAGGCTTGTATGCAGCTAGTCATCAACTTGTGAATCAAAGCAAGCATGGGGGGAAATATTTGTCCAATCAAAACAGTCATGCAAGCATCAAACATCCAATCGAAACAGGCACATAGGAAGCCATTGCATTGTGAACCCTATGAGGCCAAAGATGCAATCAAAGGTGGCATGCAGGAATCTCATGCCTTGTGAATCCAAGCCAGTGTGCCAGAGGCCAATGCCGAGTCGAAGGATGCCAGCCAAGCTTGCATCGAAAGAGGCCAAAAAGGCCAATTGAAGGAGCTGAATCGAAAAGACTTGTTTTTCTCCAATTTTGTCAAAAAGATTATTTTTATCTGTTTTCCCCTTTTTTAACAGTTTCCTTTTTAACTTGATACTGGAAAATCCAATTGTACTTGTGAAAGCTTGGATCTTGAGAACCCTTGTGAGAAATGCCTTGGAAAATGAGAGGGAAAATTTTGGGGTACAACACCTTGTAACAAAATGTGTCCCATTGTGTGACAAAGGTGGTCTTCTCCATATCCTCGAGAGCCATCTTAATTTGATTATAGTCAGAGAAACCATCCATGAAGGAGAAGACTTTGTGTTGAGCTATGTTGTCAACCAAAACATCAATATACGGTAGTGGGAAATCGTCTTTGGGGAATGCCCTATTTAAATCCATGTAACCTACGCACATACAAACCTTCCCATATTTCTTCGGCACGGGGACCATGTTCGCAACCCAATGAGGATATGATGTCACAGACGGAAACATGTATTGAATTGCTTCATTACCTCAGCTTTTATCTTTTCAGACATGTCTGGCCGCATACAATGCACTTTTTTATTGACTGGAGGGCAATCTTCCTTTGTTGGTAGATGGTGGACTACTATATCAGTATCCAAACCCGGCATATCTTCATACGACCAAGTAAACACTTCAACATAGTCATGTAGCACCTGTAGCAATCTACCTTTGACGTTGTCTTCTAAGTTAGTGTTGATCTTGAACTCTTTCTTATCTTCCTTAGTACCTAGGTTTATCACTTTAACTGGTTCTTCATGAGGTTGAATGGCCTTCTCTTCTTGCATCATAAGTCTGGCTATTTCCCCTGGTATTTCACAATCTTCTTTGCCTTCGTCTTTGGCTTGGTTGATTGGATGTTCAAAATCATAGTTGGCGATAGCAGAGTCATTGGCAATGAGATCTGGAGTGGATGAGGATTTGTAAGTTTGTGTGTGTGTGTGTGTGTGCATGTAAGATACATGGCTATTTGAAAAATGCAATAAAGAAAAAAGAAAGACAATGAGTACAAAATTTGAATGCAAAAGGTCCAACGTTTTCTTTGAATGATCATATGATAAATAAACATGAACAAAACCCTTAACAAATGGACCGTGGTTCCCCGGGCAAGGCACATGGATTAAAAGTCATTGTTTGGAATTTAAAAAAATTACAGACAAAAGTTCTTGAATTAACAGAAAACAGTAAACAGTAATTACTCCTCATGGAAGGAGATGGGAATGAAGTCCTTTATGTACCAGTTGTTGGGATTTCCTCCGGCAGTAAGGTAGATCCATTCTTCAAAAGCGCATTTATCATCAGAGTCTTCCACAATGTTTACTTCATGATTTCTGATGCGGAGAGGTGGTTGTCCCACGCGAGCGTGTCTGACCTTTTTCTGAGATTTGATGGTGAAACCCAACCCAAATTTGTCTTCTTTAAACGGAATGTCGGGAAGTTGTCCCCAGATAGTACAATTTCCATCTTCGACCATGGCACGGGCATCCTTAAATGAAATCATTCTTGGTATAACTTCATCAGCTTTTGATATGTTGGAGGAGATTTTGGTGGCGGTAACCATAGAAGGAACAACTTTGAAAGCTTGGCACAGAGTTTCTATGAATTCACCATCCATTTCCATATACTTGAAGGAATTGAGATGGCTCACCATGAATTCCTCTTCACCGCAAACAATGACAATCTTCCCCTTGACTGGGTATTTTAACTTTTGATGAAGGGTGGATGTTACTACCCCTGCCCCATGTATCCAAGGGCGCCCAAGTAAACAGAAGTAAGCGGGACGAATGTCTATTACGTAGAAGGTATAGTTGAAAATATGTGAGCCAACTTTAATTGGGAGATCCACCTCTCCATGAACCATCCTTTTAGACCCATCGAAAGCCCTTATAACAATATCACTTGGTTTTAACACCAGGAATTTGTAATCTAGTCGGTCCAAAGAACCTTTGGGTAACACATTTAGGGGTAAGCCAGTATCAATTAAGACATGAGCCAAGGTGGTCCCCTTGCATTCAATAGAGACATGTAAGGCTTTGTTGTGGTTCCTTCCCATAGGAGTCAAATCAGTGTCGGAGAACCCTAATCCATTGTCAGCCGTTAAACTTGCTACACAGTTCTCGAATTGGTCAGCTGCGGTTTCTTGGGGCACATGGGCTTTCTTCAAGAACTTGATTAGATCATGGGCATGAACGTCTTAATAGAGTAGCAATGACAACATGGAAATTTTGGAGGGGGTTTGCACCAGTTTCTCAACTATTTTGAAATCACTCTTCTTTATGATTTTCAGGATTTCCTCCATCTCTCGAGTGTAGGATTCTTCAGCATCAGTATCTTTGGCAGGTGCCTCTATCCCAGCAGGCTCACCTTCTTTCTCTTTGTCTCTAATGTTGACACTAGACTTGTCATTGGTTATGCAGACGTGAGTTGTTGTAGTAGTGGGCAGTGAAATATCAGGGGAAAAGATCCTCCTTGTTCTTGTTACTTTACTAGAACCCGCAATATTAGTAACATTAGATTCATCTTTGTGGATCCAAGAATCTTGTTTTATCCCATGATAATAAACCTCGGCACCATAGTTCCATGGAACCTCTTTATCAGAGGTGTAGGGAATAGACCCAGTGGCAGTGATTATTAAAGGAGAAATGTTTGGTTCATTTGAAATTCTAATAGGACCCTTTGAGGGGATCCTAAAAGGCTTGTTGGAAATTGTTATTATGGATAGGTCTTAAGCTTTATTAGTTAAACTTTTGATGGTAGGAATCTTCTCAAACCGGATCTCGCGGCTATTTATCAGGCGTTGCACACCTTCCTTCAGCCGCTTGCACCCATTTACTTATTGATCACAACAAACACAATCTTTAGAACATCCAGGGAACACCCTTCATAGTAGCTAACGGAGTTGTTAAGTCTTCAATGGAGAAAACAAAAGTAGTATCATCAATTGAATTAACACCTTTGCCATGGTTCGACATTGGTGCGGTTATCACATTCGGAGTAGCAGGTGGAACAAATTCAATTGTTTTATTGTCTATCAGATCTTGAATCTTATTCTTCAGAGCCCAACATTGATCAGTTTCATGCCCAGGGCTGTTGGAATGATACACGCAGTTGGAATTTGGATTATACTTAGGTGATGAAATGTTCGGATTGGATGGTGGATCGCGCAATGTCACTAAATTGGCCTTCAATAGATGTTATAAGGCTTGGGACAGTGATATGCTTATCTTCGTGAACTGTCTTCGAGGAGCTTCGGATCGTTGATTGTTGGATGATTTCCTTTGAGCAGATGGAGGGCTGGAGATTAACACAACATTAACAGAGGGTCGGTGATCCTTCTTGGTATGGGCCCTTGCCCCATACATAACATTTGTTTCCTTCTTTCCAAGGAAGGGATTCTTTACAGTATTGGATGCAGAAGCAGATGTCATGGGAATTTCCCCACTTTTAATGCCACTTTCTACCCTTTCACCAGTTAGTATCGACTCGGTGAAACCAAACAAAGAACTCCTAATCAATAGGTTAAAAAATAGGCCAGTTAATGTATCCATGAACATGTCAACTAGTTCTCTTTCAGTTAGTGGTGGTTGGATCCTACCAGCAAGATCCCTCCATTTTTGTGTGTACTCTTTAAACCCCTTATTAGTACCTATTGTCATACCTTGAAGTTGAACTCTGGTTGGTGCCAGATCGGCATTGTATTGATATTGATGATAAAAAGCAGTGGCTAGATCTTCCCATGTGTGGATGCAGGAACCCTCCAATTGATAGAACCATTCTAGTTGAGTCTCAGCCAGACTATCTTGGAAGAAATGGACCCAAAGATTTTTGTCGGTAGTGTGCGGTTGTATCTTGTGCACGTAAGACCTTATATGAAGTTTTGGGAAGGAAAACACGTCGTACTTGGCGAAGACCAGTATTTTGAACTTATGGGGAATGACGACCCCAGGTACTAAGCCCAGCTCACCAAAATCTAAACCATTCACGGCTTGAATTTCAAAAGCCTTTAGTCTATCCTTCAACTGCTTGTCTTTATCCTCAGCCGGAAGATATTTCTCACCAAACTAATCTTCATCTTAGGAAGCTTGACTATTGGCATCCCCAACATGGGTGCTCCTTGCCTCTTCGTCTTGATTTTCGTCCTCCTCAGATGACTCTTCGATTATCTGTACCTGACGAGCCGGACCTTTGAATCTCTTACCCATGTTGATGAAGGCCTTCTTTTTGGTTTTCTTCTTGGCTACTAGCATAGTCATCAGCTCTTGTTGCCCCTTAGCCAGGGTCAACAAGGTCTCTTGGAACTGGGAATTATGTGCTTGCAAGTTCTTCACTGTTTGTTTGATATCCATCTTACTGAAATAAACAGTAGAAAGATAAGGAAACATATTGTGGAAACCTGTTTATGTTATGACGCATGAAAGTGCGTATGCAAATGATTTCAAGGACTTAGAATATTTAAATTTGTTTAGACAAAAGGGAGAACAAACATTAATTGCATTAATAAGTTCAAACGATTACAAAAATGCCCTTGGGCTTACAATGGAAGAAAAAAAGATAATACAAAATAAACTCCTAAAACAAAACAAAAAATGAGTCAAGCTTCCCACGAGCACATCCTCTTTGGTGTAATGTAGGCATTCAAACTCTTCTCTCTTCATGCAGTTGTCTCGTGAGCTCCAGAAACTTCTTCTCACTTGCGTAGAACTAGCTTTCAAAGGTGTATCGCTCCCCTTTGAGTTGAATCCAAAATCTTTGCAACTCCTCGAGAGTAGTCGGCATGTCAGGATAGAGAATAGTGTAAGGAACATCTCCCTCGGCAATAGGCTCCATGATGATAGGTAGAATGTCCTCATAAGGCATCATAAGATTTTGAGCGCAAGCTCGCACCCACTAGAGATAAGACTCCAAAGGAATGGAGTTCTTATGTCTGACGATAACCTTGGATACCGTTCTCATAGTCAAATGCAATTCCTGGGACAAGTGCATCATAAGGACCATCCCTCCTAGCATACCCAAAATGTCACAATGCCAAACAAGGGTTATAGGTGATTCCTCCCCTAATACCAATGAGAGGGACATTAGGGAATTCCTCACAGCGATCAATGATGGTAACATCCTCCAAAGATCGAGGACACCAATGAATATCTAAATGCGTGAGGGACATCAACCTATTAGACCATCTCATGCCTTGCTCATTCTTCAAAACAGATTGATGTAGGTGTAAAATAAACCACCTAGCCAACAGAGGAGTGAAATACATGAGGGTCCCCCTTATCTTCATAGTGCGAGTGTGAAGAGAGTGAAAGATGTCTCCAAGTAAGGTAGGCATCGAGTTATGAGACAAAAACTTTGACCGCATTCACATCTATGAGTTGGTACGAATTAGGGAATAGTACCATCCCCATAGTTGAGAAGGGTCAACACTTCTTCAAAGGCTTGTAAATCCAGAGTATCCCAAAAATATTGAGCCTTCTCAAACAAAAACTTGGCTAGAAACCCTTTGACATCACTTCTTGTTTCCCAATTTGCCACAACGTCGGACCGTTGAAAATGTAAAGCTCGAGCAATTTCCTCAGGTTTTGGGTCTCTTTCAGTATCGTTGAAGGGTAATTGATTAAGAATAGGCACTCCTAATAACTGAGAAAACTCCTCCATGGTAGACACTAATTAGTAATCAGGAAATGTAAAGCAATGATGTAAAAGATCAAAGAACTGAACGAGCACTTTCATCATGTCTTCATCAAGGCTCGATGTAACCATATTGAGAAGTCGACCATGTCTTTTCGTAAATGGAGAATGCTCAGGAACCCTCGACGCTAACTCCTTAAGTTGATGAGGCACTCTTACGAGGTTGACTTGGATAGTATTCCTACAAGTGGAAGCCATGTCCTATAAAACTGCACAAAGATAAGTCCTAAAAATCCTTGAAATGGTTAGTGCAAATGCCATGTTATGATGTCATGATGTTATGTGCAAGTAAACATAAACACACAAAGAAAACAAGTCCTTAGGTTTAGGCTTGCATGGAGTTCATAGGTAAGTACCCTCTTGAAGTTTAGTTGGTTCAACCTGTCCTAAAAAGTGATTGGGTTCAATTAAAGGTTCTAAGGTCGGTTAGTGCTTCATGACACCATACAGCGGCCACGTATTCTCCTTGACTAAACTCAAGGGCTACCGGTACCAACAAATTTTTCACACTAACGTAGCCATCACTTCAACCATGTCAGTATACCCCACATAGTTTCCACAATCTATTGCTACTTACCTAATGGTATTCTCCGATCCGACTAGAGGATCAAAACAAGCCCAAACAAAGACCCAAAATGTAAAGCAAACAAATCATATAATAAAAGTAATTAAATGTGATATAACTCTAAGGTAACCCCACTTTTTTTTTAATTTTTCCCCAGCAGATTCGCTAGTTTTGTAATACGGTGGGAGAACTGACTTGGGTGTTTTGCATTTTATCACAATTGTTGCGGATAGCAAGAGTCATCACCGACTTTTCTTTTATCCAATAAGGAAAGGGTGAAAAGAACAGGAAAGACCTTTCGAGATATTTTCTTGAGTTCTGGGGGTAAGTTATGAAAAGGGAAGGTGTTAGCACCCTTTTCATCCATATTTATCTACGGGCTCTTAGTTGCTTACTAGATCATTTTGAAAGTGCTTTATTTGAACATTTGTTTGTGATGCGTGCAAGTTTGAAAATATTTTGAAAACGCCTTTGTTTCGGAAAAAATTTGTAATGACTCTCGTCTCTATAAGAATGTATACAAAGTGTTGGTTTTGAAAAATAATTTAAGGATATGTTTGTTTTTTAAGATGTTTCGAAAGTGCAAGTGTGGAAGTGGTTTTAGTTTGTGAGAAAGCAACTACGAGCGTCCTACCTAGTCAAAAGGTCTTTGTTCTTTTCCTCCTCCTTTATATGTTGCTATCTTACCATTGATTTGGTAATAAGCCCCATCATTGGATGTGAAGGGACAGGCGTGGGTCAATCGTACAGTCATAGAAGGCAACTTGTGAGACGCTTTAGCAATTTTAGTAAGGGACTAGATTGTTTACCGAAGGCAACATCGAGGGACATCGAGGGACTACGATCTTTTTTATCGAAGGGTCTTTGCTAAAGTGTCTCATATTCGAGGGACATGACTGTATTTTTTCGAAGGGAATGAGCGAGGTTACCCTAGAGGTGCGCGTGTGAAAGTGTGTTTGATTCAAGTTAATTTGTCTTTAATTAGGATTGTCTAACGGTTGATTTTATGTCTTATCATACATGCCTAATTACTATACAGTATAAAGAAAAACTGTAAACTGCGGAAATTAAAATTCTACGCTATTACAGATCTTTCGGGAATGGGGAATACAAATTTACAAATGGGGGTAGATCGAATCGACAATGCGATTAAAAATCTATATTAGCAATCAATATAACCCAATTGAATTGGACAATTAATTAAAACTACAACAATCATATGAAATACAATTAATCAGCAAAGTGAGAATATGGAAATAAAATTCTTGGTATTTTTGTTGGTGAGGAAATTTAAAATAAAAAAAAAAGAAAATTAAAATTCTATTCTATTATTTTCTTTGAAATTTTGATTATCATGAAGAAATTAAACAATTGTAAAAAATGTTGACTAAAAAATGTTAATTAACTACATTATACTAAACTAATTGAGAAAATTAAATAATTTGAAATTATGATTCTAGAATTAAAACTAAAGATTAATAAAATTAAATCTAACATAAATAAAGTTATTAAAGTAATTCTAAACTAACTTAAAATTTTAAGTTATTAAATTAAACCTAAAATAAGCTAATTATGAAATTACTTAAATTAAATGTAGTTTAAATTAATTCTAAAGTTATTGAATAAAACCTAAATTAAGTGAAGTATAAACTAAAAATTAATTATAAACTAAATTAAATAAAATCTAAACTATATATATAATCAAATTTTTATGGAATTGAAAGAAAAGGCTTAAAAAGAGCAAAAGAACAAAAAAACGCCCCAGCAGGGATCGAGCTTAGGTCTTCAAGGTTATGGATAATGTGATTTGCCAACTGTACCAGATTACTTGTTCGTTTTTATTATGGGTTTATCCGATTGGGAAGAGGAAAAGAAGGAAAATAATTTGTAACCCTAGAAGGAAAGAGGCGCGACGTATGTTGTGCCTTGGGAAGGGATATTCAGATTTATTATTATTATTATTCCAACCAAACAATAATTATTGTGATTTCCAACTTTTTTTTAATCGGAAATCACTCTCTCTTCCTCTTAGATTCACAAAAAAAAACTAAGAGAAAGAAACACAGCTTACCCTTAAATCCTTTCTTCTCTTTTCACAGATAAAAAAATATGTATCTAGTATGCATCATAAAATAACATCAAACGCACCTTTCTCTTTCTCATAAATCTTCGTCTCTCTCTCTGTTAACTCGATTATTTGATCTCCCTCTCTACTGAACAAGACCGATCACTTCTGCTTTCTTCAAACCCATCATCTATCATGTTAACGCTTGAAGGTGGTGACGGAGGAGATGGAGGGGTGGTAATCATTGAGTTGAAATGGGTTTTGCAGTGGCTATTGAACGGCAGAAAGAGTTGGCTGGTGTAGACAATTGTTATCTCGTGTAGCAAGATATACGAAGGGAGTATGTACCGCAGATGAAGGTAGTAAGCTATGGTGGATGGTGTGACCGGTTGGGATCAAACTGGGTTGTTGAAGCATGGTAGATGTGTATTTTTCGGTGCTACGTGAATGACAAGGTTAGTGTTGGTGGATGATGACCGTCGGATGATGAAGATGGAGAGGAATTGTTTTCATTCTTCTGAGTTGTTTTTTTTTCTTTATGTTCACTGTATAATTATTTATTCTGTTTTATTTAATTATAACAAAATAAAATGCATGCAGATAACAGAATTTATGATGAATGCAGAGAAGTGATGGAAATTTTACCTTGTTGCTGGATTTTTGTTTGACAGGGAAGTTTGTTTATGTCTTTTTTCTGTATTCTCTCTTTAATTTCTGAAGGGTTGGAAGGGGAAAATGATGATATGGGAGTGTTGATTTTATTTTTGGATTTGGCTTGGTTGTTGTATTGGTTTTTGTTGTGGTTGTTTTTGCTAGAGAAAATATTTGTTCTTTTCTTTTTCTGATGGATGAAAATTAATCCCTTTTGTTGTGTTACTGTCTCCCTTATATTCATCTGAAAACAAACTTTTGGGGGGAAAGGATCTGGATTTTGAACAGATTTGTTATTCTGCTCTACTCCTTTTTGTTGCAGTTTTGACTTGGCCTGTTTGTGTGCAATTTTGGTTGTATATAGCAGTTGCTTTTGACAGATTTTTGAACTATTTTTGGTACAGATTTGGATAGCAATGCAGGGCTGCAATGCAGTCTGTTTTTGACAGCACTTTGGCCTCTTGTATTTGTCCTCTTTTACTGTGATGCAATTTTATTTTGTGCAGCATTTGGGACTATGATGAATTCTGAACTTTGACTTTTATTTCTTCTCATTTTATCCTCTGTGAACCAATTAAAGATTGCGATTTACAATGGACGAAATGCGGATGAACGCTTCCCCTTTATTTCTGATTCTTCTTTCCAATCCCTAATGATGAAAGTGTCGAGAATTCTTTGAAATTTTCTATTCTTGTTCCAACGTGAATTTTTTCTAACTAATTCTCTCTTTTTGTTTACATGTACAAGCAAATTGGTATGGATCATTGAATCTACCATGAAATTGAGGTCTTGCACAAAGTAAATTCAAAAGGACCATGAAGCTTTGGATCTTGGAGTTTAGGCTTATAAATCTTGAGAACCTTTATGTAGAATTGATGTTGTGATTTAGGTTAGAACATAGGAAAACCTAAGGATTCTTGTATTGGATTTATGTTGAAAGTGTAAGTATTAAAACTTAGATGTTCATTTGTGTACTTGATAATGAATCTTGAAGATTTGGCAATAAAACTTGAAATTTCTCTTGTAACATTAATGTGATTTGAACATTTAGGCTATAACACTTGTATTCTTTTAGTGTCATTGATTTGAAATTGAAACAAAGTAAAGTTGTGATTCTCTTGAAATGGATGATGAAGACAAACTTTGAAAACTAGCGCTTTAAGTTTGAAAGATAATAAGTAGCATGTCTTGAAATTTGGAATTGGAATTGATGTTGCACTTGTAATTGATTTGAGAGAAAGATTGGAAATTTGAATCAAGATGGATGAAGTTGATGAATGCCTTGAATTCGAAATAGTTCACATGAATGAATGTTTTTTAAATATATCAAAATTGTGCCATAAGCATATTGAAACAAATTCATGTGAATGAATTACGCCTCACATGCTTGAATTGGGCCAAAGTCAAAAGAATTATTTGAATGGATCCTCGAATCTTCTTCATTAAAATCCCTATCTTCAATTCATAGCAACTTTTTTCCCGAACCCTTTTGGTTCGTCGGGATGCCCTTATTTTTGCCTAGGCCAGTCAACCTAGAGGGTCGTTTTCATGCGTAGTATCTTTTGACTATGTACGCATTCACAGGGTGCGGAGAATCTTCACCGTCCATGGTGGTTAGTATCATAGAACCGCCCAAAAATATCTTCTTGATCACAAATGGCCCTTCGTAGGCGGGAGTCCATTTTCCCTGGGATCACCTTGCGGTAGAATGATGCGCTTTATTACCAAGTCACCGGCTTGATATACCCGATGCTTGATCTTCTTGTTGAAAGATTTGATCATACGTTTCTAGTACATCTAACCGTGACAGACAACCGCAAGCCTCTTCTCGTCAATCAAATTTAACTGGTTCAACCTAGTCTGAATCCACTCGTCTTCATCTAAATCTACATCTTTCATAATTCTTAGAGAAGGAATTTGAACTTTGACATGTAGGACAACTTCCATATCGTAAACTAGAGAGAATGGGGTTGCCCCAATTGATGTTTGTGCTGAAGTGCAATAACCATGAAGTGAAAATGGTAACATCTCGTGCCAATCTTAATACGTCATTTTCATCTTCTATGTAATCTTCTTAATATTCTTATTGGCGGCTTCCACTGCACCATTCATCTTCGGTCGATACGAAGAAGAATTATGGTGTTTGATCTTGAACTGCGTGCAGAGTTCCGTGATCATATTGTTGTTGAGATTGATACCATTATCTATGATAATCCTTTTGGGGATGCCATATCGGTAAAAAAGGTTATGCTTAATGAACTGGACGACAACATTTTTAGTAACAGAGGAAAACGAGGTTGCTTCAACCCACTTTGTGAAGTAATGAGAATGAATCGGTGTGCGTTAGAAGCAGTAGGCTTGATCTCTCCAATCATATCAATGCCCCACATTGTAAACGACCAAGGATCAGTTAAGACATTCAGAGGTAATTGAGGCATGTGTACTTTGTCAACATATATCTGGAACTTGTGACAAGTTCTTGAGTGGTGGTGACATTCGGTTTCCATAGTCGACTAATAGTAACCTACTCTCAGAATCTTCTTAGCCATAGTATGTCCACTGGAATGAGTACCAAAGATACCTTCGTGCATACCTTCCATAATCTTCTCCTCCTCATTCTTGTCCATACAACGAAGCAGAGTCGAATCATGGTTGCATTACTCAAGAAGAACTTAGCAGAGAACCTCCGTAGGAATTTCTTGTCATTGATAGATGCCCCCTCGAGGTACTCTTGAGCCTCAAGGTATCTTTTCACTTCATGAAACCAAGGCTTCTCTTCTACTCCGTCAGTGTCAACTTCGTAACAATATACCGGTTTGTCTAGTCTCTCAATGGTGATTCTGGGAGCCTCATTGTACCATCTGACCTTGAACATAGATGACATGGTAGCTAACGCATCTGCCAACTGATTCTCTTCTCGTGGGATGTGCTCAAAATTGATCTCCTCGAAGTATGAAATTAAGGTCAACACATGCTCTCTGTAAGGAATGAGGTTCGGATGCTTTGTATCCCATTCTCCCTTAATCTGGATGATTACCAGGGCTGAGTCCCCATATACGCTCAAGAACTTGATTCTCATATCAATAACAGCTTTAATAGCCATGATGCATACTTCGTATTCGGCCATGTTGTTGGTACAATCAAAGCATAATCTGGAGGTGAAGGGCGTATGGAAACCCTGAGGAGAGATGATTACAACACCAATTTTGTTTCCAAGTGAATTATAAGATCCATCGAAAACCATAGTCCATCGGGATCCTGGCTCAGGTCCTTCATACGGTCCATGTTTTTCACAATCTGTAACTTGCATGATGTTCTCATCCGGGAACTCAAAATTCGTAGATTGATAGTCTTCTACAACTTGATGAGCCAAATGATATGCCACTACACTTTCTTTGATTGCTTTTTGAGTGGTATACTTAATATCATATTCTATCAAGACCATTTTCCATCTGGCTATTCTTCCAGAGAGAGTGGGCTTCTCAAATATGTATTTGATGGAACCTATTTTAGAGATTAATAGAGTAGTATGAGTCAACATATACTGTCTTAGTCGGCGAGCAGCCCATGCCAAAGTGCATCAAGTTTTCTCGAGCAATGAGTATCTTATTTCACAGTCGGTAAACTTTTTGCTAAGGTAGTATATTGCATGCTCTTTTCGACCAGACTCGTCATGTTGGCCCAATACACACCCCATTGAATTCTCTAGCACTGTTAGGTACATGATTAGAGGTCTTCCTTCAACTGGTGGCATTAGAATCAGAGGTTCTTGTAGGTACTCCTTGATCTTGTCAAAGGCTATTTGACAATCGTCGTTCCATTTAACTACCTGATCTTTCTTCAGCAGCTTGAAGACCGGCTCACAAGTAGCAGTCATATGAGAAATGAATCGGGAAATATAATTCAGTCGTCCCAAGAAACCTCTGACTTCCTTCTCAGTACGGGGAGCAAGCATTTCTTGAATAACTTTGACTTTGGAAGGGTCATGTTCAATACCTTTACCACTGACAACAAAACCCATGAGCTTACCAGATCTTACCCCAAAGGCGCACTTGCTCAGATTCAATCTCAGCTTGTACTTTTTCAGCCTCTCAAACAACTTGTATAAATGGTCAAGATGATCTTCTTCAGTTTGAGATCTGGCTATCATATCATCGAGATAGACCTCTATCTCTTGATGAATCATGTCATGGAAAAAAGCTACCATAGCATGCTGGCATGTGGCGCCGACATCCTTCAACCTAAAAGGCATAACCTTGTAGCAGAAAGTGCCCCACTGTGTGACCAAGGTAGTTTTCTCCATGTCTTCAGGTGCCATCTTGATCTAATTATATCCTGAGAAACCATCCATGAAGGAGAATACCTTGTAATGAGCGGTGTTGTCGACCAAAATATCAATATATGGAAGTGGAAAGTCATCTTTGGGGCTCACTCTGTTCAGATCCTTGTAGTCTACACGCATACGTACCTTGCCATATTTCTTTGGTAACGGGACAATGTTTGCAACCCATTATGGTTAGGATGTCACTGCTAAGAAACCTGTGTTGAATTGCTTCATAACTTCGGCCTTGATCTTCTCTGACATCTCGGGATGCATGCGTCGAACCTTCTGCTTTATTGGAGCATAACCCTCTTTCATTGGCAGCCGATGAACCACAATATCAGTATTGAGCTCTGGCATGTCTTCGTATGACCAAGCAAAGATCTCAACATATTCATGCAACATTTGTATTAACCTGTTCTTGACACTGCCCTCTAAGTTAGGGCCTATCTTGACTTCTTTTCTGTCTATTTCAGAACCCAAGTTTACAATTTCAACTGGCTCTTCATGTGGTTAAATAGCCTTTTCCTCTTGTATTAACAATCTAGAAAGTTCTCCAGGTATTTCACAATCTTCCCCACCTTCGTCCTCGACTTGGTAGATCAGATTTTTAAAGTCATAAGTGGCAATAGTAGAGTCGTTATCAACGAGATCCATAGTGGATGTGAATCTGCAATTTATTGTATGGGTGTGTGTAAGAACACATTGCTATTTGAAAATGATAAAAAGTAAAAAGAAAGACAGATAGCATAGAATTTCAATGCAAAACGTCCAATGTTTTTATTAAATGAAAATATGTTTATGAAATGATAACCCTTACCAAATGAACCATTATTCCCCAGGTAAGGCACAAGGCTCAAAGTAATTGTTTAAATATTACAAACCAAAACTTGAAAGCAATAAAAACAGAAATGTAGCTATTACTCCTTACTAAAGGAGATAGAGATAATGTCTTCCTCCTTCCAGTTGCTGAGCCCGTTGCCAATGGTAGGAAAGACCCAGCTGTCAAGGTCATAATCATTGTCAGCATATTGTATCACGTTGACTCTGTTTTTGCTAACACAAAATGGTGGTCTTCCAGCACGAGTGTGACAAACAGCCCTCTGACCCTCTGCAGTGAAACCCAAACCAAATTTTTCAGATTTATATGGAATGTTAGGAAGCTGACCCCAAGTAGTACAACCACCTTCTTTTACAACAGCTTTAGCGTCTTTCAATAAAGCCGTCATGCGAGGAACCCTGGTAACTTTGGGAATGGCAAAGACATCTTCTGTAGCAGCTGGAGGGATAACTTCAAAAGTCTGATAGTGAGTCTCGATAAATCTGCCATCCATCTCTGCATACCGGAAGGAGTTCAAGTGTCTAACCATATATTATTTTTCACCACAGACAGTGACAATCTTTCCGTTCACAGGATATTTTATCTTCTGATGTAGGGTTGAGGTAACAGTTCCTGCCCCATGAATCCAGAGGAGTCCCAGTAAGCAAGAATAAGCTGGCCGAATATCCATCACATAAAAGGTAGATTTAAAGACCTACGAACCCACCTTTATCGGAAGATACACTTCTCTGTGTACCATCCTCTTTGATCCGTCAAAGGCTCGGACTATAATATCATTGGGTTTCAGCACAAACCCTTCACAATCAAGTCTATTTAGGGTTCCCTTCGGTAGAACATTTAGCGAGGAGCCAGTATCAACCAATACATGATCCAAAGTAGTGCCCCTGCAGTCAATAGAGACATAGATGGATTTATTGTGATTTCTTCCTTCTAGAGTTAGATCAGCATCAGAGAAACCTAATCCATTATCAGTCGTTAAGCTAGAAATATAACTTCTAAATTGATTAGCAAAAATCTCTTGTGGTACGTGAGCAGTCTTCAAGAATTTTACTAGAGCATGTGCATGAGCTTCAGAGCACAGTAACATGGATAACATAGAGATCTTGGATGGGGTATGCCCAACTGTTTGACAATTTTGTAATCGCCTTACGAATTATCTTCAATACCTCTTCCAACTCTTTCCTAGAGGTGTCCTCAACTGCAACTTCTTTAGGCGCCTTGGTCTGGGCAGGCTCCATTATTTTCTCTTTGCCCTGAGCCCCAGTAGTTGACTCGGTAGTGGTAACTTTAACAGGTGTAGCAACAGTCTTTGGAGAGATTTCCGAAGAGAAAACTCTTCCGCTTATAGTAACCTTACTAGTCCCAGTAATATTGTCAATGTGGAGATCAACAACTTCATATTCAATAATCGGTAGTTCTTACTTGACGCCATGGTAGTAGACATCAGATCCATAGTTCAAAGGAATAGCTTTATCTAGAGAATATGGGATAGGTCCAGGTGTAGTGATGATCAGAGGAGCAACTTTTGGATTGGCAGTAATTCTTACAGGACCCTTGGAGGTAATCCTGAATAGAGGGCTAGATATTACAAATAAGTCTTGACACAGATTCTAAGCAGACGGAATCTTCTCGATTAGAATCATATGATTATCAATTAGGCATTGAATTCCTTCTTTAAATAACTTGCAATCATTAGATTGGGCTGCACGGCAGTAACATCTTTCAATACAACCCGAAAATAAACTGGCCTGCAACAAATTCTTCTTGATAGTTGGTAGGGGAGTAACCAATTAACTTACAGTAGAAACATAAAGAACATCATCAATAGCACTTATGCCTTTGTCATGCTTCAAACTTAGTGCAATAATCACATTCGAGGTCTCCGGAGGATCAAACTCAATCTATTTGTTGTCAATCATATCCTGAATTTTAATTTTTAGGGCCCAACAGTTGTTGGTATCGTGCCTAGGACAGTTGGAATGGTAGGCACACTTCACATTCATATTATAACAAGGAGAGGAGGTGTTGGGGTTCTGAGGAGGATCCCTTAAAGTTATTAGCTTTGCTTTCAGTAAATGTTGCAATGCCTGAGACCGTGGCATATTGATCTTCGTAAATTGTCTTCTCGGAGCGTCTGACCTATGCCGATTGCCCTGTTGTTGTTGTTGTTGAACATGCGCCATATTAGAAATTAGCACCGCTCCTATAGACTGATTGCGATCACTTTTAACACGGCCCTTCTGGCCATAAACAACATTGGTCTCCTTCTTACCACTGAATGTCTTCTTCACAACACTCAAAGACATAACTACTTGAATTTTTTCACTCTTGATACCACTTTCGACACGTTCCCTGGTTAGAATCATCTCAGTAAAACCAGATGAGTAACTTCCAATCAGATGGTTAAAGAATGGACTTGTCAGAGTACCCATGAACATATCAACCAACTCCCTATCAGACAGTGGAGTTTGAACTCGTCCAGCCATATCTCTCAACTTTTTGGCATGCTCTTTGAACCCTTCATTTGAAGCATAGACATATTTTGTAATTTCACATGAGTCGGTGCAAGGTCAGCATTGTATTGATATTGCTTATATAAAGCAACATCCAGGTCCTCCCAAGTACGAATGTTTGTTCCCTCCAGCTGATAGAACCACTCGAGTTGTGTACCAGACAAACTTTCTTGAAAGAAGTGAACCCATAACTTTTTGTCAGCAGTATGAGGTTGGATCTTCTGAACATAGGACCTCAGATGAAGTTTGGGACAAGAAACACCACCATATTAAGCAAAAGCGGGGACCTTGAACTTGTGAGGGATAACTACCCCCGGAATAAGACCCAGCTCTTCGAAATCTAATCTAGGAACTTTCTGGATTTCCATGGCCTTGAGGCGATCTTCCAATTGTTTGTATCTATCATCCGTTGGAGGATACTGTTCATCAGAATAGTCTTCATCCTCAGGAATTTTTCCAGAACCTTGATTGCTTCCACCTTCATCCTTAACACTCATACTATTTTCCTCTTGATTGTCATCTTCATCAAATGAGATATTGGCAGTTTGAATCGGTTTAGCAGGACCTTTGAATCTTCTCCCCATATAAGAAAATAAATTGGCTTCCTAGTCTTCTTATTTTTGGCGATGAGAGCCATCATCTCTTTCTGCCCCTGGGATAAACTTATGAGCGTTTCCTGGAATTGGGCATTATGTGCTTGGAGTTCCTTAACAGTCTGTTCTAGAGCCATCTTTTACTGAAATAAATAGCAAGAAGATGAGAAAACATATATTGGAAAACCTGTTATGTAATGATGCATGATATGTAGATGCAATGTTTTCAAGGATCTCGCGGGGTAAACAAAAGTGAAACGTTAGAAGTTGAATCTATCTACAGCACTGACTGAAGAACTTCGGATCGTTGAATTTCCTTCTATAAGAGTCAAGTTCTCCATGTCGAGTGGGTCCTAGCCTTTGACTCAAGATAACGTACTTCGGTCTTTGATGGCATTGGTTAGAGGAAAATAAAGCCTCTTTCCCCTTTGCTAGACGTCTGGTTCATTATAACCTGCATCACAGGCCCTTGAGATCCTTGAAATGGTTAAGAAAATGCTATGGTATGATGTTATGATGTTATAATGTTATGTTCGAACAGTTAATCAAACACAAGAAAAGCACACAAGGCCTTAAGTTAAGGCTTGCATGGGGCTTGTAGGTAAGTACCCTCTTAAATTTTAGTTGGCTCAACCTATCTTAAAGAAGCAACCCGGTTCTAGGGATCTCAATATCACTTATTTTACCCACAAATTTTGTCTAGCACGATAAATGACTTGCCACTAAACAAAACTCGAGAGTCGAATCTCAATGAGTGTAGTGTCGAGTATCAACCAACTTCAGACTGCACTAAAGTCGGCTATCTCACTACCTTCTAATAGTTAAGTTAGGTCAATTAAGGTTCTAAGGTCACTTAGTGCTTATGACACCATGCGACAACCTAGTATTCTCCCCGACTGACTCGAGGGACACCAGTACAAACCAATGTGTTGCACTAACATAGCCATCACTTTAACCATATCGGTATACACCTTATAGTTTCCATGATCTATTGCTACTTACCTAAAATGCCCTCAGGTCCGGGTGTAGGATATTTTTCAAGAAAATAAACCCGAGTGTTGTACCCCAAAATTTTCCCTCCCATTTTCACTCAAGACATTCCTCTAGAGGTCCTCAATTGCTCAAGGATGACCAAGAATTGACCAGACAAATCCTCCTCCTAAGACAACAAACCCCAACTAGGTTTTCAATTTTAAGCAAGATGTATGAGTCCAAAGGATCCCAAATGTTCTCCATTGTCTTAATATGTCCCCAAGATGGTCCATTTCAAATTTCATACCTTTAACAACAAGTTTGCTCAATCAACTGCTCAAATGCCTGGAAATCAACTATACTAGGTCAAAAGTCAATTGTGGCCCATATACAGTCAAACTTCAATATTTTTGGTCAAAATTGATATTTTGAAGTATTATCCACCATTTGATCAAGGGTTGATCATGATTCCTCAAGAAATTCTCCTAACTCATCAAAAGTCAAAAATGGCAAATTAGGGTTTCTATAGGGAAAGTAAACCAAACTTTACCAGGCATAACTTTCTCATACTTTATCATAAAGTTTTCCTCAAAGGCTCATTTTAAATAGAATCCAATTCCCCACAACTTCTCTTCATCCCTCAAATTCAAGAAATTCCTCAATCAAAATATATAAGCTCAGACATTACATGTCCTTTCAAAAAGTCAACAAAAACACCATTGGGTCAAAGCTCCTTACATGAACATGGAAGGTCCAATTGAGATGAAACCAAAAAAGTTGTTTAGAGGACATCCTAAGCTTTCTAAAAAGTCATGGAACCCCCTCTTAGGGTTTAAATTGAGAGAGATAAGGATTTCACAAGTTGGGCAATTTTCAAGAAATGCATGAAATATTAATTGGGCAAAATTGTACTTTTGAGTTATGGGGCCCAATTTTTAGAGTTCAAACGTGTTCATGATGCATCTAGGGACCACTAAACATATCCATGCATTATTTTGTTTTTCTATTTTATTTATCTTGATTTTATTCAAATAAATTCAAAATAAATCAAATAAATAATAAATAAATGCAAGAATGTGCAAGATATAGAAGATGCAAATCTTTTTTAAACCAAAAAGATCTTGGCCAACTATCAAAAACCGTGTAGACTAAATAAGGAAGTGAATCTCTTCTTTTGGGAAGTTTTGAACCAAAATCTTTATCTTTTAAAGGGGAATCAAGGCATGGATATTGTGCTACAATTACAACCCTAATGAGATTCACTATAAAAGCACAACAACCCTAGGTTAAGAGGACAGACGCAGCAGCCACAAAGAGAGCCATACAAATTTACAAAAAATTCCAAGAAATCGTGAAACTCCAAGGCACCCATTCCAGCACTTATTGATCAAAACCAAGGAGTCATTCTTCCTCTTGAAGTTCCCAGAAGCGTGTTTGAACCATTATTCAAGCCAAAACGTGCCAAGAAACACTCTTCCAAGCATCACCAGATTGGTAGATTTTTGTGAATTCAAACTTTTTTATCTTGCAATATAAATGATTTATTTGTACATATGCAAGGATGAAGGTTTGCCATTGTTAGGGAAAAGCTTCATCCAAGCATCGTATCTCAAGATACAGAGACTTTCAAACAAAATAAACCCCACCATTGGAATCGCAAGGTCCTAATTAGTTCAGTAGGGTTATTTTTATGCTTGTTTTCATAAGATTTCGCATGTTTGATTTTTGGGCAGCCGGAGAAGGTGACCGGAGCCACCGCCCATGGTGGTTTGGCTGGCCAAGGATTCTATGTGGCCCAAGGCTTGCTTCTAATTGGATCATTCAAATAACAGGGGACCACCCTGCACGCGTGTTCTAATTGTTTTGACCTTTAGCATTTAATTTATATTATATATTTATTAATGTGGTTATGTTACCGGAAGTACAAATGCTCCAACAGTAGACACAACGCGCTAAAGGCTTTGCATGTTGTAGGGGAACGGGTTCGATCCCTGCCTCTTGCATATTGTTTTTCTCAATATTTCTTGCAGATTCAGTGATTCAATTCCAAACGCGTGCATCATGCACTCTAACATCTCATCCATAGGATCATTCCTTCTCCAAGATCTAGCGCCCAACAGTGAATCTCCATGGTGGACATCCCAGCAAGCCTCCCACTGGATCTCACGCTAACTGTGGGCCACCAACTTCTGGGATTGGCTAAAAATTCAGTAACATCACCCTGCAACTGGGTTTTCACCCCCTTAGGCCCACTCCTTTTTCCTTTTCATTATTTTTATTTGCCATTTTTTTTAATTATTTCAAAAATCATTTTTTTATAAAATCATAAAAAATCAGAAAATCATAAATTAGGATTTAGAGTTTTTTTAGTAAAAATATTTTTTGCAATTGAATTAATTTAATTAAATTTTAACCTTATTTCATTAATTAAAATTAATTAGAGAATTAGGTTAAAATTCAAATATTTTTTCATAAAAAACAAAAATATTTTTAATGATCAATTAGATTTTTTAGGGTTTTAAAACTTCTTTTCCGTCTTAATTTTGCGCGCTCTTATATTTTTCATACGATTTATTTTTTTACCAGTTATGTAACTCCGCCTGGGTTGTAATAGTTAACTAGGGTTTTTATCTTCACAAATTTATGTTTCGTTCACTATTTATGTATCTACACCAAAGCCCTGTAATAGCGTAGGACTTTATTTCTCGCTTTTTCTTTACGTGCTTGTATATAATTATTAGTAACTTAGGCGTGCATGACAAGAAACAATTAATCAGTAGATCACTAATCACAAGATAAACATAATTAAAAAAACACATTGTTGCACACTTGCACCCTTAGGGTATACCTCACTTGGTTGCCTCAAAAAATAATGGTCATGTCCCTCGAACGTAGGGATATCTTAGCAAAGACCCTCGGTATAAAAGTCATCATAAAAGATCATGGTCCCTAAAACGTCCCTCGATTTTCCTACGAGAAATGATCTTGTCCCTCGATGTTGCCTATATGATGACAGTCCCTTTGAATGCTAATATGTCCTTACATGTTGCCTTCAATGACCATAAGTGTCCCTTTCGATAGTCCCTCAACATCCAACGGTAGGGCTACCTACTCACTAATAGTAGGATAGTACTATCTAAAGGAAAGGAGGAAAAGAACGTCCGTTTTCGAGTAGGTAGATAGTTTTTAGGTACTTGCTCAAGTATGATTCTTTTTACACTTACACACTTTCAAACTTCTTTTCAAAAACGCTTTATTACACTCTTGAGGACTGATACAAGAGTTACCATAAAGCAAACAAAATCTTTCAAAACACACAAAGCACAAACAGTTTTCAAAAATGAGCAAGTACCTAAGAGCCCGTGGAAAACCATGGATGGAAAGGGTGCTAATACCTTCCCTTTCCATAATCTACCCCCTTACTCAGAAAATATCGAAAAAGATTTTTATGTTCTTTTCACCCTTTCCTTTGTTGGATAAAATAAAAGTCGATGGCGACTCTTGCTTACCGCAACATTTGCAAACGCAAATGCAAAACGAGTATTAATAGTCGGTTCCGCCACCGTATCACACCGAGAAAACCCCGAAATATAAATCATTCAAAGAAAACAAGTAAAGCATTAAGAGCAATCTAACTCTAAAGGTAACCCCACTTTTAGTTCTCCCCAGCAGAGTCTTCAGTTCTGTAATACGGTGGGAGAACTGACTTGTTTTACATTTTATCACAAATGTTGCAGATAGCAAGAGTCACCACCGGCTTTTCTTTTATCCAATAAGGAAAGGGTGAAAAGAAAAGGAAAGACCTTCGAGAATTTTCTGAGTACGGGCTCTTAATCGCTAGCTCACATTAAAAATGTATTGTGTATGTGTTTGTTTGAAAATATTTTGAAAAATTCCTAAGTACGACAAATTTGTAATGATTCTTGTATCGGTTAAGAATGCGTACAAAGTGTTTGTTTTTTGAAAATATTTCATAATAGTTTTTTATGTGAAAAAGATGTTTTGAAAAGTGTGAGCAAGCGATTACAAGCTATCTACCTACACAAAGATCTTTCGTGTTATTTTCCTCCTCCTTTAGATAGTGTTATCCTACCATTAGTTAGTAGGAAGCCCTATCGTTGGATATGAAGGGACATGTGCGGGTCGTTGTACAGTTATAAAGGAAACTCGTAGGGGCGCTTTAGCAATGTATCGTGAGGGACTAAGATCATTTACCGAAGGAAGCATCGAAGGGTCATCAAGGGACTACGATCTTTTTAACCGAGGGTCTTTACTAAAGCGTCCCCACGTTCGAGGGACATGACTATTTTTTGAGGCAACGAGTGAGGTTACCCTAGAGGTGTGTGTGTGAAGAGTGATTCAATTCAGTTTATTTATCTTGCATTTAGGGTTTTCTATGTTTTCTTTTATATCTTGCCATACAATCCTATTAAGCTAAATAGTTATGAGGAAAACGGTAAATTGCAGAAAGTAAAAGCAGAAATTAAAGGGTCCTACGCTATTACAAAGCTTCGGGAAAATGGATACAAACAACAAAATTGGGGGGAAAGAGAGTAAAACCCTAATTTAAACTATTACAAACCGTAGCAGTTACATAATCAGAAAAAGAATGCGAAAATAATAAAGTTCGCGAAGATTGTAGAATAAAGGAAAAAAGAAAATTGTTTTATGCTTTTGATAGAAAAAAATGATTTAATGATTAACCTAAAACCTATTTAATTTTAATTAATTAAGAAAAATAATTGATTAATTAAGCAAACCCTAAATTAATTTTGATTAAAATAAAGTTTAGTGAAAAACCTAAAAAAAATAAGTTAATTAATTAAATGAAAAAAGTTAAATTAATTTAATTAAAAAATTAGTTAAATTAATTAATTAAAAAAAACCTAAGGTCTAAATTAATTTTAATTAAGAAAAAAAAATAACCTAATTATATTTTCAAAAAAGAAAAATAATTTAAATGAAATAAAATTAAAAAAATTGAGACTGGGCCTGTATTGAAGTAAACCGGGGGTATGGGGAAAGAAATTCACTAGGCCCAAAACAACAAGCCCAATATGCCTGTGTTGGATCCAGTGTGGCTTCCAAGGAGGGTTCACCATGGTCCAGCACATCTGGGGCGTCAGATCAGAACTTGTGGAGATATGATGGTGATGAGATGAGGCGCACGGCGGACACATGAGGGTTAGTTACGTTGAATCTGCAATAGAACAAAAATATGAAAAATAAAATACAAGAGGAAGGGATCGAACACGTGCCTTGGTATAACAATGTATTGACCATTAACCTAAATGAATCAAAACATATATAATATACAAACTAATGTATTGACCGGAGAGGCGCCGAAGCCCTAGCTCCAGTTGTCTTCTCCTGCTTGCCTTTTCATCAAACCTGCAAAAATGCATTAAAATGAAAGATCTAATGACTTAGATCCACTAGTTAACATGTTGTGATTTCAATGGAACGGTTAGTTGGGATTGAAAATGCTTGTATCATCCAATTCGATGTTTAACAATTTTTGAGCCCTAACACTGGTGAAACATGATTCCTGCGTCAAATCTCACATGTAATGCGTCAATCATATTCTAATGGTGCATATGAATATATTTAACATGTTATCAATGACCGATAATACATAAAATCAAGGATTAGAAATTTACCAAACTTGCCAATCGGTGTAGTTGAGATATTGCGTTCGGGCGCTTGAGGGATTCAGTCGTGGACCTGGATCAACTCCTTTGATCCTCAGGAAGTGATTGCTAGCCTTAGTTTTGATTGAAAGTGGCTGGAAAATGAAGCACGGATCTTGCACTTTTCTTTGAATTTTGTGAATTCTTTAGGGGTGTGTTTGAGGCAGCTTTTTCTGTCTGTTGTTGGTCTGAGTTGTTGTGTATATATAGGACAATCAAATTAGATTAACAAAAGAGGAAAGAATAATGTCATTAAGAGGTGAAGATTTTGATTGAAAATTGTATGGAAACTTGCTATTTTTGGCTCATTCTTGGACCAATCAACCTTGCACGAATTTGACATCTTGCACATGTAATCTTGGGCCTTAAATATGATCCATAGCAAAGCCCGCATGTCTTAACCTATTGATCTTATATTTTATTTAATTTTTTTGATTTAATTGAATAAAAATAAAAATAAATAAAATAAAAGTGCATGAATTGATTTATGGGTCTTTAAACATGTCATGAACACATTTGGATCTGGAAACTTAGGCCCAATAGCCCAAAATTACAAATTTGCTCAATTTGGAATTCATGCATTCTCTCAAAATTTCCCAACTTGCAATGGTCATAACTCTCTCAATTTTCATCTTTTGAATGTGATTTTGGACTTTTTAGAAAGCTCAAGATGTCCTATACAATCTCTATGTTGACAGTTTTTGTTTTTGAAGATTTATCTTGATGTAAGTTTCCTTGACAAAAAGTGTCTTTTTGTTGACTTTTGAAATGACCTATAATGTTTTGACTTATATCTCTCAAATGAAGCATTTTTAGACTTGAGCTTAGGGAGACAAAGTTGTAGAGAATTAAATTCCCTTAAAAATGAGCTTTGGTTGGGGAAAAGCTGATGAAGAATGTGAAAGTTATGCTTGGTCAAAGTTCAGTTGACTTCTCCTAAGGAAACCGTAATTTGACAACTTTTGACTTTTGATGATTTGAGGGATTTTCTTGAGGAATCATGATCAAACCTTGATCAAATGATGATTGTGACTTTAAAACCTTGATGTTGACCAAAAATCTTGAGGTTTAACTATATGTTGACTATAGTTGACTTTTTACCCAATACAGTTGATTTTCAATCATCTGAGCTATTGACTGAGCAAACTTGTGATGCAAGACTTGAAATTTGTCATGAGCATTCCTAGGGACATATGAAGAACCATGAAAACCACTTGAGACCTTGGAAACACAATATTATTTGATAAATACAAAACCGTAGTTGTGAGTCCATTTCTTAGGAGGAGAATTTGTCTGATCGATTCTTGAGCCACCTTGAGCATTTGAGAAACATAGGAAAATGTCTTGAAGAAAATGATAGGGAAAATTTGGGGTACAACACTTATGATACATAATCTATCACTCCATTACACAACAATATCGTCGTAAGCACATAAACATAACCATAATATCGATAACGGTGACACGTACACCAGTACTACAATGCCATGTCTCACTAATCGAACATGCAATTCGATACATTCTATTGACATGTCAGCAACACATAAAAAACATACAAATCCACCACCTAACACTTCCATTCTAGAATATTCGCTGGTTTTCATCATTCCTTCAGGCATCTAATGTTTAAGCTTCGACTCTTAATAAGTCATACACGCATAAGGAAGTGTGCCACATTCACGCTTCCGCTGCGCCACTCTGATCATTTACCTCAAAGTCGTTGTCTTCATTTTAATTCCCATAAAACATCAGATCTATAAGTTCCATATCTATCTTCAGACTCTCTTTAGCATCTACCAGAAAATAATGGTCCACTTTTGCATTAGGTTCAAACGGAATGGTGAACAACTAATTTCTCGTTAATATGTCAATTCAGTTTACTCACTATCAAGCAAGTAAGATAAGTATATCATATTCGATACAATACTGTCTTCTATCAACAAGAGATTAAGGGTGATCAGTTCCTCAATTTGTCAACACAATGCACGCAGCACAACACAATTATTAAGTATATTATAATACATGAAAACTACTACACCAAGTATAATCTAAATCATTTCGTTCCAAAAGAAGTCTTTATCCAGATAGAAGACTTTGACCATATCAATAAATCCTTACTCTTTCCTTTAATTTCATAACCTCACTGATCCTTATAATCTCATATTTGGATCTCATTCTAATCACAATCTCAACACTACCATTTCTTCATCTGGTTGGTGATAGAACTCCCTAATTTCTCCCTAACTCATGTTTATACTTTTTTTGTCATAACCATGATTCCAATCCTTCTTAAATTTATCTTTCCTCTAGCATTAATTCTCTTCTCCTCAAAACTATCATCATTCTAATCATCTTTAATCGGCATAAGTTTCATCTCTATGCACTTATCTAATACATTCTCATCCTTACTAATGTCAAACATCTCATTCACTTAACTCATTCACTAACAACATATCTCACTTGACCTCGTCTCGAGAAACTGTGATAATAACCAATCATTACCGAAAAGCTTCTAGTCTCCGTAACCAATTTCAGAGCCTCTCATTATAGACCTATATTCACTTTGGATAGATTCCTAAATATTTTCATTCGAAATAGCATGTTCAAGAAAATTCACCTCTTCAAATCATGATCTACATCTTGACATCCTAGAATACATTTTCTTCCCTTTCGACACTATAATTCGAATCACGACATTCAACGTTTCCTTTTTCTGACATCAGACTAAATCAAAATGCCCTCAATAACCACTGCAACAGACTGATCCAATTATTCAAAATAACTTCACCGAGTTCTAAAAATTGTCCTCTAATTATTCTCATCCCTCATCTGAATCTAAAAGTAACTCAACCTTAATTCGAGTATATTGAAGACATATTTTCCTACCAGTTAATCCATCAAATCGTCAATCATTTGAAGTGAATATGTAACCTCAACCGCTACTTAAATCAGTTATCGATAATCCACATACAATTTCTTACTACTTTCTTTCTATTTAACTAATGACATCAAAGCTCCCAAAATGATACACTTGGTTTTACAAATCTATTTCTCCGCACATCTTCTAATAACTTCTCTAATTCTCCCAACTTTGAACTGAAATCTTGTATGGTGCCATAGGAATAAGTCTGGTACCAAGAACGAGATCAACAACAAACTCCTCCTCTTATCCAACCTCTTCACGTGACAAATAAATTACTTTGAGGTGCCAGAACTATTTTTAAAACAAAGTTCATCATGTTAGCTTTCTAGCGCTTCAAACAAAACTCAAATCGGACGTCTAGAACTCAAGTTATGAATTTTTCAAAGAATTACAAAATGATGTCAACTCACGGGTAACTGGTTACTCTAATAGTGGTAACCGGTTACACCCCTCAAAAGAGCCAAAAACACTATTTTTTAGCGGTAACCGATTGCTCATATAATGGTAATCGATTACCACTGTACCATAGTAAAAAATCAGATTTTTATGTTACGTAAACCACTTATTTCGTACTCAAACATCACTAACTTCCACATATTTCATCGTTCATGTTCCAAATTATAATTCCTATTTATATACATTATTATCAACATTATAATTCACAAAGTAAACACATTTAAACATACAATTACTCAATTATATCTCATCAATCCCATCACTGACACATCAAATACATCTCAACAGTTTCAACACCAAAATCGACACCCAATCATACCAAAACATCAATATTCCAATTCTTTTCCCAATACTACTAATATCTTTGAGTTCCGACTTTGTCTCGCAATTCACAAATACCCAACAATATTAAAGGCATTCAACAATCACTTATATGATTCCAACAATAAAATTCATAACAATTTGTCACTCCAACATTACTCTGAACAACGAAAACACACAGAATGGTAACTCAATACTGACAAATTCACGATCAAAATGCAGTGTTGAAAACATTATAACCATCTGAGCTCCATCTTCTAAGAGTTATCCTACTTGCTTAACAGATATCTTCTGGCATAAGAATATGCATCTACTCATCAAAATAATTTGTAATCACTTGGTTCAATTCCACATAGTTCACCCCAAGGATAACATCAAGTTAATCCAACATTTCACTCTAACGGTAAGTCACAATTATCTCCGGGAGAACATCAAGACTCACCCATAACTGTCATGTCATTAGCCATAATATCGCCCTTCACTTCTAGAGATGCAAATAACACAAGTACATGATCATTCCCTCTCAAGGATCCTTTGAATGACCTCTAGGAATAACTCTTGAATCCATACGTCCTTCAAAATCAAAAAAACAACTCATGAGCAATAACGTTTGCACCCATGCAATTCACGATATACTAAACCAATTATTCACACCTGAACCATCTCAAAGAAGCACAAGCTTCTCCCCCACTCGTTTCAATCCCACTCCTGCAAACAAGTGATTAGAACAACAAGAAAGTACCAACAGTGTTTCACACACATGTTGCGTACTAAGGAACAAAACAACGGAAATAATCAAGTGTCACACTACAGACTCAACAACTTGGCCAGACGAACTGACTTGCTCTGATACCAATTGTAACACCTTATTTCCCTGTCGGTAAATTAAGTAAAAAATTAGAGTAAATTAATTTCTAAAATACAACATAAAATAGAATGCCACATGCTTCATACATCATACTTTCTCATTCAATAAGATACGCAACACAAACCACATATTAAAAGTTCTTAAACTTCATTGTATTTATTCGTAATGAGAAAACATCAATAACAAATCATTCTCAATTCTCCAACAAGATTTATAATTAACATCTTTAAGAATTCCACATAATTCATAAATTAAACTCAAAGCAATGGAGTAATACAAAGTTCACTCCCAACAAAAATAAAACAATCGTAAAACCCCCAAGTGCTATGTACCATAGCAGACACTGACTCAATCTACAACTAATGTACTTTTCAACTAATCTCGACCTCAAGCTACTTTGAATCATCTGCACGTTACCCACATAGAGGCAATATTCAAACATAAAGGGTGAGATATCAAAATAATATAAGAGGAAGCATAATAATGAGCAGGTAGAAATTCAAGTACACGTCATTATAAATCTTTACCTCACACATTTTATGGTTCAACATACTACGAAACACATTAATATAATTAAGTGCATAAACAACACAAACATTCATCGTAACGAAAGTAGAAATTCATTTAATGCTCAAATAATAAATTACTAACAATCATGCAATGCAATGAAACTGACACTGACTCAATACATGTGGTACCATTAGGGCAAAACCCTCAACTTAATAAATGCTAACTCGAGGCAACAATGCCAATACAGACCATCTTTCGCCAATACAGACCATCTTTCGCCAATACAAGTCATCATTAATGAATGCATGTGACACTTACATGCAACAACGTAATTTCACATTGATTATTCTTACCTATCAATTCCATACAAATACAGGCCATCATTATCATTATCTTGCATATCATGTCACACAATCAAAACATTCATGCAACATCATCTTACTCAATCATAATACCAGTCATATCATGTTACTCATGAATATTCACACAGATATGCATAAATGTAGGAAGAATAATTAGTTAATGTATTCATATTTATTTTTATAGAATAGAAAATAATTTTAGCTTCGTAATGGCCCAAACGGCGCGTCAAACAGACACCCGAGGTGAAAGTTATGGAGTTTTCAATTTTACAAAATTATGTCTAACACAGTGGTAATTGGTTACTGCCATACCAGTAATCAGTTACTTGTTGGAAGCGGCGTATCGGCAAGCAACAAAAGTTTTGGAAATATTTATCCGGGAATTTATCATATCCACAAAGATTAGTTATTGAATTATCGTTCGAAAAATCATTTGTTAATGAGTTTGGGGATTAAATGGGTTTGTCTGTAAGGAAAGGATAAAAACTATTGACAAGAAAATAAATATATTAAATAGGAAGGAGAAACCTAACAGGTAGAAATTTACACTACTCGTCAAAAACTAAACCTATTGATCAGTTGCACTCAAGCTACTGTACTCGTCAAAATCATCACAGACACCACGAGATGTACCCACAATGAAGGTTATGTCTAACGCCAAGTCGCAAGACCAACCGTATTACTCTATCGGCAATGTCTTGCGCGCTACAATAACACGAAGGCATTAAGCTTTAGCACCCAAAGTGAATATTAGCTATAAATCTATCTCTAGAATCTAGAAACTAATAGATATTCATCCTTAATCAAGATTTGTGAGGTATATGTCTATAACAACCCAAATCCAAACATAAAGCAAAAAGATCAAAGAAGACGTCAAGATTGATTTCTAAAGGAAGCTTTATACAACACCATGATCAACAAATATACATATGTTCAAAGCAAATATACAAACATACCCAACAAATAGAGAAATACATAGAAAAGAAATAGAGAAAAACCAAACATCTCACGGATTGTCATCACCGATTAATGAGAAATCTGACTCCGGATCATCAAGATGCAAGCTCCAATATTGTTTTATAGCTTCTCAAGACCAAAAATGGAGGTTTGATAAATTGGGATCAAAAATAGCAAAAACATAACCTAAAAATGTGTTTTTGGCCCTAAATACGCATTTCTGAATGTCCAGGATTGCCCGGCGACCAAAAAGCATCGCCCGGCGACAGCTGACAGTAAGTTGAAAAACCAGCACAACATTCTGCACTATTTCGGCCATAACTTTTGAACCGTAACTCTGATTCGCGCCTGATTCAAAGTGTTGGAAAGCTTATTCAATGATATTTCTAAAAATGACAAAATAAAAACCAAATTGATGATTTTTTATTCTTTGATTTTGAGCCTTATTCATTGACGAGTTGCTCAAAATCACGCATTTGAAGTCGTGTCTTTGACACTTTATTGCCCATGCTCTAAATACGCATCAATAACTATAAAATAAATAGAAAAACATCAAAAGGTACACTATGTATACAAAAATACAATTAAACATAAACTAAACGAATTTACACAAAAGTCAGGATTATTCAACAATATTAATAAACAAAAAATTGATAAGTACAACAAAAAGTATATACAAAAATAGCTACAATTTGAACTTATCATTACTGCACGAGACATTAGTGAATCACACCAAATCCTTCAGCGGTAACCGGTTACCTCAATACCAGTAACCGGTTACTGCACAAGTCAATAGCTCTATTTTTCAAAATATGCCAACGGTAACCGGTTACTGCATTATGGTAACTGGTTACTGTGTAACACAATAGACGATTTTCCTCAATTTTTCACGTGGTAGCCAGTTACCACCAGACCAGTAATTGGTTACCACTGTTGCAGAACTCAAAAATCTGCAACTTTTCCAAATGCGATTTTCAATGTTTCAACACTAAAATTCTCAACTTTTCCAGTTAAAGTTATCTTTCAATCATGCTAGTTATTTACCAACACATATCTATTCGATTCCAACCAAAACACATCATCAATTTAACAATCAATCATAAAAAAGTATCAAAACTCAACAATGGGAGAAAATCCCAAGAACACCAATTAGGGAGAAATCAAAACATACAACCATGGGACCTAAACTCTATCATACCCCATTATTAGGAAACCCATTATAGTGTTAGAATCCCCCCTTATCTTAGACTTTTGTTGATTCTTGATTCCTATGGTGAACCTTCTTGTCCTAGCTTTGAGTGCTCTTTCTCCTCTTCTCACTTATACGCTTTTTCATTGTTTCTATGTTCTAACTCTCTTCTCTTCCCAATATCTTTTTATTCCAACACTAACTTAAATATTCCCAATTAAATAATCATTTAATAAATCCCCAAATAATAATAATGATAATAATAATCCTATTATCCTACTAATAATCTTATTTAATTATTATAAAATAATAATAAATCTAATATTTAATCCAAATAATACTAGTAGCTAATTATCTCTCTCACCCCCTTGTTTCTACATTTTTAGCCATACACCCATATCACCTCAACTTCTATAATTTCTAAAGCCTCTAATTCCCGTTATTTGCATCACAACACATCATAAAATATTCACCAACGCATACAAATACATCGCATCATCTAATTTTTAAATAAAATAATTCTAACTAATTCAGGGTGTTACATAAGGCACAAGTATTAGCCGACTTCGTAGCAGAAATGACTTCCCAAGCTTCCATGAGTGTTACACGAAAGTGGACCATATTCGTGGACGAAGTCTCTAACTCCACTAGGAGAAGAGCAAGCATCGTATTGGAGAACAATGAGGGAATATTGGTTGAAGTTTCCCTCACTTTATTTTTCCCAACCTCGAACAACCAAGCAGAGTGCGAAGCTCTCCTCACGGGACTCCGCTTGGCTGAGGAACTAGGGGCAGAGGAGGTAAAGATCTTCACAAACTCTTAACTTGTTGCTTCTTAGGTACGAGGAGAATACCAGGTTAAAAACGACCAACTATCAGAATACTGGACTCTAGTTCATAAAAAGATGAAGGGATTCAACTCTGCAAATATACAACATATTCCCTGCGAACATAACACTCGAGCAGATATCTTGTCGAAACTAGCAAGCACAAATAAGAAATGGGGGAACAAATCGGTGATACATGATATACTTCCTCGGCCAAGCATTGAAAAATCTTCCTTGACCCTAGAGGTACTCGTCATCGGCAATGATAACTTCTAGATGACTCCCGTATACAACTACCTCACAAACGGGGAGTTGCTTCCCGACCAGAAGGAAGCCGCCATAATCAAGCAGAAGGCCTACTCCTACATTTTGGTCGAAGGAAAATTATATAGAAGAGGATTCTCCATCCATCTCCTCAAGTGCGTAAGCGAAAGCAAAATCCCCCACATCCTACATGAAATCCATGAGGGAATCAACGTCCAACACATGGGTGGGAAGTCTCTCGCTAGGAAAGCATTGCAGGCAGGATACTACTGGCCTACCATGCATCACGACACCAAAGAGCACGTAAATAAATGTGACAAGTGCCAAAGTCATTGAGAGATGTACTTATCCCCTCCAAGCAAGCTTAAGTCTTTATCATCACCATGGCCCTTCACATGGTGGGGCATGGATCTCCTCGGACCTTTTATGGTAGGAACCAACAAAACAAATATCTCATAGTGGCCATCGACTACTTCACGAAATGGATAGAGGAAAAAACACTGGCCCAAATCACAGCTCAAAACGTCCTTTGTTTCTTCAAAAGAAACATCCTCTCAAGATTAGACGTGCCCCAAGACATTGTCACCGACAACAGAACACAGTTCACAGACCAGAAATTCCAAGAATTCATAGTTAACCTAGGCATCATCCAACACTTTGCCTCTGGAGAGCATCTGCAGACAAACAAACAGGCGGAAGCTGCAAATAAAGTAATCCTAGGAGGTCTCAAACAAAGACTAGACGAGACTAAGAAAATATGGGTCAAGGAGCTACACAACATGCTATGGGATATCGAACAACATCCCATTCATCAACCAGAGACACTCTTTTCTGACTAACCTATAGAACTGAGGTTGTCATCCCCGTTTAAATGAGAGAACCATCGAGACAGATGAAAGCCCCTCTCGATATAGAAATGAACGGTGAGGCCTTACAAGATGAGCTCGACCTTGTCGAGAAGATCAGCATTGGAGAGGCCCTACAAGAAGCCTCTCTCAAACAAAAGATCACCCTATGATATGCCACTAGAGTCATACGACGTGAATCAGAAGCCAATAGCTTAGTCCTTAAGAGGAATCACAAAGAATCCCGCGAAGTCAAGCTCGCCGCGAACAGGGAAGGCCCATATCGCATCAATGCAAAAACAGGGACTAGAGCCTACTACTTAGAAAATTAAAACGGGGAACAACTTGCTTAACCTTGGAATGCTGAAAAGCTAAAACAATATTACAACTAAGACGCTGAAAACAGTTGTGTGTCTCGTCGGCACGATGAACACATCAATTCCCGATCACACGTGCATGCCTAGGTACAAGCATGGCACTCAAAATTAAACGAAGAGGAAAGTTTCCACTCTCTTGACAAGCAAATACTTAGCCCGTTGTGGATAACTCAAATGAGCTCCACCGTCGTCGTACCACGATGGCAGAACACCCAGCTCGTGATGGGAAGTTTACACCTCTGAACTTGGGCCCTTAAAATGAAACGTGAGTTCCAGCTCATATCGAGTAATTTCCCTGGCCGTTTGACCAGTTTCCCCATACTGGAGAACTCAAAAACTAACGAGCAAACCCCCCAAAAATCCTTAATAAATACAAAAGCGTCTTAAGCAGACAAGCATAAAAAATCATGCAAACATTCAACAAGTCAAGCACAAAATAAAGTGAAAAGCGCTTAAATAGTGTAGGTTAAAACAAAATGACCACCACGGTCGGATAATTTAAAAGACGGCCACCAAGGTCGCAATTGTACGAAATATTACAAAAGGAGGCCCAAGGCCCCCATTCGAAAAAACAAACTTGTGACTACAATAACCATGATTGTTTGAGACTTACATAAAAAGGGTAAAGCCCACAAAACAAATTACAACGATACGACACGCAAGAAAAAATAAAAACTTATCAAACACTAGGCTAAAGTTCCTCCGCATTTGTACCGGCCTTGCGAACAGGCTGCACATGTGAAGGCTCCACAACATCAATATCCTCGTCAACCTGAAGGAACTTGAGGATGACTATCTTACAATCTTCCACATAGTAGTAGAGTCTCATTCCAGTCGTGTTGAACTCGACACCAAGATTCAGAACCCGAAGCTATGCCACCGCATTATCAAAGATCCTTGCAGCATTGACCATACAATCCTCCAAGGCCAGTTAGAGACGAGTAACCAAGTCGGCCCGAGTCTTCAGACCTTTGACCTCATCTGGATCGTCCTCGACAGAAGCCAACTTGGCCCTAAGAGAAGTCACTATCTCCTCTAAAGCTTTCTTCTTGAGAAGGAGGGCATCATGCTCCTCGATCATCTTCATCAAACTCTCAAATACCTTCTTTTGGGCACCCTCCCCAGTAATGTGCTCCTTCTCAAGAGTCCTCAGCTTGGCCTGTAGCTTCCTCATCTCGATATCCTGGGAAGTACCACCCTTAGTATACGTAACAACCATCTCCAGAACCCTTATAACGGCACCAACATCCTGAGCCAAAGTCACCCTCTTGCTCGGACGATCTAGATCCTCAAGCAGGAGGGACTTTACTCGGGGGAATGTAGGGAATGCCCCTCGAAGAAAGCCTTGTTATGCCAACAAGGAGGCAAATCGAACAACCTCTTTTCCTTCTCGACCATCAGGTCTATTGTGTCATCCTGGCGTTGCCTTTTAAACCTCGAAGACACCTACTGAGGAAATAGAGCCTCGACCGTTGGACCAATTGATGACGTGCCCGAACCCGACTGTGGAGTCAGCCACATATCACCTGGCGATGGTCTGACAGACTTTTGTGCCTTCTTAAAGCCCAGGAGAACATCCCTAGCCATGCGCTCAGCAGCAGGATTCATTATTTATGCAAAAAAACAATAAAATTGAGTTCAGTAAACAGGAACAATAATTCAAGAATATAAATTTAATCAAAATACGAGATAACTACCCAAATACGCTACGGATCCTCACTCTCGAGGAGCTCCTTAACACCTATCAAACTGGGCTCATAGATAATTTTCCCATCCTCGTAGACAACCAGTCTTCCTCATTTGCCCACACGTTGGACTGGGGGGATGCCCGCGCCAAAGGCTGCCAGACAATCATAGCTAGCCTGGTCCTCTTTGTAACACCCCGTTTTAATTAATATTATTTATATTATTATTTTCTAAAAATGACCGGTTGATGTTTATTTTGAATAAAATAATAATTATTTAGTCGCAATTTCGGTCCGGTATGTGATTAATTGGGTTTATTTGTTTTACCGAAAAATAACTATTTTTATACGATAATATTATATTTAGTGTGTAAATATTTTATTATATGTTGATTTATTTGTGAGGATGAATTTATAGTATTAATTGATTTATACGTTAACTCTTTTTCTTTTTTTTCTGTTACTTACTGTAATATAATTTATATATATATATATATATATATATATATATATATATATATATATATATATATATATATATATATATATATATATATATATATATATATATATATATATATATATATATATATATATATATATATATATATATATATATATATATATATATATATATATATATATATATATATATATATATATATATATATATATATATATATATATATATATATATATATATATATATATATATATATATATATATATATATATATATATATAGTGTGATTAATTATATGATTGGTTATGATTTATCGATGAAACTTGATATTTTGGTTTCGACCGGAGATTAATTAAATTGTAGATGTGTGGTAGATTTGAAATGTGTTGTGAAATGTCGATTTCGGAAATAACATTCTTCAGTTTATAAATATTATGTTATATTAATAATTTAATTAATATATAAATTTATATTATAATTAACAATGTAATTAATTAATATAACCGGTTACGATTAATTGGTAAAACTTAATATTTTGAGTACGACCGGAGATGAATTAAATTGTAGATGTGTTGAATATTCGAGATATTTGGTTAATTGCCGATTCCGGAAATGATGTGTTTGGTTTATGAATATTTTGGTGTTGTGGGATGATTGTTGAAAATAAAATAAATGATGTTTGTTGTGCAATGTTGTGAGATTAATTCATAGGGTTGAATTATGGTGATGTATGCTTGTAATTGAGATAGAGGGATGCCCCGATTTGCATATTGTTGTTGATTGAATTGCATACTGCATCATAAGTCGTGTCAAGAGGCGATGTCTGTTAGTCTCATGGAGGCTAGTGGCTCGTCCCAAACTCAGAGTGGGGGTTTGAAAGCTTAGGGAATGGGCTTTTGTGATTATCTGTCTGAGGGATAGACATCGGCAAGTCCGATGGATAATAAATGATTGGTACCACATGCATGAGTCGTGTCGTTGTGTCGAGTCGCACGTACACGTTTTATTGAGTTTATGTGTTGTTGAATATTATGCATTATGTGCTAATTGGTAAATAAAATGGATTGTGTTTGTTTTCTTTGAGTTGTTGAATATGAGAATTTGATTAAATGAATATCTTATGTAGTTTATGTAAGAGTTGGAAAAAGAGTAAGATTCCTTTATTTAATGCCTTTCATTTTCTTTAAATTACATACTTCATGTTTGTTGGAATTCTTACCCTTCTGTTTGAAAATACTTGCTTCGGCATTGTTCAGGTACCGAAGACGGTAGTGCGAGGCACTAGCTTAGCGGATGCATTTGGATTGTAATCCGTTTTATTTTGTTTTATCGAGTCGATGCTCTGGTTGTAACACTTGGGGGTTAAGTGTCCGCATTCGAACTCGTATATTTTGTAGATGGATTATACTTGTATATAATCCATTGTTTTGATTATATATTGATGTATGTGTATTATGACTTGATAACATGTTTGGTGTATGAACCGTATGGCTTAATGCCTTGAATTTTATATTTTGATTCCTCCTTTGGAGATGAAGTTATTATAATTCTGTTGCTTTTGCACGAAAAAGAAAGTATATGCCATGAATGTATTATGTGATTAAATGATTAAAGTGACGAATATGTCATGTCCGTTTTTCTTGAATATGTGAATTAATGTTGTGATACCCCTTCCGTGCAAATTTTATTTTCTATGATTTTAATTATATCGTTTAATTCGGGGTTTATTAGAAGGGGTCTTACAATAGTGGTATCAGAGTATTGTCAGTCAGTTGTCAGGTCTTAATGTTATTAATTCCATTGTATTTGATTGTGTATCTGACGCAATCAATACTTTTGTGTTGTTCAGAAGAAGATGGTAGCTGGGAGGAATGATAATGCACTTGCTGAGGCATTACGATTGCTCGCTGGATCCTTGAATCAGAGGCCGCAAGCTAATCCGGTGCCACATGATGGAGCTGATGATGCTTTCCGTGCTCTTGGAAAGTTTCAGAAAAACAAACCGCCTACTTTCAAAGGAGAGCATGCGCCAGAAGAAGCTCAAGAGTGGTTGAAGGCCATTGAAAATATTTTCCGAGTGATGAATTGCACCGATGCTCAGAAAGTGCAATTCGGAACTCACATGCTTGTAAAGGAAGCGGAAGATTGGTGGAATAACACAAGTTATAGGTTCGATGAAGAGAACAATGTGGTTACGTGGGCAATGTTCTGAGATACTTTCTTGGAGAATTACTTCCCCGAGGATATCCGTGGTAAGAAAGAGGTGGAGTTCTTGGAGTTGAAACAAGGGAGTGGTAGTGTTGTGGAGTATGCCGCCAAATTCCAAGAATTGATCAAGTATTGTCCCCACTATAATACGGTGAATGCCGAGAGATCTAAATGCTTAAAGTTTGTGAATGGCTTAAGGCCGGATGTGAAGAGAGCAATCGGGTACCAACAAATTACCCGCTTTTCTGAATTGGTGAACAAAAGTCGTATTTATGACGAGGATAGTCGTGATATTAGTGCTTACTACAAGAGTTTAAGTGACAAGAGAGGCAAGGGGAAAATGCGTCCTAAGCCTTATGATGGAAAAAGGAAGAAACCGATGAATGTGGGCAAGAGTCCAAGTGGGGGAGTTATTACTCCGGTGAAGTGCTATAGATATGGGAAAGAGGGACACCGTGCTATGGAGTGTCGCCAAGCTGAGCCGACATGTTTCAAGTGTGGGAAGATTGGTCACCGATCTAACGAGTGCAGGTTGGGTGCTAGTGTGACTTGCTACAACTGTGGCGAGCAAGGGCACATTAGTAAAAAGTACACGAAGCCAACGAAGGAGCGAGGAAAAGTGTTTGCATTGTCTGGTGCCAAGACTTCGGTGGATGAGAGGTTGATCAGAGGTACTTGCTTTATCCTTAATGTACCTTTGATTGCTATTGTTGATACGGGTGCTACGCATTCATTCATTTCATTGGATTGTGCTACTAGTTTAGGTCTTGTGTTATCTAATTTGGGTAGAAGTATGGAGATAGATACGTCTGCGATGGGTTTGGTTTCTACTTCAATCATTTGTTTGAAGTGTCCTTTGCGTATGTGTGGTAGAGATTTAGAAGTGGATCTCGTATGTCTTCCTTTGAGTCAGATTGATGTCATTTTGGGTATGGACTGGTTGAGAGCCAACCACGTCTATATCAATTTTTTTGCTAAAGCGGTTCTTTTTCTCAAGTCCGAGAAAAAAGGCGTTGCGTTCTTGTCTACTCAACAGATGAAGAGGTGTGTTAGAGATGGGGCTGAATTGTTTGTGTTGATGGAGAGCATGAATCTTGGTGATAGTGGAGTGAGAAAGGATGTTCCTGTTGTTTGTAATTTTCTAGAGGTGTTTTCGGAAGAGATTACGGATTTACCTACAGAACGTGAAGTGGAGTTTTCTATTGATTTAGTTCCTGGTACTAGTCCTGTTTCGATGGCTCCATATCGGATGTCACCATCAGAATTGGTTGAACTAAAGAGCCAACTTGAAGAGTTATTTAATAAGAAGTTCATTCGTCTGAGTGTTTCTCTGTGAGGTGCACTGGTGTTGTTAGTAAAGAAGAAAGAAGGAACAGTGAGACTTTGTGTGGATTATCGGCAGTTGAATAAGGTTACTATCAAGAACAAGTATCCTTTACCTAGAATTGATTATTTGATGGACCAGTTGGTAGGAGCTTGTGTGTTCAGTAAGATTGACTTGAGATCTGGTTATCATCAAATTCTTGTGAAAGCTAGTGACATTCAAAAGACGGCGTTTAGGATGAGGTATGGACACTATGAGTATTCGGTGATGCCTTTTGGTGTTACGAACGCACCTGGTGTGTTTATGGAGTACATGAACAGAATCTTTCATGAGTTCCTTGATAATTTTGTGGTGGTCTTTATTGATGACATTCTTATCTATTCAAAGAATGAGAAAGAGCATGCCGAGCACTTAGGAATTGTGTTGTCGATTTTGAAAGAGAATCAGTTGTTTGCTAAACTTTCTTAGTGTGAGTTCTGGTTGAAGCAAGTGAGTTTTCTTGGACATGTGATATCTCGTGGAGGTATTGCCGGCGATCCGACCAAGATAGAATTTGTGTCTGAATGGGAATCTCCTAAATCTGTGTTTGAGATACGAAGTTTCCTTGGTTTAGTCGGATACTATTGTAAGTTCATTGAGGGTTTTTCGAAGTTGGCTTTACCATTGACACAATTGACGAGAAAGGGGAAATTGTTTGTATGGACTACTCAGTGTGAGGATAGATTTCAAGAGCTTAAGCGAAGGATGACTACTGCTCCTGTGTTGGTTTTACCTAATCCATCCAAACCGTTTACAGTGTATTGTGATGCTTCATTGATGGGGTTAGGTGGTGTGTTGATGCAAAATGGACAAGTGGTGGCCTATGCTTCGAGGCAACTTAAGGTACACGAGAGGAATCATCCGACTCATGACTTGGAGTTGGCAACTGTTGTTTTTGTGTTGAAAATTTGGAGACATTACTTGTTTGGATCGAGATTCGACGTTTTCAGTGATCATAAGAGTTTGAAATATTTGTTTGATCAGAAAGAGTTGAATATGAGGCAGAGGATATGGTTAGAGTTCTTGAAAGATTATGAATTTAGTTTGAATTACCATCCTGGAAAGGAGAACGTGGTTGCCGATGCGTTGAGTAGAAAATCATTGCATATGTCTATGCAAATGGTTAAAGAGTGGGAATTACTTGAACAGTTTTGCGACTTGAGTTTGGTCTGTGAAGAAACTTACTTTGGTGTGAAACTTGGTATGTTGAAGATTACAAGTGGAATATTGGATGAGATAAGAGAAGGACAAAAAGAGGACTTGGTTTTGGTTGACAAATTGACTTTAGTTAACCAAGGTCAAGGAGGAGAGTTTAGAATTGATGAGAACGGCGTGTTGAGATGTCGTGATAGAGTTTGTGTTCCCAATGTGAGAGATGTGAAAAAGAGGATCCTTGAGGAAGGACACCGAAATGGGTTGAGCATTCATCTCGGTGCCACAAAGATGTATCAAAATTTGAGAAAGTTGTTTTGGTGGCCGAGTATGAAAAAGGAAATTGCGGAATTTGTGTATTCGTGTTTGGTATGTCAAAAGTCCAAGATAGAGCATCAAAAGCCTTCCGGTTTGTTACAACCTTTGTCTATACCGGAATGGAAGTGGGACAGTGTCTCGATGGATTTTGTTTCGGGTTTGCCGAGGACCCCGAGTAACTATGAGGCTATTTGGGTTATAGTGGATAGATTGACAAAATCTTCTCACTTTATTCCAATTAGAATGGATTACTCGATGGAGAAGCTTGCAAAGTTGTATGTGGAGCGGATTGTATGTTTGCATGGTATTCCAACGTGCATTATTTTGGATAGAGACTCGCGGTTCACATCTAGATTTTGGGAAGGTTTGCAAAGAGCTTTGGGTAATAAATTATGTTTGAGTTCCACTTATCATCCACAGACAGATGGTCAAATGGAGAGAACCATTCAATCACTCGAAGATCTTTTGCGTGCTTGTGTGTTAGAACAAGGAGGTTCTTGGGAAAGTTACTTGTCTTTGATTGAGTTTACCTATAACAAATGTTTTCATTCTAGCATAAGTATGGCTCCTTTTGAAGCGTTGTATGGAAGGCGTTGTCGAACACCTTTATGTTGGTACGAGTCAGGAGAAAGTGCGGTGGTTGGACCGGAAATTGTGCAACAAACTACGGATAAGATTAAGTTAATTAGAGAGAAGATGCAAATATCACAAAGTCGCCAAAAGAGCTACCATGATAAGATGAGGAAGCCTCTTGAGTTCAAGAAGGATGACCATGTATTTTTGAGAGCGAATCCTACGACGGGTGTTGGTCGGACTCTTAAATCGCGGAAGTTGACACCTCAGTTTATTGGTCCGTATCAAATTTCGGAAAGGATTGGTAATGTGGCGTATAGGATTTCATTACCACCATCACTTTCCAATTTATTGGGGACGTTAACTCTTTTTCTTTTTCTTTTTTCTGTTACTGTAATATATATATATATATATATATATATATATATATATATATATATATATATATATATATATATATATATATATATATATATATATATATATATATATATATATATATATATATATATATATATATATATATATATATTATAATTAATAGTGTGATTAATTATATAATCGGTTACAGTTTATCGATGAAACTTGATATTTTGGTTTCGACCGGAGATTAATTAAATCGTAGATGTGTGGTAGATTTGAAATGTGTTGTGAAATGTCGATTCCGGAAATAACATTGTTCAGTTTATAAATATTATGTTATATTAATAATTTAATTAATATATTAATATATTATAATTAACAGTCTAATTAATTAATATAACCAGTTACGATTAATTGGTAAAACTTAATATTTTGAGTACGACCGGAGATGAATTAAATTGTAGATGTGTTGAATATTCGAGATATTTGGTTAATTGCCGATTCCGGAAATGATGTGTTTGGTTTATGAATATTTTGGTGTTGTGGGATAATTGTTGAAAATGAAATAAATGATGTTTGTTGTGCAATGTTGTGAGATTAATTCATAGGGTTGAATTATGGTGATGTATGCTTGTAATTGAGATAGAGGGATGCCTCAATTTGTATATTTTTGTTGATTGAATTACACACTACATCCTAAGTCGTGTCAAGAGGCGATGTCTGTTAGTCTCGTGGAGGCTAGTGGCTCGTCCCAAACTCAGAGTGGGGGTTTGAAAGCTTAGGGAATGGGCTTTTGTGATTATCTGTCTGAGGGATAGACATCGGCAAGTCCGAAGGATAATAAATGATTGGTACCACATGCATGAGTCGTGTCGTTGTGTCGAGTCGCACGTACACGTTTTATTGAGTTTATGTGTTATTGAATATTATGCATTATGTGCTAATTGGTAAATAAAATGGATTGTGTTTGTTTTCTTTGAGTTGTTGAATATGAGAATTTGATTAAATGAATATCTTATGTAGTTTATGTAAGAGTTGGAAAAAAGAGTAAGATTCCTTTATTTAATGTCTTTCATTTGCTTTAAATTACATACTTTATGTTTGTTGGAATTCTTACCCTTTTGTTGAAAAATGCTTGCTTCGGCATTGTTCAGGTACCGAAGATGGTAGTGCGAGGCACTAGCTTAGCGGATGCATTTGGATTGTAATCCGTTTTATTTTGGTTTATCGAGTAGATGCTCTGGTTGTAACACTTGGGGGTTAGGTGTCCGCATTCGAACTCGTATATTTTGTAGATGGATTATACTTGTATATAATCCATTGTTTTGATTATATATTTATGTATGTGTATTATGACTTGATAACATGTTTGGTGTATGAACCGTATGGCTTAATGCCTTGAATTTTATATTTTTATTCCTCCTTTGGAGATGAAGTTATTATGATTCCGTTGCGTTTGCACGAAAAAGAAAGTATATGCCATGAATGTATTATGTGATTAAATGATTAAAGTGACGAATATGTCATGTCCGTTTTTCTTGAATATGTGAATTGATGTTGTGACACTCCTTCTGTGCAAATTTTATTTTCTCTGATTTTAATTATATCATTTAATTCAGGGTTTATTAGAAGGGGTGTTACACTCTTCGCCTAGCTGGTCCTTCTTCCATATATAATGGTCGGTTCCATCATCATAATGTTTCCTCGACCAATGAAAGAAAAAATTTGGCACAATCATCACAACCTGATTCCCTTCTTTGTTCAACTGAGGTTGCCAATTATCGTCGACCAATTGAACGCTCCTAAAGACGTTCAACAGTTCCCTCCCTGACAAAGGTCGAACCAGCAGGTACCTCTGCTTAAAATCTTGGACACACTCCTCCCAACAAAAATCTTCACTTCTCCAAAATCCAACCTTCCAATAACCCTTCTCTCTCAAAGAATCCTTCAACCTTTGTCATGGGTCCATCCAAAAGAGAAAGAGGCAAGGGAAAAGCTATAGCTTAATCATTCCTAAGTGAAGAAGAATCCAACCTTCTCATGGCATTTCATTACCGTCCTATCACCCCGATAAAGTATGGTAATCTCCCATCCTTCCCAAACACAAGTTTCAATTTTCCTGAACTTTTGGTAAAACAAAACATAGTCAATCTCATCTCCGAATATGGATCATGTTACCCTGATCTGGTTCATGAATTTTATGCAAATTTTGAAATTTGTGTCGGTGGACTTCTCACCGTAAAGGTCAAGGAGAAGAGTATTAATATGTCAATATTTCAACTCGGTGAATGCTTAGGCGTTCCAAGTTCCAGACTGTTCATTAAACATTGTTGCACTATTGATGATGATGATTATAACCGTACCCGCTACTACTTCAACATTTCTAGTCTTTCCGAGAAGGAAATATTTGATAAGAAAAAGGAAGCAGGGTCCTCCTCCAACCGGTTGATTTTGTACTCTTCCAATTTCTCTGTAAGTGTTAGAATGCTTCAGTATTTCATTGCTTACATTTTTCTCCCTAAAAATTCCAATCACTCTCAAATAAGTGATGTTGAAATGCAAGTCTTGTATGCAATTAAGAATAATTTTCAAGTGAATTGGGCATACTTGTTTATGAATTTTATGGAACATCAAAAATGTTTATCTGGTGGTTTACCTTATGCTCATTGGATAACAAAGACACTTAAGCGTACTAAAACTAGCCTCCAAGGCGAAACGGTAAACAAAATGACCTCAAAAGACTGTGAAATCTCTGTTTCAACGACAAACAAGAATATGAGAATTTTCAAGGATAAAGATGGTATTTTCAAGCATAGAGAGAAAGGTTCATCTTCTGCTTCTGCTCATAGTATTCCTCAACCTCCTCCAACCTTCTATGAAGGTCCTGTCTCAAATGAAATGCTCTATCACAAAATCTGCTCTATGGAAAATTTTATGATTTCTGAATTTCGTGACATCCGTCAAGAATCGGCAGCCCTTCAGACACCAATTCAAGAGAACTCTATGGATGAGGATGATGAGGATTCTGACCATAATGCCTAAGTATTGCTGAATAGTCTATGTTTATTGCTCTTGTTTTTCAATTATGTCTTTAATTTCCTGTCGCATTTTCATTTCCGGCCGTTTTTGCTATGTAATTCCAAAGACTTTATGTCTCTTATGTTAAGTATGCAGTTTTATTTCGTGTTAAGTATGCTATCGTGTGTTAAGTATGATATCTTTGCTTAAATTATATTTATGTTTTTCGTAAGTCTTTTCCCCATCCTTTTTGATATTGACAAAGGCGGGAGAAAATATTGTGTTTGCTTGTGTTTAGTGGTGCAAAATTTTTTCTCCAGATTTTGTAAACATCCTCTTGGAATCATAACGCTATATTCAGGGGGAGGAATCAACCTTAAGGGGAAAAGTAATTCCACTATGATACTCATGCAAGCAACATTCAACACACCTTGATGCACAAGCAACAACATATGTCAAATTAGTTATCTACATAAAAAAGGGGGAGAATGTGAATGCATGCACTCCATCAATGTGTTTTGATGAAGACCACCATGGAATCCATACAAAGAAATATCAAGGACGTGTAAAAGAAGCACTTATATATATATATATATATATATATATATATATATATATATATATATATATATATATATATATATATATATATATATATATATATATATATATATATATATATATATATATATATATATATATATATATATATATATATATATATATATATATATATATATATATATATATATATATATATATATATATATATATATATATATAACTTTAAAGATCAAATTGTGAGGACTCCTCAAGTGTACAAGCAACTTTTAAAGATGAAGACTTTTTGAAGATTCATCACCATTACATAGGTACAAGTATTAATAAGAAGTTTAAATATGTCTAAGTGCTTAAAATATGTCTAAATATCATGCATACATGTTTCATGAACTTAAGTTTATTTCCATTACATTTATGAGCTTTTCTAAAACTGATTTTTCAATTTTAAAACAGTAGTAATTGGTTACTGAGTTAAGCAACTGGCTACAACCCTTTTAATTATTTCTGGAAAATTATTTTTATTCAGTGGTAACCGATTACTGCTTCTGGATAACCGGCTACTGCTTCACTATTTTGAAAAATATGAACGTTACAATGTCTGGGTAACCGATTATTGCTTACATATAACCGACTACCACTGATACATTTTTGAAAAACAATTATGTTATAATGGTTGTTGGATGGAAACTTTTTGGCATGAACCATTGTATTCTTTTATGCATTTAGAGTCTTTTGAAAGGATGTATTACATATATAAATATCATTTTTATTTCTGGTGTAAAATACAACACATCATTCTAAAATTTTCAATTCAATTTTTTTCTACAAATCTTCAAACTTAGAAAAATCTGAATTTGCATGAAACTTTGAAACTCAGCTTTCATAGTCATCATAGTTTCTGCATAAAGTGAGCAATTAAACTAATCATAAACTTTATATTGATTATTTCCATAGTTCTTGATAACCATAGTGTTAATCAAGATTATTGAACATTGTAAAAATTCAAGAATTCATTATTATTTCCCTTGCTATCCAAGATTGTTGGAAGCAAGTGTATGCATTAAAAAGGATTGTTCTTCTTGCACTTAGTGTTTAAATCTTAAAGGTTTTAAGAGACTTTGATCTCCCTATAGGTTAGATAGTAAGCATCACAATTGGTTTGAATAGGTTGTACAATCATTCTAACTATAGTGAAATCTCTTTCGTGTTAAAAGGAGACTGGAGTACTCTCGGATTATGAGGGGAATCAGGATATATCTGGTATCATTTATTTTTATGCCATTTACCGCTTTAATAACCTTCATTAGAACAATAAAAATAATCCTAACTTCATAAAAATTTGAGAGTTTCCAAATCACCTAATTCACCCCCCTCTTAGTCGAACTAATAACTTACATCAAGGAGTCACTAGGTTCGGCCATAAACTCGTCTTCTGTACCACTGGCTATTATACCTGAAAAGCAGAGGACAAAAGTGAATTTGACATCATAATCAAATCCACCCTTCCACCGCCAATCAAGTGAAATGGCGCAAAGAAACGAGGACCCTATCCCCGACCAGAGCCCTCACTCAAACAGCAAATCACAAACTCTCTCTTATCGGGCACACCCGCACCGAGCAAGAATGAGATCCCCCAAGCAGCTATCTCCCAACACTAATGGGTTGGGGCCGATCCTAGAGATTCATATCCCCTCACGATGACCATAGCATGAACCTAGAAACGACCCTAACATCGCAGGAGATTTCACCACAAACTGTTATCACCTACACTATGTTTGAAGCATACCTACAAGGCACACGGAGTAACTACCATCCTCAAGCGACATAACCACCGTCCATAACCATACTCCACCAGGAGTCCTCACACTAAGTTACTCTAAGCCCTAAACAGCATGTATTTCTAAAAGAAGAGGCACAAAACCTATCCCACAACAGAAACAAATTCTACAGAAACAGGGAAGAACGGAAAGACTTACCAAATTATCAGCGGAGCAAACAGCGGCGAATGGCGGAACAAAAGAAATGCTTCAAAGAACAACAGTGTTGAGCACAAGAATGAGCATCGTCGAGCAAAAGGAGAGAAAGCAAAAAGGTGAAAATGAAGCCCCTTCTCCTTCTTTTATTGAACAACATACAGGCGCGTGAGCAATCACGCGCCTATGGAACTCTAAAAGGCATCATCATTTGTTGGCTCCTAAATTCGACACCCTTGTTTTTATTAATATTCAGCCATTAAAGCTGGAAGATGTTTTCGATGTTTTCGACCAGTTGGATCTGTCGAAATGCCTATCAGAAGATGGCAATGTACTTAGAGGATTTCTTCCAAGGGAGAATTTGGTTGCCTTCGACGTCGAAGGTGTGGCTCGTCGAAGATGCCTCTCGACGAAGGTGTTCGATTGCTCAGAGTGGGATGGTTTGAAATTTAAGCGTTTGGAGGGAAAACGGTTCCCAGCGGTTACCAAGTGCAACGTGCAAAGATCTGGAGCGTCGAACGCTGAGAACGTGCCAAGTGGAGTCATCTCGAAGCAGTGTAACTGCCCGACGGTTACTTGGGATGTTTTAGTATAAATATTAGTAGTTCACGCAGTTTTTCGCGTGTATTCACAAATATATACAAAGTCACTCATATAGATTCGAGTACCCAGCGTGTGAGAAAGAATTGTTGAGAATGTATGTGTGAAACACCACTTTTTTATTAATCAAAGTCGTTTATTTTCCAGAAACTTTACTTGCTTTCTTCTTTACTTTTCCTGTCGAAACCTTTATTTCAAGCCTTCCTTTATTTTATCAAGTCCACTTCTTCATGCAATTTACAGTCTTCATGCAATTTACTTAAAGCCTCTTTATTTTCTTGTCATTTAACCATTATCAAACTTAATCAAAACCCCAAAATCAACCATGTCTTAGGATCAATCTGATCGATCCTGCGAGTAACCAAATAAGTAATCATTTGGAAGATCAGCGGTTGTTTACCAATAACCACGGTAAACAAATTGGCACACCTGGTGGGACTGTGTGTTGATTTTTGAAGTTTAACCCTTTTTTCTCATCTTTTTCGAGAAGTATTGCATGTTATTGAGAAGTGGTAGAATATACACTAACAATACCAATACTGCCGGAAGAAGAGAAACAATGGCGAATCCGCCAAACAATAACGAAATCCCACAAACGAATGTGGGATCAACGGTTATCCCAACCGTAAGTGAAGCGATAGCCGCTGGTTCAACACCAGCAGTAACGGTCACAACAACGGGGCCATTACCTCCGTTCACAGGCCCCAGAGTGCCTTTGGGAACTCCCCCACCAAGGGGAAATTTAGGCACAAGGCCTTATGTTCCCCCAGGATTTATGACAGGCGGTCATAATCGAGAACCACTCTATGGCATGCCAACTTCTGACTTGGCTAGCCTGACGAACGCTGCGTCCACTTTTTCAGACCCTTTAGTGAGTGCCTCTTCGCCACTCCAAGGTTCTGGAGTAGGTATGGCGAATGGAAATAGGACCCAACTCTTAGGAGGAACGTCCCAAGTAGCACATGGCCTTACAAATGCCTCGACAACAGTCTTGAGGCAACAAATGGACAAAAGCAACCATGATATGGTTCAAATGTTGGCACAAACTTTAAGTACAGTGCTGAACCCTCTAATACAAAACACTACCCAATCGAATCAGCAGATGACAGCGCAAATGACGCGTTTGGCTGATTTCTTTGGAGTACCCCAACCTATTCGACAGCCCCAAAGGGCGCAAATAAGGGGAAACCAGGGTATATTCTTAGAGGAAGAAACCACTATCAACCAAGTCCAACAGCCTGTCGAAGAAAACCTTAGGGCACGATTGGAGCAACCTGTCGAAGAACCTAGGGTAATAACCCCAGAGGTAAGGTTAGTTAACAGAAACCAAAATGCTGACGAAGTAGTTCAGCATATCCAATACCAAAACATGGGTTTGGAAAATAATCTGGCAACCATGATCGAAAGGATCATGACTCAAAATGGGATGAACATGGGCTTTCGAAGGCCCAACTTTACATCCCCACTGTCAGAATACGTGTTACAAACAGACTTACCTCCTAGATGTAAAGTCCCTAAATTCACTAAATTCTCTGGGGACACGACAGAATCTACTGTCGAACATGTGGCGAGATACTTGATCGAAGCATGAGATATTTCAAACAACGAAAACCTGAGGATTAAGTACTTCCCAAGTTCTTTAACAAATAACGCTTTTACTTGGTTTACAACTCTCCCCCCCAATTCGATCCATCATTGGACCCAGTTGGAGAGATTGTTCCATGAGCAATTCTACATGGGGCAAACCAAGATAAGCCTGAAAGAATTGGCCAGTGTAAAGAGACGTTTCACTGAACCTATAGACGAATATCTAAATAGGTTTAGGTTGCTCAAAGCAAGATGTTTTACACAAGTGCCAGAACATGAGTTAGTCGAAATAGCCGCAGGCGGTTTAGATTATTCCATTAGGAAGAAGTTAGACACTCAATACCTGAGAGATATGGCCCAACTGGCCGATAGAGTTCGACAGGTAGAACGCCTCAAAGCTGAAAAAGCAAAGGCAACGAAAACTCATAAGAGAGAGAGGATAGCGTATGTTGAGATGGATGACGAAGATCCAGAATCCTTCGACGAAACTATAACCGTCGAAGAAGGAGAAGTCGATTTAGCGGAACTAAAACAAGGGCCACCATACTCTTGCAAACTGTTAGTCCCCTCAAGTGGGAAAAATCCCACTGGTCCAGAAAGGACCAACGATAGGTTCCCCAAAAAGACTTATAGTTTTGATATTACAAAATGTGATGAGATCTTTGACTTGCTTGTAAAAGATGGCCAAATGATAATACACCTAGGGGTAAAAGTGCCTCCTCTTGATCAAAGAAAGAAGAGAGGCTTTTGTAAATATCATAATTTTCTGGGCCATAAAACGTCTCAATGTTTTCTTTTCAGGAATCTTGTGCAAGACGCTATCGAAGAAGGGAGGTTGAAGTTTGCTGACAAGACCCCCATGACTGTGGACTCTAATCCGTTGCAGGCTGAAGCCCATTATGCTGAACCTTCAGAGATGAACGTGATCGAGGCATCCAAAAGCCAGTCGAAGAGGCCAGGAATCACAATGGTCGAAGTCTCAAAGGACCATGTCAACATGCCAATCTTTGGCAGTTTTTCTGGGAATCTATCCAGAAAGACAATTGAAGCGGTTCAGAAAGCGGTCGAAAGCCCAAAGCTGGAGACAGTTGGAGCCCAAAAATCTGGAACAAAACTCAGTTCTCACTTGGCCACAGTTCAAGGCCAGACAGAGGGCTTGGAGATTCAAATGAAGCAGTTGACTCTTGCCAACAAAGATGCCATGAATGTCAACATGGTCGAAGTCTCTGAACCAAAAGCATCAGAGGAGGCCATGAGGCAAGAACAAGCTAACAAGACTGCTTTCCCTCGGGAAAATGAAAATCTGGCAGATTTCCTGCAAAGGTGCCAGAAAAAGAAGTCAGAGGTGATGCTATGTCCCAGATGCAGTTCGATCTTCGACAAAAAAGCTGTTGAACATATTCAAGGTGTAAGAGCAGCAAATAAAAGAAGGGAAAGTGTTGACCTTCGACATGATCCTAGAAGAGCCTCCCAAAGAGGTTCAAACGAAGAAAAGAGGCCAATGACTTTCAGGCCTCCAACTAATGTGCCAGTAGATACATGGTACAAAACATCTGGTCGAAAGAGGCCAAGCGAGGAAAGATGGCACTCCTTCGATGTGCCAAGAGGTTCGTCTTTAATACATAAGAAAGAGCCTCAGGTTGCTGCCCCTAAAGTTACACAGGTGTCAAGCAACTACAAAGGGAAAAATCCCATGTCTCGATCTCAATGGAGGAGATACCAGAGGCGACGAAAAGCTGAGAGGGAGGCTGCTAATGAACCAAAGGCAGAAACCAGTTCAAATGTTCCTCAAAGAAAGCAAAGGAAACCTCTGGAAAGAGAACCAGTAACCAACAGGCTAGTTTGGCCTAACCAAGGTGAAGTTGATGACGAAGATGGTTCTGAGTCTGATGACACTTTGGACATCATGGTGAATATAGTCTCAGTGCTGCCCAGAGAGTTCAACCGACAGGTGGAGGTCGAAACAAGTGATTGGGAAGTGGAGCAAGAAATGGTCAAACATAGGCCAGTGTGCTATTTCGTAATGGATAATGGCGCTACTGAAGAGCAGAATGGGTTCTTCGAACCACCTACAGAGGCGATGAAAAATCACCTCAAGCCTTTATTTATAAGGGCTAAACTCGAAGAAACCACAGTAAATAAAATCTTGGTGGATTGTGGGGCAACCATCAACATTATCCCTCACTTTATGCTAAGGAAAATAGGCAAAAGTGATGAGGACATCAAGCCTCACAACATGGTCCTGTCGAACTATAAAGGCGGCATAGGGACCACTATGGGAGTGATCCAACTGGCTATCAAGGTGGGATCTATCCTTCGACCAACGATGTTTATGGTCATATCGGCCAAACCTAACTATAATCTTTTGTTGGGCCGTGAATGGATTCATGGTGTTGGAGATGTACCATCATCAATGCACCAGAGGTTGCTGCTATGGCGTCCTGATGGGATGGTCGAAAACATAGAGGCGGACCAAAGCTATTACCTGGGCGAAGTGAATCACCTGGGGCTGGCAGACTTCGACAAGAACTTGGCTCACATAGGGCCATGTCCAACACCTGACTTCGACTTGGCGCCAGCGCCAAATACTTTTTGTTCCCTATACATGCACCCTGAGCATGGTTTCCAATGGGACAGAGAAGACTTGTCCCACATTGACTTCAGTGGGTTAACTGACATCCAACCAACTGGTTGGGGAAGTTAATTCAGTGATAATGACTGAGTCACAATCATTGAAGCGAATTTCAGCTTACGTAGCCGAAACAAAGATGATAACGGCTCTCGAAGCCGAAGTAAAGTACATGGCCACACACGCCAATGATCAACAGTTATCTTCTGCAGGTCCTGGAAAGGACTTCAATCCATTACCTCCTGATATCATGCCAGAAGGGATACAGGAACAGAGGCTCGACGCCATCTATGACGATGAGCCTTTGGACTTCGAAAAGGACCCCTTGGCGAACAACATCAAAATGTTAGCGCAAGATCCTTTAGAAGAAATCAACTTGGGCGAAGGGTCAGAGAAAAAGCCAACTTACATCAGTGCAAAAATTGACCCAGAACTTAGGTTGGAAGTAATCCAATTGTTGAAAGAGTTCAAGGACTGTTTTGCATGGGATTACGACGAAATGCCTGGTCTCGACAGGGGATTGGTAGAACTTCAGTTGCCAATCAAACCTGGGAAGAAGCCAATCAAGAAAAGTCCAAGACGCTTCGCTCCAGAAATACTGTCAAAGATCAAAACGGAAGTCGAAAGACTGCTGAAGTGCAAATTCATACGCGTTACGAGGTATGTCGAATGGATTGCAAACATTGTGCCAGTAATTAAGAAAAATGGTACATTGAGGGTGTGTATAGACTTCAGAGATTTGAATGCTGCTACACCCAAAGATGAATATCCTATGCCTGTGGCGGAAATGCTAGTCGATTCTGCCACTGGCTATGAATACCTGAGTATGCTCGATGGTTATTCAGGATATAATCAAATATTCATTGCTGAAGAGGATGTGTCGAAAACAGCTTTTCGATGCCCTGGGGATCTAGGCACTTACGAATGGGTAGTGATGCCTTTTGGCCTAAAGAACGCTGGGGCAACATACCAGCGAGCAATGAATTCTATCTTCCATGATTTTATTAACACTTTTATGCAAGTATATATTGATGACATTGTTATAAAATCTGTTTCCAGGAAGAATCATATAGACCACCTTCGACAGTCATTCGAAAGAATGAGAGAACATGGTCTCAAGATGAACCCTTTGAAGTGTGCATTCTGTGTGAAAGCTGGAGATTTCTTGGGCTTCGTTGTCCACAAGAAAGGAATCAAAATCAACCAGAACAAGACGAAGGCAATTCTGGAAGCGAAAGCGCCATCGAATAAGAAGGAACTGCAATCTCTGTTAGGCAAGATAAATTTCTTAAGGAGATTCATATCTAACCTAAGTGGGAAAGCTCAAGCCTTTTCACCCTTACTTCGACTGAACAAAGAGGGATTCGAATGGGGGCAAGCGCAACAAGAAGCCTTCGACAAAATCAAAGGGTACCTCACAAAGCCACCTATTTTGGTGCCTCCTTGTAGCAAAAGGAGTATGAGATTGTACATAGCTGCATCCGACAAAACTTTGGGAAGCATGTTAGCCCAAGAAGATGAAAATGGAGTTGAAAGACCCATTTACTATCTTAGTAGAGTTTTGAACGATGCAGAAACTAGATATAGCGAAGTTGAAAAATTGTGTCTATGTCTGTATTTCTCTTGTACAAAACTCAAGCAATATATAAAACCAGTTGATGTGTATGTTTCGTCTCATTTTGATGTTTTCAAGTACATGTTGTCGAAACCCATCTTGCACAGTCAAATTGGCAAGTGGGCATTAGCATTAACTGAATACTCCTTGACATTTATGCCTCTTAAGGCAGTAAAAGGACAAGTGGTTGCAGACTTTATAGTCGACCACGCAATTCAAGTTGAGGGTATTAATTATGTGGAGATAGAACCTTAGAAATTCTACTTCGATGGTTCCAGCCATAACGATGGAACAGGAGTAGGAGTCTTGATTATTTCTCCAGAAAAAATTCCAACAACATTCAAGTACAAGATATCAGGTTCTTGTTCGAACAATGAGGCTGAGTATGAAGCTCTAATTACTGGCCTTGAGATATTGTTGGAATTGGGGGCAACTCGAGTCGAAATATTGGGAGACTCAGAGTTAGTCATTAAGCAAGTCACAAAAGAATATAAATGCATAAGAGAAAATCTCATTATGTACTTTGTGATAGCAAATCGTTTATTGAAAAAATTTGAAATGGTCAATATTCGACACATACCCAGATTGGAAAATCAAATAGCCAACGATTTGGCACAAATTGCATCTGGGTACAAAATTTCAAAAACGAGATTACAAAGAGCAATCGAAGTTCGAGAAAAGATAAAAGCAACTTGTTTGTCACCAACGGACTTGGAGTCGACAAGACTAGGATATGCTGATCAAAGTAACTTCGAAATTTCGTTCATAGACAATTTGTCAGAGCAAGATTGGGGAAAACCCATTGTGGATTATCTTCAAAATCCAGTAGCTTCGACATAACGAAAAACAAAATATAGGGCGTTAAGTTATGTACTCATGGGTAATGAGTTATTTAAAAAGACGCCTGAAGGGGTATTGCTAAAATGCTTAAGTGAAACTGAAGCATACATAGCCCTTTCGACTACGCACGCTGGAGCATGTGGGGCTCACCAAGTAGGCCATAAGATGAAATGGTTGTTGTTTCGACAAGGACTATACTGGCCCACCATGTTGAAAGATTGTGTCGAGTTTGCCAAGGGTTATCAAGAATGTCAAGTCCATACAGGCATCCAACATGTACCAGCAAGCGAACTTCACTCGATAGTGAAACCTTGGCCTTTTAGAGGATGGGCGTTGGACCTCATTGGAGAGATTCGACCAGCATCATCAAAGAGCCAGAAGTATATATTGGTAGGCATTGATTATTTTACTAAATGGATCGAAGCTATTCCTTTAGTCAATGTAGACCAAGAAAATGTCATTGAATTTATTCAAAAGAACATTATCTTTAGATATGGAATCCCTGAGACTATAACTACTGATCAAGGATCAGTCTTCACCGGTCGAAAGATGCAGGAATTCGCTCAGGAAATAGGCTTTAAACTCCTAACATCAACGCCTTATTATGCACAGGCAAATGGTCAAGTCGAAGCAGCGAACAAAGTAGTGATTGGCTTGATAAAAAAGCATGTTGGGAAGAAGCCAAAAAATTGGCATAAGACGTTAGACCAGATCTTGTGGGCCTGTCGAACGTCCCCAAAAGAAGCCATAGGTACAACACCATATAGGCTAACTTTTGGTCATGACGCAGTGTTGCCAGCAGAAATTTGTCTTCAATCTGCAAGGGTTCAGAGACACCACGATATTCTCTCTGAAGTTTATTGGGATATGATGTTAGACGAACTAGTAGATTTAGACGAAGAAAGATTGCGCGCTCTTGACCTACTAAGGCTTCAGAAGAAAAGAGTAGAAGACTCTTACAATAAAAAGGTGAAACCTAAGGTATTCTCGCCTGGAGAATTAGTTTGGAAGGTGATTCTTCCCATGGATCGAAGGGATCAAAGCATGGGAAAATGGTCACCCAAATGGGAAGGACCATTCAGAATTATCCAAACTTTTTCTGGTGGAGCTTATGAAGTCGAAGAGTTAGGTGAAGATAAGAGGCTCTTAAGAGTAAATGGTAAATATTTGAAAAAGTATAAACCTATACTCCAAGAGATAAAAATAAATAACAAGTAACGACTAAATTAACCATAAATAAGCCAAAATGGAAAATTTTATAAATTAGCCAAAATGGCAATATTGTCGAATACATATTACAATATATGGTTAATGGGCTGAATCAATCAGAAGGGGATGGAATCCTTGAGTCGAAGGTATTTAGCTTGCTGCAACTCCAATCTTTTGTTGCACAAGGCATTCGCCTGGGTAAGCTTGGCAATTTGATCGTCGAAGGCTTGAGCTTTCTCAGCAAATTCTAGGCCTTGTGTGATTTCAGCTTGACTTTCAGTGTCTGGAACTGTCGAGAGAAGTTCCTCCTTGCGCTTAGTATTGGCGTTCATCTTGGCCTCTAGTTCTTCGATCTGCGCCTTTATGGAAGCATTCTCTCGATCTATGGCATCAACTTCTTCTTGTTTAGATGCCTTTTGCTTCGACAACTCCGCAATTCGAGAAGTTGTCTCTGCTACAGCAGTCCATGCAGAAGAGCTTTTGCCATATAACACTTCAAGCTGGCTATTAAAGCCCCTTTGTCGCCGATAATCTGCTGAGACTTGATCAATAATGGAGTGTAACTCCATGATAAAGCCTGAAACTTCCGGAGGCACAGCTAGCAAGTCTACGGCATTCAAAACAGCCCCCAAATACGATGGAGCAGTAGGGTCCCCCTCCAAAGCTTTCATCAAATCCTTCTTGAAGAACTGAGCCTTAACCTTCGTCAAAGCCTCATCGAGAGGAGAAGTTTCAGTGGACTTCCCCGACAGAGTAGAAGCCTCCTGACTGATATCAGACGAACTTCCCTTGCTTTCGATGATGGCATTCAGATAGCCAACAGGATCAGTTTGCTTCAAGAGTTCTAAGTCTTCTTTCGACCTATGCTTTGTTAAGGTGACAACCTTTGCAGCAGCGTTGTCTTGGGGTTGAGGCTGTTGAGTAGCATTTTCTTCGACTTGACTCTCTTCGACTTGGACTTCGGCAGTACCAGCGTCACCATGATCCCCTTCGCCAGCGTCACCGTGATCCCCTTCGTCAGGATGTTCCTCCGACAGATCAACCACCTGAATCTCTTTTGGATGTTGCTCTTCTGTTTGGGGATCTTCTGTTTGTTGCTCTTCTGTCTCAGCATTGTCTTCATTTGTTTCAGCATTGGCTTCTTCGTTCGCCAAGTCTTTCTCTTGTGGCCTGCTGAGTTCAGCAGAGTCCAATGTTTCAGAAGTCCTTGGCGCTGAGCTTTCAGTGGTTTCCTGGAAAAAGAAGAAGAAGAATCTTCTAAGTTAGAAAGAGACATAATCGAACGTGGGTATCGACACCTGAGTTAAAAAAGGATCAAAGAGATTACCTGCAAAGGAGCTTCAGCCCCAGGGTTGGAATTGTCGCTTTCGACAGGTTTATTGAGAAGAACATTTAGTTCCTCCTCCGTTGGCTCTTCAATAATTACTGGAGGTGGCCTGGGCTTTCTCCCAACAACCTTTATTCTGATTGTTCGAGTTTCAGAGAGAGGAACGTCCTTCTTCAGCTTTCGCCTTTTAAGAGGAGCAGGGGGAGAATCATCTTCTTCCTCACTCCCAGACTCGACCGTCAGTGCTGGTCGTTTCTTGGGTGAAGGTGCCTAAAAAACCAATTGGAGTTCGATTTAGAAGTTGCATCGAAAGTCAGAATGTTAAAGCCAGAAGAAAATAATAAAAGTCTGGTTACCGGTGCAGAAGGCTTTTTCGAAGGACCTCCCCCCTGTTGGTTTGTTGTGGTCTTCGCCGGAGCTATAGTTTTCGCCGGTGGTGGAGGTTTTGTTAAGGGGCCTCCTCCCTTATGGCTTTCTGCAGCCTTCTTGGCTGCAGGCTTTCGAACAACTGAAAGTAGACAAAATAATTAACAGGCTACCAGTCGAAAGGGAAAGACAAAGTAATTTGGAAGGATGAACTTACATTTCTTTATTTTGTCCAAGACAAGAACAAAAGACTTTTGAAGTTCGTCCACGAAGTCCTTCTCGTTGAAAAACTCCTCAGCGTAGTAACTTTTCCACCACTCTTCGAAGGATGGTGAGCAGAGAAAGTTAAGCTGATAGTCAAACAACGAAAGAACTGTTCGACCAGCATACCTGCCGATATGCTTAGTGGCAGCGTCTTCAGTGTAGTCGTTGCAAAAGTATAACATAGACTTCTCCCTTGGAAAAATAGGATAAGGAAGTGTTTGAATGATACCAAACTGGCGAGAAACCAATTTTGGTTGATACGCGATCAGGCTCAAGTGAGTCTTGGAGCTCTTGAATCGCATGGGCATTATTCTTGGTGTGAGAAATGCTTCCCACACTGTTGTATGTTCTTCGACCTAAGGACCACTTGACGACTTAGGATGTGGCCTCGTGAACCACTCTGGACCAACCTTCCGTCGAGCAAAGGGAGCCATGGTCGAAGCAAACTCTTTCCTTTTTGCAAACATCAAGACGAAGTTTGTAAAAGTTTGTTGAAGCTCCAGCCCATCTTCCATTGGGGTCAGCAGAGCCAATCTGGTGCCTTCGATGCACCTATTTGCTATTTCCGGAGCCTGCTCATTTATTTGAGTCTTCTGAGGTAAGAAAGACTCGAAGGTGGCATTGAGCCACAGCTGAAGCAACCAAAAAGGTCCAGCAAGCAGTAGACTAGCTCTGTTCTCGATGATCTTCAAAAGAGTCGCTCCGCTGCTAATCGACTCGTACAGATTCGCCAAAATCAATTCTGCCAAACAGATATTTTGGCCATGGTGGAGTTGGGTGGCGAGAGTGACCATCTTCTTGGTCACCTGTAAATACTTGGTGCAAAACACAAAGCGTGACAGCCATAAGGCTAGAAACGCTATATGCTCTACATCCGACACAGCGTCCGTCGACTTATCGTGGTAATGATTGATGTAGGTGGTGTAGGTTGGTTTTGTGGCAGAGAATCCAATCTGATCCTCCGACATTTCCTCTGGGTCGAAATAGTCCCCAGTGGGTCGAAGGCCAGTGATGGCGGCCACGTCGAACAGCGTGGGAGTCAGCATTCCACAGGGAAGGTGGAAGGTGAAATGGGTGTAATCCCAGAAGAGTAAGGAAGTTATCAACATTTCTGGGGAATAGTTAAGACCCGTCTTCGACAACATAACCAAGTCGAATATCCCCATGTCTTTCCAGATCGAAGCCTGGATTTTCTCCATTTTTTCCAGCCAAGCACTATAGTCAGGAGTGAGGCTAGGGCTAGACCTGAAAGCCCTAACACCTCTATTGAAGAAACGAAGGTCGATTTTCTCCTTAGCAGGATCTTCATTATCCTCTGCATCTTTCTTAGAGCATCCAACCAGTTTGAGTTTTTCAAGCACTGGAAAGTAGCTTTTGATCTTCATGGCTTCAGCAATGCTTGGGTATAGTGGGCCAGACATGGCAAAGATTTGGTTGGAGTATCCAACCGGAATCATGAGTTGGCGTGAATAAGCGTCACGTACAGCAATGTCTAGGGGCTCAGGGACCCTTCGTTGGCCTGTGGGAGTAACTACGGGAGCAGTGGAGAAAATCCTGGGTTTAACATTTCCAGAGGGGATGTTAGAACTAGGAGCGGTGGAAGAACCAGACGCCATTGTTGATGTTAAGGTTGAAGATGAAGTGAAGAACAGGTGGTTTGCAAAGTTTGCAGAGAGTTTGTATGCAATAAGGAATGTCTGAAGGCAAGGTAGCGTGAAAAAGTCCCACAATGGGTACTTGCCGCTATTTATAGTAGTTGGGGAAATCCCCAAATTCGAGGACATTTAATGCCATTTAATGTTGCAGAAGGTAGTGGGACACGTGGCGTCTCCCTGTTGATGTAGTCGTTCTGCAGAAATGAAAGGGTGCAGAGTGCGCCCTCGTTTTTGGGAATTGTCATGATGACAATTTGTGAAAAGACGTTTGGCACGCTGCACGCCGTACTGAGGTGACGTCTTAGGTACTGATGAAATGATGGCTTTTCCTTGGGATTGTCAGTGGTTGGTAGAAGACAAAAAGTGCACAATTTAATTTGTGACTAAGAATGAAAAGACAGGTGTCGAGTGGAATTTCAAAGAATGCCTTTTTCTTTTCAGAGTCGAAATAAGGCATTCTTGGGGGGCAATTTGTTGGCTCCTAAATTCGACACCCTTGTTTTTATTAATATTCAGCCATTAAAGCTGGAAGATGTTTTTGATGTTTTCGACCAGTTGGATCTGTCGAAATGCCCATCAGAAGATGGCAATGTACTTAGAGGATTTCTTCCAAGGGAGAATTTGGTTGCCTTCGACGTCGAAGGTGTGGCTCGTCGAAGATGCCTCTCGACGAAGGTGTTCGATTGCTCAGAGTGGGATGGTTTGAAATTCAAGCGTTTGGAGGGAAAACGGTTCCCAGCGGTTACCAAGTGCAACGTGCAAAGATCTGGAGCGTCGAACGCTGAGAACGTGCCAAGTGGAGTCATCTCGAAGCAGTGTAACTGCCCGACGGTTACTTGGGATGTTTTAGTATAAATATTAGTAGTTCACGCAGTTTTTCGCGTGTGTTCACAAATATATACAAAGTCACTCATATAGATTCGAGTACCCAGCGTGTGAGAAAGAATTGTTGAGAATGTATGTGTGAAACACCACTTTTTATTAATCAAAGTCATTTATTTTCCAGAAACTTTACTTGCTTTCTTCTTTACTTTTCCTGTCGAAACCTTTATTTCAAGCCTTCCTTTATTTTATCAAGTCCACTTCTTCATGCAATTTACAGTCTTCATGCAATTTACTTAAAGCCTCTTTATTTTCTTGTCATTTAACCATTATCAAACTTAATCAAAACCCCAAAATCAACCATGTCTTAGGATCAATCTGATCGATCCTGCGAGTAACCAAATAAGTAATCATTTGGAAGATCAGCGGTTGTTTACCAATAACCACGGTAAACATCATTACGCTCTAGTCCCTAGGCTAGCTGTCATCACATCTTTGTGGTAGCACGTGGCACGCAAACTCCCCATATTCCAACTAGTTGTTCCTCTTTCTAGGAAACGGACACACCAAGCAATTTTAGGACACCTCGCACGAAATTGCCCCTTAAAAAATGATAACTCCTCAGAGCCTCTCAATTTCTCCTCTCCCCGCGAGGCGAACATACCGAGCATCACTTATATTCCTCATGCGAAATCAACCGAGGGGCACCTTCGTTTCACGAGCACATCTAAGTCATCACTCCTCTGTCCAGAAGCAACAACTTAGGGGCTCCTATTCTGGACTGGCCCAATGACTAGAATCAGCCCAATCCAATTCCACCTTTGGCACGGCCCAATAATATTAGCCTAACATTATGGTCGACCATGCTATCGAACAACACGACCAGCAATGCCCGAAATGCACGCCTTCCCGTGCGAGCGGCTACCTCTCAGTTTTTTCGAAACACGAAGAGCAGATGCCCATGAAACGCTCATGAACGCTTATGCCCTTCATCTCAACCTTACTCGATGCAACGATTAGTTACAGGCATGACTGCCCATTTTGACCCAGTCCTGACAGTTACCTGTTTTTGTGGACCGATATGTCTAGGCCCAAAAATAGGGACCAATGGCTATGCACTGGGGGGACTATATAAACCATCACACTTGTGAGGTCCATGTATCCAATATTCAAATCTTAAACCCTAATATTTTACTTGTATCTCTTTGCACCCATTCTTACTTGACCGTTGGAGTACCTTGCAGGTAAAACCTTCATTTTCTCCTCAATTTTCCAGCAAGCCAGATATCATCCTTCGGTCCACTAGAAGGTTTTGTTTAACCAATAAGATCAAAAAACTAGACAGTACGTGATGACTATGGATGTTCCAACATCTTAATTACGTCATCGTCAGATCTGGCAAGTCGCGCTTCCAATTCCAATGAACCATTAGTTAGCTTGCGATGGTATGATTTCCACGTGTCCTTCACATCTTCATTGCTCTTCAACTCAACAATGTTGTAACTAACCATTCCGTCAACATCCATGCTACAATTTTCACGGTATGAAATCTTCTCCACCCTTCTATTATCATTATCAGGCATCAATTCTTCCAACTTTTCCGTCAGTGACTCGAGGACCAGAAACCCGTATGGAATTCGAAACTTCACAAGACCTTGTGTTCCAGTGAAGTGCACTGCCGCGTTAATAAAAAATTGAGGAAGAGACATTTTGCGATTCTGATTATTTCTCAACAACAGGTGGCCCCTATTTATACAGCTTTCGGTGCATTTTGAACCACACAAAATTGTCGGTGCAATCACAATCCTACAAGACTGTCAGCAAAATTACAATTGTTGGATAAATTTTTATAATCTACCAGAAATTTAATCTACAACTAAATTTCTAGTAAGTTACCGAAAATGTTTAAACTTTCAAAATTATTTATAACGTACCAGAGTTTTCAAATTGAACTACTGAAAATTTTGACTATACCAAAAATTTCAAAATTCTACTAAAAATTTAATTCGGAATACTTTTTTATTTCATCACAAGAGGCATTTTGGAGATTATGAAATTTCAAAAGGTTATCATGTATAAATTCAAATCACTAGACTATATAACAAATATGTATATAAAATACATTTTAAAGAAAATATTAATGAATGTCCTTAGACACTCTTTAAATATCTAAAATTTAAGGATAATTTGTATCTTAGAAATAAAAGTATTTAATTTTTGAAATAAATAATATATTAATGGTTAGGCATAGCATATTACTGATAAAATTAAGGGTAATTTATATCAAAAAAATTTTGTGACATATAATAAATTTTTAAAATTACATATTAATTTAAAATCTTAAAATATTAGATTTATGTCTTTTTTTCATTTTAAAATTGTTCAATATCCTCTTTTTTATCTAATATGAAAATCGTTATTCATATTTAATATACCAACATCTTACTACTAAAATCTTTTTTTTTATATTTTATTTTGATTTTTTAAATTTTTTTATTAATATGTATTTTTAAAATTTTAATTTATATAAATAAAATCATTCGCACACGTCATTTGAGATAAATTATCTTGACTTTTTAAGAGATAGTAAAAAATTTATCTATATTCATTTAGAATTTTAAAGAGAATTTTAAGGATGCTCGTAGATAAAACCCTATTTTTGACACAAATTATGTATTTATTTAGTAATGGAACAGAAATGAGTGATGATTACTATGGTGAAGTTTTGGGTAGGTGATTATGAATTTTTTGTGATTAAAAGGATACATGACAAAGTCTATGTTAAATCAAATACGTTTATTCTAAACACAACAAAATAAAAAATAAATAAGTTTGTATACTTTATGAAATGATTATTTTCAAAGGCATGAAGCTTTGAAGCATTTGTGCCACTTTATTGTTTAGAATTGTTTGAAATATCTTAAGAGACACTTCTCATCTTTAATACATGAAATCTCTATTATAAAAGACTTCAAAATTCTGTCACAACTGTATATCTTAGAGCGATAAGAAGCCAACAACACAAGCGATTGATTATACTCACCTATAAATAGAGGCGTCATCTAGGTTCACGAGTCTTGTATGGAAGCATTAAATTACTTTTCTACATGTTCTTTTAGGTCCCTTCTTTTATAATAAAGTTCAGCTCTCAAAAATCTATTAATGGGTTACAACTACAAAGTGGGTGGAGTTTTTATAATTTAATTTCAAATTAACTTAAGAGTGTCTTTAATATCTCATCTACAATCTTCATATATTGTTAGTAGCATTTATCTTAAGGTATCATTTTATATGGATTAAATAAGTTTTATATATATATATATATATATATATATATATATATATATATATATATATATATATATATATATATATATATATATATATATATATATATATATATATATATATATATATATATATATATATATATATATATATATATATATATATATATATTGATGAAGAAAACGGAAATATATTTTGAGATTGTCAAAAATTAGGAAATTGAAAAGTAACAAAAATGTTTGGTTTAGACAGTTCATGATATCGGATTTGATCGATTCGGTTTGCGAATCTGTTTATTTAGTATAGAATATTGAATATATCTTAATTAAGAAATAGTCTAAATTAATATAAAATATATTATAAAATATTTATAATATCGTACTCTAATAATTAATGGGTTGTGTTTTGAGCTTTGTATGTTAGGCTTTTTTGCTATTATAAATATGTATCTCTTCAGTGTTTTACATTGTGACAATCTTAGAATTTACAACAAAAGAATAGAGTAAAAGTTTTAGGGTCTTCTCAAGGGAAAATTTAGAAAGACGAGGGTTTTGAGAATCTTTGGAGTTATCTAAGGATATTGGAAAACTCTTGTTACACATTGAGCTTGTGTGTTTATATTATTGAGAGTTTGAGAGATTGAGAAACACTTGGATAGAAAATAAGATTGTTCTTGGGCGCCTTCAGGGTTGTTCTTGAGAACTCTTAAGGCGAATGTTATTTTCTTGTAACTCACATGTAATCTCTCTTGTAACAACTCCGACAATAGTGAATTAGAGAGTTGCTCTCTCCCTTAGAATAGATCTTTTGATTGAATTGGATAAACAAACCTTTCATTTTTTTCTCGCCTTATTTTGTTATATCTTCTGTTATTAATTATTATTATTGAAGATTATTTATTTTGGTTGTTATTGTTCTTTGCCTCATATATTGAAATTGAACATTGTCGTTATTCACAACAATTGGCGCCCACCATAAGGCAAAGGGGTATCGTTTACAAGTGAGCACCATGGGCAAATGGAAGATCGGGAAATTTTTCGGAAGCAACGACTTTGGATTGTGGAAAGTTAAGATGCAAGCAATTTTAATTCAAGAGAAGTGTATCGGTGTTTTGAAGAGTGAAATATTGATGCATGCAGGGCTTACACATGTACAAAAGACTGAGATGGTAGATAAGACTAAAAGTGCCATTATTTGTGCCTCAGAGATAAAGTTCTAAGAGAAGTCACCAATGAGAAAACTATGATTTCCGTGTGGACAAAACTTGAATCATTGTATATGACCAAGTCTTTGGCTCACATGTTATGTCTGAAAAACAACTCAATTCATTTCTAATGGTGGAGAACAAATCCATATTACAACAAATTACAGAATTTCACAAGATTATTGATGATCTTGAGAATATTGAAGTGAAGATTGGTGATAAGGATAAGGCTTTACTCTTGTTGAGTTCATTACCTATATCTTTTGAGCACTTTAAGGATGACATTCTTTATGGTAAGAAAATTACTATTACTCTGGATGAAGTTCAGACGGCGGCAAAATCCAAATAATTTTCAAAGACAAAAGATTTGAAGATTGAAAATAGTGGTGAAAGCTTAAGTGCGTAAATGGGAGGAGGTGAGCGTAAAGGGATGTTCAAATCAAAGAGGTTTGACGAATCAAAGATAAAATATTTTAATTGTCAGAAAATTGATTCCTTTAAGAAGATTTTCAAGAGAGAAATGTCAATGATGATCATGTTCAAGTTGCAGTTGCCTTGGATGAGGATGATTATGAGGATGCAGATACACTAGTGGTATCGAGTTTAAAGACTAAAGATAGTTGGATCATAGACTCGGGTTGCTCTTATCACATGTGTCCAAGAATATAATACTTTGAGACTTTAAAGTTGGTACAAGATGGAGTAGTTCACCTTGGTGATAATAAGACTTGCAAGGTTCATGGTATTGGTCCAGTCAGACTTAAAATGTTTGATGATCGTGAGTTTCTTATCACAACATGAGGTATGTTCCAGAACTCAAGCGGAATTTGTTATCTATGAGCATGTTTATGATATAGGCTATTGCACTAGAGTTGAACTTGGAATGTTGAAGATTTTACATGATAAAGTATTTATTATTAAAGGGTCTAAATATGTGATCTATATATTTTAGAAGGTTCAAATATTTTTATTTATTCATCATTAACTAGTGGAGGCTTTCATGACAAGAAAGAGCTATGAGATTTGAGGTTAAGGTGTTATGAATGCCTTGAGGCTATTTCAGAAGTGTATAATAAATTTTGTAGAAAACAAGGGATAAAAATTCATGTGACCGTTGAGTTATTATTGAGTTTTTGAGGAAGGGCCGATGTCAAAGCAGCTTACTTGGTTGGTAGAGAATGTCTTCAGAGGAAGAACAATAAAAACCAAGGAACGAACCTGTCAGAAACTATAACAGAGAAACCTCAGTTTGAGGTAGAATTTCCTACTATGAATACCAGTAGTAGTGAGGGAACAATTACAAAGATCTCTGGTTATCACTTGACTCGTGATAAAGTAAGGAAGGTTATTGTAGTATCTCAAAGAAATAATTATGGTAGCCTTGGATGTTATGCTTTGAATGTGGTTGAAGGATTGCAAAATAAATAAACTGAGACCTTCAAGGATGCATTTGAAGGCATTTGGAATCGATGATGGTTGAAGAATCATACTTTTAGGCTTATTAGATTACCTAGGTAGAAAAGGGTAATTGGAAACAAGTGTTGGGATCAAGATTCAAGGGTGACTTAAATTTGATCAAGATTATTGATTAGAGTTTCAACGTGGTAGAGAGCAGCAAGGTTGTTGATGGTTAAATTGATATCAACACGGTTTAAAGTCAATGTGAAGATTGTTGAAGTGTGCCTTGAAATTTTTGTTGATGAAGAGAAAGAAAATATATTTCGAGATTGTCAAAAATCAGGAAGCCGAAAAGCAACAAGAATATTTGGTTTGGACGGTTCGATGGTATTAGGTTTAACTGGTTCGATTTGCGGATATGCTTATTTAATGTTAGAATATTGAATACGTATTAATTTAGAAATAGTCTAAATTAATATAAAATATATTGTAAGATATTTATAATATTTTATTCTAATAATTAATGGGTTGTGGTTTACGCTTTGTATGTTGAGTTTTTTTGCTATTATAAATATGTATCTCTTCAGTGTTTTAGAGTGTGATAATCTTAGAGTTTACAACAAAAGAATAGAGTAAAAGTTTTAGGGTCTTTTTAAGAAAAAACTTAGAAAGGCAAGGATTTTGGAAAACCTTTGGAATTGTCTAAGAGTATTGAGAAATACTTGTTACATATTGGACTTGTGTGCTTACATTATTAAGAGTTGGAGAGATTGGAAAATACTTTGGTAGAAAATAGGATTGTTCTTGGACACCTTCAGGGTTGTTCTTGGAAATTTTGAAGACGAAGACTATTATTTTTTGTAACCCATATGTGATCTCTTGTAACAAATATGACAATAGTGAATTGAAGAGTTGTTATATCTTCCAGAATAGAACTTTTAATCGAACTAGATAAATACATTTTTCATTTTTTCTCGTCTTATCTTATTATATCTTCTACTTATTAATTATTATTATTATTGAAAGATATTTATTTTAGTTGTTATTATTCTTTGCCTTATATATTGAAATTGAATCTTATTACTATTCAAAACAATATCTTAGAATATTATTTCACTTGATTCACACAAAAATATATATATAAGAAGAAGATATAACCTCATAGAAGTTTTGTTAAATATCAATTTTATTTAGTGTGATGATTAGTTGCACAACCAAAATTGATAATTTATTTTGTTTATTATAACACTAATTAGTAAGTCTTGAGATAGTGGCTTTTTCACAATGATAGACCAAAAACTATCATTCTTTTTGTATTATAAATGGATAAAAATTTGTTAAAAATGAGACTACATTTCTTATAATTAAAATCTCTTTTTTATCTCATGAAGTGTACTTTAAATACATAATTTTCTCTTTTATGGTGAGTATGTGGTCAAAGTCCATTAAGCAAGTATCCTATTTTGTTAAAAAGAAATCTCATGAAGAATTTATGTTTAGCCTTATAACTCAGATTATCGAATTTCTATGTTCTTACATCTCTTGATTATTTGTGATTTTGTAACTATACATTTACGTATGAAATTTGACGAGACATAGTCGGGCTTTTACATTTGTTATTTAAACCAATTAAGTTTAAGTATTTTCGTTTTCATTAAAGAATGGTCTCATTGCATACTAATCAGAAAAATGAGACCATTGCTTAATAAACAAACCATGAAGGGAGCAAAAAATGCATATTTAACATAATACTTCACTTCTTCATTGTTATCTCAAATAGAAAGTGATTTGGTTATTTTCGAAATAGAGACAAACGAAACCTTAACTATTGAGGATGATTATTGATGGTAGTGAAAATGAGGAAAAAGACGGATGCAGTTGAACATTTGAGGAATTCACTTCGAGTGCTGAGAAAATTGTTGAACTTCAAACTCAGAAGAATAATATTTTAGCTTCGATCGAGGGAAGAATTTAAAAAATTGTTCATACAAATGATTAATTAGGGATATTAAAATTTAAAATGAAATAACTTTAATAATTAAATATATTAAATGTAATTTTAAATAAATTAATCATTTTGTTTATATGAAGTGACAAGATTTGTTTGGAGGAGATCCTTTCTAGTGGAATTTTTACTGGAAAGTGTCCAGTTTATATCATCATCATTTCATATCTCTCAAAATGTGTGTGATACAAAAAACACTTGTGGCTAATATTACGCCATATATGCAAAAGTGATGGAACAAAATAATTATAAAATAGAATAATAAAAAAAAACTAAATTTTAAATTAGAAATACCAAAAAATTAAAACCATCAAAATTAAAAAATATATAAAAATTTAACTAATCAGATTTCGTGATTCATAAGGACAATTTCTTGGACAAATTTTATTTCTACTATGAAACTTTATTTTTCATTAAAATTCAAATACTTGATTTACAATATTATAAATTTATCAGTATATCACTTTTTCTTTTTTTTTTTTATTCATCTTAATTTCAAAAACTAAAAACTAAAACCAAAAACTTTCAAAATTTTATTTTACATTTTTTAGTTTTTAAAACTCTTAAATAGAGAATAATTTTTAAAATTAGTTTATAATAGATCAAAATAAATTTTATTTTTTCTTTTGTTGAAAATTTTAGAGTTGACCAAGGTGAAGAAAGCTTAACTTACAAAGTCTTACAACATCAAATAAAGGCATCTCATCATCCCTTCAGAGAAACATCATCTAGGTTGGAGTAACAACGAGAACACCTCATTTGGTTTGGTGGATCAATTTCATAATATACAAAGATTGAATGGCTTTTTGGTTTTGTTGCAGAAATGATTCTAACAGGTATATATGACCATAGTTTTTTGAAATTTTCTTAGACACAACTTAAGAGATTTTCATGAATTATGACTAAGTTTACTACTGATTAATGCATGATCAACTACTCTTAGCATACCGATTATCATCTCTGTATAATTTGATACTTTAGTATTTATCTATTGATGCAAAAGAGGAGGGAAAGAACAATTTAGAGTTTTTTCTTTGAAGGAATTAATTATCTTCTGCTACTAATAATTTCAACTATGACAACAAACTTGGAGAAGGAGGCTTTAGTAATGTGTACTGGGGCAAACTTTTGAATGGATCTCAAGTAGGATTACACTTTAGCAAAAAAAAATCTGTCATTTTATATTCATATAGGGTAGAAGATATTTTGATGTGTGTGCACATGCAGATTGCAGTGAAAAGATCGAAAATTTGTTGCAATTGCAACAAAGCGATAAGTAATTTGAAGTTGAGATTGAGATATTGAAAAGGGTACGGTTAAGAATTTGTTATCAAATAATTAGTATTGATTGATTTTTTTTTTTTATTGTATATTACCTATTTGTATATAAATATACATTATGTGTGATCATATTCGACACACAGAAATATAATTTTAATATGGTATTAAGAGTTAGTTGATCTATTGTCTTCCACAAAAAAAAAATTCTTATTTTTTTCTGGCCACCCACAGCGTCGCCACTGTCAGATGCGTTCGCCGCCGCTCCCGAAGACTTTCCAACGAGGAACCTATACCACCAGAATCATCTTCTTCAGATCGGCCAGAATCCGACAATGCCGCTGCCAACTGCCTGCGCATTCGCCCTCACGCGCCGCTTCATCTCCTGCGCGTGAATCTCGCGCGCGTCCAATGCCCCCAGCTATCGTCGTTTTTCTCACTGGACTCATTTTTCGGTTCTCTTTCCATATCTATTCTCGTTTTTTCGTTCCAAGCCATCAAATATCATGGAAGATACTGATTATGTCATGTTCACTGAAGTTTCACTTATTCTGTGTGAGAAACTAATCAGAACAGCCAACTACAACATATGGGCTGGTGCCGTCAAGAAGTGGTTTCACAGTCAGGGATATGAGGATCACTTACCTACAAAATCTAATTTTATTCTCGCCGCCAAACGCGATAAGTGGAAATAAGCCGATGCTTCTCTATGCATTGTGTTATGATTTTCCATAGCAACTAATCTCCAAGCACAGTACCAAGCCTTTACCGCCTGCTATATGAGATTTGGGAAAAGGCTAAGAAAGTCTTCTCAAATGATGTCCACAATCTTTACAGTGTCATCACCAAACTCCATTTTTGCAATTCAAAAATATAGATATGAAAGGTTATCTAACTAAGTTTGATGTGTAAAAGGCAGATTTCACAACCTTAGTGCACTTTACAAAAGACGCAACAACTTATGTTGAACAACAAAGTAAGTACTTCATGGTCATGGCACTTGCTAGACTGCGATCTGAACTTGACTCCGTTTGAAATCAGATTTTATCAGGAACCAACGTTCCTAACTATGAAGCAGTTAGTGAACAACTATTACGCTAGGCTACACTTCATGCTTTTGGACTGGTTCCTACTTCATCTCCCACTGAATCATATGCTCTTGATTTCTACTATTATGGTTGTGGTGGACGAACCGGAGGACGGGGTGGACGTTATGGTATTCGTTGTAACTGTTGCAATCGTTACAGACACATTGAAGTCGATTGTCGTACAAAGGAAAGAGAACAACAGCGACAACCACTGATCATTGTCGTCACTTAACCAGATATCACTAAAGATGTCATTATTCCTGATGCTGATTACAATGATTTCCTTCAATACAAAGCAGTCCATTAACAATCATCATCTACTGTTGTTGCTCGGCCGGGTTATCATGTAGCCTTTGTCTCTACATCTTATCTTGGGTCTTGGGTCCTTGACTCTGGTGCCTCTTATCATATGACTGGTAATAAATCTATTTTATCTCATTTGTCTTATTCTGATTCTTTGCCTTCTGTCATTGTGGCAGATGGTTCTAAAGTCAAAGTTCAAGGCCTTGGTAAGGCACATCCACTTCCAAACTTTTCTTTAGAGTTTGTCCTTTACATTCCTGATTGTCCCTTTAATCTTATATTTGTTCACAAGCTTATTCGTACTCTTGATTGTTTAGTCCTTTTTAATGATAATTATGTTTATATCCAGGATTGACGTACAAGACAGACGATAGGAGCAGGGAGTGAAGCTGGAGGATTATATCATCTTTCTCCACCGGTGGTATGTGCTTCTATTGCTTCTCAAGAACTCACACATCAATGTTAGGGTCACCCTAGTCTTAATAAAATGCGTCTTTTAGTTCCTAGTCTTTCTAAGCTTTCATCTTTTGAGTGTCAGTCTTATAATTAGGCAAACATACTCGTAGTACTTATTGTCAACGAGTAAATAAAAGTGTTGCATCACCTTTTTCTTTAGTTCACTCTAATATTTGGGGTCCCAATCGGGTGAAGTATTCTTTAGGATACTATTACTTTGTAACTTTCATCGATGATTACTCACGACGCACTTGGTTATTTCTAATGAAAAACCATTCAGATGTTTTCCGTATATTCCAAGAGTTTTATGCTGAAATTAAAAACCAGTTTAACACTTCCATTAAAATTTTACGCAAAGATAATACTCGTGAATATATGTCATCCTAGTTTCAATATTTTTTAACATTACAAGGAATTATTCACCAATCATCATGTGCTCACACACTACAACAGAACAATGTTTTTGAACGGAAGAATCATCATTTAGTTGAAACTGCACAAACTCTTTTACTTCACCATAATGTACCCTCTTGTTTTTTGGGTGATGCTCTCCTTACCGCATGTCACCTTATAAAATGAATGCCTTCATTGGTCCTTCAAGATCAGATTTCATACTCTATCTTGAATCTACAACATGATCTCTACCCCATTCCCCTTCAGGTGTTTGGTTGCACATGTTTTATTCATGATCTTAGTTCAGGTAAAGACAAACTTTCTGCTAAATCTCTCAAATGTATCTTTCTAGGCTAATCATCTATACAAAATGGATATCATTGTTTTTATCCTCAACTTCAATGGTACATTGTCTCCTCCGATATTACATTCTTTAAAGTTTCCCCTTTTTTCTCTGCCTCTTCGTCCTCCCATGAGATTTGTAACTTAGATGATCAAGATATCCCTTTTGTCATTCCCACACCCATTAAACCTCATTTGTAGGTATATCAGCGACGCACACCGCATCCATCGACAGTTAGAGATGATATTGGTCCACCAACACCATCTCCTACTCCAATTGTTCCTCCAGCCACGTGTTTACAGTGATTTCTGGTAAACAACCGCTAGTCCTCCAAACTATCGAATAATCTTACTGACTGTTATTCAATTTCTCTGGTAACTCGCAGGATCGACTAGATTGATCCTAGGACGTGTTGGTCATTAGGGTAACTCTCATGATCGAACTGGTATTCATGGTTGGTATTTAGAATGTTGTGTAGGTGCTTAACTTACTTCGAAAAATCTAAAAGTGTGATCAAATAAATGTGCGCGAAACTAAATTGCATGAATAAAGTTAAATTGTAAAGACATGTAAAAACTGCATAAAAGACAAGTAAATGACTTCGAAGCATAAAAACAGTTAATGTAAAATATTCTCTGGAATGTAAAAGATTGTGAAATATGAAGAAAGCGTTTAAATGAAAGAAGACTGTAAAATGACTTTAAGTAAAAAGGTGTTCGAATGATAAAAACTTGAAGATAAAGGCATGAAATGTATAACAGTTTCTGAAATGTAAAGTATTTGAAATGGAAAGAAAGCATTTAAATGTAAGGCATCAGTAAAAAGATTTCGAATGAAAACATTTTAAATGCAAAGGCTTGTAAATGGTATTAACATGAAGATAAAGGAAAGTACTGGAAATGATAAAGAGTTTTCATTAAATCATAAACATGTGGTGTTATCATACGTACATTGCTGGTGCATTCGTTTCCCTAGCCATGTGGTAATTTGAATGTTTACTGAGTTTTTTGTACAATAGATATGACACACGAAATCCTAATGCTAAGACTTCTATTTATACTACTTCGACCATAACGGTCTTGCTATAAGATTCTGCCACGTTCAGAACATGCAGAGCAATGCCTCTCTCTTGCTTCCACGCGTCTTCGAATGCTCCAGCGCATATATTTCAAATTTCGAACATCCCGCTTGCATTTGAATTTCAAATGTATTGGCACTTCTTCGCTTCGAACGCATTTCTTAGACACAGCCTTGTTATCATTTCGAGGCTTCTTTGAATATACTCTCATGACTGCCACTCGAAGCTCCAAGCTTTGATATGCCCATTCGAAGCACTGCTTCTACCATTTCGAAACATGACGTTTTGTTTCATTTCAATCGAAATGTCCAACTTACTTTACTTCTAATAATATCATCAAAATCTTCAGCCAACAAAATTCCCCTTTAAAATATGTATTTCGATTCCTTTGAGAAATACTTATTTTAAACATATACACAAGATTTTGATGCGACCTTCGAATCATCGTAACATTTATTGCATATGACTCCAGTCACGTCAATCACAACGCTTTTCAGATTCCTTAACCGCCTTGAACCATTTCACAGCATGGTGCAGTTACAAAACAATGATTATCTTTAATCACGCCTATTACCAATGTTAACTTTACGCCACCTCTTCATCAAACCAACCCACGACTACCACGTATCACAATCTTACTCAGTGGATGCTTAAACTTCCACATTATAAAAACTCATCAACTTAGTCTTTTCTTTTCTTCCCACTTTCTGAACCTTTTCTCCCTCTTTGCTCACCGAAACCCTAAACTTCCAACATTCTTCCAACAATGTCTTCTTCAACTTCATCTCAACTAAAAAAGGTTTCCAAAAAGAAAGGAAAGACCACAGGAACTACAATGGAAATCAAGGTTGGCACCAACCAAGGCCAATCTGTTCTTGTTCCCCAGATGATCTCAAAAGAGAAAGAAATGCTTTATGCATCCCAGGTACTAATTCCTACTCATGCTGCTGGCAAGAGGTTAGCTTTAATGGACCCTCTTACAGTCTTTGAAATTTTAAAAGACACCAGAAAATGTTTTCCAGTTTGCTATAATTTCAAACCCCTGTTTAATAAAATGGATAGCCCCAAGACTATAGAGTCTTCTGATTCAACCACCGTAGAAAATCCAATCGTTCCTCCTAAGGACCCTTTCGTACTAGATTATGTAAAGAGTAACTTCAAACCGTTTCGATCTTGCCCCACCTCCGACACTGCTTATCATAACTGGTTTAATAAGGTAGAAGCTAAGAAATCCCAGCAATGGGAAGAATTAGGTATCTACAACTTGATTAAACTGTCGAAGCCAGGTTTTACTTATAGCCACCCATTGCTATTCGCGTCCCTATATTTCTGGGACAGTACTTACAATACTTTCCATCTTCCTGGTGGAATGATTACCCCTACCTTTTTTGACATAGCGTCCATTACTGGGCTATCACCAATAGGAGAAACATATATCCATGACAATGAAGAGCATTCAAGTATTATCGACTTTGAAGTCAAGCTAGCAAGCTTTTCAAAGTTTATCAGCCACTATCATAATGAAGGAGAAAGTGTGTCGGATGTAGAACACATTGCTTTCCTTACCTTATGGCTGTCAAGGTATGTCTTTTGCAGCAGATCCCTACAAGTAACCAGTAGGTTTATTCCTCTAGCTAGAGATTTGCATGAGAATCTGAGAGTGTGCTTAAGCGAACTGCTATTAGTTGATCTTTATGAAAGTCTAAGATCAACTGTTTCGAGTCTAAAATCTCACACCTCCAAGAATATCCTGCTAGCTGGCCCTTTCTGGTTACTTCAGTTATGGCTAAATGCCATGTTCGAACCTTCACTATCAACTGCCAATACTATTGCTGAACAAGACCCAGAAATAGTGGATAGAATCATCGAAGGCACTAGGCTTCGAAGACTAACCCCAAACGATGATAAGGATGATTTCAAAGTTCTCTTCTCAAAATATATCATCATATTCTCCAAGAGGCATAAGTTCGAAGAGACCATGGCGCCTTTTGCTTCAAGGGCTCATGGACCTTCATGGTTCACCATGGCTCTCTCAGAAGCTGTCAAAAGCAAAGAAATTCAAGATGTATGGAGAGCCTTTTTGCTACCCAGACTAATCTCTTCAAGAATAACTCCTGCTAAGAATCAGATTTTCCTTTTCGCTTATCAGCCCAACTTCGTTTTGAGACAGTTTGGCTTGTGCCAACTAATTCCTGAACCCCTATTTCAAACGGAAAATGCCATTACTTCTGGGCGAACCTTCAAGGCTAGAGAAGCCAAACTACAGCAGGAACAATACCAAGGCTTCGCCCATTTTGAACTCATAACCTTCGAACCTACACACCTTACAGTAAAGGGGTTTCTGGAATGGTGGACAAAGTTCTATCAGACTTATATGTTCGATACTCTTACTATTCAGCAAAAACTAACTGATGCATTCGATGTGCAGGTACCATCCAAGAAAGGTATGTTTACTCATGCCAAAGAGATTAAGGCTTTTCAAAATTATTTCGAAACTACTTATGATCCCACACACTTGGAATCCACGGTGCATCAAGCGACTGAGACCTTGAAAGAAAAATTCAAAGAAAAAGTTTATAAGTTAAAACTTCCTTTGGGGTTGTCACCTGAGAATAGGTATAGGTTGGCATTCGAAATGCATCCACCTAAATTTCCTAGATTACCTACCTCAGAACTGGCTCTGGCTTGGTTTTCTCCATACCCTTGGTGGTTCACTTGCAAAGAAATGTTCAAACATCTTCAAAAGAAACCAAAGCCATCTGAGACTGTGACATGGGCTCGACACTGGCTCCACGATTTCCCAGGACATCTTCGCTATGACCTTTCTGCCATGTCGATTAAATCTGATCAAGGCACAGGTGCGAATGCTTGGGAAAATCCCAAACACTTCTTATTTTCTACATCTTTAACCTTTGCCTTAATTGTTTCGATTTTCAGCCATCAGGATAAATACTGCTGCTTCAAAGTCAAAAGAAGGGAGCGCCTCTCAAGCCTCTATCGAAACCATTGACAATGTGACTCCATCCGAACCAACAACAATTGCTGCAACAACAACAACAACACCAGTAATAATCAATGCTCCAACTCCACAGGTAATCACTTAGCCTTGATCTTTCGAATTCACTAATGTTTCATGATTTGCATATAACTCTTTGTTTAAATCTTTTCAGACCAACAAACTTCCGCCTACCACTCCAAAGAAGCGGAAATCAAACACTACTGGGGAAGACCCCAAGGCTGGAGGGAATTTACCAGCTGCTTCGAAGAAGAAGCAGAAGAAGGGTATTTCAAAAAGTGATGTACCCACTAGTGTCTCTGGACTCGATTCCAGGGATGCTGCTCCCTCACCTAAATCCAAAATTCCATCTTCGACCTCCAACGTAATGTTGGAACACATAGCTAGCAACCTCTCTTCCGAGAGTCCACAGGTAAATTGAAATTTAAATCTTTTGAAAAAATAATTTCTCATTACCTTGGTGCATGCCTTTAATATTCTTTTTCTTCTTGCAGGATATTTTAAATCCGGCTCTTACCACTTCGACTTCTCCATCGAAAGCTACTGCTCCAATCAACTCTTCTCCTCAAGGAGATTCCAGCAACCTTGTACAGAACAAAGGTTCCTCCAATATGGCGGTTCTGGCTGGGGCTTCTGAGCAGCAAGATGATCAGAGTACTTCTCCTCCTCTAAAAGAGACAAATGAAGCAACACTTCATGAATCTGCAGAGGCTTTACAAAGAACTTCTCTTCAAAAGTCCCCTCTTGAAACCCTTCAAGAGGACCCAAAGGACACTCAAGCTGAAGGAGAGAAAGCTGATTCTGGTCAAAGAAACGAAGAATCTGCAGAAGAAGGGTCTGAGGAGGAGGATGCCAATGATGGTTCGACTGCTGGGACAGAGTCCAATGCAAATAGCAGCGAAAACGAAGACATTGAAGTGGTGGATCTGGATGACGATGAAGAAGATAATGAGCACGAAACGAATGAAGGGGATGGTGACACAACCAATAAACCCATGGAAGTCGAAATGGACGTGACTCCCCTGCGTGTGGAACTCCCTCAACCGTCTTTGTCCCGAATGACTGAAGAGGAGCTTGCACTCCTGAGACGAAATGACCCCATTGGGTACATGAAGGCGAAGCTGGCTCAAAGGGATATTCCACCTGCTAGGGCTGGCACAAGTTCGACTAGCATCCTCTGCCCACAGATGAAATAATTGTACTTCTTAACAGGATCAGGAGAACAATTCTTGATGTGGATATATTCAAAGTGCTCAAACAGGATAGCACAGCTTGCTACACTATGAAGGAGTTGCTTACAAAGGTCAACCTTGCTACCTGCTCCTTGCCAGTTAGCACTATCTTGTTCGATCTTCAATCTTTGCTGGACAACGTGACTGGGTACTTTCTCCAAGATGAATTTGCTGCCAGAAAGGTTCAAGAAAAACGCACTGCAATGGATGCTGCTTATGAACAAGCTTCGAAACTCTCTCAAGAAGCTGAGGATCAAGCCATGTATCTAAAGCAAACAAAAACCGATTATGAGGCTCGAGCTGAGTCCATCCTTCTCTGGGAAAGGCAAATTCAGGAACTTCAACAGAAGGTTAAAGAGGCTAGAGAACAACAATTAGCCTACGAAACCAATACTGCTGGTAACCAATTCGAAGAGCTCCTCAACAAGGGGCTTGCAGAAATGGAAACTGCAGAACAACTCAAGGGAGAAGTGGCCACCTTAGAGGGAGCAAGACGTTTTGCTCAACAAAGGCTTGAGTCTTTTCGAAGTACCTTCAATAGATTGAAGAATAATTCCTATTTCTAAATCTTAGTGTTGATTTGATTAAAATTTGGTTTTTTATATGTAATATTCGAACAACGCCATTTTGGCATCCCATATTGCCATTTTGGCATTTTTATGATATTTTGATTATGTTGTTACTATTCGAATCTTCTGCAGGCGTGGCTGATATTTCTTTAAATATTTCCCATTAACCTTTAGGATACGTTTATCATCCGCCAGCTCTTCAATTTCATATGCATTGTTTGAGAATACCTTTAGTATTCGAAAAGGCCCTTCCCAATGAGGTGACCATTTACCTAACGTTTTATTTTTCTTGTCCATGGGCAATATGACTTTCCAAACTAAGTCATTAATAATGAATGCCTTCCTTTTTACCCTTTTGTTATATGTCCTGGCCACTCTTTCTTTTTGTCTCATCAAGATTTCCAATGCATGTAATCTAACTTCGTCCAATTCCACTAACTCATTCATCATCATCTCCCAATATAATGCAGCTGGAATTTCGTTTTGTATTTGAATTCGAACTGATTGCAGATGAATTTCTACTGGAAGAACTGCATCATGACCAAATGTGAGTTGGAAAGGCGTGGTGTTATTAGCTTCTTTAGGAGATGTTCTACAGGCCCATAGTATTTGGTCCAAAGTTTTGTGCCAGCTCCTTGGCTTTTTTCCAATATGTTTCTTGATTAATCCTATTATCACTTTATTAGCTGCTTCGACTTGACCATTTGCTTGAGCATAATATGGCGTTGATGTTAGTAATCTAAACCCCATTTCTTGGGCAAATTCTTGCATCTTTCTACCAGTAAACACAGAGCCTTGGTTTGTGGTTATGCTCTCTGGCAATCTGAACCTATAGATAATGTGTTTCTGTATAAACTCAATAATAGCCTCTTGATCAGCAACTATTAATGGTATAGCTTCGATCCACTTGGTAAAATAATCTATTCCTACCAAGATATATTTCTGTCCTTTAGACGAAGCAGGATTTATTTCTCCTATTAAATCCAATGCCCATCCTCTAAATGGCCATGGTTTGATGATTGAATGCAACTCACTTGCAGGGGCATGTTGAATCCCTGCATGTTTCTGACATTCCTCACATCCTTTAGCAAAGTCTATACAATCTTTGAGAATGCTAGGCCAATACATGCCATATCGAAATAACAGCCATTTCATTTTATGACCTGCTTGATGTGCCCCACATGCCCCGTTGTGGACTTCTGACAATGCTAAGTATGCCTCACTTTCTCCTAGGCACTTCAATAATACGCCCTCTTGGGTCTTTTTGAACAATTCGTTCCCCATGAGGACATATGACAATGCTCTATATTTTATCTTTCTATCAACATTCAGAGTTGGGTTTGTCAAATAACTCACCAGTGGACTTCGCCAATATGCATCTGATAAAGTGTTTATGGCTAATATTTCGAATCCCTGTTTCTCAGCATATCCCAATTTCATACTTTCTAGATCTGATGGTGTGAATCTAGTAGCCATAACTCTACCCCTTAATTCAACTAAATCCTCAAAGTTCTTGGCAGAAACTTTATAACCCGAAGCCAACTGTGCTAAGTCATTTGCTTTTTGGTTTTCTATTCTTGGTATATGTTGAATATCCATGTATTCAAATTTCCTAAGTAGCCTGTTAACTATGACGAAGTATATCATCAGGTTTTCCTTTATGCATTTATACTCCTTTGTTATTTGCTTGACCACTAATTCTAAGTCTCCTTTAATTTCGACTCTAGTTGCCCCCAATTCCAACAAAGCTTCAAGTCCAACAATGAGCGCTTCATACTCAGCTTCGTTGTTCGAGCAACGAGGACCATCTAATTTATACTTGAATTTTGTTGGAATTCCTTCAGGAGAAATTAGAAGGACTCCAACACCACTTCCATTCCTGTGGGTTGAACCATCAAAGTATAATTTCCATGGTTGCATTTCGACGTAACTCATGACAGTCTGCTCAACCAATGAATGGTCCACAATGAAATCAGAAATCACTTGGCCTTTCACAGCTTTTAAAGGCATGAAAGTCAAAGAATATTTTGTTAAGGCTAAAGCCCATTTACCAACTCTGCTATGCATTATTGGTTTTGAAAGCATGTGTTTAATGACATCGAAATGAGATGAAACATAAACATCAACAGGCTTTATATAATACTTGAGTTTCATACAAGAGAAATACAAACAGAGACATAACTTTTCTAAATTTCTATATCTGGTCTCTGCATCATTCAAAACTCTACTTAAATAGTATATGGCTCTTTCGATACCATTGCTATGCTAACATACTACCTATAATAACTTCAGAGGCAGATATGTACAATCTCATGGGCTTCCCCCATGAAGGTGGAGACAAGATAGGAGGCTGAGAGAGGTATCTCTTTATCTTGTCAAATGCCTCCTGATGGGCTTCATTCCATTCGAAGGCTTGGCCTTGCTTTAGATGAAGCAACAGAGAGAAAGCTTGGGTTCTTCCACTCAGATTCGAAATGAACCTTCTGAGGAAGTTAATCTTCCCTAGCAAAGATTGCAACTCCCTTTTTGATGTAGGTGCTTTCGTCTCCATTATGGCTTTGGTTTTGTTCTGGTTGATCTCAATCCCTTTCTTGTGAACCACAAAACCAAGGAAATCTCCAGCCTGCACAAAAAATGCACATTTAAGGGGATTCATCTTTAAGCCATGTTTTCTCATCCGTTCGAATGATTGGCTCAAATGATGCAAATGTGTTTCTGCAGATATAGATTTGATGACTATATCATCAATATACACCTGCATAAAGGTTTCAATGAAATCATGGAAAATCGAATTCATTGCCCTTTGATAAGTTTCCCCAGCGTTCTTTAAACCAAAAGGCATCACCACCCATTCGTAAGTGCCTAAGGCTCCTGGGCAACAAAATGCTGTCTTGGCAACATCTTCTTCAGCAATGAAAATCTGATTATACCCAGAGTATCCATCTAACATACTCAAGTATTCGAACCCTGCAGCAGAGTCTACTAGCATTTCTGCCACAGGCATGGAGTACTCATCCTTAGGGGTTGCAGTGTTTAAATCTCTAAAATCTATGCAGATTCTCAAAGAACCATTTTTCTTAATAACAGGTACTATATTTGCTAACCATTCGACATACCTTGTGGTTCTGATGAATCTGCAACGCAGCAACCTTTCGATCTCAGCTTTAATCTTTGTGAGAACCGCTGGTGCGAATCTTCTAGGAGTTTGTTTGATGGGCTTCTTGCCATCTTTGATTGGAAGTCTGTGTTCGACTAACTCCCTCTTTAAACCAGGCATTTCGTCATAATCCCATGCGAAGCAATCTTTGTTTTTCTTGAGGACTTCGATCACTTCCTGCTTGAGGCCTGGGCTAAGTTTTGCACTTATGTAGGTTATTCTTTTCGTGTTTTCATCCCCTAAGTTCACTTCTTCGAGTGGATCATGTGCCAACATTTTGGCACCTGAGTCTATGGGATCCCTTTCGAAGCCTAAGGGTTCTTTATCATAGATGGCGTCCAGCCTTTGATCTATCTCAATTTCTTTAAAGGGTGAGCTTTTCGAGCCATCCCCACTTATTTCGTTCATCTTCACAGCTAATTTATTTATTTCAGCCTCTAAGGCCGCCTTTGATTCGTTCTCAGCCATATAGGCCGAAATCCTTTCAAAAAAGGAGGACTCAGTCATGAGTAAGGTTGTCGAAGTCCCAGCCTGCTGGCCGTCTTTGTATAGTATTTTCAACTCCTTCGTCGTCACTGATTATCCTTCTATCCCAGTATAGGCCATCATGACGAAGGGTCATATAGTAGTGGGCGTTTCTGGTTTCGTTGATTTCATCATTTGGGACACAAGGAGCAATCTTTGCCAGATGCTTGTCATAATTCCTCTTGTCAACTAAATTAACTGTTGACATGAAGTAACTCTGGTCTTCTTCAATGTTTTCCACGATCCCATCTTCTCTCCATAAAACTAATCGCTGGTGCATTGGCGAAGGGACTGCCCCTACGCCATGGATCCACTCCCTTCCCAGCAACAACTTGTAGTTGGCCTTGGCTTCGATCACCATGAACATGGTGGGCCTACAGCTTGAGCCTATTGTCAAGTCTAACTGAACCACCCCCAGTGTTTTGCCCACTTTCCCTTCAGAATTGGATAGAACCATGTTGTGGGGCTTGATGTCTCCTTCGCGTATTTCTAACCTTTTCAGCATGAAGTGGGGTATCAAATTGACTGCAGCTCCCCCATCCACTAGAACCTTATTCACGCCATGGGCACTAACTTTTTCCCGAATAAATAGTGGCTTAAGATGGTTCTTCATAGCTGGTTCTGGACGTTCGAAGAACGCATTTTGCTCCTCGACAGCCCCATTGTCCATCACATAGTAGCACACAGGCCTATGCTTCATCAAGTCTATGGTATCTTCTTCCTCATATTCATCAATTTCAGTTTCCTGTCCAAATTCACAGGGAAGCACAGATACCACATTGCAGTTTAGGTTGAACGAAGACTCCCCCTCTGATTCGAAGTTATCCGTTGTCATATCTTCGTCTTCTTCTGGGCCTGGAGTGTATTCCTTTGGTTCATCTAGTTGTACCTCAGAGAAAAGCCTCCTATTAACTGGGGGTTTGCCTTCAGTTTGATTTTTTGGTGTGGGTTTGTTGGTGCTAGATTCACCTTGGTTCTTTGTTGAAGTTTCCCCTTTATTTGCCACGGCTTCCCTCTCAGCCTTTCGAATCCTCTGTTGCCTTCGCCACTGGGCTCTCGACATGGGGTTCCTTCCTTTGTAGTTCTCTAATCTCACCTCTTCCCTCTTCGCTATGTTGAATTGCCTTCTGTATGTCATAGCATGGCGTGCGTTTCGTTCGGTGTTTCTCCATCTGTCTTTGCCTTTGTCATTTCTGACTTGCAGCCATCTGTCTGTTGGCACTTCAGCAGGGAGTTTGAACGTCACTCTTCGAGCACCCTTGGGATGAGGACTATCAGGCCTTCGTTGTTTGTATCTGCTATCGAAACGTGGGCCCGTCTGAACAGCTTCTTGATGGTTCCAGCAAGGGGCGAAGGGAATTGTTTTGAAGGCTCTGGCCATGCTTTGATCATACACAGCAGAACACCTTCGGCATATCAAGCACTTGGTTACCCCTTTGTAGCAGCGAAACACAAATTCCAGCAAACTTTCTCCAGCCTTAGGATAACACCTAAATAGCTGGTTATCCTGGCGCCAGTTGTTTCCAGTTCGCGCCCTCTGTACCCTCTCGAAGTTCGCAGCGATTCTCTGATTGCAGAGGATGCTGCACCTAGGGCACAATATCATTCCTGTATCTCCCTTGTGGCACGTCATGAGGTAATCCTTGAGACTAGCATCTCCAGCATGATTATCCTCCATTTTATACTTCTCTTTTTCTAAGTATCTTTCTACCTCCTCCATCTTAGAGCAAGGTCTCTCCATATCCACCATGTTTACCTCAACATCCTCCCCCTTAGCTTCATCATCTCCCCATCCTGTGGGTTTTATATCTTCAATGTGGACCTTTGAACTCTCTGGGGAAGAATATTTGACCAAATAGTCAAATTTTCCACTGGGTTCCCCTAAAGTGTCCCATATTTCTTTCTGAGGGGAGGTTGGCTTTGTGATTTGGACTTTCTCCAATTCCAGCCTCAGGCCTTCAGTGACCTGTGTCAATTCTTGGTTTTGATTTTCCTGGCCTTCAGTAGCCTAGATTTCTTTTGCAACAGCTAAAGGTGCTGCTTCAATCGAAGTCTCTGGTTGTTTGTGGACGTCTTCAGTGACCTCCTTATTGACTTCGACTATCACCCAGCTTTCGTTTTCAGTACCTTTCTCTCCTATTGGGGCATCACTTTGGTCAGCTTCCACCATGTTAATCTCTCCAATGCATGCAGGCTCGGAGTAATTTGTGTCTGCGACGTCCAAAGGATCTTCGTCCACTTTCATTTTTGCTTTATCAGCAAACTTCAGTCTGCCATCTTTAATTGCATTCTGAATTAGGTCCCTGAAAAGAAAACACTGTGAGGTTTTGTGGCCTAGGAAGCTATGATATTTGCAAAATCCTCTTTTCTTTCTTTGATCTAAAGGAGGTATTTTGACATTTGATGGCACAATGAGTTGGCCATCTTTGACAAGTAAATCAAAAATCTCGTCACATTTAGTGACATCGAAGGTATAAACCTTCTTTGGGAATTTGTCACTTTTCTCATTTTCAACAATTTCTTTCCCTTTTGTGGGAACTAATAATTTGCAGGAGTAAGGTGGTGCCTGTTTTAATTCAGCGAGGTCGATTTTGACCTCTTCGAATTCGAATTCAGGATAATCTTCTGTTTCCTCAGTTCCAACATAGGAGATCCTTTCCTTCTTGTTATTTTTAAAGACTCTGGCCTTTTCGGCCTTTAGCCTTTCGACCTGTCGAACCCTATCGGCTAACTGAGCCATATCTCTCAAATATTGAGTGTCTAGTTTCTTTCGAATAGAGTAATCCAAGCCACCAGCGGCCATTTCGACCTACTCATGTTCAGGCACTACTGTGTAACATCTGGATTTCAGAAGCCTGAATCTATTCAGATAATCATCTATGGGTTCAGTGAACTTTCTCTTGACACTGGCTAATTCCTTCAAACTTATCTTTGATTGTCCCATGTAAAACTGTTCATGGAATAATCTCTCCAAAAGAGCCCAAGTATCAATGGACCCAGGAGGCAAAGTGGTGAACCATGTGAAGGCGTTTTTAGTCAGGGAACTTGGGAAGTATTTAATCCTGAGGTCTTCGTTATTGGCTATATCTCCCGCTTCGGTTAGATATCTGGCTATATGTTCGACTGTTGACTCATTGGTATCCCCAGCAAACTTTGTAAACTTAGGGACTTTATATCCCCTTGGTAAATCAGTATGCATTATGTAATCTAATATAGGAGAAGCATAATTTGGCCTTCTAATTCCTGTGTTGAGGCCATTCTGGGCCATGACTCTCTCTATCATGGTGGTTAAATTGTTTTCTGCCAAGATGTTATCGTTTCGAATTCTATGAACGACTGCATCAGCATCTTGATTTCGACCCACCATGACAACCCCCCTAGGTTGTTCTTCTCGAAACTCTGGGACTTCCAGCCTTTCGACCCTTGCCCATGGTTCCATAATTTCTCTTTGTGGGCCTTGGATCATTGGAGCTTCTAGCCTTTGTGCCCTTGCCCCCAAGTTAACTTCTTCTCTGGGTGGTCTATAGGTTGGGTCGTTAGCAACTTGTTCCATAATAGGTACGTTCGCTCGAACTCCCGCCTGATTCTGCCTACGCCTCTCTGGGGGAGCAAAGAAATTTGCTATTCGACTCATGTTATCTGCGTTTTCTCTGTTTGTCACGGTCATATTTTGTACTATTGGGGCAAATATTTCCTGCATAGTTTGTGCTAATACCCCTATCATATTATGGTTACTGTCATCCATCAATTGCCTAAAAGCCAACTGGTTTTCTATGGTTAAAATAGGCATTGTGCTATAACCCACTGACCCTTGGTTATTTGTCATAAATTGATTCGCCCCAGACCCTGACCCTAATTGTGGTGATGAATTCGATGTGGAATTGTGTAAACCTGCCATAAAAGATGTCGGCATTCCATAAGAGGAGTTTCTGGTTCTATTACCATCGAAACCGGGTGGTCTAGTTAGTGGGGTGGCGAAATGGGTTTGTGTCCCTGATGGTGGAACAAATCCCCCAGGATAACCAATGGTTCCAGTGTTTCCTAAGATCGAACTATTAGTTGATATGCCACTTATTCCATTAGTGGCTATATTACTGGTAGAAGATGCAACAGACTGTGCATTCGAAGGGATCACATTAGATGTTCCCATCGAAGCGGACATATTAGTGCCTGTTGTATGTGGGGCATTTTGTTCCCCTTGTTGATTGTCAGAATTAGACATCTTGTTCAAACGTTTTCTTCTGGATAAGGGTTGGTTGCTGTTGGTTATTTTACCACTTCTTAGGTTCATAAAACAACAAACTTATCACTCAGAGGGTATTTTTTCAATGGTTATGTCTCAACAATCTTTATTTCTTTCCTAAATTCCGTAATGGCCAATTATTGGTCCCACCAGGTGTGCCAATTTGTTTACAGTGATTTCTGGTAAACAACCGCTAGTCCTCCAAACTATCGAATAATCTTACTGACTGTTATTCAATTTCTCTGGTAACTCGCAGGATCGACTAGATTGATCCTAGGACATGTTGGTCATTAGGGTAACTCTCATGATCGAACTGGTATTCATGGTTGGTATTTAGAATGTTGTGTAGGTGCTTAACTTACTTCGAAAAATCTAAAAGTGTGATCAAATAAATGTGCACGAAACTAAATTGCATGAATAAAGTTAAATTGTAAAGACATGTAAAAACTGCATAAAAGACAAGTAAATGACTTCGAAGCATAAAAACAGTTAATGTAAAATATTCTCTGGAATGTAAAAGATTGTGAAATATGAAGAAAGCGTTTAAATGCAAGAAGACTGTAAAATGACTTTAAGTAAAAAGGTGTTCAAATGATAAAAACTTGAAGATAAAGGCATGAAATGTATAACAGTTTCTGAAATGTAAAGTATTTGAAATGGAAAGAAAGCATTTAAATGTAAGGCATCAGTAAAAAGATTTCGAATGAAAACATTTTAAATGCAAAGGCTTGTAAATGGTATTAACATGAAGATAAAGGAAAGTACTGGAAATGATAAAGAGTTTTCATTAAATCATAAACATGTGGTGTTATCATACGTACATTGCTCGTGCATTCGTTTCCCTAGCCATGTGGTAATTTGAATGTTTACTGAGTTTTTTGTACAATAGATATGACACACGAAATCCTAATGCTAAGACTTCTATTTATACTACTTCGACCATAACGGTCTTGCTATAAGATTCTGCCACGTTCAGAACATACAGAGCAATGCCTCTCTCTTGCTTCCACGCGTCTTCAAATGCTCCAGCGCATATATTTCAAATTTCGAACATCCCGCTTGCATTTGAATTTCAAATGTATTGGCACTTCTTCGCTTAGAACGCATTTCTTAGACACAGTCTTGTTATCATTTCGAGGCTTCTTTGAATATACTCTCATGACTGCCACTCGAAGCTCCAAGCTTTGATATGCCCATTCGAAGCACTGCTTCTACCATTTCGAAACATGACGTTTTGTTTCATTTCAATCGAAACGTCCAACTTACTTTACTTCTAATAATATCATCAAAATCTTCAGCCAACACCACGTCACTTGAATTTGACCTTCCAATAGCATTACGAAAAGGTATTTGATCTCATAGTCCAAATCCTAAATATGTTTTTCCTTTAAATTATGATCGTCTCTCTACTTCCTATGTTTTTTTTGTGCTTTGAATTATGTGTTTATTCCTAAGTCTACAGATGAAGTTATGACTTATCCCAGTTAGCGTTAGACGACAGTGGAAGAAATGGTTGCATTGCATTCAAATAGCACTTGGGACATTGTTCCTGTACCTCCATACAAAACTACTGTGAGATGTCGATGGGTTTATACAATGAAAATTGGACCAGATGGTCAGATTAATCGTTTTAAAACTTGTTTCGTAACCAAGGGATACACGCAGATATTTGGCCTTGATTATGGTGACACCTTTTCTCTAGTGGACAAGATTTGTTCAGTTCGTCTCTTCCTTGCATTAATTGCTATTAATCATTGGTCGTTTCATCAGTTGGACATTAAAAATGCATTCTTACACAGAGATTTGGAGGAGGAGGTGTATATGGATCAACCTTCATGTTTTATTATTCCTGGTAATTCAAGATTTGTTTGTCGGCTTAATCGATCTCTTTATGGGCTGAAACAATCTCCATGTGCTTGGTTTGATCGCTTCCAGTTCTCCCTTGATGTATTTTGGTATGACTAGATGTGAAGCAGATCACTCTGTTTTCTTCCTCCACTCTTCCACCGGTCAACACATCTTTCTCGTGGTTTATCTTGATGACATTGTTATCACTGGAGACGATACGGAAGGTATCCAATAACTCAAAATTCATCTTTTCAAAAACTTTTAGAAAAAAGATTTGGGTCCACTCAGATACTTCTTAGGTATTTAAGTTGCTTAGTTCTTATCAGGCATTGCAATTAACCAATGTAACTATGCATTGGACATCCTAACTGAAATTGGTATGTGTTGTACCCCAAAATTTGCCCTCGCATTTTTCCTCAAGAAATCACAGCTTCAGGCGTTTCCTGATTTTTCAAAATGGCTCAAGAATCGGTCAAACAGACTTTTCTCGTCAGTCAGACAAAATTAGGGTGTTCATTGATTTTTCATGGCTTTAGAACAGTTCTTACAGTTGCTTAGGGTTTTGGTTAATTTTGGCTCAACTTTGATCAGGCGAACATTTCTTTGGCGTTTAACCAGGAATTAGGGTTTTTATGCGCGGTTCCTCAGAAAGATTTAATTCTACAGTGCTTTTCAAGTTATGCTGGGGTGTGGATTGAAACATTTGGATTGAGTTCGCATTGTGTGATTGAATTAGTGAAAGGGTACCTTTGGATTGAATTTGCAGGGTTTGACTAAATCAACGAAAAGAGACATTGGGTTTGAATTTGCGTTTGCTGGATTTAATCAGTGAAAAGAGGCAGTTGAATTGGATTTGCAATGTTTGGCTAAAATCAGTAAAAGGAAAACACGTCTGGGCAATTGCTGTGATTGACTGTTGCCTTGCTTTGGATGTTGGAAGTGCCAAGTTTATTAATTGATCAATGCTGAGACAATGTTTATTTAATTATTTATTATTCTAAGATTAAATAGTTGGAATTTATTTTCAATTATTTTAATTTAAAGAATTATAAATAATAAAGTAAACAATTGAAAAGAGGATAAAAAGAATTAATTGGATAAAAGGATTTTTTATTTCATCTTTAAATATTTGTTACAATTGTTATTTAAATACGAGTATTCATTTACAAAGTATTTATAATAATGATATTACATTTATTCAAATTTAAATAAACTATCCTAATATTTTTCTAAGTCTTCAATTCTTCATCCTCCATCTTTCGCTTTTCCTCTCCATTTGATTTTTTATCTGCAAAGAAAAGAAGAAAAAGTCAATTGAAGCGGATAAATAATTTTAAAAAAAGGGAAGCAGACAATTAAAAGTTTGGGTTCATCATTAAAAGCAAATGGCCGGGACCAGTTAACCCTCTCTGCAAATCACGGGATTTCTCCCGGTTCACAAAGAGGGATGAAAAATATTTGCAAATTAAAAATGAATGCACAAGTTAAAAATTGCACAATTCAAAGTTTGTCAAAACTGCATAGTTCAAGGACAACATATGCAAATAACAAAGTCCAAGTTACAAACTGAATGGCCTAAAGCAAGTTCAAATTTCAAAACTCAGTTCCAATGTCAAACTAAACCAAAGTTGTCCAAAGGATTTCAAAATACAAAAATACCATCAATGCTGTCAAGAAGCACAAAGTATGGAAAGAAGAAGACAAAATATGCAGAGTTAGACTACTATTGCAAGCAAATTCAGTTTCATCATTTCCAGGCCAATTTGCTTTTTCAGAATTAATACATGTTAAGCAATATAATATGCTTAAGTATTGGAGAGAGAGAAAAAGAGAGGAGAAGTTCAGGCTTACTGGTTTTTGGCTTTAGGCATAAAGAAATATAAACACAGAAACTGCAATAAAACAGTGAAGCAGAAGGCAGAAGTATGAAGGAATTAGAATGCAAACAAAACTGTCAATAAAAAGTAACAGAATTTTTTTTCCACATTAAAACCTTGCAAGTTTGCCCATCAGTTTGACCAAGGAAAAGATATCAAAAATCAAAAACATTCAAAAGGCCTCGCGCCCAAGAGCCTAAGACAGTTCAGCACAAGCCCAAACACAAAAACCTGATTTAAACCTCCAACAACACAAACTGAAAAAAGCTTAAGAACCAAAAAACAGCCAAGACTATCATCAAGCCCTGAACCTGCATAAACCAGTAAAAACTCTCAACATTTTCAAAAACCTGCAAGCCTTTCAAAGCATAAGACTTACAGTTCAAAAACCTCCAACCTGTAGCATAACCTTGAACCAACAAACCATCAACTTGTCAAAACAAGTAAGCCAAAGCCATAACCAAAACAAACAAACCATCAACCCACTGAAGCTCACAAACAGAGCTTCCAAGGCCACGGCCTGCTTCACACTTAAAGCCAAACCTGTGTCAAAAAAAACTCAGTACGCACAGGCCATAGCCCCACGCTAAGCACCAACCTTTCAAGCCTTACCTGCATAAGCCATACCCAGCAAATCCAAGCCTAAACCAGTTTCCAAACCCAACGAGCCCTCAGAAATACTCATCATTGGGCTAAAGAACCAAATCATACAGCATCAAACAAATATTCAAACATACCAACCAACACATCCAAGCAACCCAAGGCAGCAAAGAGAGAAGAAGAAAGAAAATATATCAAAGTGGTTCAGTTCATCATCATCACCAAGGCATCAAAGAGAGAAGAAGAAAGAAAATATATCAAAGTGGTTCAGTTCATCATCATCACCAAGGCAACAGAAGCGAGTGAAAGAGAAGAAGATAAAGAAGTTGTTCTCAGATAAGTCATCATCAAATCAACAACAAAGAGGCAAAAATACAAAATACCAGAGGCTCCAAGCAAAGCTAGCTCAGCACCATCCCTCGCCTTCCAGCCGCCTGAGCGCCTCCACCACCATTCCTTCCCCTCCTCCGTCAAGGTAGTATAACCTCTTTCCTTCCATTTCGTACACCTCGACAGAAACAACAATATTAAAGCTAAAGTCAGAATCAAATGAATGTGAAATCATAATATGCAAAATCATAAAACCCTAACGCATTAAGAGAACGAGACCGTCACCTTCGAACCATATCACCGAGCGATCCATGGGAAGGAGGAGATGCAGTTGGTGGCGCTGGCAGCTTTGAGGCAAAGGGCATTGTCCTAAACGTTTTGGCTCGAGAGAAGCGGAGGAACGAACGAAGAAGACGAAGAGCAAGCAAACGACGCCGCTCCTGTGACAAACCCTAGCGCATTCTCAATTGAAACAATAACCCTGAAACCCCAAAACAGATTTTTGTTCCAAGTCTTGGGCCATAACCCGTTCAAAACACATAAGGCCCAAATACATTTTAAATTGGCACCCCCCTTGGACTTCTAATTCTGATTAAGCCCTTTAGGCCCATTTCCCTCTTTTGTACTTAAGCTAACCTTTTTTTATCCTTTTTTTCTACAATTTTAAACTAACCTAATTTTATTTGTAAATAAAATTACCTTAATTCTTTTTTTTTATTTTATACAAAACTTTCTTTACATGAACTTTAGGGTTAATTAGATTAATAGATTCTTATTTTAATTTTCTTTTGTATATATAAAAATCCCTTTATACACAAATCACTAATTAAAATATACTAATACATGAGAAATACTTTGTCTTAAAACATTTTCTTGTCTCTAATTAAAATAATTTTATTTGTACATAAATGGGTCAATACATAATTTTTTCTTTAAGTTAGAACATTTTCTTTTTCTTAAAATACTTTATTTATACATATCAACAAATACGAGAATACAAAAATTAAATAAACAAAACATCTAATTCTTTTCATTAAGTAAACCATACTTAATAATACATTCAAATTCACATCTCAACTTGTAAATAAAATACATGTACACTTACACAATACATTTTACATTTGATGCATTATACATTTGCTATACTTTGCTATACCTTGATTATATTTGATCGCGATTCGATTTGGTTGTAATTATTTAAGTCTCATCCCCATTTGTGAATTTGTACCCCCACTCCCGGATACCATTTGTAATAGCGTAGACTTTAAAATTCCCGCAATTTACCGCTTTCGAATTATACCATGGTTAGACCTAGGGTTTGCATGTACATAAAATCGAACGCTAGATAACCTAATACAAAGACAAATGCATGAAATCAATACACAATCACACTTGCACCCCCTAGGGTAATCCCACATGTTGCCTTCCAAAATGGGCCATGCTTGCACGTCGAGTTTCTTTGGCAAAACAATCAAACGATCATAAGTCCCTCGATGACGCTTTCGAAAGTCGCTTATCAAAATGATCAAGTCCCTTCAAGCAAAATTACCAAAGACACTTGGCACCATTGCATTCATGGTCCATACGATGACCCGCGCCCGTCCCGTTAAACATCCTAAACGCAAGATTGTCCACCAAATTCAATGGTGGAACAAAATTGTTAAAAAGGGTTAAAAACATAGAGAAAACCTTTGAGTACAATTGGGGTAGACCAAACTCTTAGTTACTTGAGATCAACTTGCAAAAAAAACTTGCCTCCTTTTCAAAAACCACACTTCATACACACTTTCAAAACAAACTCTCAAAAAACATTTGAAACATCTTTTCGAAAAGATACACACTTTTGTAAAACACTCAAACACGAGTCAATTACAACGGTTGCCGAAACAAAGGCGTCTATTTTAAAAACATTTTCAAAACACACACCTACACCACAATTTCAAGCAATCGAAAATCAAGGCAAGTGATCTAAAAAACCAAGTAACTAAGAGCCCATGGATAACCATGGATGAAACGGGTGCTGTGATCGGTGGATCTGGAACTGACTGTTTAACGCTGGTTCGCGAAATTTCACGGAAGCAAGAGTCGCCACCGTCTTTTATTTTCTCCAAATGGAAAGGACAAAAGCACAGAAAAATTCCTTATAGAGATTGCTCTCGGTTCGGGAGGTAGGTTATAGAAAGGGAAGGTGTTAGCACCCTTTCTATCCATGGTTATCCATGGGCTCTTAGATACTTGCTCACTTGTGTTTTCAAAAATGGTTTGTTTGCTTTTCAACTGTGGGTTTTAAAAAGTTTCTTTGAAAGTTCCAGTTCGACTCTTGTATCGGTCCTCAAGAGTGTTTGAAAAATTGCTTTCGAAAGCTTTTTGAAAAGGTGTCGGTGTGAAAAGTATTTTTTGATTTGTTTTTGAAATTAGAGCAAGTATCTAGAGTCGTCTACCTACCCTAAGGAATTCGTCTGTGTAAATGTCCTTTAAAGTAGTGCCATCCCACCATTGAGAGGTAGGTAGCACCACCGTTGGAGGTGTTCGGGTCAATTCGAGGTTCGGGACATGGTGATCACCAGAGCAATGGGAAGACACCTTAGAAGCTACCCTCATGCCAGGTTCCCGGATCATGAGGACTTACTAAGACATCCTCTACTCGACGATCACCTTTCGAGGCAAGGCAACAGTGAGGCGTACCCTAGGGGTGGTGTGTGCGATTCGTGTGTCGTTTTCATTGATATTTATCTTGTCATGTTCACTGTGATCTACGCTTGATTTTATTTAAGTCCATACATTCTTTCATGCTTATTTAACAATTAATATTTGCGGGAAAAAAGTAAATCTAAGGCTATTACAAATGGCGCGGGTCCACATCGCCAAAATTAAACCGGACCCGATTTGACAGAAAAATAAAGAAAGCAAAATAAAGTGCGAAAAGTAAATGTTACAACGCTTTGGGAGAAGTACATAATCATTTAAACGACATAAAATAAATGTGCGAAATTAAACAATTAAAAATATGGGCGTTGGACCCTTTTGCAAAATTGAAATTAATAAGGAATTAAAATTAAAAATAAAAAAAAAGAATGTTTTTGGTATTTTTATGTTTTTTTTAAGATTTTAATAGAAAAAGGATTGATTAAAACTAAAATAAAATGTTAAACCTAGTTCTAATTATTTTTAAGTTATTTAAGAAAAAATGTTGAATCTTAACCTAATTTAAACCTAAGTTTTTATTGTACAATTTAATTATAAAAATAAATAAAATAAGTAATATTATTATAAAAGGGAAAATTAAAAGGAATAAAAAGTTATTAAACCTAATTTACATTTTTTAGATTTTTGTTATTAAAAGAATTAACATTAGAACCCTAATTTAAATTAATTTATTTACATGCCTTTATTTACAAGAAAATAATTGAAATAAAATATTCATTATGTTTTTTTATCTTTTTCTGAGTTTTTAGGTATTTTTGTATTTTTTGTAAAATAATTGATCAAATTAAAAATAATAAAGAAAATAAGATAACAATTAAAAAAATAAAATATAAGAAAGACAAAAAATAGGAAATTGCAAACCAGTGGGGGGTTCAGGCCCCAATTGTGGAGGTGTGAATTGAGAAGTCTGGCCCATTATTCTGAGGCCTTTCTGACTTTCGTGGCTTGCATACCTCAGCGTTGACTGGAGTTCATCATACTCTCCAATCCATGGCCTTTAGATTGATGGAGTTAGACGCGTGTATGGATGGATAGAGGAGCGTACTATGGACCACAACGTTGCGCCTGCATATGATTACTAATGGAAAAATAATATGAACATGTGAAAGACCTGGGGTTCGAACCCAGGTCTTGGACGTTATTGCCATCACCACTTGCCAGCTGAGCCAGGAAACGTATGTTAACATATTATAACAAATAAATAACAAAAAGAAAAACGAAAGCATTAGTGGTTCAGCGCGCGAATTTTCAAACGCACCAACCATCGTTCGCCACGAGGTCATCGTCCTCATTGCTTTATTTTTTTTTCTGAAACAAAAACGCATTGGCCACGGTTTTCTACGCGTTGCAGAAGGCAGGCTATTGGAAAATAGCGAATAGGGCTATGATGTCCATAAATTGATCGCGAATGGTGCTTCCTGTTCGTCCAGGCTTGCTGAGTACAACCATCATGGTCTTGAGGGCTAATTTTACTTGGTCTTAAAAGCCCTAATTTCTCATCCTGAAAACCCTAGAAATCAAGTATGGTATAATCTCATATAACACAGAAAAACACAATTAAAGGTATTGGTTAGCTTCAAAACTCTGTTATGAATATGAATCAAGTAATATATTTCACAAATAACGCATAGAATGGAATGTATGATTATGCAATTTGTTTGATACAGTTCCGGTTCTAGGTACCGATTCTTGGAGTTTTGATGGTGGTTTCGTATTGGAATACACTCAATAGACCTTGAGCAAGCTATATGAATGAGAATTAGGCTTTGAATCGTCCTCAAAAGTGGTTTTCAGTATTTGAGTTTTTAGAGAAAAATTCAATGTTGTAATGGTGTATTCTGCGCAGCTTAGAGTGTAGCACGATTAGGTTTGTGTTCCTGGCTTTGTAGTGAGAGCATTAGGTCAACAAAACTCAATGCAATCCAATGCAATAATGGTTTTGCATATTTGATTTTCTTAAGATCTTTTCATATCTTTTTCAAGTGTATTTTGTGTCAATTAGCCTAAATCAAACCAAATCTTTCCATGTTGGGATGTGCACGAAATATTGAGGCTGAAATGTGTACAAAAAGATTTGTTAAGGCAAGTTTGATATTTTTCATGTATTTAAATAATTTAAATGAATTAATATAAATAATAATTCAAATAAATAAATAAAAAATGAGAAAATACTTCCCTTTGGGCCAAGTGGTCGTGCATATGCTTGGAATGATGAATCATGGAAGAAAAATGGGCCCATTAGCAATTTTAGGTCATTTGAAGTCAATGTTGACTTTTCAAAATATCCAAAAATTTCCCAACTTCCACAAGGCATAACTTGCTCAATTTTTAAGCTTTTCTCATGTTCTTTGACATTTTGGAAAGTTATTTGAGTCCTCTAACCAATGCCTTTGGTCCCATGTCATTTTGATTTACCAATCTCAAGTTATGGCCTTTGACTTAAAGTCCCTTTTTGTTGACTTTTGAAAATGACCTATAATGTTGAAATTGATAACTTTTTGTGAGAGCATTTCTTGGACTTGGAGTATGAAGATGAATTATAGGAAATGTCTTTCTCTTCAAAATGAGCTTTGGATGGAATTTTTCTGATAATCCATGTGAAAGTTATGCCCTGGTCAATTTCAGTTGACTTTTTCAGTTGTCCAAATAAGGAAACTTTTGCATCTTTGATGATTTCTGAGCCAAATTTTGAGAATCATGATCAAGCATTGATAAAATGATGTTTGTGGCTTCAAAATGATATATTGACCAAAAATTTGAACTTTTGACTGTCAAATGACCATTTTGCCCCTACAGTTGACTGTAGTGCAATTAGGGTTTTTGACTGTGCAATTTTGAGCTGAATGCCTTGAAACTTGATATGAGGGTACTTGACCATATTTGTAGGCACATTAGACTTGATTGGACCTTTGAAAACTTCAATCTCTTGATCAGAACACAAACCCTAGTTTTGACTGTATAGGAGCCCTTTGCACTGTGCAACCCTTGGGGAATTTTGAATCATGGCTTGGCAATTTCCTGAAGAATATGGGAGGGCAAATTTTGGGGTACAACAGTTGCCCCTGTTCAATCTTCTTAGACCTGAGGATGCAGATTGGCTGACGTGCCTTTCGTAATCCGAAGGTAGAAGATGATTGAACACTAAAGTGCCCAGAAATTTGCGCTCACATGGTAGCAGTGTGATGGAAATGGGCTTATAGATGCCATTTGGAGATTGCTGGATAGGATGATGGGCTTATAGATGCCATCTGGATGTTGATCGCGTAAGAGATTCCTTAGCGAGAACCTGCATACCTGCAAAAGAACAAATGAGTACCTGACACGTTGCAGGAGCTGGTTTTCAGATGCTTGGTATAGATGTGTCCTGACTGGTTACAGGAGCTGAATCTGGAGCTTCAAACGATGATGAATGAACCAGGGATGGTTGCTGTCTTAGCATGAATGGTAAGAGAACCTTGGGTGATTTTAACTTCAACAACGCTCGCTGAGAAAAATCTTGGGTGACTTTAACTTCAACAACGTTCGTTGAGAAAAAATCTTGGGTGACTTTAACTTCAACAACGCTCGTTGAGAAAAATCTTGGGTGTCTTCTACTGGGATAAGCATCAGGGAGATCTTAGGGTCGATCTGACTGAACCAGAGAAAGCCTTTGACTGGATAAGCATCAGGAAAATCTTAGGGTCGATTTAACTGAACCGGACAAGGTCTTGAAATATCTTCAACTGGATAAGCATCAGGGAGATCTTAGGGTCGATCTGCCTGAACCAGAGAAAGCCTTTGACTGGATAAGCATCAGGAAAATCTTGGGGTCGATTTAACTGAACCGGTCAAAGTCTTGAAACGTGATTGAGAATTTCAACTGCATTTTTCCTGAAAGGTAAAGGTCAGTCATATGCAATGCATGATATGGATCAAGCAATGATATTCTCAACATAAATGAGATTTGTGAGATATGATGCGTCTATGCATGCTATAATGATGTATGTGATGTTTTATGTATGTTTTCGTCTAGGAAAGTAAATCCTTGACGGGTGCCGGGAAGTCGTATCCTGGGCTGATATTGAAGAATAGATTTTGCTTCCGCTAGGGATGATAACTGCAAGAATACCGGTAGGAGAAGATGACTCCGTTGAGGAATAAACTTGGCAAATGGAAGATTTTGCGGGGAGAAAAGATACTCTAGCGACCATGCTGGGAGGCAATACTCTGTGGGAAGAGGGATGCCTTGCTGAGTGTTGATAATAATTTGCTGGGGATACCCTTGTTGTTGGAAGTGTTGATGGACTTCGCTGGGGTGAGAAGACTTCGTCGAGGACGCTCTTTCCGTGGCTTTTGGCTGAGGATAACCCAGTTATGTCCTGTTAAGGAAATAACTCTTTAAATCAAGCCGGACGATGCGTTCGTGCTTTCGGAGATAAGCTTCCAGAATCCACTGGGGATAAGCTTATTGCTTGGGGATATGAATTCCAACTTTCCTGGGGAAACTAGATTGGACTCTCCTGGGGAGACTTTGAACTGTAATTTTGTAAGTTGAAAGAGGGAACCTATGTAGGGTTGCCTGCTGATGAGCTCGTGTAAAACCGCATCTGAAATGGAGAAGGAACCTGGGTAGGGTTACTTTGATGATGAGTTCGTGTAAAACTTCGTTTTTGGAAAGGGAGAACCTCTGTAGGGTTTCTGGGTGACGAGTCCATGTAAAACTGCATCTTGAAGAGAAGGAACCGGTGTAGGGTTGCTTGGTGTCGAGTTCGTGTAAAAACTTCTTGACGAACCGGGGTTAGGTCATCTTGAGATAGGTCCATGTGAGACTTTCGGAGGAACCGGGGTTAGGTTACTTGGATAAGTTTGTGTAAAAACTTCTTGATGAACCGGGGTCAGGTCATCTTGAGCTAGGTCCATGTGAGACTTTCGGAGGAACCGGGGTTAGGTTACTTGGATAAGTTTGTGTAAAAACTTCTTGATGAACCGAGGTAAGGTCATCTTGAGATAGGTCCATGTGAGACTTTCGGAGGAACCGTGGTTAGGTTACTTGGATAAGTTTGTGTAAAAACTTCTTGATGAACCGGGGTCAGGTCATCTTGAGCTAGGTCCATGTGAGACTTTCGGAGGAACCGGGGTTAGGTTACTTGGATAAGTTTGTGTAAAAACTTCTTGATGAACCGGGGTCAGGTCATCTTGAGCTAGGTCCATGTGAGACTTTCGGAGGAACCGGGGTTAGGTTACTTGGATAAGTTTGTGTAAAAACTTCTTGATGAACCGGGGTCAGGTCATCTTGAGCTAGGTCCATGTAAGACTTCAGGAGGAACCGGGGTTAGGTTACCTTGGGATAAATCCATGTGAGATTTCTGGAGGAACCGGGGTAGGGTTGCTTGGATAAGTTTGTGTAAAAACTTCTTGATGAGCCGGGGTTAGGTCATCTTGAGGTAGGTCCATGTGAGACTTCTAGAGGAACCGGGGTTAGGTTACTTGGATAAGTTTGTGTAAAAACTTCTTGATGAACCGGGGTTAGGTCATCTTGTGGAGGAGGAGTCTGTGTATGACTTTGTCTGAGGGTTGAGAAGAAACCGGTGTTGGGTTGCATGATTTTGATTAAGTGGATGATTGTCCTGTTTGGTCTCGGACGTTAGCCCACGATCTGGAATTCGTAGAGGTAGATGGTAATCATCCTTATGTTGATCTGTCCTTTGTACTTTGGTTGACAGAGCAATTGGATCGCCTGGATAATTCATTACTGCCCCTGTTTCGGAGGTGAGGGAAGAGGATACCTGTGTGGGTGATTGACAAATCTTCGAGTAGACAAGTGATGAGATACCGGAACATAGTCGTACGCTTTGATCCCTAACTTTTGCCTGGGCCGCCCTTTCGGGTTTTCAGTCCACCGGGATACCCATTTTTGCCTAAGCCGCCTTTTCAGGTTTTCGACTTTCCGGGTGTACATATTTTTCGTTTCATCCCTTATTTTTGCCCGAACCCTTTTGGTTCGCCGGGAAGCCCTTATTTTTGCCTAGGTATGTCAACCTAGCGGGTCTTTGATTACGCGTAGTATTCTTTTCGACTATGTCCGTGTTCTCAGAATGTAGGGAGTTGCCCCTGTTGGAAGTACTTTGCCATGCCCCAGATAATGGGCAATGCTCCTACTGTGCCCCTTGATTGGAGGTACTTCTGTTCACAAGGTGTTCATCGTGCGAATTTCCCTGCTGTTCAAACAAATAGTCATATGCAAACAAGGTTATTTTAAGAATGCAAAAGTCTATGTCTGTCTTGGATATTTTGAAAAATGCATTTTTTGTAATACAGTGCGATGTCAACTCAAGATTTTACAGCAAACCTTCAGGAGTCAGGATACCTTCGTAACAGTATGCTTTCGAACCAACCCATGCTTCAGCTAGGACTTTTAAGGGTTATATCGTGGCCTGGTTCACGGTTTAAGAAACAAAGGATAAAGGCTCAAATTATTTGTACCCACCCGCTCTTCGTGATGTTCTCCAAACCTAAACTCAGTTGATCATGCGTTAGACCTTGCTTAAGTTTTTGCGTTGATGTTCCGATAGATGTTGATGATTTCGTTTGAATAGGCAGTCATTTTTTGCTTCGGTTGTGAGACCTCTTGCTTGATTTTTGTTATCCCTTTCTCTTTTTTCCTGAACTGTTTCCTTTTTGGAATTACAGTCAGCGGGATGCCCCAGTTTGATAAGTCTTCTTTATTGGCTTTGACTTTTTGGGCTTTTCATTTATGATTTTTTTTGATGATGACTGCCTGTCCTTATGATTGTTCGGAACCATCATGTCTTTTGTTTTTGAAAAACTCATTTGGTGCCATTCATTGTGCACTTGGATCAACTGAGAGAACTACCCTGCCCCAGGTTATGATTAAGGGTTTTGATTTTCGAAAATAAAAACTCCTACTTCTTTGGCTCTGAGGGGTTAACGAGGGATTATCATCCTTATAACTCCAGTGTTTAGGGATTGAAACAATTCCTGTACCTCATCAGCGGGGTCTTGTTCAAAAGCATACTGTAGATTATGGTATCGTTTTCGTCATCCTCCCTCAAGAGGTTTAGAATTTTCAATTAAGAGTTGACTATCGCAAAAATATGAAAGCAGTTTTAAGCATAGTAAACATAATTAAATCAAGACAGACATGTGTAATGCATTGATGAAATAAAAGAGTTTAACATGATAATTGTTTATCTGAACAAGAAAAGAAAAGTACAACTTGAATTCAAATGAACAAAAATCTCTCGATCCTAGCCATATTTTGGCGATGGAGCAGTGATCACGTTGGGAGTCTCGGCAGGCTCGAACTCGATCTCTTGTTATCGATCATGTTCTGGATTTTGTACTTCAGTGCCCAACAGTCCTCAGTATCGTGCCCCGGGCTATCGGAATGATAAGCACACCTTGCTTCTGGATTGTAGCTAGGAGAGGAGGTCTTAGGATTGGCAGGAGGGTTGATCACTGCAATCAGGTTCATCTTCAACATGTGTTGCAATGCTTGTGACCATGGCATGTTAATGTTGGTGAACTGCCTTTTAGGCCCGTCCGGCCTTTGCTGGTTTCCCTTTTGTGGTTGACGGCGTGGTGCAGAACCAGAGATCATGACTGCCCCTGCATGTTGATCACGGCGACTCTTTTGACTGTATGCAGCATTAGATTCCTTCTTTCCCGTGTAAGGCTTTTTATGAATATCAGAAGGTGTGGCCTCTTGAATTTTCCCACTCTTGATACCAGCTTCAATTCTTTCGCCGGTCAGGATGAGGTCGGTGAATCCAGCAGATGAATTACCAATCAGGTGGTTGAAGAATGGCCCGGATAGGGTCCCCAAGAACATATCAACGAGTTCCCGGTCAGTTAATGGAGGCTGTACCCTTCTAGCAAGGTCTCTCCATTTCTGTGCATACTCTTTGAAACCTTCGCCTGCACCTATAGACATTCCCTGAAGCTGAGTGCGTGTGGGAGCAAGATCGGCATTGTACTGGTAATGCTTGTAGAAAGCAGTGGCTAAGTCTTCCCAGGTACAGATGGTGGCTCCATTCAATTGATAAAACCACTCGAGCTGAGTCCCTGAAAGACTCTCTTGGAAGAAATGGATCCATAAGTTTTTGTCAGCTGTATAGGGTTGGATCCTCCTTGTGTAAGCCCTGAGATGCAACTTAGGACAGGATGCCCCATCGTACTTTGCAAAGGCAGGTGCCTTAAACTTGTGCGGGATCACTACCCCAGAAGACAGACCTAGATCCTCAAAGTCCAGGCCAGGCACTTTTTGTATCTCCATAGCACTGAGCCGGTCTTCCAACTGTTTGTACTTATCCTCAGCCGGAGGGTATTGTTCGTTGTTGAAATCTGTCTCGTTGTCGGAGACCACTGGACTAGGCACCGCTCTCTCATGGTGACTGCTTTCCCTCACAGATGGAGTATTCCTCTCAGTTTCAGTCTGCAGGGTGTTCCCCGATCTACGTCTAGGGCTGAACAAAACTGTCCTCTTCTTCTTCTTTTCCTTCTTCAAGAGGAGAGCTTTCAGATCTTGTTGCCCCTGGGTCAAATTCATGATCAGCCCTTGGAACTGGGCGTTCTGAGCCTGGAGGGCCTTGATAGACTGCTCAGCTGATGATTCAGGATTCATGACGATCGGCTGAAATAAACAGCGAAGAAGGGTAAGCAACCTGTCAAAGGGATACCTGCAATGCCATGAGATGTATGATATGCATGCAATGATTTCAAGGATCTCGCGGGGTAAACAGAGAAACTTGTTAGAGTTGAAAACCGGTAACTTGATTGAAGAAACTTCCTGTTGTAGAAAATCCTTCTTCAAGGGTCAAAGGCTCACCATATCCAGTGGGTCATAGCCCCTGACACCTTTGGCTAGAGGAAAATAAATCCCCTTTGCCCCTTGTTGGGTGTTTGATTCATCATGACCTACATCACAAGCCCTTGAGATCCTTGAAATGGGTTAGGATGTATGCAATGGTATGATGTCATGATATGCATGGGGTAATGTGAGTAGCCCTGTTACGAGTCCCAATTAAGGACTACAAACCAAAACCTGCAAGAAACTTAGGGTACTCTGTTATGAGTCCTGCAAGAAACAAGTGTCAGGTAACAAGCATGCAGATAGTCAAGTACGAAGGCACACAAGTCACACAAGAGAAAGCCCTTAGAGTTTAGGCCAGCATGAGGTCTAGGTATTACCCTCTTGAAGTTGGTGGGTTCAACCTGTCCTATCAAAGTAACCGGGTTCTTAGAGGATCCCAATATCATTGACTACCCTCAATCGGTCATAACTCCAGCATCGCAATCTTTTCTTGCGGCCAGAACCATCACGAGAGTTTAGCCTCAATGGGCGTAGCATACTGCTACTGTTCTAATGGCCAAGTTGTGTCATTTAAGGTTCTAAGGTCTGTTGGTGCTTAATGACTCCTTGGAAGACCCATATTCTCCCCGTTTCAACACGAGGGATATCGGTACAGACCAAGGCGCCACACCAACGTAGCCACTGCTTCACCCATGTCGGTATACGCCGGACAGGTCCCTCACAGCTTATGCTACCTAAACAGGGTATCCCCAGATCCGGGTTAGGATCTATGTAACTCCGATACAACCCACAATAGTAAAGCAAGCAAAGAAGACAATTGAAAACACGGTTATGAACTAACCCTAAGGTACACCTCACTTTAAGTATTAAATCCCCAGCAGAGTCGCCAGTTCTGTGATCGGTGGATCTGGAACTGACTGTTTAACGCTGGTTCGCGAAATTTCACGGAAGCAAGAGTCGCCACCGTCTTTTATTTTCTCCAAATGGAAAGGACAAAAGCACATAAAAATTCCTTATAGAGATTGCTCTCGGTTCGGGAGGTAGGTTATAGAAAGGGAAGGTGTTAGCACCCTTTCTATCCATGGTTATCCATGGGCTCTTAGATACTTGCTCACTTGTGTTTTCAAAAATGGTTTGTTTGCTTTTCAACTGTGGGTTTTAAAAAGTTTCTTTGAAAATTCCAGTTCGACTCTTGTATCGGTCCTCAAGAGTGTTTGAAAAATTGCTTTCGAAAGCTTTTTGAAAAGGTGTCGGTGTGAAAAGTATTTTTTGATTTGTTTTTGAAATTAGAGCAAGTATCTAGAGTCGTCTACCTACCCTAAGGAATTCGTCTGTGTAAATGTCCTTTAAAGTAGTGCCATCCCACCATTGAGAGGTAGGTAGCACCACCGTTGGAGGTGTTCGGGTCAATTCGAGGTTCGGGACATGGTGATCACCAGAGCAATGGGAAGACACCTTAGAAGCTACCCTCATGTCAGGTTCCCGGATCATGAGGACTTACTAAGACATCCTCTACTCGACGATCACCTTTCGAGGCAAGGCAACAGTGAGGCGTACCCTAGGGGTGGTGTGTGCGATTCGTGTGTCGTTTTCATTGATATTTATCTTGTCATGTTCACTGTGATCTACGCTTGATTTTATTTAAGTCCATACATTATTTCATGCTTATTTAACAATTAATATTTGCGGGAAAAAAGTAAATCTAAGGCTATTACAAATGGCGCGGGTCCACATCGCCAAAATTAAACCGGACCCGATTTGACAGAAAAATAAAGAAAGCAAAATAAAGTGCGAAAAGTAAATGTTACAACGCTTTGGGAGAAGTACATAATCATTTAAACGACATAAAATAAATGTGCGAAATTAAACAATTAAAAATATGGGCGTTGGACCCTTTTGCAAAATTGAAATTAATAAGGAATTAAAATTAAAAATAAAAAAAAAAGAATGTTTTTGGTATTTTTATGTTTTTTTTAAGATTTTAATAGAAAAAGGATTGATTAAAACTAAAATAAAATGTTAAACCTAGTTCTAATTATTTTTAAGTTATTTAAGAAAAAATGTTGAATCTTAACCTAATTTAAACCTAAGTTTTTATTGTACAATTTAATTATAAAAATAAATAAAATAAGTAATATTATTATAAAAGGGAAAATTAAAAGGAATAAAAAGTTATTAAACCTAATTTACATTTTTTAGATTTTTGTTATTAAAAGAATTAACATTAGAACCCTAATTTAAATTAATTTATTTACATGCCTTTATTTACAAGAAAATAATTGAAATAAAATATTCATTATGTTTTTTATCTTTTTCTGAGTTTTTAGGTATTTTTGTATTTTTTGTAAAATAATTGATCAAATTAAAAATAATAAAGAAAATAAGATAACAATTAAAAAAATAAAATATAAGAAAGACAAAAAATAGGAAATTGCAAACCAGTGGGGGGTTCAGGCCCCAATTGTGGAGGTGTGAATTGAGAAGTCTGGCCCATTATTCTGAGGCCTTTCTGACTTTCGTGGCTTGCATACCTCAGCGTTGACTGGAGTTCATCATACTCTCCAATCCATGGCCTTTAGATTGATGGAGTTAGACGCGTGTATGGATGGATAGAGGAGCGTACTATGGACCACAACGTTGCGCCTGCATATGATTACTAATGGAAAAATAATATGAACATGTGAAAGACCTGGGGTTCGAACCCAGATCTTGGACATTATTGCCATCACCACTTGCCAGCTGAGCCACGAAACGTATGTTAACATATTATAACAAATAAATAACAAAAAGAAAAACGAAAGCATTAGTGGTTCAGCGCGCGAATTTTCAAACGCACCAACCATCGTTCGCCACGAGGTCATCGTCCTCATTGCTTTATTTTTTTTTCTGAAACGAAAACGCATTGGCCACGGTTTTCTACGCGTTGCAGAAGGCAGGCTATTGGAAAATAGCGAATAGGGCTATGATGTCCATAAATTGATCGCGAATGGTGCTTCCTGTTCGTCCGGGCTTGCTGAGTACAACCATCATGGTCTTGAGGGCTAATTTTACTTGGTCTTAAAAGCCCTAATTTCTCATCCTGAAAACCCTAGAAATCAAGTATGGTATAATCTCATATAACACAGAAAAACACAATTAAAGGTATTGGTTAGCTTCAAAACTCTGTTATGAATATGAATCAAGTAATATATTTCACAAATAATGCATAGAATGGAATGTATGATTATGCAATTTGTTTGATACAGTTCCGGTTCTAGGTACCGATTCTTGGAGTTTTGATGGTGGTTTCTGATTGGAATACACTCAATAGACCTTGAGCAAGCTATATGAATGAGAATTAGGCTTTGAATCGTCCTCAAAAGTGGTTTTCAATATTTGAGTTTTTAGAGAAAAATTCAATGTTGTAATGGTGTATTCTGCGCAGCTTAGAGTGTAGCACGATTAGGTTTGTGTTCCTGGCTTTGTAGTGAGAGCATTAGGTCAACAAAACTCAATGCAATCCAATGCAATAATGGTTTTGCATATTTGATTTTCTTAAGATCTTTTCATATCTTTTTCAAGTGTATTTTGTGTCAATTAGCCTAAATCAAACCAAATCTTTCCATGTTGGGATGTGCACGAAATATTGAGGCTGAAATGTGTACAAAAAGATTTGTTAAGGCAAGTTTGATATTTTTCATGTATTTAAATAATTTAAATGAATTAATATAAATAATAATTCAAATAAATAAATAAAAAATGAGAAAATACTTCCCTTTGGGCCAAGTGGTCGTGCATATGCTTGGAATGATGAATCATGGAAGAAAAATGGACCCATTAGCAATTTTAGGTCATTTGAAGTCAATGTTGACTTTTCAAAATATCCAAAAATTTCCCAACTTCCACAAGGCATAACTTGCTCAATTTTTAAGCTTTTCTCATGTTCTTTGACATTTTGGAAAGGTCTTTGAGTCCTCTAACCAATTCCTTTGGTCCCATGTCATTTTGATTTACCAATCTCAAGTTATGGCCTTTGACTTAAAGTCCCTTTTTGTTGACTTTTGAAAATGACCTATAATGTTGAAATTGATAACTTTTTGTGAGAGCATTTCTTGGACTTGGAGTATGAAGATGAATTATAGGAAATGTCTGTCTCTTCAAAATGAGCTTTGGATGGAATTTTTCTGATAATCCATGTGAAAGTTATGCCCTGGTCAATTTCAGTTGACTTTTTCAGCTGTCCAAATAAGGAAACTTTTGCATCTTTGATGATTTCTGAGCCAAATTTTGAGAATCATGATCAAGCATTGATCAAATGATGTTTGTGGCTTCAAAATGATATATTGACCAAAAATTTGAACTTTTGACTGTCAAATGACCATTTTGCCTCTACAGTTGACTGTAGTGCAATTAGGGTTTTTGACTGTGCAATTTTGAGCTGAATGCCTTGAAACTTGATATGAGGGTACTTGACCATATTTGTAGGCACATGAGACTTGATTGGACCTTTGAAAACTTCAATCTCTTGATCAGAACACAAACCCTAGTTTTGACTGTATAGGAGCCCTTTGCACTGTGCAACCCTTGGGGAATTTTGAATCATGGCTTGGCAATTTCCTGAAGAATATGGGAGGGAAAATTTTGGGGTACAACAGGTGCTAATACCTTCCCTTTTCATAATCTACCCCCCGAACCCACGAAACATCTCAAAAAGGTTTTTCCTGTGCTTTTAACCTTTCCTTTAGGATAAAATAAAAAGTCGGTGGCGACTCTTGCTCAACCGAACAAGTGCGAATACAAACGCAAAACTCAAGTCAGTTCTCCCACCGTATCACAGAACTGGCGAATCTGCTGGGGAAACTTTTTAAGTGGGGTTACCTTAGGGTTTAGATCACTTTTTTTTTCCAATTAATTGCTTTGTTTGCTTTTATATCTGTGGGCTTTGCATCGGAGTTTCATAGATCCTAACCCGGATCTGGGGAATACCCTTTTAGGTAGCATAATCTGTGAGGGACCTGTCCGGCGTAGACCGACATGGGTGAAGCAGTGGCTACGTTGGTGTGGCACCTTAGTCTGTACCAATATCCCTTGTGTTGCAACGAGGAGAATATGGGTCTTCTAAGGAGTCATCAAACACCAACCGACCTTAGAACCCTAAATTGACCAAACTTGGCCATAGAACAGTAGCAGTATGCTACACTCATTGAGGCTAAACTCTCGCGATGGTTCTGGCCGCAAGAAAAGATTGCGATGCTGGAGTTATGACCGATTGAGGGTAGTCAAGGATTTGAGATCCTCTAGAACCCGATTACTTTTGATAGGACAGGTTTTAACCAACGAAACTAAAAGAGGGTAATGCCTAAACTACATGCTGGCCTAAAACCTAAGGGTTATCTTGTGTGACTTGTGTGCCTTATCATTGTGAATACTTGTGGTGTGTTTCATCATAGCATCATACCATCATACCATTGCATGCATCCTGTATAAGGACTGACCCATTTCAAAGACAAGAGGGTTTCACCTTTGCTCTGTTTTGTAGGACATCATGATACCCGTGCGTAGGAATACTATCCGGCTCAACTTTGTTCAACCACCAACTTTGCTCAAGGAATTGGTTGGTAGGATTCCAAACACTACTTCCTTCATCAAGAGGCATGGTTCTCTCCTCGGTTTGATCACTTCAAAGTGGGACCAACAACTGATAAGTGTCCTGACCCAATTTTATGATCCCCTGTATCATTGCTTCACCTTTCAAGACTTCCAGCTGGTCCCTACCCTGGAAGAATTCTCTGACTTACTAGGTATCCCTGTTTTGGAGCAAACTCCATTCACTGGTTGGGAGAAGACTCTTAGGCCTGAAGAGATTGCTGCAGTCCTGCCCTTGACCAAAGAGGAGGTAATGGATAACTGGGAAACTAGAAGTGGAGTTAAGGGCTTTTTGGTTAAGTTTCTGGTTGGCAAAGCTAATGATTTCTGGAATGACTTAGACTTCAAGGCGTACGAAGACATTCTGGCTCTTTTGATCTATGGTCTAGTGTTGTTTCCGAATCCTGACACCTTTATCAGTATCTATGCCATAAGGATCTTCATGTCTCGGAATCCTGTACCCACTCTTTTGGGTGATATCCTGCAACAACTCTATGCTCGTACTGCCCAAAGACGGGGAACTCCGTGGTGTTGTGCTCCTTTGCTAGTGAGGTGGTTTATTTCGCACCTTCCTAAGTTCGTGCTGAAGAATGAAGAAGGAAAGGGTTGGGCTCATAGGTTAATGTCTCTCACTGATAACGACATCACTTGGACTCTCAGGGGTTTGGATGAGGTAGCTGTTATTGATTGTTGCGGAGAATACCCTAATGTTCCCTTGATCGGCACCCAGGGAGGAATCTCTTATAATCCGTGTTTAGCTCTCCGTCAGTTTGGAAGAGCCAGAAGAGTAGGGCCTCATGAGATGTTGGTTCCTCACTTCCATTTTGAATTTCAGGTAGACAGTGACGAACTACGCCATGGATTCATTAAGGCTTGGGGCAGAATTCACAAAGCTGACCCACATGAGTTGGGACCAAAGACTTCTCTACCAATGGAACCCTATTGCAGATGGGTCCGCATCCACACTCAGAAGTTAGGTATGTCGTATGAAGCTGTCAGACCTGTCATTCTTGAATCTCTTGATGAAGACGGGGTTCCTCCAACTGTCCTCCCTCCTCAAATGCCCACTGATGATGATACACTGAAGAGATCTTAGGCGCAGCTAAAGGAAGAACGGGATTTTTATCGGGAAAAGTTCAACGAACAGGAACAGAAGATCCAGAAGCTGACTAAGCAATTGGAGGAAGAGCGGACCCTGAATGACTATATCCGCACTGAGAAGAGGAGGCCATGGGAGCACTGATGGGCTTTGGATGTTTCTTTTACAGCTTTTATTTCCTTTTCATTATTTTCATTCTTGTAATGCCTAAGGGCCAGTTGTTGAACAATTTAAAGTTTGAATCTAGTGAAGTGTGTTTCCTTTTTGTCTACAAAGTTGAATCCCGATTATCTTTGAAAACATAAATCATACGCATTTCATTGCATCATGTGCATAACAGGTACCCTTCTTCTACAGGTTGCTTAATCTTCTTTGCTGTTTATTTCAGCACTCAATCATCATGTCTTCTGAGCCTACTACCGAGCAAGCTATCAAGGTCCTCCAGGCCCAGAACGCCCAGTTTCAAGAGATGGTCCTGAGCTTAGCCCAAGGTCAACAAGAGTTGAAGGCTCTGCTCCTGAAGAAGAAGAAGAAGAAGAGGACTGCGTTGTTCAACACGGGACGCAGGTTTGGGAATACACTCCATAACGAGGCTGATCCAACTACTTCCTCTGTAGAGAAGGACAGTCCCCAAGGGGGAAGGGCTCCTAGTCCTGCAGTCTCCGACAACGAGACGGATTACAACGACGAACAGTACCCTCCTGCTGCTGACAGATACAAAGAACTAGAGGACCATTTAAGTGCCATGGAGATTCAAAAGGTGCCGGGGTTGGATTTCGGAGATTTAGGTTTATCTTCTGGGGTGGTGATCCCACATAAGTTCAAGGCGCCTGCCTTTGCAAAGTACGACGGGGCTTCCTGTCCCAAGCTGCATCTCCGATCATATGTAAGGAAGATCCAACCTTACACTGCAGACAAGAACCTTTGGATTCATTTCTTTCAGGATAGCTTTTCGGGGTCTCAACTCGAATGGTTCTATCAGTTAGACGGAGCCAGTATCCAAAACTGGGAGGACTTGGCTGCTGCATTTTATAGACAGTATCAATACAATTCTGACCTCGCTCCCACACGTACCCAACTTCAGGGTATGTCGCTGGGAACGGACGAAGGATTCAAGGAATATGCGCAAAAGTGGAGAGACTTGGCTGGAAGGGTGCAGCCTCCTTTGACTGACCGTGAACTTGTTGACATGTTTCTAGGGACCCTGTCTGGTCCATTCTTCAATCATCTGATTGGTAATTCCTCCGTTGGGTTTACAGATTTGATCTTGACCGGTGAAAGGATAGAAGCTGGCATCAAGTTAGGGAAGATACATAAAGGTGCCTCCGTGAGTACTGAGAAGAAGCCTTTCAAGAAGGAAGCTAGTGCGGTTTATGGTCCTAGAAGACAAGTTAAGCCGGAACGCCGCCAAGCTGTCAATGCATTGGTCATTTCAAAGCCTGTTGCTCCTCCTCCGCAGTATAATCAACAAAGGGGTGAGAGGCCCAAAAGGCAGTACACTCGGCTTAACATGACCCTGTCTCAGATTTTGCCGCAACTATTGTCAACCAACTTGGTAACTGTCAAAGAAGCTCCGAAGGTGGTGAATACAACTTCTCCAAAATACAACCCCAATGCCCATTGCGCTTATCACTCTGATAGCCCCGGGCATACTACAGATGATTGTTGGGCCCTAAGAAATAAGGTTCAAGACCTTATCGATGCCAAGGAAATACAATTCGAGGCGCCCGAGAGGCCAAATGTTGTGACTGCTCCTATGCCCCAGCATGGAGTAAATGCCGTTGAGGAAGACTTGTATGCTGTTTCGATGGATGATGTTGCTACCCATCTATTGACTGTTAAGAGGAACCTGTTGCTAGCCGGTTTATTTTCGGGTTGTATCAAGGGTTGCCTCCTGTGTGCTGTTACCACTACCGGTTGTCCGCTGCTGAAGTCAGGTATCCAAAGCCTGATGGATAGCAAAGAGATTCTGTTCAAGAAGACCGCTGTCCCTTTTGTTCCCGCTGAAGAAGTATCTGTCGTCATAATTTTCAACAATCCTACCAAGGCTCCCCCGAGGAAGCCAGTCAAAATCAAGTCTGTTGCACCCATTACTATTACTGTTCCGGGGCCCCTCCCCTATGAATCTGACAAGGCTGTCCCATGGCACTATGGGGCAGATGTGTATGTGCTTGGAGTGAAGCAGGAGTTCAACACCAGTACCAGTATCAGTAACATCACTGGTCCCGCCAAAGTTACTCGCAGTGGCAGGCTCTTCTCGCCTGACATTGCACCACCAGTTATCCGAAAACCTCTTATCATCACACCCGCAAGTGTGCATGTTTCCCTTCCAAATCAAGTTCCTGTGTCTACTCCTGCCGCCGATTCCTCTGATGCTCGAGGCAAAGGAGTTGTTACCGATGAGCCTGCCCGGATGGAGTCACCAAAGACTGTGAACGTTGAAGCCTCCCAGCAAGTGATGGAGGAAATTCTTAAGATAATCAAGAAAAGCGACTTTAACATCGTTGAACAGCTGGGGCATACCCCCTCCAAGATCTCCATTCTATCATTGCTGCTATGCTCAGAGGCCCATGCCAAGACCTTGATTTCATTTCTGAAGATGGCCCATGTGCCGCAAGAGACATCTGCAGATCAATTCACTGACTGTGTGGCCAATTTGACAGCTGGCAACGGTTTGGGTTTCTCGGATGCTGATCTTACCGCCAAGGGAAAGAACCACAATGATGCCCTGCATGTCTCCATAGAATGCATGGGCACTACTCTCGCACACGTATTGGTGGACACCGATTCTTACCTGAATGTATTTCCCAAAAAGGCCTTAGACCGGTTGGATTGTGAGGGCCTGGAATTGAAGCCTAGTAACATCATTGTTAGAGCCTTCGACGGTTCTAAGAGGATGGTACATGGTGAGGTAGACATTCCTATTCGTGTGGGTTCCCAAGTCTTTGACTCAACGTTCTATGTGATGGATATTCGTCCATCTTATTCCTGTTTGCTGGGACGACCTTGGATTCACAATGCGGGGGCTGTGACCTCCACTCTACACCAGAAGCTCAAATATCCTGTCAGAGGGAAGATTGTTACTGTGCAGGGGGAGGAAGAATACATGGTTAGTCATCTGAATTCCTTCCGGTATATTGAGATGGACGGGGAGTTTATTGAAACCCCCTTTCAACATTTTGAAGAGGTACCTCCAACATTGGCGTCAGCTGAGACAGTGATTGAAGAAGACTTTCCTTTGAAGATGGCTTCCTTGAAGGATGCCCGGGCTATAATTGAGAAAGGCGAGTGCGCAAACTGGGGTCGGCTTCCTGACTTCACTCCAAAGACTGACAAGTTTGGGCTGGGCTTCACTGCAGAGGCTCAAAGGACTGTTCGCAAAGCAAGGATCGGAAAACCTCCGGTATTCATCACCAACCCAGGAGTGAATGCTATTGAGGACGACGTAGAGGAAGCGGAATTTGACAGCTGGATCTACCCGACAACCGACAATGGACCAAGAAACTGGACGGCAAAAGATTTTACACCTATTACTTTTGTCACTCAGTAATGAACTCTTTTGTTTTCAATTTGTAACAAACAATATGTTGAAACTTTTATAGCGCGGTGTCCTACCCGGGGCACCGTGGCTCCATTTGTGAGGGCTTTTTGTATGACATTTCATATACCATTAATCAAAACATTGGACGTTTGTTGCATTTCAAATCTTGTGCTCCATTTCTTTCTTTATCATATATTGTAAAACAGCTATATTTACACACACTCACTTATACAGGTTCCAATCCACTCTGGATCTCACTGGTAACGACTCTGCTACTGCCAGTTATGACTTCGAAAATCCGATCAACTTATCCGAAGACGAGGGTGAAGATGATTGCGAAGTGCCTGGTGAACTTGTGAGACTGCTACTCCAGGAAGAGAGGGCCATTCAGCCGCATGAAGAGCCAGTGGAAACGGTAAATCTGGGTACTGAGACAGATAGAAAGGAAGTCAAGATTGGTGCCAATCTGGAGATCAGTGTGAAACAACGATTGATTCAGATGTTGCATGAATACATGGAAATCTTTGCTTGGTCTTACGAAGACATGCCTGGTTTGGATGCCGACATTGTGGTTCACCACCTGCCTACCAAGGAAGATTGCCCTCCGGTAAAACAGAAGGTCCACCGCATGCGTCCAGAGATGTCCGAGAAAATCAAAGCCGAGGTTATGAAACAATTTGACGCTGGTTTTCTTGCAGTGACTTCTTACCCTCAGTGGTTTGCTAATGTGGTGTCGGTACCGAAGAAGGATGGTAAGGTCAGAATGTGTGTCGATTACAGGGATCTGAACAGGGCCAGCCCCAAGGATGACTTCCCCCTACCTCACATTGACGTTCTGGTTGACAATACTGCTCAGCACAAGGTGTTCTCTTTCATGGATGGTTTTTCGGGTTATAATCAGATCAAGATGGCCCCTGAAGATATGGAAAATACTACCTTTGTTACTCAGTGGGGCACCTTCTGTTACAAGGTCATGCCTTTTGGGTTGAAAAATGCTGGGGCAACCTACCAACGTGCCATGGTTGCTTTATTTCATGATATGATCCATCAAGAGATAGAAGTGTACGTCGACGATATGATTGCAAGATCTCAAACTGAGGAGGAACACCTTGACCATCTACGGAAACTGTTTGACTGTCTGAAGTTGTACAAGCTGAGGTTGAACCCAAACAAGTGCACCTTTGGGGTGAGGTCTGGAAAATTGCTAGGCTTCATTGTAAGCGACAAAGGTATTCAAGTGGACCCTACCAAGGTTAAAGCCATTCAAGAAATGCCGACTCCCAAGACAGAGAAAGAAGTCAGAGGCTTTCTAGGACGTCTGAATTACATCGCCCGATTCATCTCGCACCTAACTGCTACTTGTGAACCAATCTTCAAGCTGCTGAAGAAAGATCAGGTAGTACGTTGGAACGATGAATGTCAGGCCGCTTTTGAAAAGATAAAAGAGTATCTCCAAGAACCACCCATCCTCATGCCACCAGTGGAAGGGAGACCTCTAATACTATACTTGACAGTGCTTGACAACTCAATGGGGTGTGTGCTGGGGCAGCATGACGCGTCTGGCCGAAAAGAGCACCCTATTTATTACCTGAGCAAAAATTTTACCGACTGTGAGACTCGGTACTCACTGCTCGAGAAAACTTGCTGCGCTCTGGTATGGGCTGCTCGCCGGCTGAGACAGTATATGTTGACTCACACTACTCTGTTGATTTCAAAAATGGATCCAATCAAGTACATATTCGAAAAGCCTGCTCTGTCCGGAAGAATAGCAAGATGGAAAATGATCTTGACAGAATATGACATCCAGTACACGACTCAAAAAGCAATCAAAGGAAGTGTATTGGTAGACCATTTGGCACACCAACCCGTGGACGATTACCAGTCGTTGAACTTTGAATTTCCGGACGAAGATATCATGGTAGTGACTGATTGTGAAGTACCTGGACCGGATGAAGGACCTGAGGAAGGATCCTGATGGTCTATGCACTTTGACGGAGCCTCAAACGCTTTGGGTAATGGTATCGGCGCTGTGATCATATCCCCTAAAGGCACTCATACTCCACTCACTGCCCGATTATGTTTTAACTGCACCAACAACATGGCGGAGTATGAGGCATGTATCATGGGTCTTCAAGCTGCAATCGACTTAAGGATCAAGTTTCTGAGTGTATTCGGAGATTCCGCTCTTGTGGTCAATCAGGTCAAAGGCGAGTGGGATACGAAACACCCAAATCTTATTCCTTACAAGGAGTATGTGCTGACATTGCTTCCCCACTTCGAGGAGATAACTTTTGAACACTTCCCAAGAGAGGAGAATCAGTTGGCAGACGCACTGGCTACAATGTCTTCCATGTTCAAAGTCAAGTGGGACAACGAAGCGCCCCAGATCATTATCTGGAAATTGGACGAACCTGCATATTGTTGTGATCTTGAGGCCGAAGAGGTAACAGAGAAACCCTGGTATCATGAAGTAAAGAGGTACTTGGAAGCTCAAGAATACCCCGAGGGTGCATCTGTCAACGACAAAAAGTTTCTGAGAAGGTTCGCGGCAAAATTCTTCCTCAGCAATGGCATTCTATACAAGCGAAACCATGATTCAACTTTACTGCGTTGTGTGGACAAGACTGAAGCAGAAAAGATCATGGTGGAACTACATGAAGGTACATTTGGAACACATTCCAGTGGACATACCATGGCGAAGAAAATCCTTCAGGCGGGGTATTTCTGGTCCACAATGAAAGCCGACTGTTATCAGCATTCGCGAACTTGTCATAAATGCCAGATCTATGCGGATAAGGTGCACATTCCTCCGGTACCTCTGAACGTCTTGACAGCACCTTGGCCTTTTGCAATGTGGGGCATCGATATGATCGGCGAGATCTGACCTACGGCATCCAACGGGCATCGTTTCATCTTGGTAGCAATTGATTACTTCACAAAGTGGGTTGAAGCAGCTTCCTACGCCACTGTAACCAAGAGCGTCGTGGCACGATTCATTTGACACAACCTGATCTATCGATACGGTGTACTTGAAAGGATCATTACGGACAATGGTACCAATCTTAACAACAAAATGATCACTGAGCTCTGCGAGCAATTCAAAATACAGCACCACAACTCTTCACCTTACCGGCCGAAGATGAATGGGGCTGTAGAAGCAGCAAATAAGAATATAAAAAAGATTGTGCAGAAGATGACAGTGACCTATAAGGATTGGCACGAGATGTTACCGTTCGCTCTTCATGGGTACCGTACCTCAGCAAGAACGTCAACCGGGGCAACTCCCTTCTCCTTGGTCTATGGCATGGAGGCAGTCTTGCCGATTGAAGTCCAGATACCTTCTCTCCGGATAATGAAGGATGCAGGCTTGAGCGAAGATGACTGGATCCAGACTCGACTTGATCAATTAAACCTGATTGACGAAAAGAGACTCACTGCCATCTGTCATGGTCAAACGTATCAAAAACGAATGATCAGGGCATTTAACAAGAAAGTCAGACCACAAGAGTATCAAGTTGGAGATCTGGTAATCAAGCGCATCATTCTTCCTCAAAGTGATCCCAGAGGCAAATGGACCCCTACATACGAAGGGCCATTTGTGGTTAAACATGTGTTCTCAGGAGGAGCCATGATCCTAACCACCATGGATGGTGATGACCTTCCTCACCCCGCTAATGCAGACATAGTAAAAAGATACTACGCGTGAACTAAGGACCCGCTAGGTTGACACACCTAGGCAAAAATAAGGGCTTCCCGGCGAACCAAAAGAGTTCGGGCAAAAATAAGGGATGAAATGAAAAAAAAATCTGTACACCCGGCAAGTCGAAAACCTGAAAAGGCGGCTTGGGCAAAAATGGGTATCCCGGTGGACTGAAAACCCGAAAGGGCAGTCCAGGCAAAAGTTAGGGATGAAGCATAATACTATGTCTCATTAGATCACCTTGCATCCAGAATTCGGCATCAACTATTAGGGCTCAGACTTCGGCATCGATCAATCAGCCTCACCTTCAACTCAACGGCAAAATGATGAGACGCTCGAAGGCATAACGGCGATAGTAGAGTCGTTACCCAGTGGGATTAGTTTTTCACATAGCTGTTTTGTTTCCTTTTCAAAATTGTATAAACTCTATGTTGTTCGGCGGCGTTCTCTTACTAGGACGTCAGCCTCCTGTACATAAACGCCTATTTACAGGCAAATTTAAAAATCAATACAAGTTCGATTTTTCAGACAAATTATCCATTGCTTTTCCTTTTTTTTTTGTTTTGCAAAGAACGTCCAATGTTCATTTTTGATATATGCATTTGACGTTAAATTGCTAGATCATAAATGTTTACATACGAGACAAAGGGTTAATGACAGGTGACATCAGAAACATGGGGCAATTTTGAAGTGACCAAGCGGTCTAGTTACTTTGTCCGCCAAGGTACCAAGGTAGGTTCAACTGAAGAACATGATCAAGCTACCTCAACAATCTCCAGCGGAGTTCATCAAATTCTCCGACATAATTTATCAGCAGAATACCCAGCGGAGCTCTCATCAAAGCCTCAGCGAACTATCTCTTCCCACGGAGCACTTCCCCTCAGAGTGATTTCCCCAACAAGTGTATGCCCCAATGGAGTCATCTTCTCCTATCGGTTTATCTTGCAACCATCCCCAGCGGAAACGAAGAACCTTTCTCTTCAATATCAGCCCAAGATTTGATTCCCTGGCCGGTCGTTAAGGATTTATTTTCCTAGATGAAAATAAATTCATGGACGTTTAATATTTCATACATCCTATTTACATACATGACAAAGTGCATGCAACACTGTGATACGGTGGGAGAACTGACTAGTGTTTTGCGTTCGTATTCGCACTTGTGCGGTTGAGCAAGAGTCGCCACCGACTTTTTACTTTATCCTAAAGGAAAGGTTAAAAAAGCACAGCAAAAACCTTTTGAGATATTTCGTGGGTTCGGGGGGTAGATTATGAAAAGGGAAGGTATTAGCACCCTTTTCATCCATGGTTATCCATGGGCTCTTAGTTACTTGGTTTTTTAGATCACTTGCCTTGATTTTCGATTGCTTGAAAATGGTGTGTGTGTGGGTGCTTTTGAAAATGTTTTGGAAGAAGATGCCTTGTCTTAGGCGACTAATGTATTTGACTTGTGATTGAGTGTTTTACAAAAGTGTGTATCTTTTCGAAAAGATGTTTCAAATGTTTTTGAGAGTTTGCTTGAAAGTGTTGTGGATTGTGGTTTTTGAAAAGAAGGCAAGTGTTTTTGCAAGTTTGATCTCAAGTAACTAAGAGTTTTGTCTACCCTATTGTACTCAAAGGTTTTTGTTATGTTTTAACCCCTTTTAACAATTTTGTTCCACCATTGGATTTGGTGGACAATCTTGCGTTTAGGAAGTTTGTTCGGGACGGGCGTGGGTCATCGTATGGACCATGAATGCAATGATGCCAAGTGTCTTTGGCAATTTTCTTTGAAGGGACTATGATCATTCCGTTTAGGCAACACTTTGAGACTTATGATCATTTGATTTTGTTTTGCCAAAGATACTCGACGTGCAAGCATGGCCCATTTTGGAAGGCAACATGTGGGATTACCCTAGGGGGTGCAAGTGTGATTGTATATTGATTACATGTATTTGTCTTGTATTAGGTTATCTAGCGTTTGATTTTATGTACATGCAAACCCTAGGTCTAACCATGGTATAATTGGAAAACTGTAAATTGCGGAAATGTAAAATCTACGCTATTACAAAATAGTATCCGGGAGTGGGGGTATAAATGTACAAATGGGGATGAGACTTATAGTATCCAATAAGTTACAACCAAATCGAATTTGCGATCAAAATGTAAATATCGAATATACAAATATAAGATAAAGAAATGTGTGCAAGGCAATGTGAATGGATTTGCATTGTGTAAGTGTAAGTGTGAGATGTATATGTATTGTGTAATTATTTACAGGCACGAAATGTGAAATTGAAGTGTATTTAGGGTATTTACTTAAATATGTGTTTTAATGAATCTTTGATTTGTGTATTTTTAATATGCACAAAAAGAAAATTGTTTTAAATTAAATGTTCAAGTTTTAATTAAATTGTGAAATGATGTTTTGAGAAAAGAAAATATTATGTATAAAAAGTATATTTTCACGTGTTATGTACAAAAATATTTAAATGTCAAGAATTGAATTATGCATATTCAAAAAAGGTATTTTTTATCGTTATGTACAAAAAGTAAGTGAAAAGAAATATTTTTAATTTAATCACATTATATATAAAAAAATGTATTAAATGTCAAAAAATTGAATTAGGTATGTTAAAAAAGTATTTTTAAATTGTTATGTACAAAATGTTTTAAGAAATTTAAATTATGCAAGAAAATGTATATTTACTTTAGTATGTACAAAATATATTTTAATTAAAAGAGTAAATAAATAAAAAGAAGAAAGTATTTTCAATTTTTTAATATATGACAAAAATGTATTTTAATTATGTGCTTAAAGAAGAGATGCATATTTTTACCAAATGAATTATATTAATTAAGAGTGTATTAAAACTATATTAGGTTAGAAAATAAGTATATTGTTTATATATAAAAAAAGAAGTTATTAATATTTTGTTAGAAAGGAAAAGAAAAGAAACATTTTAATGGGCTTTTGGGGGGTGCAGAATGGGCAAGGCCCATGTTGAATTTGGAACAAATTTTAGGGTTAGGGATTATTGTTCATTTGATAACGCGTCAGGGTTTGGGACGGCGCCGTTCGTGGGTTTCATTCATCGTTCTTCTTCATCTTCATCTTCCTGGGCGATTCCTTCATCCGGCCACCAGCGTCACCCCCAAAGTCTCTCTTCCCTCCATGAGCTCAGTGGACTTGTGATTCAAGGTTCGATTTTAATGTTTATGTTTCCTTTTTCTTTTATGAATTGTACGCGTTTTCGATTTGAATCTTAACCTTAATCTTTTATTATGAGGTGAAGGAGAAGAGAAGAGGGAGAAGGATGTACTACCTGACCTTGGAGAAGGAGGAGAGAAAAGAGGATGTGGCGCTCAGGAGGCCTGGACGGCGAGAGGAACGTGACGAATCTTTGCTTCTTGGTGACCCTGGTTAGATTTTATGATGATTTGTATTTGCCCTGAAAACCTGGTACTGATTTAACTTTTTCTTCTTCTCTCGTTGCCTTTACTGTCTTGAGTTGGATGCCTTTGGAATGTGTTATTGCCTATGATGAAAAATTTCTGAGGCTTAGGAGTTGGTTTTGAATGCTTTGAGGTTTGAACTGGACAGGTATGATGCTTGGTCGATAACTGTTTTTTTTTGGTTTGGATTGACTTTGGTGTTCTAGGCCAAGGTTTTGGTGGTGCAGCTTTTAGTCTTTTTGAGTTTGTATGTTTATGTGGTATGACAGTATGTGGGTTTTGAGGTTCATGGTTAAGGCTATTGCAGGTTTTGCTCCAACAGGTTTTATGGCTTGAGTTTTGTATATACAGGTTATGCTTGGTTTTTGTTGACTGGCTATATGCTTGTTCTGGTATAGACTGGTTGGAATGTTTTTGACAGTATGGCGAGGCTTGGCCTGAGCTGGTGTTTACTGATGCAGGTCATGGGTTTTAGACAGGTTATGGGTCTAGGCAGTTTTGGCTTCAGCAGGGTCTTTTTATGGTGGTTGAAGTTTTTGATTCAGGACATTGTCTTTGAGGCTTGGACCCATGCAGGTTTATGCTTGCAGTAGGTTATGTGTTTGTTTTGTTGTGAGGCCTGTGGGTTTGTATGTTGAGGCAGAGTATCTTTCCTTAGCAAGTTTTTTTTGAGTTTGTATATTTTCTGTCTTGTTATGCTGTACTGTCTAAGCCTAAAGCCTGCCTCTTATCTCTCTTCTTTTTCTCTCCATAGTACAGTTAATATATTTAATATGATTTTTCCTGTACTATTTTGTTCTGAAGGGGCCCCTTCTTGTTGGGAAATGATGATTAGATTTTGCTTGCATAACACATTACCTCTGCATACTTTATCCAGCTTTTGTGCTCTTTTGATATCTTTCAAAATCTTCTCTTGACAGCTTTTGAGTGGACTTTGGCATTTGTGACAGCAAACTGTACTTTTCTTTGATTTTTCCAGTTTGGTTGAACTTGAACTATGCAGTTTGAACTTTGGAATTTATGCATTTGACACTTTGCATTCATGAATAAAAATCTTCCCTCTTTGTGAACCGGGAGAAATCCTGTGATTTGTAGAGAGGGTTAACTGATCCCAATCAGTGGCCTCTAATGATGAGCAAATTTTATCTGTCCTTAATTAATTCAACTGCTTTTGACTTTTCCTTTTTTTTTTTGCAGATGAATCATGGAGCACCGGAACGAAGTGAAGAATGAAGAATTAGAAATAAATAGGATAATTTTCTTTTTTATTTAATATTTAAATTAATGTAAACTATTGTTTGTAATTTAAATTATAAACAACATTTGTACAAATAATTCAAATATCAATAAAATCTTTATTACCCAATTAATTCTAATTCTCTTTCTTTATTGTTTATTTATTTATTTAAAACTCTTTGAATTAAAAAAATCGAAAAATAAATTTCAATCATTCAATTTAGAATAATAAATAACTTAAATAAAACAATGTCTTAGTAATATTGATCAATTAAACCTGTCTTTTCCAATATCCAAAACAAAGTAGCAGTTAACCAAAATAAACTGATCAAGCGCATTCCTTTTTTTCACCGATTCTTTGCCAAGCACTGTAATTCCAAACTGCACATCTTCTTTGACTGGCTCAAACAACACAACATGAATTCAAACCAACTGCCTCTTCTACTGATTAAATCAAAACAATGCGAATTTAACCCGAATCTCGGAATAAACTGCGAAGTGCTGTGGAATTTTAACCTTTCTGAGAGTATACCCATAAAACCCTTAATTCCTGATTAAATGCCAATGAACATTCGCCTGATCAAAATTGAGCCAAAATCAACCAAGAACCTAAGGCCAACTGTGTGAGAAATCCAGAGCCCTGAAAAATCAATGAAACCCTAATTCTTGTTCGACTGACGAGAAAAGTCCGTTTATCCGATTCTTGAACCAGTTTGAAATATCAGGAAACGCCTGAAGCTGTGATTTCTTGTGGAAAAATGCGAGGGCAAATTTTGGGGTACAACAGTTGCCCCTGTTCAATCTTCTTGGACCTGAAGAGTTAGATTGGCAAGTTTGCCTTTCGCGACTTGAAGGTAAAAGAAGATTGGACACTAAAGTACCCAGAAAATTTGCACTCGTCGATGTGATGGTAGATGTGAATGGGCTTACAGATGCCATTTGGTGATGGGCTTAAAGATGCCATCTGGTGACTGCTGGTAGGAGGATGGGCTTATAGATGCCATCTGGAAATGTTGAACTGTATGTCAATGGTGAGTGGACAAGTATCAAGAGGCATCCCTGTTTTGGAACATCTCTGAATTAGGGGTCCGAATAAGCAACAGATTGACGTCCATGTCTGGAGAATCCGTAAACTATTTTCAGGAGTTGAGATTGAATAAGCAATAGAGCAACGTCCATTGTCGGGAAGCGTCCGTAAACTGTTTTTCAAAATTGAGAAGAGTCTGAAACAGTTGGTAGATTGACATCCGTTGTTGGGAAGAATCCGTAAGCTGTTTTCAGAAAGTTGCACCTGAACAAGTTGGTAGATTGACATCCGTTGTTGGGAAGAATCTGTAAACTGTTTTGAAGTTGAGAAGAGTCTGAACAAGTTGATAGATTGACATCCGTTGTAGGGAAGAATCCGTAAACTGTTTTTCAAAATTGAGAAGAGTCTGAAACAGTTGGTAGATTGACATCCGTTGTTGGGAAGAATCCGTAAGCTGTTTTCAGAAATCTTGAAGGTGAAGAGGAACCGGTGTAGGGTTTCCTGATGATGCGTCTGAATGAATCTGGAATAAGTATCAGAATGTCGCCGTGTCCGGGTCACATCTGAGCTATTTCTGGATGAATCTCGGGAGATGATCTTCGTCTGTCGACTGATCTTACCTGAAAAGTAAAGGGTTAGCCGTATGCAATGTTATGATGCCTGATGCAATGTATGTGACATCAATGTTTATGACATGAGTGCGATGAATGCGCATGTAAGCTGATGAGCTAATCTTGCCGAGGATACATGAATCCGAGATGGCTGAAGATAAAAGCATCTTGACTGCTGCCGGGGAAAATAAATCCTTGGCTGCTGCTGGGGAAGAGAATTCCTGATGACCTCTACTAGGGAGCTCCAAACTAGTAGACTCATGCTGGGGAGGCCAGATTGAGAATCTTCGGCTTGATGGGAAGTAACTCTGGCGACTTCACCGGGGAACTCAATATTTGTCCTCCCAAAACTCTGTGGGGAGAAGGCTCAATGGTCTGGCTCCGCTGGGGATTGATAATTTGAAGTTTTAGCTTTGCTGGAGATCATGAAACTTGACTCTGAGTGGAGTTAGCTTCCGGAAGGTTCTCTGGCTGGGGATTGCGAGAGTCCTCTGATTGCTGTAGGTGTTGGTCTGGAATAAGTTACTGAATGTTGCCATTTCTGGGTCACATCTTGAACTATATCTTGAATGAAATTCTGAATAAGTTACTGAATGTCGCCAAATCAGGGTCACATCTGAACTATATCTTGAATGAAATTCTGAATGAGTTGCAGAATGTCGCCAAATCAGGGTCACATCTGAACTATTTCTGGAAGGAATCTCTGAATGAGTTGCAGAATGTCGCCAAATCTTGGGTCACATCTGAACTATATCTTGAAAGTCTGAATGAGTTATAGAATGTCGCCATCTCTGGGTCACATCTGAACTATATCTTGAAAGTCTGAATGAGTTATAGAATGTCGCCATCTCTGGGTCACATCTGAACTATATCTTGAAAGTCTGAATGAGTTATAGAATGTCGCCATCTCTGGGTCACATCTGAACTATATCTTGAAAGTCTGAATGAGTTATAGAATGTCGCCATCTCTGGGTCACATCTGAACTATATCTTGAAAGTCTGAATGAGTTATAGAATGTCGCCATCTCTGGGTCACATCTTGAACTATATCTTGAAAGTCTGAATGAGTTATAGAATGTCGCCATCTCTGGGTCACATCTTGAACGATATCTTGAAAGTCTGAATGAGTTATAGAATGTCGCCATCTCTGGGTCACATCTTGAACTATATCTTGAAAGTCTGAATGAGTTATAGAATGTCGCCATCTCTGGGTCACATCTTGAACTATATCTTGAAAGTCTGAATGAGTTATAGAATGTCGCCATCTCTGGGTCACATCTTGAACTATATCTTGAAAGTCTGAATGAGTTATAGAATGTCGCCATCTCTGGGTCACATCTTGAACTATATCTTGAAAGTCTGAATGAGTTATAGAATGTCGCCATCTCTGGGTCACATCTTGAACTATATCTTGAAAGTCTGAATGAGTTATAGAATGTCGCCATCTCTGGGTCACATCTTGAACTATATCTTGAAAGTCTGAATGAGTTATAGAATGTCGCCATCTCTGGGTCACATCTTGAACTATATTTTGAAAGTCTGAATGAGTTATAGAATGTCGCCATCTCTGGGTCACATCTTGAACTATATCTATGTTCTGAGGTGATAAGGAAATTGTTGAACACTTTTGACATTCGAATGCCCCAAGTGGTGATTAAGGAGTCTTGAATTAGATTACTCTGCGAATTGAGAGATTTCTTGAAATCTTGACTGGACTGCCCCAGGTTAACTGAACTTCGAAAGATCTGTTGAAACCTTGACTGGACTACCCCATGTAATGCCCCTTGTTGATAGGAGATTTGTAATGGAAGTGTCATCCTTTTGAAGTGATTTTGCTCACTGAGAGAGTTTTCGTTCCTCCGAACATTCGTCGTGTGAAATTCTTCGCTGTCAAACAAAAAGCCAAATGCAGACAGTGATATTCAAACAATGCAAAGTTTATGTTTGTCTAGAAGTTTTGCAAAATGCGTTTTTTAGCAGAAAACCTTTTATAAGACAGATCAACACAAGATTTAGAGCAAAGCCTTACAGGAGTCAGGATACCTTTTGTAACAGTATGCTTTCGAATTAACCCATGCTTCAATTAGGACTTTTGAAGGGTTGTAACGTGGCTTGGTTCACGGTTTAAAAAACAAAGGATAAATGCTCAAAGTATATTAGTACCCACCCGCTCTTCGTGATGTTCTCCAACCTAAGCTCAGTTAATTGTGCGTCACACTCTGTTTCGAGTTTTGAACGACTTTTTGGGTGATGGTTCACCAGTTGAATTTGGGGAGACAGTCATCATCTCCTTTTTTCTTTTTCAACATTTTTTCTTGTTGTTGAGGATTTTGTAATGACCTCACTATTTTGATTTTGATTTGTTATCCCTAACTTTTGCCTGACTGTTCCCACTTTCGGGATTACTGTCAGCGGGATGCCCCAGCTTTCTTAAGCCTCCTTTATAGGTTTTAGCTCGGCGGGCTTTTCTCTTTTGAGAGATTGACCGTCTATGTGATAGGGAACCACCCTTGTCTTTTGATTCCAAAGGAATGCTTTCTTTTTCGACGTCGTTCGTTGTGTTACGAACTGAGAGTTTGCGACTTCAATGCGCATTTCCTCTTGAATTAACTGAGATACTACCCTGCCCCAGGTTTATATCAAGGATTTTGATCGTTTCAGAACAGAAAACTCTTACTTCTTTGGCTCGAAGGGGTTGACTAGGGATTAACCTCCTTATAACTCCAGTGTTTGGGAATTGAAAGAAATGCCTGTACATCATCAGCAAGGTCTGTTCAAAAGCATATTGTATAAGATCATGGTATTGTTTCGTCATCCTCCCTCTAAAGGCTTGCAGCTTTTTATCAAGAGTTTAAATATCGTAAAGAAAAGCATAAGAGTAGTGAAACGCATGGATGAATTCAAGACAAACATATGCAATGCATTAATGAAAACAGAGTTTAACATCAACAGATAATTGTTTGACAACAAAAGAAATTACAACTTTTAAAATTCAGAATGTAACAAACACAATCTCAATGATTTGGCATAGGAGGAGTGATCATGCTGGAGTCTCTGGGGGACCAAACTCAATCTCCTTGGCATCGATCATGTCTTGGATTTTGTTCTTCAGAGGCCAACAGTTGTTGGTATCATGCCCCGGGCTATCAGAGTGGTATTCACATCTTTCGTTAGGGTGATAGGTAGGAGCAGAAGTATTTGGGTTCCGGAGAGGAGCCCTTAAAGTAATCATACCCCTCTTCAACAAGTGTTGCAGTGCCTGAGACAGTGACATGTTGATCTTGATGAACTGCCTCTTAGGTGCGACCTCCCTATGTTGATGCCCCTGTCTCTGCCGAACAGGTATAGGATTAGGGATCAAGATTGCCCCTATATGTTGGTCATGACGACCCTTTTGACTGTTCGCAGCATTGGACTCTTTCTTTCCGTTGTAGGGAATTATCTGAGTATCAAAGGTTGTGGCTCCTTGGATATTTCCACTCTTGATGCCAGCCTCGACCCTTTCGCCAGTCAGTATTAGCTCGGTGAATCCGGCTGAAGATCTTCCAATTAAGTGATTGAAGAAAGGCCCGGTCAAAGTTCCCATGAAGATGTCAATCAGCTCTCTGTCAGTTAAAGGGGGTTGCACCCTACCAGCCAAATCTCTCCACTTTTGGGCATATCCCTTGAAATTCTCGTCGGAACCCATGGTCATGTTCTGCAACTGCACACGAGTTGGTGCAAGATCAGCATTATACTGATACTGTTCGTAAAAAGCCCTGGCTAGATCTTCCCAGGTGTGGATGCGAGAACTCTCCAATTGATAGAACCACTCGAGTTGAGCCTCTACCAAACTTTCTTGGAAGAAATGGATCCAGAGTCTCTTGTCAACTGTGTATGGTTGAATCTTGCGGGCATAAGACTTCAGATGCATCTTAGGGCAAGAGACACCATCGTACAGAGCAAAGGTAGGGACTTTGAATTTTGGAGGGATGACCAATCCAGGAACCAACCCCATGTCTCCTAAATCCAAGCCAGGTATTTGTTGGATCTCCATAGCATTAAGGCAATCCTCTAACTCTTTGTACTTGTCATCAGTAAGAGGATATTGTTCTTCGGAGTAATCAGCTTCCTCTTCAACCATCTCCTCATTGTGGTCTTCTTCAAGACTAACTACTGTGTTGGATGGAGTTGCAAGGTCTTGGGTCTTAGGCCTTCTCCTCAAGTTCAGGATGCGGGCTGCCTTCTTGGATTTCTTCTTGTCTTTGAGAAGAAGAGCTGTCAGATCCTCTTGCCCTTTACCCATAGCCAGCAGCATTTGTTGGAATTGAGCATTTTGAGCTTGGAGATCTTTCACCGTTTGTTCCATATCCATCTTACTGAAATAAACAGTAAGAAGATAAGAAAACCTGCATGGGAGAAACCTGTTATGTAATGATATGTGTGGTATATATGCAATGTTTTCAAGGATCTATTGGGGTAAACACAAGAGAATGTTAGAGGTTGAACTTCGATCTTTGATTGGAGAACTTTGCACCGGTGGATGTCTTCCCACGAGAATCGAGCTCACCATGTCGAGTGGGTCATAGCCACTGATGCAAGTTGTTGCACTTGAACTTTGACTGGACTGGTTAGAGGAGAAACCTCTTGCCCCTGGATAGATGTCTGGTTCAACGTAACCCTGCATCAAAAGAACCCTCGAGATCCTTGAAATGGTTATTGAAAATGCTATGGTATGATGTCATGATGTTATGCACATGTATGCGGAAAGCAAGTGAGTGTATATACAGGCAAACATATTCACACACAGCAAACAAGTCCTTAGGTTTAGGCTTGCATGGGGGCTGGGTACTACCCTCTTGAAGTTGGTGGGCTCAACCTGTCCTATTAGAAGTAACCGGGTTCTAAGGGTCCCAATATCACTGGATTACTTTCATTGTTCATCGTTTCGATTTAGCCACTGAACTGGCGACCGAAATATTCCAGGAAAGCAACCCTCAATTGGGTGTAGTATCGAGTATCAACCAACCTCGGACTGCACCAAAGTCAGTTATCTCACTACCCTAAAAAGGCCAAGATGGTTCAATTAAGATTCCTAAGGTCAGTTGATGCTTCACGACACCACGCGGCGGCCCCGTACTCTCCTTGACTGAACTCAAGGGTTACCGGTACACACCAAAGTGCCACATCAACGTAGCAGACTGTTTCAACCATGTCGGTATACCCCGCACAGTTCCCTCACAGCCTTGTTGCTACTTTCTAAGAAGGTATCCCCAGATCCGGGTTAGGATCTATAAAACTCCGATACAAAGCCCACAAATGTAAAAGCAAACAAAGCAATCAATTAAAAATAGAGGTGATCTAAACCCTAAGGTAACCCCACTTTTAAGTTCATCCCTAGCAGAGTCGCCAGTTCTGTGATACGGTGGGAGAACTGACTAGTGTTTTGCGTTCGTATTCGCACTTGTGCGGTTGAGCAAGAGTCGCCACCGACTTTTTACTTTATCCTAAAGGAAAGGTTAAAAAAGCACAGCAAAAACCTTTTGAGATATTTCGTGGGTTCGGGGGGTAGATTATGAAAAGGGAAGGTATTAGCACCCTTTTCATCCATGGTTATCCATGGGCTCTTAGTTACTAGGTTTTTTAGATCACTTGCCTTGATTTTCGATTGCTTGAAAATGGTGTGTGTGTGGGTGCTTTTGAAAATGTTTTGGAAGAAGATGCCTTGTCTTAGGCGACTAATGTATTTGACTCGTGATTGAGTGTTTTACAAAAGTGTGTATCTTTTTGAAAAGATGTTTCAAATGTTTTTGAGAGTTTGTTTGAAAGTGTTGTGGATTGTGGTTTTTGAAAAGAAGGCAAGTGTTTTTGCAAGTTTGATCTCAAGTAACTAAGAGTTTTGTCTACCCTATTATACTCAAAGGTTTTTGTTATGTTTTAACCCCTTTTAACAATTTTGTTCCACCATTGGATTTGGTGGACAATCTTGCGTTTAGGAAGTTTGTTCGGGACGGGCGTGGGTCATCGTATGGACCATGAATGCAATGATGCCAAGTGTCTTTGGCAATTTGCTTTGAAGGGACTATGATCATTCCGTTTAGGCAACACTTTGAGACTTATGATCATTTGATTTTGTTTTGCCAAAGATACTCGACGTGCAAGCATGGCCCATTTTGGAAGGCAACATGTGGGATTACCCTAGGGGGTGCAAGTGTGATTGTGTATTGATTACATGTATTTGTCTTGTATTAGGTTATCTAGCGTTTGATTTTATGTACATGCAAACCCTAGGTCTAACCATGGTATAATTGGAAAACTGTAAATTGCGGAAATGTAAAATCTACGCTATTACAAAATAGTGTCCGGGAGTGGGGGTATAAATGTACAAATGGGGATGAGACTTATAGTATCCAATAAGTTACAACCAAATCGAATTTGCGATCAAAATGTAAATATCGAATATACAAATATAAGATAAAGAAATGTGTGCAAGGCAATGTGAATGGATTTGCATTGTGTAAGTGTAAGTGTGAGATGTATATGTATTGTGTAATTATTTACAGGCACGAAATGTGAAATTGAAGTGTATTTAGGGTATTTACTTAAATATGTGTTTTAATGAATCTTTGATTTGTGTATTTTTAATATGCACAAAAAGAAAATTGTTTTAAATTAAATGTTCAAGTTTTAATTAAATTGTGAAATGATGTTTTGAGAAAAGAAAATATTATGTATAAAAAGTATATTTTCACGTGTTATGTACAAAAATATTTAAATGTCAAGAATTGAATTATGCATATTCAAAAAAGGTATTTTTTATCGTTATGTACAAAAAGTAAGTGAAAAGAAATATTTTTAATTTAATCACATTATATATAAAAAAATGTATTAAATGTCAAAAAATTGAATTAGGTATGTTAAAAAAGTATTTTTAAATTGTTATGTACAAAATGTTTTAAGAAATTTAAATTATGCAAGAAAATGTATATTTACTTTAGTATGTGCAAAATATATTTTAATTAAAAGAGTAAATAAATAAAAAGAAGAAAGTATTTTCAATTTTTTAATATATGACAAAAATGTATTTTAATTATGTGCTTAAAGAAGAGATGCATATTTTTACCAAATGAATTATATTAATTAAGAGTGTATTAAAACTATATTAGGTTAGAAAATAAGTATATTGTTTATATATAAAAAAAGAAGTTATTAATATTTTGTTAGAAAGGAAAAGAAAAGAAACATTTTAATGGGCTTTTGGGGGGTGCAGAATGGGCAAGGCCCATGTTGAATTTGGAACAAATTTTAGGGTTAGGGATTATTGTTCATTTGATAACGCGTTAGGGTTTGGGACGACGCCGTTCGTGGGTTTCGTTCATCGTTCTTCTTCATCTTCATCTTCCTGGGCGATTCCTTCATCCGGCCACCAGCGTCACCCCCAAAGTCTCTCTTCCCTCCATGAGCTCAGGGGACTTGTGATTCAAGGTTCGATTTCAATGTTTATGTTTCCTTTTTCTTTTATGAATTGTACGCGTTTTCGATTTGAATCTTAACCTTAATCTTTTATTATGAGGTGAAGGAGAAGAGAAGAGGGAGAAGGATGTACTACCTGACCTTGGAGAAGGAGGAGAGAAAAGAGGATGTGGCGCTTAGGAGGCCTGGACGGCGAGAGGAACGTGACGAATCTTTGCTTCTTGGTGACCCTGGTTAGATTTTATGATGATTTGTATTTGCCCTGAAAACCTGGTACTGATTTAACTTTTTCTTCTTCTCTCGTTGCCTTTACTGTCTTGAGTTGGATGCCTTTGGAATGTGTTATTGCCTATGATGAAAAATTTCTGAGGCTTAGGAGTTGGTTTTGAATGCTTTGAGGTTTGAACTGGACAGGTATGATGCTTGGTCGATAATTGTTTTTTTTGGTTTGGATTGACTTTGGTGTTCTAGGCCAAGGTTTTGGTGGTGCAGCTTTTAGTCTTTTTGAGTTTGTATGTTTATGTGGTATGACAGTATGTGGGTTTTGAGGTTCATGGTTAAGGCTATTGCAGGTTTTGCTCCAACAGGTTTTATGGCTTGAGTTTTGTATATACAGGTTATGCTTGGTTTTTGTTGACTGGCTATATGCTTGTTCTGGTATAGACTGGTTGGAATGGTTTTGACAGTATGGTGAGGCTTGGCCTGAGCTGGTGTTTACTGATGCAGGTCATGGGTTTTAGACAGGTTATGGGTCTAGGCAGTTTTGGCTTCAGCAGGGTCTTTTTATGGTGGTTGAAGTTTTTGATTCAGGACATTGTCTTTGAGGCTTGGACCCATGCAGGTTTATGCTTGCAGTAGGTTATGTGTTTGTTTTGTTGTGAGGCCTGTGGGTTTGTATGTTGAGGCAGAGTATCTTTCCTTAGCAAGTTTTTTTTGAGTTTGTATATTTTCTGTCTTGTTATGCTGTACTGTCTAAGCCTAAAGCCTGCCTCTTATCTCTCTTCTTTTTCTCTCCATAGTACAGTTAATATATTTAATATGATTTTTCCTGTACTATTTTGTTCTGAAGGGGCCCCTTCTTGTTGGGAAATGATGATTAGATTTTGCTTGCATAACACATTACCTCTGCATACTTTATCCAGCTTTTGTGCTCTTTTGATATCTTTCAAAATCTTCTCTTGACAGCTTTTGAGTGGACTTTGGCATTTGTGACAGCAAACTGTACTTTTCTTTGATTTTTCCAGTTTGGTTGAACTTGAACTATGCAGTTTGAACTTTGGAATTTATGCATTTGACACTTTGCATTCATGAATAAAAATCTTCCCTCTTTGTGAACCGGGAGAAATCCTGTGATTTGCAGAGAGGGTTAACTGATCCCAATCAGTGGCCTCTAATGATGAGCAAATTTTATCTGTCCTTAATTAATTCAACTGCTTTTGACTTTTCCTTTTTTTTTGCAGATGAATCATGGAGCACCGGAACGAAGTGAAGAATGAAGAATTAGAAATAAATAGGATAATTTTCTTTTTTATTTAATATTTAAATTAATGTAAACTATTGTTTGTAATTTAAATTATAAACAACATTTGTACAAATAATTCAAATATCAATAAAATCTTTATTACCCAATTAATTCTAATTCTCTTTCTTTATTGTTTATTTATTTATTTAAAACTCTTTGAATTAAAACAATCGAAAAATAAATTTCAATCATTCAATTTAGAATAATAAATAACTTAAATAAAACAATGTCTTAGTAATATTGATCAATTAAACCTGTCTTTTCCAATATCCAAAACAAAGTAGCAGTTAACCAAAATAAACTGATCAAGCGCATTCCTTTTTTTTTTCACTGATTCTTTGCCAAGCACTGTAATTCCAAACTGCACATCTTCTTTGACTGGCTCAAACAACACAACATGAATTCAAACCAACTGCCTCTTCTACTGATTAAATCAAAACAATGCGAATTTAACCCGAATCTCGGAATAAACTGCGAAGTGCTGTGGAATTTTAACCTTTCTGAGAATATACCCATAAAACCCTTAATTCCTGATTAAATGCCAATGAACATTCGCCTGATCAAAATTGAGCCAAAATCAACCAAGAACCTAAGGCCAACTGTGTGAGAAATCCAGAGCCCTGAAAAATCAATGAAACCCTAATTCTTGTTCGACTGACGAGAAAAGTCCGTTTATCCGATTCTTGAACCAATTTGAAATATCAAGAAACGCCTGAAGCTGTGATTTCTTGTGGAAAAATGCGAGGGCAAATTTTGGGGTACAACAAACACTAACTCATTTTGAGCATCATGACATCATGCATCTCATACATCATGACATTGCATACCATTGATATTTTGCCTTTTCAGGAAAAAGATCAATCCAAAAGATGATTACTATCAAATATCACGAATCCAGATTCGATTCCTGTATCTAGCCAGGGCACATCTGTGAGTGATTGATTGTAGATTCGATACCTGTATCTAGCCAGGGCATATCTGCATAAAGAGTATGAAGGTCAACCCCTGTAACAAGCCAGGAAAGTATCTCTCATTCTCAGGTCAAAGGTTTACCCCTGTATCCAGCCAGGAAATCCATCTCCACCAACCTTCAATAATTCCAGATTAGATTCCTGTATCCAGCCAAGGCACATCTGAAGACAACAATTCCAGATTCGATTCCTGTATCCAGCCAGGGCACATCTGAAGATAACAATTCCAGATTCGATTCCTGTATCCAGCCAGGGCACATCTGAAGACAACAATTCCAGATTCGATTCCTGTATCCAGCCAGGACACATCTGAAGACAACAATTCCAGATTCGATTCCTGTATCTAGCCAGGGCACATCTGAAGACATTTTCCAGATTCGATACCTGTATCCAGCCAGGGCACATTTGACGACAACATTTTCCAGATTCGATACCTGTATCCAGCCAGGGCACATCTGAAGACATTTTCCAGATTCGATTCCTGTATCCAGCCAGGGCACATCTGAAGACATTTTCCAGATTCGATTCCTGTATCCAGCCAGGGCATATCTGTATGAAGGGACTAAAGATCAACACCTGTAACAAGCCAGGAAACATCTTCCTCTCTCAAAGTACGCAAGTTCTCGCTAAGGAATCTCTTACGCAATCAACACTTCCAAATGGCATCTATAAGCCCATTCCTGACAAGGTTCTGTCACACTTCCAGATGGCATCTATAAGCCCATCCTCCTATCCATCCTATCTCCAAATGGCATCTATAAGCCCATTCCCGCCATCACATTGCTAATACTCCAGCATGCGAGTGCAAATTTCCGGGCACTCTAGTGTCCAATCTCCTTTTACCCTCGAGTCGCGAAAGGCAAACTTGCCATTCTAACTCTTCAGGTCCAAGAAGATTGAACAGGGGCAACTGTTGTACCCCAAAATTTGCCCTCGCATTTTTCCTCAAGAAATCACAGCTTCAGGCGTTTCCTGATTTTTCAAAATGGCTCAAGAATCGGTCAAACAGACTTTTCTCGTCAGTCAGACAAAATTAGGGTGTTCATTGATTTTTCATGGCTTTAGAACAGTTCTTACAGTTGCTTAGGGTTTTGGTTAATTTTGGCTCAACTTTGATCAGGCGAACATTTCTTTGGCGTTTAACCAGGAATTAGGGTTTTTATGCGCGGTTCCTCAGAAAGATTTAATTCTACAGTGCTTTTCAAGTTATGCTGGGGTGTGGATTGAAACATTTGGATTGAGTTCGCATTGTGTGATTGAATCAGTGAAAGGGTACCTTTGGATTGAATTTGCAGGGTTTGACTAAATCAACGAAAAGAGACATTGGGTTTGAATTTGCGTTTGCTGGATTTAATCAGTGAAAAGAGGCAGTTGAATTGGATTTGCAATGTTTGGCTAAAATCAGTAAAAGGAAAACACGTCTAGGCAATTGCTGTGATTGATTGTTGCCTTACTTTGGATGTTGGAAGTGCCAAGTTTATTAATTGATCAATGCTGAGACGATGTTTATTTAATTATTTATTATTCTAAGATTAAATAGTTGGAGTTTATTTTCAATTATTTTAATTTAAAGAATTATAAATAATAAAGTAAACAATTGAAAAGAGGATAAAAAGAATTAATTGGATAAAAGGAGTTTTTATTTCATCTTTAAATATTTGTTACAATTGTTATTTAAATACGAGTATTCATTTACAAAGTATTTATAATAATGATATTACATTTATTCAAATTTAAATAAACTATCCTAATATTTTTCTAAGTCTTCAATTCTTCATCCTCCATCTTTCGCTTTTCCTCTCCATTTGATTTTTTATCTGCAAAGAAAAGAAGAAAAAGTCAATTGAAGCGGATAAATAATTAAAAAAAAAAGGGAAGCAGACAAATAAAAGTTTGGGTTCATCATTAAAAGCAAATGGCCGGGATCAGTTAACCCTCTCTGCAAATCATGGGATTTCTCCCGGTTCACAAAGAGGGATGAAAAATATTTGCAAATTAAAAATGAATGCACAAGTTAAAAATTCCACAATTCAAAGTTTGTCAAAACTGCATAGTTCAAGGACAACATATGCAAATAACAAAGTCCAAGTTACAAACTGAATGGCCTAAAGCAAGTTCAAATTTCAAAACTCAGTTCCAATGTCAAACTAAACAAAAGCTGTCCAAAGGATTTCAAAATACAAAAATACCATCAATGCTGTCAAGAAGCACAAAGTATGGAAAGAAGAAGACAAAATATGCAGAGTTAGACTACTATTGCAAGCAAATTCAGTTTCATCATTTCCAGGCCAATTTGCTTTTTCAGAATTAATACATGTTAAGCAATATAATATGCTTAAGTATTGGAGAGAGAGAAAAAGAGAGGAGAAGTTCAGGCTTACGGGTTTTTGGCTTTAGGCATAAAGAAATATAAACACAGAAACTGCAATAAAACAGTGAAGCAGAAGGCAGAAGTATGAAGGAATTAGAATGCAAACAAAACTGTCAATAAAAAGTAACAGAATTTTTTTTCCACATTAAAACCTTGCAAGTTTGCCCATCAGTTTGACCAAGGAAAAGATATCAAAAATCAAAAACATTCAAAAGGCCTCGCGCCCAAGAGCCTAAGACAGTTCAGCACAAGCCCAAACACAAAAACCTGATTTAAACCTCCAACAACACAAACTGAAAAAAGCTTAAGAACCAAAAAACAGCCAAGACTATCATCAAGCCCTGAACCTGCATAAACCAGTAAAAACTCTCAACATTTTCAAAAACCTGCAAGCCTTTCAAAGCATAAGCCTTACAGTTCAAAAACCTCCAACCTGTAGCATAACCTTGAACCAACAAACCATCAACCTGTCAAAACCAGTAAGCCAAAGCCATAACCAAAACAAACAAACCATCAACCCACTGAAGCTCACAAACAGAGCTTCCAAGGCCACGGCCTGCTTCACACTTAAAGCCAAACCTGTGTCAAAAAAAATCAGTACGCACGGGCCATAGCCCCATGCTAAGCACCAACCTTTCAAGCCTTACCTGCATAAGCCATACCCAGCAAATCCAAGCCTAAACCAGTTTCCAAACCCAACTAGCCCTCATAAATACTCATCATTGGGCTAAAGAACCAAATCATACAGCATCAAACAAATATTCAAACATACCAACCAACACATCCAAGCAACCCAAGGCAGCAAAGAGAGAAGAAGAAAGAAAATATATCAAAGTGGTTCAGTTCATCATCATCACCAAGGCAGCAAAGAGAGAAGAAGAAAGAAAATATATCAAAGTGGTTCAGTTCATCATCATCACCAAGGCAACAGAAGCGAGTGAAAGAGAAGAAGATAAAGAAGTTGTTCTCCGATAAGTCATCATCAAATCAACAACAAAGAGGCAAAAATACAAAATACCAGAGGCTCCAAGCAAAGCTAGCTCAACACCATCCCTCGCCGTCCAGCCGCCTTAGCGCCTCCACCACCATTCCTTCCCCTCCTCCGTCAAGGTAGTATAACCTCTTTCCTTCCATTTCGTACACCTCGACATAAACAACAATATTAAAGCTAAAGTCAGAATCAAATGAATGTGAAATCATAATATACAAAATCATAAAACCCTAACGCATTAAGAGAACGAGACCATCACCTTCGCACCATATCACCGAGCGATCCATGGGGAGGAGGAGATGCAGTTGGTGGCGCTAACAACTTTGAGGAAAAGGGCATTGTCCTAAACGTTTTGGCTCGAGAGAAGCGGAGGAACGAACGAAGAAGACGAAGAGCAAGCAAACGGCGCCGCTCCTGTGACAAACCCTAGCGCATTCTCAATTGAAACAATAACCCTGAAACCCCAAAACAGATTTTTGTTCCAAGTCTTGGGCCATAACCCGTTCAAAACACATAAGGCCCAAATACATTTTAAATTGGCACCCCCCTTGGACTTCTAATTCTGATTAAGCCCTTTAGGCCCATTTCCCTCTTTTGTACTTAAGCTAACCTTTTTTTATCCTTTTTTTCTACAATTTTAAACTAACCTAATTTTGTTTGTAAATAAAATTACCTTAATTCTTTTTTTTATTTTATACAAAACTTTCTTTACATGAACTTTAGGGTTAATTAGATTAATAGATTCTTATTTTAATTTTCTTTTGTATATATAAAAATCCCTTTATACACAAATCACTAATTAAAATATACTAATACATGAGAAATACTTTGTCTTAAAACATTTTCTTGTCTCTAATTAAAATAATTTTATTTGTACATAAATGGGTCAATACATAATTTTTTCTTTAAGTTAGAACATTTTCTTTTTCTTAAAATACTTTATTTGTACATATCAACAAATACGAGAATACAAAAATTAAATAAACAAAACATCTAATTCTTTTCATTAAGTAAACCATACTTAATAATACATTTAAATTCACATCTCAACTTGTAAATAAAATACATGTACACTTACACAATACATTTTACATTTGATGCATTATACATTTGCTATACTTTGCTATACCTTGATTATATTTGATCGCGATTCGATTTGGTTGTAATTATTTAAGTCTCATCCCCATTTGTGAATTTGTACCCCCACTCCCGGATACCATTTGTAATAGCGTAGACTTTAAAATTCCCGCAATTTACCGCTTTCGAATTATACCATGGTTAGACCTAGGGTTTGCATGTACATAAAATCGAACGCTAGATAACCTAATACAAAGACAAATGCATGAAATCAATACACAATCACACTTGCACCCCCTAGGGTAATCCCACATGTTGCCTTCCAAAATGGGCCATGCTTGCACGTCGAGTTTCTTTGGCAAAACAATCAAACGATCATAAGTCCCTCGATGACGCTTTCGAAAGTCGCCTATCAAAATGATCAAGTCCCTTCAAGCAAAATTTCCAAAGACACTTGGCACCATTGCATTCATGGTCCATACGATGACCCGCGCCCGTCCCGTTAAACATCCTAAACGCAAGATTGTCCACCAAATTCAATGGTGGAACAAAATTGTTAAAAAGGGTTAAAAACATAGAGAAAACCTTTGAGTACAATAGGGGTAGACCAAACTCTTAGTTACTTGAGATCAACTCGCAAAAAACACTTGCCTCCTTTTCAAAAACCACACTTCATACACACTTTCAAAACAAACTCTCAAAAAACATTTGAAACATCTTTTCGAAAAGATACACACTTTTGTAAAACACTCAAACACGAGTCAATTACAACGGTTGCCGAAACAAAGGCGTCTAATTCAAAAACATTTTCAAAACACACACCTACACCACAATTTCAAGCAATCGAAAATCAAGGCAAGTGATCTAAAAAACCAAGTAACTAAGAGCCCATGGATAACCATGGATGAAAAGGGTGCTAATACTTTCCCTTTTCATAATCTACCCCCCGAACCCACGAAACATCTCAAAAAGGTTTTTCCTGTGCTTTTAACCTTTCCTTTAGGATAAAATAAAAAGTCGGTGGCGACTCTTGCTCAACCGAACAAGTGCGAATACAAACACAAAACTCAAGTCAGTTCTCCCACCGTATCACAATATGCTTGACTATTGTTGTACCCCAAAATTTGCCCTCCCATATTCTTCAACGTTTTTACAAGCATCATCTCAATTTGCTCAAGTCTACTCAAGGGTTGCACAGTTCAAGCATCCTCCTAAGCCAATCAAAATTAGGGTTTTGGTTCCTGCAAGGAAGTTGAGGTTTTCAAGGGCTCAATCAAGTCCCATATGCTCATATACATTGTCAAGCACCTACATGTCAAGTTTCAAGGCTCACAAGGTCAAGTTGCATAGTCAAAAACCCTAATTGCTTCACAATCAACTGTAGGGGCAAAATGGTCATTTGGCAGTCAAAAGTCAAAATTTTTTGTCAACATCTTATTTTGAAGCCAAAATCATCATTTGGTCAAATATTGACCATGATTTCACAAGAATGGCTCAAAAATCATCAAGATGCAAAAGTTTCTATTTTTGGACAGTTGAAAAGTCAACTGTAACTTGACCAAGGCATAACTTTTTCATGGTTCATCAGAAAAATCCCATCCAATGCTCATTTTGAAGGGGAGGACATTTCCTACAACTCATCTTCACATTCCAAGTCTAAGAAATGCTCTCACAAAAAGTTATCAATTTCAACATTATAGGTCATTTTCAAAAGTCAACAAAAAGGCACTTTAAGTCAAAGACCATAACTTGAGATTGGTAAATCAAAATGACATGGGACCAAAGGCATTGGTTAGAGAACCTCAAGACCTTTCCAAAATGTCCAAGAACATGTTTATATGATCAAAATTGAGCAAGATATGCATTGGAGAAGTTGGAAATTTTTTGTGAAATGGCAAAAGTCAACTATCCTTGAAACTTCAATTTTTGACAAAATGGCCCACTTTTTTCACTTGGTTCAGCCTTGTCATGCCACCCACGTGTCCCATGATCAATTTCAAGATTAAACATTAATTTTTCTATTTTTATTTGATTTAATTCATTTTAAATCCATAAAATTCAAATAAAATCAAAAAAAAATTAATTCAATGATATCTTGTGGTTTGAATGACTTTGATGCATCATAATACACCTACCAAATTCGTGCCAAGCCCATTTTAGGCAGGAAAATTCAAATTTGAACAAACATGGCAAGTTCTTTTAATGGTGGTAAAGAGAAAATCCAAAACATCATTGCATTGGTTAAAGGCTCTTAATATTGACTGATTCTGATTCATACACATATATGCAAGCCTTGCAGACCTTAAGCACGATCTGGAGACCCCTGAAACAGCAAAACCAAATTCAAAAAACTTGAAGAAAAGTCACAAACTGAAATCAATCTTTCAGTACAATTCAAACACTTTCTTTGATCCAAACACATTCCCAACACTCCCAGGAACGATTTGCAATCATAAACAAGCCCCAACACCCCAGAAAATGCCCCACACAAACTCACGGTTTGCATATTTGTCTCACAATCATAATTCATTATACATGCATCATTGATGAAATTTTTTGTGTGATTTATATTTCTAACACTCTTCTGAAGCTAATGGTACAAGTCAATTGCGTTATAATGCCCAGAATTGCAAAACACCATTGAAGAAACCTAGGGTTTCAGAGCTTTCAATTTAGGGCTTTTCACATACTGTAAAATCAGAACCTCCAAGACCCATGGTTGAACTCAGAAGGACGAGACAAACACAACACAACCCTCGCGCCCAATTTATCTTGCACCTACACCTATTCGCTATTTTTCAATGTTGCAGATTGTGGGGGTTTAAAACCCCCGCTATCTAACTCTATTTCTTGCAGTTTCAGGGAAGAAGACGGTGACATGCTTGCACCTGGTTGGTCCGTTCAAAAAAGGCGCGCGCGTTTTATGTTTTCCAGCTTAGCATTTTGTTAATCAATATAATAATTCCTCTCTAGTTAAATGACAATTGAAGCGCATAGTTGGATTGGTTAATGGGAACGTACAAAATGCCTTGGGACCTGGGTTCGATTCCCAGGTCCCCCATATAATTGTTCATATTTTTCCTAATATATTATCATGCAGCATTTTTCCAGGAGTTCACCGTATGGCCTCACAAATCCACACGCCAAGTGTCTCCAAGGGCAGATCCAAAGGCCAGGGATGGCTCCACACCATGTTCCAAGTCAATGAGCATGCACATGATTCCAGAAGTCAACGTGGCTTTGTGCAAATGGGCCTCAGATTCCAATTTTCACCTCCATATTGGGCCCAGACCCCCTCCCTTGGTTTATTCTTTTTCTTTTCCTTTTTATATTTTCTAATTTAGTTATTAATTTTTTTTTATATTATTATTATCACCATAATTAACCAATTAATATTTTTCATAAAAAATCAAAAAAGAACTAATATTATTATTATTATTAATTTCATGTTATTTTTGTAAATAAAATACTAATAAATAAAATAGTTTAATTAGGTCAATTTTAATCCCTTTTTTCTTTACAATAAATAAAAATAATTTAGAATTAGGTTAACCTTTAATTTTATTTCTTTTATTTTATTTTTTCATTAAAAAAACATAAAAACACAAAAATATTTTTCTTTTAATTAATTAATTAGTTACTAGTTTTAATTTCTTTAATCACAAAAAGGACAAAAAATTCAATTTCTTTCTCAAAAGGGTCAAAACCCTTAGGACGTTCCCGATTAATTTTTTATTCGCGCGCATTTATTTATTTTGATTATTTATGTAACTGTTTCCGGATATGTAATAGTAATTAGGATTTTATTGCTTACTTTAATCTTCTGCATTTACTTTTTAAAAACGGGTTTTTGTTTTTGGCGATGTATAGACCCGCGCCTTGTAATAGCGTAGAATTTATATTTCCGCAATTTATTTTCTGCACTCCTAACTGTTAACAATGCATAAAAGAATGTATGTAAATAAAATCAATCTGTAGCTCACAAATAACATACAAGATAACCTTAACAAAAAAACAACACACAAAGCACATGCCACTCCTAGGGTACGCCTCACTGGTTGCCTCGAACGGGTTCATCAAGTACAGGGTGTCTTAGAGGTCGCCCTTTGTCTAAAGATCCAGTTTCCTCGAAACGGTTGCCTCGGATAAAAGGATCTAGGACATTAGGGTTACTTCTAAGGTGTCCTACCATTGCTTCGGTGACCACACATGTCCCTTAATCGAATTGACCCGAATACCTCCATCGATGGTGCTACCTACCTCTCAATGGTGGGATAGCACTATCTAAAGGACTCTTACACAGCCTAATTCCTTAGAGTAGGTAGATTCTCTTAAGTACTTGCTCTTTTCAAAACAAACAAAAACACTTTTCACACATCACACTTTCTAAAAGTTTTCAAACAAATTTTTCATACACTTTTGAGGACTGATACAAGAGTTACTTAGAAATCTTTCAAACGAAACTTTTTCAAAACCCACACACACTTGAAAAGCAAACAAATTTTGAAAACATAAGAGCAAGTACCTAAGAGCCCGTGGATAACCACGGATAGAAAGGGTGCTAACACCTTCCCTTTCTATAAATCTACCTCCCGAACCGAGAAACATCTCGAATAAGGAATTTTGCTGTACTTTTGTCCTTTCCATGTTGGAGAACATAAAAGACGGTGGCGACTCTTGCTTACCGCGACATTTCGCGAACCAGCTTAAGAAACAGTCAGTTCTATTTCCACCGATCACAGAACTGGCGTCTCTGTTGGGGAATATAAAAGTGAGGTGTACCTTAGGAATTAGACCACTCTTATATTTTCAATTGCCTGCTTTGCTTGCTTTAAAATTGTGGGCCTATTTTGGGAGTTTCATAGATCCTAACCCGGATCTGGGGGATACCTTTTAGAAAGTAGTAACAAACTGTGAGGGAACTGTGCGGGGTATACCGACATGGTTGAAGCAGTTTGCTACGTTGATGTGGCCCTTTGGTGAGTACCGGTAACCCTTGAGTCAAGTCAAGGAGAGTACGGGGCCGCCGCGTGGTGTCGTGAAGCATCAACTGACCTTAGGAACCTTAATTGAACCACCCTGGCCTCTTTAGGGGTAGTGAGATGACTGACTTTGGTGCAGTCCAAAGTTGGTTGATACTCGATACTACACTCATTGAGGGTTGTTTTCTTGGAATATTTTGATCGTCAGTTCAGTGGCTAAATCAAAACAATGAACACAGAAAACAACCCAATGATATTGAGCTCCTTAGAACCCGGTTACTTTTGATAGGACAGGTTTTTGAGCCCACCAACTTCAAGAGGGTAGTACCCCAAACTTCATGCTGGCCTGAACTCTAAGGGTTGTCTTGTGTGACTTGTGTGCCTTCAAACTTGACTACTTGCATGCTTGTTATCTGACACTTGAGTTTCTTACAGGTCTTGTTTACAGTCCTTAACCTGGACTCATAACAGGGTTTACTTACATCACTCCACGCATAGCATAACATCATGCCATCATACCATTGCATACATCCTACATAAGGACTAATTCATTTCAAGGATCTCAAGGGTTTGTGATGCAGGTCATGATGCCTAGCAAAGGGCAAAGGGGATTTATTTTCCTCTAACCAAGGTTGATAACTTGAGTCAGGGGCTATGACCCACTCGATATGGTGAGCCTTGACTCTTGAAGAAGGACTCTCAACAACATGAAGTTCCTTCAATCAAGCTACAAAATTCAAATTCTAACAATTTTCTTGTTTACCCTGCAAGATCCTTGAAAACATTGCATGCATATCATACATATCATTGCATTACAGGTACCCTTGTTACAGGTCACTTACCTTCTTCGCTGTTTATTTCAGAAATGGCTTCCCAACAAGATAACCAGGGTCTTCATGCTCAAGAGACTCAGTTCAGGGAGATCTTCCTAAGCCTATCCAAGGGGCAGGAAGAGTTGAAGACACTCCTCATGGGGAATTTGGCCAAGAAAAGTCCTGAAGATGATAAGGACGAACGACTGAAATGTCTGCAAGCTGAGGTAGATATAATGAGAACCCAGATGCTGGGGCAAATGGCTCTCATCCAAGGCTTAGCTCGGGAGCAAGAAGTGTTAAGGACCATGATCAGTCAGCTTCATCAAGACAGATACAACATGAAGCAACCAGTCCAAGTCAGGGACCAGGTCATTGATCAGCTTCCAAGAGGACAAGGGTCTGGTATGGTGAAGAATAGACCTCTCCAAATTGCTACCACTTCATAGGTCCAACCACAACCTCGCCCAGAGCAACGGGTTGATCAGAGCAAGCCCAGGAGGCAATTCACCCAGCTCAACATGTCGTTGTCCCAAGCTTTGCAACACCTATTGAAGTTGAATCTGGTGACGTTGATAGGACCTCACCCTAATCCTAAGACTTCTTCACCCAACTATAATCCTAGGGCCAGGTGCGCATACCATTCTAACAGCCCGGGGCATGATACCGACGACTGTTGGAAGTTGAGGTACAAAATCCAAAACCTAATTGATGAAGGAGCAGTGGAATTCACCCAAGATGGTCAGGTCGAGTTCTTCTACTACCCCTGCGAGATTCACCATTTGAAGTGTGAAGTCCTAGAAAAAAAAACTTTTGTTCATTCGAATGTTCAAGTTGTATTTTTCTTTGATTGTTCAAACATTTGTTCATGTCAAACTCTTTTACGTTATCAATGCATCGCATATGTCTGTTTTGAATCAATATATTCGCATTCGCTATATTCAAACTGCTTTCATTTTTTGATGTCAACTCTCAATTAATAATTCTAAGCCTCTTGAGGGAGGATGATGAAAACGATACCACAATCTACAGTATGCTTTTGAACAGACCCCGCTGATGAGGTACATGCATTGTTTCAACCCCTAAACACTGGAGTTATAAGGAAGATAATCCCTCGTCAAACCCCTTTGAATCAAAGAAGTAGGAGTTTTTCTTTTCGAAAATTAAAACCCTTAATCATAACCTGGGGCAGGGTAGTTCTCTCAGTTGATCCAAGTGCACAACGAATGGCACCAAAGGAGTCCTGTTAAAATCAAAGACAGTGATGGTTCCGAATAGTCATAAAGACGGGCAGTCATTATCTCTCCAAAATAAAAACCCGATAAGTCAAAACCTATGAAGGAGACTTACAAAACTAGGGCATCCCGCTGACTGTGATCATGAAAGAAACAGTTCAGGCAAAAAACAGGGACAATGAAATAAAAAAGAAAAGAGGTCTTATAAACTCTCAAAAAAAAAGGAGGAATGACCGCCTATTCCAAATAAATTGTCAACATCCGAACCATCACCGGTATATCAGGACAAAAACTCAAACAAGGTCTAACGCACGATCAGCTGAGTTTAGGTTTGAAGAACATCACGAAGAGCGGGTGGGTACAAATAAAATTTGAGCCTTTATCCTTTGTTTCTTAAACCGTGAACCAGGCCATGTTATAACCCTTAAAAGTCCTAGCTGAAGCATGGGTTAGTTCGAAAGCATACTGTTACCAAAGGTATCCTGACTCCTTAAGGCTTGCGGTAAAATAACGAGTTGACATCACATTTTACAAAATTTACTTGTTTTATTGAAAACTTCATTTTTCAAAAATTTCAAGACAGACATAAGCTTTGCATTTTTAACATAACTTTGTTTGCATATGACTTTTTGTTCGAACAGCCAAGAAATTCGTACGAAGAATATCTAGTGAACAAAAGCACTTCCAACCAAGGGGGCAGACACGATCATTGTCCATCATCTGGGGGAGTTAGGTCAAGATTCGAAGAATCTCTCAAAAGGCCAACCAGCTTGGGGCAAATCTCCATCACTTGGGGCATTGGACGATCAAACAAAGATCTTCTGGTGGTATGGTAACACTGCACTACCGACAGTGACAACTTCCTGTATCCTAAGAGCACGGACATAGTCGAAAAATACTACGCATAATCAAAGACCCGCTAGGTTGACACACCTAGGCAAAAATAAGGGCTTCCCGGCGAACGAAAAGGGTTCGAGCAAAAATAAGGGATGAAAAATGAAAAAATATGTACACCCGGCAAGTCGAAAACCTGAAAAGGCGGCTTGGGCAAAAATGGGTATCCCGGTGGACTGAAAACCCGAAAGGGCAGTCCAGGCAAAAATTAGGGATCAAAGCGTACGACTATGTCCCGGCATCTCGTCACTTGTCTACCAGAAGAAGATTCGTCGATCAGCAGCCATCAAGCACCTCCACAGGTTCCTTCTTCTCCCGCAGAAACCGGGGCAATAAGAATTGTCCGAACTACACAAGTTACTCTGCCCTCCAGGTACAAGGTAAGTTCAGCTGAAGAACGTGACCAAGATACCTTCACTCCCCGCAGAGTAAGACAGGATTCAACAGTACTCTCCTCCGAGCAGAGTTGGTCCCCCATAAGCCCTGAAAAGGCACATTATCTCTAGCAAGTCAGTGATACTCTCCCCAAGCAGAGTTAGCCTACTGTCAGCCTTAAGGAAGTTGGGTATCCCCAGAAAATCTCAGTATTCCCCAGTGGAGTATGCAGATATTCCTAAGCAAGCATCCCCGGCAGTCTTAATATAAGATTGTTCCCCGGCGGAATACAGACACCCCAGTACAGTCTCAAAAAGTCTCCCCAGGAGAGTTGAATCAATATCCCTAGTAAATTCTGGAAGCTTATCCCCAGTAGATTCTGGAAGCTTATCCCCAGTAGATCCTGGAAGCTTATCCCCTGCAGAGCACGAACGCATCTCCCCGGCTTTATTTCAGAAGGTTATTCCCCACCAGAGCTTATAACTGGGTTATCCTCAGCTAATTACCACGGAAAGGTCGTCCTCGGCGAAGCTCTTCCTACCCCCAGCGGAGTTCATCAGAATCCTCAACAAAACATATCAACGGAATCCCCAGTGGAGTTATCATCAAAACCTCAGCGAAGTATCTCTTCCCACAGAGTAATTCCCCGCAGAGTAATCTCTCCAGCAAGTTTATTCCCCAACGGAGTTATCTTCTCCTACCGGTTTATTCTTGCAATCATCATCCCCAGCGGAAACGAAGAACTCTATTCTTCAAAACATCAGCCCAGGATTAAACTTCCCGGCATCCGTCAAGGATTTATTTTCCTAGACGAAAATACATTCATAAACATATCACATTTCATACATCCTGCTTACATACATGACAAAATACATACAACACAATCTCATTTCTCCCTGAGAACATCATGACATCATACATCATGACATTGCATACAACTGACGTTTTGCCTTTTCAGGAAAAAGGTCAATCCAAAGATAATTACTATCAACTGTCGCAATTCCAGATTTGATTCCTGTATCCAGCCATGGCATATCTGAAGAGTTTGAAGATTCGATTCCTGTATCCAGCCAGGGCATATCTGTTGACGACTAATTCCAGATTCGATTCCTGTATCCAGCTAGGGCATATCTGAAGAGTTTGAAGATTCGATTCTTGTATCCAGCCAGGGCATATCTGTTGACGACTAATTCCAGATTCGATTCCTGTATCCAGCCCGGGCACGTCTGAAGAGTTGAAGATTCAATTCCTGTATCCATCCAGGGCATATCTGTTGACGACTAATTCCAGATTTGATTCCTGTATCCAGCCAGGGCACGTCTGAAGAGTTTGAAGATTCGATTCCTGTATCCAGCCAGGGCATATCTGTTGACGACTAATTCCAGATTCGATTCCTGTATCCAGCCAGGGAACGTCTGAAGAGTTTGAAGATTCGATTCCTGTATCCAGCCATGGCATATTTGTTGACGACTAATTCTAGATTCGATTCCTGTATCCAGCCAGGGCACGTCTGAAGAGTTTGAAGATTCGATTCCTGTATCCAGCCAGGGTATATCTGTTGACGACTAATTCCAGATTCGATTCCTGTATCCAGCCATGGCATATCTGAAGAGTTTGAAGATTCGATTCCTGTATCCAGCCAGGGCATATCTGTTGACGACTAATTCCAGATTCGATTCCTGTATCCAGCCAGGGCACGTCTGAAGAGTTTGAAGATTCGATTCCTGTATCCAGCCAGGGCATATCTGTTGACGACTAATTCCAGATTCGATTCCTGTATCCAGCCAGGGCACGTCTGAAGAGTTTGAAGATTCAATTCTTGTATCCAGCCAGGGCATATCTGTTGACGACTAATTCCATATTCGATTCCTGTATCCAGCCAGGGCACATCTGAAGAGTTTGAAGATTCGATTCCTGTATCTAGCCAGGGCATATCTGTTGACGACTAATTCCAGATTCGATTCCTGTATCCAGCCAGGGCACGTCTGAAGAGTTTGAAGATTCGATTCCTGTATCCAGCCAGGGCATATCTGTTGACGACTAATTCCATATTCGATTCCTGTATCCAGCCAGGGCACATCTGAAGAGTTTGAAGATTCGATTCCTGTATCCAGCCAGGGCATATCTGTTGATGACTAATTCAGATTCAATTCCTGTATCTAGCCAGGGCACGTCTGAAGAGTTTATAGATTCGACTCCTGTATCCAGCCAGGGCACGTCTGTAAGCAACCTTTTGAAGTTCCAGATTCGATACCTGTATCTAGCCAGGGCATGTCTGTGAGCGACTGAGTGAAGATCAACACCTGTAACAGGCCAAGAAACCATCTTCCTTTCTCAAGTACGCAAATTCTCGCTAAGGAATCTCTTACGCGATCGACACCCCAGATGGAATCTATAAGCCCATCCTCCCATACCATCTTTCCAAATGGCATCTATAAGCCCATTCCCGACAAGGTTCTGTCACATCTCCAGATGGCATCTATAAGCCCATCCCCCTATCCACCATCTTTCCAAATGGCATCTGTAAGCCCATTCCCAACACCACATTGCTGATACTCCACTATGTGAGTGCAAATTTCTGGGCACTCTAGTGTTCAATCATCTTCCACCTTCGGATCACGAAAGGCACGCAAGCCAATCTACATCCTCAGGTCTAAGAAGATTGAACAGGGGCAACTGTTGTACCCCAAAATTTTCCCTCCCATATTCTTCAAAGTTTTGACAAGCATCATCTCAATTTGCTCAAGTCTACTCAAGGGTTACACAGTTCAAGCATCCTCCTAAGCCAGTCAAAATTAGGGTTTTGGTTCCTGCAAGGAAGTTGAGGTTTTCAAGGGCTCAATCAAGTCCCATATGCTCATATACATTGTCAAGCACCTACATGTCAAGTTTCAAGGCTCACAGGGTCAAGTTGCACAGTCAAAAACCCTAATTGCTTCACAATCAACTATAGGGGCAAAAATGGTCATTTGGCAGTCAAAAGTCAAAAAAATTTGTCAACATATTATTTTGAACCCAAAATCATCATTTGGTCAAATCTTGACCATGATTTCACAAGAATGGCTCAAAAATCATCGAGATGCAAAAGTTTCTATTTTTGGACAGCTGAAAAGTCAACTGTAACTTGACCAAGGCATAACTTTTTCATGGTTCATCAGAAAAATCCCATCCAATGCTCATTTTGAAGGGGAGGACATTTCCTACAACTCATCTTCACATTCCAAGTCCAAGAAATTCTCTCACAAAAAGTTATCAATTTCAACATTATAGGTCATTTTCAAAAGTCAACAAAAAGGCACTTTAAGTCAAAGACCATAACTTGAGATTGGTAAATCAAAATGACATGGGACCAAATGCATTGGTTAGAGGACCTCAAGACCTTTCCAAAGTGTCCAAGAACATGTTCATATGATCAAAATTGAGCAAGATGTGCATTGGAGAAGTTGGGAAATTTTTGTGAAATGGCAAAAGTCAACTATCCTTGAAACTTCAATTTTTGACAAAAGGGCCCACTTTTTTCACTTGGTTCAGCCTTGTCATGCCACCCACGTGTCCCATGATCAATTTCAAGATTAAACATTAATTTTTCTATTTTTATTTAATTTTATTTGATTTAATTCATTTTAAATCCATAAAATTCAAATAAAATCAAAAAAAAATTAATTCAATGATATCTTGTGGTTTGAATGACTTTGATGCATCATAATACACCTACCAAATTCGTGCCAAGCCCATTTTAGGCAGGAAAATTCAAATTTGAACAAACATGGCAAGTTCTTTTAATGGTGGTAAAGAGGAAATCCAAAACATCATTGCATTGGTTAAAGGCTCTTAATATTGACTGATTCTGATTCATACACATATATGCAAGCCTTGCAGACCTTAAGCACGATCTGGAGACCCCTGAAACAGCAAAACCAAATTCAAAAAACTTGAAGAAAAGTCACAAACTGAAATTAATCTTCCAATACAATTCAAACACTTTCTTTGATCCAAACACATTCCCAACACTCCCAAGAACGATTTGCAATCATAAACAAGCCCCAACACCCCAGAAAACGCCCCACACGAACTCACGGTTTGCATATTTGTCTCACAATCATAATTCATTATACATGCATCATTGATGAAATTTTTTGTGTGACTTATATTTCTAACACTCTTCTGAAGCTAATGGTACAAGTCAATTGCGTTATAATGCCCGGAATTGCAAAACACCATTGAAGAAACCTAGGGTTTCAGAGCTTTCAATTTAGGGCTTTTCACATACTGTAAAATTAGAACCTCCAAGACCCATGGTTGAACTCAGAAGGACGAGACAAACACAACCCAACCCTCGCGCCCAATTTATCTTGCACCTACGCCTATTCGCTATTTTTCAATGTTGCAGGTTGTGGGGGTTTAAAACCCCCGCTATCTAACTCTATTTCTTGCTGTTTCAGGGAAGAAGACGGTGACGTGCTTGCACCTGGTTGGTCCGTTCAAAAAAGGCGCGCGCGTTTTATGTTTTCAAACTTAGCATTTTGTTAATCAATATAATAATTCCTCTCTAGTTAAATGACAATTGAAGCGCATAGTTGGATTGGTTAATGGGAACGTACAAAATGCCTTGGGACCTGGGTTCGATTCCCAGGTCCCCCATATAATTGTTCATATTTTTCCTAATATATTCTCATGCAGCGTTTTTCCAGGAGTTCACCGTATGACCTCACAAATCCACACGCCAAGTGTCTCCAAGGGCAGATCCAAAGGCCAGGGATGGCTCCACACCATGTTCCAAGTCAATGAGCATGCACATGATTCCAGAAGTCAACGTGGCTTTGTGCAAATGGGCCTCAGATTCCAATTTTCACCTCCATATTGGGCCCAGACCCCCTCCCTTGGTTTATTCTTTTCCTTTTCCTTTTTATATTTTCTAATTTAGTTATTAATTTTTTTTATATTATTATTATCACCAAAATTAACCAATTAATATTTTTCATAAAAAATCAAAAAAGAACTAATATTATTATTATTATTAATTTCATGTTATTTTTGTAAATAAAATACTAATAAATAAAATAGTTTAATTAGGTCAATTTTAATCCCTTTTTTCTTTACAATAAATAAAAATAATTTAGAATTAGGTTAACCTTTAATTTTATTTCTTTTATTTTATTTTCATTAAAAAAACATAAAAACACAAAAATATTTTTCTTTTAATTAATTAATTAGTTATTAGTTTTAATTTCTTTAATCACAAAAAGGACAAAAAATTCAATTTCTTTTTCAAAAGGGTCAAAACCCTTAGGACATTCCCGATTAATTTTTTATTCGCGCGCATTTATTTATTTTGATTATTTATGTAACTGTTTCCGGATATGTAATAGTAATTAGGATTTTATTGCTTACTTTAATCTTCTGCATTTACTTTTCAAAAACGGGTTTTTGTTTTTGGCGATGTATAGACCCGCGCCTTGTAATAGCGTAGAATTTATATTTCCGCAATTTATTTTCCGCACTCCTAACTGTTAACAATGCATGAAAGAATGTATGTAAATAAAATCAATTCGTAGCTCACAAATAACATACAAGATAAACTTAACAAAAAAACAACACACAAAGCACATGCCACTCCTAGGGTACGCCTCACTGGTTGCCTTGAACGTGGTCATCAAGTACAGGGTGTCTTAGAGGTCGCCCTTTGTCTAAAGATCCAGTTGCCTCGAAACGGTTGCCTCGGATAAAAGGATCTAGGACATTAGGGTTACTTCTAAGGTGTCCTACCATTGCTTCGGTGACCACACATGTCCCTTAATCGAATTGACCCGAATACCTCCAACGATGGTGCTACCTACCTCTCAATGGTGGGATAGCACTATCTAAAGGACTCTTACACAGCCTAATTCCTTAGAGTAGGTAGATTCTCTTAAGTACTTGCTCTTTTCAAAACAAACAAAAATACTTTTCACACTTCACACTTTCTAAAAGTTTTCAAACAAATTTTTCATACACTCTTGAGGACTGATACAAGAGTTACTTAGAAATCTTTCAAACGAAACTTTTTCAAAACCCACACACACTTGAAAAGCAAACAAATTTTGAAAACATAAGAGCAAGTACCTAAGAGCCCGTGGATAACCACAGATAGAAAGGGTGCTAACACCTTCCCTTTCTATAAATCTACCTCCCGAATCGAGAAACATCTCGAATAAGGAATTTTGCTGTGCTTTTGTCCTTTCCATGTTGGAGAACATAAAAGACGGTGGCGACTCTTGCTTACCGCGACATTTCACAAACCAGCTTAAGAAACAGTCAGTTCTATTTCCACCGATCACAACTATCGTCCAATTGATACTCCTATGGATCCCAACGTCAAGCTTCTTATGGGTCAGGGGGAGTTATTGAAAGACCCGGGAAGATATCAATGTCTAGTGGGTAGACTCGATTATATTACCGTCACTAGATCGAATATTACTTTTGCAGTGAGTATTGTGAGCCAATTCCTTGATTCTCCTTGTGATACTCATTCGAATGCAGTTATTCAGATTCTCAATATATAAAGAATGCACCAAGAAAAGGCATATTATATGAAGATAAGGGTGATGCTAAAATCACTTGTTATTCAGATGTAGATTGGGCAGGATCACTGTCGGATAAGAGATCTACTTCTGGATATTGTGTTCTTATTGGGGGAAATATGATATCATTGAGTAGCAAGAAACAAAACACAATTGCACTATCTAGTGCTAAAGCTGAATATCGGGCTATAGCAGCAGCCTCAAAAGAACTTGCATGGCTTAATAATTTGCTCTCAGAACTTAGGTTCAGTTACCTTCAGACTATAAAACTCATATGCGACAATCAAGTGGCACTCCACATTGAGTCCAATCCGATTTTCCATGAACGGACCAAACACATAGAAATAGATTATCAATATGTAAGAGACAATGTACTTTCAGGAGAAATAACCACAAAAGTTTTCAAATCTGAAGATCAATTGGATGATATGTTTATCAAGTCTCTCAAGAGTTCTCGAGTGGATTATATTTGTAACAAGCTCGGGTCATACAATATATACAATCCTGCTTGAAGGGGAGTATTAAGAATATGTTATCAATCAGTATTGATTGATATTCAATTAGTCATAATTGTAATTGATATTATTTCCTATTGTATATTATCTATTTGCATACAAATATACATCATGTGTGATCGTATTCGACACACAGAGATACAATCTCAATCAGTACAACACAAGAATCTTACCGGATTACGTGGCTATTATGTTGAAGGACGGGAAAGGTTAATTATGTATGATTATATACCAAATTCTAACTTATCCTTCCATCTTCATGGACCACAATCAGCAAATTATCTTCATGATTGGAGTCGTCGAATGAATATTGCTATTGGATGTGCTGATGGAATTGTGTGAGTACTACTAACTTCTTTTTTTCGAAATTTGGACTCTCTAAACTTTAGCAGAAAATCTCTCTTTAAATTTGCTTTAGACCTCACTTAATTTAGTTAATTATTAAATTCTAGATTCCTTCACCACTAAGCAATGCCTCGTATCGTCCATATGGATATCAAACCAAGTAGTGTGTTGTTGAATTTGGATTTCCAAGCCTTAATTTCTGGTTTCAGGTTTGCTACGATAATCACTGATGGGGAAACACAAGTGACTAGAGATGTTGTTAAAGGTACCATATGCTACCTCGCACCAGGATTTATGTCCGGTAAAGTAAATGAAAGTTGTGATGTTTATAGCTTTGGTATCCTCCTTCACGAGCTAGCTAGTGGAAGAAAACCAAGTGTAGAGTTTGTGAGAAGTAATTTAGTGAAATTATTTATCCAAGACTAAAGGGAAATCATGTGGAAGAAGAACTTAAAAGAGTTATTGTTGTTGGATTGATGTGTGTGTTGGTGCAAGGTAATGGAAGGAGAGATAAAGAATGAACAATGAATGATAACAAAGAGGACTACTTCTTAATATTCAAATAGAGGAATGAATTTGGGATACAATATTGATAGTCTAGGTAGCATATTTATACTAGAAATTGAAAATGCCAAAAGGCCCTAATAAAGAGTAAGTATTGGGAATTGTGGACATTAAATAAATTACATTTCCAATACCATCCCTTAATTTAGATAATCTATCAGAAGCTAACAACACCAATTTCATCTCTTAAGCAAAGAAATTGATTTGTTTTAACTGCCTTTGTCAGAAGATCTGCAAGTTGTTTCTGAGTGCTACAGTGCAGAACTTCTAACACTCCTTTCTGAACTTGATTTCTGAGAAAGTGATACTTCGTCTCAATGTGCTTGCTTCTTCCATGTAGCACTGGATTCTTGGCAAGATCAATTGTAGACTTATTATCAATCATCAGCTTCAGAGGTTCCTCAACCTCAACCTTTAAATCATGCAGGAGATTCAGAAGCCAAACTGCTTGACAAGCAGCTACAGCACCTGCGATATACTCAGCTTCACATGTTGACAGAGCTACAACAAGCTGTTTCTTGGAACTCCAGGAAATGGGACCTCCCAGAAATTTAAACAAGTATCCAGAGGTACTTCTCCTGTCCACTCTGTCTCCGCACCAGTCAGAATCAGAATAACTTACTAATTCTGACTTTGTCTTTCTTTCAGAAGGAAACAACACTCCATATTTCAGAGTTCCCTTAATATATCTCAGAATTCTGACAGCAGCTTGGAAATGAGACCACTTGGGATTACTCATGAATCTGCTGACCAATCCAACTGCATAACAAATGTCAGGTCTAGTATTACATAAATACCTTAGAGAGCCAACCAGTTGTTTGAAGGTTGTAGAATCAACAGAATCACCATCAGAGTCAGAATCCAATTTTTGATTGGTTTTTGATGGTGTCACATCAACTTTGCAGTTCTGCAGCTTAAATCTCTTCAGAAGTTCTTGTTCATATTTTAACTGGTGCAGAATGATACCCTTCTTCGAGTACATAATCTCCATTCCTAGGAAATATGTCATTTTTCCTAGATTTGTCATCTCGAACTCATTCATCAGAACTTCCTTGAACTTCTTTATATCTTCTGGGCAGCTACCTGTTAGCAAGATGTCATCAACATAGAGACACACCAGAATCATATTGCTATCAGAGTGTTGTACATAAACTCCATATTCCATCTCACACTTCTGAAACCCCTGCTTCTTGAAAAATGAATCAATTTTCAGATTCCAAGCTCTAGGCGCTTGCTTTAGTCCATACAGAGCCTTATTTAACCTGTATACCATCCCTTCCTGATTCTTTTTCACAAATCCAGGAGGTTGTGACACGTAAAGTTCTTCCTGTAATGGACCATTCAGAAATGCTAACTTCACATCCAGGTGCATTAAAGGCCAGTTTCTGTTTGCAGCTAAAGCAATCACCAGTCTGATTGTTTCATGCCTAGCTACAGGTGCAAACACCTCAAAATAATCTAGCCCAGGTTTCTGAAGAAAACCTCTAGCTACTAGTCTAGCTTTGTGCTTGCCAACGGAACCATCTGGCTTAAGTTTCAACTTAAAAACCCATCTGATGCTGATGGCTTTTTTCTTATCTGGAAGTTTAGTCAATTTCCAAGTTTTGTTCCTTTCTATTGCCTTAAGTTCTTCTTTCATGGCATTAAGACATTCTTTCTTCTTGAGAGCTTCTTCAATGCCTACTGGTTCAGAATCTACTAACATGGCACACTTAACGACTTCTCCTTCAGAGTCAACGTCATTATCATGCAGCATGTCAAAATCTGCAAACCTTCTGGGTTTTTGTCTGATTCTCTGTGGTCTTTGAGCTTGTTCTGAAGCTGCACCATAACTACTACTTTCAGAGTTACCACCTTCAGAGTTTTCCCTTCCAGAACTATGATTACCACCAGATTCTGGATCATCATCAGTATCTGGATCATCTTCTTCTAACTCATCTTTAGAATCTTCAGGATCTTTAGAATCAGATTCATCTTCTGATCTTTCTAAAACATCTTCAGAGGATAACTCTGGTGTTGGCACTACACCAGAATCAGATTGAGATTTGTTCCAATCCCATGCTTCAGACTCTTTCACCACAACGTCTCTGCTGACTTCAACTTTATTAGTTTCTGGACAATAAAGCTTATACGCACCTGTACTGTGGTACCCCACCAGCAACATTATTTTGCTTCTATCATCCAGTTTTTGTCTTCTAGCTTCTGGAACGTGTTTGTAACAGACAGAGCCAAACACCTTCAGATGACTGACACTCTGCTTATCTCCAGTCCATTTCTCTAAAGGAACAACTTCCTTCAGTTTCTTCGTTGGACACTTGTTCAGAATGTATGCTGATGTGGCAACAACTTTTCCCCATAGCACGTGAGGTAGCTTTTTCTCTTTCAGCATGCTTCTGGTCATATCAAGCAGAGTTCTGTTTCTTCTTTCAGCAAGACCGTTGTGCTGAGGAGTATATGGAGCAGTAACCTCATGTTCTATTCCACTTTCCTCACAAAACTTCTGAAACACTGTAGAGTTATACTCACCTCCACCATCTGTTCTCAGAATTTTTAACTTCTGACCACTCTGCTTCTCAGCCTTCACCTTGAATTTCTGGAACTCAGTAAACACTTCATGTTTGAACTTGATAAGTGTTACCCATGTCATTCTTGTGAACTCATCCACAAAAGACACAAAGTAATTGTTTCCTCCAAGTGAAGGTACTGGAAATGGTCCACACACATCAGAATGTACTACTCCCAGAGCATGTTTCGCTCTGGGGGCTACTTCTGATGTAAATGGCAATCTAGGTTGCTTACCTTTCATGCATATCTCACATGACTTCTCAGGCTTCACAATTTTCGAAATACCACGTACGAGCTTCTTAGAACATAGATGCCATAAGCTTCTATAGTTTAAGTGCCCTAACCTCTTATGCCACAACTTACTGTTACTTTCAGCACCTTCTGCACTAAGGCACGTTGCTTCAGCTGTTTCTACATTCACCTTGAATGTTTTGTTGCCTCCTTGTTCAGATTTCATAATTAACTTCTGATTGGAATCATACAACGTCAGAAGATTGTTTTTCATAACAACTGAAAAACCTTTCTCAATCAGCTGACCTACACTCATCAGATTGCTTTTAATACCAGGAACATACCAGACGTCTTTGATCAGAATGTCTTTCCCATTCTTCACTCTAATTCTGACATCTCCCATACATTCTGCATTAAGATACTTATCGTCAGCACATCTGATCTTTGTACTCCTTCTGGAGTCAAAGTCTGTTAGCCATTGTTTGTTTCCAGTTAAATGATTTGAGCAGCCAGTGTCCATATACCACCAATCTTCTGAGCATTTTCCATCAGAGTCAGAGGCCATTAGCAGTACAGGTTCATCATCAGAGTTTCTCTTAGCCATATATGCTTCTTCTGATTTCCTATCCCTGTTTGACCTACAATCTCTGGCAAAATGGCCCAATTGTTTACAGGAGTAACATTGAACCTTCCTTTTGCCATACCTCTCTTTTCCTTTATGATACTTCTTATCATCAGAAGTTGAGGCTTCTGACTTATGGAATCTATCACCATGTTTATTCTGCTTCTGGTCTTTCTTGACAAAAGATGTTAGAACAAAGTTTGAATCTACTACCCTATATTTAAGTTTTGATGATAACAAAGTGAAAAGATACATTATTTATATGATTCATGTATGAACTATCTGCTGCCTAAATTATTAAGTTCTGATTTGCAAATACTCTGATTGATATAAGCAAGATCACATCTAATCAGCATCAGAAATTTGGTTTCTGACATCAGCATCAGAAGTTGCCATACCAGAATATCAGAATCAGATGATCAACTCACGTATATGCTGAAGACTGATGAACAAGACTGCGCTCAATACTCTGATAAAGAAACACAACAGTTCATCAGCAGCTAAGCAGAGTCAGAATGAGCCAAGCCAGAACTTGCATTAAGTAAGCAACGGTATTGTGCATTGAAAGCAAATTAATACCAACGGCCTCATTCCAGACAAGATCTGCTCGATAAGGAAAGTTTGTTATTAGCATTGAATCAAGAATATTGCTCCAACGTTCATCATCTCAGTGCTATATAAACAAGACTTTGAAGATTGAATTGGCTAATGCTCTCCAAATCTTTACACGCATAAAAGCTGATCAAAATCTTCCTTCTCTCAGTTTTGCTAAACACTACACATTCTGATATTCTATCATTGTTTAGCAATCTAGTTTCTAAGCTTTAAGTTGTGTATACATCACAGTTGTGATACAGTTTTGTAGAAAACATTCACACACTTAGATTTATCTTCTTTGTAAGAAAGTGTTTCCTTGACAAACCGGGTTGTGGTTTGCATCAAGAAGGCTTTAGCAGTTGTTAAAGCAGTCTATAATATTCAGTTGAATATAGTGGATTAAGACCTCGTTGGAGAGAGGCGAAATCACCTTGACGGGTGGACTGGAGTAGTTTGAGATCAAACGAACCAGGATAAAAATATCTTGTTCATTGCATTAGATTTCAGTTTTACAATTCAACCCCCCCTTCTTGTGTTTTTCACTACTTCAATTGGCATCAGAGCGCTTGGTTCTGAGCTAAAACACTTAATCGTGTCAGTACAAGATCCAGCATCAGAAAAACACAATGGCAAGAAACAATTCTCACATCAGCAATGACAACAATGAGGACAGAGACAGATTCAGCGGCAAACCTCCAGTCTTTGATGGAGAAAACTTTGATTACTGGAAAGACAGAATTGAAAGCTTCTTTCTGGCACATGATGCTGATCTGTGGGATATGGTGACAGATGGATACACGCACCCTGTGAATGCAAGCGGTTAGAAGATTGATAGAAAAACAATGTCTGACCAACAAAAGCGTGACTTCAAGAATCACCACAAGGCCAGAACCATCCTCCTCAGCGCCATCTCCTATACTGAGTATGAAAAGATCTCCAACAGAGACACATCAAAGAATATTTTTGACTCACTCAGAATGACGCATGAGGGCAACGTTTAGGTCAAAGAAACTAAAGCTCTGGCGCTCATTCAGAAGTATGAGGCGTTCAAAATGGAAGAATCTGAATCCATTGAAACAATGTTCTCAAGATTCCAGATTCTGGTAGCTGGTCTCAAGGTTCTGGACAAAGGATACTCTACTGCTGACCATGTCAAGAAAATCATCAGAAGTTTACCCAAGCAGTGGAGACCTATGGTTACAGCTCTGAAGCTAGCTAAAGATCTCAACAAAATCACTCTGGAGGAACTTATCAGCTCCCTCAGAAGTCATGAGATAGAGCTAGAAGCTGACGAGCCTCAGAAGCAAGGTAAGCCTTTAGCATTAAAATCTAACAAAAAATTTGAGTCTAAAGTTTTGCAGGCAGTTGAAGAAACATCTGATGGATCCTCATCAGAAGAAGACGAACTCTCCCTCCTCTCCAGAAGAGTAAATCAATTGTGGAAGCAAAGACAAAGGAAGTTCAGGAATCCCAGAAGATCTGATCAGAACGAGTCTTCTTCCAGATACAGAAGGACAGATTCTTCCTCTGGATACAGAAGATCTGAAGGCTCCTCCAGTAGCAAAAAGCCAAACACCAAGGACATCATCTGCTATGAGTGTAATGAGCAAGGACACTATAAGAGTGACTGCCCAAAGCTTCAGAGGGAAAAGCCCAAAAAGAAGTTTGGAAGAGAGAAGAAGAAAAGTCTCATGGCCACATGGGATAACTCCGACTCGTCTGAAGCTGACTCAGAATCAGATGATGAGAGGGCAAACATAGCTCTCATGGCTAACATCTCAGAAGACAGTGAAGCTTCTAAATCAGACTCAGAATCAGATACTGAAGAGGTATTTCCTAACTTTGCTGTTAACTTTACAAAGGATGAACTTGCTGAAAGCCTTAATGAGATTCTGGAACGGTATCAGCAAATTAGAGTTAAATTCAGAGACCTGAAAAGGAATCTTGAATCTGACTCTAATAAGACTGAGAGTCTCAAATTGGAGAATTCTGAGCTGAGAAATAAGATTTCAAAATTAGAAAACACTTTACAAAACTCTCAGAAGGAACCAATTTCTGAAACTCCCAGCAACGCTGATGAGATCATCAAGGAGTATGATCACAGTTTCCAGAAGTTCCTCGTTAAAAGCATAGATAGAAGCAAAATGGCTTCAATGATCTATGGAGTTAGCAGAAACGGCAGGAAAGGAATAGGATACCAAGGTAAGGTTCCTACACCAAAGAATGTCATGGACTTAACCATTAAACACACTCCTCTGAATTCACATTTTGTGTATGGTCACACACATGATATTAAATACACTAGCAGTAAGCACTCTGTGAAACCAAAATTCAATCAGAGTTTTGGTAAAACTAACAAATCAGGACCCAAGAAAATCTGGGTACCTAAGGATAAAATAATACATGTTGCAGATATCTTTAGCAGCAAGTCAGAAACACCAGTCATGGTACCTGGACTCTGGCTGCTCACGACACATTACGGGAAGAAGGCATATGTTCCAAAGCCTGGAACTTAAGCCTAGAGGCCACGTTGGCTTTGGAGGCAATCAGAGGGGAAAGATAATTGGCTCTGGAACTGTAGGTAATGGAAATCTTCCCTCTATTAATAATGTTCTGCTAGTAGATGGATTGATGCATAATCTGTTATCCATAAGTCAATTAAGTGATAACGGTTATGATATAATCTTTAATCAAAAATCATGTAAAGCTGTTAGTCAGAAAGATGGGACTATCCTGTTTAATGGTAAGAGGAAAAACAACATTTACAAAATCAAACTTTCTGAACTAAAGAGTCAGAATGTAAAATGCCTTCTGTCTGTTAACAACGAGCAGTGGATCTGGCACAGAAGATTGGGGCATGTTAGTATGAGAAGAATATCTCAGATTAACAAACTCAATCTGGTCAGAGGACTTCCTAATTTGAAGTTCAATTCAGATGCTCTGTGTGAAGCACGTCAGAAAGGCAAGTTTGCAAAACCTTCTTTTAAATCCAAAAATGTTGTTTCTACCTCTAAGCCATTAGAACTTCTGCACATTGACTTATTTGGACCAGTTAAAACTGCTTCAGTCAGTGGTAAGAAGTATGGGTTAGTAATCGTAGATGACTATAGCAGATGGACATGGGTAAAGTTCTTAAGACACAAGGACGAGTCACACTCTGTGTTTGTTACCTTCTGTAACCAAGTTCAGAATGAAAAGTATCTTAGAATCGTTAAAGTCAAAAGTGATCATGGTGGAGAATTTGAAAACAAAGATTTTGAGTCATTCTTTAATGACAAAGGCATTCTGCATGATTTCTCTTGTCCTAGAACTCCCCAACAAAATGGAGTTGTAGAACGAAAGAACAGAACATTGCAAGAAATGGCCAGAACCATGATCAATGAGACAAACGTTGCTAAGACCTTCTGGGCAGAGGCAATAAACACAGCGTGCTACATTCAGAATAGAATCTCAATAAGACCTATTCTGGAAAAGACTCCATATGAATTGTGGAAGAACAGAAAGCCCAACATTTCATATTTTCTTCCATTTGGATGTACTTGCTTTATATTAAATACAAAGAATTATTTGAACAAGTTTGACTCTAAAGCACAGAAGTGTATTATGTTAGGATACTCTGAACGCTCAAGAGGGTACAGAGTATACAATACAGAAACACAGATTGTGGAAGAATCAATCAGTGTTCGTTTTGATGATAAGCTTGACTCTGAAAAGTCAAAGCAGAATGAAGTTTTTGCAGGTATGGAAATTGAATTTACAGGTTCTGAAGACAAGTCATCAGAAGCTCTCAACACAGACACTCCTTCAACGTCTGAAAGGAGCACTGCTAGAAATCCTACAACAGCTGCTGATCAACCTCAGAAGAGATTACCCAGAAGCAGCTTGGATCACCCAGAAGAGACTATCTTAGGAAGAAAGGAAGATCCAATCAGAACAAGAGCAAGCTTCAGAAACTCTGAAGAAACTCTCATGGGACTTGTGTCTCTGATTGAACCCTCTTCTATTGATGAAGCACTTCTGGATAATGACTGGATTCTGGCAATGCAAGAAGAGCTGAATCAATTCACCAGAAACGACGTATGGGATCTCGTTCCCAGACCAAAAGGATTCAACGTCATTGGAACAAGATGGGTGTTCAGAAACAAGCTAAATGAACAAGGTGAAGTCATCAGAAACAAGGCACGACTGGTTGCACAAGGTTATAGTCAGCAAGAGGGGATAGACTATACAGAAACCTTTGCCCCAGTCGCCAGGTTAGAATCTATCAGACTTTTAATTTCATTTGCTGTTAATAGAGGCATCACTCTGTATCAGATGGATGTCAAACGTGCATTCTTAAATGGTTATATAGAAGAAGAAGTCTATGTACACCAACCCCCTGGTTTTGAAAATACAAAACATCCAGAACATGTTTTCAAACTAAAGAAGTCACTATATGGTCTGAAACAAGCTCCCGGAGCTTGGTATGAAAGGCTAAGTAACTTTCTATTAGAAAATGAATTCACCAGAGGGAAAGTGGACACTACTCTATTCTGTAAATCAGTTAAGAATGACATCTTAGTCTGTCAAATTTATGTTGATGATATTATTTTTGGTTCTACTAATCCTTCTCTTGGAAGAAAATTTGCTAAGTGTATGCAGGCAGAATTTGAGATGAGCCTCATGGGAGAACTAAAATTCTTTCTAGGAATTCAGATCAATCAAACTCCAGAGGGAACTTACATTCATCAGAGCAAATACATCAGAGAACTTCTGAAGAAATTTGACCTCTCAGAATGTAAGCCATCAAAGATTCCAATGCATCCCACGTGCATTCTGGAAAGAGAAGAGGTAAGCAAAAATGTAGAACAGAAAGTCTACAGAGGTATGATTGGTTCTCTCCTCTATCTGACTGCTTCAAGACCTGACATATTATTCAGTGTTTGTATCTGTGCTAGATTCCAATCAGATCCTAGAGAATCTCACTTAACAGTTGTTAAGCGAATTTTCAAGTATCTGAAAGGTACTACTAATCTGGGTTTGTTTTATAGAAAATCTAGTGATTACAGCTTAGTAGGCTACTGCGATGCTGATTTTGCTGGAGACAGAGTGGAACGTAAAAGTACTTCTGGAAGCTGCCAATTTCTGGGAGAAAATCTGATCTCTTGGTCCAGCAAAAGGCAATCAACAATTGCACTATCAACAGCAGAAGCTGAGTACATAGCAGCAGCAGGATGTAGCACACAAATGCTCTGGATGAAAAGTCAGCTTGAAGACTTCCAGATTTTTGAGAGTAACATTCCTATACTCTGTGATAATACTTCTGCTATTTGCTTAAGTAAGAATCCCATTTTACATTCTAGAGCTAAGCATATAGAAATAAAACATCACTTCATTAGGGACTATATTCAGAAAGGAATTTTGAACTTAAAATTTATAGATACAGACCATCAATGGGCTGATATCTTTACTAAACCCCTTTCAGAAGATAGGTTTAATTTCATTCTGAAACATTTCAGCATGAAAGTCTGTCCAGAGTGAAAATGTTTTAATTCCATATATTTACCTTCAGAATGTAATTGTTTTACTGTGAACTTCTGATCAATCTTCTTTCAGAAAGATAGAACATGCAGATTGTATCAGATGCAAGTCTAAAGATCTGAGAGTCTAAGCTCAAAGACAGACGTGCTGATCACTACATCAAACAAGTGTCATCCAATCATCAGCAAATCTCTGAAGCAGAACGCGTGCACGCTTCTGAGAAGGCAAAGCACTGATTGGGTGCATTGAGACACATGTCTGGTAACCGTTTCTAAGTATCTTTCTCAAATCCCCCAAAATCAGCAAGCATTTAATGAAAAGTAATCATGCTTTTAAAATGCAATCATGATTTTTCTCTTTCTTAAAAACGTTTATCTTTTCAAAATATTTTGAAACTCTATTTAAACACATTAACCTCTCATTCCAATTCTTTACAGTTTCTCACTAATACTCAAGCATTCTCTGCATTTTTCTGTGTTCATCTCTTGCAAAACCTCTTTTTCTCAGTTTCTTCTCAAAATCCTTTTAGTGTGAACATGGCAACCTCCAGCAATGCTTCTGCAGGTCCTCAGAAGAAAGCATCATCTGAGCAGTATCAAGTGCCATTCAGAACACTCCTCACTCCTGTGAAGAATCTTGAAGTGTTATCTGAATTGATCATTGATTTTGGAAGCTTGAAGGAGAACGGTTTTGACCTAACTGAAGAAGTTAGGGCACAGAAATGGGAAAGGTATTTTGACAGGTTGGTTGGACCAACATTCCCTATGCTAGTTAAGGAATTCTGGATTCATGCCAAGGCTTCAACACATCTAGTCACCTCCTTCGTTATGGGGAAGAAGATTGTGATCACTGAGGATCACATTGCAAGGTTAATCGGTTACAGTGGCGGTGGCGTCCGCTGTGTGGATATGGCTGAGAGATGTGCTGACGTGGGCGTGATAGCAGCAAGGATTTTCACCCATGGGGTGCCCAGCAGCAAGATCAAAGATCTGAAGGATCATTACAGAGTTTGGGCTAAGATAATTCTGGGGTGCTTCAACCATAGGAAGCCAACTAGTTCACCTGATTACATAAATGTGGATCAGTAGTTTCTGATCTACTTTATTGATCAGAAGGTAAAAATCAACTTGGCTCATTTTCTGTTCAACCACCTCAGAATAAGTGTGAAGGAAACCAGGGAAGAAGAAAGAACAAAGAGGGATTGGATACCCTTTGGAAGGTTGATATCAGATATTCTGACAGAGAATAGGCTGATAGAGCATCTGATAGAAGCTCAAGAGCTAAGCACCATTGAACCAACAGTTGGGAAACCTATGAACGCGAAGAACTTGAAGAAAATGAAGTTGATAGAGAATATCCAAAAGGAACCCAGAGCTACTCCTATTGCTGATATCACCAGCAGAAGAGTTCCTCTGAGTGACTTTCCTTTATTTTCTGAGATAGAATCTAAACCAGAGGTGGTTCTCAGATATTTAGATGCGTGCAAGGCAGATGGTACAGATCCAAATCTGATTATCAAAGCTCTGCATCAACCTCAACAAGAAGTGACTCTGAAGAAGACGAAGAAGAGGAAGGCACCTTCAGAAGGATCATCCCAGCAGACACCCAAGAAAAGAGGTAATTTATCTGCTGCTTCTGTTTTAAATTCTTCTACCATTCCAGCATCTATTCCTCCTCAAACCTCTCATAGAATCTCAATCTCCATCCCAACAATAGATGAAACTGTACCAGAAGATGACCCTTCTGAGGCATTAAAACTCAGAAGACCCAGAACCAAACATCCCAAACCAACAATCTCAACAACATCAGCTATTAACCAAGTGATGTCTGACATTGATCAACACACTTCTGATCACTCCACCAATCCAAACTCTGAACCATAAATTGTCCCTCCTCCACAACCAGAACAACAACAACCTCTCTCATCAATTCCTGAAGAACCCCTTATCCCTGAACAACCAGAAATTCCAACAACTTCTCCTCAACCAGCAATTCATTCTCCCTCTCCTCAACCAGAAATTCATCCACCATCACCTCAACCTGAGTTTCATCACTCTGAAACTCCTTCTCCTCAACCATCTGAACCTCATTCACCACAACCATCACCTCTGGAAATCCAGCTGCCAGGTGGAACAACAATCACCTTGGCACAGTTGCCATCCTCACCAGAATCTACACCACCAAATACTCCCAAAACACCAACCAGTCCAATCATAATCTCTGATTCTCCCACTCCATCTCCAAAACAAACAGCTGCCAAGCAAACCACCAAAAACCCCAGCAGGACCTTCATAGACTTAACCAGTCTTGACCGTCTTGCTGATATGAAACATAAAATAGCCATCCCTAAACCAAAACAACCAGATGTTGGCTCTGGTATTATGAATTTTGAAACAGGTGTGCAGCAATGGATTGCTTCTTTGAAGCAAGTCTGTCCTGGAATGATTGACCCAGCTGCCTCTGACCAGCTCTGGTCACAATTCAGACTTTGGGTACGTGCTGAAGCCCTCAAGTTGCAGGATATCAACTATGAGCAGGCACAACAGAACTTCAGCAAGCTGCTGAAGGAAGTTGACAGTATGCTGCCTCAGGAAGTTGTGCTCCCTCTGGATAGTGAACCTTGGTCTGAGAAACAGCAAGTTTCAAAGGTGCAACCAGAAGAAGACAAGACCATTCAAGCTGAAGCAAGTCAAGCAGAAGATGTTGCAGAAAGCTCTCAGAAGCTTCCTGCTTCTGATGTTTCTCAAGCTGCCTTGGACAGGCAGACTCTGGAAGAACTAAAGCTGAATGACATGCGTCTGCAGCAGAGGATGGATGAAAACGACCAGAAGATGAAAGAAAGAATGGATGTGCAGGATAGCAAGATTGACACTGTTGTCAGCATGGTGCACAAGCAGAATGAGACTGCTGACCAGATCAAAGCCATGCTGGAGAACCTGTTCACACGCTTGCCTCCTCAACCTTAGTCTTTTTTCATTCATGTCTTTTTCATGTTTTCTTTGATTTTCTGATGTACTATTTGAATATGTTTTGTACTATTTTCATGTTTTGATTCTGAACCTTTCAATATGACAAGTTTTTCTGATCTTAATTGTTTTAGCACTCACCTACACTTTTTGATTGCTGACAAAAAGGGGGAGAACAAGAATGATATTTTAAACAATAACGGTTAACTAAGACAGAAATTCTCAAACATTCTAACTCTATTACTTGAAAATGTTTTTTCTGTTTTGCTTAAAGTCTACAGGTACAAGGAAGCTCCTAGACACTCTGAAGACTAAAAGATATGAAGCTCTGATCCGCTCTGATACTCTGATCCAAAGCAAAGCTCTGACAAGAAAAGCTCTGATACGCTGATCTGAAGCTCTGCTCTGATATGCTGATCCAAAGCTTCTGATAGTCAAAGACTCTGATACTCTGATGTTCAAAGAAAGGCAAAAAGATCTGATCCTGAAGAACACTTGTAATCAAAGGGAAGTAATAAACTCAGGGGGAGTATCTCTCAACTCTGATATCTTTTAATCTCTCATCTTTGATAAACTCTTACTCTGATGCATCTATCTGATACCTTTTCACGTTATTTTCATTTAAAAAATATCTAGTTTTTGTCATCATCAAAAAGGGGGAGATTGTTAGAACAAAGTTTGAATCTACTACCCTATATTTAAGTTTTGATGATAACAAAGTGAAAAGATACATTATTTATATGATTCATGTATGAACTATCTGCTGCCTAAATTATTAAGTTCTGATTTGCAAATACTCTGATTGATATAAGCAAGATCACATCTAATCAGCATCAGAAATTTGGTTTCTGACATCAGCATCAGAAGTTGCCATACCAGAATATCAGAATCAGATGATCAACTCACGTATATGCTGAAGACTGATGAACAAGACTGCGCTCAATACTCTGATAAAGAAACACAACAGTTCATCAGCAGCTAAGCAGAGTCAGAATGAGCCAAGCCAGAACTTGCATTAAGTAAGAAACGGTACTGTGCATTGAAAGCAAATTAATACCAACGGCCTCATTCCAGACAAGATCTGCTCGATAAGGAAAGTTTGTTATTAGCATTGAATCAAGAATATTGCTCCAACGTTCATCATCTCAGTGCTATATAAACAAGACTTTGAAGATTGAATTGGCTAATGCTCTCCAAATCTTTACACGCATAAAAGCTGATCAAAATCTTCCTTCTCTCAGTTTTGCTAAACACTACACATTCTGATATTCTATCATTGTTTAGCAATCTAGTTTCTAAGCTTTAAGTTGTGTATACATCACATTTGTGATACAGTTTTGTAGAAAACATTCACACACTTAGATTTATCTTCTTTGTAAGAAAGTGTTTCCTTGACAAACCGGGTTGTGGTTTGCATCAAGAAGGCTTTAGCAGTTGTTAAAGCAGTCTGTAATATTCAGTTGAATATAGTGGATTAAGACCTCGTTGGAGAGAGGCGAAATCACCTTGACGGGTGGACTGGAGTAGTTTGAGATCAAACGAACCAGGATAAAAATATCTTGTTCATTGCATTAGATTTCAGTTTTACAATTCAACCCCCCCTTCTTGTGTTTTTCACTACTTCAAAAGAAGCCTTCAGAGCTTGCTCAGCTTCTCTCTCAGAAGTTCTCTCAGATAGACGTAACTCCTGTGCTTCTAAGCTGCTTTGTAATTCTTCTATTTTCATGGTTTCCAGATTTTTAGAATGTTCAATAGAAACAACAATGTAATCAAATTGAGGAGTGAGCGACCTCAGAATCTTCTCTATGATTACCTGTTCAGTCAGAGTTTCTCCACACGCCTTCATCTCGTTAGTGATCAGAGTCACTCTGGAGATATATTCAGAAACTTTCTCACTGCTCTTCATGTTCAGGTTCTCATATTGCTTTCGTAGGGATTGAAGCTTCACCTTCTTTACTGATGCGTCACCACCGAAACATCTCGTCAGTAAATCCCACGCCCCTTTAGACGTTGTTGAATCAGCAATCTTCTCGAACACATTTTCATCCACACACTGATGGATATAGAACAGAGCTTTCTGGTCCCTCTTTCTCATCAACCTCTCAGCAGTTCTCTGTTCTTCAGTTGCATCTGCTGCAGCTGGTACATAACCATCTGTAACCAGATCCAGAACATCTTGTGCACCGAATAGTACACGCATTTGTATCATCCACCTGTTCCAGTTTTTTCCATTAAAAACTGGAAGTTTAGTGTTCAAACTACTGTCTCCACTCATTTTAAACCTTGCACGGATTTTCAGATCTTAAACAAACTGTTTCCCAACCCACAGAATCAAAATTCTGTTCAGAATTTTGTTCAAGATTTCAACAGAAAATCAAAGAACAAAACTCAAACACACAGCTCACAACCACTCGTATTTCCCAGGAAAAACAGAACCAAAAGCTCTAGATACCAATTTGTTGGTGCAAGGTAATGGAAGAAGAGATAAAGAATGAACAATGAATGATAACAAAGAGGACTACTTCTTAATATTCAAATAGAGGAATGAATTTGGGATACAATATTTATAGCCTAGGTAGCATATTTATACTAGAAATTGAAAATGCCAAAAAGGCCCTAATAAAGAGTAAGTATTGGGAATTGTGGACATTAAATAAATTACATTTCCAATAGTGTGCTCAAGACTTATCTGAGAAGAGACCTACCGTGATTGATGTGGTAGAGCTATTGAAGGGAAAACCTAAAGCTATGTTTTCAAATAAAGAGAGCAGTAAAATGCATATAAGCTATATATTATAGTTGTATAATATTGTTTATAGTTTGTTACTCATAAGACATATAACATTGAAAGACTAATTTTCTTTGCTTAGACCAACCACTATCACAAACAATCATATTTCAATAAAGTTGAGGGAAATAGATGCATATATTACATAACTAAGCTAACTCCAAATGTTTTGAACAAACAAACATTGAAAAAACAAAGTGATCCAATGTTCCACTGTCAGCACCACGCAAACTACATTTTGAAGGCAAGAAGCAACATCTACCAACAAACTTGCCATCAGTTGGAAGTTTTTTTTGTGCCAATACGCATTAGATATAAAATTTCTCAAATTTGTGAGGACTTATGAGGATAAATGATAAATATATGACAAGAAATATAACAAAATGAAGGCACACGAGAAATCAATATTTTAACATGGAAAACACTTAAGATGAGAGTAAAAAACTATGAGTCGTTCAAACCAAAAAATAGCTCAACTATAATCAAATAAGAATACACGAGAGTTTTAAAGTTATTCACAAACTTGTGCTAACAATAGCAAAATCACAAAACAAACTGGCTTACAAATAAGAAACAAAAAGCTAAAAATTACTCAAATTTGCAGCTAGAGTGCGAAAAATGCTTCATTTGAGAGATATGGACTAATACATTATAGGTCATTTCAAAAGTCAACAAAAAGACACTTTTTGTCAAGGAAACTTACATCAAGATAAAGTCTTAAAATTCAAAAATAGTAAACATGGAGATTGTAGAGGACATCTTAAGATTTCCAAAAAGTCCAAGATCACATTCAAATGATGAAAATTGAGAGAGTTATGACTAGTGCAAGCTTGGGAATTTTGAGAAAATGCATGAAACCAAAAGTGACCAAACTTGAATTTTTGGGCTAGTGGGCTTATAGTTCAAGGTCTAGGAGTGTTCTACACTTCACATGAACCCCTGAATTACTTTATGCACCCCTTGACATCTTTATTCTATTTATTTTGATTTTTATTTATTTTAAAGTCAAAATAAATAAGATAAAAATAGGGCTTTTCTTATAAGGTTCAAGTCCACAAATATTTGACCTAATTTCAAGTTATATAATCTCGTCATTCAGACAAAGGTAGCCACGAAAACCTTGCACAAAAAGGCCTCTCCAAAATCTCAAAATTTCTAAGAACTATGACAACTTGTAAACCCTAATCTCAGCCACAGCCAGGCGAAACTAGCCTTTCCATACTCTTCCAGGAGTACTATAGGGTAAGAATAGATCATCTTCGATGATCCAAAGGGCTCAAAACAGCATTATATGCATCATCAATTTCCACCATTGCACGAATGTTTTATTTCTTTTTTCTTTGCGTTTTAATATCTACTAACCTTACTAATGTGTTTATGAGGTATCAACATGCAGGAAAATCCATCGTATGAGTCCCATGATGGCTGGATCATGAACTGCCATGTTCAAACCCATCCATGCTATTTTCCTTATACCTCTCAAACTAGCGCAAATTAGCCAAAAATGATGGTCCCATTGAACTCGCATGGGTTGATTTAGGGGGGTAGGGTCCTTTGGATCTCTGATGTTTGTTGGTTTTGCAGGTTAAAGAAAAGACCCACCGGAGAAGACGACCAGAGCTAGGGCTTCGGCGCCTCTCTTATCCATGCAGTTTGTTTATAATATAATTATTTGATTTGGCTAATGATAATGGATGTATGGTTACCCTAGTGGAAAAGGCGCGCGCGTTAAGGCGTTGTTATACCAAGGCGTGTGTTTGATCCCTGCCTTTTGGTATTTTATTTTGTTTTTCATATTTTCAGGTTTGGCATATTACAAAACGCGCTAGTTTCCATTCTTTAACACCAAAGCGCGCTTGGCGCAGTGGTGAGCTTGTTGGCTGAAAGAGCTAAGGGCGCAAGTTCAACACCCACCCAAGACAGTATTTTTTAAACCTTATTTTTTTCCACATTTTCCTTATTTTTCACTTAGAAATCCTAAATTCATAAACCATAAACCTTTTTAAACAAACTTCATTTTTCAAAATCTTTTTACAAACCATAATCAAATTAGGTTTTAGATTTTTTTGTTAATTTAATTAATAAAATTTTTTAATTAAAAATTAATTAGACTTTTAGGTTTATTCGATTAATCGTCAAAAACATTTTTCATCAAAAATCACCAAAAATATTTTTCGTTTTCCTTTCTTATTCTTACATTCTTTTCTTGCGTAGTTTATTTTCTCTTGCTTTTTTTTTATTATGCAACTGTATACAGATAGTAATAATTATAGGTTTTTTTACTTTCCGCTTTTATATTTTTGTAATTGCCCCGAAGCGATGCAATAGTCTAGGATTTATTTTTTGCCTTTACTTGCCGCACATTTACTGCTTTTTTATACTTGCTATATTATTGCTTAGTAATTAGGGCTTGTATGGAAAGACTAAAAACAAACGATAGCAACCCTAACTTCAAGATAAAATAAATGAAAACAACACACTTCGCACACTCACACCTCTAGGGTAACGTCCCTTGTCGTTTCGGAAAACAGTCATGTTCCTCGAATGTGGGGATGCTTTAGCAAAGTCCATTGATATAATGATCATAGTCCCTGGATGACTCTTCTACATTACCTTTCGGTATATGATCTAGTCCCCTAACGAAAATTGATTAAGCGTCCTTACGAGTTGCCTTTTATGACTGTACGATGAACCATGCATGTCCCTTCATATCCAACGATAGGGCTTCCTACTAACTAATGGTATGGATAGCACTATCAAAATGAGGGGGGGAATACAAGAACGACCTTGAGTAGGGTAGATGCTCATAATCGCTTGCTCACAAAGATTTTCAAAACAAAAAAAACATTTCACACTGTTGTACCCAAAAAATGTCCCCCCGTTTTCTCAATACACTTATGGCTCAAGCTTGCAAAAGTGTTGACTAGGTCAAACCACCTCCTTAACACTGAGACCCCAAATTAGGATTTTGATTTTCACAAGGACAATTGGACTTCTGATGCTTCCAATGACTTTCATGGTTTATTATAGACCTCCAAGAATGCTCATACCAATTTTCAAGTCTTGCATCTCAAAATTGCTCAGTCAATTGCTCAGTCAATTGCTTAAATGATTGAAAATCAGTTGTATTAGTTAAAAAGTCAATTGTGGTCAACTTACAGTCAAACTTGAAGATTTTTTTACTAATATCAATATTTGAATTCATATTCATAAATTTATCAAGTTTGGATCATAATTCCTCAAGAAAATTGTTCAAATCATCAAAGGGGCAAAATGGTCAAAATTAGGGTTTTGACTGAAAATGACTGATTTTTGACTTTTGACCTAATACATGATCTAATGACTTGACGCATAATCTTAAGAATTCAAGGACAAAATATTGACCTAATTTCATGGTTCAAAACATTTATCAAGATCAAACAATTGATAGATGAAATTTGGTCAACTGATGAAAAAGTCAACTGATACACCAAAAGTCAAACTTTGACTTTTTGGCCAAAATTGAGTTTCAAAAGTCAAGATTCATCAAGACATTCAAAAATATGAAGTTTGATCATCAAGAATCAAGAAAGTCAAAAGTCAATATAAAAAGTCAAACTTTTCAAGACTTAGAAAAATTTTCTAAGTGTTTTAAAACTTGATAATTTCACTACTTCATGACCTTTTTTCATCAAGATGCAAGATGATTCAAAGAAAACTTTCAACATGAAAGTTGTAGATCTAGATAAATTCTACAACTTTGTATTAGAGGGTGGATGTCCAAAAAATGCTTATATTTGAAGATATAAGTCCATGAAGTCATGACATTTTCATAAAACACTTGGTAAAATTTTTGACAAGTTTAGGCTGATTTTTTACCTAACCTCTTGACCAATTTTCACCTAGTTCCGAATTGATTTTGTCAAAATGGTCAACATGAAGGTTGTATACAATGTTTCAAGCTTTCTATAATTTCCAATAACTTGAAGAGATTATGTTTGAGCTAAGAGAATCGAAGACAAGAAGTTAGGCATCCATTCTTGAATTACAAGTCATTTTTGTGATGAACACTTGACCAAATCTCATAGCCATGTTTCATAATCTTGCTTTTCAGGCTTCTAACTTGCAACCCACTCCTTAATTAATTGTTTACGTAACATATTGAGCCATTGTCCAAGAATTTGAGTCATTATCCAAGTTGCATTTCCATTTATGGCACAAAGGCACCATTGTCATTCTTGAAAAATTGCTTTAATCACAAAGTCAATTTGTATTGAGCTTTGCACTTGTTCCTTATACACAAGCTTCATCTACAAATTCATATAAACATGTTTAAAGTTGGTAACCACTCTAGATATCCTTGTACCATGCCTTGGAAATATGTTTGTCAAGCTTGCTTCAAAAATAAGTTAAAAGTTTATATGTGATCTTTGTTTTCTGATCATTTCAAACCTCCAAACCTCTTTCTTATAAATAGAGGCCATCTTTGCAAGCCAACGGACAATTGGACAAGCCTTGAAACTCCCTCAAACTTCCTCAAACCAGAAATTGCTCTAAAAACACCATTGTTGTGTCATTTCTGCCTTTGAACATCCATCTCACAATCCCCTCGTGCATTTTCCATTTCCATCAATCATCAAGCTTCTAATACACATATAGAGACAATCCAAACACCTGCATCACAACTGTAATACAATTTTCCTCATCTTCCGTTTTCAAAAATAGTTGCTTGCAGGTTGACTTCTCCAGCACAATTCAGCCATCCTCAATCCAAAGTAAGCTTGCAATAGCTTCCTGGAGATTCAAGGAAACTAACCAGATCATTACAACACCTTGAAGGTTGCTCAAACTCAAAACACGGTCTCCATTTGCAAGGTGAGTTTTCTGAACTTCTATCTCTTCACACAAGCATCATTTGGCTTCCATTTTCAAAGATAAAATGTAGACATCATAGCTCTGAAACTAACCATGTCCTTAGAATTCATTTATGTTGCTTGAGTAGTGTGAATTTTGAGTTTTAACTTCCTAAAAAATTAGGTTAGAATTTGGTATCATTTAAAATCCGTGCTCATCTTTGATCCATTGCTTAAGTTAGTTACATATTTGAAATCGTGGTGAAATTTCTAACAAGTTTGATGTTTATAATTTCTGAAATGGTTGAGAGATGAGAAAGTTACAGAGCTCTGGTTATGACGCGAGGAAGAAGATGAAGTACAATCATGGACTTAGTTTATTTTAAGTTTATTACAACTTGTCATAATACCGGATGAAACAGTCACCCCAGTGGCAGGAAACGCGCTAAAGGCGTTACTATAAAAGGTCTTAGGTTCGAGCCCCAGTGAGACCTTTTGTTATTTTCCTAACATTTTTACCTATTCCTTTTTTCTTTGGACACACGCCTGGGCCTTTCAGATTTGGGCCCTACTTCATTTACTCACCATCACCCCCTGCTTCCTAAACAACACCACTGGCCCATTATTTTTTTATTTTAGTTCTGATTCAAACAAAAATAGATTTTGGGCCTAAATCAAAATTATTTTCTTCAAACCTATTTGTTTTCTTTTCAAACCCTCTGACTCAATATTTTTATTTTATTTTATTTTATTTTCATTTTACTTATTTATTTTAAATCAAAATCCCTAAAATATTTTTTTTCTTAATTAAATATATTTTCACATTTTATTTTATTGTTATCTTATAGGCAAAATAATAGTATTTTCTTAACAAATTAATTGCTTTTCTTATTAAACTAATTTAGACTAGGGTTTCATTTTAATTTTATCTTTAATTAAATTAAATTAGATTTTAGGTTTCTAAGTAATCAGCTTCTTTTCAAAGTAATTAGGGTAATTAACACTCTTTTCATAAAAAAACCAACCATAAAAACAATTTTCTTTTCTTTTACATTATCTTTATATTCTTGTATATTTTATTTTTTCATTACTCAATTTGGTTGTAATAGTAATTAGATTTTAATTTCTTTCATCCCCATTTGTAATTTGTATCCCCATCCCCTAAAATGATGTAATAGCATAGGACTTTAAATTTCCGCAATTTATCGCTTTCCAAATTATTGCTAGTAATTAGGGTGTGTATGGCAAGATTTTAAAACCAATCATAGACAACCCTAATTCAAAAATAATATACTTGAATCAAACACACTTTGCACACTTACACCTCTAGAGTTAACCTACACTTGTTGCCTTAGATTAAAACAGTCGTGTCCCTCGAACGTGGGATACTTTAGCAAAGACCCTCGATTACAAGATCGTAGTCCCCCGATGATCCTTCGATGTTGCCTTCGGTAAACGATTTTAGACCCTTACAACAAATTGCTAAGGTATCCTACAATGTTTCCTTCTATGACTATACGATGACCCATGTCCATCCCTTCACATCCAATAATATGGTTTCTTACTAACTAATGGTAAGATAACACTATCTAAAGGAGGATGAAAAGAACAAAGATTTCTTTTGAGTAGGTAGAACGTTTGTAGTTGCTTGCTCACAAACATTTCAAAACAAAACATCTTTCAAATACACCAAACACTTTCATGAAATATTTTCAAAAGTCAACACTTTGTATACATTCTTATAGAGACGAGAATCATTACAAAGTTTGACTAAACAAATGAACTTTTCAAAAATACTTTCAAACAATCACAAGCACATTTACCAAGCATTTCAAAGTGAGCTAGAAACTAAGAGCCCGTAGATGATTACAGATGAAAAGGGTGCTAACACCTTCCCTTTTCATAACCTACCCCCCGAACTCAAGAAAATTCTCAAAAGGTCTTTCCTGTTCTTTTCACTCTTTCCTTTATTGGATAAAAGAAAAGCCGGTGGCAACTCTTACTATCCGCAACAATTGCAATAAAACACAAAACACCCAAGTCAGTTCTCCCACCGTATTACACACACAAACACTTTTCAATAAATATTTTCGAACAAACACTTTGTACGCATTCTCGAAGACAGATACGAGAATTATTACAAATTTCAACTTTTCAAAATATTTTCAAACACACAACACAAAGCAATTTTGAAAAAAAGTGAGCTAAGAGATTAAGAGCCCGTAGATAACTACAGATAAAAATGGTGCTAACACCTTCCCTTTTCATAACCTACCCCCCGAACTCAAAATCTATCAAGGTTTTTCCTATTCTTTTCACTCTTTATTTATTGGATAAAAGAAAAGTCGGTGGCGACTCTTTCTATCTGCAACATTTACGATAAAATGAAAACCAATTCAGTTCTCCCACCGTATGACAACTACCTTAAAGCTTGCTTTAACCCATATAAACTCTTTCTCAATCTACAGATGATCTTTTTTTCCTTTAACTTGAAAACCATCAGATTTTTTCATGTAGATCTCTTCCTCCTAATCACCACGAAGGAAAGTTATTTTCACATCCCTTTTCTTAACCTCTAAATAAAGAGTAGCAGCCAGTTTTGGACTAGTCCATACAGAGCTTTACTCCAACTTTAAACAGGACTCCCACTAGTGGATGGTGGTATTGGTCTTCTTGAATTATAGTCGACCGCAATGTCAGATACTAAGATTTAAAAAAAGAGTAGCAGCTAAACTCAATAGGGTTATGATTGATGAGATATTTATAATAGGTGAGAAAATCTCATTAAAGTCAACACCCTTTCTTTACAGAAACCTTTCACCACTAATTTGGCTTTATACTTCTCACTGTTGCTCTTTAACTCTATAAATCTATTTGATTTCCATATCCCTTTTGCCTTCAAGCAACTTCACTAAATCATAAATGTGATTATCATGCAATGATTTCACCTCATTATAAATTGAATCCAACCACTTTTGATTTTCATCACTTTTAATGGCCTCTTGAAAACACTCAAGTTCACCCTCATCAGTCAAGGTCACATACTCATAAGAATTATACCTTGAATAGAAGGTTGTCTCTGCTTGTTAGACCTCCTAAGTTTAACTTGAGATGATTATGAATCTTCACTAAGATTTTCATACTGTGACATATCATCCTCCCCTTCATCATCATTAGTTGGAACATTTACCTTATCCCTAAGTTGTTAATCATCAACATAATCATGTGGCTCACCATTATTATCATCACCACCAATAGTATCCAGATTATGAACATGTAACTGAACTAGATCTATATCATACAAATTGATATCTTTCTTGGGTGTTGTCTTCCCTACCTTATCAGTGTCTTTAATATTTTGGTCTTCCATGAATGCAACAACGCGACTTCTGATAAGCTTCTTCCTTATAGGATTATACAAACTGTAACCAAAGTCATATTACCTATAGACAATGAAAATACATTATTTTAACTTTGCATACAATTTAGATCTTTCATCCTTTGGAATATGCACAAAAGCCTGATGTGGAAACACAAGTTACTAGAGATGTTGTTAAAGGTACCATAGACTACCTTGCACCAGAACTTATGTTAGGTAAAGTAAATTAAAGTTGTGATGTTTATAGCTTTGGTATACTTACTCTTAAGCTAGCTAGTGGAAGAAAACCAATTGTAGAGTTTAGTTCTACAATGAAGAATGCAATAGTTGATTGGGCATTGCCATTGGTTTGTGAAAAGAAATTTAGTGAAATTGTTGATCCAAGAATAAAGTGAAACTATGTGGAAGAAGAACTTAAAAGAGTTATTGTTGTTGAATTGATGTGTGTGCAAGTCTTACCTTAGAAGAGACCTACCATGATTGATGTGGTTGGGCTATTGGATGGAGAACCTAAAGCTAAGTTTTCACATAAAGAGAGTAGTAAAATGTTTATAAGCTATATATTATAGTTATATAATGATGTTTATAGTTTGTTACTTATAAATTTTGAAACATGAATTGAAATACAAAACTAATTCATGAATGATTGTCTACTCTCTAAAGAACTATGAGCTTGATGTAACAAATATTGGGTTTGAACTTTTGCTTTTTCTTTCCAAAAAGCTCTTCAATATTTAAATTTGGATCCAAGATTTTTTTTTTGAATAACCATGTATTAAAAAATCGCAAATAACCACGTTTCGGAAAAAATTACGCAAATAACCATGTTTCAGATGACTCCCCAAAGGAGGAGCCATCTCACTTGGCGCCTCCACCAAGCTTTTTGCCCTAGGCGCCATCTCACTTGGCGCCTCCTCTCTCTTTTAGCCAAGTGAGATGGCGCATGCACTTTAAAAGTGAGAGGAGGCGCCATCTCACTTGGCTCCTAGGGCAAAATGCTGTTTTTATAAATAATTCGTCCATTTCTCTGTCATTTCTCACACTTTCTCGCACTGTTTTCTTATTTTTTACTCTGTTATTTGCATCATGACATCGCCCATGATTTTTACCAGAGATGGTTACGTTATCTTCTCCGCCACGAAACCTGCGATGAAAATGAAATTCTGGCACATTCACTCCATGGAGCGTCTGAAGTGGGAGTTGATGCAATGGCTAGATGGAGACATTATGGAGGGGGGAAAATTCGAAGGATCCAGCGAAGACAAACAACAACCTCACATGCGACAGGAAGACCTAATGTATGGTTGGAGGAAGTCAAAACAGACAGCAACGTAATGTTGATGATGCATGGGTCAGATGAAATTGTTTTAACAGTTGTAATTCCGTAGACGGAATATCGTGTTTTTTTCTTGTACACGCAATGTTTATTGTAGAAAATACTGTTAACGAAAAACCCTAATGTTTACAACATAATTAAGGAAAGATTTTATGTAATACAATTTTTATGTGGTCGAGGCGGACGCCCGATTCAGACAATTTTTGCGATTGTGTCCGACCTGACGGCATAAACCACACTTTCTTTCCAGCTTGTAAAGGGAGTCCATTTCGGTTGTGATGCACTTACTTTTGGGATGACCCTTATTGTTCCTTCGCATTTGGTCATTGTGCCACACTATTTCGCCGTCGTATGCAGACCAATAATCTGGTTTTGCTACCAAATGAAAGTTGTTGTTGTAAACGTTGAGCAACGTTTCAGATTTGTAAATGTGTGATAGAAGTTGTAGCGCGTCTTGATGGGTATAATCACAAGAGACAATGACATGATAACAAGGCATACGAAAGGCTTAAAACTTTCCACAATCGCACCAACGAAAAGGTAGTACAACCCTATATTCTTGTCTTGGCAGGCCCTCGTTGTGGTCGATTGTCTCTTTCATAATGAAGTTGTGGCTGTGTCGGTCAAACTGTATAACCATATGGGTGTTGGCTTTGGCACTTTCTGCCTTAATGTACTTCATGCAGCTTTCACTCCATAGTTGTCCAGATTGCAACATCGCATTCCACATTTCACCTCTTTTGGCAAATAATGAAGCCATCCTAAAATACGTAGATTTTACCAAAGCAGTGATCGGGAGGTTTCGTATGCCTTTGAATACCCCATTCATCGATTCAATTAGATTTGTTGTCATGTGCCTTCATCTTTGGCCATTGTCGTATGACCTAGTCCATTTTCCACCGGAATATTGTCGATTCACCTACCGGCTTCCGGATTTGACAAATGGATCTCGTTGCGATAATATTTGAATATGGGTTGTGTCAATGCATATCCCGAATTCATAACCGCTTTCCTTAGTGTTTTGTACTTGATCTCCCTTGTGAAATTTTGGACGATATGTCTAACGCAATAGACATGCGTAGAAGGAGGGTCATGCCAACCGTTTGCAGGATTATTGTAGGCACTTTCAATGGATGCATGTCTATCCAATATCAAACAGAGATCTGGTTGAGGAGCCACGTGTGTTCGCAGGTTTTTCAGAAAAAATCTCCAAGCACCATCGGTCTCCCCCTCGACTAGGGCAAAGGCAATTGGGAAAATGTTGTTGTTGCCATCTTGTGCAACTACCATCAGTAGCGTGCCTTTGTATTTCCCATACAACTAAGTCCCATCAATTTGTATAATTGGTTTGCATGATGCAAACCCTGTGATGCAAGGTTAAAATTCCCAAAACACTCGACTGAATATTCCGTTTCCGTTTAGTTGACTACCATCTTGGGCATATGCTGACACTATTTCCAGAATGTAAACAGTACCCAGAGAATAAGTCTTGAGTGCATTCAGGTAGCGAGGAAGTTCTTGGTATGACTCCTCCCAGTTTCCATACACCTTTTCAATCACCTTGGTCTTTGCTAACCATGCCTTACGGTAAGACGGAGTATAGTTAAAAACCGTAGTGATGTGGGAGATGATGGTTTTCACCTTCAAAGATGGGTCGTTGTTGACGAGTGTTAGGATTTCTTGACAAATGAGATCGTAATTAAGTTTTCGATGGTCCCGTGATTGGGTAGAACTGACACAAGTGTGGGTAGACATGGAACCTATGACCCAGCAATCACCTCTTAATCTGTATGATACAGTTAGCTTGAACATACAATCAGGGTGGACACACTTGAACTTGTACCTTTCTGGGTTTACACGGTCCACCTTAAAATCGACCGAGTTTAGCATGTGGAATTTTTTTATGGCTCTGATGCATTCTTCTCTGTTACGAAACTTGTCCTTCTCTTTTAAGTTTTCATCTGACTGCATATACGGATTGAAAAATAAATCAGAAGACGGTTCATCTCCGCCCATGTTGAAGTTTGTCATGTGCGAAGGTGGTGTGTATATCTCGTTTGTAGGAATACCAGGTATCCCATCGTATTCGGAATCATCATTCACCATTTCATCAAACTCTAACTCGTCATCTTCTTCTTCTCCATCAACTGCATCTACCTCTGCTTGTTCGGTCTCCAAAGGATCAACCACTTGTGTCACCTGAGGCTCTCGTAGCATAATGTACAACTCAATAGAGTCGTACCCAGAATACACATGACTGGAAAACATATTCTGAAGATCCTCGTCATCTTGAACCTCAACCTTATAAAATATTATTTGGTTGTTACCAAAAAAAACTGGATTCTGATAAAATATTTGTGTCACCGGGCCTCGTCCAAGTTTGGCCTCTAATCATTTTTTGAAGTACGATAAATTGGCTTTCCCGTTTAAAATAAATCGGATGTTGTCTGTGTCTCTAAACAAAAAATCAGAGGTGGGACAAATGTATGTCTCACCGTTGAAATGTGCACTGATGACATATTGGGGTGCAGAGGTCATTGCGTATGGTTGTTTGAAGGTTTGAAGGTTTGAAGGTTGGAAGGTTTGAAGTTTATGAGTTATTCAAAGGTTTGTATGTTTGATTGTTTGAAGGTTTGAAGGTTTGATTGTTTGAAGGTTGGAAGGTTGGAAGGTTTGATTGTTTGAAGGTTTGAAGGTTGGAAGGTTTGGCAGATTAAGTGAATCAGTGTTTTGATAAATGTAAGACTAAATAGGTCATACTGAGTTTGAATTAACTAAGGTTGTAACCTCTAAGGCTGCCACCTAGCCTGCGCCTACTCTGCACCTACCTGTAACCTGTAAGTCTCCTCCCATCACCTCCAATAGTGTTACATGCATTCAGGCATGACTTCTCCATGGCTGTCACCTAGCCTGCACCTACCCTGCAACCCATGCCACCTCTTATTCGCCAATGGGGATGGCGACACCTTTCATTTTTGTACTCTTTCGCCAAGTCTAATGGAGCCTACCTTAATTTACAATCATGTTACATGCATGCAGAGATGCCTTCTCTAAGGTTGTCACATAGCATGCGCTTACTGTGCACCTACATTATAACCTGTAAGTCTCCTCCCATCACCTCCAATAGTGTTACATGCATTCAGGCATGGCTTGTCCAAGGCTGTCACCTAGCCTGCGCCTACTCTGCAACCCATGCCACCTCTTATTCACCAATGGGGATGGCGACACCTTTCATTTTTGTACTCTTTCGCCAAGTCCAATGGCGCCTACCTTAATGTCCAATCGTGTTACATGCATGCAGAGATGCCTTCTCCAAGGCTGCCACCTAGCCTGCACCTACACTGTAACCTGTAAGTCTCCTTCCATCACCTCCAATAGTGTTACATGCATTCAGGCATGGCTTCTCAAAGGCTGTCACCTAGCCTGCGCCTACTCTGCAACCCATGCCACCTCTTATTCGCCAATGGGGATGTCGACACCTTTCATTTTTGTACTCTTTCTCCAAGTCCAGTGGCGCCTACCTTAATGTCCAATCGTGTTACATGCATGCAGAGATGCCTTCTCCAAGGCTTCCACATAGCCTGCGCCTACTCTGCACCTACACTGTAACCTGTAAGTCTCCTCCCATCACCTCCAATAGTGTTACATGCATTCAGGCATGGCTTCTCCAAGGTTGTCACCTAGCCTGCGCCTACTCTGCAACCCATGCCACCTCTTATTCGCCAATGGGGATGGCGACACCTTTCATTTTTGTACTCTTTCGCCAAGTCCAATGGCGCCTACCTTAATATCCAATCGTGTTACATGCATGCAGAGATGCCTTTTCCAAGGCTGCCACCTAGCCTGCGCCTACACTACAAGAGTGACACTTATCATGCATGCATGCACCAGCTACCACCTAACTTACTCTATGAAATTTTTTCCCCTATAAATATAGAGCATAACATACTTCTCTCGCACCCACAATCGTCTCACTCTCTGCTACAAAGTCTTTCATATTCTCTTACAATTTCTAATTCTTTCATAATCTCAAGCATTTTCAACAATGGTTATTCTCACAATGGGCGATTCTCACAGAGGCACAAGGGACAACATTGCCGCATTTGTAAGTTTCTATTTTTAGTTATACATTTTTTATACTTCAGGTAATGCTTTGTTCATCTTACTTAATCTTACACCTTTTACATTATTAACTCAGGATACCAAAAGATTCAGAATCCGGTCTCACAACTATCTGGCTCCCGACCCATTTATCGTACCATATCTGGAATACACAGGTTTCAGACATGTTATAAAGATCTCCAACTGCACAATTGATTCAAAGTTCATACTTGCAATATTGGAAAGGTGGAGACCAGAGACCCATACATTTCACCTACCAATAGGTGAATGTACCGTCACGCTAGAGGATGTGTACATGTTACTAGGTCTCCCTGTCGACGGTAAGGTTGTTAATGGGTCGGTTCAACAACCCAATTCTCTGTGTGAAGAATTGTTGGGCAGGGATATGGTTAAAGGTGGTGGTGCGAGAGGTCAGGGTATACTACTAACTGAGCTTAAAAATCATTATGCAACTTTGGAATTAAATGAAAATTCCTCTGAGCAAGACAAGGTAATAAAAGCTAGAACTTATCTAATGATACTATTTGGAACCTTTTTATTTCCCGAAAGTACGGGAAATAGTGTAAATTTTATGTATTTAAATTTACTTAGAGATTTCGAAAAAACTAGAAAGTATAGTTGGGGTTCTGCTGTTTTAGCCCACCTATACAGTTCCTTGTGCAAAAATGCAATCAAGGAAAAATGTACATTTTATGGCTGCGCTTTTTTACTTCAAGCTTGGGGTTGGTGGAGGATGGAGTCGCTAAACCCCGTCAACAACAACACATTCGTTTTCCCGTACGCAACAAAGTAAGTCATCAAGTTATATCATTTATTACTGTTCATCTCTTCACCAAATATATGCTAAAAATAAAATATTTTTCATTTACTTTAGGTATTGAGTGAGGGGTATGGATTACGGCAAGAATCCAAGATTCAATGTCGCAATATACCGCAATCTATTGGATCACCTAGGCCCGGATGATGTACGTCGTACCTTTCAACTTTTCTACTTTTAAATTATTTATATATTACGTTTTCATTAACCTGATTTAATTTTATGTGCAGTTTGTCTGGAGACCATATTTGGGTTTGGGCCATGAACCAAACCCCGAGGATGCAACAATTTGGAGCGCCAAGACTGCAATCATACGGTTCAATGTTGTGGAGATGCACCACAACGACCGTGTGAAGATGCAGTTCGGAATGCATCAAGAGATACCCAGTGATCCGACTTGTTTGTCCCCGTGGCATCTCAAAAGGGTCGATGCCCAGTGGGGTCTTACCAACTGGAAATACTTTGCTCCAGAATGGTGTAAGATGTGGCAGAGGCGTCACCGACATGTCTTGCAATTCCAAGTTTTCCTCAATCATGGTAATATGCGATACACGGATCAGTATTTATCTTGGTACAGGTCGGTTAGTAACCCTGAAATGCATGTGTCTCATCCAAGGTATTTGGTTGACCCACGAACACAATGGGCATAACACTTGTTTCCCCAACAACAAACCCAACACACATCAACCTCCCACCAACCCCCCAAACGAAACAGAACCACAAACACCCAACCACAGTCGCCACCACAACATAATTACACCCAAATGCCCCACAACCAACCACAATCACCACCTCAGTACCAATACCCCCATATGCCTCACACCCAACCGCAATTCCAATCACAATACCAACACACCCGCATACCCCACACACAATTTCAGTCTTATGTATATCCCAATATGGGCCCCTCAACATCCAGCCTTAGCCCTGATCCGGGAATGTCGGAAGATTATGAACCAACCCACCCAACTTACCATCAACCACAGCATCACCAAACCATCCAACATCCTCAATACAAAACACCCCAAGATCCATTTTCTTTCTACTCCCCGTACTCAGACGATCAATGCTACAGACCCACCATGGAACCTCACCCACCACCAACACGACCAAACTTTGAGGGTATGGGTAACCGACTGTACCAAAGAGGATCTTCTAGATATGGAGATCTGACTGATTTCATGGATCCAGAATGCATTGACTTCGTTGGGCCATCAACCCTGCCACAACAGGAAACGCGATGACACCCAGCACGGGAAAGGCGAGGACGGGGATGCAGAACCGGGGGTCATTACCGGGTTCCGGGGGACCACTGATTAATCTGTTTTTTTTAATCTGTTTTTTTTATGTAATACTTATGAGTGTAATCATTTTTTGTAAATAAAAAGTCAATTTTGTTGATCCTATATCGAATACGCAACGCACCGGATTGAGAAAAAAATGCGAAAATTGCCCTAGAAATGCACTAAGGCGCCATCTCACTTAGCTTAGGGCAAGCCCTAAGCACCTAGGCGCCAAGTGAGATGGCGCCTCCCCTTAAAAAATAGGTGTAGGCGCAAAGTGAGATGGCTCCTCCTTTGGGGAGTCATCTGAAACATGGTTATTTTCGTAATTTTTTCTGAAACATGGTTATTTGCAGAAAAAAATTTTAATACCTGATTATTGTTAAAAAAAAATTTTGAATCCAACTCACATTGAGATTTTTTTATCTTGCTCCAAGAGGTCATCCATCATGTTGAAGTATGCTTTGAATGCTATCCAGCTTGGTAAATGTATTGTTCAATTGACAATGCACGTTTCCAAAAAAATAGTCATGTTCCAAATCATAAGATGAGCTTTCAGATTTTTTAACTTTTGGTTTAGGATAAATATAGAGCATCCAACATAGATTGTGATAAAAGCTAGCCATAATGTTTTTGATACATTCAGAGTGAAGAGCTCATATATTTATAAATTTGAATCGGGAGGCTATTCTGGTTTTAGTTACATTGAAATTATAGAAATTAGGTATTGTCCAGGCCTAGATTTTCTAAGAGTTGTGTAGGAAATTGATGTCCATGTATGTTAATTCATGATTGGTTACAAATGACTTTATCTAATCTCTTTTCAGTAAGTCCATGTGTGTAAATTGTTGGGTAGTTGCTCTTTTTTAGGTGGGTTGGTGGTTGCTTTTGGTTTTGTTTTTGTTTTTTCCCTTTGTATTGGGTTACACCCATTGTACTTTTAATACAAGTATTAATTGGAAGAAAAAAAACCGTGTAAATTGAGCTCTTCTACTAAGTATATGGATCAACTCATTTGAATTAGACCATTGATGGAGATGATCAATAGAATCTCTAGAAATACAATGAGATCATTTACGCTCATGTGCACTAATGATATAATTAAAGTCACTTATACAACACAAGTAATCATATGCATTTGCTGAACAGATTCCAAAATAACATCAAGGTCTACATTATGGACACAATGACACCAAAGATTTGGAGTCAAGTCACCTCTACCATTGTTTAAGATTGAGCTTCATTAGAAGTTTTATAATGCATTTTAGCACATATTTTTCAAATTTGTACTCTGACATTTTGAAATCTTATCAAGTTTAATTTAGTGTTTTTAAATTTTTTTTAAATTAAGTCATAATTAAGTTTTTCTTTACTTATTATATAATAAATTGTATTTTGATGCTTGTTTAGTGTACATGTCATAACTCGAATCAAATGTTTTAAATTGACATGTATGGGTAAAGCTAAAAGAAAAATATGTAAGTATTATGTTGCTACTAGAGACTAGTTTGGAGATTTGAGGACTCAAATATTAGTTTTTTGAAGATGTTTATCATTAATCATAGTTTGGTTTTGATGAAGACAATAGGCTATGGTTATAAACAAAGATGCTCAAAGGTACAATGGTTATAGATATTAGATGCTAAAAAGAAAAATTTTAAAATCATTTTACACATTATTTTTAAAATGGAAAAAAGAGGTATTTTTATCTGTGAAATTTTTTTAGTCCACACTGGTATAGTCAATTAACCATGCGTCTGTATGAAGAGAACTTGATTTTTCATATAAGGGTAATCGACTAACCAATGATGGTATGAAGTCTAAAACTAATTGATTATCCATTCCTTTTTCACTATTTTTTGAACGTTAAAACTAGGCTAATTGATTACCCCAATGGTGCTAATATATTAACCTTTGTTTCCTTTTGAAAATTATTGTAAAATAGCATTATTTTGTCACCTCTCTTTATTTGTAAACCTTTTCATAATCATGACAATTGTTCATAATATTTTTCAACAATTGCTTTTTTTAAAATCAAGAGGTGCATGGATCATTATAAATAGAAATATTTTTCAAATTCAAAATCACCTTCTTCATGAACATTTTTAATGGTTTTCAAGTGTCTGTATCATTTTAACAGAAAACTTTGTCCTGCATAATTTTTATTTTAATGTGAAAAAGTTTATAGAAACACTTGAGCACATAAATATTTATGTCATCTTGATTTGTTAATTTAAGGAGAAGATTGAATTTTCATATATCAGAAAAAGAAATAAAAACTCAAAGTTGATCAAAGTTGCTGCAAAGTTTGTCTACAATATTTTTCATACAAATTGTTGTAAATTTCACCAAGTGTGTGTTGATTTTTTATCTGTAAAAAAGTGTTGTACTTATTACAGGTTTTTGCAAATAGGAAAGGTTGTTTTTCTATTTGTTGGAAAGATCTTTGAATCAAGGTGATTCAAAGTCCACCATAGTTTTTGGTGTTTTGAAATCAAGAAAGTGTCGTGCTTCTTTGTTATTGTTACAAGATTGTAATAGAAGTTGAGAGATATTGGATCGAATTCTAGTATGATCGAAGGGTAGCTCATTGGTTCGACAATTTGACATGATTTAAGCATGAGGTTGAAGGTGGTTCGCATGCTAGGGTCGAAGACCTGCAATGTTGTAGTCGAAGTATGTTCAAGTATGCAGTATTTGAAATGCTAGGATTGTTAGCATGTCGAATTGAGCATGTTTGTTATGCCCAATTGTTTAAGTTAGCGTGTTTCCTAAGTTATTTTGTAATGGATTTGTGTAAAAGCCCATTAGTTTAATGTGTTAGTTTTCTTATAAATAGCATACTAATTTCTCATGATTACACACTGCAAATCCTAATTAGGGTGAGAAAGGTTATTTGTTATTTTGTAACACTTGTAATCTTGTTTCAAAGAGAAAGTAAATAATAACAATTTATAATAAATCTTATTATTTTCTTCCTTCTACCCTTATGAGTTTCTTGCCTTCAAAGAAAATGTTTATACTTTGTCATTCCGATATATTTTTCATAACAAATTGGTGCAGTGAGTATGGAGAAGACGTTGTTAATAAAGAATGAGATTGAAAAGTTCATCGGAGTGAACGATTTCAATTTGTGGCACTTGAAGATGAAAGCCCTACTGATTCAGTGTGGTTGTTTAAAAGCGTTGAATGGAGTTGTAACCATGGACGATGCGTTAAAGGATAAAGAAAAATGATTATAGTAGAGAAAGCCCACAACGCCATCTTATTGGTGATAAGGTTCTTCGACAGATTTCGAAGGAGATGATGGCATCGGGTCTATGAGAGAAACTCGAAAGTTTTCACATGACCAAATCGTTGGTCAATCGCCTCTTCCTGAAGCAAGTTTTGTATTCATTCAAGATGAGTGAATACCAAACCCTATTTGAGTAGTTGGATATGTTCAACAAGCTGATTCTTGATCTTGAAAATATCGATGTCAAAATCTAGGATGAAGATCAAGCATTGTTATTGTTGTGTGCTTTTCCCAGAACATATGCTCACTTCAAAGAAACTATCTTGTATGGAAGAGAGTCACTGACCTTAGAAGAAGTTCAGTCAGTCTTGTACTCTAAAGATTTGACTGAACAAAAGGAGCACAAGCCGTCTTCGATTGGTGAAGGTCTGTCAATTAAGCGAGATTCACAAAGAAAGATGGCAAGTTCGACAAGACGAAGGGTAAAAGTTAACAGGAGTCTTATAGTGGTGATGCATATGGTATTCAATGTTATCACTGTAAGAATGAGGGCCATAAAAGAATGGTATGCCCTGAACTCCTGAAGGATCACAGAGGAGAGGATAATAGAAACACAACCATTGTCCAAGATAACTTCGACTCATCGGATGTTCTTGTGGTTTCAAGCAGCGACTTAAGCAAAGAGTGGATTATAGATTCAGGTTGCACTTGGCACATGAATCCAAACAAAGACTTGTTCAAGGAATTATGTGATCAAGATGGTGGATCTGTATTGCTGGAAAATAACAAAGCTTGTAAGATTGCATGTGTTAGATCAATGAGATTCAAGCTCTATAATGAGTCAATAAAGTTATTGACTGGAGTCAGGCATATACCTGATTTGAAGAGAATTTTGATTTCTCTTGGTGAATTTGACAAGAAAGGATATGTTTTCCAAGGATAGAAAATTATCATAAGAGTCGTGAAGGGGTCGAAGGAAGTATTGAGATGCGTGAAGAAACAAGGCTTGTAAACCCTTGAGACTGAATTTGTAAGTGGTTTTACAAATGTTGCAACCATGAAACCTTGGTCGAAGACATAAATTTGGCACATGAGATTAGTCCGTGTCAGTGAATGGGGTCCTATCGAATCAGGGAAACATAATCTGCTTGGTGGAGACAAAGTCGAAAAGTTGAAGTTTTGTGAACCCCAAGTACTTGGAAAATCTTACAGAGTTAAGCTCAATAAAGGCAAACAAAGAACACATGAATACCTTGACTATAGTCATATTGATATTTAGGGCTGTAAGGTGTCCATCACATTCAGGAGAAATGTATTTTCTATCCATAGTTAATGACTATTCCATAAAGTTATGGGTATTCATCCAAAAGACTAAGGATGAAACTTTTGAGAATTTCAAAAGTTGGAAGACTCTGGTCGAAAATCAGACTAACAGAAAAGTCAAGAGGTTGAGAACAGACAATGGCCTTGAATTTTGAAATGAGGAGTTTGATAGTTTTTGTGCAGCCTCTGGTATTGCAAGGCACATAACTATTGCAGGTACTCCCCAACGAAATGGTTTGGCCGAAAGGTTTAAGCGAACCATTTTGGGAAGAGTTAGATGCATGTTGACTAGTGTTGGATTAAAGAAAGTGTTTTAGGCAAAGGCTGTTTTGACAATAAAATATCTGATAAACAGATGTCACTCGACTGCGTTATATATGAAGACACCTAAAGAAGTTTAGTCGGGACATCCACCAGATCTCGACAAACTTAAAGTATTTGGCTGTGTAGTATATGCTCACATTAGGAAAGAGAAGGTCAAACCTAGAGCTTTGAGATGCATGTTCATAGGATACTCTAAAGGAGTCAAAGCTTATAAGTTATGGTTCCTAGAGCCAGGTCACAAGAGGTGTATCACCAATCGCTATGTATTTTTCAATGAAGCTGAGATGACTTCCAAGAAAACTGATGACGTTGGTTAAAGTACCAAAATATCTAAAGAATAGCTAGAACATGAAGATATTCCTGTTGAGGTGGAGCATGATGATGTTGAATTGAATATCCCAAAATAATCGAATAAGAAGTACAAGATGCTGAGGAAACTGTCAATCACTACCTTTTGGCAAGAGATAGGTCGAGAAGATTCATAAATCCCCCTTAATGACTTAGGTATTGTTGTACCCCAAAATTTACCCTCTCATGTTTTCAAAGGTCTTCCCTTACATGGTTGGTCACAAACACTTGCCTAATGAAAATAAAGTTTTTTGAAGATGAACAAGGTGTCTTTCGATTGGCATCTGGGAAAAGTCTTCGATTGGGTATCCAAAATCCTTCGATACAAGCTTGACTCACCAGTCTTCAATTGGGAATTTGGCACTCTTCGATCGGGCTTTGATTAGTAAGCTTCGATTAGGTGTTTGGAACCCTTCGATCAAGCTTTGGTTCGCAAGTCTTCGATTGAGCGCTGGACCCCCTTCGATCAAGTCAATTTCACAATGCTTTGACTATGCATTAACTACTTCAGACTTACCTTCGACTCACGAGGCAAGAATCTCCTACAAGTTTGTTTCGATTCACAAAGGAAAAGGCCCCTCAACTTGCCAGCACACCAGGCAAGAGGCTCATTCGAAGAACATGTAAATGACTCATTCGAAGAACATGTAAAGGTCCATTTGAAGAAGCATTCAAAGGGTCAATTCGAAGAACATTCAAAAGGTCCATTTGAAGAAGCATTCAGAAGGCCCATTCGAAGGGTACATAAGAAGTCCATTCGAAGGAGGCAACTCAAGACCAATCGAAGAGCATGGCCTGGAGGCATTCAAAAATCAAAGGTGTCCAGGTTCATTCAAGATTCCAAAGAGACGTGAATATTTCAAAAAAGGAAATCTTTTAATAATTTTTTATTCTTGTCTCATGGCTTTAAAGGCCTGGTTAAATGGTTGTCCCTTGCCATTTTCATGCACCCTCACACTCCTATAAATACGAGGCCAATGACACATTACAGGGGGACGAGGATTTGGAGATACGCTGCCCATAAAGCCACCAAAGGTTATCAACATTTTCATAAGTAATCCAAGCCAAAGCAACCATTCAACAAAAGTATCCACGCCCAGAAATCCCATATCGAAGATACCCACATCTAGAAAGTTCCAAATCGAAGGTTCCAACTACTGGTAAGTGAGGGTAAATGTCAAACCTTGTATTTACATAACACATCCATATTTGTTGTTTCATTCGATTGTCATTCTAGACAGAATCAAAGGGCTTGAGTTTGGAACCAGGTCATGTTTTTTGTTGCTAACACTTGCTACAGATATAGCCTGAAAAGACCCAGCGCGCACAGGATCGATGGACCTGGGTTTCGATACCCAGGTCATGCGTTTTATTTTGCTAACATATTTTTGCAGATGCAGTGCCTCCACAGGTGATCCTTCAGGCCTTTCCAGCAACACCCTTCATAGAATCGAAAGGCAGCCTTCTTCCTCTGAATCGAAGCCCCCCTTCTCCCTGCAATCGAAGTTTACCCATATCCTTCCCAAACCCAATCAAAGGAGTCAGGAAAGGGTGCAAATCAAAGCTTTCCCCGTCAATTCTCAAGCCCAATCGAAGGCTACTCACACCCATTCCCTAGCTCAATCAAAAGAAGGCCAAAGAAGGGTGAATCGAACTAGTCCATGGCATGGATCGAAGAAGTCTTTTCTCTTCTTTATTTTTTACTTTTTACTTGTCTTTCAATTTAGTTGTAATAGTTAATTAGGTCTTTACTTTTATCGCTTTATTTTCAATGGGTTTGTTTTTGGCTATGTAAATACCCGAAGCCTTGTAATAGCGTAGTTTAATTTTCGCACTTTAAATTCCACAAATTATTAAACTGTTAGATGTATGATATTAGGATGCATGACAAGAATGTATGATTAATTTTAAAACAGTTAGATAACCCTAAAGTGTGCAAAGATAATAATCTGAAATTGAATCACTCGCACATGCCACTCTTAGGGTACGCCTCACTTGGTTGCCTCGAACGTGGTCATTGAGTATAGGATGTTTTAGAGGTCGCCCTCTTGTCCAAAGATCATAAGTTACCTCGAAACGGTTGTCTCAGATAAAATGATCTAAGACATTAGGGTTACCGCTAAGGCGTCCTAACATTGCTTTAGTGACCACACGTCCCTTAATCGAATTGACCCGAAAACTCCAACGACGATGCTACCTACTCCTCAATAGTGGGATAGCATTGCCTAAAGGACATTTGCACAATTTAAACCCTTTTTTGAGTAGGTAGATTTTCTTAAGTACTTGCTCCTCTTAAAACAAAACAAAACTTTTCGCACTCACACTCTCTTCAAAACAAAAACTCTTTCCAAACCCACAATCACAAAGAAAATCAAATTTTGAAAACACAATGAGCAAGTACCTAAGAGCCTGTGGATAACCACAGATAGAAAGGGTGCTAACACCTTCCCTTTCTATAATCTATCTCCTGAACCCGAGAAATATCTCAAAAAGGAATTTTTCTGTGCTTTTGTCCTTTCCTTGTTGGATAAAATAAAAGACGGTGGCGACTCTTGCTTACCGCGACATTTTGTGAAAAACAAACACAAACACGAACCAGCATTCCAAAACAGTCAGTTCTCATTCCCACCGATCACAGAATTGGCGACTATGCTGGGGAATATTATTCTATAAGTGAGGTGTACCTTAGGAATAGATCACTTGTGTTTTCAATTGTATGCTTTGTATGCTTTAATTTTGTGGGCTTGTATCGGAGTTCTATAGATCCTAACCCGGATCTGGGGATACCCTTTAGGTAAGTAGCAATAAACTGTGAGGGATCTGTACGGCGTAGAGTAATACGGATGAAGCAGTAGCTACGTTGGTGTGGCATCTTAGTCTGTACCGATATCCCTTGTGTTGGAACAAGGAGAATATGGGTCTTCTAAGGAGTCATTAATTACCAACTGACCTTAGAACCTTAAATTGACCAACTTGGCCATAGAACAGTAGCAGTATGCTACACTCATTGAGACTAAACTCTCGCAATGGTTCCGGCCGCAAGAAAAGGTTGCTAAACTGGAATTATGACTGATTGAGGGTAGTCAGTAATATTGAGATCCTCTAGAACCCGGTTACTATTTTTAGGACAGGTTTAAACCAACTGAACTGAAAGAGGGTAATACCTAAACTCCATGCCAGCCTAAACTTAAGGCTATTTGTGTGAGTTGTGTGCCTTCAAATCTGAACTACTTGCACATTCATGTTATCTGACAACATGAGTTCCTTGCAGGTTTTGTTTATAGTCCTTATCCAATAATTTAGATTTATCGTAGGGTTTACTTATAGCATCTCACACTTTTGCTTAAACGCATATCATACACATCATAGCATCATGCCTTAACATTTCCTTAACCATTTCAAGGATCTCAAGGGCTTGTGATGCAGGTTATGGTAAATCAAATGTCCAGCAAGGGGCAAAGGGGATTTATTTTCTCTAGCCAATGCCGTCTAGAGATCAAAACACGATAACTTGAGTCAGGGGCTATGACCCACTCGATATGGTGAGCTTGACTCTTGAAGAAGGACTCTTAACGACACGAAGTTTCTTCTATCAAATTCTAACAAGTTTCTTGTTTACCCCGCGAGATCCTTGAAAACATTGCATACATATATCATACATATCATTGCATAACAGGTCTCCCAATACAGGTCTCTCATGTTCTTGCTGTTTATTTCAGCAATGGCTTTCCAACAAGACAACCAAGATCTTCAAACTCGAGAAGCTCAGTTCATGGACGTATTCCTAAACCTATCCAAGGGGAAGGAAGAGTTGAAAACACTCATCGTTGGGAACTTGGTCAAGAAAAGTCCCGAAGACAATAAGGACGAACGGTTGGAACAACTGCAAGCTGAGTTCAGTGCCATGAAAACCCAGATGCTGGGGCAGATGGCTCTTATCCAAGGATTAGCTCGGGAACAAGAAGAGCTGAGAACCATTATCAACCAGCTTCATCAAGACAGATACAACAACATAAAGCAAACAGTCAAGGCCGAGGATCAAGTCATTAATAAACTTCCGAGAAGTCAAAGGTTTGGTTTGATGAAGAATAGACCTCTCCAAGTTGCTACTACCTCACGGGTCCAACAACGACCTCGCCAAGAACAACGGGTTGATCAGAGTAAGCCAAACATGCCCAGGAGGAAATTTACCAAGCTCAACATGCCGCTGTCTCAAGCTTTACAACACCTGTTGAGATTGAATCTGGTGACGTTAAGGGACCCTCCTAAGAATCCCAACATAGCCTCCCCAAGGTACAATCCTGATGCAAGGTGTGTATATCACTCCAACAGCCTGGGGCATGATACTAACATTTGTTGGGCGTTGAGCAACAAAGTTCAAGACCTGATTGATGAAGGAGCATTGGAACTCACACAAGATGCTCAGATTGAATTCTTTTGTCATCCCCCCAAGGTTCACCATTTGAAGTGACAAGTCCTGAGACGAGAAGAATTTTTTGTTCATTAGAATTTTCAATTTGTAATTTTCTTTTGATTGTTCAAACATTTATTCATGTCAAACTTTGTTACTTTATCAATGCATTGCATATGTCTGTTTTGAATCAATCCATTCGTATTCACTATATTCAAATTGCTTTCATATTTGTGATGATTAACTCTCGATTAAAAAATTCTAAGCCTTTAGAGGGAGGATGACGAAAATGATACTGAAATCTCTACAGTATGCTTTTGAACAGACCCCGCTGACGATGTACAGGCATTGTTTCAAATCCTAAACAGTGGAGTTATAAGGAAGATAATCCCTAGTCAACCCCTTTGAGCCAAGGAAGTTGGAGTTTTTTCTTTTCACAAATTAAAACCCTTAATTATAACCTGGGGCAGGGTAGTTTTCTCAGTTGATCCAGGTGCACAATGAATGGCATCAAAGAAGTCCTTCCAAAACAAAAGACGGTGTTGGTTCCGTATAATCGTAAGGACAAGCAGTCATTATCTTTCGAAATAAAAGCCCACCAAGTCAAAACCTATGAAGGAGACTTACAAAAAAACTTGGGCATCCCACTAACTGTAATCACAAGAAAGAAACAGTTTAGGCAAAAAGACAGGGATAACGAAATAAAAAAAGAAAGAGGTCCTACAAACTCTCAACAAAATGACTTCCTGTTCAAAATAATCTGTCAGTATCCGAACCATCACTGGAATATCAAAGCAAAGACTCAAAACGGGGTCTAAATGCACAATTAGCTGAGTTTAGGATCGAAGAACATCACGAAGAACGGGTGGGTACAAATAAAATTTGAGCTTTTATCCTTTGTTTCTTAAACCGTGAACCAGGCCACGTTATAACCCTTAAAAGTCCTAGCTGAAGCATGGGTTAGTTCGAAAGCATACTGTTAGAAAAGGTATCCTGACTCTTCTAGGGCTTGCTGTAAATCCTGAGTTGACGTCACATTTTACGAAATTTTCCTATCTTACTGAAAAAAAATGCATTTTTAAAAAACTTCAAGACAGACATAAGCTTTGCATTCTTAAAATAACATTGTTTGCATATGACTATTTGTTCAACAGCAGAGAAATTTGCACGACGAATATCTAGTGAACAAAAACCTGTTCAATAAAAGGGTCACCTCAAGTGGAAAAAACACTTCCAACCAAGGGGTGCGGCATGAGCATTGTCTATCATCTGGGGCAGTCAAGTCAAGATTTAGAGAATCTCTCAAAGATGCCAAATAGCCAAGGGCAAATCTCCATCTGAGTCACTTGGGGCATTGGACATGAATTCCAGCAACGAATCTTGCATGATCAAACGAACATCTTCTGGTAGTATGGCAACACGACACTAGCGACAGTGACAACTCCCTATGCTCTGAGAGCGTGGACATGGTCAGAAAATACTGCGCATGAACAAAGACCCGTTAGGTTGACACACCTAGGCAAAAAAAAGGGCATCCCGGCGAACCAAAAAGGTTCAGGCAAAATTAGGGATAAAAACAAAAAGATTTGTACACTCGTCAAGTCGAAAACCTGAAAAGGCGGCTTGGGCAAAAAAGGGTATCCCGGTGGACTGAAAATCTGAAAAGACAGTCCAGGGAAAAGTTAGGAATTAAAGCGTACGACTATGTCCCGTCATCTCGTCACTTAGAAGACTTGTCATTTCAATCGGCAATTACCAAGCACCTCATAGGTTGGAATAATACTCGATCCACAAGGCCTCCGCAGGCACCTTCTCCCGCAGATACAAGGGCAGAAAAGTCTCAATGCAAAGTCATTGTCATATCCTCAGCCCGCGTCCCAGTAACATCTACACTCCCCGCAGAGTAAGAAAAGGACATTGGTGTTAATTCTCCCCAGCTGAGGCTCGCAACCACGAATGGGTCGGTAAGATTCTCCCCAAGCAGAGTTTATCTATCACCAGCACTGGAAGATTATCCCCAATGGAGTCTGGAAGATTATCCCCAGTATAGTCTAAAGGATTATCCCCAGTGAAGTCGCCATTGGAAAATCATTCCCCAGCGGAGTTATTCTCTCTTGCAGGATTATTCTCCCAATCATCTTCGGTCGTTATCTCTAGCGAGTGAAACTCTTTATTCTCCAACAACAGTCAGGGATTTATTTTCCCAAACTCGGACGTACCACAATAACATTTCATGTTCATACATCATGACGTGCGCATACATATTGCATACAGCATAATTTCATTTATTTTGAGAACATCATCATACAATGCATGTCATGCGTCATATACAATTAATCATGTACCTTTTCGAGAAAGATGGTTATCATCAACAACTTCCTGCAAGTTCAAGATTAACTCCAGAAGCTAAACAGAGTAATTATCTGCACGATCAAATGTAGCTTTACACGGGTTCGTCACGAATAAATCTTACACGGGTTTCTCCTAAATGCAGCTTCACACGGGTTTATCCTGAAAAATCTTACACGGGTTTCTCCTAAATGCAGCTTCACACGGGTTTATCCTGAAAAATCTTACATGGGTCCTTTCTCATATATTTTTGAATAAAGTTTTACACGGACTTATCACAAAGTAACCTTACCCAGGTTCCTCCTGAAGTTTTACACGAACTTATCATAAAGTAACCTTACCCAGGTTCCTCCTGAAGTTTTACACAAACTTATCTCACAGTAACCTTACCCCAGTTCATTCTGAAGTTTTACACGAACTTATCACAGAGCGACCTTACCCAGGTTCCTCCTGAAGTTTTACACAAACTTATCCCGAAGTAACCTTACCCAGGTTCCTCCTTACAATTTCCCGACGTAGTTTTACCCAAACTCCTCGCAAAGCAACCTTACCTAGGTTTCTTCCCGGTTCAGATGCAGTTTTACCTAAACTCCTCATGAAGCAACCTTACCTAGGTTTCTTCCCAGTTCAGATGTAGTTTTACCTAAACTCCTCATGAAGCAGCCTTACCTAGGTTTCTTCCCAGTTCATATGTAGTTTTACCTAAACCCATCATGGAGAAACCTTACCTAGGTTCCTTCTCAGTTCAGATGTAGTTTCACCTAAACCCATCATGGAGCAACCTTACCTAGGTTCCTTCTCTTTCCCAGTGTAGTTTCACCTAGACTCATCCTGAAGCAACCTTACCCAGGTTCCTCCTTACAATTTCTCAACGTAGTTTTACCCAAACTCCTCATGAAGCAACCTTACCTAGGTTTCTTCCCAGTTCAGATGCAGTTTTACTTAAACTCCTCATGAAGCAGCCTTACCTAGGTTTCTTCCCAGTTCAGATGTAGTTTTACCTAAACCCATCATGGAGCAACCTTACCTAGGTTCCTTCTCAGTTTAGATGTAGTTTCACCTAAACCCATCATGGAGCAACCATACCTAGGTTCCTTCTCTTTCCCGATGTAGTTTCACCTAGACTCATCCTGAAGCAACCTTACCTAGGTTCCTCCTTAGTCCCGATGCCGTTCTACCCAAACTCTTCACAAAGCAACCTTACCCAGGTTCCTTCTCGGTTCAGATGCAGTTTTACCCAAACTCTTCACGAAGCAACCTTACCTAGGTTCCTTCTCATAAGCCTTACTATCCAGGTTCCTTCTCATAACCTTACCATCCAGGTTTCTTTTCTCTTATCTCCAGACAGCAGTCCACAATACTGTAAGACCTGGACCTGATCAAACACGATCGGTTTCACCTTTCCCCAGTAGGTCGCGATGTAGTCTATACACTGGCCAAATATGCAGTTCACCTCCAGAGTTAATTCCCCAGTAGAGTAACGGACAACTGAAGCTCCTAAAATTCTATTTCTCTCAAGACAGCTACCAACAATCTCCAAATGGCATATGTAAGCCCATTCCCGACATCACAATGCTGATACTACACCATGCGAGTGAAAATTTCTGGGCACTCTAGTGTTCAATCATCTTCCACCTTCGGATCACGAAAGGCAGGCAAGCCAATCTATATCCTCAGGTTTAAGAAGATTGAACAGGGGCAGCTGTTGTACCCCAAAATTTGCCCTCTCATGTTTTCAAAGGTCTTCCCTTACATGGTTGGTCACAAACACTTGCCTAACAAAAATAAAGTTTTTTGAAGATGAACAAGGTGTCTTTCGATTGGCATCTGGGAAAAGTCTTCGATTGGGTATCCAAAATTCTTCGACACAGGCTTGACTCACCAGTCTTCAATTGGGAATTTGGCACTCTTCGACCGGGCTTTGATTAGTAAGCTTCGATTAGGTGTTTGGAACCCTTCGATCAAGCTTTGGTTTGCAAGTCTTCGATTGAGCGCTGGACCCCCTTCGATCAAGTCAATTTCACAATGCTTCGACTATGCATTAACTACTTTAGGCTTACCTTCGACTCACGAGGCAAGAATCTCCTACAAATTTGTTTCGATTCACAAAGGAAAAGGCCCCTCAACTTGCCAGCACACCAGGCAAGAGGCTCATTCGAATAACATGTAAATGACTCATTCGAAGAACATGTAAAGATCCATTTGAAGAAGCATTCAAAGGGTCAATTCAAAGAACATTCAAAAGGTCCATTTGAAGAAGCATTCAGAAGGCCCATTCGAAGGGTACATAAGAAGTCCATTCGAAGGAGGCAACTCAAGACCAATCGAAGAGCATGGCCTGGAGGCATTCGAAAATCAAAGGTGTCTAGGTTCATTCAAGATTCCAAAGAGGCGTGAATATTTCAAAAAAGGAAATCTTCTAATATATTTGATTCTTGTCCCATGGCTTTAAAGGCCTGGTTAAATGGTTGTCCCTTGCCATTTTCATGCACCCTCGCACTCCTATAAATACGAGGCCAATGACACATTACAGGGGGACGAGGATTTGGAGATACGCTGCCCATAAACCCACCAAAGGTTATCAACATTTTCATAAGTAATCCAAGCCAAAGCAACCATTCAACAAAAGTATCCACGCCCATAAATCCCATATCGAAGATACCCACATCTAGAACGTTCTAAATCGAAGGTTCCAACTACTGGTAAGAGAGGGTAAAATGTCAAACCTTGTATTTACATAACACATCCATATTTGTTGTTTCATTCGATTGTCATTCTGGACAGAATCAAAGGGCTTGGTTTTGGCACCAGGTCATGTTTTTTGTTGCTAACACTTGCTACAGATATAGCCTGAAAAGACTTGGCGCGCGCAGGATCGATGGACCTGGGTTTCGATACCGAGGTCATGCGTTTTATTTTGCTAACATATTTTTGCAGATGCAGTGCCTCCACAGGTGATCCTTCAGGCCTTTCCAGCAACACCCTTCATAGAATCGAAAGGCAGCCTTCTTCCTCTGAATCGAATCCCCCCTTCTCCCTGCAATCGAAGTTTACCCATATCCTTCCCAAACCCAATCGAAGGAGTCAGGAAAGGGTGCAAATCGAAGCTTTCCCCGTCAATTCGCAAGCCCAATCGAAGGCTACTCACACCCATTCCCTAGCTCAATCGAAAGAAGGACAAAGAAGGGTGAATCGAACGAGTCCATGGCATGGATCGAAGAAGTATTTTCTCTTCTTTATTTTTTACTTTTTACTTGTCTTTCAATTTAGTTGTAATAGTTAATTAGGTCTTTACTTTTATCGCTTTATTTTCAATGGGTTTGTTTTTGGCTATGTAAATACCTGAAGCCTTGTAATAGCGTAGTTTAATTTTCGCACTTTAAATTCCACAAATTATTAAACTGTTAGATGTATGATATTAGGATGCATGACAAGAATGTATGATTAATTTTAAAACAGTTAGATAACCCTAAAATGTGCAAAGATAATAATCTGAAATTGAATCACTCGCACATGCCACTCTTAGGGTACGCCTCACTTGGTTTCCTCGAACGTGGTCATTGAGTATAGGATGTTTTAGAGGTCGCCCTCTTGTCCAAAGATCATAAGTTGCCTCGAAATGGTTGCCTCGGATAAAATGATCTAAGACATTAGGGTTACCGCTAAGGCGTCTTAACATTGCTTTAGTGACCACACGTCCCTTAATCGAATTGACTCGAAAACTCCAACGACGATGCTACCTACTCCTCAATAGTGGGATAGCATTTCCTAAAGGACATTTGCACAGTTTAAATCCTTTTTTGAGTAGGTAGATGTTCTTAAGTACTTGCTCCTCTTAAAACAAAACAAAACTTTTCGCGCTCACACTCTCTTCAAAACAAAAACTCTTTCCAAACCCACAATCACAAAGAAAAGCAAATTTTGAAAACACAATGAGCAAGTACCTAAGAGCCCGTGGATAACCACGAATAGAAAGGGTGCTAACACCTTCCCTTTCTATAATCTATCTCCCGAACCCGAGAAATATCTCAAAAAGGAATTTTTCTGTGCTTTTGTCCTTTCCTTGTTGGATAAAATAAAAGACGGTGGCGACTCTTGCTTACCGCAACATTTTGCGAAAAACAAACGCAAACGTGAACCAGCATTCCAAAACAGTCAGTTCTCATTCCCACCGATCACAGGTATGCAGATCTTATAGCTTATGCCTTAATATCTGCAAATGAGGTTCTAGATGAAGAACCTAGAGACTATAAGGAAGTTATGAGGAGTCGAAATAAGAAGGAATAGTTGAAGGCCATGGATGATGAGATGAAATATCTTCATGATAAACACACTTGAGGAAACCTATTGGAGCCATGTTAGTCAGTTTTAAATGGATTTTCAAAGTTAAGGAATGAATTGAAGGAGTGACGTCAAAGAGATACAAGGGAAGATCGGTCGCTAGGGGTTTCACTCAGAAAGAAGGTGTCGAATTTAATGATGTATTCTCTCCAATTGTGAAGCTCGCGTCCATTCGAATGTTAATTACCATGGTGGCACAATTTGACCTAGAACTGGAACAAATGGATGTGAAGACGACTTTCTTGTATAGAGATCTTGATGAAACAATCTTGATGAAGCAACCAGAAGGTTATGCAGAAAGGGGAAAGGAAGATTATGTGCACAAGCTGAACATGTCATTATGTGGTCTGAAAAAACCTCCTTGATAGTGAAATAGGAGATTCGACAAGTTCATGACACACATAGGTTTCATTCGAAATCAGTTCGACCACTATGTTTACTTCAGATTTCAACCTGGAAATTCATTTGTTATTTTGTTGCTTTATATGGATGATATTCTCATAGCAAGCAACAATGTTGAAAATGTAATGAAGGTGAAGGTTGAACTCAATAAGAAGTTCGACGTGGAGGATTTGGGAGCTGCATCCAGGATTCTTGGGATTGACATCCGAAGATATAGAAAGTAGTCGAAATTATACTTATCTTAAGAGACATACCTACAGAAGATTCTTAACAAGTTTGGTATGTCGAATTCAAAGCCTGTTGTGAATCCGACAAATCCTTAATTCAAGCTGAGTATAGATCAGTGTCTCAATATTGAGGTCAAAAGAGTTTATATGAATAAAATCCCATATGCTAACATAATAGGTTATTTGATATATGTTATGGTCTATACTAGACCCGACATAGCATATGCAGTAAGTCTTGTAAGTAGGTACTTGGTGAATCCTGGAAAGGCTCACTAGCAAGCATTAAAGTGGATTTTAAGATACACAAATAGGTCTTTAAATATAGTCCTAATTTGTGGTGGAGCCTGTGGTGATGATAGGAAAGTGATAATCGAAGGGTATGTCGACTCTAATTATGCAGGTTTTACGGATTCCAGAAAATCTATTTTTGGATATGTGTTCACTGTGTTTGGCAAAACAATCATTTTAAAAGTGACACTTTAGAAGGTTGTCGCCTTATCAACCACTGAAGCAAAATATATTTCCCTCACTGAAATTGTGAAATAAGCATTATGGTTTGAAGGTTTTGCGAAGGAGCTGAAACTTTAAGATCAAGTCATCACTTTTAAATCTGATAGTCAAAGTGCTATATACCTATAGAATAATTCAACCTATCATGAGCAAACCAAGCACATCAATGTGAGGCTACATTTTGTCAGAGGGGTAATCGAGCATGAAGAAGTCCAAGTGCTAAAGGTTTCAACTGATTACAATATTGCTGATATGATCACCTACGTTGCCAAGTTGTAAGTTTTTCCACTTTATGTAATTGATAAAGTTGCATGAAGAAAGCTAGTTTATTCCCTAGTCTTATAAAGTTTGTTCTAAGGTGGAGATTTGTGAGATATTGGATCGAAATCTATTATGGTCGAATGGTAGCTTCTTGGTTCGACAATTTGACAAGATCTTAGCATGAGGTCAAAGTTGGTTTACATGATGGGGTCGAAGACCTTCAATGTTGTAGTCGATGTATGTTCAAGTATGCAGTAGTCGAAATTCTAGGATTGTTAGCATGTCTAATTGGGCATGTTTTTATGCCCAATTGTTTAAGTTAACATGTTCCATAAGTTAGCTTGTAATGGGTCTGTGTGTAAAAGCCCATTTCTTTAGTGTGTTAGTGATTAATGTTAAATTGTTGTGAATTTGAGTGTGAATAATTAGCACTCATCAGCTTAATTTGTTTTATTTTTTTCAATAAACCTCAACTTTAGTGTATATTCGATATAGTTTACGTTATAGTATATTTATTGTGTTATCTTGTAAATATCATTGAGTTTAATTGATTTTATCTCATTTTTGTAGGTATTCAAGCATTTATATTTAGACATTGTTAGAAAGAGCATTAAATAAGCTTTCCAACACTTTCGACCATGCGCGAATCAGAGTTACGGTTTTCAACTTATGGCTGGAATTGTGTTGGTTTTTCAACTTACTGTCAGCTGTCGTCGAGCGACGCTTTTCGATCGATGGGCGACGCTGGGGCGACCTGAAGTGTGGAAAATACGCAATTTAGACCGTCGGGTGATACTTTTTGGTCGTCGGGCAATGCGTATCAGTCTGAAATACGTATTTAGGAGTAAAAACAAATTTTTTTGGGATGGTTTTGGGTTATTTTGATCCCAACTCCATCAAAATTCATTTTTTGATAGGATTTGCTTAGAAAACAACATTGAATCTTGCATACAAATGATCTGAGGTGGATTACTCTTCAATCGGTGCTGACAAACCGGTAGATTTGTGTTTCATTTCTCTTCTTCTTTGTGTATTCTTTGTGTTGAGTTTGTATATGTATTTACTTTGAACTCATGTATATTTGTCTCCCATGGCGTTATATTAAACTTGCTTTACAAATTTTTGTCGCTTGTTGTTCTGGATTTTTGTTTTGTGCTAGAGATTTGAGTTGTTATAGACATATATTGTTTAGATTCTTATCTAGGATGATTATTTGTTAGTTTCTGAACTCTAGAGATAGATTTAGAGCTGACATCTACTTGGATATCAGAGCTTAATGCATTTGTGTGGTTGTGATGTGCTGAGAGATTGTCAGTGCGATTACATAGTTGTTGTTGTACCCCAAAATTTGCCCTCGCATTTTGCTACAAACGATCTCAGCTTCAGACATTTCCTGACTTTTCAAACTGGCGCAAGAATCGGACAAACGGACTTTTCTTGACATTCAAGCAAAATTAGGGTTTTTTACTGATGTTCAGAGCTCTGATTTGTCTCATACAGTGGGCTTAGGGTTGGGATGATTTTTGGTTCAATTTTGATCAGGCGAGCGTTATCTAGCATTTAATCAGAAATTAAGGTTTTATAGGCATATTCTCAGAAGAATTTAAATTCCACCGCACTTTGCAGTTTGTTCCGAGATTCGGGTTTAAATTCGCGTTATCTTGATTTAATCAGTAAATGAGGCAGTCGGTTTGAATTCACCAGTCAAAAGGGATATGTGCAATGTGGAGTCACAGTGCTTGGCAAAAGAATCAGTGAAGAAAAAAAGGGATTGCATCTGATTAAGTTTTGGTGTCCGACTGTGCGTTGCTTTGAATAATGGATACGTCGAATTCATTTATTTTGATCATTGAAGGTCTAGTTGATTATTTATGATTCTAAGAATTAAAATATTTGAAGTTTAAACCTTCATTTCATTTTATTTTAAGGGACTATAAATAACAAGTGAACAATTAAAGAAGAGAATTGAAAGAAAATTAAATATCAAATGAATTTTTATTTCACATTTAATAATTGTTACAATTGTTATTATTTGAATATTTATTACAAAGTATTTAAATGATAATAATGTACAAGAATTAAACTAAAAAAATAAAAATTCTATCCTATTTCTAAATTCTTCATTCTCCACTTCATGCCGATGCTCCATATTTTTTTTTATCTGCAAAAAGAAAGAGGAAGTCAGAAGACAGTTAATTAAAAGAGACAGTTAATTTGCTCATCATTAGGGGCCACTGACTGGGATCAGTTGCCCTCTCTGCAAATCACGGGATTTCTCCCGGTTCACAGAGAGGGAAGATTTTTTTGTTCATGAAATGCAAATGCATAATTCTTAAAAATTCAAGGCTGCATAAGAATCTCAATTTCCAATTCAAATTAAACTGAAAAAGTCCAATTCCAACTTTCTATCCAAAGCAAAAAGGAAATTGCTGTCAAAATGCCTAAGGATTACCCAAAGGTACACTTGCTGCAAAGTCAAAATGCCAAAATATCAAAGAAGTGCAAAGCTGTCAAAAGCAGAATAAGAATGCAGAGAAGTATATGCCAACAAGGTGATCCATTTCATCATTTCCCAGCATAGGAGGGGGGCCCCTTCAGAACCATAAGTACAAATAAAAATCATTATAAAATTCTAAGCTGTACTTTAGGAGAGAAGAAAAAGAGATAAAGAGCATAGGCAAGGTTCAGGTTAGGCATAGGCAGTAGGACAGCAGAAAAGATATACAAAAAAGAAGGCACAATTCAGCATTGTTCAAAACTACACAGCATGGACAGTTACTAGAAATGGAAAAGATGCCAAGAAATTTTGTCAAACTACCCAGCAAGCATGGATCAAAAGAAAACCAAAGTTTGAAATATGGTTAGGCGCCAAAGACCAATAGCAAAAGGACGAAATAATGCAAGAAAAGAGACTGATTGAGCCAAGCACCAATATCACCCATATAACTCAGAACTGAACCAAGATAGGAGAAGAAGCTCATACCTGTCTAAAAAAAAAACAAGTTATCAAAACATAATCAAACCTCCTATCAGTACAATAACCTGAAAACGCAACCTCAAGCTTCAAAAAAGCTGATAAGCCAAACATAATACAATGCCTTCACCTGCCTTGCCATTAGCCTAACAAACCCACCTCCTGTCAACACCTAACCTGCAAACTGAGTTGTCTCAAGCCAATACACAGTCCAACCTCACAAGAACCCATCAAACTGAAGCAAACTCAAACACCTAACAAAAAGCCTACTGAACCTGTCCCAAACCTCACATAACCTGTAAACTGAGTTATCTCAAACCAATGCCAAAAACCAAAACTGAACCAGCATAATCCCACCCCCTGTCAATTTCTTTTCATCTTTGATAGCACTACCATAACTAAAGAAAAAAACTGAGTTATCAAGCCAAGCATCAGTCAAAAACAATGCCATAATCAGAAACTTCATCACCCTGCCTCAACCTTCAAACACAACAAAATCACAAAGCCTGTCAATAAAGCCAAGCTAACACCATAACCTTGCAAAACCTGCTAGCATCAGAACCTGCCTAACAATCATGCTGTAAAACCAAAACAGCATCCATCACCACGGCCTCAAAATCTCTTCATCATTGGCCAAACCCAACATACTGTCAATAACCAACATAACCCCTCAACAGAAGCAAAGGCAACACGAGAGAGAAAGAAGCATACAATACTCAGGCAACAAGACTCAAGGCAACAACTGTTCCAAAATATTCAAGACAAACAGAAGCAAAGGCATCACAGTAGGAAATAAGAAGATGAAGAAGTGAATACATTAGGGTTTCTCAGTGTACATCATCATCAAAGCCCTAAATATAGCAAAGGAACGAAAATACCAGGAAAGCTCAAAGATTCATCACAGTACTGCATCCCTCACTGTTCCGGCCTCCGGAGCATCACGCTCTCCGCCTCTCCTCCATCTCCCAAACGAAGGTAGCCATTCTTCTCCCTTTCTCTTCTTCACCACCTCATAATATCACAGGTTTAAGAATCAAAGTTCAAACTAAAACAACGCATGTAATTCATAAAAGAAAAAGGAGCATAAAGATTAAAACCAAACCTCGTGCACCAAGATTGCTGAGTCCGCGCCATGGAGGGAAGAGAGGGTTGAACGATGATGCTGGTGGCCGGAGATAAGCACTCAGGGAAGCGAGATGATCGGAGAAGACAAACTCAGCGAACGGCGCCGCTACTAACCCTAACCTTCATTCACTACCAAACTGAACCATTTGCCTAACCCTAAATTCGTTTGCCTGAACCATGGGCCTGACCCGTTCCCATTTGTTCTAAGCCCAATTATTTCAGAAACAATGCAAATCAACATTTTATAATTATTTTTTACTTAACCATTTATATATTATACTAACCCTTTTTTATTTCATTTTCATAAACAATGGTTTTTTTATTATTCTTTGTAAAATACTCATTTAATTAAAAAATACACTTTTTTTTATATATCATAAGGCTAAAACATTTTTTGATAGATATTTTGTACATACATATTATATTAAAAATTAATTTTTGTACATATCATATAAATTAAATTTGAAAACATTTTCTTTAGATTAATACACATTTGTATATAAAATAACAAAATACATTTTTTATACATAATTAAATTGAAACTTTTTAATTAACATACACATTTGTACATACCAATTCAAATACATTTATTTTCTAAATATCGAAATTCACAAGCATTTGACTAAAATACTTTTTTAATTAAAACTTAACATTTAATCAAAACACTTCATTTTTCTTTTGTACATAATTAACATATAAATCAAAAATACAAGATTAAAACATATATCTAGGTCAAAACCCTAATACGCTTCAATTCCATTTCGCACTTGTACATAATTACACAATTCATATACATATACATCTCACATTTACACTTACACAATATATTGCCCTATACACATTGTATCTTATATTTGTACATTCGATATTTACATTTTGATTGTGACATTCGATTTGGTTGTAAATACTATAAGTCTCATCCCCTTGTACATTTATACCCCCACTCCCTGATACTATTTTGTAATAGCGTAGATTTACATTCCGCAATTTACAGTTTTCCAAATTATACCATGTTTAGACCTAGGGTTGTATGTACATAAAATCAAACGCTAGATAACCTAATACAAGACAAATACATGTAATCAATACACAACCACACTTGCACCCTCCAGGGTAATCCCACATGATGCCTTCCAAAATGGGCCATGCTTGCACGTCGAGTATCTTTGGCAAAAATAAAAGCAAATGATCACAAGTCCCTCAAAGTGTTGCCTAAATGGAATGATCATAGTCCCTTCGAAGTAATTGCCAAAGACACTTGGCACCATTGCATTCATGGTCCATGCGATGACCCACGCTCGTCCCGAATAAACTTCCTAAATACAAGATTGCCTACCAATTTCAATGGTAGAACAAAATTGTCAAAGGGGTTAAAACACGACGAAAATCTTTGAGAAAGCTTTAGGGTAGATAAACTCTTAAGTACTTGTCAATTTGCAAAGAAAACACTTGCCTAAATTTCAAAACCCACTTCACAAACACTTTCAAAAATCAAACTTTTCAAACCCTTGAAACATCTTTTTAAAAGATAAAACACCTTTTGTAAAACATTCGAGTAAAGAATTGTTACAAGGTTAGCCTAGCACAAGGCATCTTTTCAAAGCATTTTCAAAACAACACATAAAGCACCATTTCATACAATTGAAAACCAAGGCAAGATTGATCTAAGCAAGTACCTAAGAGCCCATGGATAACCATGGATGAAAAGGGTGCTAATACCTTCCCTTTTCATAATCTACCCCCCGAACCCACGAAATATCTCAAAAGGTTTTTGCTGTGCTTTTTAAACCTTTCCTTTAGGATAAAATAAAAAGTCGGTGGCGACTCTTGCTCAACCGCACAAGTGCGAATACGAACGCAAAACACTAGTCAGTTCTCCCACCGTATCACAGAACTGGCGACTCTGCTGGGGATTACTTTTAAGTGGGGTTACCTTAGGGCCTAGATCACCTTCTTGCATGACTAATTGGTTGATTTGCTTGCTTTATACCTTGGCTCTATTGTTTGGGTTTATAATCCTCCACCCGGATTTTGGGAAACATTCATAGATAGCAATACGTTGTGGAAACTGTGCGGGGTATACCGACACGGTCTAAGCAATGGCTATATTAGTGCGACATATTTGTGGGTACCGGTAACCCTTGAGTTCAATCAAGGAGAGTACGGGGCCGCTGAGTGATGTCACTAAGCACTAATGACCTAGAACCTTACTTGACCATCTTGGCCTTTTATTAGGGGTAGTGAGATGACCGGCTTTGGTGCAGTCCGAAGTTGGTGGATACTCGATACTACACTCATTGAGGGTTGTTTTCTTGGAATATTTTGGTCGCCAGTTAAGTGGCTAAACCAAAACAATGAACAATGAAAACGATCCAGTGATATTGAGCTCCTTAGAACCCGGTTACTATTTATAGGACAGGTTTTTAAGCCAACTACACTCAAGAGGGTACTTACCTATGAAACCCCATGCAAGCCTGAAACTAGGGTTTGGTGTGATTTGCTTGTACACATGTTTTATGCATACATCATAAACATCATGAAGCATCATATGCATTTACTAACCATTTCAAGGGTTTGGACCTTCATCATTGTTCTTGTTTTGTAGGTCATGGAAATACCTCGCCGAAATACCATTCAAGTCAACCTTGTGAGAATCTCTCCTCAACTCAAGGAGATCACTTCAAGAATTCCGGAAAATTCATCCTTCAGTGAAAGACATGGTAGACTGCTCAACCTAGTCAACACCAACATTGAAGAAGACATGATGAAAGTGCTATTTCAGTTCTTTGACCCCCTTCACCATTGCTTCACTTTCCCGGATTATCAGTTGGTGCCCACTTTGGAGGAGTTTTCTCAACTCCTAAGAATCCCTATCCTTAATCAACTACCCTTCAACGGTACGGAGAAGGAACCAAAGCCTGAAGATGTTGCTCGAGCATTACATCTACAACCGTCTGAAATCAAGGGGCATTGGGAAACCAGAAGCGGCGTCAAAGGATTCTTAGCAAAATTCTTGTTTGAGAAGGCACAAGAATGTTGGAACTCATTGGACCTACAAGCATTTGAAGAAATTGTGGCACTCCTTATCTATGGGTTGGTCCTGTTCCCAAATCCTGACCAATTGGTAGATGTCAACGCTGTCAAAATCTTCTTGTCCAGAAATCCAATACCAACATTGCTTGGAGACATCCTTCACTCATTTTACACACGAACAATGAGAAAGAGGGGTGTTCTCATGTGCTGTACTCCTATCCTCGCAAGGTGGTTTATTTCGCACCTTCCACAATCTGTCTTGAAGAATGATCAAGGTATAAGGTGGTCCCAGCGATTGATGACTCTCACTCATTCTGATATACATTGGTGTTCTCGGTCCAGAGAAAATATCATCATCGTCGATCGTTGCGGAGAATTTCCTAATGTCCCCTTACTTGGAATTAGGGGAGGTATCACCTACAACCCTTGCCTAGCTTTGAGGCAATTTGGGTACGCACGGAGGGATGGCCCTCATGACATGCTGATTCCTAGCCTAGTTTTTGACTTCGACGACGATGCGCAAGGACTTCGCCAAAGGTTCATCAGAGCTTGGGGAAAACTCAACAAGGTTGATAGCAAGACTCTGGGACACAAGAACTCCATCCCTCTTGAGCCCTACCTCAAGTGGGTGCGAGCCCGAGCCCAAAGTCTGATGATGCCTTATCCCCATGTACTCCCAGTGATTAAGGAGCCCGTCAATGAAGGAGAGGTCCCCTACACCATCCTGCATCCAGACATGCCTACATCGTGGGAGGAAATGCAGAGGAGTTGGATTCAGCTCAAGGAGGAACGGAACACTTTTGAAGCTAGCTACTACGCCAGTAAAAAGAAGGTTCTGGAGCTTACCCGCCGACTCCACGAGCAAGAGGCCCTCAACACCTACATCGCACCGAAGAGGATGCGCAATGTCTTTCTGCCTTGAGAGGTTTATGTTGTAACATTTGGCCCATGGGGAATTTATGTATTAACAGATTTCTTCTTATTAATATGACGTGCGTTCTTCTTTGTCTGAAACAATTTTGAATGTCCCAAATCCTTGAATGCATTGCATACATCAGCATACCATTCATCATGTGCATAAGCAGGTCTCGCTCCAGGTTTCCTTATCTATCTGCTGTTTATTTCAGTAGGATGGATCTCGAGCAAACGGTCAAAGACCTACAAGCCCAGAATGCACAATTCCAGCAACTCTTGACGACCTTGGTCAAGAGTCAAGAGGATATCAAGGCTCATCTGGAGAGCAAGGACCCAGTGAAGAAGAAAAAGAGGGTCGGAGTGGCTACTTTAGGGAGAAGATTTGACAGAGAAGCTCGGAGGGTGCTCGAATTTCCTCCTACTTCTGATGAAGGGACTAGTAAAAGAGATCGGGTTGCGGTGCCTTCCGAGTCTGATGCAGAGGAGGAAGAGGTTGAAGAGGACGAGGATTATTCGGACCAGCAATATCCTCCAGCTGATGACAAGTACAAGGGTTTAGAAGACAGATTGGCTGCCATGGAATTGCAGAGGGTACCGGGTTTGGATTTTGAAGACATGGGCTTGGTCGCCGGAATTGTGATTCCCCCAAAATTCAAGGTGCCGGTGTTTGTAAGGTATGACGGGCTGTCCTGCCCCAAAATGCACCTCAGGTCCTATGTGAGAAAGATTCAGCCCTATACAGCTGATAAAAATCTCTGGATTCATTTCTTTCAAGACAGCCTGTCGGGAGCCCAGTTGGAATGGTTTTATCAGTTAGAAGGAACCAGTGTCAGGAATTGGGAAGATTTGGCCACCGCTTTCTATAAACAATACCAGTATAATTCCGATCTTGCTCCTACCCGTACCCAACTTCAGGGTATGTCGCTAGGAACAAGTGAGGGATTCAAGGAATACGCACAAAAGTGGAGGGATTTGGCTGGAAGGGTGCAGCCTCCTTTAACCGATCGTGAGCTCGTTGATATGTTTCTTGGGACCCTATCTGGGCCATTTTTCAATCATTTAATCGGTAACTCTTCCGCGGGATTTACTGATTTGATCTTAACAGGCGAAAGAATTGAGGCTGGCATCAAGTCAGGAAAAATTCAGAAGGGTGTCGCTGCAAGTATGGAGAAGAAGCCGTTTAAGAAGGAGACAGCTATGGTATATTCTCAAAGAAGAGCGGGGAAGGTGGAGCGTCGGCCGACTGTGGGGGCCGTAATGATTCAAAACACTCCGAGTGAGCAGCCTCGCTACAACCAATCCAGACCAAATCAGCAACGGGTGGAAAGGCCACAACGGCAGTTCACTCGTATTAATATGACCCCAGCGCAGGTGCTTCCCCATCTGTTGAAATTGAATCTTGCCTCTATCAAGGAGGCGCCAAAGAATGTAAATACATCCTCTCCACATTACCATGCCAATGCTAAGTGCGCCTATCATTCAGACAGTGTTGGGCATGACACCAACGATTGCTGGGCCCTCAAGCATAAGATCCAGGACTTGATAGATACCAAGGAGGTAGAGTTTGACGCTCCAGAAAAGCCCAATGTGATCTCTGCACCTATGCCGAAGCACGGTCGGAACGTCAACGCCATTGAGGAGGATCGGTATGTTGCTGACGTTAGTGATCTGACTACTCCACTGTTAACCATTAAGTTGAATTTGTTAAGGGCCGGGATCTTCCCGGGATGTAAAAGAGACTGTTACTGTTGCCACTCTCTGCCGTTGGATTGTCCGCTACTAAAGGAAGGCATCCAAGGCCTCATGGATAGCCGACAAATTTTGTTCGAAAAAGTTCCTGTTGTTCCAATTCATGTTGAAAATATCTCAATCATAACCATTCACGCCAATCTTTCCGAGGCCGTCAAAAAGCCAGTTAAGATTACACCAGCTGCAAAGTCTATACCTTTGAAGATAACAAGGCCGGGGCCAGTTCCCTATGTCTCCGAGAAGTCGATACCTTGGAACTATGGTGGTGACATCTACTACCATGGTATCAAGCAAGTTGAAATAATTGAAGAAAATTCAGATGATGATGATGAAGCCAGCATTAGCAACATTGCGGGCACCAGCAAAATCACCAGGAGTGGGAGGATATTTTCTCCAGAGATTGCTCCTCCAAAAGCAGTCTTTGGACCCTCATCAGTAAAAGAAATCATCCCTGCACCAGCAAGGCTCTCTGCCAGAACTCCTTTGATCAAAGAAATTTTCGTTCCTAGTGCTGTCTCTCCTACCATCGCCGATAAGGGAAAAGGAATACAAGATGAGCCCGTCAAGACGAGGGCTCAACCCTTGGTGATTCCGGAAGCTTCCAAGAAAGAGATGGACGAAATTTTGAGGATAATCAAGAAAAGTGATTATGATGTGGTGGGACAGTTGGGGCAAACCCCCTCCAAGATCTCCATGCTGGCACTGTTGCTTTGCTCAGAAGCGCACGCTCAAGCTTTGATTAAGTTTCTAAAGGCAGCTCATGTGCCCCAAGAAACTTCTGCAGATCAATTTCAACATTGCGTGGCTAGCCTGACTGCAGACAATGGATTAGGCTTTTCTGATGCCGACCTGACCCCTAAAGGCCGAAATCACAATGATGCGTTGCATATCTCAATCGAGTGTCGCGGAACCACCCTTGCGCATGTTTTGGTTGATACCGGTTCATCGCTGAATGTTTTGCCTAAGAAGGCCTTGGACCGGCTAGATTGCGAAGGGTTGGAATTGAAGCCGAGTGATATCGTCGTCAGAGCCTTCGATGGGTCGAAAAGAATGGTCCATGGAGAAGTTGAAATTCCTGTCAAGATAGGTACCGAGGTGTTCAAATCCACTTTCTATGTAATGGACATCCGTCCATCATACTCCTGCCTGCTGGGTAGACCTTGGATACACCATGCTGGGGCAGTCACCTCCTCCTTGCACCAAATGCTGAAATATCCTGTAAAGGGAAAAATCATTACTGTCCATGGCGAGGAAGAGTACATGATTAGCCATTTAAATTATTTCCGGTATGTGGAGGTCGAAGGGGAGTTCATTGAGACACCGTTTCAACATTTCGAAGAAGTACTCCCTGAGATAGCAGTGGCGAAGTTGGCAGCTGAGACACCAAGATAGATGGCCAGGATGGCATCTCTGGAGGATGCAAGGGCTGCAGTTAAAGAAGGAAAGAATTCAGCGTGGGGGCAGCTACCCGATTTTCCGCATAAGGTTGATAAGCTTGGATTAGGTTTCACCACCGCTGGCCAGAAGGCCATGCGCCGGTCAAAGATTGAGAGAGCGCCAGTCAAGATTTCTCCTTACCAAATCAACGCCCTGGAAGATGAAGACAAAGAGAGCAACTTTGAAGAGTGGATTCATCCGACTGTCAGAGGAGGGTTGAGCAATTGGGAGGCTAAAGACTTTGTCCCCGTCACTTTTATTCCTCAGTAATTTATCTATCAAACATTTTCTATTTTGGTCTGTAATATTTTACTTTCAAACAATCCGTACACTATCTTTCCACCTCCTGCCTTACCCGGGGCATGTAGGACCACTTGTAAGGGTTTTGACTATCTTTCATATCCATATGCCATGTTTAATGATTCATTGGACGTTTTTTCATTTGATAAACTGCTTATGTTCATTATCTTCCTTTTGCGTTTTTTTTTGTTGTTTAAGGATGGCTATCCCTTACACACACCCACCACTCACCAATGCAGGTACCCATCCACTCCGGATTCTATGGGTGACTATCCTGCTGTATCTTTCAATAACTCGGAAGACCTGGTCAATCTAGCCGAGTATGAGGATGACGAAGGTTGTGAAGTACCCGGGGAACTAGCCAGACTCCTGCAACAAGAGGAAAGGGCCATCTTACCGCATGAAGAGCCGTTGGAAACTATTAACTTGGGAACCGAGGAGAATCGGAAGGAGGTACAAATGGGTGCCAACCTAGAACCAGAAGTCAAGAAACGCTTGGTACAGTTACTGAATGAGTATGTTGAAATCTTCGCTTGGTCCTATGAAGACATGCCAGGCCTAGACACCGACATCGTGGTTCACCGTCTCCCCACAAGAGAAGACTGTCCACCGATCAAGCAAAAAGTTCGCCGAATGAGGCCTGACATGTCCGAAAAAATCAAAGCAGAAGTGATGAAGCAGTTCAATGCTGGCTTTCTGGCTGTTACGTCCTATCCTCAATGGGTCGCTAATATTGTGCCAGTACCTAAGAAGGATGGCAAAGTCAGAATGTGTGTGGACTACAGGGATTTGAATAGGGCCAGCCCTAAGGATGATTTTCCGCTACCTCATATTGACATCCTGATTGACAATACAACTCAGCATAAGGTGTTTTCTTTCATGGACGGATTCTCGGGCTACAATCAAATCAAAATGGCCCCCGAGGACATGGAGAAAACAACTTTTGTCACGCAATGGGGCACTTTCTGTTACAAAGTGATGCCGTTCGGGCTGAAGAACGCAGGAGCAACTTATCAACGCGCCATGGTAGCTCTATTTCATGACATGATACATCATGAGATTGAAGTTTACGTAGACGATATGATAGCTCGGTCACAAACAGAGGAAGAGCACCTTGAACATCTGGAAAAGCTGTTTGCCAGATTGAAAGAATACAAGCTCAGGCTGAATCCAAGTAAATGCACTTTTGGAGTTAGGTCCGGTAAACTCCTGGGATTCATTGTAAGCAACAAAGGCATTGAAGTCGATCCGGCAAAAGTAAAAGCAATACAAGAGATGCCTGCCCCTCGTACTGAAAAGGAAGTTAGAGGTTTCTTGGGGCGCATAAACTATATTGCCAGATTCATTTCACATCTGACTTCTACCTGTGAGCCAATTTTCAAACTCTTGAAGAAAGATCAGGTAATTGAATGGAACGACGACTGCCAAGCTGCTTTTGATAGAATCAAGGAATATTTGCTAGAACCCCCTATTCTGATGCCACCCGTCGAAGGAAGACCATTGATCATGTATTTGACCGTTTTGGACAATTCAATGGGGTGTGTTTTGGGCCAGCATGACGAGTCTGGTCGAAAAGAGCATGCTATTTATTACCTTAGCAAAAAGTTTACCGACTGTGAGACTCGCTACTCGCTGCTCGAGAAAACTTGCTGCGCTTTGGTATGGGCTGCTCGCCGACTAAGACAGTATATGTTGACTCATACTACCTTGTTGATATCCAAAATGGACCCTATCAAATATATCTTCGAAAAGCCCGCTTTATCAGGAAGGATAGCCAGATGGCAAATGATCTTGACCGAGTATGACATCCAATACACCACCCAAAAAGCTATAAAAGGGAGTGTACTAGCTGACCATCTGGCTCATCAGGCTATCGAAGACTATCAACCCATGAGATTTGATTTCCCAGACGAGGACATCATGAGTTTGGACAACATTAAAGGTAACGGACCGTATGACGGACCCGAAAAGGGATCCCGATGGACCCTGTACTTTGATGGTGCCTCAAATGCACTTGGAAACGGCATTGGCGCGGTACTTATTTCTCCGGAAGGATGCCACACTCCTTTCACGGCCCGACTTTGTTTCAGCTGCACAAACAATATGGCGGAGTATGAAGCCTGCATCTTTGGTCTCAAGGCTGCCATAGACTTGGGGATCAAATCTCTGATCGTATTCGGGGACTCGGCTTTGGTCATTAGCCAAATCAAAGGAGACTGGGATACCAAGCATCCTAATCTTATTCCATACAAAGAACATGTTCTGACATTGTTGCCTCACTTCGAGCAAATTACCTTCGAGCACTTTCCGCGAGAAGAGAATCAGCTAGCAGATGCTCTAGCCACAATGTCCTCCATGTTTAAACTCAACTGGGATAACGAGGCTCCCCAAATCACCATTGAGCGAATGGATGAACCCGCGCATTGTCACGAGATTAACACCGAAGAAGTAGTGGAACAACCTTGGTTCTATGAAATCAAAAGGTATCTCGAGACCCAAGATTATCCTGAAGGAGCTTCCGTGAATGACAAGAAGTTCTTACGGAAATTCACTGCTAAGTTCTTCCTGAGCAACGGCATCCTTTACAAACGAAGCCATGATTGTGTATTACTCCGATGTGTTGATAAGGCTGAAGTAGAGTTAATCATGACTGATATACACAGCGGCACATTCGGCACTCACCTAAGCGGGCATACAATGGCTAAGAAGATCCTAAGAGCAGGCTATTATTGGTCTACCATGGAGGCTGATTGCCATCAACATTCCCGTACTTGTCACAAGTGTCAAGTCTATGCTGACAAAGTTCATATCCCTCCGGTTCCTCTCAACGTCCTAACTGCTCCATGGCCCTTTGCAATGTGGGGCATTGATATGATTGGAGAGATCAAACCCACGGCTTCCAACGGACATCGCTTCATCCTGGTTGCCATTGACTACTTCACTAAATGGGTCGAAGCAGCTTCCTTCGCCTCCGTCACCAAAAATGTGGTTGCCCGCTTTATCAAGCAAAATCTCATATGTCGGTATGGTGTTCCAGACAGAATTATCACAGACAACGGTACAAATCTGAATAACACGATGATTACTGCATTATGCGAACAGTTCAAGATTTATCATCACAATTCATCTCCCTATAGACCGAAGATGAACGGTGTTGTTGAAGCTGCGAACAAAAATATCAAGAAGATTATTCAGAAAATGACAGTCACTTACAAAGACTGGCATGAGATGTTACCATTTGCGCTGCATGGATACCGTACGACGATACGTACCTCAACTGGGGCAACCCCATTTTCTTTGGTTTATGGCATGGAAGCTGTTTTGCCTATGGAAGTTCTGATCCCGTCTCTAAGAATTATGAAGGACGCAGGTTTGAATGAAGATGATTGGATTCAGACCCGACTTGATCAACTCAATCTGATCGACGAAAAGCGACTTGCTGCTATATGCCATGGTCAGACGTATCAAAAACGGATGATCAAGGCCTTCAATAAGAAAGTCAGACGTCAAGTGTATCAAGTCGGAGATCTAGTAGTCAAGCGGATTATCTTGCCGCAAAGTGATCCCAGGGGCAAATGGACTCCTACATACGAAGGGCCATTTGTAATCAAGAGCGTATTTTCTGGTGGTGCGATGATTCTGACCACCATGGATGGCGACGATTTGCCACACCCTGCGAACGCAGACATAGTCAAAAGATACTACGCGTAAAATAACCCGACAAGTCGAAAACCCGAAAGGGCGGCTTGGGCAAAAATGGGCATCCCGGTGGATCGAAAACCCGAAAGGGCGGTTCAGGAAAAAATTAGGGATAAAAACAAAAAAATCGTACACCTGGCAAGTCGAAAACCCGAAAGGGCGGCTTGGGCAAAAAGGGGTTTCTCGGTGGATCGAAAACCCGAAAGGGCGATTCAGGCAAAAATTAGGGAATTAAAGCGTATGACTATGTCTCGTCGGATCACTTCAAGGACAATCTCTTCATCAACCGGTTCCAGGGTTCTGATCAATCCAGCCATCGTCAAGCGAAGCATTGAATGGACAGAGGTTCAGAGTTGTGAAAGTTACAGCAGAATGGAATCCCATGGAATTATTTCACATAGCCATCTTTATTTTGTATAAATTCTTCAAATATTTACGACAATATCCTCTTACTAGGATGATTGTCTCCTTTGTACAAGCATACTCAAAGAAAATCAATACGAATACTCTTCCCAAAATTTGTGTCATTTCCCTTTTTCTTTTTCTCTTGCACTATTTGTTTTATTTTGAGAAACGTCCAATGTTTTGTTAAATAGGCATATGCATTTGAAACATGATCACTCCCTAATCGAACCCAGGGAAAAGGATTACTGATAGGATAAAAGTACAGACGGATATTTCGACACCCTTCCAAAGGAAATCCCTCGAGATCTGTAATCCACGTCCCTAACAAACCTTGAGGTCTATCTCCAGCAGACCCTCGGAGCTTATCCCCGTAAGGTTCTGAAAGGTATTCCCCGCAGAGTACGGACGTCCCTTCCAAGTTTTATTCAAAGTTATTCTCACAAAGTCTTATAACTGGGTTATCCTCGACTAACCATCAGGGGAGGTCACACTCGCCAGAATTCTTCCCATCCCCAGCGGAGTTCCTCAGAATTCCCCCAACAATAACTTATCAGTACTATCCCCGGAGAAGTTTATCCCCAGCCAAAGAATCTTCCGGAAATCATTTTTCCTCAGAGTTCAAGATTCAGTATCCCCAGCAGATCAAAAGCTTCAAATGGACAATCCCCAGCGAAGTCAGACTTGTAAATCTTCTCCCCACATAGTTCTTAGAAGAAAAATCTTGCATTCCCCAGTAGAGTCTCCAGAGGTACATCCCTCCCAGCTGAAGATTCTCAATCTGGCCTCCCCAACATTAAGTCTACTAGTTTGGTACTCCCCAGTAGAAGACTTCAGGAATTCCCCAGAAGATTGGTATACAACCCAAGCTCCATGTTCCCCAGCAACAACCGAGGATTTATTTTCCCCGACAGCAATCAAGATACTTCTATCTTCCGATGTCCCGGATTCATCTATCCTATGCAAGACAGCTCTCCAGCTTACATGCACATCCATTTACATTCATAAAACCATGATATACATTGTATCATGCATCATAGCATTGCATCCAACTAACTTTTTGCCTTTTTCAGGTAAGATCAGTCGACAGACTAAAATCATTCAATCTCAAGATTTCTGAAAACAGTTCACGGGTTCTCCAAGTAAACGGATGTTAACCTATCACTTGTTCAGTTCCTTCTTCCGGACTTCTGAAAACAGTTCATGGATTCTTCCCAAGCAATGGATGTTAATCTATCAGCTTGTTCAGATGCGCCTTCGAATTCAGTTTACGGAAGCTTCCCAACAACGGATGCTGCTCTATTGCTGATCCAATCTCAAGATTTCTGAAAACAGTTCACGGGTTCTCCAAGTAAACGGATGTTAACCTATCACTTGTTCAGTTCCTTCTTCCGGACTTCTGAAAACAGTTCATGGATTCTTCCCAAGTAACGGATGTTAATCTATCAGCTTGTTCAGATGCGCCTTCGAATTCAGTTTACGGAAGCTTCCCAACAACGGATGCTGCTCTATTGCTGATCCAATCTCAAGATTTCTGAAAACAGTTCACGGGTTCTCCAAGTAAACGGATGTTAACCTATCACTTGTTCAGTTCCTTCTTCCAGACTTCTGAAAACAGTTCATGGATTCTTCCCAAGTAACGGATGTTAATCTATCAGCTTGTTCAGATGCGCCTTCGAATTCAGTTTACGGAAGCTTCCCAACAACGGATGCTGCTCTATTGCTGATCCAATCTCAAGATTTCTGAAAACAGTTCACGGGTTCTCCAAGTAAACGGATGTCAACCTATTGCCTGTTCAGACCCCCAGTTCAGAAATGGTCCAAAGCTCGGACACTTTCCTAACGTTCCCTTCCAGATGGCATCTTTAAGCCCATCCCCGACAAGTTTTTGTCACTCTCCTAGATGGCATCGTTAAGCCCATCTCCAAATGGCATCTCTAAGCCCATTCCCGCATCCAGTGCTTTGGTGAGTGCAAATTTCCGGGCACTCTAGTGTCCAATCTCCTTTTACCTTCAAGTCGCGAAAGGCAAACTTGCCAATCTAACTCTTCAGGTCCAAGAAGATTGAACAGGGGCAACTGTTGTACCCCAAAATTTGCCCTCGCATTTTGCTACAAACGATCTCAGCTTCAGACATTTCCTGACTTTTCAAACTGGCGCAAGAATCGGACAAACGGACTTTTCTTGACATTCAAGCAAAATTAGGGTTTTTTACTGATGTTCAGAGCTCTGATTTGTCTCATACAGTGGGCTTAGGGTTGGGATGATTTTTGGTTCAATTTTGATCAGGCGAGCGTTATCTAGCATTTAATCAGAAATTAAGGTTTTATAGGCATATTCTCAGAAGAATTTAAATTCCACCGCACTTTGCAGTTTGTTCCGAGATTCGGGTTTAAATTCGCGTTATCTTGATTTAATCAGTAAATGAGGCAGTCGGTTTGAATTCACCAGTCAAAAGGGATATGTGCAATGTGGAGTCACAGTGCTTGGCAAAAGAATCAGTGAAGAAAAAAAGGGATTGCATCTGATTAAGTTTTGGTGTCCGACTGTGCGTTGCTTTGAATAATGGATACGTCGAATTCATTTATTTTGATCATTGAAGGTCTAGTTGATTATTTATGATTCTAAGAATTAAAATATTTGAAGTTTAAACCTTCATTTCATTTTATTTTAAGGGACTATAAATAACAAGTGAACAATTAAAGAAGAGAATTGAAAGAAAATTAAATATCAAATGAATTTTTATTTCACATTTAATAATTGTTACAATTGTTATTATTTGAATATTTATTACAAAGTATTTAAATGATAATAATGTACAAGAATTAAACTAAAAAAATAAAAATTCTATCCTATTTCTAAATTCTTCATTCTCCACTTCATGCCGATGCTCCATATTTTTTTTTATCTGCAAAAAGAAAGAGGAAGTCAGAAGACAGTTAATTAAAAGAGACAGTTAATTTGCTCATCATTAGGGGCCACTGACTGGGATCAGTTGCCCTCTCTGCAAATCACGGGATTTCTCCCGGTTCACAGAGAGGGAAGATTTTTTTGTTCATGAAATGCAAATGCATAATTCTTAAAAATTCAAGGCTGCATAAGAATCTCAATTTCCAATTCAAATTAAACTGAAAAAGTCCAATTCCAACTTTCTATCCAAAGCAAAAAGGAAATTGCTGTCAAAATGCCTAAGGATTACCCAAAGGTACACTTGCTGCAAAGTCAAAATGCCAAAATATCAAAGAAGTGCAAAGCTGTCAAAAGCAGAATAAGAATGCAGAGAAGTATATGCCAACAAGGTGATCCATTTCATCATTTCCCAGCATAGGAGGGGGGCCCCTTCAGAACCATAAGTACAAATAAAAATCATTATAAAATTCTAAGCTGTACTTTAGGAGAGAAGAAAAAGAGATAAAGAGCATAGGCAAGGTTCAGGTTAGGCATAGGCAGTAGGACAGCAGAAAAGATATACAAAAAAGAAGGCACAATTCAGCATTGTTCAAAACTACACAGCATGGACAGTTACTAGAAATGGAAAAGATGCCAAGAAATTTTGTCAAACTACCCAGCAAGCATGGATCAAAAGAATACCAAAGTTTGAAATATGGTTAGGCGCCAAAGACCAATAGCAAAAGGACGAAATAATGCAAGAAAAGAGACTGATTGAGCCAAGCACCAATATCACCCATATAACTCAGAACTGAACCAAGATAGGAGAAGAAGCTCATACCTGTCTAAAAAAAAAACAAGTTATCAAAACATAATCAAACCTCCTATCAGTACAATAACCTGAAAACGCAACCTCAAGCTTCAAAAAAGCTGATAAGCCAAACATAATACAATGCCTTCACCTGCCTTGCCATTAGCCTAACAAACCCACCTCCTGTCAACACCTAACCTGCAAACTGAGTTGTCTCAAGCCAATACACAGTCCAACCTCACAAGAACCCATCAAACTGAAGCAAACTCAAACACCTAACAAAAAGCCTACTGAACCTGTCCCAAACCTCACATAACCTGTAAACTGAGTTATCTCAAACCAATGCCAAAAACCAAAACTGAACCAGCATAATCCCACCCCCTGTCAATTTCTTTTCATCTTTGATAGCACTACCATAACTAAAGAAAAAAACTGAGTTATCAAGCCAAGCATCAATCAAAAACAATGCCATAATCAGAAACTTCATCACCCTGCCTCAACCTTCAAACACAACAAAATCACAAAGCCTGTCAATAAAGCCAAGCTAACACCATAACCTTGCAAAACCTGCTAGCATCAGAACCTGCCTAACAATCATGCTGTAAAACCAAAACAGCATCCATCACCACGGCCTCAGAATCTCTTCATCATTGGCCAAACCCAACATACTGTCAATAACCAACATAACCCCTCAACAGAAGCAAAGGCAACACGAGAGAGAAAGAAGCATACAATACTCAGGCAACAAGACTCAAGGCAACAACTGTTCCAAAATATTCAAGACAAACAGAAGCAAAGGCATCACAGTAGGAAAGAAGAAGATGAAGAAGTGAATACATTAGGGTTTCTCAGTGTACATCATCATCAAAGCCCTAAATATAGCAAAGGAACGAAAATACCAGGAAAGCTCAAAGATTCATCACAGTACTGCATCCCTCACTGTTCCGGCCTCCGGAGCATCACGCTCTCCGCCTCTCCTCCATCTCCCAAACGAAGGTAGCCATTCTTCTCCCTTTCTCTTCTTCACCACCTCATAATATCACAGGTTTAAGAATCAAAGTTCAAACTAAAACAACACATGTAATTCATAAAAGAAAAAGGAGCATAAAGATTAAAACCAAACCTCGTGCACCAAGATTGCTGAGTCCGCGCCATGGAGGGAAGAGAGGGTTGAACGATGATGCTGGTGGCCGGAGATAAGCACTCAGGGAAGCGAGATGATCGGAGAAGACAAACTCAGCGAACGGCGCCGCTACTAACCCTAACCTTCGTTCACTACCAAACTGAACCATTTGCCTAACCCTAAATTCGTTTGCCTGAACCATGGGCCTGACCCGTTCCCATTTGTTCTAAGCCCAATTATTTCAGAAACAATGCAAATCAACATTTTATAATTATTTTTTACTTAACCATTTATATATTATACTAACCCTTTTTTATTTCATTTTCATAAACAATGGTTTTTTTATTATTCTTTGTAAAATACTCATTTAATTAAAAAATACACTTTTTTTTATATATCATAAGGCTAAAACATTTTTTGATAGATATTTTGTACATACATATTATATTAAAAATTAATTTTTGTACATATCATATAAATTAAATTTGAAAACATTTTCTTTAGATTAATACACATTTGTATATAAAATAACAAAATACATTTTTTATACATAATTAAATTGAAACTTTTTAATTAACATACACATTTGTACATACCAATTCAAATACATTTATTTTCTAAATATCGAAATCACAAGCATTTGACTAAAATACTTTTTTAATTAAAACTTAACATTTAATCAAAACACTTCATTTTTCTTTTGTACATAATTAACATATAAATCAAAAATACAAGATTAAAACATATATCTAGGTCAAAACCCTAATACGCTTCAATTCCATTTCGCACTTGTACATAATTACACAATTCATATACATATACATCTCACATTTACACTTACACAATATATTGCCCTATATACATTGTATCTTATATTTGTACATTCGATATTTACATTTTGATTGTGACATTCGATTTGGTTGTAAATACTATAAGTCTCATCCCCTTGTACATTTATACCCCCACTCCCTGATACTATTTTGTAATAGCGTAGATTTACATTCCGCAATTTACAGTTTTCCAAATTATACCATGTTTAGACCTAGGGTTGTATGTACATAAAATCAAACGCTAGATAACCTAATACAAGACAAATACATGTAATCAATACACAACCACACTTTCACCCTCCAGGGTAATCCCACATGATGCCTTCCAAAATGGGCCATGCTTGCACGTCGAGTATCTTTGGCAAAAATAAAAGCAAATGATCACAAGTCCCTCAAAGTGTTGCCTAAATGGAATGATCATAGTCCCTTCGAAGTAATTGCCAAAGACACTTGGCACCATTGCATTCATGGTCCATGCGATGACCCACGCCCGTCCCGAATAAACTTCCTAAATACAAGATTGCCTACCAATTTCAATGGTAGAACAAAATTGTCAAAGGGGTTAAAACACGACGAAAATCTTTGAGAAAGCTTTAGGGTAGATAAACTCTTAAGTACTTGTCAATTTGCAAAGAAAACACTTGCCTAAATTTCAAAACCCACTTCACAAACACTTTCAAAAATCAAACTTTTCAAACCCTTGAAACATCTTTTTAAAAGATAAAACACCTTTTGTAAAACATTCGAGTAAAGAATTGTTACAAGGTTAGCCTAGCACAAGGCATCTTTTCAAAGCATTTTCAAAACAACACATAAAGCACCATTTCATACAATTGAAAACCAAGGCAAGATTGATCTAAGCAAGTACCTAAGAGCCCATGGATAACCATGGATGAAAAGGGTGCTAATACCTTCCCTTTTCATAATCTACCCCCCGAACCCACGAAATATCTCAAAAGGTTTTTGCTGTGCTTTTTAAACCTTTCCTTTAGGATAAAATAAAAAGTCGGTGGCGACTCTTGCTCAACCGCACAAGTGCGAATACGAACGTAAAACACTAGTCAGTTCTCCCACCGTATCACAGTTGTCTTTTGTGTTGTTGAGGAGGTAGATAGATCGTTTCCTTGGTGATACATCCGATCTCTCAATTTGGGTTAGAAATGACTTAGATTGTGAGTGATATGTAGTGACATTGATGAGTATTGTTAGGTTGAATGTAATTGGTCGATAGATTTAAGTATGTGATGAGTAGATTATTTGCAGGCTTGATAAGTTATTCCTTAGTTTTTTTCTTTTGTTTACATTTATTTTCTGTTGATACTTTTCTTTTTAACTCATTTATCCTCAAACTCATTAATAATAAATTTGTTGAACGACAATTCAATAACTAACCTTTGTGGACACGATACGATATAACCTATATCACTCGGTAAATTTATAACTTGCCTTTTGCTTGTCACTATTCCGCCGCAACAAAATGGCATCGTTTCCAGGGATTGATTCTATTTTTTTCGCATTGCGATATTTCTTTTGTTTTTGAGTTTTTTACTTAATGTATATGTTGTATAGAAATTATACATTAACTTATATATGATATTTGTGCATATATGTGTTTTCACGTAGTGTTGTGAATTGTCTCATTTTCGTAACATTTGTTCTGTAATTGTTAGGAAATTTTCTTTAGGTTTGCATGGTGTGACAATACCATGGCATGACGAGAGGAGGTTACTAGCTTGCACAATAAAGGCGTCGAGCTTACAATGTAAAATAAGCATGTTGTATTGTTTTTATTTGTGTTAGTTTAGGTAGTATGGTGACTTGTGTTTTAATAAGTTGAACTCGGATTAGTTTTTAAATATCAAATCTTCACTTTTCAACTTATTAATTCACTTTCACCCGTTTGGTTCATTATGTCAGTTGATTTTTTCTGAAAGCTTGTTGTGTTTAGCTTAAGGAAGTTTGTTAAAAGTTTGTAAATATTGTATGTTTTGTGTAGTTATGTAGTAATTAGCTTTAGTATTATTTTTATAATTCTTTTATTGTTGTTTGTACTCAAGTTTTGGTCCGGTAACTTATAGAATATTGAGGTAATTTGTCAAGTTTGATTGTTTCAACTTGCGAATGCATGGTAATAATTTTCTTAAAGTTGTATACACGTTCGAGGTATGTGTTTATCGCTTTCTATACTTTAGCATATTCATGATACTTAGACTTTTCATAATTTTTATGTCATTCATTCTTTTGTATACTTGTTCATTTATGAATCACTTTAGTTTCCACCTTTTTGTGAGGTAGCTTTACATTGTTCATATATGCTGGAGGCCACAATTCTTGTTTTAACTGGATTTTATTATACTTAATCTTGTGTTTGTGTTGATTGTATGAATGCAAGAAAAGGATCAAGGTATTTTTGTTTCATTTTGAGCCTAACTACCTAGCCAAATAGTTAATTCACCTTGTGAGTGTGTGATCATTAGTAATCCCTTTAAGTTGTTTGTCGATATCCATGTTGTATTTTCTAATTGTTTGTCTATGAGTGTTTAGTTTCCCTTTTTGCATGGATGTTGATGTTTTCTTGAACCCTCAACCATTGTTTTGGTTTGAATTTTTACCTTGTCTTAGAAAGTATGGAGTATTCACTTTAATGTATGGTTGAATTCAAGTTTGGGAGAAAATTGATTGTGTATTTATTGGTTGATTGCTATAAGGTTGAATAGAAGAAGAAAAGAAAGAAAGAAAAAATGTGAAAAAGAAGTGATAGAAAAAGAAAGGAAAAAAATAGAAAAGCTTTGAAAAAGAAAAGGAAAAAAGAGTATGAAATTATGTTGTGTTAATAAGTGATGTATGTTGGGGTGAAACTTGTGATGAAGAAGAATTTTGATCGAAATTCTATTGTTTGAAACTTTGTGGAAGTAATTAATCCCTTAGGTTTAGGCAAGTTTTTGTTTCGATTAGCTTTAGGACTTATCACTTGTTTGTTGACCAAGCCACATTACAGTCTTGAAAAGCTCTTGAGATTTTTGCTTTTATATTTTCAATGTAAATTTTTAGATAAATACATAATTTAGTCTATTGTTTGCAAGATTGTTGGATGAGTGAAAAGACCCCATTTTTGTGTATTTTTCATCTACCGGTGATTGTGTTTGCTAGGTGTGATTCATTTGTGAGCTAGTATTGTTTTAGAATATTTGGCATAATTTTTGTATTTAGCATTTGTTTCGTGTTTATGTTATAGTCGTGGTTTAGTGGTAAGTGTTTACTTTGTGTGTAATGTTTTTCATTTGAACCATTGTATTTGTCTTTCATTTTCAAAAACTTGTTAATTTGTGATTCTTTGATTATTGTCTTTTGCTTCTTTAACTTTATTTGACTTTGTTTGAGGACAAACAATATTTTAAGTTGGAGAGAGTTTGATGAGTGCTAAATTGTTGTGAATTTGAGTGTGAATAATCAGCACTCATCGGCTTAATCCGTTTGCTTTTTGTTAATAAATCTCAACTTTAGTGTATATTCGTTATAGTTTATGTTATAGTGTATTTATTGCATTATCGTGTAAATGTTATTGAGTTTAATTAATTTTATCTCATTTTTTTAGGTATTCAAGCATTTATATTTAGGCATTGTTAGAAAGATGATTGAATAAGCTTTCCAATGCTTCCAACCGTGCGCAAATCGGAGTTACGGTTCTCAACTTATGGCTGAAACTATGCTGGTTTTTCAACTTACTGTCAACTACCATCGGGCGACGCTGGGGCGACCTGAAGCATGGAAAATATGCAGTTTTGAATGCCAGGCGACGCGGACTAGTCAAAAATACGTATTTAGGGGTAAAAACACGTTTTTTTGGAGATGGTTTTGGGTTATTTTGATCCCAACTCCATCAAACTTTATTTTTTGATAGGATTTTCTTAGAAAACAACATTGAAGCTTGCATACGGATGATCCGGGGTGAATTGCTCTTCAATTGGCACTGACAAACTGGTAGATTTGTGGTTCATTTCTCTTCTTCTTTATGTATTCTTTATGTGTTGAGTTTGTAAATGTATTTACTTTGAACTCATGTATATTTGTCGCCCATGGCATTATATTAAATTTGCTTTACAAATCTTTGTCGATTGTTATTCTAGATTTTTGCTATGTGCTAGGGATTTGAGTTGTTATAGACATATATCGCTTAAATGCTTATCTAGGATGATTATCTGTTAGTTTCAGAACTCTAGAGATATATTTAGAGCTGACATCTACTTGGGTATCAGAGTTTAATGCCTCTGTGTGGTTATGATGTGCTGAGAGATTGTCAGTGCGATTATATAATTCTCTTATGTGTTGTTGAGGAGGTAGAGAGATAATTTCCTTGGTGATACAGACAGTCTCTCAATTTGGGTTAGAAATGACTTGTGAGTGATAGTAGTGATATTGATGAGTATTGTTAGGTTGAATATTCCTGGTCAATAGATTTAAGTCTATGATGAGTAAATTATTTACAGGCTCGATAAGTTTTTCCTTAGTTTTTTTTCTTTTGTTTACATTTATTTTTTGTTGATACTTTTCTTTTCAACCCATTTATCCCTAAACTCATTAACGACAGATTTTTCAAACGGGAATTCAATAACCAATCTCTATGGACATAATACGATATAACCTATATCACCCAACTAATTAATAACTTACTTTTGCTTGCTGCTATGTCGCTGCCACAGTTAATTTTCTTATAAATACCATATTAGTCTCTCATTATTGCACACTGCAAATCCTAATTAGGGTGAGAGATGTTATTTGTTATTTTGTAACACTTGTAATTTTGTTTCAAAGATAAAGTAAAGAATAATAGTTTATAACCAATCTTATTGTTTTCTTCTCTACCCTTATGAGTTTCTTGTCGTCAAAGAAAGTTTATACTTTGTCATTCTGATATCGTTTTTTACAACAAAAGTCTTAGTGGTCGACTTGTACAAAGACCTTACAATAGTGAAAATCTCTCACGAGGTGTGAGGGGTCTGGAGTACTCTTGTTTGGAAAGAGAAACCGAGATATATCTTTGTGTTATTTACTTTATGCATTTTACTTCTCAAGTTCATTGAAAGAAATCTGGAAAAAAAAAATAAGAATATAAGAACCTTCATCTAAAAACGAGAGAATTACACCAAACCTAACTCACCCCTTTTAATTTGTGCACTCAATACTTACAATTTTGATTTTGACCATTTTATATTTTAGGCTCAGTTAGAGCATTGTTAAGGCAGATATGATAGTTGTTATCCAGGAGTTTTTTTTACCATGGTAGACTTTATAAAAGCTTTTAATTGTACCATAGTCTCTCTTATTCCAAAGAGTGATAAGGAAAAATACATTAGGGATTTTAGACCTATTTCTGTGTACCACTCTCTACAAAATCATTTTTATAGTGTTGACGACTTGGTTGGGGAAATTATTGGAAGTATCATTGGTCCTAATCAAGTTGCTTTTATCTCTGGCCAACAGATTCACAACCACATTGTTTTGGCGAGTTTTGGCGAATGAGCTTATCAAAGGGTGTAATAGAAAATGAGGAACCCCTAGATGCATGATTCAACTTGATCTTCAAAAGGGATATGACATGGTTAATTGGAATGCTCTAGAGTGTATCTTGCAGAAAGTAGTGATGCCTAATAAGTTCACAAATTGGATAATAACTGCAGCTACCTCAGTCTCCTACAGAGTCACTATTAATGTAGATTTATCTGATATTTTGCATGCTAGGAGATGTATAAGACAAGAGGATCCCATATCCCCTTATCTTTTTGTCATTGTAAAGGAGTATTTTCAGAGGAGCCTTCACCAAATGCAGCTAAATCCTAATTTTAACCACCATGCTCAATGTGAAAAAATGATGGCTACCAACCCCACTTTTGCTGATGACGTGTTGCTTTACTCTAAAGGTGATTATATATTAGTGTATTTATTGATGTAGTCTTTCCAGAATTTCACCAAGTCCACAAACATGAAGATTAACCCCAATAAGTGTAAGATAATCTTTAGTGGTGTTGATGCAGGTAACAAAAAGCAAATCTGAAATCTGACAAAGTTCACATAAGGAACCTTGTCATTCAGGTATTTGGGAGTGCCTCTGACCTGTAGGAAGCTATCTGTAAATCACTATATGGTGCTTGTTGGGAAAATTAGTCACTGGAGCACTAGCCTTTTGAGTTATGTTAGGAGATTGCAGTTAACTAAGAACATATCATTTTCCATGACTAATTACTGGATGATGTGTTTTCCTTTTCCAAAATTTGTGATAAAAAAGATTGAGGCCATCTTTCGATCCTTCATGTGTACTGGGAAAGATACCATTAATAGGAAAAGTCATGTACCTTGGTAGAAAGTTTATAGTTCAAGAAAACATGGGGGTGGAGGTGATTGATCTCACCATCTGAAACAAGTCTGGTTTGCTAAAGTTATTGAGGAATATCAGTAATAAGGCTGATAGCCTTTGGGTTAAGTGGATCCACACTTACTACCTGAAGAACAACAGCTTAACGGAGGAAAAGTTCAAGGCAATATTACTTGGATTATGAAGCAGATTCTTTAGAAGAGAGAGACTATTGATAGTATTCAATGCCTTTGGGATCAGATGAGTATCATGAGGAAATTCCAGATGAAACATGCGTATAGTAGCTTGAGAAATGAAGATTAAACTGTCTAGTGTTCCAATATGATGTTTCATAATGTTGCTCGACCTAGAGCCTTACTAACATTTTGGCTTGCATGCCAAAGGAAATTGGCTACTAAGGATAGGTTGCTAAAATTTGGCATGTTGGATAACAATGGTTGTAGTTTCTGCAACAAGGAGGAGCCCATTAATCACTTGTTGTTTGATTATGAAGAAATGAAGATGATTTGGAACACTGTTCTCAAATGGATTCAAGTCGATCATGCTTCTAAGATGTGGGATGAAGAGATTAATTGGATTGTGAAGAAGAACAAAGGTAAAGGTTGACGTGCTTCAATCACTAAGCTAGCGGTTATGGAAGAATTGTAATGAGGTTTGTGTTGCCAACAAGGTTGATAAGAATAACATGGTGAAGGAAATAATAGACATGATAGTGTATAGGGGTTGATATAACAAGAAGCTTAGACCACACATAGGTAGATTGTTGATGTTTTAAAATTTCTTGTCTTTTTGAGGATTGGATTCTAGGGATCGTCCTGTATTTTGTAGTTTTTTAAATTAAATCAAAGCTTTGAATTGTTAAAAAAAACATCTTTATTAATATAATAAAGTAATGTACTACAAAAATTACCTTAATGCCCTAACTAAATCAGTTTAGAGATGATTTTTCATACACTTAAATGTCATTACAACTCATAATCATTTCATTATTTAATTAATACAATCCTCATTATTATTCCAATTTTTTCCACTCTCTAACTTACTGAAATCACGCTTGATATTATTTGTCAATACCAATACTACAAAATAGTTGTTGCTATCATTATTATCATAAGCCTTTACGTATTTCAAACACTATGGTAAATAATCATCATAACCATCCCTAAACCTTCATAGATCTCTCTAATCTTCCATGAGTTTCATTTTTATTACTTTTCTCTCAGTTTGCACCATTTTGGCTATCTCCTATGCTTCATTCTTAGTGTTGCTTTTATATTTCAAGAATGAGCGGATCACCGAAGAAAAGAGGTCACAGAGGCAACTTCACATGGATCGGACTACCCAATCTTTACGTTTCATCTTCGCATCATGCTCTCATCTCTTCATCCTTTCACCATTCTGTATTTATAGATTTGGTGAATTTTGGTTTCAATCATGTAATTGGTTTTTAAAATTTTGGTTTTAATGTTTTGATTATTTAATCATGGATCTGTTAGAAGATTAGACTGATTTTCAATTAGTATTCGTTTAATCATTTGTTTTTCAACATCGTGTTTCATTTTAGGATTGTATGGGTTCTATTTCTCTTTTTCACTCTAATTTGAAACAATCTCCTATTTTTCCAAGTTATCGAAAATCCTATTTCAATTTAGGTTTTTGCATTCTCTTCCTCACTGTGAAAATTCAACAATTTCCTCTTCATCAAATCTACACGACTCTTGGTCACCATCGCGGTCGTGGTTGCCGTCAAAACTCTTGAAATAGTCTGTATTTGTAAATATATTCTTTTTTCTAGGTGTATTTTATGTTTTTAAGGTTTTTTTCTTTAATAACAGTTTGGGTGTATTATATTTTGAAGTTTTTGTAAGGTTTTTCTTCTCATTATGTTTTGACTTTGATAAAGAAAGGCAGAAGTTTAACAGTTTGATAAACATAAATTTACTAAATAAATGAGATATTTATGTTTACTAAATAAATGGGATATTTATGTTAGGGGAATATTTGCTGTTACAGATAAATTGAAGTTGATTTATAACTTTATGAATTGATGTTGATATTATAAGAACATGTTTGCCTTATTTACTTTAAATGAATGTTACATGAAATTGGAATTGTTTCAAATTGAAATTGCTAAGAATACTTGTATTCATGTTATAAAAATACTTTTATTCTGTTACAAGATTCTGTTACAAGAAAATTAATAGAATGATTTTGTAACTTTATGGAATTAGGAAAATGATTCTGGGTTTTATGAAATTAGAAAAAGTATGAATCGATGACATTGTTTATATATATATTTTTTTTTTTAATAGAAAAATAAAGATAATTGGTAGAAAAATTAATATTTTTTAAGAGAAAAGTGTGTGAAATTGCAAAGAAGTAATATATGAGAAAATCGATTCTTATTTTGTTCAACAAAAAATCTTATTTAAGATCTTAAGAAAAAATAATTAAAAAAAATTATAACTAAAGATAATCATTCATACACCATTAAAATTACTAATTTAATTAAACAATTATTTTTATGTTTTATATTAATAATTAAATATGTGATCATTAATAATAATAATAATAATAATAATAATAATAATAATAATAATAATAATAATAATAATAATAATAATAATAATAATAATAATAATAATAATAATAATAATAATAAATTAATAAACGTGCTTTAAATTATCAAGAATATATGACGCATACAATTACATATCCTCAGTTCCAAAAGATATTTGACGCCTTTACTGGCCAAAGATTGGTAATTAAATAGTAATTCATATTGCTTAACAAAAAAAAGTCATCTCATCGATATCCAGAAGTTCATGTCGATTACTTAAATTTTAATTTTTTATAAAAAAAAAAACTATCGTTAAATAAATCACTGGTATCATAATTCTTGGTTTCCCAAATCAATCTTTCATCCCTCTTTCCCAAACTTTTTTTAATTAAGTGTATTAAAAAGTGAGAACATTGAATATTCCAATTGATAAAAATGATTAATGAAGAATTAAATTCTATTTATCGACAATTTTCTTAAAAATATATAAATAAATACATATGATATCTGCATTTACTTATAACTCTTTCCTTTTCATTTTAAATAATACTATATTAAAAAATGAAACTTTTAATTATACATATTTATAAAATATTATTTTAAAACTAAAAAGTTTAAAAATATTTTTTTCTAGATATTAAAACGAAGTATAAATATTTTTAATAATATTTATTTTAAAATTATTAAAATTAATAAGAATATATATCATTAAAACAATATTAATATTATAACACTTTCGAAATAATGATTCTTGAGAATAAAAAAACAAAAAAATTCACCAAATATGAAAATAATTTATCTTCAGTGTAACATTTCAAAGATTATACTCATAAAATCATATCATTGAAATTCATTAATAAAATGTAAAATTAAATTAATTTTATATTGAAATTCATTAATAAGATGTAAAATTAAATTAATTTTATATTAAAATTAATTAATAATAAATGTTATATTTGTTAGCGCGATTCGTGCGAGCGCACAAATCATTTAATTATATAATTTTTATTAATTATTATTATTATTATTTATATAAATTATCAAAACAATTCTTAAGAGTTAAAAATGAAACAAATTTCATTAATGTTTATTTTTATTATCGTAAAATAATATAAACAGATTTATATTTTTTTTTTAAATTATGTTTTTTACGTGTCAATAATTCATGAAGTTAAAAACTAAAAACTGAAAGTTGTGCAGTAATAACGCAGACATATAAAAGTGTAAGACTATAAATAATTGATCTTTTATTTGTCCCTTTATAAATAAATTAAAAAGTTAAATTTGTTATTAAGAGAATCACAAAATTATATGTTTAAATTTTGAAACTTAATTGTGTTTAGATTTATTTTCTATTAGATGGTAAAATTATATAATATCAATAACATCCATAAATTTAGAATACAGAAAAATTTATAAATTATAGATATGTTCGACGGGTCAAATCTATTTTTTTGACGGACCGACAAAATATTTAATTTAAATTGAACAAATATTAAAGATCATATGTTTAATGACTTCTGAATTATTATAGCATATAACTTAAAAATTACTTCACAAATTTAACAAACATAATATTATTCAATTCATTAAATCTAATTAAATTATTATCAATTTTGTTCTGGACTGGGCCCGGGTTGGCCCAAGAGCAAGAATGAAGGCCCAATCCAAACAGCTCTACAAGAAGCGCGTCAACCAGAAGCTACAGTCGTGCCTGCCGCTGCCCGCGAACACAACGTCCTCGACCACATACAATCCAGCTCGAGCACCCTCCTCGTAGGGCAGACTATGACCGTTACTCCATCACCTGAACTCCGGAAAGACCGCGTCCCCGTCCGTCCGTACTTCTCGCTGAGCATCACCAAGAGAGGACCACGTGCGGGTCCCTACTACACACGTAGAACCTGGCAGTTCTTTTATTGGGCCAGTCCTGGTCGGCTCAATAAAGGGACCTTGGCCCCGCGCTGGGGGCTATAAATACCCTTTATTCCTAGAGGGTCAGGTATTCATTCTCTTACCCGTATACACACTTTTTGCCTGCTCGTACTACCACTCACTTTAGCATCAGAGTGCCTTGCAGGTACCCCCCCCCCCCCCCCCCCATCTTGTTCAACTTCAGCTTGGAGCCAGTCGTGACGGTCCAAGTCTGATCCGGTAAGATCAGTGGTGCCGTCTGTGGGAAACTATCTTCCCCGTCTTGCAAAAACTTGAAGACCAAAGCTCAACTCAACTATCACCGTCATGGCTGACCAAGTTCGTGATGAACAAAACATCCGCGTCGTCGACACCAACAACGGCCTCGCGGACAAAAATAGACACCCCAATAACGCCGGTAACCCCGATCATAACACCCTTCATGTGGGAACTGCCCCGGGCCCTCAGTCATCCGCGACAGAGTTACTGCATCATCCTCCTCGGTCCCTCCGCCGCTCGAAGAAGACAATGCAGCTCCCACAAACTATCGAGCTGCCCAGTTTCAGGAAGTCCCTGTCCCCGCCGGGGCGGATGCCACAACCCGAGCACTGTTCACGGCGATCAATCAGACGAATTACCTCATCTTCGCCCAAGGGGAAAGATTGAGGGCACTAGAGGACGATCGAAGACCTGCGAGGAGACACAGGAGGCCCCAAACTCCACCTCCTCGAGTAACAGAGGTACATCTCCCGTCTCCCCCGCATCGACACTACAGAGATACCTCCCGAAGTCCGTCATCCCGACCCTCGAGGAGATGGCCCCCTTTGGAGAGGCAACCCATCATTGAAGTCGGGGGACGCGGCCACGGCCCCATACGACAAGAAAACAGACACTCTGGAGACGGGCATGGAAGAATCAACCAACGAGCACCACGCTCGAGAGACGCCCAGCACGACCAGGACCGTCGGGCTTGACAGTATTACAGGTCCCCATCCCTGTCCCCAGAGCGAAGTGACGAGGACGACCCCCGCGGTCCCCTGTCACAGGCCATCATGGAGGCGCCCATTCCCCCGGGCATGGAGAAGCCTCCACATCTGAAGGAATACGACGGAGTCGCAGACCCGGTCGACCACATAGATGGGTTCGAGGCTATGCTGCACTACCACAATGCCGGGGGACCCATCAAATGTCGGCTGTTCCCCACGACCCTCAGAAAGGCAGCAATGAACTGGTATAAAGGCCTCGCTCCGGGATCAATCACCTCGTGGCGAAACCTGAAGAACCAATTCATCAGTTCGTTCACAGCGTCTCGACGACACCCAAAGACCGAGGCGGCTCTCGAGGCCATCATCCAGAGACATGATGAAACCTTGAGAGAGTTCATCAATCGCTTCAACCGCGAAGCCATACAGGTCCCCTGCGCGGACCACATGAAAAGATATTTGCTGGAGATGGGGCTCCTCCCCGGCACGGAATTCAGAAAGGTCGTGGGCATCGAGCCACCTAGAACATTCGATGCCCTCCTCGAGAAGGCCTGGGCGTACATGGATTACGAGGAGAGGGAGGAGGCCAACAGAGCCCGAGACCCCAGGACTCGCGGGTCCAGCAGCAACCCGCGCCAGGAAGCTGCTCCTCCTCGACGAACCGGGGAGAAAAGAAAAGAAGACAGACCCCGAGAAGTCCGAGAGCAAAGAGGACCCTCGGGGCGTTTTACCGAGTACACTCCGCTCACAGCTTCCTGCGAGCGCATTTTGGCGGAGTGTGCCAGCACGAACTTCAAAGACAGCGGCGTCAAACGCCCCCGACCCTCTCCCGCCAAGCCCGGAGCAAACAAGAACAAGTATTGTCAGTACCATAGGAGCCATGGTCATCTGACTGAAGATTACGTCCACCTCAAGGACGCCATCGAAACCCTCATCAAGGGAGGAAGGCTCGCACAATACTGGCGAAACGATGCTCCTCGTCGTGATGCCCGGGAAACAAGAGAACTGGAGGAAGACGCCCAACCATCTGATGAGTCGGTCCCCGTCCAGACCGCCTTCTCTGTCACCATACCCGAGGACTTCAACGTCCCCGAACACCTGTAGGAGCCGCTCACAACACACAGTAGGTGGGAATATTTCCCCTCCGCCATGGTCATCAATGGTGGAGGATTCAACGACTTGACTATCAATTCGGCTAAAAGGAAGCTGGATGAGCTGGTCGACGCGGCACCTCCGCAAACAGTGACATTTGAAAGGGTAAAAGGTAGGTCAGAACCCATCACCTTCTACCTGGAAGAGCTCCCAGGGGGAGCCTCCAATGCAGTCATCCCCTTGTTGATAAGGGCAAGAATGGCCAACTTCGATGTGCATCGCATCCTCGTCGACGAAGGAAGTTTCGTCGACATAATGTACAGCCAATTATTCTGAACTCTGCAGCTGGGCGAGTCACATCTCTCGCCGTATGTAGGGTCGGACTTACAAGGATTCAACGGCTCGACCTCCAAGCCTTGGGGATGAAGGAAAATTACGATCAAAAGCGCAGCGGAATTTAAAATTTTCCTTTAGCGATCCTTACGAATGAACATGGTCAGTGATAGAAATATTTACCTCTTGTGGCGATTCAGACCTTTGATGTTGTGATCACGAGCGTTGATGAAGAACAACGCCTCTACTCAGTCCACACGAACAGATCGCTTCCGGTCACAGTGCTAGCTGATCACGAACGGAAACCTTGAGTGAGAGAGAGAATCAAAAACGAAATTGCATCAAGTGAAATTGCTTCATCACAAGGGATCTATTTATAGAATCACTCGTGTGGGCTACAAGCTAAAAGCCCAATTAAGGCTATAAGCTAAAAGCTCAATTAAGCTTATGGACATCATACCTTATGATGTACTCCCTCCGGTCTCATTTATAAGAAAAAATTAACTTTTTAGATACATTAAATAAGTAATGTATTTGGACAATATATTGTCCAAATACATTACTTATTCAATGTATATAAAAAGTTAATTTTTTCTTATAAATGAGACCGGAGGGAGTACCATATATCACTTATCCACGTGGTACCTTACCACTTTCCGTATTACACTTAAGTGCACCGTACCTTACGGTGTTCCTTATTTATTCTATCTCTCATCAACCTGTCCTTATGTGTGTGACCCTGTAGGTTTTCGCGACGTTGGCAATTATATTAAATCACACATTTAATATAATAAACAGTGAGCGGTATCTAGCAACACATCACTGTTACCCAAGTCACGAAAATGTCATGTGATCTGACCAAACCTTTTCCGTGATAATATTTGTGTTGTACAATTACCCTTTTGCCCTCATGTCTATATTGAACACAAGGCATACACTGTGTCACCCTTGTCCAGTTCAATATTGGGCCCTTATACATTTATCCTGTTATGCAGGATAAGCAAATTCCATCTAGGTCACTCATGTCCCTTAGCATGCTTTGTGAAGTACCCATCAACCGTCTTTATAGTCATCCAGTTACGGATGACGTTTGATCAACAATAAAGTACTTGACTCTACATCTAGGGTCCATAGTGGTTTCAGGTCGAAGGGTGGTATACACCATTATCATCATGAGAATAACTTATGACACTTTGCATAACATTCTATGTAGTATTCTCATAGCGGGTCAATCCAGTATAAATATTACTCCTAATATTCATACCTATGTCAAGACTTGATAACTCCTTATCTATGATCCATGAGATGTGATCATCAATCTATCTTCATAATAATCTTAATGCTTTAATGTTATCCCACTTCACATTAAAGCTTGACTACAGATACTTTAAGAATAGTGTCTTATGTTTAATGGGATCTCATGATTAAGTCACACTTAACATTTCATTAAACAAATAAACCATTCTAGGGACTTTATTATTTTGGAAAGCAAACATAATAAAGAAATGAATTTTATTATTAATAAATAATTCGATACAAGTACCAAAAGTATTGGCCTCTAGGGCTTACACCAACAATCTCCCACTAGCACTAGAGCCAATCAGGCATACCCCTAATACCCATAGATCTAGTATGTCCATCATGCTTCAGCTGCGCAAGAGGCTTTGTTAATGGGTCAGCAACATTGTCAAGTGTAGGTACTCTGCATATTTTCACATCTCCCCGATCGATTATCTCTCGAATGAGATGATAACGCCTAAGTATGTGTTTGGATCGTTGGTGAGATCTAGGCTCCTTAGCTTGTGCGATAGCACCATTGTTATCACAATAGAGATCAATGGGATCCACGATGTTATGGACTATGCCAAGTTCACTAATGAACTTGTTGATCCAAACAGCTCCCTTTGCTGCAGTTGAGGCAGCAATATACTCAGCCTCGGTTGTAGAATCAGCAACTGTATCTTGCTTTGAACTTTTCCAGCTCACAGCGCCACCATTTAAACAAAACACATAACCAGATTGCGATCTAAAGTCATCCTTATCTGTCTGCAAGCTAGCATCGGTGTATCCAATTACAGCAAGCTCTTCCTGACCTCCATATATCAAGAATGAGTCCTTAGTCCTTCTTAAGTACTTAAGGATATTCTTGACAGCTACCCAATGAGCATCACCGGGATTAGACTGGTACCTACTCGTTGCACTTAAATAATACGAGACATCTGGTCGAGTACATAGCATGGCATACATGATAGATCCTATTTCAGATGCATATGGAATCTTATCCATGTGATCCCTTTCTTCCTTACTTGAAGGGGATTGTGTTTTTGACAGACACATGCCATGTTGCATAGGTATGAATCCTTTCTTGGAATCATGCATATTAAAGCGTCTCAATACCTTTTCTATGTATGTACTCTGACTTAGGCCAAGCTGTTTTTTGTGACCTATCTCTATAGATCCTGATTCCTAATATATAGGCTGCTTCACCTAGGTCCTTCATTGAAAAGCATTTCCCTAACCAAGTCTTCACTTGTTGCAAGGTAGGGACATCGTTTCCAATGAGTAATATGTCATCTATATATAATACCAGGAATACGATCATGCTCCCACTAACCTTCTTGTAGACACAAGGCTCATCTTCATTCTTGATGAATCCATATTGTTTTACTGTTTCATCAAAACGAAGATTCCAGCTTATAGAAGCTTGCTTCAATCCATAAATTGATCGATGTAACTTACATATCTTTTGGGCTTCTTCTGGTATGTCAAATCCTTCAGGTTGTGTCATGTACACATCCTCAAGAAGATTCCCATTAAGGAAAGCAGTTTTGACATCCATCTGCCATATTTCATAATCATGATATGCAGCGATAGCAAGTAAAATCCGAACAGATTTAAGCATTGCAACTGGTGAAAAGTTTTCATCATAGTCAACCCCATGAATTTGTTTATAGCCTTTTGCAACCAGTCTTGCCTTATAGGTATGTACCTTACCATCCATGTCAGTCTTCTTTTTGAAGACCCACTTGCATCCTATAGGGTTAACTCCTATAGGAGGCTCTACCAAGGTCCAAACCTGGTTTGTGTACATGGAATCCATTTCAGATTTCATGGCTTCTAGCCACTTCTCGGACTCAGGACCAGTTATGGCCTCTTGGTAGGTCACGGGCTCATCTTGATCCATGAGTAATACATCACCCTGATCACTTATGAGATATCCATATCTCTCAGGTTGTTGACGTATCCTGCTTGACCTACGCTGGTCTTGTTCTACTTGAGCAGGTTGCTCTTCCACAACTACTTGTGTTTCCTGCTCTAATTCCTCCATATGTGTATCAATGCTTTGTGGTTCTTGAATTTCTTCAAGCTCTATTTTCCTCCCACTGATTATTTTGGAAATAAAATCCTTTTCCAGAAAAACTCTAGTTCGAGCGACAAACACTTTGCCCTCAGAAGGATTTTAAAAGTAATACCCTCTTGTTTCTTTAGGATACCCCACAAATAAGCATTTGTCAGATTTGGGCTCAAGCTTAGTTAAAATTTGTCGTTTCACATAAACTTCGCAACCCCAAATCTTCATTTAAGACATATGTGGTTGCTTACCACTCCATATCTCATATGGTGTCTTTTCAACCTTTTTGGATGGAACACGGTTAAGTATGTAAGCTGCAGTCAATAGTGCATGTCCCCAAAAGGAGTTCGGAAGATCGGCGTGACTCATCATGGATCGGACCATGTCTAACAAGGTTCAATTTCTTCTCTCAGATACACCATTCCATTATGGTGTTCCGGGAGGAGTAAGTTGGGATAAAATACTGTTGGCTGAAGATTTTGATAATGTTATCTAGAATTCAAAAGAGTTAAAAGTTCTGATCGAAATGGAATTGAACACCATATTTCGAAGTTGCAGAAGCAGTGTTTTGAATGAGTGTGTCAAAGCTTGAAGCTTCGAACGGTGATCATGGGAAAATATCCAAAGGGGTCTCGAAACAACAGCGAGGCTAGGTTTGGGAAGAGCGTTCGAAACGGAGAAACACCAAAGCATTTAAAATTTAAATGGAAGCGGGACTTTCAAAGTTTGAAAGTTATGTGTTGGAGCATTTGGGGACACGTGGAAAGATGAAAGAAGCATTGTCTTGCATGTTCGAAACGTGGCATGATCCTATAGCGAGACCGTTAGGGTCGAATTAGTATAAATAGAAGTCTTAGTATTAGGATTTCAGTGTGTCATATCTGTTATACAAAATACTCAATAACATTCAAACTACCACATGGCAAGGGAAACGAATGCAAGAGAGATGTATGTATGATAGCACCATGTATTTCTAACTTAATGAAAGCCTTTTTACCATTTCCAGTACTTTCCTCTTTTCTTTTTATCGAATAACATTTACAAGTTTCTTTATTTATCGTCTTTTCATTTCAAAGTCTTTTCCTCAAAAGTTTTACTCTTTATTGCTTTCTTTATATTTCGAGCACTTTATATTTCAGAGAACTGTTACGCTTTCAATACCTTTACTTCCAAGTATTGTTTTTCAAACGCATCCTTTTACTTAAAATTGCATTAAACGCTTTCTTCACATTTTAAACTTCTACATTCCAGAAACCTTTTATGTTAAATGTTTTGCAAATCGAAATCATTTACTTCATTTTTCATACAGTTTTATATGTCTCTTCAATCAGCATTACAATTAGCATTTATTCGTATAATTTAGTTTTCATGTACAATTTGACCACATTTTTAAACTCTTAGAGAGAAGGATCGAAATAAACCAAACACTTGTAGAATAGCAACCATGAATAATTGTTCGATTGTGAGAGTAACTTTAATATCCAAGGAGTCCTAGGATCAATCTAGTCGATCCTGTGAGTTACCAGAGAGATTGAGTAGCGTTAATAAAGATTATTCGATAGTTTGGAAGACTAGCGGTTGTTTACCAGAAATCACTGGAAACAAATTGGCACACCTGGTGGGACCAATAGTTGGATATCAGAATTAAGGATTGTCGAGACATAGCCATCCCAAAAACGTAGGAACCATAAGAAATTTGCTGTTTTATGAACCTAAGAAGTGGTAAGATAACCAACAACAACCAACCTTTATCCAGAAGAAAACGTTTGGACAAAATGTCTAATTCAGACAATCAACAAGGAAACCAAGGTGACCCACATGCAACAAGCACTAACGCGTCCATTTCGAGCGGAACATCTAATGTAATCCCTTCGAATGCACAGTCTGTTGCATCTTCAACCAGTAACATAGCCACCACCGGAGTAAGTGGCATATCAACTAACAGTTCGATCTTAGGAAATACTGGAACTATGGGCTACCCTGGGGGATTCGTTCCACCACCAGGAACACAATCCCATTTAGCCACACCATTAACTAGACCACCCGGCTTCGATGGGAATAGAATTAGAAGTTCTTCTTACGGAATGCCAACATCTTTTATGGCAGGTTTACACAATTCCACTTCGAATTCATCCCCACAACTAGGATCTGGGTCTGGGGCGAACCAATTTATGACAAATAACCAAGGGTCAGGAGGTTATAGCACGTTGCCTATCCTAACCACAGATAACCAGTTGGCTTTTAGGCAATTGATGGATGACAGCAACCACAACATGATAGGGGTGTTAGCGCAAACCATGCAGGAAATATTTGCCCCAATAGTTCAGAATGTGACTGTGACGAACAGGGAAAACGCTGACAATATGAGTCGAATAGCAGATTTCTTTGCTCCCACAGAAAGGCGTAGGCAGAACCAGGCGGGATTTCGAACAAACATGCCTGTTATAGAACGAATTGCTAACGACCCAATTCAGAGACTACCCAGAGAAGAAGCTAACTTAGGGGCCAGAGCACCAAGGTTAGAAGCCCCAGTAATTCAGGGCCCACAAAGGGAAGTTATGGAACCAGGGGCAAGGATCGAAAGGCCAGAAGCCCCAGAACTTCGAGAAGAACAACCCAGGGGAGTTGTTTTTGTTGGTCGAAATCAAGATGCTGATGCCGTCGTTCATAGGATTCGAAACGATAACATCTTGGCAGAAAATAACCTAACCACCATGATAGAGAGGATCATGGCCCAAAATGGCCTCAATACGGGAATGAGGAGGCCAAATTACGCTTCTCCTATATTGGATTGTATAATGCATACTGATTTACCAAGGGGATACAAAGTCCCTAAATTTACAAAGTTCGCTGGGGATACCAACGAGTCAACAGTCGAACACATAGCGAGATATTTAACCGAAGCGGGAGACATAGCCAATAATGAAGATCTCAGGATTAAATACTTCCCAAGTTCCTTGACAAAAAACGCCTTCACTTGGTTTACCACGTTGCCTCCCGGATCTATTGACACTTGGCCCCTTTTAGAGAGATTATTCCATGAACAATTTTACATGGGACAATCGAAAATAAGTTTGAAGGAATTGGCCAGTGTTAAGAGAAAATTCACTGAACCCATAGATGATTATTTGAATAGATTTAGGCTGTTAAAATCCAGATGTTACACAGTAGTGCCTGAACATGAGTTAGTCGAAATGGCCGCTGGGGGTTTGGATTATTCTATTCGAAAGAAATTAGATACTCAGTATTTGAGGGATATGGCTCAATTAGCCGACAGGGTTCGACAGGTCGAAAGACTAAAAGCTGAAAAAGCCAGAGTCTTTAAGAATAGTAAGAAAGAAAGGGTTTCCTATGTTGGGACTGAGGAAGTAGAAGAATATCCTGAATTCGAATTCGAAGAGGTCGAAATCGACCTCGCTGAATTAAAACAGGCCCCACCTTACTCCTGCAAAATGTTAATTCCCACGAAAGGGAAAGATATTGTTGAAAATGAGAAAAGTGACAAGTTTCCAAAGAAGGTTTACACCTTCGACGTCACTAAGTGTGACGAAATTTTTGACTTGCTTGTCAAGGATGGCCAACTAATTGTGCCATCAAATGTCAAAATACCTCCCTTGGATCAGAGGAAGAAAAGGGGATTTTGCAAATATCATAGTTTCCTAGGCCACAAGACCTCACAATGTTTTCTTTTCAGGGACTTGATTCAAAACGCGATCAAAGATGGCAGACTAAAGTTTGCTGATAAGGTGAAGATGAAAGTGGACGAAGATCCTTTGGACGTCGCAGACACCAACTACTCCGAGCCTGCATGCATTGGAGAGGTCAACATGGTGGAAACTGATCAAAGCGATGCCCCAACAGGAGAGAAGGACACTGGAGTCGAAAACTGGGTGATGGTCGAAGTCAGCGAGGAAGTCACTGAAGACATCCAGAATACGCCAGATACTTCGATTGTTGCACCTGTGGCTGTTGCAGGAGAAACCCAGGCTACTGAAGGCCAAGGAAATCAAAACGAAGGATTGACACAAGTCACTGAGGGCTTGAGGCTGGAATTGGAGAAAGTCCAAATTACGCAGCCAGTTCCCCTTCGGAAGGAAATATGGGACACTCTGGGGGAACCCAGTGGGAAATTTGACTATCTGGTCAAATATTCTGCCCCAGAAAGTTCGAAGGTCCAGATCGAAGATATAAAGCCCACAGGATGGGGCGATGACGAAACTAAAGAGGGGGATGTGGAAATAAATATGGTGGATATGGAAGGACCCCGTTCTGAGATGGAGGAAGTGAAAAAATACTTAGAAAAAGAAAAGCACAAAATGGGGGATAATCACACTGGAGATGCTACTCTCAAAGACTATCTCATGACATGCCACAAAGGAGATCCAGGCATGATATTGTGCCCTAGGTGCAGCATCCTCTGCAACCAAAGAATTGCTGCAAATTTCGAAAGGGTACAGAGGGCTCGAACTGGCAATAATTGGCGCCAGGATAACCAACTCTTTAGGTGTTATCCCAAGGCTGGAGAGAGTCTGTTGGAGTTTGTTTTTCGCTGCTACAAAGGGGCAACTAAGTGTTTGGTTTGCCCAAGATGTTCTGCTGTGTATGACCAAAGCATGTCCAGGGCCTTCGAAACGATCCCCTTCGCCCCTTGCTGGAACCATCAAGAAACTGCCCAGATGGGCCCGCGTTTCGACAGCAGATACAAACAGCGAAGACCTGATAGCCCTCACCCCAAAGTGGCTCGAAGAGTGACTTTCAAACTCCCTGCTGAAGTGCCAACCGATAGATGGCTACAAGTCAGAAATGACAAAGGCAAAGACAAATGGAGGAGTGCTGAACGAAATGCACGCCATGCTGTGACATACAGGAGGCAATTCAACATACAAAAAAGGGAGGAAGTGAGATTAGAGAATTACAAAGGAAGGAACCCCATGTCAAGATCCCAGTGGCGCAGACAGCAAAGGATTCGAAAGGCTGAGAGAGAAGCTATGGCAAACAAAGGGGATACTTCAACGAAGATACAAGGTGAATCAAGCACCAACAAACCAAAAAATCAGACTGAAGAGAAACCTCCAGTCAATAGGAGGCTTTTTTCTGAAGACCAGCGAGACGAACCAAAGGAATATATTCCAGGCCCGGAAGAGGACGAAGATATGGTAACAGATAACTTCGAATCGGAGGGGGAGTCTTCATTCAACCTGAACTGTAACGTGGTGTCCGTGCTTCCCTGCGAATTTGGGCAGGAAACCGAAATCAATGAATATGAGGAGGAAGACACCACAGATTTAATGAAACATAGGCCCGTGTGCTACTACGTGATGGACAATGGGGCTGTTGAGGAACAAAATGCGTTCTTCGAACGTCCAGAGCCTGCAATGAAGAATCATCTCAAGCCACTTTTCATTCGGGCGAAAGTAGGTGTCCATGGTGTGAACAAAGTTCTAGTGGATGGGGGTGCTGCAGTTAACCTGATTCCCCATTTCATGCTAAAAAGGTTAGAGATCCGCGAAGGAGATATCAAGCCCCATAATATGGTTCTATCCAATTATGAGGGAAAAGTGGGCAAAACACTGGGGGTGGTCCAGTTGGAATTGACAATAGGCTCAAGTTGCAGGCCCACCATGTTTATGGTTATCGAAGCCAAGGCCAACTATAACCTACTGCTAGGAAGAGAATGGATTCATGGCGTGGGGGCAGTTCCTTCGTCAATGCATCAACGACTAGTTCTGTGGAGAGAGGACGGAATCGTGGAAAACATCGAAGCAGACCAGAGTTACTTTATGCCAACTGTCAATTTAGTTGATAAAAGGGATTATGATAAAAATCTGGCAAAGATTGCTCCATGTGTCCCAAACGATGAGATGAATGAAACTAGAAACGCCCACTACTACATGACACTTCGTCATGATGGTCTTTACTGGGATAGAACAATAATCAGTGAAGAGGAGGAAGTTGAAGGTGCTATACAAAAACGGCCAGCAGGCTGGAACTTCGACAACCTTAACCATGACTGAGTCTACCTTCTTCGAAAGGATTTCGGCCTATATGGCTGAGAATGAATCGAAAGCGGCCTTAGAGGCTGAAATAAATGAATCAACTGTAAAGACGAATGAAGTCAGTGGGGGGGGTGCGAAATGCTCACCCATCAAAGAATTGGAGATGGATCAAAGGTTGGATGCCATTTATGACAAAGAACCCTTAGGCTTCGAAAGGGACCCCATAAACTCAGGTGTCAAAATGTTGGCACAGGACCCGCTCGAAGAAGTCAACTTAGGGGATGAAGAAACGGAAAGAGTAACTTACGTGAGTGCTAAACTTAGCCCAGGCCTCAAGGAAAAAGTGATCGAAGTCCTTAGGAAAAACAAAGATTGTTTCGCATGGGATTATGATGAGATGACTGGTTTAAAGAGGGAGTTGGTCGAACATAGACTGCCAATCAAAGATGGCAAGAGGCCCATCAAACAAACTCCCAGAAGATTCGCACCAGCGGTTCTCACAAAAATTAAAGCTGAGATCGAAAGGTTGATGCGCTGCAAATTCATCAGAACAACAAGGTACGTTGAATGGTTAGCAAACATAGTACCTGTTATTAAGAAAAATGGTTCTTTAAGGATTTGCATAGATTTTAGGGATTTAAATACTGCAACCCCTAAGGATGAATATTCCATGCCCGTGGCAGAAATGCTAGTAGATTCTGCTGCAGGATTCGAATACTTGAGCATGTTAGATGGATACTCTGGATACAACCAGATTTTCATTGCTGAAGAAGATGTTGCAAAAACAGCATTTCGTTGCCCAGGAGCCTTAGGCACCTACGAATGGGTGGTGATGCCTTTCGGTTTAAAAAATGCTGGGGCAACTTATCAAAGGGCGATGAATTCAATCTTTCATGACTTCATCGAAACCTTCATGCAGGTGTATATTGATGATATAGTCATCAAATCTATATCTGCAGAAGCACATTTGCATCATTTAGGCCAATCATTCGAACGGATGAGAAAATATGGCTTAAAGATGAATCCCCTTAAATGTGCATTTTTTGTGCAGGCTGGAGACTTTCTCGGTTTTGTGGTCCACAAGAAAGGAATTGAGATCAACCAGAACAAAACCAAAGCCATAATGGAGACGAAAGCACCTGCGTCAAAAAGGGAGTTGCAATCTCTACTAGGGAAGGTTAACTTCCTCAGAAGATTCATTTCGAACCTGAGTGGAAGGACCCAAGCTTTCTCTCCGTTACTTCGTCTGAAGCAAGGTCAGGCCTTCGAATGGAACGAAGCTCACCAGGAGGCGTTTGACAAAATAAAAGAATATCTTTCCCAGCCTCCTATTTTGTCTCCACCATCATGGGGGAAGCCCATGAGATTGTACATATCTGCCTCTGAAGTTAGCATAGGTAGTATGTTAGCACAAGAGGATAACAATGGCGTCGAAAGAGCCATATACTATTTAAGTAGAGTGCTAAATGATGCAGAGACCAGATATAGCAATTTAGAAAAGCTATGTCTCTGTTTGTACTTCTCTTGTATGAAACTCAAGTATTATATAAAACCTGTTGATGTTTATGTTTCGTCTCACTTCGATGTCATTAAACATATGCTTTCAAAGCCAATAATGCATAGTAGAGTTGGAAAGTGGGCTCTGGCCTTAACAGAATATTCATTGACTTTTATGCCCTTAAAAGCTATGAAAGGTCAAGTGATTTCTGATTTCATTGTGGATCATTCGTTGGTTGAGCAGACAAGCATGAGTTACGTCGAAATGCAACCATGGAAATTGTACTTTGATGGTTCAACCCACAGGAATGGAAGTGGTGTTGGAGTCCTTCTAATTTCTCCTGAAGGAATTCCAACAAAATTCAAGTATAAATTGGATGGTCCTCGTTGTTCGAACAACGAAGCTGAATATGAAGCGCTCATTGTTGGACTTGAAGCTTTGTTGGAATTGGGGGCATCCAGAGTCGAAATTAAAGGAGACTCTGAATTGGTGGTCAAACAAATCACAAAAGAATACAAGTGCATAAAGGAAAATTTAATGGTATACTTTGTCATAGTCAATAGGCTATTACGAAAGTTTGAATACATGGACATTCAACACATACCAAGATTAGAAAACCAAGAAGCAAATGACTTAGCGCAGTTGGCTTCAGGTTATAGAGTATCTACCAAGAATCTTAAAGATTTGGTCGAAATAAGGGGAAGAGTTATGGCTACTAGATTCACACCATCGGATCTGGAAAGTATGAGATTGGGATATGCTGAGAAACAAGGATTCGAAATTCTAGCCATAAATACTTTGTCAGATACAGACTGGCGAAGTCCATTAAAGAGTTATTTAGCAGACCCAACTTTAAAGGTGGATAGAAAAACAAAATATAGAGCATTGTCATATCTCCTCATGGGGAACGAATTGTTCAAAAAGACCCAAGAAGGTGTATTATTGAAATGCCTAGGAGAAAGTGAGGCATATTTAGCATTGTCTGAGGTCCATAATGGGGCATGTGGGGCACACCAAGCAGGCCATAAAATGAAATGGTTGCTATTTCGATATGGTTTGTATTGGCCTAGCATGCTCAAAGATTGCATAGACTTTGCTAAAGGATGTGAGGAATGTCAGAAACATACAGGAATTCAACACGCCCCTGCAAGTGAGTTGCATTCGATCATCAAACCATGGCCATTCAGAGGATGGGCATTGGATCTGATAGGGGAGATAAATCCTGCTTCGTCCAAAGGTCAGAAATATATCTTGGTAGGAGTAGATTATTTCACCAAATGGATCGAAGCTATACCTTTGGTAGTTGCTGATCAAGAGGCAATTATCGAGTTTATACAAAATCACATTATCTATAGGTTTGGATTGCCAGAAAGTATAACTACAGACCAAGGCTCTGTATTTACTGGTAGAAAGATGCAAGGATTTGCCCAAGAAATGGGGTTCAGATTGCTAACATCAACACCATATTATGCTCAAGCAAACGGACAAGTCGAAGCAGCAAACAAAGTAATAATAGGATTAATCAAGAAGCATATTGGCAAGAAGCCAAGAAATTGGCATAAAACTCTGGACCAAGTGTTGTGGGCTTGTAGAACATCTCCTAAGGAAGCCACCAACACTACGCCTTTCCAACTTACATTCGGCCATGATGCAGTATTACCAGTAGAAATTCATCTGCAATCAGTTCGAATCCAGAAACAAAACGAAATTCCAGCTGCATTATATTGGGAAATGATGATGAATGAATTAGTTGAGTTGGACGAAATTAGGTTACATGCGTTGGAAATTTTGATGAGGAAAAAAGAAAGAGTGGCCAGAACATACAATAAAAGGGTAAAGAAAAAAGTATTCGTTATTAATGACTTGGTTTGGAGAGTCATATTGCCTATTGTGATCGGTGGATCTGGAACTGACTGTTTAAAAGCTGGTTCGCGAAATGTCGCGGAAGCAAGAGTCGCCACCGTCTTTTATTTTCTCCAAATGGAAAGGACAAAAGCACAGAAAAATTCCTTAAAGAGATTGCTCTCGGTTCGGGAGGTAGGTTATAGAAAGGGAAGGTGTTAGCACCCTTTCTATCCATGGTTATCCATGGGCTCTTAGGTACTTGCTCAATGTGTTTTCAAAATTGTTTGTTTGCTTTTCAATGTGGGTTTCAAAAATATTCTTTGAAAAGTTTCAATTCAACTCGTACGTCAGAGTGTTTGAAAAGTTTGTTTTGAAAGTTTTTGGAAATGTGTTGGTGTGAAAAGTATTTTGATTTGTTTGAAATTAGAGCAAGTATCTACGAGAACCTACCTACCCTAAGGAATTCGTCTGTGTAAATGTCCTTTAAAGTAGTGCCATCCCACCATTGAGAGGTAGGTAGCACCACCGTTGGAGGTGTTCGGGTCAATTCGAGTTTTAGGGACGTGGTGATCACCAGAGCAATGGGAAGACACCTTAGAAGCTACCCTTATGCCATTGATCTTTTATTCCGAGGCAACTTATTCGAGGCAACTTTGTTTTAGGCAACTAGATCAATGGACACAAGGACTTACTAAAATATCCTCTACTCGATGATCACCTTTCGAAAGGCAACAGTGAGGCGTACCCTAGGGGTGGTGTGTGCGAATTCGTGTGTCATTTTCAGTTTATTGTTTGTCTTGTCATGCATTGGTGATCTAACGATTCGATTTTATTTTTGGGGCATTCATTCTTTCATGTTATTGTTTAACAGTTAAAAGTGCGGGAATTTAAAGTGCGGAAAAGATAAAAGTCCTACGCTATTACAAAGGGCGAGGGTCTACAACGCCAAATTAATCCAGACCCGTTTTAAAATAAATTGCAGAAAAGAAATGTCTAATAGCTATTACATGGCTTTGGTACAAGTACATTATATTCACAAAAGAAATAAATGAAACGTGCGAAAAAGAAAATACTCAAATGCGAGGGCGTTGAACCCTTTAAAGGAATTAAAATAATTAAGTTATCTAAAGTTAAAATTAAATGAAAAATGGTATTTTTGGGTTTTTTAGATTTAAAAGAAAAAAGAAAAATTAATTAAAATTAAGATGCTAAACCCTAGTTCTAATGTTTTTTAAGTTATTAAGAAAAAAAGATTTAATTTTTAACCTAATTTAAATCTAAGTTATTTATATACATTTAATTATAAAATAGAATAAATTAATAATTATATTATGAAAAAAGGAAAAAAATGAACATTGTTAATTAACCTAGTTCTATGTTTTTGTTTTTGATTTTTATTAAAAGGAATTAAAGTTGAAAACTTAATTAAAACTAAACATTTTACATGTTATTATTTATACAAAAAAAACAATATTTAAAATAAAATAATTATTAAAATTTTTGACTTTTCTGATTTTTTGAATGTTTTTATATTTTATAGAAAAATAAACTAATTATGTTGAAACAATAAAATAAATAAAATAGCAAAAATAAAGGTAAGAAGAAAAATATAAAACATGCAAACCAGGGGGGTAACCCCAATTTGGAGGGTCCAGGCCTGGAATTTTGGCCCATTAACGCCTGAGTCCATTGACTTTTGGAATTCTGTACCAGCGCATTGACTTTTGATCATGGTACACCTTGATTCTGAGCTCTTGGATGATCATCTGGGACACGTATGCGTTTGGATCATGATGGCCTATGGTGCACCTGGACATTAGCAAAGCATAGAATTTTGTTTTGAAAAATAATATGGAATTTTACAAGGCCTGGGATTCGAACCCAGGTCATAAGCATTGCAAGCGCTTCCCTCTGCCACTGAACCACTTCACTTTCAATTAATATATAATAGTAAATAAATATTATAAAAAGAAAACATCAATGCTCTTTAAAACGCGCGCTAATTCAAATTCCTCCAATCCACTTGTGCCACGCCATCATCCCTTCCATTTTCCTGAAACACAAAGAAAGAAGGCAACGGTTTTTGAAACGTAGCATTAGGAAGCATTCCAAGAAATAGCGAATAGCGCTATGGTGATCAGAAATTAGGCGCGAGGGTCAAGATGTCTTCGTCTTGAGGCACTGAATCCAACCATGGTACTCCTAAGCCCTAATTTTTCCTCTATGCAAAATCCCCAATTTCAGAAACCTGAAAACCTAGAATTCTCGCATGGCAAGTTCATGTATATGGCACAACAATGCAATTAAATCTAATGGTTAGCTCTAGAAACTCATAAGGAATATAAATCCACAAAGAAAAAGTGCAAAGGATGCTTAAAAAATGATGCACGATTTCAATAATTTTTCTGTACAGTCTGAGTTGTAGCCACCACCTCCTTGCGTTTTGATTGATGTTAGGGATTGGGATGTGCTCAGAAATTGTCCAGGATGCTATTAGGAAAAAAATTGAGGCTTAAAGTTGCCTCTAACTTAGTTTTCAGATTTGCATTATATGGCTCATTTTTCAAATTGTCCAATGGCTTTTCAGCGCAGCATTTGGTCTCTTATGGTTAGGGTTTGACTCAGTGATGATAATGGAATGGAATTGGCTAGTTATTTGACCTAGATTCAAGCTCATGAAGGAATTAGTCTTAGGGTTTTCACTCTTAACCATTTTTCCTCCTTTTTAGCCAAAACCTAGACCTAGTGTGCAAATGAACCCTAGCCTGATTTCTTGAGTTGGTTCATGATACATAGAAATTGTCCAAGTTCACATGACACTATTCCATTGGTTTTTAAATTTTATTTGAATTTTCAAAGATTTAAAATGAATTAAATTATCAAAAATTAAATAAAATAGAAAAATCAATATTTGGTCTTGAAATTAACCATGGGACACGTGTGTGGCATGACAAGGATGAACCAAGTGGAAAAAATGGGGCCCTTTTGTCAAAAATTGGATTTTCAAGGATAGTTGACTTTTGCCATTTCACAAAAATTTCCCAACTTCTACAAGGCATAACTTGCTCAATTTTTAAGCTTTTCACATGTTCTTGGACATTTTGGAAAGGTCTTTGAGTCCTTTAACCAATGCCTTTGGTCCCATGTCATTTTGATTTTCCAATCTCAAGTTATGGCCTTTGACTTAAAGTCCCTTTTTGTTGACTTTTGAAAATGACCTGTAATGTTGAAATTGATAACTTTTTGTGAGAGCATTTCTTGGACTTGAAGTATGAAGATGAGTTGTAGGAAATGTCTTTCTCTTCAAAATGAGCTTTGGATGGGATTTTTCTGATAATCCATGTGAAAGTTATGCCCTGGTCAATTTCAGTTGACTTTTTCAACTGTCCAAATATAGCAACTTTTGCATCTTTGATGATTTCTGAGCCAAATTTTGAGAATCATGATCAAGCATTGATCAAATGATGTTTGTGGCTTCAAAATGATATATTGACCAAAAATTTGAACTTTTGACTGCCAAATGACCATTTTGCCCCTACAGTTGACTGTAGTGCAATCTAGGGTTTTGACTGTGCAATCTTGAGCTGAATGCCTTGAAACTGGATATGAGGATGCTTGACCATGTTTGTGAGCATATGAGACTTGATTGGGCCTTTTAACACTTCTTTTTCTTGATCAGACTCAAAACCCTAATTTTGACTGTATGGGAGACTGTTGCACTGCACAACCCTTGGGGAATTTTCTAGCTTGGCTTGGCAATTTCTTGAGGAATATGGGAGGGCAAATTTTGGGGTATAACACCTATGGATAAGAAGAACAAAGCGTTAGGTAAATGGTCACCTCATTGGGAAGGACCTTTTCGAATATTAAAAGTATTCTCAAACAATGCATACGAAGTCGAAGAACTCTTGGATGATAAACGTGTCCTAAAGGTTAATGGGAAATATTTAAAGAAATATAAGCCAAGCCTGCGGGAGATTCGAATAATAACAACATAAACAAAATATTATAAAAAGCCAAGATGGCAAGATAAGAATGCCAAAATGGTGTTGTTCGAATATTACATGTAAAAACCAAAGTTATGGTCAGATGAGATATAAAAATTTAGAAATAAACATTATTTTTCAATCGATTAAAGGTGCTTCGAAATGTTTCAAGTCTCTGCTGAGCAAACCGCCTGGCACCTTCCAAGGTTGCCACTTCTCCTTTAAGTTGTTCTGCAGTCTCCATTTCTGCAAGCCCCCGGTTGAGAAGCTCTTCGAATTGGTTACCTGCAGGATTAGTTTCGAAGGCTAGTTGTTGTTCCTTAGCCTCCTTAACTTTCTGCTGAAGTTCCAGAATCTGCCTTTCCCAAATAAGAATGGACTCAGCTCGAGCCTCATATTCAGTTTTCGCCTGCTTCAGATGCATAGCCTGATCCTCAGCTTCTTGAGAAAGCTTCGAAGCTTGTTCATAGGCGGCATCCATGGCAATGCGTTTCTCATGAACCTTCTTGGCAGCAGATTCGTCTTGGAGAAGGTAGCCAGTTACGTTGTCCAACAAATTCTGAAGATCAAACAAGAGAGTACTAACTGGCAAAGAGCAGTTGGAAAGATTAAGCATCAGGGAGATCAGGGAGATCTTAAGGTCGATCTTGACTGAACCAGAGAAGGCCTTTGACTGGATAAGCATCAGGAAAATCTTGGGACGATTTAACTGAACCGGTCTAGGTCTTGAAATGTCTTCAACTGGGATAAGTATCAGGGAGATCTTAAGGTCGATCTGACTGAACCAGAGAAGGCCTTTGACTGGATAAGCATCAGGAAAATCTTGGGACGATTTAACTGAACCGGTCTAGGTCTTGAAATGTCTTCAACTGGGATAAGTATCAGGGAGATCTTAAGGTCGATCGGACTGAACCAGAGAAGGCCTTTGACTGGATAAGCATCAGGAAAATCTTGAGACGATTTAACTGAACCGGTCTAGGTCTTGAAACGTCTTCAACTGGGATAAGTATCAGGGAGATCTTAAGGTCGATCTGACTGAACCAGAGAAGGCCTTTGACTGGATAAGCATCAGGAAAATCTTGGGACGATTTAACTGAACCGGTCTAGGTCTTGAAATGTCTTCAACTGGGATAAGTATCAGGGAGATCTTAAGGTCGATCTGACTGAACCAGAGAAGGCCTTTGACTGGATAAGCATCAGGAAAATCTTGAGACGATTTAACTGAACCGGTCTAGGTCTTGAAATGTCTTCAACTGGGATAAGTATCAGGGAGATCTTAAGGTCGATCTGACTGAACCAGAGAAGGCCTTTGACTGGATAAGCATCAGGAAAATCTTAGGATGATTTAACTGAACCGGTCTAGGTCTTGAAATGTCTTCAACTGGGATAAGTATCAGGGAGATCTTAAGGTCGATCTGACTGAACCAGAGAAGGCCTTTGACTGGATAAGCATCAGGAAAATCTTAGGATGATTTAACTGAACCGGTCTAGGTCTTGAAATGTAGCCTGAGAACTTAACTGGATCTTTCCTGAAAGGTAAAAGTCAGTCATATGCAATGCATGATATAGATCAAGCAATGATGCTCTCAACATAAATGAGATTTGTATGACGCAGTGCGTTATGCATGCTATAATGATGTATGTGATGTTTTATGTATGTTTTCGTCTAGGAAAGTAAATCCTTGACGGGTGCCGGGAAGTTGTATCCTGGGCTGATGTCGAAGAATAGATTTTGCTTCCGCTGGGGGTAATAACTGCAAGGATACCGGTAGGAGAAGATGACTCCGTTGCGGAATAAACTTGGCGAAGGAAAGATTCTGCGGGGAGAAAAGATACTCTAGCGATCATGCTGGAAAGCAATACTCTGTGGGAAGAGTGATGCCTTGCTGAATGTTGATAGTAACTCTGTTGGGGATACCGTTGTTGTATTGGAAGTGTGAATTGACTTCGCTGGGGATAGGAAAGAACTACGTTGACGACGACCTTTCCTTGGCTTTTGGATGAGGATAACCCAGTTATATCCTGTTAAGGAAATAACTCTTTAAATCAAGCCGGACGACGCGTTCGTACTCTGCTAGGGGATGAGCTTCCAGAATATACTGGGGATAAGCTTACTGCTTGGGGATATGAATTCCATCTTTCCTGGGGAACTTGGATGGGACTCTCCTGGGGAAGTTTTGATATGCTGGGGGAGTGATTCCTTTGAATGTGGATGTATGCCGCCGGGGAACAATCTTTAGACTAAGATTGCCGGGGATGCTTGTTAAGAATATATGCTGCTGGGGGAACATTGGGATCTACTGCAGGATACCCAATTTCCTTGAGACTTGTTAACTTTGTTTGGGGAAGAATGTACTGACTTGCTGTCTCACTCTCTGGGGAATTTAAGATGCCTGGTTAGGTTCTTTAGCTGAACCTATTTTGGCACCTTGGAGGATAGAACAATTAGACTGCTCAGACAACCCTTTATTGCCCCTGTTTCCAGTGTCACCTGCAATTAATTCTTTGTTTCGTATGCAAATATTTATGAGCTAGCAAATTATTGTCAATGCATATATCATAAATTGAACCTTGGACGTTCTTCGCAAAACAAAACAGAAAAAGAAAAACAGTTGGCACGTTTAACTGAAAAGTATATTTGTATTGATTTTGAATAGCCTGTGAATAGGCGTTTTGTGTACAAGAGGCTGACATCCTAGTAAGAGAAATATCGCCGAGCAAAAGAGTTTATACAAGTTTTGTACAAAAGAAAATAAAACAGCTGTGTGAAAGATGAACGATCCACTGGGTTTCAACTCCGCTATTGCCTTTATGCCCCGTGCGTCTCATCACTTGATGACTTTAGTTGAAAGTGAAGCTGACTGATCGATGCCGTCTTGACGTAGATACCGGATTCTGGACGCAAAGTGATCCAATGAGACATAGTATTACGCTTTTATCCCTAATTTTTGCCTGGACTGCCCTTCCGGGTTTTCAGTCCACCGGGATACCCATTTTTGCCCAAGCCGCCTTTTCAGGTTTTCGACTTGCCGGGTGTACAGATTTTTTCATTTTCATCCCTTCATTTTGCCCGAACCTTTTTGGTTCGACGGGAAGCCCTATCTTTTGCCTAGACATGTCAGCCTAGCGGGTCTTTTTCATGCGTAGTACTTTTTAACTATGTCTGCATTAGCGGGGTGAGGAAGATCGTCACCATCCATGTTGGTTAATATCATTGCTCCTCCTGAGAACACATGCTTAACCACAAATGGCCCTTCGTACGTAGGGGTCCATTTGCCCCTTGGATCACTCTGAGGAAGGATGATTCGCTTGATCACCAGATCCCCGACTTGATATTCCTGTGGTCTGACCTTTTTGTTAAATGCCCTGATCATTCGTTTCTGATACGTCTGACCATGACAGATAGCAGCAAGTCTCTTTTCGTCAATAAGGTTGAGCTGATCAAGTCGTGTCTGGATCCAATCATCTTCATTCAGATTTGCATCCTTCATTATACGGAGAGAAGGAATTTGTACTTCGATCGGCAAGACTGCCTCCATGCCATAAACCAGAGAGAAAGGAGTTGCCCCGGTTGACGTCCTAGCTGAAGTACGATACCCATGCAGAGCGAACGGTAACATCTCGTGCCAATCTTTATACGTTACTGTCATCTTCTGCACGATCTTCTTGATGTTTTTATTAGCTGCTTCTACAGCCCCATTCATCTTCGGTCTGTAAGGAGAAGAATTGTGGTGCTGTATCTTGAACTATTCGCAGAGCTCAGCGATCATCTTATTGTTCAGATTGGTACCGTTATCTGTGATAATCCGCTCAGGGACACCGTACCGACAGATCAGATTGTGCCGAATGAACCGTGCCACAACAGTCTTGGTTACCGTAGCATAGGATGCTGCCTCAACCCACTTCGTAAAATAATCAATTGCCACTAGGATGAAGCGATGTCCATTAGATGCCGTAGGTTTAATCTCACCGATCATGTCTATGCCCCACATTGCAAATGGCCAAGGCGCAGTCAGAACATTCAGGGGAACCGGAGGAACATGCACCTTGTCTGCATAGATCTGGCATTTATGGCATGTCCTAGAATGTTGGTAGCAATCAACTTCCATGGTGGACCAATAATACCCTGCCCGTAGAATCTTCTTTGCCATGGTATGCCCACTGGAGTGGGTACCAAAGGTCCCTTCATGTAGCTCTTCCATGATTCTTTCTGCTTCAGTCTTATCTACACAACGCAGTAGGGTTGAATCATGGTTTCGCTTGTACAAGATGTCGTTGCTTAGAAAGAACTTGGCTGCAAACCTCCTCAGGAATTTCTTATCATTGACAGATGCTCCTTCAGGGTATTCCTGAGCTTCTAGGTATCTCTTCACTTCGTGGTACCAAGGCTTCTCAGTCACCAATTCGGTTTCGAGATCACAACAGTATGCCGGTTCGTCCAATTTCCAGATGATGATCCGGGGAGCTTCATTATCCCATTTAACCTTGAACATTGAAGACATTGTAGCTAACGCGTCCGCCAGCTGATTCTCTTCTCTTGGAAAGTGCTCAAATGTTATCTCTGTGAAGTGGGGAATCAAGGCCAACACACATTCTCTGTAAGGAATCAAGTTTGGATGTTTCGTATCCCACTCTCCTTTGATCTGATTGATCACGAGAGCGGAATCTCTGAAGACACTCAGAAATTTGATCCTTAGGTCGATCGCAGCTTGAAGACCCATAATACACGCTTCATACTCCGCCATGTTGTTGGTACAGTTGAAACACAGCCGGGCGGTGAGTGGAGTATGAGTACCTTGTGGAGATACGATTATGGCGCCAATACCATTTCCCAAAGCGTTGGATGCCCCGTCAAAGTGCATAGACCATCGGGATCCTGGTTCAGGTCCTTCATCCGGTCCAGGTATTTCACAGTCAGTTACTATCATAATGCTTTCATCTGGAAACTCGAAGTTCATTGATTGGTAGTCATCCACAGCTTGATGTGCTAAGTGGTCTGCCAATACACTTCCCTTGATGGCTTTTTGGGTCGTGTACTGAATGTCGTATTCCGTCAAGATCATCTGCCATCTTGCAATTCTCCCAGACAGAGCAGGCTTTTCGAATATGTACTTTATAGGATCCATTTTTGAGATCAACAAGGTAGTGTGAGTCAGCATATACTGTCTCAGCCGGCGAGCAGCCCATACCAAAGCGCAGCAAGTTTTCTCAAGCAGTGAGTATCGGGTCTCACAGTCGGTAAACTTTTTGCTAAGGTAATAAATGGCATGCTCTTTTCGGCCAGACTCGTCATGTTGCCCCAGCACACACCCCATTGCATTATCAAGCACTGTCAGGTAAAGTATCAACGGTCTCCCTTCAACTGGTGGCATAAGGATGGGTGGTTCTTGGAGATATTCTTTGATTCTATCAAAAGCAGCCTGACATTCGTCATTCCAACGTACTACCTGATCTTTCTTCAGCAGCTTGAAGATTGGTTCACAGGTAGCAGTTAAGTGTGAGATGAACCGAGCAATGTAATTCAGACGTCCTAGAAAGCCTCTGACTTCCTTCTCTGTCTTAGGAACTGGCATCTCTTGAATGGCTTTGACCTTAGCGGGGTCCACTTGAATACCTTTATCACTAACCACGAAGCCTAGCAATTTCCCAGATCTTACCCCGAAGGTGCACTTGTTCGGGTTCAATCTCAGCTTGTACAGTTTCAACCGGTCAAACAATTTCTGCAGATGATCTAGGTGCTCTTCCTCAGTCTGGGACCTAGCGATCATGTCGTCCACATACACTTCGATCTCATGATGGATCATGTCATGAAATAAAGTAACCATGGCACGTTGGTAGGTTGCCCCAGCATTCTTTAATCCGAACGGCATGACTTTGTAACAGAAGGTGCCCCACTGAGTGACAAATGTAGTCTTTTCCATGTCTTCAGGTGCCATCTTAATCTGATTGTAACCTGAAAAGCCATCCATGAAAGAGAACACTTTATGCTGAGCTGTATTATCAACAAGGACATCAATGTGAGGTAGAGGGAAGTCATCCTTGGGGCTGGCCCTGTTCAGATCCCTGTAATCGACACACATCCTGACCTTGCCGTCCTTCTTAGGTACCGGCACCACATTAGCAACCCACTGAGGGTAAGAAGTCACTGCAAGAAACCCGGCATCAAACTGCTTCATGACCTAGGCTTTAATCTTCTCAGACATCTCTGGACGCATACGGCGGACCTTTTGCTTAACCGGAGGGAAATCTTCTTTAGTTGGTAAGTGATGGACCACAATGTCGGTATCTAATCCGGGCATATCTTCGTAGGACCAGGCAAAGATTTCTTTATAGTCATGCAGCATCTGAGTCAACCGTTGCTTCACGCTGAGTTCTAGGTTGGCACCAATCTTCACCTCTTTCTTGTCCTCCTCAGTACCCAAGTTTATTATTTCCACTGGCTCTTCATGGGGTTGAATTGCCCTCTCTTCCTGTTGTAACAGTCTTGCAAGTTCACCAGGCACTTCGCAATCATCTTCACCTTCATCTGCGGCTAAGTTGATCGGATTTTCGAAGTCATAACTGGCAGTAGCAGAGTCGTTACCAGTGAGATCCAGAGTGGATTGAAACCTGTATGAGTGAGTGTGTGTGTAAATACAGCTGTTTTGCAATATGTAAAAAAGAGAAAGAAAAGGAGCGCAAAATTTGAAATGTGAAAAACGTCCAATGCTTTTATTCATGATATATGACAGTGACAAACAAAAGCCCTCACAAATAAGAACCACGGTGCCCCGGGTAAGACACCGGGCCATATAGTCTCAAATTATTGTTTATTACAAATCAAAAACAAAGAAATTCATTACTGAGGAACAATAGAAACAGAGAGATTGTCTGTTGCACTCCAATTGTTAGGCCCACTGTCGGTTGTCGGGTAGATCTAGCTATCAAACTCAGCATCATCCACTTCGTCTTCGTCTCCAATAGCATTCACTCCATGAGCAGGTAGGGGAGCCGCCACCACATTAGGCTTGTCAGATGCCTCAAACTGTACCTCCTTGGCGTCAATAAGGTCCTGCAGCTTGTTCTTTAGTGCCCAACAGTCATCAGTAGAGTGCCCCGGGCTATCTGAATGGTAAGCACAGCGAGCATTTGGATTGAACTTGGGGGATGCAGTATTGGGAAACTTTGGAGCCTCCCTGACAGTCACTAAATTGGTGGATAGCAACTGTGGCAGGATCTGTGATAAGGTCATGCTTAACCGGGTATACTCTCTCCGGGGTCTTTCAAACTTTTGAGGATTAGTTGGCCGAGGAGCAGCAGCAGGTTTGGCAATCATTACCGCACTGACAGATTGGCGGTGTTCAGATCGCTCTGTTCTCCGGGAGCTATATACAGCACTAGCCTCCTTTTTGAAGGGTTTCTTCTCGGTACTGGAGGAGGCAACTTTCTGTATCTTCCCCGATTTTATACCGGCCTCAATCCTTTCACCAGTCAGGATTAGATCGGTAAACCCAGCAGAGGAATTACCAATGAGATGATTGAAAAATGGACCAGATAGGGTCCCCAAGAACATATCTACCAGCTCCCGATCCGTCAATGGTGGCTGCACCCTGCCAGCCAGGTCTCTCCATTTCTGAGCGTACTCCTTAAAACCTTCACCCGACCCTAGCGACATACCCTGGAGTTGGGTACGCGTAGGAGCGAGGTCGGCATTATACTGATACTGCTTGTAAAAAGCAGTGGCCAGATCCTCCCAGTTACGAATGCTGATTCCATCCAGCTGATAGAACCAGTCGAGGTGAGTCCCTGAAAGACTCTCCTGGAAGAAGTGGATCCAAAGGTTCTTGTCTGCTGTGTAAGGCTGGATCTTCCTTACATAAGAACGGAGGTGCATCTTGGGACAGGAAGCCCCATCATACTTCACGAAGGCAGGTGTTTTGAACTTGTGTGGGATCACCACTCCAGTAGATAACCCCAAGTCTCCGAAATCCAATCCAGGTACCCGTTGAACTTCCATAGCCTTTAATCTGTCTTCCAGCTGTTTGTACCGGTCTTCAGCAGGAGGGTACTGTTCGTCGTTGAAGTCTGTTTCAGTATCAGAGCCCACAGGAGTAGTGACCTCTCTTTCTTGGTGACTGCCTTCCGTCACAGATGGAGGAGTCCTTTCAGCTTCAACCAAAGTGTTCCCGAGTCTGCGCCCAGTGTTAAATAGCACAGTCCTCCTCTTCTTCTTAGTCTTCTTCAGAAGCATGGTCTTCAACTCTTGTTGACCCTGAGCCAAGCCCTTGATCAGCTCCTGAAATTGGGCGTTTTGCGCCTGAAACTGGACGTTCTGCGCCTGAAGAGCCTTGATAGACGCCTCGGTTGATGATTCAGGATTCATGATGCTGAAATAAACAGCGAAGAACGGTAAACAACCTGAAAAGAAGAGTACCTATGATGCACATGATGAATGATATGTGTTTATGCAATGCATTCAAGGGTTCGAAAATTCAAATTTGTTGTAGACCAAAAGGAACACGCGTTATTATTAAGAAAATCATTGTTTAATACATCAAAGCCTCATGGGCAAAAGTACAAAAAGATCAAATCACATCCAAAATATGTTGCGCATCTTCTTTGGAGCTATGTAAGTGTTGAGATTCCTTTCCTCGTGCAACAGACGGGTGAGCTCCAAGACCTTCTTTTCACTGGCATGCAAACTAGTCTCAAGAGAATTCCGCTCTTCCTTAAGCTGGATCCAACTCTTCTGCATCTCTTCCCAGGATGTGGGCATATCAGGGTGCTGAATAACATGAGACACCTCTCCTTCCAAGGCAGGCTCTTTGATTACTGGAAGCATGTGAGGATAAGGCATTACTAATTTCTGAGAGCGGGCTCGTACCCACTTGAGGTAAGGCTCCAAAGGGATGGAGTTCCTGTGCCCCAATGTCTTGCTGTCTATCCTACTAGGCATCCTCCAAGCTCTGATAAATCTCTGGCGAAGTCCTTGAGTATCGTTGTCGAAGTCAAACACTATGTCAGGAATTAACATGTCATGAGGACCATCCCTCCGAGCATAACCAAATTGTCTCCAAGCCAGGCATGGACTATAAGTAATACCCCCTCTGATTCCAAGTAAGGGAACATTAGGATACTCCCCGCAACGATCAATGATAGTGACATCTTCTCTGGACCTAGGGCACCAATGTATATCTGCATGTGTAAGAGTCATCAACCGTTGTGACCATCTCAAACCCCGCTCGTTCTTCAGGACTGATTGTGGAAGGTGCGAAATAAACCACTTTCCCAGGAGAGGAGTGCAACACATAAGGACACCTCTTTTTCTCATGGTTCGAGTGTAACATGAGTGAAGGAGGTCCCCCAGCAACGTAGGTATAGGATTCCTGGACATAAAGATCTGGACAGCACTGATATCAATGAGCTGATCTGGGTTAGGGAACAACACCAAACCATAAACAAGGAGGGCCACAACCTCTTCAAAAGCTTGTAAGTCAAGAGAGTTCCAACATTCATAGGCTTTTTCAAACAGAAACCTGGCTAAGAACCCTTTGATACCACTTCTAACTTCCCAATGTCCCTTGAGGTCAGATGACTGTAGGTGCAAGGCTTTAGCAATCTTTTCAAGCTTAGGTTCCTTTTCTGTACCGTTGAAGGGTAGCTGATCAAGGATAGGGATCCTCAGGAGTCGGGAGAACTCCTCCAATGTAGGTACCAACTGATAGTCCAAGAAGGTGAAACAGTGATGCAGAGGGTCAAAGAACTGGAACAGGACTTTTATCATATCTTCCTCAATGTTGGTGTTGACCAAGCTGATGAAACTTCCATGCCTTTCACTGAATGAAGAGTTCTCGGGAATCCTGGATATAAGCTCCTTAAGCTGAGGAGGGATCCTTACAAGACTGATTGGAATTGTCTTTCTACGAACAGTTTCCATGTCCTACAAAACAAGAACAAAGATGAAAATTCGAACCCCTGAAATGGTTAGTTAATGCATATGATGCTGGATGATGTCATGATGCTATGATTAAACACCACAGATATTTACAAAGACAAACATGTAAGGCACACAAGGCACACAAGACAAGCCCTTAAGGTTTAAGGCCAGCATGGGGTCTGGGTAGTACCCTCTTGAAATTGGTGGGTTCAACCTGTCCTAATCAAAGTAACCGGGTTCTAAGGTTCCCAATATCACGGGATTGCTTTCATTGTTCATCGTTTCGATTTAGCCACTGAACTGGCGACCGAAATATTCCAGGAAAGCAACCCTCAATTGAGTGTAGTATCGAGTATCAACCAACCTCGGACTGCACCAAAGTCAGTTATCTCACTACCCTAAAGAGGCCAAGATTGTTCAATTAAGGTTCCTAAGGTCTGTTGATGCTTCATGACACCACATGGAGGCCCCGTACTCTCCTTGACTGACTCAAGGGTTACCGGTACACACCAAAGTGCCACATCAACGTAGCAGACTGTTTCAACCATGTCGGTATACCCCGCACAGTTCCCTCACAGCCTTGTTGCTACTTTCTAAGAAAGGTATTCCCCCAGATCCGGGTTAGGATCTATAGAACTCCCAAGCAACCCACAATAATAAAGCAAGCAAGTCAATACAATTGAAAACACAGTTATGAACTATCCCTAAGGTACACCTCACTTTAAGTTTTTTTCCCCAGCAGAGTCGCCAGTTCTGTGATCGGTGGATCTGGAACTGACTGTTTAAAAGCTGGTTCGCGAAATGTCGCGGAAGCAAGAGTCGCCACCGTCTTTTATTTTCTCCAAATGGAAAGGACAAAAGCACAGAAAAATTCCTTAAAGAGATTGCTCTCGGTTCGGGAGGTAGGTTATAGAAAGGGAAGGTGTTAGCACCCTTTCTATCCATGGTTATCCATGGGCTCTTAGGTACTTGCTCAATGTGTTTTCAAAATTGTTTGTTTGCTTTTCAATGTGGGTTTCAAAAATATTCTTTGAAAAGTTTCAATTCAACTCGTACGTCAGAGTGTTTGAAAAGTTTGTTTTGAAAGTTTTTGGAAATGTGTTGGTGTGAAAAGTATTTTGATTTGTTTGAAATTAGAGCAAGTATCTACGAGAACCTACCTACCCTAAGGAATTCGTCTGTGTAAATGTCCTTTAAAGTAGTGCCATCCCACCATTGAGAGGTAGGTAGCACCACCGTTGGAGGTGTTCGGGTCAATTCGAGTTTTAGGGACGTGGTGATCACCAGAGCAATGGGAAGACACCTTAGAAGCTACCCTTATGCCATTGATCTTTTATTCCGAGGCAACTTATTCGAGGCAACTTTGTTTTAGGCAACTTTGTTTTAGGCAACTAGATCAATGGACACAAGGACTTACTAAAATATCCTCTACTCGATGATCACCTTTCGAAAGGCAACAGTGAGGCGTACCCTAGGGGTGGTGTGTGCGAATTCGTGTGTCATTTTCAGTTTATTGTTTGTCTTGTCATGCATTGGTGATCTAACGATTCGATTTTATTTTTGGGGCATTCATTCTTTCATGTTATTGTTTAACAGTTAAAAGTGCGGGAATTTAAAGTGCGGAAAAGATAAAAGTCCTACGCTATTACAAAGGGCGAGGGTCTACAACGCCAAATTAATCCAGACCCGTTTTAAAATAAATTGCAGAAAAGAAATGTCTAATAGCTATTACATGGCTTTGGTACAAGTACATTATATTCACAAAAGAAATAAATGAAACGTGCGAAAAAGAAAATACTCAAATGCGAGGGCGTTGAACCCTTTAAAGGAATTAAAATAATTAAGTTATCTAAAGTTAAAATTAAATGAAAAATGGTATTTTTGGGTTTTTTAGATTTAAAAGAAAAAAGAAAAATTAATTAAAATTAAGATGCTAAACCCTAGTTCTAATGTTTTTTAAGTTATTAAGAAAAAAAGATTTAATTTTTAACCTAATTTAAATCTAAGTTATTTATATACATTTAATTATAAAATAGAATAAATTAATAATTATATTATGAAAAAAGGAAAAAAATGAACATTGTTAATTAACCTAGTTCTATGTTTTTGTTTTTGATTTTTATTAAAAGGAATTAAAGTTGAAAACTAAATTAAAACTAAACATTTTACATGTTATTATTTATACAAAAAAAACAATATTTAAAATAAAATAATTATTAAAATTTTTGACTTTTCTGATTTTTTGAATGTTTTTATATTTTATAGAAAAATAAACTAATTATGTTGAAACAATAAAATAAATAAAATAGCAAAAATAAAGGTAAGAAGAAAAATATAAAACATGCAAACCAGGGGGGGGTAACCCCAATTTGGAGGGTCCAGGCCTGGAATTTTGGCCCATTAACGCCTGAGTCCATTGACTTTTGGAATTCTGTACCAGCGCATTGACTTTTGATCATGGTACACCTTGATTCTGAGCTCTTGGATGATCATCTGGGACACGTATGCGTTTGGATCATGATGGCCTATGGTGCACCTGGACATTAGCAAAGCATAGAATTTTGTTTTGAAAAATAATATGGAATTTTACAAGGCCTGGGATTCGAACCCAGGTCATAAGCATTGCAAGCGCTTCCCTCTGCCACTGAACCACTTCACTTTCAATTAATATATAATAGTAAATAAATATTATAAAAAGAAAACATCAATGCTCTTTAAAACGCGCGCTAATTCAAATTCCTCCAATCCACTTGTGCCACGCCATCATCCCTTCCATTTTCCTGAAACACAAAGAAAGAAGGCAACGGTGTTTGAAACGTAGCATTAGGCAGCATTCCAAGAAATAGCGAATAGCGCTATGGTGATCAGAAATTAGGCGCGAGGGTCAAGATGTCTTCGTCTTGAGGCACTGAATCCAACCATGGTACTCCTAAGCCCTAATTTTTCCTCTATGCAAAATCCCCAATTTCAGAAACCTGAAAACCTAGAATTCTCGCATGGCAAGTTCATGTATATGGCACAACAATGCAATTAAATCTAATGGTTAGCTCTAGAAACTCATAAGGAATATAAATCCACAAAGAAAAAGTGCAAAGGATGCTTAAAAAATGATGCACGATTTCAATAATTTTTCTGTACAGTCTGAGTTGTAGCCACCACCTCCTTGCGTTTTGATTGATGTTAGGGATTGGGATGTGCTCAGAAATTGTCCAGGATGCTATTAGGAAAAAAATTGAGGCTTAAAGTTGCCTCTAACTTAGTTTTCAGATTTGCATTATATGGCTCATTTTTCAAATTGTCCAATGGCTTTTCAGCGCAGCATTTGGTCTCTTATGGTTAGGGTTTGACTCAGTGATGATAATGGAATGGAATTGGCTAGTTATTTGACCTAGATTCAAGCTCATGAAGGAATTAGTCTTAGGGTTTTCACTCTTAACCATTTTTCCTCCTTTTTAGCCAAAACCTAGACCTAGTGTGCAAATGAACCCTAGCCTGATTTCTTGAGTTGGTTCATGATACATAGAAATTGTCCAAGTTCACATGACACTATTCCATTGGTTTTTAAATTTTATTTGAATTTTCAAAGATTTAAAATGAATTAAATTATCAAAAATTAAATAAAATAGAAAAATCAATATTTGGTCTTGAAATTAACCATGGGACACGTGTGTGGCATGACAAGGATGAACCAAGTGGAAAAAATGGGGCCCTTTTGTCAAAAATTGGATTTTCAAGGATAGTTGACTTTTGCCATTTCACAAAAATTTCCCAACTTCTACAAGGCATAACTTGCTCAATTTTTAAGCTTTTCACATGTTCTTGGACATTTTGGAAAGGTCTTTGAGTCCTTTAACCAATGCCTTAGGTCCCATGTCATTTTGATTTTCCAATCTCAAGTTATGGCCTTTGACTTAAAGTCCCTTTTTGTTGACTTTTGAAAATGACCTGTAATGTTGAAATTGATAACTTTTTGTGAGAGCATTTCTTGGACTTGAAGTATGAAGATGAGTTGTAGGAAATGTCTTTCTCTTCAAAATGAGCTTTGGATGGGATTTTTCTGATAATCCATGTGAAAGTTATGCCCTGGTCAATTTCAGTTGACTTTTTCAACTGTCCAAATATAGCAACTTTTGCATCTTTGATGATTTCTGAGCCAAATTTTGAGAATCATGATCAAGCATTGATCAAATGATGTTTGTGGCTTCAAAATGATATATTGACCAAAAATTTGAACTTTTGACTGCCAAATGACCATTTTGCCCCTACAGTTGACTGTAGTGCAATCTAGGGTTTTGACTGTGCAATCTTGAGCTGAATGCCTTGAAACTGGATATGAGGATGCTTGACCATGTTTGTGAGCATATGAGACTTGATTGGGCCTTTTAACACTTCTTTTTCTTGATCAGACTCAAAACCCTAATTTTGACTGTATGGGAGACTGTTGCACTGCACAACCCTTGGGGAATTTTCTAGCTTGGCTTGGCAATTTCTTGAGGAATATGGGAGGGCAAATTTTGGGGTATAACACCTATGGATAAGAAGAACAAAGCGTTAGGTAAATGGTCACCTCATTGGGAAGGACCTTTTCGAATATTAAAAGTATTCTCAAACAATGCATACGAAGTCGAAGAACTCTTGGATGATAAACGTGTCCTAAAGGTTAATGGGAAATATTTAAAGAAATATAAGCCAAGCCTGCGGGAGATTCGAATAATAACAACATAAACAAAATATTATAAAAAGCCAAGATGGCAAGATAAGAATGCCAAAATGGCGTTGTTCGAATATTACATGTAAAAACCAAAGTTATGGTCAGATGAGATATAAAAATTTAGAAATAAACATTATTTTTCAATCGATTAAAGGTGCTTCGAAATGTTTCAAGTCTCTGCTGAGCAAACCGCCTGGCACCTTCCAAGGTTGCCACTTCTCCTTTAAGTTGTTCTGCAGTCTCCATTTCTGCAAGCCCCCGGTTGAGAAGCTCTTCGAATTGGTTACCTGCAGGATTAGTTTCGAAGGCTAGTTGTTGTTCCTTAGCCTCCTTAACTTTCTGCTGAAGTTCCAGAATCTGCCTTTCCCAAATAAGAATGGACTCAGCTCGAGCCTCATATTCAGTTTTCGCCTGCTTCAGATGCATAGCCTGATCCTCAGCTTCTTGAGAAAGCTTCGAAGCTTGTTCATAGGCGGCATCCATGGCAATGCGTTTCTCATGAACCTTCTTGGCAGCAGATTCGTCTTGGAGAAGGTAGCCAGTTACGTTGTCCAACAAATTCTGAAGATCAAACAAGAGAGTACTAACTGGCAAAGAGCAGTTGGAAAGATTAACCTTTGTGAGCAGCTCCTTCATAGTATAGCAAGCAGTACTATCTTGCTTAAGCACTTCGAAGATATCCACATTGAGAATAGTTCTCCTAATTTTGTTAAGAAGAACGACTCTTTCATCTGTGGGAAGAGGATAGTTGGTTGAACTTGTGCCAGCCCTAGCGAGTGGAACGTCCCTCTGAGCCAACTTTGCCTTCATATACCCAATGGGGTCATTTCGCCTCAGAAGTGCCAGTTCCTCGTCAGTCATTCGAGACGGAGAGGATTGGGGGAATTCCACGCGTAGGGGAACCACGTTTGTTTCAACCTCTAGGGTTTCGTTGATTGCATCACCATCCCCTTCATTTGCTTCGTGCTCTTGGTCTTCTTCATCTTCGTCCAAATCTACCACTTCGATACCATCCCTTTCGCCGCTATGTGCGTTAGACTCCGTCCCGGCAGTCGAACCATCATTGGCGTTTTCCTCTTCATTGGCGTTTTCCTCCTCAGATTCTTCGCCTGCAGATTCTTCGAATTCTCGCCCAGAATCAGCTTTTTCTTCTTCAGTCTGAGTATCCTTTGGGTCCTCTTGAAGAGTTTCAAGAGGGGACTTTTGAAGAACCCTTTGTGAATCCTCTGCAGACGTTTGAAGTATCGTTTCGTTTACCTCTTTCAGAGGAATGGAGGTACCTTGGTCATCTGGCTGTTCAGAAGTTCCAGCTAAAACCGCCACATTGGAAGAACCTTTGTTTTGGACCAAATTGCTGGAATCTCCTTGAGGAGAGGAGTTAAGCGGAGCAGCAGCTCTGGACGGTGAGGTCGAAATGGTAGAAGTGGGATTCAAGATGTTCTGCAAAGAGTGGCAGAATGTTAAAGAAAAATATTCACCAAGATAATAAGAAGTTAAACATTTTTAGAGGAAGTTCGATTTACCTGTGGGCCCTCAGAGGAGAGGTTACTAGCTATGCGTTCCAACTGTGGGTTGGAGGTCGAAGGTGGATTTTTGGATTTTGGTAAGGGAGCAGCATCCCTGGAGTCGAGTCCAGAGACGCTAGTCGGAACAGTACTTTTAGGTGTAGCTTTCTTTAGCTTCTTCTTCGAAGCAGTATTTGAGTTTCCTCCAGCAGTGGGATCTTCCCCAGTAGTGCTTGGTTTTCGCTTCTTAGGAGTAGTGGGAGGAAGCTTGTTGGTCTGAACGAATTTTAACGAAGTTAGATATAAAAAGCTTGAGTGAATTCGAAGCATAAAAAACTAAGTGATTACCGTTGGAATTGGGGCACTTGTTGTTGGCGTTATTGTTGTTGTTGTAGTTGCAGCAGTAGCAGTTGTTTCGGGTGGATTAGCTTTTTCAGTAGTTTCAATGGAGGTCTGAGAGGCACTCCCTTCCTTCGATTTCGAGGCAGCAGTCTTTATCCTGATAGCTGAAAATCAAAACAATTAAGGCAAAGGTTAAAGATATGGAAAATAAAAGACATTTGGGATTGTTCCCAAGCATTCGCACCTGTGCCTTGATCAGATTTAATTGACATGGCAGAAAGGTCATATCGAAGATGTCCTGGGAAATCATGAAGCCAGTGTCGAGCCCATGTCACAGTCTCAGATGGCTTTGGTTTCCTTTGAAGATATTTGAACATCTCTTTGCAAGTAAACCACCATGGATATGGGGGAAACCAAGCCAGAGCCAGTTCTGAGGTAGGTAATCTGGGAAATTTAGGTGGATGCATTTCGAATGCCAACCTATACCTATCCTCAGGTGACAGCCCTGAAGGAAGTTTTAGCTTAGAAACTTTTTGTTTAAATTTTTCCTTCAAGGTCTCAGCTGCTTGATGCACAGTGGAGTCCAAGCGCGTGGGGTCGTAAGTAGTTTCAAAATAATTTTGAAAAGCTTTTATCTCTTTGGCATGAGTAAACATACCTTTCTTTGCTGGTACCTGCACATCGAAGGCATCAATTAGTTTCTGTCGAATTGTAAGTGTATCGAACATGCAAGTTTGATAAAACTTAATCCACCACTCCAGAAACCCTTTAGCCGCGAGATGGGTAGGTTCGAAGGCTATCAGCTCAAATTGGGCAAAGCCTTGATATTGTTCTTGTTGAATCTTGGCTTCCCTTGCCTTGAAAGTTCGACCAGATGTGATGGCGCTCTCAGTCTGGAACAAAGGTTCAGGAATCAGTTGGCATAAGCCAAACTGCCTCGAAACGAAGTTTGGTTGATAGGCAAAGAGGAGAATTTGATTCTTAGATGGGGTTATCCTTGAAGAGATGAGTCTAGGAAGCAAAAAAGCTCTCCATACATCTTGGATCTCCTTGCTCTTGATGGCTTCTGAGAGAGCCATGGTGAACCAAGAGGGTCCATGAGTCCTCGAAGCAAAAGGCGCCATGCTCTCTTCGAACTTATGCCTTTTGGAGAGGATCATGATGTACTTCGAGAATTGAACCTTGAAGTCATCCTTGTCATCATTAGGAGTTAGTCTTCGAAGCCTAGTGCCTTCGACTATCCTATCACTTATTTCTGAATCTTGCTCATCTATGGTGTTGGCGGTTGGTAAAGAAGGTTCGAACATGGCGTTTAGCCATAATTGGAGTAACCAAAATGGGCCAGCTAATAGAATGTTTTTAGAGGTGTGGGATTTGAGACTCGAAACGGCTGACCTCAGGCTCTCATAGAGGTCAACTAAGAGTAATTCACTTAGGCACACTTTGCGATTTTCGTGTAAATCCCTAGCTAGAGGAATGAATCTACTAGCTACCTGCAGGGATCTACTGCAGAAAACGTACCTAGACAGCCACAGGGTTAAGAATGCAATATGCTCTATGTCAGACACATTATCCCCTTCAGCATGATAATGGCTGATAAATTTGGAAAAGCTGGCTAACTTGACTTCGAAGTCAATTATGCTGGAGTGTTCTTCGTTGTCAGGAACATAAGTTTCTCCCACTGGCGACAGCCCAGTAATAGCCGCTATATCAAAGAAAGTTGGGGTAATCATTCCACCTGGGAGATGGAAAGTGTTGTAGGTACTATCCCAGAAATAAAGGGACGCGAACAGCAGAGGGTGGCTATAGGTGAATCCAAGTTTCGATAGCTTAATGAGGTTATAAATGCCTAGTTCTTCCCATTGCTGGGATTTTTTGGCTTCTACTTTCGCGAACCAATTTTGATAGGCAATATCAGAAGTAGGGCAAGATCTAAATGGTTTAAAATTGCTTTTTACATAATCCAAAACAAATGGGTCCTTGGGAGGAACAGTTGGGGTTTCTGCGGTATTCGAACTGAGGGATTCTACTACCCTAGGGGTATCCATTTTGTTGAATAAAGGTTTGAAGTTATAACATACGGGAAAAATTGTCCTGGTGTCCTTTAGTATTTCAAAAACTGTAAGAGGACCATTTAAGGCTAACCTCTTACCAGCAACATGGGTAGGGATGAGTACCTGTGATGCGTACAGCATTTCTTTTTCTTTGGAAATCATTTGAGGAGCAAGAGCAGATTGGCCTTGAATGGTGATGATTTTACTCTCCATGGTTGCTCCTGTAGTCTTTCCCTTCTTCTTTGAGACTTTCTTGAGTTGGGAAGAGGTGGAGGAAGACATTTTTGTTGTTTAAGAGCTTAGATTGTTTATGAGAGAAGAAGAGTGAAAATTCAGAGTATGAAAGATTTAGAGTGTAAAAAAGGAAAAGGAAGAGTAAATTGACGTTTTATAATGAGAAGATTAAACATCCACCGAGTAAAAGTGTGATACGTGGAGATCATGGGTTGGTGTGATGAAGAGGTGGCGAGAAGGTGATATAGGTAATAGGCGTGATTTAAAAACAATCATTACTTATAACTGCTCCACGCTGTGAAGTGACTCTGGGCGGTTAAGGAACTCAAAAGGTGCTATGATTGATGTGACTGGGGTCAAAGGCATTAAATGTTATGATGATTCGAAAATCCTATCAAAATCTTGTATAAATGTTTAAAATAGGTATTTCTCAAAGAGATCGAAATACATATTTTAAAGGGGCAATTTGTTGGTTGAAGATTTTGATAATGTTATCTAGAATTCAAAAGAGTTAAAAGTTCTGATCGAAATGGAATTGAACACCATATTTCGAAGTTGCAGAAGCAGTGTTTCGAATGAGTGTGTCAAAGCTTGAAGCTTCGAACGGTGATCATGGGAAAATATCCAAAGGGGTCTCGAAACAACAGCGAGGCTAGGTTTGGGAAGAGCGTTCGAAACGGAGAAACACCAAAGCATTTAAAATTTAAATGGAAGCGGGACTTTCAAAGTTTGAAAGTTATGTGTTGGAGCATTTGGGGACACGTGGAAAGATGAAAGAAGCATTGTCTTGCATGTTCGAAACGTGGCATGATCCTATAGCGAGACCGTTAGGGTCGAATTAGTATAAATAGAAGTCTTAGTATTAGGATTTCAGTGTGTCATATCTGTTATACAAAATACTCAATAACATTCAAACTACCACATGGCAAGGGAAACGAATGCAAGAGAGATGTATGTATGATAGCACCATGTATTTCTAACTTAATGAAAGCCTTTTTACCATTTCCAGTACTTTCCTCTTTTCTTTTTATCGAATAACATTTACAAGTTTCTTTATTTATCGTCTTTTCATTTCAAAGTCTTTTCCTCAAAAGTTTTACTCTTTATTGCTTTCTTTATATTTCGAGCACTTTATATTTCAGAGAACTGTTACGCTTTCAATACCTTTACTTCCAAGTATTGTTTTTCAAACGCATCCTTTTACTTAAAATTGCATTAAACGCTTTCTTCACATTTTAAACTTCTACATTCCAGAAACCTTTTATGTTAAATGTTTTGCAAATCGAAATCATTTACTTCATTTTTCATACAGTTTTATATGTCTCTTCAATCAGCATTACAATTAGCATTTATTCGTATAATTTAGTTTTCATGTACAATTTGACCACATTTTTAAACTCTTAGAGAGAAGGATCGAAATAAACCAAACACTTGTACAATAGCAACCATGAATAATTGTTCGATTGTGAGAGTAACTTTAATATCCAAGGAGTCCTAGGATCAATCTAGTCGATCCTGTGAGTTACCAGAGAGATTGAGTAGCGTTAATAAAGATTATTCGATAGTTTGAAAGACTAGCGGTTGTTTACCAGAAATCACTGGAAACAAATACCACATTCCTTTAGATGGTCATTGTTGTACCCCAAAATTTGCCCTCCCATTTCCTCAACATTTTCTCACCACAAGACCCTTGGAGCTCAAGATCCAGTTAGAGTTTGCTCTGCTCAAGACTCCTCCTTGCACTGTTGACCCAAATTAGGGTTTGAGTTTGCACAAAGATGTTTTGACCTAAAAGGCCCAAAGTGACTTTCATGCTTAATATTAGACTCACAAGTTTATCCATACCAAGTTTCAAGTCTTGATTCCAATCTTTGCCCAGTCAATTGGACAGTTGACCTAGAAATCAGTTGTATTGGGGAAAAAGTCAACTATGGTCAATTGACAGTCAAACCTCATAATTTTTGACCCACATCAACATTATGAACTCATATGAACCATTTGGTCAAGTTTGGATCACAATTCCACAAGAAATTTGATCAGATCACAAAAAGGGCAAAATGGTCATTTTTAGGGTTTTGACTGCACAAAGGCAATTTTTGACTGTTTGACCTATCCAATGGCAAACCAAGCTCACATATGGACTCAAGGACCCAATGGCATTGTCTTGACATGTTCAACAAATTCAAAAGATCCCAAATGCACAAGATTGACAGATGAATTTTCCAGTCAACTGAGCCAAATTTGACTGTATACTGAAAAGTCAAACTTTGACTTTTTGGTCAAAATCAAGTGTCAAGATTCATTTTTCATCAAGACATTTCAAATTATGAAACTTGTTCATCAAGAAATCAAAATTACAAATTAGGGTTTAAAATGAAGAATTTTCATAACTTAGAATTTTTCTAAGTTATGAAACTTCCTAATTTTTTCCTAACTCTGTCCCATTTTTTCATCAAGATGCATTTGGATTAAAACAAAACTCAAAACATGAAAGTTGTAGTCCATTGCAAAATCTACAACTTTTATTTACAAAGTTTCCTCAAAAGAAGTTTGTAGCTCAAGTTATGATTTTTGGAATAGGGGTGCAAAACATTTTTAATTTAGGAAAATTTTGACCTATTCTAGGCAGGATTTTGCCTAACTTCATGGCCACTTTTCACATGCTTCCACTTGGAATTTAAAATTTCATTACAAAGATGGATTGTAGTACACATTCCAAGCTTTCCAAAATGTCCAAGAACTTCTCAAACACCCTTGTGGTTAGGGAGAATCGAATTTGTCAATATGGGCAAAAGTCACTTTGATTCATGGCCAAAGGCATGTTCATAACTTGTGCATTTTCAAACTCAGCATGTGCAAGCTACATTACAGGCCTTTTATCTCATCCACACTCAATAATTTAATGCAAATCCTTTGTGTTCAAGCCTTATCTTATGTGTTTAACCATTACATGCCAATTTAACCCATAATTAGAAAAAGTAACTTAGCCATTTTTGAAAAGGTGAACTTTATGTCAAACACAAATCTAAGAAGTACCAAAGCATATCTTCTAGGCACAAAGTCAGGAACCAATTCCACTGATCAAGAGTGATTTGTGCAGCATACTTTAGGGGCCTGTGGTAGCCTAGAAACCAAGTTGACAAACTTTGCTTAAGAGAGAAGAAACTTGCATTTTGAAACACAACATTACATTTCTGTCAACAGAAGCCTAAGCAAAGATTGTGAACATTTTCCAAACATCAAGCCTGACCTGAAACACGAGCCAACCACTTCCAATACCTCCTCAAACACAGAAACACCATCTTGCTGCACAAAAATAGGGCATTCTGCACTTTGACTTGGCCAGCTCATTTCCATCGTGCATTTTCATCCAAACCACTTCATACACACTCCCTACCACCTATACAAACTATCCCAAGCATTGGACACGAACTGTAACATCCCTAACATCATTTGCCATTTTCACTTTTCTCTCTTGCAAGTTGACTTCTGCAGCTTGATATAGCAAGATTCAAAGCACACCAAGCATTGGAGAAGCATCCCTGAACTTCAAGCAAGCTATACAAGTCCTCACATTGCATTGAAAGTGCCTCCATTGTCATACACGAATCAAGCTGAACAGGTAAGTTTTTGAACTTCTATCTCTCTATCTAGGCATAGTTAGGCTTAAGTTTGTGAAGAAAGCATGTTCTAATCATAGCCCTGAAGCCATCCATATATTTACTTTTCATTTATATTGTGTGTGGTAAGAGTATTTTGAACCTGAATATCTGAAAAAACTTAGGTCAGAAATTGGGGGAGAAGAAATTCTCTCTCATTTCTGAGAGTTAGATCATGTTCTTTATATGTATGAACTCGTGACATGATGCTTTACATTTTTTGTGTTGTGAGTTTTCATTAAAAATCAAAGAATCAGGATCTTGTTGTTGAAGCAAAGAGGCGCGCGTTTTCAAACAAAACTGGCTGGAGGTTGAAGAAGATAGATTTGGGCTGGGCCTGATTTTTGCTTTTCTGTTTACACCCTCATTTTCCACATGCACCCCCTTGGCCCATTGTGTTTTATTTTTATTATTTTTGACTTTTGATTTTTGTTTCTGACTTGTTTATTTTTGTCAAAGCATAAAAAATATTAAAAATATTTTTCTCACATTCTTTTGCATTTTATTTGATATTTATTTTGTTTCATTTAGTTTTATATGTAAATAAACATAAATATACTTTTATTTAAAATACCAAAATAAATACAAAATACATTCTATTTTCTGATTTTATTTTATTTTATCTTTTGAAAACATTTTCTAAAAAATATACTTTTTTTTTTGTAAATATTAAATATTTTATTTTTGTACATATTTAATATATTTAGTAAATATTATAAATACTTATATATTTATTAGAATATTTAGGATAAAAACATAAAAATAATACATTTTTATTTTTATTAATATTTAACTTAAAAAATCACTTTTTTACAATATACTTCCTTTTTATTTATTTTTTGTACATAATTAATAAATATTGCATATATTAAATAATAAATACATTTTATTTAGCAAATTAGGGTTTTGCCCTAAAAACATAAAAATACCCAAAAATTATCCTTTTTATTTTTGTTTATTTGACACATGAAAATACTTTTTTTACATACATATAAAAATCATTTTTTTACATCTTGCATATTTATTGTATTTTATTTAATTATTGTATATTAAATACCTTGTAAATTTCAATTTGGATGTAATAGTTAGATTTAAATTTCTTGCTAAATATCCTCATTTGAACATTTGTACCCCCCATCCCATAATTATGTTGTAATAGCTTAGGACTTTAAATTTCGCATTTTAAAAGCTTTCTAAATATGCCATGATAGACTTAGGGTTTGTATGCAAAAATCAACCAAAAATAGCTTGACCTAATTCAAAGATAACAAAGCATGAAAATGGATAACACCAATCACACTTGCACCCCCTAGGGTTACTCCACTTGTTGCCTTCAATATTGGGCCATGTTGCATGTTAAGTTTCTTTGGCAAAAACAAAACAAATTCAAATGATCATAGTCCCTCGATGACGCTATCAAGTTGCTTAAACAAAAATGATCAAGTCCCTCAAGAAAAATCCAAAGATACTTGACACCATTGCAATCATGGTCTAAACGAAGACCCGTGCCCGTCCTGTTCACATCCTAACACAAGATTGTCCACCAAATACAATGGTGGAACAAAATTGTTAAAAGGGTTAAGACATAGAGAAAACCTTTGAGAAATTTAGGGTAGATAGCTCTTGGTTACTTGCCAACTTGCAAAACAAAAACACTTGCCTATTTTTCAAAACCACACATCACAACACACTTTCAAAACAACTTTCAAAAACATTGAAAACTTTTCAAAAGACATACACCTTTGTATACATCCCAACATGGATCATTACAAAGGTTGCCACCACATTGGCCTCTTTTCAAAACATTTTTCAAACCCACACACAAAGCACCAGTTCAAACAATTGAAAGCACCATTTCAAACAATTGAAAATGCAAGGCAAGTGATCTAAGCAAGTAACTAAGAGCCCATGGATAGAAAGGGTGCTAATACCTTCCCTTTCTATAATCTACTCCCCGAACCCAAGAAAACATCTCAAAGGTTTTTGCTGTGCTTTTTAACCTTTCCTTAGGATAAAATAAAAAGTCGGTGGGGACTCTTGCTCAACCGAAACATTTGCAAAAACAAACGCAAAACCTCAAGTCTGTTCTCCCACCGTATCACAGTCATCAAACTCTAGGCTTAAATATTCACCGCCTCGATCTGATCGAAGAACTTTAATATTCTTACCTAGTTGGTTTTGTACTTCATTATTGAATTCCTTGAATTTTTCAAAGGTTTCAGATTTGTGTTTCATTAAATACACATAACCATATCTACTGAAATCATCAGTAAATGTGATGAAGTATTGAAAACCTCCTTTGGATGGTATGTTCAGTGGTCCACATACATCAGTATGTATGAGGGCCAAAAGATCATTAGCCCTTTCACCTTTTCCTGTGAATGGGGACTTTGTCATCTTTCCAATTAAACAAGATCTGCATGTCTCATATGATTCATAATCAAAAGAGTCCAAGAGTCCATCTTTATGGAGTTTGGAAATGCGTTTCTCATTTATGTGGCCTAAGCGACAGTGCCAAAGGTAGCTTGGATTTAACTCATTAGGTTTAATCCGTTTAGTATTAATGTTATAAATTGGCATTTCAAGATCAAGGACATATAATCCATTGTTCATTTGTGCAGAAGCATAGAATATATCATTCAAATGAATAGAGCAACAATTGTTCTTTATTATAAATGAAAAACCAAACTTGTCCAAACAAGAAATGGAAATAATATTCCTACTAATTGCAGGTACATAATAACAGTTTTCTAACTGAATTATTAAACCACTAGGTAAAGTCAAAACATAAGTTCCTACGGCTAAAGCAGCAACCTTTGCTCCATTTCCAACTCGTAGGTCAACTTCACCTTTTTCCAAATCTCTACTCCTTTTTAGCCCATGCACATTAGTACAAATGTGAGAACCGCATCCAATATATAATACCCATGATGCAGAAGTAGATAAATTAATTTCAATAACAAAAATACCTGAATTTGAAGTCCCTACTCCATTGTTCATATCTTCCAGGTACTTTGGGCAGTTTCTCTTCCAATGTCCGGTCTTACCGCAATGGAAGCAAGTGCCCTCCTTTGCTATGCCTCCACTAGGCTTCAAAGCAGGAACAGTAGGTTTAGGCTTGGCAACTTCCTTGCTTTTCCCTTTACCAACCTGCTTGGTAGGCCTCTTGTTCAGCTTCTTTCCATTACTGACCATCAGAATGGACTTCCCTTTTGTCTTCATATTCTGCTCAGCAGTTTTCAACATGCTTAGCAATTCTGGAAGACTCTTATCCATGTCATTCATGTTGAAATTCATGACAAACTGATTAAAGCTATCTGGCAACGATTGCAAGATAAAATCAGTTGCAAGTTCCTTTCCAAGCGGAAACCCTAACCTTTCAAGGTTCTCCACATACCCAATCATTTTGAGTACATGGGGACCTACAGGGTTTCCCTCAGATAACTTGCTGTTAAAAAGGGCCTTTGAAACCTGAAACCTCTCATTTCTTGCCTACTCTTGATAGAGCATTTTCAGATGTCTGATCATATCGAACGCTGACATGTTCTCGTGTTGCTTTTGCAACTCCGAGTTCATAGTAGCTAGCATGAGACAAGCGACTTCGTTAGCATCATCAAAATGCTTCTTATAAGCATCTCTTTCTGCCTTAGGTGCCGAACTAGGTGGTTCCTCTTCAGGAATAGGTGTCTCCAAGACATACAGCTTCTTATCGTGCTTGAGGACAATCCTCAGATTTCGGTGCCAATCCAGGAAATTTGTCCCAGGCAATTTTTCCTTATCTAGGATTGATCGCAAAATATGTTTGTTTGTTGTCATGGTAATCTACAAAAAAAATGAAAGTATAAGTATCATTAAAACAACATATTTAATTAGGCCTTTAATCAAATATGCTCCCACTATTTTACTCAAACCAAATGACCCTCATCATTTGATTCAGAAAATCCCGTTGGAAGACTTTCTAGTGGGTCGAGATCCACATTTCACTTCGTTCTAAGTCAGCGTTAGGCTGATTACACAAAACTAGGTTATTTAGGTAGGAACTCCTTCCAATTGTATCTCATACAACTCTCGAATATTTTCAGTTGGGTGAATAACTCCTTATTTTAATTCATCATATGAATCATTCCCAACTCTTGCTTCTAAACATGTATAATCTTATTATAATGTGTTTAGTTAAGTTTGACCCATTGTTTTAGCAATTGGATATTACAATTATCCCATCGCACCTTACTAATATAGAACATGCACCTCGCGTAGGCGAAACCTACATTGTTCGATACTAGTCTTGATGAGTGCTAAAACTTGGAAAGCATGAACTTAATATTTAACTTGAGGGATTTTGTTATTAGTTTGATCTCACCGGCTTAACATGCAATTCGTCTCTCTCATGCATCAACATACAAACACATGCATCAATATACATAAAAGGATACAGTTATGGCCCCTAGCGCAATTGTTCTCCCAAGCCAATGAGAGAACCTAAGCTAACCTAATAACGGTCTAAACTTCTCCAAGCAAGATCTCCAAGGTTATCCTCCTTTGATATTGTATTCTTCTCTTTCTTCATAACATTACATTATATAAAAGAAACTCATTTTACATACGAGGGAGCGAGATGAGAAAAGAAGTTACATCAAGAATTTTAGAGAGAGGCACGACACGCAGGCCGTATTTTATAATCCCAAAACAAAATAAAGGAAAAAACTAAGGCCATAACTGATCACCACAAGACAATAATAATAAACACACTTTTATTATTAGTTTAAATTTTGTTAATTAAAAAAAGGCAAATTAAATTTCGACGATTGATCACATTACGCAGAGTTAGTCGGGGGTTCCGCTGCCTGGTCAGTGGACGGTGGTTCCGCTGACCGTACAGCGGACGGGGGTCAAGGGGGAAGCGCCCCGACGCAAAATTTTAATGAACAATTCATTTGAAATCGGCGTCATTTTCGCACAACTCTTGTGCATTCACAACCCTAATCGCATAACTCTGCAACAACACAACCTTTGTACCGTCATGAACCCTAATGCAACAGTTTCATGTTGTCAAACACATTTCGATTGATAATTCAATATGATTAATCACATGCCATTGCTTCACCATACTAATGTCGGATTCCGAAGCATATGAACAGTGATCGGTTAAAGGAATAACAATCATCAAGTGTTTGAATGAACGAAACAGAAATAGTATATCCCATATATCATCGTTGCATCAGATTTACTTATATCATATATAAAAGTGATCGATCTTATTTGTGTAACCTATGGACGATCGATGTATCGCTGCTTCACCATACTAATGTCGGATTCCGAAGCATAGTCAACATCAATCATCCAAATCGTACACAACAAATGCCAAATTTAATTACTCGTTTATTATTCAATTCATTCTGGTTTTAATCGAATCAAAACAGAAAATATAGAACATAAACAACTATCAGATCCATGGTTTCGTAAGTGGCTCTGATACCACTGAAGGAAAATTGCAATCAAAAGCGCAGCGGAATTTAAAATTTTCCTTTAGCGATCCTTACGAATGAACATGGTCAGTGATAGAAATATTTACCTCTTGTGGCGATTCAGACCTTTGATGTTGTGATCACGAGCGTTGATGAAGAACAACGCCTCTACTCAGTCCACACGAACAGATCGCTTCCGGTCACAGTGCTAGCTGATCACGAACGGAAACCTTGAGTGAGAGAGAGAATCAAAAACGAAATTGCATCAAGTGAAATTGCTTCATCACAAGGGATCTATTTATAGAATCACTCGTGTGGGCTACAAGCTAAAAGCCCAATTAAGGCTATAAGCTAAAAGCCCAATTAAGCTTATGGACATCATACCTTATGATGTACCATATATCAATTATCCACGTGGTACCTTACCACTTTCCGTATTACACTTAAGTGCACCGTATCTTACGGTGTTCCTTATTTATTCTATCTCTCATCAACCTGTCCTTATGTGTGTGACCCTGTAGGTTTTCGTGACGTTGGCAATTATATTAAATCACACATTTAATATAATAAACAGTGAGCGGTATCTAGCAACACATCACTGTTACCCAAGTCACGAAAATGTCATGTGATCTGACCAAACCTTTTCCGTGATAATACTTGTGTTATATAATTACCCTTTTGCCCTCATGTCTATATTGAACACAAGGCATACATTGTGTCACCCTTGTCCAGTTCAATATTGGGCCCTTAGACATTTATCCTGTTATGCAGAATGAGAAAATTCCATCTAGGTCACTCATGTCCCTTAGCATGCTTTGTGAAGTACCCATCAACCGTCTTTATAGTCATCCAGTTACGAATGACGTTTGATCAGCAATAAAGTACTTGACTCTACATCTAGGGTCCATAGTGGTTTCAGGTCGAAGGGTGGTATACACCATTATCATCATGAGAATAACTTATGACACTTTGCATAATATTCTATGTAGTATTCTCATAGCGGGTCAATCTAGTATAAATATTACTCCTAATATTCATACCTATGTCAAGACTTGATAACTCCTTATCTATGATCCATGAGATGTGATCATCAATCTATCTTCATAATAATCTTAATGCTTTAATGTTATCCTACTTCACATTAAAGCCTGACTACGGATACTTTAAGAATAATGTCTTATGTTTAATGGGATCTCATGATTAAGTCTCACTTAACATTTCATTAAACAAATAAACCATTCTAGGGACTTTATTATTTTGGAAAGCAAACATAATAAAGAAATGCCTTTTATTATTAATAAATAATTTGATACAAGTACCAAAAGTATTGGCCTCCAGGGCTTACACCAACAGGGGATACGTCGAGCTCATGGTTACCTTCGGCGAAGGCACGACGACAAGACAGGTTAAAGTACGCTTCCTCGTCATCGACTGCCCGTCCCTCTATAACTGCATCCTGGGGAGACCAACACTGGCAGAACTGACAGCGGTGCCCTCCACCGTCCACCTAAAGATGAAGTTCTACACCAAAAGGGCACGGGTAGCTACCATCCAGGGCGACCTAGCCGCTGCTCGGAGGTGTTCCAACACCGCGTCTAAGGGGTGCGACACTGTCGACATCGGGACAAGGCCCACCAAAAGACCGGCGACGACACGACAGGAGCCCGACAAGGCAGGGCCCGCCAAGGAGGAAGCCCAGAAAGCTCCACCAAAGGTCGACTCTATAGCTCTGGATGCTCGCTTCGATCAGGATGAACCTCCCAACGGCGAGCAAATTCCCCTCCGACCAATACCGGACAGGGACTTTGAGCTTATCCCCCTTGGCGCAGACCCGAGCAAAGGAGTAAAGATTGGCATCGACCTCCCCGACCTGAAAAGGAAGCAAATCAAAGTCTGCTTGCGCGAGAATACTGACATGTTCGCCTGGAGCACCACGGAGATGCCCGGACTCGACCCTGAGGTCTCCTGTCACCGTCTCGCCATAGATCCTGCCGCTAAGGCCGTAGTACAACGTAGGCGTAGGCAGTCTCTGGAGAAAACTTAGGCTGCTGAAAAAGCTGTAAAAGACCTCCTAGAGGAAAATTTTATTTCTGAAGCCCGGTATTCAACCTGGTTGTCGAACGTTGTACTTGTTAAAAAGAATAATGGAAAATGGAGGATGTGTATTGACTATATCGATCTCAACCGGGCTTGCCCGAAAGATGCTTTCCCTTTACCGAACATAGACATGCTGGTCGACAACTCGGCCGGCTACAAAACGTTGTCGTTCATGGATGCCTACTCGGGCTATAACCAAATCCCAATGGAATTTGCCCTTTGGACTAAAAAACACCGGGGCAACTTACCAACGTATGATTAGGCATGGCAAAAAAACCCAGACCCGCCCCGAAATTAACGGGGAAAACCCGGCTAAAATGGGTACGGGTGCGGGGGCGGGTAAAACCCGGTTTCTAACTACGGGTGCGGGGGCGGGGGCGGTAAGACACTGAGACCCGCCCGCACCCGCACCCGCCCCGCCCCGAATAATCCAATTACTATAATAACCTTATTTTAATTATTTTTATGTTACTTTTATTTTCTCAGCTTGTTTTAATTATTTTTATGTTACTTTTATTTTTATGTTACTTTTATAATAACCTTGTAATAACCTTGTTTTACTTATTTTTATGTTACTTTTATTTTTATGTTACTTTTAATTGTTTTAATTAATTTTGTATTTTTAATGTATTTGTTAATGCTGTCCAGGAAATTTGTGAAAAAATAGATATTTTTTTATTTTAAAAAAACAGTTTTCGCGGGTGGGGGCGGGTGCGGGTGCGGGTGACCCGTTCTCCATTGGGGGCGGGTCTGGGGGTGAATTTCCATCCCCCGGCGGGTTTGGGGGCGGGGGCGGGTCTATTACTGGAGTTGCGGGTGCAGGTGCGGGGTTAGCTAAACCCGCCCCCGACCCGCCCCGTTGCCATCCCTACGTATGATGAACATGGTTTTCCACAAGCAGATTGGAGACATGCTCGAGGTCTACATGGACGACATGATCGTCAAATATCGAGCAGACACCGATCATGCAGCACACCTCAAGGCAATCTTCGCCCAAGCAAGACAATGTAAGATGAGATTCAACCCTGAAAAATGCACGTTCGGAGTCAAGGCGGGGAAATTCCTCGGATTCTACCTAACAGAGCGAGGAATTGAAGCCAACCCTGACAAATGTCGAGCGTTCTCCGACCTCCCGACCTAGACATCAAAGAAATCAATACAAGTCATGAACGGCATGCTCACGTCATTGTCCCGCTTCGTCGCGAGGCCTGCTCAGCACGCCCTCCCCTTCTTCAGACTCCTTCGCAAAGAAGCAACCTTCGAATGAACCGAGGAGTGTGAACAGGCATTGCGCCACCTAAAGCAAACTCTATCTCAACCACCCGTGCTATCTCGACCAGCCGACGGGGAGCCATTATTCCTATACTTGGCCGTCTCAAACGAAGCCGTCAGCGCGACTCTCATCCGCGAAACCACCGACGGGCAAAAACCCGTTTACTTCACGAGCAAAGCCCTACAAGGACCCGAAAGCAGGTACCAACAGATAGAAAAAGTAGCTTTAGCCCTCGTCAACGCAGTGAGGAGACTCAGACACTATTTTCTAGCCCACATGGTCATCGTGCGAACCGACCAACCAGTGAAACAACTCTTAGGTCGACCGGACATGGCGGGCCGAATGCTGAAATGGTCCTTAGAGCTCTCTGAATTCGACATTCAATACGAGAGCAGGAAAGCTCTGAAAGCACAAGCCCTGGCCGACTTCATCGCGGAAATGACCGCTCACGACCCGCCCGCCGGGAAGGAACACAAATGGACCATCTTCGTCGACGGAGCCTCCAGCTCGTCCGAAAGTGGCGCGGGGATCCTCCTGGAAAATGAGGAAGGCGTAGTGATCGAACACTCGTTAACCCTCTCCTTCCCGACGTTGAATAACCAAGAAGAGTACGAGGCCCTTCTCGCAGGACTGAGGCTAGCCGTAGACCTAGGAGCCCACGAGATACAAATATTCACAGACTCACAACTCGTTGCCTCCCAAGTCCAAGGGAGTTACCAAGCCAAAAATGACAGCCTCGTCGAATACTTAAGCTTAGTCAAAAAATACATGACAAAGTTTGAGCGAGCATAAATATCACATGTCTCGCGCGAGCAAAACACAAGGGTAGACATATTGTCCAAACTCGCGAGCACGAGAAAGAAGGGCGGGAACAAATCCGTCATACAGGAATCCCTGTCACGCCCGAGCATCGAAAGGTCCTCGACACTAGTCGAGGTCCACGCTATAGGAGATACCTCGTCCTGGATGACCCCGGTGTACAATTTTCTGACGAAGGGCGAACTCCCCGCGAACCAGACAGATGCAACCATCACGAAACAATGAGCATGCTCCTACGTGGTGCTCGAGCACAAACTATACCGCAGGGGATTTTCCATCCCCCTCTTGAAATGCATCGACGAGTCCGCAGTCCCCGAGGTGCTGCGGGAGATACACGAAGGGATTAATGCCCAGCACATGGGCGGTAAGTCCTTGGCGAGGAAAGCCCTACGAGCGGAGTACTACTGGCCGGCAATGCAACAAGACGCCAAGGAACACGTTAAGAAGTGTGACAAGTGCCAGAGACACGACGACATGCACCTCGCTCCCCCTCACGAGCGGAGCATACTATCGTCCCCGTGGCCGTTCGCATGGTGAGGGATGGATATCCTCGGTCCTTTCGCGCAAGGAACTTACCAGAACAAATTCCTCATTGTGGTCGTGGATTACTTCACGAAATGGATAGAGGCCGAGGCTCTCGCGAAGATCACCTTGCACAACATCCTCCGTTTCTACAAAAGAAACATCCTCACCAGATTCGGGATCCCGAGAGCACTAGTGACCGACAACGGCACCCAATTCACCGACCATGGATTCCAAGACTTCGTCACCAAACTGGGAACAAAACAACACTTGACCTCAGTAGAGCACCCTCAAACTAATGGGCAAGCCGAAGTTGCGAACAGAGTCATCCTCCGGGGACTCAAACGTAGGCTCGGTGAAGCAAAAAGAGGTTGGGTCGAGGAGCTGCACAATGTCTTATGGGCATACCGCACCACGCCCCATTCAACGACGGGCGAGACCCCCTTTCAACTAACATACGGCACCGAGGCCGTCATCCCAATAGAAATCCGGGAACCCTCCAGGTGGACTGAAAATCCCCTCGACGAAGAAATGAACGACGAGGCCCTCAGGGACGAACTCGACTTAGTCGAGGAAATCTGATCGGGGGCGGCCCTATGTGAGGCCACCATAAAACAACGAGTGGCCCTGCGTCACAATGACAAGGTCATTAAACACGAGTTCGAAATCGGCAGCCTGGTGTTACGAAGAAACCAGAAAGACTCTCGCGAAGGGAAATTGGCCGCGAACTGGGAAGGGCTTTATCGCGTCCACGACACCACAGGTACCGGGGCATATTACCTCGAGCAACTAGACGGAGAACCACTACCACGACCCTGGAATGCTGCTAAACTAAAGTAGTACTATAGTTAAAAACCCTTAACATCAAGGACTCTCGTCGTCGACGTCCACGTCCGGTCAACAGGGAGAAACATCTCGACCACGCAGAAAGGCCAAGGTACAGGCCCAATCTACGCCCAAACGATATAACGTCGCTCAACCAAACGAGCATGAACGATAGTGCCCGACGTGGACACCTCAATCGAGCTCCACCGTCGAAGTACCCGTATGGCAGAACACCCAGCTCGCGATGGGCAGTTCACGCCACGGGCAAGCGACCCCAATCCAAGTCATACGCCCGAGTAAGCGGCTTTACTCCGCACACCCGACGCATCTCGAAGTACGTCGGACCATCCAAAGGGTCGAAAAGAATCTCTCCTTGAGGTTGTAACTTAGGCGAAATTCGCCACAAAATAGCAAGCCGAGCACAAGCATGTCCCGAGGAAAAAACTTAGGCAAATTTGCCACAAAGTTACAGCCGAGCACAGACGAGACCCGAGGACATAACTTAGGCAAATTTTATCACAATATATGAAAATATAGACACGGGCAAAAAATTAAGGTCGAGACGAACATTCATTCAAAAGTTTGTAAGCAAAAAACAAATAGAAATAAACCGACCAAGAAGGCCGGCGATGTTCGGAAATTACAAGAACGGGAACGCAGGCCCAAAAAATATGCACGGGCACGCAGGCCCTAAAAACAACTATCAAATAAACAGGCGCGCAGGCCCGACCAGAATCTCACGGCTAGACTTCCCCAGGACTACCAGCATCGACGACAGGAGACTCGGGCGGAGGCACGATCTGGCCGTCGATGATCTGGGACATGAAGCCCGCCCCTTCGGTATTCATATCAGGATTCAATAAAGTGAGCTGGCTAACCGCGGCCTCAAAGCCATCCGCAAAGGCGCCAACACAGTCCGTCTCGAGGAGTTGAATATGAGCGACCAATTTCGAGCGACTCCGTAAGGGAGCTGTCTCCTCCGACTCATCTTCGGCAGGAAGCATGGCGGCCTTCAGATCCTCGACCTCTTTGGCGAGATGCCCATTGTCGGCTTCCAAGCGTTCTCGGTCCAGTCGAAAGTAGTCCCTCTCCTCGACAACCTTCCCCGAGTTCTCCTTTTCCGCGGCCAGCAGCTCGGCTTGCTCGCGGAACATCTCCTCAGAGCGCTCCAGGGCAGCCTTCAACTTTCGTGAGTTCACAGCAAGGGAAGCTTTCTCCTGTTCCAGCTCTTTGACGCGATCAGAGTCTGCCCCTTCCTCGGCCAGGACAACAGCCATCTCGGCCATCTTAACCATCCCGACCATGTTGGCGGCCAGATGCTTTCTCCGACTTTCCTTACTTACCCGCCTAATAGTATCAGCTTCATCGGCGCTTACAGTCAGGGGAAACCCCTCAAAGAAGCCCTCCTCTTTAAAGCAGGGAGGCAAGCCAAAGGACCTCACCGTGCCAGACTCATCGCCGACTTCCGGCTGGCTCTCTACCCGGTTCCTCTTCCTCGGTATCATATCAATATGCTACTCGACATCCTGAGCGTCCGGGGACCCTCCAGAAGCATCACCCGAGCTAGTTGGCGGGCCCATCCTCGTCGCCTGAGGAGCTCGCACCACCCTTTTGTTGACTTTCTTATCCTGTGTCAACTTTAGAAGCCTCTCCTTTCGTCCAGCCATATGACCTGCAAAAAAGAAACCCGGGTTAGTTACGAGCATGTAACAAACGAAGAAATTAGAACAAGACTATAAGACAAAAAATAACCTAGTAGGTTCGTGGCCTGCCCGTAGGACTGACACTCCACAAGCGCCTTTGTATCTATAGGTCGGGCCTCAAAGGTCGGGTAACCATCTTCGTCGAGAATGTCCTTTCCCTCCCTCGTGGCCCACCGGGCAGGGAAGAAACTGTCGACATATCTGCTGAGGGTACCGTAGGCCTCCTCATCTTTGGTGCTCATCCCGCCTGCGGGCGTATGGTAATGCCCGGTGCCATGCTCGTAGTGGCACGAGCTCCAATGCAAGGGAAACTTAGCTACGCGCCCCAACACCGGGCGACCCTCATTGTCCATAAGAGGCTCCCCGTGATCGTCGGTCATCACAGTTTCTTCCTCGTATACAAAATCTAGAGCAGTCTGGGTGACCGACCGCACGATATACCATTTGTCCTTGAACCCCCGGACAGAATCCATATACATCCTGAACAGTCTCTTCGACTGTTTCAGGGAAACCCAACTGTGCCTACCTCCCCGAGACTGGCGCTGTAAATGAAAGACTCTGAAGAAGAGAGGTATGGTCGCCCCAATCCTTAAAAAGCGACACGTCATCTCGAATGCCCGAAGAAAAGCAATCGAGTTGGGGTGAAGCTGCGAGGGGGCCAGCTCCAAATGACTGAAGACCCCGACCTGAAAATCACTAAAGGGGAGCTTTAGGCCGAGGTCCTTAAATGTGATCTCATACATGGGAAACCCGTACTCGGAGAACTCCGAGCAGATCCGCGCATTAAGAGACAGTGTGGTGACGACAAAATTTTTCTGGAAGCCCGGCTGACTACCGCCCTGCTCGACGATAGTGTACGCGCTTCGACAACACCGACTATAAGCAGAAGCAATCACTCTGGGCTCGGTGCCCACCCACTCTAGCAAAGGATCATCAATGGTATCGATCAGAGTCACATTTTCCTCGGCGCTTTGGCCTTCCACCTCGTTGCGCCCCGAGGAACACGGTTCATCAGCCATTTTTACCTGCAAAGCACAGGAAACCGGTCAATTTGGGAGCAAATCCATACGCTCGCCATAACTGACGGGAAGAAGGGCATGACAAGCCGAGTCATACTCCACACACGATTAAAATGTTGAGGATTCGAACAAAAGTCTGGTGTCACCTCCCCGACGCCAAGATGCCACGACGAGTCATCCTACATACTGCCTAAATGGGCCAACATCCCAGCCAGCCACGAGTATGTCAACCTAAGCTATGGATATGACGAGCAATATCATGAATCCTGAACCTAGAACTATGAGTTTTCCGGGCAATATCATGAGTTAGGCGCCCTGAATCATGAAGATCCCGGGAAGCATTGCGAGTCACATGCCTAAACTATACGTTTACCGGGCACAAACATGCGTTCATCGGGCATAAACATGAATATGCCGGGCAAGAATACGAATGTACCGGGGCTAATCCGAGACACAGATTTTCTAACATACAAATAATGGAAAAAATCACCTACCACAGAGAAAAACATGAGGGATAAAACGCTTACTTGAAAATCAGGAAAGAGGTACGGCGGCGGAGAAGAAAATCGACGGCAGAAAGCACGGCGGTCCTATGAAAGTCTGGAAAAATAGTAGCGGCAAAGGCAGAGGAAGGAGGAGAAGCGCGAAGAGGAAAAACATATTATGGGACCCAAGGATCCTATTTATAGTGATGACGTGTGTTGTACCCCAAAATTTGCCCTCCCATATTCTTCAAAATTTGCCAAGTCAAAGGTTCAAAAATCTCCCCAAGGGTTGCACAGTTCAAGGGCCTCCTAACAGTAAAAAATTAGGGTTTTGGTTCTGACAAAGAAAATGAAGTTTCTAAGGGTCCAATCAAGTCCCACATGCCTACAAATATGGTCAAGCATCCTCATACCAAGTTTCAAGACTTACAGCACAAAATTGCACAGTCAAAAACCCTAATTGCACTACAGTCAACTGCAGGGGCAAAATGGTCATTTGACAGTCAAAAGTTCAAATTTTTGGTCAACATCTCATTTTGAAGCCACAAACATCATTTGATCAATGCTTGATCATGATTCTCAAAGCTTGGCTCAAAAAGTCTCAAGATGCAAAAGTTTCCATATTTGGACAGTTGAAAAAGTCAACTGTAACTTGACCAGGGCATAACTTTCACATGGATTATCAGAAAAATTCCATCCAAAGCTCATTTTGAATAGAAACACATTTCCTACAACTCCTCTTCATACTTCAAGTCCAAGAAATGCTCTCACAAAAAGTTATCAATTTCAACATTATAGGTCATTTTCAAAAGTCAACAAAAAGGGACTTCAAGTCAAAGGCCATAACTTGAGATTGGTAAATCAAAATTACATGGGACCAAAGACATTGGTTAGAGGACTCAAAGACATTTCCAAAATGTCCAAGAACATGAGAAAATCTTAAAAATTGAGCAAGTTATGCCTTGTGGAAGTTGGGAAATTTTTGGATATTTTGAAAAGTCAACATTGCTTCAAATGTCTTAAAAATGATAATGGGCCTCTTTTTCTTCCACAATTCATCATCTAAGGCATGTGCACGACCATTTGGCCCAAAGGGAAGTTTTTTATCATTTTTATTTATTTATTTGGATTTTTAATTACTAATAATTCAATTAATTAATTAAAATATATGAAAAATACCAAAACTAGGTTTTCAAATCTTTTTGTACAAGACAATCACTCATGATTCACTAAGGATTTCGTGCATACCAAAAAAGGAAAGAATTGGAGCAAATTGACATGATTCTTCATGAAGAAATATTGAAAAAGATCCTTAAGAATCAAATCTTGAAAATCATGAATGCAAAGGTTTTGATTTGGTTTCTTTGACCTAAAACCTTCACACATAAGTACTGATGCAAACCCTATTCAAAAGAACTTCCCAGCTTCGCCATACACCAAGAACAAAACTTGAGTTTTTTGCCAAAAAATTGAAAACTGAAAACTAGGTTTTAGGGCGATTCAAGCCAAAATAATCATTCCATTAGCTTGCCAAGGTGACCAGGAGACTATTCCAATCAAAAACATCAACCCTAACGCCCAGAATCGGTATAGGGGATTCAAACTTTTTCACATTTTTTTCATAATCGTGTTTTAATATTCAAGCATATTCATTGCATTTTATTCATGGATTCACACTAATTGGATGATTCTGAAACTAATCATGTGATTGAATTGAGTTTTTATGCATTGTATGAAGAATTGCCATGGACGATTATTAGGGTTTTTCAAGTTCTAATTTGGGCGTTTCCAAATACTGTAAAATTAGAGAATCTCAGTGCCATGTTTGGATTCAAGAAGCTTGAACGATCTGAATAGAACCCTCGCGCCTAATTTATACTCCAAGACGGCCTAATCGCTATTACTGGAAAACGCATATTTTAGGGGGGTTTAAAACCCCCGCTAACCCTTTTATATTTTCAGGAAAAACGCATTAAGGAAGAAGATGATGAAGTGTAAGGCGTTGGTTGGTCCATTTGAAATTTCGCGCGGAAACAGGCACTAACGATTGTTTTATATTATAATGTTTATTGTTTATATAATATACAAAGAGACAAAGTGGAGCAGTTGGCAAGGCATAGCGTTGGTAATCTCTAGGACCTGGGTTCGAGCCCCAGGTCCCCCCCCCCCCCTTTCAATAACATTTTTCTAACAATACTTCTATGTAATTTCCAAGCAAGCGTCCATCGTACATCCACAATATCAAGCCATCCACGTGCCTACTGAGATGGATCAAAGGGTCATAATTAGAGGAACATGATGGACCTGAGTCAACGCACCTACACGCGTCCTGAAAAGGTCAAAATGGCTTGATATAAGTGGGCCAGAATGGCTACAATAAACCTCCCATTTGGGGACAGACCCCCCAAGGTTTGCAATTTCTTTTATATTTTTCATTTTTATTTGATTCAATTATTTCTCTTTTTAATTAATTCCTTTAATTTAATTATTGTCATAAAAATATAAAAACAATATAAAAATCAGAAAAAGACAAAAAATAAGTATTTTTATTTAATGTTTTATTTTGTAAATAAATCTCATTAATTTAATTTAGCTTTTTAAATCTAGGATTAATCTTAATATTCTTTCAATAAAACCTAAAAATTGGTAGAATTAGGAATTCAAATCTTTTTCATTCTTTTTTCTTTTTTTCACTATGATTAATTAATTATTTATTTTCATAAATCAAAATGCATTAATTAATTAGGTTTAATTTTAGGTTAAAGTTTAATGTTTTCTAAATAAAAAATAACAATTAGAATTAGGGTTAATATTTTAATTTCATTTAATCTTTCTCATAAAAATTCATAAATCCAAAAAATACCAAAATAATTTCTTTTTCTTTAATTTCATTAATTTGTTGATAATTTAATTTAATTTCATTAAAAAGGGTCGAACACCCTCGTTTCCAATTTTAATTCAATTCGCGCATTTATTTCTTTTCTTTTAATTATTTGTGTAATTCTCCCAAAGCCGTGTAATATTTATCTTTCGCACTTTACTTTATTTACTTTCTGTCAAATCGGGTCCTGGATTTTAATTTGGCGATGTGGACCCGCGCCTTTGTAATAGTTTAGGAATTTTATCTTTCCGTACTTTCTTTTAACTGTTAATAAATGCATGCAAGAAGGAATGATTAAATAAAAACAAACGCATAGATCACTTTGACATGAACAAGATAAATGCAAATGAACATGACACACAGAATCACACACCACCCCTAGGGTACGCCTCACTGTTGCCTTGCTTCGAAAGGTGATCGTCGAGTAGAGGATGTCTTAGTAAGTCCTCATGATCCGGGAACCTGGCATGAGGGTAGCTTCTAAGGTGTCTTCCCATTGCTCCGGTGATCACCATGTCCCGAACCTCGAATTAACCCAAACACCTCCAACGGTGGTGCTACCTACCTCTCAATGGTGGGATGGCACTACTTTAAAGGACATCTACACAGACGAATTCCTTAGGGTAGGTAGACGACTCTAGATACTTGCTCTAATTTCAAAACAAATCAAAAATACTTTTCACACCAACACATTTTCAAAAAGCTTTCGAAAGCATTTTTTCAAACACTCTTGAGGACTGATACAAGAGTCGAACTGAAATTTTCAAAGAAACTTTTTTAAAACCCACAGTCGAAAAGCAAACAAACACTTTTGAAAACACAGATGAGCAAGTATCTAAGAGCCCATGGATAACCATGGATAGAAAGGGTGCTAACACCTTCCCTTTCTATAACCTACCTCCCGAACCGAGAGCAATCTCTATAAGGAATATTTCTGTGCTTTTGTCCTTTCCATTTGGAGAAAATAAAAGACGGTGGTGACTCTTGCTTCCGCGACATTTCGCGAACCAGCGTTAAACAGTTAGTTCCAGATCCACCGATCACAGAACTGGCGACTCTGCTGGGGATTTAACTTAAAGTGAGGTGTACCTTAGGGTTAGTTCATAACTGTGTTTTCAATTGTATTGACTTGTCTGCTTTAAATTTGTGGGTTGCATGGGAGTTACATAGATCCTAACCCGGATCTGGGGATACCCTGTTTAGGTAGCATAAGCTGTGAGGGACCTGTCCGGCATTGACCGACACGGGTGAAGCAGTGGCTACGTTGGTGTGGCACCTTGGTCTGTACCGATATCCCTTGTGTCACAACAAGGAGAATATGGGTCTTATGAGGAGTCATTAAGCACCAACAACCTTAGAACCTTAAATGACACAACTTGGCCATTAGAACAGTAGCAGTATGCTACGCCCATTGAGGCTAAACTCTCGTGATGGTTCTGGCCGCAAGAAAAGATTGCGATGCTGGAGTTATGACCGATTGAGGGTAGTCAATGATATTGGGATCCTCTAAGAACCCGATTACTTTGATAGGACAGGTATGAACCAACAAACTGAAAGAGGGTAGTACCTAGACCTCATGCTGGCCTAAACTTTAGGGGCTTGCCTTGTGTGACTTGTGTGCCTTACCATGTTTGCCTTTGTATCTATTTGTGGTGTGCTTTATCATAACATCATAACATCATGAGCATTGCATGCATCCTGCATAAGGACTGACCATTTCAAAGACAAGAGGGTTTCACCTTTGCTCTGTTTTGTAGGATACCATGATGCCTGTGCGAAGGAATACTATCTGGTTCAACTTTGTTCATTCACCTGAGTTGCTCGAAGAATTGGTTAGCAGAATTCCAAATACCACTTCCTTCATTCAGAGGCATGGTTCTCTTCTCAGTTTAGTCACTACAAAGCGGGATCAACAGTTGATGAGTGTTCTGACCCAGTTCTATGACCCTCTGTACCAGTGCTTCACCTTTCAAGACTTCCAGCTGGTCCCTACCCTGGAAGAGTTCTCTGATTTGCTTGGTATCCCTATCTTGGATCAGACTCCCTTTACTGGTTGGGAAAAGACCCTCAGGCTTGAGGATGTTGCTGCAGCTCTTCCCTTGACACATCAAGAGGTAACAGACAACTGGGTAACTAGAAGCGGAGTTAAAGGTTTCTTGGCCAAGTTTCTGATTGGTAAAGCTAACAGTTTCTGGAATGACCTGGACTTTAGGGCATATGAAGACATCTTGGCTCTCTTGATCTATGGGTTAGTCTTGTTACCTAATCCTGACAACTTCATAAATGTCACTGCCATAAGGATCTTTATGTCTCAGAATCCTGTGCCCACTCTCTTGGGTGACATCTTGCAACAACTTCATGCTCGTACTACCCGAAGACGAGGAACTCTATGGTGTTGTATCCCTTTGTTGGTGAGGTGGTTTATTTCGCACCTCCCTAAGTTCATACTGAAGAACCAAGAAGGAAGAGGTTGGGCTCATAGGTTAATGTCTCTCACCGATAAAGACATCATTTGGACTTGCAGGGGTTTGGATGATATAACTATTATTGATCGATGCGGGGAATACCCTAATGTTCCTCTGATTGGTACCCAAGGAGGAATCTCTTACAATCCATGTCTAGCGCTCCGTCAGTTTAGAAGAGCCAGAAGAGCAGGCCCCCATGAGATGTTGGTGCCTCACATCAGTTTTGAGTTTCAGGTGGATAGTGACGAGCTGCGTCGTAGGTTCATCAATGCTTGGGACAAAGTTCATAAAGCTGACCCACAAGAATTGGGGCCAAAGACTTCTTTACCTATGGAAGCCTACTACAAATGGGTTCGCATCCGTGCTCAGAAGTTAGGAATGCCGTATGAAGCTGTCAGACCCGTCATTCTTGAGTGTCCTGACAAAGACGGTGTTCCCCCAACTGTCCTTCCTCCTCAGATACCTACTGATTATGAGACATTAAAGAGATCTTGGTCGCAACTGCGAGAAGAACGGGATTCTTACCGGGAAAAGTTCAACGAGCAGGAATTGAAGATCCAGAAGCTGACAAAGCAGTTGGAGAATGAGCGAGCTCTGAATGACTACATCCGTACTGAGAAGAGGAGACCATGGGATCAATAAGGAGCTCTGGATGTTCTTTTACAGTTTTACTTCCCTTTTCAGTATTTCCTTTCATGTAACGCCTAAGGGCAATCTGTTGAACAATTTAAGTTTCAAAGTTGAATCTAATGAAGTGTGTTCCTTTTTGTTTACAAAGCTGATTCCCGATTGTCTTTGAAAACATAAATCATACGCATTCCATTCATCATGTGCATAGCAAGTTTTCCTCTTTTCAGGTTGCTTACAGTTCTTCGCTGTTTATTTCAGCATCATGAATCCTGACTCATCATCAACCGAGATGCCCATCAAGGCTCTTCAGGCGCAGAATGCACAATTTCAGGAACTAATCATGGGTTTGGCTCAGGGCCAAGAAGAGCTGAAGGCTCTGCTCCTGAAGAAAGAGAAGAAGAAGAAGAGGAGAACTGTTCTTTTCAACTCGGGCCGAAGGTTTGGCAATACTCTGCAAAATGAAGAGGCTGGTTCTTCTATAGGCAAGGGTACCCCTCAAGGGGAAAAAGGTCCAAGTCCGGTAGTCTCCGACAATGAGACTGATTTTGATGAAGAGCAGTATCCTCCTGCAGAAGACAGATACAAGCAGTTGGAAGACAGGTTGAATGCTATGGAGATCCAACAAGTGCCTGGGCTGGATTTCGGAGATTTGGGTTTGTCTACTGGTGTGATCATTCCTCGTAAGTTCAAAGCACAATCCTTTACCAAATATGACGGGGCGTCTTGTCCCAAGTTACATCTCAGATCCTACGTGCGGAAGATTCAACCGTACTCAGTGGATAAGAATTTATGGATCCACTTCTTCCAGGAGAGTCTTTCAGGGACTCATCTCGAATGGTTCTATCAGCTGGATCAATATAATGCCGACCTTGCCCCTACGCGTACCCAACTCCAGGGTATGTCGTTAGGTTCAAGTGAAGGTTTTAAAGAGTACGCTCAGAAGTGGAGGGATCTGGCTGGCAGGGTGCAGCCTCCGTTGACTGATCGGGAGTTGGTGGACATGTTCCTGGGGACCCTATCTGGGCCTTTTTTCAACCATCTTATCGGTAACTCGTCTGTAGGGTTTACTGATCTTATTCTGACTGGAGAGAGAATTGAGGCTGGGTTGAAGTCTGGTAAGATTCCGAAGGGTGCATCGTCTAGTTCTGAGAAGAAACCCTTCAAGAAGGAGGCCAGTGCTGTATATGGCTCTAGAAAACAAGAGAAACCTGAGCGCCGCCAATCTGTCAACGCGGTGATGATTGCTAAGCCTGTTGCCGCTCCTCGGCAAACCAATCCACCAAGGGCTGAAAGACCCCGGAGAGAGTTCACCCGTTTGAGTATGACCCTATCGCAGATTTTGCCACAGTTGCTGTCCACCAACTTAGTGAATGTCAGAGAGGCCCCAAAGGTTGTGAACACTGCCTCCCCCAAATACAATCCAAATTCCCGTTGTGCTTATCACTCCGATAGCCTGGGGCATTCCACTGATGACTGTTGGGCCTTAAGGAACAAGCTGTAGGACCTTATTGACGCCAAGGAGGTACAATTTGAGGCATCTGAGAAGCCCAATGTAGTGACAGCTCCCCTGCCTGCTCATGGAGTGAATGCTATTGGGGACGAAGATGAAGTGGATGAAGCAGAGTTCAATAGCTGGATTTACCCGGCAACCGACAGTGGACCTAACAATTGGAGTGCAAAGGACAATCTACCTGTTTCTCTTGTTACTGAGTAATGAATTCCTATGTTTTGTTATTTGTAATAAACAATTAAAAACTTTATGGCCCGGTGTCTTACCCGGGGCACCGTTGGCTTCATTTGTGAGGGCATATAAATTGTCATTTCATATATCATGAATAAAAATCTTGGACGTTTTCTCGCATTTCAAATCTTATGCTCCTTTTCTGTCTTTCTTTCCTTTATATATTTCAAAAAAACAGCTGTATTTACACACACTCACTCATACAGGTTTCAATCCACTCTGGATCTCACTGGTAACGACTCTGCTACTGCCGGTTATGACTTCGAAAATCCGATCAACTTAGTCGAAGACGAAGGTGAAGATGATTGTGAAGTGCCTGACGAGCTTGCAAGACTGTTACTCCAGGAAGAGAGGGCAATTCAACCACACGAGGAGCCAGTGGAAACAATAAACCTGGGTACTGATACAGATAGAAAGGAGGTAAAGATTGGTGCCAACCTAGAGCTCAGCGTGAAGCAACGGTTGACTAAGATGCTACATGATTATATGGAGATCTTTTCCTGGTCCTACGAAGACATGCCCGGGTTAGATACCGATATTGTGGTCCATCACTTGCCCACTAAGGAAGACTGCCCTCCGGTTAAGCAAAAGGTCCGCCGTATGCGTCCAGAGATGTCTGAGAAGATCAAAGCCGAGGTTATGAAACAGTTTGATGCTGGGTTTCTTGCAGTAACTTCTTACCCTCAGTGGGTTGCTAATGTAGTGCCGGTACCTAAGAAGGATGGTAAGGTCAGAATGTGTGTCGACTACAGGGATATGAACAGGGCCAGCCCCAAGGATGATTTCCCTCTACCTCACATTGATGTCCTTGTTGACAATACGGCTCAGCATAAGGTGTTTTCTTTCATGGACGGTTTTTCAGGCTACAATCAGATCAAGATGGCTCCTGAAGACATGGAAAAAACTACCTTCGTTACTCAGTGGGGCACCTTCTGCTACAAGGTCATGCCTTTTGGACTGAAGAACGCTGGGGTAACCTACCAACGTGCCATGGTTGCTTTATTTCATGACATGATCCATCATGAGATAGAAGTGTATGTTGACGACATGATCGCAAGGTCCCGGACTGAGGAAGAACACCTAGATCATCTGCAGAAATTGTTTGACCGTCTGAAGTTGTACAAGCTGAGGTTGAACCCGAACAAGTGCACCTTCGGGGTAAGATCTGGAAAGTTGCTAGGCTTCGTTGTAAGTGACAAGGGTATTCAAGTGGACCCTGCCAAGGTCAAAGCTATTCAAGAGATGCCAGTTCCTAAGACAGAGAAGGAAGTCAGAGGCTTTTTAGGACGCCTGAATTACATTGCTCGGTTCATCTCACACCTAACTGCTACTTGTGAACCAATCTTCAAGTTGCTGAAGAAAGATCAGGTAGTACATTGGAATGATGAATGTCATGCCGCTTTTGACAGAATCAAAGAGTATCTCCAAGAACCACCCATCCTTATGCCACCGGTTGAAGGGAGACCTCTGATACTATATCTGACAGTACTTGACAACTCAATGGGGTGTGTGCTGGGGCAGCATGACGAGTCTGGCCGAAAAGAGCACGCCATTTATTACCTTAGCAAAAAGTTTACCGACTGTGAGACCCGATACTCACTGCTTGAGAAAACTTGCTGCGCTTTGGTATGGGCTGCTCGCCGACTGAGACAGTATATGCTGACTCACATTACCTTGTTGATCTCAAAGATGGATCCCATAAAGTACATTTTTGAAAAGCCTACTCTGTCTGGGAGAATAGCAAGATGGCAGATGATCTTGACGGAATACGACATTCAATACACGACCCAGAAAGCCATCAAGGGAAGTGTATTGGCAGACCACTTGGCACATCAGGCAGTAGATGACTATCAGTCAATGAACTTCGAGTTTCCGGATGAGAGCATCATGATAGTGACTGATTGTGAAGTACCTGGACCGGATGAAGGACCTGAGGAAGGATCCCGATGGTCTATGCACTTTGATGGAGCCTCCAATGCTTTAGGAAACGGTATCGGCGCTGTAATCATATCCCCTCAAGGCACTCATACTCCGCTCACTGCCCGGCTATGTTTCAACTGTACCAACAACATGGCGGAGTATGAGGCGTGCATCATGGGTCTTCAAGCTGCGATCGACTTAAGGATCAAGTTTCTGAGTGTCTTCGGAGATTCCGCTCTTGTGATCAATCAGATCAAAGGAGAGTGGGATACGAAACATCTGAATCTTATTCCTTACAAAGAATGTGTGTTGACTTTGATCCCCCACTTCACGAAGATAACCTTTGAACACTTTCCGAGAGAAGAGAATCAGTTGGAGGACGCGTTAGCTACAATGTCTTCTATGTTCAAGGTCAAATGGGATAATGAGGCTCCCCGGATCATCATCTGGAAACTGGACGAACCGGCGTACTGCTGTGATCTCGAGACTGAGTTGGTAACTGAGAAGCCTTGGTACCATGAGGTGAAGAGATATTTGGAAGCTCAGGAATACCCTGAAGGTGCGTCTGTCAACGATAAGAAGTTTCTGAGAAGGTTCGCAGCGAAGTTCTTCCTTATCAACGGCATCCTGTACAAGCGAAACCATGATTCGACCTTACTGCGTTGTGTGGATAAGACAGAAGCAGAAAGGATCATGGAAGAGATACATGAAGGGACCTTTGGTACACATTCCAGTGGACACACTATGGCAAAGAAGATCCTTCGGGCAGGGTATTTCTGGTCCACAATGGAAGCCGACTGCTATCAACATTCTCGGACATGCCATAAGTGCCAGATTTATGCAGACAAGGTGTATGTTCCTCCAGTTCCTCTGAATGTTTTGACTACGCCTTGGCCGTTTGCAATGTGGGGCATAGATATGATCGGTGAGATTAAACCTACGGCATCTAACGGGCATCGTTTCATCCTGGTAGCGATTGATTACTTCACGAAGTGGGTTGAAGCAGCTTCCTATGCTACGGTAACCAAGACTGTCGTGGCACGGTTCATTCGGCACAACCTGATCTGTCGATACGGCGTCCCAGAAAGAATTATTACAGACAACGGTACCAATCTGAATAACAAGATGATCACTGAGCTCTGCGAGCAGTTTAAGATACAGCACCATAACTCTTCTCCTTACAGACCGAAGATGAATGGGGTTGTAGAAGCAGCAAATAAAAATATCAAGAAAATCGTGCAGAAGATGACAGTGACCTACAAAGATTGGCACGAGATGTTACCGTTCGCTCTACATGGGTACCATACCTCAGCCAGGACGTCAACCGGGGCAACTCCTTTCTCCTTGGTTTATGGTATGGAGGCAGTCTTACCGATCGAAGTGCAAATACCCTCTCTCCGGATAATGAAGGATGCAAATCTGGACGAAGATGACTGGATCCAGACGCGACTTGATCAGTTAAACCTTATTGATGAAAAGAGGCTTGCTGCTATTTATCATGGTCAGACGTATCAAAAACGGATGATCAGGGCATTTAACAAAAAGGTCAGACCATAAGAATATCAAGTTGAGGATCTGGTAATCAAGCGAATCATCCTTCCTCAGAGTGATCCAAGGGGCAAATGGACCCCTACATACGAAGGGCCATTTGTGGTTAAACATGTGTTCTTAGGAGGAGCCATGATTTTAACCAACATGGATGGTGACGACCTTCCTCACCCCGCCAATGCAGACATAGTAAAAAGATACTACGCATGAGAAAAAGACCCGCTAGGCTGACATGCCTAGGCAAAAATTAGGGCTTCCCGGCGAACCAAAAGGGTTCGGGCAAAATGAAGGGATGAAATGAAAAATCTGTACATCCGGCAAGTCGAAAACCTGAAAAGGCGGCTTGGGCAAAAATGGGTATCCCGGTGGACTGAAAACCCGAAAGGGCAGTCCAGGCAAAAGTTAGGGATGAAGCGTAATACTATGTCTCATTGGATCACTTTGCATCCAGAATCCGGTATCTACATCAAGTTCAGACGACATCGATCAGTCAGCTTCATCTTCAACCAAGGTCATCAAGTGATGAGACGCTCAGAGATATAAAGGCAATAGCAGAGTTGAAACCCAGTGGATCATTCATTTCACACAGCTGTTTTATTTTCTCTTGTATAAATTTGTATGAACTCTTTTGTTCGGCGGCGTTCTCTTACTAGGACGTCAGCCTCTTGTACATAAACGCCTATTTACAGGCAAATTCAAAAAAATCAATACAAATATACTTTTCAGTTAAAAGTGCCAATCGTTTTTCCTTTTCTGTTTTGTTTTGCGAAGAACGTCCAAGGTTCAATTTGTGATATGTGCATTGACAATAATTTGCTAACTCATGAATAATTGCATACGAAACAAAAGATTAATTACAGGTAACATTAGAAACAGGGGCAATAAAGAGTTGTCTAAGCAATCTAATTGTTCTATCCACTAAGGTACCAAGGTAGGTTCGGCTGAAGAACATAACCAGATATCTTAATTCCCCAGAGAGTGAGCCAACAAGCAGTATACTCTCCTCAAGCCAAGCTATATTATCAAACTTAAGGAAGTTGAGTATCCTCCAGCAGATATCAATATTCCCCTGCAGTATACGGATATTCTTAACAAGCATCCCCGGTAATCTTGGTCTACAGATTGTTCCTCGGCGGTATATCAAGCATTCAATGGAGTCATTTCCCCGGTACAGTTCAAAACTTCCCCAGGAGAGTCCAATCCAGTTCCCCAGGAAAGTTGGAATGCATCTCCCCAAGCAGTAAGCTTATCCCCAGTAGATTCTGGAAGCTTATACTCGCAGAGCACGAACGCGTCTCCCGGCTTTATTCAAAGAGTTATTTCCCTAACAGGATATAACTGGGTTATCCTCAGCCAAAAGCCACGGAAAGAGCGTCCTTGACGAAGTCTTCTTATCCCCAGCGAAATCTATTAACGCTTCCAACACAATAATGGTATCCCCAGCAAGTTATTATCAACAACTCAACAAAGTACCTCTCTCCCCACAGAGTATTGCTTCCCAGCAAGATCGTTAGAGTACTTTTCTCCCCGCAGAGTAATTCTATTCGCCAAGGTTATTCCCCAACGGAGTTATCTTCTCCTACCGGTATTCTTGCAACTATCCTCCCCAGCGGAAGCAAATAATCTATTCTTCAACATCAGCCCAGGAGCGACTTCCCGGCACCCGTCAAGGATTTACTTTCCTAGACGACAAAAGACGCATTCCTAAACATCGCACTTTCATACATTATAGCATGCATATACGCATCACATCTTACAAATCTCATTTATGTTGAGAACATCATTGCTTGATTCATATCATGCATTGCATATGACTGACCTTTACCTTTCAGGAAAGATCCAGTTAAGTTCTCAACTATATTTCAAGACCTAGACCGGTTCAGTTAAATCGACCCTAAGATTTTTCTGTTTCTTATCCAGTCAAAGGCCTTCTCTGGTTCAGTCAGATCGACCCTAAGATCTCCCTGTTTCTTATCCAGTTGAAGATTTCAAGACCTAGACCGGTTCAGTTAATCGACCCTAAGATTTTCTGTTTCTTATCCAGTCCAAGGCCTTATCTAGTCCAGCTAAATCGACCCCTAACAGATTTTCCTGATAAAGACTCAGTAGAAGACGTCCAAGATTCTCTCAATGATTGTTGTTGAGGTTGTAGTCGCCTATGGTTCTCTCCCCGATACTGCGGAGGTAGTAATCATCCCCAGATTCTCTCAGCGTTACTGTTGAAGAAGAAGTTATCCAAGATTCTCTCAATGATTACTGTTGAGGTTGTAGTCGCATGTGGTTCTCTCCCCGTTACTGCGGAGGTAGTAATCGCCCCAAGATTCTCTCAGCGTTACTGTTGAAGAAGAAGTTATCCAAGATTCTCTCAATGATTACTGTTGAGGTTGTAGTCGCCTGTAGTTCTCTCCCCGTTACTGCAGAGGTAGTAATCGCCCCAAGATTCTCTCAGCGTTACTGTTGAAGAAGAAGTTATCCAAGATTCTCTCAATGATTACTGTTGAGGTTGTAGTCGCCCGTGGTTCTCTCCCCGTTACTGCGGAGGTAGTAATCGCCCCAAGATTCTCTCAGCGTTACTGTTGAAGAAGAGGTCGCCCAAGATTCTCTCAATGATTACTGTTGAGGTTGAAATCATCCAAGGTTCTCTCATCGTTCCTGTTGAGATAGTAACCATCCCTGGTTCATTCATCACCTTTTGAAGCTCCATATCCAGCTCATGTAACCAGTCAGGACACATCTATACAAAGAGTTTGAAGACCAGCTCCTGCAACATGCCAGGTACTCATTTTTCTTTTGCAGGTACGCAAGCTCTCGCCAAGGAATCTCTTACGCAATCAACACCCAGATGGCATCTATAAGCCCATCCACCATCCATCACCTCTTAGCATGGCATCTACAAGCCCATCATCTTATTCATCAATCTCCAAATGGTATCTATAAGCCCATTCCTATCACCACACTACTATGTGAGCGCAAATTTCTGGGCACTCTAGTGTTCAATCATCTTCCACCTTCGGATTACGAAAGGCACGTCAGCCAATCTGCATCCTCAGGTCTAAGAAGATTGAACAGGGGCAACTGTTGTACCCCAAAATTTGCCCTCCCATATTCTTCAAGATTTTCCAAGTCAAAGGTTCAAAAATCTCCCCAAGGGTTGCACAGTTCAAGGGCCTCCTAACAGTCAAAAATTAGGGTTTTGGTTATGACAAAGAAAATGAAGTTTCCAAGGGTCCAATCAAGTGCCACATGCCTACAAATATGGTCAAGCATCCTCATACCAAGTTTCAAGACTTACAGCACAAAATTGCACAGTCAAAAACCCTAATTGCACTACAGTCAACTGCAGGGGCAAAATGATCATTTGACAGTCAAAAGTTCAAATTTTTGGTCAACATCTCATTTTGAAGCCACAAACATCATTTGATCAATGCTTGATCATGATTCTCAAAGCTTGGCTCAAAAAGTCTCAAGATGCAAAAGTTTCCATATTTGGACAGTTGAAAAAGTCAACTGTAACTTGACCAGGGCATAACTTTCACATGGATTATCAGAAAAATTCCATCCAAATCTCATTTTGAAGAGAAAGAAATTTCCTACAACTCCTCTTCACACTTCAAGTCCAAGAAATGCTCTCACAAAAAGTTATCAATTTCAACATTATAGGTCATTTTTAAAAGTCAACAAAAAGGGACTTCAAGTCAAAGGCCATAACTTGAGATTGGTAAATCAAAATGACATGGGACCAAAGACATTGGTTAGGGGACTCAAATACCTTTCCAAAATGTCAAAGAACATGAGCAAAGCTTAAAAATTGAGCAAGTTATGCCTTGTGGAAGTTGGGAAATTTTTGGATATTTTGAAAAGTCAACATTGCTTCAAATGTCTTAAAAATGCTAATGGGCCTCTTTTTCTTCCACAATTCATCATCTAAGGCATGTACACGACCATTTGGCCCAAAGGGAAGTTTTTTTATCATTTTTATTTATTTATTTGGATTTTTAATTACTAATAATTCATTTAATTAATTAAAATATATGAAAAATACCAAAACTAGGTTTTCAAATCTTTTTGTGCAAGACAATCACTTATGATTCACTAAGGATTTCGTGCATACCAAAAAAGGAAAGAATTGGAGCAAATTGACATGATTCTTCATGAAGAAATATTGAAAAAGATCCTTAAGAATCAAATCTTGAAAATCATGAATGCAAAGGTTTTGATTTGGTTTCTTTGACCTAAAACCTTCACACATAAGTACTGATGCAAACCCTATTCAAAAGAACTTCCCAGCTGCGCCATACACCAAGAACAAAACTTGAGTTTTTTGCCAAAAAATTAAAAACTGAAAACTAGGTTTTAGGGCGATTCAAGCCAAAATAATCATTCCATTAGCTTGCCAAGGTGACCAGGAGACTATTCCAATCAAGAACATCAACCCTAACGCCCAGAATTGGTATAGGGGATTCAAACTTTTTCACATTTTTTTCATAATCGTGTTTTAATATTCAAGCATATTCATTGCATTTTTTTCACGGATTCACACTAATTGGATGATTCTGAAACTAACCATGTGATTGAATTGAGTTTTTATGCATTGTATGAAGAATTGCCATGGACGATTATTAGGGTTTTTCAAGTTCTAATTTGGGCGTTTCCAAATACTGTAAAATTAGAGAATCTCAGTGCCATGTTTGGATTCAAGAAGCTTGGACGATCTGAATAGAACCCTCGCGCCTAATTTATACTCCAAGACGGCCTAATCGCTATTACTGGAAAACGCATATTTTGGGGGGGTTTAAAACCCCCGTTAACCCTTTTATATTTTTAGGAAAAACGCATTAAGGAAGAAGATGATGAAGTGTAAGGCGTTGGTTGGTCCATTTGAAATTTCGCGCGGAAACAGGCACTAACGATTGTTTTATATTATAATGTTTATTGTTTATATAATATACAAAGAGACAAAGTGGAGCAGTTGGCAAGGCATAGCGTTGGTAATCTCTAGGACCTGGGTTCGAGCCCCAGGTCCCCCCCCCCTTTCAATAACATTTTTCTAACAATACTTCTATGTAATTTCCAAGCAAGCGTCCATCGTACATCCACAATATCAAGCCATCCACGTGCCTACTGAGATGGATCAAAGGGTCATAATTGGAGGAACATGATGGACCTGAGTCAACGCACCTACACGCGTCCTGAAAAGGTCAAAAGGGCTTGATATAAGTGGGCCAGAATGGCTACAATAAACCTCCCATTTGGGGACAGACCCCCCAAGGTTTGCAATTTCTTTTATATTTTTCATTTTTATTTGATTCAATTATTTCTCTTTTTAATTAATTCCTTTAATTTAATTATTGTCATAAAAATATAAAAACAATATAAAAATCAGAAAAAGACAAAAAATAAGTATTTTTTATTTAATGTTTTATTTTGTAAATAAATCTCATTAATTTAATTTAGCTTTTTAAATCTAGGATTAATCTTAATATTTTTTCAATAAAACCTAAAAATTGGTAGAATTAGGGTTTCAAATCTTTTTCATTCTTTTTTCTTTTTTCTCACTATGATTAATTAATTATTTATTTTCATAAATCAAAATGCATTAATTAATTAGGTTTAATTTTAGGTTAAAGTTTAATGTTTTCTAAATAAAAAATAACAATTAGAATTAGGGTTAATATTTTAATTTCATTTAATCTTTCTCATAAAAATTCATAAATCCAAAAAATACCAAAATAATTTCTTTTTCTTTAATTTCATTAATTTGTTGATAATTTAATTTAATTTCATTAAAAAGGGTCCAACACCCTCGTTTCCAATTTTAATTCAATTCGCGCATTTATTTCTTTTCTTTTAATTATTTGTGTAATTCTCCCAAAGTCGTGTAATATTTATCTTTCGCACTTTACTTTATTTACTTTCTGTCAAATCGGGTCCTGAATTTTAATTTGGCGATGTGGACCCGCGCCTTTGTAATAGTTTAGGAATTTTATCTTTCCGTACTTTCTTTTAACTGTTAATAAATGCATGCAAGAAGGAATGATTAAATAAAAACAAACGCATAGATCACTTTGACATGAACAAGATAAATGCAAATGAACATGACACACAAAATCACACACCACCCCTAGGGTACGCCTCACTGTTGCCTTGCTTCGAAAGGTGATCGTCGAGTAGAGGATGTCTTAGTAAGTCCTCATGATCCGGGAACCTGACATGAGGGTAGCTTCTAAGGTGTCTTCCCATTGCTCCGGTGATCACCATGTCCCGAACCTCGAATTGACCCGAACACCTCCAACGGTGGTGCTACCTACCTCTCAATGGTGGGATGGCACTACTTTAAAGGACATCTACACAGACGAATTCCTTAGGGTAGGTAGACGACTCTAGATACTTGCTCTAATTTCAAAACAAATCAAAAATACTTTTCACACCAACACATTTTCAAAAAGCTTTCGAAAGCATTTTTTCAAACACTCTTGAGGACTGATACAAGAGTCGAACTGAAATTTTCAAAGAAACTTTTTTAAAACCCACAGTCGAAAAGCAAACAAATACTTTTGAAAACACAGATGAGCAAGTATCTAAGAGCCCATGGATAACCATGGATAGAAAGGGTGCTAACACCTTCCCTTTCTATAACCCACCTCCCGAACCGAGAGCAATCTCTATAAGGAATTTTTTTGTGCTTTTGTCCTTTCCATTTGGAGAAAATAAAAGACGGTGGCGACTCTTGCTTCTGCGACATTTTGCGAACCAGCGCTAAACAGTCAATTCCAGATCCACCGATCACAACGTGGAATACGAAACGTCACCCCGGGGAACCACGAATTTCCCCTCCTCGACGCATAGCTCCCCTAGGCAATGATGGCTCTATCTTCAATAGGGTGGCGTCACGGTTCCCAAGGGTTGCCTCGTGTACTCAACGAACACAGCCCGCCGAGAGTCCCCCGAGCACTCCTCGAAAGGAATTATCTCACGAACGCGAGAAACTCCTCAAGCAACCACGGGGAACCAAATATCCTGGCCGAGCATGAGGCCCCGTGACAAAGGCGAGCTGAGATCAAGTCATAACTCCTGCTCCAGGAGCCACGACTTGGGGGGCTCCTGTTCTGGACTGGGTCCGGGTTGGCCCAAGAGCAAGAATGAAGGCCCAATCCAAACAACTCTACAAGGAGCGCGTCGACCAGAAGCTACAGTTGTACCCGCCGCTGCCCGCAAACACAACGTCCTCGACCACATACAATCCAGCTCGAGTCTAGCTCGAGCACCCTCCTCGTAGGGCAGACTATGACCATTACTCCATCACCTGAACTCCGGAAAGACCGCGTCCTCGTCCGTCCGTACTTCTCGCTGAGCATCACCAGGAGAGGACCACGTGCGGGTCCTCACTACACACGTAGAACCTGGCAGTTCTTTTATTGGGCTAGTCCTGGTCGGCCCAATAAAGGGACCTTGGCCCCGCGCTGGGGGCTATAAATACCCTCTATTCCTAGAGGGTCAGGTATTCATTCTCTTACCCATATACACACTTTTTGCCTGCTCTTACTACCACTCACTTTAGCATCGGAGTGCCTTGCAGGTACCCCCATCTCGTTCAACTTCAGCTCGGAGCCAGTCGTGACGGTCCAAGTCTGATCCGGTAAGATCAAATTTTAATTTGTTTTATTTTATAATATTTGTTAATAGAAATTATAAAATCAAAATTATAAGTAATTATAAAAATTATATATACGTGCAACGGATCAAACCTGTTTTTCTATCATATATTTAGTTTAAGCTTAAATGCCTTTTTAATCTTCCTCTAATTAGTTTCCTAACTTTTTAGTCTCCCTTAAAAAAATCAACTATTAGGTTTTCCTATTTCATTTTTGATAAATTTTTGTGGTCTTTGACCATTTGTCTCATATTTTAATCATATAGCACTTCAATATGAACTCAGTCAAATGCCACATCATTTAAAAATATAATTTTTTATTTTTTATTTTTACAAAAATAATTTATATAATTATATTAAATACATGAGACAAATGGTCAAAGATCAACAAAAATTTATCAAAAATGAAATAGAGAACCTAATAACTAGTTTTTTTAAAGGGAACTAAAATTTTAAGAAATTAATTATAGAAGGACTAAAAGTGCATTTAAAACTTTAGTTTAATAGCAATTATCAAATCTATGTATATCCTAACAATTACTATAACTTGATAAATTAAATTAATATTTATATGACAATCATTATCAATTTTTTTTATTAATTCGTATATATTTTTATATAATTTCTTAATTATAATTATATAATATTTATTAAATATTTATATCAACTTTTTATTACTCGTGCAAACACACGGGTCTTTTACTAATTTATTAAATAATTAAATAATATGAAACAAAAAATTAAATTAAAAGATTTTGAGAGCAATTAAACTTTGAAAATAATATGATAATTTAAAAAAAAAAATTTTTTTTTTTGTTTTGATGTGATGATATGCCACTAATAGTTTAAAAAATAATATTTAAAAGTGTATATTTTTCCCTTAAAAAATTGTATAACAAGTATTTCTTTATTTTCTTCATATGTATATTTTTACCAAACAATAGTTTTAATCTATTTTATTTCTCTTTCTTCTCATTTATTAAATTTTTTAGTTAAAATAAAATCACACATTTCATATTTTATTAAATTAAATGAAATTTTAATTATAATAAAATCATATTTTGTATGATTTATTAACTTAATTTTAGTTATATAGCTATATATAAAATTTATTAATCAAATGACATGAAAAACATGATTCAATTTGACTATTTTAACGTAAACAAAAAGATAAAATCAAATATAGTCACTCAAGGATGAGATAATGTTGAAAAGAAAAGACGATGGTAATTTTCACATCAACACGTATATAAATTTCACCTTTCTTTTTCACTATTACAGATTTTTTCCGACCACGCGCTCACAAGCACGTGGCACTACCTTCCCACTTTCTTCTTCATTCATTCTCCTTTATCGCATTCTCAATCCCACTATAAATACTCATTCTCCTCAATTTTCAACACTTGTTTTTGTCAACTCCACGATCGCAAAACCTAACCCTCACGATAAACCCTAACCCTAGTTTCTTCTTCAGATTGAATTCAATCGAATTCGATTTTGTGTTTTTGGATGAGTTGAGTTGAATTGAATTGGGTAGAATATAGATCGAGGAAGGAGAATCCAAGAGGAGGAAATTGGATCGGAATCGAACGAACGATGTCTGCTGCTGTGTGCGGAAGCAAGAGATCTTTCTTTGAAGAACTTCCTCCGTCTCCGCCGTTATCGAAGAGGCTTCGTTGTTCCTCTGCTACTTCTCCGATTCGTTTTCCGACTCCATCACTCTTCGAACAGCTTCGTAATCTCTTCCCTCACATGGAACAACAGGTACTTTTTCGTTCTTTCCATTTTCGCTATTTTCACTTTCATAGATTGATAGATAAATATAAAATGTATTTTGTTTAGTTTAATGCCTGGATTTGTTTAGTTCTGCTAATGAACGATGATGATGCTGTTAATTTGAATTTAGGAACTGAGAATTTGATATTTACAGTTGTATCTGTGTTGCTGATGGTGTTAATTTGAATTTAGGAGCTGATTGTTTAGTGTTTACAGTTGTGTCTGTGTTGATAATTCTTGTTTATGAATGATGATATGTTAATTTGAATTGTATAACTGATTAGTTGAAGATGAGTACTAGTTTCTTTTATAAGGGTTTTTTTTGTTTTAATGAGATATATTGTGTTTTGTGGCAGGAAGTGAAAATGATTTTATTCTTTTTGTTTGTTCACGAGAGTAAGAGAGATGTTTTAGTGGAGGGAGGGAGGGAAAATGCGACTATATTGTATGATTTTATGTGATATTTAATGTAAGAATTTTTTGCTCCTGTATTGATGTTTGAGCTTTCAGGTTCTTGAGAGAGCTCTTCAAGAAAGTGACAATGATCTAGATGCTGCCATCAAGAGCCTGAATGAGCTTTACTTGGGGGCTGGGGGTGGGAATTTCGGAACTGCTGAAGAATCAGAGATTGATGTCAGTGGGGATCAAGGTATGTTGGCTTTGGCAAGTAAATGTTTGGTTACTTGGTTGCATTTCATGTTTTCATTTTCTTTCATATTTTTGTTACAAGAGGTCTCTATTTTTTGAAATGTCGAAACAATAAGGCCCTGTTTACTTTGAACACATATTTTAGAAAACATTTTCAAAATGTAAACAGGATCTATAAACGTCATTTCCATAGTTTTCATTCTTCATCCTGTGGCATTTTTACAATTCTAATGACTTTCTTTTTCTTTTAATTCCATTCATTGGTTGTTGACCTCTCTCAGTCTCTATGTTGTTTCAGTCATGCTGAGTGTCACTCCCTCAGTCCCTCTGTAACAAATCCCATCTACTCTCTTTACCCAAAAAACAAATACTTTCATCTTTACTCTCTTTTGTAATAAATCTAATCTACTCTCTTTCACCTACTCACATCACATGCACATTGCATATTCACTCTTCTTTGCTCACATTATTTTCTTTTTCAAATTTTCTGTTAACTTTTGAGCCCCACAAGCACATCACTAGTATGTTACTCTTTGTTGACTGGGACAAGCGCTGTGAGGGACAAGTGGCCGAGTTAAATGCCATGATGTCAATTTAGCAATATAGTGCGCAACCATGGAGCGGCGGCGTGGTCCAGTACGATGCTTTCGGCCAGCAATCCACTTTCAACTGATGCAACGACCATGAATCACACCGTTATCGCGTCCCAATCACTCATGTGCTATTATGGTTTAATGGATGAAATCCCTCAAATATTCATTATTTTTAACAATTCTACTTTTTTAAGGGTATATGTTATTTAGTTATATTTTAAGTGACCTATATTTTGTTATCCTTCATAAATTCTTCTCATTATGTGCTTTGTTTTCCGAGACTCTTCCCACTCCCCCCTGCTTTGTGCATATCTTCTTTTGCAAAGTTTTCTCCCTTTCTTGTTGTTCTGCGTATGAACTGAGAATGCCTCTGTTTCTCCACTGTTCCTTCTTTGTGTTTATGGTTTGCCTCCTCTGTTTTCTACGAGAACAATGGCATTACCAACCTCCAATAGTAAAGGTTACTTTAAGCCTAGTGGTGACATCCTTTAGATGGTTTGGGAATAGAATTCTTTGAAGGACATAAACAATAAAAAACATCTGTTACCCTTTTAGTTATTAATTATTAGAAGATCATCTCTTTCATTATGTGCATATTGCTATTTTTGAATGTTTATGCACCATTTTGGGGTTATGTTTAGTTTCTATATCTCTGCACCACCACTCAGATTTTAACAACATTGGTTGAATGGGTTTTTTGAAAGTATTGGTAATTGACAGTGAAATCATCAACCAAGATATTGACATGTCTTTATGCAGGTAAATTGGAAGATAATGTGAATAATTCTGCTTCTGAGAATCAGTCTACTTTGAACAACCTTCCTGCAGATGGAGCAGAATGGATTGACTTTTTTGTTCGAGAAATGATGGTTGCCACCAGTGTTGATGATGCTAGAGCACGTGCTGCTAGAATGCTGGAGGTTCTAGAGAAATCAATCAGCGAACGAGCAAAGGCTGAGGCAACAGATTCTCTTCAGAAGGTGTTTAACTATTTATGCTATCATTTATGATTCATCTTAAAATTGTATTGTCTTGTAGGTCACAAATCCCTTTTTTAAAGAACAAGGGTTATTGAACTATCTGTTGGGCAGTAGTGTGTGTTTTGAAATTTGTTTGTTTGAGGAAGAGTAAACAGTGGTGTGTATAACAAGTCTATGTAACTTCTTTAGTTTTACTTGCTTATGTGTCAAGGTGACACTGGGGGAAGAGAGCGGAACAAACTTGCTTAGACAACCTATTCTATAGATCTTTGAATATTTTGTCAGGCATTCTCTTCCTGCTAAATCTTTTACAGCATATTTGTTGATAGCTGTTCAAGAATGGTTTTTATTATGATCAGAGTACCCGGATTTCTGGTGGTCCTGGCCATGGTTTTTTTTATGCGCAGTTGACCTCTATGTCCATGTGTGCTCTGATACCCTTGTATCTTTGAACCTATTAATGTGTTAGGAGTAACTGGATTGTATTTTCCCCCTGTTATCCTCAGTTGAGCTTTTATCTTAATCGGCACAAGATGATTTTGTTTTCAGGAAAATTTGATGCTGAAGCAGCAAATTGAAGTGCTGATTAAGGAGAAAAATTCTTTTAAAAATGCATTCAGGATTCAGCAAGAACGCCTTGCTGATTATGATAATAAGAATCAAGAATTGCAGCAGTTGAAGCAGTTGGCATCTCAATACCAGGAACAGATCAGAACTCTTGAGGTCTGATTCAATTTTCTCTCTTTTTTTGCATTGTCAAATAGTTCGCTTAGTTAAAGGAGTTAATATTTCCTCGTAATTTGGTGTGATTCTATTTAAAGATAGGATTCAGTTTTGATACTATTCCTTTCTAAATGGGATAGAAGGGGGGAAAGTGGTATGACTGCATAGGTATTAGAAACTACTTCATGATTATAATTTTAGAGTTTCGTGATTGATTCCTGAATCTGAAGCACATTTTGTTCGAATCCTAGTAACTAGAAATACATTACTGTCATGTAATAATCTCCCTTTGGGGTTGGGAGTATGGGACTTGTTAATTTAGTAATCTGCCAAATACTATATGTAGATTTTAAAGTGATTGTTGGGAGTTCACATTAGTCGGTCTTCTCTTATTCTTCTTCCTTTTGTTGGATACACAATTCTGCTTCGGCTGCAAATAAGGCGGGGCCAATGCTCAATTGTTGCATCTGATAAGAAATTAATTTTACCTATAAAATAAATTTGGTTCCTTGTTATATTCAGACAAACAAATTATTAAAGTGGTGGATAAAAAATCTGAACTAAATGTCTAAATCAACTTCCAAAGTTAAGCTCTTGTACATTAAATATTTTTTTCATACATGCTGATGAATTCTGTACTGTGTTTGTCAACAGATGAATAACTATGCATTGGGAATGCATTTGAGGCAGGCTCAACAGAGCAATGGATTTCAAGGGAATTTCCCACCCGATGTCTTCTAACTAAATCAATGAGTAGTATGTCCTAATAAAGGCGGCAAACAGTTGCATCCAGTTAATTATGTTCTTTGTACTTTATCACGGAAGATTAAGCATTGTTATAGTTTGTGTAGCTTCTATTGCAAGCATGCTTTTTGTTTCTATAGTGAGTGATTGATCCTATCAACCCTATATAAAACTTGACAGATTCTTATCCACAAGTCATTCCCATATTTTGCCTATATTTTTGGCTTTGTTGTTGTTTATTGAGTTTGCACAATGTTCAAGATCAATTTGATATTTTTACTGTTACTAATGGAAGTTTGACATGCTCAACTCAAATTTACCAAGATATTGAGCTCATTTGTTACAATTTAGTTTTTTTTTTCCCATGAAAAATGTCATTTTTTAAAGTGAAAAATCAATTTTAAGAGTTTTGATTGATTGTTTGAGATATGATAATGAAAATCTGTGAACAATAAGAATAATATTGTTTTGAATGTGCTTTAGTTCTTTAGCATTCAAGAATAGGTTTAATTTATAAACTTAGTAGTTACAATGGTAATAAATGAATGAACATGTGGAAAATTCAAGGTCAATTTGTTAATTTTACTGTTGACTATTGGAAATTTGACATGCAGAACTCAAATTTAACAAGCTGGGGAAATAGACTAGGCTAAGCTTTATAAGATTTGGGTATGTCCTATGATAAATTTAGGCAAAATATCATTTTTGGTTATTTATGTTTATTTCGGGGTCTATTATGATCCTTTATCTTTAAAAAGTAAACGGCGTTAATTTTTCCATGTTGGCATTTGAAGTGGGTATGTGATTTGACATATATAGTCATCTTTAAAGTCATCAAAATTTTAAGAAAAATTCTAAAAATTTATACTGAGTTAGGATTCAAAATCAGGTTTGTTTTATTGTTTGACAACACTCCAACCACTAGGTCACTACGTGTTTGCTTGTATGTCTAAAATAATTAAATAATTATAGAAATTGCACAATTAGACAATTAAATAACTATAGAAATTGCCCGTGCTTGCTTGTAGTCATTTTTTTGCACAATTAGACAATTAAATAACTATAGAAATTGCACGTGCTTGCTTGTAGTCATTTTTTAAAAGTTGAGTGACTAATTTGATGATTACAGGTTTGATACTTAAATTTCAGGTTTTTCTGTTTTATGACTAACCCTTAAATAACTATCTTTCTTTCATCTTTTTTTCTCAGCACATAGCAACATCAAAATGACGTGAACCCGACAAGAAAGACAGTGAACGGTGGTCCACATGACTGCTGAGGAGCGACTGTCGAAAAAGGGGTGGTTGTGAAGCGCAGTCGCAGTATTCGGGTCCGGTGCGGCGCGACGGCCGACCGATGGAGGCGTTGCTGCAGTGCTCGCAGAGGATGTCGTTCAACCGTTGGATTGGAAGGATGTGCAGATGTAGCCGCATATATGAGATTTGTGGCAGAGCTGCTGACTGCGATTTAAACGCGTAGAGGTGTTGGCTGTTTCGTCGATGTCGATTACGTGTTAGTCTGAGCGAGATCGATAGTGGAGAAGTCGATCTGGAGGTGATTCGACATGTGAACGCAACGACTGTGTTGTGGACTTGGAAGATTCGATGTGGCGTGATGGTCGACTGGTGTGGGTGGTGGTGTTTTCGTTCTTCCTTTCTTTGTACGATGTTAGGTGTTTGAATGATTTACAGTGAATGGTAAATGAATGGTATGTTATGGTGTCAATTAAAAAGGAAGTGTTGTGTTTAGGGGTGGTAATTGTTTTCATCTTTCAGATTTGGAGGTTGAGTTTTTGTTAGTGATATCTGTGAATTTAAAAAAATTAGCTTTGTTATTAATGAAGGTTAGGTTGTTTGGCTTGTTATCATGTTGCTGGATTTTTTTGTAAAATAGCGTGAGACTAAATATGTGTAAATGTTGTAGTAAAAGTTGAAAGAGATATTAGTTTATAGAATAGTCCAATTTGAAAGAAGTTTATGTTAACATGGTGATGAATTTGTGCTTTGTTATGTGAGAAAATAAAAGATAAGCAAAAGTATGCGTTAAAAAAATTCATTTTAGATTTACAGTCTCATATTATAATTTCATTAGTGATGGTATGTCAATGGGATATACAAACACTTATATTGTGAATGGTTTAGTGCAAATATGTTTGTTTCATAGTGAAGTGAGAGAAAGAATTTAGACAATCAAACCAAATTATTGTGTAAGACATATAAAGAAGTGTGAAGTGGTGTAGTGGTTGATATGTTGTCTAGCAACCAAGAGAATAAGTGTTTGAATCTTGGAAAAAACAATGTTTTTTAAAATTTTCTAGGTATTTAATGAATTCACATGTCACGCGTACCACATCAGCGACACGTCAGATGCCACCTAAGCAAAAGTTGATTCCGTTAGTAAAAATTAGACGGAAAGGACAAACGTGATCCTTTTTGAACAATTAAAGGACTATTTTGTAACTTTTTAAAGATAAAAGACCATAATGGATCCCAAAGTAAATTTAATGGACTAAAAAATGTATTTTGCCATAAACTTAAAAGGATGTGACCTATTATAGGCTCTTTTTTTGGGTCTAGCCTAACCTTTTTAAAAGTTTGATTTGACTTGAAAGCCTATTTTTCAGTAAGGTTTTCAATTAATCTATATTACATAAGAAGCCTTATTAGTCAGCATATATATATATATATATATATATATATATATATATATATATATATATATATATATATATATATATATATATATATATATATATATATATATATATATATATGCCGACTTATTTAGTCTTTTCTATAATATATATGCATATATAGGCAAGCATATTTAGTCTCTTTTCTAATATATGCATATATAAGTCAGTCTATTTAGACTATTTTTAATATTCGTGAAAATATAAGTCAGTCTATAAGGTTTTATAGGCTTTTTTTAATAGCCTAAGCCTGTCATATTTAATTAAATAGAATTTTTTTAAAAAACTTAAGTCTGACCTTTTTATTAAATAAGTCTGGTCTAGTCCGGCCTTAAATAGGTTAGGCCATAGGCCCTTGTAGGCTGATCTGACCTATCCTCATCCCTAGCTACAGGGCTCATTTGTTACCCATACCACTTTTGGTGTTTTGTGCTCCAAGGGAATTGATGGATTATTCTCGGAACTACTTTGGTAATCCTGAGTGCACGCATACATTTTTGGTTCTCTCAGTCAATATTCTATTTTTACGCTCTGCTACAATGTTGTATTGAGGCGTACTTGTGACGCAGTCGGAAGTCTTAGAAAATATCAAGCTACACTATTGTATTGAGTCGTACTTGTGATGCAGTCATAAGTCTTAGGGAAAAGGAAGCACTAAATCTAAAATAAAGAACAAGGTTATAAGCGCAATCTGTCAGATAAGCTCTAAAGTCCACCATAAATAAATAAAATTTCAAATTTTATTATAGAAAAGATAACCCTTATGGTTATGCTAAAGGTCTTTAAATATATAAAATAAAATACTCTAATAGGTCTTTAATTCAAAACATAATTAAATAAAACAAATAAAATATAAATTGCTTAAATATTAAAAATAGAAAATTGCTTAAATATTAAAATACTTTTCGACATACGATTCTTCTTCTATACGTGCAGTCAACCCTTCTACATCAGTCTTCTTCACTTCTGAAGAACTCGACTCTGAGTTCTCTTCTTGGTAAAGAGCTTCATCTGGTTGCAGCTTGTTGTAAGTACCAACTGAAAACCTCTCTTTAAACAAAACGCCATCACATATTCTCCCACATTGAAAACTTTAACTTGCATGTGTTTATCTCACATATGAGACAAATTGTTTTGTAGCTCATTTATGGTCAACTCTTTGAAATCCTTTAGGACCTCTAACACTTCTTTTGGAATTATTGTTTTCTTCTTTACAAATCTCATCACCACTTTAGTTAGTATTGGACATAAAAACTCAATTTTGTTAATAGTCTCATCAAGCTCCTTTTCACTATGTGTCATCACCAAGAAACTATCCTTCTTTCCTCTTGAACTCTTGTCAAAGTGTAAAACAAGCGCCATAACAATTTTATGGGTGTCCCATGTAAACATCATCACATTATCCCTTCCTCGATAAGTGATATCATTATCAAATTTCCCAGACCTACCAAGTAAAACATGACAAACATTCATATCAAGAACATCACAAAGTACCTCTTCTCTGTAATGCTTTTTGATGGGGATATGATCCTTGCATTGATAGTGTTACTCGAACTTGGGATCTCTTACTTACCCAACCAAGAGTGTATTACATCTCATGGGGTTTTATAGATAAATTCAAATAATCTACCAATTTTCGTGAGACCAGATTCTCCATGTTGTCACTATCCACAATCAAGTTACACACCTTGTTCTTGATAGAACAACGTGTTTTAAACAAATTCTTGTGTTGCCCTAGATCTTTAGATGCTAGTAAAATTCTCTGCAGCATAAAATTTAGTCTCTCATCAGATTCTTCCTCTACAAATTCAACCCCTGCATATTCATCATTTTCAAGTGCATGTCTTTCTCTTTCCTCTCCCTCTTCCTTTTCTTCTGCAACAACAATGACTATCCTTGTAGGACAAACATTTGATTTGTGACCTCTTCCATTACAATGATAACACATGTCTATAGTGGGCCTAGCATATGGATTTTCTGCCTCTGATTTGGTACTTTACCCTGCTGCACACTGCTAAGGTTGCTAGTCCCCTTATTATGATGGTTGGAATCCTGAGTTATTGCACTCTTTTCCTTGTTGTCGGTTGATTCAAAGTTATTCTGGGGTGAATACCTAAAAGATGATAAGTTTCGAGGGGATTTCTCTATTAATTCTGCCTTTAAATCTAGTCTGGATGCCTAAAAAATGGCCCATACAGTCTGTAAACCCATCTTTAGACCACTGATATATCAAGCCACTTTTTAACTCTCTGATTCTCCTAGTTTATTATGCTCAGAAAAACGCAGGAACTCAGTAGTGTATTCAGTCACAGTTCTCTTTCCCTGAACACACTCGATGTAAATCTTATAAACAATTTGTTAATAATCCTCTGGTAAAATGCGCTCTAGCATCAATTGTTACATTCTTCGCCAAGTTAAGACGGGCCCCTTCCTTTTCCTTTGCCTTTGAACAACAAGTTTATCCCACTAGACAACGAAAATACTTTTAAGCATGATTGCAACCATCTTAACTTGCTTATTCTCAGGGGCAACCATAACATCGAAGAATTTGTCGACGTCGATTTGCCAATCCAGAAACTCCTTCACTCTCATTGTTCCATAGAATAATGGAATACCGGAATATCAACCTTTACTCGATAATCATGGTTATGTCAATTCTCATGATCAACGACCTCTTCCTTGTAGGATTTCTCTTCTTTGGAACTTAAATTTTCAGCAATAAAAGCACGATGATTGTTTCCACCCCGTGGAACCCTAACCTATTCTCTTTTCTCGTCTCTTTGCTAATTCCTGTTGTTGTTCACGTGAATTACTAAATTCACCATCTGTTCAATTAAGGAAATTAGAGTCGCGGTAAAAGTCATGATAATTCCCTCAAGATCAACTATACTCACTGATTGATCCGCCTTGGTCATCAAGCTATGAAAAGAACGGGAGAAATCTACTTTGATGCCAACTGACGCAGTCAGAAGCTCTAGGAAATAGCAAGCACTAAACCTAGAATAAAGAACAGGGTTGCAAGTGAAAAATCTATCAGATAAGCTCTGGAGTCCACCAAGAATAAAGAAAACTTCAACTTTTATTATATGGAAGATAACCCTTATGGCTACGCAAAAGGTCTTTAACTACATAAAATAAAATAACCCTAATGTGCCTTATGGGACTTTAATCCAAAACAAAATTCAATAAAATAAATAAAATATAAATTGCTTAAATATTAAAACAGAAAATTGCTTAAATATTAAAATGTTTTCCGACGCGCGATTCTTCTTCTATACGCGCAGTCAGCCCTTCTACATCAACTTGGCACAATTTTTTCCATTATAATTTTGTACTCATAACAAAAATTATTGAATATAATGTCTTCACATTCACCACCATTGTTGGTTATTAGCTTTTCGAACTTCAATATTGTCTCATTTTCCACACGGCTTTTCCTTTGTTGAAAACCTCAAATACTTCAAACTTATATTTTAGAAAGTATATCATATCTTCCAAGAATGATCATCGATAAAAGTCACATTAGTTTTTTTTTTCACAAGAAAAAGATAGTTGTTGGATCCCAAACATCATAGTGAGTAGAGTCAAGTTTCTCTTTGGGGTTCTTCCACTTGTCTGAAAGCTGCTTCTTTTCTACTTTTCAAATATAATCTTTACATATGTCAATTTCTACTAACCGAAGACTTGACAATTTTTTCTTTAAGTGCATAACTTGCATCCCTTTATCACTTATATGGCCTAATATTCGGTGCCATAGATTTAGACCTTCATATGTTACAACTGCAATCAAATGACATGTTTTCGATGTCTTGTAAAGATTTAATCTCTGTGCCACAAGCAATCGTCACTGCACCCTTTAAAATCTTCTAATAATTGTCATATAAGATTGTTGTGTGACCGACATGAAGGTTGAGAAAACACTTAGAAGGGGGGGGGGGGGGTTGAATAAGTTTTTCTTCTTTTCTAGCGCAATACTAATGGAAGGACACTGATAATTTTATCCTGGTTCGTTTGAAACTCAAACTACTCCAGTCCACCCGCCAAGGTGATTTTGCCTCTCTCAACGAGGACTTAATCCACTATAATCAAACTGATTACAAGCACACAACCAAATTGGTGTGACTAACAATACAATGCACAAGCTAACTGCAAGTGACTAAAACCTCTAAGACTCAACTAGTCCTAGCCCTCTTGAGAAATCTGACCCAACTGGTCTCTCAAGGAACACTTACAAAATTTTCTCTTAATAGTAGTGAAAAATATTTGCTTCTAAAAAGCTTTATCACAACTGTGATTTTTCACTAAGATTGTTGCCCAATGCTTAAGAACTACCCACTATACAGTATTAGTTTACAAGTATGAAAAAAGTGAGTGTAAGTATATTTCACGTAAGTCAGTAAACTTTCTTTGATAAAAAGGTCTTCTATATATAGCTTCCAATTGACCGTTAATTCCTTGATGATGGTGCATGCATTTAATGAAGCGTGTTTGCAATGATGCGTGTAGTGAGTAGATTTGGTATTTATGTTTCAAATGCTAGTGCGCGTAGTATACTTGAGTGCGTTATCCGTCTTAGCATTTAATAACCAACGGCACTATCAGTGCTTGTCTCTGGAACTTGAAGTGTTTGCTTGCAGCATTGCTAATTCAGAGTTTGCTTATTATATTCTTCTATCAGAGTATTCTTCAATATGTGATCATCAGAGTTTGCTTTAATCTTGTATTTATCAGATGTTGCTTTCAGCGTGCTTCTATCAGATCTTTGCTTCAGCTAGCTTTATCAGAAGTTTCTTAGGATTGCTCTTCATCAGAGTTTGCTTTGGAGTGCTTCCTTCTGAGTTTGCTTTATACCTGCGTAGAATGTTGTTTCTTTCTAAGATGCGTAAGTCAAAACTTCATCTGATCTTAGAGAACATACAAGTCAGAGTATAAAATATATATCACAAAATTTATTTCATTGTTATCATCAAAACTCTAAGATATGATTAGAACCAAACTTTGTTCTAACAATCTCCCCCTTTTTGATGATGACAAAACAATTCAGATTTTGATTAAAAAGAAATTTTGTGCAAGTGTGAGGATCTCCCCCTGAGATAGATAATCTCCCTCTGAGATTGATATTTCTTATTCTGAAATAAAGAATAATTAAAAAGCATAAGGGAAACTTCCTGAGATTTGTTCTTCAGAGCTTTTAGACTTTTTCTTTCAGAGTTTCTTTAGCAATTTTTTTCCTGATGGTGTTCAGAGCTTCTTGAATTCCTGCATATCTCTTAAACAGAAAAAAAAACTTTGTATTTTGTTAGAAATGTTTGAGACTTGGTCCCATAACTGTTTCATGGATCAGATCAAAATCTTATTTTCTCCCCCTTTTTTCATAATCAAGAAGTAAAAAATATAAAGAAATCCAAAAATGTCATATATTGAAGATTCAAAAGAAAACAGAGTTACAAAACAAAAACAACAAGAACAAAAATTTAGAAATAAAATCTAAGAGCGACGAGAAACAAGGGAAAGAAGAAGATTCTTGATTTCATTTGAGGAATCCTCTTGTTTCTGCATCCAAGATCTTATTTCCTTGTTGGTTTCATCTTGTTTATCCAAACGTTCATGGATGGTGTTGTACCCCAAAATTTGCCCTCTCATATTTCTCAAAATATTTCAAGAAAAATTCACAAGTCCAATCTGGCGCGTCATATTCAGGTATTCTTTCGCCAAGATATCTCTGATAACGTATTCTCAAATTCAGGTTCGGCTCAAGAGTCAATTCTTTAAAGAAGGTATCCGAATGTGTGAGTTTTCTTGAAGAAATATAGTGAAAAAGTGTGCTGAAAGTGCAGTTTTTACGCGCTAAAAAATTCATAACTTGAAGATCGTGACTCGTTTTGAACCCGTTCCGGTGGCCAAAATTCCGTCTTGACATTATCTACGTTTTCATCTCTCACGGCTGGAAGCCAATTTCGATCAGAAGGTCTTCAAAAATGTGGATTTATCAAGTATTTTCGTGCAGAAAATTTGTGACAGAAGTTTATTTGCGTCATGTTCAAAAAATCATAACTTGGTCGATTTTCATCGTATCGAGCTGGTTCCGGTGCCAAAATTTCACAAATTGAGTTGGCTACATTTTCACAGAAGGTATTGAGTTCAAACAGTATTCAAAAGGCCTTCGTTTTTTTGCTCAGAGTGCGTGACACGCTGAAAATCCTGAATGCTGAATATTATTTCATCTGAGCCGAAACTTCGAAAATTCATAACTCGGTCAATTTTTATCGGATTGGACTCATATTTTTACACAAGGTTACTGACTCATAGATCTACAACTTTGCTTCAAAAGTCGAGACCAAATTATGCACTGATCAATACCAGTTTTTTATTGAAGAACGTGTCGGAGTCGACACTGGAGCCCAAAATAAGTTTGTCTGAGCTGAAACTTCAAAAATTCATAACTAATTCACCGTTTATCCGATTGAGTCGATTTTCGGACAGGAGTTAGTTCTCGATGCCGGCTACATTTTGTTTACACATTTCAACTTCAAAAAATGCACTTAAGTCCCTGCGATTTAGCCTAGAAAGTGACGAATTCAAGTGAATATTGGAGGCCCAATTGCACATTCAAAGCCCATTTGCTTTACCCTAATTTCCATTATATAATCACCTTTTTTTCACACAAACCAGGAGAGGAGAAAAAAGAGAGGAAAAACCTGGCCACAACACTGTTAGAATATCAAACTCTTTCAAGAACCCTAAAACCTTGAAATCCTTATTACAAATCCCTCTCACTACAAACAAGCCATCTCAGTTACAAACCAACATCTTATTACTTCTTCAGTAAGGGTAAGGCTGTCTTGATCTCCATGATCCAAAGGGCATAAAAGCATTCATGTCACTACTTTTTCAGTAAGGGTAAGGTTGATTTGATCTCCATGATCAAAAGGGTATAATCATTCATACATGCCATATTGTGCCTAAACATTAAATTTCTTCATATGTTGGTTTTCTTTGAATTTTTATGATTTTATTTAATGTGTTCATGAGGTTGCAGATTTAGACAGGATCCCATGCAGGTTCATTAAGGAACGTTGAGGCCAAAAGCCAAATGGCCAAAACAGAACATTTTACACATGACCCCAATACGTGGCGAGACAGACATCCTGAGAAGATTAAGGAACGTTGAGGCCAGAACACAAATGGCCAAAAGCCAAAAGCCAAATGGCCAAAGTAGAACAACTTATGCATGAAACTCAATCCAACGGCCAAAGAATGCAGACCACGGTACTCAGGAGTCAATACTTCAAAAAACCTCCCCTTGGGCCAGACACCCCCTATGGTTTGCTCAATTTTTAATTTTTATTTGTTTTTCCTTTTTATTCTTTTAATTGTTTTTTAATTGTTTTCTTTTAATTCCATAAAATAATTTTCATAATAAATATAAAATACAGAAAAATCAAAAAAATGTTTATTTTATTAATATTAGTTTTACTATTATTATTTTTGTAAATAAACTTTAAACAATTAATTAGATTAATTTAGGTTTCAAAACTTTAATATTTTTCTTAATAAATTAAATATGTAGAAATTAAGGTTTTTAACTTTTTCATCATTTTTTTTAATAAATAATTTTCTCATCATTATTATTATTATTAACTACCAATTTATTTTGTAAATAAACATGTACATAAATTCTTTAGTAAATTAAGTTAAACTTTAACATTTTTCTCAAATAATTAAAAATAACTTAGAATTAGGGTTTCTCTTGAATTTTAATTTTCTTTATTTCATAAATACAAAAACCATCAAAAAAACATTTCTTTTCTTTAATTTAATAATTAATTAACTTTTCATTCAATTTAATTCCAAAAGGGTCCAACGCCCTCGCTTCCAATTTTAATTCCAATTCGCGCATTTTATTTTATTTCGTATAATATTAATGTAATTCTCCCAAAGCCGTGTAATTTTATATTTCTCGCATTTTATTTCTTTATTTTATGTCAAATCGGGTCCTGGTTTAATTTGGCGATGTGGACCCGCGCCTTTGTAATAGTTTAGGAATTTTATCTTTCCGCAATTTTTTAACTATTAAATAATGGCATGCAAGAATGAATGACGAAATAAAAACAAACGCATAGATCACTTTGACAAAAGACAAAAATAAATGAAAACGACACACAAATCACACACCACCCCTAGGGTACGCCTCACTGTTGCCTTGCCTCGAAAGGTGATCGTCGAGTAGAGGATGTCTTAGTAAGTCCTCATGATCCGGGAACCTCGCATGAGGGTAGCTTCTAAGGTGTCTTCCCATTGCTCTGGTGATCACCATGTCCCGAACCTCGAATTGACCCGAACACCTCCAACGGTGGTGCTACCTACCTCTCAATGGTAGGATGGCATTACCTTAAAGGACATTTACACAGACGAATTCCTTAGGATAGGTAGGTTCTCAAGGGTACTTGCTCTAACTTCAAAACAAAATCAAAACATCTTTTCACCAACACCTTTCAAAAACTTTCAAAACAAACTTTTCAAAACACTCTGACGCACGAGTTGAACTGAAATTTTTCAAAGAAACTTTTAAAACCCACATTGAAAAGCAAATAAACAATTTTGAAAACACAATGAGCAAGTACCTAAGAGCCCATGGATAACCATGGATAGAAAGGGTGCTAACACCTTCCCTTTCTATAACCTACCTCCCGAACCGAGAGCAATCTCTTTAAGGAATTTTTCTGTGCTTTTGTCCTTTCCATTTGGAGAAAATAAAAGACGGTGGCGACTCTTGCTTCCGCGACATTTCGCGAACCAGCTTTAAAACAGTCAGTTCCAGATCCACCGATCACAGATGGCCTCATTGTCCTTCTTCAGTTCATTCAGAGTGTCCAGCAATAGCGAGGGTGCCACAGAAGTTGAAGCAGCTTCAGATGAGACAACCTTAGCAGCAAAAGTAGCAGAGCTTGAGTACACATCATTTGAGAGAAAGGTACCAGGATCAATCAGTAGAGTAGGCACTTTCTCAGGGCTTGCTTTAACAGAGGGTTGGTGATACATAGTCATGGCCTAAGGATGTGGTTCAGGGGATTCTCCTACTGGTGACTGTTGCTGAGACGTACGGTGTAGGTTCCACCAGAAGTTTCTCAATCAACTTTCTCTTCAGTAGGTTCTTTCCGGTCAGAGCTTTTCCACATGTAGGCTCCAACTCTCCAAGTAAGTTTGCATCTTCTAAGTGGGCTATCAGACCATTCTCAGTCAGAATGTATGAAATTAGTCTTCCCAGAGGGATCCAGGTTCTCTTTGATTTAGGATTTCTGACCCTCTCAGCTTCCGTAGTTTCCTTCACATGCGTCCACAGATGGTTGAACAGAAGGTATGGCAGATCAATCTTTACATTTATTCCAAGACAGAATAGAAGGTATTGTTGATCAACATTAATGTAATCAGGATAACTAGTTTCTTTTCGGTGATGTATGCAGCCATGGATGATTCTTGCCCAGATTCTATAGTAGCTCTTCAAGTATCTGACCTTGTTTGAAGCTTGCCCAGAAATAAAGATTTCAGCATAGACCTTGGACATATCCATTCGTCCACTAGAGATTCTAATAACGCCATGTCCTTCAAAACCTAGAAGCTTCCTGATGAGATTCTCAGTTATAGAAATCTCTTTGCCCATGACAAATGAAAGGATGACTTTTGGGCAAGCAATAACATGAATCTAGAATTCCTTAACTAGATGAGGGAATACTCGTCCTACAAGACGATCAAAGAAGTTTTTCCAACCTTGGAACTCTATAGCTGGGAGCAAGTCAAACCCATTTTCCTTCAGATTATCAAAATCTACCATAAGTTCAACCACCACTTCCAAGTTCTCCACTGGAATCAGCGTCGTTCTCTCAGGAGTAACATAACTTTCTGCTTGTTGAGCGCTGTTTGAGGACATATGAATGCTTGAGGAAGGAGATGAAGATGAAGCCATTTGAACGTTTAGGTTTAGAATTTGAGAAGGGAGCTGAGAGAGTTTGCACAAAAACGTAGAGGTGTTTTGAAGTTTGAGAAAGAGAGTAAAAAATAGAACAGGGATTTTACAAGGGTATTTATAGCTAAAAATAATCTTTAAAATAATGAATAGTTTAAGAATTGGAAACGATTTAAGAAACATAATAATTATAAATAATTAATGAGATTTGACATTTAAGGGGGTGTGTGATTTTGATCAAATCTGAACAGTTACCTAGGAATGGCGTCTCAATAGCAGTGCATGCATGTGCGGCCTTTCATAATTGAAACAGGCGTTCAACTTGAGGGTACCGTGAGACAGCTGGTTTAATGTAATGAAATTCTGACCATTCTAGTAATGAAATGTTAAACACATTTCAGAACATGATGAATGACTTCTGATGTAACTCCTCTTCTAACTTCTGAAGAGCAGTCAATCAGAACATTCATTTCAGAACATTCTGGAAACAAATATAGAGAAAAAATATTTTTATTCAGGACAAAATTCCATGCTGATGTTTTTCAGAATGAATTTGAATCTATCTTCAGCAAGGGGTTTGGTAAAAATGTCAGCCCATTGATGGTCTGTGTCTACAAAATTTAAGTTTAAAATTCCCTTCTGAATGTAGTCCCTTATGAAATGATGTTTGATTTCTATATGTTTTGCCTTAGAATGTAAGATGGGATTTTTTGAGAGACAGATAGCAGAGGTATTATCACAGAAGATAGGAATCTTACTTTCATATAGATGATAATCTTCCAACTGGCTCTTCATCCAGATTATCTGAGTGCTACATCCAGCAATAGATATATATTCAGCTTCAGTGGTTGATAGTGCAATAGTAGCTTGCTTCTTGATGTACCATGAGATGACATTATCACCCAGAAACTGACAGCTTCCAGAGGTGCTTTTGCGTTCTATTCTATCTCCAACAAAATGAGCATCACAATAACCTACTAGTTTAAAATCTTTGGATCTTCTGTAACACAGTCCAAGATTAGTAGTACCTTTCAGATACCACAGAATTCTCTTAACAACAGTTAAGTGAGATTCTCTAGAATCTAATTGGAATCTAGCACATAGACATACACTGAATATAATATCTGGTCTAGATGCAGTCAGATAGAGAAAAGATCCAATCATACCTCTGTAGAGTTTCTGATCTACCTTCTTACTTACCTCGTCTTTTCCCAGAGTGCATGTGGGATGCATTGGGGTCTTTGCTTCTTTACTTTCTGATAGTTGAAATTTCTTCAGAAGTTCTTTGACATACTTTGTCTGATGTATGTAGGTACCTTCTGGCGTTTGATTTATTTGAATTCCTAGAAGGAATTTTAGTTCTCCCATCATGCTCATCTCAAATTCAGCCTGCATAGATTCAGCAAATTCTCTTCCAAGAGAGACATTAGAAGTTCCAAAAATAATATCATCAACATATATTTGACAGATTAAAATGTCATTTTTAAATGTTTTTCTGTATAAAGTTGTGTCCACTTTGCCTCTGATAAAATTCTTTTCTAAAAGAAAGTTACTCAGATGTTCATACCAAGCTCTGGGAGCTTGTTTCAGACTGTACAGAGACTTTTTCAGTTTGAAAACATGTTCTGGAAATTTTGAGTCCTTAAAACCTGGAGGTTGGTGGACATAAACTTATTCTTCTATGTAACCATTTAAAAAGGCACTTTTAACATCCATTTGATATAATGAGATGTTGTGTTGAACAACAAAAGAAATTAAAAATCTAATTGATTCTAACCTGACGACTGGGGCAAAGGTTTCATTATAATCAATTCCTTCTTGTTGACTATAACCCTGAGCCACCAGTCGTTCTTTGTTTCTGACAACCTCTCCTTTCTCATTCAGCTTGTTTATGAAGACCCATTTAGTTCCAATGATATTAAGTCCTTTTGGTTTTGGAACAAGATCCCACACATCATTTCTTGAAAATTGATTTAATTCCTCTTGCATAACTAGGATTCAATCATTGTCCAGCAGAGCTTCATCTATTGAGGTTGGCTCAATTAACAAGACCAATCCAAACAGTGATTCTTCATTGTTTTTTAAGGAGGATCTTGTTCTTATGGGATCTTCTTTCTTTCATATAATCACATTTTCTGGATGTGCGGATGTGATTTTGGGGAACTTATTTTGTGAGGATTGTTCAGAAATTCTTAGATTTTCTAGAGCATTTTCAATAGGAGGATCTTCTGAGATGTCTTTTGCTTCTGACGCATCAGAGTATGTAAGGTGGTCTTCTGTACCTGCAGAATTTTCAATTTGCTTTGGCTTTTGCTGTCCTAGCTTATCATCAAATCTGACTTTGATTGATTCTTAAACAATTAGAGTTTGTGTTGTATACCCTATAACCTTTTGAGCGTTCAGAGTATCCAAGCAGAAAGCACTTTTGTGCCTTAGAATCAAACTTGTTCAGATTATCTTTAGTGTTCAGAATATAGCAAGTGCATCCAAAAGGATGGAAATATGAAATGTTGGGTTTTCTGTTTTTCCACAATTCATAAGGAGTCTTTTTAAGAATAGGTCTTATAGAGACTCTATTTTGAATATAACACGCTGTGTTCACTGCTTCTGTCCAAAAGTGTTTAGCCATATTGGTTTCATTGATCATGGTTCTGGCCATTTATTGCAAGGTTCTATTCTTTCGTTCTACAACTCCATTTGTTGGGGAGTTCTAGGACAAGAGAAATCATGAGAAATGCCATCTTTTTTAAAAACTTTTCAAAATAATGATTTTCAAATTCTCCTCCATGATCACTTCTAACTTTTATGATTCTAAAATACTTTTCATTTTGAACTTGGATGCAGAAGTAAAAAAACACAGAATGTGACTCATCCTTGTGTTTTAAAAACTTAACCCATGTCCATCTGATATAGTTGTGACACCCCAAATAATCCGATTATTAAATAATTAGAATTTTTAATTATTAATTTAATTGGAAATTTAATTATTGGTATTTTTGGATTATTGGAATTAATTTAATTAATTAAAGGAAAGAAGTATTGGTGGTGTGAAGAGTGATTAGAGGGTGTGAGGGGTAAAATACTCTACTCTTACTAATTACTAATTTAATTATTTTATTGGAATAATAAAAGGAGTATTAAAAGGAAAAAGAAGAGAAAGAGAGTTATTTTGGAATATTCATCATACGTGCATTTGAGAAGAGGAAAAAGAATGAGAAAACCGGAAGCGTCAGAATTCGAAGAACCCACAAGGTAAGGGGTGATTTCGATTAGTTAATTCGTATTATCGGTTTAGATATTCAATAGTATGGATCATAGTATGTCAGGGAATCCCGGTTTGTAATTCTAGGGTTCCGTAGAATTGTCCCTATTGCGTCGAATTGTAGGTTGAAAACCATTAGGGTGTCAGATGATAAAAAGGAATGATGAACTAATGTTGTTTGATGTTATAATGGTGCAAAATGGATGTGTTTTGGTGTTTCTCATGTTGCAATTCGTATGGGTATGTTTGGAATTGGTTTAGAATGAATAAATGCTGTCAAAAGTGCAGAATTTGACTCTGCATGTCGTGGGAACCGGTTCCCAGTGGGGAGGAACTGGGTTCCACTGTGTGAATTTATAAAAACTGGCAAAAATGCACGTAGGAACCGGTTCTTGTATAGGTAAGAACCGGGTTCCCATACATTTTTCCAGAAGCGTGATTTTTGAACTTCGCAGGAACCGGTTCCTGCATATGTAGGAACCGGGTTCTGTTGTAACTTTTTGAAAAATATTAAACTTTGAAAATTCATAACTTTCAAACCGTAAGTCCGTTTTGAGTGCCGTTTTGGACGTTATTTCTTAAATTTAATGCTCTATTTTATAAAATGAAAATATTTTCTAAAACCTGAAATTATTTTGAAAATGAGTCAAATCCCGGAATAAGTGATTATTGGCTAACGCACATGGGTGTGTAGGTAGCAGTGAACCTGTGATGGATGGATGTATTAGTATTGTGTGAATGAAAGGCATGTTTATGTTGCTAATGATGGTATGCATGATCGTTGAGATATCATGTTTTTGGTTTTGGTTCAGTTATGATAAATTGATGTATTTCATAGACTGATTTGATGTTGCATGCTAGTGATGTGCGTGCATATGCATTGTTTTGGTGAAGTTAATTCCCATTGTGTGAAATTTGACTTGTATTGACGTTAACCGATACCCTGGTGATGATGGGTGGTTAGGCTGGATTTGTGTCCGAGTGTTTATGGACGAATCGATGGTTGCTGTATCCGGTTGATGATGGATCAGTGTTGGGTGACTTGGTCACGTGTTGGTACCACATGCATTGTGTCTGCATTTGTGTTTGCATGGAATTGTAACATGTTAGGATGTCTTCCAGTGTTATAATTCTTTGGTTGATTATTGATTTGTGCATAATGACTTGTATGATTGGAACTGCATGTTGAATCTAAATTTATGCTAAAATGGATGAAATAATATGCTTGTGATATAATGTTGATTGAGAAGCTTATAATGCATGTTAATTATGAGAAATCTCACCCTTACTTTAACAATTTCAGATTAAAGTTAGCAGCTCAGGAGTTGGTGAGGATGGCTCTAGAGCTATGTTACTTTAAGTCCGCCTGTCAGTGTCGTGCTCTGATAGGTTGTAACACTGGGGAACGTTTAGTTGAGGAATTAGTTATTATTCAATTGTTTCTTTGAATTTCATTGGGAATAATTATGTTTTGGTTTATTCTGTTTTGGTTATGGTATTTTTCCGCTGTGTAAGACATGGTCTTAAGTTGATTGAATTATTTGAATAATGACCCTCAGTGTAGCATGACTACTGTTTTATTGGAAGTTTTATTTATTTCATAATTGTGACATCCCTTGTTCCGTGTTAACTCTGATGGAATATGTCTTTAATCATTGATATAATTAATATTATTCGGGGTATTTTAATTTTAGAAGGGGTATTACAATAGTGGTATCAGAGCATAGTCAGTCTTGTCTTGTGTCGTTATCCCTTTTGTATGCGACTAGTGTAAGATGACACTGTCGATACTTGTGTGCTGATGAGGTTGTTTTGTAATGTTACAGAATAATGGCCGGAAGAGGTAACGGAAGAAACGACGATGCTATTGCTGAAGCATTGGGAATGTTGGCTGGAGTACTCGGAGGGAACCAGCAGGGAGCTGTGATTGGTGCTGACCGACAATTGGGGAATTTTCAGAGGAATAATCCTCCGTTGTTCAAGGGTGCACATGATCCCGAAGGTGCTTAGAAGTGGGTGAAGGAGATCGAGAGGATCTTCAGAGTAATTGACTGTGCTGAAGGGCTGAAGGTGAGATACGGAACTCACATGTTAGCAGAGGAAGCTGATGACTGGTGGGTTGCTACCAGAACTGAAATGGAAGAAGATGGTATTGCATTGACTTGGGCTGTGTTCAGGAGGGCTTTTCTGAGGAGGTACTTTCCTGAGGACATCAGAGGCAAGAAGGAGATTGAGTTTCTGGAACTCAAGCAGGGTAACAAGACTGTCAGTGAGTATGCTTCGAAGTTTACTGAGTTAGCGAAGTATTATGCTTATTATAATAACGATGCAGAGGGAGAATTTTCCAAATGTATCAAGTTTGAGAATGGTCTTCGTGATGAGATTAAGCAGGGTATTCGGTATCAGCGTATCATAAGATTTCCTGATCTGGTGACTGTAGTAGGATTTTAGAGGAGGATCTTGCTAGCACTAAGTCGAATGCTCAAGGGTATGTTGATAGGAAGGGTAAGCAACAGATGGATCGTGGTAAGCCTTATGATAGAAGTAATCAGAGACCCGGTGGTTGGAAGAAGTTTGGTGGAGGAGATTCTAGTTCTTCCATTAAGTGCTACAAGTGTGGTGAGACAGGACATCGTATGGTGGATTGCAAAAGTAATGATAAGAAGTGTTTCAAGTGTGGGAAACTCGGCCATGTGGCCAATGATTGCAAAGTAAGAGTGATGACTTGTTACAACTGTGGTGAAGAAGGTCATACTCGTCCTCAGTGTACAAAACCCAAGAAGGAGCAAGCTGGTGGTAAAGTGTTTGCATTGTCTGGGTCAGAGACTAAGCCAGATGATCGGCTGATTAAAGGTACATGTTTTATTAATGACATACCTTTGATTGCGATTATTGATACCGGAGCTACACATTCTTTTATTGCTTTGGATTGTGCTAAAAGATTGAATTTGGAAATTTCTAATATGGATGGAAGTATGGTTATTGATACTCTTGCGTCGGGTTCAGTGACTACTTCGTATGTTTGTAGGAATTGTCCTATTGTGATTTTTGGTAGGGGTTTCAGTATGGATTTAGTGTGCCTACCGTTAGAACAACTTGATATCATCCTTGGAATGAACTGGTTGGAATTCAACTAGGTTCATATCAACTGATTTGCGAAGACGGTTATTTTTCCTAAAGAGGTTGGTGTCGAAGATGTGACTATGTTGGTTAAACAGATGAACCTAGATGTGAAAGATGGTGCTGTGGTATTTATGTTGTATTCTGTAATAGAAGCAGAGGGAAAAGCAAAGAGTGATGGATTGCCAGTGGTGAATGAATTTCCAGAGGTGTTTCCGGAAGACGTTAGTGAATTGCCACCTGAGAGGGAGGTAGAATTTACTATAGATTTGATTCCTGGAACTAGTCCGGTGTCGATGACGCCTTACCGTATGTCGGCATCTGAATTAGCGGAGTTAAAGAAACAGTTGGAGGAGTTACTTGAGAAGAAGTTTATTCGTCTGAGTGTTTCGCCGTGGGGTGCTCCGGTGTTGTTGGTTAAGAAGAAAGAAGGTTCAATGAGATTCTGTGTTGATTACAGACAGCTGAATAAAGTTACAATCAAGAATCGGTATCCTTTGCCGAGGATCGATGATTTGATGGATCAACTAGTTGGAGCTTGTGTATTTAGTAAGATTGATCTAAGATCTGGATATCATCAGATTCGTGTGAAGTCGGAAGATATTCAGAAAATTGCATTTAGAACGAGGTATGGACATTACGAGTATTCTGTTATGCCGTTTGGAGTTACTAATGCACCTGGTGTTTTCATGGAGTATATGAACATGATATTTCATTCGTATCTTGATAAGTTTGTGGTGGTGTTCATTGATGATATTCTAATTTATTCGAAGAGCGATGAAGAGCATGCAGAACATCTCAGAGTTGTGTTGGAATTGTTGAAAGAGAAGAAGCTTTATGTGAAGTTGTCCAAGTGTGAATTCTGGTTAAGTGAAGTAAGTTTTCTTGGCCATGTAATTTCCAAGAATGGAATTGTTGTGGATCCTACGAAGGTAGAAGCAGTATCTCAGTGGGAAGCGCCGAAGAATGCTTCTGAGATCCGTAGTTTTCTGGGTCTTGCGGGTTATTACAGGAAGTTTATAGAAGGATTTTCCAAATTAGCGTTACCGTTGACTAAGTTGACCAGGAAGGGTCAGATGTTTGTTTGGAATGTTGAATGTGAGAAAGGATTTCAAGAGCTGAAGAGGAGGTTGACAAGTGCTCCGATCTTGATTTTGCCAAATCCGACTAAGTCTTTTGTTGTGTATTGTGACGCATCATTAATGGGATTAGGTGGTGTGTTGATGCAAGATAAGCAGGTGGTGGCTTATGCTTCGAGACAATTGAAAGTACATGAAAGGAATTATCCGACTCATGATTTGGAGTTGGCAGCTATTGTGTTTGTTTTGAAGTTGTGGAGGCATTATTTATATGGTTCTCGGTTTGAGGTGTTCAGCGATCACAAAAGTCTGAGGTATCTCTTTGATCAGAAAGAGCTGAATATGAGGCAGAGGATATGGTTAGAATTTCTAAAGGATTATGATTTCGGTTTGAATTACCATCCTGGTAAGGCAAACGTTGTTGCGGATGCCTTGAGTAGGAAGTCCTTGCATATGTCGATGTTAATGGTCCGTGAGTTAGATTTGGTTGAGCAGTTCAGAGATTTAAGTTTGGTATGTGAAACTACTCCGAATAGTGTGAAATTAGGTATGTTGAAACTGACTAGTGGTATTTTGGAAGAAATTCAGAATGGACAGAAGTCCGATGTTGGGTTAGTTGATAAATTGACATTGATCAACCAAGGTCAAGGAGGCGAGTTCTGGATTGATGAGAATGGTGTTATGAGATTTGGTAATAGGGTGTGTGTTCCGGATGTTGCAGAGATTAGGAAGAGTATTTTGGAAGAAGGACATCGTAGTGGATTGAGTATTCATCATGGTGCTACTAAAATGTACCATGATTTGAAGAAGTTGTTTTGGTGGCCGGGAATGAAAAGGAAATTGCTGAGTTTGTGTATGCTTGTTTGGTTTGTCAGAAGTCAAAGATTAAGCATCAGAAACCGTCAGGATTGATGGAACCGTTGTTTGTTCCGGAATGGAAATGGGATGGAATCTCTATGGATTTTGTGTCTGGTTTGCCAAGGACATCGAAGAATTGTGATTCTATCTGGGTTATTGTTGATCGGTTGACGAAATCTGCTCACTTTATTCCGATAAGAATGGATTATCCGATGGAAAGGTTGGCAAAATTGTATGTTGAGAAGATTGTGAGTTTGCACGGTATTCCTTCTAGTATTGTGTCGGATCGAGATCCGAGGTTTACATCTAAATTCTGGACGGGATTGCAAGAAGCTTTGGGTACTAAGTTGCGTTTGAGTTCCCCTTATCATTCACAGACAGATGGTCAGACGGAGAGAACGATTCAATCGTTGGAAGATTTGTTAAGAGCTTGTGTGTTGGAGAAAGGTGGAGCTTGGGATAGTTATCTACCATTGATTGAGTTTACCTACAACAATAGTTTTCATTCGAGCATTGGTATGGCTCCGTTTGAGGCATTGTATGGTAGGAGGTGTCGGACACCGTTGTGTTGGTATGAATCTGGAGAGAGTGCTGTGATTGGACCGGAAATTGTCCAACAGACTTCGAAAAAGATTAAGATGATTCAGGAGAAGATGAGGACTTCTCAGAGTCGTTAGAAAAGTTATCACGATAAGAGGAGGAAAGATCTTGAGTTTAGCGAAGGAGAACATGTTTTTATGCGAGTTACTCCGATGACTGGTATTGGTCGAGCTTTGAAGTCAAAGAAGTTGACTCCACGTTTTATTGGTCCGTTTCAGATTACCAAGAGAGTTGGGAAAGTTGCTTATCAGATTGCTTTGCCGCCGTCACTTGCAAATTTGAATGATGTTTTTCATGTATCTCAGCTAAGGAAGTACATTGCTGATCCGTCTCATGAGATTCGGGTAGACGATATACATGTACGAGAGAATTTGACTGTGGAAGCGGTACCTGCGAGAATTGAGGATCGGAAGTTGAAACAGTTGCGAGGCAAGGAGATCGCGTTGCTAAGAGTGGCTTGGGGAGGACCAGCAGATGGAAATGTCACTTGGGAGCTGGAGAGTCAGATGAAGGACTCGTATCCCGAACTGTTCGTCTAAGGTATGTTTTCGAGGACAAAAACTCTTTTAGTTGGGGAGAGTTGTGACACCCCAAATAATCCAATTATTAAATAATTAGAATTTTTAATTATTAATTTAATTGGAAATTTAATTATTGGTATTTTTGGATTATTGGAATTAATTTAATTAATTAAAGGAAAGAAGTATTGGTGGTGTGAAGAGTGATTAGAGGGTGTGAGGGGTAAAATACTCTACTCTTACTAATTACTAATTTAATTATTTTATTGGAATAATAAAAGGAGTATTAAAAGGAAAAAGAAGAGAAAGAGAGTTATTTTGGAATATTCATCATACATGCATTTGAGAAGAGGAAAAATAAGGAGAAAACCGGAAGCGTCAAAATTCGAAGAACCCACAAGGTAAGTGGTGATTTCGATTAGTTAATTCGTATTATCGGTTTAGATATTCAATAGTATGGATCATAGTATGTTAGGGAATCCCGGTTTGTAATTTTAGGGTTCCGTAGAATTGTCCCTATTGCGTCGAATTGTAGGTTAAAAACCATTAGGGTGTCAGATGATAAAAAGGAATGATGAAATAATGTTGTTTGATGTTATAATGGTGCAAAATGGATGTGTTTTGGTGTTTCTCATGTTGCAATTCGTATGGGTATGTTTGGAATTGGTTTAGAATGAATAAATGCTGTCAAAAGTGCAGAATTTGACTCTGTAGGTCGTGAGAACCGGTTCCCAGTGGGGAGGAACCGGGTTCCACTGTGTGAATTTATAAAAACTGGCAAAAATGCACGTAGGAATCGGTTCTTGTATAGGTAGGAACCGGGTTCCCATACATTTTTCCAGAAGCGTGATTTTTGAACTTCGCAGGAACCGGTTCCTGCATATGTAGGAACCGGGTTCTGCTGTAACTTTTTGAAAAATATTAAACTTTGAAAATTCATAACTTTCAAACCGTAAGTTCGTTTTGAGTGCCATTTTGGACGTTATTTCTTAAATTTAAGGCTCTATTTTATAAAATGAAAATATTTCCTAAAACCTGAAATTATTTTGAAAATGAGTCAAATCCCGGAATAAGTGATTATTGGCTAACACATATGGGTGTGTATGTAGCAGTGAACCTGTGATGGATGGATGTATTAGTATTGTGTGAATGAAAGGCATGTTTATGTTGCTAATGATGGTGTGCATGATCGTTGAGATATCATGTTTTTGGTTTTGGTTCAGTTATGATAAATTGATGTATTTCATAGACTGATTTGATGTTGCATGCTAGTGATGTGCGTGCATATGCATTGTTTTGGTGAAGTTAATTCCCATTGTGTGGAATTTGACTTGTATTACCGTTAAACGATACCCGGGTGATTATGGGTAGTTAGGCTGGATTCGTTTCCGGGTGTTTATGGACGAATCGATGGTTGCTGTATTCGGTTGATGATGGATCAGTGTTGGGTGACTTGGTCACGTGTTGGTACCACATGCATTGTGTCTGCATTTGTGTTTTCATGGAATTGTAACATGTTAGGATGTATTCCAGTGTTACAATTCTTTGGTTGATTATTGATTTGTGCATAATGACTTGTATGATTGGAACTGCGTGTTGAATCTGAATTTATGCTAAAATGGGTGAAATAATATGCTTGTGATATAATGTTGATTGAGAAGATTATAATGCATGTTAATTATGAGAAATCTCACCCTTACTTTAACAATTTCAGATTAAAGTTAGCAGCTCAGGAGTTGGTGAGGATGGCTCTAGAGCTATGTTACTTTAAGTCCGCGTGTCAGTGTCGTGCTCTGATAGGTTGTAACACTGGGAAACGTTTAGTTGAGGAATTAGTTATTATTCAATTGTTTCTTTGAATTTCAATGGGAATAATTATGTTTTGGTTTATTCCGTTTTGGTTATGGTATTTTTCCGCTGTGTAAGACATGGTCTTAAGTTGATTGAATTATTTGAATAATGACCCTCAGTGTAGCATGACTACTGTTTTGTTGGAAGTTTTATTTATTTCATAATTGTGACATCCCTTGTTCCGTGTTAACTCTGATGGAATATGTCTTTAATCATTGATATAATTAATATTATTCGGGGTATTTTAGAAGGGGTGTTACAGTAGTCATCAACAATGACCAACCCATACTTCTTGCCTCTGATGGATGCAATTTTAACTGGTCCAAACAGATCAATATGAAGAAGTTCCAATGGCCTAGAAGAAGAAACAACATTTTTTTATTTAAAAGAAGGTTTTGAAAATTTTCCTTTCTGACAAGCTTCACACAAAGCTTCTGAGTTAAATTTCATATTAGGGAGTCCTCTGACCAGATTGAGTTTGTTAATTTGAGATATTCTTCTCATGCTAACATGTCACAATCTTTTGTGTCAGACCCATTGCTCGTCGCTAACAGACATAATGCATTTTACATTTTGAGTTTTAAGATCAGAAAGATTAATTTTATAGATGTTGTTCTTTCTCTTTCCAGTAAAAAGGATTGTTCCATCTTTTTGACTAACAACTCTACAGGATTTTTGATTAAAGATAATGTCATAACCATTGTCACTTAATTGACTTATGGACAGCAAGTTATGAGCTAATCCTTCTACTAATAGAACATTAGTTGTAGAGGGAAGGTTACCGTTTCTGATGTTTCCAGATCCAATAATCTTTCCTTTTTGATTTCCTCCAAATTTGACATCACCTCCAGATTTAAGTTCTAGACTTTGGAACATAGACTTTCTTCCCGTCATATGACGCGAGCATCCAGAGTCCATGTACCATAACTGGTGTTTCAACTGAGCTGTTAAGGACATCTCTTTTGGTTCTGAGTCTGAGTCTGAGTCATCTGTTGTGGTAGCCATAAACGCTAGATTAGCGTGTTCGTCTTGAGTCAGATTTAGCTTCAGATGATTCTGAATCATCCCAGGTGGCCATCATGCCTTTCTTTTTACCAAACTTTTTCTTGGGTCTTTCTTTTTTCAGCTTGGGACAGTCACTTCTCTAGTTTCCAGGTTCTTTGCATTCATAGCAGACTACATCTCTTCTGCTTGACTTCTTATGTCCAGAAGATTCTGGTTTATCTTATGACCTCTTGTAGTTCCTGAACTTCTTTTGTCTATGCTTCCACATATGATTGATCCTTCTGGAGAGCAGAGATAACTCGTCTTCTTCTGATGCAGAATCTTCAGAGTTTCCTTCTTCTGCCTGAAAAGCGTTAGTTTCAATTTTTTAATAGATTTAAGAGCTACAGACTTACCTTTCTTCTGAGGCTCATGTTCATCAAGTTCTATCTCGTGACTCCTTAAAGCACTGATAAGTTCTTCAAGGGAAACATTATTCAAATCTTTTGATACTTTGAATGCAGTGACCATAGGTGCCCATCTTCTGGGTAAACTTCTGATGATTTTCTTAACATGGTCTGCCTTGGTGTATCCTTTCTTCAGAACTCTTAGGCCAACAATCAGAGTTTGGAATCTCGAGAACATAACTTCAATAGACTCATTTTCTTCCATTTTGAATGCTTCATACTTTTGAACGAGATCCAGAGCTTTTGTCTATTTTACTTGAGCATTTCCTTCATGATTCATCTTGAGGGATTCAAACATGTCATGTGCCGTATCTCTGTTGGTGATTTTCTCATATTCATTTTTTGAGATAGCATTCAGAAAGATGTTTCTGGCTCTGTGGTGATTCTTGAAATCTAGCTTTTGTTGTTTATCCATGTTCCTTCTGTCAATTTTGTTTCCGTCTTTATCTTCTGGTTGAGTGTACCCGTCAAGGACCAAATCCCATAGATCAGCATCATGACCTAGAAAGAAACTTTCTAGTCTATCCTTCCAGTACTCAAAGTCTTCTTCATCAAACATACGAGGTTTGGTGCAGTTGTTGTTGTTTTATTCAGATGCCATAGTGTTTTCCTTCTGGATCTTTTTCTGACATTGTTAGGTGTTTACACCCAGAACTAGAGCTCTGATGCCAATTGAAGGTTGAGAAAACACTTAGAAGGGGAGGGAGGGGGAGGGGGGGAGGGGGGTTGAATAAGTTTTTCTTCTTTTACAGCGTAATACTAATGGAAGGACACTGGTAATTTTATTATGGTTCGTTTGAAACTCAAACTACTCCAGTCCACCCGCCAAGGCGATTTCACCTCTCTCAACGAGGACTTAATCCACTATAATCAAACTAATTACAAGCGCACAATTAAACTGGTGTGACTAACAATACAATGCACAAGCTAACTGCAAGTGACTAAAACCTCTAAGACTCAACTAGTCCTAGCCCTCTTGAGAAATCTGACCCAACTGGTCTCTCAAGGAACACTTACAAAATTTTCTCTTAATAGTAGTGAAAAATATTTGCTTCTAAAAAGCTCTATCACAACTGTGATTTTTCACTAAGATTGTTGCCCAATGCTTAAGAACTACCCACTATACAACATTAGTTTACAAGTATGAAAACAGTGAGTGTAAGTATATTTCACGTAAGTCAGTAACCTTTCTTTGATAAAAAGGTCTTCTATATATACTCCCTCTGGTCTCATTTATAAGAAAAAGTTAACTTTTTAGATACATTAAATAAGTAATGTATCTGGACAATATATTGTCCAAATACATTACTTATTCAATGTATATAAAAAGTTAATTTTTTCTTATAAATGAGACCGGAGGGAGTAGCTTCCAATTGACCGTTAATGCCTTGATGATGGTGCATGCATTTAATGAAGCGTGTTTGCAATGACGCGTATAGCGAGTAGATTTGGTCTTTATGTTTCCAATGCTAGTGCGCGTAGTATACTTGAGTGTGTTAGCCGTCTTAGCATTTAATAACCAACGGTACTGTCAGAGCTTGTCTCTAGAAGTTGAAGTGTTTGCTTGCAGTGTTGCTAATTCAGAGTTTACTTGATCTATTCTTCTATCAGAGTATTCTTCAATATGTGATAATCAGAGTTTGCTTTAATCTTGCATTTATCAGATGTTGCTTTCAGCGTGCTTCTATCAGATCTTTGCTTCAGCTAGCTTTATCAGAAGTTTCTTAGGATTGCTCTTCATCAGAGTTTGCTTTGGAGTGCTTCCTTCTGAGTTTGCTTTATACCTGCGTAGAATGCTGTTTCTTTCTAAGATGTGTAAGTCAGAACTTCATCTGATCTTAGAGAACATACAAGTCAGAGTATAAAATATATATCACAAAATTTATTTCATTGTTATCATCAAAACTCTAAGATATGATTAGAACCAAACTTTGTTCTAACACGACATTGGCCTACTGGCCTACGAAGACTAAGTTCTTTGTTAGGTTGGAAATATGTCTGACATTTCTCAATTTCTATATAGACCCATTCAACCAAATCTTTATTTCACCGTTCCTCATAATCACATAGATTGTTCATTACCAAGATAAACTTTAGTGAGATTTCTTGAGACATAATTCTGAAAGAATTCTTTTTGGGAAGTAGTGCGGAATGATGCTCCATATATAAGCACCCAATATTATTTCTTACTCTCCGAAGAACATATTAAAGCATCGACTCCTCATGAGGTAGAAGCACCACTTGCTTCGTATTTTTCCTTTTGACTCTTTGGGGGAGCCTACACTCATTTTTGTAGTGCAGTATCTTTCCATAATTCAAATATTCGACACTCTTCGAATTGTGGGAACTACGATGATTTATGGATTTGAATCTTATGTTATTTGATTTACCACATCCGTTGCTCCTAGTTGAATTTCTTCCCCTTGACTCTATATGTAATATTGAATAGGATAATAATTCAGCCAACTCTCTCCGTCAGATATATTCATTGAGAAATAGAACTCGAACATCATCAAATTTCATTGTACTTCCTAACAAGCTACTCAAAACCGTGACAATGTCACTTCAACTATCTGGTAATAAAGACAAAAATGTCAATGCCTCTATCTCATCGTCAAATTTAATTCTAACTAAACTCAATTGGATTGTGACAATACTGAGTTCATTGATATGTTTCCCAAGTGATGTGCTCTCTCAATAGAAGCGTAAACAATTGTCTCATCAAATGAACTTTATTTGAGGCCAGTGACTTTTCATACATGCTAGAAAGAGCATTTATAAGACTAGTAATAGTCTTCTTCTTTTAAATGTTAAAAGTAGAGGGTAATAAACGAGAAGCAACTTTAGGATCAACAAATTTTTGAATCCCTATGTTATCAGTATGAGATGTATAAGTTGTCAGAAATACCAGATTACATGGTTTGGAAGTCTCAAAATTAACAAACTGGAGGTTGATGATTATCCCGAGGATCGAAGTGACTTGAGTTCTTTGACAGTCCTTGATAAAAGTGTCGATTTGATTTGTTTCAATGGCGTGGAGTTGACAACATCAAGCCGAATGAATCTCTTAGGGTGTGATTCATATTCTGGATTGATCCATGTTGTAATTTATGCCTTCATAAAATTTTGAGCGTTATTTTACTGATGGAAGTTGGTTTGGAACGACATTTGCAGACACACAACTTTTTATGCAAAAATTCTTCATTAACAATGAGATGTTTATGCAATTCTTCAAAAGTGAATGGGGATTATTTAGTGGGAGTGGATGTAACGATATCACAATATTTAAATCCCGACCATTCAAGATGTAAATACTAAGATCATTATTAGAGATTGTGGCTTATTATATAAGGTAGGGCAATCCAGTATGAGTTTAAAGGTAGTGTGTGTAAATAAATATTACACATATAACCTATCATAATTTTTTAATTTGTCATGTCATATCAATTTTTTAAAAATAAAAATAAGATTTAATTGAATACATGTCTTTAAATGTCTTTAATTGGTTCACAATATATAAATATTTTATACCCTCAATATATTTTTTTCTCATAAAGTATATAGATGACATGTTTATGTAAATTTGAGTTATTTATTAAATTATTTATTGAGTTTCTCATATTTAAATGTTTTGCTAATACAATTTTTAAAATATATCTCACTTTAATTGCTTTGGTTTTAGTTTACTAAAATAGCTCATGCATACAAATAATGGTAATATAAAAATAAAAAAGTACACGCATAAAGATTTTATTATACTCATTATTTAATAGTCAAAGTTTAAATAATGTAGTGTATGTTTGGTTATGCGGCGAAAAGAATTGATTTTGACATATTTGATTTTAATAAAATTTATTCTCATAGAATTGAGTTGAAAGTAGTTTGATTTATATTTGAATACAATATCATAGAATTGATTATTGCTAATTCATGTTATTTGTATAATTTTGAATACAATTGATTTTGAGTATATAACACTACTATGGAAAACCCATCTAGCAACGTTCAAAAACATGTATAATCACGAGGGTTCAGACGTTGTTGTATAGAGTGTGGTTGTATATGTTACACTTACAATCACAGTTCAGTGACCGTTATTGTAAAATGTCTATCACAACGGTTGACTCAAACAACCGTTGTAATAATTATAGTGGCACAAGTTCGATACCCAACTACAATCAAAATTAAAGCGTATAAAAATAGTCTTTCACCACGGTTAAACGTTCCAACCATTGTGGTATATATAAGAGTTTATTATAAAATATGAGATTACTTGTTTTCTCATCCCTTCATTAACCATATACAATCATTTAAATAGATTTTTGAGACAAAAAAAAGTTATTATTGAAAAACAACTTATAATATCCAATATTTTTCGAATTGCAAGCATCCTGTAAATCATGATTTCCTCTTTTAATTTATAAGATTTGATTCAATCCCAAATTCTTCAAAGTAATATTGATAAATGAGTGACTGACTGAGTCTTTCACATAAACTTTGGTTTCCTCTTCTTTTCTAATTTATTTTTCAAATATCAAGTTTTGTGAGAAAGACCCTTACTGACATCCATTTATTAACATTGTCTTGAAGAATTTGTGACATTGAATAGAATTCTATATGCTAAAGAGAAATTATGATTTATAAGATGCATGCAATTCAAAAAAAGATTGGATGGTATACGTTGATTTTCAAGAATAATTTAATTTTTTTAATTATTATCTTTAAAATCTTTTTAAATGAGTTCAAGTTCAATGAGGAGTTAGTGAAACAAGCAATCTCATATGATATAACAAACTCTCTAACAATATTTATCAACAAAAAAAATAAAATAAATTTATGTAGATTGGGAGAACTGAAAACTAACCATTTCTTGAAGTTTTAAGTGATAAGTAAAGAACCATAAACACTTGCTAGCTGCACATGAAAAACCATTTATCAACACATAATTTACGCTTGCTACCACCATCATCATCACCATATGAGGTTCAACTAGTTTGTGAAGCAATGGAAAAAAAGGTATAAGATGGATGAAGTTAACACAATAGCTTCATACTTCTTATAATTTTTTTCATTGCTTCTAAAACTAGATGAACTTTGTTGTTGTTGTTGTTTCTTCATTCAATTTTCTTGAGTCCTACAAACACCATGATAGTTATCAAACTGCAAACTTATTTGTCAACAACAAAATATACAACAACAACATAGAAAAACATACAACAATAAAAAAAAAAACCATGAACTATCTAACAATACAAATTCATAGGAAAACCTAGTGAAACATAACAACAACATACACGAAAACGAGAAAATAAGGAAAAAGAAGAATACCTTTATGTAAGAAAAACAAGATTGACGATTATACTATAGAATAAGAATGTTAACGATGAAAAAGAAGAGAAAAAAATGGATTTTAGGGTTTTGCTGTAATAGATACGGCGCAACTGTGAAAGAGCGATATTTATTTCGTTTATATATAAATATACTCCCAACGGTTGACGTTACCAACCGTGGCCGTACCCCTTTATTATATATATAAAATCTAAAACACACGCCTTAACGTTAAATGAATAATATATTTTGAGGGCATTGAGTATCGAATCTAAGAAAGTCTGAATTCTATAATTACGGTTATGGCTGCAACCGTAATTATATGTTAATAATTAATAAAAAAATGTTAGTGCCTGGGTTCAGAGAAGTCACTATAATTTTTTGAAGGACTGTGATAAATGTGGCGTCGTCGTTTGTATTATTTATAGTACTGTAATTACCAAAAAAACTTAAACAAATACATAAATTAGATAATACATAAACAAATAAAAATACAAATTACAAGTATAAAACATAATTTAATGTGAAATATTATAGTACTAAACTATTATTTATATTAATTTATTTGCTTGTACTCTATGATGTAATTGAAGATGAGTCTCGAACTTGATCCATCTCTGATGAAGAAGAAACATTTAAAACTTGCGATTGATCCAAGTTAGTTGATCTATGATGATCTTCATAGTTAATGATTGTGTTTCATCTTCATAACTGTTAAAATCAGAATCAATTTCTGCATTTCTCCTAATAAAGTTGTGTATAGTCATTATTGCGACGACTACTTGAACTTGTGTTTCATATTTGAACTTAAGCATGCGACGTAGAATTGCAAATCTATTCTTCCATATGTTGGAAATCCACCAATACTCAATGATGAATTTCGACAACCACTTGATGATTAGTTATGAGACAAACAAAGAAAAGACAATAGAGATATTTCTGCAGAGTTTCTCTCTGCCCACAAACTGTGGAAACTTTATTAATTCACTTTGCAACTGCAAAATACTGTGAATGACTTGATTACAAAATAGGGGTTACTCCCTCTATTTATAGATTTAGGTTAGCTTGCTCCCTAAGCTAAACCCAAGCCCAAAATATCTCTTTACTAAATCAAATCTAATCTAGATTTAAATTCAAATCTATTTAAATCTAAACAAATCAAATCTTCTTTTGACACATATGAATTACAATTTAACACACCACCTAATTCATTGTGTCTAAACTGTCTATGTTCATCATGGCCCTTAGCTTTCTGAATACTTCGACCTGCACTCCCTTCGTCATGATGTCTGCAATCTGATTCTCAGTTCTGCAGTGTTCCAAATTCATCTTCTCATCTGCTACCTGCTCTCGAAGATAATGGAACCTCATTTCGATGTGCTTACTTCGACCATGTGCTATTGGGTTCTTTGCCAGATTGATAGCTGACATGCTGTCTATCTTCATGGTAATTGCTCCATGATTTTTTTCTGTTATCTCTTCGACCAAGTTCACCATCCAGGTTGCTTGACATGCACAACGAGAAGCAGCTATGTATTATGCTTCACATGATGATAATGCCACTACTGGTTCTTTTCTCGAACTCCAAGCAATTGTTGCACCACCTAGCATAAACACATATCCTGCTGTTGACTTTCGATCTTCAGCATCACTACACCAACTTGAATCAGTGTATCCCACTAACTTGCATTCTTTTCCTTTATCAACTGCAGGAAACAAAATGCCATAATCGAAAGTTCCTTTGAGATACCTTAGTATCCTCTTCACTGCTGCTAGATGTGATACCTTTGGCTTCTGCATGAATCTACTTACCATACCTACACTGTATGCTAAGTCAGGCCTTGTATGACAAAGGTATCTCAATGATCCAATAAGTCTTCTGTATTGGGTTGGATCAACATCATCTTCATCTGCATCTTTCGACAGTTGCAGTCTTGGTTCTGCAGTTGTCGAAGTTGCATTGCATTCTTCCATCTCAAACCTCTTGAGAATTTCTCCTGCATATCTTCTTTGATGCATCATCAAACCTCTACTTCTCTTGCAGAATTCGATACCAAGGAAATATGAAATCTCACCCAAATCATACATTTCGAATTCCTTGCTAAGGTCAACTTTGAAGTCTTCGATCTCACTTTTACAGCTACCTGTTATCAACAAATCATCTACATAGAGACATAGTATAAGCAATTTACTCTTGCTTCTTCTTACATATACTCCATGTTCAGTTATGCACTTCACAAATTCCTTCTCCCTTAGAAAACTATCAATTTTCTTATTCCAAGCCCTTGGAGCTTATTTCAAACCATACAAGGCTTTATGTAGCCTGTACACCTTTCTTTCTTCGTCATGTTTCATAAACCCAACTGGTTGTTTAACATAGACTTCTTCATCTAAGGGTCCATTTAGGAATGCACACTTCACGTCCATCTGACATATGTGCCAACTGTTGATTTCTGCTAAACCAACAACCAACCTGATTGTTTCGATCCTAGCAACAGGTGCAAAAACTTCGTCGAAATCTATTCCTTCTTTCTGTAGAAATCCTTTCGCCACAAGTCTTGCTTTGTGTCGAGTTACTTCATCTTTCGAATTCGTCTTCACTTTGTATACCCACTTGACATCAATTGCCTTCTTGCCTTGAGGAAATTCGACAAGTGACCAAGTGTTGTTGTCTTCGATAGACTTTACTTCTTTGTTCATTGCTTTCACCCACTTCGAATACTTTAATGCTTCAACTGCATTAACAGGTTCAACATCTGCATAGAAAGCATAATTTACCAGCTCACCTTCATCATCTATCACATCATCTGATGTAATCACACAATCTTGCAATCTTGCAGGCATGCGTCTTGTTCTTTGAGGTCTGCTTGTACTGGGTATATCTGCTGGCTCCTCTTGTCGAACTTCTCTTTCGACTTGAGTTTCTGGCTCTTCGAATAAGATTCCCACTGAATCTTTCTTGACATTTGCAGTCCAATCCCATTCTTTGAACTCATCTATGATCACGTCCCTGCCGATCACAATATTCTTGTTCTCTGGATCGAATAACTTGTAGCCTCCTGTCGAATGATATCCAACTAGGATCATTTGACTTGACTTGTCATCAAGTTTCTTTCTCAACTGATCTGGCACATGTCTATGTGCAATAGATCCAAATACTTTCAGATGACTCAAGCTAGGCTTCACACCAGACCAACATTCTTCTGGAGTAATTCCTTCTAGCTTCTTTGTAGGACTTCTGTTCAAAATGTATGTTGCAGTCGAAACAGCTTCACCCCATAACTCTTTGGGTAAATTCTTGCCTTTCAACATACTTCTCACCATATTCATGATGGTTCGATTTTTCCTTTCTGCAATTCCATTTTGCTGTGGAGTATAGGGTGGCACCACCTCATGCACAATCCCTTCCTTTTCACATAATATGTCGAAGTCTTTCGACACATATTCTCCTCCACCATCAGTTCTCAAAACTTTGAGCTTTCGACCACTTTGTCTTTCGATCATGGACTTGAACTTGGTGAATACTTCGATCACTTCACTTTTTTCTTGATCAGGTAAGTCCAAAGCTTTCGACTGAAATCATCTATGAATGTAACAAAATATTTGTTACCTCCCATCGAATCCACCTGGATTGGTCCACATACATCAGAGTATATGATTTCGAGACTAGCCTTTGATCTGCTTCCTGCATCCTTGCTGAAGCTATTCTTGTGTTGCTTCGCCTGCACACATTCTTCACATACTTCGTTTGGAATGTCAATTTCAGGCAATCCTGAAACCATATTTCTTCTCTTCAAATCTCTGATGTCTCTGAAGTTGAGATGACCAAGTCTATAATGCCATATCCATTCATCTCTGCCAGCTGCAGTCGAAAGGCACTTGTGCTCCATCACATTTAGTTCAATCTTGAAGGTTCGATTCTGAGACATAGGAGCCTTCAAGATTAATCTCTCATTTGCATCAAGGACTCTCATCAACTTATCTTTGATTGACACTTTATAATTCTTTTCGACCAACTGCCCTATACTGAGCAAATTGCTCTTCATGCCTGGTATGTACAATACATTCGAAATTACTGACTTCTTGCCATCTTTCCTCATGATCATAACATCACCAATACCTTTTGCTGCTAGGGTGTTGTCATTTACAAATTTTACCATATTCTTCGTTGAGGGTTTTATATTGACGAACCAGTCTTTCCTTCCAGACATATGTGATGAACATCCTGAATCCAAGTACCATTGGTCCTTGAATCTGTCTTCATCTCTTGTTGTGACCATCAGCATCATCTCTTCTTCTTCTTCATGTTTTGCCAGCTTTGCATCACTTTCTTGATTCTTTCGTTTTTCTGGACAATCACTCGAATAATGACCATACTTCTGACAATTGTAACATTGAATGTGACTCTTATCAGGTTTTCGACCACCACCTCTTCCTCTGTTTGCAGCACCACCTCTTTGGTTGCCGTGGTGTGGTCTTCTTTGATTCGACACGTCTCTTTCGATTTGGTTTCCTCTACCATTCGATTTGTTGTAGCCACCTCTACTTCTGTCGAAATACTTTCCTTTGCCTTTGGTTTCTTTTGCTGAATGTGCCTGCAAGGCTACATCACTCTTCGATTTTCCTGCAGCTCTTTCGTTCATTCTTTGTTCATGAGATTCGAGCGTCCCTTGAAGCTCTTCCTTTGTCAATTTCGACAAGTCTTTCCCTTCTTCGATCGCCACCACTATGTGGTCGAACTTAGGAGCTAAAGATCTCAAAATCTTCGAAACAACAGCTCTTGTTGTTAATGTTTCTCCACATGTCTTGATTTGATTCACTAGTTTTGTAACTCTAGTGAAGAAATCAGATATGTTTTCACTGTCTTCCATCTGAAGCAATTCATAGGTCCTTTTATGAGTTTGTAACCTCACTTCTTTCACCTTCCCAGCGCCTCCAAAAGACTTCTCAAGGATCTCCCAAGCTTCTTTTGCAGATTCTGAATCACTAATCTTCTCGAAATTGTCTGGGCTGACACATTGATGAATTATAAACAATGCTTTATAACTCTGTTTCTCAGATTCTGTATATTTCTTCTTTTCTTCTTCTGAAGCGTTTTCGCCAAGCGCTTCGACTCCATCTTTTACAAGGTCCCAAAGGCCTTGACACCTTAATAGGACTTTCATCTGCTTGCACCAATTCTCATAGTTGTCGACTTTCAGAATTGGCAGCGTTGCTGGATAGTTTGCATTCCCATAACTTGTCATCGTGAATTCTTCAATCGTTCTTGATTGACATTTCCCTTGAATCGTAACACAAGCTCTTGATACCAGATGTTGGAAATCCACCAATACTCAATGATGAATTTCGACCACCACTTGATGATTAGTTATGAGACAAACAAAGAAAAGACAATAGAGATATTTCTGCAGAGTTTCTCTCTGCCCACAAACTGTGGAAATTTTATTAATTTACTTTGCAATTGCAAAATACTGTGAATGACTTGATTACAAAATAGGGGTTACTCCCTCTATTTATAGATTTAGGTTAGCTTGCTCCCAAAGCTAAACCCAAGCCCAAAATATCTCTTTACTAAATCAAATCTAATCTAGATTTAAATTCAAATCTATTTAAATCTAAACAAATCAAATCTTCTTTTAACACATATGAATTACAATTTAACACCATATTCCAAAAGTTCTTTCTATTATGCACCTTAAACTTGAGCGATAATAATTAAAAATTCATTGTGATTATCAAACCCGTTAAAATGCCTAAAATCAAGAAGGTGGTAACATTCACATCTGTATAGACTAATGTACCCTATTGACAGTGGATAATCAGAATCAATCAAATAAATCTGACCTAAAAAATAAAGTAATTATCTAAATGTGAAGTAAAATAGTATTAATATATCAATTAATTTTTAGTAATATAAAAGAAAAAACCTAAAGGAGGATGTGGAAAATTAAGGAGCAGAATTTTTTTGAGACAAATTAAAGTGAAGTTACCTTGTTGTTGTTATTCTTTGAACATAATTTTTCCTTCTTAGTTGTTGTTTTCTTGAAAACAATTTGTTCTGGTTAGGAAAGCGCGTATGATGATGTTAAATAGATATGAGGGTAATCAATGGAGATCAAAATCTATTCACCAAATAATAAATACAGAGAAAAAAATTAGGAAGGATAAGAGTAGTTTATAATAAATATCAACTGCATATTTCTGATTTGCTTATTAATAATATTTATTTTGTTGGTTTAAGACATTGATGATGGAAGTGATAGCAGTAATTTCATGGAGAAGAAAAATAAAGGTATCTATGATATATAAAAGCTATTTATAGATATATAATATTTTTTAGAATTTGTTTGAATGAAAGATTTTAAAAAAGAAAGTTATTTATTCAAAGGAATTCAAAATGACTTTAACAAAGATTTATTATTTGAATAAAAAATATAAAAAACTATTAAAATTGAGAATTTAATGGGTATTTTATTCAAAATAAATTTAAAGAATTCTAAATGACATAAAAAAATAAGAAATTTAAAATACATATTCCCCTTTATACAATGTGAATGTCACCCCTTTATACAATGTGAATGTCACGTTGAATTACTATTAGTCTTTTAAATTTTATAAATTAATCTCCTACTTTTTGAAATTTTCAACTTGATCCATAAATTTTTCAAAAAAAAATTGAAAACTGATTTTAATAATTTTCAAAATTTATAATTTGGTCCATTATTTTAAAAAATTAAAATTAGTTTTTACTTTTTAATTTTTAAGCCAAAAAATCTTTAAAATTTTATAAAAACAACCTAAAACATTTAACAATTAATAACTATAATATTATATTTAAACAAAAGAGCTTAAAAATAAGGAGAATTTAACAGAAACATTCAATTTATCTAGAATTTTAATTTTTTTTTTAAAATTTTGAATTATCACAGCCGAATATACTATAAATCTATAGAAGTTTAGACCCTGTTATGACTTTAGAGTTTAGACACACAAAAATATTAGAAAAACTTAAAGATTTGCTATCGGCCCTTAGTCTATGGTAGTGTTGGATCAACCATTTTGTAACATGTTTTAAATATTACAAGTTTAATCAAATTTTAAGGTGAACATATTTTTGTATGTTTTAAGTGTGTACAAACCATTCCCTTCAATTGTAAATATAAGCAAAAGTTTAAAAAAAATACGAATTTAAGTCTTCATATTTTTTTAATGAAAAACTTCTTATTTTTTCTGGCAAGTGATTTAATAACTCGATTTGAATACGAGTAATCCATTGTAAGATGTATTATTTTTTTGACATAAATTAATCATATGCAATTATTTTTTTGTTGAAAAAATTAAAATGGATTAACACAAGAAACGATTTTATAGTACAAGAAGTATCATAAAACATAAAATATGTAAAAGTACAATATGAACATCAGACTAAGTATGAATATCTTACCGTAAACTCAAATAAACTAAAGGATTTTGTCACCATATATGAGATTTCGAAATAAAATTAACGGACTTAGCATTTAGTCACATAAAAGACATCAATTTAACTCTATCTAACAATTGAGTAATATATGCCACTTTTGATTTAAACACCTTATTATTCCTTTCTATCCATAAAACTCAAATAGTCATAAGCTATAGTAACAGTAAAAAGTCTCGACATGCACTATTACCGCCATAAGAGTGGCAAATTGAATAAAGTGGTCCTTGAGATGAAACAAATCTACTCCGAAAATACCTATTCAAGAGTGTACCTATTGCCAAAACATACCGACAATCTCACAATGACAACACAGATGTTGAGCTGACTCCACCATGTCACACCCAGAAACATAAAATAAATCCTCTTGAGAGATAATTTCTCGAGAAGCCAAATTCTCCTTGGTAGGCAACTTGTTTCGCATCAACTGCCAATACACATATTGAAACCTTCGAAGGAACCTGTTTATGCCAATCATTATCTAAAACTGAGTCGACATATTGATCTTCTTGTTGGTAAGCATTTAGTACACATCATTGACAATATAGGACATGCCTTTAGAAAAAGTCCATTTGTCTCGAATACTATCCTGTAAAGAGACATCAAATTATTAACTGACACTCTTCCACTAATTCCTCCCCGAAACTAACAACCTCCCATGCCACCTTCAGGCACCACCGTCTACTCCCCGCCCTAAGAGAAACATGTTCGCCACCGACTCCCCTTCTAACTCAGACAATTGGTAAAGACGACTAAATCTTTCACATACAGGCACATCTCCTACCTAAGTATCCGTCCAAAAGAGAGTATGAGCATCATTACCCACATTACCATGCACGTTCTCGTTAAACCATTTTCCTTCCTCTTCACCTTCTCCATCCCGAACTCGACCCACCTCTCTCCACCAATTCGAACAACATCTCCCTCCCGATTTCACTCGCCTCACTTCCACTCCATACCGAGCTTCCAAAACCTTCACCTATAACCCCTCAATCTCAACAAGAATCATCCAACACCATTTTCCTAGCAGAGCTATATTAAACTCCTTTAGCCTCCTAACCCCCAGACCACCGAACTCCTTGTATTTAGAAATAGTCGCCCAATCAACCCAAACAGTTTTCCTATGATTATCACTACCACCCCGAAAGAAATTCATAAAAATAGAATCTAATGAAGTGATAGTACCTGCAGGAGCTTTGAAGAAAGAAAGAGTATAAATAAACATAGAGACAATGACAAACTTCAAAAGGATTAACCAATTCTGAAGCGATAAATAACGACTCTTCCAACAAATACACCAAGATTTAATAGTATATGCAACTATTAATATTAACTCATAAATACTTTGAGAAATCTATTATCAATCTATTAAAAGTAAAGTACCTGGAAATTCCAAGTCTAACCTTTTGATTAGATGTTATAACTTTTCTTATTCCAAGGGTATAATAGACTAATCAACACTATACTGTTACCATATTCATTTGGCATTTAATTTTGTTGACATGTCAATCTATCATAATTTTACACTATTTTTTATTTATTTGATTTATTAATTTATTTTATTTATATTTGAATTTTATTTATATTTGAATTCCAATTCCAATGTTTCATTCACGGTTAATTTATTTATATTTGAATTTCAATGTTTTTTTTTGACAGAATTTCAATTCTAATGTTTGACTCACGGTTAATGAGGAAGGAATTGGAATGGCCAAATTAGATCTATTATAATTAAATGGAATATTATTCATTGCATGATTTAAAAATACTCACTATTTATCATTACACTACAAGATTAAATGTATATTATTGGAATTAGAATGGATTATTTTGATATTCCAAGATATCACAACTTCCCATGCATTTTAAACCCTATATATAGCCATTCTAAACCCTTACTCTTTCACTCCTCAATCTTCTTCATTCTCCATTATTTTTAAAAGGTTACATATTATTTTCCAATTCTTCTTCATTCCCATATTCTTCTTCATTCCCATATTTTGATTCTCTGTGTCCATTTTAATACAGATTTTGTAACAGGTCTAAATAGTAAATATATAAAAACCAAAGTACCATTAACTTACCATAATACCCTAATTATTAAATTTCAATTTAATCTTAATCTAAGGGTATATTTGTAACTTTCTGAAATACTTGCACCATATTGATGTGTCACACTATGGTTTTTTCTGTCACTTTTTACTTTTTTTTTTTTTAACCTAATTTCATCTTCTTCCTGCGCTGCTCCATCTCTTTTCATTCTTCTCTCTTTGTTGCTACCAATTTCGTTTCGTTGTAATCTCAACCATCTAATAATTCTCATTTGTCGTGAAATTTGAATAAATTTTGTATTTTGTATTGGTATTTTTTTTATTTTTAATTGCTATAATTTTAGAAATAAATATTACAATTTTTAATAAAATATTTACGATTTATTTTTTTAAAGTACGACTAATTAATATATTTTTATACAATATTAAAAACAAATATTACAATTTTTTAATCAAATATTGGAGTACCATTTAATTCGATACTTTACCCATATATCTTTTGAATGGAGACGTTATTATCATTTATTTTTATTATACTTATATGAAAATTATTTTGAATGGTGACATAAATATATTTAATTTTTATATATGATTTGATTCCATAAAAGATTATGATCAATAAAATTTGAATTCTCTTTTAATATTATAGGTTTGATACTGTTTCATATTGTAGGAATATTATATACATTAAAATATATAAAGATATGAAAAAAATTAAATCAAAACTTTACAAATATATCTTTTGAATGGAGGTATTAATATTATTTATTTTTATTATATATAAAAAATATTTTGAATGGTCACATTAATACATTTTATTTTTATGCATGATTTGATTTCAAAAATTTATGATCAATAAATTTTGAATGGAATTATAATTTAACCAATAAAATTTTCTATCGACTTCTAAATATATTTGTGTATATTTTTTGAAAGGTTACGTTTATATTCTTGAAAAAAATAACGTAGTTTAAAGGATGTATTGTTAACTATAAATATATTGTTAATAAAATTAACAAAAAAAGTATATTATAAATATATAAAAGATAAAGTAAATAAGAACTCTAATGTTTATCTTAAATATTTAATTTATCATTCTATAAATGTAAGAATAAATATTATTTTGTAATTATTTAGATTCTTATTTGACCTAAAATAAATTATTTCAATTTCTATAAAAAGGTTAATAAAACAAAACAAAATCAATTGAGATTTGATAATTTTTTTAAGTTTATGAAATAACTAAAATATATCATAATCTTTTCAAATTAACTTTATAATTGTAATCATGATAAAAAAATATTAAATAGTAATCATGAAAATTTAATGATAAATGATAATCATAAAAATTTATGATAAAATAAAAAATTATTGATACAATCATTTTAATAAATTAAATAATTTATAATTAATTTTATAAAGGTGAATAAATTACAAATAATTTTATAAATGTAATAAATTAAACTATTTATAAAATTATTTATATCAATAATAGTAAATTACATATATTTTAATAATGGACACACGAATTCAACATGCTTATAAACCGGAAAAAAGTTACAATAATTTTATAAACAGGAATAAGTTAATATTATTTTATATAAATTAATGGTATAATATAATGTATTAAATATTTATATAACACTTTATTAAATAAATTTATTTCATGAAATTAACTTTATATAATATCATTAATATTTAATTATTGAAAATTCGCAATAAACTGAAAAATATTTATTACAAATCGAATATAATAAAACATAAGAAATAAATACATAATTTTGAAATGTTATATATGATTCATTGTAATAATAAATGTTAAATTATTATTTAATATTATAATAAATTTTCCGATATTCTTAGATTTAATTTATTCTTTTTCCCGTATATAATAATAATATTATATTATTATTTAATATTATAATTTTTGATTGACAATAATAAATTCATTTTAATTAGTTAGACATTAAGATAATAAATTTAATATATATCACTAATACACGATATTTATTTATAAATGTAATTAACTAAGAGACACATATTTATCACAGTTGAATAAATAAATTTAAGATGATATGGTAAATATTTATTTTTATAATTATTTTTATAAACTTAAATAACTTACAAATATTTTTGTAAACGAACAAAATTCAAATATTGATGTAATTGTTTTTAACATGAATAAGTTAAAATGTTTTTATAAATTGTCACACGGGTTAAAGACACTTATAAACGAGAAAAGTCTACATATTAATATAATTAATTTTATAAACTAAAAATAAATTATAATAATTTTTATAAACATGAATAAACAACCCGCCAATGGCTCCGCCCATTTTATCTCGAAAATTCAACAACCCGTCAACTGACAAAATTGTAACCGCACATTTCCAATATCAGTTAAAATGATACGTTTAATTTGATTTTGGAGTGAGATACAATCAATATGATATGGCTATATCAAAAAACGTTTCAAGCCTATCAAATGCATGCTTGAGTAGTTACTATTCATGATGCACTTCATTTTCGGTTTCCAAAGTGAAACTATAATGATTTTTTCTGACCATTGCTTTTCTTTTCAATTCAAGATTAATTGGCAGAATGGTTAGAATCTGGAAAGTTACATTTTCTTATTGGTACTTGATTGTCCATAATTATAATATTTTTAATTAAATTTTGAAATAACACTTAACACTATTTAACGCTATTATTATTATTAATTATTATTATTAATAATTAAAATGGTTCACAAAAATAATCACTTGGTATTCTGTTGACTTCAGTATTTTACTTCAAAATCTTGGAACCGTGAATGTTGTATTAACAATTATATTTATTATCATATAACCAAAAACTTTATTCATTTTATGTCTACAATCATTTTATGTGGTTAACAAAAAAAAATTGAATGACAACCATACCATCAAAGTGATTTTCTACGTAAAAGGAAGCAGATTCTTAAAGATAAAAGATTGAAAAAAAGGAAGAACTGATGAAAACACAATCAATCCCATTGAAAACTCTCAAAGGTATTATGTTCCAACCATGGTTAATATCATAACACCACTATCTGATTTAACTTCATCAATCTTTAATGAAAGAAATATGAGTTCACCTTCACCAGCATCTGCATCAAGCAACTCAAGTACAATGAAGAGTTTCAATATTGTTTCTACAAATCAACTGGCTGCTTCAGCACGACAGCGGAGGAAAAGTATTATGGAAGGTAAGATGCCCCAATCTTACAAACTTCATAACAACCTTAGCAATAACAGTGGGGGTCCTTTCAGGATAAATTCTCCATCCTTTTCGCATTTCAAAACACCATTTTCTGATATAGCTTCCTCATGTTCTAACCAAAGAAACATAAAACCTCAGCACCGCCAAGTTGTTCTATTCAAAAATCAAAAAAACAGTTGACTGTTACACCTCTTTCTGATATAACTTCCTCATTTCTAATCAAAGAAATATGGAACCTCATGAACATCCAAGTAGTTATGTTCATAAATCAAAAAAACAGTTGAATGTAGGTGTTATTCAATCCATGACGGTCAAACTCTTCAATTATTTTGGAAATGAGAATCATAATCTGGCTTTTTCATCCACAAGCAATATTCCTATACAAGAACCCACAACATTCACTTCAACTCCAAATGTTAACATTGAGAGTGATTACTCTGGTGATGAGACGGTAACAGATGATTCTCTCAATGATAGCTCATGTGAATTCAATGCCGCAGATGCAAATTATGACTCAAGTTCCAGCTATGATGGCGAAGATGTCTATGACTCCAATTCTACATCATTTGATTCTTTAAATATTGGTATTTATCATTAAAACCAACTTTATTTCTTCTTTAAATTCAGTATACATATCAATTTGACGTTGTCCATTACATGTTGCACTTTGATACCTGCTATGATTTAATGTGGATTTTAGTTATAATTTTATTATTTAATATGAACGATTTTAGTTATAATTTTATTATTTAATATAAACCAATTGCTCAACTACGTTTCATTTAAATAGGTTATTATGATATTGGTGATCCTATAGTTGAATGCACACAATGTGGGGCACTTATGTGGTATCAAGAAAAAACTGACAAGCGAAAACATAGTGCAGTTCCTAAGTTTCAACTATGTTGTGGAAAGGGGAAAGTTGTGTTGCCACTTCTGAAAACACCACCACTATTACTACAACGTCTTTTGTTTGATAATAGTGAGATAGGCAGTCGAAATTATCAACAATTTTGTAGAATGTACAACATGATGTTTGCTTTTACGTCTCCGGGAATGAAATTCGACAACAAATTTTTAGCTGGAAGTGGACCACCTAACATAAGAATTCATGGACAGACTTGCCATCGAATTGGGAGCATGTTACCTTTAACTGGACAATCTCCAAAATTTGCTCAATTGTATGTTTACGACACCGACAATGAGATTCAACATAGAATTAAAGGAATTGGGTAATTTTACCAAACTTTGTTTTCTTTACAACATATTAAATATTTTTCATTGCTGCATCATAGTAAAAATGAAGAGGAATAAGCTTACCATTAGAGAATGGCTTGCTTTTAGGATTCAATGCAGACATAACGAGGCACAAACTATATTGCGGTCAAGAAGGCTGTTTCAACAATTTTTGGTTGATGGATTTACTATGATGGAGTCACAAAGATTGAATTATATTCGAAAACATCAGAAAAAGCTGCGTGTTTCTAAATATTGCAATTTGAGCTCATCTGAACAGAATGCAAACACTCAAGGATCAAACAAAGGTAAAAGAGTGGTTTTACCTTCAACTTATGTTGGAAGTCGGAGGTTTATGGAACAACTCTATTTTGATGGAATGGCAATTTGTAGCCAAGTTGGATTTCCAGATCTTTTTATCACATTTACTTGCAATCCCAACTGGCCTGAAATCCAAAGGTTGCTTAGCAAAATTAACTTGAATTCTCAAGACCGTCCAGATATCATCTCAAGAGTCTTCAAAATTAAGTTCGATGAGTTGTTGTGTGATCTAACAAAAAAACACGTGTTAGGGAGAGTGATTGCATGTAAGTCAATTTAATACCCTTTCAGTCGAGTTATATTTTTTGACATTAATCTTATTAAATATGTAATATGCATCGTTTTACTAAGTTTAAACTTACTTAATTTCAGATATATACACCATTGAATTCCAAAAGCAGGGTTTACCACACGCCCATATACTATTATTCTTGCATCCTTCAAGCAAGTATCCGACTTCAGATGATAACTTTTGAAATTTGATCTTGCTTAGATGTTGTTGGAGGAGTTACTGAGATTGTGCAAACTCAAATTTGATCTTGCTTAGATGTTGTTGGAGGAGTTACATAGACTTGCCACCTAACATTAAAATATATAGTATATACATTTTCCATGTATTTCAAGAAGTATACAATTTTTCCTATTTGTTCATGCAGACGTGATTTGTTGATAGGATCGACGCTTGCTACAAATATGGAGTTAAATGCCAACATGATTTACATGAGACATATACTCAACTGAAAACATGATAACTAATTTAATAATCTATAAATGTAATGTGAATCCAGACGAGACCCATGCGATAGCACGGATTTGTTACTAGTATCCACATCAAAATGTGATCACATTTACTAATAATGACTTTGTTTAAAAAATGTACAAATTATGAGATATTAATATAAAAGATGTAAACAATCTGTTATATAAATATGTTCTCAAATTTCACATTTTGAATTTGTGTAATTATGTGTTAACTCTTCTTTTACACAAAATTTCTATAAGTGTTTTAATTATCTCAATTATTTTACTTTTTTTCTTATCGTTACCTTTATTTGTATGATAAAATAGTTTCTCATTTTAAATATTGCGAAGGTTAGAGATTCCTTTTATTCACAAAATAATAATAATGACCTATTAGCTTTTTATATACTATACTCTTTATTCATTTTTTAACAAGAAACTCGGTTTAAATTTATATTTTTACTGGTAAAGTTTTCTTTATAATAAATCTATTTTTCTTTAACTATAAATATATAAAATAATATTGTAATTGAAAATTTAATTTAATTTAAATAATATAAATATATAAAAATTTAAATAAACAAATTTAATTAGAACACAACCGTGTCTTTCTTTTTCCTAATTTATATTATATTAAAGATATTAAAACCATATCCATTTCTAAAATAACTTATTAAAATGTAAATTTCTCTAATAAGGTTTTCTAGGCATATATATTCCAATTTTTGTGCCATAACAAAAAAACTTTATTACAAAGTTATTTAATCTCAATAAAAATATCAAAAATTTCAAAAATTTAAATAAATAAACTCTCATTAAAAGGATTAAGAAAAATCATAAACTAAAATATACAAATTTAACTATAATAATTTTGTGTATAATTTTTGTTTTTTGTTTCGGAAAAAAATCATGGACAACAACAAAACACACGTATAGACACCACCGTTAACAACATAAATAATTGTAAAAAAAAACATAAATAAATCCTTCTCTCGGATCCAATTAAATTAAAATAAAACCATAAATTGAAAAGAAAAAAAAACATAGTAGTACTATTATTCAATAGCGACGCAGTTTCTTCCAGCATCGGCGAAGAAAAGAAATCTCCGATCAGCGATTCAAACCCCAAACCCTAATCGGAGCAATTCTCGGAAATTTTCAAAATGGTTCTCGCACAGTTAGGTGGGAGCATTTCGCGTGCTCTTCAGCAGATGAGCAATGCCACAATCATCGATGAAAAAGTTCTCAACGAATGTCTCAATGAAATCACTCGCGCTCTTCTCCAATCGGATGTTCAATTCAAGCTCGTCCGTGACATGCAGACCAATATCAAGAAGATTGTCAATCTCGATGATCTCGCTGCTGGTCATAACAAACGCAGAATCATCCAACAGGTTAATTTCCCCTTTTTTCTTCTTTTTATCTTTTATCCCTACCGGAGGAAATTTTCAATTTTGTTCATCAAGTTATTGGGTCGTTTTCAATTTTCAATTTTGTTCATGGAATTTTCAATCTAGGCTGTGTTCAATGAACTCTGCAATATCTTGGATCCTGGAAAGCCCTCTTTTGCTCCCAAAAAAGGAAAAGCTAGTGTTGTCATGTTCGTTGGTTTACAAGGTGTTTTTCAATTAAATATGTTTTCTTGCTTCTTTTTTTCTTCATATTATACTTCAATGTTCAATTTATGCAAATGATACTGTGATGTAAATTAACAATCCAAAGCATGTATACTAATATATGCATTTGGCAAGCAAGATGTGGCTTTCCTTGCAATTATTGTTTGTCCATTTATGGGTGCTTACATGCTTCTTGAATGAATTTAGGATCTGGGAAAACCACTACCTGTACAAAATATGCATTTTATCATCAAAAGAAAGGCTGGAAGCCAGCTTTAGTATGCGCTGATACATTCAGAGCTGGTGCGTTTGATCAGTTGAAGCAAAATGCAACTAAAGCTAAGATCCCTTTCTATGGAAGGTACTCCTGACATTTGTTAATTGTTATTATAGATTAATGTTGTATATAAACTCAAAATCTTCCACTGGCACTTTTACCTAATTCATGACTCATGACTTGTGGGAAGTGAATTGATGGTGGTAGTTGAATTAAACTAGGTTATTATTGTTTTATGTTTATTAGACATGCTTCATACATGGCTTTTGATAACAAATTCAAGGTTGTAGATCTTTGATGAGCACAAAGATAGTTTATATTTCTATATTGGATTTCGTTATGGTTAGGCACATTCTTTAAGTAAATTTTGAAACTATGAGACGTACAATATTTCATGAAAACTGGCTGATTCATTTTGAAAAGACAGTATGATATGAAGATTTGCTTCTAGAAGAATCATGTATAGTTGTTGGAAATTGAATTTGCTTTGTAAGTCTATAGTTTACACCAGCTTAGAGTTAAGCAACTACTTTTTAGAAAAAAATGGACATTTATGGCGTTCTAGGGATAACGACATTTCGTGCTTTATTTGGGTCAATAAATCACCAAGGACAGTGGTGAGATTGATGATGTCCAATCACCTTTAACTCAATTGCCAAGTCAAAGGTCTATATTTAGCTCCCCCCGTCCTACCAAATGTTATGATGGCCTTTTCAATTTCTGATGTTCTTTCTTGCAAAAAAAAAAAGGCAAAAAGATTAAGGAAAAAGGAAATTCTTAGTCAATTAAAAACATGGAGGAATGATGATTGGTTACATTCTTTCTCATAGACAAGCTATGTAGTTGTTCAGTTGGAAGATAAGCATGCATAATAAAACCAAAAATTAAAAGCATTCTTTATTTTTTTATCCCAAGGATCTATTTGGATTTCTCTTATGATTTCCATTTCTCCTTTTTTTACTTTAGTTTTGCGGTCAGGGGAGGAGCCCCTATTCCATCACTTTTATTGTCCTTACAACTCTTTGCTTTTACATAAATCACATTTGCTTGAATAATTTGTTTGGTTGCCATGCCCTATTATTACTTTGCAGCTATATGGAGTCAGATCCTGTGAAAATTGCCGTGGAAGGTGTCGAAAGATTCAGGAAAGAAAACTGTGATCTTATAATTGTTGATACTAGTGGGCGGCACAAACAAGAAGCTGCTCTTTTTGAAGAAATGCGTCAAGTTTCTGAAGCAACGGTATTTTCTGTTGATATTGTATGCATCAATGTCGGTTTCCAAAAGCCAGTAATCTCTAATATCTTTTATTTGCATTGATTCAGAAACCAGATCTTGTTATCTTTGTTATGGATAGCAGTATCGGTCAGGCTGCTTTTGATCAGGCTCAAGCATTTAAACAGAGTGTTGCAGTTGGAGCTGTCATCATCACTAAAATGGATGGCCATGCAAAGGGTGGTGGTGCACTTAGTGCGTAAGTATTACCTGATATGATCATACTATATTTATATGATATATCACCAACTTCTATAAATATGATGTTTGCACGCGATTTTGTTATGATAATCATCATCATTTGTAAATCTAATCTTAATTCATTTTTTATGTTTAGTGTTGCGGCTACAAAGAGTCCTGTCATATTCATTGGAACTGGAGAACACATGGATGAATTTGAAGTTTTTGATGTTAAACCATTTGTCAGTCGTCTATTAGGTATGTACTTTTTGGTTTACGTCCAAATGACTTTTAGGATATGCCTCACTTTTTCAAGCATGTATAAGGATGTGTCAGTTCCCTTAATATTAATCTTCAGCCGTGTTTTGATCTAGGCATGGGAGACTTGTCTGGGTTCATGGACAAAATCCATGAAGTTGTTCCTATGGATCAACAACCTGAACTGCTTCAAATGCTGTCCGAAGGACACTTTACCTTGAGGATTATGTACGAGCAGTTTCAGAATATTCTTAAAATGGGTCCCATTGGCCAGGTTTACATTTGACCCCCACTTGGTGGGAAAAGACTATGGTTCTTGTTTACATTAATTCTCATTTGATGCAATAAACTGGATGGTTCTCGTGTAATGAGGGGCTGCTCTCGGTTTTTTTTCTTCCGGGGGAGACTAACTAATGGTTGGTTTATGTAGGTTTTTTCTATGCTACCCGGATTTAGTTCTGAATTAATGCCAAAAGGTCGCGAGAAGGAAAGCCAGGCAAAAATTAAGCGGTACATGACAATGATGGACTCGATGACAAATAAAGGCAAGCATTGAAACTTTTTTATTTTGGAATTATTTAGGAAGATCAACTTTTATGCACACTAAATTCACTGTTGTCATTGGAATAGCGCACTTTCACATGCTAACCTTTAATTGCTAACGTGTTTCAGAGTTAGATAGTTCAGACCCAAAGCTCATGAATGAATCAAGAATGATGCGAATAGCTCGAGGTTCTGGTCGGCAAGTTAGGGAAGTAATGGAGATGATGGAAGAGTACAAACGTCTTGCAAAGATATGGAGCAAAATGAAAGGGCTTAAAATACCCAAGAAGGGAGAAATGAGTGCCTTATCTCGAAATATGAATGCCAACCACATGAGCAAAATCCTCCCTCCACAGATGCTAAAGCAAATCGGAGGTATGGGTGGGTTACAAAGCTTGATGAAACAGATGGGATCTTCTAAGGACATGATGGGAATGTTTGGTGGCGGTGATAAGTAGATTCTTAATGGCATATGAACTGAGGTTTGTTTCTGACAACTTACTCATGTGCTTCATAAGAGTTAGATTCGTCATTGCGTAATTTATGCAGTTTGAATGGGATTCAGATGTGCCCGACTGCAGAAATCTGGAGCCAGTTTTTTTCATGTAAAACAATTTCCCCCCTACTTCTGTATATTTATTAGTCTTCGGATAGCAGTGAAAGCATTTGTTGTGAACCAGAATTTTTTCTTGTTAATTGTAACATTATAATTATACATACCGGGCCTTTCTACTTGTGCAAGCATTAACCTTTGATAAATAAATGGTTGATATTATGGGAACATGCATAACTAATTCAATCACGTGTGGATATAATATCAACTTTATAGTAGGTATGTTGTCTCACCAAGTAAAACTAGTCTTCGAAATCTCAAGGTTAGCGATTATGTCAGTACAATGGTTGCCCTCACGGTAAACATGAGTGAGGAGGAAGGAGGTCATGTGAGCGGTGGTGTTAAAGCAATCTTTCCATCTGTTTCTGAGAGCCCACGGGACCATAAGCGGATTGTTGAAGGCAAGAATGACAAGTTTGAAGTCACTTTAAAGCCACAGTTTATTCCAATCTTTTTGGGCAGCAAGTTCAATGACAAACATAATTTCATTTAATTCAGCACTAAAAGGGTTAGAGATGTCAAGAGGCATAGTAAAAGTTAGAGGTGGTAAATGGGTATGCCGTCCTATTTAGACCTTTCATGTAAAAACCTTGCAAAAAAAATTAGGGCATGATGGGCAATTATTCATTTTTTATGGATAAAAATAAAATAAAATACAAATACCATGAACATTAAACTCGCTACCATTTTTGGTAAGCAAAGAATAGATACCATGAAACAATCAACAAAAACTTAAACAATTTGACTTTTTTACTTACGTTTTTTAACTTCAATTTCATCATCTCTTTTTTCTTTACTTCAAGGTTTTTAATGATGCAATTTAATTCTTGCGCTATCTCTGAACAATTGTAACCGGTTAGATTTTTGGATTCATTCCTACACTGTCTTTGAGTTAGTGCAAGCGATTGAATTTTCGGTTTCATTTGATGTGTTGCGTTCAAGTTCATCATTTATTAAGAATAGCTTGCAACTTGACATTACATCCGAATTTGAACATTTTCAGAATCTTCGTTGAGGGGTTTCAGTTAAATTTGAGAAGAACATCTTCATTGCTCTATTGCAACTACAAATTGAAATTTAAGTCTGAGAGCAATTACTTACTGAGAATGTTTCCATGGATGAATGTGCAGACCTTAACACTACTGTTGTCCGGAGAGGAAAATTTACAGAAGATGATTGGAAAAGAGGAAGATAATGATGTAAATAGTAGACTTTTTTTGTGTTGGATTTAGTCCTCCTTTTTAAACCCCCATCCACTAGGTATTCCAATTATTAAGCAAAAAAAAATATAAATTTATTTCTACGTTAGCGACGTTAGAACAACTCAGCTTTTGTTAAACAGATTTCTAACCCCAGGAATTAACACCAACAAGAAAGTGACATATATAGACTCAAACAAAAAAATGATTCAGGAATGAAATTCAAAAATATGCTAACTTAGAGGGACTGATAGATCATTGGATGTGGTACTTGAGATTATGTTTTTTTTTCCCTATTTCGATCAAATTGTTATATCAAAAAGTATAAAAGCGTTTATATATATATATAGTGTATAAATTGCATTTGAAGTCTATTTGGTGTGAAATGTTTAATTTTTACGAGAAGGGTTCGGAGAGAAAGGAATGAGAAACAAAATTTAGAATTAGAGTTTAAGGTTATTAGTTTTTCATATAGAGAAGTTCTAGATGTGCAATCGTAGGTTTGAGATGAATGGTAAATGAGAAAGTTTTTTTAATATTAAGATTGAAAAGTTGAGTGCTAACTTTGATTTCATGGGTATAAGGAACGAGAAAAAAAATTTAGTATTCAGGTTTGGGTTTTTGATGTTTTTTTAATAGAGAAATTTTAAATATGCCAATGTAGATTTTGATGAGTGGTAAATGAGAAGGATTTTTGGGGGTTTTTTGATGGCTCATAGGCAGATATGTTTAGTTTACTTTAAGTGAGATTTTTGTCATGGCGAATTTTGTTCCGGCCACCATGTATGAAGATGCCCATCTTTTATATGAAAATTCTGACCAAAACCCTCTCAAGAGAAAGAAAAACTAAAAAAAGAAAAACCTAGTCTTTTTTTTTTTTTACAAAATCCCGATGAATGCCCAAGAGTAAAGAATAAAAAATAGTGAAGATTGTAGACGTGTGGCTTTTGTTAGCAAAAAAAGTCCGCACAACAATTTTCTTCCCTAAAAGTGTGTGTAATAATAATAAAGGACATTTCCAAAATAATTTTGAAGCAATTATGCCATCGAGTTCTGATCTGCCAAGAGACCATATTGATGTTATAGGAAGCAAATGCTTTGACCACTAAGCTAGAGTAAGATTCAACCCAGAGCTTGGACCACTTATTATCTTTAGTAATTTCAACACTTTTAAAGACATTTAAAAATTCACAGTCTAAAGAGTTTGTACAAGTAAGAGGTTCTGCAAACACAAGGAGAAATGAACCAGTGTTATTTTTTGAAAATTCCTCCGCATCCAGCTCTGATTGGATTCTTAGAGAAAGAGGGCACCCAATGATTTCTTTGATGGAGGGAGCTTTAGGAGGGTGAATCAGAACATTGAAGACTTTGATAATCTCGAAGTCCTCCCAAAAAGTTCTGAAGAAGAGCTTTATGTTTGTTCCAAAAATGTTAACCTGATAAAGAATGAGAGAACACAACGATGATAAACTGATATTTTCGTTAAAGGTGGCAACACGGGCCGCCCGCCCCGGCTTAAGCCCGACAAAAAAGAGGCGGAACGATAAGCCGTCAAGCAAAATTGAGTTTAAAAATCTAGCTCGCCCCGCCAAAGTGACGGGTTGGCAGAGTTGCCCGTCTATTCTTTTATTTATTTTCTTCATTTTTTTAATAATTAATATATTTTTTTTACATTTTAATTAATTTTTTTACTTATTACTTATATTTTAGAACAATTTTTTATAAAGCTTGTCAAAGAACAAATGTAAGCACAAGAATTGATAGTTCCGTGTCAAGCTTCTTAAAATAAAATGACTTCAACTGTTGATGATCTCAAATTTTACTTCATACTTGTCAATATTAATGATATTTCTAAATTCAAACACCCCTAACTTTATTGTCTTTATAATCAAAATAAATGGAATGAATTAGAGTGATGAATGCATCAGGAAATATCAATTCTAATAATATTATATAATAAAATTAGCATGCCTGCAAACCAAATCAAAATATAGCCTTGGATGACATGCATTAAAAAGAATAGCCTTGAATGATACATTTTCAAAACTATAAATATACACATAATATAATTGAGAACTTATTAAAGTTTTGACTACACATAAAATAAGAAACTAATATGATATAATTGCTAATTCCAAAACAAAATCTTACTTGGAACCTTATTACTGAGCAAATCATAAATAACATTTGTTCCTTAACAACTCACTGGGATGGCAAATAGCCCATGAACCATGGCCAGCCCGACGGGTGCGTTAGGCGGGATGCAGCGGGTAGACGAGTCCAATATCTCAACCCAACTCGTTATTATTTGGCGAGTGCGCGGGTTGGCCCGAAGGGAATAACCCGTTTTAACACCCCTAAGTTTTGTCATTAAACCTGTTGTAGTTTCGAAAGAACCAGATACCATTGATCAGAAAGATGGTAGAAGCCTTCAAAATGATATTGCGTTGGGGAGATCTATGCTTATTATAGTGAATCCAAAGATCTTCAGTATTTTGAAAACAAAGACTATGATTCACCATTCTGTTCAGCCACGACCAAAGTTTGATTGAAAAACCACAATAAAAAAAGGTGCAGGATATAGTCAGGGCCTCTTTTGCAAACATAGCACATGAAAGAGAAAAAGACTTCTATTTTGAAGAAGATCATCAGTGAGTAACTTATGATGCATAAGTCTCCAAGCAAGTAAAGACTTGGAAGAAGGGATATCCATGCTCCAAATATTCTTGGCCCAAGACATATTAGGAGAGTCGGGTTGCTTGAAAGTGTATGTCTCTTTGAGAATCAAAATACCTTATCCAGAGAAAGGTTAAACCAGTTGATCTTTCTCTCATCCACGAGTAGAACATTAGCTATAATTATAGATTCTAGGAATGAAAAAAGGTGCTTCCAAACTTCTAGAAAAATCCAGTTCTTATTATGAATGCAGGTGGTCGACTTGGCATCAAGATTAGTGGTGAAAATCGAATTTTAAGATAGAGAGTCGATAAGAGGTTCGCCACACCAATTATCCTTTTAAAAATTGATGTTAGCACCATCACCCACTCTCCAACAAGAATGCTTCAGAATGGTACTAATCTCAGCTATTATACTCTGCCAAATAGAAAATGATATGCTATAATTTAATTGGATATATATAATAAGTATTATTATAAATATATTAAACTAATTAAAATTCAATTGCATTGTTTAATATATTTCTTATAAAATTTTATAGCAATATTTTTGATTAAAATACAAATTATTATTTTTTATTGTCATTATTTATTTTTTGGTTTAATTGCAATTTTGGTCTCGTTATTTAATTTTTTTCTTGATTTTGATCCTCTTATTTTAAAAACCACTATTTTGTCACTTTTTAAGTTTTCTTTTGAAAGTATTTTAAAATGTCTTTGTAATGGTTTCATTTCTATAAGAACGCGTACAAAGTGTTGTTTCGAAAATAGTTCAAAGATGTGTGTGTGAAATGTGTTTTTTTTAAAGTGATTTTGAAAAGGTGTCTTCTTTGTAATGACTCTCGTTTCTATAAGAACACGTACAAAGTGTTTGTATTTTGAAAATGTTTCAAATGAGTGTATTAATGTATAAAATGTTTTTGTTGTGAGCAAGTGAGTAACTGAGAGCGAATCTACCTACTCAAAAGGTCTTAGATGTTATTTTCCTCCTCCTTTAAATGTTGCTATCATACCATTGATTTGGTAAGAATCCCCATCGCTGGATGTGAAGGGACGAGCGCGGAACATTTGTATAGTCATAAAAGACAACCTATGGGTCATTTTAGCAATGTCGTTTTAGGGACTAGATCGTTTACCGAAGGCAACATCGAGGGTCATCGAGAGACTACGATCTTTTATCGAGGGTCTTTGCTAAAACGCTCATATTCGAGGGACATGACTGTTTTCCGAAAGGCAACAAAGCGGAATTACCCTAAGGGTGCTAGTGTGCAAGTGTGTTTGATTTTCATGCATTTAGTCTTGATTAGGGTTATCTATTTGTTGATTTCATGTCTTGCCATACACACCCTAATTACTAGCATTTATGTTTGAAAGCAATAAATTGCGGAAATGTAAAGGTCCTACGCTATTACATCATTTAGGGATGGGGGTACAAATTTACAAATGGGGGGTTGCAAGAATTTAAATCCTAATTAACTATTACAATCATATTGAAATGTACAATGCAAGAAAGAAAAAAAGGACTTGTTTAGAAAATAGTTTTTATCTTAATGAATTAAGAAAAAGAAATTAATTAATTAATAAAGAGAAAATATTTTTATGTCTTTTTTTATATTAATAAAAAGGGTATTAATATTGAAAATGATAAAAAAAATAGGAAATAATGAGAGATAGAATTAGCATGCTGCTGAAAGCAAAATAAAGGGGATCAAAAGTTCTGATGTCGGGCGCGCTGTGGTTCAGAAAGAAACGTCAGAGGAAATCAGAAGTTTTGGATTGATACACTCTGAGGTCCTGCAAGAAACGTTAGAGGGAAAACACAGAAGTTCTGGGTTGCTACGTGCTGAACTTCTGAGTGTTAGAACAGTGAGAAAGTCTTAGAAGTTTTGTGTATTAAAATAGTGAGGAGAACTCAGAAGTTCAGTATGTGCTAAGACAGTGTGTGAACATCAGAAGTTTAGTGTGTGTTAATAGCGAGTGAAAATCAGAAGTTCTCTGTGTATTAAAATGGTGAGGAGAACTCAGAAGTTATGTGCTACATTTCAACTCTTTCCTCATATTAATCAACACATCAGCAATTTATTCATTCCTTAACAGTAAATCAGAAGGATAAAAGCACATCAATTTATAGAAGTTCTAATTCTAATTCTGAGCCTAGCTTTATTCAAGAAGTTCTGATCAATAGTTTTTTCTACTTATGCAATGATATGGACAACATCAATACTATGGTATTTACATATTTAATGATGTTCTGAATGAAAAGATGCAAAGTCAGAAAGACTTACCTTGAATCTGGAGCATGTACTTGGAACTTGAGCTGCTTCATTCAGATGTTCTGGAGTCAGCGAGAGCAAAGGAAAAGAAAAGATTATGTTCTTTTTCAAAGGGAAGAACAAAGGTTTGGTTTTCTGTTTGGGAATTCTGGATTTTGGTGAAGGTTTCACAGTTTTCTTTTCTCTCTTTTGACAATTCTCTCCCTCTCTCCAAAGCCAGCCCCTTTAAACAATGGAGCAACTTATTTATAGATGAGTTTGCTGTGGTTTTGGTGGGGGAAACAAATGGAATTTTAAACCTTTTTGGCATATTATTCCATTACTTTTTTAAACACAGTTTTCATATGCTAATTTGGTGCAATTATGGGGTTTTAGAAAAATGCAGGTGTGGACTGGATCAGCAGCGCCTTGGAGTATTGTGGCAGCTGGTGGCAGGACTGTGCTATAGCAGTGCAGCAGGTTGCTTAAACGAGGTTTTGGGATTTGGTGATGTTCTAATCACAGAAGATCAGAGTGAGATTCGAAGGGTGAAGCTCTGATTGAAGCATAGAACATAGCCTCCATATGTTGAAGAGTCACACTCTGATTTATGATTCATGTTCTGAACCATGTTTGCAAACTCTGATTGCACTTGCGTGAAGGCTGACCCAGAAGTTCTGAAACATCATATTCTCTTAACACTTAGAAAATTTTCTAAATGTTTAGAAATTTGATTTTTTTCAAAGTATTTTCTGACTTTTGATTTTTGATGAACCAATTTCATGTCTTGATGAAATATAATTGTTGAAATTTGATTTTGATCAAAAAGTCAAAGTTTGACTTTTCAATGTGATTTTGACCGTTTTGCCCTTGTGAATGACTTTCTTGAAAAATTGTAATCCAAGACTTGAAACTTGATAAAAGTAAACCTGAGGGTCCAAGATGATCTTTTGAGAAACGAGAGGGAAAATTTTGGGGTACAACAGCTGCCCCTGTTCAATCTTCTTAAATCTGAAGAGTTAGATTGGCGAGTCTGCCATTCGTGACTTGAAGGTGGAAGATGATTGAACACTAGAGTGCCCAGAAATTTGCACTTGATGATGTTGTGGTTGATTGTGTAGGGAATGGGCTTAAAGATGCCATTTGGAGATGATAGAGAGTTGTCAGAGATGGGCTTATAGATGCCATCTAAAGGTGATTGACTTCATGAGATATCCCTTTGTGGGAATTCCTGCTCTTACTGTTCCACCGAGGAATGTTAGCCTCTGTCTTGGAACATAGGGTTTTATGAGCTTTAGTTGTCTGTTACTCTACTGGGGAGTTCTCACTTGATTGAAGAGACGGAAGTGAACTGCTATCTGGTCAGGATCCAGGCTTTACAGTGTCTTGCTGAGGACAATAAGACTAATTGTTATCTGGTCGTTCTCCAAGCTTCACAACAAATTACTGGGGAAATGAGATTAAACCGTTATCTGGTCGGGTCCAGGCTTCGCAGTAATGGTATACATTGAACTGTTATCTGGTCGTGTCTAGGCTTCAGCGGTTTGAAGGAAATAAGTTGTTATCTGGTCAGGTCCAGGCTTCAACTTGAATCTGAGGTGTACTATTATCTGGTCGTATCCATGCTTCGGTGATTTGAAAAAATTAAGTTGTAATCTGGTCGGGTCCAGGCTTCAACTTGAATATGAGGTATACTACTATCCGGTCGAGTCCAGGCTTCATAGTAACTGACATAGTAAACTGCTATCTGGTCGGATTCTAGGTTTCAGTGTCTTTGAAGAAGTGAACTACTATTTAGTCGGACTCCAGGCTTCGCATCACCTTATATTGTTATCTGGTCGAAATCCAGGCTTCACTATGTTTTTGAAGAAGTGAACTGCTATGTGGTTGGATTCCAGGCTTCGCAATACCTTATACTGTTATTTGGTCGAAATCCAGGCTTCATAGTGTCTTTGAAGAAGTGAACTACTATATGGTCGGATTCCAGGCTTCGCAGCATCTTATACTGTTATTTGGTCAAAATCCAGGCTTCTGTGTTTTTGAAGAAGTGAACTGCTATCTGGTCGGATTCCAGGCTTCGCAACACCTTATACTGTTATCTGGTTGAAATCCAGGCATCACAATGTCTTTGAAGAAGTGAACAACTATCTGGTCGGATTCCAGGCTTCGCAGCACCTTATATTATTATTTGGTTGAAATCAAGGCTTCACAATGTCTTTGAAGAAGTGAACTACTATCTGGTCAGATTCCAGGCTTCGTAGCAATGGTATACATTGAACTGTTATCTGGTCGTATCCAGGCTTCAGCGGTTTGAAGAAAATAAGTTGTTATTTGGTCGAGTCCAGGCTTCAACTTGAATTTGAGGTGTACCATTATCCAGTCGAGTCCAGGCTTCATAGTAACTGACATAGTAAACTGCTATCTGGTCGAATTCCAGGTTTCACAGTGTCTTTGAAGAAGTGAACTACTATCTGGTCGGATTTCAGGCTTCACAGCACATTATACTACCATCTGGTCGAAATCCAAGTTTCACAGTATCTTTGAAGAAGTGAACTACTATCTAGTCGAATTCCAGGCTTCGCAGCACCTTATATTGTTATCTGTTCGAAATCTAGGCTTCATAATGTCTTTGAAGAAGTGAATTACTATCTGGTCAGATTCCAGGCTTCGCAACACCTTATACTGTTATCTGGTCGAAATCCAGGCTTCACAGTGTTTTTGAAGAAGTGAACTACTATGTGGTGGGATTCCAGGCTTCGCAACACCTTATACTGTTATTTGGTCAGAATTCAGGCTTCACAATGTTTTTGAAGAAGTGAACTGCTATCTGGTCAGATTCCAGGCTTCCCAACACCTTATATTGTTATCTGGTTGAAATCCAGGCTTCACAGTGTCTTTGAAGAAGTGAACTACTATCTGGTCGGATTCTAGGCTTCGCAACACCTTATACTATTATCTGGTCGAAATTCAGGCTTCATAGTATCTTTGAAGAAGTGAACTACAATCTGGTCGGATTCTAGGCTTCGCAACACCTTATACTATTATCTGGTCGAAATCCAGACTTCATAGTGTTTTTAAAGAAGTGAACTACTATCTGGTCAGATTCCAGGCTTCGTAGCACCTTATATTGTTATCTGGTCAAAATTCAGGCTTCACAATGTTTTTGAAGAAGTGAACTACTATCTGGTCGGATTCTAGGCTTCGCAACACCTTATACTGTTATCTAGTCGAAATCCAGGCTTCATAGTGTCTTTGAAGAAGTGAACTACTATCTGGTCAGATTCCAGGCTTCACAACACCTTATATTGTTATCTGATCGACATCCATGCTTCATAGTGTCTTTGAAGAAGTGAACTACTATCTGGCCGGATTTCAGGCTTCGCAGTACCTTATACTGTTATCTGGTTGAAATCCAGGCTTCATAGTGTTTTTGAAGAAGTGAACTGCTATCTGGTCGGATTCCAGGCTTCGCAGCACCTTATATTGTTATCTGGTCGAAATCCAAGATTTATAGTGTCTTTGAAGAAGTGAAATACTATCTGGTCGGATTCCAGGCTTCGCAACACCTTATATTGTTATCTGGTCGAAATCTAGGCTTCATAGTGTCTCAAATTGTTGATTGACTATTATCCGGTTAGTTTCCGGGCTTCATAGATTCCTTAACTGAACCAGAGAAAAATGTCTACGGGAAAGAATCATGATAAACCATTGAGAGATTTAAACTGAACCAGTAGAGGTCTTGGAATGAGTATCAGAATAATATCCATAAATGAATTGTATCTTAATTCGTATCTAAAAGATGTACTAAATGAGCATCGGAATGACATCAGAATCTGGATCGTATCTAGACTGTATTTGAAGGAGTAAGTATCAGAATGTCAGCCATATCTAGATCGCATCTGAACTGCTTCTAGAAGATAATCTCAGCAGGACGATAAAGGAATCTTGGATGATTTCTACTCCAAAAAGATGATGACCTTTATCTGTTGACCTTTCCCTGAAAAGGTAAAGAGTTAATTGTATGCAATGTCATGATGTATGCATTTCATAATGATGTTCTCAAAATAAATGAGATTTATGTTATATGTATTTTGTATGTATATGCTATGAATGTTGTTGAAATGTAATTTTGTCTTGGAAAATAAATCCTTGACAAGTGTTAGGGAGTTATTAAATCCCGGACTGCTATTGAAGAGTAGGTGTGTCTTTAAAATTTGCTTAGAATTTTTCCACCGGGGACTCATGTTTTGTTATTTGAGGAGAACTCCACTGGGGAATGTTGAAACTCTATGGAAAGTGTTGATTCCTATTTGGGGAAAAGGGTTCAGGAGTCTCGGTTATCCGTTGCTCTACTGCTGGAAGAGGAGTTGTGGTCCTTTGATTTGTAGTAGTCGGAGAGGCAAACTCAACTTGGGGAACCCTGCCATTTGTTGGGGAAATAAACCCTGTTGCATGGTCTGTTGGAGAGGCAGCGACTTCACTGGGGAAGATCCTCGAGGATTCTTGAAGTTGACTCAGCTGGGAAAAGGTTTTCAGAGGTTGAAAATATGGTTGGGGAATCATCCTATGAAAAGGATTCTGGGGAGATTTATCACTTCCCCTAGTAGCAAGTGTTTGTGGCACTGCCTGGAAATGTTTGACTGTATGTAACCCTTTTTTTTTGGGATTTGCGTTCAATTCCTCAAGTGATGGAGATGGAGACCTGCCCTTGATTATGCAACACCTCTTGAGAGATTTTTTGGGAATCTTGACCGGACTTCCTTAGGTGTACTGGATAGTGACATGTCATGCCCTCTTGTTGATAGGAGATTTGTCATTAGAAGTGTTATCCCACTTGAAGTGATTTTGTTCACTAAGAGAGCTTTCGTTCACCAGATGTTCGTTGGGTGAATTTCTCTACTGTCAAACAGATAGCCATATGCAAACAACGATATTCAAATAATGCAAAGTTTATGCTTGTCTTGAAGTTTTGAAAATGCGTTTTAGCAAGTAAAGAAATTTTGTAAGAAAAATTCAGCTCAGGATTTTGAGTAAGGCCTTACAGGAGTCAGTATACCTTTTGTAACAGTATGCTTTCGAACTAACCCATGCTTCAATTAGGACTTTTGAAGGGTTGTAATGTGGCTTGGTTCACGATTTAAGAAACAAAGGATAAGGCTCAAAGTGTATTTGTACCCGCCCATTCTTCGTGATGTTCTTCAGTCCTAAACTCAGCTAATTGTGTGTTTGAACTCCAATTGAGTCTGGAATGACGTTTTGGTGATGGCTCAGACAAGTTAAGTTTGTCGGAAGACAGTCATTTTTTGCAACATTTTTCATGTTGTTGAGGATTTGTAGTGACCTCTTTCTTTTGATTTGTTATCCCTAATGTTTGCCTGACTGTTCTTGTTTTGAGATTACGGTCAGCGGGATGCCCCAATTTTCTTAAGTCTCCTTTGTAGGTTTTTACTTAGTGGGCTTTTCTTTTTGAGAGATAATGACTTCCTATTTGGTAGGGAACCATCATTGCCTTTTGATTCCATAGGAATATTTTTGATGTCATTCGTTGTATTACGAGATGAGAGTTTGTGATTTGAACGCGCATTTGAATTAACTGAGAGACTACCCTGCCCCAGGTTTTGATTAAAGGTTTCAATTTGTGTAAAAAGGAAAACTTCTACTTTTTTGGCTCGAAGGGGTGACTATGGATTATCTTCCTTATAACTCTAGTGTTTAGGATTTGAAAGAACGTTTGTACATCGTCAACAAGGTCTGTCCAAAAGCATACTGTGTGAGATTATGGCATTGTTTTCGTCATCCTCCCTCTAAAGGCTTGTAACTTTTAGCAAGAGTTGAATGTCATAAAGCATAGTTTAAATGTAAGGAAAACGAATGGATCAATTCAATACAAACATATGCAATGTGTGATACGGTGGGAGAACTGACTTGAGTTTTTTGCGTTTGTATTCGCACTTGTTCGGTTTAGCAAGAGTCGCCACCGACTTTTTATTTTATCCTAAAGGAAAGGTTAAAAAGCACAAGAAAAACCTTTGAGATGTTTTCGTGGGTTCGGGGGGTAGATTATGAAAAGGGAAGGTATTAGCACCCTTTTCATCCATGGTTATCCATGGGCTCTTAGTTACTTGTTTTAGATCACTTGCCTTTGATTTTCAATTGCTTGAAATGATGGTGTGTGTGTGTGTTTTTGAAAATGCTTTGAAAAAGATGCCTTGTCTAGGCAAGCGTTGTAACAATTCTTTACTCGAATGTTTTACAAAGGTGTGCGTCTTTTCGAAAAGATATTTCAATGTTTTGAAAGTTGTTTTGAAAGTTGTGTTGTGGAGTGGGTTTTGAAAATAGGCAAGTGTGTTTTGCAAGTTTGATCAAGTAACTAAGAGTTGTCTACCCCTAAATTTACTCAAAGATTTTTCTCATGTTTTAACCCTTTTAACAGTATTGTTCCACCATTGTATTTGGTGGACAATCTTGTGTTAGGATGTTAACGGGACGGGCGCGGGTCATCTTATGGACCATGAATGCAATGGTGCCAAGTGTCTTTGGCAATTTTGCTTGAAGGGACTTGATCATTTTGTTTAGGCAACTTCGAAAGCGTCATCGAGGGACTATGATCATTTGAATTGTTTTGCCAAAGAAACTCAACATGCAACATGTCCCATTTTGGAAGGCAACAAGCGGGATTACCCTAGGGGTGCAAGTGTGAATGGTGTATAGATTGTCATGAATTTATCTTGTATTAGGTTATCTAGCGTTTGATTTTGAATCTTCGCATACAAACCCTAATTACTATACAATATATAGAAAGCGATAAATTGCGGGAATTTAAAGTCTACGCTATTACAAATAAGTATCCGGGAATGGGGGTACAAATATTTACAAATGGGGATGAGACTTATTAGGAGAGTAGTGTCCAAATATATTTACAACCAAATCGAATCGCAATCTCAATGTAAAATGTAGCAATGTATAAGAATAAAAGAAAACCGAAAGTATTGTAAAATGTGTATGTGATTTATTTACAAGTGAGAAAAGTATGTTAACTTAATGCAAATTTAAGTATTAATATTATTTTTATGTTTTGGTTAATGTTTTATAAACTTGTATAAGATTAATTAAATAAAAGTTTTAAAGAAAAAATATTTAATCTTTTTGTGCTTTTTGTTAATATGTACAAACAAAAGATTTAATAAAAGGAAAGAAAATGTTTAAGAAATTCTATTTTTATGAATTAATGCTTTTATGTATTTTAGTTAGTATTTTATGTACAAGATTTAAATTAAATAAAAAATGCTAAACTTAATAAAACTAAGTTTTTATGCCTTTTTAATTGTTCTAAAATAAAATATAAAATATTCTAGAAAATTTTGTATACATATATAAAAAAAGGTTAAAGTGTTTTTTATTTACAAAAGAAACAAATTATGTTATAAAAAGAAAATAAAAGAGTATTAGTATAAAAAAGTAAATGGGCTTGAGGGGGTTAGCTGGGCCCAAACAAAACAAATGAACAAAAGAATGAGGGGGGGGGGGGGGGGGTGCACGCCAGTTTTGGGCTTAAGTCGTTTTCTCCAAGAGTCAGGCCCATTGCGTTTTGGGAAACATTTGTTTTAGGGTTTCATTCATTTTGTTTCATTTCTGGATTTAGGGTTTGTTGAGTTACAGAGGCGCCGTTTCTAGCATCGTCTTCTTCGTCTCTTTACTTTCTCAGAGCATAGCCTATTGACGCTCCTCCCAATCTTAGGCTACCAGGTGCCGCTTCCGTCTCCTTCTTCCCATGGTCGAACCAGACAGTGACGAAAAAGAGGTAACGATTCAAATCTTAGGGTTTTCGAACTTCTCTTGCATGTTTTACTTTTCATGTATTGATTCTGATTTTATGTGTTGTTGTTCATATGAGGTGTGAAAGGAGGGAGAAGAAATACTACCTTTGTTGGAGACGGAGGAGGACGGTGGCGTCCTAGGGCGGCCGGAGGCGGGGAACGCGTGATGCTGCGAGCTTTGTGGCCTTCCCTGGTTTGTCTAGTACCCTCTGTGGTTTTATGATGATTGTCTCTGAAAACCCTAGCCTGTTGCTTCTTTTTTTTTCTTCTTCTGACTGGTTGCCCTTTGCTTATGTATGCTTACTCTTCGCTTATGTATGCTTGATCTTATTTGCTTCTGAGTGATGGCTTTGAGTGTTGATGATGTGTTGAAATTGATTCTGAATATTGTTTTTTGTTAGACCCTGTGATGAGCCTAGCTCTAAGGGCTTTGTTGGTTCAGTTATTGTTTCGATTTGTTGAAGATGCTTGTATGATATTGACTGAGATTGGGATTTTGTGTAGCCTATAAGGACATCAGTTCTGAGGCTGGCCTGTGTTTTGAAACAGGTTGTATGGCTTTTTTTGGTTGGGCTTTACTGGTTTGAATGAAGTTTGTGGGCTTGTTTATAACTGTTTGTTTTTGATGAACAAGCTTATCAGTAGGCAGGCTTCAGGCTTGTTGGGGTTCAGGACTTGAATGCTGGTTATGCAGTTTACTGAGTTTGAGGCATATTTCTGGGTTGATGCATTGGTTGAAACAGGTCACAGGCTTGAAGTTTGTTTCTGGTATATTGTTTACAGGTTGATGCTTTAGGCTTGTGTTTGAGATCTATGCAAGCTTAAGGTTTATGCAGGCTTTGTTTGAGATTACAGGCTGCAGGGCTATGTTGTTGGAAGTCAGGTTACAGGCTGGTTATGCTTCTGGTTTGTTTATGCAGGATGTGTTATTTTTTGTTATGTCCTTCTGCCCTCTTTTTTTCTTCTGATATCAACTGTTTGTTTTATATCTCTAAGCCTCTAGCCTGCTGTAAGCCTCTCCACCTCTTTTATTCTCTCTTCTCTCTCTCTTTAGCAAAAGTAAGCATATTATATTGCTTAAAAATGTACTTTCTGAAAAAGTACTGGCCTTGGAAAGTGATGATTTTGAATGTTGCTTGCACTTTGGTTTTGCCCTGCATATCTCTTATCTTCTTTTCCAGATTTTCTGCATATCTTTGTGTACTTTGTTGACAGCTTTTTGACAGCCCTTGGACAGTTTTAGTTGACATTGGACTTAGTTTGAAATTGTGACTTTGGCTTAGTTTCTTTGACAGTGTGACTTGGGCAACTTGTTTTGTTTATTCACTTGGTTGTTCAATTCAGTTTGCCTTTGTACTTGGTTTGAAATTTTGAACTATGCAGCCTTGTTTGACATTTTGAATTTGTGCAATATTGTAACTTTGTGCATTTCATATTTTATTTGCAAGCATATTTCTACCCCTCTTTGTGAACCAAGAGTAATCTTGTGATTTACAGAGAGGGCAAACAAACTGATTCCGGCCAGTTACTTTTAATGATGAACTTTTTGATTAACTGTCTGCTTTTTTTCTTAATTCATCTGCATTTGACTTTTTCCCTTTCTTTGTTTTTGCAGATGAAAATCAATTGAGCAATGGGGAGCAGCAATAGAGGATGAAGATTTAGAAAACTTAGGATATAGCTTTATTTTACCTTTAATTATTTGTAATAACATTATTTGTAAATACTGTAAATGTATTCAAATAACATTTGTACTTAATAATTAAAAGTAAATAAAAGTTTAATCCTTTTTAATTCTTCTTCAATTGTTTATTTAATTATTTATAATTCTTAAATTATAATAAATGGAAATAAATCCCAATTATTCTAACTTAGAATAAATAATTAATTAATAAACATTGTAGTCTTGCAATCAATAATAAACTCGGCGTCCCAATTAAACATGAGCAATGCACAGTCAATCAAACAAACATCCATATGCCTATCTCTTTACTGATTAAATCAAACACTGCAAATTCTCAATTCAAATGCCTCAATCCCAATCTCAGAGTAAACTGAAAAGAACTGTGGAATTAATTCTTTCTGAGAATGCGCGCACAAAACCCTGATTCTTGACTTAACACCAAAGAAATGCCTGTCTGATCAAACTTTGAGCCAAACTTAACCAAACCCTAATAATTTTGCTTGAACTGTTCCAAAGTTCATGAAAACCCTAATTTGGATAGATTGATAAGAAAAAGTCTGTTTGACTGATTCTTGAGCCAATCCGAAAAATCAGGAAAAGCCCGAAGCTGTGATTTCTTATGAAAAGGAGGAGGGAAAATTTTGGGGTACAACACAATGCATTAATTAAACAGAGTTTAACATTAATAGATAATTGTTTGAATAACAAAAGAAATTTCAATTGAAAATTCAAATGAACAGAAGCCTCTTTGTTTGAACTTGTCACTTCAGGTGGTGAGCCTTTGAGGGACGACAGAAGAATTCAGTCTGACCATCTTGTGTGAACTCCAACATTCCTTTTTCGATCAAGTTTTGGATCTTATATTTCAGCGCCTAACAATCCTTTGTATCATGCCCAGGACTATCGGAATGGTATGCACACTTGGCGTCGAGATTGTAGTTGGGATAATAAGTTTTGGGATTTTGATGAGGTCTTATTGGTGTAATCATATTCATCCTCAACATGTGTTGTAAAGCTTGAGACAGTGGTATGTTGATGTTGGTAAACTGCCTTTTAGGCTCGCTTTACATTTGCGGATTTTCCGGTTGATGTTGACGAAGTCTTTGTTGGGCTCGTGACATGGCAGCAATTTGGGAAGGTCTTTTCTCCCTCAAACCAGCTTCAGGTCTCACGGGAGGCTGAATGATGACTTGATCCCAAATTCTAGTTGTTTTCTCCATTTGGTTACATCCGTCTTGACGAAGCTTGTTGATGAGGACTCTCATCTCTTCTTGTCCCCGAGCCAAGTTTTGGATGAGAGCCGCTTGGCCCACAAGTTGTCCCATCATTTGGACCTTCATTATGGCTATCTCGGTTTGTAGTCGCTCTAACTGGTCATCTATGTCGTCCCCAGGATTTCCCATGATCATGACCCTGGTGAGGAGCGCCTCCACCTCTTCTTGTCCCTTAGACAGGTTCAAGAACATCTCTTGAAGTTTAGCGTTTTGAATCTGAATTCTCTTGATGGTCTGTTTCTAGGGCCATCTCTACTGAAATAAATAGTAGGAAGATAATAAGACTTGTATGGGAAAACCTGTCATGATATGATGCATGATATGTGGATGCATGTTTTCAAGGATCTTGCGGGGTAAATGTTAGTAGTCACTTACAACTTTGATTGGAGAACTTTGTATCGATGGATGTCCTTCCACGAGAAGTAAGCTCACCATGTCAAGTGGGTCGTAACCCTTGACTCAAGTTACCGTGCTTTGGTCTTGACGATATTTGGTTAGAGGAAAATAAATCCTCTTGCCCCTTGATAGACGTCTAGTTCAACATAACCCTGCATCATAAGCCCTTGAGATCCTTGAAATGTTTATCGAAAATGCTAATGGTGTGATGTTATGATGTTATGTACAAGTATGCAAAGTAAGCAAGTACAAATAATCATATTCATACAAAGAAGACAAGTCCTTAGGTTTAGGCTTGCATAGAGTTGGTAGGTAAGTACCCTCTTGAAGTTTAGTTGGCTCAACCTGTCCTAGTAATAGTAACCGGGTTCTAAAGGATCTCAATATCACCAGTTTGTCTTCTCGGGCATTGTTTCAGCGCAAGCCTCTTTCACGGTAACCGAATCATCCCAAAAAGCCATACCTCAATGGGTGTAGTATCGAGTATCTACCAACTTCGGACTGCACCAAAGCCGGTCATCTCACTACGTCCTAATGGCCAAGTTGGTCAAGTAAAGGTTCTAAAAGTTAGTTAGTGCTTCATGACATCACTCAGTGGCCCCGTATTCTCCTTGACTACTCAAGGGCTACCAATACCCACAAATATGTCACACTAACGTAGCTATTGCTTAGACCATGTCGGTATATCCCGCACAGTTTCTACAACGTATTTCTACTTACCTATAAAGTATCCCAAATCTGGGTAGAGGATTCAAGCCCAAACAAAGAACCAAAATGTAAAGCATACAAGTCAAATAAAGAAAGCAAGTAAAGGTGATCTAGCCCTAAGGTAACCCCACTTTTAAGTTTTTCCCCAGCAGAGTCACTAGTTCTGTAACGCGGTGGAAGAACTCACTTGGTTGTTTTGCGTTTGATCTCAATTGTGCGGGTAACAAGAGTCGCCACTGACTTTTCTTTTATCCAATAAAGAAAGGCTGAAAAGAACAGGAAAGACCTTTAGAGATGTTTTCTTGAGTTCGGGGGGTAGATTATGAAAAGAGAAGGTATTAGCACCCTTTTCATCCGTAGTTATCTACGGGCTCTTAGTTGCTTTCTAGATCACTTGATTTTGTTTGAATGTGCTTGTGGTGTGGGTTTTGAGTATTTTAAAATGTCTTTGTAATGGTTTTCGTTTCTATAAGAACGCGTACAAAGTGTTGTTTCAAAAATAGTTCAAAGATGTGTTTGTGGAATGTGTTTTTTTAAAAGTGATTTTGAAAAGGTGTCTTCTTTTTAATGGCTCTTATTTCTATAAGAGCGCGTACAAAGTGTTTGTCTTTTGAAAATGTTTCAAATGAGTGTATTGGCGTATAAAATGTTTTTGTTGTGAGCAAGCGAGCAACTAGGAGCGAATCTACCTACTCAAAAGGTCTTAGATATTCTTTTCCTCCTCCTTTAAATGTTGCTATTTTACCATTGATTTGGTAAGAATCCCCATCGTTGGATGTGAAAGGACGGGCACAGGATATTTGTATAGTCATAGAAGGCAACATATGGGTCATTTTAGCAATGTCGTTTTAGGGACTAGATCGTTTACCGAAGGCAACATCGAGGGTCATCGAGGGACTACGATCTTTTATCGAGTGTCTTTGCTAAAACGCCCATATTCGAGGGACATGACTATTTTATGAAAGACAACAAAGCGGGATTACCCTAAGGGTGCTAGTGTGCAAGTGTGTTTGATTTTCACGCATTTAGTCTTAATTAGGGTTATCTATTTGTTGATTTTATGTCTTGCCATACACACCCTAATTACTAGCATTTATGTTTGAAAGCAATAAATTGCGGAAATGTAAAGGTCCTACGCTATTACATCATTTAGGGATAGGGGTACAAATTTACAAATGGGGGGTTGCAAGAATTTAAATCCTAATTAACTATTACAACCATATTGAAATGTACAATGCAAGAAAGAAAAAAAGGACTTGTTTAGAAAATGGTTTTGTGTCTTAATAAATTAAGAAAAAGAAATAAATTAATTAATAAAGAGAAAATATTTTTATGTCTTTTTTTATATTAGTAAAAAGGGTATTAATATTGAAAATGATAAAAAGCGAAATAATGAGAGATAGAATTAGCATGCTGTTGAAAGCAAAACAAATGGGATCAGAAGTTCTGATGTCGGGCGCGCTGTGGTTCAGAAAGAAACGTCAGAGGAAATCAGAAGTTCTGGATTGATACACTCCGAGGTCCTGCAAGAAACGTTAGAGGGAAAACACATATGTTCTGGGTTGCTACGTGCTGAACTTCTGAGTGTTAGAACAGTGAGAAAGTCTTAGAAGTTCTGTGTATTAAAACAGTGAGGAGAAATCAGAAGTTCAGTATGTGCTAAGACAGTGTGTGAACATCAGAAGTTCAGTGTGTGTTAACAGTGAGTGAAAATCAGAAGTTCTCTGTGTGTTAAAATGGTGAGGAGAACTCAGAAATTTTGTGATATATTTCAACTCTTTCCTCATACTAATCAGCACATCAACAATTTATTTAGTCCTTAACAACAAATCAGAAGGATAAAAGCACATCAATTTATAGAAGTTCTAACTCTAATTCTGAGCCTAGCTTTATTCAAGAAGTTCTGATCCATAGTTTTTTTTCTACTTATGCAATAATATGGACAACATCAATACTATGGTATTTACATATTTAATGATGTTCTGATTGAAAGATGCAAAGTCAAGAAGACTTACCTTGAATCTGGAGCATGTGCTTGGAACTTGAGCTGCTGCCTTCAGATGTTCTGGAGTCATCGAGAGCAAAGGAAAAGAAAAGATTATGTTCTTTTTCAAAGGGAAGAACAAATTTTTGGTTTTCTGTTTGGGGATTCTGGATTTTTGCGAAGGTTTCACAGTTTTCTTTTCTCTCTTTTGACAATTCTCTCCTTCTCTCCAAAGCCAACCCCTTTGAACGTGTGATGGAGCAACTTATTTATAGATGGGTTTGCTGTGGTTTTTAGGGGAAAAACAAATGAGATTTTAAACCTTTTTGACATACTGTTCCATTGCTTTTTAAACACAGTTTTCATATGCTAATTTGGTGCAATTATAGGGTTTGAGAAAAACACAAGCGTGGACTGGATCAAGAGCACCTTGGAGTGTTGTGGTAGTTGGTGGCAGGAATGTGCTATAGCAGTGCAGCAGGTTGCTCAAACGAAGTTTTAGGATTTGGTGGTGTTCTGATCGCAGAAGATCAGAGTGAGATTCGAAGGGTGAGGGTCTGATCAAAGCACATAACATAGCCTCCATATGCTGAAGAGTCATGTTCTGATTGATGAGTCATGTTCTGAACCATGTTTGCAAACTCTGATTGCACTTGCATGAAGGCTGTAACGCCCGTAATTTAATTAATTATTTAATTAAATTATTTTTGGAATATTTATGAAGATGTGTTATAATTAATTGGATTTATTTTATTAAGTGGAGAAATAATATTAGAGATATAATATTATGTGGTGAAATAATATTAGAAGTGTAATATTATTTAATGTGGGCTTATTTTGGGAGAGTAGAAGTAATAAGGGGGTGTGTTGGTTTTAAGCCCAATAAGGAGATAATAGAATAATAGGGTTATTTTATTATTTGTTAGAAGGAATAGAAAGACAAGAAGCAGTAGAAGAATAAGGATTTGGAAGAGAACGTGCAAGCTGCTAGAGAAAGTGGAATACGGCAAGAACGAGAATCCAATCAGAAATTGTAGAGTGACCTTCAATCCAAGGTAAGGGTGGGGTTCTAACTCTATAATTGGATTTATGATGATTAATATGTGGGGTTAGAGGTGATTGTTGTCTTGTTCTTGAATTGAAAATATATGATTGTTGTGCGATGAGGGTCGATGAATTTTTGGATGAATAATGATGTCTTGATGTTGTTTAATTGAGGAAGAATTATAAGATGATTATAGGTGAAGAATTGTCATGAATATATTGATTTTTAGGGCTTTAATCATGAATCCCATAGTGAGGTGCAGTAATGGAAACGTTGAATGTAGTAGTAATGAAAATGCAGAATTATGCAGGGAAGAAAAATGCAGAATTAGGCATGAAGAACATCAGAAGTTGCTGTTTTAGAATAATGAACCAATTAGGGATGGCGTTAGGTGCACTGTTCTTAATTAGGTTAATAACAGGCAAAAAATCAAAATAGTAGGATGGAATGAAAAGTAGCAGTTCTGACATTAGAAGTATGTTGACTAGAGTTGCGTTAGATTAGTGCAAGATAGAGGTTCAGATGTTATACATATGTTAGATAGAAATTATGTTGCATTATTAAAGCATAGAGGTTCTGGTAGTAGAAGTGGTACTAGCCAGAAGATGTGGCTGATCAGAATTTGTACCTGGTCAGAAGATGGGGATAGCCAGAAGACGTGGCTGATCAGAAGTTGTATCTGGTCAGAAGATGGCACTAGCCAGAAGATGTGAAGATCAAAATTTGTACCTGGTCAGAAGATGGGGTTAGTCAGAAGATGTGATGATCAGAAGTTGTAACTGGTTAGAGGTTGGGTAGTCAGAGGATTGTAATGATCAAAAGTTGCATCTGATCAGAGGTTGCATTAGTCAGAAGTTGTGTATTTAGAAATAGTGTTGATTAGAGGTTGCATGGTCAGAAGTTGGATGACCTTTTGCGTTGTTTAGTGCAGAGCGATGAATGTTAGATGCTTATAAGTTGTTGTTTGAGCTATAACAGTAGGAAAGTGACGGTCTTGACTTTAGAGTTACAGAGTAGCAGTATAGATTTTACTATGGAATTAAAATACTGTTGAGTTATAAAGGAGAAGTTATTAATAAATAAATGATGTTTGATGATTTATAAATAAATGACGTTTGATGAGTTATTCTGATTATTTGAGATGTTATTTTGAGATGTTATTTCGAGATGTTTTGAGATGTTTTGGGATGATAAATTGAGATGTTTTGAGATGATAAATTGAAATGTTTTTTTGAGATGTTATTTTGAGATGATTTGAGATGTTGTTAACTTGGGTGTTATCATTACATTCATGGTTGTTTCACATACATTGCATTTTTGAGATGGAGCTTATGCTTGTTGAGATGGCCTGGATTGGCAAATTTTGAGATGAAGGCTATGCCTTGTTGATGCCTTTGAGATGGGAGTTCTGCTCCAATGGTACCACATGCATTTGCATAGTATTGAGTCGCATTATATGATTTCATAAAGAAGTGTATTTTGATGTTTATGAATGTATGTTAATGTTGAGATTGTCGTTGATTATGAGATGAGGAATGGTGATGTTGTTGATCTAATTTAATATATTAATTATCATGCACTTTATTATATTGTTAGATATCTCATCCCTTCTGTTTGAACGTTGCCCCTATGTTGGTAACGTGCAGGTAATCGAGAGTGAAGGCTGTATACCTTCAATAGTTCGAGTCGGTGTCATTGCTCTGATATGTAACACTCGGGGGGATGAACGCTTGCTGTTTTTGATTGATGATTTTCAATTGTTGAATTTTAAATTGATTCTTATTAAATATGAGATGTTTAGAAGTTGTTGTTTCTGTTAGAGATGTTGTTGTACCCCAAAATTTGCCCTCTCATTTTTCAAGTATTTGCTCACAAGATATTCTAAGACGCCAAGTTTGCAACGCTGATACGTCAATTTAGGCTTGAAATTGGCACAAGGGCAAAATGGTCAATTGCATACTGGAAAGTCAAACTTTGACTTTTTGGTCAACATTACAACCCAAAAAATCAAATTTCATCAAGACATTCAAAAATATCAAGCTTGATCATTAAGAAGTCAAGAGAATCAAAAATCCAACTTAGCAAGACTTTGAGATTTTTCTAAGTATTTTCTATACTTGGTTAATTTCATTTGCTTCATGGCATTTTACTGCAACTCCAAATAATTCAAGATGATGCAAGTAATTCAAGTTATTACAAAGTGACATTTTGCAAAATTACAAATTCTAAAACTATGTCTTGATTAAAACCTTGTCACAATATTTTTGCCTTTGACATAATGTGCACAAGACCAAGTTTGTGACATGCTACAAATCATGTTGTCCAAGTTGAACAAAATGTGATGTGCCACATTGCCACAACACCCCATACTGCCTTGCAAGAAACCTTGTGCTATGATGCACCCCAAGGATACATGCTGCCAATACAGTCCAAAACTGCTCTATGCAGTCTGCCCAAACCTGCACCACAACAACCCCAAAATTACACCAAAATGGCAAAAGAAAATTGTGTGCAAAAAGTGTCAAAGTAGTAAGCAAAAACAATTCAAAAATAACTTATTTGTTTTCCCCCCTAAACCACAGTCAAGGGGTCTACAAAAGAGGACTGTCTCATAAGCCAAGGGGGGGATTTTTGAAAGAAAAAAAATAGAGTTTTGTTGAGCAGAAAAACAATATTCTGAGCAACCTTGACTCATTTTCAAAACAAAAACTGCTCTTGTTCAAAACAGAAATCCAACCCATTGCTCCACCATACAAACTTTCCTTTAAACCAAACAACTCATCACATACAAAGGTGGTCTAAAACATCACAAAAACAGCTCCTGTGTTGCTATTCATCTCCATCTTCAAAACACCAAAAACATTATAGTACAATCCAACTCAGTTCTAGTAGTCTAGAGCAGCTTCCTGAAGACTCACAAGGTTATCACATCATTTGGAAAAACATTCAGATCTAAAACAATCAGTGCAACCCAAAGGTAAGTCCTCTTCACTCGATATCTTGTCATTACATCATTAACAAGTTGTTGTTCTTTAAAGACAATATGTAGTACTTTATTATCCTGTTGAACTAGTTATTTGCTTAAGGTTTAGGTGTATTCAGTCATTTATTATTCATGTTTATCCATCATATGCCATAAGCTAACCTGTATATTCAGTAAAACAATGTTTAAGGCAGGAAAATGCAGCATGTATCAACATATATCCTCATGTGTCGACTCATCCTAGTGAAAAAACAGGGTATGAGTCGACACATAACCCCCATGCATCGACTCATACTGATTTCAAGTTACAAAATAGAAGTGGGAAAATACTATGAGTCGACACATACGCGCTTCGCATCGACACAAGAAGGGTGTATGAGTCGACACATCCCATTATGTGTCGACTCATACTGAGTCATTTTTGTTTTACAGGAGCAGGGAAAAGCTATGTGTCGATGCATAACAACATGGGTCGACACATAGTGGTTCAAAATGCATTTCTTCTTTTATTTTACATTGTTTTTACATTGTTTTCATTATCATTCGATATGGTTGTAATATTTCAGTCTCCACTTCATCCCCATTGTAAATTTGTACCCCCGTCCCCCTAAAGCGATGTAATAGCTTAGGATTTATTTTCTGCATGTTTACTTGCTTTCATATATTGCTAGTAATTAGGATGTATGGCAAGATAAAATCAGCAAATAGACAACTTAAAAATCAAAGACAAATGCATGCAATAAAACAGACTTTACACACATTCACCCTTAGGGTAATCTCATTCGTTGCCTATCAGAAAATAGTCATATCCCTCGAGCATGGGCGTTTTAGTAAAGACCCTTCGATAAAAGATCGTAGTCCCTCGATGACCCTCGATGTTGCTTCCGGTAGACGATCTTGTCCCTAAACGACATTGCTAAAATGTCTCATAAAGTTGCCTTCTATGACTATACAAACGTCCCAGCGCCTGTCCCTTCATATCCAACGATGGGGATTCTTACCAAATCAATGGTAAGACAGCCACATCTAAAGGAGGAGGAAAAGCACATTTAAGACCTTTCGAGTAGGTAGATTCGCTCTTAGTTACTCGCTTGCTCACAACAAAAACATTTTTACCCACACTCTCATCTTTGAACTATTTTTGAAACAAACACTTTGTAGGCGTTCTTATAGAAATGAGAACCATTACGAAGTTCTATTTTAAAAATACTTTCAAAAACACATCTCACAAACACACTTTTGAAACAAACACTTTGTAGGTGTTCTTATAGAAACGAGAACCATTACAAAGTTCCATTTCCAAAATACTTTCAAAAATCATCACCACAAGCACACATTCAAACAAAAGCAAGTGATCTAGCAAGTAACTAAGAGCCCATGGAAAACCATGGATGAAAAGGGTGCTAATACCTTCCCTTTTCATAATCTACCCCCCGAACTCAAAAACATCTCTAAAGGTCTTTCCTGTGCTTTTTCACCTTTCCTTTTTGGATAAAAGAAAAGTCGGTGGCGACTCTTGCTAAACCGCAACATTTGCAAATACAAACGCAAATACTCAAGTTAGTTCTCCCACCATATCCCAGATGTTATTAAGAATTCTGCTGCGTAGATGTTGATTTATTTGATTAAAGATGTTATGTTGATGGTTCATCCGATGTTTGAAAAAGTGTTATATATCCATGATGAATGCAATGAATTTGTTAGAAGAATTTGTGACGTCCCGATTCATCTGTATGATTGAAATCTTATAACTATGATTTATTTTGCATAATTGCTTGGGATAGAATTGGGGTGTTACAAAGTTGGTATCAGAGCAAAAGGTTGGTCTGACCTTGTCGTTGAGTCGTAGTTGTCTAACAATTGAGTATTGTTATTTAAGTTCTAATCATTGTTTATGTTATAGTGAGAAGTTGAGATGGCTGGAAGGAATGATGCTGCTCTTGTTGCTGCTTTAGAAGCAATGGCTCATGCGATGGAAAATCAGCCGAATGCTGACGGGAATGCTGGATCTCGTAGCTTGGCGACTTTCCAGAGAGAGAATCCACCTACGTTCAAGGGAAAGTATGACCCTGATGGAGAATTGGAACGACTGAAAAAGATTAAGAGAATCTTTCGCGTGATGGACTGCACTACAGGCAGAAGGTTCGTTATGGGACTCGTATGCTAGCAGTCGAGGCGGATGACTGGTGGCTCGAGACTTGTCGGAAGTTAGAAGTTGCAGGTGAGAATGTCACTTGGGTTGTGTTCCGTAGGGAGTTTTTGAGAAAGTATTTTCCTGAAGATGTCTGTAGTAACAAGGAAATTGAGTTCCTTGAGCTGAAGCAAGGAAATCTGTCTATTGTTGAGTATGCAGCCAAGTTTGCTGAGTTGGCCAAGTTTTATCCGCATTACGCTGAGGAAAATGCTGAGTTTTCGAAGTGTATTAAATTTGAGAATGGGTTGCGCCTGGAGATTAAGAAAGCAGTTGGATATCAGAAAATTCGTGTCTTTGCTGATTTGGTTGATAGTTGCAGGATTTATGAGGAAGATAATAATGCTCATTACAAGATTATTAGTGAGAAGAGGGGTAAGCACCCACATAATCATGGTAAGCCTTATGATGCCCCAGCTGGTAAGGGTGAGCAAAGAGTTGCTCATGGTCAGAGGACTAGTGGGGGAGATGCTCTTGCTGGTGTGATTTGCTTTAAGTGTGGGAAACCTGGACACAAGAGTAATGTGTGCACTACTGAAGTGAAGAGGTGTTTCCGTTGTGGCAATAATGGACATGTTGTATCTGAGTGTGAGCACAAGAGTGTGGTTTGTTTCAACTGTAAAGAAGAAGGACACATTGGTAGCTAGTGTCTGAAACCGAAGAGGGCTCAGTCAAGTGGTAAAGTGTTTGCTTTGGTGGAGGATCAGACAGCTGTTGAAGACGGACTTATTAGAGGTACATGTTTCATTAATAGTACTCCTTTAATCATTATTATTGATACTAGTGCTATGCATTGTTTTATTGCTGCTGATTGTGTTGAAAGATTGGGTCTTGTGTTGTCTTCTTTGAATGGAGAAATAGTCTTCGATACTCCAGCCAAGGGGTCGGTGGCTACTTCTTTTGTGTGTGCTAAGTGTCCCTTGTCGATCTTCGATAGAGACTTTGTTGTTGATTTGGTTTGTTTACCGTTAGGAGGTTTGGATGTGATTTTGGGTATGAACTAGTTAGAGCATAATTGTGTTCATATTAACTGTTATGACAAGTCTGTGAAGTTTTCTACTCCTGAAGAAGAGGAAGATGGTTTGTTGTCTGCTAGACAATTGAGGAAGTTGATGCAAGAGGAAGCACAAATGTTTTCGTTGATGGCGTTGCTATTTGTAGAGACTCAAGCTATAATTAAGGAATTGCAAGTGGTGTGTGAATTTCCTGAAGTTTTCCCTGATGAGATTCCTGATGTACCGCCGGAGAGGGAAGTTGAATTTGCAATTGATCTTGTACCTGGTACCAGACCCGTGTCTATGGCACAATACAGGATGTCTGCGTCTGAGTTGTCAGAGTTGAAGAAGCAATTGGAAGAGTTAGTTGAGAAGAAGTTTGTAAGACCAAGTGTATCGCCATGGGGTGCTCCAGTGTTGTTAGTGAAGAAGAAAGATGGAAGTATGAGGCTTTGTGTTGATTATAGATAGATGAATAAGGTGACGATTAAGAACAAGTATCCACTTCCAAGAATAGATGACTTGATGGACCAATTGGTGGATGCTCGTGTGTTTAGTAAGATTGATTTGAGGTCAGGTTACCATCAGATTAAAGAGAAGGATGAAGATATTCAGAAGACGGCTTTCAGAATGCGTTATGGACATTACGAGTATCAAGTGATGCCTTTCGGTGTTACTAATGCGCCGGGAGTATTCATGGAATATATGAATCGTATCTTTCACACTTATTTGGATCGGTTCGTGGTGGTGTTCATTGATGATATTTTGATTTACTCTAAGACTGAAGAAGAGCATGCTGAACATTTTAGAGTATTATTGCAAGTTTTGAAAGAGAAGAAGTTGTATGCAAAGCTATCCAAGTGTGAATTCTGGTTAAAGGAGGTTAGTTTTCTTGGTCATGTGATTTCAGGTAGTGGCATTGCTGTAGATCCATCGAAGGTTGATGCTGTGTTGCAATGGGAAACTCTAAAGTCAGCTATTGAGATTAGAAGCTTATTGGGATTAGCTGGTTATTATAGAAGGTTTATCAAAGGGTTTTCTAAGTTGTCACTTCCGTTTACTAAGTTGACTTGTAAAGGTAGAGCGTTTGTGTGGGATGTTCAGTACGAAGAAATTTTTACGGAATTGAAGAAGAGGTTAACGCCGGCTCCGATTTTGACATTGCATAATCCAGGAGAGCCTTTTGTGGTGTATTGTGATGCTTCTAAGATGGGTTTAGGAGATGTGCTTATGCATAATGGTAAGGTAGTAGCGTATGCGTCGAGGCAGTTGAGGACTCGTGAGAAGAACTATCCTACGCATGATTTAGAGCTTGTTGCTGTTGTTTTTGTGTTGAAGATTTAGAGGAATTATCTTTATGGTTCTAGATTTGAAGTGTTTAGTGACCATAAGAGCTTGAAGTATTTTTTTAATCAGAAAGAGTTGAATATGAGGCAACGAAGATGGTTGGAATTGTTAAAGGATTATGATTTCGATTTGAATTATCATCCATGAAAAGAAAATGTGGTAGCTGATGCGTTGAGTCGAAAGACTTTACATATGTCAGCAATGATGATTAAAGAGTTGGAATTGATTGAGCAGTTCAGAGATATGAGCTTAGCTTGTGAGGTTACTCCATAGAGTGTTATGTTGGGTATGTTGAAGATTAATAATGAATTTTTAGACAGTATCAGAGAAGCTCAAAAGTTGGATGTGAAATTGGTAGATTTGAAGGTTGGGATTGATCAATCTGAGAATAGTGATTTTAAGCTAGATGAGCAAGGTGTGTTAAGATTTCGTAATCAGATTTGTATTCCTGATGATGCCGAGATGAAGAAAGTGATACTTGAAGAGAGCCATAGAAGTAAGTTGAGTATTCATCCATGAGCTACAAAGATGTATCAAGATTTGAAAGGTTTGTTTTAATGGCTTGGGATGAAGAGTGATGTGGCTCGGTTTGTGTATGCATGTTTGACTTGTCAGAAGTCGAAAGTTGAACATCAGAAGCCTGCAGGATTGATGCAACTGTTGGAAGTTCCAGAATGGAAATGGGATAGCATTTCAATGGACTTTGTGACAGGGTTTCCTAATACTTTAAGAGGGCATGATTCGACTTGGGTGATTGTTGATAGGCTTACGAAGTTAGCTCATTTTATTCCGATTAACATCAGTTATCCAGTGTCGAAGTTGGCTGAGATTTATATTAGTGTGATTGTGAAACTGCATGGTGTTCCTTTGTTCATTGTGTCAGATAGAGATCCAAGATTTACTTCTGATTTTTGGAAGAGTTTGCAAGGAGCGTTGGGTTCTAAGTTGAGGTTGAGTTCAGCGTATCATCCTCAGACAGATGGTCAGACTGAACGGACGATTCAATTGTTGGAAGACTTGTTGAGGGCATGTGTTCTTGAGCAGGGAGGTTCGTGGGATACTTATCTTTCGTTGATAGAGTTCACATATAACAACAATTATCATTCCAGTATTGGGATGGCACCTTTTGAGGCATTGTATGGTCGAAGATGTAGAACTCCGTTATGTTGGCATGAATCTGGTGAAAGTGTAATACTTGGACTTAAACTTGTTCGTGAGACTACCAAGAAGGTGAAGTTTATTCGAGAAAAGATGAAAGCTTCACAAAGTAGACATAAGAGTTATCATGACAAGCGAAGGAAAGATCTAGAATTCCAAGCTGGTGATCATGTGTTTTTGAGAGTTACACCTGTGACTGGTGTTGGGAGAGCATTGAAGTCTAAGAAGCTCACTTCTCGTTTTATTGGACCGTATTAGATTTTAGAGATAGTGGGGAATGTTGCTTATAGAGTGGCCTTACCGCCTAATCTTTCGAATTTGCATGATGTGTTTCACGTGTCACAACTTCGGAAGTATAATTCAGATCCATCTCATGTGATTCATATGGACGATGTGCAAGTACGTGATAATCTTACGGTGGAGACGATGCCTGTACGGATCGCGGATCGTGAAATAAAGACTCTGAGGGGAAAAGAGATTGCCTTGGTTAAAGTGGTTTGGCTAGGAGCTGCTGGTGAAAGCATGACTTGGGAATTGGAGAGCAAGATGCGAGACTCCTATCCTGAATTATTTGATTGAGGTGAATTTTCGAGGACGAAAATATTCTAAGTGGGGGAGAGTTGTAACGCCCGTAATTTAATTAATTATTTAATTAAATTATTTTTGGAATATTTATGAAGATGTGTTATAATTAATTGGATTTATTTTATTAAGTGGAGAAATAATATTAGAGATATAATATTATGTGGTGAAATAATATTAGAAGTGTAATATTATTTAATGTGGGCTTATTTTGGGAGAGTAGAAGTAATAAGGGTGTGTGTTGGTTTTAAGCCCAATAAGGAGATAATAGAATAATAGGGTTATTTTATTATTTGTTAGAAGGAATAAAAAGACAAGAAGCTGTTAGAACATAGTTTGATTCTACAACCCTTGGTTAGAGTTTTGATGATAACAAATACAAATAATAAATAAATACAAAGAACAAATATGCACCTTAAAAATATGATTTATGTATGCAGAAGTTCTATTCAAATCAGCATCAGAAGATAAGCCATAAGTGCTACACGCTGAAGCAATCCGAACATACGCTGAAGATTGATGACCAGAATCTGCGCGTAATCAAAGTAAACTCTGATTATGAACAAGAACATATCAAACCAAGTCATCGATATTCTGAAGCGTCATCAACAGTAAGGAGAAAAGATTCTGAAGTGTTACTGAACATTCAAGACAACATCAATTCCAACGGCTTCCTTCAGACAGGATCTTCTCCAAAAGGAAAGTGTGTTAATAACATTAAACATGCTTTATGATCAACATCTTTACACAACCTATATAAACAAGTCAGCTTTCAAAATGAAGCACGCACGTACATACAACGATTTTGCTAGATCACCACTCACGCATATTCAAGCTGCAAGGAATTTCATTCTTTATTCTAAGCTATAAACCTGTGTAATTTATCACAGTTGTCATAAACCATTTTTGTTAGAAAAACAACAACACATATTGTATAATCATATTGAAAAAGAGATCCTTGAGATTAACCGGATTGTGGTTGTACTCAAGAAGACTTTAACAGTTGTTAAAGTAGCTTTTGTAATCTTGTTGAGATTAGTGGATTAAGACCTCTTTGGAGAGAGGCGAAATCACCTTGACGGGTGGACTGAAGTAGTTTGAGATCAAACGAACCAGGATAAAAATACTGTGTCATTAAGCTTTTTAGATCTAAGTTTTCAATTCAACCCCCCCTTCTTGTGTTTTCACATCTTCAATTGGAATCAGAGTGTCTGGTTCTGAGCTTAAATACTTAATTGTGACAGTACAAGATCCAAGCTTCAGAAAAACACTATGGTGGGACCAAGCCAAAACATCAGCAATGACAACAATGAAGACAGGGACATATTCAGTGGTAAACCTCCAGTCTTTGATGGAGAAAACTTTGACTACTGGAAAGACAAAATTGAGAGTTTCTTTCTGGCCCATGATGCTGATATGTGGGACATGGTGACTGATGGATACACGCATCTTGTGGATGGACGTGGTCAGAAGATAGACAACAAAATGATGTATGATCAACAAAAGCGTGAATTCAGAAACCACCACAAGGCCAGAACAATTCTCCTCAGCGCCATCTCATATTGAGAATATGAGAAAAATATCAAACAGAGAAACTGCCAAGAATATGTTTGACTCTCTGAGAATGACGCATGAAGGCAACATTCAAGTCAAAGAAACCAAGGCCCTTGCGCTCATTCAGAAGTATGATGCATTCAAGATGGAAGATAGTGAATCAATAGAAACTATGTTTTCAAGATTTCAGATTCTTGTTGTTGGACTAAAAGTTCTTGACAAAGGGTATTCTACTGCTGATCACGTTAAGAAGATCATCAGAAGCTTGCCCAAACAACGGAGGCCAATGGTCACAACACTTAAGCTAGCCAAATATCTCAACAAAATCTCTCTGGAGGAACTTGTTAGCTCTCTCAGAAGTCACGAGATAGAGCTAGAAGAAGACGAACCTCAAAAGCAAGGTAAGCCATTAGCTTTAAAATCTAACAGAAAATCTGACTCCAAAATTTTGCAGTCTGTGGAAGAAACTTCTGATGGATCCTCATCAGAAGAATATTAATTGTCTCTCCTCTCCAGAAGGGTGAACCAACTGTGGAAGTAGAGACAAAGGAAGTTCAGAAATCCCAGAAGATCAGAGAATCAGAATGAATCCTCCTCCAGATACAGAAAGTCTGAGTCCTCTTCTAGACACCGAAGATCTGAAGGTTCTTCAGGATACAAAAAACCAAACAACAAGGACATCATCTGCTATGAATGTAATGAGCAAGGACACTACAAAAGTGACTGCCCAAAGCTTCAGAAGGAAAAGCCCAAAAAGAAGTTTCTCAAGGAAAAGAAGAAAAGCCTCATGGCTACATGGGATGATTCTGACACATCTGAAGCTGACTCAGAATCAGATGATGAAAGAGCAAACATAGATCTCATGGCAAACGTATCAGAAGATAGTGAAGCTTCTGGTTCAGATTCAGAATCAGATACTGAAGAGTTATTCCCTGACTTTACCATAAACTTTACTAAGGCTGAACTTGCTGAAATCCTAAATGAAATTCTGGAAAGGTATCAGTAGATCAGAGTCAAATTCAGAAACCTGAAAAGGAATCTTGCCTCTGACTCTGAAAAGACTGAGAGTCTCAGATTGGAGAATTCTGAGTTAAGAGAAAAAATTTCAAAATTAGAAAATCATTTGCAAAACTCTCATAAGGAAACAATCTCTGAAACTCCCGACAATGCTGATGAGATCATCAAAGAGTATGATCATAGCTTTCAGAAGTTTCTAGCTAAAATCATAGACAGAAGAAAAATGGCTTCAATGATCTATGGAGTTAGCAGAAATGGAAGAAAAAGGGATAGGATATCAAGGTAAGGTACCTGTGATAGGTGGGAACGAGAACTGACTGTTTTGGAATGCTGGTTCACGTTTGCGTTTGTTTTCGCAAAGTGTCACGGTAAGCAAGAGTTGCCACCTTCTTTTATTTTATCCAACAAGGAAAGGACAAAAGCACAGAAAAATTCCTTTTCGAGATGTTTCTCGGGTTCGGGAGGTAGATTATAGAAAGGGAAGGTGTTAGCACCCTTTCTATCCGTGGTTATCCACGGGCTCTTAGGTACTTGCTCACTATGTTTTCAAAAGGTTTGCTTTTCTTTGTGATTGTGGGTTTTGAAAAGAGTTTTGTTTTTTGAAGAGAGTGTAAGTGCGAAAAGTTTTTGTTTTGTTTTAAAAGGAGCAAGTACTTAAGAACCTCTACCTACTCAAAAAGGAATTAAATTGTGCAAATGTCCTTTAGACAGTGCTATCCCACTATTGAGGAGTAGGTAGCACCGTCGTTGGAGTTTTTCGGGTCAATTCGATTAAGGGATGTGTGGTCACTAAAGCAACGTTAGGACGCCTTAGCGGTAATCCTAATGTCTTAGATCATTTTTCCGAAGGCAACTGTTTCGAGGCAACTTATGATCTTTGGACAAAAGGACGACCTCTAAAATATCCTATACTTAATGACCACGTTCGAGGCAACCAAGTGAGGTGTACCCTAGGAGTGGCATGTGCAAGTGTGTCAATTTTCAGTTATATTATCTTTGTATTTTTAGGTGTTCTACCATTTGTTTTTAGATCTTGTCATACAATCCTAGTTAGCATACATCTAAGCAGTTAATATATGTACAGGAATTTAAAGTGCAGAAATTGTAAATCCTACGCTATTACAAGGCTTCGGGGAATTATTTACATGTCCAAAAATTGGGGGAATAAAAGCAGTAAAGTAAAAGTCTTAATTTAAGCTACCACAAACCAGTAAGCAGTTACAATAAAATAAACGCGCGTAAATCTGAAAAATCCTAAGAATAAGAACTTTTGTTGTTTTATTTTATTTTTTTTGGGAAAATGCTAAATGTTCAATTAAGTCAAATTTAATTAATTAAAAAATACTGATTAAAATTAACTCTAAAACATACTTAATATTTTTTTTTTGCATTTTTTGTTTATGAAAAGGATTGAATTCAAATAAATCCTAAGTCTATTGATTTTAAAATTGAAGAAAATAAGTTAAAATAATTAACTAAATTAAATCCTAATTCTAAGTTATTTATTTTTTATGATTTTTATGTTGATTAAAAAAACAAACTAAAAGAAATAAACAAAAACAAAGTAAACAAAGTACAAATGGACCAGGCAGCAAATCAAGAAAAAATATAATTCTGGAGGCCTGGGTCGAAAGCAGTGTGGGTTGTCTTTCGACCCAGTGAAGAGTCTTAATCGAAGGTGCATGAGGGTGTTCGATCTGGATATGTCATCCTTCGATCTGGAAATCCTGGATCCAGTTCGAAGCTAAGCTGCTAAGCTTCAAAACTCTGAACAGGATCCTGAGAATAATATATTTCCTGCAAGAAACGAAACACATGTTAAAGGTCCAGGGGGGATTTTACCCCCCTGATTCAAATCTCCCCCTTATTCGCGCCTGCTCAATCTAGGTCTGGGTTTGTTTTATCCCGGGATTCGAAGGAGAAACTCAGATTGTACCCAAGCAATGGCACAATCTCATCTCTGCGCTGTAGCTTATATGTAGCACATTAAATCGTTCACAAACAACAGTAATAACATGAATATGCAATCAGAGATTGAAATGAGTTTGAGATTAGATTTATTTACCAAACAGAGGTGCTTTGATCTGTAGTTCTGAGGGCGGAGGTGTTCGCTGGGTGACAACTTTGGCTTGTGCAAGGATTGGGTATGGCTTCCTGGAAGTGCTGATGACTTTTGGCAGCGTATCTCCAAGTTCTCCCTGCTTCTTTTCTCTATTTTTTCTGTATATTTTTCCATTTTTATTTTGCAACACTTGTGATCTCTTTATATAGAGGGGGTGGATGGGACAGGAAGACAAAGGTTTAAATGACCTTGATTATGTGTTTGACAGCCATGAATGAGAATTTGTAACGTTGATTATGTGTTTGAAAGCCATGAATGAGAGTTCGTAACGTTGGCTAAACACATGGGATCTTGTCCCTTTTTGAATTTTGAATGACATGTAACTGGCCTTCGAATGCTCCCTTTCGAATGGGCTGATGGCCTTCTTCGAATGCTCCCTTTCGAATGGGCTGATAGCCTCCTTCAAATGCTTTTCAAAAGCTTCTTCGAATGGACCCTTTGAATGCTTCTTCGAATGGACCTTTTTGGAATTCCAATCGAAGGACACTGTTATAATGCCAATCGAAGTACTTGTTCATAATGCCAATCGAAAGGCTCCTTCAGAATATCAATCGAAGGGTCTTTCAGAATGCCAATCGAAGTGCTTGTCCATGATGCCAATCGAAGTGCTCCTTCAGAATGTCAATCGAAGTGTCTTTCAGAATGCCAATCGAAGTGCTTGTCCATAATTCCAATCGAAAGGCTCCTTCAGAATACCAACCGAAGGGTCTTTCTGAATGTCAATCGAAGGGTCTTTCAGAATGCCAGTCGAAGTGCTTGTCCATAATGCCAATCTAAAGGCTCCTTCAGAATACCAATCGAAGGGTCTTTCTGAATGCCAATCGAAAGGTACTTAAAGCACCACTCAAAAATTTTCTTTTTCCTTAGGCAAGGGTTTCTGGTCAACCATGCAGGGGGAAGACTTTGGAAAACATGAGAGGGCAGATTTTGGGGTACAACAGTTGCCCCTGTTCAATTTTCTTAAACTTGAGGATATAGATTGGCTTTCGAGCCTTTCGTGATCCGAAGGTGGAAGATAATTGAACACTAGAGCGCCCAGAAATTTGCACTCGCATGGTGTAGTATCAGCATTCTGATGTCGGGAATGGGCTTACAAATGCCATTTGGAGATTGTTGGTAGTGTTATACCCCAAAATTTGCCCTCTCATTTCATCAACATTTTCTCATCACAAGACTCATATATTCAAGATCAAGTTAGGGTTTGCTCTGCTCAAGACTCCTCCTTGCACTGTTGACCCAAATTAGGGTTTGAGTTTGCACAAGGATATTTTGACCTAAAATGCCCAATGTGATACGGTGGGAGAACTGACTTGAGGTTTTGCGTTTGTATTCGCAAATGTTGCGGTTAGCAAGAGTCGCCACCGACTTTTTATTTTATCCTAAGGAAAGGTTAAAAAGCACAGCAAAAACCTTTTGAGATGTTTTCTTGGGTTCGGGGAGTAGATTATAGAAAGGGAAGGTATTAGCACCCTTTCTATCCATGGTTATCCATGGGCTCTTAGTTACTTGCTTAGATCACTTGCCTTTTGTTTTCAATTGTTTTAAATGGTGCTTTGTGTGAGTGGGTTTGAAAATATTTTGAAAAGAGGCCAATATGGTGGCAACCTTTGTAATGATCCATGTGGGGATGTATACAAAGATGTATGTCTTTTGAAAAGGTTTTCATTTGTTTTTGAAAGTTGTTTTGAAAGTTATTTTGAAAGTGTAGTGAAGTGTGGTTTTGAAATTAGGCAGGTGTTTTGTTTTGCAAGTTGATTCAAGTAACTAAGAGATTGTCTACTTCTAAATTTCTCAAAAGATCATTGCTATACTTTAACCCTTTTAACAAGTTTGCTCCATCATTGTATTTGGTGGGCAACCTTGTGTTAGGATGTGAAAGGGACAGGCGCGGGTCATCGTTTAGACCATAATTGCAACGGCGTTAAATGTCTTTGGGCAATTTTCTTTAAGGGACTTGATCATTTGTTTTTGTTTGTTTTTGAAAAGTTTTATCGAGGGACTATGATCATTTTTGTTTGTTTTGCCCAAAGAAGTTCAACATGCAATATGGCCCATTTATTTGAGAGGCAACAAGTGGAATACCCTAGGGGGTGCAAGTGTGATTTGTGTCCATTTTCATGCTTGTTTATCTTGTATTAGGTCAAACTATTTTTTATCGTTTTTCGCATACAAACCCTAATTCTAACATGTTATCATTAGAAAGCAATAAAGTGCGAAGTTAAAATTACTAAGCTATTACAAAACCAAATATGGGAAGGGGGGTACAAATGTTCAAATGGGGATATTGACAAGAATTTAAATCTAATTATTACATCATTTGAATATTTGCAATTTAAATAATGTACAAAAATTAACTAAAAATGCAAGATGCACAAAAATGTTTTGTATATGTATGAAAAATATTATTTATGTAAAATAAAAATAAGAAAATAAAAAAAGGTATTATTTTGAGTATTTTAACTTTTAGGGGAAAAACCCTAATTTTAATGAAAATGGATATTAATTGACTTAATATAACTATTCATTCATTATTTATAAAAAATAAAAATAAAATGAAGTATATTATAAAAAAAAAGTATTTTTGTATCAAATATTAAAAATAATAAAATATATACATTTTGGTATTTTTACTCTAAGTATACTAATATATATATATGTATATTTATATTATCTTAAATATATATTATATACCAATAATAATAATAATTAATTTTTTTTTGAAAATAGTATTTTTTATGTAAAATATTTTCAGAGGATAATATAAAATAAAAAATAAAAATAGAAGTGCTCTTACATATTTTTTATATTTTTTCTAGATAATAATATATATGTATATATTATGCATAAATAAAGAAACAAATCAAATAAATATGCCATAAATTCAGAAAATGATGGAAAAAATATTTTTAACTTTTTAATGCCATGAGAAAAAATAAACAAAGTCAACCAAAAAAGAAAAGGTCAAAAATGTTAAAAAATGAACAAATAGGCTCAGGGGGGTGTGAATCAAAAAAGATGGTGTGAAAAGCAAAATAACACAGGCCCAGCCCACTCCACTCCTTCTTCAACCTCCAGCACAGATATTTGAAAAAACGCGCGCCCCTGTTCTTCAATGTCTAACTCCTGATTCTTGGCTTTTCAGCAAAAACTCATAACACAACAAATGTTCAGCATGAAGAGACGGTTCTAACCATATAAAGAACTTGACCTATCTCTCTAAGATGAGGGAGAATTTCTCCTCCCCCAAATCCTAACCTAATTTTTCTACCATTTTCAAACTCCAAATTCTCTCTACTCAGGCAAAAGAAATGAAATGTAAAGATATGTACGTGTTCAGGGCTATGAGTAGGACCTTGTTTCTTCACAAACTTAAGACTAAAGATGCATGATAAGAGAGATACGAGTTCAAAGTTTTACCTGTGCAGTTGAACTTCTATATGGAGAATGAGGGACTTTCAGTGCAATGTAATGATTGGAAAAGCTTCCTTGAGGTCCAGGGATGCTTTTTCAATGCTTACTTTGTCTTGAACCTTCTTGTATCAAGCTGTAGAACTTCAACTGCAAAAGGAGAAATCAAAAATGGTGGAAACTGTTAGAGTGATTACAGGTCAGGTTTTAGGCCATGGTTAGCTTGCATATGTTGTAAGGAAGGTGTATGAATTGTTTTTGGTGAGAATGCTCGAGGGAAGTGGGAGTTTGCACTCAATCTGTAGGGGTTCCCCTGTTTGTGCAGTTTCAAGGTGATTTTGAGATGGAAGATGCTTGAGAGGTTCAGGACTCGTGCCAAAGCTTGGATATGGTCTATGGAATATGTTTGATAACTTTTTTCTTGTGTCCTTTTGCTGAAGAGAGAGTTGGCATAAGTTATGGACCTTTCTTCACACTTAAGCTACAAAATGTAACTTGGCTCCCTAGGTCAGTACAGGCCCTCCCACTATGCTGCTATCCCTTGCCTTGATCAGTGCAATTTGCTCACAAACTTGTGCCAAGAAGATCTTGATTGTACCACTTGGATTGCAAACTTGACATAAAGTTCTTCTTTTCAAGAATGGAAATAGTGCTTTTTCTAGTTTAGGCTTAATTCCTTGTGTAATGACCAAAGGCTTAGAATAACAACTTGGTTCAATGGTTTTGCATTAAATTAAGGAGTGTAATTTGGTTTAAAGACCTGTAAAGTAGCACAAACTATGCTGAGTTCAAATTTGCAAAGTTTATGAACATGTTTTGATGAAGAACAAAAGTGAATTTTTGCCAACTTGTGAAATTCGAATCTCTCAAGTTATGAGGTTGTTTGATGAGTTCTTGGACATTTTGGAAAGCTTGGAATGTGTACTACAATCCATCTTTGAAATGCAAATCAAAATTCCAAGTGGAAGGGTATGAAAAGTGGCCTTGAAGTGGGGTAGAAAACCTTGTCAAAATAGGTTAAAATTTCACTAAGTTAAAAATGGTTTAGTGCCCTTATTCAAAAAATTATAACTTGAGATACAAGCTTCAAATGAGAAAACTTTGTGAATCAAAGTTGTAGATTATGCAACAAGCTACAACTTTCATGTTTTGACTTTTGTTTGAATCCAAATGGATCATGGTGAAAAGATGGGGCAAAGTTGGGAAAAAATTAGGGTTTTTCATAACTTAGAAAAATTCTAAGTTATGAAAAATTCCATTTTCAAACCCTAATTTGCATTTTGTGATTTCTTGGTGAACAAGTTTCAAGATTTGGCAAGTTTTGATGGAAAATGAATCTTGACTCTTGATTTTGACCAAAAAGTCAAAGTTTGACTTTTCAGTATACAGTCAAAATTGATCAATTGACTGGGAAATTCAACTGTCAATCTTGTGTACTTGGGATCTTTTGAGCTTGATGAATGTGTCAAGACCATTTCATTGAGTCCTTGAGGCTATATGTGAGCTTGGTTTGCCATTGGCTAGGTCAAACAGTCAAAATTGCCTTTGTGCAGTCAAAACCCTAAAAATGACCATTTTGCCCTTTTGGTGATCTGATCAAATTTCTTGTGGAATGGTGATCCAAACTTGATCAAATGGTTCATGTGAGTTCATAATGTTGATGTGGATCAAATTTCATGAGGTTTGACTGTCAATTGGCCACAGTTGACTTTTTCCCCAATACAGCTGATTTCTAGGTCAACTGTCCAATTGACTGGGCAAAACTTGGAATCAAAACTTGAAACTTGGCATGGGTAAACTTGGGGGTCCAATATGAAGCATGAAAGTCATCTTAGGCATTCTAGGTCAAAACATCCTTGTTCAAACACAAACCCTAATTTGAGTCCACAGTGCAAGGAGAAGTCTTGAGCAGAGGAAAACCCTAACTGGATCTTCAAAGGTCTTGTGATGAGAAAATGTTGAGGAAATGGGAGGGCAAATTTTGGGGTACAACACCCAAGATGACTTTCATGCTTCATGTTTGACTCACAAGTTTATCCATACCAAGTTTCAAGCCTTGATTCCAATTTTTGCCCAGTCAATTGGACAGTTGACCTAAAATCAACTGTATTGGGGAAAAAAGTCAACTGTGGCCAATTGACAGTCAAACCTCATGAAATTTGACCCACATCAACATAGTGAACTCATATGAACAATTTGGTCAAGTTTGGATCACAATTCCACAAGAAATTTGATCAGATCACCAAAAGGGCAAAATGGTCATTTTTAGGGTTTTGACTGCACAAAGGCAATTTTTGACTGTTTGACCTAACCAATGGCAAATCAAGCTCACACATGGACTCAAGGACTCAATGGCATTGTCTTTACCCATTCAACAAGTTCAAAAGATCTCAAATACACAGGATTGACAGATGAATTTTCAAGTCAACTGATCAAATTTGACTGTACACTGAAAAGTCAAACTTTGACTTTTTGGTCAAAATCAAGTGCCAAGGTTCATTTTTCATCAAGACATGTCAAATTATGAAACTTGTTCATCAAGAAACCCAAAATTGCAAATTAGGGTTTAAAATGAGAAAATTTCATAACTTAGAATTTTTCTAAGTTATGAAACTTCCTTATTTTTCCTAACTTTGTCCCATTTTTTCACCAAGATGAAAATAGATTCAAACAAAACTTGAAACATGAAAGTTGTAGTCCATGGAAAAATCTACAACTTTGATTCACAAAGTTTCCTCAAAGGAAGCTTGTATCTCAAGTTAGGAGTTTTGGAATAAGGGTGCAAAACATTTTTAACTTAGAAATTTTTTGACCTATTCTAGGCAGGATTTTTGTCCAACTTCTTGGCCATTTTTCACATGGTTCCACTTGGAGTTTCAATTTGCATTACAAATATGGATTGTAGTACATATTCCAAGCTTTCCAAATTCTCCAAGAACTTCCTAAACACCCTTGTGGTTAGGGAGAATCGAATTTGCAAAGTTGGGCAAAATTCACTTTTGTTCATAACCAAATACATGTTCATACAAGTCTCATTTTCAAATCAGCATGCTTAGTACTTGCTTTCAGGCCTCTAAACCAAGTTTGCACTCCATAATTAAATGCCTAACCATTGTGTTCAAGCATTGTTTTGTGCATTTGGTCATTACACATAGAATTATCCCTTAAGTAGAAAAAGCAAACTTGCCATTTTTGAAAAGTAGTGCTTTATGTCAAATACCAAATCCAAGAGGCATAGGGCCAGATCTTTGAGGCCAGATAGAGTCTACAAATTTATGTTACCAAGAGTAAGATATGCAGCATACATAGAGGGTGGTACAGGCCTGCATTGAAACTTACACTATCCTTGCTTACATTTGAAGAAAGCTTGCAAACTGAAGCCAATCTCCCATTCCTGTCAACACAGCCTAACACAAACCTTTCAAACATCTTTCATACACCCAAGCAAGCCTAAGGCACGAATCAACCACCCCTCAAACCTCCTCATACATCAAAACACCAACTTGCTGCAAAAACAGGGCATCTGTTGCAGTTTGACTTCCACAATCCATTCCACTCGTGCACTTTGGCTAAAACTAGTTCAAATACATTCCATATCATCCATTGGAACTATCCCAAGCCCTAAATACAAACTGTAACATCCCTAACCTCTGTTGCCATTTTCACTTTTCAGTTTTTCAGGTGAACTTCCATAGCACGATTCAGAGAGTTTCAAAGCAAGCTAGGTACTTGGGAAGCATCCTTGGACTTCAGGCAAGCTGTACAAAAGCTCAAACTCCATTGAAGTTGTCCACATTGTTGTACACGACTCAAGCTGAAACAGGTAAAACCATGAACTTCTATCTCTCAATCTAGGAAGAGTTAGGCTTAAGTTTGTGAATGAAACATGCTCTACTCATAGCCCTGAAGCCATCCATGTATTTACTTTTCATTTATATTAAGCATGCTGTGAGAATTTTGGCCATGAACATTAAAGAAAAATTAGGTCAGAAATTGGGGATGAAGAAATTCTCCTTGGATTCTTAGAGTTAGGTCAAGTATTTTATATGTCTGAATTCGTCTCTTGATGCTCTATAATATTGGTGTTATGAGTTTTGCATGAAAGTTCAGGAATCATGAGTTAAGAAACGCGCGTTTTTGCTTGTTCAAACAATGCTGAAGGTTGAAGATGACTGGCTTGGGCTGAGCCTGAGTCAGTCTTGCTCTTTGCATCCCTTTTCCAATTTACACCCCCCTAGCCCATTGTGTGAAATATTTATCATTTTTTACTTTTTAGTTTTGATTCTGATTTTATATTTTTATTCAAACATGAAAAAACACTAAAAATATTTTTCCTTACTTTTTTGCATTTTAGTTGACATTTATTTGTTTTATTTAGTATATATATATGTAAATAATATAAAAACCTTTTATTTAAAACCCTAAAAATAATACAAAAATAAATATTTTTCAGTTATTATTTTTTACATTTTTTGAAAACATCTTCTAAAAAATACTTTTTTTCGAAAATAATTAATATTTTATTTTTGTATATATTTAGTATATTTAATATATAAATATAAATACTTGTATATTTTATTAGAATATTTAGGATAAAAATATGAAAATAATACATTTTATTTTTATTAATATTTGACATCAAAAATACTTTTTACAATATACTTCTTATTTTTTGTATATAATTAACAAATATTGTATATAATTAATAAATAAACACTATTTATTCAAAAACTAGGGTTTTGCCCTAAATAACAAAAATATTCAAAATTTGACCTTTTTTATTTTTTGTTTATATTTCACATTGAAAAATACTTTTACATATATAAAAAATCATTTTTGTGCATAGTACATTTTGCATATTTATTGTATTTACTTTACATTGTACAATTAAATATTTGTATATTCGATATGGATGTATTAGTTTAGATTTAATTTCTTGTCAAATATCCCCCCATTCAAACATTTGTACCCCCATCCCCATAATCATGTTGTAATAATTTAGGACATTAAATTTCCGCATTTAAAAGCTTTCAAATTATGCCATGATAGACCTAGGGTTTGTATGCAAATCAAATAACAAATGGCTTGGCTAATACAAAGATAAAAATAATGAAAATGGACAACACAATGCACACTTGCACCCCTAGGGTTACTCCACTTGTTGCCTTAAAAAATGGGCCATGTTGCATGTTGAGTGTCTTTGGCAAAACAAAAACAAATCAAATGATCATAGTCCCTCGATGACGCTTTCTCAAGTTGCCTAAAAAATGATCAAGTCCCTTAAAGAAAAATTGCCAAAGACACTTGGCACTATTGCATTCATGGTCTAAATGATGACCCGCGCCTGTCCCGTTAACATCCTAACACAAGGTTGTTCACCAAATACAATGGTGAAACAACACTGTTAAAAGGGTTAAAACATGAGAAAGATCTTTGAGAAATTTAGGGTAGATAGCTCTTGGTTACTTGACCAACTTGCAAAACAAATCCTTGCCATTTTTCAAAACACACATCATAACACAACTTCAAAACAAACTTTCAAAAACATTGAAACATCTTTTCAAAAAGACAAACACCTTTCTAAAACATTCGAGTAAAGAATTGTTACAATGGTTGCCTAGACAAGGCATCTTTTTCAAAACATTTTCAAAACCACACACACAAAGCACCATTTTAAACAATTGAAAAGCAAAGGCAAGTGATCTAAGAAAGTAACTAAGATCCCATGGATAACCATGGATAGAAAGGGTGCTAATACCTTCCCTTTCTATAATCTACTCCCCGAACCCAAGAAAACATCTCAAAGGTTTTTCCTGTGCTTTTTAACCTTTCCTTAGGATAAAATAAAAAGTCGGTGGCGACTCTTGCTAAACCGAAACATTTGCGAAAACAAACGCAAAACCTCAAGTCAGTTCTCCCACCGTATCACAGAACTGGCGACTCTGCTGGGGAAATTTTTAAAAGTGGAGTAAACTTAGGGCTTAGATCACCTTTTTCATGACTAATTGCTTGTTTTGATAGCTTTACATTTTGGTTCTCTTGTTTGGGTTTGAAATCCTACACCCGGATTTGGGGAAACATTCATAGATAGCAATACATTGTGGAAACTGTGCGGGGTATACTGACACGGTTGAAGCAATAGCTATATTAGTGCGACATATTTGTGAGTACCGGTAACCCTTGAGTTCAATCAAGGAGAGTACGGGGCCGCTGAGTGATGTCACTAAGCACTAATGACCTAGAACCTTACTCGACCATCTTGGCCTTTTATTAGGGGTAGTGAGATGACCGGCTTTGGTGCAGTCCGAAGTTGGTAGATACTCGATACTACACTCATTGAGGGTTGTTTTCTTGGAATATTTTGGTCGCTAGTTAAGTGGCTAAACCAAAACAATGAACACAAAAAACAATCCAATGATATTGAGCTCCTTAGAACCCGGTTACTATTTATAGGACAGGTTTTTAAGCCAACTACACTCAAGAGGGTACTTACCTATGAAACCCCATGCAAGCCTGAAACTAGGGTTTGGTGTGATTTGCTTGTACATATGTTTGTGCATACATCATGAACATCATAAAGCATCATATGCATCCACTAACCAATTCAAGGGTTTGGATCTTCATCTTTGTTCTTGTTTTGTAGGTCATGGAAATTCTTCGCAGGAAAACTATCCAAGTCAACCTTGTGAGAATCTCTCCTCAACTCAAGGAGCTTACATCCAGAATTCCAGAAAGCTCTCTCTTTAGTGAAAGACATGGTAGACTGCTCAGCCTAGTCAACACCAACATTGAAGAAGACATGGTGAAAGTGTTATTCCAATTCTTTGACCCCCTTCACCACTGTTTCACATTCCCCGACTACCAATTGGTGCCTACTTTGGAGGAATTTTCTCAACTCCTGAGAATTCCTATTCTTAATCAACTACCCTACAACGGTACGGAAAAAGAACGAAAGCCTGAAGATGTTGCTCAAGCACTACACTTGCAATCATCTGACATCAAGGGGCATTGGGAAACTAGAAGTGGTGTCAAAGGCTTCTTGGCAAAGTTCTTGTTTGAGAAGGCACAAGAGTGTTGGAATTCTTTGGATCTACAAGCCTTTGAAGAAATTGTGGCACTCCTCATTTATGGGTTGGTCTTGTTCCCAAATCCTGACCAACTTATAGATGTGAATGTTGTTAAGATCTTCATGTCCAGGAATCCCATACCTACATTGCTTGGGGACATCCTCCACTCATTTTACACACGAACAATGAGGAAGAGAGGTGTTCTCATGTGTTGTACTCCTCTCCTTGCAAGGTGGTTTATTTCTCACCTTCCACAATCTGTTTTGAAGAATGAGCAAGGCTTAAGGTGGTCACAACAATTGATGACCCTCACACATTCTGATGTACATTGGTGTTCTCGGTCCAGAGAAAATGTTATCATCGTCGATCATTGTGGTGAGTTCCCTAATGTTCCATTACTTGGCATTAGGGGAGGCATTACCTACAACCCTTGTCTAGCTTTAAGACAATTTGGATATGCACGGAGGGATGGCCCTCATGACATGCTGATTCCTGACCTGGTGTTTGACTTCGACAACGATGCGCAAGGACTTCGCCAAAGATTCATCAGAGCTTGGAGGATGCCTAACAAGGTAGATAGAAAGACACTGGGGCACAAGAACTCCATCCCTCTTGAGCCTTATCTCAAGTGGGTACGAACCCGCGCCCAGAGTCTTATGATGCCTTACCCTCATATTCTCCCTTTTATTAAAGAGCCTGTTAAGGAAGGAGAGGTTCCATACACCGTCCTACATCCTGACATGCCAACACCATGGGAGGAAATGCTGAAGAGTTGGATCCAACTCAAGGAAGAAAGGGATACTTTTGAAGCCAGCTTCTACGCCAGTGAGAAGAAGGTTTTGGAGCTTACCCGCCGACTTCACGAGGAGGAGACCCTCAACACTTACATCGCACCAAAGAGGATGCGCAACGTCTTTTTACCTTAAGAAGTTTTTGTAATATTTGGCCCATGGGGCATTTATGTACTGACAAAATTTCTTCTTATTAATATGACGTGTGTTATTTTTGTTTGCAACAATTTTGAATTTCTAAATCCTTGAATGCATTGCATGAATAAACATATCATTCATCATATGCATAAACAGGTCTTCACACCATGTTTCCTTATCTTTCTGCTGTTTATTTCAGTAAGATGGATATTGAGCAGACGGTCAGAGATCTGCAGTCACAAAACTCGCAGTTTCAACAGCTCCTTATGACCTTGGCAAAGGGTCAGGAGGATCTTAAAGCACTGTTAGGGAACAAAGAGCAAGAAAAAGGAAAAAAGAAGAAGAAAAGAGTTGGGGTAGCTACACTGGGAAGAAGATTTGAGAATAAAGCTAGGAGAGTTCTTGAATTCCCCTCCACATCTGATGAGGGGACCGGAAAGGGAAAAGGGGCTGCATTACCTTCTGAGTCGGAAGCTGAAGAAGAAGAGGTTGAGGAAGATGAAGATTATTCAGAGCAGCAATACCCGCCAGCGGACGACAAATACAAAAACCTGGAGGATAGACTGACAGCTATGCAGCTGCAAAGGGTTCCTGGGTTAGATTTTGAAGAATTGGGATTGATTGCTGGGATTGTGATCCCTCCAAAGTTTAAGGTGCCAATTTTTGTAAAATATGACGGGTTGTCTTGCCCGAAGATGCACCTGAGGTCATATGTCAGAAGAATTCAACCTCATACATCCGACAGAAATCTTTGGGTACACTTCTTTCAGGACAGCTTGTCCGGTACACAGCTAGACTGGTTTTACCAGCTTGAGAGGTCAGAAGTGCATAACTGGGAAGACTTGGCAGCTGCCTTTTATCGCCAATATCAATATAACACCGACTTGGCGCTGACCCGTACTCAGCTACAAAGTATGGGGATGGCCTCAAATGATGGATTCAAAGAATACGCCCAGATATGGCGCGACTTGTCCGAAAGAGTGCAGCCACCGCTTTCAGATAGGGAGCTAGTCGATATGTTCTTGGGGACCCTATCTGGCCCTTTCTTCAACCATTTGATCGGGAGCTCTTCCGCAGGGTTTACTGAATTGATTCTGACTGGCGAGCGGGTGGAAGCTGGTATTAAGAGTGGGAAGATTCAAAGGGACGCCTCTGCCTCCACAACTGTTAAGAAACCATTCTCGGCCAAGAAGGAGGCAGCTGTTGTGTACTCTCAAAAAGGATTGGGGAGAACTGAGCGCCGGCCGACTGTAGGGGCCGTGATGATTCAAAATTCATCAAATGATCAGCCTCGTAACAATCAGTCCAGACCTAAGCAGCAATGGGGAGAACGGCCACAATGGCAGTTCACCCGCATCAATATGACGCCCGCACAAGTTCTTCCCCATTTGTTGAAACTAAATCTCACCAATATCAAAGAGGCACCAAAAAATGTGAATACAACTTCCCCACATTATCATCCCAATGCTAAATGTGCCTATCATTCTGACAGCGTCGGGCATGACACCAACGATTGCTGGGTGCTTAAGCATAAAATTCAAGATTTGATAGATGCAAAGGAGGTTGAGTTCGATGCCCCCGAGAAACCAAATGTAATATCCGCCCCAATGCCAAAGCATGGTCGCAATGTCCATGCTGTTGAAGAAGATCTGTATGTTTCTGATGTTGATGATCTGGTAACTCCACTACTAACAATCAAGCTGAATTTGTTAAAGACTGGGATTTTCCCAAGATGTAAAGAAGATTGCTACCTCTGTTACTCCCTACCAATCGACTGTCCATTGCTGAAGATAGGCATCCAACGCCTAATGGACAACCAACAAATTCTTTTCGAAAAGATTCCTGTTACTCCAACTCTTATCAAAGATGTTTCAATAATCACCATTTCCGCCAATCTTTCCAAGGTCCCCAAAAGGCCTGTTAAGATTACATCAGTTCCGAAGTTTGCACCTCTGAAAATAACCATGCCTGGGCCCGTCCCCTACAAATCTGACAAATTGATACCATGGAATTATGGTGGAGAAATCTACTACCACGGTGTTAAACAAATTGAGATAACTGAAGAGAGCTCTGACGAAGAAAATGCCGACATTGGAAACATTGCCGGTACGAGCAAGATTACCCGAAGTGGGAGAATTTTCTCTCCAGAGATTGCCCCTCCAAAGGCAATCTTTGGACCCTCAGCTACTGCCAAAGTTACTCCTGCACCGATAAAACTATCTGCAAGAACCCCGTTGATTGAAGAAGTCGTTACTCCTGTGGTTGTCCCTCCTACTTCTGCTGATAAGGGAAAGGGATCCAAGAAGAGCTCTTCAGGACGAGAGCTCAACCCTTGGTCATCCCTGAAACCTCTAAGAAAGAAATGGAAGAGATTCTGAAAATAATAAAGAAAAGTGATTATGACGTTGTAGAACAACTGGGGCAAACCCCCTCGAAAATATCCATGTTAGCATTGCTGCTTTGTTCGGAGGCTCATGCCAAAGCCTTGATAAGGTTTTTAAAGACAACCCATGTACCCCAAGAAACCTCAGCCGATCAATTCCAAGATTGTGTAGCCAGCCTTACTACCGACAACGGTCTGGGTTTCTCTGATGCTGACCTGACTCCGAAAGGAAGAAAGCACAATGACGCATTGCATGTTTCAGTTGAATGCCGAGGAACCACTCTCGCCCATGTCTTGGTCGACACTGGTTCTTCCCTAAATGTGCTGCTGTTGTACCCCAAAATTTGCCCTCCCATATTCTTCAAGATTTGTCAAGATCAAGCTTCAAAATCTCTCAAAGGTTGCACAGTCCAATTGCCTCCTAACACAGTCAAAATTAGGGTTTTGGTTCTGGCAAAGAAGTTGAAGTTTTCAAGGGTCTAAACAAGTCCCACATGCCTATATACATTGTCAAGCATCCATATGCCAAGTTTCAAGACTCACAGCATCAAATTGCACAGTCAAAAACCCTAAATGCTTCACAGTCAACTGCAGGGGCAAAATGGTCATTTGACAGTCAAAAGTCAAAAAATTTGGTCAACATCTTATTTTGAAGCCACAAACATCATTTGATCAATTCTTGATCATGATTCTCAAAGCATGGCTCAAAAAGTCTCAAGATGCAAAAGTTTCTATTTTTGGACAGTTGAAAAAGTCAACTGCAAATTGACCAGGGCATAACTTCTTCATGGTTTATCAGAAAAATCCCATCCAAAGCTCATCTTGAAGAGAATGACATTTCCTACAACTCATCTTCACACTTCAAGTATAAGAAATGCTCTCACAAAAAGTTATCAATTTCAACATTATAGGTCATTTTCAAAAGTCAACAAAAAGGCACTTTAAGTCAAAGACCATAACTTGAAATTGGTGAATCAAAATGACATGGGACCAAAGACATTGGTTAGAGGACTTCAATACCTTTCCAAAATGTCCAAGAACATGATCAAAGCTTCAAAATTGAGCAAGATATGCCTTGTAGAAGTTGGGAAATTTTTGGGAATTTTGAAAAGTCAACTTTGCACAAAAGGCTTCAAAAATGCTAATGGGCCTCAATTTCTTTCACGAATCATTACCCAAAGGCTATGCACGACCCACTAAGCTCAAAGGGAGTTATTTTCTCATTTTTAATTAATTATTTGAATTTTTATTGTCATTAATTCATTTAATTAAATTTAAATATAAGAAAAATACTAAATCAATGGTTTTAAATCTTTTTATGCAGCAAATATCCTCCTCACATGTAAGAGATTTCGTGCACCTTCTCAAGGGGACAAAATCATCTAAATTTGGCAAGTTTCCATGGCAAAAAGATTTGAAAAAAGATGTAACAAAATCAAATATTGAATCATTAAATTAATGGACTTTGGGCTGGTTTTTTAACCTAATTCCATCCACATACATAGGCAAGACTGAAACCTAAGGCATTAGACACAGAAGTTGCGCTGAAAACCAAGAACAACATTGCAATTTTTGCCAAAAACCTTGAAACTGTTTTCATATCTAGAGCACAATTCAAAGCTCCAAACGCATTCCAACACATTGCCAAGGGATCCAGGAAGCTTTTGCAATCGAAACCAAGTCTCCAGACCTCCAGAAGTGGTAGAACGACATCACACTTTTCATAAAAATTTTCATAACCGTGTTTCACTTTTCATGCATTATTCATGTTTTTTAATGGTTGATTTACACTAATATGGATGTTATGAAGCTATTGGTGCCCTTTAATTGAACTAACAGTGCCCGTATCAAGAGTTGCCATTAACGTTCCCTAGGGTTTCAGAGCTCCAATTTTAGGGGTTTCTGTATATGGAAAAATTGGCCATTCAAACTGGTACCATTGAATTCGTGACATGAAGACGAATCATTTGATTACCTCGCGCCCTTTTTATGTTTACCTATGTGCTAATCGCTATTTTCTGGCATGTGTTTTTGTGGGGGTTTAAAACCCCCTCTATTTGCTTATGTTACAGGTAAAAATATGAAGAAGATGCTAGCGTGTCTGAAGCTGGTTGGTTAGTTTGAACATTGGCGCGTTTTTTGAGTGCTTCAGCATAATGATGTTTATTACATACATTATTTGTGCTTCATTATTTTAACAAAGAAACGCGTTAGTTCAACTGGTTGTTGAGTTGTCATGTAGGTATTGGGACCTGGGTTCGATTCCCAGGTCCCCCCATATTATTCATAATTTTGGTTATAGCGTGTTCCTATGCGATTCCTCTCCAGTGGTCCACCATATGCGCATATGCTTGTGCCTGCCAAGTGTCCAGGAGCTTCAATCTGATGGCCAGAACGTGAAGATCACCATGCACCTGGGTCAACCACTCCACATGCAAGCATAGAAAGTCAAAAGGGCTTGGAATTCAGTGGGCCTAAATGCTTCAAAAAACCTCCCTTTGGGTCCAGACACCCCCATGGTTTGCTCAATTTTTAACTTTTCTTTGTTTTTCCTTTTATTCTTTTAATTGTTTTTTTAATTGTTTTCTTTTAATTCCATAAAATAATTTTCATAATAAATATAGAATACAGAAAAATAAAAAAAAAAGTGTTTATTTTGTTAATATTAATTTCACTATTATTTTGTAAATAAACTTTAATAATCATTTTGGTTTAATTTAGGGTTTTCAATTTTAATCTTTTCTTAAATAACTAAAATATGTAGAAATTAGGGTTTTTAGCATTTTTATCCTTTTTCTTAATAAATAATTTTTTTTCTTCTTATTATCATTATTATTAATTACTAATTTATTTTGTAAATATCCATGTAATTAATTAATTAGTGTAAATTTGGTTAAACTTGAATATTTTTCATGAATAATTAAAAATAATTTAGAACTAGGGTTTCATTTAACTTATAATTTTAATTAATTTTCTTTATTCTCATTAAATACAAAAAACATAAAAAACAATTTCTTTTCTTAATTAAATAATTAATTAGCTTTTTAATTTCATTTAATTTCTCAAAAGGGTCCAACGCCCTCGAATGTTCTATCTTTATTCTTTTCGCGCGTTTATTTTATTTTCCTTTGCAAATATTATGTAATTGCTCAAGCCTTGTAATAGTAATTAGGAATTTATTTATTTTACGCATCTTTTATTAAAACGGGTCTTTGTTAATTTGGCGATGTATAGACCCGCGCCTTGTAATAGCGTAGGACTTTACTTTCCGCATTTAAATTGCCGCACTCCTTAAACTATTAAACTTTGCATGAAAGAATGAATGGCCTAAATTAAAAACAATGCGTAGCTCACCAAAGGCATGATCAAAGACAAATATTAAACTGAACATAACACACGAATTCACACACCACTCTTAGGGTACGCTTCACTGTTGCCTTGCCTTCGAAACGTGGTCGTCGAGTATAGGACGTTTTAGTAAGTCCTTATGTCCATGATCTATGGCATAGGGGTAGCTTCTAAGGTGTCCTACTGTTGCTCTGGTGACCACACTGTCTCTAACAAACGAATTGACCCGAACACCTCCAACGGTGGTGCTACCTACCTCTCAATGGTGGGATGGCACTACCTTAAGGACATTTACACAGCCTAATTCCTTAGGGTAGGTAGATGACTCGCACATACTTGCTCTATTTCAAAAAAAACAAATCAAAAACTCTTTTCACACCGACACTTTCAAAAAAGGCTTTCAAAACAATTTTTCAAACACTCTTGAGGACTGATACAAGAGTCGATCTGAAATCTTTAAACGAAACTTTTTCAAACCCACTCGCACTTTGAAAAGCAAACACTTTTGAAAACACAAATGAGCAAGTATCTAAGAGCCCATGGATAACCATGGATAGAAAGGGTGCTAACACATTCCCTTTCTATAAATCTACCTCCCGAACCGAGAAACTATCTCATAAGGAATTTTGCTGTGCTTTTGTCCTGTCCATGTTGGAGAAAATAAAAGACGGTGGCGACTCTTGCTTCCGCGACATTTCGTGAACCAGCGTTAAACAGTCAGTTCCAGATCCATCGATCACAGAACTGGCGACTCTGCTGGGGACCTTATAAAGTGAGGTGTACCTTAGGACTAAGATTACTTGTGTTTTCAATTGTTGTGCTTGTTTGCTTTATTATTATAGGCTGCATCGGAGTTACGTAGATCCTAACCCGGATTTGGGGATACCCTGTTAGGTAGCATAAGCTGTGAGGGACCTGTCCGGCGTAGACCGACACGGGTGAAACAGTGGCTACGTTGGTGTGGCACCTTGGTCTATACCGATATCCCTTGTGTCGCAACGAGGAGAATATGGGTCTTCTGAGGAGTCATTAAGCACCAACCGACCTTAGAACCTTAAATGACCCAACTTGGCCAATAGAACAGTAGCAGTATGCTACGCCCATTGAGGCTAAACTCTCGTGATGGTTCTGGCCGCAAGAAAAGATTGCGATGCTGGAGTTATGACCGATTGAGGGTAGTCAGTGATATTGGGATCCTCTAGAACCCGGTTACTTCTGATAGGACAGGTCTGAACCAACAAACTGAAAGAGGGTAATACCTAGACCCCATGCTGGCCTAAACTCTAAGGGCTTGTCTTGTGTGACTTGTGTGCCTTATCATGTTTGCCTTTGTGAATATTTGTGGTGTGCTTTATCATAACATCATGCCATTATAAACATTGCATGCATCCTGCATAAGGACTGACCATTTCAAAGACAAGAGGGTTTCACCTTTGCTCTGTTTTGTAGGACACCATGATGCCTATGCGAAGGAACATTATCCGGTTCAATTTTGTTCACCCACCTGAGCTGCTTGAAGAGTTGGTTAGCAGAATTCCAAATACTACTTCCTTCATCCAGAGGCATGGTTCTCTTCTCAGTTTAGTCACGGCAAAGTGGGACCAACAACTGATGAGTGTCCTGACCCAGTTCTATGACCCTCTGTACAAGTGCTTCACCTTTCAAGACTTCCAGCTGGTCCCTACCCTGGAAGAGTTCTCTTATTTGCTTGGCATCCCTATCTTGGATCAGACTCCCTACACTGGTTGGGAAAAGACCCTTAGGCTTGAGGAGATTGCTGCAGCTCTTCCTTTGACCCACAAAGAAGTAATGGACAACTGGGTGATTAGAAGCAAAGTTAAGGGTTTCTTGGCCAAATTTCTGGTTGGTAAGGCTAACAGTTTCTGGGATGACTTGGACTTTAGGGCGTATGAAGACATTATGGCTCTCTTAATCTATGGTCTAGTCTTGTTTCCTAATCCTGATAACTTCATCAACGTCACTGCCATAAGGATCTTCATGTCTCGGAACCCTGTGCCCACTCTCTTGGGTGATATTCTGCAACAACTTTATACTCGTACTGCCCGAAGACGAGGAACTCTGTGGTGTTACATCCCTTTGTTAGTGAGGTGGTTTATTTCGCACCTCCCTAAGTTCGTGCTGAAGAACAAAGAAGGAAGAGGTTGGGCTCATAGGTTAATGTCTCTCACTAATAAGGACATCATTTGGACTCTCAGAGGTTTGGATGAGGTAGCCGTTATTGACCGTTGCGGAGAATATCCTAATGTTCCTCTGATTGGTACCCAAGGAGGAATCTCTTATAATCCATATCTAGCTCTCCGTCAGTTTGGAAGAGCCAGAAGAGCAGGGCCTCATGAGATGTTGGTACCTCACATCAGTTTTGAGTTTCAGGTGGATAGTGACGAGCTGCGTCGTAGGTTCATCAAGGCTTGGGACAGAATTCACAAAGCTGACCCACAAGAGTTAGGACCAAAGACTTCTCTACCTATGGAAGCCTACTACAAATGGGTCCGCATCCGTTCTCAGAAGTTAGGTATGCCATACGAAGCTGTCAGACCCGTCATTCTTGAATATCCTGATAGAGATGGGGCTCCTCCAACTGTTCTCCCTCCTCAGATACCTACTGATTATGATACACTAAAGAGGTCTTGGGCGCAACTGCGAGAAGAACGGGATTCTTATCGGGAAAAGTTCAACGAGTAGGAATTGAAGATCCAGAAGCTGACAAAGCAGTTGGAGAATGAGCGAGCCCTGAATGATTACATCCGTACTGAGAAGAGGAGACCCTGGGATCAATGATAAGCTTTGGATGTTCTTTTACAGCTTTATTTCCCTTTTCAGTATTTTCATTTTTATGAAACGCCTAAGGGAAACCTGTTGAACAATTTGAATTTCAAAGTTGAATCTAATGAAGTGTGTTCTTTTTTGTTTACAAAGTTGATTCCCGATTGTCTTTGAAAACATAAATCATACGCATTCCATTCATTATGTGCATCACAGGTACTCTTCTTTTCAGGTTGCTTAATGTTCTTCGCTGTTTATTTCAGCATCATGAACCCTGAATCATCTACCGAGCAGTCTATCAAGGCCCTTCAGGCTCAGAACGCCCAATTTCAAGAGCTGATCATGGGTTTGGCTCAAGGTCAGGAGGAACTGAAGGCCCTGCTGGTCAAGAAGAAGAAGAAGAGAACTGTTCTATTCAACACGGGCCGGAGGTTTGGTAACACACTGCAGAATGAGGTTGTTGATCAAGCTGGTTCTTCTGTAGGCAAAGGCAGTCCCCAGGGGGGAAGGGCTCCTAGTCCGGTGGTATCTGACAACGAGACTGATTTTAATGAGGAACAGTATCCTCCGACTGAAGACAGGTACAAGCAGTTGGAAGATCGTCTGAACGCCATGGAAATTCAACAAGTGCCTGGGTTGGATTTCGGAGACTTGGGTCTATCTTTTGGTGTGGTAATCCCATACAAGTTCAAAGCACCATCTTTCGCTAAGTATGACGGGGCGTCCTGCCCTAAGCTATATCTCAGATCTTATGTGCGGAAGATTCAGCCATACACTGTGGACAAGAACTTGTGGATCCACTTCTTCCAGGAGAGTCTTTCAGGGACTCATCTCGAATGGTTCTATCAGCTGGATGGAACCAAGGTTCGTAACTGGGAGGAGTTGGCTACTGCTTTTTACAAGCAGTATCAATATAATGCCGACCTCGCTCCTACACGTACCCAACTCCAGGGTATGTCGCTAGGATCGGGAGAAGGTTTTAAAGAGTATGCGCAGAAGTGGAGGGATCTGGCTGGCAGGGTGCAGCCACCATTAACTGACCGTGAATTGGTAGATATGTTCTTGGGGACCCTATCCGGGCCGTTCTTCAATCATCTCATTGGCAATTCATCTGCAGGGTTCACAGATCTCATTCTGACTGGGGAAAGGATAGAGGCTGGTATGAAATCAGGAAAAATTCAGAAAAGTGCGTCCTGAAGTTCTGAGAAGAAGCCTTTCAAGAAGGAGGTCAGTGCTGTGTATGGGCCTAGAAGGCAAGATAAACCAGAGCGCCGCCAAACTGTCAACGCGGTGGTGATTGCTAAGCCTGTTGCCGCTCTTCGGCAACCTAACCAACCAAGGGGTGAGAGACCCAGAAGAGAATTCACTCGGCTGAGTATGACCTTGTCACAAATCTTGCCGCAATTGCTATCGAACAACTTGGTGACCGTCAGAGAGGCTCCGAAGGTTGTGAATACTGCATCACCTAAGTATAATCCAAATGCCCGCTGTGCTTATCACTCCGATAGCCCGGGGCATTCTACTGATGATTGCTGGGCCCTAAGGAATAAGGTTCAAGACCTTATCGATGCGAAGGAGATACAATTTGAGGCGCCAGAAAGGCCAAATGTTGTGACTGCTCCTATGCCCCAACATGGAGTAAATGCTGTTGATGAAGACTTGTATGCCGTTTCTGTGGATGATGATGCTACCCCTCTGTTGACTGTTAAGAGGAACCTGTTGCTTGCCGGTTTATTTCCGGGTTGTAGCAAGGGTTGCCTTTTGTGTGCTGTTTCCCCTATTGGTTGTCCGTTGCTGAAGTCAGGCATCCAAAGCTTGATGGATAGCAAAGAAATCTTGTTCAAGAAGACCGCTGTTCCTTTTGTTCCCGCTGAAGAAGTATCTGTCGTCACAATTTTCAATAATCCAACCAAGGCTCCCCCGAGGAAGCCAGTCAAAATCATGTCTGTTGCACCCATTATTATTACTGTTCCGGGGCCCCTCCCCTATGAATCTGACAAGGCTGTCCCATGGCACTATGGGGCAGATGTGTATGTACTTGGAATAAAGCAGGAGTTCAACACCGGTACCAGTATCAGCAACATCACTGGCCCAACTAAAGTAACTCGTAGTGGCAGGCTCTTCTCGCCTGACATTGCGCCACCAACTATCCGCAGACCTCTTATAATTACACCTGCAAGTGCACCTGTTTCCACTTCTGATCCAGTTCCTACCCCTGCTGCCGAGTCGTCTAATATTCGGGGCAAAGGGATTGATAATGAGCCTGCCCGGATGAAGGCACCAAAGACAGTGAATGTTGAAGCCTCTCAGCAAGAGATGGAGGAAATTATTAAAATAATCAAGAAGAGTGACTTTAACGTCGTTGAACAGCTGGGGCATACCCCCTCCAAGATCTCCATGCTATCATTGCTGCTGTGTTCAGAGGCCCACGCCAAGGCCCTGATTTCATTTCTGAAGACGGCCCATGTGCCAGAAGAGACATCTGCAGATCAATTCACTGACTGTGTGGCCAATTTGACCGCCGACAATGGTTTGGGTTTCTCGGATGCTGACCTTACCGCCAAGGGAAAGAACCACAATGATGCCTTGCATGTCTCCATAGAATGCAGGGGCACTACTCTCGCACACGTGTTGGTGGACACCGGTTCGTCCCTGAATGTTTTGCCCAAGAAGGCCTTGGACAGGTTGGATTGTGAGGGCCTAGAGTTGAAACCTAGTAACATCATTGTTAGAGCCTTTGACGGGTCGAAGAGGATGGTTCATGGTGAGGTAGACATTCCTATTTGTGTGGGTTCTCAAGTATTTGACTCAACGTTCTATGTGATGGACATCCGTCCATCTTATTCATGTTTGTTGGGTCGACCTTGGATTCACAAAGTTGGGGCAGTGACTTCCACTCTACACCAGAAGCTCAAGTACCCTGTCCGAGGGAAGATTGTTACGGTGCAGGGGGAGGAAGAATACATGGTTAGTCACTTGAATTCCTTACGATATATTGAGATGGACGGGGAGTTTATTGAAACCCCCTTTCAGCATTTTGAAGAGGTACCTCCAACATTGGCAGCAGCAGAAGCGGTAACTGAAGAGGGTTTTCCTTTGAAGATGGCCTCCTTAAAGGACGCCCAGGCTGTAATTGAGAAAGGTGAATGTGCTAACTGGGGCAGGCTACCTGATTTTACTTCTAAGACTGACAAGTTTGGGCTGGGTTTTACTACAGAGGCTCAGAGGGCTGTGTGCAAAGCTAGGATTGGAAGACCCCCTGTGCTCATCACCAATCCAGGAGTGAATGCTATTGGGGATGAAGACGAAGTGGAAGAATCAGAGTTCGATAGTTGGATCTACCCGACGATTGACGGTGGATTGACCAATTGGACCGCAAAAGATCACATACTTGTTACTTTTGTTACGCAGTAATGAATTCCTTTGTTTCTATTTGTAATAAACAATAAATTGAAACTTTATGGCCTGGTGTCTTACCAGGGGCACCGTGGCTTCATTTGTGAGGGCTTATTAACTGTCATTTCCATATATCATGAATGAAGACATTAGACGTTCTTTCGCATTTCAAATATTGTGTTCCCTTTCTTTCTTTCTTTCTTTCTTTCTTTCTTTTATATATCGCAAAACAGTTGTATTTACACACACTCACTCATACAGGTTTCAATCCACTCTGGATCTCACTGGTAACGACTCTACTACTGCCAGTTATGACTTCGAAAATCCGATCAACTTAGCCGAAGACGAAGGTGAAGATGATTGCGAAGTGCCTGGTGAGCTTGCAAGACTGTTACTCCAGGAGGAGAGGGCCATTCAGCCACATGAAGAGCCAGTGGAAACGATAAATCTGGGTACTGAGACAGATAGAAAGGAGGTTAAGATTGGTGCCAATCTGGAGCTCAGCGTAAAACAACGGTTGACTCAGATGTTACATGATTATGTGGAGATCTTTGCCTGGTCCTACGAAGACATGCCTGGGTTGGATACCGACATTGTGGTCCATCATTTTCCTACCAAGGAAGACTGTCCTCCGGTTAAGCAAAAGGTCCGCCGTATGCGTCCAGAAATGTCCGAGAAGATCAAAGCTGACAGTTATGAAACAATTTGACGCTGGTTTTCTTGCAGTGACTTCTTACCCCCAGTGGTTTGCCAACGTGGTTCCGGTGCCGAAGAAAGATGGAAAGGTCCGAATGTGTGTTGATTACAGGGATTTGAACAGGGAGAGCCCCAAGGATGATTTCCCTCTACCTCATATCGACGTTCTGGTTGACAATACTACTCAGCACAAGGTGTTCTCCTTCATGGACGGCTTCTCAGGTTATAATCAGATCAAGATGGCTCCTAAAGATATGGAAAAGACTACCTTTGTTACTCAGTGGGGCACCTTCTGCTACAAAGTCATGCCTTTTGGGTTGAAAAATGTTGGGGCAACCTACCAACGTGCCATGGTTGCTTTATTTCATGACATGATCCACCATGAGATAGAGGTATACGTTGACGATATGATTGCAAGGTCTCAAACCGAGGAGGAACACCTTGACCACCTACAGAAGCTGTTTGACCGTCTGAAGTTGTACAAACTGAGGTTGAACCCGAACAAGTTCATATTTGGGGTAAGATCTGGAAAGTTGCTAGGCTTCGTCGTGAGCGACAAGGGTATTCAGGTAGACCCTGCCAAAGTGAAAGCCATACAAGAGATTCCAGTTCCCAAGACAGAGAAAGAAGTCAGAGGCTTTCTAGGACGGCTGAACTACATTGTCCGATTCATCTTGCATCTAACTGCTACCTGTGAACCAATCTTCAAGCTGCTGAAGAAAGATCAAGTAGTACGTTGGAATGATGAATGTCAGGCCGCTTTCGACAGAATCAAAGAGTATCTCCAAGAACCACCCATTCTTATGCCACCGGTTGAAGGGAGACCTCTAATACTATACTTGACAGTATTTGACAGCTCAATGGGGTGTGTGTTGGGGCAGCGTGACGAGTCTGGCCGAAAAGAGCACGCCATTTATTACCTTAGCAAAAAGTTTACCGACTGTGAGACTCGATACTCACTGCTCGAGAAAACTTGCTGCGCTTTGGTATGGTCTGCTCGCCGGTTGAGACAGTATATGCTGACTCACACTACTCTGTTGATTTCAAAAATGGATCCGATCAAGTACATATTCGAAAAGCCTGCTCTGTCAGGAAGAATAGCAAGATGGCAGATGATCTTGACAGAATACGACATCCAGTACACGACTCAGAAAGCTATCAAGGGAAGTGTGTTGGCAGACCATTTGGCACACCAGGCAGTAGATGACTACCAATCAATGAACTTCGAGTTTCTAGACGAGAGCATCATGACAGTAACTGATTGTGAGGTGCCTGGACCGGATGAAGGACCTGAGGAAGGATCCCGATGGTCTATGCACTTTGACGGAGCCTCCAACGCTTTGGGTAACGGTATCGGCGCTGTGATCATATCCCCTAAAGGCACTCATACTCCACTTACTGTCCGGCTATGTTTCAACTACACCAACAACATGGCGTAGTATGAGGCGTGTATCATGGGTCTTCAAACAGCAATTGACTTAAGGATCAATTTTCTGAGTGTCTTCGGAGATTCTGCTCTCGTGATCAATCAGATCAAAGGCGAGTGGGATACGAAACATCCGAATCTTATTCCTTACAAAGAATGTGTGTTGACATTGATCCCCCATTTCACAGAGATAGCTTTTGAACATTTCCCAAGAGAGGAGAATCAGTTGGCGGACGCGTTAGCTACGATGTCTTCTATGTTCAAAGTCAAATGGGACAATGAGGCTCCCCGGATCATCATTTGTAAACTGGACGAACCTGCATACTATTGTGATCTTGAGGCTGAGGTGGTAACCGAGAAACCTTGGTATTATAAGGTAAAGAGGTACTTGGAAGCTCAAGAGTATCCTGAAGGTGCATCTGTCAACGACAAAAAGTTTCTGAGAAGGTTCGCAGCAAAGTTCTTCCTCAGCAACGACATTCTGTACAAGAGAAACCATGATTCAACCTTACTGCGTTGTGTGGATAAGACTGAAGCAGAAAGGATCATGGCAGAGCTACATGAAGGTACCTTCGGAACACATTCCAGTGGACACACCATGGCAAAGAAAATTCTTCGGGCAGGATATTTCTGGTCCACAATGGAAGCCGACTGTTACCAACACTCCCGAACATGTCATAAGTGCCAGATATACGCAGATAAGGTGCATGTTCCTCCAGTTCCTCTGAATGTCCTGACTGCACCTTGGCCCTTTGCAATGTGGGGCATTGATATGATCGGCGAGATTAAACCTATGGCATCCAACGGGCATCGCTTCATCCTAGTGGCGATTGACTACTTTACAAAGTGGGTTGAAGCAGCTTCTTATGCTACAATAACCAAGAATGTTGTGGCACGGTTCATTCGGCATAACTTGATCTATCGATACGGCGTCCCGGAAAGGATCATTACGGACAACGGTACCAATCTCAATAACAAGATGATCACTGAGCTCTGCGAGCAATTCAAGATAGAGCACCACAACTCTTCTCCTTACCGGCCAAAGATGAATGGGGCTGTAGAAGCAGCTAATAAGAATATCAAGAAGATTGTGCAGAAGATGACAGTGACCTATAAAGATTGGCACGAGATGTTACCGTTCGCTCTTCATGGGTACCGTACCTCAGCAAGAACTTCAGCCGGGGCAACTCCTTTTTCCTTAGTCTACGACATGGAGGCAGTCTTGCCAATTGAAGTCCAGATACCCTCTCTCCGGATAATGAAGGATGCAGATCTGAGCGAAGATGATTGGATCCAGACACGACTTGATCAATTAAATCTAATTGACGAAAAGAGACTCGCTGCTATATGTCATGGTCAGACATATCAAAAACGGATGATCAGGGCATTCAACAAGAAGGTCAGACCACAGGAGTATCAAGTTGGGGATCTGGTAATCAAACGCATCATCCTTCCTCAGAGTGATCCTAGGGGCAAATGGACTCCTACGTACGAAGGGCCATTTGTGGTTAAACATGTGTTCTCAGGAGGAGCCATGATTCTAACTACCATGGATGGTGACGACCTTCCTCACCCCGCCAATGCAGACATAGTAAAAAGATACTACGTGTGATAAAAGACCCGCTAGGTTGACATACCTAGGCAAAAGTTAGGGCTTCCCGGCGAACCAAAAGGGTTCGGGCAAAATGAGGGATGAAATGAAAAAAAATCTGTACACCCGGCAAGTCGAAAACCTGAAAAGGCGGCTTGGGCAAAAATGGGTATCCCGGTGGACTGAAAACCCGAAAGGGCGGTCCAGGCAAAAGTTAGGGATTAAAGCGTAATACTATGTCTCATTGGATCACCTTGCATCCAGAATCCGGTATCAACATCAAGTTCAAACGACATCGATCGATCAGCTTCATTGTCAACTGAGCAGCAAAGTGATGAGACGCTCGAAGATATAAAGGCGATAGCAGAGTTGGAACCCAGTGGGATTATCTTTTTCACACAGCTGTTTTGTTTTCTCTTTGCACAAAATTGTATAAAATCAGTTGTTCGGCGGCGTTCTCTTACTAGGACGCCAGCCTCTTGTACATAAACGCCTATTTACAGGCAATTCAAAAATCAATACAAATTCACTTTTCAGACAAATTGCCAATTGTTTTTCCTTTTTCTGTTTTGTTTTGCGAAGAACGTCCAAGGTTCAAATTTGTGATATATGCATTTGACACTAATTGCTAACTCATAAATATTTGCATGCGAAACAAAGGATTAATTACAGGTAACATTAGAAACAGGGGCAATAATGAGTCGTCTAAGCGATCTAATTGCTCTGTCCACCAAGGTACCAAGGTAGGTTCGGCTAAAGAAGGCAACCAAGATATCTTAAATCCCCAGAGAGTGAGCCAGCGAGTCAACATACTCTCCCCAAGCAAAGTTATACTGTCAACCTCAAGGAATTTGGGTATCTCCAACAGATCTCAACATTCCCCAGCGCAATATACAAACATTCTTAACAAGCATCCCCGGAAGTCTTGATCTAAGATTGTTCCCCGGCGGTATACCAGACCTTCAGTGGAGCCACTTCCCCAATACATCTCAAAAATTCCCCCAGGAGAGTCCAGTCCAAAAGATTTCCCCGGGAAAGTGGAATCCATCTCCCCAGCAGGAAGCTTATCCCCAGTAGATTCTGGAAGCTTATCCCCTGCAGAGCACGAACGCGTCTCCCGGCTTTATTCAAAGGTTATTTCCCCACCATGATATAACTGGGTTATCCTCAGCCAATAACCATGGAAAGATCGTCCTCGGCGAAGTCTTCCTATCCCCAGCGGAGTCTATTAAAACTTTCAACACAACAACAGATTCCCCAGCGGAGTTATCATCAACATCTCAGCAAAGTACCTCTCTTCCCACAAAGTATTGTTCCCCAGCAAGATCGCTAGATTAATTTTCCCCCGCAGAGTAATCTATTCACCAAGTTTATTCCCCAACGAAGTCATCTTCTCCTACCGGTATTCTTGCAACCATCATCCCCAGCGGAAACAACAAGCACTATCCTTCAACATTAGCCCAGGATTTAATTTTCCGGCACCCGTCAAGGATTTACTTTCCTAGACAAAAAACACATTCATAAACATCACATCTTCATACATTATAGCATGCACATACGCATCATGAACATACAATCTCACTTATTCTGAGAACATCACGCACGTCATACATCATGACATCGCATATAACTAATGTTTTGTCTTTTCAGGACAAAGGTTAATACAAAGATAAGTACTATCAACGGTCGCAACTAAAGATCCGATTCCTGTATCTTGCCAGGGTGTATCTGTTGACGACTGATTCCAGACTTGATTCCTGTATCTCGCCAGGGCATGTCTGAAGGGTTTGAAGATCCGATTCCTGTATCTTGCCAGGGTGTATCTGTTGACGACCAACATTACCAGACTCGATTCCGGTATTTTGCCAGGGCACGTCTGAAGAGTTTGAGGATCCGATTCCTGTATCTTGCCAGGGTGTATCTGTTGACGACTAACATTACCAGACTCGATTCCTGTATCTCGCCAGGGCACGTCTGAAGAGTTTGAGGATCCGATTCCTGTATCTTGCCAGGGTGTATCTGTTGAGGACTAACATTACCAGACTCGATTCCTGTATCTCGCCAGGGCACGTCTGAAGAGTTTGAGGATCCGATTCCTGTATCTTGCCAGGGTGTATCTGTTGACGACTAACATTACCAGACTCGATTCCTGTATCTCGCCAGGGCACGTCTGAAGAGTTTGAGGATCCGATTCCTGTATCTTGCCAGGGTGTATCTGTTGACGACTATATTCTGAGGACTCGATTCCTGTATCTTGCCAGGGCACGTCTGAAGAGTTTAAAGATTCGATTCCTGTATCCAGCCAGGGCACGTCTACACAAAGAGTTTGAAGATCAACTCCTGTAACAGGCCAGGTAATTATTTTCTTTTCTCAGGTACGCAAGTTCTTGCTAAGGAATCTCTTACGCGATCGACACCCAGATGGCATCTATAAGCCTATCCACATACCAACAATCTCCAAATGGCGTCTATAAGCCCATTCCTGACCAGGTACTGTCACACTTCCCGATGGCATCTATAAGCCCATCCTCCTATCCATCACCTCTCCAAATGGCATATGTAAGCCCATTCCCTGCATCATACTGCTGACACTCTACTATGTGAGTGCAAATTTCTGGGCACTCTAATGTTCAATCATCTTCCACCTTCGGATTACGAAAGGCACGCCAGCCAATCTACATCCTCAGGTTTAAGAAGATTGAACAGGGGCAACTGTTATACCCCAAAATTTGCCCTCCCATATTCTTCAAGATTTGTCAAGATCAAGCTTCAAAATCTCTCAAAGGTTGCACAGTCCAATTGCTTCCTAACACAGTCAAAATTAGGGTTTTGGTTCTGGCAAAGAAGTTGAAGTTTTCAAGGGTCTAAACAAGTCCCACATGCCTATATACATTGTCAAGCATCCATATGCCAAGTTTCAAGACTCACAGCATCAAATTGCACAGTCAAAAACCCTAAATGCTTCACAGTCAACTGCAGGGGCAAAATGGTCATTTGACAGTCAAAAGTCAAAATTTTTGGTCAACATCTTATTTTGAAGCCACAAACATCATTTGATCAATTCTTGATCATGATTCTCAAAGCATGGCTCAAAAAGTCTCAAGATGCAAAAGTTTCTATTTTTGGACAGTTGAAAAAGTCAACTGCAAATTGACCAGGGCATAACTTCTTCATGGTTTATCAGAAAAATCCCATCCAAAGCTCATCTTTAATAGAATGACATTTCCTACAACTCATCTTCACACATCAAGTCCAAGAAATGCTCTCACAAAAAGTTATCAATTTCAACATTATAGGTCATTTTCAAAAGTCAACAAAAAGGCACTTTAAGTCAAAGACCATAACTTGAAATTGGTGAATCAAAATGACATGGGACCAAATACATTGGTTATAGGACTTCAAGACCTTTCCAAAATGTCCAAGAACATGATCAAAGCTTCAAAATTGAGCAAGATATGCCTTGTAGAAGTTGGGAAATTTTTGGGAACTTTGAAAAGTCAACTTTGCACAAAAGGCTTCAAAAATGCTAATGGGCCTCAATTTCTTTCATGAATCATTACCCAAAGGCTATTCACATCCCACTAAGCTCAAAGGGAGTTATTTTCTCATTTTTAATTAATTATTTGAATTTTTATTATCATTAATTCATTTAATTAAATTTAAATATAAGAAAAATACTAAATCAATGGTTTTAAATCTTTTTATGCAGCAAATATCCTCCTCACATGTAAGAGATTTCGTGCACCTTCTCAAGGGGACAAAATCATCTAAATTTAGCAAGTTTCCAAGGCAAAAAGATTTGAAAAAAGATGTAACAAAATCAAATATTGAATCATTAAATCAATGGACTTTGGGCTGGTTTTTTAACCTAATTCCATCCACATACATAGGCAAGACTGGAACCTAAGGCATTAGACACAGAAGCTGCGCTGAAAACCAAGAACAACATTGCAATTTTTGCCAAAAACCTTGAAACTGTTTTCATATCTAGAGCACAATTCAAAGCTCCAAACGCATTCCAACACATTGCCAAGGGATCCAGGAAGCTTTTGCAATCGAAACCAAGTCTCCAGACCTCCAGAAGTGGTAGAACGACATCACACTTTTCATAAAAAATTTCATAATCGTGTTTCACTTTTCATGCATTATTCATGTTTTTTAATGGTTGATTTACACTAATATGGATGTTCTGAAGCTATTGGTGCCCTTTAATTGAACTAACAGTGCCCGTATCAAGAGTTGCCATTAACGTTCCCTAGGGTTTCAGAGCTCCAATTTTAGGGGTTTCTGTATATGGAAAAATTGGCCATTCAAACTGGTACCATTGAATTCGTGACATGAAGACGAATCATTTGATTACCTCGCGCCCTTTTTATGTTTACCTATGTGCTAATCGCTATTTTCTGGCATGTATTTTTGTGGGGGTTTAAAACCCCCGCTATTTGCTTATGTTACAGGTAAAAATATGAAGAAGATGCTAGCGTGTCTGAAGGTGGTTGGTTAGTTTGAACATTGGCGCGTTTTTTGAGTGCTTCAGCATAATGATGTTTTTTACATATATTATTTGTGCTTCATTATTTTAACAAAGAAACACGTTAGTTCAACTGGTTGTTGAGTTGTCATGCAGGTACTGGGACCTGGGTTCGACTCCCAGGTCCCCCCATATTATTCATAATTTTGGTTATAGCGTGTTCCTATGTGATTCCTCTCCAGTGGTCCACCATATGCGCATATGCTTGTGCCTGCCAAGTGTCCAGGAGCTTCAATCTGATGGCCAGAACGTGAAGATCACCATGCACCTGGGTCAACCACTCCACATGCAAGCATAGAAAGTCAAAAGGGCTTGGAATTCAGTGGGCCTAAATGCTTCAAAAAACCTCCCTTTGGGTCCAGACACCCCCATGGTTTGCTCAATTTTTAACTTTTCTTTGTTTTTCCTTTTATTCTTTTAATTGTTTTTTTAATTGTTTTCTTTTAATTCCATAAAATAATTTTCATAATAAATATAGAATACAGAAAAATAAAAAAAAAAGTGTTTATTTTGTTAATATTAATTTCACTATTATTTTGTAAATAAACTTTAATAATCATTTTGGTTTAATTTAGGGTTTTCAATTTTAATCTTTTCTTAAATAACTAAAATATGTAGAAATTAGGGTTTTTAGCATTTTTATCCTTTTTCTTAATAAATAATTTTTTTTTTCTTATTATCATTATTATTAATTACTAATTTATTTTGTAAATATCCATGTAATTAATTAATTAGTGTAAATTAGGTTAAACTTGAATATTTTTCATGAATAATTAAAAATAATTTAGAACTAGGGTTTCATTTAACTTCTAATTTTAATTAATTTTCTTTATTCTCATTAAATACAAAAAACATAAAAAACAATTTCTTTTCTTAATTAAATAATTAATTAGCTTTTTAATTTCATTTAATTTCTCAAAAGGGTCCAACGCCCTCGAATGTTCTATCTTTATTCTTTTCGCGCGTTTATTTTATTTTCCTTTGCAAATATTATGTAATTGCTCAAGCCTTGTAATAGTAATTAGGAATTTATTTATTTTACGCATCTTTTATTAAAACGGGTCTTTGTTAATTTGGCGATGTATAGACCCGCGCCTTGTAATAGCGTATGACTTTACTTTCCGCATCTAAATTGCCGCACTCCTTAAACTATTAAACTTTGCATGTAAGAATGAATGGTATAAATTAAAAACAATGCGTAGCTCACCAAAGGCATGATCAAAGACAAATATTAAACTGAACATAACACACGAATTCACACACCACTCTTAGGGTACGCTTCACTGTTGCCTTGCCTTCGAAACGTGGTCGTTGAGTATAGGACATTTTAGTAAGTCCTTATGTCCATGATCTATGGCATAGGGGTAGCTTCTAAGGTGTCCTACTGTTGCTCTGGTGACCACACTGTCCCTAACAAACGAATTGACCCGAACACCTCCAACGGTGGTGCTACCTACCTCTCAATGGTGGGATGGCACTACCTTAAGGACATTTACACAGCCTAATTCCTTAGGGTAGGTAGATGACTCGTAGATACTTGCTCTATTTCAAAAAAAAACAAATCAAAAACTCTTTTCACACTGACACTTTCAAAAAAGGCTTTCAAAACAATTTTTCAAACTCTCTTGAGGACTGATACAAGAGTCGATCTGAAATCTTTAAACGAAACTTTTTCAAACCCACTCGCACTTTGAAAAGCAAACACTTTTGAAATCACAAATGAGCAAGTATCTAAGAGCCCATGGATAACCATGGATAGAAAGGGTGCTAACACCTTCCCTTTCTATAAATCTACCTCCCGAACCGAGAAACTATCTCATAAGGAATTTTGCTGTGCTTTTGTCCTGTCCATGTTGGAGAAAATAAAAGACGGTGGCGACTCTTGCTTCCGCGACATTTCGCGAACCAGCGTTAAACAGTCAGTTCCAGATCCACCGATCACAGAACTGGCGACTCTGCTGGGGACCTTATAAAGTGAGGTGTACCTTAGGACTAAGATTACTTGTGTTTTCAATTGTTGTGCTTGTTTTCTTTATTATTGTGGGCTGCATCGGAGTTACGTAGATCCTAACCCGGATTTGGGGATACCCTGTTAGGTAGCATAAGCTGTGAGGGACCTGTCCGGCGTAGACCGACACGGGTGAAACAGTGGCTACGTTGGTGTGGCACCTTGGTCTATACCGATATCCCTTGTGTCGCAACGAGGAGAATATGGGTCTTCTGAGGAGTCATTAAGCACCAACCGACTTTAGAACCTTAAATGACCCAACTTGGCCAATAGAACAGTAGCAGTATGCTACGCCCATTGAGGCTAAACTCTCGTGATGGTTATGGCTGCAAGAAAAGATTGCGATGCTGGAGTTATGACCGATTGAGGGTAGTCAGTGATATTGGGATCCTCTAGAACCCGGTTACTTCTGATAGGACAGGTCTGAACCAACAAACTGAAAGAGGGTAATACCTAGACCCCATGCTGGCCTAAACTCTAAGGGCTTGTCTTGTGTGACTTGTGTGCCTTATCATGTTTGCCTTTGTGAATATTTGTGGTGTGCTTTATCATAACATCATGCCATCATAAACATTGCATGCATCCTGCATAAGGACTGACCATTTCAAAGACAAGAGGGTTTCACCTTTGCTCTGTTTTGTAGGACACCGTGATGCCTATGCGAAGGAACACTATCCGGTTCAATTTTGTTCACCCACCTGAGCTGCTTGAAGAGTTGGTTAGCAGAATTCCAAATACTACTTCCTTCATCCAGAGGCATGGTTCTCTTCTCAGTTTAGTCACGGCAAAGTGGGACCAACAACTGATGAGTGTCCTGACCCAGTTCTATGACCCTCTGTACAAGTGCTTCACCTTTCAAGACTTCCAGCTGGTCCCTACCCTGGAAGAGTTCTCTGATTTGCTTGGCATCCCTATCTTGGATCAGACTCCCTACACTGGTTGGGAAAAGACCCTTAGGCTTGAGGAGATTGCTGCAGCTCTTCCTTTGACCCACAAATAAGTAATGGACAACTGGGTGACTAGAAGCAAAGTTAAGGGTTTCTTGGCCAAATTTCTGGTTGGTAAGGCTAACAGTTTCTGGGATGACTTGGACTTTAGGGCGTATGAAGACATTCTGGCTCTCTTAATCTATGGTCTAGTCTTGTTTCCTAATCCTGATAACTTCATCAACGTCACTGCCATAAGGATCTTCATGTCTTGGAACCCTGTGCCCACTCTCTTGGGTGATATTCTGCAACAACTTTATACTCGTACTGCCCGAAGACGAGGAACTCTGTGGTGTTGCATCCCTTTGCATCCCTATGGTTGACATCCGTCCGTCATACTCTTGCTTGCTAGGGAGGCCATGGATACATAATGCTGGGGCAGTCACTTCCTCTCTACATCAGATGTTGAAATACCTTGTTAAGGGAAAAAATCATAATTGTACACGGTGAAGAGGAGTACGTGATCAGTCATTTGAATTCTTTTCGGTATGTGGAAGTGGACGACGAATTCATTGAAACACCCTTTCAGCACTTCGAGGAAGTTTCTCCCGAGGTTGCAGTAGCAAAGGCAGTAGCTGAGGTACCCAAGCAGGTGGCCAGGATGGCATCTCTGAAAGACGCAAAGGCTGCCATGAAGGAGGGGAAGAGCTCAGCATGGGGTAAGTTGCCTGACTTTCCTCACAAGACAGACAAGTTTGGGTTAGGATTTACCGCTGCGGGGCAAAAAGCTATGCGTCGCTCAAAAATTGAAAAGACACCCATCAAGATTTCTCCTCATAGAATCAATGCTTTAGAAGACGAAGACGAAGAGGGTAACTTTGAAGACTGGATCTTCCCAACCATCGAAGGGGGACTGCACAACTGGGAGGCGAAAGACTTCGTCCCCATTACTTTCATTAATCCGTAATTTATCTTTCGAACATTTCCTGTTGGTTTGTAATAATTACTTTTAAACAATCTGCACACTGTTTTTTACCTCATGCCTTGCCCGGGGCATGTAGGTCCATTTGTAAGGGTTTTGATTCTCTTCATAATCATATGCCATGTCTAATGAATCATTGGACGTTTTTCATTTATAAACTGTTGTGTTCATTTTCTTTCTTGTTGCATTTTTGTTTGTTTAAGGATGGCTATCCCTTATACACACCCACACTCACAACTGCAGGTACCCATCCACTCTGGATTCTATGGATGACTATTCTGTTGTATCCTTCAATAACTCTGAAGATTTGGTCAACCAGGCTGAATACGAAGATGACGAAAATTGTGAAGTTCCAGGAGAGCTAGCCAGACTTCTACAACAAGAGGAGAGGGCCATCTTGCCTCATGAAGAGTTGTTGGAAACAGTCAACTTAGGAATAGAGGAAGACAGGAAAGAAGTACAAGTGGGTGCCAATCTGGAACCAAGTGTCAAGGAGCGCTTAATACAGCTGTTGAATGAATACGTTGAAATCTTCGCCTGGTCTTATGAAGACATGCCGGGTTTAGACACAGATATCGTGGTTCACTTTCTCCCTACGAGAGAGGATTGTCCACCGATCAAGCAAAAAGTCCGCCGAATGAGGATCGACATGTCTGAGAAGATTAAAGCTGAAGTAATGAAGCAATTCAACGCTGGCTTTCTGGCTGTTACATCTTATCCGCAATGGGTTGCTAACATTGTGCCCGTTCCTAAAAAAGACGGCAAGGTCAGAATGTGTGTGGATTACCGGGATTTGAACAGGGCTAGCCCTAAAGATGATTTTCCGCTACCACATATCAACATTTTGATTGACAACACGGCTCAGCACAAAGTATTTTCCTTCATGGACGGATTCTCGGGCTACAACCAGATTAAAATGGCTCCCGAGGACATGGAGAAAACAACCTTTGTTACACAGTGGGGTACCTTCTGCTACAAGGTAATGCCGTTCGGACTGAAGAACGTAGGGGCAACTTATCAACACGCCATGGTAGCTTTGTTTCATGATATGATACATCATGAGATCGAATTTTACGTAGACGACATGATAGCTCGATCACATACAAAGGAGGAACACCTCGAACATTTGCAAAAGCTGTTTGGCAGGTTGAAGGAATACAAACTCAGGCTGAATCCAAGTAAGTGCACTTTTGGAGTTAGGTCTGGTAAACTTCTGGGATTTATTGTCAGCAACAAAGGCATTGAGGTCGATCCAGCAAAAGTGAAAGCTATACAAGAAATGCCTGCCCCCCGTACTGAAAAGGAGGTTAGAGGGTTCTTGGGGCGCTTGAACTATATTGCCAGATTCATCTCTCATCTGACATCTACCTGTGAGCCAATTTTCAAACTATTGAAGAAAGATCAGGTAGTCGAATGGAACGACGATTGCCAATCTGCTTTTGATAAGATCAAGGAGTATTTGCTAGAACCTCCTACTCTGATGCCACCCATTGAAGGAAGGCCGCTGATCATGTATCTAACTGTTTTGGACAACTCAATGGGGTGCGTATTGGGCCAACATGACGAGTCTGGTCGAAAAGAGCATGCCATTTATTACCTTAGCAAAAAGTTTACCGACTGTGAGACTCTCTACTCACTGCTCGAGAAAACTTGTTGCGCTTTGGTATGGGTTGCTCGCCGACTAAGACAGTATATGTTGACTCATACCACTTTGTTGATTTCCAAAATGGATCCTATCAAGTATATCTTCGAGATGCCTGCTCTATCTGGAAGAATCGCTAGATGGAAAATGATCCTGACTGAGTATGACATCCAGTATACTACCCAAAAAGCTATAAAAGGGAGTGTACTAGCTGACCATCTAGCTCATCAAGCTATCGATGATTATCAATCCATGAGATTCGACTTCCCGGACAAGGACATCATGACTTTAGACAACATTGAAGGTAACGGACCGTATGACAGACCTGAAAATGGATCCTGATGGACCCTGTACTTTGATGGTGCTTCAAATGCACTTGGAAACGGTATCGGTGCGGTACTCATTTCTCCAGAAGGTTGCCATACACCTTTCACTGCCTGACTTTGTTTCAGCTGTACCAACAACATGGCCGAATATGAAGCTTGCATCTTTGGTCTCAAGGCTGCTATAGACTTGGGGATCAAATCTTTGATTGTATTTGGGGACTCGGCTTTGGTTATCAGCCAAGTCAAAGGAGAATGGGACACCAAACATCCTAATCTTATCCCATACAAAGAACATGTTTTGACATTACTGCCTCATTTCGAGCAGATTACTTTCGAGCATTTCCCGCGAGAAGAAAATCAGTTAGCAGATGCTCTGGCTACAATGTCTTCCATGTTTAAACTCAACTGGGATAACGAGGCTCCCCAAATCACCATCGAGCGAATGGATGAACCTGCGCATTGTCATGAGATTAATACCGAAGAAGTAGTGGAACAACCCTGGTTTCACGAAATCAAAAGGTATCTCCAGACTAGAGAATATTCCGAAGGAGCTTCCGTAAATGACAAGAAGTTCCTAAGGAGATTTGCTGCCATGTTCTTCCTGAGCAACGACATCCTTTATAAATGCAGCCATGATTGTGTTTTACTCCGATGTGTAGACAAAGCTGAAGCAGAGCTGATCATGACTGAGATACACAGTGTCACATTTGGCACCCACTTGAGCGGGCATACGATGGCTAAGAAGATTCTAAGGGCAGGCTATTACTGGTCTACTATGGAAGCTGATTGCCATCAACATTCCCGTACTTGCCACAAATGTCAAGTCTACGCTGACAAGATTCATATTCCTCCTGTTCCTCTCAACGTTCTGACAGCTCCTTGGCCATTTGCAATGTGGAACATTGACATGATTGGAGAGATCAAGCCCACGGCATCCAATGGACATCGCTTCATCCTGGTCGTTATTGACTATTTCACCAAGTGGGTCGAAGCAGCTTCTTTTGCCTCCGTTACAAAAAATGTGGTTGCCCGCTTCATCAAGCAAAACCTCATATGCCGGTATGGTGTCCCCGACAGGATCATCACGGACAACAGAACCAATCTGAACAATACTATGATCACCGCTCTATGCAAACAGTTCAAAATTTATCATCACAATTCATCTCCCTATCGACCGAAGATGAACGGTGCTGTTGAAGCTGCGAACAAAAACATCAAGAAGATCATTCAGAAAATGACAGTGACCTATAAGGACTGGCACGAGATGTTACCGTTTTCTCTGCATGGATACCGTACCACGGCACGTACTTCAACAGGGGCAACCCCATTTTCTTTGGTATATGGCATGGAAGCTGTCCTACCCATGGAAGTTCAGATTCCTTCTTTAAGGATTATGAAGGACTCTGGTTTGAGTGAAGACGATTGAATTCAGACCCGACTTGATCAACTCAATTTGATCGACGAGAAGCGACTCACTGATGTTTGCCATGGTCAGACGTACCAGAAACGGATGATCAAGGCTTTCAACAAGAAAGTTAGACGTCAAGTATATCAAGTCGGAGATCTCGTAATCAAGCGGATTATCTTCCCGCAAAATGATCCCAGGGGCAAATGGACTCCTACTTACGAAGGACCATTTGTAATCAAGAGCATCTTTTCTGGTGGTGCATTGATTCTGACCACCATGGACGGCGACGATTTGCCGCACCCTGCGAACGCAGACATAGTCAAAAGATACTATGCATAAAATCATCCGACAAGTCGAAAACCCGAAAGGGCGACTTGGGAAAAAATGGGCATCCCGGTGAACTGAAAACCCGAAAGGGCGGTTCAGGAAAAAATTAGGGATAAAACAGAAAAATCTGTACACCCGGCAAGTCGAAAACCCGAAAGGGCGGCTTGGGCAAAAAGGGGTTTCCCGGTGGATTGAAAACCCGAAAGGGCGATCCAGGCAAAAGTTAGGGAATTAAAGCGCATGACTATGTCTCGTAGGATCACTTTAAAGAACAAGCTCCGAGCTTCTGATCAATCCAATCATCAGTGGACGAAGCAGTGAATGGACAAGATATTCAGAGTTGTGAAGGCTATAACAGAATGGGAATCCCATGGAATTGTTACACATAGCCATCTTTTCTTTTGTATAAATTTTTCAATATTTACGACAACATCCTCTTACTAGGATGCCTGTCTCCTTTGTACAAAGATATTCATAAAAAGTTAATACAAATACTTTTCCCAATACAGAAATTTGCTTTGTCTTCCTTTTTTTCTTTTTTACACTTATGTTTTATTTGAGAAACATCCAATGTTTTGTTAAATAGGCATATGCATTTGAACATAATCATTTCCTTACAAATCAAGAAAAATGACTGTTGATAGGTTGAAGGTACAAATAGATGTCTTGATGCCCTTTCAGAAGAAATCCCCAACAGAATTAAACTCCAAATTCCTCAATCCAGAACTTAATTCTCCAAATAGAGTTAAAACTTCAGGATCCTCAGCAGAATAAAAGCTTTCTCAAAACTAATTTCCCCAGCTAAGAGGGCCTTCCAGAACTTAATTCCCCTCAGAATTAAGTTTCAGTATCCCCAGTGGAGCCTTAAAAATATGAAAATCCTATCCCCAGTTGAAGTCAAAACTATCAATCCCCAGCGGAACCAGACTAGTGAACCTTCTCCCCACAGAGATACTTCCCGTCAGATTGAAGATTCTCAATTTTACTTCTCCAGCTTAAGCCTACCAGGTTCTGGACTCCCCAGTAGAGATCATCATAATTCTCATTCCCTACAAGTCACCAAGGAGTTCCAATCCCCAGCAGTGGTCCTAAGATCCCTCAACAATGTAAGATCTTGTTCCCCGAGCAGTCAGCAGTCAACAAGGATGTCTCGTCTTCAGCAATCAAAGATTCTTACACTCCCCTGCGGCATCAAGGATTCACTTTCCCTGGCAGCAGTCAAGATTCTATTATCTCCGGCTATTCAGGATTCCTCTATCCGCAACAAGATAGTTCGTCAGCTTACATGCGCATTCATTGCATTCATATCATGAACATTGATATACATATATTGCATCATACATTTCATGCAACATGACTTTGTGTTTCAGCTAATATTTTACCCTTTTCAGGATAAAATTAATAATTCAAGACCTCTGAAAACAGTTTACGGGTTCTTCAGACACAGATGTTAACCTATCGCTTGTTCAGATCCAAGACTTCTGAAAACAGTTTACGGATTCTTCAAACACGGATGTTAATCTATCGCTTGTTCAGACTCAACTTTTGAAAACAGTTTACGGACGCTTCCCAACATGGATGTTGATCTATTGCTTATTCAACTCCAAGATTTATGAAAACAGTTTACGGATTCTCCAAACATGGATGTTAATCTATCGCTTGTTCAGACTCAACTTTTGAAAACAGTTTACGGACGCTTCCCAACATGGATGCTGATCTATTGCTTATTCAACTTCAAGATTTCTGAAAACAGTTTACGGATTCTCCAAACACGGATGTTAATCTATCGCTTTTTCAGACTCAACTTTTGAAAACAGTTTACGGACGCTTCCCAACATGGATGCTGATCTATTGATTATTCAACTTCAAGACCTCTGAAAACAGTTTACGGGTTCTCCAGACACGGATGTTAACCTATCGCTTGTTCAGATCCAAGACTTCTGAAAACAGTTTACGGGTTCTGCAGATATGGATGTTAATCTATCGCTTGTTCAGACTCAACTTCTGAAAACAGTTTTTGGGTTCTCCAGATATGGATGTTAATCTATCGCTTGTTCATACTCAACTATTGAAAACAGTTTACGGATTCTCCAAACACGGATGTCAATCTATTGCTTATTCAGACCCCCAGCTCAGAGATGTTCCAAACATGGATAACTTTCTGATACTCGTCCACTCACCAACAACATACAGTTCAACAAGCATTCCAGATGGCATCTTTAAGCCCATCCCACGAAAAGATGGCATCTCTAAGCCCATCTCCAAATGGCATCTTTAAGCCCATTCCCGCATCCATGTTTTGACGAGTGCAAATTTACGGGCATTCTAGTGTCCAATCTCCTTTTACCTTCGAGACACGAAAGGCAAACCTGCCAATCTAACTCTTCAGGTGAAAGAAGATTGAACAGGGACAACTGTTATACCCCAAAACCTTCCCTCTCATTTCATCAACATTTTCTCATCACAAGACTCATATATTCAAGATCAAGTTAGGGTTTGCTCTGCTCAAGACTCCTCCTTACACTGTTGACCCAAATTAGGGTTTGAGTTTGCACAAGGATATTTTGACCTAAAATGACCAAGATGACTTTCATGCTTCATGTTGGACTCACAAGTTTATCCATACCAAGTTTCAAGCCTTGATTCCAATTTTTGCCCAGTCAATTGGACAGTTGACCTAAAAGCAGCTGTATTGGGGAAAAAAGTCAAATGTGGCCAATTGACAGTCAAACCTCATGAAATTTGACCCACATCAACATAGTGAACTCATATGAACCATTTGGTCAAGTTTGGATGACAATTCCACAAGAAATTTGATCAGATCACCAAAAGGGCAAAATGGTCATTTTTAGGGTTTTGACTGCACAAAGGCAATTTTTGACTGTTTGACCTAACCAATGGCAAATCAAGCTCACACATGGACTCAAGGACTCAATGGCATTGTCTTGACCCATTCAACAAGTTCAAAAGATCTCAAATACACAGTGTGATCGGTGGATCTGGAACTGACTGTTTAACGCTGGTTCGCGAAATGTCGCGGAAGCAAGAGTCGCCACCGTCTTTTATTTTCTCCAAATGGAAAGGACAAAAGCACAGAAAAATTCCTTATAGAGATTGCTCTCGGTTCGGGAGGTAGATTATAGAAAGGGAAGGTGTTAGCACCCTTTCTATCCATGGTTATCCATGGGCTCTTAGATACTTGCTCATTGTGTTTTCAAAAATGGTTTGTTTGCTTTTCAACTGTGGGTTTTAAAAAGTTTCTTTGAAAAATTTCAGTTCGACTCGTACGTCAGAGTGTTTGAAAAATTTGCTTTGAAAGCTTTTGAAAAGTGTCGGTGTGAAAAGATTTCAGTTTGTTTTGAAGAGAGCAAGTATCCATGAGTCGTCTACCTACCCTAAGGAATTCGTCTGTGTAAATGTCCTTTAAAGTAGTGCCATCCCACCATTGAGAGATAGGTAGCACCACCGTTTGGAGGTATTCGGGTCAATTCGAGTTTGTAGGGACATGGTGATCACCAGAGCAATGGGAAGACACCTTAGAAGCTACCCTCATGCCAGGTTCCCGGATCATGAGGACTTACTAAGACGTCCTCTACTCGACGATCACTTTTCGAGGCAAGGCAACAGTGAGGCGTACCCTAGGGGTGGTGTGTGCGATTCGTGTGTCGTTTTCATTGATATTTGTCTTGTCATGTTTGTTGTGATCTACGCTTGATTTTATTTTTAAGGCCATACATTCTTTCATGCTTATTTAACAGTTAAAGATATTTGCGGAAAAGTAAATTCTAAGCTATTACAAAGGCGCGGGTCCACATCGCCAAAATTAAACCGGACCCGATTTGACAGAAAATAAATAAAGCGAAAGAAATAAAAGTGCGAGAAGTCAAATTACAACGCTTTGGGAGAGATACATAATGAATTAAGTGAAATAAAATAAATGTGCGAATTAAATAAATTACGAACGAGGGCGTTGGACCCTTTTGCAAAATATTAAAGTTAATGAGGAATTAAAATTAAAATTAAATGTTTTTGTTTTTTTGGTATTTTTATGTTTTTAATAGAAAAAGAGAATTGATTAAAATTAAAATAAAATGCAAACCCTAATTCTATTTATTTTTAAGTTATTAAGAAAAATATTGAATTTTTACCCTAATTTAAACCTAAGTTATTTATACAATTTAATTATAAAAATAAGTAAATAAATATATTATGGTAAAGGAAAAAAATTTAAAAGGAATAAAAATTATCAATTTACCCTAATTCTATATTTTTGGATTTTTAGTTATTAAAATTAAAACCTATTTAATATTAAATTTAGTTACATGCAATTATTTATTTACAAGAAAATATTGAAAATCTCAAGTTATGGCCTTTGACTTAAAGTCCCTTTTTGTTGACTTTTGAAAATGACCTATAATGTTGAAATTGATAACTTTTTGTGAGAGCATTTCTTGGACTTGAAGTATGAATATGAGTTGTAGGAAATGTCTTTCTCTTCAAAATGAGCTTTGGATGGAATTTTTCTGATAATCCATGTGAAAGTTATGCCCTGGTCAATTTCAGTTGACTTTTTCAACTGTCCAAATATAGTAACTTTTGTGTCTTTGATGATTTCTGAGCCAAATTTTGAGAATCATGATCAAGCATTGATCAAATGATGTTTGTGGCTTCAAAATGATATATTGACCAAAAATTTGAACTTTTGACTGTCAAATGACCATTTTGCCCCTACAGTCGACTGTAGTGCAATTTAGGGTTTTGACTGTGCAATTTTGAGCTGAATGCCTTGAAACTTGATATGAGGATGCTTGACCATCTTTGTAGGCATATGAGACTTGGTTGGGCCTTTGAAAACTTCCTTTTCTTGATCAGAACCCAAACCCTAGTTTTGACTGTATAGGAGACAGTTGGACTGCACAACCCTTGGGGAATTTTGTGACTTGACTTGGCAATTTCTTGAAGAATATGGGAGGGCAAATTTTGGGGTGCAACAGTTGCCCCTGTTCAATCTTCTTAGACCTGAGGATGCAGATTGGCTGACGTGCCTTTCGTAATCTGAGGGTAGAAGATGATTGGACACTAGAGTGCCCAGAAATTTGCGCTCACATAGTGGCAGTGTGATGGGGGGATGGGCTTATAGATGCCATTTGGAGATTGCTGGATGGGATGATGGGCTTATAGAGGCCATCTGGATGTTGATCGCGTAGGAGATTCCTTAGCGAGAACCTGCATACCTGCAAAACAGAAAAATGAGTACCTGATACGTTACAGGAGCTGGTTTTCAGATGCTTGGTAAAGATGCGTCCTGACTGGTTACAGGAGCTGGATCTGGAGCTTCAAAAGATGATGAATGAACCAGGTATGGTTACTGCCTTAGCATGAATGGTAAGAGAACCTTGGGTGATTTTAACTTCAACAACGTTCATTGAGAAAAATCTTGGTGAAGATTGCCATCTTCGCAGGATCGGAACGAGAACCATAGGCCATTATAATCTGAAAGGGAATCACCTCACTCGCCGTTGGAGAGGGAATCATAGGAAAAGGAATTGTCACCTCACACTCATCGTCGGAGAGGGAAACATAGGAGACTATCACCTCACACTCATCGTCGGAGAGGGAAATATCTGAAGAAGGAAATACCACCTCACGCACTTGCCGGAGAGGGGACCATAGGAGACTATCACCTCACACTCATCGTCGGAGAGGGAAACATCTTGAAGAAGGAATTACCACCTCACGCACTTGTCGGAGAGGGGACCATAAGAGACTATCACCTCACACTCATCGTCGGAGAGGGAAACATCTAAAAAAGGAATTACCACCTCACGCACTTGTCGGAGAGGGGACCATAAGAGACTATCACCTCACACTCATCGTCGGAGAGGGAAACATCTAAAGAAGGAATTACCACCTCACGCATTTGTCGGAGAGGGGACCATAAGAGACTATCACCTCACACTCATCGTCGGAGAGGGAAACATCTGAAGAAGGAATTACCACCTCACGCACTTGTCGGAGAGGGGACCATAGGTTCTGCTGAGTCTTTATCAGAAAAATCTGTTGGGAGTCGATTTAGCTGGACTAGAGAAGGCTTTGAAACATGTTTGAGCATTTTAACTGCGTCTTTCCTGAAAGGTAAAGGTCAGTCATATGCAATGCATGATATGGATTATGCAATGATGTTCTCAATATAAATGAGATTTGTATGATATGATGCGTCTATGCATGCTATAATGATGTATGTGATGTTTTATGTATGTCTTTCGTCCAGGAAAGTAAATCCTTGACGGGTGCCGGGAAGTTGCATCCTGGGTTGATATTGAAGGATAGATTTTGCGTCCGCTGGGGATGATAATTGCAAGAATACCGGTAGGAGAAGATGACTCCGTTGCGGAATAAACTTGGCAAATGGAAGATTCTGCGGGGAAAAAAGATACTTTGACGACCATGCTGGGAAGCAATACTCTGTGGGGAGAGAGATACTTTGCTGAGTCGTTGATGATAACTTCGTTGGGGATATCTTTGTTGTTGGAAGTGTTGACGGACTTCGCTGGGGATAAGAAGGCTTCGTTGACGACGCTCTTTCCGTGGCTTTTGGCTGAGGATAACCCAGTTATATCCTGTTAAGGAAATAACTCTTTAAATCAAGCCGGACGACGCGTTCGTGTTCTGCGAGGGGGTAAGCTTCCAGAATTTTACTGGGGATAAGCTTACTGTTTGGGGAGATATGAATTCCAAATTTCCTGGGGAGGCCGGATTGGACTTTTCTGGGGAAGTTTGATATGCTGGGGAAGTGATCCCTTTGAATATTGGTATACCGCCGGGGAACAATCTTTAGGCCAAGACTGCCGGGGATGCTTGTTAAGAATATATGCTGCTGGGGAAGTATTGAGATCTACGGGAGGATACTCAATTTCCTTGATAGTCTGATAATTCTGCTTGGAGAGGAAAGTACTGTTTCGCTGAACCACTCTCTGGGGATTTAATATGTACTTGGTCGTGTTCTTTAGCTGAACCTACCTTGGTACTTTGGAGGATAGAACAATTGGACTGCTCAGACAACTCTTTTATTGCCCCTGTTTCTAGTGTCACCTGCAATTAATTCCTTTGTTTCGTATGCAAATATTTATGAGTTAGCAAATTATTGTCAATGCATATATCACAAATTGAACCTTGGACGGTCTTCGCAAAACAAAACAGAAAAAAGAAAAACACTTGGCACGTTTAACTGAAAATATATTTGCATTGATTTTTTTGAATAGCCTGTGAATAGGCGTTTTGTGTACAAGAGGCTGACGTCCTAGTAAGAGGTACGCCGCCGAACAAGAGAGTTTATACAAATTTTGTACAAAAGAAAATAAAACAGCTGTGTGAAGTATGAATGATCCACTGGGTTTCAACTCTGCTATTGTCTTTATAATTCCGAGCGTCTCATCACTTGATGACCTTGGTTGAAGGTGAAGCTGACTGATCGATGCCGTCTGAACTTGATGTAGATACCGGATTCTGGATGCAAAGTGATCAAATGAGACATAGTATTACGCTTTATCCCTAATCTTTGCCTGGACCGCCCCTTCGGGTTTTCAGTCCACCGGGATACCCATTTTTGCCCAAGCCGCCTTTTCAGGTTTTCGACTTGCCGGGTGTACAGATTTTTCATTTTCATCCCTTCATTTTGCCCGAACCCTTTTGGTTCGACGGGAAGCCCTAATTTTTGCCTAGGCATGTCAGCCTAGCGGGTCTTGTTTTTATGCGTAGTATTTTTTTTACTATGTCTGCATTGGCGGGGTGAGGAAGGTCGTCACCATCCATGTTGGTTAATATCATTGCTCCTCCTGAGAACACATGCTTAACCACAAATGGCCCTTCGTATGTAGGGGTCCATTTGCCCCTTGGATCACTCTGAGGAAGGATGATTCTCTTGATCACCAGATCCCCGACTTGATATTCCTGTGGTCTGACCTTTTTGTTAAATGCCCTGATCATCCGTTTCTGATACGTCTGACCATGACAGATAGCAGCAAGCCTCTTTTCGTCAATGAGATTGAGTTGATCAAGTCGTGTCTGGATCCAATCATCTTCGTTCAGATTTGCATCCTTCATTATCCGGAGAGAGGGAATTTGCACTTCGATCGGCAAGACTGCCTCCATGCCATAAACCAGAGAGAAAGGAGTTGCCCCGGTTGACGTCCTAGCTGAGGTACGGTACCCATGTAGGGCGAACGGTAACATCTCGTGCCAATCTTTATAAGTTACTGTCATCTTTTGCACGATTTTCTTGATGTTCTTATTTGCTGCTTCTACAGCCCCATTCATCTTCGGTCTGTAAGGAGAAGAATTGTGGTGCTGTATCTTGAACTGTTCACAGAGCTCAGCAATCATCTTGTTGTTCAGATTAGTACCGTTGTCTGTAATAATCCGCTCAGGGACGCCGTACCGACAGATCAGGTTGTGTCGAATGAACCGTGCCACCACAGTCTTGGTTACCGTAGCATAGGATGCTGCCTCAACCCACTTTGTAAAATAATCAATCGCCACCAGGATGAAGCGATGTCCATTAGATGTCGTAGGTTTGATCTCGCCGATCATGTCTATGCCCCACATTGCAAACGGCCAAGGCGCAGTCAGAACATTCAGGGGAACCGGAGGAACATGCACCTTGTCTGCATAAATCTGGCACTTGTGGCATGTCCTGGAATGTTGGTAACAGTCAGCTTCCATTGTGGACCAGTAATATCCTGCCCGTAGGATCTTTTTAGCCATTGTATGTCCACTGGAATGTGTACCAAAGGTCCCTTCATGTAGCTCTTCCATGATCCTTTCTGCTTCAGTCTTATCCACACAACGCAGTAAGGTTGAATCATGGTTTCGCTTGTACAAGATGTCGTTGCTTAGGAAGAACTTGACTGCGAACCTCCTCAGGAATTTCTTATCATTGACAGAGGCACCTTCAGGGTATTCCTGAGCTTCCAGATATCTCTTCACTTCGTGGTACCAAGGCTTCTCAGTCACTAATTCAGTTTCGAGATCACAACAGTATGCCGGTTCGTCCAGTTTCCAGATGATGATTCGGGGAGCCTCATTATCCCATTTGACCTTGAACATTGAAGACATTGTAGCTAACGCGTCCGCTAACTGATTCTCTTCCCTTGGAAAGTGCTCAAAGGTTATCTCTGTAAAGTGGGGAATCAGGGTCAACACACATTCTCTGTAAGGAATCAAGTTTGGATGTTTCGTATCCCACTCTCCTTTGATCTGATTGATCACAAGAGCGGAATCTCCGAAGACACTTAGAAATTTGATCCTGAGGTCGATCGCAGCTTGAAGACCCATGATACACGCCTCATACTCTGCCATGTTGTTGGTACAGTTGAAACACAGCCGGGCAGTGAGTGGAGTATGAGTACCTTGAGGTGATATGATTATGGCGCCGATACCATTTCCCAAAGCGTTGGAAGCTCCGTCAAAGTGCATAGACCATCGGGATCCTGGCTCAGGTCCTTCATCCGGTCCAGGTACTTCACAATCAGTCACAATCATGATGCTTTCATCTGGAAACTCGAAGTTCATTGATTGGTAGTCATCTACAGCTTGATGGGCTAGGTGGTCTGCCAATACACTCCCCTTGATGGCTTTCTGGGTTGTGTACTGAATGTCGTATTCCGTCAAGATCATTTGCCATCTTGCAATCCTCCCAGACAGAGCAGGCTTTTCGAATATGTATTTTATCGGATCCATCTTTGAGATCAACAAGGTAGTGTGAGTCAGCATATACTGTCTCAGCCGGCGAGCAGCCCATACCAAAGCGCAGCAAGTTTTCTCAAGCAGTGAGTATCGGGTCTCACAGTCGGTAAACTTTTTGCTAAGGTAATAAATGGCATGCTCTTTTCGGCCAGACTCGTCATGCTGCCCCAGCACACACCCCATTGAGTTGTCAAGTACTGTCAAGTATAGTATCAGAGGTCTCCCTTCAACCGGTGGCATAAGGATAGGTGGTTCTTGGAGATACTCTTTGATTCTGTCGAAGGCAGCCTGACATTCATCGTTCCAACGTACTACCTGATCTTTCTTCAGCAGCTTGAAGATTGGCTCACAGGTAGCAGTCAGATGAGATATGAATCGAGCGATGTAATTCAGACGTCCTAAAAAGCCTCTGACTTCCTTCTCTGTCTTAGGGACTGGCATCTCTTGAATAGCTTTGACCTTAGCAGGGTCCACTTGAATACCTTTATCGCTGACCACGAAGCCTAGTAACTTTCCCGATCTTACCCCGAAGGTGCACTTGTTAGGGTTCAATCTTAGCTTGTACAATTTCAACCGGTCAAACAACTTCTGCAGATGATCTAGGTGCTCTTCCTCAGTCTGGGACCTAGCGATCATGTCGTCCACATACACTTCTATCTCATGATGGATCATGTCATGAAATAAGGCAACCATGGCACGTTGGTAGGTTGCCCCAGCATTTTTTAGTCCAAATGGCATGACCTTGTAACAGAAGGTGCCCCACTGAGTAACAAATGTAGTCTTCTCCATGTCTTCAGGTGCCATCTTGATCTGATTGTAACCTGAAAAGCCATCCATGAAAGAGAATACTTTGTGCTGAGCTGTATTATCCACAAGGACATCAATGTGAGGCAAGGGGAAGTCATCTTTGGGGCTGGCCCTGTTTAGATCCCTGTAGTCGACACACATTCTGACCTTACCGTCCTTCTTCGGTACCGGCACCACATTAGCAACCCACTGAGGGTAAGAAGTTACTGCAAGGAACCCAGCATCAAACTGTTTCATGACTTCGGCCTTAATCTTCTCAGACATCTCTGGACGCATCCGACGGACCTTTTGTTTAACTGGAGGGCAGTCTTCCTTAGTCGGCAAATGATGGACCACAATATCGGTATCCAACCCTGGCATGTCTTCGTAGGACCAGGCAAAGATCTCCACATAGTCATGTAACATCTTGGTTAACCGTTGCTTCACGCTGAGCTCTAGGTTGGCACCAATCTTTACCTCTTTCCTGTCTGCCTCAGTTCCCAAATTTATGGTTTCCACTGGCTCTTCATGGGGTTGAATTGCCCTCTCTTCCTGAAGCAACAGTCTTGCAAGCTCGCCAGGCACTTCGCAATCATCTTCACCTTCGTCTTCGGCTAAGTTGATCGGATTTTCGAAGTCATAATTGGCAGTAGCAGAGTTGTTATCAGTAAGATCCAGAGTGGATTGGAACCTGTATGAGTGAGTGTGTGTGTAAATACAGCTGTTTTGAAAATTATGTAAAGGGAAAGAAAGACAGAAAAGGAACACAATATTTGCAATGCGAAAAATACGTCCAAGATTTTCATTCATGATGTATAAAATGACAGTTTGTATGCCCTCACAAATAGAACCACGGTGCCTCGGGTAAGACACCGGGCCATAGAGTTTATCATTGTTTATTACAAAATAACAAAACAAAGAAATTTATTACTGCGTCACAAAGGTAACAGGGGTATGGTCCTTTGCACTCCAATTGTTCAATCCGTCTTCGGCCGTCGGATAGATCCAGCTATTGAATTCAGCTTCGTCCACTTCATGATCTTCCCCAACAACATTCACTTCTGAACTTTTAATAAATACCGGAGGTCTTCCGATCTTTGCTTTCCTCATAGCTCTCTGACCTTCTGTGGTAAAACCCAGCCCAAGTTTATCAGTCTTCTGAGTGAAGTCTGGAAGTCTGCCCCAGTCGGCACATTCACCCTTCTGCACCACAGCCCTGGCATCCTTCAGGGAAGCCATCTTCAAAGGACCACTTGCTTCTGTTGTTTCTACTGCAATTGGAAACACCTCCTCGAAATGCTGAAAGGGGGTCTCAATGAACTCCCCATCCATCTCAATGTACCTGAAGGAGTTCAGGTGGCTCACCATATATTCTTCCTCTCCTTGCACAGTGACAATCTTCCCTCTGACGGGGTACTTCAGCTTCTGATGCAAGGTAGAGGTCACTGCCCCAGCCTTATGTATCCAGGGTCGACCCAGTAGACAAGAGTAAGATGGACGGATATCCATCACATAAAAAGTGGAGTCAAACACCTGAGAGCCCACACGAATCGGAATGTCAACCTCTCCATGGACCATCCTCTTTGAACCATCAAAGGCCCTGACGATGATGTTGCTGGGTTTCAATTCCAGGCCTTCACAATCTAGACGATCCAGAGCCTTTTTGGGTAGCACATTCAAAGATGACCCAGTATCAACCAACACATGTGCCAGGGTGGTGCCCCTGCATTCAATTGAGACATGCAGAGCATCATTATGGTCTCTCCCCTTTGCGGTCAAGTCAGCATCTGAGAAACCCAAGCCATTGTCTGCCGTTAGACTTGCCACGCAATCAGTGAACTGGACTGCAGAGGTTTCATGTGGCACATGGGCCGTCTTGAGGAATGAGATTAGGGCCTTTGCATGGGCCTCGGAGCACAACAGTAAAGAGAGCATGGAGATCTTGGAGGGTGTATGCCCCAGCTGTTCCACAACATTAAAATCGCTCTTCTTTATAATCTTCAGAATCTCCTCCATCTCTTGTGGGGAGGCCTCAGCAGCTATGGGTATGGGTGCCTCCATCTGGGCAGGCTCAACTTCAATTCCCTTGCCCCGAGCATTGGATGACTCGGCAGCAGGAGAAACAATCGGATTAGCAGCAGGAACAACAACTTGATCAGCAACAGGAATAGGTGTACTTGTAGGAATTATCAGGAGCGGTCTTCGGGAAGCAGGCGGTGCAATGTCAGGCGAGAAGAGCCTGCCACTGCGGGTAACCTTGGCTGGGCCAGTGATGTCACAGATGCTGGCGCCAGCGTTGAGCTCTTGTTTAATCCCGTTTATATATACATCTGCCCCATAGTGCCAAGGGACAGCTTTATCAGATACATAGGGCAGGGGCCCTGGAACAGTGATAATAACGGGTGCAACGGTCATAATTTGAACGGGCTTCTTCTGGAGAGCCGGGATCGGATTACTGAAGATAGTCACCACAGAAACTTCTTCCATTGGAACCAACCGAACAGCAGACTTCTTGAATAGAATCTCCTTGCTGTCCATTAAGCTTTGGATGCCTAACTTTAGCAAGGGACAACCAGATGGGGACACAGCACAGAATAGGCAACCCTCACTACAACCCGGAAATAAACCGACCTGCAGTAGGTTCTTCTTGACGATCTTTAGAGGAGTGGCTAGATCATCCACAGAAACAGCATAAATGTCTTCATCAACAGCATTTACCCCGTGTTGAGGCATAGGGGCAGTAACTACATTCGGCTTTGCAGGCGCTTCGAATTGTATCTCCTTTGCATCGATAAGGTCTTACACCTTATTCTTCAACGCCCAACAGTCATCGGTAGAGTGCCCCGGGCTTTCTGAATGGTAGGCACAACGAGCATTCGGATTGTACTTGGGAGATGTTGTATTTGGGAACTTTGGAGCCTCCCTGACAGTCACTAAGTTAGTGGCTAGCAACTGTGGCAGAATCTACGATAGGGTCATGTTTAACCGGGTAAACTCCCTCCGGGGTCTTTCAGCCCTTTGAGAATTGTTTGGCCGAGGAACGGCAGCAGGCTTAGCAATCATCACCGCGCTGACAGATTGGCGGTGCTCAGGTCTCTCTGATTTCCTAGAACCATACACGGCACTAGACTCCTTCTTGAATGGTTTCTTTTCCGAACTAGATGATGCGCCCTTCGCAATCTTCCCAGACTTCAGCCCAGCTTCAATTCTCTCTCCGGTCAGAATCAAATGGCCCAGATAGGGTCCCCAAGAACATATCTACCAGCTCCCGATCAGTCAATGGTGGCTGCACCCTGCCAGCCAGGTCTCTCCACTTCTGAGCGTACTCCTTAAAACCTTCGCTTGCACCTAACGCCATACCCTGGAGTTGGGTACGTGTGGGGGCAAGGTCGGCATTATATTGATACTGCTTGTAGAAAGCAGTAGCCAGCTCCTCCCAGTTACGAACTTTGGTCCCATCTAGCTGATAGAACCATTCGAGATGAGTCCCTGAAAGACTCTCCTGGAAGAAGTGGATCCATAGATTCTTATCCGCAGAGTACGACTGAATTTTCCGAACATAGGACCTTAAATGCAGCTTGGGACAAGACGCCCCGTCATATTTGGAGAAGGATGGTGCTTTGAACTTATGGGGGATGATCACACCAGTCGACAAACCCAGATCTCCGAAATCCAGCCCAGGTGCCTGTTGAACCTCCATAGCCTTCAACCTGTCCTCCAATTGCTTATATCTGTTGTCTGCAGGAGGGTACTGCTCTTCATCAAAATCGGTCTCGTTGTCGGAGACCACCGGACTAGGGACCTTTACTTCTGCCTGAGAAGGACTCTTGCCAACAGAAGAACCAGCCTCTTCGTGCTGCAGAGTGTTGCCAAACCTTCGGCCCGAGTTGAACAGAACAGTTCTCCTCTTCTTCTTCTTCTCCTTCTTCAGGAGCATAGCCTTCAGTTCTTCTTGGCCTTTAGCCAGACCCTTGATTAATTCTTGGAATTGTGCATTCTGCACCTGAAGAGCCTTGATTGATGTCTCGGTTGATGCAGATTCGGGATTCATGATGCTGAAATAAACAGCGAAGAACTGTAAGCAACCTGAAATGAGGAAAAACCTGCTATGCACATGATGTATGAAATGCGTATGCAATGCATTCAAGGGTTCGAAAGTTCAAATTTGTTGTAGACAAACAGGAACACACGTTATCATTAAGGAAATCATTGTTTAATACATCAAAGCCTCATGGGCAAAAAGTACAAAAATCAAATCAATCCCAAAATACACTGCGCATCCTCTTCGGAGCTATGTAAGTGTTGAGGTTCCTCTCCTCATGCAACAGGCGAGTGAGCTCCAAGACCTTCTTTTCACTGGCATGCAGACTAGTCTCAAGAGAATTCCGCTCTTCCTTAAACTGGATCCAGCTCTTCTGCATCTCTTCCCAGGATGTGGGCATATCAGGGTGCTGAATAGTGTAGGACACTTCCCCTTCCAAGACAGGTTCTTTGATTACTGGGAGCATATGAGGATAAGGCATCACTAACTTCTGGGAGCGGGCTCGTACCCACTTGAGATAAGGTTCCAATGGAATGGAGTTCTTGTGCCCCAGTGTCTTGCTGTCTATCCTACTGGGCATCCTCCAAGCTCTGATAAATCTCTGGCGAAGTCCTTGAGTATCATTGTCGAAGTCAAAAACTATGTCAGGAATTAACATGTCATGAGGACCATCCCTCCGAGCATAACCAAACTGTCTCCAAGCCAGGCATGGGCTATAGGTAATACCTCCTCTGATTCCAAGTAAAGGAACATTAGGGTACTCCCCGCAACGATCAATGATAGTGACATCTTTTCTGGACCTAGGGCACCAATGTATATCTGCCTGTGTAAGAGTCATCAACCGTTGTGACCATCTCAAACCCCGCTCATTCTTCAAGACTGATTGCGGAAGGTGCGAAATAAACCACCTTCCCAGGAGAGGAGTGCAACACATAAGGACACCTCTTTTTCTCATGGTTCGAGTGTAACATGAGTGAAGGATGTCCCCCAACAATGTAGGTATAGGATTCCTGGACATAAAGACCTGAACGGCACTGATATCAATGAGCTGATCTGGGTTAGGGAACAACACCAAACCATAAACAAGGAGGGCCACAACCTCTTCAAAAGCTTGCAAGTCAAGGGAATTCCAACATTCAAGGGCCTTTTCAAACAGAAACCTGGCTAAGAACCCTTTGATACCACTTCTAACTTCCCAATGTCCCTTGAGGTCAGATGACTGTAAGTGCAAGGCTTTAGCAATCTCTTCAAGCTTAGGTTCCTTTTCTGTACCGTTGAAGGGTAGCTGATCAAGGATAGGGATCTTCAGGAGCCGGGAGAACTCCTCCAATGTAGGTACCAACTGATAGTCCAAGAAGGTAAAGCAGTGATGCAGAGGGTCAAAGAATTGGAACAGGACCTTTATCATATCTTCCTCAATGTTGGTGTTGACCAAGCTGATGAGGCTTCCATGTCTTTCACTGAATGAAGAGTTCTCGGGAATCCTGGATATAAGTTCCTTAAGCTGAGGAGGGATCCTTACAAGACTGACTTGAATGGTCTTTCTACGAACAGTTTCCATGTCCTACAAAACAAGAACAAAGATGAAAATTCGAACCCCTGAAATGGTTAGTCAATGCATATGATGCTGGATGATGTCATGATGCTATGATTAAACACACCACAGATATTTACAAAGACAAACATGTAAGGCAAACAAGGCACACAAGACAAGCCCTTAAGGTTTAAGGCCAGCATGGGGTCTGGGTAGTACCCTTTTGGAGTTGGTGGGTTCAACCTGTCCTAATCAAAGTAACTGGGTTCTAAGGTTCCCAATATCACGGGATTGCTTTCATTGTTCATCGTTTCGATTTAGCCACTGAACTGGCGACCGAAATATTCCAGGAAAGCAACCCTCAATTGAGCATAGTATCGAGTATCAACCAACCTCGGACTGCACCAAAGTCAGTTATCTCACTACCCTAAAGAGGCCAAGATAGTTCAATTAAGGTTCCTAAGGTCTGTTGATGCTTCACGACACCACGCGGAGGCCCCGTACTCTCCTTGACTGAACTCAAGGGTTACCGGTACACACCAAAGTGCCACATCAACGTAGCAGACTGTTTCAACCATGTCGGTATACCCCGCACAGTTCCCTCACAGCCTTGTTGCTACTTTCTAAGAAGGTATCCCCCAGATCCAGGTTAGGATCTATAGAACTCCCAAGCAACCCACAATAATAAAGCAAGCAAAGAAGACAATTGAAAACACAGTGATCTTAATCCTAAGGTACACCCCACTTTAAGTAAGTCCCCAGCAGAGTCGCCAGTTCTGTGATCGGTGGATCTGGAACTGACTGTTTAACGCTGGTTCGTGAAATGTCGCGGAAGCAAGAGTCGCCACCGTCTTTTATTTTCTCCAAATGGAAAGGACAAAAGCACAGAAAAATTCCTTATAGAGATTGCTCTCGGTTCGGGAGGTAGATTATAGAAAGGGAAGGTGTTAGCACCCTTTCTATCCATGGTTATCCATGGGCTCTTAGATACTTGCTCATTGTGTTTTCAAAAATGGTTTGTTTGCTTTTCAACTGTGGGTTTTAAAAAGTTTCTTTGAAAAATTTCAGTTCGACTCGTACGTCAGAGTGTTTGAAAAATTTGCTTTGAAAGCTTTTGAAAAGTGTCGGTGTGAAAAGATTTCAGTTTGTTTTGAAGAGAGCAAGTATCCATGAGTCGTCTACCTACCCTAAGGAATTCGTCTGTGTAAATGTCCTTTAAAGTAGTGCCATCCCACCATTGAGAGATAGGTAGCACCACCGTTTGGAGGTATTCGGGTCAATTCGAGTTTGTAGGGACATGGTGATCACCAGAGCAATGGGAAGACACCTTAGAAGCTACCCTCATGCCAGGTTCCCGGATCATGAGGACTTACTAAGACGTCCTCTACTCGACGATCACTTTTCGAGGCAAGGCAACAGTGAGGCGTACCCTAGGGGTGGTGTGTGCGATTCGTGTGTCGTTTTCATTGATATTTGTCTTGTCATGTTTGTTGTGATCTACGCTTGATTTTATTTTTAAGGCCATACATTCTTTCATGCTTATTTAACAGTTAAAGATATTTGCGGAAAAGTAAATTCTAAGCTATTACAAAGGCGCGGGTCCACATCGCCAAAATTAAACCGGACCCGATTTGACAGAAAATAAATAAAGCGAAAGAAATAAAAGTGCGAGAAGTCAAATTACAACGCTTTGGGAGAGATACATAATGAATTAAGCGAAATAAAATAAATGTGCGAATTAAATAAATTACGAACGAGGGCGTTGGACCCTTTTGCAAAATATTAAAGTTAATGAGGAATTAAAATTAAAATTAAATGTTTTTGTTTTTTTGGTATTTTTATGTTTTTAATAGAAAAAGAGAATTGATTAAAATTAAAATAAAATGCAAACCCTAATTCTATTTATTTTTAAGTTATTAAGAAAAATATTGAATTTTTACCCTAATTTAAACCTAAGTTATTTATACAATTTAATTATAAAAATAAGTAAATAAATATATTATGGTAAAGGAAAAAAATTTAAAAGGAATAAAAATTATCAATTTACCCTAATTCTATATTTTTGGATTTTTAGTTATTAAAATTAAAACCTATTTAATATTAAATTTAGTTACATGCAATTATTTATTTACAAGAAAATATTGAAAATAAAATGTTTATGTTTTTTTCTGAGTTTTTAGGTATTTTCTGTATTTTTTGTAAAAAAAAACAATTAATTAAATCAAAGCAAAACAAATAATAAAACAATAAAATAAAATAAAATATGTGCAAACCAGGGAGGGGTTCAGTCCCAATTGTGAGGTGTTTGGCCTTAGCATTCTGGCCCAATTAAGCTTGGATCCGTTTGACTTTTGGCGTAGCGTGTGATGCGTTTGACTAGGGCTTAGTGTGCTCATCAATCTGGAGCCCTTGATCTGCTTCTGAGGGACGCGTGGCTGTGGATCTTTGAGGATGTATGGTGTGTATTATCACTGGCGCTGCATGGGAATCATTATAGAAAAATAATATTGAGAATTATACAGACCTGGGACTCGAACCCAGGTCTTGAGCTTTGCCAATCCTTATGCCTGCCGTCTGAGCCAATTAACGCGTTGTTAATAATAATAAACAAACAAATGTTATAAAAGAAAATGGATTAGTGGCTTGGAAATGCGCGCGAGATTTTGAATAAGCCAATCAACGCGTGACATGCAATCATCTTCTCCACCTTCCCTGAAATATAAAACATTGAGCAACGGTTTTTTTAGCGTCGTTTTAGATGGCATATGGGAAAATAGCGAATAGGTTCTGAGCACTCATAAATGGAGCGCGATGGTCCTATCTTCTTCGTCCAGATGAGCTGGTTTGAATGGTCATGGTTTCGTGGGCTAATTTTTCCTTATTGCTAAAGCCCTAAATTCCAGTCCTGCAAAACCCTAGAAATCGCGCATGGTGAAATCTTCTATACAGCGTAATAATGCAATCAAACATGATGGTTAGCTTTAGAATCTCATGAGGAATAAGAATCAATAAAAAAAATGCTATAAAAATGCTTGAATCATGATGCACGATAAAGGAATTTTCTTGATGCAGTTTGAGTTCAATCTACCAGTTCTTGGCGTGTTGATGGATGTTTGGGATTGGAATACGTTCAGGAATTGCCAAGGAAGCTTTTGGAATAGGTTTTGTGCTTTGAATCAACCTCTAGAATGGTTTTCAGAATTTTGTTTTCAAGCAATTTTTTCAAGTTTCTCAAAGGCTTTTGGGCGCAGCTTTCAGTGTTTTTGCATTAGGTTTATGATCATGTATTTGTATGGAAGGCATTAGGTTAACAAAACTAGCACAAATCCAAAGCATTCATTGTTTTGCATATTTGATTTTCTTAAGATCTTTTTGAATCTTTTTCATGTGTTCTTTGTATCAATTAGCTCAAATCAGACCAAATCTTGCCTAATTAGCATGTGCACGAAATATTGAGTCTAGAATGTGTACAAAAAGATTTGTTTGGTTCATTTAGATATTTTCCACATATTTAATTGATTTAAATGAATTAATATTAATAGAAATTCAAATAAATAAATAAAAAATGAGAAAATACTTCCCTTTGGGCCAAGTGGTCGTGCATATGCTTAGAATGATGAATCATGGAAGAAAAATGGGCCCATTAGCAATTTTAGGTCATTTGGATCAAAGTTGACTTTTCAAAATATCCAAAAATTTCCCAACTTCCACAAGGCATAACTTGCTCAATTTTTAAGATTTTCACATGTTCTTGGACATTTTGGAAAGGTCTTTGAGTCCTCTGACCAATGCCTTTGGTCCCATGTCATTTTGATTTACCAATCTCAAGTTATGGCCTTTGACTTAAAGTCCCTTTTTGTTGACTTTTGAAAATGACCTATAATGTTGAAATTGATAACTTTTTGTGAGAGCATTTCTTGGACTTGAAGTATGAATATGAGTTGTAGGAAATGTCTTTCTCTTCAAAATGAGCTTTGGATGGAATTTTTCTGATAATCCATGTGAAAGTTATGCCCTGGTCAATTTCAGTTGACTTTTTCAGCTGTCCAAATATAGTAACTTTTGTGTCTTTGATGATTTCTGAGCCAAATTTTGAGAATCATGATCAAGCATTGATCAAATGATGTTTGTGGCTTCAAAATGATATATTGACCAAAAATTTGAACTTTTGACTGTCAAATGACCATTTTGCCCCTACAGTCGACTGTAGTGCAATTTAGGGTTTTGACTGTGCAATTTTGAGCTGAATGCCTTGAAACTTGATATGAGGATGCTTGACCATCTTTGTAGGCATATGAGACTTGGTTGGGCCTTTGAAAACTTCCTTTTCTTGATCAGAACCCAAACCCTAGTTTTGACTGTATAGGAGACAGTTGGACTGCACAACCCTTGGGGAATTTTGTGACTTGACTTGGCAATTTCTTGAAGAATATGGGAGGGCAAATTTTGGGGTGCAACACACAGGATTGACAAATGAATTTTCCAGTCAACTGATCAAATTTGACTGTACACTGAAAAGTTAAACTTTGACTTTTTGGTCAAAATCAAGTGGCAAGGTTCATTTTTCATCAAGACATATCAAATTATGAAACTTGTTCATCAAGAAACCCAAAATTGCAAATTAGGGTTTAAAATGAGAAAATTTCATAACTTAGAATTTTTCTAAGTTATGAAACTTCCTTATTTTTCCTAACTTTGTCCCATTTTTTCACCAAGATGCAAATGGATTCAAACAAAACTTGAAACATGAAAGTTGTAGTCCATGGCAAAATCTACAACTTTGATTCACAAAGTTTCCTCAAAGGAAGCTTGTATCTCGAGTTATGATTTTTGGAATAAGGGTGCAAAACATTTTTAACTTAGAAAAATTTTGACCTATTCTAGGCAGGATTTTTGTTCAACTTCTTGGCCATTTTTCACATGGTTCCACTTAGAGTTTAAATTTGAATTACAAAGATGGATTGCAGTACACATTCCAAGCTTTCCAAATTATCCAAGAACTTCCCAAACACCCTTGTGGTTAGGGAGAATCGAATTTGCAAAGTTGGGCAAAATTCACTTTTGTTCATAACCAAATACATGTTCATACAAGTCTCATTTTCAAATCAGCATGCTTAGTACTTGCTTGCAGGCCTCTAAACCAAGTTTTCACTCCATAATTAAATGCCTAACCATTGTGTTCAAGCATTGTTTTGTGCATTTGGTCATTACACATAGAATTATCCCTTAAGTAGAAAAAGCAAACTTGCCATTTTTGAAAAGTAGTGCTTTATGTCAAATACCAAATCCAAGAGGCATAGGGCCAGATCTTTGAGGCCAGATAGAGTCCACAAATTTATGTTACCAAGAGTAAGATATGCAGCATACATAGAGGGTGGTACAGGCCTGCATTGGAACTTACACTATCCTTGCTTACATTTGAAGAAAGCTTGCAAACTGAAGCCAATCTCTCATTCCTGTCAACACAGCCTAACACAAACCTTTCAAACATATTTCATACACCCAAGCAAGCCTAAGGCACGAATCAACCACCCCTCAAACCTCCTCATACATCAAAACACCAACTTGCTGCAAAAACAGGGCATCTGTTGCAGTTTGACTTCCACAATCCATTCCACTCGTGCACTTTGGCTAAAACCAGTTCAAATACATTCCATATCATCCATTGGAACTATCCCAAGCCCTAAATACAAATTGTAACATCCCTAACCTCTGTTGCCATTTTCACTTTTCAGTTTTGCAGGTGAACTTCCATAGCACGATTCAGAGAGTTTCAAAGCAAGCTAGGTACTTGGGAAGCATCCTTGGACTTCAGGCAAGCTGTACAAAAGCTCAAACTCCATTGAAGTTGTCCACATTGCTGTACACGACTCAAGCTGAAACAGGTAAAACCATGAACTTCTATCTCTCAATCTAGGAAGAGTTAGGCTTAGGTTTGTGAATGAAACATGCTCTACTCATAGCCCTGAAGCCATCCATGTATTTACTTTTCATTTATATTAAGCATGCTGTGAGAATTTTGGCCATGAACATTGAAGAAAAATTAGGTCAGAAATTGGGGATGAAGAAATTCTCCCTGGATTCTTAGAGTTAGGTCAAGTATTTTATATGTCTGAATTCGTCTCTTGATGCTCTATAATATTGGTGTTATGAGTTTTGCATGAAAGTCCAGGAATCAGGAGTTAAGAAACGCGCGTTTTTGCTTGTTCAAACAATGCTGAAGGTTGAAGATGACTGGCTTGGGCTGGCCCTGAGTCAGTCCTGCTCTTTGCACCCCTTTTCCAATTTACACCCCCCTGGCCCATTGTGTGAAATATTTATCATTTTTGACTTTTTATTTTTGATTCTGATTTTATATTTTTATTCAAACATGAAAAAACACTAAAAATATTTTTCCTCACTTTTTTGCATTTTAGTTGGCATTTATATGTTTTATTTAGTATATAAAACCCTAAAAATAATACAAAAATAAATATTTTTCAGTTATTATTTTTTACATTTTTTGAAAACATCTTCTAAAAAATACTTTTTTTCGAAAATAATTAATATTTTATTTTTGTATATATTTAGTATATTTAATATATAAATATAAATACTTTTATATTTTATTAGAATACTTAGGATAAAAATATGAAAATAATACATTTTTATTTTTATTAATATTTGACATCAAAAATACTTTTTACAATATACTTCTTATTTTTTGTATATAATTAACAAATATTGTATATAATTAATAAATAAATACTATTTATTCAAAAACTAGGGTTTTGCCCTAAATAACAAAAATATTCAAAATTTGACCTTTTTTTATTTTTTGTTTATATTTCACATTGAAAAATACTTTTACATACATAAAAAATCATTTTTGTGCATAGTACATTTTGCATATTTATTGTATTTACTTTACATTGTACAATTAAATATTTGTATATTCGATATGGATGTATTAGTTTAGATTTAATTTCTTGTCAAATATCCCCCCATTCAAACATTTGTACCCCCATCCCCATAATCATGTTGTAATAATTTAGGACATTAAATTTCCGCATTTAAAAGCTTTCAAATTATGCCATGATAGACCTAGGGTTTGTATGCAAATCAAATAACAAATGGCTTGGCTAATACAAAGATAAAAAGCATGAAAATGGACAACACAATGCACACTTGCACCCCTAGGAATACTCCACTTGTTGCCTTCAAAAATGGGCCATGTTGCATGTTGAGTGTCTTTGGCAAAACAAAAACAAATCAAATGATCATAGTCCATCGATGACGCTTTCTCAAGTTGCCTAAAAAATGATCAAGTCCCTTAAAGAAAAATTGCCAAAGACACTTGGCACTATTGCATTTATGGTCTAAACGATGACCCGCGCCCGTCCCGTTAACATCCTAACACAAGGTTGTTCACCAAATACAATGGTGAAACAACACTGTTAAAAGGGTTAAAACATGAGAAATATCTTTGAGAAATTTAGGGTAGATAGCTCTTGGTTACTTGACCAACTTGCAAAACAAATCCTTGCCATTTTTCAAAACACACATCACAACACAACTTCAAAACAAACTTTCAAAAACTTTGAAACATCTTTTCAAAAAGACAAACACCTTTGTAAAACATTCGAGTAAAGAATTGTTACAATGGTTTCCTAGACAAGGCATCTTTTTCAAAACATTTTCAAAACCACACACACAAAGCACCATTTCAAACAATTGAAAAGAAAAGGCAAGTGATCTAAGAAAGTAACTAAGAGCCCATGGATAACCATGGATAGAAAGGGTGCTAATACCTTCCCTTTCTATAATCTACTCCCTGAACCAAAGAAAACATCTCAAAGGTTTTTCCTATGCTTTTTAACCTTTCCTTAGAATAAAATAAAAAGTCGGTGGCGACTCTTGATAAACCGAAACATTTGCGAAAACAAATGCAAAACCTTAAGTCAGTTCTCCCACCGTATCACAGGTAGGATACGGGCTTAAAGATGCCATCTGCAGGAGTGTCGATCGCATAAGAGATTCCTTAGCAAGAACTTGCATACCTGTTGTTGTAGAAGATTCCACTGGGGAAGTCTAACTTCGTTGAGATTTAGAAACCTGCCTGTACTTCAACTGAGAGAATGCTTCAGCTGAGTTTTAGGAATCTGTCCATAATTCAATTGGGGGGAAACATCCTTATCAAGATCTAGGAACTGTCTCGTGCCCACCGGGAGTATACCGTTGAGGTTATAGAACTTGTCCACACTATGACGGAGGAAAACATCAAGATCTTGGAACTGACTCGTGCTCAATGGAGTATACCGTTGAGGTTATAGTACTCGTCCACACTATGACGTAGGGAAACATCTTCATCAAGATCCAGGAACTGTCTCGTGCTCAATGGAGTAAACTGCTGAGGTTATAGAACTTGTCCACACTATGACGGAGGAAAACATCAAGATCTAGGAACTGACTCGTGCTCAATGGAGTATACCGTTGAGGTTATAGTACTCGTCCACACTATGACGTAGGGAAACATCTTCATCAAGATCCAGGAACTGTCTCGTGCTCAATGGAGTAAAATGCTGAGGTTATAGAACTTGTCCACACTATGACGGAGGAAAACATCAAGATCTAGGAACTGACTCGTGCTCAAAGGGAGTATACCGTTGAGGTTATAGTACCTTTCCACACTATGACGTAGGGAAACATCTTCATCAAGATCTAGGAACTGTCTCGTGCCCACCGGGAGTATACCACTGAGGTTATAAAACTTGTCCACACTATGACGGAGGAGAACATCAAGATCTAGGAACTGACTCGTGCTCAATGGAGTATACCGTTGAGGTTATAGTACCTTTCCACACTATGACATAGGGAAACATATTCATCAAGATCTAGGAACTGTCTCGTGCCCACCGGGAGTATACCACTGAGGTTATAGAACTTGTCCACACTGTGACGGAGGAGAACATCAAGATCTAGGAACTGACTCGTGCTCAAAGGGAGTATACCGTTGAGGTTATAGTACTTGTCCACACTATGACGTAGGGAAACATCTTCATCAAGATCTAGGAACTGTCTCGTGCCCATCGAGAGTATACCGCTGAGGTTATATAACTTGTCCACACTGTGACGGAGGAGAACATCAAGATCTAGGAACTGACTCGTGCTCAAAGGGACTATATTGTTGAGGTTATAGTACCTGTCCACATTATGACGTAGGGAAACATCTTCATCAAGATCTAGGAACTGTCTCGTGCCCACCGGGAGTATACCGCTGAGGTTATAGAACTTGTCCACACTATGACGGAGGAAAACATCAAGATCTAGGAACTGACTCGTGCTTAAAGGGAGTATACCGTTGAGGTTATAGTACTCGTCCACACTATGACGTAGGGAAACATATTCATCAAGATCCAGGAACTATCTCGTGCTCAATGGAGTAAACCGCTGAGGTTATAGAACTTGTCCACACTATGACGGAGGAAAACATCAAGATCTAGGAACTGACTCGTGCTCAATGGCGTATACCGTTGAGGTTATAGTACTCGTCCATACTATGACGTAGGGAAACATCTTCATCAAGATCTAGGAACTGTCTCGTGCCCACCGGGAGTATATCGCTGAGGTTATAGAACTTGTCCACACTATGATGGAGGAGAACATCAAGATCTAGGAACTGACTCGTGCTCAATGGAGTATACCGTTGAGGTTATAGTACTCGTCCGCACTATGACGTAGGGAAACATCTTCATCAAGATCTAGGAACTGTCTCGTGCTCAATGGAGTAAACCGCTGAGGTTATAGAACTTTTCCACACTATGACGGAGGAGACTGTCGAGATTGAGATCCTTATCTGAAAATTCAACTGATGATAATTCAATTGAGATGTAAGAACTGGTCAGATCTTCGACGTAATTGAGAACTTTAACTGTATCCTTCCTGAAAGGTAAAGGTCAGTCATATGCAATGCATGATATGGATCAGGCAATGATGTTCTCAAAATAAATGAGATTGTATTCGTATGATGCGTATATGCATGTATCATGATGTATAGGAATGTGATGTTTTAGCTGGGGAAAATAAATCCCGGAGCTGCTGGAGAATAGAGTTGAGTTCTTCGTTTCTGCTGGGGATGATGAATGAAGATGATTGTGAGAATAAACCTGTAGGAGAAAAGAACTCCGTTGGGGAATAGACATGGTGAAGAGATTACTCTGCGGGGAGTTACTCTGTGGGGAAGAGATGCTTCGCTGAGATTTTAATGATAAACTCTGTTGGGGATTCCGTTGATAAGCTTTGTTGGGGATTTTGATGATAAACTCCGCTGGGGATAGATTACCGTTGCTGGTGATATTGAATCTGTTGAGGATAGAAGTCCTGCTTGGGGAAAGAAAGAACTTCGCTAGGGATGATCTTTTAGTTGCAACTTGCTGAGGATAACCTTCTGAAATTGGCTGGGGAGATTTATTTGTGCTTCACAGGGGATAAGCTTCCAGAATCTGCTGGGGAAGACGATTCAACTATGTCGGGGAAGCTTTTTTAGACTGCACTGGGGAAATAGCTCCACTGGGGGTATCTTGCATTCTGCCGTGGAACATTCTTATATTCCGTTGAGGAATATTAAGACTGCCAGGGATACTCTTATGCTTGTTGGGGAATATCCTTATACTCCGTTGGGGAATATTAAGACCTTTTGAGGATGCCAAGCTTTTTTAGGACTGATGGTAGACTAACTCTGCTTGGGGAGAGCATTGCTGATTTGTACATAGCTGCAAGTCTCAGCTGAGAGAGCTATCATTACTGTCTTACTTTGTGGGGAGTGAAAGTATCTTACCATATTCTTCAGCTGAATATATACCTGGGTACCTGGTGGACAGAGCAATTTGTACAGTTCGGACAATTCTTATTTGCCCCTGTTTTTGCAGGAGAGGGTGCCTGCGGAGGCCCTGTGGATCGAGTATTATCCCAACCTATGAGGTGCTTGGTCTCTTTCGTTTGAAATGACAAGTCTTCTTCTGACGAGATGACGAGACATAGTCGTACGCTTTGATCCCTAATTTTTGTCTGGACCTCCCTCTCGGGTTTTCAGTCCACCGGGATACCCTTTTTTTGCCTAAGCCGCCTTTTCAGGTTTTCGACTTGCCGGGTGTACAGATTTTTCATTTTCATCCCTTATTTTGGCCCGAACCCTTTTGGTTCACCGGGAAGCCCTTATTTTTGCCTAGGCCTGTCAACCTAGCGGGTCTTTGTTCATGCGCAGTATTTTCTGACTATGTCCATGTTCCCAGGATGTAGGGAGGTGCCACTGTTAGTAGTGTTGTGTTGCCATACTACCAGAAGATCTTCGTTTGATCATGCAAGATTCGTTGCTGGGATTCATGTCCAATGCCCCAATTGATTCAGATGAAGACTTGCCCCTGGTTACTCTGCACTTCTTCAGAGATTTCGTGGAATCTTGACTGGACTGCCCCAGGTGTGCTGGATAGTGACATGTCAAGTCCCTTTGTTGATGGGAGATTTGTCAATGGAAGTGTCATCCTTTTTGAAGTGATTTTGTTCACTGAGAGGGCTTTCGTTCATCGGATATTCGTTGTGTGAATTTCTCCGCTGTCAAACAAATGGCCGAATGCAAACAGTGATATTCAAATAATGAAAAGTTTATGTTTGTCTTGAAGTTTTGAAAAATGCGTTTTTTAGCAAAAAACTTTTTATAAGACAAATTCAACACAAGATTTAGGGCAAAGCCTTACAGGAGTTAGGATACCTTTTGTAACAGTATGCTTTCGAACTAACCCATGCTTCAGTTAGGACTTTTGAAGGGTTGTAACGTGGCTTGGTTCACGGTTTAAGAAACAAAGGATAAAGGCTCAAAGTATATTTGTACCCACCCGCTCTTCGTGATGTTCTTCAATCCTAAACTCAGTTAATTGTGCATTTGAACTCCGAATGAGTCTGGAACGACGTTTTTGGTGATGGTCCACACAAATTGAATTTGTTGGAAGGCAGTCATTTTTGCAACATTTTTCATGTTGTTGAGGATTTGTAGCGACCTCGTTCTTTTGATTTGTTATCCCTAACTTTTGCCTGACTGTTCCTGTTTTCTAGATTACAGTCAGCGGGATGCCCCAGCTTTCTTAAGCCTCCTTTATAGGTTTGGCTCAGTGGGCTTTTCTCTTTTGAGAGTTTGACTGCCTATGAAATAAGGAACCACCACTGACTTTTGATTCCAGAGGAATGCTTTTGATGTCGTTCGTTGCATTATGAACTGAGAGTTTTGCGACTTCAATGCGCATCTTTTGAATTAACTGAGAGACTACCCTGCCCCAGGTTTAAATCAAAGGTTTCAATTTGTTTAAAAACAGCAAACTCCTACTTCTTTAGCTTGAAGGGGTTGACTAGGGATTATCTTCCTTATAACTCCAGTGTTTAGGATTTGAAAGAAATGCCTGTACATCGTCAGCAAGGTCTGTCCAAAAGCATACTGTATGGGATTATGGCATTGTTTTGTCATCCTCCCTCTAAAGGCTTGTAACTTTTAGCAAGAGTTGAATGTCATAAAGTGAGTAAAAAGCATAGTTTAAATGTAATGAAAGGATGAATTCAAGACAAACATATGCAATGCATTAGTGAAATAGAGTTTGACATTAATAGATAAATGTTTGAATAACAAAGAGATTACAACTTGAAAATTCAAATGAACAAAAGTATTCTCGTCTCGATACTTGTCACTTCAAATGGTGAACCTTGGAGGGATGGTAGAAGAACTCAGCCTGACCATCTTGTGTGAATTCCAATGCTCCTACATCAATCAGGTCTTGGACCTTGTTCTTCAGAGCCCAACAGTTGTTTGTGTCATGCCCTGGGCTACCAAAATGATAAGCACATCTTGCATCCGGGTTGTAGTTAGGAGAAGAAGTCTTAGAGTTCGGATGAGGAGCCTTTAATGTAATCAGCTCTTTCTTCAACATGTGTTGTAGCGCTTGAGCTAGTGACATGTTGAGCTTGGTAAATTGCCTCCTGGGCATGTTTGGCTTACTCTGATCAAGCTGTTGTTCTTGGCGAGGTTGTTGTTGGACCCTTGAGGTAGCAACAACTTGGAGAGGTCTATTCTTCATCAAACCAAACTCTTGTCTTCTTGGAGGATGATTAATGATTTGATCCCCAGCCTTAACCGTTTGCTTCATACTGTTGTATATGTCTTGATGAAGCTGGTTGATAATAGTTCTCAGCTCTTCTTGTTCCCGAGCTAAGCCTTGGATAAGAGCCATCTGCCTCAGCATCTGGGTTCTCATTGCATCTACCTCAGCTTGTAGATGTTTCAGCCGTTCGTCCTTATTGTCTTCAGGACTTTTCTTGACCAAATTCCCCATGAGGAGTGTTCTCAACTCTTCCTGCCCCTTGGATAGGTTTAGGAGGATTTCCCTGAATTGAGTCTCTTGAGTATGAATATCTTGGTTGTCTTGTTGGAGAGCCATTGTTGAAATAAACAGCGAGAACATGAGAGACCTATATTGGGAGACCTGTTATGCAATGATATGTATGATATATGTATGCAATGTTTTCAAGGATCTCGCGGGGTAAACAAGAAACTTGTTAGAATTTGAATTTGGTAACTTCGTTGAAGGAACTTCATGTTGCTGAGAGTCCTTCTTCAAGAGTCAAGCTCACCATATCGAGTGGGTCATAGCCCCTGACTCAAGTTATCATGCTTGGATTTCTAGACGGCCTTGGCTAGAGGAAAATAAATCCCCTTTTCCCCTTGCTAGACTTTTGATTTACCATAACCTGCATCACAGACCCTTGAGATCCTTGAAATGGTTAAGGAAATGTTAAAGCATGATGTTATGATGTGTATGATATGCGTTTAAGCAAAAGTGTGAGGTGATGTGAGTAAGCCCTGCAATAAATCCAAATTATCGGATAAGGACTGTAAACAAAGCCTACAAGGAAATCATGTTGTCAGATAACAAGAATGTGCAAGTAGTTCAAGTTTGAAGGCACACAAGTCACACAAACAACCTTAAGTTTAGGCTGGCATGGAGTTTCATAGGTAAGTACCCTCTTGAGTGTAGTTGGCTCAAAACCTGTCCTATAAATAGTAACCGGGTTCTAAGGAGCTCAATATCATTGGATTGTTTTCTATGTTCATCGTTTTGGTTTAGCCACTGAACTAGCGACCAAAATATTCCAAGAAAACAATCCTCAATGAGTGTAGTATCGAGTATCTACCAACTTCGGACTGCACCAAAGTCGGTCATCTCACTACCCCTAAAAAAGGCCAATATGGTCAAGTAAGGTTCTAGGTCATTAGTGCTTAGTGACATCACTCAGCGGCCCTGTATTCTCTTTGATTGACTCAAAGGCTACCGGTACTCACAAATATGTCGCACTAATATAGCTATTGCTTCAACCGTGTCGGTATACCCCGCACAGTTTCCACAATGTATTGCTATCTATGAATGTTTCCCAAATCTGGGTGGAGGATTTCAAACCAAACAATAGAACCAAAATTAAAGCATACAAAGCATAAAATTGAAAACACAAGTGATCTAATCCTAAGGTATACCCCACTTATTACAATCCCCAGCTGAGTCGCCAATTCTTTGATCGGTGGGAACGAGAACTGACTGTTTTGGAATGCTGGTTCGCGTTTGCGTTTGTTTTTGCAAAGTGTCGCGGTAAGCAAGAGTCGCCAACGTCTTTTATTTTATCCAACAAGGAAAGGACAAAAGCACAGAAAAATTCCTTTTCGAGATGTTTCTCGGGTTCGGGAGGTAGATTATAGAAAGGAAAGGTGTTAGCATCCTTTCTATCAGTGGTTATCCACGGGCTCTTAGGTACTTGCTCACTATGTTTTCAAAAGGTTTGCTTTTCTTTGTGATTGTGGGTTTTGAAAAGAGTTTTGTTTTTTGAAGAGAGTGTAAGTGCGAAAAGTTTTTGTTTTGTTTTAAAAGGAGCAAGTACTTAAGAACCTCTACCTACTCAAAAAGGAATTAAATTGTGCAAATGTCATTTAGACAGTGCTATCCCACTATTGAGGAGTAGGTAGCACCATCGTTGGAGTTTTTTGGGTCAATTCGATTAAGGGACGTGTGGTCACTAAAGCAACGTTAGGACGCCTTAGCGGTAATCCTAATATCTTAGATCATTTTTCCGAAGGCAACCGTTTCGAGGCAACTTATGATCTTTGGACAAAAGGACGACCTCTAAAATATCCTATACTTAATGACCACGTTCGAGGCAACCAAGTGAGGTGTACCCTAGGAGTGGCATGTGCAAGTGTGTCAATTTTCAGTTATATTATCTTTGTATTTTTAGGTGTTCTACCATTTGTTTTTAGATCTTGTCATACAATCCTAGTTAACATACATCTAAGCAGTTAATATATGTACAGGAATTTAAAGTGCAGAAATTGTAAATCCTACGCTATTACAAGGCTTCGGGGAATTATTTACATGTCCAAAAATTAGGGGAATAAAAGCAGTAAAGTAAAAGTCTTAATTTAAGCTATCACAAACCAGTAAGCAGTTACAATAAAATAAACGCGCGAGAATCTGAAAAATCCTAAGAATAAGAACTTTTGTTGTTTTATTTTATTTTTTTTGGAAAATGCTAAATGTTCAATTAAGTCAAATTTAATTAATTAAAAAATACTGATTAAAATTAACTCTAAAATATACTTAATATTTTTTTTTGCATTTTTTGTTTATGAAAAGGATTGAATTCAAATAAATCCTAAGTCTATTGATTTTAAAATTGAAGAAAATAAGTTAAAATAATTAACTAAATTAAATCCTAATTCTAAGTTATTTATTTTTTATGATTTTTATGTTGATTAAAAAAAACAAACTAAAAGAAATAAACAAAAACAAAGTAAACAAAGTACAAATGGACCAGGCAGCAAATCAAGAAATAATATAATTCTGGAGGCCTGGGTCGAAAGCAGTGTGGGTTGTCTTTCGACCCAGTGAAGAGTCTTGATCGAAGGTGCATGAGGGTGTTCGATCTGGATATGTCATCCTTCGATCTGGAAATCCTGGATCCAGTTCGAAGCTAAGCTGCTAAGCTTCGAAACTCAGAACAGGATCCTGAGAATAATATATTTCCTGCACGAAACGAAACACATGTTAAAGGTCCAAGGGGGATTTTACCCCCCTGATTCGAATCTCCCCCTTATTCGCACCTGCTGAATCTAGATATGGGTTTGTTTTATCCTGGGATTCGAAGGAGAAACTCAGATTGTGCCCAAGAAATGGCACAATCTCAACTCTGTGTTGTAGCTTATATGTAGCACATTAAATCGTTCACAAACAGCAGTAATAACATGAATATGCAATCAGAGATCGAAATGAGTTTGGCATTAGATTTCTTTACCAAACAGAGGTGCTTTGATCTGTAGTTCTGAGGGTGGAGGTGTTCGCTGGGTGGCAACTTTGGCTTGTGCAAGGATTGGGTATGGCTTCCTGGAAGTGCTGATGACTTTTGGCAGCGTATCTCCAAGTTCTCCCTGCTTCTTTTCTCTATTTTTTCTGTATATTTTTCCCTTTTTCTTTTGCAACACTTGTGATCTCTTTATATAGAGGGGGTGGAGGGGACAGGAAGACAAAGGTTTAAATGACCTTGATTATGTGTTTGACAGCCATGAATGAGAATTTGTAACGTTGATTATGTGTTTGAAAGCCATGAATGAGAGTTCGTAACGTTGGCTAAACACATGGGATCTTGTCCCTTTTTGAATTTTGAATGACATGTAACTGGCCTTCGAATGCTCCCTTTCGAATGGGCTGATGGCCTCCTTCGAATGCTCCCTTTCGAATGGGCTGATGGCCTCCTTCGAATGCTCCCTTTCGAATGGGCTGATGGCCTCCTTCGAATGCTTTTCGAAAGCTTCTTCGAATGGACCCTTTGAATGCTTCTTCGAATGGACCTTTTTGGAATTCCAATCGAAGGACACTGTTATAATGCCAATCGAAGTACTTGTTCATAATGCCAATCGAAAGGCTTCTTCAGAATATCAATCGAAGGGTCTTTCAGAATGCCAATCGAAGTGCTTGTCCATGATGCCAATCGAAGTGCTCCTTCAGAATGCCAATCAAAGGGTCTTTCAGAATGCCAATCGAAGTGCTTGTCCATAATGCCAATCGAAAGGCTCCTTCAGAATACCAATCAAAGGGTCTTTCTGAATGCCAATCGAAGGGTCTTTCAGAATGCCAGTCGAAGTGCTTATCCATAATGCCAATCGAAAGGCTCCTTCAGAATACCAATCGAAGGGTCTTTCTGAATGCCAATCGAAGGGTCTTTCAGAATGCCAATCGAAAGGTACTTAAAGCACCACTCAAAAAATTTCTTTTTCCTTAGGCAAGGGTTTCTGGTCAACCATGCAGGGGGGAGACTTTTGAAAACATGAGAGGGCAGATTTTAGGGTACAACAGTACCTACACCAAAAAATGCCATGGACTTAGTTATAAAACGCACACCACTTAATTCACATTTTATATATGGGCACACACATGACATAAAATACACAAGTAGTGATTATTCTGTCAAACCAAAATTCAATCAGAATTTTGGTAAAACTAACAAATCAGGACCCAAGAAAATGTGGGTACCTAAGGAGAAAATCATACATGTGGCAGATATCTTTAGCAGTAAGGCTAAGACACCAATCATAGTACCTGGACTCTGGCTGGTCACGACACATGACGGGAAGAAGGCATATGTTCCAAAGCCTGGAACTTAAGCCTGGAGGCCACGTGGTCTTTGGAGGCAATCAGAGAGGAAAGATCATTGGCTCTGGAATAGTAGGTAATGGAAATATTCCCTCTATAAGTAATGTTTTATTAGTTGATGGATTAATGCATAACCTGTTATCCATAAGTCAATTAAGTGATCATGGTTATGATATAATCTTTAATCAAAATTCATGCAAAGTTGTTAGTCAGAAAGATGGGACTATCCTATTTAATGGAAAGAGGAAAAACAACATTTATAAAATAAAACTTTCTGAACTAAAGAGTCAGAATGTAAAATGTCTACTGTCTGTTAATAACGAGCAATGGATCTGGCACAGAAGATTGGGACATGTTAGTATGAGAAGAATATCTCAGATTAACAAACTCAATCTGGTCAGAGGACTTCCTAACTTGAAGTTCAATTCAGATGCTCTGTGTGAGGCATGTCAGAAAGGAAAATTTGCAAAACCTGCTTTTAAATCCAAAAATGTTGTTTCCACCTCTAAGCCATTAGAACTTCTGCACATTGACTTATTTGGACCAGTAAAAACTGCTTCAGTCAGTGGCAAGAAGTATGGGTTAGTAATCGTAGATGACTATAGCAGATGGACATGGGTAAAGTTCTTAAGACACAAGGATGAGTCACACTTTGTGTTTGTTACCTTCTGCAACCAAGTTCAGAATGAAAAGGATCTTAGAATTGTCAAAGTCAGAAGTGATCATGGTGGAGAATTTAAAAATAAAGATTTTGAATTATTCTTTAATGAAAAAGGCATTCTGCATGATTTCTCTTATCCTAGAACTCCCCAGCAAATGGAGTTGTAGAACGAAAGAATAGAACATTGCAAGAAATGTCCATAACCATGATCAACGAGACTAACATTGCTAAGATCTTCTGGACAGAGGCAATAAACACAGCGTGTTACATTCAGAATAGAATCTCCATCAGACATATTCTGGAAAAGACTCCATATGAATTGTGGAAGAACAGAAAGCCCAACATTTCTTATTTTCACCCATTTGGATGCACATGTTTTATTCCGAATACAAAAAATTATTTGAACAAGTTTGACTCTAAAGCACAAAAGTGTATTATGTTAGGATACTCTGAACGCTCGAGAGGGTACAAAGTACACAATACAGAAACACAGATTGTTGAAGAGTCAATAAGTGTTAGGTTTGATGATAAGCTTGACTCTCAAAAGTCAAAGCAGAATGAACTCCTTGCAGGTATGGAAGTTGAACTCACAGGTACTAAAGACAACTCATCAGAGGTTCTCAACAAAGACACTCCCTCAACAACAGAAAGAGTCACTGCAAGCAATCCATCACCTTCTGTTGATCAACTCCATAAAAGACTATCCAGAAGCAGCATTGATCATCCAGAAGATACAATACTGGGAAAGAAGGAAGATCCAATCAGAACAAGATCAACATTCAGAAACTCTGAAGAATCCCTCATGGGTCTGGTTTCTCTGATTGAACCAACAACAATTGATGAAGCACTTATGGACAATCACTGGATTCCGGCAATGCAAGAGGAACTAAATTAATTCACCAGAAATGACGTATGGGATCTGGTTCCCAAACCAAAAGGATTCAACGTCATTGGTACAAAATAGGTGTTCAGAAACAAACTGAACGAGCAAGGACAAGTCATCAGAAACAAAGCACGACTGGTGGCACATGGTTATAGTCAGCAAGAGGGGATAGACTATACAGAAACCTTTGCTCCAGTCGCCAGGTTAGAATCTATCAGACTCTTAATATCATTTGCTGTTAATAAAGGCATCACTCTGTATCAGATGGATGTCAAAAGTGCATTCTTAAATGGCTATATAGATGAAGAGGTATATGTGCACCAACCCCCTGGTTTTGAGAGTTCCAAAAATCCAGAATATGTTTTCAAACTAAAGAAGTCACTCTATGGTCTGAAACAAGCTCCCAGAGCTTGGTATGAAAGACTAAGTAACTTCCTATTAGAAAAGGAATTCACCAGAGGAAAAGTGGACACAACCTTGTTCTGTAAGACAGTTAAGAATGACATGCTAGTTTGTCAGATTTATGTTGATGACATCATATTTGGATCTACTAAACCCTCTCTGGGAAGAGAGTTTGCTAAATGTATGCAGGCAGAATTTGAGATGAGCCTAATGGGGGAACTCAAATTCTTTATGGGCATTTAGATAAATCAAACTCCAGAAGGAACTTACATTCATCAGAGCAAATATGTCAGAGAACTTCTGAAGAAATTTGATCTCTCAGAATGTAAGCCCTTAAAGATTCCAATGCATCCCACGTGCATTCTGGAAAAGGAATAGGTAAGTAAAAAGGTAGAACAGAAGGTCTACAGAGGTATGATTGGTTCTCTTCTCTATCTGACGGCTTCAAGGCCTGACATTCTATTCAATGTTTGCATTTGTGCTAGATTCCAATCAGATCCTAGAGAATCTCACTTAACAGCAGTTAAGCAAATTTTCAAGTATCTGAAAGGTACTGCTAATCTGGGTTTGTTTTATAGAAAATCAAATGATTACAGCTTAGTAGGATACTGTGATGATGACTTTGCTGGAGACAGAGTAGAACGTAAAAGCACTTATGGAAGCTGCCAGTTTTTGGGAGAAAATCTGATCTCATGGTCCAGAAAAAGACAATCCACAATAGCACTATCAACAGCAGAAGCTGAATACATAGCAGCTGCTGGATGTAGTACGCAAATGCTCTGGATGAAAAGTCAACTTGAAGACTTCAATATATTTGAAAGTAACATTCCTATCCTCTGTGACAATAGTTCTGCTATTTTTCTCAGTAAAAATCCTATTTTACATTCTAGGGCTAAGCATATAGAAATAAAACATCACTTTATTAAGGACTATATTCTGAAAGGGATTCTTAACTTAAAATTCATTGACACAGACCATTAATGGGCTGATGTCTTTACAAAACCTCTTTCTGAAGATAGGTTTAACTTCATTCTGAAACATATCAGCATGAAGCTTTTCCCAGAATAAATTGTTTTATTTACATATCTTAACCTTCAGAACTTAGTTATTTTCTGTGAACTACTGATCAACCTGCCTTCAGAGTTTTAGAAGTACAGATTGCATCAGAATCTTTCCATGAAGATCTGAACGTTTCATTTAAAGGATAGAAGTGTGTTGTTCACGTAAGCAAACAGTTGTCATCCATTCATCAGCTACCTTCTGAGGCTGAACACACGTTCACTTTTATGAAAGGTCAAAAGTTCTGATTGGGTGCATTGAGACACACGTCATGGGTAACCATTCCAATATCTCTCTGAATCCCCTAAAATCAGCTATCATTAATGCTTATAATCATGATTAATTATTTCTCTCTCTTACTGTTTATGCTTTCAAGAAAATCTATTTAAACTCAAGTTTCACTCTTTACATTCTTTCACTTTTACTCTCTCAATACCTTCTATTGTTTTTAGTTCGTACTATCAAAAAAAACCCTTTCATCTTTCTCAAAATTTCTTGAGTGAACATGGCTTCTTCAAGCGTCCAAAACATCAGTACTCAGGAAACTGCTTCTCTGGAACAGTACGAAGAACCATACAGAACGCTACTCACTCCCATTGACAATCTGGAAGTTCTTTCAGAACTCATTGTTGACTTTGAAAGCCTTCAAGAAAATGGCTTCAATCTGCATGAAGATGTCAATGCTCAAGGTTGGAACAGATATTTTGACCGTCTTCTAGGGCCAACGTTTCCAATTCCTGTCAAAGAATTCTGGATACATGCTTCCTCCTCAAACCATCAAGTTACCTCGTATGTCATGGGAAAGAAGATTGTCATTACATAAGACCTAATTTCAAGGCTTATTGGCTACAATGGTGGAGGTGTCAGATGTATTGACATGGATGAAAGATGTTCTGATGTAGCTTCTATTGCAAGGGAAATATTTACTCTGGGCCTACCCTCCAACACGATTAGAGATCTGAAGGATCATCACAGAATTTGGGCTAAAATAATTCTGGGATGCATCAACCACAGGAAGCCAACTAGCTCTCCTGACTACGTAAACATTGATCAGCAGTTTCTGATCTACTTTATCTCCAAGAAGACTAAAGTAAATCTCCCTCACTTGCTATTTAATCATATGAGGACCAGTGTAAAGGAAACAAGAGAAGATGAGCGTACCAAAAGGGACTGGATACCCCTGGGAAGACTCATATCAGATATTCTGACACAGAATAGGCTGATAGAGCATTTGACTGAAGCACATGAAATCATCTCACTAGAAGCAACGGCTGGGAAGCGTCTGAACGCAAAAAATTTGAAAAAGATGAAAATCATTGAGAACATCAAGAAGGAATCCAATGTTACTTCTTTTGAAACCATCACTTCCAGAAGAATTCCTCTGGATGATTTTCCTCTTTTCTCTGAGTTTGACTCCAAGCCTGAGATGATTGTCAGATATATGGATGCGTGCAAGGCAGATGGCACTGCACCAGGAATAAACATCCAGGACTTGCATCAAGCTGCTCCAGAATTTATTCTGAAGAAGACCAAGAAAAGGAAAGCAGCAACAAAAGGACCATCTCAGAAGACTCCAAAAGCTGCAAGAAAGAAAGGTAATCCTTCCTATGTTACTGTTTTAGAATCAATAACTATATCAACATCTGAAACCTTAACTACCCAATCAGAACATCCAACTCCATAAACTTTTGATGACTTTGACATAGGGTTTGATCCATCAGAAACTCTAAGTCTAAGATAAACTCACTCTCTTCCTATCAATCCAAATCCTGAACAAACTCAACCAGAACTTGCCAAAGTTTTGTCTAATATTGACTCTTTTGACCAAGACATTTCAGCTCCCACACCATAAAATACAAATCCTCAAATCCCTGATAATCCAAAATCCAAAACTACAACAGATGTTCCACAACAAGATATCCCACTACCTCTCTCTCCACAACAAGGTATTCCTTATCCGCCATCACCTCAACCTGAACAACCACAACCAAAAGCTCAATTTTTTGAGAATCAACCATCTGAGACCCATGAACCAGAACCTCACAATGTTTCATCCAACCAATCTGAAGAACCTACCTCAGATTCGAATACTATACCAATCCCAGGAATCACTGAACCACTTGCCATTCGCATGCCTCTCACCATCCTGGACATTCCACAAATTCCTTCTTCTCTGGAATCCACACCACCAAATTCCCATACCAGTCCAATCATCATACCTGACTCTCCCACTCCTTCACCCAAGAGATATCCATCTGACAACGTAAGACTTGTCATTGATCCAATTGCATTGGAAAGACTATCTGCTATATCTCACAAAACTGCCATTCCCAAACCAAAACCAACTGAAACCACACCAGATGTTAGTACAAGTTTGTTGATGTTTGAAACAGGAATACAAGAATGGATAACCTCCTTGAATCATGTTAGTCTAGAGACGATTAATCCTGCTGCCTCTGATTATCTATGGATAAGTTTCAGAAACTGGCTAAGTTCTGAAACACTAAAGCTAAAAGAACATAGCTATGAACAGGTTCAACGGAATTTCAGTGATATGCTAAAGGTTTTTGAAGACCAAGTTATGAGCCATCTGCTCAAGGAGGAGATTCTCCCTCTATATAATGCTCCCTGGTCAGAAAATCGTCCCTCAGATGAAGTTCAACCAGAATTAGAAGGTCTCTCCCTAACTGCTGCTCCAGAAGAGATGATCTCAGCAGAGGAAATGGTTCAATGTGATCAAGCTATAGAACGCTCTGAGAAGCGTCCAGATACTGAAGAATCTCCAGCTCCTTCCTATGTCATGCAAACTCTGGAAGAATTGAAGAGAGCAAATGTTGTTATCCAGGAAAGGTTGCATAAGCAGGAGGACACAAACAAATAAATCAAGAGCATCTTGGGCAAACAAGAAGAATCTAACTCCCAGATCAAGGGTTTGCTGGAAGATTTGTTCACACGCCTTCCTCCTCCCTCTTAGATTCTTTTCTGTTTTAAATCTGTTTACATGTAATGTTTGTTTTACATTGCTTCTATTCTGGACTATTTTTCATTGCTTCTTATTTTTTTAATATAAATCAACTTTTTAGCTTTGATTATATTGCCTTTTTGATAACTGACAAAAATGGGGAGAAAGTAAGATATTTTCAATAACGGTTTACTGAGACAGAAGTCTCAAACATTCTGGACTACTTAACCTCTATCTTCTGAAAAGCTTGAACAGGTACAAACTCTGATGAAAGACGCAGTTAAACTCTGATGCTCAAAGAATCAAAGAACTTAAGGGAAGTAATCAACTAAGGGGGAGTTTTTCTTTTTAATTCTAAACTTTTTATTCTTTAATTGAAAATTTTGGTTTTTGTCATCATCAAAAAGGGGGAGATTGTTAGAACATAGTTTGATTCTACAACCCTTGGTTAGAGTTTTGATGATAACAAATACAAAGAATAAATAAATACAAAGAACAAATATGCACCTTAAAAATATGATTTATGTATGCAGAAGTTTTGATCAAATCAACATCAGAAGATAAGCCATAAGTGCTACACGCTGAAGCAATCAGAACATACGCTGAAGATTGATGACCAGAATCTGCGTGTAATCAAAGTAAACTCTGATTCTGAACAAGAACATATCAAACCAAGTCATCGATATTCGGAAGCGTCATTAGCAGTAAGGAGAAAAGATTCTGAAGCGTTACTGAACATTCAAGACAACATCAATTCCAACGGCTTCCTTCAGACAGGATCTTCTCCAAAAGGAAAGTGTGTTAATGACATTAAACATGCTTTATGATCAACGTCTTTACACTGCCTATATAAAAAAGTCAGCTTTCAAAATGAAGCACGCACGTACATACAACGATTTTGCTAGATCACCACTCACGCATATTCAAGCTGCAAGCAAGTTTATTCTTTATTCTAAGCTATAAACCTGTCTAATTTATCACAGTTGTGATAAACCGTTTTTGTTAGAAAAACAACAACACATATTGTATAATCATATTGAAAAAGAGATCCTTGAGATTAACCGGATTGTGGTTGTACTCAAGAATACTTTAACAGTTGTTAAAGTAGCTTTTGTAATCTTGTTGAGATTAGTGGATTAAGACCTCGTTTGAGAGAGGCGAAATCACCTTGACGGGTGGAATGGAGTAGTTTGAGATCAAACGAACCAGGATAAAAATACTGTGTCATTAAGTTTTTTAGATCCAATTTTTTAATTCAACCCCCCTTCTTGTGTTTTTCACATCTTCATAAGTAGTAGAAGAATAAGGATTTGGAAGAGAACGTGCAAGCTGCTAGAGAAAGTGGAATACGGCAAGAACGAGAATCCAACCGGAAATTGTAGAGCGACCTTCAATCCAAGGTAAGGGTGGGGTTCTAACTCTATAATTGGATTTATGATGATTAATATGTGGGGTTAGAGGTGATTGTTGTCTTGTTCTTGAATTGAAAATATATGATTGTTGTGTGATGAGGATCAATGAATTTTTGGATGAATAATGATGTCTTGATGTTGTTTAATTGATGAAGAATTATAAGATGATTATAGGTGAAGAATTGTCATGAATATACTGATTTTTAGGGCTTTAATCGTGAATCCCATAATGAGGTGCAGTGATGGAAACGTTGAATGTAGCAGTAATGAAAACGCAGAATTATGCAGGGAAGAAAAATGCAGAATTAGGCGTGAAGAACATCAGAAGTTGTTGTTTTAGAACAATGAACCAATTAGGGATCGTGTTAGGTGCACTGTTCCTAATTAGGTTAATAACAGGCAAAGAATCAAAATAGTAGGATGGAATGAAAAGTAGCAGTTCTGACATTAGAAGTATGTTGACTAGAGTTGCGTTAGATTAGTGCAAGATAGAGGTTCTGATGTTATACGTATGTTAGATAGAAATTACGTTGCACTATTAAAGCATATAGGTTCTAGTAGTAGAAGTGGTACTAGCCAGAAGATGTGGTTGATCAGAAGTTGTACCTGGTCAGAAGATGGGGATAGCCAGAAGATGTTGCTGATCAGAAGTTGTATCTGGTCAGAAGATGGCACTAGCTAGAAGATGTGAAGATCAGAAGTTGTACCTGGTCAGAAGATGGGATTAGTCAGAAGATGTGATGATCAGAAGTTATATCTGGTCAGAGGTTGGGTAGTCATAGGATTGTAATGATCAGAAGTTGCATCTGATCAGAGGTTACATTAGTCAGAAGTTGTGTATTTAGAAATAGCATTGATTAGAGGTTGCGTGGTCAGAAGTTGGATGGCCTTTTGCGTTGTTTAGTGCAGAGCGATGAATGTTAGATGCTTAGAAGTTGATGTTTGAGCTATAACAGTAGCAAAGTGACGGTCTTGACTTTAGAGTTACAGAGTAGCAGTATAGATTTTACTATGGAATTAAAATACTGTTGAGTTATAAAGGAGAAGTTATTAATAAATAAATGATGTTTGATGATTTATAAATAAATGACGTTTGATGAGTTATTCTGATTATTTGAGATGTTATTTTGAGATGATATTTCGAGATGTTTTGAGATGTATTTTGAGATGTTTTGGGATGATAAATTGAGATGTTTTGAGATGATAAATTGAGATGTTTTTTTGAGATGTTATTTTGAGATGATTTGAGATGTTGTTAACTTGGGTGTTATCATTACATTCATGGTTGTGTCACATACATTGTATTTTTGAGATGGAGCTTATGCTCGTTGAGATGGCCTAGATTGGAAAATTTTGAGATGAAGGTTATGCCTTGTCGATGCCTCTATTAATTGGAAATTTTTTGAGATGGGAGTTCTGCTCTAATGGTACCACATGCGTTTGCATAGTATTGAGTCGCATTATATGATTTCATAAAGAAGTGTATTTTGATGTTGGTGAATGTATATTAATGTTGAGATTGTCGTTGATTATGAGATGAGAAATGGTGATGTTGTTGATCTAATTTAATATATTAATTATCATGCACTTTATTATATTGTTAGATATCTCACCCCTTATGTTTGAATGTTTCCCCTATGTTGGTAACGTGCAGGTAATCGAGAGTGAAGGTTGTATACCTTTAATAGTTCGAGTCGGTGTCATTGCTCTGATATGTAACACTCGGGGGGATGAATGCTTGCTGTTTTTGATTGATGATTTTCAGTTGTTGAATTTTAAATTGATTCTTATTAAATATGAGATGTTTAGAAGTTGTTGTTTCTGTTAGAGATGTTATTAAGAATTCTGCTGCGTAGATGTTAATTTATTTGATTAAAGATGTTATGTTGATGGTTCATCTGATGTTTGAAAAAGTGTTATATATCCACGATGAATGCAATGAATTTGTTAGAAGAATTTGTGACGTCCCGATCATTTGTATGATTGAAATCTTATAACTCTGATTTATTTTGCATAATTGCTTGGGGTAGAATTAGGGTGTTACAAAGTTGGTATCAGAGCAAAAGGTTGGTCCGAACTTGTCGTTGAGTCGTAGTTGTCTAACAATTGAGTATTGTTATTTGAGTTCTAATTGTTGTTTATGTTGTAGTGAGAAGTTGAGATGGCTGGAAGGAATGATGTTGCTCTTGCTGCTACTTTAGAAGCAATGGCTCATGCAATGGAAAATTAGCCGAATGCTGACGGGAATGCTGGATCTCGTAGCTTGGCGACTTTCCAGAGAGAGAATCCATCTACGTTCAAGGGAAAGTATGATCATGACGGAGCATTGGAACGGCTGAAAGAGATTGAGAGAATCTTTCGCATGATGGACTGCACTCCAGCGCAGAAGGTTCGTTATGGGACTCATATGCTAGCAGTCGAGGCGGAGGACTGGTGGCTAGAGACTTATCAGAAGTTAGAAGCTGCAGGTGAGAATGTCACTTTGGTTGTGTTCCATAGGGAGTTTTTGAGAAAGTATTTTCCTGAAGATGTCCGTGGTAACAAGGAAATTGAGTTCCTTGAGCTGAAGCAAGGAAATCTGTCTGTTGTTGAGTATGCGACCAAGTTTGCTGAGTTGGCCAAGTTTTATCCGCATTACGCTGAGGAAAATGCTGAGTTTTCGAAGTGTATTAAATTTGAGAATGGGTTGCTCCTGGAGATTAATAAAGCAGTTGGATATCATAAAATCCGTGTCTTTGCTAATTTGGTTGATAGCTGCAGGATTTATGAGGAAGATAATAATTCTCATTACAAGATTATTAGTGAGAAGAGGGGTAAGCACCCACATAATCGTGGTAAGCCTTATGATTCCCCAGCTGGTAAGGGTGAGCAGAGAGTTGCTCATGGTCAGAGTACTAGTGGGGGAGATATTCCTGTTGGTGTGATTTGCTTTAAGTGTGGGAAACCTGGACACAAGAGTAATGTGTGCACTACTAAAGTGAAGAGGTGTTTCTGTTGTGGCAAGAACGAACATATTTTATCTGAGTGTGAGCACAAGAGTGTGGTTTGTTTCAACTGTAAATAAGAAGGACACATTGGTAGCCAATGTTCGAAACTGAAGAGGGCTCAGTCAAGTGGTAAAGTGTTTGCTTTGGTGGAGGATCAGACAGCTGCTGAAGACGGACTTATTAGAGGTACATGTTTCATTAATAGTACTCCTTTAATCACTATTATTGATACTAATGCTACACATTGTTTTATTGCTGCTGATTGTGTTGAAAGATTGGGTCTTGTGTTGTCTTTTTTAATGGAGAAATGGTCGTCGATACTCCAGCCAAGGGGTCGGTGGCTACTTCTTTTGTGTGTGCTAAGTGTCCCTTGTAGATCTTCGACAGAGACTTTGTTGTTGATTTGGTTTGTTTACCGTTAAGAGGTTTGGATGTGATTTTGGGTATGAACTGGTTAGAGCATAACTATGTTCATATTAACTGTTATGACAAGTCTGTGAAGTTTTCTACTCCTGAAGAAGAGGAAGATGGTATGTTGTCTGCTAGACAGTTGAGGAAGTTGATGCAAGAGGAAGCACAGATGTTTTCGTTGGTGGCGTCGCTATTTGTAGAGACTCAAGCTATAATTAAGGAATTACAGGTGGTGTGTGAATTTCCTGAAGTTTTCCCTGATGAGATTCCTGATGTACCGTTGGAGAGGGAAGTTGAATTTTCAATTGATATTGTACCTGGTACCAGAACTTTATCTATGGCACCGTATAGGATGTATGCGTCTGAGTTGTCTGAGTTGAAGAATAAATTGGAAGAGTTAGTTGAGAAGAAGTTTGTAAGACCAAGTGTATCTCCGTGGGGTGCTCCAGTGTTGTTAGTGAATAAGAAAGATGGAAGTATGAGGCTTTGTGTTGATTATAGACAGGTGACTAAGGTGACGATTAAGAACAAGTATCCGCTTCCAAGAATAGATGACTTGATGGACCAATTGGTGGATGCTCATGTGTTTAGTAAGATTGATTTGAGGTCGGGTTACCATCAGATTAAAGTGAAGGATGAAGATATTCAGAAGACGGCTTTCAGAATACGTTATGGACATTACGAGTATTAAGTGATGCCTTTCGGTGTTACTAATGCGTCGGGAGTATTCATGGAATATATGAATCGTATCTTTCAAACTTATTTGGGTTGGTTCGTGGTGGTGTTCATTGATGATATTTTGATTCTCTAAGACTGAAGAAGAGCATGCTGAACATTTTAGAGTAGTATTGCAAGTTTTGAAAGAGAAGAATTTGTATGCAAAGTTGTCCAAGTGTGAATTCTGGTTAAAGGAGGTTAGTTTTATTGGTCATGTGATTTCAGGTAGTGGCATTATTGTAGATCCGTCGAAGGTTGATGTTGTGTTGCAATGGGAAACTCCAAAGTCAGCTATTGAGATTAGAAGCTTCTTGGGATTAGCTGGTTATTATAGAAGGTTTATCGAAGGGTTTTCTAAGTTGCCACTTCCGTTGACTAAGTTGGCTTGTAAAGGTAGTGCGTTTGTGTGGGATGTTCAGTGTGAAGAAAGTTTTACGGAATTGAAGAAGAGGTTGACGTCGGCTCCGATTTTGACATTGCATAATCCAGGAGATCCTTTTGTGGTGTATTGTGATGCTTCTAAGATGGGTTTAGGAGGTGTGCTTATGCAGAATGGTAAGGTAGTTGCTTATGCATCGAGGCAGTTGAGGACTCATGAGAAGAACTATCCTACGCATGATTTAGAGCTTGCTGCTGTTGTTTTTGTGTTGAAGATTTAGAGGCATTATCTTTATGGTTCTAGATTTGAAGTGTTTAGTAACCATAAGAGCTTGAAGTATTTATTTGATCAGAAATAGTTGAATATGAGGCAACGAATATGGTTGGAATTGTTAAAGGATTATGATTTCGATTTGAATTATCATCCATGAAAAGCAAATGTGGTAGCTGATGCATTGAGTCAAAAGACTTTACATATGTCATCAATGATGATTAAAGAGTTGTAATTGATTGAGCACTTCAGAGATATGAGCTTAGTTTGTAAGGTTACTCCACATAGTGTTATGTTGGGTATGTTGAAGATTAATAATGAATTTTTAGACAGTATCAGAGAAGCTCAGAAGTTGGATGTGAAACTGGTAGATTTGATGGTTGGGATTGATCAATCTGAGAATAGTGATTTTAAGCTAGATGAGCAAGGTGAGTTGAGATTTCATAATCGGATTTGTATTCCTGATGATGCCGAGATGAAGAAAGTGATACTTGAAGAGAGCCACAGAAGTAAGTTGAGTATTCATCCAGGAGCTACAAAGATGTATCAAGATTTGAAAGGTTTGTTTTGGTGGCTTGGGATGAAGAGTGATGTGGCTCGGTTTGTGTATGCATGTTTGACTTGTCAGAAGTTGAAAGTTAAACATCAGAAGCCTGCATGATTGATGCAACCGTTGGAAGTTCCAGAATGGAAATGAGATAGCATTTCAATGGACTTTGTGACAGGGTTGCCTAATACTTTAAGAGGACATGATTCAATTTGGGTGATTGTTGATAGGCTTACGAAGTCAGCTCATTTTATTCCTATTAACATCAGTTATCCAGTGTCGAAGTTGGCTGAGATTTATATTAGTGTGATTGTGAAACTGCATGGTGTTCCTTTGTGCATTGTGTCAGATAGAGATCCAAGATTTACTTCTGATTTTTGGAAGAGTTTGCAAGGAGAGTTGGGTTCTAAGTTGAGGTTGAGTTCAGCGTATCATCCTCAGACAGATGGTCAGACTGAACGGACGATTCAATCGTTGGAAGACTTGTTGAGGGCATGTGTTCTTGAGTAGGGAGGTTCGTGGGATACTTATCTTCCGTTGATAGAGTTCACATATAACAACAGTTATCATTCCAATATTGGGATGGCACCTTTTGAGGCATTGTATGGTCGAAGATGTAGAACTATGTTATGTTGGCATGAATCTGGTGAAAGTGTAGTACTTGGACCTGAACTTGTTCGTGAGACTATCGAGAAGTTAAAGTTGAATCGAGAAAATATGAAAGCTTCACAAAGTAGACAGAAGAGTTATCATGACAAACGAAGGAAAGATCTATAATTCCAAGCTGGTGATCATGTGTTTTTAAGAGTTACACATGTGACTGGTGTTGGGCGAGCATTGAAGTCTAAGAAGCTCACTTCTTGTTTTATTGGACCGTATCAGATTTTAGAGAGAGTGGGGAATGTTGCTTATAGAGTGGCCTTACCGCCTAATCTTTCGAATTTGCATGATGTGTGTGATACGGTGGGAGAACTGACTTGGGTTTTGCGTTTGTTTTCGCAAATGTTTCGGTTTAGCAAGAGTCGCCACCGACTTTTTATTTTATCCTAAGGAAAGGTTAAAAAGCACAGGAAAAACCTTTGAGATGTTTTCATGGGTTCGGGGAGTAGATTATAGAAAGGGAAGGTATTAGCACCCTTTCTATCCATGGTTATCCATGGGCTCTTAGGTACTTGCTTAGATCACTTGCCTTGCATTTTCAATTGTTTGAAATGGTGCTTTGTGTGTGGGTTTTGAAAATGTTTTGAAAAAGATGCCTTGTCTAGGCAACCCTTGTAACAATTCTTTACTCGAATGTTTTACAAAAGGTGTTTGTCTTTTTGAAAAGATGTTTCAAGGTTTTGAAAGTTGTTTTGAAAGTTGTGTCTTGGAGTGTGTTTTGAAAAATGGCAAGGATTTGTTTTGCAAGTTGGTCAAGTAACTAAGAGCTATCTACCCTAAATTTCTCAAAGATCTTTCCTATGTTTTAACCCTTTTAACAGTATTGTTCCACCATTGTATTTGGTGGATAATCTTGTGTTAGGATGTTAACGGGACGGGCACGGGTCATCGTATGGACCATGAATGCAATAGTGCCAAGTGTCTTTGGCAATTTTTCCTTTAAGGGACTTGATCATTTTTTAGGCAACTTGAGAAAGCGTCATCGAGGGACTATGATCATTTGATTTGTTTTGTTTTGCCAAAGATACTCAACATGCAACATGGCCCTTTTTTGAAGGCAACAAGTGGAGTAACCCTAAGGGTGCAAGTGTGATTGGTGTTGTCCATTTTCATGCTTTTTTGTCTTTGCATTAGTCAAGCTATTTGTTATTTGATTTTTGCATACAAACCCTAGGTCTATCATGGCATAATTAGAAAGCTTTTAAATGCAGAATTTTAAAGTCCTAGATTATTACAACATGATTATGGGGATGGGGGTACAAATGTTTGAATGGGGGATATTTAGCAAGAAATTAAATCTAGAACTATTACATCCATATTGAATATACAAGTTATTTAATTGTACAATAATTAAATAAATACAATAAATATGCGAAATGTATTATGCAAAAAAATGGTTTTTTATGTATGTAAAATATTTTTCAATGTAAAATATAAACAAAATAAAAAGGGTTAATTTTTGATATTTTTTATGGTTTTAGGGTAAAAACCCTAATTCTTAATAAATAGTAATTATTTACTAATTATATACAATATTTATATATTTATTTATACAAAAAATAAATAAAAGAGAAATATATTGTAAAAAGGTATTTTTGATGTCAAATATTAATAAAAATAAAAAGGTATTATTTTTACATTTTATCCTAAATATTTACTAAAATATGTATAAGTATTTATATTATATATTAAATATACTAAATATATATAAAAATGAAATATTAATTATTTACAAAAAAGTATATTTTTAGAAAATGTTTCCAAAATGTAAATAAGAAAAATAATAACTAAAAAAATATATTTTGTGTTATTTTTTAGTATTTTAAATAAAAGTATATATATATTATTTTACATGTATAAGTTTAAATAAGACAAATAAATTCCAAATAAATGCAAAAATGGGTGAAAAAATATTTTTAATATTTTTTATATTTGAGCAAAAAATAATAAGTCAGAATCAAAAAGAAAAAATCAAAAATGAATAAAATATCACACAATGGGCCAGGGGGTGTAAAACTAAAAAGGGGTGCAAACAGCAAGTTGACTCAGGCCCAGCCCAAATCAACTATGTCTTCAACCTTCAGCCACGTTCAAACAGAAAAACGCGCGTGTTCCGTGCTTCATCCAAACTCCTGATTCTTTGACTTTCAACAAAAACTCACAACACAAACATTATAGAGCATGGAAAGACGAATTCATACATATAAAAAACTTAACCTAACTCTCAGAAACGAGGGAGAATTTCTCCATCCCCAATTTCTGACCTAAGTTTTCTTCCATGTTCAGGTCCAAAATTCTCATAGCACACACAATATAAATGAAAAGTAACTACATGGATGGCTTCAGGGCTATGAGTAGAACATGCTTTCTTCACAAACTTAAACCTAACTATGCCTGGATAGAGAGATTGAAGTTCAAATTTTTACCTGTTCAGCTTGAGTCGTGTACAACAATGGAGGTATCTTCAATGAAGTTTGACCTTTGGTACAGCTTGCCTGAAGTCCAAGGATGCTTCCCCTATGCTTAGCTTACCTTGAATCTTTCTGAATCAAGCTATGGAAGTCAACCTGCAACACTGAAAAGTGAAAATGGCAAACTTGGCTATGGATGTTACAGCTTGTATCTAAGGCTTGGTACAACTTCAATGGATGGTATGGAGTGTATTGGAACTTGTTTGGGCAAAAACGCGCGAGTGAATGATGTTGGCCAAGTCAAAATGCAGGAATGCCCTGTTTCTTGCAGAAAAATGGTGTTTTTATGAATGAGAAGGTTTGAGCTGTGGTGGATTCGTGTTTTAGGTCAGGCTTGATGTATGGAAAGTGTTTATGAAGTTTGTTTAGGCTTGTGTTGACAGGAGATCAAAGTTGGATATCTTTTGCAATGTTTCTTCTAAAGTAAGCAAAGATAGTCAAGTTGGGTTATAGGCCAATGCAGGTCCCTCAAGCATGCTGCATACTTTGTTCTTGATCAGTGGGATTTGTCCACAAACTTGTGCCTACAAGATCTGGCTTGTACCTCTTGGATATGGTATTTGACATAAAGTGTACCCTTTTCAAAAATGGCAAAAATGCTTTTTCTAATTATGGATTAATCTTGCATGTAATGACCAAATGAACAAAATAACATTTTGGCACAATGGTTTGGCATTTAATTATTGAGTGTGAAAAGGATTAGAGGCCTGTAATCTAGCTTGAACCATGCTGACTTGAAAATGACAATGTTATGAACATGTATTTGGCTATGAACAAAGTGACTTTTGCCCATCTTTGCAAATTCGATTCTCCCTAACCACAAGGGTGTTTGAGAAGTTCTTGGACAATTTGGAAAGCTTGGAATGTGTACTACAATCCATATTTGTAATGCAAATTGAAATTCCAAGTGGAAGCATGTGAAAAATGGCCATGAAGCTGGTCAAAAATCCTGCCTAGAATAGGTCAAATTTTTTCTAAGTTAAGAATGTTTTGCACCCTTGTTCCAAAAATCATAACTTGAGCTACAAGCCTCCTTTGAGAAAACTTTGTGAATGAAAGTTGTAGATTTTTAAATGGACTACAACTTTCATGTTTTGAGTTTTGTTTGAATCCAAATGTATCTTGATGCAAAAAAGGGACAAAGTTAGGAAAAAATAAGGAAGTTTCATAACTTAGAAAAATTCTAAGTTATGGAATTTTCTCATTCTAAACCCTAATTTGCAATTTTGGGTTTCTTGATGAACAAGTTTCATAATTTGACATGTCTTGATGAAAAATAAATCTTGGCACTTGATTTTGACCAAAAAGTCAAAGTTTGACTTTTCAATATACAGTCAAATTTTGATCAGTTGACTGGAAAATTCATCTGTCAATCATGTGCATTTGAGATCTTTTGAACTTGTTGAATGTGTCAAGACAATGCCATTGAGTCCTTGAGTCCATATATGAGCTTGGTTTTCCATTGGTTAGGTCAAACAGTCAAAAATTGCCTTTGTGCAGTCAAAACCCTAAAAATAACCATTTTGCCCTTTTGGTGATCTGATCAAATTTCTTGTGGAATTGTGATCCAAACTTGATCAAATGGTCCATATGAGTTCATTATGTTGATGTGGGTCAAAAATTATGAAGTTTGACTGTCAATTGGCCACAATTGACTTTTTCCCCAATACAACTGATTTCTAGGTCAACTGTCCAATTGACTGGGCAAAGATTGGAATCAAGGCTTAAAACTTGGTAAGGATGAACTTCTGAGTCCAACATGAAGCATGAAAGTTACTTTGGGCATTTTAGTTTAAAATATCTTTGTGCAAACTCAAACCCTAATTTGGGTCAACAGTGCAAGGAAGAGTCTTGAGCAGAGCAAACCCTAACTGGATCTTGAGCTCCAAAAATCTTGTGGTGAGAAAATATTGAAGAAATGAGAGGGCAAATTTTGGGGTACAACAGTTGCCCCTGTTCAATCTTCTTGTACCTGAAGAGTTAGATTGGCAGGTTTGCCTTTCGCGTCTCAAAGGTAAAAGGAGATTGGACACTAGAGTGCCCCTTAAATTTGCACTCGTCAAAACAATGGATGCGGGAATGGGCTTAGAGATGCCATTTGGAGATGGGCTTAAAGATTCCATCTGGAGGGTTGACATAATCTTGTCAGGGGATGGGCTTAGAGATTCCATCTGGAAGTTGTTTGTTGAACTGTATGTCATTGGTGAGTGGGTGAGTATCAGAAAAGTGTCCATGTTTTGGAAAATCTCTGAACTGGGGATCTGAATAAGCAATAGATTAATATTCGTATCTGGAAGCATCCGTAAACTGTTTTCAAAAGTCTTGAAGTTGAATAAGCAATAGAGCAGCATCCGTTGTTAAGAAGCGTCCGTAAACTGTTTTCAAAAGTTGAGAAGAATCTGAATAAGTGATAGGTTAACATCCGTTACTGGAGAACCCGTGAACTGTTTTCAGAAGTCTTGAAGTTGAATAAGCAATAGAGCAGCATCCGTTGTTGGGAAGCGTCCGTAAACTGTTTTCAAAAGTTGAGAAGAATCTGAACAAGCGATAGGTTAACATCCGTTACTGGAGAACCCGTGAACTGTTTTCAGAAGTCTTGAAGTTGAATAAGCAATAGAGCAGCATCCGTTGTTGGGAAGTGTCAGTGAACTGTTTTCAAAAGTTGAGTCTGAACAAGCGATAGATTAACATCCGTTGTTGGGAAGAATCCGTAAACTGTTTTCAGAGGTCTTGAAGTTGAATAAGCAATAGAGCAGCATCCGTTGTTGGGAAGTGTCCGTGAACTGTTTTCAAAAGTTGAGTCTGAACAAGCGATAGATTAACATCCGTTGTTGGGAAGAATCCGTAAACTGTTTTCAGAGGTCTTGAAGTTGAATAAGCAATAGAGAAGCATCTGTTGTTGGGAAGCGTCCGTAAACTGTTTTCAGAAGTCTTGAAGTTGAATAAGCAATAGAGCAACATCCGTTGTTGGGAAGCGTCCGTAAACTGTTTTCAAAAGTTGAGTCTGAACAAGCGATGGATTAACATCCGTTGTTGGGAAGAATCCGTAAACTGTTTTCAGAGGTTGAAGAATCTGAACAAGCGATAGGTTAACATCCGTTACTGGAGGGCTCGTAAATTGTTTTCAGAAGTCTTGAAGTTGAATAAGCAATAGAGCAGCATCTGTTGTTGGGAAGTGTCCATGAACTGTTTTCAAAGGTTGAAGAATCTGAACAAGCGATAGGTTAACATCCGTTACTGGAGAACCCGTAAACTGTTTTCAGAAGTCTTGAAGTGGAGAAGGAACCGGTGTAGGGTTTCCTGATGATGAGCCCGTGTAAAACTACATCTGGATGAATCTGGAATAAGTATCAGAATGTCGCCATGACTGGGTCACATCTGAACTATTTCTAGAAAGATTCTCAGAAGATGATGATCTTTGTCTGTCGACTGACCTTTTCCTGAAAAGGTAAAAAGTTAGTTGTATGCAATGTCATGATGCATGATGCAATGTATGTTATATCAATGTTTATGATATGAATATGATGAATGCGCATGTAAGCTGATGAGCTGTCTTGCTGAGGATAGATGATCCTGGATGGCTGGAGATAAAAGAACCTTGACTGCTGCAGGGGATTGCAAGAATCTTTGATTGCTGAAGATGAGACATCCTTGTTGACTACTGCTGGAGAATCAGGATCTTGGGTTGTATGCCAATCTACTGGGGATTCCTGTCCTGAGGAGATCTTCACTGGGGAATATCTGAATATCCTGTGAGGAATTGAGAATGAGAGTCTTCATTCTGCTTGGGGAATGCAATATCTTCAATTGTTGAGGGATCTTAGGACCACTGCGGGGAATTGGAATTCCTTGGTGACTTGCGGGGTAAGAGAATTCTGATGATCTCAACTAGGGAGTTCAGAACCTGATAGACTTATGCTGGAGAAGTAAGACTGAGAATCCTCAGTCTAGTGGGAAGTATCTCTGTGGGGAGAAGGTTCACTAGTCTGGTTCCACTGGGGATTGATGGTTGGAAGTTTTAGCTCAGCTGGGGATTGGATTTTCAGATTTTAAGGCTCCGCCGAGGATTCTGAAATTTAACTCTGAGGGGAATTGAGTTCTAGAAGGCTCTCTGGCTGGGGAAATCAGTTTTGAGAAAGCTTCTATTCTGCTGAGGATCCTAAAGTTTAACTCTGTTTGGGGAATTAAGTTCTGGATTGAGGAATTTGGAGTTTTAAATCTGCTGGGGATTCCTTCTGAAAGGGCATCGAGATATCTACCTGTAACTTCAACCTATCAGTAATCATCTTTTTCTTGGTTTGTAAGGAAAATGATTACGTTCAAATGCATATGCCTATTTAACAAAACATTGGACGTTTCTCAAATAAAATATAAGTGCAAAAGAAAAAGGAAAGGAAGACAAAGCAAATTTCTGTATTTGGAAAAGTATTTGTATTAACTTTCTATGAGTATATTTGTACAAAGGAGACAGTCATCCTAGTAAGAGGATGTCGTCGTAAAAATTGAAAATTTTACACAAAAGAAAGATGGCTATGTGAAACAATTCCATGGGATCCCCATTCTGCTATAGCCTTCACAACTCTGAATATCTGTCCATTCAATGCTTCGTCCGCCGATGACTGGATTGATCAGAAGCTTGGAGCTGGTTGATGAAGAGATTGTCCTTAAAGTGATCCAACGAGACATAGTCATACGCTTTAATTCTCTAACTTTTGCCTGAATCGCCCTTTCGGGTTTTCGATCCACCGGGAAACCCTTTTTTGCCCAAGCCACCCTTTCGGGTTTTCAAATTGTCGGGTGTACAGATTTTTTTTGTTGTATCCCTAATTTTTGCCTGAACCGCCCTTTCGGGTTTTCGGTTCACCGGGATGCCCATTTTTGCCCAAGCCGCCCTTTCGGGTTTTCGACCTGTCGGGTTATTTTATGCGTAGTATCTTTTGACTATGTCTGCGTTCGCAGGGTCGGCAAATCGTCGCCGTCCATGGTGTTCAGAATCATTGCACCACCAGAAAATATGCTCTTGATCACAAATGGTCCTTCGTATGTAGGAGTCCATTTGCCCCTGGGATCACTTTGCGGCAAGATAATCCGCTTGATTACGAGATCTCCGACTTGATACACTTGACGTCTGACTTTCTTGTTGAAAGCCTTGATCATCCTTTTTTGATACGTCTGACCATGGCAAACAGCGGCGAGTCGCTTCTCCTCGATCAAATTGAGTTGATCAAGTCGGGTCTGAATCCAATCATCTTCATTTAAACCTGTGTCCTTCATAATCCTTAAGGAAGGAATCTGAACTTCCATGGGCAAGACAACTTCCATGCCATATACCAAAGAAAATGGGGTTGCCCCTTGTTGTACCCCAAAATTTGCCCTCCCATATTCTTCAAGATTTGTCAAGATCAAGGTTCAAAAACTCCCAAGGGTTGCACAGTCAAATTGCCTCCTAACAGTCAAAATTAGGGTTTTGGTTCTGGCAAAGAAATTGAAGTTTCCAAGGGTCCATTCAAGTCCCACATGCCTACAAACATGGTCAAACATCCTTATGCCAAGTTTCAAGACTTACAGCACAAAATTGCACAGTCAAAAACCCTAACTGCTCAACAGTCAACTGCAGGGGCAAAATGGTCATTTGACAGTCAAAAGTCAAAATTTTTGGTCAACATCTTATTTTGAAGCCACAAACATCATGTGATCAATTCTTGATCATGATTCTCAAAGCATGGCTCAAAAAGTCTCAAGATGCAAAAGTTTCTATTTTTGGACAGCTGGAAAAGTCAACTGCAAATTGACCAAGGCATAACTTCCACATGGTTTATCAGAAAAATTCCATCAAAGCTCATTTTGAAGAGAATGACATTTCCTACAACTCATCTTCACACTTCAAGTCCAAGAAATGCTCTCACAAAAAGTTATCAATCTCAACATTATAGGTCATTTTCAAAAGTCAACAAAAAGGAACTTTAAGTCAAAGACCATAACTTGAGATTGGTAAATCAAAATGACATGGGACCAAAGGCATTGGTTAGAGGACTTCAAGACCTTTCCAAAATGTCCAAGAACATGATCAAAGCTTAAAAATTGAGCAAGATATGCCTTGTGGAAGTTGGGAAATTTTTGGGAATTTTGGAAAGTCAACTTTGCTTCAAATACCTCAAAATTGCTAATGGGCCTCAATTTCTTCCAAGAATCATCACCCAAAAGCTATGCACGGCCCATTGACCCTAAGGGAAGTTATTTTCTTATTTTTAATTAATTAATTGAGTTTATAATCCTATTAATTCATTTAATTAAAATTAAATATGAGAAAAATACTAAAATAAAGGTTTTGAATCTTTTTATGCAGCATATGCACTCTTTATGTACTCAAGATTTCGTACACATCCAAAAGGGAAAGAATCTCCCATGATTGGCAAGTTCCATGGCAAGAAAAGATTGAAAAAGATCATGAAAATCAAATTTTGAAAATCATTGAATACAAGGCTTTGGGCTTGGATTGTTGACCTAATTCATTCCACATATATGCAAGAACACAAACCTAATCAGAAAAAACAAGAAAGCTGCGCCTCAAGCACAAGAACAAACTTTGCATTTTTTCCAAAAAATTGAAAAAACTGTTTTCATAGTTCCAGTGTGATTCAAAGCATACAATCCATTCCAAAGGCTTGCTGGGACTTTCTTGATCGTGTCTCAACCCTTTTCCACTCTCCATACACAAGGAATCGGTATAACAAAGTCCTACTTTTGTTGAAAATTTGCATAATCGTGTTTCATTATCCATGCGTTATTTGTAATTTTTAATCATTGATTTGGACTAATATGAGTGTTCTGAAGCTTAAGGCATGCTTTAATTGAATTAATAAGGCCTGTACAGAAATCCACCATGAAAGCATTCTAGGGTTTCAGGAGTTTGAATTTGGGGCTTTCCTCATCTGGAAAAATTAGGCCACGAAACTTGTACCACTGAATTCAGAAGCTCCAAACGAGTAGAACCCATACCTCGCGCCCTTTTTCTCTTTTACTATGCTCTATTCGCTATTTTTGTAGGTACCATTTAGTGGGGGTTTAAAACCCCCGCTATCTATTCTATATTTTCAGGCAAAAACGAAGAAGGGAGAAGAAGATGCTAGCGTGTTGAATGATGGTTGGCCAGTTTGAATAACTGGCGCCTTTTTTTTATTGTCCAGTATAGCGCTTATTTTTCACATATAATATTCATCGCCCACTAAGTAAACAAAGAAACGCACTAGCTCCATTGGTAGATGCGTTGTCATGCAAGCAATGGGACCTGGGTTCGATTCCCAGGTCCCCCATATTCTTCATAATTTTGTTTGTAATGCGTTCAGGTACAATTCCCTTCCAATGGTCCACCAAATTCCCCAACGCTAGTGCTTGCCACATGTCCAGTAACCTCAATCTGATGGCCAGCACAGGAATTCCATCATGCACCTTGGTCAATGGGTCTACACGTGATCATGGGAAAGTCAAAAAGGCCAGATTTCAGTGGGCCAAACTGCTTTCCAAACACCTCCAAATTGGGCAGATACCCCCCAATGTTTGTACATCTTTTAATTTCTCTTCTTTTCTTTTCTATTTTTTTAATTCTTTTGATCACTTTTTATTTTACTTCAAATAATTTTCTTTTCATAATAAAACCAGAAAATCATAAAATAAAAAAATATGTTTTATTAATATTAATTCCTATTAATTTTTGTAAATAAATTTAATAATCAAATTAGTAAATTAGGTTTCATTTTAATGTCTTTTTTCCTTAAAAAACTAAAAAAATATAAAAATAGGTTTTTAGTACATTTTTATCCTCTTTTTTTTATAAATAACCTTTTTCTTTATTATTATTAGTAATTATTAATTAATTTTGTAAATACTTATGTAATTAAATAATTAGCATAAATTAGGTTAAAACTTTAATTCTTTTCTTTAACAATTAAAAACATGTAGAATTAGGGTCTCTTCTCCTTTTAATTTTCTTTATTCTCATTAAATTTCATAAATACCAACAAACATAAAAACAAGTTCTTTTCTTTATTTAATCATTAATTAATTTGTAACTTCAATTCAACTTCCTTAAAGGGTCCAACGCCCTCGCACTCTCGATTCTTATTTCTTTTCGCACGTTTACTTTTATTTCCTTTTTTTAAATATAATGTACTTGCCCTAAAGCCTTGTAATAGATAAATAGGACATTTACTTCCCTCACTTTTATTCAAATCGGGTCTTTGTTTAATTTGGCGATGTATAGACTCGCGCCTTGTAATAGCGTAGGACCTTTATTTTTCCGCATTTTAATTTCCGCACCCTTTAAACTGCTAATCACATGAAAGAATGAATGGCCAAAAATAAAATCAAAGCGTAGCTCACCAAATGCATGACAAGACAAATATTATCTGAAAATGACACACAATTCACACACCACTCTTAGGGTACGCCTCACTGTTGCCTTGCCTCTCGAAACATGGTCGTCGAGTAGAGGATGTTTTAGTAAGTCCTCATGTCCATGAACATGGCATGGGGGTAGCTTCTAAGGTGTCCTACTATTGCTCTGGTGACCACACTGTCCCAAAACTCGAATTGACCCGAACACCTCCAACGGTGGTGCTACCTACCCCTCAATGGTGGGATGGCATTACCTTAAGGACATTTACACAGCATAATTCCTTAGGGTAGGTAGACGACTCGTAGATACTTGCTCTAATTCAAAACAAATCAAAACTTCTTTTCACACCTACACTTTTCACAAAAAGCTTTCAAAACAATTTTTTCACACACTCTTGAGGACTGATACAAGAGTCGAACTGAAATTTTAAACAAAACTTTTTTCAAACCCACTCTCACTTTGAAAAGAAAACAAACATTTTGAAAACACAAATGAGCAAGTATCTAAGATCCCATGGATAACCATGGATAGAAAGGGTGCTAACACCTTCCCTTTCTATAAATCTACCTCCCGAACCGAGAACTAATCTAAATAAGGAATTTTTCTGTGCTTTTGTCCTTTCCATGTTGGAGAAAATAAAAGACGGTGGCGACTCTTGCTTCTGCGACATTTCGCGAACCAGCGTTAAACAGTCAGTTCCATATCCACCGATCACACCCCTGTTGAAGTACGTGCCGTGGTACGGTATCCATACAGAGCGAACGGTAGCATCTCATGCCAGTCTTTGTAGGTGACTGTCATTTTCTGAATGATCTTCTTGATGTTTTTGTTTGCAGCTTCAACAGCACCGTTCATCTTTGGCCTATAGGGAGATGAATTGTGATGATAAATCTTGAACTGCTCGCATAGAGCGGTGATCAGGGTATTGTTCAGATTTGTACCGTTGTCTGTGATGATCCTGTCGGGAACACCATACCGGCATATGAGGTTCTGCTTGATGAAGCGGGAAAACACATTTTTAGTAACAGAGGCGAAGGAAGCTGCTTCGACCCATTTGGTGAAATAGTCAATGGCAACCAGGATGAAGCGATGTCCATTGGATGTCGTGGGCTTGATCTCTCCAATCATGTCAATGCCCCACATTGCAAATGGACAAGGAGCTGTCAGAATGTTGAGAGGAACAAGAGGAATGTGCACCTTATCGGCGTAGATTTGGCATTTATGGCAGGTACGGGAATGTTGATGGCAGTCAGCTTCCATGGTAGACCAATAATAGCCTTCCCTTAGGATCTTCTTAGCCATTGTATGCCCGCTCAAGTGGGTGCCAAACGTACCGCTATGTATCTCAGTCATGATTAACTCTGCTTCAGCTTTATCCACACATCAGAGTAAAACACAACCGTGGTTGCGTTTATAGAGGATGTCGTTGCTTAGGAAGAACTTGGCAGCAAATTTCCTTAGGAACTTTTTGTCATTTACGGAAGCTCCTTCGGGATACTCTCTAGTCTGGAGATACCTTTTGATTTCGTGAAACCAAGGTTGTTCCACTACTTCTTAGGTATTAATCTCATGACAATGCGCAGGTTCATCCATTCACTCGATGGTGATTTGGGGAGCCTCATTATCCCAGTTGAGTTTAAACATGGAAGACATTGTAGCCAGAGCATCTGCTAGCTGATTCTCTTCTCGCGGGAAATGCTCGAAGGTAATTTGCTCGAAATGAGGCAACAATGTCAGGACATGTTCTTTGTATGGGATAAGATTAGGATGTTTGGTGTCCCACTCTCCTTTGATTTGACTGATAACCAAAGTCGAGTCCCCAAATACGATCAAAGATTTGATCCCCAAGTCTATAGCAGCCTTGAGACCAAAAATGCAAGCTTCATACTCAACCATGTTATTGGTACAGCTGAAGCAAAGTCGGGCTGTGAAAGGTGTGTGGCAACCTTCCGGGGAAATGAGTACCGCACCGATACCGTTTCCAAGTGCATTTGAAGCACCATCAAAGTACAGGGTCCATCGGGATCCTTTTTCAGGTCCTTCATATGGTCTGTTACCTTCAATGTTGTCCAAGTTCATGATGTCCTCGTCCGGGAAGTCGAATCTCATGGATTGATAATCTTCGATAGCTTGATGAGCTAGATGGTCAGCTAGTACACTCCCTTTTATAGCTTTTTGGGTGGTGTACTGGATGTCATACTCAGTCAGGATCATTTGCCATCTAGAGATTCTTCTAGATAAAGCAGGCTTCTCGAAGATATACTTGATAGGATCCATTTTGGAAATCAACAGAGTGGTATGAGTCAACATATACTGCCTTAGTCGGCGAGCAACCCATACCAAAGCGCAGCAAGTTTTCTCGAGCAGTGAGTAGCGAGTCTCACAGTCGGTAAACTTTTTGCTAAGGTAATAAATGGCATGCTCTTTTCGACCAGACTCGTCATGCTGGCCTAACACGCACCCCATTGAGTTATCCAACACGGTCAGATACATGATCAGCGGCCTTCCTTCGACAGGTGGCATCAGAATAGGAGGTTCTAGCAAATACTCCTTGATCTTATCAAAAGCATCTTGGAAATCGTTGTTCCATTCGACTACCTGATCTTTCTTCAATAGTTTGAAAATTGGCTCACAGGTAGACGTCAGATGAGAGATGAATCTGGCAATATAATTCAAGCACCCCAAGAACCCTCTAACCTCCTTTTCAGTACGAGGAGCAGGCATTTCTCGTATAGCTTTCACTTTTGCTGGATCGACCTCAATGCCTTTGTTGCTGACAATAAATCCTAGAAGTTTACCAGACCTAACTCCAAAAGTACACTTACTTGGATTCAGCCTGAGCTTGTACTCTTCCAACCTGGCAAACAGCTTCTGCAAATGCTCAAGGTGTTCCTCCTCTGTTTGTGATCGAGCTATCATATCATCTACGTAAACTTCGATCTCATGATGTATCATATCATGAAATAAAGCTACCATGGCGCGTTGATAAGTTTCCCCTGCGTTCTTCAGTCTGAACGGAATCACCTTGTAGCAGAAGGTACCCCATTGTGTAACAAAGGTTGTTTTCTCCATGTCCTCGGGGGCCATTTTAATCTGGTTGTAGCCCGAGAATCCATCCATGAAGGAAAACACCTTGTGTTGAGCCGTGTTGTCAATCAAAATGTCGATGTGCGGTAGCGGAAAATCATCTTTAGGACTAGCCCTATTCAAATCCCGGTAGTCCACACACATCCTGACCTTGCCGTCTTTTTTAGGTACTGGCACAATGTTAGCAACCCATTGTGGATAGGATGTAACAGCCAGAAAGCCAGCGTTGAATTGCTTCATTACTTCTGCTTTAATCTTCTCAGACATGTCGGGCCTCATTCGGCGGACTTTTTGCTTGATCGGTGGACAATCCTCTCTTGTAGGGAGACGGTGAACCACGATATCTGTGTCTAAACCTGGCATGTCTTCATAAGACCAGGCGAAGATTTCAACGTATTCATTCAACAGCTGTATCAAGCGCTCCTTGACACTTGGTTCCAGATTGGCACCCACTTGTACTTCTTTCCTATCTTCCTCTGTTCCTAAGTTGATAGTTTCCAACAACTCTTCGTGAGGCAAGATGGCCCTCTCTTCTTGTTGTAGAAGTCTGGCTAACTCCCCCGGTACTTCACAATCTTCGTCATCTTCATACTCATCCTGATTGACCAAATCTTCAGAGTTATTGAAGGACATAGCAGAATAGTCACCCATAGAATCCATAGTGGATGGGTACCTGCATTTGTGAGTGTGGGTGTGTGTAAGGGATAGCCATCCTTAAACAAACAAAAATGCAAGAGGAAAGAAAATGAACACAGCAGTTTATAAATGAAAAACTTCCAATGACTCATTAAACATGGCATATGAATATGAAGATAATCAAAACCCTTACAAATGGACCTACATGCCTCGGGCAAGGCATGAGGTGAAAAAGTAGCGTGCAGATTGTTCAAAAGTAATTATTACAGACCACAGGAAATGTTTGACAGATAATTACTGATTAATAAAAGTAATGGGGACAAAGTCTTTCGCCTTCCAGTTGTGTAGTCCTTCTCCGATGGTTGGGAAGATCCAGTCTTCAATGTTGGCCTCTTCGTCCTCGTCTTCCAAAGCATTTATTCCATAAGGAGAAATCTTGATGGGTGTTCTTTCAACCTTTGAGCGGCGCATAGCTTTTTGCCCCGCAACAGTAAATCCTAATCCAAACTTGTCTGTTTTGTGAGGGAAATCAGGCAACTGACCCCATGTTGAGCTCTTCCCTTCCTTCATCGCAGCCTTTGCGTCTTTCAGAGATGTCATCCTGGCCACCTGCTTGGGTACCTCAGCTACCGCTTTTGCTACTGCCACCTCAGGAGAGACTTCCTCAAAGTGCTGGAATGGTGTTTCAATGAATTCACCCTCCACCTCTACATACCGAAAGGAGTTCAGGTGGATGATCATATATTCCTCCTCACCGTGCACGGTTATGATTTTTCCTTTGATAGGGTATTTCAACATTTGATGTAGGGAGGAAGTGACTGCCCCAGCATTATGTATCCATGGCCTCCCTAACAAGCAAGAGTATGACGGACGGATGTCCATCACATAGAAAGTTGAGGGGAACACTTCAGTGCCTACCTTAATGGGGATGTCGACCTCCCCATGTACCATTCTTTTTGACCCGTCAAATGCCCTTACAATGATATTACTTGGCCTTAGCTCCAAGCCTTCACAATCCAATCGGTCGAGAGCCTTCTTAGGCAGCACGTTCAGAGAAGAACCAGTGTCGACCAAAACATGGGCCAAAGTAGTTCCTTGGCATTCTACTGACACATGTAATGCGTCATTGTGCTTTCTTCCTTTCGGAGTTAGGTCAGCATCAGAGAAACCCAAGCCGTTGTCTGCGGTAAGGCTGGCTACACAATCTTGGAATTGGTCGGCTGAGGTTTCTTGGGGCACATGGGCTGTCTTCAGAAATTTTATCAACGCTTTGGCGTGCGCCTCTGAACAAAGTAGTAATGCTAACATGGAGATCTTCGAGGGGGTTTGCCCCAGTTGCTCTACCACGTCATAATCACTCTTCTTAATTATTTTCAGAATCTCCTCCATTTCTTTCTTAGAGGTTTCGGGGATGACCAAAGGTTGAGCCCTCGTCCTGACGAGCTCATCTTGGATCCCTTTCCCCTTATCAGCAGAAGTAGGAGGGACAACCACAGGAATAACAGCTTCTTCAATCAACAGAGTTCTTGCGGAAAGTTTTATCGGTGCAGGAGTAACTTTGGCAGCAGCTGAGGGTCCAAAGATTGCCTTTGAAGGGGCAATTTATGGAGAGAAAATTCTCCCACTTTGGGTGATCTTGCTTGTACCGGCAATGTTTCCAATACCGGCATCTTCTTCATCATAGCTTTCCTCGGTTATCTCAACTTGTTTAACACCATGGTAGTAGATTTCTCCACCATAATTCCATGGTATTGATTTGTCAGAAATGTAGGGGACAGGCCCTGGCATGGTTATTTTCAAGGGAACAATCTTTGTAGAGGATGTAATCTTAACAGGCTTTTTGACGGCCTTGGAAAGATTGGTGGAAATGGTGATTATTGAAACATCTTCGATAGGGGTTGGAATAGCAGGAATCTTTTCGAAAAGAATTTGTTGACTGTCCATCAGGCCTTGGATGCCTTTCTTCAGCAATGGACAGTCGATTGGTAGAGAGGAACAACAGTAGCAATCTTCTTTACATCCTGGGAAAATCCCAGCCTTCAACAGATTTAACTTGATTGTTAACAGCGGAGTCATCAGGTCATCAACATCAGAAACATACAGATCTTCTTCAATAGCATGGACATTGCGGCCATGCTTCGGCATCGGAGCGGATATTACGTTTGGCTTCTCTGGAGCATCGAACTCAACCTCTTTCGCCTCTATCAAGTATTGTATTTTATGCTTAAGCGCCCAGCAATCGTTGGTGTCGTGCCCGACACTGTCAGAATGATAGGCGCATTTGGCATTGGGATGATAATGTGGGGAAGATGTGTTCACATTTTTTGGTGCCTCTTTGATAGTGGCGAGATTTAACTTCAACAAATGGGGAAGAACTTGTGCGGGCGTCATATTGATGCGGGTGAACTGCCGTTGTGGCCGTTCCACCCGTTGCTGATTTGGTCTTGACTGATTGTAACGAGGCTGATCATTTGATGAATTTTGGATCATCACGGCCCCCACAGTCGGCCGGCGCTCAGTTCTTCCCGATCTTTTCTGAGAGTATATAACAGCTGCTACTTTCTTAGCCGGAAATGATTTCTTAACAGTTGTAGATGTAGAGGCATCCTTTTGAATCTTCCCATTCTTAATATCGGCTTCCACCCGTTCGCCAGTCAGAATCAATTCAGTAAACCCTGCGGAAGAGCTCCCGATCAAATGGTTGAAGAACGGGCCAAATAGTGTCCCCAAGAACATATCAACTAGTTCTCTATCAGAAAGAGGTGGCTGCACTCTTCCGGCCAAATCGCGCCATTTCTGGGCGTATTCTTTGAATCCTTCATTTGAGGCCATCCCCATACTCTGTAGCTGAGTACGGGTTGGCGCCAAGTCAGAGTTATATTGATACTGGCGATAAAAGGCAACTGCCAAGTCTTCCCAACTATGTACCTCTGATCTCTCAAGCTTGTAAAACCAGTCTAGCTGTGTACCAAACAGGCTATCTTGGAAGAAGTGTACCCAAAGATTTTTGTCGGATGTATGAGGTTGAATTCTTCTGACATATGACCTTAGGTGCATTTTTGGGCAAGACAGCCCGTCATACTTTGCAAAAATTGGCACCTTAAACTTTGGAGGGATCACAATTCCAGCAATTAATCCCAAATCTCCGAAATCTAACCCGGGAACCCTTTGCAGCTCCATAGCTGCCAGCCTATCCTCCAGGTTTTTGTATTTGTCGTCCGTTGGCGGGTATTGTTGCTCTGAGTAGTCTTCATCTTCCTCAGCCTCTTCCTCTTCAGCTTCGGACTCGGAAGGTAGTGCAGCTCATTTTCCTTTACTGGTTCCCTCTTCAGATGCAGAGGGAAATTCAAGAACTCTTATTGCTTCATTCTCAAACCTTCTTCCCAGTGTAGCTACCCCGACTCTTTTCTTCTTCTTTTTCACTTTTTCTTGCTCTTTGTTCCCAAGCAGTGATTTTAGATCCTCGTGACCCTTTGCCAAAGTCATTAGGAGCTGTTGAAACTGTGAGTTTTGTGACTGCAGGTCTTTGACCGTCTGTTCGAGATCCATCTTACTGAAATAAACAGCAGAAAGATAAGGAAACCTGGTGTGGAGACCTGTTTATGCACATGATGAATGATATGTTTATTTATGCAATGCATTCAAGGATTTAGAAATTCCTCATTGTTGCAGACAAAAAGGACACACGTCATATTAATAAGAAGAAATTTTGTCAGTACATAAATTCCCCATGGGCCAAATATTACAAAAACTTCTCAAGGTAAAAAAACGTTGCGCATCCTCTTTGGTGCGATGTAAGTGTTGAGGGTCTCTTCCTCATGGAGTCGGCGGGTAAGTTCTAAAACCTTCTTCTCACTGGCGTAGAAGTTGGCTTCAAAAGTATTCCGTTCTTCCTTGAGTTGGATCCAACTCTTCTGCATTTCCTCCCATGATGTAGGCATGTCAGGATGTAGGATGGTGTAGGGAACCTCTCCTTCCTTAACATGCTCTTTAATCAAAGGGAGAATGTGGGGGTAAGGCATCATGAGACTCTGGGCTCGGGTCCTTACCCACTTGAGATAAGGCTCAAGAGGGATGGAGTTCTTGTGCCCCAGTGTCTTGCTATCTACCTTGTTAGGCATCCTCCAAGCTCTGATGAATCTTTGGCGAAGTCCTTGCGCATCGTTGTCGAAGTCAAAAACTAGGTCAGGAATAAGCATGTCATGAGGGCCATCCCTTCGTGCATATCCAAATTGTCTCAAAGCTAGACAAGGGTTGTAGGTAATGCCTCCCCTAATGCCAAGTAATGGAACATTAGGGAACTCTCCATAACGATCGACGATGATGACATTTTCTCTGGACCGAGAACACCAATGTACATCAGAATGTGTGAGGGTCATCAATCGTTGTGACCACCTTAAGCCTTGGTCATTCTTCAAAACAGATTGTGGAAGGTGCGAAATAAACCACCTTGCAAGGAGAGGAGTACAGCACATGAGAACACCTCTCTTTCTCATTGTTCGTGTGTAAAATGAGTGGAGGATGTCCTCAAGCAATGTAGGTATGGGGTTCTTGGATAAGAAGATCTTGACGGCGTTGACATCTATAAGCTGGTCAGGATTTGGGAACAAGACCAACCCATAAATGAGGAGTGCCACAATTTATTCAAATGCTTGTAGATCCAATGAATTCCAACACTCTTGTGCCTTCTCAAACAGGAATTTTTCCAAGAAGCCTTTGACACCACTTCTAGTTTCCCAATACCCCTTGATGTCAGATGGTTACAAGTGTAGTGCTTGAGCAACATCTTCAGGCTTTGGTTATTTTTCCGTACCGTTGTAGGGTAGTTGATTAAGAATAGGAATTCTCAGGAGTTGAGAAAATTCCTCCAAAGTGGTCACCAATTGGTAGTCGGGGAATGTGAAACAGTGGTGAAGGGGGTCAAAGAACTGGAACAACACTTTCACCATGTCTTCTTCAATGCTGGTGTTGACTAGGCTGAGAAGTCTACCATGTCTTTCACTGAAGAGAGAGCTTTCTGGAATTCTGGATGTGAGCTCCTTGAGTTGAGGAGGGATTCTCACAAGGTTGACTTGGATAGTTTTCCTGCGAAGAATTTCCATGACCTACAAAATAAGAACAAAGATGAAGATCCAAACCCTTGAAATGGTTAGTGGATGCATATGATGCTTTATGATGTTCATGATGTATGCACAAACATATGTACAAGCAAACCACACAAAACCCTAGTTTCAGGCTTGCATGGGGTTTCATAGGTAAGTACCCTCTTGAGTGTAGTTGGCTTAAAAACCTGTCCTATAAATAGTAACCGGGTTCTAAGGAGCTCAATATCATTGGATTGTTTTCCATGTTCATTGTTTTGGTTTAGCCACTTAACTAGTGGCCAAAATATTCCAAGAAAACAACCCTCAATGAGTGTAGTATCGAGTATCTACCAACTTCGGACTGCACCAAAGTCGGTCATCTCACTACCCCTAATAAAAGGCCAAGATGGTCAAGTAAGGTTCTAGGTCATTAGTGCTTAGTGACATCACTCAGCGGCCCCGTACTCTCCTTGATTGAACTCAAGGGTTACCGGTACTCACAAATATGTCGCACTAATATAACTATTGCTTCAACCGTGTCGGTATACCCCGCACAGTTTCCACAACGTATTGCTATCTATGAATGTTTCCCCAAATCCGGGTGTAGGATTTCAAGCCCAAACAAGAGAACCAAGATGTAAAGCAATCAAAGCAAACAATTAGTCATGCAAAAGGGTGATCTAAGCCCTAAGGTTACTCCACTTTTAAATTTATCCCCAGCAGAGTCGCCAGTTCTGTGATACGATGGGAGAACTGACTTGGGTTTTGCGTTTGTTTTCACAAATTTTTCGGTTTAGCAAGAGTCGCCGCCGACTTTTTATTTTATCCTAAGGAAAGGTTAAAAAGCACAGGAAAAACCTTTGAGATGTTTTCATGGGTTCGGGGAGTAGATTATAGAAAGGGAAGGTATTAGCACCCTTTCTATCCATGGTTATCCATGGGCTCTTAGGTACTTGCTTAGATCACTTGCCTTGCATTTTCAATTGTTCGAAATGGTGCTTTGTGTGTGGGTTTTGAAAATGTTTTGAAAAAGATGCCTTATCTAGGCAACCCTTGTAACAATTCTTTACTCGAATGTTTTACAAAAGGTGTTTGTCTTTTTGAAAAGATGTTTCAAGGTTTTGAAAGTTGTTTTGAAAGTTGTGTCGTGGAGTGTGTTTTGAAAAATGGCAAGGATTTGTTTTGCAAGTTGGTCAAGTAACCAAGAGCTATCTACCCTAAATTTCTCAAAGATCTTTCCTATGTTTTAACCCTTTTAACAGTATTGTTCCACCATTGTATTTGGTGGATAATCTTGTGTTAGGATGTTAACGGGACGGGCGCGGGTCATCGTATGGACCATGAATGCAATAGTGCCAAGTGTCTTTGGCAATTTTTCCTTTAAGGGACTTGATCATTTTTTAGGCAACTTGAGAAAGCGTCATCGAGGGACTATGATCATTTGATTTGTTTTGTTTTGCCAAAGATACTCAACATGCAACATGGCCCTTTTTTGAAGGCAACAAGTGGAGTAACCCTAAGGGTGCAGGTGTGATTGGTGTTGTCCATTTTCATACTTTTGTGTCTTTGCATTAGTCAAGCTATTTGTTATTTGATTTTTGCATACAAACCCTAGGTCTATCATGGCATAATTAGAAAGCTTTTAAATGCGGAATTTTAAAGTCCTAGATTATTACAACATGATTATGGGGATGGGGGTACAAATGTTTGAATGGGGGATATTTAGCAAGAAATTAAATCTAGAACTATTACATCCATATTGAATATACAAGTTATTTAATTGTACAACAATTAAATAAATACAATAAATATGCGAAATGTATTATGCACAAAAATGGTTTTTTATGTATGTAAAAGTATTTTTCAATGTAAAATATAAACAAAATAAAAAGGGTTAATTTTTTATATTTTTTATGGTTTTAGGGCAAAAACCCTAATTCTTAATAAATAGTAATTATTTACTAATTATATACAATATTTATATATTTATTTATACAAAAAATAAATAAAAGAGAAATATATTGTAAAAAGGTATTTTTGATGTCAAATATTAATAAAAATAAAAAGGTATTATTTTTACGTTTTATCCTAAATATTTACTAAAATATGTATAAGTATTTATATTATATATTAAATATACTAAATATATATAAAAATGAAATATTAATTATTTACAAAAAAGTATATTTTTAGAAAATGTTTCCAAAATGTAAATAAGAAAAATAATAACTAAAAAATATATATTTTGTGTTATTTTTTAGTATTTTAAATAAAAGTATATATATATTATTTTACATGTATAAGTTTAAATAAGACAAATAAATTCCAAATAAATGCAAAAATGGGTGAAAAAATATTTTTAATATTTTTTATATTTGAGCAAAAAATAATAAGTCATAATCAAAAAGAAAAAATCAAAAATGAATAAAATATCACACAATGGGCCAGGGGGTGTAAAACTAAAAGGGGTGCAAACAGCAAGTTGACTCAGGCCCAGCCCAAGTTAACTCTGTCTTCAACCTTCAGCCACGTTCAAACAGAAAAACGCGCGTGTTCCATGCTTCATCCAAACTCCTGATTCTTTGACTTTCAACAAAAACTCACAACACAAACATTATAGAGCATGGAAAGACGAATTCATACATATAAAAAACTTAACCTAACTCTCATAAACGAGGGAGAATTTCTCCATCCCCAATTTCTGACCTAAGTTTTCTTCCATGTTCAGGTCCAAAATTCTCATAGCACACACAATATAAATGAAAAGTAACTACATGGATGGCTTCAGGGCTATGAGTAGAACATGCTTTCTTCACAAACTTAAACCTAACTATGCCTGGATAGAGAGATTGAAGTTCAAATTTTTACCTGTTCAGCTTGAGTCGGGTACAACAATGGAGGTATCTTCAATGGAGTTTGACCTTTGGTACAGCTTGCCTGAAGTCCAAGGATGCTTCCCCTATGCTTAGCTTGCCTTGAATCTTTCTGAATCAAGCTATGGAAGTCAACCTGCAACACTGAAAAGTGAAAATGGCAAACTTGGCTATGGATGTTACAGCTTGTATCTAAGGCTTGGGATAGCTTCAATGGATGGTATGGAGTGTATTTGAACTTGTTTGGGAAAAAACGCGCGAGTGAATGATGCTGGCCAAGTCAAAATGCAGGAATGCCCTGTTTCTTGCAGAAAAATGGTGTTTTGATGAATGAGAAGGTTTGAGCTGTGGTGGATTCGTGTTTTAGGTCAGGCTTGATGTATGGAAAGTGTTTATGAAGTTTGTTTAGGCTTGTGTTGACAGGAGATCAAAGTTGGATATCTTTTGCAATGTTTCTTCTAATGACCAAATGAACAAATGAACAAAATAACATCTTGGCACAATGTTTTGGCATTTAATTATTGAGTGTGAAAAGGATTAGAGGCCTGTAATCTAGCTTGAACCATGCTGACTTGAAAATGGCAATGTTATGAACATGTATTTGGCTATGAACAAAGTGACTTTTGCCCATCTTTGCAAATTCGATTCTCCCTAACCACAAGGGTGTTTGAGAAGTTCTTGGACAATTTGGAAAGCTTGGAATGTGTACTACAATCCATATTTGTAATGAAAATTGAAATTCCAAGTGGAAGCATGTGAAAAATGGCCATGAAGTTGGTCAAAAATCCTGACTAGAATAGGTCAAATTTTTTCTAAGTTAAGAATGTTTTGCACGCTTGTTCCAAAAATCATAACTTGAGCTACAAGCCTCCTTTGAGAAAACTTTGTGAATAAAAGTTGTAGATTTTGCAATGGACTACAACTTTCATGTTTTGAGTTTTGTTTGAATCCAAATGTATCTTGATGAAAAAAAGGGACAAAGTTAGGAAAAAATAAGGAAGTTTCATAACTTAGAAAAATTCTAAGTTATGAAATTTTCTCATTCTAAACCCTAATTTGCAATTTTGGGTTTTTTGATGAACAAGTTTCATAATTTGACATGTCTTGATGAAAAATGAATCTTGGCACTTGATTTTGACCAAAAAGTCAACGTTTGACTTTTCAGTATACAGTCAAATTTTGATCAGTTGACTGGAAAATTCATCTGTCAATCCTGTGCATTTGAGATCTTTTGAACTTGTTGAATGTGTCAAGACAATGCCATTGAGTCCTTGAGTCCATATATGAGCTTGGTTTGCCATTGGTTAGGTCAAATAGTCAAAAATTGCCTTTGTATAGTCAAAACCCTAAAAATGACCATTTTTCCCTTTTGGTGATCTGATCAAATTTCTTGTGGAATTATGATCCAAACTTGATCAAATGGTCCATATGATTTCATTATGTTGATGTGGGTCAAAAATTATGAAGTTTGACTGTCAATTGGCCACAATTGACTTTTTCCCCAATACATTTGATTTCTAGGTCAACTGTCCAATTGACTGGGCAAAGATTGGAATCAAGGATTGAAACTTGGTAAGGATGAACTTGTGTGTCCAACATGAAGCATGAAAGTTACTTTGGGCATTTTAGGTCAAAACATCTTTGTGCAAACTCAAACCCTAATTTGGGTCAACAGTGCAAGGAAGAGTCTTGAGCAGAGCAAACCCTAACTGGATCTTGAGCTCCAAAAGTCTTGTGGTGAGAAAATATTGAAGAAATGAGAGGGCAAATTTTGGGGTACAACAATGTGTTTCACGTGTAGCAACTTCGGAAGTATATTTCAGATCCATCTCATGTGATTCATATGGACGATGTGCAAGTACGGGATAATCTTATGGTGGAGACGATGCCTGTACGGATCGCGGATCGTGAAATGAAAACTCTGAGGGGCAAAGAGATTGCCTTGGTTAAAGTGGTTTGGCTAGGAGCTGCTGGTGAAAGCATGACTTGGGAATTGGAGAGCAAGATGCGATACTCCTATCTTGAATTGTTTGATTGAGGTAAATTTTCGAGGACAAAAATATTGTAAGTGTGAGAGAGTTGTAACGCCCGTAATTTAATTAATTATTTAATTAAATTATTTTTGGAATATTTATGAAGATGCGTTATAATTAATTGGATTTATTTTATTAAGTGGAGAAATAATACTAGAGATATAATATTATATGGTGAAATAATATTAGAAGTGTAATATTATTTAATGTGGGCTTATTTTGGGAGAGTAGAAGTAATAAGGGGGGTGTTGGTTTTAAGCCCAATAAGGAGATAATAGAATAATAGGGTTATTTTATTATTTGTTAGAAGGAATAGAAATACAAGAAGCAGTAGAAGAATAAGGATTTGGAAGAGAACGTGCAAGCTGCTAGAGAAAGTGGAATACGGCAAGAACGAGAATCCAACCGGAAATTGTAGAGCGACCTTCAATCCAAGGTAAGGGTGGGGTTCTAACTCTATAATTGGATTTATGATGATTAATATGTGGGGTTAGAGGTGATTGTTGTCTTGTTCTTGAATTGAAAATATATGATTGTTGTGTGATGAGGATCGATGAATTTTTGGATGAATAATGATGTCTTGATGTTGTTTAATTGATGAAGAATTATAAGATGATTATAGGTGAAGAATTGTCATGAATATACTGAGTTTTAGGGCTTTAATCGTGAATCCCATAATGAGGTGCAGTAATGGAAATGTTGAATGTAGCAGTAATGAAAACGCAGAATTATGCAGGGAAGAAAAACACAGAATTAGGCGTGAAGAACATCAGAAGTTACTGTTTTAGAACAATGAACCAATTAAGGATCGTGTTAGGTGCACTGTTCCTAATTAGGTTAATAACAGGAAAAGAATCAAAATAGTAGGATGGAATGAAAAGTAGCAGTTCTGACATTAGAAGTATGTTGACTAGAGTTGCGTTAGATTAGTGCAAGATAGAGGTTTTGATGTTATACGTATGTTAGATAAAAATTACGTTGCACTATTAAAGCATATAGGTTCTGGTAGTAGAAGTGGTACTAGCCATAAGATGTGGTTGATCAGAAGTTGTACCTGGTCAGAAGATGGGGATAGCCAGAAGATGTTGCTGATCAGAAGTTGTATCTGGTCAGAAGATGGCACTAGCCAGAAGATGTGAAGATCAGAAGTTGTACCTGGTCAGAAGATGGGATTAGTCAGAAGATGTGATGATCAGAAGTTGTATCTGGTCAGAGGTTGGGTAGTCAGAGGATTGTAATGATCAGAAGTTGCATCTGATCAGAGGTTGCATTAGTCAGAAGTTGTGTATTTAGAAATAGCGTTGATTAGAGGTTGCATGGTCAGAAGTTGGATGGCCTTTTGCGTTGTTTAGTGCAGAGCGATGAATGTTAGATGCTTAGAAGTTGTTGTTTGAGCTATAACAATAGCAAAGTGACGGTCTTGACTTTAGAGTTACAGAGTAGCAGTATAGATTTTACTGTGGAATTAAAATACTGCTGAGTTATAAAGGAGAAGTTATTAATAAATAAATGATGTTTGATGATTTATAAATAAATGACGTTTGATGAGTTATTCTGATTATTTGAGATGTTATTTAGAGATGTTTTGAGATGTATTTTGAGATGTTTTGGGATGATAAATTGAGATGTTTTGAGATGATAAATTGAAATGTTTTTTTGAGATGATTTGAGATGTTGTTAACTTGGGTGTTATCATTACATTCATGGTTGTGTCGCATACATTGCATTTTTGTGATGGAGCTTATGCTCGTTGAGATGGTCCAAATTGGCAAATTTTGATATGAAGGTTATGCCTTGTTGATTCCTCTATTAATTGGAAAAATTTTGAGATGGGAGTTCTGCTCCAATGGTACCACATGCATTTGCATAGTATTGAGTCACATTATATGATTTCATAAAGAAGTGTATTTGGATGTTGATGAATGTATATTAATGTTGAGATTGTCGTTGATTACGAGATGAGAAGTGGTGATGTTGTTGATCTAATTTAATATATTAATTATCATGTGCTTTATTATATTGTTAGATATCTCATCCCTTTTGTTTGAATGTTGCCCCTATGTTGGTAACGTGCAGGTAATCGAGAGTGAAGGATGTATACCTTCAATAGTTCGAGTCGGTGTCATTGCTCTGATATGTAACACTCGGGGGGATGAACGCTTGCTGTTTTTGATTGATGATTTTCAGTTGTTGAATTTTAAATTGATTCTTATTAAATATGAGATGTTTAAAAATTGTTGTTTATGTTAGAGATGTTATTAAGAATTCTGCTGCGTAGATGTTGATTTATTTAATTAAAGATGTTATGTTGATGGTTCATCCGATGTTTGAAAAAGTGTTATATATCCACGATGAATGCAATGAATTTGTTAGAAGAATTTGTGATGTCCCGATTCATTTGTATGATTGAAATCTTATAACTCTGATTTATTTTGCATAATTTCTTGGGGTAGAATTGAGGTGTTACAAAGGCTGGCCCAGAAGTTCTGAAGCATCATATTCTCTTAACACTTAGAAAATTTTCTAAATGTTTAGAAATTTGATTTTTTTTCAAAGTATTTTCTGACTTCTGATTTTTGATGAACCAATTTCATGTCTTGATGAAATTTAATTATTGAAATTTAATTTTGATAGAAAAAGTCAAAGTTTGACTTTTTAGTGTGATTTTGACCGTTTTGCCCTTGTGAATGACTTTCTTGGATAATTATAATCCAAGACTTGAAACTTGATAGAAGCAAACCTGAGAGTCCAGGATGATCTTTTGAGAAATGAGAGGGCAAATTTTGGGGTACAACAACGAGGTTTGAAAAACACCCCCGTAAAAAAAGGTTTGGATTCACTCCCTAACATATTTGGATGTTGTTATTTTGACCCTTCCCCCCACCCAATCAACAAAATCTTCATTATTTTTATGTTTTTATTTTTATTTTTTAATATTACATCTTTAATAGAATCATACGTGACATGGTAAAAATGTTAAGCATGTAGTAAAAAAATCAAATTTATGATTAGGGTACTTAATCTCAAACTGAACCCAAATCAATAAACTTAGGTTAAATAACCCTAATCTTCTTCTTCATATTCCATGAAGACAACCTTACTTTCTTCGTTCTTCAAGCATCACCGACGAAAATTGTACCTCTAATATTTCTTCAAGCATCACCAGCTCAGATTCTACCTCTAACTGAAGCATTATCGTGTTCATTACCAACATCTTCATCTTCATGGCAGAAAGCTCGAACACAAGTATTCTCTCAAATGGAAGAATAAGTACCAAATGTGGACATGATCCCCCTATGAAAATGTTTGTTTATAAATCCAGAGCAAATCCAGGGAGAAAATACTGGAAGTGCAAGCACTGAGGGGTTATATTTCTTAGCTTTTTTATTTATATTTTCTTTGAGTTAGACCGATTAAAAACAAATGTAGTGTAATCGATCCTGTAAGTGCGACATGGTGTCAGAGCATACCAATCATATTATTAAGGAGATGGAAGACATGAAGAAAACCATTCACATCACTAGGGGGAAATTAAATATTTGATAGTAGTTGTTGTGTGTTACTGGTTGTTTTATGTTATAGGTTTAGGAAGAATGTAACATTGCTCATCGAAATTGTTCAATGTTGTACTTTGTTCAATGTAATAAAATGGTGTACTTTGTTCAATGTAACAAAATGTTAATTTGTAACTCAAAGGTTCAAATGTTAATTCAAAGGTTTATCTGATTTACTATACTCGATACATTATAGTCCATAGCAGATAGAGCATACATAATTTTAAGACCTAATCATATTACAGACCATATCATATCATGGAAACAACAAATATAATGTAAATCAGATTTGTCATAACAGAGTAATTCAATTTGACATTACAAGTAGAACAAGGCACCAACATGTGCATTACAAGTAGAACAAGGCACTAACATGTGCATTATAAAATAACTATTCAAAACAGGCACAAGCATGTGCTTACAAAGTAACTATACCAATTTTGTCATTACAACCTAATAGCATCCAAAACAGCACTAACATGTGCATTACAAAATAACTATATCAGTTCTGACATTACAACATAGTAACATCCAAAATAGGCACAAACATGTGCATTACAACTCTTCAAGCATCAATGGGACAAATTACGTTCAATTTCTGCCCATGATTTCAATTTCCCTTTCTTTGAATTCTTTGGTTTGTTTAGTGGTAGATGGTTCAGAAACTAGTGTGGGATTGCACACTTGGAACACTTCTTATTGGTTCAACATTGCTTCAATGGCAACATCTATTTCAAGATCATCAAAATTGTCAGCAGGTGCATTTGCAGCATGTACAATGTCAACATCAACATTATTTGAAGGTGCAGGTTCAACATCAATATTTCTTCCCTTAGTTCTAGGGGTCTTCCTCTGAAAACAAACAACACAAATATGAAAACAAATAACACAAATTATAAACAAATAACACAAATAATTTATAGAATGTTATACTTTTCTTTTGAGTGCATTAGTGTTTTGTTCTTTGCTTTTGCATTTCCTTGAGTTATGACCAAACTGGTCACACTTGGTGCATCTATATGATATACCAGCCTTCCTCATTCTTGACCCTGACTCATCTTGCTCCCTAAACCTCAACTTCTTTGGCATGCCTGGTGTGATACGGTGGGAGAACTGACTTGAGGGTTTGCATTTGTGTTTGCAAATGTTGTGGTTAGCAAGAGTCGCCAACGATTTTTCTTTTATCCAAAAGGAAAGGTGAAAAAGCACAGGAAAGACCTTTAGAGATGTTTCTTGGGTTCGGGGGGTAGATTATGAAAAGGGAACGTATTAGCACCCTTTTCATCCATGGTTTTCCATGGGCTCTTAGTTACTTGCTAAATCACTTGCTTTTGATTGAATGTATGCTTGTGGTGGTGATTTTTGAAACTATTTTGAAAATGGAACTTCGTAATGGTTCTCGTTTCTATAAGAACGCCTACAAAGTGTTTGTTTCGAAAATAGTTCAAAAGTGTGTTTGTGAGATGTGTTTTTGAAAGTATTTTGAAAATGGAACTCCGTAATGGTTCTCGTTTCTATAAGAATGCCTACAAAGTGTTTGTTTCGAAAATAGTTCAAAGATGAGAGTGTGGGTAAAAAAATTTGTTGTCAGCAAGCGAGTAACTAAGAGCGAATCTACCTACTCGAAAGGTCTTAAATGTGATTTTCCTCCTCCTTTAGATGTGGCTGTCTTACCATTGGTTTGGTAAGAAGCCCCATCGTTGGATGTGAAGGGACGAGTATGGGACGTTTATATAGTCATAGAAGGCAACTTATGAGTCGTTTTAGCAATGTAGTTTAGGGACTAGATCGTTTACCGAAGGCAACATTGAGGGTCATCGAGGGACTACGATCTTTTATCGAGGGTCTTTTGCTAAAACGCCCATGCTCGAGGGACATGACTATTTTTCGATAGGCAACAAGTGAGATTACCCTAGGGGTGCATGTGTGAATAATGTGTTTGATTTGCATGCATTTAGTCTTTGATTAGGGGTTGTCTACTTGTTGTTTTTATCTTACCACACACACCTAATTACTAGCATTTGTATAAAAGTAATAAAAAGTGCAAAAATAAATCCTACACTATTACAACCATATTGAAGTGCATAGAAATGTAAAGACAAAAATAAGATAAAAAGAAAAGAAAATGAGCTCTTCGACCCAGGCAGTAGCACTCTTCGACTTGCATTCTGTTGAGGAAAATGAGCTCTTCGATTGGATAAGTATGTGTATGGCGAAGCCTTCTGGTTCTGCCTTGTTGCCTTCTTTGACTGGAGGTTGAAAGCAGTGAGGGAATGCCTTTCGACTGAGGGTTGGCACCAGTGTATGGCGAAGCCTTCTGGTTCTGCCTTGTTGCCTTCTTCGACTGGAGGTTGAAAGCAGTGAGGGAATGCCTTTCATCTAGGCCTGCAGGTCAGTGTATTCGAAGCAAGTGTGTGTGTGCTGAACATGTCTGTATCGAAGCATGTGAATGCATCGAAGCAAGTATATTGAAGCATGCATATTTTGTATTCCAACATTTTTAGGGGACTGTACATATTAGTTCTTAAAGGAATACAAAAGATTAACATCGAAGGCCATGATTATTACATGTTGGTTTATTAGATGAATCAATAAAGATGTTTGAAATGAAAGAGTTAAAGTCAGAAAGACTTACCTCAAAGCTGGTGTGTGGGATTCGAACTTGAACTGCTACCTAGACTTTTCTGGAATTCGAAGAGTAGTCACAGGAGGTTTGCCTTTGGTTTGAAGAGTTGTCACAGAAGGTTGTCTTTGAGTTTGAAAAAACTTCTATGTGTGGGTGTTTACCGTGAAAAATGGTAAACAACTGCTAATCTTCCAAAAGGTAACTTATTTGGTGACTCGCAGGATCGATCAGATTGATCCTAAGACATGGCTAATTTTAAAGAGTTTAAATGCTTTAAAATAGAGAGTTTCGACTAACCCTAATGGTGATTAACGCAAGTAAAGTAGAGACACTTTAAGTAAATTGCATGGAGAAAAGCTTGATAAAGTAAATAAAAGCATTAAAGGGTTGTTAAATAAATGACTTCGACTGAGATAAATAAGTGAAAGCGATAAATTGCTTGAATGTAAAAGATTTTGATTAAGGTAAATGGTGTTTCACACATACATTCTCAATGATTCTTTCTCTCACGCTGGGTACTTGAATCTTAATGAGTGACTTGTATACAATGATGAACACACTCAAAAACTATGTGAACACTTAATATTTATACTAAAAAATCCCAAGTAATTGCTGGGCAGTTACATCGCTTCGAGGTGACACCACATGGCATGTTCATAACCCTCAACGCCTACTTCCACGCCACGTTACGCTTGGTAACTGCTGGGAACCGCTTTCCCTCCAACAATTCGAAATTCAAACCGTTCGATCTTGGGCATCAGGGACCTTGGTCGAAAGGTTGCTCCTTCGACGTTGAAAACAACATGATTCAAACTTAGAAATTTCTCTAAGTATCTTGTCATTCTTTGATAAGCCTTCAATGTGATCAACTGATCGAAGCCTTCTTGTATAGGAAACTCTTCTAACTCATAATTAATGATCTATATGATAATAGAACGTGGGTGTCGAATTTAGGAGCCAACAAATTGCCCCCCAAGAATGTCTTATTTCGACGCTTAGAAGAAAGAGGCATTCTTTGATATTCCATTCGACACATGTCCTTCACTCTCAGCCACAAATTAGTTTGTGCGCTTTTCGTCTCCTACCAACCATCTGACAATCTCAAAAAATCATTATTTCAACTTTTCCAAGATGTCACTTCAGTAAGGCACTTCGCACGCACGATGGCCTTTGATACGCTGTCATTATGACCATTCTCTGAAATCGAGGAAGCATGCTGCAACGTTTCCGTTTTTCAGAATGGTTACAGCGCCAATGCGTGCCACGTGCCCCACTCCCATCTGTGGCATTAAATGACCTCGAGCCCTGTGATTTTCCAATCACTATAAATAACAATAAGTGCTTCATTTGGACTCTTTACGCTTTCTCGCATCCAAACCTTCGATCGAACGAAATTTTATGCAAACAACCCTTTGCTTCTTCCTCTCCAAACCCAATAATCTTTATTCTTCATTCACCCTCATTTAAACCAAAAATGGCTTCACGTACTCGTGCTCCCAATGCCCCAAGAGCTAGCATTCTCTCCAAGACTGCTCAACCAGAAACCTTCTCAACTGCTCCGGTAGTTAATTCTATGGGAATGCGAAGGGTTCCTGAACCCATGGGTGATGATGAGCGCAAAACCTATGGCTCTCAACTGCTGGTTCCGGTTGGGTATTCCAACCAGGTTTTTGCCATGTCAGGCCCTCTTTCAACATGCATTACTGACCCCACAAAAATTGAGGGTTTCTTCCCCACGCATGAGGCACTCAAACCCATTGGGTGCTCAAAGAAGGCAAAAGATGATATTGAAGATCCTGCGAAAGAGAAAATAGATCTTTGGTTTTTTAACAGGGGGGTTAGGGTTTTTCGATCTAGCCCTAGCCTTACACCAGAATATACCGCTTAGCTCAACAAGATGGAGGAGTACAAGGCTTCGATTTGGAAAGGCATGGGCATTTATGACCTGGTCATGTTGTCCAAAACTGGTCTTAACTACTGTCCCGAATGCTAGTAGCTTCATTGCTGTTTTTGGACTACACTCACTATACCTTCCACTTGCCTTGTGGAATGGTTACGCCCACTCTCTTCGATGTGGCCGCAATTGCTGGTCTTCGACCAACTGGGGACTACTTCGACCCAGAGGAAATGTCTGGAGACCAGATTGGGTTTTCTGCTACCAAACCCACCTACACCACTTACAACAGTCATTACCACGACAAATCAACGGCTGCGGTGACTGATGTGGAGCACATCGCGTTTCTAGCCCTTTGGTTGTCGCGCTTTGTGTTCTACACGAAATCCTTGGAGGTGACGAAGAAGATGGTCACCCTCGCTACTCAGCTTCATCACGGCCAAAACATTTGTTTGGCCGAATTAATATTGGAGAACTTGTACGAGTCGATAAGCAATGGAGCGGCTCAATTAAAAGTAATCGAAAATAGATCCAGCCTGCTGCTTGCTGGTCCCTTCTGGCTACTTCAACTCTGGCTGAATGCCACTTTTGAGTCTTTTCTACCCCAAAAGACTCAAATAAATGAAAAGGCTCCTGAGATAGCCAGAAGGCGCGTTGAAGGCACCAGGCTCGCCTTATTGACTCCAATTGAGGATGGGCTGAAACTACAAAAGACCTTCGTAAACTTCGTTCAGATGTTTGCGGGGAGGAAGGAATTCACTTCGACCATGGCCCCTTTCGCCGGTCGAAAGTGTGGTCCAGGATGGTTTACCAGGCCCCATCATAAATCACCAGAGGATCCTCACTTCGAAGAGCATACAACAATGTGGGAAGCGTTTCTCACCCCAAGGATAATGCCGTTGCGTTTCAAGAGTTCGAAAAATCAACTGAGCCTAATTTCCTACCAGCCGAATCTTGTCTCTTGACAATTTGGCATTATTCTATCGCTTCCTTCTCCGATTTATCCTCGGGAGAAATCATTGTTGTTCTTTTCTAATGACTACTCTGAAGACGCCGCTACTAGGCATATTAGTAGGTACGTTGGTCGGACCGTACTATCATTGTTCGACTACCAACTCAACTTCCTCTGTTCACCAGCCTTTGAAGCCTGGTGGAAGAGATATTACGTCGAAAAGTTCTTCGATGAGAAGGACTTTGCAGAAGAACTCAAGAAGTCTTTTGTCATGGTCCTCGATAAAATAAATAAATGTACATTCCCTTTTCAAATTATATTTGTCTTTTCATTTTGACTTATATCTGTCAATTATAACTTGTGAACGTTTCTCTTTCAGTTGTTCGAAAACCTGTGGCTAAGAAGGCCACAGACAGCAATCAGGGTGGAGGTCCCTCTGCAAACCCTCCAGTACAGGTAACAATTTTTCCTTGTTTCCCTCTTTGGTTTTAAACATCCTGGTTTTCGATGCTGTGTTTTAAATCGACTCCGTTTTGGATTTTCAGAAACCTGCGCCTAAGAAGCGACCCATATTAACGGTCGAAACTTCGAGTGGCGAAGAGGAGGAATCTCCTCTTGTTCCTCTCAAACGGAGAAAGCTGAAAAAGGCTGCTCCTGCTCCTGAACATCGACCTGTGATAAGAACTAAAGTCACAGGGAATAAACCCAGGCCGCCCCCTGTGATTATCAAAGAACCCATGGAGGAGGAGCTAAATGTCTTGCTTAGTAATCCTGTTGAGAGCGACAACTCTAGCCCTGGGGCTGAGGTTCCTTTACAGGTAATGTCTCCAACCACTTTTAACTTAAGTGTCGATGATCACCTTCGATTGTGCATCTCTCTAATCAGAGTTTTTTTTCTACTTTCAGGAAACGGCTGGCACTTCAGTGCCAGTTGGGCATCCTGTCGAAGGTTCTGGTACCTTCGTAAACAGCGCAGGGGAACCCACCTACAATCCTTCTTCTTTCGTCAGTTCTGCTAACGAAGTGAATCAAACTTCGGAGCCGCAGAACTCTGCTGACCATAGCAGACAACACGAAGAGGAACTGGTGGATGATGAGTTACCTGCTGAGATAGGGGGTGCCCCTGAGGAGCACCACCAGGAGGAGGTTCAAGTGGTCAATGAGACAGAAGAGCAACATGATAAAGAGGGTCATGTTGACGCTGATGCTGCTGAAAATGTTCAGCCCCAAGCCAACACTGTCAAAACAGAAAAGGTTACCTCAACAAAGCCCAGGTCTAAAGAGGACTTGGCTCTCTTGAAGCAAAATGATCCAATTGGCTATCTAAACACCATCGTCGAGAGCAGGGAAAATTCATCTGACCCTAATCATGATGCTTCTACTGCATCAGGGAAGTCTACTTCGACCTCTCCTCTCGATGAGGTCTTGAAGAAAGTTAAGGCTCAATTCTTCAAGAGGGACCTAATGAAGGCTTTGGAGGGGGATCCTACTGCCCAATCTTGTTTGGGGGCTGTCTTGGTGCAGTCGATTTGCTTACTGTTTCTCCAGAGATTTCCAGCTTCATCTTGGAGTTATACTCCATTATTGACCAAGCCTCTGCGGATTACAATCGTCGAAGGGGGTTCAACAACCAACTCGAAACGCTGCATGGCAAGAGTTCTGCTGCTTGGACTGAAGTAGCTGAATCGACCTCTCGAATTAAAGAGTTGTCAAAACAGAGAACGTCCAAGCAACAGGAAATCGAAGCCATCGATCAGGATAATGCCTCTATACGGGCGCAGATCGAGGAGTTGGAAGCCCGGTTAAACGTTAATACTAAGCGCAAGGAAGAACTCCTTTCGACTGTTTCAGACGCGGAGAGCCAAGATGAAGTTGCTCGAGGCCTAGAGTTCGCTGAAAGGGCCCAGGCTCTAGATGACCAGATTGCCAAAATCTCTCTGGCGAATGCCTTGTGCAACAAATGACTGGAGTTACAGCGATCAAAATATCTTCGTCTCAAAGCTTCCGTCCCTTTTTAATTTGCTCTGTACTTCATTGACCATGTACTCAAATATTCTGTAATTTTTGTAGCCATTTTGGCTTATCAATGTTATTTTCCATTTTGGCTTTATTGTTAACTTAATCATTAATTGTTATTTATTTTGATCTCTTGGAGCATAGGTTTATATTTTTTCAAATATTTTCCGTTTACTCTCAAGAGTCTTTTATCGTCGCTTAACTCTTCGACCTCATATGCTCCACCAGAAAAAGTTTGAATAATTTTGAAGGGTCCTTCCCATTTGGGTGACCATTTTCCCATGCTTCGATATTTTCGATCCATGGGAAGAATTACCTTCCAAACTAGTTCTTCAGGCGAAAATGCCTTAGGTTTTACTTTCTTATTGTAAGAGTCTTCCACTCTTTTCTTCTGAATTCTCAGTAGGTCGAGAGCTTGTAGTCTTTCTTCATCCAACTCTACCAATTCGTCTAACATCATATCCCAATAAACCTCAGGGGGAATATCCTGATGTCTTTGAACCCTTGCTGATTGAAGACAAATTTCTGCTGGCAGTACTGCGTTATGACCGTAAGTTAGCCGATATGGTGTTGTACCTGTGGCTTCCTTTGGGGACGTTCGACAAGCCCACAAGATCTGGTCTAACGTTTTATGCCAATTTTTGGCTTCTTTCCTACATGCTTTTTTATCAGGCCAATCACTATTTTATTCGCCGCTTCAACTTGACCATTTGCCTGCGCGTAATAAGGCATTGATGTTAGGAGTCTGAAGCTTGTTTCTTGCGCGAATTCCTGCATCTTTCGACAAGTGAACACTGACCCTTGATCAGTTGTTATAGTCTCAGGGATTCCAAATTTGTAGATAATGTTCTTTTGAATAAATTCACTGACATTTTCTTGGTCTGTGTTGACTAAAGGGATAGCTTCGATCCATTTAGTGAAATAATCAATGCCTACCAGTATATACTTCTGGATCTTCGATGATGCTGGTCGAATCTCTCCAATAAGATCCAACGCCCATCCTCTAAAAGGCCAAGGTTTCACTATTGAGTGAAGCTCGCTTGCTGGTACATGTTGGATACCAGTATGGACTTGGCATTCTTGGCAACCCTTCGCGAACTCGACACAATCTTTCAAGATAGTGGGCCAATATAGTCCTTGTCGAAACAACAACCATTTCATCTTATGACCTACTTGGTGAGCCCCACATGCTCCAGCATGCGTAGTCGAAAGGGATATGTATGCTTCGGTTTTGCTTAAGCATTTTAATAATACCCCTTCAGGCGTCTTTTTAAACAACTCATTCCCCATGAGTACGTAACTTAACGCCCTATATTTTATTTTTCATTCTGTCAAAGCTGCTGGATTTTGTAGATAATCTACAATGGGTTTCCTCCAATCTTGCTCCGATAAATTGTCCATGAACAAAATTTCGAAATTCCTTTGATCGGCATATCCTAGTCTTGTCGATTCCAAATCAGTTGGAGACAAGCTGGTTGCTGTCATTTTTTCTCGGACTTCGATTGCTCTTTGTAATCTCGTTTTTGAAATCCTATACCCAGATGCAATTTGTGCCAAATCATTTGCTATTTGGTTTTCCAATCTAGGTATGTGTCCAATATTAACCACTTCGAATTTTTTCAATAAACGATTTGCTATCACAAAGTACATAATGAGATTTTCTCTTATACATTTGTACTCTTTTGTGATTTGCTTAATGACTAACTCTGAGTCTCCCATTATTTCGACTCGAGTTGCCCCCAATTCCAACAATATTTCAAGGCCAGTAATTAGAGCTTCATATTCAGCCTCATTGTTCGAACAAGTACCTTCTATCTTGTACTTGAATGTTGTTGGAATTTTTTCTGGAGAAATAATTAAGACCCCTACTCTCGTTCCATCTTTATGGATGGAACCATCGAAGTAAAATTTCCAGGGTTATATCTCCAAGTAATTTATATTTTGTACCTGAATTGAGTGGTCGACTATAAAGTCTGCTACCACTTGTCCTTTTACTGCCTTGAGAGGCATAAAGGTTAACAAATACTCAGTTAATGCTAGCGCCCACTTGCCAATTCGATTGTGCAAGATGGTTTTCGACAACATGTATTTGAAAACATCAGAACAGGATGAAACATACACATCAACTGGTTTTACATATTGTTTGAGCTTTGTACAAGATAAATAAAGACATAGACATAATTTTTCAACTTCGCTATATCTAGTTTCTGCATCGTTCAAAACTCTGCTAAGGTAGTAAATGGGTCTTTCGACTCCATTTTCATCTTCTTGGGCTAACATGCTTCCCAAAGTTTTGTCAGATGCAGCTATGTACAATCTCATACTCCTATTTCTACAAGGAGGCACCAAAATTGGTGGCTTGGTGAGGTACCCTTTGATCTTGTCGAAGGCTTCTTGTTGCTCTTGCCCCCACTCGAACCCTTCCTTATTCAATCGAAGTAAGGGTGAGAAGGCTTGCGCTTTTCCACTTAGGTTAGATATAAATCTCCTCGAGAAGTTTATCTTGCCCAACAGAGATTGCAGTTCCTTCTTGTTCGTTGGCGCTTTCGCTTCCAAGATTGCCTTCGTCTTGTTCTGGTTGATTTCGATTCCTCTCTTGTGGACGAAGAAGCCCAAGAAATCTCCAGCTTTCACACAGAACGCACACTTCAAAGGGTTCATCTTCAGACCATGCTTTCTCATTCTTTCGAATGATTGTCGAAGGTGGTCTATATGGTTCTTCCTAGAAACAGATTTTACAACAATATCGTCAATATATACTTGCATGAAAGTGTTAATAAAATCATGGAAGATAGAGTTCATTGCTCGATGATATGTTGCCCTAGCGTTTTTTAGGCCAAAAGGAATTACTACCCATTCGTAAGTGCCTAAGGCCCCAGGGCATCGAAAAGCTGTTTTCGATACATCTTCTTCAGCAATGAAAATTTGATTGTATCCTGAGTAACTGTCGAGCATGCTCAGGTACTCATGGCCAGCAGCAGAGTCGACAAGCATTTCCGCCACAGGCATAGGATATTCATCTTTGGGTGTTGCAGCATTCAGATCTCTGAAATCTATGCACACCCTCAATGTACCATTTTTCTTAATAACTGGCATAATGTTTGCAATCCATTCGACGTACCTCGTAGTTCGTATGAATTTGCACTTCAGCAGTCTTTCGACTTCCATTTTGATCTTCGACGGTATTTCTGGAGCGAAGCGTCTTGGAGTTTGTTTGACAGGATTTTTTTCAGGTTTGATTGGCAATTGAAGTTCTACCAATCTTCTGTCGAGACCAGGCATCTCGTCGTAATCCCATGCAAAGCAGTCCTTGAACTCCTTCAATAATTGGATCACTTTGACCCTGAGCTCCGAGTCTATTTTGGCACTGATGTAAGTGGGTCTTTTATCTAACCCTTCGCCCAAGTCGATTTCTTCTAAAGGATCCTGTGCTAACATTTTGATGTTGTTCGCCAGGGGGTCCTTTTCGAAACCCAAAGGCTCATCGTCATAGATGGCGTCGAGCCTCTGTTCCTGCATTCCTTCTGTCGAGATATCGGGAGGTTATGGGTCGAAATCTTTTCCAGGACCTATATCAGGTGGCTCTGGGTCGAAATCTTTTCCAGGACCTGCAAAAGGTAGTACTTGGTCATTGACCTTGGTGGCCATATATTTTACTTCGGCTTCGAGAGCCGTTATCATTCTTGTTTCGGCTACGTAGGCCGAAATTCGCTGTAACGCTTGCGACTCAGTCATCATCACTGAATTCGCTTCCCTAACCAGTTGGCTGGATGTCGGTTAGACCACTGAAATCAATGTGAGACAAGTCTTCTTTATCCCATTGAAACCCATGACCAGGATGCAGGTACAAGGAACAAAAAGCATTTGGCGCTGGCGCCATGTCGAAGTCAGGTGCTGGACATGGCCCAATGTGAGCCAAATTTTTGTTGAAGTCAAATCTCCCTAGGTGATTGACTTCGCCTAAGTAGTAGCTCTGATCTGCTTCTATATTCTCGACAATCCTATCGGGACGCCATAATATCACCCTTTGGTGCATCGACGATGGTACTGCTCCGACACCATGTATCTATTTTCGGCCTAACAGTAGGTTGTAATTTGGTTTAACTGATATGACCATGAACATGGTTGGTCAAAGGATGGATCCCACTTTGAGGTCTAGTTGAATCACACTCATGGTGGTCCCTATTCCGCCTCCGTAGTTCGATAGGACCATATTACGAGGCTTAATGTCTTCATCATTCTTGCCTACTTTTCTTAGCATGAAGTGGGGAATTATGTTGATAGTCGCCCCACAGTCCACCAAGATTTTGTTTACAGTGGCCTCTCCGAGCTTTGCCCTTATGAATAAAGGCTTAAGGTGACTTTTCATCGCCTCAGTTGGTGGTTCGAAGAAACCATTTTGCTCTTCAGTGCAGCCCTTACCCATGACAAAGTAGCATACTGGCCTATGCTTGGCCATCTCTTGTTCGACTTCCCAGTCGTTTGCTTCGACTTCCATTTGGCGGTCGAATTCTCTTGGCAAGACCGAAACTACATTTATCATGATGTCTAATGTGTCGTCATACTCGGAGCTATCTTCGTCACCAGCTTCGTCTTGATCAGGCCATACCAATCTATTGGCCACTGGTTCCCTCTCCAAAGGCTTTCTTTGCTTTCGCTGGGGGACATTTGAGCTCGACTCTGGTTTTGGTTCGTTGGCAGCCTCTCTCTCAGCCTTGTGCCACCTTTGGTACCTTCTCCATTGGGATCGGAACATTGGGTTCTTTCCCTTGTAGTTACTCGATACTTGAGCAACTTTGGTGGCACCTACATGAGGTTCTTTCTTGAGTGTCAAAGATGAACCTCTTGGCACTTCAAAGGAATGCCACCTTTCTTCGTTGGGTCTCTTTCGACTCGATGTTTTGAGCCATGTATCGACTGGAACATTGGCTGGAGGCCTGAAAGTTAGTGGCCTATTTTCCTGACTTGGACCCTTTTGATAGGTTCTTCTAGGATTGTGTCGAACATCAGAGCCTGCACTTGTTTGGGCATTTCTGCTCCATTTTTTGTTTGCTGCTCTCACACCTTCGATGTGTTCAGTAGCTTTCTTGTCAAAAATAGAGCTGCATCGAGGATACAACATTACTTCTGATTTTTTCTTCTGGCATCGTTGCAAGAATTCTGCCAGATTTTCGTTCTCTCGGGGGAACGCTATTCTGTTTGCTTGCTCTTGCTTGATGGCTTCCTCTGAAACTTTTGATTCAGAGATTTCGACCATGTTTACATTCATGTTGTCTTTAGTAGCAAGAGTCATTTGCTTCATTTGAGCCTTCAGGTCTTTTGTTTGGCCTTGCACCGCAGCCAAGTAGGAAGTGGGTTTAGTTCCACATTTTGAGACTCCACCTATTTCCAGTTTTGGGCCCTCAGTGGCCTTTTGGTCTGCTTCAATTGTTTTTCTAGAAAGGTTCCCAGAAAAACTGCCAAATATCGGCATATTGATATGATCTTTGGTGACTTCGACCATAGTTATCCCTGGCCTTTTCACCTGACTCCTGGAAGCTTTGATCATATTTACCCCTGAGGGTTCAGCATAGTGGGCTTCCGCCTGCAAAGGGCTCGAGTCCACATTCACGGGGGCCTTGTCAGCGAACTTCAGCCTCCCTTCTTTGATAGCATTTTGCACGAGATCCCTGAAAAGAAAACATTGAGATGTTTTATGGCCCAGAAAGTTATGATATTTACAATAGCCTCTTTTCTTTCTTTGATCAAGAGGAGGCACTTTTACCCCTGGGGGTATTATCATTTGGCCATCTTTTACAAGTACATCAAAAATTTCATCACATTTCATAATGTCGAAACTATAAGTCTTTTTAGGGAACCTATCATTGGCCTTTTCATACTCAGTGGGTTTTTTTCCACTTGAGGGGACTAGTAATTTGAAAGAGTATGGTGGCCCTTGTTTTAACTCAGCTAAATCGACCTCACTCTCCTCGATGGCTATAAGTTTGTCGAATGTTTCTGGATCTTCATCGTCCATTTCGACATATGTTATCTTTTCTCTTTTATGAGTTTTCGTCGCCCTAGCTTTTTCAGCTTTAAGGCGTTCTACCTGTCGAACCCTATCGGCCAATTGGGCCATGTCCCTCAGGTACTGAGTGTCTAATTTCTTCCTAATGGAGTAATCTAGACCTCCAGCGGCTATTTCGACTAACTCGTGCTCTGGCACTTGCGTAAAGCATCTTGCCTTGAGAAATCTAAACCTATTTAGGTATTCATCTATAGGCTCAGTGAATCTCCTCTTTACACTAGCCAACTCTTTCAAGCTTATCTTGGTTTGTCCCATGTAGAATTGCTCATGGAACAATCTCTCCAACTGGGTCCAATGGTGGATCGAATTGGGGGGGAGAGTTGTGAACCAAGTAAACGCATTCTTTGTTAGGGAACTTGGGAAATACTTAATCCTTAGGTTCTCATTGTTTGAGATTTCTCCCGCTTCGATTAAATATCTTGCCACATGTTCGACAGTGGATTCTGTCATGTCCCCTGAAAACTTAGTGAACTTAGGGACTTTGCATCTAGGAGGCAAGTCCGTTTGTAACACATATTCCGACAACGGGGATGTGAAGTTGGGCCTACGGAAGCCCGTATTCATCCCGTTTTACATCATGATTCTTTCAATCATGGCTGTCAAGTTATTCTCCAAACCAACATTCTGGTATTGGATTTGCTGAACTACTTCGTCAGCGTTTTGGTTTCTATTAACCATCCTTATTTCCGGGGCTACGACTCTCGGCTCTTCGACCCCGGGTTGTTCCATTTGTACCCTAAGGTTCTCTTCGACAGGCTGCTGGACTTGGTTAATAGTGGTTTCTTCCTCTAGAAGTATGCCTTGGTTTCCCCTTATCTGTGCCCTTTGGGGCTGTCGAATGGGTTGGGGTAACCCAAAAAAGTAAGCCAGACGCGACATTTGCATTTTCATTTGCTGGTTCGACTGAGTGGTATTCTGTATTAGAGGATTTAGCACTGTACTTAAAGTTTGCGCCAACATTTAAACCATGTTGTGGTTGCTTTCGTCCATTTGCTGCCTCAAGACTGCTGTCGAGGCATTCGTAAGGCCAGGCATTACGTGGGACGTTCCTCCTAAGAGTTGGTTCCTACCCATGTTCGCCATACCAACTCCAGAGCCTTGGAGTGGCGAAGAGGCGCTCATTAAAGGTTCTGAAAAGGTGGACGCAACGTTTCTCAGACTAGTCAATTCAGAAGTTCGCATGCCGTAGGGTGGTTCTCAATTTATCCAGGCTGTCAAAAAACCTGGGGGAACATATGGTCTGGTTCCTTGGTTTCCCCTTGGTGGGGGGAGTTCCCAAAGACATTCTGGGGCCTGTAAATGAAGGCATTGGCCCCGTTTGTGTAACCGTTACTGCTGGCATTGAACCAGCGGTTACCACTTCGCTTGTGGTTGGAATAACCATCGCTCCCACGTTTGTTTGTGGGATTTCTCCATTGTTTGGCGGATTCGCCATTTCTCTACTTCTTCTCCTAGTATTGGTTTCGTTTGTGTATATTCTACCACTTCTTAATAACATGCAATACTCTCGAAAAAGGAGTATATTTTATAAAAACCAATTAAACTCGTAAAATCAACACAAGGTCCCATCAGGTGTGCTAATTTGTTTACCGTGAAAAATGGTAAACAGCCGATGATCTTCCAAAAGGTAACTTATTTGGTGACTCGCAGGATCGATCAAATTGATCCTAAGACATGGCTGATTTTAAAGAGTTTAAATGCTTTAAAATAGAGAGTTTCGACTAACCCTAATGGTGATTAACCAAGTAAAGTAGAGACACTTTAAGTAAATTGCATGGAGAAAAGCTTGATAAAGTAAATAAAAGCATTAAAAGGTTGTTAAATAAATGACTTCGACTGAGATGAATAAGTGAAAGCGATAAATTGCTTGAATGTAAAAGATTTTGATTAAGGTAAATGGTGTTTCACACATACATTCTCAATGATTCTTTCTCTCATGTTGGGTACTTGAATCTAAATGAGTGACTTGTATACAATGATGAACACACTCAAAAACTACGTGAACACTTAGTATTTATACTAAAAAATCCCAAGTAACTGCTGGGCAGTTACATCGCTTCGAGGTGACACCACATGGCACGTTCACAACCCTCGACACCTACTTCCACGCCACGTTGCGCTTGGTAACTGTTGGGAACCGCTTTCCCTCCAACAATTCGAAATTCAAACCATTCGATCTTGGGCATCAGGTACCTTGGTCGAAAGGTTGCTCCTTCGACGTTGAAAACAACATGATTCCAACTTAGAGAAATTTCTCTAAGTATCTTGTCATTCTTTGATAAGCCTTCGATGTGATCAGCTGATCGAAGCATTCTTGTGTAGGAAACTCTTCTAACTCATAATTAATGATCTATATGATAATAGAACATGGGTGTCGAATTTAGGAGCCAACAGTGGGGTGTTCTTCAGAATCGAAAGAGGTGAGTGTTTGGGATTCTGGTTTTTTTTATTTCTCAAGTGTTGATGAACTTGAGAGTTTTGTTGTGTTTGAGAAAATTTGGGGGATTCGTTCCTCTGGTCCAAATATCCTCCCCTAGCTTTGTAAATGTTCCTCTATTTATAGAGAAAGAATGAACATGTTGTCCAAAGCCAGCCTTGCAAAGAAATGATAAAATAATGTAACGTGAAAGTACAAGTGGGGGGGCCTCTTGGCAGTTGGGGTGCAGAAGATGTGACTTATGCCTCTGGCCTTGCTTGTGCTCGGACCAAAATCAGGTTGAAAGCTGATTTTGTGACTAAAGTACCTTTTATTAAAAAAAAGTACACAGTCTCTGATAATGTAAAGATTTGGAAGCAACATAGTCTGGCAAACGAGATTTGGTCTTAAGTCGAATGCAAGAGTTAAATCTAAGCACACCTGTTCGAAGGAAGCCTTTGCTTCAGTCGAAGCTTGTGGTTGAAACAAACTAATGCCCAGTCGAAGCTTGTATCGAAGAAAACATATTTCCAAATCGAAAGCTCATGCTCGAAGGAAGCATATTGCCCAATCGAAGCATGGGTCGAAACAAACATAAAGGGAGTCATTGCCTTTTAGCGTGAGGGAAATTCCTGGCTTCTGAGTCGAAGGGTATTTTTTAAGGGAAGCAAACACTTAGTCAAATCTTGTATGAAGATACCTCTTGGCTCAAACGAAGCTTGTAAGAAGCAAAGTATGCAAGAGGCCCTTGGTGCAAGTGGATTCGAAGGATGCATAGAGATGGTTACTTTGTCCCATCGAAACTTATCCAAACAAAGCAAGCATGCAGGCAACAAACTTGTCCAATCGAAGTAGACTTGTAGGCAGCAAACTTGTCCAGTCGAAGCAGACTTGTAGGCAGTAAACTTGTCCAGTCGAAGCAGACTTGTAGGCAGTAAACTTGTCCAATCGAAGCAGACTTGTAGGCAGTAAACTTGTCCAAATCGAAGTAGGCTTGCAGGAAGCACGCTTGGTGAGTCGAAAGGGGTTTCCTTGCAGGGGGCATGTGTGGTCAACATATCATGGCCTTTGATTGCAAGCATGTAGGCAACACACTTGTCCCATCGAAAGGCTGAATCGAAGGAGGCCTATTTCTCACTAAATTTGTCAAAATGTTATTTTTATCTATTTTCTCCCTTTTTGATAGTTTCCTTTGAATTTTGGTACTAGAAGATCCCAATGCACTTGTGCAATCTTGGGGTACAACAGCTGCCCCTGTTCAATCTTCTTAAACCCGAAGAGTTAGATTGGAGAGTTCTGCCCTTCGTGACTCGAAGGTGGAAGATGATTGGACACTAGAGTGCCCATAAATTTTCACTCGACAATGTGTAGTTGATGGAATGGGCGTAAAGATGCCATTTGGAGAAGTGATAGAAAGTTGTTGGAGATGGGCTTGTAGATGCCATCCAAAAGTGATTAATGGGTTGTATCTGTAAGCTGAAACTTAATGATTATCAGAATGGCGTCCGTATATGGAGCGTATCTAGAAGGTATTTGAATGAGTGGAAGAATGACATCCGAATCTGGATCGTATCTGGACTGTATCTGAAAGCTGAATCTGAACGAGTATCATGATGGCATCTGTATCTGGAGCGTATCTGAATTGTATCTGAAGGAATCTGGAATAAGTATAAGAATGTCAGCCATATCTGGATCGCATCTGAACTGTCTCTAGAAGGAATCTGGAATAAGTATCAGAATGTTAGCCATATATGGATCGCATCTGAACTGTCTCTAGAAGGAATCTGGAATAAGTATCAGAATGTCAGCCATATCTGGATCACATCTGAACTGTCTCTAGAAGGAATCTGGAATAAGTATAATAATGTCACCCATATCTGGATCGCATCTGAACTTGATTTTAGCTGGAAAAGAATCAGAATAAATCTTGGAGTGATTTGTCTGAACCAGGAGAAATGTCTATCAGTACGGATCAGGATAAACCATTGAGAGATTTAAACTGACCCAGTAGAGGTCTTTGAATTTTCCTTAACTAGAAAGAAATCAGAAAAATCTTAGGATTGATTTAACTGAACCAGATAAAAGTCTTGGAATATATTCAACTGGAATAAGAATCAGAGAGATCTTAGTGTCGATCTGACTGAACCAGGGAAGGTCTCGAATTAAATTTGACTGGATAAGAATTAGAAAAATCTTAGGATCGATTTAACTGAACCAGAAAAAGTCTTGGAATATCTTCAACTGGAATAAGAATCAGAGAGATCTTAGTGTTGATCTGACTGAACTAGGGAAGGTCTTGAATTAACTTTGACTGGATAAGAATTAGAAAAATCTTAGGATCGATTTAACTGAACCAGAAAAAGTCTTGGAATATCTTCAACTGGAATAAGAATCAGAGAGATCTTAGTGTCGATCTGACTGAACCAGGGAAGGTCTTGAATTAACTTTGATTGGATAAGAATCAGAAAAATCTTAGGATTGATTTAACTGAACCAGAAAAAATCTTGGAATATCTTCAACTGGAATAAGAATCAGAGAGATCTTAGTGTCGATCTGACTGAACCAGAGAAGGTCTTAAATTAACTTTGACTGGATAAGAATCAGAAAAATCTTAAGATCGATTTAACTGAACCATACAAAAGTCTTGGAATATCTCCAACTGGAATAAGAATCAAAGAAGTCTTAGTATCGATCTGACTGAACCAGAGAAGGTTTGCGGGGAAGAATCAACATAAATCATTGAGAGATTTAAATTGAACTGACAGGGATTTTTTTTTATAATGATGTGTGATGAATGAAGCTGAGACGATTGCTACTCCAAACAGATAATGAAGGAATCTTTGGGCGACTGCTACTTCAAAAGATGATAACTTTTATCTGTCGATCGATCTTTCCTGAAAAGGTAAAGAGTTAGTTGTATGCAATGTCATGATGTATGCATTATGTAATGATATTCTCAAAATAAATGAGATTGTGTTGTATGAACTTTATCATGTATGTAGATATGATTTATGAAATGAATGTATATTAGTCTGGGAAAATAAATCCTTGACAAATGTTGGGGAGTCGTTAAATTCTGAACTGCTGTTGAAGAGTATGTGTATCTTCAAACTTTGCTTAGAATGTTTCCACCGGGGATTTCTGTTTTGTTGTTTGAGGAGAACTCCGCTGGGAAATATTGAAAACTCTGTGGAGAGTATATTTATTCCTGCTTGGGAAAAAAGTTCAGGAGTCTCGATTGTCTATTGCTCTACTGGGGAGTCGAAGTTGAACTGATATCTGGTCGGGTCCAGGTTTTGCAGTAACTTGTTGGGGATTGTAGAGTAGTCTATTAGGGAAGATGAGTTGTGGTCCTTTGATTTTTAGTAGTTGGAGAGGCAAACTCGAGCTGGGGAATCCTGGTGTTGTTGGGGGAATAAACCCTGTCGTCGGTCCGCTAGAGAGGTGACAACTTCGTTGGGGGAAGTCCTCGAGGATTCTTGAGGTTGTTTCAGCTGGGGAAAGGTGTTCAGAGATTATACTCTTGCTGGGGAATCATCCTATGAGAAGGACTTTGGGGATACTTGTCATTGCCCCTAGTAGAGAATGTTTGTGGCATTGCCAAAAAGTTTGATTGTACGCAACCCTTTGTTGGGATTGATGCTTAATGTCCCAAGTGACAGAGATGGAGACCTGCCCCTGGTTACTCTGCACTTCTTTGAGAGATTTCCTGGAATCTTGACTGGACTGCCCCAGGTGTGCTGGATAGTGACATGTCATGCCCCCTTGTTGATAGGAGATTTGTCAATGGAAGTGTCATCCCACTTGAAGTAATTTTGTTCACTGAGAGAGCTTTTGTTCACTGGATATTCATTATGTGAATTTCTTCGTTGTCAGACAAATAGCCATATGAAAACAATGATATTCAAGTAATGCAAAGTTTATGCTTGTCTTGAAGTTTTTTTAAAAATGAGTTTTTGTAAGTAAAGGAATTTTGTAAGAAAAATTCAATCTCAGGAATTAGAGCAAAGCCTTACAGGAGTCAGGATACCTTTTGTAACAGTATGCTTTCGAACTAACCCATGCTTCAATTAGGACTTTTGAAGGGTTGTAACGTGGCTTGGTTCACGGTTTAAGAAACAAAGGATAAAGGCTCAAATGTATTTGTACCCACTCGTCCTTCGTGATGTTCTTCAGTCCTAAGCTCAGTTAATTGTACGTTTGAACTCCAATTGAGTCTGGGATGACATTTTGGTGATGGTTCGAACAAGTTAAGTTTGTTGGAAGGAAGTCATTTTTGCAACATTTTTTCATGTTGTTGAGGATTTGTAGTGACCTCTTTCTTTTGATTTGTTATCCCTAATTTTTTCCTGACTGTTCTTGTTTTGAGATTACAGTCAGCGGGATGCCCCAGTTTTCTTAAGTCTCCTTTTAGGTTTTGACTTAGTGGGCTTTTCTTTTTGAGAGATAATGTTTGCCTATGTGATAGGGAACCATCACCATTTTTTTTATTCCAAAGGAATTTTTTTTTGATGTCATTCGTTTGAAGTGAAAGTTTACGGCTGAACACGCATTTGAATTAACTGAGAGACTACCCTACCCCAAGGTTTTGATTAAAGGTTTCAATTTGTGAAAAAGAAAAACTTCTACTTCTTTGGCCAGAAGGGATTGACTAGGGATTATCTTCCTTATAACTCCAATGTTTAGGATTTGAAAGAATGCCTGTACATCATCAACAAGGTCTATTCAAAAGCATATTGTATGAGATGAAGGCATTATTTTCGTCATCCTCCCTCTAAAGGCTTGTAACTTTTAGCAAGAGTTGAAAGTCATAAAGAGAATATAAGCATAGCTTAAATGTAATGAAAATGAGTGAATCAAATCAAGACAGACATATGCAATGCATTAATGAAACAAAGTTTGACATTAATAGATAATTGTTTGAACAAGCAAAAGAAATTACAACTGAAAATTCAAATGAACAGAAGCCTCTCTGTTTGAACTTGTCACTTTAGGTGGTGAGCCTTTGGCAGAAGAATTCAGTCTGGCCATCTTGTGTGAACTTCAGCATTCCTTTGTCGATCAGGTTTTGAATCTTGTACTTCAACGCCCAACAATCATTTGTATCATGTCCAGGACTATCAGAATGATAGGCACACCTGGCATCAGGATTGTAGCTGGGAGAAAAAGTTTTGGGATTTAGATGAGGTCTTATTGGTGTAATCAGATTCATCCTCAGCATATGTTGCAAAGCTTGGGACAGTGGTATGTTGATGTTGGTAAACTGTCTTTTGGGCTCGCTTTGCCTTTGCTGATTTTCCGGTTGAGGTTGACGAAGTCGTTGTTGGGCTCGTGAAGTGGAATCAATTTGGGAAGGTCTTCTCTCCCTTAAACCGGCTTCTTGTCTTATGGGAGGCTGAATGATGACTTGATCCCCAATTCTAGATGCTTTCCCCATTTAGTTACATCCATCTCGATGAAGCTTGTTGATGAGGACTCTCAACTCTTCTTGTCCCTGAGCCAAGTTTTGGATAAGAGCCATCTGGCCCACCATTTGTCCCATCATCTGGACTTTCATTACGGCTATCTCGGTTTGTAGCCATTCTAACTGGTCATTTTTGTTGCCCTCAAGATTCCCCATGATCATGCCCCTAGTGAGGAGAGCTTTCATTTCTTCCTGCCCCTTGGATAGTTTCAAGAACATTTCTCAGAGTTGAGCGTTTTGAGCCTGGATGTCCTTGATAGTCTGCTCTAGAGCCATCTCTACTGAAATAAACAGTAGGAAGATAAGGAGACTTGTATGGGAGAAACCTGTCATGATATGATACATGATATGCGGATGCATGTTTTCAAGGATCTCGCGGGGTAAACACAAGAAAAGTTAGAAGTTGAACTTTAATCAACATCTTCGATTGGAGAAATTTGTATCGGTGGATGTCCTTCCACGAGAATCAAGCTCACCATGTCAAGTGGGTCATAGCCCTTGACTCAAGTTGTTTGTACTTGATTTTTTAACGACTTTTGGTTAGAGGAAAATAAATCCTATTGCCCTTTGATAGACGTCTGGTTTATTGTGAACCTGCACCAAAGACCCTTGAGATCCTTGAAATGGTTATTGAAAATGCTATGGTATGATGTTATGATGTTATGCATAAGTATGCGAAGTAAACAAGCTTATACAAATAATCATGTACACGCAAAGCAGACAAATCCTTAGGTTTAAGCTTGCATGGGGTTTTATAGGTAAATACCCTCTTGAAGTTTAGTTGGCTCAACCTGTCCTAGTTAATAGTAATCGGGTTCTAAGGGATCTCAATATCACTGACCTTTCCCACAAGCTTCATTCAATAAGCAATTGACTCACAACCGAACAAAACTCAGGGGTCAAGTCTCAATGAGTGTAGCATCAAGTATCACCAATTTCGGATTGCACCAAAGTCGGTCATCTCACTACATCCTAAAGGCCAAGTTGGTCAAGTAAAGGGTTCTAGAAGTTCATTAGTGCTTCATGACACCACTCAGCGGCCCCGTATTCTCTTTGATTGACTCAAAGGCTACCGGTACCCACAAATATGTCACACTAACATAGTTATTGCTTAGACCATGTCGGTATACCCCGCACAGTTTCCACAACGTATTGCTATTTACCTATAATGTATCCCAAATCCGGGTAGAGGATTTCAAACCCAAACAAAGAACCATAATGTAAAGCATACAAGTCAAATAATGTAAGCAAGTAAATGTGATCTAGCCCTAAGATAACCCCACTTTTATAAAAATTCCCCAGCAGAGTCGCCAGTTCTGTGATACTGTGGGAGAACTGACTTGAGGGTTTGCGTTTGTGTTTGCAAATGTTGCGGTTAGCAAGAGTCGCCACCGACTTTTCTTTTATCCAAAAGGAAATGTGAAAAAGCACAGGAAAGACCTTTAGAGATGTTTCTTGGGTTCGGGGGGTAGATTATGAAAAGGAAAGGTATTAGCACCCTTTTCATCCATGGTTTTCTATGGGCTCTTAGTTACTTTCTAGATCACTTTCTTTTGTTTGAATGTATGCTTGTGGTGGTGATTTTTGAAAGTATTTTGAAAATGGAACTTCGTAATGGTTCTCGTTTCTATAAGAACGCCTACAAAGTGTTTGTTTCGAAAATAGTTCAAAAGTGTGTTTGTGAGACGTGTTTTTGAAAGTATTTTGAAAGTGAAACTTCGTAATGGTTCTCGTTTCTATAAGAACGCCTACAAAGTGTTTGTTTCGAAAATAGTTCAAAGATGAGAGTGTGGGTAAAAATGTTTTTGTTGTGAGCATGCGAGTAACTAAGAGCGAATCTACGTACTCGAAAGGTCTTAAATGTGATTTTCCTCCTCCTTTAGATGTGGCTATCTTACCATTGATTTGGTAAGAAGCCCCATCGTTGGATGTGAAGGGACGAGTATGGGACGTTTGTATAGTCATAGAAGGCAACTTATGAGTCGTTTTAGCAATGTCGTTTAGGGACTAGATCGTTTACCAAAGGCAACATTGAGGGTCATCGAGGGACTACGGTCTTTTATAGAGGGTCTTTTGCTAAAACGCCCATGTTCGAGGGACATGACTATTTTCCGATAGGCAACAAGTGAGATTACCCTAGGGGTGCATGTGTGAATAATATGTTTGATTTGCATGCATTTAGTCTTTGAATAGGGGTTGTCTACTTGTTGTTTTTATCTTGCCATACACACCTAATTACTAGTATTTGTATAAAAGTAATAAAAAGTGCAAAAAATAAATCCTACACTATTACAACCAAATTGAAGTGCATAGAAATGTAAAGTAAAAAATAAGATAAAAAGAAAAGAAAATGAGCTCTTCGACCCAGGCAGTAGCACTCTTCGACTTGCATTCTGTTGAGGAAAATGAGATCTTCGATTGGATAAGTATGTGTATGGCGAAGCCTTCTAGTTCTGCCTTGTTGCCTTCTTCGACTGGAGGTTGAAAGCAGTGAGGGAATGCCTTTCGACTGAGGGTTGGCACCAGTGTATGGCGAAGCCTTCTGGTTCTACCTTGTTGCCTTCTTCGACTGGAGGTTGAGAGCAGTGAGGGAATGCCTTTCGTCTGGGCCTACAGGTCAGTGTATTCGAAGCAAGTGTGTGTGTGCTGAACATGTCTGTATCGAAGCATGTGAATGCATCGAAGCAAGTATATCGAAGCATGCATATTTTTTATTCCAACATTTTTAGGGGACTGTACAGATTAGTTCTTAAAGGAACACAAAAGATTAACATCGAAGGCCATGATTATTACATGTTGGTTTAGTAGATGAATCAATAAAGATGTTTGAAATGAAAGAGTTAAAGTCAGAAAGACTTACCTCAAAGCTGGTGTGTGGGATTCGAACTTGAACTGCTACCTAGACTTTTCTAGAATTTGAAGAGTAGTCACAGGAGGCTTGCCTTTGGTTCGAAGAGTTGTCACAGAAGGTTGTCTTTGAGTTTGAAAAAACTTCTATGTGTGGGGTGTTCTTCAGAATCGAAAGAGGTGAGTGTTTGGGATTCTGTTTTTTTTTTTATTTCTCAAGTGTTGATGAACTTGAGAGTTTTGTTGTGTTTGAGAAAATTTGGGGGATTCGTTCCTCTGGTCCAAATATCCTCCCCTAACTTTGTAAATGTTCCTCTATTTATAGAGAAAGAATGGACATGTTGTCCAAAGTCAGCCTTGCGAAGAAATGATAAAATAATGTAACGTGAAAGTACATGTGGGGGGGCCTCTTTGCAGTTGGGGTGTAGAAGATGTGACTTATGCCTCTGGCCTTGCTTGTGCTCAGACCAAAATCAGGTTGAAAGCTGATTTTGTGACTAAAGTACCTTTTATTAAAAAAAAAGTACACAGTCTCTGATTATGTAAAGATTTGGAAGCAACATAGCCTGGCAAACAAGATTTGGTCTTGAGTCGAATGCAAGAGTTAGATCGAAGGAAGTCTTTGCTTCAGTCGAAGCTTGTGGTCAAAACAAACTAATGCCCAGTCGAAGCTTGTATCGAAGAAAACATATTGCCAAATCGAAAGCTCATGCTCGAAGGAAGCATATTGCCCAATCGAAGCTTGGGTCGAAACAAACATAAAGGGAGTCATTGCCTTTTAGCGTGAGGGAAGTTCCTGGCTTCTGAGTCGAATGGTATTTTTCAAGGGAAGCAAACACTTAGTCAAATCTTGTATGAAGATACCTCTTGGCTTAAACGAATCTTGTATGAAGCAAAGTATGCAAGAGGCCCTTGGTGCAAGTGGATTCGAAGGATGCATAGAGATGGTTACTTTGTCCCATCGAAACTTGTCCAAACAAAGCAAGCATGCAAGCAACAAACTTGTCCAGTCGAAGCAGACTTGTAGGAAACAAACTTGTCCAGTCGAAGCAGACTTGTAGACAGTAAATTTGTCCAGTCGAAGCAGACTTGTAGGCAGTAAACTTGTCCAGTCGAAGCAGACTTGTAGGCAGTAAACTTGTCCAAATCGAAGTAGGCTTGCAGGAAGCACGCTTGGTGAGTCGAAAGGGGTTTCCTTGCAGGGGACATGTGTGGCCAACATGTCATGGCCTTTGATTGCAAGCATGTAGGCAGCATACTTGTCCCATCGAAAGGCTGAATCGAAGGAGGCCTATTTCTCACCAAATTTGTCAAAATGTTATTTTTATCTATTTTCTCCCTTTTTGATAGTTTCCTTTGAATTTTGGTACTGAAAGATCCCAATGCACTTGTGCAAGCTTAAATCCTGAGAATCTTTATGAGAAAAGTCTTGAGAATTGAGAGAGAAAATTTTGGGGTACAACACCTGGTCCTTTCTTGTACATAGGTGGTAGCATGTCTTCTACATCCACTGATGGTCACATGTCCATCCCATTGATGAGGCTAATATTATGTTCATAACATCTTTGACATGCCTCTCTAGTGTAATAGTTGTCTACATATGACTTTGGATTCAAACTTTGATAACTCATAGCAGCCACAACATGCATACATAGTATACCAACTAGTTTCCCAAAACCACATGGACATGTTTTTTTCCCATGTCTTTAATTGGTAGGTGTGTGTGTGTCACCAACTTTACTACACAAAGCAAAAAAAAACACATTTTCCCTTACACTCTATCCTAAACCTATAACATTCATTTTTAACAAACTTTATCTCTCTTCCATTGAGAACAATCCATTCCCTAATAGCATCTTTGAACTCCACCAAATAATTAAATTCCATGCCTAACTTAAATTTAAAATCTTTGTTCACCAACTCACCTCTAAACTTCTCATACTTTAGATTCTTTTAATAACCACCCTTATCAGGATCAGAGCTATCCAGTTCCTCACTGCAATAATCAACATCATCTTTCTCTAGTTCATTATTGGGATTCCTTCTCGAACTTGAACCAAACAGCTTAGCAGGTACCTTTACTTTGGCTTTGGGTGAGTGTAAGGGCATCTTCTTTTTCTTGGTAGCACATCTCTTGTAATCAAATGACTTTCCATTCACCAGAACCCTTCTACCATCATTAGGTATGTCCACTTCCACTTCAACATAACCTTCCTATCTTTCATGTGTTCTTTCTTCTTCCACATAACCTTTATTTCCTACTGTTGTTCTTTCCTCTTCACTATCGTCAAATCTGATGCCTTCAACATCACTACCATCATTGCTGCTGTCATCGGTTTCTTGCATAAGGTTGCAAACATTTGGTACAAAAACCTTGCTTATAGTATCTCAACACCGTGTTCAACCCATATATGACCATCAATGTTTTTATCAAGACAATGTGTGGGAATTTCCATCGCTTCTTTGTCATCATTCACATGAAGTAACTTTCATCAACACCAGGAATCTTCCTCCACAATCTGAAACCATCAAAGCCCTAATCCTTAACTAAGCTAACAACCTCAAAGTAACTCAATCTATCAGGATCTTGCCCTTGAATTGTGGTTTGATCCCTACCCCTGTAGAACATGAAACTGTCGTGCACAAATTGGCCACCATGATAAAATACGACATTCATGACGCCTATTTCTGAAATTTAACATAAACAAATCAGCCTTTGGGACCACAATATTTGTTTGGAACCACAACATTAAACAGTAGTTCAAGATACACATAAGGCAAGAGAACATCTTTCGACAACAACATTAAAGGAGTATTAAATGACAGACCTTGTATAAAACTTGATGACTGCTTCAAAATCTTGTATTGTAGGGGTTCAAATGGAAATCGAGCTCGTCAAATGGTAGAACAGGTACACGATTAAGGTTTACTATTTGGGAACATTAGAGAACATGATTTGATTTTGGGATTATGTATTCCCTAATCATAAATCCGATTTTTTACTACATACTTAATATTTTTACCATGCCACGTATGACTCTATTAAAGAAGAAATATTAAAAAATAAAATAAAAAACATTAAAATAATAAAGATTCTGCTGACTGGATGGGGAGAAGGCCAAAACGACAACATCTAAATATGTTAGGAAGGAAATCTAAACTTTTTTTTAGGGGAGTGTTTTTCAAACCCCACTAATATGACAAGGGCGAAATGACTTATCCCTTTTAAAAATCACGATTTTGATCAATTTTTTAAGTTTTAAGTTGCAATTTTAATCCCTTTCTATTTCTGATGATGATGAAAAAGAAACAAAAATTCAAAATAAAACTTAAAAAGAAACTTAACCAAAAACTTCCTACAATTTGAGATCGTTGTAAATCTCAAATATTGTTTATATGACAATGTGGAGAATATGCAGCATTTTTTCTGCAATTGCAGGTTTACAAAAAGAGTGTGGCAAGAGATACTCAAGTGGATGAATGTGCATCATAATCCACTTGAGTGTAACCAAGAAGTACCTTGGAATATTAGAATGACAAGCAAATGTTGAAAATGGCCTTGGCAGAAACCTTATATGAAGTGTGACATGAAAGAAATGAAAAGATTTTCACACAACTTAGTATCAATATTTTCATAAAGATTATCAATATTTGTATGACTTCAATTTCTACAAAACACAACAAATCGCAATCATTCATGTAACTTTAAAATTAATTATATTTAAAATAAATTATTTAATAATTATAATAGATTGAAAGTGTAAAATTTTTATATTTATATATTTAATCAAATCATATCATATTTTATAAAAATCATATCATATTTTATAAAAATCATACCATAGATCCCATAAATAATATATTTTGGTAAACAAATTAGTAAATCTAAATGAATCAAATATTTTTTTATAGAGGCGATTGAATAAAAAAGATATTGTAAATATATTATTGATAAATAAAAAAAAGATTTGTTTAATAAAGAAGGAGTAAATGGGTATTTACAAAATTTAAACCCTTGATTGCCTCTCTTCTCCTTTGCAGCCGTTTCTATAACCCCCAACACTTCCGCCTCCTCTCTCTCTCCTAGTAGTTATATATAACAACGCATTCTCTTGTTTCTTTTTTTCTCATATATTTTCGACCAAGTTTTCTTCTTCCGCCGCAAACCCTCTCTGTAATCTCAACACTTTCAATCTACGGTACTGCTTCTGTTACTCTTTCTTTTTCTTCTTTCTGTTACTTGGAATACTTTATATCACTACTCTTTAAATTACATTTCGACTCTATGTGCTGTGTAATGTTTGATTTTTATGACAAGGGTTCGACGCTAGGAATGGAAAAAAAATGTTAGAATTAGGGTTTAGGGTTTATGCTGGTCACCGATACCACCCTATTTCTGATTAGGTTTAATTTATTCTTTTTTTTCAAATTATTATCGGATGTCCGTGCTTCTAAGGAAGGGGTTGGAGGGAAGGAATGAGAAAGAATTAGGGTTTATGGTTTAAGGTTTTTCATCTTTTTTTATAGATAAATTTTTTATATTCCAACGTAGGTTTTCATGACTGGTAAATTATAAGGCTTTTTCGTTTTTTATAATATAAAGATTGAAAAGGTGAATGCTACCTAACTTTGATGACTCTTAGGAGGCTTGGTTTCTTCTGTGTGAGATTTTTGCCACGCCGGATTTTGGCCGCGATATATATGAAGAGGATGCCCACTTTTTTTAATTGATAATTTAATATGATCCCGCCTTTATATGAATTGCTAAACCAACGTGCAATTTTTTTCAATACATTTTTTGTAATAACTATGCGACTTTTGACAGCATTGGTTAATTTTCGCATCATGCTTTAATTTTTTTATGACGAGGTTGTACACTGTTTGTATGAATTTGTCCTTAGAAGTGGAAGCTTTTTATAATCTTATAAGTCCCACTCTTTTTTGATCAATTTGTTAATAATGTTTTGTATAAAATGTTATTCTTAGGTTGTTTTGTTAATTTGTGATTTCTTTTTTTTTGCTCTTTAAATGTTCCTTTTTTTTTGTTTTATAGGACGCTTTAATGGAGTTTCAATCTTGTATTATTACTCCTGTTATTAAAAATGACCAACCTGATTCAGGAATTATTACTCCTATTATTAACTATGAGAAACCTGATTCAGGAACACTATCCAATAAGCGGAAGAGAAAGAAGTCTATTGTGTGGGATTACTTCACGGTGGAACCTGTCGTAGCTGGATGTGCCAGAGCTTACTGTAATCAGTGCAACAAATCGTTTTCTTATATAACAAATTTAAAAGTAGCTGGCACAAGTAATTTGAAGAAGCACATTTCTTTTGGAATCTGTCAAGTAATGCCGCAGAAAAGTCAACCAAACTCACATCCTGTAAATGGTGGTTTGCAGGTTAATGGCATTCTACCGAACTCGCATCCTGTAAATGGTGTAAACGGTGGATTGCAGGTTAATGGCATTCTACCAAACTCGCATCCTGTAAATGGTGTAAATGGTGGTTTGCAGGTTAATGGCATTCTACCAAAGAAAAAGCCAAGAGCTACACCTACCTATACTGGTAAAGGTATCACATTTGATCAGGAGCGTTGCAATGATGACATTGCTAAAATGGTAATCTTACACGATTATCCTCTTGATATTGTGGAACAACCGGGTTTCATTGCTTTTGCACGGAGTCTTCAACCCCAGTTCAATCCATTGTGTTTGAATTCTTTTGAAGGGTATTGTGTTTCTATGCACCTTAGAGAAAAGCAAAATTGGTTAGATCTTATCAATGGGATTCCTGGACGACTCAACCTGACATTGGATTTGTGGTCATCAGACCAGACAACAGGGTATGTTATTATTAGAGGGCACTTCATTGATAGTGATTCCAACATACATCATCCTATTCTCAATGTTGTTACAGTGCCGTTTCTTTATTCAGATGAACTCATAAACCAATCTATAATGACCTGTTTATCTGATTGGCATTTGGAGGGTCGAGTACTTACACTTGCACTCGATAAGTCTTTCTCAAGTGAGACCTTCAAGGTAAATTTGCGAAGCCATCTTTCTATTAATAACCCTGTGATTCTCGGTGGCCAGTTATTAAACCAGAATTGTTATGCCCGTGTTCTCAGTCGCCTTGCATTAGATGTACTACAGGCAATGAGAGAAACTATTAGCAAAGTTCGTGAGTCTGTGAAATTCGTGAAATATTCTGAATCTCACGAAGAGAAGTTTATTGAGCTTAAGCAACAACTACAGGTACCTAGTTTGGTGAACCTATTGATAGATGACTATTGTAAATGGGATACAACATACCACATGCTTGTAGCTGCCTGCGAATTAAAGGAAGTCTTTGCTTGCTTGGATACTCGATGTCCTGATTTCATAATGACTCTAACTTTGGATGACTGGAAGCAGATTAAAACTCTTTGCACATATCTGAAACATTTGTATGATGCAACTCACATTTTAACTACCCGACCATATCCAACTGCAAACTTATTTTTCGCAGAAGTGTCGAAACTTCATATGGAGTTGACTATTGCTGCCTTCAGCCAGGATCTTTTTCTTAGTAGTTTGATTTTGCCTTTGCTCAAGAACTTTGATCAGTATTGGAGAGATAGCTGTCTCATCTTGGCAGTTGCTGTAGCCATGGACCCAAGGCATAAAATGAAACTTGTGGAAACCACATTTGCTAAGATATTTGGTGAGAATGCTGAGCCGTGGATAAGGATAGTCGAGGATGGTCTTCATGAACTGTTCATTGAATATAACAGTGAAATGCTTCATTTTACTGCAACAAATGGTTGTGGAGAAGGGGATGAGATTATGTTAACAGTAGAACCATATGAAGGACCGGTTGATGGTTCTCTTTTTGTCGATGAAGGTGAACTTTCCGACTTTGAGTATTGTATATCTGACATGGCTTGTTTGCAGCCATATAAGTCAGAATTGGATGAGTATTTGGAAGAACCTCAACTGTCTGAAGAAACAGAATTTGATATTCTGAATTGGTGGAAGTTAAATCAACCGAAGTGTCCAACATTGTCTAGAATGGCATGTGATATCTTGTCTATGTCAATATCTACCGTGTCTCCCGACTCTGTTTTTGACACAGAAGTCAGAAAAATGGATAATCACAGGAGTTCGTTAGAATCTCGGACACTCGAAGCCCTTATTTGTGCCAAGGATTGGTTGCAACATAAATCTATACCCCAAAATGTTTCAAATACACTTGAGAAAACAAAACTTCAGAGATAGGTGATAGATTCTCAAGTAGCTCTTAGGTATTCATTCAAGTTTTGGAACCGTTATTCAGCTCATTTAATTTTGTGTGATAATTGTCAATATATTTTCTATAGAATAGAAAGTTTAATTCTATTCCAACTTCTTTTTGATAATTTAACTCATGTGAGTTACAATTAGCAACTGCTTTGACATACTTTCATAGGTTGAATTGAAAACCAGAAACATTTTTAGTTTGTTACATTCAATATATAAAGCAAAATATTATTTTTGTCCTATCTTCCATTGTAGTTTTTATTATATTTGGATAGATTTAGCTTAATTATTTCCTACTTAATTGTAGATGGGTGTGCATACCCTAGTTGAAGAGAATATTTGTCTGTCTAGCATGGTGATACTTTGATTTTGTGGAGTACCTAAAATTTAACTTTTTTACACTGTATTTCACATATCTGTCGAGTGAAGCAATTTTAGCTTCTCAATGATTTAGCCAATTTTGATGACACTCTCCTATTTTTACAATGTATCTTTTTAAAAATATCTTTCTTAGTCATAAAGAATTTTTTTAATAATGTTTTTATACCATTTTTTTATATGATGGAAAAAAAATGTAAAGACTAATTTATCAAATTTAGAGTCTTTATTTAAGGATTGGAACAAGAAATTTTTGAAAACAACTTTAAACACAAGAAAGAGATACAAATATTATTACACCTATGTGATCCGAAGAAACTGAAAGAGATGACAATGATAGTTGTACTAAGCTTTTCCATAAGGATCATGATATCCGAGAGTCCTCTGTTTCTTTTTTCTTTCTTTCTTATCCTACTTGGAGAATCATTATATTAACTTGCACACTATTCCCTCCATAATGGAAGCCTATGTGAGTGGGTTGTATGGAATCCAAGATTCTCACCTCTTAATTGCTGATGGTCTACTTCTTTTCTCATGGGCTACTATAGAGTAGACATATTGCATCAACCAATTTCTGGATTAATTTTGTTAAGTCTCTGGTCAAAAGATTAACTTGGAGAAGAATATAATTTTTTCTAACAATACATATTCCCAACTTTAACGAGAGATTTTGTTGCACACTGAGCTCAGAGAAGCCCCTAGCCCATGCAAGCATCTTGGAGTGAATCCATGGTAAAAGCTCTAGAAATATATTTTGTCATATTATTGAGTAGGTGCAATTCACCTAAGTGGCTGGAAGCACCAATACTTAAGCTTAGCTGGAACAATTATAATGTATAAATTAGTGTTAAGTTATATCTCTTATTTCCATATGGAGTATGCTAAAATTCCAACCACTATTTATAATGATTTGGAGAAACTTTAAAGATGAGTTATATGGGGAGACACTGAGACAACTAAAAAGACTAATCTAATAAATTGTGAGGCTTATTGTATGCCTAAGAGCTACGGGGGCTTAAGCATAGAAAAAACTTAATTTATGAATGATGTTTTTCTTTTTTAAATATTTTGAAATTTATTGATTAATCCTGATGATTTATGGTGTCAGGTTTTATAAATAAGCATGACAAGAAGAAAAACCCTTTGGAGAATATGATTAGCAAATCAATTGATTCTGTTATGGAAATCTTTAGCAAATGTGTGGGGCAAGTTTCAAAAAAATATCACATGGAAACTTAGAGATAAAAGATGGGTTAATTTTTCGCTTGATCGATCGGGTCAAACTAAACAACCTCTTTTTTTTTTAATATGGCTCAAGTCGATAACATACTATGGACTACCATGACGGTGAAGGACTTAGTTAATATAGAAGAAAAATGGAAGGTGGAGTTTCTCCAAAATTGGTTTAATGTTGAATTATTTAATCGTATTGTGGCTATTCCCACTCCTTTCTTTAAAGGTGGTATTGATAAATTAGGATGGGAAATAATAGGGACAAGGAGTTTTTTTTTTATGTAATGCTTATAATTATCACTTGACTTGTGTTGCATGAGGGATTTTTGAGTAACTCTCGTCGATAAAAATGGAATCTAACTACCGCGGTTAATTGTAACTGGTGTACGAATACAAAAAAAAACTTATTTCACGTGCTTCGGGATTGCTTTTATGCAACAAAGATTTTGATTAGACTTGTTCTATCGAATAAAATGACTCAATTTTACTCCTTTTTCTTGCAGAGATTCAATTTACTATAATCTTAAAAGAAACACTGTTGATTCACACAGAGAACAATGGGTGTCAATATTTATGATCTCCTGTTGGTACTTATGAAAGTGAATGAACAAACTAATTTTGAAGAAGGATTTCAACGACCGATTAAATCTACAAAAAACACTCATGCAAATGATGAAAGAGATAGAGAATGATAATCGTGTGCAAAGTAAGGGAAGGTGATAAAAAAGAGAGATCAAACATGATTAATGATATCTCCCAGAAGATAATTTGGTTAATCTCAATTGTGATGATGCGTACAAGAAGACTACGTTCACCATCAGATGCAGAGGTTTGGTCAGAGACTCTAGTGGAAACTGGTTAAGGGGTTATAACAAAAAATTGGTCTGTGTGATGATGTTCTTATGGTGGAGATGTGGATAATGTTTCATGAGATTGAGCTAACTTGACAAGAAAAATTACAAATCTGATATTTAAGAGCGAGGCTATAAAATTATGATAAATGTGATCAACCAAGAGACGGAAAATGACCACAATTCCAAACTTAGCCAGCAGAATTAGAGGGATGGCTTGAAGGGAGTGACTTATCAAGTTCAATCATATTTGGAGAGAAGAAAATAATTGTGCCGATCGATTATCCAACTATAGTCTTATTATGAACAACAATGGACTTCTCAATCTTCTTAATTCCATTTCGAATGATGTGAAGGTATTTTTTTATGTGTGCAGAAAAGCAAAACAGTATCAAAGCAGAGGTTGTTGTGCAAAAAAGGAAAATAGTAGCAAAATAGTGGTTGTTGTTGTAGAGGAAAACAAAAACAAAGCAAAGGTTTTTATGCAGAAAAGAATAAAAACTATAGCAAATGTTATAAAAGAAGATCAAATGACCAAATAGGGTTAGAATGCGTAAATTAATGATTAACGAGAAGAATGTAACCAACAGTGACCTCGTCGAAGGCCTGAAGGGTGATGCATGGTGCACACATGCTAGTGAGATTGATCAGAGACAAATGCATTTGGTAGTTGGCAGGGTCGGTCTAACCCATTTAGAGGTCTAAAGAAAATTTTAAAATGAGACCTTTAAAATATATTTTAAGATAATAATTTTGTGGTTGCTAAGAGTTAAACTCAAAACTAAAAAGAAAAGAGGTCTACATTTTACCAACTCAAATATGATAATATATGTGACTAATGTGTAATTATATATTTTTATAACTAAATAAAAAAATTATGAGACGTTTTTTAAGTTTAATCTTTTGAGCCCTAACGACTTAGCCTAGGTTGCTTGGCCTTGGAGGTTGGCGGCACGTGGGACTTACTGCGAAGGTGAAATTTTAGTGGCTAGTCGATACGACGATGGAAAGTTAGATGGAATCACCAGTGTGAACAGAAAGATTGTGCATCTTTAACTTTGAGGTTTAACACTACCATATGTGACTATGACGGCTAGGATTTTGAAGGACATGAGATCACCACTCTAGTACCAACTTGAAAATAATAAATTAATATAGAATGATTGGAGAGATTAAATCTTAACTTGGTCTTATTTATACTTAGATAAGTACAATGAGAATCTCTTAATTAAGAGTGAAAAACCAATATAGAATCAGTCCTAATTTTTGTTAAGTGAGAAATGTAATTGAAATGATGTAATTGATTACTGCGACTGGTTACATCTCAAACAAAACTGTTAGGTAACAAGTTACACATAGGCTTTAATCTATTACATTTGAAATATATCGTTATGTAACCAATTACAATCATAAATTTTTTATTTTATTTTTTATTTTTATGTTTGTTACTCGTACCTCACTCAATATAAATGTATATATACATCTCAATAATATATGATAACTATTTTTCACCCTCAAATAATCACTCTCATTCTCTATCTTTCTCTTTCTACATTATTGATTAATTATTACACATTTCGAACATATTGATAAGCAACAAAAATGCTTCAATTCTTGATCACTATTATAATCAAAAGTTAATTATTACTAAATGGTTTAATGTTGTAATCGATAATATACCTCTCTAGTTCATTTTTCAACATTCTATTAAATTTAATAAAGAAGATATTATAATAAATTTAATTAATATTTTCACCAAAATCTAAAAAGTTAACTACACTTATTGAATTTCTTAATAAGTTTGAAAATTATTTTTGTTACTTATAAATGTGTCAAGATGGTGTATTGTGCTTGGTTGTTCCAATAATTTATACACATCAACACTAATTTATATAAATTAAGAAAATATGATAAAGAAAAGAGAGAATATAATTTTTACCAAACGATTTTTGTTCACTATTGGTGTATTAAATTATTATAAATACAGAGTGAGAGAATAATAAATTAAAAGTATTAATTAGATAACATAATTGATAAAAATTAAAATTGTATTGAAATTAAAAACGACACTTATTTTAAAACAAATAGTTTTATAAGATGCAACACTTATTTTACAAAGAGAGAAAATTGTATAAAAATCACATCATATCTCAATTAAATAATTTAATATCTCAAGAGTCATGTTAGCATGATATATCTCAACTAAATAATATCATATATCAAGGGTTATGTTTATTTTAGCTCACTTACATATCCTACACCGTTTTCTTTTTCATTTTCTCCAACGTTTGTTAGATCAATTAAAAGTTAAAACTATGATTATATTTTGGTTTAAACTTAATAAATCATAAATAGTTCATTGTGACATTATTAAAGTTTAACATGTTCTTCATGTTTTGTTCCTCAACACTCTTGTCTCCTTCCTTTTCAAAATTGTCACTTTCTCTTTCTTTGTTCCTCAAGAGAATGATTTCAAACACTTCTTCTAACTCTTTTTCACACTCTCCTATCTCATTGCTTGAATCTTGCAACTCCATGTATCAATTAAACCAAATTCACTCACACACAATCAAACTGGGTCTCTCTTCAAACCATTTCTTTCTAACTAAATTTATAATCTTCTGTTGTACAAACGAATCCGGGGATGTGTATTATGCACGTAAACTGTTTGAAGAAATTCCACAACCAAGTGTGTTCCTTTGGAATACTATGATCAAAGGGTATTCTAGAATAAGCTGTTGTGAGAATGGAGTTTGCTTGTATAAACTAATGTTGATCAATAGCATCAAGCCGGATAATTATACGTTTCCGTTTTTGTTGAAGGGGTTTACCAAAGATGTGGCTTTGAAGTATGGGAAAGTGTTACTTAACCATGCAGTGAAACATGGTTTTTTAGATTCTAATTTGTTTGTTCAAAAGGCGTTTGTACATTTGTTTTCGTTATGCAGGCTAATGGATTTAGCGCATAAGGTTTTCGACATGGGTGATGGATGGGAAGTTGTCACGTGGAATGTAATGCTATCTGGGTATAATAGGGTTAAGCGATTTGAGGAAGCCAAGGGGCTGTTTATTGAGATGGAGAAGAAATGTGAATGTGTATTGCCCAATTCGGTTACTCTAGTTTTGATGCTTTCGGCGTGCTCAAAATTGAAGGATTTAGATGGGGGAAATTACATTTATTATAAGTATATAAGAAATGGTATTGTTGAACGTAATCTCATATTGGAAAATGCATTGATTGACATGTTTGCATCTTGTGGAGAAATGGATGCTGCACGAGGTGTTTTTGACGATATGAAGATTCGAGATGTAATTTCTTGGACATCCATTGTTACTGGGTTTGCAAATATTTGTCGGATTGATTTAGCACGGAAGTTTTTTGAACAAATGCCTGAGAGAGATAATGTTTCTTGGACTGCTATGATTGACGGCTACCTTAGAATGAATTGTTTCAAAGAGGTTTTGTTGCTTTTCCGCGAGATGCAAGTGTCAAATGTGAAACCTGATGAGTTCACAATGGTTAGCATTCTAACAGCCTGTGCTCACCTAGGAGCACTTGAACTAGGTGAATGGGCAAAGACTTACATCGACAAAAACAAGATTAAAAATGATACTTTTATCGGGAATGCTCTAATAGACATGTATTTCAAATGTGGGAATGTTGAGAAAGCAAGGGAAATATTCAATGTAATGCAGAATAAGGACAAGTTTACATGGACAGCAATGATAGTTGGGCTCGCTAATAACGGCCACGGTGAAGAATCTCTTACTATGTTTTCAAATATGCTAGAAGCTTCAGTTACACCAGATGAAATCACCTATATTGGAGTCTTGTGTGCATGTACGCATGTAGGCATGGTAGCGAAAGGAAAATACTTTTTCTCCAACATGACCATACAACATGGAATTAAACCTAACGTAGCACATTATGGATGCATGGTTGACCTTCTCGGTCGATCCGGGCATTTAAAAGAAGCCCTCGAAGTCATTTTGAATATGCCACTAAAACCAAATTCAATTGTTTGGGGGTCACTACTTGGTGCTTGTAGAGTTCACAAAAATGTACAACTAGCAGAAATGGCAGTTAAGGAAATACTCGAGTTAGAGCCTGAAAATGGAGCTGTTTATGTCCTGTTATGTAACATATATGCTGCATGCAAGAAATGGGAAAATTTGCATGAAGTAAGGAAATTGATGATGGATAGAGGAATCAAGAAAACACCAGGCTGTAGTTTGATGGAAATGAATGGTATTGTCTATGAATTTGTTGCTGGAGACAAGTCACATCCTCAGTCTAAAGAGATTTATGGAAAGTTAGAAAACATGAAGCAAGAATTGATAAATGCAGGGTATTCACCTGATACATCTGAGGTTTTTCTTGATGTAGGTGAAGAGGATAAGGAAACTTCACTTTATTGGCATAGTGAGAAATTGGCTATTGCATATGCTCTTATTAGTTTAGGAGATGGAGTTACCATAAGAATAGTGAAGAACCTTAGAATGTGTGTGGATTGTCACCATATGGCAAAGGTGGTTTCAAAAGTTTACAACAGGGAACTAATAGTTAGGGACAAAACCAGATTTCATCATTTCAGGCATGGTTTATGTTCATGTAATAATTTCTGGTAAATATTTTAACAAATGAAGTATCCACCAATACCAACATGGCGTGGCACAACAAGTGATACATGTTTAGCTCATAGATCGTTTCAACCAAAACTAGAATTGTTACGGAATTTCAAGCACTCATAGATCGTTTCAGCCAAGGCACATTTCAATATTTCAGTTCTCCAACCCTTCCTTTTGCAGCTGTTGCCAAGGCACATTTCAATATTTCAGTTCTCCAACCCTTCCTTTTGCAGCTGTTGCCAAGGCACATTTCAATATTTCAGTTCTCCAACCCTTCCTTTTGCAGCTATCAACAGCCCAAGAGTTGGCCTATGGTTTAGGTTCAGCCAGCTAAGGACATGCTGCCAGATGTTCTTCATTTCTGTGCAAGAGAAAAAGAGATGTTGAATAGTTTCTTGATCCCTGCAGAAACAACTCGTATCATTACTCAGTAAGCCAAACCTATGCATTCTCTCTCTGGTGGCTAATTTTTCGTGGCAGGCCATCCTAAGAGAGAACACAGCTCTGGGTCTAGCAATGTTATCCTGAATCAGTTTCCACCAGTTCACTTCCTGCATTGGAGATTTCAGAGCCACATACATTTTCCCAGTGTGGTATTTCTGTTGTAGCAGCAAAGTATTCCACATACGAGTTTTTTTGTTAATTGATTTTTTTTTTTTCCAAAAAGAAAAACATCTTTTCTTTGTTGCTTTAAAAGAAAAACATCTTTTAAATTTATGAAAAGTTCAAAATTTTGTATTTTTGAAAAACATTTTTTTTGTTAATTTCGGGAAAAAATATTTTTTTATTTTCAAAAAATAGTTTTTTAATTTTTAAAAAAATCATTATTTTTTTACTTTTGAAAAAAAATCAAAATTTTTTAATCAGAAATAAATCAATTTTTTTTAAATAATAGAAATATCATTAAATTAAAAACAAAAAAGTACAAGGCGATCTAATCTCACAACCAAACCTAGCTTAGACCATCATCAAACTAACTAAATGATCTCTAAACTTAGGATAATTCCAAACTCTATACACTATCATATTTATAACTTTCCTCCCTATATTTGTATTATTTACTTTTATCTTTTCATTATGGTATCTCTAGATCCCATACACACACTCTACAACTCTCACTTTAAGAACCTTGTTCTTCCAACTTTTACCTGCATTATGCCTTGTAATCTAGTTAAGTTACTCTTTCCATGCAAGAGGAACATGATTAATGTGAAGCCAACACAGAACATCTTTCCAAATCTCTTTTAAAACTATACAACCAAAGAATAAATACTCAATAGCTTCTAGTACAGAACAAAAACAGCACGTAAGATTATCTACCAAGCTAAATCCGAACAATTTAGTTTTAGTAGCTAACCTATGACACGCCATACATAATGTGAACTGAGCACGAGGCCGCGCCATGTTGTTGTAGAACAACTTCCTCCAAATAACTTTGTGCCCTCTGGGTTTTTATTTTGTAGTTAGGGTTTTGATTTTGTAGTTAGGGTTTTTGTGGTTGATTTTGTGGTTTGTTTTTCAGGATATAGACTGGATCGAGTTTTACCGCTGAGTTTTATTCTCTTTACAACCCTTTTTCTGAGTTCTATTCTAATTATTTGAATGTTTTAGGATGAAGGTTTGGACATTGTTTCTGTAAATGGTTAGTTCAAACAAATTATGTACCGATTTTGAGATTCTATATTGTTTCTCTTGGAGATTTTCAGTATAGCAGATTAGTTCAAACGTTGTTGGATGACATTTTCCAGTATGCCTGGTTCTTTACACGGCATGAACAGATCAGTGTTGGTATGTTTTTTTGTTGAAAAACCCTATATGCCAAAAAATTGTTTATTGATTTAATTGTATATTTTACTCATACCTATTATGTTTTGATTTTTATCGGAGTTTTGTATGCTGTATATAGATGATGTTTTCTACTTATATGTGAATCTCCATATGTCTAAGGTGTAATAAGGATTATTTGAATTCATGTTTTTCTAGTTATATGTGTATTAAGTTTAGTTGAGTTGTTAACAGGAAGCTTTTGGCATTAAGGTGCGCAACTTCTTTCTCCCTCCTTTTATTATTCCTTTTTACCTATTTAAAAATTTTATAAACAAAATCTGGACATAGTCTGTATACTAAATCCAAGAGTTATTATTTGACATAAATGTAGCTTAGGAACCTTTCTTTTTGGTATATGGAAAGAATTCCCCAAAACAAGACAAAATTGAGTAAACAAGATAACGATTCTACTAGAACAAATGAGGGATTTCATATTGGTGTATAGAACATTGAACGAAGTACTAAATGGTGAAGAAGACACAATGACAGCAAAACGCTTGAAGTATTCTCTGAAATCAGAACAGAAAAAAGTTGTCGATAAAATCGTCAATGACTGTTGTTTAACTTGTATAATTTCACTTTGATTGAAAACTCATATGTGCTGACTTCTGTCTCAGCTGGCAGTTCCCTTCAACTGATTTTGTTGAGATGCTTTTTATTATGATGGCTTTGTGGATGGATGGAAGGATTTAGCTTGGAGTAGCCAAGCAAAACACGTGTCTGCTATAGATCAAACAAAATGGTATAATTTGCTCTTGATATTAATTTGTTTACACTACCAATTATCATCTACTTCTACATTTCTAACTATTGAAATAATTAATTCTCTCTATCATGGCACGGGTGGTTCGCAAAACAATTTTTGCATTGAAGGATCCAAAGGGCACAAGTTAACCTCTACATACTTATTATTATATAGCCAAACCAGTGATCGACGTATAAGCTTTATGTACATTTGGAAACTCTAAGTTGAAACAACGGGTACAAGAAGTCATAACACGTGGGTTGAAATGTTTGGTATACTCATATTGAATGATCCACGTTTGACTTCATTCCAGTCTTCTGTTTATTGTTTTTATGGTTGGACTTATATATTGGCACTTACATTCAGCATTTAGGTATAAATATAATCAAACAATTAACACTTTAGTTTTTGGCAGAAGAATGATAATTAACACATGTTTTCAACTCCGAATCAGGATTTCACGTGTCTTTATGTTTCAAACAATGAGACTGCAGGAGCATTTGTGCCAGCACATATATTATATGATGCATTCCATGGAAATATCACAATTTTACAGGAGTAATAGTTCTACTATTTATCATTTGAGGTTCATTCTTCTTTGGTGGACTTTCAATCACCACAAGCGTTGTCGGAGTCGTAGGTACTACGACCCTTTATGATTGATTTATTTGAGTTTATTTCAATCCATGTAATTTTCAGGTTTATGCACTGTCTAGAGATAAGGGAGTGCCCTTTTCGTTCTTATGGCAAAAACTGCATCCAAAACATAAGGTTCCTACAAATGTTGTATGGCTATGTGCTGCAATATGCATTCTTCTTAGTCTACCAATATTGAAGGTGATTGTAGTATTTATTACCATAACATCAATATGCCCAATTGGTTGGATTGTTGGTTATACAATTCCAATATTTGCAAGAAAGGTGATGCCTGAGGAGAATTTCAAGGCTGAACCATTTTATTTAGGAAAGCCAAGAAGTAAATTTAAATATAAAGAACAATTTGAATTCCATTATGGTAGGTAAATTTCTCGTATCGACTTATTTTTTCTATTTGATTTTTCGAGATGCTGGTCGGTCATCATTTTCATCATGTTTTTGTTACTTGTCTGATGATAATTCAGGTATTCTGCATCGTTTTGTGTCGTATTTTGCTTCTCTTTGAATAATTTCATATTTCTTAAGTTTTTCCGTATTTTATGTCTTCGTAAGTTTATTTCAAGTTATTTCCTATTTTATGCTTCGATTGGTTATTGCTATTGTTTCAGGTGCAGGTGAAAGATCCAAGGACCTCAGGACGAGAAAAGTCAAGAAATCAGGAGTTTTAAAGAAGTTTTCAGCAAGTTACAGCAAGTCTGACACGGCCACCCGTGTCACCTGACACGGGCCATGTCAGGTAGAGGAATGAATCAAAGGACAAAAACCAGATTCTCAACACGGGCGCCTGTGTCAAGTGACACGGATCGTGTCAGCCATCTTGGGAGTTGATGTTTTTGAATGTTGATTGGTGACCAACACGGCCACCTGTGTCACCTGACACAGGCCGTGTTGGTCTGTGTGCTGATGATTTCTGATTTTTCTATTTGACTCTAAGTGAGACTTAGAAGAGAGTTTTGGATATTTCGGACTGGGAACAATTGATTCTGACTATTTGAGACAATTTTGACAATCAAACGGAGGACCTTTTTCGCAAACAACGAACTCCAGAGTCTAGGAGGAAGGATATGAGATTCTTAAAGAACAGAGATCTTTGATGAGCGAACACGATTGAAGACCAAAGTTCCTTCATCATCTGTAATGTCTAACTCTTATATTTTTGTAATTCTCGTGAACAAAATATGAACGACTAAACCCCTCAATGCTAGGGGGTGTCCCTGATTTGAATCTGTAATGACTTTGAATTTCTGATTTTTCTCAATTCCAAGGTTTTTATTATTCAATTTAATCGTGCAATGTTTTTACGTTTTCCTGATCGGACCAATTATGATTGATTTATGGTTAACAACCAGCTGGGCCGCAGTTGTTAAGGTTTTTGTACGATTAGACTATAGTAGATATGATGGGTTCTTATATGAATATATGAGTGAACAATGAATATATGAATAGAATAGTAAAAAAATGTTGTAATTGTATTATTACGAACGAACAATTACAAAGAAGTAACGGTGATGAAAATGACAAACTGATAGAGAATATCTACCAGTCCCTAAGCACGCAGTGCTTCCCTCACCAAGACGGTGATTCTCAAATCAAAAAATAGAATACTTAGATACCTTATTTCCTCCCTATTTTATAGTCATAAACTTAGCTAATTATTCTCTCTCTTCCTTCCCTATTTTATAGTAACAAACTCATTAATTATAGTAACAACTCCTATAATTATTCTCTCTCTCTCTCTCTCTCTCTCTCTCTCTCTCTCTCTCTCTCTCTCTCTCTCTCTCTCTCTCTCTTCCCTATTTTATCGTAACAAACTCCTACAATCTATTCCTTTATTCCTTTGCCACGTCTTCTAGTATAAACCCTCCACACTTTTGGCTTAGGCCCAAAGTCAAGCCCAACTTCTTCACCTAACTCTCTATCAACACCTCGGTCCTTCACAACAACCTTGTCCTCAAGGCTAAAATTTGAAAACTGTCCCTTAAGATAAGCATTGTCTTCCCATATGACATCATCAACATGTTTGTTCTTCCACTGAATTAAACTTTGAGGAATAGAAACACCTCTCAGCACATTAATTCTAGAGCCTAACACCTTTTCTGGATAAAAGTCATCATCAAGTGCGACCTCTAATTCTGTAGGTAGTGCCCATTGAGTCTGATAGTCACCTATAGCCTTTTTTAGCAATGAAACATGAAAAACTGGATGAATTCTGGAAGTGTCAGGTAATTGCAACTTGTATGCTACAACTCCCACCTTGTCCACAATTTTGAAAGGACCATAATAACGAGCAGCTAGCTTTTGATTAATCCTTTTGATCACTGACTGCTGTCTGTGAGGTCTAAGCTTCAAAAACACCCATTCACCGACATCAAATTGTACATCTCTTCTCTTTGTATCTGCATACTTCTTCATTTGTTGTTGAGCACGCAACAAATGACTCTTAAGCTGATTCAGAGCTTCATCCCTTTCACTTAACTCCAAAGCCACAGCAGATACCTTTGTCTCGTTGCTTAAAAATCTTAACAAGCTGGGAGGTAGTCTTCCATACACCACTTCAAAAGGTGTCTTCCCAATAGAAACATGAAAAGTAGTGTTATACCAATATTCTGCCCAGGGAAGCCAGTGAGACCAGGACTTCAGCTGTTCCGATGCAAAACACCTTAGATAACTCTCCAAGCATCTATTTAACACCTCGGTTTACCCATCAGTTTCTGGGTGGTAGGCACAGCTCATCTTTAATTTGGTACCTTGTAACTTGAACAATTCCATCCAAAAATGACTCACAAACAAGGGGTCTCTATCACTGATAATAGAAGTAGGAATACCATGGAGTCTGACAATCTCCTTCACAAATAACTCTGTTATGGACTTGGCAGTGTAGGGGTGTTTTAGAAGGATAAAGTGACTGTACTTAGATAGTTTGTCCACTACCACAAGTACAGCTGCATAACCCTTAGATTTTGGAAGGCCAGTGATAAAGTCTAAGGACAAATCCTCCCAAATGGCATTGGGAATAGGAAGAGGCTGTAGGAGACCACTTGGGGTAGTAGCTGCATACTTTTGTCTCTGGCATATGTCACAAGCTCTCACAAAATCTCTTACCTGTCTTTGCATTCCCACCCAATATAAATTCTCAGCCAACCTTCTATAGATTCTGAGGTACCCAGAATGACCTCTTGTAGGTGTGCTGTGAAATTCTTGTAACAACAATGGGATTGAAGGAGAGTTTGGGGACAAGACCAACTTGCCATGATAAAATAAGGTACCCTGTTGCACAGTATAACCTGGCCTAGCATCTGGTGAGGCCATCAATTCAACAATGATCTTCTGAATTCCTAGATCCTGTTTCACTTCTTGTAACAATTTCTGACCCTCCAACCATTTTGGGTAAGAGACTATAGAATTCATTTCCACATCCCCATAACATCTGGATAAAGTATCAGCAGCTTTATTCTCACCTCCTGGCTTATATTTGACTTCAAATTGGTACCCAAGCAACTTAGCTAACCAACATTGTTGATCCGATGAGGAAATTCTTTGTTGAAGGAAGTATTTCAAGCTTTTGTGGTCAGTAAACACAGTGAATTGCTTCCCCCAAGATATAATGTCTCCAGTGCTGTATAGATAATACTAATGCCATAAGCTCTTTTTCATACACAGATTTTGATAAATTGCCATAAGACAAAGCCTTGCTGAAAAAAGCTGCAGGCTGCCTGTTTTGCATCAAAACTGCCCCGATACCCCTTCCGGCTGCATCACATTCCACTTCAAAGGGTAGGGAAAAATTAGGCAGAGCTAATACAGGAGTGGTGGTCATTATTGTCTTCAGTTGGATGAAAGCCGCAGAGGCTTCTGGACCCCACTTAAAATTATCTTTCTTTGTCATTTCCGTCAAAGGTTTGGCCAATTTGCCATAATCCCTGATGAACTTTCTGTAATATCCAGTAAGACCCAAAAATCCACGTACCCGTTTTACATTTTTGGGTTCAGGCCAATCCATTATACATCTAATCTTCTTAGGGTCTACTGACACCCCTGCGCCAGATATTATGTGTCCCAATTAGTCTATTTGTTGGCAACCAAACTTGCACTTAGATTGATTAGCAACAAAACAATTGGACATTAAAACAGCCAGCACTTGCTTTAGATGGTTCTCATGATCAGACATATTCTTACTATAGACTAGGATATCATCAAAGAAAACTAATACGAATTTCCTCAAAAATGGTCTGAAAATGTCATTCATAGTGGTCTGAAATGTTGTTGGGGCATTCATCAACCCAAATGGAATTACTAAGTATTCACAATGTCCATTATGAGTTCTAAAAGCAGTTTTGTGGATGTCCTCATCTGCTACTCTAATTTGTTGATAACCAGATTTTAAATCAATTTTAGAAAAAATTGTGGCTCCAAATAACTCATCAAGCAGTTCTTCTACTATGGGAATAGGGTACTTATCTGGTACTGTAGCCTTGTTGAGAGCTTTATAGTCCACACACATCCTCCAACTTCCATCTTTCTTCTTAACCAAGATAACAGGGCTTGAAAACGCACTCATACTAGGACGAATCACACCCGCTTCCAGTAATTCGGACACTTGCCTTTCAATTTCTTCTTTTTGATGATGTGGGTACCTATATGGCCTCAGATTAACAGGGTTATGATCTGAGAACAACTTGATTTGATGCACTTGAGACCTCTTGGGAGGAAGCCTTATGTATTCTTGGAATATGCTCTGAAATTGACTCAACATAGTTTTCAGCTCTTCTTGATTTTTTTCTGCACCATCTAACTTCTTTTCACCTTTTGACCAACTCCACACTTCACCCCTTCTCTCATGTCTATCTTCCAAGAAATTGTTGAGGAAACCTTGATGTTCTTGTTTCCCTCCCTGCCCTTGTAACATTACTAGCTCATCTTTATGCCAAAATTGCATAGAGAGAGCCTTCCAATCCATCACCACCTTCCCTAGAGTACTCAACCATGAAACTCCCAGCACTACATCCAGCCCCCATAAATCCAAAACCAACGCATCTACCACTATCACCATTGGACCCATATTTATACTAACTCCTTCACACACCCCTTGAGAAAACACCCTATGTCCATCTCCCAACTTAATGCTCTTTTCAGCCATTGGAGTGACTTGCAAGCCTAAAGCAACAGTGATTTAGGAGAAATAAAATTGTGGCTAGCTCCACTATCCACTAAAGCAACCACATCAACATCCCCTAATTTACCTTCAATTTTCATAGTTCGATACTCACTCATGCTTCCCAACACCCCAATGAACTTACACCCCGCTTCCTCTTCGCTCTCAGAATTCTGAGCCTCCATGGATACGATCTCGCCTTCCTCGTTTAGACTCTCGCCGTCTCCCAAAATCAAAACCCTTATTGATCTATTAGGGCATTTTGTGGAGAGTAGGGTGATACTTCCCGCCACACTTGAAACATAACCCTTTAGCTCTTCTATCCTCCATCTCATTACTGTGCACGCTTCGAACCCCTTTCCATCGCTCATAAAAATTAGCGCGACGATCGTTTTCCATTTTCTTTCCTGTTGAATGCAACGATGAGGAGGAATTTTGCATGGAACCCACGAACCCGTTTTTTGAGTCGGGTTGGACCAACCCATATTAGTTGATCGGGTCATATCTTTAGGGTTAGAATTTGACCCATTACAATATTTGGGTGAGGATCCAGCCCAATCCCTTCGGCCCCCAGAATCATAAACAGCCTTCTTCTTCCCATAATGTCGTTCCCCATCGTCATCTTCTTCTTTCAGTTCACCTTCAACATCTTTAGCCATCCTCATCATTTGCATCCTAGTAATAGGATTCAATGTTCGAACTCGCCTTCTGATCTGTGGTTTTAAACCACTCATGAAATAACCCAAATATTGTTCCTCTGGTAATTGACCCATTTGTGACGATAGAAGCTCAAAAGCTTCCACAAACTCCTCCACGTTTCCGGTTTGACGTAGCGTGGACAATTCTTCAAACGGGTTTTCTAAGCGTCGCCCGCCATAGCGCGCAATTAAGGCCTTCTTCAGTTTTTCCCAAGAGAGGTCATCCTCTGTTTCCAGTAACAAGTTAAACCAATGTATTGTTGAACCCTCCATGCTCAAACGAGACAACTTCACACGCATCTCATCCGGAGTGTTTTGCACATCAAAGTAAATCTTCGCGCGCGTAATCCACGCAACAGGGTCCTCACCTTCAAACACCGGAAGCTTCACCTTCTTCCCGGCAAGGCGAGACACGCTCTGTGATGAATGACCAACAGAGGTGTCATCCTCCTGAGTCACTCCCTTCTGACCTATCTGCTTGCTCAATTCAGTTAAAATCATGCTTTGTTGTTGCACCTGTTGAGCGTGCTGTTGCATTTGTAGAGCCAGCCCTTGCAACGTTGTTGTCACACTCTCCATCTGTGTTTCCAAAGCTTCAATTCTGTCACCCATCCTTGTCATGAACAATCTCCGTCACGGGGGCTAGTTCGAATCCGGTAGGTCGGACCAATTGATGGGTTCTTATATGAATATATGAGTGAACAATGAATATATGAATAGAATAGTAAAAGAATGTTGTAATTGTATTATTACGGACGAACAATTACAAAGAAGTAACAGTGATGAAAATAACAAACTGATAGAGAATATCTATCAGCCCCTAAGCACGCAATGCTTCCCTCACCAAGACGGTGATTCTCAAATCAAAAAATAGAATACCTAGATACCTTATTTCCTCCCTATTTTATAGTCATAAACTTAGCTAATTATTCTCTCTCTTCCTTCCCTATTTTATAGTAACAAACTCATTAATTATAGTAACAACTCCTATAATTATTCTCTCTCTCTCTCTCTCTCTCTCTCTCTCTCTCTCTCTCTCTCTCTCTCTTCCCTATTTTATCGTAACAAACTCCTACAATCTATTCCTTTATTCCTTTGCCACGTCTTCTAGTATAAACCCTCCACACTTTTGGCTTAGGCCCAAAGTCAAGCCCAACTTCTTCACCTAAGTCTCTGTCAACATATCACCTAGGACTAGGGATACCATATAGTTACTGGTTAACCCTTGATAAAACAAAGGCTTGACTCCATCAGAAATCTCTAAGGACTTAGGGCTTAGGATGAATGATCAAAGGTTTTCTCACTAAGGACTTAGGGGAATATAATCTAAAGGGCTGGTAGTCGAATGTTATGAGCTTGTTGAAAAAATCAGGATTCAAGGTCGTTATAGGACAAATCATACACTCACCTCTAGCATAGTACTCATATTAGTAAAAAAGCCTTAATTTACATTCTGCTTAATTTTTATAATTGCAAGGATAAACTCCAACCCGAAACTAAACGTTAAGATTTTGTTTAGTTGAACCACACATTAAACTCGATACTTATACGCAATCCTCGAGATCGATATTCAGTAAATTTTTCAACTATTACTACATAAGCAAAATAGTACACTTATTATTTTTCCGATCAAATGCCGTGCACTTCTTACAATTTCTTTATATTTAAGTGCTCATATCCATGCAAGAAACTTGCAGTAGAGTCTCATCTCATCTCATCTCATGCAGCGTCTGACCGAACATATTTTACGCAGGAGCGAGAATGTTATATAATCCGCTTGACATCTTATTGAGAAGGAAAATGGAGGAGCAGGCTGAGTTGCAGCAAGTCCTTGAACTCCAAGAAAGGAAGCGGAATAATCAGCAGCTTCCAGACTTCGGGAATATTCTGATCCACCACCAACGCAGTCTCTCTGTCAGGGCTCCTTTTATTTTTCCTCATCAACGATTGCCCATGTTAACCATGCAGGTCTTTGTCTCGATAACATTCAAGGATTTATTAATGGTTAGTCAATTTACAATAGTCTATCACGTAATTTTAACGAACACAATTACATGCATTTTATTTTGTTAATACTTTTCCATTGCGGGCTACGATGTCAGCCTCACTTCTCCCGATTAAATCGTGATTAAATTAGATCTCATAAATTATTTTTACGGTTAATCTGTGGCTAACTCTATTTACTCATCTAATTTTTTTTCTTCCTAATTGGATTAGATTGGTTCTCCAAAACTATTGTGATGCCATGAAGAAGCTATCTGAAGTTATTTTGGAGTTATATTGGTGATTAGTTTGGGTGTGGATCAGTTGTTTTACAAGAAGTTTTTTGAAGATGCAGAAATAATGATGAAGTGCAACTCTTATCCACCTTGCAGTGTCATCCAAGCTGGAACCCTTGGCACTGGTCCTCATTGTGATCCAAACTCAATCATCATTCTTTTTCAAAACCATGAAGGTCTAGAAGTTTTTGTCGATAACAAATGGCTTGGTGTTTGTCCTCAACCCAATACGTTTGTCATTAACATAGGTGACACTTTTAAGGTATGCATGTTTTTATTGTCCTCAACCCAATACCTGTGTTTATTGAAAATGGTTTAAGGGGCCAGTTAGGAATATTGATGCTCAAAATGGTAAGGCGTAGTTGTTGATCAGTTTGAAGAATAATTGGTGGAAATAGCATTATTAATTTATTATTTTTGAAACCTATGTAGTTGTTGCGCCATAGCATTTTCTTTAATTATAGTTCCCCTATAAATCTTTTGTTGTACTAGAAATAGCTACTGTTTAGAATGTCCATGATATTATTTAGATGTATAAATTTTATTTGTAACATATATATGAATTATATTAAATTTTATTAATTGATTTATGTTAAAATTTTAAGAAATTTAATTAAAAAAATATCGTCCAAAAACTCAGTGATCTTTAAAATCACGTCCCTGGTCTTTCCATCCACCAATCCAAAATAAGCTTTACACTTTGTCGGGTTCACCTTTAATCTAGTGGAAGCCAAGAACCTCTGAAAACAGCCATAAGCAACTCAATGGATGTCTTGTCTCCTCTTGAAAAAAACAAGAGATCATCAGCAAAGCATAAACTAATGATATAAAATCTCTCGCATTTAGAATGGAAGTTGAAGTCTGGAGTTAGTCTCAGCTTATCCAAACATCTTTGTAAGTACTTTATAACATTAATGAAAAGCAAGGGTGAGATGGGTCACCCTGTTTCAACCCTCTGAACTCTCATACTGTTAATATAGTTCTCATTGATACATAAATAGGATGAATTGAGACATTATTTTGTAAATACGTGATTATCCTGACTGTATTGACTTTTTTTTTTCTTTCCAATTTTCTCTAAAGAACAAAAGAAACATCTTCTTCTTTCTTTAATAATTGAAGATCCTGAACGGATTTCTTAGTAGAATTCAAATCCACATGAAATTTGGACTAGACAATGTCACCGCTAACATTATCCACCTTCGAAACTGATTAGGAATGCCCACTTCTCTCAAAATACCTTCCAAAGCACTCTAGTCAACCATATCATACGCCTTTCAAATATCTAATTGGAGCATACATTTGGAGGTGTTACCTTTTCTATTATAGCCATTGATCATCTTGTAAGTTTACAGTATATCGGAACCGATTAGAAATTAATTTTTTTTTTTATAACTTTTTTACTTACGAAAAAAGTGGACTTTTTGGATTAATTTTTTTTTTTGAAAAAAAAACTCTTTTTAAAAAATAAAAATTTCAATTTTTTTCGAAAAAAATAAAAAAATTCGGAAATACAATAAAAAACGATTTTCACTTAAAATAAAATAGTCATTTTTTATTTTTAAAAAATTGATTTCTTTTTTGTTTTTGGTAAAAGATATTAAAATATTTTGTTTTAAATTAAATAAATTTGAAGCCCTTTACTTATGCCCCTAAATAAATAAATAAATATAGGGGATTTGAAAATACAAGATTAAAAAATATTCATTTAATTATGAATTAAAAAAAGAAGTCAAATAAAAAACTTAATTATTAGAATTATGTCGTATAAAACTTTTAAGGAGTATTATTTGAATATTTAATATTTAATATTATATCTGATATCGTATATCAGTCGTATATTAATGTCATTATCTTTTTCTAATTTTTGTATTTTATATATTTATATAAATTTTAATAATAAACTATTACACTTAAAAATTAAGTATCAAAATATCATTTTTCAAAACTTTTTTTGACACCTCTGCACAAAAATTAGGGACAAAATTTTAAAGTTTTAGTTTTATAGAAAAATCATAACTACAACTACAAGCAACTACAAGCACCTGAAGTGGTGATCGTGGTCTTCAACCTTATATTTATTTCTGTTTCAATATGAACTAATGCGTTATTCAATTGAGTTCGGATAATTTATAAAAAAAATTAATTTAATTTAATGTAATGTAATTTGAATTTATTTTTGAATATTTTCTTTATAATTATAAATTTAATATGAATTATATAAAAAAATATAAAAAAATAAATCAAACTAATAAGTATTATTAAAATGATAAATTGATAAAACGTATCATACTTATAATAAAAAAATAACACATCATCACATACATACATCCAGAAGAAACACATTACTTAGCAGTAGTAACAAAATGAGTTGATCCAGAAGAACCGATTCAATTTTTGAGAAAGGGCATTCTTGACCAAAAGTGGAAAACAAATATTATATTGAGGACTAGAGGAGTATTTGATAGGCTCATTGAGCGGGTTATAGATGAGTGAGTTCTCTCATATTAACACTCTCATATTAACACTCCCCCTCAAGTGTGAGTCACAATGCTATAAACTTGTACCACCCGCTCGATACAAGTAAGTCGGTACCATTATAGGGGCAATACCACTGTAGAGACAATTCCGAGGAGAGAGCATTTTACTTAGGACACACCTTTATGAGAGACACACCACTTTTCCATCTAAAACCTTAAGGTTATAGATGAGTGAGTTCTCTCATATATAAGTACTCAATCTTCCTTTTTATAATCAATGTGAGACTTTTTCCTCACACTTGATTCTCAACATTTTCATCAACAAAATCATGGTGGCTACAAAACCGTTGAAGAACTTTGGGATGGGGAAATTTAAGCAGTCAGCTCCATAGGATATTTGGCCAGTAAATGGAATGACAGACTGCCTTTTTTTTGTGTTATTCTCTGCAAAATAAATTTCACACTCCATCGTACTAATAAATTTGTCATCATCTATTCTTGTTGTGAGACAATAATCTTTGCTATTTATAATTAAATTTATAAAAAATTATGTTACAATTATTTTTCATGGTTCTTTCTACAATTTGATCTATTTAATGTGCTCTTATATTCTGTATTTTTCTTTTTATAATTTTGTTTCAGTTTTAAAAAAAATAGATTTTTTTTGTATTTTTAAAAATAGATTTTTCAAAACCATTTTTTAAAATATTAAAAAAAATTATATTTATTTTTTTAAATTGAAACAATAATTTTGATATCCTATAACATAAATATATATTATTAAAGACCAACACAGTTAAAATCACAATTTTTTCAAAAAATTATATTTTAAAAATAATTTTTATAAAAATTTATATGAAATAACTTTAAAATTAAGTGATTTTTTGAAATTTTAACATTTATTTTTTTTAATAAGAAGATGAAATATCTAACTAATCATTCTGAAATTTCAATTGAAACTTTTATATTCTTTATAAATTTTTACATAAAATTATATAATATTATAAAAAACATTTTTAAAAAAAACTAAAACAAACCGGTTTTCAAATTGTCTTTGTTATAATCCTAATTATGCACATATATTGAAACTGTCTTTATTATAAACCTTCTCTTTTAAAATAAAACACAGACTGGTCTGAGTTTAAATAAGTTAGACCATATATTTTTATCAGTGAGTCTCACTTATTCTTGGAGATTAAGAAAATTCCAAAATATACTAAATAGAAAGACTAGAAAAATAATTTAAAAATAGAAAATCTAATCACTTTTTTAATCAAAATAAATAATTAAAAAATATACTTAAATAAAAATATATTGTAGTTTTACTTTTAGTTTTGGAACATTCATATAATTTATATTGAAAGTCATTAATAATTTAGATGTATTGTGGAAATTTTTGGAATCGTTTTATTGAAAATAATTTATTGAAAAAGTACATTTGAAAATCTGGAAAAACAAAGTTTCGAAGAGGAAACCAATTATTCAGTTTGGGGAAATCGATTACCCTCTTTTGGAAAATCAACATTCACTCCCGTGTTTTTGTTTTTTGAACTTGTTTTTTTGGGTCTGTTTTGGTTCCAAAGTATATGTGTATCCTATAAATACTCCCTCATGTAATGTTTGTTAATTAATATCATTTTTTACTATTCTCTCTCTCTCTCTCTCTCTCTCTCTCTCTCTCTCTCTCTCTCTCTCTCTCTCTCTCTCTCTCTCTCTCTCTCTCTCTCTCTCTCTCTCTCTCTCTCTCTCTCTCTCTCTCTCAATATCTCTAAATTCACTTCATCTTCTCCAATTAACCACATTTCACTATTGATTCACCACTCAAGCTTTGTGCTTGTTTCAATATTTGACATCAAGAGCCTTGATTCTGATCTATTAATCTGCTGCAAAGATGACTATCATTTTCAATGATCGAATCCCTATCAATCTTCCAACCCTTGATTAAAAAAACTATGATAAATGGTGCAAACAAATGAAAGTTTTATTTGGGTATCAAGACGTTCTTGAAGTGGTTAACAATGGTGTTACACCACTTGGGACAGAAGCTACAGATGCTCAGAAGGTTGAATTCACAGAAGAGAAGAAAGACTACAAGACACTCTTCTTGATACATTCTTGTGTCGACAATGACAACTTCGAAAAGGTTGGCGATTGCAATTCGACGAAGCAAGCATGAGAGATCTTGAAGAAAGCTTATGAAGGGACTGATAAAGCAAATGTGGTGAGGTTACAAACTCACAATCGACAATTTGAACTAGTCTGAATGGAATATATGAGTCAATCAACGATTATGTAACACATATTACGCTTTTGGTGAATCAAATGAAATCTTGTGGTGAAACTGTTTTGAAGTAGAATGTTGTATCAAAGATCTTGCATTCTTTAACATCAAGATCCGACAACATTGTAGTTGCAATCGAAGAATCAAAAGACCTTCCAACATTGAGCAAGGAGAAGCTTGAAAGCTCGCTTGAGGCTCATAAACAAAGGATGGACGAAAGGGGAAATGACAAAGCTAAAGCGGAGATTGTGTTGTAAGCACAGTTCAATGAGAAGAGTAAAAGATCGAAAGGGAAGATAAATTTCCATAATTTTGGTGGAAAAGATCCACAAAATTTGAAGACTTCAATGGGGCAAAAAGGTAAGAGTAGCTCCAAAGGTAGTGGTCAAGGCAACTACACCAAGAAGTTTGGCAAGAGTAATGTGAAGTGTTACAATTGTCATAAACTTGATCAATTACAAAGGAATGAATGTGAAATCAAGGGAAAATAAAAGCGATGGGGCTAAGATTGCCCGACAAGAGGTGGATGATGATAACACACATCTGATCATGATCACATAGGATAATTATGGCAGGAATAAGCTGTTGGACAGCAGCTAAAAGTTGTTGGACATTGGTGGCAACAACTCGAAAAATGCTGCAGAAACACATTCTGAGCAAAACATAATGGTAACGGTTCGAGATGGAGTCCAAGGAAGTGATGAGGGGTACTTGGATTCTGGTTCTTTGACTCATATGATGGGTAGAAAGGATTGGTTTATCAAAATTAACCAAGCCACAATGAATAAGGTGAAATTTGTGGATGACACCACTTTAGCGACCGACGGAGTCAGTGATGTTTTGATCAAGAGAAAGTATGAAAGTCATTCCTTGATCAAAGATGTGTTTTACATTCCTGGAATTAAATGTAATATCTCGAGTATACTACAAGAAAATTAGTGCTTAACGACACAAAAATTGCGACAGTTATGTGATAACTGTCGTAATTGACATATAGAGACAGTGTTTACGACAGTTGACACCAACCGTCCCTAATATTTATTTTGCGACGGTATATTTAACCATCATAATATTATTATTACGACGGTAAAACAACCGTCGGCCCCCATTTAACACTTTTAACATTGATTTTTCACCAACAACTAGTCACGACGGTAAAATTAACCGTCCTAAAAGGCATATCACGACGGTAAAGCACCTGTCGCACCCTTAAACCTTTCACGACGGTAAAATTATCCGTCCTAAAATTCATTTCACGACGGTAAAACAACCGTCGCACCCAAAACCTTTAAAAATCTCTTGCTAACTTATATATTTTATCTAATTATAATTGTTATGTATATCTAAGTTCTCTCTTGTTAAGGTTAAGTTTATGCATTATTATATATTCTATGAATTTGATACGACAATGGTGTTATGTTCAATTTAATCAATCAAATAAATTTAATCTTTCATCTTTTTCTCAATGCTTGTTATATTTGTATTATGCTTGAGGAGGATCTATGAGATGTCGAGACGGTCTGATAGGACTAGACCAAGGGTAACTTATGGTTATGCCTCGAAAGACATGACTTTTATAACATGATATGTGGATTTAATTGATGTTGAAAAATGATTTTAAGTTTATACCTAAATAATCATTTATCATGAGCTAAAGTATATACATAGAGCTTGACATAATATTCACATATATAGTTGAAACACAATGTTATTGTTAAATTTATACCTAATCCTAACTAAACACAAATTGAGTTGCACATTTCCTCTGAAGTTAGAATTTTGATAAACCCATCTCGCAGCCATTACAAATCGTGTATTGAAGTGAAGAATTCTTCCTCAGCGAATGAAGAAAGCCGTTACTGATAACCCTAAAAAGCTCGCAAACTTGATCGATCTCGTTAACCTTCCTCCCACTCTCAGAGACTTCGTCGGTCAATCTCAGACTTCTCGATTAACCTGTTTCATGCGTGTTTGGTCCTACGTCAAAACCAATAATCTTCAGGTTCTGCTTTGTTTTTTCAACTCATGAAAATTGATTCACATCAAAGTAATTGTTGTTATTGTTCTGTTTTCAGGATTGGAGAATTTAAACTTTGAATCAGTGATTAGAATTGGTTGTTTCCTTGCTTGTGCAGGATCCAAATAACAAGAACATGGTAAACTGTGATGAAAAGTTAAAAGGTATTTTACTCGGGAAACCTCGGGTTGAGTTAGCAGAACTTCCAGCACTTATCAAGCTACATTTTCTGAAAGAGCCCAAGTGATGATGTGTGCGATACGAATCAAGATGCATACCCTTCCTCAAGATGAGTCTCTCAATTGTTTTTCACTTTTCTTTACCCCCATAGATTCAGCAACAACATTAGTATAGAAAGGAACCTAGCAGTTGAAACACCAAATTGGCAGTTTTCTTTGTTGTGTATGAATAATGTATTAGATTAATCTTATCACATGTGATCCAATTTAAAAATCTCCTGTTTTGCTGCATGCTTTTGCAACTATATAAGTTGTTTTAAAGAAATTTTTTTGCCGGGGTTGTGATTTGTTATGCATAAATTTGTGTATATTATTATGATTTATACCGAGTCATTTTGTTTTTTCCTTAGGATTTGGAACTTCTGTAGCGGCTGCAGAACTATTGCATCCAAAGCCTCTGCAGTCGACACAAATGAATTAGATAATCCCCATACCCTCTCACATCTCCGTATGCATACCGTTACTCTTTATCGAGAATCATCTTGAACTTGCAAGTTATGATTTCTCCCAAACTCGTTACCATAAGTAGATTGTATGCATTGCAATCGGTTTAGTTAAAATTGATTGCTTAATGTTGCTCCCAAAAACATGAAATTTCATAGTCGAAGTACCTGGCACTCTTTGTTTACTAGGAATCAAACCTTCCTCATTTGTAAGAAATCTCTTTTGAACTCTTTAAATGATGTAGTTGAAGGTACTCTTGCTAACTTTTGAGTGGAACAAAGGGATACCTATAGACTTTCCTTGCTAACTTTTGAAGATTAACTTTCTGGCCAGCTTGTTCACATCACATAAAAAGTTTTCATGTGAAGCTGCGGTTGCATGGGAAGCTGGGAAGCCACTGGTGATTGAAGAAGTAGAGGTGGCGCCACTGCAGGCCGGTGAAGTTCGTCTCAAGATACTCTTCACCTCCCTTTGTCACACTGATGTTTACTTTTGGGAAGCTAAGGTAGATTATAAAGAAAATAGTGTGTTTTGTTTCTGTATGTTGTTATGAATCGCAATAGCTTAACATGGTTTTCTCTTTTTTGCCACTGTTTCAGGGTCAGACTCCATTGTTTCCTCGTATTTTTGGTCATGAAGCTGGAGGGTATATGCTTCTCTTCTGATAAAATGTCTTGATTATTTAGTGTATCAGTAATTTAGTATGTAATGTGAATGAATGATGTTTATCAGGATCGTGGAGAGCGTAGGTGAAGGTGTGACTCATCTGAAACCAGGGGATAAAGCCCTGCCTGTATTCACAGGGGAGTGTGGTGAATGTCCACATTGTAAGTCAAAGGAGAGCAACATGTGTGATCTTCTTAGGATCAACACTGACAGAGGTGTCATGCTCAATGATAACAAGTCTAGATTCTCTATCAATGGAGAGCCCATAAACCATTTCGTGGGCACCTCTACATTGAGTGAGTACACAGTGGTTCATGCTGGATGTGTTGCAAAGATCAATCCTGAAGCACCACTTGACAAAGTTTGTATTCTCAGTTGTGGAATATGCACAGGTATATATATACAAGATCCCTAGCTTCAGATATTTATATATTACCAGGCTTGGTCTGTGATTTCCTAATTCAATTTGCATTGATGCTTATAGGTCTTGGTGCTACTGTGAATGTTGCAAAACCAAAGCCAGGTTCTTCAGTTGCTATCTTTGGGCTTGGAGCTGTTGGCCTTGCTGTATGTTATTACTCTTATATCTTTGTCTGCATGTGTGTGTTGCATTGCAGCTATGATTGGAAATGAAATGAGACAATATTAATTTTTGCTCTTCTTTTTTAACCATAATGTAGGCTGCTGAAGGTGCAAGGATCTCTGGTGCATCAAGAATCATTGGAGTTGATTTAGTTTCCAGCCGATTTGAATTAGGTACAACACTTTCTGTGTTCCATCTAATGATTTAAGATTTTGGTCAACAACATAAATTCAAGGACTAACTTTAGTAATAATCAATCTTGTTCACAGCTAAGAAGTTTGGAGTGAATGAGTTCGTGAACCCGAAAGTAGATTAACTTTTGAAGATTAATTGCATCATGTGATGGCAAGTATTTGTGGCATACGTAAATATTGGATGCTACTATCTAATCGGCACTTGGAATTTTATAAAAGTGCACTTCCTCAACCTTTGACTTCGATTCAGCGTCTTTATATTAGTCGGCTAGTTGAGAAATATGGAGCTGATTTTCAGGTTTGATCTGTTGTCATGTTAATTTCAATTGAAGATATATTAACATTGTAAAGTGAAAATGTTGCTGTTAGGAGGCTGTTTAATGTTTTGTTTTTATTATGGCAGAGAATGATGATGGATATAAAGCTAAATCCTATGCAGCATTCTGTTGCAACTTTAGAGAAATTGTGTATGAGCTATTACATTTACAAGAACAAGAATCCTCTTATTGTTGGAAGATGAAGTACTTTGCATATGAACAAGTGTAGTGCTGTCGAAGATTACAAACTTCCGGTTGTGAGTTGTGATGGTTGATCCATGAATGGGCAAAATGTTGTTACAATGAAGATTTTGGTTGTTTTGACACTTTGGATGTTGCTCGGGTAATATTGTTATAAAATTTTGTTGATGCTTTTTAATTTTGTATGGATTTTAAGGAAAGTTCGATGATGCTTTGCAGAAGTATAAGTTGGTAGGTTGACTTTTCAGATTGCTTAACTGTCTCCTCCACACCTTTCATTGTTGTTTATCTCTATTTTGAGACTATAGGAAATTATCACTATAAGTCTATATCACCTTGTTTTAATTTTTACATTTTAGGCCAAGGAAAACATCAAAGAGATTCCATCTTTTCAAAGTAGAAAACTTCTTTTGGCATGCTCACTTAACTTGATGGCCTGCTACTTGAAGACAAGGCAGTATGATGAATGCATAAAAGAAGGTTCTGAGGTATTCATAATTCATTTCATTTACCATTGCAGTGGGATGTTAAGTTGTAAATTTTAATAGTCATGTGCAACATAAATTGATGGGTAATGATTATAACTTAAGAGCTAAATGTCAAACTGTATCACTAGCCTTTTTAAAACAAATGCAACACAAAATAAAATTGTGTCATTTTAATAAAATGTAAATGGTAATAGAATTTTATATGTACTTGTGAAAGAATTTCAGCAAAAAGTAAGGGACAAACACAACATAGGACCTTTTAAATATTTTGGAGTTTGGTATACTACAAAAAGTTGGAAGCTGATTCACGTTCTCAATTTAAAGTTTATTTCTTTTCAAATTTCTTATATTAACTTGGACATACTGTAATGATACTGTTTGTCTTTTCTTTTTTAAATTAGTGTCTAGAAATTTATTTTGACAGTGGGCATGTCAATTACGAATTATATGATTTTGTTCATCTGATATTTCTACACTGATGGATGTTCTCAGTTTGTAATTTTGAAAAGTAATGCTTGTAATTTGCAGGCATATGCTGCTGCCGTACAGTGAATCAAAACTATGCAAATATTCTTTTGATGCTTTTACGTCTCCGTCAGGCTTGTGATCACCCACTTCTTGTTAAAGAATACAATTCTGATCCTGTTGGAAAAGATTCTGTTGAAATGGCAAAAAGGCTTCCAAAAGAGATGCTGATAAATCTGTTTAATAGTTTGGAAACAACTGCCGCTATATGTTTTGTCTGCAATGTAAGTTAATTCTGATTTGATAATTTCATTATTTGTTTCTTTGTTGCAATTATTCCTTCTAAGAGCGTCATCTGATATAGATCATTTTGATCGTATCTTACCAGTCTTTCTCTTCCTATGGTACATGTTTTGTTTATATGTTTAATAAATAACATTAGTAGGAACACTTCTCTATGGTTTGAAATATGATGAAGTTTGTGAATAAATAACATTAGTAGGAACAGTTAATAATTGGGAATATGGCCTCAATACAAAGAACTAGCTTTCTTGTTATTTTCTTTTCTTCTGATACATGATATAGTAGTACATGATAAGCTTGGTAGACTCTGCTGTTAGTAATTGGTTTAATCTATTTAATGACTCAGTTATTTATTTTGCCTTGCCTGTGTTAAATACTTGAGTAGAGGCCAGAGAATAAGCTTGGAGATGATGAAACGTGGGATAGGGCTGAAAGTGCTCTCAAGGAGGCTTTGGATGAGTTTGGCAAGCCATGGCAGGTATATGCTTTTCATGTTTTGAATTCAATTATATGTTTCTTGATACTATTTTTTATATTCTCATACATTCTTTTATTTTTTGTATATCTGTTTTATTATTTTCAATGTAATGCATCATTTGTTAACTTCAATTATGTGCTTATAATCCAAATAAAACTCTGCAGTTGAATGAAGGGGATGGTGCATTCTATGGACCAAAGATAGATATCAGTGTATCTGATGCATTGAGTAGGAAATTCCAGTGTGCAACTCTACAGGTTTACACTCTTTGGCTTGACTTGCATTCACATGGTTCAGTTGTTAATTATTTTTACTGATAATTGGATAAATTGGCTCCTTGCAGCTTGACTTCCAGCTTCCTGATCGTTTTAAGTTGGAATTCTCAGCTGAGGATGAAGCCAAAATTGAGAGGCCTGTTATGATACACAGAGCCATTCTAGGATCAGTTGAACGCATGTTTGCCATACTTTTAGAGCACTACAAGGGTAAATGGCCCTTCTAGCCCAGTCCTCGTCAAGCAATTTTGTGCCCTGTTTCTGAGAAATCACAAGCTTATGCTCTGAAGGTACACATCTCTGTTTCCTAACTTTAGTCTGTCTATATTTATCGAAGTCATATGATAACAGTTAGGATGGTGTGATGATGTGTACAATTGCATCAAATCCTTGAACCAATTTGTTTATTTTGAGTCGCAACAAGCCTTTTTAGATATACTTTTTATGTGGTAGCTTCTTCATGAAGTTTGAGCAATCTTCCTTGAATAGTTCTATTACCTAACTTTGTTATTGTTCTAATTCTATTTTAGGAGTATTATTTTAAAGATAATTATTTTAATACCTTTTTTTAGGGATTGGAATCACCCGCTGATGGTAGACGTTCATCTGAGTCTAGCTACCGTATTGGAGATAATGGAACTTCAGGGGGGACAAATTAGACTTTGCTATGATCGAGATAATTAGATTGTGAACTTTCTCATGTATTTTTGGCATAATGATACTTATTATTATAAAATTAGAAATTGATATATTTTGGGTTTTTTGTACTACTTGACATGATTATGGAACTCGCATTTTACATGATTATGGAACACACATTTTTTTGGATATTATAATGCTTATTTGATGTTAAATATTTTTTATTGAAATTATTTTTACTATATTACAAAGTGATAGAAAATAAAACAAAAAATAATACTATAAATAAATATATTAAAGAAGAAATAATTTAAAGAAAAAAAAAACAAAAAAAAACTATATTTAAATTTTTTTACATAGATAATAATTTAAATAAAAAATATATATAATAGAAAAATAAAAAAAAATCAAGACATAAACAAAAGTCATGGCGACAGTACCGAACCGTCGTAATCAACAATTAAAAATAATCAACAAAAGTCATGACGGTATCGAACCGTCGCCATAAACAATTTAATCAATTTCAAAAGATATTCACGACAGTATCGAACCGTCGCCATCAATAATTAAAATAAACTCAAAAGATAGTCACGACGGTATCAACCTGTCGTAAACTTGAACGACAGTTTTTGTAACCGTCGTGAAATAGGTTGGGGACACACACTTCTGCGACGGTAAAGCAACCGTCGTGGAAAGCAAATTGCGACGGTTTTAATCGTCGTAATCTACAAAAATACCTGTCGCAATCTGCCAATTTTCTTGTAGTGATTGTCCAATTACTTGAGAAGAATTACATGATTCACATGGAAAATAAGATTTTGCGCGTTTTGAACTGAAACGAGGTTTTAGTCCTTAAAGCACCCATGGCTACCAATCAGAATTTTAAGATAGAGTTGAAAGTGATGGAGCACAGGTGTCTTGCTACAGCGACAAATCGTGATGAGTGGTTGTAGCACTATTGTCTTGGACATCTAAAATTTTCGAGACCTCGACGCGTTACAAAGGAATGGTATGGTGACCGGGTTGCTGAAAATCAACGTTCCAACTGAGACACGTGAAAAGTGTGTTCAAGGAAAGCAACACAAGAGCAGTTTCAGCAAGGATGCAGGTCATAGGAACAAACATCACCTTGAGGTGGTGTACTTTGACGTGTGTGGTCCAATACAAGTCGACTCGTATGGTGACAATATCTGTTTTATCGCATTTGTCGATGACTTTAGTAGGATAATATAGACATACCTAATCAAAAGGAAGGATGAGGTATTTGATGTTTTTAAGAAGTTCAAGTCCATGGTTGAGCGGCAAAGTGATCACAAAATTAAATTTCTCAAAACGGATGGTGGAGGTGAGTTTACCTAGAATGAGTTTGGGAATTATTGTGACGAGGAAGGTATAGTGCGTGAGATTGTGCCACCCTATACGCCTCAGCAAAATGGTGTTGCCAAGAAGAAAAATTGTTCAATAATGAACATGGTTCGTAGCATGTTAAAGGGAAAAAGTTTACCGAAGGAACTATGGGAAGAAATCATTTCTACAGCTGCCTATTTCTTGAATAGGTGCCCTACAAAGAAGCTGGACAAGGTGACTCCAAAAGAGATATGGTCTGGACTTAAACCAAGTTTAAGCCATTTGAGAGTTTTCGATTCAGTAGCATTTCGACATATTTCGGGTCAGCTTCGAAAGAAGTTGGATGACAAAGGAGAGATGATGTTGCTTGTTGATTATCATCCTATCAGAGGTTACAAATTATTTGATGTAAGTAGTAAGAAGATTGCAATAAGTTGAGATGTGGTGGTGGATGAGGTAAGGCTTTTGACAGCAGGAAAATGATCACGACAGGTGTGGAAATCAATTTCCTGGATGAGGAAAATCGATTTCCGTCACGATTTTTGCATCCTCAGGCTCCTGGGACTATTTTGTCTTAAGAGGAAATCATTTCCCCACTTTCTAGAAATTGATTTCCATATGAAAATGCATAAAATCAGATTCTGCAGGTTCTGGACAGCAACCAATTTTAGCCGAAAACAGAGAAAATAATAGGCGACCAACTAAGCAGGGGGGACTGCCTTAGAGGCTCCAAGATTGCAAAGTATTCCATGATAATGAGATCAATGATGATGGTGATCTCATTCACTTTGCACTTATGACCGAACCCGAGCCTGTTAGCATAGTAGATGCATTAAGCGATTCCAAGTGGGTCTGTCGATGAAAGAGGAGCTGAAATTGATTGAGAAAAATAATAATTGGGAGTTGGTTGATCTACCAGAACGAAAGAAGTCAATATGAGTGAGATCGGTCTATAAAATGAAGGCAAATCTAAAAGGAGAAATTGTCAAGCATAAGGCTCAACTAATTGCGAAAGGATTTTTGCAAAGAAAAGTGTTATGTGACGGTAAAAAGTTGAGACTAAGTCATTAATTGACTTAACTCACAAAGTGAAAGTCACTACCGCACTTTATTGTTTCCAAAGAGAAATGGAAAAAGAGCAAATAAAATCCAAAATAAAATAAAATAGAGATCAAGGTACAAGGGTCGATTATGCAAAGGGAAGATATTAACATCTTAAACATCTACGGTACTCCGCAAGATCCACTATGTTTATTCTAATAAAAAAATGTGTTTTCTAAAGCTTAAACTTGCTAAAGGAAATGTATGAATGAATTATTAAAGAATAATTTTTTTTATTATTACGCTCGTCTCGATTTTACAACCTCGTGCCTACGTATCTCAAAAGAATCAGAGCGTCGTAGTTCTTCTCAAAAAAAAAACTTTGTGTTGGTTGATTTTAATGAAGAGACAAGTCGTTATTTTTAGGAGAGAAATCTCAACTAATCACCCACAAGGTATAAGAAAGAGGGACAATACACCAACATGAGGGAGAGTTTGGACACATCTCTAGTACTCAAGTGAAAAAGTCGACATCTTTACAATCATGGAGATAGAGAAATGACATTTCGATTATAAGCGACTCATGTCTAATCTTTGAAAAAATCTCAATGGAGAAAAGGTGCACGATGACACAAAAAGTTTTTGAATGGGTTGAAGTATTTTGTTAGCTTGAAACAAAAATTTGATGATTTGAACCACATTAAAGACTATGACATGAGAGACTTTGGATAGTCGAGTCAGACGCCCCGTATCCAATGTAACTCCACATGTACTTAAGGCTCGTGACACATGTTTTGCCTTTTTATTGTTAAGTGTTTTTGGCATTTTGATTAAGAAAAAGAAGTTTGAGAAAAAGAAGTCGCTTGACAAAGTCAAGGTTTATTATGAAAGCGGTTCGAGTTTGAAAAACAAGAAGGTTTTGAAAAATATGAGAAGGTTTTGAAAATTGAAGAATGAGAAACAAGTGAAGAGACTATCCTATGTACAAGAAAGTAAAAGATAGGTAAGGAAGGTTTGACCAAACAAGAAGCCGACACTTGACATAATAAAATCAACAGAATTCTCATCCTTTGAGTTAAAGCCACAATCAAAGAATAAGTCAATAATATACAAAGCATCAGGTGAAAATAAATCACAAACAGAAAGTGCATCAGATAAACCCAAGGTATCAGACAAAACTTAAAGCATCAAATGATCATCATAAAATCGGATAAGAATTCCTGCATTAGATAAAACTCCAAACAAACAGACAAAACCAGAATAATAGAGAAATAAATCCAAATGTCCTATGAAACAAAAACTCAAGTCAAAGTGGATTAAAACCATGTATCAGAGCTAATCATATGAAACATGAAATACGCGTTTAATTAATTAAATAAAAGTTGATTAAATTGATTAATTAAGTTAAGAAAATTTAATTAGCAAAACTAATTATTTTTTCATAACAAAATAAACTAATTAAAATTGACTTTCAATTAATTAACTAAAAGCAATAAAGTGGTGCTAAGAGGAAGTGGGCACTTGAGCCATTTTGAGATCCTTCACAAAACATGAAGATGTTAGTAACACAAGAGGGATTAAAATGAACCAAATGAAGCTTGATTTTAATTTTCATGTATAATTGAATATTTTTCACACTCAAAGAAACATGCATGCATGAATGAAGAAGTGAAGCAAGACATGAATCAAATCGGTAATTAACAATCAAGTGTGAACCAACAAAGTAAGTGGTAAGAGATGAATTGCAACCATAAATCTTATGAAAGTTTCTAAACACATTTCAATTGAGGGACAAAACTTCAACTCATGAAAGAACAAAGATCTAATCATCACAAATATCAAGTAAACAAAGATTGAGTGATTTTCAAGAAAGGAGAAAAAATTAGAATTCATGAGGCAAAACATGCTAAAATGGCTTTCCACATCTTCAAAATAGTCATTTAATTCCTCTAAACCAACAACATATGGTATGAACTCAAATTGACATTCAAAATGTATTCAAGACACGAGAAAACAAGATTGAAACAAGCTTTTATCATGCGAAACAAAACCGGACAATGACTACGCATATGAAACAAGGCTCAGAAAATTCATCTCAAACACATTTAGCACAAATGGAAACAACAAAGTAATTTCATGGTTGAATTTCTCATTCAAAATCAATACAACTAGCATCCTAATGTCATTAAAATCAAGTTAAACTAATACTAATTTAAGTTACTACTCAATTCCACTTCAAACATGAAAAGATCAAGTTCAAAACAAGTCTAAGTCATTCAGATCAACATCCGGGCAACAACAACACATATGCAATTAGGCTCACTAAATCCAATTCAAACAAGCTCAAAACACATGGAAATAGAACAAAGTCACAACCAACTTTCTTGCTTCAAAATCATGTCATCAATAATCCTTCACATAGCATGGTATCATTACCCAAACTCATAACATTATCAACTTCACAAACCATGATTCAATTTTAACACAACTAGAAAGCTATTGACATCAAAGTAATTTAGCTCATAATATCATCAACACTTCAACATTTAGCTCGACATAAACAATACCATAACAACAATCACAACTTCATCATCACTTTCACACCAACAACCATAATCATCAATTTAAAATCTCAATCAAAATCAAACAAGTAACATGGTCATCCTTAGAAACTCACAAACATGACAATTAAAATCAACAAGATGACATTTCAACATTTCCCAAACTAATCACAACCACAAACTCATCACTTAATTCAAAAATGTCATCAAAGTTTCAATCAATATCAAAGCTCTAATTTCAAACAAAAATCACCATCACTTTCAACACTAATTTCAACAACAATATCATCATTAATCAATTTCAATTTGTTATAACAAGACAATGTTATCACCAACAATTATCCATAAAAATGTCATTACCATCATCTTCAACAATTAAACTAACAATACCATTATCAATTTAACACAACAAAAATCCAGAAATTAATTAAATCAAATTAATGACATTGGAATATTACCACTCAAAAGAGAAAATGGGATGTTGTATTGTTGCTTTGACAGAGGGAGTACACTGTGTTGTGACAGCGAGGGTGTGCCGCGGTTGGAATTGAAGAAGTGTGAGGCCGGTTGCTGGCGGAAGGAGCAGGTTACGGAGACAGAGGAAGTTCTGAAATGGGAGTCTGTGACAGGAGGGAGTAGCCTTGTTCTGGCCGGAGAGGGAGTATGAGCGGAGAATCAGCTGGGCGTGTTCGGAAGGAAGAAGAACGGAAGGGTGCTGGGGAACGGTCAGAGCGGAAGGGAGTTTGCTGGAAGTTGGTGTGTGGACCGGTGTGGTTCGGAAATGGACCGCGAGCTGAGAGGTCAGAGGAACGGTTGAGGATGATGAGTTAGGGGTGGAAGTTATGGGTTGTTTCGGTGAGTTACTGTGAGTTGATTCAACGAAATGGAGAAGGAACAATTCAACTGGGCTCTGTTTGGATATCCTCTTTTTTATGCCTTATTGTCAATGTCAATTTTGATTTTTCCAAACAACTCTTATCTCTCTCCTCGTTTCTCTTTCCTTATTTACCACTTACTCCCTCAAACTCTATTATATAACAAAACTAATAAGTTTAGAAATTCTCAAAAAATATTTAAAATACCTTTTTGTACTGGACTGGGCCCACCTTGGCCTAAAGTACAAATAAAGGCCCAGATCCAAGCGGCTTTTCGGAGGGACGCCCACAATCAGTATATCACTAAAATGTGCCCGACCACAAACTATATTTGATACGTCCGCCGTCGCCCGCGACGAGCAGCCTCCCGACCAGAGGAACTCGAGCTCGAGCACTCTCCCCGTAGGGCAGATTCTGTCCACTATAACCGTTACGGAATCTTCAAAGCTCCGGAAAGACCGCGTCCTCGTCCTTCCTCATTCTTCGCAGAGCATCACCAGGAAGGGGACCACGTGCGGGTCCCCACTATGCACGTAGAACCTGGCAGTTCCTTTATTGGGTCAGTTCTGGTCAGCTCAATGAGGGGACCTTGGCCCAGCGCTTGGGGCTATAAATACCCTCTGTTCCAAGAGGGTCAGGTATTCATCTATTACACGCCTATTCACTTTTTGCCTGCCCATTCTGTCTCTCATTTTAGCATCGGAGTGTCTTGTAGATACCCCCCCCCCCCCCATCTCACTCAAATCCAGTTCGAGCCAGCTGTGACAGTCCAAGTCTGATCCGGTAAGATCAGTGACGCCGTCTGTGGGAAACTAGCTTCCCCGTCTTACAAACTCTCAAAGACCAAAACTAAAAACCATCTTCCACCGTCTTGGCTGACCAGACTCGGGAAGACCAGAACATCTGTGTCGTCGATGCCAACAACAACCTCGCGGACAAGAATGGAATTCCCGACAACACCGGCAACCCCGACCATAATACACTCCTCGGGGGCGTCATCCCCGGGCCCTCAGGCCACCGCGACGGAGCCACGGCCTCATCTTCTTCAGTCCCCCCTCCATTCGAAGAAGACAATATGGCTCCCCCAAACTATCTAGCCGCCCAATTCCAGGAGGTCCCTGTCCCCGCTGGGGCAGATGCCACGACCAGAGTACTGTTCGCAGCAATCAATCAAACCAACTACCTCATCTTTGCCCAGGGGGAAAGATTGAGGGCGCTGGAGGATGACAGAAGACCCGCGATGAGACACAAGAGGCCTCAGACCCCACCTCCTCTAAGAACAGAGGTACGTCTCCCATCTCCCCCGGGAGACAATACAGAGACACCTCCCGAAGCCCTTCACCATGACAACCGAGGAGACGACCCCCCTTGGAGAGGGAACCGATCATTGAAACCGGAGGGCGCAACCACGGCCCCTTACGGCAAGAAAGAAGACATCTTGGAGACAGGCACAGAAGGACGGACCAACGAGCGCACCGCACGAGGGACATCCAACATGATCAGGACCGTCGTGCCCGAAAATACCTCAGGTCCCCATCCCTTTCCCCGGAACAAAGTGATGAGGACGACCCCCGCGGTCCCCTATCACAAGCCATCATGGAGGCACCAATCCCCCCGGGCATGGAGAAGCCCCCTCACCTGAAGGAATACGACGGAGTCGCCGACCCGGTCGATCATATAGACGGGTTCGAAGCTATGATGCACTACCATAACGTCGGGGGACCCATTAAATGCCGGTTGTTCCCCACAACCCCTAGGAAAGCAGCAATGGATTGGTACAAGGGTCTTGCCCCGGGGTCAATCACCTCGTGGAGAAACTTAAAAAACCAATTTATAAGCTCGTTCACCGCGTCGCGGCGACATCCAAAGACCAAAGCGGCGCTCGAGGCTATCATCCAGAGGCATGATGAAACCTTGAGAGAATTCATCAACCGCTTCAATCGTGAAGCCATCCAGGTCCCCTGCGCAGACCACATGAAAAGATACTTGCTGGAGAGGGGACTCCTCCCCGGCACAGAGTTCAGGAAAGCAGTGGGCATCAAACCCCCCCGAATGTTCGATGCTCTCCTCGAGAAGGCCAGGGCCTATATGGATTACGAGGAAAGGGAAGCGACTAACAGAGCCCGTGACCCCAGAACTCGCGGGTCTAGTAGCAACCCACGCTAATAGGCCGTTCCTCCTCGACGGACCGGGGAGAAAAGAAAAGACGACAAACCCCGAGAAGTCCGAGAACAGCGAGGACCCTCAGGGCATTTCACAGAATACACTCCGCTCACGGCTTCCTGCGAGCGCATCTTGGCGGAGTGTGCCAGCACGGATTTCAAAGATGGCGGCGTCAAGCGCGCTCGACCAGCTCCTGCCAAGCCTGGGGTGGACAAGAGAAAGTACTATCAGTACCATAGAAGCCACGTTCATTTGACAGAGGATTGCGTCCACCTCAAGGACGCCATCGAGACCCTCATAAAAGGGGGGAGACTCGCCCAATATCGGCGGAACGACACACCTTGTCACGACGCCCGGGAGACAAGAGAGCCGGAGGAGGATGCCCGACCATCTGATGAGTCGGTCCCCATCCAGACCTCCTTCTCCGTCACAAGACATGAGGACTTCTACATCCCCGAGCACTTGCAAGAACCGGTGTCAACACATAGCAGGTGGGAGCATTTTCCCTCCGCCATGGTCATTAATGGTGGAGGATTCAACGACCTAACCATAAATTCGGCCAAAAGGAAGCTGGATGAACTAGTCGACTCTGCACCTCCTCAGACAGCGACTTTTGAAAGGGTGAAAGGTAGGTCGGAGCCTATCACCTTTTACCTCGAAGAGCTCCCTGGAGGAGCCCCCAACACGGTCATTCCTCTGCTAATAAGAGCAAGAATGACTAATTTTGACGTACACCGCATTCTCTTTCGACGAAGGAAGTTCCGTCGACATAATGTACAGTCAACTATTTCGGACCCTGCAGCTCGACGACTCACACCTCTCACCTTATATGGGGTCGGACCTACAGGGCTTCAACGGCTCGACCTCCAAACCTTGGGGATACGTCGAGCTCATGGTCACCTTTGGCGAGGACACGACGACGAGGCAGGTCAAGGTGAGCTTCCTCGTCATCAACTGCCCATTCCTCTACAACTGCATTCTGGGAAGACCAACACTGGCGAAACTGACCACGCTACCCTCTACCGTCCACTTGAAGATGAAGTTTTACACCAAGAGGGCACGGGTCGCCACCATCCAAGGGGACCTGGCCGCTGCCCAAAGGTGTTTCAACGCGACATCCAAGGGATGCGACACGGTCGACACTGGAACAAAGCCCGCCAAGAGACCAGCGACGACACGACCAGAGCCCGAGAAGACAGAGCCCGTCAAGGAAGAAGAGCAGAGAACTCCCCCAAAGGTCGACTCCATAGCCCTGGACACCCGCTTCGACCAGGATGAGCCTCCCAGCGGCGATCAAGCCCCCCTCCGACCAATTCCAGACGGGGACTTCGAGCTCGTCCCCCTCGGTGAGGACGTGAGCAAAGGAGTGAAGATCGGTATCGACCTCCCCGACCTGGCAAGGAAGCAGATCAAAGCTTGCCTGCACGAGAATGCTGACTTGTTCGCGTGGAGCACTGTAGAGATGCCCGGACTCGACCCCGAGGTCGCCTGTCACCGGCTCGCCATAGATCCAGTCGTTAGGGAAGTAGTACAACATAGATGTAGGCAGTCTCCAGAGAAAACAAAGCCTGCTGAAAAAGCTGTAAAAGACCTCTTAGAGGCAAATTTTATTTCTGAAGCCCTGTATTCAACCTGGCTGTCAAATGTTGTATTAGTAAAAAAGAATAATGGAAAATGGCGAATGTGTGTTGATTATACCGACCTCAATCGGGCATGCCCGAAAGATGCTTTTCCTTTACCAAACATAGACATGTTGGTCGACAACTCGGCCGGTTACAAAATACTGTCGTTCATGGATGCATATTCAGGCTATAACCAAATCCCAATGGCCATGAGCGACAAGCATTGCACTGCTTTCATGACCAGCTCGGGAAACTATTACTATAACGTAATGCCCTTTGGTCTGAAGAACGCAGGGGCGACATACCAACGTATGATGAACAAAGTGTTCCACAACCAAATCGGGGATATGCTCTAAGTTTACATGGACGACATGATCGTCAAAACCCGAGTAGACACCGATCATGCAGCCTACCTCAAAGCAATCTTTGCCCAAGTAAGACAATGTAAGAGGAGGTTCAACCCCGAGAAGTGCACGTTCAGGGTCAAGGCAGGGAAATTCCTTGGTTTTTATCTGACAAAATGAGGAATTGAAGCCAATCCCGATAAGTGTCGAGCCTTCTCCGACCTCCCGACACCCACGTTGAAAAAATCAATACAAGTCATGAACGACATGCTCACATCACTGTCCCGCTCGTCGCGAGATCCGCTCAGCACGCCCTCCCCTTCTTCAAACTCCTTCGTAAAGAGGCATCCTTCGAATGGACCGAGGAATGTGAACAAGCGTTGCGCCACCTAAAACAAAGCCTATCCCAACCACCCATACTGTCTCGACCAGTCGACGGGGAACCTTTGTTTTTATACTTGGCCGTCTCAAACGAAGCCATCAGTGCAACTCTCATCCGCGAGACCACCGACGGGAAGAAACCCGTTTATTTCACGAGCAAAGCACTACAAGGGACCGAGAGCAGATACCAACAGATAGAAAAGGTAGCTCTAGCCCTCGTCAACGCGGCGAGGAGAATCAGACACTATTTCCTAGCTCACACGATCATAGTGCGAACCGACCAACCAGTAAAACAACTCTTAGGTCGACCTGACATGGCGGGTCGAATGTTGAAGTGGTCCTTGGAGCTCTCTGAGTTCGACATTCAATACGAGAGCAGGAAAGCCCTGAAGGCACAAGCCCTGGCTGACTTTGTCGTAGAAATGACCGCTCACAACCCGCCCGCAGGGAAAGAGCACAAGTGGACCATCTTCATCGTGGAGCTTCCAGCTCATCCGGAAGCGGCGCGGGGATCCTCCTAGAAAATGAGGAGGGCGTAGTGATCGAGCACTCGTTAACCCTCTCCTTTTCGAATTCAAACAACCAAGTAGAGTACGAGGCCCTGCTCGCGGGACTAAGACTAGCCGAGGACCTAGGGGCGCGCGAAGTACAAATCTTCACAGACTCTCAGCTCGTCACCTCCCAAGTCCAAGGAAGTTACCAGGATAAAAGCAACAGCCTCATTGAGTACCTGAACTTAGTCAGAGAATACATGAAGAAGTTCGACCGAGCAGAAATATCACACGTCCCGCGCGAGCAAAACACTAGGGTCGACATACTTTTGAAGCTCGCAAGCACAAGAAAGAAGGGCGGGAACAAATCCTTCATACAAGAATCCCTATCACGCCCGAGCATCGAAAAAACCTCGACCCATATCGAGGTGCACGCCATCAGAGACGCTTCGTGCTGGATGACCCTGGTGTTCAACTTCCTAACTAAGGGCGAGCTTTGTAACACCCCTTCTAAATAACCCGCGAATATATTAATTAAAGCAGAGTAACATGGAAAACAGGGATGTCACAATCCAAGATAAATATAAAAACCTCAAATCTACAGTTGTCATGCTTTACTGAAGGAATTATTAAGATAAATATTCAAATCAATATCATGTTCTACACAGCGGAAATGTCTCAAAACCGGAATAACTTCACTTCATAAGTATTCCCAACATAAATTAAACAATAGATTATAAAATAAAACTCATCATTCAAACGTTTCCCCCAGTGTTACAACCTATCAGAGCACGACACTGACACGCGGACTTAAAGTAACATAGCTCTAGAGCCATCCTCACCAACTCCTGAGCTGCTAACTTTAATCTGAAATTATTAAAGTAAGGGTGAGATTTCTCATAATTAACATGCATTATAAGCTTCTCAATCAACATTATATCACAAGCATATTATTTCACCCATTTTAGCATAAATTCAGATTCAACACGCAGTTCCAATCATACAAGTTATTATGCACAAATCAATAATCAACCAAAGAATTGTAACACTGGAAGACATCCTAACATGTTACAATTCCATGCAAACACAAATTTAGACACAATGCATGTGGTACCAACACGTAACCAAGTCACCCAACACTGATCCATCATCAACCGGATACAGCAACACTGATCCATCATCAACCGGATACAGCAACCATCGATTCGTCCATAAACATCCGGACACGAATCCAGCCTAACCACCCATCATCACCCGGGTATCTGTTAATGGCAATACAAGTCAAATTCCACACAATGGGAATTAACTTCACCAAAACAATGCATATGCATGCTGTGATCGGTGGATTTAGAACTGACTGTTTAATGCTGGATCGCGAAATGTTGCGGAAGCAAGAGTCGCCACCGTCTTTTATTTTCTCCAACATGGACAGGACAAAAGCACAGCAAAATTTCTTATGAGATAGTTTCTCGGTTCGGGAGGTAGATTTATAGAAAGGGAAGGTGTTAGCACCCTTTCTATCCATGGTTATCCATGGGCTCTTAGATACTTGCTCATTTGTGTTTTCAAAAGTGTTTGCTTGTCAAAGTGTGAGTGAGTTTGAAAAAGTTTCGTCAAAGTTTTCTGAATAACTCTTGTATCAGTCCTCAAGAGCGTTTGAAAAATTGTTTTGAAAGCTTTTTGAAAGTGTCGGTGTGAAAAGAGTTTGATTTGTTTTTGAATAGAGCAAGTATCTATGAGTCATCTACCTACCCTAAGGAATTAGGCTGTGTAAATGTCCTTAAGGTAGTGCCATCCCACCATTGAGAGGTAGGTAGCACCACCGTTGGAGGTGTTCGGGTCAATTCGTTTGTTAGGGACAGTGTGGTCACCAGAGCAACAGTAGGACACCTTAGAAGCTACCCTTATGCCATTGATCCTTTTTTAATCTGAGGCAACCGTTTCGAGGCAACTGGATCATGTCATGGACATAAGGACTTACTAAAACGTCCTATACTCGACGACCACGTTTCGAAGGCAAGGCAACAGTGAGGCGTACCCTAAGAGTGGTGTGTGAATTTGTGTGTTATTTTCATGTTATGTTTTATCTTGTACATGTATCATGGTGATCTACGCTTGTTTTTAATTTAGGCCATACATTCTTTCATGCAATTATAATTTAAAAGTGCGGAAATTTAAATGCGGAAAGTAAAATCCTACGCTATTACAAGGCGCGGGTCTATACATCGCCAAATTACAAAGACCCGTTTTAATAAAAATGCGGAAAGTAAAACCTAGTTACTATTACATGGCTTGAGAAGTTACATAATATTCATAAGAAAATAAAATAAATGCGCGAAAGAATAAAAATAGAACGTTCGAGGGCGTTGGACCCTTTTGAAATTAAATTGAATTAAAAGTTAATTAATTATTTTATTAAAAGAAAAGAAATTGTTTTTTAAGTTTTTGGTATTTATGAGATAAAGAAATTAAAATTGAAGAGAAACCCTAATTCTAAGTTGTTTTTAATTATTAATGAAAAAATATTAAAGTTTAACCTAATTTACTAAATAATTAATGTATATGTTTATTTACAAAATATTTAGTAATTAATAATGATAATAATGATGAGAAAATTATTTATAAAAAAAGATGAAAAGGTTAAAAACCCTAATTCTACCTATTTTATTTATTTAAGAAAAGATTAAAATTGAAAACCCTAAATTAAACTAAATTAATTATTAAAGTTTATTTACAAAATAAATTAATAGTGAGTTAAATATTATTAAATATATTACAATTTTTTATTTCTGATTTTTATATTATGAAAATTATTTTTGTGAATTAAATAAAACAATTAAAACAATTAAAATAAAAAAGAAGAAAAGAAAAGGAAGTTAGAAAATATAAAGCAAACATTGGGGGTGTCTGGCCCATTTGGGAGGTGAATTGGAGCATTTTGGCCCATTGAACAAGAAGCCTGTTTGACTTTTCAGCGTGTGTGTATGTGTATTGACTGAGGTACATGGTGGAACTCCCTTTGTGGCCTTCAGATTGACCATCAGATCCACTTGGCAGGCACAGGCATGGGCGTGCATGGTGAGCCATTGAGACTACGCTGCATTGGAATATAGTACAACAAAAATTATGGATTAAATGGGGGGACCTGGGAATCGAACCCAGGTCCCAGTACCTGCAGGACACCTCAGCCACCAGTTGAGCCAACGCGTTTCTTTGTAATGTTAGTGGAACGTAATTATTATAATAGAAAACAAAGCGTTAATGGTATCACGTGCCAGTATTTGAATTGTCCAACCATCAAATGACACACATGCGTCTTCTTCGTTTTTATGCCTGCAACATAAACAAATAGCGGGGATTTTAAACCCCCACTAAATGAAGTCTGAAAAAATAGCGATTAGAGCATAGACAAATATAAAAAGGGCGCGAGGTATGGGTTTGTCTCGTCTTCATGTCACGAATTCAATGGTACCAGTTTGAAGGTCTAATTTTTCCATATGAAGAAACCCCTAATTCGAAGCTTCTGAAACCCTAGAAAACGTTAATGGCAAATCTCGTTTCAAGCATTGTTAGGACAATTAAATGGTACCATTCGCTTCAGGACATCAATATTAGCAAGAATCAACATTTAAAACATATGAATAATGCATGGAAATTGAAAAACGATTATGGACATATTCATGAAGAAGACGATTCTGTTCTACCAATTCTTGGAATATGGAGATTGGAAAGTGATTGAAACACGTTCAAGGAAGTCTCAGCAAGCGTTTGGAATAGGTTTTAGGCTTTGAATCGCGTTGTAGCTATGTTTTCAGTTTCCAAAATTTTGATCAAAAGTTGCAATTTGGTTCTATCGTTTTGAGCAGTTTTTCGTGTCCAATGGAATAGGGTTATGTTATGCCTTTGTAGGTGAATGGAATTAGGTCAAGAAACAAGCCCATAATCCATTGAATTAATGATTCCAATCTTTGATTTTTTCACATCTTTTTTCAATCTTTTTGCCATGGAAAACTTGCCAAATAGGGATGATCTTGTCCCCTTGAGATGATGCACGAAATCTTTTGCATATGTGGAAGATATTTGCTGCACAAAAAAGATTCAAAACCATGATTTGATATTTTTCTCATATTTAAATTTAATTAAATGAATTAATAATAATAAAAATTCAAATAATTAATCAAAAATAAGAAAATAAATCCCTTTGAGGTCAATGGGTCGTGCATAGCCTTTGGGTAATGATTCATGAAAAAAATTGAGGCCCATTAGCACTTTTGAAGCTTTTGAAGCAAAGTTGACTTTTCAAAATTCCCAAAAATTTCCCAACTTCTCCAAGGCATATCTTGCTCAATTTTGAAGCTATGATCATGTTCTTGGACATTTTGGAAAGGTCTTGAAGTCCTCTAACCAATGTCTTTGGTCCCATGTCATTTTGATTTACCAATCTCAAATTATGGTCTTTGACTTAAAGTGCCTTTTTGTTGACTTTTGAAAATGACCTATAATGTTGAAATTGATAACTTTTTGTGAGAGCATTTCTTGGACTTGAAGTGTGAAGATGAGTTGTAGGAAATGTCATTCTATTCAAAATGAGCTTTGGATGGAATTTTTCTGATAAACCATGAGGAAGTTATGCCCTGGTCAATTTGCAGTTGACTTTTTCAACTGTCCAAAAATAGAAACTTTTGCATCTTGAGACTTTTTGAGCCATGCTTGTGAAATCATGATCAAGAATTGATCAAATGATGTTTGTGGCTTCAAAATAATATGTTGACCAAAAAATTTGACTTTTGACTGTCAAATGACCATTTTGCCCCTGCAGTTGACTGTGAAGCAATTAGGGTTTTTGACTGTGCAATTTGATGCTGTGAGCCTTGAAACATGGCATATGGATGCTTGACAATGTTTATAGGCATGTGGGACTTGATTGGACCCTTGGAAACTTCAATTTCTTTGTAGGAACCAAAACCCTAATTTTGACTGTGTTATGAGGCAATTGGACTGTGCAACCCTTGAGAGTTTTTGAATCATCTGAAGATTGATCTTGGCCAAATATTGAAGAATATGGGAGGGAAAATTTTGGGGTACAACAGTTGCCCCTGTTCAATCTTCTTAGACCTGAGGATGCAAATTGGCTGGCGTGCCTTTCGTAATCCGAAGGTGGAAGATGATTGAACACTAGAGTGCCCAGAAATTTGCACTCACATAGTATAGTGTCAGCAGCATGATGCAGGGAATGGGCTTACAGATGCCATTTGGAAACTGATGGATAGGAGGATGGACTTATAGATGCCATCTGGAAATGTGACTGGACTTTGTCGGGAATGGGCTTATAGATGCCATTTGGAGACTGTTGGTATATGGATGGGCTTATAGATGCCATCTAGGTGTCGATCGCGTAAGAGGTTCCTTAGCGAGAACTTGCGTACCTGAGAAAGAAAGATAATTACCTGGCCTGTTACAGGAGTTGATCTTCAAACTCTTCATGTAGATGTGCCCTGGCTAGTTACAGGAATCGAATCTTTAAACTCTTCAGACGTGCCCTGGCGAGATACAGGAATCGAGTCCGGAGAATACAGTCGTCAACAGATACACCCTGGCAGGATACATGAATCAGATCTTCGAACTCTTCAGACGTGCCCTGGCCGGATACAGGAATCGAGTCTGGAATTAGTCGTCAACAGATACACCCTGGCAAGATACAGGAATCGGATCCTCAAACTCTTCAGACGTGCCCTGGCAGGATACAGGAATCGAGTCTGGTAATGTTAGTCGTCAACAGATACACCCTGGCAAGATACAGGAATCAGATCTTCGAACTCTTCAGACGTGCCCTGGCAAGATACAGGAATCGAGTCTGGTAATGTTAGTCGTCAACAGATACACCCTGGCAAGATACAGGAATCGGATCTTCGAACTCTTCAGATGTGCCCTGGCAAGATACAGGAATCGAGTCTGGTAATGTTAGTCGTCAACAGATACACCCTGGAAAGATACAGGAATCGGATCTTCGAACTCTTCATACGTGCCCTGGTAAGATACAGGAATCGAGTCTGGTAATGTTAGTCGTCAACAGATACACCCTGGAGAGATACAGGAATCAGATCTTCGAACTCTTCAGACGTGCCCTGGCAAGATACAGGAATCGAGTCTGGTAATGTTAGTCGTCAACAGATACACCCTGGCAAGATACAGGAATCGGATCTTCGAACTCTTCAGACGTGCCCTGGCAGGATACAGGAATCGAGTCTGGTAATGTTAGTCGTCAACAGATACACCCTGGCAAGATACAGGAACCAGATCTTCGAACTCTTCAGACGTGCCCTGGCAGGATACAGGAATCGAGTCTGGAATTAGTCGTCAACAGATACACCCTGGCAAGATACAGGAATCGGATCTTTAGTTGCGACTGTTGATAGTAATTATCTTTGTATTAACCCTTTGTCCTGAAAAGACAAAACGTTAGTTGTATGAAATGTCATGATGTATGACATGCGTGATGCTCTCAGAATGAATGAGATTGTATGTTCGTGATGCGTATGTGCATGCTATAACGTATGAAGATGTGATGTTTATGAAATGTGTTTTTGTCTAGGAAAATAACTCCTTGACGAGTGCCGGGAAGTTGAATCCTGGGCTGATGTTGAAGAATAGAGCTTTGTTGTTTCCGCTGGGGATGATGGTTGTAAGAGTACCGGTAGGAGAAGATGACCCTGTTGGGGAATAAACTTGGCGAATAGATTACTCTGCGGGGAGTGAACTCTGTGGGGAAAGAGAGGTTCTTTGCTGAGGTTAATGATAACTCCGCTGAGGATACCATTGATGTGTTATGTTGAAGGAATTGATGAACTCCGCTGGGGGATAGGAAGACTTCATCGGGGACGATCTTTCCATGGTTACTGGCTGAGGATAACCCAGTTATATCCTGGTGGGGAAATAACCTTCTGAATAAAGCCGGGGGGGCGTTCGTGCTCTGCGGGTGACAAACTTCCAGAATCTACTGGGGATAAGCTTCCTGCTGGGGAGATGGATTCCACCTTCCTGGGGAAACTTTTGAGATTGGACTGGACTTTCCTGGGGAAATTTTTGAGATATACTGGGGAAGTGGCTCCATTGAATGTCCGTATACCGCCGGGGAACAATCTTAAATCAAGACTGCCGGGGATGCTTGTTAAGAATGTTTGTATATTGCGCTGGGGAATGTTGAGATCTGCTGAGGATACCCGACTTCCTTAAGGCTGATAGAGTAGGTTAACTCTGCTTGGGGAGAGTATCGTTGACTTGCTGGCTCACTCTCTGGGGAACTAAGATATCTTGGTTGCATTCTTCGGCCGAACTTACCTTAGTACCTTGGTGGACAGAGCAATTAGATCGCTTAGACAACTCATTATTGCCCCTGTTTCTAATGTTACCTGTAATTAATCCTTTGTTTCGTATGCAAATATTTATGAGTTAGCAATTAGTGTCAAATGCATATATCACAAATTGAACCTTGGACGTTCTTCGCAAAACAAAACAGAAAAAGGAAAAACAATTGGCAATTTGTCTGAAAAGTGAATTTGTATTGATTTTTTGAATTTGCCGGTAAGTAGGCGTTTATGTACAAGAGGCTGACGTCCTAGTAAAAGAACGCCGCCGAACAACAGAGTTTATACAATTTTGTGAAAAGGGAAAACAAAACAGATGTGTGAAAAGAACAATCCCACTGGGTTTCAACTCTGCTATCACCTTTATATCTTCGAGCGTCTCATCACTTTGCTGCTCAGTTGACGATGAAGCTGATTGATCGATGCCGTTTGATCTTGAGGTTAATACCGGATTCTGGATGCAAGGTGATCCAATGAGACATAATATTACGCTTTAATCCCTAACTTTTTCCTGGACCGCTCTTTCGGGTTTTCAGTCCACCGGGATACCCATTTTTTCCCAAGCCTCCTTTTCAGGTTTTCGACTTGCCGGGTGTACAGATTTTTTTAATTTCATCCCTCATTTTGCCCGAACCCTTTTGGTTCGCCGGGAAGCCCTAATTTTTGCCTAGGTATGTCAACCTAGCGGGTCTTTTATCATGCGTAGTATCTTTTTACTATGTCTGCATTGGCGGGGTAAGGAAGGTCGTCATCATCCATGGTGGTTAGGATCATGGCTCCTCCTGAGAACACATGTTTAACCACAAATGGCCCTTCGTACGTAGGGGTCCATTTTCCCCTGGGATCACTTTGAGGAAGAATGATGCGCTTGATAACCAGGTCCCCAACTTGATACTCTTGTGGTCTGACTTTCTTGTTAAATGCCCTGATCATCCGTTTTTGATATGTTTGACCATGACATATACCAGCGAGTCTCTTTTCGTCAATTAGATTTAGCTGATCAAGTCGGGTCTGGATCCAGTCATCTTCGCTCAGATCTGCATCCTTCATTATCCGGAGAGAGGGTATCTGCACTTCAATCGGTAAGACTGCCTCCATGCTGTAGACCAAGGAAAAGGGTGTTGCCCCGGTTGACGTTCTTGCTGAGGTACGGTACCCGTGAAGAGCAAACGGTAACATCTCGTGCCAATCTTTATAGGTCACTGTCATCTTCTGCACAATCTTCTTAATGTTCTTATTAGCTGCTTCTACAGCCCCATTCATCTTCGGTCGGTAAGGAGAAGAGTTGTGGTGTTGTATTTTGAATTGCTCGCAGAGCTCAATGATCATCTTGTTATTGAGATTGGTACCGTTGTTCGTAATGATCCTTTCTGGGACGCTGTATCGACAGATCAGGTTATGCTGAATGAACCGTGCCACAACATTCTTGGTTACAGTAGCATAAGAAGCTGCTTCAACCCACTTTGTAAAGTAATCAATCGCTACCAGGATGAAGCGATGCCCGTTGGATGTTGTAGGTTTAATCTCGCCGATCATATCTATGCCCCACATTGCAAAAGGCCAAGGTGCAGTCAGGACGTTCAGAGGAACTGGAGGAACATGCACCTTATCTGCGTATATCTGGCATTTATGACATGTCCGGGAATGTTAGTAGCAGTCGGCTTCCATTGTGGACCAGAAATATCCTGCCCGAAGGATTTTCTTTGCCATGGTGTGTCCACTGGAATGTGTTCCGAAAGTACCTTCATGCAGCTCTGCCATGATCCTTTCTGCTTCAGTCTTATCCACACAACGCAGTAATGTTGAATCATGGTTCCGCTTGTACAGAATGCCATTACTAAGAAAGAACTTTGCTGCGAACCTTCTCAGAAACTTTTTGTCGTTGACAGATGCACCTTCAGGGTATTCTTGAGCTTCCAGGTACCTCTTCACCTCATGATACCAGGGTTTTTCAGTCACTACCTCAGCCTCAAGATCACAACAGTATGCCGGTTCGTCCAACTTCCAGATAATGATCCAGGGAGCCTCATTGTCCCATTTGACTTTGAACATAGAAGACATCGTAGCTAACGCGTCCGCCAACTGGTTCTCCTCTCTTGGGAAATGTTCAAAAGTTATCTCTGTGAAATGGGGGATCAATGTCAACACACATTCTTTGTAAGGAATAAGATTTGGGTGTTTCGTATCCCACTCGCCTTTGATCTGATTGATCACGAGAGCGAAATCTCCGAAGACACTCAGAAACTTGATCCTTAAGTCAATTGCAGCTTGAAGACCCATGATACACGCCTCATACTCCGCCATGTTGTTGGTGCAGTTGAAACATAGCCGAGCAGTGAGTGGAGTATGAGTGCCTTGAGGGGATATGATCACAGCGCCGATACCGTTACCCAAAGCGTTGGAGGCTCCGTCAAAGTACATAGACCATCGAGATCCTTCCTCAGGTCCTTCATCCGGTCCAGGTACTTCACAATCAGTCACTATCATGATGCTCTCGTCAGGAAACTCAAAGTTCATTGACTGGTAGTCATCTACTGCCTGGTGTGCCAAGTGGTCTGCCAATACACTTCCTTTGATAGCTTTTTGAGTCGTGTACTGGATGTCGTATTCTGTCAAGATCATTTGCCATCTTGCTATTCTTCCGGAAAGAGCAGGCTTTTCGAATATGTACTTTATTGGATCCATTTTTGAAATCAACAAAGTAGTGTGAGTCAGCATATACTGTCTCAGCCGGCGAGCAGCCCATACCAAAGCGCAGCAAGTTTTCTCGAGCAGTGAGTATCGGGTCTCACAGTCGGTAAACTTTTTGCTAAGGTAATAAATGGCGTGCTCTTTTTGGCCAGACTCGTCATGCTGCCCCAGCACACACCCCATTGAGCTGTCAAGTACTGTCAAGTATAGTATTAGAGGTCTCCCTTCAACCGGTGGCATAAGAATGGGTGGTTCTTGGAGATACTCTTTGATTCTGTCAAAAGCATCCTGACATTCATCATTCCAACGTACTACCTGATCTTTCTTCAGCAGCTTGAAGATTGGTTCACAAGTAGCAGTTAGGTGCGAGATGAATCGGGCAATATAATTCAGATGTCCTAGAAAGCCTCTGACTTCTTTCTCTGTCTTAGGAACTGGCATCTCTTGAATGGCTTTAACCTTGGCAGGGTCCACTTGAATACCCTTGTCACTTACGACGAAGCCTAGCAACTTTCCAGATATTACCCCAAATGTGCACTTGTTCGGGTTCAACCTCAGCTTGTACAACTTCAGACGGTCAAACAGCTTTTGTAAATGGTCAAGGTGTTCCTCCTCAGTTTGGGACCTTGCAATCATATCGTCGACGTACACTTCTATCTCATGGTGGATCATGTCATGAAATAAAGCAACCATGGCACGTTGGTAGGTTGCCCCAACATTTTTCAACCCGAATGGCATGACCTTGTAGCAGAAGGTGCCCCACTGAGTAACAAAGGTAGTCTTTTCCATATCTTCAGGAGCCATCTTGATCTGATTATAACCTGAAAAACCATCCATGAAGGAGAACACCTTGTGTTGAGCAGTATTGTCAACCAGGACATCAATGTGAGGTAGAGGGAAGTCATCCTTGGGGCTGGCCCTGTTCAAATCCCTGTAATCAACACACATTCGGACCTTACCATCTTTCTTCGGTACCGGCACCACATTGGCAACCCATTGAGGGTAAGAAGTCACTGCAAGAAAATCGGTGTCGAACTGTTTCATAACCTCAGCTTTGATCTTCTCGGACATCTCTGGACGCATACGGCGGACCTTTTGTTTAACCGGAGGGCATTCTTCCTTAGTAGGCAAGTGATTGACCACAATGTCAGTATCCAACCCAGGCATGTCTTCGTAGGACCAGGCGAAGATTTCCACATAATCATGCAACATCTGAATCAACCGTTGTTTTACGCTGAGCTCCAGATTGGCACCAATCTTAACTTCCTTTCTGTCTGTCTCAGTACCCAGATTTACCGTTTCCACTAGCTCTTCATGTGGCTGAATGGCCCTCTCTTCCTAGAGTAACAGTCTTGCAAGCTCACCAGGCACTTCACAATCATCTTCACCTTCGTCTTCGGCTAAGTTGATCGGATTTTCGAAGTCATAACTGGCAGTAGCAGAGTCGTTACCAGTGAGATCCAGAGTGGATTGAAACCTGTATGGGCGAGTGTGTGTAAATATAGCTGTTTTGCAATATATAAAGAAAGAAAGAAAGAAAGGGAGCACAGGATTTAAAATGCGAAAAACGTCCAATGTCTTTATTCATGATATGTGGAAATGACAAGTAATGCCCTCACAAATGAAGCCACGGTGCCCCGGGTAGGACACCGGGCCATAAAGTTTCAATTTATTGTTTATTACAAATTAAAAACAAAGGAATTCATTACTGCGTAACAAAAGTAACAGGTATGTGATCTCTTGCGGTCCAATTGGTCAGTCCACCGTCAATCGCCGGGTAGATCCAGCTATCAAACTCAGATTCCTCCGCATCGCCTTCAATAGCATTCACCCCAGGGTTGGTGATGAACACGGGAGGTCTTTCGATCCTAGCTTTGCGTACAGCCCTCTGAGCCTCTGCAGTAAAACCCAGCCCAAACTTGTCAGTCTTAGGAGTAAAATCAGGGAGCCTGCCCCAGTTAGCACATTCATCTTTCTCAATTACAGCCCGGGCGTCCTTTAAGGAGGCCATCTTCAAAGGAGAACCCTCTTCAGTTACTGCTTCTGCTGCTGCCAATGTTTGTGGCACCTCTTCAAAATGTTGAAAGGGGGTTTCAATAAACTCCCCGTCCATCTCAATATACCGGAATGAATTCAGATGACTAACCATGTACTCTTCCCCCCCCTGCACTGTGACAATCTTCCCTCTGACAGGGTACTTGAGCTTCTGGTGTAGAGTAGATGTTACAGCCCCGGCCTTGTGAATCCAAGGTCGACCCAGCAAACAGGAATAAGATGGACGAATGTCCATTACATAGAACGTCGAGTCGAAGACTTGAGAACCAACACGAATCGGAATGTCCACTTCACCATGCACCATCCTCTTCGACCCGTCAAAGGCCCGGACAATGATGTTGCTAGGCTTCAATTCCAGACCCTCACAATCCAACCTGTCTAAGGCCTTCTTGGGCAACACATTCAGGGAAGAACCGATGTCCACCAACACGTGTGCAAGAGTAGTGCCCCTGCATTCTATGGAGACATGCAAGGCATCATTGTGGTTCTTTCCTTTGGCGGTAAGATCAGCATCTGAGAAACCCAAACCATTGTCAGTTGTCAAATTGGCCACACAATCAGTGAATTGATCTGCAGAGGTCTCCTGTGGAACATGGGCCGTCTTCAGAAATGAAATTAGGGCCTTGGCATGGGCCTCTGAGCACAGCAAAAATGATAGCATAGAGATCTTGGAGGGGGTATGCCCCAGCTGTTCAACGACATTGAAGTTACTCTTCTTGATTATCTTAAGAATTTCCTCCATCTCTTGATGGGAGGCTTCAACATTGTCAGGCTTTGGTGCCTCCATCCGGGCAGGCACATCATCAATCCATTTGCCCCAAGTATTAGATGACTCGGCAGCAGGGGTAGAAACTGGATCAGAAGTGGAAACAGGCGCACTTGCAGGCGTAATTATAAGAGGCCTTCGGATAACTGGCGGCGCAATGTTAGGCGAGAAGAGCCTGCCACTGCGATTTACTTTGGCGGGACCGGTGATGTTGCTGATACCGGTGCTGGTGTTGAACTCTTGCTTCACTCCAAGCACATACACATCTGCCCCATAGTGCCATGGGACAGCCTTGTCAGATTCATAGGGGAGAGGCCCTGGAACAGTAATAATGATGGGTGCAACGGACATGATCTTGACTGGCTTCCTCGGGGGAGCCTTGGTTGGATTGTTAAAAATGGTGACAACGGATACTTCTTCAACAGGAACAATAGGAACAGCGGTCTTCTTGAACAAAATTTCCTTGCTATCCATCAGGCTTTGGATGCCTGATTTCAGCAACGGATAACCAGTAGGGGAAACAACACACAGAAGGCAACCCTTGCTACAGCCCGGAAATAAACCGGCTAGCAACAGGTTCCTTTTAACAGCCAATAAAGGGGTAGCAACATCATCCACAGAAACTGCATACGAGTCTTCCTCAATAGCATTCACTCCATGCTGGGGCATAGGAGCGGTCACAACGTTGGGCCTTTCAGGTGCCTCAAACTGTATTTCCTTCGCATCAATAAGGTCCTGCACCTTATTCCTTAGGGCCCAACAATCATCAGTAGAATGCCCCGGGCTATCAGAGTGATAAGCACAGCGGGCATTGGGATTATACTTCGGAGAGGTAGTGTTCACAACCTTCGGAGCCTCTCTGACGGTTACCAAGTTGGTCGATAGCAATTGCGGCAAGATCTGTGACAAGGTCATACTAAGCCGAGTATATTCTCTTCTGGGTCTCTCACCCCTTGGTTGGTTAGGTTTCTGAGGAGCGGCAATAGGCTTAGCAATAACCACCGCGTTGACAGATTGGCGGCGCTCTAGTTTGTTCTGCCTTCTAGGCCCATACACATCACTGGCTTCCTTCTTGAAAGGTTTTTTCTCAGAACATGAGGACGCATCTTTCTGAATTTTCCCTAATTTCATACCAGCCTCTATCCTTTCCCCAGTCAGAATGAGATCTGTGAACCCTGCAGATGAATTGCCAATGAGATGATTGAAGAACGACCCGGATAGGGTCCCCAAGAACATGTCTACCAGTTCACAGTCGGTTAATGGCGGCTGCACCCTGCCAGCCAGGTCCCTCCACTTCTGCGCATACTCTTTAAAACCTTCTCCCGATCCTAGCGACATACCCTGGAGTTGGGTACGTGTAGGAGCGAGGTCGACATTATATTGATACTGCTTGTAAAAAGCAGTAGCCAACTCCTCCCAGTTACGAACCTTGGTTCCATCCAGCTGATAGAACCATTCGAGATGAGTCCCTGAAAGACTCTCCTGGAAGAAGTGGATCCACAAGTTCTTGTCCACAGTATACAGCTGAATCTTCCGCACATAAGATCTGAGATGTAGCTTAGGGCAGGACGCCCCGTCATACTTTGCGAAAGATGGTGCTTTGAACTTGTGTGGGATGACCACACCAGAAGATAGACCCAAGTCTCCGAAATCCAAACCAGGCACTTGTTGAATTTCCATGGCATTCAGACGGTCTTCCAACTGCTTGTACTTGTCTTCAGCTGGAGGATACTGCTCCTCATTAAAATCAGTCTCGTTGTCAGAGACCACCGGACTAGGAGCCCTTCCCTGGGGACTGCCTTTCCCTACAGAAGAACCAGCTTGGTCAACCTCATTCTGCAGTGTGTTACCAAACCTCCGGCCAGTGTTAAATAGTACAGTTCTCTTCTTCTTTTTCTTGACCAGCAGAGCCTTCAATTCCTCCTGTCCTTGGGCCAAACTCATGATCAGCTCTTGGAATTGGGCGTTCTGAGCTTGAAGGGCCTTGATGGACTGCTCGGTAGATGATTCAGGGTTCATGATGCTGAAATAAACAGCGAAGAACATTAAGCAACCTGAAAAGAAGAGTACATGTGATGCATATGATGAATGGAATGCGTATGATTTATGTTTTCAAAGACAATCGGGAATCAACTTTGTAAACAAAAAGGGAACACACTTCATTAGATTCAACTTTGAAATTCAAATTGTTCAACAGGTTGCCCTTAGGCGTTACATAAAAGTGAAAATACTGAAAAGGCAAAGAAAATTGTAAAAGAATATCCAAAGCTCATTGTAATCGGTGGATCTGGAACTGACTGTTTTTTAGCTGGTTTTGCGAAATGTCGCGGTAAGCAAGAGTCGCCACCGTCTTTTATTTTCTCCAAATGGAAAGGACAAAAGCACAGAAAAATTCCTTTAAAGAGATTGCTCTCGGTTCGGGAGGTAGATTATAGAAAGGGAAGGTGTTAGCACCCTTTCTATCCATGGTTATCCATGGGCTCTTAGATACTTGCTCATTGTGTTTTCAAAATGTTTGCTTTTCAATTGTGAGTGGGTTTTGAAAAAGTTTCGTTTGAAAAATTTCTAAGTAACTCTTGTATCTGTCCTCAAGAGTGTATGAAAAATTTGTTTGAAAACTTTTAGAAAGTGTAGGTGTGAAAAGTATTTTGTTTGTTTTTGAGATGAGCAAGTATCTATGAGAATCTACCTACCCTAAGGAATAAAGCTGTGTAATTGTCCTTTAGGTAGTGCCATCCCACCATTGAGAGGTAGGTAGCACCACCGTTGGAGGTGTTCGGGTCAATTCGAGTTTGTAGGGACATGGTGATCACCAGAGCAATGGGAAGACACCTTAGAAGCTACCCTCATGCCAGGTTCCCGGATCATGAGGACTTACTAAGACATCCTCTACTCGACGACCACCTTTCGAGGGGCAAGGCAACAGTGAAGCGTACCCTAGGGGTGGTGTGTGAATTGTGTGTCATTTTCAGTTTATTGTTTGTCTTGTCATGCATTGGTGATCTACGTTTTGATTTTATTTTTGGGCATTCATTCTTTCATGTTATTGTTTAACAGTTAAAAAGTGCGGAATTTTAAAGTGCGGAAAAGATAAATGGTCCTACGCTATTACAAAGGCGCGGGTCTACAACGCCAAATTAATCCCGACCCGATTTAAATTAAATTGCAGAAAATAAATGTCTAATAGCTATTACATGGCTTTGGTACAAATACATTAAATTCACAAAAGAAATAAATGAAACGCGCGAAAAAAGAAAATAATCAAATGCGAGGGCGTTGAACCCTTTAAAGGAATTAAAATAAAATAAATAAAATAATTAAATTAAATAAAGGCAATGACTTATTTTTATGTTTTTTGATTTATGACATTAAAGAAAATTTAAACTAATTAAAAGTCAAGTAATTAATTCTAATTTTAATTGTTTTTAATTTATTAAAGAAAATGCATTAAAGTTAAAACCTAAAACTAATTAATTATAGAACTTATTTACAAAATTAATGGTTGATGACAAAATATTTAATTAATTAAAAAAAAAGGGAAAAAGTATTAAAGACCTATTTTTGTTATTTTTTGGTTTATTATGAAAAAAAGAATTGAATTACCTAAAATTAAATCTAAATTAATTACATGCGAATTTATTTATGAAAATTAATACTAAAATAAAATTATTATTTATTTTTATCTTTTCTGATTTTTTGAGGTTTTTGTATTTTGGTAAAAAGAAAATAACAATTGAAAATAAAAATATAAAAATAATAGAAAATGGCAAACCAGGGGGGTTCAGTCCCAAACCAGGAGGTATGGCCTTAGCAATTCAGGCCCATTTGTATCATGGCCTTGTTGACTTTGGTGCACGCGTGTGGGACGGTTGACTCATCCTCATGGTGTTCATCAATTCCCAGCCTTGGATGTGAATCTCTTGGACGCGTGTACACTTGGATCTGGTGGTGTATCATGGTTTCCAACACAAGCGCTGCATGGGAGTTATTAATGAAAAATAATATTGAAATTACACAGACCTGGGGTTCGAACCCAGGTCTTGGACATTGCAAATCAACACCTGTGCCACTACGCCATCTGAATCACATTTAATATATAATAGCAACTAAATAATATAAAAGGGAACCAAGGAATTAATGGGTAGCGCGCGAAATATTTGAACGAGCCAGTCAGCATGTGCCACGACTCCATCTTCTTCCTTGTCCCTGTAACACAAAAACAAAAGCAACGGTTTTCGTAGCGTGGTTTTAAGTCGTTTTACAGAAAATAGCGATTAGCATTAGGGCAATCATAAATTAGGCGCGATAGTTGGTTTGTGATCGTTTGAGCATTCTGAAGCCAATGGTGGTGGTCTTGAGGACTAACTTTCCCTCATTGCAAAAGCCCTAAATTCCAATCCTGCAAACCCTAGAACACGATCATGGTATCTTGGCCTAGAATGCGTGAAACTTCAATTAAAGTATATGATTAGTTTGCAAACATCATCAGAAACATAATCATAACAATAAAATACGTGGAGAATGCATGGATGTTAGAAACCGATTCAAGATTTTTCTTCACCAATTTCCATGGTGATCTTACGTTCTTGTGAGTGTGAGGCTTGGAGAATGATTGGGATTTGTCCTATGAACCTTCAGCAAGCTAGTGGAAGAGGAATCAGGTCTTGAATCGCCCTCTCAAGTTGATTTCAGAATTGTGTTTTTTTATGAAAAAGTGAGTTTTTGTTCTCTTAGTTCTGGCGCAGCTTGTTGTGTCCAATGGTTTCTGATCACTTGTATATCTCTTATGCAATGTATATCAATGAAAATTATGGCCAATAAAGCCTTGCTTTGATGATTTGGATTTTCACATAAACCACCATAACCAACTTTCCATTTTTGATTCAAATTTGAATTCTTGCCTTGTTTGAGCCTTAGCACGAAAAATGGTAGGCACATAATGATGCTTCAAGGTTAATCAAAGCAAAATATCCCTTTAAATTAATTTTTTTGAATTTCTTTTGATTTTAAAAGATTTAAAACTAATTAAATCCAATAAAATCAATAAAAATGAAAAAATTAATAAAAAAAATCTGAAATAAAAGATGGGACACGTGGGAAGCATGGCCAAGTCAATTCAAGTGGAAAAAGTGGGCCCCTTTTGTCAAAAATGAGATTTCAAGGATAAATGATTTTGGCCATTTCACAAAAATTTCCCAACTTCTCCAATGCATAACTTGCTCAATTTTTAAGTTTTGCTCATGTTCTTGGACATTTTAGAAAGGTCTTGAAGTCCTCTAAACAATGTCTTTGGTCCCATGTCATTTTGATTTACCAATCTCAAGTTATGGCCTTTGACTTAAAGTCCTTTTTTGTTGACTTTTGAAAATGACCTATAATGTTGAAATTGATAACTTTTTGTGAGAGCATTTCTTGGATTTGAAGTATGAAGATGAGTTGTAGGAAATGTCTTTCTCTTCAAAATGAGCTTTGGATGGAATTTTTCTGATGATCCATGTGAAAGTTATGCCTTGGTCAATTTCAGTTGACTTTTTCAGTTGTCCAAAAATAGAAACTTTTGCATCTTGATGATTTTTGAGCCAAATTTTGGAGAATCATGATCAAGCATTGATCAAATGATGTTTGTGGCTTCAAAATGAGATGTTGACCAAAAATTTGAACTTTTGACTGCCAAATGACCATTTTGCCCCTACAGTTGACTGTAGTGCAATTAGGGTTTTGACTGTGCAATTTTGTGCTGAATGCCTTGAAACTTGATATGAGGATGCTTGACCACATTTGTAGGCATGTGAGACTTGATTGGGCCTTTGAAAACTTCATTTTCTTGATCAGCCTCAAAACCCTAATCTTGACTGTATAGGAGATCTTTGACTGTGCAACCCTTGTGGAATTTTGCAGCTTGGCTTGGCAATTTCTTGAAGAATATGGGAGGGCAAATTTTGGGGTACAACACTCATCATTGATCCCAGGGTCTCCTCTTCTCAGTACGGATGTAGTCATTCAAGGCTCGCTCGTTCTCCAACTGCTTTGTCAGCTTTTGGATCTTCAATTTCTGCTCGTTGAACTTTTTCCGATAAGAATCCCGTTCTTCTTGTAATTGCGCCCAAGACCTCTTTAGTGTATCAACATCAGTAGGTATCTGAGGAGGGAGAACAGTTGGAGGAACCCCATCTCTATCAGGATATTCAAGAATGACGGGTCTGACAGCTTCATATGGCATACCTAACTTCTGAGCACGAATGCGAACCCATTTGTAGTAGGCTTCCATAGGTAGAGAAGTCTTTGGTCCCAACTCTTGTGGGTCAGCTTTGTGAATTCTGTCCCAAGCCTTGATGAACCTACGACGCAGCTCGTCACTATCTACCTGAAACTCAAAACTGATGTGAGGCACCAACATCTCATGAGGCCCTGCTCTTCTGGCTCTTCCAAACTGTCGGAGAGCTAGACATGGATTATAAGAGATTACTCCTTGGGTACCAATCAAAGGAACATTAGGATATTCTCCGCAACGATCAATAACAGCTACCTCATCCAAACCTCTGAGAGTCCAAATGATGTCTTTATCAGTGAGAGACATTAACCTATGAGCCCAACCTCTTCCTTCTTTGTTCTTCAGCACGAACTTAGGGAGGTGCGAAATAAACCACCTCACTAACAAAGGAATACAACACCACAGAGTTCCTCGTCTTTGGGCAGTACGAGCATAAAGTTGTTGCAGGATATCACCCAAGAGAGTGGGCACAGGGTTCCGAGACATGAAGATCCTTATGGCAGTGACGTTAATGAAGTTATCAGGATTAGGAAACAAAACTAGACCATAGATTAAGAGAGCCAGAATGTCTTCGTACGCCCTAAAGTCTAAGTCGTTCCAGAAACTGTTAGCCTTACCAATCAGAAACTTGGCCAAGAAACCCTTAACTTTGCTTCTAGTCACCCAGTTGTCCATTACCTCCTTGTGGGTCAAAGGAAGAGCTGCAGCAATCTCCTCAAGCCTAAGAGTCTTTTCCCAACCAGTGAAGGGAGTCTGATCCAAGATAGGGATACCAAGAAAATCAGAGAACTCTTCCAGGGTAGGGACCAGCTGGAAGTCTTGAAAGGTGAAGCACTGGTACAGAGGGCCATAAAACTGGGTCAAGACACTCAACAGTTGTTGGTCCCACTTTGCCGTGACTAAACTGAGAAGAGAACCATGCCTCTGGATGAAGGAAGTAGCATTTGGAATTCTGCTAACCAATTCTTCAAGCAACTCAGGTGGGTGAACAAAATTGAACCGGATAGTGTTCCTTCGCATAGGCATCATGATGTCCTACAAAACAGAGCAAAGGTGAAACCCTCTTGTCTTTGAAATGGTCAGTCCTTATGCGGGATGCATGCAATGTTTATGATGGCATGATGTTATGATAAAGCACACCACAAATATTCACAAAGGCAAACATGATAAGGCACACAAGTCACACAAGACAAGCCCTTAGGGTTTAGGCCAGCATGGGGTCTATGTATTACCCTCTTTCAGTTTGTTGGTTAAGACCTGTCCTATCAGAAGTAACCGGGTTCTAGAGGATCCCAATATCACTGACTACCCTCAATCGGTCATAACTCCAGCATCGCAATCTTTCCTTGCAGCCAGAACCATCACGAGAGTTTAGCCTCAATGGGCGTAGCATACTGCTACTGTTCTATTGGCCAAGTTGGGTCAATTTAGGGTTCTAAGGTCGGTTGGTGCTTAATGACTCCTCAGAAGACCCATATTCTCCTCGTTGCGACACAAGGGATATCGGTACAGACCAAGGTGCCACACCAATGTAGCCACTGCTTCACCCGTGTCGGTCTACGCCGGACAGGTCCCTCACAGCTTATGCTACCTAACAGGGTATCCCCATATCCGGGTTAGGATCTATGTAACTCCGATGCAGCCCACAATAATAAAGCAAACAAGCACAACAATTGAAAACACAAGTGATCTTAGTCCTAAGGTACACCTCACTTTATAAATATCCCCAGCAGAGTCGCCAGTTCTGTGATCGGTGGATTTAGAACTGACTGTTTAACGCTGGATCGCGAAATGTCGCGGAAGCAAGAGTCTCCACCGTCTTTTATTTTCTCCAACATGGACAGGACAAAAGCACATCAAAATTCCTTATGAGATAGTTTCTCGGTTCGGGAGGTAGATTTATAGAAAGGGAAGGTGTTAGCACCCTTTCTATCCATGGTTATCCATGGGCTCTTAGATACTTGCCCATTTGTGTTTTCAAAAGTGTTTGCTTGTCAAAGTGTGAGTGAGTTTGAAAAAGTTTCGTCAAAGTTTTCTGAATAACTCTTGTATCAGTCCTCAAGAGCGTTTGAAAAATTGTTTTGAAAGCTTTTTGAAAGTGTCGGTGTGAAAAGAGTTTGATTTGTTTTTGAATAGAGCAAGTATCTATGAGTCATCTACCTACCCTAAGGAATTAGGCTGTGTAAATGTCCTTAAGGTAGTGCCATCCCACCATTGAGAGGTAGGTAGCACCACCGTTGGAGGTGTTCGGGTCAATTCGTTTGTTAGGGACAGTGTGGTCACCAGAGCAACAGTAGGACACCTTAGAAGCTACCCTTATGCCATTGATCCTTTTTTAATCCGAGGCAACCGTTTCGAGGCAACTGGATCATGTCATGGACATACGGACTTACTAAAACGTCCTATACTCGACGACCACGTTTCGAAGGCAAGGCAACAGTGAGGCGTACCCTAAGAGTGGTCTGTGAATTTGTGTGTTATTTTCATGTTATGTTTTATCTTGTACATGTATCATGGTGATCTACGCTTGTTTTTAATTTAGGCCATACATTCTTTCATGCAATTATAATTTAAAAGTGCGGAAATTTAAATGCGGAAAGTAAAATCCTACGCTATTACAAGGCGCAGGTCTATACATCGCCAAATTACAAAGACCCGTTTTAATAAAAATGCGGAAAGTAAAACCTAGTTACTATTACATGGCTTGAGCAGTTACATAATATTCATAAGAAAATAAAATAAATGCGCGAAAGAATAAAAATAGAACGTTCGAGGGCGTTGGACCCTTTTGAAATTAAATTGAATTAAAAGTTAATTAATTATTTTATTAAAAGAAAAGAAATTGTTTTTTAAGTTTTTGGTATTTATGAGATAAAGAAATTAAAATTGAAGAGAAACCCTAATTCTAAGTTGTTTTTAATTATTAATGAAAAAATATTAAAGTTTAACCTAATTTACTAAATAATTAATGTATATGTTTATTTACAAAATATTTAGTAATTAATAATGATAATAATGATGAGAAAATTATTTATAAAAAAAGATGAAAAGGTTAAAAACCCTAATTCTACCTATTTTATTTATTTAAGAAAAGATTAAAATTGAAAACCCTAAATTAAACTAAATTAATTATTAAAGTTTATTTACAAAATAAATTAATAGTGAGTTAAACATTATTAAATATATTACAATTTTTGATTTCTGATTTTTATATTATGAAAATTATTTTTGTGAATTAAATAAAACAATTAAAACAATTAAAATAAAAAGAAGAAAAGAAAAGGAAGTTAGAAAATATAATGCAAACATTGGGGGTGTCTGGCCCATTTGGGAGGTGAATTGGAGCATTTTGGCCCATTGAACAAGAAGCCTGTTTGACTTTTCAGCGTGTGTGTATGTGTATTGACTGAGGTACATGGTGGAACTCCCTTTGTGGCCTTCAGATTGACCATCAGATCCACTTGGCAGGCATAGGCATGGGCGTGCATGGTGAGCCATTGAGACTACGCTGCATTGGAATATAGTACAACAAAAATTATGGATTAAATGGGGGGACCTGGGAATCAAACCCAGGTCCCAGTACCTGCAGGACACCTCAGCCACCAGTTGAGCCAACGCGTTTCTTTGTAATGTTAGTGGAACGTAATTATTATAATAGAAAATAAAGCGTTAATGGTATCATGCGCCAGTATTTGAATTGTCCAACCATCAGATGACACACATGCGTCTTCTTCGTTTTTATGCCTGCAACATAAGCAAATAGCGGGGGTTTTAAACCCCCACTAAATGAAGCCTGAAAAAATAGCGATTAGAGCATAGATAAATATAAAAAGGGCGCGAGGTATGGGTTTGTCTCGTCTTCATGTCACGAATTCAATGGTACCAGTTTGAAGGTCTAATTTTTCCATATGAAGAAACCCCTAATTCGAAGCTTCTGAAACCCTAGAAAACGTTAATGGCAAATCTCGTTTCAAGCATTGTTAGGACAATTAAATGGTACCATTCGCTTCAGGACATCAATATTAGCAAGAATCAACATTTAAAACATATGAATAATGCATGGAAATTGAAAAACGATTATGGACATATTCATGAAGAAGACGATTCTGTTCTACCAATTCTTGGAATATGGAGATTGGAAAGTGATTGAAACACGTTCAAGGAAGTCTCAGCAAGCGTTTGGAATAGGTTTTAGGCTTTGAATCGCGCTGTAGCTATGTTTTCAGTTTCCAAAAATTTGATCAAAAGTTGCAATTTGGTTCTATCGTTTTGAGCAGTTTTTCGTGTCCAATGGAATAGGGTTATGTTATGCCTTTGTAGGTGAATGGAATTAGGTCAAGAAACAAGCCCATAATCCATTGAATTAATGATTCCAATCTTTGATTTTTTCACATCTTTTTTCAATCTTTTTGCCATGGAAAAATTGCCAAATAGGGATGATCTTGTCCCCTTGAGATGATGCACGAAATCTTTTGCATATGTGGAAGATATTTGCTGCACAAAAAAGATTTAAAATCATGATTTGATATTTTTCTCATTTTTAAATTTAATTAAATGAATTAATAATAATAAAAATTCAAATAATTAATCAAAAATAAGAAAATAAATCCATTTGAGGTCAATGGGTCGTGCATAGCCTTTGGGTAATGATTCATGAAAAAAATTGAGGCCCATTAGCACTTTTGAAGCTTTTGAAGCAAAGTTGACTTTTCAAAATTCCCAAAAATTTCCCAACTTCTCCAAGGCATATCTTGCTCAATTTTGAAGCTATGATCATGTTCTTGGACATTTTGGAAAGGTCTTGAAGTCCTCTAACCAATGTCTTTGGTCCCATGTCATTTTGATTTACCAATCTCAAATTATGGTCTTTGACTTAAAGTGCCTTTTTGTTGACTTTTGAAAATGACCTATAATGTTGAAATTGATAACTTTTTGTGAGAGCATTTCTTGGACTTGAGGTGTGAAGATGAGTTGTAGGAAATGTCATTATATTCAAAATGAGCTTTGGATGGAATTTTTATGATAAACCATGAGGAAGTTATGCCCTGGTCAATTTGCAGTTGACTTTTTCAACTGTCCAAAAATAGAAACTTTTGCATCTTGAGACTTTTTGAGCCATGCTTGTGAAATCATGATCAAGAATTGATCAAATGATGTTTGTGGCTTCAAAATAAGATGTTGACCAAATTTTTTGACTTTTGACTGTCAAATGACCATTTTGCCCCTGCAGTTGACTGTGAAGCAATTAAGGTTTTTGACTGTGCAATTTGATGCTGTGAGCCTTGAAACTTGGCATATGGATGCTTGACAATGTTTATAGGCATGTGGTACTTGATTGGACCCATGGAAACTTCAATTTCTTTGTAGGAACCAAAACCCTAATTTTGACTGTGTTAGGAGGCAATTGGACTGTGCAACCCTTGAGAGATTTTGAATCATCTGAAGATTGATCTTGGCCAAATCTTGAAGAATATGGGAGGGCAAATTTTGGGGTACAACACATGCATATCACTAGCATGCAACATCAAATCAGTATATGAAATACATCAACTTATCATAACTGAACCAAAACCAAAATCATGATATCATTATTTATCATACACACATCAAACAGCATAAACATGCACTTCATCCACCAAGACCTGATACAATCAATTATCATAGATACACCATTGCATATACACCAAATATGCACATAATAACAAACCGCATAATCGGAAAGTCAACACATTTTCAAAATAAAATCAAGTTACAGTTATTTTCTTCATTTTATAAAATAGAGTATTTAATTTAAGAAATAACGTCCAAAACGGCATTCAAAACGGACTTACGGTTTGAAAGTTATGAATTTTCAAAGTTTAATATTTTTCAAAAAGTTACAGCAGAACCCGGTTCCTACATATGCAGGAACCGGTTCCTGCGAAGTTCAAAAATCACGTTTCTGGAAAATGTATGGGAACCCGGTTCCTACCTATACAGGAACCGGTTCCTACGTGCGTTTTTGCCAGTTTTTGTACATTCACACAGTGGAACCCGGTTCCTCCCCACTGGGAACCGGTTCCCACGACCTGCAAAGCCAAAAACTGCTATTTTTGACAGCATTTTGTATCTCAATCCATTCCTTTTCATTCCCATACGAATGACCACATCAATTAACACCAGAATCACCCAAGTAACATCAACATAATGTCAAATAACACAATTCAACCATTCTTAACAATCCTATATCATGCAATTGGTTCAATTCCACACAATTTGACAACATTAAGGACAAATTCTACAAACCTAGAAAATCCTAAATTGAGATTCCTAACATGCTTAATCAATTCTATTGATCCCAAAATCTATAAGGCATAGTAATTAATCGAAATCACCCCTTACCTCGCGATGATCCTTCGAATTCACGGCGTTTGGCTTTTTCCTCTCTTCTCTTCTCTTCTCCAATTTCACGTATAATGACTTTTCCAAATAACCTTCTTTTTCTTTTCCTTTTTATCCTTCTTTTTGTATTCCTTTTATTATTTTCCAAATAATAGTAATAAATTAATTATTATTTAGTAGAGCTTTTTACTTCACACACCTCTAATTCAACCTTACACCCCCCGGTCTTCATTTTTAATTTCATAATTAATTCATCCATTTAATCCAAAATATTATTAATTAAGCCTTTAATTAATTTAATAATTAAATTCCTAATTATTTAACACTTGAATTAATTTGGGGTGTCACAACTCTCCCCAACTAAAAGAGTTTTCGTCCTCGAAAACATACCTTAGACGAACAGTTCGGGATACGAGTCCTTCATCTGGCTCTACAGCTCCCAAGTGACATTTCCATCTGCTGGTCCTCCCCAAGCCACTCTTACCAACGCGATCTCCTTGCCTCACAACTGTTTCAACTTCCAATCCTCAATTCTCGCAGGTACCGCTTCCACAGTCAAATTCTCTCGTACCTGTATATCGTCTACCCAAATCTCATGAGACGGATCAACAATGTACTTCCTTAGCTGAGATACATGAAAAACATCATGCAAATTTGCAAGTGACGGCGGCAAAGAAATCTGATAAGAAACTTTCCCAACTCTCTTGGTAATCTGAAACGGACCAATAAAACGTGGAGTCAACTTCTTTGACTTCAAAGCTCGACCAATACCAGTCATCGGAGTAACTCGCATAAAAACATGTTCTCCTTCGCTAAACTCAAGATCTTTCCTCCTCTTATCGTGATAACTTTTCTGACGACTCTGAGAAGTCCTCATCTTCTCCTGAATCATCTTAATCTTTTCTGAAGTCTGTTGGACAATTTCCGGTCCAATCACAACACTCTCTCCAAATTCATACCAACACAACGGTGTCCGACACCTCCTACCATACAATGCCTCAAACGGAGCCATACCAATGCTCGAATGAAAACTATTGTTGTAGGTAAACTCAATCAATGGTAGATAACTATCCCAAGCTCCACCTTTCTCCAACACACAAGCTCTTAACAAATCTTCCAACAACTGAATCGTTCTCTCCGTCTGACCATCTGTCTGTGGATGATAAGCGGAACTCAAACGCAACTTAGTACCCAAAGCTTCTTGCAATCCCGTCCAGAATTTAGATGTAAACCTCGGATCTCGATCCGACACAATACTAGAAGGAATACCGTGCAAACTCACAATCTTCTCAACATACAATTCTGCCAACCTTTCCATCGGATAATCCATTCTTATCGGAATAAAGTGAGCAGATTTCGTCAACCGATCAACAATAACCCAGATAGAATCACAATTCTTCGATGTCCTTGGCAAACCAGACACAAAATCCATAGAGATTCCATCCCATTTCCATTCCGGAACAAACAACGGTTCCATCAATCTTGACGGTTTCTGATGCTCAATCTTCGACTTCTGACAAACCAAAGAAGCATACACAAACTCAGCAATTTCCTTTTTCATTCCCGGCCACCAAAACAACTTCTTCAAATCATGGTACATTTTAGTAGCACCAGGATGAATACTCAATCCACTATGATGTCCTTCTTCCAAAATACTCTTCCTAATCTCTGCAACATCCGGAACACACACCCTATTACCAAATCTCATAACACCATTCTCATCAATCCGGAACTCGCCTCCTTGACCTTGGTTGATCAATGTCAATTTATCAACTAACCCAACATCGGACTTCTGTCCATTCCGAATTTCTTCCAGAATACCACTAGTTAGTTTCAACATACCCAATTTCACACTATTCGGAGTAGTTTCACATACCAAACTTAAATCTCTGAACTGCTCAACCAAATCTAACTCACGGACCATTAACATCGACATATGCAAGGACTTCCTACTCAAGGCATCCACAACAACGTTTGCCTTACCAGGATGGTAATTCAAACCGAAATCATAATCCTTTATAAATTCTAACCATCTCCTCTGCCTCATATTCAACTCTTTCTGATCAAAGAGATACCTCAGACTTTTGTGATCACTGAACACCTCAAACCGAGAACCATATAAATAATGCCTCCACAACTTCAAAACAAACACAACAGCTGCCAACTCCAAATCATGAGTCGGATAATTCCTTTCATGTACTTTCAATTGTCTCAAAGCATAAGCCACCACCTGCTTATCTTGCATCAACACACCACCTAATCCCATTAATGATGCGTCACAATACACAACAAAAGACTTAGTCGGATTTGGCAAAATCAAGATCAGAGCACTTGTCAACCTCCTCTTCAGCTCTTGAAATCCTTTCTCACATTCAACATCCCAAACAAACATCTGACCCTTCCTGGTCAACTTAGTCAACGGTAACGCTAATTTGGAAAATCCTTCTATAAACTTCCTGTAATAACCTGCAAGACCCAGAAAACTACGGATCTCAGAAGCATTCTTCGGTGCTTCCCACTTAGATACTGCTTCTACCTAAGTAGGATCCACAGCAATTCCATTCTTGGAAATTACATGGCCAAGAAAACTTACTTCACTTAACCAGAATTCACACTTGGACAACTTCGCATAAAGCTTCTTCTCTTTCAACAATTCCAACACAACTCTGAGATGTTCTGCATGCTCTTCATCGCTCTTCGAATAAATTAGAATATCATCAATGAACACCACCACAAACTTATCAAGATACGGATGAAATATCCTGTTCATATACTCCATGAAAACACCAGGTGCATTAGTAACTCCAAACGGCATAACAGAATACTCGTAATGTCCATACCTCGTTCTAAATGCAGTTTTCTAAATATCTTCCGACTTCACACGAATTTGATGATATCCAGATCTCAGATCAATCTTACTAAATACACAAGCTCCAACTAGTTGATCCAACAAATAATCGATCCTCGGCAAAGGATACCGATTCTTGATTATAACTTTATTCAGCTGTCTGTAATCAACACTGTGATACGGTGGGAGAACTGACTAGGGTTTTGCGTTTGTATTCGCAAATGTTTCGGTTGAGCAAGAGTCCCCACCGACTTTTTATTTTATCCTAAGGAAAGGTTTAAAAAGCACAGCAAAAACCTTTGAGATATTTTCTTGGGTTCGGGGAGTAGATTATAGAAAGGGAAGGTATTAGCACCCTTTCTATCCATGGTTATCCATGGGCTCTTAGGTATTTGCTTAGATCAACTTGCCTTGGTTTTCAATTGTTTGAAATGGTGCTTTGTGTGTGGCTTTGAAAAGGTTTTGAAAAAGATGCCTTGTCTAGGCTACCCTTGTAACAATTCTTTACTCGAATGTTTTACAAAAGGTGTTTTTCTTTTTGAAAAGATGTTTCAAGGTTTTTTGAAAGTTTTGTTTTTGAAAGTGTAGTAATGTGTGGTTTGAAAATAGGCAAGTGTTTTCTTTTGCAAGTTGACAAGTACTTAAGAGGTTATCTACTCCTAAATTTCTCAAAGATTATTGCTATGTTTTAACCCTTTTAACAAGTTTGTTCCACCATTGTATTTGGTGGACAATCTCATGTTAGGATGTGAAAGGGACGGGCGCGGGTCATCGTTTAGACCATAATTGCAATGGTGCCAAGTATCTTTGGGCAATTTTCCTTTAAGGGACTTGATCATTTTTAGGCAACTTTTCGAAAGCGTCATCGAGGGACTATGATCATTTGATTTGTATTTGTTTTGCCCAAAGAGACCTAACATGCAATATCGCCCATTTATTGAAGGCAACAAGTGGAATACCCTAGGCGTGCAAGTGTGATAAGTGTTGTCTATTTTCATGCTTGTTTATCTTGAAATTAGGTCGAACTATTTTTTTTCTTATTATTTGCATACAAACCCTAATTCTAACATGGTATATTTAGCAAGCATTAAAGTGCGAAAAATAAAGTTCTAAACTATTACAACACAATATATGGGAAGGGGGGTACAAATGTTCAAATGGGGGGTATTTGACAAGGAATTTAAACCTAGCTATTACATCAATTTGGAATTATTTACAAGATAATTGATTGCATAAATTAAATGGAAATAAAATAAATATGCAAGATGCAAAAGATTTTTTATATGTATGAAAAAAATGTTTTTTTTATATGTCAAATAATCAAAATAAAAATGTATTATTTTTGGAGATTTTGTGTTTTAAGGGTAAAACCCTAATTTATTAAGTAAATATATTAATTATTTAATATGTACAAGTATTTATCAATCATATTCAAAAATAAAATAAAAATGAAGTATATTTATAAAAAAGTATTTTTGAGGTCACATATTAATAAAAGAAAAAATATATGTATTTTTGTATTTTTGCCCTAAATATATTAATATATATATGGATATCTTTATTATTTACCAAATATATTATATATACAAGAATAATAATATTTAATATTTATAAAAAAAATATATTTTATATAAAATATTTTAAGAAGATAAAACAAAATAAAAATGAAAATAAAATGGTGTTTACATTATTTTTAGTATTTTAAGTAAAAAAGTGTTTATTTATTTATTTATGTACAAATAACTAATCTAAACAAATAAATGCCTATAAATTCAAAAATGGTGTAAAAAAATATTTTTATATTTTTAATATCATGAGAAAAAATAAATAAGTCAAAATGAAAAAAGAAAAGTCAAAAAAACATGGAAACAAGCCAAATGGGCCTAGGGGGGTGTAAAAGCAAACAAGTGGTGCAAAAAGAAAGAACATTCCAGGCCCAGCCCAGAACCTGTCTTCTTCAACCTTTGAACCTGTATGAACACTCAAACACGCGTTTTCTATCTCCCAATTCCTGGACTTTTAAGCAAAACTTACAACATGAAAAATGTAGAGCATGAGAAGACGAATCCAGGGATATAAAGAACTTGACTTAACTCTCTAAGATGAGGGAGAATTTCTTCTCCCCCAATTCCTGACCTAGTTTTTCATCAATGTTCAGACTCAAAATTCTCTAAGCATACATAATATAAATGAAATCTAATCACATGGGCATGTTCAGGGCTATGATTGTGACATGTTTCCTTCACAAACCTAAAGCTAACAATGTCTATATTGAGAGATAGAACTTCATGAATATACCTGTTCAGTTGGAATCGTGCCTTGCAATGGAGGAGCTTTCAGGACAAGATGATGATTTGTACAGCTTTCTTGAAGTGTGAGGATGCTATTCCAAGTTTTACTTTGTCTTGAAACCTTTTGAATCGAGCTATGGAACTTCAACTGCAAAGCAAGAAAATGAAAATGGTGATCGTGCCTGGGAGTGTTACAGGTTGTGTTTGAGGTTTGGATTAGCTTCAAGGGATGTTGTGGGATGTATTTGAGGTGGTTTTAGCAAGAGTGCATGAAAGGGATGAGAGTTGGAACTCAAACTGCAGCAAGCCCTGTTTTTGTGCAGTTCAATGGTGATTTTGTGAGTGAGAGTGTTTGGGACTTGGTTAGCTCGTGTTCTAGCTTAGGATGGATGTTTAGTAAGTGTACCAAGTATTTTCTTAAGCTCTTTTGTGCTGATATGAAAGTTGAGTTGTGATATGCTATATTTCTTACACTTTAAGCAACCAAAGGCCAAGTTGGTGTTTAGACAGGTAGAGGCCCCTATAATATGCTGCAAACCTTGGCATTGATCAGTGTGATTAGTTCCTAAACTTGTGCCAAAGAGATTTGATCTGTACTTGCTGATTTGCAACTTTGACATAAAGCTTAACTTTTCAAAAATGGATATTATGCTTTATCTATAAATGGCTTAATCTTGCAAATAATGTTTGGACACACAAAATAAGACTTTGGCACAATGAGTATGCATTAAATTATTGAGTGCAAATGGGATTAGAGGCCTGTAATGTAGCATAAACCAAGCTGACTTGAAAATGGCAATGTGTATGAACATGTCTTGGTCAAGAACAAAAGTGATTTTTGCCCAACTTGCCAAATTCGATTCTCCCTAACCATGAGGTTGTTTGATGAGTTCTTTGACATTTTGGAAAGCTTGGAATATGTACTACAATCCATCTTTGAAATGCAAATTGAAATTCCAAGTGGAAGTATGTGAAAAATGGTCTTGAAGTTAGGTAAAAACTTTGCCTAAAATAGGTCAAATTTTCACTAAGTTAAGAATGGTTTGATACCCTTATTCCAAAAATTGTAACTTGAGATACAAGCTTCTTTTGGGAAAACTTTATGAATCAAAGTTGTAGATTATGCAATAGGCTACAACTTTCATGTTTTGACTTTTGCTTGAATCCAAATGAATCTTGGTGAGAAAGTGGGGCAAAGTTAGGAAAAAATTAGGGTTTTTCATAACTTGGAAAAATTCTAAGTTATGAAAAATTCTCATTTCAAACCCTAATTTGCAATTCTTGATTTCTTGATGAACAAGTTTCATGATTTGGCATGTTTTGATGAAAAATGAATCTTGACTCTTGATTTTCTCCAAAAAGTCAAAGTTTGACTTTTCAGTATACAATCAAAATTAATCAATTGACTGGGAAATTCAACTGTCACTCTTGTGCATTTGGGATCTTTTGAACTTGTTGAGCATGTCAAGACAATTCCATGGGGTCCTTGAGTCCATATGTGAGCTTGGTTTGCTATTGGCTAGGTCAAACAGTCAAAAATTGCCTTTGTGCAGTCAAAACCCTAAAAATGACCATTTTGCCCTTTTGGTGATCTGATCAAATTTCTTGTGGAATTGTGATCCAAACTTGATCAAATGGTCCATGTGAATTCATAATGTTGATGTGGGTCAATTTTCATGAGATTTGACTGTCAATTGGCCACAGTTGACTTTTTCCCTAATACAGCTGATTTCTAGGTCAACTGTCCAATTGACTGGGCAAAACTTGGAATCAAGGCTTGAAACTTGATGTGGATAAACTTGGGAGTCCAATATGAAGCATGAAAGTCATCTTAGGCATTGTAGGTCAAAACATCTTTGTGCAAACACAAACCCTAATTTGGGTCAACGGTGCAAGGAGAAGTCTTGAGCAGATGAAACCCTAACTGGATCTTGATCTTCAAGGGTTTTGTGATGAGAAATCAATGAGAAAATGGGAGGGCAAATTTTGGGGTACAACAGTTGCCCCTGTTCAATCTTCTTGAACCTGAAGAGTTAGATTGGCAAGTTTGCCTTTCGTGACTCGAGGGTAAAAGGAGATTGGACACTAGAGTGCCCTTAAATTTGCACTCGTCAAAGCAATGGATGCGGGAATGGGCTTAGAGATGCCATTTGGAGATGGGCTTAACGATGCCATCTGGGAGAGTGACAGAAACTTGTCGGGGATGGGCTTAAAGATGCCATCTGGAATGAGTATCAGGAAGGTGTCCATGCTTAGGACCATCTCTGAACTGGGGTCTGAATAAGCAATAGATCGACATTCGTATCTGGAGGCATCCGTAAACTGTTTTCAGAGGTTGAGAAGAGTCTGAACAAGCGATAAATTAACATCCATTGTTGGGAAGAATCCGTAAACTGTTTTCAGAAGTCTTGAGGTTGAATAAGCAATAGAGCAGCATCCGTTGTTGGGAAGCGTCCGTAAACTGTTTTCAAAAGTTGCATCTGAACAAGCGATAGATTAACATCCGTTGTTGGGAAGAATCCATAAACTGTTTTCAGAAGTCTTGAGAAGAAACTGAACAAGTGATAGGTTAACATCCGTTACTTGGAGAACCCGTGAACTGTTTTCAGAAATCTTGGAGTTGAATAAGCAATAAAGCAGCATCCGTTGTTGGGAAGCGTCCGTAAACTGTTTTCAAAAGTTGCATCTGAACAAGCGATAGATTAACATCTGTTGTTGGGAAGAATCCATAAACTGTTTTCAGAAGTCTTGAGAAGAAACTGAACAAGTGATAGGTTAACATCCGTTACTTGGAGAACCCGTGAACTGTTTTTAGAAATCTTGAAGTTGAAGGAGGAACCGGTGTAGGGTTTCCTGATGATGAGCTCGTGTAAAAACTGCATCTGGATGAATCTGGAATAAGCATTAGAATGTTGCCATGTCTGGGTCACATCTGAACTATTCCTGGAAAGAATCTCGGAAGATAATGATTTTAGTCTGTCGACTGGTCTTACCTGAAAAGGTAAAGAGTTAGTTGTATGCAATGTCATGATGCATGATACAACGTATGTTATATGATATGAATGTAAATGAATGCGCATGTAAGCTGATGAGCTATCTTGCTGAGGATAGATGAATCCGAGATGGCTGAAGATAAAAGCATCTTGACTGCTGCCGGGACGAATAATTCCTTGGCTGCTGCTGGAGAATAAGGAGCTTGGGTTGTATACCAATCTTCTGGGGAATTCCCGATGACTTCTACTGGGGAGTTCCAACCTAATAGACTCATGCTGGGGAGGTAAGACTGAGAATCTTCAGTTTGGTGGGAAGTATCTCTGTGGGGAGAAGGTTCACTAGTCTGGCTCCGCTGGGGATTGATAGTTTGAAGTTTTAGCTCTGCTGGGGATACTGGAATTTAAACTCTGAGGGGAATTGAGTTCTGGAGGATTCTCTGGCTGGGGATAACAAAGATAAACTCCTCTGGGGATTGTATTGATAAGTTATGCTGGGGAACTCTGATGAACTATGCTGGGGATAGGAGGAGAATTTGCCGAGTGCGATCTTCCGTGACAACAAGCTGAGGATAACCCAGTTATAAGCCCTTGTGAGGAATAACTTTGGATAAAGCTCGGGAGAGACGTCCGTACTCTGCAGGGGACAAGCTTCCAGAATCTACTGGGGATGAGCTTCAAGACTTGCTGGGGATATGGATTCCAAATCTCCTGGGGGTTTCCTTTGAAAGGGTATTAGGATATCCAACTGCATTTTCAACCTATCAGTAATCCTCTTTCTTGATTTATAAGGGAATGATTATATTCAAATGCATATGCCCATTTAACAAAACATTGGACGTTTCTCAAAATAAAACAAATAGTGCAAGAGAAAAGAAAAAAGGGAAATGACATAAATTTCTGGGAAAAGTATTTGTATTGACTTTCTATGAGTATATTTGTACAAAGGAGACAATCATCCTAGTAGGAGGATTTTGTCATAAATATTGAAAAATTTATACAAAATAAAGATGGCTATGTGAAATAATTCCATGGGATTCCATTCCGCTATAGCCTTCACAACTCTGAATATTTGTCCATTCAATGCTTCGTTTGCCGATGACTGGATTAATCAGAAACCTGGAACTGGTTGATGAAGAGATTATCTTTGAAGTGATCCGACGAGACATAGTCATACGCTTTAATTCCCTAACTTTTGCCTGAATCTCCCTTTCGGGTTTTCGATCCACCGGGAAACCCCTTTTTGCCCAAGCCGCCCTTTCGGGTTTTCAGCTTGCCGGGTGTACAGATTTTTTTATTTTTATCCCTAATTTTTGCCTGAACCGCCCTTTCGGGTTTTCGGTTCACCGGGATGCCCATTTTTGCCCAAGCCGCCCTTTCAGGTTTTCGACTTGTCGGGTTATTTTATGCGTAGTATCTTTTGACTATGTCTGCATTCGCAGGGTGCGGCAAATCGTCGCCGTCCATGGTGGTCAGAATCATTGCGCCACCAGAAAATATGCTCTTGATCATAAATGGTCCTTCATATGTAGGAGTCCATTTGCCCCTGGGATCACTTTGCGGCAAGATAATCCGCTTGATTACGAGATCTCCGACTTGTTACACTTGACGTCTGACTTTCTTATTGAAGGCCTTGATCATCCGTTTTTGATACGTCTGACCATGGCATATAGCAGCGAGTCGCTTCTCGTCGATCAGATTGAGTTGATCAAGTCGGGTCTGCATCCATTCATCTTCATTCAAACCTGCGTCCTTCATAATCCTTAGAGACGGAATCTGAACCTCCATAGGCAGGACATCTTCCATGCCATATACCAAAGAAAATGGGGTTGCCTCGGTTGAAGTACGTGCCGTCGTACGGTATCCATGCAGAGCAAACGGTAACATCTCATGCCAGTCTTTGTAAGTGAATGTCATTTTCTGAATGATCTTCTTAATATTTTTGTTCGCAGCTTCAACAGCACCGTTCATCTTCGGCCGGTAGGGAGATGAATTGTGATGATAAATCTTGAACTATTCGCACAAAGCGGTGATCATTGTGTTATTCAAATTTGTACCGTTGTCTGTGATGATCCTGTCTAGAACACCATACCGGCATATGAGATTTTGCTTGATGAAGCGGGCAACCACATTTTTAGTAACGGAGGCGAAGGAAGCTGCTTCGACCCACTTGGTGAAATAGTCAATGTCAACCAGGATGAAGCGATGTCCTTTGAAAGCCGTGGGCTTGATCTCTCCAATCATGTCAATGCCCCACATTGCAAATGGCCAAGGAGCAGTCAGAACGTTGAGAGGAACCAGAGGGATATGAACTTTATCAGCGTAGACTTGACATTTGTGGCAAGTACGGGAATGTTGATGGCAGTCAGCTTCCATGGTAGACCAGTAATAGCCTGCCCTTAGGATCTTCTTAGCCATTGTATGCCCGCTCAAGTGAGTGCCAAATGTGCCGCTGTGTATGTCAGTCATGATCAACTCTGCCTCATCTTTGTCTACGCATCGGAGTAATACACAATCATGGCTTCGTTTGTAAAGGATGTCGTTGCTCAGGAAGAATTTGGCAGCAAATTTCCTTAAGAACTTCTTGTCATTTACGGAAGCTCCTTCGGGATAATCTCTAGTCTCGAGATACCTTTTGATTTCATGGAACCAAGGTTGTTCCACTACTTCTTCGGTATTAATCTCGTGACAATGCGCAGGTTCATCCATTCGCTCGATGGTGATTTGGGGAGCCTCGTTATCCCAGTTGAGTTTAAACATGGAAGACATTGTAGCTAGAGCATCTGCTAGCTGATTCTCTTCTCGCGGAAAATGCTCGAAGGTAATTTGCTCGAAATGAGGCAACAATGTCAGGACATGTTCTTTGTATGGGATAAGATTAGGATGCTTGGTATCCCACTCTCCTTTTATTTGACTGATAACCAAAGCCGAGTCCCCAAATACGATCAAAGATTTGATCCCCAAGTCTATAGCAGCCTTGAGACCAAAGATGCAAGCTTCGTACTCAGCCATGTTGTTTGTGCAGCTGAAACAAAGTCGGGCCGTGAAAGGTATGTGACAGCCTTCCGGAGAAATGAGTATTGCGCTGATGCCGTTTCCAAGTGCATTTGAAGCACCATCAAAGTACAGGGTCCATCGGGATCCCTCTTCGGGTCCGTCATACGGTCCGTTACTTTCAATGTTGTCCAAATTCATGATGTCCTCATCTGGGAAGTCAAATCTCATGGGTTGGTAATCTTCGATAGCTTGATGAGCCAGATGGTCAGCTAGTACACTCCCTTTTATAGCTTTTTGGGTGGTGTACTGGATGTCATACTTAGTTAGGATCATTTTCCATCTGGCTATTCTTCTGGATAAGGAGGGCTTTTCGAAGATATACTTGATAGGATCCATTTTGGAAATTAACAAGGTAGTATGAGTCAACATATACTGCCTTAGTCGGTGAGCAGCCCATACCAAAGCGCAGCAAGTTTTCTCGAGCAGTGAGTAGCGAGTCTCACAGTCGGTAAACTTTTTGCTAAGGTAATAAATAGCATGCTCTTTTCGACCAGACTCGTCATGCTGGCCCAAGACACACCCCATTGAGTTATCCAAGACGGTTAGATACATGATCAATGGTCTTCCTTCGACGGGTGGCATCAGAATAGGAGGTTCTAGCAAATACTCCTTGATCTTATCAAAAGCAGCTTGGCAATCGTCGTTCCATTCAACTACCTGATCTTTCTTCAAGAGTTTGAAAATTGGCTCACAGGTAGAAGTCAGATGAGAGATGAATCTGGCAATATAGTTCAAGCGCCCCAAGAACCCTCTAACCTCCTTTTCAGTACGGGGAGCAGGCATCTCTTGTATTGCTTTCACTTTTGCTGGATCGACTTCAATGCCTTTATTGCTTCAATGAATCCCAGAAGTTTACCAGACCTAACTCCAAAAGTGCACTTACTTGGATTCAGCCTGAGTTTGTATTCTTTCAATATGGCAAACAGCTTTTCTAGATGTTCAAGGTGCTCCTCCTCTGTTTGTGACCGAGCTATCATATCGTCTACGTAAACTTCAATCTCATGATGTATCATATCATGAAACAAAGCTACCATGGCGCGTTGATAAGTTGCCCCTGCGTTCTTCAGCCCGAACGACATCACCTTGTAACAGAAAGTGCCCTATTGTGTGACAAAAGTTGTTTTCTCCATATCCTCGGGGGCCATTTTGATTTGATTGTAGCCCGAGAATCCATCCATGAAGGAAAACACTTTGTGCTGAGCTGTATTGTCGATCAAAATGTCAATGTGTGGCAGCGGAAAATCATCTTTGGGGCTGGCCCTATTCAAATCCCGGTAGTCCACGCACATCCTGACTTTGCCATCTTTCTTAGGTACTGGCACGATGTTAGCAACCCATTGAGGATAGGACGTAACAGCCAGAAATCCAGCGTCGAATTGCTTCATTACTTCTGCTTTGATCTTTTCAGACATGTCAGGCCTCATTCAGAGGACTTTTTGCTTGATCGGTGGACAATCCTCTCTTGTGGGGAGACGGTGAACCACGATGTCTGTATCTAAACCCGGCATGTCTTCATAAGACCAAGCGAAGATATCAACATACTCATTCAACAACTGTATCAGGCGTTCCTTGACACTCGGTTCCAGATTGGCACCCACTTGTACCTCCTTCCGGTCTTCCTCAGTTCTCAAATTGACAGTTTCCAATGACTCTTCGTGCGGTAAGATGGCTCTTTCCTCTTGCTGTAGAAGTCTGGCTAGTTCCCCTGGTACTTCACAACCTTCGTCGTCTTCATACTCGGCTTGATTGACCAGATCTTCAGAGTTATTGAAGGATATAGCAGAATCGTCACCCATGGAATCCGGAGTGGATGGGTACCTGCATTTGTGAGTGTGGGTGTGTGTAAGGGATAGCCATCCTTAAACAAAAAATGCAAAAGGAAAGAAAATGAACACAAGCAGTTTATCAAATGAAAAACGTCCAATGAATCATTAAACATGGCATATGGATATGAAAAATAATCAAAACCCTTACAAATGGACCTACATGCCCCGAGCAAGGCATGAGGTGAAAAGATAGTGTACGGATTGTCGAAAATAAATATTACAGACCAAATAGGAAATGTTTGACAGATAAATTACTGATGAATAAAAGTGATGGGGACAAAGTCTTTTGCCTCCCAGTTGCACAATCCTCCTTTGACAGTCGGGTAAATCCACTCTTCGATGTTGCTCTCTTTGTCTTCGTCCTCCAAAGCGTTGATTCCATAGGGAGAAATTTTGACTGGCGCTCTTTCAATCTTCGAACGGCGCATAACTTTCTGGCCTGCGGTAGTGAACCCTAATCCAAATTTGTCGGTCTTATGTGGAATATCAGGCAACTGCCCCCATGCTGAATTCTTCCCCTCCTTTATTGCGGCCCTTGCGTCCTCCAGAGATGCCATCCTGGACATCTGCCTCGGTGTCTCAGCTACCAACTTTGCTATTGTTATCTCAGGAAGGACTTCTTCGAAATGCTGAAAAGGCGTCTCAATGAACTCCCCTTCTACCTCCACATACCGGAAAGAGTTCAAGTGGCTAATCATGTACTCCTCTTCGCCATGGACAATAATGATCTTTCCCTTGACAGGATACTTCAACATCTGGTGTAAGGAGGAGGTGACTGCCCCAGCATGGTGTATCCAAGGCCTACCCAACAAGCAAGAGTATGACGGACGGATGTCCATCACATAGAAAGTAGATTTAAACACCTCAGTTCCTATCTTGATGGGAATTTCAACCTCCCCATGGACCATTCTCTTCAAACCATCGAAAGCTCTGACAACAATATCACTCGGCTTCAACTCCAACCCTTCACAATCTAGTCGGTCCAAGGCCTTCTTAGGCAGTACATTCAGCGACGAACCAGTGTCGACCAAAACATGTGCGAGAGTAGTTCCTCGGCACTCGACTGAAATGTGCAAAGCATCATTGTGGTTTCTACCTTTAGGAGTTAGGTCGGCATCAGAGAAACCTAATCCATTGTCTGCAGTAAGGCTAGCCATGCAATTTTGAAATTGATCTGCAGAGGTTTCCTGGGGCACATGGGCTGCCTTCAGGAATTTTATCAGAGCTTTAGCATGCGCTTCCGAGCAAAGTAGTAGTGCCAGCATGGAGATCTTTGAGGGGGTTTGCCCCAGTTGTTCTACCACATCGTAATCACTCCTTTTGATTATCTTTAAGATCTCATCCATTTCCTTCTTGGAGGTTTCCGGGATGACCAAGGGTTGAGCCCTCGTCCTGACGAGCTCATCTTGGATTCCCTTACCTTTATCAGCAGCGGTAGGAGGGAGAGTACTAGGAACAACAACATCTTCAATCAAAGGGGTTCTAGCAGAGAGTTTTATTGGTGCAGGGATGACCTTGTCAGTAGATGAGGGTCCAAAGATTGCTCTTGGAGGGGCAATCTCTGGAGAAAATATTCTCCCGCTCCGGGTGATTTTGCTCGTGCCTGCAATGTTTCCAATGCTGGCTTCTTCATCATCCGAACTTTCTTCAGTTATTTCGATTTGTTTAATACCATGATAATAGACGTCACCGCCATAGTTCCATGGTATTGACTTCTCAGAAACATAGGGGACAAGCCCTGGCATTGTTATCTTCAAAGGAACAGATTTTGTAGCTGGTGTAATCTTAACATGCTTTTTGACGGCCTTGGAAAGATTGGCGTGAATGGTTATGATTGAGACATCTTCAGTATGGGTCGGAACAGCAGAAAATTTTTCAAACAAAATTTGTCGACTATCCATAAGGCCTTGGATGCCTTTCTTCAGTAACGGACAATCAAACGGCAGAGAGTAACAACAATAGCAGTCTTCTTTACATCCCGGAAAGATCCCGACCCTTAACAGATTCAACTTGATGGTTAACAATGGAGTTGTCAGATCATTGACATCAGCAACATACAAATCTTCTTCAATGGCATTGACATTTCGGCCGTGCTTCGGCATGGGAGAAGATATCACATTAGGCTTCTCCGGAGCGTCAAACTCCACCTCCTTCGCCTCTATCAGGTCTTGGATTTTATGCTTGAGTGCCCAACAATCATTGGTGTCGTGCCCGACACTGTCAGAATGGTAGGCGCATTTAGCATTAGGATGATAATGCGGAGAGGACGTATTCACATTCTTTGGTGCCTCTTTGATGGTGGCGAGATTCAACTTCAACAGATGGGGAAGCACTTGCGTTGGAGTCATATTAATGCGGGTGAACTGCCGTTGTGGCCGTTCCACCCATTGCTGATTTGGTCTGGACTGGTTATAGCGAGGCTGCTCACTTGAAGAGTTTTGAATCATTACAGCCCCCACAGTTGGTCGGCGCTCAGTCTTCCCTGCTCTTCTCTGGGAGTATACCACAGCCGTTTCCTTCTTAAAAGGCTTCTTCTCAACACTTGCAGCAACACCCTTCTGAATCTTTCCTGACTTGATGCCAGCTTCTATTCTTTCGCCTGTTAAGATCAAATCGGTAAACCCCGCGGAAGAGTTACCAATCAGATGATTGAAAAATGGCCCAGATAGGGTCCCTAGAAACATATCAACAAGTTCACAGTCGGTTAAAGGAGGCTGCACCCTGCCAGCCAAATCCCTCCATTTTTGTGCATATTCTTTGAATCCTTCGCCTGCTCCTAGTGACATACCCTGAAGTTGGGTACGAGTAGGAGCAAGGTCAGAATTGTACTGATATTGTTTGTAAAAAGCGGTGGCCAAGTCTTCCCAATTTCGGACGCTGGTTCCCTCTAGCTGATAGAACCACTCCAATTGAGCCCCAGAAAGGCTGTCTTGAAAGAAATGGATCCAAAGATTTTTATCTGCCGTATAGGGTTGGATCTTTCTCACGTAGGATCTGAGATGCATTTTTGGACAGGAAAGCCCATCATACCTCACAAAAACTGGCACTTTGAATTTTGGGGGAATCACAATCCCGGGAACCAAACCCAAGTCTTCAAAATCCAAACCCGGTACTCTTTGTAGCTCCATGGCGGCCAACCTGTCTTCTAAACCTTTGTATTTATCATCAGCTGGAGGGTATTGCTGATCAGAGTAGTCTTCATCCTCTTCGACCTCCTCTTCTTCCGCATCAGACTCGGAAGGTACCGCAGCCCCACCTCCTTTACTAGTCCCTTCATCAGAAATAGGAGGAAATTCAAGCACTCTCTGAGCTTCTCCGTCAAATCTTCTCCCCAGAGTAGCCACCCCGAGTCTCTTTTTCTTCTTTTTCACTGAGTCTTTATTCCCCAGCAAGGCCTTGAGATCCTCCTGACCTTTAGCCAAGGTCGTCAGGAGTTGCTGGAACTGTGCATTTTGAGCTTGCAGGTCTTTGACTGTTTGCTCGAGATCCATCCTACTGAAATAAACAGCAGACAGATAAGGAAACCTGGAGTGAGACTTGCTTATGCACATGATGAATGGTATGCTTATGTATGCAATGCATTCAAGGATTTAGAACATTCAAAATTGTTGCAGACAAAGAAGAACGCACGTCATATTAATAAGAAGAAATTTGTTAGTACATAAATGCCCCATGGGCCAAATATTACAAAAATAACTTCTCAAGGTAAAAAGACATTGCGCATCCTCTTTGGTGCGATGTAGGTGTTGAGGGCCTCTTGCTCATGGAGTCGGCGGGTGAGCTCTAAAACCTTCTTCTCACTGGCGTAGAAGCTGGCTTCAAAAGTGTTCCGTTCCTCCTTGAGCTGAATCCAACTTTTCTGCATTTCCTCCCACGATGTAGGCATGTCAGGATATAGGATGGTGTAGGGAACCTCTCCTTCCTTAACAGGCTCTTTAATCACAGGGAGAACATGAGGATAAGGCATCATTAGACTCTGGGCTCGGGCTCGTACCCACTTGAGATAAGGCTTAAGAGGGATGGAATTCTTGTGTCCCAGAGTTTTGCTATCAACCTTGTTGGGCCTTCCCCAAGCTCTGATAAATCTTTGGCGAAGTCCTTGCGCATCGTTGTCGAAGTCAAAAACTAGGTCAGGAATCAACATGTCATGAGGGCCATCCCTCCGTGCATATCCAAATTGCCTCAAAGCTAGGCAAGGGTTGTAGGTGATACCTCCTCTGATTCCAAGTAAAGGAACATTAGGAAACTCTCCGCAACGATCGATGATGATGACATTTTCTCTGGACCGAGAACACCAATGTACATCAGAGTGAGTAAGAGTCATCAACCGTTGGGACCATCTTGAACCTTGGTCATTCTTCAAGACAGATTGTGGAAGGTGCGAAATAAACCACCTTGCAAGGAGAGGAGTACAGCACATGAGAACACCCCTCTTTCTCATTGTTCGTGTGTAAAATGAGTGAAGAATGTCCCCAAGCAATGTTGGTATTGGATTTCTGGACAAGAAGATTTTGACGGCGTTGACATCTACCAATTGGTCAGAATTTGGGAATAAGACCAACCCATAAATAAGGAGTGCCACAATCTCTTCAAAGGCTTGTAGGTCCAATGAATTCCAACATTCTTGTGCCTTCTCAAACAAGAATTTTGCTAAGAATCCTTTGACGCCGCTTCTGGTTTCCCAATGCCCCTTGATGTCAGATGGTTGTAGATGTAATGCTCGAGCAACATCTTCCGGCTTTGGTTCCTTTTCCGTACCGTTGAAGGGTAGTTGATTAAGGATAGGGATTCTTAGGAGTTGAGAAAACTCCTCCAAAGTGGGCACCAACTGGTAATCAGGGAAAGTGAAACAGTGGTGAAGAGGGTCAAAGAATTGGAATAGCACTTTCATCATGTCTTCTTCAATGTTGGTGTTGACTAAGCTGAGCAGTCTACCATGTCTTTCACTAAAGGATGAGCTTTCCGGAATTCTTGAGGTGAGCTCCTTGAGTTGAGGAGAGATTCTCACAAGGTTGACTTGGATTGTTTTTCTGCGAGGAATTTCCATGACCTACAAAACAAGAACAAAGATGAAGATCCAAACCCTTGAAATGGTTAGTGAATGCATATGATGCTTCATGATGTTTATGATGTATGCACAAAACATATGTACAAGCAAATCACACCAAACCCTAGTTTCAGGCTTGCATGGGGTTTCATAGGTAAGTACCCTCTTGAGTGTAGTTGGCTTAAAAACCTGTCCTATAAATAGTAACCGGGTTCTAAGGAGCTCAATATCATTGGATTGTTTTCAATGTTCATTGTTTTGGTTTAGCCACTTAACTAGCGACCAAAATATTCCAAGAAAACAACCCTCATTGAGTGTAGTATCGAGTATCTACCAACTTCGGACTGCACCAAAGCCGTTCATCTCACTACCCCTAATAAAAGGCCAAGATGGTCAAGTAAGGTTCTAGGTCATTAGTGCTTAGTGACATCACTCAGCGGCCCCGTACTCTCCTTGATTGAACTCAAGGGTTACTGGTACTCACAAATATGTCGCACTAATATAGCTATTGCTTCGACCGTGTCGGTATACCCCGCACAGTTTCTACAACGTATTGCTATCTATGAAATGTTTCCCAAAAATCCGGGTGTAGGATTGCAAACCCAAACAATAGAGCCAAAGTATAAAGCATTCAAATCAAACAATTAGTCATGCAAGAGGGTGATCTAAGCCCTAAGGTTACTCCACTTTTAAATTTTTCCCCAGCAGAGTCGTCAGTTCTGTGATACGGTGGGAGAACTGACTAGGGTTTTGCGTTTGTATTCGTAAATGTTTCAGTTGAGCAAGAGTCGCCACCGACTTTTTATTTTATCCTAAGGAAAGGTTTAAAAAGCACAGCAAAAACCTTTGAGATATTTTCTTGGGTTCGGGGAGTCGATTATAGAAAGGGAACGTATTAGCACCCTTTCTATCCATGGTTATCCATGGGCTCTTAGGTATTTGCTTAGATCAACTTGCCTTGGTTTTCAATTGTTTGAAATGGTGCTTTGTGTGTGGCTTTGAAAAGGTTTTGAAAAAGATGCCTTGTCTAGGCTACCCTTGTAACAATTCTTTACTCGAATGTTTTACAAAAGGTGTTTGTCTTTTTGAAAAGATGTTTCAAGGTTTTTTGAAAGTTTTGTTTTTGAAAGTGTAGTGATGTGTGGTTTGAAAATAGGCAAGTGTTTTCTTTTGCAAGTTGACAAGTACTTAAGAGGTTATCTACTCCTAAATTTCTCAAAGATTATTGCTATGTTTTAACCCTTTTAACAAGTTTGTTCCACCATTGTATTTGGTGGACAATCTCATGTTAGGATGTGAAAGGGACGGGCGCGGGTCATCGTTTAGACCATAATTGCAATGGTGCCAAGTATCTTTGGGCAATTTTCCTTTAAGGGACTTGATCATTTTTAGGCAACTTTTCGAAAGCGTCATCGAGGGACTATGATCATTTGATTTGTATTTGTTTTGCCCAAAGAGACCTAACATGCAATATGGCCCATTTATTGAAGGCAACAAGTGGAATACCCTAGGGGTGCAAGTGTGATAAGTGTTGTCCATTTTCATGCTTGTTTATCTTGAAATTAGGTCGAACTATTTTTTTTCTTATTATTTGCATACAAACCCTAATTCTAACATGGTATATTTAGAAAGCATTAAAGTGCGAAAAATAAAGTTCTAAACTATTACAACACAATATATGGGAAGGGGGGTACAAATGTTCAAATGGGGGGTATTTGACAAGGAATTTAAACCTAGCTATTACATCAATTTGGAATTATTTACAAGATAATTGATTGCATAAATTAAATGGAAATAAAATAAATATGCAAGATGCAAAAGATTTTTTATATGTATGAAAAAAATGTTTTTTTTATATGTCAAATAATCAAAATAAAAAAGTATTATTTTTGGAGATTTTGTGTTTTAAGGGTAAAACCCTAATTTATTAAGTAAATATATTAATTATTTAATATGTACAAGTATTTATCAATCATATTCAAAAATAAAATAAAAATGAAGTATATTTATAAAAAAGTATTTTTGAGGTCACATATTAATAAAAGAAAAAATGTATGTATTTTTGTATTTTTGCCCTAAATATATTAATATATATATGGATATCTTTATTATTTACCAAATATATTATATATACAAGAATAATAATATTTAATATTTATAAAAAAAGTATATTTTATATAAAATATTTTAAGAAGATAAAACAAAATAAAAATGAAAATAAAATGGTGTTTACATTATTTTTAGTATTTTAAGTAAAAAAAGTGTTTATTTATTTATTTATGTACAAATAACTAATCTAAACAAATAAATGCCTATAAATTCAAAAATGGTGTAAAAAAATATTTTTATATTTTTAATATCATGAGAAAAAATAAATAAGTCAAAATGAAAAAAGAAAAGTCAAAAAAACATGGAAACAAGCCAAATGGGCCTAGGGGGTGTAAAAGCAAACAAGTGGTGCAAAAAGAAAGAACATTCCAGGCCCAGCCCAGAACCTGTCTTCTTCAACCTTTGAACCTGTATGAACACTCAAACACGCGTTTTCTATCTCCCAATTCCTGGACTTTTAAGCAAAACTTACAACATGAAAAATGTAGAGCATGAGAAGACGAATCCAGGGATATAAAGAACTTGACTTAACTCTCTAAGATGAGGGAGAATTTCTTCTCCCCCAATTCCTGACCTAGTTTTTCATCAATGTTCAGACTCAAAATTCTCTAAGCATACATAATATAAATGAAATCTAATCACATGGGCATGTTCAGGGCTATGATTGTGACATGTTTCCTTCACAAACCTAAAGCTAACAATGCCTATATTGAGAGATAGAACTTCATGAATATACCTGTTCAGTTGGAATCGTGCCTTGCAATGGAGGAGCTTTCAGGGCAAGATGATGATTTGTACAACTTCCTTGAAGTGTGAGGATGCTATTCCAAGTTTTACTTTGTCTTGAAACCTTTTGAATCGAGCTATGGAACTTCAACTGTAAAGCAAGAAAATGAAAATGGTGATCGTGCCTGGGAGTGTTACAGGTTGTGTTTGAGGTTTGGATTAGCTTCAAGGGATGTTGTGGGATGTATTTGAGGTGGTTTTAGCAAGAGTGCATGAAAGGGATGAGAGTTGGAACTCAAACTGCAACAAGCCCTGTTTTTGTGCAGTTCAATGGTGATTTTGTGAGTGAGAGTGTTTGGGACTTGGTTAGCTCGTGTTCTAGCTTAGGATGGATGTTTAGGAAGTGTACCAAGTATTTTCTTAAGCTCTTTTGTGCTGATATGAAAGTTGAGTTGTGATATGCTATATTTCTTACACTTTAAGCAACCAAAGGCCAAGTTGGTGTTTAGACAGGTAGAGGCCCCCATAATATGCTGCAAACCTTGGCATTGATCAGTGTGATTAGTTCCTAAACTTGTGCCAAAGAGATTTGATCTGTACTTGCTGATTTGCAACTTTGACATAAAGCTTAACTTTTCAAAAATGGATATTATGCTTTATCTATAAATGGCTTAATCTTGCAAATAATGTTTGGACACACAAAATAAGACTTTGGCACAATGAGTATGCATTAAATTATTGAGTGCAAATGGGATTAGAGGCCTGTAATGTAGCATAAACCAAGCTGACTTGAAAATGGCAATGTGTATGAACATGTCTTGGTCAAGAACAAAAGTGATTTTTGCCCAACTTGCCAAATTCGATTCTCCCTAACCATGAGGTTGTTTGATGAGTTCTTTGACATTTTGGAAAGCTTGGAATATGTACTACAATCCATCTTTGAAATGAAAATTGAAATTCCAAGTGGAAGTATGTGAAAAATGGTCTTGAAGTTAGGTAAAAACTTTGCCTAAAATAGGTCAAATTTTCACTAAGTTAAGAATGGTTTGATACCCTTATTCCAAAAATTGTAACTTGAGATACAAGCTTCTTTTGGGAAAACTTTGTGAATCAAAGTTGTAGATTATGCAATAGGCTACAACTTTCATGTTTTGACTTTTGCTTGAATCCAAATTAATCTTGGTGAGAAAGTGGGGCAAAGTTAGGAAAAATTAGGGTTTTTCATAACTTAGAAAAATTCTAAGTTATGAAAAATTCTCATTTCAAACCCTAATTTGCAATTCTTGATTTCTTGATGAACAAGTTTCATGATTTGGCATGTTTTGATGAAAAATGAATCTTGACTCTTGATTTTGACCAAAAAGTCAAAGTTTGACTTTTCAATATACAGTCAAAATTGATCAATTGACTGGGAAATTCAACTGTCACTCTTGTGCATTTGGGATCTTTTGAACTTGTTGAGCATGTCAAGACAATTCCATGGGGTCCTTGAGTCCATATGTGAGCTTGGTTTGCTATTGGCTAGGTCAAACAGTCAAAAATTGCCTTTGTGCAGTCAAAACCCTAAAAATGACCATTTTGCCCTTTTGGTGATCTGATCAAATTTCTTGTGGAATTGTGATCCAAACTTGATCAAATGGTCCATGTGAATTCATAATGTTGATGTGGGTCAATTTTCATGAGATTTGACTGTCAATTGGCCACAATTGACTTTTTCCCCAATACAGCTGATTTCTAGGTCAACTGTCCAATTGACTGGGCAAAACTTGGAATCAAGGCTTGAAACTTGATGTGGATAAACTTGGGAGTCCAATATGAAGCATGAAAGTCATCTTAGGCATTGTAGGTAAAAAAATCTTTGTGCAAACACAAACCCTAATTTGGGTCAACAGTGCAAGGAGAAGTCTTGAGCAGATGAAACCCTAACTGGATCTTGATCTTCAAGGGTTTTGTGATGAGAAATCAATGAGAAAATGGGAGGGCAAATTTTGGGGTACAACAAACACATAATCTCATTGAACCTTCTTTCTTCTTAACCAACAACACCGGAGCACCCCACGGCGAAACACTCAGACAAATAAACTTCTTCTCAAGTAACTCCTCCAACTGTTTCTTTAACTCCGCTAATTCAGATGCCTACATACGGTAAGGCGCCATCGACACCGGACTAGTTCCAGGAATCAAATCTATAGTAAATTCTACCTCCCTCTCAGGTGGCAATTCACTAACGTCTTCCGGAAACACCTCTGGAAATTCATTCACCACTGGCAATCCATCACTCCTTACTTTTCCCTCCGCTTCTATTGCAGAATACAACATAAATACCACAACACCATCTTTCACAGCTAGGTTCATCTGTTTAACCGACATAGTCACATCTTCGACACCAACCTCTTCAGGAAAAATAACCGTCTTTGCAAAACAGTTGATATGAACCTGGTTGAATTCCAACCAGTTCATTCCAAGGACGATATCAAGTTGTTCTAACGGTAGGCACACCAAATCCATACTGAAACCCCTACCAAAAATCACAATAGGACAATTCCTACAAACATACGAAGTAGTCACTAAACCCGACGCAGGAGTATCAATAACCATACTTCCATCCATATTAGAAATTTCCAAATTTAATCTTTTGGCATAATCCAATGCAATAAAAGAATGCATAGCTCCAGTATCAATAATCGCAATCAAAGGTATGTCATTAATAAAACATGTACCTTTAATCAACCGATCATCTGGCTTAGTCTCTGACCCAGACAATGCAAACACTTTACCACCAGCTTGCTCCTTCTTGGGTTTTGTACACTGAGGATGAGTATGACCTTCTTCACCACAGTTGTAACAAGTCACCACTCTTCCTCTGCAATCATTGGCCACATGGCCGAGTTTCCCACACTTGAAACACTTCTTATCATTACTTTTGCAATCCACCATACGATGTCCTGTCTCACCACACTTGTAGCACTTAATGGAAGAACTAGAATCTCCTCCACCAAACTTCTTCCAACCACCGGGTCTCTGATTACTTCTATCATAAGGCTTACCACGATCCATCTGTTGCTTACCCTTCCTATCAACATACCCTCGAGCATTCGACTTAGTGCTAGCAAGATCCTCCTCTAAAATCCTACTACAGTCAACCAGATCAGGAAATCTTCGGATACGCTGATACCGAATGCCCTGCTTAATCTCATCACGAAGACCATTCTCAAACTTGATACATTTGGAAAATTCTCCATCTGCATCGTTAGTATAATGAGCATAATATTTCGCTAACTCAGTAAACTTCGAAGCATACTCACTGACAGTCTTGTTACCCTGCTTGAGTTCCAGAAACTCAATCTCCTTCTTGCCTCTGATGTCCTCAGGAAGGTACCTCCTCAGAAAAGCCCTCCTGAACACAGCCCAAGTCAACGCAATACCATCTTCTTCCATTTCAGTTCTGTTAGCAACCCACCAGTCATCAGCTTCCTCTGCTAACATGTGAGTTCCGTATCTCACCTTCAGCCCTTCAGCACAGTCAATTACTCTGAAGATCCTCTCGATCTCCTTCAACCACTTCTGAGCACCTTCTGGATCATGTGCACCCTTGAACAACAGAGGATTATTCCTTTGAAAATTCCCCAATTGTCGGCCAGCACCAATCACAGCTCCCTGCTGGTTCCCTCCAAGTACTCCAGCCAACATTCCCAATGCTTCAGCAATAGTATCGTCATTTCTTCTGTTACCTCTTCCGGCCATTGTTCTGTAACATTACAAAACAACCTCATCAACACACAAGTATCGCCAGTGTCATCTTACACTAGTCGCATACAAAAGGGATAACGACACAAGACAAGACCGACTATGCTCTGATACCACTATTGTAACACCCCTTCTAAATAACCCGCGAATATATTAATTAAATCAGAGTAACATGGAAAACATGGATGTCACAATCCAAGATAAATATAAAAACCTCAAATCTACAGTTGTCATGCTTTACTGAAGGAATTATTAAGATAAATATTCAAATCAATATCATGTTCTACACAGCGGAAATGTCTCAAAACCGGAATAACTTCACTTCATAAGTATTCCCAACATAAATTAAACAATAGAGTATAAAATAAAACTCATCATTCAAACGTTTCCTCCAGTGTTACAACCTATCAGAGCACGACACTGACACGCAGACTTAAAGTAACATAGCTCTAGAGCCATCCTCACCAACTCCTGAGCTGCTAACTTTAATCTGAAATTATTAAAGTAAGGGTGAGATTTCTCATAATTAACATGCATTATAAGCTTCTCAATCAACATTATATCACAAGCATATTATTTCATCCATTTTAGCATAAATTCAGATTCAACACGCAGTTCCAATCATACAAGTCATTATGCACAAATCAATAATCAACCAAAGAATTGTAACACTGGAAGACATCCTAACATGTTACAATTCCATGCAAACACAAATTTAGACACAATGCATGTGGTACCAACACGTGACCAAGTCACCCAACACTGATCCATCATCAACCAGATACAGCAACACTGATCCATCATCAACCGGATACAACAACCATCGATTCGTCCATAAACATCCGGACACGAATCCAGCCTAACCACCCATCATCACCCGGGTATCGGTTAACGGCAATACAAGTCAAATTCCATACAATGGGAATTAACTTCACCAAAACAATGCACATGCATGCACATCACCAACATGCAACATCAAATCAGTCTATGAAATACATCAACTTATCATAACTGAACCAAAACCAAAATCATGATATCATTATTTATCATACACACATCAAACAGAATAAACATGCACTTCATCCACCAAGACCTGATACAATCAATTATCATAGATACACCATTGCATATACACCAAATATGCACATAATAACAAACCGCATAATCGGAAAGTCAACACATTTTCAAAATAAAATCAAGTTATAGTTATTTTCTTCATTTTATAAAATAGAGTATTTAATTTAAGAAATAACTTCCAAAACGGCACTCAAAACGGACTTACGGTTTGAAAGTTATAAATTTTCAAAGTTTAATATTTTTTAAAAAGTTACAGCAGAATCCGGTTCCTACATATGCAGGAACCGGTTCCTGCGAAGTTCAAAAATCACGTTTCTGGAAAATGTATGGGAACCAGGTTCCTACCTATATAGGAACCGGTTCCTACGTGCGTTTTTGCCAGTTTTTGTACATTCACACAGTGGAACCCAGTTCCTCCCCACTGGGAACCGGTTCCCACGACCTGCAGAGCCAAAAACTGCTATTTTTGACAGCATTTTGTATCTCAATCCATTCCTTTTCATTCCCATACGAATGACCACATCAATTAACACCAGAATTACCCAAGTAACATCAACATAATGTCAAATAATACAATTCAACCATTCCTAACAATCCTATATCATGCAATTGGTTCAATTCCACACAATTTGACAACATTAGAGACAAATTCTACAAACCTAGAAAATCCTAAATTGAGATTCCTAACATGCTTAATCAATTCTATTGATCCCAAAATCTATAAGGCATAGTAATTAATCGAAATCACCCCTTACCTCGCGATGATCCTTCGAATTCACGGCGTTTGGCTTTTTCCTCTCTTCTCTTCTCTTCTCCAATTTCACGTATAATGACTTTTCCAAATAACCTTCTTTTTCTTTTCCTTTTTATCCTTCTTTTTGTATTCCTTTTATTATTTTCCAAATAATAGTAATAAATTAGTTATTATTTAGTAGAGCTTTTTACTTCACACACCTCTAATTCAACCTTACACCCCCCGGTCTTCCTTTTTAATTTCATAATTAATTCATCCATTTAATCCAAAATATTATTAATTAAGCCTTTAATTAATTTAATAATTAAATTCCTAATTATTTAACACTTGAATTAATTTGGGGTGTCACAAGCTCCCTTCGGACCGGACAGAGGCGGTCGCGACCAAACGACCAGCGTGCTCCTACGTGGTGCTCAAGCATAAACTATACCGCAGGGGATTCTCTATTCCCCTCCTGAAGTGCATCGACGAATCCACAGTCTCCGAGGTATTACGAGAAATACACGAAGGGATTAACGCCCAGCACATGGGCGGTAAGTCCCTGGCAAGGAAGGCTCTACGGGCGGGGTACTTTTGGCCGACAATGCAACATGACGCCAAGGATCACGTTAAGAAGTGCGACAAGTGACAGAAGCACGCCGACATGCATCTTGCCCCCCCTCACGAGCTGAGCATACTGTCATCCCTGTGGCCATTTGCCTGGTGAGGGATGGATATCCTTGGGCCGTTCATACAAGGGACATACCAAAATAAGTTTCTTATCGTGGTCGTGGATTACTTCACGAAATGGATAGAGGCCGAGGCCCTTGCGAAGATCACCTTGCACAACATCCTCCATTTCTACAAACGAAACATCCTCGCCAGATTTGGAATCCCGAAGGCGTTGATCACAGACAACGGTACCCAATTCACCGACCACGGGTTCCGAAACTTCGTCACCAAACTCGGAACCAAACAATATTTTACCTCGGTTGAGCACCCCCAAACCAACGGGCAAGCTGAGGCCGCCAACAAGGTCATCCTGCGAGGACTCAAACGCCGAATCGGCGAAGTAAAAAGGGGGTGGGTCGAGGAGCTGCACAGCGTCTTATGGGTTTATCGCACCACACCCCATTCAACGACGGGCGAAACCCCTTTTCAACTAACATACGGCACCGAGGCCGTCATCCCCATAGAGATCAAGGAACCCTCCAGGGGGACAGAAATGCCTCTCGACGAGGAAATGAACAACGAAGCACTTAGAGACGAACACGACCTGGTCGAGGAAATCCGATCGGGGGCAGCCCTGCGCGAGGCTGCTCTAAAACAACGAGTAGCCCTGCGTCATGATGACAAGGTCATCAGACGCGAGTTCCAGATCGGCAGCCTGGTATTGCGAAGAAACCAGAAAGACTCCCGCGAAGGGAAATTGGCCGCGAACTGGGAAGGACCCTATCGCGTTCACGGCGCCACAGGCACCGGGGCATATTACCTCAAGCTACTAAACGGAGAACCGTTACCACGACCCTGGAATGCTGCTAAGCTAAAACAATACTATAGCTAAAGCCCTCAACCATTATGGACTTTCGCCGTCGAATATCCACCTTTAGTCAACAAAGGGAAATGTCTCGACCACGTAGACGGGTTGAGGTATGGACTCGATCTACATCCAAAAGACACATTGTCGTTCAGCCAACGAGTCAAACGACAATGCTCAATAGGGACACCTCGATCGAGCTCCACTGTTGAAGTACCCACGTGGCAGAACACCCAGCTCGCGATGGGCAGTTCACGCCGCGGGCATATGACCTTAATCTAGGTCATACGCTCGACACGCGGGCTCCACTCTGCACAACCGACGCATTTCGAAGTACGTCGAACCATCAAAGGGGTCGAAAGGACATCTCCGCTCGAGGACATAACTTAAACAAAATATTCATCACAAAAGTAGCAGTCGAACATTAGCCTAGACACGAGCAAGTTAAGGCAAAATAAACATCCATTAAAAAAGTTTATGAACAAGACAAGTTAATAGTGAACCGACCAAGAAGGCCGGCGATGTTCGAGGTTACAAGCCATGGCACAACGGCCAAAAGAAATTAAGAAAGTAGCACGGGCACGCAGGCCCCCAAAAATGAGCACGGGAACGCAGGCCTAAAACAAATAAAAACCAATACGCGGGCGCGCAGGCCCAAACAAAAACTTGACGCTAAACGTCCACAGGACTACATGCATCTACCCCAGGAGACTCGGGAGGAGGCACGACTTGACCATCAATAATCTGAGACATGAACCTGACTCCCTCGGTGTTCATGCCCAGATTCAGGATGGAGAGCTGGCTGACCGCGGCCTCGAACCCATCGGCTAAGGCACCGACACATTCTGACTCGAGAAGGTGGATACGCGCAACTAAATCTGAACGGGTCCGCAAAGGGCCCGTCTCCTCCGACTTGTCGTTAGCAGGAAGCATAACAACTTTTAGCTCCTCGACTTCCTTGGACAAACATTCGTTGTCACTCTCCAACTGTTCCTTGTCCAGTTGGAGGCAATCCCTCTCCTCAGCAACCTTCGCAGATTTTTCCTTCTCCCCCGATAGCAGGTCAGCTTGCTCGCGAAACATTTCCTCGGAACGCTCGAGGGCCGCCTTTAACTTACGAGACTTGGCAGCAAAAGCAGCTTTCTCTGATTCCAACTCCCTAACACGGTCCGAGGAGCCCGACCCTTCCTCAGCAAGGACCACGGCCATCTCGGCCATCTTCACCACTCCGACCATACTGGCGGCAAGGTGTTTCCTCCAACCTTCTTTGTCAAGCCGTTTAATAGTCTCGACCTCGTTATCACTCACCGTCAGAGGAAACACCTCGAAGAAATCCTTCTCTGCAAAACAGGACGATAAGCCGAAGGCCCGAGCAGCGACTGGCTCGTCACCAACCTCCGACCTGCTCTCAGCCCGATTCCTCTTCCGGGTAACCAGCTCAATGGGTTGCTCGACATCGGGAGAGCCCGAGGACCCACTAGACGCATCTCCGCCCGAACTGGCTGACAGGCCCATCCCCTGGCTTGCGGTGCCCTCACCAGCCTCTTGTTTATCTTTTTGTCTTTGGTTAGCTTCAATAACCTCTCTCGTCGTTCAGCCATATCACCTGTAAAAAGGAGCAAAACCCGGGTTAGCTGCAAGCGAGCAAAAACAACAAAAATGGAATAAAACAATAAGAGCAGAAGCGAGAAACCTAGCAGATCTACGGCCTGCCCGTAAGATTGGCATTCAACGAGCGCCTTGGTGTTGATGGGACGCGCCTCGAACGTCGGGTACCCGTCCTCATCAAGAATATCATCCCCCTCCTTCGTGACCCACCAGGCAGGGAAAAAGCTATCAACGAACTTGCAAAGGACAACATAGGCCTCCTCGTCCTCTGCACTCATGCTCCCCGCGGGGGTATGATAGTACCCGGTGCCATGATCGTAATGACCCAAGCACCAGTGAATCGGGAACTTGGAAATACGCCCGAATTTCAGACTACCCTCAGCATCCACGAGGGGCTCCCCGTCCACGTCGACCACCACAGTTTCCGATTTGAACAAGGAGTCCAAGGCGGTTTGGGTGACCGGCTGCAACACGTACCATTTATCTTTAAAGTCCCTTACCGAATCCATATACATCCTGAACAACCTCTTCGACTGTTTTAGGGATACCCAGTTGTGCCTGCCTTCTCGAGACTGATGCTGTAGGTGAAAGACCCTGAAGAAAAGAGGAATCGTCGCCCCGATTCTCAAGAAACGGAACGTCAGCTCGAACGCCCGAAGGAAGGCGATCGCGTTGGGGTGAAGCTGCGAAGGGGCCAGATTCAGATGACTGAACACCTCGACTTGAATGTCGTTGAAGGGTATCTTAAGACCGAGATCCCTGAACACGACCTCGTACATGGGGAACGTGTACTCAGTAAACTCCGAGAAGATACGCGCATCAATCGTCGGCCTCATTACTATAAAATTCTTTTGAAAACCTGGCTGACTGCCACCGTGCTCGATGATAGTATAAGCACGCCGACTACGCCGACAGTATGCCGAAGCAATCCCCCGGGGCTCGGCGCCCACCCAGTCCAACATAGGGTCATCAATGGTGTCGACTAATGTAACGTTCTCTTTCGTGCTTGTTTCCTCGGCGTCATTTTGCCTCGAGGATTCCGAATTGTCGCCCATTTACCCGCAAAGCACAGGAAACCGGTGAATTCGAGAGCAAATCCACGCGCTCGCCATAGAGGCGGGAAGAAGTACACAACAAGCCGAACACAGACACCCTAGCTCCGACCATGCAACGGGGACAGCACGAGCGTAGCATGAGCGCCCCGGGCGAATCATGAATCACTCGAGCAAGTCCTGACTTCGCCTATCCGACACTGGGATACCGCGAGGAGACTACCCTACATACTTCCTAAAAGGATGAACATCCCGACCAAACACATGAAGATCACGTGCAATATCATGAGCTATACGCCCAAAACTATGAATCTCATGGGCAATATCAACAATTATGTGCCTAAACTATGAATACCACGGGCAATCTCATAAATTAGGTCCCTAAACTATGAATATCTGGGGTACAGTCATGAATCTACCAGTCATTACTTCCAAATATGTAGTTCCAGTATCAAAAATGGCATCAAAACTACCTACAATGAAGAAAAACATGAGGAACAGACACTTACTTGGAAGAAAAGAGGTACGAACGACGGCAGTGGAAGTAATCAACGGTGGATGGTGCGATGATCTCACAGCGTTGCAGGAAACAACGGTAGCGGAATCAGAGAAAGAGGGAGGAGCGTGAAGAGGAAAAACGAATTATGGGTCAAAGGGTCCTATTTATAAGGATGACGTGGAATATGAAACGTCGCACCGGGGAGACACGAACTTCCCAGTCCTCGATATCTACTCCCCTAGGCAATGATGCCCCTATTTTTCTAGGTCGGCGTTACGATTCCCAAGGACTGCCTCAAGTATCCGACGAACGCAGCCCGCTAGGAATTCCTCGAGCACGCTTCGACAAGGACTGCCCCACGTATCCGACGAACGCAGCCCGCCAGAAATTCCTCGAGCACGCTTCGAAAAACAAAAGCCCTGGTCCGGGCATCAGGTCCCCACGGTAAAAGCGAGCTAAGATCAAGTCATAACTCCTGCACCAGGAGCAACGACTTGGGGGGATCCTGTTCTGGACTGGGCCCACCTTGGCCCAAAGTACAAATAAAGGCCCAGATCCAAGCGGCTCCTCGGGGGGACGCCCACAATCAGTATATCACCAAAACATGCCCGACCACGAACTACACCTGCTACGCCCGTCGTCGCCCGCGACGAGCAGCCTCCTGACCAGAGGAACTCGAGCTCGAGCCCAACTCGAGCACTCTCCCCGTAGGGCAGATTCTGTCCACTATAACTGTTATGGAATCCTCAAAGCTCCGGAAAGACCGCGTCCTCGTCCTTCCTCATTCTTCGCAGAGCATCACCAGGAAGGGGACCACGTGCGGGTCCCCACTATGCACGTAGAACCTGGCAGTTCCTTTATTGGGCCAGTTCTGGTCAGCCTAATGAGGGGACCTTGGCCCAGCGCTGGGGGCTATAAATACCCTCTGTTCCAAGAGGGTTAGGTATTCATCTATTACACGCCTATACACTTTTTGCCTGCCCATTCCGTATCTCGTTTTAGCATCGGAGTGTCTTGCAGGTACCCCCCCTCCCCCATCTCACTCAAATCCAGTTCGAGCCAACTGTGACGGTCCAAGTCTGATATGGTAAGATCACTTTTTAAATAAGAATGTCAAAAAAAATGAAAGAATAAAAAATATTTTAAGTGATCAAAATCGAAATAAAATGAGAATAAAGATATCAGTTGAACAAATATTGATAATTAAAAAAGAGACTGTAATCGACACCAAAAAAATAAAGCGAGCATACCAATATGATCTACACGCAACGCAGATTCATAAAACAGTCAATAAAATATGAAAACTCGAAATATTTTTCCGCTAATTTTCTGTGCAGTGTCGATTCGCTTTTAACGGTCTGTTTGTAGAATCTATATATTAATATTATCGACATATAAACAACTTGATGCAATGCAAGAAGTGAATAATATGATAAAAAAATGTATGAAATGAGATAACGGGTATTTTTTAACTCTAAAACGATGCAAATGTTCATTTAAGTTGACTTTTGATCAGCCTAAATGTATGGATGACCTACTAATGATGCAAATGCGATGAATGAATGACCCTGGGGTAAAATTGGGGTATGACAAGAAGGTATAGACTATGATGAGGTGTTTGCATCTGTAGCTAGAATAGAAACCATACAACTGGTTATTGGTATTGCGAATAGCAACAATTGATCGATTTATCAAATGAATGTGAAATCCGATTTTTTGAATGGTCCACTTGAGGAGGAAGTCTATGTAGAACAACCTCATGTTTTTGTTGTGACAAATCAAGAGGGAAGAGTCTACAAATTGAAGAAAGCGCTCTATGGTTTGAAACAAGCTCCTACAACTTGGAATAACACATTGATAGTTTCCTAGTTAACATTTACTTCAAGAAATATGTTTTTGAACATTGTGTCTATTTGAAGACGGATACAAGCAAAGACGTGATCATACTTTACTTATATGTGGATGACTTATTGATCACAAACAACAATAAAGTGAGTATTTCTAAGTTCAAGAGTGAACTTTTACGGATGAGTTTGAAATGAGTGACCTTGGAATCATATGACTTTCTTTTTTTGGCATAGAGTTCTACAAGTCAAAATTGAGATTGCTCATGCATCTAAGAAAGTATGCTCTTGAGATTTTGAAAAAATGTGATATGGAGCATTGTAATGTTTCCAATACATCTGCTGACGCGAGGTTACAACTGTCCAAAAGTGATGATGAGAAGAATGTGGATCCAACACAATATAGAAGATTGATTGGATCGTTACGTTACTTGTGCAATACGCGGTCAAATTTGGAATTTAGTGTCAGTATTGCAAGTAGATTCATGGAGATACCAAAGGTGTCTCACTTGGCAGAAGTTAAGAGGATCCTAAGATATATCAAAGGAACTCTTGGTTGTGGAATTCTCTTTTCCGCAGCTGATACAGGCAAAAAATGCGAGTTGCTCGATTACACGCATTCCAGTTGGTGCAAAAATAAGGACGATCGAAAGTCTACAGATGATTATGTCTTTATGTTCGGAGGAGCTCTAATCTCTTGGTGTTCTAAAAAGGAATCTGTGGTGGCATTCTCTTCTTGTGAGGTCGAGTATATCATTGCATCGTTGTGTGCATGTCAGATTTTGTGTGGCTTGTGAATCTGCTGGAAGAGCTGGGCAACAAGATTGAAGGAGCTGTCACACTCTTGGTTGATAATGTTTCAACCATTAATCTTGTTAGGTAACCCATTGCACATGGGAGGAGAAAGTATATCGAGATGAGGTTTCATTACTTGAGGGATCTGGTGTGTGCAGGCCAGTTGAGATTAGGATACCGTCGAAGCGAAGAACAAGTTACAAATTTGTTAACGAAAAGTGTAACAAATGTGGTATTCAAGAAGCTTGTGATGAGTTTGGGCATGCAGAACTTGAATCATTTGCATTAAGGTGGTGTATTAGAAGTCCTTAATAATTCAAATGCATTGTGGAAGCTTCTGGGATCGTTTCGTTGAAAACAGTTTATCGAAAAAGCATTTTTGGAAATCTGGAAAAACAAAGTTTCGAATAGAAAATCAATTACCCAGTTTGGAGAAATCGATTTCCACATGTAGTTTCAGTTTTCCATTTTTGTTTTTAGTTGGAGAAATCGATTACTCTCTTTTGGGAAATCGATTTCCACCCTATGTTTTTTGTTTTTTGAGCGGTTTCTGGGGTCTGTAGACATATTTTGAAGGAGAAAACAAGTGATATATTGACAGTGTAAAATAATTTTACAATGTCAATCAATCACAACCATGTATCTAATTATATCTTATTTTCATTTTAATTTTTTTTTAATAACATGATAAATTATTAACTTTCTATTAGTTGATTGTATAAAAACAATTTACACTGACTGACAATATATAAAATTATTCTCATTTTCAGAAATTCAAGTTGAAACTTAAAATACCTATGTTTGTTACAAGAAAATAAAAAAATATTTCCATGAAAAATTAATTCTCAAAAAAAGAATTTTACTTATATTGTATGGCTTTCTAATATAGTGTCAGAATCTTTTATTCCCTAATGTTTACCAAATTTTATGTATAAATAGTGTGACATGAGATGACAAATATTTGTTTTGTTGAATAGATGACATGTCTTAGGTGGAAATATATGAGGAGGACATTGAAGTAACCACATCAACCTCAATTTATAAAAACATTAAAACAACAACAATAAAAAAACAGTGGCTAGTTTTTGTTTTCTTGTTTCACTTCAACTATTGAAGCTTTTTCTTCTTTTGCAACAATGCTGTTTTCTGCTAAGTTTTCTCCTACTCTCAACCTTGCCATTTCTTCAACTACCAAGTGTTGTAGCAGAAGAAGAGAATCAAGGAGAGGGTTGAATAGTATGAGAGTAAGAGCTAGCTCAACACAAAAAGATGAAGATGAGAAATCTTCCTTCAATCCTTTTGGATTTGTTACTGATAATGCATCAAGCCGTAGTGCCATTCAATTGCCTGAAAGCCCCGCTGAAGATGGCAACGTTGGACAAATGATTGATGTAATGTTTTTGCTCTTTCTTATATTTCAATGCTTTTAACGATTGTTTTTCTTATGATGATCACTTGCATGTTTAGTTCCATTTCTGGAGTAGATTATGAATAATTGATTTTGTCTAAAAGTGATTTTATGTTTGGATTAATTCTTACAAATTCAGTTTAACCAGAAATTTCAGTGTAAAAATCACACGTTTAGACTCAAGCTACAAATTCTACCTTCGGCTAGAATTAATTTTGGAAAGTATTACCAATTCTACTCGAGAACAACCAAACATGTCAGAATCAATTCTACACATCCAGAATCAATTCTAAGTGCTTCAACCGTGAAATTAGACATACACTTACTTTTGTTAGTCTTCAAATGACTCATGTTTGAAAGAGATTACAAAAGCTTATGATATGTCTGTAATCTGTTATCTCTCCAGTTTCACAAGTTATTCTCGATAGTTCATTTTCATAAGTGTTTTTGGCTTATGCTTATGGATGTTTACCATAGTTTCTTCTTCGGTTGTAGAGACAACTTGTACATAGGTTCTTATAGATAAGTGCTTATTTAAGTTATTCGTTCAAATGCGGCTTTGTCTGATTTTGGATAGTGATACTGATGATGTTTGTTGTTTGGTTGGAATGTAGTAACAGTTTTGTGATTTTTGTATTCCTAGAAAATACAAGACAAGGGCAAGGAATTTGGGTCATATGTGAAATCCGGGAAGTTGAGATGGTTTGTGAGGGAAACTGGTATCATTTCTTTATTGTGGAAGTATTTTCATCTCTATTTTTCCTTTTAAGCAGTGTTTGGTAAAAAAACATTCTTGCTTTTTCTTCTCCTTTTTGCAGGATCAGCAAAAAGCAGACGAGGCACAATCGTTTTCCTTCACGGTGCCCCAACACAATCTTTTAGTTACCGAGTCGTTATGTCTCAGGTTAGCCCGAATAACAACGTAGACCCATTCTATTTTATTCCATTTCATTCTATTTGATTCATGTCCATAATCCAAAAATAGCCTTAAACCTATGTCACGATTCGCCAATAATTGTATGCTGTTATACAGTTGGCAGATGCAGGGTTCCATTGCTTTGCACCTGACTGGATAGGATTTGGTTTCAGCGATAAACCACAACCAGGATATGGTTTTAATTACACAGGTGTTGTTATGATTGATTTTATATCACGATTAATTTTTGATTCATGCATAAATCTCGTACATATATTGTTCTTTCTTGATTTGTATAGAAAAGGAGTTTCATGATGCATTGGATAAACTTCTTGAAGTGTTGAAGATCGAATCTCCGTTTTTCCTAGTTGTTCAGGTATCTAAAGAAGGATGAATACAATCGGGTGAAGCATTATAGTACATTTACATTTCAGGGACTATTAGGATTCGTATGAATTGACTTATTTAAACTTAACTACTGAAATAATAAACATTTGCGAGGCCGTTTAGGAGAGCTTATGAAAATAGCTTATAACATATCTATAAGCTGTGTCTAACATCATATATACAATCACAATTCCTCTTAAGGGATTTCTTGTAGGTTCATATGGATTAACATGGTCCTTGAAGAACTCAAGCAAGATATCAAAGCTAGCAATACTAAACACTCCATTAACCGATTCATCTCCCATTCCTGGACTATTTCAGCAGCTAAGGTTTGGTGCTCTTATATCTATTGAGATATGTTAATTGTTTGGTTTTGAATCTTGTATCATATTAAATCCTTTGAATCGTTTTGTTTTGTTTCTAGATTTCCTCTATACGGTGAATTTCAATGCCAGAATGCTATTATTGCTGAGCGGTTTATTGAAGCAGGTAGCCCGTATGTATCCAAAACTGCATTTCATTATTTGCTGGTAATTTTGTTAATTGACGTTTTTCCTTTCAAATGTGATTTTAGTAAAAAAGAAGCAGATATTTGATTATTGTTAAGCAAAATTGATTTTATAGTTTATCTTCAATTTGACTAAAGGGCAGTCTGTTTGGATTGACTTATTTGAGTTTATTTACTGCCACAAGAGCTAGTGATATTGTTTGAGAGAGCTTATGGAAGCAGTTTCCGATTTTTCCATAAGCTGTTTTCAACTTATTTGGATAAGTCTGTTTGTAATATGTAAGGGGCTTTCTCTTATTGATGCATTATTCTGCAGTTATGTTCTGAAAAATGAAAAGGCTGATGTTTACCGGCTACCGTATTTGGCAAGCAGTGGACCTGGATTCGGTTAGTCACATCATTTTGATACCTTGAATTTTCTGAATTTATTTGCTGTCAAAATATAATAAAAGTGTTGAAAATGCTACACGCTTATAAAGATACGAAAAATGCAAACAATGTACACAATGTTTGTTAACAAAGTTCGGCCACTTGTGTCTAAATCTTCAACTGCAGAGTAATACTACAGTTCATTTCTATTATTTCTAGCTTAGAGTTTACGGTATACAACGTATATTTTTTTAAATACTATGATCAAGATTATAACATTAATCTGAGAAAAATAATACATTTTGCTGACTTTGAGATAGCAATAATGAAGTTTCTGATGTTGAATTTCAGCTCTACTCGAAGCTGCAAGAAAAGCTAATTTCAAAGGTACTTTCAGTGAAATAGCAGAAGGATTTGCGACTAACAGGTATATTTATATGATTAACTCTTAAGCTATAAACGCCAAGTTGTTTATCCAAACAAGACCGCGTTTTTTTGTTGTTGTTGTAGATGGGATAAACCTGTACTGCTTGCTTGGGGATTATCAGACAAGTACTTGCCACAATCTATAGCTGAGGAGTTTCAGAAAGGAAATCCTCAAAACATCAAACTTAAATTGATAGAAGGAGCCGGTCATATGCCGCAAGAGGATTGGTAAGAGTAACTTTAACATGATTCTAATGCATTGTAGAAAAATTTATTCAATCTCTTATACCTTCGTATTTTTCGACAGGCCTGAGAAAGTTGTTGATGCTTTCAGAATGTTCTTTTGAAGGCATCCATGATGTGTTTACTCAGTTGAAAGGGCAATTCTGAGTTTTTCCTTAATTGTAAATTTAGTTTGTCATATATTATCCTATGTTTCTTTTTAAAAAAATTGAGGAAATGTATAGAAATGCTCTTGAAGTGATAAAATGAGAAGTAATGATCTTGCAAATGATCTATTTTCTAATAACCAAGTCTATAAGAAACATGTATACTAAGGTTGAGAGACACATATTAGATGCAAACATATTTTAACTTTAGTCTACTACAAAAGAATACTAATTATATGCTTATCATTCAAATATTTTGATCATCTATCAACATTCCATTGATTAATCATGTAAACATATAATTTAAACAAAAAAAAGGCCAAATTTATACTCTACTACTTTTATATAATTAATATGAGTAAAGAAGAATCACTTTATTACCTTGTTAAAGTTCCATACAAAGTGCTTATATAAAGAAGGATTTGATATCTTAGAGAATGTATAAAAGTCATTGGAATTCATCAGTGGCTGCAACAAGAGCTCAATATTCTTCTTCTGAGGAAGATCGTCAAACACTCAATTGTTTTCTGGTGCGACATGAAATTAAAGACTTGCTTAGGAAGAAACATTAGTCTGATATGGATCTCCGAGATTCCATACATCCCTACCATCAACATTTGAAAACGAATCAATTGCACAATAAATTTTTTAGGGAAGAACAAACCTCGAGTAAGACACGGTTTAAAGTATATGAGCATTCTTATAGCTATATTATAGCGTGTGCTTGTTGGAATGGTGAGGAATTAGCCCAGTTGTTGTGTAATAAAGGTGACATATGGGGTTTGTGGTTGTGAGATATAGCAATATGTCAATCAAGTGCCTATAAGAAGTTATATCTAAGAAGGCATGACCTGTGTTCTGATATAGCTTGATTGGTGGGTCAGCCGAGGTAGTGACAAGTTTGGAACCAATGAGGTATGCATCGGAGAAGATAATACTTCCTTTGGTATAGTATAATCTCTTTCTTATAATGAGCAACCTTGAGGCCCAAGTTTTTATATTGAAATTGTGGTGAATCACTTGTTTAATGTTGTCAAATTAAATTATGAAATTTTCTGCAATAATGATATCATCTACATAAATCAATAGCAATGTAAATGACTTATGAGTTTTCTTGATGAACAAGGAATGACCTGCATTTGATTAATGGTAATTTTGTTCAAGTATAAGTGATATGGGCTTCTTATGCCACTTCCCACTAGATTGCTTAAGGCCATATAAGGATGTTATGAATTAGCTTACTTGATTAGGTTTAGAATGAGTGATTCCAAGTGGTTTTGTCATATAAGCATCTTATTGTAGCCCACAGTAGTGTAGAAATGCATCGTTTATATCCAAATAATGGATGAACTAGTTGTTGATTATAGTGATAGCTATAACCAATCAAATTATAATGAGTTTTGCAACTATTGAATATGTATCAAAATAGTCAAAACCCTCAATTTAATTACAACCTTTTTCTACCAAACATACTTTGAACCTTTCTATTCCTCTATCAACATGGAGTATGATTTTGTATATCCATCTATATCCGATATGTTTGATGTGAGTGGGAAAATCTACAACTTCCTACGTATCTGTTCTTTATAGAGTTGAAAGTTCATCTTGCATTGCTTGATTCCAACATTCAAACTTGCTAGTCTCAACATATGTCTTTGGTTTAGTTAAGATGTTAATGGACATGATATAATGGCTAAATGGGAGATAAAGTAGAATAAGACAAATAATGAGAAATAGGAAATTCATAAGTGAATAGAGTGATTTGAAACATTAGTCAATGAATTGCATACATAATCTTTGAGATGTGGTGGAGGGTGTTTGATTCAAATGGAATATTGTATTGCTTGGCTATGTCTGATAGATTCATGTAGGTTAGGTTGGTCATGTCTGACAAGTTTTGTGTCAGTATCATCAATAATTTCAGGTTCAAGATGGGTTACATGTAAATGAGTGTTTGATAGAATGAGATTTGGCTCAAAAGTGGTTAAGGAATGTGTATGTTCAAGGCTTTGTATAGGAATAAGTTGTGTAGTATTTAATGGATATATTTTCTAATTATTGGGGAAACATATTACTTGTACGTGAAAGAATCAAGTGTTTATGAAATGATACATTTCTTTATATGAATAATTCTTTTAAGTGAATTTCAAATAGAACATATCTCTTAAGGTCTGCCTTGTATCCAATGTTTGGTTCGATGAGATTGCACACGTGATGCATAAACTAAACAAAAGAGATCTTGAATGAATTGAGAAGTCTGTGGTGTTTATGATTGACAACAATTTTGCTAAAACATATTTCATAACAAGATATTATGTCAAATGTCTTGACATATTGTACAGACACTACTGGAGTCAAATGTTGTGATAGATTTCGTAACATGTTATACCAGAACATCAATGCAGTTTTATGTTTTACTTTTTAGAAGATTTGTTTTTAAAATATGAGATTCTATTTGATTTTAGTTCTTATACTGTCGCATCCAAGAAAGGTTATTTTAGGAACATTAGTTCTATAGAAGAATTGCCTTTGTTTCATAAAAAGAATCTTGTAGACTTTTTAGGAAACTTTCTATTTTGTTCTTATTACTGTGCAGAAGATTTATTGGTGATGTTTGGATATGTGTTTTATCTGATTGAAGAGCTCAAACCCTATGCTTATCATTAGCTATATAAAGGAAGATTCTAAACCCAATTTTGTAACTAAGTCGTGTATTGAAAGAAGAGTTTTAGGGTTTAGTTTGTTTCTTTGTTATTTATGATCCACTCTTTAGTAGAGTTAGACTGTGTTAGTTGTGAGTCATTCATGTATCTCTTAGATGCTTGAATTGGACTTTCTTTGAGTTGTAAATGGCAATCACTCACAATCTTTTAAACAATAGTGGATTGTGTGTCAAGTTATCTTTGTTCATCAATCATAAACTCTTAAGCATAATTGATTGTTTGTCTTTGAAGAGTGTCTTCTATCTTTTGTCTATTATTGTTAGTTTGTCACTGGTTTGTGACTGAGGGGAAGTGAGAGGAGTCTCATATATAGGATTTCTTAGGTAGAAATTGCATGGGTAGTGATTAGGTAGAAGTTTATAAAAATAAGGATTGTTTAGATCTTCAAACTAATACTATTGTAGTGAATTTCCTTCCTGACTTGGATGCTCTCAGATGTAAGTGATGTTACATCGAACCGGGTTAACAATTAACTGTGTTATTTACTTCATGCATTATTTCTTATTTTAACTGTCAGTTTTATAATATCGTGACATCTGGTTCGACATCTTATATTAGAACGTGGGCACGACATCGTGTACGATATTTGGACTGTCAATACCAGAATTTCAGAGATCAGGTTCTTTGTCGTATATCATGGTGTAATTTGATATACTTTGTAAAATATGTATGATTACTCTATTGATGGGGAAAATATCAGGGTTAAAAGCGTGACCAATATTGCTTTGGAAGTTTGGATTGATAAAGTAGATTTATGCCAACATTCAGGATATGCTTATGTTTTCTCTCTACTCTACCATTTTATCGTGGAGTTTTAACATGTGATATTTGGTGATGAATGTTTTTGGATGTGTAAAATGTTGGCAAAGAAAATTCAGGACCATTATTAGTTCTAATAACTTTAGGAATGGAATTATGTTGATTTTCAATCAATTTAATAAATGACTTAACATGTGTTGAGACCTCATACTTAGATTTAAGTAGAATGATTTATGTGAATCTATTGAAATCATCAAGTATGGTTGAAGTTTTTTTGTGTCCATGTATAATATGGGTTGAGATAGGCCCTCACATGTCAAAAATGAGATAACACAAATTTATTAATGGCACGTGAAGAACTAACATTATAAGGAAATTTTCTTTGCTTTGCAAAAAAGACATATGTCACAAACATATTTATTGTCATTTGAAATAGATGGATATAATTTTGATATGTCATGACATTCTATGACTAAAAAAGTGTCTTAATCTAAAATTCCAAAGAGATGAAAATAGGATAGAATGATTTTGCAATATAGTATTGTGGTATTGGTAATTTTGAGGAGATGTATATAGCAGACATGGTCTGATTTTGAGGTTTAGCATCCATCACCAGACCAGCTTATACAATCCTTGCACTTGATTAGCTAAACCAATCTTCATCAAAGACTTCATATCCTATAAATAACAACGATTAAGTGTGAATTTGATTGTACAAGTTAAATATTGACATAACTTTGACACATAAATTAAATTCAACCTGAACTCATGTGAATAAAAGACATTGGTCATATAAACATAAAGAGAAAATTTAACATTGCTAGAATAGGTCACTTAGATAGAGTTATTATTTGGTAAGTGAACTTTAACATGCCTGATGTGATAAAATGGCTCAAACAAATGCAAAAGAGAACATATATGGTTATTGGCTCCAAAGTAAATAAGCTAACAACTAGAATTATTGCTTACACAATAAGAAATGATATTATTTGTACTTGAAGAAATAGGCTCAATGGTGTATATGACCATTGTGAGGAATGTTGGATGTGTTGATTTGGTTAGAGATGAATCTAATTTGGTGATTTACTGAAGGAATCAAGTTTTCTTGTTGAAGTAATCATACAAGAATTCTATTTGAGTTATGTGTGTCATAGAAAGCGTTGCTAGATGTATTAGTAGATGAGGTGAGCTTGTTAACTTATGGATGACCAGTTGCTAATAACAAAATGCAATAGTCTAGCAATGCATATTGCAATGTATGCAATATCTAGAGTTGGTCTTACCACTACCTCCATAGTTAGCGCCTCTACCTTGACTATAAGCTTGTTTGTCATCATAAGCATTGACTAATAGGCTTATTCTCCATTAATATTTACAGGGACAATTATGGAACTATGTGCTTGCAGGTTAAATCAAGAAATGATCAAAGCTGAAGCAAGACATGCCTAGACCTATCATGGTTTTAATGATGACAACTTGTGAAGATATGACCTGTCTTTAAATACAATAAACTACTTTAAGCGGTCAAATATGCACAATATAGTTTCTTCAAGCTCTTTCTCAGAATATAGTTGAAGAGTTAGCATTCAAAGACCAGAATAATATCCTCTGATGACAACGTTTGACTTGAAGATATCTCAAGTCTAATCTCCAAGAATATTCAAGCAAAATGCTTATATGATTGTTTTATTCGACAAAGACTTGAAGCTTCAGAGTGTGAAAGAAAGAAAGTGTAAAAGCTCACCTGATTGTATATGAGTAATAAGTGTTTTTAAAAAACACTAGGGTGTTTTGATCAATGCATTTTGACGCATATTCTTCCACTATTGTACTTAGGCATTTATTTAGTTTGTTTTATTATTTTTACTGTTTTATTGTGTTTTTATATTTTAGTTTATTTTTTCCTTTATTTAATTTTTGTATTTAATTTTCAGCATTAACTGTTATTTGATACCTCTTCACTGTGCAGATCATAACTTGAGCTACGGGAATTAGATTTACATATTCTGAGATGTGTTAGAAAGCTAGAAGAAAGAGTTACATGTTTTATGTTGAAGACAAAACCAGATTCGAAGTGCAGAAGTCTCAAATGATTCGTTGAAGTTTGAGACTTCATAAATATTTAATTTTGGGCCGGCTTATTTATGTTTTTCGACCCGGTTGGGTTAGAACCCAAATCTCATGTTTCTCATATACCTATTAGCCGTTGCTACTATTCAAGCTCTCTCACTTTTTAGTGTTCACGATTTTAGACGAGAAAAATGTCTCTCTTAAAAGTATGGACCACATTGTAGTATTGCTCGTTCCACTCTGGAGATTATAAATTTTGAACTAAAATTATATTTATTGTCTATGGTACACAAAACCAATTTTATGATTCACTAGCGGATGATTCAAATATTTATCTTTCAATTTTTTTAATAGTGTAACACTTGGAAATTGAATTGAGTCACTAGTAATGTCATTAAACTTAAATTTTCCCTTTTTCATTAAGGGACAAAGCAACGTATTGACTACATTCTCTACCTTCTAATTCCATCAGAACATGGAATGAAATAAAACTTGTATTTCTTGCCATATATTTTCTCCCAATCAAATAGTCTAAATAAGGAATCAAATAACTAGTTTTATTCAAAAGGATGGAGAATCACTTTATGGAGCATTAAAACGTTTTAAGGAGATAGTAAATTTGTACCCTCATCATGGGTTTGAAAATAGATAATTGTTCATACCTTTTATAACGGAGCTTAGTAAATTTGTGCCCTCATCATGGGTTTGAAAATAGATAATTGTTCATATCTTTTATAACGAGCTTCTATACATCATAAAGATAACAATAGATGTCACTACAGAAGTAGCTCTAATGAACATAAACATAGAAGATGTTTATACTCTCATCGAATATATGACGCAAAACCACTATCAATGGTTAAGTAGTTGAAAGTCTACTTGTTATATCCCCAAAATTTTTCCTCTTCATTTTAATTTTAATTGGCTTATACTTCATCATCATATGCATATATACATGTCATTGGGTCTATACTCAGGGAATCAATATTTTTTCTCTGTGAAAAGAGTTGCGAAAGATGATTGTTCTGTTAAACAACAATGTAAAGTAAAACTCTGGACTTTCAAAGTTTAAATGCACCCCGCACGTGTTTCAAGATATTCAATCAGTGATTAATCAAGTCATAATCCTATCAAGCTCTCATGTGTCTTGGCATGCTTTGAATTGCACAGAAAGTCAATCGCTTCAATCAATTTGAGACAGTGCAGACAAAAATTCAATATTGTGTGTTTCAAGCTCAAAAATTCATAACTTGAGACCGAAAAATGGTTTAGGAACGATTCTTTAGTCATTAGAACCATTTTGAGATCTTCTCCATTTCATCTGTTCAGGTCGAAGACTAATTTTGTTAGGAAGATTTTCAAAAGCGTCAAATACCTGAAATCACATTATAAAGTGGATTTGCTGGTTCGCTCGTTTTCAGTTGTTTAAAAATTCATAACTTTTGATCGGAGAATCATCTTTCAGTGTTTCTTGGAGCATTTGAATCGCTTGTTATGTCCTTCAATTTTCGTGTTCGGCTCGGAAGCTGATCCGGTAAGAAAGATCTCCGAATATGCGAATATTTTGAAGATATACAATGAAAATACAGTGAAAATAGTGTGTTGAGCGCTGTTTATCGGATGTTCAAAAATTCATAACTTTCATCCGGTTCAACGTTTTTGAATGGTTCTTTGGGTATAAAATTCGTCTTAATTTTATCTTCAATTTATATGTTCGGGTCCAAAGTTAATTCTTTGAAGAAGATCTCAAAAAGTGCAAATTACCAGAGAAAATTGCACCCCGAAATGGTTTTCTACTATATTGTTTCTCGATATTGAAATATTTGTAACTTTCTCAATTCTTATCGTTTCAGGACGATTCTCGCAGTGTTAGATAACAAATTTTGTTAGCTACAACTTTTCTTGAGGTCCCGAGTTAGGATTGTGCTCCGAAGGCTTCGGTTTGTGGCTCGCTTCCTAAAGCGCGCATGAAAATAAGCTGAAATTTTCAATGCAGCAAAATAAGTCCACTGTTTTTCGCCATTCTAAAAATCACAATTCATTCAATTTTTATCGTATCGGTACGATAATTTTGGCATCGTGTCAAAATTTTTATCATCGACGATTTTGTTTCAGGTTGCACGTCAGGATTCTGCACCGAAAGTCATGAGCTTGTGGTTTATTTTCGAACAATACACAAAATAAGCTGGAAAAATCTGCACTGTGAATTTTAACATCGAGTTCTCTCCATTCATAGCATCATAACTTACTCGATATTTATCATAACGAGACGATTCTTTCGGAACCACGTCACAAATTTTGTCGCCGATGACTTTGTTCCAGGTTTTATGTTAGGATTATGCATTGAATATCATGAGTTTATGGTTCGATCTCGACCGGTACATGAAATAAGCCGAAAAATCAGCATTACACTTGTCAAACAAGACTTGGAGCCATTTCTATATATTTTAAAATTTCTAATTCAACATAACTTTTCACTCATTATTTCAAAACTCACAAAATTTTTCCCAATTCTCTCTCAAATTCTCTCAACCTCTCAAGAACAAAGTTGTAAGAGAACTTCATCTCCAACCTTCTCTCCCTTGCACCTTCCCACGCCTCTGCTCCTTCCACCGGACTCCCATCGTGATGCCGTGTCCTCCCGCCGTTAGCTCCCTCCGTCGAGTTCTCTCTTGGTATGCCTTCCTCTTCCCACCGGTTTACACCGCACATATATACTCCCTCCGCCACCGACTGCTTCATCGAAATTCATCTTCATCCCCTTTGATTTAATTCCCCCGTTTATTTTCGGTAACTATTTCTCATCTCTTGATTTAATTTGTGCATTGATCTTAATTAATGAATGAATTGATTTTGTGTTGATGATTTTAATTGAATCTTGAATTTGTGCAAATAATTGATTCTTGAAGTTTAATCATGAACAAAAGTGGAATTGGTTAAATTTTGTGTTCAATTGTTTGAATCTTGAATTTTGATACGGTGTTTTGTTAATCGATTGTGGTTTACGCATCAAAATTTATTAATTTTTGATTTTTCGTGAATCTTGAATTGCAAATTGTGTTTTGATATTGATTTGTGTTGATTTTGGATTTGTTTTGAGAATTAATTTTGATTTCATGTGTTAACACGATTTTGAATCGATTTGATGATGAATTAATTTGTTCGATGTTGAAAACTTTAAATCTGATAAATTGAGTTACACTTGATTTAAGGCTTGGAATCTCTTCTTGGATGTGGATTTAATTGTTACAAAGTGTTTTAAATTTCTAAGCGGCATTACACGAATCAGTGAATATTTTTGTGTATCCGTTTGCGAGTTTTGAACTCGTTTTTGTCTGATTCCGATACATGTATGATTTGTTGCATGGATATTATAAATACCTTGTAAATCACATTTCAAATTTTGTTTGGTGCTTACTTGAGCACGATGGAGCGTGTGATACTACGAGAGAACCGACTCGGGTCGTTTGCGTTTGATCGCAATTGTGCGGATAGCAAGAGTCGTCACCGAATTTTCTTTTATCCAAAAGGAAAGGTAAAAAGCACAGGAAAGACCTTTCGAGATTATTTCTCGGGTTCAGGGGGTAGATCATGAAAAGGGAAGGTATTAGCACCCTTTTCATCCATGGTTTTCCATGGGCTCTTAGTTGCTTGCTAGATCACTTGCTTTGTTTGAAAATATGCTTTGTGGTGTGGTTCTTGAAAGTATTTTTGAAAATGTCTTTGTAATGGTTCTCGTTTCTATAAGAACGTATACAAAGTGTTGTTTCGAAAAATAATTCAAAGAGGTGTTTGTGTAGTGTGTATTTTTTTAAAGTGATTTTGAAAAGATGTTTTTGTAATGGTTCTCGTCTCTATAAGAACGCGTATAAAGTGTTTTGTCTTTTGAAAATGTTTCAAGATGGAAGTGTTGGTGTAAAAATGTTTTTGTCGTGAGCAAGCGAGCAACTAGGAGCGAATCTACCTACTCGAAAGGTCTTAGATGTTCTTTTCTTCCTCCTTTAGATGTTTCTATCTTACCATTGATTTGGTAAGAAGCCCCATCGTTGGATGTGAAGGGACAAGCGCGGGTCAATCGTACATTCATAGAAGGCAACTTGTGAGACGCTTTAGCAATTTTCGTAAGGGACTAGAACGTTTTATCGAAGGCAACATCGAGGGTCATCGAGGATCTACGATCTTTTTTTTCGGATGGTCTTTGCTAAAGCGTCCCATATTCGAGGGACATGGCTGTGTTTCCAAGGCAACGAGCGAGGTTACCCTAGAGGTGCGCGTGTGAAAAAGTGTGTTTGATTCGAGTTATTTTGTTGAAATTAGGTTATCTAGTGATTGATTTTATGTCTTGCCATGCACGTCTAATTACTATACGGTATAAGAAAAACAGTAAATTGCGGAAATTAAATTTCTATGCTATTACAGAGTTTTCGGGAATGAGGGTACAAATTTACAAATAGGGATGGATTAATGCGATTAAATATTCAAATAGGCAATCAATACAACCAAATCGAATCGAGAAATTAATTGAAATTACAACAATCTATGAAGTAAAAATTAATTAACAAAGTATGGAAATAAAATTCTTTTTTTGTTTTGTGAGGAATTTGGGAAGAGAATTAAAAAAAACTATTCTATTAAAGAAAATAATTGATTAAAGAAATTAAATCATTTGTATATACATTTTTTGTCTTTTAGGTTTTTTGTTATTAAGAAATTAAATAAACAAATTAGAACTAAGTACAAAAATTAATTAGTTAAATTATTTGCAAATTTTTTCTAACTTAAATGTTAGAATTAAGCTAATTGAAAAAATTATCTAACAAAAATTCATGAGGTATTAAACATTTTGAGTTCGAAGCGCCCGAAAAGCCTAATGTTATGACTGCTCCGATGCCCAAGCATGGAGTGAATGTTGTAGATGAAGACTCGTTTGTAGTTTCCGTGAAAGACATTGCTACTCTATTAATGACTGTGAAGAAGAACCTTCTGTTAGCTGGTTTATTTCCGGGTTGTGGCGAAGGTTGCCGTCTGTGTTCCATCCTACCTATCGGTTGCCATCTTTTGAAGTCAGGTGTCTAACGCCTGATGGATAATAAAGAAATTCTGTTTGAGAAGACTGTTGTTCCTTTGGTTCCTGTTGAAGACATTTCTATAATCACCATTTTCGACAATTCTTCCAAGGCTTCCTCGAGAAAGCCTGTTAGAATTACATTTGTTCTGAGAATCGCTCCCTTGATCATTACTGTTCCTGGACCTATCCCATATACGTCAGATAAGGCTGTCCCGTGGCACTATGGGGCTGACGTGTATTATCACGGGGTTAAACAAGATTTGAAGGATGAAGAGGCTGATGCTGACGTCAGCAATATTGTTGGATCTAGTAAAGTCACCCGCAGCGGAAGACTTTTCTCCCCTGAGATCTCTCCACAAACTGTTCGGAAGCCTGTTGTTATTACATCGGCCAGTACATCTGCTATTGTCCCTGCTCAAGTTCCAATTCTTACCCCTGTCACCGAGTCAGCTGACACTCGGGGCAAAGGGACCACCGATGAGCCTGCCCAGACAGAGGCACCGAAGAAAATTACTGTTGAGGCCTCTAGACAGGAGATAGAGGAAATTCTAAAGATCATCAAGAAAAGCGACTACAATGTAGTCGAACAACTGGGGCAAACCCCGTCTAAGATCTCTATGTTGTCCTTATTGTTGTGTTCAGAGGCCCATGCTAAGGCTCTGATTGCTTTCCTGAAGACTGCGCTTGTGCCGCAGGAGACATCAGCTGATCAGTTTAAAAAGTGCGTGGCTAGTCTGACAGCAGATAATGGGTTGGGTTTCTCCGACGCAGACTTGACTGCTAAGGGGAAGAATCACAATGATGCCCTGCATGTCTCCATCGAGTGCAAGGGCACTACTCTAGCTCATGTATTGGTGGATACTGGGTCCTCATTGAACGTTATGCCTAAGAAAGCTTTAGACCGGTTGGACTGTGAAGGGTTGGAGCTGAAGCCAAGTAACATTATAGTTAGGGCCTTTGACGGGTCCAAGAGAGTGGTACATGGAGAAGTGGATATTCCAATTAAGGTTGGTTCCCAGATTTTCGCGTCTACATTCTATGTGATGGACATTCGGCCATCTTATTCTTGTTTGCTGGGTCGCCCGTGGATCCACAAAGCTGGGGCAGTAACCTCTACGCTTCACCAGATGCTGAAATACCCAGTGAAGGGGAAAATTGTTACGGTACGAGGAGAAGAGGAGTACATGGTGAGCCACCTCAACTCTTTCCGGTATGTGGAGATGGATGGGGAGTTCATTGAGACCCCGTTTCAACATTTTGAGGAAGTCCCCTAGACGCTGGCATCAATTGAAACTGTCATTGAAGATCCTCCAATGAAGATGGATTCCCTCAAGGATGCTCGGGCTGTTGTTGAGAAAGGTGGGTGTGCGAATTGGGGCCAACTCCCTGACTTTGCACATAAGACTAACAAGTTTGGTTTAGGTTTCACTGCAGAAGCTCAAAGGGCTGTTCGGCGTGCGCGGATCAGAGGACCTCCCCTGTTTATCAGCAATTCCAGAGTAAATGCCATTGAAGACGATGTTGAAGAATCTGAGTTCGACAGTTGGATCTATCCGACTATTGATGGCGGACTAAGCAATTGGACGGTAAAGGACTTCGTCCCAATTTCTTTTATTACATAGTAATGAGACTTTTGTTTTGAATTTGTAACAGACAATTTTTAAACTTTATGTCCTGATACCTTACCCGAGACACCGTGGTTTTGTTTGTGAGGGCTTTATGTGTGTCATTTTCATATATCATTAATAAAAGCATTGAACGTTTCTTGCATTTCAAATTTTGCGCTCCTTGTTTTTCCCTTTTATCTTGCAAAACAGCTATTTTACACACACTCACATATACAGGTCTACATCCACTCTGGATCCTACTGATAACGAATCTTCTACTGCTGGTTATGACTTCAAAAGCCGATCAACTTAGCCGAAGATGAAGGTGAAGATGATTGCGAAGTGCCTGGTGAACTTGCTAGACTGTTACTTCAGGAAGAAAGGGCCATACAGCCTCATGAAGAGCCAGTGGAAACAGTGAATCTGGGTACAGAGATAGACAAGAAAGAGGTCAAGATCGGTGAAAATCTGGAGTCTAGTGTTAAGCAACGGCTAATTCAGATGCTGCGTGACTACGTTGAGATCTTTGCCTGGTCTTATGAAGATATGCCTGGTGTGATCGGTGGAAATATAACTGACTGTTTTGGAATGCTGGTTCGCGAAATGTCACGGTAAGCAAGAGTTGCCACCGTCTTTTATTTTCTCCAACAAGGAAAGGACAAAAGCACAACAAAATTCCTTTTCGAGATGTTTCTTGGGTTCGGGAGGTAGATTATAGAAAGGGAAGGTGTTAGCACCCTTTCTATCTGTGGTTATCCATGAGCTCTTAGGTACTTGCTCACTATGATTTCAAAATGCTTTGCTTTTCTTGTGTTTGTGGGTTTTGAAAAAAAGTTTTGTTTGAAAACTTCGATTTAACTCTTGTGTCAGTCCTCAAGAGTGTATGAAGTATTGTTTGAAAACTTTGTTTGAAAAGTGTGTAAGTGCAAAAAAATTGTTTGGTTTTGAAAGAGCAAGTACCTGAGAACCTCTACCTACTCAAAAGAAATTAAGCTGTGTAAATGTCCTTTAGACAGTACTATCCCACTATTGAGAAGTAGGTAGCACCGTCGTTGGAGTTTTCGGGTCAATTCGATTTTAGGGACATGTGGTCACTAAAGCAATAGTAGGACGCCTTAGCGGTAACCCTAATGTCTTAGATCGTTTTTTATCGAGGCAACCGTTTCGAGGCAACTTTGATCTTTAGACAGGAGGGCGACCTCTAAAACACCCTATACTCAATGACCACGTCGAGGCAACCAAGTGAGGCGTACCCTAGGAGTGGCATGTGCACGTGTGTCAGGTTTCAGTTATGTTATCTTTGTACAAGTTATGGTGAGCTACGATTGATTTTAATTTAAGAGAGATCTTGACATGCATAGCCTAGTTAGCATACATCTAGCAGTTAATGGTTGCGGAAAATAAAACTAAGCTATTACAAGGCGTCGGGTATTTACATCGCCAAAAACAAACCCTAGAAAATAAAAATTGCGGAAAAATAAATAAAAGCGATTAAAAAGGTCCTAATTAAAGCTATTACATCCTCGGAGCAAATACAATTATATGATGAAAATATGAATCAAGAATAATCACACGCGCGAGAAAAATTGGATCAGAGAGTTTTTTAGGGTTTTGACCCTTTTTTGAGAAAGAAAGAGATTTTGCATTTAATTAAATTAAAACTAGACTAATTAATTAATTAAATAAAAGAAAGATATTTTTTGAGTTTTTTAAGGGAAAAAATAAAAGATGGTCAAAAGTTGTCAAAAACCCTAATTTCTACATTGATTTTAAATTATTGCAAAAATATTAAGATTAACCTAATTAACTAAATTAATTATGTTAGTATTTATTTACAAAAATAACTAATTAAATTTAATAAATAAAAATATTATATTTTTTATGTTTTCTGAATTTATTATAAAAAAATGTTAATTGTTTTAGTTAGTAGTTAATTAGAAATTAATAAAAACAAATCAAATAAAAAAATAAAAGAGAAGAGGAAATAAACTCAAGGGGGGTGTTAGGCCTAATTCTGGAGTGACAAGAGCAATTTCCAGGCCCACTAACTCTCCAGCCTGTTTGACTTTCTGAGTTTGCTACGCATGCGTTGACCAGGGAGTATGGTGGTCCTTCAATTTTGGCCACTGGATCCAGGCTTAGAGACACCTGGCGTGTTGGGGCTTGAAGCATATGGTAGACATCCCTTTTGAGACCTGCATGTGAATATATGAAACAAAATAGCACAAATGTTTTGGGGGACCTGGGATTCGAACCCGGGTCCCAATGCTCATTGCTTCAATGCCTTTGCCGGCTGAACTGTAACGCGTGTTTGTTAAGTGTATGGATAAAGAATATTATATACAAGAAATAAGCAATATGCTGTAAACAAAAAAAATAACGCGCGCATTTTCAAATTGGCCAACCATGTGATAACACCTCATCGTCTTCTTCGTTTTTCATGCATATTCAGAATCAGATAGCGGGGGTTTTTAACCTCCACTATCTAGCTGCACAAAAAATAGCGATTAGAAATCTAGCAAGCATAAATATTTCGCGATGGGTGGGTTATGTTCGTCTGGGTCTCACGATTCCAGTCATGTATCTCACTAGTCCCAATTTTTCTTGGTTCATAAAGCCCTAATTCAAAGCTCAAGAACCCTAGAAATTTGATCATGGCGTCTCACGATTCAGGGTATTACAGTTCAATTAAATCATTCCATCAGCTTCATATGGTTTCTAGCAATGCAAAACAATCAAGAAAACATGTTAAATGCGCATGAATTAAGCAATACGATTTTGAATAAAAGGTGCAAACCGTGAAACTGTCTATGACGATTCTTTGAGCTTTAAGGCCTGAATTTGATTGCAAAACGTTCCTGGGACCTCCTACAATACGTTTGAATGAATAGAACGCCTTGAATTAGCCTGGAATACAAGAATAGGTTTTCACTTTTCTTGAAATTTCTTGAATATGACAGGGTTGTTTCTGCAGCTTTCTCACGTCCACTAGGTCAGGGTTTGCTTGCTTGCATATAAGGGAAACAAATTAGGTCAAAAAGCTGGGCCAATATCCATTGCATTGATGTTTAAATCTTTGATTGAAAATCAAATATTTTGGATTCTTCATGATTGAACAAAGTTGCCAAAATTGGGTTTTTTTGTATCTTTGACTTGTGCACGAATTTGCCAGCATGTTTAGGTCATATTTGCTTCACAAAAAGATTTAAAAGATCAAATCTTCTATTTTCTTATGATTTAAATTAATTAAATGAATTAATATTAATTAAAAATCCATTTAATCAATAAAAGTAAGAAAATAAATTCAATTAAGCTTGATGGGTCGTGCATAGGTCATGGGTGAAGTTTCAAGAAGAGATTTGAGGCCCATTAGCAAAAATAAGGTGTTTTGAGCAAAGTTGACATTTGCAAATTCATGAAAATTTCCCAACTTCTCCAATGCATAACTTTCTCAATTTTGACCATATGACCATGTTCTTGGACATTTTGGAAAGCCCTTGAAGTCCTCTAACCAATTCCTTTGGTACCATGTCATTTGGATGCACCAATCTCAAGTTATGGCCTTTGACTCAAAGTGTACTTTTGTTGACTTTTAAAATTGACCTATAATGTAAAAATTGATAACTTCTTGTGAGTGCATTTCTTGAACTTGGAGTGTGAAGATGGATTGTAGGAAATTGCATCCCCTTCAAAATGAGCATTGGATGGGATTTTTCTGATAAACCATGAAAAGGTTATGCCCTGGTCAAGATACAATTGACTTTTCTGCTGTAAAAAAATAGTAACTTTTTGCACCTTGATGATTTTTGAGCTATTCTTGTGGAATCATGATCAAGACTTGATCAAATGATGATTGTGAACTCAAAATAAGATGTTGACCAAAAATTCTGACTTTTGACTGCAAAATGACCATTTTGCCCTTGCAGTTGACTGTGGATCCAATGGAGCTTTTGACTGTGCAAATTGGCACTGTGAGTCTTGAAACTTGGCATGTAGGTGCTTGAGAATGTATACAGGTCTATGGGACTTGATTGAACCATTGAAAACCCCAAATTCTTTGAAAGGACCAAAACCCTAATTTCAGCTGTCTTAGGAGGTGACTTGACTGTACAACCCTTGAGCCATTTTGAGCAATTTGAAAATCAATCTTGACAAATATTGAGGAATATGGGAGGGAAAATTTTGGGGTACAACAGTTGCCCCTGTTCAATCTTCTTAAACCTGAGGATGTAGATTTGCTTGTGTGCCTTTCGTGATCCGAAGGTGGAAGATGATTGAACACTAAAGTGCCTAGAAATTTGCACTCGCATGGTGTATTATCAACAATGTGATGTCGGGAATGGGCTTACAGATGCCATTTAGAGAGATGATGGATAAGAGGATGGGCTTATAGATGCCACCTGGAGATCGTTGGTAGGTAGTTTTGTCTTCGTTGACGGGTTGTCTCCATTGACGGGTTGTCTTCATTGACGGGTTGTCTCTATTGACGGGTTGTCTCCATTGACGGGTTGTCTCTATTGACAGATTGTCTCCATTGACAGGTTTCAGAAAAATCTTTAGGAATCGATTTAACTGGTTTTGTCTCCATTGACTGGCTTCGCCTTAGAAAAATCTTTAGGAATCGATTTAACTGATTTTGTCTCCATTGACTAGCTTCGCCTCAGAAAAATCTTTAGGAATCGATTTAACTGATTTTGTCTCCATTGACTAGCTTGGCATCACAAAAATCTTTAGGAATCGATTTAACTGGTTTTGTCTTCTTTGACTGAATTTGCCTCAGAAAAATCTTTAGGAATCGATTTAATTGGTTTTGTCTCCATTGACTGAATTAGCATCAGAAAAATCTTTAGGAATCGATTTAACTGGACTTGTCTTCTTTGACTGGATTGCCTCAGAAAAATCTTTAGGAATCGATTTAACTGATTTTGTCTCCATTGACTAACTTGGCTTCATAAAAATCTTTAGGAATCAATTTAACTGGTTTTGTCTCCATTGACTGTCTTCAGAAAAATCTTTAGGAATCGATTTAACTGGTTTTGTCTCCATTGACTTAATTTGAGAATCTAACTGCATCTTTCCTGAAAGGTAAAGGTCAGTCATATGCAATGCATGATATGGGTCAAGCAATGATGTTCTCAACATAAATGAGATCGTATGATATGATGCGTATATGCATGTATGTGATGCTTTAACTGGGGAAAATAAATCCCGGATAGCTGCTGGAGGATGACGTTGAATTCTTTGTTTCCGCTGGGGATGATGAAGATGATTGTGAGAATAAACCTGCAGGAGAGAAGAACTCCGTTGGGGAATAAACTTGATGAAGAGATTACTCTGCGGGGAATTACTTTGTGGGGAGGAGATGCTTTGTTGAGATTTTAACGATAACTCCGCTGGGGATTCCGTTGATGAGCTCTATTGGGGATTTTGATGATGAACTCCACTGGGGATAAAAATAACTTCGTTGGGGATGATCTTTTCGTTGCAATTTGTTGAGGATAACCCAGTTAGACTCTTGTGGGGATAACCTCTGAATATGGCTGGGGAGATGCACTTGTATTCTGCAGGGGACAAGCTTCCAGAATCTACTGGGAAAGATGATTCCACTCTGGCGGGGAAGCCTTTTTAGACTGCGCTGGGAAATGGTTCCACTGGGGGTATCTTGTATTCCGCCGGGGAACACTCTTATACTCTGTCAAGGAATATTAAGACTATCGGGGATACTTTTATGCTTGCTGGGGAATATCTTTATACTCCACTGGGGAATATTAAGATCTTCTGGGGATACCCAGCCTTTTTTAGGGCTTGTTGTACCCCAAAATTTTCCCTCCCATATTCTTCAAAGTTTTGCCAAGCATCACCTCAAATGGTTCAAAGTCTACTCAAGGGCTACACAGTCAAGCACCCTCCTAAGGCAGGCAAAATTAGGGTTTTGGTTCTTACAAGGAAGTTGAGGTTTTCAAGGGGCCAATCAAGTCCCATATGCTCATATACATTGTCAAGCACCTACATGTCAAGTTTCAAGGCTCACAAGGTCAAGTTGCACAGTCAAAAACCCTAATTGCCTCACAATCAACTATAGGGGCAAAATGGTCATTTGGCAGTCAAAAGTCAAAATTTTTGGTCAACATCTTATTTTGAAGCCACAATCATCATTTGGTCAAATCTTGACCATGATTTCACAAGAATGGCTCAAAAAGCATCAAGATGCAAAAATTTCTATTTTTGGACAGCTGAAAAGTCAACTGTAACTTGACCAAGGCATAACATTTTCATGGTTCATCAAAAAAATCCCATCCAATGCTCATCTTGAAGAGGAGGACATTTCCTACAACTCATCTTCACATTCCAAGTCCAAGAAATGCTCTCACAAAAAGTTATCAATTTCAACATTATAGGTCATTTTCAAAAGTCAACAAAAAGGCATTTTAAGTCAAAGACCATAACTTGATATTGGTAAATCAAAATGACATGGGACCAAAGGCATTGGTTATAGGACTTCAAGACCTTTCCAAAATGTCAAAGAACATGTTCATAGCTTCAAAATTGAGCAAGATATGCATTGGAGAAGTTGGGAAATTTTTGTGAAATGGCCAAAGTCAACTATCCATGAAACTTCATTTTTTGACAAAAAGGGCCCACTTTTTCCACTTGAGTCAGCTTTGCCATGTCACCCACGTGTCCCATGATTTATTTCAAGATTAAAGATTAATTTTTCTATTTTTATTTAATTTTATTTGATTTAATTCATTTTAAATCTTTAAAATTCAAATAAAAATCAAAGAAATTAATTAAGGGATATCTTTGGGTTTGAATAGCCTTAATGCATCATGAAACACATACCAATTTTGTGTACATCCTATTTCAAGCATAAAAATTCAAATTTGGAGCAAAAAAGGCAAGTTGTTCAATGGTGGTTATGGAGGAAATCAAAACTTCATTGCAAGGCTTCAAGGCTCCTTATTGTGATTGATTCTCATTCATATACACATATGCAAGCCTTCCCACCCTCATGGACGAAAAAAGGCATCCCTAAAACGGCAGAGCAAAAACTCAGAATTTGTCAAAAAAGTGTGAGATCTAAAGCAAGGTTGCAGGCAGTTTCAGACAAAACAAAGCACGTGAGATCCTTCATTGCCATACCCTGAAACTAAAGAGACCTTTACCACGCCCTGAGAATCCATATCAAGCACTGTAAGTCATCACAAACTCACCCCTGTACACGAAATCGTGTTTCTCTATTCTTGCATTTTTTTTGGAAAATAATGGCATAATCATACTCCTTGTTTGATTTCTAACATAACCATATTGTTCAATTTCATTTTGGGGCTTTGTATGATGATACCCGCATCTAGGGTTTGCATTGTTTGTTTTTAGGCATTCTTTCTCCGGGCACAATCAAGACAAATCTTAAGCATGAAGGGATTCAGGAGGTGGAAACGAGATCAGCTATGGTCTTGAAATGGATTTTCATGGCCTGAGGAGCATTTTCAGAGCAAGCCTGCGAAACCACCTGCGGATAAAAATCCGCAGGTAAAAAACCAGTATCAAAGGAAGAAGACGCTGACGCGTCCCCTCCTCGTTCGTTGTTTCAAAAAGCGTGCGTTTTTATATTTTTTTCAGGCATATGCTTTTGTTTTCTAATTTAATAATTGCGTGTTATTTTGATAATGAATGGAACGTGCAGCTCAGTTGGTCAAAGCCTTGGAACGTGAACAATGGGACCTGGGTTCGATTCCCAGGTCCCCCATATATTTCTTCATGTTTTTCTTAACATATTCCAGTGCAGCGTCACATCAAATAATTCACCATAGACTCACACATCCAACATGCCATGTGTCCTCAAACAGTCATCCAAAGGCCAGGAGAGGGAGGAATACCATGTTCCAAGTCAAACGCGCTCTGGACAATCAAGGAGAGTCAAACGTGGCTTCTTAATGGGCCAGAATTCAACACACCTCCTATTTGCCCCCCCCCCTTGGGTTTGCAATTTTTCTTTTTTATATTTTATTTGTCTTATTTTATTTTTCCCTTTTATTAACAATTAACCAATTAATATTTTCATAAAAAAAAAAAAAAAGAACTAACATTATTAATTTCATTTGTATTTTTATTTTTGTAAAATAAATATCAACAGATAAAATAGTTTAATTAGGCAACTTTAACTTTTTTTTATAATTAAAATAAGTTTAGAATTAGGTTTTTAATTAACTTTGAATTTTTAATTCCTTTATTTTATTTTCATAAAAACATAAAAAACACAAAAAATATTTTCTTTTAATAAATTAATTAATTAGTTTAATTATTAGTTATTAATTTCATTTAATCACAAAAAGACAAAAAAAATTCAATTTCTTTTCTTAAAAGGGTCAAAACCCTTAGAACGTTCCCGATTAATTTTTTCGCGCGCATTTACTTTATTTTGATTATTATGTAATTGCTTTCGAGAATGTAATAGTAATTAGGTTTATCGCTTTATTTAATTTCTCGTACTTATTTACCAAAAATGGGTCTTTGTATTTTTGGCGATGTATAGACCCGCGCCTTGTAATAGCGTAGGATTTATATTTCCGCAATTTACTTTCCGCACCCCCTAACTGTTAAATGCATGAAAGAATGTATGTAAATAAAAACAACTCGTAGCTCACTAATAACAAAGACAAACATTAACTGAATACAACACACAAAGCACATGCCACTCCTAGGGTACGCTTCACTCGTTGCCTCGAACGTGGTCATCAAGTATAGGGTGTCTTAGAGGTCGCCCTTCTGTCCAAAAGTTCCAGTTGCCTCAGATATAAAGGATCTAGGACATTTGGGTTACTTCTAAGGTGTCCTACCATTGCTTCGGTGACCACACAGTCCCGATAATCGAATTGACCCAAACACCTCCAACGATGGTGCTACCTACCTCTCAATGGCGGGATAGCACTATCTAAAGGACACTTATACAACTTAATTCCTTAGAGTAGGTAGATTCTCTTAAGTACTTGCTCTTTTCAAAACAAACAAAAATACTTTTCACACCTACACTTTCAAAAGTTTTCAAACAAATTTTTCATACACTCTTGAGGATTGATACAAGAGTTACTTAGAAAATTTTCAAACGAAAGTTTTTCAAAACCCACTCACACTTGAAAAGCAAACAATTTTGAAAACATAAGAGCAAGTACCTAAGAGCCCATGGATAACCATGGATAGAAAGGGTGCTAACACCTTCCCTTTCTATAAATCTACCTCCCGAACCGAGAAACATTCTCATAAGGAATTTTGCTGTGCTTTTGTCCTTTCCATGTTGGAGAAAATAAAAGACGGTGGCGACTCTTGCTTACCGCGACATTTCGCGAAACCAGCTAAAAAATAGTCAGTTCTCATTCCCACCGATCACAAAACTGGCGACTCTGCTGGGGATAAATAAAAGTGAGGTGTACCTTAGGATTAGATCATGCTTATGCTTTCAATTGCTTTGCTTTGATTGCTTTATATTTGTGGGCTTTGCATCAGAGTTTCATAGATCCTAACCCAGATCTGGGGATACCCTTTTAGGTAGCATAAGCTGTGAGGGACTTGTCCGGCGTAGACCGACACGGGTGAAGCAGTGGCTACGTTGGTGTGGCACCTTGGTCTGTACCGATATCCCTTGTGTTGCAACGAGGAGAATATGGGTCTTATGAGGAGTCATTAAGCACCAACCGACCTTAGAACCCTAATGTGACCCAACTTGGCCATAGAACAATAGCAGTACGCTACACCCATTGAGGCTAAACTCTCGCGATGGTTCTGGCTGCAAGAAAAGATTGCGACCCTGGAGTTATGACCGATTGAGGGTAGTCAGTGATATTGGGATCCTCTAGAACCCGATTAATTTTGATTAGGACAGGTCTTAACCAACGAAACTGAAAGAGGGTAGTACCTTAACTTCATGCTGGCCTAAACTCTAAGGGCTCTTTGGTGTGACTTGTGTGCCTTCATACTTGAACTACTTGCATACTTGTTATCTAACGACACGGATTCCTTGCAGGTTTTGTTTATAGTCCTTAATTGGGACTCATTACAGGGCCTACTTACATCACTCCATGCATATCATAACATCATACCATTGCATACATCCTACATAAGGACTAATCCATTTCAAGGATCTCAAAGGTTTGTGATGCAGGTCATGATGAATCAAATGTCCAGCAAGGGGAACAAGGGGATTTATTTTCCTCTATCCAAGGTTGATAACTTGAGTCAGGGGTGTTGTACCCCAAAATTTTCCCTCCCATATTCTTCAAGAATTGCAAAGAGCATGCCTCAAAATCTCCCCAAGGGTTGCACAGTTCAAGGGCCTCCTAACAGTCAAAAACTAGGGTTTTGGTTCTGGCAAAGAAATTGAAGTTTCCAAGGGTCCAATCAAGTCTCACATGCCTATAAACATGGTCAAGCATCCTCATACCAAGTTTCAAGACTTACAGCACAAAATTGCACAGTCAAAAACCCTAATTGCACTACAGTCAACTGTAGGGGCAAAATGGCCATTTGACAGTCAAAAGTTCAAATTTTTGGTCAACATCTCATTTTGAAGCCAAAAACATCATTTGATCAATGCTTGATCATGATTCTCAAAGCTTGGCTCAAAAAGTCTCAAGATGCAAAAGTTTCCATATTTGGACAGTTGAAAAAGTCAACTGTAACTTGACCAGGGCATAACTTCCACATGGTTTATCAGAAAAATTCCATCCAAAGCTCATTTTGAAGAGAAAGGCATTTCCTACAACTCCTCTTCACACTTTAAGTCCAAGAAATGCTCTCACAAAAAGTTATCAATTTCAACATTATAGGTCATTTTCAAAAGTCAACAAAAAGGGACTTTAAGTCAAAGGCCATAACTTGAGATTGGTAAATCAAAATGACATGGTACCAAAGGCATTGGTTAGAGGACTTCAAGACCTTTCCAAAATGTCCAAGAACATGAGCAAACCTTAAAAATTGAGCAAGTTATGCCTTGTGGAAGTTGGGAAAGTTTTGGATATTTTGAAAAGTCAACATTGCTTCAAAAGTCTTAAAAATGCTAATGGGCCTCCTTTTCTTCCAAGAATCATTATCCAAGGCTTGTGCACGACCATTTGGCCCAAAGGGAAGTTTTCTATCATTTTTATTTATTTATTTGGATTTTTAATTTTTAATAATTCATTTAATTAAAATAAATATGTGAAAAATACTAAAGCAAGTCAATAAAATCTTTTTATGCATGGGATAACTTCAATATTTCGTGCATGATCAGATTTGGAAAAAATCTTGGTAATTGGACATGATTTGGTAGCAAATATGCATGAAAAGATTGGAAAATTATGGCATGGAAAATAAAATATTTTCTCATCAATTCAAGGATTCTTTGGATCAAATTTCCAACCCTAATCATTCACACATATATACTGATGAAAACCCTAATGCCAATGACCACAAAGCTGCGCCAGAAATCCATAACCAAACTTGAGTTTTTTGACAAAAATTCCAATACTGAAAACTAGGTTCTAGGGCGATTCAAGCCAAAATAATTGTTCCATTGGCTTGCTGAGACTTCAAGGAAAGAGTCTGAATCGAAATCATAGCTTGAAACATCAAGAATTGGTAGTTATAACTCAAACTGTTTTCAATAATATGCATATTCGTGTTTTGATTTTCAAGCATTCTCATGGCATTTTATTTATGGATTTATACTAATTGGATGATTCTGAAGCTAACCCTATAATTTGATTGAGTTTTTGTGCACTATTGGAGATTTCACCATTGATGCCAACTAGGGTTCTTCAAGCTTCGAATTGGGTATTCTTATATACTGTAAAATTGGGACTTCCTAATACCATGATCAAAACCAGGACACTTGGACGAATCAATTGCCATGGTCGCGCCTAATTTCTGATCCAAGACGAGCTATTCGCTATTATTGGAAACTGTATGTTTTGAGGGGGTTTAAAACCCCCGTTAACCTCTTTTATATTTCAGGAAAAAAATCATTAAGGAAGAAGATGATGAAGTGTAAGGCAGCAATTGGTTGATTTGAAAATTCGCGCTAAAAAGGTCCACTAACGCACGTTTTGTCTTATATTATTCATTGGCCATATAACTTACAAGACGCGTGAAGAGCTCCAGTGGTAGGCATACGTATTGGTAATCCCTGGGACCTGGGTTCGAACCCCAGGTCCCCCTCCCTTTCAATAACATTTTTCTATTAATGCTTCTATGCAGTTTCTATGCAAGCGACCACCATACATCCATCCTCCAGGTTTGCCACGCGTATAGCAAGATCAATCCAAAAGCACTGATTGGGAGAACATCCTGGGCGTTAGTCAATGGAGCTACATGCTAGCCAAAAAGTCAGACAAGGCCTTGCAAAGATGGGCCTAAAATGCTAAGAATACACCTCCAATTTGGGGACAGAACCCCCTAGGGTTTGCTTCTTTTATTCTTTTTCTTATATTTTTCTTTTCTTTGTTTTATTAATTTCCTTTAATTCTTTGATTTAATATTTTCATAAAAAACATAAAAACAATATAAAAATCAGAAAAAGACAAAAAATAAGTATTTTTATTTAATGTTATTTTTTTGTAAATAGATATCATTAATTAATTTTAGCTTTTTTAAAGTAGATTTAATTCAAGTATTTTTCTCAATAAACTTAAAAAACTTGTAGAATTAGGTTTTAATTATTTTAATTACTTTTTTCTTTTATTTCATCATCTCTAATAATTAATTATTTACTATTATTTTTATAAATCAAATTGCTTTAATTAATTAGGTTAATTTAGGTTTAACTTTAATATTGTTTTTCTTAATAAATAAAAAAATTAGAATTAGGGTTAATTAGTTAATTTCATTTAATTCACATAAAAAATCATAAATACAAAAAATCTCAAAAAAAACAATTTCTTTTCATTTTAATTTTATTAATTTAATAATTTAATTCCATTAAAAATGGTCCAACGCCCTCGCTTTCAATTTCAATTCAATTCGCGCATTTTATTCTATTTCTTATAATATTTATGTACCTCTCCCAAAGCCTTGTAAACTCGGACATTTTATTTCTCGCACTTCTTTATTTTCTGTCAAATCGGGTCCTGGATTTTAATTTGGCGATGTGGACCCGCGCCTTTGTAATAGTTTAGGAATTTTATCTTTCCGCAACTTTTTAACTGTTAACGAATGCATGCAAGAATGAATGGCCTAAAATAAAAACAAACGCATAGATCACTTTGACATGACAAGACAAAAATAACTGAACATGACACACAAATCACACACCACCCCTAGGGTACGCCTCACTGTTGCCTTGCCTCGAAAGGTGATCGTCGAGTAGAGGATGTCTTAGTAAGTCCTCATGATCCGGGAACCTGGCATGAGGGTAGCTTCTAAGGTGTCTTCCCATTGCTCTGGTGATCACCATGTCTCGAACCTCGAATTGACCCGAACACCTCCAATGGTGGTGCTACCTACCTCTCAATGGTGGGATGGCACTACTTTAAAGGACATCTACATAGACGAATTCCTTAGGGTAGGTAGACGACTCTAGATACTTGCTCTAATTTCAAAACAAATTCAAAAAATACTTTTCACACCGACACCTTTTCAAAAAGCTTTCGAAAGCAACTTTTCAAACACTCTTGAGGACCGATACAAGAGTCGAACTGAAATTTTCAAAGAAACTTTTTTAAAACCCGCATTGAAAAGCAAACGAACCATTTTGAAAACACAAGTGAGCAAGTATCTAAGATCCCATGGATAACCATGGATAGAAAGGGTGCTAACACCTTCCCTTTCTATAATCTACCTCCCGAACCGAGAGCAATCTCTTTAAGGAATTTTTCTGTGCTTTTGTCCTTTCCATTTGGAGAAAATAAAAGACGGTGGCGACTCTTGCTTCCGCGACATTCCGCGAACTAGCGTTAAACAGTCAGTTCCAGATCCACCGATCACAGAACTGGCGACTCTGCTGGGGACTCTTATAAAGTGAGGTGTACCTTAGGGTTAGTTCATAACTGTATTTTCAATTGTATTGCTTTGCTTGCTTTAAATTGTGGGACTGTCTTGGGAGTTCTATAGATCCTAACCCGGATCTGGGGATACCTTCTTAGAAAGTAACAACAAGGCTGTGAGGGAACTGTGCGGGGTATACCAACATGGTTGAAACAGTCTGCTACGTTGATGTGGCACTTTGGCGTGTATCGGTAACCCTTGAGTTCAGTCAAGGAGAGTACGGGGCCTCCGCGTGGTGTCATGAAGCATCAACAGACCTTAGGAACCTTAATTGAACTATCTTGGCCTCTTTAGGGTAGTGAGATAACTGACTTTGGTGCAGTCCGAGGTTGGTTGATACTCGATACTACACCCAATGGAGGGTTGCTTTCCTGGAATATTTCGGTCGCCAGTTCAGTGGCTAAATCGAAACGATGAACGATGAAAGCAATCCCGTGATATTGGGACCCTTATAACCCGGTTACTTCTAATAGGACAGGTTGAACCCACCAACTTCAAGAGGGTACTACCCAGACCCCATGTTGGCCTTAAACCCTAAGGGCTTGTCTTGTGTACCTTGTGTGCCTTACATGTTTGTCTTTGTAAATATCTGTGGTGTGTTTAATCATAGCATCATGACATCATCCAGCATCATATGCATTGACTAACCATTTCAGGGGTTCGAATCTTCATCTTTGTTCTTGTTTTGTAGGACATGGAAACTGTTCGCAGAAAGACAATTCAAATCAGCCTTGTAAGGATCCCTCCTCAGCTTAAGGAACTCATATCCAGGATTCCCGAGAACTCTTCATTCAATGAAAGACATGGAAGTCTCATCAGCTTGGTCAATACCAACATTGAGGAGGACATGATAAAGGTCCTGTTCCAGTTCTTTGACCCTCTACATCATTGTTTCACCTTCTTGGATTATCAGCTGGTACCTACATTGGAGGAGTTCTCCCGGCTCCTGAAGATCCCTATCCTTGATCAACTACCCTACAACGGTACGGAAAAGGAACCCAAGCTTGAAGAGATTGCTAAAGCCTTGCACCTACAATCATCTGACCTCAAGGGACATTGGGAAGTTAGAAGTGGTATCAAAGGGTTCTTAACCAGGTTTCTGTTTGAAAAGGCCCATGAATGTTGGAACTCCCTTGACTTACAAGCTTTTGAAGAAGTTGTGGCCCCCCTTGTCTATGGTTTGGTGTTGTTCCCTAACCCAGATCAGCTTTTAGATATCAGTGTTGTCCAGATCTTTATGTCCAGGAATCCTATACCTACGTTGCTGGGGGACATCCTTCACTCATGTTACACTCGAACCATGAGAAAAAGAGGTATCCTTATGTGTTGCACTCCTCTCCTGGGGAGGTGGTTTATTTCGCACCTTCCACAATCAGCTTTGAAGAATGAGCGGGGTTTGAGATGGTCACAACGGTTGATGACCCTTACACATGCAGATATACATTGGTGCCCTCGGTCCAGAGAAGATGTCACTATCATTGATCGTTGCGGGGAGTACCCTAATGTTCCTTTACTTGGAATTAGAGGAGGTATCACTTACAACCCATGCCTGGCTTGGAGACAGTTTGGTTATGCTCGGAGGGATGGTCCTCATGACATGTTAATTCCTGACATAGTTTTTGACTTCGACAATGATGCACAAGGACTTCGCCAGAGATTTATCAGAGCTTCGAGGATGCCCAGTAGGATAGACAGCAAGACACTGGGGCACAAGAACTCCATCCCGTTGGAACCTTATCTCAAGTGGGTACGAGCCCGCTCCCAGAAGTTAGTAATGCCTTATCCTCATATGCTCCCTGTGATCAAAGAACCAATCTTGGAAGGAGAAGTGTCCTACACCATTCAGCATCCTGACATGCCCACATCCTGGGAAGAGATGTAGAAGAGCTGGATCCAGCTTAAGGAAGAACGGAATTCTCTTGAGACCAGTCTACATGCTAGTGAAAAGAAGGTCTTTGAGCTCACCCGCCTATTGCATGAGGAGAGGAATCTCAACACCTACATAGCTCCAAAGAGGATGCGTAGTGTCTTTTGGGATTGATTTTCTTTGTAATTTGTGCCCATGAGGCTTTAATGTACCAAACAATTGTTTCCTTAATGATAACGTGTGTTCTTTTTTGTCTACAACAAATTTGAACTTTCGAACCCTTGAATGCATTGCATAAACACATATCATTCATCATGTGCATAGCAGGTTTTCTTCTTTTCAGGTTGCTTACCGTTCTTCGCTGTTTATTTCAGCATCATGAATCCTGACTCATCATCAACCGAGATGTCCATCAAGGCTCTTCAGGCGCAGAATGCGCAATTTCAGGAATTAATCATGGGTTTGGCTCAGGGCCAAGAAGAGCTGAAGGCTCTGCTCCTGAAGAAGGAGAAGAAGAAGAAGAGGAGAATTGTCCTTTTCAACTCGGGCCGAAGGTTTGGCAACACTCTGCAAAATGAAGAGGCTGGTTCTTCTATAGGCAAGGGTGGTCCTCAAGAAGGAAAAGGTCCTAGTCCGGTAGTCTCCGACAACGAGACTGATTTTGATGAGGAGCAGTATCCTCCAGCTAAAGACAGATACAAGCAGCTGGAGGACAGATTGAATGCTATGGAGATCCAACAAGTGCCTGGGCTGGATTTCGGAGATTTGGGTTTGTCTACTGGTGTGATCATTCCTCGTAAGTTCAAAGCACCATCCTTTACCAAGTATGACGGGGCATCCTGTCCCAAGCTACATCTCAGATCCTATGTGCGGAAGATTCAACCGTACTCAGTGGACAAGAACTTGTGGATCCACTTCTTCCAGGAGAGTCTTTCAGGGACTCATCTCGAATGGTTCTATCAGCTGGATGGGACCAAAGTTCGTAACTGGGAGGAGTTGGCTACTGCTTTCTATAAGCAGTATCAATATAATGCCGACCTTGCCCCTACGCGTACCCAACTCCAGGGTATGTCGCTAGGTTCAAGCGAAGGTTTTAAAGAGTATGCACAGAAGTGGAGGGATCTGGCTGGCAGGGTGCATCCTCCATTGACTGATCGGGAGTTGGTAGACATGTTCCTGGGGACCCTGTCTGGGCCATTTTTCAACCATCTTATCGGTAACTCATCTGCAGGGTTTACTGATCTTATTCTGACTGGAGAGAGAATTGAGGCTGGGTTGAAGTCTGGTAAGATTCCGAAGGGTGCATCTACAAGTTCTGAGAAGAAACCCTTCAAGAAGGAGGCCAGTGCGGTATATGGCTCTAGAAGACAAGAGAAATCTGAGCGCCGCCAATCTGTCAATGCGGTGATGATTGCTAAGCCTGCTGCCGCTCCTCGGCAAAACAATCCACCAAGGGCTGAAAGACCCCGGAGAGAGTTCACCCGTTTGAGTATGACTTTGTCGCAAATCTTGCCGCAGTTACTATCCACCAATCTAGTGACTGTCAGAGAAGCCCCAAAGGTTGTAAACACTGCTTCCCCCAAATACAATCCAAATGTCCGCTGTGCTTATCACTCCGATAGCCCGGGGCATTCCACTGATGACTGTTGGGCATTAAGGAATAAGGTGCAAGACCTTATTGACGCAAAAGAGATACAGTTTGAAGCGCCTGAGAGGCCGAATGTGGTAACTGCTCCTATGCCCCAGCATGGAGTAAATGCTGTTGATGAAGATGTATACGCTGTTTCTGTGGATGATGTGGCTACTCCCTTAATGACTGTCAAGAGGAACCTACTGCTGGCCGGTTTATTTCCGGGTTGCAGTGAGGGTTGCCTGTTCTGTGCTGTTTCTCTCTCTGGTTGTCCTTTGCTGAAGTTAGGCATCCAAGGCCTAATGGATAGCAAAGAGATTCTATTGAAGAAGTTTGCTGTTCAGTTGGTTCCGGTAGAAGAAGTTTCTGTGGTCACAATCTTCAATAATCCAATCAAGGCTCTCCCAAGGAAGCCCGTCCAAATCATGACTGTCGCACCTGTTGTTATTACTGTTCCGGGGCCTCTCCCCTACGTATCTGATAAAGCTGTCCCCTGGCACTATGGGGCAGATGTGTATGTGAATGGAATCAAACAAGAGTTCAACACTGGCGCCAGTATCTGCGATATCACTGGTCCAACCAAGGTTACCCGCAGTGGCAGGCTCTTCTCGCCTGACATTGCACCACCAGCTGTTCGAAGACCCCTCACCATAACACCTACAAGTGTACCTGTTCCTGTTTCTAATCAAGTTGTTTCCCCTGCTGCCGAGTCATCCAACGCTCGGGGTAAAGGAATTGAAGACGAGCCTGCCCGGATGGAGGCACCAATACCTATAACTGCTGAAGCCTCCCAACAAGAAATGGAGGAAATCCTAAAAATAATCAAGAAGAGCGACTTTAATGTTGTGGAACAGCTGGGGCACACGCCCTCCAAGATCTCCATGCTCTCCTTGCTCCTGTGCTCAGAGGCCCATGCTAAGGCCTTGATTTCATTTCTCAAGACGACCCACGTGCCACAGGAGACATCTGCAGTTCAATTCACCGATTGCATAGCAAATCTGACAACAGACAACGGTTTGGGTTTCTCAGATGCTGACCTTACTGCCAAGGGAAGAGACCACAATGACGCTCTGCATGTCTCTATTGAATGCAGGGGCACTACTCTGGCACACGTGTTGGTGGACACTGGTTCTTCCTTAAATGTGCTACCCAAGAAAGCCTTGGACCGTTTGGATTGTGAAGGTCTGGAACTAAAACCTAGCAATATCATCGTCAGAGCCTTTGACGGTTCCAAGAGGATGGTTCATGGAGAGGTTGACATTCCTATCCGGGTGGGTTCTCAGGTGTTCGATTCTACTTTCTATGTGATGGATATCCGTCCATCTTATTCTTGTCTACTGGGTCGACCTTGGATCCATAAAGCTGGGGCAGTGACCTCTACCTTGCACCAGAAGCTAAAATACCCTGTCAGAGGGAAGATTGTCATTGTGCAGGGAGAGGAGGAATATATGGTGAGCCATTTGAATTCCTTCAGATATATTGAGATGGACGGGGAGTTTATTGAAACCCCCTTTCAGCATTTCGAGGAGGTACTTCCAATTTCAGCAGCAGCAGAAACAACGGTCGAAGAGGATGTTCCTTTGAAGATGGCTTCCCTAAAGGATGCCCGAGCTGTGGTTCAGAAAGGTGAATGTACTAACTGGGGCAGGTTCCCTGATTTTAAACAGAAAACTGACAAGTTCGGACTGGGTTTTACTGCAGAAGGACAGAAAGCTATGCGGAAGGCAAAGACCAGAAGACCTCCTGTGCTCATCACCAATCCAGGAGTGAATGCTGTTGGGGAGGATAATGAAGTGGATGAAGCAGAATTCAATAGCTGGATCTACCCGACTACTGAAGGCGGATTGACCAATTGGATTGCCAAAGACCATACTCCTGTTACTTTTGTTACACAGTAATAAACTTCTTTGTTTTGTTATTTGTAATAAACAATTAAAACTCTATGGCCCGGTGTCTTACCCGAGGCACCGTGGTTTCATTTGTGAGGGCATATAAATTGTCATTTCATATATCATAAATAAAAATCTTGGATGTTTTCTCGCATTTCAAATCTTATGCTCCTTTTCTGTCTTTCCTTCCTTTATATATTTCAAAAACAGCTATATTTACACACACTCACTCATACAGGTTTCAATCCACTCTGGATCTCACTGGTAACGACTCTGCTACTGCCGGTTATGACTTCGAAAATCCGATCAACTTAGCCGAAGACGAAGGTGAAGATGATTGCGAAGTGCCTGGCGAGCTTGCAAGACTGTTACTTCAGGAGGAGAGGGCAATTCAACCACATGAAGAGCCAGTGGAAACAATAAACCTGGGTACTGATACAGACAGGAAGGAGGTAAAGATTGGTGCCAACCTAGAGCTCAGCGTGAAGCAACGGTTGACTCAGATGCTACATGATTATATGGAGATCTTTGCCTGGTCCTACGAAGACATGCCCGGGTTGGATACCGATATTGTGGTCCATCACTTGCCTACTAAGGAAGACTGCCCTCCGGTTAAGCAAAAGGTCCGTCGTATACGTCCAGAGATGTCTGAAAAGATCAAAGCCGAGGTCATGAAACAGTTTGATGCCGGGTTTCTTGCAGTGACTTCTTACCCTCAGTGGGTTGCTAATGTGGTGCCGGTACCAAAGAAGGACGGTAAGGTCAGAATGTGTGTCGACTACAGGGATCTGAACAGGGCCAGCCCCAAGGATGATTTCCCTCTACCTCACATTGATGTCCTTGTTGACAATACTGCTTAGCATAAGGTGTTCTCTTTCATGGATGGTTTTTCAGGTTACAATCAGATCAATATGGCTCCTGAAGACATGGAAAAGACTACCTTTGTTACTCAGTGGGGCACCTTCTGCTACAAGGTCATGCCTTTTGGACTGAAGAACGCTGGGGCAACCTACCAACGTGCTATGGTTGCTTTATTTCATGATATGATCCATCATGAGATAGAAGTGTACGTGGACGACATGATTGCAAGGTCCCAAACTGAGGAGGAGCACCTAGATCATCTGCAGAAGTTGTTTGACCGTTTGAAACTGTACAAGCTGAGGTTGGACCCGAACAAGTGCACCTTTGGGGTAAGATCTGGGAAGTTGCTAGGCTTCGTTGTAAGTGATAAGGGTATTCAAGTGGACCCTGCCAAGGTCAAAGCTATTCAAGAGATGCCAGTTCCTAGGACAGAGAAAGAGATCAGAGACTTTTTAGGACGCCTGAATTACATTGCTCGCTTCATCTCGCATCTAACTGCCACCTGTGAACCAATCTTCAAGCTGCTGAAGAAAGATCAGGTAGTACGTTAGAATGATGAATGTCAGGCTGCTTTTGACAGAATCAAAGAGTATCTCCAAGAACCACCCATCCTTATGCCACCGGTTGAAGGGAGACCTCTGATACTATACCTGACAGTGCTTGACAACTCAATGGGGTGTGTGCTGGGGCAGCATGACGAGTCTGGCCGAAAAGAGCACGCCATTTATTACCTTAGCAAAAAGTTTACCGACTATGAGACCCGATACTCACTGCTTGAGAAAACTTGCTGCGCTTTGGTATGGGTTGCTCGCCGGCTGAGACAGTATATGCTGACTCACACTACCTTGTTAATCTCAAAGATGGATCCTATAAAGTACATATTTGAAAAGCCTGCTCTGTCTGGGAGAATAGCGAGATGGCAAATGATCTTGACAGAATACGACATTCAGTACACTACCCAGAAAGCCATCAAGGGAAGTGTATTGGCAGACCACTTGGCACATCAGGCAGTAGACGACTATCAGTCAATGAACTTCGAGTTTCCAGATGAGAGCATCATGATTGTGACTGATTGTGAAGTGCCTGGACCTGATGAAGGACCTGAGGAAGGATCCCGATGGTCTATGCACTTTGACGGAGCCTCCAATGCTTTGGGTAACGGTATCGGCGCTGTAATCATATCCCCTCAAGGCACTCATACTCCACTCACTGCCCGGCTATGTTTCAACTGCACCAACAACATGGCGGAGTATGAGGCATGCATCATGGGTCTTCAAGCTGCGATCGACTTGAGGATCAAGTTTCTGAGTGTCTTCGGAGATTCCGCTCTTGTGATCAATCAGATCAAAGGAGAGTGGGATACGAAACATCCGAATCTTATTCCTTACAGAGAATGTGTGTTGACCTTGATCCCCCACTTCACGAAGATAACCTTTGAACACTTTCCGAGAGAGGAGAATCAGCTGGCGGACGCGTTAGCTACAATGTCTTCTATGTTCAAGGTCAAATGGGACAATGAGGCTCCCCGGATCATCATCTGGAAACTGGACGAACCAGCATACTGTTGTGATCTCGAGACTGAATTGGTGATTGAGAAGCCTTGGTACCATGAGGTAAAGAGATATTTGGAAGCTCAGGAGTATCCTTAAGGTGCCTCTGTCAATGATAAGAAGTTTCTGAGAAGGTTCGCAGTGAAGTTCTTCCTTAGCAACGACATCTTGTACAAGCGAAACCATGATTCGACCTTACCGCGTTGTGTGGATAAGAATGAAGCAGAAAGGATCATGGAAGAGCTACATGAAGGGACCTTTGGTACACACTCCAGTGGACACACTATGGCAAAGAAGATCCTTCGGGCAGGGTATTTCTGGTCCACAATGGAAGCTGACTGCTACCAACATTCTCGGACATGCCATAAATGCCAGATTTATGCAGACAAGGTGCATATTCCTCCAGTTCCTCTAAATGTTCTGACTGCGCCTTGGCCGTTTGCAATGTGGGGCATAGACATGATCGGTGAGATTAAACCTACGGCGTCTAATGGGCATCGCTTCATCCTGGTAGCGATTGATTACTTCACGAAGTGGGTCGAAGCAGCTTCCTACGCTACGGTAACCAAGACTGTTGTAGCCCGGTTCATTCGGCATAATCTGATCTGTCGGTACGGCGTCCCAGAAAGAATTATTACAGACAATGGTACCAATCTGAATAACAAGATGATCACTGAGCTCTGCGAGCAGTTTAAAATACAGCACCACAACTCTTCTCCTTACAGACCGAAGATGAATGGGGCTGTAGAAGCAGCAAATAAAAATATCAAGAAAATCGTGCAGAAGATGACAATGACTTATAAAGATTGGCACGAGATGTTACCGTTTGCTCTACATGGGTACCGTACCTCAGCCAGGACGTCAACCGGGGCAACTCCTTTCTCCTTGGTCTACGGCATGGAGGCAGTCTTACCGATCGAAGTGCAAATACCCTCTCTCCGGATAATGAAGGATGCAAATCTGAACGAAGATGATTGGATCCAGACACGACTTGATCAGCTAAACCTTATTGATGAAAAGAGACTTGCTGCTATCTGCCACGGTCAGACGTATCAGAAACGGATGATCAGGGCATTTAACAAAAAAGTCAGACCACAAGAGTATCAAGTTGGGGATCTGGTAATCAAGCGAATCATCCTTCCTCAGAGTGATCCAAGGGGAAAATGGACCCCTACGTACGAAGGGCCATTTGTGGTTAAACATGTGTTCTCAGGAGGAGCCATGATTCTAACCAACATGGATGGTGACGACCTTCCTCACCCCGCCAATGCAGACATAGTAAAAAGATACCACGCATGAAAAAGACCCGCTAGGCTGACATGCCTAGGAAAAAATTAGGGCTTCCCGGCGAACCAAAAGGGTTCGGGAAAAATGAAGGGATGAAATGAAAAAATCTGTACACCCGGCAAGTCGAAAACCTGAAAAGGCGGCTTGGGCAAAAATGGGTATCCCGGTGGACTGAAAACCCGAAAGGGCGGTCCAGGCAAAAGTTAGGGATAAAGCATAATACTATGTCTCATTGGATCACTTTGCATCCAGAATCCGGTATCTACATCAAGTTCAGACGACATCGATCAGTCAGCTTCATCTTCAACCAAGGTCATCAAGTGATGAGACGCTCGGAGATATAAAGGCAATAGCAGAGTTGAAACCCAGTGGGATCATTCATTTCACACAGCTGTTTTACTTTCTCTTGTACAAAAGTTGTATAAACTCTTTTGCTCGGCGACGTTCTCTTACTAGGACGTCAGCCTCTTGTACATAAAACGCCTATTTACAGGCAAATTCAAAAATCAATACAAAGTCACTTTTCAGTTAAAAATTGCCAATTGTTTTTCCTTTTCTGTTTTGTTTTGTGAAGAACGTCCAAGGTTCAATTTGTGATATATGCATTGATGATAATTTGCTAACTCATGAATATTTGCATACGAAACAAAGGATCAATTACAGGTAACGTTAGAAACAGGGGCAATAAAGAGTTGTCTAAGCAATCTAATTGTTTTATCCTCCAAGGTACCAAGGTAGGTTCAGCTAGAGAACATAACCAGGTATCTCAATTCCCCAGAGAGTGAGCCAGCAAATCAGTGCACTCTCCCCGAGCAAAGCTACTATCAAACTTAAGGAAGTTGGGTATCCGCCAGCAGATCTCAACATTCCCCAGCAATATACAAACATCCATAGAAAGCATCCCCGACAATCTTGATCTAAGATTGTTCCCCGACGGTGTACAAGACATTCAGTGAAGTCACTTCCAATACAGTTCAAAAATTTCCCCAGGAGAATCCAATCCAGTTTCCCCAGAAAGTTGGAATCCATCTCCCCAAGTAGTAAGCTTATCCCCAGTAGATTCTGGAAGCTTATCCCTCGCAAAGCACGAACGCGTCTCCCGGCTTTATTCAAAGAGTTGTTTCCTTACCAGGATATAACTGGGTTATCCTCAGCCAAAAGCCACGGAAAGATCGTCCTCGACGAAGCCTTCTTATCCCCAGCGAAGTCTATTAACACTTCCAACACAATAACGGTATCCCCAGCAAGTTGTCATCAACATTTCAGCACAGTACTTCTTTCCCCATAGAGTATTGCTCCCCAGCAAGATCGTTAGAGTACTTTTCTCCCCGCAGAGTAATCTATTCGCCAAGACTATTCCCCAACGGAGTCATCTTCTCCTACCGGTATTCTTGCAACTATCATCCCCAGCGGAAGCAAAGAGCTATTCTTCAATATCAGCCCAGGAGTTATTTCCCGGCACCCGTCAAGGATTTACTTTCCTAGACGACAAAGATACATTCATAAACATCGCACTTCCATACATTATAGCATGCATATACGCATCATATCTTACAAATCTCATTTATGTTGAGAACATCATTGCTTGATCTATATCATGCATTGCATATGACTGACCTTTACCTATCAGGAAAGATCCAGTTAAGTTCTCAGCTACATTTCAAGACCTAGACCGGTTCAGTTAAATCGACCCTAAGACTTTTCTGTTGCTTATCCAGTCAAAGGCCTTCTCTGGTTCAGTCAGATCGACCCTAAGATCTCCCTGTTTCTTATCCAGTTGAAGACATCAAGACCTAGACCGGTTCAGTTAATTCGACCCTAAGACTTTTCTGTTTCTTATCCAGTTCAAGGCCTTCTCTGGTTCAGTCAGATCGACCCTAAGATCTCCCTGTTTCTTATCCAGTTGAAGATCTCAAGACCTAGACCGGTTCAGTTAAATCGACGGTTGTACCCCAAAATTTGCCCTCCCATTTCTCATTGATTTCTCATCACAAAGCCCTTGAAGCTCAGGATCCAGTTAGGGTTTCATCTGCTCAAGACCTCTCCTTGCACTGTTGACTCAAATTAGGGTTTGTGTTTGCATAAAGATGTTTTGACCCAAAATGCCTAATATGACTTTCATGCTTCATATTGGACTCCCAAGTTTACCCATATCAAGTTTCAAGCCTTGATTCCAAGTTTTGCCCAGTCAATTGGACAGTTGACCTAGAAATCAACTGTATTAGGGAAAAAGTCAACTGTGGCCAATTGACAGTCAAACCTCCTGAAAATTGACCCACATCAACATATTGGACTCACATGAACCATTTGACCAAATTTGGATCACAATTCCACAAGAAATTTGATCAGATCACCAAAAGGGAAAAATGGTCATTTTTAGGGCTTTGACTGTACAAAGGCAATTTTTGACTGTTTGACCTAGCCAATGGCCAACCAAGCTCACACATGGACTCAAGGACCCTATGGAATTATCTTGACATAATCAACAAACTCAAAAGATCCCAAGTACACAAGATTGACAGTTGAATTTCCTAGTCAATTGATCAATTTTGACTGTATACTGAAAAGTCAAACTTTGACTTTTTGGTCAAAATCAAGAGTCAAGATTCATTTTCCATCAAAACATGCCAAATCATGAAACTTGTTCACCAAGAAATCACAAAATGCAAATTAGGGTTAGAAATGGAATTTTTCATAACTTAGAATTTTTCTAAGTTATGAAAAACCCTAATTTTTTCCCAACTTTGCCCCACTTTTTCACCATGATCCATTTGGATTCAAACAAAAGCCCAAACATGAAAGTTGTAGCTTGTTGCATAATCTACAACTTTCATTCACAAAGTTTTCTCATTTGAAGCTTGTATCTCAAGTTACAATTTTTTGAATAAGGGCACTAAACCATTTTTAACTTAGTGAAATTTTAACCTATTTTGACAAGGTTTTCTACCCCACTTCAAGGCCATTTTCCATACACTTCCACTTGGAATTTCAATTTGCATTTCAAAGATGGATTGTAGTACACATTCCAAGCTTTCCAAAATGTCCAAGAACTCATCAAACAACCTCATAACTTGAGAGATTCGAATTTCACAATATAGAAAAAACTCACTTTTGAATTGGCCATTTTCCATGTTCATAGTTTGTGCAAACTTCTCTAAACCAGCATGCCCTTGATTACAGGTCCTTGAACCATTCCATACTCAATAATTCAATGCATATTCAATGTGTTAAGGTGTTGTTCTTTGAGTGCAAGCATTGTATGAAGGTTTAATCCCAAATTAGATAAAGCATTCTTTCTATTTTTGCAAAAGTTTCACTTTATGTCCAATTACAAATCCACAAGTACAAACCATATCTAATTGGCACAGGTTTAGGGGCAAATCACTCTGATCAAGGAGAGGTTATGCAGCTCATTAGGGGGTCCTCTACTGACCTAGAAGGACAAGTTGCATTTTGTTGCTTAAGTGTGAAGAAAAGTCCCATAACTCATAACAACTCTCATATCAGCATAGAGACACAAGAACAAACTTATCAAACATACTCAGCATATCCCAACCAAGCTAACACACGACCTTTGCACCTCTCAAACACCCTCCATCTCAGAAACACCATCAAACTGCTCAAATAGAGCAACCCCTGCAGATTGAGTGTCATGTTTCAATCCCTCCAAGCTTTCTGGCCCAAACTTGTTCCTCTACCTTCCATACAACCTATGCAAGCTATCCAGAAGCTAAGGCACGATCTGTAATTGCTCTAACCACTTCCACCATTTTCTCATTTTTGACTTGCAGGTTAAATTCTATAGCTTGATTCAGAAGCTTTCAAGACAAAGTAAGCATTGGAATAGCATCCCTGAACCTCAAGGAAGCTTTTCCAATCACCACCTTGCACTGAAAGTTCCTACATCTCCAGATAGAAGTTGAACTGAATAGGTAAAAGTTTGAATTCGTATCTCTCTTATTATGCATCATTAGTCTTAAGTTTGTGAAGAAATAATGTCATACTCATGCCACTGAACATGTCCATGTCTTTACTTTTCATTTCTTTTGCCTGAGTAGAGAGAATTTAGAGTTTGAAAATGACAGAAAACTTAGGTTAAGATTTGGGATCACTAAAATTCTCTCTCATTTTTGAGAGTTAGGAGATGTTCTTTACATATTTGGAATCGTGGTTTCATGCTTAACATCTTTTGTGTTGGAAGTTTGTTCAAAAAATCAAAGAATCAGGATTTCAAACGAAGCTTGCAGGCGCGCGTTTTGTTGTACAGAGGTTGAAGAAGAAGTGGTCTGGGCTGGGCCTGGAACTATTTTCTTTTCACACCCTATTTCCATGTTCATACCCCCCCAAGCCCATTTGCTTTATTTTTAATGATTTTTGACATTTTCTTTTTTTATTTGATTCATTTATTTTTTCTCAGCATATTAAAATTTTGAAAATATTTTTCTCATCATTTTTTGATTTTATTTGGTATTTATTTGATTTTCTTTTGATTTATACATAAATGAATATATATTATTATTTAGAATAAATAGAAAAATAGTGTAAATACATTTTCATTTTCATTTTTATTTTATATTACCCTCTGAAAATATTTTATATAAAAAATACTATTTCCTAAAAATATTAAATATTATTATTATTTATCCATAATACATATTTAAAATAATGTAAATATAAATACATATTTATTAATATACTTAGAATAAAATATCAAATAATGTACATATTTTATTTTTTAATATTTAATACTAAAAAATGCCTTTTTATAAATATCCCATATTTTATTTTATTTTTGTATGTAAATAATAAATATTATGTGAATTAATTAATTAATATACATTTTGATTAAAATTAGGGTTTTTGCCCTAAATATGAAAATACTCCAAAAAATAATATCTTTTTATTTTCTTATTTTATTTTACATAAACAACTTTTTTCTCATACATATAAAAACTTTCTTTTTGCATTTTGCATATTTATCTCATTTCTATTTAATTATGCAATTAAATTACCTTGTAAATATTCAAAGCAAATGATGTAATAGCTTAGATTTAAATTCTTGTCTAAATATCCCCCATTTTAACATTGTACCCCCCTCCCTATATTATTGTGATGTAATAGCGTAGGAATTTAAATTTCGCACTTTTATCGCTTTCTAACATACTATGCTAGAATTAGGGTTTTTGTATGCGAATAAAAATGAACAAAAATAGTTGGACCTAATACAAGATAAATGAGCATGAAAATAAACAACACATCTCACACTTGCACCCCCTAGGGTATTCCACCTTGTTGCCTTTCAAAAATGGGCCATATTGCATGTTGAACTTCTTTGGGCAAAACAAACAAATTGAATGATCATAGTCCCTCGATAAAACTTTTCAAAACAAACAAAAACAAATGATCAAGTCCCTTAAAGAAAATTGCCCAAAGACATTTAACACTATTGCAATTATGGTCCAAACGATGACCCGCGCCCGTCCCTTTCACCTCCTAAAGATAAGATTGTCCACCAAATACAATGGTGGAACAAAATTGTCAAAAGGTTTAAAACATAACAAAAATCTTTGAGAAAACTTTAGGGTAGATAAACTCTTAAGTACTTGTCAATTTGCAAAGAAAACACTTGCCTAATTTCAAAACCCACTTCACAAACACTTTCAAAGTCAACTTTTCAAACCCTTGAAACATCTTTTTAAAAGATAAAACACCTTTTGTAAAACATTCGAGTAAAGAATTGTTACAAGGTTAGCCTAACACAAGGCATCTTTTCAAAACATTTTCAAAACCATACACCAAGCACTATTTCAAACAATTGAAAACCAAGGCAAGTTGATCTAAGCAAGTACCTAAGAGCCCATGGATAACCATGGATAGAAGGGGTGCTAATACCTTCCCCTTCTATAATCTACTCCCCGAACCCAAGAAAAATCTCAAAGGTTTTTGCTGTGCTTTTTAAACCTTTCCTTAGGATAAAATAAAAAGTCGGTGGCGACTCTTGCTCAACCGAAATATTTGCGAAAACAAACGCAAAACCCTAGTCAGTTCTCCCACCGTACCACAGAACTGGCGACTCTGCTGGGGAGGATTTTAAAGTGGAGTAACCTTAGGGCTTAGATCACCCTCTTGCATGACTAATTGTTTGATTTGCTTGCTTTATACTTTGGCTCTATTGTTTGGGTTTACAATCCTCCACCCGGATTTTTGGGAAACATTCATAGATAGCAATACGTTGTGGAAGCTGTGCGGGGTATACCGACACGGTCTAAGCAATAGCTATATTAGTGCGACATATTTGTGAGTACCGGTAACCCTTGAGTTCAATCAAGGATAGTACGGGGCCGCTGAGTGATGTCACTAAGCACTAATGACCTAGAACCTTACTTGACCATCTTGGCCTTTTATTAGAGGTAGTGAGATGACCGGCTTTGGTGCAGTCCGAAGTTGGTAGATACTCGATACTACACTCAATGGAGGGTTGTTTTCTTGGAATATTTTGGTCGCTAGTTAAGTGGCTAAACCAAAACAATGAACATTGAAAACAATCCAGTGATATTGAGCTCCTTAGAACCCGGTTACTATTTATAGGACAGGTTTTTAAGCCAACTACACTCAAGAGGGTACTTACCTATGAAACCCCATGCAAGCCTGAAATTAGGGTTTGGTGTGATTTGCTTGTACATATGTTTTGTGCATACATCATAAACATCATAAAACATCATATGCATTCACTAACCATTTCAAGGGTTTTGGATCTTCAACTTTGTTCTTGTTTTGTAGGACATGGAAATTCCTCGCAGAAACACCATTCAAGTCAACCTTGTGAGAATCTCTCCTCAACTCAAGGAGATCACTTCAAGAATTCCAGAAAATTCATCCTTCAGTGAAAGACATGGTAGACTGCTCAGCCTAGTCAGCACCAACATTGAAGAAGACATGATGAAAGTGCTATTCCAGTTCTTTGACCCTCTTCACCACTGCTTCACTTTCCCTGATTATCAGTTGGTTCCCACTTTGGAGGAGTTTTCTCAACTCCTAAGAATTCCTATCCTTAATCAACTACCCTTCAACGGTACGGAGAAGGAACGAAAGCCTGAAGATGTTGCTCGAGCACTACATCTACAACCATCTGAAATCAAGGGGCATTGGGAAACTAGAAGCGGCGTCAAAGGATTCTTAGCAAAATTCTTGTTCGAGAAGGCACAAGAATGTTGGAACTCATTGGACCTACAAGCCTTTGAAGAGATTGTGGCACTCCTTATCTATGGGTTGGTCTTGTTCCCAAATCCTGACCAATTGGTAGATGTCAACACCGTCAAAATCTTCTTGTCCAGAAATCCAATACCAACATTGCTTGGGGATATCCTTCACTCATTTTACACACGAACAATGAGAAAGAGGGGTGTTCTCATGTGTTGTACTCCTATCCTCGCAAGGTGGTTTATTTCGCACCTTCCACAATCTGTCTTGAAGAATGACCAAGGTACAAGGTGGTCCCAACGATTGATGACTCTTACTCATTCTGATGTGCATTGGTGTTCTCGGTCCAGAGAAAATGTCATCATCGTCGATCGTTGCGGAGAGTTTCCTAATGTTCCTTTACTTGGAATCAGGGGAGGCATCACCTACAACCCTTGCCTAGCTTTGAGGCAATTTGGATATGCACGGAGGGATGGCCCTGATGATATGTTGATTCCTAGCCTAGTTTTTGACTTTGACAACGATGCGCAAGGACTTCGCCAAAGATTCATCAGAGCTTGGGGAAAACTCAACAAGATTGATAGCAAGACTCTGGGACACAAGAACTCCATCCCCCTTGAGCCCTATCTCAAGTGGGTACGAGCCCGAGCCCAAAGTCTAATGATGCCTTATCCTCATGTACTCCCAGTGATTAAAGAGCCCGTCAATGAAGGAGAGGTTCCCTACACCATCCTGCATCCAGACATGCCTACATCGTGGGAGGGAATGCAGAAAAGTTAGATTCAACTCAAGGAGGAACGAAACACTTTTGAAGCTAGCTACTACGCCAGTGAAAAGAAGGTTCTAGAGCTTACCCGCCGACTCCACGAGCAAGAGGCCCTCAACACCTACATCGCACCAAAGAGGATGCGCAATGTCTTTCTGCCTTAAGAAGTTTATTTTGTAATATTTGGCCCATGGGGCATTTATGTACTAACAAATTTCTTCTTATTAATATGACGTGCGTTCTTCTTTGTCTAAAACAATTTTGAATGCCCTGAATCCTTGAATGCATTGCATACATCAGCATACCATTCATCATGTGCATAAGCAGGTCTCACTCCAGGGTTCCTTATCTATCTGCTGTTTATTTCAGTAGGATGGATCTCGAGCAAACAGTCAAAGACCTACAGGCTCAGAATGCACAGTTCCAGCAACTCTTGATGACTTTGGTCAAGAGTCAAGAGGACATCAAGGCTCATTTGGAGAATAAGGACCCAGTGAAGAAGAAAAAGAGGGTCGGAGTGGCTACTTTGGGGAGAAGATTTGACAGAGAAGCTCGGAGAGTGCTTGAATTTCCTCCTACTTCTGATGAAGGGACTAGTAAAAGAGACCGGGTTGCAGTGCCTTCCGAGTCTGATGCAGAGGAGGAAGAGGTTGAAGAGGATGAAGATTATTCTGACCAGCAGTATCCTCCAGCTGATGACAAATATAAGGGTTTAGAAGACAGATTGGCTGCCATGGAATTGCAAAGAGTACCGGGTTTGGATTTTGAAGACATGGGCTTGGTCGCCGGAATTGTGATTCCCCCAAAGTTCAAAGTGCCAGTGTTTGTGAGGTACGACGGGCTATCCTGTCCCAAAATGCATCTCAGGTCCTATGTGAGAAAGATTCAACCCTATACGGCAGATAAAAATCTCTGGATTCATTTCTTTCAAGACAGCCTGTCGGGAGCCCAGTTGGAATGGTTTTATCAGTTAGAAGGAACCAGTGTCAGAAATTGGGAAGATTTGGCCACCGCTTTCTATAAACAATACCAGTATAATTCTGATCTTGCTCCTACCCGTACCCAACTTCAAGGTATGTCACTAGGAACAAGTGAGGGATTCAAGGAATATGCACAAAAATGGAGGGATTTGGCTGGCAGGGTGCAGCCTCCTTTAACCGATCGTGAGCTCGTTGATATGTTTCTTGGGACCCTATCTGGGCCATTTTTCAATCATCTAATTGGTAACTCTTCCGCGGGGTTTACCGATTTGATCTTAACAGGCGAAAGAATAGAAGCTGGCATCAAGTCAGGAAAGATTCAGAAGGGTGTTGCTGCAAGTGTTGAGAAGAAGCCTTTTAAGAAGGAGACAGCTATGGTATATTCTCAAAGAAGAGCAGGGAAGATGGAGCGTCGGCCAACTGTGGGGGCCGTAATGATTCAAAACACTCCAAGTGAGCAGCCTCGCTACAACCAACCCAGACCAAATCAGCAACGGGTGGAAAGGCCACAACGGCAGTTCACCCGTATTAATATGACTCCAGCGCAGGTGCTTCCCCATCTGTTGAAATTGAATCTTGCCACTATCAAGGAGGCGCCAAAGAATGTAAATACGTCCTCTCCACATTATCATGCCAATGCTAAATGCGCCTATCATTCAGACAGTGTTGGACACGACACCAATGATTGTTGGGCACTCAAGCATAAGATCCAGGACCTGATAGAGGCTAAGGAGGTAGAGTTTGACGCTCCAGAAAAACCCAATGTGATATCTGCACCTATGCCGAAGCACGGTCGGAATGTCAATGCCATTGAAGAGGATCTGTATGTTGCTGACGTTAGTGATCTGACTACTCCACTGCTAACCATTAAGTTGAATTTGTTAAGGGCCGGGATCTTCCCGGGATGTAAAGAAGACTGCTACTGTTGCCACTCTCTGCCGTTTGATTGTCCGCTATTAAAGAAAGGCATCCAAGGCCTTATGGATAGCCGACAAATTTTGTTCGAAAAAGTTCCTGCTATTCCAGTTCAAGTTGAAAATGTCTCAATTATAACCATTCACGCCAATCTTTCTGAGGCCGTCAAAAAGCCAGTTAAGATTACACCAGCTGCAAAGTCTATACCTTTGAAGATAACAATGCCGGGGCCTGTTCCCTATGTTTCTGAGAAGTCGATACCTTGGAACTATGGTGGTGACATCTACTACCATGGTATCAAGCAAGTTGAAATAATTGAAGAAAATTCAGATGATGAAGAAGCCAACATTAGTAACATTGCGGGCACCAGCAAAATCACCAGGAGCGGGAGAATATTTTCTCCAGAGATTGCCCCTCCAAGAGCAGTCTTTGGACCCTCATCAGCTAAAGAAGTCACCCCTGCACCAGTAAAGCTCTCTGCCAGAACTCCTTTAATGGAAGAAGTTGTCATTCCTAGTACTGTCTCTCCTACCATTGCTGATAAAGGAAAGGGAATACAAGATGAGCCCGTCAGGACGAGGGCTCAACCCTTGGTGATCCCGGAAGCCTCCAAGAAAGAAATGGACGAGATTTTGAGGATAATCAAGAGAAGTGACTACGATGTGGTGGAACAATTGGGGCAAACCCCCTCCAAGATCTCCATGCTGGCACTGTTGCTCTGCTCATAAGCGCACGCTCAAGCTTTGATTAAGTTTCTAAAGGCAGCTCATGTGCCCCAGGAAACCTCTGTAGATCAATTTCAACATTGCGTGGCTAGCCTGACTGCGGACAATGGATTAGGCTTTTTTGATGCCGACCTGACCCCTAAGGGCCGAAACCACAATGATGCTTTGCATATTTCGATCGAATGCCGCGGAACCACCCTTGCACATGTTTTGGTTGATACCGGGTCGTCGCTGAATGTTTTGCCTAAGAAGGCCTTGGACCGGCTAGATTGCGAAGGTTTGGAGTTGAAGCCTAGTGATATTGTCGTCAGAGCTTTCGATGGATCAAAGAGAATGGTCCATGGAGAAGTTGAAATTCCTGTCAAGATAGGTACTGAGGTGTTTAAATCCACTTTCTATGTAATGGACATCCGTCCATCATATTCCTGCCTGCTGGGTAGACCTTGGATACACCACGCTGGAGCAGTCACCTCCTCCTTGCATCAGATGCTGAAGTATCCTGTAAAGGGAAAGATCATTACTGTCCACGGCGAAGAAGAGTACACGATTAGCCATTTAAATTCTTTCCGGTATGTGGAGGTAGAAGGAGAGTTCATTGAGACACCGTTTCAACATTTCGAAGAAGTGTTTCCTGAGGTAGCAGTGGCAAAATTGACAGCTGAGACACCAAGACAGATGGCCAGGATGGCATCTCTGGAGGATGCAAGGGCTGCAGTTAAAGAAGGGAAGAATTCAGCGTGGGGGCAGTTACCCGATTTTCGCATAAAACTGATAAGTTTGGATTAGGTTTCACAGCCGCTGGCCAGAAAGCTATGCGCCAGTCAAAGATTGAGAGAGCGCCGATCAAATTTCTCCTTACAGAATTAACGCCCTGGAAGATGAAGACAAGGAAAGCAACTTTGAAGAGTGGATTTATCCAACTGTCAGAGGAGGATTGAGCAATTGGGAGGCTAAATACTTTGTCCCCATCACTTTTATTCATCAGTAATTTATCTATTAAACATCCCCTATTTGGTCTGTAATATTTTACTTTCAAACAATCCGTACACTATCTTTTCACCTCCTGCCTTGCCCGGGGCATGTAGGTCCACTTGTAAGGGTTTTGACTATTTTTCATATTCATATGCCATGTTTAATGATTCATTGGACGTTTTTCATTTGATAAACTGCTTATGTTCATTTTCTTTCCTTTTGCATTTTTTGTTTAAGGATGGCTATCCCTTACACACACCCACACTCACCAATGCAGGTACCCATCGACTCCGGATTCCATGGGTGACTATTCTGCTGTATCTTTCAAAAACTCTGAAGATCTGGTCAATCTAGCCGAGTATGAAGATGACGAAGGTTGTGAAGTACCCGGGGAACTAGCCAGACTTCTGCAACAAGAGGAAAGGGCCATCTTACCGCATGAAGAGCCATTGGAAACTGTTAACTTGGGAACCGAGGAGAGTCGGAAGGAAGTGCAAGTAGGTGCCAATCTGGAACCAAAAGTCAAGGAGCGCCTAGCACAGTTGTTGAATGAGTATGTTGAGATCTTCGCTTGGTCCTATGAAGACATGCCGGGTTTGGATACAGACATCGTGGTTCACCGTCTCCCCACAAGAGAAGACTGTCCACCTATCAAGCAAAAAGTTCGCCGAATGAGGCCTGACATGTCCGAAAAAATCAAAGCAGAAGTAATGAAGCAATTCGATGCGGGCTTCCTGGCTGTTACGTCCTATCCTCAATGGGTCGCTAACATTGTACCAGTACCTAAGAAAGATGGCAAAGTCAGAATGTGTGTGGACTACCGGGATTTGAATAGGGCCAGCCCTAAAGATGATTTCCCGCTACCTCATATTGACATCTTGATCGACAATACAGCTCAGCATAAGGTGTTTTCCTTCATGGATGGATTTTCGGGCTATAATCAAATCAAAATGGCTCCCGAGGATATGGAGAAAACAACTTTTGTCACGCAATGGGGCACTTTCTGTTACAAAGTGATGCCGTTCGGGTTGAAGAACGCAGGGGCAACTTATCAACGCGCCATGGTAGCTTTATTTCATGACATGATACATCATGAGATCGAAGTTTACGTAGACGATATGATAGCTAGGTCGCAAACGGAGGAAGAGCACCTTGAGCATTTGGAGAAGTTGTTCGCCAGGTTAAAAGAGTACAAGTTAAGGCTGAATCCAAGTAAATGTACTTTTGGAGTTAGGTCTGGTAAACTCCTGGGATTCATTGTAAGCAACAAAGGCATTGAAGTCGATCCGGCAAAATTAAAAGCAATAGAGATGCCTGCTCCCCGCACTGAAAAGGAGGTTAGAGGATTCTTGGGGCGCATAAACTATATTGCCAGATTCATCTCACATCTGACTTCTACCTGTGAGCCAATTTTCAAACTCTTGAAGAAAGATCAGGTAGTTGAATGGAACAACGACTGCCAAGCCGCTTTTGATAGAATCAAGGAGTATTTGCTAGAACCTCCTATTCTGATGCCACCTGTCGAAGGAAGACCATTGATCATGTACTTAACTGTCTTGGATAACTCAATGGGGTGTGTTTTGGGCCAGCATGACGAGTCTGGTCGAAAAGAGCACGCTATTTATTACCTTAGCAAAAAGTTTACCGACTGTGAGACTCGCTACTCAGTGCTCGAGAAAACTTGCTGTGCTTTGGTATGGGCTGCTCGCCGACTAAGACAGTATATGTTGACTCATACTACCCTGTTAATTTCCAAGATGGACCCTATCAAGTATATCTTCGAGAAGCCCGCTTTATCTGGAAGGATATCTAGATGGCAAATGATCTTAACTGAGTATGACATCCAGTACACCACCCAAAAAGCTATAAAAGGGAGTGTACTAGCTGACCATCTGGCTCATCAGGCTATCGAAGACTATCAACCCATGAGATTTGACTTCCCAGACGAGGACATTATGAATTTGGACAACATTGAAAGTGACGGACCGTATGACGGACCCGAAAAGGGATCCCGATGGACCCTGTACTTTGATGGTGCTTCAAATGCACTTGGAAATGGTATTGGCGCAGTACTCATTTCTCCGGAAGGTTGTCACACTCCTTTCACGGCCCGACTTTGTTTCAGCTGCACGAACAACATGGCTGAGTATGAAGCTTGCATCTTTGGTCTCGAAGCTGCTATAGACTTGGGGATCAAATCTTTGATCGTATTTGGGGACTCGGCTTTGGTCATCAGCCAGATCAAAGGAGACTGGGATACCAAGCATCCTAATCTTATCCCATATAAAGAACATGTCCTGACATTGTTGCCGCATTTCGAGCAAATTACCTTCGAGCATTTCCCGCGAGAAGAGAATCAGCTAGCCGATGCTCTGGCCACAATGTCCTCCATGTTTAAACTCAACTGGGATAACGAGGCTCCCCAAATCACCATCAAGCGAATGGATGAACCGGCACATTGCCACGAGATTAATACTGAAGAAGTAGTGGAACAACCTTGGTTCCATGAAATCAAAAGGTATCTCGAGACTAGGGATTATCCTAAAGGAGCTTCCGTAAATGACAAGAAGTTCTTAAGGAAATTCGCTGCTAAGTTCTTCCTGAGCAATGGCATCCTTTACAAACGAAGCCATGATTGTGTACTACTCCGATGTGTGGATAAAGTTGAAGCAGGGTTGATCATGACTGATATACACAGCGGCACATTTGGCACTCACTTGAGCGGGCATACAATGGCTAAGAAGATCCTAAGGGCAGGCTATTATTGGTCTACCATGGAGGCTGACTGCCATCGACATTCCCGTACTTGTCACAAGTGTCAAGTCTATGCTGACAAAGTTCATATCCCTCCGGTTCCCCTCAACGTCCTGACTGCTCCGTGGCCCTTTGCAATGTGGGGCATTGATATGATTGGAGAGATCAAGCCCACGGCTTCCAACAGACATCGCTTCATCCTGGTCGCCATAGACTATTTCACTAAATGGGTCGAAGCAGCTTCCTTCGCCTCTGTCACCAAAAATGTGGTTGCCCGCTTCATCAAGCAAAATCTCATATGTCGGTATGGTGTTCCCGACAAGATCATCACGGACAACGGTACAAATTTGAATAATACAATGATCACTGCATTATGCGAACAGTTCAAGATTTATCATCACAATTCATCTCCCTATCGGCCGAAGATGAACGGTGCTGTTGAAGCTGCGAACAAAAACATTAAGAAGATCGTTCAGAAAATGACAGTCACTTACAAAGACTGGCATGAGATGTTACCGTTTGCTTTGCATGGATACCGTACGACGACACGTACTTCAACTGGGGCAACCCCATTTTCTTTGGTTTATGGCATGGAAGCCGTCTTGCCTATGGAAGTCCAAATCCCATCTCTGAGGATTATGAAGGATGCGGGTTTGAATGAAGATGATTGGATGCAGACCCGACTTGACCAACTCAATCTGATCAACGAGAAGCGACTTGCTGCTATATGCCATGGTCAGACGTATCAAAAGCGGATGATCAAGGCCTTCAATAAGAAGGTCAGACGTCAAGTGTATCGAGTCGGGGATCTCGTAATCAAGCGGATTATCTTGCCGCAAAGTGATCCCAGGGGCAAATGGACTCCTACATATGAAGGACCATTTGTGATCAAGAGCATATTTTCTGGTGGTGCAATGATTCTGACCACCATGGACGGCGACGATTTGCCACACCCTGCGAACGCAGACATAGTCAAAAGATACTACGCATAAAATAAACCGACAAGTCGAAAACCCGAAAGGGCGGCTTGGGCAAAAATGGGCATCCCGGTGAACCGAAAACCCGAAAGGGCGGTTCAGGCAAAAATTAGGGATAAAAACACAAAAAAATCTGTACACCCGGCAAGTCGAACACCCGAAAGGGCGGCTTGGGCAAAAAGGGGTTTCCCGGTGGATCGAAAACCCGAAAGGGCGATTCAGGCAAAAGTTAGGGAATTAAAGCGTATGACTATGTCTCGTCGGATCACTTCAAAGACAATCTCTTCATCAACCAGTTCCAGACTCCTGATCAATCCAGTCATCGTCAAACGAAGCACTGAACGGGCAGATATTCAGAGTTGTGAAAGCTGTAGCAGAATGGAATCCCATGGAATTATTTCACATAGCCATCCTTTATTTTGTATAAAATCTTTCAATATTTACGGCAAAATCCTCTTACTAGGATGATTGTCTCCTTTGTACAAATATACTCAAAGAAAATCAATACAAATACTCTTCCCGAAAATTTGTGTCATTTCCCTTTTTCTTTTTGCACTATTTGTTTTATTTTGAGAAACGTCCAATGTTTTGTTAAATAGGCATATGCATTTGAAACATAATCACTTCCTAAAGTGAAACTAAGAAAAAGGATTACTGATAGGATGAAAGTACAGATGAATACCTTGGCACCCTCTCGAAGGAAACCACCAAGAAATTTGAAATCCACATCCCTAGCAAACCCTGAGGCATACCTCCAGCAAACCCTCGAAGCTCATCCCCAGTAGGTCCTGGAAGGTATTTACCCGCAGAACACGAACGTCTCCCCCGAGTTTTATTCAAAGTTATTCCTCACAAGGGCTTATAACTGGGTTATCCTCAGCTAACAGCCACAGAAGATCGCACTCGCCAGAATTCTTCCTATCCCCGGCGGAGTTCATCAAAGTTCCCCAGCCTAACTTATCAATATGATCCCCGGAGAAGCTTATCTTTGTTATCCCCAGCCGAGTTAAAATTTCAAATTATCAACCCCCAGCGGTGCCAGATTAATGAGCCTTATCCCCACAGGGTCTTAGAAAGAGAAATCTTGAGTTCCCCAGTAAGATCACCAGAGTTACTTCCTATCAAGTTGAAGATTCTCAGTCTTGCCGCCCCAGCATGAATCTATTAGGATTGATACTCCCCAGTAGAGGTCATCAGGAATTTTCTCCCCCAGCAGCAGCCAAGGATTTATTTTCCCCGGCAGCAGTCAGGATTCATTTATCTTCAGCAAGATAGCTCGTCAGCTTACATGTGCATTCATCACATTCATGTCATAAACATTGATGTCACGTATATCACATCATGCATCATGACATTGCATGTAACTAACTCTTTACCTTTTCAGGTAAGATCAGTCGACAGACTAAAATCATTCAACTTCAAGATTTCTGAAAATAGTTCACGGGTTCTCCAAGTAAACGGATGTTAACCTATCACTTGTTCAGATTCTTCCTCAAGACTTCTGAAAACAGTTTATGGATTCTTCCCAAGTAACGGATGCTAATCTATCAGCTTGTTCAGATGCAACCTTTGAAATTAGTTTACAGACGCTTCCCAACAACGAATGCGGCTCTATTGCTGATTCAACTCCAAGATTTCTGAAAATAGTTCACGGGTTCTCCAAGTAAACGGATGTTAACCTATCACTTGTTCAGATTCTTCCTCAAGACTTCTGAAAACAGTTTATGGATTCTTCCCAAGTAACGGATGTTAATCTATCAGCTTGTTCATATGCAACCTTTGAAATTAGTTTACAGACGCTTCCCAACAACGGATGCGGCTCTATTGCTGATTCAACTTCTAGATTTCTGAAAACAGTTCACGGGTCCTCCAAGTAAACGGATGTTAACCTATCGCTTGTTCAGTTTCTTCTCCAAACCACTGAAAACAGTTTACAGATTCCTCCCAACAGCGGATGTCAATCTATTGCTTGTTCAGACCCCCCCAGTTCAGAAATGGTCCGAAGCTTGGACACTTTCCTGATATTCCCTTCCAGATGGCATCTCTAAGCCCATCCCCGACAAGATTTCTGTCACTCTCCCAGATGGCATCGTTAAGCCCATCTCCAAATGGCATCTCTAAGCCCATTCCCGTATCCATTGCTTTGACGAGTGCAAATTTCCGGGCACTCTAGTGTCCAATCTCCTTTTACCCTCGAGTCACGAAAGGCAAGCTCGCCAATCTAACTCTTCGGATTCAAGAAGATTTAACAGGGGCAACTGTTGTACCCCAAAATTTGCCCTCCCATTTCTCATTGATTTCTCATCACAAAGCCCTTGAAGCTCAGGATCCAGTTAGGGTTTCATCTGCTCAAGACCTCTCCTTGCACTGTTGACTCAAATTAGGGTTTGTGTTTGCATAAAGATGTTTTGACCCAAAATGCCTAATATGACTTTCATGCTTCATATTGGACTCCCAAGTTTACCCATATCAAGTTTCAAGCCTTGATTCCAAGTTTTGCCCAGTCAATTGGGCAGTTGACCTAGAAATCAACTGTATTAGGGAAAAAGTCAACTGTGGCCAATTGACAGTCAAACCTCCTGAAAATTGACCCACATCAACATATTGGACTCACATGAACCATTTGACCAAATTTGGATCACAATTCCACAAGAAATTTGATCAGATCACCAAAAGGGCAAAATGGTCATTTTTAGGGTTTTGACTGTACAAAGGCAATTTTTGACTGTTTGACCTAGCCAATGGCCAACCAAGCTCACACATGGACTCAAGGACCCTATGGAATTATCTTGACATAATCAACAAACTCAAAAGATCCCAAGTACACAAGATTGACAGTTGAATTTCCCAGTCAATTGATCAATTTTGACTGTATACTGAAAAGTCAAACTTTGACTTTTTGGTCAAAATCAAGAGTCAAGATTCATTTTCCATCAAAACATGCCAAATCATGAAACTTGTTCACCAAGAAATCACAAAATGCAAATTAGGGTTAGAAATGGAATTTTTCATAACTTAGAATTTTTCTAAGTTATGAAAAACCCTAATTTTTTCCCAACTTTGCCCCACTTTTTCACCATGATCCATTTGGATTCAAACAAAAGCCCAAACATGAAAGTTGTAGCTTGTTGCATAATCTACAACTTTTATTCACAAAGTTTTCTCATTTGAAGCTTGTATCTCAAGTTACAATTTTTTGAATAAGGGCACTAAACCATTTTTAACTTAGTGAAATTTTAACCTATTTTGACAAGGTTTTCTACCCCACTTCAAGGCCATTTTCCATACACTTCCACTTGGAATTTCAATTTGCATTTCAAAGATGGATTGTAGTACACATTCCAAGATTTCCAAAATGTCCAAGAACTCATCAAACAACCGCATAACTTGAGAGATTCGAATTTCACAATATAGCAAAAACTCACTTTTGAATTGGCCATTTTCCATGTTCATAGTTTGTGCAAACTTCTCTAAACCAGCATGCCCTTGATTACAGGTCCTTGAACCATTCCATACTCAATAATTCAATGCATATTCAATGTGTTAAGGTGTTGTTCTTTGAGTGCAAGCATTGTATGAAGGTTTAATCCCAAATTAGATAAAGCATTCTTTCTATTTTTGCAAAAGTTTCACTTTATGTCCAATTACAAATCCACAAGTACAAACCATATCTAATTGGCACAGGTTTATGGGCAAATCACTCTGATCAAGGAGAGGTTATGCAGCTCATTAGGGGGTCCTCTACTGACCTAGAAGGACAAGTTGCATTTTGTTGCTTAAGTGTGAAGAAAAGTCCCATAACTCATAACAACTCTCATATCAGCATAGAGACACAAGAACAAACTTATCAAACATACTCAGCATATCCCAACCAAGCTAACACACGACCTTTGCACCTCTCAAACACCCTCCATCTCAGAAACACCATCAAACTGCTCAAATAGAGCAACCCCTGCAGATTGAGTGTCATCTTTCAATCCCTCCAAGCTTTCTGGCCCAAACTTGTTCCTCTACCTTCCATACAACCTATGCAAGCTATCCAGAAGCTAAGGCACGATCTGTAATTGCTCTAACCACTTCCACCATTTTCTCATTTTTGACTTGCAGGTTAAATTCTATAGCTTGATTCAGAAGCTTTCAAGACAAAGTAAGCATTGGAATAGCATCCCTGAACCTCAAGGAAGCTTTTCCAATCACCACCTTGCACTGAAAGTTCCTACATCTCCAGATAGAAGTTGAACTGAATAGGTAAAAGTTTGAATTCGTATCTCTCTTATTATGCATCATTAGTCTTAAGTTTGTGAAGAAATAATGTCATACTCATGCCACTGAACATGTCCATGTCTTTACTTTTCATTTCTTTTGCCTGAGTAGAGAGAATTTAGAGTTTGAAAATGACAGAAAACTTAGGTTAAGATTTGGGATCACTAAAATTCTCTCTCATTTTTTAGAGTTAGGAGATGTTCTTTACATATTTGGAATCGTGGTTTCATGCTTAACATCTTTTGTGTTGGAAGTTTGTTCAAAAAATCAAAGAATCAGGATTTCAAACGAAGCTTGCAGGCGCGCGTTTTGTTGTACAGAGGTTGAAGAAGAAGTGGTTTGGGCTGGGCCTGGAACTATTTTCTTTTCACACCCTATTTCCATGTTCATACCCCCCAAGCCCATTTGCTTTATTTTTAATGATTTTTGACATTTTCTTTTTTTATTTGATTCATTTATTTTTTCTCAGCATATTAAAATTTTGAAAATATTTTTCTCATCATTTTTTGATTTTTATGGTATTTATTTGATTTTCTTTTGATTTATACATAAATGAATATATATTATTATTTAGAATAAATAGAAAAATAGTGTAAATACATTTTCATTTTCATTTTTATTTTATATTACCCTCTGAAAATATTTTATATAAAAAATACTATTTCCTAAAAATATTAAATATTATTATTATTATTTATCCATAATACATATTTAAAATAATGTAAATATAAATACATATTTATTAATATACTTAGAATAAAATATCAAATAATGTACATATTTTATTTTTTAATATTTAATACTAAAAAATGCCTTTTTACAAATATACCATATTTTATTTTATTTTTGTATGTAAATAATAAATATTATGTGAATTAATTAATTAATATACATTTTGATTAAAATTAGGGTTTTTGCCCTAAATATGAAAATACTCCAAAAAATAATATCTTTTTATTTTCTTATTTTATTTTACATAAACAACATTTTTCTCATACATATAAAAACTTTCTTTTTGCATTTTGCATATTTATCTCATTTCTATTTAATTATGCAATTAAATTACCTTGTAAATATTCAAAGCAAATGATGTAATAGCTTAGATTTAAATTCTTGTCTAAATATCCCCCATTTGAACATTGTACCCCCTCCCTATATTATTGTGATGTAATAGCGTAGGAATTTAAATTTCGCACTTTTATCGCTTTCTAACATACTATGCTAGAATTAGGGTTTTTGTATGCGAATAAAAATGAACAAAAATAGTTGGACCTAATACAAGATAAATGAGCATGAAAATAAACAACACATCTCACACTTGCACCCCCTAGGGTATTCCACCTTGTTGCCTTTCAAAAATGGGCCATATTGCATGTTGAACTTCTTTGGGCAAAACAAACAAATTGAAGGATCATAGTCCCTCGATAAAACTTTTCAAAACAAACAAAAACAAATGATCAAGTCCCTTAAAGAAAATTGCCCAAAGACATTTAACACTATTGCAATTATGGTCCAAACGATGACCCGCGCCCGTCCCTTTCACCTCCTAAAGATAAGATTGTCCACCAAATACAATGGTGGAACAAAATTGTCAAAAGGTTTAAAACATAACAAAAATCTTTGAGAAAACTTTAGGGTAGATAAACTCTTAAGTACTTGTCAATTTGCAAAGAAAACACTTGCCTAATTTCAAAACCCACTTCACAAACACTTTCAAAGTCAACTTTTCAAACCCTTGAAACATCTTTTTAAAAGATAAAACACCTTTTGTAAAACATTCGAGTAAAGAATTGTTACAAGGTTAGCCTAACACAAGGCATCTTTTCAAAACATTTTCAAAACCATACACCAAGCACTATTTCAAACAATTGAAAACCAAGGCAAGTTGATCTAAGCAAGTACCTAAGAGCCCATGGATGACCATGGATAGAAGGGGTGCTAATACCTTCCCCTTCTATAATCTACTCCCCGAACCCAAGAAAAATCTCAAAGGTTTTTACTGTGCTTTTTAAACCTTTCCTTAGGATAAAATAAAAAGTCGGTGGCGACTCTTGCTCAACCGAAACATTTGCGAAAACAAACGCAAAACCCTAGTCAGTTCTCCCACCGTACCACATCGACCCTAAGATTTTTCTGTTTCTTATCCAGTACAAGGCCTTCTCTAGTCCAGCAAAATCGACCCCTAACAGATTTTCCTGATAAAGACTCAGTAGAAGATATACAAGATTCTCTCAAGGATTACTGTTGAGTTTGTAGTCGCCTGTGGTTCTCTCCCCGTTACTGCGGAGATAGTAATCGCCCCAAGATTCTCTCAGCGTTACTGTTGAAGTAGAAGATATCCAAGATTCTCTCAATGATTACTGTTGAGGTTGAAGTCGCCCAAGATTCTCTCCCCGTTACTGCGGAGGTAGTAATCGCCCAAGATTCTCTCAATGATTACTGTTGAGGTTGAATTTGTCCAAGATTCTCTCGATGATTACTGTTGAGGTTGAAGTCGCCTAAGGTTCTCTCACCGTTCCTGTTGAGGTAGTAACCACCCTTGGTTCATTCATCACCGTTTGAAGCTCCAGATTCAGCTCCTGTAACCAGTCAGGACACGTTTATACAAAGAACCTGAAGACCAGCTCCTACAACAGGTCAGGTAATCATTTTTCTTTTGCAGGTACGCAAGTTCTCGCTAAGGAATCTCTCACGCGATTGACACCCAGATGGCATCTATAAGCCCATCCACGTTCCATCACCTCTCAGCATGGCATCTATAAGCCCATCATCCTATCCATCAATCTCCAAATGGAATCTATAAGCCCATTCCCATCATCACACTACTATGTGAGCGCAAATTTCTGGGCACTCTAGTGTTCAATCATCTTCCACCTTCGGATTACGAAAGGCACGTTAGCCAATCTGCATCCTCAGGTCTAAGAAGATTGAACAGGGGCAACTGTTGTACCCCAAAATTTGCCCTCCCATATTCTTCAAGAATTGCAAAGAGCATGCCTCAAAATCTCCCCAAGGGTTGCACAGTTCAAGGGCCTCCTAACAGTCAAAAACTAGGGTTTTGGTTCTGGCAAAGAAATTGAAGTTTCCAAGGGTCCAATCAAGTCCCACATGCCTATAAACATGGTCAAGCATCCTCATACCAAGTTTCAAGACTTACAGCACAAAATTGCACAGTCAAAAACCCTAATTGCACTACAGTCAACTGTAGGGGCAAAATGGCCATTTGACAGTCAAAAGTTCAAATTTTTGGTCAACATCTCATTTTGAAGCCACAAACATCATTTTATCAATGCTTGATCATGATTCTCAAAGCTTGGCTCAAAAAGTCTCAAGATGCAAAAGTTTCCATATTTGGACAGTTGAAAAAGTCAACTATAACTTGACCAGGGCATAACTTCCACATGGTTTATCAGAAAAATTCCATCCAAAGCTCATTTTGAAGAGAAAGGAATTTCCTACAACTCCTCTTCACACTTTAAGTCCAATAAATGCTCTCACAAAAAGTTATCAATTTCAACATTATAGGTCATTTTCAAAAGTCAACAAAAAGGGACTTTAAGTCAAATGCCATAACTTGAGATTGGTAAATCAAAATGACATGGTACAAAAGGCATTGGTTAGAGGACTTCAAGACCTTTCCAAAATGTCCAAGAACATGAGCAAAGCTTAAAAATTGAGCAAGTTATGCCTTGTAGAAGTTGGGAAAAATTTGGTTATTTTGAAAAGTCAACATTGCTTCAAAAGTCTTAAAAATGCTAGTGGGCCTCCTTTTCTTCCAAGAATCATTATCCAAGGCATGTGCACGACCATTTGGCCCAAAGGGAAGTTTTCTATCATTTTTATTTACTTATTTGGATTTTTAATTATTAATAATTCATTTAATTAAAATAAATATGTGAAAAATACTAAAGCAAGTCAATCAAATCTTTTTATGCATGGGATAACTTCAATATTTCGTGCATGATCAGATTTGGAAAAAATATTGGTAATTGGACATGATTTGGTAGCAAATATGCATGAAAAGATTGGAAAATTATGGCATGGAAAATAAAATATTTTCTCATCAATTCAAGGATTCTTTGGATCAAATTTCCAACCCTAATCATTCACACATATATACTGATGAAAACCCTAATGCCAATGACCACAAAGCTGCGCCAGAAATCCATAACCAAACTTGAGTTTTTTGACAAAAATTCCAATACTGAAAACTAGGTTCTAGGGCGATTCAAGCCAAAATAATTGTTCCATTGGCTTGCTGAGACTTCAAGGAAAGAGTCTGAATCGAAATCATAGCTTGAAACATCAAGAATTGGTAGTTATAACTCAAACTGTTTTCAATAATATGCATATTCGTGTTTTGATTTTCAAGCATTCTCATGGCATTTTATTTATGGATTTATACTAATTGGATGATTCTGAAGCTAACCCTATAATTTGATTGAGTTTTTGTGCACTATTGGAGATTTCACCATTGATGCCAACTAGGGTTCTTCAAGCTTCGAATTGGGTATTCTTATATACTGTAAAATTGGGACTTCCCAATACCATGATCAAAACCAGGACACTTGGACGAATCAATTGCCATGGTCGCGCCTAATTTCTGATCCAAGACGAGCTATTCACTATTATTGGAAACTGTATGTTTTGAGGGGGTTTAAAACCCCCGTTAACCTCTTTTATATTTCAGGAAAAAATCATTAAGGAAGAAGATGATGAAGTGTAAGGCAACAATTGGTTGATTTGAAAATTCGCGCTAAAAAGGTCCACTAACGCACGTTTTGTCTTATATTATTCATTCAGTGGTAGGCATACGTATTGGTAATCCCTGGGACCTGGGTTCGAACCCCAGGTCCCCCTCCCTTTCAATAACATTTTTCTATTAATGCTTCTATGCAGTTTCTATGCAAGCGACCACCATACATCCATCCTCCAGGTTTGCCACGCGTATAGCAAGATCAATCCAAAAGCACTGATTGGGAGAACATCTTGGGCGTTAGTCAATGGAGCTACATGCTAGCCAAAAAGTCAGACAAGGCCTTGCAAAGATGGGCCTAAAATGCTAAGAATACACCTCCAATTTGGGGACAGAACCCCCTAGGGTTTGCTTCTTTTATTCTTTTTCTTATATTTTTCTTTTCTTTGTTTTATTAATTTCCTTTAATTCTTTGATTTAATATTTTCATAAAAAACATAAAAACAATATAAAAATCAGAAAAAGACAAAAAATAAGTATTTTTTATTTAATGTTATTTTTTTGTAAATAGATATCATTAATTAATTTTAGCTTTTTTAAAGTAGATTTAATTCAAGTATTTTTCTCAATAAACTTAAAAAACTTGTAGAATTAGGTTTTAATTATTTTAATTACTTTTTTCTTTTATTTCATCATCTCTAATAATTAATTATTTACTATTATTTTTATAAATCAAATTGCTTTAATTAATTAGGTTAATTTAGGTTTAACTTTAATATTGTTTTTCTTAATAAATAAAAAATTAGAATTAGGGTTAATTAGTTAATTTCATTTAATTCACATAAAAAATCATAAATACAAAAAATCTCAAAAAAAAACAATTTCTTTTCATTTTAATTTTATTAATTTAATAATTTAATTTAATTCCATTAAAAAGGGTCCAACGCCCTCGCTTTCAATTTCAATTCAATTCGCGAATTTTATTCTATTTCTTATAATATTTATGTACCTCTCCCAAAGCCTTGTAAACTCGGACATTTTATTTCTCGCACTTCTTTATTTTCTGTCAAATCGGGTCCTGGATTTTAATTTGGCGATGTGGACCCGCGCCTTTGTAATAGTTTAGGAATTTTATCTTTCCGCAACTTTTTAACTGTTAACGAATGCATGCAAGAATGAATGGCCTAAAATAAAAACAAACGCATAGATCACTTTGACATGACAAGACAAAAATAACTGAACATGACACACAAATCACACACCACCCCTAGGGTACGCCTCACTGTTGCCTTGCCTCAAAAGGTGATCGTCGAGTAGAGGATGTCTTAGTAAGTCCTCATGATCCGGGAACCTGGCATGAGGGTAGCTTCTAAGGTGTCTTCCCATTGCTCTGGTGATCACCATGTCCTGAACCTCGAATTGACCCGAACACCTCCAATGGTGGTGCTACCTACCTCTCAATGGTGGGATGGCACTACTTTAAAGGACATCTACACAGACAAATTCCTTAGGGTAGGTAGACGACTCTAGATACTTGCTCTAATTTCAAAACAAATTCAAAAAATACTTTTCACACCGACACCTTTTCAAAAAGCTTTCGAAAGCAACTTTTCAAACACTCTTGAGGACCGATACAAGAGTCGAACTGGAATTTTCAAAGAAACTTTTTTAAAACCCGCATTGAAAAGAAAACGAACCATTTTGAAAACACAAGTGAGCAAGTATCTAAGAGCCCATGGATAACCATGGATAGAAAGGGTGCTAACACCTTCCCTTTCTATAATCTACCTCCCGAACCGAGAGCAATCTCTTTAAGGAATTTTTTTGTGCTTTTGTCCTTTCCATTTGGAGAAAATAAAAGACGGTGGCGACTCTTGCTTCCGCGACATTCCGCGAACCAGCGTTAAACAGTCAGTTCCAGATCCACCGATCACAAGGGGCTATGACCCACTCGATATGGTGAGCCTTGACTCTTGAAGAAGGACTCTCAACAACATGAAGTTCCCTCATCAAGCTACCAGATTCTAACAATTTTCTTGTTTACCCCGCAAGGTCCTTGAAAACATTGCATGCATATCATACATATCATTGCATTACAGGTACCATTTGTACAGGTCACTTACCTTCTCCGCTGTTTATTTCAGCAATGGCTTCCCAACAAGATAACCAGGGTCTTCATGCTCAAGAGATTCAGTTCATGGAGATCTTCCTAAGCCTATCCAAGGGGCAGGAAGAGTTGAGGACACTCCTCATGGGGAATTTGGCCAAGAAAACTTCCGAAGATGATAAGGACGAACGGCTGGAACGTCTGCAAGCTGAGGTAGATACAATGAGAACCCAGATGCTGGGGCAAATGGCTCTCATCCAAGGCTTAGCTCGGGAGCAAGAAGAGTTGAGGACCATGATCAGTCAGCTCCACCAAGAGAGACACAACATGAAGAAAATAGTCCAAGGCAGGGACCAGGTCATTGATCAGCTTCCAAGAGGACAAGAGTCTGGTATGGTATATAATAGACCTCTCCAAATTGCTACCACTTCACAGGTCCAGCCACAACCTCGCCCAGAGAAACGGGTTGATCAGAGCAAGCCAGACAAGCCTAGGAGGCAATTTACCAAGCTCAACACGTCGCTGTCTCAAGCTTTACAGCATCTGTTGAGGTTGAATTTGGTAACTCTAAGGGACCCTCCTAAGAACCCCAACAAGACACCTTCAAGGTATAACCCTAACGCCCACTGCGCTTATCATTCGGACAGCCCAGGGCATGCCACTGCCGACTGCTGGGCTCTGAAGAACAAGGTCCAGGACCTGATTAATGAAGGAGCAGTGGATTTCACCCAAGAGGGTCAGGCTGAGTTCTTCTACCATCCCTGCAGGATTCACCATTTGAAGTGACAAGTCCTGAGATGAGAAGACTTTTTGTCCATTAGAATTTTCAAGTTGTAATTTTCTTTTGATTGTTCAAACAATTATCATGTCAAACTCTATTATTTCATTAATGCATTACACGTGTCTGTTTTGAAGTAATTGTGTTCTCTATATTCAAAATTGCTTTTATTTTTTTCTTGATATTCAACTCTCGATTGAAAATTCTAAAGCCTCTTGAGGGAGGATGACGAAAACAATACCACAATTTACAGTATGCTTTTGAACAAACCCCGCTGATGAGGTACAGGCATTGTTTCAATTCCTAAACACTGGAGTTATAAGGAAGATAATCCCTCGTCAACCCCTTTGAGCCAAAGAAGTAGGAGTTTTTTTTCTTTTCGAAAATTAAAACCCTTAATCATAACCTGGGCCAGGGTAGTCTTCTCAGTTGATCCAAGTGAACAATGAATGGCACCAAAGGAGTCTTTACAAAACAAAAGACGATGATGGTTCTGAATAATCATAAAGACAGGCAGTCATTACCAAAAAAAAAAAAAACTAAAGCCCAATAAGTCAAAACCTACGAAGGAGACTTACAAAACTGGGGCATCCCGCTGACTGTAATTCCAAAAAGAAACAGTTCAGGCAAAAAACAGGGATGACAAAATCAAAAAAAGAAAGAGGTCCTACAAACCCTCAACACAAAAGGAAATGACTGCCTATTCAAAATAAATCGTCAATATCCGAACCATCACTGGTATAACAGAGCAAAGACTCAAACAAGGTCTAACGAACGATTAACTGAGTTTAGGTTTGAAGAACATCACGAAGATCGGGTGGGTACAAACAAAATTTGAGCCTTTATCCTTTGTTTCTTAAACCGTGAACCAGGCCACGTTATAACCCCTAAAAGTCCTAGCTGAAGCATGGGTTAGTTCGAAAGCATATTGTTACAAAGGTATCCTGACTCCTTAAGGCTCACTGTAAAATCTTGAGTTGACATCACATAATTTGCTTGTTTTACTGAAAAAATGCATTTTTCAAAAACTTCAAGACAGACATAAGCTTTGCATTCTTTAAATAATATTGTTTGCATATGACTATTTTGTTCGAACAACAGAGGAATTCGCACGATGAATATCTTATGAAAGAAAATCTTCTCAACAAAAGGGTCATCTCAAATGGAAAAACATTTCCAATCCAGGGGCATGGCATGATCATTGTCCATCATCTGGGGCAGTTAAGTCAAGATTCGGAGAATCTCTCAAAAGGCCAACCAGCTTGGGGCAAATCTCCATCTGGATCACTTAGGGCATTGGACATGAATTCCAGCTATGAATCTTGCCTGATCAAACGAAGATCTTCTGGTCACATGGCAACACAACAACAGGGGCACCTCCCTACATCCTGAGAGCATGGACTTAGTCGAAAAAATACTACGCATAATCAAAGACCCGCTAGGTTGACACACCTAGGCAAAAATAAGGGCTTCCCGGCGAACCAAAAGGGTTCGGGCAAAAATAAGGGATAAAATAAAAAAAAATTGTACACCCGGCAAGTCGAAAACCTGAAAAGGCGGCTTGGGCAAAAATAGGTATCCCGGTGGACTGAAAACCCGAAAGGGCGGTCCAGGCAAAAGTTAGGGATCAAAAGCGTACGACTATGTCCCGTCATCTCGTCACTTGCCTACCAGAAGAAGATTTGTCAAAACGGCAATTATCAAGACCTCCACAGGTACCTTCTCCCACAGGAACAGGGGCAATAATGAGTTGTCTAAGCGATCTAGTCGCTCTGTCCACCAAGGTGCCAAGGTGGGTTCGGCTGAAGAACGACCAGGATACCTTCACTCCCCAGAGTAAGACCAATCAGCAATACTCTCCCCGAGCAGAGTTGGTCTCCAATCAACCCTGAAAAGGCACAGTATCTCCAGCAAGTCATCAATACGCTCCCCAAGCAGAGTTAGTCTACTGTCAGTCTCAAGGAAGCTGGGTATCCCCCGAAAATCTCAATATTCCCCAGCGGAGTATACATATGTTCCTAAGCAAGCATCCCCGGCAGTCTTAATCTAAGATTGTTCCCCGGTGGAATACCAGACACCCAGTGGAGCCACTTCCCCAGTACAGTTCAAAAGTTTCCCCAGGAGAGTTGAATTAGCCTCCCCAGGAAGCTTATCCCAGTATACTCTGGAAGCTTATCCCCAGTAGATTCTGGAAGCTTATCCCTTGCGGAGCACGAACGCATCTCCCCAGTTTTATTCAAAGGTTATTCCCCACCAGGGTATAACTGGGTTATCCTCAGCTAATTGCCACGGAAAGATCGTCCTCGGCGAAGTTCTTCCTATCCCCCAGCAGAGTTCATCAAATCTCCCAACAAAACTCATCAACGGTATCCCCAACGGAGTTATCATCAAACCTCAGCGAAGTATCTCTTCCCACGGAGTATTCCCCGCAGAGTAATCTCTTCGCCAAGTTTATTCCCCAACGGAGTCATCTTCTCCTATCGGTTTATTCTTGCAACCATCATCCCCAGCGGAAATGAAGAACTTCAATCTTCAACGTCAGCCCAGGATTTAACTTCCCGGCATTCGTCAAGGATTTATTTTCCTAGACGAAAATACATTCATAAACATATCACATTCCATACATCCTGCTTACGTACACAATGCATGCACATACGCATCATATCACACAATCTCATTTCTCCCTGAGAACATCATGACATTATGCATTTCATATATCATGACATTGCATGCGACTGATGTTTTGCCTTTTCAGGAAAAAGTTCAGTCCAAAGATGATTACTATCAACTGTCGCAATTAGAGATTCGATTCCTGTATCCAGCCAGGGCACATCTGTAGACGACCAGTTCCAGATTCGATTCCTGTATCCAGCCAGGGCACGTCTGAAGAGTTTGAATATCCGATTCCTGTATCCAGCCAGGGCGTATCTGTTGACGACTATTTCTGGACTCGATTCCTGTATCCAGCCAGGGCACGTCTGAAGAGTTTGAAGATCCGATTCCTGTATCCTGCCAGGGTGTATCTGTTGACGACTATTTTCCGGACTCGATTCCTGTATCCTTCTAGGGCACGTCTGAAGAGTTTGAAGATCCGATTCTTGTATCCTGCCAGGGTGTATCTGTTGACGACTATTTTTCGGACTCGATTCCTGTATCCAGCCAGGGCACGTATGAAGAGTTTGAAGATCCGATTCCTGTATCCTTCCAGGGTGTATCTGTTGACGACTATTTTCCGGACTCGATTCCTGTATCCTGCCAGGGCACGTCTGAAGAGTTTGAAGATCCGATTCCTGTATCCTGCCAGGGTGTATCTGTTGACGACTATTTTCCGGACTCGATTCCTGTATCCAGCCAGGGCACGTCTGAAGAGTTTGAAGATCTGATTCCTGTATCCTTCCAGGGTGTATCTGTTGACGACTATTTTCCGGACTCGATTCCTGTATCCTGCCAGGGCACGTTTGAAGAGTTTGAAGATCCGATTCCTGTATCCTGCCAGGGTGTATCTGTTGACGACTATTTTCCGGACTCGATTCCTGTATCCTGCCAGGGCACGTCTGAAGAGTTTGAAGATCCGATTCCTGTATCCTGCCAGGGAGTATCTGTTGACGACTATTTTCCGGACTCGATTCCTGTATCCAGCCAGGGCACGTCTGAAGAGTTTGAAGATCCGATTCCTGTATCCTGCCAGGGTGTATCTGTTGACGACTATTTTCTGGACTCGATTCCTGTATCCTGCCAGGGCACGTCTGAAGAGTTTGAAGATCCGATTCCTGTATCCTTCCAGGGTGTATCTGTTGACGACTATTTTCCGAACTCGATTCCTGTATCCAGCCAGGGCACGTCTGAAGAGTTTGAAGATCCGATTCCTGTATCCTGCCAGGGTGTATCTGTTGACGACTATTTTCCGGACTCGATTCCTATATCCTGCCAGGGCGCGTCTGAAGAGTTTGAAGATCCGATTCCTGTATCCTGCCAGGGTGTATCTGTTGACGACTATTTTCCTGACTCGATTCCTGTATCCTGCCAGGGCACGTCTGAAGAGTTTGAAGATCCGATTCCTGTATCCTGCCAGGGTGTATCTGTTGACGACTATTTTCCGGACTCGATTCCTGTATCCTCCCAGGGCACGTCTGAAGAGTTTGAAGATCCGATTCCTGTATCCATCCAGGGCGTATCTGTTGACGACTATTTTCGCGACTTGATTCCTGTATCCTACCAGGGCACGTCAGAAGAGTTTGAAGATCCGATTCCTGTATCCATCCAGGGTGTATCTGTTGACGGCTATTTCCGGACTCGATTCCTGTATCCTGCCAGGGCACGTCTGAAGAGTTTGAAGATCCGATTCCTGTATCCAGCCAGGGCGTATCTGTTGACGACTATTTCCGGACTCGATTCCTGTATCCTGCCAGGGCACGTCTGAAGAGCTTGAAGATCCGATTCCTGTATCTAGCCAGGGCGTATTTGTTGACGACTATTTCCGGACTCGATTCCTGTATCCTGCCAGGGCACGTCTGAAGAGTTTGAAGATTCGATACCTGTATCCAGCCAGGGCATATCTATATGAAGAGTTTGAAGATCAAAACCGGTAACAGGCCAGGTAATTATCTTTCTTTCTCAAGTACGCAAGTTCTCGCTAAGGAATCTCTTACACGATCGACACCTAGATGGCATCTATAAGCCCATCCTCCCATTACAACTCCAAATGGCATCTATAAGCCCATTCCCGACAAGGTTCTGTCACACCTCCAGATGGCATCTATAAGCCCATCCTCCTATCCATCATCTCTCCAAATGGCATCTGTAAGCCCATTCTCGCCATAACACTGTTGATACTCAACTATGTGAGTGCAAATTTCTGGGCACTCTAGTGTTCCATCATCTTCCACCTTCGGATCACGAAAGGCATACAAGCCAATCTACATCCTCAGGTCTAAGAAGATTGAATAGGGGCAACTGTTGTACCCCAAAAGTTTCCCTCCCATATTCTTCAAAGTTTTGCCAAGCATCACCTCAAATGGTTCAAAGTCTACTCAAGGGCTACACAGTCAAGCACCCTCCTAAGGCAGGCAAAATTAGGGTTTTGGTTCTTACAAGGAAGTTGAGGTTTTCAAGGGCCCAATCAAGTCCCATATGCTCATATACATTTTCAAGCACCTACATGTCAAGTTTCAAGACTCACAAGGTCAAGTTGCACAGTCAAAAACCCTAATTGCCTCACAATCAACTGTAGGGGCAAAATGGTCATTTGGCAGTCAAAAGTCAAAAATTTTGGTCAACATCTTATTTTGAAGCCACAATCATCATTTGGTCAAATCTTGACCATGATTTCACAAGAATGGCTCAAAAAGCATCAAGATGCAAAAGTTTCTATTTTTGGAAAGCTGAAAAGTCAACTGTAACTTGAACAAGGTATAACTTTTTCATGGTTCATCATAAAAATCCCATCCAATGCTCATCTTGAAGAGGAGGACATTTCCTACAACTCATCTTCACATTCCAAGTCCAAGAAATGCTCTCACAAAAAGTTATCAATTTTAACATTATAGGTCATTTTCAAAAGTCAACAAAAAGGAATTTTAAGTCAAAGACCATAACTTGAGATTGGTAAATCAAAATGACATGGGACCAAAGGCATTGGTTAGAGGACTTCAAGACCTTTCCAAAATGTCCAAGAACATGTTCATAGCTTCAAAATTGAGCAAGATATGCATTGGAGAAGTTGAGAAATTTTTGTGAAATGGCCAAAGTCAACTATCCATGAAACTTCATTTTTTGACAAAAAGGGCCCACTTTTTCCACTTGAGTCAGCTTTGCCATGTCACCCACGTGTCCCATGATTTATTTCAATATTAAAGATTAATTTTTCTATTTTTATTTAATTTTATTTGATTTAATTCATTTTAAATCTTTAAAATTCAAATAAAAATCAAAGAAATTAATTAAGGGATATCTTTGAGTTTGAATAGCCTTAATGCATCATGAAACACATACCAATTTCGTGTACATCCTATTTCAAGCATAAAAATTCAAATTTGGAGCAAAAAAGGCAAGTTGTTCAATGGTGGTTATGGAGGAAATCAAAACTTCATTGCAAGGCTTCAAGGCTCCTTATTGTGATTGATTCTCATTCATATACACATATGCAAGCCTTCCCACCCTCATGGACGAAAAAAGGCATCCCTAAAACGGCAGAGCAAAAACTCAAAATTTGTCAAAAAAGTGTGAGATCTAAAGTAAGGTTGCAGGCAGTTTCAGACAAAACAAAGCACGTGAGATCCTTCATTGCCATACCCTGAAACTAAAGAGACCTTTACCACGCCCTGAGAATCCATATCAAGCACTGTAAGTCATCATAAACTCACCCCTGTACACGAAATCATGTTTCTCTATTCTTGCATTTTTTTCTGGAAAATAATGGCATAATCATACTCCTTGTTTGATTTCTAACATAACCATATTGTTCAATTTCATTTTGGGGCTTTGTATGATGATACCCGCATCTAGGGTTTGCATTGTTTGTTTTTAGGCATTTTTTCTCCAGGCACAATCAAGACAAATCTTAAGCATGAAGGGATTCAGGAGGTGGAAACGAGATCAGCTATGGTCTTGAAATGGATTTTCATGGCCTGAGGAGCATTTTCAGAGCAAGCCTGCGAAACCACTTGCGGATAAAAATCCGCAGGTAAAAAACCAGTATCAAAGGAAGAAGACGCTGACACGTCCCCTCCTCATTCGTTGTTTCAAAAAGCGCGCGTTTTTATATTTTTTTTCAGGCATATGCTTTTGTTTTCTAATTTAATAATTGCGTGTTATTTTGATAATGAATGGAACGTGCAGCTCAGTTGGTCAAAGCCTTGGAACGTGAACAATGGGACCTGGGTTCGATTCCCAGGTCCCCCATATATTTCTTCATGTTTTTCTTAACATATTCCAGTGCAGCGTCACATCAAATAATTCACCATAGACTCACACATCCAACATGCCATGTGTCCTCAGACAGTCATCCAAAGGCCAGGAGAGGGAGGAATACCATGTTCCAAGTCAAACGCGCTCTGGAAAATCAAGGAGAGTCAAACGTGGCTTCTTAATGGGCCAGAATTCAACACACCTCCTATTTGGCCCAAACCCCCCCACCCCCCTTGGGTTTGCAATTTTTCTTTTTTATATTTTATTTGTCTTATTTTATTTTTCCCTTTTATTAACAATTAACCAATTAATGTTTTCATAAAAAAATAAAAAAAAAAGAACTAACATTATTAATTTCATTTGTATTTTTATTTTTGTAAAATAAATATCAACAGATAAAATAGTTTAATTAGGCAACTTTAACTTTTTTTTATAATTAAAATAAGTTTAGAATTAGGTTTTTAATTAACTTTGAATTTTTAATTCCTTTATTTTATTTTCATAAAAACATAAAAAACACAAAAAATATTTTCTTTTAATAAATTGATTAATTAGTTTAATTATTAGTTATTAATTTCATTTAATCACAAAAAGACAAAAAAAATTTAATTTCTTTTCTTAAAAGGGTCAAAACCCTTAGAACGTTCCCGATTAATTTTTTCGCGCGCATTTACTTTATTTTGATTATTATGTAATTGCTTTCGAGAATGTAATAGTAATTAGGTTTATCGCTTTATTTAATTTCTCGTACTTATTTACCAAAAACGGGTCTTTGTATTTTTGGCGATGTATAGACCCGCGCCTTGTAATAGCGTAGGATTTATATTTCCGCAATTTACTTTCCGCACCCCCAAACTGTTAAATGCATGAAAGAATGTATGTAAATAAAAACAACTCGTAGCTCACTAATAACAAAGACAAACATTAACTGAATACAACACACAAAGCACATGCCACTCCTAGGGTACGCTTCATTCGTTGCCTCGAACGTGGTCATCAAGTACAGGGTGTCTTAGAGGTCGCCCTTCTGTCCAAAAGATCCAGTTGCCTCGAAACGGTTGCCTCGGATATAAAGGATCTAGGACATTAGGGTTACTTCTAAGGTGTCCTACCATTGCTTCGGTGACCACACAGTCCCGATAATCGAATTGACCCAAACACCTCCAACGATGGTGCTACCTACCTCTCAATGGTGGGATAACACTATCTAAAGGACACTTATACAGCTTAATTCCTTAGAGTAGGTAGATTCTCTTAAGTACTTGCTCTTTTCAAAACAAACAAAAATACTTTTCACACCTACACTTTCAAAAGTTTTCAAACAAATTTTTCATACACTCTTGAGGATTGATACAAGAGTTACTTAGAAATTTTTCAAACGAAACTTTTTCAAAACCCACTCACACTTGAAAAGCAAACAATTTTGAAAACATAAGAGCAAGTACCTAAGAGCCCATGGATAACCATGGATAGAAAGGGTGCTAACACCTTCCCTTTCTATAAATCTACCTCCCGAACCGAGAAACATTCTCATAAGGAATTTTGCTGTGCTTTTGTCCTTTCCATGTTGGAGAAAATAAAAGACGGTGGCGACTCTTGCTTACCGCGACATTTCATGAAACCAGCTAAAAAACAGTCAGTTCTCATTCCCACCGATCACAGGGCTGATGGTAGACTAACTCTGCTTGGGGAGAGTATTGCTGATTTGTACATAGCTGCAAGTCTCAGCTGGGAGAGCTACCATTACTGCCTTAATCTGTGGGAAGTGAAGGTATCTTAACCGTATTCTTTAGCTGAACCTACCTTGGTACATTGGTGGACAAAGCAACGCGATCGCTTAGACAATTCTTATTGCCCCTACTTCCGATGTCACATGTAATTAGTCCTTTGTTTCGCATGCCAATTTTTGTGATCAGCAATTAATGTCAAATGCATATATCAAAAATGAACATTGGACGTTCTTTGCAAAACAAAACAGATAAAGGAAAAAACAATTTGTAATTTGTCTGAAAGAATGAGCTTGTATTGATTTTGAAATTTGCCTGTAAATAAGCGTTTTTGTACAAGAGGCTGACGTCCTAGTAAGAGTACGCCGCCGAACAAAATAGAGTTTATACAATTTGTGAAAAGGAAACAAAACAGCTATGTGAAAAATCCCACTGGGTTCCAACTCTGCTATCGCCTTTATGTCCTCAAGTGTCTCATCACTTTGCTGCTTAGTTGGAGATGAAGCTGATTGACTGGTGTCGTCTGAGCCTGATAGTTGATACCAAAGTCTGGATGCAGGGTGATCCAATGAGACATAGTATTACGCTTATCCCTAACTTTTTCCTTGACCGCCCTTTCGGGTTTTCAGTCCACCGGGATACCCATTTTTGCCCAAGCCGCATTTTCAGGTTTTCGACTTGCCGGGTGTACAGATTTTTTTATTTTCATCCCTTATTTTTGCCAGAACCCTTTTGGTTCGCCGGGAAGCCCTTATTTTTGCCTAGGCCATTCGACCTAGCGGGTCTTTTAATCATGCATAGTATCTTTTTACTATGTCTGCACTGGCGGGGTGAGGAAGGTCGTCACCATCCATGGTGGTTAGAATCATTGCTCCTCCTGAGAAGATATTCTTAACCACAAACGGCCCTTCGTACGTAGGGGTCCATTTGCCCCTGGGATCACCTTGAGGTAGAATGATGCGTTTGATTACCAACTCCCCAACTTGATACTCTTGTCGTCTGACTTTCTTGTTAAATGCCTTGATCATCCGTTTTTGGTACGTCTGACCATGACAAATAGCCGTGAGTCTCTTTTTGTCGATTAGGTTTAGTTGATCAAGCCGGGTCTGGATCCAGTCGTCTTCGCTTAAACCCGCATCCTTCATTATCCGGAGAGAGGGTATCTGTACTTCAATGGGTAAGACTGCCTCCATGCCATATACCAAGGAGTAAGGTGTTGCCCCTGTTGACGTCCGTGCTGAGGTACGGTACCCATGAAGAGAAAATGGTAACATCTCGTGCCAGTCTTTGTAGGTCACTGTCATCTTCTGCACAATCTTCTTAATGTTCTTATTAGCCGCTTCTACAGCCCCATTCATCTTCGGCCGATAGGGAGAAGAGTTTTGGTGCTGTATCTTAAATTGCTCGCAGAGCTCAGTGATCATCTTGTTGTTAAGATTGGTACCATTATCCATAATGATCCTCTCTAGTACACCGTATTGACAGATCAGGTTATGCCGAATGAACCGTGCCACGACGTTCTTGGTTACGGTGGCAAAGGAAGTTGCTTCAACCCACTTTGTAAAGTAATCAATCGCTACCAGGATAAAGCGATGCCCGTTGGATGCCGTAGGTCTGATCTCCCCGATCATATCAATGCCCCACATTGCAAAAGGCTAAGGTGTTGTCAAGACATTCAAAGGAACTGGAGGAATGTGCACCTTATCCGCATAGACCTGGCACTTGTGACATGTCCGAGAATGCTGATAACAGTCGGCTTCCATTGTGGACCAGTAATATCCTGCCCGGAGGATTTTCCTTGCCATAGTATGTCCACTGGAATGTGTTCCGAAGGTACCTTCATGCAGCTCTGCCATGATTCTTTCTGCTTCAATCTTATCCACACAACGCAAAAAGGTTGAATCATGGTTACGTTTGTAAATAATGCCATTGCTGACGAAGAACTTTGCTGCGAACCTTCTCAGAAACTTCTTGTCATTAACGGATGCACCCTCGGGGTATTCTTGAGCTTCAAGGTACCTCTTCACTTCATGATACCAAGGCTTTTCTGTTACCTCTTCGGTCTCGAGATCACGGCAATGTGCAGGTTCATCCAATTTCCAAATAATGATCCGGGGGGCCTCGTTGTCCCATTTGACTTTGAACATAGAAGACATCGTAGCTAACGCGTCCGCCAACTGATTCTCCTCTCTTGGGAAGTGTTCAAAAGTTATCTCCTCGAAATGGGGAAGCAGCGTCAACACATACTCCTTGTAAGGAATAAGATTTGGGTGTTTCATATCCCACTCGCCTTTGATCTGACTGATCACGAGAGCGGAATCTCCGAAGACACTCAGAAACTTGATCCTTAGGTCAATTGCAGCTCGAAGACCCATAATGCATGCTTCATACTCCGCCATGTTGTTGGTGCAGTTGAAACATAGTCGGGCGGTGAGCGGAGTATGAGAGCCTTTAGGAGATATGATCACAGCGCCAGTACCGTTACCCAAGGCGTTTGAGGCTTCGTCAAAGTGCATAGACTATCGGGATCCTTCCTCAGGTCCTTCATCCGGTCCAGGTGTCTCGCAATCAGTTACTACCATGATATTCTCGTCTGGAAATTCAAAGTTCATCGACTGGTAATCATCCACTGCCTGATGTGCCAAATGGTCTGCCAATACACTTCCCTTGATCGCTTTTTGAGTCGTGTACTGGATGTCATATTCAGTCAAGATCATCTGCCATCTTGCTATTCTTCCGGACAAGGCAGGCTTTTCGAAGATATACTTGATTGGATCCATTTTTGAAATCAATAGAGTAGTGTGAGTCAACATATACTGTCTTAGCCGGCGAGCAGGCCATACCAAAGCGCAACAAGTTTTCTCGAGCAGTGAGTATCGGGTCTCACAGTCGGTAAACTTTTTGCTAAGGTAATAAATAGTATGCTCTTTTCGGCCAGACTCGTCATGTTGCCCCAGCACACACCCCATTGATTTGTCAAGTACTTTCAAGTATAAGACTAGAGGTCTCCCTTCAACCGGTGGCATAAGAATGGGTGGCTCTTGGAGATACTCTTTGATTCTTTCGAAAGCGGTCTGACATTCATCGTTCCAACATACTACTTGATCTTTCTTCAGTAGCTTGAAGATTGGTTCACAAGTAGCAGTTAGGTGCAAGATGAATCGGGCAATGTAGTTCAGCCGTCCTAGAAAGCCTCTGACCTCTTTCTCTGTCTTGGGAACTGGAATCTCTTGTATGGCTTTCACTTTGGCAGGGTCCACTTGAATACCTTTGTCGCTTACAATGAAACCTAGTAGTTTTCCAGATCTCACCCCGAAGGTGCATTTGTTCGGGTTTAATCTTAGCTTGTACAACTTCAACCGGTCAAACAGCTTCTGTAAATGGTCAAGGTGTTCCTCCTCAGTTTGGGACCTTGCAATCATATCATCGACATATACTTCGATCTCGTGATGGATCATATCGTGAAACAGAGCAACCATGGCATGCTGATACGTTGCCCTAGCATTTTTCAACCCAAACGGCATGACCTTGTAGCAAAAGGTACCCCACTGAGTAACAAAAGTGGTCTTCTCCATGTCTTCGGGAGCCATCTTTATCTGATTATAACCGGAGAAACCGTCCATGAAGGAGAATACCTTATGCTGAGTAGTGTTGTCAACCAGAACGTCAATGTGAGGCAGAGGGAAGTCATCCTTAGGGCTCGCCCTGTTCAAATCCCTGTAGTCAACACACATTCTGACCTTACCGTCCTTCTTCGGCACCGGAACCACATTGGCAACCCACTGAGGGTAAGAAGTTACTTTTAGAAAGCCGGCGTCAAACTGTTTCATAACCTCAGCCTTGATTTTCTCGGACATCTCTGGACGCATACGGCGGACCTTCTGTTTTACCGGAGGGCAGTCTTCCTTGGTAGGCAGGTGATGAACCATAATGTCGGTATCCAACCCAGGCATATCTTCGTAAGACTAGGCAAAGATTTCCACGTAGTCATGCAGCATCTGAATCAACCGTTGTTTCACACTAGGCTCCAGATTTGCACCGATCTTGACTTCCTTCTTGTCTGTCTCGGTACCCAGATTTACCATTTCCACCGGCTCTTCATGTGGCTGAAAGGCCCTCTCTTCCTAGAGTAGCAGTCTTGCAAGCTCGCCAGGCACTTCGCAATCATCTTCACCTTCGTCTTCGGCTAAGTTGATCGGATTTTCGAAGTCATAACTGGCAGTAGCAGAGTCGTTACCAGTGAGATCCAGAGTGGATTGAGACCTGTATATGTGAGTGTGTGTAAATAGCTATTTTGCAATATATAATAAAGAAAGACAAGGAGCACAAGATTTGTAATGCAAAAACGTCCAATGCTTTTATTAATGATATATGAAAATGGCACACAAAAGCCCTCACAAATGAAGCAACGGTGCCCCGGGTAAGACACCGGGCCATAAAGTTTCACAATATTGTCTGTTCAAAACAAAGGAGTTCATTACTGAGTAACAAAAGTAATAGGGATGAATTCTTTCGCTGTCCAGTTGTTAGGTCCACCGTTGGTCGTAGGGTAGATCCAGCTGTCGAATTCAGATTCCTCCACGTCATCTTCAATGGCATTTACTCCTGAGTTGCTGATGAACACAGGAGGTCTTCCAATCCTTGCCCTACGAACAGCCTTTTGAGCTTCTGCAGTGAAACCCAAACCAAACTTGTCAGTCTTCTGAGTGAAATCAGGAAGTCGGCCCCAGTTTGCATACTCACCGTTCTCGATAGCAGCCCGGGCATCCTTTAAGGAAGCCATCTTCAAAGGAGAAACTTCGATCACAGTCTCCGCTGATGCCAGTATCTGAGGAACCTCTTCAAAGTGTTGAAATGGAGTCTCAATGAACTCCCCATCCATTTCTATGTACCGGAACGAGTTGAGGTGGCTGACCATATATTCTTTCTCCCCCTGAACTGTCACAATCTTCCCTCTGACCGGGTATTTCAGCTTCTGATGTAGTGTGGAGGTCACAGCTCCAGCCTTATGGATCCATGGACGACCCAGCAAGAAAGAATAGGAAGGTCGAATGTCCATCACGTAGAATGTAGAATCGAAGACCTGAGAGCCAACTCTAATTGGAATATCAACCTCACCATGTACCATCCTTTTAGACCCGTCAAAGGCCCGGACAACAATATTACTTGGCTTTAGCTCCAACCCTTCGCAATCCAACCTGTCTAGAGCTTTCTTTGGCAAGACGTTCAATGAGGAACCAGTTTCAACCAACACATGTGCAAGAGTAGTGCCCTTGCATTCAATGGAGACATGCAGGGCATCATTATGGTTCTTCCCTTTAGCAGTCAGATCAGCGTCGGAGAAACCCAAACCATTATCAGCAGTTAAGTTGGCCACATAATCGGTAAACTGATCGGCTGATGTCTCTTGTGGCATGTGGGCCGTCTTCAGGAAGGTAATCAGAGCCTTGGCATGGGCCTCTGAACATAACAACAGTGATAACATCGAAATCTTGGATGGGGTTTGCCCCAGTTGCTCAACTACATTATAATCACTCTTCTTGATAATCTTAAGAATCTCTTCCATCTCCTGTCTGGAAGCTTCAACATTGATGGTCTTCGGTGCCTCTGTCTGGGCAGGCATATCAATGGCGATCCCTTTGCCCCGAGAATCAGATGACTCGGCGGCAGGGGTAGAAATAGGAACTTGGTTAGGAAGGGAAGTAGGCACACTTGCAGGTGTGATGACAATAGGTCTCTGGATAGCTGGCGGCGCAATATCAGGCGAGAAAAGCCTACCACTGTGGGTGACTTTGGCAGGCCCGATAATGTTGATGACGCTGGCATTAGTATCAAACTCTTGCTTAACTCCAAGCACATAAACATCTGCCCCATAGTGCCAAGGGACGGCTTTGTCGGATGTGTAGGGGATGGGCCTCGGAACGGTGATGATTATGGGTGCAATCTTCTGAACAGGCATAATTTTGACAGGCTTCTTCGAGGGAGCCTTGGGAGAATTATTGAAAATGGTAACAACGGAAACTTCTTCAGTAGGGGTGGCGGGAACATCAATCTTCTCAAACAGGATTTCTTTATTATCCATCAGGTTTTGGATACCTGACTTCAAAGATGGGCAACCAGTAGGTGAAACGGAACACAGATGGCAACCTTCACTACATCCCGGAAATAAACCGGCTAGCAACAAGTTCTTCTTGACGGTCATCATCGGGGTGACAATATCATCCACAGAGGCTACAAACAAGTCTTCCACTACAACATTCACTCCATGCTTGGGCATGGGTGCAGTCACAACGTTAGGCCTCTCGGGCGCCTCGAACTCAATCTCTTTTGCATCAATCAGGTCTTGGACCTTATTCTTCAAAGTCCAGCAATCATCCGTATTATGCCCCGGGCTCTCAGAATGATAAGCGCAGCGGGCGTTGGGATTGTACTTTGGGGATGTAGTATTCGGATTCTTTGGGGCTTCCCTTAGAGTCACCAAATTGGTCTTCAGCAACTGCGGCAATATCTGGGACAAGGTCATGCTGAGTCGAGTGAATTTCCTTCTAGGTCTCTCACCCCTTTGCTGGTTGTGATGCTGAGGAGCATTGGCAGGTTTTGAAATGACCACCGCGTTGACAGCTTGGCGGTGTTCAGATCTATTTGGTCTTCTTGAGCCATAGACAACACTAGATTCCTTCTTGAAGGGTTTCTTCTCGTTGCTCAATGAAGCACCCTTCTGTATCTTCCCAGACTAGATACCAGCTTCAATTCTCTCACCAGTCAAGATAAGGTCTGTAAACCCGGCTGAAGAATTTCCAATCAAGTGGTTGAAGAACGGACCAGACAGGGTCCCCAGAAACATATCCAAAAGTTCACGATCAATTAAAGGTGGCTGCACCCTTCCAGTAAGGTCTCTCCACTTTTGAGCACACTCTTTAAATCCTTCGCCCTTCCCTATTGACATACCCTGGAGTTGGGTACGCGTAGGAGCGAGGTCGGAATCATATTGATACTGCTTATAGAACGCAGTAGCCAAATCTTCCCAGGTACGAATACTGGCCCCATCCAGCTGATAGAATCATTCGAGTTGAGTCCCTGAAAGACTATCCTGAAAGAAATGGATCCACAAACTCTTGTCAGCTGTGTAAGGATGGATCTTCCTTACATATGACCGGAGGTGCAGCTTTGGACAGGAAGCTCCGTCATATTTGGCAAAAGCAGGTGCCTTGAACTTATGGGGAATCACCACCCCAGAGGATAAGCCTAAGTCTCCAAAGTCCAACTCGGGCACATTCTGTATCTCCATAGCACTCAAGCGGTCCTCCAACTGCTTGTACCTATCCTCAATAGGAGGGTACTGTTCCTCATCATAATTTGTCTCATTGTCGGAGACCACGGGACTAGGAACCCTTCTCTCTTGTGGGTTGTCTTTCCCTACAGATGAGGTAGTCAGCTCAACCTCATTCTGCAGTCCATTCCTAAATTTGCGTCCAGTGTTAAACAAGACGGTCTTCTTCTTCTTCTTCTTCTTCCTCTCTTTCAGAATCAGAGTCTTCAAATCCTGTTGACCCTGGGCTAGGCTCATAACCAACTCTTGGAACTGGGCATTCTGGGCCTGGAGGGCCTTGATAGCTTGCTCAGTGGTAGGTTCAGTAGACACGATGATTGCTGAAATAAACAGCGAAGAAGATAAGTGACCTGTAAGAAGGGTACCTGTTATGCATATGATGAATGGTATGTTATTTATGTAATGCATTCAAGGGTTCAAAAATTCAAATTCATTGCAGAAAAAAAAAGAACACACGTCATATTAAGAAGTAATTTGTTTAGTACATCAGTGCCTCATGGGCGAAACATTACAAAATACTTAATGTAAAAAGACATTGCGCATCCTTTTTGGAGCGATGTAAGTGTTGAGGGTCTCTTCCTCGTGAAGTCGGCGGGTGAGCTCCAGAACCTTCTTCTCACTGGCATGTAAGTTGGCTTCAAAAGCATTTCGTTCTTCCTTTAGTTGGATCCAACTCTTCTGCATTTCTTCCCATGATGTTGGCATGTCAGGATGTAGGATGGTGTATGGAACCTCTCCTTCTATAACAGGCTCTTTGATCACGGGGAGAATGTGGGGATATGGCATCATAAGATTCTGGGAGCGGGTTCGTACCCACTTGAGGTAAGGCTCAAGGGGGATGGAATTCTTGTGCCCCAGTGTCTTACTATCTACCTTGTTAGGCATCCTCCAAGCTCTGATGAACCTTTGTCGAAGTCCTTGCGCATCGTTGTCGAAGTCAAAAACTATGTCAGGGATCAGCATGTCATGAGGGCCATCCCTCCGAGCATATCCAAATTGTCTCAAAGCCAGACAGGGGTTGTAGGTAATGCCTCCTCTAATTCCAAGTAAAGGAACATTAGGAAATTCTCCGTAACGATCAATGATAGTGACATTTTCTCTGGACCGAGAACACCAATGTATATCAGAATGTGTGAGAGTCATCAATCGTTGTGACCACCTTAAACCCTGCTCATTCTTCAAAACGGATTGTGGAAGGTGAGAAATAAACCACCTTGCCAGGAGGGGAGTACAGCACATGAGAACACCTCTTTTTCTCATTGTTCGTGTGTAAAATGAGTGGAGGATGTCCCCAAGCAATGTAGGTATGGGATTCCTGGACATGAAAATCTTGACAGCGTTCACATCTACTAGTTGATCAGGATTTGGGAACAACACCAACCCATAGATAAGGAGTGCCACAATCTCTTCAAAGGCTTGTAGATCAAGGGAATTCCAACATTCTTGTGCCTTCTCAAACAGAAACTTTGCCAAGAATCCTTTGGTACCACTTCTGATTTCCCAATTCCCCTTGATGTTAGATGGTTGCAGACGTAGTGTTTGAGCAACATCTTCAAGTTTTGGTTCCTTTTCCGTACCGTTGTAGGGTAGTTGACCAAGAATAGGAATTCTCAAGAGTTGAGAAAAATCCTCCAAAGTGGGCACCAATTGATAATCCGGGAATGTAAAACAGTGGTGTAGGGGGTCAAAGAACTGGAAGAGAACTTTTATCATGTCTTCTTCAATGTTGGTGTTGACCAGGCTGAGGAGTCTACCATGTTTTTCACTGAAGAGAGAGTTCTCGGGAATCCTGGATGTAAGCTCCTTGAGTTGAGGAGGGATCCTTACGAGGTTGACTTGAATGGTTTTCCTGCGGAGAGACTCCATGTCCTACAAAACAAGAACAAAGATGAAGATTCGAACCCTTGAAATGGTTAGCAGATGCATATGATGCTTTATGATGCTATGTATATGTATGCAAAGGTAAGCAAGTGTATATACAGACAGTCATATTCACACAAAGCAAACAAGTCCTTAGGTTTAGGCTTGCATGGGGTTCGTAGGTAAGTACCCTTTTGAAGTTAGTTGGCTCAAAACATGTCCTATAAATAGTAACCGAGTTCTAAGGAGCTCAATATCATTGGATTGTTTTCTATGTTCATTGTTTTGATTTAGCCACTTAACTGGCGACCAAAATATTCCAAGAAAACAACCCTCAATGAGTGTAGTATCGAGTATCTACCAACTTTGGACTGCACCAAAGTCGGTCATCTCACTACCCTTAAAGAGGCCAGGATGGTCAAGTAAGGTTCTAAGGTCAGTTGATGCTTCACGACACCACGCGGCGGCCCCGTACTCTCCTTGACTTGACTCAAGGGTTACCGGTACTCAGCAAAGTGCCACATCAACGTAGCTACTACTTCAACCATGTCGGTATACCCCACACAGTTCCCTCACAGTTTGTTGCTACTTCTAAAGGGTATCCCCAGATCCGAGTTAGGATCTATAGTAACTCTGATTCAACCTATAAAGATAAAGCATACAAGTCAAGCAATTGAAAACACAAGTGGTCTAATCCTAAGGTACACCTCACTTATAATTCTCCAGCAGAGTCGCCAGTTATGTGATCGGTGGAAATAGAACTGACTGTTTTGGAATGCTGGTTCGCGAAATGTCGCGGTAAGCAAGAGACACCACCGTCTTTTATTTTCTCCAACAAGGAAAGGACAAAAGCACAGCAAAATTCCTTTTCGAGATGTTTCTCGGGTTCTGGAGGTAGATTATAGAAAGGGAAAGTGTTAGCATCCTTTCTATCCGTGGTTATCCACGGGCTCTTAGGTACTTGCTCACTATGTTTTCAAAATGCTTTGCTTTTCTTGTGTTTGTGGGTTTTGAAAAAAAGTTTCGTTTAAAAACTTCGATTTAACTCTTGTGTCAGTCCTCAAGAGTGTATGAAGTATTGTTTGAAAACTTTGTTTGAAAAGTGTGTAAGTGCAAAAAAATTATTTTGTTTTGAAAGAGCAAGTACTTGAGAACCTCTACCTACTCAAAAGAAATTAAGTTGTGTAAATGTCCTTTAGACAGTACTATCCCACTATTGAGAAATAGGTAGCACCGTCGTTGGAGTTTTCGGGTCAATTCGATTTTAGGGACATGTGGTCACTAAAGCAATAGTAGGACGCCTTAGCGGTAACCCTAATGTCTTAGATCGTTTTTTATCTTGGCAACCGTTTCGAGGCAACTTTGATCTTTAGACAGGAGGGCGACCTCTAAAACACCCTATACTCAATGACCACGTCGAGGCAACCAAGTGAGGCGTACCCTAGGAGTGGCATGTGCACGTGTGTCAGGTTTCAGTTATGTTATCTTTGTACAAGTTATGGTGAGCTACGATTGATTTTAATTTAAGAGAGATCTTGACATGCATAACTTAGTTAGCATACATCTAGCAGTTAATGGTTGCGGAAAATAAAACTAAGCTATTACAAGGCGTCGGGTATTTACATCGCCAAAAACAAACCCTTGAAAATAAAAATTGCGGGAAAATAAATAAAAGCGATAAAAAAAGGTCCTAATTAAAGTTATTACATCCTCGGAGCAAATACAATTATATGATGAAAATATGAATCAAGAATAATCACACGCGCGAGAAAAATTGGATCAGAGAGTTTTTTAGGGTTTTGACCCTTTTTTGAGAAAGAAAGAGATTTTGTATTTAATTAAATTAAAACTAGACTAATTAATTAATTAAATAAAAGAAAGATATTTTTTTAGTTTTTTTATGTTTTTTAAGGGAAAAAATAAAAGATGGTCAAAAGTTGTCAAAAACCCTAATTTCTACATTGATTTTAAATTATTGCAAAAATATTAAGATTAACCTAATTAACTAAATTAATTATGTTAGTATTTATTTACAAAAATAACTAATTAAATTTAATAAATAAAAATATTATATTTTTTATGTTTTCTGAATTTATTATAAAAAATGTTAATTGTTTTAGTTAGTAGTTAATTAGAAATTAATAAAAACAAATCAAATAAAAAAATAAAAGAGAAGAGGAAATAAACTCAAGGGGGGTGTTGGGCCCAATTCTGGAGTGACAAGAGCAATTTCCAGGCCCACTAACTCTCCAGCCTGTTTGACTTTCTGAGTTTGCTACGCATGCGTTGACCAGGGAGTATGGTGGTCCTTCAATTTTGGCCACTGGATCCAGGCTTAGAGACACCTGGCGTGTTGGGGCTTGAAGCATATGGTAGACATCCCTTTTGAGACCTGCATGTGAATATATGAAACAAAATAGCACAAATGTTTTGGGGGACCTGGGATTCGAACCCGGGTCCCAATGCTCATTGCTTCAATGCCTTTGCCAGCTGAACTGTAACACGCGTTTGTTAAGTGTATGGATAAAGAATATTATATACAAGAAATAAGCAATATGCTGTAAACAAAAAAAATAACGCACGCCTTTTCAAATTGGCCAACCATGTGATAACACCTCATCGTCTTCTTCGTTTTTCCTGCATATTCAGAATCAGATAGCGGGGGTTTTTAACCTCCACTATCTAGCTGCACGAAAAATAGCGATTAGAAATCTAGCAAGCATAAATATTTCGCGATGGGTGGGTTATGTTCGTCTGGGTCTCACGATTCCAGTCATGTATCTCACTAGTCCCAATTTTTCTTGGTTCATAAAGCCCTAATTCAAAGCTCAAGAACCCTAGAAATTTGATCATGGCGTCTCACGATTCAGGGCATTACAGTTCAATTAAATCATTCCATCAGCTTCATATGGTTTCTAGCAATACAAAACAATCAAGAAAACATGTTAAATGCGCATGAATTAAGCAATACGATTTTGAATAAAAGGTGCAAACCTTGAAACTGTCTATGACGATTCTTTGAGCTTTAAGGCCTGAATTTGATTGCAAAACGTTCCTGGGACCTCCTACAATACGTTTGAATGAATAGAACGCCTTGAATTAGCCTGGAATACAAGAATAGGTTTTCACTTTTCTTGAAATTTCTTGAATAAGACAGGGTTGTTTCTGCAGCTTTCTCACGTCCACTAGGTCAGGGTTTGCTTGCTTGCATATAAGGGAAACTAATTAGGTCAAAAAGCTGGGCCAATATCCATTACATTGATGTTTAAATCTTTGATTGAAAATCAAATATTTTGGATTCTTCATGATTGAACAAAGTTGCCAAAATTGGGTTTTTTAGTATCTTTGACTTGTGCACGAATTTGCCAGCATGTTTAGGTCATATTTGCTTCACAAAAAGATTTAAAAGATCAAATCTTCTATTTTCTTATGATTTAAATTAATTAAATGAATTAATATTAATTAAAAATCCATTTAATTAATAAAAATAAGAAAATAAATTCAATAAAGCTTGATGGGTCGTGCATAGGTCATGGGTGAAGTTTCAAGAAGAGATTTGAGGCCCATTAGCAAAAATAAGGTGTTTTGAGCAAAGTTGACATTTGCAAATTCATGAAAATTTCCCAACTTCTCCAATGCACAACTTGCTCAATTTTGACCATATGACCATGTTCTTGGACATTTTGGAAAGCACTTGAAGTTCTCTAACCAATTCCTTTGGTCCCATGTCATTTGGATTTACCAATTTCAAGTTATGGCCTTTGACTCAAAGTGTACTTTTGTTGACTTTTGAAATTGACCTATAATGTAAAAATTGGTAACTTCTTGTGAGTGCATTTCTTGAACTTGGAGTGTGAAGATGGATTGTAGGAAATTGCATCCCCTTCAAAATGAGCATTGGATGGGATTTTTCTGATAAACCATGAAAAAGTTATGCCCTGGTCAAGATACAATTGACTTTTCTACTATCCAAAAATAGTAACTTTTTGCACCTTGATGATTTTTGAGCTATTCTTGTGGAATCATGATCAAGACTTGATCAAATGATGATTGTGAACTCAAAATAAGATGTTGACCAAAAATTCTGACTTTTGACTGCAAAATGACCATTTTGCCCTTGCCGTTGACTGTGGATCCAATGGAGCTTTTGACTGTGCAAATTGGCACTGTGAGTCTTGAAACTTGGCATGTAGGTGCTTGAGAATGTATATAGGTCTATGGGACTTGATTGAACCATTGAAAACCCCAAATTCTTTGAAAGGACCAAAACCCTAATTTCAGCTGTCTTAGGAGGTGACTTGACTGTACAACCCTTGAGCCATTTTGAGCAATTTGAAAATCAATCTTGACAAATCTTGAGGAATATGGGAGGGAAAATTTTGGGGTATAACACCTGGGTTGGATACCGATATTGTGGTTCACCGATTGCCTACCAAGGAAGATTGTCCTCCAGTAAAACAGAAAGTTCGCTGAATGCACCCAGAGATGTCCAAGAAAATCAAGGCTGAAGTTATGAAACAGTTTGTTGCCGGTTTTCTAGCAGTTACTTCTTACCCGCAGTGGGTGGCCAACATGGTTCCAGTGCTGAAGAAGGATGGTAAAGTTAGAATGTTCTGGTTGAAAACACCACACAACATAAGGTATTCTCCTTTATGGATGGTTTCTCCGGTTATAATCAGATTAAAATGGCTCCCGAAGATATGGAGAAGACAACCTTTGTTACTCAATGGGGTACCTTTTGCTACAAGGTCATGCCTTTCAGATTGAAGAATGCTGGGGCAACGTATCAGCGCGCCATGATCGCTTTGTTCCACGACATGATCCATCATGAGATTGAGGTATACAACAATGATATGATTGCGAGGTCCTAGACTGAGGAAGAACATCTTGACCATCTTCAGAAGCTACTTGACAGGTTGAAGTTGTACAGGCTGAGGTTAAACCCGAACAAGTGCACCTTCGGGGTGAGATCTGGTAAGCTGCTGGGTATTGTCGTTAGTGATAAAGGTATTCAAGTGGACCCTGCAAAGGTGAAGGCTATAAAGGAAATGCCAGCTCCCCGAACTGAAAAAGAAGTCAGAGGCTTTCTGGGGAATCTGAACTACATTGCCCGGTTCATCTCGCACCTGACTGCTACTTGTGAGCCATTATTCAAGTTACTGAAGAAAGATCAAGTGGTAAGATGGAACGATGAATGTCAGACCGCTTTCGAAAGGATCAAAGAATATCTCCAAGAGCCACCCATTCTGATGCCGCCAGTTGAAGGGAGACCTTTGATCTTATACTTGACAGTACTCGACAATTTGATGGAGTGTATGCTGCGGCAGCATGACGAGTCTGGCCGAAAAGAGCATGCTATTTATTACCTTAGCAAAAGGTTTACCGACCGCGAGACCCGATACTCGTTGCTTGAGAAAACTTGTTGCGCTTTGGCATGGGCTGCTCGCCGGCTGAGACAGTATATGCTAACTCACACTACCCTATTGATATCAAAGATGGATCCAATCAAGTATATCTTTGAAAAGCCTACCTTGTCCGGAAGAATAACAAGATGACAGATGATCTTGACTGAGAATGACATCCAATACACGACTCAAAAAGAAATCAAGGGAAGTGTGTTGGCAGATCATCTGGCACATCAGGAAGTGGATGATTACATGTCTATGAACTTTGAATTCCTGGATGAGAACATCATGTTGGTAACTGACTGTGAAACACCTGGACCGGATGAAGGACCTGAGGAAGGATCCCGATGGTCTATGTACTTTGATGGAGCTTCAAATGCTTTGGGTAATGGCATTGGCGTCGTGATCATATCTTCTAAGGACTCTCATACTCCGTTCACCGCCCGACTATGTTTCAACTGCACCAACAACATGGCGGAGTATGAAGCATGCATTATGGGTCTTCGAGCAGCTATTGACCTAAGGGTTACGTTCTTAAGTGTATTCAGAGATTCCACTCTCGTGATCAGCCAAATCAAAGGCGAGTGGGATACGAAACACCCTAATATTATTCCTTACAAGGAGTATGTATTGACGTTGCTTCCACACTTCGAGGAGATAACCTTTGAACACTTCCCTAGAGAGGAGAATCAGTTGGCGGACGCGCTAGCTATGATGTATTCTATGTTCAAGGTCAAATGGGACAATGAAGCTCCCCAGATTACCATAGAGAGGTTGGACGAACCCGCACATTGCTATGACATTGAGACTGAAGAGGTAACGGATAAACCCTGGTTTCACAAGGTAAAGAGGTATCTTGAAACTCAGAAGTACCCCGAGGGTGCATCTGTTAATGATAAGAAGTTTCTGAGGAGGTTCGCGGCGAAGTTCTTCATCAGCAATGGCATTCTTTACAAACGTAACCATGACTCAACCTTGCTGCGCTGTGTGGATAAGAACGAAGCAGAAAGGATTATGGTAGAGTTACATGAAGGTACTTTCGAAACTCATTCCAGTGGACACACCATGGCAAAGAAAATCCTACGGGTTGGATATTATTGGTCTACAATGGAAGTTGACTGTTATCAGCATTCTCGGACCTGTCATAAGTGCCAAGTCTATGCTGATAAGGTGCACATACCTCTAGTTCCTCTGAACGTCTTGACAGCTCCGTGGCCTTTTGCAATGTGGGGCATCAATATGATCGGCGAGATCAGACCTACTGCGTCCAACGGGCATCGTTTCATCCTGGTAGCTATTGATTACTTTACGAAGTGGGTTGAAGCAGCTTCCTTTTCTAATGTAACCAAAAACATCGTGGAACGGTTTATTCGGCACAACCTAATCTGTTGGTATGGTGTACCAGAGAGAATCATTACTGACAATGGTACAAATCTCAATAATAAGATGATCACCGAGCTCTACAAACAGTTCAAGATACAGCATCACAACTCTTCTCCTTACCGACCGAAGATGAATGGGGCTGTAGAAGCGGCTAATAAAAACATCAAGAAGATTGTGCAGAAGATGACAGTGACGTACAAAGATTGGCACGAGATGTTACCGTTTGCTCTTCATGGGTACCGTACCTCAGCACGGACGTCAACAGGGGAAACACCATATTCCTTGGTTTATGGCATGGAGGCTGTTTTGCCCATTGAATTTCAGATACCCTCTCTTCGGATTATGAAGGATACAGGTTTGAGCGAAGATGACTAGATTCATAACCGGCTTGATCAGCTGAACTTAATCGATGAAAAGAGACTTACCGCTATTTGTCATGGTCAAACGTATCAAAAACGAATGATCAAAGCATTTAAGAAGAAAGTCAGACGACAAGAGTATCAAGTTCGGGACCTGGTTATCAAGCGCATCATACTGCCACAAGGTGATCCCAGGGGCAAATGGACCCCTACTTACGAAGGGCCATTTGTGGTTAAGAACATTTTCTCAGGAGGAGCTACGATTCTAACCACCATTGATGGTTACGAACTTCCTCACCCCGTCAATGCAGACATAGTTAAAAGATACTACGCATAATCAAAGACCCGCTAGGTTGATTGGCCTAGGAAAAAATAAGGGCTTCCCGGCGAACCAAAAGGGTTCGGGCAAAAATAAGGCATGAAAATAAATAAATAAAATTTGTACACCCGGCAAATCGAAAACCTGAAAAGGCGGCTTGGGCAAAAAACGGTATCCCGGTGGACTGAAAACCCGAAAGGGCGGTCCAGGCAAAAATTAGGGATCAAAGCGTAACACTATGTCTCATTGGATCACCTTGCAACTAGACTTCAGTATCAACTATCAAGCTCGGACGACACTAATCAATCTGATCTACCTTCAACCAAGTAGCAAAGTGATGAGATGCTCGAGGACATAAAGGCAATAGCAGAGTTGGAACCTAGTGGGATTATTCACATAGCTGTTTTTCTTTATTATAAATTGTATAAATTCTATTTGTTCGGCGGCGTTCTCTTACTAGGACGTCAACCTCTTGTACAAAAACGCCTATTTACAGGCCAAACTTCAAAATCAATACAAGTCATTTTCACGAATAAATTTCAAATTGTTTTCCTTTTTCTGTTTTGTTTTGCAAAGAACGTCCAATGTTCCTTTTTGATATATGCATTTGACATTGATTGCTGCTCATAAAAATTTACATGCGAAACAAAATACGATTACTCGTAATATCACAAACAGGGGAAATAAGAATTGTCCAAACTGTACAGTTGCTCTGTCCACCAGGAATAAGGTAAATTCAGCTGAAGAATATGACTGAAATACTTTCATTCCCCGTAGAGTAGGAGAAGGCAGTAATGTTAGCTCTCCCCAGTTGAGACTCATAACTGTGAATGAATCGGTAATATTCTCCCCATGCAGAGTTTATCTATCATCAGCACTGAAAAGTCTTATCATCCCCGGCAGAGTATAAATATCCCCAGTGAAGTTTGGAAAGTTTCCCCAGCGCAGTCTGAAAAAGTTTCCCTAGTGAAGTTTGGAGAGTCATCCCCAGTGGACTCTTGCAGATTATCCCCAGTAGAGCCTAAAAGGTTATCCCCAGTAAGGTCTCTATTGAAAAAAATCATCCTTAGCGGAGTTCATTCCTTTCACCAACAGGAATTCAATCCCCAACAAGGTTCATTATCACCAACAACGGTAATTCATCCCCAACTGAATTTATCAGCGAAATCCTCTACAGAGCATCTCTTCCCCATAGAATAATCTCCTCATCAGTTTATTCCCCAACAAAGCTATCCTCTCCTGCAGGTTTATTCTTACAAACATCTTCATTCGCCATCCCCAGCGGAAACGGAGAATCCAACTCTTTTCTCCAGCAGCTGTCTGAGATTTAGTTTCCCCAGCTTAAAACATTACATTTTCATACATCATGACACATGCATATACGCATCATGCAACACAATCTCATTTATTTTGAGAACATCATTGCCTGATACATATCATGCATTACATACAACTAACCTTTACCTTTCAGGAAGGATGCGATTAAGTTCTCACAAAATTCAAAGCTATGAAGCTTTTACCTCAGTCGAATTACTGACAAGTTCTTAAAAATCAGTAGAGATGTTTTCTCAGTTGAAATACAGACAAGGTCCTAAATCTCGACAAAGTTCCTCTGTTGAAGTACAAACAGGTTCCTAAATCTCAGCAGAGAAGTTTTCTCAATTGAATTACGGGCGAGTTCTTAAATCTCGACGAAGATGTTTACCCTCCAGTCGAATTACTGACAAGTTCTTAAAACTCACCAGAGATGTTTTCTAAGTTGAAGTACATACAAGGTCCTAAATCTCGACAAAAAGTTCCTCCATTGAATTACAGACGGGTTCCTAAATCTCAGTAGAGAAGTTTTCTCAATTGAATTACGGGTGAGTTCTTAAATCTCGATGAAGATGTTTCCCCTCCAGTCGAATTACTGACAAGTTCTTAAAACTCAACAGAGATGTTTTCTCAGTTGAAGTACAGACAAGTTCCTAAATCTCGACAAAAGTGTTCCTTCGTTGAATTACAGACAGGTTCCTAAATCTCAGCAAAGAAGTTTTCTCAGTTGAATTACGGGCGAGTTCTTAAATCTCGACGAAGATGTTTCCCTCCAGTTGAATTACAGATAAGTTCTTAAAACTCAGCAGAGATGTTCTCTCAGTTGAAGTACATACAAGGTCCTAAATCTCGACAGAGTTTTCCTCCGTTGAATTATAGACAAGTTCCTAAATCTCAGTAGAGAAGTTTTCTCAGTTGAATTACGGGTGAGTTCTTAAATCTCGACGAAGATGTTTCCCCAGTTGAATTACAGACAAGTTCCTAAATCTCAGAGAAGTTTTCTCAGTTGAATTACGGGTGAGTTCTTAAATCTCGACGAAGATGTTTCCCCCCTCAGTTGAATTACGGGAAAGTTCCTAAATCTCGACACCTCAGTTGAATTACGGGCGAGTTCCTTTCCCTAAACAAAGATCATACTTCCCCAGCGGAATCTTCCTCAACAACAGGTATACAAGCTCTCGCTAAGGAATATTTTATGCAATCGACACTCCTTCAGATGGCATCTTTAAGCCCATCCCCTCGTCAGCAATTTCCAAGTGGCATCTGTAAGCCCATTCCCGACATCACAAGACAATTACCACTACATGCGAGTGGAAATTTTTGGGCACTTTAGTGTTCAATCCTCTTCCACCTTCGGATCACGACAGGCACGAAAGCCAGTTTACATCCTCAGGTTTAAGAAGATTGAACAGGGGAAGCTGTTGTACCCCAAAATTTTCCCTCCCATATTTCTCAAAACATTGCAAGAAAGATCTCCAAATTGCTCAAAGTAGTCCAAGGGTTGGCTAGACAAGCTCTCTCCTAAGGCAGTCTACTCAAATTAGGGTTTTGTGTTGCATTAAGATCCTTGAGTCCAAGTGACCCCAAGTGCTCACCAATGTCCTAATATGTTCTCAAGATCATCCATGTCAAATTTCAAGCCTTGCAGAGGAATTTTGCTCAGTCAATTGCTCAAAGGTCCAAAAATCGACTGTGCTAAGGCAAAAGTCAACTGTGACCCAAATACAGTAAAACTTCAATATTTTTTGTCAACATTATAATTTTGAAGGATATTTCATCATTTGATCAAGGGTTGATCATGATTCATCAAGGATTGCTCAAAATTCATCAAGACTCAAAAGTTGCTAAATTAGGTTTTGTAGGAAAAGTCAACTCATCTTTGACCAAGCATAACTTTCTCATACTTTGTGATAAATGACCCATCCAAAGCTCATTTTGAAGAGGTTGCAATTACCTATAATCCATATTCATACCCCAAGATAAAGTTATGCACTCACAAGAAGTCATGAATTTTGACATTATAGGTCATTTTTGAAAGTCAACAAAAACACCTTTTTTGTCAAAGCTTCTAACTTGAGCATGGAATATCAAAATGAGATGACACCAAAATGGTTGATTAGAGGACATCTCAAGATTTCTAAAAAGTCCAAGAACACCTCCAAAGAGTCAAAATGGAAGAAGTTATGCATTGTTGAAGTTGGACATTTTTGCAAAATTGCCAAAAGTCAATTATCCCCAAAACTTTAAATTTTGCCAAATGGGCCCATTCTTTTTCACTTGTTTTGAGTTTACATTATTGCCCACGTGCTCTAGCTTTAGCAATGTGTCCATATCACATTTTTATTAATTATTTTGATTTTTATTTGAATTAATTTGATTTAAATCAAATAAAATCCAAAGCATTGATACCAATGGATTTTTTGATTGTTTCAGGCTTTAATCACAGCTAGCAAACCATTCCCAATTCGTATCAAGGCATAAGGGTACAAAAATATTGAAATCAATATAAAATTGGAAGGTTGTAAAAGAAGATCAAATCAAATATTCAATCATCAATGTAGGAAGATTTGGACAAAGTTTGTTACCCTAATACACTGAGCAATACATAAAGGTCGTGTGCAGACAAGAATCAGGGTTAGAGAGCAATTCTAGAGGCTGAACCAAACTTGCAAAAACAAAGAAAAAGTGTGGGATCGAAATCAAGGTTAGAGGTCGTTTCAGGGCTTGGGAAGTGTCTCAATCATTTGCTGGCCATCTCCAGAAGCTAAACCAATCCAAACCAAGCATTTTCAAGCTTCCTAGAATGCTGTAAGTCCCTCATGGATCCGCCCCATTCTTGATTTCGATTTATATTATTCTTGCATCTATAACAAAAACTAATTGCATATTTGTGGTCACCACATCATTTACAAGATTTTGGCATCATTTGATTTTGTTTATCTGACCTGTAGCAAGATCCACCATTATTAGGGTTTTGTTCTTATTTTTGGGGTTATTTCGCTTCAGGTACAATTAACCCACATGATGGCCATGGTTATGATCAGAAGAGGATGGTCAGTTCAACCATGGCCTTAGAAATCATTTTCATAGCCCGAGGAGGATTTTAGAGTGAAGCTGCACTTTTAGCTGCGGATAAAAATCTGCAGGTAAAATATACAGTTTTAGAGGACAGGGACGAAGACGTGTCGTCCACCCATTTGCCCGTTCAAACGTCCGCGCGCGTTTTTTTTGTTTGCCTGGCCATGAATTTTGTTTTTTTATATTATTAATAATTTGCATTGTATTAACAAAGGAAGCAACTTGGCCTAGTGGTGGCCACATCAGTGTTCAAAGACCAAAAGGCTGGAGGTCAGGGGTTCGATCCCTGCCTCCAGCAAACTGCATTTTCTCATTTGTTTTTAGGAGATCTAGTGCGTATATAAACCTGAGGTGCACCATGGCCATCCTTCATCCATGTGCCAGATGGCCAGATCTGGTGGCCAATCCTTGAGGGCGCACCATAAGCAAGTCAATGCACGTGCATGGAATCCCAAAAGTCAATTGGACCTTCAGCTAATGGGCCACTAGGATTACTTCCTACACACCCAAAATAGGCCCATCTCATCCTTTTTTATATATTTTGTTTATTTTAGTTTATTTATTTATCTTATTTAATTAATTTCTAACCAATGGATTAATTTTTCTTTATTTATAAAAAAAATCACCAAAATACTTTTCTAATTCAGAATTTTATTAATAAACACTAACTAATTAATTAGGTTTTTAATTCTAGGAAACTTTAATTTATTTTTGTAAATAAATAAAATCAATTAGAATTAATTAGGTTTTAACCTAATTTAATTATTTTAAATTCTTTCTTAAAATAACAAAAACTCCAAAAATATGTCATTTAATATTTTTAATTATTTTTCATTAATTAATTTATTTAATAATTAATTTAGTATTTAACTTAGGATTTAATTTCTTTCCTTAAAATAAAAAAAAAACAACAAAAAAAGCATTTTCTTTTAAAAGGGTCAAAACCCTAAATTTCGCATCCGATTTAATTTCGCGTCGCACTTTATTTTCTTTATCCAATTAATGTATCTGCTTATGGTTTGTAATAATAACTAGGACATTTTATTTATTTTACCGCTTTATTTAATTTTCAAAGGGTTGCTTTTGGCGATGTAAATACCCGACGCCTTGTAATAATTAGTTTTAATTTCCGTATTTTAATTCTGCAAATTACAACTGTTAGATGTTTGATAATAGGGTTTGCATGACAAGACTGAATGCTTAATCTTAAAATCAAATTAGATCACCCTTAACATGTGCAAAGATAAAAATAACTGAAAACGACACACTCGCACATGTGCACTCCTAGGGTATACCCTACTTGGTTGCCATGGTACACGGTCATTGAGTATAGGGTATTTTAGAGGTCGCCCTCTTGTCTAAAAGATCATAGTCGCCTCGAAACGGTTGCCTCGGATATTGTTGCCTCAAACAAATGATCTAAGACATTAGGGTTACCGCTAAGGTGTCCTAACATTGCTTTAGTGACCGTATATCCCTCATTCGAATTGACCATAAAACTTCAACGACAGTGCTACCTACTCACTAATAGTGGGATAGCATCGTCTAAAGGAAAATAGCATAAAATGATTCCTTTTTCGAGTAGGTAGATAGTTCTTAGATACTTGCTCATCCAAAAAACAAAACTTTTTCACACTTATACACTTTTTCAAACAAAGTTTTTCAAAACACTTCATTACACTCTTGAGGACAGAAGCAAGAGTTAAATCGAAGTTAAAACAAACTTTTCAAAACCCACAAGCACAAAGAAAACATTTTGAAAATGATGAGCAAGTACCTAAGAGCCCGTAGATAACTACAGATAGAAAGGGTGCTAATACCTTTCCTTTCTATAATCTACCCCCCGTACTCAGAGATAATCTCGAAAAAGGAATTTTTCTGTGATTTTTTCCTTTCCTTGTTGGATAAAATAAAAGTCGGTGGCGACTCTTGCTTACCGCGACATTTTGCGAAAACAAACGCAAAACGCAAAATGCAAACCTGCATTCCAAAAACAGTCAGTTCTTCCCACCGTTTCACAGAACTGGCGACTCTGCTGGGGATATTTTATAAGTGGGGTGTACCTTAGGAATAATTCATCATAATGTTTTCAATTGCTTGATTTGTATGCTTTATCTTTGTGGGTTTGAATCAGAGTTACTATAGATCCTAACCCGGATCTGGGGATACCCTTTAGGTAAGTTGCAATATACTGTGAGGGAACTGTACGGTGTAGACCGATACGGTTGAAGCAGTAGCTACGTTGGTGTGGCACTTTAGTTTGTACTGATATCCCTTATGGTGGAACAAGAAGAATATGGGTCTTCTAAGGGGTCATTAAGCACCAACTGACCTTAAAACCTATAATTGACCAACTTGGCCATAGAGCAGTAGCAGTATGCTACACTCATTGAGACCAAACTCTCGCGATGATTCCGGCCGCAAGAAAAGGTTTCCAAACTGGAATTATGACCGATCGAGGGTGGTCAGTGATATTGAGATCCTCTAGAACCCGGTTACTATTACTAGGACAGGTTTGAACCAACTAAATTGAAAGAGGGTAGTACCTAAACTCCATGCCAGCCTAAAATCTAAGGGCTATCTGTGTGACTTGTTTGCCCTTACCATGTTTGCTATCTGTGAATACTTGTGTTGTGTTACTATCATGACATCATGAATCATGACATTGCACGCATCTTGCATCAGACTAACCTATTTCAAAGATAGAGGGGATTCATCTTTGTTTTGTTTTGTAGGTCATGGCCTCTATGCGTAGAAACACTATTTGCATCAGCTTTGTACAGATTCCTACTCAACTTAGAGACTTGGTTGCAAAGGTTCCGGATACTTCCTCCTTTATCAGAAGACATGGTCACCTCCTTGGTTTGGTCACTTCCAAAATGGAATAGCAGATGTTGAGTGTCTTGTGCCAGTTCTTTGATCCATTGTACCACTGCTTCACCTTCCCGGACTATCAGTTGGTCCTACCTTGGAAGAGTTCTCTGATCTACTTGGTATTTCTATTCTAGAGCAGACGCCATTTACAGGTTGGGAGAAAGCTCTTAGGCTAGAAGATGTTGCTACATCCCTACATCTGACAAAGGCTGAAGTAATGTCTAACTGGGAGACCCCGAGTGGGACAAAAGGCTTCTTGGCTAAGTTCTTGGTTGATCAGGCTAATCAGTTTTGGGACAGTTTAGACTTTCAAGCCTTCGAAGACTTCCTGGCTCTTCTCATATATGGTTTGGTGTTGTTCCCTGATTCAGATTATTTTGTCGACGTGAACGCAGTGAAGATTTTCATGTCCCATAATCCGGTGCCCACTCTCTTAGGTGACATTCTGCATGCTCTTTATGCCCGTACTGCTCGGAAACGGGGAACCCTTATGTGTTGTGCACCATTGCTGGCGAGGTGGTTTATTTCTCACCTCCCCAAAGCTGTTTTGAAGAACAAGGAAGGAATGGGTTGGGCCTACAGAATTATGTCCTTGGCTCACACAGACATCATCTGGAGCATTAAAGACATGGAAGAAGTAGCTGTTATCGATGGTGCGTAGAATACCCTAATGTTCCTTTACTTGGAATTAGGGGAGGGATCACCTATAATCCTTGTCTGGCCTTGCGACAGTTTAGGCGAGCTAGAAAGGACGGTCCTCATGAGTTGCTGGTTCCGAGCATTGTCTTTAACTTCCAAGGGGATAATGAGGAGCATCGACGCAAGTTCATACGAGCTTGGAATAGGTTGCACAGGTATGATCCACACGAGTTAGGGATGAATACCTCTCTTCCGATGGAACCATATCTCCGATGGGTTCGAATCCGTGCCCAAAAGCTGGGAATGCCGTACGAAGCTGTCTTATCGGTAATTATTGAGAATGCTGATGAAGAAGGGGTTCCTCCTACTTTACTACATCCATACATGCCAACTGACATCAGGGCATTAAAGAGGTCGTGGATCCAGTTGAGAGAAGAGCTGGATACTTACAGAGAAAAGTATCACGAGCAGGAGCGGAAGATTCTAAAGCTTACAAGGCAGATGGAGAATGAGAAGGTCCTCAATGATTATGTCAGCACCAACGGAAAACGACCATGGGAGCGCTGATGTCTTTTGTTATTTCTAGTTTTGATTTAGTTTTCAGTTTTTCCCTTTGTAACGCCTTAAAGGCATTTGTCAAACAATGTTTCAAGTTTTTAATCTAATAAAAGTGTTTTTCCTTTTGGTTTACGAATTTGAATCCCTAGAGTCTTTGAAATCATATTATATGCGTTCCATTCCCATGCACTTCATAACAGGTACCTTTACAGGTCGCTTATCTTCTTCGCTGTTTATTTTAGCATCATGTCTGCTGAAACATCAACTGATCAAGCTATCAAGGCTCTACAAGCTCAAAACGCTCAGTTCCAGGAAATGTTCATGAATTTGACCAAGGGTCAGCTAGATCTGAAGACTCTTATCTTAAAGGATAAGAAAAAGAAGAAGAAGAAGACGGTCCTTCTGAACATGGGTCGCAGATTTGGGAACAATTTGTGAGATGTTAATTTATCTCACTCATCTGGAGGGGGAGAAAACCAAGAAGAAAGGAGGGCTCCTAGCCCTGTGGTATCTGACAACGAGACTGACTTTGACGAAGACCAGTATCCTCCGGCTGAGGATAGGTATAAACAGCTTGAAGACCGGTTAAGTGCGATGGAGATCCAGAAGGTACCTGGATTAGACTTTGGTGATTTGGGTTTGTCATCTGGGGTGGTGATTCCCCACAAGTTTAAAGCACCGATCTTTGCTACATACGACGGGGTCTCCTGCCCAAAGCTACACCTCTGTTCGTATGTTAGAAAGATCTAGCCATACACTGCTGATAAGAACCTCTGGATCCACTTCTTTCAAGATAGTCTCTCAGGGACTCAACTTGAATGGTTTTACCAGCTGGAAGGAGCTAGTATTCGTAATTGGGAAGACCTTGCTGCTGCTTTTTACAAGCAGTACCAATACAATGTCGACCTCTCTCCCACGCGTACCCAACTTCAGGGTATGTCTATGGGTGCGAGTGAAGGTTTCAAAGACTACACTCATAAATGGAGGGACTTTGCTGGAAGAGTACAACCCCCGCTGGCTGACAAGGAGTTAGTGGATATGTTTCTGGGGACCTTGTCTGGTCCGTATTTCAACCATCTGATTGGAAGTTCATCGTTCGGGTTTACTGAGTTGATTATGACCGGGGAAAGAGTTGAGGTCGGTATCAAGAGCGGTAAGATACAGAAGGGTGCTTCATCAAGCACCGAAAAGAAGCCTTTTAAGAAGGAATCTAGTGTTGTTTACAGTTCAAAGAGCCATAATAGACCTGAGCGCCGCCAAGCAGTCAATGCGGTTGTTATATCAAGACCTGTTGTTGCCTCGCAACGCAACAATCAGCCAAGAGCCGAGAGGCCACGAAAACAATTCACTCAGCTCCATATGACCCTGTCTCAGATTTTTCCGCAGTTGTTAAAGACCAACTTGGTGATTCCGAAGGAAGCCCCAAAGAATCCCAATACAACATCACCGCTGTACAATCTGAACGCCCGCTGTGCTTTTCACTCTGATAGCTCGGGGCATGATACAAATGGTTGTTGGGTCTTGAAGAATAAATTACAGGATTTAATTGATGCTAAGGAGATTGAGTTCGAAGCGCCCGAAAAGTCTAATGTTATGACTGCTCCGATGCCCAAGCATGGAGTGAATGCTGTAGATGAAGACTCATTTGTAGTTTCTGTGAAAGACATTGCTACTCCATTAATGACTGTGAAGAAGAACCTTCTATTAGCCGGTTTATTTCCGGGCTGTGGCGAAGGTTGCCGTCTGTGTTCCGTCCTACCTACCGGTTGCCATCTTTTGAAGTCAGGTGTCCAACGCCTGATGGATAATAAAGAAATTATGTTTGAGAAGACTGTTGTTCCTTTGGTTCCTGTTGAAGACATTTCTATAATCACCATTTTTGAAAATTCTTCCAAGGCTTCCTCGAGAAAGCCTGTTAGAATTACACCTGTTCTGAGAATCGCTCCCTTGATCATTACTGTTCTTGGACCTAACCCCTATACGTCAGATAAGGTTGTCCCGTGGCACTATGGGGTTGACGTGTATTATCACGGAGTTAAACAAGATTTGAAGGATGAAGAGGCTGATGCTGACGTCAACAATATTGTTGGATCTAGTAAAGTCACCCGCAGCAGAAGACTTTTCTCCCTTGAGATCTCTCCAAAAATTGTTCGGAAGCCTGTTGTTATTACACCGGCCAGTACATCTGCTACTGTCCCTGCTCAAGTTCCAATTCTACCCCTGTCACCGAGTCAGCTGACACTCGGGGAAAAGGGACCACCAGTGAGCCTGCCCAGACGGAGGCACCGAAGAAAATTACTGTTGAGGCCTCTAGACAGGAGATAGAGGAAATTCTAAAGATCATCAAGAAAAGCGACTACAATGTAGTCGAACAGCTGGGGCAAACCCTGTCGAAGATCTTTATGTTGTCCTTATTATTGTGTTCAGAGGCCCATGCTAAGGCTCTGATTGCTTTCCTGAAGACTGTGCATGTGCCGCAGGAGACACCAATTGATCAGTTTAAAGAGTGCGTGGATAGTCTGACAGCAGATAATGGGTTGGGTTTCTTCGATGCAGACTTGATTTCTAAGGGGAAGAATCACAATGATGCCTTGCATGTCTCCATCGAGTGCAGGGGCACTACTCTAGCTCATGTATTGGTGGATACTAGGTCCTTGTTGAACGTTCTGCCTAAGAAAGCTTTAGACCGGTTGGACTGTAAAGGGTTGGAGCTGAAGCCAAGTAACATTATAGTTAGGGCCTTTGACGGCTCCAAGAGAATGGTACATGGAGAAGTGGATATTCCAATCAGATGGTTCTCATGGAGAAGTGGATATTCCAATCAGAAAGGTTGGTTCTCAGATTTTCGCGTCTACATTCTATGTGATGGGCATTCGGCCATCTTATTCTTGTTTGCTGGGTCGCCCGTGGATCCACAAAGCTGGGGCAGTGACCTCTACGCTTCACCAGATGCTGAAATTCCCAGTGAAGGGGAAAATTGTTACGGTACGAGGAGAAGAGGAGTACATGGTGAGCCACCTCAACTCTTTCCGGTATGTGGAGATGGATGGGGAGTTCATTAAGACCCCATTTCAACATTTTGAGGAAGTCCCCCAGACGCTGGCATCAACTGAAACTGTCACTGAAGATCCTCCAATGAAGATGGCTTCCCTCAAGGATGCTCGGGCTGTTATTGAGAAAGGTGGGTGTGCGAATTGGGGCCAACTCCCTGACTTTGCACATAAGACTAACAAGTTTGGTTTGGGTTTTACTGTAGAAGCTCAAAGGGCTGTTCGGTGTGCGCGAATCGGAGGACCTCCCCTGTTTATCAGCAATTCCGGAGTAAATGCCATTGAAGACGATGTTGAAGAATCTGAGTTTGACTGTTGGATCTATCCGACTACTGATGGCGGACTAAGCAATTGGATGGTATAGGACTTCGTCCCAATTTCTTTTATTACCCAGTAATGAGACTTTTGTTTTGAATTTGTAACAGACAATTTTTAAACTTTACGGCCTGATGCCTTACCCGAGACACCGTGATTTTGTTTGTGAGGGCTTTATGTGTGTCATTTTCATATATCATTAATAAAAGCATTGGACGTTTCTTGCATTTCAAATTTTGCGCTCCTTGTTTGTCCTTTTTATCTTGAAAAACAACTATTTACACACACTCACATATACAGGTCTACATCCACTCTGGATTCTACTGATAATGACTCTGCTACTGTCGGTTATGACTTCGAAAGTCCGATCAACTTAGCCGAAGACGAAGGTGAAGATGATTGCGAAGTGCCTGGTGAACTTGCTAGACTGTTACTTCAGGAAGAAAGGGCCATACAACCGCATGAAGAGCCAGTGGAAATAGTGAATCTGGGTACAGAGATAGACAAGAAAGAGGTCAAGATCGGTGCAAATCTGGAGTCTAGTGTTAAGCAACGGCTAATTCAGATGCTGCGTGACTATGTTGAGATCTTTGCCTGGTCTTATGAAGATATGCCTGGGTTGTATACCGATATTATGGTTCACCGATTGCCTACCAAGGAAGAGTGTCCTCCAGTAAAATAGAAAGTTCGCCGAATGCGCCCAGAGATATCCGAGAAAATCAAGGCCGAAGTTATGAAACAGTTTGATGCCGATTTTCTAGCAGTTACTTCTTACCTGCAGTGGGTGGCCAACGTGGTTCAAGTGCCGAAGAAGGATGGTAAAGTTAGAATGTGTGTCGAATATAGGGATCTGAATAGGGCGAGCCCCAAGGATGATTTCCCTCTACCTCATATCGACGTTCTGGTTGACAACACTACACAGCATAAGGTATTCTCCTTTATGGATGGTTTCTCCGGTTATAATCAGATTAAAATGGCTCCCGAAGATATGGAGAAGACAACCTTTGTTATTCAATGGGGTACCTTTTGCTACAAGGTCATGCCTTTCGGATTGAAGAATGACGGGGCAACGTATCAGTGCACCATGGTCGCTTTGTTCCACAACATGATCCATCATGAGATTGAGGTATACGTCGATGATATGATTGCGAGGTCCTAGACTGAGGAAGAACATATTCACCATCTTCAGAAGCTATTTGACAGGTTGAAGTTGTACAGGATGAGGTTAAACCCGAACAAGTGCACCTTTGAGGTGAGATCTGGTAAGCTGTTGGGTTTCGTCGTTAGTGATAAAGGTATTCAAGTGGACCCTGAAAAGGTGAAGGCTATACAGGAAATGCCAGCTCCCTGAACTGAAAAAGAAGTCAGAGGCTTTCTGGGGCGTCTGGACTACATTTCCCGGTTCATGTCGCACCTGACTGCTACTTGTGAGCCAATCTTCAAGTTACTGAAGAAAGATCAAGTGGTAAGATGGAACGATGAATGTCAGGCCGCTTTCGAAAGGATCAAAGAATATCTCAAAGAGCCACCCATTCTGATGTCGCCAATTGAAGGGAGACCTTTGATCTTATACTTGACAGTACTCGACAATTCGATGGGGTGTGTGATGGGGCAGTATGACGAGTCTGGTAGAAAAGAGCATGCTATTTATTACCTTAGCAAAAAGTTTACTGACTGCGAGACCCGATACTCGTTGCTTGAGAAAACTTGCTGCGCTTTGGCATGGGCTGCTCGCCGGCTGAGACAGTATATGCTGACTCACACTACCCTATTGATATCAAAGATGGATCCAATCAAGTATATCTTCGAAAAGCCTGCCTTGTCTGGAAGAATAGCAAGATGGCAGATGATCTTGACTGAGTATGACATCTAATACACGACTCAAAAAGCAATCAAGGGAAGTGTGTTGGCAGCTCATCTGACACATCAGGCAGTGGACGATTACCAGTCTATGAACTTTGAATTCTCGGATGAGAACATCATGTTGGTAACTGACTGTGAAACACCTGGACCGGATGAAGGACCTGAGGAAGGATCCCGATGGTCTATGTACTTTGATGGAGCTTCAAATGCTTTGGGTAATGGAATTAGCACCGTGATCATATCTCCTAAGGGCTCTCATACTCCGTTCACCGCCCGACTATGTTTCAACTGCACGAACAACATGGCGGAGTATGAAGCATGCATTATGGGTCTTCGAGCAGCTATTGACCTAAGGATTACGTTCTTAAGTGTATTCGGAGATTCCGCTCTCGTGATCATCCAGATCAAAGGCGAGTGGGATACAAAACACCCTAATCTTATTCCTTACAAGGAGTATGTATTTACGTTGCTTCCATACTTCGAGGAGATAACCTTTGAACACTTCCCTAGAGAGGAGAATCAGTTGGCGGACGCGCTAGCTACGATGTCTTCTAAGTTCAAGGTCAAATGGGACAATGAAGCTCCCCAGATTACCATAGAGAGGTTGGACGAACCCGCACATTGTTGTGACCTTGAGACTGAAGAGGTAACAGATAAACCCTGGTTTCACGAGGTAAAGAGGTATCTTGAAACTCAGAAGTACCCCGAGGGTGCATCTGTTAATGATAAGAAGTTTCTGAGGAGGTTCGCGGTAAAGTTCTTCATCAGTAGAAATATCATTCTTTACAAACGTAACCATGACTCAACCTTGCTGCGTTGTGTAGATAAGAACGAAGCAGAAAGGATTATGGTAGAGTTACATGAAGGTACTTTCGGAACTCATTCCAGTGGACACACCATGGCAAAGAAAATCCTACGGGCAGGATATTATTGGTCTACAATGGAAGCCGACTGTTATCAGCATTCTCGGACCTGTCATAAGTGCCAAGTCTATGCTGATAAGGTGCACATACCTCCAGTTCCTCTGAACGTCTTGACAGCTCCATGGCCTTTTGCAATGTGGGGCATCGACATGATCGGCGAGATCATACCTACTGTGTCCAACGGGCATCGTTTCATCCTGGTAGCTATTGATTACTTTACGAAGTGGGTTGAAGCAGCTTCCTTTGCTAATGTAACCAAAAACATCGTGGCACGATTTATTCGGCACAACCTAATCTGTCGGTACGGTGTACCAGAGAGAATCATTACTGACAATGGTACAAATCTCAATAATAAGATGATCACTGAGCTCTGCAAACAGTTCAAGATACAGCATCACAACTCTTCTCCTTACCGGCCGAAGATGAATGGGGCTGTAGAAGCGGCTAATAAAAACATCAAGAAGATTATGCAGAAGATGACAGTGACGTACAAAGATTGGCACGAGATGTTACCGTTTGCTCTTCATGGGTACCGTACCTCAGCACAGACGTCAACAGAGGCAACACCCTATTCCTTGGTTTATGGCATGAAGGCTGTTTTGCCCATTGAAGTTCAGATACCCTCTCTTCGGATTATGAAGGATGCAGGTTTGAGCGAAGATGACTGGATTCAGACCCGGCTTGATCAGCTGAACTTAATCGACGAAAAGAGACTTACTGTTATTTGTCATGGTTAGACGTATCAAAAACGGATGATCAAGGCATTTAACAAGAAAGTCAGACGACAAGAGTATCAAGTTCGGGACCTGGTTATCAAGCGCATCATACTGCCACAAGGTGATCCCAGGGGCAAATGGACCCCTACTTACGAAGGGCCATTTGTGGTTAAGAACATTTTCTCAGGAGGAGCTATGATTCTAACCACCATGGATGGTAACGACCTTCCTCACCCCGTCAATGCAGACATAGTGAAAAGATACTATGCATAATCAAAGACCCGCTCGGTTGACTGGCCTAGACAAAAATAAGGACTTCCCGGCAAACCAAAAGGGTTCGGGCAAAAATAAGGGATGAAAATTTAAAAAAAATTGTACACCCGGTAAGTCGAAAACCTGAAAAGGCAGCTTGGGCAAAAAAGGGTATCCCGGTGGACTGAAAACCCGAAAGGGAGGTCCAGGCAAAAATTAGGGATCAAAGCGTAACACTATGTCTCATTGGATCACCTTGCAACCAAACTTCAGTATCAACTATCAAGGTCGGACGACACTAATCAATATGGTCTACCTTCAACCAAGTAGCAAAGTGATGAGATGCTCGAGGACATAAAGGCAATAGCAGAGTTGGAACCCAGTGGGATTATTCACATAGCTATTTTTCTTTATCATAAATTGTATAAATTCTATTTGTTCGGCGACGTTCTCTTACTAGGACGTCAGCCTCTTGTACAAAAACGCCTATTTCTAGGCCAAACTTCAAAATCAATACAAGTCATTTTCACGAATAAATTTCAAATTGTTTTCCTTTTTCTGTTTTATTTTGCAAAGAACGTCCAATGTTACTTTTTGATATATGCATTTGACATTGATTGCTGCTCATAAAAATTTACATGCGAAACAAAAGACGATTACTCGTAATATCAGAAACAGGGGTAATAAGAATTGTCCAAACTGTACAGTTGCTTTGTCCACCAGGTACAAGGTAAATTCAGCTGAAGAATATGACTGAAATACTTTCACTCCCCACAGAGTAAGAGAAGGCAGTAATGTTAGCTCTCCCCAACTGAGACTCACAACTTTGAATGAATCGATATATTCTCCCCAATCAGAGTTTATCTATCATCAGCACTGAAAAGTCTTATCATCCCCAGCAGAGTATAAATATCCCCAGTGAAGTTTGGAAAGTTTCCCCAGCGCAGTCTAAAAAAGTTTCCCTAGTGATGTTTGGATAGTCATCCCCAGTTGACTCTGGCAGATTGTCCCCAGTAGAGCCTAAAAGGTTATCCCCAGTAAGGTCGCTATTGAAAAAAATCATCCCCATCAGAGTTCATTCCTTTCACCAACACGAATTCAATCCCCAACAAGGTTCATTATCACCAGCAACAGTAATTCATCCCCAGATGAATTTATCAGCGAAATCCTCTACAGAGCATCTCTTCCCCACAGAATAATCTCCTCAACAGTTTATTCCTCAACAAAGTTATCCTCTCCTGCAGGTTTATTCTCACAAACATCTTCATTCGCTATCCTCGGCGAAAACGGAGAATCCAACTCTTTTCTCCAGCAGTTGTCCGGGATTTAGTTTCTCCAGCTAAAAACATTACATTTTCATACATCATGACACATGCATATACACATCATGCAACACAATCTCATTTATTTTGAGAACATCATTGCCTGATACATATCATGCATTACATACAACTAACCTTTACCTTTCAGGAAGGATGCGGTTAAGTTCTCACAAAATTCAAAGCTATGAAGCTTTTACCTTAGTCGAATTACTGACAAGTTCTTAAAACTCAGCAAAGATGTTTTCTCAGTTGAAGTACAGACAAGGTCCTAAATCTTGACAAAGTTCCTCCGTCGAAGTACAGACAAGTTCCTAAATCTCAGCAGATAAGTTTTCTCAGTTGAATTACGGGCGAGTTCTTAAATCTCGATGAAGATGTTTCCCCTCCAGTCAAATTACTAACAAGTTCTTAAAACTCAGCAGAGATGTTTTCTTAATTTAAGTACAGACAAGGTCCTAAATCTCGACAAAAAGTTCCTCCATTGAATTACAGACGGGTTCCTAAATCTCAGCAGATAAGTTTTCTCAGTTGAATTACAGGCGAGTACTTAAATATCTACGAAGATGTTTCCCCTCCAGTCGAATTACTGACAAGTTCTTAAAACTCAGCAGAGATGTTTTCTCAGTTGAAGTACAGACAAGTTCCTAAATCTCGACAAAAGTGTTCCTTCGTTGAATTACAGACAAGTTCCTAAATCTCAGCAGAGAAGTTTTCTCAGTTGAATTACGTGCAAGTTCTTAAATCTCGACGAAGATGTTTCCCTCCAGTTGAATTACGTACAACTTCTTAAAACTCAGCAGAGATGTTCTCAGTTGAAGTACATACAAGGTCCTAAATCTTGACAGAGTTTTCCTCTGTTGAATTACAGACAAGTTCCTAAATCTTAGCAAAGAAGTTTTTTCAGTTGAATTACGGGCGAGTTCTTAAATCTCGACGAAGATGTTTCCCCAGTTGAATTACAGACAAGTTCCTAAATCTCAGTAGAGAAGTTTTCTTAGTTGAATTACGGGCGAGTTCTTAAATCTCGACGAAGATGTTTCCCCCATCAGTTGAATTACGGGAAAGTTCCTAAATCTCGACACTCCTTCAGATGAAATCTTTAAGCCCATCCCCTCGTCAGCAATTTCCAAATGGAATCTGTAAGCCCATTCCCGACATCACAATACAATTACCACTTCATGCGAGTGCAAATTTCTGGGCACTCTAGTGTTCAATCCTCTTCCACCTTCGAATCACGAAAGGCACGAAAGCCAATATACATCCTCAGGTTTAAGAAGATTGAATAGGGGCAGTTGTTGTACCCCAAAATTTTCCCTCCCATATTTCTCAAAACATTGCAAGAAAGATCTCCAAATTGCTCAAAGTAGTCCAAGGGTTGGCCAAACAAGCTCTCTCCTAAGTCACTCTACTCAAATTAGGGTTTTGTGTTGCATTAAGATCCTTGAGTCCAAGTGACCCCAAGTGCTCACCAATGTCCTAATATGTTCTCAAGATCATCCATGTCAAATTTCAAGCCTTGCAGAGGAATTTTGCTCAGTCAATTGCTCAAAGGTCCAAAAATCGACTATGTTAGGGCAAAAGTCAACTGTGACCCAAATACAGGTAAAATTCAAGATTTTTTGTCAACATTATCATTTTGAGAGACATTTAATCATTTTATCAAGGGTTAATCATGATTCATCAAGGATTGCTCAAAATTCATCAAGACTCAAAAGTTGCTAAATTAGGGTTTTGTAGTAAAAGTCAACTGAACTTTGACCAATCATAACTTTCTCATACTTTGTGAGAAATGACCCATCCAAATATAATTTTGAATAGGGTGCAATTCCTTACAATCCATCTTCATACCCCAAGATAAAATTATTCACTCACAAGAAGTCATGAATTTTGACATTATAGGTCATTTTTGAAAGTCAACAAAAACACCTTTTTTGTCAAAGCTTCTAACTTGAGCATGGAATATCAAAATGAGATGATAACAAAAGGGTTAATTATAGGACATCTTAAGCTTTCTAAAAAGTCCAAGAACACCTCCAAAGAGTCAAATTTGAAGAAGTTATTCATTGTTGAAGTTGGACATTTTTGCAAAATTGCCAAAAGTCAACTATCTCCAAAACATCAAATTTTGCCAAATGGGCCCATTCTTTGTCACTTGTTTTGAGTTTGCATTATTTCCCACGTTCTCTAGCTTTAGCCATGTGTATATATCACATTTTTATTAATTATTTTGATTTTTATTTGAATTAATTTGATTTAAATCAATTAAAATCAAATAAAATCCAAAGTATTGATACCGATGGATTTTTTTACTGTTTCAGGCTTTAATCACAGCTAGCAAACCATCCCCAATTCGTATCAAGGCATAAGGGTACAAAAATATTGAAATCAAGCCAAAATTGGAAGGTTGTAAAATAAGATTAAATCAAATATTCAATCATCAATGTAGGAAGATTTGGACAAAGTTTGTTACCCTAATACACTGAGCAATACATAAAGGTCGTGTGCAGACAAGAATCCGGGTTAGAGAGCAATTCTAGAGGCAGAACCAAACTTGCAAAAACAAAGAAAAAGTGTGGGATCTAAATCAAGGTTAGAGGTCGTTTCAGGGCTTGGGAAGTGTCTCAATCGTTTGTTGGTCATCTCTAGAAGCTAAACCAATCCAAACCACACGTTTTCAAGCTTCCTAGAGCGTTGTAAGTCCCTCACGGATCCGCCCCATTATTGATTTTGATTTGTATTATTCTTGCATATTTAACAAAAACTAATTGCATATTTGTGATCACCACATCATTTACAAGATTTTGGCATCATTTGATTTTATTTATCTGACATGTAGCAAGATCCACCATTATTAGGGTTTTGTTCTTGTTTTTGGGGTTTTTTCGCTTCAGGTACAATTAGCCCACATGATGGCCATGGTTATGATCAGAAGAGGATGACGAGTTCAACCATGGCCTTAGAAATAATTTTCATAGCATGAAGAGGATTTTAGAGTGAAGCTGCGGATAAAAATCCGCAGGTAAAAGTTACATTTTTAGAGGACAGGGGCGAAGACGTGTCGTCCACCTATTTTCTCATTCAAACGTCCGCGCATGTTTTTTTTGTTTTCCTGGCCGTGAATTTTGTTTTTTTATATTATTAATAATTTGCATTGTATTAACAAAGGAAGCAACTTGGCCTAGTGGTGGCCACATTAGCGTTCAAAGACCAAAAGGCTGGAGGTCAGGGGTTCGATCCCTGCCTCCAGCAAACTGCATTTTCTCATTTGTTTTCAGGAGATCTAGTGCGTATACAAGCCTGAGGTGCACCATGGTCATCCTTCATCCATGTGCCAGATGGCCAGATTTGGTGGCCAATCCTTGAGGGCGCACCATAAGAAAGTCAATGCACGTGCATGGAATCCCAAAAGTCAATTGGACCTTCAGCTAATGGGCCAACATAATTACTTCCTACACACCCAAAACAGGCCCATCTCATCCTTTTTTATATATTTTGTTTATTTTAGTTTATTTATTTATCTTATTTAATTAATTTCTAACCAATGGATTAATTTTTCTTTATTTATCAACAAAATCACCAAAATAATTTTTTTAATTCAGAATTTTATTAATAAACACTAACTAATTAATTAGGTTTTTAATTCTAGGAAACTTTAATTTATTTTTGTAAATAAATAAAATCAATTAGAGTTAATTAGGTTTTAACCTAATTTAATTATTTTAAGTTCTTTCTTAAAATAACAAAAACTCCAAAAATATGTCATATAATATTTTAAATTATTTTTCATTAATTAATTTATTTAATAATTAATTTAGTATTTAACTTAGGATTTAATTTCTTTCCTTAAAATAAAAAATAAAAAACAAAAAAAGCATTTTCTTTTAAAAGGGTCAAAACCCTAAATTTCGCATCCGATTTAATTTCGCGTCGCGCTTTATTTTCTTTATCCAATTAATGTATCTGCTTATGGTTTTTAATAATAACTAGGACATTTTATTTATTTTACCGCTTTATTTAATTTTCAAAGGGTTGCTTTTGGCGATGTAAATACCCGACGCCTTGTAATAATTAGTTTTAATTTTCGTATTTTAATTCTGCAAATTACAACTGTTAGATGTTTGATAATAGGGTTTGCATGACAAGACTGAATGCTTAATCTTAAAATCAAATTAGATCACCCTTAACATGTGAAAAGATAAAAATAACTGAAAACGACACACTCGTACATGCGCACTCCTAGGGTATACCCTACTTGGTTGCCTTTGTACACGGTCATTGAGTATAGGGTATTTTAGAGGTCTCCCTCTTGTCTAAAAGATCATAGTCGCCTCGAAACGGTTGCCTCGGATATTGTTGCCTCAAACAAATGATCTAAGACATTAGGGTTAGCGCTAAGGTGTCCTAACATTGCTTTAGTGACCGTATGTCCCTCATTCGAATTGACCCTAAAACTCCAACGACAGTGCTACCTACTCACTAATAGTGGGATAACATCGTCTAAAGGAAAATAGCATAGAACAATTCCTTTTTCGAGTAGGTAGATAGTTCTTAGATACTTGCTCATCCAAAAAACAAAACTTTTTCACACTTATACACTTTTTCAAACAAAGTTTTTCAAAACACTTCATTACACTCTTGAGGACAGAAGCAAGAGTTAAATCGAAGTTAAAACAAACTTTTCAAAACCCACAAGCACAAAGAAAACATTTTAAAAATTATGAGCAAGTACCTAAGAGCCCGTAGATAACTACAGATAGAAAGGGTGCTAATACCTTCCCTTTCTATAATCTACCCCCCGTACTCAGAGATAATCTCGAAAAAGGAATTTTTCTGTGCTTTTTTGCTTTCCTTGTTGGATAAAATAAAAGTCGGTGGCGACTCTTGATTACCGTGACATTTTGTGAAAACAAATGCAAAACGCAAACCAGCTGTGATACAGTGGGAGAACTGACTTAAGGTTTTGCGTTTGTGTTCGCAAATGTTTCGATTTAGCAAGAGTCGCCACTAAATTTTTATTTTATCCAAAGGAAAGGTCAAAAAGCACAGGAAAGACCTTTGAGATTTTTTCTTGGGTTCGGGGGGTAGATTATGAAAAGGGAAGGTGCTAGAACCCTTTTCATCCATGGTTATCCATGGGCTCTTAATTACTTTGTTTAGATCACTTGCTTTGCTTTTCAATTGTTTGAAATGGTGCTTTGTGTGTGTGGTTTTGAAAATGTTTTGAAAAGAGGCCATCGTTGTGACAACCTTTTTAATTATTCTTGTTTGAATGTATACAAAAGTGTATTGTCTTTTGAAAAGATGTTTCAATGCTTGAAAGTTTGAAAGTTTGAAAGTTTGTTTTTTGGGAAAGGTTTTGAAATTGTGTTGTGAGGTGTGTTTGAAAATAGCAAGGATATTTTTGCAAGTTTTGATCAAGTAACTAAGAGTTGTCTACCCTATCTACTCAAAGATCTTTCCTACACATTTTTAACCCTTTTGACAATGTTGTTTTACCATTGCATTTGGTAAACAACCTTGTACTTGGATGTTAAACGGGACAGGCGCGGGTCATCGTATTGACCATGATAGCAATTGTGTCAAGCATCTTTAGCAATTTTTTTGAGGGACTAGATCATTTTTGTATAGGCAACCAAGATAGCGTTATCGAGGGACTATGATCTTTTGTTTTGTTTTTGTTTTGCCAAGATACTCAACATGCATAACATGTCCATTTTCAAGGCAACAAGTGGATGAAACCCTAGGGGTGCATGTGTGCATTGTGTTGTCAATTTACATGCTTTTAGGTCTTTGTATTAGTCAAGCTATTTGTTTTGCAAGAAATTAAAACCCTAATATTTACTATTACATCCAAATTGAATTCTTTGCATTAAATAATAAATAAACAATATTTAAACAAACAAATTAAGTATAAATATGCAAAATATTATAAGTATGCAAAGAGAATGTTTTTGTTTATTTTTATGTATGTGAAAACATAATATTTAATGTATTAAAAAAAATAGAAATAAAAAGTTATTTTTGTTAAGGGAAAAACCCTAAATTTGTTTTAAGAAAGTATACTTATTAATATTATCTATTTATGTACAATAAAAAATAAAAATATATACAAGTGTCAAGAACTAAAAATGTACTAGAAAAATATTATTTTTAATAAGGGTGGAAACCCTAGCTTTTTGTTTTAAGATATAATATAAATTATATTAATTATTTTGTGTACAAGAAAATAAATATAAATATATACAAATATTTATAAAATAATAATATATGGGAAAATATTATTTGAATATATAAATACTAAAAAAAATAATATAATATTTCTATGTATTATTTACAAGTTTTTTATTAAAGAAAATAAAAGTATATATTAATTAATAATTATTTTCATGTTAGAAAAATAAAATAAAATATAAAAATAAATGTGAAAATTTATAAAAATATTTTTGATAAGTTTTTATGTTTAGAAAAAATAGAATAAAATCATAAATGAAAAATCAAATAAAAAAATACAAAATATAAAGAAATGGGCTAGGGGGTGCAGTCAGCAAACTGGAGGTGCAAAAAGCAAGCCAAGTCAAGGCCCAGCCCACTGAACTTCATCTTCAACCTTTGTTTAAAACAAAACATGCGCGCCTGTACAAAACCTGGAAAACCTGCATACGTGCTCTAATGCAAAAACTCATAACACCAAAGTTGTAGCATTTTTCAAGACGATTTCAACCATATAAAGAACTTAATCTAACTCTCAAAGACCAGAGAGAATTTCTCTGGCCCTACTTTCTAACCTAACTTTTTCAGGAAGTTCATGAATCAAATTCTCTTAACACGTTTAACTTAAATGAAATCTAAGCATATGTACAGCTTCAGGGCTATGAGTACTACATTTTTTATTCACAAACCTAAGCCTAATGATTCCTAAATAGAGAGATAGAAAGTTTCCAAATACCTGTTTCAGATGAACTCGTGTATGGCAATGTGGAACTTTTCAGTGAGGCCTGAGGTGCTTGGGAGCTTGCCTGAACTTCCTCTGACCTTCCCTAATGCCTAGTTTGCTTTGGACTTGCTTGAGCAAGCCTGTAGAACTCAACCTGCACAAGCTGAAAACAGAAATGGTGAAGCTTGCAAATGGAGTTACAGTCACTGTCCAATGGTTGTAATATGTTGGATAGGTTATATGGAATGTGTTTAAACAAGTTTGGGGCAAAACGCACGAGTGGTTTGTGAGATGGAAGTGAAAATGCAGGGAGTGCCCTGTTTTGCAAGTTTTTGGTGTTTTTATGTTCAAGAGTGTTTGAGGGATGGAGGGCTCATGTTTCTGGATCAAGGCAATTTCAAAAACTTGTCTCCAATGCTTGCAAGAGATGGTTATAACAGATATGCAAGTTATGTGATTTTGGCAAGTTTCTTGGTTATGAAGCAAAAAATGAGAAGTGACCAAGAGCAGGCCTGTACAGGCTAGTCTAACCCTGCATACATTGTGTGAGCTTGGCCCTCAATTTTTTGGATTTGGTTTGCTGTACAAGATTTGGTTCAAGGCTCAAGAATGCAATTTGACATAAAGCAAATTTGACAAAAATGACAATGTTGCCTTTTTGCTGTTTTTGGATTAATCTCTTGTGTAATCCTCTAATGATCAGAAAAAAGCTTCAAACCATTGGATTCGCATTTAATTATTGAGTATGGAAGGGTTTAGGGTCCTGTAATCAAGTACAAATAATGCTGGATGGAAGTTGCAACTTGTAGCAACATGAATCATGCCATGGATCAAAGTGAGTTTTTGCCAAATTCAAACCTTCGATTCTCCCTAACCAAAAACGATTTTGGAGAGTTCTTGGACATTTTGGAAATCTTGCAACATTCTATACAATCCATATTTGAAATGAATTTTGAAATTCCAAGTGGAACTATGTGAAAAATGGCCATGAAGATAGGTCAAAATCCTGCCTAAACTAGGGCAAAATTTCACCAAGTTAAAAGTTTCATGGACCCTTGTTCAAAACATCATAACTTGAGATCCAAGCTTATTTTGGGAAAACTTTGTGAATAAAAGTTGTATATTTTGTGGAGTACTACAACTTTAATGTTGGAGGTTTTGTTTGAATCTAATTGTATCATGGTGAAAATGTTGGGAAAAGTTGGGGAAAATTAAGAAAATTTCATAACTTAGAAAAATTCTAAGTTATGAAATTTTTCCATCTTAAACCCTAATTTGCAAAATTAGGTTTCTTGATGAACAAGTTTCATGTTTTGACTCATTTTGATGAAAAATGACCCTTGGCACTTGATTTTGACCAAAAAGTTAAAGTTTGACTTTTCAGTGTACAGTCAAATTTTGATCAGTTGACTGAAAAATTCATTTGTCAATCCAATGCATTTGAGATGTTTTGAACCTTGTGAGTAGGTCAAAATGATTCCATTGAGTCCTTGAATCCATGCTTGAACCCAATTTGCCATTGGCTACGTGAAAAATCAGAAATTGCCCTTATACAGTCAAAACCCTAAAAATGACCATTTTGCCCTTTTGATGATCTGATCAAATTTCTTGAGGAGTTGTGGTCCAAACTTGATCAAATGGTTCATATGAGTCTATAATGTTTATGTGGATAAAAAATTATGAGGTTTTACTGTAAATTGGCCATAGTTGACTTTTTCCCTAATACAGCTGATTTCTAGGTCAATTGTCCAATTGACTGGGCAAAAATTTGATTCAAAGCTTGAAAATTGATAGAGTAAATCTTATAAGTCCAACATGAAATATGAAAGCCACTTTGATCATTGAAAGTCCAAAAATCCCTGTGCAAACTCAAACCCTAATTTAGGTCATTAGTGCAAGGATATGTCTTGAGCATAGCAAACTCTAATCCTGTCTGGAGTTCAAGGAGTCTCGTGAGGGGAAATATTGATAAAATGAGAGGGCAAATTTTGGGGTACAACACCAGAATTCCAAAAACAGTCAGTTCTTCCCACCGTATCACACCCATCCTCTTCCTGATTCTCACGCTATCCTCTTCCTCCCTCTCGATCAGTACCTCTGTGTTCTAATGGCGAACCAATCTCCCTCTCTATTATCTCTCTCGTCTTTAACTTAACTCGTCCCCAGCGAAACCCTAAGGCCCCAAATTGAAATGGTACAGTAATTGCAAAAGGGTAAGAATGAACGATACATTACCTTTTCTTTTCAGCTTCTAAGGTATGGACACAATCTCTTGCTTTGCTTCTTCTCTTGATTTTCGTATGATTCTTTGTGCGCTTTTTTGGATTTTTTTGAGATGGTTGGTTTTTTGATGCCTTGTGTCTTTGCTAGTTTTGTATTGGGGGCTAGCTATTTTGGGTTTGAGGTTGATGATGGAATCAGGTTGTTGTTTTTTTATTTTTGATTCATGCTAAAGCTTCTCTTTAGAACAAATGGGATTTGCTTGTATTGTGTTTGAACAAGAATTGGAGATTTTGTTTTTTTTTGTGATTTTCTAATATCTTTGTTGGTTTGGCTTTTGTTCTTGGTTATTTTTGCTGCTTGGTTTGAATCTTGTAGGTTCTGTTTTTTTTCCTATATCAGTTAGCTTGCTGTTGCACCCCAAAATTTACCCTCTTGATTTAGGCTTATGTTTCATCATTAATATCATATTGCATTGCATTGAATTCATACATTGTGATGGGATCAAAGTACTTTGGTTATCAAGTCTTCCTCAAGCTTTGAAAGTTGTTTGCATTGACAAGTTGCTCAAGTGGAGCCTTATCATCCAAACCTCTGAGTCTTTCAAGCTAAATTTATTGCATAACTCAAGATATTTTATCCATCTCTTTGGATCATCGAGGATTGAAGTATGTGTTTGATTATAAGAAGAATCACTCTTTTGATTCACCAGACAAATTAGGGTTTTGTTTGAGAAAGGCTATTGATCAATGTACAAGTCTTGATTTGGAAGCTACAACATCTCATTGGTATTTGAAAGGTCTTTGTACAAGAAATTGGTCAAGATGCCCAGAGGATTTGAAGTTTTGAAGATGATTCATCAGTCTCCTGAGGTGTTGACCTAAACTAGGATTTGGGATTTCATCAAGATTTCTTGAGAATTTTCAAATGAAACTTTATACATGGCCTCTATATGTTTGAAAGATCATATTTTTGAAGTTTTGATCATCAATTTCGAAGGGAAGTGGATCAATTAATTCAGAGGGGAAAATGGTCATTTTGGTCAAAATCAGTCAAGGTCAAGGTTGACTAAGTGAACTTTTGGCCAACCATCAATTCAAGGATGCACTTTTCATATTTCAAGTCCATTTTGGTCATTGGATCAAAGAGATTGAGGTTTGGGTTGAAACTTGTTCTTGAAGAAACCCTAAAAGTTTCTAATTTTGGGGAAATAAGGACTTAATTTCAAAAATTCATATTTTATTCACCTTTGATAAAGAAAATGCAAATGAAATATGCTTGGAAACCTAAGAGTATTATATTTCATCTCCTTTTGGTCTCATGTCCAAATTGGCAAGGAATCAAGAATTATGGTCTTTTGAAGTCACAAGATTATAGGTCATTTTCCAAAATTAGAGAATTTCAAGCTCAATTTTGAGAAACTTAATGGAATCAATTGCAAAAACTCAAAACTAAGGGATTGTATATCTTTTCAATACCTTTCCAAATTGTACTAATTTGTATCAAAATTCAAAAGTATGAGCAAGTTGTGGACCTTGGAATTTTGAGACATTTCATTGAATTCATGCATACCATGCAAATTGCAAATTCTTGATAACTTGATTTATGGCCTTTTGTTTCACTTCAAACTTGGACCATGACTAATATGCAATGTACCAAGGGCCATCATGCCAAAGTTTGAGCTGCACATGGGGAAATGCAAGGGCAACTCGTGATTTTGCCAAAAGTGGCATGAGAATGCCTAATCACCAACACTTGCTTAATACAAGGATTTAAGTCTTAATTATTTTGCTAATCTCTTCCTGAGATAAAATGGACTGAAATGCACGTAAAATGCGAGCAAACGCACGAGGGATTTGAGGACTGCATGTGCACACTTGATTTTGGCAAAAAGAAGATTTCATTCTTTCTAACAGTTTTCAGCATGAAAAACTATCCTACCCTCCTCTTCGTGCCCTATATATTGAGAAGTAAGCCTCATTGAGCGTGGTTCGTGCTTCATTTCATCCCTGAAATCAGAAAAATCCATAGCTACTTGCTCTGCAATTTTCTTCGATTCTCCCAATTCCCTTGCGCGTTTTGGTTGATTTTTCTTGCATTCTCTTCTCCAAGTGATAAGGATTGTAGATCGAGGCTTGGTTTGCAACTGGAGTGAAAGAGACAGTAGATCCATTTTTGCCTCAAAGGTTTGAATTCTTAACTTTGGATCTTGATTTCTAGCCGTGCATTGTGTGATTTAAGTTCATAATCATGTTGTTTGAAGTTCATTAAGTGTTTCTGCAGCTTCAGAGCTTTTAATTTGATGAGATATGCATGAATGATGCATCTGAATTTTTTCTGTTCAGTGAGTTTTTGACATTTTTGCACGATCTGTTCTTGATCCATGGTTGATTATTTGATATGATTCTAATTGCATGTTGAAGTATGAAATGTTGGCTTTATTTTGCACGAAATCTCATGAAAAATGGTGTAGAATTGAGCATGTTATGTTGACTGGAACATGAGATGATGAACCTGATCACGCGCGCGTTTTTGCCCTAGCCAGAGGTTGAAGATGATTGCGTGGCCTCCTCTGGTTGGCTGGCTTGTTTTTTTAATTCATTTGAATTTTGTTTTATAAATTGATTTCCATGATTTTATTTCTTGCTCAAAAATGGTTGAAAAATTCTGAAAAAATTGTCACAAACTCAAAATAATATTCCTGACCTTGTGCATTTTTTTTGATAATTTTTGAAAATGTTTTGATTGGTTCAAAAATTAATGAGTTTAATTAATTGTTTGTTTAGTGTTTATTTTTGTTTTAATATTTCTTTGATTTGGAAAATTCCACAAAAAATATTTTTGACTCATAAAATCATGTAGAAATTGATTCTGAAATTTGTTTAGTTTTTTTTCTTCTATTTTTGATTATGAATTTAATTTCAAAAGTTTATTTGTAAACATTTGTTTGTTTAATTTTTATTTTAATACTTCCACCAATTCAAAAATTCTCAAAAAAATCATGCAAGCTTGATTTTAATCATAGAATCTGAATATATTTTTATTTTGACCTTTTTTATGATTTTTGGCCAGAGTTTGCATTTTTGCCTTTAAATAATGGTTTAATTGTTAATTGTTTTGTTTAATTTTTATTTTAATACTTCCACTAATTCAAAAATTCCAAAAAAAAATCAGGAATGTGTGTTTTTAATTCTAATATTTGAATATAATTTTGGTTGGACATTCTTTCTGAATTTTTGATTAAAATGTTATTTTGAGATGTGAATATTTGTTAATTGACTAATTGTTTGAATTTAACTTCATTTGCGACTTTTCCTTAATTCAAAAAAATGTGAAAAAATATGTTTTCTGACATTTAGGGTTTCTTGGTGATTTTTATGATCTTGGTTTAAATTTTTTGAATTTTGATCTTGCTTAATCAATATTTAAGATTAAAAGTAAAAAAAACTAGGGTTTTGTTGCTTATGGTGCAAGTTTCATTTTCAAAACCACTATGCCCTGATTTTTCAATAGAATTTAAGTCTTGATTAGGGTTCATGAATGTGTTGAGGATCTGAAAACCAATTTTCTTGAATTATTTAACTTGGCTTGACATTTTTCCACAAATTATTTTGAAAACTTGTCTAGTTTGGTAGTTTTGCCAACTAGTCTTGGACTTTGGGCCTCATTTGATCTCCTCCTCAATCATTCATGAATATAAGATTGACTTTCGGACTTCTACACACTTCAAAGGTGTTAAGATATTTTTGATTTGAATTATGGATCCTTTTTTATATTTTTGATGTATTTTTGAAGTGAAGGTACCCAATTAATGTTGCATATCTTGTTGCAATTTGTTTGATGGCCAATGAACTTGAGTGAGGCCTATAATTGGGCACCTAATGATCATCTTGATTCTTATTGTCCATGATATCCCAATTTATTTCACCTAGTGCCTCATGTTTGAATGTTTGAACCTTCTAATGCACTGTGTGGGATCCATCTTCTAGTGTGTTTGTGAGTTGTGGTTGATTTAATTGTACATGATTGAAATTTGTTTTCCCCTGACCTCCATGGTCTTTGATTGTATTCTTTTCAAGCTCCCTTGATCCTTGATTGATATTCAATTGTCAATTCAACATGGTGATAGAAAGGAGCAACATTCCTCTAACTTTTGACCAAATGGTGCATATGCCTGTTTCCTCTTGTCTATCATGTATAATGTTAGATAATTGTCATCCTGTTGTTCTCACTTCATCATTTTGAATCCATCCCTTATGTGAGTCATCATTCACCTTGTGGAATACTAACTTGGTTGTTGAATGTGCGAGGTACTTTGAGAAAGTTTCCACTTTTGGCTTGAGGCTGCTGTGTTTCACTTTATTTGTGGAACATAACTTATTATACTGGCACTGCTATTGTATTTAGCATGTTTGATATTCCATGCAGGATATATACATGAGATTGTGAATGCTATACATTGCCCATGGGATCTGTTCATGTCTGATAATCTCATTACTTACATCCTTATGGCATAATTTCTGACTTTATTTGTCTACTGATGCCAGCTTGCTCGAAGTTCTCTGGGTTTCTTTTATTCTTTCTCAGTTGCTACGGATAGTTATCCGTTTGGTATTGAAATATCTCCTTTCTTCTATTTTCATTTTGCATAGTTCTCTGATTGCATGATGGTACCTCTGTTGCTGTTATATGTTAGGAGGCCCTCTGGTTTTTGTCTAATACATGTGTTGTGTTTGTTGTTGATCGATGAGTCACTCAATTTAGAAATTGAGATCACGAATTCTCTCTCATTGCATGTTCCCTATAGAATGTTTATTGCTTTTCTTCTTTAATTGTTGATCGATGAGTCACTCAATTTAGAAATTTAGATCACGACTTCGCTCTCAGTGCATGTTCCCTATAGGATGTTTATTACTTTCCTTCTTTAATTGTTGATCGATGAGTCACTCAATTTAGAAATTGAGATCACGACTTTTCTCTCATTGCATGTTCCCTATAGGATAGTTTTTTTAAGCTTCCTTTGACATGTTGATTAAGGTAGCGTTTTTCCTTTACCCTCAACCTTAGGGTCAATCATTGTATGATAACACTAGGGATAGTGCTAGGCTAGTTTCCCTTAGTTGTTTTTTTCCTTCCTTTGCATTTTTCATTTTAAAACAAAAACTGTTTTCTTGGCAAATCATAAGACATTTCTAATGAACTCAAACCCTTCTTCAAAGTAAAAGATACAAACCAATCTTACTTTGTCTGTGTTACCTTTTAGCCGATGTTTCTCCATCGCACATTTGTTTGAAGCCGATGTTTCGCCATCGCACATGTTGTTATCCTACTTTGATTCTCAATATCACTGTTAGGTGTGATGTTTCGTCATCCGATTTATTGATGTTTATCCATCTTTTCCATGATACATTACTACCTTTTAGCCGATGTTTCGCCATCTCATATTTGTTTGAAGTCGATGTTTCACCGTCGCACATGTTTGTTATCCTACTTTGATTCTCAATATCATTGATAGGTGTGGTGTTTCGCCATCCGTTTTATTGATGTTTTGTCATCCTTACCATGATATTGTGCTATCTTTTAGCCGATGTTTCGCCATCGCACATTTGTTTGAAGCCGATGTTTCACCATCGCACATGTTGGTTATCCTACTTTGACTCCCAATGTCATTGTTAGGTGTGATATTTTATCATTTGATGTTTCGCCATCTTTGACATGTTACTTTATTATTATTTGACCGATGTTTTCCATCTCATCTGTTTGTTGTTTCATTTGATGTTTTACCATCTTGACTGTTTTTGTTGTCTTAACTAAAAAACACAAACCAACCAAAATATGTAAGCCGAACTACGACTGCTCTGATTCCTTAAAAGGGATACGTAGGTGTTGTACCCCAAAATTTGCCCTCCCATATTCTTCAAGATTTGGCAAGATCAAGCTTCAAAATCCCTCAAGGGTTGCACAGTCCAATTGCCTCCTAACACAGTCAAAATTAGGGTTTTGGTTCTTGCAAAGAAATTGAGGTTTCCAAGGGTCCAATCAAGTCCCATATGCCTATACACATTGTCAAGCATCCATATGTCAAGTTTCAAGACTCACAACATCAAGTTCCACAGTCAAAAGCCCTAATTGCTCAACAGTCAACTGTAGGGGCAAAATGGTCATTTGACAGTCAAAAGTAAAAAATTTTGGTCAACATCTTATTTTGAAGCCACAATCATCATTGGATCAAATCTTGATCATGATTCCACAAGTATGGCTCAAAAAGTCTTAAGATGCAAAAGTTTCTATTTTTGGACAGTTGAAAAGTCAACTGCAAATTGACCAAGGCATAACTTTTTCATGGTTTATCAGAAAAATCCCATCCAATGCTCATTTTTAAGGAGGTGACATTTCCTACAACTCATCTTCACACTCCAAGTCCAAGAAATGCTCTCACAAAAAGTTATCAATTTCAACATTATAGGTCATTTTCAAAAGTCAACAAAAAGGCACTTTAAGTCAAAGACCATAACTTGAGATTGGTAAATCAAAATGACATGGGACCAAAGGCATTGGTTAGAGGACTTCAATAACTTTCCAAAATTTCCAAGAACATGTTCATAGCTTCAAAATTGAGCAAGATATGCATTGGAGAAGTTGGGAAATTTTTGGGAACTTTCAAAAGTCAACTTTGCCTAAAAAGCTTCAAATTTGCTAATGGGCCTCAAATTCTTTCTTGAATCATTGCCCAAAGCCTATGCATGACCCATTGAGCTCAAAATAATTTACTTTCTTATTTTTAATTAATTAATTGAATTTATATTTATATTAATTCATTTAATTGATTTTAATTATAGGAAAATTGAAAAGATATGTTTTTTGGATCTTTTGTGAAGCAAATCATATCAGGGCAAGCTGGCAAAACCGTTTCTCAATCAAAAAAGGAAAAACATCCATAATTGGCAAGGGTTTCATTGAAAAAAGATTGAAAATTATGTGATGAAAAATCAAAGATTGCAAACATTAATTCATGGACTTTTGGGCCAAGGTTTTGACCTAAATTCGTTCACATACAAAGGCATAAGCTAACCCTAAAGAAAAAGAGACGAAAAAGCTGCTGAAGCCATAGAACCAATTTGCAAAAAATAGAGAAAAATTGTGAAACTGATTTCCTACTTGCAGGATAATTCAAGGCCAAAAATTGTTTCCAATACGTTGCCTGAGTCTCCAGGAAGCATTTGGCATCAAGAACCAATCCTAACACGTGAAGAATCCAAGAACATAGGCCACACGGTTTTCCTTATTTTTCAAACTTGCATAACATGATTCATGTGCTTTTAATCTGTTTTCTTGTTTGATTCATGCTAATAGGTACCTTCTGAAGCGATTGGTATAAGTTAATTGAACTAACGCTGCCTGAATCCAAATCTACCATGAACAACATCTAGGGTTTCTGAAGCTTGCAATTGGGGCTTTAGGCATAGGGAAAAATTGGACCACGTCATGACCATGGTTGAATTCGTCAAGGCCAGACGAATGCAACCAACCTCTCGCACTCAATTTATGTTGTCTCCTCTTCTATTCGCTATTTTCCACAGTTATACTTAGTGGGGGTTTAAAACCCCCGCTATCTTGTTTGTATTTGCAGGAAAAAGATGAAGAAGACGATAGCTGTCCAAGCGTAATTGGAAGATTAAAATCTTAGTGCATTTTTAATGTCTCAGCATAATTGTTTTTTTTCATATATTATATTTGTTATGTATATATTTAACAAAGGCGCTGCATAGCTCAGATGGTGGAGGACGTGTCTTGCAAGCATAGGGACCTGGGTTCGATTCCCAGGTCCCCCCACATAATTCATAATTTTTGTTCTAACACGTTCACATGCAGCAAGCATTCAAAGCTCCATCATGCATCCTCACGCGCTGGCTTGCCAAATGACCATGAGATCAATCCAGTGGCTAGAAGGTGAATTTCGTGGTGTACCACAGTCAGACAGCATGTGCATGATTCAAAAAGGTCAACAATGCCTTGTCTTAATGGGCCAGAATTCCTCAAACAAGCCTCCACTTTGGGCCTGATACCCCCTTGGTTTGCATATTTTTTTAATTTAATTTAATTTTCTTTTCTTTCTAATTCTTTTTAATTGTTTTAATTGTTTTTATTAATTCACCATTATTCAACTTTTCATAATAAAAATCAGAAAATCCAAATTATAAAATATTTTAATTTCTTAATTTCACCACTAACCTATTTTTGTAAATAAATAACTAACAATTAATTTAGTTTAATTTAGGTTTTGACTTTAACCCTTTTTTCTTAATAAATAAAAAAATACATAGAATTAGGTTTTTTTGACTTTTTTTATCTTTTTCTTAATTAATTATTTTCATCATTATCATTATTAATTACTATTATTTTTGTACATAAACATGTAAATTAATTAATTAGTCTAAATTAGGTCAACTTTGACGTTTTATTAATAATTAAAATAATTTAGAACTAGGGTTTCACTAACTTTAATTTTAATTCTTTTCTTTATTTTCATAAATACAAAAACATAAAAACATTTTCTTTTCTTTAATTAAATAATTAATTAGGTTTCAATTTCATTTAATTTCAAGCAAAGGGTCAAAACCCTCGGACGTCCTGATTTTAATTCCTTTCGCGCACTATTTTCTTTTGATTATTATGTAACTGTTCAAGGATGTAATAGTAATTAGGTTTATCGCTTTTCTTTTACTTTCCGCATTTTCATCAAAAACGGGTCTTTGTATTTTGGCGATGTATAGACCCGCGCCTTGTAATAGCGTAGCTTTTACCTTTCCGTATTTTACTTTCCGCACCCTTAAATTCTAAATTGCATGAAAGAATGTATGTTAATTAAAAACAACGCGTAGCTCACAATGCCATGATCAAAGATAACTGTTAACATGAAAACAACACACAATACACACACCACTTCTAGGGTACGCCTCACTCGTTGCCTTCAAAACGTGGTCGTCAAGTATAGGACGTTTTAGCGGTCGCTCTTATGTCTAAGATCCAGTCGCCTCGAAACGGTTGCCTCGGATTAAAAAGGATCTAGGACATAAGGGTAGCTTCTAAGGTTTCTTACTGTTGCTTCGGTGACCACACTGTCCCTAAAATCGAATTGACCCAAACACCTCCCACGGTGGTGCTATCTACCTCTCAATGGTGGGATGGCACTACCTTAAGGACAAGAACACAGCCTAATTCCTTAGGGTAGGTAGATGACTCATGGATACTTGCTCTCTAAAAAACAAATCAAAAATCTTTTCACACTACACTTTCAAAAGCTTTCAAAAACAAATTTTTCAAACACTCTTGAGGACCGATACAAGAGTTATTCAGAAATCTTTCAAAGAAACTTTTTCAAACCCACTCACATTTGAAACGCAAACATTTTGAAAACATAAGAGCAAGTATCTAAGAGCCCATGGATAACCATGGATAGAAAGGGTGCTAACACCTTCCCTTTCTATAAATCTACCTCCCGAACCGAGAAACAATCTCATAAGGAATTTTGCTGTGCTTTTGTCCTTTCCATGTTGGAGAAAATAAAAGACGGTGGCGACTCTTGCTTCCCCGACATTTCGCGAACCAGCTTACAAACAGTCAGTTCTATTTCCACCGATCACAGAACTGACGACTCTGCTGGGGATACTTTAAAGTGAGGTGTACCTTAGGATAGCTCATACTTGTGTTTTCAATTGCCTGATTTGTGTACTTTAATATTATTGGGCCTGTCTTGGGAGTTCTATAGATCCTAACCCGGATCTGGGGGATACCTCTTAGAAAGTAGCAACAAGACTGTGAGGGAACTGTGCGGGGTATACCGACACGGTTGAAGCAGTCTGCTACGTTGATGTGGCACTTTGGTGAGTACCGGTAACCCTTGAGTCAAGTCAAGAGAGTACGGGGCCGCCGCGTGGTGTAGTGAAGCATCAACTTACCTTAGGAACCTTACTTGACCATCCTGGCCTCTTTAGGGTAGTGAGATAACTGACTTTGGTGCAATCCGAAGTTAGTTGATACTCGATACTACACTCATTGAGGGTTGTTTTCTTGGAATATTTTGATCGTCAGTTCAGTGGCTAAATCGAAACAATGAACACAGAAAACAATCCAATGATATTGAGATCCTTAGAACCCGGTTACTTCTGATAGGACAGGTTTTAAGCCCACCAACCTCAAGAGGGTAATACCTAGACCCCATGCTGGCCTAAACTCTAAGGGCTGTCTTGTGTGACTTGTGTGCCTTACCATGTTTGCTTTTTGTGGATACGTGTGGTGTGTTTTATCATAATATCATAACATCATACAGCATCATATGCATCCACTAACCACCTCAGGGGTTCGAATCTTCATCTTTGTTCTTGTTTTGTAGGACATGGAAACTATCCGCAGAAAGACAATTCAGATCAACCTGGTAAGGGTCCCTCCTCAGCTTAAGGAATTTACATCCAGGATTCCTGAGAGCTCTTCTTTCAGTGAGAAACATGGAAGACTCATCAGTTTGGTCCACACCAACATTGAGGAAGATATGATAAAGGTCCTCTTCCAGTTTTTTGACCCTCTGCACCACTGCTTTACTTTCCTGGATTATCAACTGGTGCCTACATTGGAAGAGTTCTCCCAGCTTCTGAAGATCCCTATCCTTAGTCAACTACCCTACAACGGTACGGAAAGGGAACCCAAACTTGAAGAGATTGCTAAAGCATTACGCCTACAACCATCTGACATCAAGGGACATTGGGAAGTTAGAAGCGGTATCAAAGGATTCTTGGCAAAGTTTCTGTTTGAGAAGGCCCAAGAATGTTGGAATTCCCTTGACCTACAAGCCTTTGAAGAAGTTGTGGCCCTCCTTGTCTATGGGTTGGTGTTGCTCCCGAATCCCGATCAGCTTATAGATATCAATGCTGTCAAGATCTTCATGTCCAGGAATCCTATACCTACGTTGCTTGGGGACATCCTTCACTCATGTTACACTCGAACCACGAGAAAAAGAGGTGTTCTTATGTGTTGCACTCCTCTCCTGGGAAGGTGGTTTATTTCGCACCTTCCACAATCAGTTTTGAAGAACGAGCGGGGTTTGAGATGGTCACAACGATTGATGACTCTTACACATGCAGATATACATTGGTGTTCTCGGTCCAGAGAGGATGTCACTATCATTGATAGTTGCGGGGAGTTTCCTAATGTTCCTTTACTTGGAATCAGAGGAGGTATTACTTACAACCCGTGTCTGGATTTGAGACAGTTTGGATATGCTCGGAGGGATGGCCCTCACGACATGTTAATTCCTGACATAGTTTTTGACTTCGACAACGATGCACAAGGACTTCGCCAGAGATTTATCAGAGCTTGGAGGATGCCCAACAAGGTAGACAGCAAGACACTGGGGCACAGGAACTCCATCTCGTTGGAGCCTTATCTCAAGTGGGCACGAGCCCACTCCCAGAAGTTAGTGATTCCATATCCTCATGTTCTCCCTGTGATCAAAGAACCAGTATTGGAAGGAGAGGTCTCATACACCATTCAACATCCTGACATGCCCACATCCTGGGAAGAAATACAGAAGAGCTGGATCCAGCTTAAGGAAGAACGGAATTCTCTTGAAGCCAGTCTGCATGCCAGTGAGAAGAAGGTCTTGGAGCTCACCCGCCTACTGCACGAGGAAAAGACTCTCAACACTTACATAGCTCCAAAGAGGATGCGCAGTGTCTTTTGGGATTAATTTACTTTGTAATGTTTTGCCCATGAGGCCTTAATGTACTGAACAATTATTTCTTAATGATAACGTGTGTTCCTTTTTGTCTACAACAAATTTGAACTTTCGAACCCTTGAATGCATTGCATAAACAGCATATCATCCATCATGTGCATAGCAGGTACTCTTTTTTTACAGGTGGTTTAATCTTCTTCGTTGTTTATTTCAGCTCGCCATCATGAATCCTGAATCATCTACTGAGCAATCCATCAAGGCCCTCCAGGCCCAAAACGCCCAGTTCCAAGAGTTGATCATGAGTTTAGCCCAAGGTCAAGAGGAATTGAAGGCTCTGCTGGTCAAGAAGAAGAAGAAGAGAACTGTACTATTCAACACCGGCCGGAGGTTTGGTAACACATTGCAAAATGAGGCTGACCAAGCTGGTTCTTCTGTAGGGAAAGGAAGTCCCCAAGGGGGAAGGGTTCCTAGTCCTGTGGTCTCTGACAACGAGACTGATTTCAATGAAGAGCAGTACCCTCCATCTGAAGACAAGTACAAGCAGTTAGAGGATCGCCTGAATTCCATGGAAATTCAACAAGTGCCTGGGTTGGATTTTGGAGACCTGGGTCTATCTTCTGGTGTGGTGATCCCACACAAGTTCAAAGCACCATCTTTCACAAAGTATGACGGGGCGTCGTGCCCTAAGCTACATCTCAGATCTTATGTGCAGAAGATCCAGCCGTATACTGTGGACAAGAACTTATGGATCCATTTCTTCCAGGAGAGTCTTTCAGGGACTCATCTCGAATGGTTCTATCAGCTGGATGGAACCAAGGTTCGTAACTGGGAGGACTTGGCTACTGCTTTTTACAAGCAGTATCAGTACAATGCCGACCTCGCTCCTACACGTACCCAACTCCAGGGTATGTCGCTAGGATCGGGAGAAGGTTTTAAAGAGTACGCGCAGAAGTGGAGGGACCTGGCTGGCAGGGTGCAGCCGCTATTAACCGATCGTGAACTAGTGGACATGTTCTTAGGAACCCTATCCGGGCCGTTCTTCAACCATCTCATTGGTAATTCGTCTGCAGGGTTTACAGACCTCATTCTGACTGGGGAAAGGATAGAGGCTGGTATGAAATCAGGGAAAATACAGAAAGGTGCGGCCTCAAGTTCTGAGAAAAAGCCTCTCAAGAAGGAAGCCAGTGCTGTGTATGAGCCTAGAAGGCAAAACAAACCAGAACGCTGCCAAGCTGTCAACGCGGTGGTAATTGCAAAGCCTGCTGCCGCTCCTCGACAACCTAACCAACCAAGGGGTGAGAGACCCAGAAGAGAATATACTCGGCTTAGTATGACCTTGTCGCAGATCTTGCCGCAACTGCTATCAACCAACTTGGTAACCATCAGAGAAGCCCCGAAGGTGGTAAACACAACCTCTCCGAAGTATAATCCCAACGCCCGCTGTGCTTATCACTCTGATAGCCCGGGGCATTCTACTGATGATTGTTGGGCCCTGAGGAATAAGGTTCAAGACCTTATTGATGCTAAAGAGGTTCAGTTCGAGGCGCCCGAGAAGCCTAACATGGTGACAGCTCCCTTGCCCGATCATGGAGTAAATTCTATCAGGGAGGACGACGAAGTGGAGGAATCTGAATTCAACAGCTGGATTTATATGATGACCGACGATGGACTGAACAATTGGACCGCAAAAGACTACATACCTGTTACTTTTGTTACTCGGTAATTAATTCCTTTGTTTTTTAATTTGTAATGAACAATAAATTGAAACTTTATGGCCCGGTGTCTTACCCGGGGCACCGTTGGCTTCATTTGTGAGGGCTTATTACCTGTCATTTCCATATATCATGAATAAAGACATTGGACGTTTTTCGCATTTCAAATCTTGTGCTCCCTTTCTTTCTTTCTTTATATATTGCAAAACAACTATATTTACACACACTCACTCATACAGGTTCCAATCCACTCTGGATCTCACTGGTAACGACTCTGCTACTGCCAGTTATGACTTTGAAAATCCGATCAACTTAGCCGAAGACGAAGATGAAGATGATTGCGAAGTGCCTGGTGAGCTTGCAAGACTGTTACTCCAGGAAGAGAGGGCCATTCAGCCACATGAAGAGCCAGTGGAAACGGTAAATCTGGGTACTGAGACAGATAGAAATGAAGTCAAGATTGGTGCCAATCTGGAGCTCAGCGTGAAACAACGGTTGATTCAGATGTTGCGTGATTATGTGGAAATCTTCACCTGGTCCTACGAAGACATGCCTGGGTTGGATACCGACATTGTGGTCCATCACCTGCCTACCAAGGAAGAATGCCCTCCGGTTAAACAGAAGGTCCGCCGCATGCGTCCAGAGATGTCCGAGAAGATCAAGGCTGAAGTAATGAAACAATTTGATGCCGGGTTTCTAGCAGTGACTTCTTACCCTCAGTGGGTTGCCAATGTGGTTTCGGTACCGAAAAAAGATGGTAAGGTCAGGATGTGTGTTGACTACAGGGATCTGAACAGGGCAAGCCCCAAGGATGATTTCCCTCTGCCTCACATCGACGTTCTGGTTGACAATACCGCTCAGCACAAGGTGTTCTCCTTCATGGATGGGTTCTCAGGTTATAATCAGGTCAAGATGGCTCCTGAAGACATGGAAAAGACTACCTTTGTTACTCAGTGGGGCACCTTCTGCTACAAGGTCATGCCATTCGGGTTGAAAAATGCTGGGGCAACCTACCAACGTGCCATGGTTGCTTTATTTCATGACATGATCCACCATGAGATTGAAGTATATGTCGACGATATGATTGCAAGGTCCCAAACGAAGGAGGAACACCTTGACCATCTGCAGAAGCTGTTTGACCGTCTGAAGTTGTACAAGCTGAGGTTAAACCCAAACAAGTGCACATTTGGGGTAAGATCTGGAAAGTTGCTAGGCTTCGTCGTGAGCGACAAAGGTATTCAAGTGGACCCTACCAAAGTTAAAGCCATACAAGAGATGCCAGTTCCCAAGACAGAGAAAGAGGTCAGAGGCTTTCTAGGTCTTCTAAATTACATCGCTCGATTCATCTCGCATCTAACTGCTACCTGTGAACCAATCTTCAAGCTGCTGAAGAAAGATTAAGTAGTATGTTGGAATGATGAATGTCAGGCCGCTTTCGACAGAATCAAAGAGTATCTCCAAGAACCACCCATTCTTATGCCACCGGTTGAAGGGAGACCTCTAATACTATATTTGACGGTACTTGACAGCTCAATGGGGTGTGTGCTGGGGCAGCATGACGAGTCTGGCCGAAAAGAGCACGCCATTTATTACCTTAGCAAAAAGTTTACCGACTGTGAGACCCGATACTCACTGCTCGAGAAAACTTGTTGCGCTTTGGTATGGGCTACTCGCCGGCTGAGACAGTATATGCTGACTCACACTACTCTGTTGATTTCAAAAATGGATCCAATAAAGTACATATTCGAAAAGCCTGCTCTGTCTGGAAGAATAGCAAGATGGCAGATGATCTTGACAGAATACGACATCCAGTACACGACTCAGAAAGCTATCAAGGGGAGTGTGTTGGCAGACCATTTGGCACACCAGGCAATGGATGACTACCAGTCAATGAACTTTGAGTTTCCAGACGAGAACATCATGGTAGTAACTGATTGTGAAGTACCTGGACCGGATGAAGGACCTGAGGAAGAATCCCGATGGTCTATGCACTTTGACGGAGCCTCCAACGCTTTGGGTAACGGTATCGGCACTGTGATCATATCCCCTCAAGGCACTCATACTCCACTTACTGCCCGGCTATGTTTCAACTGCACCAACAACATGGCGGAGTATGAGGCGTGTATCATGGGTCTTCAAGCTGTAATTGACTTAAGGATCAAGTTTCTGAGTGTCTTCGGAGATTCCGCTCTCGTGATCAATCAGATCAAAGGCGAGTGGGATACGAAACACCCAAATCTTATTCCTTACAAAGAGTGTGTGTTGACATTGATCCCCCATTTCACAGAGATAACTTTTGAACACTTCCCAAGAGAGGAGAATCAGTTGGCGATTGCGCTGGCTATGATGTCTTCCATGTTCAAAGTCAAGTGGGACAATGAGGCCCCCCAGATCATTATCTGGAAACTGGACGAACCGGCATATTGTTGTGATCTTGAGGCTGAGATAGTAACTGAAAAACCCTGGTACCATGAGGCGAAGAGGTATCTGGAAGTTCAAGAATACCCCGAGGGTGCATCTGTCAACGACAAGAAGTTTCTGAGAAGGTTCGCAGCAAAGTTCTTCCTCAGCAACGACATTCTCTACAAGCGGAATCATGATTCAACCTTACTGCGCTGTGTGGATAAGACTGAAGCAGAAAGAATCATGGCATAACTGTATGAAGGTACCTTCGGAACACATTCCAGTGGACATACTATGGCAAAGAAAATCCTTCGGGCAGGGTATTTCTGGTCCACAATGGAAGCCGACTGCTACCAACATTCCCAGACATGCTATAAGTTCCAGATTTACGCAGATAAGGTGCACGTTCCTCCAGTTCCTCTGAATGTCTTGACTGCACCTTGGCCTTTTGCAATGTGGGGCATTGATATGATCGGCGAGATCAGACCTACGGAATCCAACGGGCATCGCTTCATCCTGGTGGTGATCGATTACTTTACAAAGTGGGTTGAAGCAGCTTCCTATGCCACTGTAACCAAGAACGTCGTGGCACGGTTCATTCGGCACAACCTGATCTGTCGATACGGAGTCCCAGAAAGGATCATTACGGACAATGGTACCAATCTTAATAACAAGATGATCACTGAGCTCTGCGAGCAATTCAAGATACAACACCACAACTCTTCTCCTTATCGGCCGAAGATGAACGGGGCTGTAGAAGCAGCAAATAAAAATATCAAAAATATTGTGCATAAGATGACAGTGACCTATAAAGATTGGCACGAGATGTTACCGTTTTCTCTTCATGGGTATCGTACCTCAGCAAGGACGTCAACCGGGGCAACTCCCTTTTCCTTGGTCTACGGCATGGAGGCAGTCTTGCCGATTGAAGTCCAGATACCCTCTCTCTGGATAATGAAGGATGCAGGCTTGAGCGAAGATGAATGGATCCAGACTCGACTTGATCAGTTAAACCTAATTGACGAAAAGAGGCTCACCGCTATTTGTCATGGTCAAACGTACCAAAAATGGATGATCAGGGCATTTAACAAGAAAGTCAGACCACAAGAGTATCAAGTTGGGGACCTGGTAATCAAACGCATCATTCTTCCTCAAAGTGATCCCAGGGGCAAATGGACCCCTACGTACGAAGGGCCATTTATGGTTAAACATGTGTTCTCAGGAGGAGCCATGATTCTAACCAACATGGATGGTGACGACCTTCCTCACCCCGCCAATGCAGACATAGTAAAAAGATACTACGCATGATAAAAGACCCGCTAGGTTGACATACCTAGGCAAAAATTAGGGCTTCCCGGAGAACCAAAAGGGTTCGGGCAAAATAAGGGATGAAATGAAAAATCTGTACACCCGGCAAGTCGAAAACCTGAAAAGGCGACTTGGGCAAAAATGGGTATCCCGGTGGACTGAAAACCCGAAAGGGCGGTCCAGGCAAAAGTTAGGGATAAGCGTAATACTATGTCTCATTGAATCACCTTGCATCCAGAATCCGGTATCAACATCAGGTTCAGACGGCATCGATCAATCAACTTCATCTTCAACTAAGCAGCCAAGTGATGAGACGCTCGAAGATATGAAGGCGATAGCAGAGTTGGAACCCAGTGGGATTATCTTTCTTCACATAGCTGTTTTGTTTTCCTTTTTCACAAAATTGTAAAAACTATGTTGTTCGGCGGCGTTCTCTTACTAGGACGTCAGCCTCTTGTACATAAACGCTTATTTACAGGCAAATTCAAAAATCAATACAAATTCACTTTTCAGACCAATTGCCAATTGTTTTTTTCTTTTTTCTGTTTTGTTTTGTAAAGAACGTCCAATGTTCATTTGTGATATATGCATTTGACACTAATTGCTAACTTATAAATATTTGCATGCGAAACAAAGGATTAATTACAGGTGACATCAAAAACAGGGGCAATATTGAATTGTCTAAGCGATCTAATTGCTCTGTCCACCAAGGTACCAAGGTAGGTTCAGCTGAAGAACGTAACCCAGATACCTTCACTCCCCGCCGAGTAAGACAATAATCAACAATACTCTCTCCCAAGCAGTTGGTCTCCCATCAGCCCTAACAAGGCACAGTATCTCCAGCAAGTCAGCAATACTCTCCCCAAGCAGAGTTAATCTACAGTCAGCCTCAAGGAAGTGGGTATCCCCAGAAAATCTCAATATTCCCTAGCAGAGTATGCAGACATTCCTAGCAAGCATCCTCGGCAATCTTGATCTAAGATTGTTCCCCGGCGGTATACAGACACCCTTGTGGGGCCACTCCCCAGTACAGTTCAAAAGTTTCCCCAGGAGAGTTCAATCAACCTCCCCAACAGATTCAGGAAGCTTATCCCCAGTAGATTCTGGAAGCTTATCACCTGCAGAGTACGAACGCGCTCCCCGGTTTTATCCAAAGGTTATTTCCCCACCAGGATATAACTGGGTTATCCTCAGCCAATTGCCACGGAAAGATCGTCCCCGGTGAAGTTCTTCCTATCCCCAACGCAGTTCATCAAATCTTCCAACAAAGCTCAACAATGGTATCCCCAGTGGAGTTATCATCAAATCTCAGCAAAGTACCTCTCTTCCCACAGAGCATTCCCCATAGAGTAATATCTTCACCAAGTTTATTCCCCAACAGAGTCATCTTCTCCTACCAGTTTATTCCCGCAACCATCATCCCCCGCGGAAACAAAGAACTCTGTTCTTCAACATCATCCCAGGATTCAACTTCCTGACATTCGTCAAGGATTTATTTTCCTAGACAAAAATACATTCATGAACATCACATCTTCATACATTATAGCATGCACATACGCATCATGAACATACAATCTCATTTATTTTGAGCACATCATGCATGTCATACATCATGACATTGCATATAACTAACGTTTTGTCTTTTCAGTACAAAGGTCAATACAAAGATGATTACTATCAATTGTCGCAATTCCAGATTCGATACCTGTATCTAGCCAGGGTATGTCTGTGAGCGACTAATTCCAGACTCGATTCCTGTATCCTGTCAGGGCACGTCTGAAGAGTTTGAAGATCTGATTCCTGTATCTTTCCAGGGTGTATCTATTGACGACTATTTTCTGGACTCGATTCCTGTATCTTTCCAGGGCACGTCTGAAGAGTTTGAAGATCCGATTCCTGTATCCTGCCAGGGTGTATCTGTTGATGACTATTTTCCGGACTCGATTCCTATATCCTGCCAGGGCACGTCTGAAGAGTTTGAAGATACGATTCCTGTATCCTGCCAGGGTGTATCTGTTGACGACTATTTTCCGGACTCGATTCCTGTATCCATCCAGGGCACGTCTGAAGAGTTTGAAGATCCGATTCCTGTATCTTGCCAGGGTGTATCTGTTGACGACTATTTTCCGGACTCGATTCCTGTATCCAGCCAGGGCACGTCTGAAGAGTTTGAAGATCCGATTCCTGTATCCTGCCAGGGTGTATCTGTTGACGACTATTTTCCGGACTCGATTCCTGTATCTTGCCAGGGCAAGTCTGAAGAGTTTGAAGATCCAATTCCTGTATCTTGCCAGGGTGTATCTGTTGACGACTATTTTCCGGACTCGATTCCAGTATCCTTCCAGGGCACGTCTAAAGAGTTTGAAGATCCGATTCCTGTATCCTGCCAGGGTGTATCTGTTGACGACTATTTTCCGGACTCGATTCTTGTATCTTGCCAGGGCACGTCTGAAGAGTTTGAAGATCCGATTCCTGTATCTTGCCAGGGTGTATCTGTTGACGACTATTTTCCGGACTCGATTCTTGTATCCTTCCAGGGCACGTCTGAAGAGTTTGAAGATCTGATTCCTGTATCCTGCCAGGGTGTATCTGTTGACGACTATTTTCCGGACTCGATTCCTGTATCCTTCCGGGGCACGTATGAAGAGTTTGAAGATCCGACACGTCTAAAGAGTTTGAAGATCTGATTCCTGTATCCTGCCAGGGTGTATCTGTTGACGACTATTTTCCGGACTCGATTCCTGTATCCTTCCAGGGCACGTCTGTAGAGTTTGAAGATACGATTCCTGTATCCTGCCAGGGTGTATCTGTTGACGACTATTTTCCGGAATCGATTCCTGTATCCTGCCAGGGCACGTCTGAAGAGTTTGAAGATCCGATTCCTGTATCCTGCCAGGGTGTATCTGTTGACGACTATTTAACGGACTCGATTCCTGTATCCTGCCAGGGCACGTCTGAAGAGTTTGAAGATCCGATTCCTGTATCCTGCCAGGGTGTATCTGTTGACGACTATTTTCCGGACTCGTTTCCTGTATCCTGCCAGGGCACGTCTGAAGAGTTTGAAGATCTGATCCTGTATCCTGCCAGGGTGTATCTGTTGACGACTATTTTCCGGACTCGATTCTTGTATCCAGCCAGGCCATGTCTGAAGAGTTTGAAGATCCGATTCTTGTATCTTGCCAGGGTGTATCTGTTGACGACTATTTTCCGGACTCGATTCCTGTATCCAGCCAGGGCACGTCTGAAGAGTTTGAAGATCCGATTCTTGTATCTTGCCAGGGTGTATCTGTTGACGACTATTTTCCGGACTCGATTCCTGTATCCTGCCAGGGCACGTCTGAAGAGTTTGAAGATCCGATTCCTGTATCCTGCCAGGGTGTATCTGTTGACGACTATTTTCCGGACTCGATTCCTGTATCCAGCCAGGGCACGTCTGAAGAGTTTGAAGATCCGATTCCTATATCTTGCCAGGGTGTATCTGTTGACGACTATTTTCCGGACTCGATTCCTGTATCCTGCCAGGGCACGTCTGAAGAGTTTGAAGATCCGATTCATGTATCCTGCCAGGGTGTATCTGTTGACGACTATTTTCCGGACTCGATTCCTGTATCCAGCCAGGGCACGTCTGAAGAGTTTGAAGATCCGATTCCTGTATCTTGCCAGGGTGTATCTGTTGACGACTATTTTCCGGACTCGATTCCTGTATCCATCCAGGGCACGTCTGAAGAGTTTGAAGATCCGATTCCTGTATCCTGCCAGGGTGTATCTGTTGACGACTATTTTCTGGACTCGATTCCTGTATCTTGCCATGGCACGTCTGAAGAGTTTGAAGATCCGATTCCTGTATCTTGCCAGGGGGTATTTGTTGACGACTATTTTCCGGACTCGATTCTTGTATCCTGCCAGGGCACATATGAAGAGTTTGAAGATCCGATTCTTGTATCCTGCCAGGGTGTATCTGTTGACGACTATTTTTCGGACTCGATTCCTGTATCTTGCCAGGGCACGTCTGAAGAGTTTGAAGATCCGATTCCTGTATCCTGCCAGGGTGTATCTGTTGACGACTATTTTCCGGACTCGATTCCTGTATCCTGCCAGGGCACGTCTGAAGAGTTTGAAGATCCGATTCCTGTATCCTGTCAGGTTGTATCTGTTGACGACTATTTTCCGGACTCGATTCCTGTATCCTGCCAGGGCACGTCTGAAGAGTTTGAAGATCTGATTCCTGTATCCTGCCAAGGTGTATCTGTTGACGATTATTTTCCAGACTCGATTCCTGTATCTAGCCAGGGCACATCTGTGAGTAACTGATTGTAGGCTCGATTCCTGTATCTAGCCAGGGCACATCTGCATGAAGAATTTAGAGATTCGATACCTGTATCCAGCCAGGGCATATCTGTATAAAGAGTTTGAAGATCAACCCCTGTAACAGGCCAGGTAATTATCTTTCTTTCTCAGGTACGCAAGTTCTCGCTAAGGAATCTCTTACGCGATCGACACTCAGATGGCATCTATAAGCCCATCCACATACCAACAGTCTCCAAATGGCATCCATAAGCCCATTCCCGACAAGATCCTATCATAGCTCCAGATGGCATCTATAAGCCCATCCTCCTATCCATCATCGCTCCAAATGGCATCTGTAAGCCCATTCCCACCATCACACTGCTGATACTCAACTATGTGAGCGCAAATTTCTGGGCACTCTAGTGTTTAATCATCTTCCACCTTCGGATTACGAAAGGAACGCCAGCCAATCTACATCCTCGGGTCTAAGAAGATTGAACAGGGGCAACTGTTGTACCCCAAAATTTTCCCTCCCATATTCTTCAAGATTTGGCAAGATCAAGCTTCAAAATCCCTCAAGGGTTGCACAGTCCAATTGCCTCCTAACACAGTCAAAATTAGGGTTTTGGTTCTTGCAAAGAAATTGAGGTTTCCAAGGGTCCAATCAAGTCCCATATGCCTATACACATTGTCAAGCATCCATATGTCAAGTTTCAAGACTCACAGCATCAAGTTGCACAGTCAAAAGCCCTAATTGCTCAACAGTCAACTGTAGGGGCAAAATGGTCATTTGACAGTCAAAAGTCAAAATTTTTGGTCAACATCTTATTTTGAAGCCACAATCATCATTGGATCAAATCTTGATCATGATTCCACAAGTATGGCTCAAAAAGTCTTAAGATGCAAAAGTTTCTATTTTTGGACAGCTGAAAAGTCAACTGCAAATTGACCAAGCCATAACTTTTTCATGGTTTATCAGAAAAATCCCATCCAATGCTCATTTTGAATTGGGTGACATTTCCTACAACTCATCTTCACACTCATAGTCCAAGAAATGCTCTCACAAAAAGTTATCAATTTCAACATTATAGGTCATTTTCAAAAGTCAACAAAAAGGCACTTTAAGTAAAAGACCATAACTTGAGATTGGTAAATCAAAATGACATGGGACCAAAGGCATTGGTTAGAGGACTTCAAGACCTTTCCAAAATGTCCAAGAACATGTTCATAGCTTCAAAATTGAGCAAGATATGCATTGGAGAAGTTGGGAAAGTTTTGGGAACTTTCAAAAGTCAACTTTGCCTAAAAAGCTTCAAATTTGCTAATGGGCCTCAAATTCTTTCTTGAATCATTGCCCAAAGCCTATGCACGACCCATTGAGCTCAAAATAATTTATTTTCTTATTTAAAATTAATTAATTGAATTTATATTTATATTAATTCATTTAATTGATTTTAATTATAGGAAAATTAAAAAGATATGTTTTTTGGATCTTTTGTGAAGCAAATCATATCAGGGCAAGCTGGAAAAACCGTTTCTCAATCAAAAAAGGAAAAACATCCATAATTGGCAAGGGTTTCATTGAAAAAAGATTGAAAATTATGTGATGAAAAATCAAAGATTGCAAACATTAATTCATGGACTTTTGGGCCAAGGTTTTGACCTAAATTCATTCACATACAAAGGCATAAGCTATCCCTAAAGAAAAAGAGACGAAAAATCTGCTGAAGCCATAGAACCAATTTGCAAAAAATAGAGAAAAATTGTGAAACTGATTTCCTACTTGCAGGACAATTCAAGGCCACAAATTGTTTCCAATACGTTGCCTGAGTCTCCAGGAAGCATTTGGCATCAAGAACCAATCCTAACACGTAAAGAATCCAAGAACATATGCCACACGGTTTGCCTTATTTTTCAAACTTGCATAACATGATTCACGTGCTTTTAATCTGTTTTCTTGTTTGATTCATGCTAATAGGTACCTTCTGAAGCGATTGGTATAAGTTAATTGAACTAACGCTGCCTGAATCCAAATCTACCATGAACAACATCTAGGGTTTCTGAAGCTTGCAATTGGGGCTTTTGGCATAGGGAAAAATTGGACCACGTCATGACCATGGTTGAATTCGTCAAGGCCATACGAATTCAACCAACCTCTCGCGCTCAATTTATGTTGTCTCCTCTTCTATTCGCTATTTTCCACAGTTATACTTAGTGGGGGTTTAAAACCCCCGCTATCTTGTTTGTATTTGCAGGAAAAAGATGAAGAAGACGATAGCTGTCCAAGCATAATTGGAAGATTCAAATCTTAGCGCGTTTTTAAAGTCTCAGCATAATTGTTTTTTTCCATATATTATATTTGTTATGTATATATTTAACAAAGGCGCTGCATAGCTCAGATGGTGGAGGACGTGTCTTGCAAGCATAGGGACCTGGGTTCGATTCCCAGGTCCCCCCACATAATTCATAATTTTTGTTCTAACACGTTCACATGCAGCAAGCATTCAACGCTCCATCATGCATCCTCACGCGCTGGCTTGCCAAGTGGCCATGAGATCAATCCAGTGGCCAGAAGGTGAATTCCATGGTGTACCCCAGTCAGACAGCATGTGCATGATTCAAAAAGGTCAACAAGGCCTTGTCTTAATGGGCCAGAATTCCTCAAACAAACCTCCACTTTGGGCCAGATACCCCCTTGGTTTGCATATTTTTTTAATTTAATTTAATTTTCTTTTCTTTCTAATTCTTTTTAATTGTTTTAATTGTTTTTATTAATTCACCATTATTCAACTTTTCATAATAAAAATCAGAAAATCCAAATTATAAAATATTTTAATTTCTTAATTTCACCACTAACCTATTTTTGTAAATAAATAACTAACAATTAATTTAGTTTAATTTAGGTTTTGACTTTAACCCTTTTTTCTTAATAAAAAAAAATACATAGAATTAGGTTTTTTTGACTTTTTTTTTATCTTTTTCTTAATTAATTATTTTCATCATTATCACTATTAATTACTATTATTTTTGTACATAAACATGTAAATTAATTAATTAGTCTAAATTAGGTCAACTTTGACGTTTTATTAATAATTAAAATAATTTAGAACTAGGGTTTCACTAACTTTAATTTTAATTCTTTTCTTTATTTTCATAAATACAAAAACATAAAAACATTTTCTTTTCTTTAATTAAATAATTAATTAGGTTTCAATTTCATTTAATTTCAAGCAAAGGGTCAAAACCCTCAGACGTCCTGATTTTAATTCCTTTCGCGCACTATTTTCTTTTGATTATTATGTAACTGTTCAAGGATGTAATAGTAATTAGGTTTATCGCTTTTCTTTTACTTTCCGCATTTTTATCAAAAACGGGTCTTTGTATTTTGGCGATGTATAGACCCGCGCCTTGTAATAACGTAGCTTTTACCTTTCCGTATTTTACTTTCCGCACCCTTAAATTCTAAATTGCATGAAAAAATGTATGTTAATTAAAAACAATGCGTAGCTCACAATGCCATGATCAAAGATAACTGTTAACATGAAAACAACACACAATACACACACCACTTCTAGGGTACGCCTCACTCGTTGCCTTCGAAACGTGGTCGTCAAGTATAGGACGTTTTAGCGGTCGCTCTTATGTCTAAGATCCAGTCGCCTCGAAACGGTTGCCTCGGATTAAAAAGGATCTAGGACATAAGGGTAGCTTCTAAGGTGTCTTACTGTTGCTTCGATGACCACACTGTCCCTAAAATCGAATTAACCCGAACACCTCCCACGGTGGTGCTATCTACCTCTCAATGGTGGGATGGCACTACCTTAAGGACAAGAACACAGCCTAATTCCTTAGGGTAGGTAGATGACTCATGGATACTTGCTCTCTAAAAAACAAATCAAAAATCTTTTCACACTACACTTTCAAAAGCTTTCAAAAACAAAATTTTCAAACACTCTTGAGGACCGATACAAGAGTTATTCAGAAATCTTTCAAAGAAAATTTTTCAAACCCACTCACATTTGAAAAGCAAACATTTTGAAAATATAAGAGCAAGTATCTAAGAGCCCATGGATAACCATGGATAGAAAGGGTGCTAACACCTTCCCTTTCTATAAATCTACCTCCCGAACCGAGAAACAATCTCATAAGGAATTTTGCTGTACTTCTGTCCTTTCCATGTTGGAGAAAATAAAAGACGGTGGCGACTCTTGCTTCCACGACATTTCGCGAACCAGCTTACAAATAGTCAGTTCTATTTCCACCGATCACAGTAGGCATTGGGATAGGGCCCGATCAAGCACAACTTTTTATTTTCCCTACATTATTTTCTTTTTTTCTTTCACATGCATTCCCTTTTCAATTTTAAGCCATAGACATAGGATTTGACCACAGCCATTAGATTAGATAACAAGAGTGGATACCATAGAGTACTACAGGCGTGTGGGGTGCTAATACCTTCCCCTTGCGTAACGGACTCCCTTACCCGATCTCTCATTCGAAAGACCGTGATTTCTCCCTCTTCAGGTTTTCTCGATGTTTACCTTTCCCTTTCGGCGGCATAAAAGACGTTCGGTGGCGACTTCATTGATGTTTCACTACATCCAGATGACAGGTTCCATCCATGTGTTTCACTTGCTGGTTGTGTTATATGAGGTTAAGATTGAAGTTTTACGTTGGGCTGTGGTTTGTCTGTATCAGTCCCCCTTTTCCTCTGTGTTATTCTATAATTTATAATGGAATCAATGATGTTTTTATGGGGGAAAAAGAATGATAAAATTGAACTGTTATGATATACTGTTTTGATCCTTTCTTAATGTAGGTTGATATTTTTGCCATTTTAGTTTAACTCTTGGACTGTTTATAATGCAGGGAAACATCAGGTTTAGGGATTGCCTATTTTGATGTCATGTGTAGAATATATGATGTAGGTTTGGAAAGGGGTGACTTGGTACACTTTTGCAGGTTGTTTGGACTGTTGTATGCTTAGGTGATATCATTTCCTCTCTCATCTCTCAATGATGTAAAGCAAACTTGCTTTTATTCCAAAATTTCTGAAGCGTTTGTATAGCTTAAGGAAAATGATGATGTGTTGTGGTGTACTAAGCAAGCTAGCTATGCTTTTCCTTGTCTTGTTCTTTCTTTACTTGCTTACCTTGGTTTGTTTGTTAGCATTGCTTGCTGCCTGATGCTATATTTGTTGCAGGTTTGTTGACTTGTGCTTGGAAGCTTGCTTAGTGTTGTGTTGCTGCTGCTTTGCAGCCCGCCTCTGCTTGCTATATTGCTTCTGTTTGGGCAGCCTTGGACTTACTTGCTTTTGCTTGTTTTGCATCCTATTCTTGCTGCTATATTTACAGCAGCCTGCCATTGTTTTGTTTGTTTGCATTGCTTGCTGCCTGTTGCTATATTTGTTGTAGGTTTGTCAATCTTGGGCTTGCATATTTTGCTTTGACAACTTTGGGCTTGCATATTTGCGTTTCCTTCTTGTGAACCAAGGTCCAACCTTGTGATTTACAAGAATGGGAGAAGAGGGATTATGATAAAACAAAACAACTTAAATTCTAATTCCTTTATACAAACCCTAGTGATGAATTTTTTTCTTTCTTTACACATCACTTTGCTTGAATTGCTAACTTTCTTTTCTTTGTTTCATGAACATGAGGCGTGGATGGCAAGCGAGGATTGCTTAAAGATGAAGCAATGGAGACTTGAAGAAACAAAAATAAAATTTCTCTCTTTGTAGTCAAAGCAAACATTGTAATTCTTTGTAAACAAAACAAAAAAATGTGAAATTTATTTCATTTGTGATGTAATGAACACAAGGCCTTGAATAAATTTGTAAATGATGAAATTTATCGTACCAATCCTGAATTTATTTAAACTTTGAAATTCTCAATTGAATGCTTTGAATAAAACATCTTGGTTTGGTAACTTGAACTTCAAGCAATCACAAAATGATCAAATAAACCAATGTGCCTTGTACTCCAATCAAATTTCTAAACAAAATAAATGTTTAAGAATTCAATTCTAACTTGGTTAATTCAAACCCAAAACCATGGTCATCTTAATGACAGTCTTAATCTTCAACTCTTGTCCAAACCAAATTTGCATTCAAAATGAACTCGGGCACCATACTCGATTAAAATGGAACTTCATTTTCAAACAATCATGCTTTGAGAACAATCACCAACCTTATAGAATTAAAAAATTTCAAAAACAATGGTGATTAAGAACACTTGAAATCAAACAAATGACTTGCGACGATTCGAAAACTTTCAAAGTCTTCCCAATGCAATTTTCTTTCGGTCTTTAAAGATAAACTCGTGAGCGGCATCACTTATGACCATATGCAGAAATAATCGTCTCAAGATCTCGTAATTTGAGGAAATCACAATTATTTGAAGAGACATGAAGATATATGAATACTATTTTAACATCCTTGAAGAGACATGAAGATCTATGAAGACCATTTGAAACCTTGAAGAATCAATTTTCTTTGAGAAACGTCAAACCCTAATCGTTGACTTACTGCCTAGGAAGAGAATCTGTCTGATCAAACTTCTGAGACAAATTGAGTATTCGAGAAGACCTAGGATAGTATCTTGAATAAAAAATGGGAGGGAAAATTTTGGGGTACAACAGCTGCCCCTGTTCAATCTTCTTAAACTTGAAAAGTGAGATTGACATGTTTGTCGTTCGTAGCTTGAAAGTGGAAGATGGTTGAACACTATCGTGCCCAAAAATTTGCACTTGATGATGTGGTTGTTGATTGCATAGGGAATGAGCTTAAAGATGCCATTTGGAGAGATGATGGAAAGTTGTTGGAGATGGGCTTAAAGATGTCATTCAAAGGTGATTGTTGACAGAAATTAGACCAAGTCTAAGTTTGACTACAACTGGGGAAATGTGAAATTGACTGTATCTGGTCGGGTCCAGGTCTTACAGTGTTGTAAACTGTTGTTTGGAGATAAGGGAGAAAGAACCTGGATAGCAGGGTTGCTTCGAAAGGAAAGCCTGGGTAGTAGGGGCTATGAGAAGGAACCTGGATAGTAGGGTTACTTCGAAATGAAAGCCTGGGTAGTAGGGCTATGAGAAGGAACCTGGATAGTAGGGTTACCTTGAAATGAAAGCCTTAATAGTAGGTCTATGATAAGGAACCTGGATAGTAGGGTTACCTCAAAATGAAAGCCTGGGTAGTAGGGCTATGGGAAGGAACCTGGTTAGTAGGGTTACCTTGAAATGAAAGTCTGGATAGTAGGCCTATGAGAAGGAACCTGGATAGTAGGGTTACCTCGAAATGAAAGCCTGGATAGTAGGGCTATGAGAAGGAAACTAGATAGTAGGGTTACCTCGAAATGAAAGCCTAGGTAGTAGGGCTGCTTCATTTTATCACGTAGATTTGTTGACCTGTTTGATTTCGGGAACTGATTTTCCATAAGTTGTCTGCAGATGTGATATGTACAACTGCTGGAATTGTTGGTGATAACTGTCTTTCCTGAAAAGATAATAAGGTTAATTATGTGTGATGCATGAAATGCATGGTGGGGCGATGTTCTCAAAATAATGAGATTGTGCTGTATGAGATATGTATGCGCATGTCATGATGTATGAACATGAGATGCTATTGTGACATATCTGAGTCTGGGAAAATAAATATCTGACTGCTGCTTGAGAGTATTGGAAATAGCCTTCCTGACTGTTGTGGAAAAACATGGTTCTTCAAGTTTCGCTGGAGATGGTGAATGGAGATGATCATGCTGGAGATTTTCTCCTTGTTTACGGATATTCTGCCGGGGAGAGACTCTGCTTTGAGAATAACTTTGCGGGGGAAAAAAACTCTGTTGGAGGATGAACTTCCATAGCTGGAGGGATAAACTCTGTCGAGGATTGAGTTTCTGTATTCATAGGAATGAACTTCTGCTTGAGAGACAAATCTGATGACTCGCTCATGATTATGAGATTCAGCTGGGGTATATAGATATCAGATTCTTGAAAGACCCTGGATGGGGAGATTACCTCCTGTTTTTGGGAAGCTGATGTCAATGCCTTGATTTCTTTCACTCTGTGGGGGGTATAGATGTCACGAGGTCGTGGGTACTGATGATTATGTTTCAAAGTTGTCTATGCCTCGGTACCTGCTGGACAAAGTGACTGTCGGGTTTTGACATTTCTTGTTTTTGTCCCGAGCAATTTATCTTTTTGTTTCTTATGTAAACATTTGTGAGTAGTAATCATATTCAAATGCATATGTCAATAATAAACCATTGGACGTTCTTACAAAACAAAACAGAAAAGGGAAAACAAAGTTTTTTTTTGTAAAAATGATTTGCATTGATTTTCGAAGTTGGCCTATAATAGGCATTTTTGTACAAAGAGGCGGACGCTCTAGTAAGAGAACGCTGCCGTAAAAATAGAAACCATACAATATTGTGTAAAAGAAAACAACTATGTACAATAATCTCAGTGAGTTTCAATTCTGCTAATGCCGCTATGTCTTCGAGCGTCTCATCACTTTGCTGCTTGTCTGAAGCTGATTAGATTGATTGGTGCCGTTTGAGTTTGACAGTCGATACTGAGGTCTGATCGCAAGGTGATCCAATGGGACATAGTGATACGCTTTATATCCCTAAATTTTGCCTGGACCGCCCTTTCGGGTTTTTAATCCACCGGGATACCTTTTTTTCCCAAGCCGCCTTTTCAGGTTTTCGACTTGCTGGGTGTACAATTTGTTTTTTATTTTCATCCCTTATTTTTGCCTGAACCCTTTTGGTTAGCCGAGAAGCCCTTATTTTTGTCTAGGCCAATCATCCTAGCGGGTCTTTTATTATGCATAGTATCTTTTCACTATGTCCGTATTGATAGGGTTAGGAAGGTCGTCACGGTCCATGGTGGTTAGAATCATGGCTCCAGCCGAGAAAATGTTTTTAATTACAAAAGGCCATTCGTAGGTGGGAGTCCATTTTCCCCTGGGATCACCTTGTGGCAGTATGATGCGCTTGATCACTAGATCCCCGACTTGATACTCTCAGTGTCTGACTTTTTTGTTGAAAGCCTTGATCATCTGTTTTTGATACTGTCAAAACCCATGATTTTCTCTGTATTTTAGGATGTTTTATATTTTCTATAACAATTGTATCTTGCTATTATTAGGTCTAGGTATTTATGATCAATCCCATAATTACAGGGATTTATTCCTTTAAGAATTAGTTGTCCATATTTCCTAAAATAGGTTTCAGTCTCATGTATATATACAGGTCTAATGATCTAATAATATAGTAAGAAATATATTATTCCTTTTAAATCTGAGATGGTATCAGAGCTCTTGATCCTTGGGAGTCTCTGACCATGTCTGTAAACCCTAATTTGCAGCCTTCATTGCTGCTTGCAGCCTTCATTACTGCACCCTCTTTAAGCCCTGTTGCAGCCTCTCTACCTTGATCACATCTAGTCATGGCTGAGATCATGAATCCCACTCTGGAAACTGGGGACAAACCCCAGACCAATGGAGAATTGCAGAATGTTCATTCTGCTTATCGGCTAAATGGGAATAATTATCTCAAGTGGTATCAACTCATTAAGACCATCTTGAAAGGAAAAGGAAAGGCCAGTCACTTGACTGATAATATACCTGATGAAACAGATCCCAAGTTCAAATCCTGGGATGAAGAAGACTCCATGATTATGGCGTGGCTGTGGAATTCAATGGTCCCAGAAATCAGTGATACCTGCATGTTCCTTAAGTCAGCAAAGGAAATTTGGGAGGCAGTTGAACAAACTTATTCTAAGGCCAAGGACGCTGCTCAAATTTATGATGTAAAGGTGAAAACCGTGGCAGCCAAACAGGGAAACAAATTTGTTACTGAATATGCCATTCAACTCAAGTCTCTATGGATGGAATTGGACCACTATAGAGTTATAAAAGCAAAGTGTTTAGAAGACTCAGCAATCATTAAGAAGTATATTGAACAAGATAGAGTATATGATTTTTTGGTAGGCTTGAACCCTGAATATGACCAGGTCCGAATCCAAATCCTAGGAAAAGAGAAAGTCCTAGGGCTTAATGAAGTGGTAGCCATTATCCGGAGTGAAGAAAGCAGGAGAGAACCGATGCTGGAAACCTCAACCACTGAAAGCTCCGCAATGATAGCTGAAGGAGGAATAATCATGATGAAAAATGGGGTTCCCAATATGGAGAAAAACCATGAGGAGGCCTAGTGTACCCACTGTAACAAGCCGCGTCACACAAGGGATAAGTGCTGGAAATTACATGGAAGAACCCCAAGCCGAGAATGGGGGAAGAAAGGAGGCCCTCCAAATAGGGGAGGAAAAGGGCAAGCACACATTAGGCCAGGGCAAGCACACATTAGGCAAGGGCAAGCACACATTTCTAATGGTCAAAGGGAAGAATCTGGTCAGCTGAATCAAGAAGAAATAGAACGAGTAAGATCATTCCTTAGCAAACTCGAGAAGCCCACAAGTACATGCTCCTTAATATATTCTGGTAAGTTTCCACTTTCTTTTGGGCTTAATGTTTCAGATACACCCTTTACACATTACTGGATACTAGAATCTAGAGCCACTGACCATATGACCCCTATACCCAAATATTTCTCCACATATTCTCCATGTCCTAGCAACAAGAAAATTTCCACAGCAGATGGAACTCTTATAACTGCAGCAGGACAAGGAGATGTCCAAATAAGCCCATCCATAATACTAAAAAAATTCCTTCATGTCCCCAAACTGTCCACCAATCTAATTTCTATAAAAAAACTCACAAAAGATCTCTCATGTAATGTTGTTTTTTATAACAACTCTTGTATATTGTAGGACAAGAAATCGGGGAGGATGATTGGACATGCTAGAGAATGGAATGGCCTATACTACATGGAGGATCCTAATCTACCTACCAACAGTCGATCTCTCGTATCTGAATCCACCATGACTAATAAAGAGAAGGTCCAACTATACCATTGCCGGCTAGGACATCCTTCATTTAGAGTTGTAAAAATGTTCTTCCCTTCCTTGTTTAAAAATTTAAATGTGGAGAGTCTCAACTGTGAGGTGTGTGAGCTTGCAAAACACAAGCATGTACCTTTTCCCATTAGCAATAAAACAAGTCCTTCCCCTTTTGTTCTTATTCATACTGATGTATGGGGTCCGGCGTATGTTCCTAATATCTTAGGTGCTAAATGGTTTGTGACCTTCATAGATGATTGTACTCGGGTGACTTGGTTTTTTTTTATTAAAACAAAAATCTGAAGTCAGTTCCGTGTTTTTTCAATTTGTCTCAATGATTAAAAATCAATTTGGAGTTGGTATCAAAAGAATTAGGTCAGATAATGCTAAGGACTACTTTAACCTTATACTAAACTCTTTCTGTCAAAAGGAAGGGATAATCCATGAGTCCTCATGTGTGAACACACCCCAACAGAATGGGATTGCAGAAAGGAAAAATGGGCACCTATTAGATCAAACTCGGGCTCTACTTTTCCAAAACCATGTTCCTAAGATATTTTGGGGGGAAGCCCTTCTTACTGCCACCTACCTAATCAATAGGTTACCGACAAAAATATTAGACTCAAAAAGTCCCATGGAAGTCCTATCCTCATTCTACCCACACTTGGATCCTACAAATAAACTCCAACCTAGAATATTTGGGTGTGTATCCTTTGTACATATTCATAGCAATGAAAGGGGAAAATTAGACCCTAGGGTTGTCAAACGTGTATTCTTAGGGTACTCTTCCAAACAAAAGGGATACAAATGTTATCAACCCTGTTGTACCCCAAAATTTTCCCTCTCCTTCTTCAGGAAATCATCTTGGATTTTCAAGGTCCCTCTGAAATAAATCCAAGTCCAGAACTGTCATTTTTGTCCAATCAAACCACTTACAAGAGCAAGATGATCACACAAGCTCCAAAGACAACGCTTTTATCTTGAGAAATTAATTAAATTCTAAACACTTGAAATGTTTCTTTTAAAAAAAAAGAGTGTTTAAGAAAAAATCAGCGTTTCTGAACTTCTGGACCAATTCCAGATAAAAACGGTCAGAAGTTGCAAGCTTGGCTCAGCGTAGTCAGAAGTTGGCTTTTCAGCAGCTACATCAGCTCAATCAGAAGTTATAAACGTGGTTCAATATGTAAGCCTCAGACAGAACATGACTCTTTCAGCAGTTACACCAGCTCAGTCAGAATTTGCTGAAGGAATGCAAAAGAAGCAGGGAAGTCTGAAGGCTCTTTCAGAACATGCTGAAATTAGAAGATGAAAAGGTCAAAAGAGTGGGTGTTACACTGATACAAAATCTCTAAGCCCAGGAGATCCAGAAGCAAATCCAAGGAACGTATCAGAAAATCAGGAGAATCCCCATGTGATACGGTGGGAGAACTGACTTGAGGTTTTGCGTTTGTTTTTGCAAATGTTTCGGTTGAGCAAGAGTCGCCACCGACTTTTTATTTTATCCTAAGGAAAGGTTTAAAAAGCACAGCAAAAACCTTTGAGATTTTTCTTGGGTTCGGGGAGTAGATTATAGAAAGGGAAGGTATTAGCACCCTTTCTATCCATGGTTATCCATGGGCTCTTAGTTACTTGCTTAGACCACTTGCCTTTTGTTTTCAATTGTTTGAAATGGTTCTTGTGTGTGTGGGTTTGAAAATGTTTTGAAAAGAAGCCAATGTGGTGGCAACCTTTGTAATGATCCATGTGGGGATGTATACAAAGGTGTATGTCTTTTGAAAAGGTTTTCATTTGTTTTTTGAAAGTTGTTTTGAAAGTGTAGTGATATGTGGTTTATAAAATAGGCAAGTGTTTTTGTTTTGCAAGTTCGATTCAAGTAACTAAGAGGTTATCTACTCCTAAATTTTCTCAAAGTTTATTGCTATGTTTTAACACTTTTAATAAGTTTGTTCCACCATTGTATTTGGTGGACAATCTCATGTTAGGATGTGAAAGGGACGGGCGCGGGTCATCGTTTAGACCATAATTGCAATGGTGCCAAGTATCTTTGGGCATTTTCTTTAAGGGACTTGATCATTTGTTTTGGCAATATTTTGAAAGTGTTATTGAGGGACTATGATCATTTGATTTGTTTGTTTTGACCAAAGAGACCTAACATGCAATATGGCCCAATTTTGAAAGGCAACAAGTGGAATACCCTAAGGGGTGCAAGTGTGATTTGTGTGTTCATTTTCATGCTTGTTTATCTTGAAATTAGGTCAAAACTATGTTTCGTTATTTTTCGCATACAAACCCTAATTCTAACATGTTATAATTAGAAAGCAATAAAGTGCGAAAATAAATTTACTAAGCTATTACAAAACCGTATATGGGAAGGGGGGTACAAATGTTTGAATGGGGATTTTGACAAGGAATTTAAACCTAAAACTATTACATCAATATTGAATCATTTACAAGGTGATCAATTTGCATAAATTAAATAAAATAAAAACAAATATGCTAGAATGCAAAAAGAATTTTTATATGTATGAAAAAAAGTATTATTTATGTAAAATAAAAAGAAAATAAAAAGGTATTATTCTTTGAGTATTTTCATATTTAGGGTAAAACCCTAATTCTATTAAATAAAATACATTATTCATTTATTATGTACAAATATTTATTTATATATACAAAAATAAAATAAGATGAGGTATTTGTCAAAAATGTATTTTTATTTTAAATATTAATAATAACAAAAAAAAAACAAAAGTGTATATATTTTGTATTTACTCTAAATATATTAATAAATATATGTATATATGTATTGTTTTAGATGTGTATTATATATATATAAATAATAATAATATTTAATATTTGTAAAAAAAGTATTTTTTTATATAAAGTATTTTCAGAAGGTAAAATAAAATAAAAATGAAAATAAAAGTATTTTTACATATTTCTCAATATTTTTAATGAAATGTATATATTCATTTATTTGTGTATTAATCAAAAGAAAATCACATAAATACCTAATAAATTAAAAAATGGTGAGAAAAAAGATTTTTATATTTTTAATAACATGAGAAAAAATAAATGAATCAATCAAAAAAAGAAAAAGTCAGAAATCATTAAAAATAAACCAAATGGGCTCAGGGGGTGCAGAAGCAATTGTATGGTGTGAAAAGTAGAACAAAAGTTGGCCCAGCCCATGAGACACCTTCTTCAACCTCCAGCCAAAAACGCGCGCTTCTAACAGGGATTCAAACATCCTGATTCTTTGAGCTTTTGCACATACTTTCAACACAAAACATGTCAAGCATTGAATCACGATTCCAAATATATAAAAAACTCATCCTAACTCTCAGAAATGAGAGAGAATTTTAACAATCCCAAATCCTGACCTAAGTTTTCTGCCATTTTCAAACCTTAAATTCTCACAGCTCAAGCAAAAGAAATGAAAAGTAAAAACATGTACATGTTCAGTGGCATGAGTAGAACATTGTTTATTCACAAACTTAGAGCTAATGATGCCTAATAAGAGAGATACGAATTCAAAAACTTACCTGTTCAGTTGAAGTTCTATCTGGCAAAGGAGAAGCTTTCAGGGCAAGATAATGGTTGGTGTAGCTTCCTTGAGGTGTGGTGATACTGTTCCAATATTTACTTTGCCTTGAAAGCTTTTGAATCGAGCTAGAGCACTTCACCTGCAAATCAGAAATGTGAAAATGGTGGAACCAGTTAGAGGGATTACAGGTCGTGTTTTTGCTTTTGGTTAGCTTGCATAGATGGTAGGGAAGGTGTATGAACTGGTTTGGGCAAGAATGCTTGAAAGGATTGAGAGTTGGAACTCAATCTGCAGAGGTTGCTCTGTTTGAGCAGTTTCAAGGTGATTCTGAGTTTTGGGAGGGATTGGAGGTGAAAGGCTCGTGCTTCAGCTTAGGATCAATCTTTGGAATGTGTTTGATAAGTTTGTCTTAGTGTTTGTAGGCTGATATGAGAGTTGGTACAAGTTATGCTATTTTACTTGAACTTGAAGCAAGCAATGGCCACTTGATGATTCTAGCCTGTACAGATCCTCACACTATGCTGCATACATTGGCCTTGATCAGTGTAATTTGCTCACAAACTTGTGCCAAGAAGATTTGGACTGTACCACTTGGATTGCAAACTTGACATAAAGTTCTCCTTTTCAAAAATGGAAATAGTGCTTTTTCTAGTTAAGGGTTAATTCTCCATGTAATGTCCAAATGCTTAGAATAACAACTTGGCACAATGGTTTTGCATTAAATTTATGAGTGTCAAAGGGTTTTAGGACCTGTAATGTAGCTTAAGCATGCTGAGATTGAAATGCATAGTGTTATGAACATGTACATGGCCAAGAACAAAAGTGACTTTTTCCCATTTTGCAAAATTCGATTCTCCCTAACCATGAGGTTGTTTGAGAAGTTCTTGGACATTTTGGAAATCTTGGAATGTGTACTACAATCCATCTTTGAAATGCAAATTGAAATTCCAAGTGGACGTGTATGGAAAATGGCCTTGAAGTTAGGTAGAAAACCTTGTCAAAAAGGTCAAATTTTCACTAAGTTATGAATGGTTTAGTGCCCTTATTCAAAAATTTGTAACTTGAGATACAAGCCTCATTTGGGAAAACTTTGTGAATCAAAGTTGTAGATTATGCAACAAGCTACAACTTTCATGTTTTGACTTTTGTTTGAATCCAAATGAATCTTGGTGAGAAAGTGAGGCAAAGTTGGGAAAAATTAGGGTTTTCCATAACTTAGAAAAATTCTAAGTTATGAAAAATTCCCATTTCAAACCCTAATTTGCATTTCTTGGTTTCTTGGTGAACAAGTTTCATGATTTGGCATGTCTTGATGAAAAATGAATCTTGACTCTTGATTTTGACCAAAAAGTCAAAGTTTGACTTTTCAGTATACAGTCAAAATTGATCAATTGACTGGGAAATTCAACTATCAATCTTGTGTACTTGGGATCTTTTGAACTTGTTGAGCATGTCAAGATAATTCCATGGGGTCCTTGAGTCCATATGTGAGCTTGGTTTGCCATTGGCTAGGTCAAACAGTCAAAAATTACCCTTGTACAGTCAAAACTCTAAAAATGACCATTTTGCCCTTTTGGTGATCTGATCAAATTTCTTGTGGAATTGTGATCCAAACTTGATCAAATAGTTCATATGAGTTCATAATGTTGATGTGGGTCAATTTTCATGAGATTTGACTGTCAATTGGCCACAGTTGACTTTTTCCCCAATACAGCTGATTTCTAGGTCATCTGTCCAATTGACTGGGCAAAACTTGGAATCAAGACTTAAAACTTGGTATGGATAAACTTGGGAGTCCAACATGAAGCATGAAAGTCATCTTAGGCATTTTAGGTCAAAACATCTTTGTTTAAACACAAACCCTAATTTGGATCCACAGTGCAAGGAGAAGTCTTGAGCAGAGGAATCCCTAACTGGATCTTGATCTTCAAGGTTTTTGTGATGAGAAAATGTTGAGGAAATGGGAGGGAAAATTTTGGGGTACAACAGTTGCCCCTGTTCAATCTTCTTGAACCTGAAGAGTTAGATTGGCAAGTTTGCCTTTCGTGACTCGAAGGTAAAAGAAGATTGGACACTAGAGTGCCCGGAAATTTGCACTCGCATGTTGGAATATCAGCAATGTGATGTCGGGAATGGGCTTATAGATGCCATTTGGAGAGGTGGTGGATAGGGAGATGGGCTTATAGATGCCATCTGGAAGTGTTGATGGAACTTTGTCGGGAATGGGCTTATAGATGCAATTTGGAAGTGTTGATCGCGTAAGAGATTCCTTAGCGAAAACTTGTGTATTTGAGAAAGACAGATGTTTTCCTGGTTTGTTACAGGTGTTTGATCTTCAATCTCCTCATGCGGATATGCCCTGGCTAGATACAGGGGTCGAATCTACAATCGGTTGCTCACAGATGTGCCCTGGCTGGATACAGGAATCGAATCCGGAAATAGTCGTCAACAGATATGCCCTGGCTGGATACAGGAATCGAATCTTTGAACTCTTCAGACGTGCCCTGGCTAGATACATGAGTCGAGTCTAGAAATATGGTTAACAGATATGCCCTGGCTGGATACAGGAATCGAATCTGGAAATGTTGTAGTTGATAGATGTGCCCTGGCTGGATACAGGAATCGAATCTTTGAACTTCTTCAGACGTGCCCTGGCTAGATACAGGAGTCGAGTCTGGAAACTGATCACTCTCAGATGTGCCCTGGCTAGATACAGGTATCGGATCTGGAATTGTGACAGTTGAAGGTAGTTGTCTTTGGGATTGTCTTTTTCCCTGAAAAGGCAAAAACATAAGTTGTATGCAATGTCATGATGTATGATATGCATGATGTCATGATGTTCAACATGAGATAGTGTTGTATGCACTTTATCATGTATGTAAACAAGATGTATGAAAATGTGAAATGTTTATGAATGTAATTTCGTCTTAGGAAAATAAATCCTTGACGATCGGCCGAGGAGTTGCTCTGTGACCGAAATAGTTTGCTGAAGTTTTGACGAGAGGCCTGCTGAGGACTTTAATGATGGATTCCGCTGGGGATAATGATGACAAACTCCACTGGGGAACACCAAAGATAGACTCCGCTGGGGAATACCAAAGATAGACTCCTGTCGGGGAATGAAAGAACTTTGCTGAGGGCGATCTTCCGTGGCAATTAGCTGAGGATAACCCAGTTATAAGCCCCTGTGAGGAATAACTCTGAATAAAGCTCGGGGAGACGTCCGTATCCTGCAGGGAACAAGCTTCCAGAATCTACCGGGGATGAGCTTTAAGACCTGCCGGGGAATGTATTGCTGAATCTGGATTGACGGGGAATCAACTCCGCTCGGGGAAAGTATTGCTGAATCTTGTCTTACTCTGCGGGGCGTTGAGATGATTTGGTCATATTCTCCAGTCGAATCTACCTTGGTACCTTGGCGGACAAAGCAACCAGATTGCATCAGACAACTTCATATTGCCCCTGTCTCTGATGTCACCTGTAATTAATCTTTTGTTTTATATGCAAATATTTATGAATCAGCAATTTAATGTCAAATGCATATATCAAAAATGAACATTGGACGTTCTTCGCAAGACAAAACAGAAAAAAGGAAAAGCAATGGCAATTTGTATGGACAAGTGAATTTGTATTGATTTGAATTTTGCCTGTGAACATGCGTTTTTGTACAAGAGGCTGACATCCTAGTAAGAGGACGCCGCCGAATAACATAGAGTTTACAATTTTGAAAAGAAAACAAAACAGCTATGTGAACAATCCCACTGGGTTCCAACTCTGCTATCGCCTTTATGTCTTCAAGCGTCTCATCACTTTGCTGCTTGGTCGAAGATGAAGCTGATTGGTCGATGCCGAAATCTGAGCCAGATAGTTGATGTCGAATTCTGGATGTAAGGTGATCCAATGAGACATAGTGTTACGCTTTATCCCTAACTTTTGCCTGGACCGCCCTTTCGGGTTTTCAGTCCACCGGGATACCCATTTTTTCCCAAGCCGCCTTTTCAGGTTTTCGACTTGCCGGGTGTACAGATTTTTTTTCATTTCATCCCTTATTTTTGCCTGAACCCTTTTGGTTCACCGGGAAGCCCTTATTTTTGCCTAGGTATGTCAACCTAGCGGGTCTTTTATTCATGCATAGTATCTTTTCACTATGTCTGCATTGGCGGGGTGAGGAAGGTCGTCACCATCCATGGTGGCTAGGATCATGGCTCCTCCTGAGAACACATGTTTAACCACAAATGGCCCCTCGTACGTAGGGGTCCATTTGCCCCGGGGATCACTTTGAGGAAGGATGATGCGTTTGATTATCAGGTCCCCAACTTGATACTCTTGTGGTCTGACTTTCTTGTTAAATGCTCTGATCATCCGTTTTTGATACGTCTGACCATGACAGATAGCGGTGAGTCTCTTTTCGTCAATCAGATTTAATTGATCAAGTCGAGTCTGGATCCAGTCATCTTCACTCAAGTCTGCATCCTTCATTATCCGGAGAGAGGGTATCTGGACTTCAATTGGCAAGACTGCCTCCATGCCATAGACCAAGGAGAAAGGAGTTGCCCCGGTTGACGTCCTTGCTGAGGTACGGTACCCGTGAAGAGCGAACGGTAACATCTCGTGCCAATATTTATAGGTCACTGTCATCTTCTGCACAATTTTCTTGATATTCTTATTAGCTGCCTCTACAGCCCAATTCATCTTCGGCCAGTAGGGAGAAGAGTTGTGGTGCTGTATCTTGAATTGTTCGCAGAGTTCAGTGATCATCTTGTTATAGAGATTGGTACCATTGTCCGTAATGATTCTTTCTGGGACGCTGTACCGACAGATTAGATTATGCCGGATGAAACGTGCCACGACGCTCTTGGTTACCGTTGCGTAGGAAGCTGCCTCAACCCACTTCGTGAAGTAATCGATCGCCACTAAGATGAAGCGATGCCCATTGGATGCCGTCGGTCGGATCTCACCGATCATATCAATGCCCCACATTGCAAAAGGCTAAGGTTCCGTCAGGACGTTTAGAGGAACTGGAGGAATATGCACCTTGTCAGCATAGATCTGGCATTTGTGATAAGTTCGGGAGTGTTGGTAACAATCAGCTTCCATTGTGGACCAGAAATATCCTGCCCGAAGGATTTTCTTAGCCATGGTGTGTCCGCTGGAATGTGTCCTGAATGTACCTTCATGCAGTTCTAACATGATCTTCTCTGCTTCAGCCTTATCCACACAACGTAGTAGAGTTGAATCGTGATTCCGTTTGTAGAGAATACTGTTGCTGAGGAAGAATTTTGCCGCAAACCTCCTCATGAACTTCTTGTCATTGACAAATGCGCCTTCAGGATATTCCTGAGCTTCCAAGTACCTCTTCACCTCATGATACCAGGGTTTTTCAGTCACCTTCTCGGCCTCGAGATCGCAGCAGTATGCCGGTTCATCCAACTTCCAGATAATGATCCGGGGAGCCTCATTGTCCCATTTAACTTTGAACATTGAAGACATCGTAGCTAGTGCGTCCGCTAGCTGATTCTCCTCTCTTGGGAAGTGCTCAAAAGTTATTTCTTCAAAGTGGGGAAGCAAGGTTGACACATACTCCTTGTAAGGAATAAGATTTGGGTGTTTCGTATCCCACTCGCCTTTGATCTGATTGATCACGAGAGCGGAATCTCCGAAGACACTCAGAAATTTGATCCTTAAGTCAATTGCAGCTTGTAAACCCATGATACATGCCTCATATTCTGCCATGTTGTTGGTGCAGTTGAAACACAATCGGGCGGTGAGTGGAGTATGAGTTCCTTTGGGAGATATGATTACAGCGCCGACGCCGTTACCCAAAGCATTGGAGGCTCCGTCAAAATGCATAGACCATCGGGATCCTTCCTCAGGTCCTTCATCCGGTCCAGGTACTTCACAGTCAGTTACCACCATGATGTCTTCGTCCGGAAAATCAAAGTTCAATGATTGGTAATCGTCCACAGGTTGGTGTGCCAAATGATCTGCTAGTACACTTCCTTTAATTGCTTTCTGAGTTGTATACTGGATATCATATTCTGTCAAGATCATTTACCATCTCGCTATTCTTCCAGACAGAGCAGGCTTTTCAAATATGTACTTGATGGGATCCATCTTTGAAATCAACAAAGTGGTGTGAGTCAGCATATACTGTCTCAGCCGGCGAGCAGCCCATACTAGAGCGCAGCAAGTTTTCTCAAGCAGTGAGTAACGAGACTCACAGTCGGTAAACTTTTTGCTCAAGTAATAAATAGCGTGCTCTTTTAGGCCAGACTCGTCATGCTGCCCCAGCACACACCCCATTGAATTGTCAAGTACTGTTAAATATAGTATCAGAGGTCTTCCTTCCACTGGTGGCATAAGAATGGGTGGCTCTTGGAGATATTCCTTTATCTTCTCAAAGGCAGCCTGACATTCATCGTTCCAGCGTACTACTTGATCTTTCTTCAGTAATTTGAAGATTGGCTCACAAGTAGCAGTTAGATGTGAGATGAATCGGGCAATGTAATTCAGTCGTCCCAGGAAACCTCTGACTTCTTTCTCTGTCTTCGGAGTCGGCATCTCTTGAATGGCTTTTACCTTGGCAGGGTCCACCTGAATACCTTTATCACTTACAACGAAACCTAGCAAATTTCCGGATCTTACCCCAAAGGTGCATTTGTTGGGATTCAACCTCAGCTTGTATAACTTGAGTCGGTCAAACAGCTTCCTCAAGTGATCAAGGTGCTCCTCCTCAGTTTGAGACCTTGCAATCATGTCATCAACGTATACCTCAATCTCATGATGGATCATATCATGAAATAAAGCAACCATGGCACGTTGATAGGTTGCCCCAACATTTTTCAATCTGAATGGCATGACCTTATAACAGAAGGTACCCCACTGAGTCACAAAGGTAGTCTTTTCCATATCCTCCGGAGCCATCTTGATCTGATTATACCCTGAAAAACCATCCATGAAGGAGAAAACCTTGTGTTGAGCAGTATTGTCAACAAGAACGTCGATGTGAGGTAAGGGGAAGTCATCCTTGGGGCTTGCCCTGTTCAAGTCCCTGTAGTCGACACACATCCTGACTTTACCGTCCTTCTTCAGCACTGGCACCACATTGGCAACCCACCGAGGGTAAGAAGACACTGCTAGAAACCCGGCGTCGAATTGCTTCATAACATCAGCCTTGATCTTTTCAGACATCTCTGGCCGCATACGGTGGACCTTTTGTTTTATCGGAGGGCAGTCTTCCTTGGTTGGCAGGTGATGAACTACAATGTCGGCATCCAAACCAGGCATGTCTTCATACGACCAGGCAAAGATCTCTATGTAATCATGTAGCATCTAGATCAATCGTTGCTTCATGCTGAGCTCTAAATTAGCCCCAATCTTGACCTCTTTCCTATCTGTCTCAGTACCCAGGTTAACTGTTTCCACCGGCTCTTCATGTGGTTGAATAGCCCTCTCTTCCTGGAGTAGCAGTCTTGCGAGTTCACCAGGAACTTCGCAATCATCTTCACCTTCGTCTTCGGCCAAGTTGATCGGATTCTCGAAGTCATAACTGGCGGTAGCAGAGCTGTTACCAGTGAGATCCAGAGTGGATTGAAACCTGTATAAGTGAGTGTGTGTAAATATAGCTGTTTTGCAATATATATAACACAGAAATAAAAAGAGCACAAGATTTGAAATGCAACAAACGTCCAATGTTTTGATTGATGATATATGGAAATGTCATACAAAAAGCCCTCACGAATGGAGCTACGGTGCCCCGGGTAGGACACCGAGCCAGCAAAGTTTTAACATATTGTTTGTTATAAATTGGAAATCAAAAGAAATTAATTACTGCGTGACAAATGTGATAGGTGTAAAATCCTTTGTCGTCCAGTTGCTTGGTCCGTTGCTGGTAGTCGGGTAGATCCAACTGTCAAACTCTTCTTCCTCTACATCCTCCTCAATAGCATTCACCCTTGGGTTGGAGATAAACACCAGAGCCTTTCTGATCTTTTCCTTGCGCACAGCCCTCTGAGCCTCTGCAGTAAAGCCCAGCCCAAACTTGTCGTTCTTTTGAGTGAAGTCAGGAAGCTGACCCCAGTTTGTACAATTGCCTTTCTCAATTACAGCTCGGGCATCCTTCAAGGACGCCATCTTCAACGGAAAGTCCTCTTCAATCACTGCCTCAGCTGATGCCAACGTTGGAGGTACCTCCTCAAAATGCTGAAAGGGGGTTTCAATAAACTCCCCGTCCATCTCGATATACCGGAATGAATTCAAGTGACTAACCATGTATTCCTCCTCACCCTGCACAGTAACAATCTTCCCTTTGACAGGGTATTTGAGCTTTTGGTGTAGAGTGGAAGTTACTGCCCCAGCTTTGTGAATCCAGGGTCGACCCAATAAGCAGGAGTAAGATGGACGAATATCCATTACATAGAACGTTGAGTCGAAAACATGGGAACCCACACGAATAGGGATGTCCACTTCACCGTGCACCATCCTCTTAGAACCGTCGAAGGCTCTAACAATGATGTTACTAGGTTTTAACTCCAGGCCCTCACAATCCAAGCGATCCAATGCTTTCTTGGGCAAAACATTCAGGGAAGAGCCGGTATCCACTAACGCGTGTGCGAGAGTAGTGCCCCTGCATTCTATGGAAACATGCAGGGCATCATTGTGATTTTTCCCTTTGGCGGTAAGGTCAGCATCTGAGAACCCCAAGCCATTGTCAGCTGTCAAATTAGCTACACAGTCGGTGAATTGATCCGCGGAGGTCTCTTGCGGCACATGGGCCGTTTTCAGAAATGAAATCAGGGCTTTTGCATGGGCCTCTGAGCATAGCAGCAATGATAGCATAGAGATTTTGGAGGGAGTATGCCCCAATTGTTCAACAACGTTAAAGTCACTCTTTTTGATGATTTTAAGAATTTCCTCCATTTCTTGTTGGGAGGCTTCCACAGCAGTCTTCTTTGGTGCCTTCGTCCTGGCAGGCAAATCGGTGGCAACTTCTTTGCCCCGAGTACCAGAGGACTCGGCGGCAGTAGTAGACACAGGAACTTGAATTGGAACATGCACACTTGCGGGTGTGATGGTGAGAGGTTTTCGGATAACTGGCGGTGCAATGTCAGTCGAGAAGAGCCTGCCACTGCGGGTAATCTTGGTGGGACCAGTGATGTTACTGATACTGGTATTGGTGTTGAACTCCTGCTTCACTCCAAGCACATACACGTCGGCCCCATAATGCCATGGAACAGCTTTATCAGACTCATATGGGAGGCCCCGGGACAGTAATAGTGATGGGTGCAACAGACATAATTTGGACTGGTTTCTTCACGGGAGCTTTGGCAGGATTGTAAATCGTGACAACAGATATTTCTTCTACAGCAACAAATGGAACATCAATTTTCTTAAACAGAATTTCCTTGCTATCCATCAGGCTTTGGATGCCTGATTTCAGCATCGGACAACCAGTAGGGATAACAGCACACAGGAGGCAGCCCTCGCTACAACCTGGAAATAAACCGGCTAGTAGTAAGTTCCTCTTAACAGTCAAAAAAGGGGTAACAACTTCATTCACCGAAACAGCATACAACTCTTCCTCAATGGCATTTACTCTATGCTGGGGCATAAGAGCAGTTACAACATTCGGTCTTTCAGGCGCTTCAAACTGAATTTCCTTTGCATCGATAAGATCTTGCACTTTGTTTCTCAAGGCCCAGCAATCATCAGTAGTGTGCCCGGGACTATCAGAATGATAAGCACACCGGGCATTTGGGTTATACTTAGGAGACGCAGTGTTGACGACCTTAGGAGCTTCTTTGATGGTCACCAAGTTGGTTGATAACAGTTGGGGTAAAATTTGAGATAAGGTCATGCTCAGCCAAGTATATTGCCTTTTGGTCCTTTCACCTCTTTGCTGATTGTACTGCTGAGGAGCAGCAACAGGTTTTGAAATGACCAAAGCATTGACGGCTTGGCGACTTTCGGGCTTGACTTGTCTTCTAGGACCATAGACGGCACTTGCTTCTTTCTTAAACGGCCTCTTCTCAGTACTTGTGGAGGCAGCCTTTTGTATCTTTCCTGACCTGATGCCAGCTTCAATTCTTTCTCCCGTCAGAATCAAATCCGTAAACCCAGCGGAGGAGTTACCGACCAAATGATTGAAAAATGGACCAGACAAAGTCCCTAGGAACATATCAACCAGCTCACGATCAGTCAATGGAGGCTGCACCCTGCCAGCCAAATCTCTCCATTTTTATGCGTATTCTTTGAACCCTTCACCCGTTCCTAGAGACATACCCTGAAGTTGGGTACGTGTTGGAGCGAGATCAGAATTGTATTGATATTGTCTGTAGAATGCGGTTGCCAAATCTTCCCAGTGTCGGATGCTAGTTCCATCTAATTGGTAGAACCATTCAAGCTGTGATCCCGAAAGGCTGTCTTGGAAGAAGTGAATCCAAAGGTTTTTATCCGCCGTATAAGGTTGGATCTTCCTTACGTACGACCTCAGATGCAGCTTTGGGCAGGATACCCCATCATACTTGGCGAAGGCAGGCGCCTTAAACTTGTGTGGAATTACTACCCCAGAAGATAACCCCAGATCTCCGAAATCCAGCCCCAACACATTCTGAATTTCCATGGCGCTCAAGCGGTCCTCCAATTGCTTGTATATGTCAGCAGCAGGTGGGTATTGTTCGTCATTATAGTCCGTCTCGTTGTCGGAGACTGCGGGACTAGGAGCTCCTCCCCCTTGGGGACTGTTTTTCTCAGCAGAAGAAGTAGTTGGATCAGCTTCATTATGGAGTGTGTTCCCAAATCTGCGTCCGGTGTTGAACAACGCAGTCCTCTTTTTCTTCTTCTTCTTCAGGAGTAGAGTCTTCAACTCTTGCTGACCTTGGGCCAGGCTCAGGACCATTTCTTGAAACTGGGCACTTTGGGCCTGAAGGGCCTTGATTGCTTGCTCACTGGATGAGTCCGGATTCATGATGACTGTTCAAAATAAACAGCGAAGGAGATTAAGCAACCTGTGAAATAGGGTACCTGCTATGCATATGGTGCAATGGAATGCGTATGTTTTATGTTTTCAAAGACAAACAAGATTCAACTTTGTAGACAAAAAGGGAAACACACTTCATTAGATTAAAATTTTCAATTGTTCAACAATTGGCCCTTAGGCATTACAGGAATGAAAAATACTGGAAAGGAAATAAAAGCTATAAAAGGAAATATCCAAAGCCCATCAATGCTCCCATGGCCTCCTTTTCTCAGTGTTGATGTAGTTGTTCAGGACCCTCTCTTCTTCCAATTGCTTAGTCAGCCTCTGGATCTTCCGTTCCTACTCGTTGAACTTCTCCCGATAGAAATCCCGTTCTTCCTTTAGCTGCGCCCAAGATCTCTTCATTGTGTCAAAATCAGTAGGTATCTGAGGAGGGAGGACAGTTGGAGGAACCCCATCTTCATCAGGAGATTCGAGAATGATAGGTATGACAGCTTCGTACGGCATACCTAACCTCTGAGCACGGATGCGGACCCACTTGCAATAGGGTTCCATTGGTAGAGAAGTCTTTGGTCCCAACTCAAGTGGGTCAGCTTTGTGAATTCTGTCCCAAGCTCTAATGAATCCATGGCGTAGTTTGTCACTGTCGGCCTGAAACTCAAAATGAAAGTGAGGAACCAGCATTTCATGAGGCCCAACTCCTCTGGCTCTTCCAAACTGACGGAGAGCCAAGCAGGGATTGTAAGAGATTCCTCCTTGGATGCCAATCAAAGGAACATTAGGGTATTCTCCGCAACGGTCAATAACAGCTACCTCATCCAAACCTCTGAGAGTCCAGGTGATGTCATTATCAGTGAGAGACATTAACCTCCAAGCCCAACCTTTTCCTTCTTCATTCTTCAGCATGAACTCACTAGCAAAGGAGCACAACACCATGGAGTTCCCCGTTTTCGAGCAGTACGAGCATAGAGTTGTTGCAGGATATCACCCAAGAGAGTGGGTACAGGATTTCGAGACATGAAGATCCTTATGACATGGATACTGATAAAGGTGTCAGGGTTGGGAAACAGTACCAAACCATAAATCAAAAGAGCCAGAATATCTTCGTACACCTTAAAGTCCAAGTCATTCCAGAAATCATTAGCCTTGCCAACCAGAAATTTGACCAAAAAGCCCTTGACCCCATTTCTAGTTTCCCAGTTAGCTAATACCTCTTCTTTGGTCAAGGGGAGAATTGCAGCAATCTCTTCAGGCCTAGGAGTCTTTTCCAAACCAGTGAATGGAGTTTGTTCCAAGACAGGGATCCCAAGCAAATAAGAGAATTCTTCCAGGGTAGGAACCAGCTGGAAGTCTTGAAAGGTGAAACAATGATACAGAGGGTCATAAAACTGGGTCAGAACACTTATCAGTTGTTGGTCCCATTTTGCAGTGATCAAGCCAAGGAGAGAACCATGTCTGTTGATGAAGGAAGAAGTGTTTGGAATCCTGCCAACCAGATCCTTGAGCAAAACTGGTGGTTGAACAAAGTTGAGTCGGATAGTATTCCTACGCACGGGCATCATGATGTCCTACAAAACAGAGCAAAGATGAAACTTTTTGTCTTTGAAATGGGTTAGTCCTTTATACAGGATGCATGCAATGGTATGATGGCATGATGTTATGATGAAGCACACCACAAGTATTCACATAGGCAAGCATGGTAAGGCACATAAGTCACACAAGACACCCTTAGGTTTCAGGCCAGCATGAATTTCAGGTATTACCCTCTTTTAGTTTCGTTGGTTAAAACCTGTCCTATCAAAAGTAACCGGGTTCTAGAGGATCTCAAATCATTGGCTACCCTCAATCGGTCATAACTCCAACATCGCAATCTTTTCTTGCGGCCAGAACCATCTCGAGAGTTTATCCTCAATGAGTGTAGCATACTGCTACTGTCCTAATAGCCAAGTTGGTCAATTTAGGGTTCTAAGGTCGGTCGGGGTTTAATGACTCCTTAGAAGACCTATATTCTCCTCATTGCAACACAAGGGATATAGGTACAGACCAAGGTGCCACACCAACGTAGCCACTGCTTCACCCATGTCGGTCTACACCGGACAGGTCCCTCACAGATTATGCTACCTAAAAAGGGTATTTCCCAGATCCGGGTTAGGATCTATGAAACTCCGATGCAAAGCCCACAAATATAAAAGCAAACAAAGCAAACAATTGAAAACAAAGGTGATCTAAGCCCTAAGGTTACTCCACTTTATAAGTTATCCCCAGCAGAGTCGCCAGTTCTGTGATATGGTGGGAGAACTGACTTGAGGTTTTGCGTTTGTTTTCACAAATGTTTCGGTTGAGCAAGAGTCGCCACCGACTTTTTATTTTATCCTAAGGAAAGGTTTAAAAAGCACAGCAAAAACCTTTGAGATTTTTCTTGGGTTCGGGGAGTAGATTATAGAAAGGGAAGGTATTAGCACCCTTTCTATCCATGGTTATCCATGGGCTCTTAGTTACTTGCTTAGACCACTTGCCTTTTGTTTTCAATTGTTTGAAATGGTGCTTGTGTGTGTGGGTTTGAAAATGTTTTGAAAAGAAGCCAATGTGGTGGCAACCTTTGTAATGATCCATGTGGGGATGTATACAAAGGTGTATGTCTTTTGAAAAGGTTTTCATTTGTTTTTTGAAAGTTGTTTTGAAAGTGTAGTGATATGTGGTTTAGAAAATAGGCAAGTGTTTTTGTTTTGCAAGTTCGATTCAAGTAACTAAGAGGTTATCTACTCCTAAATTTTCTCAAAGTTTATTGTTATGTTTTAACCCTTTTAATAAGTTTGTTCCACCATTGTATTTGGTGGACAATCTCATGTTAGGATGTGAAAGGGACGGGCGCGGGTCATCGTTTAGAGCATAATTGCAATGGTGCCAAGTATCTTTGGGCATTTTCTTTAAGGGACTTGATCATTTGTTTTGGCAATATTTTGAAAGTGTTATTGAGGGACTATGATCATTTGATTTATTTGTTTTGCCCAAAGAGACCTAACATGCAATATGGCCCAATTTTGAAAGGCAACAAGTGGAATACCCTAAGGGGTGCAAGTGTGATTTGTGTGTTCATTTTCATGCTTGTTTATCTTGAAATTAGGTCAAAACTATGTTTCGTTATTTTTTGCATACAAACCCTAATTCTAACATGGTATAATTAGAAAGCAATAAAGTGCGAAAATAAATTTACTAAGCTATTACAAAACCATATATGGGAAGGGGGGTACAAATGTTTGAATGGGGATTTTGACAAGGAATTTAAACCTAAAACTATTACATCAATATTGAATCATTTACAAGGTGATCAATTTGCATAAATTAAATAAAATAAAAACAAATATGCAAGAATGCAAAAAGAATTTTTATATGTATGAAAAAAAGTATTATTTATGTAAAATAAAAAGAAAATAAAAAGGTATTATTCTTGGAGTATTTTCATATTTAGGGTAAAACCCTAATTCTATTAAATAAAATACATTATTCATTTATTATGTACAAATATTTATTTATATATACAAAAATAAAATAAGATGAGGTATTTGTCAAAAATGTATTTTTATATTAAATATTAATAATAACAAAAAAAAAACAAAAGTGTATATATTTTGGATTTACTCTAAATATATTAATAAATATATGTATATATGTATTGTTTTAGATGTGTATTATATATATATAAATAATAATAATATTTAATATTTGTAAAAAAAGTATTTTTTTATATAAAGTATTTTCAGAAGGTAAAATAAAATAAAAATGAAAATAAAAGTATTTTTACATATTTCTCAATATTTTTAATGAAATGTATATATTCATTTATTTGTGTATTAATCAAAAGAAAATCACATAAATACCTAATAAATTAAAAAATGGTGAGAAAAAAGATTTTTATATTTTTAATAACATGAGAAAAAATAAATGAATCAATCAAAAAAAGAAAAAGTCAGAAATCATTAAAAATAAACCAAATGGGCTCAGGGGGTGCAGAAGCAATTGTATGGTGTGAAAAGTAGAACAAAAGCTGGCCCAACCCATGAGACACCTTCTTCAACCTCCAGCCAAAAACGCGCGCTTGTAACAGGGATTCAAACATCCTGATTCTTTGAGATTTTGCACAAACTTTCAACACAAAACATGTCAAGCATTGAATCACGATTCCAAATATATAAAAAACTCATCCTAACTCTCAGAAATGAGAGAGAATTTTAACAATCCCAAATCCTGACCTAAGTTTTCTGCCATTTTCAAACCTTAAATTCTCACAGCTCAAGCAAAAGAAATGAAAAGTAAAAACATGTACATGTTCAGTGGCATGAGTAGAACATTGTTTATTCACAAACTTAGAGCTAATGATGCCTAATAAGAGAGATACGAATTCAAAAACTTACCTGTTCAGTTGAAGTTCTATCTGGCAAAGGAGAAGCTTTCAGGGCAAGATAATGGTTGGTGTAGCTTCCTTGAGGTGTGGTGATGCTGTTCCAATATTTACTTTGCCTTGAAAGCTTTTGAATCGAGCTAGAGCACTTCACCTGCAAATCAGAAATGTGAAAATGGTGGAACCAGTTAGAGGGATTACAGGTCGTGTTTTTGCTTTTGGTTAGCTTGCATAGATGGTAGGGAAGGTGTATGAACTGGTTTGGGCAAGAATGCTTGAAAGGATTGAGAGTTGGAACTCAATCTGCAGAGGTTGCTCTGTTTGAGCAGTTTCAAGGTGATTTTGAGTTTTGGGAGGGATTGGAGGTGAAAGGCTCGTGCTTCAGCTTAGGATCAATCTTTGGAATGTGTTTGATAAGTTTGTCTTAGTGTTTGTAGGCTGATATGAGAGTTGGTACAAGTTATGCTATTTTACTTGAACTTGAAGCAAGCAATGGCCACTTGATGATTCTAGCCTGTACAGACCCTCACACTATGTTGTATACATTGGCCTTGATCAGTGTAATTGGCTCACAAACTTGTGCCAAGAAGATTTGGACTGTACCACTTGGATTGCAAACTTGACATAAAGTTCTCCTTTTCAAAAATGGAAATAGTGCTTTTTCTAGTTAAGGGTTAATTCTCCATGTAATGTCCAAATGCTTAGAATAACAACTTGGCACAATGGTTTTGCATTAAATTTATGAGTGTCAAAGGGTTTTAGGACCTGTAATGTAGCTTAAGCATGCTGAGATTGAAATGCATAGTGTTATGAACGTGTACATGGCCAAGAACAAAAGTGACTTTTTCCCATTTTGCAAAATTCGATTCTCCCTAACCATGAGGTTGTTTGAGAAGTTCTTGGACATTTTGGAAATATTGGAATGTGTACTACAATCCATCTTTGAAATGCAAATTGAAATTCCAAGTGGAAGTTTATGGAAAATGGCCTTGAAGTTAGGTAGAAAACCTTGTCAAAAAGGTCAAATTTTCACTAAGTTATGAATGGTTTAGTGCCCTTATTCAAAAATTTGTAACTTGAGATACAAGCCTCATTTTGGAAAACTTTGTGAATCAAAGTTGTAGATTATGCAACAAGATACAACTTTCATGTTTTGAATTTTGTTTGAATCCAAATGAATCTTGGTGAGAAAGTGAGGCAAAGTTGGGAAAAAATTAGGGTTTTCCATAACTTAGAAAAATTCTAAGTTATGAAAAATTCCCATTTCAAACCCTAATTTGCATTTCTTGGTTTCTTGGTGAACAAGTTTCATGATTTGGCATGTCTTGATGAAAAATGAATCTTGACTCTTGATTTTGACCAAAAAGTCAAAGTTTGACTTTTCAGTATACAGTCAAAATTGATCAATTGACTGGGAAATTCAACTATCAATCTTGTGTACTTGGGATCTTTTGAACTTGTTGAGCATGTCAAGATAATCCCATGGGGTACTTGAGTCCATATGTGAGCTTGGTTTGCCATTGGCTAGGTCAAACAGTCAAAAATTACCCTTGTGCAGTCAAAACTCTAAAAATGACCATTTTGCCCTTTTGGTGATCTGATCAAATTTCTTGTGAAATTGTGATCCAAACTTGATCAAATAGTTCATATGAGTTCATAATGTTGATGTGGGTCAATTTTCATGAGATTTGACTGTCAATTGGCCACAGTTGACTTTTTCCCCAATACAGCTGATTTCTAGGTCATCTGTCCAATTGACTGGGCAAAACTTGGAATCAAGACTTGAAACTTGGTATGGATAAACTTGGGAGTCCAACATGAAGCATGAAAGTCATCTTAGGCATTTTAGGTCAAAACATCTTTGTTTAAACACAAACCCTAATTTGGATCCACAATGCAAGGAAAAGTCTTGAGCAGAGGAATCCCTAACTGGATCTTGATCTTCAAGGTTTTCGTGATGAGAAAATGTTGAGGAAATGGGAGGGAAAATTTTGGGGTACAACAGTTGCCCCTGTTCAATCTTCTTGAACCTGAAGAGTTAGATTGGCAAGTTTGCCTTTCGTGACTCGAAGGTAAAAGAAGATTGGACACTAGAGTGCCGGGAAATTTGCACTCGCATGTTGGAATATCAGCAATGTGATGTCGGGAATGGGCTTATAGATGCCATTTGGAGAGGTGGTGGATAGGGAGATGGGCTTATAGATGCCATCTGGAAGTGTTGATGGAACTTTGTCGAGAATGGGCTTATAGATGCCATTTGGAAGTGTTGATCGCGTAAGAGATTCCTTAGCGAAAACTTGTGTATTTGAGAAAGACAGATGTTTTCCTGGTTTGTTACAGGTGTTTGATCTTCAATCTCCTCATGCGGATATGCCCTGGCTAGATACAGGTGTCGAATCTACAATCGGTTGCTCACAGATGTGCCCTGGCTGGATACAGGAATCGAATCCGGAAATAGTCGTCAACAGATATGCCCTGGCTGGATACAGGAATCGAATCTTTGAACTCTTCAGACGTGCCCTGGCTAGATACAGGAGTCGAGTCTAGAAATATGGTCAACAGATATGCCCTGGCTGGATACAGGAATCGAATCTGGAAATGTTGTAGTTGATAGATGTGCCCTGGCTGGATACAGGAATCGAATCTTTGAACTTCTTCAGACGTGCCCTGGCTAGATACAGGAGTCGAGTCTGGAAACTGATCACTCTCAGATGTGCCCTGGCTAGATACAGGTATCGGATCTGGAATTGTGACAGTTGAAGGTAGTTGTCTTTGGGATTGTCTTTTTCCCTGAAAAGGCAAAAACATAAGTTGTATGCAATGTCATGATGTATGATATGCATGATGTCATGATGTTCAACATGAGATAGTGTTGTATGCACTTTATCATGTATGTAAACAAGATGTATGAAAATGTGAAATGTTTATGAATGTAATTTCGTCTTAGGAAAATAAATCCTTGACGATCGGCCGAGGAGTTGCTCTGTGACCGAAATACTTTGCTGAAGTTTTGACGAGAGGCCTGCTGAGGACTTTAATGATGGATTCCGCTGGGGATAATGATGACAAACTCCACTGGGGAACACCAAAGATAGACTCCGCTGGGGAATACCAAAGATAGACTCCTGTCGGGGAATGAAAGAACTTTGCCGAGGGCGATCTTCTGTGGCAATTAGCTGAGGATAACCCAGTTATAAGCCCCTGTGAGGAATAACTCTGAATAAAGCTCGGGAGAGACGTCCGTATCCTGCAGGGAACAAGCTTCCAGAATCTACCGGGGATGAGCTTTAAGACTTGCCGGGGAATGTATTGTTGAATCTGGATTGACGGGGAATCAACTCCGCTCGGGGAAAGTATTGCTGAATCTTGTCTTACTCTGCGGGGCGTTGAGATGATTTGGTCACATTCTCCAGTCGAATCTACCTTGGTACCTTGGCGGACAAAGCAACCAGATTGCATCAGACAACTTCATATTGCCCCTGTCTCTGATGTCACCTGTAATTAATCTTTTGTTTTATATGCAAATATTTATGAATCAGCAATTTAATGTCAAATGCATATATCAAAAATGAACATTGGACGTTCTTCGCAAGACAAAACAGAAAAAAGGAAAAGCAATGGCAATTTGTATGGACAAGTGAATTTGTATTGATTTGAATTTTGCCTGTGAACAGGCGTTTTTGTACAAGAGGCTGACATCCTAGTAAGAGGACGCCGCCGAATAACATAGAGTTTACAATTTTGAAAAGAAAACAAAACAGCTATGTGAACAATCCCACTGGGTTCCAACTCTGCTATCGCCTTTATGTCTTCAAGCGTCTCATCGCTTTGCTGCTTGGTCGAAGATGAAGCTGATTGGTCGATGCCGAAATCTGAGCCAGATAGTTGATGCCGAATTCTGGATGTAAGGTGATCCAATGAGACATAGTGTTACGCTTTATCCCTAACTTTTTCCTGGACCGCCCTTTCGGGTTTTCAGTCCACCGGGATACCCATTTTTGCCCAAGCCGTCTTTTCAGGTAAAAACGGTCAGAAGTTGCAAGCTTGGCTCAGTGTAGTTAGAAGTTGGATTTTCAGCAGCTACATCAGCTCAATCAGAAGTTGTAAACGTGGTTCAGTATGTAAGCCTCAGACAGAACATGACTCTTTCAGCAGTTACACCAGCTCAGTCAGAATTTGCTGAAGGAATGCAAAAGAAGCAGGAAAGTCTGAAGGCTCTTTCAGAACATGCTGAAATCAGAAGATGAAAAGGTCAGAAGAGTGGGTGTTACACTGATACAGAATCTCTAAGCCCAGGAGATCCAAAAGAAAATCCAAGGAACGTATCAGAAAATCAGGAGAATCCCCAGAACTTACTAAGACAACAGGAAGCCAAGGCCAGAGCAATGTTTACGCTGTTCTTTTTTGAAACAGAACTGCTGATTCAACGTTGGTTTCCATTACCAGAATATTGATGTTGATAGGTCTTATCACCATTTAATGCTCATTAATGCTTCCAACCACTCCTGAACATTCACGTGTGGCTTGGAAAACGCCTTTTTGCAGACTCTGGCATGGGTCTACACGCCACCGCCCACTAAGAGGTCACTTCTCTCCAATCCACGCCTGCTGCTGCAGCCTAGGCTGAAGGCTATCTGTTATCACAACTTCCCAGGAATTTCTGTCAAAGAACAAATTCAAACTCTGTTGGCGCTTTAATGTTCAAGGCACCCACAAGAACTTGGCCTATAAATGGAGAGTCATTGTCCACTGCAAAAGAGCGTTCAAGAAATAGAGAAATTGCTAAGAGAGAAACAGAAACCCTTAGCAACATAGCGTTCTGAAACTCTGCCAAAATCTCCAGTTTTATTTCATAACTTTGAATTTCTCATCTTCAAACTTTATCCAATACCCAGTTTTCTGTGTGAACTAAAAAAACCTCTTTTCAAAACTTCTGACCCTACATACGCATACACCTTCACCTACCCTTTTCAAAGAGAATCTGTCCAGAACACCACCAGAGCCAAAAGCTAGCTTTCACCCACAAACTTTTCCAACAGCCAGGTAAGCACCTGCTGACCTTCATCACGCTGCTAAGCATCATCAGCTGTGCATACTCAAATAAACATAATGTAAATATCATGTTGTTGCTGTTTATATTCTGAGGGTTTTCATACCTCAGAACGTTCTGAGCCAGTGTAGGACTTGCCTGTGACCTTGTTGGTTCTGACCTCTGAAACATTTTGACATTTGCTGGATCTGTTCCAAATATGTTTCTTGTTTTGTGGAATAAAAACAAAATTGCAGATGTTCTGATTAGTACAGGGAAAAGCCAAGTGCTGACTTTGACGTTAGCACATCTGAAGCCTGTTTTGCTGTCAATGATATCAGAACCTGAGAGTTATTGCCTTTCCAGCAGAATCAGAACTTCTGGTTTCTCCACTAACAAACTTCTGTCTTGCAGCGCAGGGGGGTCAGAACTTCTGATTTCCCCACTAACAGGGTTCTATTTTGCAGGTGCCAGAGTCAGAAGTTCTGACTCATACAGTTTAACCAAGAGGTTGATCATCTGGCAGCGGATCCGAGTCAGAACTTCTGATGACCTCTCAACAGTGCGCTGGCTCCCTCTCTCTCTCTCTATATCTTGTTTTTTGCTATTTTCTTTTTTGTCTATTTTTCTCGTTGAACCCCCCATGTACAAATGTGTATCCCCATCCCCTAATTGTTGTAATAGCGTAGGATTTTATATTTCCGCTTCTTATTGCTAGTAATTAGGACGTGTATGGCAAGATAAAACCAACGAAATAGAAAATCCTAATTCAAAGAAAAATTCTTGTATGCAATAAAACACACTTGCACACTAACACCCCTAGGGTTATATCCACTTGTTTCCTTTCAAAATTGGGCCATATTGCATGTTAGGTCTCTTTGGGCAAAACAAACAATCAAATGATCATAGTCCCTCGATGACGCTTTCAAAATTTGCCTAAAAAATGATCAAGTCCCTTAAAGAAAAATTTCCCAAAGATACTTGGCACCATTGCAATTATGGTCTAAATGATGACCCGCGCCCGTCCCTCTCACATCCTAACACAAGATTGTCCGCCAAATGCAATGGTGGAACAAAATTGTTAAAAGGGTTAAAACATAGCAATAATCTTTGAGAAATTTAGGATTAGACAACCTCTTAGTTACTTGAATCAAACTTGCAAAACAAAACACTTGCCTATTTTTCTAAACCACCCATCACTACACTTTCAAAACAACTTTCAAAAACAAATAAAAATCTTTTCAAAAGACGTACACCTTTGTATACATCCCAACATGGATCAATACAAAGGTTGCCACCACATTGGCCTCTTTTCAAAACATTTTCAAAATCCACACACAAAGCACCATTTCAAACAATTAAAAATCAAGGCAAGATGATCTAAGCAAGTAACTAAGAGCCCATGGATAACCATGGATAGAAAGGGTGCTAATACCTTCCCTTTCTATAATCTACTCCCCGAACCCAAGAAAACATCTCAAAGGTTTTTGCTTTGCTTTTTAAACCTTTCCTTAGGATAAAATAAAAAGTCAGTGGCGACTCTTGCTCAACCGAAACATTTGCGAAATCAAACGCAAAACCATAGTCAGTTCTCCCACCGTATCACAGAACTGGCGACTCTGCTGGGGAAAATTTTAAAAGTGGAGTAACCTTTGGGCTTAGATCACCCTCTTGCATGACTAATTGTTTGAATTGATTGCTTTATGTCTTGGCTCTATTGTTTGGGTTTGCAATCCTGCACCCGGATTTTGGGAAACATTCATAGATAGCAATACGTTGTGGAAGCTGTGCGGGGTATACCGACACGGTCGAAGCAATAGCTATATTAGTGCGACATATTTGTGAGTACCGGTAACCCTTGAGTTCAATCAAGGAGAGTACGGGGCCGCTGAGTGATGTCACTAAGCAGTAATGACCTAGAACCTTACTTGACCATCTTGGCCTATTAGGGGTAGTGAGATGACCGGCTTTGGTGCAGTCCGAAGTTGGTAGATACTCGATACTACACTCATTGAGGGTTGTTTTCTCGGAATATTTTGGTCGCTAGTTAAGTGGCTAAACCAAAACAATGAACGATGAAAACAATCCAATGATATTGAGCTCCTTAGAACCCGGTTACCATTTATAGGACAGGTTTTTAAGCCAACTACACTCAAGAGGGTACTTACCTATGAAACCCCATGCAAGCCTGAAACTAGGGTTTGGTGTGATTTGCTTGTACATATGTTTGTGCATGCATCATGAACATCATAAAGCATCATATGCATTCACTAACCACTTCAAGGGTTTAGATCTTCATCTTTGTTCTTGTTTTGTAGGTCATGGAAATTCCTCGCAGAAAAACCATCCAAGTCAACCTTGTGAGAATCTCTCCTCAACTCAAGGAGCTCACCTCAAGAATTCCGGAAAGCTCATCCTTCAGTGAAAGACATGGTAGACTGCTCAGCTTAGTCAACACCAACATTGAAGAAGACATGATGAAAGTGCTATTCCAGTTCTTTGACCCTCTTCACCACTGTTTCACTTTCCCTGACTATCAGTTGGTACCCACTTTGGAGGAATTTTCTCAACTCCTGAGAATTCCTATCCTCAATCAACTACCTTTCAACGGTACGGAAAAGGAACCAAAGCCTGAAGATGTTGCTCGAGCATTACACCTACAGCCTTCTGACATCAAGGGGAATTGGGAAACTAGAAGTGGCGTCAAAGGCTTCTTAGCAAAATTCTTGTTTGAGAAGGCACAAGAATGTTGGAATTCATTGGACCTACAAGCCTTTGAAGAAATTGTGGCGCTCCTTATCTATGGGTTGGTCCTATTCCCAAATTCTGACCAATTGGTAGATGTCAACGCCGTCAAAATCTTCTTGTCCAGAAATCCAATACCAACATTGCTTGGGGACATCCTTCACTCATTTTACACACGAACAATGAGAAAGAGGGGTGTTCTCATGTGCAGTACTCCTCTCCTTGCAAGGTGGTTTATTTCACACCTTCCACAATATGTCCTAAAGAATGACCAAGGCTCAAGGTGGTCCCAACGGTTGATGACTCTTACTCACTCTGATGTACATTGGTGTTCTCGGTCCAGAGAAAATGTCATCATTGTCGACCGTTGTGGAGAGTTTCCTAATGTTCCTTTACTTGGAATCAGAGGAGGTATCACCTACAACCCTTGCCTAGCTTTGAGGCAATTTGGATATGCACGAAGAGATGGCCCTCACGACATGTTGATTCCTGACCTAGTTTTTGACTTCGACAACGATACGCAAGGACTTCGCCAAAGATTCATCAGAGCTTGGGGGAGGCCCAACAAGGTTGATATCAAGACTCTGGGACACAAGAACTCCATCCCTCTTGAACCTTACCTCAAGTGGGTACGAGCCCGAGCCCAGAGTCTAATGATGTCTTATCCTCATGTTCTCCCTGTGATTAAAGAGCCCGTCAAGGAAGGAGAGGTTCCCTACACCATCCTACATCCTGACATGCCTACATCGTGGGAGGAAATGCAGAAGAGTTGGATCTAACTCAAGGAGGAACGGAACACTTTTGAAGCCAGCTTCTACGCCAGCGAGAAGAAGGTTTTAGAGCTCACCTGCCGACTCCACGAGCAAGAGGCCCTCAACACCTACATTGCGCCAAAGAGGATGCGCAACGTCTTTTTACCTTGAGAAGTTGTTTTTGTAATATTTGGCCCATGGGGCATTTATGTACTAACAAATCTTTTCTTATTAATATGACGTGCGTTCTTTTTGTCTACAACAATTGTGAATTTCCAAAACCCTTGAATGCATTGCATAGATAGCATCTCATGCATCATGTGCATAACAGGCACTCCTTTTTCTACAGGTTGCTTAATCTTCTTCGCTGTTTATTTTGGCCAGTCATCATGAATCCAGATTCCTCCAGTGAGCAAGCAATCAAGGCCCTTCAGGCCCAAAGTGCCCAGTTTCAAGAAATGGTCCTAAGCCTGGCCCAAGGTCAGCAAGAGTTGAAGGCTCTGCTCCTCAAGAAGAAGAAGAAGAAGAAGAAGAGAACTGCGTTATTTAATACTGGACGCAGGTTTGGGAACACACTCCACAACGAGGTTGATCCTACTACTTCCTCTGCAGAGAAAGATAGTCCCCAAGGGGGAGGAGCTCCTAGTCCTGCAGTCTCTGACAACGAGACGGACTACAATGACGAACAATACCCACCCGCTGTTGGCAGATACAAGCAATTAGAGGACCGCTTGAGCGCCATGGAGATTCAGAATGTGCCGGGGCTGGATTTCGGAGATTTGGGGTTATCTTCTGGGGTGGTAATCCCACACAAGTTTAAGGCGCCTGCCTTTGCCAAATACGACGGGGCTTCTTGTCCAAAGCTGCATCTAAGGTCGTACGTAAGGAAGATCCAACCTTACACGGCAGATAAGAACCTTTGGATTCATTTTTTCCAAGATAGCCTTTCGGGGTCACAGCTTGAGTGGTTCTACCAAATAGATGGAACTAGTATCTGACATTGGGAAGATTTGGCAACCGCATTTTACAGACAATATCAATACAATTCTGATCTCGCTCTTACGCGTACCCAACTCCAGGGTATGTCTCTAGGAACGGGCGAAGGGTTCAAAGAATATGCACAAAAATGGAGAGATTTGGCTGGCAGGGTGCAGCCTCCATTGACTGATCGTGAGCTGGTTGATATGTTTCTAGGGACTTTGTCTGGTCCATTTTTCAATCATTTGGTTGGTAACTCCTCCGCTGGGTTTACAGATTTAATCCTGACAGGTGAAAGGATAGAAGCCGGCATCAGGTCAGGAAAGATACAAAAAACAGCCTCCACAAGTACTGAGAAGAGGCCTTTCAAGAAAGAAGCAAGTGCCGTTTATGGTCCTAGAAGACAAGTCAAGCCAGAAAGCCGCCAAGCCGTCAATGCCTTGGTCATTTCAAAACCTGTTGCTGCTCCTCAGCAGTACAATCAACAAAGAGGTGAAAGGCCCAAGAGGCAGTATACTCGGTTGAGTATGACCTTGTCACAAATTTTACCACAACTGTTATCAACCAACTTGGTGACCATCAAAGAGGCTCCAAAGGCCGTGAATACTGCATCGCCTAAGTATAACCCAAATGCCCGTTGTGCTTATCATTCCGATAGCCCCGGGCATACTACTGATGATTGCTGGGCCCTGAGAAACAAGGTGCAAGACCTTATCGACGCGAAGGAAATTCAGTTTGAGGCGCTTGAGAGGCCAAATGTTGTAACTGCTCCTATGCCCCAGCATAGAGTAAATGCCATTGAGGAAGATTTGTATGCTGTTTCGGTGAATGATGTTGCTACCCCTCTTTTGACTGTTAAGAGGAACTTACTACTAGCCGGTTTATTTCTGGGTTGCAGCAAGGGTTGCCTCCTGTGTGCTGTTATCCCTACCGGTTGTCCGCTGCTGAGATCAGGCATCCAAAGCCTGATGGATAGCAAAGAAATTATGTTCAAGAAAACTGCTGTTCCGTTTGTTTCCGCTGAAGAAGTATCTGTCGTCACAATTTTCAACAATCCTACCAAGGCTCCCCCGAGAAAGCCAGTCCAAATTATGTCTGTTGCACCCATTACTATTACTGTTCCGGGGCCTCTCCCCTATGAGTCTGATAAGGTTGTCCCATGGCATTATGGGGCAGACGTGTTTGTGCTTGGAGTGAAGCAGGAGTTCAACACCGGTACCAGTATCAGTAACATCACTGGTCCCGCCAAGATTACTCGCAGTGGCAGGCTCTTCTCGCCCGACATTGCACCACCAGTTATCCGAAAACCTCTCATCATCACACCCGCAAGTGTGCATGTTCTGAATCAAGTTCCCGTGTCTACTACTGCCGCCGAGTCCTCTGATGCTCGGGGCAAAGAGGTTGCTACCGATTTGCCTTCCAGGTCGGAGGCACCAAAAAAGACTGTTGTTGAAGCCTCCCAACAAGAGATGGAGGAAATCCTTAAAATCATTAAAAAGAGTGACTTCAATGTTATTGAACAGCTGGGGCATACCCCCTCCAAAATCTCTATGCTATCATTGCTGCTGTGCTCAGAAGCCCATGCAAAAGCCCTGATTTCATTTCTGAAAACGGCCCATGTGCCGCAAGAGACCTCTGCAGATCAATTCACTGACTGTGTGGCTAATTTGACAGCTGACAATGGCTTGGGGTTCTCGGATGCTGACCTTACCGCCAAAGGGAAAAATCACAACGATGCCCTGCACGTCTCTATAGAGTGCAGGGGCACCACTCTCGCACACGTGTTGGTGGATACCGGTTCTTCCCTGAATGTTTTGCCCAAGAAGGCATTGGATCGCTTGGATTGTGAGGGCCTGGAATTAAAACCTAGTAACGTCATTGTTAGAGCCTTCAACGGTTCTAAGAGGATGGTGCACGGTGAGGTAGACATTCATATTCGTGTGGGTTCCCAAGTCTTCAACTCAACGTTCTATGTAATGGATATCCGCCCATCTTATTCCTGCTTGTTGGGTCGACCTTGGATTCACAAGGCTGGGGCAGTAACATCCACTCTACACCAAAAGCTCAAATACCCTGTCAAAGGGAAGATTGTTACTGTGCAGGGTGAGGAGGAATACATGGTTAGTCACTTGAATTCATTCCGGTATGTCGAGATGGACGGGGAGTTTATTGAAACCCCCTTTCAGCATTTTGAGGAGGTACCTCCAACGTTGGCATCGGCTGAAACAGTGGTTGAAGAAGACTTTCCTCTGAAGATGGCGTCCTTGAAGGATGCCCGGGCTGTAATCGAGAAAGGCAAATGTGCAAACTGGGGTCAGCTTCCTGACTTCACTCAAAAGAACGACAAGTTTGGGTTGGGCTTCACTGCAGAGGCTCAGAGGGTTGTGCGCAAGGAAAGGATCAGAAATGTTCCGGTGTTTATAACCAATCCAAGGGTGAATGCTATCGAGGAGGACGTAGAGGAAGCAGAGTTTGACAGTTGGATCTATCCAACCACCAGCAACGGACCAAGCAACTGGACGGCAAAGGATTTTACACCTATCACATTTGTCACGCAGTAATTAACTCTTTTGATTTTCAATTTGTAACAAATAATATGTTGAAACTTTTATTGGCTCGGTGTCCTACCCGGGGCACCGTAGCTCCATTTGTGAGGGCTTTTTGTATGACATTTCCATATATCATTAATCAAAACATTGGACGTTTGTTGCATTTCAAATCTTGTGCTCTTTTTCTTTCTGTGTTATATATTGCAAAACAACTATATTTACACACACTCACTTATACAGGTTTTAATCCACTTTGGATCTCACTGGTAACAGCTCTGCTACTGCCAGTTATGACTTCGAGAATCCGATCAACTTGGCCGAGGACGAAGGTGAAGATGATTGCGAAGTGCCTGGTGAACTCGCAAGACTGCTACTCCAGGAAGAGAGGGCCATTCAGCCACATGAAGAGCCGGTGGAAACTGTGAACCTGGGTACTGAGACGGATAGGAAAGAAGTCAAGATTGGTGCCAATCTAGAGCTCAGCATGAAGCAACGATTGATCCAGATGCTACATGATTACATGGATATCTTTGCATGGTCTTACGAAGACATGCCTGGTTTGGATGCCGATATTGTAGTTCATCACCTGCCTACCAAGGAAGACTGCCCTCCGGTAAAGCAAAAGGTCCGCCGTATGCGTCCAGAGATGTCCGAAAAGATCAAAGCTGAGGTTATGAAGCAATTCGATGCCGGGTTTCTAGCAGTAACCTCTTACCCTCAGTGGGTTGCCAATGTGGTACCGGTGCCGAAGAAGGACGGTAAAGTCAGAATGTGTGTCGACTACAGGGATTTGAACAGGGCCAGCCCCAAAGATGATTTCCCTCTGCCTCACATCGACGTTCTTGTTGACAATACTGCTCAACACAAGGTGTTCTCCTTCATGGATGGTTTTTCAGGGTATAATCAGATCAAGATGGCTCCAGAAGATATGGAAAAGACTACCTTTGTGACTCAGTAGGGCACCTTCTGCTACAAGGTCATGCCATTTGGGTTGAAAAATGCTGGGGCAACCTACCAACGTGCCATGGTTGCTTTATTTCATGATATGATCCATCATGAGATTGAGGTATATGTTGATGACATGATTGCAAGGTCCCAAACTGAGGAAGAACACCTTGATCATCTGCGGAAGCTGTTTGACTGATTGAAGTTATACAAGCTGAGGTTGAATCCCAACAAATGCACCTTTAGGGTGAGGTCCGGGAAATTGCTAGGTTTCATTGTGAGCGATAAAGGTATTCAGGTGGATCCTGCCAAGGTAAAATCCATACAAGAGATGCCAACTCCAAAGACAGAGAAAGAAGTCAGAGGCTTTCTGGGACGACTGAATTACATTGCCCGTTTCATCTCACATCTAACTGCTACCTGTGAGCCAATCTTCAAATTGCTGAAGAAAGATCAAGTAGTACGTTGGAACGATGAATGTCAGGCTGCTTTCGAAAAGATAAAAGAGTATCTCCAAGAGCCACCCATTCTTATGCCACCAGTGGAAGGGAGACCTCTAATACTATACTTGACAGTACTTGACAATTCAATGGGGTGTGTGTTGGGGCAGCATGACGAGTCTGGCCGAAAAGAGCACGCTATTTATTACCTGAGCAAAAAGTTTACCGACTGTGAGTCTCGATACTCACTGCTCGAGAAAACTTGCTGCGCTCTAGTATGGGCTGCTCGCCGGCTGAGACAGTATATGTTGACTCACACTACTCTGTTGATTTCAAAGATGGATCCCATCAAGTACATATTCGAAAAGCCCGCTCTGTCTGGAAGAATAGCAAGATGGCAAATGATCTTGACAGAATATGATATCCAGTACACAACTCAAAAAGCAATCAAGGGAAGTGTATTGGCAGATCATTTGGCACACCAACCTGTGGATGATTACCAATCCTTAAACTTTGAATTTCCGGACGAAGATATCATGGTAGTAACAGATTGTGAAGTGCATGGACCGGATGAAGGACCTGAGGAAGGATCCCGATGGTCTTTGCATTTTGACGGAGCCTCCAACGCTTTGGGTAATGGAATCGGCGCTGTGATCATATCCCCCAAAGGAACTCATACTCCACTCACCGCCCGGCTGTGTTTCAACTACACCAACAACATGGCAGAATATGAGGCGTGTATCATGGGTCTTCAAGCTGCAATCGACTTAAGGATTAAGTTTCTGAGTGTCTTCGAAGATTCCGCTCTCGTGATCAATCAGATCAAAGGCGAGTGGGATACGAAACACCCAAATCTTATTCCTTACTAGGAGTATGTGTTGACTTTTCTTCCCCACTTTGAAGAGATAACTTTTGAACATTTCCCAAGAGAGGAGAATCAGCTAGCGGACGCACTAGCTACGATGTCTTCAATGTTCAAAGTTAAATGGGACAATGAAGCTCCCCGGATCATTATCTGGAAGTTGGACGAACCTGCATACTGCTGCGACCTTGAGGCCGAAAAGGTGACTGAAAAACCCTGGTATCATGAGGTGAAGAGATACTTGGAAACTCAGGAATACCCTGAAGGTGCATCTGTCAACGACAAGAAGTTCATGAGAAGGTTTGCGGAAAAATTCTTCCTCAGCAACCGCATTCTCTACAAACAGAATCATGACTCAACTCTACTGCGTTGTGTGGATAAGGCTGAAGCAGAGAAGTTCATGATAGAGCTGCATGAAGGTACATTCGGAACACATTCCAGTGGACATACCATGGCAAAGAAAATCCTTCGGGCAGGATATTTCTGGTCCATAATGGAAGCCGATTGTTACCAACATTCTCGAACTTGTCACAAATGCCAGATCTATGCTGACAAAGTGCACATCCCTCCGGTTCCTCTGAACGTCCTGACGGCACCTTGGCCTTTTGCAATGTGGGGCATCGATATGATCGGTGAGATCCGACCGACGGCATCCAATGGGCATCGCTTCATTCTGGTGGCGATTGATTACTTCACGAAGTGGGTTGAGGCAGCTTCCTACGCCACGGTAACCAAGAGCGTTGTGGCACGTTTCATCCGGCATAACTTGATCTGTCAGTACGGCATCCCGGAAAGAATCATTACGGACAATGGTACCAATCTCAACAACAAGATGATCACTGAGCTCTGCGAACAATTCAAGATACAGCACCACAACTCTTCTCCTTACCGGCCGAAGATGAATGGGGCTGTAGAAGCAGCAAATAAGAACATTAAGAAAATTGTGCAGAAGATGACAGTGACCTTTAAAGATTGGCACGAAATGTTACCGTTTGCTCCTCATGGGTACCGTACCTCAGCAAGGACGTCAACCGGGGCAACACCCTTTTCCTTGGTCTATGGCATGGAGGCAGTCTTGCCAATTGAAGTCCATATACCCTCTCTCTGGATAATGAAGGATGCAAACTTGAGTGAAGATGACTGGATCCAGACTCGACTTGATCAATTAAACCTAATTGACGAAAAGAGACTCACCGCTATCTGTCATGGTCAGACGTATCAAAAATGGATGATCAGGGCATTTAATAAGAAAGTCAGACCACAAGAGTATCAAGTTGGAGACCTGGTAATCAAACGCACCATCCTTCCTCAAAGTGATCCCCGGGGAAAATGGACCCCTACGTACGAAGGGCCATTTGTGGTTAAACATGTGTTCTCAGGAGGAGCCATGATTCTAACCACCATGGATGGTGACGACCTTCCTCACCCCGCCAATGCAGACGTAGTGAAAAGATACTACGCATGAATAAAAGACCCGCTAGGTTGACATACCTAGGCAAAAATAAGGGCTTCCCGGCGAACCAAAAGGGTTCGGGCAAAAATAAGGGATGAAAATAAAGAAAAAAAAATCTGTACACCCGGCAAGTCGAAAACCTGAAAAGGCGGCTTGGGCAAAAATGGGTATCCCGGTGGACTGAAAACCCGAAAGGGCGGTCCAGGCAAAAGTTAGGGATAAAAGCGTAACACTATGTCTCATTGGATCACCTAGCATCCAGGATTCGGCATCAGCTATCTGGCTCGGACTTCGGCATCGATCAATCAGCTTCATCTTCAACTAAGCAGCAAAATGATGAGACGCTTGAAGACATAAAGGCGATAGTAGAGTTGGAACCCAGTGGGAATATTGTGCACATAGCTGTTTTGTTTCCTTTTTCAAATTTGTAGAAACTTTATGTTGTTCGGCGGAGTTCTCTTACTAGGACGTCAGCCTCTTGTACAAAAAACGCCTATTTACAGGAAAATTTCAAAATCAATACAGATTCACTTTTCCAAACAAATTGCCAATTGCTTTTCCCTTTTTCTGTTTTGTCTGGCGAAGAACGTCCAATGTTCATTTTTGATATATGCATTTGACATTAAATTGCTGATTCATAAATATTTGCATATGAAACGAAAGACTAATTACAGGTGACATCAGAAACAGGGGTAATGTAAAGTTGTCTGATGCGGTCTGGTTGCTTTGTCCACCGAAGTATCAAGGTAGGTTCAACTGAAGAATGTGATCAAGCTATCTCAACTCCCCACAGAGTAAGACAAGATAGCAACATTCCCCAGCGGAGTATAGACATTCATCAACAAGCATCCCCGGCAGTCTTGATCTAAGATTGTTCCCCGACGGAATATCAACACCTCAGTGCAATTCCAAAATTTTCCCCAGGAAAGTGGAATTCTTATCCCCAGCAGGTCTTGAAGCTTATCCCCAGTAGATTCTGGAAGCTTATCCCCTGCAGAGTACGGACGTCCCTCCCGAACTTTATTCAAAGTTATTCCTCACAAGGGCTTATAATTGGGTTATCCTCAGCTAATTGCCACGGGAGATTGCCCTCGTCGAAGTTCTCTCAATCCCCGGCGGAGTTCATCAAAGTTCCCCAACATAACTTATCAACACAATCCCCAGCGGAGCTTACCATTGTCATCCCCAGAGGAGTTTATCATTGTTATCCCCAGCGGAATCCATCATTGAAATCCTCAGCGGGCCTCTCATCAAAACATCAGCAAAGTATCTCTTCCACAGAATAATTCCCCTCAGGGTAATCTCTCCAACAAGTGTATTCCCCAACGGAGTCATCTTCTCCTACCGGTGTATTCTTGCAACCAATCCCCAGCAGAAACAAAGAACTCTACTCTTCAAACGTCAGCCCAGGATTTAATTCCCCAGCCGATCGTCAAGGATTTATTTTCCCAGACGAAAACACATCCATAAACATTTCATATTTCATACATCTTGCTTACATACATGATAAAGTGCATACAACACTGTCTCATGTTGAACATCATGACATCATGCATTTCATACATCATGACATTGCATACAACTGATGTTTTGCCTTTTCAGGAAAAAGACAACCCAAAAGACAACTATCCATCAACTATCACATTTCCAGACTCGATTCCTGTATCTAGCCAGGGCACGTCTGAAGAGTTCGAAGATTCGATTCCTGTATCCAGCCAGGGCATATCTGTTGACAACTATTTCCAGATTCGATTCCTGTATCCAGCCAGGGCATATTTGTTGACAACTATTTCCAGACTCGATTCCTGTATCTAGCCAGGGCACGTCTGAAGAGTTCGAAGATTCGATTCCTGTATCCAGCCAGGGCATATCTAGCAACTATCACAATTCCAAATTCGATTCCTGCATCCAGCCAGGGCATATCTGTTGACAACATTTCCAGACTTGATTCCTGTATCTAGCCAGGGCACGTCTGAAGAGTTTGAAGATTCGATTCCTGTATCCAGCCAGGGCATATCTAGCAACTATCACAATTCCAGATTCGATTCCTGTATCCAGCCAGGGCATATCTGTTGACAACATTCCGGATTCGATTCCTGTATCTAGCCAGGGCACATCCGAAGAGTTCGAAGATTCGATTCCTGTATCCAGCCAGGGCATATCTGTTGACAACTATTTCCAGATTCGATTCCTGTATCCAGCCAGGGCATATCTGTTGACGACATATTTCCAGACTCGATTCCTGTATCTAGCTAGGGCATGTCTGAAGAGTTCGAAGATTCGATTCCTGTATCCAGCCAGGGCATATCTGTTGACAACTAATTCCAGATTCGATACCTGTATCCAGCCAGGGCACATCTGTGAGCAACCGATGGTAGATTCGATACCTGTATCTAGCCCGGGCGTGTCTGCATGAAGAGATTGAAGATCAATGCCTGTAACAAACTAGGAAACCATCTTCCTTTCTCAAAGTACACAAGTTCTCGCTAAGGAATCTCTTACGCGATCGACACTTCCAAATGGCATCTATAAGCCCGTTCCCGATAAGGTTCTGTCATATCTCCAGATGGCATCTATAAGCCCATCTCTCTCTCCACCATCTCTCCAAATGGCATCTATAAGCCCATTCCCGCCTTCGCATTTCTAATACTCTACTATGCGAGTGCAAATTTCCGGGCACTCTAGTGTCCAATCTCCTTTTACCTTTGAGTCGCGAAAGGCAAACTTGCCAATCTAACTCTTCAGGTTCAAGAAGATTGAACAGGGGCAACTATTGTACCCCAAAATTTGCCCTCTCCTTCTTCAGGAAATCATCTTGGATTTTCAAGGTCCCTCTGAAATAAATCCAAGTCCAGAACTGTCATTTTTGTCCAATCAAACCACTTACAAGAGCAAGATGATCACACAAGCTCCAAAGACAACGCTTTTATCTTGAGAAATTAATTAAATTCTAAACACTTGAAATGTTTCTTTTAAAAAAAAAAGAGTGTTTAAGAAAAAATCAGCGTTTCAGAACTTCTGGACCAATTCCAGATAAAAACGGTCAGAAGTTGCAAGCTTGGCTCAGTGTAGTCAGAAGTTGGCTTTTCAGCAGCTACATCAGCTCAATCAGAAGTTGTAAACGTGGTTCAGTATGTAAGCCTCAGACAGAACATGACTCTTTCAGCAGTTACACCAGCTCAGTCAGAATTTGCTGAAGGAATGCAAAAGAAGCAGGGAAGTCTGAAGGCTCTTTCAGAACATGCTGAAATCAGAAGATGAAAAGGTCAGAAGAGTGGGTGTTACACTGATACAGAATCTCTAAGCCTAGGAGATCCAAAAGCAAATCCAAGGAACGTATCAGAAAATCAGGAGAATCCCCAGAACTTACTAAGACAACAGGAAGCCAAGGCCAGAGCATGGTTTACGCTGTTCTTTTTTGAAACAGAACTGTTGATTTAACGTTGGTTTCCATTACCAGAATATTGATGTTGATAGGTCTTATCACCATTTAATGCTCATTAATGCTTCCAACCACTCCTGAACATTCACGTGTGGCTTGGAAAACGCCTTTCTGCAGACTCTGGCATGGGTCTACACGCCACCGCCCACTTAAGAGGTCACTTCTCTCCAATCCACGCCTGCTGCTGCAGCCTAGGCTGAAGGCTATCTGTTATCACAACTTCCCAGGAATTTCTGTCAAAGAACAAATTCAAACTTTGTTGGCGCTTTAATGTTCAAGGCACCCACAAGAACTTGGCCTATAAATAGAGAGTCATTGTCCACTGCAAAAGAGCGTTCAAGAAACAGAGAAATTGCTAAGAGAGAAACAGAAACCCTTAGCAACATAGCGTTCTGAAACTCTGCCAAAATCTCCAGTTTTGTTTCATAACTTTGAATTTCTCATCTTCAAACTTTATCCAATACCCAGTTTTCTGTGGGAACTAAAAAAACCTCTTTTCAAAACTTCTGACCCTACATACGCATACACCTTCACCTACCCTTTTCAAAGAGAATCTGTCCAGAACACCACCAGAGCCAAAAGCTAGCTTTCACCCACAAACTTTTCCAACAGCCAGGTAAGCACCTGCTGACCTTCATCACGCTGCTAAGCATCATCAGCTGTGCATACTCAAATAAACATAATGTAAATATCATGTTGTTGCTGTTTATATTCTGAGGGTTTTCATACCTCAGAACGTTCTGAGCCGGTGTAGGACTTGCCTGTGACCTTGTTGGTTCTGACCTCTGAAACATTTTGACATTTGTTGGATCTGTTCAAAATATGTTTCTTGTTTTGTGGAATAACAACAAAATTACAGATGTTCTGATTAGTACAGGGAAAAGCCAAGTGCTGACTTTGACGTTAGCACATCTGAAGCCTGTTTTGCTGTCAATGATATCAGAACCTCTGAGAGTTATTGACTTTCCAGCAGAATCAGAACTTCTGGTTTCTCCACTAACAAACTTCTGTCTTGCAGCGCAGGGGGGGTCAGAACTTCTGATTTCCCCACTAACAGGGTTCTGTTTTGCAGGTGCCAGAGTCAAAAGTTCTGACTCATACAATTTAACCAAGAGGTTGATCATCTGGCAGCGGATCCGAGTCAGAACTTCTGATGACCTCTCAGCAGTGCGTTGGCTCCCTCTCTCTCTCTCTATATCTTGTTTTTTGCTATTTTCTTTTTTGTCTATTTTTCTCGTTGAACCCCCCATGTACAAATGTGTATCCCCATCCCCTAATTGTTGTAATAGCGTAGGATTTTATATTTCCGCTTCTTATTGCTAGTAATTAGGACGTGTATGGCAAGATAAAACCAACGAAATAGAAAATCCTAATTCAAAGAAAAATTCTTGTATGCAATAAAACACACTTGCACACTAACACCCCTAGGGTTATATCCACTTGTTGCCTTTCAAAATTGGGCCATATTGCATGTTAGGTCTCTTTGGGCAAAACAAACAATCAAATGATCATAGTCCCTCGATGACGCTTTCAAAATTTGCCTAAAAAATGATCAAGTCCCTTAAAGAAAAATTGCCCAAAGATACTTGGCACCATTGCAATTATGGTCTAAACGATGACCCGCGCCCGTCCCTCTCACATCCTAACACAAGATTGTCCGCCAAATGCAATGGTGGAACAAAATTGTTAAAAGGGTTAAAACATAGCAATAATCTTTGAGAAATTTAGGAGTAGACAACCTCTTAGTTACTTGAATCAAACTTGCAAAACAAAACACTTGCCTATTTTTCTAAACCACCCATCACTACACTTTCAAAACAACTTTCAAAAACAAATAAAAATCTTTTCAAAAGACGTACACCTTTGTATACATCCCAACATGGATCATTACAAAGGTTGCCACCACATTGGCCTCTTTTCAAAACATTTTCAAAACCCACACACAAAGCACCATTTCAAACAATTAAAAATCAAGGCAAGATGATCTAAGCAAGTAACTAAGAGCCCATGGATAACCATGGATAGAAAGGGTGCTAATACCTTCCCTTTCTATAATCTACTCCCCGAACCCAAGAAAACATCTCAAAGGTTTTTGCTGTGCTTTTTAAACCTTTCCTTAGGATAAAATAAAAAGTCGGTGGCGACTCTTGCTCAACCGAAACATTTGCGAAAACAAACGCAAAACCATAGTCAGTTCTCTCACTGTATCACAAACCCCTATCAAAAAAATTCTATGTGTCAAGAGATGTCACCTTCAACAAACAAGAGACCTACTTCAAGCAGCCTCATCTTCAGGGGGGGAATGTACGAGAGGAAGATGAGACTCTCGTGCTTCCAAATATGACATTTCGACCTGAAAGTGGGACAAATGGCATTGTTGTCCCTGAAAGACGGACAGAACCAGCACCTGAATGCATTGTTGTCCCTGAAATACGGACAGAACCAGCACCTGAATGCATTGTTGTCCCTGAAAGACGGACAAAACCTAAATCAACAGCACCAGAATCAACAGCAGGACCTGAAGCTGCACCTAATGGTGGAAAATTTGGGAAAAATCTGGTATATACAAGGAGAGAAAAGGCCATTCTAGAATCTGGCAATGTCCAAGAGTCCAACCCATCATCTCTGCATGAGGTAATATCTTCAAATCCTATAAACTCCAATGATTCTAATGAGTTTGTTTATGAAAATCTAGAAGCACAGGTAGACCAAAATCTAGACCTACCCATTTCCCTCAGAAAGGGAACTAGAACATGCACCCAACAACCACTTTACCCACTATCAAATTTCTTATCCTTTGAAAAATTCTCACCTATCCATAGAACCTTTCTCACAAACCTCAACTCCACACACACACCTTCATCTGTATCTGAAGCATTATCTGACAGGAATTGGAAACAAGCCATGGATGTGGAAATGGAGGCATTAAACAAGAATAGGACTTGGGAACTTGTCACCCTACCAACTGAAGAAAAAAAACAGTAGGATGCAAGTGGGTATATGCAATAAAGTACAGGGATGATGGGACCATTGAACGCTACAAGGCAAGATTAGTGGCGAAAGGTTTCACTCAAACTTATGGAGTAGATTACTTGGAGACATTTGCCCCGGTTGCTAAGATGAACACGGTCAGAGTAATATTTTCATTAGCAGCAAATCATGATTGGGACCTGCAACAATTCGATGTGAAGAATGCTTTTTTACATGGAGACCTTGAAGAAGAAATATACATGGAGTTGCCCCCTGGTTACAGTGGACAGGTTGCTGCTGGAACTGTTTGCAAGTTAAGAAAGGCTATATATGGGCTGAAACAATCCCCAAGAGCATGGTTTGGAAGATTCACCAAAGTTATGATAAATTTGGGCTACAAACAGAGCCAAGGGGATCACACATTATTTATCAAACATTCAGTTTCAGGGGGAGTAACGATTTTATTAGTGTATGTGGATGATATTATAGTAAGTGGGGATGATAAAAAGGAGCAGCAAGTGTTAAGTGAATGTCTTGCCAAGGAATTCGAGATCAAGAGATTAGGGAGACTTAAATATTTTTTGGGAATTGAAGTGGCCCATTCCAAGAAGGGAATCTTCATATCTCAACAAAAATATATTACCGACTTGCTTAAAGAAACAGGTAAGACAGCCTGCAAACCAGCAAGTATTCCAGTTGACCCGAATATAAGGTTGGGAAGTGCGGAGGAGGATATTGCTGTGGACAAGGAAATGTATCAAAGACTTGTAGGCAAACTTATTTACCTATCTCACACAAGACCATACATTACTTTTGCTGTAAGTTTAGTTAGCCAGTTTATGCACCAATCAAAGGAAACACATTTGCAAGCTGCTCTTAGAATTGTGCAGTATTTGAAAGGGACCCCTGGAAGAGGGATTTTGTTCAAACGAAACAAGATTGTAAGTCTTGAAGCATATACGGATGCAGACTATGTGGGGTCAGTGGTAGATAGAAGATCAACTACTGGATACTGCACCTTCCTTGGTGGAAACCTAGTGACTTGGAAGAGCAAAAAACAGAGTGTGGTAGCTAGATCGAGTGCGGAAGTAGAATTTCGAGCAATGGCCCATGGAATATGTGAACTTCTATGGCTGAAGATTATATTGGAAGACTTGAAGATAAAGTGGGATAAACCTATGAGGTTATATTGTGACAACAAATCTGCAATTAGTATAGCCCACAACCCGGTGCAACATTATATAACTAAACACATCGAGGTTGACAAACACTTTATCAAGGAAAAACTAGACAGTGGTATGATTTGCACACCATATGTATACACTCATAACCAACTTGAAGACATACTCACCAAGGGGATGAACTGCATTAACTTTGAAAGGATTATATCCAAGCTAGGAATGGAAAACACCTATTCACCAGCTTGAGGGGGAGTTTCAAAACCCACGATTCTCTATGTGTATTTTAGGATGTTTTATATTTGCTATAACAATTGTATCTTGCTATTATTAGGTCTAGGTATTTATGATCAATCCCATAATTACAGGGATTTGTTCCTTTAAGAATTAGTTGTCCATATTTCCTAAAATAGGCTGCAGGCTCATGTATATATATAGGTCTAATGATCTAATAATATAATAAGAAATATATTATTCCTTTTAAATCTGAGAGATACGTTTGACCATGATAGACAGCAGTAAGTCTCTTCTCATCGATCATATTCAGTTGATCAAGTCGAGTCTGGATCCAGTCGTCTTCGTCTAAACCCGCATCTTTCAAAATCCTTAGAGAAGGAATCTGGACCTCAATGGGTAGGACTGCCTCCATGCCATATACAAGAGAGTATGGGGTTGCCCCTGTCGATGTTTGTGCTAAGGTAAGGTACCCATGAAGAGCGAATGGTAGCATCTCATGCCAATCTTTGTAGGTCACCGTCATCTTTTGTATAATATTCTTGATGTTCTTGTTAGCTGCTTCAACAACCCCATTCATCTTCGGCCGGTAGGGAGAAGAGTTATGATGTTGTATCTTGAATTGCTTACAGAGTTTGATGATCATCGTATTATTGAGATTAGTACCATTGTCCGTGATGATTCTTTCTGGCACATTGTACCGACAGATTAGGTTATGCCTGATAAATCGCGCCACCACATTCTTGGTCACAGTAGCAAAAGAGGCAACTTCAACCCACTTTGTGAAGTAATCAATACCTACTAGGATGAAGCGATTCCCATTGGAAGCCGTAGGCCTCATTTCTCTGATCATGTCAATGCCCCACATTGCAAAGGGCCACGAAGTTGTCAAGACATTCAAAGGAACCGGAGGCACATGCACCTTATCATCATAGATTTGGCACTTATGACAGGTTCGGGAATGCTGATAACAATATGCTTCCATAGTGGACCAGTAGTATCCTGCCCGTAGGATCTTTTTAACCATGGTATATCCACTGGAATGGGTTCCGAAGGTACCTTCATGTAGATCGGTCATAATCCTCTCCGCTTTACCCTTGTCTACACACCACAGTAAGGTAGAGTCATGGTTGCGCTTGTAGAGGATTCCATTACTGAGGAAAAATTTCGCAGCGAACCTTCTCAAAAACTTCTTATCGTTAACGGATTCCCCTTCGGGGTACTCTTGAGTCTCGCGATACCTTTTGACTTTGTTAAACCAAGGCTTATTTGTTACTTCTTCAGTATCAATCTCGCAGCAGTGCGCTGGTTTATCTAACCTCTCAATGGTGATCCAGGGAGCTTCGTTGTCCCACCTGACTTTGAACATAAAAGACATGGTAGCCAGCGCGTCCGCTAACTAATTCTCCTATCGTGGGAAATGTTCAAAAGGTTACCTTCTCAAAGTGTGGGAGTAATGTTAGTACATGCTCTTTGTATGGGATGAGGTTTGGATGTTTCGTATCCCATTCGCCTTTGATCTGACTTATCACTAAAGTTTAATCCCCGAAGACATTTAAGAACTTGATCTTGAAGTCGATAGCAGCTTTGAGACCCATGATGCAGGCTTCATACTCCGCCATATTGTTAGTGCAGTTGAAACATAGTCGGGCAGTGAAAGGAGTGTGACATCCCCCATGAGATATGATTATGGCGCCAATGCCATTACCGAGTGCGTTCGAAGCTCCGTCAAAAACCATAGTCCATCGGGATCCCTCCTCGGGTCCTTCACCCGGTCCAGGTTCTTCATAATCAGCCGCTAGCATAATATTCTCGTCCGGGAACTCAAAATTCATGGACTGATAGTCATCCATGCCCTGATGAGCCAAATGATCAGCCAATACACTTCCCTTGATTGCTTTCTGGGTTGTATATTGTATATCATATTCAGTTAAGATCATCTGCCATCTCGATATTCTTCCGGAGAGAGCGGGCTTCTCGAATATGTATTTGATTGGATCCATCTTAGTGTTGTACCCCAAAATTTTCCCTCCCATATTTCTCAAAACATTGCAAGAAAAATCTCCAAGTGGCTCAAGGTTGCTCAAGAGTTGGTCAGACAAGCTATCTCCTAAGGCAGTCCACCCCAAATTAGGGTTTTGTGTTGCATCAAGATACTTGAATCCAAATGACCTCAAATTCTCCCCAATGTCCTAATATGTTCTCAATATCAACCATGTCAAGTTTAAAGCCTTGTAGATGAAGTTGGCTCAGTCAATTGCTCAAAGGTCCAAAAATCGACTGTGTTAGGGAAAAGTCAACTGTGACCTACATACAGTCAAACTTCAATATTTTATGTCAAAATTCTCATTTTGAAGGATATTTCATCATTTGATCAAGGGTTGATCATGATTCATCAAGGATTGCTCAAAATTCATCAAGATTCAAAAGTTGCTAAATTAGGGTTTTGTAGGAAAAGTCAACTCAACTTTAACCAAGCATAACTTTCTCATAATTTATGATAAATGACCCATCCAAAGCTCATTTTTAATAGGATACAATTCCCTACAATCCATCTTCATACCCCAAGTTCAAACAATGCACTCACAAGAAGTTATGAATTTGGACATTATAGGCCATTTTGAAAAGTCAACAAAAACACCTTTTTTGTCAAAGATTATAACTTGAGCATGGAATATCAAATTGAGATGAGACCAAAAGGGTTGATTAGAGGACATATCAAGCTTTCTATAAAGTCAAAGAACATCTCCAAATGTTCAAAATTGAAGAAGTTATGCATTGTTGAAGTTGGACTTTTTTGCAAAATTGCCAAAAGTCAACTATCCCCAAAACTTCAAATTTTGCCAAATGGGCCCATTATTTTCCACTTGATTTAAGTTTGCATTATTGCCCACGTGCCCTAGCTTCAGCCATGTGCCTATATCTCATTTTTATTATTTAATTTGATTTTTATTTGAATTTATTCATTTTAAATCAAATAAAATCATATAAAATCCAAGGCATTGATAACTCATGATTTTTTTGGTTGTTTTAGGCTTTGTTTACAGCTAGCATCACAATCAAATTCGAATCAAGGCTTGTATGCACAAAAAGATCCAAATCAAATCAAATTTGGAAGGTTTTAAATGGAGATCAAATCAAATTCATGTGCATTGATATGGAGTGATTTGGACCAAGTTTCTTACCCTAATGCAGTACACATTACATAAGCAAGCTAAAGCACACGAAATAAGGGTTGGCAAGCATTGGTGGAAGCTGAACAAAAGTGCAAAAAATCACAAAAAAGTGAGAGACCAAAATCCAGGTTAGAGGAAGTTTCAGGACGCGAGAGTGGTCTCAATTGATTCCTGGCCATTCACACAAGCTAACTCGATCAAAACCACGCATCCTCAAGCCTCCAAACGCGTTGTAAGTCTCACGCTATTCACCCCTGTTCTTGATTTTGATTTGAATCATTCCGGTATCTATTGAGCAAACTAATATCATATTTGTAACCCTCATATCATTTGCAAGCTATTGGCAATAACCAATTTGATTTATATGCATTGTAACCATGAAACGCCATGGCTAGGGTTTCGTTTCTGTTTTTAGGGGTTCTTGTTTCAGGCAAAATTGGTCCAAGCGATGGGCAAGGTTGCATCCAGGAGGATGAGACGAACACGACCATGCCCTTGAAAGTCATTTTTATTGCCTGATGACGATTTTAGGAGTAAGCTGCGCTTTTAGCTGCGGATTCAAATCCGCAGGTAATATTACAGTAGTGGAAGGACAGGGACGAAGAGTTGTCACTCGCTCATTAGGCCATTCAAAAATGGCGCGCGTTTTTATTTTTTTCTGACCAATTGATTTTGCTTTGTCACATTATTATTACTGCATATTATACTAACAAACAAAGAAATGTGGCGTGGTGGCAAGCGTGTAGTGCATTCTCCTTCAGGACCTGGGTTCGAATCCTAGGTCCCCCTCTCCCTCAATACTATTTCTTTTCAGGTTTTCCAGTACATGCGCCTATCTACAGTCCACCATACTCCCTCATCCATCCAAGCGCCAGATGGCCAATGGCCAGATCTGATGATCCATGATTGGAGGTCCACCAAGGCGCCAGTTAACACGTGAGCACCAGATCCACAAAGTCAAAAAGGTCAGCTGCTAATGGGCCTTCAGATTTGCTACCAACACCCTCCAAAAGCAGGCCCAATTCTTCTATTCTCTTTTATTTATTTTTGTTTAAATATTTTAATTGTTTTATTTAATTTTCTAACCAATCACAAAATTCTGTTTTCATAAAATAAAATCACAAAAATATTTTTGTTTCAATCAAATTTTAAACTTTTATTTTTCTTAATAAATTTATTAATTGATTAGGTTTTTTTTAATTAGAAAACTTTAATTCATTTTTGTAAATAATTTTAATTAATTAGATTTAATTAGATATAAACCACTAATTTAATCAGTTTTAGTTTCTTTCCTAAATAATCAAAAACTCCAAAAATAATTTATTTTTTCATTTAATTAATTAATTTAATTTAATTTGTTTGTTTAACTTGGGATTAATTTCTTTCTTAAAATTAAAACAACAAAAAAAACATTTTCTTTTAAAAGGGTCAAAACCCTAATTGTGCATCCGATTTAATTCCGCGTCGCGATTTACTTATTTTTATCCAATTATGTATCTGCTTCTGAATTGTAATAGTTAAATAGGACATTTAATTATTTTTATCGCTTTACTTTATTTTTCAAAGGGTTTGTCTTTGGCGATGTAAATACCCGATGCCTTGTAATTTAAATTCCACATTTTATTTCCGCAAATTATAACTGCTAGATGTTTGATAATAGGGTTGCATGACAAGACTGAATGCTTAATCTTAAAATCAAATTAGATCACCTTTAACATGCGCAAAGATAAAAATAACTGAAAACGACACACTCGCACATGCGCACTCTTAGGGTACATCCCACTTGGTTGCCTTCGTACACGGTCATTGAGTATAGGTCATTTTAGAGATCGCCCTCTTGTCTAAAAGATTATAGTTGCCTCGAAATGATTGCCTCAGATATTGTTGCCTCAAACAAATGATCTAAGACATTAGGGTTACCGCTAAGGCGTCCTAACATTGCTTTGGAGACCGTATGTCCCTAATTTGAATTGACCCTTAAACTCCAACGACGGTGCTACCTACTCATCAATAATGGGATAACATTGTCTAAAGGAAATTAGCATATAACGATTCCTTTTTTCGAGTAGGTAGATAGCTCTTAGATACTTGCTCTTTCAAAACAAAACTCTTCACACTTACACTTTTCGAACAAAGTTTTCAAAAACACTTCATTACACTCTTGAGGACAGAAGCAAGAGTTAAATCGAAGTTTCAAACAAAAACTTTTTTCAAATCCACAAGCACAAAGAAAACAATTTTGAAAACAATTGAGCAAGTACCTAAGAGCCCGTTGATAACCACGGATAGAAAGGGTGCTAATACCTTCCCTTTCTATAATCTACACCCCGAACCTGAGAAACATCTCAAAAAGGAATTTTTCTGTGCTTTTTTCCTTTCCTTGTTGGATAAAATAAAAGTCGGTGGAGACTCTTGCTTACCGCGACATTTTGCAAAAACTAACGCAAAATGCAAACCAGCATTCCAAAAAATAGTCAGTTCTTCCCACCGTATCACCAGAACTGGCGACTCTATTGGGGAGAGCTTGTGGGGTGTACCTTAGGAATAGTTCATTATGTTTTCTATTGCTTGACTTGTATGCTTTATCTTTGTGGGTTGAATCGGAGTTACTATAGAACCTAACTCGGATCAGGGGGATACCCTTTAGGTAAGTAGCAATAAACTGTGAGGGAATTGTACGGCGTAGACCGATACGGTTGAAGCAGTAGCTACATTGGTGTGGCACTTTAGTATGTACCGATATCCCTTGTGGCGCAACGAGGAGAATATGGGTCTGCTAAGGGGTCATTAAGCACCAACTAAACTTAGAACCTATAATTGACCAACTTGGCCATAGAATAGTAGCAGTATGCTACACTCATTGAGACTAAACTCTCGCGATGATTTCGGCTACAAGAAAAGGTTGCCAAACTAGAATTATGACCGATCGAGGGTAGTCAGTGATATTGAGATCCTCTAGAACCCGGTTACTATTTTTAGGACAGGTTTGAACCAACTAAACTGAAAGAGGGTAATACCTAAACTCCTTGCCAGCCTGAAATCTAAGGGCTATCTGTGTGACTTGTTTGCCCTTACCATGTTTGCTATCTGTGAATACTTGTGATGTGTTTCTATCATAATATCATGCATCATGACATTGCATGCATATTACATTGGACTAACCTATTTCAAAGACAGAGGGGATTCATATTTGTTCTGTTTTGTAGGTCATGGCACCAATGCGTAGAAACACTATCTGGATCAGTTTTGTTCAGATTCCTACCCAGCTTAAAGATTTGGTTGCAAAGGTTCCCGATACTACCTCCTTTATCAAAAGACATGGGCACCTCCTCAGTCTAGTCACCTCCAAGTTGGATGAACATATGATGAGTGTTATGTGTCAGTTCTTTGATCCCCTGTACCACTGCTTTACTTTTCCAGACTACCAGTTGGTCCCTACCTTGGAAGAGTTCTTTGATCTACTTGGTATCTCCATTCTAGAGCAGACCCCATTTACAGGTTGGGAGAAAGTCATTAGGCCGGAAGAGATTGATTCAGCCCTCCATCTGACAAAGGCTGAGGTAATGTCAAACTGGGAGACTCGAAGTGGGACAAAAGGCTTCTTGGCTAAATTCTTGGTTGATCGGGCTAATCAGTTTTGGGACAGTCTAGACTTTCAGGCATTTGAAGACATTCTAGCTCTTCTCATATATGGTTTGGTGTTGTTTCCTAACTCAGATTCTTTCGTCGACGTGAATGTGGTGAATATTTTCATATCCCGTAATCATGTGCCCACTCTCTTGGGTGACATTTTGCACTCTCTTTATGCTCGTACTACTCGGAAACGGGGAACTCTTATGTGTTGTGCACCATTGCTGGCGAGATGGTTTATTTCTCACCTCCCCAAATCAGTTTTGAAGAACAAGGAAGGCATGGGATGGGCCCATAGGATTATGTCTCTTTCTCACATGGACATCATTTGGACTAACAAGGACATGGAAGGCGTAGCTATTATTGATCGCTATGGGGAATACCCCAATGTTCCACTGCTAGGAACCAATGGAGGGATCACCTATAATCCGTGTTTGGCCTTACGTCAGTTTGGGCGAGCTATGAGGGAAGGACCTCATGAGTTGCTGATGCCAAGCATTGTCTTTGACTTCCAAGGGGATAGTGACGAGCATCGCCGCAGATTCATACGAGCCTGGGATAGGGTGCACAGGTCTGACCCGCACGAGTTAGGTGTGAAGACTTCTCTTCCAATGGAACCATATCTCCGATGGGTTCGTATACGTGCCCAAAAGCTGAGAATGTCGTACGAAGCTGTCTTACCTATGATTGTTGAAGTTGCTGATGAAGAAGGGGTTCCTCCTACCATCCTTCACCCTTACATGCCTACTGACATTGGGGCATTAAAGAGGTCTTGGATGCAGCTAAGGGAGGAATAGGATACTTACAGAGAAAAGTATCACGAACAAGAACGGAAGATCTTGAAGTTGACAAGGAAATTGGAGAATGAGCAGATCCTCAATGACTATGTCAGCACCAAAGGCAAACGACCATGGGAGCACTGATGTTTTTTGATTATTTCTAGCTTTGGTTTATTTTTCAGTATTTCTTTCTTGTAATGCCTTAAAGGCATCTGTCAAACATTGTTTCAAGTTTATCTAATAAAAGTGTGTTTCATTTTGGTTTACGAATATGAATCTCTCAATGTCTTTGAAATCATATCATACGCATTTCATTTCATGCACCTCATCACACGTACCCATTATAGGTCTCTTATCTTCTTCGCTGTTTATTTCAGCATCATGTCTTCTGAAACATCAACTGATCAAGCTATCAAGGCTCTGCAAGCTCAAAACGCTCAATTCTAGGAAATGATCATGAACCTGGCCAAGGGTCAGCAAGATCTGAAGACTCTTATCTTGAAGGATAAGAAAAAGAAGAAGAAGACAGTCCTCCTGATCATGGGTCACAGGTTTGGAAACAGGCTGTGAGATGAAGTCAATCTGTCCCACTCATCTGGAGGGGGAGAAAACCAAGAAGAAAGGAGGGTTCCTAGACCTGTGGTATCTGACCACGAGACTGACTTTGACGAAGACTAGTATCCTTCTGCCGAGGATAGATATAAACAGCTTAAAGATCGGTTAACTGCGATGGAGATTCAAAAGGTCCCTGGGTTGGACTTTGGTGATTTAGGTTTGTCATCTGGGTTGGTGATTCCCCACAAGTTTAAAGCACCAGCCTTTGCTAAATACGACGGGGTTTCTTGTCCAAAGTTGCACCTCCGTTCGTATGTTATAAAGATTCAGCCATACACCACTGACAAGAACCTCTGGATCCACTTCTTTCAAGATAGTCTTTCAGGGACTCAGCTTGAATGGTTTTACCAACTGGAAGGAGCTAGTATCCGTAATTGGGAGGACTTGGCTGCTGCTTTCTACAAGCAGTACCAATATAATTCCGACCTCTCTCCCACATGTACCCAACTTTAGGGTATGTCTATGGGTACGAGCGAAGGTTTCAAAGACTACGCACAGAAGTGGAGGGACCTTGCTGGAAGAGTGCAACAACCCTTGGCTGATAGGGAGCTAGTGGATACGTTTCTGGGGACCTTGTCTGGTCCGTATTTCAACCATCTGATTGGAAGTTCATCGTCCGGGTTTACTGAGCTGATTATGACCGGGGAAAGAATTGAGGCTGGTATCAAGAGCGGTAAGATACAGAAGAGTGCTTCGTCAAGTACCAAAAAGAAGCCTTTTAAGAAAGAATCTAGTGCGGTTTACAGTTCAAAGAGCCATAATAGACCTGAACGCCATCAAGTTGATAATACGGTTGTTATTTCAAGACTAACTGTTGCCGCACAACGTAACAATCAGCCAAGGGCCGAGAGGCCGCAAAGACAATTCACTCAGCTCAATATGACTTTATCCTAGATTTTGCCGCAGTTATTAAAGACTAACTTGGTGATTCCAAAGGAGGCCCCGAAGAATCCCAATACAACATCACTCATGTACAATCTGAACGCCCGCTGTGCCTTTCATTCTGATAGCCCGGGACATGATAGAATAATTACTAGGTCCTAAAGAATAAGGTACATGACTTAATTGATGCTAAAGAGATTGAGTTCGAAGCGCCGGAAAGGCCTAATGTTGTGACTGCTCCTATGCCCAAGCATGGAGTAAATGCTATAGATGAAGACTCGTTTGTGGTTTCTGCGAAAGACATTGCTACCCCATTGATGACTGTGAAGAAGAACCTTATGTTAGCCAGTTTATTTCCGGGCTGTGGTGAATGTTGCCATCTGTGTGTCGTATTACCTACCGGTTGCCATCTTTTGAAGTCAGGTGTCAAACGCCTGATGGATAATAAAGAAATTTTGTTTGAGAAGACTGTTATTCCTTTGGTTCCTACTGAAGAAGTTGCTATAATCACCATTTTTGACAATTCTTCTAAGGCTTCCTCGAGAAAGCCTGTTAGAATTACATATGTTCCGAGAATCGCACCCTTGATCATCACTGTTCCTGGGCCTATCCCCTATACATCAGATAAAGCTGTCCCATGGCACTACGGGGCTGACATTTACTATCACGGAGTTAAGCAAGACTTGAGTGCTGAAAAGGTTGATACTGACGTCAGCAATATTGTTGGACCTGCCAAAGTCACCCGCAGCGGAAGACTTTTCTCCCTTGAGATCTCTCCGCCAGTTGTTCGGACGCCTGTTGTCATTACGCCTGCTAGTGCACCTGATACTATCCCTGTTCAAGTTCCCATTCTTACCCATGTTTCCGAGTTATCTGATACTCGGGGCAAAGAGACCACTGATAAGCCTGCCCGGACGGAGGCACCAAAGAGGATTACTGTTGAAGCTTCTAGACAAGAGATGGAAGAAATTTTGAAGATCATCAAAAAGAGCGACTACAATGTAGTCGAACATCTGGGGCAAACCCCGTCTAAAATCTCTATGTTGTCTCTGTTGTTATGCTCAGAAGCCCATGCCAAGGCTCTGATTGCCTTTCTGAAGACTGCGCATGTGCCGCAAGAGACATCAGCTGATCAGTTTAAGGAGTGCGTGGCTAGTTTGGCAGCAGATAATGGGTTGGGTTTCTCCAATGTAGACTTGCCTGCTAAGGGGAGGAATTACAATGATGCCCTGCATGTCTCCATTGAATGCAGGGGCACTACTCTAGCTCGTGTATTGGTGGATACGGGGTCTTCGTTGAACATTTTGCCTAAGAAAGCTTTGGACCGGTTAGACTGTGAGGGGTTGGAGCTGAAGCCAAGTAACATTGTTGTTAGGGCCTTTGACAGGTCCAAGAGAATGGTACATGGAGAAGTGGATATTCCAGTGAAGGCTAGTTCTCAGATTTTCGCGTCTACTTTTTATGTGATGGACGTTCGACCATCTTATTCTTGTTTGCTGGGTCGCTCGTGGATCCACAAAGCTGGGGAAGTAACTTCTACGCTCCACCAGATGCTGAAATACCCAGTGAAGGGGAAAATTGTTACGGTACGAGGGGAGGAGGAATACATGGTGAGCCACCTCAACTCTTTCCGGTATGTATAGATGGATGGGGAGTTCATTGAGACCATGTTTCAACATTTTGAAGAGGTTCCCTAGACGCTGGCATCAACTGAAGTTATTACTGAAGATCCTCCAATGAAGATGGCTTCCCTAAAGGATGCCCGAGCTGTTGTTGAGAAAGGTGGGTGTGCAAATTGTGGCCAACTCCCTGATTTTGCACATAAGACTAACAAGTTTGGTTTGGGTTTCACTGCAGAAGCTCAAAGGGCCGTTTGGAATGCATGGATCGGAAGACCTCCCCTGTTTATCAGCAATTCAGGAGTAAATGCCATTGAAGATGATGTTGAAGAATCCGAAATTGACATTTGGATCTATCCTACTACTGATGGTGGCCTGAGCAATTGGACAGCAAAGGACTTCGTCCCAATTTCTTTTATTACCCAGTAATGAGACTTTTGTTTTAAGTTTGTAACAGAAATTTTTTAAACTTTACGACCCGGTGCCTTACCCGAGACACCGTGGTTTTGTTTGTGAGGGATTTATGTGTGTCATTTTCATATATCATTAATAAAAGCATTGGACGTTTCTTGCATTTCAAATTTTTCGCTCCTTGTCTTTCTTTTGTTATATATTGCAAAACAGCTATTTTACACACACTCACATATACAGGTCTGAATCCACTCTGGATCCCACTGATAACGACTCTGCTACTGCCGGTTATGACTTCGAAAGTCCGATCAACTTAGCCGAAGACGAAGGTGAAGATGATTGCGTAGTGCCTGGTGAACTTTCCAGACTCTTACTTCAGGAAGAGAGGGCTATACAGCCGCATGAAGAGCCAGTGGAAATGGTAAATCTAGGTACAGAGGTAGACAAGAAAGAGGTCAAGATCGGTGCAAATCTGGAAGCTAATGTTAAACAACGTTTGATTCAGATGCTACGTGACTATGTTGAGATCTTTGTCTGGTCTTATGAAGATATGCCTGGGTTGGATACCGATATCGTGGTTCACCGATTTCCTTCCAAGGAAGACTGTCCTCCAGTGAAACAGAAAGTTTGTCGAATAAGCCCAGAGATGTCTGAGAAGGTCAAGGCTGAAGTTATGAAACAATTTGACGCCGGTTTTCTAGCAGTTACTTCTTACCCACAGTGGGTTGCCAACGTGGTTCCAGTGCCGAAGAAGGATGGTAAGGTTCAGATGTGTGTTGACTATAGGGATCTGAACAGGGCGAGCCCCAAAGATGACTTCCCTCTACCTCATATCGATGTTCTGGTTGATAACACCGCTCAACATAAGGTTTTCTCCTTCATGGATGGTTTCTCCGGTTATAATCAGATTAAACTGGTTCCCGAAGACATGGAGAAGACAAGCTTTGTTACCCAATGGGGTACCTTCTGCTACAAGGTCATGTCTTTTGGATTGAAAAATGCTGGGGCACCATATCAGCGCGCCATGGTCGCTTTGTTCCATGACATGATCCATCATGAGATTGAGGTATACGTCGATGACATGATTGCAAGATCCCAGACTGAGGAAGAACATTTGGACCATCTTCAGAAGCTATTTGATAGGTTGAAGTTGTACAGGCTGAGGTTAAACCCGAACAAGTGCACCTTTGGGGTGAGATCTGGTAAGCTGCTGGGTTTTGTCGTAAGTGATAAAGGCATTCAAGTGGATCCTACCAAGGTGAAGGCCATACAGGAAATGCCTGCTCCCCGAACTGAAAAAGAAGTCAGAGACTTTCTGGTACGTTTGAACTATATTGCTCGATTCATCTCGCACCTGACTTCTACTTGTGAGCCAATCTTCAAGTTACTGAAGAAAGATCAAGTGGTAAGATGGAACGATGAATGTCAGGCCGCTTTCGAAAGGATCAAAGAATATCTCCAAGAGCCACCCATTCTGATGCCGCCAGTTGAAGGGAGACCTTTGATCTTATACTTGACAGTACTCGACAATTCGATGGGGTGCATGCTGGGGAAGCATGACGAGTCTGGCCAAAAAGAGCATGCTATTTACTACCTTAGAAAAAATTTTACTGACTGCGAGACCCGATACTCGTTGCTTGAGAAAACTTGCTGCACTTGGGCATGGGCTGCTCGCCGGCTGAGACTGTATATGCTGACTCACACTACTCTATTGATATCAAAGATGGATCCAATCAAGTATATCTTCGAAAATCCTGCCTTGTCCGAAAGAATAGCAAGATGCAAATGATTTTGACTGAGTATGACATCAAATATACGACCCAAAAGGCAATTAAGGGAAGTGTGTTGGCAGGCAGTGGACGATTACCAGTCTATGAACTTTGAATTCCCAGATGAGAATATCATATTGGTAACTGACTGTGAGACACCTGGACCATATGAAGGACCTGAGGAAGGATCCCGATGGTCTATGTACATTGATGGAGCTTCAAATGCTTTGGGTAATGGCATTGGCGCCGTAATTATATCTCTTAAAGGCTCTCATACTCCATTTACCGCCCAACTATGTTTCAACTGCACCAACAATATGGAAGAGTATGAAGCATGCATCATGGGTCTTCGAGCAGCAATTGACCTAAGGATTAAGTTCTTGAGTGTGTTCGGAGATTCCGCCCTCGTGATCAGTCAGATCAAAGGTGAGTGGGATACGAAACACCCTAACCTTATTCCTTACAAAGAGTATGTGTTGACGTTGCTTCCATATTTCAAGAAGATAACCTTTGAACACTTCCCTAGAGAGGAGAATCAGCTGGAGGATGCGTTAGCTACGATGTCTTCTATGTTCAAAGTCAATTGGGACAATGAGGATCCTCGAATTACCATTGAAAGGTTGGATGAACCTGCACATTATTGCGACATTGAGACTGAAGAAGTAGCAGATAAACCCTGGTTCTACGAGGTAAAGAGGTATCTTGAGGCTCAGGAATACCCCGAGGGTGCATCTGTTAATGATAAAAAGTTTCTGAGGAGGTTCATCGCGAAGTTCTTCATCAGCAATGGTATTCTTTACAAGCATAACCACGATTCAACCTTTCTGCGTTGTATGGATAAGAACGAAGCAGAAAGGATCATGATAGAGTTACATGAAGGTACTTTCGGAACTCATTCCAGTGGACACACCATGGCAAAGAAAATTCTACGGGCAGGATATTATTGGTCCATAATGGAAGCCGACTGTTATCAGCATTCTCGGACCTGTCACAAGTGCCAAGTCTATGCTGATAAGGTGCACATACCTCCAGTTCCTCTAAACATTTTGACAGCTCCTTAGCCTTGTGCAATGTGGGGCATTGATATGATCGGCGAGATCAGACCTACGGCATCTAATGGGCATCATTTCATCCTGGTAGCAATTGATTACTTTACGAAGTGGGTTGAAGCAGCTTCCTTTGCTACTGTAACCAAGAACGTCGTGGCGTGGTTCATTTGGCATAACCTGATCTGTTGGTATGGGGTACCAGAGAGGATCATTACAGACAATGGTACAAATCTCAATAATAAGATAATCACTGAGCTCTACAAGCAGTTCAAGATACAACATCACAACTCTTCTCCTTACCGGCCGAAGATGAATGGGGCTGTAGAAGCGGCTAATAAGAACATTAAGAAGATTGTGTAGAAGATGATGGTGACGTACAAAGATTGGAACAAGATGTTATCGTTTTCTCTTCATGGGTACCGTACCTCAACACGGACGTCAACAGGGGTAACACCCTATTCCTTGGTTTATGGCATGGAGGCCGTCTTGCCCATTGAAGTTCAGATACCCTCTCTTCGGATTATGAAGGATGCAGGTTTGAGCGAAGATGAATGGATTCAGACCCAGCTTGATCAGCTAAACTTAATTGATGAAAAGAGACTTACTGCTATTTGTCATGGTCAGACGTACCAAAAACGGATGATCAAGGCATTTAACAAGAAAGTCAGACGACAAGAGTATCAAGTTGGGGATCTGGTAATCAAGCGCATTATCCTACCTCAAGGTGACCCCAGGGGCAAATGGACCCCTACTTACGAAGGGCCATTTGTGGTTAAGAACATTTTCTCATGAGGAGCTATGATTCTAACCACCATGGATGGTGACGACCTTCCTCACCCCGTCAATGTAGACATAGTGAAAAAATACTACGCATAATCAAAGACCCGCTAGGTTGACTGGCCTAGGCAAAAATAAGGGCTTCCCGGCGAACCAAAAGGGTTCAGAAAAAAATAAGGGATGAAAATAAAAAAATCTGTACACCCAGCAAGTTGAAAACCTGAAAAGGCGGCTTGGGAAAATAAGGGTATCCCGGTGGACTGAAAACCCGAAAGGGCGGTCCAGGAAAAAATTAGGGATCAAAGCGTAACACTATGTCTCATTGGATCACCTTGCAACCAAACTTCGGTATCAACTATCAAGCTCGGACGGCACTAATCAATTTGACCTACCTTCAACCAAGTAGCAAAGTGATGAGATGCTCGAGGACATAAAGGCAATAGCAGAGTTGGAACCCAGTGGGATTATTCACATAGCTGTTTTGTTCAGTTTTTTCACAAATTGTGTAAATTCTATTATTCGGCGGCGTTCTCTTACTAGGACGTCAGCCTCTTGTACAAAAACGCCTATTTACAGGCCAAACTTCAAAATTAATACAATTTATTTTCAGAGAAATTTCAAACTGTTTTTCCTTTTTCTGTTTTGTTTTGCAAAGAACGTCCAATGTTCAATTTTTGATATATGCATTTGACATTAATTGTTGCTCATGAATATTTACATGCGAAACAAAAGACGATTACTTGTAATATCAGAAACAGGGGCAATTGAGAAATGTCCAAACTGTACATTTACTTTGTCCACCAAGTACAAGTTTGAATTCAGCTGAAGAATATGGCCAAGGTTCTTTCACTCCCTGCAGAGTAAGAAAAAGACAGTAATGTTAGCTCTCCCCAGCTGAGACTTGCAACTGTAGATGAATCGGTAGTATTCTCCCCAAGCAGAATTTAGTTACCATTAGTACTGAAAGGTCTTAATATTCCTCAACGGAGTATAAGAATATTCCCCGGCAGAATACAAGATATCCCCAGTGGAGTCTGAAGTTTTTTCCAGCGTAGTCTGAAAAAAGCTTCCCCAGTAGAGTTTGGAGAATCATCCCCAGTAGACTTTGGAAGATTGTCCCCAGCAAAGCTCAAAGGGTTATCCCCATTAGAGCCTAAAAGGTTATCCCTAGTGAAGTCGCAACTGAAGATCATTCCCCAGCGGAGTTCATTCCTTTCACAAAGAGAAATTCAATCCCCAACAGGATTCAATATCACCAGCGACGATAATTCATCCCCAGCGGAATTTATCAGCAGAATCCTCTACAGAGCATCTCTTCCCCACAGAGTAATCTCCTCATCAGTATATTCCCCAACGGAGTTATCCTCTCTTGCAGGTTTTATTCTCACAATCCTCTCCATTCGCTATCCCCAGCGGAAACGAAGAATTCAACTATTTTTCTCCAGCAGCTATCCGTGATTTATTTTCACCATCTAAAAACATTACATTTCCATACATCATGACACGTGCATATACGCATCATACAACACAATCTCATTTATTTTGAGAACATCATTGCCTGATACATATCATGCATTACATACAACTAATCTTTACCTTCCAGGAAGGATGCGGTTAAGTCCTCACAAAATTCAAAGTTTTGAAGCTTTTACCAAAGTCGAAGTATGGATCAGTTCTTAAATCTCAACCGAATTATCCTCAGTTGAATTACAGATAAGGTCCTAAATCTCGACAATTTTCCTCCGTCGAAGTACAGACGAGTTCCTAAATCTTAGCAGAGATTTCTCAGTTGAATTACGGGCGAGTTCTTAAATCTTGATGAAGATGTTTCCCTCAGTCGAATTACTGACCAGTTCTTAAATCTCAACAGAATTATCCTCAGTTGAATTACAGACAAGGTCCTAAATCTCGACAATTTTCCTCCGTCGAAGTACAGACGAGTTCCTAAATCTCAGCAGAGTTTCTTAGTTGAATTACAGGCAAGTTCTTAAATCTTGATGAAGATGTTTCCCTCAGTCGAATTACTGACCATTTCTTAAATCTCAACAGAATTATCCTCAGTTGAATTACAGATAAGGTCCTAAATCTCGACAATTTTCCTCCATCGAAGTACAGACGAGTTCCTAAATCTCAGCAAAGTTTCTCAGTTGAATTACGAGCAAGTTCTTAAATCTTGATGAAGATGTTTTCCCACAGTCGAATTACAGACCAGTTCTTAAATCTCAACAGAATTATCCTCGGTTGAATTACAGACAAGGTCCTAAATCTCGATGAAGTTCCTCCATTGAATTACAGGCAGTTCCTAAATCTCGGCAGAGAAGTTTTCTCGGTCGAATTACGGGCGAGTTCTTAAATATCGATGAAGATGTTTCACCCCAGTTGAATTACAGACAAGTTCTTAAAACTCAGCAAAGATGTTCTCTCGGTTGAAGTACAGGCAAGTTCCTAAATCTCAACAAAGATCAGACTTCCCCAGCGGAATCTTCCTCAACAGTAGGTATGCAAGCTCTCGCTAAGGAATCTCTTATGCGACCGACACTCCTCCAAATGGCATCTGTAAGCCCATTCCCGACATCACAAGGTTGATTACCACTTCATGCGAGTGCAAATTTCTAGGCACTCTAGTGTTCAATCATCTTCCACCTTCGGATCACGAAAGGCATAAAAGCCAATCTACATCCTCAGGTTTAAGAAGATTGAACAGGAGCAGCTGTTGTACCCTAAAATTTGTCCTCTCATATTTCTCAAAACATTGCAAGAAAAATCTCCAAGTGGCTCAAGATTGCTCAAGAGTTGGTCAGACAAGTTATCTCCTAAGGCAGTCCACCCCAAATTAGGGTTTTATGTTGCATCAAGATCCTTGAATCCAAATGACCTAAAATGCTCCCCAATGTCCTAATATGTTCCTAAGATCATCCATGTCAAGTTTCAAGCCTTGCAGAGGAAGTTGGCCCAGTCAATTGCTCAAAGGTCCAAAAATCGACTGTGTTAGGGCAAAAGTCAACTGTGACCTACATACAGTCAAACTTCAAGATTTTTTGTCAACATTCTCATTTTGAAGGATATTTCATCATTTGATCAAGGGTTGATCATGATTCATCAATGATTTCTCAAAATTTATCAAGATTCAAAAGTTGCTAAATTAGGGTTTTGTAGGAAAAGTCAACTCAACTTTGACCAAGCATAACTTTCTCATAATTTATGATAAATGACCCATTCAAAGCTAATTTTGAATAGGGTGCAATTCCCTACCATCCATCTTCATACCCCAAGTTCAAAAAATGCACTCACAAGAAGTTATGAATTTGGACATTATCGGTCATTTTGAAAAGTCAACAAAAACACCTTTTTTTGTCAAAGCTTATAACTTGAGAATGGAATATCAAATTGATATGAGACCAAAAGGGTTGATTATAGGACATCTCAAGATTTCTAGAAAATCCAAGAACATCTCCAAAATTTCAAAATTGAAGAAGTTATGCATTGTTGAAGTTGGACTTTTTTACAAAATTGCCAAAAGTCAACTATCCCCAAAACTTCAAATTTTGCCAAATGGGCCCATTCTTTTCCACTTGATTTAAGTTTGCATTATTTCCCACGTGCCCTAGCTTCAGCCATGTGCCTATATCTCATTTTTATTACTTAATTTGATTTTTATTTGAATTTATTCATTTTAAATCAAATAAAATCATATAAAATCCAAGGCATTGATAACTCATGATTTTTTGGTTGTTTTAGGCTTTTTTTACAGCTAGCATCACAATCAAATTCGAATCAAGGCTTGTATGCACAAAAAGATCCAAATCAAATCAAATTTGGAAGGTTTTAAATGGAGATTAAATCAAATTCATGTGCATTGATATGGAGAGATTTGGACCAAGTTTCTTACCCTAATGCAGTACACATTAAATAAGCAAGCTAAAGCACACGAAATAAGGGTTGGCAAGCATTGGTAAAAGCAGAACAAAAGTGAAAAAAATCACAAAAAAGTGAGAGACCAAAATCCAGGTTATAGGCAGTTTCAGGATGCGAGAGTGGTCTCAATCGATTCCTGGCCATTCACACAAGCTAAATCGATCAAAACCACGCATCCTTAAGCCCCCAAACGCGCTGTAAGTCTCACGCTATTCACCCCTGTTCTTGATTTCGATTTGAATCATTCCAGAATCTATTGAACAAACTAAGAGCATATTTGTAACCCTCATATCATTTGCAAGCTATTGGCAATAACCAATTTGATTTATAAGCAATGTAACCATGAAATGCCATGGCTAGGGTTTCGTTTCTGTTTTTATGTGTTCTTGTTTCAGGAAAATTGGTCCACGCGATGGGCATGGTTGCATCCAGGAGGATGAGACGAACACAACCATGCCCTTGAAAGTCATTTTTATTGCCTGAGGACGATTTTAGATGTAAGTTGCGCTTTTAGCTGCGGATTTAAATCCGCAGGTAATATTACAGTAGTGGGAGGACAGGGACGAAGAGCTGTCACTCGCTCATTGGGCCATTCAAAAATGGCGCGCGTTTTTATTTTTTTCCTGACCAATTGATTTTGCTTTGTCATATTATTATTACTGCATATTATACTAACAAACAAAGCAATATGGCGTGGTGGCAAGCGTGTAGTGCATTCTCCTTCAGGACCTGGGTTCGAATCCCAGGTCCCCATCTCCCTCAATATTATTTCTTTTCAGGTTTTCCAATACATGCGCCTATCTGCAGTCCACCATACTCCCTCATCCATCCAAGCGCCAGATGGCCAATGGCCAGATCTGATGATCCATGATTGGAGGTCCACCAAGGCGCCAGTCAACGCGTGAGCACCAGATCCACAAAGTCAAAAAGGCCAGCTGCTAATGGGCCTTCAGATTTGCTACCAACACCCTCCAAAAGCAGGCCCAATTCTTCTATTCTCTTTTATTTATTTTTGTTTAAATATTTTAATTGTTTTATTTAATTTTCTAACCAATCACAAAATTCTGTTTTCATCAAATAAAATCACAAAAATATTTTTGTTTCAATCAAATTTTTAACTTTTATTTTTCTTAATAAATTTATTAATTGATTAGGTTTTTTTTAATTAGAAAACTTTAATACATTTTTGTAAATAATTTTAATTAATTAGATTTAATTAGATATTAACCACTAATTTAATCATTTTTAATTTCTTTCCTAAATAATCAAAAACTCCAAAAATAATTTATTTTTTCATTTAATTAATTAATTAAATTTAATTTGTTTGTTTAAATTGGGATTAATTTCTTTCTTAAAATAAAAACAAAAAAAAAACATTTTCCTTTAAAAGGGTCAAAACCCTAATTGTGCATCCGATTTAATTTCGCGTCGCGATTTACTTATTTTTATCCAATTATGTATCTGCTTCCGGATTGTAATAGTTAAATAGGACATTTAATTATTTTTATCGCTTTATTTTTCAAAGGGTTTGTCTTTGGCGATGTAAATACCCGACACCTTGTAATTTAAATTCCGCATTTTATTTCCGCAAATTATAACTGCTAGATGTTTGATAATAGGGTTGCATGATAAGACTGAATGCTTAATCTTAAAATCAAATTAGATCACCTTTAACATGCGCAAAGATAAAAATAACCGAAAATGACACACTCGCACATGCACACTCTTAGGGTACATCCCACTTGGTTGCCTTCGTACATGGTCATTGAGTATAGGTCGTTTTAGAGGTCGCCCTCTTGTCTAAAAGATCATAGTTGCCTCGAAACGGTTGCCTCGGATATTGTTGCCTCAAAAAAATGATCTAAGACATTAGGGTTATTGCTAAGGCGTCCTAACATTGCTTTGGTGACCGTATGTCCCTAATTTGAATTGACCCTTAAACTCCAACGACGGTGCTACCTACTCATCAATAATGGGATAGCATTGTCTAAAGGAAATTAGCATAGAACGATTCCTTTTTTCGAGTAGGTAGATAGCTCTTAGATACTTGCTCTTTCAAAATAAAACTATTCACACTTACACTTTTTGAACAAAGTTTTCAAAAACACTTCATTACACTCTTGAGGACAGAAGCAAGAGTTAAATTGAAGTTTCAAACAAAAACTTTTTTCAAACCCACAAGCACAAAGAAAACAATTTTGAAAACAATTGAGCAAGTACCTAAGAGCCCGTGGATAACCACGGATAGAAAGGGTGCTAATACCTTCCCTTTCTATAATCTACCCCCCGAACCCGAGAAACATCTCAAAAAGGAATTTTTCTGTGCTTTTTTCCTTTCCTTGTTGGATAAAATAAAAGTCGGTGGCGACTTTTGCTTACCGCGACATTTTGAAAAACAAACGCAAAATGCAAACCAGCATTCCAAAAAACAGTCAGTTCTTCCCACCGTATCACCACTTAGATATCAACAAAGTAGTGTGGGTCAACATATACTGTCTTAGCCGGCGAGCAGCCCATGCCAAAGTGCAGCAAGTTTTCTCGAGCAGTGAGTATCTTATCTCACAGTCGGTAAACTTTTTGCTAAGGTAGTATATTGCGTGCTCTTTTCGACCAGACTTGTCATACTGCCCCAGCACACACCCCATTGAATTGTCTAGCACTGTTAAGTACAATATCAAAGGTCTTCCTTCAACCGGAGGCATCAGAATTGGCAGTTCTTTAAGGTATTCCTTAATTCTTTCGAAAGCATTCTGGAATTCGTCATTCCACTTTACCACTTGATCTTTCTTCATAAGCTTGAAGATGGGCTCACAAGTAGTAGTTAGATGTGAGATGAACCTGGCGATATAATTTAGGCATCCCAAGAAACTTCTAACCTCCTTCTCTGTGCGGGGATCCGACATCTCTTGTATGGCCTTTACCTTTGCGGGGTCTACCTGAATACCCTTGTCACTAACGATGAACCCCAAAAGTTTACCAGACCTTACCCCGAAGATGCACTTGTTCGGATTTAGCCTCAACTTGTATGTATTCAACCTGTGAAACAACTTTTGTAGAGGCTCAAGGTGTTCTTCCTCGGTTTGGGATCTGGCTATCATGTCATCAACATAAACCTCTATCTCATGGTGAATCATATCATGGAACAAAGTGACCATGGCTCGCTGATAAGTTGCCCCAACAATCTTCAACCCAAAAGGCATCACCTTATAACATAAAGTTCCCCAATGTGTGACGAAGGTTGTTTTCTCCATGTCTTCAGGAGCCATCTTGATCTGGTTATAGCTGGAGAAACCATCCATGAAGGAGAAAATTTTGTGTGGTGCGGTGTTGTCAACCAGAACATCAATGTGAGGAAGCGAGAAGTCATCCTTGGGGCTGGCCCTGTTCAGGTCTCTATAGTATACACACATTTGTACCTTACCGTCCTTTTTTGGCACCAGAACGACGTTAGCAACCCACTGCGGATAGGAGGTGACAGCCAAGAACCCAGCATTGAACTGTTTCATAACCTCCGCTTTGATCTTCTCTGACATTTCAGGGCGCATACAGCGGACCTTCTGTTTAATCGGAGGACAATCCCCTTTAGTCGATAGTCGGTGTACCACTATGTCAATGTCTAAACTAGGCATGTCGTCATATGACCAGGCGAAGATCTCAATGTAGTCGTGCAACATCTGTATCAACCGCTGTTTGATCTTAGCTTCCAGATTTGCACCGATCTTGACTTCTTTTCTGTCCACCTATGTGCCTAAGTTTATCGTCTCAACTGGCTCTTCATGAGGCTGTATAGCCCTCTCTTCCTGTTGCAACAGTCTAGCCAGTTTTCTAGGCACTTCACAATCGTCCTCACCTTCGTTCTCAGCTTGGTTGGTCAGTTTTTTGAAATCATAACTGGCAGTAGCAGAATTGTTATCAATGGGATCCATAGTGGATATGGATCTGCAGTTTGATACGTGAGTGTGTGTAAGAGCATAGCTATATTTGATAAAGTAAAAATAGAAAATAAAAATAGAGAACACAAAAATTTTATGCAAGGAACGTCCAATGCTTTATTGATGACATATGAAATGACATATAATAACCCTCGCAGATGGAACCATTGTGCCTCGGATAAGGCACAAGGCCAAAAAGTTAAAAATTGTTCATTACAAATTCAGAACACAAGTAAGACAATTACTGTGGAATAAAATAAACTGGTATAAAATCCCTAGCCGTCCAGTTATTCGGTCCACCGTTGGTAGTCAGGTAGATCCAGCTGTCAATGTCAGAGTCATCCTCACTGTCTTCAATAGAGTGGACCCTACGATTAATGATGCGTGGGGGAGGTCCTCCAGACCGAGCGCGTCGAACAGCCCTTTGAGCCCCTTCTTCGACCACTTCTCTGGCGTCCTTGAGAGAAGCCATCTTCAGAGGAGGTTTGGTGCTGGTGGTAGTCTCGGTTGACGATATAATATGGGGAACCTCTTCGAAGTTTTGACAAGGAGTCTATATGAATTCCCCGTCCATCTCTACATAACTGAAGGAGTTCAGGTGACTCACCATATACTCCTCTTCGCCATGCACAATGACAATCTTCCCCTTTACCGGATATTTCAGCATTTGGTGCAGTGTAGAAGTAACAGCCCCAGCTTCATGGATCCAAGGACGACCCAACAAACAGGAGTATAATGGCCTGATGTCCATCACGTAGAAGGTGGACTCAAAGGTATGAGAGCCTACCTTGACAGGGATGTCCACCTCCCCATGCACCATTCTCTTCGACCCGTCAAAATCCCTTACCACAATGTTACTGGGTTTTAGGGTCAAGCCTTCACAATCTAGTCGATCGAGAGCCTTCTTAGGCAGGACATTCATTGAAGACCTAGTATCCACCAGCAAATGAGTCATAGTGGTGCCCCTGCATTTGATCGAGACATGCAAAGCATCATTATGCTCCCTTCCTTTTGGTGTCAAGTCGACATCTGAAAAAACCCAGCGCATTATCAATAGTCAAGCTGGCCACACAGTCTTTGAATTGATCAGCTGGGGTTTCTTGCAGCACACGTGCAGTCTTGGGGAATGGAATCAAAGCCTTCGCATGGGCCTCAGAATATAACTGCAAAGACAACATCGATATCTTTGAAGGGGTCTGCCCCAGCTGCTCGACCATATTGTAGTCGCTCTTTTTGATTATTTTTAATATTTCCTCTATCTCTTGCTTAGAGGATTCCACAATAACTTTTCTAGATGCCTCCGTCTGAGAAGGCTCACCTACAGCTTCTTTGCCTCGAGTCTCAGATGACTCATCGATAGGGGTAACAAATGGAGTAAGAACGAGAGTAGTAGCTGGAGTATTAGCAGGAACAACAAATGGAATAACAACAGGCTTATTGACAATCTTTGGGGAAATCTCGGGAGAGAAGACCCTTCCACTTCTGGTAATCTTTCTGGTCCCGACAATGTTACTGACATCGGGATCAGCCTCTGTATTCTTCAAATCCTGTTTAACGCCATGATAGTAAATCTCGGCACCGTAATGCCAAGGGACAACTTTGTTTGAGGCGTATGGGACAGGACCAGGACAAGTGATTATTAACGGAGCGACTCTCGGAGCGGGTGTAATCCTGACAGGTCTTCTCCAAGAGGCCTTGGAAGGATTGGCAAAAATGGATATAATAGAAATATCTTCACACGGAACAGTTGGAATCAAAGTCTTTTCGAACAAAATTTATCTGCTTTCCATCAGGCATTGGACACCTGTTTTCAGCAAATAGCAACCAGAAGGCAGAGATGAACACATGTGGCAACCTTTACCACAACCCGAAAATAAACCGGCCAACAACAAATTCTTCTTAACAGTCATAAGTGGAGTAGAAACTTCATCAACCGAGGTCACAAACAGATCGGTATCAACGGTGTTAACTTTATGGTTATGCTTAAGCATGGGAGCAGTTATGACATTGGGCTTCTCCAGAGCATCGAAATCAATCTCCTTGGCTTCAATCAGATCTTGTACTTTATTTATTAGAGCCCATCAGTCATTTGTATCGTGACCAGGACTCTCAGAATGATAGGCGCACCGAGAATTTGGATTGTACCGAGGAGAGGAGGTATTAGGATTCTTGGGAGCCTCTTTCAAAGTTGCCAAGTTAGATCTCAGCATATGGGGTAGAACCTCTGTCAATGTCATGTTAATCCGGGTAAACTTCCTTTGTGGTCTTTCTACCCTTTGTTGATTGTTGCGTTGTGGAGCATTCGTTGGCCTAGGTATCATTACAGCACCTATTGTTGAATGGTAGTCAGTTCGGCTTTAACCTCTTGGGCTATAAACGGCACTGACCTCCTTCTTAGCCGTGAATGGCTTCTTTGCTGAAATTAATGAGGTATCTTTATGTATTTTACCGCTCCGAATCCCTGATTTTACCCTCTCTCCAATTAATATTAGCTCAGTAAAACCAGTCGATGAGCTACCGATCAAATGATTAAAGAATGGGCCAGACAGCGTCCCAAGAAACATGTCGACCAACTCCCTATCAGACAAAGGGGGTTGGAATCTTCCAGCCAAATCTTTGCACTTCTGCGCATAGTCCTTAAAGCCTTCACCTGCACCCATGGATATACTCTGAAGTTGAGTACGGGTAGGGGCAAGGTCGGTGTTGTATTGATACTCCTTATAAAAAGCAGCGGCCAAATCCTCCTAGTTTCAGACATTGGTTACCTCCAATTGGTAGAACCATTCAAGCTGAGTCCCTAACAAACTGTCTTGAAAGAAGTGAACCCACAAGTTCCTATCAGCAGTGTGAGGTTGGATCTTCCTCACATAGGAATGGAGATGAAGCTTGGGACAATACACCCCATCATACTTTGCAAAAATCGAAGCTTTAAATTTTTGTGGGATGACTACCCTGGACACCAATCCCAGCTCTTCAAAATCCAGCCCTGGTATTCTCTGGATCTCCATAGCGCTTAAACGATCCTCTAACTACTTGTACCTATCCTCAGTGGGAGGGTACTGCTCATCATTGTAGTTTGTATCATTGTCAGAGACTTCAGGACTAGGGTTCTCCTCCCTTGTTTCTCTCTCTTGATTTTCCCCTTCCTTGGACGAGGAGGTTAGATCGACTGGTTGCTTTAGCGGCCCCCCAAATATTCTACCCATACTGAGGGCACCAGCGAGCTTCTTCTTCTTCTTCTTCTCTTTCAGGATGAGGGCCTTCAGATCCTCATGCCCTTTCGCCAGAGTTATGAACATCTGTTGAAATTGGGAATTTTGTGCCTGAAGATCTTTGATGCTTTGTTCAGAAGACATTTTTTTGCTGAAATAAACAACGAAGGAGATGAGAAACCTGTAATGGTACCTGCTTATGCAGTGTTATGGATGATATGCGTATGCAATGATTTCAAGGAAATTAGATATTCAAATTTTCTTTAGACAAAAAGGAAACACACGTCATATTAATAAATTAAAGCTTGAGTACATCAATGCCTCTTTGGGCTTACAAAGAAATACAAAAACTCTAAGATAAAAATCTTGTACGCATCCTCTTTGGTGCGATGTAGGCGTTTAGAGTCCGATCCTCATGAAGCTTTTTGGTGAGCTCCAGATTCTTCTTCTCGCTGGCGTAGAATTGGGCCTCGAAAGTCTCTCATTCCCCCTTAAGTTGTATCCAATCCCTTTGTAAGTCTTCAAGAGAGGTGGGCATGTTAGGATGCAGGATAGTGTATGGAACATCTCCTTCCACAATAGGCTCTATGATTACCGGGAGAATGAAGGGGTAAGGCATCATAAGACTTTGAGCACGAGCTCGTACCCATTTGAGGCAAGGCTCAAGAGGGATGAAATTCTTGTTCCCCAACGTCTTGCTATCTACCTTGTTCAACATCCTCCAGACTCGGATAAACCTCTGGCGATGACCTTGATTGTCACTCTCGTAGTCAAATACTAACCCTTGAATCAACACCTCATGGGAACCATCCCTTCGGGCATAACCAAACTATCTTAGAGCTAAGCAGGGGTTATAGGTGATACCTCCCCTAATTCCAAGTAAGGGAACATTAGGGAATTCTCCACAACGGTCGACGGTGATAACATTCTCTATAGATCGGGAACACCAATGGATGTCTAAATGTTTGAGCGTCATCAACCTTTGTGACCACCTTGAGCGTTGTTCGTTCTTCAATACAAATTGGGGAAGATGTGAAATAAACCATCTTGCTAAGAGAGGGTTGCAACACATAAGGATACTTCTTTTCCTTATAGTGCGAGTGTGAAAGGAATTTAGGATGTCTCCTAGCAAAGTAAGCACCGGGTTACAAGACATGAAGATTTTGACGGTGTTCACATCTATGAGTTGGTAAGGGTTTGGAAACAAAACCATCCCATAGATGAGAAGACCCACAATTTCCTCAAAATATTACAAATACAAAGATTTCTAACAATTTTGGGCTTTCTCAAACAAGAACTTTGCTAGGAAACCCTTGACACCACTTCTTGTTTCCCAATTAGTTGTGATATCAGATGGTTGCAAGTGTAGAGCTTGAGCCATCTCTTCGGGCTTTGGATCTCTTTCCGTACCATTGAAAGGTAGTTGATTGAGAATGGGAATCCTCAAGAGTTGGTAGAATTCTTCCAAAGTTGGCACAAGTTGATAATTGGGAAATGTGAAGCAATGGTGTAGAGGATCAAAGAATTGGAAGAGCACCTTCATCATATCTTCATCAGTTTTGGAGGTAACCAAGTTTAGGAGGCGACCATGTTTTTCGGTAAATGGAGAATTCTCAGGAATCCTTGATGCCAACTCTTTGAGTTGAGGAGGAATCCTCACGAGATTGACTTGAATGGTTTTCCTGCGAATAGAATCCATGTCCTACAAAACAGAAACAAAAATAAGTCCCAAAAATCCTTGAAATGGTTAGTGAGTATGAGTATGATGTTATGATGTTCATGATGTTATGTACAAGTATATATATATATAGGTTTAGGCTTGCATGGAGTCTCATAGGTAAGTACCCTCTTGAAGTTTAGTTGGCTTAAACATGTCCTAGCAATAGTAGTCGGGTTCTAAGGAGTTCAATATCACTGGTTTGTTTCTTTGGTTATTGTTTGAGCGCAAGCCTCTTTAATGGCGACCGAAATATCCCAAAAAACCAAACCTCAACGAGTGTAGTATCGAGTATCTACCAACTTCAGACTGCACCAAAGTCGGTCATCTCACTACGTCCTAATGGCCAAGTTGGTCAAGTAAAGGTTCTAAAAGTCAATTAGTGCTTCATGACATCACTCAGCGGCCCCGTATTCTCCTTGATTACTCAAGGGCTACCGGTACCCACAAATATGTCGCACTAATGTAGATATTGCTTAGACCGTGTCGGTATATCCCGCACAGTTTCCACAATGTATTGCTACTTACCTATAAGGTATCCCAAATCCGGGTAGAGTATTAAAAACCAAACAAAGAACCATAATGTAAAGCATACAAGTCAAACAATGAAAGCAAGTAAATATGATCTAGCCCTAAGGTAACCCCACTTTAAGAAATTCCTCAACAGAGTCGCCAGTTCTATGATATGACAGGAGAACTGACTCGGGTCGTTTGAGTTTGATCGCAATTGTGCGTATAGCAAGAGTCGCCATCGAATTTTCTTTTATCCAAAAGGAAAGGTAAAAAAGCACAGGAAAGACCTTTCGATATTATTTCTCGGATTCGGTGGTAGATTATGAAAAGGGAAGGTATTAGCACCCTTTTCATCCATGGTTTTCCATGGGCTCTTAGTTGCTTGCTAGATCACTTACTTTGTTTGAAAATATGCTTTGTGGTGTGGTTCTTGAAAGTATTTTTAAAAATGTCTTTGTAATGGTTCTTGTTTCTATAAGAACGTATACAAAGTGTTATTTTGAAAAATAATTCAAAGAGGTGTTTGTGTAGTGTGTATTTTTTTGAAAGTGATTTTGAAAAGATGTTTTTGTAATGGTTCTCGTCTCTATAAGAACGCGTACAAAGTGTTTTGTCTTTTGAAAATGTTTCAAGATGGAAGTGTTGGTGTAAAAATGTTTTTGTCGTGAGCAAGCGAGCAACTAGGAGAGAATCTACCTACTCGAAAGGTCTTAGATGTTCTTTTCTTCCTCCTTTAGATGTTGCTATCTTACCATTGATTTGGTAAGAAGCCCCAACGTTAGATGTGAAGGGACAGGAGCGGGTCAATCGTACAGTCATAGAAAGCAACTTGTGAGACGCTTTAGCAATTTTCGTAAGGGACTAGATCATTTTATCAAAGGCAACATCGAGGGTCATTGAGGGACTACGATCTTTTTTATCTGATGGTCTTTGCTAAAGCGTCCCATATTCGAGGGACATGACTGTGTTTCTGAGGCAATGAGCGAGGTTACACTAGAGGTGCGTGTGTGAAAAAGTGTGTTTGATTCAAGTTATTTTGTTGAAATTAGGTTATCTAGCAATTGATTTTATGTCTTGCCATGCACGCCTAATTACTATACGGTATAAGGAAAGCAGTAAATTGCAGAAATTAAATTTCTATGCTATTACAGAGCTTTCGGGAATAGGGGTACAAATTTACAAATGGGGATGGATTAATGCGATTAAATATTCAAATAGGCAATCAATACAACCAAATCGAATCGAGAAATTAATTGAAATTACAACAATCTATGAAGTAAAAATTAATTAACAAAGTATGGAAATAAAATTCTTGTTTTTGTTTTGTGAGGAATTTGGGAAGAGAATTAAAAAAATCTATTCTATTAAAGAAAATAATTGATTAAAGAAATTAAATCATTTGTATATACATTTTTTTGTCTTTTAGGTTTTTTGTTATTAAGAAATTAAATAAACAAATTAGAACTAAGTACAAAAATTAATTAGTAAAATTATTTACAAAATTTTTCTAACTTAAATTTTAGAACTAAGCTAATTGATAAAATTATCTAACAAAAATTCATGAGGTATTAAACTAGTAAAAACTAATAAAACCAAACTAAATATTAAAATAAAACAAAATGGAAGGGTGGTGCCAAATTAGAAAGGTGTAACGTTGTCTTTTGAGTATGGGCTTTAGGGCTTAAGCCCAAGAGATTTTGTTTTAACAAAAAAAAAAGAATGAGATCAAAAAAATAGTCAGAAAAAGAAAAAAAAAGTGTCCCAAGGGGGGTTTGAACCCAAGACCTCACACACCTCACACCCACTCCCTAACCGCTACACCAAACACTCATTCATTGCTTTAATTACCTTTAAAAAATAATAAAGCAAAACTAAACAATGGGCTAGGCCAAAGTAAACCAAGCCCAAACCTGGTTTAAGGGAGAACTGGAAATGGGTTTGTCCCTAACAAGGAAAAGGTCATTGTTGTTGTTGTTGTCGTTCCAAACGTGAAAAGGGGAAAATATAGTTTATTGTAAACCCTACCCTCTTCCTGATTCTCACGCTATCCTCTTCCTCCCTTTCGATCAGTACCTCTGTGTTCTAATGGCGAATCAATCTCCCTCTCTATTATCTCTCTCGTCTCTAACTGAACTCGTCCCCAACGAAACCCTAAGGCCCCAACTGAAATGGTACAGTAATTGCAAAAGGGTAAGAACGAACGATGAATTACCTTTTCTTTTCAGCTTCTAAGGTATGGACCCAATCTCTTGCTTTGCTTCTTCTCCTGATTTTTGTATGATTCTTTGTGCGCTTTTTTGGATTTTTATGAGATGGTTGGTTTTTTGATGGCTTGTGTCTTTGCTGGTTTTGTGTTAAGGGCTAGCTATTTTGGGTTTGAGGTTGATGATGGAATCAGGTTGCTGTTTTTTTCTTTTTGGTTCATGCTAAAGCTTCTCTTTAGAACATATGGGATTTGCTTGTATTATGTTTGAACAAGAATTGAAGATTTTGGTTTTTTTGTGATTTTCTAAAAACTTTGTTGGTTTGGCTTTTGTTCTTGATTATTTTTGCTGCTTGGTTTGAATCTTGTTGGTTCTATTTTTTTCTATAACAATTAGCTTGCTGGTTGTGTTATATGAGGTTAAGATTGAAGTTTGGCGTTGGGCTGTGTTTTGTCTGTATCAGTCCCCCTTTTCCTCTGTGTTATTTTATACTTTATAATGGAATCAATGATGTTTTTAGGGGGGAAAAGAATGATAAGTTTGAAATGTTATGATATACTATTTTGATCCTTTCTTGATGTAGGTTGATATTTTTTGCCATTTTAGTGCAACTCTTGGACTGTTTATGATGTAGGGAAACAACAGGTTTATGGATTGCCTATTTTGATGTCATGTGTAGACTATATGATGCAGGTTTGGACAGGGCTGACTTGGTACAGTTTTGCTGGTTGTTTGGATTGTTGTATGCTTAGGTGATATCCTTTCCTCTCTCATCTCTCAATGATGTAAAGCAAACTTGCTTTTATTACAAAATTTCTGAAGGGTTTGTATAGCTTAAGGAAAATGATGATGTGTTGTGGTGTGCTAAGTAAGCTAGCTATGCTTTGCCTTGTCTTGTTCTTACTTTACTTGCTTGCCTTATTTTTTTTATTTGCATTGCTTGCTGCCTGTTGCTATAGTTGTTGCAGGTTTGTTTACTTGTGCTTGGCAGCTTGCTTACTGTTGTTTTGCTGCTACTTTGCAGCACGCCTCTGCTTGCTATATTGCTGCTGTTTGGGAATCCTTGGACTTGCTTGCTTTTGCTTGTTTTGCAGTCTGTTCTTGCTGCTATATTTACAGCAGCCTGCCTTTGTTTTGTCTGTTTGCATTTCTTGTTGCCTGCTGCTATATTTGTTGCAGGTTTGTCAATCTTGGGCTTGCATATTTTGCTTTGACAACTTTGGGCTTGCATATTTGCTTTTCCTTCTTGTGAACCAAGGTCCAACCTTGTGATTTGCAAGAATGGGAGAAGAAGGATTATGATAAAACAAAACAACTTAAATTCTGATTCCTCTATACAAACCCTAGTGATGAATTTCTTTCTTTCTTTACACATCACTTTGCTTGAATTGCTAACTTTCTTTTCTTTGTTTCATGAACATGAGGCGTGGATGGCAAGCGAGGATTGCTTGAAGATGAAGCAATGGAGACTTGAAGAAACAAAAATAAAATTTCTATCTTTGTAGTCAAAGCAAACATTGTAATTCTTTGTAAACAAAACAAAAAATGTGTAATTTATTTCATTTGTGATGTAATGAACACAAGGCCTTGAATAAATTTGTAAATGATGAAATTTATCGTACGAATCCTAAATTTATTTAAACTTTGCAATTCTCAATTGAATGCTTTGAATAAAACATCTTGGTTTGGTAACATGAACTTCAAGCAATCACAAAATGATCAAATAAACCAATGCTCCTTGTACTCCAATCAAATTTATAAACAAAATAAATGTTTAAGAATTCAATTCTAACTTGGTTAATTCAAACCCAAAGCCATGGTCATCTAAATGACAGTCTTAATCTTCAACTCTTGTCCAAACCAAATTTGCATTCAAAATGAACTCGGGCACCATACTCGATTAAAATGGAACTTTATTTCCAAACAATCATGCTTTGAGAACAATCATCAACCTTATAGAATTAACAAATTTCAAAAACAATGGTTATTAAGAACACTTGAAATCAAACAAATGACTTCCAACGATTCGAAAACTTTCAAAGTCTTCCCAACGCAATTTTCTTTCGATCTTTAAAGATAAACTCGTGAGCGACATCACTTATGACCATATGCAGAAATAATAGTCTCAAGATCTCGTAATTTTAGGAAATCATAATTCTTAGAAATCAGGCGACAGTTACTTAAGATTAGGTCAAAATCCATGAAGTGACTTCTAACGCATTCGAATTTTGGTGATCTTCTACACGTAATCAACTCGTGATTTATGAAGAGAAATTGGAGATGACATCGAGGAGAGTTATACGCAAGAAGAACCGCTCAAAAATATCAAATAATGAAGAAGTTACAATCGCTTGAATTTTCTCTCACAAAAGGTCGATTTTTAGGTCAATGGAGTCATTTTCAGTCGTCTGAACCATTGACTGAGCAAACTTTCAATGCGAGGTTTGAAACTCGGCTTGAACATCCTTGAAGAGACATGAAGATCTATGAATACCATTTGAAACCTTGAAGAATCAATTTTCTTTGAGAAACGTCAAACCCTAATCGTTGACTTACTGCCTAGGAAGAGAATCTGTCTGATCAAACTTTTGAGCCAAATTGAGCATTCGAGAAGACCTAGGATAGTATCTTGAATAAAAAATGGGAGGGAAAATTTTGGGTTACAGCAGAGAATTTATGAGTCATTGATGTTGAGTTATATTGTTTTTAACTCGATTTTTCGAGTAATGTTCTGTTACACTCCAATGTTGTCTGATTTTGGTAAGTTGAGCTGAAGGCATGATTTAATTGATTTAACTGATATCTGATAAAAACACAATTACAATATAAACATAATTAAGAATACTATAAGTAAAAGAACACATGAAGTTGTTAACCCAGTTCGGTGTACAACAACACCTACGTTTGGGGGCTATCAAGCCTGGGAGGAAATTCACCAAATGATATCAGTTTGTAGATCTTCAGAAAACTATCTCCAGTTTACCATCTATGCACCTAAATCATTACCCGTGCTTAACTTCTACCTAAGACTCACCTAGGTATGAGACCCTTCTCACTTCCCTTTCAATCACACCAGTGATGAAACAATAATATTTTAAAAAACTTTTCATAAGTCACACTTCAAAGACACACAATCATTTAATGCTTAAAAGCTTAAGAATGATTAACATAACTTATAACTCAATAGAGACAGTCTTTCTCTTATACCAAGATGATATTAGAGAGGCTCACAAAATAACATGAACACACAAACCCTAAAAGACCACTTCACAACATAATATGTTTCACACTTGAATTAGGTTTGTGGCCTTCTATTTATAAACATTGTCTAGATTGGATTTGGGCTTCAAAAACGCAGCAAGGCAGCAACTAAAAGTCTACATCTATTCACAATATAATACGTTTCCTAAAATGTCTCAAAATTTAGAAAAACAATATAACTTTAAGCTTAAGCATAATCTTTGATTCCTCAATCTTGGGTGCCACATAGGATTACTTAATTTTCCCAGAATATTCAGTAATAATTAATTAAACCATATAAATCCAATCTGTAGAACTGTAACAGACAAGATGTTGAGACTTAGTGTTGGGACATCTTGTTCAACATGCTTCTGCCAAGTTAGTTTTACCAAAATTAATGTCAATCATAAAAATAGAGAATTAACAATCTCCCGCTTTGGCAAATTTTGGCTAAAACTCACAAACAAGCCTTGCTCACAAACACCATAATCCCAGTTTCAACAGAACAACATAGGTTTGAAATAAATTAAACATACATACACTATAAGCACAACAATAAAACAATTTCATCAGAAATATCAGACTATTAGAGATATCAGCAGTAGAAAATAATATCAGAGTATCAATCAGTAGAAGATACTAAGCACAACTACACAGAGAAAACAATTCTTCTCATATTGATGTTAGGACATCATGTCTGACATCTCTTCTTAGTAGGTCAAATGTTCCAGAACAGGAACTCTCATTCAACACCTGCTAAGATAAACCTCAGGGATTTCTCCCCCTTAATATCAGCCAACAACAATTAGTGGTTAGTGGTTAGAGCAAATTAGACAACACTCCCCCTTTTTAGCCATAATATAACAAAGGTAAGAAGCTAACCAAAACATTTAAACCACATTAGCACATAAAGATAAGTAGCACAAAATGCAAACAAGGTGTCAAAAGTGAAATGTTTTAGGCATTTAACCCTTACAAAAACAACCAAATAACAAGAACACAAACAACCAGTATAGTCAAGCATAATCAGCAGTGGCACACTCTTCTCCTTATTCTTATTCACTTTCACTATAATCACCATCACCATTAGAATTGTCACCTTCAGATTCATCACCATCTGATCGGACACTGTCAGCAGTAGTAGCACTAGCAGGTCTATCCTAGTTTTTATCTTCTTTCATCAAAGATTTAAACAACCTCTCAAGATTTATTTTCCTAGAAATGCTAGTCCTGATGGAATCATCTAACTCCCTTCATGTCTCCTTCATTTGAGCAATTATACTATTAATGGAAGTTACATTACCAGGTACCTGAGAAGATATCAGGACAATATCTTGAACATGTGCTCCACCAAACAGTTTATAATGCAAATTCAAAGAAGATTCCATTTTCTTCACACTATCAACAACCAATAAAATACCAGGGTGTTGTTTCACTATTATACCATAGATGAGAGAAGGAAAACAGATGGGCATCTTCATATAAGTTGAGAATGATTGCTTCAAGATTTGACCAAATATGTATTTTCCAAAATCAAAATCCTCTCTTTTACCAACGATATAGATGAACTTAGCAAGGCCAGTAGAAATAGTGGAGGTATAGTTTATGGGAACCCAATTAGTAGTACCAATACTATGAAGGATTTCATATTTAACACTGAGCCTTCCAGCTGATAACTTTCCTCTATTTGGCTAGTGCTTCAATTGCTGCTCAGTTATCTCCCTGTAAACTTGATCATTTGTAACCTCTAACTCTGCTTGAGGTTCTTCAGATCTGACTAGAAAATTTTTGATCACAACAAGAGAGAATGTCACAATATTACCTCTAACATAAACTTTACTGTAGTCTTCACTCTTCATATCATCACATCCATTAGAGATGTTCACCACAAACTCCTTGACTAACCTTTCATAGGAAGGACCAAATTTTATGACAGTTTTCATCAACCCATCAACCTCTATAAGCTTCACAACCTCATTACACTTTAGATATCCTTACCTAATTCCCTCTCCAAGGCTATCCTCCTTTGGTAAACATACTTCCATCTTTCAACATTCTGCTCAGTATGAAAGGACACCTTATCCTATGGAGCTTCAGGAACATCACCACAAGGCTTCTTTGAAGCAGACTTTCTGATGGGAATGATGTCTTTAACAACCTTTTCAACTTCAGACTCAGAGTCACTTGAAGACACATATTTCCTCTTCCTCGTAGGGATAATAACTTTATTTTATGACCTAGCAGGACCAACCTGAGATTTTCGTTTGAAACTTCCAGAGGGAGTGCTTTTTGTATCACCAGATTTTCGTTTGATTTCCTTAGAAGGTGAATCTTCATACATGACAACCTTTCCTTTTCTTCTCTGAAGTCTCTTGTCTATTCCAGGAGCCAAGTGTTTGGTAATAGGTTCCTCATTAGATGTTAGATCATCAACATTGATAACAACATCAACCTTCTTCTTACTCCTTCTTTCATGAACAACTTGCTCATGGACACAATCATCAGTCTTTTCACTAGAATTTCCATTAGAGCTAGTTTCTTTGCCAAAGATGTTTGAACATATGGCACAACATCTGAACCTACTTCCTTGAAGACAGAGGTAACAAACTTCCAAAAGCTCTTATCACTGTGAATCTTTCCAGCTTTAGTTAGGTTCTTCTTCTCTGAATCTTTTAACTTCGATATGCGTTCATCATCAGACTTATTTTTCTTAGGGATTATAGAGTCTGAAACAGATGACTTGCCAGAGGTCCTGATATTCTTTGAAGCATATGATCTTGCTTTCTTTTGGGTAGGTGGAGGGACAATAGATAATGGTGCAATATCTAATACAAGATCAGATAGGGTGATCATGCGACATGGTTCATCAACCCTAATATTTGACGGATATGACCCAAGGTTTTCAAATGAAGCATGCATGTTCTCGGATGATGAATGTTGAGACATATTTGATATCACTCAAAGAAGATGGTTTAGAAAGGCACACGTGAGAGAAGGCAGCCACAAACTTCTAAGAGAGAAAACAAGAGACTTGTTTGTACAGTGGTTCTGAAATAGGTAGTGTGATTTAGTCCAAAAAGGTAAACTTTGAAGTAATGGGCTTAGGCAAGCATGTAAGTGGGAGTGGTAAAATTTTAAAATTTGTTTGACCCACGTAAATACGAGTAATTGCTACAAATCCTCATAAACACAAATACCAAGTTTCCCTCTTTATTTTTCAAACTTTGTTGAATCCACGACTTTAGTAAAAATATCAGTAAGCTAATTTTCAGTGCTAACATGCTCAAGTGTTATGGCCTTGTCTTCAACAAGTTCTCTAATAAAGTGACGTCTGATATCAATGTGTTTAGTCCTATTGTACTGAATAGGATTTTTGGAGGTATTAATAGCACTCAAGTTGCCATAGAATAATGTCATGACATCTTGTGTGACATTATATTCAGTCAACATTTGTTTCATCCGCATTAGTTGAGAACAACTGCTACCTGCTGCTATGTACTCAACTTCAGCAGTAGATAAGGATACATAATTTTGTTTCTTCTTGAACCATAATATCATATTATTTCCCAAGAAGAAACATCCACCAGAGGTACTTTTCCTATCATCAACACTACCATCCCAATCAACATTACAATATCCCACTAACATGGAATTTGAATCATGAGAATACAACATTCCATAATCGCATGTACCATTCACATACTTCATAATCCTTTTTACTTGATTGATGTGACTCACTTTGGGTTCTGCTTGATATCTAGCACAAACTCCAACAACAAAAGTTATATCTGATCTACTTGTTGTAAGGTATAGAAGACTACCAATTACACTTTTATATAAACTCTGATCAACACTAATGCCCTTTTCATCTTTAGATAAATTCAAGCGTGTAGGAGCAAGAGTTCTTTTGTTACTATAATTTTCCAATCCAAATTTCTTCACAATATTCTTTGCATATTTGCTTTAACAAAGAAAGATGGAGTCTTCCATCTCCTTGACTTACAATCCAAGAAAGTATGTTAACTCACCTACCAGACTCATCTCCAATTCAGATTGAATTTGCTTGACAAAATGTTGGGCCATCTCATTCTACATTCCTCCAAAAACAATGTCATCCATATAGATTTTGGCTATCATAAGATTTTCACCCTTCTCTTTGACAAAGAGAGTCTAATAAATTCCACCCTTTCTATATCTATGGTTGATGAGAAACTCAGTCAACCTCTCATTCCAAGCTCTTGGAGCTTAACCCATATAATGCCTTCTTTAGTTTGAACACATGGTTTGGGAAAGTAGGATCAAAAATCCTTTTGGCTGTTCAACATACACTTCTTCATTTAAATATCCATTTAAGAAGGCCCTTTTAACATCTATTTGGAACAACTTAAACTTTAAAAGACATGCCACTCCAAGTAACAATCTGATAGATTCCAAGCGAGCCACATGAGAAAATGTTTCATCAAAGTCCACTCCTTCAATTTGAGGGTATCCTTGAGCAACAAGTATGGATTTGTTTCTGGAAACAACACCTTATTCATCTGGCTTATTCTTATACACCCATTTAGTACCAATAACATTTATCCCTCCAGGTCTTGGTATCAAGTCCCAAACCTCATTTCTCTTGAATTGACCAAGTTCATCTTGCATAGCATTAATCCATAACTCATCAGTCAAGGCCTCCTTGATATTCTTGGGTTTAAATTTTGACACAAAATAATCATTTAAAATAATTTCCCTTGATCTAGTAATTATCCCTTCATTCATATTTCCTATTATGAGTTCCTTAGAATGATCTTTTTGAATTCTGATTGAGGGTCCTTTGTCAGTTGTCTCGGTTTCTTCAGGTTCAATATTAGTACTTGTGTCTGCAATATATTAAGAAAAATCATTCATGGGAATATATGTTTCAACATCCTATATGACATCAACTTCTTTGGTTGAGTCATCAACAACAATATTTATGGATTCCATCATCACCTTAGTTCTAGAGTTGAATACTCTACATGCTCTAGTGTTTGCAGAGTATCCCCATAAAAATCCCCTCATCACTTTTAGGATCCATCTTTCTCATCTACTCACGATCTGCCAAAATATAACATTTACTTCCAAATACATGGAAATATTTCATTGTTGGTTTTCTTCCTTTCCATGGTTCATAAATTGTAGCAGATGTACCAGATCTAATAGTCACTTTATTATGGATATTGCAGGCAGTGTTCATGGCTTCAACCTAAACATGATATGCTAATTTTTTAGCATGAAGCATAACCCTGGCACATTCTTGAATATTCCTATTCTTATCCTCCACCACACCATTATATTGAGTGGTGATGGGTGAAGAGAACTCATGACTAATCCCTCCAGAAGTGCAGAATTCATCAGACTTGCTATTCTCAAATTCCTTCCCATGGTCAATTCTAATTCTGACAATACCATAGTCCTTCTCTCTTTGAACCCTTTGAAAAAGCTCTTTAAATACTTAAAACATTTCACACTTCTCTTTGATGAAATTCACCCAAGTGAACCTTGAGAAGTCATCAACAACAAAATAAGAATACATCTTTCCTCTAATACGTTCAACATGCATAGGTCTCATCAGGTTCATATGAAGTAGTTCCAGAACTTTTGAAGTGGTCAAATGTTGAAGCTTCTTATGTGACATCTTCAGTTGCTTCACAATTTGACATTCACCATATATTCTTCCTTCATCAATTTTCAGCTTGGGAATACCTCTGACTGCTTCCTTTGACAAAACTTTCTTCATACCTTTCAGGTACAAGTGGCCAAACTTTGGATGCCATAGCCTAACTTCATCTTCTTTTTTTGACATCAAGCATATGGAGGAACAATATGTTTCTTGAGGAGTCCACAAATGATAGTTATCTTTTGATCTGGTTCCTTTCATGATGACTTTATTATTCTCATTTGTTGTCAAATATTCAGATTTAATAAAGTTAACTTTTAGACCTTGGTCACATAGCCCTTTAACAAACAACACATCATCAAGACTAGGCAGTCTTGTATAGTCCAAATTTCCAACACCCTTTATTTTACATTTTGATCCATCTCCAAAAGTGACATAGCTAGAGGAATTATATTTAATATCCACGAATAATTTCTTGACACCAGTCATGTGTCTAGAATAACCACTATCAAAATATCAATCCTCTCTGGCAGAAGATCTGAGAGAGATGTGAGCTATAAGTCCAGAAGATCCATTTCTAGGAATCCACTTTTTATTTTCTTTAACCATATTTTATTCTCTTATGGGTTGTGTAGCAGGTTTTGGATAGCCATACAATTTGTAACAATAGGGTTTTATGTGACTAAACCTTCCATAATAATGATATCTCCATTGTTGAGTCTTGCTTCCCGAGTAATTATTCGTATGTCTTTTCTGATGTCGGGACATTTGATTTGATATCTTTTGTTCCTATTTTTTCTTTGGACGAACAAAATTCACTTCAGGCCCTTTACCCTTGTTCATTACAACTTGGTTGTCATAACCAAGAACTTTAACATCTCCAGCATTCTTTCTAGTTTGAAGAATCTCATTCAGCACATCAGAACTATTGTTAAGCTTTCTTCCAGACTTATTCATATTGTCAAGTTTTGAATTCTGCAATACAACTTCATCCTTCAGATTAGAGATGATAGACAGATGCTCTACCTTTTCAGCCTGTGGTTGAGTGATAACTTTCTTTTGATCTTCTCCCTGTTGACATACTTCTTCACTTCTGAGACACAACTCCTTGTATGAAGCATTAAGTTCCTCAAAGGTGAGTTCTTTACAGTATGATTCTTCATTAGAATCATAAATTCCAGCCAATGCAGTAACCTGTTTGGAAGATTCCTCTTCAGGATCACTTTCATATTACGACCATGACACAAATAGACCCTTCTTCTGTTTCTTCAGATAAGTGGGACACTCAGCTCTTATGTGTCCAAACCCTTCACATCCATGATATTGGATACCTTTTCCTTGGTTAGTCTTTTCTTCAGTTCTGGGCCTTCTCCCAAAATCTTGATTTTTGTTGATGTCGAGTGACTTGTTCTTGAAATTTGATCTTGACTTACACTCCATCTTCTTTATCACTTTGTTGAATTGTCTTCCAAGTAACATAATAACATTAGATATCCCTTCATCTGTATCCATGTCATATTCATCTTTTAAGTCTTCAGTATTAGAGACAAAGGCAATGCTTTTCTTCTTTTTAGACTTTTCACTGATCCCTAATTCAAAGGTCTGTAGAGATCCCATAAGTTCATCAACCTTCATGTTGCTTATATCTTGGGCTTCTTCAATGGCAGTTACCTTCATGTCAAACCTCTTTGGAAGAGATCTGAGAATTTTTCTCACCAACATAGCTTCTGACATATTCTCCCGTAGGGCACTTGAAGCATTGACTATCTCAATAATATTCATGTGAAAGTCATGAATTCTCTCATCCTCCTTCATTCTTATGTTCTAGAAATTGGTGGTAAGAAGTTGAAGTCTTGACATCTTCACCTTAGAGGTTCCTTCATGAGAAGTCTTCAAAATCTTCCAAGCTTCTTAACAACAATACAACTACTTATCAGTCTGAATATGTTCTTGCCCACTCTATTGAACAGGCCATTCAATGCTTTAGAGTTTTGTTGAGATAATTAATCTTCTTCATCATCCCAGCCTTCCTCAGCCTTTAGCACGTCAGTAATTTCTCATCCTTATCTTTAGCCATTGGTGGATCCCATTCCTTGACAATATATTTCTAAGCCTTGTTGTCTATGAATTTAATAAAAGCCACCATACGAGCTTTCCAATAGTCATAATTGGTTCCATCAAGAATGGGTGATCTGCTCACAAATCCTCCTTCCTTGTCCATTGTACCAGAAAGTATCTTTCTTGAATCTCACCCAAATATAGAGCAGGATACCTGTTCTGATACCAATTGAAATTCTGGTATACAGATATCAGTATCCTAAGAGATGTCGAGACACTGATATCTGATCAAAACACAATGACAATATATACACAATTAAGAATACTGAAAGTAAAAGAACACATGAAGTTGTTAAACCAGTTCGGTGTACAACAACATCTACGTCTGGGGGCTACCAAGTCAGGGAGGAAATCCACTAAATAGTATCAGTCCGTAGACCTTCAGAAAACTATCTCTAGTTTATCATCTACATACCTAATCATTACCCGTGCTTAACTTCTACCTAAGACTCACCTAGGTATGAGACCCTTCCCATTTCCCTTTCAATCACACCAATGATGAAACAATAATACTTAAAAAACTTTTCAGAAGTCACACTTCAAATACACACAATCATTCAATACTTAAAAGCTTAAGAATGATTAACATAAGTTACAACTCAATAGAGACAATCCTTCTCTTATACCAATATGATATTAGAGAGACTCACAAAATAACATTAACACACAAACCCTAAAAGATCACTTCACAACATAATACAATACGTTCCAGACTTGAATTAGGTTTGTGGCCTTCTATTTATAAACATTGTTTGGACTTGATTTGGGCTTCAAAAATGCAGCAAGGCAGCTGCTAAAAGTCTGTAGAATCTTCTATATAAAAGTAGGTCTTCAATCAAAAGTTTTCTAAAATATCTCAGCATTTAGAAAAACAATATAACTTTAAGCTTAAGCATAATCTTTGATTCTTCAATCTTGGGTGCCGCATAAGATTACTTAATATTCTCAGAATTTTCAATAGTCATTAATTAAACCATATAAATCCAATCTGCAAAACTGCAACAGACAAGATGTCGAGACTTCGTGTTGGGACATCTTGTTCAACATGTTGCTGCCAAGTTAATTTTACCAAAATTAATACCAATCATAAAAATAGAGAATTAACAATTAGCATTCAAAGATCTTTTCTTTGGGGTGGTTCAGAGGATGTCAAGAAAATTAGTTGGTTTAGTTGGTCCAAAATGTATTTATAGAAGAAAGAAGGGGTTTTAGAGTTACATTGTGGGATATTTAACTGGGCTCTTCTTAACAAGTGAAAATGGTGCTTAATTTCAGAGAAAAGTTCTGTGCGGACTAACTTTATTTCTTACAGGTACGGTAACGTGTCGAAACAAATGTTAGGCGATTTCGTAACTAAAGGCCACAAAAGTCATATATTTGGTGGAGAGATATTTGTGGTTTGTGATTTGGGTTAGACACCCCCTTATGCTTCCATTTAATATATTGATCCTTGCTACAAAATTAAAAAAAAAACAATTCCTATAAAACAATATGTTCACTACTTGTATAAACCGTACATTTGTGACCTATCACAATTATACCTTAATATAAATAAAGGAGAATCACTTTATTAGCATGTGAAAGCTCTATAAAAAATGCTTATATAGAGAAACTAGTTTCCATAGTAACCAAGCATAGGTGTATATGTAGTATAGAAAACACTCTGTAACTAATTCTAACTAAACAACTTGAAACAAGTTAGATATATGTATAACAAACATAACTAACTTGAAGAAATTATATAGCTAACTTGCATAATTTTAATTTCAGACTAGTTAGTGTAGTTGTCAATATATATATATATATATATATATATATATATATATATATATATATATATATATATATATATATATATATATATATATATATATATATATATATATATATATATATATATATATATATATATATATATATATATATATATATATATTCATATTATTATTACTTGGATACACAATAATTCCATAATCAGAAGAATTGTTTTGCAGAAAAAAGACGTTAGGTATTGGTCAAAAGACATCACACAAAAAAGGCCAGTCAATAAACTCATCGAAAAAGTTTTTTTGTATCACTATAAAAAGGTTTCTTACAATTGGTAAAAAAAAAGGTTTCTTATGATTGTATAAATCACATTGATAATAACTTTCTATTTATATTTGTCATTTGACTAAACACTGTTGAGCTTGTGACAAAAGATCAAAGTTTGATGTTAGAGAACATATTTGTCATAGCTAGTTTGAAGAATCTTAGGGCTTCTTTGGTTCAACGAAGGGGGAGAAAATTTAATAGAGGAAAGGGAAATAGAATGAAAAGGTGGGGAGAGAATTTAATTAAATATATATATTTAATTCAAAGAAAGAGAATAGAAAGAAGATGAGGGGTTTTTAACAAGATATATTTGATGGGCAATTCAACAACAATTAACGGTAACAACTCTAATAGAGCAATACACATCGGATATAATTTCTCCAACTTGTTGAATCTGTGAGGAGTAACAACAAATAATGCAGCAACTAAAAATCAACAACACAAAGAGACACCAAGATTTTTAACGTGAAAAAACCTTCTCAAAGTGAGAAGTAAAACAACCATAGGCACAAGCCAGTAAACAAGCTCCACTATGATCAATGTATGGGTACAAGAGAGTCTCAAATGTAGCACAAATCATGCTCAACAATCAGCCAAAATAACAAGTCAACAAAACATGAAATAGAGAACAAAGAAGAACCAGAAAACTCCAAAGGACTGCTACTGTGCGTGGTCAATATCTCCCACCTCAGACCTATGATCGTCGATCACACCATTAAGATTGAATAACCAGATGTCAGGAACCTGCAATTCAAATTTCGGCCAAATCAGACGGTAAACGAAGGAGATATCGCGATTCTAGTGCAGCTGCTATGTGTATGTGCGAAAATATGTTTCTCTTCTCTCACTTTTCTCTTGCCTCTCTTGCATAAATCAGACCTCTCACACTTACCCTAATAGATCCCTCTCCACTTAGATAAGTGAGACACACGGGCTTGCACATATTGGGTCTTTCGTCACATAGGATGGGAGCCCAAAACCCAACAATATTTAATTCACAAACGAAGAAAAGGGATTTTAAAATTAAATTACTTTTTATGCTTTAAATATTGTTATTTGTACTTACTAAAAATTATTTTAATAAAAATAATTTTGACATTAGAATATAATAATAAACAATATCACGTACTAATTGAATTATAGCTCTTCAATGTAAATCAAATCATTTATTAATAACAATTATCTAATCTTAATGATTCATCTCACTCAATAAAACAATTTATATATTTAAAAATACGTAAAATAATATTAAAATGTTAAAAAAATGGAATAAATAATACTAAACTTAAAACCTTTATTTATAACATATACATATTATATTTACATATCGATGTTATTATTAATTATTGTAAGTGTTGGTTTGTTGGCATTATTTTTTGGTAAAATCAGATTTGCGAATGTCATGACTGATGTCATAACATTCTGGGATAAAGGTACATTCTGCAGAAGGAATGTTATTCAGGAACTACTCAGTATGAGTGAATATCATGATCATTAAGCTATGATCATAAGTACTGAATTCTACCAAAATCAGTGAGCAAGATACATGATGTCATAACCAATGTTAAGACATCCTGTACTGATCAAGGTGTTGTGCAGATTTATTATTTCTGAGATTTTTCAAGAATCTGGTGTGCTACTCTGAGTTGAAGAATATTGTCCAGATCAGTTGCTCACGTGGACATTAGGTTAACCTTGATTAACTCTAATCTGTTATGAAAAAACCCTAGACCAAGTCTTTAGGTTAACTTTAGTTAACCCTAGCTATTTTTATGGAAGCCCTAAAAGAAGAACAGGCTGCTTATATATTTCTCATGAAGCCGAATGGTGAGCAGCACTTTTGACAGAAGATCAATAAGGCATTGTATAGTTGTAACTACTGTGAGCCAAGCAATTATCATTTTGATAAGTGACTTGGAGTAGGATTTGGTTGTAAAAGTTGTTTATCACTCAAAGCTTTGAAGCACGAGTGTTGTGTCTCTTGATTAAAGCTTTGAAGCAAAATCAAGTGTGTGTATTGAAGAATGTCTTCATAATCTCATTAATCAATAGATTAGTATCATTGCTGTGATTGAGGGGGAGTGAGTAGGAACTCAGGTTTAAGTAGGACTTAGATTGAAGTTGCATTGGGTTGGTCTTAAGTGAAGGAGATAAACTGGTTGGTTTATTCCTAAATTAATACCTCTTATAGTGAATTTCCTCCCTGGCTTGGTATCCCCCAGAATAGGTGTTGTTACACACTGAACTGGGTTAACAATTGATTGTGTTCTTTATTGTATTTTAATTTACTGTTTGGAGTGTGTACAAGTTTGTCAGATACGGTGTCATAACATTCACTGTGACATTAAGTATTTGTTGCCAGAATTTCAATTGGCATCAGAGCAGGCACCCTGCCTCTCTTTCTGGGTGAGATCTAGGGATATTATTTTCTGGCGCTATGGACAAGGAAGGAGGATTTGGGAACATACCACCTATTCGGGATAGATCAAATTATGACTACTGGAAACCTCGTATGATTGCCTTCTTGAAGTCACTGGACAAAAAGGCTTGGAGAGCTGCTGACAAAGGATGGAACCATCCCACCATAACTGGGAAAGATGTGACGACTAGTCTGAAACCTGAGGAAGAATGGAGCAAAGAAGAAGATGAGTTAGCCATGGGTAACTCTAAAGCATTAAATGCCTTGTTCAATGGAATTGATAGAAACATATTCAGACTAGTACATCAATGTGAACTGGCCAAGGATGTTTGGGACACTCTCAAAACCACCCATGAGGGTACATCCAAAGTAAAAATGTCAAGACTTCAGATGCTCACTACCAAATTTGATAACCTAAGGATGATGGAAGATGAGACCATTCATGAGTTTCACATGAACATCTTGGATATTGCCAACACATCAGGAGCATTGGGAGAAAATATGTCAGAAGAAAAGCTGGTGAGAAATATTCTCAGATCCTTGCCTAAAAGGTTTGCAATGAAAGTGACTACTATAGAGGAAGCTCAGGATATCTGCAACTTGAAGGTTGATGAACTCATTGGGTCACTTCAGACTTTCGAGATGGGGATCAGTGACAATGTTGACAAGAAAAACAAGAGCATAGCCCTTGTATCCAATACTGAAGATGAAAGCAAGGAAAGTGATGAAGAGAATATTTCAGAAGCTATAGCTATGCTTGGAAGGCAGTTCAACAAAATCATCAAGAGAATGGACCCAAAGTCAAGGTCAAATGTCAAGAACATTCCCTTTGACATTAGCAGATCATATGACTCCAGCAGAAGAACTAAGTCTGAAGAAAAGGGAAATCAAAGCAGAGGAATCCAATGCCATGGATGTGGAGGATATGGGCATATTCGAGCTGAATGTCCTACCTTTCTGAAGAAACAAAAGAAAGGAATGTATGTTACTTGATCTGATTGTGACTCAGAGAGTAACTCTGAAGAAGAATCTGCTAAACTAGTTACTACACTATCTGGTATTTGTAACTCTGATAGTGACTCTAGTGATGAGGAAGTGACATTTGAAGAACTTGCTGACTCCTACAAGAAGCTATGTATCAGAAGTGCTGAAGTCTGTCAGCAAAATGAGAAACAGAAAAAACTCATAGTGAAGTTGGAGGCTGAGAATAAGGCATACACTGCTACTATAAGCCATCTCGAAGGTGAAGTTCAAATGCTGAACTCCAAACTTGATCAGATGACTAAGTCTGTCAAGATGTTGACAAATGGAACTGACAAGTTGGAAGAAATCCTTCAGGCTGGACAAAATGCAAGAAACATGTCTGGTCTAGGATTTGTGGCTGCAAAGAAATCTGATGTTGACAAGAAGAAGACCAGGCCTGATAAATAAATGTCAAAGCAGATGTCACAACATAGGACTCAACATCAAGAACAGAGAAATATGAAGAAAAAGTATCAAAGATGGAGATGTCATCATTGTGGAAGGTTTGGTCACATAAAGCCATTCTGCTTCAGATTATATGGATATCCTAATCATACCCCATATGTTAAACCTAAGACTAACAAGGCACCATATACTCAACAGTGGAAGAAAAAGACTGCAGCCTTGATAGCTCACACCTCCCTTAGAGTTTCTTCCAAGGAAGACTGGTACTTTGACAGTGGATGCTCTAAACACATGACTGGAATCAAGAATCTGCTGAATGATATCAAACCCCATACTACTAGTTATGTCACTTTTGGAGATGGTGCTAGAGGAGAAATCAAAGGAGTTAGAAACTTGGACTGCCCTGGAGTTCCAAACCTAAATGAAGTGTTGTTAGTAAATGGTTTGACTGCTAATCTCATAAGTATCAGTCAATTATGTGATCTAGGATTCAAGGTCAACTTCACCAAGTCTGAATGTCTTGTAACTAATGAAAAACAAGAAGTTGTAATGTGAGGAGTCAGATCAAAAGACAACTGTTACCTATGGGAATCTGAGAACACTAACTACTCTTTTGTATGCTCTATAACCAAATAAGAAAAGGAAGTGAAACTGTGGCACCAAAAACTTGGTCATTTACATTTAAGAGGGATGAAAAAGATCATATCCATGGAGGCAGTCAGAGGGATTCCAAGGCTTCAGATTGATGAAGGGAGAGTCTGTGGTGAATGTCAGGTTAGAAAGCAAACTAGAATGTCACATCCAAAGACAAGACATATGACCACCTCTAAGGTGCTAGAACTTCTACATATGGATCTGATGGGTCCAATGCAGGTGGAAAGTATTGGTGGAAAGAGATATGCCTATGTTGTTGCGGATGATTTTTCCAGATTCACCTGGATAAACTTCATTAGGGAAAATTCTGATGTATTTGATGTATTTAAGGAATTGTGCAAAAGAATTCAAAGAGAAAAAGAAGGATGCATTGTCAGAATCAGAAGTGATCATGGAAAGGAATTTGAAAATAGTAAGTTTGATGAGTTCTGTTCCTCAGAAGGAATCAATCATGAGTTCTCTTCACCTATAACTCCTCAACAAAATGGAGTTGTGGAAAGGAAAAACAGGACTATACAGGAATCTGCCAGAGCAATGATACATGCCAAAAGGCTTCCTATTCATTTTTGGGCTGAAGCTATGAATACAGCCTGTTATGTCCATAACATGGTCACCTTGAGAAAGGGAACATCATCCACCATTTATGAACTATGGAAAGAAAGAAAGCCTACAGTGAAGTACTTCCATGTCTTTGGGAGCAAATGCTATATTCTGACAGATCGTGAACAAAGGAGAAAGATGGACCCTAAAAGTGATGAAGGAATATTCCTAGGATACTCTACCAACAACAGAGCATATAGGGTATTCAATTCCAGGACCAAAGTTATGATGGAGTCTATAAATGTCATAGTTGATGATCACCATGAGGAAACAAATGTCTCATATGATGTTGAGACATTCTTTGAGACTTCAACACAAGTTTCTAAAAAGGATGATGTGCCTAATCCTACTCCATCAGAGTCTGAATCAAAGGAAGCTAACAAAGATCCTTCCATCAGAATTCAGAAAGATCATCCTAAGGAACTCATCATAGGAGATCCTAATAGTGGAGTCATTACAAGATCTAGAGAAATCATCACAAACCCTTGCTTTGTGTCTAAGATTGAACCAAAAAATGTTAAAGAGGCTTTGACTGATGAATACTGGATTGGAGCAATGCAAGATGAATTGAACCAATTCAAGCAACATTAAGTATGGGAGTTAGTTCCTAGACCAGAAGGAATAAACATCATTGGCACAAAGTGGATCTACAAGAACAAATCAGATGTTGAAGGAGTTGTCACCAGGAATAAGGCAAGGCTTGTTGCTCAAGGATACACTCAAGTTGAAGGGGTTGATTTTGATGAGACTTTTGCTCCTGTAGCCAGACCAGAATCAATCATACTTCTATTGGGAGTTGCTTGTCTCCTTAAGTTCAAGCTATTTCAGATGGATGTGAAGAGTGCCTTCCTAAATGGGTATTTAAATGAGGAAGTATATGTGGAACATCCTAAAGGATTTGTGGATCCAAACTGTCCTGATCATGTCTACAAATTGAGGAAAGCTTTATATGGTCTGAAACAAGCTCCTAGAGCTTGGTATGACAGACTGACAAAGTTCCTCACTGACAAAGGATACAGGAAATGGGGTTTGGATAAAACTCTTTTTGTCAAGAATGAATGAGGAAAGATAATGGTAGCTCAAATTTATGTTGATGACATAGTGTTTGGAGGAATGTCAGATAAAATGGTTAAACATTTTTCTAACCAGATGCAAGCTGAATTTGAAATGAGCCTCATGGGAGAATTGACCTACTTTCTTGGACTGCAAGTCACACAGATGGAAGACTCAATTTTTCTGTCTCAAAGCAAGTATGCAAAGAATATTGTCAAGAAGTTTGGAATGGAGAATGCCAGTCATAAAAGGACTCCTGCACCTACTCATTTAAAGTTGTCCAAAGACACAAGTGGGGAAAATGTGGATCAAAGCTTATACAGAAGCATGATAGGAAGTCTGCTATACTTAACAGCCAGCAGACCTAACATTGCCTTTGCAGTTGGAGTATGTGCAAGATACCAGGCTGAACCCAAAGTAAGCCACATCAACCAGGTGAAAAGAATTCTGAAGTATGTGAGTGGAACTCACAATTATGGCATGCTGTACTCTCATGGATGTGAACCAATTCTGTCTGGTTACTGTGATGCTGATTAGGCTGGTAGTGCTGATGATAGAAAAAGCACCTCTGAAGGATGCTTCTTTTTGGGAAATAATCTTGTCTCTTGGTTCAGCAAGAAACAAAACTGTGTGTCTCTATCTACTGCTGAAGCTGAATATATAGCAGCTGGTAGCAGCTGTTCTCAAATGATCTGGATGAAACAGATGCTGACTGAGTATAATGTCACACAAGATGTCATGACATTATACTGTGACAATCTGAGTACTATTAACATATCTAAGAATCCTATACAGCACAGCAGGACTAAGCATATTGACATTAGACATCACTTCATCAGAGATCTTGTGGAGGAGAAGGTGATTAAGCTAGAACATGTTGCCACTGAACTACAACTGGCTGACATTTTTACCAAGGCACTTGATGCTAGTCAGTTTGAAAAGTTAAGGGGCAAGCTGGGTATTTGCCAATATGAAGAGATGTAGCAATTAAGTTTGCTTAAAACAAGGGTTGAAAGATATATGTTAATCGAGTCTATTCTGATTGGGCTAATCATTTATTTCCCTCTTTCTTTCCAAAAGTTTAAGAAGAGGAATAGACATATTTTTATCTCTCTCTTCTCATTCTGCTGCACCACTCTCCATTTCCTCAAATGAAAATTTCACACTCGCTGTCACTTGTTTTCTCAATCTCTCGAGATGTCTCAACAATCTGTGTCATCATCTTCATCAAAGGCAACTGCATCTTCCTCACCCACTGACACCGAACCTAGGGCAATTGTAAACTGCATGGATGCTGATGTTCTTGAGATAACTCCACTTCGTGAGATGGCAGCTGATCCTACTAAGGTCAAGAAGCTGCGAACCAGACATGCAAGAAGATCACAAGCTTCTCCATCTGGTAAATCTTCTCAACCATCATCTTCTGTTCCTCTAGAGATAGCTAATGAGGAAGGTTCTGCTTATGTGCATCAAGCTATTGCCAAACTAGTCACTAGTATTCTTAATGAGAATCACTCTGTTCCTGGCATATCTGTACCATTGAACCAAGAAAATGCTAGCCCTAATGTAGAAATGGATCCCAATGTCACTCAGAATGTTGAGACACCTGATGACAACATTGAGAAATCTCCATAAAAACTTGATGATCACCAGACCCCTACTGACAAGGATGTTGAACCTCCTGTCATTGATGTTGATGAAGAATTCTCTGACAATGATTTAATTGCCAATATCAACCCTAACATAGCTAGAAGGATGATGTGATACGGTGGGAGAATTGACTTGAGGTTTTGCGTTTGTATTCGCACTTGTTCGGTTTAGCAAGAGTCGCCATCGACTTTTTATTTTATCCTAAAGGAAAGGTTAAAAAAGCACAGGAAAAACCTTTGAGATGTTTCGTGGGTTCGAGGGGTAGATTATAGAAAGGGAAGGTATTAGCACCCTTTTTATCCATGGTTATCCATGGGCTCTTAGTTACTTGTTTTAAATCACTTGCCTTGATTTTCAATTTCTTGAAATGGTGGTGTGTGTATGTGTTTTTGAAAATGTTTTGAAAAAGATGCCTTGTCTAGGCAACCGTTGTAACAATTCTTTACTCGAATGTTTTACAAAGGTGTTTGTCTTTTCGAAAAGATGTTTCAAAGTTTTTGAAAGTTGTTTTTGAAAGTTGTGTTGTGGAGTGGGTTTTGAAAAGTAGGCAAGTGTGTTTTGCAAGCTTGATCAAGTAACTAAGAGTTGTCTACCCCTAAATTTACTCAAAGATTTTTCTCATGTTTTAACCCTTTTAACAGTATTGTTCCACCATTGAATTTGGTGGACAATCTTGTGTTAGGATGTTAACGGGACGGGCGCGGGTCATCGTATGGACCATGAATGCAATGGTGTCAAGTGTCTTTGGCAATTTGCTTGAAGGGACTATGATCATTTTGTTTAGGCAACTTCGAAAGCGTCATCGAGGGACTATGATCATTCGATTCGTTTTGTTTTGCCAAAGAACTCAACATGCAAGCATGGCCCATTTTGGAAGGCAACAAGCGGGATTACCCTAGGGGTGCAAGTGTGAATTGTGTATTGATTGTCATGCATTTGTCTTTGTATTAGGTTATCTAGCGGTTGATTTTAAATCTTCGCATACAGACCCTAATTACTATACAGTATATAGAAGGCGATAAATTGCGGGAATTTAAAGTCTAAGCTATTACAAATAAGTATCCGGGGATGGGGGTACAAATATTTACAAATTGGGATGAGACTTGTTAGGAGAGTAGTGTCCAAATATATTTACAACCAAATCGAATCGCATTCTCAATGTAACATGTATCAATGTACAAGAATAAAAGACAAGCAAACGTATTGGTGTAAGTGCATATGATTATTTACAAGTGATGTAATATGTTAACTTAATGCAAAATTAAGTATTGTTATTTATTCTTAGATTTTTGTTGATTATATACAAACAAAAGATTTAATAAAAGAAAAGAAATGTTTTGAGTTTAAGAAAAATTAATGCTTATGTATTTTAGTTTATATACAAAAGTTTTAATTAAACAAAATGCTAAACTTAATAAACCTAAGTTTTATGCCTTTTTAATTGTTCTAAAATAAAATTTAGAAAAAACATTCTAAGGAAATTTTGTATATGAAAAAAGGTTAATATGTGCTATTTTTATTTACAAAAATATTAATTTAGATTATGTATAAAAATGGTTAATATGTTATTTTTATTTACAAATCAAATTATGTTATATAAAAGGAAAATAAAAAAAAGAGTATTAGTTTAAAAAGTAAAAAAAAGAAGGAGTGAATGGGCTTAAGGAGAAAGCTGGGCCCAAACAAAACAAATAAACAGAAGAAAAAATGGGGGGTGCACGCCAGTTTGCATTGGGCTTAGGCAGTTTTTGTGGGGCAAGGCCCAACGCGTTTTGATAGTTTGTTTGTTAGGGTTTGAGAAATTGTCTCAGAACAAAGGGTTACAGGCTAGAGCGGCGCTCATCTTCTTCTCCGTCCTCTTCATCTCTTCTGAGCAAGGCTTTCTGAATGAACTCTTCGTCCATGGCCACTAGGCGCTACCATCTTCTTCTCCTCCCCTCCATGGTCAAGCAAGGCGATGTTGTAAGGTAATGACTTCCCATTTCTGTTCGTCTTACGCTTTAGGGTTTCCAGTTTCACATGTTTTTTAATCTTTGACAATTTCTAATCTTTGATTATTATTATTGTTGTGTGAGGTGTGAAAGAAAAGGGCAGAAGAGTTATACCTTCGTTGGCTTTTGGAAATGGATGAGGAGAAATGGATAGGGGGCGTCCCCAGGCGGCCGGACGGAGAAATAGGATGCTGTGCTTGCTCTGGTAACCACGTATCTTGCTTTTAGGTTTAGTGATGAATGTCTGAAAACCTAGCTCAGTTGCTTCTGTCTTCTCTTTTGCTTGCTTTTGTATGCTTATTTGATGATGTTCTGAGGTTGATTCTGAGTATTGTTTTGATGATGTATTGAGGTTGATTCTGAGTATTGTTTTGATGATGTTTATGCTATTGTTGGCCCAATGATGAGGTTGCTCTGAGGGCTTTGTTGTTTATTGCTTTGATTCTTCTGAGTTGCTTTTGGCTTGGTTGGAATTTTGTTTGGATAAAGGCTTATGCAGGTTGAAGCTTCAGTTTGAAGGCAGTTAGGCTTGTGTTTACTTGCTTGTGCTTTTTTCTGGTTGTTCTGTAGCAGGCTTCTGGCTTGTTTATGCAAGATGTGTTATTTCTGTTATGTGGTTCTGAACTAAGGTTTTGTTTGTCAGCTTGCTTCAGGCTTAGCTTGAAGCAGGTTTAAGGTTTAGGCTTGATACAGGTTTTCTGGTTTCTTGTGTTGGCTTGAATACTTGGCGTTGGCTTCAGGCTTGAGATAAGTTATGGGCTTGGCTTGTTGGTTTGAAACAGGTCTGGTTACAGGCTTGCTGTGTGATCTGGTTTAGAACAGGTTAGAGGCAATTCTGAATGCAAGCTTTGTATAGTTTTACACAGGTTTTTGAAAGGGCTTCTGTTTGAGATTACAGGTTGAGAGCTTATAAGCTTTTGTGTTGTTTTTGTTATGTGGTTCTGCCTCTCCTTTTTTACTGTGTTCTGATAACTTGTTTTATATCTTTAAGCCTCAAGCCTGCTGTAAGCCTTTCTCTCCTCTCTCTTCCTCTCTCCACAAATTTAAAAAGCATTTTTTATTGCTTTAAACTGTACCTTTCTGAAAAAGTATTGGCTGGAAAGTGATGGTTTTTTGAATATGCTTGCATTGTTAGTTTTCCTCTGCATACTTTCTAGATTTCCTGCATATCTTTTGACAGCTTTTTGTACTTGTTGACAGCTTGATATCTTTTGATATCTTTGGACAGTTTGGTTGATATCTTTGGCTTAGTTTGGTTATGTGTTGTTCAGTTTGTCTTTGTGCATCAGTTTGAACTTTGTAGTTTGTACATGCTGTTTGTTTGGCATTTTGACTATGCAGCTTTATGCATTTTTTAAATTTGCAAAACATATTTCTATCCCTCTTTGTGAACCAAGAGTATTTCTTGTGATTTGCAGAGAGGGTGAACAATTGATTCCGGCCAATCACTTTTAATGATGAGTCTTAAATTAATTGTCTGCCTTTTTTTTTATTTCATCTGTGTTGACTTCTTTTTTTTGTTTTTGTTTTTGCAGATGAAAGTCAGTTGAGCAATGGGGAGCATCAGTAGAAGATGAAGACTTAGAAAAATTTTAGGATAGCTTTATTTTATTTTCAATTATTTGTAATAACATTATTTGTAAATACTGTAAATGTATTCAAATAACATTTGTACTAATAATTAAAAATAAATAAAAGTTCTTCTTTGTCAGTTAATTCTTTTTTAATTCTTCTTCCATTGTTTATTTAATTATTTATAATTCTTAAATTATAATAACTGGAAATAAATCCCAACTATTCTAACTTAGAATAAATAATTAATTAATAAACAATGTAGTCTTGCCACTTATCATTAATCAATAATAAACCCGACGCTTCAATTAACCATAGCAATGCACAGTCAATCACAACAAATGCCCATATGCCATTCCTTTTACTGATTAAACCAAACACTGCAAGTTTTCAAATCAAATGCCTCAGCTCATATCCCAGAGTAAATTGAAAAGAACTATAGAATTAATTCTTTCTGAAAATGTGTGCACAAACCCTAGTTCTTGATTTATTGTCAAAGAAGCGCCTGCCTGATCAAACCCTGAGCCAAACTCAACCAAACCCTAATAATCTGCTTGAACTGTTCCAGAGTCCATGAAAACCCTAATTTGGATAGACTGCTAAGGAAAAGTCTGTTTGACTGATTCTTAAGCCAATCTAAAAAGTCAGGAAAAGCCTGAAGCTGTGATTTTCTTGTAAAAAAAAGAGGAGGGCAAATTTTGGGGTACAACAGATGATGAGTAGAAAAGAGAAGCAGAATGATGCCCAAAGCCCCTCCAAAGAGAAGGCTACTGAAGTTGTTCATGAGAAGGCGAGGCCTGAGAACAAGGCTGAGAAGGATCAAAAAGCTGGAACTTCGAAAGGGAAGGGTAAGGTAAAAGCTAGGGTATCTGTTGGTAGTCTCTCAAAACCCTTGAGACAATCTATAGCCAAGAAAAGAAAGGCTCCTGAACCCTCTGAATCTGATGAAGAATCAGACTTTGATTTTGATGTTGAGAGCAATGTTACAGACATGAAGAAACCCTCTTCTAGCAAACTGCCTAAGGTTCCTGAAGTTGCCATTGACAACATCTCCTTTCACCATCCAGAAAATGCAAGCAGGTGGAAGTATGTGTTTCTGAAAAGGATTGCCTTGGAGAGGGAGCTGAACAGAAGTGCTATTGAGTGTAAGGAAGTCATGGATCTAATCAAAGCTGCTGGCCTGATGAAAACAGTGGGCGAGTTTTCCAACTGCTATGAGATTCTTGTCAAAGAATTCATAGTAAATTTGTCTGGTGGTTGTGCTGATGGAAAGTCAGCTGATTTTAAGAGAGTTTATGTGAGAGGAAGGAAGGTAAATTTCTCTCCTACTATGATAAACAAATACCTAGGAAGGCCTGATGATGCTCATCCTGAGCTTGAAGTTACTGACAACCAGGTTTGTCAAACCATCACTGCCAATCAAGTCAAACACTGGCCCTTGAAAGGGAAGCTAACTGCAAGCAAGCTGAGAATGTACCTTTATTATTTCTGAGATTTTTCAGGAATCTGGTGTGCTACTCTGAGTTGAAGAATATTGTACAGATCAGTTGCTCACGTGGACATTAGGTTAACCTTGATTAACTCTAATCTGTTATGAAAAAACCCTAGACCAAGTCTTTAGGTTAACTTTAGTTAACCCTAGGTATTTTTATGGAAGCCCTAAAAGAAGAACAGGCTGCTTATATATTTCTCATGAAGCCGAATGGTGAACAACACTTTTGACAGAAGATCAATAAGGCATTGTATAGTTGTAACTACTGTGAGTCAAGCAATTATCGTTTTGATAAGTGACTTGGAGTAGGATTTGGTTGTAAGGGTTGTTTATCACTCAAAGCTTTGAAGCACGAGTGTTGTGTCTCTTGATTAAAGCTTTGAAGCAAAATCAAGTGTGTGTATTGAAGAATGTCTTCATAATCTCATTAATCAATAGATTAGTATCACTGCTGTGATTGAGGGGGAGTGAGTAGGAACTCAGGTTTAAGTAGGACTTAGATTGAAGTTGCATTGGGTAGGTCTTAAGTGAAGGAGATAAACTGGTTGGTTTATTCCTAAATTAATACCTCTTATAGTGAATTTCCTCCTTGGCTTGGTAGCCCCCAGAGTAGGTGTTGTTACACACTGAACTGAGTTAACAATTGATTGTGTTCTTAACTGTATTTTAATTTACTGTTTAGAGTGTGTACAAGTTTATCAGATACGGTGTCATAACATTCACTGTGACATTAAGTATCTGTTGCCAGAATTTCAATTATAATAAAAACCTTTTTATTAATACGGTTTCAATTTTTTTAATTAATTTATCTCTCCTCTTATCAAATCAAAAGAAAATGCGTAATATTTCTGAATGTATTTATCTACGATGTTCAATACAGGTGTTGTTTTTTGATGTCCATATAACATGACTCTATTATTATATATCATAAATAAGAACCTGATATAAATATATGTTACTATTATAAAAAAAACACTTTGTTATTATTTTTATATATTAAAAATAAATTTGATATAAGTTATAATAATAAGAACATATACAGTACGTTTTTTAAAGCAAACTTTATATGTGTTACGGTTTAAAGCATTATTATATGGTATTGTTGATAATATTAAATTGTGGGATAAACAACAACAAAAATTCATTTACGATAATTATAAAAAATAAATATTAAATTAAGAAAAATAATAAAATTTTAATTAATATATCTTCTTTCACTTTCAAATTCCTCTAATTTGAAGGAGAACAAAAAGTGAATCTAAGAGAAATTTGCTCCCCTCCCCTTCTCTCCCTCTTATAAAAAATAAACCAAACAAATACATTTACAAATATTTTCTCCCCTCCTCTCCTTTTATTTTCAACCAAACAAACCCTTAATTACAATACTTCTAGAAAAGTATATATCCTTCAATTTTTTAAATTAAGAAAAATAGATCCTATCTATGATTTTTGGTCAAGAAAATATTTCTAAATTTATATATTTTATAAAAATTATTTCAAGTAAATATTTGAAAATGTTCCATATCAAATTTGTATATTTAAATTAAAAACGACAAACTCGTATTTGTGAATTAGGTAAAATTTAAGGAAGGTATTATTTTCAAAGAAGATCAAAAGACATTTAGCGGGAAGAATTCAATTGGTCAATTAGGTCATTCATAGCATGTTGTTCTACTCCTTTAGGATTTACTCTTGACATGTTAGTTTAATTAAAATTATTCAAAGTTGGTGCAGGAATTTCATCTGGAGTGGCAACATCCCGTTTACCTGGGGATTTGGTAAACAACCGCTGATCCTCCAAATGGTTACTTATTTGGTTACTCGCAGGATCGATCAGATTGATCCTATGGACATAGGTTGATTTTGAAGTTTAATTAATGTGGATAAGGCTTTAAGTAAATTGTTCAAAGTAAATTGCATAAAGGAAAAGGCTTGGTAAAATAAACAAGGCTTGAATGTAAAGGTTCGACAGGAATCTTAAAGGAAAAGCATGTAAAATACTGGAAAAGTAAATGACTTGAATTGATTAAATTGGTGTTTCACACATACATTTCTCAACAATTCGTTCGCTCACACTGGGTACTTGAATCTAAATGAGTGACTATGTATCTATTGTGGACACACGCGAGAAACTACACGTCTACTCCTATTTATACAAAAACATTCCAAGTAACCGTCGGGCAGTTACACTGCTTCGAGATCAAGCCACTTGTCATGTTCTCCCTGTTCGACGCTCCAGATCCTTGCACGTTCGCACGTAGTAACTGCTGGAAACCGTTTTCCCTCCAAAGCTTTGAATTTCAAACTGCTCCACTCTGGACCATCGAACACGTTCGTCAAGAGACGTCTTCGACGAAAACTCCTTCGACGTCGAAGGCAATCAGCCTTCTTCCTTGGAAGAAATCTTCTAAGTATTTTTGCCATCTTTCGACAGGCACTTCGACAGGCTTAGCCAGTCGAAAGCATTCTTCAGCTTTTAATGGCTGTCATCAATCAAAACAAAGGTGTCGAATTTAGGAGCCAACAAATTGCCCCCCAAGAATGCCTTATTTCGACTCTGAAAGAAAAAGGCATTCTTTGAAAACGCCATTCGACACCTGTTTTTCCACGCTTAGTCACAAGTTAACTTGTGCACTTTTTGTTGCTTTTTACCAACTATTGGCAATCCCAAGAAACCATCATTGATTTGATCCTAGGACGTCACTGTCAGTACGGCGTGCAGAACCAAAACATCACTTCACAATTTGTCATTATGACAAATTCAAAAAACGAGGACGCACGCTGCGTCTCTCTGTTTCTGCAGAAACGGCCAAAACAACAGGATGCTGCCACGCGTCCCACTACTTCCTGCAGCATTAAATGACATTTAATGTCCTCGTTATTGGGAATTTCTCCCACTACTATAAATAGTAGTGAATATCCCATTGTGGGACTTTTCACGCAAACCATCTCTCAAACTCCCTTGCTTTCTTGCAAACTTGTTCTCTTTGCAGAAAAACTCTTCCTTTTCCAACTTCATCTTCATCCTCAACAATGGCTTCTGCTTCAACTGCCCCCAAGACTAGCGCACCAACTGAACAACTGGCTAAACCCAAGGTCTTTGTAACCGCTCCGGTAGTGAACGCTACAGGGAAACGAAGGGTCCCCGAACCATCTGACATCTCCGTTCGTGATGCTTACTCGCGTCACTTGATGATTCCGGTTGGATACTCCAACCAAATCTTCGCAATGTCTGGACCCATGAACCCCAGCATCTCTGAAGCTCTGAAGATCAAGAGCTACTTCCCCATTGTCGAGAAACTTAAGCCAGTAGCCTGTGCTAAGAAGGATCCAGAAGACAACGAAGACCCCACACACGAGAAGATCGACCTTCGTTTCTTCAACAAAAGTGTTAGAGTTTTTAGGTCTTGCCCTAATCTCACCCAGGACTATGTTGCTTGGCTAAAAAAGCTGGAAAAACATCAAACTCCAGTCTGGAAGGAAATGGGAATCTTTGACCTAGTAATGCTGTCGAAGACAGGTCTAAACTACTCCCCAGAGATGCTTATAGCTTCGATGCTTTTCTGGGATAACTCTCACTTCACCTTTCACCTTCCATGTGGGATGTTCCCCACACTCTTCGACGTAGCAGCCATCACTGGCCTTCGACCAACCGGAGATTACTTCGACCCGGAAGAGATGTCGGCGGACCAAATTGGCTTTTCTGAGACGAAGCCAACATTCACTACCTTTATCAACCATTTTCACGACCAGTCGACAGACACAGTGTCCGACGTTGAACACATAGCGTTTCTAGCCTTATGGCTAACTCGCTTCGTGTTCTGTTCGAAGTCTCTGCAAGTGACCAAAAAGATGGTCACTCTGGCCACCCAACTGCATCACCGCCAGAACATCTGTTTGGCAGAACTAATTCTGGCCAGTCTTTATGACTCCATCAGCAATGGGGTTACTCTCTTGAAGCATGTCGAAGATAGGAACAGTTTGCTACTCGCTGGGCCTTTCTGGCTACTTCAACTGTGGCTTAACGCCACTTTCGAGTCTTTCATACCCAAGAAGACTCAGATAAATGAACAAGCCCCAGCGATAGCTAATAGACGTATCGAAGGAATTAGGCTGGCTCTACTGACACCTGTAGAAGATGGGCTAGAGTTCCAACAAACCTTCACTAACTTCGTGCTGATGTTCGCTCGAAGGAAGGAATTTGTTTCGACTATGGCTCCATTTGCACAACGAAAGGTGGGGCCAGCATGGTTTACAAGGCCGCATCCCAAGGAGTCGAGTGGTCCCAATGTCGACGAGCACTCCGTACTTTGGGAGGCATTCCTTACCCCAAGGATTATGCCTCTTCGATTTAAGAGTTCTAAGACTCATCTGAGTCTGCTTGCCTATCAACCAAATCTGGTATCTCGCCAGTTTGGTATCATCCAAACCCTGCCTTCTCCCATTTTCCCAAGAGAGAAGTCAATGTTGTACTTCTGCAACGATTATACAGAAGAAGCTGCCACCAGGCATATCGGAAGATATGCTGGTCGAACCATCCTCTCGCTGTTCAACTACCAGCTTAACTTCCTTTGCTCACCATCTTTTGAAGAGTGGTGGAGAAGCTATTACGCTGAGTACTTCTTCGACGAGAAGGACTTCATATCAGAGTTGCAGAAGTCTTTTGTCCTTGTGTTGGACAAAGTAAAGAAATGTAAGTTCATACTCTCACATTACTTTTTATCTTTCTCTTCGACTGTTAGCCTGTTGACTTTCCTTTTCGCTTCCAGTTGTTCGAAAACCCTTGGCCAAGAAAGCTACAGGAGGCCCACAAGGAGGGGTTCCTTCGACGAAACCTCCACCGCCGGCGAAGACTATAGCGCCGACGAAGACAACAGGCAACCAACAGGGGGAAGGCTCTTCGAGGAGGCCTCCTGCATCGGTAACCAGATTTTCTTCATTTTTCTTCTGGCTTTCGATTTTTTAGTTTCGACGTAATTATTCAATCGAATTCCTATTGGTTTTATAGGCCCCTTCGCCCAAGAAAAGGGCAGCCTTGGTGATCGAATCGGGGAGTGATGACGAAAGTGATCCCCTCCCTCTCCCTTAAAGAGGCGAAGGTTAACGAAGGACGCTTCTGTTCCTACTCCAGCTCCTGAAGGTCGAACCGTCAGAATAAAGGTTGGTGTGAGAAAGCCTAGGCCACCTGCGGTGGTCATCGAAGAACCAACTGAGGAGGAACTGAACGCTCTAGTTACCCAGCCTGTCGAAAGTGATAATTCCAGCCCTGGGGCTGAAGTCAATCCACAGGTAATCTATTGGACCCTTCTTATAACTTAGGCATAAATACCAGTATTTGATTATGTCTCTTTCGACATCTGAAGATTTGTCTTCTTCCGCTTTTTCAGGACACTACTGGAAGTTCCCCACCAAGGACTTCAGAAACTCTGGAATCTGCTGACCTTAGCAGGCCTCAGGTGCAGGATTTGGGCAATGACGAAGCCCACACTGAGCATGAGGCCAATGCTGAAACAGTGGAGAAGACAACTGAAGAACCTATGGCGGAGGAAACACAGCCAGAAACGGTTCCTGTGATGGTCTTGTCGTCAGAAGAGAATCCTGAAGGAAGAGACCAAGGCAATGGCGAAAAGAATCAAAATGCTGTTGACGAAGAGCATGAAGGTGGTACTGGCGAAGAACACCAGGATGACGCCAGCGAAGAGCCACAAAATGACGCTGGCGAAAGACCCCAAGGTGATGTCAACGAAGAACCACATGTCGACGCTAGTACCGCCTCAGTTCAAGTCGAAGAGCAACCAAACGAGGCACTCAGCATCCAACAGCCTCCAGTCCAAGATAATACTGTGGCAAGGGTCACCTCCTCAAAGCACAGGTCGAAAAAGGACTTGGAAATCTTGAAACAAACTGACCCTGTCAGCTACCTTAATGCAATCGTCGAGAGTAAGAGTTCTTCCGACACCAGTCAGGAAATTCCTACTCTGTCGGGGAAATCTACTGAGACTTCTCCTCTTGATGATGCGTTGGCGAAGGTCAAGGCCCAATTCTTCAAGAGAGATTTAATGAAGGCTTTAGAGGGGGACCCCACTGCTCCATCTTGCTTAAAAGGGGTTTTGAATGCTGTTGATTTCGATGCTGTAGCCCCAGAAATCTCAGACTTAATCATGGAATTACATTCTATGATTGACCAAGTCTCAGCGGATTACCGGCGCCAACGAACTTTTAACAGTCAGCTCGAAACGTTGCATGGCAAGAGCTTATCTGCATGGACTGCCGTCTCAAGTTCGACTTCTCGAATTGCCGAGTTGTCGAAACAGAAAGCGTCTGCACAGGAAAGGTTCGATGCTATTGAGCGAGAGAATATCTCCTTCCGAGCACAAATTGCAGAGATAGAGGCGAAGATAAACGCCAACACTGTGCTCCAGGGGGAAATTCTTTCGACCATCCCAGACACTGAGAGCGAGACTGAGATCAAGCAAGGCCTGGAGTTCGCTGAGAGGGCCCAAAGCCTCGACGCTCAAATTGCCAAACTGGAGCAAGAAAAATCTTGGTGCAAGAAGAGGTTGGATTTGCAGCATGCCAAGTATCTTCGACTGAAGAATTCTCTTTCTTTTTGATTCTCTTTTGTAACCATCCTCTGTAATCACTTTCGACAACAATTGCCATTTTGGCAGAAATTAATAAAATTTCCATTTTGGCATTTTTATGGTTAACTTAGCTTGTTCTTTTATTGTTTTATTTTTATCTCTTGAAGTATAGGCTTATATTTTTTCAAATATTTACCATTTACTCTCAAGAGCCTTTTATCACCACTTATCTCTTCGACTTCGTAGGCTCCACCAGAAAAAGTTTGGGTAACTCTGAAGGGTCCTTCCCATTTGGGTGACCATTTCCCCATGCTTCGATCCCGTCGATCCATGGGAAGAATTACCTTCCAAACTAAATCTTCAGGCAAAAATACCTTAGGTTTTACCTTTCTATTATAAGAGTCTTCGACTCTTTTCTTCTGAAGCCTGAGTAAGTCGAGAGCATGTAATCTCTCTTCGTCTAAATCCACCAATTCATCTAACATCATGTTCCAATAAACCTCAGAAGGAATATCATAATGCCTCTGAACTCTTGCAGATTGAAGACAAATTTCTGCTGGCAATACTGCATCATGGCCAAAAGTTAGCCTATATGGTGTTGTACCAGTGGCTTCTTTTGGGGACGTTCGACAAGCCCATAAAATCTGGTCTAACGTCTTATGCCAATTCTTTGGTTTCTTCCCAACATGCTTCTTTATCAAGCCAATTACCACTTTGTTAGCTGCTTCGACTTGACCATTCGCATGTGCATAGTAAGGCGTGGATGTTAGGAGTTTGAAACCTGTTTCCTGAGCAAATTCCTGCATCTTTCGACCAGTGAAAACTGAACCTTGATCAGTTGTTATTGTCTCAGGGATTCCATACCTAAATATAATGTTCTTTTGAATAAATTCAATGACATTTTCTTGGTCTACATTGACTAAAGGGACAGCTTCGATCCACTTAGTAAAATAATCAATGCCTACCAATATGTATTTCTGACTCTTGGATGATGCTGGTCGAATCTCTCCAATAAGATCCAACGCCCATCCTCGAAAGGGCCAAGGCTTCACTATCGAGTGAAGTTCGCTTGCTGGTACATGCTGGATGCCTGTATGTACTTGACACTCTTGGCAACCTTTGGCGAACTCAACACAATCTTTCAGCATAGTGGGCCAATATAGTCCTTGTCGAAACAACAACCATTTCATCTTATGGCCTGCTTGGTGAGCCCCACATGCCCCAGCATGTGTAGTCGAAAGGGCTATGTATGCTTCAGTTTCACTTAAACATTTCAGCAACACCCCTTCAGGCGTCTTCTTGAATAACTCATTACCCATGAGTACAAAACTCAACGCCCTGTATTTTGTTTTTCGTTCTGTCGGAGCTCCTGGATTTTGAAGATAGTCCACAATGGGTTTCCTCCAATCCTGGTCTGACAAATTATCAATGAACGAAATCTCGAAGTTTGAGTGATCAGCATATCCTAACCTTGTTGATTCCAAGTCTGTTGGTGATAGACAAGTTGCTCTTATCTTCTCTCGAACTTCGATTGCTCTTTGTAATCTCGTTTTTGAAATTTTATACCCAGATGCAATCTGAGCCAAGTCATTGGCTATTTGATTTTCGACTCTGGGTATGTGTCGAATATTGACACTTTCAAATTGTTTCAATAAACGATTTGCTATCACAAAGTACATAATGAGATTCTCTCTTATGCATTTATACTCCTTTGTGACTTGCTTGATGACTAACTCTGAATCTCCCATTATTTCGACTCGAGTTGCCCCCAATTCCAACAATATTTCAAGGCCAGTAATTAGAGCTTCATACTCAGCCTCATTGTTCGAACAAGAACCTTCGATTTGGTACTTGAATGTTGTTGGAATTTTATTTGGAGAAATAAGCAAGACTCCTACTCCTGTTCCATTTTTATGGCTGGAACCATCGAAGTAGAATTTCCAAGGTTCTATCTCCACATAGTTAATATCCTCGACTTGAATAGAGTGGTCGACTATGAAGTCTGCAACCACTTGTCCTTTTACTGCCTTAAGAGGCATAAAGGTCAAGGAGTATTCAGTCAATGCTAATGCCCACTTGCCAACTCGACTATGCAAGATAGGTTTCGACAACATATATTTGAAAACATCAAAATGAGACGAAACATAAACATCAACTGGTTTTATATATTGTTTGAGTTTTGTACAAGAGAAATACAGACATAGACACAATTTTTCAACTTCGCTATATCTAGTTTCTGCATCATTCAAGACTCGACTGAGATAATAAATGGGTCTTTCGACTCCATTCTCATCCTCTTGGGCTAACATACTTCCCAGAGTTTTGTCAGATGCAGCTATGTACAATCTCATACTCCTATTGCTACAAGGAGGCACCAAAATAGGTGGCTTAGTGAGGTACCCTTTGATTTTGTCGAAGGCTTCTTGTTGCTCTTGCCCCCATTCGAACCCCTCCTTATTCAGTCGAAGTAAGGGTGAAAAGGCCTGAGCTTTCCCACTTAGGTTAGATATAAACCTTCTCAAGAAATTTATCTTGCCTAAGAGGGATTGCAATTCCTTCTTATTCGATGGCGCTTTCGCTTCTAAAATTGCCTTCGTCTTGTTCTGATTTATTTCGATTCCTTTCTTGTGGACAACGAAGCCCAGGAAATCTCCAGCTTTTACACAGAACGCACACTTCAAAGGGTTCATCTTCAGACCATGTTCTCTCATTCTTTCGAATGATTGTCGAAGGTGGTCAATGTGACTCTTCCTGGAAACAGATTTTATAACAATATCATCAATATAAACTTGCATAAACGTGTTAATAAAATCATGGAAGATAGTATTCATTGCGCGCTGGTACGTTGCCCCAGCGTTCTTTAGGCCAAAAGGCATCACTACCCATTCGTAAGTGCCTAAGGCCCCAGGGCATCGAAAGGCTGTTTTCGACACATCCTCTTCAGCAATGAATATTTGATTATATCCTGAATAACCATCGAGCATACTCAGGTATTCGTAGCCAGCGGCAGAATCGACTAGCATTTCCGCCACAGGCATAGGATATTCATCTTTGGGGGTGGCAGCATTCAGATCTCTGAAGTCTATGCACACCCTTAATGTGCCATTTTTCTTAATTACTGGCACAATGTTTGCAATCCATTCGACATACCTTGTAACACGGATGAATTTGCATCTCAGAAGTCTTTCGACTTCCGTTTTGATCTTCGACAAAATTTCTGGAGCGAAGCGTCTTGGATTTTGCTTGATTGGCTTCTTTCCAGGTTTGATTGGCAACTGAAGTTCTACCAATCCTCTGTCGAGACCAGGCATTTCGTCATAATCCCATGCAAAACAGTCTTTAAACTCTTTCAGCAATTGGATTACCTCCAACCTAAGTTCTGGATCAATTTTGGCGCTGATGTAAGTTGGCCTATTCTCTGATCCTTCGCCCAAGTTGATTTCTTCTAAAGGGTCTTGTGCTAACATCTTAATGTTGTTCGCCAAGGGATCCTTTTCGAAGCCCAAAGGCTCATCGTCATAGATCGCGTCGAGCCTCTGTTCCTGCATTTCGTCTGGCATGATATCAGGAGGTCTTGGATCGAAATCCTTTCCTGGGCCAACAGCAGATAATTGTTGATCATTGGCCTGTGTGGCCATGTACTTTACTTCGGCTTCGAGAGCCGTTATCATCTTGGTTTCAGCCACATAGGCCGAAATTCGCTTCAGAGATTGTGACTCAGTCATTATCACTGAATTCACTTCCCCAACCAGTTGGTTGGATACCAGTTAGCCCACTGAATTCTATGTGGGACACGTCCTCTCTGTCCCATTGGAAACCATGCTCAGGATGCAGGTATAGGGAACAAAAGGTGTTTGGCGCTGGCGCCATGTCGAAGTCAGGGGCTGGACATGGCCCTATGTGAGCCAAGTTTTTGTCGAAATCTGTTACACCCAAGTGGTTTACTTCGCCAAGGTAGTAACTCTGATCAGCCTCTATGTTTTCGACCAACCCATCTGGGCGCCATAGAAGCAGTCTTTGATGCATCGATGAAGGCACAACACCTACACCATGTATCCACTCACGGCCTAACAAAAGGTTGTAGTTAGGTTTGGCCGAAATGACCATGAACATTGTTGGTCGAAGGATCGACCCAACTTTTATGTCGAGCTGGATCACTCCCATGGTGGTCCCAATGCCTCCCTCATAGTTGGAAAGGACCATATTGTGAGGTTTAATTTCTTCATCCCTTTTGCCAATCTTTATTAGCACAGAATGAGGGATAATATTGATAGTGGCCCCACAGTCGACCAATATCTTGTTCACAGTGGTCTCTTCGAGCTTGGCCCTTATGAACAAAGGTTTGAGGTGATTCTTCATCGCCTCTGTGGGTGGCTCGAAGAAGCCATTTTGTTCCTCTGTAGTGCCATTGTCCATGACAAAATAGCACACTGGCCTGTGTCTGGCCATTTCTTGTTCCATCTCCCAGTCACTGGTTTCGACTTCTACTTGTCGATTGAATTCCCTGGGTAGCATTGAAACAACGTTCACCATTATATCTAGAGTATCGTCGGACTCAGCATCATCTTCGTCTTCGACTTCACTCTGGTTAGGCCAAACTAGCCTGTTGGTAACTGGTTCTCTTTCGAGAGGCTTTCTTTGTTTCCTTTGAGGCACATTCGAACTAGTTTCAGCTTTAGGTTCGTTGGTAGCCTCCCTTTCAGCTTTTCGCCTTCTCTGATACCTCCTCCATTGGGATCTCGACATAGGATTTTTTCCCTTGTAGTTGCTGGACACTTGAGCAACCTTGGGTGCAGCAACTTGGGGATCTTTCTTCTGAATTAAAGAGGAACCTCTTGGCACTTCGAAAGAATGCCATTTCTCTTCACTTGGCCTTTTCCGGCCAGATGTTTTGTACCAAGTGTCTACTGGTACATTTGTTGGAGGCCTAAAAGTCAAAGGCCTCTTGTCTTGATTAGGACCCCTTCTGGGATCATGTCGAAGGTTAGAATTCTCCCTTCTCTTGTTCGCTGCTCTCACGCCTTGTATGTGCTCAGCAGCTTTTTTATCAAAGATAGAACTGCATCTTGGACACAGCATAACCTCTGATTTTTTCTTCTGGCATCTTTGTAAAAAATCTGCCAAGTTTTCGTTTTCCTTAGGGAAAGCCGTTTTATTTGCCTGCTCTTGCCTTATGGCTTCTTCTGAAGTTTTAGGGTCAGAAAGTTCAACCATGTTGATATTCATTGTATCCTTAGTAGCAAGAGTGAGTTGTTTCATTTGTGTCTCCAGATTCTCCGTCTGGCCTTGTACAATGGCCAATTGGGAACTGGGCTTCAGTCCAGTTTTTTGTGCTTCAGCAGTCTTCGACTTTGGATCTTCGACCGCTTTCTGGACAGCCTCAATTGTCTTCCTGGATAAGTTTCCAGAAAAACTGCCAAAGATTGGCATGTTGATGTGGTCCTTAGAGACTTCGACCATGTTAATGCCTGGCTTCTTCGACTGGATCTTGGTAGCCTCTATCATGTTCACCTCAGAGGGTTCTGCATAGTGGGCTTCAGCCTTCATTGGATTGGAGTCGACAGCCATGGGGGATTTGTCAGCAAACTTTAATCTCCCTTCCTCAATAGCGTCTTGGACAAGATTCCTGAAAAGAAAACATTGAGAAGTTTTATGGCCCAGAAAATTATGATATTTGCAAAAACCCCTCTTCTTTCTTTGATCAAGAGGAGGCACTTTTACCCCAGGGGGTACTATCATTTGGCCATCTTTAACTAGCAAGTCGAATATTTCATCACATTTTGTGATGTCAAAACTGTAAGTCTTTTTTGGGAACCTATCGTTGGTCTTGTCTGGACCAATGGGATTTTTCCCATTTGAGGGGACTAACTGTTTACAAGAGTATGGAGGCCCTTGTTTTAGTTCTGCTAAGTCGACTTCTCCTTCTTCGACAGCTAAAGTATCGTCGAAGGATTCTAGATCTTCGTCGTCCATCTCAACGTAAGCTATTCTCTCTCTCTTGTGAGTTTTCGTTGCCTTAGCTTTCTCAGCTTTGAGGCGTTCGACTTGTCGAACTCTATCGGCCAGTTGGGCCATGTCTCTTAGGTACTGGGTATCTAGCTTCTTCCTAATGGAATAGTCTAAACCGCCTGCGGCCATTTCGACCAGCTCATGTTCTGGCACTTGTGTAAAACATCTCGCCTTAAGCAACCTAAACCTATTCAGATATTCGTCTATAGGTTCAGTGAAACGTCTCTTCACACTCGCCAGTTCTTTCAGGCTTATCTTGGTTTGCCCCATATAGAATTGTTCATGGAACAATCTTTCCAATTGGGTCCAATGGTGGATCGAATTGGGGGGTAGAGTTGTAAACCAAGTAAAAGCGTTCTGGCTAAGCCTGTCGAAGTGCCTGTCGAAAGATGGCAAAAATACTTAGAAGAACGCTTTTTATGGAGTGAGCTCATTTAGACATGATCCCTAAGAGGGGAACAATTTTTATGGAGTGAGCTCATTTAGACATGATCCCTAAGAGGGGAACAATTTTTATGGAGTGAGCTCATTTAGAACACCGTTATTCCACCCTCGCACTCTGTTCTTTTCTGGAGATTATTAAAAAGAAGGTTTCCAATAGACGACGGGCTTTGTAAGAGGGGCGTGTCCATGGCTTCGTTCTACAGTCTGTGTTTTCGTGAGGAGGAAACATTATCCCATCTTTTTTCAGCTGCAGGTTTTCTAGAGAGGTTTGGACTTGGTTAAGGAGTACGTTGAACACTCAGGTTATAACTGAAAATATTGAAGATTGTTTGTCTGAAATGCATATTACATCTTTTGCGCAATGTCAGGTAGTTAGCCGAGCCGCAGTCATAGGGGAAATGAACTCTATTTGGTGTGCGAGGAATCTTGCAAGGTTTCAGCATAAGTGTATTCGCTGGAGGTCCTCTTGTTCTTCTATCATTTCTTTCGCAAAGTTAGCTGGCAACTCTACTTCTGCTCGCTCTAGCTTGACAATTGGTGACTTAGTGGTAATGAAAAATTTCTCGATAAAATAAATACGCCGAAACCGCGGGTTAGTAAAGAGGTTTTCTGGTGCCCCAAATAGGGGGTGGCTGAAAGTTAATATTGATGATGCATCAGGCGGTGTTCCAAATTTGGAAGCCTGTGGGGTATCTTTAGAAATCACAGTGGTGATCATTTGGGCAGCTTTGTGTGCAACTTAGGTCATGAAAATGCGCTTTTTGCAGAGCTTAAGAGAGTCATTCTCTAAATTAGTTATTTTGGAATTTACTAAACCATTTGTTGTGCCTTGGAAGATTAGGTACATATGGGACAATTGTATGCTTAAGTTATGGAATTTTTAATTTTTGGCGACACGTATTTATAGAGAAGGGAATCATTGTGCAGATAAATTGGCTAACCTAGGATTAGGAGTCACTAGTTTCTCTTGGTGGAATGATTTGATTTTTTCAGTTGAACCAAACTTCATTATGAACAAGTTGTGTCTTTCTAACTTTAGAGTTAGATAGGTTTGAAGTTTTGTCTTAATCTCCCCCTCATTTTTGTACCTATTTTTTCTTATTTATATATTTTGGGCTAAAGCCCTTTTCAGTTAAAAAAAAGAAGTAAGGTATTATGTCATCCATCTTTATACCTTTTAGTTTGAAAAAAATATTCATACTTAAACTCAAATTCGCAGACAAAGATTCTAGGTTCAGACACAATTAGACGAAAGGAAGGTGTTAGACACCTTTCATCTACCTTGTTCACAAGGATATTAAACTCTAGGTTTAGGTTTGGGGTAAACTGGATTTTAAGTTTTAATTAGAAAGACTCGTCACGATTTTTGATCGTATGCCTACGTATCCTCTTATGAGGAATCAGAGTCCCAATTTGTAGTTCGTATGGGTTGGTGTTTTTTAGGGGTTTACAAACATATTTTGAATCACTTCGCTCTCGGTCGGGAGTAGTGATTGTGGAGATTTTGCCTGAGTGCGTAGTAAGTCAAAACTAGTTTGAAACCCATTTGTAAAAAGACAGTTGATTAGTTTAGTTTATTGTGAAGATAGTTTGATGATTGATTTGTGTTTTTTAATCGTATCAATTGCGAAAATATCTTAATTAATGCATGATTGAAAAAAGATTTAATGCAAATGATATATAAAGTAATATATGCAATTTTAATATAAAAATAAATTTATTTGATAATTTAGTAATACTTACATATAATAAATAATACTATAAATAACAATTACTATTAATGATAATAATAATTATAACTAATAATAAAAATAATAATTAAAAATAATAATATAATATAATGATAATAGTAAGAAAATAATAATTATATATAGAATATAACTAATTTCAGAAGGGGTGCATCTTTTTGTTATTAAGTAAAAGGGTGGGGTGTGGAAAACAATTAGATTAGGTCCACTACGAGTCCAGGCAGGGGGTGTGAATCGTTTCATGGTTTAGTAATTAGGGCAAGCGGGGGTGCTAACAATAACTGGCTTGGCTCATTATGAAAATTGAGAGGGGTCCGGTTGTTCTTGTGTTTCGAGGGTGCATGTGAATTACCATGGACTTGGCCTTCCGGCCGTCCATTGATGATCCAAGGGATGACATTGAAGGAACACGATAATTATAATAGGCGCGCATATACTGAATTATTACGGTTATACATTTTTGTTTAACCCTTTTTCTTTGTTCACTCTCACAGTAACCCATTCTCTCTCCGCTAGCCCCTTTGTTCATCCTCTCAAACCTAACCCTAAAGCCACCAGTGGCGGCGCCATCCAGTCCGTTATTCCATCCCCAACCGTAAACCCAAACTCATATGTTTCCACCTACCCAACAACCCAAATACAATAACGATGAACACAAAAGTTGCGTTCTTTACCTTTTTGTGATTTGCTTATTCTCCATTGTCTGAGCTTTTGAAGCTAATCTCTGTTCTCCTTCTTGTTTCAGGGCCCGGAGAGAGCTTTGTAGTGGACGACGATGGAGGATGGCCCGGCGACGGACATGCAATTAGGGTTTCAGAAAGGGAAACCCTAATTGCTTCTTCTCTGGTCAAACACGGTGATTCAACTTCTACGCACTCTTTCTTTCTGATTGCTTCAATTTTTATTCGGTCTATCTCCTCCCAGCAATTCTGTTTTTTTTTCAGTCCTCCCTCTCTCGCCTCTGTACCTTCTTCTATTTATACATTTTAGTTGTTTAGGGTTTTATTTGGTACAGTTTGTGAGCTTAGACTTAGGAATTAGCTTCAATTAGGGATTGGATTTTAGTTGTAATTGATTCGGAATTAATTATGTATATTTAGAGATTTAGTCGCTTTAGGGTTTGTACTGTAAATCTTGTAATATAATTGATTTCCAGATTTTGTAATCTGTAATGAGATTAGTTTTTTGTAATACGCGATTTTGTAAAAGTATTGATTCTGATTCTTGATTCTACTGTATTTGATTGAGTTTTACTATAATATTTGGATTTCCTTTGTAATATTTGCGATTTGGTTTTGTAATAAAGATTTGTTCTGCAGACAATTTTATGTTTTGAGATTTGATTTAGTTTTGCTTTGATTTTGATTGTTTTAGATTTAAAGATTCTGGGATTCGTTTGTAGAGGATTTGATTCAATCTCTACAGTATATGTTAATAAAGGAACATGCGCAATTTTGGTTTTAATTGGTACAATATTTGTTTCCTTGATTCGGGCCAGCGCATTACTTTTATATTCATCCCAACAACACTATTTCTTTTATTTACAACAAACATGTTTTTAATAGAATATGGCCCAAATCTCTTTAAAAACTGCAGTCCAAACATAAACTTTTTCTAAACAAGCATCCTTGATAAATGGAATAAATAATATTTAATATAATATCCTTTTTAATAATAAAACATTATTATAAAAAGTTTATTAGTAAAATATCACATTCTCTTAAAGAAATATATATTATTACATTATACTAACGAGAATTTTCTTTAATAATAATGCCCCTTTTTTCTAAACCAAAACAGCAAATGGGCTGCTGAAAACACCATGGGCCTACAGTTTGTAATTACACCTCCCTCCTTGCTATTTAGTAATCCCAAAAGAACAATGGACCAAATGAAATTCGATGGCCCTTTAATTGCAATTTCCATCCCCTTTCTTTACTAACAGCAATAATCACTAAATGGGCTTTAATAAATTTAATTATTATTTTTGAAATGATTTTCCACATTCGAATCTCATGGGCCATTGGCCAACATGCTTCGCGAATGGGTTTATAGGTACATGAGTCTTCCTGATTTAGAAAGCCCCATTCTCCTGAATTTAAGGTACACCCCCTAGTTGGATAAAGACGGACCATCAGATACTGCTGTATTGTCTTTAGTTGAATATTTCTTCAATTTTAATCTCGAAAAATAAAATCATCGAGGTAGGACAAATTTGAGGTACGACAGCTGCCCCTATTCAATTATCTTCCAGTCGAATGGCGTGAGAAAACTCGCGTCTTGCGCATTTTGATTAGAAGTTTATTGAATACTTGAAGTATCCCGAAATTTGTCCGACAAACATAAGGTTACAGTGATATAGCATACCCTTACAAGTCTCAAGGAAGTAGGAAAAGCTGATGATGTATCGCTTACCAGGGTTTGATAACGAGGTAGGTGGTTTTGATCTTAAGAGCGTAATTCTGTATGTCTTGGCTTATTCACCCATTTGGAGGATGAGTATAGCAATGATTGATAATGCATGGCTGCTTGAAGACTGAGGCCATGGGTTATGTTCATGAATCGCTGCATGGCGTCTGATGCGATAGGCTAAACCTTGTATTTTGGAGCATCATTGCGTGAAGTCTGAGGCGATAATCAGTGTTTACAAAATAAATAAATGCATTGCTGCATGAAGTCTGAGGCAATGGGTTAAAGTTTTGTTTTCTTTCGAGCATCGCTGCATGAAGTCTGAGGCAATGATCCGTGCTACGGAATAACGAAATGTATTGCTGCATGAAATAGGGTAAAGTGTTTTTCTTCTGAGCATCGCAGCATGAAGTCTGAGGCGATAATCGGTGTTTATGGAATAAAGAAACGTATTACTGCTGGAAGTCTGATGCAATGGGTTAGATTCACAAATCGCTGCGTGAAGTCTGAGGCGATAAGCTAAATTTGTTATTTTGAACACGGTTGCATGAAGTCTGAGACGATAAGCTAGATTTTATGGAATAAAGAAACATATTGCTGCATGAAGACTAAGGAAATGGGTTAGGTTCACAAACCACTGCGTGAAGTCTGATGCGATAAGCTAAATTTGGTTTCGAACATCGTTGCATGAAGTCTGAGGCGATGATCTGGAACTTGGTATAACGAAACACATTTTTGCATGAAGTATGAGACAATGGGTTAGGTCCGCGAATCACTACGTGAAGTCTGATGTGATAAGCTAAATTTGGTTTCGAATATCGCTGCATGAAGTCTGAGGCAATGATCTGTGTCGCAGAATAAAGAAACACATTGCTGCATAAAGTCTGAGGCAATGGGTTAAGTTCGCAAATCATTGTGTGAAGCCTGACGTGATAAGCTAAATTTTTTGTTTCGAGCATCACTGTATGAAGTCTGAGGCGACGGTCTAGGCTTTGCGAAAACATTGCGGCTTAGAGGCAATGTAATGAGTCGTGAGAATACATTGCAGCTTAGAGGCAATGCACCGAGTTTTGAGAATTATTTGCGGCTTAGAGGCAATGTGTTGGCTTGGATAATACATTACGGCTTAGAGGCAATGTGTTCAGTTTGAGGATACATTGCGGCTTAGAGGCAATGTTCTGAATTTGGAAAATACATTGCGGCTTAGAGGCAATGTAATGAGTTTTGCGGATACATTGCGGCTTAAAGGCAATGTACTGGGTTTGTAAGGAACTCATCACTGCAGGAAGACTTAGGTGACAGGCTGAATGTGTCACGGTATGAAGACTGAGGTGACGGGTTGAATCATAGGAGAAGTATTGCGTTGGTCAATCTTAGATAGTTGAATCAAGGGTGAAATTATTTGTTTTCCGCATGATACATGCGTAGGATGTCTGATATTTATATGTATGCGAAATGTATGATGTTTGACATTGATATGGAACCCTGAGTGTATTCGTATTGAATGTTGAAATGTGTAGGGTATGTATGCTTGAGATATGCAAAATGTATGTGTGAAATGTGTGTAAGATGCGTATATTCCTTGAAGTGTTATGAAGACCATTTTTGGCATTCTCTCCTTTAAACCATTGGCTTAGAGTTACCAATTCTTGGCGTTGTGTGTTGTGTCGTTGCATCATTGTTGAACTTGAACGCGGTGGGAAATGTTAGCAAAAGTTAAGCGTTGATTTTGTATCACGGGCGTAGACTCATGTATTGGCATATGTGTGGTCTCTGTAAGCGCATGCGTAAGCGTAGATGTATGTAGATTTGTATGTTATAGGTGCAGGCGTAAGTGTAGATGTGTGTATAGGATTGGCAGGAGTACACATGTGCATGGACGAATGAGAAGACGTAGACTTTGTGTTATAAGTTAGGCATACGTGTTGACATGTGTATGGACGTAGACTTCGTGTATGGACGTGTAGATGCAGGAGTAGATACGCATAGATTTTGTATTGTGGAGTGCAAGCATAGGCGCAGATGTACGTATGGGCGCAAAATTTTTTTACGTCGTGAGCGTAGATATAGGCGTAGACATGTGTATAGATTTTTTTTTTTTGCAAGACGTAGGAGTTGCGGTGGACGTGCGTATAGTCCTCGTATTGTGAGTGTAGACGTGGGCATAGCCATGTGCGTGGACGTAGACGCGGATTTTCTTTCAATATTTTTCTAACTAAAATGTTTTTTCTATGTTTTATCAAATGCTTTTATTTTGTTAATCCCCCGAAATGATTTCAAGACAATATTCACAAGTAATGATCGTAGTATTTTGTAAACAAGTCTGAGAAAAGAAAAACACAATTTGAAAGATGCAAAGAAAGAAATTGTTTTATTGATATGCCTCCGAATAGGCGAGAGTACACGGTGCAATTCCTAGAAAGAGGTAATTACAGAAATTTTTAAAACTGTAAATGGAAATAAAAATGATAATTGCTACCGTTGTTCCCCAATATCCTTTTAATGATCTTATCTCTTTTCTTATGAGTTGAATGATTCAGATCTGTCTCTCCCTTCGTGGTTCGTAGTCGCAGCTCTTAGATCACAATCTTTTTGTTATTTATTTCTTTGTATGAAATCCCTAACTTTTGCCTGAATTTCCCTTCCGGGTTTTCAATCCACTGGGATAATTTTTTGTTTATATGCCCCTAATTTTTGCCTGGATCGCCCTTTAGGGTTTTTGATCCATCGGGGAACTCCTTTTTGTCTAAGTCTCCTGTTTGAGGTTCGAACTTAGCGAGCTTCTTATACATAGTATTTTTGACTGCGTCTGAATTTTCCGGATGCAGTAGTTCTTACCCATCCATTGTTGTGAGGACAAGACCACCACCAGAGAATGCTGTTTTGACTATGTATGGACCTTCGTAGTTGGGGGTCCATTTACCACGTGAGTCGAGGCGAGGTAGCAGAGTCTTCTTGAGTACTAGACCATGTCGTGGTTCATCTTGTACAGTACACCGTTACTTTGAAAGAATTCTGAGGCTAATTCTCGTAGGGTTTGTTTGCCAATGCTGGAGGCATTTTCTGGATGTCATGAAACCAAGGCTTGTTATATTGTCGTTTTTTAAAATAGAAAGACAATGTGCGGGCTCTTCGAAGCGTTTGTTTGTGATGTGCGGTTTGTGGTTAGACCAAGTTAATTTGAATATAGACGGTATAGTTGTCAGGGCGTTCGTCATTTGATTTCCTTTTTGTGGGACATGATTGAAAATGATTTTTGCGGACTCCGCAGTCATGTTTTCAAAACATGATCCCGATATGGAACCAGTTTTGGATGTTTAGTATCTTGTTCACCATTGAATTGGTACATGGCTTATGATAATTATTTGGAGAAGTCAATACTTCCCCTATATCGTGCCCTGGTGTATTTAAAGCCCCGTCGAACGTGAATCTCCAACGTGCCCCTGGATCGGGTTCTTCGTCAGATCTTGGTATTTTGTAGTTGCTTATTTTTACAGCACTATCCGTATTTGTCCTTGGACTATTTCTGTAGATATACGCAATAACTGGATCAGCTTCTTTGGGGCTCCGCTCTAACATTGCCCTTAGCTTGGTTTCCCTTGTGTTCAGATTAATGGTCCTAATAACCTCTTGATATGGTTGCGTATTGTTAGCTTTTCTTTTTTTTAAATCCCTCGTTGTTTTCTCTGAAAGTTCAAGATCTTTATCATCTTCCTCTTTAGCTTGGTTGATAGGAGCATCAAAATTATATCAGATTGCAGCCGTAGCATTATCGGTGGTTTTGGGCATGAATTTGCACCTTTATCATGTTTTGGTGCCGATTTAGTATATGAATATTTGAAAATGCATCTGCAGAGAAAGTATTTCCATTTTTTAAATTTAAGGTATAAATGCAAGAGAAAGACAGGGATCTTGATTGAAAACAAAACATAACTTTTATTAATCGTGAATATTGTCTGAAACAAAACAGGGAAACCTTTACAAGCAACCCATATGCCTCAGGCTTGACATATGTTCTTTCAAAAACAAGAAAAATTAATTAAGAAAGAAAACTATCTCAGGAATCTCCACGGTCGTCCATCTTTTGAGTTTTTTCTCCTAGGGCGTATTCTTGATTGAGTTCAGTTGCCCCTTTAGTGTAGGCTTTGTTGGATATTTTTGCCGCATGTCTGCCATGCACTACTCCATTGTTGACAAAGGTCTCTCGTATTGGAAGAAAATGTGCTTCTCCCTTCAGAGCAACTTTATATTTTCCTTCAGGATATTGTCCAAAATGGATTATCCCTTGGTCCATTAGCCTTTGTAGAGCTCTTTCAGAAGATTCATTATGTTCTAGCGGGAGTCCATATCCCAACCGATATTCTTTCAGCGAGTTTATCAGGGTCTTTTCTTGTCTTCTTTCCCCAGAGTCGGTGACTACTTCGATTGCATTTATTGTTAGCCCATCGTGCAACGGTGTAGGGTCTGATGTGATGTCGGGCTTCTCGAAAATGATGTCTTGAGAATCCAACAAATCCTGCACCTTGTGTTTGAAAGGCCAACATTGTTCTATGGTATGTCCAGGAGAATTAGTGTGATACTCACATCTGGCGTTGGCATTGTATCTTCGTGGGAGTGGCCCGACTGGAGGAGCTAGAGGCTTGAGTTCCACTAAGGATGCCTTAACCAGTCGTTGCAATAACTGGCTAGATGGCATATGGAGTGGATCAAATTTCCTGGGTGGCATTCTGCCTTGCTGCTGCCCTAGTGGGATCACTAATGGTTGTTGTACCCTGGGTTGTGACGCTACAACATTAATTTCTCCTTCTTTTCCTTTGGGGGAGGTTTGAAGCATGCCGCTTTGAATTGTAGTGAGCGTTTGATGGTCCCCCTGATATCTTCCCACTTTTAAACCCAGTCTCGATTCTTTCTCCGATGGTTACTAGATCTGAAAACCCCGAAGAGATGCTTCCAACCATCATCTCATAATACAGCCTGTACAAAGTTCCCATGAACGTGTCTACTAACTCCTTCTCTAACAGTGGTGGTTGCACACGGGATGCCAATTCCCTCTATCTCTGAGCATACTCCTTGAAGGACTCTTCTTTCTTCTGGGACAAGTTCTAGAGTTGCATGCGGGTAGGCGCCATGTCCATGTTATATTTGTAATTCTTTAGGAAAGCATTAGCAAGATCTGCCCATGTTTGAATATGCGTTCGCTCCAATTGCATATACTAGTCTGAAGATGCCCCACTCAAGCTATCTTGGAGATAATGGATCATCAGCTTCTGATCATGGGCATGGGCATGCATCTTCCTGCAATATATACGAAGATGATTTCTTGGACAAGTGAGCCCCTTGTATTTTTCAAAGTCAGGCACTTTGAACTTCGGTGGGATTACCACATCAGAAACTAGGCCCATTTCGAGAGCGTCTACTTCGAAAGCATCGAAACCCTCCACAACTTTTAGTATTTCCTCTAGAGCTTTGTATTGATTCATCACTAATGGATTATCAACAACATGAGTACCAGTCGTCTTTGAGGGCGCTTGGTTGGCATCCTCTGGGTCGTGGTCTCTGTATTGCAGGTCCAAGTAATTGTTTGTATCATTGGTAGGAATCTGTAGGGTACGAGATGCCCCTGCTTTTGGCGGCGGTGGGACAAACCCTTCAGTTTCAGCTTCTTGTTGGACCATGAAAGATTTCTGGAGTCCTGCCTCTGACTCTTTCTTTAGTTGGTGACCGCTTGATGCACCAATAGTCTGGGTTACTTCTTTGAAAGCTGCCCTGGGAGTATGGTCTTGCCTGTCAATAATGTTCTTCAAAGCTAGGAGAACTTGACCCAGATCTCTTTTCATTGAAGTGACGTCACCCTTTACTTGATCGAGATCCTCTCTGAATGCCGCTTGATTTTCCTCGATTTTTTCCATTGCTTTCTGTTGGTAGGCCCTTGTTTGATTTGGAGGCCAAGGAGGTGGAGACCTTCTTCTACCAATGGTTCAATTGGAGAGATGTTTTTTTGAAAAATGAGTTTTGACATGATATGCAGGTGTTTATGAATGCATGCGTGCGAATGAATGTGTACGGATACGAAAGGGGTTAACTGTCTTATTCACTTGGGTATGTATCCGTATTTTGCTTATTATTTTACTTAGCGACTATCTTTAAAATAGATACGCGAACGAGATGTGGAAACAAAACTCCTTTATTGAAGGTAATATAATTCAGATATTGAAAAATATTACAATCTTAAACCAAAACTTTATTTGTGTGGAATCAAGCAAAAAGGAAATAAGTCTTCTAGGTGCGCCTGCGGACATCTGACCTTGAAACTATCCCCCATTGCTGGACAATGCTCGAGAAAGTATTTAGCACATTATTTCCCTTTTGTGGCCTTGATTTCAGACATGTTTGGCGTGTTGACGCGAGCAAGTTGTTTCCTTTGGTATCCATTTTAAGAGACAGTCACCGAGATCTTGAGTTTATTATTATCTTTTATACCCCCTGTGAATAAGACAAATGTAGAGTGACGAATATATGAAATGCATGACGAATACATGGGTGTAAGGTTGAGTGACGAGACATTAGTAATAAGTACCCTGCTAAGGTAGGTTCCTTAATCTTGACCTACAGTTGATCTACGCTCCCCAAAAGGTGGCTTCCTTAAGGGTGTCATGAATAACACCAGAGGGGAAAGGCACAAGGGCCTCCCTTAGGTGGAGCCTCTTTACGGACTGAGACTTTCGTCTCGAAGTCGTGAAAGATCTTGTCATGAGATATTTGGGTTAAGGTCGTTACAAAGAGTCAAGGGTGACCTTCTAAAGTCCTACTCGTCAATAGGATATCTCTCGATAAGTATTCCTTTCTCAGAAGTTCACCGACTCTAGGCAAAGTCGTCACATAAACTCGCAGGGATGATGTACCCCCTAAGCTAATAGACGAACCTTCTTTATAAGGGTTATATTGGAAATATTTTTGAGATAGAAAAAATCCCGCCATGCAGTAAATATATGATGATAAGAGAAATTGATAGTAAATAAATAAATGCGATAAAGTAGATAAATGCAATAAATAAGTAAAGCAAATAAAAAGAATAGAAACCCCAAAAATACCTAAACCTAGGGTTAAGTAGAGTCCCCAACAGAGTCGCCAACTGTAGCAACTGGTTTTTTAATCAAGAGTCGCCACTATTAGTTTTTATCCTAGGGAAGGGAACCTAACAAAAAACCCTAATTCGTAGACAAAGATTCTAGGTTTCAGACTCAATTAGACGAAATGAAGGTGTTAGGAACCTTTCATCTACCTTGTTCACAAGGCTATTAGACTCTAGGTTTAGGTTTGGGGTAAATTGGATGTTAAGTTTTAATTAGAAAGACTCGCCATGATTTTTGATCGTATGCCTACGTATCCTCTTATAAGGAATCAGATTCCCAATTCGTATTTCGTATGGGTTGGTGTTTTTTAGGGGTTTGCAAACATATTTTGAATCACTTCGCACTCGGTCGGGAGTAGTGATTGCGAAGATTTTGACTGAGTGCGTAGTAAGTCAAAACTAGTTTGAAACTCATTTGTAAAAAGACAGTTGATTAGTTTAGTTTATTGTGAAGATAGTTTGATGATTGGTTTGTGTTTTTCAATCGTATCAATTGCGAAAATATCTTAATTAATGCATGATTGAAAAAAGATTTAATGCAAATGATATATAAAGTAATATATGCAATTTTAATATAAAAATAAATTTATTTGATAATTTAGTAATACTTATATATAATAAATAATACTATAAATAAAAATTACTATTGATGATAATAATAATTATAACTAATAATAATAAAATAATAATTAAAAATAATAATATAATATAATAATAATAGTAATAAAATAATAATTATATACAAAATATAGAATATAACTAATTTCAGAAGGGGGTGAATCTTTTTGTTATTAAGTAAAAGGGTGGGGTGTGGAAAACAGTTAGATTAGGCCCACTACGAGTCCAGGCAGAGGGGTGTGTGAATCGTTTCATGGTTTAGTAATTAGAGCAAGCGGAGGTGCTAACAGTAGCTGGGCTTGGCCCATTATGCAAATTGAGAGGGGTCTGGTTGTTCGTGTGTTTCGAGGGTGCATGTGAATTACTGTGGACTTGGCCTCCCGACCGTCCATTGATGATCCAAGGGATGACATTGAAGGAACACGATAATTATAATAGGCGCGCATATACTGAATTATTACGGATTATACATTTTTGTTTAACCCTTTTTCTTTGGTCACTCTCACAGTAACCCATTCTCTCTCCGCTAGCCCCTTTCTTCATCCTCTCAAACCTAACCCTAAAGCCACCAGCGACGGTGCCATCCAGTCCAGTATTCCATCCCCAACCGTAAACCCAAACTCCTCTGTTTCCACCTACCCAACAACCCAGATACAACAACGATGAACATAAAAGTTATGTTCTTTACGTTTTCGTGATTTGCTTATTCTCCCATCTCTGAGCTTTTGAAGCTAATCTCTGTTCTTCTTCTTATTTCAGGGCCTGACGAGAGCTTTGAAGTGGACGGCGATGGAGGATGGCCCGACGGAGGACACACAATTAGGGTTTCAAAAAGGGAAACCCTAATTGCTTTGTCTCTCATCAAACGCGGTGATTCAACTTCTATGCACTCTTTCTTTCAGATTGCTTCAATTTTGATTCGGTCTTTCTCCTCCCTTCAATTCTATTTTTTTTCCAGTCCTCCCTCTCTCACCTCTGCACCTTCTTCTATTTATACATTTCAATTCTTTAGGGTTTTATTTGTTACAGTTTGTGAGCTTAGATTTAGGAATTAGCTTCAATTAGGGATTGGATTTTAGTTGTAATTGATTCAGAATTAATTCTGTATATTTAGAGATTTAGTCGCTTTAGGGTTTGTACTGTAAATCTTGTAGTATAATTGATTACCAGATTTTGTTTTAAATTTTATTTTGTAATCTGTAATGAGACTAGTTTTCTGTAATACGCGATTTTGTAAAAGTATTGATTCTGATTATTGATTCTACTGTATTTGAATGAGTTTTACTGTAATATTTAGATTTCCTTTGTAATATTTGCGATTTGGTTTTGTAATAAATATTTGTTCTGCAGACAATTTTATGTTTTGAGATTTGATTTAGTTTTGCTGTGATTTTGATTGTTTTACATTTAAAGATTCCGAGATTCGTTTGTAGAGGATTTGATTCAATCTCCACAGTATATGTTAGTAAAGAAACATGCACAATTTTGGTTTTAATTGGTACAATATTTGTTTCCTTGATTCGGGCCAGCGTGTTACTTTTATGTTCAGCCCAGCAACACTATTTCTTTTATTTACAGCAATCGTGTTTTTAATACAATTGGCCCAAATCTCTTTAAAAACTGCAGTCCAAACAGAAACTTTATCTAAACAAGCATCCTTAATAAATTGAATAAATAATATTTAATCTAATATCTTTTTTAATAATAAAACATTATTATAAAAAGTTTATCAGCAAAATATCACATTCTTTTAAAGAAATATATATTATTACTTTATTCTAATGAGAATTTTCTTTAATAATATTGCCCCTTTTTTCTAAACCAAAACAGCAAATGGGTTGCTGAAAACACCATGGGCCTACAGTTTGTAATTACACCTCCCTCCTTGCTATTTAATAATCCTAAACGAACAATGGGCCAAATGAAATTTGATGGCCCTTTGATTGCAATTTTCATCCCCTTTCTTTACTAACAACAATAATCCCTAAATGGGCTTTAATATATTAAATTATTATTTTTGAAATGATTTTCCACATTCGAATCTCATGGGCCATTGGCCAACATGCTTCACGAATGGGTTTATGGGTACATGAGTCTTCCTAATTTAGAAGCCCCATTCTCCTGAATTTAAGGTACACCCCTCTGATATGGTGGTAGAACCAACTGTTAATACTGGTTTGCGTTTTGCATTTTTTGTTCTCAAAATGTCGCGGTAAGCAAGAGTCGCCACCAACTTTTATTTCATCCAATCATGGAAAAGGAAAAAGAACAGAAAAAACCTTTTTTCGAGATTTCTGAGTATTGGGGGTAGATTATAGAAAGGGAAGGTGTTAGCAACCTTTCTATCCATGGTTTTCCATGGGCTCTTAGGTACTTGCTCATCTTTTTTTAAAATTGCTTGTGTGTGTGTTTGTTTTAAAAAAAGTTTTACTTCGTGATAACCCTTGTATCAGTCCTCAAGGATGTGACGAAGTTTGTTTTGAAAATTGGTTTTGAAAGGTGTTTGTGTGAAAACTTTTCATTGAGCAAGTACTTAAGATTCTACCTACTCTAAAAAATATTATTTGTTCTCGTTTCCTTTAGACAACGCTATCCTACTATTAAGGAGTAGGTAGCCCCGTCGTTGGAGTTGTAAGGGACATTCTAAAGGGACAAGTACAATCACTAAAGCAACAGTTAGAAAACTTTAGTAGTAACCCTAGTGTCTGAAGATCTTTCCGAGGCAACATTTCCGAGGCAACATTCGAACGGGACATTTTGATCTCTTAGACAGGAGGGCAACCACTAAAAGCTCATATGCTTAATGACTGTTTTACCGAAGGCAACCGAAGTGAGGTAAACCCTAGGAGTGAATATGTGCATATGAATTGTTTCAGTTATTTAATCTTTGCACATTAGGTGATCTATCATTTTAATTTCAGATATTCTTGCCATATAATCTTATTAGCATACATCTAGACAGTTAAATATTTGCAGGAATTTAAAAGTGCGAGAAAATAAACCTAGCTATTACAAGGCTTCTGGGGATGGGGATTAATTACATAACCAAAGAATCGGGGATTAAAGCAGTAAATAAAACCCTAGTTTAACTATTACAAACCATTGACAGTTACAAAAATAATAGAAAAGAAATAATTAAATGCGCGACGAATTAAATACGAGGGATGTTGAAAAATAACCTAAACCTTAATTGAAAAAAAAGATTTTTGTACATTTTTTTATTAGAGAACAATGAAATTGAAAATTAAATAAAACCCTAATTTCTAATTGCTTTTTTATTATGAAAAAAAGTATTTAAGTTAACCTAATTACTTAAAATAAATATTTTAATGAAAAAATGATTTTGGTGTATTTTTAACGAAAATTATTTAAATTATGTACAATTCAAATCCTAAGTCTAATTATTTTTAATTATAAAAGAGATTAAATTTCCCTAAGTTAATTAAACTAAATTAATTAAGAAATAAAATATTTTTATTAAAAAAAAGATTTTTGTAGTTTGTTGTGATTTTTTGATTAACAAAAAAGAAAATAATTTTTGTGTTAATTAATTAAAACAAATAAAATAAATTAATTAAAGAAATTAAAAAGAAAATAGAAAAGAAAATGCAAACTGGGCCTGTATGCTAGCAAATGGAGGGTGCCAATCTGAATTTTTCAGGCCCAAAAATGCTCCAAGCCCAGTCAGCGCCTGATCTCTTGTAGCATTGACTTGAGGGTGCATCATGGTCCCTCACTGCCTGTGCATTGGATTGAATGGATGATGAATCCATTGGCTGGAGATTGGCAGCGTACGGTAGTCGTCTAGGCAGGTGATACATCAGATCTGTAAAAAGAAAAGAAAATAAAGAAATGCCGGGACCTGGGATCGAACCTAAGTCCTTATGTTTACCAACCATATGCCTTTCCAGCTGCGCTATGTGTTTGAATTGTTAGTATAATGAAAATAGAATATAATATAAAGAAAACAAGTCACTGACTCCCACACGCGTGAAATTTCAAATGGGCGAATGGCTGGCTGACACATAACCTTCTTCTACCTTTCTCCGTCGCCTTAGGTTTTTGTACCTTTACCTACACACAACTTCCATGGCTAAAAACCTGTGCAATTCAAAAATTCACAAAACACAATATAAATGGAATTGAAGACCATGGTTCAAACGGTCATGATGTCCCAATCATCCCAGTATCCAGCTTATGGTCTAATTTTTCCTGTAGCCAAGAACCCCAAAACGTATATGGAAACCCTAACAATGGCAAGGGAAAATATAGGCTTCAAAAATGCAATTAAATTATTCAGTTAGCTTGCAAACATGATGAGGATCACAAATATGCCAATCAAATGTATTAACAATGCAGGGATTAATGTAATCGTTTTCGAAAAATAAGGCAAACCGTAATGTTCATACAAGCTATTTCTGGGCGTGAAAGGGCTTGTGATTGATTAGAAAAGCTTCCTGAGACGTTCAGTAATCGATTGGCAATGCAGGGATGGCTTGAGATGGCCTGTATAATTGAAACCGATTCACCATTTTTCTCCAATTTTTAGCTTTTTGTTCTCTCACTTTCAAGATTGAAAACCTTGTGTCACGCTTTGTTCTTGTCCAATATATATCTAGGAATGAATTAGGATTGTGAAATTGGATTAAATCTCTACAATTATGAGAGATTTGATTTGATTTTCATGCTACATGTAAACTTTCTATTTTGAGCCAAATCATCCCTTTCTTGTACCAATTACGCTTGATTCGTTTTGTCCTTGATAACTCAGCATATTTTGATTTCCAAACTGTCCAAAAACCAAACCAAATCATATCTTTGCTATTATTCAACAATTATTTGATTTAATTCAATTTTTAATTAATAAAAAATCAAAATAAATTGAAAATTGAAGCAAATAATGTGTGGGTGAATATTTGAGTCGTGGACCACATTATAAGTGAGGTGCAAGCATAAAAAGCTAGGCCCATTTAGCAAAAAAAGCATTTTTAAGCACATTTGACTTTTGGCAATTTTGCAAAAAGGGTCAACTTTGACAAAGCATATCTCCTCCAATGTTAACCTTAGATAGATGTTCTTGGACTTTTTAGAAAGCTTAGGATGTCCCCTAAGCAACCTTTTTGGTCTCATCTCAATTGAGTCTTCCATGTTCATGTAAGAAGCTTTGACCCAAAAGGCGTTTTTGTTGACTTTTCAAAAGGACCCATAATGTAGAAATTCATATCTTTTTATGAGTGCATATTTTGAAATTGTGGGCTGAATATGAGTTGTAGGGAATTACATCCTATTCAATGAGCCTTGTATGGAATATTTATGATAAAGCATGTGGAAGTTATGCTTGGTCAAAGTTTGGTTGACTTTTCCTGAGAAACTCTAATTTAGCAACTTTTGGGTTTTGATGAATTTGGAGCATTCCTTGAGGAATCATGATCAAACCTTGATCAAATGATGAAAGTCACTTAAAAATGTTAATGTTGACCAAAAATCTTGAAGTTTGACTGTATGTGGGTCACAATTGACTTTTGACCTAATATAGTCGATTCTCAAGCATCTGAGTAGTTGACTGAGCAAACTTCTTGTGCAAGGCATGAAACTTGACATGTAGGGTCTTGAGAACATATTAATACCATGGAGAGCATATGAGGTCTTTGGAGTCCACCTATCTTGATGAAAATGGAAACCCTAATTTGAGACACCCTGCCTTAGGAGAGAGTTTGTCTTGTCAACTCTTGGGCAAACATGAGCAACTTGAGGATCTTTAGGAGTATGTATTGAATATGGTTGGTGATATCAGGATTGAGCTTATAGGTGCCATTCAGAAGTTGATGATAGAAGATTGTCGAAGATGGGCTTAAAGACGCCATCATGGATGTGACGGAGAATCATCAGAGATGGGCTTAAAGATGTCATCTAGAGGATGTTGATTTCCTAAGACATTCCTTCGATGAGAGTTCCTGTTACCGTTGTTGATGGGGAATCTACTGAGGAATGTTGGTATCTGTCTTGGGAGAAATGGAATTTTAGGAGCTGCAGTTGTCCGTTACTCTACTGGGGAAATAACTCTGGCTTGAGGAAGCGGAAGTGAACTGCATATTTGGTCAGGGTATATGTTGCACCGCGACTTACTGGAAAAATGCAAAACCAATCGTGTTTGATCGAGTCCCGGTCTTACAGTGTTGTGAACTGTTGTCTGGAGATAAGAGAGAAGGGACCTAGATAGTAAGGTTCTGAGAAGGAACCCGAATGGTAGGGTTGCTTCGATATGAAAGCCTGGATAGTAAGGCTGATGAGAAGGAACCTGGATGGTAGGGTTACTTCGATATGAAAGCCTGGATAGTAGGGCTGTGAGAAGGAACCTGGATAGTGGGGTTACTTCGATATGAAAGCCTGGGTAGTAGGGCTGATGAGAAGGAACCTGGATGTTAGGGTTACTTCGATATGAAAGCCTGGATAGTAGGGCTGATGAGAAGGAACCTGGATGGTATGGTTACTTCGATATGAAAGCCTGGATAGTACGGGTGTGAGAAGGAACCTGGATAGTAGGGTTACTTCGAAATGAAAGCCTGGATAGTAGGGCTGGTGAGAAGGAACCTGGATGGTAGGGTTACTTTGATATGAAAGCCTGGATAGTAGGGTTGTGAGAAGGAACCTGGATAGTAGGGCTACTTCAAAATGAAAGCCTGGATAGTAGGTGTTGTACCCCAAAATTTTCCCTCTCATTTATCTAGACTTCTCTTACAAGATCTCTTTGACTCAAGACAAGATTAGGGTTTGGTCAGCTCAAGACATCTCATCTTGCACTGATAACCCCAAATTAGGGTTTGATATTGCACAAGGATTTTTGGACTATCAATGCTTCATGTGACTTTCAAACATCATTGTGGATCCCTAAGATTGCTCATGACAAGTTTCAAGCCTTGAACCATATTTTTGATCAGTCAATTGGACAATTGACCTAAAAATCAGCTGTATTGGGGAAAAAGTCAACCATGGCAAATTTACAGTCAAACTTCATAATTTTTTATCCACATCAACATTTTAGACTCATATATACTATTTGATCAAGTTTGGATTACAACTCCTCAAGAAATTTGATCAAATCATCAAAAGGGCAAAATAGTCAAAATTAGGGTTTTGACTGAGGAAGGGAAATTTCTGATTTTTAACCTAGAAAATGACAAATGGAGTTAAAGCATGATTTCAAGGATTCAATGGCATCATCTTGACTTAATTACATGGCTCAAAACATCTCAAATTCATTGGATTGACATATGAAATTTGCAGTCAACTGATCAAAAGTCAATTGTATACTGAAAAGTCAAACTTTGACTTTTTGGTCAAAATCAAGTACCAAGGGTCATAATTCATCAAAACATGTCAAAATGTGAAACTTGTTCACTAAGAAAACCAAATTTGAAAATTAGGGTTTGAATTTGAAAATTTTCCAAGTATATAAGAAGTTCTTATTTTTTCTCAACTTTAGGCCACTTTTACACCATGATGCATAATGATTCAAGGAAAGTTCCAAACATGAAAGTTGTAGACCTCCATGAAATATACAACTTTTCTTCATAAACCTTTCTCTAAAGATGCTTGGATATCAAGATATAAATTTGTGAATACATGGTAATGAACTTGTTAACTTAGTGAAATTTTGCCCTAATTTAGGCAGGTTTTGGACCCAACTTCATGGCAATTTTTCACCTAGTTCCAAGAGGCATATTGTTTTACCCGAAAATTTTCCCTCTCATTTTATCAATATTTCCCCTCACAAGACTCTCTGGACTCCAGACAGGATTATGGTTTGCTCAGCTCAAGACATCTCCTTGCATTGATGACCTGAAATTAGGGTTTGAGTTTGCATAGGGATTTTTGGACTTCCAATGCCTCACGTGACTTTCATACTTCATGTTGTACCTCTAAGATTTCCCATACCAAGTTTCAAGCCTTGAATCAAATTTTTGACCAGTCAATTGGACAGTTGACCTAAAAATCAATTGTATTGGGGAAAACGTCAACTATGGCCAATGTACAGTGAAACCTCATAATTTTTTATCCACATCAACATTATAGACTCATATGAACCATTTTATCAAGTTTGGACCACAACTCATCAAGAAATTTGATCAGATCATCAAAAGGGCAAAATGGTCATTTTTAGGGTTTTGAGTGTAGAAGGGCAATTTCTGATTTTTCACCTAGCCAATGGAAAATTGGGTTCAATCATGACTTCAAGGACTCAATGGCAACATCTTGACCTAATCACAAGGTTCAAAAGATCTTAAATGCATTGGATTGACAGATGAATTTTCCAGTCAACTGATCAAAAATCAACTGTATACTGAAAAGTCAAACTTTGACTTTTTGGTCAAAATCAAGTGCCAAGGGTCATTTTTCATCAATATGTGTCAAAACATGAAACTTGTTCACCAAGAAACCTAATTTTGAAATTTAGGGTTTAAGTTTGAAAAATTTCATAACTTAGAAATTTTCTGAGTTATGAAAATTTCTTATTTTTCCCCAACTTTTCCCAACTTTTTCACCATGATGCAATTGGATTCAAAGAAAACTTCCAACATGAAAGTTGTTTTCCTACACAAAATCTACAGCTTTGATTCACAAAGTTTTCCCAAAAGATGCTTGGATCTCAAGTTATGATTTTGTGAATAAGGGTCCAAAAACTTTTTAACTTAGTGAAATTTTGCCCTAGTTTAGGCAGATTTTTGACCTAACTTCATGGAAACTTTTCACATAGTTCCAAGTGGAATCTCAAAATTCATTTCAAAGATGGATTGTAGATCGTGTTACAAACTTTCCAAAATGTCCAAGAACTCCCAAAGATCATTTGTTGTTAGGGAGATTCGAAGGAATGAAAATGGCCATTTCTCACTTTTGTCCATGGCATTTTTCACATTGGCACAAGTTGCAAATCAGTTTGGATCATGCTTGTACTTGTTTTACAGGACTTAATCCTTTACACACTCCTTAATTAAATGCAAATACATTGGACAAAAGCATTGTTCTGAGTTATGGAGCATTACACAAAGATTTAATCCAAAAATGGCAAAAAGTTAACATTGCTACTTTAATAAAGTTAGCTTTTACAAACTTTGTCTATCTTGAGCCATGGACCAAAGCTTTTGCTGCAAACCAACTCCACAAATATCAGGAAAAGTATACCAACTATGTGCAGACCCTGAGCTAGCTTGTACAAGCCTTTGCCTTTGTCAACTTACTTTTGCTTTAAAAGCAAGAAAGCTTGCAAAAGGAACATAACTTGTGCATCTGTTAAAACCAAGCTTGGTGACCATTTGAAACAAGTTCAACACATCATACCAAGCCTAAAACACGAGCTCATAGCATCTCAAACATCCAAATACACCAAAAACTCCATTTCTGCCCAAAACAGGGAAAGCTCTACAGAACCACTTCCAAAACAATTTTGCCTCGTGCGTTTTGCTTGAAACCACTTCAAACACATTCAATACAACACATCTAAACTGTCCAGGTCCTTACTTTGCAACTGTAACCTCGTTTGCACACTTCACCATTTTCATTTTGAAGCTTTGCAGGTTGAGTTCTACAAGGAGTTTCAGACCATTTCAAAGCAAGTTAAGCATTGGGAAAAGTCAAGGGAACATCAAGGGAACATCAAGCAAGCTCAAAAGTCCTTCAGGACTCACTCAAAGTTGCTACATTGCCATATTCGAACTTGACTGAACAAGGTAATTTCAAACTTTCTATCTCCTTATTTAGACATCCTTAGGCTTAGGTTTGTGAAGCAAAAATGTAGTCCTTAAGTTGCTTGAACTGTACATATGCATAACTTCCATTTATATTAACTTAGCTAGGAGAATTTGGATGATGAACTTGCTGGAAATTTTAGATCAGAAATTAGGGATGACAAAATTCTCTCTGGTCTTTGAGAGTTAGGTCAAGTTTTTTATATCAATGGAATAGTGACTAAAAATGCTACAAGTTTCATGTTGCAAGATTTTATTTTTAAGCACGTATGCAGGAGATACAGTTTGAAGTACATGGCGCGCGCATTTTTGTTCAGAGGTTAGGGACAAAGTGGAACGTGGGCTTGGGCTTGGTTTGGCTGACTATTTACACCCCCCATTCTGTTATTTGCACCCCCTTGGCCCATTTCTTTTATTTTTCATATTTTCTTACATATTTCACATTTCTGACTTTTATTTATTTTTTTCCTAAACATTAAAAATCATAAAAATATTTTCTTTATTTTTTGCATTTTTTTTCATATTTTTTTATTTTATTTTTTGCATAATAAATAAATTATTAGGTTAATATACTTTATTTTCTAAATAAAATTTGTAAAATAATAAAAAAGATACTATACATTTTATTTTTATTATTTATATACTTAAATTAATATTTTCATATAATATTTAATTTTTTAACATTTCTTGTATATATATTTATTTATTTTCTTGTACATAAAAAAGATAAATAAATAATTAGAAAGCATTATTTTCTTAAATAAAAAATTAGGGTTTCTACCCTTTTAAAAAATAATCACTTTTATTTTTCTTATTTTTAAAAGCAAATAAAGCGATAAAAATAAATAAAAGTCCTATTTACTATTACAATCCGGAGGCAAGTACATTATTGGATAAAAAGAAATAACGCGTGCGGGAAATTAAATCGAGCACAAATTTTAGGGTTTTGACCCTTTTGGTTAAAGAAAAATCTTTTTGTTGTTTTTTATTTTAAGAAAGAAATTAACCTAAATTAATTACTAAATTAAATTAAATTAATTAAATGAAAAGTAAATTATTTTTTGGGATTTTTGATTATTTTAAGAAAGAAAAATGAAATTAATAAATTAATGGTTAATAACTAAGTCTAATTAATTATTTATTTACAATATAAGTCAAAATTATTCTAGAATTAAAACCTAAATTAATTAATTAGTATTTATTAAATAAAATAAAAGTTTAAAGTTTGATTGAATAAAAAGTATTTTTTGTGATTTTATTTTATAAAAAAAAAGAAATTTGATTGGTTAGAAATTAAATAAAACAATTAAACAAATAATAAATAACTAAACAAAATAAATGAGAGAAAGGGGGAGTATGGGCCTGAATTGGGAGTATGAACAGCAATTGAAAGGCCCAAAAGCGCTGGCCTTTGTTGACTCCTGGTGATCTGGTGTCTATGCATTGACTTGGCTCCATGTAGACCCCCAACGTTTGACCATCAGATTTGGCCTTTGGCTATCTGGCAATTGGAGGATTGATGGACCATGGTGGACTACACGCTTGAGTATTCATGTGATCATCTGAAAAATAAAATTATTAAGGAAAGTGGGGGACCTGGGATTCGAACCCAGGTCCTGATGGATGTTTGCACGCTTGCCTTGCCAACGCACCATGTTGTTCTGTTTGTTATATAAATAAAAAACAATAATAATAAAACAAAACAACAATTATTGGTCAGAACAAAAAAAAACGCGCGCGCGGTTTGAATGGTCCAATGATGGGGCGCCACGCATCATCTTCAACCTCATGTCTGTGGCTAAAACAATTCAGACCTATACCAACGGACAGAAGTCCGTAGCTATAAGCCAGTCCATCTCCAAAATTTGCTACGAGCCACAAAAATGCATTTCAAGGGCATGGTTATGCTCGTCTCAACCTCCCGGTCCTAACCATACCCTTCTTGATGACCAATTGTTCCTGAAAAGAAAACGCCCAAAAAAGCTCCAAGAACCCTAGCTATGGTATTTTGCATTACAGGTCAGATAAACAAAATTGAATGATGCACATAGCTTAGAAATGTTGTGAGGATTACAAATATACAATTACTTTGGTCAAATGATGTCAGAATAATGAATTACGATTTCAAGAACAGGGGTGTTTATCGTGACACTTACAGCGCGCTATGGGGTATGAACAAGCTTGCTTTTGATCCAAGTAGATTGAGTGAACACCAATGAAGCGATTGGGACAAGTCTTGGCTTCTGAAAATGCCTCTAGTTACGAATTCGATTCCAAGCTTTTTAGTGAATTTTTCCAACTTTGTTCTGCCTCTTTCTGCAATTGCCAACCCTTGTTTCGATTGCTTTGGCTTGCTTATGTAGTGTGTAGTGTATTAGGGTAAGAATTATGAATCAAATCCTCTCATATCAATGCATACATATTTGATTTGATCTCCTCTTTAAAACCTTCCAAATTTGCCAAATTTCAATCTTTTTGCCCATGATTTGGTGTGATTCGAATTTGATGATGTTAAAGATTGCAATCAAAGTCTGAAATATCTAAAAGATCTTGTGTTATCAAAGCATGGGATTTTATATGATTTTATTTGATTAAAAATGAATAAATTCAATAAAAAATCAAATTAAATAATAAAAATAAAATATGGGCCCATGGCTGAAGCTATAACACGTGTGCAATGATGCAAGCTCAAATCAAGTGGAAAAGAATGGGCCCATTTGACAAAATTTGAAGTTTTGGGGATAGTTGACTTTTGGCAATTTTGCAAAAATATCCAACTTCAACAATGCATAACTTCATCAATTTTGAACTTTTGGAAGTGTTCTTGGACTTTTAGAAAGCTTGAGATGTCATCTAACCAACCCTTTTGGTCTCATCTCATTTTGATATTCCATGCTCAAGTTATCAGCTTTGGCAAAAAAGGTGTTTTTGTTGACTTTCAAAAATGACCTATAATGTCCAAATTTATAACTTCTTGTGAGTGCATTTTTTGATCTTGGGGTATGAAGATGGATTGTCGGAAATTTAATCCTCTTAAAAGTGAGCTTTGGATGGGTCATTTCTCATAAAGTATGAGAATGTTATGCTTGGTCAAAGTTGAGTTGACTTTTCCTGCAAAGCCCTAATTTAACAACTTTTGAGTCTTGATGAATTTTGAGTAATCCTTGATGAATCATGATCAAACCTTGATCAAATGATGAAATATACTTCAAAATGAGAATGTTGGCAAAAAGTCTTGAAGTTTGACTGTGTTTGGGTCACAGTTGACTTTTGTCCTAGCACAGTCGATTTTTGGACCATTTGAGCAATTGACTGAGCAAACTTCCTCTGCAAGGCTTGAAACTTGACATGGATGACCTTGAGAACATATTAGGAAATTGGAGAGCACTTGAGGTCATTTAAATTCAAGGATCTTGATGCAACACAAAACCCTAATTTGGGGTTGACTGCCTTAGGAGATAGCTTGTCTGACAAACTCTTGAGCAAACTTGAGCCACTTGGAGATTTTTCTTGCAATGTTTTGAGGAATATGAGAGGGAAAATTTTGGGGTACAACAACTGCCCCTGTTCAATATTCTTAAACCTGAGGGTGTAGATTGACTTTCATGCCTGTCGTGATCTGAAGGTGGAAGATGATTGAATACTAGAGTGCCCAGAAATTTGCACTCACATGAAGTGGTATCAGCCTTGTGATGTCGGGAATGGGATTACAGATGCCATTTGGAGATTGCTGACGGGAGGATGGGCTTAAAGATGCCATCTGCAGGAATGTCGATCGTAAGAGATTCCTTAGCGAGAACTTACATACCTGTTGTTGTGGAAGATTCCGCTTGGGGAAGTCTGATCTTTGTTGAGATTTAGGAACTTGCCTGTACTTTAGCTGAGAGAACATCTTTGCTGAGTTTTAAGAACTTGTCTATAATTCAACTGGGGGGAATCTGTGGAGATTTAGAACCTTATCTGTAATTCAACCGAGGATAATTCAGTTGAGATTTAAGAACCGGTCAGTACTTCGACCGAGGAGAATTACCGAGATTTAGAACCTTATCTGTAATTCAACCGAGACTAATTCAGTTGAGATTTAAGAACTGGTCAGTACTTCGACTGAGGAGAATTGCCGAGATTTAGAACCTTATCTATAATTCAACCGAGACTAATTCAATTGAGATTTAAGAACCGGTCAGTACTTCGACTGAAGGAAACATCTTCATCGAGATTTAGGACTTGTCTGTAATTCAACCGAGGATAATTCTGTTGAGATTTAAGAACTCGTCCATACTTCAACGGAGGAACTTTACCGAGATTTAGAACCTTATCTGTAATTCAACCGAGGATAATTCAGTTGAGATTTAAGAACCGGTCAGTACTTTGACTGAGGGAAACATCTTCATCAAGATCTAGGAACTGTCTGTACTTCAACGGAGAATAATTCTGTTAAGATTTAAGAACTCGTTCACACTTTGATGGAGGAAAATTGTCGAGATTTAGAACCTTATCTGTAATTCAACCGAGACTAATTCAGTTGAGATTTAAGAAGCGGTCAGTACTTCGACTGAGGGAAACATCTTCATCAATATCTAGGAACTGTGTGTACTTAAACGAAGAATAATTCTGCTGAGATTGAAGAACTTGTCCATACTTTGACGGAGGAAAATTGTCGAGATTTAGAACCTTATCTATAATTCAACCAAGACTAATTCAGTTGAGATTTAAGAACCGATCAGTACTTCGACTGAGCTGAGAACTTAACTGCATCTTTCCTGAAAGGTAAAGGTTAGTCGTATGCAATGCATGATATATATCAAGCAATGATGTTCTCAAAATAAATGAGCTTGTGTTGTATGATGCGTATATGCATGTGTCATGATGTATGGAAATGTAATGCTTCTAGCCGGGGAAAATAAATCCCGGATAGCTGCTGGAGAAAAAAGCTGAATTCTTGGTTTCCGCTGGGGATAGAGAATGAAGATGATTGCGAGAATAAACCTGCAGGAGAGGATAACTCCGTTGGGGAATAAACTGATGGGGAGATTACTCTGTGGGGAAGAGATGCTCTGCTGAGGATTCCACCGATAAATTCCACTGGGGATGAATTACCGTTGCTGGTGATACTGAATCCTGTTGGGGATTGAATTCCTGCTTGTGAAAGGGAAGAACTCCACTGGGGATGATCTTTCAGTTGCGACTTCACTAGGGATAACCCTTTTAGACTCTAATGGGGGATAATCCTTTGAGCTATGCTGGGGACAATCTTCCAAAGTCTACTGGGGATGATTCTCCAAGCTCCACTGGGGAAGCTTTTTTAGACTGCGCTGGGGAAAACTTTCAAACTCCACTGGGGATATCTCGTATTCTGCCGGGGGATATTCTTATACTCCGCTGGGGAATATTAAGACCTTTCAGTGCTGATGGTAGATAAACTCTGCGTGGGAAGAATATTACTGATTCATTCATAGTTGTAAATCTCAGCTAGGGAGAATTAACATTACTGTCTTATTCTGCGGGGAGTGAATGCATCTCAACCATATCCTTCAGCTGAATTTACCTTGTACCTGGTGGATAGAGCAACTCTACAGTTTGGACAATTCTTATTTGCCCCTGTTTATGATATTACAAGTAATGGTCTTTTGTTTCGCACATAAATATTTATGAGCAGCAATTAATGTCAAATGCATATATCAAAAGTGAACATTGGACGTTCTTTACAAAACAAAATAGATAAAGGAAAGACAATTTGAAATTTCTCTGAAAATGACTTGTATTGAATTTGAAGTTCGGCCTGTAAATAAGCATTTTTTGTACAAGAGGCTGACGTCCTAGTAAGAGAACGCCACCCAAAAAAAAGAGTTTACATAATTTGTGAAAAACTAAACAAAACAGCTATTTGAATAATCCCACTGGGTTCCAACTCTGCTATTGTCTTTATGTTCTCGAGTATCTCATCACTTTGCTTTTGGTTGAAGGTAGATCAGATTGATTAGTGCCGTCCGATCTTGATAGTCGATACCGAAGTCTGGATGCAAGGTGATCCAATGAGACATAGTGTTACGCTTTGATCCCTAATTTTTGCCTGGACCGCCCTTTCGGGTTTTCAGTCCACCGGGATACCCTTTTTTGCCCAAGCCGCCTTTTCAGGTTTTTGACTTGCCGGGTGTACAAATGTTTTCCTTTTCATCCCTTATTTTTGCCTGAACCCTTTTGGTTCGCCAGGAAGCCCTTATTTTTGCCTAGGCCAGTCGACCTAGCGGGTCTTTGTTTATGCGTAGTATCTTTTTACTATGTCTGCATTGATGTGGTGAGTAACGTCGTCACCATCCATGGTGGTTAGAATCATAGCTCCTCCTGAGAAAATATTCTTAACCACAAATGGCCCTTCGTAAGTAGGGGTCCATTTTCCCCTGGGATCACCTTGAGGTAAGATAATACGCTTGATTACCAGATCCCCAACTTGATACTCTTGTCGTCTAACTTTCTTGTTAAATGCCTTGATCATCCGCTTTTGATACGTTTGACCATGACAAATAGCAGTAAGTCTCTTTTCATCTATTAAGTTCAGCTGATCAAACCAGGTCTGAATCCAGTCATCTTCGCTCAAACCTGCATCCTTCATAATCCGAAGAGAGGGTATCTGAACTTCAATGGGCAAGACTGCCTCCATGCCATAAACCAAGGAATAGGGTGTTGCCCCTGTTGACGTCCGTGCTGAGGCACGGTACCCATGAAGAGCAAAAGGTAACATCTCGTGCCAATCTTTGTATGTTACCGTCATCTTCTGCACAATCTTCTTGATATTTTTATTAGCCGCTTCTACAACCCCATTCATCTTCTGCCGGTAGGGAGAAGAGTTGTGATGATGTACCTTGAACTGCTTGCAGAGCCCAGTGATCATCTTATTATTGAGATTTGTACCATTATCTGTAATGATCCTCTCTAGTACACCGTATCGACAGATCAAGTTATGCCGAATGAACCGTGCCACGACGTTCTTGGTCACTGTAGCAAAGGAAGCTGCTTCAACCCACTTTGTAAAGTAATCAATAACTACCAGGATGAAACGATGCCCGTTTGATGCCGTAGGTCTGATCTCACCGATCATGTCAATGCCCCACATTGCAAAAGGCTAAGGAGCCGTCAAGACGTTCAGAGGTATGTGCACCTTATCAGCATAGACTTGGCACTTGTGACAGGTCCGAGAATGCTGATAACAGTCGCCTTCCATTGTGGACCAATAATATCCTGCCCGAAGGATTTTCTTTACCATGGTATGTCCACTGGAATGGGTCCTGAAAGTACCTTCATGTAACTCTGCCATGATCCTTTCTGCTTCGTTCTTATCCACTCAACGCAGTAAGGTCGAATCATGGTTACACTTGTAAAGGATGTCATTGCTGATGAAGAACTTCGCAGCGAATCTCCTCAGAAACTTCTTATCATTAACAGATGCACCCTCAGGGTATTCCTGAGCCTCAAGGTATCTCTTCACCTCATGAAACTAGGGTTTATCTGCTACCTCTTCAGTCTCAATATCACATCAATGTGCAGGTTCGTCCAATCTTTCTATGATAATCCGGGGAGCTTCGTTGTCCCAATTGACTTTGAACATAGAAGACATCATAGCCAGCGCGTCCGCCAACTGATTCTCCTCTCTAGCGAAGTGTTCAAAGGTTATCTCCTCGAAGTGCGGAAGCAATGTCAATACATACTCCTTGTAAGGAATAAGATTTGGGTGTTTCTTATCCCACTCGCCTTTGATCTGACTGATCACGAGAGCGGAATCTCCGAACACACTCAAGAACTTAATCCTTAGGTCAATTGCTACTCGAAGACCCATGATGCATGCTTCATACTCCGCCATATTGTTGGTGCAATTAGAACAGAGTTGGGAGGTGAATGGAGTATGAGAGCCCTTAGGGGTTATGATCATGGCGCCAACGCCATTTCCCAAAGCGTTCGAAGCTCTATCAAAGTACATAGACCATCGGGATCCTTCCTCAGGTCTTTCATCCGGTCCAGGTTCTTCGCAGTCGGTTACTAACATGATGTTCTCATCCGGGAACTCGAAGTTCATAGATTGGTAATCGTCCACTGCCTGATGTGCCAACTGATCTGCCAACACACTTCCCTTGATTGCCTTTTGGGTTGTATACTGGATGTCATACTCAGTCAAGATCATCTTCCATCTTGCTATTCTTCCGGATAAGGCAGGCTTCTCGAAGATATACTTGATTGGATCCATCTTTGATATTAACAGAGTAATGTGAGTCAGCATATACTGTCTCAGCCGGCGAGCAGCCCATGCCAAAGCGTAACAAGTTTTCTAGAGCAACGAGTATCGGGTCTCGCAGTCGGTAAACTTTTTGCTAAGGTAATAAATAACATTCTCTTTTAGGCCAGACTCGTCATGCTGACCCAGTACACACCCCATTGAGTTGTCGAGTGTTGTCAAGTATAAGATCAGAGGTCTCCCTTTAACTGGAGGCATCAGAATAGGTGGCTCTTGGAGATACTCCTTGATTCTTTCGAAAGCGGCCTGACATTTATCGTTCCATCTTACCACTTGATCTTTCTTCAGTAACTTGAAGATTGGCTCACAAGTAGCAGTCAGGTGCGAGATGAATCAGGCAATGTAGTTCAGACGTCCTAGAAAGCCTCTGACTTCTTTTTCTATTCGAGGAGCTGGCATTTCCTGTATAGCCTTCACCTTTGCAGGATCCACTTGAATACCTTTATCACTTACGATGAAACCCAGCAGCTTACCAGATCTCACCCCGAAGGTGCACTTGTTCGGGTTTAACCTCAGCTTGTACAACTTTAACCTGTCAAATAGCTTCTGAAGGTGGTCAATATGTTCTTCCTCAGTCTGGGATCTTGCAATCATGTCATTGACGTATACCTCAATCTCATGATGGATCATGTCATGGAACAAGGCGACCATGGCGCGCTGATATGTTGCCCCAACATTCTTCAATCCAAAAGGCATGACCTTGTAGCAAAAGGTACCCCATTGAGTAACAAAGGTCGTCTTCTCCATGTCTTCAGGAGCCATCTTAATCTGATTATAACCGGAGAAACCGTCCATGAAGGATAAGACCTTATGCTGCACGGTGTTGTCAACCAGAACGTCGATATGAGGTAGAGGGAAGTCATCTTTGGGGCTTTCCCTGTTCAGATCCCTATAGTAAACACACATCCGAACCTTACCATCCTTCTTTGGCACAGGAACGACGTTGGCCACCCACTGTGGGTAAGAAGTAACTGCTAGAAAACCGGAGTCAAATTGTTTCATAACTTCAGCCTTGATTTTCTCGGACATCTCTGGGCGCATTCGGCGAACCTTCTGTTTCACCGAAGGACATCCTTCCTTGGTAGGCAATCGGTGAACCACGATATCGGTATCCAACCCAGGTATATCTTCGTAAGACCATGAAAAGATATCAACATAGTCACGCAACATCTGAATCAACCGTTGCTTAACACTAGGCTCCAGATTTGCACCGATCTTGACCTCTTTCTTGTCTACCTCCATACCCATATTTACCGATTCCCCTGGCTCTTCATGTGGCTGTATGACCCTCTCTTCCTGAAGTAGTAGTCTAGCAAGTTCACCAGGCACTTCACAATCATCTCCACCTTCGTCTTCGGCTAAGTTGATCGGACTTTCGAAGTCATAATTGGCAGTAGCAGGGTCGTTACTAGTGAGATCCAGAGTGGATGTAGACCTGTATATGTGAGCGTGTGTAAAATAGCTGTTTTGCAATATGTAATAAGAAAAACAAGGAGCGCAAAATTTGAAATGCAAAAAACGTCCAATGCTTTTATTAATGATATATGTAGATGACACACATAAAGCCCTCACAAACAAATCCACGGTGCCCCGGGTAAGACACCGGGCCGTAAAGTTTAAAAATTGTCTGTTACAAATTCAAAACAAAAAGTCTCATTACTGGGTAACAAAAGGAATTGGGATGAAGTCCTTCGCTGTCCAATTGCTTAGTCCACCATCAGTAGTAGGATAGATCCAACTGTCAAACTCAGATTCTTCAATGTCGTCTTCAATGGCATTCACTCCTGAATTGCTGATAAACAGGGGAGCTCTTCCGATCCGTGCACTCCGTACAACCTTTTGAGCTTCTGCAGTGAAAACCAAACCAAACTTGTTAGTCTTATGTGCAAGATCAGGGAGTTGGCCCCAATTTGCACACCCACCTTTCTCAACCACAACCCGGGCATCCTTAAAGGAATCCATCTTCATAGGAGGATCTTCATTGACAATTTCAGATGATGCCAGTGTGTGGGGAACCTCTTCAAAATGTTGAAACATGGTCTCAATGAACTCCCCATCCATCTCTATATATCGGAAAGAGTTGAGGTGGCTCACCATGTACTCTTTCTCCCCTCGTACCGTAACAAATTTTCCTTTGACTGGGTATTTCAGCATCTGGTGGAGCGTAGAAGTCACTGCCCCAACTTTGTGGATCCGTGGGCGACCCAGCAAACAAGAATAGGATGGCCGAATGTCCATCACATAAAAAGTGGACGCAAAGGTCTGAGAACCAACCTTCACTGGAATATCAACTTCTCCATGTACCATTCTCTTTGACCCATTAAAGGCCCTGACAACAATGTTACTTGGCTTCAACTCTAAACCTTCACAGTCCAACCGGTCTAGAGCTTTCTTAGGTAAAACATTCAATAAGGAACCAGTATCCACCAATACATGGGCTAGAGTAGTGCCCCTGCATTCAATGGAGACATGCAGAGCATCATTGTGATTCCTCCCTTTAGCAGGAAAGTCAGCGTCAGAGAAACCCAACCCATTATCAGCAGTCAGACTAGCCACTTAATCTTTAAATTAATCAGCTGACGTCTTCTGCGGCATATCCGCAGTCTTTAGGAAAGCAATCAGAGCCTTGGCATGGGCTTCTGAGCATAGCAACAGAGACAACATAGAGATTTTGGATGGGGTTTGCCCCAGCTGCTCGACTACATTGTAGTCGCTCTTTTTGATAATCTTCAAAATTTCCTCCATCTCTTGTCTAGAGGCTTCCACAGTAATTGTCTTCGGTGCCTCCGTCCGGGAAGGCTCGTTAATGGTCCCTTTGCCCCGAGTGTCAGATGACTCGGCAACAAGGGTAAGAATGGGAATTTGAATAGGAATAATATCAGGTACACTGGCAGGTGTAATGACAACAGGCGCCCGAACAACTGGCGGAGAGATCTCAGGGGAGAAAAGTCTTCTGCTGCAGGTGACTTTGGTAGGTCCAGCAATATTGCTGATGTCAGTATCAGCCTCTTCAACATTCAAATCTCGCTTAACTCCATGATAATAAACGTCAGCCTCGTAGTTCCATGGGATAGCTTTATCTGATCTATAGGGGATAGGCCCAGGAACAGTGATGATCAAAGGAGCGATTCTTGGAACAGATGTAATTCTAACCGACTTTCTCGAGGAAGCCTTGGAAGAATTATCGAAAATGGTGATTATAGCAACTTCTTCAGTAGGAACCAAAGGAACAAAAGTTTTCTCAAACAAAATTTCTTTATTATCCATCAGGCATTGGACACCTGACTTCAAAAGATGGCAGCCGGTAGGTAGGACAGAACACATACGTCAATCTTCGTCACAACCCGGAAATAAACCGGCTAACAAAAGGTTCTTCTTTACAGTCATTAAGGGAGTAACAATGTCTTTCACAGAAACCACAAAAAAGTCTTCATCTATAGCATTCACTCCATGCTTAGGCATAGGAGCAGTCACAACATTAGGTCTTTCTGGTGCTTCAAATTCAATCTCTTTCGCATCAATCAAGTCGTGTACCTTGTTCTTCAAGACCTAGCAGTTATCTGTATCATGCCCCGGGCTATCAGAGTGAAAAGCACAACGGGCATTCAGATCGTACATAGGTGATACAGTGTTGGGGGTCTTCGGGGCCTCCTTCAGAATCACTAAGTTGGTTTTAAAGAACTGTGGAAGAATTTGGGATAAAGTCATGTTGAGTTGAGTGAATTGTCTTCGCGGTCTCTCGGCCCTTGGCTGATTGTTGCACTGAGGAGCGCCAACAGGTCTTGATATAACCACCGCATTAACAGCTTGGCGGCGTTCAGGTCTATTACGGCTTTTTGTGCTGTAAACAACACTTGACTCCTTCTTAAAGGGCTTCTTCTTGGTGCTTGACGAAGCACCCTTCTGTGTTTTACCAGATTTGATACCATCCTCAATTCTTTCCCCGGTCATGATCAGCTCTGTAAACCCGGACGATGAACTTCCAATCAGATGGTTGAAATACGGACCAGACAGGGTCCCCAGAAACATATCCACTAGTTCCCTGTCAGCCAAGGGAGGTTGAACTCTGCCAGCAAGGTCCCTCCACTTCCGGGCATAATCTTTGAATCCTTCGCCCGCACTCATAGACATACCCTAGAGTTGGGTACGCGTGGGAGTGAGGTCGGCATTATATTGGTACTGCTTGTAGAAAGCAGCGGCCAAATCTTCCCAATTACGGATACTAGCTCCTTCTAGCTGGTAAAACCATTCAAGCTGAGTCCCTGATAGACTGTCTTGAAAGAAGTGGATCTAGAGGTTCTTGTCAGCGGTGTATGGCTGAATTTTCCTAACATACGAACGGAGGTGCAACTTCGGACAAGAAACTCCGTCGTATTTAGCAAAGGTTGGTGCTTTGAATTTATGGGGAATCACCACCCCAGACGACAAACCTAGATCACCAAAGTCCAACCCAGGGACCTTCTGAATTTCCATGGCACTTAACCGGTCTTCAAGCTGTTTATATCTATCCTCGGCAGGAGGATACTGGTCTTCGTCAAAGTCAGTCTCATGATCAGATACCACAGGGATAGGAACCCCCCTTTCTTCTTGGTTTTCTCCCCCTCCAGATGAGTGGGATAGATTGACTTCATCTCGCAGCCTGTTTCCAAACCTATGACCCATGTTCAGGAGGACCTTCTTCTTCTTCTTCTTCTTCTTCTTCTTCTTCTTCTTCTTATCTTTCAAAATAAGGGTCTTCAGATCTTGCTGACCCTTGGCTAAACTCATGAACAATTCTTGGAACTGGGCGTTTTGAGCTTGTAGAGCCTTGATAGCTTGATCAGTTGATGTTTCGGAAGACATGATATTGAAATAAACAGCGAAGAAGATGAGAAAACCTGTAAGGGTACCTGTTATGAGGTGCATGGAATGAAATGCATATGATATGATTTCAAAGACCTTTAGGGATTCAAATTCATAAACAAAAAATGAAGCACACTTTTATTAGATAAACTTTGAATTCAATTGTTCAACGAATGCCCTTAAGGCGTTACAAGAAAGAAAAAACTGAAAGGTAAATCAAAACTAGAAATAAATCAAAAGACAATCAGCGCTCCCATGGTCGTTTGCCTTTGGTGCTGACATAGTCATTGAGGATCCGCTCGTTCTCCAGTTGCCTTGTCAACTTCTGAATCTTCTGCTCTTACTCGTGATACTTTTCTCTATAAGTATCCCGCTCTTCCCTCAGCTGTATCCAGGACCTCTTCAATGCCCCAATGTCAGTAGGCATGTATGGATGGAGGATGGTAGGTGGAACCCCTTCTTCATCAGCAACCTCAACAATCACAGGCAAGACGGCTCCGTACGGCATTCCTAGCTTTTGGGCACGGATACGAACCCACCAAAGATATGGTTCCATAGGAAGAGAAGTCTTCACACCCAGCTCGTGTGGATCAGACCTGCGTACTCTATCCTAAGCTCGTATGAACCTACGGCGTTGCTCGTCACTATCCCCTTGGAAATCAAAGACAATACTTGGCATTAGTAACTCATGAGGTCCATCCCTTCTGGCTCGCCCAAACTGACGTAAGGCCAAACACGGATTATAGGTGATCCCTCCATGGGTTCCTATCAGGGGAACATTGGGGTATTCCCCACAACGGTCAATAATAGCCACATCTTCCATATCCTTGATAGTCCAAATGATGTCATTATGAGAGAGAGACATAACCCTGTAGGCCTGACCCATGCCTTCCTTGTTCTTCAAAACTGATTTGGGGAGGTGATAAATAAGCCACCTCGCCAGCAATGGTTCACAAATCATAAGGGTTCCCCGTTTCCGAGCGGTACGGGCATAAAGAGAGTGTAAAATGTCACCCAAGAGAGTAGGTACCAGATTACGGGAAATGAAGATCTTCACCGCATTCACGTCAACAAAAGCATCTGAGTTTGGAAACAGAACCAGACCATAAATAAGAAAAGCAAGGATGTCCTTGAACGCCCGAAAGTCTAAATTGTCCCAGAACTGATTAGCCTTACCAACCAAAAACTTAGTCAAGAAGCCTTTTGTACCACTTCTAGTCTCCTAATTAGACATTACCTCAGCCTTTGTCAGATGGAGGGCTGAAGCAATCTCTTCCGGCATAAGGACTTTCTCCCAACCTGTGAACGAGGTCTGCTCCAGAATAGAGATACCAAGCAGATCAGAGAACTCTTCCAAGGTAGGGACCAACTGGTAGTCCGGAAAAGTAAAGCAATGGTATAGTGGATCAAAGAACTGGACTAAGACACTCATCATCTGTTCATCCATCTTGGAGGTGACCAAGCCAAGAAGATGCCCATGTCTTTTGATAAAGGAAGAAGTATCTGGCATCTTTGCAACCAATTCCTTAAGCTGAGTGGGAATCTGGACAAAGTTGATCCGAATAGTGTTTCTATGCATGGGTGCCATGACCTACAAAATAGAACAAAGATGAATCCCCTTTGTCTTTGAAATAGATTAGTCTAATGAAATATGCATGCAATGTCATGATGCATGATGTTATGATAGAAAACACACCACAAGTATCCACAAATAGCAAACATGTCAAAGGCAAACAAGTCACACAGATAGCCCTTAGATTTCAGGCTAGCAAAGAGCTTAGGTACTACCCTCTTTATGTTAAGTTGGTTTAAACCTGTCCTAAATAAGTAACTGGGTTCTAGAGGATCTCAATATCACTGACCACCCTCGATCGGTCATAATTCCAGTTTAGCAACCTTTTCTTGCGGCCAGAATCATCGCGAGAGTTTAGTCGCAATGAGTGTAGCATACTGCTACTGTTCTATGGCCAAGTTGGTCAATTAAAGGTGCTAAGGTCAGTTGGTGCTTAATGACCCCTTAGCAGACCCATATTCTCCTCGTTGCGCCACAAGGGATATCGGTACATACTAAAGTGCCACACCAACGTAGCTACTGCTTCAACCGTATCAGTCTACGCCGTACAGTTTCTTCACAGTTTATTGCTACTTACCTAAAGGGTATCCCCCAGATCCGGGTTAGGATCTATAGTAACTCCGATACAATCCAACAAATATAAAGCATACAAGTCAAGAAATTGAAAACATTATGAACTATTCCTAAGGTACACCCCACTTATAATAGATTCCCCAGCAGAGTCGCCAGTTCTGTGATACAGTGGGAAGAACTGACTGTTTTTTGGAATGTTGGTTTGCATTTTGCATTTGTTTTCGCAAAATGTCGCGGTAAGCAAGAGTTGCCACTGTCTTTTATTTTATCCAACAAGGAAAGAAAAAAAGCACAGAAAAATTCCTTTTTCGAGATTATTTCTCGGGTTCGGGGGGTAGATTATAGAAAGGGAAGGTGTTAGCACCCTTTCTATCCGTGGTTATCCACGGGCTCTTAGGTACTTGCTCATATTGTTTTCAAAATGGTTTTCTTTGTGCTTGTGGGTTTGAAAAAAAGTTTTTGTTTTGAAACTTCGATTTAACTCTTGCTTCTGTCCTCAAGCGTGTAATGAAGTGTTTTGAAAACTTTGTTCGAAAAGTGTAAGTGTGAAAAGTTTTTGTTTTTAAAAGAGAAAGTATCTAAGAACCATCTACCTACTCGAAAAAGGAATCGTTCTATGCTATTTTCCCTTAGACAATGCTATCCCACTATTGATGAGTAGGTAGCATTGTCATTGGAATTTGAGGGTCAATTCGAATTAGGGACTTACGGTCACCAAAGCAATGTTAGGATGCCTTAGCGGTAACCCTAATGTCTTATCATTTGTTTTGAGGCAACAATATCCGAGGAAACCGTTTCGAGGCGACTATGATCTTTTAGACAAGAGGGCGACCTCTAAAGTGACCTATACTCAATGATCGTGTACGAAGGCAACCAAGTGGGGTGTACCCTAAGAGTGCGCATGTGCGAGTGTGTCGTTTTCAGTTATTTTTGTCTTTGTACATGTTAAGGGTGATCTAAGTTGATTTTAGGTTAAAACATTCAGTCTTGTCATGCCATCCTATTATCAAACATCTAACAGTTATAATTTGCGGAAATAAAATGCGGAATTTAAATTACAAGGCGTCGGGTATTTACTTCGCCAAAGACAAACCCTTTAAAAGCAAATAAAGCGATAAAAATAAATAAAAGTCCTATTTACTATTACAATCCGAAGGCAAGTACATTATTGGATAAAAAGAAATAACGCGTGTGGGAAATTAAATCGAGCGCAAATTTTAGGGTTTTGACCCTTTTGGTTAAAGAAAAATCTTTTTGTTGTTTTTTATTTTAAGAAAGAAATTAACCTAAATTAATTACTAAATTAAATTAAATTAATTAAATGAAAATAAATTATTTTTTGGGATTTTTGATTATTTTAAGAAAGAAAAATGAAATTAATTAAATTAATGGTTAATACCTAATTAAGTCTAATTAATTAATTATTTACAAAATAAGTCAAAATTATTCTAGAATTAAAACCTAAATTAATTAATTAGTATTTATTAAAAAAACAAAAGTTTAAAGTTTTATTGAATAAAAAGTATTTTTTGTGATTTTATTTTATAAAAAAAAAGAAATTTGATTGGTTAGAAATTAAATAAAACAATTAAACAAATAAGAAATAAATAAACAAAATAAATGAGAGAAAAGGGGAGTATGGGCCTGAATTGGGAGTATGAACAGCAATTGAAAGGCCCAAAAGCGCTGGCCTTTGTTGACTCCTGGTGATCTGGTGTCTATGCATTGACTTGGCTCCATGTAGACCCCCAGCGTTTGACCATCAGATTTGGCCTTTGGCCATCTGGCAATTGGAGGATTGATGGACCATGGTGGACTACACGCTTGAGTATTCATGTGATCATCTGAAAAATAAAATTATTAAGGAAAGTGGGGGACCTGGGATTCGAACCCAGGTCCTGATGGATGTTTGCACGCTTGCCTTGCCAACGCACCATGTTGTTCTATTTGTTATATAAATACAAAACAATAATAATAAAACAAAACAACAATTATTGGTCAGAAAAAAAAACGCGGGCGTGGTTTTAATGGGCCAATGATGGGGCGCCACGCATCGTCTTCAACCTCATGTCCATGGCTAAAACAATTCAGACCTATACCAACAGACAGAAGTCCGTAGCTATAAGCCAGTCCATCTCCAAAATTTGCTACGAGCCACAAAAATGCATTTCAAGGGCATGGTTATGCTCGTCTCAACCTCCCGGTCCTAACCATACCCTTCTTGATGGCCAATTATTCCTGAAAAGAAAACGCCCAAAAAATCTCCAAGAACCCTAGCTATGGTGTTTTGCATTACAGGTCAGATAAACAAAATTGAATGATGCACATAGCTTGGAAATGTTGTGAGGATTACAAATATGCAATTACTTTGGTCAAATGATGTCAGAATAACGAATTACGATTTCAAGAACAAGGGTGTTTATCGTGACACTTACAACGCGCTATGGGGTCTGAACAAGCTTGCTTTTGATCCAAGTAGATTGAGTGAACACCCAGGAAGCGATTGGGACAAGTCTTGGCTTCTGAAAATGCCTCTAGCTATGAATTTGATTCCAAGCTTTTTAGTGAATTTTTCCAACTTTGTTCTGCCTCTTTCTGCAATTTCCAACCCTTATTACGATTGCTTTGGCTTGCTTATGTAGTGTGTAGTGTATTAGGGTAAGAATTATGAATCAAATCCTCTCATATCAATGCATACATATTTGATTTGATCTCCTCTTTAAAACCTTCCAAATTTGCCAAATTTCAATCTTTTTGCCCATGATTTGGTGTGATTCGAATTTGATGATGTTAAAGATTGCAATCAAAGTCTGAAATATCTAAAAGATCTTATGTTATCAAAGCATGGGATTTTATATGATTTTATTTGATTAAAAATGAATAAATTCAATAAAAAATCAAATTAAATAATAAAAATAAAATATGGGCCCATGGCTGAAGCTATAACACGTGTGCAATGATGCAAGCTCAAATCAAGTGGAAAAGAATGGGCCCATTTGACAAAATTTGAAGTTTTGGGGATAGTTGACTTTTGGCAATTTTGCAAAAATGTCCAACTTCAACAATGCATAACTTCTTCAATTTTGAACTTTTGGAAGTGTTCTTGGACTTTTAGAAAGCTTGAGATGTCATCTAACCAACCCTTTTGGTCTCATCTCATTTTGATATTCCATGCTCAAGTTATCAGCTTTGGCAAAAAAGATGTTTTTGTTGACTTTCAAAAATGACCTATAATGTCCAAATTTATAACTTCTTGTGAGTGCATTTTTTGATCTTGGGGTATTAATATGGATTGTAGGAAAATGCATCCTCTTAAAAATGAGATTTGGATGGGTCATTTCTCATAAAGTATGAGAAAGTTATGCTTGGTAAAAGTTGAGTTGACTTTTCCTGCAAAACCCTAATTTAGCAACTTTTGAGTCTTGATGAATTTTGAGCAATCCTTGATGAATCATGATCAAAACTTGATCAAATGATGAAATATCCTTCAAAATGAGAATGTTGGCAAAAAATATTGAAGTTTGATTGTGTTTGGGTCACCGTTGACTTTTTCCCTAGCACAGTCGATTTTTGGACCCTTTAAGCAATTGACTGAGCAAACTTCCTCTGCAAGGCTTGAAACTTGACATGGATGACCTTGAGAACATATTAGGACATTTGGGAGCAATTGAGGTCATTTGGATTCAAGGATCTTGATGCAACACAAAACCCTAATTTGGGGTTGACTGCCTTAGGAGATAGCTTGTCTGACCAACTCTTGAGCAAGCTTGAGCCACTTGGAGATTTTTCTTGCAATGTTTTGAGGAATATGAGAGGGAAAATTTTGGGGTACAACACCCTGCTTGGCTCTGAGACAATTTGGGTATGCCCGAAGGGATGGCCCACATGACATACTGATTCCAGACTTGGTTTTTGACTTCGACAATGACGATTAAGGACTCCGACAAAGGTTTATCCTAGCTTGGAGAATGCCCAACAAGGTGGATAGTAAGACCTTGGGACACAAGAATTCCACCCCCCTTGAGCCTTACCTCAAGTGGGTACGAACCCGCACCCAAAGTCTTATGATGTCTTACCGCTACATTCTCCCCGTGATCAAAGAGCCTGTTATGGAAGGAGAGGTTCCATACACCCTCCTACATCCTAACATGCCAACATCACTTGAATATTTACAAAGGAATTGGATATAGATCAAGGGGGAACATGATACTTTCGAAGCCCAATTCTACGCTAGTGAGAAGAATGTTTTGGAACTTACTCGTCAACTTCACGAAGAGCAGACTCTCAACACCTACATTGCACCAAAGAGGATGCACAACGTCTTTTTACCTTAGAATTTTGTATTATTTGGCCCATGGGGCATTGATGTACTAAAAAATTCTATCTTATTAATATCACGTGTGTTCCTTTTTTGTTTAAAACAAATTTGAATTTCTGAATCCTTGAATGCATTACATGAATACATATCATTCATCATATGCATTACATGAAACAATCAACCCAGAACCAACCAAACAAGGGTGGAAAGGCCTGCACGGCAATTCACCCGGATCAACATGACTCCTACTCAGGTTTTACCCCATCTCTTGAAGTTAAACCTTGTAAGCTTGAAAGAGGTCCCGAAGAATCCGAATACATCTTCTCCGTTCTACCATGTGAATGCCAAGTGTGCTTATCATTCAGACAGCCTGGGGCACGACACCAACAGTTGTTGGGCCCTCTAGAATAAAATTACGGATTTGATAGACGCTAAAGAAGTTGAATTCGACGCCCCTGAAAAGTCAAATGTGATCTCTGCTCCAATGCCAAAGCATGGCCACAATGCCCATGCTGTTGAAGAGGATCTTTTTGTTGCTACTATTGATGATTTGATGACTCTGCTACCGATAATCAAGTTGAATTTGCTAAAGGCTGGGATTTTCCCAGGTTATGAAGAAGATTGCTGCCTTTGTTCATCCTTACCAACCGACTGTCCATTGTTGAAGTTAGGCATCCAACGCCTAATGGATAACCAAGAAATCCTTTTTGAAAAGACTCCTGTTACACCGACTCCTGTCAATGATGTTTCGATAATTACCATATCCGCCAATCTTTCCAAGGTATCCAAAAGACCTGTTAAGATTACATCCGATCCGAAGATTGCACCTTTGAAGATAACCATACCGGGGCCTGTCCCGTACAAGTCCAATAAATCAATACCATGGAACTATGGTGGAGAGTTCTACTACCACGGTATTAAGCAAATTGAATCAACGGAAGAAAGTTCTGATGAAGAGACTTCCGACATTGGAAACATTGCTGGAACGAGTAAAATCACCCGCAGTGGAAGAATTTTCTCTCCGGAGATTGCCCCTCCAAAGGCAATCTTCGGACCCTCAGCTGCTCCTAAAGTTACCCCTGTGCCGGTAAACATATATGTAAGAACTTCGATTATTGAAGAAATTGCAACTCATGTAGTGGTCCCCTCTGCTGCTGCTGATGATAGAGGGAAAGGGATCCAAGAAGAGCCCGCCAGGACGAGGGCTCAGCCGTTGATCATCCCTGAAACCTCTCAAAAATAAATGGAAGAGATCTTGAAAATAATCAAGAAAAGCGATTATGATGTTGTGGAGCAATTGGGGCAAACCCCCTCAAAGATCTCTATGTTGGCCTTGCTGCTTTGTTCAGAAGCTCATGCTAAAGCTCTGATCAGATTCTTGAAGACGGCCCACGTGCCACAGGAAACCTCCGCAGATCAGTTCCAGGAATGTGTAGCTAGCCTAACAGCTGACAATGGTCTAGGATTCTCCGATGCTGATCTAACAATCAAAGGGAGAAAACATAATGACGCTTTGCATGTCTCGGTGGAATGCAGAGGGACTACTCTAGAACACGTACTGGTAGACACTGGTTCATCGTTGAACGTCCTGCCAAAGAAAGAATTGGATAAGTTGGATTGTGAAGGCCTAACTTTGAAGCCCAGCAACATCATTGTCAGAGCCTTTGATGGTTCTAAAAGGATGGTCCACGGGGAGGTGGACATCCCGATTAAAGTGGGAACTGAAACCTTCAACTCCATATTCTACATGATGGAAATGCATCCTTCCTATTCTTGCTTGTTGGGAAGACCCTGGATTCACCATGCTGGAGCCGTCACTTCTACTCTGCATCAAATGCTCAAGTACCCTGTCCAGGGGAAAATCATAACCGTTCACGGCAAAGAGGAATACATGATAAGCCATCTAAATTCTTTTCGCTATGTGGAATTGGATGGTGAATTCATCAAAACCCCCTTTTAGCATTTTGAAAAGGTAGCTCAGGAGATTGCGGAAACCAAGACAATGTCTTATGTACCCATGATTACCAGACCTCCGCCTCGGATGTCGTCTCTCAAAGATGCAAAGGCTGTGATTGAAGAAGGAAGAAGCACAATCTGGGGGAAACTTCCTGAATTTACTTTCAAATCTGATAAATTCGGCTTGGGTTTCACTTCGGCTAGTCAGAAGGCTGTGCGCCGCTCCCGGGCTGGAGGGCCACCAGTGAAGATCACCCATCATGGAGTCAATGCTTTGGAGGATGGTGAAGAGGATAGCAACTTGGAAGACTGGATTTTCCCTACTATTGACGGAGGATTGTGCAATTGGGAGGCAAAGGACTTTGTTCCTATTACTTTCATAAATCAGTAATTTATCTTTCAAACATTTCTGTTGGTTTGTAATAATTCTTAAACAATTCGTACACTTTTAACCTTGTGCCTTACCCGAGGTACATAGGTCCATTTGTAAGGGTTTGATTTTTCATCTTCATATGCTATTTTAATGAATCATGGATGTTTTCACATATAAAATTTTGTGTTCATTTTCCTTCTTTTTACATTTTATTTGTTTAAAGGTGGCTATCCCTTACACACACCCACACTCACAAATGCAGGTACCCTTCCATTCCGGATTCCATGGGTAACAATTCTGCTATGAACTTCAGTGACTCTGAAGATCTGGTCTACCATGCTGAATACGAAGGTGAGGAAGACTGTGAAGTGCCGAGAGAATTGGCTAGACTGCTACAACAGGAAGAAAGGGTTTTTCTACCTCACGAGGAGTTGTTGGAGACAATCAACTTGGGTACAGAGGAAGACAGAAAAGAAGTTAGAGTGGTGCCAACTTAGAGCCAAGTGTCAAGGAGCGCTTAGTCCAGTTGTTGAATGAATATGTTGAGATCTTCCCCTGGTCATACGAAGACATGCTGGGACTCGATACAGATATTGTGGTACACCGTCTACCCACAAGAGAAGACTGTCCACCAGTCAAACAAAAAGTCCGCCGTATGAGGCCCGACATGTCTGAAAAGATCAAAGCAGAAGTTATGAAGCAGTTTAATGCTGGATTTCTTGCTGTTACTTCCTATCCATAATGGGTTGCTAACATTGTGCCCGTACCTAAGAAGGACGGCAAAGTCAGAATGTGCGTGGATTACAGAGACTTAAACAGGGCCAGCCCTAAAGATGACTTTCCACTACCGCACATTGACATCTTGTTTGACAACACATCTCAACATAAGGTATTTTCTTTCATGGACGGATTTTCAGGTTACAACCAGATCAAAATGGCACCTGAAGACATGGAGAAAACTACTTTTGTTACACAATGGGGTATGTTCTGCTACAAAGTGATGCCATTCAGACTAAAGAATGTCGGGGCAACCTATTAACGCGCCATGGTAGCTTTGTTTCATGATATGATACATCATGAGATAAAGGTCTACGTAGATGACATGATAGCCCATTCCTAAACTGAAGAAGAACACCTCGACCATCTGCAAAAGCTGTTTGTCAGGTTGAAAGAGTACAAGCTCAGACTCAACCCTAACAAGTGCACTTTCAGAGTCAGGTCCGGTAAACTCTTGGGTTTCATTGTCAGAAACAAAGGCATCGAGGTTGATCCTGCCAAAGTCAAAGCTATACAAGAAATGCCTGCCCCTCGCACTGAGAAGGAGGTCAGAGGTTTCTTGGGACGTTTAAACTACATTACAAGGTTCATTTCTCACCTAACATCAACCTGTGAACCAATCTTCAAGCTGTTGAAGAAAGATCAGGTGGTTAAATGGAATGATGACTGTCAAGTTGCTTTCGATAAAATCAAGGAGTATTTGCTAGAACCTCCTATCTTGATGCCACCCGTTGAAGGAAGGCCGCTAATCATGTATCTGACTGTCCTGGAGAATTCAATGGGGTGCGTACTGGGCCAACATGACGAGTCTGGCCGAAAAGAGCATACCATTTATTACCTTAGCAAAAAGTTTACCGAATGTGAGACCCGATACTCACTGATCGAGAAAACTTGCTGCGCTTTGGTATGGGCTGCTCGCTGGCTAAGGCAGTATATGTTGACTCATACCACCTTGCTGGTCTCTAAGATGGATCCAATCAAGTACATCTTTGAAAAGCCTGCTCTATCTGGAAGAATCGCTAGATGGAAGATGATCTTAACAGAATACGATATACAATACACGACCCAAAAAGCTATAAAGGGGAGTGTGCTAGCCGATCATTTGGCCCATCAAGCTGTCGAAGATTACCAATCCATGAGGTTCGACTTCCCCGACGAGGACATTATGACATTGGACAACATTGAAGGCTTCAGACCGTATGACAGACCTGAACAAGGATCCCGATGGACCTTGTACTTTTATGGTGCCTCCAATGCACTTGGCAACGGTATCGGCGCGGTATTTATCTCTCCAGAAGGTTTCCATACACCTTTCACAGCCAGACTCTGCTTCAGCTGTACCAACAACATGGCCGAGTATGAAGCTTGTATCATTGGTCTCAAGGCTGCTATTGACTTGGGAATCAAATCCTTGATTGTGTTTGGGGACTCAGCTTTGGTCATCAGTCAGATCAAAGGAGAGTGGGATACTAAACATCCAAACCTCATCCCTTACAAAGAACATGTCTTGACGTTGCTACCTCATTTCGAGCAGATTACCTTCGAGCACTTCCCGCGAGAAGAAAATTAGCTAGCAGATGCTTTAGCTACAATGTCATCCATGTTTAAACTTAACTGGGATAATGAGGCTCCCCAAATCATCATTGAACGGATGGACGAACCTGCACATTGTCACGAGATTAATACCGAAGAAGTAGTGGACCGACCTTGGTTTCATGAAGTCAAAAGGTATCTCGAGGCTCAGGAATACCCTAAAGGAGCTTCAGTCAATGACAAAAAGTTCTTGAGGAGATTCTCTGCCAAGTTCTTCTTGAGCAATAGTATCCTATACAAGCACAATCATGATTGCATTCTGCTCCGTTGTGTGGACAAGGTTGAAGCTGAACAGATCATGGCCGAACTGAACATTGGTACCTTTGGCACTCACTCTAGCGGACATACGATGGCTAAGAAGATTCTACGGGCAGGCTATTACTGGTCTACCATGGAAACTGACTGCTATCAACATTCCAGGACTTGTCACAAATGTCAAATCTATGCAGACAAGGTACATATACCTCCAATTCCTCTCAATGTTTTAATAGCTCCTTGGCCGTTCGCTATGTGGGGAATCGACATGATTGGAGAGATCAAGCCTACAACATCCAATGGACACCGCTTTATTCTAGTGGCCATTGATTACTTTACTAAGTGGGTCGAAGCAGCTTCCTTCGCATCCGTTATAAAGAATGTTTTTGCCCGCTTCATCAAGAAGAACCTCATTTTCCGGTATGTTATCCCCGAAAGGATCATCACTGACATTGGTACAAACCTGAACAACACTATTATCACCGCCTTGTGCGAACAGTTCCAGATTCAACATCATAATTTATCTCCCTATCAGCCAAAGATGAACGGTGCTGTCGAAGCTGCGAACAAAAATATCAAGAAGATCATACAAAAGATGACAGTCACCTACAAGGACTGGCATGAGATGTTACTGTTTTCTCTTCACGGGTACCGTACCACGGCACGAACATCAACTAAGGCAACACCCTATTCTTTGGTATACAGCATGGAAGCTGTTTTACCTATCGAGGTTCAAATTCCCTCCTTGAGAATCATGAAATATGCTGGTCTAAGTGAAGACGATTGGATTCAAACCCGGCTTGATCAACTTAACTTGATTAACGAAAAGCGACTTACTGCTGTTTGTCATGGTCAGACGTATCAAAAACGGATGATCAAGGCATTCAACAAGAAATTCAGGTGCCAGGTATATCAAGTCGGGGATTTGGTAATCAAGCAGATCATCTTGCCGCAAAGTGATCCCAGGGGAAAATGGACTCCTACCTCCGAAGGACCATTTGTGATCAAAAACATCGTTTCTGGTGGGGCAATGATCTTAACCACCATGGACAGCGACGACCTACCTCACCCTACGAACGCATACATAATCAAAAGATACTACGCATAAATGACCCGACAAGTTGAAAACCCGAAAGGGAGACTTGGGAAAAAAAGGGCATCCCGGTGAATTGAAAACCCGAAAGGGCGGTTCAGGAAAAAATTAGGGATAAATAAAAAAAATCTGTACACCCGGCAAGTTGAAAACCCGAAAGGGCGACTTAGGCAAAAAAGAGTTTCCTGGTGGACTGAAAACCTGAAAGGGCGGTCCAGGCAAAAGTTAGGGAATTAAAGCATATGACTATGTCTCATCGGATCACTTTAAGGACAATCTCTTCACCAAACAATCTCCTGTCTTCTGATCAACTCAATCATCTTCGAACGAAGCAACAAATGGACAAGATATCCAGAGTTACGAAGGCTATAGCAGAATGGGAACCCCATGGATTTTTCACACATAGCCATCTTTCTTTGTATAAAATTTTCTCATTTTTTATGACAACACTCTCTTACTAGAATGTCTGTCTCCTTTGTATAAAATACTTATACAAAGTCAATACAAAGATACTTCAAAGTGCAGAAAACTATTTGCCTTTTCTTCTTTTTTTTACACTTGTGTTTTATTTAAAAACGTCCAATGATTTATTAATGAGCATATGCATTTGAATATAATCACTGTTTACAAATAAACGAAATGGGAAAGAATAATTACTGACAGGTTGAAAGTATAGGAAAACGTCTTTAGGCTATTCCAAGTGAAATCCCCTGCAGTACATCATCTAGATCCCTAGCGGAGCCAAAACCATTGAAACACATGTCCCTAACGGAGTTACAATTTCAAATCCTTAATTCCCACCAGAGTTAAACTTCAAACTCCCAATCCCCAGCAGAGTAAAAACTTTAAACTATAGACCCTCAGCGGAGATGAAGCCTTCTTCCCCAGTCAAGTCAAAGTTTCCAACTACCAATCCACAGCGGGAACCATTAAGTTTTCCCCAGATTCCCCCGCAAGTTGTCTTAAAGTCTGAAAATCAACTAGATAACAATTAACTTTTGCCTTATCCCCAAAGTAGGATAATTCCCCAGTAGATTGGTATACAACCCAAACTCCTGATCTCCCCAGTAGTATAGCCACTCCCCCAGAGTTTTCACTTACTCTCCACCAGGAAGCCTTCTTCCCCACAGAGTTTTTACTCCCCAGCAGAATGAAGATTCTCACTCTTAACTCCCCAGCTTGAAGTCCCCAAGGATTCAAATTCCCCTAGCAGATTGAAGATTCTCATTCTTGATTCCCCAGTAAAGTTTCCAGAGTCTTCATTACTCCCTAACAAGAATTTGTCAGAATTTTAATCCCCTGTAGATCGAAGATTCTCATTCACCACTCCTCAACAGATTGAAGATTCTCATTCTTAATTCCCCGCAGAAGCCATCAGAGTCTTCCTTATTCTCCAGCAGATCAAGGTTTTCCTTTGTTTGATTCCCCAGTGAGATCGCCAGAGTTTTCCCTATTCCCCAGCCGAGTAAGGATTCCCATTATTTAACCCCCAGTAGAAGTCTTCAAAGTTCTCTGGATTCCCCAAGCAGGTTTCTCAAGCAACAATTGGCTTTTATTTTCGCAACAGAATGATTATCATATTCCAACTCCAAAGACTTGAAGGATCCCTATATCCCCAGGAAAGTCATGAAGGATTCTCACATCCCCACAGAAGTTGTCAAGGATTTTTAATCTCCAGCAGCGGTAAAGGATTTATTTTCCCCAGCAGTATTCAAAGATTTCATTATCCCTAACTATTAAGGATTTATTTTCCTCAGCAATACAACGAATCAGCTTACATGCGCATACATTACATTCATATATCATAAACATTGATAAAACACATTTTATTGCATCGTTCATTTCATGTAACATAACTTTGTGATTCAGCTAACATTTTACCCTTTTCAGGATAAGATTAACAACTATCTTTAACAAATATTCAAAGATTTCAGATACAGTACGGATACACTCTAGACATGAAAGTCATTCTGTTACTCATTCAGATCTCTTATTCAGATGTAGTAAAGATATACTCCAGACACGAAAGTCATTCTATTACCCATTTAGAATTTCAATTCAAGATACAATTCAGATACGCTCCAGACACGGATGCCATTCAGACTTCAACAATCAGATACAGATTAAATACGCTCCAGACACGGAAGCCATTCTATTTCTCATTCAAATTCAACTATGAATTTCATGTTCAGATATACTCCAGACACAGAAGTCATTCTGTCACTTATTCAGATCCCAGTTACGGTTCAGATACACTCCAGACAGCGAAGTCATTCTGCTACTCATATAGATCTCAACTTCAGATACAGTCCAAATAAGCTCCATACGCGGTTGCCATTCTGTCACTTATTCTGACTTTTTTCCCAGCCTAGAGATGCTCTAGACACGGATGCCATTCTGTCGCTTATTCAGATTCCAGATTCAGATACAATACAAATACACTCCAGACACAGAAGTCATTCTGTTATTTATTCAGATTCAAGTACAGTTACAGCTCAGATACGCTCCAGACACGGACGCCATTCCATTGCTCATACAGACTCATTCTCCAGATACAGTTCAAATGCATTCCAGACGCGGATACCATTCTGATACTCATTCTTTTGACTTACAACATGCAGTTCAACAAACATTCTTGATGGCATCTACAAGCCCATCTATGACAAGATTCTGTCACCCTTCCAAATGGCATCTTTAAGCCCATTCCCTCAACTACATTTTGACGAGTGCAAATTTACGGGCACTCTAGTGTCCAATCATCTTTTACCTTCGAGTCACGAATGGCTAACTCGCCAATCTAACTCTTCAGGTTCAATAAGATTGAACAGGGGAAGCTGTTGTACCCAAAAATTTTCCCTCTCATTTTATCAATATTTCCCCTTACAAGACTCTTTGGACTCTAGACAGGATTAAGGTTTGCTCAGCTCAAGACATCTCCTTGCACCGATGACCTGAAATTAGGGTTTGAGTTTGCACAGGGATTTTTGGACTTCCAATGCCTCATGTGACTTTCATACTTCATGTTGAACCTCTAAGATTGCCCATACCAAGTTTCAAGCCTTGAATCAAATTTTTGACCAGTCAATTGGACAGTTGACCTAAAAATCAGTTGTATTGGGGAAAAAGTCAACTATGGCCAATGTACAATCAAACCTCATAATTTTTTATCCACATCAACATTATAGACTCATATGAACCATTTGATCAAGTTTGGACCACAACTCCTCAAGAAATTTGATCAGATCATCAAAAGGGCAAAATGGTCATTTTTAGGGTTTTGACTGTAGAAGGGCAATTTCTAATTTTTCAACTAGCCAATGGCAAATTGGGTTCAAGCATGATTTCAAGGAATCAATGGAATCATCTTGACCTAATCACAAGGTTCAAAAGATCTCAAATGCATTGGATTGACAAGTGAATTTTCCAGTCAACTGATCAAAAATCAACTGTACACTGAAAAGTCAAACTTTGACTTTTTGGTCAAAATCAAGTGCCAAGGGTCATTTTTCATCAAGATGTGTCAAAACATGAAACTTGTTCACCAAGAAACCTAATTTTGAAAATTAGGGTTTAAGTTTGAAAAATTTCATAACTTAGAAATTTTCTAAGTTATGAAAATTTCTTATTTTTTCTAAAAGTTTCCCAACTTTTTCACCATGATTAAATTGGATTAAAAGAAAACTTCCAACATGAAAGTTGTAGTCCTGCACAAAATCTACAACTTTGATTCACAAAGTTTTCCCAAAAGATGCTTGGATCTCAAGTTATGATTTTGTGAATAAGGGTCCAAAAACTTTTTAACTTAGTGAAATTTTACCCTAGTTTAGGCAGATTTTTGACCTAACTTCAAGGAAACTTTTCACATAGTTCCAAGTGTAATCTCAAAATGAATTTCAAAGACGGATTGTAGAGCATGTTACAAGATTTCCAAAATCTCCAAGAACTCCCCAAGATCAGTTGTTGTTAGGGAGATTCGAAGGAATGAAAATGGCCATTTCTCACTTTTGTCCATGACATTTTTCACATTGGCACAAGTGGCAAATCAGTTTGGATCATGCTTGTACTTGTTTTACAGGACTTAATCCTTTCTACACTCCTTAATTAAATGCAAATACATTGGACAAAGGAATTGTTCTGAGTTATGGAGCATTACACAAAGATTTAATCCAAAAATGGCAAAAAGTTAACATTGCTACTTTGATAAAGTTAGCTTTTACAAACTTTGTCTATCTTGTGCCATGGACCAAAGCTTTTGCTGCAAACCAAATCCACAAATATCAGGAAAAGTATACCAACTATGTGCAGACCCTGAGCTAGCTTGTACAAGCCTTTTCCTTTGTCAACTCGATTTTGCTTAAAAAGCAAGAAAGCTTGCAAAAGGAACATAACTTGTGCATCTGTTAAAACCAAGCTTGGTGACCATTTGAAACAAGTTCAGCATATTATACCAAGCCTAAAACACGAGCTCATAACATCTCAAACACCCAAATACACCAAAAACTCCATTTCTGCCCAAAACAGGGCAAGCTCTACAGAACCACTTCCAAAAAAAATTTGCCTCGTGCGTTTTGCTTGAAACCACTTCAAACACATTCAATACAACACATCTAAGCTGTCCAGACCCTTACTTTGCAACTGTAACCTCGTTTGCACACTTCACCATTTTCATTTTGAATCTTTGCAGGTTGAGTTCTACAAGGAGTTTCAGACCATTTCAAAGCAAGTTAAGCATTGGGAAAGGTCAAGGGAACATCAAGCAAGCTCAAAAGTCCTTCAGACCTCAGTCAAAATTGCTACATTGCCATATTCGAACTTGACTGAACAAGGTAATTTCCAACTTTCTATATCCTTATTTAGACATCCTTAGGCTTAGGTTTGTGAAGCAAAAATGTAGCCCTTAAGTTGCTTGAACTGTACATATGCATAACTTCCATTTATATTAACTGAGCTAGGAGAATTTGGATGATGAACTTGCTGAAAATTTTAGGTCAGAAATTAGGGATGACAAAATTCTCTATGATCTTTGAGAGTTAGGTCAAGTTTTTTATATCAATGGAATCGTGACTAAAAATGCTACAAGTTTCATGTTGCAAGATTTTTTTTTTAAGCACGTATGTAGGAGATACAGTTTGAAGTACAGGGCACGCACATTTTTGTTCAGAGGTTAGGGACGAAGTGGAACGTGGGCCTGGGCTTGGTTTGGCTGACTATTTACACCCCCCATTCTGTTATTTGCACCCCCTTGGCCCATTTCTTTTATTTTTCATATTTTCTTACATATTTCACATTTCTGACTTTTATTTATTTTTTTCCTAAACATTAAAAATCATAAAAATATTTTATTTATTTTTTGCATTTTTTTCATATTTTTTTATTTTATTTTTTGCATAATAAATAAATTATTAGGTTAATATACTTTATTTTCTAAATAAAATTTGTAAAATAATAAAAAAGATACTATACATTTTATTTTTATTATTTATATACTTAAATTAATATTTTCATATAATATTTAATTTTTTAACATTTTTTGTATATATTTTTATTTATTTTCTGGTACATAAAAAAGATAAATAAATAATTAGAGAGCATTATTTTCTTAAAGCAAAAATTAGGGTTTCTACCCTTTTCAAAAATAATCACTTTTATTTTTCTTATTTTTAAGACATTAAATAAATTTATTTTACATACATAAAATAAATACAAAAACATTTTTGCATATTTATATTTTATTGCATACTTAAATACTTGTTTATTTATTTATTTGTACAATAAATTCAATATGGTTGTAATAGTTTTAGGGCTTTATTTTTGAGCAATATCCCCCTATTCAAATTTGTATCCCCTTTCCCATAATAATGTTGTAATAGTCTTAGATTTACTTTTATGCATTTTATCGCTTTCATATACCATGATAGTAAAACTAGGGTTTTGTATGCAAAGACCAAAAATCAAACAAATAGCATGACTTAACACAAGACAAAAATGCATGAAAAATGACAACACAATGCACACAAGCACCCCTAGAGTTTCATCCATTTTGTAGCCTTAAAATGGCCATGGTATGCATGCTAGGTATCTTGGCAAAACAAAATCAAAACAAAAAGATCATAGTCCCTCGATGATGCTATCTTGGTTGCCTAAACAAAAATGATCTAGTCCCTCAAAAAACTTGCTAAAGATACTTGGCACCATTGCTATCATGGTCATACGATGACCCACGCCCGTCCCGTTTAACATGCAAAGATAGGGTTGTTTACCAAATGTAATGGTAAAACAACAATGTCAAAGGAATAAAAATGTGTAGGAAAGACTTTTGATTAGGGTAGACAACTCCTAGTTACTTGATCAAACTTGCAAACCATCCTTGCTATTTTCAAAAGCACACAACACATTTCAAAACAATTTCAAAACATTTTCCAAACAAACTTTCAAACATTGAAACATTTTTCAAAAGACAAACACCTTTGTATACATTCAAACAAGAATCGTTACAAAGGTTGCCAAAACAATGGCCTCTTTTCAAAATACTTTCAAAACCACACATAAAAGCACCATTTCAAACAATTGAAAAGCAAAAGCAAGTGATCTAAAACAAGTAACTAAGAGCCCATGGAAAACCATGGATGAAAAGGGTGCTAGCACCTTCCCTTTTCATAATCTACCCCCCGAACCCAAAAACAATCTCAAAGGTCTTTCCTGTGCTTTTTTATCTTTCCTTTTGGATAAAATAAAAGTCGGTGATGACTCTTGCTAAACCGAAACATTTGCGAACACAAACGCAAAACCTCAAGTCAGTTCTCCCACCGCATCACACATATCAAAATGAATTTCAAAGATGAATTATAGAGCACATTGCAAGCTTTACAAAATGTCCAAGAACTCCTCAAGATCATTTTTGAGTAGGGAGAATCGAAGATATGAAGTTGACAATTTCTCACTTTTTGTCCAAGCCATTTCATGAAGAACAAAGTTGAAAATCAATCCTATGCTGGCTAATTCATGCTGTACAGGTCCTAAACTTGTTCCACACTCCTTAATTAAATGCTTACTCAGTTGACAAAGCTTTGATCCATGCTTTTGAACCTTTATCCAATTTGTAATTCCATTTATGGCAAAAAGGTTCCATTGCCATTTTGAAAAAGAGCAACTTTTGCAAACTTTACAATTTTGAGCTTTGGACCTGTCCCCTTGGTGCATACAAGTCCTACAGGTTTAAAGTAAGTTGTACAAACTAATACCAATCATAAGGGAGCAAGTACAAGCATGGAAAGTATAGTCACTTCACTTTACTTCAAATGCAAGGAAAGTTGCAAAAAGGCTAGGGCTTGCAGATCTGTTAGAGAGTTGACATCAAACCATTTCAATACTAATAAACAAACATTATGCAACTGTTTACCTTGGGTTTTGGTAAACAACCGCTGATCCTCCAAATGGTTACTTATTTGGTTACTCGCAGGATCGATCAGATTGATCCTATGGACATAGGTTAATTTTGAAGTTTGATTAATGTGGATAAGGCTTTAAATTAAAGGTTTCAAGTAAATTGCATAAAGGAAAGGCTTGGTAAAATAAACAAGGCTTTAAAGTAAAGGTTCGACAGGAATTTAAAGGAGAAAAGCAAGTAAAATGCTGGAAAAGTAAAGGACTTTAATTGATAAAATTGGTGTTTCACACATACATTTCTCAACAATTCTTTCGCTCACACTGGGTACTTGAATCTAAATGAGTGACTATGTATATGATTGTGAACACACGCGAGAAACTACATGTCTACTCCTATTTATACTAAAACATTCCAGGTAACCGTCGGGCAGTTACACTGCTTCGAGATCAAGCCACTTGGCACGTTCTCCATGCTCGACGCTCCAGATCCTTGCACGTTTGCACGTAGTAACTGCTGGAAACCGTTTTCCCTCCAAAGCTTTGAATTTCAAACTGCTCCACTCTGGACCATCGAACACCTTCATCAAGAGACGTCTTCGACGAAAACTCCTTCGACGTCGAAGGCAACCAGCCTTCTTCCTTGGAAGAAATCTTCTAAGTATTTAGCCATCTTTCGACGGGAACTTCGACAGGCTTAGCCAGTCGAAAGCATCTTTCAGCTTTTAATGGCTGACATCAATTAAAACAAAGGTGTCGAATTTAGGAGCCAACAAATTGCCCCCCAAGAATGCCTTATTTCGACTCTGAAAGAAAAAGGCATTCTTTGAAAACGCCATTCGACACCTGTTTTTCCACGCTTAGTCACAAGTTAACTTGTGCACTTTTTGTTGCTTTTTACCAACTATTGGCAATCCCAAGAAACCATCATTGATTTGATCCTAGGACGTCACTTTCAGTACGGCGTGCAGTACCAAAACGTCACTTCAGAATTTGTCATTATGACAATTCTCAAAAAACGAGGACGCACGCTGCGTCTCTCTACTTCTGCAGAAACGGCCAAAGCAACAAGGGGCTGCCACGCGTCCCACTAATTCCTGCAGCATTAAATGACATTTAATGTCCTCGTTATTGGGGATTTCTCCCACTACTATAAATAGTAGTGAACATCCCATTGTGGGATTTTTTACGCAAACTAGCCTTCAAACTTCCTTGTTTTCGTACAAGCTTGCTCTCTTTGCAGAAAAACTCTTCCTTTTTCACTTCATCTTCATCCTCAACAATGGCCTCTGCTTCTACCGCTTCCAAGACTAACGCACCAACTGAACAACATGTTAAACCCAAGGTCTTCGTTACTGCTCCGGTAGTAAACTCTACAGGGAAACGAAGGGTTCCTGAACCTTCTGACATCTCCGTTCGCGATGCTTACTCGCGCCACTTGATGATCCCGGTTGGATACTCCAACCAGATCTTCGCAATGTCTGGCCCCATGAATCCAAGCATCTCTGAAGCTCTGAAGATCAAGAGCTATTTCCCCATCGTCGAGAAACTCAAGCCAGTAGCATGCGCCAAGAAGGACGCAGAAGACAACGAAGACCTTACACGCGAAAAAATCGACCTCCGCTTCTTCAACAGAAGTGTTAGGGTCTTCAGGTCTTGCCCTAATCTGACTTCCGACTATGTTGCTTGGCTAACAAAGTTGGAGAAACATCAAACTCCAGTCTGGAAGGAAATGGGAATCTTCGATTTAGTGATGCTGTCGAAGACAGGCTTAAACTACTCCCCAAAAATGCTGATAGCTTCATTGTTGTTCTGGGATTACTCTCACTTCACTTTTCATCTTCCATGTGGGATGTTAACCCCCACACTCTTCGACGTAGCAGCTATTACTGGCCTTCGACCAACCGGAGATTATTTCGACCCGGAGGAGATGTCGGAGGACCAAATTGGCTTCTCTGAGACCAAGCCAACATACACTACCTTTATCAACCATTATCACGACAGGTCGACAGACGCGGTGTCGGATGTCGAACACATAGCGTTTCTAGCCTTATGGCTAACGCGCTTTGTGTTTTGCTCGAAGTCTCTACAAGTGACCAAAAAGATGGTCACTCTCGCTACCCAACTGCATCACCGCCAGAACATCTGTCTGGCAGAACTGATTCTGGCCAGTCTTTATGACTCGATCAGCAATGGGGTCACTCTTCTGAAACATGTCGAAGATAGGGCCAGTTTGCTACTCGCTGGGCCTTTCTGGCTACTTCAACTGTGGCTCAACGCCACTTTCGAATCTTTCTTACCCAAGAAGATTCAGATAAATGAACAAGCCCCAGCGATAACTAATAGACGTATCGAAGGAATTAGGCTGGCTCTGCTGACACCTGTGGAAGATGGGCTGGAGTTTCAACAAACCTTCACTAACTTCGTTCTGATGTTCGCTCGAAGGAAGGAATTTGTTTCAACTATGGCTCCATTTGCTCAACGGAGGGTGGGGCCAGCATGGTTCACAAGGCCACATCCAAAGGAGTCGAGCGGTCCCAATGTCGATGAGCACACCATACTTTGGGAGGCGTTCCTGACACCCAGGATCATGCCTCTTCGATTTAAGAGTTCCAAGACTCATTTGAGTCTGCTTGCCTATCAACCAAATCTGGTATCTCGCCAGTTTGGTATCATCCAAACCCTGCCTTCTCCTATTTTTCAAAGAGAGAAGTCAATGTTGTACTTCTGCAACGATTATACAGAAGAAGCTGCCATCAAGCATATCGGAAGATATGCTGGTCGAACAATCCTCTCGCTGTTTGACTACCAGCTTAATTTCCTTTGCTCACCATCCTTCGAGGAATGGTGGAGAAGCTATTATGCTGAGTACTTCTTCGACGAGAAGGACTTCATGGCAGAGTTGCAGAAGTCTTTTGTCCTTGTGTTGGACAAAGTAAAGAAATGTAAGTTCATGTTCTCACATTACTTTTTGTCTTTGTCTTTCCCTTCGACTGCTAGCCTGTTAACCTTTTCTTTTGCTTTCAGTTGTTCGAAAGCCCCTAGCCAAGAAGGCTATAGAAGGCCCACAAGGAGGAGTCCCTTCAACAAAACCTCCACCGCCGGCGAAGACTATAGCGCCGGCGAAGACAACAGGCAACCAACAGGGGGAAGGCTCTTCGAGGAGGCCTCCTGCATCGGTAACCAGATTTTCTTCATTTTTCTTATGGCTTTCGATTTTTTATTTTCGATGTAATTATTCAATCGAATTCCTATTGGTTTTCTAGGCCCCTTCGCCCAAGAAAAGGGCAGCTTTGGTGGTCGAATCGGGGAGTGATGACGAAAGTGATTCTCCTCCTGCTCCCTTAAAGAGGCGAAAGTTAACGAAGGACGCTTCTGTTCCTGCTCCTGCTCCTGAAGGTCGAACCGTCAGAATAAAGGTCGCTGTGAGAAAGCCTAGGCCACCTGCAGTGATCATCGAGGAGCCAACTGAGGAGGAACTGAACGCTCTTCTTACCAAGCCCGTCGAAAGTGACAATTCCAGCCCTGGGGCTGAAGTTAATCCACACATAATCTATTGGACCCTTTTTATAACTTAGGCATAGATACCAGTATTCGATTATGTCTCTTTCGACATCTGAAGATTTGTCTTCTTTCTCTTTTTCAGGACACTACTGAAAGTTCTCCACCAAGGACTTCAGAAACTCTAGAATCTGCTGACCTTAGCAGGCCTCAGGAAAAAGACTTGGGCAATGACGAAGCCCATACTGAGAATGAGGCCAATGCTGAAACAGTGGAGAAGACAACAGAAGAACCTATGGTGGAGGAAACACAGCCAGAAATGGTTCATGTGGTGGACTTGTCGTCAGAAGAGAATCCTGAAGGAAGAGACCAAGGCAATGGCGAGGAGAATCAAGATGCTGTTGACGAAGAGCACCAAGGTGGTACTGGCGAAGGACACGCTAGCGAAGAGCCACAAAATGACGCTGGCGAAGGACCTCCGGGTGATGTTAACGAAGAACCGCAAGTCGACGCTGGTACCGCCTCAGTCCAAGTCGAAGAGCAACCAATCGAGGCACTCAGCATTCAACAGCCTCAAGTCCAAGATAATACTGTGGCAAGGGTTACCTCCTCAAAGCACAGGTCAAAAGAGGACTTGGAAATCTTGAAACAAACTGATCCGGTTAGCTACCTCAATGCCATCATTGAGAGTAAGAGTTCATCTGACACTAGTCAGGAAATTCCTACCCTGTCGGGGAAGTCTACTGAAACTTCTCCTCTTGATGATGCGTTGGCGAAGATTAAGGCCCAGTTCTTCAAGAGAGATTTGATGAAGACTTTAGAGGGGGACCCCACTGCTCCATCATGCTTAAAGGAGGTCTTGTATGCTGTTGACTTCGAAGCTGTAGCCCCAGAAATCTCAGACTTGATCATGGAATTACATTCTATGATTGATCAAGTTTCAGCGGATTACAGGCGCCAACGAGGTTTTAACAGTCAGCTCGAAGTGCTGCATGGCAAAAGCTCATCTGCGTGGACTGCTGTCTCAGATTCGACTTCTCGAATTGCCGAGTTGTCGAAACAAAAAGCGTCTGCACAGGAAAGATTCGATGCCATTGAGCGAGAGAATGTCTCCTTCCGAGCACAAATCGCAGAGATAGAGGCGAAGATAAACGCCAACACTGTACTCCAGGAGGAAATTCTTTCGACCATCTCAGACACTGAGAGCCAGACTGAGATCAAGCAAGGCCTGGAATTCGCTGAGAGGGCCCAAAGCCTCGACGCTCAAATTGCCAAGCTAGTGCAGGAAAACTCTTGGTGCAAAAAGAGGTTGGAGCTGCAGCATGCCAAGTATCTTCGACTCAAGAATTCTCTTACCTTTTGATTGATTCTCTTTTGTAACCATCTTCTGTAATCGTTTTCGACAACAATTGCCATCTTGGCTGAAATTAATAAAAATTTCCATTTTGGCATTTTTTATGGTTAATTTAGTTTGTTCTTTTATTATTTTATTTTTATCTCTTGAAGTATAGGCTTATATTTTTTCAAATATTTACCATTTACTCTCAAGAGCCTTTTATCACCACTTATCTCTTCGACTTCATAGGCTCCACCAGAAAAAGTTTGGATAACTCTGAAGGGTCCTTCCCATTTGGGTGACCATTTCCCCATGCTTCGATCCCGTCGATCCATGGGAAGAATTACCTTCCAAACTAAATCTTCAGGCAAAAATACCTTAGGTTTTACCTTTCTATTATAAGAGTCTTCTACTCTTTTCTTCTGAAGCCTGAGTAAGTCGAGAGCGTGTAATCTCTCTTCGTCTAAATCCACCAATTCATCTAACATCATATTCCAATAAACCTCAGAAGGAATATCATAATGCCTCTGAACTCTTGCAGATTGAAGACAAATTTCTGCTGGCAATACTGCATCATGGCCAAAAGTTAGCCTATATGGTGTTGTACCAGTGGCTTCTTTTGGGGACGTTCGACAAGCCCATAAAATCTGGTCTAACGTCTTATGCCAATTCTTTGGTTTCTTCCCAACATGTTTCTTTATCAAGCCAATCACCACTTTGTTAGCTGCTTCGACCTGACCATTCGCCTGTGCATAGTAAGGCGTGGATGTTAGGAGTTTGAAACCTGTTTCCTGAGCAAATTCCTGCATCTTTCGACCAGTGAAAACTGACCCTTGATCAGTTGTTATTGTCTCAGGGATTCCATACCTAAATATAATGTTCTTTTGAATGAATTCAATGACATTTTCTTGGTCTACATTGACTAAAGGGACAGCTTCGATCCATTTAGTAAAATAATCAATGCCTACCAATATGTATTTCTGACTCTTTGATGATGCTGGTCGAATCTCTCCAATGAGATCCAACGCCCATCCTCGAAAGGGCCAAGGCTTCACTATCGAGTGAAGTTCGCTTGCTGGCACATGTTGGATACCTGTGTGAACTTGACACTCCTGGCAACCTTTGGCGAACTCAACACAATCTTTCAGCATAGTAGGCCAATATAGTCCTTGTCGAAACAACAACCATTTCATCTTATGGCCTGCTTGGTGAGCCCCACATGCCCCAGCATGCGTAGTCGAAAGGGCTATGTATGCTTCAGTTTCACTTAAACATTTCAGCAACACCCCTTCAGGCGTCTTCTTGAATAACTCATTACCCATGAGCACAAAACTCAACGCCCTGTATTTTGTTTTTCGTTCTGTCGAAGCTCCTGGATTTTGGAGATAGTCCACAATGGGTTTCCTCCAATCTTGCTCTGACAAATTATCAATGAACGAAATCTCGAAGTTTGAGTGATCAGCATAACCTAGCCTCGTCGATTCCAAGTCTGATGGTGATAGACACGTTGCTTTTATCTTTTCCCGAACTTCGATTGCTCTTTGTAGTTTCGTTTTTGAAATCTTATACCCAGATGCAATTTGTGCCAAGTCATTGGCTATTTGATTTTCGACTCTGGGTATGTGTCGAATATTGACACTTTCAAATTGTTTCAACAAACGATTTGCTATCACAAAGTACATAATGAGATTCTCTCTTATGCATTTATATTCCTTTGTGACTTGCTTGATGACTAACTCTGAGTCTCCCATTATTTCGACTCGAGTTGCCCCCAATTCCAATAATATCTCAAGGCCAGTAATTAGAGCTTCATACTCAGCCTCATTGTTCGAACAAGAACCTTCTATTTGGTACTTGAATGTTGTTGGAATTTTATCTTGGAGAAATAATCAAGACTCCTACTCCTGTTCCATTTTTATGGCTGGAACCATCGAAGTAGAATTTCCAAGGTTCTATCTCCACATAATTAATATCCTCGACTTGAATTGAGTGGTCGACTATGAAGTCTGCAACCACTTGTCCTTTTACTGCCTTAAGAGGCATAAAGGTCAAGGAGTATTCAGTTAATGCTAATGCCCACTTGCCAATTCGACTATGCAAGATAGGTTTCGACAACATATATTTGAAAACATCAAAATGAGACGAAACATAAACATCAACTGGTTTTATATATTGCTTGAGTTTTGTACAAGAGAAATACAGACATAGACACAATTTTTCAACTTCGCTATATCTAGTTTCTGCATCATTCAAAACTCGACTGAGATAATAAATGGGTCTTTCGACTCCATTCTCATCCTCTTGGGCTAACATACTTCCCAGAGTTTTGTCAGATGCAGCTATGTACAATCTCATACTCCTATTACTACAAGGAGGCACCAAAATAGGTGGCTTAGTGAGGTACCCTTTGATTCTGTCGAAGGCTTCTTGTTGCTCTTGCCCCCATTCGAACCCCTCTTTATTCAGTCGAAGTAAGGGTGAAAAGGCCTGAGCTTTCCCACTTAGGTTAGATATAAACCTTCTCAAGAAATTTATCTTGCCTAAGAGAGATTGCAATTCCTTCTTATTCGATGGCGCTTTCGCTTCCAAAATTGCCTTCGTCTTGTTCTGATTGATTTCGATTCCTTTCTTGTGGACAACGAAGCCCAAGAAATCTCCAGCTTTCACACAGAACGCACACTTCAAAGGGTTCATCTTCAGACCATGTTCTCTCATTCTTTCGAATGATTGTCGAAGGTGGTCAATGTGACTCTTCCTTGTAACACGGATGAATTTGCATTTCAGAAGTCTTTCGACCTCCGTTTTGATCTTCGACAATATTTCTGGGGCGAAGCGTCTTGGACTTTGCTTGATTGGCTTCTTTCCAGGTTTGATTGGCAACTGAAGTTCTACCAATCCTCTGTCGAGACCAGGCATTTCGTCATAATCCCATGCAAAACAGTCTTTAAACTCTTTCAACAATTGGATTACTTCCAACCTAAGTTCTGGATCAATTTTGGCACTGATGTAAGTTGGCCTTCTTTCTGATCCTTCGCCTAAATTGATTTCTTCTAAAGGGTCTTGTGCTAACATCTTAATGTTGTTCGCCAAGGGATCCTTTTCGAAGCCCAAAGGCTCATCGTCATAGATGGCGTCGAGCCTCTGTTCCTGCATTTCGTCTGGCATGATATCAGGAGGTTTTGGATCGAAATCCTTTCCTGGGCCAACATCAGATAATTGTTGATCATTGGCCTGTGTGGCCATGTACTTTACTTCGGCTTCGAGAGCCGTTATCATCTTGGTTTCGGCCACATAAGCCGAAATTCGCTTCAGAGATTGTGACTCAGTCATTATCACTGAATTCACTTCCCCAACCAGTTGGTTGGATATCAGTTAGCCCACTGAAGTCTATGTGGGACAAGTCTTCTCTGTCCCATTGGAAACCATGCTCAGGATGCAGGTATAGGGAACAAAAGGTGTTTGGCGCTGGCGCCATGTCGAAGTCAGGAGTTGGACATGGCCCTATGTGAGCCAAGTTTTTGTCGAAATCTGCCACACCCAAGTGATTCACTTCGCCAAGGTAGTAGCTTTGATCTGCCTCTATGTTTTCGACCATCCCATCTGGACGCCATAGCAACAGTCTTTGATGCATCGATGAAGGCACAGCACCTACACCATGAATCCACTCACGGCCTAACAAAAGGTTGTAGTTAGGTTTGGCCGATATGACCATGAACATTGTTGGTCGAAGGATCGACCCAACTTTGATATCTAGCTGGATCACTCCCATGGTGGTCCCAATGCCGCCCTCATAGTTCGACAGGACCATATTGTGGGGTTTAATTTCCTCATCTCTTTTGCCAATCTTCCTTAGCATAGAATGAGGGATAATATTGATAGTGGCCCCACAGTCGACCAATATTTTGTTCACAGTGGTCTCTTCGAGCTTAGCCCTTATGAACAAAGGTTTGAGGTGATTCTTCATCGCCTCTGTAGGTGGCTCGAAGAAGCCATTTTGTTCCTCTGTAGTGCCATTGTCCATGACAAAATAGCACACTGGCCTATGTTTGGCCATTTCTTGTTCCACCTCCCAGTCACTGGCTTCGACTTCTACCTGTCGATTGAATTCCCTAGGCAGTACTAAAACAATATTCACCATTATATCCAGAGTATCGTCGGACTCAGCATCATCTTCGTCTTCGACTTCACTTTGGTTAGGCCAAACTAGCCTGTTGGTAACTGGTTCTCTCTCAAGAGGCTTTCTTTGTTTCCTTTGAGGCACATTCGAACTAGTTTCTGCCTTAGGTTCGTTGGCAGCCTCCCTTTCAGCTTTTCGCCTCCTTTGATATCTCCTCCACTGAGATCGAGACATAGGATTTTTACCCTTGTAGTTGCTGGACACTTGAGCAACCTTAGGTGCAGCAACTTGAGGCTCTTTCTTTTGAGTCAGAGAGGAACCTCTTGGCACATCGAAGGAATGCCACTTCTCTTCATTTGGCCTTTTTCGGCCAGAAGTTTTGTACCAAGTGTCTACTGGTACATTGGTTGGAGGCCTAAAAGTCACTGGCCTCTTGTCTTGATTAGAACCCCTTCTGGGATCACGTCGAAGGTCAGCATTCTCCCTTCTCTTGTTCGCTGCTCTCACGCCTTGTATGTGCTCAGCAGCTTTTTTATCAAAGATTGAACTGCATCTTGGACACAGCATCACCTCTGATTTCTTCTTCTGGCATCTTTGTAAAAAATCTGCCAAGTTTTCGTTTTCCCTAGGGAAAGCCGTTTTATTAGCCTGCTCTTGCCTTATGGCCTCTTCTGAAGCTTTAGGATCAGAAAGTTCAACCATGTTGATATTCATTGTATCTTTGCTAGCAAGAGTTAGTTGCTTCATTTGTGTCTCCAGATTCTCCGTCTGGCCTTGAACAGTGGCCAAGTGGGAACTGGGCTTTGGTCCAGTTTTTTGTGTTTCAGCAGTCTTCGACTTCGGGTCTTCGACCGCTTTCTGGACAGCCTCAATCGTCTTCCTGGATAAATTTCCAGAAAAACTGCCAAAGATTGGCATGTTGATGTGGTCCTTTGAGACTTCGACCATAGTAATTCCTGGCTTCTTCGACTGGATCCTGGTTGCCTCTATCATGTTCACCTCAGAGGGTTCTGCATAGTGGGCTTCAGCCTTCAGTGGATTGGAGTCGACAGCCATGGGGGATTTGTCAGCAAACTTTAATCTCCCTTCCTCAATAGCGTCTTGCACAAGATTCCTGAAAAGAAAACATTGAGAAGTTTTATGGCCCAGAAAATTATGATATTTGCAAAAACCTCTCTTCTTTCTTTGATCAAGAGGAGGCACTTTTACCCCAGGGGGTACTATCATTTGGCCATCTTTAACTAGCAAGTCGAATATTTCATCACATTTTGTGATGTCAAAACTATAAGTCTTCTTTGGGAACCTATCGTTGGTCCTGTCTGGACCAATGGGATTTTTTCCATTTGAGGGAACTAACTGTTTACAAGAGTATGGTGGCCCTTGTTTTAGTTCTGCTAAATCGACCTCTCCTTCTTCGACAGCTAAAGTATCGTCGAAGGATTCTAGATCTTCGTCATCCATCTCAACGTACGCTATTCTTTCTCTCTTGTGAGTTTTCGTTGCCTTAGCTTTTTCAGCTTTGAGGCGTTCGACCTGTCGAACTCTGTCGGCCAGTTGGGCCATGTCTCTTAGGTACTGGGTATCTAGCTTCTTCCTAATGGAATAATCTAAACCGCCTGCGGCTATTTCGACCAACTCATGCTCTGGCACTTGTGTAAAACATCTCGCCTTAAGCAACCTAAACCTATTCAGATATTCGTCTATAGGTTCAGTGAAACGTCTCTTCACACTGGCCAGTTCTTTCAGGCTTATCTTGGTTTGCCCCATATAGAATTGTTCATGGAACAATCTTTCCAACTGGGTCCAATGATGGATCGAATTGGGGGGGAGAGTTGTAAACCAAGTAAAAGCGTTCTTGGTTAAAGAACTTGGGAAGTATTTGATCCTTAGGTTTTCATTATTTGAAATGTCTCCTGCTTTGATCAAATACCTCGCCACGTGTTCGACAGTAGATTCTGTCGTGTCCCCAGAGAACTTAGTAAACTTGGGGACTTTGCTCCTAGGAGGTAAATCCGTTTGTAGCACATATTCTGACAATGGGGATGTAAAGTTGGGCCTTCGAAAGCCCATGTTCATTCCATTCTGAGTCATGATCCTTTCGATCATGGTTGCCAGATTGTTTTCCAAACCCATGTTTTGGTGTTGGATATGCTGAACTACTTCGTCAGCATTTTGGTTTCTGTTCACTAACCTTACCTCTGGGGCTATTACCCTAGGCTCTTCGACAGGTTGTTCCAACCGTGCCCTAAGGTTTTCCTCGACAGGCTGTTGGGCCTGGTTAATGGTGGTTTCTTCCTCTACAAATATCCCCTGATTTCCCCTTATTTGCGCCCTTTGGGGCTGTCGAATAGGTGGGGGCACTCCAAAGAAGTCAGCCAAACGCGTCATTTGCGCTGTAACTTGCTGATTCGATTGAGTAGTGTTTTGTATTAGAGGATTTAGCACTGTACTCAAAGTTTGTGCCAACATTTGCACCATATCATGGTTGCTTTCGCCCATCTGTTGCCTCAAGACTGCTGTCGAGGCATTTGTAAGGCCATGGGCTACTTGGGACGTTCCTCCTAAGAGTTGAGTCCTATTTCTATTCGCCATGCCTACTCCAGAGCCTTGGAGTGGCGAAGAGGCACTCACGAAAGGGTCTGAATAAGTGGACGCAGCATTCGTCAGGCTTGCCACTTCAGAAGTTGGCATGCCATAGAATGGAATAAATCCTGGGGGAACCACAGGCCTTGTGCCTATATTTCCCCTTGGTGGGGGGGTTCCCAAAGGTATTCTGGGGCCTGTAAACGAAGTTATTGGCCCCGTGGTTGTGACCGACACTGCTGGTGTCGAACCAACGTTCGTCGCTTCACTTACGGTCATATTAACCGTTGCTCCCACACTCGTTTGTGGGATTTCGTTATTGTTTGGCGGATTCGCCATCTCTTCCCTTCTTCTGGCAGTATTGTTATCGTTGGTGTATATTCTACCACTCCTCAATAACATACAACTCGAAAAGATGAGATTATTTTCAACAATCAACACACAGTCCCACCAGGTGTGCCAATTTGTTTACCTTGGGTTTTGGTAAACAACCGCTGATCCTCCAAATGGTTACTTATTTGGTTACTCGCAGGATCGATCAGATTGATCCTATGGACATAGGTTGATTTTGAAGTTTGATTAATGTGGATAAGGCTTTAAATTAAAGGTTTCAAGTAAATTGCATAAAGGAAAGGCTTGGTAAAATAAACAAGGCTTTAAAGTAAAGGTTCGACAGGAATTTAAAGGAGAAAAGCAAGTAAAATGCTGGAAAAGTAAAGGACTTTAATTGATAAAATTGGTGTTTCACACATACATTTCTCAACAATTCTTTCGCTCACACTGGGTACTTGAATCTAAATGAGTGACTATGTATATGATTGTGAACACACGCGAGAAACTACATGTCTACTCCTATTTATACTAAAACATTCCAGGTAACCGTCGGGCAGTTACACTGCTTCGAGATCAAGCCACTTGGCACGTTCTCCATGCTCGACGCTCCAGATCCTTGCACGTTTGCACGTAGTAACTGCTGGAAACCGTTTTCCCTCCAAAGCTTTGAATTTCAAACTGCTCCACTCTGGACCATCGAACACCTTCATCAAGAGACGTCTTCGACGAAAACTCCTTCGACGTCGAAGGCAACCAGCCTTCTTCCTTGGAAGAAATCTTCTAAGTATTTAGCCATCTTTCGACGGGAACTTCGACAGGCTTAGCCAGTCGAAAGCATCTTTCAGCTTTTAATGGCTGACATCAATTAAAACAAAGGTGTCGAATTTAGGAGCCAACAGCAACATAATGCACGATTGGTATGGACCTGAAACACTCCCAACCATCAAAACACCAAAAATCTGTCCAAAACTGCAGATTTTGCATAAGCACATCCATCTTCTATTTGGCTCGTGCGTTTTGAGTTTGGATCATTCAAACATCTTACATACTTGATACCTAGTCAATCCAGGCCATCATCTCTGTTCTGTAATAACTCCTCCACCATCTGCCATTGTTGACTTCAGAAGCTTGCAGTTTGACTTAGCCAAGGAGTTCCAGCTACTTTCAGAGCAAGGAAAGGGTTGGGATACATCCAGGGAAGTTCAAGGAAGCTCAAGCAAGCATCAAGCCTCCATCAAACTCACCCCAGTTCCATTCACGATTCCAACTGAAGGAGGTAAAATTTAAAACTCTATCTCCCTGTACAGGCAACCTTAGGCCACGATTTGTGAATAAAAAATGTAGTCCTCATCATAACGAAGCTGTACATACCATTATCTTGCATTGATTTTACTTGAGCTAAGAGAATTTGGAACTTGAAATTTCTGAAAATATTAGGTTAGAATTTAGGGCATTTAAAATTCTCTTTGATCTTTGATAGTTAGATTACATAGCTTACATGGTTGGAATCGTGAGTTCAAGTACTATAATTTTCATGTTATAAGTTTTTATTTTCATGGAAGTATGAGAGAGTTACAGGGTGTCTGGCCAAGCTTGAGGAAGAAGATGAAACATGGCAAGGACTTGGTTTAGAATATGTTGTTTTCGTTTCACTGAAGACAATGGAAGTATAGCCACCCCAGTAGCAAAGTAGCGCGCTGGTGAGACCCTTGTCCCGGGTTCGAACCTGGGCGCGCTACTTTTGTTTTGCATTTTACCATTTTTCAGTTTTTTGACACTTTTTTGCAGGTTGGGCTGAGTCTTTAGGCTTGCCATCTTTTTGCTAACATATTACCATCAGCTTTGCTACATCACCCCCCTACTAAACCTTTCATATTTTTATATTTTATTTGTTTTATTTTCATATTTAATATTTTAATTATTTTCTTTAATGATTAAAAATCCTAAAAAATATAAATTAATAATATTGCACTTTATTTTATTTTTAATTTTATTTCTCACATAAAAATACATTTTATTTTACTAGGATATCATTTATTTTCTTAATAAACTTGTAAATATATTTAAACATATTTAGTTTAATTTATTTTTCATTTTATACTTATAAATACTTATTTTTGCATATATTTAATTTTAATATTTATATACAATATTATTTATTATTTTTACACAAGAAAATACACCAAATAATACCTATAAAAACTTTATTTCCTCTTAAATAATTATTAGGGTTAAACCCTTTTTAAAAATTAATTCCTTTTCTTTATATTTTTGGGTTTAGATTAAATTTTCTTTTACATAAAAACAAAATACAACAAAATTCTTTCTTACATTTACATTGCATTGCATTTCCTTTTTAATATTGTGTTATATTTATTCTAATTCGTACAAATTCGATTTGGTTGTAATAATTTATTTAGGTTTATATTTTTGCAAATACCTATTCAAGTTTGTATTCTCCCCTCCCATAAATTGTTGTAATAACTTAGAAATATTTACATTGCACAATTTATCACTTTATATGCCATGACTAGTAATTAGGGTTTGTATGACAAGAACAAAACAAAGCAAAATAGAACACCCTAAATACAAGACAAAATCGAAGCATGAAAATGATACACTTGCACACAAGAATCCCTATGGTTTCACCACTTGGTTGCCTAAAACAAAAATGGCCATATTACGCATGCGAAGTATCTTGGCAAAACAAATAAATATAAGATCATAGTCCCTCGATGAAGCTATTCAAAGTTGCCTTACAAAATGATCTTGGTCCCTCAAAATGCTAAGATATTTTGCAAACATTGCTAATCATGGCCATACGATGACCCACACCCGTCCCGTTTACATCCAAAGATAGGGTTGCTTACCAAATCAATGGTAAAACAACAATGTCAAAGGAATAGAAACTACATAAGAAAGACATTTGAGTGGGTAGATAGCTTCTAGTTACTTGCTCCATTTCAAACAACAATCCTTGCTATTTTTAAAACAAACACACACACATTTCAAAAACCTCTTACAAACATTGAAAACATTTTCAAAAGACAAACATCTTTGTATACATTCTTACGAACAAGAATCATTGCAAAGATCGCCTAAACAAATGGCCTCTTTTACAAAATACTTTAAAAACTACACCAAACACAATTTCAAACAACAAAAGCAAGTGATCTAAGCAAGTAACTAAGAGCCCATGGAAAACCATGGATGAAAAGGGTGCTAACACCTTCCCTTTTCATAATCTACCCCCCGAACTCTAGAAACAATCTCAAAGGTCTTTCCTGTGCTTTTTCACCTTTCCTTTTGGATAAAAGAAAAGTCGGTGGTGACTCTTGCTAACCGCAACATTTGCGATAAAACGCAAAACCTTCAAGTCATTTCTCCCACCGTATCAGAATATGGCTGATGAGAAGGAACCTGGATGGTAGGGTTACTTCGATATGAAAGCCTGGATAGTAGGGCTGTGAGAAGGAGCCTGGATAGTAGGGTTACTTCGATATGAAAGCCTGGGTAGTAAGGCTGTGAGAAGGAACCTGGATAGTAGGGTTACTTCAATATGAAAGCCTGGATAGTAGGGTTGTGAGAAGGAACCTGGATAGTAGGTTTACTTAGATATGAATGCCTGGATAGTAGGGCTGTGAGAAGGAACCTGGATAGTAGGGTTACTTCGATATGAAATCCTGAATAGTAGAGCTGTGAGAAGGAACCTGGATAGTAGGGTTACTTCGATATGAAAGCATGGATAGTAGGGCTGTGAGAAGGAACCTGGATAGTAGGGTTACTTTGATATGAAAGCCTGGATAGTAGGGCTGTGAGAAGGAACCTGGATAGTAAGGTTACTTCGATATGAAAGCCTGGATAGTAGGGCTGTGAGAAGGAACCTGGATAGTAGGGTTACTTCGATATGAAAGCCTGGATAGTAGGGCTGTAAGAAGGAACCTGGGTCGTAGGGTTTCTTCGAAATGAAAGTGTGTTTATTTGACCCATTTGGTTTCGGGAATTGAGTTTCCATTAGTCGTCTGCAGATGTGACTTGCATAACTGCTGAATTTGTTGAAGCTAATCCTCTTTTCCTGAAAAGATATCAGGGTTAGTGATATGTGATGCATGAAATGTAGGGTGAGATGATGTTCTCAAAATAAATGAGATTATGTTGTATATGATATGTATGCGCATGTCGCGATGTATGTTCATGAAATCCTATCGGGGTATGCTCGGGTCTGGGAAAATAAATCCCTGACGGTTGCTGGAGATTTATAAATATTCTGTCGGGAAGAGATGCTGCTTGAGAATAACTCTGCGGAGAACAAACTTAGGAAGTGAATTTCTGTTGGTAGACCTACTGATCTGGAGGAATAAACTCAACTAGGGATGAAGTTCCATTGCTGGAGATGACGAGCTCTTGTTGGAGATTGAACTTCTATATCTCTAGAAATAAACTCAGCTTAGGGATGAAATTTATTGACTCGCCCGCGATTATGAACCTCGGTTAGGGGTAGTTACGTCCTGTTTCGGGAAAGCTGACATCAATACCTTTGGATACTTTTACTATGTGGGGAGTGTATATACCAATAATTATGTTCCCAAGCTGGCTTTATCCTGGTACCTTCTAGGAAGAGTAACTGTAGGGTTTGGCACTTCTTGTTTTTGCCCCTGTTTCTGGAATTAGGAGCAATTGTCATTTGTTTTTTATGTAAATGTTTATGAGCAGCAATCATTTTCAAATGCATATATCAAAAATAAATCATTGGACGTTCTTGCAAAACAAAATAGAAAAAGAAAAAACGAATTGAAGTTTCTTGTGAAAATGATTTGTATTGATTTTTGAAGTTGGCCTGTAATAGGCGTTTTTTGTACAAAGAGGATGACGCGCTAGTAAGAGGACACTGCAGAAAGAAATTACAATTTGTGTAAAAGAAAGAAAAACAGCCATGTGAAACAACCCCATTGGGTCCCAACTATGCTATTGCCTTTATATCTTCAAGCGTCTCATCACTTTGCTACTTGGCTGAAGGTTGATTAGATTGGTTGGCGCCGTCCGAGCTTGATAATCGGTACCGAAGTCTGGACGCAAGATGATCCAATGAGACATAGTGATACGCTTTATATCCCTAACTTTTTCCTAGACCGCCCTTTCGGGTTTTTAGTCCACCGGGATACCCCTTTTTGCCCAAGCCGCCCTTTCGGGTTTTCGACTTGCCAGGTGTATAAATGTTTTTCACTTTTATCCCTTACTTTTTCCCGAACCCTTTTGGTTCGTCGGGAAGCCCTTATTTTTGCCTAGGCCATTCAACCTAGCGGGTCTTTGATTAGGCGTAGTATCTTTTCACTATGTCTGCATTGACATAGTGAGGAAGGTCGTCACCGTCCATGGTGGTTAGAATCATAGATCCTCCCGAGAAAATGTTCTTAACCACAAATGGCCCTTTGTATGTGGGAGTCCATTTGCCCCTGGGATTACCTTGTGGAAGTATGATGCGCTTGATTACTAGATCCCCGACTTGATATTCTTGGCGTCTTACTTTCTTGTTAAAATCCTTGATCATTCTATTTTGATACGTCTGACCATGGCAAATAGCAGTAAGTCTCTTTTCACTGATTAGATTTAACTGATCAAGTCGGGTTCGGATCTAGTCGTCTTTGTTCAAACCCGCACCCTTCATAATCCTGAGAGAGGGTATCTGGACTTCGATGGGTAGGACTGCCTCCATGCCATATACCAGAGAGTAAGGGGTTTCCCTTGTCGACGTCCGTGCTGAGGTACGGTACCCACAAAGAGCGAATGGCAACATCTCATGCCAATCTTTGTATGTCACCGTCATCTTCAGCACAATCTTCTTGATGTTCTTGTTAGCTGCTTCAACAACGCCATTCATCTTCGGCCGGTAGGGAGAAGAATTATGATGTTGTATCTTGAACTGTTTACAGAGCTCGGTGATCATTGTGTTGTTGAGATTCATACCATTATCAGTAATAATTCTCTCTGGCACACCATATCGACATATCAGATTGTGTCGGATAAATTGCGCCACAATGTTCTTAGTTACAGTAGCAAAGGAAGCTGCCTCAACCCACTTCGTGAAGTAATCAATGGCTACTAGGATGAAGTGATGTCTGTTAGACGCAGTAGGTCTGATCTCGCCGATCATGTCGATGCCCCACATCACAAAGGGCCAAGGAGCTGTCAAGACGTTCAAGGGGACCGGAGGCACATGCACCTTATCAGCGTAGATTTGGTACTTATGACAAGTTCAAGAGTGTTGATAGCAATCGGCTTCCATGGTGGACCAGTAGTATCCTGCCCGTAGGTTCTTCTTAGCCATGGTATGTCTACTGGAATGGGTTCCGAAGGTACCTTCATGTAAATCTGTCATAATCCTCTCTGCTTCGCTCTTGTCTACACACCGTAGTAGTGTGGAGTCATGGTTGTGTTTATAGAGGATCCCATTACTGAGGAAGAAATTTGCAGCAAACCTTCTCAGAAACTTCTTATCGTTGATAGATGCCCCTTTTGGATATTTCTGAACCTCGAGATACCTCTTTACTTCATGAAACCAGGGTTTATCTGCCACTTCTTTGGTATCGATTTCACAACAGTATGCTGGTTCATCCAGCCTCTTAATGGTGCTTTGGGGAGCTTCATTGTCCCACCTAACCTTGAACGTAGAAGACATGGTAGATCGCGTGTCCTATAACTGGTTCTCCTCTCGTGGGAAATGTTCAAAAGTTACCTCCTCAAAGTGTGGGAGCAATGTCAGTATGTACTCTTTGTACGAGATGAGATTCGGGTGCTTCGTATCCCACTCGCCTTTGATCTGACTTATCACCAAAGCGGAATCCCCGAATGCACTTAGGAACTTGATCCTTAGCTCAATAGCAGCTCGAAGACCCATGATGCACGCTTCATACTCCGCCATGTTGTTGGTATAGTTGAAACATAATCGGGCAGTGAATAGAGTATGACAGCCCTTTGGGGATATGATTACAGCGCAAATGCCGTTACCCAGTGCATTCGAGGCTCCATCAAAATACATAGACCATCAGGATCCTTCCTTAGGTCCTTCATCCTGTCCAGGTTCTTCGTAGTCAGTCACCAACATGATATTCTCATCCGAGAACTCGAAATTCATGGATTGGTAGTCATCCACGGCCTGATGAGCCAAATGATCAGCCAATACACTCCCCTTTATTGCGTTTTGGGTTGTATATTGCATGTCGTACTCAGTTAAGATCATTTTCCACCTTGCTATCCTTCTGGAGAGAGCGGGCTTCTCAAAAATATACTTGATCGGATCCATATTTGATATCAACAAGGTAGTATGAGTCAACATATACTGTCTCAGTCGGCGAGAAGCCCATGCCAAAGCGCAACAAGTTTTCTCGAGCAATGAGTATCGTGTCTCACAGTCGGTAAACTTTTTTCTAAGGTAATAAATTGCGTGCTCTTTTCGACCAGACTCGTCATGCTGCCCCAGCACACACCCCATTGAATTGTCTAGCACTGTCAAGTATAATATCAAAGGTCTTCCTTCAACTGGAGGCATCAGAATTGGTGGTTCTTGAAGGTATTCTTTGATTCTTTCGAAAGCGGTCTGGCATTCATCATTCCACTTTACCACTTGATCTTTCGTCAGAAGCTTGAAGATTGGCTCACAAGTAACAGTCAGATGTGAAATGAACCTGGCGATATAATTCAGGCTTCCCAAGAAACCTCTAATATCTTTCTCTGTACGGGGAACCGACATCTCTTTTATGGCTTTTACCTTTGCAGGATCTACTTGGATGCCTTTGCCTCTAACAATGAAACCCAGAAGCTTACCAGACCTTACCCCGAAGGTGCACTTGTTCGGATTCAACCTTAACTTGTATGTCTTCAACCTGTCAAACAATTTCTGGAGATGATCAAGGTGTTCTTCCTCAGTCTGAGACCTGGCTATCATGTCATCAACATAAACTTCGATCTCATGGTGAATCATATCGTGGAACAAAGCGACCATAGCGTGCTGATAGGTTGCCCCAACGTTCTTCAACCCAAAAGGCATCACCTTATAGCAGAAGGTGCCCTACTGTGTAACGAAGGTTGTCTTCTCCATGTCTTCAGGAGCCATCTTGAACTGGTTGTAGCCAGATAAACCATCCATGAAGGAGAATATTTTGTGTTGCGCGGTGTTGTCGACAAGAACGTCAATGTGAGGAAGTGGGAAGTCATCCTTGGGGCTTGCCCTGTTCAGATCTCTGTAATCCACACACATTCGTACCTTACCGTCCTTCTTAGGTACCAGAGCGACATTAGCAACCCACTATGGATACAAAGTGACAACTAAGAATCATGCGTCGAACTGTTTCATGACCTCTGCCTTGATCTTTTCTGACATTTCAGGGTGCATACGGCGAACCTTCTGTTTAACCGGAGGATAATCTTCTTTAGTCGGCAGGTGATGTAACACAATATCAGTGTCCAAACCAGACATGTCTTCATAGGACCAGGCAAAGATCTCAACATAGTCATGCAACATCTGTATCAACCTCTGTTTGACGCTAAGCTCTAGATTCACACCTATTTTAACCTCTTTTCTGTCTTCCTTTGTACCCAAATTCACTGTCTCAATCGGCTCTTCATGAGGTTGTATGGCCCTTTCTTCCTGCTGTAATAGTCTAGCAAGTTCTCCAGGAACCTCACAATCATCCTCACCTTCGTCCCCGGCTTGGTTGATCGGATTTTCGAAGTCATAAATGGAAATAGCAGAGCTGTTATCAATGGGATCCAAAGTGGATATGGATCTGCATTATGATACGTGAGTGTGTGTAAGAGAATAAATGTTTTGATAAAGTGGAAGCAGGAAAGAAAAACAGAGAGCACAAAATTTCTATGTAGGAAACGTTCAATGCTTTATTAATGATATATGAAATGACAAATAATAGCCCTCACAAGCCAAAGCCAAGGTGCCTCGGGCAAGGTACCAGGCCGTAAAGTTTCAAATTGTTTATTACAAATCTCAAAACAAATAAGTCAATTACTGCGGAATAAAAGAAACTGATATAAAGTCCCTAGCCGTCCAGTTACTCGGTCGACCGTTGGTAGTTGGGTAGATCCAGCTGTCGATGTCTGAGTCCTCCTCGATGTCTTCAATGGCGTTAATTCCCCAATTACTGATGTGTAGGAGAGGTCTTCCAGCCGGAGCGCATCGAAAAACCCTTTGAGCCCCTGTAGTAAAGCCCAAACCAAATTTGTCAGTTTTGTGAGTGAAATCAGGGAGCTGACCCCAAATGGTACACCAACCTTCTTCAACCACAGCCCTGGCGTCCTTGACGGAAGCCATCTTCAGAGGAGGTTTGCTGTTGGTAGTAGCTTCAGTTGAGGCTAAGATCTGAGGGACCTCTTCGAAGTTCTGACAAGGAGTTTCTATGAATTCCCCATCTATCTCTACATAACGAAAGGAATTGAGGTGGCTCACCATATACTCTTCTTCACCCCGCACTGTGACAATCTTTCCTTTCACCGGATACTTTAGCGTTTGGTGGAGTGTGGAAGTAACTGCCCCAGCCTCGTGGATCCAAGGATGACCCAGCAAACAAGAATACGACAGCCTGATATCCATCATATAGAAGGTGGACCCAAAGGTCTGAGAACCCACTTTGGCAGGGATGTCCACCTCCCCGTGCACCATTCTCTTTGATCCGTCAAAAGATCTTACCACAATGTTACTTGGATTTAGAGTTAAACCCTCGCAATCCAACTGGTCTAACGCCTTCTTCGGAAGAATATTCAGTGAAGACCCAGTATCTACCAACACATGAGCCATAGTGGTGCCTCTGCATTCAATCGAGACATCCAGAGCATCATTATGCTTCCTTCCTTTTGGTGTCAAATCCGCATCTGAAAAACCCAGCCCATTATCAGCAGTCAGGCTGGCCACACAATCTTTGAACTGATCAACTGAAGTTTCCTGCGGCACATGTGCAGTCTTGAGGAATGCAATCAAAGCCTTCACATGGGCCTCGAAGCACAACAACAAAGACAACATGTATATTTTCGATGGGGTCTGCCCCAGCTGCTCGACAACATTGTAGTCTCTCTTCTTAATTATTTTCAGTATTTCCTCTATATCTTGCTTAGAGGCTTCCACAACAATTTTCCTTGGCGCCTCCGTCCGGGAAGGCTCACCTATAATTTCCTTGTCGCGGGCATCAGACGATTCACCGACAGGGGTAATAACTGGAGTAAGAACAGGAACTGTAGTTGATGTACCGGTAGGAACAACAGATGGAATGACAATAGGCTTGTTGACAGTCTTAAGGGAAATCTCAGGAGAGAAGACCCTTCCACTTCGGGTAATTTTGCTGGTTCCGACAATGTTACCAATATCAGGATCAGCCTCTTCATCTTTCAGATCTTGTTTGATGCCATGATAGTACACATCAACACCATAATGCCATGGGACAGCTTTGTCCGAGACATACGGGACAAGACCAGGAACAATGATTATCAGCGGAGCAATTCTTGGAGCAGATGTAATCCTAATAGGTCTTCTCGAGGATACCTTGGAAGGATTGGCGGAAATGGTTATAATGGCGATGTCTTCAGATGGAACAACGGGAACTAAAGTTTTATCAAACAAAATCTCTTTGCTATCGATCAGGCGTTAAACACCTAACTTCAACAAAACAACAACCAGAATGTAGAAACGAACACATGTGGCAACCTTCACCACAACCCAGAAATAAATCGGTCAACAGCAAATTCTTCTTGACAGTCATGAGAGGAGTAGAAACTTCATCAACAGAGGTAACAAACAAATCAGTGTCAACATCATTAACTCCACGACCGTGCTTGGGCATGGGAGCCGTTATGACATTAGGCTTCTCCGGAGCATCAAAATCTATTTCCTTGGCTTTAATCAAATCTTGTAATTTGTTCCTCAGAGCCTAGCAGTCATTTGTATCGTGGCCAGGACTCTCAGAGTGATAGGGACACCGAGCATTTGGAGATGTAGTATTTGGATTCTTGGGAGCCTCTTTCAAGGTTGCTAAGTTGGATTTCAGTAGATGAGGTAGAACTTTATCCAATGTCATGTTGATTCGGGTAAACTTCCGTTATGGTCTTTCCACTCTTTGTTGATTGTTGCATTGTGGAGCAACTGCAGGCCTAGGTATCGTTACGACACTTACTATCTGACGATGTTCAGCCCTGTTTTAGCCCCTCGAGCTATAGATGGCACTGGCTTCCTTCTTACCAGCAAAAGGCTTCTTTATTGATCTCGAAGAGGCATCCTTCTGTATTTTGGTGCTTCGAATCCCAACTTATAATCTTTCCCCAGTTAGGATCAGCTCGGTGAAACCAGCTGATGATCTGCCGATTAAATGATTGAAAAATGGACCAGATAGCATCCCTAGAAACATATCAACCAACTCCCTATCAGACAACATGGGTTGAACTCTCCCATCCAAGTCTCCCCATTTATGTGCATAGTCTTTAAAGTCTTCACCTGCACCCATGGACATACTCTGGAGTTGAGTACGAGTAAGATCAAGGTCGGCATTGTATTGATACTGCTTGTAGAAAGCATCATCCAGATCTTCCCAATTTCAGACATTGGCTCCCTCCAGTTGGTAGAACCATTCAAGTTGAGTCCCTGACAAACTATCTTGAAAGAAATGAACCCAGAGATTTCTATCAGCGGTGTGGGGTTGGATCTTTCTGACATAATAATAGAGATGGAGTTTTGGGCAGGACACCTCATCATACTTATCAAAAACTAGAGCTTTGAACTTCTGCGGGATGACTACTCCCGACACCAATCCCAATTCTTCGAAATCCAGCCCAGGTATCCTCTGGACTTCCATGGCACTTAGGCGATCTTCCAACTGCTTATATCTATCCTCAGCATGAGGATATTGTTCATCATTGTAATCAGTATCATTGTTAGAAACTGCAGGACTGGGGTCCTTCTCTTCTTCTTGATTCTCCCCTTCCTTAGATGAAGAGGTCAGATCGACTTGTCGCTTCAACCCCTCTCTAAACCTTCTACCCATATTCAGAATACCAGCAACCTTCTTCTTTTTCTTCTTTTCTTTCAGGATGAGGGCTTTCAGATCCTCCTTCCCTTTTGCCAAACTTATGAACATTTGTTGGAATTGGGCGTTCTGTGCCTGAAGGTCCTTGATGGTTTGTTCGGAAGACATTTCGTGCTGAAATAAACAGCGAAGAAGATGAGAAACCTGTAATGGTACCTGTAATGATGCAATGTTATGAATGGGATGCGCATGCAATGATTTGAAAGACTTCAGGAAAATTAAATTTGCAAACCAAAATAAACAAAGATTTTATTAGCTGAATTTGAAGGTTCAAAATGCCTTTTAGGCGTTACAATTAAAAATAAATCTAAAACTAGAAAAGAAATCAAAAGTCCCATGGATTCTTCCTCTTTGTGCCGAGATAATCATTGAGTCCTTTTTCTTCATGGAGTTGCTTTGTGAGCTCTAAAACCTTCCTCTCCTAATCATGGAACTGATCCCTGTAAGTATCCTGCTCCTTCATCAACTGAATCCAAGACCTCTTTAATTCCCCGAGATCAGTGGGCATGTAAGGATAGAGAACCGTGTAAGGAATACCTTCTTCAGTAGTGGGTTCCACAGTCACTAGTAAGACGGACACATAGGGCATCATAAGCTTCTGGGCACGAGCTCGTACCCATTGGAGGTAAGGTTCCATAAGAATGGAAGTCTTTGGCCCCAAAGCCTTGGCGCCAGACCTGTTTACCATGCCCCAAGCTCGTATGAACCTCCGACGATACTCGTGAGCGTCATCCTCATAGTTGAATATAATTACCTCGATAAGTAACTCATGGGGACCATCCCTTTGAGTGTAACCAAATTACCGCAGAGCTAAACAAGGATTGTAGGTTATACCTCCTCTGATGCCAAGTAGCGGGACATTAGGGTACTCCCCACAGCAGTTAATAATAGCAATGTTTTCTATAGCTCGAGAACACCAAAGAATATCCGTATGAGCGAGTGACATTATCCTTTGCGACCAACCCAAACCTTCTTCATTCTTCAGTACGGACTTAGGGAGATGAGAAATAAACCACCTCGACAGCAATGGCATGCAACACATAAGAACCCCTCTTCTCTTCATGGTGTGAGTATAGAGAGTGTGCAGAATATCTCCGAGAAATGTAGGCACATGATTGCGAGAGAGGAAGATCTTGATAGCATTCACATCTACGAATGAGTCCGGATTATGGAATAGGACTAACCCATAGATTAGAAGAGCCAAGACCTCCTCAAAAGCCTGAAAATCCATATCATCCTAAAACAGCTGGGCCTTGTCTATCAAAAACTTAGCTAGAAAACCTTTGACTCCGCTTCTTCTTTCCTAATTGGATACCACGTAGGCCCGTTTCAGATGCAGAGCTGAGGCAATGCCTTCTAGCTTAGGAACTTCTTCTAGACCCGTGAAGGGTAACTGTTCAAGAATGGGTATATCCAACAACTGAGAGAATTCTTCCAATGTAGGTACCAACTGATAGTTTGGAAAGGTGAAGCAGTGGTGCTTGGGATCAAAGAACTGAAAGAGTATACTCATCATCCTTTCATCCAAGTTTAAAGTAACCAGGTTGAGAAGTAGACCATGTCTCTTAGTGAACGCAAAGGTTTCAGAAACCCTTGATGCTAGCTCTTTGAGTTGGGAAGGTATCTCCACAAAGCTGATTCAGAAAGTGTTTCTACGAACAGAAGCCATGATCTGCAAAACAGAACAAAGATAAATTACCTTGGTATTTGAAATGGTTAGTGAAATAAGAATGGATGCTATGTTATGATGCATGATGTCATGAGAAACCACAGGTATAGCAAACACAATCAAATCACACAAAGTCCTTAGGTTTAAGGCTTACATAAGGTTAAAGGTAATACTCTCTTGAAGTTTAGTTGGTTTCAAACCTATCTTAAAAAGTAACTGGGTTCTAGAGGATGTCAATATCACTGCCATCCTTTATCGGGCATTGTCTCAGCTCAAGCAATCTTTTCTTGTGGCTGAAATATCTCGATAGTCTGATCTCAATGAGTGTAGCATCGAGTATCAACAAATCCTCAGCTCTACACCGAGGCTGGCTATCTCACTACTTTCTAATGGCCAAGTTTGTTCAACTAAGGTTCTAAGGTCCATTAGTGCTTCACGAAACCACGCGGCGGCCCTTTATTCTCCTCATTTCCCTATGAAGGATACCGATACCCACCAAAGTGTCACACCAATACATCCATCACTTAAACCATATCGGTCTACACCGTACAATCTCCATGATCTATTGTTGTTTACCTAATGAGTACCCCCAGATCTGGGTGTAGAATCTATAGTAACCCCAAACAAACCCTCAAAAGTAAAGCAATCAAGACAATCAAGAGAAGCAATTTAATGACCTAGATCCTAAGGTATACCCCACTTATCCGTATCCCCAGCAGAGTCGCTAGTTTTATGATACGGTGGCAGAACGGACTATTAATACTAGTTTGCATTTTGTGTTTTTTGTTTGCAAAATGTCGCGGTAAGCAAGAGTCGCCATCGACTTTTATTTCATCCAATCATGGAAAAGGAAAAAGAACAGAAAAAACCTTTTTTCGAGATTTCTGAGTACGGGGGGTAGATTATAGAAAGGGAAGGTGTTAGCACCCTTTTTATCTATGGTTTTCCATGGGCTCATAGGTATTTGCTCATCTCTTTTTAAAATTGCTTGTGTGTGTGTTTGTTTTGAAAAAGGTTTTACTTCGTGATAACCCTTGTATCAGTCCTCAAGGATGTGATGAAGTTTGTTTTGAAAATTTGTTTTGAAACGTGTTTGTGTGAAAAATTTTCATTGATCAATTACTTAAGATTCTACCTACTCAAAAAAAGATTATTTGTTCTCGTTTCCTTTAGACAGCGCTATCCTACTATTAAGGAGTAGGTAACCCCGTCGTTGGAGTTGTAAGGGACAAGTACAACCACTAAAGCAACAATTAGAAAACTTTAGTAGTAACCCTAGAGTCTTAAGATCTTTCCGAGGCAACATTCGAACGAGACATTTTGATCTCTTAGACAGGAGGGCAACCACTAAAATCTCCTATGCTTAATGACTGTTTTACCGAAGGAAACTGAAGTGAGGTAAACCCTAGGAGTGAATATGTGCATATGAATTGTTTCAGTTATTTAATCTTTGCACATTAGGTGATCTATCATTTTAATTTCAGATATTCTTGCCATATAATCCTATTAGCATACATCTAGACAGTTGAATACTTGCAGGAATTTAAAAGTGCGAGAAAATAAACCTAGCTATTACAAGGCTTCGGGGGATGGGGATTAATTACATAACCAAAGAATCGGGGATTAAAGCAGTAAATAAAACCCTAGTTTAACTATTACAAACCATTGGCAGTTACAAAAATAACGGAAAAGAAATAATTAAATGCGCGGCGAATTAAATACGAGGGATGTTGAAAAATAACCTAAACCCTAATTGAAAAAAAAAATTGTACATTTTTTATTGGAGAAAACAATGAAATTGCAAATTAAATAAAACCCTAATTTCTAATTGCTTTTAATTATGAAAAAAAAGTATTTAAGTTAACCTAATTAACCTAATTACTTAAAATAAATATTTTAATGAAAAAATGATTTTGGTGTATTTTTAAAGAAAATTAATTAAATTATGTACAATTCAAATCCTAAGTCTAATTATTTTTAATTATAAAAGAGATTAAATTGCCCTAAGTTAATTAAACTAAATTAATTGAGAAATAAAATATTTCTATTAAAAAAAGATTTTTGTAGTTTGTTGTGATTTTTTGATTAAAAAAAAGAAAATGATTTTTGTGTTAATTTATTAAAACAAATAAAAGAAATTAATTAAAGAAATTAAAAAGAAAATAGAAAAGAAAATGCAAACTGGGCCTGTATGCTAGCAAATGAGGGGTGCCAATCTAAATTTTTCAGGCCCAAAAACGCTCCAAGCCCAGTCAGCGCCTGATCTCTTGTAGCGTTTACTTGAGGGTGCATCCTGGTCCCTCACTGCCTGTGCGTTGCATTGAATGGATGATGAATCCATTGGCTGGAGATTGGCAGCGTACGGTAGTCGTCTAGGCAGGTGATACATCAAATCTGTAGAAAGAAAAGAAAATAAAGAAACGATAGGACCTGGGATCGAACCCAGGTCCTTACGTTTACCAACCATATGCCTTGCCAGCTACGCTATGTGTTTTAATTGTTAGTATAATGAAAATAGAATATAATATAAAGAAAAGAAGTCACTGACTCCCATGCGCGCGAAATTTCAAATGGGCGAATGGCTGGCTGACACATAACCTTCTTCTACCTTTCTCCGTCACCTTAGGTTTTTGTACCTTTACCTACAGACAACTTCCATGGCTAAAAACCTGTGCAATTAAAAAATTCACAAAACACAATATAAATGGAATTGAAGACCATGGTCCAAACAGTCATGATGTCCCGGTCATCACAGTATCCAGCTTGTGGTCTAATTTTGCCTGTAGCCAAAAACCCCAAAATGCATATGGAAACCCTAACAATGGAAAGTGCAGATATAGGCTTCAAAAATGCAATTAAATTATTCAGTTAGCTTGCAAACATGATGAGGATCACAAATATGTCAATCAAATGTATTAACAATGCAAGAATTGATGTAATCGTTTTTGAAAAATAAGGCAAACCGTAATGTTCATACAAGCTATTTATGGGCGTGAAAGGCTTGTGATTGATTGGAAAAGCTTCCTAAGACGTTCAGCAATCGATTGGCAATGCAGGGATGGCTTGAGATGGCCTGTATAATTGAAACCGATTCACCACTTTTTTCCAATTTTTAGCTTTTTGTTCTCTCACTTTCACGACTGCAAAACCTTGTGTCATGCTTTGTTCTTGTCTAATATATATCTAGGAATGAATTAGGGTTGTGAAATTAGATTGAATCTTTGCAATTATGAGAGATTTGATTTGATTTTCATGCTACATGTAAACTTTTTATTTTGAGCCAAATCATCCCTTTCTTGTACCAATTATGCTTGATTCATTTTGGCCTCGATAACTCAGCTTATTTTGATTGCCAACCTGTCCAAAAACCAAACCAAATCATATCTTTGCTATTATTCATCAATTATTTGATTTAATTCAATTTTTAATTAATAAAAAATCAAAATAAATTGAAAAATGAAGAAAATAATGTGTGGGTGAATATTTAAATCGTGGACCACATTATAAGTGAGGTGCAAGCATAAAAAGCTAGGCCCATTTAGCAAAAAAGTGCATTTTTGAGCACATTTGACTTTTGGCAATTTTGCAAAAAGGGTCAACTTTGACAAAGCATATCTCCTCCAATTTTAACCCTAGAGAGATGTTCTTAGACTTTTTAGAAAGATTAGGATGTCCCTTAAGCAACCCTTTTGGTCTCATCTCAATTGAGTCTTCCATGTTCCTGTAAGAATCTTTGACCCAAAAGGTGTTTTTGTTGACTTTTCAAAAGGACCCATAATGTAGAAATTCATATCTTTTTATGAGTGCATACTTTGAACTTGTGGAATGAATATGAGTTGTATGGAATTACATCCTCTTAAAAATGAACCTTGGATAGAAAATTTCTGATAAAGCATGTGGAAATTATGCTTGGTCAAAGTTTGGTTGACTTTTCCTGAGAAATCCTAATTTATCAACTTTTGGGTTTTGATGAATTTGGAGCATTCCTTGAGGAATAATGATCAACCCTTGATCAAATGATGAAAGTCACTTCAAAATGTTAATGTTGACCAAAAATCTTAAAGTTTGACAGTATGTGGGTCACAGTTGACTTTTGACCTAATACAGTCGATTCTCAACCATCTGAGCAGTTGACTGAGCAAACTTCTTGTGCAAGGCATGAAACTTGACATGTAGGGTCTTGAGAACATATTAAGACCATGGAGATCATATGAGGTCTTTGGAGTCCACCTATCTTGATTAAAATGGAAACCCTAATTTGAGACACCCTGCCTTAGGAGAGAGTTTGTCTGGTCAACTCTTGGGCAAACATGAGCAACTTGAGGATCTCTAGGAGTATGTATTGAGTAAAATGAGAGGGAAAAGTTTAGGGTACAACAACCCCTAGTTGGATAAAGACGGACCATCAGATACTGCTGTACCGTCTTTAGTTGAATATTTCTTCAATTTTAATTTCGAAAAATAAAATCATCGAGGTAGGACAAATTTGGGGTACGACATAATCCCACATGTCACCTATAAACACCTTCGGTCAATTCAGATTATTCAAATAAATGCTATGTCAGTTCTTTCTCCAGTCGGCTAAGATCCTCTTTGAATAACAATTCTTCAATTTTCAATCTAAGAAACCTGCCTTTCCCGAATTTAACCTCGAGTTCCTCCACCTTACTCTCATCATCTTCAACCTCATGTTTCTCTTCCTCCGCCTCAAGTTTTAGTTCCTTCACTAGTACATTTCTTCTAACACTTAAGGCCACATTCAGGGTACCAAACATGAGCGATCTTTTGTTGAACATATATAAGCTATGGCAATAAAAATGTGAGACCCATAAAAGTGGAAGAAAACCATGAAAATATTTCTAGTGAGATTGCATCGTATATCAAGGTTTTGACACTAGACCACTCCAGAGCTATCTCGAGGAATGCTCATATTGAAGTTGATTCACAATCGTGAATAATGAAAGAGTTATCAAGTAGAAATCTATATCTTTTTCATGAAAATCATTCTTCCTATGATGCCTTTGATGGTATAGGTAGCAGCTACATGCCACATGTTGATTATCAGTCGAGGAGGCATTCTTCTCCCCACTCTCCAAGAAGGAGATACAAGCATAACTCCCTTGAACATTCATTGTCCATGGAACTCATTCACAAAGGGAATTACATAAAGCATCATTCATATGTATTTGGATAAGACCAAAAATCCAGAGATATATGATGATATCGGAGACCCTGACAAACATATCGAGCATGTCCCCCACCGTTTTAAATTATCATCAGGTTAGAAGTGAAGTGAAATGTAAAAATTGTGTCTCACTTGAAAGGAGTCATTATGACTTGATCAAAGGTGTATAAGACAACTAAATTATCTCTAGGAGAATATCTTACAAATAATTCACATTCTACTTCATCTCATAAAAGCGCTAACCGAACTCAATGCCATTTTACAAAGGAAGAATGAGACATTACTAGAGTACATTAGCAATTTTTATCAAGGAAGCCGTGGAGGATAAAGAGGCCAATGAAAAATTAAAATGCTATATATTTAGGAAAGGCTTGAGACTAAATTACATGTTTAGGGAGAAATTGGGGTTATAATAGACGTAGAGCATAAATTAACTACTCGCTCATGCTCAACAATACATTAAATACAAAGAGAAGCTAATGGCCAACTAAATTGAGAAAAACAAGACATTTAGGAAAATTGTATATATAAAGAGAGAGAGAGAGAGAGGAAAAAGGGACCTCAATCTCGATTCTCACAGTACACTCCTTTGAACATGTCTAGAGAAAAAAATCTTGCAAAAGTGATCCAACACAGAGTTCAAAGAGGTTAGTGTAAAATACCCCCAAGTTGTGAAGGAGTCCACATGCGTCGATAAACAAAATTATGGGTTCCACAAATGTCACAAGCACGGAACCGACTAGTGCATCCACCTCTCGAAATGTATACCAAAGATGCTCTGATAGGGGGCATCAAGAGACACATAGACTCTCTGCAAAAGGCTATTGATAGTAATGAATCCCCCACAAAGTTCTCCCCCTTGGTCGAAAAGATACTTCGCCTAATACATTAGACCTATTCGTCAATCTGAACCGTGAAACTAAGAATTAGGCCTTCGAATTTGACTGGTTTTATTGAACCATTTGGTTAATCTGAAACAATATTATTATAAAATTATTATTTATTAATAATATAAAAAACCATTTAAGAATTAAAGATGAAGGAATCACGTTAAGAAGTATACTAGGAAAAGAAAAAGTTAATGTTTCATATATATATATATATATATATATATATATATATATATATATATATATATATATATATATATATATATAAAGCAAGACGAGGTTGCTTGATCGAAGAAACAACGTAAAAGCAAGAAGCATCAGACTCATCCTCCTAGCCCTAGGGGAGACTATGGAAATGATGCTCCTTCCTCGACTCAGTCAGAAACTCGTCTGAAAAAGGGGCAACAAAAACACATGTTGTCAATAAGAGTTATTAAGAGTAAGATCCCAAAGTATATAGATAAGCCTCTCAAGATGTAAGATTATGATGTAAAATATGATCTCGACGAACATGTGCAAATATGAATGACCGTTTGAGTTATTGCAGCGTCGACCCGATTGTGGTTCATTGGTCTACCTGATGAAAGTATCAATTCTTGGGCAGAGTTATGTGAGAGGTTTTCAACATCATTAACAGCACGAAAGTGACCACGTGTAACTGATTCATGCGGGTCTCTATTGAGGTGGAAGATGTGATATAATGGCAGAACCGACTGTTATACTGGTTTTGCGTTTGTATTCGCAAATGTTGCGGTAAGCAAGAGTCTCCACCGACTTTTCTTTTATCCAACAAAGGAAAGGGTGAAAAGAACTGAAAAATACCTTTCGAGATTTGTTTCTGAGTAAGGGGGGTAGATTATAGAAAGGGAAGGTATTAGCACCCTTTTCATCCGTAGTTTTTCTACGGGCTCTTAGATGCTAGCTCATTTGAAAAAAATACCTTGTGCTTTGTGTGTTTGAAAAGTATTTTGGAAGAAAGCGCCTTAGTAAGACGAACTTTGTAATGTTTCTCGGATTGGTAGAGAACATATACAAAGTGTTTTGAAAAATGTTTTTGAAAGCGTTTTATGTAAGTGTAAAAATTGTTTGAGCAAGCATCTAACAACTATCTAGTTTACTCGAAAGGTTGTTCTTTTCCTCTTTTCCTTTAGATAGTGCTATCCTACTATTAGTGAGTAGGTAGCCCTAGTCGTTGGATGTTTGAGGGACATTCGAAGGGACGTTTATACAGTCACAAAGGCAACTGGGCAAGAAACTTTAGTAACTACCCTAGGGTTTTAAGATCATACCGAGGCAACGTCGAGAGGGTCATTGAGAGACTTATGATCTTTAAACTGGAGGGTAGCCACTAAAATCTCTCATGTTTCGAGAGATGTGATTGTTTTCCCAAATGAAACTAAAGTGGGGGTACGCTAGAGGTGCGCATGAGAAAGTGTATTGGGTTTCAATTACTTATCTTAATGTTAGGTTTGCTAGCGTTCACTTTTAGTCTTATCATGCAATCCTATTAGGCATACATCTAACAGTTAATATATGTACAAGAAATAAAAAATGCGGGAATTTAAATATACGCTATTACAAGGCTTCGGGGAGGGGGAATTTACAAGTCCAAAATGGGGAAGAAAATAAAGCAATAAAGTAAAAGTCCTAGATTAAACTATTACAAACCAGTAAGCAATTACAATAATATGAATAAGTGCGAAAGTAAATAAATGCGTGCGAATTGAAAATAGCGTCTAAATCCTAAGTGAAAGGAAATATTTTTGTTTGTTTTAATTTGGGAAAGTGATTTAATTAAAATCCTAAGTCTATTTAGTTTTAAATTAAAGAAAAGGTTAAAATAATTAATTAATTAGTTAACAAAATTTAATTCATAAAGAAAACACTAAGCATAATATTTTTTTATGATTTTTGATTTTAATGTTGATTAAAACTAGAAGAGATAAAATAATTTAAAACAAAATAAAATAAATGGACCAAGCAGTAAAAAAATGAAAGGGTGCAAATTGTAGAATGCTGGCCCGAATCGAAAAGAGGTCTAGAGCTGCCTTTCGATCCAATGAAGAAGCTGGTCGAGGGTGTATGATGGACTGCATATTTGGGGCCAGTGGATCTGGATTGGCCCGCATCTGGTAGCAGGGGAATGACGGTGCATGATATACTCCTTCGATCTGGGAACACTGGATCTGCAGGAAAGTTTTTAGAGAAATAAAACAAAATCCCAGACTTGGGTCGAATCTGGTCTTGGATTCGACAGCCTGTGGCTGCAACATCCTAGTTCAAATCCCCTGAGTTTGAATCGAAAGCTATTTCGTCTTGAAACATCATGAATCACGAGATTCGAAGGAAGATAAGATCATGCCCTAGAAATGGCACGATCTCATCCCTGCACTTAAACTTGTATGTAACACATGGAACGATCACAAAGATCAGAAATAACATGAATGTATGATTAATATGAATTTAAAACTGCATACTAGCTAGTTTGAGATTGAAAGCAAATTACCAACAGAGAGATTGTGTGAGTGATGTTCCTGCGTGCGTTGGACCTGCCTAGTGCTTGGAAACGTCTCCTGGAACCTTCAGGGAGTGAGTGGAGCGCTTGTTTTAGATTGAAGAGGCCTAGAAAGGTTGCTTCGATTTTGGATCATTTTGTGAAGATTTTGAGATTTTTGGCGTGGCTTTCTAAGGCAGTGTGTGTGCAGCTTCAATAGGCCATATGTGATCTCCCCTTGCATCTGATTTAGTCTAGTATTTATAAGAGATAGTGGTGAATGGGAATGGAAAGAATCAGCCATTAACCAAGATTTGAAGGAAGAATCGAAAGCCTTAAAAGGTTGCCTTTTTTGATGATTTTCTACCCTTTTGGGTTTTGGATGAACCTGGACAGGTTTCCCATCTTGACTCCTTCGAATGCCCTCAAGCCTTGTTCTTTGATTGACTCTGAATTGCTCCTTTCGATGGCTCTGGGATTCATCGTTGGGGCTTCTTCGATTAAGCCACTATTTGTCTTAATTGCTTGATCTGAAAATATCCACCTAGCCCAATCGAACACTTCCTTCTGGTCTGTCGAAGCTTCGTTGTGTTATTTCCTTCGAATGTAATTGTGCAGGTGGCCCTTTGATTCTAACCCCCACCATTTGCTTATGTTTACAAGGCCATCCTTATTGACCCTTAGTTCACCTTTGATTGTTGAATATAACTTGTATTGCACCAATCAAAGAATAACCTATAAGCACCTTCGATCAACCAACTTCCCTTGTATGTTTAGGAACATGCCTGAGGCATATTGATCCTAAAACTACAAGATGACTCATATCTGGCTGACTTGTTTCTAGCTGTCCTTCGATCACACCATATTTGAAGGTTGTATATATTTCGAATCATTAGCCTTCCACATGTTTCTTTGGACAAAGTAAAAGCTTTATGATTCCAAAATATTCTTTTTTTCATAGTGCCCATTCAAACAAGCGTGTCAATCGAAAGGTATTCTTCTTGTAGTGCTTCGAAAAACTTATATTTCCATGATTCGAAAACAACACCCTTCGATGCCTTCATTAGCTCTTCCAATCGAAGATTTATAGAAAAAAAATCCTCCTTACGCGCTTTCTTTCGATTCAGCCTTCCTTGGATATTTCCAATAGCTTATATTTCAGCGGTTTGAAAATGAACCCTTCGAAGATCCAATCGAAGACTTCAAATTAGCCTCCTCACGTTTTCCTTCAAATTTTCCTTCCTTCGATCCTTCAAATTAGCCTGCATATTGCTGTCGAAGCTGTTTCGACCCAAAAGCTCTTAGGAATATTTTCAGCCTTCAGCCTACACTTTGTGATGCACAATTTTTCTTTCTTCCAGCTGTGCCATTATGCTGAGGCATATGGGGTGGCATGAAAATCATTTGAAGCCGTTGCAAACAAAAATTATTTTTGATAAATGAAACCTTAGATGGAAGTCTATTGCTTAGAAGGAGAATTTGGCTAGTCAATTCTTGGTCAACCTTGAACAATTGAGGACCTTAATGAGCATGCCCTGAATAAAATAGGAGGGAAAATTTTTGGGTGCAACATATGCCCATGTTCAATCTTCTTAAACCTGAAGATGTAGATTGGCTTGTCTTCCTTTCATGATCTGAAGGTGGAAGATGATTGAACACTAGAGTGCCCAGAAATTTGCACTCGCATGAAGTAACGCCATTGGTTGATGATATCAGGAATGGGCTTACATATTCCATTTGGAGAAGATGACTGAGAGTTGTCGGATATGGGCTTAAAGATGCTATCCAGAGTAGATGCTGACTTCATAAGAGGTCTCTCTGCGGGGATTTCTGTTCATGTTATCTGAGGAGGACTCCACTGGGGAATGTTGATTTCTGTTGTTCTCTTGCTTGAGGAAAACCCTGTGGGTAATAGAGTCTAGGAGCTTTAGTTATCCATGGCTCTATTGAGGAGTTATCTCTGGACCAGAGAGATGAAAGTTAGTTATTTTCTTGGTTGAAATTCAGGCTTCACGGTAACTTGCTGGGGAGAATGAAATTAACTGCTATCTGGAAATGTATTAAAAGGAGCATGTGTAGGGATGCTTCAGGACAAGTCTCTGTTAAACTTCATCTGGAGATTGTGAGAAGAGACCCGTGTAAGATTGCTTTTGGATGTGCCCGTGTAAATCTGCATTTGAGAAGGAATCTGTGTAAGATTGCTTCAAGATGAGCCCGTGTATAGCTACGTCTAAAGATAAGAAATCCATGTAAGATTGCTTCATATGGTCGTGTAGATAGTGACCCCGTCTTGTTTCGGGATTTGATCCACAATCAGCTATTAACAGATAGCTATCTTGTCTTGTTTCAAGTATTAATTTGGAACTTGCTTTTGTTGGTCATTGAGGTAGCTGCCCTGTCTAGTTTCAGGAATTAATCTCTGACCTAAGAGAAAGAAATATAGTTTCCTCGTCTTGTTTTGGGAGTTAATCTTCAATCTTTTCATGTAGATAGTTGTCCTGTCTGGTTCCAGGTATTAATCTACAATCAATTGTTCACAGATAGTTGTCCTATCTTGTTTCATGTAATAATCTGGAACTTGTTTTTGTTGGTTGTTGAGATAGTTGTCCTGTCTGGTTTCAGGTATTAATCTCTGACCTTGGAGAAAGAAAGATAGTTTCCCCGTCTTGTTTCGGGAGTTAATCTTCAGTTTGCTCATGTAGATAGTTGTCATGTCTGGTTTCAGGTATTAATCTACAATCAGTCGCTCACAGATAGTTGTCCTGTCTTTTTTCAGGTATTAATCTGGAACTTGTTTTTGTTGGTCGTTGAGATAGCTGCCCTGTTTGGTTTCAGGAATTGATCTCTGACCTAAGAGAAAGAAATATAGTTTCCTCGTCTTGTTTCGGGAGTTAATCTTCAATCTGCTCATGTAGATAGTTTCCCTATTTGGTTCCAGGTATTAATCTACAATAAATCGTTCACAGATAGTTGTCCTGTCTTGTTTCAGGTATTAATCTGGAACTTGTTTTTGTTGGTCGTTGAGATAGTTTCCCTGTCTGGTTTCAGGTATTAATCTCTGACCTGGTCTTATAGATAGTCACCCCGTCTTGTTTCGGGAATTAATATACACTCAGTCGTTCACAGATATGTGTCATGTCTGGTTTCAGGAATTAATCTGGAACTGTTGAAAATTGGTGATGATATTTATCTGCTTGATAACTTTCCGGAAAAAGGTAAAGAGTCAGCTGTATGAAGTGTTATGATGTATGAGCTGCATCGGGTAATGATGTTCTCAAAATAAATGAGATTGTGATATATGCATTTGTGTTGCATATGCTATGATGTTTGTAGAATGATGTATGAATGCAATGTATGAACATATCAGTTGTTCTACTGTAGTGTTGCTGAACTAGGGAAAATAAAATCCCTGACTATTGTTGGGGATGAAGAGTGTAAGTCTTCAAATTTTGTTGAAGTTGAAATGCTAAGAGACAAATTTCCGTTGTTAGAGAAATAAACTCTGTTGAGGAAGGGAAACTTTGTAATCCGCTTGGGGATTTTTATGAAATCCTGCTAGGGAATCCAACAAGCTTGTGAACTAGGCTAAGGAATTCTTTGAGATGTCGGGTAAGTAATTAGAAATTTTTGCTCCACTGGGATATAAGAACACCTGACATCGTTAGGATATATGCTGAGGATATGGCAGTGACTTTATAGTAGGATGCCCCTGCCTCTGTACCTGCTGGAGAAAGTATTTGCAGATATTTGCAAATGGCCTTTAGACATTGTCCTGTTTCTTAAAGCCATTATTAATTGTATTTCTGTATTTGTAAACGGTAATCACATTCAAATGCATATGTTCGAAAATAATCACTGGACGCTTTCGCAAACAAAATAGAATAATAAAAAACAAATAGTTTTGCACTTTCAAAGATATAGTTTTGTATTAATTTGAATAAGTTTTGCCTATAATAGGCGTTTTTGTACAAGGAGACGGACATCCTAGTAAGAGAATGCCGTCGTAAGAATGAAAGCTATACAAAATAATATAAAAAGAAAAACAACTATGTGAAATAATCCCATTGGTTTCCCATTCTGCTATTACCTTTATGCCTTTGAGGATCTCATCTCTTTGCTACTTGTCTGAAGCTGACTGGATTGATTAGTACCATTTGAACTTGATAGTTGTTATTGAAGATTGGCTATAAGGTGATCCAACGGGACATAGTTATAAGCTTTCAATACCTAACTTTTTCCTGGACCACCCTTTCGGATTTTCAGTCAACCGGGATACCCTTTTTTGCCCAAGCCACGTTTTCAGGTTTTCGAATTACCGGGTGTATAGATTTTTTTCCATATTTATATCCCTAATTTTTCCCGAACCCTTTTGGTTTGTCGGGATGCCCTTATTTTTTCCTAGGCCTATCAACCTAACGGGTCTTTGTTCATGCATAGTATCTTTTAACTATGTCCGCGTTTACAGGATGTGAAAGCTCATCACCGTCCATAGTGGTTAAGATCATGGCTCCACTAGAAAATATGTTCTTGATCATAAATGGTCCTTCATATGTAGGAGTCCATTTTCCCCTGGGATCATCTTGCGGCAGTGTGATACGCTTGATTACTAGGTCACCAACTTGATATACCTGACGTCTGAACTTCTTGTTAAAAGCTTTAATCATATGTTTTTGGTACATCTGACCATGACAGACAACTGCAAGCCTCTTTTCGTCGATTAGGTTCAATTGGTCAAGTCGAGTCTGAACTCATTCGTCTTCATTCAAACCTGCATCTTTCATGATTCTCAAGGAAGGGATCTGGACTTCAATGGGTAAGACAACTTCCATACCGTATACCAGAGAGAAAGGAGTTGCCCCTGTTGATGTGCACAGTGTGGTACGGTAACCATGGAGAGAAAATGGTAACATCTCGTGACAGTCTTTGTATATCACCGTCATCTTCTGTATGATCTTTTTGATGTTTTTATTAGCAACCTCTACAACGCCATTCATCTTCGGCCGGTAAGGAGAACACTTATGATGCTGGATTTTGAATTGCACGCAGAACTCAGTGATCATAGTATTATTGAGATTGGTACTATTATCTATAATGATTCTTTCTGGAATACCATACCGAAAAATAAGGTTATGTTTGATGAATCGGGCTACCACATTCTTGGTAACAGAAGCAAATGAAGTCGCCTCAACCCATTTTGTGAAGTAATCAATGGCGACAAGGATAAAGTGGTGCCCATTAGAAGTTGTGGGTCTAATCTCTCCAATCATGTCAATACCCCACATTGCGAATAACCATGGAGCAGTCAAGACGTTTAGAGGAACCGGAGGCACATGTACTTTATCAACATAGATCTGGCACTTATGACAAATTCGGCAGTGCTGATAACAGTCTACTTCCATAGTGGACCAGTAGTATCATGCCCATATGATCTTTTTAACCATTGTGTACCCACTGGAATGGGTTCCAAAGGTACCTTCGTGCAAATCTTCCATAATCTTTTCTGCTTCACTCTTATCGACACACCAAAGAAAAGTAGAATCGTGGTTACGCTTGTAGAGGATTTAGTTACTGAGGAAGAACTTAGCAGAGAACCTTCTTAGGAACTTCTTATCATTGATGAAAGCTCCCTCGGGATACTCTTGGGATTCAAGGTATCTTTTGACTCCATGGAACCAAGGTTTTTCCACTACTTCTTCAGTATCAATCTCATGGCAGTATGGTGGTTCATCCATTCTCTCAATAATGATTTGAGGAGCTTCATTATCCCACCTGACCTTGAACATGGATGACATAGTAGCTAGTGCATCCACTAGTTGATTTTCCTCTCGTGGAAAATGCTCAAAGGTAACTTCTTCAAAGTGTTGAATCAATGTCAACACATGCTCTCTGTAAGGGATAAGATTAGGATGCTTTGTGTCCCATTCTCCTTTGATTTGACTGATTACTAGGGCTGAGTCTCCAAATACACTCAAGAATTTTTTCCTCAAGTCGATAGCAGCTTGGAGACCCATAATGCACGCTTCATATTCATCCATATTGTTGGTACAATTAAAACATAGTCTAGAAGTGAAAGGAGTATGACAACCTTTAGGAGATATCATCACAACACTGATGCAATTGCCGAGTGCGTTGGAAGCTCTGCCAAAAACCATAGTCCATCAGGATCCTTTTTCAGGTCCTTTATCCGGTCCAGGTTCTTCATAATCAGTCACTAACATGATGTTCTCATCCGGGAACTCAAAATTCATGGATTGGTAGTCGTCCACATCCTGATGAGCCAAATGATCATCTAATACACTCCCCTTAATTTCTTTTTGCGTTGTGTACTGATTATCATATTCAGTCAGGATCATTTGCCATCTTGCTATTCTTCCAGAGAGAGCGGGCTTCTCAAAGATGTATTTGATAGGATCTATTTTAGATATAAACAAGGTAGTGTGAGTCAACATATATTGTCTCAGCCGACGAGCAGCCCATGCCAAAGCACAACTAGTTTTATTGAGCAGTGAGTATCTGGTCTCACAGTCGGTAAACTTTTTGCTAAGATAGTATATTGCATGCTCTTTTCGACCAGACTCGTCATGCTGCCCCAGCACACACCCTATTGAATTCTCTAATACTGTTAAGTACATGATCAGAGGTCTTCCTTCAATCGGCGGCATCAAAATTGGAGGCTCTTGAAGATATTCCTTTATTTTATCAAAGGCGGTTTGGTAGTCGTCATTCAACTTCACTGCTTGACCTTTCTTCAGTAATTTGAAGATTGGATCACAAGTGGGAATTAGATGCGAAATGAATTTGGCAATGTAGTTTAGACGCGCCAAGAATCCTATAACCTCCTTCTCAGTGCGGGGAGTTGGCATTTCTTGTATAGCTTTAGCCTTTGCAGGATCTACTTCAATACCTTTTCCACTAACAATGAAGCCTAAGATCTTACCAGATCTTACTCCAAAGGTGCACTTATTCGGGTTCAACCTCAGTTTGTACTTCTTCAGTCTTTCAAACAGCTTCTGCAGGTGATCAAGGTGCTCCTCTTCAGTCTGAGACCTGGCTATCATATCATCAACGTAGACCTCTATCTTGTGATGGATCATATCATGAAACAAAGCTATCATGGCACGCTGATAAGTTACCCCGGCGTTTTTAAACCCAAATGGCATAACTTTGTAGCAGAAAGTGCCCCGCTGTGTGATGAAGGTCATTTTATCCATATATTCAGGTGCCATTTTGATATGATTTTACCCAGAGAAACCATCCATGAAGGAGAATACCTTATGTTGTGCGGTGTTGTCAACCAGAACATCAATATGGGGAAGCAGAAAGTTATCCTTGGGGCTCTCCCTATTCAAGTCTCGGTAATCCAAACACATAGGTACTTTACTGTCCTTCTTAGGCACCAGAACAACATTGGCAACTCATTGTGGATAAGAGGTAACATCTAAGAAACCGGTGTTGAACTATTTCATGAATTCGGCTTTGATCTTTTCTGACATATCTGCCTGCATACGATGAACCTTCTATTTCACTAGAGGACAATCTTCTTTTTTTGGCAGATAGTGAACCACAATATCAGTGTCAAGTCCCGGCATGTCTTCGTATGATCAGGAAAAGATCTCCATATAATCATATAACATTTGTATTAACCGTTCCTTGACACTATGCTCCAGATTGGCACCTATCTAGACTTCCTTCTTATCCTCCTCAGTACCCAAGTTTACTGTCTCAACCGACTCTTCATGAGGCTGTATTGCCCTTTCCTCCTGTTGTAACAATCTGGCAAGTTCTCTTGGTACTTCATAATCTTCCTCACCTTCGTCCTCCGCTTGGTAGATCGGATTTTCAAAGTCATAATTGGTAATAGTATAATCGTTATCAATAGGATCTAGATTGGATGTGAATCTGCAGTTTGATATGTGGGTGTGTGTAAGAGAGCATAGCTATTTTGATAAAATAAAAGAAAAAAACAAATACAGAGAGCATAAATTTGCACGCAAAACGTCCAATGATTTATTAATGGCATATGAAGATGAAGTAATAACCCTCACAAATAGACCATTGTGCCTTGGGTAAGACACAAGGCTTTAGAGTTTCAATTGTTTAAATATTACATATCCCAAAAACAAAAGACAATTACTCCTGAATAAAAGTAATGGGAACAAAATCTTTGGCCTCCCAATTGTTGAGTCCACCGCCGATAGTTGAGAAGATCCACTTGTCCACGTCACAGTCACTATCACAGTCTTCTAGGGCATTGACTCCATGGTTGCTGATACGTAGTGGTGGTCCCCCGGTGCGAGCACGACTGTGATACGGTGGCAGAACCGAATGTTAATACTGGTTTGTGTTTTGCGTTTTTCGTTCGCAAAATGTCGCGGTAAGCAAGAGTCACCACCGAGTTTTATTTTATCCAATCAGGACAAGGAAAAAGAACATAAAAAACATTTTTCGAGATGTTTCTGAGTACGGGGGGTATATTATAGAAAGGGAAGGTGTTAGCACCATTTCTATTAGTGGTTCACCACGGGCTCTTAGGTTCTTGCTCATTTTTTAAATTGCTTGTGTGTGCTTGTTTTGAAAAGTTTTGAAAATTGTTTGAAAAGTGTTTGTGTGAAATTTGTTTGTTTGAGCAAGTACCTAGGAACTATCTACCTACTCGAAAAAGACTGTTCATTTTCCTTTAGACAACGCTATCTCATTATTAAGGAATAGGTAGCACCGTCGTTGGAGTTTTAAGGGACATATACGGTCACAAAAGCAATGTTAGGAGGTGTTAGTAATCATCCTAAAGCCCTAAAGATCTTTTTCCGAGGCAACATCTGAACGAGTCATTTGAGATCTTTCAGGGCTAGAGGACGACCACTAACAAACCCTATACTTCATGACCGTTTAACTGAAGGCGGCCGAAGTGGAGTAAACCCTAGAAGTGAGCATGTGAGAGTGAGCTTTTTCAGTTAATTTGTCTTTGCACATTTAGGGTTTTCTACCGTTTTAATTTTCAAATATTCTTGTCATACAATCCTATTAGCATACATCTAACAGTTTATAATTGCAGAAATTAATGTGCGGAAATAGAAATCCTAACTATTACATGGCTTTCGTAGATACATAATCATTTTGACTGAAAATAAAATGAGGAATTAAAACCTAATTAAGTCTATTACATCCTCGGAGCAATTACAAAAATAATTATAAGGTAGGTAATTAAAATACGCGCGACGAATTAAATGTTAGGACGACTAGAAAACCTAAAAAATCTAATTTTGAGAAAAAACATTAAAGTTATTTTTGAAGAAAAAATTAATTATATACAAAAATTAAACTCTAATTTCTAATTGATTTTAATTTACAAAAAAAACAAGATTTAATTGCCCTAATTTTAAGTTAAATTAATTAATTAAAGAAAATAAATATTTTATGAAAAAAAAATGATTTTTGGTGTTTTTTGTGATTTTGATTAAATAAAAAAAATAATTTTGATGTTATTTTAAAAAGTAATATAATTAGGAAATAATTAAAAAGAAATAAAAAAAAAATAAAAAAAGAAGAATGGGCCTTTTTAAGCAAATGGAGGGGGTGCATTGTTGAAATTATTCCAGGCCCACCAAGCTGAAGCCCAGTCAGCGCCTGATCCAGTGGCGCTCCCTCCTGATGGTGTACCATGGTCTCTGGCAGGTGGAGACGTTAGATCTGGTTGATCATGAATCCTGTGGCTGGTTGTTGATTGCGCATGATAGGCCTTTGGGATGGTAATGCATAGGATCCGGCAAAGAAGAATTTAAATAAGAAAGTTGCTGGGACCTGGGATCGAACCCAGGTCCTCTACCCTTTCCAACATGCACGCTTGCCATTTGCGCTACATATCTTATTTGTTAATATAATAACAACAATATATAATATATGAAATCAAGTGGCTGATTGTAAAAAGCGCGCATAATTCAAATTGGCCAATGATTATGAGCCACATCCTTATCTTCTTCCTGGAACCGTCGTTTTAGATAACGACCTTTTACCTTAGGACGATATCCATGGCTACAAACCTGTATCATTCAAAAATCAAATATACGCGATATAAAATCCCATGGAGACCATGAATCGACTGAGCTTGAAGCCCTGAACATCATGGTTCCCTTATCCAGACCTAATTTTGCTTGTGCTAAAAGACCCCAAAACGAAGCTTGAAACCCTAGTAATGGTAGTCATACATATAGGCTTCAAAAATTCAATTAAATGATCCAGACATGTTAGAAATACATCAATGATCACAAATATATCATTAAATTATGCTAATGATGCAAGAATGGCTATGTTGTACCCCAAAATTTGCCCTCCCATATTCTTCAAGATTTGTCAAGATCAAACTTCAAAATCTCCCAAGGGTTGCACAGTCCAATGGCCTCATAGCAGTCAAAAATTAGGGTTTTGGTTCTGGAAAAGAAATTGAAGCTTCCAAGGGTCCAAACAAGTCCCACATGCCTATAAAAATTGTCAAGCATCCATATGCCAAGTTTCAAGACTCACAGCACCAAAATGCACAGTCAAAAACCCTAATTGCTTCACAGTCAACTGCAGAGGCAAAATGGTCATTTGACAGTCAAAAGTCCAAATTTTTGGTCAACATCTTATTTTGAAGCCACAAACATCATTTGATCAATTCTTGATCATGATTCTCAAGGCATGGCTCAAAAAGTCCCAAGATGCAAAAGTTTCTATTTTTGGACAGTTGAAAAAGTCAACTGCAGATTGACCAGGGCATAACTTCCACATGGTTTATCAGAAAAATTCCATCCAAAGCTCATTTTGAAGATAATGACATTTCATACAACTCATCCTCATACTTCAAGTCCAAGAAATGTTCTCACAAAAAGTTATCAATCTCAACATTATAGGTCATTTTCAAAAGTCAACAAAAAGACACTTTAAGTCAAAGACCATAACTTGAGATTGGTAAATCAAAATGACATGGGACCAAAGGCATTGGTTAGAGGACTTCAAGACCTTTCCAAAATGTCCAAGAACATGATCAAATCTTAAACATTGAGCAAGATATGCCTTGTGGAAGTTGGGAAATTTTTGGGAATTTTGAAAGGTCAACTTTGCTTCAAATGCCTCAAAAGTGCTAATGGGCCTCAATTTCTCCCATGAATCATTACCCAAAGGCTATGCACGACCCATTGACATCCAAGGGAGTTATTTTTTTATTTTTGATTAATTATTTGAATTTTTATTATTATTAATTCACTTAATTAAAATTAAATATGAAAAAAATATCAAATGACACCTTTCAAATCTTTTTATGCAGCATATTCACTCTTTATGTACTCAATATTTCGTGCACATGCTCAAGGGAACCAAATCTTCCAAAATAGGCAAGTTTTCATGGCAAAAAGGGTTGAAAAAGATCATGGAAAATCAAATATTCAAAATCATCAATGCAAAGGCTTTGGGCTTGATTTTTCTGACCTAATTCATTCACATACATAAGCATAAGTGAAACCTAATGCTGAGAACACAAGCAAGCTGCACTGAGAACAAAGAAACAAACTTGCATTTTTGACAAAAAAATTGAAAACTGTTTTCATAGCTGCTGCACGTTTCAAGACCTAAAAGGCATTCCAATACAATCCTGACACTACCAGGAAGCCATTCCAATCAAAGCCAGCCTTCCATACTCAAGGAACTGGTAGAATGAAGTCACACTGTTCATAGAATTTTTCATACTCGTATTTCAATTCACATGCATTTTCCATCTGTTTTTAATGTTGATTTACACTAACATGAGTGTTCTGAAACTAATGGCATGCTTTGATTGAATTAATAAGCCCTGTACAAGAAGTTACCATGGAAGCATTCTAGGGTTTCAGAAGTTTGAATTTAGGGCTTTACACGTCTGGAAAAATCAGGCCATGAAACCAGTACCATTGGAATCGTAACGTCCAAACGATCTGAAGTCACCCATCGCGCCCTTTTTATGCTTGCTTAAACTCTAATCGCTATTTTTGCAGTTTTGTTTTAGTGGGGGTTTAAAACCCCCGCTATTTGCTTTTATTTTACAAGGAAAGAGGAAGACGATGCATATGTGTCATAACATGATGGGACGGTTCAAACATTCGTGCGTGTTTTTATGTTCTACCAATAACGTTTGTTCTCTTTCATAATAATCACGTTCCATATTACATCAAATACGCGCGTTGGCTCAGTTGGTCATTACGTTGGCATGCAGGTATTGGGACCTGGGTTTGATTCCCAGGTCCCCCACTTCTTCTATAGTTTTTTCTTTAACATGATTTTGTGCAGTACGCTCCCAGTGACCCACCATACAACGCATATGCCTTTGCTTGCCACGCAATCTGATTGATCAATCCAATGGTCACAAAAGCAGTCCACCATGTACACTGGTCAACTGATGCACACGTAATCCCAGAAAGTCCAAAGGGCCTTGCATTTCAATGGGCCTAATTGCTGCAAATTAACCTCCAAAAGGGTCTGATACCCCTCCTATGGTTTGCATTATTTTGATTTTTTTTTCTATTTGATTTCTTTTAATTCTTTTTAATGCTTAATTATTTCTTTTTATTTCCTAAAAATAATTTTTTCATAATAATAACACAAAAAAATTCAGAAATCAAAAAAATAAAATATGTTTATTTGATTGTTAATTCCTTAAGAGTTTTTGTAAATAAATTTCAATAATCAATTTAGTTTAAATTTAGGTTTTCAACTTTAATGTTTTTTTCTAAATAACTAAAATACATAAAAATTAGGCTTTTAGCATTTTTTTATTCTTTTTCTCAATAAATAAATTTTTCTTATTATTATTAACTATTAATTATTTTGTAAATAAACTTGTAATTAAATAATTAGTGTAAATTAGGTCAAAACTTAAACATTTTTTAATAATTAAAAACAAACTTAGAATTAGGGTTTTATTTAATTTCTAATTTAATTAATTTCCTTTATTTCATAAATACAAAAAAACATAAAAAATAATTTCTTTTCTTATTAAATAATTAATTAATTCCTTAATTTCATTTAATTTCTTTCAAGGGTCCAACGCCCTCGAACTTTCGCTTCTAATTTCTTTTCGCGCGTTTGCTTCTATTTGTCGTTTTAAATATTATGTAATTGCCCCAAAGCCTTGTAATAGTAATTAGGGACTTTATTTATTTTATGCATTTTATTAAAAAAAACGGGTCTTTGTTAATTTGGCGATGTATAGACCCGCGCCTTGTAATAGCGTAGGACCTTTATCTTCCGCATTTTAATTCCCGCACCTTTTAACTGCTAATCACATGAAAGAATGAATGGCCCAAATAAAATCAAAGCGTAGCTCACCCAATGCATGATAAAGATAAAACATAATTGAAAATGACACACAATTCACACACCACTCTTAGGGTACGCCTCACTGTTGCCTTGCCCCTCAAAACGTGGTCGTCGAGTATAGGATGTTTTAGTAAGTCCTCATGTCCATGAACATGGCATGGGGGTAGCTTCTAAGGTGTCCTACTGTTGCTCTGGTGACCACACTGTCCCTAAATTCGAATTGACTCGAACACCTCCAACGGTGGTGCTACCTACCTCTCAATGGTGGGATGGCACTACCTTAAGGACTTCTACACAGCCTAATTCCTTAGGGTAGGTAGATGACTCGTAGATACTTGCTCTAATTCAAAACAAATCAAAACTTCTTTTTACACCGACACTTTTCAAAAAAAACTTTCAAAAATAACTTTTCAAACACTCTTGAGGACTGATACAAGAGTCGATCTGAAACTTTAAACGAAACTTTTTCAAACCCACTCACGATTGAAAAGCAAACAAACATTTTGAAAACACAAATGATCAAGTATCTAAGAGCCCGTGGATAACCACGGATAGAAAGGGTGCTAACACCTTCCCTTTCTATAAATCTACCTCCCGAACCGAGAAACAATCTCATAAGGAATTTTTCTGTGCTTTTGTCCTTTCCATATTGGAGAAAATAAAAGACGGTGGCGACTCTTGCTTCCGCGACATTTCGCGAACCAGCGTTAAACAGTCAGTTCTAAATCCACCGATCACAGAACTGGCGACTCTGCTGGGGAATCTTATAAAGTGAGGTGTACCTTAGGACTAGGATCACTTGTGTTTTCAATTGCTTTGACTTGTTTGCTTTATTATTGTGGGACTGTCTTGGGAGTTCTATAGATCCTAACCCGGATCTGGGGATACCTTCTTAGAAAGTAGCAACAAGGCTGTGAGGGAACTGTGCGGGGTATACCGACATGGTTGAAATAGTCTGCTACGTTGATGTGGCACTTTGGTGTGTACCGGTAACCCTTGAGTTCAGTCAAGGAGAGTACAGGACCTCTGCGTGGTGTCGTGAAGCATCAACTGACCTTAGGAACCTTAATTGAACCATCTTGTCCTCTTTAGGGTAGTGAGATAACTGACTTTGGTGCAGTCCGAGGTTGGTTGATACTCGATGCTACACTCAATTGAGGGTTGTTTTCCTGGAATATTTCGGTCGCCAGTTCAGTGGCTAAATCGAAACGATGAACAATGAAAGCAATCCAATGATATTGGGATCCTTAGAACCCGGTCACTTCTGATAGGACAGGTTTTGAGCCCACCAACTTCAAGAGGGTAGTATCCCCAAACTTCATGCTGGCCTAAACTCTAAGGGCTCTCTTGTGTGACTTGTGTGCCTTCCAACTTGACTATTTGCATGCTTGTTATCTGACACTTGAGTTTCTTGCAGGTTTTGTTTACAGTCCTTAATCTGGACTCATAACAGGGTTACATATATCACTCCATGCATAGCATAACATCATACCATGGCATACATCCTGCATAAAGACTAACCCATTTCAAGGATCTCAAGGGCTTGTGATGCAGGTCATGATGAACCAAAAGTCTAGCCAAGGTTGTCAAGGGCTATGACCCACTAGATATGGTGAGCCTTTGACCCTTGAAGAAGGACTCTCAACAACATGAAATTCCTTCAATCAAGCTATCGGTTTCCAATTCTAATAATCTTCTTGTTTACCCCGCGAGGTCCTTGAAAACATTGCATGCATATCATATACATCATTGCATTACAGGTATCCTTGTTACAGGTCACTTACCATCTGCGCTATTTATTTCAGCAATGGCTTCCCAACAATATAACCAGGACCTTCATACTCAAGAGACTCGGGTCGGGGAAATCCTCCTGAATCTATCCAAGGGTCAGGAAGAGCTGAGAGCACTTCTCATGGGGACTTTGGTCAGGAACAGTGCTGAGGATGAACGGCTGAAACATCTGCAAGTTGAGGTGGATGCAATGAAAGCCCAGATGCTGGGGCAGGTGACTATCATTCAAGGCTTAGCTCAAAGACAAGAAGAGCTCGGGGTTCTCGTCAACCAACTGCTTCGGGGTAACCAGCTGGGGCAAGCATCTAGGGTTGGAGAGCCAGTCATCATTCAACCACCTTTGAGACAAGAAGATAAGGGGAGAGCTCCTCAAAAGGCTTCAGTGTCACAAATTCAGCATCAACCTCACCAGCCTCAGGCAGACAAGCCCAAAAGGCAATTCACCAAGCTCAACGTGTCGCTGCCTCAAGCTTTGCAACAACTGTTGAGGTTGAATTTGGTAACTCTAAGGGACCCTCCTAAGAATCCCAATAGGACACCTTCAAGGTATAACCCCAACGCCCGCTGCGCTTATCATTCTGACAGCCCGGGGCATGCTACAGATGATTGCTGGACCTTGAAAAACAAAATCCAGGACCTGATTGATGAAGGAGCTGTGGAATTCACTCAAGATGGCCAGGCTAAGTGCTTCTACCATCCCTACAGGGTTCACCATTTGAAGTAGCAAGCCCTGAGATGGGAAAACTTTTGTTCATTTGAGTGTTCAAATTGTATTTTTTCTTTGACTATTTAAACAGTTATTCATGTCAAACGTTGTTATTTCATTAATGCATCACACATGTCTGTTTTGAATCAATATATTCGTATTCACTATATGCAAACTGTTTTCCATTTTGTGATGATCAACTCTTGATTGAAAATTCTAAGCCTCTTGAGGGAGGATGACGAAAACGATACTACGATCTTTACAGTATGCTTTTGAACAGACCCCGCTGATGAGGTACAAGCATTGTTTCAATCCCTAAACACTGGAGTTATAAGGAAGATAATCCCTTGTCAACCCCTCTGAGCCAAAGAAGTAGGATTTTTTCTTTTCGAAAATTAAAACCCTTTATCATAACCTGGGGCAGGGTAGTTCTCTCAGTTGATCCAAGTGCATAACGAATGGCACCAGAGAGGTCCTTACAAAACTAAAAAAAAAGACAGTGATGGTTCCGAATAATTAAAGACAGGCAGTCATTATCTATCAAAATAAAAAGCACAATAAGTCAAAACCTATGAAGGAGACTTACAAAACTGGGGCATCCCACTGACTGTAATCACAAAAGAGACAGTTCAGGCAAAAAATAGGGATAACAAAATAAAAAAAGAGGTCCTACAAACCCTCAACCAAAAAAGGAATGACTGCCTATTCAAAATAAATTGTCAATATCTGAACCATCACTGGTATATCAAAGCAAAGACGCAACAAGGTTTAATGCACGATCAGCTGAGTTTAGGTTTGAAGAACATCACGAAGAGCGGGTGGGTACAAATAATTTGAGCCTTTATCCTTTGTTTCTTAAACCGTGAACCAGGCCACGCTACAAACCTTAAAAGTCCTAGCTGAAGCATGGGTTAGTTCGAAAGCATATTGTTACGAAAGGTATCCTGACTCCTTAAGGCTTGCTATAAAATATTGAGTTGACATCACATTTTACAAAATTTGCTGGTTTTACGGAAAAATGCATTTTTCAAAAACTTCAAGACAGACATAAGCTTTGCATTTTTAACATAACTTTGTTTGCATATGACTTTTTGTTTGAACAACATAGAGATTCGCACGACGAATGCCTAATGAACAAAAGCACCTCCAATCAAGGGGCATGGCCTGATCATTGTCCATCATCTGGGGCAGTCCAGTCAAGATTCAAGGAATCTCTCAAGATGCCAAACAACCAGGGGCAAACCTCCGCCTGAGCCACTTGGGGCATTGGACATGAATTCCCAGCAACAAATCTTGCATGACCTAACATCTTCTGGTAGCGTGGCAACACAATAACAGGGGCACCTCCCTACATCCTGAGAGCATGGACATAGTCGAAAAAAATACTATGCGTAATCAAAGACCCGCTAGGTTGACACACCTAGGAAAAAATAAGGGCTTCCCGGCGAACCAAAAGGGTTCGGGCAAAAATAAGGGATGAAATGAAAAATCTGTACACCCGGCAAGTCGAAAACCTGAAAAGGCGGCTTAGGCAAAAATAGGTATCCCGGTGGACTGAAAACCCGAAAGGGAGGTCCAGGCAAGAGTTAGGGATCAAAAGCGTACGACTATGTCCCGGCATCTCGTCACTTGCCTACCAGAAGAAGATCTGTCAATCGGCAGTCACCAAGCACCTCTACAGGGTATTTTCTTCTCCCACATCAGAAACAGGGGCAATAATGAGTTGTCCAAGCAGTCTAGTTGCTCTGCCCACCAAGGTACCGATGTAAGTTCGGCTGAAGAATGCAACCAAGATATCTTAAATCCCCAGAGAGTGAGCCAGCAAGTTAATACACTCTCCCCAAGCAGAGCTATCCTATCAGCCTTAAGGAAGTTGGGTATCCTCCAGCAGATCTCAACACTCCTCAGCGCAATATAGGAATATTCTTAACAAGCATCTCCGGCAGTCTTGATCTAAGACTGTTCCCCGGCGGTATATCAGACATTCAGTGGAGCCACTCCCAATACATCTCAAAATTTCCCCAAGAGAGTCCAGTCTGAAGTCCCCCCAGGAAAGTGGAATCCATCTCCCCAGCAGTAAGCTTATCCCCAGTAGATTCTGGAAGCTTATCCCCTGCAGAACACGAACGCGTCCCCCGGCTTTATTCAAAGGTTATTTCCCCACCAGGATATAACTGGGTTATCCTCAGCCAAAAGCCATGGAAAGACCGTCCTCGGCAAAGTCTTCTTATCCCCAGCGAAGTCTATTAAAACTCACAACATAACAACGGTATCCCCAACGAGGTTATCATCAACATCTCAACAGAGTACCTCTCTCCCCACAGAGTATTGTTCCCCAGCAAGGTCGCTAGAATAATTTTCTCCCCGCAGAGTAATCCCTTCGCCAAGTTTATTCCCCAATGGAGTTATCTCCTCCTACCGGTATTCTTGCAACTATCATCCCCAGGGGAAACAACAAAGCACTATCCTTCACATCAACCCAGGATTTAATTTCCCGGCATCCGTCAAGGATTTATTTTTCTAAGACGAAAACATAGATTCATAAACATCGCACCTTCATACATTACATCATGCATATACGCATCATGAACATATAATCTCATTACGCATGTCATACAGCATGACATCGCATACAACTAACGTTTTGTCTTTTCAGGACAAAGGTTAATACCAAGATGATTACCATCAACGGTTGCAACTAAAGATCTGATTCCTGTATCTTGCCAGGGTGTATCTGTTGACGACAGATTCCAGACACCGATTCCTGTATCTTGCCAGGGTGCGTCTGAAGAGTTCGAAGATCCGATTCCTGTATCTTGCCAGGGTGTATCTGTTGACGACTAGCATTACCAGACCCGATTCCTGTATCTTTCCAGAGTGCGTCTGAAGAGTTTGAGGATCCGATTCCTGTATCTTTCCAGGGTGTATCTGTTGACGACTAGCATTACCAGACCCGATTCCTGTATCTTGCCAGGGTGCGTTTGAAGAGTTTGAGGATCCGATTCCTGTATCTTGCCAGGGTGTATCTGTTGACGACTAGCATTACCAGACCCGATTCCTGTATCTTGCCAGGGTGCGTCTGAAGAGTTTGAGGATCCGATTCCTGTATCTTGCCAGGGTGTATCTGTTGACGACTAGCATTACCAGACCCGATTCCTGTATCTTGCCAGGGTGCGTCTGAAGAGTTCGAGGATCCGATTCCTGTATCTTGCCAGGGTGTATCTGTTGACGACTAGCATTACCAGACCCGATTCTTGTATCTTGCCAGGGTGCGTCTGAAGAGTTTGAGGATCCGATTCCTGTATCTTGCCAGGGTGTATCTGTTGACAACTAGCATTACCAGACCCGATTCCTGTATCTTGCCAGGGTGCGTCTGAAGAGTTTGAGGATCCGATTCCTGTATCTTGCCAGGGTGTATCTGTTGACGACTAGCATTACCAGACCTGATTCCTGTATCTTGCCAGGGTGTGTCTGAAGAGTTTGAGGATCCGATGCCTGTATCTTGCCAGGGTGTATCTGTTGACGACTAGCATTACCAGACCCGATTCCTGTATCTTGCCAGGGTGCGTCTGAAGAGTTCGAGGATCCGATTCCTGTATCTTTCCAGGGTGTATCTGTTGACGACTAGCATTACCAGACCCGATTCCTGTATCTTGCCAGGGTGCGTCTTAAGAGTTCGAGGATCCGATTCCTGTATCTAGCCAGGGTGTATCTGTTGACGACTAGCATTACCAGATCCGATTCCTGTATCTTGCCAGGGTGTGTTTGAAGATTTCGAGGATCCAATGCCTGTATCTTGCCAGGGTGTATCCGTTGATGACTAACAATACCAGATCCGATTCCTGTATCCTGCCAGGGTGCGTCCGAAGAGTTCGAGGATCCGATGCCTGTATCTCGCCAGGGTGTATCTGTTGACAACTAGCATTACCAGACCCGATTCCTGTATCTTGCCAGGGTGCGTCTGAAGAGTTTGAAGACCAAATCCTGCAATAAGTAGTGTGACAGAATCCTATTGCAGGAGTTGGATCTTTGAACTCTTCAGACGTGCCTTGGCAGGATACAGGAATCGAGTCTGGTACTGTAGTCGTCAACAGATACACCCTGGCAAGATACAGGAATCAGATCTTCGAACTCTTCAGATGTGCCCTGGCAGGATACAGGAATCGAGTCTGGTACTGTAGTCATCAACAGATACACCCTGGCAAGATACAGGAATCGAATCTTCGAACTCTTCAGACGTGCCCTGGAAGGATACAGGAATCGAGTCTGGTACTGTAGTCATCAATAGATACACCCTGGCAAGATACAGGAATCGGATCTTTAGTTGCGACCATTGATAGTAATCGTCTTTGTACTGATCTTTTGTCCTGAAAAGACAAAAAATTAGTTGTATGCGATGTCATGATGTATGACATGCGAGATGTTCTCAGAACGAATGAGATTGTATGTTCATGATGCGTATATGCATGCTATAATGTATGAATATGTGTTTATGAATTGTGTTTTCGTCTAGGAAAATAAATCCTTGACGGGTGCCGGGAAGTTAAATCCTGGGCTAATGTTGAGGAATAGAGCTTTGTTTCCGCTGGGGATGATGGTTGCAAGAATACTGGTAGGAGAAGATGACTCCGTTGGGGAATAAACTTGGAGAATGGATTACTCTGCGGGGAGAAAATTACTCTAGCGATCTTGCTGAGGAACAATACTCTGTGGGAAGAGAGGTACTCTGTTGAGATGTTGATGATAACTCCGCTGGGGATACCGTTGTTATGTTAAGTTGAAGGAATTAATAGACTCCACTAGGGATGAGAAGACTTCGCCGAGGACGATTCTTCCGTGGCTTTTAGCTGAGGATAACCCAGTTATATCCTGGTAGGGAAATAACCTTTGCATAAAGCCGGGAGACGCGTTCGTGCTCTGCAGGTGGCAGGCTTCCAGAATCTACCGGGGATAAGCTTCCTGCTGGGGAGATGGATTCCACCTTCCTGGGGGAACTTCAGACTGGACTCTCCTGGGGAGATTTTGAGATATATTGGGGAAGTGGCTCCACTGAATGTCTAGTATACCGCCGGGGAACAATCTTAGACCAAGACTGCCGGGGATGCTTGTTAAGAATGTTTGTATATTATGCTGGGGAATGTTGAGATCTGCTGGAGGATACCCAACTTCCTTAAGTCTGACAGGATAACTCTGCTTGGGGAGAGTGCATTGACTTGCTGACTCACTCTCTGGGGAATTTAGATATCTCGGTTATGTTCTTCAGCTGAACCTACCTTGGTACCTTGGTGGACAGAGCAATTAGATCGCTTGGACACCTCATTACTGCCCCTGTTTCTAATGTCACCTGTAATTAATCTTTTGTTTTGCATGCAAATATTTATGAGTTAACAATTAGTGTCAAATGCATATATCAAAAATTGAACATTTGACGTTCTTCGCAAAACAAAACAGAAAAAGGAAAGAACAACTGACAATTGGTCTGAACTGTGAATTTGTATTGATTTTTGAATTTGCCTGTGAATAGGCGTTTATGTACAAGAGGCTGACGTCCTAGTAAGAGAACGCCGCCGAACAACAGAGTTTATACAATTTTGTACAAAGGGAAAACAAAACAGCTATGTGAAAAGAACAATCCCACTGGGTTCCAACTCTGCTATCACCTTTATATCTTCGAGCGTCTCATCACTTTGCTGCTCAGTTGACGATGAAGCTGATTGATCGATGCCGTTTGAACTTGATGTAGATACCAGATTCTGGATGCAAGGTGATCCAATGAGACATAGTATTACGCTTTAATCCCTAACTTTTGCCTGGACCGCCCTTTCGGGTTTTCGGTCCACCGGGATACCCATTTTTGCCCAAGCCGCCTTTTCAGGTTTTCGACTTGCCGGGTGTACAGATTTTTTTTCATTTCATCCCTCATTTTGCCCGAACCCTTTTGGTTCGCCAGGAAACCCTAATTTTTGCCTAGGTATGTCAACCTAGCGGGTCTTTTATCATGCGTAGTATCTTTTTACTATGTCTGCATTGGCGGGGTGAGGAAGGTCGTCACCATCCATGTTGGTTAGAATCATGGCTCCTCCTGAGAAGACATGTTTAACCACAAATGGCCCTTCGTATGTAGGGGTCCATTTTCCCCTGGGATCACTCTGAGGAAGGATGATGCGCTTGATTACCAGATCCCCAACTTGATACTCTTGTGGTCTGACTTTCTTGTTAAATGCCCTGATCATCCGTTTTTGGTACGTCTGACCATGACAAATAGCAGTAAGTCTCTTTTCGTCGATTAAGTTTAACTGATCAAGTCGTGTCTGGATCCAATCATCTTCGCTCAGATCTGCATCCTTCATTATCCGGAGAGAGGGTATCTGCACTTCGATCGGTAAGACTGCTTCCATACCATAGACCAAGGAGAAGGGTGTTGCCCCGGTTGACGTCCTTGCTGAGGTACGGTACCAATGGAGAGCAAACGGTAATATCTCATGCCAATCTTTATAGGTCACTGTCATTTTCTGCACAATTTTCTTGATATTTTTATTGGCTGCTTCTACAGCCCCATTCATCTTCGGCCGGTAAGGAGAAGAGTTGTGGTGCTGTATCTTAAATTGCTCGCAGAGCTCAGTGATCATTTTGTTATTGAGATTGGTACCGTTGTCCGTAATGATTCTTTCTGGGACGCCGTATCGACAGATCAAGTTGTGTCGAATGAACCGTGCCACAACATTCTTGGTTACGGTGGCATAGGAAGCTGCTTCAACCCACTTTGTAAAGTAATCAATCGCCACCAGGATGAAGCGATGCCCGTTGGATGCCGTAGGTCTGATCTCACCGATCATATCAATGCCCCACATTGCAAAAGGCCAAGGTGCAGTCAGGACATTCAGAGGAACTGGAGGAACGTGCACCTTATCAGCATAAATCTGGCACTTGTGACACGTCCGAGAATGTTGGTAACAATCAGCTCCCATTGTGGACCAGAAATATCCCGCCCGAAGGATATTCTTTGTCATAGTGTGTCCACTGGAATGTGTTCCGAAGGTACCTTCATGTAGCTCTGCCATGATCTTTTCTGCTTCAGTCTTATCCACACAGCACAGTAAGGTCGAATCATGGTTTCGCTTGTACAGAATGTCGTTGCTAAGGAAGAACTTTGCTGCGAACCTTCTTAGAAACTTTTTGTCGTTGACAGATGCACCTTCAGGATACTCTTGAGCTTCGAGATACCTCTTCACCTCATGATACCAGGGTTTCTCAGTTACCTCTTCATCCTCAAGATCACAACAGTATGCCGGTTCGTCCAGTTTCCAGATAATGACCCGGGGAGCCTCATTGTCCCATTTGACTTTGAACATGGAAGACATCGTAGCTAACGTGTCCGCCAACTGATTCTCCTCTCTTGGGAAATGTTCAAAAGTTATCTCTGTGAAATGGGGGATCAATGTTGTAACGCCCCAGTTTTAATTATTTGATTTATTTGATTGGGAATTTATTTTATTAGAATTAATAAAATAAAAAGAATTATTTATTTTGGAATATTTGATGAAAATGAAAGAAATAAGAAAATATTGGGTTTTTAAGTTATTGGGCTTGGATGTCGTTAGTAAAGAGTGGGGGTGCAAAAGAAATAAGGATATATATATTTTGGGACTTAAGTTATTTCTCACTTTTCACGATAAAACAGAATTTGGAGATATTTGGGATTGGAGCTCTGAAGAACGAAGAACAATCGCTCAAGAGTTCAAAGCTGCAATTTGATAAGGTAAGGGGGGCTACTACTCAATTTATATTTGCTTATGGGTTTAGATGCAATTGGTTGGGTAATCGTAGGATAACCCCATTTTCTCTGATGTTCTTAGTGATTGATAACTTTAGGGTCGAATTTCGTTAGAAAAGATTAGGTTCCCTAAAGGTTGTGAATCGATTAAGAAATTAATCCCTATTGTTGATTTAGATCGAAATTGTATGATCGGGAGTTTCCTTTAAGTGTTCTAAGGATGACCTTGATGTTATCAGATTTCCCCAAAAGGACGAATAATCACTTTTAAGGTTACCTTGATAATTGTTGGTAATTATAAAATTAAGTTTTTGGATTAAATGATTTGAAAAAGGGAATTCTGTTTTCCAACGATTTTAGAAAACTATAACCTTGAAGGATTTGAGTTATTCAATTTGTGGGAAATTGATGAACATAGGTCAGAGGCATAGGGAATTGATGTTTTGGAAACTTGATGTGTATTTGGATGTTTTTGTACTGCATTGCACTGCTGTAGAAATGTATTTTCGTGCAAATACGTTGGCATAGGAGCTGCTGCTGGTACAGGAATTTCCGGGCTCGCGCTCATCAACACGGGCCGTGTTGATTCACACGGGCACCCGTGTTGATCTGCTGGATGGGTAAAAAAAATGTGTTTCCAGACACATTTCAACACAGGCCGTGTTGATTCACACGGGCACCCGTGTTGATCTGCTGTATTGGCAAAATAACGTGTTTCTGGACACATTTCCACACGGGCAGTGTTGCTGCACACGGGCACCCGTGTTGAACCTCCTGTGTTGGTTTCTGAATTCTGTTTTTCTGTGCATGCTGTTATGTATGGATTTGATTCTGTTTTGACGTGCAGTGTTTTATATGTTTGGAATATGCTGCTTATTGATTCCCTAGTGTTGTTTGATGCTTGTATCGAATAATGTTTGTATGTTATGATACCAACACTACGCGGATATTATTGTCATGCTTTTAGATGATGTTATCAAGCATGAATTATGATATAACTTGATATGATTGGTTGATGTTTAATAGTATGCTGAGTGATTACATGCTATCCATATCCTGTTATGATTGATATTGTTGATGTTGCATGATATGTTTTCTTGATGTTAATAGTATGCTGAGTGTTACATACTTTACATATCATGTTGCATTTGTTAATTCCCATTGTGTGGAATTAACATGGTGGCCAATATACGTGTCCGCGATTTAATGGAACGTTGAGGTGGTAGCCGTGTCCGCGATATAATGGAACGGTGAGTTGTCCGTGACCCGAGATATAATGGGGCGGTAAAATGGTACCACATGCATGGGTGTGTTGCATTATATTGAATATAACATGAATGGATGATTTTCCAATGTTGTATTTAATTGATTGTATGCATGTATTGTTGCTGAATTGTTAATGATGTTTGATGTTAATTATAAGTATGAAAAGTAATATATTATGAATATATGAATTGTAAAGGTTTTCGTAAACTATGAAACATGCTACTGTTTGGGTGATGCTTATGGTTTTTCTGAATTGATTGTTATGAACGTATAATCAAATGTATAGTTGAGATGATCACCCTTACTGTTGAACATTTCAGATTGAGGAGCTTCGTTCAGGTGCTTGGCGAAGACTTGCTGTTTCTAGTTTATTTTGGTTTAAGTATTGTCCGGGTCATGCTCTGATAGTTGTAACTCCGAGAATGTTTGTTTGTCGAGTTGCTTTAGTCAGACTCGTTTATTTCCTTAGTATTGGGTTATAATATGATGTTGATATATTCCAGGTGTTAATCCCTGATGATTGAAAATATTATAACTTTGGTTTTATTAAATATAATATTCCGCTGTGTAAACATGTATGAGTTGCTTCTATGTTATGCATGACAGGAACTTGTTTTTTTTAAAAGAGAATTGTGACATCCTCGTTAATACATGTACTCTGAAAGTATGATTTTAATTATTTGCGAAAATGATATGCGGGGTTTTAGAGGGTGTTACAATAGTGGTATCAGAGCATTGTCGGTCGTTGCAACCAGAGTCTTGAGTCAGTCATTTCTTTTGTATGCGGCTAGTGTAAGGCAACACTGTCGATACTGTATTCTGATGAGGAGTATGTTTTAATTCTCAGGAATATGGCTGGAAGAGGTAACGGACGGAATGATGCTGCACTCGCTGAGGCTTTGGGGATGTTAGCTGGTGTACTTGCTGGAAATCCAAGTGGAGGCGTGATTGGTGCTGATAGGCAATTGGGGAACTTCCAAAGGAACAATCCTCCGTTGTTCAAAGGTACACATGACCCTGAAGGTGCTCAGAAGTGGCTGAAGGAAATCGAAAGGATTTTCCGTGTGATTGATTGTGCTGAAGATCTGAAAGTCAGATATGGTACGCATATGTTGGCAGAAGAGGCCGACGACTGGTGGGTTGCAACAAGGACTGAAATGGTTCAGGATGGAGAGGCACTGACTTGGGCTAACTTCAGAAGGGCTTTTCTGAGGAGGTACTTTCCTGAAGATGTTCGGGGAAGAAAGGAAATTGAGTTTTTGGAGCTTAAGTAGGGCAATCTGACTGTTAGTGAGTATGCTACTAAGTTCACTGAGCTGGCAAAGTATTATGCACACTACAACAATGATGAGGCTGGAGAATTCTCTAAATGTATCAAATTTGAGAATGGTCTCCGAGATGAGATTAAGCAGGGAATCAGGTACCAGCGTATTCGTAGATTTTCTGATCTGGTGGATTGTAGCAGGATCTTGGAAGAAGATATTACCAAGGCTAGGTCGTCTCACTCTCGTGGGGCTGTTGATAAAATAGGAAAGCAACATATGGACCGTGGCAAGCCATATGGTAGAGGTAACCAGAAATCAGGTGGATGGAAAGGGCCTAGTGGGGGAGATTCTAAGGCTCCTATCAGATGCTACAGGTGTGGTGAGTTTGGTCATCATATTCGAGATTGCAAGAGTGATGAGAAGAAGTGCTATAAATGTGGGAAGACTGGTCATTTGTCTATTGATTGCAAAGGGAAGTCTGTTACTTGTTACAACTGTGGCGAAGAAGGTCACATTCGTCCGCAGTGTCCTAAACCTAAGAAGGATCAGTCAGGTGGAAAAGTGTTCGCCTTGTCTGGATCTGAGACTACTCCAGAGGATCGATTGATTAAAGGTACGTGTTTTATTCATGGAACACCTTTAGTTGCAATTACTGATACTGGTGCAACTCATTCTTTCATTTCTTTGGATTGTGCTGAGAGGTTGAAACTGGACATATCTGATATGCGAGGTAGCATGGTTATTGATACTCCTGCATCGGGTTCGGTGACAACTTCACTTGTATGTAGGAATTGTCCTATTGAGATTTTTGGTAGAGGTTTCGGTATGGATTTAGTGTGCCTACCGCTTGAACAAATTGATATTATCCTTGGGATGAACTGGTTGGAATTCAACCGGGTTCATCTGAACTGTTTTACTAAGACGGTGATTTTCCCAGAGGCAGTTGGTGTCGGGAATTTGACTATGACTGCTAGACAGGTACAAGAAGCAATGGAAGACAGTGCTAATGTGTTTATGTTACTTGCTTCGTTAGATGCAACAGGAAAGGTCAGGAGTGGGGAATTTCCAGTGGCGTGTGATTTTCCAGAAGTCTTTCCTGATGATGTTGTTGAGTTACCTCCTGAGAGAGAAGTGGAATTTTCTATAGATTTGATTCCTGGTACGAGACCGGTGTCGATGGCACCATATCGTATGTCTGCATCTGAGTTGGCTGAATTGAAGAGTCAGTTGGAAGATTTACTGGAGAAGAAGTTTATTCGTCCAAGTGTTTCGCCTTGGGGTGCTCCGGTATTATTGGTTAAGAAGAAAGAAGGTTTTATGAGACTGTGTGTTGATTACAGGCAATTGAACAAAGTAACCATTAAAAATCGGTATCCTTTACCGAGGATTGATGATTTAATGGATCAGCTAATTGGAGCCAGTGTATTCAGTAAGATTGACTTGAGATCTGGATATCATCAGATTCGTGTGAAAGCGGAAGATATTCAAAAGACTGCTTTTCGAACGAGGTATGGGCATTATGAATATTCTGTTATGCCGTTCGGAGTTACTAATGCACCTGGTGTTTTCATGGAATATATGAACAGGATTTTTCATCCGTATCTGGATAAGTTTGTTGTGGTTTTTATTGATGACATTCTGATTTATTCCAAGAATGACGAAGAGCATGCGGAACATCTCAGAATTGTGTTAGAGTTGTTGAAAGATAAGAAGTTGTATGCAAAGTTGTCCAAATGTGAGTTCTGGCTGAATGAAGTTAGTCTTCTTGGACATGTGATTTCTAAGAATGGTATTGCAGTGGATCCTACAAAAGTAGAAGCAGTATCTCAGTGGGAAGCGCCGAAGACTGTTTCTGAAATCAGAAGTTTTCTTGGTCTTGCAGCTTATTACAGAAATTTATCGAAGGATTCTCAAAGTTAGCATTGCCGTTGACGAAGTTGACTCGTAAAGGACAAGCGTTTATTTGGGATTCTGATTGTGAGAAAGGTTTCCAAGAATTGAAGCAGAGATTGACTAGTGCTCCTATTCTGATTTTGCCGAATCTGGTGGAATCTTTTGTGGTTTATTGTGATGCATCTCTGATGGGATTAGGTGGTGTTCTAATGCAGAATCAACAGGTAGTTGCGTATGCTTCGAGACAGTTGAAGGTTCATGAAAGGAACTATCCTACTCATGACTTAGAGTTGGCAGCAGTTGTGTTTGTCTTGAAATTGTGGAGACATTATCTGTATGGTTCGAGATTTGAAGTGTATAGTGATCATAAGAGTTTGAAGTATCTTTTCGATCAGAAAGAGCTCAATATGAGGCAAAGAAGGTGGTTGGAATTTCTCAAAGATTATGATTTTGGTTTGAATTACCATCCTGGTAAGGCAAATGTGGTTGCAGATGCTTTGAGCAGGAAATCCTTGCATATGTCTATGATGATGGTTCGTGAATTGGAGTTAATTGAACAATTCCGAGATTTGAGTTTAATTTGTGAAAGTACTCCGAAGTGTGTTCGTTTGGGTATGTTGAAACTTACTAGTGGTATTCTAGAAGAGATCAGGAGCGGGCAGAAATCTGATGTTAATTTAGTTGATAAATTGACATTGATCAACCAAGGTCAAGGTGGTGAGTTTAGAATTGATGAAAATGATGTTATGAGATTTGGCGATAGAGTTTGTGTTCCTGATGTTGCAGAAATCAAGAAGAGTATATTAGAGGAAGGCATCGCAGTGGGATGAGTATTCATCCGGGTGCCACGAAAATGTATCATGATTTGAAGAAATTATTTTGGTGGCCGGGAATGAAAAAGGAAATAGCTGAATTTGTGTATGCATGTTTAATCTGTCAGAAATCGAAGATTGAGCATCAGAAGCCGTCTGGATTTATGCAACCGATGTTTATTCCAGAATGGAAGTGGGATAGTATTTCTATGGATTTTGTATCCGGGTTGCCGAGGACTCCTAAGAATTGTGAAGCAATATGGGTTGTTGTGGATAGACTGACTAAGTCTGCTCATTTTATACCGATGCGAATGGATTACTCAATGGAGAGATTGGCACAGTTATATATTGAGAAAATAGTGAGTTTGCATGGAGTTCCTTCTAGTATTGTGTCAGATAGAGATCCGAGGTTCACTTCGAAATTTTGGGAAGGATTGCAGAAGGCTTTGGGTACTAAATTGAGGTTGAGTTCAGCTTACCATCCTCAGACTGATGGACAGATGGAGAGGACGATTCAATCGTTAGAAGATTTATTGCGTGCTTGTGTTTTAGAGAAGGGTGGAGCTTGGGATAGCTATTTGCCATTGATTGAATTTACTTATAACAATAGTTACCATTCGAGTATTGGTATGGCTCCGTTTGAGGCATTGTATGGTAGACGGTGTAGAACGCCTTTGTGTTGGTATGAATCTGGAGAGAGTTCAGTAATTGGGCCAGAGATTGTTCAGCAGACTACTGAAAAGATCAAATTGATTCAAGAGAAGATGAGAGCTTCTCAGAGTCGTCAGAAGAGTTATCATGACAAGAGGAGAAAGAATTTAGAATTCAGTGCTGGAGATCATGTGTTTATGAGAGTTACTCCGATGACGGGTATTGGTCGAGCGTTGAAATCTAAGAAGTTGACTCCGCGTTTTATTGGTCCGTTTCAGATTACGGAGAGAGTTGGAGAAGTTGCTTATCGTATTGCTTTACCTCCGAGACTTGCGAATTTGCACGATATTTTTCATGTTTCTCAGTTGAGGAGATACATTCCAGACCCATCTCATGTAATCCAAATAGATGATGTACAGGTGAGAGATAACCTGACAGTAGAAACATTGCCTATGAGGATAGAAGATCGGGAAGTGAAACAGTTAAGGGGTAAAGAGATAGCATTAGTGAAGGTTGCTTGGGGAGGTCCAGCAGATGGAAATATCACTTGGGAACTGGAGAGCCAGATGAAAGAGGCTTATCCGGAACTGTTCGTCTAAGGTATGTTTTCGAGGACGAAAACTCTTTTAGTGGGGGAGAGTTGTAACGCCCCAGTTTTAATTATTTGATTTATTTGATTGGGAATTTATTTTATTAGAATTAATAAAATAAAAAGAATTATTTATTTTGGAATATTTGATGAAAATGAAAGAAATAAGAAAATATTGGGTTTTTAAGTTATTGGGCTTGGATGTCGTTAGTAAAGAGTGGGGGTGCAAAAGAAATAAGGATATATATATTTTGGGACTTAAGTTATTTCTCACTTTTCACGATAAAACAGAATTTGGAGATATTTGGGATTGGAGCTCTGAAGAACGAAGAACAATCGCTCAAGAGTTCAAAGCTGCAATTTGATAAGGTAAGGGGGGCTACTACTCAATTTATATTTGCTTATGGGTTTAGATGCAATTGGTTGGGTAATCGTAGGATAACCCCATTTTCTCTGATGTTCTTAGTGATTGATAACTTTAGGGTCGAATTTCGTTAGAAAAGATTAGGTTCCCTAAAGGTTGTGAATCGATTAAGAAATTAATCCCTATTGTTGACTTAGATCGAAATTGTATGATCGGGAGTTTCCTTTAAGTGTTCTAAGGATGACCTTGATGTTATCAGATTTCCCCAAAAGGACGAATAATCACTTTTAAGGTTACCTTGATAATTGTTGGTAATTATAAAATTAAGTTTTTGGATTAAATGATTTGAAAAAGGGAATTCTGTTTTCCAACGATTTTAGAAAACTATAACCTTGAAGGATTTGAGTTATTCAATTTGTGGGAAATTGATGAACATAGGTCAGAGGCATAGGGAATTGATGTTTTGGAAACTTGATGTGTATTTGGATGTTTTTGTACTGCATTGCACTGCTGTAGAAATGTATTTTCGTGCAAATACGTTGGCATATGAGCTGCTGCTGGTACAGGAATTTCCGGGCTCGCGCTCATCAACACGGGCCGTGTTGATTCACACGGGCACCCGTGTTGATCTGCTGGATGGGTAAAAAGAATGTGTTTCCAGACACATTTCAACACGGGCCGTGTTGATTCACACGGGCACCCGTGTTGATCTGCTGTATTGGCAAAATAACGTGTTTCTGGACACATTTCCACACGGGCAGTGTTGCTGCACACGGGCACCCGTGTTGAACCTCCTGTGTTGGTTTCTGAATTCTGTTTTTCTGTGCATGCTGTTATGTACGGATTTGATTCTGTTTTGACGTGCAGTGTTTTATATGTTTGGAATATGCTGCTTATTGATTCCCTAGTGTTGTTTGATGCTTGTATCGAATAATGTTTGTATGTTATGATACCAACACTACGCGGATATTATTGTCATGCTTTTAGATGATGTTATCAAGCATGAATTATGATATAACTTGATATGATTGGTTGATGTTTAATAGTATGCTGAGTGATTACATGCTATCCATATCCTGTTATGATTGATATTGTTGATGTTGCATGATATGTTTTCTTGATGTTAATAGTATGCTGAGTGTTACATACTTTACATATCATGTTGCATTTGTTAATTCCCATTGTGTGGAATTAACATGGTGGCCAATATACGTGTCCGCGATTTAATGGAACGTTGAGGTGGTAGCCGTGTCCGCGATATAATGGAACGGTGAGTTGTCCGTGACCCGAGATATAATGGGGCGGTAAAATGGTACCACATGCATGGGTGTGTTGCATTATATTGAATATAACATGAATGGATGATTTTCCAATATTGTATTTAATTGATTGTATGCATGTATTGTTGCTGAATTGTTAATGATGTTTGATGTTAATTATAAGTATGAAAAGTAATATATTATGAATATATGAATTGTAAAGGTTTTCGTAAACTATGAAACATGCTACTGTTTGGGTGATGCTTATGGTTTTTCTGAATTGATTGTTATGAACGTATAATCAAATGTATAGTTGAGATGCTCACCCTTACTGTTGAACATTTCAGATTGAGGAGCTTCGTTCAGGTGCTTGGCGAAGACTTGCTGTTTCTAGTTTATTTCGGTTTAAGTATTGTCCGGGTCATGCTCTGATAGTTGTAACTCCGGGAACGTTTGTTTGTCGAGCTGCTTTAGTCAGACTCGTTTATTTCCTTAGTATTGGGTTATAATATGATGTTGATATATTCCAGGTGTTAATCCCTGATGATTGAAAATATTATAACTTTGGTTTTATTAAATATAATATTCCGCTGTGTAAACATGTATGGGTTGCTTCTATGTTATGCATGACAGGAACTTGTTTTTATTAAAAGAGAATTGTGACATCCTCGTTAATACATGTACTCTGAAAGTATGATTTTAATTATTTGCGAAAATGATATGCGGGGTTTTAGAGGGTGTTACAAATGTCAACACACATTCTTTGTAAGGAATAAGATTCGAATGTTTCGTATCCCACTCGCCTTTGATCTGATTGATCACGAGAGCGGAATCCCCGAAGATACTCAGAAACTTGATCCTTAAGTCGATCGCAGCTTGAAGACCCATGATGCATGCCTCATACTCCGCCATGTTGTTGGTGCAGTTGAAACATAGCCGGGCAATGAGTGTAGTATGAGTGCCTTGAGGAGATATGATCACAACGCCAATACCGTTACCCAAAGCGTTGGAGGCTCCGTCAAAATGCATAGACCATCGGGATCCTTCCTCAGGTCCTTCATCCGGTCCAGGTACTTCACAATCAGTCACTATCATGATGCTCTCATCCGGAAACTCGAAGTTCATTGACTGATAGTCGTCTACTGCTTGGTGTGCCAAGTGGTCTGCCAATACACTCCCTTTGATGGCTTTCTGAGTCGTGTACTGGATGTTGTATTCTGTCAAGATCATTTGCCATCTTGCTATTCTCCCAGACAGAGCAGGCTTTTCAAATATATACTTTATTGGATCCATCTTTGAGATCAACAAGGTAGTGTGAGTCATCATATACTGTCTCAGCCGGCGAGCAGCCCATACCAAAGCGCAGCAAGTTTTCTCGAGCAGTGAGTATCGGGTCTCACAGTCGGTAAACTTTTTGCTAAGGTAATAAATGGCATGCTCTTTTAGGCCAGACTCGTCATGCTGCCCCAGCACACACCCCATTGAGTTGTCAATCACTGTCAGGTACAGTATTAGAGGTCTCCCTTCAACCGGTGGCATAAGGATGGGTGGCTCTTGGAGATACTATTTGATTCTGTCAAAAGCGGCCTGACATTCATCGTTCCAACGTACTACCTGATCTTTCTTCAGCAGCTTGAAGATTGGTTCACAGGTAGCAGTTAGATGTGAGATGAACCGGGCAATGTAATTCAGGCGTCCTAAAAAGCCTCTGACCTCTTTCTCTGTCTTGGGAGTTGGCATCTCTTGTATGGCTTTAACCTTGGCAGGGTCCACTTGAATACCTTTGTCGCTCACGACGAAGCCTAGCAACTTTCCAGATCTTACCCCGAAGGTGCACTTATTTGGATTCAATCTTAGCTTGTACAACTTCAGACGGTCAAACAGCTTTTGCAGATGGTCAAGGTGTTCCTCCTCAGTTTGGGACCTTGCAATCATATCATCGACGTACACTTCTATCTCATGATGGATCATGTCATGAAATAAAGCAACCATGGCACGTTGGTAGGTTGCCCCAGCATTTTTCAACCCGAATGGCATGACCTTGTAGCAGAAGGTCCCCCACTGAGTAACAAAGGTAGTCTTTTCCATATCCTCAGGAGCCATCTTGATCTGATTATAACCTGAAAAGCCGTCCATGAAGGAGAACACTTTATGCTGGGCAGTATTGTCAACCAGAACGTCAATGTGAGGCAGGGGGAAGTCATCCTTGGGGCTTGCCCTATTCAGATCCCTGTAATCGACACACATTCTGACCTTACCATCTTTCTTCGGCACCGGCACCACATTGGCAACCCACTGAGGGTAAGAAGTCACTGCTAGAAACCCGGCATCAAATTGCTTCATAACCTCAACTTTGATCTTCTCGGACATCTCTGGACGCATACGGCAGACCTTTTGTTTAACCGGAGGGCAGTCTTCCTTGGTAGGCAAATGATGGACCACAATGTCAGTATCCAACCCAGGCATGTCTTCGTAAGACCAGGCAAAGATTTCCATGTAGTCATGCAGCATCTGGATCAGCCGTTGTTTCATACTGAGCTCTATATTAGCACCAATATTGACTTCCTTTCTGTCAGTCTCAGTACCCAGATTTACCGTTTCCACTGGCTCTTCATGTGGTTGAATGGCCCTCTCTTCCTGGAGTAACAGTCTTGCAAGTTTGCCAGGCACTTCGCAATCATCTTCACCTTCGTCTTCAGCTAAGTTGATCGGATTTTCAAAGTCATAACTGGCAGTAGCAGAGTCGTTACCAGTGAGATCCAGAGTGGATTGAAACCTGTACGAGTGAGTGTGTGTAAATACAACTGTTTTGCAATATATAAAGAAAGAAAGAGAGCACAAGATTTGAAATGTGAAAAACGTCCAATGCTTTTATTCATGATATTTGAAAGTGACAAACAAAAGCCCTCACAAATAAAACCACGGTGCCCCGGGTAAGACACCGGGCCATAAAGTTTTAAATTATTGTTTATTACAAATCCAAAACAAAGAAGTTCATTACTGGGTGACAAAAGTAATGGGTGTAAAGTCTTTTGCGGTCCAGTTGCTAGGTCCACCGTTATTCGTTGGGTAGATCCAGCTGTCAAACTCGGATTCTTCCACTTCGTCTTCATCCCCAACAGCATTCACTCCTGGATTGGTGATGAGCACATGAGGTCTTCCAATCCTTGCCTTGCGCACAGCCTTCTGAGCCTCTGCAGTGAAACCCAGCCCAAACTTGTTAGTCTTAGGAGTAAAATCAGGGAGCCTGCCCCAGTTTGCACATTCACCTCTTTCAACCACAGCCCGGGCATCCTTTAAGGAGGCCATCTTCAAGGGAGAACCCTCTTCAGTCACTGCTTCTACTGCTGCCAATGTTTGTGGCACCTCTTCAAAATGTTGAAAGGGGGTCTCAATGAACTCCCCATCCATTTCCACGTACCTGAAGGAGTTGAGGTGGCTGACCATGTATTCCTCTTCCCCTTGCACTGTTACAATTTTCCCCCTAACCGGGTACTTGAGCTTCTGATGCAACGTGGAGGTCACAGCTCCAGCCTTGTGGATCCACGGGCGACCCAACAAACAAGAATAGGATGGACGGATGTCCATCACATAGAATTTTGAATCGAAGACCTGTGACCCAACCCTGATTGGGATGTCAACCTCACCATGTACCATTCTTTTGGACCCTTCAAAGGCCCGGACAACAATGTTACTTGGTTTGAGCTCTAAACCCTCACAGTCCAGCCTGTCTAGAGCTTTCTTGGGTAGCACGTTTAGTGAAGATCCAGTGTCAACCAGCACATGAGCAAGAGTAGTGCCCCTGCATTCAATGGAGACATGCAGTGCATCATTATGGTTCTTCCCCTTGGCCGTCAGATCAGCATCAGAGAAACCCAGACCATTATCAGCAGTTAAGTTGGCCACCAGTCGGTGAAGTGATCAGCAGACGTCTCTTGAGGTACGTGGGCCGTTTTCAAGAAAGCAATCAGGGCCTTGGCATGGGCCTCTGAACACAGCAACAGTGATAGCATGGAGATTTTGGAGGGGGTGTGCCCCAGCTGTTCAACGACGTTGAAATCACTTTTTTTGATAATTTTGAGGACCTCTTCCATCTCTTGCTTGGAAGCCTCAACAATGGTCTTTGGTGCCTCCGTCCGGGCAGGCACATCAGCAGGAATCCCCTTTCCCCGAGCGTCAGATGACTCGGCAGCAGGGGTGGAAACTTGATCAGGGGGGAAACAGGCACACTGGCAGGTGTGATGATCAAAGGCCTCTGAATTACTGGAGGAGAAATGTCTGGTGAGAACAGTCTTCCACTACGAGTGACCTTAGCAGGCCCAGTGATGTTGGTGACACCGGTACCAGCGTTGAACTCTTGCTTCACCCCCAGGACATAAACATCTGCCCCATAGTGCCACGGGACAACTTTATCAGACTTGTAGGGGATGGGCCCCGGAACAGTAATGGTTATAGGAGAAATCTTGTGAATAGGCAAAATTTGGACAGGCTTCTTTGAAGGAGCCTTGGAAGGGTTATTGAAGATGGTAACAATTGAAACTTCTTCAACAGGGGCAGCAGGAACGGCAGTCTTCTTGAACAAGATCTCTTTACTATCCATCAGGTTTTGGACACCTGATTTCAGCAAAGAACAACCAGCAGGGGAATCAGCACATAAAGGGCAACCTTTGCTACATCCCGGAAATAAACCGGCTAGCAACAGGTTCCTCTTGACGGTCAGCAGCGGAGTAGCAACATCATCCACAGAAGCTACATACAAATCCTCCTCAACAGCATTCACTCCATGCTAGGGCATGGGAGCGGTCACAACATTTGGCCTCTTGGGCGCCTCGAACTGTATCTCCTTGGCATCAATAAGGTCTTGAACCTTATTCCTCAGGGCCCAGCAATCATCAGTGGAATGTCCCGGGCTATCAGAGTGATAAGCGCAGCGGGCGTTGGGGTTGTACTTCGGAGATGCTGTGTTTACCATCTTCAGAGCCTCTTTGACAGTTACCAGGCTAGTTGACAGTAGTTGCGGTAGGATCTGAGAGAGAGTCATGTTGAGCCGAGTATACTGCCGTTTGGGCCTCTCAGCTCTGGGTTAGTTGTACTGTTGTGGAGCATCAGCAGGCTTAGAAATAACCACCGCGTTGACAGCTTGGCAGCGTTCAGGTTTGTCCTGCCTTCTTGGACCATACGCAACACTTGCCTCTTTCTTGAAGGGCTTCTTTTTAGTACTTGAGGAGGCAACCTTCTGTATCTTCCCTGATTTTATACCAGCCTCGATCCTCTCACCAGTCAGGATCAGATCAGTAAACCCAATAGAGGAATTACCAATGAGATGATTGAAAAATGGACCAGATAGGGTCCCCAAGAACATATCCACCAGCTCCCGGTCCGTCAATGGTGGCTGCACCCTGCCAGCCAGATCTCTCCATTTCTGTGCGTACTCCTTAAAACCTTCACCCGATCCTAGCGACATACCCTGGAGTTGGGTACGCGTAGGAGCGAGGTCGGAATTATATTGATACTGCTTGTAAAAAGCAGTGGCCAGATCCTCCCAGTTACGAATGTTGGTTCCATCCAGCTGATAGAACCATTCGATGTGAGTCCCTGAAAGACTCTCCTGGAAGAAGTGGATCAATAAGTTCCTGTCTGCTGTGTAAGGCTGGATCTTCCTTACATAAGAACGAAGGTGCATCTTAGGACAGGAGGCCCCGTCATACTTCACAAAGGCAGGCGCCTTGAACTTGTGTGGGATCACCACCCCAGAAGATAACCCCAAGTCTCCGAAATCCAACCCCGACACACGTTGAATCTCCATAGCATTTAACCTGTCCTCCAGCTGCTTGTACCGGTCCTCAGTAGGAGGGTACTGTTCGTCATTGAAGTCTGTCTCAGTGTCAGAGACCACAGGACTAGGGACCTCTCTCCCTTGGTGACTATCTTCCCCCACAGATGGAGTATTCCTCTCAGCTTCATTCTGCAATGTGTTCCCGAGTCTGCGCCCAGTGTTGAATAGCACAGTCCTCTTCTTCTTCTTATTCTTCTTCAGGAGCAAAGCCTTCAGCTCTTGTTGTCCCTGGGCCAAGTTCATGACCATCTCCTGAAATTGGGCATTCTGGGCCTGGAGGGCCTTGATAGCTTGCTCGGTAGTGAGTTCAGGATTCATGATGCTTGAGTGCTGAAATAAACAACGAAGAAGATTAAGAAACCTGTAGGAAAAGGGCACCTGTAATGCATATGATGAATGAGATGCGTATGAATTATGTTTTCAAAGACAATCGGGAATCAACTTTGTAAACAAAAGGAACACACTTTATTAGATTTAAACTTTAAATTGTTCAACAATCTGCCCTTAGGCGTTACAAGAATGAAAATACTGAAAAGGAAATAAAGCTGTAAAAAAAGCATCCAAAGCCCATCAGTGCTCCCATGGCCTCCTCTTCTCAGTACGGATATAGTCATTCAGGTTTCGCTCGTTCTCCAATTGCTTGGTCAGCTTCTGGATCTTCTGTTCCTGTTCGTTGAACTTTTCCCGATAATAATCCCGCTCTTCCTGTAGTTGCGCCCAAGACCTCTTTAGTGTGTCAGCATCAGTGGGTATCTGAGGAGGGAGAACAGTTGGAGGAATCCCATCTTCATCAGGACTTTCAAGAACGATAGGTCTGACAGCTTCATATGGCATACCTAACTTCTGAGCACGGACGCGGACCCACTTGTAATAGGGTTTCATTGGTAGGGAAGTCTTCGGTCCCAACTCTTGTGGGTCAACTTTGTGAATTCTGTCCCAAGCTTTGATGAATCTACGGCGCAGTTCGTCACTATCTTTCTGAAACTCAAAACTGATGTGAGGCACCTGCATCTCATGAGGCCCTGCTCTTCTGGCTCTTCCAAACTGACGGAGAGCTAAACATGGATTATAAGAGATTCCGCCCTGAGTGCCAATCAATGGAACATTAGGATACTCTCCGCAACGATCAATAACAGCTACCTCATCCAAACCTCTGAGAGTCTAAATGATGTCACTATCAGTGAGAGACATTAACCTATGAGCCCAGCCTCTTCCTTCTTGGTTCTTTAGCACGAACTTGGGGAGGTGCAAAATAAACCACCTCACCAACAAAGGAGTACAACACCACGGAGTTCCTCGTCTTCGGGCAGTACGAGCATAGAGTTGTTGCAGGATATCACCCAAGAGAGTGGGTATAGGGTTCCGAGACATGAAGATCCTTATGGCAGTGACGTTAATGAAGTTATCAGGATTAGGAAACAATACTAGACCATAGATTAAGAGAGCCAGAAGGTCTTCATACGCCCTAAAGTCCAGGTCACTCCAGAAACTGTTAGCTTTGCCAATCAGAAACTTAGCCAAGAAGCCCTTAACTCCACTTCTAGTCACCCAATTGTCTATCACTTCCTTGTTGGTCAAAGGAAGGGCTGCTGCAATCTCCTCAGGTCTAAGAGTCTTTTCCCAAACAGTGAAGGGAGTCTGATCCAAGATAGGGATGCCAAGAAAATCAGAGAACTCTTCCAGGGCAGGGACCAGCTGGAAGTCTTGAAAGGTGAAGCACTGGTACAGAGGGTCATAGAACTGGGTCAGGACACCCATCAGTTGTTGGTCCCACTTTGCAGTGACTAAGCCAAGAAGAGAACCATGCCTCTGTATGAAGGAAGTAGTATTTGGAATTCTGCTAACCAACTCTTCAAGCAGCTCAGGTGGGTGAACAAAGTTGAACCGGATAGTATTCCTTCGCATAGGCATCATGATGTCCTACAAAACAGAGCAAAGGTGAACCCTCTTGTCTTTGAAATGGTCAGTCCTTATGCAGGATGCATGCAATGTTATGATGGCATGATGTTATGATAAAGCACACCACAAATATTCACATAGGCAAACATGATAAGGCACACAAGTCACACCACAACCCTTAGAGTTTAGGCCAGCATGAGGTCTAGGTATTACCCTCTTTCAGTTTGTTGGTTAGGACCTGTCCTATCAGAAGTAACCGGGTTCTAGAGGATCCCAATATCACTGACTACCCTCAATCGGTCATAACTCCAGCATCACAACCTTTTTATGCGGCCAGAACCATCACGAGAGTTTAGCCTCAATGGGCATAGCATACTGCTGCTGTTCTATTGGCCAAGTTGGGTCATTTAAGGTTCTAAGGTCGGTTGGTGCTTAATGACTCCTCAGAAGACCCATATTCTCCTCGTTGCAACACAAGGGATATCGGTACAGACCAAGGTGCCACACCAACGTAGCCACTGCTTCACCCGTGTCGGTCTACGCCGGACAGGTCCCTCACAGCTTATGCTACCTAAAACAGGGTATCCCCAGATCCGAGTTAGGATCTATGTAACTCCGATGCAACCCACAATAATAAAGCAAACAAAGCACAACAATTGAAAACACAGTTATGAACTATCCTAAGGTATACCTCACTTTATAAGATTCCCCAGCAGAGTCGCCAGTTCTGTGATCGGTGGATCTGGAATTGACTGTTTAACGCTGGTTTCGCGAAATATCGCGGAAGCAAGAGTCGCCACCGTCTTTTATGTTCTCCAACATGGAAAGGACAAAAGCATAGAAAAATTCCTTATGAGATAGTCTCTCGGTTCGGGAGGTAGATTTATAGAAAGGGAAGGTGTTAGCACCCTTTCTATCCATGGTTATCCATGGGCTCTTAGATACTTGCTCATTTGTGTTTTCAAAATGTTTGTTTTTCAAATGTGTGTGGGCTTTGAAAAAGTTTCGTTTGAAAAATTTCTAAGTAACTCTTGTATTAGTCCTCAAGAGTGTTTGAAAAATTTGTTTTGAAAGCTTTTGAAAGTGTGAGGTGTGAAAAGTATTTTGATTTGTTTTTGAAAAGAGCAAGTATCCATGAGTCGTCTACCTACCCTAAGGAATTAGGCTGTGTAGAAGTCCTTAAGGTAGTGCCATCCCACCATTGAGAGGTAGGTAGCACCACCGTTGGAGGTGTTCGGGTCAATTCGATTGTAGGGACAATGTGGTCACCGAAGCAACAGTTAGGACACCTTAGAAGCTACCCTTATGTCCTTGATCCCTTTTTTTAATCCGAGGCAACCGTTTCGAGGCAACTGTTCCGAGGCAACCGTTTCGAGGCAACTGGATCATGGACATAAGGACCTCTAAGACGTCCTATACTTGACGACCACGTTTCGAGGGGCAAGGCAACAATGTGGTCACCAAAGCAACAGTAGGACACCTTAGAAGCTACCCTTATGCCATGTTCATGGATATAAGGACTTACTAAAACGTCTTGTACTCGACGACCACGTTTCGAGGGGCAAGGCAAAAGTGAGGCGTACCCTAAGAGTGGTGTGTGAATTTGTGTATCGTTTTCAGTTATGTTTTATCTTGATCATGCATTGGGTGAGCTACGCTTTGATTTTATTTGGGCCATTCATTCTTTCATGTGATTAGCAGTTTAAAGTGTACGGAAATTAAAGTACGGAAAATAAAGGTCCTACGCTATTACAAGGCGCGGGTCTATACATCGCCAAATTAACAAAGACCCGTTTTTTAATAAAGTGCGGAAAATAAATGGAGTCCTAATTTACTATTACAAAGCTTTGGCAATTACATAATATTTGAAATGAAAATAAAGGACAAACGCGCGAAGAGAAATTAGAATCGAATATGCGAGGGCGTTGGACCCTTTAAAGATGAAATTGAAATTAAAAGTTGATCAATGATTAAATAAAGAAAAGAAATTATTTTTATGTTTTTTTGGTATTTATGAAATAAAGAAAATTAATTGAAATTAGAAATTAAATAAAACCCTAATTCTAAATCTTTTTAATTGTTAAAGAAAAAATTAAAGTTTTAACCTAATTTATACTAATTAATTAATCACATGTTTATTTACAAAATAATTAATAATTAATAATAATAGTAATAAGAACAATTTATTTATTGAGGAAAAGAATAAAAATGCTAAAAACCTAATTTTTATGTATTTTAGTTATTTAAGGAAAGATTAAAATAAAACCTAATTTTACTAAGTTGATTATTTTATTTACAAAAATTAGTGACTTAAATATTAAATAAAACATATTTTTATTTTTATGATTTCTGATTTTTTTGTATTATGAAAAATATTTTGTGCAATTTAAAGGAAAACAATTAATCAAAAAAACAATTTAGAGAATAAAAGGAGAAATAAATAAAAATGGCAACTTGAACAAACCATGGGGTATCAGGCCCCTAGAGGAGGTGTATTTGAGGAATTTGGCCCAAGAAATCTGGGCCCCTTTGGACTTTCTGGAATTGCGTATGCATCAGTTGACCAGCGTACATGGTGGACTGCTTTTGTGACCATTGGATTGATCAATCAGATCACGTGGCAAACGAGTGCTTGAGGATGTATGATGAGCCCTGGGGACTTACACTGCATGGAAGTATGTGAAACAAAACAATAGAAATTATTTGAGGGGACCTGGGATTCAAACCCAGGTCCCAGTGTTTACCAAGCCATCTGCCTACTAGTTGAGCTATTTGCGCGTTTTGGATATAAAATGGAAAATAAATAATATAACACAAAACAAGAATTAGTGGTATACAACCAAAAAAACGCGCCAGAATTATGAACCGTCCAATGACAACAAGCCACGCTAGCTTTCGTCTCCGTTTGTCCCTGTAACAAAATGAGATAGCGGGGGTTTTAAACCCCCCCAAAACACCACCTGCCAAAAAATAGCGAATAGCTCATATGCAAACATAAATAGGGCGCGAATAGTGGGTTAGTTTCGTCTGGATGTCCTGAATCCAATGGTACTATTTTGGTTGGCCAATTTTTCCAGATGCGTAAAACCCCAAAATTGGAGCTCTGAAACCCTAAGAAAAATCCATGGTGAATTCTTATTCAGGCGCCTATAATTCAATTGGATGGTACCAATAGCTTCAGAGAGTCCTCATTAGTGCAAATCAAACAAGAAAAATCATTAAAAGTGCATGAATCATGTTATGTATTTCTGGAAAAAAATGACAAACCGTATGGCTTCGTGTGAATGGTTCTTTGCGCGTTTGGGCTTGATTTTGATTTCTAGAGCTTCCTTGGGATATCAGGAATGTGTTTGGATTGGAATGGAGGCTTGAGAGGCACTGCAACTAGGTTTTCAGATTTCAAGTTTGTGTGACAATTTTGCAATTTGGTATGGCCGTTTTTGGAGCTCTTAGGTCGTGTCCTTGCTTGTGATGTGTTACACATGTATTATGTAATGTGTTTTGATCAAAATTATGGCCAATAATGCAATGCATTCATGCTTGGGATTTTCCATAAACCTCCATTGAAACACTTTCCATCTTTGTACCAAAATTTGAATTCTTTCTTGATTAGGCCTTGGCACGAATTTGGGATGTGTATAATGGTGATTCAAAGCTAATCAAAGCCAAATATGTCCCTTAATTAATCTTTTTGATTTTCATTTGATTTTAAAAGATTTAAAATGAATTAAATCCAATAAAATCAAATAAAAATGAAAAAATTAACTTTAAATTTTGAAATAAAATGTGGGACACGTGGGAAGCATGGCCAAGCTGAAACAAGTGGAAAAAGTGGGCCCCTTTTGTCAAAAATGAAGTTTCAAGGATAATTGATTTTGGCCATTTCACAAAAATTTCCCAACTTCTCCAATGCATATCTTGCTCAATTTTGAAGTTATGAATATGTTCTTGGACATTTTGGAAAGGTCTTGAAGTCCTCTAACCAATGTCTTTGGTCCCATGTCATTTTGATTTACCAATCTCAAGTTATGGTCTTTGACTTAAAGTCCCTTTTTGTTGACTTTTGAAAATAACCTATAATGTTGAAATTGATAACTTTTTGTGAGAGCATTTCTTGGACTTGGAATGTGAAGATGAGTTGTAGTAAATTTCCTCCCCTTCAAGATGAGCATTGGATGGGATTTTTCTGATGAACCATGAAAAAGTTATGCCTTGGTCAAGTTACAATTGACTTTTCAGCTGTCCAAAAATAGAAACTTTTGACACCTTGATGATTTTTGAGCCATTCTTGTGAAATCATGGTCAAGACTTGACCAAATGATGATTGTGGCTTCAAAATAAGATGTTGACCAAAAATTTTGACTTTTGACTGCCAAATGACCATTTTGCCCCTACAGTTGACTGTTTGAGCAATTAGGGTTTTTGACTGTGCAACTTGACCTTGTGAGCCTTGAAACTTGACATGTAGGTGCTTGAAAATGTATATGAGCATATGGGACTTGATTGAGCCCTTGAAAACTTCAACTTCCTTGCAAGAACCAAAACCTTAGTTTGACTGGCTTAGGAGGATGGTTGACTGTGTAGCCCTTGAGTAGACTTTGAACCCTTTGAGGCAAAACTTTGAAGATTATGGGAGGGCAAATTTTGGGGTACAACACCGACACTTTTCAAAAAAAACATTCAAAAATAACTTTTCAAACACTCTTGAGGACTGATACAAGAGTCGATCTGAAACTTTAAACGAAACTTTTTCAAACCCACTCACGATTGAAAAGCAAACAAACATTTTGAAAACACAAATGAGCAAGTATCTAAGAGCCCGTGGATAACCACAGATAGAAAAGGTGCTAACACCTTCCCTTTCTATAAATCTACCTCCCGAACCGAGAAACAATCTCATAAGGAATTTTTCTGTGCTTTTGTCCTTTCCATATTGGAGAAAATAAAAGACGGTGGCGACTCTAGCTTCCGCGACATTTCGCGAACCAGCGTTAAACAGTCAGTTCTAAATCCACCGATCACAGGCTATAATCGATTTTGAAAAAGCAAGTAAACCGTATGAGGTATAGCGAGCGTTTTTGGGCGTGAAAGGACCTATAATCGATTGGGTTAGCTTTTGGGAAGGTCCAGGAATCGCTTAGGAATGTTGGAAGGCCTTGAATCATCCTCTAGGGTAGATATCATATCACCACTTTTTGCCAAAATTTTGAGTTTGTTCTAGTGTTCTTCACGACTGCAACCTTTCATTTTTGTGCATGGCCTTGTTCATTATATATCCCTAAGTGAAATAGGGTTATAAAAAAGCTAGTATCTTTGCAATTTTTGAAGATTTGATTTGGTTTTTATGTTATACGATATCCTTCCAAATTTGGCCTAATCATGCCATTCTTGTGCCAATTAACTTTGATTCGATTTGATCTTGATATGTTAGCATAATTAGCTTGTGATCCTGTCCAAAAATCAGATCAAAACAAATCTTTGCTATTATTTATCATTTATTTGATTTAATTCAATTTTTAATTAATAAAAAATCAAAATAAAATAAATAATGAAGCAAATAACATGTGAGTAAATATTTGGGTCGTGGACCATGTTATGAGTAAGGTGCAAGCATAAAAAGTTAGGCCCATTTGGCAAAAAATGCAATTTTGAGCACATTTGACTTTTGGCAATTTTGCAAAAAAGGTCAATTTTGACAAGGAATATCTCTTCCAATTTAACCCTAGAGAGGTGTTCTTGGACTTTTTAGAAAGCTTAGGATGTCCCCTAAACAACCCTTTTAGTCTCATCTCAATTGGGTCTTCCATGTTCATGTAAGAAGCTTTGACCCAAAAAGTGTTTTTGTTGACTTTGCAAAAGGACCTATAATGTGGAAATTCATATCTTTTTGTGAGTGCATATTTTGAATTTGAGGGCTGAAGATGAATTGTAGGGAATTGCATCCTCTTCAAAATGATCCTTGGATGGAATATTTCTTATAAAGTATGAGGATGTTATGCTTGGTCAAAGTTCGATTGACTTTTCCTGAGAAACCCTAATTTAGCAACTTTTGGGTTTTGATGAAGTTGGGGAATTCCTTGAGGAATCATGATCAACCATTGATCAAATGATGGATATAACTTCAGAATGTTAATGTTGACCAAAAATCTTGAAGTTTAACTGTATGTGGGCCATAGTTGACTTTTGACCTAATACAGTTGATTCTCAAGCATTTGAGCAGTTGATTGAGCAAACTTCTTGTGCAAGGATTGAAATTTGACATGGAGGGTCTTGAGAGTATATTAGGACCATGGAGAGCATATGAGGTCTTTTGATTTCAACCATCTTGATAAAAATGGAAACCGTAATTTGAGGCTTATTGTCTTAGGAGAGAGTTTGTCTGGTCAACTCTTGGGCAACCTTGAGCAAATTGAGGATCTCTAGGAGTATGTTTTGAGTAAAATGAGAGGGAAAATTTTGGGGTACAACAGCTGCCCCTGTTCAATCTTCTTAAACCTGAGGATGTAGATTGGCTTGTCTGTCTTTCGTGATCTGAAGGTGGAAGATGATTGAACACTAGAGTGCCCAGAAATTTGCACTCGTATTAAGTGACACTTGATTTGATGATATCGGGAATGGGCTTACATATGCCATTTAGAGAAGATGATAGAAGATTGTCGGGGATGGGCTTAAAGATGCCATATAGGATGTGACGGAGCATTGTCGGAGATGGGCTTAAGGATGCCATCTAGAGGATGTTGATTTCCTGAGATATTCCTTTGATGAGAATTCCTGTTCCTGTCGTCGAGGAGGAATCTGTATAGGATTGTTAGTATCTGTCTTGGGAGAATAAGAATTTTAGGAGCTTCAGTTGTATGTTACTCTACTAGGGAAATAAATCCTTCTTGAGGAAGCGGAAGTGAACTGCATATCTGGTCAGGGTATAGGCTGTGCAACAACTTACTGGGGAAAGATGAAATCGACCGAAACTGGTCGGGTCTCGGTTTTACCGTGTTGTAAACTGTATTCTGGAGATAAGAGGGAAGGAACCTGGATAGTAAGGTTATGAGAAAGAACTTGGGTCGTAGGGTTACTTCGATATGAAAGCCTGGATAGCAGGGCTATGAGAAGGAACCTAGATAGTAGGGTTACTTCGAAGTTAAAGCCTGGATAATAGGGTTATGAGAAGGAACCTGGATAGTAGGGTTAGTTCGAAATGAAAGCCTGGATAGCAGGTCTATGAGAAGGAACCTGGATAGTAGGGTTACTTTGAAGTGAAAGCCTGGATAGTAGGGCTATGAGAAGGAACCTGGATAGTAGGGTTACTTAGAAATGAAATCCTGGATAGTAAGGCTTTGAGAAGGAACCTGGATAGTAAGGTTTCTGCAAAATGAAAGCCTGTATAGTAGGGCTACGAGAAGGAACCTGGATAGTAGGGTTACTTTGAAATGAAAGCCTGAATAGTAGGGCTGGGAGAAGGAACCTGGATAGTAGGGTTACTTCAGAATGAAAATATGGATAGTAGGGCTGTGAGAAGGAACCTGGATAGTATGGTTACTTCGAAATGAAAGCCTGGATAGTAGGGCTATGAGAAGGAACCTGGATAATAGGGTTTCTTTGAAATGAAAGCCTAGATAGTAGGGTTATAAGAAGGAACCTGGGTCGTAGGGTTACTATGAAATGAAAGCCTGGATAGCAGGACTGTGAGAAGGAACCTAGGTCGTAGGGTTTCTCCAAAATGAAAGCCTGGATAGTACGGCTATGAGAAGGAACCTGGGTCGTAGGGTTACTTCGAAATGAAAATCTGGGTAGTAGGACTGTGAGAAGGGACCCGGGTCGTAGGGTTTATTCGAAATGAAAGCCTGTATAGTAGGGCTGTAAGAAGGAACCTGGATAGTAGGGTTACTTAGAATTGAAAGCCTGGATAGTAGGGCTATGAGAAGGAACCTGGGTCGTAGGGTTACTTCGAAATGAAAGCCTGGATAGTAGGGTTATGAGAAGGAACCTGGGTCGTAGGGTTACTTCAAAATGAAAGCCTGGATAGTAGGGCTGTGAGAAGGAACTTGGATAGTAGGGTTTCTTCAAAATAAAAGCCTGGATAGTAGGGCTACGAGAAGGAACCTGGGTCGTAGGGTTTCTTCGAAATGAAAGCCTAGATGGTAGGGCTATGAGAAGGAACCTGGGTCGTACGGTCACTTCTAAATGAAAGCCCGGGTAGTAGGGCTGCGAGAAGGAACCTGGGTCGTAGGGTTTCTGCGAAATGAAATCTTGGACAGTAGGGCTATGAGAAGGAACCTGGGTTGTAGTGTTACTTCAAAAAGAAAGCCTGAGTAGTAGGGCTGTAAGAAGGAACCTGGATAGTAGGTTTACTTCGAAATGAAAGCCTGGATAGTAGGGCTATGAGAAGGAACCTGGGTTGTAGGCTTACTTCCAAATAAAAGCCTGGATAGTAGGGCTATGAGAAGGAACCTAGGTTGTAGGGTTACTTCGAAATGAAAGCCTGGATAATAGGGTTATGAGAAGGAACCTGGATAGTAGGGTTTCTTCAAAATGAAAGCCTGGATAGTAGGGCTACGAGAAGGAACCTGGGTCGTAGGGTTTCTTCGAAATGAAATCATGGATAGTAGGGCTATGAGAAGGAACCTGGGTCGTAGGGTTACTTTTAAATGAAAGCCTTGGTAGTAGGGCTGTGAGAAAGAACTTGGGTCGTAGGGTTTCTTCGAAATGAAAGCCTGGATAGTAGGGCTATGAGAAGGAACCTGGGTTGTAGGGTTACTTCAAAATGAAAGCCTGGGTAGTAGGGCTGTGAGAAGGAACCTGGGTCGTAGGGTTCTTCAGAATGAAATCCTGGATAGTAGGGTTACTTCGAAGTGAAATCCTGGATAGCGGGGCTGTGAGAAGGAACTTGGGTCGTAAGGTTACTTTGAGATGAAAGCCTGGATAGTAGGGCTGTGAGAAGGAACCTGGGTCGTAGGGTTACCTCAAGATGAAAGCCTGGATAATAGGGCTTGTGGGAAGAAACCTGGATCATAGGGTTACTTCAAAGTGATAGTGTAGATTAGTTGACCTGTTTGGTTTCGGGAACTGAGTTTCCATTAGTCGTCTGCAGACGTGACCTGATAATTGCTGGCTTTGTTGAAGCTAAACGTATTTTCCTGAAAAGATATCTGGGTTAATTATATGCGATGCATGAAATGCAGGATGAGATGATGTTCTCAAAATAAATGAGATTGTGTTGTATATGATATGTATGCGCATGTTATGATGTATCTTCACGAAATGCTATTGGGCTATGCTCGCGTCTGGGAAAATAAATCCCTGAGTGTTGCTGGAGATTTATAAATATTCTGTCGCAAAGAGATGCTGCTTGAGAATAACTCTGCGGAGAACAAACTTAGAAAATGGATTTTTGTAGCTGAAGTGACGAACTCTATCAGGGATTGAGCCTCTGTATCTAGAGAAATAAACTCTGCTTGGGGGATGAAATTTACTGACCCGCCCGCGATTACGAAATTCGGCTGGAGGATATAGCTGTCAGTTTTCAGAATGACCTTGGCTGGGGAGGTTACGTCCTGTTTCGGGAAGGCTGACATCGATGTTTTTGAATACTTTTACTCTATGGGGAGTGTATGTACCAATGATTATGTTTCCAAGCTGGCTCTATCCTGGCACCTGCTGGGCAGAGTAACTGTTGGGTTTGGCACTTCTTATTTTTGCCCCTGTTTCTGGAATTATGAGTAATTGTCTTTTGTTTCTTATGCAAATATTTATAAGCAGTAATCATTTTCAAATGCATATATCAAAAATAAATCATTGGACGTTCTTGCAAAACAAAACAGAAAAAGAAAAACAAATCGAAGTTTCTTGTGAAAATGATTTGTATTAATTTTTAAATTTGGCCTGTAATAGGCGTTTTTGTACAAAGAGGACGACGCTCTAGTAATAGAACGCCACTGAAAAATAGAAGCTATACAAATTGTGTAAAAGAAAAAACAGCTATGTGAAACAACCCCATTGGGTTCCAACTCTGCTATTGCCTTTATATCTTCAAACGTCTCATCACCTTACTTCTTGGCCGAAAGTTGATCAGATTGGTTAGTGCTGTCCGAGCTTGATAGTCGATACCAAAGTCTGGTTGCAAGATGATCCAATGAGAAATAGTGGTGCGCTTAATATCCCTAACTTTTGCCTGGACCGACCTTTCGGGTTTTCAGTCCACCGGGATACCCTTATTTTCCTAATCCACCCTTTTGGGTTTTCGACTTGCCGGGTGTACAGATTTTTCATTTTCATCCCTTACTTTTTCCCGAACCCTTTTGGTTCGCCGGGGAGCCCTTATTTTTGCCTAGGCCAGTCAACCTAGCGGGTCTTTTAATTAGGCGTAGTATTTTTCCACTATGTCTGCATTGATAGGGTGAGGAAGGTCGTCATCGTCCATGGTGGTTAGAATCATAGCTCCTCCCGAGAAAATGTTCTTAACCACAAATGGTCCTTCGTACGTGGGGGTCCATTTGCCCCTGGGATCACCTTGTGGAAGTATGATGCGTTTGATCACTAGATCCCTGACTTGATATTCATGACGTCTGACTTTCTTGTTAAAAGCCTTGATCATTCGCTTTTGATATGTCTGACCATGGCAGATAGCAGTAAATATCTTTTCATCGATTAGATTTAGCTGATCAAGCCGGGTTCGAATCTAGTCGTCTTCGTTCAAACCCGCATCCTTCATAATCCTGAGAGAAGGTATCCGGACTTCGATGGGTAGGACTGCCTCCATGCCATATACCAGAGAGTAGGGTGTTTCCCATGTCGACGTCTGTGCTGAGGTACGGTGCCCACGAAGAGCAAATGGTAACATCTCATGCCAGTCTTTGTATGTCACCTTCATCTTCTGTACAATCTTCTTGATGTTCTTGTTAGCTGCTTCAACAACGCCATTCATCTTCAGCCGGTAGGGAGAAGAATTATGATGCTGTATATTGAACTATTTACAGAGCTCGATGATCATCGTGTTGTTGAGATTCATATCATTGTCAGTAATAATTCTCTCTGGCACACCATATCGACAGATCAGATTATGTCGGATAAACCGCGCCACGACGTTCTTGGTTACTGTAGCAAAAGAGGCTTCCTCAACCCACTTCATGAAGTAATCAATGGCTACTAGGATGAAGAGATGTCCATTGAAGCGGTAGGCCTGATTTCTCCGATCATTTCGATGCCCCACATTGCAAAGGGCCACAACGCTGTCAAGACGTTTAAGGGGACCAGAGGTATATGCACCTTATCAGCGTAGATTTCGCACTTATGACAAGTTCGAGAATGCTGATAACAATCAGCTTCCATAGTGGACCAGTAGTATCCTGCCCGTAAGATCTTCTTAGCCATGGTTTTTCCACTGGAATGGGTTTCGAAGGTGCCTTCATGTAGATCTGTTATGATCCTCCCCGCTTCACTCTTGTCTACACACCGTAGTAGTGTGGAGTCATGGTTGCGTTTTATAGAGGATTCCATTACTGAGGAAGAATTTTGCAGCGAACCTTCTCAGAAACTTCTTATCATTGACAGATGCCCCTTCGGGATACTCTTCGGCCTCAAGATACCTTTTGACTTCGTGAAACCAGGGTTTGTCTGCCACTTCTTCGGTATCGATTTCACAGCAGTGTGCTGGTTCATCCAACCTCTCAATGGTGATTTGGGCAGCTTCATTGTCCCACCTAACTTTGAACATAGAAGACATGGTAGCTAGCGCGTCTGCTAACTGGTTCTCCTCTCTTGGGAAATGTTCAAAGGTTACCTCCTCAAAGTGTGGGAGCAATGTCAGTACATACTCTTTGTACGAGATGAGATTCGGGTGCTTCGTATCCCACTCGCCTTTGATCTGACTTATCACCAAAGCGAAATCCCCGAATACATTCAAGAACTTGATCCTTAGGTTAATAGCAGTCCTAAGACCCATAATGCATGCTTCGTACTCCGCCATGTTGTTGGTGCAGTTGAAACATAATCGGGCAGTGAACGGAGTATGACAGCCATCGGGAGATATGATTACAGCGCCAATGTCGTTACCCAATACGTTTGAGGCTCCTTCAAAATACATAGACCATCAGGATCCTTTCTCAGGTCCCTCATCCGTTCCAGGTTCTTCTTAGTCAGTTACCAACATAATATTCTCATCCGAGAACTCAAAGTTCATGGACTGGTAGTCATCCACAACCTGATGAGCCAAATGATCAGCCAACACACTTCCCTTGATTGCTTTTTGGGTTGTATATTGTATGTCGTACTCAATTAAGATCATTTTCCACCTTGCTATCCTTCTGGAAAGAGCGGGCTTCTCGAAAATGTACTTGATCGGATCCATCTTCGATATCAACAAGGTAGTATGAGTCAGCATATATTGTCTCAGTCGGCGAGCAGCCCATGCCAAAGCGCAACAAGTTTTCTCGAGCAATGAGTATCGTGTCTCACAGTCGGTACACTTTTTGCTAAGGTAGTATATTGCATGCTCTTTTTGACCAGACTCGTCATGCTGCCCCAGCACACACCCCGTTGAATTGTCTAGCACTGTAAATTATGATATCAAAGGTCTTCCTTCAACTGAAGGCATCCGAATTGGTGGCTCTTGAAGGTATTCCTTGATTCTTTCGAAAGCGGTCTGGCATTCATCATTCCACTTTACCACTTGATCTTTCTTCAGAAGCTTGAAGATTGGCTCACAAGTGGCAGTCAGATGTGAAATGGACCTGGCGATATAATTCAGGTGTCCCAAGAAACCTCTAACTTCCTTCTCTGTATGGGGAGCTGGCATTTCTTGTATATCTTTTACCTTTACAGGATCTAGTTGGATGCCTTTGTCGCTGACAATGAAACCCAGAAGTTTTCCAGACCTTACCCCGAAGGTGCACTTGTTCGGATTCAACCTTAACTATTATATCTTCAACCTGTCGAACAACTTTTGTAGATGATCAAGGTGCTCTTCCTCGGTTTGAGACCTGGCTATCATGTCATCAACATAAACTTTGATCTTGTGATGAATCATATCATGGAACAAAGCGACCATGGCGCACTAATAAGTTGCCCTAACATTCATCAACCCAAAAGGCATTACCTTGTAGTAGAAGGTGCCCCACTGCGTGACGAAGGTTGTCTTCTCCATGTCTTCAGGAGCCATCTTGATCTGGTTGTAGCCAGAGAAACCATCCATGAAGGAGAAGATTTTATGTTGCATGGTGTTGTCAACCAGAACGTCAATGTGAGGGAGCGGGAAGTCATCCTTGGGGCTTGCCCTGTTCAGATCTCTGTAATCCACACACATTTGTACCTTACCGTCCTTTTTAGGTACCAGAACAACGTTGGCAACCCACTGTGGGTAAGAAGTGACCGCTAAGAATCCTGCGTCAAACTGTTTCATGACCTCTGCCTTGATCTTCTCTGACATTTCGGGACGCATACGAAGGACCTTCTGTTTAATTAGAGGACAGTCTTCTTTAGTCGGCAGGAGATGTACCACAATATCAGTGTCCAAACCAAGCATGTCTTCATATGACCAGGCAAAGATCTCAATGTAGTCGTGCAACATCTGTATCAACCTCTGTTTGACGCTAAGCTCCAAATTTGCACCTATTTTAACCTCTTTTCTGTCTGTCTCAGTGTCCAAATTTATTGTCTCAACCGGCTCCTCATGAGGCTATATGGCCCTTTCTTCCTGTTGTACTAGTCTAGCAAGTTCTCCAGGCACCTCACAATCATCCTCACCTTCGTCTTCGGCTTGGTTTATCATACTTTTGAAGTCATAACTAGAAATAGCAGAGCTGTTATCAATGGGATCCAGAGTGGATATGGATCTGCAGTATGATACATGAGTGTGTGTAAGAGAATAACTGTTTTAATAAAGCGAAAACAAAAAAAAGAAAAAAAACAGAGAGCGCAAAATTTGTATGCAATAAACATATAATTCTTTATTAATGATATATGAAATGACAAATAATATCCCTCACAAGCAAAGCCAATGTGCCTTGGGTAAGGCACAAGGTCGTAAAGTTTTAAATTGTTTATAATAAATCTCGAAACAAGTAAGACAATTACTGCAGAATAAAAGAAACTAGTATAAAGTCCCTAGCCGTCCAGTTAATCGGTCCATCATTTGTAGTTGGGTAGATCCAGATGTCGATGTATGAGTCTTCCTCACTGTCTTCAATGGCATTAACCCCACGATTGCTGATACGTAGGGGAAGTCCTCCATCCCGAGCGCGTCGAACATCCCTTTGAGCCCCTGTAGTAAAGCCCAAACCAAATTTGTCAGTTTTGTGTGTGAAATCAGGGATCTGACCCCAGTTGGTACACCCACCTTCTTCAACTACGGCCCTGGCGTCCTTGAGAGAAGCCATCTTCAGAGGAGGTTTGTTGCTAGTAGTAGTTTCATTCGGTGCCAAGATCTGAGGGACCTCTTCGAAGTTCTGACAAGGAGTTTCTATGAATTCCCTGTCCATCTCTACGTACGGGAAGGAATTGAGGTGGCTCACCATATACTCCTCTTCACCCTGCACAGTGACAATCTTCCCTTTTACTAGATACTTCAGCATTTGGTGTAGTGTGGAAGTAACTGCCCCAACCTCATGAATCCAAGGACGACCCAATAAACAAGAATTTGACGGCCTGATGTCCATCACATAGAAGCTGGACCCAAAGGTATGAGAACCCACTTTGACAGGGATGTCCAATTCCCCGTGCACCATTCTTTTCTACCCATCAAAAGCCCTTACCACGATGTTACTAGGCTTTAAAGTCAAACCCTCGCAATCCAACCGGTCCAATGCCTTCTTGGGGAGAACATTCAGTGAAGACCCATTATGTACCAACACATGAGCCATAGTGGTGCCCCTGCATTCAATCGAGACATACAGAGCATCATCATGCTTCCTTCCCTTCGGTGTCAAGTCTGCGTCTGAAAAACCCAGCCCATTGTCAGCAGTCAGGCTAGCCATGCAATCTTTAAATTGATCAACTGAAGTCTCTTGCGGCACATGCGTAATTTTGAGGAATGCAATCAAATCCTTTGCATGGGCCTCGGAACACAACAGCAGGGATAACATGGATATCTTTGAGGGGGTCAGCCCCAGTTGCTCGACCATATTGTAGTCACTCTTCTTAATTATTTTCAATATTTCCTCTATCTCTTGCTTAGAGGCTTCCACAACAATTTTTCTAGGCACCTCCATATGGGAAGGCTCACCTATAACCTCTTTGCCACGAGTATCAGATGATTCTCCGACAGGGGTAATAATTGGAGTAAGAAAAGGAGCAGTAGTTTAAGTACTAGCAGGAACAGCAGATGGAATGACAATAGGCCTGTCGACAGTCTTTAGGGGAAATCTCGGGAGAGAAGACCCTTCCACTTCGGGTAACCTTGCTGATTCCGACAATGTTACCAATATCAAGATCAACTTCTTCAATTTTCAAATCTTGTTTGATGCCATGATAGTACACATCGGCACCATAATGCCAGGGACAACTTTGTCCGAGACATACGAGACAGGACCAGCAACAATGACTATTAGCGGAGCGATTCTTGGAGCAGATATAATCCTAACAGGTCTTCTCGAGGAGACCTTGGAAGGATTGGCGTAAATGGTTATAATGGCAATGTCTTCAGACGGAACAACGGGAACCAAAGTTTTCTTGAACAAAATTTCTTTGTTGTCCATCAGGCATTGAACACCTGACTTCAGCAAATGGAAACCAGAAGGTAAAAATGAACACATGTGGCAACCTTCACCACAACCCGGGAATAAAACGACCAATAACAAATTCTTCTTCACAGTCATGAGTGGAGTAGAAACTTCATCCACCAAGGTCAAAAACAAGTCGGTATCAATAGCATTAACTCCACGACCGTGCTTAGGAATGGGAGAAATTATGACATTGGGCTTCTCCGGAGCATCGAACTCAATTTCCTTGGCTTCAATCAGATCTTGTACCTTATTTCTTAGAGCCCAACAGTCATTAGTATCGTGGCCAGGACTCTCAGAATGATAGGCACACCGAGCATTTGGATTATATCGGGGATATATGGTATTTGGATTATTGGGAGCCTCTCTCAAGGTTGCCAAGTTGTATCTCAGTAGATGAGGTAGAACTTCAGCCAATGTCATATTGATTCGGGTAAACTGTTGTTGTGGTCTTTCCACCCTTTGTTGATTGTTGCATTATGGAGAAACTGCAGACCTAGGTATTATTACGGTACTTACTGTCTGACGATGTTCAGCTCTATTTTGGCCCCTCGGGCTGTAGATGGCACTGGCTTATTTCTTACCAGCAAAAGACTTCTTTAATGAACTCGAAGAGGCATCCTTATGTATCTTGCCGCTCCAATTCCTAGCTTCTACTCCCTCTCCAGTTAGAATCATCTCGGTGAAACCAGCTGACGAGCTGCCGATCAAATGATTAAAGAATGGACCAGATAGCATCCCCAGAAACATATCAACCAACTCCCTATCAGACAACGGGGGTTGGAATCTTCTAGCCAAGTCTCCCCACTTCTGTCCATAGCCTTTAAAGCCTTCACTTGCACCCATGGACATACTCTGGAGTTGAGTACGAGTAGGAGCAAGGTCGGCGTTGTATTGATACTTCTTATAGAAAGCAGCAGCCAGATCTTCCCAATTTCGGACATTGGCTCCCTCCAGCTGGTAGAACCATTCAAGCTGAGTCCCTGATAAACTATCTTGAAAGAAATGAACCCACAAATTTCTATCAGCGGTGTGGGGCTGAATCTTTCTGACATAAGAGCGGAGATGGAGTTTTGGGCAGGACACCCCATCATACTTTGCAAAACTTTGAGCTTTGAACTTCTGCGGGATGACCACTCCCGATACCAATCCTAATTCTTCAAAATCCAGCCCAAGTATCCTCTAGACTTCCATGGAACTCAAGCGATCTTCCAACTGCTTGTATCTATCCTCAGCATGTGGATATTGCTCATCATTGTAGTCGGTATCACTGTCAGAAACTTCAGGACTGGGATCCTTCTCCCTCATTTCTTCTTCTTGATTCTCCCCTTCTTTGGATGAAGAGGTTAGATTGACTTGTCGCTTAAACGACCCTCCAAACCTTCTGCCCATATTCAGAATACCGGCAACCTTCTTCTTTTTCTTTCTCTCTTTCAAGATGAGGGCTTTCAGATCCTCCTGCCCTTTTTCCATATTTATGAGCATTTGCTGGAACTGGGCGTTTTGTGCTTGAAGATCCTTGATGCTTTGTTTGGAAGACATTTCTGCTGAAATAAACAGCGAAGAAGATGAGAAACCTGTAATGGTACCTGTACATGCAATGCTATGAATGGGATGCACATGCAATGATTTCAAAGACTTTGGGGAAATTTAAATTTGCAAACCAAAATAAAACAAAGATTTTATTAGCTGAATTCAAAGTTCAAATGCCTTTTAGGCGTTACAATTAAAAACAAATCTAAAACTAGAAAAGAAATCAAAATTCCCATGGATGCTTCCTCTTCGTGCCGAGATAAGCATTGAGTCTTGTTTCCTCATGGAGCTGCTTTGTGAGCTCTAAAAACTTCCTCTCCTGAGCATAAAACTGATCCCTATAAGTATCCCGCTCCTTCTTCAACTGAATCCAAGACCTCTGTAATTCTCCAAGATCAACGAGCATATCAGGATAGAGAACCGTGTAAGGAATACCCTCATCAGTAGTGGGTTCAACAATCACTAGTAAAACGGCCATATAGGGCATCATAATATTCTAGGCGCAAGCTCGTACCCATTGGAGGTAAGGTTCCATAGGAATGGAAGCCTTTGGCCCCAAAGCCCTGGCGCCAGATCAATTTACCATGCCAAAGCTCGTATCAACCTCCGGCGATACTCTTGAACATAATCCTCATAGTTGAATGCAATGCCCTCAATAAGTAACTCATAGGGACCATCTCTTCGAGCGTAACCAAATTGTCGCAGAGCTAAACAAGTATTGTAGGTTATACCCCCTCTGATGCCATGTAATGGGACATTAGGGTACTCCCCGCAGCGGTCAATAATAGCAGTGTTTTCCATAGCTCGGGAACACCAGAGAATATCCATGTGAGCGAGTGACATTATCATTTGTGACCAAACCAAACCTTCTTCATTCTTCATTATGGACTTAGGGAGGTGAGAAATAAACCACCTCAACAGCAATGGCATGCAACACATAAGAACCCCTCTTCTCTTCATGGTACGAGTATGGAGAGTGTGCAAAATATCTCCGAGCAAGGTAGACACAGGGTTGCGAGAGAGGAAGATCTTGATAGCATTCACATCTATAAATGAGTCTGGATTAGGGAATAGAACTAACCCATTGATTAGAAGAGCCAAGACCTCCTCAAAAGCCTAAAAATCCATATCATCCCAAAACAATTGGGCCTTGTCTATCAGAAACTTGGCAGAAAACCCTTGACTCCGCTTCTCGTTTCCCAATTGGATACCACGTCGGCCCGTTTCATATGCAAAGCTGCGAAAATGACTTTTGGCTTGGGAACTTCTTCCAGACCTGTGAAGGGCAACTGTTCAAGAATGGGTATATCCAACAGCTGAGAGAATTCTTCCATGGTAGGCACCAACTGATAGTCTGGGAAGGTGAAGCAGTGGTGCTTGGGATCAAAGAACTGAAAGAGTACACTCATCATATTTTCATCAAAGTTTGAAGTAACCAGGTTGAGAAGTTGACCATGTCTCTTAGTGAATGCAGAAGTTTCGGAAACCTTTGATACTAGCTCTTTGAGTTGGGAAGGTATCTTCACAAAGCTGATTCAGGCAGTGTTTCTACGAACGGAAGCCATGATCTGCAAAACAGAACAAAGATGAATCACCTTGGTCTTTAAAATGGTTAGTGCAATAAGAATGGATGATATGTTATGATGCGTGATGTCATGATAAACCATAGGTATATCAAACACAGACAAATCATACCAAGTTCTTAGGTTTAAGGCTTGCATGAGGTTAAAGGTCATACCCTCTTGAAGTTTAGTTGGTTTCAAATGTGTCTTATAAAGTAACTGGGTTATACAGATTCTTAATATCACTGACCATCCTTTATCGGGCATTGTCTCAGCTTAAGCAATCTTTTCTTGCGGCCGAAATATCCCGAAAGTCTGATCTTAATGAGTGTATCATCGAGTATCAACCAATCCTCAGCTCTATACCAAGGCCGACTATCTCACTACTTTCTAATGGCCAAGTTTCTTCAACTAAGGTTCTAAGGTCCGTTAGTGCTTCACAACACCACGTGGCGGCCCCGTATTCTCCTCGTTTCCCCACAAAGGATACCGGTACCAACCAAAGTGCCACACCAACACAACCATCGCTTAAACCATATCGGTCTACACCGTATAGTCTCCACGATCTATTGTTGTTTACCTAAAAAGTGCCCCTAGATCCGAGTGTAGGATCTATAGTAACACAAGTAAAACCCTTTAAGAATAAAGCAAACAAACAAGAAAGTAATTTTGAAATGACCTAGATCCTAAGGTAAACCCCACTTTATTTTAATCCCCAGCAGAGTCGCCAGTTCTGTGATATGGTGGCAGAACCGACTATTTTAGTCCCCCGCCAATAGTTGAGAAGATCCACTTGTCCACGTCACAGTCACTATCATTGTCTTCTAGAGCATTGACTCCATGGTTGCTGATACACAGTGGTGATCCCCCGGTGCGAGCACCACTTTGATACGGTGGCAGAATCGAATGTTAATACTTGTTTGTGTTTTGCGTTTTTCGTTCTCAAAATGTCGCGGTAAGCAAGAGTCGCCCCCGAGTTTTATTTTATCCAATCAGGACAAGAAAAAAGAACAAAAAAAACATTTTTCGAGATGTTTCTGAGTACGGGTGGTAGATTATAGAAAGGGAAGGTGTTAGCACCATTTCTATCAGTGGTTCTCCACGGACTCTTAGGTACTTGCTCATTTTTTAAATTGCTTTTGTGTGCTTGTTTTGAAAAGTTTTGAAAATTGTTTGAAAACTGTTTGTGTGAAATTTGTTTGTTTGAGCAAGTACCTAGGAACTATCTACCTACTCGAAAAAGACTTTTCATTTTCTTTTAGATAGCGCTATCCCATTATTAAGGAATAGGTAGCACCGTCATTGGAGTTTTAAGGGACGTTCGAAGGGACAGATACGGTCACAAAAGCAATGTTAGGAGGTGTTAGTAATCATCCTAAAGCCCTAAAGATATTTTTCCGAGGCAACATCCTAATGGTTCATTTGAGATCTTTCGGGGCTAGAGGACGACCATTAACAAATCCTATACTTCATGACCATTTAACCGAAGGAGACCGAAGTGGAGTAAACCCTAGGAGTGAGCATGTGCGAGTGAGCTTTTTCAGTTAATTTGTCTTTGCACATTTAGGGTTTTCTACCGTTTTAATTTTCAAATATTCTTGCCATACAATCCTATTAGCATACATCAAACGGTTTATAATTGCGGAAATTAAAGTGCGGAAATAGAAATCCTAACTATTACATGGCTTTCGCAGATACAAAATTATTTTGACTGAAAATAAAATGCGGAATTAAAACCTAATTAAGTCTATTACATCCTCGAAGCAATTACAAAAATAATTATAAGGTAGGTAATTAAAATACGGGTGACGAATTAAATGCGAGGACGGCTAGAAAACCTAAAAAATCTAATTTTGAGAAAACAATATTCAAGTTATTTTTGAAGAAAAATTAATTATATACAAAAATTAAACCCAAATTTCTAATTGATTTTAATTTACAAAAAAAAAGATTTAATTGCCCTAATTTTGAGTTAAATTAATTAATTAAAGAAAATAAATATTTTATGAAAAAAATGATTTTTGGTGTTTTTTATGATTTTGATTAAATAAAAAAAATAATTTTGATGTTATTTTAAAAAGAAATATAATTAGGGAATAATTGAAAAGAAATAAAAATAAAAAATAAAAAAAGAAGAATGGGCCTGTTTAAGACATTGGAGGGGGTGCATTGTTGAAATTATTCCAGGCCCACCAAGCTGAAGCCCAGTCAGTGCCTGATCCAGTGGCGCTCCCTCCTGATGGTGTACCATGGTCTCTGGAAGGTGGAGACGTTAGATCTGGTTGGTCATGAATCTTGTGGCTGGCTGTTGATTGTGCATGATAGGCCTTTGGGATGGTAATGCATAGGATCCTGCAAAGAAGATTTAAAATAAGAAAGTTTCTAGGACCTGGGATCGAACCCAAGTCCTCTACCCTTTCCTACATGCACGCTTGCCATCTGCACTACATATCTTATTTGTCAATATAATAACAACAATATATAATATATGAAATCAAGTGGCTGATTGTAAAAAGCACACATAATTCAAATTGGCCAATGGTTATGAGCCACGTCCTTATCTTCTTCCTGGAACCTTCATTTTAGATAACGACCTTTTACCTACGGACGATATCCATGGATGCAAACCTCTATCATTCAAAAATCAAATATACGTGATATAAATTCCCATGGAGACCATGAATCAACTAAGCTTGAAGCCCTGAACATCATGGTGCCCTTATCCAACCCTAATTTTGCCTGTGCTAAAAGACCCTAAAACGGAGCTTAAAACCCTAGTAATGGCAGTCATACATATAGGCTTCAAAAATTCAATTAAATGATCCATAAATGTTAGAAATACATCAATGATCACAAATATATCATTACATTATGCTAATGATGCAAGAATAGCTGTAATCGATTTTGAAAAAGCAAGCAAACCGTATGAGGTATAGTGAGCGCTTCTGGGCGTGAAAGGACCTGCAATCGATTGGGTTAGCTTCTGGGAAGGTCCAGGAATCGCTTAGGAATGTTGGAAGGCCTTGAGTCGTCCTCTAGGGTAGAGATCAGATAACCACTTTTTGCCAAAATTTTGAGTTTGCTCTAGTGTTCTTCACGACTGCAACCTTTCGTTTTTGTGCATGGCCTTGTTCATTATATATCCCTAAGTGAATTAGAGTTATAAAAATAACTATTATCTTTGCAATTTTTGAAGATTTGATTTGGTTTTCATGTTTTATGATATCCTTTCAAATTTGGCCTAATCATGCCATTCTTGTGCCAATTAACTTTGATTCAATTTGATCTTGATATGCTAGCATAATTAGCTTGTGATCCTGTCCAAAAATCAGATCAAAACAAATCTTTGCTATTATTTATCATTTATTTGATTTAATTCAATTTTTAATTAATAAAAAATAAAAATAAATTAAATAACGAATCAAATAACATGTGAGTAAATATTTGGGTCGTGGACCATGTTATGAGTAAGGCGCAAGCATAAAAAGTTAGGCCCATTTGGCAAAAAATGCAATTTTGAGCACATTTGACTTTTGGCAATTTTACAAAAAAGGTCAAGTTTGACAAGGCATATCTCTTCCAATTTTAACCCTGGAGAGGTTTTCTTGGACTTTTTATAAATCCTAGGATGTCCCCTAAACAAAACTTTTGGTATCATCTCTATTGGGTCTTCCATGTTCACGTAAGAAGCTTTGACCCCAAAAGTGTTTTTGTTGACTTTTCAAAAGGACCTATAATGTGGAAATTCATTTCTTTTTGTGAGTGAATATTTTGAATTTGAGGGCTGAAGATGAATTGTAGGGAATTGCATCCTCTTCAAAATGAGCCTTGGATGGAAAATTTCTGATAAAGTATGAGGAAGTTATGCTTGGTCAAAGTTCGGTTGACTTTTCCTAAGAAACCCTAATTTAGCAACTTTTGGGTTTTGATGAATTTGGGGCATTCCTTGAGGAATCATGATCAACCCTTGATCAAATGATGGATATAACTTCATAATTTTGATGTTTACCAAAAATATTGAAGTTTGACTATCGGTGGGTCACAATTGACTTTTGACCTAATATAGTCGATTCTCAAGCATCTGAGCAGTTGACTGAGCAAACTTATTATGCAAGGCTTGAAATTTGACATGGAGGGTCTTGAGAACATATTAGGACCATGGAGAGCATATGAGGTATTTGGAGTTAACCCATCTTGATGAAAATGGAAACCCTAATTTGAGGCTTATTGTCTTAGGAGAGAGTTTGTCTGGTCAACTCTTGGGCAACCTTGAGCAAATTGAGGAACTCTAGGAGTATGTTTTGAGTAAAATGAGAGGGAAAATTTTGGGGTACAACAACGACGAGCGGTTATTTGGGCCCCTGAACTAAAACCCAAACCAAATTTGTCATATTTGTAAGGGATATCAGGGAGTTGGCCCCAAATGGTACACCCACCTTCCTCGACTACTGCTTTGGTATCCTTCAGAGAAGCCATCTTCAACGGAGGTCTGGTAATCTTCGGAATGCTAGTAACAGTCTTGGTTTCCGCAACTATCTGTGGAACCTCCTCAAAATTCTGTTAGGGGGTCTCAATGAACTCGTTGTCCATCTTAACATACCTGAAAGAGTTCAGGTGGCTCACCATGTATTCTTCCTCGACATGGAATGTGATAATCTTTCCATTAATTGGGTACTTCAACATTTGATGCAGAGTAGAAGTAACAACACCGGACCCATGGATCCAAGGGAGACCCAATAAACAGGAGTAAGACGGGCGGATATCCATCACGTAGAAAGTGGAGTCAAAAGTATGAGTACCAACTTTGATAGGAATATCCACCTCCCCGTGCACCATTCTCTTGGAACCATCGAAGGCCCTCACCACAATATTATTGGGCTTCAGTGTGAGTCATTCACAATCCAGTTTGTCCAAAGCATTCTTGGGTAAGACATTTAATGATGGACATGTATCTACTAGGACAGGATCTAGGGTAGTACCCCTGCACTCAATGGAGACATGCAGAGCATCATTATGCTTTCTTCCCTTGGATGTTAAATCGGTATCAGAGAAACCAAGTCCATTGTCAGTTGTCAAACTAGCAACACAGTTCTCGAATTGATCGGTAGAGGTCTCTTGAGGCACATGGGCAGACTTCAGGAATTTTACCAAAGCCTTAGCATGAGCTTCAGAGTATAATAGTAGGGCCATCATTGATATTTTTGAAGGGGTCTTCCCCAACTGCTCTACAACGCTGTAGTCACTTTTCTTTATGATCTTTAGTGTTTCTTCCATTTCTTTTTTAGAAGCCTCAAGAATGACTTCTTTATGTGCCTTCGTCCAAACAGGCTCAACTTGTACCTCTTTGCCCCGAGTCTCAGCTGACTCAGTAGCGGGGATAACAACAGGGATGGAAGTAGAAGTAGCAATGGGAGTAATAACATGAGTAGTAGTAGGAGTGGCAACAGGAATAACCGAAGGGGTAGCAACAGTCTTCAGAGAGATTTCAGAAGAGAAAACCCTTCCTCTTCTGGTAATTTTATTGGTCCCAACAATGTTGTCAACATCAGGATCAGTATCTTCAACAACTTTACCTTTAACAGCCAATAGGTCTTGCTTGACGCCATGGTAGTAGACGTCAGCCCCATGATTCCAAGGAACAACTTTATCAAAGGAATATGGTATTGGCCCAGGAAGAGTGATAATCAAGGGAGAAAACTTAGGAACAAATGTAATCCTGACGGGTCTTTTGGAGGAGACCCTGGGAGGATTATCAGAAATGGTAATTATTGATATATCTTCACACAAATTTCTTGCAGGGGGGACTTTCCCAAAAAAATTTCTTTGTTAATCATAGGTGCTGGACACCCATCTTTAATAACAAGCAACCATTGGGTAGAGACATACATAGGTGGTAGCCTTCACCACAGCCTGAAAATAAACTAGCTCGCAACATATTCTTTTTAACAATCAAAAGAGGAGTAACTAATTCATCAACATAAGAAACAAACAGGTCGTCATCAATGGCATTGACACCCTGGCCATGTTTGGGCATTGGTGCAGTTATTACATTAGGGGTCTCCGGAGGGTCAAACTCAATCTCCTTCACCTGGATTAAATCCTGCACCTTATTTTTCAGAGCCCAACAATCATTTGTATCATGCCCCGGACTTTCAGAATGATAGGCACATCAAGCATTTGGGTTGTAGCAGGGAGATGCAATATTGAGATTCTTAGGAGCCTCCTTTAGGGTGACCAGATTAGACTTCAATATGTGTGGAAAAACTTGAGATAAGGTCATGTTGATCTGGGTGAACTATCTTCTGGGTGCATCTGGTCTGCACTGATTGTTTCATTGTTGGTTTGATATAGGATTGGAGATCATAACAGCCTCTACCGTTGGACGGCGTTCAGTCTTGCTTTGATTTCTCTGGCCATAAGCAGCACTGACCTCCTTCTTTCCAGTGAAGGGTTTCTTCATTGTAATTGAGGATGCATCCCTCTGAATCTTACCACTCTTGATACCCGCTTCTACATGTTCCCCGATCAATATCATCTCAATAAACCCAGCTGAAGAGCTTCCAATCAGATGGTTGAAAAATGGACCAGACAAAGTGCCTAAGAACATGTCTACCAGCTCTCTATCAGACAGAGGAGGATGGACTCTTCCCGCAAGATCTCTCTACTTCTGGGCATAATCTTTGAAACCCTCGCTGGAACCCATAGACATACTTCGCAATTGTGTACGGGTTGGAGCAAGGTCGGCATTATATTGGTACTGCCTGTAGAAAGAAGCAGCTAGATCTTCCCAATTACGGATGTTGGTTCCCTCCAGCTGGTAGAACCATTCCAATTGAGTCCTTGCCAGACTTTCCTGGAAGAAATGCACCCATAGATTCCTATCAGCAGTGTGAGGCTGGATCTCTTGACGTATGACCTTAGGTGCAGCTCGGGACAGGAGACACCGTCATACTTAGAGAATGTGGGGACTTTGAACTTATGACAGATGACACTGTTGTACCCCAAAATTTTCCCTATCATTTCTCAAGTAATCTCTCACAATATTTCCATTGATTCAAGATTGCACAAAGTTTGGTCAGCTCAAGACACCTCCTAAAGCACTAATAACTAAAAATTAGGGTTTGAGTTTGCACAAGGACAAATGGACTTTTAATTCCCCAAATTACTTTCATGGATCATTTTGGACCCTCAAAATTTCTCATGTCAAGTTTCAAGTCTGTGATCACATTTTTGCTCAGTCAATTGATCAGATGACCTAAAATTAGCTGTATTAGGGAAAAAGTCAACTGTGGTAAATTTACAGTCAAAATTCATAATTTTTATCCATATCAACATCATGAACTCATATATGTCAATTGATCAAGTTTGGATTACAATTCCTCAAGAAATTGGATCAGATCATAAAAAGGGCAAAATGGTCAAAATTAGGGTTTTGACTGAGAAGGTGCAATTTTTGATTTTTGACCTAGAAAATGACTTATTGGTTTGAGACACGATCTCATGAATTCAAATGCATAATTTTGACCTAATGGCATGGCTCAAAACATTCCTCAAGATCAATTGATTGGTAGTTAATTTTCAATCAACTGAAGAAAGGTCAATTGTACACTAAAAAGTCAAACTTTGACTTTTTGGCCAAAATCAAGTTTCAAAGATCACAATTCATCAATAAATGTCAAAATATGAAACTTGTTCGTCAAGAAATCAAAAAGTCAAGATTTCATTTTGAAAAGTCCAAATTTCTAAACTTATAATTTCTTCTAAGTGTTGGAAATTCACATTTTTTTACAACTTGATTCCAAATTTTCACCATGATGCAAGATGATTCAAAGGAAACTTACAATATGAAAGTTGTAGATCTCCATGAGATCTAAAACATTGCAGAATACAACTTTTTCTATAAATTCACGGATTTCAAGTTATGATTTTAAGAAGACATGTTCATGAAACTTGAAAACTTAGTGAAATTTTGCCCTAGTTTAGGCAGGATTTTGACCTAACTTCATGGCAATTTTTCACATAGTTCCAAGATGAATATTCAAAAATTTCCAACATAGAGGTTCTAGGGGATGTTACATGCTTTCCAAAATATCCAAGAACTCATTAAGATCATACTTGAGCAAGTAGAATCGAAGGCAAGAAGTTAGGGTTTCATTCTTGAATTACAAGCCATTTCTTGATGAACACATAATCCAATCTCTTTGTTAGGATGCATAATCTTGCTTTGCAGGCCTTCTAACTTGTGTACCTATCCATCATTAATGTATTACACAAACCTTTGAGCTGTAATCCAAGTGGTTTAAGCTTTGTCCAATTTAAATTGCCATTTTGGGAAGAAAGTGAAGAATGCCATACTTGAAAAGCAAGCTTTATGCACAAAGTCAATTCTTGAGCCTCTCACTTGTTCCATATAATCACACTCTATCTATAAAGTCAGAAGCAAGTTTGTTTAAAGCATAATCACTCTACATTAACAAGTACAAAGGCATTGAAACTTTATTTTTCATAGAAATCACATGTTGAGCTTAAACATTTATTTTTGAATTCTGATCAACTACAAGTATCAAAACTTGTTGCTTATAAATAGAGGCCCTATTTTCAAGCTAACACACGAGCTGAAGCACCCCGACACTCTCCCAAACTCCCTAAAGCCAGAAATTTTCCAAAAATTCCATCGATGCACAAGTTCTGACTTTGAACTTGAAACTCACAATTCACTCGTGCGTTTTCCTTCCTAATCAATCACAAAGCTCCTATACATCAAACATAGTCCATCCTTGTTTATTAACTGTAACTCCATGTCCATCATCCTCCATAACCAAAAATAGAGCACTGTAAGTTGACTTCTCCAGACCATTCCATCCATCCATTGCTCAAGCTAATCATTGCATTCTCTTCCTGGGAACTTGAGGAAGCTAACCTTTTCATTGCATCACCTTGAATCAAGCTCGTTTGCATTTCACAATTTCCAGTTTTGAGGTACATTTTCTGAACTTCTATCTTTTCATTTAGGCATTGTTAGACTTGCATTTGTGAAGATAAAATGTAGACATCATTGCCCTGAAACTGTACATGTCCATAAATTTCATTTATATTTATTGAGAAGTGAGAATCTTAAGTTTGAACTTTTTGAAAAAATTAGGTCAGAATTTGGTACCATTCAAAATACATGCTCATCTTTGATTTATAGTTTTAGTAATTTACACTTTTGGAATCGTTGTTGAGTTTGGAACAAGTTTGATGTTTACATTTTTGCAAATGGATGAGAAATGATGAAGTTGCAGATGTTCAGGATGGAAGTTGAAGATGAAGTCATCTTCATGACTTGACTTGTGTTATATATTTGTTATTTTGTTTATGTTAACAGATGTACAGCCACCCCAGTGGAAAAGGTAGCGCGCGTGTATGCTGAGGGTCTTGGGTTCAATACCCAGCGCTACATTTTGTGCAATTTTTCAATATTTTCCTATTTTTTTGGTTACATACAGCAGCGCCTGGGACTTAAGTCATTGGGCTTTGTCTTTTTTGCTGGCTTCTAACCCCATGCCTGCTTTCGCACACCTGGCCCAACTTTTTTTTATTTCATTTTATTTATTTTCTTTTCCTTATTTTATTTTATTTCAGTTTTCTTTTATTTATTATTATTACTATTATTATTATTATTATTATTATTATTATTATTATTATTATTATTATTATTATTATTATTATTATTATTATTATTATTATTATTATTATTTTCATTATTAAAAAATACAAAAATATTATATTTATTATTTTCACACTTATTTATTTTATTTTCTTTATAAGACAAAAGAACAAAAATATTTTCTTAACAATTTAATTTATTTTTTTTATAAATAAATAATTATATTTAGGTTTTGTTATTTTTATTTTTATTAATTAAAATTAACTTAGAACTTAAGTTTCCTTTAATTGATTACTTTCCATTTTTTATTTCTCATTAACTTATAACCTTTTTCATAAAAAACCCTAAAAATGCTTCAAACTTATTTTTTTTCTTATTTAATTTAGGTTTAATTTTATTTATCTTTAATTAATTATTTTTCCTTTTTAAGTAATTAGGTTAAACCTTTAAATGAAAACCAAACAAAAATAATTTATTTTTCCATTTACATTTGTACAGTATATTTTCAATTCTTGTACATTATTCAATATGGTTGTAATAGATAATTAGGTTTAATTTTCTCGCAATCCCCATTTATAAATTTGTATACCCCCTTCCCTAATGATGTAATAGTGTAGTAATTTTACTTTCCGCAATTTATCGCTTTAATATAAATGTTAGTAATTAGGGTTTGTATGGAAAGACAAAATCAACCATTAGCAAACTCTAATTCAAGATAAACAAGCATGTAACACATTTGCACACTTGCACCCTTAGGATTAACTCCACTTTGTTGCCTTACAAAAATGGTCATGTTATTCATGTGGGGTATCTTAGCAAAAATAATTCAAAAATACAAGATCATAGTCCCTTGATGATGCTACAAATGTTGCCTTTCAAAATAATCTTAGTCCCTCAAATAGAAATGCTAAGATATCTCACAACATTGCTATCATGGCTATACGATGACCCACGACCGTCCCTTTACTTCTAAAGATAAGGCTTCTTACCAAATCAATGATAAGATAGCAATATCAAAGGAAGGAAGAAACGAACAAAGACTTTTAAGTAGGTATATTGTTCCTAGTTTCTTGCTCACTTTCAAATCAAACATCCTTGCTAATTTTCAAAACAAACACCAAACACTTTCAAAACATGAAATATTTTCAAAAAGTCCAACACTTTGTATACGTTCTTACGAACGAGAACTATTACAAAGTTTTCCTAAACGAAGGTGCCTTTTCAAAATACTTTCAAAAACCACACAAAGCACATTTTCAAACAAAAGCAAGTGATCTAGCAAGAAAGTAAGAGCCCATAGATAACTATGGATGAAAATGGTGATAATACCTTCCCTTTTCATAATTTACCCCCTGAACTCAAGAAATAATCTCAAAGGTCTGTCCTGTTCTTTTCAGCCTTTCCTTTTGGATAAAAGAAAATTCAGTGGCGACTCTTGCTAACCGCAACATTTTCGATTAAACATAAAACACTCAAGTCAGTTCTCCCACCGTATCACAAAACTGGTGACTCTGCTGGAGAAATTTTAAAAGTGGGGTTACCTTAGGGCTAGATCACCTTTATTTGCTTTCATTGTTTGAATTGTTTGCTTTACATTTTGGTTCCTTGTTTGGGCTTGTTCTAATACTCTACTCCATGCAAGCCTAAACCTAAGGACTTGTTTGTCTTTGTGTGTATATATTTACTTGTACATAACATCATAAACATCATAACATCATACTCATTCTCACTAACCATTTCAAGGATTATTGGGATTTATCTTTGTTCTGTTTTGTAGGACATGGAATCCACCAGCATGAATACTATTCAAGTCAATCTCGTAAGAATCCCTTCTCAACTCAAAGAGTTAGCATCAAAGGTCCCTGATAATTCTTCATTCACCGAAAGACATGGTTGCCTCCTGAACTTGGTTACCTCTAGCACTGATGAAGATATGATGAAGGTTCTTTTCTAGTTCTTTGATCCTCTACACCATTGCTTCACTTTTCCTGACTATCAACTTGTGCCTACTATGAAGGAGTTCTCTCAACTCTTGAGGATTCCTATTCTCAATCAACTATCTTTCAACAGTACGAAAAGAGATCCAAGACCTGAAGAGATTTCCCGAGCACTACACTTGCAACAATCTGATATCACAACTAATTTGGAAACAAGGAGTGGTGTCAAAGGTTTCTTAGCCAAGTTCTTGTTTGAGAAAGCTCAAGACTGTTGGAACTCTTTGGACTTACAAGATTTTGAAGAAATCTTGTCCCTGCTCATCTATGGGATGGCTTTGTTTCCAAATTCTGACCAACTTATAGATGTAAATGTTGTCAAAATCTTCATGTCTCGTAATCCGGTGCCTACTTTGTTGGGAGATATCTTACATTCTATCCACACTCGCACTATGAAGAAGAGAAGGGCCCTCATGTGTTGCACTCCTCTCTTGGCTAGATGGTTTATTTTTCATCTTCCCCAATCTGTGTTAAAGAACGAGAAAGGTTTGAGGTGGTCCCATAGGTTGATGATGCTCATACATTCAGATATCCATTGGTGTTCTCGATCCTTGGAGAATGTTACTATCATCGACCTTTGTGGGGAATTCCCTAATGTCCCATTACTTGGCATTAGAGGAGGTATCACTTACAACCCTTCCTTAGCCTTACGACAGTTTGGTTATGCCCGAAGGGATGGTCCGTATGATATGCTCATCCAAGGTGTGGTATTCGACTACGAGAGAGACGATCAAAGCTACCATTATAGGTTTATACGAGCCTGGAGGATGGTAAACAAGGTGGATAGCAAGATGCCGGGACACGAGAATTCTATTCCACTTGAGCCTTATCTTAGGTGGGTATGAGCTCGTGCTCAGAAACTTGTGATGCCTTATCCCTCCATCTTACCAGTTATCATGGAACCTGTGGTTGAAGGAGATGTCCCATACACTGTCCTCCATCTCGACATGCCTACCTCTCTTGAAGACTTACAAAAGGGTTGGATTCACCTAAAGGAGGAACGAGATACCTTAGAAGCTCAATTCTATGCTAGTGAGAAAAGGGTCTTGGAACTTACAAAGCAGCTACATGAAGAACAAAGCATGGACACCTACATTACGCCGAAGAGGATACACTCGATCTTTTATCTTAGAGATTCATTTTGTAAGCCCAAGAGGCATGTTGTAGTCATTTTGAACTAACTAATGAAATTTTATGTCTGTTCATTCTTTGTCTATACAAATTTAGATCTCATAAATCCTTGAAATCATTTGCATATACATCTTTCATGCATCATAACATGACAGGTTTTCACATAACAGGTTTCCTTATCTTTCTGTTGTTTATTTCAATAAGATGCATCTAGAGAAAACAGTGAAGGACCTTCAGACACAAAACTCTCAATTCCAAGAGACTCTACTGGCCCTGGCCAAGGGGTAGCAAGATATGATGGCATTGCTGGCAGCCAAGAAGAAACCCAAGAGGAAAGCTCTGGTCAACATGGGTAGGAGGTTCCGAGAGCAAGTCCATCAGATCTCGGTAGTGGAAGACTCATCTGAGGAAGACGAGAATCAGATTAGTGAAGTTGGGAGTACCCAGGATGACTGTATTAATGATCAAGCGCCTGATGATGATTGTTTTGACGAGTAGTATCCACCCGCCAATGTAAAGTACAAGCAGTTAGAAGACAAATTGAAGGCCGTCGAGATCCAAGCCGTCCCCAATTTAGATTTTGATGATTTGGGTTTGATATTTGGGGTTGTCATTCCCCACAAATTCAAAATACCAATACTTGCAAAGTACGATGGGGTTTCCTGTCCAAAAATTCACCTGAAATCTTATGTGCGCAAGATACAGCCGCACACTGCTGATAAGAAACTTTGGGTTCACTTTTTTCAAGAAAGCTTAGCCGGAACACAACTAGAGTGGTTCTACCAGTTGGATGGTTCCCATATCAATACATGGGAAGAATTAGCAACCGCTTTCTACCACTAGTACCAGTATAATGCCGACTTGGCGCTAACAAGAGTTCAATTGCAAGATATGACAATGGGAAATAATGAAGGATTTAAAGAATACACACAAAAGTGGAGAGACCTTGACAGTAGGGTTCAACCACCTTTGACTGATAGGGAGCACATTTACATGTTTATGGGGAATTTATATGGTCCATTCTTTAACTTGTTGGTTGGATGTTCTTCCTCCGGTTTCACCGAGCTGATCTTAACCGGTGAAAGAGTTGAAAGCGGCATCAAAAGTTGGAAGATTTCCATGGCATATGCCTCCACTTCCATTCCTGTAAAGAAACCTTTTGCCGCAAAGAAAGAAGTCAATGTTGTGTATGGGGCAAGGACCCGTACCAAGAAGGATGACCGCCAATCTATTAATGATGTCCGAATCTCCAATCCAACTCCTAGACCATCTGCAAATCATCAACATTTTGAAACTCCGAGAAGACAATTCACGAGGTTAGGCATGTCACTATCTGAAGCCTTACAACACTTGATAAAGGATAATTTGCAGACATTGCGCGATCCTCCTGCCAGTCCAGATACCTCTTCACCAAAGTATAATCCGAACGCTAAGTGCGCTTACTACTCAAGTAGCCCCGAGCATGAGACTGACCAATGCTGGGCCTTGAAGAATAAAATTTAGGTCTTGATCGATATCAAGACTATTGAATTCGATCCTCCTCTAACTCCTAATGTAATCACCGCGCCTATGCCAAATCATGGAAAGGGTGTCAATGCTGTTGAAGATACCGTTTACGTTTCCTCTGTCGAAGAATTGACTACTTTGCTAAACATCATCAAAAAGAATCTGTTGAACGCCGGGATTTTCCCTGGTTGTGTTAAGGACTGTGTTTGTTGTGCCAAACAACTCAATGGATGCGAAGGGCTGAAGGAAGGCATTCAACGCCTGATGGATAGCCATTAGATTCTATTTGAGAAGACTTCGCTTGCCAAAAGTTTGACTAATAAGTGTGAATTTCTCTCCATTATAACCATCTCAAACAAGTCTTTTAGGATCTCCTCCAAGGGTCCTATCAGGATTTCAAATGAAATAACTATTGCTCCCTTAATAATTACCAATCCCGGACCAATTCCCTACTGTTCAAACAAAGCAGCGCCATGGAACTATGGTGCTGAGGTGTTTTACCATGGGATAAAACAAGACACTTGGATTGAAGAAGACAATGCTGATAATGTTGGTAACATAACTGGCTCAAGTAAGGTAACCCGAACTGGGAGAATATTTTCACCCAACATCTCAGCACCAGTTGTTACAAAGGCGCATGTCCGTATCATTGCTGCTAGGCCAAGTACTGATACAAGAGGGAAGGAGAGAGTTGATGAGCCGATCAAGACGGAAATACCTGCAAAGGGCATTGTTGATGGGGAACCTTCCGCTCGTGAGATGGACGAAATCTTGAAAATTATTAAAAGGAGTGACTTCAAGATTGTGGAGCAGTTGGGGCAAACCCCTTCCAAGATTTCTATGTTGTTTTTTCTACTATGTTCAGATGCTCATGCTCGGGCATTAATCAAGTTCTTGAAAAAGGCTCATGCCCCTCACGAGACCATAACATACCGGTTTGAGAATTGCGTAGCAAGCTTAACGACTGATTATGGTTTGGGGTTCTCAGATGCTGACCTAACACCGCTTGGGAAAAACCACAATAAAGCTATACATGTTTCTGTCGAGTGCAAGGGGACCACCCTAGCACATGTTCTGGTGGACACTGGTTCCTCTTTAAACGTGCTACCCAAGAGGGCGTTAGACCACTTAGACTGTGAAGGTTTAGTCTTGAAACTAAGTGATATCATCGTGAGGGCCTTCTATGGATCAAAAAGGACAGTTCATGGGGAGGTAGATCTTCCAATCAAGGTTGGCTCACAAATTTTAAACTCCACCTTCTACATCATGGATATCCGTCCTGCCTATTCTTATTTGTTGGGTCGCCCTTGGATCCATGGAGCTGGGGCTGTAACGTCGACTCTCCATCAAAAGCTTAAGTATCCGGTCAAGGGAAGAATTGTCACCGTCTGTGGTGAGGAGGAGTTCATGGTAAGACACCTTAACTCTTTCAAATACATGAAGATGGATGGAGAATTCATAGAGACCCATTGTCAAGCCTTTGAAGTTGTGCCACCAATGATTGCCACTGCCAAATGTTCCTCTGATGTGTCTAAAGTTGTTAAGGTCGTGCCGAAGATGGTTTCAGTCAAAGATGCTCGTGCTGCAATTGAAGAAGGAAGCTGTGATGCTTGGGGGAAACTCCTCTAGATCCCATTCAAAGCGTACAAATTTGGTTTAGGTTTCACCGTCAAGGCTTAGAAGGATGTGAGGCGTGCTCGTGCAGGGAAGCCACATCTCTGTATTGGAAGCCACAAAGTTAACGCTGTAGGTGATTCTAATGAAGAAGCTGCATTTGAAGATTGGGTGTATCCTACTACAACGAAGCTTAAGAATTGGCATGCAAAGGACTTCGTGCCCATCTCCTTCATTGAGGAGTAATCACTTGTTTGTTGCTTTATATCAATTCAAGAGCATTTTGTCTGTAATATTAACAATGACTTTTAAGCCACGTGCCTAGCCCGAGGCACTATGGTCCATTTGTCAAGGGTTCTATTTATGTTCATCTTATCATATGATCATTCAATACAAACCATTGGACTGTTTTGCATTCAAATATTTGTGCTCATTGTCTTTCTTTTTCTTCAAATATGTTTTTCAAAATAGCCATGTATCTTACATGCACACACACACACACACACACACACACACACACACACACACACACACACTCTTGTAGGTCCTCATCCACTACGGATCTTATTGCTAATGACTCTACTATTACCGACTATGACTTCGAATGCCCAGTTAACCAAGTTAAAGATGAAGGCGAGGAAGATTGTGAATTATCGGGAGAACTAGCCAGTCTTCTTCTACAAGAGGAAACACTATTCAGCCGCACGAAGAGTCAGTTGAAGTCATCAATCTGGGTACCGAGACAACCATGAAAGAAGTCAAGATCGGCGCTGTTGTACCCCAAAAGTTTCCCTCTCATTTCTCAAAGGATCATCCTAGACCCTCAGGTTTTCTTCCATTCAATTTCAAGCCCTGAATTACAAATTTTCCAAGAAAGTCATTCACAAGGGCAAAATGGTCATTTGCACACTAAAAAGTCAAACTTTGACTTTTGGATCAAAAATCAAGTTTCAAAAACCATATTTCATCAAGACATGTTGAAATATGAAGTTTGTTTCATCAAGAAATTCAAAAGTCAAAATTACTTTGGAAATGTCAAAATTCTAAATACTTAGAATTTTTCTAAGTGTTTAAGAAATATGACAAGCTCAGAACTTCTGATAAGTTTATCACCATGATGCAAGTTGATTCTGGAAGAACTTCTAACTCAAGAGTTTTAGATCCCAATGAGACTTAAAACACTGCAGAACAGAATTTCTTCTAGAAATGCTGGGATTTCAAGTTATACATCCTCAAAGTCATGTCCCTGAAACATAAACAGTTAGTAAATTCTGAGCATTTTCAAATCAGAAATTGTCTACAACTTCTGGGCCAGTTTTCACGAAGGTTCAGCCAAAGTTTGCAAAAGTAATTCAAATAAAGCATATAAAGCGTGTTACAAGCTTTTCAGAAATGTCTGAGAACTCCTTCAGAACATGCTGGAGCAGAGAGATTCCAAGATCTGAAGTTGGATGTTTATTCTAAGTTACGCTGATGCTGAACTTCTGACCCAGACTTAGGCTATGATGCACAAACTTATAGCACAATATTTCTGGTTTGATAAATCTCATCATCATTTAATGCACACAACCACTTTTGAGTTTTTATCCAAAGGATTTCCCCACGTGTGAGAAAGAAGTACCATTGATGTCCTTGAAAAGCAAACTTTTGTACAAGTTTATGTTGGGCCCATGCTTTACTTTTGCCTCTGAGGGTACTTTTCCTTAATTCATTCTTACAAATCCAGCTTAGACACGACTAAAAGCTATTAACCACCATACTTGTTTATCTTGCTTCAAGAACAAGCCAACACACTAGCATGATGTTGGTACTTTTGACTTCTCCAAGTTACAAAGTTCTTGCCTATAAATTGAACTCCATTGGCAACTGTAAAGAGGTCAGAAAAATTAAAAGGGAAAGCTTTGAAACCTTGCTAAAATATCTAGAAATCCTAAACTGGAAACACAAATACAAAACCTACTTGTTTTTTATTCTTGTATTCAAACTTCAATTTCCCTCAAGAGTTTCTTGACCAAGTCATCCATTCACCTTTCATAACCCAAGCTAAAGTTTGTTCCAGTCTGTTGAATACGTGAGGAAGCTGATCAAAACATTACAAGCAGTCAGAACCAGACTCCAACTCATAGAACATTTTCCAGTTGCAAGGTAAGCTTTTGCTGACTCTCATCATATTACTTAGGCATTGTTAGATTTGCATGTTCAAAATACAATGCAGACATCTTGATTCTGATGTTGTACATATTGTGAGGTTTCATGTACTTGCCTTCCTAAATAGGAAGAACATAGGTTCAAAACTTCTTAAGGAAACTAAAACTAGAAGATACATGTTTGTTTCTGATTTATAATCTTGACATTTTTTATGCTTCTAAAACCATGGGGGATACCTACCATAATTGAGATGTTTGTGTTTTCTATTCTATTGAGAAATGACTAAGTTGCAGATGTTCTAATTAGCATGGAGAAAGAGATGAATCTCATCATCAGAACTTATTTTATGTTATATGTTCATGCCTTTGCTTCTAATACCGGATGTACAGCCACCCCAGTGGTAGGCAGCGTGCGTATGATAAATTAGTACTAAGGGTCCTGGGTTCTAACCCCAGAAGCATCTTTTTTAGGGACATTATCACCCATTTATCTCTCAAACAATATTCCTAAATAAGAACTTCTAAACAACCTTACCCAACAACATTATCACCTCACTCCCTCAAATAGCCAGAACTTCTGACTTTCCAGTGATATATGAACTTCTAGGTTCCCAACTACACTACAGCTTTTGAACCCCTTCAACAATCAGAACTTCTAGATTTTACTTTATTCCCAGCAACCTCAGAACTTGGTGTACCCAGGCCCATAACTTCTGACCCTCTACTTTCCTACTAACATTTCCTCTTTTACAGCGTATCAGAATCATAACTTCTGTTCCTTCTCGTTTCAGCAAAATGCTGATTCTGACTCCCATCTCTCTTATTTATCTTATTTTAGCTTTAATATCCAAAGAAACCAAAAAAACATTTTTTATATTTACATAATTTATTTTATCTCTTTTTAAACTAAAAGATCAAAAATGTTTTCTTAAGCCAATTTGTTTCTTTTCTTAACAAAAACAAAACAAGTCCATTTCAATTTTGGTAAATTAATTCAATATGGTTGTAATAGATAATTAGGACTTTGATTTCTTGCAATCCCCATTTGTAAATTTGTACACCCCATCCCCTTAATGATGTAATAGTGTAGGACTTTACTTTTCCTCATTTTTATCGCTTTCATATATTGCTAGTAATTAGGTGTGTATGGAAAGATAAAAACAACAAATAGACAACCCAAAAATTAAAGACTAAATGCATGTAAATCAATACACTCGCACACTTACACCCTTAGGGTAAATCCACTTTTTTGCCTTATGAAAATGGCCATATTATGCATGTGGGGTATCTTAGCAAAAGCAATAAAAAATACAAGATCATAGTCCCTCGATGGCGCTATCAAAATTTCCCCTTTCAAAAATGATCTTAGTCCCTTAAAGAAAATGCTATGATATCTTACAACATTGCTAATCATGGCTATACGATGACCATTGCCCATCCCTTTTACATCCAAAGATGAGGCTTCTTACCAAATCAATGGCAAGATAGCAACATATAAAGGAGGAGGAAAAGAACATAGACCTCTTGAGTAGGTAGGATGCTCATAGTTCCTTGCTCTCAAACTAAAATCATTTCCACACTTACACTTTCAAAACATCTTCAAAAACAAACATCTCTTTGAACTATTTTCAAAACCAACACTTTGTACGCATTCTTATAGAGAAGAGAAACATTACAAAGTTAGCTGCAACAAAGGCATTTTGCAAAATATTTTCAAACTTACACCCACCATAAAAACACATTTTCAAACAAAGCATTCTTCAAAGTGATATAGCAAGCAACTAAGAGCCCGTAGATAACTACAGATGAAAAGGGTGCTAATACCTACCCTTTTCATAATCTACCCCCCGAACTCAAGAAACAATCTCAAATGTCTTTCCTATGCTTTTTCACCTTTCCTTTTGGATAAAATAAAAGTAGGTGGCGACTCTTGCTAACCACAACATTTGTGATCAAACGCAAAAACAACCAAGTCAGCTCTTCCACCGTATCACAGAACTGGCGACTCTGCTGGGGAAAATTCTAAAAGTGGGGTTACCTTAGGGTTAGATCACATTTAATTGCTTTCATTGTTTGAATTGTATGCTTTACATTATGATTCTTTGTTTGGGTTTGAATCCTCTACCCGGATTTGGGATACCTTATAGGTAAGTAGCAATACGTTATGGAAAATGTACGGGGTATACCGACATGGTCTAAGAAATATCTACGTTAGTGTGACATATATGTGGGTACCGGTATCCCTTGAGTAGTCAAGGAGAATACGAGGCCGCTGAGTGATGTCATGAAGCACTAATGAACTTCTAGAACCTTTACTTGACTAACTTGGCCATTAGGACGTAGTGAGATGACCGGATTTGGTGCAGTCCGAAGTTGGTAGATACTCGATACTACACTCGATGAGGTTTAGTTTTTTGGGATATTTCGGTCGCCATTAAAGAGGCTTGCACCAAAACGATGCCCAAAGAAATAAACCAGTGATATTGAGCTCCTTAGAACCCGGTTATATTACTAGGACAAGTTTGAGCCAACTAAACTTCAAGAGGGTACTCACCTATGAGACTCCATGCAAGCCTAAACCTAAGGACTTGTTTTCTTTTTTTGTATATATATACTTGTATATAACATCATAAACATCATAACATCATACTCATATTCACTAACAATTTCAAGGATCTTGGGATTTATCTTTGTTCTGTTTCGTAGGACATGGATTCTATTCGCAGGAAAACCATTCAAGTCAACCTTGTAAGATCCCTCCTCAACTTAAAGAGCTAGCATCAAGGGTTCCTAAAAACTCTCCATTTACCGAAATACATGGTCACCTCCTAAACTTGGTTACCTCCCACACTGATGAGGACATGATGAAAGTGTTCTTCCAGTTCTTTGATCCTTTACACCATTGCTTCACATTTCCCGATTATCAACTTGTGCCACCTTTGGAAGAATTCTCCAAACTCTTGAGGATTCCCATTCTCAATTAATTACCTTTCAAAGGTACGAAAAGAGATCCAAATCCAGAAGAGATTTCTCAAGCTCTACACTTGCAACCATCTAATATCACAACTAATTGGGAAACAAGGAGTGGTGTCAAGGGTTTCCTAGAAAAGTTATTGTTTGAGAAAGCCCAAAACTGTTGGAACTCTTTAGATTTGCAAGCTTTTGAGGAAATTGTGGCTCTCCTCATATATGGTATGGTTTTGTTTCCAAATTCTGACCAACTCATAGATGTGAACGCCGTCAAAATCTTCATGTCTCGTAACCCGGTGCCTACTTTGCTAGGGGACATCCTACATTCTTTTCACACTTGCACTTTGAGGGAAAGAGGTATCCTTATGTGTTGTACTCCTCTCTTGGCAATATGGTTTATTTCACATCTTTCCCAATCTATATTAAAGAACGAGCAAGGTTCAAGGTGGTCACATAGGTTGATGACGCTCAAACATTTAGACATTCATTGGTGTTCCCGATCTATAGAGAATGTTACTATTGTCGACCGTTGTGGAGAATTCTCTAATGTCCCTTTACTTGGAATTAAAGGAGGTATCACCTACAACCCCTTCTTAGCCTTAAAACAGTTTGGTTACACCCAAAGGGATGGCCCACATGAGATGCTCATTCAAGGTTTGGTATTTGACTACGAGAACAACAATCAAGGTCACCGCCAGAGATTTATCCGAGATTAGAGGATGTTGAACAAGGTAGATAGAAACAAATTGGGGCATAAGAATTACATCCCTCTTGAGCCTTACCTCAAATGGGTACGAGTTCATTCTCAAAGTCTTATGATGCCTTACCCCTCCATTCTCCCGGTTATCAAAGAGGCTGTTGTGGAAGGAGATGTTCCACACACTATCTTACATCCTGATATACCCACATCTCTTGAAGACTTACAAAGGGATTGGATACAACTTAAGGGGGAGCGAGACACTTTCGAGGCACAATTCTACGTCAGCAAGAAGAAGGTTTTGGAACTCACTAAGCAACTTCATGAGGAGCGGAGTCTGAATTCCTACATCGAACCAAAGAGGATGCGTATAACTTTTTTTATCTTAGAGTTTTGTATTTCTTTGTAATCCTAAAGGAGGCATGATGTACTCATGGTTTGATTTATTAATATAACGTGTGTTCCTTTTTGGTCTAAAGCAAATTTAAATCTTTAATTTCCTTGAAATCATTTCATATGCATCTCCATTCATCATAACATAAGAAGGTTTTTCTTACAACAGAACTCCTCATCTTTCTACTATTTATTTCAGTAAGATGCATCTTGAGCAGACAGTAAAAGACCTCCAGGCGCATAATGCTCAGTTTCAATAGATGTTCTTGACTCTAGCCAAAGGACAAGAGGATTTGAAAACTTTTCTGATTGAGGAAAAGAAGAAGAAAGCAACGAAAAAAATCGGTGTTCAGAATCTAGGAAGAAGGTTCCCAGGGGCAGCCAGAAAGATCTTAGACTTCGCAACATCATCTGGTGAAAAAGACAATCCAGAAGGGAAAGGCAAGAAAGTGACTGCCCAGCCAGAATCCAAAGAGGAGGAAGAGGAGGATTACTCTGAAGAGAAGTATCCCTCGACCGACGACAAATACAAACATCTAGAAGAACGACTAAGTGCAATGGAGATTCAGAAAGTGACCGGGATGGACTTTGAAGAGCTGGGTTTGGTGTCTGGGATTGTTATTCCACCAAAATTCAAGGCACCAGTGTTCGCTAAGTACGATAGGATTTCATGTCCCAAGATGCATCTCCGATCTTACGTGAGGAAGATATAGCCTCACACTGATGACAAGGATTTTGAAGTGGTGAAAAACACAAGAAGGGGGGGGGGTTGAATTGTAAAACTGAAATCTAAAGCAATTGACAAGATATTTTTATCCTGGTTCGTTTGATCTCAAACTACTCCAGTCCACCCATCAAGGTAATTTCGCCTCTCTCCAACGAGGTCTTAATCCACTATATTCAACTGAATATTACAGACTGCTTTAACAACTGCTAAAGCCTTCTTGATTCAAACCACAACCCGGTTTGTCAAGGTAACACTTTCTTACAAAGAGATAAAACTATGTGTGTGGATGTTTTCTACAAAACTGTATCACAACTGCGATGTATACACAAGATGAAGCTTAGAAACTAGATTGCTAAACAGTAATGGAATATCAGAGTGTATGGTTTAGCAAAACTGGTAAAACGAAGATTATGGTTCAGCTTTTGTGCGTGTAGAGATTTTGGAGAACATTAACCATTTCAATCTTCAAAGCCTTGTTTATATAGCATTGAGATGATGAACGTTGAATGCAATATTCTTGATTCAATGCTAATAACAAACTTTCCTTATTGAGCAGATCTTGTCTGGAATGAAGCCGTTGGAATTAATTTGCTTTCAATGCACAGTACCGTTGCTTACTTAATGCAAGTTCTGGCTTGGCTCATTCTGATTCTGCTTCGCTGCTGATGAACTATTATGTTTCTGTATCAGAGTGTTGAGCGCAGTCTTGTTCATCAGGCTTCAGCATGTACGTGAGTTGATCATCTGATTTTGACGTTCTGATGTAGCAACTTCTGATGCTGGTGTCTGAAATCAAGTTCTGATGATGAATAGATGTGATCTTGCTTATTTCAATCAGCGTATTTGCAAGTCAGAACGTAATAATTTTTAGGCAGCAGATAGTTCATTCATGACACTTATAAATACTATATATTTTCACTTTGTTATCATCAAAACTTAATTATAGGGTAGTAGATTCAAACATTGTTCTAACAATCTCCCCCTTTTTGATGATGACAAAAACTAGATATTTTAAATGAAAATAACGTGAAAAGGTATCTGGAATATGTATCAGAATAAGAAGTAAAAGAATAAGGAGTAAGGAAATACTCCCCATGAGTTTATTACTTCCCTTTGATTATACGTGTTCTTCAGAATCAGATCTTTTTCTTTCTTTGAACATCAGATTATCAGAGTCTTTGACTTATCAGAGAGCAGAGCTTCAGAGCTTTTCTTGTCAGAGCTTTGCTTTGGATCAGAGTATTAGGACGATCAGAACTTCATATTGATCAGAGCAACATTGATCAGAGCTTCTAGTCTTCAGAGTGTCCAGGAGCTTCCTTGTGCCTGTAGGCTTTAAACAAAACAGAAAAAAAAAATTCAAGTAATAAAGTTAGAATGTTTGAGAATTTCTGTCTAGTTAGCCGTTATTGATTTAAATATCATTCTTGTTCTCCCCCTTTTTGTCAGCAATCAAAAAGTGTTGGTGATGTGCTCAAACAATTAAGATCAGAAAAACTAATCATATTAAGATAGTTCAGAGTCAAAACGAGAAAATATTACAAAACATAATCAAACAGTACATCAGAAAATCAGGGAAAACATGAAAAAGGTCATGCATGAAAGAAAAGATTTAAGGTTAAGGAGGCAAGCGTGTGAACAGGCTCTCCAGCATCGCTTGAATCTTTTCAGAAGTCTCATTCTGCTTATGCACCATGCTGACAACAGTGTCAATCTTGCTGTCCTGCACATCCATTCTCTCTTTCATCTTCTGATCATTTTCATCCATCCGCTGCTGCAGACGCATGTCATTCAGCCTTAGTTCTTCCAGAGTCTGCCTGTCCAAGGCAGCTTGAGAAGCATCAGAAGGAGGAGGCTTCTCAGAACTTTCAGCAACATCTTCTGCTTGACTTTCTGCCTGAATGGTCTTGTCTTCTTCTGATGGTTGCACCTTTGCAGCTTGCTGTTTCTCAGACCAAGGTTCACTGTCCAGAGGGAGCACGTCCTCTTTCAGAAGCATACTTCCAACTTCATTCAGAAGTTTGCTGAAATTTTGTTGTGCCTTCTCATAGTTGATATCCTGCAACTTGAGGGCTTCAGCACGTACCCAAAGTCTGAACTGTGACCAGAGCTGATCAGAAGCAGCTGGGTCAATCATCCCAGGACAGACTTGCTTCAAAGAAGCAATCCATTGCAGCACACCTGTTTCAAAATTCAAAATACCAGAGCCAACATCTGGTTTCTTTGGTTTTGGGATGGCAATTTTGTGTTTTAGATCAGCAAGACGGTCAAGACTGGTTAAGTCAATGAAAGTCCTGCTGGGGTTTTCAGAGGTTTTCTGAGATGCTGTTTGTTTTGGAGAGGGGGTATCAGAGTCAGATATTTCGATTGGAGTGGGTGGTGTTTTGGGAGTATTTGGTGGTGTCGATTCTGATGAGGATGGTAACTGGGGCATGATAACAGTGGTTCCACATGGCAACTGAATTGCCAGTGGTGATGGTTGAGGTGAGTGAGGGTCAGATTGATGAGGAGAAGGAGTTTCAGAGTGGTGAAACTCTGTTTATGGTGAAGGTGGATTAATTTCTGGTTGGGGAGAGGGAGGTGGAATCTCTGATTGCTCAGGGATCAGAGGTTCTTCTGTTTGTTGTTGTTCTGGTTCTTGTTGTTGTTGTTTTGGTTGTGGAGGAGGAACATTTTGTGGTTCAGAGTTTGGTTGAGCAGAGGCATGTTGACGCTCAATATCAGACAACACTTGGTCAAGTGCTGTTGTTGTTGAAATTGTTGGTTGTTTGGGGTGTTTGGTTCTAGGTATTCTGAGCTTTAATGCCTCAGAAGGGTCTTCTTCTTGTATGGTTTCATCAATGGTAGGGATGGGAATTGATATTCTATGAGAGGTTTGAGGAGGGATAGATGATGGAATAGTAAAAGAATTTGAAATAGGGGCAGCAGATGAAATACCTCTTTTCTTTGGAGTCTGCTGAGATGATCCTTCTGATGGCGCTTTCCTCTTCTTTGTCTTCTTCAGAGTCACTTCTGGTTGGGGTTGACGCAGATCTCTGATATTCAGCTTTGGATCTGTATCACCTGCCTTGTATGCATCTGGGTACCTGAGAAACATCTCTGGTTTGGATTCCATTTCAGAAAATACCGGAAAATCACTCAGAGGCACTCTTCTGCTGGAGATATCAGCAGTGGAAGTAGCTCTGGGTTCCTTCTGAATATTCTCTATCAGCTTCATCTTTTTCAGATTCTTTGCGTTCAGAGGTTTCCCAATTGTTGGTTCAATAGTGCTCAGCTCTTGAGCTTCTATCAGATGCTCAATCAGTCTATTCTCTGTCAGAATATCTGATATCAACCTTCAAAAAGGTATCCAGTCCCTCTTGGTTCTTTCTTCTTCCCTTGTTTCTTTCACACTGGTTTTGAGGTGGTTGAACAGGAAGTGAGCCAGATTGATCTTTACCTTCTGATCAATAAAGTAGATCAGAAACTGCTGATCCACATTTATGTAATCAGGAGAACTTGTTGGTTTCCTGTGGTTGAAGCACCCCAGAATAATCTTAGCCCATACTCTGAAATGATCCTTCAGATCCTTAATCTTGCTGCTGGGCATCCCAAGAGTTAAAATCCTGTTAGCTACCACACCTATATCAGCACATCTTTCAGCCATGTCCATACAACGGACGCCACCCCCACTTTGACCGATTAGCCTTGCAATGAGATCTTCAGAAATCACAATCTTCTTCCCCATGACAGAGGAGATGACCAGGTGTTTTGAAACCTTGGCGTGAATCTAAAATTCCTTGACCAGCGCTGGGAATGTTGGTCCAACCAACCTATCGAAATACCTTTCCCACTTTTGAGCCCTAACTTCTTCAGTTAGGTCAAAACCATTCTCCTTCAAGCTTTCAAAATCAATGATTACCTCAGAGAGCACTTCAAGGTTCTTCACCGGAGTGAGGAGAGTTCTGAGTGGCACTTGATATTGCTCAGAAGTTGCTTTCTTCTGATTACCTGCAGAAACGCTACTGGAGGATGCCATGTTCACACTAAAAAAGGGTTTTGAGAATGAACTGAGAAAAAAGTTTGCAAGAGATGAACTCAAAAATATGCAGAAAATGCTTGAGTGATAGTGAGAAAGCGTAAAGAATAAGAATGAGAGATTAATGTGCTTAAATAGAGTTTTCAAAACTATTTTGAAAAGATAAACGTTTTTAAGAGAGAGAAAAATCATGATTGCCATTTAAAAGCATGATTACTTTTCATTAAATGCTTGCTGATTTTGGGGAATTTGAGAAAGATACTTAAAAACGGTTACCAGACATGTGTCTCAATGTACCCAATCAGCGCTTTGCCTTCTCAGAAGCGTGCACGCGTTCTGCTTCAGAGATATGCTGATGATTGGATGACACTTGTTTGATGTAGTGATCAGCACGTCTGTCTTTGAGCTTAGACTCTCAGATCTTTTGACTTGCATCTGATACAATCTGCATGTTCTATCTTTCTGAAAGAAGATTGATCAGAAGTTCACAGTGATATAATTACATTCTGAAGGTAAATATATGGAATTAAAACATTTTCACTTTGGGCATACTTTCATGCTGAGATGTTTCAGAATGAAATTAAACCTATCTTCTGAAAGGGGTTTAGTAAAGATATCAGCCCATTGATGGTCTGTATCTATAAATTTTAAGTTCAAAATACCTTTCTGAATATAGTCCCTAATGAAGTGATGTTTTATTTCTATATGCTTAGCTCTAGAATGTAAAATAGGATTCTTACTTAAGCAAATAGCAGAAGTATTATCACAAAGTATAGGAATGTTACTCTCAAAAATCTGGAAGTCTTCAAGCTGACTTTTCATCCAGAGCATTTGTGTGCTACATCCTGCTGCTGCTATGTACTCAGCTTCTGCTGTTGACAGAGCAATTGTTGATTGCCTTTTGCTGGACCAAGAGATCAGATTTTCTCCCAGAAACTGGCAGCTTCCAGAAGTACTTTTACGTTCCACTCTGTCTCCAGCAAAATCAGCATCACAGTAGCCTACTAAGCTGTAATCACTAGATTTTCTATAAAACAAACCCAGATTAGTAGTACCTTTCAGATACTTGAAAATTCGCTTAACAGCTGTTAAGTGAGATTCTCTAGGATCTGATTGGAATCTAGCACAGATACAAACACTGAATAATATGTCAGGTCTTGAAGCAGTCAGATAGAGGAGAGAACCAATCATACCTCTGTAGACTTTCTGTTCTACATTTTTGCTTACCTCTTCTCTTTCCAGAATGCACGTGGGATGCATTGGAATCTTTGATGGCTTACATTCTGAGAGGTCAAATTTCTTCAGAAGATCTCTGATGTATTTGCTCTGATGAATGTAAGTTCCTTCTGGAGTTTGATTGATCTGAATTCCTAGAAAGAATTTCAGTTCCCCCATGAGGCTCATCTCAAATTCTGCCTGCATACACTTAGCAAATTTTCTTCCAAGAGAAGGATTAGTAGAACCAAAAATGATATCATCAACATAGATTTGACAGACTAAGATGTCACTCTTAACTGTTTTACAGAATAGAGTAGTGTCCACTTTCCCTCTGGTGAATTCATTTTCAAGCAGAAAGTTACTTAGCCTTTCATACCAAGCTCTGGGAGCTTGTTTCAGACCATACAGTGACTTCTTTAGTTTGAAAACATGTTCTGGATGTTTTGTATTTTCAAAACCTGGGGGTTGGTGAACATAAACTTCTTCTTCTATATAACCATTTAAGAATGCACTTTTGACATCCATCTGATACAGAGTGATGCCTCTATTAACAGCAAATGAAATTAAAAGTCTGATAGATTCTAACCTGGCGACTGGGGCAAAGGTTTCTGTATAGTCTATCCCCTCTTGCTGACTATAACCTTGTGCAACCAGTCGTGCCTTGTTTCTGATGACTTCACCTTGTTCATTTAGCTTGTTTCTGAACACCCATCTTGTTCCAATGACGTTGAATCCTTTTGGTCTGGGAACGAGATCCCATACGTCGTTTCTGGTGAATTGATTCAGCTCTTCTTGCATTGCTAGAATCCAGTCATTATCCAGAAGTGCTTCATCAATAGAAGACGGTTCAATCAGAGACACAAGTCCCATAAGTGTTTCTTCAGAGTTTCTGAAGCTTGCTCTTGTTCTGATTGGATCTTCCTTTCTTCCTAGGATAGTCTCTTCTGGGTGATCCAAGCTGCTTCTGGGTAATCTCTTCTGAGGTTGATCAGCAGCTGTTGTAGGATTTCTAGCAGTGCTCCTTTCAGACGTTGAAGGAATGTCTGTGTTGAGAGCTTCTGATGACTTGTTTTCAGAACCTGCAAATTCAATTTCTATACCTGCAAAAATTTCATTCTTCTTTGACTTTTCAGAGTCAAGCTTATCATCAAAACGAACACTAATTGATTCTTCCACAATCTGTGTTTCTGTATTGTATACTCTGTACCCTCTTGAGTGTTCAGAGTATCCTAACATAATACACTTCTGTGCCTTAGAGTCAAACTTGTTCAAATAATTCTTTGTATTTAATATAAAGCAAGTACATCCAAATGGATGAAAATATGAAATGTTGGGCTTTCTGTTCTTCCACAATTCATATGGAGTCTTTTCCAGAATAGGTCTTATTGAGATTCTATTCTGAATGTAGCACGCTGTGTTTATTGCCTCTGCCCAGAAGGTCTTAGCAACGTTTGTCTCATTGATCATGGTTCTGGCCATTTCTTGCAATGTTCTGTTCTTTCGTTCTACAACTCCATTTTGTTGGGGAGTTCTAGGACAAGAGAAATCATGCAGAATGCCTCTGTCATTAAAGAATGACTCAAAATCTTTATTTTCAAATTCTCCACCATGATCACTTCTGACTTTAACGATTCTAAGATCTTTTTCATTCTGAACTTGGTTACAGAAGGTAACAAACACAGAGTGTGACTCGTCCTTGTGTCTTAAGAACTTTACCCATGTCCATCTGCTATAGTCATCTACGATTACTAACCCATACTTCTTACCACTGACTGAAGCAGTTTTAACTGGTCCAAATAAGTCAATGTGCAGAAGTTCTAATGGCTTAGAGGTAGAAACAACATTTTTGGATTTAAAAGAAGGTTTTGCAAATTTGCCTTTCTGACATGCTTCACACAGAGCATCTGAATTGAACTTCAAATTAGGAAGTCCTCTGACCAGATTGAGTTTGTTAATCTGAGATATTCTTCTCATACTAACATGCCCCAATCTTCTGTGCCAGATCCACTGCTCGTTGTTAACAGACAGAAGACATTTTACATTCTGACTCTTTAGTTCAGAAAGTTTGATTTTGTAAATGTTGTTTTTCCTCTTACCATTAAACAGGATAGTCCCATCTTTCTGACTAACAGCTTTACATGATTTTTGATTAAAGATTATATCATAACCGTTATCACTTAATTGACTTATGGATAACAGATTATGCATCAATCCATCTACTAGCAGAACATTATTAATAGAGGGAAGATTTCCATTACCTACAGTTCCAGAGCCAATTATCTTTCCCCTCTGATTGCCTCCAAAGCCAACGTGGCCTCCAGGCTTAAGTTCCAGGCTTTGGAACATATGCCTTCTTCCCGTCATGTGTCGTGAGCAGCCAGAGTCCAGGTACCATGACTGGTGTTTCTGATTTTCTGCTAAAGATATCTGCAACATGTATTATTTTATCCTTAGGTACCCAAATTTTCTTGGGTCCTGATTTGTTAGTTTTACCAAAACTCTGGTTGAATTTTGGTTTCACAGAGTGCTTACTGCTAGTATATTTGATATCATGTATGTGACCATACACAAAGTGTGAATTTAGAGGAGTGTGTTTAATGGTTAAGTCCATGACATTCTTTGGTGTAGGAACCTTACCTTGGTATCCTATTCCTTTCCTGCCGTTTCTGCTAACTCCATAGATCATTGAAGCCATTCTGCTTCTATCTATGCTTTTAGCTAGGAACTTCTGGAAACTGTGATCATACTCCTTGATGATCTCATCAGCGTTGCTGGGAGTTTCAGAAATTGGTTCCTTCTGAGAGTTTTGTAAAGTGTTTTCTAATTTTGAAATCTTATTTCTCAGCTCAGAATTTTCCAATTTGAGACTCTCAGACTTATTAGAGTCAGATTCAAGATTCCTTTTCAGGTCTCTGAATTTAGCTCTAATCTGCTGATAACGTTCCAGAATCTCATTAAGGCTTTCAGCAAGTTCAGCCTTTGTAAAGTTAACGGCGAAGTTAGGAAATACCTCTTCAGTGTCTGATTCTGAGTCTGATTCAGAAGCTTCACTATCTTCTGAAATGTTAGCCATGAGAGCTATGTTTGCCCTTTCATCATCTGATTCTGAGTCAGCTTCAGACGAGTCAGAGTCATCCCATGTGGCCATGAGACTTTTCTTCTTCTCTCTTCCAAACTTCTTTTTGGGCTTTTCCCTCTGAAGCTTTGGGCAGTCACTCTTGTAGTGTCCTTGCTCATTGCACTCATAGCAGATGATGTCTTTGGTGTTTGGCTTCTTGCTACTGGAGGAGCCTTCAGATCTTCTGTATCCAGAGGAAGAATCTGTCATTCTGTATCTGGAAGAAGACTCGTTCTGATCAGATCTTCTGGGATTCCTGAACTTCCTTTGTCTTTGCTTCCACAGTTGATTTACTTTTCTGGAGAGAAGGGAAAGTTCGTCTTCTTCTAATGAGGATCCATCAGATGTTTCTTCAACTGCCTGCAAAACTTTAGACTCAAATTTTCTGTTAGATTTTAATGCTAAAGGCTTACCTTGCTTCTGAGGCTCATCAGCTTCTAGCTCTATCTCATGACTTCTGAGGGAGATGATAAGTTCCTCCAGAGTGATTTTGTTGAGATCTTTAGCTAGCTTCAGAGCAGTAACCATAGGCCTCCACTACTTGGGTAAACTTCTGACGATTTTCTTGACATGGTCAGCAGTAGAGTATCCTTTGTCCAGAACTTTGAGACCAGCTACCAGAATCTGGAATCTAGAGAACATAGTTTCAATGGATTCAGATTCTTCCATTTTGAACGCCTCATACTTCTGAATGAGCGCCAGAGCTTTGGTTTCTTTGACCTGAACGTTGCCCTCATGCGCCATTCTGAGAGAATCAAAGATATTTTTTGTTGTGTCTCTGTTGGAGATCTTTTCATACTCAGTATAGGAGATGGCACTGAGGAGGATGGTTCTGGCCTTGTGGTGATTCTTGAAGTCACGCTTTTGTTGATCAGACATTGATTTTCTATCAATCTTCTGACCACTTGCATTCACAGGGTGCGTGTATCCATCTGTCACCATATCCCACAGATCAGCATCATGTGCTAGAAAGAAGCTTTCAATTCTGTCTTTCCAGTAATCAAAGTTTTCTCCATCGAAGACTGGAGGTTTGCCACTGAATCTGTCTCTGTCCTCATTGTTGTCATTGCTGATGTGAGAATTGTTTCCTGCCATTGTGTTTTTCTGACGCTGGATCTTGTACTGACACGGTTAAGTGGTTTAGCTCAGAACCAGGCGCTCTGATGCCAATTGAAGTGGTGAAAAACACAAGAAGGGGGGGGGGGTTGAATTGTAAAACTGAAATCTAAAGCAATTGACAAGATATTTTTATCCTGGTTCGTTTGATCTCAAACTACTCCAGTCCACCCGTCAAGGTAATTTCGCCTCTCTCCAACGAGGTCTTAATCCACTATATTCAACTGAATATTACAGACTGCTTTAACAACTGCTAAAGCCTTCTTGATTCAAACCACAACCCGGTTTGTCAAGGTAACACTTTCTTACAAAGAGATAAAACTATGTGTGTGGATGTTTTCTACAAAACTGTATCACAACTGTGATGTATACACAAGATGAAGCTTAGAAACTAGATTGCTAAACAGTAATGGAATATCAGAGTGTATGGTTTAGCAAAACTGGTAAAACGAAGATTATGGTTCAGCTTTTGTGCGTGTAGAGATTTTGGAGAACATTAACCATTTCAATCTTCAAAGCCTTGTTTATATAGCATTGAGATGATGAACGTTGAATGCAATATTCTTGATTCAATGCTAATAACAAACTTTCCTTATTGAGCAGATCTTGTCTTGAATGAAGCCGTTGGAATTAATTTGCTTTCAATGCACAGTACCGTTGCTTACTTAATGCAAGTTCTGGCTTGGCTCATTCTGATTCTGCTTCGCTGCTGATGAACTATTGTGTTTCTGTATCAGAGTGTTGAGCGCAGTCTTGTTCATCAGGCTTCAGCATGTACGTGAGTTGATCATCTGATTTTGACGTTCTGATGTAGCAACTTCTGATGCTGGTGTCTGAAATCAAGTTCTGATGCTGAATAGATGTGATCTTGCTTATTTCAATCAGCGTATCTGCAAGTCAGAACGTAATAATTTTTAGGCAGCAGATAGTTCATTCATGACACTTATAAATACTATATCTTTTCACTTTGTTATCATCAAAACTTAATTATAGGGTAGTAGATTCAAACATTGTTCTAACAGATTTATGGGTCCACTTCTTTCAAGACAGTCTATCCGGGACTCAGCTAGATTGGTTTTATCAAATAGAGAGGGCCAATGTCCATAATTTGGAAGACCTTGCCGCCGCTTTCTATAAACAATATCAATATAACACAGACCTTGCTTCCACCCGTACTCAACTCCAGAGTATGGCTATGATTTCAAGTGAAGGTTTCAAAGACTACGCACAGAAATGGAGGGACTTAGCATGAATAGTCCAGTCTCCCCTTTCTGAAAGAGAACTAGCAGACATGTTTCGGGGTACCCTGTATGATCCTTTCTTTAATCATTTAATTGGAAGCTCCTCAGCAGGCTTCACTGAATTATACATGACCGGGGAAAGAGTGAAAGCTGGGATTAAGAGTGGGAAGATTTAAAAGGACGCATCCTACAGTGCCATGAGAAAACCATTTATTGGGAAGAAAGAAGTTGGTGTTGTGTATCCTCAAAGGAATCAAGAAAGAACTGAACGTTGTCCAATGGTTGGGGCTATCATGATCCCTAAGCCTGCACCTACTCAACAAAGGCAATCAGCCTAGAACAGAAAGACCAGTAAAACAATTTATCCAGATTAATATGACACTATCTCAAGTCCTGCCACATTTGTTGAGATCTAATCTGGTAACTTTGAAGGAAGCTCCGAAGAATCCCAGCACAACCTCTCCTCATTACCATCCTAATACTCGTTGTGCTTACCATTCAGAAAGCCCAGGCCATGTTACCAACAATTGTTGGGATTTGAAAAACAAAGTGCAAGACCTTCTTGAAGCAAAAGAAATTGAATTCGATGCTCCTGAGATACCAAATGTTATCACTGCTCATATGCCCAAGCATGGCCGTGATGTTAACGATGTTGAAGATGATATGTTTGTTACTTTTGTTGATAAACTTGTTACTCCTCTCCTGACCATCAAGAGGAACCTATTGAGGGCCGGTTTATTTCTGGGCTGTGACGAAAGCTGCCACCTCTGTTTATCCCTACCAACTAGCTATCATTTACTAAAAACAGGTGTTCAACGCCTAATGGATGACAAAGAGATTTTGTTTGAAAAAACTCCCATTCCAACCATTTCTTACAATGATGTTTCAATAGTAACCATTGCGGCCAATCCTTCTAGGGTCTCCACCAAAAGAACCGTTAGGATTACATCAGTTCCTAAAGTGGCTCCACTGATAATTACTATGCCTAGACCATTCTTGTACTCATCAGATAAAACTGTCCCCTAGAATTATGGGGGTGATGTCTACTATCACGGTGTCAAGCAGGTTTGGCTGGCTGATGAAGACTCAATTTTTGATAAGGTTGACTCCGACATCGGTAACATTGAGGGAACCAACAAGATAACTCGAAGTGGCAGAGTATTTTCTCCCGAGATTTCTCCCCTGAAGACTATTACCGGTCCTATGATCATCCCTGTTGCTATTCCTGTTGACACCACTACTACTACAATCCCTATGTTTACACCTACTGACACTCCTACCACCGAGTCAACTGAGACTCGAGGCAAAGGCCTTCTAGTTGAGCTTGTCCGGATGAAGGCGCAATCAATATCTATCCTTGAGGCCTCCTAAAAGGAGGTGGAAGAAATTCTGAAAATTATAAAGAGAAGCGACTACAATGTAGTCGAACAACTAGGGCAGACTCTGTCAAAGATTTACATAATGGCTTTATTTTTGTGCTTCGAGGCTCGTGCGAAGGTCTTGGTGAAATTCCTTAAAAATGCCCATGTACCACAAGAAACCTCTGCTGATCAGTTCCAAGACTGTGTAGCCAGTTTAACGGCTGAAAATGGTTTAGGCTTTTCTGATGCTGACTTGACACCTAGGGGGATGAAACATAACGAGGCATTGCATGTCTCTGTTGAATGCAAGGGTACAACTTTGGCCCATTTCTTGGTTGATACAGGTTCGTCTTTGAATGTGCTGCCTAAGAAGGCTCTTAATAGACTCGACTGTGAAGGTTTGTCCTTGAAACCCAACAACATAGTGGTAAGGCCATCGACGGTTCAAAGATAATGGTGCATGGGGAGGTGGACATCCCCATAAAAGTTGTAACCCAAACCTTTGATTCAACTTTTTACGTGATGGACATTCGCCCTTCCTATTCCTGTTTATTGGGCCGACCATGGATTCACAACGCTGGTGCCGTTACCTCTACATTGCATCAAATGCTGAAATACCCGACCAAGGGGAAAATCATTATTGTCCATGGAGAAGAGGAATATATGGTTAGTCACTTAAACTCCTTCAAATACGTGAAATTGGATGATTAATTCATTGAAACTCCGTTTCAGCATTTCGAGGAAGTCCCACAAACCGTGGCCGTAACCAAGGCTGTTTCCCAAGTCCCAAAGATTACAAGACCTCCGCTAAAGATGTCTTCTCTGAAAGATGCCAAGGCAGTGATTGAAGAAGGTGGGTGTACTATTTGGGGCCAACTCCCGGATATCCCATACAAATCTGACAAATTTGGTTTGGGTTTCACTTCAGGAGCTCAGAAAGCTGTACGCCGTGCTCGTGCCGGGGGGCCACCTTTGAAGATCAGCAACCATAGAGTCAACGCAGTGGAGGATGATGAGGATAGCTACGACCTGGAGGAATGGATTTTCCCAACTATCAATTGAGGACTCAGCAACTGGGAAGCTAAAGATTTTGTCCCAATTACTTTTATCCAACAGTAATTGTCTTTAAATTTTGTCGGACCTGTAATAATTAAACAATTCAGACTTTTTAAACTTTGTGTCTTACCCGAGGCACAACGGTCCATTTGTAAGGGTTGTTACCTCATTATCATATGTCATCAATGAATCATAGACGCTTTTGCATATAAACTTTGTGATCTTTATCTTTATTTTTCTACATTTTTATTTCTTTCAAATATAGCTATACTCTTACACACACTCACATTCAAAATGCAGATCTACATCCATTCGGGATCCCATGGGTAACAATTCCGCTATGTCCTTTTGTGACTCTGAAAATATAATCTACCAAGCCGAAGACGAAGGTGGGAAAGATTGTGGAGTGTCAAGGGAACTAGCCAAGTTACTACAACAAGAAGAGAGGACCATACAGCCCCATGAAGAACCAATGGACATAGTTAACCTAGGTACTGAAGAGGATAAGAAAGAAGTCAAGGTGGGTGCCAATCTAGAACCCAGTGTCAAGAAGCGTCTTACTCCGTTGCTACATGATTATTGTTGAGGTCTTTGCCTGGTCGTACAAAGACATGCCAGGACTTGATGCTGATATCGTGGTACATCGTCTACCAATAAAAGAAGACTGCCCTCCGGTAAAACAGAAAGTCCATCGTATGCGACCAGACATGTCAGAGAAGATTAAGGCTGAAGTCATGAAACAATTCAATGCCGGATTCTTAGCCGTTACCTCCTATCCACAATGGGTCGCCAATGTTGTCCCAGTTCTTAAAAAGGACGGCAAAGTACGAATGTGCATGGACTACATATATTTGAATAGGGCAAGCCCTAAGGATGATTTCCCACTTCCCCATATTGACATCCTGGTTGACAATGCCGCACAACAGAAACTGTTCTCATTTATGGACAGTTTCTCAGGATACAATCAAATCAAAATGGCCCATGAGGACATGGAGAAAACAACCTTCGTCACATAGTAGGGCACATTCTGTTACAAGGTTATGCCATTCGAGTTGAAGAATGTTGGGGCAACCTATCAACATGACATGGTAGCTTTATTTCATGACATGATACATCACTAAATAGAGGTATATGTGGATGATATGATAGCCAGATCTCAAACCGAAGAAGAACATCTTGACCATTTACAAAAACTGTTTGAGAGGTTAAAGAAATACAAGCTGAGGTTGAACCCGAATAAATGCACATTTGGGGAGAGGTCCGGTAAACTCTTAGGCTTCGTCGTCAGCGGTAAAGGTATCGAAGTAGACCATGCCAAGGTGAAAGCAATACAAAAAATTCCTGCTCCTCGTACCGAGAAGGAAGTCAGAGGATTCTTGGGGCGGCTAAACTACATTGCCAGATTCATTTCTCACTTAACTGCTACTTGTGAACCAATCTTCAAGTTACTGAAGAAAGATCAAGTAGTCAAATGGAATAATGAATGCCAAACTTCCCTCGACAAGATCAAAGAGTACCTACAAGAGCCTCCTACTTTGATGCCACCAGTCAAGGGAAGACCCTTGATCATGTATCTAACTGTCTTGGAAAATTCAATGGGGTGTGTGCTGGGGCAGCATGACGAGTCTGGCCGAAAAGAGCATCCTATTTATTACCTGAACAAAAAGTTTACCGACTGTGAAAGAAGATATTCACTGCTGGAGAAAACTTGTTGCACTCTAGTATGGGCTGCTCGCAGGCTAAGATAGTATTTTCTGACCCATACTACCTTGTTAATATCCAAGATGGATCCAATAAAATACGTATTCGAGAAGCCTGCCCTCTCTAGGATAATAGCGAGATGGCAGATGATCCTGACTGAATATGACATTCAGTACACTACCCAAAAAGAAATAAAGGGAAATGTACTATCCAATCACATTACTCATCAAGCTATGGATGACTATCAGTCCGTGAAATTCGAATTCCCAGATGAAGACATCATGATGATAAACAACTGTGAAGGATTCAGACCATACGACAGACCTGAACAAGGATCCCGATGGACCCTGGTTTTTGACGGAGCCTCCAACACGCTCGGAAATGGTATAAGTGTTGTAATCATATCCCCTGAAGGATGTCATACTCTATTCACTGCAAGACTTTGCTTCAATTGTGCAAATAACATGGCAGAATACGAAGCGTGCATTTTTGGTCTCAAAGCTGCCATAGATTTGGGAATCAACTCCTTAAATGTATTTGGGGATTCAGCCTTAGTCATCAGCCAGATCAAAGGAGAATGGTACATGAAGCACCCTAACCTCATCCCCTGCAAATAACATATGTTGGCATTAATCCCACATTCTGAGGAAATTACCTTTGAGCATTTTCCACGAGAGGAAAATCTACTAGCGGATGCGCTAGCCACAATGTCATCCATGTTTAAACTCAAGTGGGGTAATGAGGCTCCCCAGATCACCATTGAACGGATGGATGAACCAACTTACTGTCACGAGATCGGTACTGAAGAAATAGTAGACCAACCTTGGTTCCATGAAGTTAAGAGGTATCTCGAGGCTCAAGAGTATCCGGAAGGAGCTTCAGTCAATGATAAGAAGTTCTTAAGGAGATTCTCTGCTTAGTTCTTCCTTAGTAATGTCATTCTCTAAAAATGCAACCATGACTCAGTTTTGCTTCATTGTGTAGACAAGGCTGAGGCAGAAAAGATCATGGCTGATCTACATGAAGGAACTTTTGGCACCCATTCCAGTGGGTATACGGTGGCTAAGAAAATCCTATGGGAAGGGTATTACTTGTCTACCATGGAAGAAGATTGCTATCAACATTCACGAAGCTGTCATAAGTGTGAAATCTATGCTAACAAAGTGCATGTACCTCAAGTTCCTCTGAATGTTCTGACTGCTCCCTGGCCATTCACGATGTGGGGCATCAATATGATTGGAGAAATCAAACCTACAACCTCTAATGGACACCGCTTCATCTTGGTGGCCATTGACTATTTCACGAAGTGGGTTGAGGTAGCTTATTTCGCTTCCGTTACCAAGAATATGGTGGCCCGATTCTTCAAACAGAATCTCACCTACTGGTACGGTATCCCAGAGAGAATCATCACAGACAATGGTACGAATCTCAACAATACTATGATCACCACACTGTGCGTACAATTCAAGATCCAACACCACAATTCTTCTTATCGGCCAAAGATGAATGGTGTCGTTGAAGCCACAAATAAGAACATCAAAAAGATCATACAAAATATGACAGTAACCTACAAGGACTGGCTTGAGATGCTACCATTCGCTCTCCACGGTTACCGTACAACGGAGCGCACATTAACCGGGGCAACACCTTACTCTCTGGTATACGGCATGAAGGCTGTCTTGCCTATTGAGGTCCAAATCCCTTCTCTGAGAATCATGAAGGATGCAGGGCTGAGTGAAGATGATTGGATCCAAACTCGACTTGACCAGTTGAATCTAATTAATGAGAATAGGCTTACTTCCATCTATCATAGTCAAATGTATCGAAAACGGATGATCAAGGCTTTCAACAAAAAGGTCAGACGCCAAGTGTATCAAGTTGGGGATCTGGTGATCATGCGTATCATACTGCCGCAGGGTGATCCCAGGGGCAAATGGACTCCTACATATGAAGGATTGTTTGTGATCAAAAGTATTTTCTCTGGTGGAGCAATGATCTTAACCACTATGGATGGCGACGACCTGCCGCACCCTGTGAATGCGGACATAGTCAAAAGATACTACGCATAAGAGACCCGCTAGGTTGACACACATAGGCAAAAATTAGGGATAAATCAAAAAAATCTGTACACCCGACAAGTTAAAAACCCGAAAGGGTGACTTGGGAAAAAAAGGGTGTCCTGGTGGACTGAAAACCCAAAAGGGCGGTCCAGGAAAAATTTAGGGAATTAAAGCGTATGACTATGTCCCGTTGGATCACCTTAAAGACAATCTTTAGCTTCGACTGACAAACGCAACAGTCCTAATCAACCCAATCAGCTTCGGACAAGGCAGCAAGTGGACAAGACGCTCAGAGACACGAAGGATATAGAAGAATGGGAACCCCATGGGATTATTGCACATAGCTATCTTTTCTTTGTATCAAATTTCCAGTTTTTACGACGACATTCTCTTACTAGAATGTTCGTCTCATTGTAAAAAAAATACTTATTCAAGTTAATACACAGATACCCCTTTGAAAGTGCAAAACTATCTGTTTTTCTTTATTCCTGTGTTTTGTTTACAAAAACGTCCAATGCTTTATTTTTGAACATATGCATTTGAACGTAACTACTGTTTACAAATGAACAAAAAGGAACAGAAAATAGAAATACAATCACTAATGGCTTTAAGAAATAGGATAATATCTTTAGACCATTCCATAAAATCCCCCATAGTATGCAGCTTAATGATATCAAGCTCTTTCACATCCCCGACAGAACAAAACTTCCAGTTATCAATCCCCAGTAGAAGTCGCCCAAAACTTCAAGATTCCCCAACATGATTTCACAAGCAATACACGACGCATCCCTTACAACAGAGTTTATTTCTCTAACAATTAGAAGCTCATCAACTCATCAGTGCTTCAAAACATGAAGACTTACACTCCACATCCCCAGCAGCCGTCAGGGATTTATTTTCCCTAAAGTATTACAGTAGCATAACTTACATGCCCATACATCGCATCCATACGTCATAACATTGACAACACGATTACATACAACATAATCTCATTCATTTTTTTGAGAACATCATTGTACAATGAATTTCATACATCATGACATTGCATACAATTAATCTTTCATCTCTTCAGGAAACATCAGTCAGCAGATGGCTATCATCAACAATTTGCAAAAGGTCAGAGATTAATACCTGAAACAAGCCAGGACAATCATCTACACGACCAGCTGAAGCAATCCTGCATGGGTTTCTTCTCTTTCAGATACAATTCAAATACACTCCCGATACGGATGCCATTCTAATACTCATTCAGATTCAACTTTCATATACGCTCCAGATACGGACGCCATTCTGATAATCATTCAGATTCAGCTTCTAGATACAGTTCAGATACGCTCCAGATACGGACGCCATTATGATACTCATTCAGATTCAGCTTCTAGATATAGTTCAGATACGCTCCAGATACGGACGCCATTCTGATACTCATTCAGATTCAGCTTCTAGATACAATTCAGATACGCTCTAGATATGGACCCAATTCTGATACTCATTCAGATTCAACTTTCAGATACGCTCCAAATATAGACGCCATTCTGATACTCATTCAGATTCAGCTTCTAGATACAGTTTAGACACGCTCTAGATACGGACGCCATTATGATACTCATTCAGATTCAGCTTCTAGATACAGTTCAGATATGATCTAGATATGGACGCCATTCTGATACTCATTCAGATTCAGCTTCTAGATACAGTTCAGATACGCTTCAGATACGGACGCCATTATGATACTCATTCAAGTTTCAGCTTTCAGATATGATTCAAATACAATCCATTTATAGATATTATTCTAGTACTCAACCTAACACATCCATTATTTCAGTATAAATCAACCAGAGATTTATTCTGACACTTCTTCCATTCCTGCCAACAATCATTTTTGGATGGAATCTGTAAGCCCATCTCTAACAACTTTCCATCATCTCTCAAAATGGCATCTTTAAGCCCATTCCCTACACCATTAACCACCACATCATCGAGTGCAAATTTCTAGGCACTCTAGTGTCCAATCATCTTTCACATTCAAGTCATGAATGGCGGATCCGCCAATCTAACTCTTTAGGTTTAAGAAGATTGAATAGGGGCAGTTGTTGTACCCCAAAGGATCATCCTGGACCCTCAGGTTTGCTTCCATTCAATTTCAAGCCCTGAATTACAAATTTTCCAAGAAAGTCATTCACAAGGGCAAAATGGTCATTTGCACACTGAAAAGTCAAACTTTGACTTTTGGATCAAAAATCAAGTTTCAAAAACCATATTTCATCAAGACGTGTTGAAATATCAAGTTTGTTTCATCAAGAAATTCAAAAGTCAAAATTACTTTGGAAAGTTCAAAATTCTAAATACTTAGAATTTTTCTAAATGTTTAAGAAATATGACAAGCTCAGAACTTCTGATCAGATTATCACCATGATGCAAGTTGATTCTGGAAGAACTTCTAACTCAAGAGTTTTAGATCCCAATGAGACTTAAAACACTGCAGAATATAGTTTCTTCTAGAAATGCTGGGATTTCAAGTTATACATCCTCAAAGTCACGTCCCTAAAACTTAAACACTTAGTAAATTCTGAGCATTTTCAAATCAGAAATTGTCTACAACTTCTGGGCCAGTTTTCATGAAGGTTCAGACAGAGTTTGAAAAAGTAATTCAAAGAAAGCCTACAAAGCGTGTTACAAGCTCAGAAGTTGGATGTTTATTCTAAGTCACGCTGATGCTAAACTTATGACCCAGACTTAGGCTATGATGCACAATCTCATAGCCCAGAATTTCTGGTTTGATAAATCTCATCATCATTTAATACGCACAACCACTTTTCATTTTTTATCCAAAGGATTTCGCCACGTGTGAGAAAGAAGTACCATTGCTGTCCTTGAAAATCAAACTTTTGTACAAGTTTATGTTGGGCCCATGCTTTGCTTTTGCCTGTAAGGGTACCTTTCCTTAATTCATGCTTACAAATCCAGCTTAGACACGACTAAAAGCTGTTAACCACCATACTTGTTTATATTGTTTCCAGAACAAGCCAGCACGCTAGCATGATGTTGGTACTTTTGACTTCTCCAAGCTACAAAGTTATTGCCTATAAATTGAACTCCATTGGAAACTGTAAAGAGGTCAGAAAAATTAAAAGGGAAAGCTTTGAAACCTTTCTAAAATATCCAGAAATCTCAAACTGCAAACACAAATATAAAACCTGCTAGTTTTTCATTCTTGCATTCAAACTTCAATTTCCCTCAAGAGTTTCTTGACCAAGTCATCCATTCACCTTTCATAACCCAAGCTAAAGTTTGTTCCAATCTGCTGAATACGTGAGGAAGCTGATCAGAACATTACAAGAAGTCAGAACCAGACTCCAGCTCATAGAACATTTTCCAGTTGCAAGGTAAGCTTCTGCTGACTCTCATCATATTACTTAGGTAGTGTTAGATTTGCATGTTCAAAATACAATGCAGACATCTTGATTCTGATGCTGTACATATTATGAGGTTTCATGTACTTGCCTGCCTAAATAGGAAGAACATAGGTTCAAAACTTCTTAAGGAAACTAGAACTAGCAGATACATGTTTGTTTGTGATTTATAATCTTGACATTTTTTATACTTCTGAAACCATGGGGGAAACCTGCCATAATTGTTATGTTTGTGTTTTATATTCTGTTGAGAAATGACTAAGTTGGAGATGTTCTAATTAGCATGGAGAAAGAGATGAAGCTCATCATCAGAACTTATTTTATGTTATATATTCATGCCTTTGCTTCTAATACCGGATGTAAAACCACCCTAGTGGTAGGCAACGTGCGTATAAGAAATTAGTACTAAGGGTCCTGGATTCTAACTCCAGAAGCATCTTTTTTAGGTTTATTTAGTGACATTATCACCCATTTATCTGTCAAACAATATTCCTAAATCAGAACTTCTAAACAACCTTACCCCACAGTATTATCACCTCACTCTCTCAAATATCCAGAACTTATGACTTGCCAGTTGTTGTACCCCAAAATTTTCCCTCCCATATTTCTCAATACATGTCAAGTAAGGTCTTCAAATTGCTCAAGGAAGTCCAAGAGTTGACCAGACAAACTCTCTCCTAAGGCAGTCTACCCCAAATTAAGGTTTCATTTTGCATCAAGATGTTTGAGTCCAAAGGATCCAAAATTCGCACCATTGTCCTAATATGATCTCAAGATCATCCATGCCAACTTTCAAGCCTTCCAGAGGAAGTTTGCTCAGTCAATTGCTCAAAGGCCTGAAAAATTGATTGGGTTAGGGCAAAAGTCAACTGTGGCCCACATATAGTCAAACTTCAAGATTTTTGGTCAACATTCTCATTTTGAAGTGTTATTCATCATTTTATAAAGGGTTGATCATGATTCCTCAAGGATTTCTCACAATTCATCAAAATCCAAAAGTTGCTAAATTAGGGTTTTATAGGAAAAGTCAACTCAAATTTGACCAAACATAACTTTCTCATACTTTATCAAAAATGACCCATCCAAAGCTCATTTTGAATAGGATGCAATTCCACACAATTCATCTTCAGCTCCCAAGTTCAAAATATGCACTCACAAGAAGATATGAATTTGGACATTATAGGTCATTTTGAAAAGTCAACAAAAACACCTTTTGGGTCAAAGCTTCATACATGAACATGAAAGACTCAATTGAGATGAGACCAAAAGGGTTTCTTAGAGGACATATTAAGCTTTCTAAAAAGTCAAAGAACACCTCCCTAGGGTTAAAATTGAAAGAGTTATGCATTGGCCAAGTTGACACTTTTTGCAAAATTGCCAAAAGTCAAATGTGTCCAAAATTGCATTTTTTGCCAAATAGGCCCAACTTTTTATGCTTTCACTGAGTTTGTATGTGACCCACGACCCATGAGCCCTTCCACTTGTCATTTCTTTATTTTTGTTATTTATTTTGATTTTATTTCATTTAAATCAAATAAAATCAATATAAAATAATGAAAATATCAAAAACTAATTAAATATTGAGATTTTGTGCATGATTAGGTTCATTATACAGCTGGAGACAAGATCAAATCATGAAAGGATTTATATGGACACGAAAAGATTGAATTTGCTTATTTTGGAAAGATTTGGTGCAAGGATTGAATCATGAATCACTATTCATAATTGGAAGAGATTTGATACAAAATTGCAACCCTAATACACTCTAGTATACATAAGGAACAAAGGCAGATCAAAAAGAAGAGGCTAGAGGCGTGCAAAGGAAGAGAACCAATTTCAAAAATTCAAGAGAAAGTTTCAAACCAATTTCCAAGTTTCAGGCCAGCTTAAGCCATTCTAATCACCCCAATCGTTTGCTAGACATCCCAGGATCGTGTTCCAATCGTTAGCAAGCCTCCCCACGCTCAGAATCACTCTGTAAGGGTCACACAGTTTGCATGTTTTCTTGAATTGGAATACATTGATTCTGGCATATTTAGCATGATTCATTGACATATTTATAATCCTTGCGATGTTTGCAAGCTAAAGGTTGTATTCAATTGCATTTTTGTTAACTATGCATCAAACTGCCATGGCTAGGGTTCGTGTTTCATTTTTAGGGATTTCTTGTACAAGGAAAATTGAACAATGATAATGGTGCCATGATGCTCGTGGACTTGAAACGAGTTGATTGGTACCATTGGATTTCATTTATCATGCGTGTACAAGGTTTTGGAAATAAACAGGGGCTATACCTAAGCTTGATGTCCGTAGATAAAAGTCTTTTGTCTAAAATGACAGAATCAATGAAGAAGACAATGCCGCGACAGTGTATGAATGGTCAGTTTGAATTTCGCGCGTTTTGAGAAGGGTGGTACGTTGTTTGTATCATATTCTATTTATTTTATTATTGTTACAACTAACATGTTAGCGCGGTTGGTAAGGTTGCTAGCCTTTGATGCACACGTCCTTGGTTCGATCCCAGGCGTGTGCATTTTATTATTTTCTTAATAGTTTCAGGTCAATCTGGTGCTTCCCATCCTTAAGCGTGTTCTGTGTACTCTCAACATCACCATATGATGCACTCCTGGCCAGATCTCATATGCCCACAATGAAGGTCCACCATGTGCCAAAGTCAAGCACGCACACAGGATTGGAGAAGTCAACAGGGCCAGGAGCTTGTTGGGCCAAGAAATTGCAAACAACACCCCCCTTTTTTGCTAAGCAACCAGGCCCACTCTTTTTCTTTTCTATTTATTTCTTTTATTTAATTTAATTTGCTTAATTGTTTTTTTTAACAAAATTAATTTCTTTTTTCACAAAATCATAAAATCAAGAGTTTGTAAAAAATTAGAATTAGGTTTTATTTTATCAAATTTTATTTAATATTAGTTTGATTTAATTTAGGGTAATCCTAACTTTTTTTATATAATTAAAATCAATTAGAAAAACTAGGGTTAGATTCTTGATTTAATTTTTATTTCTTTCTCAAATAAAATAAAAAATACAAAAATAGGTTAATTTAATTATTTTTCTTAAATTTAAATTAATTAGTAATTAGGTTTTTTTTTATTATTCAATTAAGCATTATTTTCTCAAATAATCAAAAACGACAAAAAATGATTTTTCTTTTAAATTATAATTAGGCTTAGGGTCAAAACCCTAGTTATTTTGCATTCGATTCATCTCGCGCATTTATTATTTTTTTGCAATATTGATGTAACTGTCTACGGTATGTAATAGTTTAAATTAGGATTTTCTTTATTTATCGTCTTTTATGGGTTTTTTGGCTATGTAATTGTTGTACCCCAAATTTTGACCTAAGATACCGTCTTCCATCTGCATCATTCGCATTGCAAGAGTTTTGACCATATTTTATCAAATTTTTCGAAGCAGTTTAAAAATTCACAACTTTTTCGAGTCAGGAGCTGTTTATTCGTTGAACGCTAAATTTATTAACTGATCAAGACTTAAACAATGTTCATTAATTATTTATTATCTTAAATTCAAATAATTGGAATTTATTTTCGATTATTACGTAATTTAAAGACTTATAAATAATAAAAAGAATATTTGAGAAAAGGTTTATTAATGGGTCAAATAATGTTTATTAATTATTCATTATCCTAAATTTAAATAATGGGAACCTGTTTTCCGTTATTATATAATTTGAAGGTTTATGAATAATGAAATAAACATTTGAAAATGAGTATATTAATTGATCAAGCAATGTTTATTTGATTATTTATTGTTCTAAATTTAAATAGCTGAAATTCTATTTTTCAAGTTATTATAATTTAGAAGAATTAAAAATAATAATAAAATAAATAATTGAAGTTATTAATTGATCAATGATGTTTATTTATTTGTTTATCATTTTAAATTTAAATGATTGGATTTGATTTTTAATCATTATATAATTTAAGGAATTATAAACAATAAATAAATAATTGGAAAGAAAAAGAATTAATTGAGAAATAATAGAATTTTTATTCACTTTATTCTATTTATTACAATTGTCATTTAAATGTTGTGTTATTACAAAATATTCATAAAGACAATTACATAAATGCTTAAAGTAAATAAAAAGCTATTTTTCTAAATTCTAATTCTAAATCTTCAATCCAATGCTCTTGTTCGCTCATCTAATTTTATCTGCAAAAAACGATTAAAAGAAAGAAATTAGAATTCGGATAAATGATTAAAATGCAGAAAATAAATTCAATGTTCATCATTAAAAGCAATGGCCGGAATCAGTTACTCTTTTTTGCAAATCACGGGATTTCTCCCGGTTCACAAAAAAGAGAGGAATTTTTAAATGAATGCACAATTAAAAAATAGCACATTTTCAAAATCATTTGCATTTTTATCAAAAAGCCCACCGCATATTTCACATATGCATAAATACTTTTTGGTCAAAACTGCATAAGTATAAATCACAGCATACATTTTTTTCAAACAAACATATGCAAGGTACACAACAAGCCAACGTTAACCTGCAGAATAATATAGGCTAATGCAAGACAAAAAACAATATGAAATTTCAAACAATGTGCAGTTTTAAACAATGTATGCAAGCAACCTATTCCTTTTTTTTTGTCATCATTTTCTGGCCATTACAATTTCAGAAAAATGTACAGTATATCATTTATATATATCATTTCTGTACTTGGGAGAGAGAGAGAAGAGGTTCAATTTTGCAGGTTCTGACTTAAGCATGAATTGGGAATAAAGTCAACCTTGTAGCAGCATAGGTGCAAGCATCAGAAAAATATATTAAGATATTCAAACCTGAGCCAGCAGGAAAAAACGGTCATATGGAAGGGCACCCCTTCAAAAGGGAAGTTTTAGCTTGCATAGAGGGGGAGATAAGCCTATTAAGCACCACTTTTTTTTGGCTCCCAGGCATAACCATTCTGCATACTGCTGAACCATTTCCAAGCATACTAATCTAACAACCATTCACAAACTGCATATTGCTAAACCACATTCTGCAATATCAAACCACATTCTGCAATATCAAACCACATTCTGCAATATCAAATAACATATTCCATTTCCACACCATAACCATCACTGCATAGTCCACTTTGCAAAACCATAAAAAACCTGCATACTATACAAGCCATACCAAGAAATAGAGACCATAGTCCACTTTGCAAAACCATAAAAAACCTGCATACTGCTATCAAAAACCATATTCCATTCCCAAACAGAATCACTACAAAACTACCAAAAAATATAGTCCATTATTTCAACATAACAAGCATATTGCTAAACTTGCACATGGCTAACCGGCATATTGCTAAACCTGCAAAATCACCAAAAAAACCATTTTATTCAATATTTCCAACCAGTTTTTTTGAGACGGAGAAGAAGAGAAGAATTAGTGGCAGAAAGCAAGGAGCGAGGAGTCTTCGGAGCTTACCTGATTTCGCCGAAATCGTACCGTCGGACTAGCTCCGACCATGTGAGTTTTCTTCAGCTTTTCGCATAAACCTTTATACCGTTGCGTTGCCTTTGTCTCACTTAATAATCCTCTCTTTAATTTCCTGAAATCATGAAAATGGCCATTTAATATCTTTGCGAATCATCAACACATTAATCCCTATTTAACACCGACAATAATTTGATTGATAAAATTCAAGATTCATAATATTGCAAAACCGGCACGATCATAAGCACTGATTATTTAAAGCCAATTTGAAATAATAGACAAGTTCACAAATCTGCTCCTTCTCTCCCAATTCACGTTTCTTCATCTTCAGCCACTGAATCACAGCAACACGACAACACTACTTGCTTTGCTTTGTTCTCTTCAACTGTTCGGGGAAAATTCTGTTGAATTTGTTATATGTGAAAAGGAATGGAAAAGGTTTATGAAGAGCTCGAGGAAGCGAAATCTGAAATCGATAAACTCAAGGCAGAATTAAGAAGCAAATCAGATTCAGTTGAGAATTTAAAGAGATCTCTTAATGCGCAGGTTAATCAAACGCAAGAGGCAAAGTTGAAATCTGAGAAGCTTGATCATGAACTTCTTCAAAAGGCGGATGAACTAACCGAGGCGAAGAATGTGAATGAAGGTCTCAAAGGAAAGTTGAAAGAACAAGAGTCTATTATCAAACATCTCAGAGGTGCAAATGATAAAATCCGAGTTGATTGCGATGAAAAGATTAAACAGATGGAAGATGGGAATAGAGGTTTGGTATTGGCCTTAGAGGAAGCGAATGACAAGGTAGAGAATCAAGAACAAATGATTTGTCAATACAGAAAAGAAATCAAAAGCTTACCGTTGAAACCTCCCCGTAACCCTTTCTGCCTCCACGACAAACTCATCAACCTCTCCACCGCGTTACCGGAAAACGTCTCCATTCCAGCTCCTATTGTAGCTCCAACACCTGATTTTCAAGAATCATCAATCACCTACATATTTATAATTCTAAGACCTAACTATCGTTAATTAGCACCATAATCGGTATAACTTGGAATTGAAAAATGAAGAATTACCGATTCCAACGAGATCAACAGCAGATAACTTTCTGGCCAATTGAGGATGACTCCTGCAATGAACAGAACCAACTTGCTTCCTCCTAATCACGCTTCGAAATCCACTAACCACGCTAGCAATCTTCATCGTTCCTCCTTCCAGCACCAATCTCCCATCCTTTAACCGCAACCACTACTATGCCTCACAAAGCGAATCCCATTGATTTTGAGAACAGCGAAAGCAATTTAGGCGTGGCTAATGGAGGTTTTTCTCATCTAAGCTTGAAGTTGCCGATTTCACGTTGGCAGAGGGATTTGACTGATTCAACTGTCTTAAGGACCATGGGTGTCAATTTTTGTCATTCCCTTCTTGCATTAAAGCACACTTCAAGGAATTGGGAAGCTTCAGGTCAACGAAGCTCGCTTGAGCGAAGTTTTGAACCAGTGCTGGGAGGTACTTGCTGAACCAATACAAACGGTTATGCGAAGATACAATGTTCCCGAGCCTTATGAGAAGTTAAAAGAGCTGACTAGAGGGAAAGCAATTACCAAAGAAAGCTCAGGAGACTTCATTGAAGGCTTAAATATTCCTAAATGCAAAGACCTATCTCTTAAGTTAACGCCGCATACTTACGTTGGAACCGCCGTTGAACTGGCCAGAACTGTAGAACGCGAGGTGGATCGTGGAGGAGACCGGAACAAGGAGGAAGAAAAGGGGTCCAGCGGCGGCGGCCATGGCACAACGTTTCCTTAGGTTTTTTTCGTCACAAGCATTCTGTCCGGGTCCTCCCAACCGCTCCATTTGCCTCAACTAAGCCCATTTTCTTTTACACTTAAGCCCATTCTCTTTGCTAATCCACCCCCATCTTATTTGGTTTTTTAGTTAAAATTCTACTCTTTTCTTAACTTAATTAATCTAGACTAATTAGTTTCTTAGAAATAACATATAGTTTTAATTAAATAATTTTTAATATTTTGTCCAAATCTTATTAGTTTAAGTTTTAATTTAGTAAATCAAAATAAGAGATGTAACTTAAAACATTTTTTTTTAATCATTGACTAATTTTATTAATTTAAACTCTTAGGATTTAATTTAGTAATCTTAGTATTATTTTTAATTAGACTTAGGTTAATAGCATTAAGTTTTAATTTTATTCAAAGAATTCTTAAAAGTAATACTTTTTATTTATATAAAAAAAGACATAAAAAATAGAACTTAAAAGCTTAAAAACCTAAAAAACATTTCTATTAATTCCCATGTTTTCTCCCTATTAAAAATGTGTAAAAAAGTGAAAACCAATTAAACTTTTTCTTTTCGCCTATTAAACAAAAATCATATAAAAATGCATGTCCACATTTAATTGTTGTGTATCATTTTCTGTCAATTATTTCATCGTACTTAATTATCATGTTTGCACCAATCCAAAGGGAATAGTCTAATTTTTGTTGACTTCATGTCCTCAAAAACGATCGAGCGAATACTCTCATCCATTAAAAACTTAGGTTAATTTTCCTCAAATATTCACCTTTCTTCAAAATTTCAACCTTTTCAAGACTTATCCCTTTTAAGCCAAAACTTCGACATTAGGTCGTCGCATCTTCAAAAACCCGTCCGTATCCCTTTTTCGGCCAAATAATTTATTTTCAATCAAGCGATCAATTTTAAATAAAACAGATATTTCAAAAGGTTCCTATAGAGTACTATAGATACAGTGGGTGCTAGTACCTTCCCATTGTATAACCAACCCCCGAACTCTCGATCTCTTTTTCAAAAACGCCTTGTATTCTTATTACTTTTAAAAGTATTATTTACATTGCATATTTAGGGTTTTATTTCGCTCTCTTCCCTTTTCCTTTGGAAACAATAAAGCGCGGTGGCGACTCTTGCTTTTGTGAGACGAATTAATCAATAATTCGATCTCCGATTTACCCCGCTACATTTTTATCGCTACAGAATTGGCGACTCTGCTGGGGAAAGATTGACCTCTTGCTGGTCCATCCCTAAGTGGGTTAAGCCTAACTTGGCTTATCTGTTTTACTATTATTTGATTTGCTTGATTACGTGTTTAAATTTTGGGTGTTTGGGCTTTTTTGCAAAGGACGAATCCTATACCCGGATTAAGTAACACTTAAGGAATAGGACGGGCGGTATAGTCATGTTAACTTTGAGGGAGTAATCCCGAAGAAGGAGGCATGAGATCCCCCACTCAATGGAAGGTCCTCTTGAACTTAATATTTGTTTACCGAGTAATCGGGAAGACGTTATTATTTTCGACCTAGGTGCCCGAGAAGTTGAGGACCGTAGAACCCTAACCCATCTTGGCCTTTTTAGGTGTAGCGCGGAGACTATAACGGAGTAATTCGGAAGTAGTTGTTACGTGATGCTACGCTCGGACGAGTTTCTCTTGAGAATATTGCTAATTATCGAGTAATCAAGACGTTGGCAATATCCGAAGGAGGAATGTAGACTCTGGGAACTCTTAGAACCTTGTTCTACAGGTGTGATTAAACCCTTAGTACATACCTTGGGGATGTTTTTACCTTTGACTCCATGCTCGTGACGTTGAACCTTTCCACTTTATTTGTGACCTTGCTTGTGGTTGTCGCATAGCCATGCATTCATGCATCCATAAAACTCTTTTCGCTTGACTTTGAAAGAGTTTGGAGGTCTTTCTTTGTAAACATCACTAGTTTCGTCAAACTCAATGGATCTTGGGTGTCGATAGGGCGAAAACCCTAATCCACCAAAATGGATGATTGATCTTGACGATAACTTGATCAATGTTTGGAGCCAATTTAAAATTCACCTGTTATCTTCATACTTGGATGTTTATAACTTGATATCTTGAGTTCCTTGAAAGTCAAATAAAACTCTCTTTTGCATATCATACATCATTCTACATTTTCTTTGTCTCACTTTCAAAGGTCTTTTTCCGAGTCTTATTTTTTTCCTTGGTCTCACTAGTACAACACTCGCGCTAAGAGAATAATGGAGGATATCAAGCAAGAGGTTTCTGAACTCCGCAGAGAGGTGACTATTTTGAAAGCTGGTTTGGATCACTTAACTGGTTTGGTTGAAATTCTGATCTCCGCCCAAGTCAATCCTTCTAGGAGGGAGGAAGCAAGGATAAAAGTCTTCACGGAGACTCTAAAATCTTTTTCTCATGAAAAGGTGACGGTTAATGCACCTGATGACTTTCCTGACAAGGTGAATGTGGGAGTGCGTCTAGAAGAAGATGTCGGAAAAGGATGTTCATATGAAGTGGGTAGCTCAGTTAATGGTGTGAAGAAGTTTGATAATGACTTTTCCAAGAGGAGAACTAGAGGAAGAGATAATCATCATCAGAATCATCATGTTCACCAACAGAATCAGCAAGTTCCTAATCAGAGGAAAACCCAGTTTGATTCAATTCCGATCACCTATACAGAGTTGTTCCCTATCCTGATGCAGAGGAATTTGGTTCAGACCTGACCTCCACCGAAGGTCCCTAAGAAGATACATTGGAACTACAAAGCTGATTTGGCTTGCACTTTTCATCAAGGTGCTCGTGGGCATGACTTGGAGGGTTGCTTTGCTTTGAAGATTGAGGTTCAGAAGTTGGTCCGAAGTGGTATCTTGTCATTCAAGGACGTTGGTTTTGAAGTTCAAATCAAACAGGCACCGAAGAGTAAACACGACTGAGGGTGACTTTGAATTTTTGAAGATTGTTTTCGTAAGTTCAAGTGGAAAGCCTTCCCAGATTATTAACTTGTTTCTGCTTTTGTAGCTTTTCTTATTTATCAAAACATTGTTTGCATGTAAGAACTTATTTGCATCTGAATGATCATTTTAATACAATGAGTATGTTTGTCTTGAAGAAGTTCATTCGTTTCACTCATATTTGTTCTCGAATTTCAAATTTCTTTTGACATTATGATACCAACTTATTGCCCATTCTCTTGCCTAGGCAGAGATTGAAAGGGGGGATGATGATCTAAAGAACACAAAATCTTTGGTTGCATGCTTTTGAATAAAATCTTGTTGATGATGTACAGGCATTGTTTCAAATCCCTAAACACCGGAGATATAAGGAAGATAATCCTTCGCTAACCCCTTTTGAGCCTTTGAAGCAGAAGTTTCTTTTCTATACGAAAAAACCTTGAATTTTAACCTGGGGCAGGGTAGCTTTCTGGTAATTTGATTGAGTGTTCAAAATTCGTAAGAAAGATGTTACCGTCACAAAATCCTCTTTATAGATGAACACTCAGTTTGAATTAACCAAGCATAGGGTTGGAGAACATCAAGAAGAATGGGTGGGCACCAAATATTTCGAGCCTTAAAACCTTTTTCTAAAAAACCCATAAACCAGACCACATTACAACCTTCAAAAGTCCTAATTGAAGCAAGGTCATTTTGAAAGCGTACTTCAATGAGATAGTGTTCCTGACTCCCATGAGTTTCAAATAGTTATGTTGGTATCATATGTTTTTCCTATACGAAATAAATGATGCTCTAACTCGCACAACTTGTGCGATATCTTTTCAAAATCTTCAAGACTTACATAACTGTTGCATTAGAGTTTTCATTCTCATTGTAAACTCTTTCTAACTGCAAAACATGCGTTTTATGTCAAGGAAGCTCACATAAACACCAGTGATGAGTTTACTCTTTTGAGGCTTGAAACTTTGTTGAGTAATTGGCGGATCATGTCGAGAGAATCATATCCAGGGGCATGTCAGTTGAAGACCTTAAGCATGGACAGGTTGCTTCTCCCAGTTATTGCTTTTCCCAACTTGTTTGCTCGTTTGGGGCAAAATTTCGAAGACTTTGTTATGCCAACTACAGTCAATCCGGGGCAATCACGTCAAGATTTGATAAATTCCTCTAAGAGTTTGAAGACACCAGAGCATGGTGAATGCCAGGTCTTTTATAAAACCCTCGTTAGACGTTTTTCTCGCCATCAACCTTTTAGCTTGGGGCATTTTAGAAGTGAAGTTATTCGCAAGAATCGTCGTGCATCATGCAACTCGTCAGCAGTAATTTGGGGCATCCAATTTGGTCCCAGGGGCAATCTAGACTTGTCAGAATGTGTGTTATGTATCGCACACTTTATCGGAGGGTGGTGTTCCCAGTATCTCCAGCTAAGCATGACTCTTTCCAGCTGAAGCTTTGTTCGTGTTGTTATCCTTTCATTGGGTTGTCGACAGTAGAAGACCGGACTTTTGGGTTTTCTACCTGAAGTATCTTCTCCTCCAAGAGTTTTAAGCCTTGTAGAAGGATTTTACAGCATTGTTGGCTTTTGTCTTCTATCTCCAGTGATGTTCCCCTCCTTTTGAGATTAGCCGAGCGTCGGGTTGTACTGTGATGTTTCATCATCTTCTGTCCGTCTCCCCTGTCTGTTTTGTCAGCATATACATGACATTCATTTATTCATTCACACTCGCATCATGCACACACAGTTGTATTTGTTAATGTCATTAAATTCGTACATCTTGGTTGTGTCTTTTCAAATAACGTATTTGATCTTTCCAAATAGGGTGTCAACTTAAGCATAAAGTGCGCCTCCCTTCTAATTCCCCAACTGAGCTAATCCTCGTGGATGATTTTTGATTCAGCTTACCTTGTCCATTTCTGGATAGGATAAATTCCCCAATCGAGTTACTTTCTCATTGGGTAGAGTCTTGTTTGACTGTTTCTCTCTGGTTATCCCTGGATGAAGTTGTTGCCTCTTGCATAGGCTATCTCATTGATTTTCCCCAGTGAATTTGCGACCTAGACGGTTGGTGCATGTATTTTGCACGTTAAAGTATATGATCTCCTCGGGAAGGATTGATTCAGGGTCCTCTCTGACGAAGATTTCATTCTCTACCAATATCGTTGCATTTTCCTTCTGAATTATGTTGGAAAACGACAAGCGGCAGCTCTTCATGAGCAACTTGTACGTTATAGGCACCGTTGGAAAACGACAAGTGGTAGCTCTTCACGAGCAACTTGTACGTTACTCTTTGAAAACGTCGAGCAGCAGTTCTTCATGAGCTACTAGTGCGTCATTTATCCTTTTTTGGGAAACGCCGAGCAGCAGTTCTTCATGAGCTACTAGTGCGTCATTTATCCTTTCGGAAAGCGCCGAGCAGCAGTTCTTCATGAGCTACTAGTGCGTCATTTTATTCCTTTCGGAAAGCGCCGAGCAGCAGTTCTTCATGAGCTACTAGTGCGTCATTTTATTCCGTTGGAAAGCGCCGAGCAGCAGTTCTTCATGAGCTACTGGTGCGTCATCGTCATTTTATCTTTCGGAAAGCGCCGAGCAGCAGTTCTTCATGAGCTACTAGTGCGTCATTTTATTCCGTTGGAAAGCACCGAGCAGTAGTTCTTCATGAGCCACTAGTGCGTCACTTTACTTCTTTTGAAAGCGCCGAGCAGCCGTTCTTCACGAACTACTAGTGCGTCATTTTATTTTTTCTTGAAAGCGACAAGCAGCAAACTCTTCATGAGTTACCAGTGCGTTATTACTTTTCTTCGGACGACAGCAAGTGGTAGCCTCTTTATTTGAGCAACTTGTTTGTTATCGGTATTTTCTGGAATACAGCAAGCGGCAGCTTCTTTATTTGAGCAACTTGTTTGTTATCGGTATTTTCTTCGGACGACAGCAAGTGGTGGCCTCTTTATTTGAGCAAATTGTTTGTTATCGGTATTTTCTGGAATACAGCAAGCGGCAGCTTCTTTATTTGAGCAACTTGTTTGTTATCGGTATTTTCTTCGGACGACAGCAAGTGGTAGCCTCTTTATTTGAGCAGCTTGTATGTTATCGGTATTTTCTGGAATACAGCAAGCGGCAGCTTCTTTATTTGAGCAGCTTGTATGTTATCGGTATTTTCTGGAATACAGCAAGCGACAGCTTCTTTATTTGAGCAGCTTGTATGTTATTGGTATTTTCTGTGCACGACAACGACTGGAAATTTTCTTTATTTGAACAACCTTCGTATCTACAGTCTCATTACCTCAGCATTAATGAGTATATCTCTGAAAACCTCGCAGAGAAGTCTGGTACGAATCTATACCTCCAGAAGTCGGTAATCAGTTATCCGCAATTTGATACTCTCTGTCTATCGTCGACCTCGATTTGCGAATTCACTGTGTTGGATCAATGATTTGTTACGGCTTATGCAAGATGCTCTCTTTGTTAGGGTTAGACGTCGTATTCCCTCAATTTTATTCGCTGTCAGGAGTCTGTCGTTGGAAGTCGATAGCTTGTTTCCCCAGTAGCGTATAATTCATGTCTCTGTGTTTTGTTGGTGTTCGATTCCCCCAGCATTGTCTTGTTTCACACAATATCTTTCTCTGTGAATTCATGCACTACATTCATATCACTGCATGATGACGGCATCATAGAACAAAATTTGCGTAGTTATGTATTTAAGTACCTTCAATCTCGTCGAAACGAAGATTTCAAATCTTCATATCTCCGGATTGAAGGAACTTAAATAGGGGCAGCTGTTGTACCCCAAATTTTGACCTAAGATACCGTCTTCCATCTGCATCATTCGCATTGCAAGAGTTTTGACCATATTTTATCAAATTTTTCGAAGCAGTTTAAAAATTCACAACTTTTTCGAGTCAGGAGCTGTTTATTCGTTGAACGCTAAATTTATTAACTGATCAAGACTTAAACAATGTTCATTAATTATTTATTATCTTAAATTCAAATAATTGGAATTTATTTTCGATTATTACGTAATTTAAAGACTTATAAATAATAAAAAGAATATTTGAGAAAAGGTTTATTAATGGGTCAAATAATGTTTATTAATTATTCATTATCCTAAATTTAAATAATGGGAACCTGTTTTCCGTTATTATATAATTTGAAGGTTTATGAATAATGAAATAAACATTTGAAAATGAGTATATTAATTGATCAAGCAATGTTTATTTGATTATTTATTGTTCTAAATTTAAATAGCTGAAATTCTATTTTTCAAGTTATTATAATTTAGAAGAATTAAAAATAATAATAAAATAAATAATTGAAGTTATTAATTGATCAATGATGTTTATTTATTTGTTTATCATTTTAAATTTAAATGATTGGATTTGATTTTTAATCATTATATAATTTAAGGAATTATAAACAATAAATAAATAATTGGAAAGAAAAAGAATTAATTGAGAAATAATAGAATTTTTATTCACTTTATTCTATTTATTACAATTGTCATTTAAATGTTGTGTTATTACAAAATATTCATAAAGACAATTACATAAATGCTTAAAGTAAATAAAAAGCTATTTTTCTAAATTCTAATTCTAAATCTTCAATCCAATGCTCTTGTTCGCTCATCTAATTTTATCTGCAAAAAACGATTAAAAGAAAGAAATTAGAATTCGGATAAATGATTAAAATGCAGAAAATAAATTCAATGTTCATCATTAAAAGCAATGGCCGGAATCAGTTACTCTTTTTTGCAAATCACGGGATTTCTCCCGGTTCACAAAAAAGAGAGGAATTTTTAAATGAATGCACAATTAAAAAATAGCACATTTTCAAAATCATTTGCATTTTTATCAAAAAGCCCACCGCATATTTCACATATGCATAAATACTTTTTGGTCAAAACTGCATAAGTATAAATCACAGCATACATTTTTTTCAAACAAACATATGCAAGGTACACAACAAGCCAACGTTAACCTGCAGAATAATATAGGCTAATGCAAGACAAAAAACAATATGAAATTTCAAACAATGTGCAGTTTTAAACAATGTATGCAAGCAACCTATTCCTTTTTTTTTGTCATCATTTTCTGGCCATTACAATTTCAGAAAAATGTACAGTATATCATTTATATATATCATTTCTGTACTTGGGAGAGAGAGAGAAGAGGTTCAATTTTGCAGGTTCTGACTTAAGCATGAATTGGGAATAAAGTCAACCTTGTAGCAGCATAGGTGCAAGCATCAGAAAAATATATTAAGATATTCAAACCTGAGCCAGCAGGAAAAAACGGTCATATGGAAGGGCACCCCTTCAAAAGGGAAGTTTTAGCTTGCATAGAGGGGGAGATAAGCCTATTAAGCACCACTTTTTTTTGGCTCCCAGGCATAACCATTCTGCATACTGCTGAACCATTTCCAAGCATACTAATCTAACAACCATTCACAAACTGCATATTGCTAAACCACATTCTGCAATATCAAACCACATTCTGCAATATCAAACCACATTCTGCAATATCAAATAACATATTCCATTTCCACACCATAACCATCACTGCATAGTCCACTTTGCAAAACCATAAAAAACCTGCATACTATACAAGCCATACCAAGAAATAGAGACCATAGTCCACTTTGCAAAACCATAAAAAACCTGCATACTGCTATCAAAAACCATATTCCATTCCCAAACAGAATCACTACAAAACTACCAAAAAATATAGTCCATTATTTCAACATAACAAGCATATTGCTAAACTTGCACATGGCTAACCGGCATATTGCTAAACCTGCAAAATCACCAAAAAAACCATTTTATTCAATATTTCCAACCAGTCTTTTTGAGACGGAGAAGAAGAGAAGAATTAGTGGCAGAAAGCAAGGAGCGAGGAGTCTTCGGAGCTTACCTGATTTCGCCGGAATCGTACCGTCGGACTAGCTCCGACCATGTGAGTTTTCTTCAGCTTTTCGCATAAACCTTTATACCGTTGCGTTGCCTTTGTCTCACTTAATAATCCTCTCTTTAATTTCCTGAAATCATGAAAATGGCCATTTAATATCTTTGCGAATCATCAACACATTAATCCCTATTTAACACCGACAATAATTTGATTGATAAAATTCAAGATTCATAATATTGCAAAACCGGCACGATCATAAGCACTGATTATTTAAAGCCAATTTGAAATAATAGACAAGTTCACAAATCTGCTCCTTCTCTCCCAATTCACGTTTCTTCATCTTCAGCCACTGAATCACAGCAACACGACAACACTACTTGCTTTGCTTTGTTCTCTTCAACTGTTCGGGGAAAATTCTGTTGAATTTGTTATATGTGAAAAGGAATGGAAAAGGTTTATGAAGAGCTCGAGGAAGCGAAATCTGAAATCGATAAACTCAAGGCAGAATTAAGAAGCAAATCAGATTCAGTTGAGAATTTAAAGAGATCTCTTAATGCGCAGGTTAATCAAACGCAAGAGGCAAAGTTGAAATCTGAGAAGCTTGATCATGAACTTCTTCAAAAGGCGGATGAACTAACCGAGGCGAAGAATGTGAATGAAGGTCTCAAAGGAAAGTTGAAAGAACAAGAGTCTATTATCAAACATCTCAGAGGTGCAAATGATAAAATCCGAGTTGATTGCGATGAAAAGATTAAACAGATGGAAGATGGGAATAGAGGTTTGGTATTGGCCTTAGAGGAAGCGAATGACAAGGTAGAGAATCAAGAACAAATGATTTGTCAATACAGAAAAGAAATCAAAAGCTTACCGTTGAAACCTCCCCGTAACCCTTTCTGCCTCCACGACAAACTCATCAACCTCTCCACCGCGTTACCGGAAAACGTCTCCATTCCAGCTCCTATTGTAGCTCCAACACCTGATTTTCAAGAATCATCAATCACCTACATATTTATAATTCTAAGACCTAACTATCGTTAATTAGCACCATAATCAGTATAACTTGGAATTGAAAAATGAAGAATTACCGATTCCAACGAGATCAACAGCAGATAACTTTCTGGCCAATTGAGGATGACTCCTGCAATGAACAGAACCAACTTGCTTCCTCCTAATCACGCTTCGAAATCCACTAACCACGCTAGCAATCTTCATCGTTCCTCCTTCCAGCACCAATCTCCCATCCTTTAACCGCAACCACTACTATGCCTCACAAAGCGAATCCCATTGATTTTGAGAACAGCGAAAGCAATTTAGGCGTGGCTAATGGAGGTTTTTCTCATCTAAGCTTGAAGTTGCCGATTTCACGTTGGCAGAGGGATTTGACTGATTCAACTGTCTTAAGGACCATGGGTGTCAATTTTGGTCATTCCCTTCTTGCATTAAAGCACACTTCAAGGAATTGGGAAGCTTCAGGTCAACGAAGCTCGCTTGAGCGAAGTTTTGAACCAGTGCTGGGAGGTACTTGCTGAACCAATACAAACGGTTATGCGAAGATACAATGTTCCCGAGCCTTATGAGAAGTTAAAAGAGCTGACTAGAGGGAAAGCAATTACCAAAGAAAGCTCAGGAGACTTCATTGAAGGCTTAAATATTCCTAAATGCAAAGACCTATCTCTTAAGTTAACGCCGCATACTTACGTTGGAACCGCCGTTGAACTGGCCAGAACTGTAGAACGCGAGGTGGATCGTGGAGGAGACCGGAACAAGGAGGAAGAAAAGGGGTCCAGCGGCGGCGGCCATGGCACAACGTTTCCTTAGGTTTTTTTCGTCACAAGCATTCTGTCCGGGTCCTCCCAACCGCTCCATTTGCCTCAACTAAGCCCATTTTCTTTTACACTTAAGCCCATTCTCTTTGCTAATCCACCCCCATCTTATTTGGTTTTTTAGTTAAAATTCTACTCTTTTCTTAACTTAATTAATCTAGACTAATTAGTTTCTTAGAAATAACATATAGTTTTAATTAAATAATTTTTAATATTTTGTCCAAATCTTATTAGTTTAAGTTTTAATTTAGTAAATCAAAATAAGAGATGTAACTTAAAACATTTTTTTTAATCATTGACTAATTTTATTAATTTAAACTCTTAGGATTTAATTTAGTAATCTTAGTATTATTTTTAATTAGACTTAGGTTAATAGCATTAAGTTTTAATTTTATTCAAAGAATTCTTAAAAGTAATACTTTTTATTTATATAAAAAAAGACATAAAAAATAGAACTTAAAAGCTTAAAAACCTAAAAAACATTTCTATTAATTCCCATGTTTTCTCCCTATTAAAAATGTGTAAAAAAGTGAAAACCAATTAAACTTTTTCTTTTCGCCTATTAAACAAAAATCATATAAAAATGCATGTCCACATTTAATTGTTGTGTATCATTTTCTGTCAATTATTTCATCGTACTTAATTATCATGTTTGCACCAATCCAAAGGGAATAGTCTAATTTTTGTTGACTTCATGTCCTCAAAAACGATCGAGCGAATACTCTCATCCATTAAAAACTTAGGTTAATTTTCCTCAAATATTCACCTTTCTTCAAAATTTCAACCTTTTCAAGACTTATCCCTTTTAAGCCAAAACTTCGACATTAGGTCGTCGCATCTTCAAAAACCCGTCCGTATCCCTTTTTCGGCCAAATAATTTATTTTCAATCAAGCGATCAATTTTAAATAAAACAGATATTTCAAAAGGTTCCTATAGAGTACTATAGATACAGTGGGTGCTAGTACCTTCCCATTGTATAACCAACCCCCGAACTCTCGATCTCTTTTTCAAAAACGCCTTGTATTCTTATTACTTTTAAAAGTATTATTTACATTGCATATTTAGGGTTTTATTTCGCTCTCTTCCCTTTTCCTTTGGAAACAATAAAGCGCGGTGGCGACTCTTGCTTTTGTGAGACGAATTAATCAATAATTCGATCTCCGATTTACCCCGCTACATTTTTATCGCTACAGTAATTAATCCCTACCACGAAGTCTTGTAATAGCGTAGTTTTACTTTCCCGCATTTTAATTCTCACAAATATTAACTGTTTAGATGTATGTTAATAGGATTGTATGACAAGATTGCATGATAATTTAAAACGGCTAGAAAAACCCTAATGTGCAAAGATAATAACTGAAATCAAATCACTCGCACATGCGCACTCTTAGGGTATACTCTCACTTAGGTTGCCTTCAATAAACGATCATTAAGTATATGGTGTCTTAGAGGTTTCCCTCCTGTCTAACAAAGATCAAAAGTCCCGTTTGAAAATGTTCCCTCGGAAATGTCGCTTCGGAAATGTTGCCTCGAATATGATCTTAAGACTCTAGGGTTATTACTAATACGTCCTAACATTACTTTAGTGATCGTACGTCCCTTACGAACTGACCCTTACAACTCCAACGACGGTGCTACCTATTTCTCAATAGTAGGATAGCACTGTCTAAAGGTAACGAGAATTGAAACGATCCTTTTTTCGAGTAGGTAGATGCTAGTAGGTACTTGCTCAAAACAAACAAACCTTTTCACACCAAACACTTTTCAAACAAAGTTTTCAAAACAACTTCGTAACACTCTTGAGGATAGAAACAAGGGTTAAAACTAAGTAAAACAAAACTCTTCAAAGCAAGCACACACACAAGGAATTTTAAAAGATGAGAAAGTACCTAAGAGCCCATGGAAAACCATGGATGGAAAGGGTGCTAACACCTTCCCTTTCTATAATCTACCCCCCGTACTCAAAATCTCGAAAAAGGATTTTTTCTGTGCTTTTTTCCTTTCCGGTTGGATGAAATAAAAGTCGGTGGCGACTCTTGCTTACCGCGACATTTTGCAAACAAAAAACGCAAAATGCAAACCAGCATTTTCAAAGCAGTCGATTCTACCACCGTATTACAGAACTGGAGACTCTGTTGGGGATAGCAAGTGGGGTATACCTTAGGATCTAGTTCATCATATTTACTTATCTTGTTTGTTTTGGTTGCTTTACTTTTAAGGTTTTTTTTGGGAGTTACTATAGATCCTAACCCGGATCTGGGGACACCTTTTAGGTAAGTAGCAATAAACTGTGAGGGAACTGTACGGCGTAGACCGATACGGTTGAAGAAGTAGCTACGTTAATGTGGCACATTGGTTGGTACCGGTATCCCTTGTGGAGAAACGAGGAGAATACGGGGCCGCTGCATGTGTCGTTAAGCATCAACTGACCTTAGAACCTTTAATCGACCAACTTGGCCATTAGAAAGTAGTGAGATAGCCGAACTTGGTGTAAAACTGAGAACTGGTTGATACTCGATGCTACACTCATTGAGACCATACTCTCGAGATAGTTCCGGCCGCAAGAAAAGATTGCGTGAGCTGAAACCATGACCGATGGAGGATGGTCAGTGATATTGAGATCCTTTAGAACCTGGTGACTTTTGCTAGGACAGGTTGAAACCAACTGAACTTCAAGAGGGTAATACCTTTGACCCCATGCAAGCCTTAAACTTAAGGGCTTTTGTGTGACTTGTTTGCCTTTGCCATGCCTGTTAGATGCTATACCTGTTGTTTTTTTATCATGATATCATGCATCATAACATGGCATTCATACTTCGTTATACTAACCATTTCAAAGACCAAGGGAATTTATCTTTGTTCTGTTTTACAGATTATGGCTTCCGTGCGTAGAAATACCATCCGAGTTAACTTTGTGTAGATACCTGCTCAACTTAAAGAGTTAGCCTCGAGGGTCTCTGAGACTTCTGTGTTCATTAAGAGACATGGTCAGCTTCTTAGCCTAGTCACCCCAAAGCTGGATGAGCAGATGATGAGTGTACTTTTCCAGTTCTTCGATCCTGTGCATCATTGCTTCACCTTTCCGGATTACCAACTGGTTCCCACTATGGAAGAGTTCTCTCACTTATTGGGCATATCCATCCTTGAACAGGTACCCTTCACAGGTATGGAAGAGGTTCCTAGACCAGAAGATATTGCCTCAGGTCTGCATCTAAAACGGGCTGATGTAGTATCCAATTAGGAAACACGAAGCAGAGTCGAAGGTTTCCTAGCCAAATTTTTGATAGACCAGTCTTAGCTATTCTGGGATAATTTGGATTTTCAGGATTTTGAAGATATCTTGGCTCTCCTTATCTACGGTTTGGTTCTCTTCCCGAATCTGGATTCCCTTGTAGATATGAACGCGATCAAGATTTTCCTTTCTTGCAATCCTGTGCCTACTCTACTGGGTGATATCTTGCATGCCCTCTACACTCGTACTGTGCGAAGAAGAGGGAATCTTATGTGTTGCATGTCGTTGCTGTCGAGGTGGTTTATTTCGCACCTCCCTAAGTCTGTGCTGAAGAATGAAGAAGGTTTGGGATGGTCCTACAGAATAATATTACTTGTCCATACAGACATTCTTTGGTGTTCTCGGGCTATGGAAGACACTGTTGTCATTGATCATTGTGGGGGATACCCTAATGTCCCATTGCTTGGAATCAGAGGGGGTATAACCTACAATCCTTGTCTAGCTTTTCTACAATTTGGTCGTGCTCGGAGAGATGGTCCCCATGAGCTACTTCTTGAGGATATTGCATTTGACTACAAGGAGGACGTTGACGAGCACTGCCGAAGGTTTATACGAGCTTGGGGCATGGTGAACAGATCTGATCCCTAAGAGCTAGGACCAAGGACTTCCCTCCCTATGCAACGTTACCTCCAGTGGGTCTGAGCTCGATCCCAGAAGCTTGGGATACCCTATGAAGCCGTATTGCCAGTGATTGTGGAACCCACCAATGAAGAAGGAGTTCCTTACACAGTTCTATATCCTTTCATGCCCACTGATCTTGGGGCATTGCAGAGGTCTTGGATTCAGCTGAAAGAGGAGAGGGATACTTACCTGGAAAAGTACCACGAGCAAGAAAGGAAGATTTTGAAGCTCACCAGGCAGCTCGAGGAGGAAAGAGTGATCAATGACTACATCAGCACAAAGAGGAAGCGTCCATGGGACTTTTAATTTTGGTTTCCTAGTTTTTGAGTGTGTTTTATTTACTTCTTTTGTAATGCCTTAAAGGAATTGTTGAACCTTTTACAAGTTAATCTAATAAAGTTTGTTTATTTTTGGTTTGCAAATTTAAATCTCCCAAAGTCTTTGAAATCATTACATACACATCCCATTATCATGCACACCATTACATGCACCATTACAGATTTCTCATCTTCTTCGCTGTTTATTTCAGCAGAAATGTCTTCCGATCAAGCCATCAAAGATCTCCAGGCACAAAACGTCTAATTCCAACATATGTTCTTAAGTCTAGCTAAAGGGCAAGAGGATTTGAAGACCCTAATTCTGAAAGAGAAGAATAAGAAGAAGAAGAATAAGGTTGGTATTCTGAACATGGGTAGAAGATTTGGAGAAAGGATAAGGCAATCAGCTGATCTGACCTCATCATCCAAAGACGGGGAGAACCAAGAAAGGACAAAGGACCCTAGTCCAGCCGTTTCTGATAATGATATGGATTATGATGATGAGCAATATCCTCCTGCCGAGGATAGGTACAAGCAGTTAGAAGACCGTCTGAGTGCTATGAAGATTCAGAAGATCCCTAGTTTGGATTTCAGAGAGCTGGGATTGGTATCGGGAGTGGTGATCCCTCATAAGTTCAAAGCTCCGGTTTTTGCCAAGTACAATGGAGTATCCTGTCCAAAACTCCATCTCCGCTCGTATGTCAGAAAAATGTAACCCCACACTGCTGATAGAAATTTGTGGGTGCATTTCTTTCAAGATAGTCTGTTAGGGACTCAACTTGAATGGTTTTATCAATTGGAAGGATCCAACGTCCGAAATTGGGAAGACCTTGATGCTGATTTTTACAAGAAGTATCAGTATAATGCCGACCTTGCTCCCACTCGTACTTAGCTCCAGGGTATGTCTATGGGTGCAAGTGAAGGTTTTAAAGACTATGCTCAAAAGTGGAGAGACTTGGCCAGAAGAGTCCAACCCCCTTTTTCTGATAGGGAGTTGGTTGACATGTTTCTAGGGACGCTATCTGGTCCATTTTTCAATCATCTGATCGGCAGTTCTTCGTCTGGGTTTACTGAGTTGATCTTGACCGGAGAGAGAGTAGAAACTGGTATCCAAAGTGGTAAGATACAGCAGGACACTTCATCAAGTGCAGTAAAGAAGCCTTTCACTGGTAAGAAGGAAGCTAGTGCAGTCTACGGCCCGAGGGGCCAAAGCATACCTGAACACCGTCAAGCATTAAATGCGGTAGTGATATCAAGATCCACAGTTGCTCCACAATGCAACAATCAACAAAGGGTGGAAAGACCACAGAGGCATTTCACCTGGCTCAATATGACCTTGTCTCAAATTCTACCATAATTATTGAAGACCAATCTGGTAACTCTGAGGGATGCCCCGAAGAACCCCAACACCACTTCTACTCATTATAACCTGAATGCCCGTTGCGCCTATCACTCCGAAAGTCCAGGTCATGATACAAACAACTGTTGGGCCTTGAAAAATAAGGTGCAAGACTTGATCGAAGCCAAAGAGATTGAGTTTGACACTCCGGAGAAGCCGAACATCATAACTGCTCCCATGACCAAACATGGTAATGGAGTAAATGCTATAGGAAATGATTTATTTGTGACCTTCGTGGAAGAAATTTCTACTCCTTTGATGACAGTAAAGAAGAATTTGCTATTGGCCTGTTTATTTCCAGGTTGTGGTGAAGGTTGGCACACGTGCTCAATTCTGCCTGCTGGTTGCCACTTATTGAAATCAGGTGTTCAATGCCTGATGGAAAATAAAGAGATCATGTTCGAAAAGTCTATGATTCCGTTAGTTCCAATTGAAGATGTTGCCATCATAACCATTTCCGCCAATCCTTCCAAGGTTTCCTCGAGAAAACCTGTTAGGATTACACCCGTCCCAAGAATTGCTCCGTTAATAATTATTGTCCCTGGTCCCATCCCATACACTTCGGATAAGGTTGTCCCTTGGCATTATGGGGCTGATGTGTATTACCATGGAGTTAAACAAGACTTAAAAAGTGAGGAAGCCAATGTTGATGTCAACAATATTGTCGGGGCTAGCAAGGTCACCAGAAGCGGAAGACTCTTTTCTCCCGAGATTTCCCCTCCGACTGTTCACAAACCTGTTATCATTCCGTCTGCTATTACACCAACTAGTGTCCCTATTCCTACTCCAGTTATCACCCCTATCACCGAGCCATCTGGGACCCGGGGCAAAGAAATCATAGGTGAGCCTTCCCGGACGGAGGCACCTAAGAAGATCATTGTAGAAACCTCGAAACAAGAGATAGAAGAAATTTTGAAGATTATTAAGAAGAGTGATTACAACGTAGTCGAGCAGATGGGGCAGACCCCATCAAAAATCTCCATGTTGTCCTTGTTATTGTGTTCTGAAGCCCATGCAAAGTCTCTAATCGCATTCCTCAAGACTGCGTATGTGCCGCAGGAAACTTCAGCCGATCAATTCAAAGATTGTGTAGCTAGCCTGACTGTTACCAATGGGTTGGGTTTCTCATATGCAGATCTGACTACTAAGGGGAGAAATCATAATGAAGCTCTGCATGTCTTGATCGAGTGCAGGGGCACTACTATGGCCTATGTACTGGTGGATACCGGGTCCTCATTGAATGTTTTGCCAAAGAAAGCATTAGACCGTCTGGACTATGAAGGTTTGATTCAAAAGTCGAGCAATATTGTGGTCAGGGCTTTCGACGGGTCAAAAAGGATGGTGCACGGGGAAGTGGACATCCCTGTTAAAGTTGGCTCTCAGACTTTTGCATCCACCTTTTATGTTATGGATATCAGGCCATCATATTCTTGCTTGCTGGGTCGTCCTTGGATTCATAAGGCTCGGGCAGTGACTTCCACGCTCCATCAAATGTTGAAATATCCGGCAAAAGAGAAGATTGTCACAGTATGGGGTGAAGAGGAGTATATGGTGAGTCATCTCAACTCCTTCAGCTATGTGGAGATGGATGGGGAGTTCATCGAAACACCTTGTCAGAACTTTGAGGAGGTCCCTCAGACTTTAGCGTCAACTGAAGTTGCTACCGACAAACCTCTGATGAAGATGGCTTCTCTCAAGGATGCCAGGGCTGTAGTTGAAGAAGGTGGGTGTACCAATTGGGGTCAGCTCCCTGATTTCACTCACAAAACTGACAAATTTGGTTTGGGCTTTACTACAGGGGCTCAAAGGGCTGTTGGGAACGCACGGATTGGAAGACCTCCTCTACACATTAGAAATCAGGGAGTTAATGCAATTGAAGATGGTGAAGAGGATTTAGACATCGACAGCTGGACCTACCCTACAAATAATGGCGGACTAAGAAACTGGACGGCGAAGGACTTCATACCTGTTTCTTTTATTCCACAGTAATTAAATTTTGTTTTAAGAGTTGTAATAAACAGTTTAAAACTTTACGGCCCGGTGCCTTTCCCGAGGCACCTTGGCTTTGCTTGTGAGGGCTTATTATTTATCATTTCATATATCATTAGTAAAACATGGATGTTTATTACATTACAAATTTTACACTCCTTGTTTTTCTTTTTATGTCTCTCGCTTTATCAAAAACAGCCATTCGCTTACACATACTCACGTATCATAATGCATATCCATATCCACTCTGGATCCAATTGATAACAACTCTGCTACTGCAAGTTATGACTTCAAAAATCTGATCAACCAAGCTAAGGATGAAGTTGAGGATGATTGTGAGGTGCCTGGAGAACTTGCTAGACTATTACAGCAGGAAGAGAGGGCCATACAGCCTCATGAAGAGCCAGTTGAGTCAGTGAATTTGGGTATAGAAGAAGACAAGAAAGAGGTTAAGATAGGTGCAAATCTAGAACCTAGTGTCAAGAAACGGTTGATACAGATGCTACGCGACTATGTTGAGATCTTCGCCTGATCCTATGAAGACATGCCTGGTTTGGACACTGATATTGTGGTACACCGCCTACCAACCAAAGAAGACTGTCCTCCGGTAAAGCAGAAGGTTCGCCGTATGCGCCCTGAGATGTCTGAGAAAATCAAAGCTGAGGTCATGAAACAGTTTGACGCTGGATTTTTAGTTGTCACTTCTTATCCGCAGTGGGTTTCCAACGTTTTTCCAGTACCTAAGAAGGATGGTAAGGTACGTATGTGTGTGGACTATAGAGATCTGAACAGGGTAAGCCCCAAGGATGATTTCCCACTTCCTCACATTGATGTTATGGTCGACAATACCGTGCAACATAAGATCTTCTCCTTCATGGATGGTTTTTCCGGTTACAATCAGATCAAGATGGCTCCCGAGGACATGGAGAAGACAACCTTCATTACACAGTGGGGCACCTTCTGTTACAAGGTAATTCCTTTCGGGTTAAAGAAGGCTGGAGCAACTTATCAGCGCGCCATGGTCGCTTTGTTCCATGACATGATTCACCATGAGATTGAGGTTTATGTTGATGACATGATAGCTAGGTCCCAGACTGAGGAAGAGCACCTTGATCATCTCCAGAAACTATTTGACAGGTTGAAGATGTACAAGTTGAGGTTAAACCCGAACAAGTGCACCTTCGCGGTAAGGTTGGGTAAGCTGTTGGGTTTCGTCGTCAGTGATAAGGGTATTCAGGTGGACCTTGCCAAGGTAAAATCCATACAAGAGATGTTGGCTCCCAGCACAGAAAAAGAAGTTAGAGGCTTTTTGGGACGTCTGAATTACACCGCCCGGTTTATTTCACATCTGACCGCCACTTGTGAGCCAATCTTCAAGCTTCTAAAGAAAGATCAACTGGTAAAGTGGAATGACAAATGTTAGATCGCTTTCGAAAGAATCAAATAATATCTTCAAGAACCGCCAATTTTGATGCCTCCAGTTGAAGGAAGACCTTTGATTTTATACTTGACAGTGCTAGACAACTCAATGGGGTGTGTGCTGGGGCAGCATGACGAGTATGGCCGAAAAGAGCACGTTATTTACTACCTTAGCAAAAATTTACCGACTGTGAGACCCGATACTCATTACTCGAGAAAACTTGTTGCGCTTTGGCATGGGCTGCTCGCCGGCTGAGACAGTATATGCTGACTCACACCACTTTGTTGATATCAAAAATGGATTCAATCAATATATTTTCGAGAAGCCTACTCTCTCCGGAAGGATAGCAAGATGGCAGATGATCCTTGTTGTACCCCAAAAGTTTCCCTCTCATTTTATCAATATTTCCCCTAACAAGACTCTTTTGACTCCATATCAGATTAGGGTTTGCTCAGATCAAGACATCTCCTTGCACTGATGACCTGAAATTAGGATTTGAGTTTGCACAGGGATTATTGGACTACCAATTCCTCATGTGACTTTCATACTTCATGTTGTACCTATAAGATTGCTCATACCAAGTGTCAAGCCTTGAATCAAATTTTTGCCCAGTCAATTGGACAGTTGACCTAAAAATCAACTGTATTGGGAAAAAGTCAACTGTAGCCAATTTACAGTCAAACCTCATAATTTTTACCCACATCAACATTATAGACTCCTATGAACCATTTTATCAAGTTTGGACCATAACTCCTCAAACTTTGACTTTTTGGTCAAAATCAAGTCCCAAGGGTCATTTTTCATCAGGATGTGTCAAAACATGAAACTTGTTCACCAAGAAACCTAATTTTGAAAATTAGGGTTTAAAATGGAAAATTTTCATAACTTAGAAATTTTCTAAGTTATGAAAAGTTCTTATTTTTTTCCAACTTTTCACAACTTTTTCACCATGATACAATGGGATTCAAAGAAAACATCCAACATGAAAGTTTTAGTCTTCCACAAAATCTAAAACTTTAATTAACAAAGTTTTCCCAAAAGATGCTTGGATCTCAAGTTATGATTTTGTGAATAGAGGTCCAAAAACTTTCTAACTTAGTGAAATTTTGCCCTAGTTTAGGAAGGATTTTGACCTATCTTCATGGCAACTTTTCACATAGTTTCAAGTGGAATATCAAATTTCATTTCAAAGATGGATTTTAGAGCATGTTACAAGATTTTCAAAATGTCCAAGAACTCTCCAAGATCATTCATGGTTAGGGAGAATCGAAAGTTTGAAAATGGAAAATCATCACTTTTGTCCAAGGCATTTTTCATATTGGTTCAAGTTGCAAATCAGTTTGGATCATGCTTGTACTTGGTTTACATGTTCTAATCCTTTCTACACTCATAAATTAAATTCAAATACATTGGACAGTGCCATTATTCTGAGCTTTGGAGCATTATACTTTGATTTATTCCAAAAATGGCATAAAGGTAGCAATACCATTTCCATAAAGCACACTTTTTGCAATTTTGTATTTCTTGAGCCATGGACCCAATCTCTTGCAGCAAACAAAGTCTACAAACATCAGGAAAAGCTTACCAACTCTCAGCAGGCCTCAATCTAGCTTGTACAACCTTGGCCTTTGTCACTTCCCACCTTTTGCTTAAAAAACAAGAAACCTTGCAAAAGGTCCACAACTCTTCCATCTGATAAAACCAAGTCTTGTAACATTTTCAAACAACCTCAACATATTGTACCAAGCCTGACACACGATTGCCAAGCCTCTCAAACACCCTTAAGCACAAAAACTCCATTTCTGCCCAAAACAGGGCAAGCTCTGCAGAACTTAAGCCAAAACAAATTCCACTCGTGCGTTTTGACCCAAACCACTTCAGACACATTGCACACATCCCATCCAAGCTACCCAAGTCCCTGTCCAGCAACTGTAACTTCATTTTCAAGCTTCACCATTTTCAATTTCTGAGTTTGCAGGTTGAGTTCTATAGGGACATTCAGACCATTTCAAAGCAAGCTAAGCATTGGGAAAGGTCAAGGGAACATCAAGCAAACTCAAAAGTCCTTCAGGCCTCATTCAAAGTTGTTGCATTGCCATACTCAAACTTGACTGAACAAGGTAATTTCCAACTTTCTATCTCCTTATTTAGACATCCTTAGGCTTAGGTTTGTGAAGCAAAAATGTAGCCCTTAATGTCCTTGAACTGTACATATGCATAACTTGTATTTATATTAACTGAGCTAGGAGAATTTAGATGATGAACATGCTGAATTTTTTAGGTTAGAAATTGGGGGTGATAAAATTCTCTCTGGTCTTTTAGAGTTAGATCAATTGTTTTATATCATTAGAATCGTGTGATGATGAGCTATAACTTTCATGTTGCAAGATTTTGTTTTTAAGCACGTGTGCAGGAGTTACAAGTTTGTACATGAAGCGTGCGTTTTTCTGATTTGAAGGACGTGGATGAAGTGATATTGGGTTGGGCCTGGCTTGCTTGACTTTTGACACCCCCCATTCTGTTATTTGCACCCCCTTGGCCCATTTTCTTTATTTTGTATATTTTCTTATTTCTTTTATATTTCTGACTTTATTTTTTTTTCTAAATATAAAAATCACTAAAAATATTTTCTTAATTTTTAAATTTTTATTTTATTATTTTTTATTATTTTTTATGACAAAAAATAGTTTATTAGATTAAATAAAATTCATTTTCTTGAATAAATTTGTAAATAATACAAAAATATTATATATATTTATTTTTATTATTTATACACTTAAATTAATATTTTCTCACATATTTTATTTTTTTAACATTTTGTGTATATATTTATTTATTTTCTTATACATAAAAATGAATAAATAAATAATTAGAATATATATTTTCTTTTAAACAAAAAAACTAGGGTTTCCACCCTTTCCAAAAAATAATCATTAATATTTTTCTTATTTTGAGACATAAATAATTTATTTTACATACATAAAATAAATACAAAAACATCCTTTGCATATTTGTATTTATTTGTAGATTTAAATATTTGTCTATTGATTTATTTGTGCAATATTTCAATTTGGTTGTAATAATAGTTTTAGGGTTTTATTTTGAGCAATATCCCCTATTCAAACCTGTATCCCCCTCCCCATAATAATGTTGTAATAGTCTTAGATTTACTTTTACGCATTTTATCGCTTTCAAATACCATGATAGTAAATTATGGTTTTGTATGCAAAGACCAAAATCAAACAAATAGCATGACTAAACACAAGACAAAAATGCATGAAAAATGACAACACATTGCACACAAGAATCCCTAGGGTTTCACCCACTTGTTGCCTTAAAAACATGGCCATGGTATGCATGCTAGGTATCTTGGAAAATCAAAATATATCAAAACAAAAAGATCATAGTCCCTCGATGACGCTATCTTGGTTGCCTAAACAAAAATGATTTAGTCCCTCAAAAACTTGCTAAGATACTTGGCAATATTGTTGCCATGGTCATACGATGACCCACGCCTGTCCCGTTTAACATCTAAAGATAGGGTTGTTTACCAAATACAATGGTAAAACAACAATGTCAAAGGAATAAAAATGTATAGGAAAGACTTTTTGATTAGGGTAGACAACTCCTATTTACTTGATCAAACTTGAAAACCATCCTTGCTATTTTCAAACTATCACACACATTTCAACACAATTTCCCAACAAACTTTCAAACATTGAAACATTTTTCAAAAGACAAACACCTTTGTATACATTCAAACAAGAATCATTACAAAGGTTGCCTAAACAAAGGCCTCTTTTCAAAATACTTTCAAAACCACACACAAAAGCACCATTTCAAACAATTGAAAAGCAAAAGCAAGTGATCTAAAACAAGTAACTAAGAGCCCATGGAAAACCATGAATGAAAAGGGTACTAGCACCTTCCCTTTTCATAATCTAACCCCCGAACCCAAAAACAATCTCAAAGGTATTTCCTGTGCTTTTTTACCTTTCCTTTTGGATAAAATAAAAGTCAGTGGCGACTCTTGCTAAACCGAAACATTTGCGAACACAAACGCAAAACCTCAAGTCAGTTCTCCCACCGCATCACAGAACTGGCGACTCTGCTGGGGAATTTTCTAAAAGTGGGGTTACCTTAGGGTTTTAGATCACCTTTACATGCTTATCTTGTTTGACTTAATCGCTTTACATTTGGTTCTATTGGTTGGGTTTGAATCCTCTACCCGGATTTGGGAAACATTCATAGGTAAATAGAAATACATTATGGAAATTGTGTGGGGTATACCGACATGGTTGAAGCAATAGCTATATTAGTGCGACATATTTGTGGGTACCGGTAGCCTTTTAGTTAATCAAAGAGAATACAGGGCTGCTGAGTGATGTCATGAAGCACTAATGGACTTTTAGAACCTTTACTTGACCAACTTGGCCTTTTTAGGGATAGTGAGATGACCGACTTTGGTGCAGTCCAAAGTTGGTAGATAATCGATACTACACTCATTGAGGGTTGTTTTCTTGGAATATTTCGGTCGCTAGTAAAGTGGCTAAACTGAAACAATGAACACAGAAAATAATCCAGTGATATTGAGCTCCTTAGAACCCGGTTACTATTTCTAGGACAGGTTGAGCCAACTAAACTTCAAGAGGATACTTACCTATGAAACCCCATGCAAGCATGAAACTAGGAACCTGTGTGATTTGTTTGTACATATATACTTGTGCATAACATCATAACATCATGAAGCATCATATGCATCCACTAACTATTTCAAGGATTTGGATTTTTATCTTTGTTCCTGTTTTGTAGGTAATGGATTCACTTCGCAGGAAAACTATCCAAGTCAACCTTGTAAGAATTCCACCTAAACTCGAGGAGCTAGCTTCAAGGATTCTTGAGAATTCTCCATTCACCGAGAGGCATGGTCGTCTTCTCAACTTGGTCACTACCAACACTGAGGAGGATATGCTGAAAGTTCTCTTCCAGTTCTTTGACCCTTTGCATCATTGCTTCACATTTTCTGACTACCAACTTGTGCCTACTTTGGAGGAATTTTCTCAACTCTTGAGGATTCCTGTTCTCAATCAACTACCCTACAACAGTACGGAAAGAGATCCAAAGCCTGAAGATGTTGCTCAAGCCCTACACTTGCAACCATTTGATATCATAGGCCATTGGGAAACTAGAAGTGGTGTCAAAGGTTTCTTGTCAAAATTCTTGTTTGAGAAGGCCCAAAGCTGCTGAAATTCATTGGACTTACAAGCTTTTGAGGAGATTGTAGCTCTTCTCATCTATGGGATGGTCTTGTTCCCTAACTCTGGCCAACTCATAGATGTCAGTGCTGTCAAAATCTTCATGGCCCGCAACCTGGTGCCTATATTGCTTGGGGATATCCTCCACTCTTTTCACACTCTAACAATGAGGAAAAGAGGTGTTCTCATGTGTTGTACTCCTCTACTGGCAAGATGGTTTATTTCTCATCTTCCCCAATCAGTTTTGAAGAATGAGCAGGGTTTGAGGTGGTCACAATGATTGATGACTCTTATACATTCAGATGTTCATTGGTGTTCTCGATCCCGAGAAAATGTTATCATCATTGATTGTTGTGGGGAATTCCCTAATGTCCCTCTACTTGGTATTAGAGGAGGCATTACCTACAACCCCTGCTTGGCTTCTAGACAGTTTGGGTATGCCCGAAGGGATGGCCTACATGACATGCTGATTCCAGACTTGGTTTTTGACTTCGACAACGACGATCAAGGACTTCGACAAAGGTTTATCCGAGCTTGGAGGATGCCCAACAAAGTGGACAGTAAGACCTTGGGACACAAGAATTCCATCCCCTTGAGCCTTACCTCAAGTGGGTACGAACCTTCGCCCAGAGTCTTATGATGCCTTACCCCTACATTCTCCCTGTGATCAAAGAGCCTGTTATGGAAGGAGAGGTTCCATACACCCTCCTACATCCTGACATGCCAACATCACTAGAAGATTTACAAAGGATTTGGATACAGATCAAGGGAGAACGCGACACTTTCGAAGCCCAATTCTACGCAAGTGAGAAGAAGGTTTTGGAACTTACTCGTCAACTTCACGAAGAGCAGACTCTCAACACCTACATTGCACCAAAGAGGATGCGCAACGTCTTTTTACATTATAATTTTGTATTATTTTACCCATGGGGCATTGATGTGCTAACAAATTCTATCTTATTAATATGACGCCCGTTCCTTTTTGTTTAAAACAAATTTGAATTTCTGAATCCTAGAATGCATTACATAATTACATATCATTCATCATATGCATAAGTAGGTCTTCACACCAGGTTTCCTTATCTCTCTAATATTTTTTCAGCAAGATGGATATATAGCAGACGGTCAAAGACTTACAAGCACAGAATTCACAGTTTCAACAGCTACTTCTGACCTTGGCAAAGGGGCAGGAGAAGCTCAAAATCTTGCTAGAAAAGGAAAAAGAGAAAAAGAAAAAGAAGAGGGCTAGTGTGGCTACCATGGGTAGAAGATTTGAAGGTCAAGCTCGAAGGGTCCTGGATTTCCCCTCAACATATGATGAAGGGGTAGGAAAAGGAAAGGGAGTTGCAGTGCCCTCCTGCAGATGACAAGTACAAGAACCTGGAAGAGCGTTTGGCTGCCATGGAGGTGCAGAGAGTGCATGGGCTGGACTTTGAAGAGTTAGGGCTGGTTGTTGGGATTCTGATCCCTCCTAAATTTAAGGTGCCTCTTTTTGCTAAATATGATGGTTTGTCTTGTCCCAAGATGCACCTACGGTCGTACGTCATAAAAATTCAACCGCATTATTCTGACAAGGATCTGTGGGTCCATTTCTTCCAGGACAGTCTTTCGGAGACACAGTTAGATTGGTTCTACCAACTAGAGAGGTCTGATGTGCATAATTGGGAGGATTTGGCGGCTGACTTCTACAGATAATATCAATATAATGCGGACTTAGCACCAACCCGTACTCAATTACAGAGTATGGGCATGGTCTCAAATGAAGGTTTCAAAGAGTATGCCCAGAAATGGAGAGACCTGGCGGGACGAGTACAACCACCTCTATCTGAGAGGGACCTAGTAGATATGTTCTTGGGTACACTGTCAGGCCCCTTTTTCAATCACCTGATTGGAAGTTCGTTTGTGGGGTTCACCGAGTTGATTCTAACTGGTGAGAGAGTTGAAGCCGGCATAAAGAGCGGGAAAATTCAAAAGGATGCATCTACTTCTGCTGCCATCAAAAAGACTTTTCCAGCAAAGAAGGAAGTCTCAGCTGTCTACTCCCAAAGAGGTCAAGGAAGAGTTAAGCGCCGGCCAGTGGTGGGGGCCGTAGTGATTCATAAGTCTACAGCTGATCAGCCTAGAAACAATCAACCCAGAACCAACCAAGAAAGGGTGGAAAGGCCTGCACGGTAATTCACCCGGATAAACATGACTCCCACTCAGGTTTTACCCCATCTCTTGAAGTTAAACCTTGCCAGCTTGAAAGAGGCACCAAAGAATCCGAATACATCTTCTCCGTACTACCATGCGAATGCCAAGTGTGCTTATCATTCAGACAGCCTGGGGCACGACAACAACAATTGTTGGGCCCTCAAGAATAAGATTCAGGATTTGATAGATGCTAAAGAAGTTGAATTAGACGCCCCTGAAAAGCCTAATGTGATCTCTGCTCCAATGCCAACGCATGGCCATAATGACCATGTTGTTGAAGAGGACCTTTTTGTTGCTACTGTTGATGATTTGATGACTCCGCTATCCATAATCAAGTTGAATTTGCTGAAGGCTGGGATTTTCCCAGGTTGTGAAGAAGATTGCTACCTTTGTTCATCCTTACCAACCGATTGTCCATTGTTGAAGTTAGGCATCCAACGCCTAATGGATAACCAAGAAATATTTTTTGAAAAGACTCCTATTACACCGACTCCTGTCAATGATGTTTTAATAATTACCATATCCGCCAATCTTTCCAAGGTCTCCAAAAGACGTGTTAAGATTACATCCGATCCGAAGATTGAACTTTTGAAGATAACCATGTCAGGGCCTGTCCCGTACAAGTCCAACAAATCAATACCGTGGAACTATGGGGGAGAGATCTTTTACCACGGTATTAAACAAATTGAATCAACTGAAGAGAGTTCTGATGAAGAGACTTCCGACATTGGAAACATTACTGGAACGAGTAAAATCACCCGCAGTGGAAGAATTTTCTCTCCAAAGATTGTCCCTCCAAAGGTAATCTTAGGACCCTCAGCTGCTCCTAAGGTTACCCCTGTACCGGTAAACATATCTGCGAGAACTCCAGTTATTGAAGAAGTTGTGACTCCTGTGGTTATCCCCGCTGCTGTTGCTGATGATAGAGGGAAAGTGATCCAAGAAGAGCCCGTCAGGACAAGGGCTCAGCCGTTGATCATCCCCGAGACCTCTCAAAAAGAAATGGAAGAGATTTTGAAAATAATCAAGAAAAGTGATTATAATGTTGTGGAGCAACTGGGGCAAACCCCCTCAAATATCTCTATGTTGGCCTTGCTGCTTTGTTTAGAAGCTCATGCTAAAGCTCTGATCAGATTCTTGAAGATGGCCCACGTGCCACAGGAAACCTCCACGGATCAATTCCAGGAATGTGTAGCTAGCCTAACAGCTGACAATGGTCTAGGATTCTCCGATGCTGATCTAACAATCAAAGGGAGAAAACATAATGACGCTTTGCATGTCTCGGTGGAATGCAGAGGGACTACTCTAGCACACGTACTAGTAGACACTGGTTCATCGCTGAACGTCTTGCCATAGAAAGCATTGGATAGGCTGGATTGTGAAGGTCTAACCTTGAAGCCCAACAACATCATTGTCAGAGGCTTTGATGGTTCTAAAAGGATGGTCCACAAGGAGGTGGACATCCCAATTAAAGTGGGAACTGAAACCTTCAACTCCATATTATATGTGATGGACATCCGTCCTTCATATTCTTGCTTGTTGGGAAGACCCTGGACTCATCATGCTGGAGCCGTCACTTCTACTATGTATCAAAAGCTCAAGTACCTTGTCCAGGGGAAAATTGTAACAGTTCATGGTGAAGAGGAATACATGATAAGCCATCTAAATTCTTTCCGCTATGTAGAATTGGATGACGAATTCATCAAAACCCCCTTTCAGCATTTTGAAGAGGTAGCTCAAGAGATTGCGGCAACCAAGACAGTGTCTTCTGTACCCATGATTACCAGACCACCGCCTCGGATGTCGTCTCTCAAAGATGCAAAAGCTGTGATTGAAGAAGGAGGAAGCACAATCTGGGGGAAGCTTCCCGATTTTCCTTTCAAGGAAGATAAATTCGGCTTGGGTTTCACTGCTTCTGCTCAAAAGGTTGTGCGTCGCTCCCGGGCTGGAGGGCCACCAGTGAAGATCACCTATCATGGAGTCAATGCTTTGGAGGATGGTGAAGAGGAGCGCAACTTAGAAGACTGGATTTTCCCTACTGTGGACGGAGGACTATGCAACTGGGAGGCAAAGGACTTTGTTCCTATTACTTTTATAAATCAGTAATTTATCTTTCAAACATTTCCGTTGGTTTGTAATAATTCTTAAACAATTTGTACACTTTTAACCTTGTGCCTTACCCGAGGTGCATAGGTCCATTTGTAAGGGTTTGATTTTTCATCTTCATATGCCATTTTAATGAATCATGGACGTTTTCACATATATAAAATTTTGTGTTCATTGTCTTTCTTTTTACATTTTATTTGTTTAAAGGTGGCTATCCCTTACACACACCCACACTCACAAATGCAGGTACCCTTCCATTCCGAATTCCATGGGTAACAATTCTTCTATGACCTTGAGTGAACTGAAGATCTGGTCTACCATGCCGAATACGAAGGTGAGGAAGACTGTGAAGTGCCGGGAGAATTGGCTAGACTGCTACAACAGGAAGAAAGGGCTATTCTACCTCACGAGGAGTTATTAGAGACAATCAACTTGGGTATAGAGGAAGACAGAAAAGAAGTTAGAGTGGGTGCCAACCTAGAGCCAAATGTCAAGGAGCGCTTAATTCAGCTGTTGAATGAATATGTTGAGATCCTTGCCTGGTCTTACGAAGACATGTCGGGACTTGATACAGACATTGTGGTTCACCGTCTCCCCACGAGAGAAGACTGTCCACCAGTTAAACAGAAAGTTCGCCGCATGAGGCCCGACATGTCTGAAAAGATCAAAGCAGAAGTTATGAAGCAGTTCAATGCTGGATTTATTGCTGTTACTTCCTATCCACAATGGGTTGTTAACATTGTGCCCGTGCCTAAGAAGGACGGCAAAGTCAGAATGTGCATGGATTACAGAGACTTAAACAGGGCCAGCCCTAAAGATGACTTTCCACTATCGCACATTGACATCTTGGTTGACAATACAGCTCAGCACAAGGTATTTTCTTTCATGGACGGATTCTCAGGCTATAAACAGATCAAAATGGCACCTGAAGACATGGAGAAAACTACTTTTGTTACGCAATGGGGTACGTTCTGCTACAAAGTGATGCCATTCTGACTGAAGAATGCCGGGCCAACCTATCAACGCGCCATGGTAGCTTTGTTTCATGATATGATACAGCATGAGATAGAGGTCTATGTAGATGATATGATAGCCCGTTCACAAACTGAAGAAGAACACCTCGACCATCTGCAAAAGCTGTTTGTCAGGTTGAAGGAATACAAGCTCATACTGAACCCTAACAAGTGCACCTTTGGAGTCAGGTCTGGTAAACTCTTGGGTTTCATTGTCAGCAACAAGGGCATCGAGGTTGATCCTTCAAAAGTCAAAGCTATACAAGAAATGCCCGCTCCTCGCACTGAGAAGGAGGTCAGAGGTTTCTTGGGATGCCTAAACTACATTGCAAGGTTCATTTCTCACCTAACATCTACCTGTAAACCAATCTTCAAGCTATTGAAGAAAGATCAGGTAGTTAGATGGAATGATGACTGTCAAGTTGCTTTCGATAAAATCAAGGAGTATTTGCTAGAACCTCCTATCTTGATGCCACCCGTCAAAGGAAGGCCGCTAATCATGTATCTGATTGTCCTAGAGAATTCAATGGGGTGTGTACTAGGCCAACATGACGAGTCTGGCCGAAAAGAGCATGCCATTTATTACCTTAGCAAAAAGTTTACCGACTGTGAGACCCGATACTCACTGCTCGAGAAAACTTGCTGCGCTTTGGTATGGGTTGCTCGCTGGCTAAGGCAGTATATGTTGACTCATATCACTTTGCTGATCTCTAAGATGGATCTGATCAAGTACATCTTTGAGAAGCCTGCTTTATCTGGAAGAATCGCTAGATGGAAGATGATCCTAACGGAATACGATATACAGTACATGACCTAAAAAGCTATAAAGGGGAGTGTGCTAGCTGACCATCTGGCCCATCAAGCTGTCGAAGATTACCAATCCATGAGGTTCGACTTCCCCGACGAGGACATTATGACCTTAGACAATATTGGAGATTTCAGACCATATGACAGACCTGAACAAGGATTCCGATGGACCCTGTAATTTGATGGTGCCTCCAACGCACTTGGCAATGGTATCGGTGCAGTACTCATCTCTCCAGAAGGTTGCCATACACCTTTCACCGCCAGACTTTGCTTTAATTGCACCAACAACATGGCAGAGTATGAAGCTTGTATCTTTAGTCTCAAGGCCGCTGTTGACTTGGGAATCAAATCTTTGATTGTATTTGGGGACTCCGCTTTGGTCATCAGGCAGATCAAAGGAGAGTGGGATACTAAACATCCAAACCTCATCCCTTACAAATAACATGTCTTGACATTGTTACCACATTTCGAGCAGATTACCTTCGAGCACTTCCCGCGAGAAGAAAATCAGCTAGCAGATGCTCTAGCTATGATGTCATCCATGTTTAAACTTAACTGGGATAATGAGGCTCCCCAAATCACCATTGAACGGATGGACGAACCTGCACATTGTCACGAGTTTAATACCGAAGAAGTAGTGGACCGACCTTGGTTTCATGAAGTCAAAAGGTATCTCGAGGCGCAAGAATACCCTGAAGGAGTTTCAGTCAATGACAAAAAGTTCTTAAGGAGATTCTCAGCTAAGTTCTTCTTGAGCAATGGTATCCTGTACAAGCGCAATCATGATTGCATTCTGCTCCATTGTGTGGACAAAATTGAAGCTGAGCAAATCATGGCTGAACTGCACAATGGTACCTTTGGCACTCACTCTAGCGGACATATGATGGCTAAGAAGATTCTATGGGCAGGCTATTACTGGTCTACCACGGAAGCTGACTGCTATCAACATTCTCGAACATGCCATAAATGTCAAATCTATGCGGACAAGGTACATATACCTCCAGTTCCTCTCAATGTCTTAACAGCTCCTTGGCCATTTGTTATGTGGGGAATCAACATGATTGGAGAGATCAAGCCTACATCACCCAATGGACACCGTTTCATCTTGGTGGCCATTGACTAATTTACCAAATGGGTCGAAGTAGCTTCCTTTGCATCCGTCACAAAGAATGTGGTTTCCCGCTTCATCAAGCAGAACCTCATTTGTCGGTACGGCATCCCCGAAAGGATCATCACTGACAATGGTACAAACCTTAACAACACTATGATCACCGCCTTGTGCGAGCAGTTCCAGATTCAACATCACAATTCATCTCCCTATCGTCCAAAGATGAACGGTGTTGTCGAAGCTGCGAACAAAAATATCAAGAAGATTATATAAAAGATGACAGTCACCTTCAAGGACTGGAATGAGATGTTACCGTTTTCTCTTCACGGGTACCGTACCATGGCACGTACATCAACTGGGGCAACACCCTATTCTTTGGTATACGGCATGGAAGTTGTTTTACCTATCGAGGTTCAGATTCCCTCCTTGAGAATCATGAAGGATGCTGGTTTGAGTGAAGACAATTGGATTCAGACTCGGCTTGATCAACTTAACTTGATTGACGAGAAGCGACTTACTGCTGATTGCCATGGTCAGGCGTATCAGAAACGAATGATCAAGGCTTTCAATAAGAAAGTCAGGCACCAGGTATATCAAGTCGGGGATCTTGTAATCAAGCGGATCATCTTGCCGCAAAGTGATCCCAGGGGCAAATGGTCTCTTACTTACGAAGGACTATTTGTGATCAAAAACATCTTTTCTGGTGGGGCAATGATCTTAACCACCATGGACGGCGATGACCTGCCGCACCCTGCGAACGCAGACATAGTCAAAAGATACTACGAATAAACGACCCGGCAAGTTGAAAACCTAAAAGGGTGACTTGGGCAAAAAAGGGCATCCCGGTGAATCGAAAACCCGAAAGGGCGGTTCAGGAAAAAGTTAGGGATAAATAAAAAAAATTCGTCCACTCGGCAAGTTGAAAACCCGAAAGGGAAACTTGGGCAAAAAAGGGTTTCCCGGTGGACTGAAAACCCGAAAGGGCGGTCCAGGAAAAAGTTATGGAATTAAAGCGTATGAGTTTGTATCGTCGGATCACTTTAAGGAAAATCTCTTCACAGACAAGCTCCGGGCTTCTGATCAACTCAATCATCTTCGGACGAAGCAACAAATGGACAAGATATCCAGAGTTACGAAGGCTATAGCAGAATGGGAACCCCATGGAATTTTTACACATAGCCATCTTTCTTTGTATAAATTTTTCTCATTTTTATGACAACATTCTCTTACTGGGATGTCTGTCTCCTTTGTACAAAATACTTATACAAAGTCAATACAAAGATACTTCAAAGTGCAGAAAACTATTTGCCTTTTCTTCTTTTTTACACTTGTGTTTTATTTGAAAACTTCTAATGATTTATTAATGAGCATATCCATTTGAATATAATCACTGTTTACAAATAAATGAAATGTGAAAGAATAATTACTGACAGGTTGAAAGGATAGGAAAATGTCTTTAGGCTATTCCAAGAGAAATCCCCTGCAGTACATCATCTAGATCCCTAGAGTAGCTAAAACCCTGAAATACATATCCCCAGCGGAATTAAATTTCAAAATCCCCGCCAGAGTCAAAACTTCAAACTCTCAATCCCCAACGGAGTTATATTTCAAACCCTTAATCCACCATCAGAGTTAAGTTTTCAAACTCCCAATCCGCAGCGGAGAAAAATCTTTGAACTACAGACCCTCAGCGGAGATGAAACTTTCTTCCCCAGTCAAGTCAAGTTTCCAACTATCAAGACCCAACGGGAACCATTCAATTTTCCCCAATTTCTCCAGCAAGTTGTCTTAAAATCTGAGAATCAACCAGGTAACAGTTAACTTTTATCCCCAACTTCGGATAACTCACCAGTAGATTGGCATACGGCCCAAACTCCTGATCTCCCCAGAAAGATAGCTACTCTCCAGCAGTATAGCTACTCCCCCAGAGTTTTCACTTACTCTCCACCAGGAAGCCTTCTTCCCCACAAAGTTTTTACTCCCCAAATGAAGATTCTCATTCTTAACTCCCCAGCTTGAAGTCCCTAAGGATTCAAATTCCCCTAGCAGATTGAAGATTCTCATTCTTGATTCCCCAGTGAAGTTTCCAGAGTCTTCATTACTCCCCAACATGAGTTTGTCAGAATTTTTAAACCCCTGCAGATCGAAGATTCTCATTCACCATTCCTCAACAGATTGAAGATTCTCATTCTTAATTCCCCGCAGAAGCCATCAAAGTCTTCCTTATTCTTCAGTAGATCATGGTTTTCCTTTATTTGATCCCCGGTAGAGATCATCAGAGGTTCCTTATTCCCCAGCCGAGTAAGGATTCCCATTGGTGTAATCCCCAACCATACTAATCAAAGTTCTCGGGATTCCCCAAGCAAGTTTCTCAAGCAACACTTGGCATTATTTTCACAACAGAATGATTATCATATTCCAACTCCAAAGACTTGAAAGATCCCTATATCCTCAGGAAAGTCATGAAGGATTCTCACATCCCTATAAGAGGTTGTCAAGGGTTTTTAATCTCCAGCAGTGGTCAATGATTTACTTTCCCCGACAGCAGTCAAAGATTTCATTATCTCCATCTATCAAGGTTTTATCTTCCTCAGCAATACGGCGAATCAGCTTACATGCGCATACATTACATTCATATATCATAAACATTGATAAAACACATCTTATTGCATCATACATTTCATGCAACATAACTTTATGTTTCAGCTAACATTTTACCCTTTCAGGATAAGATTAAAAGCTATCTTTAACAAATGTTCAAAGATTTCAGATACAGTACGGATACACTCCAGACACGGATTCCATTTTGTTACTCATTCAGATCTGTTAATCAGATGCAGTAAAGATACACTCCAGACGCGAAAGTCATTCTATTACTCATTCAGAATTCAAAGTCAAGATACAGTACGGATACGCTCCAGACACATATGCCATTCTATCACTTATTCATACTTCAACGATCAGATACAGATTAGATACGCTCCAGACACGGAAGCCATTCTATTTCTCATTCAGATTCAGCTATCAATTTCAAGTTCAGATACACTCCAGACACGTAAGTCATTCTGTCACTTATTCAGATCCCAGTTACAGTTCAGATACACTCCAGACACGGGAGTCATTCTGCTACTCATACAGATCTCAACTTCAGATACAGTCCAGATACGCTCCATACACGGTTTCCATTCTATCACTTATTCTGACCTTTTCCCCAACCTAGAGATGCTCCAGACACGGATGTCATTCTGTCGCTTATTCAAATTTCAGATTCAGATACACTCCAGACATGGAAGTCATTCTGCTATTCATTCAAGAATAAAATATAGTTACATCTCGGGTACACTCCAAAAATGGACACCATTCCATTGCTCATACAGATTCAGTTTCCAGATACAGTTCAGATACGTTCCGGACATCGATACCATTCTGATACTCATTCTTCTGACTTACAACTTACAACTCAGCAGACATTCTTGGATGGCATCTTTAAGCCCATCTCCAACAAAATTCTATCACATCTCCAAATGGCATCTTTATGCCCATTTTCTCAACTACATTTTGATGAGTGCAAATTTACGGGCACTCTAGTGTCCAATCATCTTTTACCTTCGAGTCACGAACGATAAAATCGCCAATCTAACTCTTCAGGTTCAAGAGGATCAAACAGGGGCATCTGTTGTACCCTAAACTTTTCCCTCTAATTTTATCAATATTTCCCCTCACAAGACTCTTTGGACTCCAGATCAGATTAGGGTTTGCTTAGATCAAGACATCTCCTTGCACTGATGACCTGAGATTAGGGTTTGAGTTTGCACAGGGATTTTTGGACTTCCAATTCCTCATGTGACTTTCATACTTCATGTTGGACCTATAATATTGCTCATACCAAGTTTCAAGCCTTGAATCAAATTTTTGCCCAATCAATTGGACAATTGACCTAAAAATCAACTATATTGGGGAAAAAGTCAACTGTAGCCAATTTACAGTCAAACCTCAGAATTTTTTATCCACATCAACATTATAGACTCCTATGAACCATTTGATCAAGTTTGGACCACAACTCCTCAAGAAATTTGATCATATCATCAAAAGGGCAAAATTGTAATTTTTAGGGTTTTGACTGTAGAAGGGCAATTTTTGATTTTTAACCTAGCCAATGGAAAATTGGGTTCAAGAATGGATTCAAGGACTCAACATCATCATCTTGACCTAATCACAAGGTTCAAAAGATCTCAAATTCATTGGATTGACAGATGAATTTTCCAGTCAACTGATCAAAAATCAACTGTACACTGAAAAGTCAAACTTTGACTTTTTGGTCAAAATCAAGTGTCAAGGGACATTTTTCATCAAGATTTGTCAAAACATGAAACTTCTTCACCAAGAAACCTAATTTTGAAAATTAGGGTTTAAAATGGAAAATTTTCATAACTTTGAAATTTTCTAAGTTATGAAAATTTCTTATTTTTTTCCAACTTTTCCCAACTTTTTCACCATGATGCAATTGGATTAAAATAAAATTTCCAACATGAAAGTTGTATTCCTCCACAAAATTTACAAATTTTATGCACAAAGTTTTCCAAAAAGATGCTTGGATCTCAAGTTATGATTTTGTGAATAGAGGTCCAAAAACTTTCTAACTTAGTGAAATTTTGCCCTAGTTTAGGCAGGATTTTGACCTATCTTCATGGCAACTTTTCACATAGTTCCAAGTGGAATCTCAAATTGCATTTCAAATATGGATTTTAGAGCATGTTACAAGCTTTCCAAAATGTCCAAGAACTCTCCAAGATCATTCATGGTTAGGGAGAATCGAAAGTTTGAAAATGGCAAATCATCACTTTTATCCAAGGCATTTTTCATATTGGTTCAAGTTGCAAATCAGTTTGGATCATGCTTGTACTTGGTTTACAGGTTCTAATCCTTTATACAATCATAAATTAAATTCAAATACATTGGACAATGGCATTATTCTGAGCTTTGGAGCATTATACTTTGATTTATTTCAAAAACGGCATAAAGGTAGCAATACCATTTCCATAAAGCACACTTTTTGCAATTTTGTATTTCTTGAGCCATGGACCCAATCTCTTGCAGCAAACAAAGTCTACAAACATCAGGAAAAGCTCACCAACTCACAACAGGCCTCAAGCTAGCTTGTACAACCTTGGCCTTTGTCACTTCCCACCTTTTGCTTCAAAAACAAGAAACCTTGCAAAAGGTCCACAACTCTTCCATCTGATAAAACCAAGTCTTGTAACATTTTAAAACAACCTCAATATATTGTACCAAGCCTGAAACACGATTGCCAAGCCTCTCAAACACCCTTAAGCACAAACAATCCATTTCTACCCAAAACAGGGCAAGCTCTGCAGAACTCAAGCCAAAATGAATTCCACTCGTGCGTTTTGACCCAAACCACTTCAGACACATTGCATACATCCCATCCAAGCTACCCAAGTCCCTGTCCAGCAACTGTAACTTCATTTTCAAGCTTCACCATTTTAAATTTCTGAGTTTGCAAGTTGAGTTCTATAGGGACATTCAGACCATTTCAAAGCAAGCTAAGCATTGGGAAAGGTCAAGGGAACATCAAGCAAGCTCAAAAGTCCTTCAGGCCTCATTTAAAGTTGCTGCATTGCCATCCTCGAACTTGACTGAACAAGGTAATTTCCAACTTTCTATCTCCTTATTTAGACATCCTTAGGCTTAGGTTTGTGAAGCAAAAATGTAGCCCTTAATGTCCTTCAACTATACATATGCATAGCTTGTATTTATATTAACTGAGCTAGGAGAATTTAGATGATGAACATGCTGAATTTTTTAGGTCAGAAATTGTGGGTGATAAAATTATCTCTGGTCTTTGAGAGTTAGATCAAGTTTTTTATATCATTAGAATCGTGTGATGATGAGCTATAACTTTCATGTTGCAAGATTTTGTTTTAAAGCACATATGCAGGAGTTACAAGTTTGTACATGAAGCACGCGTTTTTCTGGTTTGAAGGACAAGGATGAAGTGATATTGGGTTGGGCCTGGCTTGCTTGACTTTTGACACCCCCTATTATGTTATTTGCACCCCCTTGGCCCATTTTCTTTATTTTGTATATTTTCTTATTTCTTTTATATTTCTGACTTTATTTTTTTTCTAAATATAAAAATCACTAAAAATATTTTCTTAATTTTTACATTTTTATTTTATTATTTTTTATTATTTTTTATGACAAAAAATAGTTTATTAGATTAAATAAAATTCATTTTCTTGAATAAATTTGTAAATAATACAAAAATATTATATATATATATATATATATATATATATATATATATATATATATATATATATATATATATATATATATATTTATTTTTATTATTTATACACTTAAATTAATATTTTCTATCATATTTTATTTTTTAACATTTTGTGTATATATTTATTTATTTTCTTATACATAAAAATGAATAAATAAATAATTAGAATATATATTTTCTTTTAAACAAAAAACTAGGGTTTCCACCCTTTCCAAAAAATAATCATTAATATTTTTCTTATTTTGAGACATAAATAATTTATTTTACATACATAAAATAAATACAAAAGCATCCTTTGCATATTTATATTTATTTGTACACTTAAATATTTGTCTATTTATTTTTTGTGCAATATTTCAATTTGGTTGTAATAATAGTTTTAGGGTTTTATTTTGAGCAACATCCCCTATTCAAACTCGTATCCCCCTCCCCATAATAATGTTGTAATAGTCTTAGATTTACTTTTACGCATTTTATCGCTTTCAAATGCCATGATAGTAAATTAGGGTTTTGTATGCAAAGACCAAAATCAAACAAATAGCATGACTAAACACAAGACAAAAATGCATGAAAAATGACAACACATTGCACACAAGCATCCCTAGAGTTTCACCCACTTGTTGCCTTAAAAACACGACCATGGTATGCATGCTAGGTATCTTGGCAAATCAAAATAAATCAAAACAAAAAGATCTTAGTCCCTCGATGACACTATCTTGGTTTCCTAAACAAAAATGATATAGTCCCTCAAAAACTTTCTAAGATACTTGGCAATATTGTTGCCATGGTCATACGATGACCCACGCCTGTCCCGTTTAACATCTAAAGATAGGGTTGTTTACCAAATACAATGGTAAAACAACAATGTCAAAGGAATAAAAATGTATAGGAAATAATTTTTGATTAGGGTAGACAACTCCTAGTTACTTGATCAAACTTGTAAACCATCCTTGCTATTTTCAAACTATCACACACATTTCAACACAATTTCCCAACAAACTTTCAAACATTGAAACATTTTTCAAAAGACAAACACCTTTGTATACATTCAAACAAGAATCATTACAAAGGTTTCCTAAACAAAGGCCTCTTTTCAAAATACTTTCAAAACCACACACAAAAGCACCATTTCAAACAATTGAAAAGCAAAAGCAAGTGATCTAAAACAAGTAACTAAGAGCCCATGGAAAACCATGGATGAAAAGGGTGCTAGCACCTTCCCTTTACATAATCTACCCCCCGAACCCAAAAACAATCTCAAAGGTCTTTCCTGTGCTTTTTTACCTTTCCTTTTGGATAAAATAAAAGTCGGTGGCGACTCTTGCTAAACCGAAACATCTGCGAACGCAAACGCAAAACCTCAAGTCAGTTCTCCCACCGCATCAAAATCCTAACCGAGTACGACATCCAATACACAACCCAAAAAGAAATAAAGGGGAGTGTATTAGCGGATCATTTAGCGCATCAGGCCGTGGATGACTACCAATCCATGAATTTCGAGTTCCCGGATGAGAACATCATGTTTGTGACCGACTGTGAAGAACCTGGACCGGATGAAGGACCTGAGGAAGGATCCCGATGGTCTATGTATTTTGATGGAGCATCAAACGCGTTGGGTAATGGCATCGGTGTTGTAATTATATCTCCTGAGGGCTGTCATACTCCATTCACCACCCGATTATGTTTTAACTGCACCAACAATATGGCAGAGTATGAAGCATGTATCCTGGGTCTCCGAGCTGCTATTGACATGAGGATTAAATTCTTGAGTGTATTCAGAGATTCTTCTTTAGTGATCAGTCAAATCAAAGGCGAGTGGGATACGAAGCACCCAAATCTTATTCCTTACAAAGAATATGTACTGACATTGCTCCCACACTTTGAGGAGATAACCATTGAACACTTCCCGAGAGAAGAGAACTAGTTAACGGACGCGTTAGCTACCATGTCTTCTATGTTCAAAGTTAGGTGGGACAATGAAGCTCCCCGGATTACCATCAAGAGGTTGGACGAACCCGCACATTGCTGTGACATTGAGACGGAAGAGGTAGCAGATAAACCCTGGTTTCACAAGGTAAAGAGGTATCTTGAGGCTCAAGAATACCCCGAGGGGGCATCTGTTAATGATAAGAAGTTTCTGAGAAGGTTCGTTGCGAAGTTCTTCATCAGTAATGGGATCCTCTATAAGCGTAACCATGATTCAACCTTGTTGTGGTGTGTAGACAAAAGCGAGGCAGAAAGGATCATGGCAGAGTTACATGAAGGTACCTTCAAAACTCATTCCAGTGGATATGCCATGGCAAATAAAATCCTACGAGCAGGATATTATTGGTCCACTATGGAAGCCGATTATTATCAGCACTCTCAGATCTGTCATAAGTGCCAAGTCTATGCTGATAAGATGCATGTACCTCCAGTTCCTCTAAATGTTTTGACCGCCCCTTGGCCTTTTGCAATGTGGGGCATCGATATGATCGGCGAGATCCAACCTACTGCGTCCAACGGGCATCATTTCATTTTGGTGGTTATTGATTATTTCAGGAAGTGGGTTGAGGAAGCTTCCTTTGCTACAATAACCAAGAACGTCGTGGCGCGTTTTATCCGACACAATCTGATCTGTCGATATGGTGTACCAGAGAGGATCATCACGGACAATGGTACAAATCTTAATGACACGATGATCACCGAGCTCTGCAAACAGTTCAAGATAAAACATCATAACTCTTCTCCCTACCGGCCGAAGATGAATGGGGTTGTTGAAGTAGCTAATAAGAACATCAAGAAGATTGTGCAGAAGATGACGGTGACCTACAAAGATTGGCACGAGATGTTACCATTCGCTCTTCATGGGTACCGTACTTCAGCACGGACGTCGATAGGGGAAACACCATATTCTCTAGTGTATGGCATGGAGGCAGTCCTACCCATCGAAGTCCAGATACCCTCTCTCCGGATTATGAAGGATGCGAGTTTGAGCAAAGACAATTGGATCTAGACCCGGCTTGATCAGCTGAATTTAATCAATGAAAAGAGACTTACTGCTATTTGTCATGGTCAGACGTATCAAAAGTGAATGATTAAGGCATTTAACAAGAAAGTCAGACGCCAAGAATATCAAGTCGGGGATTTGGTGATCAAACACATCATACTGCCGCAAGGTGATCCCAGGGGAAAATGGACCCCCACATACGAAGGGCCATTTGTGGTGAAGAACATTTTCTCGGGAGGAGCTATGATTCTAACCGCCATGGATGGTGACGACCTTCCTCATCCCGTCAATGCAGACATGGTGAAAAGATACTACGCATAATCAAAGACCCGCTAGGTTGAATGGCCTAGGAAAAAATAAGGGCTTCCCGACAAACCAAAAGGGTTCGGGCAAAAGTAAGGGATGGAAATGAAAAAACTCTACACCCGACAAGTCAAAAACCTGAAAAGGCGGCTTGGGCAAAAAGGGTATCCCAGTGGACTGAAAAACTGAAAGGGTGGTCCAAGCAAAAATTAGGGATCAAAGCGTAACACTATGTCTCATTGGGTCATCTTGCAACCAGACTTCGGTATCGACTATCAAGCTCGTACAACGCCAATCAATCTGATCTACCTTCGACCAAGTAGCAAAGTGATGAGACGCTCGAAGATATAAGGGCAATAGCAGAGTTGGGACCCAGTGGGATTGCTTCATATAGCTGTTTTTCTTTCTTTTTTACAAATTGTGTAATTTCTATCCTTCGGCGACATTCTCTTACTAGGATGTCAGCCTCTTGTACAAAACTCCTATTACAGGCCAACTTCAATACAATTCATTTTACAAGAAATTCCAAATTTTTTTTCTTTTTCTATTTTGTTTTGCAAGAACGTCCAATGATTCATTTTTGATATATGCATTTGAAAATAATTGTTGCTCATAAATATTTACATACGAAACAAAAGACAATTACTCGTAATTCCAGGAATAGGAGCAAACAAGAAGTGTCCAAACCTTACAGTTGCTCTACCCACCAGGTACAGGGATAGAGCCAGCTTGAGAATATGACTAAAGGTACATACATTCCCCGCAGAGTAGGAAGTATCCGAAGACAGTGGTGTTAGCTCTCCTCAGCCGAAGTTCATAATCGCAAATGAATCGGAAAAATTCTCCTCAAATAGAGTTTACCTATCACCAGCAATATAAGTTCACCACCAACTGAGTTTATTTCTCCAAATCAGCAGATCGTCCAACAGAGTATCTCTCTTCCCCCACAGAGTCATTCTCCCACAGGATTATTCTCAAACAGAGTCTCTCCCGGCAGAACATTCTCGAGCAGAACAGATGCAAGTCTCCAGCTAATCATCTTTGGTCACTATCCCCAACGAGAACGAAGAACTCAACTCCTTATACTCTCCAAAAGCAGTCCGAGATTTATTCTCCCCAGCCGGAGAATATCACAAAAACATTGCATATCCATACATCATGGCATGCGCATATACATCATACAGCATAATCACATTTATTTTGAGAACATCATTACTCAATAAATTTCATACATCATGACATTACATACGACTAACTCTTTACGTTTCAGGGAAAGGTGCAATCAAGTTCTCACAAGTTTTCTCTGGTTCAGTCAAGTCGATGCTAAGACTTCTATTCTAGTTCAAGCTATGAAGCCCGCAAATCGACCGGATAATATCTTGATTTCTCCAAAATACTACGAAGCCTGAAATTGACCAGATAGTGGTATATTTCAAATGCAAGCTATGAAGCCTGAAAACCGAACAGAAAACAGCTTAACCCCCCTAGCAAGTTACTGTGAAGCTTGGAAATCGACCAGATAGCAGTATAAGACACGGTGAAGCCTGGCGCACGACCAGATAACGGTATAAGACACTGAAGACTGGAGCACGACCAGATAGAGGTAAAGGACACTGAAACCTGGGACACGACCAGATAATAGTATAAGGTACTGTGAAGCTTGGAATTCGACCAAATAGCAGTTTACTTGGCCAATCACTATGAAGCCCGGAAATCGACCAGATATTAGTATGCCTTAAATTCAGGTTGAAGCCCAGATGCAACCGGATAACCACCTAAATTCCTTCTGAAGACTGGAGCACGACCAAATAAGAATTGAGAAATTGCAAAGCCTGAAGACGACCAGGTAGCAAGATTAAACTCATCTCCCCAGTAAGTCACTGTAAAACCTGGAGCACGACGAGATAACAGTTCATTGTCACCTCTTCAACTAAGAGATGATTCCCCAGTAGAGTAACAGACAATTGAAGCTCCTAAAATTCTACTTCTCCCAAGACAGAGGCCAGTGTGTCCCAGCGAAATCCTCCTCAACAACAGGTATACGGGTTCTCACAAAGGAATCTCTTATGCGATCGACACTTCTTCGGATGGTATCTTTAAGCCCATCTTCCTTCATTAACTTCCAAATGGCATCTATAAGCCCATTCCTGATATCGCAAGTAAAGCACCACTTCATGCGAGTGCAAATTTCTGGGCACTCTAATGTTCAATCATCTTCCACCTTCAGATCACGAAAGGCAGACAAGCCAATCTACATCCTCAGGTTTAAGAAGGTTGAATAGGGGCAGAAGTTGTACCCCAAAATTTGCCCTCCCATATTTCTCAATACATGTCAACTAAGGTCTTCAAATTGCTCAAGGAATTCCAAGAGTTGACCAGACAAACACTCTCCTAAGGAAGTCTACCCCAAATTAGGGTTTCATTTTGCATCAAGATGTTTGAGTCCAAAGGATCCCAAATTTTTACCATTCTCCTAATATGTTTTCAAGATCATCCATGCCAAGTTTCAAGCCTTGCAGAGGAAGTTTGCTCAGTCAATTGCTCAAAGGCCTGAAAAATCGACTGTGCTAGGGCAAAAGTCAACTGTGGCCCACATACAGTCAAACTTCAAGATTTTTGGTCAAAATTCTCATTTTGAAGTGTTATTCATCATTTGATCAAGGGTTGATCATGATTCCTCAAGGATTTCTCACAATTCATCAAAATCCAAAAGTTGCTAAATTAGGGTTTTGTAGGAAAAGTCAACTCAACTTTGACCAAACATAACTTTCTCATACTTTATCAAAAATTACCCATCCAAAGATCATTTTGAAGAGGATGAAATTCCCCATAATTCATATTAAGCTCCCAAGTTCAAAATATGCACTCACAAGAAGATATGAATTTGGACATTATAGGTCATTTTGAAAAGTCAACAAAAACACCTTTTGGGTCAAAGCTTCATACATGAACATGGAAGACTCAATTGAGATGAGACCAAAAGGTTTGCTTATAGGACATATTAAGCTTTCTAAAAAGTCAAAGAACACCTCTCTAGGGTCAAAATTGAAAGAGTTATGCATTGTCCAAGTTGACCCTTTTTGCAAAATTGCCAAAAGTCAAATGTATCAAAAATTTCATTTTTTTGCCAAATGGGCCCAACTTTTTATGCTTGCACTAAGTTTGTAATGTGACCCACGACCCATGAGCCCTTCCACTTGTCATTCTTTTATTTTTTATATTTATTTTGATTTTATTTCATTTAAATCAAATAAAATCAATATAAAATAATGAAAATATCAAAAACTAATTAAATCTTGATATTTTATGCATGATTAGGTTCATTATACAGCTGGAGACAAGATTAAATCGTGCAAGGCTTTATATGGACACAAAAAGATTGAATTTTCTTGTTTTGGAAAGATTTGGTGCAAGCATTGAATCATGAATCAATATTCATAATTGGAAGAGATTTGATACAAAATTTCAACCCTAATACACTCTAGTATACATAAGGTACAAAGGCAGATAAAAAAGAAGAGGCTAGAGGCGTGCAAAGGCAGAGAACCAATTTCATAAATTCAAGAGAAAGTTGCAAACCAATTTCCAAGTTTCAGGCCAGCTCAAGCCATTCTAATCATCCCAATCGTTTGCTGGACATCCTAGGATCGTGTTCCGATCCTTAGCAAGCCTCCCCATGCTCAGAATCACTCTGTAAGGGTCACACAGTTTGCATGTTTTCTTGAATTCGAATACATTGATTCTGGAATATTTAGCATGATTAATTGACATATTTATAATCCTTGAGATGTTTGCAAGTTAATGGTTGTATTCAATTGCATTTTTGTTAATTGTGCATCAAACTGCCATGGCTAGGGTTCGTGTTTCATTTTTAGGGATTTCTTGTACATGGAAAATTGGACAATGATAATGGTGCCATGATGCTCGTGGGCTTGAAACGAGTTGATTGGTATCATTGGTTTTCATTTATCATGTGTGTATAATGTTTTGGAAATACACATGGGCTATACCTACGCTTGATGTCCGTAGGTAAAAGTCTTTTGTCTAAAATGACAAAATCAATGAAAAAGACAATGGCGTGGCAGTGTATGAATGGTCAGTTTGAATTTCGCGCGTTTTGAGAAGCGTGGCACATTTTTTGTATCATATTCTATTTATTTCATTATTGTTACAACTAACATGTTTGAGCAGTTGGTAAGGTTGCTAGACTTTGATGCACACGTCCTGGGTTCGATCCCAGGCGTATGCATTTTATTATTTTCTCAATAGTTTCAGGTCAATCCGGTGCTTCCCATCCTCAAGCGTGTTCCGTGTACTCTCAACATCAGCCATATCATGCACTCCTGGCCAGATCTCATATGCCCATAATGAAGGTCCACCATGTGCCTAAGTCAACCACGCACACAGGATTGGAGAAGTCAACAATGCCAGGAGCTTGTTGGGCCAAGAAATTGCAAACAACACCCCCATTTTTTGCTAAGCAACTAGGCCCACTCTTTTTCTTTTCTATTTATTTCTTTTATTTAATTTAATTTGCTTAATTGTTTTTTTTAACAAAATTAATTTCCTTTTTCACAAAAATCATAAAATCAAGAGTTTGTAAAAAATTAGAATTTGGTTTTATTTTATCAAATTTGATTTAATATTAGTTTAATTTAATTTAGGGAAATCCTAACTTTTTTTATATAATTAAAATCAATTAGAATAACTTGGGTTATATTCTTGATTTAATTTTTATTTCTTTCTCAAATAAAATAAAAAATACAAAAATAGGTTAATTTAATTATTTTTCTTAAATTTAAATTAATTAGTAATTAGGTTTTTTTTATTATTCAATTAAGCGTTATTTTCTCAAATAATCAAAAACAAAAAAAATTATTTTTCTTTTAAATTACCATTAGGCTTAGTTGGGGTTAAAACCCTAGTTATTTTGCATTCGATTCATCGCGCGCGTTTATTATTTTTTTGCAATATTGATGTAACTGTCCACGGTATGTAATAGTTTAAATTAGGATTTTCATTATTTATTGTCTTTTACGGGTTATTTGGCTATGTAATTAATCCCTACCCCGGAGCCTTGTAATAGCGTAGTTTTACTTTCCCGCATTTTAATTCTCGCAAATATTAACTGTTTAGATGTATGTTAATAGGATTGTATGACAAGATTGCATGATAATTTTAAACGGGTAGAAAAACCTAATGTGAAAAGATAATAACTGAAATCAAATCACTCACACATGCGCACTCTTAGGGTATACTCTCACTTCGGTTGCCTTCAATAAACGATCATTAAGTATAGGGTGTCTTAAAGATCAAACGTCCCGTTCAGAAATGTTGCCTCGGAAATGTCACCTCGGAAATGTTGCCTCGAATATGATCTTAAGACTCTAGGGTTATTACTAATACGTCCTAACATTGCTTTAGTGACCGTACGTCCCTTACGAACTGACCCTTACAACTCCAACGACGGTGCTACCTATTTCTCAATAGTAGGATAGCACTGTCCGAAGGAAAGGAGAATAGAAACGATCCTTTTTTAAAGTAGGTAGATGCTAGTAGGTACTTGCTCAAAACAAACAAACCTTTTCACACCAAACACTTTCCAAAACAACTTCGTAACACTCTTGAGGATAGAAACAAGGGTTAAAACGAAGTAAAACAAAACTTTTCAAAGCAAGCATACACACAAGCAATTTTTAAAGATGAGCAAGTACCAAAGAGCCCATGGAAAACCAAGGATGGAAAGGGTGCTAACACCTTCCCTTTCTATAATCTACCCCCCATACTCAAAATCTCGAAAAAGGATTTTTTTTCTGTGCTTTTTTCCTTCCCGGTTGGATGAAATAAAAGTCAGTGGCGACTCTTGCTTACCGCGACATTTTGCAAACAAAAAACGCAAAACGCAAACTAGCATTTTCAAAACAGTCGGTTCTGCCACCGTATCACATAACTAGCCGTTGTAACCCAAAATTTACCCTCCCATATTTCTCAATACATGTCAAGTAAGGTCTTCAAATTGCTCAAGGAAGTCCAAGAGTTGACCAGACAAACTCTCTCCTAAGGCAGTCTACCCCAAATTAGGGTTTCATTTTGCATCAAGATGTTTGAGTCCAAAGGATCCCAAATGCTCACCATTATCCTAATATGTTCTCAAGATCATCCATGCCAAGTTTAAAGCCTTGCAGAGGAAGTTTGCTCAGTCAATTGCTCAAAGGCCTAAAAAATCGACTATGCTAGGGCAAAAGTCAACTGTGGCCCAGATACAGTCAAACTTCAAGATTTTTGGTCAACATTCTCATTTTGAAGTGTTATTCATCATTTGATCAAGGGTTGATCATGATTCCTCAAGGATTGCTCAAAATTCATCAAAATCCAAAAGTTGCTAAATTAGGGTTTTGCAGGAAAAGTCAACTCAACTTTAACCAAACATAACTTTCTCATACTTTATAAAAAATGACCCATCCAAAGATCATTTTGAAGAGGATGCAAATCCCAACAATTCATCTTGATCTACCAAGTTAAAAATATGCACTCACAAAAAGATATGAATTTGGATATTATAGGTCATTTTGAAAAGTCAACAAAAACACCTTTTGGGTCAAAGCTTCATACATGAACATGGAAGACTCAATTGAGATGATACCAAAAGGGTTGCTCAGAGGACATCTTAAGCTTTCTAAAAAGTCCAAGAACACCTCTCTAGGGTCAAAATTGAAAGAGTTATTCATTGGCCAAGTTGACCGTTTTTGTAAAATTGCCAATAGTCAAATGTGTCCAAAATTGCATTTTTTGCCAAATGGGCCCAACTTCTTATGCTTGCACTTAGTTTGTAATGTGACCCATTACCCATGAGCCCTTCCACTTGTCATTCTTTTATTTTTTTTATTTATTTTGATTTTATTTCATTTAAATCAAATAAAATTAATATAAAATAATGAAAATATCAAAAACTAATTAAATCTTGAGATTTTGTGCATGATTAGGTTCATTATACTGCTGGAGACAAGATCAAATTGTGCAAGGCTTTATATGGACACAAAAAGATTGAATTTGCTTGTTTTTGAATGATTTGGTGCAAGGATTGAATCATGAATCAATATTCATGATTGTAAGAGATTTGATACAAAATTGCAACCCTAATACACTCTAGTATACATAAGGAACAAAGGAAGATCAAAAAGAAGAGGCTAGAGGCGTGCAAAGGCAGAGAACCAATTTCAAAAGTTCAAGAGTTAGTTGCAAACCAATTTCCAAGTTTCAGGGCAGCTCAAGCCATTCTAATCATCCCAATCGTTTGCTGGACATTCCAGGATCATGTTCCAATCGTTAGCAAGCCTCCCCACGCTCAGAATCACTCTGTAATGGTCACACGGTTTGCATGTTTTCTTGAATTCGAATACATTGATTCTGGCATATTTAACATGATTAATTGACATTTTTATAATCCTTGAGATGTTTGCAAGATAATGGTTGTATTCAATTTCATTTTTGTTAACTGTGCATCAAACTGCAAAGGCTAGGGTTCATGTTTCGTTTTTAGGGATTTCTTGTACAGGGAAAATTGGACAATGATAATGGTGCCATGATGCTCGTGGGCTTGAAACGAGTTGATTGGTACCGTTGGTTTTCATTTATCATGCGTGTACAAGGTTTTGGAAATACACAGGGGCTATACCTACGCTTGATGTCCGTAGGTAAAAGTATTTTGTCTAAAACGACAAAATCAATGAAGAAGACAATGGCGTGGCAATGTGTGAATGGTCAGTTTGAGTTTCGCGCGTTTTGAGAAGCGTGGCACGTTGTTTGTATCATATTCTATTTATTTCATTATTGTTACAACTAACATGTTAGCGCAGTTGGTAAGGTTGCTAGGCTTTGATGCACACGTCCTGGGTTTGATCTCAGGCGTGTGCATTTTATTATTTTCTCAATAGTTTCAGGTCAATCCGGTGCTTCCCATCCTCAAGCGTGTTCTGTGTACTCTCAACATCAGCCATATGATGCACTCCCGACCAGATCTCATATGTCCACAATGAAGGTCCACAATGTGCCTAAGTCAAGCACGCACATAGGATTGGAGAAGTCAACAGGGCCAGGAGCTTGTTGGGGAAAGAAATTGCAAACAACACCCCCCTTTTTTGCTAAGCAACCAGGCCCACTCTTTTTCTTTTCTATTTATTTCTTTTATTTAATTTAATTTGCTTAATTGTTTTTTTAACAAAATTAATTTCTTTTTTCACAAAAATCATAAAATCAAGAGTTTGTAAAAAATTAGAATTAGGTTTTATTTTATCAAATTTGATTTAATATTAGTTTAATTTAATTTAGGGTAATCCTAACTTTTTTTATATAATTAAAATCAATTAGAAAAACTAGGGTTAGATTCTTGATTTAATTTTTATTTCTTTCTCAAATAAAATAAAAAAATACAAAAATAGGTTAATTTAATTATTTTTCTTAATTTAAATTAATTAGTAATTATGTTTTTTTATTATTCAATTAAGCGTTATTTTCTCAAATAATCAAAAACGACAAAAAATGATTTTTCTTTTAAATTACAATTAGGCTTAGTTAGGGTCAAAACCCTAGTTATTTTGCATTCGATTCATCGCGCGCGTTTATTATTTTTTTGCAATATTGATGTAACTGTCCACGGTATGTAATAGTTTAAATTAGGATTTTCTTTATTTATCGTCTTTTACGGGTTTTTTGGCTATGTAATTAATCCCTACCCCGAAGCCTTGTAATAGCGTAGTTTTACTTTCCCGCATTTTAATTCTCACAAATATTAACTGTTTAGATGTATGTTAATAGGATTGTATGACAAAATTGCATGATAATTTAAAACGGCTAGAAAACCCTAATGTGCAAAGATAATAACTTAAATCAAATCACTCGCACATGCGCACTCTTAGGGTATACTCTCACTTAGGTTGCCTTCAATAAATGATCATTAAGTATAGGGTGTCTTAAAGGTTTCCCTCCTGTCTAACAAAGATCAAAAGTCCCGTTTGAAAATGTTCCCTCGGAAATGTCGCTTCGGAAATGTTGCCTCGAATATGATCTTAAGACTCTAGGGTTATTACTAATACGTCCTAACATTGCTTTAGTGATCGTACGTCCCTTACGAACTGACCCTTACAACTCCAACGACGGTGCTACCTATTTCTCAATGGTAGGATAACACTGTCTAAAGGAAACGAGAATAGAAACGCTCATTTTTTCGAGTAGGTAGATGCTAGTAGGTACTTGCTCAAAACAAACAAACCTTTTCACAACATACACTTTTCAAACAAAGTTTTCAAAACAACTTCGTAACACTCTTGAGGACAGAAACAAGGGTTAAAACGAAGTAAAACAAAAATTTTCAAAGAAAGCACACACACAAGCAATTTTAAAAGATGAGCAAGTACCAAAGAGCCCATGGAAAACCAAGGATGGAAAGGGTGCTAACACCTTCCCTTTCTATAATCTACCCCCCATACTCAAAATCTCGAAAAAGGATTTTTTTTCTGTGCTTTTTTCCTTCCCGGTTGGATGAAATAAAAGTCGGTGGCGACTCTTGCTTACCGCGACATTTTGCAAACAAAAAACGCAAAACGCAAACCAGCATTTTCAAAATAGTCGGTTCTGCCACCGTATCACAGAACTAGCCGTTGTACCCCAAAATTTACCCTCCCATATTTCTCAATACATGTCAAGTAAGGTCTTCAAATTGCTCAAGGAAGTCCAAGAGTTGACCAGACAAACTCTCTCCTAAGGCAGTCTACCCCAAATTAGGGTTTCATTTTGCATCAAGATGTTTGAGTCCAAAGGATCCCAAATGCTCACCATTATCCTAATATGTTCTCAAGATCATCCATGCCAAGTTTAAAGCCTTGCAGAGGAAGTTTGCTCAGTCAATTGCTCAAAGGCCTAAAAAATCGACTATGCTAGGGCAAAAGTCAACTGTGGCCCAGATACAGTCAAACTTCAATATTTTTGGTCAACATTCTCATTTTGAAGTGTTATTCATCATTTGATCAAGGGTTGATCATGATTCCTCAAGGATTGCTCAAAATTCATCAAAATCCAAAAGTTGCTAAATTAGGGTTTTGCAGGAAAAGTCAACTCAACTTTAACCAAACATAACTTTCTCATACTTTATAAAAAATGACCCATCCAAAGATCATTTTGAAGAGGATGCAAATCCCAACAATTCATCTTGATCTACCAAGTTAAAAATATGCACTCACAAAAAGATATGAATTTGGATATTATAGGTCATTTTGAAAAGTCAACAAAAACACCTTTTGGGTCAAAGCTTCATACATGAACATGGAAGACTCAATTGAGATGATACCAAAAGGGTTGCTCAGAGGACATCTTAAGCTTTCTAAAAAGTCCAAGAACACCTCTCTAGGGTCAAAATTGAAAGAGTTATTCATTGGCCAAGTTGACCGTTTTTGTAAAATTGCCAAAAGTCAAATGTGTCCAAAATTGCATTTTTTGCCAAATGGGCCCAACTTCTTATGCTTGCACTTAGTTTGTAATGTGACCCATTACCCATGAGCCCTTCCACTTGTCATTCTTTTATTTTTTTTATTTATTTTGATTTTATTTCATTTAAATCAAATAAAATTAATATAAAATAATGAAAATATCAAAAACTAATTAAATCTTGAGATTTTGTGCATGATTAGGTTCATTATACTGCTGGAGACAAGATCAAATTGTGCAAGGCTTTATATGGACACAAAAAGATTGAATTTGCTTGTTTTTGAATGATTTGGTGCAAGGATTGAATCATGAATCAATATTCATGATTGTAAGAGATTTGATACAAAATTGCAACCCTAATACACTCTAGTATACATAAGGAACAAAGGAAGATCAAAAAGAAGAGGCTAGAGGCGTGCAAAGGCAGAGAACCAATTTCAAAAGTTCAAGAGTTAGTTGCAAACCAATTTCCAAGTTTCAGGGCAGCTCAAGCCATTCTAATCATCCCAATCGTTTGCTGGACATTCCAGGATCATGTTCCAATCGTTAGCAAGCCTCCCCACGCTCAGAATCACTCTGTAACGGTCACACGGTTTGCATGTTTTCTTGAATTCGAATACATTGATTCTGGCATATTTAACATGATTAATTGACATTTTTATAATCCTTGAGATGTTTGCAAGATAATGGTTGTATTCAATTTCATTTTTGTTAACTGTGCATCAAACTGCAAAGGCTAGGGTTCATGTTTCGTTTTTAGGGATTTCTTGTACAGGGAAAATTGGACAATGATAATGGTGCCATGATGCTCGTGGGCTTGAAACGAGTTGATTGGTACCGTTGGTTTTCATTTATCATGCGTGTACAAGGTTTTGGAAATACACAGGGGCTATACCTACGCTTGATGTCCGTAGGTAAAAGTATTTTGTCTAAAACGACAAAATCAATGAAGAAGACAATGGCGTGGCAATGTGTGAATGGTCAGTTTGAGTTTCGCGCGTTTTGAGAAGCGTGGCACGTTGTTTGTATCATATTCTATTTATTTCATTATTGTTACAACTAACATGTTAGCGCAGTTGGTAAGGTTGCTAGGCTTTGATGCACACGTCCTGGGTTTGATCCCAGGCGTGTGCATTTTATTATTTTCTCAATAGTTTCAGGTCAATCCGGTGCTTCCCATCCTCAAGCGTGTTCTGTGTACTCTCAACATCAGCCATATGATGCACTCCCGACCAGATCTCATATGTCCACAATGAAGGTCCACAATGTGCCTAAGTCAAGCACGCACATAGGATTGGAGAAGTCAACAGGGCCAGGAGCTTGTTGGGGAAAGAAATTGCAAACAACACCCCCCTTTTTTACTAAGCAACCAGGCCCACTCTTTTTCTTTTCTATTTATTTCTTTTATTTAATTTAATTTGCTTAATTGTTTTTTTTAACAAAATTAATTTCTTTTTTCACAAAAATCATAAAATCAAGAGTTTGTAAAAAATTAGAATTAGGTTTTATTTTATCAAATTTGATTTAATATTAGTTTAATTTAATTTAGGGTAATCCTAACTTTTTATATATAATTAAAATCAATTAGAAAAACTAGGGTTAGATTCTTGATTTAATTTTTATTTCTTTCTCAAATAAAATAAAAAAATAAAAAAATAGGTTAATTTAATTATTTTTCTTAATTTAAATTAATTAGTAATTATGTTTTTTTATTATTCAATTAAGCGTTATTTTCTCAAATAATCAAAAACGACAAAAAATGATTTTTCTTTTAAATTACAATTAGGCTTAGTTAGGGTCAAAACCCTAGTTATTTTGCATTCGATTCATCGCGCGCGTTTATTATTTTTTTGCAATATTGATGTAACTGTTCACGGTATGTAATAGTTTAAATTAGGATTTTCTTTATTTATCGTCTTTTACGGGTTTTTTGGCTATGTAATTAATCCCTACCCCGAAGCCTTGTAATAGCGTAGTTTTACTTTCCCGCATTTTAATTCTCACAAATATTAACTGTTTAGATGTATGTTAATAGGATTGTATGACAAAATTGCATGATAATTTAAAACGGCTAGAAAACCCTAATGTGCAAAGATAATAACTTAAATCAAATCACTCGCACATGCGCACTCTTAGGGTATACTCTCACTTAGGTTTCCTTCAATAAATGATCATTAAGTATAGGGTGTCTTAGAGGTTTCCCTCCTGTCTAAAAAAGATCAAAAGTCCCGTTTGAAAATGTTCCCTCGGAAATGTCGCTTCGGAAATGTTGCCTCGAATATGATCTTAAGACTCTAGGGTTATTACTAATACGTCCTAACATTGCTTTAGTGATCGTACGTCCCTTACGAACTGACCCTTACAACTCCAACGACGGTGCTACCTATTTCTCAATGGTAGGATAACACTTTCTAAAGGAAACGAGAATAGAAACGCTCATTTTTTTGAGTAGGTAGATGCTAGTAGGTAGTTGCTCAAAACAAACAAACCTTTTCACAACATACACTTTTCAAACAAAGTTTTCAAAACAACTTCGTAACACTCTTGAGGACAGAAACAAGGGTTAAAACGAAGTAAAACAAAAATTTTCAAAGAAAGCACACACACAAGCAATTTTAAAAGATGAGCAAGTACCAAAGAGCCCATGGAAAACCAAGGATGGAAAGGGTGCTAACACCTTCCCTTTCTATAATCTACCCCCCATACTCAAAATCTCGAAAAAGGATTTTTTTCTGTGCTTTTTTCCTTCCCGGTTGGATGAAATAAAAGTCGGTGGCGACTCTTGCTTACCGCGACATTTTGCAAACAAAAAACGCAAAACGCAAACCAGCATTTTCAAAACAGTCGGTTCTGCCACCGTAGCACAGAACTAGCCGTTGTACCCCAAAATTTACCCTCCCATATTTCTCAATACATGTCAAGTAAGGTCTTCAAATTGCTCAAGGAAGTCCAAGAGTTGACCAGACAAACTCTCTCCTAAGGCAGTCTACCCCAAATTAGGGTTTCATTTTGCATCAAGATGTTTGAGTCCAAAGGATCCCAAATGCTCACCATTATCCTAATATGTTCTCAAGATCATCCATGCCAAGTTTAAAGCCTTGCAGAGGAAGTTTGCTCAGTTAATTGCTCAAAGGCCTGAAAAATCGACTATGCTAGGGCAAAAGTCAACTGTGGCCCAGATACAGTCAAACTTCAAGATTTTTGGTCAACATTCTCATTTTGAAGTGTTATTCATCATTTGATCAAGGGTTGATCATGATTCCTCAAGGATTGCTCACAATTCATCAAAATCCAAAAGTTGCTAAAATAGGGTTTTGCAAGAAAAGTCAACTCAACTTTGACCAAACATAACTTTCTCATAATTTATAAAAAATGACCCATCCAAAGCTCATTTTTAAGAGGATTCAATTCCCCACAATTCATCTGCAGCTCCCAAGTTCAAAATATGCACTCACAAGAAGATATGAATTTGGACATTATAGGTCATTTTGAAAAGTCAACAAAATTACCTTTTGGGTCAAAGCTTCATACATGAACATGGAAGACTCAATTGAGATGAGACCAAAAGGGTTGCTTAGAGGACATCTTAATATTTATAAAAAGTACAACTACACCTCTCTAGGGTCAAAAGTGAAAGAATTATGCATTGGCCAAGTTGACCCTTTTTGCAAAATTGCCAAAAGTCAAATGTCACCAAAATTGCATTTTTTGCCAAATGGGCCCAACTTTTTAAGCTTCCACTGTATTTGTAATGTGACCCACGACCCATGAGCCCTTCCACTTGTCATTCTTTTATTTATGTTATTTATTTTGATTTGATTTCATTTAAATCAAATAAAATCAATATAAAATAATGAAAATATCAAAAACTAATTAAATCTTGAGATTTTATGCATGATTAGGTTCATTATACAGTCGGAGACAAGATCAAATCGTGCAAGGCTTTATATGGACACAAAAATATTGAATTTGCTTGTTTTGGAAATATTTGGTACAAGGATTGAATCATGAATCAATATTCATAATTGGAAGAGATTTGATACAAAATTGCAAGCCTAATACACTCTAGTATATAAGGAACAAAGGAAGATAAAAAAGAAGAGGCTAGAGGCGTGCAAAGGCAGAGAACCAATTTCAAAAATTCAAGAGAAAGTTGCAAACCCATTTTCAAGTTTCAGGGCAGCTCAAGCCATTCTAATCATCCCAATCGTTTGCTGGACATCCCAGGATTGTGTTCCAATCGTTAGCAAGCCTCCCCACGCTCAGAATCACTCTGTAATGGTCACACGATTTGCATGTTTTCTTGAATTCGAATACATTGATTCTAGCATATTTAGCATGATTAATTCACACATTTATAATCCTTGAGATGTTTGCAAGCTAATGGTTGTATTCAATTGCATTTTTGTTAACTGTGCATCAAACTGCCATGGCTAGGGTTCGTGTTTCATTTTTAGGGATTTCTTGTACAGGGATAATTGGACAATGATAATGGTGCCATGATGCTCGTGGGCTTGAAACGAGTTGATTGGTACCATTGGTTTTCATTTATCATGCGTGTACAAGGTTTTGGAAATACACAGGGGCTATACCTACGCTTGATATCCGTAGGTAAAAGTCTTTTGTCTAAAACGACAAAATCAATGAAGAAGAGAATGGCGTGGCAGTGTGTGAATGGTCAGTTTGAATTTTGCGCATCTTGAGAAGTGTGTCACGTTATTTGTATCATATTCTATTTATTTCATTATTGTTACAACTAACATGTTAGCGCAGTTGGTAAGGTTGCTAGCCTTTGATGCACACGTCCTGGGTTCGATCCCAGGCGTGTGCATTTTATTATTTTCTCAAAAGTTTCAGGTCAATCCGGTGCTTCCCATCCTCAAGCGTGTTTCGAGTACTCTCAACATCTGCCATATGATGCACTCCTATCCAGATCTCATATGTCTACAATGAAGGTCCACCATGTGCCTAAGTCAAGCACGCACACAGGATTGGAGAAGTCAACAGGTCCAGGAGCTTGTTGGGCCAAGAAATTGCAAACAACACCCCCCTTTTTTGCTAAGCAACTAGGCCCACTCTTTTTCTTTTCTATTTATTTCTTTTATTTAATTTAATTTGCTTAATTGTTTTTTTTAACAAAATTAATTTCTTTTTTCACAAAAATCATAAAATCAAGAGTTTGTAAAAAATTAGAATTAGGTTTTATTTTATCAAATTTGATTAAATATTAGTTTAATTTAATTTAGGGTAATTCTAACTTTTTTTTATATAATTAAAATCAATTAGAAAAACTAGGGTTAGATTCTTGATTTAATTTTTATTTCTTTCTCAAATAAGATAAAATAAATACAAAAATAGGTTAATTTAATTATTTTTCCTAAATTTAAATTAATTAGTAATTAGGTTTTTTTTTATTATTCAATTAAGCGTTATTTTCTCAAATAATCAAAAACGACAAAAAATGATTTTTCTTTTAAATTACAATTAGGGTTAGTTGGGGTCAAAACCCTAGTTATTTTGCATTCGATTCATCGCGTGCATTTATTATTTTTTGGCAATATTGATGTAACTGTCCACGGTATGTAATAGTTTAAATTAGGATTTTCTTTATTTATCTTTTTTTACGGGTTTTTTGGCTATGTGGTTAATCCCTACCCCGAAGCCTTGTAATAGCGTAGTTTTACTTTCCCGCATTTTAATTCTCGCAGATTTCGTTGGAGTTATAAGGGTCAGTTCGATACGATGAAAATCGACCAAGTTATGATTTTCTGAACATGATGCAAATAAACTTCTGCCACAAATTTTATGTACGAAAAGACTTTATAAATCCACATTTTTTAAGACCTTCTTATCGAAATTGGCTTCCAGCCTTGAGAGATCAAAACGTAGATAACGTCAATCAGGAATTTTGGCCACTAGAACGTATTCAAAACAAGCCACGATCTTCAAGTTATGAATTTTTTAGTGCATAAAAACTGCATTTTCAGCACACTTTTTCACCATATTTCTTCGAGAAAACTCACACATTCTGAGACCTTCTTTAAAGAATTGACCCTTGAGCTGAACCTGAATTTGAGAATACGTTATCAGAGATATCTTGGCGAAAGAACACCTGAATATGACGCGTAGAAGTAACCCTACTATCCAGTTCCTTCTCACAGCCCTACTATCCAGGATTTCATATCGAAGTAACCCTACTATCCAGGTTCCTTCTCACAGCCCTATTATCCAGGCTTTCATATCGAAGTAACCTTATCATCCAAGTTCCTTCTCACAGCCCTAATATCCAGGCTTTCATACCGAAGTAACCCTACTATCCAGGTTCCTTCTCACAACCCTACTATCCAGGCTTTCATATCGAAGTAACCCTACTATCTACATTCCTTCTCACATCCCTACTATCTAGGCTTTCATATCGAAGTAACCCTACTATCCTGGATAGTAGGGCCAGTTGTGTGATACGGTGGCAGAACCGACTGTTTTGAAAATGCTGGTTTGCGTTTTGAGTTTTTTGTTCACAAAATGTCGCGGTAAGCAAGAGTCGCCATAAAATTTTATTTCATCCAACCGGAAAGGAAAAAAGGACAGAAAAAAATCCCTTTTCGAGATTTTGAGTACGGGGGGGTAGATTATAGAAAAGGAAGGTGTTAGCACCCTTTCCATCCATGGTTTTCCATGGGCTCTTAGGTACTTGCTCATTGTTGTACCCCAATTTTTGACCTAAGATCCCATCTTCATTGGCATTTTTATTCAAAGAAATTAAGGGCGCGAAATATGGCCGATTTTTAACCTCTCAAACTTCTCCACAACTTTCTCAGAGCACAATCAAAATTTCATCACCACTGGTTTACATGTGTATCGAGATGCTTTAGAATGCGAAGAAAGATCAGGCTATGTGAGATGATTTAAAGCACTTCGACCAAAAAAGCCGACTTTTTCAAGATCAAGTTCAAAGGATCATAAATTTCCAATATTTTGAGACAGTTCTTTTTGCATGTTGATTATGCTTCGAAGGCTATAGAATTTATTGAAACGTTATAGGTCATTTTCATAACCTAGAATATTCTTAACCTCCAAGCCACAATTCATGCCATAATTGTTCTCTAAAGATATTGAATTTTATGATGAGTTTGTCCATGACACATGATGTTGAGTTTAAGGATTCTTTAAATTGTTTGGCGTTTGTTTCAAGTCACTTGCATTTGAGCATAAGCGATTGTCAAATTATGATGTTTTTTTTTACCAAGGCTCTTAAGATACTATTTGTTCACTCAAGTGCTAATGACAAGTTTGCAAATATTCTTCAAGATAAGTTCACAAAAGTCCATCAATTCTACAAGGACTATTTCTAAGGAAAAGTTCTTATTCAATCTAAGAATTTGATACAAACTTTAAAGAAAATTTCAAGATCATTGATTCAAGGATATTTGTCATGTTTAGTTCAAAAGTGGAGAATGCATCATGCTAATTTTTAGTCATATCTCAAGTTTGCAATTTCAAAAAAATCTCAAGACAAATCCATTCCAAACTCAAGTGAAATATTTAAAGTTACAAGACTTGTTACAAATTTCAAATTTCATTACAAATATTATAGCCACAAAATCACATGAAAAAAAAAACATTGTAAATCCTAAAGCCTATTTTAAACTATCCTTCATCAATTTTCAAAACACCAAGTCTAAGTCTATGCTATTATTTTCAAGCCCATTTTCCTTGCTTCATGATGCATCAAATTGCTCCATAACTTGTACCAATGTTGTCCATAAATCAGCTGCTACAAACACTTCAAAACAGTCCAAACCTTGCTTCAAAAATTATCCATACTGTATGCATATCAGTCCAAAAACATTCTACTGCAATGCTGCTCCAAATCCTGTCAAACCTGTCCAAGAACAAGTCAAAATTCTGCACAAATAATGCCAAAAACCTGTCCAAAAGCAGTATAAAATTTCACAAAAATAGAGGATGCAAATCCTGCATTAGAAAGGGAAAAATCAGCATATCAATTTGTCCAAGACCCACAAATTTTCCCTCCAAAAATTCATTCTGAAGGGGGGAAAACAAAGTAAAAAACCTGTGGAAAATTTCTAATAAATCTCCAAGTTTAGAACACAAAAGGAGAACAGGACTTGCTGTAAAAAAAAAAGGAAAAAATACAAACACAAAAAGAGAACAGTATCCCATCTACCCTTTTCTTCACATTCTCAATCACCACCATCACTTCCATCTGCAACAACACAACCTGCATACTCCTTTGTCGCTCCCTCTCACGCTCCCACCCGCGACAAACACTCTCTCCTCTTCCTGTTTCTGCAACCGACCACATCGTAGGTGCTAACCGTGGCTGGAACCCTGGCATCAACTACACTCTTTGGGCCAATAACCACACTTTCTATGTCGGCGATTTCATCTCGTTTAGGTATCAGAAGAATCAGTACAATGTGTTTGAAGTGAACCAAACTGGTTATGAAAACTGCACCCTAGACAGTGCTGTTGGAAATTGGACTAGTGGGAAAGATTTCATATTACTGAACAAAACTATGAGATATTACTTCATTTGTGGTAATGGCCAATGCTTAAATGGAATGAAAGTCTCCGTTCTTGTTCATCCACTTCCCGTCTCCTCCGTTCAACTTCCCGTCAACACCACCTCCCTCTCGTCTCCGCCTAGCAACCTTCTTCAACCTTCTAAAATCCACACACAGTTCTAACCTCAACTCCCAGCATCCACATCGTAACCCTCTTCATCCAATCCAAAACACCACCTCCTAAATTCGAATCCACTAATCTCATTCATCAATTTTACCTCAGAATTCCTACATCTAATAAATTGAAAAATAGGTTTGAAGAATAGCGAAATCAAATGCCGCTGGCCATGAATCCCGCTTCACCATCATAGGGGAACGACTCAGGAGGCTCCAAGTTACGCATCGGTATCAAGAAAGTGCGAAGAAGAGGACAAAGGAGCTTACCTCACGGCGGGGCCAACACAAATTCCGGCGAAGCTTGTTCTAGGTTGAGGAGGTCGAAGGAATCACGAGAGGAGGAACGAGATCGGCAGCTTTAGAAGGGCGAGAAGGTTCGGTTTGTGGCAAGAAGGTGATTGAAGGAGATGAGAAACTAACCAATGTTGATTTACAAAGAGAGGATGAATGTGGGATTTGCTTAGAGCCTTGTACTAAAATGGTTTTGCCTAACTGCTGCCACGCCATGTGTATCAAATGCTACCGCCAGCTGCCACTTCAGTAACATTTCTTTCACCATTTTTTTTCAATTAATTAATTTCTATTTTGTTTTAATTGAATTAATTGGTGATGTTATATTTGTGTTAAGTTTGGGATGTTAAAGTTTTAATGTAAATAAACTTTCATTTTAAAAAAAATATAAACAAAATATTAGTAAATTTTAGTTTAGTTTTAGTTTAGTTTTAGTTTAGTTTTAGTTTAGAATTTCATTTGACTTCTATTTAGTTAACTTTAAAATTTTTATTTAATTTAGAGTTAGTTTAATAAATTTATAATTTTTATTTGAGTTAGAATTAGTTTAATTTTAGTTTTAGTTTAGTGATTTTAGAGTTTCATTTGATTTAATTTAGTAACTTTAGAATTTTATTTGGTTTAGGTTTAATTTGATTTAGGTTTTAATTTAATAATTTTAGAGTTTTCATTTAGATTTAATTTAATGCCTTTATAATTTCAATTTAATTTAAATGTAGTTTACTAATTTTAAAATGTTAATTTAGTTTAGATCTAATTTAGTAATTTTAGAATTTATAGTTAGTTTAGAATTATTTTAACAAGTAATCTTAATTTTTTTTCAATTTAGTTCAAATAACTTTTTTAGATGATTAGTTACATTTATCTGTTTTATTTTCTTGTGGATTTTCGAATATTTGTAATTTGATGTTTATCTTATTTCGCTTGTTTGCTCAACTCCAAGGGAAAGAATTAAATTTGTTGACTTCATGTCACCGAACCTATCTCATGCGATTGTGCGAACCCCTTCATTTATTTTTTTGCTTGTTTACTATTTTGCTAAACTTAAGATAATTTTCCCAAAAGACTCCATTTTTAAACTCACACTTTTTTAAGTCAAAACTTCGACACTAGGTCGTCGTATCTTCAAAAATCTCGTCCATATCCATCTTTTAGCCAAACGAATCATTTTAATCAAACAAACAATTTTGAACCAAAAAAACAGATATTTCAAAAGGTTCCTGCGGAGTACCGCAGATGCATTGGGTGCTAGTACCTTCCCATTGTATAACCAACCCCCGAACTCTCGATCTCTTTTCAAAAACGCATTGTATTTTTATTACTTTTAAGTATTATTTTACATTGCATATTTTAGGGTTTTATTTCGCTTTTTTCCCTTTTCCCTTGGAAATAATAAAGCGCGGTGGCGACTCTTGCTTTTGTGAGTCAAGTTAACTAATAGCTTGATCTCTGATTTTCACCGCTACACTCATCTTTTAAAATTTCTTGTGTGTGTGCTTGCTTTGAAAAGTTTTGTTTTACTTCGTTTTAACCCTTGTTTCTGTCCTCAACAGTGTTACGAAGTTGTTTTGAAAACTTTGTTTGAAAAGTGTTTGGTGTGAAAAGGTTTATTTGTTTTGAGCAAGTACCTACTAGCATCTACCTACTCGAAAAAGGATCGTTTCTAGTCTCGTTTCCTTTAGACAGTGCTATCCTACTATTGAGAAATAGGTATCACCGTCGTTGGAGTTGTAAGGGTCAGTTCGTAAGGGACGTACGATCACTAAAGCAATGTTAGGACGTATTACTAATAACCCTAGAGTCTTAAGATCATATTCGAGGCAACATTTCTGAGGCAACATTTCCGAACGAGACTTTTGATCTTTGTTAGACAGGAGGGAAACCACTAAGACACCCTATACTTAATGATCGTTTATTGAAGGCAACCGAAGTGAGAGTATACCCTAAGAGTGCGCATGTACGAGTGATTTGATTTCAGTTATTATCTTTTCACATTAGGGTTTTCTAGCTGTTTTAAATTATCATGAAATCTTGTCATACAATCCATTAACATACATCTAAACAGTTAATATTTGCGAGAATTAAAATTGGGGAAAGTAAAACTACGCTATTACAAGGCTTCAGGGTAGGGATTAATTACATAGCCAAAAAACCCGTAAAAGACGATAAATAAAGAAAATCCTAATTTAAACTATTACATATCGTGGATAGTTACATCAATATTGCAAAAAAATAATAAACGCGCGCGATGAATCGAATGCAAAATAACTAGGGTTTTGACCCCAACTAAGCCTAATTGTAATTTAAAAGAAAAATCATTTTTTGTCATTTTTGATTATTTGAGAAAATAACGCTTAATTGAATAATAAAAAAAACCTAATTACTAATTAATTTAAATTTAAGAAAAATAATTAAATTAACCTATTTTTGTATTTTTATTTTATTTGAGAAAGAAATAAAAATTAAATCAAGAATCTAACCCTATCTTTTCTAATTGATTTTAATTATATAAAAAAGTTAGGATTACCCTAAATTAAATTTAACTAATATTATATCAAATTTGATAAAATAAAACCTAATTCTAATTTTTTACAAACTCTTGATTTTATGATTTTTGTGAAAAAAGAAATTAATTTTGTTAAAAAAAACAATCAAGCAAATTAAATTAAATTAAATAAATAAATAGAAAAGAAAAAGAGTGGGCCTGGTTGCTTAGCAAAAAAGGGGGGTGTTGTTTGCAATTTCTTGGCCGAACAAGCTCCTGGCCCAGTTGACTTCTCCAATCCTGTGTGTGTGCTTGACTTAGGCACATGGTGGACTTTCATTATGGGCATATGAGATCTGAATAGGGCAAGCCCCAAGGATGATTTCCCACTTTCTCACATTGATGTTCTGGTTGACAATACCGCACAACATAAGATCTTCTCCTTCATGGATTATTTTTCCGGTTACAATCAGATCAAGATGGCTCCCAGGGACATGGAGAAGACAACCTTCATTACACAGTGGGGCACCTTCTGTTACAAGGTAATGCCTTTCGGGTTAAAGAATGATGGAGCAACTTATCAGCGCGCCATGGTCGCTTTGTTCCACGACACGATTCACCATGAGATTGAGGTTTATGTTAATGACATGATAGCTACGTCCCAGACTGAGGAAGAGCACCTTGATCATCTCCAGAAACTATTTGACAGGTTGAAGATGTACAAGTTGAGGTTAAACCCGAACAAGTTCACCTTCGGGGTAAGGTCGGGTAAGCTGCTGGGTTTCGTCGTCAGTGATAAGGGTATTCAGGTGGACCCTGCCAAGGTAAAAGCCATATAAGAGATGCCGGCTCCCCGCACAGAAAAAGAAGTTAGAGGCTTTTTGGGACGTCTGAATTACATCGCCAGGTTCATTTCACACCTGACCGCCACTTGTGATCCAATCTTCTATCTTCTGAAGAAAGATCAAGTGGTAAAGTAGAATGACGAATGTTAGATCGCTTTCGAAAGAATTAAAGAATATCTTCAAGAACCGCCAATTTTGATGCCTCCAGTTGAAGGAAGACCTTTAATTTTATACTTGACAGTGCTAGACAATTCAATGGGGTGTGTGTTGGGGCAGCATAACGAGTCAGGCCAAAAAGAGCACGCTATTTACTACCTTAGCAAAAAGTTTACCGACTGTGAGACCCGATACTCATTGCTCGAGAAAACTTGTTGCGCTTTGGCATGGGCTTCTCACCGGCTGAGACAGTATATGCTGACTCACACCACTTTGTTGATATCAAAAATGGATCCAATCAAGTATATTTTCGAGAAGCCTGCTCTCTCCGGAAGGATAGCAAGATGGCAGATGATCCTAATCGAGTACGACATCCAATACACAACCCAAAAAGCAATCAAGGGGAGTGTATTAGCGGATCATTTAGTGCATCAGGCCTTGGATGACTACCAATCCATGAATTTCGAGTTCCCGGATGAGAACATCATATTGGTGACCGATTGTGAAGAGCCTAGACCGGATGAAGGACCTGAGGAAGGATCCCGATGGTCTATGTATTTTGATGGAGCATCAAACGTGTTGGGTAATGGCATCAGTGCTGTAATTATATCTCCTGAGGGCTATCATACTCCATTCACTGCCCGATTATATTTTAACTGCTCCAACAAGTATGAAGCATGTATCCTGGGTCTCCGAGCTGCTATTGACCTGAGGATTAAATTTTTGAGTGTATTAGGAGATTCTGCTTTAGTGATCAGTCAGATCAAAGGCGAGTGGGATACGAAGCACCCAAATCTTATTCCTTAAAAAGAATATGTACTGACATTGCTCCCAAACTTTGAGGGGATAAACTTTGAACACTTCCCTAGAGAAGAGAACCAGTTAGCTGACACGTTAGCTACCATGTCTTCTATGTTAAAAGTCAGGTGGGACAATGAAGCTCCCTGGATTATCATCGAGAGGTTGGACGAACCCGCATATTGCTATGACATTGAGATGGAAGAGGTAGCAGATAAACCATGGTTTCACGAGGTAAAGAGGTATCTTGAGGCTCAATAATACCCCGAGGTGGGATCTCTTAATAATAAGAAGTTTCTGAGAAGGTTCGCTGCAAAGTTCTTCATCAGTAATGGGATCCTCTATAAGCGTAACCATGATTCAACCTTACTGCGGTGTGTAGACAAAAGCGAGGCAGAAAGGATCATGGCAGAGTTACATGAAGGTGCCTTCGGAACTCATTCCAGAGGACATACCATGGAAAAGAAAATCCTACGAGCAGGATATTATTGGTCCACTATGGAAGCCGATTGTTATCAGCACTCTCGGAGCTGTCATAAGTGCCAAGTTTATGCTGATAAGGTGCATGTACCTCCAGTCCCTCTAAATGTTTTCACCGCTCCTTGGCCTTTTGCAATGTGGGGCATCGATATGATCGGCGAGATCCTACCTACTGCGTCCAATGGGTATCATTTCATTCTTGTGGCTATTGATTATTTCACGAAGTGGGTTGAGGCAGCTTCCTTTGCTATGGTAACCAAGAATGTCGTGGCGCGTTTTATCCGACACAATCTGATCTGTCGATATGGTGTACCAGAGAGGATCATCACGGACAATGATACAAATCTCAATAACACAATTGTAGTTGTTTAGTTATTGGCTTGCATTTTTGGTAAAACCAAAGTGTGTGTGTGTGAATGTCATGACTGATGTCATAACATTCTAGTTTAGTTTGTACTGATATATTAGGTACCTTTGCAGAAAAATATTGTCATACAGGTATTGATGTTTATAAGTGTGTATCTGAGCATTTTGCAAAATGATCACATTTTGCAAAATGATCACATTTTCCTAAATCAGTAGACAGGTTGCAGTTTGGTTAATTCTGAGTTTTTTCAGGAAAATGACTCAGTCTTTCCAGAACAGAATCCTGCGCTTTCTTTGGGTTAACCTAGCTCAACCCTAACCTGGTTGATAAAGTCCTGTGACCTAGTCTTAAGGTCAAATGGAATTAACCCTAGCTTTTTGTGGAAACCCTAACTGAAGATGCAGCTGCTATATATTCAACAGAGCTACTGTTTTGAAAGCAATCCCTTTTTGGTCAGAAGATCATTTGTAAGCTGTATAGTTTTAACTATTGTAATTCAAGCAATTATCATTGTGATAAGTGACTTGGAATAGGTTTTTAATTGTAAGGGTTGTGTAGCACTCAAAGCTTTGAAGCAAGAGTGTTTGTATGTTTCTTGACTAAAGCTGTGAAGCAGAGTCAAGTTAGGTGTGTGTATCACTCAAAGCTGTGAAGCAAGAGTGGTTGTGTTGCTTGATTAAAAAGCTGTGAAGCTTAATCAAGTGTATGTTTTTGAAGAGTGTCTTCATCAATTCATTAGTCAAATTGTTTTATGTATCACTGCTGTGATTGAGGGGGAGTGAGTAGGAACTCAGGTTTAAGTTGTACTTAGATTGAAATTGCATTGGGTAGGTCTTAAGTGAAGGAGATAAACTGGTTGGTTTATTCCTGAATTAACATCTCTTATAGTGGATTTCCTCCCTGGCTTGGTAGCCCCCATAGTAGGTGTTGTTGCACACTGAACTGGGTAAACAATTGACTGTGTTCTTTACTGTTTTTGTATTTACTGTCTTATAGAAAGTCAGATACGGTGTCATAACATTGAACGTGACATTGAGTATCTGCAACCAGAATTTCAACAATGATCACCGAGCTCTGCAAGCAGTTCAAGATACAACATCATAACTCTTCTCCCTATCGACCGAAGATGAATGGGGTTGTTGAAGCAGCTAATAAGAACATCAAGAAGATTGTGCAGAAGATGACAATGACCTACAAAGATTGGCACGAGATGTTAACATTCGCTCTTCATGGGTATCGTACTTCAGCACGGATGTCGACAGGGGCAACACCATATTCTCTGGTGTATGGCATAGAGGCAGTCCTACCCATCGAAGTCCAGATACCCTCTCTCCAGATTATGAAGGATGCGGGTTTGAGCGAAGACGATTGGATCCAGACTCGGCTTGATCAGCTGAATTTAATCAATGAAAAGAGACTTAATGCTATTTGTCATGGTCATACGTATCAAAAGCGAATGATTAAAGCATTTAACAAGAAATTCAAACGCCAAGAATATCAAGTCAGGGATCTGTTGATCAAACGCATCATACTGCCGCAAGGTGATCCCAGGGGCAAATGGACCCCCACATACGAAGGGCTATTTGTGGTGAAGAACATTTTCTCGGGAGGAGCTATGATTCTAACCACCATGGATGGTGATGACCTTCCTCACCCCGTCAATGTAGACATGGTGAAAAGATACTACGCATAATCAAAGACCCACTAGGTTGACTGACCTAGGAAAAAATAAGGGCTTCCCGGCGAACCAAAAGGGTTCGGGAAAAATTAAGGCATGAAAATGAAAAAACTCTACACCCGGCAAGTCGAAAACCTGAAAAGACGGCTTGGGCAAAAAAGGGTATCCCGGTGGACTGAAAACCTGAAAGGGTGGTCCAGGCAAAAATTAGGGATCAAAGCGTAACACTATGTCTCATTGGGTCATCTTGCGACCAAACTTCAGTATCGACTATCAAGCTCGCTGTTGAACCCCAAAATTTACCCTCTTAATTTAGGCTTATGTTTCATCATAAACATCATAGTTCATTGCATTCATACATTGTGATAGGATCAAAATACTTTGGTGACCAGGTTTTCCTTAAGCTTTGAAGGTTGATGGCATTAACAATTTGCTCAAGAAGAATATTATCATCTAAACTTCTAAATCTTTTAAGCTTAAATGTTTTTGCATATCTCAAGATGCTTTATTCATCTCTTTGGACCCCTAGAAGATTGGAGCTGGTGTTTGATCACAGGTGAAATCACTCTTTGGATTCATCAGTCAAATTAGGGTTTTGTTTGAAGTAAGGCTATTGGTCCTTCCAATGTACAAGTCTTGATTTAGGGAGTTATAACATTTCTTTGACATTTGAAAGGTCCTTGTACAAGGAATTGGTCAAGATACCTAGAGGATTTGAGGTTTTGAAGATGATTCATCAGTCTCTTAATGTGTTGACCAAAATTAGGGTTTTGGTTTTTATCAGGTTTTCTTGAGAATTTTGAAGTGAAAATTTGCACATGGCTTTTATATGATTGGGAGATCACGTGTTTGAAGTTTTAATCATCAATTTGGAAAGGAAGTGGATCAATTGATTCAGAGGGGAAAAATGGTCATTTTGGTCAAAATTAGTCAAAGTCAAAGTTGACCAAGTGAATTTTTGTCCAACCATCAATTCAAGGATGTACTTTTCATATTTCAAGTCCATTTTGGTCATTGGACCAAAGAGATTGAATTTTGGGTTGAAACTTGTTCTTGAAGAAACCCTAAAGGTTTCTAACTTTAGAAAATGAAGACTTAATTTCAAAAATTCATATTTTATTCATATTTGATCACCAAAATGCAAATGAAATATGCTTGGAAAGCTAAGAGAATTATATTTCATCTCCTTTTGGTCTCATGTCCAAATTGGCAAGGAATCAAGAGTTATGGCCTTTTGAAGTTACAAAATTATAGGTCATTTTTCAAAATTAGTGAATTTCAAGCCAAATTATGGGAACCTTAATGGATTAATTTGCAAAAACTATAAACTAAAGGTTTGTAGATCTTTTCAAGTCCTTTCCAAATTGTGTTCATTTTTACAAAAATTCAAAAGTATGAGCAAGTTATGAGTTTTGGAAATTTGAGGCATTTCATTGAAATTTGGCAAATGTGTAAAATGGCCATTTCTTGCAAACTCAAGTTTTAGCCATTCTTCTTGCTTATAATCAAGCCCATTGGTAATTGGTGACATGCTGAGGCCCATCATACTCACTATTTCATGCCCCATATGGTGTTGCACATGTTGGAATCAAGTAATCATGGGCTGGCATGTTGAGCAGGCATTTCTGACTTCATTTGGCTCACAAAAAGCATAAAAGGCAGAAGAATGCATGAGAAAAACGGATGATTCACTATGCACCTCATTTTTGGCCAAAATTCCCAATCCTGCCCTCCAACGGATTTAAGGACAAACATCCACTTCTAACCTTCTCTACAAGCTCTATATAAGTGAAAGCAAGCAAAGAGAGAGGAAGAGAACGCGCCATTTGCAAGAATTCTAGATCTGAAATTTTCTTCCATCTTCTGCAACTTGATTTGATTCTCTCAATTCCTTGGTTTTATTCAAAATTCTTGTGGATTCTGCTTCAGCAAAGCAAGTAGATTAAGTCAGCACTATTTGTTTGCATCTGGAGTGAAGGAGACAGTAGATCACTTTTCACCTTGAGGTAATGATTCCAAACTTCGATTCTTGAGATGCACTTGTTTATTGAGATGTTTGAGCTTGAATTCATGTTCAATGATGTTAATGGAATGATTATGAAGCTTTATAGCATTTAATTTGATGAATTAAGCATGTTTGAATGTTCTGAAACTAGCAATTCAGAAGGTTTTTGTTCATGTTCATGACTTGATTGTGGATAATGTGGTTGATGATTTGATTTGATTCGAATTGCTATGGATTCCTTGCCATGCTAGCTTTAATTTGCCTATTTCATCAAAAATGATCCAAAATTGAGTGAGTTACACTGATCTGAAAGTGAGCCCTAATCTTGAGATATGCACGCGTTTTTGAACATCTGGAGGTTGAAGATGATGTGGTGGCACATCATGATTGGTCCGTTTGAAATTTTTGGATTATTTGAATTTTTATTTTATAAATTGATTTCCATAACTTTATTTCTTGCTCAAAAATGATTGGAAAATTCTGAAAAAATTATCATAATTTCAAAATAATATTTCTGACTTTGTTTATTTTTTTGATAATTTTTTGATATTATTCTGATTGGTTCAAAATTGTTAGGTTTAATTAATTAATTGATCAAAGATAATTTTTATTTTAATAGTTCCTTTGACCTAAAAAATCCACAAAAATTATTTGAGGACCACAAAATAATGTGAAAATTGATTCTGACTTTGATTCATCATTTTTCTTATTTTTTATTTTAAATTTAATTTCAAAGGATATTTGTAATATTTGTTTCTTTTTTATTTTATTTTTGATACTTGTATTAATTCAAAAATTCCAAATAAAATCATGTAATCTTGTTTTTAATCATAGAACCTGATCATATTTTTTTTCCCTTTTTGTAATTTTTGGTTATGTTTTGCATTTTCTTTCCCTTAAATAATAATTTCATTATTAATTGTTTGTTTTTTTGTTTTTTTAATATTTTCCTTTTATCCAAAAATTCACAAAAATTCAGGGATGTATGCTTTTAGTCCTAATATTTGAATATAATTTTGTTTGGCCATTCTTCTGACTTTTTGATTTTAATATTATTTTGATATGTGAATATTTGTTAATTACCTAATTGTTTGAACTTTAATTTCTTGCTTGACTTTTCTTAATTCAAAAAAATATCAAAAAATGTATATTCTGACACTTAGGGTTCCTTGATGATTTGTATGATCTTGACTCAATTTGTTTGAATTTTGATCTCATTTGATCAATATTTGAGATAAAAAAGTCAAAAATTAGGGTTTTGTTGCTTATGATGCAAGTTTATTTTCAAAATCCACTATGCCCTGTTTTTTCTTGGAATGCAGGTCTTGATCAGGGTTCATGAATGTGTTGGGGATTTGAAAACTATTTTTCTTGAATTATTTGACTCGGTTTGACATTTTTTTCCCAAATAATTTTGAAAACTTGTCTAGTTTGGTGGTTTTGCCAACTAGTCTTAAACTTTGCACTTCATTTGACCTCCTCCCCAATCATTCAGGAACTTAGGGCTTGCATTCTGACTTCTAAACACTTCCAAGTTGTTAAGATATTTTTGGTTTGAATTATGGATCCTTGTTTCTATTTTTGGTGTAATTTTGAAGTGAAGGTATCCAATTATGTTTGCATGTTTTGTTGCAATTTGTTTGTTGGCCAATGAACTTGAGTGAGGCCTGTAATTGGAAACCTAATGATCATGTTGGTTCTGACTTGTCCATGTTAGCTCAAGCCATTTCACTTAGAAGATTCATGTTTGAATATTTTGAACCATCTAATGCATTATATAGGTTTCATTTCTTATTGTGCCCACGAAGCTGTGTTTAAATTAGCCATGCATGATTAAAATAGGTTTGCTACTGAATTCCATGGTTCTTGTTCATATTATTCTCAAGCTCTTATGATCCTTGATTGACACTCAATTGTCAATTCAACATGGTGATAGGAAAGAGCAACATTCCTTTGATTCTTTTGACCTAATATGTGCATATGATTGTCTCCTCTTGCTTATGATGTCTAATATTTGGTAATTGCCCCCATGATTATTCTCACTTCTTCACCTTTTGGAATACTAACTTGGTTGTTGAATATGAGAGGTACTCTGAGAAAGTTGCCATTTCTGGCTTGAGGCTTCTTGTGTTTCACTTTATTTGTGAAACACAATCTATTATACTGGCATTGTTTTTTTGTGCTTGGCATGTTTGATGGTTTATGCAGGATATACATACATATGATTGTAAATGCCATACATTTCCCCTGGGACTTGTTCATATCTGATAGATTCCTGACTCAATTTATTTACTGATGCCAGCTTTCTTGAAGTTTCTCTGGGTTTCTTTTATTCTTGCTTGATTGCTACAGATAGTCATCTGTTTGGTATTGTACTACCTCCTTTCTCCCATTTTCATTTTGCATAGTTCTATGATTGCATGATGGGACCTCTATTGCTGATATATGTCAGGAGGCCCTCTGGTTTTTTGTCTGATTGCATGTATTTTGTTTGTTGTTGATCGATGAGTCACTCAATTTAGATATTAAGATCACGACTTCGCTCTCATTGCATGCTCCCTATAGGATGTTCATTGCTTTTCTTATTTAATTGTTGATTGATGAGTCACTCAATTTAGATAGTGAAGCCGATGTTTCTCCACCGCACATGCTTGTTATCCTACTTTGATTCTCAATATCATTGTTAGGTGTGATGTTTTACCATCGGTTTTATTGATGTTTCACCATCTTTTCCATGATTTTGTTATCTTTTAGCCGATGTCTCGCCATCGCACATTTGTCTTGAAGCCGATGTTTCGCCATTGCACATGGTTGTTATCCTACTTTGATTCTCAATATCATTGTTAGGTGTGATATTTTGTTATCCGTTTTTGTGATGTTTTGCCATCTCTGCAATGATACCTTATTATCTCTTAGCCGATGTTTGGCCATTGCACATTTGTTTGGAAGCCGATGTTTAGCCATCGCACATGTTTGATTATCTAACTTTGACTCTCAATGTCACTGCTAGGTGTGTTGTTTTATCATTCGATGTTTCGTCATCTTTGATATGTTGCTTTGTTATTATTTAACCGATGTTTTTCCATCTCATTTGTTTGTTGTTTTATTCGATGTTTTACCATCTTCACTGTTTTTTGTTGTCTTAACTAAAAAACACAAACCAACCAAAATATGTAAGCCGAACTACGGCTGCTCTGATTCCTTAAAAGGGATACGTAGGCAAAGGGGTAGGGCCCAATCGAGCACATCTTTTTATTTTCCCTACATTATTTTCTTTTCTTTTGCATGCATTCCCTTTTCAGTTGTAAGCCATAGACATAGGATTTGACCACACTCATTAGTTTAGACAACAAGAGTGGATATCATAGAGTACTATGGGCGTGTGGGGTGCTAACACCTTCCCCTCGCGTAACAGACTCCCTTACCCGATCTCTCGGTCGAAAGACCGTGATTTCTCCCTTTTCAGGTTTTCTCGATGTTTACCTTTCCCTCTCGGTGGGATAAAAGACGTTCAGTGGCGACTTCATTGATGTTTCATTAACATCCAGATGACAGGTCTCAGCCGCGTAGTTTCAGCTGACGACTTCACTGGGGACAGATTGACCTTTTGCTTATCCATCCCGGAGTCGATCCTAGCTCTTGTTCGTTTTCTTCTTAGGTGTTTATTTTTACCGCTTTGCATATTTACCTATTTGCATTGCATCCTATATGCGCTTTACTTTCTGCATACTGGATTTGGCTGGACTGTTTGGTTTCTGGATTTTCTTGGTGGGAGGGTTGTTCCATGAGGTAAAAGGCCTCATACCCAGGCTATGAGTGAATTCCATAGGAACTAGGAATTGAGTGGCCATGGAAGCTATGAGGCGGATGCTTTGTAGACCTGACCATGAGACCCATGACTTTGGAGGTAGTTCGGATAGGTGTTATCGTATGATAATACCGACATTCGAACTCTTGTACTCTGATTTGGCTTTTAACCTTACCTTGACCTAGACTACACCCGTGAGATGGGAGGGACAACTTTTCTTACAGGTACAGGTATTGTTGGTGACTTTATGTTACGAAGGTGACTCAGGTTCCCATGTTAGTTCTGAAGCTTCGAGATTCTCTTTTGATCTTGAGTGGTTTTGTCCTGTAATGGTCCAGCCACGATCAAGTGTGAACTTTGATCCTGTCATATTGCATCATAGCATATTTATTTCTATAAAAAAATGATGTAAAAAAAAACTAGCATGCACATGTCATTTTCCAGGGACATTCAAGAGTCTGCTTTCCGTAAAAAATGGCTGATCTCCCCCCAGTTGTGTCCGATTCAGTTCGTGTTAAAGATCTCACCAGGCATACTTTCTCTTATCAGATTCCTACCATTGATGTGGCCTAGTTGAAGAGGTTGAGTTCTTATTTGGCGGGTGATGTTCTGAACAACTTCAGCAAAAATTATGTTAACTTGTTACTAGCCCTTAACACTCCAGTTGACCCAATGGCTTTGATCACCCTTTTCCAGTTCTATGACAAAGAATTACGGTGCTTTACTTTCCAAGATTATCAACTGGTTCCTACCCTAGAAGAGTACGCATACCTGCCTAATATCAGATTGACCGATGAAGTTCCTTTTGTCCAAGTTCCAGAAAAGCCAAAGTTTGAAGTCATTGCTGAACTTCTCCATTTGAGTTGGAAAGAGGTGAAAGACAATTGGAAGTCCAGTGAGCGTATTGCAGGGTTTCATTTGGATTTCTTAGTGAAGAAAGCTGAAGATTGGGCAAAGAAAGGAAATTGGAGTGACTCCAGTTCTCTGTTCGCTCTCATGATATACAGGATTATCCTCTTCGCTCACAAGAGAAATTTTGTGGATTTGGCGGCTATTTGTGTTTTCAGAAACAAGAACCCGATACCGACACTTTTGGCAGATACTCTCTATACCATACATTCCAGGCACGGAAAAGGTGGTAATGTAGGTTTATGTCATTCGATGTTGTATCAATGGCTTATGTTGCACCTACCAGTAAGTGGTCCTTTCGTGGATACCAGACATTCTCTCTGATGGTCATCAAGACTTGTCAACCTTACTTCTTTCGATATCCAGTGGAATTATGATATGAGGAAAGTGCGAAGTGTTGTCACTAGTTACGGAGATTTCTCGAATGTTCCCCTCATAGGAACTAAGGGGTGTATCAACTATAATCCTTTTCTTTCTTATCGACAATTGGGATATGCAATGGATGGACTGCCAAAGGTTGAGGAGGTGTCTGAATCAGTGTATTTCTCCAGAGGAAGTGATCTTGAGATGTTGAAAAGAGTAACAAGTGCTTGGAAAGGAGTTCACAAGAAGGATAGAACTACTTTGGGCAAGAAGGTTCCTATTGCTAGGGTTCCTTACATGGAGTGGGTTAAAGCCATAGTTAAGATCTTACGGTTACAATTTGCAAGGTTGGCTCCTCTATACGAGCAACCTCCTGTTGTTCCAAGTAATATGGTGCCTACCGAGATGTTCACCCAGGTTCATGTTGAGAATATTCAGCTTCATGCAAAATACCGTGAGGTGGGGATGAAACTCTATTAGGTAGATCAAGAAAGGGCCGACTTAGCTCGTAAACTCAAGGAAGCTCAAAGGGAAACTTCTGATGCAACTGGTTTTAGGAAGAGGTCTCAGGATGAAATGGAAGAACAATTGAGTAAGACTCAGCAAGAGTGTCGGAAGCTTCAGGGCTCAGAAAATAGTTACAGGAAGAAGATCCAGAACTTAGAAAAACAACTCAAAGACAAGGACGCTCAGCTTGAGAAGGAAGTGGCCCAGAAGCGTGTCGCAGAAGATCGGTCCCAAGAAAGTAAAATGGTCGCATCTCAACTTTTGAAAGAGAAAGCCATACTTTAAGAGTACTGTCAACATCTTGAAGCATGTTTAGTTCCGGAGATTTAGTTTTGTTATTTGCTTTCGGTGTATTTGGTCACCCCCAGAATTTTTGGAAGGGGCCAATTGATTGTTGTTATTATTCAGTTCTTTTTTACTTTTTATTAAGACATGTATTTAGTTGTTTATCATTTTACCCTTAATTGTCCGAAGTCACTTAGACATCGTTTCTTTTGTTTTTAAATAATTTGAAGTGTCCATCTTTTTATGTTTCCTCTTTTGATTGTGTGGTTGCACGCCATAACTGATGAGTAATAGGATTCTTGGATACCTGGAAAAGACAAACATATCATGCAAATCATGCATTTCATAACATTACAGGTTATCCCAAGACGGTTTTCTTATTCTGCTGCTTTTCTTATTCAGAATTCAAGACGACTACTCATTGGTATTCCACCAGAAATAACTTTCTGAGACATATGGAACAGGTTCAAGTTGAACTCACTGATATGAGGGCCCAGATGGCTACTCATATGACTCAGTTCATAGAGGTCATCACCAACGTGAATCGCCGACAGGAAGAACTGGCTGCTATTATCAACAACCAGCATCGCCATCCAGGCGATGGTGGAAATCAAGGGCTCTATCAGGACGTTTCTGTAGGATTGGGGGATGTGCAAGATCAGCCTGCTGGAAATTTTCACGGGATGCCGGGAAACCCTTTTGTGCGCAATGTAGGGCAATTCCCCCCGTCTCCTGGACCTCATCTTGTGGGAAACAGAAGAGCTAATCAGGGTGGTGTAAGGAATTATCATGATCAGGATTATGACTTTGACCAGGATGAAGATCAGTTTTCTGTGCGGCGTTCAGAGCCAAGGGTTCAGATTGAGGATATGAAGTATCGTTTATTGGAAGAGCGTCTGAAGGCTGTGGAAGGGCAAGGAGTCCTTGTCATGGATGCTAATGATCTTGGGTTGGTGTCTGGGGTGAAAGTCCCTCCAAAGTTTAAGCCTCATACATTTGAAAAGTACAACGTAACGTCGTGTCCTATTACTCATGCAACTGCTTATTTCTGGAAGATGTCGGTTCATACCGAGGATCAAGGGCTCTTGATTCACTTTTTCCAGGATAGCCTATCTGGGGCATCCCTAGAGTGGCACATGAAGTTGGAGAAAACCCATATTCGTTGCTGGATTAATCTCGCTCGGGCTTTTGTCAAACATTATCAGTACAATGTGGATATGGCGCTTAATCGCACTCAGTTACAGAATATATCGCAAGGACCAAAAGAATCTTTCAAGGAATACGCTCAAAAGTGGCATGAGTTGGCTGCGAGGGTTCAACCTCCACTCATGGAGATAGAACTCATTGATATGTTTATGAGTACTCTGCAAGGGCCATTCTATGAGAACATGATAGGAAGCACTTTGGCAGGATTTACAGACTTGGTTATGGCTGGTGAAAGAATTGAAGTGGGTTTGAAATTGGGAAAGATTCAGATTGGAGGTTCTAGCAGCTCATCCGGGGGAAGTAAGAAACCATTCAACACTTACCCTAAGAAAAGGGAAGGCAATGCAAGTGCAGTTTACTCTCATAGGGGACGAAGAGAGGATTGTCAGCACCAATAAATCAATGCTGTTTATATTCCTGTTAATGCTCCTCCGTAGCAGAGACCGAATGCAGTGCTGCAACAACAAATACAGCAAGATGCTCCCCGTCATTATAATAATCAACAGCAGAGACAACCCAGAAAATTTGATCCCTTACTGGTAACTCTTACTGAAGCGCTCCACCATTTGCTTGATTTGAAGTTGATCAATCTGAGGAATATGCCGCCACCACACGCAAGGCTCCTTGTTAACTATGATGCTAACGCTATATGTGAATTCCATTCAGGCGAAGTTGGTCATTTTACTGACAATTGTTTCGCGTTGAAGTGAAAAGTACAAGACTTGTTGGATTCTAAGGCAATTGAGTTTACTCTAGTGACTGGTCTGAACATTACTCAGAACCTAATGCCTAGGCATGAAGGGGGTATTGTTAACATGATTGATGATAATGGTTAAATGTTGAATTTAATCATGGATGTGGAACAGGTAACTACTTCGTTGAGCTTTGTTAAGAGGTATTTACTTGACAATTCTATTTTCCCGGGTTGTACTTCAGAGTGTTCCAAGTGTAGAAAGCAACCGAAGGGTTGTGATAATTTGAAAGCAGGTATCCAGTTTTTGATTAATGAGGGTTCCCTGCAGTTCGATAGAAAACCGAGCTACCGCGATGTTACCGAAGAAGATATTGTTGTGATATCTATTCCTTACACCCCTGCACACATTCCTTCCCCATCAAAGGCACCCCCTCTGTTGATTACGGTACCTGGACCTATTCCGTACACCAGTGAGAAGGTCGTCCCATGGAATTACAATGTCGACGTTTATTACCATGGGGTAAAGCAAGAGGCTAATGCTCGTTTGTTTGAGAAAGAATGTGCTGAAGGTGATGAAGAGGAAGTCCATAACTTTTCCAGTGTGGGTCGAATGACTAGGATTGGGAGAGTATTCGGTCCTTCTAATGTGAAAGATGCGACAGATACTTCTGCAAGAGAAAAAGGAAAGCAACAGGTAATTATTGGTAATCCAAGGGTTATGTCAGCCAATGTAACTCAACCGATTCCGATACCAGAAGCTTCTTCAGTTCCCGATGAGGTTGAAGAGTTGATGTGAATTATCAGAAGGAGTGATTATAGCATAATCGATCATTTGAGCCATACTCATTCTAAGATGTCTATCTTGTCTCTGTTGATTTATTCAGAACCTCACAAAAATGCTTTGATGAAGTTATTGAATAATGCGTTCGTGCCACATGAAATAACGGACAATCAATTTGAGAATGTCTGCGCTAATATATCTGTCGGGAATGGTTTGGGCTTCACTGATTTTGATCTTCCTCCAGAGGGACCAGACCATAACAAAGCGTTGCATATTTCAATGGAGTGCAGGGGCACTACTTTATCCCGGGTTTTGATAGACACAGGATCGTCTTTAAATGTATTGCCCAAGTCAACATTGATGAAGATTGATTATTCTGGACTAGAGTTGCGCCCTAGCGATTTGATGGTGAAGGCGTTTGATGGGTCTTGAAGGTAAATGTTTGGGGAGGTGGAGCTACCAATCAAGGTTGGTCCTCGCACCTTCACGGCCACATTTTTTGTGATAGATATACATCCAGCATACTGTTGCTTGTTGGGGAGGCCGTGGATTCATAGAGCAAGAGCAGTTACTTCTACTCTTCATCAGAAGCTCAAGTATCCTGCAGAGGGGAAGGTGATAACTGTATGCGGCAAAGAAGAGTACATTGTAAGTCATTTGACATCATTCCTCTATGTTGAAGTTGAAGTCGAAATACACGAAACTCCATTTCAGGCATTTGAAATAGTTCATGCTATCAATTTTCCTCCTCCGGAGCAGAAAAAGAAATCGGAAACTGTTATGTCTTCTCTCAAAGATGCAAAAGCTGTAGTGGATGGTGGTAACTCTGAAGGTTGGGGTCAGGTGTTGGACGTTACTCTGAAGTTTTATAAATTTGGTCTTGGTTTCAGCCCAGGTCAACAGAGTGAAGCCCCCAGAGCATCTAGTTTATCCACTCCTGTGAAGTTTTCCTGTCCTTGTGCTACTCAAGAAGGACACGTTAATGCAGTTGGCGATGATAGGGTTGATGGATACAATATTGAAGATTGGATTCGTCCGAGTATTCCAGGCCAGACACTCAACAATTGGACTTCTGTGGATGTTATCCAAGTTTCAAGCACTGAGGAGTAGTTTTCTTGTTTATTTTATTATCATATCATAATTCCTACGCTCTACCCAAGGCGTGGTGGATCATTTGTGTAGGGCCACCATGTTTATTTTCAAAAGTTTATCATGAAATAAAGGACTTTTTTGCATTCAAAATTTTGCTCCATTTCTATTTTTATTTTTAAATGGCAATGTTTCTCTTTTCACACACTGTCACTAAAAAACGCAAAAAATGTCATTCATGCAGATGCCCTTTGTGATACGGTGGGAGAACTGACTTGAGGTTTTGCGTTTGTGTTTGCAAATGTTGCGGTTCGCAAGAGTCACCACCGACTTTTCTTTTATCCAAAAGGAAAGGTAAAAAAGCACAGGAAAGACCTTTGAGATGTTTTCTTGAGTTCGGGGGGTAGATTATGAAAAGGGAAGGTGCTAGCAACCTTTTCATCCATGGTTTTCCATGGGCTCTTAATTACTTGTTTAGATCACTTTCTTTGCTTTGTTTTGTTTGAAATGGTGCTTGGTGTGGTTTTGAAAGTATTTTTGAAAAGAGGCCACTCGTTTAGGCAACCTTTATAATGATTCTCGTTCGTAAGAATGTATACAAAGATGTTTGTTCTTTTGAAAAATGTTTCAATGTTTTGTAAAATGTTTTGAAATATGTGTGTGTTTGTTTTTGAAAATAGCAAGGATTATTTTGAAATGTAACAAGTAACTAGAAGCTAATCTACCTACTCAAATGTCTTTCTTGTGCATTTTTATTCCTTTGACATTGTTGATTTACCATTGATTTGGTAAACAACCCCATCTTTGGATGTAAACGGGACGGGCGTGGGTCATCGTATGACCGTGATAGCAATGTTGTCAAGCATCTTAGCATTTTTGAGGGACCAAGATCATCTTTGTTTAGGCAACCTTTTGATAGCGTCATCGAGGGACTATGATCTTATTTGTTTTGTTTTGCCAAGATACTTCGCGTGCGTAACATGGCCATTTTTATTTAGGCAACCAAGTGGGAAAAACCCTAAGGGTGCTTGTGTGCAATGTGTGTCAATTTTCATGCTTTTGTCTTGCATTAGGTTTTTTCTATTTGTTTTGTTTTTGTTCTTGTCATGCAAACCCTAGTTTACTAAACATGGTATATGAAAGCAATAAATTGCGTAAAATAAACTAAGTTATTACAACAATTATTATGGGAGGGGGGATACAAGTTTTTGAATGGGGATATTGCACAAATATAAACCTAAAAATACTATTACAACCTAATCGAATATTGTGCACATTAAATAAATATACAAATATTAAAATGCAATGCAAACATATTTATGTAAAAAATGTTTTGTATTTGTTTAATGTATGAGAATTAATTTATTTAAACCCTAGAAATAAGAGAAAAAATATTATTATTTTTGGAAAGGGATGAAACCCTAATTTTTATATTAAAAGAAAATAATGTTTTATGCTAATATTTTGTCCATTTTTGTATAAGAAAATAATAAATAATATTATGTGCAAATATTAAAAATTAAATATGTATGGAAAATAAATATTTTATGTGTATAAATAATATAATAAAAATATTAAGTATTATTAATTGTATTCACGAATTTATTTAAGAAAATAAAAACTATTATCCTAATAAACTATTTTTTCATGTAAAAAATAATAGAAAAAATAAAATAAAAATGCAAAAAATAAAGAAATTATTTTTTATGATTTTTATGATTCAGAAAAATAAATAAAAGTAATAAATATGAAAATATAAAAAAGAAATATGAAAAATAAAACAAATAAGCCAGGGGGTGCAAATAGTGGGTCAGGAGGGTGTGAATAGCAAAAACAAAAAGCCCAATGCAACAAAAAAGCCCAGAATAGCAACTTCGTCCCTGTCCTTCAGCTTCTGCGCGCGTTCTTTGTTCAAACCTGCAACTTGCTAATGCTTACACAAAAACAAAAACCCATAACATGAAACTTGTGGCATTTAATCTCACGATTCCAACCATATAAAATTTGTAACCTAACTCTCAAAGATCAGAGAGAATTTTGTCAGCCCTAATTCGTGACCTAACTTTTTCATGAACTTCAAGCTTCAAATATTGTTAAATAGTAACTGTTAATCTTATCCTGAAAAGGGTAAAATATTAGCTGAAACACAAAGTTATGTTGCATGAAATGTATGATGCAATATATGTGTTTTAACAATTTTTATGATATATGGGTGTAATGTACGCGCATGTAAGCTGACTTGCTATAATGCTGAGGAAAATAAATCATTGACTGCTGCCGGGGACAATAAATCCTTGATTGCTGCTGAGGATAATAAATCCTTGGCGACTTCTCTGGGGATATAGGGATCCTTCATGTCTTGAAGTTGGAGTATTTGACAAAAATTATGTTGTGAGAAATGCCATACTGCTTGAGTAATATGTTTGGGGAATCCAGAGAATTTTGATGACTTCTACTGGGGATTACACAAAAGGAATTCTTATTCTGCTGGGGAATAAAGATAACTCTGATGACTTCTGCGAGGAATTAATAAAGAGAATCTTCATTCTGTTGGGGAGCAATGAAAACTCTGTGGGGAAGAAAACTTATTCCTGTTTGGAAAAAGTTCAGGAGTTTCGGTCGTCTGCCACTCTACTGGGAGTTACCCTAGGTTAGGGAGAGACAAAAGTTAACTTTTATCCGGTTGATTTTCAGACTTCAAGACAACTTGCTGGGGAATTTGGAACAACTAAATGGTTTCAGCTGGGGATTGAGAGTTTGATGTTTTAACTCCACTGAGGATTAACAGTTTTGGCTCCGTTGGGGATCTTAATGATGTACTGTAGGGATTGCTCCTGGAATAGCCTAAAGATATTTTCCTATCCTTTCAATCTGTCAGTAATAGATCTTTTCCACTTTGTTTATTTGTAAACAGTAATTATGTTCAAATGCATATGTTCATTAATGAATCATTGGAAGTTTTTTGCAAATAAAAACACAAGTGTAAAGAAAAAGACAAATAGTTTTATGTACTTTGAAAGAGATATCTTTGTATTTAATTTGAATAAGTATTTTGTACAAAGGAGACATACATCCTAGTAAGAGGATGGTGTCAATAAAAGTAAGAAAAATTTATACAAAGAAAGATAGCTATATGTGTAATAATCCCATGGGGTTCCCATTCTACTATAGCCTTCATATCTCCGAATATCTTGTTTGTCCGTTGCTTTGTCCGAAGATGATTGAATTGATCAGGAGCTCATAGTTTGTCAGTGAAAAGATTGTCCTTAAAGTGATCCGACGAGACATAGTCATACGCTTTAATTCCCTAACTTTTGCCTGGACCACCCTTTTGGGTTTTCAGTCCACCGGGAAACCCTTTTTTTGCCCAAGTCGCCCTTTCGGGTTTTCAACTTGCCAGGTGTACATATTTTTTATATTTTATCCCTAATTTTTGCCCGAACCTTTTTGGTTCGCCGGGGTGCCCTTGTTTTGCATAGGTGTGTCAACCTAGCGTGTCTCTTATGCGTAGTATCTTTTGACTATGTCTGTGTTCACAGGGTGTGGCAAGTCGTCGCCGTCCATGGTGGTCAAGATCATTGCCCCACCAGAAAATATGTTCTTGATTACAAATGGTCCTTCGTAGGTAGGAGTCCATTTGCCCCTGGGATCACTTTGTGGTAAGATGATGCGCTTGATCACTAGATCTCAAACTTGATATACTTGGCGTCTGACTTTCTTGTTGAAAGCCTTGATCATCCATTTTTGATACGTCTGACCGTGGGAAACAACAGTAAGTCTCTTTTCATCAATCAAGTTCAATTGATCAAGTCGGGTCTGGATCCAATCGTCTTCACTCAAACCTGCATCCTTCATGATTCTCAAAGAGGGAATTTGAACCTCGATAGGTAAAACAACCTCCATGCCATAAACCAAAGAATAGGGTGTTGCCCCAGTTGAGGTGCGAGCCGTGGTACGGTACCCGTGGAGAGCAAACGATAGCATCTCATGCCAGTCCTTGCAGGTGACTGTCATCTTCTATATGATCTTTTTAATATTTTTGTTAGCAGCTTCAACTGCACCAATCATCTTTGGCCGATAGGGAGATGAATTGTGATGTTGAATCTTGAATTGCTCGCACAAAGAGGTGATCATAGTATTGTTAAGGTTCATACCGTTGTCAGTGATGATCCTTTCGGGGATACCGTACCGGCAAATAAGATTCTGCTTGATGAAGCAGGCAACAACATTCTTAGTAACGGATGCGAAGGAGGCTGCTTAGATCCACTTGGTGAAGTAGTCAATGGCCACCAGAATGAAGCGATGTCCATTGGAAGTTGTAGGCTTGATCTCTCCAATCATGTCGATTCCCCACATAACAAAGGACCAAGGAGCTGTTAAGACATTTAGAGGAACCGGAGACACGTGCACCTTGTCTGCATAGATTTGACACTTGTGGCAGGCCCGGGAGTGTTGATAGTAGTCAGCTTCCATGGTAGACCAGTAATAGCCTGCCCTTAGAATCTTCTTTGCCATCGTATGCCCACTAGAGTGGGTGCCAAAGGTACCTTCATGCAATTCAGCCATGATCTTTTCAGCTTCAATCTTGTCCACACAACAGAGCAGAATAGATTCATGATTGCGCTTGTATAGGATGCCATTACTTAGGAAGAACTTAGCTGAGAATCTCCTTAAGAACATTTTGTCATTGACTGAAGCTCCATCGGGATATTCTTGAGCCTCGAGATACCTTTTGACTTCATGAAACCATGGTTGGTCCACTACTTTTTCGGTATTAATCTCGTGACATTATGCTGGTTCGTCCATCCGTTCAATGGAGATCTGGAGAGCCTCATTATCCCAAGTAAGTTTAAACATAGATGACATTGTAGCTAGAGTATCTGCTAGCTGATTTTCTTCTCGCAGGAAATGCTCGAAGGTAATCTGCTCGAAATGTGGTAACAATGTCAAAACATGTTCTTTGTAAGGGATAAGGTTGGGATGCTTAGTGTCCCATCCTCCTTTGATCTAACTGATGACCAAAGCTAAGTCCCCAAACACATCTAAAGATTTGATTCCCAAGTCTATGGCAGCCTTGAGACCAAAGATGCATGCTTCGTACTCTGCCATGTTGTTCGTACAGTTGAAGCAAAGTCTGGCAGTGAAAGGAGTATGGCATCCTTCTGGAGATATGAGCACAACACCGATACCGTTGCCAAGTGCATTGGATGCCCCATCAAAGTACAGGGTCCATCGAGATCCTTGTTCAGGTCCTTCATATGGCCTGATCTCTTCGCAGTTGTCTACTGTCATGATGTCTTCGTCAGGAAAGTCAAACTTCATGGACTGGTAATATTCTACAGCTTGATGAGCCAGATGATCAGCTAACACACTACCCTTTAAAGCTTTTTGGGTTGTGTACTGTATGTCGTATTCCGTTAGGATCATCTGCCATCTGGCTATCCTTCCGGACAGAGCAGGCTTCTCAAAGATGTACTTTATCGGATCCATCTTAGATATCAGCAAAGTGGTATGAGTCAACATATACTGCCTTAGCCGGCGAGCAGCCCATACCAAAGCGCAACAAGTTTTCTTGAGAAGTGAATATCTAGTTTCACAGTCGGTAAACTTTTTGCTTAGGTAATAAATGGCGTGCTCTTTTCGGCCAGACTCGTCATGCTGCCCTAATACGCACCCCATTGAATTCTCTAAGACGGTCAGATACATGATTAGCGGTCTTCCATCGACGGGTGGCATCAAGACAGGAGGTTCTAGTAAATACTCCTTGATTTTGTCGAAAGCAATTTGACATTCATCATTCCATCTGACTACCTGATCTTTCTTTAACAACTTGAAGATTGGTTCACAAGTAGACGTTAGGTGATAAATGAATCTGGAAATGTAGTTTAGGCGTCCCAAAAAACCTCTGACTTCCTTCTCAGTGCGAGGAGCAGGCATTTCTTGTATCGCTTTGACTTTGGCAGGATCAACCTCGATGCCTTTTTTGCTGACAATGAAACCTAAGAGTTTACCAGACCAGACTCCAAATGTACACTTGTTTGGGTTCAATCTTAGCTTGTACTCCTTTAATCTGACAAACATCTTTTGCAAGTGATCAAGGTGTTCTTCTTCAGTTTGTTATCGGGCTATCATGTCATCTACGTAGACCTCTATCTTATGATGTATCATATCATGAAACAAAGCTACCATGGCGCGTTGATAGGTTGCCCCGACATTCTTCAGTCCGAATGGCATCACTTTGTAGCAGAACATACCCCACTGTGTGACAAATGTAGTTTTCTCCATGTCCTCAGGTGCCATTTTGATTTGGTTATAGCCTGAGAATCCGTCCATGAAAGAAAATACTTTGTGCTGGCTGTATTGTCGACCAGGATGTCGATGTGTGGAAGTGGAAAATCATCTTTAGGGATGGCCCTGTTTAAATCTCTATAATCCATGCACATTCTCACTTTGCCATCCTTTTTAGGCACGGGAACAATGTTGTCCACCCATTGAGGATAAGAAGTAACAACCAGAAATCCAGCATTGAACTGTTTCATAACTTCTTCTTTGATCTTCTCTAAAATGTCAGGTCTCATGCAGCGAACTTTCTGTTTTACTGGTGGACAGTCTTCTCTTGTGGGTAGACGATGTACCACAATGTCTGTATCGAGTCCCGACATGTCTTTGTATGACCAGGCAAAGATCTCAACATAATCATGCAATAGCTGAATTAAGCGCTCCTTGACACTCGGCTCTAGATTGTCACCCACTCTGATTTCCTTTTTATCTTCCTCGGTTCCCAAGTTGATTGTATCCAACAGCTCCTCATGAGGCTGAATTGCTCTTTCCTCTTGCTGTATTAATCTGGCCAATTCCCCTGGCACCTCACAATCTTCCTCACCTTCGTATTCAGCTTGGTAGATCAAATCTTCAGAGTCACTGAAGGACATAGCAGTATCGTTACCCATGGGATCCGGAATGGAAGGGTACCTGCATTTGTGAGTGTGGGTGTGTGTAAGGGTATAGCCATCTTAAAACAATAAAATGTAAAAGAAAGACAATGAGCATAAAAGGTTTATATATGCAAAAGCGTCCATGATTCATTGAATGACATATGTAGATGAAATAAAAACCCTTACAAATGGACCATTGTGCCTCGGGTAAGACACAAGGTTTTTAAAGTACGAATTGTTTGTGAATTATTACAGTTCAACAGAAATGTAAAAGATAAATTACTGAGATATGAAAGTTATCGGAACAAAGTCTCTGGCTTCCCAATTGTGCAGTCCTCCGCTGACAATAGGAAATATCCAATCTTCCAAGCTTCCCTCCTCTTCATTGTCATCTACGGCATTGACGCTTTGGTTGCTAATCTTCACAGGTTCCCCCCCAGCACGAGCACAGCGCACAGCCTTCTGACCAGTCGAAGTAAACCCCAAGCCAAACCTGTCTGATTTGTAAGGAATGTCTGGAAGCTGCCCCCAGATTGTGCACCCCCCTTCTTCCATTACTGCCCTTGCATCCTTGAGAGATGACATCCGAGGTGGAGGTCTTGTGATCTTAGGAATTGAGGATACCACCTTGGTCACCGCTATTTCTTCAGATACTTCTTCAAAATGTTGGAAAGGGGTCTCTATGAACTCGCCATCTAACTCCTCATAACGGAAGGGATTCAGATGACTAATCATATACTCCTCCTCCCCATGGACAATTATGATCTTCCCTTGGACGGGGTACTTCAACATCTGATGCAAGGTGGAGGTGACAGCTCCGACATTGTGGATCCAGGGGCGTCCCAACAGACAGGAGTAAGAAGGACGGATGTCCATCACGTAGAAGGTTGAGTTGAACACCTGAGTTCCCACCTTTATTGGGATGTCCACCTCTCTATGGACCATCCTCTTCGATCCATCAAAAGCTCTAACCACTGTGTTACTGGGTTTTAGAGTCAGCCCCTCGCAATCCAATCTATCAAGGGCTTTCTTCAGCAAGACGTTTAAGGACGACCCAGTATCGACCAAGACATGATCTAGGGTTGTTCCTCTGCACTCCACTGAGACATGTAATGCCTCATTATGTTTTCTCCCTCGGGGTGTTAAGTCAGCATCGGAGAAGCCCAGGCCATTATCAGCTGTCAAACTGGCCACACAGTCCTAAAACTGGTCAGCAGACGTCTCTTACGACACGCGAGTTGTATTCAGAAATTTTACCAAAGCTTTGGCATGTGCTTCAGAGCACAACAGTAGAGCTAGCATAGAGATCTTGGAAGGGGTCTGCCCCAGTTGTTCAACCACATCATAATCACTCTTTTTAATTATCCTCAGGATTTCTTCCATCTCTTTCTTGGATGTTTCAGGAATAGCTAGTGATTGAGCCTTCGTCTGGACAGGCTCCTCTTGGATGTTCTTTCCTTTATTCTCTGAGGTTGAGGTAGGGATAGGAATTATATTTTCTTTGTCAGTGGGTACACTTGCAGGTACGATCACTGGTGCAGAGGTAATCTTCGGAACAGCCACGGGTCCAAAGACTGCTGTTGGAGGAGCAATCTCTAGAGAGAAAATCCTACCACTGCGGGTGATCTTGCTAGTTCCAACAATATTGCTAATGTCGGAACTGTCCTCTTCGGAGCTTTCTTCTTCGGCAGTCAGTTCAATATGTTTAATACCATGGTAGTAGATTTCTCCACCATAGTTACATGGTACTATTTTATCTGATTTGTATGGGGTCAGCTCGGGCATTGTATTCTTAAGCAGAGTAGTCTTTGGAGCAGGTGTAATCCTAACGGGTCTTTTAGGGGCCCTGGAAGGATTAGTGTAGATGGTTATTATTGAAACTTCTTTCACTGGAACGGGTGAAATAAGAGCATTCTCAAACAAAATTTCTTGGTTATCCATCAGTCGTTGGATACCTTTCTGTAACAGAGGGCAGTCAAATGGCGAGGATAGGTAAGCATGGCAGTCTTTGTCACAACCTGGGAAAATACCAGCTTTCAACAAATTCAACTTGATAGTCGGGAGTGGAGTTAACAGTTTATCCACGGTAGCAACAAACAGATCTTTTTCAATAGCGTTGGCATTGTGACCATGCCTCGGCATTGGGGCGGAAATAACATTTGGTTTCTTAGGCGCTTCAAACTCAACTTCCTCCACGTCTATCAGATCTTGAATCTTGTTCTTCAGAGCCCAACAGTTGTTGGTATCGTGCCCTGGACTTTCTGAATGGTACGCGCATCTGGCGTTGGGATGGTAATATGGAGAAGTTGTATTAGGATTTTTTGGTGCCTCTTTCAAAGTGTCCATATTCAACTTCAGGAGATGTGGTAGAACTTGAGATGGAGTCATATTAATCTTGGTAAATTTCCGAATTGGCCTTTCTAACCTTTGCTGGTTATTTCTTGGCTGGTCTGATGGAGGCTTTGGAATCATAATGGCCCCCACCGTTGGTCGATGCTCAGTTCTTCCCTGATTCCTCTATGAATAGACAGCAGATACTTCCTTCCTACCAATGAAGGGTTTTTTCACAGGTGCGGAGGAAGACGCATCCTTTTGAATTTTCCAACTTCTTATACCAGCCTCCACTCTTTCGTCGGTTAAAATTAATTCGGTAAACCCCGCAGAAGAACTTCCGATCAGGTGATTGAAGAAAGGACCTGAAAGAGTTCCCAAGAACATGTACACCAACTCCCTCTCAGATAGAGGGGGTTGCACCCTTCCGTCTAGGTCTCTCCACTTTTGGGCGTAATCTTTAAAGCCCTCATTGGTAGCCATAACCATACTCTGCAGCTGAGTACGGGTAGGCGCCAAGTCGGCATTGTATTGATATTGTTTATAGAAAGCGGTGGGCAGGTCTTCCCAATTGTGGACTTCAGCCCTCTCCAACTGGTAGAACCAATCAAGTTGTGTTCCTGATAAACTGTCCTGGAAAAAGTGGACCCACAGATCTTTGTCAGTATAATGTGGTTGAATCTTCCTGACATAGGATCTGAGGTGCATTTTAGGGCAAGACACCCCATCATACTTGGCAAACAATGGCACTTTAAACTTTGGAGGGATTACAATTTCTGACACCAGCCCTAACTCTTCAAAATCTAGCCCCGGTACTCTCTGGATTTCCATAGCGCTTAGTTGCTCTTCAAAGGTGTTTGTACTTGTCATCAGCCGGAGGATATTGTTGTTCAGAGTAGTCCTCTTCTTCCTCTTCTTCTTCAGAATCTGATGGTACTGCTGTTTCCTTTCCTTTTCCTTCTTCAGATGTTGTTGGAAATTCTAAGGTCCGTCTGGCTTGTCCCTGAAATCTTCTACCCATGATAACCACACCATTTGGCTTCTTTTTTTCTTCTATTTTTCTTTTTCTAGCAAAGTCTTCAGCTCCTCCTGCCCCTTGGCTAAGGTCATGAGTAACTGTTGAAATTGTGAGTTCTGAGCTTGTAAGTCTTTGACCGTTTGTTCAAGATCCATCTTGCTGAAATAAACAGTTGAAGGATGAGGAAACTTGTTGCAAAGACCTTTTTATGCTTATGATGAATGATATGTATTCATGTAATGCTTTCAAGGATTTAGAAATTCAAATTTGTTTTAAACAAAAAAGAAACACACGTCATATTAATAAGATAGAATTGTTAGTACATCAATGCCCCTTGGGCAAAATAATACAAAATTCTAAGGTAAAAAGACATTGTCCATCCTCTTTGGTGCAATGTAGGTGTTGAGATTTTGCTCTTCGTGAAGTAGCCGAGTGAGTTCCAAAACCTTCTTCTCGCTTGCGTAGAATTGGGCTTTGAAAGTATCACGCTCTCTGTTGACCTGTATCCAACTACTTTATAGGTCTTCGCGTGATGTTGGCATGTCAGGATGTAGGATGGTGTATGGAACCTCTCCTTCCTTAACAGGCTCTATAATCACTAGGAGAATGGAGGGGTAGGGCATCATAAGACTCTGGGCGCGGGTTCGTACCCACTTGAGGTAAGGCTCAAGAGGGATGGAATTCTTGTGTCCCAAGGTCTTACTATCTAACTTGTTGGGCATCCTCCAAGCTCGGATGAACCTTTGACGAAGTCCTTGGTCGTCGTTGTCGTAGTCGAAAACCAATCCTTGAATCAGCATGTTATGTGGGCCATCCCTTCGGGCATAACCAAACTTTCTTAGAGATAAACAAGGGTTGTAGGTGATGCCTCCCCTAATGCCAAGTAGAGGGACATTAGGGAATTCCCCACAATGGTCAACAATGATGACATTCTCTTTGGATCGAGAACACCAATGAATATCTGAATGGTTAAGGGTCATTAAACTTTGTGACCACCTCAAACCTTGCTCATTATTCAAGACTGATTGGGGAAGATGAGAAATAAACCATCTTGCCAGGAGAGGAGTACAACACATAAGAACACCTCTTTTCCTCATTGTACGAGTGTGAAAAGAGTGTAGGATATCCCAAAGCAATGTAGGCACCGGGTTGCGAGTCATGAAGATTTTGACAGCGCTTACATCTATGAGTTGGTCAGGATTAGGGAACAAGACCATCACATAGATGAGAACAACTACAATCTCCTCAAAAGCTTGCAAGTCTACGGAATTCCAACAGCTTTGGGCCTTCTCAAATAGAAACTTTGACAAGAAACCTTTGACACCACTTCTAGTTTCCCAATGAGTTGTGACATCAGATGAGTGCAAGTGTAGGACTTGAGCAATCTCTTCTGGCTTTGGATCTCTTTCCGTACCGTTGAAAGGTAGTTGGTTGAGAATAGGAATCCTCAAGAGTTGAGAAAATTCCTCCAAAGTGGGCACAAGTTGATAGTCAGGAAAGGTGAAGCAATGATGCAAATGGTCAAAGACCTGGAAGAGAACTTTCATCATATCCTCCTCTATGTTGGAAGTAACCAAGTTGAGTAGACGACCATATCTCTCGGTGAATGGAGAATTCTCAGGAATTCGTGAAGCTAGCTCCTTGAGTTGTGGAGGAATTCTTATAAGGTTGATTTGGATAGTTTTCTTGCGAAGTGAATCCATAACCTACAAAACAAGAACAAAGATGAATCTCCAAAATCCTTGAAATGGTCAGTGAATGCATATGATGTTCATGATGCCCATGATGTTATGCACAAGTATATATGTACAAGAAAATCACATAAGTTCCTAGTTTAGGCTTGCATGGGGTTTTATAGGTAAGTACCCTCTTGAAGTTTAGTTGGCTCAACCTGTCCTAGAAATAGTAACCGGGTTCTAAGGAGCTCAATATCACTGGATTATTTCCTTGTTCATTATTTCAGTTCAAGCCTCTTTACTGGCGACCAAAATATTCCAAGAAACCAACCCTCAATGAGTGTAGTATCGAGTATCTTCCAACTTCGGACTGCACCAAAGCCGGTCATCTCACTACATCCTAAAAGGCCAAGTTGGTAAAGTAAAGGTTCTAGAAGTTCATTAGGGCTTCATGACATCACTCAGGGGCCTTGTATTCTCTTTGATTGACTCAAAGGCTACCGGTACCCACAAATATGTCGCACTAATATAGCTATTGCTTAGACCATGTCGGTATACCCCGCACAGTTTCCACAACGTATTGCTATTTACCTATAATGTTTCCCAATTCCGGATGGAGGATTCAAACCCAAAAAAAGAACCATAATTGTAAAGAAAACAAGTCAAACAATTGAAGCAAATAAAGGTGATCTAAACCCTAAGGTAACCCCACTTTTAGAATTTTCCCCAGCAGAGTCGCCAGTTCTGTGATGCGGTGGGAGAACTGACTTGAGGTTTTGCGTTTGTGTTTGCAAATGTTGCGGTTAGCAAGAGTCGCCACCGAATTTTCTTTTATCCAAAAGGAAAGCTAAAAAAGCACATGAAAGACCTTTGAGATGTTTTCTTGAGTTCGGGGGGGGGGGGGGGGGTAGATTATGAAAAGGGAAGGTGCTAGCACCCTTTTTATCCATGGTTTTCCATGGGCTCTTAGTTACTTGTTTAGATCACTTGCTTTGCTTTGTTTTGTTTGAAATGGTGCTTGGTGTGGTTTTGAAAGTATTTTGAAAAGAGGCCACTCGTTTAGGCAACCTTTGTAATGATTCTCGTTCGTAAGAATGTACAAAGATGTTTGTTCTTTTGAAAAATGTTTCAATGTTTTGTAAAATTTTTTGAAATGTGTGTGTACTTGTTTTTGAAAATAGCAATGATTGTTTTGAAATGTAACAAGTAACTAGAAGCTAATCTACCTACTCAAATGTCTTTCTTGTGCATTTTTATTCCTTTGACATTGTTGATTTACCATTGATTTGGTAAACAACCCCATCTTTGGATGTAAACGGGACGGGTGTGGGTCATCGTATGACCATGATAGCAATGTTACCAAGTATCTTAGCATTTTTGAGGGACCAAGATCATCTTTGTTTAGGCAACCTTTTGATAGCGTCATCGAGGGACTATGATCTTATTTGTTTTGTTTTGCCAAGATACTTCGCGTGCGTAACATGGCCATTTTTATTTAGGCAACCAAGTGGGAGAAACCCTAAGGGTGCTTGTGTGCAATGTGTGTCATTTTTCATGCTTTTGTCTTGCATTAGGTTTTTTCTATTTGTTTTGTTTTTGTTCTGGTCATGCAAACCCTAGTTTACTAAACATGGTATATGAAAGCAATAAATTGCGTAAAATAAACTAAGCTATTACAATAATTATTATGGGAGTGGGGATACAAGTTTTTGAATGGGGATATTGCACAAATATAAACCTAAAAATACTATTACAACCCAATCGAATATTGTGCGCATTAAATAAATATACAAATATTAAAATGCAATGCAAACGTATTTATGTAAAAAAAATTTGTATTTGTTTAATGTATGAGAAAATAATTTATTTAAACCCTAGAAATAAGAGAAAAAATATTATTATTTTTGGAAAGGGATGAAACCCTAATTTTTATATTAAAAGAAAATAATGTTTTATGTTAATATTTTGTCCATTTTTGTATAAGAAAATAATAAATAATATTATGTGCAAGTATTAAAAATTAAATATGTATGGAAAATAAATATTTTATGTGTATAAATAATATAATAAAAATATTAAGTATTATTAACTGTATTCACGAATTTATTTAAGAAAATAAAAACTATTATCCTAATAAACTATTTTTTCATGTAAGAAATAATAGAAAAAATAAAATAAAAATGCAAAAAATAAAGAAATTATTTTTTATGATTTTTATGATTCAAAAAAATATATAAAAGTAATAAATATGAAAATACAAAAAATAAATATAAAAAATAAAACAAATAAGCCAGGGGGTGCAAATAATGGGCCAGGAGGGTGTGAATAGCAAAAACAAAAAGCCCAATGCAACAAAAAAGCCCAGAACAGCAACTTCGTCCCTGTTCTTCAGCTTCTGCGCGTGTTCTTTGTTCAAACCTGCAACTTGCTAATGCTTGCACAAAAACAAAAACCCATAACATGAAACTTGTGGCATTTAATCTCACGATTCCAACCATATAAAATTTGTAACCTAACTCTCAAAGATCAGAGAGAATTTTGTCAGCCCTAATTTTGTCATGAACTTTAAGCTTCAAATTCTCACAGCACAGTTAATATAAATGAAAAGTATGCATATGTACAGCTTCACCATGATATGGACTACAATTTTTCTTCACAAGTCGTGTCTTGAGGATGCCTAAATAGAGAGATAGAGTTTTGAAAAATACCTCCTTCAATTGGATTTGGATATAGCAATGTAGGGGCTTTGATGGAGGCCTCAGGATCATGTGAGCTTCCTTGAACTTCCTTCATGCTATTCCAATGCCTAGCTTGCTTTGTGGATGGCCGGAAGTCTCTACACAAGTCAAGCTGCAAGCTCCAAGTTTGAAAATGGCAATTGCTGAAACAGGGCTTTCAGATGCAGGATGAATGCTTGGACTGCTTTGGTATGATGTGTATGAAGTGTTTCAAATGTTAAAATGCAAAACGCACGAGCCAAAAAAAATGCTTGTGATTCTGCAGCAAATGTGTGTTTTGGCAAAAAAAATGGATTTTGAGTTTGAGAGTGTTTTAGTTGTCAAGCAATCGTGTTTTAGTTTATAACTAGTTTGTAAATATGTATAGAAATGATCCAAGTCCACTCTTCACTAGCTGTGCAAGCCTTTCACCTTTTGGAAACTTTTCTTGTATTTGAAGAAAAGTGAAGTGACCATACTAACAGGCCTGTCCTTGCTTGCTTGTGGCCTGAAATGAACTTGTACAATATGCTTGAGACCTGTGGAAGTTGTTTGTACCAAAGGGACAGGTCCAAGGCTTAAGATTTGTAAAGTTGCAAAATCTCACCTTTATGAAAATGGCATTCTAACCTTTATGCCTAAAATGGAATTATCTCTTGTACAATGCTTCAAAAGCAAAGATAATGCATTTGTCTTATGAGTTAGCATTTAATTATGGAGTGTAGAATGAGTTTAGGACCTGTAAAGCAAGATTCAAACATCAAAGATCTGATTTTCAACTTGATGCTTTGTGAAAATGGCATGAACAAAAGTGATAAAATGCCAACTTCTCTTCTTCGATTCTCCCTAACCAAAAATGATCTTGGAGAGTTCTTGGACATTTTGGAAAGCTTGCAATGTTCTCTATAATCCTTATTTGAAATTAATTTTGAGATACCTCTTGGAACTAGGTGAAAAATGTCCATGAAGTTGGGTCCAAAACCTGCCTAAATTAGGGCACAATTTCACTAAGTTATTTAGTTCATGGACCTATGTTCACAAATTCATAACTTGAGATCCAAGCATCTTTTAGGAAAAGTTTGTGAATAAAAGTTGTAGATTCCATGGAGTACTACAACTTTCATGTTGGAAGTTTTCTTTGAATAAAATTGCATCATGGTGAAAAAGTGGTGAAAAGTTGGGGAAAAATAAGAAAATTCTTATACTTAGAAAAATTCTAAGTTATGAAAATTTTCAAATTCAAAACCCTAATTTTCAAAATTGGTTTTCTTGGTGAACAAGTTTCATATTTTGACATATCTTGATGAATTATGACCCTTGGCATTTGATTTTGACCAAAAAGTCAAAGTTTGACTTTTCAGTGTACAATTGACTTTTGATCAGTTGACTGCAAAATTCATCTGTCAATCCAATGAACTTGAGATCTTTTGAACCATGTAATTAGGTCAATATGATTCCATTGAACCCTTGAAATCATGTTTGAACTCAATTGGTCATTGGCTAGATTAAAAATCAGAAATTGCCCTTTCTTAGTCAAAACCCTAATTTTGACCATTTTGCCCTTTTGATGATTTGATCAAATTTCTTGAGGAGTTGTGATCCAAACTTGACAAAATGGTACATATGAGTCTAAAATGTTTATGTGGATAAAAATTATGATGTTTGACTGTAAATTGGCCATGGTTAACTTTTTCCTCAATACAACTGATTTTTAGGTCAACTGTCCAATTGACTGATCAAAAATGTGGTTCAAGGCTTGAAACTTGTTGTGATAAACCTTAGGGGTCCAACATGATGTATGAAAGTCACATGAAGCATTGGTGGTCCAGAAATCCTTGTGCAAACTCAAACCCTAATTTTGGGGTATTAATACAAGATGAGTCTTGAGCTGACCAAACCCTAATCTTGTCTTGAGTCGAAGAAGTCTTGTGAGAAAAATCTTGATAAATGAGAGGGAAAATTTTGGGGGTACAACACACTTCCACCACCGATTCTATTGATAACGACTCTGCTATGGCTCATTATGAATTTGATACCCCTATTTATCAAGCTGAAGAAGAAGCATATGAGGAGTGTGATCTTCTTGAGGAATTAGCAAGACTGTTGAAACAAGAGGAGAAGGTTATCCAGCCGAATCAGGATTCAATTGAGATGGTAAATATTGGTACAGAGGAGGTAAGAAGAGAAGTCAAGATAGGGGCCGATCTCGAAGAAAGTGTAAAAGTCAGATTGATTGAGCTACTCTGTGAGTATTATGATATCTTCGCCTGGTCTTATGAGGATATGCATGGGTTGGATACAGACATAGTGGTGCATCGACTGCCGCTCAAAGAAGGTTGTTCTCCTGTCAAGCAGAAGCTCCGAAGAACCCATCCTAAGATGTCCAAGAAGATCAAGGAGGACGTCCATAAGCAGTTGGACGCGAACTTATTAAAGGTTGTTAATTATTCGCCGTGGATTGCAAATATTGTGCCTGTGCCCAAGAAAGATGGTAAAGTAAGGATGTACGTGGATTATAGGGATTTCAACAGGGCCAACCCTAAAGACAATTTCCCTCTTCCGCATATTGATGTGTTGGTTGATAATACTGCTCATTCCAAGGTGTTTTCGTTCATGGATGGCTTTTCGGGTTGCAATCAAATTAAGATGGCCCCCGAGGATATGGAGAAAACAACATTCATCATGCCTTGGGGAACCTTCTATTATAAAGTGATGTCGTTTGGTTTGAAAAATGCTGGGGCAACATATCAGCGCGCCATGGTCACTCTCTTTCATGACTTGATTCACAAAGAGATTGAAGTTTATGTAGACGATTTGATTTCTAAGTCTGACACAGAGGAGGAACATCTTGTTCACCTGGAAAAATTATTCGAGAGGCTGAGGCAGTTCTTGCTAAGGATGAATCCGAATAAGTGCACCTTCAGGGTGAGATCAGGCAAGTTGTTGGGCTTTAATGCGAGTCGAGATACTCATTATTGGAAAAGACTTGTTGTGTGCTTTCCTGGGCCACCAAACGTCTGAGGAAATACATGTTAACACACACCACCTACTTGATATCCAAAATGGATCCAATCAAGTACATTTTTTAGAAACCAGCTCTTACAGACAGGGTAGCCCATTGGCAGATGATACTCACTGAATATGATATCCAATACACTACTTAAAAAGCAATTAAGGGTAGTGTATTGGCCGACCATCTTACTCATCATCCCATGAACGATTATGAACCGATGAAGTTTGATTTTCCAGATGAGGAAATTGTGTATATTCAGGATTGTAACATACCAGACCCAGACGAAGGACCCGAACTGGGATCACATTGGACGCTTGTTTTTGATGGTGCCTCTAATGCCATGGGTAATAGTATCAGAGCTATTATCACTTCTCCTGAGGGATACCACATTCCTTTCATGGCTCGTATTTGTTTCGATTGCACTAACAACATGGCCGAATATGAAGATTGCATTTATGGCATTGAAACGGCAATTGACATGCGCATCAAATTCTTGAAAGTTTACGGGGATTCCAATCTTGTTATCAGCCAGATTAATGGAGATTGGGAGACTCGCAATCAGAACCTAATTCCCTATAATGAGAATGTTATGAAGTTGATCCCGTACTTCGAAGAGATCACATTTGAGCACATTCCCAGAGAAGAAAATAATCTAGTTGATGCACTGGCAACTCTGTCCTCCATGTTCAAGGTTAAGTGGGCTAATGAGGCACCTTCCATTACTATCAGAAGTTTGAGTGAGCCAGCTTTCTATTTTGAGGCCAGTTTGGAACCAGATGGTAACCCTTGGTTTTATGATGTTAAGCGATATCTGGAAACGCAAGAGTACCCTGAAGAGGCATCCGTCACAGATAAGAAGTTGTTGAGAAGATTTTCAGCTAAGTTCTTTCTCAGTGGTGGTGTGTTGTACAAAAGGCATCATGACGGTTTACTGCTCAGATGTGTTGACAAGAAAGAAGCAGCTAGAATCATTGAGGAGATGCATGAAGGTGACTTTGGGACCCATTCCAACGGGCACACCATGGCTAAAAAGATTTTGCGAGCAGGTTATTATTGGTCCACCATGGAGACTGACTGTTACAATCATGCACGGGTTTTCCATAAATGCCAAGTCTATGCTGATAAAGTGCATGTGCCGCTAGTACCTTTGAATGTCTTGACCTCCCCTTGGCCGTTTGCGATGTGGGGAATTGATATGATCGGCAAAATTGAACCGACTGCGTCCAAAGGGCACCATTTCATTCTGGTTGCCATCGATTATTTTACAAAATGGGTCGAAGCAGCATCCTATGCCAATGTCACCAAGCAGGTGGTAACTCGATTCATTAAGCACAACATTATCTGTCGCTACGGAGTGCCCGAGAAGATAATTACCGATAATGGGTCTAATCTGAACAACAAGATGATGAAGGAGCTTTGTGAGTCCTTCAAAATCAAGCATCATAACTCTTCCCCATATAGACCAAAGATGAATGGCGTTGTCGAAGCGGCCAATAAAAATATCAAGAAAATCGTGCAGAAGATGGTGGTAACCTATAAAGATTGGCATGAGATGTTGCCTTTCGCCTTGCATGGTTATCGCACTACTGTGCGTAATTCAACCGGGGCAACCCCATTTTCATTGGTTTACAGCATGGAGGCAGTATTGCCGATAGAAGTCGAGATTCCTTCTCTTAGGGTCATGAGAGATGTTGAGTTGGATGAAAGTGAATTGGTACAGAATCGGCTGGATCAGCTGGAACTCATTGACGAAAAGAGATTGACGGTCGTATGTCATGGTCAGGTATATCAGCAAAGGATGAGAAAAGCTTTTGATAAAAGAGTACGACTCCAGTGTTACAAACCAGATGACCTTGTGCTCAAAAGGATAATTCTTCCCCAGGGAGATCCCAGATGCAAGTGGATTCTGACTTATGATGGTCCTTTCATGGTCAGAAAAGTTTTCTATGGAGGAGCGATGATGCTCACAACTATGGATGGAGAGTACTTCCCTCTCCCTGAGAATGCTGACGTAGTTAAAAAATACTTTGCATAAAAAATAATAAAAACCCGTTAAACTGAAAACCCGAAAGGGCGGTTTAGGCAAAAAGAGGGTGTCCTGGTTAATCGAAAACCCGAAAGGGCGATTCAGGCAAAAGTTAGGGACTTAAAGCAAATAACTATGCTCAACATGAGCCCCGTTGTTTCCTTCCTTCATTCCATCACATAGCATAAGCTCGAAGCTAATTCAAGTTTGATCTATCTGAAAGCAGGAAGGTGATGGTCATAAGAGTCATAGCAGAGCCAAGACTTAATGGATATTCACATTCATATTTTCCATTTGTAAACACTTGTTTATTTTAATTTTTCAATTTCTTGTTTCCCAATGTAAATGCCTTTTTCACAGGCTAATTTCTTAAAATCAATAGAATATCTTCTTTCAAGTATACGTATGATTTTCTTTTCTTTTTTATTTTGTCTACAAAAACATCCAATATTTTTGATAAGCATGTGCATATAAACTTCGTGGACCTTACGCGAAAATGGTAATACAAGTCATGGTTGGCTGATCGCTTGAAATACGGTTAACAAACACCACTACTACTCTACGAGGGGAATGTTTGTTTCTCTGTTTGGTGGACTTCTCTTTCACTCTTTTAGGCATTTTTGCCTTGCAGTTTTGTTTCACAGCTCCGGGCCATTGTTAACAATCATAAGTCAGGGTAGTATTAAGGATGCAGCAAGTCAGTGGGACCGGTGAACCTGGTTGGAGATACTTCTTCCCCATAATGACTTTTATTACGTTTCTTTGTTGCACTTTCATGTGTTATCCTGATTGATTGTTTTAGCATTGTCTGCATATAGGATTTTATTTATAGCCGAATGTCAGTCCTGATGCGTTGAATATTTTTGCCTTGAAAAATTGTTTCATTTTATTTAATCCATCCAGTATCACTCTTTAATCGTTTTTTCGGGAAGTTTGATACCAACTGTGCCAATTCTTTTGCATGATCAAGAATTTGGAGGAAGTAGTCTAAAAAATCAGTGACTGTAGTGGTATGCTTTTGAGTAGAAACCTGTTGACGATGTACATGAATTGTTTCAATCCCCAAACACTTGAGATATAAGGGAGTTAGACCCTTGTTAACCCCTCTGAGCCTTCGAAGTAGGAGTTTCTTTTCCATTCAAAGAAAAATAAACCTTTTTTAACCAAGGGCAGGGTAGATGTTCAGTTGATTTTCCCAAGCATTCAAATTTCAGAAGGAATGACCCCTCTGAGGATAACTACATTTTGTCTTTCACATCATGAAAAAGGGGTAAATGCGTGTCTAAACCACGATGTTCATCTCCTCACAAAGTCATGAGGTCAAGATCGAACCGATACAATAATGGCTATCCCTCGTCGACCAAGGAATGAGGCATTTGTTTTCAAAAAAAAAAGAAGAAGAAAGAAGAAAAAGTTTGAAAGACCTAAAGTCATAATGGCCTATTCAAAGTGGAAAGTATGAATAAGAAAGAAACAAAAAGCCCCGCTCAGTCGAAACTTGAAAACGAGTCACTTAGGCAAAAGTTAGGGCATCCCGCTGGACTTCCAAATTGAAATTAAAAAAAAAAAGATTTTGTCCAGGCAAAAGTTAGGGAAAAGAGAGCCTAAAAGGCCAAAAAAAAGATTATTCAATAAAATTTTCATCAAAAGAAGAGGAATGATGACAACAAAAGCAGCAGAAGTTAAGTGACAGTCATGTTGGAGGATTTGTCGCGATCACTCAACCATCATAAATCCTTTTGAAAGATGAATGCTTGTGATAAATCAACTGAACTTAGGACAGGAGAATATCACGAAGGGGTGGGCACCAAATAACTTGAGCCTTGAAAAACTTTTTTCAAAAGAACCTTGAACCAGGCCACGTTACAACCTCTAAAAGTCCTAACTGAAACAGTGGTTTAACTCAAAAGCATACTGCGACAGGATGACTTTTCCTAAACGCCCCAAATATGTGTTGCATAGCCGTGTTGGTATCTTATCGCTCGCATTTTTAACTCGTTTTTCAAAAAGGGGAAAGAAAAGTTTTAAAACCTTTTTGCACTCTAGCCAGTGATTCGTTCGCAACAAGATATGCGACATTTTGTTAAAGTTTTCAACTTCAAGGCTTAAATAATTATTGCATCAGGTCTACCATTCTCAATAAACATTTTTCTGTATGCAAAACAACTGTTTGACATCAAAGTTTACACGTTGAATACCTGTAAAGATCTTAATGATGGTCAAAAAGGGAATGTTCGGCTTTCTTCTTCTGCCTATCCCCTGTGAAGTTTCATTTCCCCTGTGAAGTTTCGTTTCCCCGTTGAAGTTTCCTTTCACTGGTGAAGTTTCATTTCAGCAGCAAGGTTTTGTTACTCCAGGGATTTTCTTTCAAAAAGCCTCGTTCCAAGACTTCAAGTTTGGATATGTCGCCTATCCCTAATGGAGTATTTAGGTTGGAACCCACATTCTGGAGGAGTTTCAACTCCCCAACAGATTTGCCAACAGGGATCTCTCGCTTTGACCTCTCAGTTCCCAACCAATCTGTTGACCGGGGCATCCTTATGTCTAGGATCTTCTCTTGTTCCCCAGTAAGGTTCTGATACCATGTGACTATCTGCGGGGTTCGTCCTTTGGTTGCATTCCAAGAATATCTCTCCAGCAACATAATCTTCAACAGAGTTCTATCTCTCCAGTGAAGTCCCACCTCTTCAGCAGAGTTTTGTTGCCCTAGTAAAAAGTTTTCGTCCTTTTTTCTGGAAGTTGCAGTGTCGACCTGATCTTCCCCGGGAATTCGCAATTTATTTTTGCAAATCCTCTCTTTGTTTGTGGCCCGTTTCTGCTGGTTGCTCATTTGTTTATCCATAGAGCCCCATCACTTTGAGGTTCCCTCTCTAGCAGTTCCCCGTATTTTTTCCTCTCCTTTGTATTTTTGCAATTTATTTTTGGAAGTCATGTCAGTTTCGGACTTCTTGGTTTTTGGCTTCTCATTTGGCCATTCCCTAGTGAGACTTTTAAACATACATCATCACATTGCATATACCAAAACACGCAGCATTTCCTTTATATGGAGCATTGCGCTATAAAAAAGAATTCAAAACATGCATCGGAACATAAGCCATTATTGTTTTCGTCATCCCCAGTGATTTTGCTAATACTTCGGGTTAAATCCCCAGCGAGGTCTTCGTCCTCATTATCTCAGTTTCCACCCTATACCAATATCCTTTTGATGTCAGTCATCTATTTGTTTGAGTGTCTACTTTTGACTATAGCTCAGTTTCGCCCTGGAACAGTCTTCTCGGGTTTAGTCTTTATTACCCTCCCTGGTTCATTCCAATGTCTATTGATGCACCTTTCAAATACTAGTTTCATCCTGATATTCGCTTTTTGCAGGTTTTTTAGGTGTACACCCTAATCTCCTCGCTTTGGGTCGAGTTTCGCCTCGTTGCCTGTGCATGAAATCCAGTTTCGTCCTGGTACTCATCTAGTTTAGTTTCGTCTAACTAGTTGTTGAGTCAAGTTTCATCTCATTCTTACTTTCATACCTTGGACCCTTTGACAATGTTCGTTTACCGAGTGCAGTGTTTGTACTATGTCCCTGGTTTGAAATCAGTCTCCTTTGTTCCTTGGATTCTCCTATCAGTTTTTGTCGTTGTTTATCCATTGATCTGAGAACAGCAGGTACTCTGAGAAACATGCACTCTCATCACTTTGCTTTGGGTCGAGCTTCGCCTTGTAACCCGTGCGTGGAAGCCAGTTTCGTCCTGAAACTAGTCTAGTTTAGTTTCGTCTAACTGGTTTTTGAGTCGAGTTTCGTATCGCCTTTTGTTCCTCTTTTCTAGGATTCTTTCAGTTCCTTCATACTGTCTATCTTAGTTGAGGATGGCAAGTGTCCCTAGAATCACGCACTCTAGCCACTTTTCCTTGGGTCGAGCTCAGAGTTTCGTCTCCTCACCCGCGTACGTTTTCTGTTATGGAGCTTAGTTTCGTCTATACTCTGTTGGTTGAGTTTTTTCTCACCCCTTCCTTTTGAAGCCCAGTTTTGCCCTGGCACGTTTATCCGGAAGTTTAGTTGCATCTACTCTTCTTTGTTCTTATTCTGTTTCAACCTGTGTTACAGCTCCATTCTGACACATGTCTTGGGAGTTTTGTGTCCGTTTCTTTCAAGAGTGTAAATTTTCGGGTTCTTTCGTATTCAAACATCGTCAACCCTGAACGCTCGAAAGTTATCACTTTTCTCACTTATCATGTTGAAGATATTTGAATAGGGGCAGCTGTTTCACCCCAAAATTTACCCTCTTGATTTAGGCTTATGTTTCATCATGAACATCATAGTGCATTTCATTCATACATTGTGATAAGATCAAAATACTTTGGTGACCAGGTTTTCCTCAAGCTTTGAAGGTTGATGGCATTAACAATTTGCTCAAGAAGAATATTATCATCTAAACTTATGAATCTTTCAAGCTTAAATTTTTTTGCATATCTCAAGATGCTTTATTCATCTCTTTGGACCCCTAGAAGATTGGAGCTGGTGTTTGATCACAGGTGAAATCACTCTTTGGATTCATCAGTCAAATTAGGGTTTTATTTGAAGTAAGGTTATTGGTCCTTCCAATGTACAAGTCTTGATTTAGGGAGTTACAACATTTCTTTGACATTTGAAAGGTCCTTGTACAAGGAATTGGTCAAGATACCCAGAGGATTTGAGGTTTTGAAGATGATTCATCAGTCTCTTAATGTGTTTACCAAAATTAGGATTTTGGTTTTTATCAGGTTTTCTTGAGAATTTTAAAGTAAAAATTTGCACATGGCCTTTATATGTTTGGGAGATCATGTTTTTGATGTTGTAATCATCAATTTTGAAAGAAAGTGGATCAATTGATTCAGAGGGGCAAAATGGTCATTTTGGTCAAAATCAGTCAAAATCAAAGTTGACCAAGTGAATTTTTGGCCAACCATCAATTCAAGGATGTACTTTTCATATTTCAAGTACATTTTGGTCATTGGATCAAAGAGATTTAAGTTTGGGTTGAAACTTGTGCTTGAAGAAACACTAAAGGTTTCTAATTTTGGAAAATGAAGACTTAATTTCAAAAATTCATATTTTATTCATCTTTGATCACCAAAATGCAAATGAAATATGCTTGGAAATCTAAGAGAATTATCTTTCATATCCTTTTGGTCTCATGTCCAAATTGGCAAGGAATCAAGAGTTATGGCCTTTTGAAGTTACAAAATTATAGGTTATTTTTCAAAATTAGTGAATTTCAAGCCAAATTTTGGGAACCTTAATAGATTAATTTGCAAAAACTATAAACTAAAGGTTTGTAGACCTTTTCAAGACCTTTCCAAATTATGTTCATTTGTGCCAAAATTCAAAAGTATGAGCAAGTTATGAGTTTTGGAAATTTGAGGCATTTTATTGAAATTTGGCAAATGTGCAAAGTGGCCATTTCTTGCAAACTCAAGTTTTAGCCATTCTTCTTGCTTCTAGTCAAGCCCATTGGTAATTGGTGACATGTTGAGTCCCATCATACTCACTATTTCGTGCCCCATATGGTATTGCACATGTTGGAATCAAAAAATGCAAAACTAGCTCAAAATGGCCAATTCACCAACACTCTCTCATTTCAAGTAATCATGGGCTGGCATGTTGAGCAGGCATTTCTGACTTCATTTGGCTCACAAAAATCATAAAAGGCATAAGAATGCACGAGCAAAACGGATGATTCACTATGCACCTCATTTTTGGCCAAACTTCCCAATTCTGCCCTCCAACGGATTTAAGGACAAACTTCCACTTCTAACCTTCTCTACAAGCTCTATATAAGTGAAAGCAAGCAAATAGAGAGGAAGAGAACGCGCCATTTGCAAGAATTCCAGATCTAAAATTTTCTTCCATCTTCTGCAACTTGATTCGATTCTCTCAATTCCTTGGTGTTTTCTTCAAAATTCTTGTGGATTCTACTTCAGCAAAGCAAGTAGATCAAGCCAGCACTATTTGTTTGCATCCGGAGCGAAGGAGACAGTAGATCACTTTTCACCTTGAGGTAATGATTCCAAACTTCGATTCTTGAGATGCACTTGTTTATTGAGATGTTTGAGCTTGAATTCATGTTCAATAATGTTAATGGAATGATTCTGAAGCTTTATAGCATTTAATTTGATGAATTATGCATGTTTGAATGTTCTGAAACTAGCAATTCAGAAGGTTTGTTCATGTTCATGACTTGATTGTGGATAATGTGGTTGATGATTTGATTTGATTCGAATTGCTATGGATTCCTTGCCATGTTAGCTTTAATTTGCCTTTGATTTCATCAAAAATGATGCAAAATTGAGTGAGTTACACTGATCTGAAAGTGAGCCCTAATCCTGAGATATGCGCGCGTTTTTGAACATCCGGAGGTTGAAGATGATGTGGTGGCACATCATGATTGGTCCGTTTGAAATTTTTGGATTATTTGAATTTTTATTTTATAAATTAATTTCCATAATTTTATTTCTTGCTAAAAAATGATTGGAAAATTCTGAAAAAATTATCATAATTTCAAAATAATATTTCTGACTTTGTGTATTTTTTGATAATTTTTTGAAATTATTCGGATTGGTTCAAAATTGTTAGGTTTAGTTAATTAATTGATCAAAGATAATATTTATTTTAATAGTTCCTTTGACCTAAAAAATCCACAAAAATTATTTGAGGACCACAAAATAATGTGAAAATTAATTTTGACTTTGGTTCATCATTTTTCTTAATTTTGATTTTAAATTTAATTTCAAAGGATATTTGTAATATTTGTTTGTTTTTTTATATATTTTTGATACTTGTATTAATTCAAAAATTCCAAAAAAAATCATGTAATCTTGTTTTTAATCATAGAACTTGATCATATTTTTGTTTTGCCCTTTTTGTAATTTTTGGTTATGTTTTGCATTTTCTTGCCCTTAAATAATAATTTCATTATTAATTGTTTGTTTTTTTGTTTTTTTTAATATTTTCCTTTTATCCAAAAATTCACAAAAATTCAGGGATGTATGTTTTTAGTCCTAATATTTGAATATAATTTTGTTTGGCCATTCTTCTGACTTTTTGATTTAAATATTATTTCGATATGTGAATATTTGTTAATTACCTAATTGTTTGAACTTTAATTTCTTGCTTGACTTTTCTTAATTCAAAAAAATATGAAAAAATGTATATTCTGACACTTAGGGTTCCTTGATGATTTTTATGATCTTGACTCAATTTGTTTTAATTTTTATCTCATTTAATCAATATTTGAGATAAAAAAGTAAAAAATTAGGGTTTTGTTGCTTATGATGGAAGTTTATTTTCAAAATCCACTATGCCCTATTTTTTTCTTGGAATGCAGGTCTTGACCAGGGTTCATGAATGTGTTGGGGATTTGAAAACTATTTTTCTTGAATTATTTGACTTGGTTTGACATTTTTTCCCAAATAATTTTGAAAACATGTCTAGTTTGGTGGTTTTGCCAACTAGTCTTAAACTTTGTACTTCATTTGACCTCCTCCCCAATCATTCATGAACTTAGGGCTTGCATTCTGACTTCTAAACACTTCCAAGTTGTTAAGATATTTTTGGTTTGAATTATGGATCCTTGTTTCTATTTTTGGTGTAATTTTGAAGTGAAGGTATCCAATTATGTTTGCATGTTTTGTTGCAATTTGTTTGTTGGACAATGAACTTGAGTGAGGCCTGTAATTTGAAACCTAATGATCATGTTGATTCTGACTTGTCCATGTTAGCTCAAGACATTTCACTTAGAAGCCTCGTGTTTGAATATTTTGAACCATCTAATGCATTATGTAGGTTTCATTTCTTATTGTGTCCATGAAGTTGTGTTTAAATTAGCCATGCATGACTAAAATAGGTTTGCTACTGACTTCCATGGTTCTTGTTCATATTATTCTCAAGCTCTTATGATCCTTGATTGACACTCAATTGTCAATTCAACATGGTGATAGGAAAGAGCAACATTCCTTTGATTCTTTTGACCTAATATGTGCATATGCTTGTCTCCTCTTGCTTATGATGTCTAATATTTGGTAATTGCTCCCATGATTATTCTCACTTCTTCACCTTTTGGAATACTAACTTGGTTGTTTAATATGTGAGGTACTCTGAGAAAGTTGCCATTTCTGGCTTTAGGCTTCTTGTGTTTCACTTTATTTGTGAAACACAATCTATTATACTGACATTGTTTTTTTGTGCTTGGCATGTTTGATAGTTTATGCAGGATATACATACATATGATTGTGAATGCCATACATTGCCCCTGGGACTTGTTCATATCTGATAAATTCCTGACTCAATTTGTTTACTGATGCCAGCTTGCTTGAAGTTTCTCTGGGTTTCTTTTATTCTTTCTTGATTGCTACAGATAGTTATTTGTTTGGTATTGTACTACCTCCTTTCTTCCATTTTCATTTTGCATAGTTCTCTGATTGCATGATGGGACCTCTATTGCTGATATATGTCAGGAGGCCCTCTGGTTTTTTGTCTGATTGCATGTATTTTGTTTGTTGTTGATCGATGAGTCACTCAACTTAGATATTGAGATCACGACTTCACTCTCATTGCATGCTCCCTATAGGATGTTCATTGCTTTTCTTCTTTAATTGTTGATCGATGAGTCACTCAATTTAGATATTGAGATCACGACTTCGATCTCATTGCATGTTCCCTATAGGATGTTTATTGCTTTTCTTCTTTAATTGTTGATCGATGAGTCACTCAATTTAGATATTGAGATCACGACTTCGCTCTCATTGCATGTTCCCTATAGGATAGTTTTGTTAAGCTTTCTTTGATTTGCCGATTAAGGTAGGAATCCATGTATGCAAACATAGAATAGGACTTTCCTTTATCCTCAACCTTAGGGTCAACCATTGCATGATAACAGTAGGGATAGTGCTAGGCTAGTTTCCCTTAGTTGTTTTCTTTCTTTGCATTTTTGCATCTTAAAACAAAACTCATTTTCTTGGAAAATCATAAAACACTTCTAATAAAATCAAACTCTTCTTCAAAGTAAAAGATACAAACCAATATGACTTTATCTGTGCTATCTTGAAGTCGATGTTTCGCCATCGCACATGCTTGTTATCCTACTTTTAATCTCAATATCATTGTTAGGTGTGATGTTTTGCCATCCATTTTATTGATGTTTCACCATCTTTGCCATGATATCTTTGTTATCTTTTGGCCGATGTTTCGCCATCGCAAATTTGTTTGAAGCCGATGTTTCGCCATCGCACATGCTTGTTATCCTACTTTGATTCTCAATATCATTGTTAGGTGTGATGTTTTGCCATCCATTTTATTGATGTTTCGCCATCTCTGCCATGATATCTTTGTTATCTTTCTGTCGATGTTTCTCCAACGCACATTTGTTTGAAGCCGATGTTTCTCCATCGCACATGCTTGTTATCCTACTTTGATTCTGAATATCATTGTTAGGTGTGATGTTTTGCCATCCATTTTATTGATGTTTCTCCATCTTTTCCATGATATCTTTGTTATATTTTTGCCGATGTTTCGCCATCGCACATACTTGTTATCCTACTTTGATTATCCATATCATTTTTAGGTGTGATGTTTTTCCATCCGTTTTATTGATGTTTCGCCATCTTTGCCATGATTTTGTTATCTTTTAGCCGATGTCTCGCCATCGCACATTTGTCTTGAAGTCGATGTTTCGTCATTGCACATGGTTGTTATCCTACTTTCATTCTCAATATCATTGTTAGGTGTGATATTTTGTTATCTGTTTTTGTGATGTTTTGCCATCTCTGAAATGATACCTTATTATCTCTTAGTCGATGTTTCGCCATCGCACATTTGTTTGGAAGCCAATGTTTCGCCATCACACATGTTTGATTATCTAACTTTGACTCTCAATGTCACTGCTAGGTGTATTGTTTTATCATTTAATGTTTCGTCATCTTTGATATGTTGCTTTGTTATTATTTAACCGATGTTTTACCATCTCATTTGTTTGTTGTTTTATTCAATGTTTTGCCATCTTTACTGTTTTTTGTTGTCTTAACTAAAAAACATAAACCAACCAAAATATGTAAGCCGAACTACGGCTGCTCTGATTCCTTAAATGTGATACGTAGGCAAAGGGGTAGGGCCCAACCGAGCACATCTTTTTATTTTCCCTACATTATTTTCTTTTCTTTCGCATGCATTCCCTTTTCAGTTGTAAGCCATAGACATAGGATTTGACCACACTCATTAGTTTAGACAACAAGAGTGGATACCGTAGAGTACTACGGGCGTGTGGGGTGCTAACACCTTCCCCTCACGTAACAGACTCCCTTACCCGATCTCTCGGTCGAAAGACCGTGATTTCTCCCTTTTCAGGTTTTCTCGATGTTTACCTTTCCCTCTTGGTGGGATAAAAGACGTTCGGTGGAGACTTCATTGATGTTTCATTAACATCCAGATGACAGGTCTCGGCCGTGTAGTTTCACTCATACAATGCCAATCAGTCTGATCTACCTTCGACCAAGTAGCAAAGTGATGAGACGCTCGAAGATATAAGGGCAATAGCAGAGTTGGAACCCAGTGGGATTGCTTCATATAGTTGTTTTTCTTTCTTTTTTACAAATTGTGTAATTTCTATCCTTCGGCGGCATTCTCTTACTAGGATGTCAGCCTCTTGTACAAAACGCCTATTACAGGCCAACTTCAATACAATTTATTTTACAAGAAATTCCAAATTGTTTTTCTTTTTCTGTTTTGTTTTACAAGAACGTCCAATGATTCATTTTTGATATATGCATTTGAAAATAATTGCTCCTAATAAATATTTACATAAGAAACAAAAGACAATTACTCGTAATTCCAGGAACAGGGGCAAACAAGAAGTTTCCAAACCTTACAGTTGCTCTACCCACCAGGTACAGGGATAAAGCCAGCTTGAGAATATGACTAAAGGTACATACATTCCCCGCAGAGTAGGAAGTATCCGAAGACAGTGGTGTTAGCTCTCCTCAGCTGAAGTTCATAATCGCGAATGAATCGACAAAATTCTCCCCAAACAGAGTTTACCTATCACCAGCAATATAAGTTTACCACCAGCTGAGTTTATTTCTCCAAATCAGCAGATCGTCCAACAGAGTATCTCTCTTCCCCCACAGAGTCATTCTCCCACGGGATTATTCTCAAACATAGTCTCTCCCGGCGGAACATTCTCGAGCAAAACGGACGCAAGTCTCCAGCTAATCATTTTCGGTCACTATCCCCAACGAGAACAAATAACTCAACTCCTTATACTCTCCAACAGCAGTCCGGGATTTATTCTCCCCAGCCGGAGGATATCACAAGAACATTGCATATCCATACATCGTGGCATGCGCATATGCATCATACAACACAATCTTATTTATTTTGAGAACATCATTACTCAATACATTTCATACATCATGACATTACATACGACTAACTCTTTACCTTTCAGGGAAAGATGCAATCAAGTTCTCGCAATTTTTCTCTGGTTCAGTCAAATCGATGCTAAGATTTCTATTCTAGTTCAAGCTATGAAGCCCAGAAATCGACCGGATAATATCTTGATTTCTCAAAAATACTACGAAGCCTGGAATCAACTAGATAGTGGTATATCTCAAATGCAAGCTATGAAGCCTGGAAATTGACCAGAAAACAGCTTAACCCCCCAGCAAGTTACTATGAAGCTTGGAAATCGACCAGATAGCACTATAAGACACTGTGAAGCCTGGCGCACGACCAGATAATGGTATAAGACACTATGAAGATAGGAGCACGACCAGATAGCAATAAAGGACACTGAAACCTGGGACACGACCAAATAACAGTATAAGGTACTACGAAGCTTGGAATTCGACCAAATAGCAGTTTACTCGGCCAATCACTATGAAGCCCAGAAATCGACCGGATATTAGTATGCCTTAAATTCAGGTTGAAGCCCGGATGCGACCAGATAACCACCTAAATTCCTTCTGAAGACTGGAGCACGACCAGATAAGAATTGAGAAATTGCAAAGCCTGGAAGACGACCAGATAGCAAGTTTAATCTCATCTCCCCAGTAAGTCACTATAAAACCTAGAGCACGACCAGATAACAGTTCATTGTCACCTCTTCAACTAAGAGATGATTCCCCAGTAGAATAACGGACAACTGAAGCTCCTAAAATTCTACTTCTCCCAAGACAGAGGCCAGCGTGTCCCAGCGAAATCCTTCTCAACAATAGGTATACAGGTTCTCGCAAAGGAAACTCTTATGCGATCGACACTTCTTCAGATGGCATCTTTAAGCCCATCTTCCGTCATTGACTTCCAAATGGCATCTATAAGCCCATTCCGGATATCGCAAGACAAGCACCACTTCATGCGAGTGAAAATTTCTGGGCACTCTAATGTTCAATCATCTTCCTCCTTCAGATCACGAAATGCAGACAAGCCAATATACATCCTCAGGTTTAAGAAGATTGAACAGGGGCAGCTGTTGTACCCCAAAATTTTCCCTCCCAAATTTCTAAATACATGTCAAGTAAGGTCTTCAAATTGCTCAAGGAAGTCCAAGAGTTGACCATACAAACTCTCTCCTAAGACAGTCTACCCCAAATTAGGGTTTCATTTTTCATCAAGATGTTTGAGTCCAAAGGATCCCAAATGCTCACCATTGTCCTAATATGTTCTCAAGATCATCCATGCCATGTTTCAAGCCTTGTAGAGGAAGTTTGCTCAGTCAATTGCTCAAAGGCCTGAAAAATCGATTGTGCTAGGGCAAAAGTCAACTGTGGCCCACATCAGTCAAACTTCAAGATTTTTGGTGAACATTCTCATTTTGAAGTGTTATTCATCATTTGATCAAGGGCTGATCATGATTCCTCGAGGATTGCTCACAATTCATCAAAATCTAAAAGTTGCTAAATTAGGATTTTGTAGGAAAAGTCAACTCAACTTTGACCAAACATAATTTCTCATACTTTATCAAAAATGAACCATCCAAAGATCCTTTTGAAGAAGATGCAATTCATCTTCAGCTCCCAAGTTCAAAATATGCACTCACAAGAAGATATGAATTTGGACATTATAGATCATTTTGAAAAGTCAACAAAACACCATTTGGGTCAAAGCTTCATACATGAACATGGAAGACTCAATTGAGATGACACAAAAAGGGTTGCTTAGAGAACATCTTAAGCTTTCTAAAAAGTCTAAGAACACCTCTCTAGGGTCAAAATTGAAAGAGTTATGCATTGGCCAAGTTGACCCTTTTTGCAAAATTGCCAAAAGTCAAATGTGTCCAAAATTGCATTTTTTGCCAAATGGGCCCAACTTTTTATGCTTGCACTGAGTTAGTAATTGGACCCACGACCCATGAGCCCTTCCACTTGTCATTCTTTTATGTTTGTTATTTATTTTGATTTTATTTCATTTAAATCAAATAAAATCAATATAAAATAATGAAAATATCAAAAACTAATTAAATCTTGAGATTTTGTGCATGATTAGGTTCATTATACAGCTGGAGACAAGATCAAATCGTGCAAGGCTTTATATGGACACAAAAAGATTGAATTTGCTTGTTTTGGAAAGATTAGGTGCAAGGATTGAATCATGAATCAATATTAATAATTGGAAGAGATTTGATACAAAATTGCAACCCTAATACACTCTAGTATATATAAGGAACAGAGGCAAATCAAAAAGAAGAGGCTAGAGGCGTGCAAAGGTAGAGAACCAATTTCAAAAATTCAAGAGAAAGTTGCAAACCAATTTCCAAGTTTCAGGCCAACTCAAGCCATTCTAATCATCCCAATCGTTTGCTGGACATCCCAGGATCGTGTTCCAATCGATAGCAAGCCTCCCCACGCTCATAATCACTCTGTAAGGGTCACACAGTTTGCATGTTTTCTTGAATTCGAATACATTGATTCTGGCATATTTAGCATGATTAATTGACATATTTATAATCCTTTAGATGTTTGCAAGCTAATGGTTGTATTCAATTGCATTTTTGTTAACTGTGCATCAAACTGCCATGGCTAGGGTTCCTGTTTCATTTTTAGGGATTTCTTGTACAGGGAAATTGGACAATGATAATGGTGCCATGATGCTCGTGGGCTTGAAATGATTTGATTGGTACCATTGGTTTTCATTTATCATGTGTGTACAAGGTTTTGTAAATACACAGGGGATATACCTACGCTTGATGTCCGTAGGTAAAAGGATTTTGTCTAAAACGATAGAATCAATGAAGAAGACAATAGCGTGGCAGTGTGTGAATGGTTAGTTTGAATTTCGCGCATTTTGAGAAGCGTGGCATGTTGTTTATATCATATTGTATTTATTTCATTATTGTTACAACTAACATGTTAGCACAGTTGGTAAGGTTGCTAGCCTTTGATGTACACGTCCTGGGTTCGATCCCAGGCGTGTGCATTTTATTATTTTCTCAATAGTTTCAGGTCAATCCGGTGCTTCCCATCCTTAAGCGTGTTCTGTGTACTCTCAACATCAGCCATATGATGCACTCCCAGAAAGATCTCATATGCCCACAATGAAGGTCCACCATGTGCCTAAGTCAAGCACGCACACAAGATTGGAGAAGTCAACAGGGCCAGGAGCTTGTTGGGCCAAGAAATTGCAAACAACACCCCCCTTTTTTGCTAAGCAACCAGACCACTCTTTTTCTTTTCTATTTATTTATTTTATTTTATTTAATTTGCTTTATTGTTTTTTTAACAAAATTAATTTCTTTTTTCACAAAAATCATAAAATCAAGAGTTTGTAAAAAATTAGAAGTTCAGTTGGTTTCAACCTGTCCTAGCAAAAGTAACCGGGTTCTAGAGGATCTCAATATCACTGACCATCCTCCATCGGTCATGGTTTCATCTCACGCAATCTTTTCTTGTGGCCGGAACTATCTCGAGAGTATGGTCTCAATGAGTGTAGCATCGAGTATCAACCAGTTCTCAACTTTACACCGAGGCCGGCTATCTCACTACTTTCTAACCCTCATTATATTTCTCTACATATACACTCTCCAAACCCACTTCCATTCCAAAACCCCCAACTTCTCAAACAAACTCCTACCCATCTTCCATCCTTGCTTTAACAATGGCACGCAGAAGTTCAAGACTAGAGCCAGACCTTTCCGGAATTACTTTTCAAAATGGAAAACCCAGAGAGCACCAAAGGGCGCAGTATTTCAAATTTTATCAACGCTCCGTAGTCCCTACACGGTATGTTGATACTGAGTGCTTGTGAAAATTAGGATTGCTCGATAGTGTGTAGTGGTTAATCTATAAGTGAATCTACTCTGAGTGATTTCTTCCGCTTCCCTCGTGAGGGGATGGTACACCACCGTATTCCTACAGACCAAGATTGGGAACCTACAGCTTTTAAGCTTTGGAAAGCTCTCACTGATGAGGAACTGAACAGTTTGGAGGGACTTTATGCTTCATCCATTCATAATTCCGCAATCGGGTATTTTCACTATGTCATCTCCAACACTATTTTTGGGAGGATTAAAAAAAACAATGTTAATTCTAAATAATTGTTCCTCCTTCATTGTACCTTCAATCCCAACCAAAAGATCAATGCGAGCATGTTCTTTCTATCACATATCCAGTCTTTGTGTGCAAGAGGGTCTACGCCTTTCTGTATTGGAGGGATAGTCACCTCTATAGCACTTGGCCTGCACCTCGAAGACAAGCTTGCAAATCTGCCACCACTGTCACCCACTTTCATTGACATCGACAACTATCGGGCTGGCCACTTGATTAAGGTCATAGGAGATGGAGGGCACAATCTTATAGTGCACAACAAGGTAGTTCCTAGTGTCATTTTGCCAAACATTTCACTAACCAATATAACAGACATGGAAAAGTGGATTTATGACCTTGATGCTCCTGCACCTGGACATAATAAGCAAAACAATTGAGGGAATATCCAAGCTGATGAAATGGAGCAAGAAATGGAACAAGGAGATATTGAACAACAAGCTCCTCCTGAAAACATTTCAAGCACATCCACAAGACCTAGAAGAAGATGTAAAAGAGTATCAAACTCAAATGACGACATTATGGCTGCCATCATGCAACAGGATGAAAGAGTGCAGGCTATGCAGAACAATCAAAATGCAATCATGCAACTTAGCTGGCCATGCAAACTCAGTAGTAGGAATATGACAAAAGAAATGAGCGTCGGGCTGCAAGATTAACCAAGGAAATGGCAGCCTTAACTGTATGCATGGATGGTTTTTAAGATTTTATATACCATGTGGCTATGCCTCATCCTTCGGGTACACGTGGTCGAGCACAAGGGCAAGGAAGAGGATGCGATAATGAGCAAGAATAGATCAATTTTGCTTCTCTTCCCATTTCCTTTTTTGTTTTTAAGCAATGGGACATTGCTTGTTTCAAGCTTAAGGGAGCTAGTTAGTTAGGGAACTCTTTATTTCTTTCTAAGTAGATCTTTCATTCCCATTTTTTTTCTTATAATCAAAAACATATTTGTACTTTCGAGTTTGTTTATGAAATTTTCCGGTATTATCTCATTTCCCCACTTTCTTGAGCCATAATAAAAAATTGTGTTTGTTACTTGCATAACCTGATGCATTCGAAGAGTATACATGTTGCCCACTTTTTAAAGATATAAGAGAAATCTTGAGTGAAACAGAAGTGCAATGGATACCGTCGTAACACTCTAAATCCCCATATTACACTAGATCGATTTTAGTACCCTTTATATCGAAACCTTAAAGTTTTGTTTTAAAGTATCCCCGAGTAGTTTATTTAGCAGTCAGCACCGTCTTAAACACAAACTACGTAAGGAGTCGATGAATATAAGTGAATGATCCAGAGTATTTAGAAGATACATGCTTTACTGTAAGAAAATAGGGAATGCACCAATTAAGTTAGGAGACCCTCACCCCGTCACTTAGTCCAACGAATGCAGAACCTACTTGATATAACATAGAAACCCGTTGTCGGTTGGTTCAGAGGTGTCTGGTACTGAACTTGGTAGGGGCGGACTACGGTCCGATCCCCTGTAACTTGCAATTGGGTGAACTAAAGGAGGTTACCACATTTATGTTCCAGAACCTCATGCAAAAAAGGATCATAGTCACTAACTGGCTACTCTACTATGTGTGTGTTAAGATAAAGGGCTTAATATGATTGCGCTAGAATAAAAACAAGTGAAATTTAGTGAAAAGAATTAGGTTAAGCTATAATGGCATGACTGGAATTGGTCTGCACAATAGGGGGGAGTTTAGTGTTATTATAGTATCTTTTGTGTTATGTTGAGCTTATGTTTCCTCAAAAACATTAGCAACCTCTCAAGATTCGAATTGCATCATGAATTTGCATTTAACTTGTGTCTTATTGGTTTTTATATTGACTTTATTGCTTGAGGACAAGCAAATATTTAAGCTTAGGGGAGTTTGATAACACAAAAAGTTATAGCATTTTCTGCCCGATTTACATAGATAAAACTTCAGATTCTTCGTTTATCATGTCACATTTCATCTCTATTTATAATGTTTGCAGCATATTTCAGGTACTTAGCTTATGCAAGACATAAATGATAAAAGGAAGAAAAACAACAGAGAAATGAAGAAGAAATGGCCATTTATCATCATTTTAGCAGCATTCTGTACCAGAAGGTGTGCCGTACGACACAGGCGCGTACCGCCCGTCACAACTTGCAAAAGTGTGCCCCTCGACACGCTTCATGGCCCGACCGGCACGAAGTCAAGATGTGAGCCCCATATCACATCGCGCATGACGTTCGTGATAACCCATACAACTGCTACGAAAATATCTCCACGAAGCAGACGAGACAAACAGTTTTGCCGGATATTTCTCCATGATGGAAGAACGAGGATCAAGGGGATTCCTCCTATTTTTGCTCACTTTTGGAATCTATAAATTAAATCAGTTACCAACATTTCTACGTCCCATACTTTGCACCAATTTTTATTGTTTTCTTCTATGTACTGTAACTTGCGATTATTGTCCAGTTTTGCAACTTTACTATTATTTCAGTTTCATAGTTTTTAGTATTTTGTTTTCCAGTATTGTAGAATTCCCTTAAGCATAGAAAACCCGCACCATTAAAGCAGTATTTCTTCACATCGGAGGAATACTACAACTCTAGTTTTCTTCCTAGCTTCCATACTTCGCTTAGGTCCATTTTATTTAATTCAAGATATTTCATTACAAGTTAATCCTGTCGGCTTGTGGAGGATACGCACTGCTCAAATTATTTACTTCAGTATTAAGTTCATATTTTAAGTATAATTTATTTATTCTTACCATGCATGTGTTATCAAGTTTATGTTTTAATTTTATGTTGTCCTGCAATAAAATTATGTCTGGCTAAATTCCCCGATACCGGTATATAAATCTTAAACCGAAGGGATTTAGTAATAATTAGCATTATATTTTACAAAAGCACTTTTCTGGTTTTAATTTCCAATTTGGACATTTAATTGTTTTTGTACAAGAGTAAAAGACATTCTAAGATTAAAATCAACATAGCGAGAGTTTGAGGTTTTAACCAGATAGTGGTTATTATACATTAATTTTAAAAATAGAGAGAGCACTTTAAAATTAATTGGACTCTATTTGTTTTCAAAAAATACTTTTGAATTTTAAATGAAACAGCGAGAGCGCTCATTTGAGTTTAATAATATGACCTAAATCGATAGAACGAAAGTGTGAGATGAAGGTTTTTAAATAAATAGTTTCCACTTAAACAGTGTTTTAATACTGAAAACAAATTCCAATGACTTATTAAATCCCTGAAGTTGACAAAGTACATACCGGTGTCCCATTATTAATTATTAGATGTAGTTAATTCCCGATTAAACCCAAACACCCAAATTTTATAATTAGCCTTAACTTTACACAGTGACCATAAGATAACAAAAGTTTGACTATCAGTCCTTGTGTGTTCAATATCTTTTAAAACTACATGATAAACTGTGCACTTGCAGTCACTACATTCGACAGACTCATAAAGTCGCGATCAGAAGGTATGGAAGATGAAGGTAAATTTGTCAAAGAAATGTTAACCATGAATTTTAATAACCATACTTTATTTTAATCTCACTCTAGTTGTGCAATCGTAAAATAATCCACCCAACATTGGGATGACTCTGATCAGGGAATGATGGGAAAGTACGACATGTACAACCCCCCTGATGGTCTTACGTGAAAAAATTTATCAAGAATATGTAAATACTAAATTTCAGAAGCAAGAAACTGACCCCTTTACCCCATCAGAGAGACATCTCAGACGAACAAATCAAAATATTGTCACTTTCACTTAAGCCACAACCATAACATTGACGACCACATCCAGTTTAAATATGTCATCAAAGAGATGATCAAGAGGGGCCGACTAGCAGAGTATATCAAAGGGGGAAATCGAGACAATAGAGGAGTCACTTATGGGTAAATAAACCTTGAAGATCGTGACGGGAAGTTACAATGGAGAAAGTAAGGAGGAAAGTTAAAGCAAATGCCCTTACATCTCCGCCTTTATTGTAGGAGCACCTCAGGTAAACCTCCCTTCCAAAGGAACCATGAAGAAGAAGATTGCATAGATGATAGATGTCTACCACAAGGAAGGAAGTATGTTGGAAAAAATCTATGGTTGTCCTATGTTGGGATTCCAGAACTTGAATAAGGCCAAAGGCACTCCCAACAAAATTTTTGACCCTTAGATTGAAGCGGATAATCCTCTTTCCACGAGAATTTATGAGCAGTTAGTCTTTAAGCTTCTAAACTGAAATTTTAAGAATTTACTATAGGCTAAGCTCACAAACCTTAAACCTTGGTTTTACACGAGCTAACCAATAACCTGGGAGATTTTAATACCTTTCTAATCTTGAACCTTATCCATGCTTTTGCCACGGGCTGAGCTGTAATCCAATCTTGGTTTTACCACGAGCTTTTCAAGAACCTAAAGAGATTTTAACATGGGCTAGTCTTGAACCTAAACAAGGGCTTGATCACATAATCCTCAAACCAAAGCTTTTTACGAGTTTAGCTTATAACCCATAAAATTATCCCTAAATGGATAATATTCAACCAAAGTGTATACAAAAGACTCCCTTGGTGAAATTTACAATTTTATCCTTCCAAAATTACAACTTATTCTCATTCACACAAGAACTTTCTCGCAAAAGAACTTTGGCTAAGATATTAGTGAGAGAAAGTATAAGAAAACCTATAGAGTGAAAGTTATCATACCCCAAATTTGCCCTACTAGCGTTAATGATTAATTTATTATAGCTAGTCATCTTTTGTTGATATTATCATCTCTTTGGCTTTTACTAATTTAATGTTACATTTGTTTTTAGTTTTAAATTATTCTTTAGAGGGATGTATATCCATTTTTAGGGGGTATAATATAATAATTGAGGGGTGTGTTTTTTGTATATTAAAGTATCATTATCTCATTTTTTGAATGGGCCATTAAGGTTTTTGGAGACCATTATAATTGGTTTTTGTTAATCGTTGATTAAAGTCAACATTTGTTTTAAAATTATTATTATTTGTTTATCTTATTCCAATCTTATTACAAATATTATCATTATTTTTATTTTATTATTTGAAATTTTATTTTTCAATTTATTTAATTATTAGTATTATTTGTTTTATTTGGCTTCATTGATCGAAGTCAACTCAAAGGGTGGAAACCCTAATCATCAACGACGCCCAAACCTGGGCATCTTCATCCCTCAGTTAACAACCAAAGCCCAGAAATTATAATTTTTGCAGTTGATCAAATTTAATATTTGATTGAAGATTTGATTTTATTATGGGTTACAATTTTGTATACAAATATAGTCCAAGTACATTTCAGATTGAAACACTAATTTAATTTACAAGCAAATCTATACAATTCCTAAATCAAATGATTGATCTTTAATCAATCTAAGAGTAGATTGATTAAATCAATTACAGATAATACACAAATTGGTAACTGCAAATCACAACAAAATTTCCTAAACTAAACTAATTCTAAAAATCTATATAAAGTCCTAATTTCTAAGAGAATAGGAGGACGAAAACCCCTTGGAGATCTTGAAGCTTGCTGCGAACCCCTTTGCCTTCACCAAAGACCTTATTCAAATGAATACTTAGGGTTTCACTATTATAACATAGTTTGATTCTACAACCCTCATAAGAGTTTTGATGATAACAAACATAAAGAACAAATATGCACTCTAAATTTGTGTTCTATGTTGTACAGAAGTTCTGACTGAAATGGAATCAGAAGTTAAGCCACAGAAGCACTCAAGCTGAGTAATCAGAATGTTCTGAAGTATGATGATCAGAATATGCGCTAAAGAGAAAGATATTCTGATTCTGGACGGAAGTATAACATGCTAAATAGAACCTTATGTTTATGACTTCCCAAATTCTAAAGCAAATCAGGATGCAAGATTCCTAAGTTCCGAAGCGTTACTTTTCCATTAAGGCAATATCATTTACAACGGCTACAATCAGACAAGTATCTTCTCATTATGGAAAGAGAATTAAGTGTCTGTTATCATTGGACAGACTGCCACGCCTATATAAACAAGTTCAAAGGATAAATCGTTTACAATTTGAAACAACTGTTCCATACAATCTCAAATAGCGGCAAAATTTATATTCATACTATACTCCAAATTTGTGTAATACATCACAGTAGTGATACAATTTTTGTAACGAAAAACAAATAGTACACAGTGAATCTTTTCTTTTGATTAAGTGAATTTCCTTGAGATAAACCGAATTGTGGTTGTACTCAAGAAGACTTTGGTAGTTGTCAAAGTAGAATTGTATTCAGTTTGATTAGTGAATTAAGTCCTCGTTGGAGAGAGGCGAAATCACCTTGGTGGGTGGACTGGAGTAGTTTGAGATCAAGTGAACCAGGATAAAAATCATCGTGTCCATTGCTTTTGATTTTTAAGTTTCAATTCAACCCCCCCCCCCTTCTTGTGTTTCTCACTTCTTCAATTGGCATCAGAGCGCCTGGTTCTGAGTTCATACACTTAACAGTGTCAATACAATATCCAAGATTTAGAAAAACACTATGGTGGGACCATGCCAAAACATCAACAATGACTATCATGATGATAAGCACAAAATCAGCGGCAAACCTCCAGTCTTTGATGGAGAAATTTTTGACTACTGGAAAGATAGAATTGAGAGCTTCTTTATGGCTCATGATGCTGACTTATGGGATATGGTAATTGATGGATACATGCATCCCGTGGATGAAATTGGTCAGAAGATAGATAGAAAAAGAATGTCTGACCAACAAAAGCGTAACTTCAGAAATCATCATAAGGCCAAAACAATTCTTCTCAGTGCCAACTCATTTTTAGAGTATGAGAAGATCTCAAACAGAGAGACATCCAAAAACATGTTTGACTCTCTGAGAATGACGCATGAAGGAAACATACAAGTTAAAGAAACCAAGGCCCTTGTGCTCATTCCGAAATACGAAGCCTTCAAGATGGAAGATAGTGAATCCATAGAAGCAATGTTCTCAAGATTCCAGATTCTAGTTGCTGGGCTGAGAGTTCTTGACAAAGGGTATTCTACTACTGATCACGTAAAGAAGATCATCAGAAGTTTACCAAAGCAATAAAGGCCAATGGTCACTGCTCTTAAGCTGGAAAAAGATCTCAACAAGATATCTCTGCAGGAACTTGTTAGCTCCCTCAGAAGCCATGAGATAGAACTTGAAGATGACGAGCCTCAGAAGCAAGGTAAGCCTTTAGCATTAAAATATAACAAAAAACTTGATTCTAAGGTCTTGCAGGATATGGAAGAAACCTCTGATGGATCCTCATCAGAAGAAGACGAATTGTCTCTTCTCTCCAGAAGGGTTAATCAGTTGTGGAAGCAGAGGCAAAGAAAATTTAGAAACTCCAGAAGATCAGGGAATCAAAATGAATCCTCCTCCGAATACAGAAAGTCTGATCCCTCCTCTGGACACAGAAGGTCTGAAGCTTCTTTTGGTCATAGAAAGTCAAACAACAGAGACATCATCTGCTATGAGTGTAATGAACAAGGGCACTACAAAAGTGATTGTCCAAGGCTTCAGAAGGAGAAGCCCAAAAATAAGTTCATCAAGGTGAAGAAGAAAATTCTCATGGAAACATGGGATGATTCAGATACTTCTGACGCAGACTCAGAGTCAGATGATGAAAGAGCCAACATTGCTCTTATGGAAAATGTGACAGAAAACAGCGAAGCATCTGGGTCAGACTCAGAATCAGACATAGAAGAGGTATTTCCTGACTTCACTGTTAATTTTACCAAAGATGAACTAGGAGAAAGTCTGAGTGAAATTCTGGAAAGGTATCAGCAACTCAGTCAAATTTAAGAACCTGAAAAAGGATCTTGCTTCTGACTCTGAAGAAACTGAGAGTCTTAGATTAGAAAATTCCGAGTTAAAAGAAAAGATTTCAAAACTAGAAAATGATTTACAAAACTCTCAAAAGGAAATAATCTCAGAGGCTCCCAGTAATGCTGATAAGATCATAAAAGAATACGATTACAGCTTTCAGAAGTTTCTGGCTAAGAACATAGATAGAAGCAGGATGGCTTCAATGAACTATGGAGTTAGCAGAAATGACATAAAAGGAATAGGATACCAAGGTAAGGTATCTCCACCTAAGAAAGTCATGGACCTAGTAATTAAACGCACACCACTAAAATCTCACTTCACTTATGGGCACACATATGATCTGAAATACACTAGCAATGATTATTCTGCCAAACCAAAATTCAAATAGAATTTTGGTAAAACTAACAAACCAAGACCCAAAAAGATATGGGTACCTAAGGACAAAATTATATATGTAGCAGATATCTTTAGCAGCAAGGATAAAACACCAGTCATGGTACCTGGACTCTGGATGCTCTCGACACATGACGGGAAGAAAGCATATGTTCCAAAGCCTGGAACTTAAACCTGGAGGCTATGCGGGCTTTGGAGGAAATCAAAGAGGGAAGATCACTGGCTCTGGATTAGTAGGTAATGGTAACCTTCCTTCTATTAATAATGTGTTGTTAGTTGATGGATTGATGCATAACTTGTTATCCATAAGTCAATTAAGTGATAACGATTATGATATAATCTTTAATCAAAATTCATGCAAAGCTGTTAGTCAGAAAGATGGAACTATCATGTTTAATGGAAAGAGGAAAAACAACATTTATAAGATAAAACTTTCTAAAGTAAAGAGTCAGAATGTAAAATGTATTCTTTCTGTTAACAACGAGCGATGGGTCTGAAACAGAAGATTAGGGCATGTTAGTATGAGAAGAATATCTCAGATTAACAAACTCAATCTGGTCAGAGGACTTCCTAATCTGAAGTTCAGCTCAGATGCTTTATGTGAAGCATGTCAGAAAGGAAAATTTGCAAAACCTGCTTTTAAAGCTAAGAAGTTTGTTTCTACCTCTAGGCCATTAGAACTTCTGCACATAGATTTATTTGGACCAGTGAAAATTGCGTCTGCTAGTGGAAAGAAGTATGGGTTAGTGATCGTAGATGACTATAGCAGATGGACATGGGTAAAGTTCTTAAGACACAAGGAATAGTCGCGTTCTGTGTTCATTGCTTTCTGTAACCAAGTTCATAATGAAAAAGATCTTAGAATTGTCAAAGTCAAAAGTGATCATGGTGGAGAGTTTGAAAACAAAAAATTTGAAACATTTTTTAATGAAAAAGGCATTTCGCATGATTTCTCTTGTCCTAGAACTCCCCAACAAAATGGAGTTGTAGAACGAAAGAGTAGAACATTACAAGAAATGGCCAGAACCATGATCAATGAGACTAACATTGCTAAGATCTTCTGGGCAGAAGCAATTAACACAGCGTGTTACATTCAGAATAGAATCTCTATAAGACCTATTTTGAAAAAGACTCCATATGAATTGTTGAAGAACAGAAATCCCAACATTTCTTATTTCCATTCTTTTGGATGTACATGTTTTATTCTAAATACTAAAGAACATTTGAACAAGTTTGACTCTAAAGCATATAAGTGTATTATGTTAGGATACTCTGAATGCTCAAGAGGGTACATAGTATACAATACAGAAACACAAATTGTTGAAGATTTAGTTAGTGTTAGATTTGATGATAAGCTTGACCCTCAAAAGTCAAAGCAGAATGAATCTTTTGTAGATATAGAAGTTGAATTCACAGGTGCTGAAGGCAACTCATCAGAAGTTCCCAACAGAGACGCTCCAACAACATCAGAAGGAAATGTCACAAGCATGCCAGCACCTTCTGTTGATCAACTCCAGAAAAGGTTATCCAGAAGCAGCATAGCTCACCCTGGAGATAAGATTATGGGAAAGAAGGATGATCCAATCAGAATAAGATCAACATTCAGAAATTCTAAAGAATCCCTCATGGGATTGGCATCTCTGATTGAACCAACAACAATTGATGAAGATCTTCTAGACAACGACTAGATTCTGGAAATGCAGGAGTAGTTTAACCAATTTACTAGAAATGACGTATGGGATCTGGTTCCATAACCAAAAGGATTCAATGTCATTGGAACAAAGTGGGTGTTCAGAAACAAACTGAATGAACAAGGAGAAGTCATCAGAAACAAGGCACGACTAGTTGCACAAGGTTATAGTCAGTAAGAGGGGATAGACTATACAGAAACCTTTGCTCCAGTCGCCATGTTAGAATCTATCAAACTCTTAATCTCTTTTGCTGTAAACAATGGCATCACTCTGTATCAGAAGGATGTCAAAAGTGCATTCTTAAATGGTTACATAGGTGAAGAGGTATATGTGCACCAACCCCCTGGGTTCAAAAATTACAAACACCTAGAATATGTTTTCAAACTAAAGAAGTCGCTTTATGGTCTGAAACAAGCTCCCAAAGCTTGGTATGAAAGACTAAGTAACTTTCTGTTAGAAAAGGAATTTACCAGAGGGAAAGTGGACACAACCTTGTTTTGTAAGACATTTAAGAATGACATCTTAGTTTGTCAGATTTATGTAGATGATATTATATTTGGATCTACTAAACCTTCTCTGGGAAGAGAATTTGCTAAGTGCATGCAGGCAAAGTTTGAGATGAGCTTAATGGGAGAACTTAAATTCTTTTTGGGCATTCAAATCAATCAGACTCCAGAAGGAACTTACATTCACCAGAGCAAATACGTCATAGAAATTCTGAAGAAATTTGACTTCTCAGAATGTAAGCCATCAAAGACTCCAATGCATCCCACGCGTATTCTGGAAAAGGAAGAGGTAGGTAAAAAGGTAGAGCAGAAGATCTATAGAGGTATGAATGGTTCTCTCCTTTATCTGACTGTTTCAAGGCCTGACATTTTATTCAACATTTGTTTATGTGCTAGATTCCAATCAGATCCTAGAGAATCTCACTTAACAGCAGTTAAGCGAATTTTCAAGTATCTGAAAGGTACTACTAACATGGGTTTGTTTTATAGTAAATCCAATGAATACAACTTAATAGGATATTATGATGCTGATTTTGCTGGAGACAGAGTAGAACGTAAAAGCACTTCTGGAAGGTGCCAGTTTCTGGGAGAAAATCTGATCTCATGGACCAGCAAGAGGCAGTCCACAATTGCATTGTCAACAACAGAAGCTGAATACATTGCAACAGCTAGATGCAGCACACAGATGCTCTGGGTGAAAAGTCAGCTTGAAGACTTCAACATATTTGAGAGTAATATCCCTATTTTCTGTGATAATACTTCTGCAATTTATTTATCCAGAAATCCTATTTTGCATTCTAGGGCTAAGCATATAGAAATAACACATCATTTTATTAGGGACTATATTCAGAAAGGAATTCTCACTTTAAAATTTACTGACACAGACCATCTCAGCATGAAATTATGTCCAGAATAAGAAGTTTTATTTGCATATTTTGTAACCCTCAGAACATTATTTTTTCTGTGAACATTTGATCAACGTGTCTTCAGAAGTTAGGAGTACAGTTGCTTCAGAATCTATCTATGAAGATCTGAACCTTTCATTTCAAAGATAGAGGCGTGCAGTTCACACCATCAAACATATGTCATCCTCTCACAAGCTACCTTCTAAGGATGAACACGCATTCAAATTCTGAAGGGTCTAAGGCTCTGATTAGATGCATTGAGACACTTGTCAATGGTAATTGTTCAGTATCTATACACAATCCCCTAATTTCAGGTTTCATATTATAGTATAATCATTACTTATTTTTTATTTCTTACTGGTTAAGTTTTAAAAAACGTTTATAAATTCAAATTCACTATTTCATTCACTTCTTACTGCATCCATTATTCTCTCTTGTTCTCGTTTTGCAAAAACCATTTTTCTCAGTATTTTCCAAAACAAATCCGTGTGAATAATGGCATCCTAATCAAGCATAAAAAATCTCCACAGTGCTCCTGGTTCTTCTTCAACAGAATAATATGAGGAACCCATAAGAACGTTGCTCACTCTGGTAGATAATCTTAAAGTTCTATGTGAGTTGATAATTTATTTCGAGAGCTTAAAGGAAAATGGGTTTGATTTGTATGAAGATGTAACGGTTCAGGGCTGGAACAGATACTTTGATCGTCTATTGGGTCCAGTATTCCCCATTCTTGTTAAGGAATCTTGGATTCATGCTACTTCATCCAACCATCAGGTTACATCATACGTCATGGGGAAGAAGATAGTGATTACACAAGACTTGATTGGGAAACTTATTGGGTACAATGGCGGCAGAGTCAGATGCATTTACATGGATGATAAGTGTTATGACCTAAAATATATTGCTAGGGTCATTTTCACTTCTGGACAGCCATCTAGCAAGATAAGAGACTTGAAAGATTATTACAGAATCTAGGCAAGGATCATTTTGGGTTGCATAAATCACAGGAAGTCTACAAGCTCTCCTGGCTACATGAATATTGATCAGCAGTTTCTATTGTACTTCGTCTTAAAGAAGACCAAAATAAATCTTCCACACTTTCTTTTCAAATATCTGAGAACAAGCGTGAAATAAACAAGGGAAGAAGAAAGGAAAAAGAGGGATTGAATTCCTCTGGGAAGGTTGATTTCTGACATCTTAACAGAGAACAAGCTGATAAAACATCTAACAGAGGCTCGGGAAATCAACACTCTAGAGGCAAGTGCTGGAAAACCACTAAATGCCAAGAATCTGAAGAAAGTGAAGATTATTGATAGCATTAAGAAGGAACCAACAATTACTTCTCATGAAGTCATCACGTCCTGGAGAATCCCTCTTAAATATTTTCCATTATTTTCTGAGATAAATGTTACTCCAGAGATTATGGTCGGATACCTTGAAGCTTGCAAAGAAGATGGAACTATTCCAGAACTCAACACTCGTGACCTGTACAAGCCAACTCTAGATGTTGTGTGAATAAATACAGAAAGAGAAAGGTAGCAAGAGAAGGATCCTCTCAGAGGACTCCCAAGTCTGATAAAAAGAAAGGTAACTCATCTTTTGTTTCTGTTGTAGAATCTATAGTTTTTCCAACATCTGAAACAGTTCCCCCTCAACCAACAGAAGATCCCTCACCAAAAACATTTGAGGATTTTAACATAGAGTTTGATCCCTCTTTAACTCTTGGCTATTTCTTAAATGAACCTCACTCACCTAATCCAAATCCAGAACAAAATCAACCAGAACCTGCAAGAGTTCTTTCTGATATTGAACTTTTTGACCAAGACTTTCAATCAACAACCCCAGAAAATCCAAACCTCCACTCTCAATAACCAGGAAATTTAAACCTTCATTCTCCACAACCAGAAAATGAAAACCCTATCACTCCGCAAACTGAAAATCCAAATTCTGAAACCCCTGAACCAGAAAATCAACACACTGTCGCAAACCAATCAGAAGACTCTTTTACAGACTCTGATACCACTACCCTAATTCCTGGAATAACAGAACCTCTCATGGTTCGTCAACCTCTCTCCATACTGGATATTCCAAAAATACCTTCACCATATGATTCCACACCACCAAACACTCCTCGCTCACCAATCTTAGATTTTGATTCTCCTACTCTATCACTCATTAATCGTCTAACTGATCACCTCAGAACTGTCATTGATTAAGAAGCGCTAGACCATCTAGCTTCAACCACAAATAAAATTTCCATTCCCAAACCCAAACCAACTTTAACCAAAATAGATGTTGGTAAGAACTTGTTGATTTTTGAAACAGAAATACAGGAATGGGTTAATTCTTTGAAGCAAGAAAGTCACGAGAATTCTAATTCTGCTGCTTCTAATTCTCTTTGGGATAGACTCAAAAAATGGTTCAACTCTGAATCCCAGAGGCTGAAAGAATTGTGTTATGAAATGGCTCAGCAGAACTTCAGTGATCAGCTGAAAGCCTACGAAGACCAAGTTCTGAGTCACTGGGACAAGAAAGAAATTCTTCTGTTGGAAAATGCTCCCTGGAAAGAGCACCAACCTTTAAAAGCCACTTAACCAGGTTCTGATAGTCACCCTCTGGCTACTGCTCCAGAAAAGGAAATTGCAACAAAAGAAGTAGTTGAATCAGAAGATGCTGCAGAGTGTTCTGAATGACTTGCAACCTTTTAGGAAACACCAGCTACGCCTCTGGTCATGCAAACTTTGTTAGAGCTGAAGAAGGAGAATGTTATAATTCACGCAAGGTTGGATAAGCAAGAAGACACAAACAAAGAAATAAGGTATATATTGGATAAGCAAGAAGACACAACCAAAGAAATCAAGGATATACTGGGAAAGCAAGAAGAATCAAGCACTCAGATTAAGAGCTTGCTGGAAGCGTTGTTCACACGAATTCCCCCTCCATCTTAGATTTTTTAACTTGTTTTCTGTATTCTTCATCTTATCTTCTCTGTTTCTGAAAGATGTCATTGCAATCTGTTTTTAATATAACTCTTTTTTTTACTCTGATAATCTATGGTTATATTGCTTTTTTGATACCTGACAAAAAGGGGGAGAACGTAAGATATTTTCAATAACAGTTTACCGGGACTAAGTCTCAAACATTCTGAATATCTTAACTTCTTATTTGTTTTCTGAAAGCTTAGACAGGAAATAAAACTGATAAAGGCAGAAGGAGATGCATCCAAATCTCTGATAAGAAGGAACTTCAGGGAAGTATCTCATCTCAATCTGAGTACTCAACTCAGGGGGAGACTCTCTTAAGCTTTTTTTCTGTATATTTTTATTGAAAAATCCTAGTTTTTGTCATTATTAAAAAGTGGGAGATTTTTAGAACATAGTTTGATTGTACAACCCTCATAAGAGTTTTAATGATAACAAGCATAAAGAACAAATATGCACTCTAAATTTGTGTTCTATGTTGTACAGAAGTTCTGACTGAAACGACATCAGAAGTTAAGCCACAGAAGCACTCAAGCTGAGTAATCAAAATGTTCTGAAGTATGATGATCAGAATATGCGCTAAAGAGAAAGATATATTGATTTTGAATGGAAGTCTAACAGGATAAACAGTACCTTATGTTTCTGACTTCCCAAGTTCTGAAGCAAAGCAGCATGCAAGATTCCTAAGTTTTGAAGCGTTACTTTTCCATTAAGGCAGTATCATTTACAACAGCTACAATCAGACAAGGATCTTCTCATTATGGAAAGAGAATTAAGTGTCCATTATCATGTTTCCATTTGGACAGACTGCCACACCTATATAAACAAGCTCAGAGGATAAATCATTTATGATTTGACACAACTGCTCCATATAATCTCAAAAAGCTGCAAAATTTATATTCATACTATACTCCAAATTTGTGTAATACATCACGGTAGTGATACAGTTTTTGTAACGAAAAACAAATAGTACACAATGAATCTTTTCTTTTGATTAAGTGAATTTACTTGAGATAAACCGGATTATGGTTGTACTCAAGAAGACTTTGGTAGTTGTCAAAGTAGAATTGTAATCAGTTTGATTAGTGAATTAAGTCCTCGTTGGAGAGAGGCGAAATCACCTTGGCGGGTAGACTGGAGTAGTTTGAGATCAAGAGAACCAGGATAAAAATCATCGTGTCTATTGCTTTTTATTTTTTAAGTTTCAATTCAACCCCCCCCCCCCCCTCTTCTTGTGTTTTTCACTTCTTCATTCACAACTGAAACCCTAAGCCTTTGGAGCTAAACCTCATACCTGTAAAAAAAAGAAGAAGGGAGGATTAGAGACCTGAACCAGGAGAATCGAAGAACAAAACAAAAAGAATGACTGCAAATTCAATAAGGCTAAGAACTCTTAGCTTTTAGGGTTTGAATGATGATGATTGGTGTTTGATTTTGATTTGCATTTAGGGTTTTATAAAGGGAATTTGGTAATTTAGGTTTCGATTTAGGGTTAGGGTAAACACGTTAGTGTTGTTTGATTTAGTTAGGGTTAGGAGATAGGGTTAGGGTTATATGAAGGTTGTATGAATGCTTGAAGTTTTCTGGGTTTTAGATGAATGTTGGATGAAGGTATAAATATTTATGGGCTTGGGTATGAAGGTTTATGGTGGTTCTGGGTTACCTTCACGATGGCTTGGATGAAGATTTGGAGATCCCGGTTGAACATCACATAGAGATCTGGGCATAAGTGGTGGTTGGTGGTGGTGGTTTGAGAGGCTGGGGGTGGAGCCATCAGAGGAAGAGATTTCCGACCGACAGGGCAATTTCGGATCGCCTAGAGAGAAGCGAGAGCTTCTCTCTATAAAATTATAATAGGTTTGGTTGTTTTGGGGTAGAGAGAGAAGGAAATGGGAAAAATGAGAAGAATGAAGGGCGAACGAATATATAATGCTCTCGTGTCTCCATGCGACGCGCTTATCATACACCTCCGTCAATGTTGCATCTGAGCCCTCCATTTAACATACTTCCAATCAATGCCCCAAAATTCACTTCTGAGGGCCTTTTGATTGGAATCAAATGGTTCAGATCACCTCACTTACGCCATAATGTGTACACCCTATTACATTTTAGCCATTGGGTTTATGATTTTGTTTGGGCCTAACCAAATCATATTCACATCTTCCTTTTACTATGTAAGTCCAAACCTACACCCCTCATGCATTATCGGGCCAAGTTCAACTCCTAGACTTAGACCCTTGATATCCACGCACCCTATTTTTACTACCCAACTATAATTCGCACCCCTGCCTATTTAGGCCCAAATAATTTACGGATACACCCTAGTTTTTAATTCCTGTGCCCCCTTGATTAAATTAATTAATTTTGCTTATTTTGTTTAATTAATTTATTCTTTAAATTTATTTATTTAATTTTTTCATACATATCAGTTTTTATCATAATTGCATTAAAATATTATTTGCATATAAATTATTAATAAATAAATATTAGATTTTTATTAAAAATATTTAATTTTTTTTAATAATAAGAAAATAGTTATTTGTTAATTAAACATTTTCTAAAAATACTAACCCTTATTTTCATAATTTCATCAAACATTTTTTATCATTCAAATCCTTTTTTTGCAAATTGCATCATACATCTAAGACAGCTAACAAATCAAATACTGACCTTTTTTCTACTAACATAATTTCAAATTCAACTTATTTTCAAAAAGGATTGTGGAGATCTTTTACATTTACTGCGAACTACGTCTATAATTCCGCTATTTTCAAACCTAGACAAGGTTCAAGGAGAATCCGAAACATGTCCACAGTCCATAAAAAAAACTAACCAAACATACGAACTACAAAATTTGACTCTAATTCTTTGCAAGGAGATACGTAGGCATGCGGTTAAAGGCAAGGTGAGTCCCGCTATTAAAAAATTAAATCCTTTTATTAAACATATGGAAACATTAACTTCTAAATAGAAATCCCCGATCTACCATTAAACCTAGAAGAGGAGTCCCTTGAGAACAAGGGAGATAAATGGTGCCGAACACCTTCCCTTTTATCTAACCAACTCACGAACTTAGAATCTCTAAACATTTAGTGTTATCTGTTATTCTCCCATTCTTAGGACAAAAAACTAATGGTGGCGAATCTCTATTTTTTCCTGGTTACAACAGCTGGCGTCTCTGCTGGGGAAACAACCCTAGGGTTTAGAGTTTTTCTTTTTAGGTCTAGGTTTTTTTGGGTATTTTCTATTGTTGGTATATTTTGTTTTTGTTATTAATTATTTGTTTATTCATATTATTTTCTATTATGATGATTATTTTGTTGTGGTGGGATTCAATTTCAAAAAAAAAGTATCAAACCTTAGAAAGAAGGACTGTCAATTGGCCAAGGAGGTTTAACATTCCTATGCATTTTTGTGACAACTTCGCCTAGAGTCGGTGGAATTCCTAAAAAGAAAAATCTCTCAAGGGCTAGACTCTTTGGGGGGTAGGACTTTGGAACTAAACCTATTGTTATACCCTAATTTTTGCCCCTAAGATCCCTTCATCATACCATGTTGATTCACTCACAACAAGATCACACTAGGATTCTTGGTTCCCCTCCCTACTTTGAGTTTTGATCCTTTTGAGGGATTACCAAGCACCTTGACTTATATTCCTTTTGTGATCATGAATATTGTTTTGTTTTCTTCATTTAACTAATAAAATGCAATGTTGTTTTGTCTTGCTTGTTATCCATGTAGGTGAAGGACAACGAGATTTAACAAGTTACTCCATGGGTTCATGAGTTTATTTCCATGCCCTAGTCAATATAGCTTGAGAAGTTCAAACCTAACCATTGGATTGGTTTTTGGAGAATTAACATGGCAAGGTTGCTTTGGTTCATCACATTTCAAGGTTATTAGATTTGACTCAAAAGTACAAAGGGTTGATTGGAGAAGTTGTCATGTTTGGACAAGGCCTTGTTCCTATTGGTCACAAGAGCATATTTATCTCAAAATTTAAGATATGGAAGTGGTTTTGGTGGCTAAGAGTTCTCATTATCATCCTCAACAACTTCTATTCACAAAGCAAGAATATTGGTACAAGAAGTTTGTTCAAACTTGTCAAAGTTCCTCAAGGCATTCTCTTGATCTAGAAGCTAGGGTTTTGAACTTCAAAGGAGTATATCTTGCTCACCTTTTGGTATTTTTGAGTGATTCCAAAGACATACTTATCTTAAAATGGTTATAAACAAATTAATTCAAAAGTTCCAAGGAGTTTTCATGTGGAAGAAACTTGGTGAAGAAAAAAGATTACAAGTTATCCAGATGAATCCACAATTTTATATAAGTAGTTTCAATTGATCATAACTTGGTAAATTTTCATCACCTTGAGTCCATTCTTTTTCCATAATTATCTTGAAGATGTGAACTTTATTCCTTCTTTTATGTGCAAAGTGGGAAAATTGATGGAGGTTGCCTTAAATATGCAAAAGATTATAGGTCATTTCATGATTTTTGGCCAACTTCAACAAGTCATAACTTGCTCAATCTTTGAAGATTTTTAGTGGTTGAATTTCAAAATGTCATTCAAGAGATCTACTTCATTCCATCTTTTTTGGTCAAGAGAAGATTCCAAGTGGAAGGCCATGTTTGGAAGCAAATGATTATAGGTCATTTTTGAAGAAGAATTTGAAATATTTCTAAGTATGGAAAGTCAACCCTTTTTCTTCAACTTTGACTCAATGAAACTTTCATATCAAGTAGCCATTTAACTCCATTATTTTTCCATTGCAAAGCTTGTAACCTCATCTTTCTAAAGCATCAAGAATCATGCCCTAAGACCCCTTGAGTTGAAAATGCCATGGATTTGAATTTGGTAACTTGAAACTGAATTTTCCACAAAGTCAGAATTTTGAAATCTATAATGTGACTTCTTAACACAAGATTTATGCGCATTTTTGATTTAAACTTGATTAGCAAACTTTCCAGAAGTGATTAGCACTCCAAAACGCAAGATTTGGTTGAGTTTTGATGGAAATGAAGTCACACTTCACTCGTGCTCGACCTTCACTCAATTTCCCTTAAAACAACCTTTTTTCTTCCAATTTTAATTCCCATTCACTTTCCTATAAATAAAGGGTCATCCCCCATTCATTTCTTCAAGCTTTGAGAGCCAAAAACACCCTGCAAAAACTTCACACGGACCCATCTTTTTTGAATTCAGTTTCTGAGATTTAAGCTCTCTTTTCCAAAATTCTTTGCGCATTCATCCTCCTTAAGCATCATATAAACTCTCCAGCACTTAAACCAATCAAAACGAGCCATAATTCAAGCTAGAGAAGTCCAGTTTCAGAGCTTCTTCCTTGAATTTCGAAAAGGTGGAATTCTCCACCATTTGGATCCAAATCAAGCACTAATCTATTCTACTCCTTCTCTTGATTCCAATGCTGCTTACAATTTTTAAATCCATTGAGAATTGAGAGAGAAATCTCAAATTGAAGGTGCTCGCTATTTTTTGGGTTTTTGATTCTAATCTCTCTCCATACCTTATGTAAATTTGGCGCGATGGTGGTGTTAGAAACGTCTTAAAGAGACGAGTTCAATGATACTAGCCTGGGATCCTAATTTCTCCATTGAAGGATCTCACAAAATCTCCATTGCAGGGTGTCTGGAGGTTGAAGACGATGACATGTCTCGTCTCAGCCAATGATAACATGCCGAACGTTTTAATTTCAGTGGTTTCCCTTTTTTTGATCCTATGCGTATCTCACTAAGGTCCATATCAAGCACAACGCGTCTGGTCCACTGGATCAGCTTACTAACGCGTTACGACTATGATCTGATGGTCCGCAACTTTTTGGTTTTATTTTATTTTCTGATTTTATATTTTTATTGATTAAATTTTCAAAAATTCTTAACTCTTTTATTTTTTATCCAAAAATTATGAAAAAATTCACAAAAATACTTTGAATTATTTCTGATCTCATGACTATTTTTTCACATTTTTATTTTGACATTTGATATTTTTTTTGTATTTTTTGAATTATTTTCTTTCTTTTAATTACTTAAAAAATACTTTCTGACGTTTTCTTAATTCTGAAAAAAATTCATAAATATTATTTTGCATATTTTTGACTTTTTGAAAATTTTATGGAATTTTATATTGAGGTTTACTATTTTTGACCAATTTTCTATTTGTTTGAGCAATTTTAAATAGTTTAAAAATAGTTTGACTTTTAGAAATTACCAAAAATTTTATAAAAATATTTGGATCCATTTCTGATTTTTCTATGGCCTTACTTTTTCTTTCTTGATTAATTTAAACATAGTTGATATTTTTCTCCTCTATTTTTACTTTTAAACCCTTTTAATGTATATATTAAATATAATATTACTTTGTGATTATTTTCTGGCTGTCTTGAGTTGATTTTTTTATCTTTATTAACATCATTGGATCTTGGGTGTTGAATTCAACTCCACCAAAATGGATGAAAGATTTTAATAATGGTTTGATTAAATTTTTTATTCAAAAGTGGTTTATTCATTTTCCCATCCCCTCTTCATCTTATCCCTTTCTTATTGCACTAGGTTTTATTGGAGCATGATCTCTATATCATGTCTCAAAATAAATGGTGCATAAATTGCTATTGACTGGCCTCAAAATAGGTGAGACTTCTATATAAGTCCACTTACGATTGCTTAACATAGCGCTAAATTTTACCTCGATTTGAATAAATGATCATTCGTGGCCCAAACTTATGATTGCAAGCCCAAGTATGTTAATTTGATCTTTTTGATCCAATAACCTTGAGATTCATTGCGTGGAGGCTTTGGTTCTACCAATCCTCTAATGGATCTACAACACCTTTGGTCAATGCGGATCACTTAAACATCATTGATCATTAAATGTTACTTATGAGAATTCCAAATGGATGATATACTTGACAAAAAGCCAATGCAACTTATTGTGTGAAGGCTTTGGTTCTACCAATCCTCTAATGAGTTCCAAATGCAAGTTTCAACATGGTCATCAAACTAAACACTAATTATTGACTTATTTTACCTTATGCTTTTATTCTTTTTTATGCTTTATGTACTATTTACTTTTAGAATATACAATTCATGCCATTTTCATCTTTGCTCATTTGAGCATTTATTTTCTTGCCATTTTTACTTTGCTCACTTGAGCTTTTCTTTTCCGTTCTTAAGATACTTAATAATCAACATAAACCCTAAAAAATATTTAATGGTACTTGGACTATTTGGCTACTATCCTTGGCATTATGGAGCATGGGACTTTTCTTGGACTTAGGATTAGAAACCTTGACCTATCTTGGAGATCTTATATGATTATTTTATCTGGAGTTCTTGAGGTTTACCTCAAGACATTGGGTTTCTTGTTTGTTGTTGTGTGTAGGTTTTTGTGATTACATCCTCTATTTGTAATCTGGAATTTACCCGTATACAGCTGTTACTCTGCCTAATTTTTGTGAAGACTTAATACACTTGAAGTTTGGTTCTCTCAAGAGGTCTAGTATTTTTTATTTGCTTGGTTTCAATCCAAGGAATTGGAATTCTATCTTGGCTAATAATGTCAAGTATTGGCTTCTTGTTGGTTAGATGGTTCTTATCCCTAGCTTTTACCTCATGCTTTAGGATAGCCTCTTCTTCTCCTCCCATCTTCTTTAATTTCGAAAATCTTCTTCCTCCTTTTGAAAACTCTTCTTGTTTTAAACTTGAACCACTTTTATAATAAACTTGGACTTATGTCCATGTGTTTTCAAAAAAAATTTCATAAATAAACCCCAATCAACTTAATGATACCTTGATATTTTTTTTGTGAGAAGACTAAAAGTCAATCAATCTCATTTCAAACCATCTTGCCACTTTGGCTCTTACTCTTAAACTTTTCTCAAAAGATTTGACTCTTGTCAATCCTTGTAGTGATGCAAATAACTATACTTCTACAATGTGTAGTGAAGAGAGATATTTTCCACTTGGGTGTTGAGTGAGGTATTATTGATTTTAAAATCCAAGCCATATCCTCCACTTTGAGATGATGCAAATTCTCCTTTCTTATGATTGTGGGTAGTAAGTATGTTTTCCACACGGACAATGATGATGATGTTTCATCTTATAAAATTAACCAATACATTTGGGTTTTAAATTTTTGAAAGAGGAACTACGTGTACCCTGGTCCCCTATTGCACGGAAAGGTGGTACGTAGGCACTAAAGGTTCGCAACCGCGGCGGGTGCAAAAATCATAAAAAAGTATATTTCTTTTCTCACCTCCCCCATCCACTTTTTATATATACAACAATTTTCATAGCCATAATATACAGATTTTACAAAGAGGTTCTTGCGGAGTACCGTAGATGTTTAGGGTGCTAATACCTTCCCTTTGCATAACCAACCCCCTTACCTTGAATCTTTCCCCCTCTTTTTGGGTTATTTGCTCTTTTCCCATTCCTTTAGAAATAATAAAGCACGGTAGCAATTTTTATTTTGATTTGTATAAAGTCTATTCAATCCAATGGCTTAGTCTTGAACATTTCTACCGCTACAGAAAAATGGCGACTTCACTGGGGACAGATTGACCTCTTACTGGTCCATCCCTAAGTGGGTTAAGCCTATCTTTTTTATATATGTATGTGTGTTATTACTGTTTTTTGTGTTATATGTTGTATATATATTTATTTGGATTTTCCTGGTTTTCAGGGTGCTTGGTGATTACTCATAAGTCCTATACCTGGACTTGGGCAAACTTTAAGATAGGACGGGAGGTATAGTCATGTTAACTTTGAGGGAGTAATCCCAAAAAGGAGGCATGAGATCCCCCACTCAGTGGAGGCCCCTTTGACTGTAGTGTCGTTTACCGAGTAATCGGGAAGACGTACTGCTTTTGACCTGGGAGCCTGCTGAAATTGAGGACCGTAGAATACCAAACCAATCTTGTCCTTTTAGGGGTAGTGAGGAAGCTATGATGGAGTAATCCGGAAATAGTTGTCACACGATACTACGCTCGGACGAGTCTTTCTTGAGAATATTACTAATTACTGAGTTAATCGGGAAGTTGGTAATATCTGAAGGAAGGATGTAGACTCTGGGAGCCTCTAGAACCTTGTTCGGTAGGTGATAACTTTAGACCAACACCTTATGGGTAGTACCTTCGACCTCATGCTCATGACGTTGAACCTATGAACCCTATATGTGTGATCTTGTGTCTGATTGTTGCATCATGCATCCATGCACTCATAAGCATCTTTTGAATAAACCATATTTCAAGGGATTTGAAGGTTGACTATTTGTGAATATCTCAGGTAATTTTCAACCATGGATTCTGGAAAGAGAAAGATCGGGAAGTACAGTTTCAAGGATCCCAAGATAGATGAGTTGGTCAGTCTAATCCCCGAGATCGAGTGTTCTGCAGACTTTCGGAAGAAGTATGGGTCCATTATTCCTCTCATGAAGCTTAGGATGAAAGAGGGTATTCTCTTGACCGTGGTCCAGTTCTATGATCCGATGTATTATTGCTTTACTTTTCCCGACTATCAGTTGATGCCTACACTGGAGGAGTATTATTATCTAATGGATTTACCTGTTACCGATTGTATTCCTTTTACTGGTTTGGAGGGTGAGCCAAAACCACATGAGATTGCTGCTTTGATTCACCCGGGGAAGTCTGAGGTGGAAGCCCATATGACTACTAAAGGGGGGATTAGAGGATTACCAGCTCAGTTCTTATTGGAGAAATTCCGTTACTTTTCCATAATGAAGAGTACAATTTCTTTTGAGGCCATCTTTGCCATACTTGCTTATGGGTTGTTGTTATTTCCTAATATGGACAGGTTTGTTGACATTAACGCTATCAGGATCTTCATGATTGGAAACCCAGTTCCTACACTGTTGGGTGATACTTATTACTCTATCCATCTTCAAAATTCTTGTCATGGAGGGATGATTATCTGTTGCACGCCTCTGTTGTACCTGTGGTTTATCTCTCATATGCCTCAGTCTGATGATTTTTGGGATGTCAAGAAGGAACCCCATTGGGCTCCTAAGATCATGGCACTTACTCACTCGGATATTGATTGGTATCATCGAGTTTACTAGAATATAAAGATTATTGACAGTTTTGGTAGTTTCCCCAATGTACCTCTTCTTGGTACAAAGGGAGGAATTAACTATAACCATGTTCTTGCACGATGACAGCTTGGTTATCCGATGAGGGATAAACCGAATATTATTCATTTAAGTAGTTTATTTCTGAAGGAAGGAGAAGATCATAGGAAATCTAGGGAGCAGATTGCGAAGGCCTGGCGTCACATTCATAAGAAGGGTAGGAAGGATTTTGGACATAGGGGTGTTGTTTCTTTGGAGCCATATCTTCAATGGATCTGATCGAGAGCCATTCAGTTAAAGATGTCGTATACCTGGGAGATATCCATGCCTGATCTATTTGTGAAGACCACTCCTCCCTTATTAGATGATCTGGAAAAGCTGTAGCTTGCTTTGGTTAGGATGCAATAGGAAAGGGATGCTTGGAAGAACAAGTTCCAAACTTTAGAAAGTTCCTACAGATCATACCTGAAGGAGAAAGACGAATTGATTGAGATCCTTGAGAGTCGAGCGGTAGAGTCTATGGAGAGGAAAGGGGATTTATTTTCTCCTAAGCCTCAATCATGTGTTGATCACTTACTTCCTGATTCAGATGATTGGAAGGAGATTGCCATCAGACATATGGAAGAAAATCAGAGGTTGAAGGCTCATATTGCCAGACTCACAAGGAAGCGCCAGCGTATAGAGTGATCTCCATCAGTTCTTTTTCTCAGGGTTTTAGATTGTATTTTCATCTTGTACTTGAGATCATTGGAACTTGTAATCTATTTTGGAGTTATTATAATAAAAAATTCCAGTATTTCAAAAGCTTTATTATTTTGATGTTTGCAATATGTCTATAAACCTTAAATCCCTTAAAATATTAAATAATGAAGTAAAAATAATCATGTGCATTGGATATCATGCATCATATTGCACATATTTCTTGCACTTGTTATGCATATACAGGTGTCTTACCCAGCTTCTTTACTTCGTTCAGCAAGTTGACTCATCACTACAACACTCGGGCTAATTTCAAAAAGAAGATGGACAACTTAGAACAGGAGAATCACGAGTTGCACGAAGAAGTTTCTACTTTGAAGGCCAGCTTGGCCAATTTGACTACTCTGATGGAAGCTCTGGTGGCTACTCAGAATCAGCCACCGAGTGTTCAACCTCAACCAATAAGGGAAAATACTGAAGTTCTGATTGTTCCTATATCTGCTACTCTGGCTGTTATTCATAATCGCATGCCTCAAGGTTATCCATGGGGAATGCCAGAGAATTTCGCACCTGAAGGTTTCAATCTTGGTCCTCAAGATACTCCAGTGGTTCAAACTATTGTTACTCCGGCACCTCCTGTGGTGCATGTTGTTCCTGCTGCACCTCCTTCGGTGAATATGGTTCTGTTTGTTAATGATGATGTGTGTCGTCCTTTCCCTCCACCGAGTGAAGACTTGGGTCTTTATGACAAAATGGATGACTTTCAAGAGCAGTTTGACAAGATGAAAAGAGAGATGAAGGCCCTTAGGGGAAAAGATCTATTTGGGCAGAATGTGAATGAGCTATGCTTGGTCCCAAATGTTAAGATACCTGCTAAGTTCAAGGTCTTGGAGTTTGAGAAGTATAAGGGCAACACTTGCCCTCGTGCTCACCTGGTGATGTACGTGAGAAGAATGTCTACCCATACTGATGATCAGCATCTGCTGATCCACTTTTTTCAGGATAGTTTGACTGGTGTTGCGTTGAAGTGGTATATGAGTTTGGACAACGCTAACATCCATACTTTTAATGATTTGGGAGAAGCATTCATCAAACAATACAAGTACAACATGGATATGGCGCCTGACCGTGACCAACTTAGGGCCATGGTTCAGAAAGACAGGGAATCATTCAAAGAGTATACGTAGAGATGGCGTGAGGTAGCTGCCCAAGTGATTCCTCCCATGGAAGAGAAGAAGATGACTAAGAATTTCTTGAAGACACTGGGTGCTTTCTACTACGAGAGGATGGTAGAAAGTGCGCCAAGTGACTTTACTGAGATGGTAGGAATGGGTATCCTCTTAGAAGAGGCTATAAGAGAAGGTCGTTTGACGAAAAGTGAAGTGTCTGGAGGTGTAAAGAAGCCATCGTATGGGTTTACCAAGAAGAAAGAGGGAGATGCAAATGCTGTTATGCAAGAGAGGAGGGTAAACGCTCCTAGAAGGAATTATCAGCGTCATCAGCAAGTCACCTCAGTTACTCCTGTTATGGATGCCACTCCAATTACCGTTGCTTATCAGAGACCGTCCTAGCAGGGGAATCAATGGTATAATCAGAGAAGGGAGAGTTATGACCCTATTCCCATGAGCTATACAGATCTACTACCAGCATTGATTCAGAAAAAGTTGGTCCAGACACGACCACCTCCCGTCGTACCATCACCATTGCCTTGGTATTACAAGGCAGACCAAACATGTGCTTTTCATCAAGGAGCACCAGGGCATAATGTCGAGAATTGTTATCCTTTGAAGACTGAGGTGAAGAAATTGGTAAAGTCAGGTGTTCTATATTTCAAGGACATGGGGCCTAATGTGAAAGATAACCCTTTACCCAAGCACAGGGGAGTAAATGCTATAAATATGGTGGTCGGTTGTCCAGGCGACTTTCGGATTTTTGACATTAATCTGGTTAGAGGAGATTTGGTGAAAATGCACACAAACCTTTGTGAATTTAGCTACTATAGGCATGATCAAGCCGATTGTGCTACTTGCAGTACAGATATACAAGGTTGCGATAAGATAAAGGCTGATTTACAGGAGATGATGGATGAGGGCCTAATCCATATAATCAGGCCTAGGGCAGAGCATGAAGAGGAAATGAATATGGTTTCTGGATGTCCTGGTGAATTCATAATTTTTGATGTAGAGTATATGAATGAGGACCTCGTGCAGTTGCACGCTACCTTCTGCCATACGGCTGGTCAGGTGGAAAACCAATATGGATCTTTCCTAGTTTACTGTCGAGATCCCCGAGGATGTTCAATCGTGAAGAAGGGTGTTCAGTTGCTGTTAGACAATGGAACTATCAAGATCACAGGTCAGAGGGATGGTTATCATGAGGTTGATATGGTTGAAGTTTGTTTAACAGAAGAAGAGTCAGAGGAAGAGTATGCCTCCGTGGATGAGTTTTTCTCTTCAGACGAAGATATATTTTCCAGAAATGACTTTTTGATGACTGATTGTGTTGAAGAAGATGTAAACGTCATTGTGCCTTGTTTTGGTGCACCCGCTCATTTTGAAGTGGAGTACCATAACAAGCCAACTGTTACCCCATTGGTAATTATTTTGCCAGGTCATATCCCCTACAAATCAGATAAGGTTGTGCCTTACAAATACAATGCTACAATATTAGAAGATGGGGTGGAAGTTCCCATCCAGCCAATGCCCGATGTTGGAAATATAGTTGAAAATAGCAGGGTGACCCGTAGCGGTCGTGTGTTTGCGCCGGTTATTCGGAGAGATGTTGCTGCTGGAAAGAAAATTGATGAGAATGATGAACCTAAGAAGGCTACATGAGAGACTAGTGGAGCTACACTAGAGAAAGAAGTGGATGATATTTTGAAGATAATTAAGATGAGCGACTACAGAATTGTAGATCAGCTACTGCAGACTCCTTCAAAGATATCTATCGTAGCTTTATTAATGAACTCCTCTGCTCATAGGGAATCCTTGATTAGGGTACGGGACCAAGCTTTTATGGAGAGTGACATGCCAATAGATTAATTCAACAGCGTAATTGGAAACATTACGTCATGTAATAACTTGAGTTTCTACGATGATGAATTACCAGATGAAGGGAAGAATCACAACCTGGCCCTCCACATCTCTATGAACTGCAAGATTGATTCGCTATCCAATGTGCTAATTGATAATGGATCCGCGTTGAATGTTATACCGAGGAGTACTCTCATGAAGTTGAAATACCAAGGAACACCTATGCGCTCGAGTGGCATCATTGTGAAGGCATTTGATGGGTCGAGGAAATCTGTCATCGGTGAAGTGGACTTACCTATCCATATAGGACCACATTTGTTCCAGATAACCTTCCAGGTCATGGACATTATTCCCGCATATAGTTGTTTGCTAGAACGGATGTGGATACATGAAGCAGGGGCTGTCACTTCAACGTTACACCATAAGCTAAAATTTTTGCGTGAAGGGAAGATGGTGATCATAAATGGGGAGCATGCATTGTTGATATATCATTTATCCTCTTTCAGTATTGTAGAAGCGGATGAGGTTGCTGTTGGAATCTAGTTCCAAGCCCTATCCGTTGACAACATAAGGAGAAATGAGAATTCCATGGTTTCGCTGAAGGACGCGCAGCAGGTTGTGCACAATGGTCATAATGTCGTTTGGGGATGAATTGTGGATCCACTCGTGAACAAGAACAGAACTGGTTTGGGTTTCTCTTCGAAGAATGGCCGAGGCGAAGGTTTGAAGTCAAAGTCTACTATGAGTGGCTATCATGATGTTTTCCGCAGCGGAGGTTACCTCCATCCAACTGATTCTGGAATTAATTCTGCTGAGGAGGATGAAGTAGAGCAGGAAATGCCAAATTATGTGACGCACGGAGTCAGAGTTTAGAACTGGGTCACCATTGATGTTCCCTCTTGAATACATGTTTCAAAGTAATTTTATTTTATTAATCCTTTTTTTTGAAAGGCTTTGACTCTACCCAAGGTGGAAGTATTAATGTTGTAGGGCTTATCTGTTTGCTGTGACTTTTAAGATCATTAATCAAAGTTGTCTCTGCTTCCCGAATTATGTTTTTATTTCCTGCTTTTTCTTGTAAAATGGTAATTTTTGTACCACAAAATTTTCCCTCTCATTTCATCAACATTTTCTCATCACAAGACCCTTGGAACTCAAGATCAAACTAGGGTTTGCTCTGCTCAAGACCCCTCCTTGCATTGTTAACCCAAATTAGGGTTTGAGTTTGCACAAGGATATTTTGACCTACAATACCCAAATTTACTTTCATGCTTCATGTTGGGTTCACAAGTTTTCCCATACCAAGTTTCAAGCCTTGATTCAAATCTTTACCCAGTCAATTGGACAGTTGACCTAGAAATCAGCTGTGTTGGGGAAAAAGTCAATTGTGGCCAATTGACTGTCAAACCTCATGAAATTTGACCCACATCAACATTATGAACTCATATGAACCATTTGATCAAGCTCGGATCACAACTCCACAAGAAATTTGATCAGATCACCAAAAGGGCAAAATGGTCATTTTTAGGGTTTTAACTACACAAAGGCAATTTTTGACTGTTTGACCTAACCAATGGCAAATCAAGCCCACATATGGACTCAAGGACTCAATGACATTGTCTTGACTCATTCAACAAGTTCAAAAGATCTCAAATGCATAGGATTGACAGATGAATTTTTCAGTCAACTGATCAAAATTTGACTGTATACTAAAAAGTCAAACTTTGACTTTTTGGTCAAAATCAAGTGCCAAGAATTATTTTTCATCAAGAAATGTCAAATTATGAAACTTGTTCATCAAGAAACCCAAAAATGCAAATTAGGGTTTAAAATTGAAAAAATTTCATAACTTAGAAATTTTCTAAGTTATGAAATTTTCTTATTTTTTCCTAACTTTGTCCCATTTTTTCACCAAGATTCAAATGGATTCAAACAAAACTTGCAACATGAAAGTTGTAGTCCATCAAAAAGTCTACAACTTTGATTCACAAAGTTTTCTCAAAATAAGCTTGTATCTCAAATTATGAGTTTTGGAACAAGGGTATCTAAAACTTTTAACTTAGAGAAAATTTGCCCTATTCTAGGTAGGATTTGGACCCATCTTCTTGGCCACTTTTCACATAGTTCCACTTGTAATTTCAAGTTGCATTGCAAAGATGGATTGTAGTACATGTTCCAAGCTCTCCAAATTGTCTAAGTACTCCTCAAACACCCTTGTGGTTAGAGAGAATCGAATGTTGGAAGTTGGCAAAAACTCACTTTTGTCCATGACCAATACATGTTCATACAAACTTGCATTTTCAAATCAGCATGTTTGGTGCTAGCTTGCAGGCCTCAAAACCAACTTTCACTTCATAATTTAATGCTTAACCATTGAATTAAGGTGTTATCTTGGCCATTTGGACATTACATACAAGATTAACCCTTATTTGGAAAAAGGTAAAATACCATTTTTGTAAAAGTGCACTTTATGTCAAACCAAAATCCTTGAGGTATGGGGCCATATCTCTGAAGCAAGATTGAAGCTATCAATTCCAGGAACCAAGAGCAAAAGATGCAGCATGATATGAGGGCTGGTACAGGGCTATAACATCATTTCCATTCTCTTGCTTCAAGTAGAAGAAAACTTGCAAAACATAAGCAACCTCTCATATCTGTTAACACAAGCTTACAAGAACTTTGTGAACAAGTTGCATAGATCCCAACAATCCTAAAGCACGACCCTTTCATCACTCATACCTCCTCATACTCAGAATCACTATTTTTCTACAAAATAGGGCAGGTTCTGCATTTTGCAAGCCACAACAAAATTCCATCGTGCGTTTTGTCCCAAGATAGTTCCAACATCTTCCAATCAACTCACCTAAACTATCCCAGGCCCCCATTGCAAGCTGTAACACCTATAACACACTTTGCCATTTTCATTTCAAAGCTCTGCAGGTTGAGTTCTACAACACGATTCAAGTTGTTTCAAAGCAAGCCAAGCATTAGAGAAGCTTCCTTGGACCTCAGGCAAGCTCAACAGAAGCTCAAACACGATTGAAGGTTGCTACATTGTCCAGCTCAAAGTCAATTGAAACAGGTATTTCATGGACTTCTATCTCTCTATTTAGGAAGGGTTAGGCTTAGGTTTGTGAATGAAATATGTTGTACTCATAGCCCTGAAGCGATACATATGCTTAGTTTTCATTTACATTAATCGTGCTGAGAGAATTTCACTCATGAACTTTCTGAAAAAACTAGGTCAGAAATTAGGGCCAGAGGAATTCTCTCTGGTCTTTGAGAGTTAATCCAAGTTTTTTATATGGTTGAATTCGTTGTTTAATTCTCTACAATGTTCATGTTATGAGTTTTGTCAAAAAATCAAAGAATCAGGAGATAGCATTGGAAGTACAGAAAGCGTGTGTTGTTTGAAACTGAGGAAGAAGATGAAGTTGCTTGGGATGGGCCTGAGTTGCTTTTGCCTTTCACACATGCATATTCAGTTTGCACCCCCTGGCCCATTTGCTTGCATATTTGTCATTTTTTGCATTTTATTTCATTTTTGATTTTAATATTTTATTTTCTAACATAAAAAATACCTAAAAATTATTTTCATAAATTTTTATATTTATTTGGAATTTATTCTAATTATTACTAGTATAAAAAATATTTAAAGGCTTTATATTCCCTTTTTATTAAAACCTAAAATAATGTAAAAATATATTTATTTTCATTTATTATTTTTATTCACATTTAAAAACATTTTCTTGAAAATATCCATTTTTGTAAATAATTAATTTTTATCTTTGTACATTTAATATGTTTAATAAATATATATGCTTATATACTTGTTATTAAATAATTAGGTTAAAAAAATACAAAAATATCACATTTTCATTTTTATTAATATTTTACACTAAAAAAAAAACATTTTTTACAATATTCTTTTATTTTGTTAATATATATTTGTATAAAGTTAATAAATAATATTATTTATTAAGAATTAGGGTTTCTTGCCCTAAATAGGAAAAATAATTAAAATTGATATTTTTATCTTACTTTTCACATTGAAAAATACTTTTTACATACTAAAAAACATTTTGGCATAATACATGTTATTTACATTTATTTATTGTATTTATTTCAATTATTGTACATTTAAATATTGTATCATGTACATTCAATTTGGTTGTAATAGTAATCTAGGGTTTAATTTCTTGTCAAATATCCCCAATTCAAATTTGTACCCCCCTCCCTATATCATGTTGTAATAGTATAGCATTTAAATTCTCTCACATTTAAAAGCTTTCAATTATGCCATGCTTAGACCTAGGGTTTGTATGCAAATAAAATCAACAATTAGTTTGACCTAATCCAAGATAAACATGTATTAAAAACAAACACAATGCACACTTGCACCCCTAGGGTTTCATCCACTTATTGCCTTCAAAAATGGGCCATGGTTGCATGTTGAGTACTTTGGCAAAACAAAAACAAACAAAAAGATCATAGTCCCTCGATGACGCTATCTGAGTTGCCTAAACAAAATGATCAAGGTCCCTCAAGAAAATTTCCAAAGATACTTAACACTATTGCTATCATGGTCTATACGATGACCCGCGCCAGTCCCGTTAACATCCTAACACAAGGTTGTTCACCAAATACAATGGTGAAACAACACTGTTAAAAGGGTTAAAAAACATAAGAAAGATCTTTGAGTAAAATAGGGTAGATAGCTCTTAGCTACTTGATCAAGCTTGCAAAAACATCCTTGCTACTTTTCAAAACACACCCCACAACATAATTTCAAAACCCTACTTTCAAATATTGAAAACCTTTCAAAACATAAAAACACCTTTGTATACATTCAAAACAAGAATCATTACAAAGGTTGCCACAATAATGGCCTCTCTTCAAAACATTTTCCAAAATCACACACAAAGCACCATTTCAAACAATTGAAAAGCACCATTTCAAACAATAGAAATGAAAAGCAAGTGATCTAAGCAAGTAACTAAGAGCCCGTGGATAACCATGGATAGAAAGGGTGCTAATACCTTCCCTTTGTATAATCTACTCCCCGAACCCAAGAAAACATCTCAAAGGTCTTTCCTGTGCTTTTTGACCTTTCCTTAGGATAAAATAAAAAGTCGATGGCGACTCTTGCTAAACTGAAACATTTGCAAACACAAACGCAAAATCCCAAGTCAGTTCTCCCACCGTATCACAGTAATAAAAAGAAACCTTTCAAAATAAATAATAACTGAAATTCAATCTGCATGATCACTTGTTATATGTTCCAATTTATAAAAGTAATCATAAATCATATGTGCAGATTAATCAAAAAACTCGTTGAATACAATGACCCTGCTAACTCTCCCAACTTTGAATGTCTTGTGTTTGGGGCTGAAGAAGAAGATTATGACGAGATTCCATAAGAGGTCTCCCGGTTGCTTGAGCACGAGGAAATTATCATTCAGCCATATAAAGAGCCTTTGGAAGTGATCAATTTGGGTTCAGAAGAAGATCCGAAGGAAGTCAAGATTGGAGCATCGTTGCATCCCGATGTGAAGAGAAGGTTGATTCAGTTGTTGAAAGAGTATGTGGATATTTTTGCTTGGTGTTACCAAGATATGCCTTGTTTAGATACAGATATTGTTGAGCATCATTTGCCATTGAAGCCAGAGTGTCCGCCAATTAAACAAAAGTTGAGAAGAACTCACCCAGATATGGTAGTAAAGATCAAGGAGGAGGTTCTAAAGCAGATTAATGTTGGTTTTCTTGTGACGTCATTGTATCCACAATGGATTGCCAATATTGTCCCAAGACCGAAAAAAGATGGAAAAGTCCTCATGTACATAGATTACAGAGATCTAAATAAAGCTAGTCCAAAAGATGATTTTCCATTGCCACATATCGACATGTTAATGGATAGCACAACAAAATTCAAAGTATTCTCGTTCATGGATGGATATTCCGTGTATAATAAAATAAGAATGGCTCTAGAGGACATGAAAAAACAACGTTTATAACACCCTGGGGAACATACTGTTACAGAGTGATGCCCTTCGGGTTGAAGAATGCCGGTGCAACGTACCAAATGGCTATGACAACCCTATTCCATGATCTGATGCACAAGGAAATTGAAGTATATGTTGATGATATGATTGCCAAATCCCAGACTAAATAAGGGCATATAGAAGATTTATTGAAGTTGTTTCAGCGTTTGAGGAAGTATCGTCTCCGCTTGAATCCAAATAATGCACCTTCGGTGTTCGATGGGGGAAGTTATTAGGTTTCATTGTTAGCCATAAAGGAATTGAAGTTGACCCTGATAAAGTCAAAGCAATTCAAGAAATTCCAGCACCAAGAACTGAAAAGCAAGTCAGAGGTTTCCTCGGGCGTTTGAATTATATTTCCAGATTCATTTCCCACAAGACTGCAACATGTGAACCGATATTTAAGTTGTTAAAGAAAAATCAAGGTTGTGTATGGATGGATGACTACCAAAGGGAATTTGAGAGTATTAAGGAATATCTGCTTGAACCTCCTATCTTGCTCCCTCCCGTAGAAGGAATACCGTTGATTATGTATCTGACAGTGTTAGATAAATCCATGGGTTGTATTCTGGGACAACAGGATGAAATAGGGAAGAAGGAGTTTGCCATTTATTATCTCAGTAAAAAATTCACTGATTGTGAGTCGCGGTATTCAATGCTGGAAAAAACATGTTGTGCTTTGGCCTGGGCGGTAAAGTGTTTGCGGCAGTATATGTTGAATCACACCACTTGGTTGATCTCAAAAATGGATCCAATCAAGTACATTTTTGAAAAACCTGCTCTTACTGGGAGAATTTCCCGCTGGCAGATGTTGTTATCTGAATATGATATCGAATACTGCACTCAAAAAGCTATTAAAAGTAGTGTGTTGGCAGATTATCTTGCTCACCAACCAGTGGAAGATCACCAGTCTGTAGAATATGAATTCCCCGATGAGGATGTGATGTTCCTGAAAGTGAAGGATTGTGATGAACCATTACCTGAGGAAGGTCCTGATCCTAAATCTCGTTGGAGTATTATATTTGATGGAGCCGTGAATGCTTATGGTAAAGGAATTGGTGTTGTGATTGTCACTCCTCATGGATCGCACATTCCTTTTACTGCAAGGTTAACATTTGATTGCACTAATAATATGGCAGAATATGAGGCTTGCATCATGGGTCTCGAGGAAGCTATTGATCTCAGAATCAAAATTCTAGATGTGTATGGTGATTCAGCTTTGGTAATAAATCAGATTAAAGGAGAATGGGACACTCATCACCCTGGCTTGATCCCTTACAAAGATTATGCTAGAATATTATTACCCTTCTTCAATAAAATTGAATTCCATCACATCCCTATAGATGAAAATCAAATGGCGGATGCTCTGGCAACTCTGGCTTCTATGTACCAAGTGAATACTTGGAATGATATACCCCGAATTGCGGTTCGAAGGATGGATAGGCCCGCTCATGTGTTTACAGCAGAGGAGGTAGCAGATGAAAAACCCTGGTATTATGATATCAAGCATTTTCTTCAGACTCTAGAATACCCGATTGGTGCGTCGAGGAAAGATAGAAAGACACTGAGAAGATTTGCAGGCAGTTTCTTCCTCAGTGAAAATGTGTTATACAAGAGAAATTATGACATGGTCTTGCTCAGATGCATGGATAGACATGAAGCAGACATGTTGATGCATGAGATTCATGAAGGTTCATTTGGCACTCATGCCAATGGATATTCGATGGCTAAAAGATGCTAAGGGCAGGTTACTATTGGCTGACAATGGAATCTGATTGTTATAAATTTGCAAAGAAATGTCATAAATGCTAGATTTATGCAGACAAGGTCCATGTGCCTCCGCCACTTCTCAATGTGATTTCCTCCCCATGGCCTTTCTCTATGTGGGGTATTGACATGATTGGGATTATAGAACACAAAGCTTCGAATGGGCACCATTTTATCTTAGTAGCAATTGATTACTTCACCAAATGGGTGGAGGTTGCTTCATATGCTAATGTTACTAAACAGGTGGTTGTGCGTTTCATCAAGAATAATCTTATCTGCCGGTATGGTGTGCCGAGCAGAATCATCACTGAAAATGGCTCAAATTTGAACAACAAGATGATGACAAAACTGTGTGAAGAATTCAAGATTGTCCATCACAATTCATCTCCATACAGGCCAAAGATGAATGGGGCTGTTGAAGTTGCTAATAAGAATATCAAGAGAATTATTCAGAAGATGGTAATTACTTATAAGGATTGGCATGAAATGCTCCCTTTTGCTCTGCATGGATATCGAACATTTGTCCGCACTTCAACAGGAGCAACCTCGTTCTCCCTAGTGTATGGAATGGAAGTTGTACTCCCAGTCGAGGTAGAGATTCCCTCGTTGCATGTGATAATGGAAACCAAGTTGGCGGAGGCTGAATGGGTCCAGAACAGGTTTGACCAATCGAATTTGATTGAGGAGAAGAGAATGACAGCCTTGTGTCATGGCCAGTTATATCAAAGAAGAATGAAGAAAGCTTTTGATAAAAAGGTCAAACCTCGTTAATTCAGAGAAGGCGACCTCGTGCTCAGGAAGATCATGTCGTTCAACATTGATTCTAGGGGGAAGTGGACTCCCAATTTTGAAGGCCTGTATGTTGTCAAGAAATCCTTCTCTGGTGGTGCATTAATTCTTGAAACTATGGATGGCGAGGAGTTCCCACGACCCATTAATGTTGACGCAGTCAAGAAATACTTCACCTAAAGAAATAAAAGAACAGCTCGCTAAGTTGAAAACCCGAAAGGGCGGCTTAGGCAAAAAAGGAGCGTCTCAGTAGGCCAAAGACCCGAAAGGGAGGTCTAGGCAAAAATTACAGACATAAACAGAATAAATTTCCCACTAAGTTGAAAACCGCAAGGGCAGCTTAGGAAAAAGTTAGGGATTTTCTTGGCAAGTAACTACGTCAGACAAGAATTGATCGGTGAAGCAACAATCTTCTCGGATCCTCACCATACTTCAACAAAAGCTGCTGATCAGGATTTCAAAATTTTTTATGGGGGATAGTGGTCATTGTATCTCAATGTATCTTTTCCATTATGTATTGCCATTTCCCAAACTTTGTAATCATCTATGGAGTCTCGCCATTCGCAAACTACCATTCTATTAATGAAATTTGAGCTTTTACCTAACTCTTTGTATTTCTTTGTTATTTAGCTTGCAAAGACCAGATTTATTAATGATAGTAACTTTCAAAGCAAAGAGATTAAATAAAAAAATTGATTTTTCAAAAAAAAAAGATTTTTACAATTTATTTTTACTTTGAGATTTTTGATGAAACAATGACAACAAAAATGGTGATCCTAAGAATGGACAAACTCTGGTTGTTTTGATAAGATTTTGTTCCCCTCGGGAAGGTCTACTCGGGATGTTTCTCTGCACGAGATTTATGATTCTAGTATCCTCAGTCAAGTTTGGATTCATTTCTCCTTTTTTGAGTTTTCATGATGTGAATCCGCATTTGCTCTAGTGAAGTAGGTCTGAATTCCCCAGTGAATGTTTCGATGTTTCGGTGTCAGTCTTCTTTATTTGATACTGATCTTGCAATCTCCAGTACGCATGTTACTTTTGAGAAACACTGGTTTCTCCGATGAAGCCTGAAGAAGGATCTTCTACCCCGATATCTGTTTGATTTGGCTACCTCCGGATTATGTTTCTCCTCGGTAAAGATAAAAGCAGGCAGTAGGTTTGGTTTCCGCAGCTGGCCTTTATCTTTCTTGGAATGATCATCTTGGTTGAATTTTAGCCGAGTGTTGTTAGTGCCCGAGTCAGTTTTTCCTGGTTGGTACCCATGTTGTTTGTCTGTTTTGTCAGCATGCACACGATAACACTCATACATTCATACATGCATCATGCATAGCTAAAATTGACAAATCTTTGTTCATTGACATTTGTTAATATTTTTGTTGACATATTACCTTGTTTTGCAGAGATAAGTTACCCTCTTTTCATTATAGCGTTGGTCTTAAGAAGAAAACGTATATTATTTCAATTTCTATACTGATTTGTCCCTCATAGAAGATTTTTGCTTTAAACCTTCCGGTACAGTTCCTTGTTTGGACGGATCTTATTTTCCCTCTCGAGTTTATTTCTCAAAGGATGTATTTTGGTTGACTATTTCATTCCAGTTTATTTCTGGTTTGGATCTGTGGTCCCCTGACAATATTATTTACTTTGGAATCTTGAAAAAACTCTAAGCTTTGGTTGGTGCATTTATTTTGCACAAGAAGACTTTATCCCCTTAGAAAGAACATCATGGAATCTCCCCAGGAAGTCATACCTCTTGCCCCAAAAAAGTCACTTCCTTTTACAATCCTCTGTGACCACAAATAACATGTCTCTTTATTTGAGACATCTTATGTATTATCCTTTCCAGGCGGAGTGCCTTGGTTAAAGAAGAAGTTGATACCTGTTCTAGGCGAAACACCTGAATCTTGGGTAAACTTGTTATCTTTTTGCTATCTTTAGTGAACATCGATAGTTCATCGTCAGTGAACAGGGTGATATGATATATTCTCTTTCTACCTTCAGTAAAAGTTGGTAGATCATCGGCAGTGAACGTCAGGGTTTGTTATCTTTTTTCTACCCTCAGTGAACGTTGGTAGTTCGTCGTCAGTGAACGGCGGTGATATGATATTCTCTTTCTACCTTCAGTAAAATTTGGTAGACCATCGGCAGTGAACGTCGGTGTTTGTTATCTCTTTGCTACCCTCAATGAACCTTGGTAGTTCATCGTCAGTGAACGGCGGTGATATGATATATTCTCTTTCTACCTTCAGTTAAAGTTGGTAGACCATCAGCAGTGAACGTCGATGTTTATTATCTTTTTGCTATCTTTAGTGAACGTTGATAGTTCATCGTTAGTGAACGGAGGTGATATGATATATTCTCTTTCTACCTTCATTGAAAGTTGGTAGACCATCGGCAGTGAACGTCGATGTTTGTTATCTTTTTGCTACCCTCATTGAACATTGGTAGTTCAGCGTCAGTGAATGGAGGTGATGTGATATATTCTCTTTCTATCTTCAGTGAAAGTTGGTAGACCATCGGCAGTAAACGCCGGTGTTTGTTATCTTTTTTCTACCCTCAGTGAATGTTGGTAGTTCATCGTCAGTGAACGACGGTGATATCATATATTCTCTTTCCACCTTCAGTGAAAGTTGTTAGACCATCGGAAGTGAACGTCGATGTTTGTTATCTTTTTTCTACCCTCAGTGAACGTTGGTAGTTCATCGTCAATGAACAACGGTGATATGATATATTCTCTTTCTACCTTCAGTGAAAGTTGGTAGACCATCGGCAGTGAACGTCGATGTTTGTTATCTTTCTCTCTGCCTTCAGTAAACGTTGGTAGCTTCGCCTTAAGTAGAAGTTGGTGTGTCCTTTGACCACCCTACCATCCTCTCTGATTCAGGTCTTTTGGTCTACCAGTGATTTATTTTCCTGGTGGGGTTGCTCCTTTGTTTCTTTATTATTGTTGCATCCCCAGTGTTATTTTCGCGTCTCTTTGGTCCTGTTCATATGCATTCATGATCATAAGCATTTGCATGGTATCTTAGGGCCAAAAATAGGTTTTTTTTTATATTTAAGTATCTTCGATCACGTCGACACGAAGATTTTTAACCTTCATATCTCCGGATAGAAGAAACTTAAATAAGGGCAGTTGTTGTTCCCTAATTTTCCCCTAAGATCCCTTCATCATACCATGTTGATTCACTCACAACAAGATCACACTAGGATTCTTGGTTCCGATCCCTACTTTGAGTTTTGCTCCTTTTGAGGGATTACCAAGTACCTTTACTTATGTTCCTTTTGTGATCATGAATATTGTTTTGTTTTCTTCATTTAACTAATAAAATTCAATGTTGGTTTGTCTTGCTTGTTATCCATGTAGGTGAAGGACAATGAGATTTAACAAGTTACTTCATGGGTTTATGAGTTTATTTCCATGCCCTAGTCAATATAGCTTGAGAATTTCAAACCTCACCATTGGATTGGTTTTGGGAGAATTGGCATGGGAAGGTTTCTTTGGTTCATCACATTTCAAGGTTATTATATTTGACTCAAAAGTACAAGGGGTTTATTGGAGAAGTTGTCATGTTTGGACAAGGCCTTGTTCCTATTAATCATAAGAGAATACTTATCTCAAAATTCAAGATATGGAAGTGGTTTTGGTGGCTAATAGTTCTCATTATCATCCTCAACAACTTCTATTCACAAAGCAAGAATATTGGTACAAGAAGTGTGTTCAAACTTGTCAAAGTTCCTCAAGGCATTCTCTTGATCTATAAGCTAGGGTTTTGAACTTCAAAGGAGTATATCTTGCTCACCTTTTGGTATTTTTGAGTGATTCCAAATAAATCGTTCTCTTCAAAGGGTTATCAACAAATCACTTCAAAATTTCCAAGGATTTTTCATGTGGAATAATCTTGGTGAAGAAGAAAGATTACAAGTTATCCAGATGAATCCACAATTTTACATAAGTAACTTCAAATTATCATAACTTGGTCAATTTTCATCACCTTGATTCCATTATTTTTCTATAATGATCTTGAAGATGTGAACTTTATGCCTTCTTTTATGTGCAAAGTTAGAAAATGGATGGAGGTTGCCTTAAATATGCAAAAGATTATAGGTCATTTCATGATTTTTGGCCAACTTCAACAAGTAATAACTTGCTCAATTTTTGGAGCTTTTGAGTGGTTTAAGTTTCAAAATGTCATTAAAGATATCTACTTCATTCCATATTTTTTGTTCAAGAGAAAATTCCAAGTGGAAGGCCATGTTTGGATGCAAAAGATTATAGGTCATTTTTGAAGAAGAATTTGAAATATTTCTAAGTATGGAAATTCAACCCTTTTTCTTCAACTTTGACTCAATGAAACTTTCATCTCAAGTATCCATTTAAATCTATTCTTTTTCCATTGCAAAGCTTGTAACCTCATTTGTCTAAAGCATCAAGAATCATGCCCTAAGACCCCTTGAGTTGGAAATGCCATGGATTTGAATTTGGTAACTTGAAACTGAATTTTCCATAAAGTCAGAATTTTGAAATACATAATGTGACTTCTAAACACAAGATTTATGAGCATTTTTTATTTAAACTTAATTAGCAAACTTTCCAGAAGTGATTAGCACCCCAAAATGCAAGATTTGGTTGAGTTTTGATGGAAATGAAGTCACACTTCACTCGTGCTCGACCTTCACTCAATTTCCCTCCAAACTTCATTGTTTCTTCCAATTTTCATTCCCATTCACTTTCCTATAAATAGAGGGTCATCCCCCATTCATTTCTTCAAGCTTTGAGAGCCAAAAACACCCTTCCAATACTTCACACGAACCCATCTTTTTTGAATTCAGTTTCTGAGATTTAAGCTCCCTTTTCCGAAATTCTTTGCGCATTCATCATCCTTAAGCATCATGTAAACTCTCCAGCACTTAAACCAACTAAAACGAGCCATAATTCAAGCTACAAAAGTCCAGTTTTCTGAGCGTCTTCCTTGAACTTCGAAAAGGTAGAATTCTCCACCATTTGGATCCAAATCAAGCACTAATATATTCTTCTCCTTCTCCTGATTCTAATGCTGCTTACATTTTTTAAATCCATTGAGAATTGAGAGAGAAATCTCAAATTGAAGGTGCTCGCTATTTTCTGGGTTTTTGATTCATATCTTTCTCCATACCTTATATAAATTTGGCGCGATGGTGGTGTTAGAATCGTCTTGAAGAGACGAGTTCAATGATACTAGCATGGGATCCTAATTTTTCCATTTGAAGGATCTCACAAAATCTCCATTGCAGGGTGTCTGGAGGTTGAAGACAATGACATGTCTCATCTCAGCCAATGATAGTGTGCCAAACGTTTTAATTTCATTGGTTGCCCTTTTTCTGATCCTATGCATATCTCACTAAGGTCCATATCAAACACAACGCGTCGGGTCCACTGGATCAACTTACTAACACGTTTTGACTATGATCTGATGGTCCACATCTTTTTGGTTTTATTTTATTTTCTGATTTTATATTTTTATTGATTAAATTTTCAAAATTTCATAACTCTTTTATTTTTCATCCAAAAATTATGAAAAAATCACAAAAATACTTTGAATTATTTCTGATCTCAAGACTATTTTCTCACATTTTTATTTTGACATTTGATATTTTTTTGTATTTTTTGAATTATTTTCTTTCTTTTAATTACTTAAAAAAAATACTTTCTGACATTTTCTTAATTCTGAAAAAATTCATAAATATTATTTTGCATATTTTTGACTTTTTGAAAATTTTATGGAATTTTATATTGAGGTTTACTATTTTTGACCTATTTTCTGTTTGTTTGAGCAATTTTAAATAGTTTAAAAATAGTTTCTGACTTTTAAAAATTACCAAAATTTTTATAAAAATATTTGGATCCATTTCTGATTTTTCTATGGCCTTACTTTTTCTTTCTTGATTAATTTGAACATAGTTGATATTTTTCTCCTCTATTTTGATTTTTAAATATTTTTTAAACCCTTTTAATCTATATATTAAATATAATATTATTTTGTGATTATTTTCTGGCTGTCTTGAGTTGATTATTTTATTATGACTTTATTAACACCATTGGATTTTGGGTGTTGAGTTCAACTCCATCAAAATGGATGAATGATTTTAATAATGGTTTGATTAAATTTTTGATTCAAAAGTGGTTTATTCATTTTTCCCATCCCCTATTCATCTTATCCCTTTCTTATTGCATTAGGTGTTATTGGAGCATGATCTCTATATCATGTCTCAAAACAAATGGTGCATAAATTGTTATTGACTGGCCTCAAAATAGGTGCGACTTCTATATAAGTCCACTTACGATTGCTTAACATTGCGCTAAATTTTGTCCTGATTCGAATAAACGATCATTCGTGGCCCAAACTTATGATTTCAAGCCCAAGTATGTTAATTTGATCTCTTTGATCCAATAACCTTGAGATTTATTGTGTGGAGGCTTTGGTTCTACCAATCCTCTAATGGATCTAAAACACCTTTGGTCAACAAGGATCACTTAAACATCGTTGATCATTAAATGGTACTTATGAGAATTCCAAATGGATGATATACTTGACAAAAAGCAAATGTAACTTGTTGTGTGGAGGCTTTGGTTCTACCAATCCTATAATGAGTTCCAAATGCAAGTTTCAAGATGGTCATCAAACTAACCACTAATTATTGACTTGTTTTACCTTATGCTTTTATTCTTTTTTATGCTTTATGTACTATTTACTTTTAGCATTTACATTTCATGCCATTTTCATCTTTGCTCATTTGAGCATTTATTTTCTTGCCATTTTTACTTTGCTCACTTGAGCTTTTCTTTTCCTTTCTTAAGATACTTAATAATCAACATAAACCCTAAAAAATATTTGATGGTACTTGGATTATTTATTACTATCCTTGGCGTTATGGAGCATGGGACTTTTCTTGGACTTAGGATTAGAAACATTGACCTATCTTGGAGATCTTATCTGATTATTTTGTCTGGAGTTCTTGAGGTTTACCTCAAGACATTGGGTTGCTTGTTTTTTTGTGTGTGCAGGTTTTTTTGATTACATCCTCTGTTTGTAATCTGGAATTCACCCGTATACAGCCGTTACTCTGCCTAATTTTTGTAAAGACTTAATACACTTAAAGTTTGTTTCTCTCAATAGGTCTAGTATTTTTTTGCTTGCTTGGTTTCAATCCAAGGAATGGGAATTCTATCTTGGCTCATAATGTCAAGTATTGGCTTCTTGTTGGTTAGATGGTTCTTATCCCTAGCTTTTACCTTATGCTTTAGGATAGCCTCTTCTTCTCCTCCCATCTTCTTTAATTTCAAAAATCTTCTTCCTCCTTTTGAAAACTCTTCTTGTTTTAAACTTGAACCACTTTTATAATAAACTTGGACTTATGTCCGTGTGTTTTCAAAACATTTTTCATAAATAAACTCCAATCAACTTAATGATACCTTGACATTTTTTTTGTGAGAAGACTAAAAGTTAATCAAACTCATTTCAAACCATCTTGCCACTTTGGCTCTTACTCTTAAACTTTTCTCAAAAGATTCGACTCTTGTCAATCCTTGTAGTGATGCAAACAACTATACTTCTACAATGTGTAGTGAAGAGAGATATTTTCCACTTGGGTGTTGAGTGAGGTCTTGTTGATTTTAAAATCCAAGCCAAATCCTCCACTTTGAGATGATACAAATTCTCCTTTCTCATGATTGTGGGTAATAAGTATGTTTTCCACACGGACAATGATGATGATGTTTCATCTTATAAAATTAACCAACACATTTGGGTTTTATGTTTTGAAAGAGGAAATACGTGTACCCTGATCCCCTATTGCACGAAAAGATGGTACGTAGGCACTAAAGGTTCGCAACGGCGGCGGGTGCAAAAATCATAAAAAAAATGTATTTCTTTTCTCACCTCCCCCATCCACTTTTTATATATACAACAGTTTTCACAGCCAAAATATACATATTTTACAGAGAACAATAGATGTTTAGGGTGCTAATACCTTCCCTTTGCATAACCAACCCCCTTACCTTGAATCTTCCCCCCTCTTTTTGGGTTATTCGCTCTTTTCCCATTCCTTTGGAAACAATAAAGCGCGGTGGAGATTTTTATTTTGATTTGTATAAAGTCTAGTCAATCCAATGGCTTAGTCTTGAACATTTCTACCGCTACATCTATGACTCTTTGTATAACCCAAAACAAAATTTCATGGTGATACCTTGTACGACCTAAGAGACGAAAGTTTTGGTCTACAACGAGGCTCCACCTAAAGAAGACCCTTATGCCTTTACCCTTTGGTGTTATCCATGATACCCTTAAGGAAACCACTTTTTGGGAGGGTAGAATATCCGTAGGCCGAAACTAGGAACCTACCAACTAAGGATACCTTTCACAAAATCCCACTACTATGTTACATCACCATGCATACATACATCTCGTCATTTCAAAATATTCATTATTTTTGCTTTTTTTATTGTCTTATTTGTAGGATTTCTAAAAAAAATAATCAAAGGTTTTGGTGAGTATCTTAAAAATTGATACCAATAAGAAACAAGTTGTTTGTGTTAGCACCGCCAACCCAAATATAAAGAAAATACAAATCATTAAGGAGAAATTTCATGACAAAGCTATGAAGATGTTTGTCCACCTCTCTGGGAATACCCTTGAGTTGACCAAAATAAATGTATGAGTGAATGCTATCACTGCCTTAGTTCATTTCTATGATCCTCCACTAAGGTGTTTTACTTTTCAAAATTTTCAATTAGCACCAACTTTAGAAGAATTTGATAGGATCTTGGATTTTTCTAAAAGTAAGGTTTATGTTGGGATTGGGCAGGCTGTCGATGTTAGAGATTTGGCAAGAGGGTTAGGGATACCCTACACTGATTTGTCACTCAACTACAAAAGAGAGGGTGAAGTGCAAGGGATTAAAAAATACTATTTGGAATCTCAATCTCTTACTTTTACCAACAAGAAAGAATGGGAGTCTTGTGTTGATTGTTTAGGATTGCTTGTCTTTAGTGTGATTCTTTTTCCGCGTACTTTGGAATATATATAGATCATGCAGCTATTAGTGTGTTTTGGGCCGTGAAAGTACTAAATGTGGATCCAAATTATACTTTAGTTGTCGATGTTTATTATTCTCTTCACACTCGTTATGAAAAAGGGAGGGGTGTACTAAATTGTTGTATTCCTCTTTTATACTATTGGCTCATTTCTCACCTCTATAAAGAGGACTACATGGTTATAAATATGACAAGAGATGAATGGCCTTAAAAATTTAGGACTCTCACCGTCGATTTTGTTTTATGATATGCAAGAAAGCTAAATATTGGGGATATTGTTTACAGCTGTGGAGATTTTCCAAATGTTCCTCTAATTGGGCCACGTGGTTGTATTTATTATAACCCCACTTTGGCTTTACGCCAACTTGGGTATCCTTTGGAGGATAAAACTTTCGATGAACAACTTCAACAATTAATTCTTCACAACATGGGTAAAGATGACCCTGATTTGCTCAAAAAAATCATTCGAGCTTGGGGTAGAGTCAACAAGAGAATGGTCGAAAGGAAGAATGTTGTGGCAAGAGAACCCTATACTCAATGGGTTTTAGAAAGAGTTTAAGTTATTAAGGTACCATTTGACATTGATCCTGAATATAAGCCAGGCGTACCAGATCCTCTTCTTATGTCCGTAGAAGAGATAGAAAACTTGAAGAGAGCCTTGGATCAAGCTCAAAAAGGAAAAGATGGATTGGAGCATAACCTCCATGACCTTACTAGGGAGAGAAGACAGATGCAGTAAGAGCTCGAGTCAAAATACCAACAAATTCAAAGAGACTGTGAGGCTCTTGAAAAGGAGAGCCTTAAGCGAAAGCATTCGACCGAAGGATTATTGAGTGCTACTTTCAACTTGGATTCCCATAACCAACATTTGGATGATGCTGCTAGAGAAATTGGAAGGCTAAATAGGTGGTATGAAAAAGCCTTACAAGACAAGGAGGAGATGGAAGAAAGTCTGAGAGCCCAAATCCAAGGGTTAACACAAGGAGCTCTTGATTCAGAGGAACAAATCCAGTTTCTTACCACCAGTCTCCATGAAAACCAACAATCAGAGGTGTGAGAACGCCTTAGAAAGGTGGAAACATAGAATCTTCTCTCTCAAAAGATAGAAGAATATGAGCAAGTCTATCAAGAGTTAGAAGGCTTCTGAAAGGATTTCCTCATACAAAGAGGACTCTATAAGGAGATGAGGGCTGAAAAGATGTATTGGGAAGGACAATATTCAAAAATTGCCAAAGCCAGAGAAAATAATAAGAAGATAGTTCTGAATCTCTACAAGGAATAGCGAATCTATAAAGACAAGCGTACAAAGCTTGCCTTCTTAGTCAACAATCTCAATGAGGACATTTCGAGGAGCCTAAAATATGCAGAAGAAATAATGGTTCCTCTCCCAAAAGATGTTCAAGACTTCCTCATGCTTTGTAGGAAAATGGTTGATGGTTTTAGGGTAGAGATCCTCAAGCGCACTTAAGAGACTTTTGTCTTCCATTTTGTATTTGACGTTTGGTTCAACAATTCCTTTCAGTATTTTCCCTTTGGTGTTTTGTTTCAAACTTTTGGAGTGTACCTCCCTTTGCAAAGATAGCTTAAATTAATAAAATTACTTTTGTTTTCATATTCAAATCGTGTATTTATTTTGGGATACTCACCAGTAAAAAGTAAAAACTTGAAAAAATATATGAATAAAAAGAAATCCGAGTGAATAAGAGATTGGAATAAAACTCTTAGCATATTCGTACGCATTCATCCATAACACAAACATCACATTTCATACAAAAAACTCATCATTTTCAAAATTTCTCCAGTTAAATCATTGGTAGAAAAGCACCGCCTCTCTGACCTCCATATCAAACCAGAGCTCGTCAAAAGAAAGTGATGGAACAGGTCGAAGAGAATCATACCGCATTTAAAGAAGATTTGGAACAAGTAAAGGGTAATATTGACTCAATCAAAGGAGACATGAGTCAAGTTCTTCTAGCCTTGAAGAACATTATTGAGAGGTAAGATCATATTTCTAGGGTAGCCTTTAAAGAAATAGCTCATACTATTGGTGCATCGAGCAGTCACCAACCAAGCCAAGAACCAGAGCCAGGTTCTCTAAAGTCAAATATGGCTCAACAAGAGGTCAATCAAGCTTATAATGAAGGCTTTTTCCCACCTCCTCCGACGGTAGGGGCATATCATACCTTACAGATTCCAGGTAACAATCCACAAAACATGGATAACTACATAAACCTGCAGTATAGAGATCATGACTTTGAAGGTGTCAATCAAGTGCCTCAAAGGAGTGCCCATATCAATGTTGCTGAAAAAACCATGGCGCTCAATCAATTTAAGGCTCTTGAAGAAAGGTTGAAGGTTGTGGAGGGATACGATGCTTTCGACGTTGATGCTCTCGAAATTGTTCTAGTTCCGGATGTAGTGATCCCTCCAAAATTTAAAGTACCACACTTTGGAAAATATAAGGGACTCACATGCCCAAGGAACCATCTATGCATGTACTGCCGGAAAATGCATGCCTATGCTCAAGATCAGAAGTTTATGATCCATTGTTTCTAAGACAGTTTAAGTGGGGCATCTCTAGATTGGTATATGCAACTGGAGTGAGTCCACATTCAGACGTGGGCAGATCTTGCCAATGCTTTCTTAAGACACTACAAGTATAATTTAGACATGGCTCCTAACCGTATGCAACTCCAAAAATTATCTCAAAAGAAGGATGAGTCCTTCATAGAGTATGCTCAACGATGGAGAGAAATGGAAGCTTGCGTACAACCACCGCTCATGGATCAATAATTGGTCGATATTTTTATGGGTACCCTACAAGGTGTGTACTATGAGAATATGGTACTTAGTGTCTCCTCAAGATTCTAAGATCTGGTAACTATTGGGGAAAGAATTGAAGCTGGTGAAAAAGTGGCAAGATACAAGGGGAGTCATCCAGTACTCCTTATAGTTCAAAGAAGCATGTTTCTAACATCTCGAAGAAGAAGGTGGGAGAAATTAATGTTGTCGCATCACATCTGAAAGCACAACAAACATCGATAGTTCCACGTGAACAATAATAGAACAAGTATGAGAGGCCTCCGAGAAGATTTGATCCTCTCCCCATGCCTTATAGTCAACTCTGCAGCACTTACTCAAGGCATCTTTGGTAGGGATGAAGCCACTAACTCCTCCAATTGGGACACTCCCGCCAAAATATGATGCAAATGCAAGGTGTGAATATGATGCCAACTCTCCAGATCATACCATAGAAAAATGTTGGGCCTTCAGACATAAGGTTCAAGATTTGTTGGATTCCTAAGACATCACTTTTGACAAGCCTAATACCAAGACGAACCCCATGCCTTCACATGGCGGGCCAACTGTGAAAACAATTGAGGTAATCACTTACTATGGGGCAGCTAAATGAGTAAAAACTCTGATAGATCTCCTGGAGGAATATATGTTTGAACATGGTTTCCTTTTGGAATATAATGACACTTTTGAGAAGATGTTACAGAAATTGGTAGATCAAGCGATAATCCAATTCGGGTGATACCCTAAAGAAGAATATATAGCTGCAATTGATGGTAATATGAAGAAGCCATTCATAATTCCCTGCCAAGGGCCGAGTCTTGCCAAGAAAACTCTTGTAATTCCTTAGGGAGAGTCAAGTCTGACAAAAACATAAGTGACGATACCACGCCAGACTCTAAGGATACCAATGACTCCGAAGACTACAATGGTGATTAGAAAACCATCTCCCACTCCTTATAAAAGTGACAAAGTCGTACCGTGGGGTTATGACTCTACTGTCTATGTCAATGGTTTAAAGCAAGAATATGAGTCATCAATAAGTCAGGGATTTGCAATTACAAATATAGCAGGGACAGGGGGCATGACACGCAACAGTCGAATCTATGGTCCCGGACAACAAAAGAAAGATGATATTATGGTTAAGGATAAGGTAAAAATTATGGTAAAGGCAAGTCAAGAACTAGAACAAGAACCTCCAAGCAAGAATTTTACCGATCAAGAAGCGGAAAATTCTTGAAAATAATCAAGAAAAGTGATTATAGGGTGGTGGATCAACTACACAAAACCCCGACCATAATTTCAATACTCTCATTGCTTATTAATTCAGAAACGCGTCGAGACTCTATAATGAAGATTCTAAGTTCTTCTCATGTTGCAAAGTAAATTACAGTAAATCAGTTTGATGGAGTCATAGAGAATCTAACATCAGAATCACACTTAGGCTTCAATGACAGTGAGTTGCTTCCACGAGGTAGAGCTCACAACAAAGCATTACACATTTCTATTCAGATATGAATGACCAACCTATCCAGGGTGCTCACTGATACGAGTTCCGCCCTCAACGTACTACCAACGGCTAGTTTGATGAAGCTAACACTAGACAGTGTTATCATAAGGCCAAGTTCTATGATAGTTAAAGATTTTGATGGTTCTGAAAGCTCAACGTTTGGAGAAGTGGATATTCTTGTCAAAATCGGTCTGCATATGTTCTACATTACCTCTCAGGTGATGCATATAGAACCAGCATATACATGCTTGCTCGGGCGACCTTGGATCCATGCAGAAAGGGCTGTAACCTTAACCATGCATCAAAAATTGAAGTTCCTCGTTGAAGGAAGGTTGGTTATAATCAATGGTGAAGAGGACATCTTTTTAAGCCACATAGAGTCATAAAGATAAATTAGTGTGGATGAAGACTGCATAGCAACATCATTCCAAGTCTTATAGGTTGCTTCAATGGTAACCCTACTAGTGGAGAAAATCAAGAAACCTACTATGACCTAATGGAGAGATTTACAAACAGCTGCGGAAGATCGTACCTCAAAAGGTTGGGGTAAACTTGTGGAGATACCTAAGAAGAAAGATAGTTTTGGTTTGGGCTACAAACCTTCAAAGGCTATTCTGAAGGGCAAGGTTCAGTTTCCTCTCATCCAAGAAACCTTCGTCAGCAAAGGATTAGAGCATGATGGACATGTAGCAATGATATCCAACTATAGCAACATCAAAGGAGCATCAAACTTCATTCGTGAATGTGCTCCGGGTGAAGAGCTTAAGAATTAGACAACTGTGGAAATTCCAGAGATCTTTTTCTTTCCAAAGTAATTTTTCCTGTTTTAAAAAGAACCTATGTCACGCCCGAGGCATAAGGATAGCTTGTAAGGGCCCCCATTTGTTTCAAACGGTATTTTCAATTAATAAGAGTTGTGTTTTGCATTCAATTAAGACCCTTGTCTTTCTTTTGCATTTCCCTTTCCTTTTCAAAATTGGCAATACTTTTCTTCATGTGAAATTTTCAAATTCACATTCTAAAACGCACCAAAACATGATAAAATATGCAGATGCACATCTAAAACCACCGATAATGTTATTGTTGCTACCCGATATAACTTTGATGCACCAATTAACCAAGTTGAATAGGAAGATATTGAACTCTCCGAAAAATTAGTGAGGGTGTTAGAGTAAAGAGATGAAAATACCACAACCGTACCAAAAATCTATTGAGATCATCGATCTTGGCACTAAAAAGATCTAAAAGAGATCAAGCTAGGGGCAACCTTGGAGGAAAGCGTCAAAGAAAGGTTGATCAAAATTTTGCATGAGTACATGGATATATTTTCCTGGTCTTACAGAGATATGACGGGATTGGATACAAATATTGTGGTGCATAGACTACCTCTCAAAGAAGGTTGTTCTCCGGTTAGACAAAAGCTCAGGAGAACTCGTCCAGACATGTTCGGTAAGATAAGAGAAGAGGTCTTTTATACCCCAAAATTTGCTCTCACATTTTTACTCAAGACATGCTCATTGAGGTCCTCAATTGCTCAAGGTTGACCAAAGAATTGATCAGACAAGTTCTCCTCCTAAATAATGAACCTCCAACTAGGGTTTCACTTTTCACCAAGATGTTTGGGTTTCAAAGGCTCCAAATTATTTCCATGGTCCCAAATATGTCTTCAAGAATGTCCATGCCAAATTTCATGCCTTACACTACAAGTTTGCTCAATCAACTTCTCAAGTGTTTGAAAATCAACTGTACTAGGTCAAAAGTCAACTGAACTTTGACTAGGCATAACTTTCACATAATTCATCCATTTTGACCCAACCAAAGCTCATTTCGAAGAGAATCTAGTTCCCTACAAATTCTCTTTTATCCTCAAGTTCAAGCAATACATCATTTGGAAGATACAAGCTCATACATTACATCCAGTACAGAGGGAGGACTGGAGAAGTATCCTGGAGGTTCAGTGAGGCTACCACAGCATCTTGAAAGAGGTTCAAATTCAAAAAAAAATGTTTAAGGGGAAAAACTGCAGCATGAGTTGACACATACCCACACGAGTCGACTCATTCTAGTGATAAAACAGGGTATGAGTCGACACATGGCCTTATGCATCGACTCATACTGTTATCCAGCCCCAAAGAAGAAGGATGAAAGGTTCATGAGTCGACACAAACACATATGTGTCAACACAACAGGGTATGAGTCAACACAAAGCCTTATGTGTCAATACATAATGTTATCCAGGCCCCAAAACAGAGGGATGAAAGGTGCTTGAGTCGACACAAAATATGTATGTGTCGACACAAACAGGTGCATGAGTCGACACATCCCATTATGCATCGACTCATACTGAGTGGATTTTGCTTTTATAGGATCAAGTAGAGTTATGTGTCGATGCATAGCAGTATTGTGTCGACGAGTTCAAAATGCAATTTTTCTATCTTTTTTACACTGTCTTGATAGTTTTAACAGATTTTCTACTTTACTGTCCAACTATTCAATATGGGCTGATGTTTGGACTTGTTTTAAGACCCAATTTTAGTGTAAGATACATTAGAGAGGACCAGGTTCATGCAAAGACAAAAATGGAAAGGAAATAATGCAAAAATGGCATGAAACAATCATTTTTAGAAAGTTTTTAAAGTTGAAATCATGACTTCATTACAATAGTTATGAGGGAGATTTATTTCCATGCTATCACCCTCTCTTCATCTCCTATAAATACATAACACTTCTAAAAGCCAAGGACACACTTACACTTCCTCAGAAAAGCACACCAACATTCTCAAAATTTTCCCAAAGTTGCAAAACTGCTTTGCCATATCCAGGCCTCCACAATCCAAAACAAGTACTCCACTCACTCCCTGAAGGTTCTAGGAGACGTTTCCAAGCATTAGGCAGGTCCATCACGCGCAAAAGCTCCCTCACCCGATCTCACCATTTGGTAAAAATTCCCTGATCTCAAACTCATAGAATACATGATTTAAATTCATATTGATCATATATACATATTGATGCTGATGTTTATGTTTGATTGAACGTGTTACATGTGAACAAAGACGCGGGAATGAGGTCGTGCCATCGTTAAGGCACAATCTGAATTTACCTTTGAAACATGCGATTCAGCCCGTTTCAGACCAAAATAACCCCGTATTTGGATCCAGGGATGATTTTACGTGGGACATGATCTTTAGATTTTCTTTAATCTAACGTTTGATCAAGTTTCAAGTTTTGTAAGATCAGAGAAGACGACTAGAGTTTGACTCCGGCGTCTCTCCGTCCGTTGACTCGGGCGAGGGAGTTACATGTACCAAAGCCACGTTCTTAGTGGTTAGTTCAAAGATAATATATTTGTGTTTTTCTCATATAATGTTATTATTTTATTTTTATCAATGAATGGATAGCGGGCACAATTTGTGAGGAAGATGTGTTGCAATGGGAAGGACTTGGGTTTGATACCCAAGTCGTGCATTTTATTTTTTCTAACATATTTCTTACAGATCCAGTGTGATGTGATCCTAGGTGTGCACCATGTACCATCAGATCATCACCATTTTATCCAGATCCAAGCACCTCAACATGCAGCCCATGATGCACCTTTTGAAGGCCAGCAACACCAAATCCAATGTCGGCTTGGGCTCTTCTCAATTGGGCCTACGTTTCTCAAATGTTACCCCCTATTTCAATTGGGCCTACGTTTCTCATCACTTTCAAAAAAAACATTTTTTTATTAAATCATAAAAAATCAGGAAAAAATTTATATAACTTAGAATTAGGTTTTATTTTATGTTTAATAATTAAATTTAGTTAATTATTTTAACTTATTTCCTTAATTTTAAAATCAATAGACTTAGGATTTACTTGAATTCAATTCTTTTCATAAACTAAAAAAATGCAAAAATATTAGGCTTGTTTTAGAGTTAATGTTAATCAATAATTTTCTTTTCATTTCTCTCTTTAATTAATTAGATTTAACTTAGTTGAACATTTAACATTTTCCAAATAAAAAAAATGACAAAAAGATTTACCTTCACTTAGGTCTTTTAGACATATTTTCAATACACGTGCGTTATTTCCTTTCGCACCTTTTATATTAATGTATCTGCTTATGGGATGTAATAAACTATACCTAGGACTTTTACTGCTTTATTCCCCCCAAGTTTTGGACATGTAATTAATCCCCCTCCCCGAAGCCTTGTAATAGTTTAGGATTTATCTTTCCGCACTTTTAATTATTGCAACTTGTTGCACCCCAAAATTTTCCCTCCCATTTTTACTCAAAACATACTCTTAGAGGTCCTCAACTTGCCCAAGGATGCCTAAGGATTGACCCGACAAATCCTCCTCCTAAGACTATGAGCCTCAAACTAGGGTTTAAGTCCTCATCAAGATGTCTGAGTTCTAAGGGTCCTAAATGGTTTCCATTACCCAAATATATTCTCAAGATCTTTCATGCCAAGTTTCATGCCTTGCACAAGAAGTTTGCTCAGTCAACTGCTTAGATTCCTGAAAATCAATTGTATTAGGTCAAAAGTCAATTGTGACCCTCATGCAGTCAAACTTCAAGATTTTTGGTCAACATCAACATTTTAAAGTAACATCCATCATTTTATCAAGGGTTGATCATGATTCCTCAAGGAATTCCGCAAATTCATCAAAACTCAAAAGTTGCTAAATTAGGGTTTCTATAGGAAAAGTCAACCAAACTTTGACAAGGCATAACTTTCTCATACTCTATCAGAAATTTCTCATCCAAGTCTCATTTTGAAGAGAATTCAATTCCCTACAACTCATCCTCAGCCCTCAAGTTCAAAAAATTCACTCGTGAAAAGATATGAATTCAGACATTATAGGTCATTTCAAAAAGTCAACAAAAACACCTTTTGGGTCAAAGCTTCTTACATGAACATGGAAGATCAAATTGAGATGAAACCAAAAGGGTTGTTTAGAGGACATCGTAATCTTTCTAAAAAGTCTAAGTACACCTTCTTAGGGTTAAATTTTAGGGAGATATGTATTGTCAAAGTTGACCAATTTTTGGAAATGTGCATGAAGTCAACATTGATCAAAATGACTTTTTTTTCCAAATGGGCCCATGTTTTCTTGTTTGAAACGTGTTGCTAAGAAGGCCAACGACCCCTGAGCTTATCCAACTATTATTTTATTATTTATTTTGTTTTTTATCCATTTAAATCAAAATAAATCAATTTAAATAGTAGAATAATGAAATAAAATCCAAGATTTGATTTTATGAGCATATTATGAGTCAATGACCAGCTAGGAAATCATCTAAATCGTGCAAGAGCTAATTGATTGGAAAAGATCATGATTTGGCTTGTTTTAGAAACAAATAATGCAAGGAACAAAATCAAATCAAATCTCCATAATTTGCAAAGATATGGGGAAGAAGACAATTAGGTGGCAGACTCCCAGTGGGAGATTTGAATCACGCGCGCGTTTTTGGGAAAGACCATTTTGCTTGCTTTATGTTTTATTTGTTTTATCATATTAACGAATGAGTAGCTGGCGCAGTTGGTCAAGGAAGAGAGGTATAAAGCTAACGTCCTGGGTTCGATCCCAAGCGTGTACTTTTATGTTTTTTCTCACTATTTCTCTGCAGATTCCATGTGCTTCACGCCCTGGTCCATGATATGCGCCTTAAGATCCATCACCATCAGATCACGTCCTGGACAAATCTCATGCCTCCAGGAAGCAGCGCATGGTGAACCTCCAAAGGGGGTCCTCACTGGATCACACGCCAGTCTTGGGCCAGCAATTTTGGGCCTGAGAATTCCAATTCACACCCTCCAGGCTAGAAACAGTAATAGACCCAATTTATTCTTTTTTTGATCTCTTTTGTTTTAATTATTTGTTTAATTATTTTTACAAAACAAAATCATTTTTTTATTAAATCAAAAAAATCACAAAAACATTAAAATTAGATTTTTTTTCATAAAATATTTTATTTCATTAATTAACTAGATTAATTTAATTAGGAAAATTTAAATTCTTTTTTTTCATAATTAAAATCAATTAGAAAATTAGAGTTAATTTGCAAATAGTTAATTTTCTCAATCAAAAAAATAACAAAAATATTTTCTTTGATTCCCTTTGAATTTAGACTTTGATTCCCGTATTTAATTGCGCGCAATATTTTATTTATTTTTTTAATTCCAATTAGTGTATTTGCTTCGGGTTTGTAATAGCTTTTAATTAGGGTTTACCGCATATTATTTATTGTTCAATTCCCCATTCTTGGTTATGTAACCCCTCCCCGAAGCCTTGTAATAGTTAGGTTTTTATTCTCGCACTTTACTTTCCGCTATTATTAACTTCTTAGACCAATAGGCTTGTATGGAAATAATAACATTAAAACGGTAGAAAAACCTAATTGTGAAAATATAATAAACTGAAATCAAACACATGCACATTCTTACTCCTAGGGTTTTCCCCACTTTGGTTGCCTTCGGTTAACAGTCTTGAAGTATTGGGAACCTTAGTAATCGCCCTCTAGTCCCAAAAGATCAAAAACGACTCATTCGAATGTTGCCTCGGAAAGATCTTTAAGACTCTAGGGTAATTACTAAGGTTTCCTAACCATTGCTTCAGCGACCATAATTTTCCCTTCAAATATCTCTTAAACTCCAACAATGGGGCTACCTACTCCTTAATAGTAGGATAGTGCTGTCTAAAGGAAACGAGAAAACGAACAGTCTTTTTCGAGTAGGTAGAAACTCTTAAGTACTTGCTCAAAACAACAAAAACTCTTTCACACAAACACTTTCAAAACAGTTTTCAAAAACAACTTCGTCACACTCTTGAGGACAGATACAAGGGTTACCATGAAGCCAAAAAAAAATTTAAAACACAATCAAGCAATTTCAAAATGAGCAAGTACCTAAGAGCCCATGGAAAACCATGGATAGAAAGGGTGCTAACACCTTCCCTTTCTATAATCTACCCCCAATACTAAGAAACATCTCGAAAAAGGTTTTTTCTGTTCTTTTCCCGTTTCCTTTTTCGATGAAATAAAAGTCGGTGGCAACTCTTGCTTACCGTGACATTTGTGAACAAAATGCAAACCAATATAAAAGTTGGTTCTGCTACCGTATCACAGAACTGGCGACTCTGCTGAGGACTTATACAAGTGGGGTTTACCTTAGGATCTAGGTCATTCTCAATTACTTTTTTGGATTGTCTTGTTTGATTTACTTTTAAGGGTATCTGTTTGGGTTGTTTGGATCCTAAAATTGGATCGAGGAATTCCTTTTAGGTAAATAGCAATAAACTGTGAGGGAGTTGTGTGGGGTATACACACACGGTTGAAATAGTAGCTACGTTGATGCGATACTTTGGTGTGTACCGGTAGCCTTTGAGTAATCAAGGAGAATATGGGGCCGTTGCGTGGTATCATAAAGCGTCAACTGACCTTAGCACCTTAATTGACCAACTTGGATTTTAGGACGTAGTGAGATAGCCGTCTTTGGTGTAAACCCAAAGTCGGTTGATACTCGATGCTACACTCATTGAGGTTTGACTCTTGAGTTTTGTTTGGTGGCAAGTCAATTGTCTATCGAAATGAAATTTGGGGGAAAGATCGGTGATATTGAGATCCCTTAGAACCCGGTTACTATATTTAAGACAGGTTGAACTAATCCAACTTCAAGAAGGTATACCTTAAAATCCATGCAAGCCTTAAACCTAAGGTCTTTGTGTGATTTGCCTGTGTTTGCTATATCTGCTATATCTGAGAATAATCATGACATTATAACATAGCATATCATACTAACCATTTCAAGGATTCTTAGGGTTTACTTTTGTCTTGTTTTGTAGGACATGGCCCTCGCCCGCATATTCACTATCCAAGCCAGTCTGGTAAAGGTACCTCCTCAGCTTAAGGAATTGGTATCAAGGGTTCCTGAAAGATCTCCCTTCACTAAAAGACATGGTCGACTTCTCAGCTTGGTCACCTCAAACCCTGATGAAGAAATTCTAAAAGTGCTCTTCTAGTTCTTCGACCCTCTACATCACTGCTTCACTTTTCCGGATTACCAGTTAGTGCCTACTATGGAAGAGTTTTCTCTGTTACTGGGGGTGCCTATCCTTAACAAGGTACCTTTCAATGGCATGGAAAGAGACCCTAAACCTGAATATCTGGCTAAAGCTTTGTCCTTACAGCGGTCTGACCTAGTAGCAAATTAGGAAACCAGGAGAGGTGTCAAGGGTTTTTTGGCTAAGTTCTTGTTTGAGAAAGCTCATCATTTTGGGATACCCTGGACTTACAAGATTTTGAAGAGGTATTATCCCTTCTTATCTATGGGTTGGTATTATTCCCCAATCAGGACTAGCTCATAGATGTGAATGTGGTTAAGATTTTCTTGTCGCGCAATCTGGTACCTACCCTGCTTGGAGATATCCTACATTCTCTGCATACTCGCACTATAAAGAGAAGAGGGACCCTTATGTGTTGCACTCCTATTTTGGCTAGGTGGTTTATTTCGCACCTACCCCAATCCGTACTGAAGAATGAATAGGGTTCGAGGTGGTCTCATAGGCTAGTGAGTCTTACACATTCGGGTATTCATTGGTGTCCTAGATCCTCGGAGAATGTTACCATCATTGATCGATACGGAGAATTCCCTAATGTCCCTCTCTTAGGAATTAGGGGAGGAATCACTTACAACCCTTGTTTGGCGCTGCGATAGTTTAGATATGCGAGAAGGGATGGTCCTCATGACACACTTATCCAAGGAATCATCTTCGACTACGAGAATGATGCTCAGGGTTACCATAAAATGTTCATGCGAGCTTGGGGCATGGTACATAGAGTTGATAGCAAGACACTGTGGCACAAGAACTCAATATCTCTTGAGCCTTATTTTAAATGGGTGCGAGCCTGTGCTTAAAGCCTTATGATGCCTTACCTTGCTGTCCTACCAACAATTGTGGAACCGGTTGCTGAAGGAGACACTTCTTATCTTGTTCTCCATCCTGACATGCCAACTGATCATGAGGAAATACAAAAATCCTGGGTTCAACTCAAAGAGGAGAGGGATACATTTGAAACTGAATTCTACGCCAGTGAGAAGAAGGTCCTAGAACTCACTAGGCTACTTCATGAAGAGAGGAATATAAACGCCTACATTGCACCAAAGAGGATGCACTCGTGGAAGACCTAATTTTCTTTTTACTCTAAGTTTTGTTGTGTTGTAAGCCTACAAGGCACCCTTTGTAACAATTCAAACTTATTAATACAATTAACGTGTGTTTCTTTTGGTTAAACAAATTTGAGCCTTTAAGAATCCTTGAAATCATTGCATATGCATATCATCCATGACATTGCATAAGAAGGTTTCATAACAGATTTCTCATCATCTTTGCTGTTTATTTCAGCAATAATGTCTTTTGAACAAAGTATCAAGGACCTCCAGACACAAAATGCCTGATTTCAACAAATGTTCGTAGCCTTGGCTAAGGGGCAGGAAGATCTGAAGGCCCTTATTCTGAAAGAGAAGAAGAAGAAGAAGAAGAATAAGAAGAAGAAGAAGAAGAAGAAGAAGAAGAAGAAGACCGCTGGTGTCCTGAATCTGGGTAGAAGATTCAAGGGACTGTTGAAGCAACCAGTTGATCTGACCTCCTCGTCCAAAGAAGGGGAGAATTAAGAGGGAGAGACAAGGGAGGAGGACCCTAGCCCAGAGGTTTAAGATAATGACACTGATTACAATGATGAATAGTATCCTCCGGCCGAGGATAGATATAAATAGCTAGACAATCGCCTGAGCATAATAGAGATCTGAAGAGTACCAGGGCTGGATTTTGAAGAGCATGGTTTAGTATCTGGGGTTGTCATCCCACCAAAGTTCAAGGTCCCCACATTCGTTAAGTACGACGGTGTCTCCTTCCCTAAGTTTCATTTAAGATCCTATGTGAGGAAGATCCAGCCTCACACTGCTGACCAGAAGTTATGAGTCCATTTCTTCCAAGAAAGTTTGGCTGAAACTCAATTGGATTGGTTTTATCAGTTGGAAGGAACCAACATCCATACCTGGGAAGACTTGGCTACTGCTTTCTACAAGCAGTACCAATACAATGTTGACATGGTACCAACTTGAGTGCAACTGCGAAATATGTCCATGGGCTCCAAAGAAGGGTTCAAGGAATATGCACAAAAGTGGAGGGATCTAGCTGGCAGAGTACAACCTCCTTTGACTGATCGTGAAATGGTAGACATGTTCATGGGCACTCTGATAGGACCATTCTTCAATTTGCTGATTGGGAGTTCCTCATCCGGTTTCACAGAGATGGTTCTGACAGGAGAGAGGATCGAAAATGGTATTAAAAGCGGGAAGATCCCGATGGCTGCATCTTCTAGTACTGAGAAGAAGCCATTTGGTGGGAAGAGGGAAGTCAATACTGTGCACAGCCAGAGGGGGCGTAATAAGGCAGACTACCACCAATCTGTGGGGGCAGTGCTGGTCTCTAATTTGGCACGCACACAACGACCACAACAATGGAACAATCAGCCAAGGGTAGAAAGACCTCAAAGGCAATTCACCCAAATCACATGCCATTGTCACAAGCATTGCAACAAATGTTGAAGATGAATCTGATCACGGTGATAGACCCTCATCCAAAACCTAAGACTTCCTCTCCTAACTACAATCTGGATGCAAGATGTGATTATTATTTTGGCAGCTCGGGGCACGATACTAACGATTGTTGGGCGCTGAAATACAAGATTCAGAATATGATTAATGCCAAGGAGATCGAATTCGACCCTCCTGAGACTCCTAACGTGATCACTTCTCCCTTTCCAAAACATGGCTAGGATTGAAAGCATTTTTGTTCATTTAAATTATCAAGTTGTATTTTCTTTGTTTATTCGAACAATTATTGTCATGTCAAAACTTTGTTATTTCATTAATGCATTACACATGTTTGTCTTGAATTATTTTTTGTTTTCACTATGCTTAAACTGCTTTATACTTCCTTTTCGTGATATTCAACTCTCAATTAAAAGCTCTAGGCCTTTAGAGGGAGGATGACGAAAACGATACCACGATCTCTACAGTATGCTTTTGAACAGACCCTGCTAACGATGTATAGGCGTTGATTCAAATCCAAAATAGTGGAGTTATAAGGAAGATAATCCCTAGTCAACCCATTTGAGCCAAAGAAGTAGGAGTTTTTCTTTCACACAAATTAAAACCCTTAATCATAACCTGGGGCAGGGTAGTTTGCTCAGTTAATTCGGAGGCGTATTCAGTCGCAATCTTCCGCTTCACACACAATGAATGGCCTCGAAGAAGTCCTTCCGAATCAGAATATGGTGATGGTTCCGCATAATCATCAAAGTAGGCAGTCATTATTTTGAAAAAGAAAAGCCCGTTAAGTCAAAATCCATGAAAAGGACTTAAGAAAGAATGGGGGCATCCCGCTGACTGTAACCACAAAAAGAAACAGTTCAGGCAAAAGAAGGGATAACAAAAAAAAAAAAAAAAAGAAAGAGGTCCTACAAATCCTCAACAGAAAGAAGATTACAAAAATGACCGCCTATTCAAAATAAATGTTCAATCTTTGAACCATCACCGAATATCAAGGACATTCCAGACTCAATCGGGATCTGAACACACAATTAAATGAGCATAGGATCAAAGAACATCACGAAGAACGGGTGGGTACAAATAAAATTTGAGCTTTTATCCTTTGTTTTTTTAACCGTGAACCAGGCCACGTTACAACCCTTAAAAGTCCTAGTTGAAGCATGGGTTAGTTTGAGATCATATTCTTACAAAGGTATCCTGACTCCTGTAGGACTTGTTACGAATCCTGAGTTGATATCATATTCTTTCAAAAAAAATTTTACTACACAAAACACATTTTCAAAAAATTTTCAAGATGGACATGAGTTTTGCATTATTTAAATGAAATTGTTTGCATATGACTAATTGTTTGACAGCAGAGAAATCCACACAATGGATATTCAATGAACAGACATTCTCTCAATGGACAAAGTCACCTCAGCAGTAAAGACACTTCCAATAACAGGTCTTCCATAAGCAAGGGGCATGACATGATTTCTAACACACCTGGGGCAGTCTCTCCAAAAGTGCCAAATAACCAGGGTAAGATCTCCATCCGAATCACATGGGGCATTGAACATGGATTCCAACAACGAACCCTGTACGATCAAACAAACATCTTCTGGCAGTGTGGCAACACTTACTACTATGGACATTGACAATTCTCCATACCTGGTGAACATGGACATAGTCAGAAAATACTACGCATGAACATAGACCCGCTAGGTTGATTGGCCTAGGCAAAAATTAGGGATAAAAACAAAAAAAAAACATGTACACCCAGCAAGTCAAAAACCTGAAAAGGCGGCTTGGGAAAAAAAGGGTATCTCGGTGGACTGAAAATCTGAAAAGACAATCCAGGCAAAAGTTAGGGATTAAAGCGTACGACTATGTCCCATCATCTTGTCACTTGCCTATCAGTAGAAGACTTATCATTCTGATCGGAAGTTACCAAGCACCTCATGAGTTGGGATAACACTCAAGCTATCCATAAAGCCTTTGCGGGTACTTTCTCCAGCAGGTACCGGGGCAGAAATGTCCTGATGCAAAGTCACTGTCGTATCCTCAGCATGCGTCCCAGTGACATCTACACTCCCCATATAGTAGAGGCAACTAAAGCTTTGACATCGGCTTCCCCAGGCAGGAGCTACTTTCCCCAGCAAAGCTCCTTCAGAGAGCCGACGTCTATATTCCCCAGCCAAATTTTATAAGTCGCAAGCCGTTCATAAATTTGTCTCCCTAGAAGATTTTAGTTCTCTGAATGCGGAAGCTCAACCCCTAACAAAGTTTATTTCTCTAGCTACAGAAATTCATCCCCAATAATGGTATTCTCTAGCAGAGTCTCTCTCCAATAGAATATTCACAAACATAAAGGAATAAGTCCACGACATAGTCGACTTCGTCCACCATCTCCAGCAGAAGTAGAAGAACCACTTTTTCTACGACGGTCAGGAACTTAATTTCCAGTACTCTCCAACAGCAGTCATGGATTTATATTCCCAAACTCGGATATGTCACAATAGCATTTCATGTTCATACATCATGACGTGCGCATACATATTGCATACATCACAATCTCATTTATTTTGAGAACATTATCACACAATGCATTTCATGCATCGCATATAATTAATCTCGTACCTTTTTGGGAGAGATGGTTATCATCAACAATTTCCAGCAGGTCCAAGATTAGCTCCTGAAACTAAACTGAGTAATCATCTGTGTGACCAAATGTAGCTTTACACGGGTTTGTCACGAAGAAATCTTACACGAGTTTCTCCTAAATGCAGCTTCACACGGGTTTATCCTGAAAAATCTTACACGGGTCCCTTCTCATACATTTCCAAATAAAGTTTCACACGAACTCATCACGAAGTAACCCTACAATCTAGTTTTCTTCCCATAGCCCTACGCGGACTCATCCTGAAGCAACCCTACCCAGGTTCCTTCTGAAGTTTTACACTAACTCATCTTGAAGCAACCCTACCCAGGTTCCTTCTGAAGTTTTACACTAATTCATCCTGAAGCAACCCTACCCAGGTTCCTTCCGAATTTTTACACGGACTTATCCTAAAGCAGCCATACCCAGGTTCCTTCTGAAGTGTTACACGAACTCATCACGAAGTAACCCTACAATCCAGGTTCCTTACCCAGGTTCCTCCTGAAGATTTACACAGGTCCCTTCTAAAGTTTGACACGAACTTATCCAGAAATAACCTTACCCAGGTTTCTTCTGAAGTTTTACTCAGACTTATCCTGAAGCAACCCTACTCAGGTTCCTGCTTACAATTTCTCGATGTAGCTTTACCCAAACTCATCACAAAGCAACCTTACCCAGGTTCCCTCTCGGTTCAGATGCAGTTTTACCCAAACTCATCACGAAGCAACCTTACCCAGGTTCCTTCTCAGTCCCGATGTAGTTTTACCCAAACTCCTCACAAAGTAACCTTACCCAGGTTCCTTCTCAGTTCAAATGCATTTTTACCCAAACTCCTCACAAAGCAACCTTACCCAGGTTCCTTCTTGGTTCAGATGCAGTTTTAACCTAACTCCTCACAAAGCAACCTTACACAGGTTCCCTCTCGGTTCAGATGCAGTTTTACCCAAACTCATCACGAAGCAACCTTACCCAGGTTCCTTCTCGGTCCCGATGTAGTTTTACCCAAACTCCTCACGAAGCAACCTTACCCAGGTTCCTTCTCGGTTCAGATGCAGTTTTACCCAAACTCATCACGAAGCAACCTTACCCAAGTTCCTTCTCGGTCCCGATGTAGTTTTACCCAAACTCCTCACAAAGAAACCTTACCCAGGTTCCTTCTCGGTTCAGATGCAGTTTTACTCAAACTCCTCACAAAGCAATCGTACCCAGGTTCCCTCTCGGTTCAGATGCAGTTTTACCCAAACTCATCACAAAGTAACCTTACCCAGGATCCTTCTTGGTCCCGATGTAGTTTTACCCAAACTCCTCATGAAGCAACCTTACCCAGGTTCCTTCTTGGTTCAGATGTAGTTTTACCCAAACTCGTCACGAAGGAACCTTACCCAAGTTCCTTCTCAGTTCAGATGCATTTTTACCCAAACTCATCACGAAGCAACCTTACCCAGGTTCCCTCTCATAGCCCTATTATCCAGGCTTTCATTTCGACATAACCCTACTATCCAGGTTCCTTCTCTTTATCTCCAGACAATAGTTTACAACACTGTTAAAACCTGGACCCGACCAGATACGGTCAATTTCATATTCCCCAGTAGAGTAATGGACAACCGAACTCCTAGACTCTATTTCCCAGGACATAAGTTAACATTCCCCGGTGAAGCCCTCCTCAATGGAAGGTACAGGAATTCTCGCAAAGGAATCTCTTACGCAACCAATATATTTTTTGGATGGCATCTTTAAGCCCATCTCCGACGACTTTCAGTTACCTTCTCCAAATGGAATCTTTAAGCCCATCTCCGAATATTCTCCGTCACCTTCCAAATGGAATCTGTAAGCCCATTCCCGATATTATCGATCAACATTCACTGCATGCGAGTGCAAATTTCTGGGCACTCTAGTGTTCAATCATCTTCCACCATTAGATCACGAAAGGCAGACAAGCCAATCTACATCCTCAGGTATAAGAAGATTGAACAGGGGCAGCTGTTGCACCCCAAAATTTTCCCTCCCATTTTTACTCAAAACATACTCCTAGAGGTCCTCAACTTGCCCAAGGATGCCTAAGGATTGACCAGACAAATCTCCTCCTAAGACTATGAGCCTTAAACTAGGGTTTCACTCCTCATCAAGATGTTTGAGTTCCAAGGGTCCTTAATGGTTTCCATTACCCTAATATATTCTTAATATCATTCATGCCAATTTTCATGCCTTGCACAAGAAGTTTGCTCAATCAACTGCTTTGATGCCTGAAAATCAACTGTACTAGGTCAAAAGTCAATTGTGACCCTCATGCAGTCAAACTTCAAGATTTTTGGTCAACATCAACACTTTGAAGTAACATACATCATTTGATCAAGGGTTGATCATGATTCCTCAAGGAATGCCCCAAATTTATCAAAACTCAAAAGTTGCTAAATTAGGGTTTCTATAGGAAAAGTCAACCAAACTTTGACCAGACATAACTTTCTCATGCTTTATCAGAAATTTCTCATCTAATGCTCATTTTGAAGAGAATTCAATTCCACACAACTCATATTCAGCCCTCAAGTTCAAAAAATGCACTCATGAAAAGATATGAATTTAGACATTATAGGTCATTTCAAAAAATCAGCAAAAACACCTTTTGGGTCAAAGTTTCTTACATGAACATGGAAGATCCAATTGAGATAAAGCCAAAAGTGTTGTTTAGAGGATATCCTAAGCTTTCTAAAAAGTCCAAGAACACCTTTTTAGGGTTAAAATTGAGGGATATATGTATTGTCAAAGTTGACCAATTTTTAGAAATGTGCATGAAGTCAACATTGATTAAAATCACTTTTTTCCCAAATGGGCCCATGTTTTCTTGTTTGAAACTTGCTCCTAAGATGGCCCACGACCCCTGATCTTATCCACCTATTATTTTATTATTTTTATTATTTATTTTAATTTTTTATCCATTTAAATCAAAATAAATCAATTTAAATAGTAGAATAATAAAATAAAATTGAATATTTGATTTTATGAGTATATTATGAGTCAATGAATAGCTAGCAAATCATCCAAATCGTGCAAGATCTAATTGATTGGAAAATATAATGATTTGGCTTGTTTTAGAAACAAATAATGCAAGGAACAAAATCAAATCAAATCTTCATAATTTGCAAAGATATGATCAATTGTTATTGACCTAAATCATTCTATGATATATACACAACATTTCCAAATCATAGGCACAAGGATTGGGTCGTGAAGACAGAAGTAAAAAGTTGCAAATTTTGGAAGAAAAGTGCAGATCGAATTCCTTCCATAGACCAATTCAAGGAATTTCAAAGTGAGCAATCCGTTTCTAGACGTGTTATGAAGCTATTCCAATCATCCTCAAGTGTCCACAACATTCTTAATCATAAAATCCATAACTCGGTTCTTCAACTTTATTTTATTTTCGATCACAGGCATACATGTATTTTCAATGAAATTTAATCATGCATTTTTGTTTATAATAAGGTTTTGATGCTTTCTGATTTGTTTGATTGAGTTTTAAGTGCATGAATCAAAGGATACCATTGCTAGGGTTCCAAGCTTCAAATTAGGGCTTTTTGATTTAGACATAATTGGGACAAACCAATGCCATCATCGTGTTCAGGGGACCAAAACAAGTTGATTCATAGCCTCACCATTAATTTATATTGCATATTTTGAATTTTGATTTTTTACAGGGGGCTTTAGTGACGCTTAATCAGTTGCTATAAGCTATAGTAACGGATGCAGTCCGTAGGTATAAGTGTGGTAAAAAACAACAGTTATGGGGAAGAAGAAAATTAAGTGGCAGACTCTCATTGGGAGATATGAATCACGCACGCATTTTTGGGAAAGACCACTTTGCTTGCTTTATGTTTTATTTGTTTAATCACATTAACGAATGAGTAGCTAGCGCAATTGGTCAAGGAAGAGAGATATAAAGCTAACGTCCTGGGTTCGATCCCAGGCGTGTGCTTTTGTGTTTTTTCTCACTATTTATGTGCAGATTCTATGTACTGCATGCCCTTGTCCATGCTATGCGCCTTAAGATCCATCACCATCAGATCACGTCCTGGCCAAATCTCACGCCTCCAAGAAGCAGCGCATGGTGAAACTCCAAAGGGGATCCTCACTAGATCACACGCCAGCCTTGGGCCAGCTATTCTGGGTCTGAGAATTCCAATTCACACCCGCCAGGCTGTAAACAATAACAGGCCCAATTTATTCTTGTTTTAATCTCTTTTGTTTTAATTATTTGTTTAATTATTTTTACAAAACAAAATCATTTTTTTATTAAATCAAAAAATCACAAAAACATTAAAATCATATTTTTTTCATAAAATATTTTATTTCATTTATTAATTAGATTAATTTAATTAGGACAATTTGAATTATTTTTTTCATAATTAAAATCAATTAGAAAATTAGGGTTAATTTGCAAGTTGTTAATGTTCTCAATCAAAAAAATACCAAAAATATTTTCTTTGATTCCTTTTGAATTTAGACTTTGATTCCCGTATTTAATTCTCGTGCACAATATTTTATTTTATTTTTTAATTCCAATTAGTGATTTGCTTCGGGTTTGTAATAGCTTTTAATTAGGGTTTACCGCATATTATTTACTGGTCAATTCCCCATTCTTGGTTATGTAACCCCTCCCTGAAGCCTTGTAATAGCTAGGTTTTTATTCTCGCACTTTACTTTCTGCTATTATTAACTGCTTAGACCAATAGGCTTGATGGAAAGAATAACATTAAAATGGTAGAAAAACGTAATTGTGCAAAGATAATCAACAGAAATTAAACACATGCACATGCTCACTCCTAGGGTTTGCCCCACTTCGATTGCCTTCGGTAAACGATCATGAAGTATAGGGAACCTGAGTAATCGCCCTCTAGTCCCAAAAGATTAAAAATGACCCATTCGAATGTTGCCTCGGAAAGATCTTTAAGACTCTAGGGTAATTACTAAGCTTTCCTAACGATTGCTTCAGCGACCGTAACTGTCCCTTCGAATATTCCTTAAACTCCAACGATGGGGGCTACCTACTCCTTAATAGTAGGATAGCGCTGTCTAAACGAAACAAGAAAATGAACAGTATTTTTCGAGTAGGTAGAAACTCTTAAGTACTTGCTCAAAATAACAAAAACTCTTTCACACAAACACTTTCAAAACAGTTTTCAAAAACAACTTCGTCACACTCTTGAGGACAGATACAAGGGTTACCATGAAGTCAAACAAAAACTTTTTAAAACACACACAAGCAATTTCAAAATGAGCAAGTACCTAAGAGCCCATGGAAAACCATGGATTTAAAGGGTGCTAACACCTTCCCTTTCTATAATCTACCCCCCATACTCAGAAACATCTTGAAAAAGGTTTTTTCTGTTCTTTTCCCTTTTCCTTTGTTGGATGAAATAAAAGTCGGTGGTGACTCTTGCTTACCGCGACATTTGTGAACAAATAACGCAAACCAGTTTAACAGTAGGTTCTGCCACCATATCACACAACTGTTAACTGTTTAGATGCATGACTAATAAGATTGTATGGCAAGAATAATAATAAAATGCTAGCAAACCTAATATAAGACAAATAACTTCATACAAACACAGTTGCACATATACAACTCTAGGATATCCCACTTTGGTTGCCTTCAAAAAAACAGTCACATCTCTCTAAACGTGAGAGATTTTAGTGGCTACCCTCTGGTTTAAAGATCAAAAGTCCCTCGATGAACCTCTCGATATTGCCTCAGTATGATCTTAAAAACCCTAGGGTAGTTACTAAAGTTTCTTGCCCAGTTGCCTTTGTGACTTTATAAATGTCCCTTCGAATGTTCCTCAAACATCCAACGACTTGGGCTACCTACTCACCAATAGTAGGATAGCATTGTCTAAAGGAATATAGGAAAATAACAACCTTTCGAGTAAAGTAGATAGTTGTTAGATGCTTTCTCAAACAATCTTTACAATTACACAAAACTTCTTTCAAAAACATTTTCAAACACTTTTTATACGTTCTCTACCATTCTGAGAAACATTACAAAGTTCGCCGCACTAAGGCGTCTTTTTAAGATAATTTTTCAAACACACAAACACAAGGTATTTTAAAATGAGTTAGTATCTAAGAGCCCGTAGATAACTATGGATGGAAAGGGTGCTTACACCTTCCCTTTACCCCCCTTACTCAGAAATAATCTCGAAAGGTCTTTTTCTATTTTTTTGACCCTTTCCTTTGTTGGATAAAAGGAAAGTCGGTGGCGAATCTTTCTTATCGCAACATTTGTGAATACAAACGCAAAACTAGTATAACAATTGGTTCTGCCACCATATCATAGAACTGGCGACTCTGCTGGGGACTTATAAAGTGGGGTTACCTTAGAGCTAGATCATACTTGATTTGCTTTACATTGTTTGTTTTGTATGCTTTACTTTTAAGGGCTTGTTTGGGTTATTATTAAAAGATCCTACACCCGAATCTAGGGAACCTTTTTAGGTAAGTAGCAATAAATCATGCAGGTTGTACGGCGTAGACCGGTATGGACAAAGTGATAGCTATGTTAGCGTGATACTCTGGATTGTTCTAATGTTCCTTGAGTCAGTCAAGGATAACATTGGGCTTCCTTATAGTGTCATTAAGCACTAACTGACCTTTAGAACCTTTAATTGACTCATCCTAATCCATTAGAAAGTTATGAGATAGCCGGCTTTGGTTCCGACCAAAGATTGGTTGATACTCGATGCTACACTTATTGAGATTGGACTTTTGGGATATTTTGGCCGCAATACTTTGGTGCTTGAGCTAAAATAATGCCTAAAAGAAAGGTCAGTGATATGAGACTCCTTAGAACCCTGTTACTATTAATAGGACAGGTTGAGCCAACTGAAACTTCAAGAGGGTACTTACCTTTAAAACTCACGCAAGCCTTTAAACCTAAGGTCTTTGTTTGACTTGCTTGTGTTTTCTATATCTGTGATTTTAAGCATAATCATAATGTCATAAACATCATAATATGTCATGTACACTAACCATTTCAAGGACCTGTGGATTTATCTCTTCCCTATTTTGTAGGTTATAGATTCAGTTTGTAGAAAAATCATCTGGATTAACTTCTCATAAATTCCTCCCAAACTCAAGGAAATGGTCTTAAAAGTTCCTGAGAATTCATCATTCAATAAGAGATATGGTCACTGGCTCAGTTTGGTTTCTACCAGTTTTGATGAAGGTTTAATGAGCATCATATTCCAGTTCTTTGACTCTAAGCACCATTGCTTCACATTTCCAAACTATCAGTTGGTGCCCACGCTGGAAGAATTCTCCAAGATACTTGGTTTGCCTATATTGGAGAAGATACCCTTTACCGGTTTAGAATAAGATCCAACTGCTGAAGATGTTTCCATAGCCTTGCACTCGAAGCCATATGACATTGAATCCAATTGGGAAAGAAGAAGTGAAGTTAAAGGTGTTCTTGCAAAGTTTTTGATGGAGAAAGCTCAGGTATTCCTTGATGCCATGTGTTACCATGCTTTTGAAGATGTCTTGGCTCTCTTGATCTATGGGTTGGTTTTGTTCCCTAATTCAGACCAACTTATAGACGTCAATGCCATCAACATTTTCCTTACTCTCAAGTGCCTGCATTGCTCGAGGATATTCTGCATTCACACCATACCCGTACTATGAAGAAGCGAATAACTCTCATGTGTTGTATGCCTTTGCTCTATAGGTGGTTTATTTCACACCTTCATCGGTCAGTAATGAAAAATGGGTTAGGCTTAAGGTGGAACCAAAGGTTAGTATCTCTTTTTCACTCTGATATCTATTGGTGCCCTTGATCTCAAGAAGACATCTCTTTTATTGATCGTTGTGGATAATTTACCAATGTGCCACTCCTTGGCATTAGAGGAGGCATCACCCACAACCCCTCTTTAGCCCTACGTCAGTTTGGTTATGCCCGGAGGGATGGTCCTCATGATATGCTTATCCAGGGTATTGTGTTCGACTATTCAAATGATCTGCAAGGTTATCTCCAGAGGTACATCCGCGCTTGGGGCATGGTTAAGAAGACTGATAGCAAGACATTAGGGCGCAATAACTCCATCCCTTTGGAACCTTACATCAAATGGGTGAGAGCTCGTGCTCAAAATCTTTTGATGCCATATGCTGCTATCTTACCAGTGATCACAAATCCTATTGTTCAAGGGAACGAGTCTAGCATCATTCTTCATCCTGATATGCCAACAAAATTCGAAGAATTGCAAAGATCTTGGATCCAACTCAAGGAAGAACGAGACACCTTTGAGACCCAATTCTATGCTAGTGAGAAGAAGGTGATGGAATTGACAAAGCAGCTTCATGAAGAGCAGAATCTCAATGTCTATATCATCACCTAAAGGAAACATCCATGGGAGACCTAGGAATTTTAGAAGTTTCTCTTTTAATTGTCATTTCTTTATAACTGTTGCTTCAGTTGAACCTACTGATAAAAATTCTTTTGCTTCTGTTTTGTTTAAAAGAGTTTAAATCCTATAAGGTCCTTGAAAACATTGCATAAGCATATCATGCATATCATCACATAAAAAGGTTTCAGGAAAGGTTTCTTATCCTTTCGCTATTTATTTCAGTAAAAAGAAATGGCTCTCGAATAGAATATTAAGGACCTTCAATCCCAGAATGCTCAATTCTAGCAGATGTTCCTGGAACTGGCTAAGGGACAAGAAGACCTGAAGGCTCTCTCTCAAAGACAAGAAGAAGAAGACAAAGAAACTATTGGGTGTCCTGAATATGGGGAGGAGATTCAGAGGACCAGCAAAGAGAGATCTAGAATTCACAACCCTGTCAAATAAGGGAGACAATCAGGAAGAGAAGACAAAAGAAGAAGACCACAGTCCAGGGTCTGATGAAGAAGAGGATGATTATGCTGAAGATAAATATCCCCCTTTTGATGACAAATACAAACAGCTGGAGGACCCTCTCAACACAATGGAAATTCAGAGAGTACATGGTCTGGATTTTGAAGAGTTAGGGCTGGTTTCTGGAGTGGTCATTCCACAGAAATTCAAGGTTCCCGCGTTTGTTAAATATGACGAGGTTTCATGTCCTAAGCTGCATCTGAGGTCTTATGTCAGGAAGATCCAACCTCACACCACTGATAGGAATTTGTGGGTGCATTTCTTCCAGGAAAGTTTATCAGGGACTCAATTGGAATGGTTCTATCAGCTTGAGGGAACCAACATACACAACTGGGAGGATCTGGATGTTGCTTTCTACAGGAAGTACCAATACAATGCTAACCTCGCTCCAACCCGTACACAACTTCAAAGCATGTCTATGGGTTCTAGTGAGGGCTTCAAATATTATACCTAGAAATTGAGAGATCTTGCAGGAAGAGTCCAGCCTCCTCTGTCGGATAGAGAGCTGGTAGATATGTTCTTGGGTACATTGTCTGGTCCATTTTTCAACCACTTGATTGGAATCTCTCCAGCCGGGTTTACTGAGCTGATATTGACAGATGAAAGAGTAGAGGCTGGTATCAAGAGAAGTAAGATTCAAAGGTATGTATCTTCAAGCACAATGAAGAAGCCTTTCATTGGGAAGAAGGAAATCAGTGCTGCTTATGACCAGGGAAACCAGGGTAAAATAGAACGTCGTCCGATGGTAGGAGCTGTAATGATTTCCAACCCTGCATCAACTTAATGAAAAAATAATCAGCACATGTAGGATGCGCCTAGAAGAGAATTCATCAGACTCAACATTCCCTTATCTCAAGTATTGCAACATCTATTGAAGACTAGCTTAGTGACTCTGAGGGAGCCTCCTCAAAATCCAAACACTACATCTCCCCGTTATAATCCAAATGCTCGGTGTGCCTACCAGTCCAACAGTCCAAGGCATGATACAAATGACTTTTGGGCTCTAAAGAATAAAGTTCAAGACCTTATTGATGCAAAGGAGGTTGAATTTGATCCTCCCGAGACTCCCAATGTCATAATTGCACCAATGCCCAAGCATGACCCATGAGTCAGTGCTATTGATGTTGTTTCCTCCACAAAAGATGTTGACAGTAATGGCAACCTGGACAATTGGATCTTCCTAACTATCAACGGCGGACTCAACAAATGGAGGGCCGAGGACTTTGTTCACATTACTTTCATCCAGGAGTAATTGTCCTTTTTGTTTTTTGGGATATGTACTATTTGAACAATTTAAACTCTAAAGAATTGTGTCTTACCCAAGGCACAATGGTTTATTTGTGAGGGTTATCATTTCGTATTCATATGTAATTAATAAACTATTGGTCGTTTTGCATACAATTTTACGCTCTCTCTGTCTTTATTTTTTACTTTTTTCAAGATAGTTATGCTCTCTTACACACACCCACATATCAACTACAGATCCACATCCACTATGGATCCCATTGATAACGGTTATGCTATTGCCAATTATGACTTTGAATATCTGATCTACCAAGCCGAGGAAGAAGGCGAGGAATATTGTGAAGTACCGGGAGAACTTGTTAGACTGTTACAACAATAGGAAAGAGCCATACAACATCATGAAGAGCCAGTCAAGACAGTAAACTTGGGTACTGAAGAGGATAAAAAGGAAGTCAAGATAGGTGCCAACTTGGAGCATAGTGTCAAAGAGCGGTTAATTCAGATGTTACATGACTATGTTGAGATCTTTGCTTGGTCATACGAAGACATGCCAGGGATGCACACTGATATTGTCGTTCACCATCTACCAACGAAAGAAGACTGCCCGTTAGTGAAGCAAAAGGTTCGTTGTATGTGTCCATAGATGTCAGAAAAGATTAAAGCCGAAGTCATGAAAAAGTTTAATGTCGGGTTCTTAGTTGTTACTTCTTATCCATAATGGGTTACGAACATGGTTTCGGTACCTAAGAAGGACGGTAAAGTACGCATGTGTATGGATTATAGAGATTTGAATAGGGTGAGCGCCAAGGATGACTTTCCACTTCCCCGTATTGATGCCTTGGTTGACAACACCGTGCAACATAAGGTATTCTCCTTCATGGATGGTTTCCCCAGGTATAATCAGATTAAAATGGCACCTGAAGATATGGAGAAAATAACCTTCGTCACACAGTGGGGAACTTTCTTCTACAAAGTTATGCGAACATGGTGCCGGTACCTAAGAAGGACGGTAAAGTATGTATGTGTGTGGATTACAGAGATTTAAATAGGACGAGCCCCAAGGATGACTTTCTGCTTCCCCATATTGATGTCTTGGTTGGAAACACCGCGCAACATAAGGTATTTTCCTTCATGTATGGTTTCTCCGGGTATAATCAGATTAAAAAGGCACCTAAAGGTATGGAGAAAACAACCTTCATCACACAGTGGGGCACATTCTGCTACAAAGTTATGCCATTTTGGTTGAAGAACACCGGGGAAACCTATCAGCTTGCTATGGTAGCTTTGTTTCATGATATGATCCATCACAAGATAGAGGTCTACGTCGATGATATGATAGCCAGGTCTCAGACTGAAGAAGAGCACCTTGATCACCTGTAAAAGCTGTTTGAAAGGCTGAAGAAGTACAAGTTAAGACTAAATCCGAACAAGTGCACCTTTGGAGTAAGATCTGGTAAGCTCTTAGGCTTCGTTGTCAGCGGCAAAGATATTAAAGTAGACCCCGCAAAGGTTAAAGCTATATAAGAAATTCCAACTCCCCGCACTTTGAAGGAGGTTAGGGGATTCTTGGGACGTCTAAACTACATTGCCAGATTCATTTCCCATCTAACCGCTACTTGTGAGCCAATCTTCAAATTAGTGAAGAAAAATCAAGTAGTGAAGTGGAATGACGACTGATAGACTACCTTTGACAAAATCAAGGAATATCTTCAAGATCCTCCAATTTTGATGCCACCGTTTGAAGGAAGACCTCTGATCATGTACTTCACAATATTAGAGAATTCAATAGGGTGTGTGCTGGGGCATCATGACGAGTCAGGTCGAAAAGAGCATGCAATATACTACCTTAGCAAAAAGTTTACTGAATGTGAAACAAGATACTCTTTGCTCGAGAAAACTTGATGCGCTTTGGCATGGGCTACTCACCGAATGAGATAGTATATGTTGACTCACACTACCTTGTTGATATCTAAAATGGATCCTATCAAATACATCTTTGAGAAGCCCTCTCTCTCCGAAAGAATAACAAGATGGAAAATGGTCCTAACCGAATATGATATTCAGCACACAACCCAGAAAGAAATCAAGGGAAGTGTATTAGCTGATCATTTGGCTCATCAGGCTGTGGATAACTACCAATCCATGAATTTTGAGCTCCCGAACGAGAACATCATGTTAGTAACTGACTGTTAAGAACGTGGACCGGATGAAGGACCTGAAAAAGGATTTCGATGAACTATGGTCTTTGACGGAGCTTCCAACGCATTTGGAAATGGCGTCGGTGCTATGATCATATCTCCCGAAGGCTGTCATACATCCTTCACTACCAGGGTATGTTTCAACTGTACCAACAACATGGCTGAATATGAAGCATGCATTATGGGTCTCAAAGATGCTATCGACTTGAGAATCAAATCTTTGAGTGTATTTAGAGACTCGGCCCTGGTAATCAGTCAAATCAAATGAGAATGGGACATGAAGCATCCTAATCTCATCCCTTACCGAGAGCATGTGTTGACACTAATTCCACACTTTGAAGAAGTTACCTTTGAGCATTTTCCACGAGAGGAAAATCAATTAGCGGACGCGCTAGCTACTATGTCATCTATGTTTAAAGTTGGATGGGATAATGAAGCTCCTCAATTCATTATTGAGATATTGGATGAACCAACATACTGTTATCAGGTTGATGCTGAAGAAGTAGTGGACAAACCTTGGTTTCACGAATTGAAAAGATACCTCGAAGCCCAAGAGTATCCTGAGGGAGCTTCCATCAATGATAAGAAGTTCCTAAGAAGGTTATCTGCGAATTTTTTCCTCAGTAACGAAATCCTCTACAAGCACAACCACGATTCCACTTTGCTTCGGTGTGTAGACAAGAATGAAGCAGAGAAGATTATGGAAGATACACACGAAGGTACCTTTGGAACCCATTCTAGTGGACACACAATGGCTAAGAACATTCTGATGGCAGGATACTATTGGTCCACTATAGAAGCAGACTATTATCAGCATTCCCGAACTTGTCACAAGTTCCAGATCTATGCTGATAAAGCATATGCGCCCCCGGTTCCCTTGAACATCTTGACTGCTCCCTAGCCTTTTGCAATGTGGGGCATTGATATGATCAGAGATATTAGACCTACCGATTCCAATGGACACTGTTTCATCCTTGTCACCATTGATTACTTCACGGTGTGGGTAGAGGCAGCCTCATTTGCTTTCGTTACCAAAAACATTGTGGCACAGTTTATTAGGCCTAACCTTATCCGTTAATATGGTATTCCAGAAAGAATCATCACGGATAATGGTACCAATCTCAATAATACTATAATCACCGAGCTCTGTAGACAATTCAAGATTTAGCACCATAACTCTTCTCCTTACCGGCCGAAGATGAATGACGTTGTAGAGGCCACCAACAAAAACATCAAGAAGATCATATAGAAGATGACGGTGATATACAAAGACTAGCATGAGATGCTACCATTTTCTTTTCATGGTTACTGTACCTCAGTATGCCCGTCAACAGGGGCAACTCCTTTCTCTCTGGTATACGGTATGGAAGTTGTCCTACCCATCGAAGTCCAGATCCCTTCCTTGAGAATCATGAATGATGCAGGCTTAAATAAAGACGAATGGGTTCAGACTCGACTCGACCAATTGAACCTGATTGATGAGAAAAGGTTGGCTACTGTTTGTCATGGTCAGATGTACCAGAAACGTATGATCAAAGCTTTTAACAAGGTCAGACGCCAGGTATATATGGTTGGAGACATAGTAATCAAATGTATTATCCTGCCATAAGGTGATCCCATGGGAAAATGTACTCCCACGTACGAAGGACCATTTGTGATCAAGAACATCTTTTCTGGTGGAGCCATGATCTTAACCACTATGGACGATGACGACCTTCCTCACCCTGTAAGCGCGGACATAGTTAAAAGATACTATGCATAAATAGAGACCTGCTAGGTTGACTGGCCTAGAAAAAAATAAGGGCATCCCAGCGAACCAAAAGGGTTTGGGAAAAAGTTAGGGATATATATATATATATATATATATATATATATATATATATATATATATATATATATATATATATATATATATATATATATATATATATATATATATATATATATATATATATATATATATATATATATATAATCTGTACACCCGGCAAGTCGAAAACCCGAAAAGGCGGCTTGGGCAAAAAAGGGTATTCCGGTGGACTGAAAACCCGAAAGGGCGGTCCAGGCAAAAGTTAGGGATTAAAAACGTAGAACTATGTCCCGTTGGATCACCTCACAGACATACTTCGGTAAGAAGTGTCAAGTTGAAATAGTACTAATCAATCTAGTCAGCTTCGGCCAAGCAGCAAAGAGATGAGACGCTCAAAGATATAAAGGCAATAGTATAATGTAAACCCAATGAGATTATTTAACATAGTTGTTTTCTCTTTGTATACCACTTTGTATAGTTTTCATTTTTAAGGATGACATTCTCTTATTAGGATGTTCGGCTCCTTGTACAAAGACGCCTGTTATAGGCATATTTCTTCAAATTAATACAAAGTTATCTCTTTGAAAGTGAAAAAATACTTTCTTTTTTTGTTTCCAAAAACGTCCAGTGATTATTTTTGAACATATGCAATTGAATGTGATCATCATTTACAAATACACGTATAAAAAACGGAAAGACGATTACTAATGGCTTTAAGAAACAGGAAGTATCTAAAAAGCCATCTGCGAATCCCCGCAGATACATCCCACAATAGATACATAGATAGAGACATCCTCCTGTGAAGTCACTGCCATATCTCCAGCATACAACCTAATGATGTCAAAAGTTCTGATATCCCCTGTAGAGCAAGAGTCTCCAATCATCTCCCCAGCATCTTGAAGAACTCCACAACATGGTTCATAAACTTCTTGGGTTCCCCCAACAGGGCTTCATTAAAAATCCCCAAGCAGTTACGGAGTTTTCTTTCCCCATTAGAATTTATTTATCTAGCCACGAAAATCCATCTCCTAGCAATTCAACTTCAACAAATAATGAAGAATCACATTCTTCATCCCCAGCAACAGTCAGGGATTTATTTTCCCTCAACTCAATGACGCTAGAAAGAATAACTTATTAGTTCATATATTTGCATTCATACATCATTTTACAAACATGTATGATACAGTGGTAGAACCGACTGTTATACTGGTTTTACCTTTGTGTTCGAAAATGTTGCGGTAAGCAAGAGTCACCACCGACTTTTCCTTTATTCAACAAAGGAAAGGGTGAAAAGAACAGAAAAAGACCTTTCGAGATTATTTGAGTAAGGGGGTATATTATGGAAAGGGAAGGTGTTATCACCCTTTCCATCCGTAGTTTTCTACGGGCTCTTAGATGCTTAGCTCATTTTTTGAAATACCTTGTGCTTTTGTGTGTTTTTGAAAAGTATTTTGAAATTTCCTTAGTGCGGCGATTCGATTTATGATAACTCTTGTATCAGTCCACAAGAGTGTTGATAAAGCGTTTGGAAATGTTTTGAAATGTTTTGTGTAAGTGGAAATTTGTTTTTTGAGCAAGCATCTAACAACTATATACTTTTACTCGAAAGGTTTATTCTTTTCCTCCTTTCCTTTAGACAATGCTATCCTACTATTAGTGAGTAGGTAGCTATATCGTTGGATGTTTAAGGGACATTTGAAGGGACATTTTATAGTCACAAAGGCAACTGGGCAAGAAACCTTAGTAACAACCCTAGGGTTTTAAGATCACGTTTACCGAGGCAACTTCGAGAGGGTCATCGAGGGACTTATGATCTTTTTAAACCAGAGGGTAGCCACTAAAATCTCTCACGTCTCGAGAGTTGTGACTATTTTCCGAAGGCAACCAAAGTGGGAGTACCCTAGAGGTGTATATATACAAGTGTTCTTGTTTCAGTTATCTGTCTTTGAATTCAAGTTTGCTAGCGTTTTGTTTTTATGTTCGTGCCATACAATCCTATTAGTCATGCATCTAAACAGATTATAGTTTGTAGTAATTAAAAGTGTGGAAATATAAATCCTAAACTATTACAATGCTTCGGGGAAGGGGATCAATTACATGTCCAAAATGGGGAATAAAGCAGAAAAAGTAAAAGTCCTAATTTAAGTCTATTACATCCCATGAGCAGATACATTAATATGAAAAATCATAATGAAAGTGATAAAGCCGCACGAATTAAAAAAAAAGGACGTTTAAAACCTAAAATTAAAAGCAAATATTTTTGTTTGTTATTTTTTGTTTGTGAAAATAAATGAAATTACTCCTAAGTCTATTTAATTTTAAAGTAAAAAAATGGTTTAAATGATTATTAATTAATTTACAAAATTAATTTAATCAAGAAAATGCTAACCTAATATTTTATGATTTTAAATATTTTATGTTATGATAAAAATATTAAAATAAATAAAACAATTAAAACAAATAGATAAAGAAATAATGAACATGGGCCTGATATGGGACAACAATGGGGGGTGAGAATTGGAATTTGTTAGGGACCATTATCAAGAAGAAGTCCAAGCCATGTTGGATCTGGCGAGGGTGCATCTGGAGGGTCCATGGTGAGCCTGCATATTTGAAGCGCTTAGATATGATCAGATGAGATCTAGTGGCTATGATCATGTGGTGCATGGTGGGCATTTGGATGTGAAACACACAAGATCTTCAAAGTGATAGTTAGAAAAACAAATTGCATGACCTGGGTATCGAACCCATGTCCTTCTCACTGTAACACGCCTACTTCACCAACTGAGCTAGCTTGCCATTTATTTATATCAATGAAACAATAATATTATGTTAGAAAATAGGTCAGATATATAAAATTCAAAATCAAATGCGCGCGTTGTACAAGGTAATGGGAGAGTGACAATTGGGACGCTGGAGTCAGCCCACCGGAGTCAACTCTCTGGTTGTCTTCTCCGGTGGGCTTCAACAGTAAACCTACAAAAATAGCCCCAAAAAAAAGTTGAAAGCTACTGTATCCCACTAATTCGAGTCCCCTGAGTTCGAATTTGCAATTCGTTTGGTCTGAAACGTCCTGGATTTTGAGATTCGTAGCAGAATACAGATCGTGTGCTAGCAATGGCACGATCTTATTCCGGTCCTTAAACTTTCATGTATTATGCTAGATCTGCACTAATGGTGTCCCTAAACACGAACCCAACATTTAGAGTTTAATAAAATGGCATGTATATTCGGTTTCAACGTTTAAAGCACTTACCAACCGGTGATGTTTGGAGGCAGCGATTCAAGGTGTTGCATGCCTCAGGGGTGGAGTTTTGAGGTTTGTTTGGAACGTGGAAGCTTGCACTGGTGTTTCGAATTTGACAGCTCTTGTGAAGATTTTGCAATTTTGGTGTGCTTTTCTGAAGCAGTGTGTCTGTGTTTATGGGCCTCCTTTTGGCTTGCAAATGATGTTGTATTTATGGAGGAGCATAGTGGCTTGACAAATATGGCAAGGATCAGCCATTAAACATGGTTTTGAAAACAAGATCAAAGAATTGAAAAACATGCCATTTTGGGTGATTCTCTTGCCATTCTAATTTTTGCATGAACCTGGACCTTTCTAATGTATCCTGCACGAAAATTGGGCCTTAAAACAAATCCAAATATCAACCCACACTGAATGGTTGGATAGTAATGAAGAAAATCCGTGAAAACTGTAAAGGAATTGTAAATAGGAAGAAAAGTTGCATTTTGAACTATTATGTATCGATGCAATGCTGTTATGCATCGACAAATAACACTTCTTGCTCGTGTAAAAACAAAATCAGCTCAGTATGAGTCGATGCATAATGAGATGTATCAACTCATGCACCTTTCCTATCTCTATTTTGGATCCTAGATAACAGTATGTATCGACACATAAGGCTTTATGTCGACTCATACCCTGTTTGTGTCGACACATACGCATTTGTGTCTACTCATGCACCTTTCATCCTTCTGTTTTGGGGACTGGATAACAGTATGAGTCGATGCATAAGGCCATGTGTCGACTCATACCATTTTTTGTCACTAGAATGAGTCGACTCATGTGGGTATGTGTTGACTCATGCTGTAGTTTTTTCCCTTAAAAATTTGTTTTGAATTTGAACCTCTTTCAAGAAGCTGTGGTAGCCTCCCTCTGTATTAGAAGTTGTAATGTATGAGCTTGCGTCTTCCAAATTATGCTTTTCTTGAACTTGAGGATAAAAAAGAAGTTGTATGGAACTTGATTCTCTTCAAAATGAGCTTTGGTTTGGGCAAAACGGGTGAAGTATGTGAAAGTTATGTCTGGTCAAAGTTCAGTTGACTTTTGACCTAGCACATTTAATTTGTAAACACTTGAGGAGTTGACTGAGCAAATTTTTAGTGTAAGGCATGAAATTTGGCATGGACATTCTTGAAGACATATTAAGGACCATGGAAATCGTTTGGAGCCTTTGCAACCCAAACATCTTGTTGGACAGCGAAACCTTAGCTGGAGGTTCATTGCTTAGGAGGAGAATTTGTCTGATCAATTCTCTGGTCAACCTTGAGCAATTGAGGACCTCAATGAGCATGTCTTGAGTAAAAAATGGGAGGGAAAATTTTGGGGTACAATAGCTGCCCCTGTTCAATCTTATTAAACCTGAGGATTTAGATTGGCTTGTCTGCCTTTCGTAATCTGAAGGTGGAAGATGATTGAACACTAGAGTGCCCAAAAAATTTGCACTCGCATATACATGAAGTAGCATTGCTGGTTGATGATATCGGGAATGGTCTTACATATGCCATTTGGAGAGTGTGACAGAAAGTCGCCGAAGATAGGCTTAAAGATTCCATCCAAGATAGATGCTAACTTTATAGGAGGTCTCTTTATGGAGATTCCTATTCCTGTTGTTTGGGGAGGAATCCGCTGGGGAAGGTTGATTTCTATTGTTCTTCTGCTTGAGGAAAACTTTATGGGGGAATAGAATCTAGGAACTTCAATTATCCAAGGCTCTACTGAGGAATTATCTCTGGAAAAGTTTGTTGTTTTCTGGTTGAAATCCAGGCTTCACAGTAATTTGTTAGGGAGAATGAAATTAACTGTTGTCTGGAAATGTATTATAAAGAGCATGTGTAGGGCTGTTTCAGGATGAGTCCGTGTTAGACTACATCTGAAGATGTATGAAAAGGAACCCGTGTAAGATAACTTCAAGATGAGTTCGTCTGAGACTGTATCTGGATGATGAGAAGGAACTCGTGTAAGATTGCTTCAGGATGAGTCTGTGTTAGACTGTATCTGGAGATCATGAGAAGAAACTTGTGTAAGATTGCTTCATCTGATCAGGTAGATAGTTTTTGTTTCTGGTTTCAGGAATTAATCTACAATCAGTCGTTCAGAGATATTTGTCCTGTCTTGTTTCAGGTATTAATCCAGAACTTGCTTTTGTTGGTCATTGAGATAGTTGTCCTGGATGGTTTCAGGTATTAATCTCTGACCTTAGAAAGAAAAATAGTTTTCCTGGCTTGTTACAGGTGTTAGTCTTCAATCTAATCATGTAGATAGTTGTCATGTCTGGTTCCAGGTATTAATCTACAATCAGTCATCCATAAATAGTTGTCTTGGCTTGTTTCAGGTATTAATCCGGAACTTCCTTTTGTCGGTCGTTTAGATAGTTATCCTGTCTTGTTTCAGGTATTAATCTCTGACCTTAGAAAGAAAGATATTTTTCCTGGCTTGTTACAGGTATTAATCTTCAATCTGCTCATATAGATAGTTTTCCTGGCTTGCTGCAGGTATTAATCTACAATCGGTCGTCCACAAATAGTTGTCTTGGCTTGTTACATGTATTAATCTGGAACTTGTTTTTGTTGGTCGTTGAGATAGTTTCCCCATCTGGTTTTGGGTATTAATTTGTGGCCTGTTATAGTTGTTGGTAAACCCGTCTTGCTTTAGTAGTTCATACCACTTGCTCGTGTAGATAGTTACCCCGTCTGGTTTCGGACATTCATCTTTGACCTGCTATGCCTAAGTTGATAGTATTCATCTTTCGCGAATTCAACCTGAAAAGGAAAAACCAGTTTCATGCAATGACATGATGTATGAATTGCATGATACTCTCAAAATAAATGAGATTGTGATATATGCATTTGTGTTGCATATGCTATTATGTTTGTAGAAATGATGCATGAATGCAATGTATGAACGTATCAGTTGTTCCATTGCAGTGTTATTGAATTAGGGAAAATAAATCTTTGATTGTTGCTGGGGATTAAGAAATGTAGGTCTTCAAATTTTGTTGAAGTTGAATTACTGGGAGATGATCTTCTGTTGTTAGAGAAATAAACTCTGTTGGGGAAGGAAAACTCTGTGAACTGCTTGGGGATTGTCAGAGTGAATCTATGTCATGATTGTATCTGAACCGTTTCTAAAGGAGAATATGGAATAAGTGTCAGGATGACATCCGTCTCTGGATCGTACCTGAACCATTTCTAGAGGAGAATCTGGAATAAGTGTGAGGTTGACATCCGTCTCTGGATCGTACCTGAACCATTTATGGAGGACAATCTGGAATAAGTGTCAGGATGACATCCGTCTCTGGATCGTACCTGAACCGTTTCTAGAGGAGAATTTGGAATAAGTGTCAGGATGACATACGTCTTTGGATCGTACCTGAACCGTTTCTAGAGGAGAGTCTTCTTTATTTAGAATGTTTCTGCTGGGAATTCCTGTTTTGTTGTTTTGAGAAGAAATTCGTTGGGGAACATTAATCTTGTTTGATTGTACGTGCTCTTTTGATGGAAATCATACTTGATGTCCCAAATGATGGAGACCTGCCCCGGCTATTCAGGACTTTATGATAGATTTCTTGGGATTTTGACTTGACTGCCCCAGGTGTGTTATGCACCATTTCATGCCCCCTGATTATGGAAGGCCTATTACTGGAAATGTTTTTTTTCATCTAAGGTGATTCTGTCCATTGAGAGCATTTTTGTTCATTGAATATTCGTCTACGAATTTCTCTATTGTTGAACAAATAGCCATATGCAAGCGATGGTATTTTAAAAATGCAAAGCTTGTGTCTGTCTTGAAGCTTCTTTTTTTTTAAATTCATTTTTTAGTAAAATAGACAAATTTTGTAGGAATGTGATATCAACTCAGGATTTAATAGCAAACCTTACAGGAGTCAGGATACCTTTTGTAACAGTATGCTTTCGAAATAACCCATGCTTTAGTTAGGACTTTTAAGGGTTGTAGTGTGGCCTGGTTCACGGTTTAAGAAACAAAGGACAGAGGCTCAAAATTTATTTGTACCCAACCCGTTCTTCGTGATGTTCTTCAGTCCTATACTCAGTTAATTGTGCGTTAAGATCCCAATTGAGTCTGGAATCTTTGCTCTGATACCTGGTGATGGTATTGAATGTTTTTTTGAGAAGGAAATAATTTTTGTAACCTTTTCTTTTTCGTTGAGGATTTGTAGGACCTCCTTTTTTATTTAGTTATCCCTATCTTTTGCCTAAATTGTTTCCTTTATGATTGCAGTCAGCGGGATGCCCCAATTTTTCTTAAGTCTCCTTCGTAGGTTTTTGACTTAACGGGCTTTTACTTTGAGAGATAATAAATGTGTGTATTGATGATTATGTGGAACCATCAACATCTTTTGGAGATCACCTTCTACACTATTTGTCGTGTATGAAGGTAGAGCTTGCGACTGAATGCATATCTGAATTAACTGAGAAAACTACCCTGCCCTAGGTTACGATTAAGGGTTTTAATTTGTGTGAAAAGAAAAAATCCTACTTCTTAGGATCAAAGGGTTGACTAGGGATTATATTCTTTATAACTCCATTGTTTAGGATTTGGAACAACGCATGTACATCGTTAGCGGGGTCTGTTCAAAAGCATATTGTAGAGATCATGGTATTATTTTCGTCATCCCCCCTCTAAAGGCTTACAGCTTTTAATCGAGAGTTGAATATCACAAAAAGGAAGTAAAAATAAGTTTAAATATAATCAAAATGACATAATTTAAGACAAACATATGTAATGCGTTAATGGGAAAACCAAAGTTTGACATGACAGTAATTGTTTGAATAAGCAAAGGAAATTACAATTGAAAACTCACAAATAAACTAGGCGCTCTCAATGATTTGGCCTAGGAGCAGTGATCACGTGGTGAGTCTCTAGAGGTTCGAATTCAATCTCCTTGGCGTTATTCATATCCTGAATTTTGTTCTTCAAAGCCCAGCAGCCATTCGTATCATGTCCAGGACTATCAGAATGGTATGCACACCTTTCATTGGGGTGGTTGCTAGGAGCAGAAGTATTGGGATTCCATAGAGGAGCCTTTAACGTAATTAATCCTGCCTTCAACATGTGTTGTAATGCTTGAGCTAGTGAGATGTTGATTTTGGTGAATTCTCTCTTAGGCGCGACCTCCTTACGCTGATTCCCTTGTTGATGTCGTTGCACAGGCGTAGGATTAGAGACTAGTACTTCCCCCACATATGGGTTGTGGTTACCTCTAGCACGTCCCTCCTAGCCATATACAACATTAACTTCCTTCTTGCCACCAAATGGCTTCTTCTCAACATTAGAAGGTGCAGCCATTGTAATCTTTCCACTCTTAATACCACTTTCGACTCTTTCACTTGTTAGTATCACCTCGGTGAACCCAGCCGAAGAACATTCAATCAAGTGGTTGAAGAATGGACCAGACAAAGTGCCCAAGAACATGTCTACCAGCTCCGTATCAGACAGAGGAGGCTGGACTCTCCCTGCAAGATCCCTCCATTTCTGGGTGTAATCTTTGAAACCTTTGCCAGAACCCATAGACATACTTTGAAATTGTGTACGGGTTGGAGCGAGGTGAGCATTATATTGGTACTGCCTATAGAAAGCAGCAGCCAAGTCTTCCAAGGTATGAATGTCGGTTCCTTCTAACAGGTAGAACCACTCCAGTTGAGTGCCGGCCAAACTTTCATGGAAGAAATGGACCCATAACTTCTGGCTCAACAGTGTGAGGCTGGATCTTTCTGACGTATGATCTCAATTGAAGTTTAGGACAAGAGCCCCCTTCATATTTAGCAAATGTGGGAACCTTGAATTTTGGTGGGATGACCACTCCAGCAACCAGCCCTAACTCTTCAAAGTCCAATCCAAGTATCTGCTGAATCTCCATAGCATTGAGACGATCCTCCAGCTATTTGTATTTATCATCAGCAGGAGGATATTGTTCCTCAGAGTATTCAGCTTCTTCTTCATAAGTCTCCGGGTTGTTATCTTCTTCATGATTACCCCCCTCATTTGATGGAGTTTTGAGATCTAGAGCTCGTTGGTCCTCTAAGTCTTCTTCCCATATTCAAGACGCCAACCGGTTTCTTTGCCTTTTTCTTCTTCTCTTTGATGACATGAGCTTTCAGTTCTTCCTGCCCCTTAGCCAGAACCAAGAACATTTGTTGGAACTGAGCGTTTTGAGTTTGAAGGTCCTTTATTGTTTGTTCAAGATCCATTTCTTTTGCTGAAATAAATAGCGAAAAGATAAGAAACATGTCTTAAGAATACCTGTTATGCAATGATATGCCTATGCGATGTTTTAAAGGATCTCGCAGGGTAAACACAAGAAGATGTTAGGAGTTGACTGCAGCTTTGATTGAAGAACTTCGTATCGTTGAATTTCCTTTTACGAGAATCAAGCTCACCACGTCGAGTGGGTCATAGCCTCTGACTTAAGTTATCGTGCTTTGGTCCTTTGACGACATTGGCTAGAGGAAAATAAATCCCCTTTCCCCTTGCTATGTGTCTGGTTTATCATAACCTGCATCACAGGCCCTTGAGATCCTTGAAATGGTTAAGGAAATGCTATGGTATGATGCTATGATGTGTATGTTATGCATCAAGAAAAATGTAGGGTGATGAAGATAAGTATGTCTTGCAGGAAATCCGAGTTATTGGATAATGACTACAAACAAGTCCTGTAAGGAGTACAAATAAAGCCCTGCAATGATTTCAAGTTGTTAGGCAACGAAAGTAAATAAGTCACACAAGTTCCTTAGGTTTAGGCTTGCATGGGTTTTAAAGGTAAGTACCATCTTGAAGTATAGTTGGTTCAACCTGTCCTATTAATAGTAATTGGGTTCTAGGGAATCTCAATATCACTGATCTTTCTTCACCAAGCATTGTTTTAGCACAAGCCTCTTTATCGGTGACTGAAATATCCTGGATGTTAGATCTCAATAAGTGTAGTATCGAGTATCAACCAACTTCGGACTGCACCAAAGTCGGCTATCTCACTACTTCCTAATGGACAAGTTGGTTCAATTAAAGGTTCTAAGGCCAATTGATGCTTCATGACACCACACAGCAGCCCCGTATTCTCCTTGACTACTCAAGGGCTACCGGTACCAACAAATGTGCCACATTAACATAGTTATCTCTTCAAACGTGTCGGTATACCCCGCACAGTCCCCATGATCTATTGCTACTTACCTAAAAGGTGCCCCCAGATCCGGGTGTAGGATCTTTAGTAACAACCCATACAAGCCCTCAAAAGTAAAGTAAACAAAGAAAACAAGGAAAGAAATTTTAAAATGAACTACCTCTAACTTAACCCTATTTTTTTTTAATTTTAATTCCCCAGCAGAGTCGACAATTCTGTGATACGGTGGCAGAATCGACTGTTATACTGGTTTTGTGTTTGTGTTTGAAAATGTTACGGTAAGCAAGAGTCACCACCGTCTTTTCTTTTATCCAACAAAGGAAAGGGTTAAAAGAACAGAAAAATACCTTTCGAGATTATTTCTGAGTAAGGGGGTAGATTATGGAAAGGGAAGGTGTTAGCACCCTTTCCATCCGTAGTTTTCTACGGGTTCTTAGATGCTTAGCTCATTTTTTGAAATACCTTGTGCTTTTGTGTGTTTTTGAAAAGTATTTTGAAATTTTCTTAGTGTGGCGATTCTCTTTATGATAACTCTTGTATCAGTCCTTAAGAGTGTTGATAAAGCATTTTAAAATGTTTAGAAATGTTTTGTGTAAGTGTGAAAATTTGTATTTTGAGCAAGCATCTAACAACTATCTACTTTTACTCGAAAAGTTTATTCTTTTCCTCCTTTCCTTTAGACAGTGCTATCCTACTATTAGTGAGTAGGTAGCTCTATTGTTAGATGTTTGAGGGACATTCGAAGGGACATTTTATAGTCACAAAGGCAACTGGGCAAGAAACCTTAGTAACTACCCTAGGGTTTTAGATCATGTTTACCGAGGCAACTTCGAGAGGGTCGTCAAGGGACTTATGATCTTTTTAAACCAGAGGGTAGGCACTAAAATCTCTCACGTTTCGAGAGTTGTGACTATTTTCCAAAAGCAACCAAATTGGGAGTACCCTAGAAGTGTATATGTGCAAGTGTGCCTTTTTCAGTTATTTGTCTTTTAATTTATGTTTGATAGCATTTTGTTTTTATGTTCTTGCCATACAATCCTATTAGTCATGCATCTAAACAGTTTATAGTTTGCAGTAATTAAAAGTGCGAAAAGATAAATCCTAAACTATTACAATGCTTCAGAGAGGGGGATCAGTTACATGTCTAAAATGGGAACTAAAGCAGAAAAAGTAAAAGTCCTAATTTAAGTCTATTACATCCCATGAGCAGATACATTAATATGAAAAATGATAACGAAAGCAATAAACGCGCGCAAATTATAAAAAGGACGTTTAAAACCTAAAAGTAAAAGCAAATCTTTTTGTTTGTTATTTTTTGTTTGTGAAAAGGAATTAAATTACTCCTAAGTCTATTTAATTTTAAAGTAAAATAATGGTTTAAATAATTATTAATTATTTTACAAAATTAGTTTAATCAAGAAAAATGCTAACCTAATATTTTTATGATTTTAATTATTTTATGTTATGATAAAAAGATTAAAAGAAATAAAACAATTAAAACAACTAGATAAAGAAACAATGAACATGGGCCTGATATGGAACAACAATGGGGGTGAGAATTGGAATCTGTTAGGGCCCATTATCAAGAAGAAGCCCAAGCCACGTTGGATCTAGTGAGGGTGTATCTGTAGGGTCCATGGTGAGCCTGGATATTTGGAGCGCTTAGATCTGATCTGATGAGATCTAGTGGCTATGATCATGTGGTGCATAGTGGGCATCTGGATGTGAAACACACAAGATCTGCAGAGTGATAGCCTGGATTTCGACCAGATAACAGTATAAGGTGCTGCGAAGCCTTGAATCTGACCAGATAGTAGTTCACTTCTTCAAAAACACTGTGAATCCTAGATTTTGACCAGATAACAATATAAGGTGCTGCGACGCCTGGAATCCGACCAAATATTCGTTCACTTCTTCAAAGACACTGTGAAGCCTGGATTTCGACCAGATAACAGTATAAGGTGTTGTGAAGCCTAGAATGCAACCAAATAGTAGTTCACTTCTTCAAAGACATTGTGAAATCCGGACCCGACCAGATAACAACTTAATTTCTTCAAATCACTGAAGCCTGAATACAACCAGATAACGGTACACCTCAGATTCAAGTTGAAGCCTGGACCCGACCAGATAACAACTTAATTTCTTCAAACCACTGAAGCCTAGATACGACCAGATAACAGTTCAATGTATAAAATTACTGCAAAGTCTGGATGACCAGATAATAATTTAATCTCATTTCCCCAGTAAGTCGTTGTGAATCATGGAGCACGACAAGATAACAATTAACCTTATTATCCTCAGCAAGACACTATAAAGCCCAGATCCTGACCAGATAGCAGTTCACTTATGTCTCTTTAATCAAGTGGTGACTCCCCAATTGAGTAACGGACAACTAAAACTCCTAAAACTCTATGTTCCAAGACAAAGACCAACATTCCTCAGCGGAGTCCTCTCTAATAGCAAGAGCAGGAATTCCCACAAAGGGATATCTCATGAAATCATCATTGTTCTGGATGTCATCTTTAAACCCATCTCTGACGACTCTCCATCACATTTCGATGGCATCTTTAAGCCCATCTCCGACAACTCTCAGTCATCTTCTCCAAATGGCATTTGTAAGCCCATTTCTGACATCATCAACCAACAGTGTTACTTCATACGAGTGCAAATTTCTGGGCACTCTAGTGTTCAATCATCTTCCACCTTCAGATCACGAAAGGCAGACAAGACAATCTAAATCCTCGGGTTTAAGAAGATTTAACAGGAGCAACTGTTGTACCCTAAAATTCACCTTCTTTAATTTCATACACGCATATCATTGGTTTTATGGTTATGGAATAAATGTATATTTAGCAAGCTTCGTCAGGTTACAAGTGACGTTTATTTCTCCAATGGATGTTCTCAGAGTATTTTCTATGCTAAAGATCGGTTCATTGTTTTGCAACGATTCGGGGTTCAAAGACTCACAAGTTCAACCCGGCGCGTCATATCCAGGTGTTCTTTCGCCAAGATATCTCTGATAACATATTCCCAAATTCAGGTTTGGCTCGAGAGCCAATTTTTTAAAGAAGGTCTCCGAATGTGCGATTTTTCTCGAAGAAATATGGTGAAAAAGTGTGCTGAAAGTGCAGTTTTTACGCACAAAAAATTCATAACATGAAGATCGTGGCTCGTTTTGAACCCATTTCGGTGGCCAAAATTTCGTCTTGACGTCATCTACGTTTTCATCTCTCACGGTGGGAAGCCAATTTCGATCAGAAGGTCTTCAAAAATATGTATTTATCAAGTATTTTCGTACAGAAAATTTGTGACAGAAGTTTATTTGCGTCATGTTCAGAAAATTATAACTTGGTCGATTTTCATCGTATTGAGCTGGTTCCGGCGCCAAAATTTCACAAATTGAGTTGGATACGTTTTCAAAGGAGGTATCAAGTTCGAACGTGTTGTACCCCAAAATTTTCCCTCTCACTTATCAATAATTTTCTCACAAGATCTCATTGGGTTCAAGACTGCACTAGGGTTTGATCAGCTCAAGACACCTCCTCACGCACTAATGACCAAAATTAGGGTTTGAGTTTGTACAAGGATTTTTGGACTATCAATGCTTCATATGACTTGCAAGTATCATTAGGGACCCCCAAGATTACTCATGTCAAATTTCAAGCCTTGAATCACACTTTTGATCAGTCAATTAAACAATTGACCTAAAATCACCTATATTAGGGAAAAAGTCAACCATGGCCAATTTACAGTCAAGATTCATAAATTTTGATCCACATCAACATTTTAAACCCATATGTATCATTTGATCAAGTTTGGGCAACAACTCCTCAAGAAATTTGATCAAATAATCAAAAGGGCAAAATGGTCAAAATTAGGGTTTTTACTAGGATAGGGCAATTTCTGGTTTTTGACCTAGCAAATGATCAATTAAGTTAAGGCATGATCTCAAGAGTCCAATTGAATCACTTTGACCTAATGACATGGTTCAAAACACTATAAGTCCATTGGATTGACAGATGAATTTTCCAGTCAACTAATCAAAAGTCAACTATATATTGAAAAGTCAAACTTTGACTTTTTGGTCAAAATCAAATGCCAAAGATCATAATTCATAAAAACATGTAAAAATATGAAACTTGTTCATCAAGAAATCAAGAATTCAAGATTTTATTTTGAAAAGATGAAATTTCTTAACTTAGAATTTTTTCTAAGTATAGAAAATTTCTTATTTTTTCACAACTTTGAGCCAAATTTTCACCATGATGCAAAATGATTCAAGATAAACTTCCAACATGAAAGTTGTAGATCTCCATGAAATCTACAACTTTTCTTCACACAACTTCTCCTAAAAGTTCTTGGATTTCAAGTTATAATTTTGTGAATACATACGCATGAACTAAAAAAAGACTTAGTGAAATTTTGCCCTAGTTAGGCAGATTTTTGACCTAAATTCATGACACTTTTTCATATAGTTCCAAGGGGAATATTCAAAATTAATTCAAAAATGAGTTATATAGAACATTTTAAGCTTTAAAAAATATCCAAGAACTCCTTGAGATCATTCTTGAGTAGGGAGAATCGAAGAGATGAAGTTGGTGTTTTGTCACTTGGATTACAAGCCATTTTGTGAAGAACATTGGATCCAATCTTCAAGCATGATGTACAAATCTCACTTTGTAGGCTTATAACTTGACTTTCACTCCATAATTAAATGTTTTCACAGCTATTGGAAGCTTTAATCCAAGCATTTAATGCATTGTACAAGTATAATTCCATTTTGGGAAGAAAGGCAACATTGCCATTTTAGAAAAGCAAGCTTTATGCAAAGTCAGCTTGCATTGAGCCTTGCATTTCTTCTTTCTGCACAAACACACTCTATACAATCAGAACAAGTGTGTTTAAAGGTTTCAGCCACCCTACAAGCCTTGTACTTCACATTGAAACCATGCTTGCTAGTTTTGCTTTAAAAACAAGTAACCAAGCCAAAGCATGTGATTTTCAAATTCTGAGTTATGACAAGCCTCAAAACCTCTTGCTTATAAGTATACACACTATTTGCAAGTTGACACACGAATTCTATTGCCCTGAAACTACCTCAAACATCAAAAAACCAAAAACCTGCTCAAGAACACCATTAACATACAGTTCTGAACCAAAACACATGATCTTCATTTCCACTCGTGCATTTTGAAAAATAACCACTCAGACACCTTCTATACATCATACCAGAGAAATCCATACCCTTGTTTCCTTACTGTAACTCCTCCATCACTATCCACCATTTTCAAATAACAATCTTGCAGTTTGACTTGAGTAGAGAGATTCAGGGACTTTCAAGGCAAAGTAAGAGTTGGGATACACTCAAGGAGGTCCAGGCGAGCTAAACAGATCCTCAGGCCATCTCAAAAGTTTCTCAAACTCCATTCACGACTCCGACTGCAAGAGGTAAAAACTCAAACTTCTATCTCTTCATACAAGCATCATTTGATCTGATTTGTGAAAACAAAATGTAGATATCCTTGCTCTAAAGCTAACCATGTTCATAGTTTCCATTTATATTGATTGTGTATAGAGAACTTTGGATTTGAAATTTCTGGGAAAATTAGGTTTCAATTTAGGGCCAGCAAAATTAGTTTTTATCTTTGGCATTTAGCTTACATAAGTTATATGGTTGAATTCGTGGGAAGAAACACCACAACTTTCATGTTAGAACTTTCCATTTTTATGGAGAAATGAGGAAGATACAGGTGGTCCGGCTATGGCTCAAGGTTGAAGACGAAGTTGCCTTCAGAAAGAAGTTTCTAATATATATTTATGCTTTGATTATATGATCGGATGAAACAGCCACCCCAGTGGCAAGCGCGCGCGTACTAAGGCATATGTTACCTAAAGGGCGAGGGTTCGAACCAATGTGAACCCTTTTTTGCATTTTTCTCATTTTTCTGATTTTTCTAACACTTTTTTGCAGTCGCTGGACCCTTTGGGCCTGGCATTTTTTTTTGTTTTTGCTAGCATACTCCCCTGTTTACTTGTGACACCCCTTGGCCCATTTTATTTTTATTTATTTATTTATTTATTTTTCTTTTAAATATATTTTCTAAAATACCAAAAAAATTATAAAAAATATAAAAATGATAGATTTATATTTTGACATAATTTAATTATTTTTCCACATAAAAAATTTATTTTATTCATTGTACTTTATTTATCTTTTATTAATTTCCTTGTAAAATAAATTAAAACTAGATTATTATTTATTTAAATACATTTATTTTAATATAAAAAGACCAAAAATATTCCATAATACCACACATTATTTTCAAGACAAAAGCACAAAAAAATACTTTTTTCTTAAAACTTATTTTCTTTTAATCAACTAAAATGGATTTAGGGTTTCATATAAAAAAATCCTTTCTTAAGTAATTTCTTTTCTTAATTAACTTAATTTAATTTAATTTAATTACTTTTTTTCTCTAATTTGGTTTAGGTTAAAACCTCTTTCATACAAAAATCCAAACACAAAAATCATTTCTTTCAATTTACATTTGTACTTTATAAATTTCTACAATTATTTTTACAATATTCAATTTGGTTGTAATAGATTAATTAGGTTTATATTATTGCAATCCCCATTCATAAATTGTATACCCCCCTCCCATAAATGTCGTAATAGCGTAGTAACTTTAAATTTTGCACTTTATCGCTTTTTACATAACGTGCTAGTAATTAGGGTTTGTATGGGAAGATAAAATCAATCAAATAGAAAACCCTAATTCAATACAAAACCAAGCATGAAAATAACACACTTGCACACAAGCACCCGTAGGGTAAAATCCACTTGGTTGCCTTATACAAAAAATGGCCATATTACGCATGTAAGGTATCTTAGCAAAAATAAGCAAATACAAGATCATAGTCTCTCGATGACGCTATTTAAAGTTGCCTTACAAATGATCTTAGTCCCTCTAAAAAGAATGCTATGATACCTTGCAATATTGCTAATCATGGTTATACGATGACCCATGCCCGTCTCGTTTATATCCAAAGATATGGTTGCTTACCAAATCAATGGTAAGACAACAATGTCAAAGGAAAAGGAAATAAACAAGAAATACATTTGAGTAGGTAGATTGCTCCCAATTACTTGCTCCATTTCAAAAAAACAAATATCCTTTCTATTTTCAAAACAATCACATGCACTCTCAAAACATCTTACAAAACTTGAAAACATTTTCAAAAGATCAACATCTTTGTATACATTCTTACGAACGAGAATCATGACAAATATTTCCTAAACAAAGGCCTCTTTAAAAAATACTTTCAAAAATCACACAAAGCATAATTTCAAACAAAAGCAAGTGATCTAGCAAATAACTAAGAGCCCATGGAAAACCATGGATGAAAAGGGTGCTAATACCTTCCCTTTTCATAATCTAACCCCAAAAATCAAGAAACAATCTCAAAGGTATTTCCTGTGCTTTTTCACCTTTCCTTTTGGATAAAAGAAAAGTCGGTGGCGAATCTTGCTAATCGCGACATTTGCGATCAAACGTAAAACCCTCAAGTCAGTTCTCCCACCGTATCACAGAAATGGCGACTCTGCTGGGGAAAATTCTAAAAATGGTGTTACCTTAGGGATTAGATCACAATTACTTGCTTACATTGTTTGACTTATATGCTTTACATTATGGTTCTTTGTTTGGGTTTGAATCCTCTACCCGGATATGGGATACATTATAGGTAAGTAGCAATATGTTGTGGAAACTGTGTGGGGTATACCGACATGGTCTAAGCATTAGCTACGTTAGTGCAACATATTTGTGGGTACCGGTATCCTTTGAGTTAATCAAAGAGATTATGGGGCCGCTGAGTGATGTCATAAAGCACTAATGAACTTTTAGAACCTTTACTTGACCAACTTGGCCTTTAGGATGAAGTGAGATGACCGGCTTTGGTGCAGTCCGAAGTTGGTAGATACTCGATACTACACTCATTGAGGTTTGGTTTCTTGGGATATTTCGATCGCCATTAAAGAGGTTTGAGCTGAAACAATGACCAAGGAAACAATCCAGTGATATTTAGCTCGCTAGAACCCAGTTACTATTACTAGCAAAGGTTTAAGCCAACTAAACTTCAAGAGGGTACTTACCTATAAAACTCCATGCAAGCCTAAAACTAAGGATTTGTTTTCTTTGTTTGTATATGCTTATTTGTACATAACATTATGAACACCATATACATCCACTAACCATTTCAAGGATTTTGGGATTCATCTTTGTTCTTGTTTTGTAGGATATGGATTTACTTCGCAGGAAAACTATTCAAGTCAACCTTGTGAGAATCCGTCTACAACTTAAGGAGCTAGTTTCAAGGATTATTGAAAACTCTCCATTCACCGAGAGACATGATCGCCTACTCAACTTAGTCACCTCCAACACAGATGAGGACATGATGAAGGTGCTCTTTCAGTTCTTTGATCCTTTACACCATTGCTTCACATTTCCCGACTATCAACTTGTGCCTACTTTGGAAGAATTCTCCCAACTCTTGAGGATTCCCATTCTCAATCAACTACCTTTCAACAGTATGGAAAGAGATCTAAAGCCAGAAGATATTTCTCAAGCTTTACACTTGCACTCATCTGATATCGCAACTCATTGGGAAACAAGGAGTGGTGTCAAAGGTTTCTTAGCAAAGTTCCTGTTTGAGAAAGCCCAAAGCTGTTGGAATTCCTTGGACTTGCAAGCCTTTGAGGAAATTGTGGCTCTCATCATCTATGGGATAGTTTTGTTTCCAAATCCTGACCAACTCATAGATGTCAACACCGTCAAAATCTTCATATCCCACAACCCAGTGGCTACATTGCTAGGAGTTATCCTACACTTTTTTCACACTCGCACAATGAGGAAAAGAGGTGTCCTTATGTGTTGCACTCCTCTCTTGGCAAGATGGTTTATTTTCCATCTTCCCCAATCTGTATTAAAGAATGAGCAAGGTTCAAGGTGGTAACAGAGAATGATGACACTCAAACATTCAGACATTCATTGGTGCTCCCAATCCAAAGAGAATGTTATCATTGTCGAGCGTTATGGAGAATTTCCTAATGTACCTTTACTTGGCATTAGAGGGGGAATCACCTATAACCCTTGCTTAGCCTTAAGACAGTTTGGTTATGCCCGAAGGGATGGCCCGCATGAGATATTGATTCAAGGTTTGGTGTTTGACTACGACAACGACGGTCAAGGTCTTCGCCATAGATTTATCCGAGCTTGGAGAATGTTGAATAAGGTGGATAGCAAGACTTTAGGGCATAATAATTCCAACCCTCTTGAGCCTTACCTCAAATGGGTACGAACTCGTGCTTAGAGTCTTATGATGCCTTACTCCTCCATCCTTCCGGTAACCATCGAGTCTGTCATGGAGGGAGATGTTCCATACACGATCCTACATCCTGACATGCCCACATCTCTTGAAGACCTACAAAGGGATTGGATACAACTGAAGGGGGAGCGAGATACGTTCGAAGCCCAATTATACGCAAGTGAGAAGAAGGTTTTGGAACTCACTAGGCTACTTCATGAGGATCAGACTTTGAATGCCTACATTGCACCAAAGAGGATGCGTACTACCTTTTTGTCTTAGATTTTTTGTATTATTTTGCCCAAGAGGCGTTGATGTACTCAAGCTTTAACTTATTAATATAACGTGTGTTTCCTTTTTATCTAGAAAGAATTTGAATCGTTGAACTCCTTGAAATCATTACATGCGCATATACCATTTGTTGTACCCCAAAATTTTCCCTCTCATTTATCAAGACTTTTCTCACAAGATCTCTTTGACTCAAGACTGGATTAGGGTTTGACCAGCTCAAGACATCTCATCATGCACTGATAACCCAAAATTAGGGTTTGGAATTGCACAAATATTTTTGGACTATCAATGTTTCATATTACTTTCAAGTATCAATATGGACCCCTAAGATTACTCATGTCAAGTTTCAATCCTTGAATCACATTTTTGATCAGTCAATTGGATAGTTGACCTAAAAATCAGCTGTATTGGGGAAAAGTCAACCATGGCCAATTTACAGTCAAACTTCATAATTTTTTATCCACATCAACATTTTAGACTCATATGTATCATTTGATCAAGTTTGGACCACATTTCCTCAAGAAATTTGATCAAATCATCAAAAGGGCAAAATGGTCAAAATTAGGGTTTTGACTGAGAAAAGGCAATTTCTGATTTTTGACCTAGAAAATGACCAATTCGTTTGAAGCTTGATTCCAAGGGCTCAATTGCATCATCATGACCTAATGACATGGTTCAAAACATTTCAAATCCATTGGATTGACAGATGAAATTTGCAATCAACTGATCAAAATTCAACTGTATACTGAAAAGTCAAACTTTGACTTTTTGGTCAAAATCAAATGCCAAGGATCACAGTCCATGAAGTTTGAATTCTCGGATGAATACATCATGACATTAGACAACTGTGAAGAAATCAGGCCATATGACGAACCTGAACAAGGATCCCGATGGACCCTGTTATTTGATGGGGCATCCAATGCACTTGGTAATGGTATTAGGGTTGTACTCATATCTCTTGAAGGGTGTCATACTCCATTTACTTCCAGACTTTGCTTCATTTGTACAAACAACATGGCGGAATACGAAGCGTGCATATTTGGTCTCAAAGCTGCCATAGACTTGGGAATCAAATCCTTAGACGTGTTTGGAGATTCAGCTTTGGTCATCAGTCAGATCAAAGGGTAATGGGACACTAAGCACCCAAACCTTATCCCTTACGAAGAACATGTTTTGAAATTACTACTTAATTTTGAGAAGATTACCTTTGAGCATTTCCCACGAGAAGAAAATCAGCTAGCAGACGCTCTAGCCACAATGTTATCTATGTTTAAACTTAATTGGGATAACGAGGCTCCCCAGATCACCATTGAACGAATGGATGAACCAGCGCATTGTCACGAGATTAATACTAAAGAGGTAGTGGACCAGCCTTGGTTTCATGAGGTCAAGAGGTATGTCGAGGCTCAAGAGTATCCAGAAGGAGCTTCAATCAATGATAAGAAGTTCTTAAGGATATTCTCTGCTAAATTCTTCCTTAGTAATGGCATCCTGTACAAACGCAATCATTACTCCATTTTGCTTCGGTGTGTGGATAAGGTTGAAGCTGAAAAGATCATGGCTGAATTACATGAAGGTACTTTTGGCATTCACTCCAATGGGCATACGATGGCGAAGAAAATCCTACAGTCAGGATATTATTGGTCTACCATGGAAGCATATTGCTATCAACACTCTCGGACCTGTCATAAGTGTCAAATTTATGCTGACAAGGTGCACGTACCTCCGATTCCTCTGAATGTCTTGACGGCTCCTTGGCCTTTTGTTATGTGGGGGATTAATATGATTGGAGAGATCAAGCCGACAACCTCTAATGGACACCACTTCATCCTAGTGGCCATTTACTATTTTACCAAGTTTGTTGAAGCAGCTTCCTTCGCTTCCGTTACCAAGAATGTTGTTGCCCGCTTCATCAAGCAAAACCTTATTTGCCGGTATGGTATCCCGAAAAGGATCATCACTAACAATGGTACAAATCTCAATAACACTATGATCACCGCCTTGTGCGAGCAATTCAAGATTCAGCATCACAATTCTTCTCCCTATCGGCCAAAGATGAATGGTGTTGTCGAAGCTACAAATAAAAACATTAAGAAGATCATACAGAAAATGACAGTCACATACAAATAATGGAATGAGATGCTACCATTCTCTCTCCATGGTTATGGTACCACGGCTCGCCCATGAACAGGGGGTAACACCCTATTATTTGGTTTACGGCATGGAGGTTGTCTTTCCTATTGAGGTTCAGATCCCCTCTCTGAGAATTATGAAGGATGCAGGATTGAATGAAAATGATTGGATCCAGACTCGACTTGATCAACTAAACTTAATTGATGAAAAGAGAATTACTGTTGTTTGCCATGGTCAGATGTATAAAAAACGTATGATCAAGGCTTTCAACAAGAAAGTCAGATGCCAAGTATATCAAGTTGGGGATCTAGTGATCAAACGTATCATTTTGCCACAAAGTGATCCCAGGGGCAAATGGACTCCTACCTATGAAGGACCATTTGTAAATAAGAACATATTTTCCGGTGGGGCAATGATCTTGACCACCATGGATGGTGACGACCTGCCACACCCTGTGAACGCGGACATAGTCAAAAGATACTACGCATAAGAGACCTTCTAGGTTGATACACCTAGGCAAAACAAGGGGCATCCCGGCGAACCAAAAGGTTCGGGCAAAAATTAGGGATAAAATGAATAAAAAATTTGTACACCCGGCAAGTTGAAAACCCGAAAGGGTGACTTGGGCAAAAAAAAAGGGTTTCCCGGTGGACTGAAAACCTGAAAGGACGGTCCAGGCAAAAGTTAGGGAATTAAAGCGTATGACTATGTCCCGTCGGATCATTTGATGGATAACCTTTGAATTCCACTGACAAACTCGGAGTTTCTGATCAATTCAATCATCTTCGGACGAAGCAACAAATAGACAAGATATTCAGAGATATGAAGGCTATAGTAGAATAGGAACCCCATGGGATTATTACACATAGCTATCTTTCTTTGTATCAACATTTTCTTGTTTTACGACAGCATTCTCTTACTAGAATGTTTGTTCCCTTTGTACAAAAATACTTATTCAAAGCCAATACAAAGATGTCCCTTTAAAAGTACAAAAACTATTTGTCTTTTTCTTTATGCTTGTGTTTTGTTTGAAAAAACGTCCAATGATTCATTAATGAACATATGCATTTGAACATGATTGTTGTTTACAAATAAACAAAATGAGGAAGACAATTACTGATAGGTTGAAAGAATAGGAAAATGTCTCTAGGCTATTCCATGAGTGATCCCCTACGGTACGTCATTTAAATCCCCAGCGGAACAAAATTTCAATTTATTAATCCCCAGTAGAAATCGTCAAATTTCTCAGGATTCCCCAAGCAGATCTTACCAGCAGTACATGGCATTGCCCTCACAACGAAATTTACTTCTCTCAACAAGAGTTCATCAGTACTTCAACTTCAAGACATAAAAATTCAACATATCCTCAGCAGCATTCAAAAATTTATTTTCCTCAAACAGACATCAATACAACAAATTAGCTTACATGCGCATACATTGCATCCATATATCATAAAGATTAATGAAGCAAATACATTGCATCATACATTTCATGCAAACATAACTTTGTATTTCAGCTAACATTTTAACCTTTTCAGGATAAGATTAACAACTACCATTAACAATATGCAATCATGATACAGTACGGATACACTCCAGACACGGATGTCATTTTGATACTCATTCAGATTCAACTTTTAGATACAATACAAATACGCTCCACACACGGATGCCATTCTGATACTCATTCAGATTAAACTTTCAGATACAGTATGGATACGCTCCAGACACGGATGCCATTCTGATACTCGTTCAGATACAACCTTTCAGATACAGTTCAGATACGCTCCAGACACGTGCACCATTCTGATACTTATTCTTTCAGCTTACAACTTACAATTCAACAAACATTCTTGGTTGGCATCTGCAAGCCCATCTCCGACAAGATTCTATCACCTCTCCAAATGGCATATGTAAGCTCATTCCTTCTATAATCACATCATTGAGTGCAAATTTATGGGCACTCTAGTGTCCAATCATTCTTTCACCTTCGAGTCACGAACGACAAAACTCGCCAATCTAACTCTTCAGGTTTAAGAAGATTGAACAGGGGAAGTTGTTGAACCCCAAAATTTCCCCTCTCATTTATCAATACTTTTCTCGCAAGACCTCTTTGACTCAAGACTGGATTAGGGTTTGACCAGCTCAAGACATCTCATCATGCACTAATAACCCAAAATTAGGGTTTGGAATTGCACAAAGATTTTTGGACTATCAATGTTTCATATGACTTTCAAGTATCAATATGGACCACTAAGATTACTCGTGTCAAGTTTCAAGCCTTGAATCACATTTTTGATCAGTCAATTGGATAGTTGACCTAAAAATCAATTGTATTGAAGAAAAAGTCAACCATGGCCAATTTACAGTAAAACTTCATAATTTTTTATCCACATCAAAATTTTAGACTCATATGTATCATTTGATCAAGTTTGGACCATATTTCCTCAAGAAATTTGATCAAATCATCAAAAGGGCAAAATGGTCAATATTAGGGTTTTGACTGAGAAAGGGCAATTTCTGATTTTTAACCTAGCAAATGACCAATTGGTTTGAAGCATGATTCCAAGGGCTCAATTTAATCATCATGACCTAATGACATGGTTCAAAACATTGCAAATCCATTAGATTGATAGATGAAATTTGCAGTCAACTGATCAAAAGTCAACTGTATACTGAAAAGTCAAACTTTGACTTTTTGGTCAAAATCAAATGCCAAGGATCAAAATTCATCAAAACATGTCAAAATTTGAAACTTGTTCATCAAGAAATCAAATATGGAAGATTTGGTTTTGAAATTTGAAACTTTCTTAACTTAGAAATTTTTCTAAGTATAGAAAATTTCTTATTTTTTCTCAACTTTAAGCCAATTTGTCACCATGATACAAGATGATTCAAAGAAAGTTCCCAACATGAAAGTTGTAGATCTATATGAAATCTACAACTTTTCTTCAAACATTTTCTCCTACAGATGCTTTTAACTCAAGATATAATTTTATGAATACATGCCCATGAACTAAAATAACTTAGTGAAATTTTTCCCTAATTTAGGCAGGTTTTTGACCTAACTTCATGGCAACTTTTCACCTAGTTCCAAGAGGAATCTTGAAATGAATTTCAAATATGAATTATAGAGCATATTGCAATCTTTACAAAATGTCAAAGAACTCCTTGAGATCATTTTTGAGTAGGGAGAATGGAAGAGATGAAGTTGGCAATTTCTCATTTTGATTTCAAGCCATTCCATGAAGAACAAAATTCAAATATGAACCTATGCTGCCTAATCCTTGCTTTAAAGGTCTCAAACTTTTTTCTCACTTCATAATTTAATGCTCACACAATTGATAAAGCCTTAATCCAAGCATAAGAGTCTTTGTCCAAGCTTTAATTCCATAAATGGCACAAAGTTGCCATTGCCATTTTAGTAAAGCATAACTTTTGCAACTTTTCACTTCTTGAGCTTTTCACCTGTTCTCTCTGCACACACAAGTCCTATAAACCAAAATCAAATTGTCTAGGACTTGTACCAACTCCAAGCAGACATGTACAAGCATGTAGAGAGTTGTCTCCTCACTTTTCTTAAAGGACAAGCAATAGAACAAAAAGCCTAAAATTGAGAAATTTGTTGTGGATCTGACTTGAAACCTTCTTTATACTTATACATAAACATATTACAACCTAACACACGATTTCTCAAGGCCAGAAACTCTCTAAAACTCCCTATCACCAAAAACCTGTCATAACTTGCAGTTTGAGACCAAGCATAGAATTCCAAAAATCTACCCGTGTGTTTCAAGTTATAATCACTCAAACACTTAACTTACCTCATATCTAAGTGTTCCAGACCATCACCCCTTCACTGTAACTCCTCCTTCTCCATCTGCCATTTTTGCATTTCAAGCTTGCAGGTTGACTTGGATAGAGAGATTTAAGCACTTTCAAAGCAAGGCAAGGATTGGAACACACTCAGGGAGGTTCAGGAAAGCTAAAGGAATCTTCAGGCCTTCATAAAACTCACTCAAACTCCATTCACGATCTCAGCTGAAGGAGGTAAAAACTCTAACTTCTATCTCTTCATACATACATCCATTGGTCTCGATTTGTGAAAGGAAAATGTAGACATTATTGTGCTAAAGCCAACTGTTGTACCCCAAAATTTTCCCTCTCATGTTTTCCAAAGTCTTCCCCCTGCATGGTTGACCAGAAACCCTTGCCTAAGGAAAAAGAAATTTTTTTGAGTGGTACTTTAAGTACCTTTCGATTGGCATTTTGAAAGACCTTTCGATTGGTGCTCTGAAGGAGCCTTTCGATTGGAATTCTGGACAAGCCTTTCGATTGGAATTCTGGACAAGCACTTCGATTGGTATTTTGAGAGACTCTTCGATTGGTGCTCTGAAGAAGCCTTTCGATTGGCGTTCTAGACAAGCACTTCGATTGGCATTCTGAAAGACCCTTCGATTGGTATTCTGAAGGAGCCTTTCAATTGGAATTATGGATAAGTACTTCGATTGGCATTATAGCAGTGTCCTTCGATTGGAATTCCAAAAGGTCCATTCGAAGAAGCATTCAAAGAGTCCATTCGAAGGAGGCCATCAGCCCATTCGAAAGGGAGCATTCGAAGGAGGCCATCAGCCCATTCGAAAGGGAGCATTCGAAGGAGGCCATCAGCCCGTTCGAAAGGGAGCATTCGAAGGCCAGTTACATGTCATTCAAAATTCAAAAAGGGACATGATCCCATGTGTTTAGCCAACGTTATAAATTCTCATTCATAGCTTTCAAACACATAATTAACGTTATAAATTCTCATTCATGGTTGTCAAACATAATCAAGGTCATTTAAACCTTTGTCTTCTTGTCCCCTCCACCCCCACTATATAAGGAAATCACAAATGTTGCAAAAGGACACACAAAAATATACAGAAAAATAGAGAACTTGGAGATACGCTGCCAAAAGTCATCAGCATTTCCAGGAAGACATACCCAATCCTTGCACAAGCCAAAGTTGCCACCCAGCGAACACCTCCACCCTCAGAACTACAGATCGAAGCACCTCTGTTTGGTAAAAAAAAAATCTAATCTCAAACTCATTTTTAAATTCATTTTGGTTGCATATTTATATTATTACTGTTGTTGGTGAATGATTTAGTGTGCTACATATAAGCTACAGCGCAGAGATGAGATTGTGCCATTGCTTGGGCACAATCTGAGTTTCTCCTTCGAATCCCAAGATAAAACAAGCCCAGACCCAGATTCAGCAGGTGCGAATAAGGGGGAGATTCGAACCAGGGGGGTAAAATCCCCCCTGGACCTTTAACATGTGTTTCGTTTTTGCAGGAAATATATTCTCAGGATCCTGTTCAGAGTTTCGAAGCTCAGCAGCTTAGCTTCGAACTAGACCCAGGACTTCCAGATTGAAGGATGACATGTCCAGATCGAATACCCTCAGAGTGCAGCCCCTCATGCACCTTCGATCAAGATTCTTCACTGGGTCGAAAGACAGTCTGCACCTCTTTCGACCCAGACCTCCAGAATTATATTTTTTTCTTGTTTTGCTGTCTGGCCCCTTTGTACTTTGTTTTTTTTGTTTATTTCTTTTAGTTTGTCTTTTTCTTTAATCAACATAAAAATCATAAAAATAAATAACTTAGAATTAGGATTTAATTTAGTTAATTATTTTAACTTATTTTCTTCAATTTTAAAATCAGTAGACTTAGGATTTATTTGAATTCAATCCTTTTCATAAACAAAAATGCAAAAAAAATATTAGTTTTGTTTTAGAGTTAACTTTAATCAGTATTTTTAATTAATTAAATTTGACTTAATTGAACATTTAGCATTTTTCCCAAAAATAAAATAAAACAACAAAAAGATTATATGCTTAGGATTTTTAAGATTCACACGTGTTTATTGTGACTGCTTATTATTCCCCCAATTTTGGACATGTAAATAATCCCTCTCCCCGAAGCCTTGTAATAGCGTAGGATTTACAATTTCCGCACTTTCCTGTATATATATTAACTGCTTAGATGTATGCTAACTAGGATTGTATGACAAGATCTAAAAACAAATGGTAGAACACCTAAAAATACAAAGATGATATAAACTGAAAATTGACACACTTGCACATGCCACTCCTAGGGTACACCTCACTTGGTTGCCTCAAACGTGGTCATTAAGTATAGGATGTTTTAGAGGTCATCCTTCTGTCCAAAGATCAAAGTTGCCTCGAAATGGTTGCCTCGATAAAAATGATCTAAGACATTAGGATTACCACTAAAACATCCTAACATTGCTTTAGTGACCACATGTCCCTTAAATCGAATTGACCCGAAAACTCCAACGACGGTGCTACCTACTCCTCAATAGTGGGATAGCACTGTCTAAAGGACATTTTCACAATTAAATTCCTTTTTTAGTAGGTAGAGGTTCTTAAGTACTTGCTCCTTTTAAAAACAAAACAAAACTTTTCGCACCTACACTCTCTTCAAAAACAAAACTCTTTTCAAAACCCACAAACACAAAGAAAAGAAAACTTTTGAAAACATAGTGAGCAAGTACCTAAGAGCCCGTGGATAGCCACGGATAGAAAGGGTGCTAACACCTTCCCTTTCTATAATCTACCTCCCGAACCCGAGAAACAATCTCGAAAAGGAATTTTTCTGTGCTTTTGTCCTTTCCATGTTGGATAAAATAAAAGACGGTGGCGACTCTTGCTTACCGCGACATTTTGCAAAAACAAACGCAAACGCGAACCAGCATTCCAAAAACAGTCAGTTCTCATTCCCACCGATCATAGAACTGGCGACTCTGCTGGGGACATTTAATAAGTGAGGTGTATCTTAGGACTAGATCACTTGTGTTTTCATTTGTATTGCTTTGTACGCTTTTAATTTTGTGGGCTTGTATCAGAGTTCTATAAATCCTCCACCCGGATTTGGGAAACATTCTTAGATAGCAATACGTTGTGGAAACTGTGCGGGGTATACCGACACGGTTGAAGCAATAGCTATATTAGTGCGACATATTTGTGAGTACCGGTAGCCTTTGAGTCAATCAAAGAGAATACGGGGCCGCTGAGTGATGTCACTAAGCACTAATGACCTAGAACCTTACTTGACCATCTTGGCCTTTTTAGGGGTAGTGAGATGACCGACTTTGGTGCAGTCCGAAGTTGGTAGATACTCGATACTACACTCATTGAGGATTGTTTTCTTGGAATATTTTGGTCGCCAGTTGAGTGGCTAAACCGAAACGATGAACATAGAAAACAATCCAATGATATTGAGCTCCCTAGAACCCGGTTACTATTTATAGGACAGGTTTTGAGCCAACTAAACTCAAGAGGGTACTTACCTATGAAACCTCCTGCAAGCCTGAAACTAGGGTTTTTGTGTGACTTGCTTGTACATGTGTTTTTGCATACATCATAAAGCATCATATGCATCTGCTAACCATTTCAAGGGTTTAGATCTTCATCTTTGTTCTTGTTTTGTAGGACATGGAGTCTCTCTGTAGGAAAACAATTCAAGTCAACCTTGTAAGGATCCCTCTTCAACTCAAGGAGCTTACATCCAGGATTCCCGAGAATTCTCTCTTCAGTGAAAGACATGGTAGACTCCTCAGCTTGGTCAACACCAACATTGAAGAAGACATGATGAAAGTTCTCTTCCAGTTCTTTGACCCCCTACACCACTGTTTCACATTTCCTGATTATCAATTGGTGCCTACTTTGGAGGAATTTTCTCAACTCCTGAGAATTCCTATTCTTAGTCAACTACCCTACAACGGTACGGAAAAGGAACCAAAACTTGAAGTTGTTGCTCAAGCATTACGCTTACAACCATCCGACATCAAAGGGCATTGGGAAACCAAAAGTGGTATCAAAGGATTCTTGGCAAAGTTTCTGTTCGAGAAGGCACGAGAATGCTGGAATTCTCTTGATCTACAAGCCTTTGAAGAGATTGTGGCACTCCTTATCTATGGGTTGGTTTTGTTCCCAAACCCTGATCAACTTATAGATGTGAATGCTGTCAAAATTTTCATATCCAGGAATCCCATACCTACATTACTTAGGGACATCCTCCACTTATTTTACACACGAACAATGAGGAAAAGAGGTGTTCTCATGTGCTGTACTCCTCTCCTAGCAAGGTGGTTTATTTCTCACCTTCCACAATCAGTTTTGAAGAACGAGCGGGGTTTAAGGTGGTCACAACGACTGATGACCCTCACACATTCTGATGTACATTGGTGTCCTCGGTCCAGAGAAAATTTCACCATCATTGATCGTTGTGGAGAATTTCCTAATGTTCCTTTACTTGGAATCAGGGTAGGCATTACCTACAACCCCTGTCTAGCCTTGAGACAATTTGGATATGCTCGGAGGGATGGCCCTCATGACATGTTGATTCCCGACCTAGTTTTTGACTTTGACAATGATGCACAAGGGCTTCGACAAAGGTTCATCAGAGCTTGGAGGATGCCTAATAAGGTGGATAGTAAGACACTGGGGCACAAGAATTCCATCCCCCCTGAGCCTTACCTCAAGTGGGTACGAACCCGCTCCCAGAATCTTATGATGCCATATCCTCACATTCTCCCCTTGATCAAAGAGCCTGTTATGGAAGGAGAGGTTCCATACGCCATCCTACATCCTGACATGCCCACATCATGGGAAGAAATGCAAAAGAGTTGGATCCAACTCAAGGAAGAGCGGAATACTTTTGAAGCTAGCTTCTATGCCAGTGAAAAGAAGGTTTTAGAACTTACCCGCCGACTTCACGAGGAGGAGACCCTCAACACTTACATCATTCCAAAAAGGATGCGCAATGTCTTTTTACATTAAGAATTTTGTAATATTTCGCCCATGGGGCACTTATGTACTAACAAATTTCTTTTTAGTATGACGTGTGTTCTTTTTGTCTGCAACAAATTTGAATTTTTGAATCCTTGAATGCATTACATAAATAGCATACCATTCATCATATGCATAACAGGTACCCTTTTACAGGTCTCTTATCTTCTTCGCTGTTTATTTCAGCAATCATCATGTCTGCTGAAACTTCCACTTAGCAAGCTATCAAGGCCCTCCAGGCCCAGAATGCTCAATTCCAAGAGTTGGTCATGAGCCTAACTAAGGGTCAGCAGGACTTGAAGACCTTGATTCTGAAAGGGAAGAAGAAGAAGAAGAGGACCATCATGTTCCACAGCGGACGCAGGTTTGGAAACGGGCTGCAGAATGAAATTGATCTGGCCACCCCATCTGGAGAGAAAGACAGTCCACAAGAAAGGAGGGCACCTAGCCCTATGGTCTCCGACAACGAGACGGACTATGATGAAGAACCGTATCCTCCTGCTGAGGATAAGTACAAACAGCTGGAGGACCGTTTAAACGCTATGGAAGTACAGAAGGTGCCGGTTTGGACTTCGGAGATCTAGGTTTATCATCTGGGGTGGTTATTCCCCATAAGTTCAAGGCACCTGCCTTTGCCAAGTATGACGGAGCTTCCTGTCCCAAGTTGCACCTCCGGTCATATGTGAGGAAGATCCAGCCTTACACTACTGATAAGAACTTATGGATCCATTTCTTTCAAGACAGTCTCTCAGGGACTCAGCTTGAGTGGTTCTATCAGTTGGACGGAGCCTGTATCCGCAGCTGGGAGGATTTGGCTGCTGCATTCTTTAGGCATTATCAGTATAATTCTGACTTTGCTCCTACGCGTACCCAACTCCAGGGTATGTAAATAGGGACGGGTGAAGGATTTAAAGAGTATGCTAAAAAATGGAGAGACCTTGTCGGAAGGGTGCAACCACCTTTAGCTGATCGTGAACTTGTTGATATGTTTTTGGGGACCCTGTCCGGTCCATTCTTTAATCATTTGATTGGAAGCTCTTCAGCCGGGTTTACAGACCTTATCTTGACTTGTGAGAGGATTGAAGCTGGTATTAAGGATGGGAAGATACAGAAGGGTGCCTCATCGAGCACCGAGAAGAGACCGTTTAAAAAAGAATCCAGTGTTGTCTACAGTTCAAGAAGACAGAGTAGACCCGAACACCGCCAAGCTGTCAATGCGGTTGTTATCTCAAAACCTGCTGGTGCTCCTCAGCATCACAACCAACAAAGGGACGAGAGACCTCGAAGGAAATTTACTCGTCTCAGCATGAATTTGTCTCAGATGTTGCCACAGTTGCTGAAGACTAATCTGGTGACTCTAAGAGAAGCTCCAAAGAATCAAAATACTGCATCACCAAAGTACAACCCTAACGCCCGCTGTGCTTACCACTCCGATAGCCCGGGGCATAATACAGATGATTGTTGGAGTCTGAAAAACAAGGTGCAAGACTTAATTGATGCAAAGGAGATTGAGTTTGAGGCGCCCGAGAGGCCTAATGTTGTGACTGCTCCCATGCCCAAACATGGAGTAAATGTTGTAGAGGAGGACTTGTTTGTAGTGTCTGTGGACGATGTTGTTACCCCTCTGATGACTATCAAGAAGAACTTGTTGCTAGCCGGTTTATTTCTGGGCTGTGGTGAAAGTTGCCCTACGTGTTCTGCTTTACCTACTGGTTGCCCATCTCTGAAGTCAGGTATCCAAAACCTGATGGATAGTAAAGAGATTATTTTTGAAAAGACTGTTGTTCCACTCGTTCATTCTGAAGAAGTTTCTATCATTACCATTTTCGACAATTCTTCCAAGGCTCCCTCGAGGACGCCTGTTAGAATTACATCTGTTCCAAAGACCGCACCTAAAACCATTATTGTTCCGGGGCCCATCCCCTATACATCTGACAAAGTTGTCCCTTGGCACTATAGGGCAGATGTTTATGTTCTTGGAGTTAAGCAAGAGTTTTATGCTGATACCGACGTCAGCAACATTACTGGGCCTGCTAAAGTCACCCGCAGAGGTAGACTTTTCTCACCTGATATTGCTCCACCAACTGTCCGAAGACCTGTTGTCATTAAGCCTGCAAGTGTACCTGCTGCCATTCCTGATCAAGTCCCTGTTCCGACCCCTGTCGCCGAGTCATCTAACGCTCGGTGCAAAGGGATCACCACTGATATGCCTGCCCAGACGGAGGCGCCAAAGACAATCAATGTTGAAGCTTCCAAACAGGAGATGGAAGAGATTCTGAAGATTATTAAGAAGAGTGATTTTAATGTAGTTGAGCAACTGGGGCAAACCCCATCCAAGATTTCTATGTTATCACTGCTGTTGTGTTCAGAGGCCTATGCCAAGGCTCTGATTACATTTGTAAAGACGGCCCATGTGCCATAAGAGACATCAGCTAATCAGTTTACCGATTGTGTGGCCAATTTAACTGCTGATAATGGATTGGGTTTCTCCGACGCTGATCTGACTGCTAAAGGGAAGAACCATAATGATGCCCTGCATGTCTCCATTGAATGCAGGGGAACTACTCTTGCACATGTGTTGGTTGACACTGGTTCCTCGTTGAACGTCTTTCCCAAGAAAGCTCTAGACAGGCTGGATTGCGAAGGTTTGGCGAGTAACATTGTTGTCCGGGCCTTTGATGGGTCTAAAAGGATGGTGCATGGTGAGGTTGATATTCCAATCAAGGTTGGTTCTCAGGTCTTCAATTCTACATTCTACGTGATGGACATTCGGCCGTCCTATTCTTGTTTGCTGGGTCGTCCATGGATCCACAAAGCTGGAGCCGTAACCTCAACGCTCCACCAGAAGTTGAAGTACCCGGTTAAAGGTAAGATTGTGATAGTTCAAGGGGAGGAGGAGTACATGGTCAGCCACCTCAACTCGTTCCGGTACGTAGAGATGGATGGGGAGTTCATTGAGACCCCATTTCAACACTTTGAAGAGGTTCCTCAGACACTGGCGTCAGCTGAGACTGTGATGGAAGATTCTCCCATGAAGATGGCTTCCTTAAAGGATGCTCGGGCTGTTATTGAGAAGGGTGAGTATGCAAATTGGGGACGACTTCCTGATTTCACTCAGAAGACTAACAAGTTTGGTTTGGGTTTCACTGCAGAAGCTCAAAGGGCTATTTGAAGTGCAAAGATTGGAAGGCCTCCTGTGTTCATCAGCAACTCGGGAGTAAATGCCATCGAAGATGACGTGGAGGAGTCTGAATTCGACAGTTGGATCTATCCTACGACCAACGGTGGACCAAACAACTTGACAGCAAAGGATTTCATCCCTATTACTTTTGTTACTCAGTAATGAACTCTTTGTTTCGAATTTCTAACAGACAATGTTTTGAAACTTTATGGCCTGGTGTCTTACCCGGGGCACCGTGGTTTCATTTGTGAGGGATTTTGTATGCCATTTTCATATATCATTAATAAAAGCATTGGACGTTTTCGCATTTCAAATTTTGTGCTCCTTGTCTTTCTTTATTACATATTGCAAAACAGCTATTTTACACACACTCACATATGCAGGTCTCCATCCACTCTGGATCTCACTGGTAACGACTCTGCTACTGCCAGTTATGACTTCGAAAATCCGATCAACTTAGCCGAAGATGAAGGTGAAGATGATTGCGAAGTGCCTGGTGAGCTTGCAAGACTGCTACTCCAGGAAGAGAGGGCCATTCAGCCACATGAAGAGCTAGTAGAAACAGTGAATCTGGGTACTGAGACAGACAAAAAGGAAGTCAAGATCGATGCAAATCTGGAGCTTAGTATGAAACGGCGGTTGATTCAGATGCTGCATGACTATGTGGAAATCTTTGCCTGGTCTTACAAAGATATTCCTGGGTTGGATACCGACATTGTGGTTCATCTCCTGCCTACGAAGGAAGACTTTCCTCCATTAAAACAGAAGGTTTGCCGTATGCGTCCAGAGATGTCCGAGAAAATCAAGGCCGAAGTTATGAAACAGTTTGACGCTGGTTTTCTAGAAGTAACTTCTTACCCTCAGTGGGTTGCCAATGTGGTTCCGGTACCGAAGAAGGATGGTAAGGTCCGAATGTGTGTTGACTACAGGGATTTGAACAGGGCAAGCCCTAAGGATGACTTCCCTCTACCTCACATCGATGTTCTGGTTGACAATACTGCTCAGCACAAGGTATTCTCCTTTATGGATGGTTTCTCCGGTTATAATCAAATCAAAATGGCTCCTGAAGACATGGAAAAGACCACTTTCGTTACCCAGTGGGGTACCTTTTGTTACAAGGTCATGCCTTTTGGGTTGAAGAATGCTGGGGCAACATATCAGCGTGCCATGGTTGCTTTATTTCATGACATGATCCATAATGAGATTGAAGTATACGTCGACGATATGATTGCGAGGTACCAAACTGAGGAGGAACACCTTGACCATCTACAGAAGCTGTTTGACAGGTTGAAGTTATATAAGCTGATATTGAACCCAAACAAATGCACCTTGGGGGTACGGTCCGGTAAACTGTTGGGTTTCGTCGTAAGCGACAAAGGTATTCAAGTGGATCCTGCCAAAGTGAAAGCCATACAAGAGATGCCAGCTCCCAAGACAGAGAAGGAGGTCAGAGGCTTTCTAGGAGGACTGAACTACATTTCCCGATTCATCTCGCACCTAACTGCTACTTGTGAGCCAATCTTCAAATTGCTAAAGAAAGATCAAGTGGTATGTTGAAACGATGAATGTCGGGCTGCTTTCGAAAGAATCAAAGAGTACCTCCAGGAGCCACCTATTCTTATGCCACCAGTGGAAGGGAGACCTCTAATCTTATACTTGACAGTACTTGACAACTCAATGGGGTGTGTGCTGGGGCAGCATGACGAGTCTGGCCGAAAAGAGCACGCTATTTATTACCTTAGCAAAAAGTTTACCGACTGTGAGACCTGTTACTCACTGCTCAAGGAAACTTGTTGCGTTTTGGCATGGGCTGCTCGCCGGCTGAGACAGTATATGTTGACTCACACTACTCTGTTGATTTCAAAGATAGATCCGATCAAGTATATCTTCGAAAAGCCTGCCTTGTCCGGAAGAATAGCAAGATGGCAGATGATCTTGACTGAATATGACATCCAGTACACGACTCAAAAAGCAATCAAGGGAAGTGTATTGGCAGACCATTTGGCATATCAGGCAGTGGATGACTACCAGTCTATGAACTTTGAATTTCCAGACGAGAATATCATGGTAGTGACTGATTGTGAGACACCTGGACCGGATGAAGGACCTGAGGAAGGATCCCGATGGTCTATGCATTTTGATGGAGCTTCAAACACTTTGGGTAACGGCATTGGCGTTGTGATCATATCTCCTAAAGGCTCACATACTCCACTTACCGCCCGACTATGTTTCAACTGCACTAACAATATGGCGGAGTATGAAGCCTGCATTATGGGTCTTCGAGCTGCAATTGACCTAAGAATTAAGTTTCTGAGTGTCTTCAGAGATTCCGCTCTCGTGATCAGTCAGATCAAAGGAGAGTGGGATACGAAACACCCAAATCTTATTCCTTACAAGGAGTATGTATTGACGTTGCTTCCCCATTTCGAGGAGATAACCTTTGAACACTTCCCAAGAGAGGAGAATCAGTTGGCGGACGCCTTAGCTATGATGTCTTCTATGTTCAAAGTCAAGTGGGACAATGAGGCTCCCCGGATCATCATTTAGAAATTGGATGAACCTGCACATTGCTGTGATCTTGAGACCGAAGAGGTAACAGAAAAACCTTGGTATCATAAAGTCAAGAGGTACCTTGAAGCTCAAGATTACCCCGAGGGTACATCTGTTAATGACAAGAAGTTTCTGAGAAGGTTCGCAGCAAAGTTCTTCATCAGCAATGGGATTCTTTACAAACGTAACCATGATTCAACCTTACTGCGTTGCATGGATAAAATTGAAGCAGAAAGGATCATGGCAGAGCTGCATGAAGGTACTTTCAGAACTCATTCCAGTGGTCATACCATGGCAAAGAAAATCCTTTGGGCAAGATATTACTGGTCCACAATGGAAGCTGACTGTTATCAGCATTCTCGGACATGTCACAAGTGCCAGGTCTATGCTGATAAGGTGCATGTTCCTCCAGTTCCTCTGAATGTTTTGATGGCACCTTGGCCTTTTGCAATGTGGGGCATTGATATGATCGGCGAGATCAGACCTATGGCATCCAACGGGCATCGTTTCATCCTGGTAGCGATTGATTACTTTACGAATTCGGTTGAAGTAGCTTCCTTTGCTACCGTAACCAAGAACGCCATGGCACGGTTCATTCGGCACAACCTGATCTATCGATACGGTGTACCAGAGAGGATCATTACGGATAATGGTACCAATCTCAATAACAAAATGATCACTGAGCTCTGCGAGCAATTCAAGATACAACATCATAACTCTTCTCCCTACCGGCCGAAGATGAATGGGGCTGTAGAAGAAGCTAATAAGAACATTAAGAAGATTGTGCAGAAGATGACGGTGACATACAAATACTGGCACGAGATGTTACCATTTGCTCTTCATGGGTACCGTACCTCAGCACGGACGTCAACAGGGGCAACACCCTATTCCTTGGTTTATGGCATGGAGGCAGTCTTGCCCATTGAAGTTCAGATACCGTCTCTTTGAATCATGAAGAATGCAGGTTTGAGCGAAGACGACTGGATCCAGACCCGGCTTGATCCATTGAATCTAATTGAAGAAAAGAGACTTACTTCTATTTGTCATGGTCAGACGTACCAAAAACGAATGATCAAGGCATTTAACAAGAAAGTCAGACGACAAGAGTATCAAGTTGGGGATCTGGTAATCAAGCGCATTATTCTACCTCAAGGTGATCCCAGGGGCAAATGGACCCCTACTTACGAAGGGCCATTTATGGTTAAGAACATCTTCTCAGGAGGAGCGATGATTATAACCACCATGGATGGTGATGACCTTCCTCACCCTGTCAATGCAGACATAGTAAAAAGATACTACGCATAACCCAAGACCCGCTAGGTTGACTGGCCTAGGCAAAAAAGGGGCTTCCCGGCGAACCAAAAGGGTTCGGGCTAAAATAAGGGATGAAAATTAAAAAAAATCTGTACACCCGGCAAGTCGAAAACCTGAAAAGGCGGCTTGGGCAAAAATGGGTATCCCAGTGGACTGAAAACCCGAAAGGGCGGTCCAGGCAAAAGTTAGGGATTAAAGCGTAACACTATGTCTCATTGGATCACCTCGCATCCGGACTTCGGTATCAACTATCAGGCTCGGACGACGCCAGTCAATCAGATTCCCCTCCAACCAAGCAACAAAGTGATGAGATGCTTGAAGATATAAAGGCAATAGCAGAGCTGGAACCCAGTAGGACTATTCACATAGCTGTTTTTGTTTTCTTTTCACAAATTGTATAAATTCTATTTTGTTCCGCGGCGTTCTCTTACTAGGACGTCAGCCTCTTGTACAAAACGCCTATTTTCAGGCCAAACTTTAAAGTCAATACAAATTCATTTACAAACAAATTTCAAACTGTTTTTCCTTTATCTGTTTTGTTTTACAAAGAACGTCAAATGTTCATTTTTGATATATGCATTTGACGTTAACTGCTTATCATAAATACTTACATGCGAAATGAAAGATGAATTACTAGTAATATTAGAAACAGGGGCAATTAGAATTGTCCGAGCTGTCTAGTTGCTCTGTCCACCAAGGTACCAAGATATATTCAGCTGAAGAATAGGGCAAAGATACCTTCACTCCCCGAAGAATAAAAACAGTAATGGTAGCTCTCCTCACTGGGACTTGCAACCATGAACAAACCAGCAAGACTCTTCCCAAGCAGAGTGGATCTACCATCAGCCCAAAAAGGTTCGGTATCCCCAAAAGGTCTTAATATTCCTCAGCGGAGTATAAGAATATTCTCCAGCGAGTATAAGAGCATCCCCGACAGTCTAAATATTCCTCAACAGAGTATAAGAATGTTCCCCGGCAGAATGCAAGGTACCCCCAGTGGAGTCATTTCCCCAGCGCAGTCTAAAAAAGCTTCCCCGCCAGAGTTGAATCATCTTACCCAGTAGATTCTGGAAGCTTGTCCCCCGTAGAATACAAATGTATCTCCCCAGCCAAATTCAGAAAGTTATCCTCACAAGAGTCTGACTGGGTTATCCTCAGCAAGTTGCAACTGAAAGATCATCCCCAGCGAAGTTCTTCCTTTCCCCAAGCAGGACTTATATCCTCAACAGATTCAATATCACCAGCAATGGTAATCAATCCCCAGCGGAGTTCATCATCAAAATCCCCAACAAAGCTTATCAACGGAATCCCCAACGGAGTTTATCGTTAAAATATCAGCAAAGTATCTCTTCCCCATAGAGTATTTCCCCTCGGAGTAATCTCTTCATCATGTTTATCCCCCAACGGAGTTCTTTTCTCCTAACAGGTTCATCCTTGCAATCATCTTCGTTCATCATCCCCAGTGGAAACTAAGAACTTAACTCTATTCTCCAGTAGCTCCGGGATTTATTTTCCCCAGCTGAAACATCACATTTCCATACATCATGATACATGCATATACACATCATACCATACAATATCATTTATGTTGAGAACATCATTGCTTGATTCATATCATGCATTGCATATGACTGACCTTTACCTTTCAGGAAAGATTCAGTTAAGTTCTCAGCTATATCCAAGACCTCCTCTGGTTCAATTAAATCGATTCTTAAAGATTTTTCTGATGCCGATCAAGTTGAAGTTACTCCAAGACCTCCTCTGGTTCAGTTAAATCGATTCCTAAAGATTTTTCTGATGCTGATCCATTTGAAGTTATTTCAAGACCTCATTTGGTTCAGTTAAATCGATTCCTAAAGATTTTTCTGATGCCGATCCAGTTGAAGTTATTCCAAGACCTCCTCTGGTTCAGTTAAATCGATTCCTAAAGATTTTTCTAATGCCGATCCAGTTGAAGTTATTTCAAGACCTCCTCTGGTTCAGTTAAATCGATTCCTAAAGATTTTTCTGATGCCGATCCAGTTGAAGTTATTCCAAGACCTCCTCTGGTTCAGTTAAATTGATTCCTAAAGATTTTTCTGATGCCGATCCAGTTGAAGTTATTCCAAGACCTCCTCTGGTTCAGTTAAATCGATTCCTAAAGATTTTTCTGATGCCGATCCAGTTGAAGTTATTCCAAGACCTCCTCTGGTTCAGTTAAATTGATTCCTAAAGATTTTTTTGATGCCGGTCCAGTTGAAGTTATTCCAAGACCTCCTCTAGTTCAGTTAAATCGATTCCTAAAGATTTTTCTGATGCCGATCCAATTGAAGTTATTCCAAGACCTCCTCTGGTTCAGTTAAATCGATTCCTAAAGATTTTTCTGATGCCGATCCAGTTGAAGTTATTCCAAGACCTCCTCTAGTTCAGTTAAATCGATTCCTAAATATTTTTCTGATGCCGATCCGGTTGAAGTTATTCCAAGACCTCCTCTAGTTCAGTTAAATCGATTCCTAAAGATTTTCTGATGCCGATCCAGTTGAAGTTATTCCAAGACCTCCTCTAGTTCAGTTAAATCGATTCCTAAAGGTTTTTCTGATGCCGATCCAGATGAAGTTATTTCAAGACCTCCTCTGGTTCAGTTAAATCGATTCTTAAAGATTTTTCTGATGCCGATCCGGTTGAAGTTATTCCAAGACCTCCTCTGGTTCAGTTAAATCAATTCCTAAAGATTTTCTGATGCCGATCCCGTTGAAGTTATTCCAAGACCTCCTCTGGTTCAGTTAAATCGATTCCTAAAGATTTTTCTGATGCCGATCCAGTTGAAGTTATTTCAAGACCTCCTCTGGTTCAGTTAAATCGATTCCTAAAGATTTTTCTGATGCCGATCCAGTTGAAGTTATTCCAAGACCTCCTCTGGTTCAGTTAAATCGATTCCTAAAGATTTTTCTAATGTTAATCCAGTTGAAGTTATTCCAAGACCTCCTCTGGTTCAGTTAAATCGATTCTTAAAGATTTTTCTGATGCCGATCCAGTTGAAGTTACTCCAAGACCTCCTCTGGTTCAGTTAAATCGATTCCTAAAGATTTTTCTGATGCCGATCCAGTTGAAGTTATTCCAAAACCTTCTCAAGTCCCAGTTTAATACCTGTAACAAGCCAGGAAAAATATCTGTGGACGACTGATTTAAGGTTAATACCTGTAATAAGCCAGTAAAACTATCTTTATTTCTCAAGTCAGTTCCTAAATCTCAAACAAGGTTAGACTTCCCCAGTGGAATCTTCTACAACAACAGGTATGCAAGTTCTCGCTAAGGAATCTCTTATGCGATCGACACTCCTGCAGATGGCATCTATAAGCCCATCCTCCTACCAATAATCTCCAAATGGCATCTGTAAGCCCATTCCTGACATCACAATGTTGATACTACACCATGCGAGTGCAAATTTCTGGGCACTCTAATGTTCAATCATCTTCCACCTTCGGATCACGAAAGGTACACAAGCTAATCTACATCCTCAGGTTAAAGAAGATTGAACAGGGGCAACTGCTGTACCCCAAAATTTGCCCTCTCATGTTTTCCAAAGTCTTCCCCCTGCATGGTTGACCAGAAACCCTTGCCTAAGGAAAAAGAAATTTTTTTGAGTGGTACTTTAAGTACCTTTCGATTGGCATTTTGAAAGACCTTTCGATTGGTGCTCTGAAGGAGCCTTTCGATTGGCATTATGGACAAGCCTTTCGATTGGCATTCTGGACAAGCACTTCGATTGGCATTTTGAAAGACTCTTCGATTGGTGCTCTGAAGAAGCCTTTTGATTGGCGTTCTAGACAAGCACTTCGATTGGCATTCTGAAAGACACTTCGATTGGTGTTCTGAAGGAGCCTTTCGATTGGCATTATGGACAAGTACTTCGATTGGCATTATAGCAGTGTCCTTCGATTGGAATTCCAAAAGTTCCATTCGAAGAAGCATTCAAAGGGTCCATTCGAAGGAGGCCATCAGCCCATTCGAAAGGGAGCATTCGAAGGAGGCCATCAGCCCATTCAAAAGGGAGCATTCGAAGGTGGCCATCAGCCCGTTCGAAAGGGAGCATTCGAAGGTCAGTTACATGTCATTCAAAATTCAAAAAGGGACAGGATCCCATGTGTTTAGCCAACGTTACAAACTCTCATTCATGGCTTTCAAACACATAATTAACATTATAAATTCTCATTCATGGCTGTCAAACACATAATCAAGGTCATTTAAACCTTTGTCTTCCTGTCCCCTCCACTCCCTCTATATAAGGAAATCACAAATGTTGCAAAAGGACACACAAAAATATACAGAAAAATAGAGAACTTGGAGATACGCTGCCAAAAGTCATCAGCATTTCCAGGAAGCCATACCCAATCCTTGCACAAGCCAAAGCTGCCACCCAGCGAACACCTCCACCCTCAGAACTACAGATCGAAGCACCTCTGTTTGGTAAAAAAAATCTAATCTCAAACTCATTTTTAAATTCATTTTGATTGCATATTCTTATTATTACTGCTGTTTGTGAATGATTTAGTGTGCTACATATAAGCTACAGCGCAGAGATGAGATTGTGCCATTGCTTGGGCACAATCTGAGTTTCTCCTTCGAATCCCAGGATAAAATAAACCCAGACCCAGATTCAGCAGGTGCGAATAAGGGGGAGATTCGAACCAGGGGGTAAAATCCCCCCTGGACCTTTAACATGTGTTTCGTTTTTGCAGGAAATATATTCTCAGGATCCTATTCCGAGTTTCGAAGCTCAGCAGCTTAGCTTCGAACTGGACCCAGGACTTCCAGATCGAAGGATGACATGTCCAGATCGAATACCCTCAGAGTGCAGCCCCTCATGCACCTTCGATCAAGACTCTTCACTGGGTCGAAAGACAGCCTGCACCTCTTTCGACCCAGACTTCCAGAATTTTATTTTTTTTCTTGTTTTGCTGCCTGGCCCCTTTGTACTTTGTTTACTTTGTTTTTTTTTGTTTATTTCTTTTAGATTGTCTTTTTCTTTAATCAACATAAAAATCATAAAAATAAATAAATTAGAATTAGGATTTAATTTAGTTAATTATTTTAACTTATTTTCTTCAATTTTAAAATCAGTAGACTTAGGATTTATTTGAATTTAATCCTTTTCATAAACAAAAATGCAAAAAATATTAGTTTTGTTTTAGAGTTAACTTTAATCAGTATTTTTAATTAATTAAATTTGACTTAATTGAACATTTAACATTTTTCCCAAAAATAAAATAAAACAACAAAAAGATTATATGCTTAGGATTTTTAAGATTCACGCGCATTTATTTTGACTGCTTATTATTCCCCCAATTTTGGACATGTAAATAATCCCTCTCCCCGAAGCCTTGTAATAGCGTAGGATTTACAATTTTCGCACTTTCTTGTATATATATTAACTGCTTAGATGTATGCTAACTAGGATTGTATGACAAGATCTAAAAACAAATGGTAGAACACCTAAAAATACAAAGATGATATAATCTGAAAATTGACACACTTGCACATGCCACTCCTAGGGTACACCTCACTTGGTTGCCTCAAACGTGGTCATTAAGTATAGGATGTTTTAGAGGTCATCCTTCTGTCCAAAGATCAAAGTTGCCTCGAAATGGTGGTCTCGATAAAAATGATCTAAGACATTAGGATTACCACTAAAACATCCTAACATTGCTTTAGTGACCACACATCCCTTAAATCGAATTGACCCGAAAACTCCAACGACGGTGCTACCTACTCCTCAATAGTGGGATAGCACTATCTAAAGGACATTTGCACAATTAAATTCCTTTTTGAGTAGGTAGAGGTTCTTAAGTACTTGCTCCTTTTAAAAACAAAACAAAACTTTTCGCACCTACACTCTCTTCAAAAACAAAACTCTTTTCAAAACCCACAAACACAAAGAAAAGCAAACTTTTGAAAACATAGTGAGCAAGTACCTAAGAGCCCGTGGATAACCACGGATAGAAAGGGTGCTAACACCTTCCCTTTCTATAATCTACCTCCCGAACCCGAGAAACAATCTCGAAAAGGAATTTTTCTGTGCTTTTGTCCTTTCCTTGTTGGATAAAATAAAAGACGGTGACAACTCTTGCTTACCGGGACATTTTGCAAAAACAAACACAAACGCGAACCAGCATTCCAAAAACAGTCAGTTCTCATTCCCACCGATCACACCAACCATGTGCATAGATTTCATTTATGTTCATTATGTATAGAGAATTTTAGATTTCAAATTTCTGTAAAAATTAGGTTTAAAATTAGGGCCATTGAAATTAGCTTTGATCTTTGACTGATAGTTTACATGAGTTACATGGTTGAAATCGTGGGAAAAAGTACTACCATTTTCATGTTTGAAGTTTCCATTTTCATGGAGAAATGAGAAATATACAGAGGTTCTGGCTAGCTTGAGGAAGAAGATGAAGTACAGGGCAAGGAGGCGTTATGTGTTATGTGTTTTTTATTTCATATAAACTAACGGATGTACAGCCACCCCAGTGGCAAGGCAGCGCGCTGAGAATGCCAAGGTCACGGGTTCGAGCCTTGGTGTCTGCCTTTTGCATATTTTCTCATTTTTTGCCATTTTTCTCATTTTTGCAGCGTTGGGCTTTTGTTCATTTGGGCTTATGTTTTTTCTAATGTTACCTCCTGATTACTCAGGACACCCCTGGCCCAATTTATTTTCATTTATTTATTTTATTTTTGTTCATTTGATTAAATATTTTCTTTAACATAAAAAATTATAAAAAATCTAAAATATGATAAATATTGTATTTTGTTTATTTTATTTTATTTTCACTTAAAAAATATTTTTATTAAATTATATACTAACTATTTTTCTTAAATAAACTTGTAAAATAAAATAGACTTAGATATATTTTTATCCCTTTTTCTTCATACTTGTAAATATTTATTTTGACATATAAAAAGACTAAATATTTTCATAAATATTATTTATTATTTTAAGACAAAAAATACACAAAAATAATACTTAAAGAACTTTATTTTCTTAAGTTAGAAATTAGGGTTAACCACTTTTCAAGAAATAATTTCCTTTTTTAATATTATTAGGTTTAATTCAAAGCTCTTCTTTATATGAAAAACAAAACAAAAATATTTTTCTTACATACATACCATTGAATATTTATATTGTATATTATTTATCCAAATATTCGTACAAATTCGATTTGGTTTAAATAGCTTAATTAGATTTACATTATTGTAAATCCCCATTCATAATTTATATACCCCCCCCCCCCCCCTCCCATAAAATGGTGTAATAGCGTAGTAATCTTTAAATTACGCAATTTACCGCTTTTATATATCATGCTAGTAATTAGGGTTTGAATGGAAAGATCAAAACAAATCAAATAGAAAACCCTAATCCAAGACAAAATCAAGCATGAAAATAATACACTTGCACACAAGATCCCGTAGGGTTACTCCACTTGGTTGCCTTACATAAAAATGGCCATATTACGCATGCGAAGTATCTTGGCAAAAACAAACAAGTATAAGATCATTGTCCCTCGATGACGCTATTCAAAGTTGCCTTACAAAATGATCTTAGTCCCTCAAAAAATGCCAAGATACTTTGCAACATTGTTAATCATGGCTATACGATGACCCATGCATGTCCCGTTTACATCGGAAGATAGGGTTGCTTACCAAATCAATGGTAAGACAACAATATCAAAGGAAAATAAAATGAACAAGAAAGACATCTGAGTAAGTAGATTACTTTTGGTTACTTGCTCCATTTCAAACAAATCTCCTTTCTATTTTCAAAACAAACACACACATTTCAAAACATCTTACAAACTTGAAAACATTTTCAAAAAGACAAACATCTTTGTATACATTCTTACGAACGAGAATGATTACAAAGATTGCCTAAACAATGGCCTCTATTACAAAATATTTTCAAAAAACCACACAAAGCACAATTTCAAACAAAAGCAAGTGATTTAGCAAGTAACTAAGAGCCCATGGAAAACCATGGATGAAAAGGGTGCTAATACCTTCCCTTTTCATAATCTACCCCCCGAACTCAAGAAACAATCTCAAAGGTCTTTCCAGTGCTTTTTTTGACCTTTCCTTTTGGATAAAAGAAAAGTCCATGGCGACTCTTGCTAACCGCAACATATGCGATAAAACGCAAAACCTTCAAGTCAGTTATCCCACCATATCACACCATTCATCATAACATGAGCAGGTCTTTTGCAACAAATCTCCTCATCTCTCTACTGTTTATTTCAGTAAGATGGATCTCGAGCAAACAGTGAAAGACCTCTAAGCTCAGAATACACAGTTTCAACAGTTGCTCTTGACCCTAGCCAAGGGACAAGAAGAATTGAAGACTTTGTTGGCTAAAGAGAGGAAAAATAAAACAAAGAAGGTAACCGAAGTCTTAAACATGGGAAGAAGATTTCATGGGCAGACAAGAAGGACTTTGGACTTTGCAACAACATCCGGTGAAAGAGACAACCAAGATGGTAAAGGTAAGGAAACAGTTGTCCCTTCGGAATCGGAGGAGGAAGAGGAAGAAGAGGACTACTCTAAAGAACAATATCCTCCAGCTGATGACAAGTATAAACATCTCGAAGGGCGGTTGAGCGCGATGGAAATCCAAAAAGTGCCAGGCTTGGACTTTGAGGAATTGGGTTTAGTGTCGGGGATTGTGATTCCTCCAAAATTCAAAGCACCTATATTCGCTAAATATAACGGAGTTTCATGCCCTAAAATGCATCTTCGGTCATAAGTGAGGAAAATTCAACCCCATATCGCTGATAAAGACCTATGGGTGCATTTCTTCCGAGACAGTCTGTCTGGAACTCAACTTGACTGGTTTTACCAACTAGAAAGAGCCAACGTTCACAATTGGGAAGATCTTGTTGCAGCCTTCTACAAGCAATACCAATACAATGTTGATCGTGCGCCTACCCGTACTCAACTCTAGAGTATGGCCATGGTTTCCAATGAAGGTTTCAAAAATGGAGAGATTTTGCTGGAAGAGTTCAACCCCCTCTATCTGAGAGAGAATTGGTAGACATGTTCTTGGGCACCTTGTCTGGTCCCTTCTTCAATCATTTAATCAGAAGTTCATCTGCAGGCTTTACTGAACTAATATTAACCAGAGAAAGGATAGAAGCCGGTATAAAGAATGGAAAGATTTAGAAAGACACATCTTCTTCTACAACTGTAAGGAAGCCTTTCATCATAAAGAAAGAGGTGGTTGATGTATATCCGCAAAGAAACCAAGATAGGGCCGAATGCCGACCAATGGTGGGGGTTGTGATGATCCCTAAGCCTGCGCCTAATCAGCAAAGAAATAATCAACCAAGGATGGAGAGGCCAGTCAGGCAATTCACCAGAATCAACATGACCCCGTCTCAAGTATTACCGCATCTACTAAGATCCAACTTGGTGACCTTGAAAGAAGCTCCGAAAACCCCCAATACAACATCTTCTCATTATCATCCTAATTCCCGTTGCGCATATCACTCTGAAAGTCCTGGTCACGATACTAATAATTGTTGGGCTCTAGAGAACAAAATATAAGACCTCATTGAAGCAAAATAAATCGAGTTCGATGTGCCTGAAAAGCCAAATGTCATGTCTTCCCCTATGCCTAGACATGGCCATAATACCAATGCCATTGAAGAAGGATTATTTGTCACTTGAATTAATGAACTCATGAACTCACTTCTAACTATTAAAATGAATTTGTTGAATGCCGGTGTATTCTCGGGCTGTGGTGAAGTTTTCCATCTCTATTTTCCCTCCCCAACCGGCTGTCCTTTGCTGAAAGTAGGCGTTCAGTGCCTAATAGATAAAAAAGAGATTTTTTTTGAAAAGACTCTTGTTCCACTTATCCCTTTTGAAGATGTTACTATAATTACCATTTCCGCCAATTCTTCCAGGGTCTCCACCAAAAGACCCGTTAGAATTACGTCAGTTCCGAAAGCAACTCCTTTAATAATCACAATGCCTGGACCAGTCCCATACTCGTCAGACAAAACCATACCATGGAATTATGGAGGGGATGTCTACTATCACGGTATCAAGCAGGACTGGCCAACCGCCGAAGATTCAAGCTCCAAGAAAGTCAACTCCGACATCAGTAACATTGTAGGAACTAGATAAATTACCTGAAGTGGTAGGATCTTTTCTCTATAAATTCTCCCCCAAAAGCAGTTTCTGGACCCGTAATCATCCATATGGCTACTCCAAAGGTTACTCCCACACCCATAATCATCTCTGCAAATACTCCAATTGACAAAGCCGTTACAACCCCTGTAATCATTCCTACTGACACTCCTACTGCTAAGTTAACCGAGACTCGAGGAAAAAGTATTCTGGTTGAGCCTGTCCAGACGAAGGCTCAATCATTAACTATCCTTGAGACCTCCAAGAAAGAAATGGAGCAGATCCTAAAATTATAAAGAGAAGCGACTATGACGTAGTTGAACAACTGGGGCAAACTCCCTCTAAAATCTCCATGCTGGCATTACTACTATGTTCCGAGGCACATGCAAAAGCCTTGGTGAAGTTCTTAAAAACCGCCCATGTACCTCAAGAGACATCTGCTGATCAGTTTCAAGACTGCGTAGCCAGCCTAACTACGGGAAATGGTTTAGGTTTTTCAGATGCTGATCTGACGCCGAGGGGAAGGAAGCATAATGAGGCATTGCATGTCTCAGTGGAATGTAGGGACACAACTCTGGCTCACGCTTTGGTGTACACTGACTCATCTCTGAATGTATTACCCAAAAAAGCTCTTGATAGACTTGACTGTGAGGGGTTGACTTTGAAGCCAAGAAACATAGTAGTAAGGACTTTTGACGGCTCGAAAAGGATGGTGCATGGGGAAGTGGATATCCCCATAAAGGTTGGAACCCAAACTTTTAATTCAACTTTTTATTTAATGGACATCCGCCCTTCATACTCGTGCTTGCTAGGCCGACCATGGATCCACAATGCTGGCGTTGTTGCTTATACGCTGCACCAGATGTTGAAGTATCCAGTTCAAGGGAAGATTATCATTGTTCATGGAGAGGAAGAATACATGATCAACCATCTCAATTCCTTCAGATATGTGGAATTAGACAGTGAATTCATTGAAACACCATTTCAACACTTTGAAGAGGTCCCCCAAGATGTGGCAGTGACCAATGATATGTCTCAGGTTCCCAACATTACAAGGCCTCCACTCCGGATGTCATCTCCGAAGGATGCCAAAGCAGTAATAGAAGAAGGTGGATGCACTATTTGGGGACAGCTCCCAGATATCCCATATAAGTCTGACAAGTTTAGCCTAAGTTTCACTTCAAGTGCTCAAAAGGTTGTACACCGTGCTCGTGCTGGATGACCACCCTTGAAGATTAGCAACCGTGAAGTCAACGCGGTAGAAGATGGTGAAGATGGCTGTAACCTGGAGGATTGGATCTTCCTGACTGTCAATGGAGGGCTCAGCAATTGGAAGGCTAGATACTTTGTCCCAATCACTTTTATCCCATAGTAATTTGTCTTTACATTTTGTTAGATATGTAATATTGAAACAATTCACACTCTTAAAACCTTGTGTCTTACCTGAGGCACAATGGTCCATTTGTAAGGGTTATCATCTCATTTTCATATGACATCAATGAATCATGGACGTTTTCACATACAAAATTTTATGCTCATTGTTTTTCTTTTACATTTTATTTTCTTTCAAAGATAGTTATACCCTTACACACACCCATACTCACAATGCAGGTATACATCCATTCGATATCCCATGGATAACGATACTGCTATGGCCTTTTGTGACTCTGAGAATCTAATCTACCAAGCCGAAGACGAAGGTGAGGAAGATTGTGAAGTACTAGGGGAGCTTGCCAGACTGCTACAACAAGAAGAGAGAACCATTCAATCTCACGAGGAACCCGTGGATACAATCAACCTAGGTACCGAAGAAGACAAAAAAGAGGTCAAGGTGGGTGCCAATCTGGAACCCAGTATCAAGGAGCATCCGATTCAGTTTTTACACGATTATGTCGAAGTCTTTGCTTGGTCATATGAAGACATGTCGGGACTTGATGCAGATATTTGATCGCACTAAATCGCACTATGTTTCTGACTCAAATATCACATGTTTTTCTTAGTTTTTATTGTCATTTTCTCGTATTATGTTCCTTTTTCCTTTGTTTTCAGGATCCTTGTCATTTCAGAGCCTTCTGTGAAGAAACGAGCCAAAACGCCAAGAAATTAGGGTTTTTCAAGATATTTTGCACTTATGGCGTTCAGCACCGCGCTGGCTACAGGAAACGCGATGACGTGGCCCACTTTCACCCAGAGATCAACTGCCACGTTCCCATGATGTGGCGGTTCCAGGCGCCGCGCCCGCGGCCACCCTCACCGCGCCCGCGGCCTTCACAAAATGGTTCCCGCTCAAAGGAAGTTAAGGGGCATACTGGTCCTTACGCACTTCAAAGTTCCTCTATAAATAGCTTTCGATTCTCATTCTTTATTTTCATCCAAGCTTAGTACAATCTTAAGCCATATACTATCAGTTTCTGTAAAGTAATAATCTCTTCACATCGGGGAGTTATTGCGGTGTAGATTGAGTTGTAATCGAGTCTTGGAGCACTTTGGTTGAAGTTCATCATACCGGCCTTACTTTTCCGTAGATTTGTATCAGATTCAAGTCTCCGACCGGAGCAAGGTTCTAATTTATTGCATTTCTTTATTTAATTGCTCTTATCATAGTCTACACGTTTTATAGACTTTAAATGCTCTTACCATAGTCTACACGTTTTATAGACTTTAAATGCTCTTACCATAGTCTACACGTTTTATAGACTTTAAATGCTCTTACCATAGTCTACACGTTTTATAGACTTTAAATGCTCTTACCATAGTCTACACGTTTTATAGACTCGCACTTATTATGTCTGGCTAAACTATAAAGGTTAGGATGTAATGATTGTCATCGTGGTTGTGTTCCAATTATCATGCTAGTGAAAATACTCTGGGGATGTTTTGCTTTTAACTTAAGTCGATTGTGTTTAAATGTTTAATTGGGTAAGATCGAAAGCCGTCCAAACTGATGATACGACTTGATTATTATTTAACCAAACAAAAAGAGCGACAGCCGTTGATTGGTTAAATAGGAATCATTGACCCTTTTTAGAAAACGATTTTGAAACTATTTTCGGACGCGTTTGTAGGTTTAAAATCTGACTCTTGGCTAAAAGCCAAAAGTCTCTTTAAGTTAATCTTTCCGAGTAAGATCACTTTTCTATTAAGTCAAAACTATCAATTTCTTAAAAATAGGTTTACCTCTTTAACGCGGAAGGCACCCTTTATATGTGACAATAAAGGAATTTAATTTAAAGAGTAAACTCGGTTCTTAGTAGTCAAAAGCTACAAGTTCCCGTTAAACTGATTCTTTGCTATCAATAGAAAATACTGCCCCATAAGTAGGTTCATCTACGCATGACCGGACCAATATCTGATTACATGATTTACATTCCAACCTGTCTTTTAAACTGTTATTTCCCTCGCATATTTACTTTGTGCACTGCACTCACATCAATATCCATATTCGCCTTAGATAAGCACCTTAGCAATAGAGTTGATAGATTGACAATTGGTCTCTGTGGTTCGATAATCTTATATATTACTTCGATAGGCTGTACACTTGCAGTACTATATTTAGGCTATACGTTACAGATAATACAGCCCCCATCAAGTTTTTGGCGCCGTTGCCGGGGACCAACTTCGTCAAATTTCGTACCCTATTGTTATCCCGTTTAGACTAAGGCTATTCTAGCCGGTAGATGCGTAGAAATCGTAGCACCGGCAACCTAATAGATCCTTTAGTAGAACCTGAACGTTACGCTCGTGCCCGTCTTTTTATTCGCAAGATAAGAAGAGCTATGGCAGAAGATCGTAACCAAAGACCGCTCAAGGAATTCGCCCAACCATCTAACGAGGAACCTAGTTCTAGTATAGTAAACCCTGCTATAACTACCAACAACTTTGAACTAAAGCCCTCGTTACTACAATTAGTACAACAAAACCAATTCGCTGGTCTCGCTACCGAGAACCCGAATCAACATTTAAAGGTATTTATCCAGTTAGCTGACACCCTTAAGGCAAATGGAGCCACGCCCGAAGCTATCCGATTAAGACTATTTCCTTTTTCCCTTAGAGGTAAAGCTCACGACTGGTTAGACGCCCTTCCAACTAACTCAATAACAACTTGGGAAGACCTTAGGAGAGCTTTTCTTGCGAGGTATTTTCCACCAAGCAAGACCGCTGTTCTTAGGAACCTGATCACTTGTTTCACCCAAAACCAAGGCGAATCACTTTTTGATGCCTGGGAGAGATATAAAGAACTTTTAAGAGCCTGTCCGCACCATGGCCTAGAGCAATGGTTAATCATACATACCTTCTATAATGGACTCCATTACAACACAAAGATGCCCATAGACGCTTCCGCTGGCGGAGCGTTGATGAACAAACCTTACCCTGACGCTTGTGCCCTAATAGAGGACATGGCCCAAAACCATGCCCAATGGGGATTAGAACGAGCGACAGTAGAGAAAAAGGAGAGCCATGGAGGAAAGCATGAGATAAGTTGCATGGACATGATCAATGCCAAGATGGACGCCCTAGCCTTGAGAGTCGAGAACATGTCTCAAAACCCAACCACAGTAGCAGCAATCCAATCGGAGTGCGAACTCTGTGGAGCTCAAGGACATCAAACCGTTGACTGTAACCTTTTGAACGAATCAAGCTCAGACCAAGTTAACTATACTCAAGGGAACCCTTTCTCGAATACCTACAATCCTGGATGGAGGAACCACCCGAATTTCTCTTACAAAAACAACAACCCTATCCAAAATCCCGGACCTTCGAGACCTCAAGGATTCCAAACGCAAAAACAAAACCAACCTATGCAAATAGTACCCCCAAGACCAAACCTTAAAGAAACCATAGACACCTTTATTCAAGCTCAAACCCAGCAAAATAAGGAGTTTATGAACCAACATATTCACACGAACGAACTGGTTACTCAACTAGCAACCAAGTTTGACCAGATAATAACCCACACCAAAATGCTTGAGACTCAGATTTCCCAAGTAGCACAAAACACCTCTGTACAAGTTGCACCTGGAGGACAATTCCCTGGACAAACTCAACCAAATCCAAAAGGCCAAGCAAATTCTATCACACTAAGAAGTGGAACCGCTTATGAAGGACCTAGAAATCCTGACTTAAGCACATCAGAAGATGCTACGCCCAAAGACCAGGTGGAGGAACCAGAGAAACCAGGAAAGCAATCAAAACCAGAAGTAGAGAAAAACACTCAACAACCTTATAAACCACCTATTCCATTCCCACAGAGGCTGAAAAACACCAAAGTAGAAAACCAGTACCAAAAGTTTATTAAGGTAATAGAGAAACTCCATGTTGAGATTCCTTTTACTGAAGCTATAACCCAGATACCATCATATGCTAAGTTTCTGAAAGATATTTTGACCAATAAACGACGACTCGATGATCCCAAGCCTTTAGAATGTCATTTTATATCCGAAAATAAACTCGCCAAGAAAGATAAAGACCCTGGAAGTTTTTCTATCCCTTGCATCCTAGGTAACCATATGATAGACAAAGCATTTTTAGACCTAGGAGCAAGTGTAAGTCTGATGCCTCTGGCCGTCTGTAAGAGGTTAAAATTAGGAGAACTTCAACCTACTAAGATGTCCTTACAACTAGCTGATAGATCTGTCAAATATCCCATGGGTATTTTAGAAGACATACCTGTCAAGATTGGTCAGTTGTACATTCCGACCGACTTCGTCGTAATGGATATCAAAGAAGATGAAGACATCCCAATCCTCTTAGGAAGACCTTTCCTATCGACCGCCGGAGCTATAATAGATGTTAAGAAAGGGAAACTGACTTTCGAGGTAGGAGATGAAAAGATTGAGTTCATTTTATCAAAATTTCTAATGGCACCAGTAATAGGAGATGCGTGTTATGCCATCGACATCATTGATGAATGTGTAGATGAGCTCGAACAAAACGAATTATTATCAACCCCTATTTTAGAGGATGACGGATTTGAGAGTATCGAACCGTACATTGACGACAACCTTTTCGAATGCTTAGCTCTTACCCCTGACCTTATGCCGCGTACTGAGAAACCCACTATAGAACTTAAGGAACTACCCAAGAATCTAAGATATGAGTTTTTGGATGAGGAGATGAGTAGACCTGTTATAATTAACGCCACTCTAAACCAAATAGAAACAAATCAACTATTAGATACCTTGCGAAAATATCCCTCAGCTTTAGGGTATAAAGTTTCAGATTTAAGAGGTATAAGCCCATCCGTATGCATGCATCGGATTATGCTAGAAAAAGATTCGAAACCCTCAAGAGAACATCAAAGAAGAATAAACCCTATCATGAGTGATGTAGTCAAGAAAGAAGTTCTTAAGTTATTAGAGGCTGGTATCATATACCAAATTTCGGACAGTGAATGGGTAAGCCCAGTCCATGTGGTACCCAAGAAAGGAGGTATCACTGTTCTAAAAAATGAGAAAGGTGAGCATGTGGCAAAACGAACAGAAGGAGGATGGCGAATGTGTATAGATTACAGAAGGTTGAATAAGGCAACAAGAAAAGACCATTTCCCTCTCCCATTTATAGATCAGATGCTTGAACGTCTAGCAAGACACTCATGTTTCTGCTATCTTGATGGATATTCGGGATTTTTCCAAATCCCTATTCACCCAGAGGACCAAGAAAAAACCACATTTACATGTCCTTATGGAACATTCGCTTATAGACGAATGCCCTTTGGACTCTGTAATGCACCTGCCACTTTCCAACGTTGTATGATGTCAATTTTCGCAGACTACCTAGATGGAATTATGGAAGTATTTATGGACGATTTTTCAGTGTGTGGGTTTGATTTCAAAAACTGCCTCTCGAACTTGGAGAAAATCTTAAAAAGATGTGTGGAAGTAAACCTTGTGTTGAATTGGGAAAAGTGCCACTTTATGGTAAGTGAAGGGATAGTCTTGGGACACATTATTTCTGAAAGAGGTATAGAAGTCGATAAGGCCAAGATAGAAGTTATAGAAAACTTAAACCCACCTAAGACCGTTAGGGAAATAAGAAGTTTCCTAGGACATGCCGGGTTCTACCGACGTTTCATCAAGAATTTTTCCGCAATAACTAAGCCTTTAACTAACTTATTGATGAAGGATGTCGAGTTTGAATTCGACCAAAAATGTCTTGAGGCCTTTGAAGTTTTAAAGCAAGCTCTTATTTCAGCACCTATCATAAGACCACCTGATTGGACACAACCCTTTGAAATCATGTGCGATGCTAGTGATTTCGCTGTAGGGGCTGTACTAGGGCAAAGAAAAGACAAAAAACTGCATGCAATTTACTACGCTAGTAGAACACTAGACGCCGCCCAGCTAAATTATACAACCACAGAAAAAGAATTGCTAGCCGTAGTTTTTGCTATTGATAAATTTCGATCTTATTTGGTGGGAGCAAAAATAATAGTATACACAGATCATGCAGCAATCCGGTACTTGTTAAGTAAGAAAGATGCTAAGCCTAGATTGCTCAGATGGGTACTTTTACTCCAAGAATTTGACTTGGATATTAAGGATAAAAAAGGAGCTGAAAACTTAGTAGCTGATCATCTCTCTAGGTTAGAACACCTTAAGCCTGAACTTATACCTATAGACGATCACTCTACTTATGAAAGATTAATAGCTGGGATAAACTCGACTGAAGAAGAGACTTATGAGGAAATCTCAACCATGAACGAAATACCATGGTACGCAGATATTGTAAATTATCTAGCCGCTGATATCATACCCTCCGACTTAAGCTACCAACAGAAGAAGAAGTTTTTCAGAGATGTTAAACACTTCTTTTGGGATGAACCCCTCCTATTCAAAAGAGGAATAGATAATATATTCCGACGATGTGTGCCGGAGGAAGAAGTAGGCAATGTCATTAAACATTGTCATGCTTCACCTTATGGTGGACATGCAAGCACGTCTAAAACATGCGCCAAAATATTTCAAGCAGGTTTTTATTGGCCTACTGTATGGCGCGATGTCCACACTTACATTACAAAATGTGACCGATGCCAACGCACTGGGAACATCTCAAGACGTGATGAAATGCCTTTAAGAAACATCCAAGAAGTGGAAATATTTGATGTCTGGGGTATAGATTTCATGGGACCTTTTCCTTCCTCAATGGGTAACAAGTATATCCTAGTAGCTGTCGATTATGTCTCAAAGTGGATCGAAGCTGTTGCATCACCCACAAACGATACCAAGGTAGTTATCAAACTGTTTAAGAATATTATTTTCCCTAGGTTTGGAACCCCGAGGTTAGTCATAAGTGATGGAGGATCACATTTTATATCTAAGATATTTGACAAGCTTCTAAGCAAATACGGAGTAAAACATAGAGTAGCATCACCATATCACCCGCAAACCAGTGGCCAAGTAGAGGTATCGAATAGGGAGATTAAGCAGATCCTAGAAAAAACCGTATCATTATCCAGAAAAGACTGGTCTGGAAAACTTAAAGACGCCTTATGGGCTTATAGAACGGCTTATAAAACCCCTATTGGAACAACTCCTTATCAATTGGTTTATGGAAAGTCCTGTCATTTACCCTTCGAACTAGAACATAAAGCCTATTGGGCCATTAAATCCTTGAATCTAGATTACCTGAAAGCCGGAGAAAAACGTATCCTGGACATTCACAAGCTAGAAGAGCTTCGCTTGAATTCCTATGAGAATGCCATCATATATAAGGAAAGAACCAAAATGTGGCATGATAAAAAAATCATCAAGAAAGATTTCAACATTGGTGATCCTGTTCTCCTATTTAACTCAAGATTACGACTTTTTCCTGGTAAGCTTCGTTCAAGATGGACAGGTCCATTTGAAGTGTCAAGAGTTCTAAAGTCTGGAGCAGTAGAAATCAAAAACAATTCATGTGCTCCATTTGTGGTAAATGGACAAAGACTGAAGCTCTACAAAGGAGGCGATTTGCCTGTTGACTACTCTAGTCATATTCTTATAGACCCACCAATACCCACATAAAGTAAGATCTAATCGTCAAGCTAAACGACGTTAAACAAGCGCTGCCTGGGAGGCAACCCATGGTTTATTCTTTATTTTATTTTATTTTATTTTAGTAATTTATATATTTTATCTGGACTAATTTCTTGTGTTTATATTTTCAGGATGCATCACCCCGATGGTATGGTTGTGATTTTCAGAGATGAAGCGCAAAAGGCCCGATTTGCTACCTTATCTGCTAGACCTATGGTACCCACTAGGTACCCCGATCAGAGCTGCATGGAGGCACTAGGGATCGAGCCAAGTATTCGGTATCTATGCAACCAACTTAGCTGGGATTCTTATGCCGATGATGTCCACAAAACATACAGGAACCTTACTCTGGAGTTTCTTAGCTCTATGGACTATAATCCACGAGTAGGTGAAGGAGATGAGCGAGGACGCCTGAGTTTCAGATTGTTTGGCACCGAGTATACCCTGACCACCAAAGAATTTGGGGATTTGCTTGGTTTCCAAACTGGACCGACCGCTATAACTGAGTTCCCATTGAGTTGCTACATGGACAGAGACATTGACAAATTTTGGCAGGACATTACTGATAGAGCCAGTCTTGACCCCTCTACCCAGCTGTCCCGGAAGATCCATAACCCGGCCTTCCGATACTTCGAGATGATCCTATGCCACACTTTCTTTGGGAGGAGTTACTGTGACCACTTGGTCACCGCTGAGGAGATCCTTTTCTTATACTGTGCTAGTCAGTCCAGACCTATAGCTAGTGGAGGTTTTCTGATAGAGAGCCTCGAGCAGACTGCTCGATCCGCTGTAGGGCTCATTCATTCCGGAGGGAATGTGACACAGATAGCTTCTGCTTTGGGTTTAGACAGTATGATAGCACAGCTGACCCCATACTGTGGATATACTTTTCTAGATTTAGACTTTTGCATGGATCGTGGATTCATGAGGAGGGCCTCTTTCCACCCATATCGGTACAGATTGCTTATCAATGACCAGACAGTTTACACCTTCACCATGCCAGACCCTCAGATGACTTGTGTTTCCAACTCTGCTAATTGGAACTATTCTGTAGAAGGTTGGGGTGAGATATCAGAGTACACTCCAGAATACACTCCTGCCTCCGAAGAGTACACTCCAGAATACACTCCTGCTTCCGAAGATCTCACTCCAGAATACACTCCTGCTTCTGAAGATCCCACTCAGGACTACACTCCTGCCTCCGAGGACTCCGCTCCAGATCACACATCCCGACCCGAGGTTACACATACTACTGTTCTTACTAATAACCTCAGCTTGCAGGAACCTGATATTCGCACTCTATTGACTGCTATGCGCACTGAGATAACCACTCTCCGCAATGAGGTGGCTGACCTTCATTTGCAGTTGGAAGTAAACGATGTTACCTTCGCTGGTGAGTTAGATGAATTAGCTCACGAGGTGGCAGAGATTCGACGCCAGCTGACCGAGCTGCGTGGCCCAGGCACTCCTGCAGAGCATCCTACCGGTTGGCAATAGATCTTTATTGTTCACAAGACATCTAGTTTCAGTATTATTAGTATTATGTTGATTTCCTTTTCAGACTCATTTTTATTTTTGCATTATCTGTTTCCTGAGTTGTTAATATTTATTTTAAATGACCCAATGACCGTACCTATATCTATATATATATATCTGCATATGTTTTATTTATTTACTAATGTTTTTGTTTTTCTAGGTCACCATAGTTTTAATATAAAAATAAAATAAATAAACATGTGTCTATGTATTCACGTACATATATGCACATTTATAAGAAAAATAGGTACACCTCCAGAAATTGAAGATAATGGCGAGGAAGAAAAAGCCCAATGGAAAGAAAGCCAGGCCAGCCCAACTGACCTCGACCTCACCGCGCCCGCGGTAGGCCCTGCCGCGCCCGCGGTGACGCAACGGTCACCTAACGGCTAGTAGCTCGTTTTTCCCACCATTTTACCACTTTTTCAATTTCCAATCCCATTTTCTTCCAATTTTAACCCACTTTATTCCCCATACCAACCCACTACATTTATTTCCATTATTTTCATCATAAATATTTACAACCACCATTTTCTTTCTTCCCTTCCTATAAATACCCCCTACTATATCATTTTCTTCCTCACACCTTCATTACTTCTACATCCCATTCTTTCTCTCTTTTTACCCACAAGAAAATCCTATGGAATATCACGGTTACATTTTACGTGGTGGTCAAGCCGGAGAAAGACAACTAAAGCGGCTTGAAAAATTGCTGACAACACCAATACACTCTACCAGGTATATCGATGAAAACTGTCTATATTCATTAGGTATATACCATAGTGTATTCTTCCTTCTAGATAAAATAGGTATGCATGATATTTTTGCTACTCAAGCACCAACCTACCCTAGGCTGACGTTCGAGTTTTTAAGTTCTTTAATTTATAACGTCTCCCCTAACACTGCTAGCACCGTAGGTGGAGTCAAATTTAGAATGTTTAATGTCGAATATGATTACTCCACTGACGGTCTAGCCGCCATGTTAGGATTGCCCTATGGGGATGGTGCCATTTGTGAAGCACCTTTAGACACGGATTGGGCATTTGAAGCATTTTGGGCCAGAATTACTAAACAAAATGCAACATCTTTTGATGGCCTTCTTGCTTCTCACATCCACAATCCTGCCCTTCGTGTCTTTAGATTTCTTTTAGCATCCACCATCTTTGCTCGGGAAAACCCAAACAAGGTGAATGCTAAAGAATTAATTATCATGCAAAGCTGCCTCACAGACACCAAAGTTAATCCCGTCCCATTCATGATTGCCCACATGCACCATGTTTTAAGAAAAGGTGGGCCGATTTCCTTTGGTGGACTGATTACCACTATTGCCCGTGCCATAGGATTGGATACGGAACTTGCCACCCTAGAACCACTTCCTCCTCGGATTGCAAATCTTAAATTTTTCAGGGATATGCGTTTATGCAAGACGAGGAAGGAAGGTGGTTACTTCCTAATGGTTGGAGGTGCTGCCGTACCCAGTGTTGTTATGCCTTGCACCCGTCGTACTGATATTCGATTTGAGCGTAACTGGACCTACGATCTCAACGCTCCTGCTTTTATTGGTCCGTTGCCCCCAAATCTACCTTTAAATGAGGGTAACAACACTGATGATGAGTACGATTTCCAAACAGAGGAACCACCCCATTTTTCACCTCCACACACGGCACCTTCAACCTCTAACCCACATGCAGGTACAGCTCCTAGCTTCCATGTCACTGAGGACATGTGGCGTGAGCATATGGCCCGAGAGGCCCAGAGGGACACCCTCCTTGCTACCTTGCAGCAACAGGCGACCGACAACATGGCCTTCATGCAAGCGTCCCAAGAACAAAATGCTAGCTCTCTGCGCACTATTATGGAAAGTCAGCTGGCTTTTCAGAGAGAACAGCACCTACACCAGACCACAAACGCTCGTCACTTCCAATTGATGGAGGCAACCCAAGGAACCCTCATTGGTCGGACCCAAGAGCTACAAGCGGCAAATGCCGCCTTGTCAGAGAGACTGGAGCAGCTTGTTTTGGACCGAGATAGCCGCCGTCGCAGCCGTAGCCGCCGTTCCGGTCGTACCAACCAGGATGGTGAAGGTCCTAGTGGCCCCCACTAGTGTTTTCAGGTACCTCCTCCTACCTTATTTTGGAACATTGAGGACAATGTCTGATTTAAGTGTGGGAGGAGCATTTATCGCTTTTATTTCCCATTTTTCGCTTTTATTTTCCGTTTTTCCTGCTTTTATTTACCTTCCGCATTTTTCCTTTTTTTTCGTAGTTAATAAAATGCATGTGATAGGCGAGTCTTTCTGCGTAGTGTACCCTTTCATTTCCCCCACCTTTTAGCCTTACAAAATTTTTATTTTTCAAAGATTTATGGTTGTTTTTAAGGATTTGGGCTATGAGACAGGTCCTAGATAGGGTCTGTTTCTCGGACACTCACTTTTTGAAAAAAGTCGTTATCATTTTTACACCATAAGCCTTTTTGAATATTTAGATTAGATCCTTTCTCCCCAATATGCTATGATTTTGAATAAAGCTGTACAAATAGGTCTTCAAGTAGTTTATCTTAGCAGTCAGCTCCGGCCTAAGCATGCTCTAAGTGTGGGATCGATGAATATAAGTGGATGATCTCTATTTTTGCCTTAAAAGTTACAAAATAAAGTATGAATACGACTACGAGTTGGGTAATCCTCACAAAGATTACTTAACTCAAGAAAGTTGTAAACACTAACAAAAACAAAGAAAAAAATATATAAGGCATATCTGTTGTAGTTGGTTCAGAGGTATCTGGTGCTGAACTTGGTAGGGCGGACTACGGTCCGATCCCCCGCAACTGCAAATGGGTAAAATAAAAAGGGATTAAACCAACTCTTGTACCAGAATCCCATCACTTGAGATCAGAGTCACTAACCGGTCACTACACCATGAGTATGTACGGATAACGGGCTTAATGTGATTGCGCCTGAACGAAAAAGGACCTCGTACAAAAAGAAGTCTTAGCATAGTAAGGATATTTGGATCAATCTGTATACTTATGAGGTTTATGTCCGCATTTCTGCGAGTAGTGTAATTAAGATACCCTTGATTCAGATAGTTAGTGCCTGACAACACACCCTTACTCGGACTTAGAAGCCCTCTTTGCCCAAAACCTGTATACACCATAAATTTTCTTTCATCTACTTTTAAGAGTCGTTGCTTGAGGACAAGCAAAGGTCTAAGCGTGGGAGGATTTGATCGCACTAAATCGCACTATGTTTCTGACTCAAATATCACATGTTTTTCTTAGTTTTTATTGTCATTTTCTCGTATTATGTTCCTTTTTCCTTTGTTTTCAGGATCCTTGTCATTTCAGAGCCTTCTGTGAAGAAACGAGCCAAAACGCCAAGAAATTAGGGTTTTTCAAGATATTTTGCACTTATGGCGTTCAGCACCGCGCTGGCTACAGGAAACGCGATGACGTGGCCCACTTTCACCCAGAGATCAACTGCCACGTTCCCATGATGTGGCGGTTCCAGGCGCCGCGCCCGCGGCCACCCTCACCGCGCCCGCGGCCTTCACAAAATGGTTCCCGCTCAAAGGAAGTTAAGGGGCATACTGGTCCTTACGCACTTCAAAGTTCCTCTATAAATAGCTTTCGATTCTCATTCTTTATTTTCATCCAAGCTTAGTACAATCTTAAGCCATATACTATCAGTTTCTGTAAAGTAATAATCTCTTCACATCGGGGAGTTATTGCGGTGTAGATTGAGTTGTAATCGAGTCTTGGAGCACTTTGGTTGAAGTTCATCATACCGGCCTTACTTTTCCGTAGATTTGTATCAGATTCAAGTCTCCGACCGGAGCAAGGTTCTAATTTATTGCATTTCTTTATTTAATTGCTCTTATCATAGTCTACACGTTTTATAGACTTTAAATGCTCTTACCATAGTCTACACGTTTTATAGACTTTAAATGCTCTTACCATAGTCTACACGTTTTATAGACTTTAAATGCTCTTACCATAGTCTACACGTTTTATAGACTTTAAATGCTCTTACCATAGTCTACACGTTTTATAGACTCGCACTTATTATGTCTGGCTAAACTATAAAGGTTAGGATGTAATGATTGTCATCGTGGTTGTGTTCCAATTATCATGCTAGTGAAAATACTCTGGGGATGTTTTGCTTTTAACTTAAGTCGATTGTGTTTAAATGTTTAATTGGGTAAGATCGAAAGCCGTCCAAACTGATGATACGACTTGATTATTATTTAACCAAACAAAAAGAGCGACAGCCGTTGATTGGTTAAATAGGAATCATTGACCCTTTTTAGAAAACGATTTTGAAACTATTTTCGGACGCGTTTGTAGGTTTAAAATCTGACTCTTGGCTAAAAGCCAAAAGTCTCTTTAAGTTAATCTTTCCGAGTAAGATCACTTTTCTATTAAGTCAAAACTATCAATTTCTTAAAAATAGGTTTACCTCTTTAACGCGGAAGGCACCCTTTATATGTGACAATAAAGGAATTTAATTTAAAGAGTAAACTCGGTTCTTAGTAGTCAAAAGCTACAAGTTCCCGTTAAACTGATTCTTTGCTATCAATAGAAAATACTGCCCCATAAGTAGGTTCATCTACGCATGACCGGACCAATATCTGATTACATGATTTACATTCCAACCTGTCTTTTAAACTGTTATTTCCCTCGCATATTTACTTTGTGCACTGCACTCACATCAATATCCATATTCGCCTTAGATAAGCACCTTAGCAATAGAGTTGATAGATTGACAATTGGTCTCTGTGGTTCGATAATCTTATATATTACTTCGATAGGCTGTACACTTGCAGTACTATATTTAGGCTATACGTTACAGATAATACAGCCCCCATCAATATTGTGGTACATCGTCTGCCTACAAGAGAAGATTGTCCGCAAGTAAAGCAAAAGGTTCGTCGAATGAGGCCAGATATGTCAGAAAAGATTAAAGCAGAGGTCATGAAGCAATTCAACGTTGGATTCTTGGTTGTCACCTCTTATCCCCAATGGGTTGCCAATATTGTTCTCGTACCCAAAAAAGACGGCAAAGTGCGAATGTGTGTGGACTACAGAGATTTGAATAGGGCGAGCCCTAAAGATGATTTTCCACTCCCCCACATTTATATCCTAGTTGACAATACGGCACAACACAAAGTATTTTCCTTCATGGACGGATTCTCAGGTTACAACCAAATCAAAATGGCACCTGAGGACATGGAGAAAACAAAATTTGTCACACAATGGGGCACATTCTTCTACAAGGTAATGCCATTCGGACTAAAGAACGCAGGGGCAACCTATCAGCGTGCCATGGTAGCTTTATTTCATGACATGATACATCACGAAATAGAGGTCTACGTGGACGATATGATATCCAGATCTCAAACGGAAGAAGAGCATCTTGATCACTTACAAAAACTGTTTGAGAGACTGAAGAAGTAAAAGTTGAGGTTGACTCCAAACAAATGCACATTTGGGGTACGGCCTGGTAAACTCCTAGGCTTTATCATCAGCAATAAAGGTATCTAGGTTGATCCTGCAAAAGTTAAAGCAATACAAGAGATGCCTGCTCCTCACACTGAAAAGGAAGTCAGAGGATTCTTGGGACGTTTGAACTATATTGCCAGATTCATTTCTCACCTGACAGCTACTTGTGAGCCAATCTTCAAACTATTAAAGAAAGATCAAGTAGTCAAATGGAATGATGAATTCTAAATTTCTTTTTACAAAATCAAAGAATACTTACAAGAGACTCCTGTGTTGATGCCACCAGTCGAGGGGATACCGTTGATCATGTATCTGACTGTTTTAGAAAACTCAATGGGGTGTGTATTGGGGCAGCATGACGAGTCTGGACGAAAAGAGCATGCTATTTACTACCTGAGCAAAATGTTTACCGACTGTGAAGCCAGATATTCATTGCTCGAGAAAACTTGCTGCACTCTGGCATGGGCTGTTTGCTGGCTAAGACAGTATATGCTGACTCATATTACCTTGTTGATATCTAAAATGGATCTGATAAAATACATCTTCGAGAAGCCTGCTCTTTCTGGGAGAATAGAAATATGGAAGATGATCTTGACAGAATATGACATATAGTATACTACCCAGAAAGCAATAAAGGGAAGTGTATTAGCCGGTAACCTTGCTCACCAAGCTATAGAAGACTACCAGTCCATGAAATTTGAATTTCCGGATGAAGACATCATGACATTAAACAACTGTGAAGAATTCAGGTCATATGAAGGACCTGAACAAGGATCCCGATGAACCCTGTTCTTTGATGGAGCGTCCAATGCACATGGCAATGGTATCGGTGTTGTACTCATATCTCCGGAAGGATTCCATACTCCCTTTACCGCAAGACTCTGTTTCAATTGTACAAACAACATGGCGGAATACGAAGCGTGCATCTTTGGTCTTAGAGCTGCCATAGACTTGGGGATCAAATCCTTAAATGTACTGGAGATTCAGATTTGGTTATCAGCCAGATCAAAGGGAAATGGGACACCAAATACCTAAACCTTATTCCTTACAAAGAACATGTTTTGACGTTGCTACCACATTTTGAGAAGATTACCTTCGAGCATTTCCCGCGAGAAGAAAACCAGCTAGAAGACGCTCTAGCCACAATGTCATCTATGTTTAAACTTAATTGGGATAACGAGGATCCCCAGATCACCATCAAACAAATGGAGGAACCAGTGCACTGTCACGAGATTAATACTGAAGAAGTAGTGGACCAGCCTTGGTTTCACGAAGTCAAGAGGTATCTCGAGACTCAAGAATATCCTAATGGAGCTTTGGTCAATGATAAAAAGTTCTTAAGAAGATTCTCTGCTAAGTTCTTCCTTAGTAATGGCATCTTGTACAAACGCAATCATGACTCTATGTTACTTCGGTGCATAAATAAGGGTAAAGCTGAAAGGATCATTGCTGAATTGCATGAAGGCACTTTTGGCACCCATTCCAGTGGGCATACGATGGCAAAGAAAATCCTACGGGCAGGTTATTACTGGTCCACCATAGAAGCAGGTTGCTATCAACACTCTCTAACCTGCCACAAATGCCAGATTTATGCTGACAAGGTGCACGTACCTCCGGTTCCTCTGAATGTCTTGACGGATCCTTGGCCCTTTACTATGTGGGGGATTGATATGATTGGGGAAATCAAGCCGACAACCTCCAATGGGCACCGCTTCATCCTAGTGGCCATTGACTATTTTACAAAATGGGTGGAGGCAGCTTCCTTCGCTTCTGTTACCAAGAATGTTGTTGCCCTCTTCATCAAGCAAAATCTCATTTGCCGGTACGGTATCCCGGAAAGGATCATCACTGAAAATGGTACAAATCTCAATAACACTATGACCACCGCATTGTGTGAGCAATTCAAGATTCAGCATCACAATTCTTCTCCCTATCGGCCAAAGATGAATGGTGTTGTCGAAGCTGCAAATAAAAACATTAAAAAGATCATACAGAAAATGACAGTCACATACAAAGACTGGAATGAGATGTTACCATTCATTCTCCACGGGTATCGTACCACGGCTCGCACATCAACCGAGGCAACACCCTTTTCTCTGGTTTACAGCATGGAAGTTGTCTTGCTTATCGAAGTCCAAATCCCCTCTCTGAGGATTATGAATGATGTAGGGTTGAACGAAGACGATTGGATCCAGACTCAACTTGATCAACTAAACTTGATTGATGAAAAGAGACTTACTGTTGTTTGCCATGGTCAAATGTATCAAAAACGGATGATCAAGGCTTTCAACAAAAAGGTCAGACGCCAATTGTATCAAGTTGGAGAACTGGTGATCAAAAACATCATACTACCACAAGGTGATCCTAGGGGAAAATGGACTCCTACCTATGAAGGACCATTTCTAATCAAAAACATTTTCTCTGGTGGGGCAATGATCTTGACCACCATGGATGGTGACGACCTGCCACATCCTGCGAACCCGGACATAGTCAAAAGATACTACGCATAAGAGACCCGCTAGGTTGACATACCTAGGCAAAGAAGGGCATCCCAGCGAACCAAAAGGGTTCGGGCAAAAATTAGGGATAAAAAAAAATCTGTACACCCGGCAAGTTAAAAACTTGAAAGGGCAACTTGGGCAAAAAAGGTTTTCCCGGTGGATTGAAAACCCGAAAGGGCGGTCCAGGCAAAAGTTAGGGAATTAAAGCGTGTGAATATGTCCTGTTGGATCACTTTACGGACAACCTTTGGCTTCCATTGACAAACTCAGAGTTTCTGATCAATTCAATTATCTTCGGACAAGGAAACAAATAGACAAGATGCTCAGAGATACGAAGGCTATATCAGAATGGAAACCCCATGGGATTTTTACACATAGCTATCTTTTCTTTGTATCAAAATTTTCATTTTTTACGACGGCATTCTCTTACTAAAATGTTTGTCTCAATGTACAAAAATGCTTACTAAAAGTCAATACAAAGATATTCCTTTGAAAGTTTCAAAACTATCTGTTTTTCTTTACTCTTGTTGTTTTGTTTACAAAAACGTCCAATGATTCATTGTTGAACATAATTACTATTTACAAATAAACAAAATGAAAAAAGGCAATTACTAATAGGTTGAATGGATAGGAAAATACCTCTAGGCTATTCCCTGAGAAATCCCCGCAGTACGTCGTTTAAATCCCCAACGGAATGAAGTTTCAAATTGTCTATTCCTAGTAGAAGTCGTCAAATTTCTCAGGATTCCCCAAAAGGATTTTACAAGCGGTATACGGCATTTCCCTTACAACAGAGTTTATTTCTCTAAACAGAAATTCATCAATACTTAGACTTCACAACATGAAGACTTATACTCCATATCCTCAGTAGTAGTCGGGGATTTATTTTCCCCAATCCAACAGTAGTACAGCAAACTAGCTCACATACGCATACATTGCATCCATATATCATGAACGTAGATAACACGAATGCATTATACTATGCATTTCATACAACATAAACACTGCATTTTAGCTAACATTTTACTCTTTTTAGGATAAGATTAGTCAAACAGCTACCATTTACAATATTCAAAGTCTTCAGATACAGTTCAGATACACTCCAGACACGGATGCCATTCTGATACTCATTCGGATTCAACCTTCAGATACAGTACAGATATGCTCCAATCACGGACGCTATTCTGATACTCATTCAGATTCAACCTTCAGATACAATACATATATGCTCCAGAATGGATGCCATTCTGATACTCATTAAGATTCAACTTTTCAAATATAGTGCAGATACGCTCCAGACACGGATGCCATTCTGATACTCATTCAGATTCAGTCTTCAGATACAGTATAGATACGCTCCAGACACGGATGTCATTCTGATACTCATTCAGATTCAAGCTTCAGATACAGTACAGATACGCTTTAGACGTGGATGCCATTATGATACTCAATCAAAATCATCTCTTAGATACAGTTCAGATACTCTCTAGACACGAACGTCATTTTGATACTCATTCTTTCAAGCTTACAAATTATAATTCAACAATCACTTTTAGATGGCATCTACAAGCCCATCTCCAGAAACTTTCTAGCACCTCTCCAAATGGCATCTTTAAGCCCATTCCCTCGACTCTCACATCACAAGTTCAAATTTATGGGCACTCTAGTGTCCAATCATCTTCCACGTTCGAGTCACGATTGGAAAAACATGCCAATCTAACTCTTCAGGCTTAAGAAGATTTAATAGGGGTAGCTGTTATACCCCAAAGTTTTCCCTCTCACTTATCAAGAATTTTCTCATAAGATCTCATTGGGTTCAAGACTGCACTAGGGTTTAATCAGCTCAAGACACCTCCTCATGCACTAATAACCAAACTTAAGGTTTGAGTTTGTACAAGGATTTTTGGACTATCAATGCTTCATATGACTTTCAAGGATCATTAGGGACCCCCAATATTACTCATGTCAAGTTTCAAGCCTTGGATCACACTTTTGATCAGTCAATTAAACAATTGACCTAAAAATCAACTCTATTGGGGAAAAAGTCAACCATGGCCAATTTACAGTCAAACTTCATAAATTTTGATCCACATCAACATTTTAAACCCGTATGTATAAATTTATCAAGTTTGGACCATAAATCCTCAAGAAATTTGATCAAATCATCAAAAGGGCAAAATGGTCAAAATTAGGGTTTTGACTGGGAAAGGGCAATTTCTGGTTTTTGACCTAGCAAATGATCAATTAAGTTAAGGCATGATCTCAAGAGTCCAATTTCATCACTTTGACCTAATGACATGGTTCAAAACACTATAAGTCCATTGGATTGACAGATGAATTTTTCAGTCAACTGATCAAAAGTCAACTATATACTGAAAAGTTAAACTTTGACTTTTTGGTCAAAATCAAATGGCAAAGATCATAATTCATCAAAACATGTCAAAATATGAAACTTTTTCATCAAGAAATCAATAATTCAAGATTTTATTTTGAAAAGATGAAATTTCTTAACTTAGAAATTTTTCTAAGTATAGAAAATTTCTTATTTTTTCACAACTTTGAGCCAAATTTTCACCATGATACAAAATGATTCAAGATAAACTTCCAACATGAAAGTTGTAGATCTACATGAAATCTACAACTTTTCTTCACACAACTTCGCCTAAAAGTGCTTGGATCTCAAGTTATTATTTTGTGAATACATGCTCATGAACTAAAAAAAGACTTAGTGAAATTTTGCCCTAGTTAGGCAGATTTTTGACCTAACTTCATGACACTTTTTCATATAGTTCCATGGGGAATCTTAAAAATCAATTAAAAGATGAGTTATTGAACACATTGCAAGCTTTCCAAAATGTCAAATAACTCCTTGAGATCATTCTTGAGTAGGCATAATCGAAGAGATGAAGTTGGTGTTTTGTCACTTGGATTACAAGCCATTTTGTGAAGAACATTGGATCCAATCTTCAAGAATGTTGTACAAATATCACTTTGCAGGATTCTAACTTGACTTTCACTCTATAATTAAATGTTTTCACAACTGTTGGAGGCTTTAATCCAAGCACTCAATGCATTGTACAAGTATAATTCCATTTTGGGAAGAAAGGTAACATTGCCATTTTAGAAAAGCAAGCTTTATGCAAAGTCAGCTTGCATTGAGCCTTGCATTTGTTCTTTCTACACAAACACACTCTACACATTCAGAACAAGTGTGTTTAAAGGCTTCAACCACCCTACAAGCCTTGTACTTCACATTGAAACCATTCTTTCTAGCTTTGCTTCAAAAACAAGTAACCAAGCCAAAACATGTGATTTTCAAATTCTGAGTTGTGACAAGCCTCAAAACCTCTTGCTTATAAGTATATACATTATTTGCAAGTTGACACACGAATGCTATTGCCCTGAAACTACCTCAAACATCAAAAAACCAAAAACCTGCTCAAGAACACCATTAACGTACAGTTCTGAACCAAAACACATGATCTTCATTTCCACTCGTGCGTTTTGAAAACTAACCACTCAGACACCTTATATACATCATGCCAAAGCAATCCATACCCTTGTTTCCTCACTGTAACTCCTCCATCACTATCCATCATTTTCAAATATCAAGCTTGCAGGTTGACTTGAGTAGAGAGATTCAGGGAATTTCAAGGCAAAGTAAGAGTTGGGATACACTCAAGGAGGTACATGAAAGCTAAACAGATCCTCAGGCCATCTCAAAAGTTGCTCAAAATCCATTCATCACTACAGCTGCAAGAGGTAAAAACTCAAAATTTTATCTCTTCATACAAGCATCATTTGATCCTAATTTGTGAAAACAAAATGTAGATATCATTGCTCTAAAGCTAACCACGTTCATAGTTTCCATTTATATTGACTGTGTATAGAGAATTTTGGATTTGAAATTTCTGGGAAAATTAGGTTTCAATTTAGGGCCAGCAAAATTAGTTTTTATCTTTGACATTTAGCTTACATAAGTTATATGGTTGAATTCATGGGAAGAAACAACACAACTTTCATGTTTGAACTTTCCATTTTTGTGGAGAAATGAGGAAGATACAGGTGGTCTGGCTATGGCTCAAGGTTGAAGACGAAGTTGCCTTTGGAAAGCAGTTTCTAATATATATTTATGATTTTATTATATGACCGGGTGAAACAGCCACCCCAGTGGCTAGCACGCATACTAAGGCATATATTACCTAAAGGGCGAGGGTTCGAACCAATGTGAACCCCACTTTTGCATTTTTCCCATTTTTCTTATTTTCCTAACACTTTTTTGCAGGCGCTGGGCCCTTTGGGCCTGGCATTTTTTTTGTTTTTGCTAGCATACTCCCCTGTTTACTTGTGACACCCCTTGGCCCATTTTATTTTTATTTATTTGTTTATTGTTTCTTTTAAATATATTTTCTAAAATACCAAAAAAATTATTAAAAAATATAAAAATGATAGATTTATATTTTGACATAATTTTATTATTTTTCCACATAAAAAAAATTATTTTATTCATTGTACTTTATTTATATTTTATTAATTTCCTTGTAAATTAAATAAAAACTAGATTATTATTTATTTAAATATATTTGTTTTAATATAAAAAGGCCAAAAATATTCCATAATACCACATATTATTTTCAAGACAAAAGCACCAAAAAAATACTTTTTTTTCTTAAAACTTATTTTATTTTAATCAACTAAAATGGATTTAGGGTTTCACATAAAAAATCCTTTCTTAAGTAATTTCTTTTCTTAATTAACTTATGTTAATTTAATTTAATTACTTTTTTTTCTCTAATTAGGTTTAGGTTAAAACCTCTTTCATACAAAAATCCAAACACAAAAATCATTTCTTTCAATTTTCAATTGTACTTTGTTGTACCCCAAAATTTACCCTCCCATATTTCTCAATACATTTCAAGTGAGATCCTCAAATTGCTCAAGGAAGTCCAAGAGTTGACCAGACAAATTCTCTTCTAAGGCAGTCTACCTCAAATTAGGGTTTCAGTTTGCATCAAGATGGTTGAATCAAAAGGATCCCAAATGCTCACCATTGTCCTAATATGTTCTCAAGATCATCCATGTCAAGTTTTAAGCCTTGCAGAGGAAGTTTGCTCAGTCAATTGCTCAAAGGCCTGAAAATCGAATGTGTTAGGGCAAAAGTCAATTGTGTCCCACATACAGTCAAACTTCAAGATTTTTGGTCAACATCCTCATTTTGAAGTATTATTCATCATTTGATCAAGGTTTGATCATGATTCCTCCAGGATTGCTCACAATTCATCAAAACCCAAAAGTTGTTAAATTAGGGTTTTGTAGAAAAAGTCAACTCAACTTTGACCAAGCATAACTTTCTCATACTTTATCAAGAATGACCCATCCAAAGCTAATTTTTAAGAGGATGCAATTCCCTACAATTCATCTTCATCTCCCAAGTTCAAAATATGCCCTCACGAGAAAATAAAAATTTGGACATTATAGGTCATTTTGAAAAGTCAACAAAAACACCTTATTTGTCAAAGATTCATACATGAACATGGAAGACTCAATTGATATGAGAACAAAAGGGTTTCTTAGAGGACATCTCAAGCTTTCTAAAAAGTCCAAGAACACATCTCTAGGGTTAAAATTGAAGGAGTTATGCATTGGCAAAGTTGACCATTTTTGCAAAATTGCCAAAAGTCAAAAGTGGCCAAAATTGCAATTTTTGTCAAATGGGCCCAATTTTTTATGCTTGCATCAAGTTGGTAACATGACCCACGACGCATGATCCTTCCCACTTGTCTTTATTTTATTTTTGTCATTTATTATAATTTTATTTCAATTAAATCAAATAAAATCAAAATAAAATCATGAAAAATATTAAAACTAATCAAAGCTTGAGATTTTGTGCATGTTTAGGCCTCTTATACAGCTAGAAAAATAATCAAATCGTGCAAGCTTCAAATGGACACAAAAAGATTGGATTTTTTTCAATTTGGAAAGATTTGTACAAAGGATTAAATCTTGAATCAAATCATTATTGGAGAAGATTTGAAACCAATTTGTAACCCTAATCCATTCAAGGGTACATATAGAACATTGGAAGATCAAAAGAGAAAGGATTTGGAGGCATGAGAAACTGAAAGAAAACTTTCAAAAACTCAACAAAAGTGGTGAATCAAATTCCAATTTACAGGCTTCTTCAAGCCATTCCAAGCACACCATTCGCTTGTTGGACATCTAAGGACTCTATCTCAATCATTAGCAAGCGTTTTCGTGCCCAAATATGCGCTGTAAGTATCCCACGACCTTCATGCTTTTTTGAAATCCTATATCATAATCATGGCACTCTTAGCATGATTTGTTTATATATTCTACATCCTTGAAACATTTTCAAGGTAATGATAATAATTAATTGCATTTTTATCCACCATACAGAAAGTTTCCATGATTAGGGTTTAGGTTTCATTTTTAGGGGTTTTGCTTGCAGGAACAATTGGCCATGGAAAGTGGTACCATGATGCTCGTGAGGTTGCAACGAGGTGATTGGTACCACTGGAATTGATTTATCATGCGTGCATAAGATTTTGGAGGTTCACAGGGCTGTACATACGCCCAATAAACCGTAGGTAAAAGTCCTGGACTTTTGCCAACAGAGGAAGGAAGAAGAAGGGTGGCGTGGCACCCTCTGACTGGCCCATTCAAAACTCAATTTTCAACAATTTAGATTTAGGTTTATTTTTATGAAATTTAATTTAATAGTTAGTTTAATTTAATTTTAGGGTAATTTTAACCTTTTTTGTAAATAACTTAAAATAAATTAGAAAATTAGGGTTTGTTTGATTTAATTTTTATTTTATTTTCTTAAAATAACTAAAATACAAAAATAGGTCAAATTAATTATTTTTCTTAATTAAAAATTAATTAGTAATTAGGTTTGTATTTATTCAATTAAAACCTTATTTTCTCAAAATAATCAAAAACAACAAAAATGATTTTTCTTTTTAGGTTTAGACGGGGTCAAAACCCTAATATTTTCTCGTTCTCGATTCATCGCGCGCATTTATTATTTTTTTGCGATATTAATGTAACTGCTCATGGTATGTAATAGTTTAATTAGAATTTTTCTTTTATTTATCGTTTTACGGGTTTTTGGCTATGTAATTAATCCCCCTCCCCAAAGCCTTGTAATAGCGTAGTTTTATTTCTCGCATTTTAATTTTTACAAATATTAACTGTTAGATGTATGATAATAGGATTGCATGAAAAGACTGTATGTTAATTTTAAAATGGTTAGCAAACCCTAAATGTGCAAAGATAATAATTGAAATCAAATCACTCGCACATGCGCACTCCTAGGGTATACTCTCACTTCGGTTGCCTTGGGTAAACGATCATTAAGTATAGGGTATCTTAGTGGTTGCCCTGTTGTCTAAACAAAGATCAAATGTCCCGTTCGGAAATGTTGCCTCGGAAATGTTGCCTCGGAAATATTTCCTCGAATATGATCTTAAGACATTAGGGTTATTACTAAGACATCCTAACATTGCTTTAGTGATTGTACGTCCCTTTCGAATTGACCCTTACAACTCCAACGACGGTGCTTCTTATTTCTCAAATAAGTAAGATAGCACTGTCTAAAGGAAACAAGAACATAAACATTCTTCTTTGAGTAGGTAGATGCTAGTAGGTACTTGCTCAAATCAAACCTTTTCACACCAAACACTTTTCAAACAAAGTTTTCAAAAACACTTGGTAACACTCTTGAGGACAAATACAAGGGTTAAAACAAAGTAAAACAAAAACTTTTCAAAACAAACACACACAAGCAATTTTTAAAATTATGAGCAAGTACCTAAGAGCCCATAGAAAACTACGGATAGGAAGGGTGCTAATACCTTCCCTTTCTATAATCTACCCCTCGTACTCAAAATCTCGAAAAAGGAATTTTTCTGCGCTTTTTTCCTTTCCAATTGGATAAAATTAAAGTCGGTGGTTACTCTTGCTTACTTTTGTACCCCAAAATTTGCCCTCCCATATTCTTCGAGAATTGCAAAGTCAAAGCTTCAAAATTCCCCAAGGGTTGTACAGTGTAAGAGCCTCCTAAACAGTCAAAATTAGGGTTTTGGTTCTGATCAAGAAAATGAAGTTTCCAAGGGTCCAATCAAGTCCCACATGCCTACAAATATGGTCAAGCATCCTCATATCAAGTTTCAAGACTTTCAGCACAAAATTGCACAGTCAAAAACCCTAATTGCACTACAGTCAACTGTAGGGGCAAAATGGTCATTTGATAGTCAAAAGTCCAATTTTATGGTCAACATCTCATTTTGAAGCCACAAACATCATTTGATCAATGCTTGATCATGATTCTCAAAGCTTGGCTCAAAAATCATCAAGATGCAAAAGTTTCCTTATTTGGACAGTTGAAAAAGTCAACTGTAAATTGACCAGGGCATAACTTTCACATGGATTATCAGAAAAATTCCATCCAAAGCTCATTTTGAATAGAAAGACATTTCCTACAACCCATCTTCATACTTCAAGTCCAAGAAATGCTCTCACAAAAAGTTATCAATTTCAACATTATAGGTCATTTTCAAAAGTCAACAAAAAGGGACTTTAAGTCAAAGGCCATAACTTGAGATTGGTAAATCAAAATAACATGGGACCAAAGACATTGGTTAGAGGACTCAAAGACCTTTCCAAAATGTCCAAGAACATGAGCAAAACCTAAAAATTGAGCAAGTTATGCCTTGTGGAAGTTTGGAAATTTTTGGATATTTTGAAAAGTCAACATTGTTTCAAATGACCTAAAATTGCTAATGGGCCTCTTTTTCTTCCACAATTCATTATCCAAGGCATGTGCACGACCACTTGGCCCAAAGGGAAGTTTTTCTTCATTTTTTATTTATTTATTTGGATTTTTATTATTAATAATTCATTTAAATTAATTAAAATACATGAAAAATATAAAACCTAATGTTTCAAATCTTTTTATGCATATAATATCTCCAAGATTTTGTGTAAGTCAGATTAGGAAGAATTGAAGCTAATTGGACATGATTGAGAGCTAAAAAGCATGAAAAAAGATTGAAAAATTATGGTTTGCAAATCAAATATTTTTCACATCAATGCATGGATTTTGATCAAGTTTCTTAACCTAAAACACTCACACATAAGTACAGAACGAAACCCTCATGCCCATAACCTGAAAGTTGCGCCATATACCAAGAAACCAATTTGAACTTTTTGCTTAAAAAACTCAAATATGAAAATACACTTGCAGGTCGTTTCAAGCCACAACACTGATTCCATTGTGTTCCTGAGGCTTCAAGGAACGTACACATATCAAAATCATTCATCCTAACATCAAGAATTGGTAAAACGAACGCATCCTGTACAGAAAAAATTCCATGTTCTTGCATCATGAATCACGCGCTTTTAGTACTTTTTAACATTTGATTCATATTCATTGTTTGATTCTAATGCTAACTGTATGGTTTAATTGTGTTTTTGTGCACCCTTGAGGATTTCACCATGAATGCGCGCTAGGGTTTCCAGGACCTTGAATTAGGGTTTTTTAATTAAGGAACAATTGGAACATAAGACATAGGCCACTCAATTCAGCATACTCAGACGGTCTCAAAACGCACCTCGCGCTCAATTTATGAGCCTCCACGAGCTATTCGCTATTTTTCAGAAACTGGCATAAGGGAACGATTCAAAAACCGTTGTTAATTGTTTTTGTGTTTCAGGAAATAAACGAACGAGGAAGAAGAAGGATGCGTGGCCATCAGTAATTGGTTGGTTCAAAAATTCGCGCTAAAAATCATTAACGCGTGGTTTTGTTTCATAATGATTGTTTGTTAATTAATATACAAAACGCGTGCTTGGTTCAATTGGAAAAGTTGGTTAGTGGTAATCCTCATGACCTGGGTTCGAGCCCCAAGTCCTCACCCTTTCCATATTATTTTTCCACTAATATTCCTATGCAGTTCAAGCCTTGAAGACCACCATGCATCCCTTGATCCAGCTATGCCACGCGTGAAGAGAGACAAATCCAAGGGCGCTGATGGAAAGAACAACATGGAATCTAGTCAAACGTGCCCCACGCTAGCTGGAAAGTCCACCAAGCCAGGGATAATTGGGCCCTAAATTGCTGGGCTTCACCTCACAACTGGGGACAACACCCCCCTTAGGTTTGCAATACTTTGTTTTCATTCTTTTTTCATTTCAATTATTATTCTTTTTATTAATTCTTGTAATTTAATAATTTTCATAAAAAAACACAAAAAAACAATAAAAATCAGAAAAAAGACAAAAAATTAATATTTTTATTTAATGTTATATTTTTTGTAAATAAAGCCTTATTAATTAATTAGTTTTAATTTAGGAGTAAATCTTAACATTTTCTTAATTAATTTAAAATTGGTAGAACTAGGGTTTAGTTAATTTTTTTATCCTTTTTCCTTTTCTTTCATAATTATTAAAATATTATTTACTTTTATAAATCAAGATTTGCATGTAAATAATTAGGTTAATATTAGGTTAAAATTTAATTCTTTTTTAATAAATAAAAGCTATAGAATTAGGGTTAATTTAATTTTAATTTCATTTAATCTTTTTCATTAAAACTCATAAAATACAAAAATACCAAAAACAATTTCTTTCATTTTAATTTTCAATTAATTTAATCATTTAATTTAATTTTGCAAAAAAAGGGTCCAACGCCCTCGTTCTTAATTCTTATTTAATTCGCGTGTTTATTTATTTTTCGTATAATTTTTATGTAACTCTCCCAAAGCTGTGTAATTAATTTCTCGCACTTTACTTTTCATTATTCATTTATTTTTCTGTCAAATCGGGTTCTGGAAATTTTGGCGATGTGGACCCGCGCCTTTTGTAATAGCTTAGAACTTTTATCTTTCTCGCAAATTTTTAACTGTTAACAAATGCATGCAAGAATGAATGGACAAAAATAAAAACAAGCGCATAGATCACTTTGACATGACAAGACAAAAATAAATGAACATGACATACAAATCACACACCAGCCCTAGGGTACGCCTCACTGTTGCCTTGCCTCGAAAGGTGATCGTCGAGTAGAGGATGTCTTAGTAAGTCCTCATGATCCGGGAACCTGGCATGAGGGTAGCTTCTAAGGTGTCTTCCCATTGCTCTGGTGATCACCATGTCCCGAACCTCGAATTGACCCGAACACCTCCAACGGTGGTGCTACCTACCTCTCAATGGTGGGATGGCACTACTTTAAAGGACATTTACACAGACGAATTCCTTAGGGTAGGTAGACGACTCTAGATACTTGCTCTAAATTTCAAAACAAATCAAAAATACTTTTCACACCGACACCTTTTCAAAAAGCTTTCGAAAGCAATTTTTCAAACACTCTTGAGGACTGATACAAGAGTCGAACTGGAATTTTCAAAGAAACTTTTTAAACCCACAGTTGAAAAGCAAACAAACCATTTTTGAAAACATAATGAGCAAGTATCTAAGAGCCCATGGATAACCATGGATAGAAAGGGTGCTAATACCTTCCCTTTCTATAACCTACCTCCCGAACCGAGAGCAATCTCTTTAAGGAATTTTTCTGTGCTTTTGTCCTTTCCATTTGGAGAAAATAAAAGACGGTGGCGACTCTTGCTTCCGCGACATTTCGCGAACCATCGTTAAACAGTCAGTTCCAGATCCACCGATCACAGAACTGGCGACTCTGCTGGGGACTACTTTATAAAGTGAGGTGTACCTTAGGGTTAGTTCATAACTGTGTTTTCAATTGTATTGACTTGTCTGCTTTAAATTTGTGGGTCGCATGGGAGTTACATAGATCCTAACCCGGATCTGGGGATACCCTGTTTAGGTAGCATAAGCTGTGAGGGACCTGTCCGGCGTAGACCGACACGGGTGAAATAGTGGCTACGTTGGTGTGGCACCTTGGTCTGTACCGATATCCCTTGTGTTGCAACGAGGAGAATATGGGTCTTCTGAGGAGTCATTAAGCACCAACAACCTTAGAACCTTAAATGACACAACTTGGCCATTAGAACAGTAGCAGTATGCTACGCCCATTGAGGCTAAACTCTCGTGATGGTTCTGGCCGCAAGAAAAGATTGCGATGCTGGAGTTATGACCGATTGAGGGTAGTCAATGATATTGGGATCCTCTAAGAACCCGATTACTTTGATAGGACAGGTATGAACCAACAAACTGAAAGAGGGTAGTACCTAGACCTCATGCTGGCCTAAACTTTAGGGGCTTGCCTTGCGTGACTTGTATGCCTTACCATTATTGCCTTTGTATCTATTTGCGGTGTGCTTTATCATAACATCATAACATCATGAGCATTGCATGCATCCTACATAAGGACTGACCATTTCAAAGACAAGAGGGTTTCACCTTTGCTCTGTTTTGTAGGACATCATGATGCCTGTGCGAAGGAATACTATCTGGTTCAACTTTGTTCATTCACCTGAGTTGCTTGAGGAGTTGGTTAGCAGAATTCCAAATACCACTTCCTTCATTCAGAGGCATGGTTCTCTTCTCAGTTTAGTCACTGCAAAGCAGGATCAACAGTTGATGAGCGTTCTGACCCAGTTCTATGACCCTCTGTACCAGTGCTTCACCTTTCAAGACTTCCAGCTGGTCCCTACCCTGGAAGAGTTCTCTGATTTGCTTGGTATCCCTATCTTGGATCAGACTCCCTTTACTGGTTGGGAAAAGACCCTCAGGCTTGAGGATGTTGCTGCAGCTCTTCCCTTGACACATCAAGAGGTAATGAACAACTGGGTAACTAGAAGCGGAGTTAAGGGTTTCTTGGCCAAGTTTCTGATTGGTAAAGCTAACAGTTTCTGGAATGACCTGGACTTTAGGGCATATGAAGACATCTTGGCTCTCTTAATCTATGGGTTAGTCTTGTTTCTTAATCCTGACAACTTCATCAATGTCACTGCCATAAGGATCTTTATGTCTCAGAATCCGGTACCCACTCTCTTGGGTGACATCTTGCAACAACTCCATGCTCGCACTACCCGAAGACGAGGAACCCTATGGTGTTGTATCCCTTTGTTGGTGAGGTGGTTTATTTCGCACCTCCCCAAGTTCGTACTGAAGAACCAAGAAGGAAGAGGTTGGGCTCATAGGTTAATGTCTCTCACTGAAAAAGACATCATTTGGACTTGCAGAGGTTTGGATGAGATAGCTGTCATTGATCGATGCAGGGAATACCCTAATGTTCCTCTGATTGGTACCCATGGAGGGATCTCTTACAATCCATGTCTAGCGCTCCGTCAGTTTGGAAGAGCAAGAAGAGCAGGGCCTCATGAGATGTTGGTGCCTCACATCAGTTTTGAGTTTCAGGTGGATAGTGACGAGCTGCATCGTAGGTTCATCAAGGCTTGGGACAAAGTTCATAAAGCTGACCCACAAGAGTTGGGGCCAAAGACTTCTTTACCTATGGAAGCCTACTACAAATGGGTTCGTATCCGTGCTCAGAAGTTAGGTATGCCATATGAAGCCGTCAGACCCGTCATTCTTGAGTGTCCTGACAAAGATGGTGTTCCTCCAACTGTCCTTCCTCCTCAAATACCTACTGATTATGAGACATTGAAGAGGTCTTGGTCGCAACTGCGAGAAGAGCGGGATTCTTACCGGGAAAAGTTCAACGAGCAGGAATTAAAGATCCAGAAGCTGACAAAGCAGTTGGAGAATGAACGAGCTCTGAATGCCTACATCCGTACTGAGAAGAGGAGACCATGGGATCAATAAGGAGCTCCGGATGTTCTTTTACAGTTTTATTTCCCTTTTCAGTATTTCCTTTCATGTAACGCCTAAGGGCAACCTGTTGAATAATTTCAGTTTCAAAGTTGAATCTAATGAAGTGTGTTCCTTTTTGTTTACAAAGTTGATTCCCGATTGTCTTTGAAAACATAAATCATACGCATTCCATTCATCATGTGCATAGCAGGTTTTCCTCTTTTCAGGTTTCTTACCGTTCTTCGCTGTTTATTTCAGCATCATGAATCCTGACTCGTCCTCAACTGAGATGTCCACCAAAGCTCTTCAGGCGCAGAATGTGCAATTTCAGGAACTAATCATGGGTTTGGCTCAGGGCCAAGAAGAGCTGAAGGCTCTGCTCCTGAAGAAGGAAAAGAAGAAGAAGAGAAGGACTGTTCTGTTCAGCTCGGGCCGAAGGTTTGGCAATACTCTGCAGAATGAAGAGGCTGGTTCTTCTATTGGCAAGAGTACTCCTCAAGCAGAAAAAGGTCCTAGTCCGGTAGTCTCTGACAACGAGACTGATTTTGATGAAGAGCAATATCCTCCGGCAGAAGACCGTTACAAGCAGTTGGAAGACAGGTTGAATGCTATGGAGATACAACAGGTACCTGGGTTGGATTTTGGAGATTTGGGTTTGTCCACTGGTGTAATCATTCCTCGGAAGTTCAAAGCACCATCTTTCACTAAGTACGACGGGGCATCTTGTCCCAAGCTACATCTCAGGTCCTATGTTCGGAAGATTCAAGCGTACTCAGTGGATAAGAATTTGTGGATCCACTTCTTCCAGGAGAGTCTTTCAGGGACTCATCTCGAATGGTTCTATCAGCTGGATGGGACCAAGGTTCGTAACTGGGAGGAGTTGGCTACTGCTTTCTATAAGCAGTATCAGTATAATGCCGACCTTGCCCCTACACGTACCCAACTCCAGGGTATGTCGTTAGGTTCAAGTGAAGGTTTTAAGGAGTACGCTCAGAAGTGGAGGGATCTGGCTGGCAGGGTGCAGCCTCCGTTGACTGATCGGGAGTTAGTAGACATGTTCTTGGGGACCCTATCTGGGCCATTTTTCAACCATCTTATCGGGAATTCGTCTGCAGGGTTCACTGATCTGATTCTGACTGGAGAGAGAATTGAGGCTGGGTTGAAGTCTGGAAAGATTCTGAAGGGTGCATCGTCTAGTTCTGAGAAGAAACCCTTTAAAAAGGAGGCTAGTGGTGTATATGGCTCCCGGAGACCAGAGAGATCTGAGCGCCGCCAATCTGTCAGTGCAGTAATGATTGCTAAGCCTGTTGCCGCTCCTCGGCCAACCAATCCTCAAAGGGCTGAAAGACCCTGGAGAGAGTTTACCCGGTTGAGTATGACTTTATCGCAGATCTTGCCACAGTTGCTATCCACCAATCTAGTGACTGTCAGGGAGGCCCCCAAAGGTGTAAACACTGCCTCTCCGAAATACAATCCAAATGCCCGCTGTGCGTACCATTCTGATAGCCCGAGGCATTCCACTGATGACTGTTGGGCATTAAGGAATAAGGTGCAAGACCTTATTGACGCAAAGAAGATACAGTTTGAAGCACCTGAGAGGCCAAATGTGGTGACTGCTCCTATGCCTCAGCATGGGGTAAATGCTGTTGATGAAGAAGTGTACGCTGTTTCTGTGGATGATCTGGCTACTCCTCTGAAGACTGTCAAGAGGAACCTGCTGCTGGCCAGTTTATTTCCGGGTTGCAGTGAGGGTTGCCTGTTCTGTGCTGTTTCCCTATCTGGTTGTCCCTTGCTGAAGTTAGGCATCCAAAGCCTGGTGGACAGTAAGGAGATTCTGTTCAAGAAGTCTGCTGTTCAGTTGGTTCCGGTAGAAGAAGTTTCTGTGGTTACCATCTTTAATAATCCAATCAAGGCTCTCCCGAAGAAGCCTGTTCAAATCATGACTGTCGCACCTGTTGTTATCACTGTTCCGGGGCCTCTTCCCTACGTATCTGATAAAGCTGTCCCCTGGCACTATGTGGCAGACGTATATGTGAACGGAATCAAACAAGAGTTCAACACTAGCGCTAGTATCTGTGATATCACTGGCCCAGCCAAGGTTACCTGCAGTGGCGGGCTCTTCTCGCCTGACATTGCACCGCCCGCTACTCGAAGACCCCTCCTTATAACACCTACAAGTGTACCTGTTCCTGTTGCTGACCAAGTTGTTTCCCCTGCTGCCGAGTCATCCAATGCTCGGGGCAAAGGAATTGAAGATGAGCCTGCCCGGATGGAGGCACCGATACCTATAAATGCTGAGGCCTCCCAACAAGAGATGGAGGAAATCCTGAAAATAATAAAGAAGAGTGACTTCAATGTTGTGGAACAGCTGGGGCACACGCCCTCCAAGATCTCCATGCTCTCTTTATTGCTATGCTCCGAGGCCCATGCTAAGGCCCTAATCTCATTTCTCAAGACGGCCCATGTGCCACAGGAGACATCTGCAGTCCAGTTCACTGATTGTGTAGCAAATCTGACAGCAGACAATGGCTTGGGTTTCTTAGATGCTGACCTGACTGCAAAAGGAAGAGACCACAATGATGCTCTGCATGTCTCTATCGAATGCAGGGGCACTACTTTGGCACATGTATTGGTGGATACTGGTTCTTCCTTGAATGTTCTACCAAAGAAGGCTTTAGACCGTTTGGATTGTGAAGGCCTGGAATTAAAACCCAGCAATATCATCGTCAGGGCCTTTGACGGTTCAAAAAGGATGGTTCATGGAGAGGTTGACATTCCTATTCGTGTGGGCTCTCAGGTGTTTGACTCTACTTTTTATGTGATGGATATCCGTCCATCGTACTCTTGTCTACTGGGTCGACCTTGGATCCATAAAGTTGGGGCAGTGACCTCTACCTTGCACCAGAAGCTGAAATACCCCGTCAGAGGGAAGATCGTCACTGTGCAAGGAGAGGAGGAGTATATGGTAAGCCATCTGAATTCCTTCAGGTACATTGAGATGGATGGGGAGTTTATTGAAACCCCCTTTCAGCATTTCGAGGAGGTACTTCCAATTTCAGCGGCAGCAGAAACAGCAGTAGAAGAGAATGTTCCTTTGAAGATGGCTTCCCTGAGGGATTCCTGGGCTGTGGTTCAAAAAGGTGAATGTGCTAACTGGGGCAGGCTTCCCGACTTTACACAGAAAACTGACAAATTTGGACTGGGTTTTACTGCAGAGGGTCAGAAAGCTATGCGGAAGGCGAAGACCAGAAGACCTCCTGTGCTCATTACAAATCCAGGAGTGAATGCTGTTGGGGAAGACAATGAAGTGGACGAAGCTGAGTTCAGTAGCTGGATATATCCAACGACCGAAGGCGGATTGACCAATTGGATTGTCAAAGACCATACTCCTGTTACTTTTGTTACGCAGTAATAAACTTCTTTGTTTTATTATTTGTAATAAACAATAAATAAACTCTATGGCCCGGTGTCTTACCCGAGGCACCGTGGTTTCATTTGTGAGGGCATATAAATTGTTATTTCATATATCATAAATGAAAATCTTGGACGTTTTCTCGCATTGCAAATCTTATGCTCCTTTTCTGTCTTTCTTTCCTTTACATATATTTTAAAACAGCTGTATTTACACACACACTCACTCATACAGGTTTCAATCCACTCTGGATCTCACTGGTAACGACTCTGCTACTGCCAGTTATGATTTCGAAAATCCGATCAACTTAGCCGAAGACAAAGGTGAAGATGATTGCGAAGTGCCTGGCGAGCTTGCAAGACTGTTACTTCAGGAAGAGAGGGCAATTCAACCACACGAAGAGCCAGTGGAAATAATAAACTTGGGTACTGAGGCAGAGAGGAAAGAGGTAAAGATTGGTGCCAACCTAGTGCTCAGCGTGAAGCAACGATTGACTCAGATGCTACATGATTATATGGAGATCTTTGCCTGGTCCTACGAAGACATGCCCGGGTTGGATACCGATATTGTGGTCCATCACTTGCCTACTAAGGAAGACTGCCCTCCAGTTAAGCAAAAGGTCCGCCGTATGCGTCCAGAGATGTCTGAGAAGATCAAGGCCGAGGTTATGAAACAGTTTGATGCTGGGTTCCTTGCAGTGACTTCTTACCCTCAGTGGGTTGCTAATGTGGTGCCGGTACCAAAGAAAGACGGTAAGGTCAGAATGTGTGTTGATTACAGGGATCTGAACAGGGCCAGCCCCAAAGATGACTTCCCCTACCTCATATTGACGTCCTTGTTGACAATACAGCTCAGCACAAGGTATTCTCTTTCATGGATGGTTTTTCAGGTTACAATCAGATCAAGATGGCACCTGAAGACATGGAGAAGACTACCTTTGTTACTCAGTGGGGCACCTTCTGCTACAAGGTCATGCCTTTTGGACTGAAGAACGCTGGGGTAACCTACCAGCGTGCCATGGTTGCTTTATTTCATGACATGATCCATCATGAGATAGAAGTGTATGTGGACGACATGATCGCAAGGTCCCAAACTGAGGAAGAACACCTTGGTCATCTGCAGAAATTGTTTGACCGTCTGAAATTATACAAACTGAGGTTGAACCCGAACAAGTGCACCTTCGGGGTAAGATCGGGAAAGTTGCTAGGCTTCGTGGTAAGTGATAAGGGCATTCAAGTGGACCCTGCCAAGGTTAAAGCTATTCAAGAAATGTCAGTTCCTAGGACAGAGAAAGAGGTCAGAGGCTTTCTAGGACGCCTGAATTACATTGCTCGCTTCATCTCACACCTGACTGCTACCTGTGAGCCAATCTTCAAGCTGCTGAAGAAAGATCAGGTAGTACGTTGGAATGATGAATGTCAGGCTGCTTTTGACAGAATCAAAGAGTATCTCCAAGAACCACCCATCCTTATGCCACCGGTTGAAGGGAGACCTCTGATACTATACCTGACAGTACTTGACAACTCAATGGGGTGTGTGCTGGGGCAGCATGACGAGTCTGGCCGAAAAGAGCATGCCATTTATTACCTTAGCAAAAAGTTTACCGACTGTGAGACCCGATACTCACTGCTTGAGAAAACTTGCTGCGCTTTGGTATGGGCTGCTCGCCGGCTGAGACAGTATATGCTGACTCACACTACCTTGTTGATCTCAAAGATGGATCCTATAAAGTACATATTCGAAAAGCCTGCTCTGTCTGGGAGAATTGCAAGATGGCAAATGATCTTGACGGAATACGACATTCAGTACACAACCCAGAAAGCCATCAAGGGAAGTGTATTGGCAGACCACTTGGCACATCAGGCCGTAGATGACTATCAGTCAATGAACTTCGAGTTTCCAGACGAAAGCATCATGATTGTGACTGATTGTGAAGTACCTGGACCGGATGAAGGACCTGAGGAAGGATCACGATGGTCTATGCACTTTGACGGAGCCTCCAACGCTTTGGGAAACGGTATCGGCGCTATAATCATATCTCCTCAAGGCACTCATACTCCACTCACTGCCCGACTATGTTTCAACTGTACCAACAACATGGCAGAGTATGAGGCGTGCATCATGGGTCTTCAAGCTGCGATCGACCTAAGGATCAAGTTTCTGAGTGTCTTCGGAGATTCCGCTCTTGTGATCAATCAGATCAAAGGAGAGTGGGATACGAAACATCCGAATCTTATCCCTTACAGAGAATGTGTGTTGACCTTGATCCCCCACTTCACGAAGATAACCTTTGAACACTTTCCAAGGGAAGAGAATCAGTTGGCAGACGCGTTAGCTACAATGTCTTCTATGTTCAAAGTTAAATGGGATAATGAGGCTCCCCGGATCATCATCTGGAAACTGGACGAACCGGCATACTGTTGCGGTCTCGAGACTGAATTGGTGACTGAGAAGCCTTGGTACCATGAGGTGAAGAGATATCTGGAAACTCAGGAATACCCCGAAGGTGCCTCTGTCAATGATAAGAAGTTCTTGAGGAGGTTCGCAGCGAAGTTCTTCCTTAGAAACGACATTTTGTACAAGCGAAACCATGATTCAACCTTACTGCGTTGTGTGGATAAGACTGAAGCAGAAAGGATCATGGAAGAGCTACATGAAGGGACCTTTGGTACACATTCCAGTGGACATACAATGGCAAAGAAGATCCTTCGGGCAGGGTATTACTGGTCCACAATGGAAGCTGACTGCTACCAACACTCCAGGACATGCCATAAGTGCCAGATTTATGCAGACAAGGTGCATGTTCCTCCAGTTCCCCTGAATGTTCTGATTGCGCCTTGGCCATTTGCAATGTGGGGCATAGACATGATCGGTGAGATTAAACCTACGGCATCTAATGGGCATCGCTTCATCCTAGTGGCGATTGACTACTTCACAAAGTGGGTCAAAGCAGCATCCTACGCTACGGTAACCAAGACTGTTGTGGCACGGTTCATTCGGCATAATCTGATCTGTCGGTACAGCTTCCCAGAAAGAATTATTACAGACAACGGTACCAATCTGAATAATAAGATGATCACTGAGCTCTGCGAGCAGTTCAAAATACAGCACCACAATTCTTCTCCTTACAGACCGAAGATGAATGGGGCTGTAGAGGAAGCAAATAAAAATATCAAGAAAATCGTGCAGAAGATGACAGTGACTTATAAGGATTGGCACGAGATGTTACCGTTCGCTCTACATGGGTATCGTACCTCAGCTAGGACATCAACCGGAGCAACTCCTTTCTCTCTGGTTTATGGTATGGAGGCAGTCTTACCGATCAAAGTGCAAACACCCTCTCTCCGGATAATGAAGGATGCAAATCTGAACGAGGATGATTGGATCCAGACGCGACTTGATCAGCTCAACCTTATTGATGAAAAGAGACTTGCTGCCATCTGCCACGGTCAGATGTATCAGAAACGGATGATCATGGCATTTAACAAAAAGGTCAGACCACAGGAATATCAAGTTGGGGATCTGGTAATCAAACGAATCATCCTTCCTCAGAGTGATCCAAGGGGCAAATGGACCCCTACGTACGAAGGGCCATTTATGGTTAAGCATGTGTTCTCAGGAGGAGCCATGATTCTAACCAACATGGATGGTGACGACCTTCCTCACCCCGCCAATGCAGACATAGTAAAAAGATACTACGCATGAAAAAAGACCCGCTAGGCTGACATGCCTAGGCAAAAATTAGGGCTTCCCGGCGAACCAAAAGGGTTCGGGCAAAATGAAGGGATGAAATGAAAAAAATTTGTACACCCGGCAAGTCGAAAACCTGAAAAGGCGGCTTGGGCAAAAATGGGTATCCCGGTGGACTGAAAACCCGAAAGGGCGGTCCAGGAAAAAGTTAGGGATAAAAGTGTAATACTATGTCTCATTGGATCACTTTGCATCCAGAATCCGGTATCTACATCAAGGTCAGATGGCATCGATCAGTCAGCTTCACCTTCAACCAAGGTCATCAAGTGATGAGACGCTCGGAGTTATAAAGGCAATAGCAGAGTTGAAACCCAGTGGGATCATTCATTTCACATAGCTGTTTTATTTTCTCTTGTACAAAATTTGTATAAACTCTTTTGCTCGGCGGCGTTCTCTTACTAGGACGTCAGCCTCTTGTACACAAAACGCCTATTTTCAGGCCATTCAAAAATCAATACAAATATATTTTTCAGTTAAAAATGACCAGTTATTTTTCCTTTTCTGTTTTGTTTTGTGAAGAACGTCCAAGGTTCAATTTGTGATATATGCATTGACAATAATTTGCTAACTCATGAATATTTGCATATGGAACAAAGGATTAATTACAGGTAACATTAGAAACAGGGGCAATAAGGAGTTGTCTAAGCAATCTAATTGTTCTGTCCTCCAAGGTATCAAGGTAGGTTCAGCTAAAGAATACAACCAGATATCCTAATTCCCCATAGAGTAAGCCAGCAATTCAATACACTCTCCTCAAGCAAAGCTACTATCAATCTTAAGGAAAGTTGGGTACCCTCCAGCAGGTCTCAACATTCCCCAGCAGCATACACATATTCATAACAAGCATCCCCGGCAGTCTTGACCTAAAGATCGTTCCCCGGCGGTATACCAGGCATTCAGTGGAATCACTTCCCCAATACAGCTCAAAACTTCCCCAAGAGAGTCCAATCCAGTCCCCCAGGAAAGTTGGAATCCATTTCTCCCAAGCAGTAAGCTTATCCCCAAGCTTATCCTCGCAGAACACGAACGCGTCGTCCGGCTTTATTCAAAGAGTTATTTCCCTACCAGGATATAACTGGGTTATCCTCAGCCAAAAGCCACGGAAAGGTCGTCGTCAACACAGTTCTTTCTTATCCCCAGCGAAGTCTATCAGCACTTCCAACACAGCAAAGATATCCCCAGCGAAGTTACCATCAACATTTCAGCAAAGTATCTCTCTCCCCACCGAGTATTGCTCCCCAGCAAGATCACTAGAGTACTTTTCTCCCTGCAGAGTTATTCCATTCGCCAAGTTTATTCCCCAACGGAGTCATCTTCTCCTACTGGTATTCTTGCAATCATCATCCCCAGCGGAAGCAAAATCTATTCTCCAACATCAGCCCAGGAATGATTTCCCGGCACCCGTTAAGGATTTACTTTCCTAGACGAAAAATACATTCATAAACATCGCACTTCCATACATCATTATAGCATGCATAGACGCATCATACTAATCTCATTTATGTTGATAACATCATTGCCTGGTCCATATCATGCATTGCATATGACTGACCTTTACCTTTCAGGAAAGACTCAGTTAAAGTCTCAATCATATTTCAAGACTCTAAGACCTTATCTGGTTCAGTTAAATCGACTCCAAAGATTTCTCTGGTTATTATCCAGTCAAAGGCCTTCTCTGGTCCAATTAAATCGACCCCAAACAGATTTTTCTGATAAAAAACCAGTTGAAGACATTCCATGACCTAGACCGGTTCAGTTAAATCAACTCCAAAGATTTCTTATCCAGTCCAAGGCCTTCTCTAGTCCAGCTAAATCGACCCCAAACAGATTTTCCTGATAAAGACTCAGTAGAAGTTTTCCAAGGTTTTCTCAATGACTGCTATTGAGTTGTAATCGCCTATGGTTCTCTCCCCGATACTACGGAGACGATAATTCCATCCAAGGTTTTCTCAATGATTGCTATTGAGTTGTAATCACCTATGGTTCTCTCCCCGATCCTGCGGAGATGATAATTCCATCCAAGGTTTTCTCAACAATTGCTATTGAGATTGTAATTGCCTATGGTTCTCTCCCCGATCCTGCGGAGATGATAATTCCATCCAAGGTTTTCTCAACAATTGCTATTGAGATTATAATTGCCTATGGTTCTCTCCCCGATCCTGCGGAGATGATAATTCCATCCAAGGTTTTCTCAATAATTGCTATTGAGATTGTAATTGCCTATGGTTCTCTCCCCGATCCTGCGGAGATGATAATTCCATCCAAGGTTTTCTCAATAATTGCTATTGAGATTGTAATTGCCTATGGTTCTCTCCCCAATACTGCGGAGGTGATAATTCCATCCCAGGTTGTCTCAATGATTGCTATTGAGGTTGTAATCGCCTATGGTTCTCTCCCTGATACTGCGGAGATGGTAATTCCCACCAAGATTCTCTCAATGTTTGCTGTTGAGGTTGTAGTCGCCTATGGTTCTCTCCCCGATCCTGCGGAGGTGGTAATCCCAAGATTCGCTCAACGATTGCTGTTGAAGCTGAAGTCGTCCAAGGTTCTCTCACCATTCCTGTTGAGGTAGTAACCATCCCTGGTTCATCATCACCATTTGAAGCTCCAGATTTAGCTCCTGTAAACAGTCAGGACATATCTATACAAAGCATCTGAAGACCAGCTCCTGCAACATGTCAGGTACTCATTTTTCTTATGCAGGTACGCAAGTTCTCGCTAAGGAATCTCTTATGCGATTGACACCCAGATGGCATCTATAAGCCCATCCACCTTCCATCATCTCTTAGCATGGCATCTATAAGCCCATCATCCTATCCAGCAACATCCAGATGGCATCTATAAGCCCATTCCACCATCACACTGCTACTATGTGAGCGCAAATTTCTGGGCACTCTAGTATTCAATCATCTTCCACCTTCGGATTACGAAAGGCACGTCAGCCAATCTGCATCCTCAGGTCTAAGAAGATTGAACAGGGGCAACTGTTGTACCCCAAAATTTGCCCTCCCATATTCTTCAAGAATTGCAAAGTCAAAGCTTCAAAATTCCCCAAGGGTTGTACAGTGTAAGAGCCTCCTAAACAGTCAAAATTAGGGTTTTGGTTCTGATCAAGAAAATGAAGTTTCCAAGGGTCCAATCAAGTCCCACATGCCTACAAATATGGTCAAGCATCCTCATATCAAGTTTCAAGACTTTCAGCACAAAATTGCACAGTCAAAAACCCTAATTGCACAACAGTCAACTGTAGGGGCAAAATGGTCATTTGACAGTCAAAAGTCCAAATTTTTGGTCAACATCTCATTTTGATGCCACAAACATCATTTGATCAATTCTTGATCATGATTCTCAAAGCTTGGCTCAAAAATCATCAAGATGCAAAAGTTTCCTTATTTGGACAGTTGAAAAAGTCAACTGTAAATTGACCAGGGCATAATTTTCACATGGATTATCAGAAAAATTCCATCTAAAGCTCATTTTGAAGAGAAAGACATTTCCTACAACCCATATTCATACTTCAAGTCCAAGAAATGCTCTCACAAAAAGTTATCAATTTCAACATATTAGGTCATTTTCAAAAGTCAACAAAAAGGGACTTTAAGTCAAAGGCCATAACTTGAGATTGGTAAATCAAAATGACATGGGACCAAAGAAATTGGTTAGAGGACTCAAATACCTTTCCAAAATGTCCACGAACATGAGCAAAGCTTAAACATTGAGCAAGTTATGCCTTGTGGAAGTTGGGAAATTTTTGGATATTTTGAAAAGTCAACATTGTTTCAAATGACCTAAAATTGCTAATGGGCCTCTTTTTCTTCCACAATTCATTATCCAAGGCATGTGCACGACCACTTGGCCCAAAGGGAAGTTTTTCTTCATTTTTTATTTATTTATTTGGATTTTTATTATTAATAATTCATTTAAATTAATTAAAATACATGAAAAATATAAAACCTAATGTTTCAAATCTTTTTATGCATATAATATCTCCAAGATTTTGTGTAAGTCAGATTAGGAAAGAATTGAAGCTAATTGGACATGATTGAGAGCTAAAAAGCATGAAAAAAGATTGAAAAATTATGGTTTGCAAATCAAATATTTTTCACATCAATGCATGGATTTTGATCAAGTTTCTTAACCTAAAACACTCACACATAAGTACAGAACGAAACCCTCTTGCCCATAACCTGAAAGTTGCGCCATATACCAAGAAACCAATTTGAACTTTTTGCTTAAAAAACTCAAATCTGAAAATACACTTGCAGGTCGTTTCAAGCCACAACACTGATTCCATTGTGTTCCTGAGGCTTCAAGGAACGTACAGAGATCAAAATCATTCATCCTAACATCAAGAATTGGTAAAACGAACGCATCCTGTACAGAAAAAATTCCATGTTCTTGCATCATGAATCACGCGCTTTTAGTACTTTTTAACATTTGATTCATATTCATTGTTTGATTCTAATGCTAACTGTATGGTTTAATTGTGTTTTTGTGCACCCTTGAGGATTCACCATGAATGCGCGCTAGGGTTTCCAGGACCTTGAATTAGGGTTTTTTAATTAAGGAACAATTGGAACATAAGACATAGGCCACTCAATTCAGCATACTCAAACGGTCTCAAAACGCACCTCGCGCTCAATTTATGAGCCTCCACGAGCTATTCGCTATTTTTCAGAAACTGGCATAAGGGAACGGTTCAAAAACCGTTGTTAATTGTTTTTGTGTTTCAGGAAATAAACGAACGAGGAAGAAGAAGGATGCGTGGCCATCAGTAATTGGTTGGTTCAAAAATTCGCGCTAAAAATCATTAACGCGTGGTTTTGTTTCATAATGATTGTTTGTTAATTAATATACAAAACGCGTGCTTGGTTCAATTGGCAAAGTTGGTTAGTGGTAATCCTCATGACCTGGGTTCGAGCCCCAGGTCCTCACCCTTTCCATATTATTTTTCCACTAATATTCCTATGCAGTTCAAGCCTTGAAGACCACCATGCATCCCTTGATCCAGCTATGCCACGCGTGAAGAGAGACAAATCCAAGGGCGCTGATGGAAAGAACAACATGGAATCTAGTCAAACGTGCCCCACGCTAGCTGGAAAGTCCACTAAGCCAGGGATAATTGGGCCCTAAATTGCTGGGCTTCACCTCACAACTGGAGACAACACCCCCCTTAGGTTTGCAATACTTTGTTTTCATTCTTTTTTCATTTCAATTATTAATTCTTGTAATTTAATTATTTTCATAAAAAACACAAAAAAAACAATAAAAATCAGAAAAAAGACAAAAAATTAATATTTTTATTTAATGTTATATTTTTTGTAAATAAAGCCTTATTAATTAATTAGTTTTAATTTAGGAGTAAATCTTAACATTTTCTTAATTAATTTAAAATTGGTAGAACTAGGGTTTAGTTAATTTTTTTATCCTTTTTCCTTTTCTTTCATAATTATTAAAATATTATTTACTTTTATAAATCAAGATTTGCATGTAAATAATTAGGTTAATATTAGGTTAAAATTTAATTCTTTTTTAATAAATAAAAGCTATAGAATTAGGGTTAATTTAATTTTAATTTCATTTAATCTTTTTCATTAAAACTCATAAAATAAAAAAATACCAAAAACAATTTCTTTCATTTTAATTTTCAATTAATTTAATCATTTAATTTAATTTTGCAAAAAAAGGGTCCAACGCCCTCGTTCTTAATTCTTATTTAATTCGCGTGTTTATTTCTTTTTCGTATAATATTTATGTAACTCTCCCAAAGCTGTGTAATTAATTTCTCGCACTTTACTTTTCATTATTCCTTTATTTTTCTGTCAAATCGGGTTCTGGAAATTTTGGCGATGTGGACCCGCGCCTTTTGTAATAGCTTAGAACTTTTATCTTTCTCGCAAATTTTTAACTGTTAACAAATGCATGTAAGAATGAATGGACAAAAATAAAAACAAGCGCATAGATCACTTTGACATGACAAGACAAAAATAAATGAACATGACATACAAATCACACACCACCCCTAGGGTACGCCTCACTGTTGCCTTGCCTCGAAAGGTGATCGTCGAGTAGAGGATGTCTTAGTAAGTCCTCATGATCCGGGAACCTGGCATGAGGGTAGCTTCTAAGGTGTCTTCCCATTGCTCTGGTGATCACCATGTCCCGAACCTCGAATTGACCCGAACACCTCCAACGGTGGTGCTACCTACCTCTCAATGGTGGGATGGCACTACTTTAAAGGACATTTACACAGACGAATTCCTTAGGGTAGGTAGACGACTCTAGATACTTGCTCTAAATTTCAAAACAAATCAAAAATACTTTTCACACCGACACCTTTTCAAAAAGCTTTCGAAAGCAATTTTTCAAACACTCTTGAGGACTGATACAAGAGTCGAACTGGAATTTTCAAAGAAACTTTTTAAACCCACAGTTGAAAAGCAAACAAACCATTTTTGAAAACACAATGAGCAAGTATCTAAGAGCCCATGGATAACCATGGATAGAAAGGGTGCTAATACCTTCCCTTTCTATAACCTACCTCCCGAACCGAGAGCAATCTCTTTAAGGAATTTTTCTGTGCTTTTGTCCTTTCCATTTGGAGAAAATAAAAGACGGTGGCGACTCTTGCTTCCGCGACATTTCGCGAACCAGCGTTAAACAGTCAGTTCCAGATCCACCGATCACACTTACCGCGACATTTTGCAAAAACAAACGCAAAATGCAAACCAGCATTTTCATAAAAACAGTCCGGTTCTGCCACCGTTTCACAGAACTGGCGACTCTGCTGGGAAAAAAATAAGTGGGGTATACCTTAGGATTAGTTCATCATAAATTGCTTCTCTTGTTTGATTTGATTGCTTTACTTTTGAGGGTTTTATATTGGGAGTTACTATAGATCCTAACCCGGATCTGGGGGACACCTTTTAGGTTAGTAGCAGTAAAATGTGAGGGAACTGTACGGCGTAGACCGACACGGTTGAAGCAGTAGCTACGTTGATGTGGCACATTGGTATGTACCGGTATCCCTTATGGAGAAACGAGGAGAATACGGGGCTGCTATGTGTGTCGTTAAGCATTAACTGACCTTAGAACCCATAATTGACCAACTATTCCAGTAGGAAGTAGTGAGATAGCCGGCCTCAGGGTAAAGCTGAGAACTGGTTGATACTCGATACTACACTCATTGAGGCCATACTCTCGAGATAGTTCCGGCCGCAAGAAAAGATTTCGTGAGATGAAACCATGACCGATGGAGGATGGTCGGTGATATTGAGAACCTCTAGAACCCGATTACTTTTGCTAGGACAGGTTGAAACCAACTGAAATTCAAGAGGGTAATACCTAGACCCCATGCGAGCCTGAAACTTAAGGGCTCTTGTGTGACTTGTTTGCCTTTACCATGTCTATTATTTGCTATACCTATTGTGTGTTTTATCATGACATCATGCATCATAACATAGCATGCATACTTCATTATACAAACCATTTCAAAGACCGAGGGGATTTATCTTTGTTCTGTTTTGCAGATTATGGCTTCCGTGCGTAGAAACACCATTCGAGTTAAGTTTGTGCAAATACCTGCTCAACTAAAAGATTTAGCCTCGAGAGTTTCTGATACTTCTTCATTCATTAGGAGACATGGTCAACTTCTTAGCTTGTTTACCTCAAAGTTTAATGAGCAGATGATGAGTGTGCTTTTCCAGTTCTTCGATCCGGTGCATCATTGCTTCACTTTCTCGAATTATCAGCTAGTTCCCACTATGGAAGAGTTTTCTCACTTATTGGGCATATACATCCTTGAGAAGATGCCCTTCACCGGTTTGGAAGAGACTCCTAGACCAGAAGATATTGCTTCAGCTCTACATTTGAAACGGGCTGATGTAGTATCTAATTGGGAAACACAAAGCGGGATTGAAGGTTTCTTAGCCAAGTTTCTGATAGATCAAGCTCAACTATTCTGGGATAACTTGGATTTTCAGGCTTTTGAAGACATCTTGGCTCTCCTTATCTACGGTTTGGTTCTTTTCCCGAATCCAGATTCCTTCATAGATGTGAATATGGTTAAGATCTTCCTGTCCCGCAATCTTGTACCTACTCTTCTGGGTGATATCTTGCATGCCCTTTACACTCGTACTGTGCATAGAAGAGGGACTCTCATGTGTTGCATTCCGCTGCTGGTGAGGTGGTTTATTTCGCACCTCCCCAAGCCCGTGTTGAAGAATGAGGAAGGTGTAGGATGGTCTTATGGGATAATGTCCCTTGCCTATAAATACATTCTTTGGAGTTCTAAGGCTATGGAAAGTGCTGTTGTCATTGATCGATGCGGAGGATACCCTAATGTCTCATTTCTTGGAATCGGAGGGGGAATAACCTACAGTCCTTATTTAGCTTTGCGATAATTCGGTCGTTCCCGGAGATACGGTCCTCATGAGCTACTTCTTATAGATATTGCATTTGACTACAAGGAGGACGTTGATAAGCACCGCCGGAGGTTTATACAAGCTTGGGGCATGGTGAACAGATCTGACCCTCAAGAACTAGGACCAAGGACTTCTCTCCCTATGCAGCCTTATCTCCAGTGGGTCCGATCTTGAGCCCAAAAGCTTGGGATGCCTTATGAAGTTGTGTTTCCAGTGATTTTGGAGTCCACCAATGAAGAGGGCATTCCTTATATAGTCCTTTATCCCTACATGCCCACTGATCTTGGGGCACTGAAGAGATCCTAGATTCAGCTGAAAGAGGAGAGGGATACCTATCAGGAAAAGTACCATGAGCAAGAAAGGAAGATCCTGAAGCTCACCAGGCAACTTGAGAATGAAATAATAATCAATGACTACGTCAGCACGAAGGGGAAGCATCCATGGGATTTCTGATTTTTGCTTTTTTCTAGTTTAGATCTGTTTTTCATTTACTTCATTGTAAACGCCTTAAAGGCATTGTTGAACATTTTTACAAGTTTAATCTAATAAAGTTTTTTTTTTTGGTTTGCAAATTTAAATCTCCCAAAGTCTTTGAAATCATTACATACGCATCCCATTATCATGCACACCATTACAGGTACCCTTACAGGTTTTTCATCTTCTTCGTTGTTTATTTCAGTAGAAATGTCTTCCGATCAAGCTATCAAAGATCTTCAGGCACAAAATGCCCAATTCCAAGAGATGTTCTTGAGCTTGGCTAAAGGGCAAGAGGATTTGAAAGCTCTCATTTTGAAAGAGAAAGAGAAGAAGAAGAAGAAGAAGAAGAAGAAGAAGAAGAAGTAGAAGAAGGTCGTTCTTCTGAGTATGGGCAAAAGGTTTGGGGATAGGTTGAAACAATAAGTTGATCTGTCCTTTTCATCCAAGGGAGGGGAGGACCAAGAAGAAGAAAAGGGCCTCAGTCCTGCAGTTTCTGATAATGATACGGATTATGATGAGGAGCAATATCCTCCTACTGAGTATAGGTACAAGCAACTTGAAGACCGTCTGAGTGCTATGGAGATTCAGAAGATCCCTGGTTGGATTTCGGAGAGCTGGGATTGGTATCGGGGGTGGTGATCCCTCATAAGTTCAAAGCTCCCGTTTTTGCCAAGTACGATGGAGTATCTTGTCCAAAACTCCATCTCCGCTCGTACGTCAAGAAAATCCAACCCCGCACTGCTGATAGAAATTTGTGGGTGCATTTATTTCAAGATAGTCTATCAGGGACTCAACTTGAATGGTTTTATCAGTTAGAAGGAGCCAACGTCCGAAATTGGGAGGACCTTATTGCTGCTTTCTACAGGCAGTATCAATATAACACCGACCTTGCTCCCACTCGTACTCAGATTCGGGGTATGTCTATGGGTTCAAGTGAAGGTTTTAAGGACTATGCTCAGAAGTGGAGAGACTTAGCTGGAAGAGTCCAACCCCCTTTGTCTGACAGGGAGTTGGTTGACATGTTTCTAGGGACGTTATATGGTCCATTCTTCAATCATCTGATCGGCAGTTCGTCATCTGGGTTTACTGAATTGATTTTGACTGGAGAGAGAGTAGAAGTTGGTATCTGAAGTGGTAAGATACAGAAGGATACTTCATCAAGTGCAATGGAGAAGCCTTTTACCGGTAAGAAAGAAGCTAGTGCAGTCTACGGCCCGAGAGGCCAAAGCAGACCTGAACACCGTCAAGCAGTGAATGCGATGGTAATATCAAGACTTATCGTTGCTCCGCAACGCAACAATCAACAAAGGGTGGCGAGACCACAAAGACAGTTCACTCGGCTCAATATGACCTTGTCTCAAATTCTACCACAATTATTGAAGACCCACCTGGTAACTCTGAGGAGGCCCCGAAGAATCCCAACACTATATCTCCGCTGTATAACCCGAATTCCCACTGCGCCTATCACTCTGATGGCCCAGGTCATGATACAAACAACTGTTCGGCCTTGAAAAATAAGGTGCAAGACTTGATTGAAGCTAAAGATATTGAGTTTGACGCTCCGGAGAAGCCCAACGTCATTACTGCACCGATTCCCAAGCATGGCTCAGGAATCAATGTTATTGATGTTGTCTTCGCCATGGAAGATACTGATGATGAGAACCCGAATGTTGACAGCTGAATATACCCTACAACCAATGGTGGCTTAAACAACTGGACGGCGAAAGACTTCATACATGTTTCTTTTATTACATAGTAATTGACTTTTGTTTTGAGATTTGTAACAGAAAGTTTGAAACTTTACGGCCCGGTGCCTTTCCTGAGGACCCTTGGCTTTGTTTATGAGGGCTTATTATTTGTCATTTTCATATATCATCAATAAAGCATTGGATGTTTTCTTGCATTACAAATTTTGCGCTCCTTTTTTTCTCCTTTCTATCTCGCACTTTATCAAAACAGCTATTGTCTTACACACACTCACGTATCATAATGCAGATCCATATCCACTCTGGATCCCATTGATAACAACTCTGCTACTACCAGTTATGACTTCGAAAATCCGATCAACCAAGTCGAGGACGAAGGTGAGGATGATTGTGAGGTTCCTGGGGAACTTGCTAGACTGTTACTACAGGAAGAAAGGGCCATACATCCTCATGAAGAGCCAGTTGAATCAGTAGACTTGGCTACAAAGGAAGACAGGAAAAAGGTCAAGATATGTGTGAATATGGAGCCTAGTGTCAAGCAACGGTTAATACAGATGCTATGCGACTATGTTGAGATCTTCTCTTGGTCTTATGAAGATATGTCTGGTTTGGACACTGATATTGTGGTACACCGCTTGCCAACAAAAGAAGATTGTCCTCCGGTAAAGCAGAAAGTTCGTCGCATGCGCCCTGAGATGTCTGAGAAAATCAAAGCTGAGGTCATGAAACAGTTTGACGCCGGATTTCTAGCTGTCACTTCTTACCCGCAGTGGGTTGCCAACGTTGTTCCGGTGCCTAAGAAGGATGGTAAGGTATAGATGTGTGTGGACTATAGAGATCTGAACAAGGCAAGCACCAAAGACGACTTCCCACTTCCTCACATCGATGATTTGGTCGACAACACCGTGCATCATAAGATCTTCTCCTTTATGGATGGTTTTTCTGGTTACAATCAGATTAAGATGGCTCCCGAGGACATGGAGAAGACAACCTTCATTATGCAGTGGGGTACCTTCTGTTACAAGTTAATGCCTTTCGGGTTGAAGAATGCTGGGGCAACTTATCAGCGTGCCATGGTCACTTTGTTCCATGACATGATTCACCATGCGATTGAGGTTTACGTTGATGACATGATTGCAAGGTCCCAGACTGAAGAAGAACACCTTGTCCATCTCCAGAAACTGTTCGACAGGTTGAAGATGTACAAGCTGAGGTTAAACCCGAACAAGTGCGCCTACGGGGTAAGGTCTGGTAAGCTGCTGGGTTTCGTCGTTAGTGATAAAGGTATTCAGGTGGATCCTGCAAAGGTGAAGGCTATACAGGAGATGCCAGCTCCCCGAATGGAAAAGGAAGTTAGAGGCTTTTTGGGACGTCTGAATTACATTGCCCGATTCATTTCACATCTGACTGCTACTTGTGAGCCGATCTTTAAGCTGCTGAAGAAAGATCAAGTGGTAAAATCGAATGATGAATGTCAGGCCGCTTTTGAAAGGATCAAGGAATACCCCCAAGAGCCACCTATCTGATACCTCCAGTTGAAGGAAGACCTTTGATCTTATACTTGACAGTGCTGGATAATTCAATGGGGTGCGTGCTGGGGCAGCATGACGAGTCTGGCCGAAAAGAGCACACTATTTACTACCTTAGCAAAAAGTTTAGCGACTGTGAGACCCGACACTCACTGCTCGAGAAAACTTGATGCATTTTGGAATGGGCTGCTCGCCGGCTGAGACAGTATATGTTGACTCACACTACCCTATTGATATCAAAGATGGACCCAATCATGTATATCTTCGAAAAGCCTGCCTTGTCCGGAATAATAGCAAGATGGAAGATGATCTTAACTGAGTACGATATCCAATACATAACCCAAAAAGCAATCAAGGGGAGTGTATTGGCAGATCATTTGGCGCATCAGACCGTCGGTGATTACCAATCCATGAATTTCGAATTCCCGGATGAGAACATCATGTTGGTGATCGATTGTGAAGAACCTGGACCAGATGAAGGACCCGAGGAGGGATCCCGATGGTCTATGTATTTTGATGGAGCCTCAAATGCATTGGGTAATGGCATTGGCACTATGATCATATCCCCTGAGGGTTGTCATACTCCGTTCACCGCCCGATTATGTTTTAACTGCACTAATAATATGGCAGAGTATGAGGCATGCATCTTGGGTCTTCGAGCTGCTATTGACCTGAGGATTAAGTTCTTGAGTGTATTTGGAGATTCTGCTCTAGTGATCAGTCAGATCAAAGGCGAGTGGGATACGAAGCACCCAAATCTTATTCCTTACAAAGAGTATGTACTGACGTTGCTCCCACACTTTGAGGAGATAACCTTTGAACATTTCCCCAGAGAGGAGAATCACTTAGCGGACGCGCTAGCTACCATGTCTTCTATGTTCAAGGTCAGGTGGGACAATGAAGCTCCTCAGATTACCATCGAGAGGTTGGACGAACCTGCACATTGCTGTGACATCGAGACTGAAGAGGTAGCAGATAAACCCTGGTTTCACGAAGTCAAGAGGTATCTTGAGGCTCAGGAATACCCCAAGGGTGCATCTGTTAATGATAAGAAGTTCTTGAGAAGGTTCGCTGCAAAGTTCTTCATTAGCAATGGGATTATTTATAAGTGTAACCATGATTCAACCTTACTACGGTGTGTAGACAAAAGCGAGGCGGAAAGGATCATGGCAGAATTACATGAAGGTACCTTCGGGACTCGTTCCAGTGGACATACCATGGAAAAGAAAATTCTACGGGCAGGATATTATTGGTCTACTATGGAAGCCGATTGTTATCAGCATTCTCGGACCTGTCATAAGTGCAAAGTCTATGTTGATAAGGTGCATGTACCTCCAGTTCCTCTGAATGTTTTGACAGCACCTTGGCCCTTTGCAATGTGGGGTATCGATATGATCGGCGAGATCAGACCTACTGTGTCTAACGGGTGTGATCGGTGGATCTGGAACTGACTGTTTAACGCTGGTTCGCGAAATGTCGCGGAAGCAAGAGTCGCCACCGTCTTTTATTTTCTCCAAATGGAAAGGACAAAAGCACAGAAAAATTCCTTAAAGAGATTGCTCTCGGTTCGGGAGGTAGGTTATAGAAAGGGAAGGTGTTAGCACCCTTTCTATCCATGGTTATCCATGGGCTCTTAGATACTTGCTCAATGTGTTTTCAAAAATGTTTGCTTGCTTTTCAATTGTGGGTTTTAAAAAAAGTTTCTTTGAAAAATTTCAGTTCGACTCGTACGTCAGAGTGTTTGAAAAAATTGTTTTGAAAGCTTTTGAAAATGTCGGTGTGAAAAGATTTTTATTTGTTTTTGAAGAGAGCAAGTATCTACGAGAACCTACCTACCCTAAGGAATTCGTCTGTGTAAATGTCCTTTAAAGTAGTGCCATCCCACCATTGAGAGGTAGGTAGCACCACCGTTGGAGGTGTTCGGGTCAATTCGAATTTGGGACATGGTGATCACCAGAGCAATGGGAAGACACCTTAGAAGCTACCCTCATGCCAGGTTCCCGGATCATGAGGACTTACTAAGACATCCTCTACTCGACGATCACCTTTCGAGGCAAGGCAACAGTGAGGCGTACCCTAGGGGTGGTGTGTGCGATTCGTGTGTCGTTTTCATTGATTTTTGTCTTGTCATGTTAAAGTGATCTACGCTTGATTTTATTATGTCCATTCATTCTTGCATGCTTATTTAACAATTAATATTTGCGGGAAAAAGTAAATCTAAGGCTATTACAAATGGCGCGGGTCCACATCGCCAAAATTAAACCGGACCCGATTTGACAAAAAAGTAAAGAAGCAAATAAAGTAAAGTGCGAGAAGTAATTGTTACATGGCTTCGGGAGAGATACATAATGATTTAGGCGAAATAAAATAAATGTGCGAAATTAAATGAATTTAAGAACATGGGCGTTGGACCCTTTTGCAAGATTAAATTAAAAATTAAAAGAGAATGTTTTTGGTATTTTTATGTTTTTCAGGATTTAGTAGAAAAAGAATTAATTAAAAAAACTAAAATGAAATGTTAAACCTAGTTCTAATTATTTTTAAGTTATTAAGAAAATATTGAATTTTTAATCTAAATTAAACCTAATTTTTACATACAATTTTAATTATGAAAATAAATAAAATAATAATATTATTGTGAAAAAGAAAAAAAGATAAAACGCTTATTAAACCTAATTCTATATTTTTGGATTTTTGTTATGAAAAGAATTTAAGTTAAACCTAATTTGAAACTAAATTTATTATATACAATTTATTTACAAGAAAATGTTAAAATAAAAATATTTATTGCATTTTTTATCTTTTTCTGATTTTTTATGAAGTTTTTATATTTGGTAAAAAATAATAATTAACTTAAACAAATAAAGAAAATAAAATAACAATTAAAAATAAAATAAGAAAAATATAGAGAAAGCAAACCAGGGGGGGTTCAGGCCCCAAAGTGGAGGTCTTAGTGTGAAATTCTGGCCCATTAAACTTGAGATTGTTTGACTTTTCCAGGCCACGTATGCGCGTGTTGACTAGTCCTCATGGTGCTCTTCAATTCTGAGCCCTTGATCTGCATCCCTTGGACGCGTGGACCTTTGGATTTTGAGGCATATGATGCATCCTCAATACTGACGCTGCATAGGAGTTTGAATTGAAAAATAACATGAAATATTATGCAGACCTGGGACTCGAACCCAGGTCTTGGACGTCAATGCAATGAGCGCCTGCCAGCTGAGCCATGTTAACGCGTTTGTTATATAATAAACAAACAAATAATATAAAGAAAACAATCAACATTAATGGATCCACGCGCGAAAATTCAAATCAACGAATCATAGTTTGCCACGCTTCATCGTCTCCACTATCCCTGAAACAAAAAACACAAAAGCAACGGTTTTGGACGCGTTTCATTAGAAGGCTTTTGGAAAAATAGCGATTGGGTCTCAGGGCTCCATAAATTGAGCGTGAATATTGAGTCTTCTTCGTCCAAGCTTGCTGAATGCAACCATGGTGGTCTTGAGGGCTAATTTTACCTCTTTTAAGAATCCCTAATTTTGAGCTTCGTAAACCCTAGAAAAGCAACAATGGCGAAATTGCATACACAGCATAATAATCAAATTAAAGGCATGGGTTAGCTTCAGAACATCATGAGGAATGCAAAACACATATCAAAATTTATAAAAAATGCATGAATTGGTATGCACGATTATGACTTTTTCTCTTTACAGTTCGAGTCATAGGTACCGATTCTTGGAGCTTTGGTTGTTGTTTTTGATTGGAATGCGTTCAGGGGACCACAAGGAAGCTTTTGGAATGAATTTCGTGCCTTGAATCAACCTCTATCAATGATTTCAGTTTTGTGTTTTTTGACAATTTTTTCAAGTCTTTCAATGGCTCTTTAGCGCAGCTTTTCAGTCTATGGGCATTAGGTTTTTGTTTCTGATTATGTAGTGAAGGTATTAGGTTAACAAAATTGGCCAAAATCTTTTTCATTCATAGTTTTCAATATTTGATTTTTCACCATTATGTTTCATATCTTTTTCATGTGCTCTTTGTTCAATCATGCTCAAATCAAACCAAATCTTGCCATATTGGGATGTGCACGAGATATTGAGGGTAAAACATGCATGAAAAGATTTTTTAGGTCAAGTTAGGTATTTTTCATATATTTATATAATTTAAATGAATTAATATGAATAATAATTAAAATAAATAAATAAAAAATGAGAAAATACTTCCCTTTGGGCCAAGTGGTCGTGCATATGCTTGGAATGATGAATCATGGAAGAAAAATGGGCCCATTAGCAATTTTAGGTCATTTGAACCATTGTTGACTTTTCAAAATATCCAAAACTTTCCCAACTTCCATAAGGCATAACTTGCTCAATTTTTAATCTTTTCTCATGTTCTTGGACATTTTGGAAAGGTCTTTGAGTCCTTTAACCAATGCCTTTGGTCCCATGTCATTTTGATTTACCAAGCTCAAGTTATGGTCTTTGACTTAAAGTCCCTTTTTGTTGACTTTTGAAAATGACCTATAATGTTGAAATTGATAACTTTTTGTGAGAGCATTTCTTGGACTTGAAGTATGAAGATGAGTTGTAGGAAATGTCTTTCTCTTCAAAATGAGCATTGGATGGAATTTTTCTGATAATCCATGTGAAAGTTATGCCCTGGCCAATTTCAGTTGACTTTTTCAGCTGTCCAAATATAGTAACTTTTGCATCTTGATGATTTCTGAGCCAAATTTTGAGAATCATGATCAAGCATTGATCAAATGATGTTTGTGGCTTCAAAATGATATGTTGACCAAAAATTTGAACTTTTGACTGTCAAATGACCATTTTGCCCCTATAGTTGACTGTAGTGCAATTTAGGGTTTTGACTGTGCAATTTTGAGCTGAATGCCTTGAAACTTGATATGAGGATACTTGACCATATTTGTAAGCATGTGAGACTTGATTGGGCCTTTGAAACCTTCCTTTCTTGATCAGAACACAAACCCTAGTTTTGACTGTATAGGAGATTTTTGCACTGTGCAACCCTTGGGGAATTTTGAATCTTGGCTTGGCAATTTCTTGGAGAATATGGGAGGGCAAATTTTGGGGTACAACAGTTGCCCCTGTTCAATCTTCTTAGACCTGAGGATGCAGATTGGCTGACGTGCCTTTCGTAATCCGAGGGTAGAAGATGATTGAACACTAGAGTGCCCAGAAATTTGCGCTCACATAGTAGCAGTGCGATGGAAATGGGCTTATAGATGCCATTTGTAGATTGCTGGATGGGATGATGGGCTTATAGATGCCATCTGGATGTTGATCGCGTAGGAGATTCCTTAGCGAGAACCTGCATACCTGCAAAAGAAAATGAATACCTGACACGTCGTAGGAGTTGGTTTTCAGATGCTTGGTATAGATGTGTCCTGACTGGTTACAGGAGCTGAGTCTGGAGCTTCGAACGGCGATGAATGAACCAGGTATGGTCACTGCCTTAGCATGAATGGTAAGAGAACCTTGGGTGATTTTAACTTCAACAACGCTCGTTGAGAAAATCTTGGTGGGAAATACCATCTTTGCAGTATCGGGAAGAGAACCATAGGCAATTATAATTTGAAAGGGATGATCACCTCACTCGCCGTCGGAGAGGGAAACATAGGAAAAGGAATTGTCACCTCACTCACCGTCGGAAAGGGGACCATAGGCTATTATAATCTGAAAGGGAATCACCTCACTCGCCGTCGGAGAGGGAAACATCTGAAAAGGAATTACCACCTCACGCACTTGTCGGAGAGGGGACCATAAGAGACTATCACCTCACACTCATCGTCGGAGAGGGAAACATCTGAAAAAGGAATTACCACCTCACGCACTTGTCGGAGAGGGGACCATAGGAGACTATCACCTCACACTCACCGTCGGAGAGGGAAACATCTGAAAAAGGAATTACCGCCTCACGCACTTGTCGGAGAGGGGACCATAAGAGACTAATTATTGTCTAGGATAACTTCTACTGAGTCTTTATCAGAAAAATCTGTTGGGAGTCGATTTGGCTGGACTAGAGAAGGTCTTGGACGGGATAACAACAGAGAATCTTAGGGTCGATTAACTGAACCGGTCTAGGTCTTGAAATGTCTTCAACTGGAATAAGTGTCAGAACGTCGCCATATCTGGTTCATATCTGGACTATATCTGGAAGGAAATTTGGAAGCAGTATCAGAACGTCGCCATCTCTGGGTCATATCTGAAACTATATCTGGAAGCAGCATCAGAACGTCACCATATCTGGTTTACATCTGAAACTATATCTGGAAGGAAATCTGGAAGCAGCATCAGAACGTCACCATATCTGGGTCATATCTGAAACTATATCTAGAAGGATATCTGGAAGCAGCATCAGAACGTCACCAAATCTGGTTTACATCTGAAACTATATCTGGAAGGAAATCTGGAAGCAGCATCAGAACGTCACCATATCTGGGTCATATCTGAAACTATATCTAGAAGGAATTCTGGAAGCAGCGTCAGAACGTCACCAAATCTGGTTTACATCTGAAACTATATCTGGAAGGAAATCTGGAAGCAGCATCAGAACGTCACCATATCTGGGTCATATCTGAAACTATATCTAGAAGGAATTCTGGAAGCAGCGTCAGAACGTCACCATCTCTGGGTCATATCTGAAACTATATCTAGAAGGAATTCTGGAAGCAGCGTCAGAACGTCACCAAATCTGGTTTACATCTGAAACTATATCTGGAAGGAAATCTGGAAGCAGCATCAGAACGTCACCATATCTGGGTCATATCTGAAACTATATCTAGAAGGAATTATGGAAGCAGCGTCAGAACGTCACCATCTCTGGGTCATATCTGAAACTATATCTAGAAAGAATTGCGATAGTTGATAGTAATCATTTTTGTATTGATCTTTTCCTGAAAGGTAAAACATAATTGTATGCAAAATCATGATGCATGAACTGTATGTCCTCAAAATCAATGAGATTCGTGTAGTATGATGCATATGCATGCTATAATGTATGAAGATGTGATGTTTATGAATGTTTTTTTTGTCTAAGAAAATAAATCCTTGACGGGTGCCGGGAAGTCACTCCTGGGCTGATATTGAAGAATAGGCTTTTGCTTCCGCTGAGGATGATAGTTGCAAGAATACCGGTAGGAGAATATGACTCTGTTGCGGAATGAACTTGGCAAATGGAAGATTCCGCGGGGAGTACTGATACTCTAGTGACCATGCTGGGAAGCAATACTCTGTGGGGATAGGGATGCCTTGCTGAAGTTGATAACTTGCTGGGGATACCGTCGTTATGTTGGAAGTATTGATAGACTCCGCTGGTGTAAGAAGACTTTGTCGACGATGCTCCTTCCGCGGCTTTTGGCTGAGGATAACCCAGTTATATCCTATTGAGGAAATAACTCTTTAAATCAAGCCGGACGACGTGTTCGTGTTTTGCGAGGGGTAAGCTTCCATAACTTACTGGGGATAAGCTTACTGCTTGGGGAGATGATTCCAACTTTCCTGGGGAACTAGATTAGACTCTCCTGGGGAAGTATTGAACTGTATTGGTTATGTTCTTCAACGGAACCTACCTTGATACCCTGGAGGACAGAACAATCAGATTGCTTAGACCACTCTTTATTGCCCCTGTTTCTTGTGGGGTGCTGATAGTTGTTGGCGGACAAACCTTCTTCTGGTAGACAGGTGACAAGATGATAGGACATAGTCGTACGCTTTGATCCCTAAATTTTGCCTAGACCGCCCTTTCGGGTTTTCAGTCCATCGGGATACCCATTTTGCCCAAGCCGCCTTTTCAGGTTTTCGACTTGCCGGGTGTACAGATTTTTCATTTCATCCCTTCATTTTGCCCGAACCCTTTTGGTTCGCCGGGAAGCCCTAATTTTTGCCTAGGTGTGTCAACCTAGCGGGTCTTTGATTATGCGTAGTATTTTTTCGACCATGTCCATGCTTTCAGGATGCAGGGAGTTGTCACTGTTAGGAGTGTTTTGTTGTCATGCTACCAGAAGATGTCTGATCGGGCGAGATTCGTTGCTGGAGTGCCCCAAGTGACTCAGGTGGAGATTTGCCCCAGGCTATTTGGCCTTTTGAGAGATTCTCTGAATCTTGACTTAACTGCCCCAGATGGTAGACCATGATCATGCCATGCCCCCTGATTGGAGATACTCTTATTCATTAGACTTTCGTCATGCGAATTTCTATGCTGTTCAAACAAAAAGACATATGCAAACAAAGTTATGTTAAAAATGCAAAGCTTATGTCTGTCTTGATGCATTCTTTTTTCATAAAATAAGTGAATGTTTGTAAAACGTGATATCAACTCCGTATTTACCGTAGGCCTTAAGGAGTCAGGATACCTTTCGTGACAGTATGCTTTCGAGCTAACCCATGCTTCAGCTAGGACTTTTGAGGGTTATAACGTGGCCTGGTTCACGGTTTAAGAAACAAAGGATAAAGGCTCAAATTATTTGTACCCACCCGCTCTTCGTGATATTCTCCAAACCTAAACTCAGTTGATCGTGCGTTAGACCTTGCTTGAGTCTTTGCTTTGATGTTCCAATAATGGTTCAGATGTTGATGATTTCTTTTGAATAGGCAGTCATTTTTTGCTTTGGTTGAGGGTTTGTGAGACCTCTTTCTTGACTTTTGTTATCCCTTTCTTTTTTGCCTGAACTGTTTCCTTTTTTGGAATTACAGTCAGCGGGATGCCCCAGTTTCATAAGTCCCTTTTATAGGTTTAGACTTCTTGGGCTTTTCATTTATGATTCTTGATAACGACTGCCTGTCTTTATGATTGTTCTGAACCATCACTGTCCTTTTTTTGTTTTGCAAGGACCTCCTTGGTGCCATTCGTTATGCACTTGGATCAACTGAGAGACTACCCTGCCCCAGGTTATGATTAAGGGTTTTGATTTCGAAAAGAAAAACTCCTACTTCTTTGGCTCAGAGGGGTTTGACGAGGGATTATCATCCTTATAACTCCAGTGTTTAGGGATTGAAACAATGCCTGTACCTCATCAGCGGGGTCTGTTCAAAAGCATACTGTAAAGATTGCGGTATCGTTTTCGTCATCCTCCCTCAAGAGGCTCAGAATTATTAACCAAGAGTTGATCATCAGAAAAAATATGAAAAGAATTTTGCATATAATGAAAACAATTGTATTAATTCCCAAAACAGACATATGCGATGCATTAATAGAATAAAAGAGTTTGCTATGACAGTAATTGTTTGTATAAGCAAAGAAAAATACAACTCAAAAATTCAAATAAACAAAGGCTTCAACGATTGGGTAACAGAGCAGTGATTATGTTCGGAGTCTCGGGAACTTCAAACTGAATCTCCCCGGCGTCGATCATGTCTTGAATTTTGTTCTTGAGAGGCCAGCAGTTGTCCGTAGTATGCCCCGGGCTATCAGAATGATACGCGCACCTATCATTGGGATGATAGTTGGGAGCAGAAGTGTTCGGATTCCGAAGGGGAGCCCTTAAGGTGATCAGCCCTGCCTTCAACATTTGTTGTAGTGCTTGATCCAGCGACATGTTGAGTTTGGCATACTGTCGTTTCTCCTTGCGCTGCTGCCCCTGTCCTTGTTGAGCAGGTCCAGGATTGGAGATCTGGATTGCCCCTACCTCATGACGGCTCTTTTTACCGTGCACAGCATTGGATTCTTTCTTTCCATGATGAGGCTTTTTATCAGAAGGTGCAGCCTCTTGAATTTTCCCAGACCGGATGCCAGCTTCTATTCGCTCTCCAGTCAAGATAAGATCAGTGAATCCAGCAGACGAATTCCCAATTAGGTGGTTGTAGAACGGACCAGACAGGGTCCCCAAGAACATATCGACAAGTTCCCGATCAGTCAGAGGTGGTTGTACCCTTCCAGCAAGATCCCTCCATTTCTGCGCATATTCTTTAAAACCTTCACTTGATCCTAACGACATACCCTGGAGTTGGGTACGCGTAGGAGCAAGGTCGGCATTATATTGATACTGCTTGTAGAAAGCAGTAGCCAACTCCTCCCAGTTACGAACCTTGGTCCCATCTAGCTGATAGAACCATTCGAGATGAGTCCCTGAAAGACTCTCCTGAAAGAAATGGATCCACAAATTCTTGTCCACCGTATATGGTTGAATCTTCCGAACATAGGACCTGAGATGTAACTTGGGACAAGACGCCCCGTCATACTTGGTAAAGGATGGTGCTTTGAACTTCCGAGGAATAATCACACCAGTTGACAAACCCAGATCTCCAAAATCCAGCCCAGGTACCTGTTGGATTTCCATAGCATTCAGCCTATCCTCCAACTGCTTATACTTGTCTTCGGCAGGAGGGTATTGTTCGTCGTTGAAATCTGTCTCGTTGTCGGAGACCACTAGACTGGGAACCCTTTCCCCCTGATGACTACCTTCCCTCACAGATGGAGTTGTCCTCTCAGTTTCAATCTGCGGTGTATTCCCATATCTGCGTCTAGGGCTGAACAAAACAGTCCTCCTCTTCTTCTTTTCTTTCTTCAAGAGCAAAGCCTTCAGATCTTGTTGCCCCTGGGTCAAATTCATGATCAAACCTTGGAACTGGGCGTTCTGAGCCTGGAGGGCCTTGATAGTCTGCTCGGCTGATGATTCAGGATTCATGACGATCGGCTGAAATAAACAGCGGAGAAGGGTAAGCAACCTGTCAAAGGGATACCTGCAATGCAATGCGATGTATGACATGCATGTAATGTTTTCAAGGACCTCGCGGGATAGACAGAGAAACTTGTTAGAGTTGGAAACTGGCAACTTGATTGAAGGAACTTTCTGTTGTAGAGAGCCCTTCTTCAAGGGTCAAAGGCTCACCATATCCAGTGGGTCATAGCCTCTGACAACCTTGGCTAGAGGAAAATAAATCCTCTTTGCCCCTTGCTAGACGTTTAATTCGTCATGACCTGCATCACAAGCCCTTGAGATCCTTGAAATGGGTTAGGATGTATGCAATGGTATGATGTCATGCTATGCATGGGGTGATATAGGTAAACCCTGTTATGAGTCCCAATTAAGGACTATAAACAGACCCTGCAAGAAATTCAGTATACTTTGTTATGAGTCCCAATTAAGGGCTATAAACAAAACCTGCAAGAGATCTAGTAAACCCTGTTATGAGTCCCAGTTAAGGACTATAAACAAAACCTGCAAGAAATTTGGTAAACCCTGTCATGAGTCCTAGTTAAGGACTATAAACAAAACCTGCAAGTAGCTTATGTGTTAGATAACACGCATGCAATTAGTCAAGTACGAAGGCACACAAGTCACACAAGAGAAGCCCTTAGAGTTTAAGGCCAGCATGAGGTCGGGGTATTACCCTCTTGAAGTTGGTGGGTTCAACTTGTCCTATCAGAAGTAACCGGGTTCTAAGGTTCCCAATATCACGGGATTGCTTTCATTGTTCATCGTTTCGATTTAGCCACTGAACTGGCGACCGAAATATTCCAGGAAAGCAACCCTCAATTGGGTGTAGTATCGAGTATCAACCAACCTCGGACTGCACCAAAGTCAGTTATCTCACTACCCTAAAGAGGCCAAGATAGTTCAATTAAGGTTCCTAAGGTCTGTTAATGCTTCATGACACCCCGCGGAGGCCCCGTACTCTCCTTGACTGAACTCAAGGGTTACCGGTACACACCAAAGTGCCACATCAACGTAGCAGACTGTTTCAACCATGTCGGTATACCCCGCACAGTTCCCTCACAGCCTTGTTGCTACTTTCTAAGAAAGGTATCCCCCAGATCCGGGTTAGGATCTATAGAACTCCCAAGCAACCCACAATTTAAAGCACACAAGGAAAGCAATTGAAAACACAGTTATGAACTAACCCTAAGGTACACCTCACTTTATAAAGGTTCCCCAGCAGAGTCGCCAGTTCTGTGATCGGTGGATCTGGAACTGACTGTTTAACGCTGGTTCGCGAAATGTCGCGGAAGCAAGAGTCGCCACCGTCTTTTATTTTCTCCAAATTGAAAGGACAAAAGCACAGAAAAATTCCTTAAAGAGATTGCTCTCGGTTCGAGAGGTAGGTTATAGAAAGGGAAGGTGTTAGCACCCTTTCTATCCATGGTTATCCATGGGCTCTTAGATACTTGCTCAATGTGTTTTCAAAAATGTTTGCTTGCTTTTCAATTGTGGGTTTTAAAAAAAGTTTCTTTGAAAAATTTCAGTTCGACTCGTACGTCAGAGTGTTTGAAAAAATTGTTTTGAAAGCTTTTGAAAATGTCGGTGTGAAAAGATTTTTATTTGTTTTTGAAGAGAGCAAGTATCTACGAGAACCTACCTACCCTAAGGAATTCGTCTGTGTAAATGTCCTTTAAAGTAGTGCCATCCCACCATTGAGAGGTAGGTAGCACCACCGTTGGAGGTGTTCGGGTCAATTCGAATTCGGGACATGGTGATCACCACAGCAATGGGAAGACACCTTAGAAGCTACCCTCATGCCAGGTTCCCGGATCATGAGGACTTACTAAGACATCCTCTACTCGACGATCACCTTTCGAGGCAAGGCAACAGTGAGGCGTACCCTAGGGGTGGTGTGTGCGATTCGTGTGTCGTTTTCATTGATTTTTGTCTTGTCATGTTAAAGTGATCTACGCTTGATTTTATTATGTCCATTCATTCTTGCATGCTTATTTAACAATTAATATTTGCGGGAAAAAGTAAATCTAAGGATATTACAAATGGCGCGGGTCCACATCGCCAAAATTAAACCGGACCCGATTTGACAAAAAAGTAAAGAAGCAAATAAAGTAAAGTGCGAGAAGTAATTGTTACATGGCTTCGGGAGAGATACATAATGATTTAGGCGAAATAAAATAAATGTGCGAAATTAAATGAATTTAAGAACATGGGCGTTGGACCCTTTTGCAAGATTAAATTAAAAATTAAAAGAGAATGTTTTTGGTATTTTTATGTTTTTCAGGATTTAGTAGAAAAAGAATTAATTAAAAAAACTAAAATGAAATGTTAAACCTAGTTCTAATTATTTTTAAGTTATTAAGAAAATATTGAATTTTTAATCTAAATTAAACCTAATTTTTACATACAATTTTAATTATGAAAATAAATAAAATAATAATATTATTGTGAAAAAGAAAAAAAGATAAAACGCTTATTAAACCTAATTCTATATTTTTGGATTTTTGTTATGAAAAGAATTTAAGTTAAACCTAATTTGAAACTAAATTTATTATATACAATTTATTTACAAGAAAATGTTAAAATAAAAATATTTATTGCATTTTTTATCTTTTTCTGATTTTTTATGAAGTTTTTATATTTGGTAAAAAATAATAATTAACTTAAACAAATAAAGAAAATAAAATAACAATTAAAAATAAAATAAGAAAAATATAGAGAAAGCAAACCAGGGGGGGGTTCAGGCCCCAAAGTGGAGGTCTTAGTGTGAAATTCTGGCCCATTAAACTTGAGATTGTTTGACTTTTCCAGGCCACGTATGCGCGTGTTGACTAGTCCTCATGGTGTTCTTCAATTCTGAGCCCTTGATCTGCATCCCTTGGACGCGTGGACCTTTGGATTTTGAGGCATATGATGCATCCTCAATACTGACGCTGCATAGGAGTTTGAATTGAAAAATAACATGAAATATTATGCAGACCTGGGACTCGAACCCAGGTCTTGGACGTCAATGCAATGAGCGCCTGCCAGCTGAGCCATGTTAACACGTTTGTTATATAATAAACAAACAAATAATATAAAGAAAACAATCAACATTAATGGATCCACGCGCGAAAATTCAAATCAACGAATCATAGTTTGCCACGCTTCATCGTCTCCACTATCCCTGAAACAAAAAACACAAAAGCAACGGTTTTGGACGCGTTTCATTAGAAGGCTTTTGGAAAAATAGCGATTGGGTCTCAGGGCTCCATAAATTGAGCGCGAATATTGAGTCTTCTTCGTCCAAGCTTGCTGAATGCAACCATGGTGGTCTTGAGGGCTAATTTTACCTCTTTTAAGAATCCCTAATTTTGAGCTTCGTAAACCCTAGAAAAGCAACAATGGCGAAATTGCATACACAGCATAATAATCAAATTAAAGGCATGGGTTAGCTTCAGAACATCATGAGGAATGCAAAACACATATCAAAATTTATAAAAAATGCATGAATTGGTATGCACGATTATGACTTTTTCTCTTTACAGTTCGAGTCATAGGTACCGATTCTTGGAGCTTTGGTTGTTGTTTTTGATTGGAATGCGTTCAGGGGACCACAAGGAAGCTTTTGGAATGAATTTCGTGCCTTGAATCAACCTCTATCAATGATTTCAGTTTTGTGTTTTTTGACAATTTTTTCAAGTCTTTCAATGGCTCTTTAGCGCAGCTTTTCAGTCTATGGGCATTAGGTTTTTGTTTCTGATTATGTAGTGAAGGTATTAGGTTAACAAAATTGGCCAAAATCTTTTTCATTCATAGTTTTCAATATTTGATTTTTCACCATTATGTTTCATATATTTTTCATGTGCTCTTTGTTCAATCATGCTCAAATCAAACCAAATCTTGCCATATTGGGATGTGCACGAGATATTGAGGGTAAAACATGCATGAAAAGATTTTTTAGGTCAAGTTAGGTATTTTTCATATATTTATATAATTTAAATGAATTAATATGAATAATAATTAAAATAAATAAATAAAAAATGAGAAAATACTTCCCTTTGGGCCAAGTGGTCGTGCATATGCTTGGAATGATGAATCATGGAAGAAAAATGGGCCCATTAGCAATTTTAGGTCATTTGAACCATTGTTGACTTTTCAAAATATCCAAAACTTTCCCAACTTCCACAAGGCATAACTTGCTCAATGTTTAATCTTTTCTCATGTTCTTGGACATTTTGGAAAGGTCTTTGAGTCCTTTAACCAATGCCTTTGGTCCCATGTCATTTTGATTTACCAATCTCAAGTTATGGTCTTTTACTTAAAGTCCCTTTTTGTTGACTTTTGAAAATGACCTATAATGTTGAAATTGATAACTTTTTGTGAGAGCATTTCTTGGACTTGAAGTATGAAGATGAGTTGTAGGAAATGTCTTTCTCTTCAAAATGAGCATTGGATGGAATTTTTCTGATAATCCATGTGAAAGTTATGCCCTGGTCAATTTCAGTTGACTTTTTCAGCTGTCCAAATATAGTAACTTTTGCATCTTGATGATTTCTGAGCCAAATTTGAGAATCATGATCAAGCATTGATCAAATGATGTTTGTGGCTTCAAAATGATATGTTGACCAAAAATTTGAACTTTTGACTGTCAAATGACCATTTTGCCCCTACAGTTGATTGTAGTGCAATTTAGGGTTTTGACTGTGCAATTTTGAGCTGAATGCCTTGAAACTTGATATGAGGATACTTGACCATATTTGTAAGCATGTGAGACTTGATTGGGCCTTTGAAACCTTCCTTTCTTGATCAGAACACAAACCCTAGTTTTGACTGTATAGGAGATTTTTGCACTGTGCAACCCTTGGGGAATTTTGAATCTTGGCTTGGCAATTTCTTGGAGAATATGGGAGGGCAAATTTTGGGGTACAACAACGGGCATCGTTTCATTCTGGTAGCTATTGATTATTTCACGAAGTGGGTTGAAGCAGCTTCTTTTGCTACAGTAACCAAGAACTTCGTGGCGCGGTTCATCCGACAAAATTTGATCTGTCGATATGGTGTACCAGAGAGGATCATTACGGATAATGGTACAAATCCCAACAATACGATGATCACCGAGCTCTACAAACAGTTTAAGATACAGCATCACAACTCTTCTCCTTACCGGCCGAAGATGAATGGGGCTGTTGAAGCGGCTAATAAGAACATCAAGAAGATTGTGCAGAAGATGACAGTGACATACAAAGACTGGCACGAGATGCTACCATTTGCTCTTCATGGGTACTGTACCTCAGCGCAGACGTCAACGGGGGAAACACCTTACTCTTTGGTGTATGGTATAGAAGCAGTCTTTCCCATTGAAGTCTAGTTACCCTCTCTCCGGATTATGAAGGATGCAGGTTTAAGCGAGGACGATTGGATCCAGACCCGACTTGACCAGTTGAATATAATCGACAAGAAAAGACTTACTACTATTTGTCATGGTCAGACGTACCAAAAGTGAATGATCAAGGCATTTAATAAGAAAGTCAGACGACAAGAGTATCAAGTCGGGGATCTGGTGATCAAACACATCATACTGCCACAAGGTGATTCTAGGGGCAAATGGACCCCCACTTATGAAGGGCCATTTGTGGTTAAGAACATTTTCTCCGGAGGAGCTATGATTCTAACCACCGTGGATGGTGACGACCTTCCTCACCCGGTCAATGCAGACATAGTGAAAAAATACTACGCATAATCAAAGATCCGCTAGGTTGACTGGCCTAGGAAAAAATAAGGGCTTCCCGGTGAACCAAAAGGGTTCGGGCAAAAGTAAGGGATGAAAATGAAAAAAAAAATTTGTACACCCGAAAAGTCGGAAACCTGAAGAGGCGGCTTGGGCAAAAAAAGGGTATCCCGGTGGACCGAAAACCCGAAAGGGCGGTCCAGGAAAAAATTAGGGATTGAAGCGTAACACTATGTCTCATTGGATCGCCTTGCGACCAGACTTCAGAATTGACTATCAAGCTTGGACGACACCAATCAATCTGATCTATCTTCAACCAAGTAGCAAAGTGATGAGACGCTCGAAGATATAAGGGCAATATCAGAGTTGGAACCAAGTGGGATTGTTCACATAGCTATTTTTCTTTGTTTTTCACAAATTGTATAATTTCTATCTTTCGGCGGCATTCTCTTTCTAGGACGTCAGCCTCTTGTACAAAACGCCTATTACAGGCTAACTTTAAGAATCACTACAATTCATTTTACAATAAATTTCAAAAATTGTTTTTCTTTTTCTATTTTGTTTTGAAAGAATGTCCAATGATTCATTTTTGATATATGCATTTGACAATAATTGCTTCTCATAAATATTTACATGCGAAACAAAAGACGATTACTCGTAATTTCAGGAATAGGGGCAAACAGAAGTTCCCAAACCTTACAATTGCTCTATTCACCAGGTACATGGATAGACCCAGCTGGAGAATATGACTAAAAGTGCATACACACTCCGCAGAGTATAAGGTATCTAAAAACAGTGGTGTTAATTCTCCTCAAGCAGAGTTCATCTATCACCAACAATGGAAGACTATCCCCAATAGAGTTTATTTCTTCCACAAGCAGAAACTCAATCCCTAACAAGGGTTCATTATCGCCAACAACGATAATTCATCCCCAGCCGAGGTTATTTCTCCAAATCAGCAGATCTTCTGGCAGAGTTCTCTCTTCCCCACAGAGTCATTTGTCGCCAATTTATTCTCCAGCCGAGTTATTCTCCCGCCAATTTATTCTCAATTCATCTTCGGTCGTTACCCCCAGCAAGAACGAAGAATGTAACTCTTTGTATTCTCCAACAGTAGTCCAGGATTTATTCTCCCTAGCTGGAGAATATCACAATGGCATTACATATCCATACATCATGGCATGTGTGACGCGGTGGGAGAACTGACTTGAGGTTTTGCGTTTGTGTTTGCAAATGTTGCGGTTTAGCAAGAGTCGCCACCGACTTTTCTTTTATCCAAAAGGAAAGGTAAAAAAGCACAGGAAAGACCTTTGAGATTGTTTTTGAGTTCGGAGGGTAGATTATGAAAAGGGAAGGTGCTAGCACCCTTTTCATCCATCGTTTTCCATGGGCTCTTAGTTACTTGTTTAGATCACTTTCTTTGCTTTTAAAATTGTTTGAAATGGTGCTTTGTATGGTTTTGAAAGTATTTTGAAAAGAGGCCTTTGTTTAGGCAATCTTTGTAATGATTCTCATTCGTAAGAATGTATACAAAGATGTTTGTCTTTTGAGAAAATGTTTCAATGTTTTGAAAGTTGTTTGGAAATGTTTTGAAATGTGTGTGTTTGTTTGAAAATAGCAAGGATTGTTTGCAAATTGATCAAGTAACTAGAAGCTATCTACCTACTCGAAAGTATTTCTTGTACACTTTTATTCCTTTGACATTGTGGATTTACCATTTTTTTGGTAAACAACCCTATCTTTGGATGTTAAATGTGATGGGTGTGGGTCATTGTATGACCATGATAGCAATGGTGCCAAGTATCTTTGGCATGCTTAAGGGACCAAGATAATTTTGTTTTTTAGGCAACCTTTTGATAGCATCATCGAGGGACAATGATCTTTTGTTGGTATTGTTTTGCCAAGATACCTTGCATGCATACCATGGCCATTTTGTTAGGCAGTCAAGTGGGTGAAACCCTAGAGGTGTTTGTGTGCAATGTGTTGTCATTTTACATGTATTTTTGTCTTGTATTAGGTCATGCTATTTGTTTGATTTTTTGTCTTATCATGCAAAACCCTAGTTTACTAAACATGTATATAATGCGATAAATTGCATAAAGTAAATCTAAGCTATTACAACAATATTATGGGAGGGGGAATACAAGTTTTGAATGGGGGATATTTCTCAAAATAAAACCCTAATTTACTATTACAATCCAATTAAATTTTTGTACAATAAATAAATAAACAATTATTTAAATATGCAATAAAAATGGATGGATGCAAAATGTTTTTTTGTATTTATTTTATATATGAGAAAAATAAATTATTTAAGTCCTAAAAATAAGAAAAAAAACTATATTGTTATTTTTGGAAGGGTGAAAAACCCTAGTTTTTGATTTAAAAGAAAATTAGGTTTTCTAATATTTATTTGTCCATTTTTGTACTAGAAATAAATGAATTTTTTTTATTAATAACCATGTATTAAAAAAACTTCGCAAATAACCGCGTTTCGGAAAAAATTATGCAAATAACCATGTTTCAGATGACTCCCCAAAGGAGGAGTCATCTGAATTGACGCATGCACCCAATTTTTAAGGGGAGGCGCCATCTCAATTGGCGCTTATGTGCTTAGGGCATGCCCTAAGCCAAGTGAGATGGCGCCTAGGTGTTATTTTAGGGCAAAATGTGATTTTTTTTGTCCGGTGCGTTGCGTGTTGGATACAGGATCAACAAAATGGACTTTTTTATTAAATAAATAATAATTACATCCAACTGTATTACATTAAAATAACAGATTAAAAAAAATAGATAAAAAAACGGATAAAAAAATATAGGAAAAAAATAGATAAATCAGTGATCCCCCGGAACCCGGTAGTGTCCCCCGGTTCCGCATCCCTGTCCTCGCCTTTCTCGTGCTGGGTGTCGTCGCGTTTCCTGTTGCGACAAGGTCGATGGCCCAGCGAAGTCAATGCGGTCCGGATCCATAAAATCAGTCAGATCTCCATATCTAGAAGATCCGCTTTGGTACAGTCGGTTACCCATACCCTCAAAGTTTGGTCGTGTTGGCGGTGGGTGGGGTTCCATAGTGGGTCGGTAGCATTGGTCGTCTGAGTACAGTGGGTAGAAAGGAAATGGATCTTGGGGTGTTTGGTATTGAGGATGTTGGGTGGTTTGGTGATATTGTGGTTGATGGTAGGCTGGGTCGGTTTGTTCGTAATCTTCCGACATTTCCATATCAGGGCTAAGGCTGGATGTTGAGGGGCCCATATTGGGATATACGGAAGACTGAAATTGTGTGTGGGGTATGCGGGTGTGCTGGTATTGGGATTGGTATTGTGGTTGGGTGTGAGGCATATCGGGGTATTGGTAGTGTGGTGGTGATTGTGGTTGGTTGTGTGGCATTTGAGTGTAATTGTATTGTGGTGGGGATTGTGGTTGGGTGTTTGTGGGTCTGTTTCTTCTTGGGGGTTGGTGGGAGGTTGATGGGTTTTGGGTTTGTTGTTGGGGAAACGAGGGTTGTGCCCATTGTGTGCGTGGGTCAACCAAGTACCTTGGATGAGACACGTGCATTTCAGGGTTACTAACCGACCTGTACCAAGACAAATATTGATCTGTGTGTCGCATATTACCTTGATTAAGGAAAACCGGGAATTGCAAGACATAGTGGTGACGCCTCTGCCACATCTTACACCATTCCGGAGCGAAGTCTTTCCAGTTGGTAAGACCCCACTGGGCGTCGACCCTTTTAAGATGCCATGGGGACAAACAAGTTGGATCACTTGGTATCTCTTGATGCATTCTGAACTGCATCTTCACAGGGTCGCTGTAGTGCATCTCCATAATGTTGAACCGAATGATTGCAGTCTTCGCGGTCCAAGTTGCTGCATCCTCCGGGTTTGGATCATGGCCCAAACCCAAATATGGTCTCCAGACGAACTGCGATAAAATTTAAATCAGGTTAACGCAAAAGTAATGTATAAATAATTTAAATGAAGAAAAGTTAAAAGCTACGATGTACGTCATCCGGGCCTAAGTGATCCAACAGATTGCGGTATAGTGCGACATTGAATCTTGGATTCTTGCCGTAATCCATACCCCTCACACAGTACCTAAAGGAAATGAAAAACATTTTATTCTTAGCATATATTTGGGGAAGAGATGAATAGTAATAAATGCTATAACTTGATGACTTACTTTGTTGCGTACGGGAAACCGAAAGTGTTGTTGTTGACGGGGTTTAAGGACTCCATCCTCCACCAACCCCAGACTTGTAGTAAAAAAGTGCACCCATAAAATGTACATTTTTCCTTGACTGCATTTTTGCACAAGGAACTGTATAGGTGGGCTAAAACTGCAGAACCCCAACTATATTTTCTTGTTTTTTCAAAGTTTCTTAGTAAATGTAAATACATAAAATTTACATTATTTCCCATACTTTCGGGAAATAAAAAGGTACCAAATAGTATCATAAGATAAGTTATGGCTTTTACTACCCTGTCATTCTCGGAGGAATTTTCGTTTAATTCCAAACTTGCATAATGACTTTTCAGCTCAGTGAGTAGTATTCCTTGACCTCTCGCACCACCACCTTCCACCATATCCCTGCCCAACAGTTCTTCACACTGAGAGTTGGGTTGTTGAACCGACCCATTCACGGCCTTACTGTCGACAGGGAGACCTAATAGCATGTACACATCCTCTAGCGTGATGGTACATTCACCTATTGGTAGGTGAAATGTATGGGTCTCTGGTCTCCACCTTTCCAACATTGAAAGAATGAACCTCGAGTCAATGGTGCAGTTGGAGATCTTTATGACATGTCCAAAACCTGCGTATTCCAAATATGGTACGATAAATGGGTCAGGAGCCAGGTAGTTGTGAGAACGGATTCTGAATCTTTTTGTGTCCTGAGTTCATACTGTAACATGTGTAAGATTAAGTAAGACGAACAACGCATTATATGAAGTATGAAAAATGTATAACAAAAATAGAAACTTACAAATGCGACAATGTTTTCCCTTGTGCCTCTGTGAGTATCGCCCATTGTTAGAAGAGCCATTGTTTAAAATGCTTGAGATTATGAAAGACTTAGGAAGAGATAGAGAGTATGAAAGACTTAGGAAGAGATAGAGAGTATGAAAGACTATGAAAGATTTCGTAGCAGAGAGTGAGACTTGTGTGGGTGTGAGAGATGTATGATATGGTATGTATTTATAGGAAAATAAATTTCATATAGTGGTTGCTGGTGCTTGCATGCATGCGAAGTGTCACTCTTGCAGGCTAGGTGGAAGCCTAGGGGGTTACATATATGCATGCATGCATGTACAAAAAATGAAAGGTGTCACTCTTGCAGGCTAGGTGGAAGCCTAAGGATGTATCACGATTGGACAGTAGGGGAGGCGCCATTTGACTTGGCGAAAGAGTACAAAAATGAATGGTGTCTCCACCCCAATTGGCGAATAAGAGGTGTCCTTTGTTGCAGGCTAGGCTCAGGCTAGGTGACAGCCTTTGGGATTCCTTGCCTGAATGCATGTAAGCCCATTGGAGGTGATGGGAGGGGACTTACAACATACAGTATAGGTGCAGAGTAGGCGCAGGCTAGGTGGCAGCCTAGGGGGTTACATATTTGCATGCATGTATCACGATTGGACAGTAAGGGAGGCGCCATTTGACTTGGCTAAAGAGTACAAAAATGAATGGTGTCGCCACCCTAATTAGCGAATAAGAGGTGTCCTTTCTTGCAGGCTAGGTGACAGCCTTTAGGATTCCTTGCCTGAATGCATGTAACCCCATTGGAGGTGATGGGAGGGGACTTACAACATACAGTATAGGTGCAGAGTAGGTGCAAGCTAGGTGGCAGCCTAGGGGTTACATATTTGCATGCATGTATCACGATTGGACAGTAACGGAGGCGCCATTTGACTTGGCGAAAGAGTACAAAAATGAATGGTGTCGCCATCCCAATTGGCGAATAAGAGGTGTCCTTTGTTGTAGGCTAGGCTCAGGTTAGGTGACAGCCTTTGGGATTCCTTGCATGTAACACTATTGGCAGCCTTGGGGGTTGCATCCTTAATTAATTGACATTTTTAGTCTTGCGTTCATCATAACATTCATTCACTTAATCTGTCAAATCTTCCAACCTTCAAATGTTCTTACAATCAAACCTTCAAACCTTCAAACAATCAAACACATAAACTTTCAAATCAGTCATAAAGTTCAAACATTCCAACCTTCAAACATTACAGCATTCAAACCTTCATACAATCAATAAACCTCAAACATTCCAACCTTCGAATCACTCATAAAATTCAAACATTCCAACCTTCAAACCTTAAAACAATTCTACGCAATGGCCTCTGCACCACAATTTGTCGTCAAAGCACATTTCAACGGTGAGACATACATTTGTCCCACCGCTGCAATGTGGAATGTGGAATGCGGTGTTGCAATCTGGATAACTATGGAGTGAAAGCTGCATGAAATACATTAAGGCTGAAAGTGCTAAAGCCAACACTCATATGGTTATACGGTTTGACCGACACAGCCACAACTTCATTGTGAAAGAGACAATTGACCATAATGAAGGCCTGCCAAGATAAGAATATAGGGTCATGCTACCTTCTCAATGGTGCGATTGTGGCAGGTTTCAAGCATTTCATATGCCTTCCTCTCATGTCATTGTCGCTTGTTCTCATACCCATCAAGACGCGCTGCAACTTCTGTCAAACATTTACAAATCTGAAACGTTGCTCAATGTTTACAACAACAACTTTCCTTTGGTAGCAAAACCAGATTATTAGCCTGCATACAACGGCAAAATAGTGTGGCACAATGACCAAATGCGAAGGAACAAGAAGGGTCGTCCCAAAAGTAAGCGCATCACAACAGAAATGGACGATCTTGACAGGTTGGAAAGAAAGTGTGGTTTATGCCGTCAGGTCGGACACAATCGCAAAAACTGTCTGAATCGGGTGTCTGGCTCAACCACATAAATATTGTAATACATAAAATCTTTTCTTAATTGTGTTGTAAACATTTGGGTTTTCCGTTAACAGATTTTGCTATAATTAATAAAACGCGTACAAGAATAATTAACGATATTCCATCTACGAAATTACAACTGTTAACACAATTTCATTTGACCCATGTATCATCAACATTACATCGCTGTCTGTTTTGACTTCCTCCAACCACACATTAGGTCTTCCTGTCGCATGTGAGGTTGTTGTTCGTTTTCGTTGGATCCTTCGAATTTTTTTCCCCTCCGCAATGTCTCCATCTAGCCATCGCATCAACTCCCGCTTCAGACGCTCCATGGAGTGAATGTGCCAGAATTTCATTTTCATCACAGGTTTCGTGGCGGAGAAGATAACGTAACCATCTCTGCTAAAAATCATAGGCGGTGTCATAACGCAAATAACAGAGTACAAAATAAAAATACAGTGCGAAAAAGTGTGAGAAATTTCAGAGAAACGGACGAATTATTTATAAAACAGCATTTTGCTCTAGTTTTGCCCTAGGAGCCAAGTGAGATGGCGCATCCTCTCACTTTTAAGGAGCATGCGCCCTCTCACTTGGCTAAAAGCCAAGGGAGGCGCCAAGTGAGATGGCGCCTAGGGCAAATTGGTAGGTGCATGCGCCATTTCAGATGGCTCCTCCTTTGGGGAGTCATCTGAAACATGGTTATTTGCGTAATTTTTTTCGAAACCCGATTATTTGTGAAATATTATTTTAATACTTGGTTATTAATAAAAAAAATCAGAAATAAATAAATAATATTATTAACAAATATTAAAAAAATAAAATATGTATGAAAATAATTATCTTATGTGTATGAATAATAAAAATAAAAATGTATAGTATTTATTTAAATATACTCACAATTTATTTAAGAAAATAAAGTATATTATTACTAATAAACTATTTTTTTATGCCAAAAAATAAAAATAAAATAAAATAAAATGCAAAAAATGAAGAAAATATTTTTCATGATTTTTTATGGTTCAGAAAAAATAAATAACACAATAAATATAAAAATGAAAAGAAAATATGAAAAATAAATAAAATAAAGCCAGGGGTGTGGATAGTCAAAACAAGAGGCCCAAAGGCGCCCAGGCCCAGAACATCATCTTCATCCCTGTCCTTGGCTTCCTGCGCGCGTTTCTGAGTACAAACTGTAACTTGCTCTAGCTTGCATAAAATCAAAAACTCATAACACAAAAAATGTAGCTTATGATCTCACGATTCCAGTGATATAAAAAACATAATCTAACTCTCAAAGATCATGGAGAATTTTATCACCCCTAATTTCTGACCTAAAATTTTCATGAACTTCAAGCTTCAAATTCTCACTACTCAGTTAATATAAATAACAACTATGCATATGTACAACTTAAGCAAGTTAAGGACTACATTTTTGCTTCACAAATCAAAGCTTGAGGATTCCTAAATAGAGAGATAGAGATTTGAAAAATACCTTGTTCAACTTAGTTTGGATATGACAATGTGGGGACTTTGAGTGAGGCCTGGGGATCGTGTGAGCTTATTTGAAGTTCCCTCAAGCTTTTCCAATGCTCAGCTTTCCTTGAGGATGCTTGAAACTTCCTGCACGAGTCAACCTGCAATCTTCCAAAATGAAAATGGTGATGTCTGAAATAGGGCTTACAGAACCAGAACAAGGACTTCGATAGTTTTGATGTGATGTAGGGAAGATGTTTGAAGTGTTACAAAGCAAAATGCACGAGCAAATTTCAATTTGGCAAGTGTTTTGCAGAAGCTGTCCTGTTTTGGGAAGAAATGTGGTTTTTCTGTTTGGGAGAGTTTTGGATGTTTTGTATTCGTGCTTAGGCTTGTAACAAGTTTGTCTAGTTGTTTAGAATGAAGCCAAGTCTTCTCTTTATCAGATGGACAAGTTCTCTTGACTTTTGCCAATTTGCTTGCTTTTGAAGAAAGTTGAAATGACTTATGCCAAAGGCCTGTACAGGCTTGTTTCCTAGCTGCATAGAGTTGGTACAAGTTGCTTGTTATCTGTGAAAAATTCCTGCATCCAAGGAACAATTCCAAGGCTCAAGGTTGATAAAGTGGAAAAGGCTTGCTTTATCAAAATGGTATTGTGAACTTTATGTCATTTATGGATTAATCTTGTGTACAATGCTCCAAAGATCCAAATAAAGCTATTATCCATTGAGTTAGCATTCAATTATGGAGTGTAGAAGGGATTAGGACATGTAATACAAGGTACAAGCATGCTAGGATCTGATTTGCAACTTGAACCATTGTGAAAATGTCTTGAACAAAAGTGACAAATTGCCATTTTCTCTTCTTCGATTCTCCCTAACCACAAATGATCTTGGAGAGTTCTTGGATATTTTGGAAAGCTTGTAAAATTCTCTATAATCCATCTTTAAAATGCAACTTGAGATACCTTTTTTAACTATGTGAAAAATTGCCATTAAGTTAGGTCAAAAACCTGCTTAAACTAGGGCAAAATTTCACTAAGTTAAAAAGTTTATGGACCCCTATTCACAAATTCATAACTAGAGATCCAAGAATATTTTGGGAAAAATTTGTGAATCAAAGTTGTAGATTTCATGGATGACTACAACTTTCATGTTGGAAGTTTTCTTTGAATCCAATTGCATCATGGTGAAAAGGTTGTGGAAAGTTGGGAAAAATAATAAATTTTCCATACTTAGAAAAATTCCAAGTTATGAAAATTTTCAAATTAAAACCCTAATTTGCAATTTTAGGTTTCTTGGTCAACAATTTTCATATTTTGACATATCTTGATGAATTATGACCCTTGGCACTTGATTTTGACCAAAAAGTCAAAGTTTGACTTTTCAGTATACAGTTGACTTTTGATCAGTTGACTACAAAATTCATCTATCAATCCTATGCATTTGAGATCTTTTGAACTATGTGATTAGGTCAAGATGATGCTATTGAGTCCTTGAAATCATTCTTGAACCCAATTGGCCATTGGCTAGGTTAAAAATCAGAAATTGCCCTTTCTCAGTCAAAACCCTAATTTTGACCATTTTGCCCTTTTGATGATTTGATTAAATTTCTTGAGGAGTTGTGGTCCAAACTTGATCAAATGGTACATAGGAGCCTAGAATGTTGTTGTGGATCAAAAATTATGAAGTTTGACTGTAAATTGGCCATGGTTGACTTTTTCCCCAATACAGCTGATTTTTAGGTCAATTGTCCAATTGATTGGGCAAAAATGTGATTCAAGGTTTGAAACTTGGTAAGAGAAATCTTAGGGGTCCAAGATGGTGTATGAAAGTCACATGAAGCATTTATGGTCCAAAAATCCTTGTGCAAACTCAAACCTTAATTTCAGGTCATCAGTGCAAGATGAGGTCTTGAGTTGAGCAAACCCTAATTCTGTCTTGAGTCCAAGAAGTCTTGTGAAGAAAAATCTTGATAATATGAGAGGGAAAATTTTGTGGTACAACATCTGCCCCTGTTCAATCTTCTTGAACCTGAAGAGTTAGATTGGCGAGTTTTGTCGTTCGTGACTCGAAGGTAAAAGATGATTGGACACTAGAGTGCCCGTAAATTTGCACTCGTCAACGTGTAGTTGAGGGAATGGGCTTAAAGATGCCATTTGGAGATGTGATAGAATCTTGTTGGAGAAGGGCTTAAATATTCCATCAAGAATGTTTTCTGAGTTGTAAGTCAAAAGAATGAGCATCAGAATGGTGTCCGTATCTGGAACGTATTTGTACTATATCTGGGGACTGAATCTGAATGAGCAAAGGAATAGCATCTGTATTTGGAGTGTGTCCAAGCTGTATCTGAATGTTGAATCTGAATAAGAAAATAGAATAGCATCCGTGTCTGGAGCGTCTCTGAGCTGGGGAAAATCAGAATAGGTGACATAATGGCAACCGTGTCTAGAGCGTATCTGGACTGTATCTGAAGTTTGAATCTGAATGAGTAATAGAATATCATTTGTGTCTGGAGCGTATCCAAACTGTATCTGAGATCTGAATCTGAATGAGTCAACAGAATGAATTCTGTGTCTGGAGTGTATCTGTACCGTATCGGAATCGGAAAACTGAATAAGGGCCAGAATGGTGTAGCGATAAAAAATGTAGCGGGGTAAATCGGAGATCGAATTATTGATTAATTTGTCTCACAAAAGCAAGAGTCGCCACCGCGCTTTATTATTTCCAAGGGAAAAGGGGAAAGAGCGAAATAAAACCCTAAATATGCAATGTAAATAATACTTTTTTAAAAGTAATAAAAATACAAGGCGTTTTTGAAAAGAGATCTATGGTTCGGGGGTTGGTTATACAATGGGAAGGTATTAGCACCCAATGTATCTATAGTACTCTGTAGGAACCTTTTGAAATATCTGTTTTATTAAAATTGTTCGTTTGATTGAAAAATAAATCGTTTTGGCCGGAAAAAAAAAGGGTACGGACGGGTTTTTGAAGATACGACGACCTAATGTCGAAGTTTTTGCTTAAAAGGTATAAGTTTTGAAAAGATTGAATATTTGAGGAAAAATTATCCTAAGTTTCAATGAAAGGCGAATGTTCGCGTGATCGGACTTGAGGACATGAAGTCAACAAATTTAATCGTTTTTCCCTTGGATTTAGAGGTAAACAGAATAAACAAATAAACAAAAAATTATGATAGATAAATGATATACAACAATTAAATAAAAGACTAAATGGTGTAAATATGCATTTTTTAGATTTTTGTTTAATATTAATGAAAAGAAAATGTTTTAATTCTTGAATTCTATTTTTTTTTTATATATTTGTTTTTATATATTTTTAATATTAACAAAAGCATTATTTAAGAATTAATAAATAAATCTAAACTAAGTTAAAACTTAAAGGTTATTAACTTAAATCTAAAGAAAATGGTATTAAAATTCTAAATTAAACCTAAAGTTAAACTAAAATAGGTCACATTATTTAAAAAAATTTAATTAAATTCATCTCTCTTTTTTTTATTAGATCTTTACTAATTAACTAATGTAATAATAATTTTAAAAAAACTAAAAGAAAACAAAATAGAAAAAGGACGTGTATCAAAGGAAAAAAAAGTGGACAAGTAAATATATGGGTTAAAGATTTTAAAAGGCCCAAACAAAAACTGAAAACGGGGGGGTGCACAAAGGGTTTCGCTGGGCTTAGGCGTAAAAGGGGTGAGGTCCATTCATTTACTAATTTGTTTTTAGGGTTAACACTGTGTTTTAGCATTTGGAAAAGGGATTAGGGTTAAGGTAAACGTGCAAAATGGCGCTCGTTCTTTCTCGTTCTCGTGTCTTCGCGTTCCATCTTCTTCTTCGTGCTTCTGAATCTCTGAGTTTTCCTCTGTCCCAACGGCCACCAGTATCCTCTGCCCTCCTCTTCCCTCCAACGAAAGCCAGGGCGATGGAATCACGGTAAATTCGTTTTCTTATTCGTTTGGGGTTTTGTTACAATGCATGTTTGTGATTCTTATATCCATTGATTCTGACTTCGTATTTATGTGATTATTTGAGGAATTTGAGAGAAAAAGAAAGGGTGAAATGCTACCTGGAGAAGGAGGAGGGAGGTAGGGGCGAGCTAGGAGGCCGGACGGAAGGAAAAGGTTGACGCCGTGAGCTTGCTTCGGACTACCGGTATTTCGTTCTTATTATCTCTGATTTGTGGCTTGATGATGACCTCTGCGTGATATTTTCTTCTTCTTCTGTTGCCTCTTTGTATGCTTTTGTTGACTTTGAAAACTTCCTATCTCAGTTGCCTTAAATTTGTCCTATGATGAATGTTTGAGGCTTGATGCTTGAATACTATTGTTGAAAAATTTATTCTTTGACTGGCTTCTCTTCTTCTTCTTCTCTTGCCACTGTACGCGTTTCTGCTGGCTTTGCTTTTGATTATGGTTGATGGTATTTTGGCTGGGCGTGTATGTTTTGGTAATGGCCTTAGAACTAGTTTTGCATGTTTGGCATCGATATGGTTTTTGGTTCGGCCATGAGATTTTGAAATGGTTATTTGGTTAGGTTGGACAGGGCCAAAGTTTTACTGGTACCGGTTTTATGGCTATGCAGGTTAATGGTTTTATGGTTTAATGTTTGACAGTAGGTGGAAGATTTTGGTAATGGTTATGGTTTTATCGTTTAGACCATATGTTTTACTGGTGTTAATGCAGTAGGTGACCTTGACATGGTTTGGAAGTTTTCTGGTTTAATGGTTTAGGATGGTACTGGTTTGTATGGTGTAGGCCATGGTTTTACTGGTTTTTATGCAGTAGGCTATGGTTTGAAATGGTTAAGGGTCTGGCTGGACAGTTTTTTGGTTATGCTTGGAGTGGTTTTGATTTTGACAGGGTTTTTGAATGCAGGTTGTATCTTTTGTTTTTGTTGTAGTTTTTGAGTTTTTAAACGCTTTAGGCAGGTTGAATTCTCTTCTCTCTTTGAAGGGATTGTGTTGTTGTTATATCAGCTGCTGGCTTTCCTATTCTTAAGGTTTATGTTACAGGTTGTGAGTATATTTTAATATTTTCCTTGGCCTTCTGCACATCTACTGCTCCAACAGTTTGTTTGTATTCCTTTCTTATGCTTTCTATTTCTTACTGAGTTACTGCTGTTCTGTTTCTATCCTCTTCCTGCCTAAACCAAAACCTGTAAAACCAAACTTCTATCTCTCTTCTCTCTCCTCAATACAAATTGACATAAAAATGATATGTTATGTATTTTGTTCTGAAAAAGCAATAGTGCTGGAAAATGATGTAAATGGAAATGTTTTTGCTTGCATATATTGATTTGAACTGCATATTTGCTCTGACTTCTGCATGGTACAGCAAAACCTTATGTTTTTTGGCCTCTTCCTATACTAGTTTACGTTGGGATATTGACTTGGAATTGAAAATGCATATGCTATTTGTATTATGCATTTTATATTGATTTTGAAATATGCATGGGATTTGAAACATGCAGTTGGCTTTTTAATTATGCAGTTTTGAAAACAAAAATGAATTTGTGCATCTTTAAATTGTGCATTCATTTTGAAAATAAAAATCCATCCCTTTTTGTGAACCGGGAGAAATCCCCAGATTTGCAAAAAGGGTAAAAACTGATTCCAGCCGTTTGCTTTTAATGATGAACACTAAAAATAATTTTCTGCTTTTAATTATTTATTTATTTCTGACTTTTTCTTTTAATTGTTTTGCAGGTAAAATTAAATGAGCAGACAAAGAAGTATTGGATAGAAGATGAAGATTTAGAATTTAGGAAAAATTAGAATAGTTTTTATTTTACTTTAAGCATTTTATATAATTGTTATTGTAAATATTTTTGTAAATAATACAATATTTAAATAACAATTGTAATAATTAGAATAAAGTAAATAAAATTCCAATATTTTACCAATTAATTATTTCTTCTTTCCAATTATTTATTTATCGTTTATAATTCTTTAAATTATATAGTAACTGAAAATCAATTTCAATTACTTAAATTCAGAATAATAAACAAATAAATAAACATCATTGATCAATTAATAACTTCAATTATTTACTTCACTATTTTTAATTCTTCTAAATTATAATAACTGAAAATAAAATTTCAACTATTTAAACTTAGAACAGTAAATAATTAAATAAACATTGCTTGATCAATTAATAAACTCCTTTTCAAATGTTTATTTCATTATTCATAAATCTCTAAATTATATAATAACTGAAAACAAATTCCAATTATTTCAATTCAGGATAATAAATAATTAATAAACATTGTTTGATCAATTAATAAACCTCTTTTCAAATATTCAGTTTATTAATTATAAATCTTTAAATTATATAATAGTTGAAAATAAATCCCAATTATTTAAATTTAAGATAATAAATAATTAATAAACATTGTTTTAGCATTGATCGATTAATAAATTTAGCGTTCAAAAAATAAACAGCTCTCGACTCGAAAAAGTTATGAATTTTTAAAATCAATAGATCAAAATGCTTGCAATGTAACGATGCAGATGGGAGATGGGAGATGGTATCTTAGGTCAAAATTTGGGGTACAACAAATGGCATACGCGTCTGGAGCGTATCTGAACTAGAATCTGAATAAGTAACAGAATGACTTCCGTGTCTGGAGTGTATCTGTACTGTATCATGATTGTATACCGTTAATGGTAGCTTGTTAGTCTTATCCTGAAAAGGGTAAAACGTTAGCTGAAACACAAAGTTATGTTGCATGAAATGCATGATGCAACATATGTGCTTTATCAATGTTTATGATATATGAATGTAATGTATGCGCATGTAACCTGATTTGCTGTATTGCTGAGGAAAATAAATCCTTGATAGCTGGGGATAATAAAAATCCTTGACTGCTGTCGGGGAAAATAAATCCTTGACTGCTGAGGATAAGAAATCATGGGCGACTGTTGGGGATAGAAAAATCCTTGACAATTTCTGTGGGGATATGAGGATCCTTCATGTCCTGAAGCTGGAGTATTGACAAAAATTCTGTTGTGAGAGTAATGCCAAACTGCTTGAGAAATCTGCTTGGGGAATCCAGAGAAATTTGATGACTTCTACTAGGGCTTACACAAAGGAAATCCTTGATCTGCTGGAGAATAAGGAAGACTCTAATGACTTCTGCGGGGATTTAAGAATGAGAATCTTCATTCTGTTGAGGAGTAATGAAAACTTTGGCGACTTCACCGGGGAATTTAAGAATGAGAATCTTCATTTTGTTGAGGAGGAAATCCTGCAAACTCTGTGGGGGAGAAGGCTTACTGCTGGGGAGTAAGTTCAGGAGTCTGGGTTGTCTGCCACTCTACTGGGGAGTTATCCTAGGTTGGGGAGAGACAAAGGTTAACTGTTATCTGATTGATTTCCAGGCTTCAAGATAACTTGTTGGGGAAATTGGATTGACTGAAAGGTTTCCGCTGGGGATTGATAGTTAGAAGTTTTGACTCGACTGGGAAAGAAGGTTTCAGCTCCTCTAGGGGTCTGTAACTCAAAGTTTTTGCTCCGCCGGGGATTGGGAGTTTGAAGTTTTAACTCTGGTGAGAATTAAGGGTTTGAAATTTAGCTCCGCTGGGGATATGTATTTCAAGGTTTTAGCTCCGCTGGAGACCTAGATGATGTACTGTAGGGATTGCTCCTGGAATAGCCTAAAGACATTTTCCTATCTTTTCAACCTGTCAGTAATTGTTCTTTTCCACTTTGTTTATTTGTAAACAGTAATTATGTTCAAATGCATATGTTCATTAATGAATCATTGGACGTTTTTGCAAATAAAAAACACAAGTGTAAAGAAAGAAAGGCAAATAGTTTTCTGTACTTTGAAAGAGGTATCTTTATATTTACTTTGAATAAGTATTTTGTACAAAGGAGACAGACATCCTAGTAAGAGGATGGTGTCATAGAAGTAAGAAAATTTTATACAAAGAAAGATAGTTATGTGTGAAAAAATCCCATGGGGTTCCCATTCCGCTATAGCCTTCGTATCTTCGAATATCTTGTCCATATGTTGCTTCGTCCGAAGATGATTGGATTGATCAGAAGCTTCAGGTTTGTCAGTGAAGAGATTGTCCTTAAAGTGATCCGACGAGACATAGTCATACGCTTTAATTCCCTAACTTTTTCCTGGATCGCCCTTTCGGGTTTTTAGTCCACCGGGAAACCCTTTTTTGCCCAAGTTGCCCTTTCAGGTTTTTAACTTGTTGGGTGTACAGATTTTTTTTTATTTATCCCTAATTTTTTCCTGAACCGCCCTTTCGGGTTTTCGATTCACCGGGATGCCCTTTTTTTTCCTAGGTGTGTCAACCCAGCGGGTCATTTATGCGTAGTATCTTTTGACTATGTTTGCGTTCGCAGGATGCAGCAGGTCGTCGTCGTCCATGATGGTTAAGATCATTGCCCCACCAGAAAATATGTTCTTGATCACAAATGGTCCTTCGTAGGTAGGAGTCCATTTTCCCCTGGGATCACTTTGCGGTAAAATGATGCGCTTGATTACCAGATCCCCGACTAGATATACTGGGCGTCTGACTTTTTTGTTAAAAGCCTTGATCATCCGTTTTTGATACGTTTGACCGTGGCAAACAGCAGTAAGTCTCTTCTCGTCAATCAAGTTAAGTTGATCAAGTCGGGTCTGGATCCAATCGTCTTCACTTAAACCAGCATCTTTCATGATTCTCAAGGAAGGAATCTGAACCTCGATAGGTAAAACAGCCTCCATGTTGTATGCCAAGGAATAGGGTGTTTCCCCAGTTGATGTATGTGCCGTGGTACGGTACCCGTGAAGAGAAAACGGTAACATCTCATGCCAGTCCTTGTAGGTGACTATCATCTTTTGTATGATCTTCTTGATATTTTTGTTAGCAGCTTCAACTACACCATTCATCTTTGGCCGATAGGGGGGTGAATTGTGATGTTGAATCTTGAACTGCTCGCACAAGGCGGTGATCATAGTATTGTTAAGGTTTGTACCGATATCAGTGATGATCCTTTCGGGGATACCATACCGGCATATAAGGTTCTGCTTGATGAAGAGGGTAATAACATTCTTAGTAACGGATGCGAAGGAAGCTGCTTCGACCCACTTGGTGAAGTAGTCAATGGCCACCAGAATGAAACGGTGTCCATTGGATGTTGTAGGCTTGATCTCCCCAATCATGTCGATTCCCCACATATCGAAGGGCCAAGGAGCTGTTAAGACGTTTAGAGGAACTGGAGGCACGTGCACCTTGTCTGCATAGATTTGACATTTGTGACAAGTGCGAGAGTGTTGATAACAGTCAGCTTCCATGGTAGACCAGTAATAGCCTGCCCGTAGAATCTTCTTAGCCATCATATGCCCGCTAGAGTGAGTGTCGAAGGTACCTTCATGCAATTCAGCCATGATCTTTTCAGCTTCAGCTTTGTCCATACAACGGAGCAAAATAGAATCATGATTGCACTTGTACAGGATGTCATTACTTAGGAAGAACTTAGCCGAGAATCTTCTTAAGAACTTTTTGTCATTGACTGAAGCTCCTTCAGGGTATTCTTGAGCCTCGAGATACCTTTTGACTTCATGAAACCACGACTGGTCCACTACTTCTTCGGTATTAATCTCGTGACAGTGTGCAGGTTCGACCATCCGTTCAATGGTGATTTGGGGAGCCTCATTATCCCAGTTAAGTTTAAATATGGATGACATCGTAGCTAGAGCATCTGCTAGCTGATTTTCTTCTCGCGGGAAGTCCTCGAAGGTAATCTGCTCGAAATGTGGTAACAATGTCAAGACATGTTCTTTGTAAGGGATGAGGTTTGGATGTTTAGTATCCCACTCTCCTTTGATCTGACTGATGACCAAAGCTGAGTCCCCAAACACAATCAAAGATTTTATTCCCAAGTCTATGGCAGCCTTAAGTCTAAAGATGCATGCTTCATACTCTGCCATGTTGTTTGTACAGTTGAAGCAAAGTCTGGCGGTGAAAGGAGTATGGCAACCTTCTAGAGATATGAGCACAACACCGATACCGTTTCCAAGTGCATTGGAGGCCGCATCAAAGTACAGGGTCCATCGGGATCCTTGTTCAGGTCCGTCATATGGTCTGAAATCTTCAATGTTGTCCAATTTCATGATGTCCTCGTCAGGGAAGTTGAACTTCATGGATTGGTAATCTTCGACAGCTTGATGAGATAGATGATCAACTAGCACACTCCCCTTTATAGCTTTTTGGGTCGTGTAATGTATATCGTATTCCGTTAGGATCATCTGCCATCTAGCTGTTCTTCTTGATAGAGCAGGCTTCTCAAAGATGTACTTTATCGGATCCATCTTAGATATCAACAAAGTGGTATGAGTCAACATATACTGCCTTAGCCGGCGAGCAGCCCATACCAAAGCGCATCAATTTTTCTCAAGTAGTGAGTATTAGGTCTCACAGTCGGTAAACTTTTTGCTAAGGTAATAAATGGCAAGCTCTTTTCGGCCAGACTCGTCATGCTACCCCAGTACGCACCCCATTGAATTCTCTAGGATGGTCAGATACATGATTAGTGGTATTCCCTTGACGGGTGGCATCAGGATAGGAGGTTCTAGCAAATACTCCTTGATTTTATTGAAAGCAACTTGACAGTCATCATTCCATCGAACTACCTGATCTTTCTTCAATAACTTGAAGATTGGTTCACAAGTAGATGTTAGGTGAAAAATGAACCTAGCAATGTAGTTTAGGCGTCCCAAGAAACCTCTGACCTCCTTCTCAGTGCGAGGAGCAGGAATTTCTTGTATAGCTTTGACTTTGGCAGGATCAACCTTGATGCCTTTGTTGCTGACAATGAAACCCAAGAGTTTACCAGACCGGACTCCAAATGTACACTTGTTTGGATTCAGTCTTAGCTTGTACTCCTTCAACCTGACAAACAGCTTTTGCAAGTGATCAAGGTGTTCTTATTTAGTTTGTGATCGGGCTATCATGTCATCTACGTAGACCTCTATCTCATGATGTATCATATCATGAAACAAAGCTACCATGGCGCATTGATAGGTTGCCCCGACATTCTTCAGTCTGAATGGAATCACTTTGTAGCAGAACATACCCCACTGTGACAAAAGTAGTTTTCTCCATGTCCTCAGGTGCCATTTTGATCTGGTTATAGCCTGAGAATCCGTCCATGAAAGAAAATACTTTGTGCTAAGTTGTGTTATCGACCAGGATGTCGATGTGCGGAAGTGGAAAGTCATCTTTAAGGCTGGCCCTATTTAAGTCTATGTAATCCACGCACATTCTCACTTTGCCATCCTTTTTAGGCACAAGCACAATGTTAGCAACCCATTGTGGATAGGAAGTAACAGCCAGAAATCCAGCATTGAACTGCTTCAAAACTTCTGCTTTGATCTTCTCTGACATGTCAGGTCTCATGCGGCAGACCTTTTGTTTCACTGGTGGACAGTCTTCTCTTGTTGGTAGACGATTTACCACAATGTCTGTATCGAGTCCCGGCATGTCTTCGTATGACCAGGCGAAGATTTCAACATAATCATGCAATAGCTGAATTAGGCGCTCCTTGACACTCGGCTCTAGATTGGCACCTATCTTGATTTCCTTTTTGTTATCCTCAGTTCCCAAGTTGATTGTATCCAACTGCTCTTCATGAGGCTGAATTTCTCTTTCCTCTTGCTGTAGTAATCTGGACAATTCCCCTGGCACCTCACAATCTTCCTCACCTTCGTATTCGGCTTGGTAGACTAGATCTTCAGAGTCACTGAAGGCTATAGCAGTATCGTTACCCATGGGTTCCGGAATGGAAGGGTACATGCATTTGTGAGTGTGGGTGTGTGTAAGGGCATAGCCATCTTAAAACAACAAAATGTAAAAGAAAGACAATGAGCACAAAAGGTTTAAATATGAAAAGCCTCCATGATTCATTAAAATGACATATGAAAATGAAATAAGAACCCTTACAAATGGACCTATGTGCCTCGGGTAAGACACAAGGTTGAAAAAGTACGAATTGTTTGTGAATTATTACAGATCCAACAGAAATGGAAAAGATAAATTACTACGGTATGAAAGTAATCGGAATAAAGTCTTTTGCTTCCCAGTTGCACAGTCCTTCGCCAACAGTAGGAAATATCCAGTCTTCCAAGCTGCCCTCTTCTTCACTATCTTCTAGTGCATTAACCCCTCGGTGGATGATCTTCATAGGTGGCCCTCCGGCACGGGAGCGGCGCACGGACATTTGACCAGTCGAAGTAAACCCTAAGCCGAATTTTTATGATTTGAAAGGAAAGTCGGAAAGCTGCCCCCAGATGGTGGATCCGCCTTCTTCCACCACTGCCCTAGCATCCTTGAGAGATGACATCTGAGGCGGAGGTTTTGTAATCATAGGATTTGAGGACACCGCCTTGGTTGCCGCTATTTCTTCAGAGACTTCTTCGAAGTGTTGGAAAGGAGTTTCGATGAATTCTCCATCCAATTCTACATAACGGAAAGAATTCAGATGACTGATCATGTATTCCTCTTCGCCTTGAACAGTTATGATTTTCCCCTGGACAGGGTACTTGAGCATTTGATGCAGAGTAGAAGTGACAGCTCCAGCATGGTGGATCGAAGGTTTTCCCAACAGGAAAGAATAGGAAGGACGGATGTCCATCACGTAGAATGTTGAATTGAACGTCTGGGTACCCACCTTGATCGGGATGTCCACCTCTCCATGGACCATCCTCTTAGAACCATCAAAGGCTCTGACAATTATATTGCTGGGTTTCAGGGTTAAGCCTTCACAATCCAGTCTATCCAAGGCTTTCTTCGGCAAGACATTTAGAGATAACCCAGTATCAGCCAAGACATGAGCTAGGGTGGTTTCCCTACACTCCACCGAGACATGTAGCGCGTCATTATGTTTTCTCCCTTTGGAGGTCAAGTCTGCATCGGAAAACCCCAGGCCATTGTCAACTGTTAAATTGGCCACATACTCTTGGAATTGATCAGTGGAGGTTTCTTGTGGCACGTGGGTCGTCTTCAAAAACTTGACCAAAGCTTTAGCATGTGCCTCATAGCACAGCAACAGGGCTAACATAGATATTTTGGAGGGGGTATGTCCCAGTTGTTCAACAACATCAAAATCACTTTTCTTAATGATCCTCATAATTTTTTCCATCTCTTTCTGGGATGTTTCAGGAATAACAAGTGATTGAGCCTTCGTCAAGACAGGCTCCTCTTGAACATTCTTTCCTTTTTTCTCAGCAGCGGAAATAGGGATGGGAATTGTATTGTCATTGTTGGTGGGTACACTTGCAGGTACAGTTACTGGTATAGGTGTAATCTTCGGAATGGCCGCGGGTCCAAAGACTGCTGTTGGAGGAGCAATCTCTAGAGAAAAGATTCTCCCACTACAAGTAATTTTGCTTATTCCGGCAATGTTACTGATGTCGGGATTATCCTCCTCAGAGCTTTCTTCTTCAATGGTCTGTTCAATCTGTTTGACACCATGGTAGTAGATTTCTCCACCATAGTTCCATGGTACCATTTTATCGGTTTTGTACGGGGATGGCTCGAGCATTGTTATCTTCAACGGAGTAGTCACTGGAGCAGATGTAATCCTAACGGGTTTCTTAGGAACCCTGGAAGGATTGGCGTATATGGTTATTATAGAAACTTCTGGAACTGGAATGGGTGAAACGGGAGCTTTCTCAAACAAAATTTCCTTTTTATCAATCAATTGTTGCATTCCTTTCTTCAATAGAGGACAGTCAAATGGGGAGGACAAGCAAGCATGGCAATCTTGGTCACAACCTAGGAACACCCCAGCCTTCAACAAATTTAAATTGATGGTTAGGAGAGGAGTTAATAGTTCATCCACAGTAGAAACAAACAGATCTTCTTCCACAGCATTGGCATTGTGTCCATGCCTCGGCATTGGAGCGGAGATAACATTCGGCTTTTCAGGAGCTTCAAATTCAACTTCCTTTGCGTCGATCAGATCTTGAATCTTGTTCTTCAGGGCCCAACAATTGTTGGTGTCGTGCCCTAGACTTTCTGAATGGTAAGCGCACCTGGCGTTGGGATGGTAATATGGAGAAGTAATGTTAGGATTTTTAGGGGCCTCTTTTAGCATGGCCAAATTCAACTTCAAGAGATGGGGTAGGACTTGAGCAGGTTTCATGTTTATCTTGGTGAATTGCCTTACAGGCCTTTCCACCCTTTGCTGGTTATTCCTCGACTGGTTGTTTCTCGGATGGTCTGATGCAGACTTTTGAATCATAACGGCCCCCACTGTTAGTCGTATTTCAATTCTTCCCTTATTCCTCTGGGCATAGACAGCAGACACTTCCTTCTTTCCGGTGAAGGGATTTTTTACAACAGCAGAGGTAGATGCATCTTTCTGAATTTTCCCGCTTCTAATACTGACTTCCACCCTCTCGCCAGTTAGAATCAACTCAGTGAAACCTGAAGAGGAGCTTCTAATCAGGTGATTAAAGAAAGGACCTGACAGAGTCCCCAAGAACATGTCCACTAGCTCTCGTTCAGATAACGGTGGTTGCACCCTTCCGGCTAAATCCCTCCATTTTTGGGCATAGTCTTTCAAACCCTCATTGGTAGCCATAGCCATACTCTGTAGCTGAGTACGGGTTGGCGCCAAGTCGGCGTTGTATTGATATTGTTTATAGAAGGCGGCTGCCAAGTCTTCCCAATTATGAACATCTGCTCTCTTCAACTGGTAGAACCAATCAAGCTGCGTTCCCGATAGACTGTCCTGGAAAAAGTGGACCCACAGGTCTTTGTCAAAAGAATATGGTTGAATTTTTCTGACATAAGATCGCAGGTGCATTTTTGGGCAAGACACACCATCATACTTAGCAAACAGTGGCACTTTAAATTTAGGAGGGATTACTATTCCAGATACCAGCCCCAACTCCTCAAAGTCCAGCCCTGGTACTCTATGTATCTCCATAGCAGCTAGACGTTCTTCCAAGTTTTTGTATTTGTCATCGGCCGGAGGGTACTGCTGTTTAGAATAGTCTCCACCTTCCTCTTCCTCTGCTTCAGAATCTGATGGCACTGCAATTCCCTTTCCTTTTCCTTCCCCCTCTTCAGATGTTGATGGGAATTCCAAAGTCCGTCTGGCTTGTCCTTTAAACCTTCTGCCCATGACAACCACACCGGCTCGCTTCTTCTTCTTTTTCTCTTTATCTTTCTCTAGTAGAGTCTTGAGCTCCTCCTGCCCCTTGGCTAAGGTCAAGAGTAGTTATTGAAATTGTGAATTCTGAGCTTGTAAGTCTTTGACCATTTGTTCAACATCCATCTTGCTGAAATAAACAGCAGAGAGATGAGGAAACTTGGTGTGAAGACCTGCTTATGCATATGATGAATGATATGTATTCATGCAATGCTTTCAAGGATTCAGAAATTCAATTTTGTTTTAAACAAAAAAGAAACACACGTCATATTAATGAGATAGAATTTGTTTGTACATCAATGCCCCTTGGGCAAAATAATACAAAATTCTAAGGTAAAAAGACGTTGCGCATCCTCTTTGGTGCAATGTAGGTGTTGAGAGTCTGCTCTTCGTAAAGTAGCCGAGTGAGTTCCAAAACCTTCTTCTCACTTACGTAGAATTGGGCTTCGAAAGTGTCGCGCTCTCCCTTGAGCTGTATCCAACTCCTTTGTAAATCTTCTAGTGATGTTGGCGTGTCAGGATGTAGGAGGGTGTATGGAACCTCTCCTTCCATAACAGGCTCTATAATCACTGGGAGAATGGAGGGGTAAGGAATCATAAGACTTTTGGCGCGGGTTCGTACCTACTTGAGGTAAAGCTCAAGAGGGATGGAATTCTTGTGTCCCAAGGTCTTACTGGCCACCTTGTTTGGCATCCTCTAAGCTCGGATGAACCTTTGTCGGAGTCCCTAGTTGTCATTGTCGAAGTCAAAAACCAAACCTTGAATCAGCAAGTCATGTGGGCCATCCCTTCGGGCATACCCAAACTGTCTCAGAGCCAAGCAAGGTTTGTAGGTGATGCCTCCCCTATTTCCAAGTAGAGGGACATTAGGGAATTCCCCATAACGGTCAATGATGATAACATTTTCTTTTGATCGAGAACACCAATGAATGTCTGAATGTGTAAGAGTCATCAATCGTTGTGACCACCTCAAACCTTGCTCATTTTTCAAGACTGATTGGGGAAGATGAGAAATAAACCATCTTGCCAGTAGAGGAGTGCAACACATGAGAACACCTCTTTTCCTCATTGTACGAGTGTGAAAAGAGTGGAGGATATCCCCAAGCAATGTAGGCACCGGGTTGCGAGTCATGAAGATTTTGACAGCACTCACGTCTATGAGTTGGTCAGGGTTAAGGAACAAGACCATCCCATAGATGAGAAGAGCTATAATCTCCTCAAAATCTTGCAAGTCTAGAGAATTCCAATAGCTTTAGGCCTTCTCAAACATAAACTTTGACAAGAATCCTTTGACACCACTTCTAGTTTCCCAATGGGTTGTGACATCAGATGAGTGCAAGTGTAGGGCTTGAGCAATATCTTTTGGCTTTGGATCTCTTTCCGTACCGTTGAAAGATAGTTGATTGAGGATAGGAATCCTCAGAAGTTGAGAAAATTCCTCCAAAGTGGGCACAAGTTGGTAGTCAGGAAATGTGAAGCAATGATGCAAAGGGTCAAAGAACTGGAAGAGAACTTTCACCATATCCTCCTTTGTGTTGGTGGTGACCAAGTTGAGTAGATTACCATGCCTCTCGGTGAATGGAGAATTCTCAGGAATCCTTGAAGATAGCTCCTTGAATTGTGGAGGAATTCTTACAAGGTTGACTTGGACAGTTTTCCTGCGAAGTGAATCCATAACCTACAAAACAAGAACAAAGATGAATCTCCAAAATCCTTGAAATGGTTAGTGGATGCATATGATGCTCATGATGTCCATGATGTTATGCACAAGTATATATGTACAAGCAAATCACACAAGTTCCTAGTTTACGATTGCATGGGGTTTCATAGGTAAGTACCCTCTTGAAGTTTAGTTGGCTCAACCTATCCTAGAAATAGTAATCGGGTTCTAAGGAGCTCAATATCACTGGATTGTTTCCTTGTTCAATGTTTCAATTCAGCCTCTTTACTGGAGACGGAAATATTCCAAGGAACCAACCCTCAATGAGTGTAGTATCGAGTATCTACCAACTTCGGACTGCACCAAAGTCGGTCATCTCACTACATCCTAAAATGCCAAGTTGGTCAAGTAAAGGTTCTAGAAGTCCATTAGTGCTTCATGACATCACTCAGCGGCCCCGTATTCTCTTTGATTAACTCAAAGGCTACCGGTACCCACAAATATGTCGCACTAATATAGCTATTGCTTAGACCATGTCAGTATACCCCGCACAGTTTCCATAATGTATTGCTATTTACCTATGAATGTTTCCCAAATCCAGGTAGAGGATTCCAACCCAAACAATAGAACCAAAGTGTAAAGCAAACAAGTCAAGCAAGATAAGAATGTAAAGGTGATCTAAAACCCTAAGGTAACCCCACTTAAATATATATCCCCAGCAGAGTCGCTAGTTCTATGATGCGGTGGGAGAACTGACTTTAGGTTTTGCGTTTGTGTTCGCAAATGTTGCGGTTTAGCAAGAGTCGCCACCGACTTTTCTTTTATCCAAAAGGAAAGGTAAAAAAGCACAGAAAAGACCTTTGAGATTATTTTTGAGTTCGGGGGGTAGATTATGAAAAGGGAAGGTGCTAGCACCCTTTTCATCCATGGTTTTCCATGGGCTCTTAGTTACTTGTTTAGATCACTTGCTTTGCTTTTGAAATTGTTTAAAATGGTGCTTTGTATGGTTTTGAAAGTATTTTGAAAAAAGGCCTTTGTTTAGGCAATCTTTGTAATGATTCTCGTTCGTAAGAATGTATACAAAGATGTTTGTCTTTTGAAAAAATGTTTTAATGTTTTGAAAGTTGTTTGGAAATGTTTTGAAATGTGTGTTTGTTTTAAAATAGCAAGGATTGTTTGCAAATTGATCAAGTAACTAGAAGCTATCTACCTACTTGAAAGTCTTTCTTGTACACTTTTATTCCTTTGACATTGTTGATTTACCATTATTTTGGTAAACAACCCTATCTTTGGATGTTAAACGGGAGGGGGGTGGGTCATCGTATAACCATGATAGCAATGGTGCCAAGTATTTTTGGCATGCTTAAGGGACCAAGATCATTTTGTTTTTAGGCAACCTTTTGATAGCGTCATCGAGAGACTATGATCTTTTGTTGGTATTGTTTTGCCAAGATACCTTGCATGCATACCATGGCCATTTTGTTAGGCAACCAAGTGAGTGAAACCCTAGAGGTGTTTGTGTGCAATGTGTTGTCATTTTACATGCATTTTTGTCTTGTATTAGATCATGCTATTTGTTTGATTTTTTATCTTATCATGTAAAACCCTAGTTTACTAAACATGTATATAATGCGATAAATTACGTAAAGTAAATCTAAGCTATTACAACAATATTATGGGAGGGGGGATACAAGTTTTGAATGGGGGATATTGCTCAAAATAAAACCTAATTTACTATTACAACCCAATTGAATTTTTGTACAATAAATAAATAAACAATTATTTAAATATGCAATAAAAATGTATGGATGCAAAAAAAAATTTTGTATTTATTTTATATATGAGAAAAATAAATTATTTAAGTCCTAAAAATAAGAAAAAAAACTATATTGTTATTTTTGGAAGGGTGAAAAACCCTAGTTTTTGATTTAAAAGAAAATTAGGTTTTCTAATATTTATTTGTCCATTTTTGTACTATAAATAAATAAATAATATTATTAAGAAATATTAAAAAAATAAAATATGTATGAAAATAATTATCTTATGTGTATGAATAATAAAAATAAAAATGTATAGTATTTATTTAAATATATTCACAATTTATTTAAGAAAATAAAGTATATTATTACTAATAAACTATTTTTTTATACCAAAAAATAATAAAAAAATAAAATAAAATGCAAAAAATGAAGAAAATATTTTTCATGATTTTTTATGGTTCAGAAAAAATAAATAACACAATAAATATAAAAATGAAAAGAAAATATGAAAAATAAATAAAATAAAGCCAGAGGGTGTGGATAGTGGATCAGGGGGTGTGGATAGTCAAAACAAGAGGCCCAAAGGCGCCCTGGCCCAGAACATCATCTTCATCCCTGTCTTTGGCTTCCTGCGCGCGTTTCTGAGTACAAACTGTAACTTGCTCTAGCTTGCATAAAATCAAAAACTCATAACACAAAAAATGTAGCTTATGATCTCACGATTCCAGTGATATAAAAAACATAATCTAACTCTCAAAGATCATGGAGAATTTTATCACCCCTAATTTCTGACCTAAATTTTTCATGAACTTCAAGCTTCAAATTCTCACTACTCAATTAATATAAATAACAACTATGCATATGTACAGCTTAAGCAAGTTAAGGACTACATTTTTGCTTCACAAATCAAAGCTTGAGGATTCCTAAATAGAGAGATAGAGATTTTAAAAATACCTTGTTCAGCTGAGTTTGGATATGGCAATGTAGGGACTTTGAGTGAGGCCTGAGGTTCGTGTGAGCTTCCTTGAAGTTCCCTCAAGCTTTTCCAATGCTCAGCTTGCCTTGAGGATGCTTGAAACTTCCTGCCCGAGTCAACCTGCAATCTTCCAAAATGAAAATGGTGATGTCTGAAATAGGGCTTACAGAACCAGAACAAGGACTTGGATAGTTTGGATGTGATGTAGGGAAGATTTTTGAAGTGTTACAAAGCAAAATGCACGAGTAAATTTCAAGTTGGCAAGTGTTTTGCAGAAGCTGCCCTGTTTTGGGCAGAAATGTGGTTTTTATGTTTGGGAGAGTTTTGAATGTTGTGTATTCGTGCTTAGGCTTGTAACAAGTTTGTCTAGTTATTTAGAATGAAGCCAAGTCTTCTCTTTATCAGATGGACAAGTTCTCTTGACTTTTGCCAATTTGCTTGTTTTTGAAGAAAGTTTAAATGACTTATGCCAAAGGCCTGTATAGGCTTGCTTTCTAGCTGCATAGAGTTGGTACAAGTTTCTTGTTATCTGTGGAAAATGCCTGCATCCAAGGAACAAGTCCAAGGCTCAAGGATGATAAAGTGGAAAAGGCTTGCTTTATCAAAATGGTATTGTGAACTTTATGTCATTTATGGATTAATCTTTTGTACAATGATCCAAAGATCAAAATAAAGCCATTATCCATTGAGTTAGCATTCAATTATGGAGTGTAGAAGGTATTAGGACCTGTAATACAAGGTACAAGCATGCTAGGATCTGATTTGCAACTTGAACCATTGTGAAAATGGCTTGAACAAAAGTGACAAATTTCCATTTTCTCTTCTTCGATTCTCCCAAACCACAAATGATCTTGGAGAGTTCTTGGAAATTTTGGAAAGCTTGTAACATGATCTATAATCCATCTTTGAAATGAAACTTGAGATACCTCTTGGAACTAGGTGAAATATTTCCATGAAGTTAGGTCAAAAACCTGCCTAAACTAGGGCAAAATTTCACTAAGTTAAAAATTTTATGGACCCCTATTCACAAATTCATAACTTGAGATACAAGCATCTTTTGGGAAAACTTTGTAAATCAAAGTTGTAGATTTCATGGAGTACTACAACTTTCATGTTGGAAGTTTTCTTTGAATACAAATGCATCATGGTGAAAAATTGGTAGAAAGTTGGGAAAAAATAAGAAATTTCCATACTTAGAAAAATTCTAAGTTATGAAAAATTTCAAATTAAAACCCTAATTTGCAATTTTAGGTTTCTTGGTCAACAAGTTTCATATTTTGACATATCTTGATGAATTATGACCCTTGGAACTTGATTTTGACCAAAAAGTCAAAGTTTGACTTTTCAGTGTACAGTTGACTTTTGATCAGTTGACTGCAAAATTCATTTGTCAATCCTATGCATTTGAGATCTTTTGAACTATGTGATTAGGTAAAGATGATTATATTTAGTCATTGAAATCATGCTTGAACCCAATTGGCCATTGGCTAGGTTAAAAATCAGAAATTGCCCTTTCTCAGTCAAAACCCTAATTTTGACCATTTTGCCCTTTTGATAATTTGATCAAATTTCTTGAGGAGTTGTGGTCCAAACTTGATCAAATGGTACATAGGATACCTATAATGTTGTTGTGGATCAAAAATTATGAAGTTTGACTGTAAATTGGACATGATTGAGTTTTTTCCCAATACAGTTGAATTTTAGGTCAATTGTCCAATTGACTGGGCAAAAATGTGATTCAAGGTTTGAAACTTGGTATGAGCAATCTTAGTTGTCCAAGATGGTGTATGAAAGTAACATGAAGCATTGATGGTCCAAAAATCATTGTGCAAACTCAAACCCTAATTTCAGGTCATCAATGCAAGATGAGGTCTTGAGCTAAGCAAACCCTAATTTGTCTTGTGTCCAAGAAGTCTTATGAGGAAAAATCTTGATAATATGAGAGGGAAAATTTTGGGGTACAACAGCTGCCCCTGTTCAATCTTCTTGAACCTGAAGAGTTAGATTGGAGAGTTTTGTCGTTCGTGACTCGAAGGTAAAAGATGATTGGACACTAGAGTGCCCGTAAATTTGCACTCGTCAAAGTGTAGTTGAGGGAATGGGCTTAAAGATGCCATTTGGAGATGTGATAGAATCTTGTTGGAGATGGGCTTAAAGATTCCATCAAGAATGTTTGCTGAGTTGTAAGTCAAAAGAATGAGCATCAGAATGGTATCCGTATCTGGAACGTATATGTACTGTATCTGGGGACTGAATCTGAATGAGCAAAAGAATAGCATCTGTATTTGGAGCGTGTCCAAGTTGTATCTGAATGTTGAATCTGAATAAGCAAATAGAATAGCATACGTGTCTAGAGCGTCTCTGAGCTGGGGAAAATCAGAATAGGTGACAGAATGGCAACCGTGTCTGGAGCGTATCTGGACTATATCTGAAGTTTGAATCTGAATGAGTAATAGAATAGCATCCACGTCTGGAGCGTATCTAAACTATATCTAAGATCTGAATCTGAATGAGTCAACAAAATAACTTCCGTGTCTGGAGTGTATCTGTACCGTATCTGAATCGGAAAAGTGAATAAGGGCCAGAATGGCATCCGCGTCTAGAGCGTATCTGAACTAGAATCTGAATAAGTAACAGAATGAATTCCGTGTCTGGAGTGTATCTGTACTGTATCATGATTGTATATCGTTAACGGTAGCTTGTTAGTCTTATCCTGAAAAGGGTAAAACGTTAGGTGAAACACAAAGTTATGTTGCATGAAATGCATGATGCAACATATGTGCTTTATCAATGTTTATGATATATGAATGTAATGTATGCGCATGTAAGCTGATTTGCTGTATTGCTGAGGAAAATAAATCCTTGATAGTTGGGGATAATAAAAACCCTTCACTGCTGCCAGGGAAAATAAATCCTTGACTGCTGAGGATAATAAATTGTATACCCCCCCTCCCATAAATATTGTAATATCGTAGTAACTTTAAATTTCTCACTTTATCGCTTTTTACATAACATGCTAGTAATTAGGGTTTGTATGGGAAGATAAAATTAATAAAATAGAAAACCCTAATTCAAGACAAAATCAAGCATGAAAATAACACACTTGCACACAAGCACCCCTACGGTAAAATCCACTTGGTCGCCTTATACAAAAAATGACCATATTACGCATGTAAGGTATCTTAGCAAAAACAAGCAAATACAAGATCATGGTCCCTCGATGACGCTATTTAAAGTTGCCTTACAAATGATATTAGTCCCTCTAAAAAGAATTCTAAGATACCTTTCAATATTGCTAATCATGGTTATACTATGACCCACGCCCGTCCCGTTTACATCCAAAGACAGGGTTGCTTACCAAATCAATGGTAAGACAACAATGTCAAAGGAAAAGGAAACAAACAAGAAATACATTTGAGTAGGTAGATTGCTCTCAATTACTTGCTACATTTTAAAAAACAAATATCCTTGCTATTTTCAAAACAATCACATACACTCTCAAAACATCTTACAAAACTTGAAAACATTTTCAAAAGATCAACATCTTTGTATACATTCTTACGAACGAGAATCATCACAAAGATTGCCTAAACAAAGGCCTCTTTACAAAATACTTTCAAAAACCACACAAAGCATAATTTCAAACAAAAGCAAGTGATCTAGCAAGTAACTAAGAGCCCATGGAAAAACATGGATGAAAAGGGTGCTAATACCTTCCCTTTTAATAATCTACCCCCCGAACTCAAGAAATAATCTCAAAGGTCTTTCCTGTGCTTTTTCACCTTCCCTTTTGGATAAAAGAAAAGTCGGTGGCGACTCTTTCTAACCGCGACATTTGCAATCAAACGCAAAACCCTCAAGTCAGTTCTCCCACCGTATCACAGAATGGTATCCAAAAGGCCTTCTTTTTTTCCCAGAGTGTACATGACGCGCCAAAAATCCTGAATGCTGAATATTATTTCATGAGGGTCAAAACTTCGAAAATTCATAACTCGGTTAATTTTTATCGGATCGGGCCCATCATTTTACACAAGGTCACTGACTCAGAGATCTACAACTTTGCTTCCAAAGTCGAGACCAGATTCTATTCCAATCAATACCAGTTTTTTAGTGAAGAACGTGTCATAGTTGACACTGGAGCCCAAAATAAGTTTGTCTGAGGCGAAACTTCAAAAATTCATAACTAATTCATCGTTTATCCGATTAAGCCCATTTTCGGATAGGAGTTAGTTCTTGATGTCAGATACATTTTGTTTTCACATTTTAATTTCAAGAATTGCACTTAAGCCCCTGTTATTTAGCCTGGAACGTGACCGACTCAAGTGAATAAAATCTGCATTATTAGTTGTGGTTATTGGAGACCCAATTGTACATTTAAAGCCCATATCTTTTCTCTAATTTCCATTATATAATCTCATTCTTTTCACACAAACAGGACGACAAAAAATACCTTTGCCACAACCCTGTCAAAATATCAAATTCCTTCAAGAATCCTAAAAACCTAAAAATCCTTGTTACAAACCCCCATCTCACTACAAACAAGGCATCCTTGTTACAAACCCCCATCTCCCTACTTCTCCAGTAAAGGTAAGGCTGGTTTGATCTCTATGATTAAAAGAGTGTAGAAGCATTCATACATGCCATATCGGTTTTAACATTACAAAATTTCATTTATTTTCTTTATTTGTATTTCATGATATAGTAATTTATTTAATGTGTTCATGAGATTCAACAATGTAGATTTAGACAGGATCTCATGCAGGGTTATTACAAAATACTGAAGCTGGATCATAAACCACCAACGCATGGCAAGGAAGACATCCTGAGGAGGTTAAGGGCGTGGATTCAACACCCACCCCTATTGGTTTTGGTTTTCTTCCTTTCTATTTATCCTTTTACCTATTTTCCTTCTTTCTGTTTAAAACCATATTTTTCGTAAAACCTAACATTTTTCACAAACCTTTGATTTTTCACAATAAACTCAAATAATTAATTTTAGGTTTTTTTAATTTCATTTTAGGTTTTTTTAATTTAATTTTAGGTTTTTAAATTAATTTTTGGTTCAACATCCACCCTTGATATTTACATTATTTGTATTTTCTAACCCTATTTTTCATTGATGTTTCTTTCTCTATCTATTTTTTGGCAAACTTAATCCTTTTTTGTTAATCATTAAACATAAACTTTTTTTTAAAACTTTTTTTAATTAAAATTAATTAGGTTTTAGGTTTTTTTAATTAACCTTTTTTTCAAAATTAACCTTTTTTTAATTAAAATTAATTAGGTTTTTTTTAATTAACCTTTTTTTCAAAACTAACTTTTTTTTAATTCGAACTAATTAGGATTTATGTATTTTAATTAACTTTTTTCAAAATTAACATTTTTTTATTAATTAAAATTAATTAGGTTTTTTAGGTTTATTTAATTAGTTATCATAAATCATTTTTTCATAAAAAATCACCAATACATTTTCTTTGTTATTTTCATCTTATTTTTATTTTACTAGATAAAGTGTATGAGGCGTATTCAACTGTAATATCGTAACTTTATTTTTCCCGCTTTTTTTCATCATTATCATATAATTTCTTCCGGGATGTAATAGTTTTAGGATTTCTTTTCCGCAATCTTCACTATTATGTAACTGCCCCAAAGCTCTGTAATAGCTTAGGTTTACATTTCCGCCTTTACCTTCTGCTACTATATTTTATGCAATGCTTAGATTAATAGGATTGTATGGAAAGATAAAAATGAACGATAAAAAACCCTAATTGCAAGATAAATATAACTGAAAAAACACATTGTTGCACACTTGCACCCCTAAGGTACTCCCCACTTGGTTGCCTCCGAAAACAATGGTCATGTCCCTCGAACGTAAGGATATCTTAGCAAAAGACCCTCAATCTAAAAGTCATCATAAAGATCATAGTCTCTTAACGTTCCTCAAGTTGCCTACGAGAAATGATCTTGTCCCTCGATGTTGCCTATATGATGACAGTCCCTTCAAACTGCTAAGGTATCCCTATATGTTGCCTTCTATGATCATAACGATGACTCGCGCTTGTCCCTCATACATCCAACGATAGGGATACCTACTCACTAATAGTAGGATAACACTGTCTAAAGGATAGGGAGAAAAGAACGATATTTTCGAGTATAAGTAGATAAGTTCATAGATGCTTGCTCAAAACAACTTTTTGCACCTACACAAAAATATTTCAAAACGCTTTTCAAACAAAGTTTTCAAAAACACTTTATCACACTCTTGATGACTGATACAAGAGTTACCATAAAGTGAATCTCCACACTAAGGCATTTCCAAAACTTTTCAAAACAGACAAACACAAGCAATTTTAAAAAATGAGCAAGTACCTAAGAGCCCATGGGAAACCATGGATGGAAAGGGTGCTAACACCTTCCCTTTCCATAATCTACCCCCCTTACTTATAAAATCTCGAAAAAGATCTTTTTCTGTTCTTTTCACCCATTCCTTTGTTGGATAAAAGAAAAGTCAATGGCGACTCTTGCTTACCGCGACACTTGCAAACAAAAAATGTAAGCCAGTATTAACAGCCGGTTCTGCCACTGTATCACAGAACTGGAGACTCTGCTGGGGATATTATAAAGTGGGGTTTACCTAAGGGTCTAGATCATTTTAAAATTGCTTTCTTTGTTTGCTTTGACTGCTTTATCTTTGAGGGTTTATTGGGGTATTCTTGTAAAGATCCTATACCCGGATCTGGGGCATCTTTTTAGGTAAACAGCAATAGATCGTGGAGACTTGCATCATAGACCGATATGGTTGAAGTGATAGATGTGTTGGTGTGACACTTTGGTTGGTACCAGTATCCCTTGTGTTGAATCGAGGAGAATAAGGGGCCGTCGCGTGGTGTCGTGAAGCACTAACGAACCTTAGAACCTTAGTTGAACAAACTTGGCCATTAGAAAGTAGTGAGATAGACGGTCTCTGTGTAAAGCTGGGAATCGGTTGATACTCGATACTACACTCATGGAGATCTGACTTTCAGGATGTTTCGTCCGTAAGAAAAGATTGCTAAGCTGAAATAATACTGATAAAGAAAGATCAGTGATATTAAGACTCCTTAGAACTTGGTTACTATTTCTAAAACAGGTTGAGCCAATTAAAATTCAAGAGGGTACTTACCTATGGAATCCATGCAAGCCTAAACCTAAGGCTACTTGTATGACTTGTTTGCTTTCTTTGCCTAACAATTTGAACTCATTGCATGGCATTTTTTGCAGGAACTTGTTTGTATAAATCTAATAAATTGGTTTCTTACCCTGCATTTTCGCTTAACGCATAGCATACACATCATAATATCATGCCACGAAATTTTCTTAACCATTTCAAGGATATCAAGGGTTTGTAATGCAGGTTATGATAAATTAAACGTCTAGCAAGGGGAAACGGGATTTATTTTCCTCTAGCCAATGTTGTCAAAAGACCAAAACACGACAACTTGAGTCATGGGCTATGACCCACTTGATATGGTGAGCTTGACTCTTGTATAAGGACCTTCAACGATACAAATTGCTTCAATCAAAGCTGTAAAGTTCAACGCCTAACATTTTTCTTGTTTACCCCATAAGATCCTTGAAAACATTGCATACATATATCATACATATATCATACATATCATTGCATAAGCAGGTTTCAAAGCAGGTCTCTCATGTTCTCGCTGTTTATTTCAGCAATGGATCTCAAACAAGACAACGGAGATCTCCAAACTCAAGCAGCTCAGTTAATGGAAATGTTCTTGAACTTATCCAAGGGGAAGGAAGAGTTGAAAGCACTCCTCGCTGGGAACCTGGCCAAGAAAAATCCTGAAGACGATAAGGATTAACGGTTGGAAAAACTGCAAGCTGAGGTTGAAGTAATGAGAACCCAGATGTTGGGGCAGATGGATCTTATCCAAGGCCTGGCCCGAGGACAAGAAGAGTTGAGGGCCATTATTAACAAACTTCATCAGGACGGATACAACCGTATGAAGCAAACAGTCGAGGCTGTGGACCGAGTCATTGATCGACCTCCTAGAAGACAAGAGGTTGGTTTGGTGAAGAGTGGACCTTTCCAAATTGCTACTACATCACGAGCCCAATCACAACCTCGCCAACAACGACAGTGTAATCGGCATAAGCGGGATTCACTTACTAGGCAATATACCAAACTCAACATACCAATGTCGCAGGTCTTGCAACACGTGTTGAAGTTGAATTTGGTCACATTTAAGGATCCTCCTCGGAATCCTAATACTTCTGCTCCTACTTACAATCTTGAAGCAATATGTGCATATCACTCCAACAGTCTGGGGCATGACACTATTAGCTGTTGGACGTTGAAATACAAAATTCAAAACCTGATCAATGAAAGGGTATTGGAGTTTACACAAGATGGTCAGGATGAGTTCTTCTGCCATCCCTCCAAGGCACGCTATCTGAAGTGACAGGATCATACGAAGAAGCTTTTGTTCATTATAATTTTCAATTTATAACTTTCTTTTGATTGCTCGAACATTTATTCATGTCAAACTTTATTACTTTGTCAATGCATTGCATATGTATGTTTTGAATCAATTCATTCATATTCACTATATTTAAACTTCTTTCCTTTTTGTGATATTCAACTCTCGATCAAAAGCTGTAAGCCTTTAGAGGGAGGATGACGAAAATGATACCACAATCTCTACAATATGCTTTTGAACAGACCCCACTGACGATGTATAGGCATTGTTTCAAATCCTAAACAGTGGAGTTATAAGGAAGATAATTCTTAGTCAACCCCTTTGAGCCAAAGAAGTAGGAGTTTTTCTTTTCACACAAATTAAAACCCTAAACCATAACCTAGGGAAGGGTAGTTTTTCAGTCAATTCAGACGTGCATTCAGTCGCAATCTTCCACTTCGTACACAATGAATGGCATCGAAGACGTCCTTCCAAATCAAGAGATGGTGATGGTTCTGTATAATCATCAAGACAGACAGTCATTATCTCTCGAAATAAAAGCTCGTTAAGTCAAAACCTATGAAAGAGACTTAAGAAAAAACTGGGACATCCCGCTGACTGTAATCACAAAAGAAACAGTTCAGCCAAAAGACAAGGATAGTAAAATCAAAAAGAAAGAGGTCCTACAAATCCTCGACAAAAAAAAGGTTACAAAATGACTGCCTCTTCCAAATAAACTTTCAGTATCTGAACCATCATCGAAACATCAAGGACAAGATGCCAGACTCAATTGGGAGCTAAACGCACAATTAGCTGAGCACAGGACTGAAGAACATCACGAAGAACGGGTGAGTACAAATAAATTTTGAGCCTTTATCCTTTGTTTCTTAAACCGTGAACCAGGCCACGTTATAACCCTTAAAAGTCCTAGCTGAAGCATGGGTTAGTTCGAAAGCATACTGTTACAAAAGGTATCCTGACTCCTGTAGGGTTCACTATAAATCCCGAGTTGATATCACACTCTTACAAAATTTGTTTGTTTTACTACAAAATTTATTTTCAAATTTCAAGACAGACATAAGCTTTGCATTCTTAAAATACCAATGTTTGCATATGACTATTTGTTCAACAGCAGAGAAATTTGCATGACGAATATCTAATAAACAAAAACCTTCTCAATGAAAAGGATCACCTCAAGTGGAAAAACACTTCCAATCAAGGGGAACGGTATGATTATTTTCCATCATCTGGGGCAGTCAAGTCAAGATTATAGGAATCTCTCGAAGATGTCGAATAGCCAGGGGAAGACCTCCATCTGAATCACTTGGAGCATTGGACATGGATTCTAGCAACAAATCCTGTACGATCAAACAAACATCTTCTGGAAGTGTGGAAACACTTACTACTATGGACAGTGACAATTCTCCGTACCCGGTGAACATGGACATAGTCGTAAAATACTATGCATGAACAAAGATCCGCTAGGTTAACTGGCCTAGGAAAAAATATGGGCATCCCAGCAAAACAAAAAGGGTTCGGGAAAAAATTAGGAATAAAAAAAAAATTTGTACACGTGGCAAGTTGAAAACCTGAAAAGGCAGCTTGAGCAAAAAAGGGTAACCCGGTGGACTGAAAATTTGAAAAGACAGTCCAAGAAAAAGTTAGGGATTAAAGCGTATGACTACGTCTCATCATCTCGTCATTTGTCTAATCAGTAGAAGGTTTATTACCCTGATATGCATTCACAAAGGACTCCAAGAGTTGGGATAATAGTCAAACCATCTAGAAAATCCCCGGTTGATATTTTCTACAACATGTATCGAGACAGGGGCATTCTACTACAAGGTCACTGCCATGTTCTTAGCATGCATCCTATTAATTCCAGGTGTTATCATACCCTCGACAGAGCAAAATATCCAAATTATTTCTCCAAAAAAAACTCCCAGTGAAGTCTGCAAGCTTCACAGGATTCCCCAAGCGGATTACAGAGTTTCCCTTCCCCAAAGGAAGCATTCTGAATAAAGCAGATTCTCATCTAGAAACTGTTCAGGTACGATCCAAGAAGGATGTCATCCTGACACTTACTCAAGATTCTCACCTAGAAATGGTTCAGGTATGATCCAAATACGGATGTCATCCTGACCCTTACTCCAGATTCTCATCTAGAAACGGTTTAGGTACGATCCAAAACAGGTGTCATCCTGATACTCACTCCAAACTATCTTCTAGCAACAGTTCAGGTATGATCCAGAGACGGATGTCATCCTGACACTTATTTCAACACATAAATCCATCCACAAGTACTTTCTCCAACAGGTACAGGGGCAGAAACGTCTTGATGTGAAGTCACCACTACGTCCTCAGCATACGTCCCCGTGCCATCTACACTCCCCACAGAGTAGAGGCAACCAAAAATTTTGATCTCAGCTTCTCCAAACAGGAGTTACTTTCCCCATAAAATTTCCTTCAGGGAGACAATATCTATATTCCCCAGCCGAGTGTTATAATCGCAAACAGTTTATAAAGTGTTTTCCCAAACAGAGTTTATTTCTCTGTTTGCAGAACCTCCTCTCGAGTAGACTATTTCTCTGAATGCGGAAGCTCAATCCCCAATAGAGTTTATTTCTCCATCTATGAAAGTTCATCCCCCAGCGGAGTTTATTTCTCTAAATTGGTAAAATCTTCCAGCAAGGCATCTCCTCTCGCACACAGAGTTATTCCCCCGCAAAGTTATTCTCAGGAAGAGTCTCTCCCCGGTAGAATATTCACAAACAGAAAGGAGTAAATCCCTAGCATAGTCATCTCCATTCACCATCCCTAGCAGAAATGAAGAATTCAACTTCCCAATACTCTTCAACAGCAGTCCGGGATTTATTTATCCCGACTAAGAAACATCGCAATAGCATCCCATATTCATACATCATGGCATGCACATACATATTGCATACAACGCAATCTCATTTATTTTTATAACATCATCACAATGCATTTCATACATCATGACATTGCATACGACTAACTCTTTACCTTTCAGGGAAAAGATCAAATCAACAAGCTACGTCTAACAAAGGGCTATTCCAGGATTTTCCTCAGAAGGATGTCCTCACAAGACCTTCCCTGGTTCAGTCAGATTGCCACTAAGATCTCTCTGATTACCATACCAGTGGAAGAGGTTCCAAGACTTTCGTTCGGGTCAGCTGAATCACTACTAAGATTCTCTTGATTACTATGCCAGTCAAAGTTAACCTAAGATTTTCTCTGGATCAGCCATATCGATACTAAGATCTCTCAGATTACTATGCCAGTTGAAGATATTCTAAGACTTTCGTTTGGGTCAGTTGAATCTCTACTAAGATTCTCCTGATTACTATGCCAGTCAAAGTTAACCTAAGATTTTCTCTGGATCAGCCATATCGACATTAAGATCTCTCTGATTACTATGCCAGTTGAAGATATTCTGAGACTTTCGTCTAGGTCAGTTGAATCGCTACTAAGATTATCCTGATTACTATGCCAGTCAAAGTTAACCTAAGATTTTTTTCTGGATCAACCAGATCGACACTAAGATCTCTCTAATTACTATGCTAGTTTAAGATATTCCGAGACTTTCGTCTGGGTCAGTTAAATCGCTACTAAGATTCTCCTAATTACTATGCCAATCAAAGTTAACCTAAGATTTCTATGGAAAAGCCAGATCGACACTAAGATCTCTCTGATTACTATGCCAATGGAAGATATTCCAAGACTTTCGTCTGGGTCAGTTGAATCGCTACTAAGATTCTCCTGATTACTATGCCAGTCAAAGTTAACCTAAGATTTTTTTCTGGATTAGCCAGATCGACACTAAGATCTCTCTAATTACTATGTCAGTTTAAGATATTCCGAGACTTTCGTTTGGGTCAGTTGAATCGCTAATAAGATTCTCCTGATTACTATGCCAGTCAAAGTTAACCTAAGATTTTCTCTGGAAAAGCCAGATCGACACTAAGATCTCTCTGATTACTATGCCAATGGAAGATATTCCAAGACTTTCGTCTGGGTCAGTTGAATCGCTACTAAGATTCTCCTGATTACTATGCCAGTCAAAGTTAATTTGAGACCTTTCTCTGGTCCAGTCAAATTGATACTAAGATTTCTATTCCAGTTAAGGAAGATATGAAGCCCAGAAACTGATTGGATAATAGTCAATCAAAATTTTAAGACACTATGAAGCCTGGATTTCGACCAGATAACAGTATAAGGTGCTGTGAAGCCTGGAATCCGACCAGATAGTAGTTAACTTCTTCAAAGACACTGTGAAGCCTGGATTTCGACCAGATAACAGTATAAGGTGCTGCAAAGTCTGGAATCCGACCAGATAGTAGTTAACTTCTTCAAAGACACTGTGAAGCCTGGATTTTGACCAGATAATAGTATAAGGTGTTGCGAAGCCTGGAATCCGACCTGATAGTAGTTCACTTCTTCAAAGAGATTGTGAAGCCTGGATTTCGAGCAGATAACAGTATAAGGTGATGTGAAGCCTGGAATCTGACCAGATAGTAGTTCACTTATTCAAAGACACTGGACCCGGCCAGATAACAACTTAATTTCTTTAAATCACCGAAGCCTGGATATGACCAGATAATGGTACACCTCATATTCAAGTTGAAGCCTGGACCCGACCAGATAACAACTTAATTTCTTCAAACCACTGAAGCCTTGATATGACAAGATAAAAATTCAATGTATACAATTACTTCGAAGCCTGGATCCCGACCAGATAACAGTTTAATCTCATTTCCCCAGTAAGTCGCTGTGAAGCCTGGAGCATGACCAGATAAAAGTTAGACTTATTATCCTCAACAAGACACTGTAAACCCTGGATCCTGGCCAGATAGCAGTTCACTTCCGTCTCTTCAATCAAGTGATGACTCCCTAGTAGAGTAACGGACGACTAAAGCTCCTAAAACTCTATGTTCCAAGACAGAGACCAACATTCCTCAGCGGAGTCCTATCTAACAGCAAGAGCAGGCATTGCCACAAAGGGATATCTCATGAAATCATCATTTTTCTGGATGGCATCTTTAAACCCATCTCTGACGACTCTCTGTCACATTCTGATGGCATCTTTAAGCCCATCTCCGACAACTCTCAATCATCTTCTCCAAATGGCATCTGTAAGCCCATTTCTGACATCATCAACCAATAGTGTTACTTCATGCGAGTGCAAATTTCTGGGCACTCTAGTGTTCAATTCTCTTCCACCTTCAGATCACAAAAGGTAGATGTTGTACCCCAAAATTTGCCCTCCCATTTCCTCATCAAGACCTTTGAAGATCAAGATCCAGTTAGGGTTTCCTCTGCTCAAGACTTCTCATTGCACTGCTAACCTAAATTAGGGTTTGTGGTTGAACCAAGATATTTTGACCTAAAATGCCTAAGATGACTTTCATGCTTCATGTTGGACTCCCAAGTTTACCCATACCAAGTTTCAAGTCTTGATTCCAAGTTTTACCCAGTCAATTGGACAGTTGACCTAGAAATCAGCTGTATTGGGGGAAAAGTCAACTGTGGCCAATTGACAGTCAAATCTCATGAAAATTGACCCACATCAACATTATGAACTCATATGGACCATTTGATCAAGTTTGGATCACAAATCCACAAGGAATTTGATCAGATCACCAAAAGGGCAAAATGGACATTTTTAGGGTTTTGACTGCACAAAGGTAATTTCTGACTGTTTGACCTAGCCAATGGCAAACCAAGCTCACATATGGACTCAAGGACCCCATGGAATTGTCTTGGCATGTTCAACAAACTCAAAAGATCCCAAGTACACAAGATTGACAGTTGAATTTCCCAGTCAATTGATCAATTTTGACTGTATACTGAAAAGTCAAACTTTGACTTTTTGGTTAAAATCAAGAGTCAAGATTAATTTTTCATCAAAACATGCCAAATCATGAAACTTGTTCACCATGAAACCAAGAAATGCAAATTAGGGTTTGAAATGGAATTTTTCATAACTTAGAATTTTTCTAAGTTATGGAAAACCCTAATTTTCCCCCAACTTTTCCCCACTTTTTCAGCAAGATCCATTTGGATTCAAACAAAAGTCAAAACATGAAAGTTGTAGCTTGTTGCATAGTCTACAACTTTGATTCACAAAGTTTTCCCATTTGAGGCTTGTATCTCAAGTTAAAAATTTTTGAATAAGGGCACTAAACCATTCTTAACTTAGTGAATTTTTGACCTATTTTGACAAGGTTTTCTACCCCACTTCAAGGCCATTTTACATACACTTCCACTTGGAATTTCAATTTGCATTTCAAATATGGATTGTAGTACACATTCCAAGCTTTCCAAAATGTCCAAGAACTTCTCAAACAACCTCATGGTTAGGGAGAATCGAATTTCACAATATGGCAAAAACTCACTTTGTTCATGACCAAGTTACATGTCCATAACCTTGCATTTTGAACTCAGCATGCCTTAAGCTAGATTACAGGTCCTTAAACCATACAACACTCATAAATTTAATGCATATTCTTTGTGCCAAGACCATGTTCTTTGAGTTCAAGCATTGTCTAAAGGTTTAATCCCAAAGTAGATAAAGCAAATTGGCCATTTTTGTAAAAGGTAGCTTTATGTCAAATTGAAAATCCAACAAGTACATTGCAAATCTGATTGGCACAAGATTATGAGCATAACACACTGATCAAGGAGGGATTATGCAGCACATTAGGGGGTCCTCTACATGCCTAGAAATACAAGTTGGCTTTTGTTGCTTAAGAAAGAAGAAAAGTGTCATAACATCACACAACTCTCATATCAGCTTAGGCACACTTAGACAAACTTATCAAACACACTCCAAAGATCAGAACCAAGCTTTTTCACGACCCTAGCACCTCCCAAACACTCCCCTTGCCATAATCACTCTCAAACTGCAAAAACAGGGCAAGGCCTGCAGTTTGAGTGCTATCTTTCATTTCTCTCAAGCTTTCTTGCCCAAACCAGTTCACACACCTTCCATACCATCTATGCAAGCTATCCAAAAGCTAAAACACGATCTGTAACACCTCCAAGCCACTTCACCATTTTCATTTTTCTGTTTTGCAGTTGAAGTTCTCTAGCACGATTCAGGGATTTTCAAGACAAAGTAGAACTTGGAATAGCATCCTCACACTTCAAGGAAGCTATACAAATCATCATCTTGCTCTGAAAACTCCCCCATTGCAAAGCACGATTCCAACTGAACAGGTATATTCATGAAGTTCTATCTCTCAGTATAGGCATTGTTAGCTTTAGGTTTGTGAAGGAAACATGTCACAATCATAGCCCTGAACATGCCCATATGATTAGATTCCATTTATATTAGGTGTGCTTAGAGAATTTTGGTTCTGAACATTGATGAAAAACTAGGTCAGAAATTGGGGGAGAAGAAATTCTCCCTCATCTTAGAGAGTTAAGTCAAGTTCTTTACATGGTTGAATTCGTCTTCTCAGGCTCTACACTTTTCATGTTATGAGTTTTGCTTGAAAGTCCAGGAATCAAGAGATAGAAAACGCGTGAGTGATGTTGTTCAGAGGTTGAAGATGACTGGTTCTGGGCTGGGCCTGGAATATTTTTCTTATTTGCACCACATAATTGCTTCTGAACCCCCTGAGCCCATTTTGCTTATTTCTTTGACTTTTTGACTTTTTCTTTTTTTGATTGACTTGTTTATTTTTTCTCATGACATTAAAAATATAAAAATATTTTTTCTCACCATTTTAGATTTTATTAGGCATTTATTTAATTTTCTTTTAGTTTATACATAAATAGATAAATATATATATTTTGTTTAAAATACTAAAAAATAGTACAAATGCATTTCTATACATTTTTATTTTTGTTTTAGTTTCTGAAAATATTTTATAGAAAAAATTACTTTTTATTAAATATTAAATATTATTATTTTTTATATATAATACATATTTAGAACTTAATACATAAATATATATATTTATTAATATACTTAGAATAAAATGCTAAAAATATACATATTTTATTTTATTAATATTAAACACTAAAAAATCATTTTTTACAAATATACTTTATCTTTATTTTATTTGTACATAATAAATAAATACTTGTATTAAATTAAATAATAATACATTTCATTTAATAAAAATTAGGGTTTTGCCCTAAATTTAAAAATACTCCAAGAAATAATATCTTTTTATTTTCTTTTTATTTTACATAAATAATATTTTTTTTTCATACATATAAAAAAACCTTTTTTTGCATTCTTGCATGTTTGTTCTATTTCTATTTTATTTATGCAATTAAATTATCTTGTAAATAATTCAAATCTTGATGTAATAGTTTTAGGTTTAAATTCCTTGTCAAAATCCCCATTTGAAACATTGTACCCCCCTCCCCATATTATTGTGTTGTAATAGCGTAGGAGTTTAAATTTCGCACTTTATCGCTTTCTAAATATACAATGCTAGAATTAGGGTTTATATGCAAATAAAATGAACAAAATAGTCATGACCTAATCTCAAGACAAACAAGCATGAAAATGGACACACAAATCACACTTGCACCCCCTAGGGTACTCCACTTGTTGCCTTTCAAAATTGGGCCATATTGCATGTTAAGTCTCTTTGGGCAAAACAAACAAATCAAATGATCATAGTCCCTCGATAACATTTTCAAAATATTGCCAAAACAAATGATCAAGTCCCTTAAAGAAAATGCCCAAAGATACTTGGCACCATTGCAATTATGGTCTAAACGATGACCCGCGCCCGTCCCTTTCACATCCTAACATGAGATTGTCCACCAAATACAATGGTGGAACAAACTTATTAAAAGGGTTAAAACATAGTAATAAACTTTGAGAAATTTAGGAGTAGATAACCTCTTAGTTACTTGAATCAAACTTGCAATACAAAAACACTTGCCCATTTTCTAAAACCACACCTCACAACACTTTCAAAACAACTTTCAAAAACAAATGAAAACCTTTTTTCAAAAGACATACACCTTTGTATACATCCCAACATGGATCATTACAAAGGTTGCCACCACATTGGCTTCTTTTCAAAACATTTTTCAAACCCACACACAAAGCACCATTTCAAACAATTGAAAATTAAAGCAAGTTGATCTAAGCAAGTAACTAAGAGCCCATGGATAACCATGGATAGAAAGGGTGCTAATACCTTCCCTTTCTATAATCTACTCCCCGAACCCAAGAAAAATCTCAAAGGTTTTTGCTGTGCTTTTTAAACCTTTCCTTAGGATAAAATAAAAAGTCGGTGGCGACTCTTGCTCAACCGAAACATTTGCGAAAACAAACGCAAAACCTCAAGTCAGTTCTCCCACCGTATCACAGAACTGGCGACTCTACTGGGGAAATTTTTAAAAGTGGAGTAACCTTAGGGCTTAGATCACCCTCTTGCATGACTAATTGTTTGAAATTGTTTGCTTTATACTTTGGCTCTATTTGTTTGGGTTTGCAATCCTACACCCGGATTTTGGGGAACATTCATAGATAGCAATACGTTGTGGAAACTGTGCGGGGTATACCGACACGGTCTAAGTAATAGCTATATTAGTGCGACATATTTGTGAGTACCGGTAACCCTTGAGTTCAATCAAGGAGAGTACAGGGCCGCTGAGTGATGTCACTAAGCACTAATGACCTAGAACCTTACTTGACCATCTTGGCCTTTTATTAGGGGTAGTGAGATGACCGGCTTTGGTGCAGTCCGAAGTTGGTAGATACTCGATACTACACTCATTGAGGTTTGTTTTCTTGGAATATTTTGGTCGCTAGTTAAGTGGCTAAACCAAAACCATGAACAACGAAAACAATCCAGTGATATTTAGCTCCTTAGAACCCGGTTACTATTTATAGGACAGGTTTTTAAGCCAACTACACTCAAGAGGGTACTTACCTATGAAACCCCATGCAAGCCTGAAACTAGGGTTTGGTGTGATTTGCTTGTACATATGTTTTGTGCATACATCATAAACATCATGAAGCATCATATGCATTCTCTAACCATTTCAAGGGTTTTGGATCTTCATCTTTGTTCTTGTTTTGTAGGACATGGAAATTCCTCGCAGAAATACCATCCAAGTCAACCTTGTGAGAATCTCTCCTCAACTCAAGGAGATCACCTCAAGAATTCCGGAAAACTCATCCTTCAGTGAAAGACATGGTAGACTGCTCAGCCTAGTCAACACCAACATTGAAGAAGACATGATGAAAGTGCTATTCCAGTTCTTTGACCCTCTTCACCATTGTTTCACTTTCCCTGATTATCAGTTGGTACCCACTTTGGAGGAGTTTTCTCAACTCCTAAGAATCCCTATCCTTAATCAACTACCCTTCAACGGTACGGAAAGGGAACCAAAGCCGGAAGATGTTGCTCGAGCATTACATCTACAACCATCCGACATCAAGGGGCATTGGGAAACCAGAAGCAGCGTCAAAGGATTCTTAGCAAAATTCTTGTTTGAGAAGGCACAAGAATGTTGGAACTCATTGGACCTACAAGCCTTTGAAGAGATTGTGGCACTCCTTATCTATGGGTTGGTCTTGTTCCCAAATCCTGACCAATTGGTAGATGTTAACGCCGTCAAAATCTTCTTGTCCAGAAATCCAATACCAACATTGCTTGGGGACATTCTTCACTCATTTTACACACGAACAATGAGAAAGAGGGGTGTTCTCATGTGCTGTACTCCTATCCTTGCAAGGTGGTTTATTTCGCACCTTCCACAGTCTGTCTTGAAGAATGACCAAGGTACAAGGTGGTCCCAACGGTTGATGACTCTTACTCATTCTGATGTGCATTGGTGTTCTCGGTCCAGAGAAAATGTCATCATTGTCGATCGTTGCGGAGAATTTCCTAATGTTCCTTTACTTGGAATTAGAGGGGGTATCACATATAACCCTTGCCTAGCTTTGAGACAATTTGGATATGCACGGAGGGATGGCCCTCATGATATGTTGATTCCTAGCCTAGTTTTTGACTTCGACAACGATGCGCAAGGACTTCGCCAAAGATTCATCAGAGCTTGGGGAAAACTCAACAAGGTTGATAGCAAGACTCTGGGACACAAGAACTCCATCCCTCTTGAGCCCTATCTCAAGTGGGTATGAGCCCGAGCCCAAAGTCTAAGGATACCTTATCCCCATGTACTCCCAGTGATTAAAGAGCCCGTCAATGAAGGAGAGGTTCCCTACACCATCCTACATCTAGACATGCCTACATCGTGGGAGGAAATGCAGAAAAGTTGGATTCAGCTCAAGGAGGAACGTAATACTTTTGAAGCTAGCTACTACGCCAGTGAAAAGAAGGTTCTAGAGCTTACCCGCCGACTCCACGAGCAAGAGGCCCTCAATACCTACATCGCACCAAAGAGGATGCGCAATGTCTTTCTGCCTTAAGAAGTTTATTTTGTAATATTTGGCCCATGGGGCATTTATGTACTGACAAATTTCTTCTTATTAATATGACGTGCGTTCTTCTTTGTCTAAAACAATTTTGAATGTCCTAAATCCTTGAATGCATTGCATACATAAGCATACCATTCATCATGTGCATAAGCAGGTCTCATTCCAGGTTTCCTTATCTGTCTGCTGTTTATTTCAGTAGGATGGATCTCGAGCAAACAATCAAAGACCTACAGGCTCAGAATGCACAGTTCCAGCAACTCTTAATGACCTTGGCTAAGGGTCAGGAGGATATCAAGACTCAATTATGGAACAAAGACCCAGTGAAAAAGAAGAGAAAGAGGCTCGGGGTGGCTACTTTGGGGAGAAGATTTGACGGAGAAGCTCGAAGAGTGCTTGAATTTCCTCCTACTTCTGATGAAGGGACCAGTAAAAGAGATGGAGTTGCGGTGCCTTCCGAGTCTGATGCGGAAGAAGAAGAGGTTGAAGAGGATGAAGATTATTCTGACCAGCAATACCCTCCAGCTGATGATAAATACAAAGGGTTAGAAGACAGATTAGCCGCCATGCAATTACAAAGAGTGCCGGGTTTGGATTTTAAAGACTTGGGTTTGGTTGCCGGGATTGTGATTCCCCCAAAATTTAAAGTGCCAGTGTTTGTGAGGTATGATGGGCTGTCCTGCCCCAAAATGCATCTCAGGTCCTACGTAAGAAAGATTCAACCCTATACGGCAGATAAAAACCTCTGGATTCATTTCTTTCAAGACAGCCTTTCTGGAGCTCAGTTGGAGTGGTTATATCAGCTAGAGGGAACCAGTGTCCGGAATTGGGAAGATTTGGCCACCGCTTTCTACAAACAATACCAATACAATTCTGACCTTGCCCCTACTCGTACCCAACTTCAGGGTATGTCGATAGGAACAGGCGAAGGATTCAAAGAGTACGCACAAAAATGGAGGGATTTGGCTGGCAGGGTGCAGCCTCCTTTAACCGATCGTGAACTTGTTGATATGTTTCTAGGGACCATATCTGGGCCATTTTTCAATCATCTGATTGGTAACTCTTCTGCGGGGTTTGCCGATTTGATCTTAACGGGCGAAAGAATAGAAGCTGGCATCAAGTCAGGAAAGATTCAGAAGGGTGTTGCTGCAAGTACTGAGAAGAGGTTGTTTAAGAAAGAAGCAAGTGCCGTCTATGGTCCTAGAAGACAAGTCAAGCCCGAAAGTCGCCAAGTCGTCAATGCTTTGGTCATTTCAAAACCTGCTGCTGCTCCTCAACAGTACAATCAATAAAGAGGTGAAAGGCCTAAGAGACAGTATACTCGGTTAAGTATGACCTTGTCACAAATTTTACCCCAACTGTTATCAACCAACTTGGTGACCACTAAAGAAGCTCCTAAGGTCGTCAACACTGCGTCTCCTAAGTATAACCTGAATGCCCGGTGTGCTTATCATTCTGATAGTCCCGGGCACACTACTGATGACTGCTGGGCCTTGAGAAACAAAGTGCAAGATCTTATCGACGCAAAGGAAATTCAGTTTGAAGCGCCTGAGAGACCGAATGTTGTAACTGCTCCTATGCCCCAGCATAGAGTAAATGCCATTGAGGAAAGTTTGTATGTTGTTTCGGTGAATGATGTTGCTACCCCTCTTTTGACTGTTAAGAGGAATTTACTACTAGCCGGTTTATTTCCGGGTTGTAGTAAGGGTTGCCTCATGTGTGCTCTTATCCCTACCGGTTGTCCACTGCTGAAATCAGGCATCCAAAGCCTGATGGATAGCAAAGAAATTCTGTTCAAGAAAACTGTTGTTCCGTTTGTTTCCGTTGAAGAAATATTTGTTGTCACAATTTACAATCCTGCCAAAGCTCCCGTAAAGAAACCAGTCCAAATTATGTCTGTTGCACCCATCACTATTACTGTCCCGGGGCCTCTCCCGTATGAGTCTGATAAAGCTGTTCCATGGCATTATGGAGCCGACGTGTATGTGCTTGGGGTGAAGCACGAGTTCGACACCAATACCAGTATCAGTAACATCACTGGTCCCGCCAAGATTACCCGCAGTGGTAGGCTCTTCTCGCCTGACATTGCACCACCAGTTGTCCGAAAACCTCTCACCATCACACCCGCAAGTGTGCATGTTCCAATTCAAGTTCCTGTGTCTACTACTGCCGCCGAGTCTTCTGATACTCGGGGCAAAGAAGTTGCTACCGATTTGCCTGCCAGGACGGAGGCACCAAAAAAGAAGACTGCTGTGGAAGCCTCCCAACAAGAAATGGAGGAAATCCTTAAAATCATCAAAAAGAGTGACTTTAACGTTGTTGAACAGTTGGGGCATACCCCCTCCAAAATCTCTATGCTATCACTACTGCTATGCTCAGAGGCCCATGCAAAAGCCCTGATTTCATTTCTGAAAACGGCCCATGTGCCGCAAGAGACCTCCGTGGATCAATTCACCGACTGTGTGGCTAATTTGACGGCTGACAATGGCTTGGGGTTCTCAGATGCTGACCTTACCGCCAAATGGAAAAATCACAATGATGCCCTGCATGTTTCCATAGAATGCAGGGGCACTACTCTCGCACACGTGTTAGTGGATACCGGCTCTTCCCTGAATGTGTTGCCTAAGAAAGCATTGGATCGTCTGGATTGTGAGGGTTTGGAGCTGAAACCTAGTAACATCATTGTTAGAGCCTTCGACGGTTCTAAGAGGATGGTGCACGGTGAAGTAGACATTCCTATTCGTGTGGGTTCCCAAGTTTTCGACTCAACATTCTATGTAATGGATATTCGCCCATCCTACTCCTGCTTATTGGGTCGACCCTGGATTCACAAAGCTGGGGCAGTAACCTCCACTTTACACCAAAAGCTCAAATACCCTGTCAAAGGGAAGATTGTTACTGTGCAGGGTGAGGAGGAATACATGGTGAGTCACTTGAATTCATTCCGGTATATCGAGATGGACGGGGAGTTTATTGAAACCCTCTTTCAACATTTTGAGGAGGTACCTCCAATTTTGGCATCAGCTGAAGCAGTAGTTGAAGAAGACTTTCCGTCGAAAATGGCGTCCTTAAGGGATGCCCGGGCTGTAATCGAGAAAGGCAATTGTGCAAACTGGGGTCAGCTTCCTGACTTCACTCAAAAGAATGACAAGTTTGGGCTGGGCTTTACTGCAGAGGCTCGGAGGGCTGTGCGCAAGGAAAAAATCAGAAAGGCTCCGGTGTTTATCTCAAACCCAAGGGTGAATGCTATTGAGGAGGATGTAGAGGAAGCAGAGTTTAACAGTTGGATCTACCCGACTACCAGCAACGGACCAAGCAACTGGACGGCAAAGGATTTTACACCTATCACATTTGTCACGCAGTAATTAATTTCTTTTGATTTCCAATTTGTAACAAACAATGTGTTAAAACTTTTATTGGCTCGGTGTCCTACCCGGGGCATCGTAGCTCCATTTGTGAGGGCTTTTTGTATGACATTTCCATATATCATCAATCAAAACATTGGACGTTTGTTGCATTTCAAATCTTGTGCTCTTTTTCTTTCTGTGTTATATATATCGCAAAACAGCTATATTTACACACACTCACTTATACAGGTTTCAATCCACTCTGGATCTCACTGGTAACAACTCTGCTACCACCAGTTATGACTTCGAGAATCCGATCAACTTGGCAGAAGACGAAGGTGAAGATGATTGCGAAGTGCCTGGTGAACTCGCAAGACTGCTACTCCAGGAAGAGAGGGCCATTCAACCACATGAAGAGCCGATGGAAACAATTAACCTGGGTACTGAGACAGATAGGAAAGAGGTCAAGATTGGTGCCAATCTAGAGCTCAGCGTGAAACAACGATTGATCCAGATGCTACAGGATTACATGGAGATATTTGCTTGGTCCTATGAAGATATGCCTGGTTTGGATGCCGACATTGTAGTTCATCACCTGCCAACCAAGGAAGACTGCCCTCCGGTAAAGCAAAAGGTTCGCCGCATGCGCCCAGAGATGTCCGAAAAGATCAAGGCTGAGGTAATGAAGCAATTCGATGCCGGGTTTCTAGCAGTAACTTCTTATCCTCAATGGGTCGCCAATGTGGTGCTAGTACCGAAGAAGTACGGTAAAGTCAGAATGTGTGTTGACTACAGGGATTTGAACAGGGCCAGCCCCAAGGATGATTTTCCTCTACCTCACATTGACGTCCTCGTTGACAATACTGCTCAACACAAGGTGTTCTCCTTCATGGATGGTTTTTCAGGGTATAATCAGATCAAGATGGCTCCGAAAGATATGGAAAAGACCACCTTTGTGACTCAGTGGGGCACCTTCTGCTACAAGGTCATGCCATTCGGATTAAAAAATGCTGGGGCAACCTATCAACGTGCCATGGTTGCTTTATTTCATGATATGATCCATCATGAGATTGAGGTATACGTTGATGACATGATTGCAAGGTCTCAAACTGAGGAGGAGCACCTTGACCATCTGAGGAAGTTGTTTGACCGACTCAAGTTATACAAGCTGAGGTTGAATCCCAACAAATGCACCTTTGGGGTAAGATCTGGAAAATTGCTAGGTTTCATTGTAAGTGACAAAGGCATTCAGGTGGACCCTGCCAAGGTAAAAGCCATACAAGAGATGCCGACTCCAAAGACAGAGAAAGAAGTCAGAGGCTTCCTGGGACGACTGAATTACATTGCCAGATTCATCTCACATCTGACTGCTACTTGTGAGCCAATCTTCAAATTACTGAAGAAAGATCAAGTAGTGCGTTGGAACAATGAATGTCAGGCCGCCTTTGAAAAGATAAAGGAATATCTCCAGGAGCCACCCATTCTTATGCCACCGGTGGAAGGAAGACCTCTAATATTATACTTGACAGTACTTGATAGTTCAATGGGGTGTGTGATGGGGCAGCATGACGAGTCTGGCCGAAAAGAGCACGCTATTTATTACTTGAGCAAAAAGTTTACCGACTGTGAGTCTCGTTACTCACTGCTTGAGAAAACTTGTTGCACTCTAGTATGGGCTGCTCGCCGGCTGAGACAGTATATGCTGACTCATACTACTCTATTGATTTCAAAGATGGATCCCATCAAGTACATATTTGAAAAGCCTGCTCTGTCTGGGAGAATAGCAAGATGACAAATGATCTTGACAGAATATGATATCCAGTATACAACTCAGAAAGCAATCAAAGGAAGTGTACTGGCAGATCATTTGGCACACCAACCTGTGGACGATTACCAGTCATTGAACTTTGATTTTCCGGACGAAGACATCATGGTGGTAACTGACTGTGAAGTACCTGGACCGGATGAAGGACCTGAGGAAGGATCCCGATGGTCTATGCATTTTGACGGAGCCTCCAATGCTTTGGGTAACGGCGTCGGCGCTGTAATCATATCTCCCAAAGGAACTCATACTCCACTCACTGCCCGATTATGTTTCAACTGCACCAACAACATGGCAGAATATGAGGCATGTATCATGGGTTTACAAGCTGCAATCGACTTAAGGATCAAGTTTCTGAGTGTCTTCGGAGATTCCGCTCTCGTGATCAATCAGATCAAGGGCGAGTGGGATACGAAACACCCGAATCTTATTCCTTACAAGGAGTATGTGTCAACCTTGCTTCCCCACTTTGAAGAAATAACTTTTGAGCACTTCCCAAGAGAGGAGAACCAGCTAGCAGACGCACTAGCTACGATGTCTTCAATGTTCAAAGTTAAATGGGACAATGAGGCTCCCCGGATCATTATCTGGAAGTTGGACGAACCGGCATACTGCTGCGAACTTGAGGCTGAGAAGGTGACTGAGAAACCCTGGTATCATGAGGTGAAGAGGTACTTGGAAGCTCAGGAATACCCTGAAGGCGCATCTGTCAATGACAAGAAGTTCATGAGAAGGTTTGCGGCGAAATTCTTCCTCAGCAACGGCATTCTCTACAAACGGAATCATGATTCAACTCTACTACGTTGTGTGGATAAGGCCGAAGCAGAGAAGATCATGATAGAACTGCATGAAGGTACATTTGGAACACATTCCAGTGGACACACCATGGCTAAGAAAATCCTTCGGGCAGGATATTTCTGGTCCACAATGGAAGCTGATTGTTACCAACACTCTCGAACTTGTCACAAATGCCAAATCTATGCTGACAAGGTGCATATTCCTCCAGTTCCTTTGAACGTCCTGACGGCACCTTGGCCTTTTGCAATGTGGGGGATTGATATGATCGGTGAGATCCGACCGACGGCATCCAATGGGCATCGCTTCATCTTAGTGGCGATCGATTACTTCACGAAGTGGGTTGAGGCAGCTTCCTACGCCACAGTAACCAAGAGCGTCGTGGCACGTTTCATCCGGCATAATGTGATCTGTCGGTACGGCGTCCCGGAAAGAATCATTACGGACAATGGTACCTATCTCAACAACAAAATGATCACTGAGCTCTGCGAACAATTCAAGATACAGCACCACAACTCTTCTCCCTACCGGCCAAAGATGAATGGGGCTGTAGAGGCAGCTAATAAAAATATCAAGAAAATTGTGCAGAAGATGACAGTGACCTATAAAGATTGGCACGAGATGTTACCGTTCGCTCTTCATGGGTACCGTACCTCAGCAAGGACATCAACCGGGGCAACTCCTTTCTCCTTGGTCTACGGCATGGAGGCAGTCTTGCCAATTGAAGTCCAGATACCCTCTCTCCGAATAATGAAAGATGCAGATCTGAGGGAAGATGACTGGATCCAGACTCGACTTGATCAATTAAACCTGATTGACGAAAAGAGACTCACCGCTATCTGTCATGGTCAGACGTATCAAAAACGGATGATCAGGGCATTTAACAAGAGAGTCAGACCACAAGAGTATCAAGTTGGAGACCTGGTAATCAAACGCATCATCCTTCCTCAAAGTGATCCCCGGGGCAAATGGACCCCTACATACGAAGGGCCATTTGTGGTTAAACATGTGTTCTCAGGAGGAGCCATGATCCTAACCACCATGGACGGTGACGACCTTCCTCACCCCGCCAATGCAGACATAGTGAAAAAATACTACGCATAAATAAAAGACCCGCTAGGTTGACATACCTGGGCAAAAATTAGGGCTTCCCGGCGAACCAAAAGGGTTCGGGCAAAAATAAGGGATGAAATGAATAAAAATCTGTACACCCGGCAAGTCGAAAACCTGAAAAGGCGGCTTGGGCAAAAATGGGTATCCCGGTGGACTGAAAACCCGAAAGGGCGGTCCAGGCAAAAGTTAGGGATAAAGCGTAACACTATGTCTCATTGGATCACTTAGCATCCGGAATTCGGCATCAACTATCTGGCTCAGATTTCGGCATCAACCAATCAGCTTCATCTTCAACTAGGCAGCAAAGCGATGGGACGCTTGGAGACATAAAGGCGATAGCAGAGTTGGAACCCAGTGGGATTGTTCACATAGCAGTTTTGTTTCCTTTTCAAAATTGTAAATTCTGTGTTATTCGGCGGCACCCTCTTACTAGGATGTCGGCCTCTTGTACAAAAAACGCCTATTCACAGGCAAAATTCAAATCAATACGAATTCACTTGTCCATACAAATTGCCATTGTTTTTTCTTCTTTCTGTTTTGTCTTGCGAAGAACGTCCAATGTTCATTTTTTATATATGCATTTGACATTAAATTGCTGATTCATAAATATTTGCATATGAAACGAAAGATTAATTACAGGTGACATCAGAGACAGGGGCAATGTGAAGTTGTCTGACGCAGTATGGTTGCTTTGTCCGCTAAGGCACCCAGGTAGATTCGACTGAAGAATGTGACCAAATGATCTCAGCTCCCCGCAGAGTAAGGCAAGATTCAGCAATACTTCCCCCAGTGAAGTCGTCAACTTTCCCCGGCAGGTCTAAAAGCTTATCCCCAGTAGATTCTGGAAGCTTGTTCCCTGCAGAATACGGACGTCTCTCCCGAGCTTTATTCAGAGTTATTCCTCACCAGGGTTTATAACTGGGTTATCCTCAGCTATTTGCCATGGAAGATCGCCCTCGGCAAGGTTCTTTCAGTCCCCGGCAGGAGTTTGTCTTTGGTATTCCCCAAGCAGAGTTTATCATCATTATCCCCAGCGGAATCCATCGTTGAAGTCCTCAGCAGGCCTCTCGTCAAACTTCAGCAAAGTATCTCTTCCACAGAGCAATTCCCCGGCTGATCGTCAAGGATTCATTTTCCTAAGACAAAAATATATTCATAAACATTTCATGTTTTCATACATCCTGCTTACATACATGATAAGTGCATACAACACTATCTCATGTTAAAGCATCATGCATATCATGCATCATGACATTGCATACAACTTATGTTTTGCCTCTTCAGGGAAAAAGACAATCCTAAAGACAACTACCTTCAACTGTCACAAATTCCAGACTCGACACCTGTATCTAGCCAGGGCACATCTGAGAGTGATCAGTTTCCAGACTCGACTCCTGTATCTAGCCAGGGCACGTCTGAAGAGTTCGAAGATTCGACTCCTGTATCCAGCCAGGGCACATCTATCAACTACAACATTGCCAGATTCGACTCCTGTATCCAGCCAGGGCACATCTATCAACTACAACATTTCCGGATTCGACTCCTGTATCCAGCCAGGGTATATCTGTTGACCACATTTCCAGACTCGATTCCTGTATCTAGCCAGGGCACGTCTGAAGAGTTAGAAGATTCGATTCCTGTATCCAGCCAGGGCATATCTGTTGACAACTATTTCCGGATTCAATTCCTGTATCCAGCCAGGGCACATCTGTGAGCAACCGTTTGTAGACTCGACACCTGTATCTAGCCAGGGCATATCTACATAAGGAGACTGAAGATCAAACACCTGTAACAGGCCAGGAAAACATCTGTCTTTCTCAAATACACAAGCTTTCGCTAAGGAATCTCTTACGCGATCAACACTTCCAAATGGCATCTATAAGCCCATTCCCAACATCACATTACTGGTACTTCAAAATGCGAGTGCAAATTTCCGGGCACTCTAGTGTCCAATCTCCTTTTACCCTCGAGTCACGAAAGGCAAACTTGCCAATCTAACTCTTCAGGTTCAAGAAGATTGAACAGGGGCAACTGTTGTACCCCAAAATTTTCCCTCCCATTTCCTCATCAAGACCTTTGAAGATCAAGATCCAGTTAGGGTTTCCTCTGCTCAAGACTTCTCCTTGCACTGCTAACCTAAATTAGGGTTTGTGGTTGAACCAAGATATTTTGACCTAAAATGCCTAAGATGACTTTCATGCTTCATGTTGGACTCCCAAGTTTACCCATACCAAGTTTCAAGTCTTGATTCCAAGTTTTACCCAGTCAATTGGACAGTTGACCTAGAAATCAGCTGTATTGGGGAAAAAGTCAACTGTGGCCAATTGACAGTCAAATCTCATGAAAATTGACCCACATCAACATTATGAACTCATATGGACCATTTGATCAAGTTTGGATCACAAATCCACAAGGAATTTGATCAGATCACCAAAAGGGCAAAATGGTCATTTTTAGGGTTTTGACTGCACAAAGGCAATTTCTGACTGTTTGACCTAGCCAATGGCAAACCAAGCTCACATATGGACTCAAGGACCCCATGGAATTGTCTTGGCATGTTCAAAAAACTCAAAAGATCTCAAGTACACAAGATTGACAGTTGAATTTCCCAGTCAATTGATCAATTTTGATTGTATACTGAAAAGTCAAACTTTGACTTTTTGGTCAAAATCAAGAGTCAAGATTCATTTTTCATCAAAACATGCCAAATCATGAAACTTGTTCACCAAGAAACCAAGAAATGCAAATTAGGGTTTGAAATGGAATTTTTCATAACTTAGAATTTTTCTAAGTTATGGAAAACCCTAATTTTTTCCCAACTTTGCCCCACTTTTTCACCAAGATCCATTTGGATTCAAACAAAAGTCAAAACATGAAAGTTGTAGCTTGTTGCATAGTCTACAACTTTGATCACAAAGTTTTCCCATTTGAGGCTTGTATCTCAAGTTACAAATTTTTGAATAAGGGCACTAAACCATTCTTAACTTAGTGAATTTTTGACCTATTTTGACAAGGTTTTCTACCCCACTTCAAGGCCATTTTACATACACTTCCACTAGGAATTTCAATTTGAATTTCAAAGATGGATTGTAGTACAAATTCCAAGCTTTCCAAAATGTCCAAGAACTTCTCAAAAAAACTCATGGTTAGGGAGAATCGAATTTCACAATATGGCAAAAACTCACTTTGTTCATGACCAAGTTACATGTCCATAACCTTGCAATTTGAACTCAGCATGCCTTAAGCTAGATTACAGGTCCTTAAACCATCCAAAACTCATAAATTTAATGCATATTCTTTGTGCCAATACCATGTTCTTTGAGTTCAAGCATTGTCTAAAGGTTTAATCCCAAAGTAGATAAAGCAAATTGGCCATTTTTGTAAAAGGTAGCTTTATGTCAAATTGAAAATCCAACAAGTACATTGCAAATCTGATTGGCACAAGATTATGAGCATAACACACTGATCAAGGAGGGATTATGCAGCACATTAGGGGGTCCTCCACATGCCTAGAAACACAAGTTGGCTTTTGTTGCTTAGGCACACTTAGACAAACTTATCAAACACACTCCAAAGATCAAAACCAAGCTTTTGCACGACCCTAGCACCTCCCAAACACTCCCCTTGCCATAATCACTCTCAAACTGCAAAAACAGGGCAAGGCCTGCAGTTTGAGTGCTATCTTTCATTTCTCTCAAGCTTTCTTGCCCAAACCAGTTCACACGCCTTCCATACCATCTATGCAAGCTATCCAAAAGTTAAAACACGATCTGTAACACCTCCAAGCCACTTCACCATTTTCATTTTTCTGTTTTGCAGTTGAAGTTCTCTAGCACGATTCAGGGAGTTTCAAGACAAAGTAGAACTTGGAATAGCATCCTCACACTTCAAGGAAGCTATACAAATCATCATCTTGCTCTGAAAACTCCCCCATTGCAAAGCACGATTCCAACTGAACAGGTATATTCATGAAGTTCTATCTCTCAGTATAGGCATTGTTAGCTTTAGGTTTGTGAAGGAAACATGTCACAATCATAGCCCTGAACATGCCCATATGATTAGATTCCATTTATATTAGGTGTGCTTAGAGAATTTTGGTTCTGAACATTGATGAAAAACTAGGTCAGAAATTGGGGGAGAAGAAATTCTCCCTCATCTTAGAGAGTTAAGTCAAGTTCTTTACATGGTTGAATTCGTCTTCTCATGCTCTACAGTTTTCATGTTATGAGTTTTGCTTGAAAGTCCAGGAATCAAGAGATAGAAAACGCGTGAGTGATGTTGTTCAGAGGTTGAAGATGACTGGTTCTGGGCTGGGCCTGGAATATTTTTCTTATTTGCACCACATAATTGCTTCTGAACCCCCTGAGCCCATTTTGCTTATTTCTTTGACTTTTTGACTTTTTCTTTTTTTGATTGACTTGTTTATTTTTTCTCATGACATTAAAAATATAAAAATATTTTTTCTCACCATTTTTGATTTTATTAGGCATTTATTTAATTTTCTTTTAGTTTATACATAAATAGATAAATATATATATTTTGTTTAAAATACTAAAAAATAGTACAAATGCATTTCTATACATTTTTATTTTTGTTTTACTTTCTGAAAATATTTTATAGAAAAAATTACTTTTTATTAAATATTAAATATTATTATTTTTTATATATAATACATATTTAGAACTTAATACATAAATATATATATTTATTAATATACTTAGAATAAAATGCTAAAAATATACATATTTTATTTTATTAATATTAAACACTAAAAAATCATTTTTTACAAATATACTTTATCTTTATTTTATTTGTGCATAATAAATAAATACTTGTATTAAATTAAATAATAATACATTTCATTTAATAAAAATTAGGGTTTTTCCCTAAATTTAAAAATACTCCAAGAAATAATATCTTTTTATTTTCTTTTTATTTTACATAAATAATTTTTTTTTTTCATACATATAAAAAAACCTTTTTTTGCATTCTTGCATGTTTGTTCTATTTCTATTTTATTTATGCAATTAAATTATCTTGTAAATAATTCAAATCTTGATGTAATAGTTTTAGGTTTAAATTCCTTGTCAAAATCCCCATTTGAAACGTTGTACCCCCCTCCCCATATTATTGTGTTGTAATAGCGTAGGAGTTTAAATTTCGCACTTTATCGCTTTCTAAATATACAATGCTAGAATTAGGGTTTATATGCAAATAAAATGAACAAAATAGTCATGACCTAATCTCAAGACAAACAAGCATGAAAATGGACACACAAATCACACTTGCACCCCCTAGGGTACTCCACTTGTTGCCTTTCAAAATTGGGCCATATTGCATGTTAAGTCTCTTTGGGCAAAACAAACAAATCAAATGATCATAGTCCCTCGATAACATTTTCAAAATATTGCCAAAACAAATGATCAAGTCCCTTAAAGAAAATGCCCAAAGATACTTGGCACCATTGCAATTATGGTCTAAACGATGACCCGCGCCCGTCCCTTTCACATCCTAACATGAGATTGCCCACCAAATACAATGGTGGAACAAACTTATTAAAAGGGTTAAAACATAGCAATAAACTTTGAGAAATTTAGGAGTAGATAACCTCTTAGTTACTTGAATCAAACTTGCAATACAAAAACACTTGCCCATTTTCTAAAACCACACCTCACAACACTTTCAAAACAACTTTCAAAAACAAATGAAAACCTTTTTTCAAAAGACATACACCTTTGTATACATCCCAACATGGATCATTACAAAGGTTGCCACCACATTGGCTTCTTTTCAAAACATTTTTCAAACCCACACACAAAGCACCATTTCAAACAATTGAAAATTAAAGCAAGTTGATCTAAGCAAGTAACTAAGAGCCCATGGATAACCATGGATAGAAAGGGTGCTAATACCTTCCCTTTCTATAATCTACTCCCCGAACCCAAGAAAAATCTCAAAGGTTTTTGCTGTGCTTTTTAAACCTTTCCTTGGGATAAAATAAAAAGTCGGTGGCGACTCTTTCTCAACCGAAACATTTGCGAAAACAAACGCAAAACCTCAAGTCAGTTCTCCCACCGTATCACAGTAGACAAGCCAATCTAAATCCTCGGGTTTAAGAAGATTGAATAAGGGCAGCTGTTGTACCCCAAAATTTACCCTCTTTAATTTCATACACTCATATCATTGGTTTTATGGTTATGGAATAAAGGTATATTTAGTAAGCTTTGTCAGGTTACGAGTGACATTTATTTCACCAATGGATGTTCTCAGAGTATTTTTTGTGCTGAAGATTAGTTTGCTGTTTTGCAATGATTTGGTGTTCAAAGACTCACAATTCCAACCCAGCGCGTCATATTCAGGTGTTCATTCGCCAAGATATCCCTTATAACATATTCTCAAATTTAGGTTCGGCTCGAGAGCCAATTCTTTAAAGAAGGTCTCCGAATGTGCGATTTTTTTCAAAGATATATGGTGAAAAAGTGTGCTGAAAGTGCAGTTTTTACGCACTAAAAAATTCATAACTTGAAGATCGTGGCTCGTTTTAAACATGTTCTGGTGGCTAAAATTTCGTCTTGACGTCATCTACATTTTCATCTCTCACAGTGGGAAGCCAATTTCAATCAGAAGGTCTTCAAAAATATAGATTTATCAAGTATTTTTGTACAGAAAATTTGTGACAGAAGTTTATTTGCGTCATGTTCAAAAAATCATAACTTGGTCGATTTTCATCGTATTGAGCTGGTTTCGGCGCCAAAATTTCAAAAATTGAGTTGGCTACGTTTTCACAGGAGGTATCAAGTTCAAACAGTATCTAAAAGATCTTCGTTTTTTGTCCATAGTGTGTGTGATGCACCGAAAATCCTGAATGCTGAATATTATTTTATCTGGGTCGAAACTTCGAAAATTCATAACTCAGTAAATTTTTATCAGATCGGGCCGATCTTTTTACACAAGGTCACTGACTCAGAGATATACAACTTTTCTTCCAAAGTCGAGAACGGGTTCTGTTCTGATCAATACCAGTTTTTTATTGAAGAACGTGTCAGAGTTGACACTAGAGCCCAAAATAAGTTTGTCTGAGGCGAAACTTCAAAAATTCATAACTAATTCACCGTTTATCTGATTGAGCCTAATTTCGAACAGGAGTTAGTTCTCTATGTCGGATACATTTTGTTTTCAAATTTCAACTTCAAAAATTGCATTTAAGCCCCTTCCTTTTAGCCTGGAACATGACGGGCTCAAGTGAATAAAAATCTTCATTATTGCTTGTGGTTATTGGAGGCCCAATTGCACATTCAAAGTCAATATCTTTGCTCTAATTTCTATTATATAATCTCATTCTTTTCATACAAATAGGACGACGAAAAAAACCTTTGCCACAACTCTGTCAAAATATCAAATTCCTTCAAGAACCCTAAAAACCTTAAAATCCTTGTTACAAACCCTCATCTCACTACAAACAAGCCATCCTTGTTACAAACCCCCATCTCACTACTTCTCCAGTAAGGATAAGGCTGATTTGAAGGGTGTAGAAGCATTTATACATGCCATATCGGTTTTAACGTTACAAAATTTCATTTATTTTCTTTATTTGTATTTCATGATATAGTAATTTATTTAATGTGTTCATGAGATTCAACACTGCAGATTTAGACAGAGTTCCATGCAGGTTATTACAAAACACTGAAGATGGATCATAACAATCACCAATACATGGTAAGGCAGACATACTGAGGAGGTTAAGGGCGTGAGTTCAACACTCACCCCTATTGGTTTTGGTTTTCTTCCTTTCTATGTATCATTTTACTTATTTTCCTTATTTCGTTTTAAAACCACCTTTTTCGTAAAACCTAACATTTTTCATAAACCTTTGATTTTTCATAATAAACTCGAATAATTAATTTTAGGTTTTTTTTAATTTAATTTTAGGTTTTTAAATTAATTTTTGGTTCAACACCCACACATGACATTTACATTATTTGTATTTTCTAACCCTATTTTTCATTGATGTTTCTTCCTCTATCTATTTTTTGGCAAAGTTAATCCTTTTTTGTTAATCATTAAACATAAACTTTTTTTAAAACCTTTTTTTTAATTAAAATTAATTAGGTTTTTGGTTTTTTCAATTAACTTTTTTTTTTCAAAATTTACCTTTTTTTTAATTAAAATTAATTAGGTTTTTAGGTTTTTCTTAATTAACCTTTTTTTCCAAACTAACTTTTTTTTAATTCGAACTAATTAAGATTTAGGTATTTTAATTAACTTTTTTAAAATTAATATTTTTTTATTCATTAAAATTAATTAGGTTTTTTAGTTTTATTTAATTAATTATCATAAATCATTTTTTCATAAAAAAATCACCAAAACATTTTCTTTGCTATTTTCATCTTATTTTTATTTTCCTAGATAAAGTGTATAGGACGCATTCAACTGTAATAGCGTAGCTTTATTTTTCCCGCTTTTTTTCATCATTATCATGTAATTGCTTCCGGGATGTAAATGTTTTAGGATTTGTTTTCCGCACTCTTCACTATTATGTAACTGCCCCAAAGCTCTGTAATAGCTTAGGTTTACATTTTTGCCTTTACCTTCATCTACTATATTTTATGCAATGCTTAGATTAATAGGATTGTATGGAAAGATAAAAATGAACGATAGAAAATCCTAATTTCAAGATAAATATAACTGAAAAAACACATTGTTGCACACTTGCACCCCTAGGGTACTCCCCACTTGGTTGCCTCGGAAAATAATGGTCATGTCCCTCGAACGTAGGGATATCTTAGCAAAAGACCCTTAATATAAAAGTCATCAGAAAGATCATAGTCCATTAACGTCCCTCGAGTTCCCTACGAGAAATGATCTTGTCCCTCGATGTTGCCTATATGATGATAGTCCCTTCGATCTGCTAAGGTATCCCTATATGTTGCCTTCTATGACCATGACGATGACCCGCACTTGTCCCTCATACATCCAACGATAGGGCTACCTACTCACTAATAGTAGGATAGCACTGTCTAAAGGATGGGGAGAAAAGAACGACATTTTCGAGTATAAGTTGTAAGTTCTTATATGCTTGTTCAAAACAACTTTTTGCACCTACACAAAAATATTTCAAAACACTTTCAAACAAAGTTTTCAAAAACACTTTATCACACTCTTGAGGACTGATACAAGAGTTACCATAAAGTGAATCGCCGTACTAAGGAATTTTAAAAACTTTTCAAAACACACAAACACAAGCAATTTTAAAAAATGAGAAAGTACCTAAGAGCCCATTGAAAACCATGGATGGAAAGGGTGCTAACACATTCCTTTTCCATAATCTACCCCACTTACTCAAAAAATCTCGAAAAAGGTCTTTTTTTGTTCTTTTCACCCTTTCCTTTGTTGGATAAAAGAAAAGCCAACTATGACTCTTGCTTACTGTGACATTTGTGAACAAAAAACGCAAACCAGTATTAACATTCGGTTCTGCCACCATATCACAGTTAGAAAATGGGTCAGATATATAAAATTCAAAATCAAACGCGCGTGTTGTACAAGCCAATGGGAGAGTGACAATTGGGCGCCAGAGTCATCCCACCAGAGTCAACTCTCCAATTGTCTTCTCCGGTGGGATTCAACAGTAAACATGCAAAAATAGCCAAAAACAAAAGTTGAAAGATACCTTATCCCACTAATTCGGGTCCCCTGAGTTCCAATCTGCAATCCGTTTGGTCTGAAACATCCTGGATTTTGAGATTTGTAGCAGAATACACATCGTGTCCTAGAAATGGCACAATCTTATTTCGGTCCTTAAACCTTCATGTATTACGCTAGATATGAAGTAATGGTGTCCCTAAACACGAACCAAATAGTTAGAGTTTAATAAAATGGCATGTATATTCAGTTTCAATGTTTAAAGCCCTTACCAACCAATGATGTTTGGAGGCAGCGATTCAAGGTGTTGTGTGCCTTGTGAATGGTCTGGACACCTTACTGGGAACCTCAGGGGTGGAGTGTTGAGGTTTATTTGGCACAAGGAAGCTTGCACTGGTGTTTCGAATTTGACAGCTCTTGTGAAGATTTTGCAATTTTTGTGTGCTTTTCTGAAGCAGTATGTCTGTGTGTATGGGCCTCCTTTTGGCTTGAAAATGATTTTGTATTTATAGAGGAGCATAGTGGATTGACAAATATGGCAAGGATCAGCCATTAAACATGGTTTTTAAAACAAGATCAAAGAATTGAAAAACATGCCATTTTGGGTTATTCTCTTGCCATTCTCATTTTTGCATGAACCTGGGCCTTTCTAATGTATCCTGCACGAAAATTGGGCCTTAAAACAAATCCAAACATCATCCCAAACTGAATGGTTGGACAGTAATGAAGCAAATCCATGAAAACTATAAAGGCAGTGTAAACAGGAAGAAAAGTTGCATTTTGAACTGTTATGTATCGACACAATGCTGTTATGCATCGACACATAACTCTTCTTGCTCTTGTAAAAACAAAACCAACTCAGTATGAGGCGATGCATACAGAGACGTGTCGACTCATGCACCTTTCCTCCATCTGTTTTGGATCCTGGATAAAAGTATGTATCGACACATAAGGCTTTGTGTCAACTCATACCCTGTTTGTGTTAACACATACATGTTTGTGTCGACTCATGCACCTTTCATCCTTCTGTTTTGGGGGATGGATAACAGTATGAGTCAATGCATAAGGCCATGTGTCGACTCATACCATGTTTTGTAACTAGAATGAATAGACTAACATGGGTATCTGTCGACTCATGTTGTAATTTTTTTCCTTAAACATTTGTTTTGAATTTGAACCTCTTTCAAGAAGTTGTGGTAGCCTCCCTCTGTATTGGAAGTTGTAATGTATGAGCTTGTGTCTTCCAAATGATGCATTTCTTGAACTTGAGGATAAAAGAAAAGTTGTAGGGAACTGGGTTCTCTTAAAAATGAGCTTTGGTTGGGGAAAAATGGGTGAAGTATGTGAAAGTTATGTCTGGTCAAAGTTCAGTTGACTTTTGACCTAACACAGTTTATTTGAGCAGTGGACTGAGCAAATTTGTAGTGTAAGGCATGAAATTTGGTATGGACACTCTTGAAGACATATTAAGGACCATGGAAATATTTTGTATCCTTTGCAACCCAAACATCTTGGTGGATAGAGAAACCTTAGTTGGAGATTCATTGCTTAGGAGGAGAATTTGTCTGATCAATTCTCTTGTCAACCTTGAGCAATTGAGGACCTCAATGAGCATGTCTTGAGTAAAAAATGGGAGAGAAAATTTTGGGGTACAACAACATGCATACAAAATACATATAGCATAATCTCATTTATTTTGAGAACATCATTATACAATATGTATCATGCATCATGACATTGCATAAAACTAATTCTTTACCTTTTTCTGGAAATATCAACAAACAAACATCATCATCAATTTTCAACAAGTTCCAAATTAATTCCTGAAACAAGACAGGGCAACTATCTGAAGTAACAACTCATCAATCACTGTGAAGCATGGGATCCGACCAGATAGTAGTTTACAACACTATGAAGCATGGACCTGACCAGATAGTAGTAAAACATCATTGTTGAAGCCCAGAATTCGATCGGATACCAGTCAAACTTCTACAACACTGTGAAGCCTGGCCCCGACCAGATAGCAGTTAACATTATTGTTGAAGCCCAGAATTCGACCGGATAAAAATCAACCTACAATCCAAGACACTGTGAAACCTGGACCCGACTAGATAACAGTATAAGTTGTTGCGAAGCCTAGAGTCTGACCAGATAGCAGTTTACTATGTCAAATTACTACAAAGCCTGGAATCCAACCAAATAGCAGTTTGCTCTGTCAATTACTATGAATCCTGGAACCGACCGGATGACAGTATAATCTACCACATTGTAAAGCCTGAACCCACCCAGATAGCAGTTAACATCATTGTTGAAGCCTGGAATCCGATCGGATAACATTTCAATTCTGTCAATTACTATGAAGCCTGGACCCGACCAGATGACAGGATACCTCAAATTCAAGTTATAGCCTGGATCCAACCAGATAACAGCTTAATTTCTTCAAGTCACTGAAGCATGGATTCTGACCAGATAACAGTTCAAGTCACTGAAGCCTGGACCCGACCAGATAATAGTTCAAGTCATTAAAGCCTGGACCCGACCAGATAACCATTCAAGTCACTGTGAAGCCTGAATTTTGACCAGATAACAGTTGGAGTTGCTGCAAAGCTTGGAAATCGACCAGATAACAGTTAATTTCATATTCCCCAATAAGTCGCTGTGAAGCTTGGAATACGACCAGATAGCCATCAACTTTATTATCCTCAGCAGGTTACTGTGAAGCCTGGATTTTGACCAGATAACATCTAACTTTCATCTCTCCAGTCAAGAGATAACTCCCCAATAGAGTAATGGAAAACTAAAGCTCATAGGCTCTATTCCCCAAACATAAATCAGCATTCCCCAACGAATTCCTCCTCAAACAACAGGAACAAGAATCCCCACAAAGAGACCTCTTAGGAAGTCAGCATCTACTTTGGATGGCATCTTTAAGCATATCTCGGATAACTCTCAGTCATCTTCTCCAAATGTCATTTGTAAGCCCATTCTTGATATCATCAACCAGTAGTGTTACTTCATATGCGAGTGCAAATTTCTGGGCACTCTATTGTTCAATCATCTTCCACCTTCGGATCACGAATGGTGGACATGCTAATCTAAATCCCCAGGTTTAAGAAGATTGAACTGGGGCAGCTGTTATACCCCAAAATTTGCCCTATCATTTTTACTCAAGACATGCTCATTGAAGTCCTCAATTGCTCAAGGCTGACCAAAAAATTGATTAGACAAGTTCTCCTCCTAAGCAATGAACCTCCAACTAGGGTTTCACTTTTCACCAAGATGTTTGGGTTTCAAAGGATCCAAATGATTTCCATGGTCCCTAATATGTCTTCAAGAATGTCCATGCCAAATTTCATGCCTTACACTACAAGTTTGCTTAGTCAACTGCTCAAGTGTTTGAAAATTAACTATACTAGGTCAAAAGCCAACTGAACTTTGACCAGGAATAACTTTCACATACTTCATCCATTTTTCGCCAACCAAATCTCATTTTGAAGAGAATTTAGTTCCCTAAAACTTTTCTTTTATCCTCAAGTTTAAGCAATGCATCATTTGGAAGATACAAGCTCATACATTACAGCTTCCAGTACAGAGGGAGGACTGGAGCAGTATTTTGGAGGTTCACTGAGGCTACCACAGCATCTTGAAAGAGGTTCAAATTCAAGACAAATTTTTAAGGAAAAAAACTGCAGCATGAGTCGACACATACCCACATGAGTCGACTCATTTTAGTGACAAAATAGGGTATGAGTCGACACATGGCCTTATGCATCGACTCATATTGTTATCTAGCCCCAAAACAGAAGGATGAAAGGTGCATGAGTCAACACAAATGCGTATTTGTCGACACAAATAGGGTATGAGTCGACACAAAGCCTTATGTGTCAGTACATATTATTATCCAAGCCCCAAAACATAGGAATGAAAGGTGCATGAGTCGACACAAAATGCGTATGTGTCGACACAAATAGATGCATGAGTCGACACATCCCATTATGCATTGACTCATACTAAGTTGATTTTGTTTTTATAGGAGTAAGAAGAGTTATATGTTGATGCATAGCAGCATAGTGTCGACACATAATAGTTCAAAATGCAAATTTTCTATCTTTTTTACATTGTCTTGACAGTTTTAACAAATTTTCTACGTTATTGTCCAACTATTCAATATGGGCTGATGTTTGGATTTGTTTTAAGACCCAATTTTCGTGCAAGATACATTAGAGAGGACCAGGTACATGCAAAGACCAAAATGGAAAGGAAATAATGCAAAAATGGGCATGAAATAATCATTTTTGGAAAGTTTCCAAAGTTGAAATCATGACTTCATTACAATAGTCATGAGGGAGATTTATTTCCATGCTATCACCCTTTCTCCATCTCCTATAAATACAAAACACTTCTACAAGCCAAGGACACGCATACACTGCCTCAAAAAAGCACACCAGCATTCTCAAAATTTTCCCAATGTTGCAAAACTACTCTGCCATATCCAGGCCTCCACAATCCAAAACAAGTACTCCACTCACTCCCTGAAGGTTCCAGGAGACATTTCCAAGCATTAGGCAGGTCAAACACGCGCGAAATCTCCCTCACCCTATCTCGTCGTTTGGTAAAAATTCCTCGATCTCAAACTCATAGAATACACGATTTAAATTCATATTGATCATATATACATATTGTTGCTGATGTTTATGTTTGATTGAACGTGTTACATGTGAACAAATACGCGGGAATGAGGTTGTGCCATCGTTAAGGCACAATATGAATTTACCTTCGAAACGTGCGATTCAGCCTATTTCAGACCAAAATAACCCTGAATTTGGATTCAGGGGATGATTTTATGTGGGATAGGGTCTTTAGATTTGCTTTAATCTAACGTTTGATCAAGTTTCAGGTTTTGTAACATCGGAGAAGACGACTGGAGTTTAACTCTGGCGTCTCTCCGTCCGTTGACTCAGGCGAGGGAGTTACGTGTATCGAAGCCACATTCTGATTGGTTGGTTCAAATACAATATATCTGTGTTTTTCTCATATAATGTTATTATTTTATTTTTATCAACGAATGAATAGCGGGCACAGTTGGTGAGGAAGATGCGTTGTAATGGGAAGGACCTGGGTTCGATACCCAGGTTGTGCATTTTATTTTTTCTAACATATTTCTTACAGATCCAGCGTGATGTGATCTTAGGTGTGCACCAAGTACCATCAGATCATCACCATCCGAACCAGATCCAAGCACCTCAACATGCAACCCACGATGCACCTCCTAAAGGCCAACAACACCAGATCCAACACCAGCTTGGGTTCTTCTTAATTGGGCTTACATTTCTCAAATCTTACCTCCTCCCCCCTATTTTATAATTAATACCTAGCCCATTTACTTGTTTTCATTCCTTTTTTTTAGTTCATTACTTTCAAAAAAAATTGTATTAAATCATAAAAAATCATTAAAAAAATATAAATAACTTAGAATTAGGTTTTATTTTATGTTTAATAATTTAATTTAGTTAATTATTTTAACTTATTTCCTTAATTTTAAAATCAATAGACTTAGGATTTATTTGAATTCAATTCTTTTCATAAACTAAAAAAATGCAAAAATATTAGGTTTGTTTTAAAGTTAATGTTAATCAATAATTTTATTTTATTTTCTCTCTTTAATTAATAGATCTAACTTAGTTGAAATTTAACATTTTCCAAATAAAACAAAATGACAAAAAGATTTACCTTCACTTAAGTCTTTTAGACATATTTTCAATACACGCGCGTTATTTCCTTCCGCACCTTTTATATTAATGTATCTGCTTATGGGATGTAATAGACTATAACTAGGACTTTTACTGCTTTATTTCCCCCAAGTTTTGGACATGTAATTAATCCCCCTCCCCGGCGCCTCGTAATAGATTAGGATTCATCTTTCTGCACTTTTAATTATTATAACTATTAATTGTTTAGATGCATGACTAATAGGATTGTATGGCAAGAATAATAATCAAACGCTAGCAAACCTAATATAAGACAAATAACTGAATACAAACACAATTGCGCATATACACCTCTAGGGTATCCCACTTTGGTTTCCTTCAGAAAAACAGTCACATCTCTCAAAATGTGAGAGATTTTAGTGGCTACTCTCCATTTTAAATATCATAAGTCCCTCTATGACCCTCTCGACGTTGCCTTAGTATGATCTTAAAATCCCTAGGGTAGTTACTAAGGTTTCTTTCTTAGTTGTCTTTGTGAATTTATAAACATCCATTCGAATGTCCCTCAAACATCCAACGACTAGGGCTACCTACTCACTAATAGTAGGATAGAACTGTCTAAAGGAAACGAGGAAAAGAACAACATTTTGAGTAAAGTAGATATCTGTTAGATGCTTGCTCAAACAATATTTACACTTACATAAAACTTCTTTCAAAAACATTTTCAAACACTTTGTATACGCTCTCTACCATTTCGAGAAACATTACAAAGTTCGCCGCACTAAGGCGTATTTTCAAGATACTTTTCTAAACACACAAACACAAGGTATTTTTAAATGAGATAACATCTAAGAGCCTGTAGATAACTACGGATGGAAAGGGTGCTAACACCTTCCCTTTCAATAATCTACCCCCCTTACTCAGAAATAATCTTGAAAGGTGTTTTTATGTTCTTTTCACCCTTTTGTTTGTTGGATAAAAGAAAATTCGATGGCGACTCTTGATTACAACAACATTTGTGAATACAAACGTAAAACCAGTATAACAGTCGGTTCTGCCACCATATCACAAGGTCCTTAAACAATTTGATGCAGGGTTCTTAGTCGTGGTAGATTATCCACCTTGGGTAGCTAACATCGTGTCAGTGCCCAAGAAGGACGGTAAATCCACCATAGATAGCTAACGTCGTGACAGTGCCCAAGAAGGACGGTAAATCCAGCTTGGATAGCTAACATCGTGCCAGTTCCCAAGAAGGACGGTAAAGTACCAATGTGTGTAAACTATCGAGATCTAAACAAAGCGAGTCCCAAAGATGATTTCCTGTTACCTCACATTGATGTTTTGGTGGATAAACAACTCAAGATTCAATATTCTCATTTATGGATGGTTTCTCAAGTTATAATCAGATCAAAATGGAACTCGGGGATATGGAAAATACTACTTTCATGACTCCATAAGGTACCTTCTGTTACAAAGTAATGCCCTTCGGTCTAAAGAACATAGGAGCATCTTATCAACGAGCAATGGTCACGTTATTTCATGACATGATCCACAAAGAAGTTGAGGTATAGGTGGATGATATGATTTCTAAATCCCATACGGAGGAGGATCATATCATTCACTTATAGAAATTATTCGAACATCTGCGAAAATTCAGACTGAGGTTGAATCCGAACAAATGTACATTTGATCAAGCTCTTGTATATGGCATGAAGGTTGTACTCCCTGTTGAAGTGGAAATTCCATCACTACGAGTTCTAATGGAAACGAAACTTGGAGAATCAAAGTGGGTTTAGGCACGACTTGATTTGCTCAACCTTATTAAAGAAAAACGCTTAACGACTTTGTGCCATGGTCAGTTGTACCAAAAGCGAATGAAGAAGGCATTCGACAAAAAGGTCAGTCCTTGAGTGTTTAAAGAAGGGGATTTGGTTATCGATAAGATTTTGGCACCTCTCTTAGATTCACGTGGTAAATGGACACCAAACTACGAAGTTTTATATGTGGTTAAAATAGCATTCTCGGGTGGAGGTCTTATCCTCACAACAATGGATAGGGAAGAACTACCACATCCGACGAACTCCGACGCAGTCAAAAAATACTATATATAAAAGGCACACTAAGTTGAAACCCTAAAGGGAGATCCAGGCAAAAGTTAGGGACACATAAACAAAATTCATTATCCCGGTGGATTGAAAACCTGGAAGGGCGGTCCAGGAAAAAGTTAGGGATCTTACTTAAAAAGAATAAATAGACTGTGATTCGAGAATTCATCACTGTAATACGGTGGGAGAACTGACTTTTGGGTTTTATGTTTTATCATAAATGTTGCGGATAGTAAGAGTCGCCATCGACTTTTATTTTATCCAATAAAGGAAAGGGTGAAAAGAACATGAAAGACCTTTTGAGAATTTTTCTGAGTAAGGGGGTAGGTTATGAAAAGGGAAGTTGTTAGCACCCTTTTCATTTGTAGTTATATACGGGCTCTTAATCGCTAGCTCATTTTGAAAATGCTTTGTGTTTGTGCATTTGAAAAGTATTTTGAAAAATGCCTAAGGGCGACAAACTTTGTAATGATCCTCGTATCATTGAGAACACATACAAAGTGGTTGTCTTTGAAAATATTTTTTGAAAAACAAGTTTATGTGTGAGAAATGTTTTTGATTTGTGAGCAAGCGACTACGAGCTATATACCTACTCAAGAAAGTCTTTGTTCTTTTCCTCATTTCCTTTAGATAGTGTTATCCTACCATTAGTTAGTAGGAAGCCCTATCATTGGATGTTTGAGGGACGGGCCTGAGTCATCATACAGTCACAAAGGCAACTCGTAAGATGCTTTAGAAATTGTCATAAGGGACTAAGATTGTTTATTGAGGTAACATCGAAGGGTCATCGAGGGACTACAATATTTTAACGGAGGATCTTTGCTAAAGTGTCCCACGTTCGAGGGACATGACTGTTTATATCTGACGCAATAATTGAGGGTCACCCTAGAGGTGCGGGTGTGTGAAGTGTATTGAGATTCAGTTAATTTGTCTTGGCTTTATGCTTATCTAGCATTTACTTTTAATATTTGTTATACAATCCTATTAAACTAGCAGTTAAGTATATACGTACATTTATACATAATTGCGGAAAGTAAAAATATGGGAAATGAATTCTACGTTATTACAGTGCTTCGGGGATGGGGAGTACAAACCATAAAAATTGGAAAGGAAAGCAATAAACCCTAATTATCTATTACAAACTTTTGAGCAGTTACATAATTATATTAATGTGAAAAATAAACAAATCCGCGGAGATGGTGAAGAGGGAAAGATATTTAAAACCTAAAAGATTCTAAGTGTTAGAAAATATTTTTGGTGTTTTGTTTAGAAAAAATGTATTATGGTGTAAAACCCTAATTCTAATTAATTTACAAAATAATTAATAAAAAAAAGTGAGATTAAATTAAATTAATTTTTATTTATAAAAATTAAATTAATTAATTAAAAACCTAAATCTAGTTTTTTTTAATAATTTTATGATTTTTTCTGATTTAAATAAAATTGGTTAAAAAAGGAAAATAGTAAATTAAAATAAAAAAAAATCAAATGGGCCTGATGTGCAAAAGGGATTTGGGGGTGTGAGAAGAAGATTACGTTAGGCCAACCATCTTAAGCCCAAAATTTATGTTGGATCCAGTGAGGACCATTCCTTGAAGCGCATATGGGTGTGAGGCTTGATTCACTAGATCTGAATTCATTGAGATCTACTATTTGTTAGATGAGGTACACCATACGCGCGTTAGACATGACCTGTATGGGATCTGCAAGGAAAATGTTGAAAAATAAAATGCCAGAGGCAGGGATCGAACCCATGCCCTGGAAAACCAAAACCTTAATCACAAACACGTTTGCCGTTAGGACGGTCATTTTTTCTGGTATATGAATCAAATAATAAAAACAAAAAGGAAATGAAATAATAATAGTCGGAGAAGAGCCAGAGCTCTAGCTCTAGTCGTCTTCTCTGGGTTGCCTTTTTACCAAAATCTGCAAAAACGTGTTAGAATGAAAGATCTAAAGACTTAGATACACTAATTAACTTGTTGTGGTTTCAAAGGAACAATTAGTAGGGATTAAAATTGCTTGTATTATCCAAATTGAGGCTCACCAGTTTTTGAGCCCTAACAATGGTATAGCATGATTTCATCATCAAACCTCACATGTAGCACGTTAATCCTGTTCTAATGATGCACATGAGAAGATCAAATAGATTAGCAATGACTAAAAATACAAGAATCACAATTTCGATTTTTACCAACTTTTACAACTGGCGTGATGGAGAGATCGGGTTCTAGTGCTCGAGGGATGCAATTAAGGACTTGCATCAAGTCCTTTGATCCTCAGGAAGTGAATACTGGCCTTGATTTCGAGTGAAAGTGGCTGGAACTTAGGTTACATATTTTGCACTTCTTTTGAATTTTTATGGAGTTTTCAAGTGGTTCTTTGGTTAGTCTATAGGTGTCCTTTGCATCTTCTTGGCTTGCCTTTATATGGAAGAAACAAATGTCTCATCGAAGATGGAATAAAATCAAGCCATGATGACTCTAATCAAACAAGATCAAACATGTTTAAAACTTTCCAAATTTGAGATTTTCCTTGCCATTTTTAATCTTGCACGGGTTTGGCATGTTTTATGACAGGCTAGTATGTGTTTTATTGGGCCTTTAGCTGATTGAAACAAAAGTCCAAGCCCTTATATTGTTATCTCACATTTATTTTGATTTTATTTGCTTTTAAATGAAGAAAAATTCAAATAAAAGAAATAAAAATTATGAAAAATATGTGAATGGATTTAGAGGTCTTATAAAACCTTATGAACATGTTTGAATATCAAAAGTTAGGCCTACTAGTACAAAAATCTCAAGTTTGTTCATTTTGCATTTCATCAAAATTTCCCAACTTGTGCAACTCATAACTTGCTCAATTTTCATATTTTGAAGGTGATCTTAGACTTTTTGAAAATCTCAAGATATCCTCTACAATTTATCTTTTGTTCATTTTTTCATTTGGATACTTTATCTTTATATAAGTTGCCTTGACAAAAAGTGTCTTTTGTTGACTTTTGAAAATGACTTGTAATGTATTAGCTCATATCTTTTAAATGAGGAACTTTTTGGACTTGAGCATAAACAAATAGTTGTAGAGAATTGAATTCTTCAAAATTGGATTTGATTAGGGAAAAGTTGATGAAGCATGTGAAAGTTATGCTTGGTCAAAGTTCAGTTGGCTTCTCCTAAGGAAACCCTAATTTGGTAATTTTTGACTTTTTATGATTTGAGGACTTTTCTTGAGGAATCATGATCAACCCTTGATCAAGTGATGAATATCACTTCAGAATGTTGATGTTGTCAAAAAATATTGAAGTTTGACTATATGTTGTCCATAGTTGACTTTTTACCCAATGCAGGTTATTTTCAATCATCTGAGCCATTGACTGATCAAACTTGTGATGCAAGACTTGAAACTTGGCATGAGCACTATTGAGGACCTATGATGAACCATGGAAATCACTTGAGACCTTTTCAACCCAAACTTCTTAGAGAAACACAAAACCCTAGTTGTAGACCCTTGGCTTAGGAGGAGCATCTAGACTGGTCAACCCTTGAGATTCTTGAGTATTTTGAAAATCCTCGAAAGAATGTGTTAAAGAAAATAGGAGGGAAAATTTTGGGGTACAATAATCACCACGAAATAGAATGATCGATCTAATTCATCTGGCTCAGAAGTAAGGGAGATTGGAGTTATCAAAGGATATTGGAGAAACAACAGTAGCAATTATCATTTTCATTGTCGTTTTCAAATTTTGTTAAAACTTCCTGTAATTACCTCTTTTAAGGAATTTCATCTTTTACTCTCTCATGTTCAAAGGCATTTTCATCAATAAAATAATTTACTTTTCAATCTTTTCAATTGGGTTTTTCTTTTTTGACTTATTTGTAACATACTACGAATATTTCTTGTAAATGTTGCATGGAAATTATTTTGGGGATTTAACAAAACAAATAAAAGAATTTGATAAAACACCAAAGAGAATTTTGGTTAGAAAAACTTCGAAAGAAAATCTTCGTCTACGTCCACGGCTATGCCTACGCCTACGACTACGATACAATTATCAACAACACATTGGCACTGTTCACCATGATATATCAAATCAACTTGGAGACACTACAAAAAGATAACAAACAACATTGGGAAGTTGGTGACTAAGAAAACCCAATGGTTTAAAAGGAGAAAAATGTCAAAAATGTTTACAAAACACATGGTGCATGTACATGCGGAAAATGTGGTGCATATACAAAATAATACATTTGGGTATCATATCAATTTATGACATTGTGCATATGGATTATGCATTGCATGTTTAAAAACTGCTTAGGTCAATAATATTGTAACTTATCTTGGGGCTTATTATGAATCAATTGATTTTTGCAAGACAAACAAACGCCTTGGTTGAGAACAGACACAACTGGTAAACTTTGATTTATATCTTTGGTTTATTTACCTACGACCCGATTATCAAAACACTTTTCAAACTTCACATCCACATTATTTATCCCCTAGGATGTGATAGATATGAAAATTTGCGATATAGCTTACTATGTTAGTCTCGAAGTCTTAGTAAGTTATCTATTCTCAAAACTCATGTTAGCTACCCCATAGGTTGTGGTAGGTACACAAAAATCAGCAATATAGTTCATTGTGTTAGTCTCTAAGTGATAATGAATAATCAAGTCTGTCATTTATCCTCAAGGCCGCAATAAGTGCACAGGTTTGTGATATACCTTATGTGATACGGTGGCCAGAACCGGGACGTGTTTCCCTATTTCGTTAAGGAATTTTCTGTTTTGCATTTTGCGTTTGTGTTCGCAAAATGTCGCGGTAAGCAAGAGTCGCCACCGAATTTTATTTTATGCAACAAGGAAAGGAAAAAAGCACAAAAAAATTCCTTTTTCGAGATATTTCTGAGTACGGGGGGTAGATTATAGAAAGGGAAGGTATTAGCACCCTTTCTATCCGTAGTTATCTACGGGCTCTTAGGTGTTTGCTCATCATTTTCAAAATTGTTTTCTTTGTGTTTGTGGGCTATGAAAAGTTTTTGTTTTGACTTCGATTTAACTCTTGCTTCTGTCTTCAAGAGTGTAATGAAGTGTTTTTGAAAACTTGTTTGTAAAGGAGTGTAAGTGTGAAAAAATTTGTTTGGAATGAGCAAGTACTTAAGAACTAATCTACCTACTCGAAAAGAGAATCGTTCTATGTTCGTTTCCTTTAGGAAATTCTATCCCACTATTAGTAAGTAGGTAGCACCGTCGTTGGAGTTTTGAGGGTCAATTCGAAAGGGACGTACGGTCACTAAAGAAATGTTAGGACGTCTTAGTAGTAACCCTAATGTCTTAGATCATTTATCCGAGGCAACAATATCCGAGGCAACAATATCCGAGGCAACCTTTCCGAGGCAACTTTGATCTTTGGACAAAAGGAAGACCACTAAAACATCCTATACTCAATGACCGTTTACCGAAGGCAACCAAGTGGGAGTGTACCCTAGGAGTGCGCATGTGCGAATGATTCAATTTCAGTTTATTTATCTTTGCACATTTAGGGTGATCTAACCATTTTAAAATTAATCATACATTCTTGTCATGCATCCTATTATCATACATCTAACAGTTAATAATTTGCGGAATTTAAAATGCGGAAATTAAACTACGCTATTACAAGGCTTTGGGTATTTACATAGCCAAAAACAAACCCTTTAAAAATTAAAGCGATAAATGTAAATAAAGGTCCTAATTAAAATTATTACAAACTGTGAGCAGATACAATAATTGGGTAAAAATAATAATAAAGCGCGCGATGAAAATTAGATCGACGAGAAATTAGGGTTTTGACCCTTCTAACCTAATTAAAAGAAAAATTGTTTTTGTTGTTTTTCATGTTTTTTTAAGAAAAGAATTAAGTTTTTCTAAATTAACTATGAAAATTAATTAGTGATTAACTTAATTAATAAAAATAATTAAATGACCTATTTTTGGTTTTTTTTGTTATTTTAGGAAAAAAATAAAATATAATTAAGTTAGTAATAAAACCTATTTGTTCTAATTATTTTTAATTATGTACAAAATAATTAAAGTTATCTAAATTAACAAACCTAATTAAATTAATTAATTTTTTAATAAAAATAAATATTTTAAATTTAATTGGACATAAAAATATTTTTGGTGATTTTTTTGATAAAAAGAAAATAATTGATTGGTTAGTAAATAAATAAATAAATAATTAAATGAAATAAATATAAAAAGGAGAAAAGAAAATGGGCCGAAATAATGGGGGGTGACAATAGTCATATATGGGCCCAAATATGGAGGTCCACGTTTGACCTTGTGGATCCAGTGTTATGCGTTTGACTTGGCTCATGGTGTTCCCTCCTGGATGGCCATCTGACACTTGGCATGATTGATGATGAGGACATATGGTAGACCCCTGGTTGGTAAGCACGCTGGATCCTGAAAAGGAAAATAATATGGAGAAATAGGGGGACCTGGGATTCGAACCCAGGTCTTGGAACAATTGCCAATGCTACGCTCACCACTGCGTCATTCGCTTCTGTTTATACATAAAACACATAACAATAATAATATATAAAACAAATAAAATAATAATAAATTCCGCGCGAAATTCAAATGGCCAAATCAGGTGAAGCCACGTCTTCGTCTCCTTCCTCTCTCTGTGGCTAAACGTTTGGGAACCTATACCTACGGACAATGTCTGTCGCTACAGCCCTGCCAATTCTCAAAATCACATACACGTGATATAAATGACCACCAAGGCCATGGTTAGATTTGTCTCATCCTTCTGAACACGATGGTACCTTTTATCAAGGCCAATTTCACCTACAAGCAAAAACCCTAAAACGGAGCTACGAACCCTAGCCATGGTGAATTTTAGTACAAGCCATATAAATGCAATTAAATCATGCAAAAAGCTTACATATGTCTCATTAATCAATAATATATGATTAATTCATCCTAGCAATGCCTAAATCATGCTATTCGAATTCAAGAAATATGAGATATCGTGGCTGACTTACAGAGCTTTTTAGGACTGGAAAGGCTTGGTTCTTGATTGCTTTAGCTTGCTGACACTCCCAGGAATCGATTGGGATAGCTAGAAGGCCTTGAGGATTCCTGGAAATAGGAATTCGACCTTGCACTTTTTCTTGATTTTTTTGAGTTTTGCTCTGCTTGCTGCGCCTGTTTCTAACCTGTTTTTAGGTCTACTTCGCCTCTATATGTATCAAGGAAGGGATTAGGGTTGATAATTGCTCTCAATCTTCCTCCATCAATGATTTGGATCTTTGATTTGATTCACTTTAAAAACTTTCCAAAATTGGCCTATTTCAATCTTTTGTTCACACCATGCCTTGATACGAATTTGAATGTTTGCTAGCTGTATAATAAAACCTGAAACAAGCATAAAATCTTTTGTTTTCAATATTTTGGATTTTATATGATTTGTTTTGATTTAAATTGAATTAATTCAAATAAAAATCAAAATAAATAATAAAAACATGATAAGGACAAGTGGAAAGGGCTAGAGCTCATGGACTATGTTTCCAACTCAAAACAAGTGAAAAAGATTGGGCCCATTTGGGAAAATTTGATGTTTTAGGGATAGTTGACTTTTGGCAATTCTGTAAAAAGGGTCAACTTCTCCAATGCATAACTTCCTCAATTTTGACTCTTTGGAGGTTTTCTTGGACTTTTTAGAAAGCTTGAGATGTCCTATAAGCAACCCTTTTTGTCTCATTCAATTTGATATTCCATGCTCAAGTGTGAATCTTTTACAAAAAAGGTGTTTTTGTTAACTTTTCAAAATGACCTATAATGTCCAAATTCATAACTTCTTGTGAGTGCATATTTTGAACTTGGGAGATGAATATGGATTGTAGGGAATTGAATCCTCTTAAAAATGAGCTTTATATGTGTCATTTATCATAAAGTATGAGAAAGTTATGCTTGGTCAAAGTTGAGTTGACTTTTCCTACAAAACCCTAATTTAGCAACTTTTGAGTCTTGATGAATTGTGAGCAATCCTTGATAAATCATGATAAACCCTTGATCAAATTCTGAAATATACTTAAAATGAGGATGTTGACAAAAATCTTGAAGTTTGACTGTATGTGGGCCACAGTTGACTTTTGCCCTAGCACAGTCGATTTTCAGGCCTTTTAGCAATTGACTGAGCAAACTTTCTCTGCATGTCTTGAAACTTGACATGGATGATATTGAGAACATATTAGGACAATGTTGAGCATTTGGGGTCCCTTGGACTCAAGTATCTTGATGCAACATGAAACCCTAATTTGAGGTAGACTGCCTTAGGAGAAAACTTGTCTGGCCAACCCTTGGACTACCTTGAGCAACTTGAGGATCTTTCTTGAAATGTTTTGAGAAATATGGGAGGGAAAATTTTGGGTTACAGCAGCTTCCCCTGTTCAATCTTCTTAAACCTGAGGATGTAGATTGTCTTTCATGCCTTTCGTGATCCGTAGGTGGAAGATGATTGAACACTAGAGTGCCCAGAAATTAGCACTCGCCTGAAGTAGTGTCCGTCTTGCAATATCGGGAATGGGCTTAAAGATGCCATTTTGAAATTGCCAACGAGGGGATGGGCTTAGAGATGCCATCTGAAGGAGTGTCGATTGCATAATAGATTCCTTATCGAGAGCTTGTATACCTGTCATTGAGGAAGATTCCGCTGGGGAAGGCTGATCTCTGTCTTGGGAGAAATAGAATTTTAGGAGCTTCGTCGTCCATTATTCTATTGGGGAATCATCTCTGTTGATTTTTAGGAATTTCGGTCGTCCGATATTCTACTGAGGAACTGTCTCTTAGTCGAGGAGGTGAAAATGAACTGTTATCTGGTCGTGGTCCAGGCTTCATAGTAATAAGACCGATTGCTATCTGGTCGTAATCCAGGCTTTACAAACTTCTTGGGGAGATGAGAATAAACTTGCTATCCGGTCGTAACCCAGGTTTCACAACTTCTTTATTCTTATCTGGTCGTAATCCAGGTTTCAGAAGGAATTCAAACGTTATCCGGTTGCATCCGGGCTTTAACTTGAATTTATGGCACACTAATATTCGGTCGACTTCGGGATTCTTAGTAACTGTCCAGGTAAACTGCTATTCGGTCGAAATCCAAAATTCGCAGGGTCTTGCACTGCTATCTGGTTGCAATCCAAGCTTCAGTCCTTTTATCGTTATCCGGTCGTAATCCAGGCTTCATGGTGTTTCGTACTGATGTTTGGCCGTAATCCAGGCTTCATAATACTTTACTTCTTATCTGGTCGTAATCCAGTCTTCAGAACACTTTACTTCTTATCTGGTCGTAATCCAGTCTTCAGAACACTTTACTTCTTATCTGGTCGTAATCCAGCCTTCAGAACACTTTACTTCTTATCTGGTCATAATCCAGTCTTCAGAACACTTTACTTCTTATCTGGTCGTAATCCAGTCTTCAGAACACTTTACTTCTTATCTGGTCGTAATCCAGTCTTCAGAAGAGATCAAATGGCTATCTGGTCGTAATCTGGGCTTCCCTTTGGCTTTGGGCCAACTAACATCCGGTCATAATCCGAGCTTCATAGTATCTGGCCGGGTGAACTTTTATTTGGTCATAATCCAAGCAGCACAGTATCCCTTACTGTTATATGGTCGAAATCCAGCCTTCACAGTGTCTTTAACCGCTATCTGGTCGTAATCCAGGTTTCACAGGAACTTGTATTGTTGTCTGGTTGTAATCCAGGATTCACGATAACTTGCTGAGCTGTTATCCGGTCGTAATCTGGGTTTCACGGCTTGCTGAGGATTTAAACTATTGCCCGGTCGAATCTGGGCTTCATAGCTTGCTTTTGTGAGAATTTGATTGTATCTTTCCTAAAAGGTAAAGGTTAGCTGCATGTAATGCATGATATGTATCAGGCAATGATGTTCTTAAAATAAATGAGATTATGTTGTATGATGTGTATATGCATGTGTCATGATGTATGGAAATGTGATGTTTTTAGCTAGGGAAAATAAATCCTAGATTGCTGCTGGAGAAAAGAGTTGAATTCTTCGTTTCCGCTGGGGATAGTGAATGAAGATGATTGTGAGAATAAACCTGCAGGAGAGGATAACTCCGTTGGGAAATAAACTGATGAGGAAATGACTCTATGGGGAAGACATGCTCTGCTGAGGATTTCGCTGATAAATTCAGCTGGGGATGAATTACTGTTGCTGGCGATACTAAATCCTGTTGAGGATTGAGTTTCTGTTTGTGAAAGGAATGAACTCCGCTGGGGATGATCTTTTAGTTGCAACTTCATTGGGAATAATCTTTTAGACTCTATTGGGACAGTCTTCCAGAGTCTACTGGGGATGATTCTCCAAACTCCACTGGGGAAGATTTTCCTGACTCCGCTGGGGATAATTGTCTAGTGCTAATGATGGATAAACTCTGCTTTGGGAGAATATTGCCGACTCATTCTCGGTTGTGAGCCTCGGCTGGGGAGAGTTAACATTACTGTCTTTTTCTTACTCTGCGGAGGGTGAATGTACCTTAGTCATATTCTTCAGCTAAATCTATCCTCGTACCTGGTGGATAGAGCAACTGTAAGGTCTGGACAATTCTTATTTGCCCCTGTCTCTGATATTACGAGTAACCGTCTTTTGTTTCGCATGTAAATATTCATGAGCAACAATTAATGTCAAATGCATATATCAAAAATGAATATTGGACGCTCTTGTAAAACAAAACAGAAAAAGAAAAATTTATTTGTGAAAACGAATTGTATTGACTTTAAAGTTTGGCCTGTAAATAGGCGTCTTTTGTACAAGAGGCTGACGTCCTAGTAAGAGAACGCCGCCGAACAATAGAGTTTATACAATTTGTGAAAAACAAAGAAAAACAGCTATGTGAATAATCCCACTGGGTTCCAACTCTGCTATTGCCTTTATATCCTCGAGCATCTCATCACTTTGCTACTTGGTTGAAGGTAGATCAGATTGTTTAGTGTCGTCCGAGCTTGATAGTCAATACTAAAGTCTGGTTGCAAGGTGATCCAATGAGACATAGTGTTATACTTTAATCCCTATTTTTTGCCTGGACCACCCTTTCGGGTTTTCAGTCCATCGGGATACCCTTTTTTGCCCAAGCCGCCTTTTCAGGTTTTCGACTTGTCGGGTGTACAGATTTTTTCATTTTCATCCCTTACTTTTGCCCGAACCCTTTTGGTTCGCCGAGAAGCCCTTATTTTTGCCTAGGCCAGTCAACCTAGCGGGTCTTTGATTATGCATAGTATTTTTTTCATTATGTCTGCATTGACGGGGTGAGGAAGGTCGTCACCATCCATGGTGGTTAAAATCATAGCTCCTCCTGAGAAAATGTTCTTAACCACAAATGGGACTTCGTACGTAGGGGTCCATTTGCGCTTGGGGTCACCCTGCGGCAGTATGATGCGTTTGATCACCAGATCGCCAACTTGATACTCTTGTCGTCTAACTTTCTTGTTAAATTCCTTGATCATCCGCTTTTGATACGTTTGACCATGACAAATAGCAGTAAGTCTCTTTTCGTCGATTAAGTTCAGTTGATCAAGCCGGGTCTGGATCCAGTCATCTTCGCTCAAACCTGCATCCTTCATAATCCAAAGAGAGGGTATCTGAACTTCAATGGGCAAGACTGCCTCCATGCCATATACCAAGGAATAGGGTGTTGCCTCTGTTGACGTCCGCGCTGAGGTACGGTACCCATGAAGAGAAAATGGTAACATCTCGTGCCAGTCTTTGTATGTCACCGTTATCTTCTGCACAATCTTCTTGATATTCTTATTAGCCACTTCAACAGCCCCATTCATCTTCGGGCAGTAGGGAGAAGAGTTGTGATGTTGTATCTTGAACTGCCTGTAGAGCTTGGTGATCATCGTATTATTGAGATTTGTACCATTGTCCGTAATGATCCTCTCTGGTACACCGTTATCAATAGCTACCAAGATGAAACGATGCATGTTGGACGGAGTAGGTCTGATCTCGCCGATCATGTCGATACCCCACATTGCAAAAGGCCAAGGAGATGTCAAGACGTTCAGAGGAACTGGAGTTATGTGCACTTTATCAGCATAGACTTGGCACTTATGACTGGTTCGAGAATGCTGATAACAGTAGGCTTCCATAGTAGACCAATAATACCCTGCCCGAAGGATTTTCTTTGCCATGGTATGTCCACTGGAATGAGTTCCGAAAGTACCTTCATGTAACTCTACCATAATCCTTTCTACTTCGTTCTCATCCACACATCGCAGCAAGGTTGAATCATGATTACGCTTGTAAAGAATATCATTACTGATGAAGAACTTCGTCGCGAACCTCCTCGGAAACTTCTTATCATTAACAGATGCACCCTCAGGTTATTCTTGAGCCTCAAGATATCTTTTTACCTCATGAAACCAAGGTTTATCTGCTACCTCCTCAGTCTCAATGTCACAGCAATGTGCAGGTTCGTCCAACCTTTAAATGGTAATCTGGGGAGCTTCATTGTCCCATCTGACCTTAAACATATAAGACATTGTAGCTAGCGCATCCGCCAACTGATTCTCCTCTCTAGGGAAGTGTTCAAAGGTTATCTCCTCGAAGTGCGGAAGCAAAGTCAATACATACTCTTTGTAAGGAATAAGATTTGGGTGTTTCGTATCCCACTCGCCCTTGATCTGACTGATCACGAGAGCGGAATCTCCGAACACACTTAAGAACTTAATCCTTAGGTCAATAGCTGCTCGAAGGCCCATAATGCACGCTTCATACTCTGCCATGTTGTTGGTGCAGTTGAAACATAATCGGGCGGTGAACGGAGTATGAGAGCCCTCGGGAGATATGATCACGGCGCCAATGCCATTACCTAAAGCGTTTGAAGCTCCATCGAAATACATAGACAATCGGGATCCTTCCTCAGGTCCTTCATCCGGTCCAGGGGTTTCATATCCAGTTACCAACATGATGTTCTCATCCAGGAATTCAAATTTCATAGACTGGTAATCATCCACTGCCTGATGCGCTAAATGATCTTCCAACATACTCCCCTTGATTTCCTTTTGGGTCGTGTATTGGATGTCATAATCAGTCAAGATCATCTGCCATCTTGCTATTCTTCCGGATAAGGCAGGCTTTTCGAAGATATACTTGATTAGATCCATCTTTGATATCAATAGAGTAGTGTGAGTCAGCATATACTGTCTCAGCCGGTGAGCAGCCCATGTTAAAGTGCAACAAGTTTTCTCAAGCAGTGAGTATTGGGTCTCACAGTCGGTAAAATTTTTGCTAAGGTAATAAATAGCATGCTCTTTTTGGCCGGACTCATCATGCTGCCCCAGTACGCACCCTATTGAATTGTCGAGTACTGTCAAGTATAAGATCAAAGGTCTCCCTTCAACTGGAGGCATCAGAATAGGCGGCTCTTGGAGATATTCCTTAATCCTTTCGAAAGCGGCCTGACATTCATCGTTCCATCTTAACACTTGATCTTTCTTCAGTAACTTGAAGATTGGCTCACAAGTAGCATTCAGGTGCGAAATGAATGGGGCAATGTAATTCAGTCCTCCCAAAAATCCTCTGACTTCTTTTTCTGTTCGGGGAGCTGGCATTTCCTGTATAGCCTTCACCTTTGTAGGATCCACTTGAATACCTTTATCACTAACGACGAAACCCAGCAGCTTACCAGACCTCACCCCGAAGGTGCACTTGTTCGGGTTTAGCCTCAGTCTGTACAACCTCAACCTGTCAAATAGCTTCTGGAGGTGGTCAAGATGTTCCTCTTCAGTTTGGGATCTTGCAATCCTGTCGTCGACGTATACCTCAATCTCATGATGAATCATGTCATGGAACAAGGCGACCATGGCGCTCTGATACGTTGCCCTAACATTCTTCAATCCGAAAGGCATGACTTTGTAGAAAAAGGTACCCCACTTTGTAACAAACGTTGTCTTCTCTATATCCTCGGGAGACATTTTAATCTGATTGTAACCGGAGAAACCATCCATAAAGGAGAAGACCTTATGCTGTGCGGTGTTGTCAACCAGAACGTCGATATGAGGCAGAGGGAAATCATCCTTGGGGCTTGCCCTGTTCAGATCCCTATAGTCAACACACATCCGAACTTTACCATCTTTCTTCGGCACTGGAACCACGTTGGCCACCCACTGCGGGTAAGAAGTAACTGCTAGAAAATCGACATCAAATTGTTTCATAATGTGATCGGTGGGAATGAGAACTGACTGTTTTGGAATGCTGGTTCGCGTTTGCATTTATTTTCGCAAAATGTCGCGGTAAGCAAGAGTCTCCACCGTCTTTTATTTTATCCAACAAGGAAAGGACAAAAGCACAGAAAAATTCCTTTTTGAGATGTTTCTCGGGTTCGGGAGGTAGATTATAGAAAGGGAAGGTGTTAGCACCCTTTCTATCAGTGGTTATCCACGGGCTCTTAGGTACTTGCTCATCGTATTTTCAAAATTTGCTTTTCTTTGTGTTTGTGGGTTTGAAAAGAGTTTTTGTTTGAAAGGAGTGTAAGTGCAAAAAGTTTTGTTTTGTTTTAAAAGGAGCAAGTACTTAAGAACCATCTACCTACTCAAAAAGGAATTAAACTGTGCAAATGTCCTATAGACAGTGCTATCCCACTATTGAGGAATAGGTAGCACCGTCGTTGGAGTTTAAGGGTCAATTCAATTAAGGGACGTGTGGTCACTAAAGCAATGTTAGGACGCCTTAGCGGTAACCCTAATGTCTTAGATCATCTTATCCGAGGCAACCATTTCGAGGCAAACTATGATCTTTGGACAAGAGGACGACCTCTAAAACTTCCTATACTTAATGACCATGTTCGAGGCAAACAAGTAAGGTGTACCCTAAGAGTGGTATGTGCGAGTGTGTCAATTCGGTTAATTTTATCTGTACATGTTAATGGTGAGCTACTGTTGATTTTAGGTTAAAGATTAATCTTGTCATGCATTGCCTAATTATCAAACATCTAACAATTAATATTGTGCGGAAATTAAATTGCGGGAAATTAAATCTAAGCTATTACAAGGCGTCGGGTATTTACATCGCCAAAAACAAACCGTTTAAAATTAAATTGCGGAAAGTAAATAAAAGCGATAAATAAATAAAATCCTAATTTAAAAACTATTACATTCCCGAAGCAATTACATTATTGGATAAAAATAATACGCGTGCGAGAAAATTAAATCGGAACATTTTTAGGGTTTTGACCCTTTTTTATTAAAGGAAGCATATTTTTTGTTATTTTTTGAATTAAAAAATTAAGTCTAAGTTAATAATTGAATTAATTAATTAAATGAAAATATTTTTGGTTTTTTATAAATAAAGAAATAAAATAAGAATGATTAAAAGTTATTAAAAACCCTAATTCTATATTAATTTTAATTTATTGCGAAAGATATTAAAATTGTACCTAATTAAAAACTAAATTAATTGGTTAAAGTTTATTTTTAAAAATAATGAAATTGTGAAATTAATAAAAATATTATTTTTATTTTGGGTTTTATGATTTTATGAAAAAAATGTTAATTGGTTAATTTTTTAATAATAATAATAGTTAACAAAATAAATAAATAAATAAAGAAAAAGAAATAAAAAGTAAAAGAAATACTCAGGGGGTGTGGGCTTAATTTGATGGTGAATCTGGCAATTTTCCAGGCCCAACACGTTGGCCTTTGTTGACTTTTCCATTCCAGTATGCGCTTGTTGACCTGGAATATGGTGAGCTAGCAATTTGGACCCTTGGATCTGGTTTGAAACCACCTGGCTGGCACCTGGATAAGGGCATATGGTGAGCTGCATCTTGGGCACTGCATGTGAACACCTGAAGAAAAATTGTAACAAATATTGGGGGACCTGGGATTCAAACCCAGGTCCCAATGCTCAAATGCCAGCGCTCCAACCACTCCACCAATGCTTCATAATTGTTAATCAAATACATAACAAATAATATATGGAAAACATAACATTATGCCTAAAAAATAAAGAAAATGGCGCGAGTTTTGAATGGCCCAGTAAGGAGAAGACGCGTGGTCGTATTCTTCAAAAAGACCCTGGTTATTTACCTGCGGATTTTTATCCGCAGGAAGATTCGTAGCTTGCTTCCAAAATTCACCATAGGCCATGGAAACGAAATCTAAGAGCACCAATACGTTCGTCTCTTCCTCCTGGTTTCATCTATGTCAAGTATTGGATTTGATTTTCCATGCAATTAAAAACCCCAAAAACAAGATGCACGAACCCTAGAACTGGGCATGGCGTTACAGGCTATGAAAATAAAATTCAGTTATGTCAAAAGTTTCAGAATGCAACGTAAAGTATGAATATGCAATTATTTGGGCAAAAAGATGCAAGAATCAGAGGGTTGGATTTCATGTTCAGAGCTTGGTTCGTGGACACTTACAGTGAGTTTCAGGCGATGAGAAGGCTTGGTTTTGATTGGTATCGCTTCAGGGGATTGCCAGCAGGAGATCAGTGTCAAGCTTTTGCTTTGAATCGAGCTCTAATGTTGATTTTGATCCCCTACTTTTTCACACTTTTTCCAAACTTTGTATGGTCGTTTCTGCAATGCCTAGGTCGTGTTTTTGTTATGCTTGGCTTGTACAAGTGTTATAGAATGAATTAGGTTTAACCTTTGGGCTTGAATCCATGTGCATTGAAGGTTCATGATTTGATATGATCTTCCATTAACAAACTTCCAAAAATGGCTCAAATCAAATATTTTGTGCACCATAAGGCATGATTCGGATTTGGTTTGGTGTATCTTGACAATGAAGACCTATAATGACCACAAGAATCTCATTACATCAATTTTAGATTTTATTTGATTTAATATTGATTTAAAATGAATTAAATCAATAAAAATTAAATAAAATAGAAAAATAAATGAATGGCCATGAAATTAAATATGGGACACGTGTGTGGCATGACAAGGCCATATCAAGTGGAAAAAAGTGGGCCCTTTTGTCAAAAATTGGAGTTTTGAGGATAATTGTCCTTTGGCAATTTTGGAAAAATGCCCAACTTCTACAATGCATAACTTCTTCAATTTTGAACATTTTGAGGTTTTCTTGGACGTTTTAGAAACCTTGAGATGTCCTCTAACCAACCTTTTTGGTCTAATCTCATTTTGATCTTCCATTCTCAAGTTATAAGCTTTGGCAAAAAAGGTACTTTTGTTGACTTTTCAAAATGACCTATAATGTCCAAATTTGTAACTTCTTGTGAGAGCATTTCTTGATCTTGGGGTGTGAAGATGGATTTTTTTAAATTGCATCCTCTTCAAAATGAGCTTTGTATGGGTCATTTCTCATAAAGTATGAGAAAGTTATGCTTGGTCAAAGTTGAGTTGACTTTTCCTGCAAAACCCTAATTTAGCAACTTTTGAATCTTGATGAATCTTGAGCAATCCTTGATGAATCATGATCAACCCTTGATCAAATGATGAATTGTCCTTAAAAATGATAATGTTGGCAAAAAATCTTGAGGTTTGACTGTATTTAGGTCATAGTTGACTTTTGCCCTAACACAGTCGATTTTTGGGCCTCTTGAGCAATTGACTGACCAAACTTCCTCTGCAAGGCTTGAAATTTGACATGGATGAACTTGAGAACATATTAGGACATTGGGGAGCACTTGAGGCTATTTGGATGCAAGGACCTTGATGCAACACAAAACCCTAATTTTGAATTGACTGCCTTAGGAGGTGATTTGACTGTCCAACTCTTGAGCCATCTTGAACAACTTGGAGATGATTCTTGACCCATCTTGAGAAATATGGGAGGGAAAATTTTTGGGTACAACAGTTGCCCCTGTTCAATCTTCTTAAACCTGAGGATATAGATTGGCGTCCGGGCCTTTCGTGATCCGAAGGTGGAAGATGATTGAACACTTGAGTGCCCAGAAATTTGCACTCGCATGAAGTAGTATTTATCTTGTGATGTAGGGAATGGGCTTACAGATGCCATCTGGAGATTGATTATGGGATATGGGCTTAACGATGCCATCCGAAGGAGTGTCGATCGCGTAAGAGATTCCTTAGCGAGAGCTTGTATACCTGTTGTTGAGGGAGATTCCGCTGGGGAATGTTGTTCTTTATCTTAGGAGAAATAGAACTTTTAGGAGCTTCGGTCGTCCGTTATTCTACTGGGGAATCGTCTCTGTTGAAGAGGTGAGAGTGAACTACCATCTGGTCGTAACCCAGGCTTCATAGTGATAAGACCGACTGCTATCTGGTCGTAATCCAGGCTTTACAGTGACTTACTGGGGAGATGAGATTTAGACTTGCTATTCGGTTGTAATCCAGGCTTTGCAATGCCTCACTTCTTATCTGGTCGAAATCTAGGCTTCAGAATAAATCAAGTGGTTATCCGGTCGCATCCGGGCTTCAACTTGAATTTAGGGCACACTAATATTCCACTGACTCCGGGCTTCTTAGTAGCTGTCGATGTAACTGCTATTTGGTCAGAATGCAAGCTTCACAGTGCCTTGTACCGCTATTTGGTTGTAATCCAGGCTTCACGATGTGTTATACCATTATCTGGTCGAATCCAGGCTCCATGGTGTCACGTACTGCTATCTGGTCGAATCCAATCTTCACAATACCTCACTTCTTATCTGGTCAAAATCCAGGCTTCAGAACAAATCAAGTGGTTATCCGATCGCATCCGGGCTTCAACTTGAATTTAGGGCACACTAATATCCGGCCGACTCTGGGCTTCTTAGTAATTGTCCATGTAAACTGCTATTTGGTCGGAATCCAAGCTTCACAGTGCCTTGTACCACTATCTGGTCGTAATCTAGGCTTCACGATGTGTTATACTATTATCTGGTCGAATCCAGGCTCCATGGTGCTTACTGAGCTGATATCCGGTCGTAATCCGGGCTTCACGGCTCACTGGGGAATAAACTATTATCCGGTCGTTCTCCGGGCTTCATAGCTTACTTTTGAGAGATATCACTATCTGGTCGTAATCCAGGCTTCGCGTTAGTCTGATATTGTTCTTCGGTCGTAATCTGGGCTTCACAGTATGCTGTAGAAATCAAGATACTATCCGGTCGTACCCGGGCTTCATAACTTGAATTTTGATTGTATCTTTCCTGAAAGGTAAAGGTTAGCTGTATGTAATGCATGATATGTATCAGGCAATGATGTTCTCAAAATAAATGAGATTGTACGGTATGATGCGTATATGCATGTAGCATGATGTATGGACATGTAATGTTTTAGCTGGGGAAAATAAATCCCAGAGCTGCTGGAGAATAGAGTTGAATGCTTCGCTTCCGCCAGGGATGGTGAACGAAGATGATTGTGAGGATAAACCTGCAGGAGAAAAGAACTCGGTTGGGGAATAAACTGATGAAGAGATTACTCTGAGGGGAATTACTCTGTGGGGAAGAGATGTTCTGCTGAAGATTTTAACGATAAACTCTGCTGGGGATTTTAATGATGAACTCCACTAGGGATGGATTACCGTTGTTGTGATATTGAATCTGTTGAACTCCTGTTTGGGGAAAGAAAGGACTTCGCTGGGGGTGATCTTTTAGTTGCAACTTGCTGAGGATAACCCAGTTAGACTCCTGTGGGGATAACCCTCTGAATTTGGCTGGGGATGATCTATTTGTGCTCTGCAGGGGATAAGCTTCCAGAGTCTACTGGGGAAGATGATTCAACTCTGTCGGGGAAGCTTTTTCTTTTAGACTACGTTGGGGTAATGGCTCCACTGGGGGTATCTTGTATTCCATCGGGGAACATTCTTATACTCCATTGAGGAATATTAAGACTGACGAGGGTATTCTTATACTTTCTGGGGAATATCTTTATACTCCTCGGGGAAGATTAATACCTCCTGGGGATACCCTACCTTTTTAGGGCTGATGGTAGACTAACTCTGCTTGGGGAGAGTAATGCTGATTTGTACCTAACTGCAAATTTCAGCTGGGAGAGCTACCATTACTGTTTTACTCTGCGGGAGTGAAAGTATCTTAGCCATATTCTTCAGCTGGATGTACCTTGGTACCTGGTGGACAGAGCAACTACACAGCTTGGACATTTCTTATTGCCCCTGCTTCTGATATTACCCGTAATTCATCCTTTGTTTCGCATGTAAATATTTATGAGCAGCAATTAATGTCAAATGCATATATCAAAAATGAACATTGGACGTTCTTTGCAAAACAAAACAGATAAAGGAAAAACAGTTTGAAATTTGTCTGAAAATGCATTTGTATTGATTTTGAAGTTTGGCCTGTAAATAGGCATTTTCGTACAAGAGGTTGACGTCCTAGTAAGAGAACGCCTCCGAATAAATAGAATTCATACAATTTATGAAAAAAACAAAACAGCTATATGAATAATCCCACTGGGTTCCAGCTCTGCTATTGCCTTTATATCTTTGAGCATCTCATTGCTTTGCTGCTTAGTTGAAGATGAATATGATTGATTAGTGTCGTCCGAGCTTGATAGTTGATACCGAAGTCTGGATGCGAGGTGATCCAATGAGACATAGTGTTATGCTTTAATCCCTAACTTTTGCCTGGACCACCCTTTCGAGTTTTCAGTCCACCGGGATACCCATTTTTACCCAAGCCGCCTTTTCAGGTTTTCGACTTGCCGGGTGTACAGATTTTTTCATTTTCATCCCTTATTTTACCTGAACCCTTTTGGTTCGCCAGAAAGCCCTTATTTTTGCCTAGGCCAGTCAACCTAGCAGGTCTTTGGTTATGCATAGTATCTTTTCACTATGTCTGCATTGACGGGGTGAGGAAGGTCGTCACCATCCATGGTGGTTAGAATCATAGCTCCTCCTGAGAAAATGTTCTTAACCACAAATGGCCCTTCGTAAGTAGGGGTCCATTTGCCCCTGGGATCATCTTGAGGTAAGATAATGCGCTCGATTACCAGATCCACAACTTGATACTCTTGTCATCTAACTTTCTTGTTAAATGCCTTGATCATCCGTTTTTGGTACGTCTGACCATGAGAAATAGCAGTAAGTCTCTTTTCATCGATTAGGTTCAGTTGATCAAGTTGGGTCTGAATCCATTCATCTTCACTCAAACATGCATCCTTCATGATCCAGAGAGAGGGTATCTGAACTTCAATGGGCAAGACTGCCTCCATACCATAAACCAAGGAATAGGGTGTTGCCCCGATCAACGTTCGTGTTGAGGTGCGGTATCCATGAAGAGCAAATGGTAAAATCTCGTGCCAGTCTTTGTACGTCACTGTCATCTTCTGCACAATCTTCTTAATGTTCTTATTTGCCGCTTTTACAGCCCCATTCATCTTCGGCCGGTAGGGAGAAGAGTTATGATGATGTATTTTGAATTGCTCGCAGAGCTCAGTGATCATCTTATTGTTGAGATTGGTACCATTATCCATAATGATCCTCTCTAGTACGCCGTATCGACAGATCAGATTATGCCGAATGAACCGTGCCACGACATTCTTGGTAACAGTAGCAAAGGAGGCTGCTTCAACCTATTTCGTAAAGTAATCAATCTCTACCAGGATGAAACGATGTCTGTTGGACGTTGTAGGTCTGATCTCGCCGATCATATCAATGCCCCACATTGCAAAAGGCCAAGGTGCTGTCAAGATGTTCAGAGGAACTGGAGGTATGTGCACCTTATCAGCATAGACCTGGAACTTGTGACATGTCCGAGAATGCTGATAACAGTCGGCTTCCATTGTGGACAAATAATATCCTGCCCGAAGGATTTTCTTTGCCATGGTATGTCCACTGGAATGCGTTCCGAAAGTACCTTCATGCAGCTCTGCCATGATCCTTTCTGCTTCAATCTTATCCACACAACGCGGTAAGGTCGAATCATGGTTACGCTTGTAAAGAATGCCGTTGTTGATGAAGAACTTCGCCGTGAACCTCCTCAAAAACTTCTTGTCATTAACAGATGCACCCTCGGGGTACTCCTGAGCTTCAAGGTACCTCTTCACTTCATGATACCAGGGCTTTTATGTTACCTCTTCAGTCTCAAGATCACAGCAATGTGTAGGTTCGTCCAATCTTTCAATAATGATCTGGGGAGCCTCGTTGTCCCAATTGACTTTGAACATAGAAGACATCGTAGCCAGCGCGTCCGCCAACTGATTCTCCTCTCTAGGGAAGTGTTCAAAGGTGATCTCCTCAAAATGGGGAAGCAATGTCAACACATACTCCTTATAAGGAATAAGATTTGGGTGTTTCGTATCCCACTCGCCTTTGATCTGACTGATCACGAGAGCGGAATCTCCGAAGACACTCAGAAACTTAATCCTTAAGTCAATTGCAGCTCGAAGACCCATGTTACATGCTTCATACTCCGCCATGTTGTTGGTGCAGTTGAAACATAGTCGGGCGGTGAACGGAGTATGAGAGCCTTTAGGAGATATGATCACAGCGCCAATGCCATTACCCAAAGCATTTGAAGCTCCATCAAAGTACATAGACCATCGGGATCCTTCCTCAGGTCCTTCATCCGGTCCAGGTGTCTCACAATCAATTATCAACATGATATTCTCGTCTGGGAATTCAAAGTTCATAGACTGGTAATCATCCACTGCCTGATGTGCCAAATGGTCTGCCAATACACTTCCCTTGATTGCTTTTTGAGTTGTGTACTGGATGTCATACTCAGTCAATATCATCTGCCATCTTGTTATTCTTCCGGACAAGGCAGGCTTCTCGAAGATATACTTGATTGGATCCATCTTTGATATCAACAAAGTAGTGTGAGTCAACATATACTGTCTCAGCAGGCGAGCAGCCTATGCCAAAGCGTAGCAAGTTTTCTTGAGCAGTGAGTATCGGGTCTCACAGTCGGTAAACTTTTTGCTAAGGTAATAAATAGCATGCTCTTTTCGGCCAGACTCATCATGCTGACCCAGCACACACCCCATTGAGTTGTCGAGTACTGTCAAGTATAAGATTAAAGGTCTCCCTTCAACTGGTGGCATTAGGATGGGTGGCTCTTGGAGATACTCTTTTATCCTCTCGAAAGCGGCCTGGCATTCATCATTCCAGCGTACCACTTGATCTTTCTTCAGTAGCTTTAAGATTGGTTCACAAGTAGCAGTCAGGTGCGACATGAATTGGGCAATATAATTCAGTCGTCCCAGAAAGCCTCTGACTTCTTTCTCTATTCTGGGAGCTGGCATCTCTTGTATGGCTTTCACTTTGGTAGGGTCAACTTGAATACCTTTGTCGCTCACGACGAAACCCAGTAGCTTACCAGACCTCACCCCGAAGGTGCACTTGTTCGGGTTCAACCTTAGCTTGTACAACTTCAACCTGTCAAAAAGCTTCTGTAGATGGTCAAGGTGTTCTTCCTCAGTCTGGGACCTTGCAATCATATCGTCGACGTATACTTCAATCTCATGATGGATCATGTCATGAAATAAAGCAACCATGGCACGCTGATACGTTGCCCCAACATTTTTCAACCCAAAAGGCATGACCTTGTAGCAAAAGGTACCCCACTGAGTAACAAAAGTTGTCTTCTCCATGTCTTCGGGAGCCATCTTTATCTGATTATAACCGGAGAAACCATCCATAAAGGAGACCTTGTGCTGAGCGGTGTTGTCAACCAGAACGTCAATATGAGGTAGAGGGAAATCTTCCTTAGGGCTCGCCCTGTTCAAATCCCTGTAGTCAACACACATTCGGACCTTACCATCTTTCTTCAGCACTGGAACCACATTGGCAACCCACTGAGGGTAAGAAGTAACTTCTAGAAAACCAGCGTCAAACTGTTTCATAACCTCAGCCTTGATCTTCTCAGACATCTCTGGGCGCATTCGGCGAACCATCTGTTTTACTGGGGGATAATCTTCCTTGGTAGGCAGGCGATGAACCACAATGTTAGTATCCAACCCAGGCATATCTTCGTAAGACCAGGCAAAGATCTCAACATAGTCATGCAGCATCTGAATCAACCGCTGTTTCACACTAGGCTCCAGATTTGCACCGATCTTGACTTCCTTTTTGTCTGCCTCAGTACCCAGATTCACTGTTTCCATTGGCTCTTCATGTGGTTGAATGGCCCTCTCTTCCTGGAGTAGCAGTCTTGCAAGTTCACCAGGCACTTCGCAATCATCTTCACCTTCGTCTTCAGCTAAGTTGATCGGATTTTCGAAGTCATAACTGGCAGTAGCAGAGCCGTTACCAGTGAGATCCAGAGTGGATGTGGACCTGTATATGTGAGTGTGTGTAAATAGCTGTTTCGCAATAAAGAAAGACAAGGAGCACAAGATTTGAAATGCAAGACCGTCCAATGTTTTTATTAATGATATATGAAAATGACACACAAAAGCCCTCACAAATGAAGCCACGGTGCCCCGGGTAAGATACCGGGCCATAAAGTTTCAAAACATTGTCTATTACAAATTCAAAACAAAAGTTTCATTACTGGGTAACAAAAGTAACAGGGATGAAGTCCTTTGCGATCCAGTTGCTTGGTCCACTGTTGGTCGTAGGATAGATCCAGCTGTCGAATTCAGACTCTTCTACATCTTCTTCAATGGCATTCACTCCCGAGTTGCTGATGAACACGGGAGGTCTTATGATCCTTGCACTTCGAACAGCCCTTTGAGCTTCTGCAGTGAAACCCAAACCAAACTTATTAGTCTTCTGTGTGAAATCAGGAAGTCGGCCCCAATTTGCACACTCACCCTTCTCAATAACAGCCCGGGCATCCCTTAAGGAAGCCATCTTCATAGGAGAATCTTCAACCACAGTCTCAACTGATGCCAGTGTCTGGGGGACCTCTTCAAAGTGCTGAAATGGGGTCTCAATGAACTCCCCATCCATCTCTACGTATATGAACGAGTTAAGGTGGCTGACCATGTACTCTTCCTCCCCTTGAAGTGTCACAATCTTTCCTCTGACAGGGTACTTCAGCTTCTGGTGGAGCGTGGAGGTTACGGCCCCAGCTTTGTGGATCCATGGACGACCCAGCAAACAAGAGTAGGATGGCCGAATATCCATCACATAGAACATAGAATTGAAGACCTGAGAACCAACTTTAATTGGAATATCAACTTCGCTGTGCACCATCCTTTTAGACCCATCAAAGGCCCTGACAACGATGTTACTTGGTTTTAGCTCTAACCCTTCGCAATCCAACCGGTCTAGAGCTTTCTTGGGCAAGACGTTCAATGAGGAACCAGTATCAACCAATACATGTGCAAGAGTAGTGCCCCTACATTCAATGGAGACATGCAGGGCATCGTTATGATTTTTCCCCTTGGCAGTTAAGTCAGCGTCCGAGAAACCCAAACCACTATCAGCAGTTAAATTGGCCATGCAATCGGTAAACTGATCAGCTGATGTCTCTTGTGGCATGTGGGCAGTCTTCAGGAAGGTAATCAGAGCCTTGGCATGGGCCTCTGAGCACAACAATAGTGACAACATAGAAATCTTGGATGGGGTTTGCCCCAGTTGCTCAACTACGTTGTAATCACTCTTCTTAATAATCTTCAGAATCTCTTCCATCTCCTGTTTGGAGGCTTCAACAGTAATCGTCTTCGGTGCCTCCGTCTGGGCAGGCACATCAGTGATGATCCCTTTTCCCCGAGCATCAGATGACTCGGCGACAGGGGTAAGGATAGGAACTGGATCAGGAATAGTGGTAGGTACACTTGCAGGTCTAATAACGACAGGTCTTCGGACAGTTGGTGGAGCAATATCAGGTGAGAAAAGTCTACCGCTACGGGTGACTTTAGCAGGTCCAGTAATATTGCTGATGTCAGTATCAGCATCCAACTCTTGCTTAACTCCAAGAACATAAACATCAGGCCCATAGTGCCAGGGGACAGCTTTGTCAGAGGTGTAGGGGATGGGCCCCAGAACAGTGATAATCACAAGTGTGATTTTCGGAACAGATGTAATTCTAACAGGCTTCCTCGAGGGAGCCTTGGAAGAATTGTCAAAATGGTAATGATGGCAACTTCTTCAGAATGAACGGATGGAACAACAGTCTTCTCAAACAGAATCTCTTTACTATCCATCAGGTTTTGGATACCTGACTTCAGGAATGGGCAATCGGTAGGTAAAATGGAACATATATGACAACCTTCGTCACAGCCCGGAAATAAACTGGCTAACAATAGGTTCTTCTTGACAGTCATCAGAGGGGTAACAATGTCATCCACAGAAACTACAAATCAGTCCTCCTCTATTACTCCATGTTTGGGCATGGGAGCAGTCACAACATTAGGCCTCTCGTGCGCCTCGAACTCAATCTCCTTTGCATCAATTAAGTCTTGTATCTTGTTCTTTAATGCCCAACAATCATCCGTATTATTCCCCAGGCTATCGGAGTGATAAGCGCTGCGGGCGTTAGGGTTATACCTTGGTGACGTTGTATTTGAATTCTTTGGGGGTTCCCTTTGAGTCACCAGGTTAGTCTTCAGCAACTGTGGCAGAATCTGAGATAAGGTCATGCTGAGACGAGTGAATTGCCTCTTAGGTCTCTCATCCTTTTGTTGATTATTGTACTGAGGAGCAACAGGAGGTTTTGAAATAACAACCGCATTGAAAGCTTGGCGGTGTTCAGGTCTACTTTGTCTTCTTGCACTGTAGACAGCACTGGACTCTTTATTAAACGGCTTCTTCTCGGTGCTCGATGAGGCACCCTTCTGTATCTTCCCAGCCTTAATACCAGCTTCAATCCTCTCACCAGTCAAAATAAGATATGTAAACCCAGCTGAAGAGCTTCCGATCAGATGGTTAAAGAATGGACCAGACAGGGTCCCCAGAAACATGTCAACAAGCTCACGATCAGCCAAAGGTGGTTTCCCCCTTCCGGCAAGGTCTCTTCACTTCTGTGCATACTCTTTAAATCCTTCACCCGTTCCTATTGACATACCCTAGAGTTGGGTACGCATAGGAGCGAGGTTGGAAGTGGTACTGATACTGCCTATAGAATGCAGTAGCCAGATCTTCCCAACTGCGGATACTGGCTCCGTCCAACTGATAGAACCACTCAAGTTGAGTCTCTGAGAGACTGTCTTGAAAGAAATAGATCCATAAGTTCTTATCAGCAGTGTAAGGCTGGATCTTCCTCACATATGACCGGAGGTGCAACTTCAGACAGGAAACTCCGTCATACTTGGCAAAGGCTGGTGCCTTGAATTTATGGGGAATCACCACCCAAGATGATAGACCTAGATCTCCGAAGTCCAGACCGGGCACCTTCTGAATTTCCATAGCGCTCAACCGGTCTTCCAGCTGTTTGTACTTATCTTCAGCCGGAGGATACTGTTCTTCATCATAGTCCGTCTCGTTGTCGGAGATCACAGGGCTAGGAGCCCTCCTTTCTTGTGGACTATCTTTCCCTCCATATGAGGTAGTCAGATCAACTTCATTCTGCAGCTTGTTCCCGAACATGTGCCCTGTGCTGAACAGGACTGTCCTCTTCTTCTTCTTTTTCTTCTCTTTCAGAATCAAAGTCTTCAGGTCCTGCTGACCCTTGGCTAGATTCATGAACAGCTCTTGAAATTGGGCATTTTGGGCCTGGAGGGCCTTGATAGCTTGCTCAGTTGAAGGTTCAGTAGACATGATGATCGTTGAAATAAACAGTCAAGAAGATAAGAGACCTGTAAAGGGTACCTGTTTATGAAGTGCATGGGATGAAATGCGTATGATTTATGAGTTCAAAGAAAATCAGGATTCAAATTTGTAAACAAGAAAAGAAACACACTTTATTAGATTTAAACCTCAAAATTTAACTTGTTCGACAAATTTCCCTTAAGGCATTACAAGAATGGAAATACTAAAAAGTAAATAAAAACTGTAAAGGAAATCATCAAAGGTCCATCAATGCTCCCATGGTCTCTTCTTCTCAGTGCGGACATAATCATTCAGGATCCTCTCGTTCTCCAGTTGCCTAGTCAGCTTCTAGATCTTCTGCTCCTGCTCGTTGAACTTCTCTCGGTAAGAATCTCGTTCATCCCTCAACTGCATCCAAGACCTCTTCAGTGCCCCAATATCAGTGGGCATATAAGGGTGGAGAATGGTTGGAAGAACCCCGTCTTCATTAGCAACTTCAAGAGTGACAGGCTGGACAGCTTCATAAGGCATACCCAGCTTTTGGGCACGGATGCAGACCCATCTAAGATATGGCTCCATTGGCAGAGAAGTCTTTAGGCCCAGCTCATGTGGATCTGATTGGTGAACTCTGTCCCAAGCCCTTATGAATCTACGACGTAGCTCGTCGTTATCTCCCTGAAAATCAAAGATGATATGAGGCATCAATATCTCATGAGGCCCTTCTCTTCTGGCTCTTCCAAACTGACGGAGAGCTAAGCATGGGTTGCAAGAAATTCCTCCATGGGTTCCTAGCAATGGAACATTAGGATACTCTCCAGAGCGATCAATGATAGTCACCTCATTCATACCTTTGAGAGTCCAGATAATGTCATTATGAGAAAGAGACATCACCCTATAAGCCCAGCCCATTCCTTCTTTGTTCTTCAGCACTGACTTAGGGAGGTGCAAAATAAACCACCTCGACAATAAAGGAGCACAACACATCAAGGTTCCCCGCTTTCGGGCAGTACGAGCATAGAGCTGATGGAGAATGTCACCCAAGAGAGTGGGTACAGGGTTCTGAGAGATGAAGATCTTTATGGCATTAATATCAACAAAAGTGTCAAGATTCGGAAACAATACCAGACCATAAATCAGAAGAGCCAAAATGTCCTCAAAGGCCTTAAAGTTTAGGCTATCCCAGAAGTAGTTAGCCTTGCCAACCAAGAACTTAGTCAGAAATCCTTTAGCTCCACTCCTAGTCTCCCAATTAGCCATTACCTCCTCTTTGGTCAAGTGAAGGGCTGCAGCAATCTCTTCAGGCCTAAGAGTCTTTTCCCAACCAGTAAATGGAGTCTGCTCCAAAATAGAGATACTGAGCAGTTCAGAGAACTCTTCTAGGATAGGAACCAGCTGATAGTCTTGAAAAGTGAAGCAATGGTACAGCGGATCATAAAACTGGACCAAGACACTCATCATTTGTTCGTCTAACTTGGAGGTGACCAAACTGAGAAGAGAACCATGCCTCCTGATGAAGGAAGTAGTGTCTGGCATCCTGACAACCAACTCTTTAAGCAAGGTAGGGACTTGGACGAAGTTGATCCGGAAAGTATTCTTACGCATGGGCATCATGATGACCTATAAAACAGAGCAAAGATGAAACCCTCTTGTCTTTGAAATAGGTTACTCCTTATGCAAGATGTATGCAATGCTATGATGTCATGATGTCATGATAAAGGCACACCACAAGTATCCACAAAAAGAAAACATGGTAAAGGCACACAAGTTACACTGAGAGCCCTTAGATTTCAGGCTGGCATGGAGCTTAGGTACTACCCTCTTTCAGTTCAGTTGGTTTAAACCTGTCCTAAAAATAGTAACCGGGTTCTAGAGGATCTCAATATCACTGACTACCCTCAATCGGTCATAATTCCAGTTTAGCAATCTTTTCTTGCGGCCGAAATCATCGCGAGAGTTTAGTCTCAATGAGTGTAGCATACTGCTACTGTTTTATGGCCAAGTTGGTGAATTTAAAGGTTCTAAGGTCAGTTGGTGCTTAATGACCCCTTAGAAGATCCATATTCTCCTCGTTCCAACACAAGGGATGTCGGTACAGACTAAAGTGTCACACCAATGTAGCTACTGCTTCATCCGTATCGGTCTATGCCGTAAAGATCCCTCACAGTTTATTGCTACTTACCTAAAGGATATCCCCAGATTCGGGTTAGGATCTATAAAACTCCGATACAAGCCCACAAATATAAATCATACAGAGAATACAATTGAAAACACAATGATTTAATCCTAAGGTACACCACACTTATATATAATCCTCAGCAGAGTCACCAGTTCTGTGATCGGTGGGAATGAGAGCTGACTGTTTTAGAATGTTGGTTCGCGTTTGCATTTGTTTTTGCAAAATGTCGCGGTAAGCAAGAGTCGCCACCGTCTTTTATTTTATCCAACAAGGAAAGGACAAAAGCATAGAAAAATTCCTTTTCGAGATGTTTCTCGGGTTCGGGAGGTGGATTATAGAAAGGGAAGGTGTTAGCACCCTTTCTATCTGTGGTTATCCACGGGCTTTTAGGTACTTGCTCATTCTATTTTCAAAAGTTTTCTTTTCTTTGTGTTTGTGGGTTTGAAGAGAGTTTTTTGTTTGAAAGAGAGTGTAAGTGCGAAATGTTTTGTTTTGTTTTTAAAAGGAGCAAGTACTTAAGAAACATCTACCTACTCAAAAAGGAATTAATTTGTACAAGTGTCCTTTAGAAAATGCTATCCCACTATCGAGGAGTAGGTAGCACTGTCGTTGGAGTTTTAAGGGTCAATTCGATTAAGGGACGTGTGGTCACTAAAGCAACGTTAGGATGCATTAGCGGTAACCCTAATATCCTAGATCATTTTTCTGAGGCAACCTTTTCGAGGCAACTATGATCTTTGGACAAGAGGACGACCTCTAAAACTTCCTATACTTAATGACCACGTTCGAGGCAACCAAGTGAGGTGTTGGTTTGTTACCGGGATGGTTTGTTTGTAGTGAGATGTTGGTTTGTAATAAGGATTTCAAGGTTTTAGGGTTCTTGAAAGAATTTGATATTTTGACAACGTTGTGGTAATGGTTTTTTTTCTCCTCCCTGTGAAAAGAATGAGATTATATAATGGAAATTAGAGCAAAGAAAATGGGCTTTGAATGTGCAATTGGGCCTCCAATGTTCACTTGAATTCATCATGTTGCAGGCTAAATCGCAGGGGCTTAAGTGTAATTTTTGAAGTTGAAATTTGAAAACAAAATGTAGCCAACATCGAGAACTAGCTCCTGTCCGAAAATCGGCTCAATCGGATAAACGGTGAATTAGTTATGAATTTTTGAAGTTTCAGCTCAGACAAACTTATTTTGGGCTCCAGTCTCGACTTTGACACGTTCTTCAATAAAAAACTGGTATTGATCGGAGCATAATACGGTCTCGATGTTTGAAGAAAAATTGTAGATCTATGAGTCAGTGACCTTGTGTAAAAATATGAGCCTAATCCGATAAAAATTGACCGAGTTATGAATTTTTGAAGTTTCGGCCCAGATGAAATATTATTCAGCATTCAGGATTTTTATCGCGTCACGCGTGCTCTGAGCAAAAAACGAAGACCTTTTGGATACCGTTCGAACTCAATACCTTATGTGAAAACTTAGCCAACTCAATTTGTGAAATTTTGGCGCCAGAACCAGCTCGATACGATGAAAATCGACCAAGTTATGATTTTCTGAACATGACGCAAATAAACTTCTGTCACAAATTTTCTGTACGAAAATACTTGATAAATCCACATTTTTGAAGACCTTCTGATCGAAATTGGCTTCCATCCGTGAGAGATGAAAACATAGATGACGTCAAGACGGAATTTTGGCCACCGGAACGGGTTCAAAACGAGCCACGATCTTCAAGTTATGAATTTTTTAGCGCGTAAAAACTGCATTTTCAGCACACTTTTTCACCATATTTCTTCGAGAAAACTCACACATTTGGATACCTTCTTTAAAGAATTAACTCTTGAGTCGAACCTGAATTTGAGAATACGTTATCAGAGATATCTTGGCGAAAGAACACCTGAATATGACGCGTCGGGTTGGACTTGTGAATCTTTCTTGAAATGTTTTGAGAAATATGGGATGGCAAATTTTGGAGTACAACAGCTGCCCCTGTTCAATCTTCTTAAACCTGAGGATATAGATTGGCGTTTGGGCCTTTCGTGATCCAAAGGTGGAAGACGATTGAACACTAGAGTGTCCAGAAATTTGCACTCGCATGAAGTAGTATCAGCATTGTGATGTCGGGAATGGGCTTACAGATGCCATTTGGAGATTGTTGATAGGTGGTTTAAAGCGTACGACTATGTCTCGTCATCTCGTCACTGGCCTACCAGAAGAAGACTTGTCATTTTGACCGAAAGATACCAAGCACCTCATAGGTTGGGATAATACTCGATCCACAAGGCCTCCGCAGACACCTTCTCCCGCAGATACATGGGCAGAAAAGTATCGATGCAAAGCCATCGTCATATCCTTAGCACGCGTCCCAGTAACATTCACTCCCCAGCAGAGTCGCCAGTTCTGTGATCGGTGGGAATGAGAACTGACTGTTTTGGAATGCTGGTTCGCGTTTGCGTTTGTTTTTGCAAAATGTCGCGGTAAGCAAGAGTCACCACCGTCTTTTGTTTTATCCAACAAGGAAAGGACAAAAGCACAGAAAAATTCCTTTTTGAGATGTTTCTCGGGTTCGGGAGATAGATTATAGAAAGGGAAGGTGTTAGCACCCTTTCTATCCGTGGTTATCCACGAGCTCTTAGGTACTTGCTCATCGTATTTTCAAAATTTGCTTTTCTTTGTGTTTGTGGGTTTGAAAAGAGTTTTTGTTTGAAAGGAGTGTAAGTGCGAAAAGTTTTGTTTTGTTTTAAAAGGAGAAAGTACTTAAGAACCATCTACCTACTCAAAAAGGAATTAAACTGTGCAAATGTCCTTTAGACAGTGCTATCCCACTATTGAGGAGTAGGTAGCACCGTCGTTGGAGTTTAAGGGTCAATTCGATTAAGGGACGTGTGGTCACTAAAGCAATGTTAGGACGCCTTAGCGGTAACCCTAATGTCTTAGATCATCTTATCCGAGGCAACCGTTTCGAGGAAAACTATGATCTTTGGACAAGAGGACGACCTCTAAAACTTCCTATACTTAATGACCACGTTTGAGGCAACCAAGTGAGGTGTACCCTAAGAGTGGTATGTGCGAGTGTGTCAATTCGGTTAATTTTATCTGTACATATTAATGGTGAGCTACTGTTGATTTTAGGTTAAAGATTAATCTTGTCATGCATTGCCTAATTATCAAACATCTAACAGTTAATATTGTGCGGAAATTAAATTGCGGAAAATTAAATCTAAGCTATTACAAGGCGTCGAGTATTTACATTGCCAAAAATAAACCCTTTAAAATTAAATTGCAGAAAGTAAATAAAAGCGATAAATAAATAAAATCCTAATTTAAAAACTATTACATTCCCGAAGCAATTATAATATTGGATAAAAAATAATACGCGTGCAAGAAAATTAAATCGGAACATTTTTAGGGTTCTGACCCTTTTTTATTAAAGGAAGCATATTTTTTGTTATTTTTTGAATTAAAAAATTAAGTCTAAGTTAATAATTGAATTAATTAATTAAATGAAATTTTTTTTGGTTTTTTATAAATAAAGAAATAAAATAAGAATGATTAAAAGTTATTAAAAACCCTAATTCTATATTAATTTTAATTTATTGCGAAAGATATTAAAATTGTACCTAATTAAAAACTAAATTAATTGGTTAAAGTTTATTTTTTAAAATAATGAAATAGTGAAATTAATAAAAATATTGTTTTTATTTTGGGTTTTCTGATTTTATGGAAAAATGTTAATTGGTTAATTTTTTAATAATAATAATAATAGTTAACAAAATAAATAAAGAAAGAAAGAAAAAGAAATAAAAAGTAAAAGAAATACTCAGGGGGTGTGGGCTTAATTTGATGGTGAATCCAATCTGGACCCTTGGATCTGGTTTGAAACCACCTGGCTGGCACCTGGATAAGGGCATATGGTGAGCTGCATCCTGGGCGCTGCATGTGAACACCTGAAGAAAAATTGTAACAAATATTGGGGGACCTAGGATTCGAACCCAGGTCCCAATGCTCAAATGCCAGCGCTCCAACCACTCCACCAATGCTTCATAATTGTTAATCAAATACATAACAAATAATATATGGAAAACATAACACTATGCCTAAAAAATAAAAAAATGGTGCGAGTTTTGAATGGCCCAGTAAGGAGAAGACGCGTGGTCGTCTTCTTCACAAAGACCCTGGTTATTTACCTGCGGATTTTTATCCGCGGAAAGATTCGTAGCTTGCTTCCAAAATTCACCCTAGGCCATGGAAACGAAATCTAAGAGCACCAATACGTTCGTCTCTTCCTCCTGGTTTCATCTATGTCAAGTATTGGCTTTGATTTTCCCTGCAGTTAAAAACCCCAAAAACAAGATGCACGAACCCTAGAACTGGGCATGGCGTTACAGGCTATGAAAATAAAATTCAGTTACGTCAAAAGTTTCAGAATGCAACGCAAAGTATGAATATGTAATTATTTGGGCAAAAAGATGCAAGAATCAGAGGGTTGGATTTCATGTTCAGAGCTTGGTTCATGGACACTTACAGTGAGTTTCAGGCGATGAGAAGGCTTGGTTTTGATTGGTATCGCTTCAGGGGATTGGCAGCAAGAGATCAGTGTCAAGCTTTTGCTTTGAATCGAGCTCTAATGTTGATTTTGACCCCCCACTTTTTCACACTTTTTCCAAACTTTGTATGGCCGTTTCTGCAATTCCTAGGTCGTGTTTTTGTTATGCTTGGCTTGTACAAGTGTTATAGAATGAATTAGGTTTAACCTTTGGGCTTGAATCCATGTGCATTAAAGGTTCATGATTTGATATGATCTTCCATTAACAAACTTCCAAAAATGGCTCAAATCAAATATTTTGTGCACCATAAGGCATGATTCGGATTTGGTTTGGTGTATCTTGACAATGAAGACCTATAATGACCACAAGAATCTCATTAAATCAATTTTAGATTTTATTTCATTTAATATTGATTTAAAATGAATTAAATCAATAAAAAATAAATAAAATAGAAAAATAAATTAGTGGACATGAAATTAAAGATGGGACACGTGTGTGGCATGACAAGGCCATATCAAGTGGAAAAAAGTGGGGCCTTTTGTCAAAAATTGGAGTTTTGAGGATAATTGTCCTTTGGCAATTTTGGAAAAATGCCCAACTTCAACAATGCATAACTTCTTGAATTTTGAACTTTTTGAGGTGTTCTTTGACTTTTTAGAAACCTTGAGATGTCCTATAACCATCCTTTTTGGTATCATCGCATTTTGATCTTCCATTCTCAAGTTATAAGCTTTGGAAAAAAAGGTACTTTTGTTGACTTTCAAAAATGACCTATAATGTCCAAATTTGTAACTTCTTGTGAGAGCATTTCTTGATCTTGGGGTGTGAAGATGGATTTTTTAAAATTGCATCCTCTTCAAAATGAGATTTTGATGGGTCATTTATCATAAAGTATGAGAAAGTTATTCTTGGTCAAAGTTGAGTTGACTTTTCCTACAAAACCCTAATTTAGCAACTTTTGAATCTTGATGAATATTGAGCAATCCTTGATGAATCATGATCAACCCTTGATCAAATGATGAATTGTCCTTAAAAATGATAATGTTGGCAAAAAATCTTGAGGTTTGACTGTATTTAGGTCACAGTTGACTTTTGCCCTAGCATAGTCGATTTTTGGGCCTCTTGAGCAATTGACGGACCAAACTTCCTCTGCAAGGCTTGAAATTTGACATGGATGAACTTGAGAACATATTAGGACATTGGGGAGAACTTGAGGCCATTTGGATGAAGGACCTTGATGCAACACAAAACCCTAATTTTGAATTGACTGCCTTAGGAGGTGATTTGATTGTCCAACTCTTGAGCCATCTTTAACAACTTGGAGATGATTCTTGACCCATCTTGAGAAATATGGGAGGGAATATTTTGGGGTACAACATATAACCTCAGCCTTGATTTTCTCAGACATCTCTGGGCGCATTCGGCGAACTTTCTGTTTTACTGGAGGGCAATCTTCTCTAGTTGGCAAGCGGTGAACCACAATATCGGTATCCAACCCAGGCATATCTTCATAAGACCAGGCAAAGATCTCAACATAGTCACGCAGCATCTGTATCAACCGTTGGTTAACACTAGGCTCCAGATTTGCACCGATCTTGACCTCTTTCTTGTCTACTTTTGTACCCAGATTTACTGTTTCCACTGGCTCTTCATGCGGCTGTATGGCCCTCCCTTCCTGAAGTAACAGTCTAGCAAGCTCACCAGGAACTTCGCAATCATCCTCACCTTCATCCTCGACTTGGTTGATCGTACTTTCGAAGTTATAACTGGAAGTAGCAGAGTCATTATCAGTGGGATCCAGAGTGGATGTAGACCTGTATATGTGAGTGTGTGTAAGACAAATAGTTGTTTTGCAAGATAGAAAAGAAAAACAAGGAGCGTAATATTTGTAATGCAAGAAAACGTCCAATGATTTTATTGATGATATATGGAGATGACACATAATAAGCCCTCAAATAAAACCACGGTGTCTCGGGCAAGGCACCGGGCCGTAAAAGTTTCAAATTGTCTGTTACAAACTCAAAACAAAAGTCTGATTACTGTGTAATAAAAGAAATGGGCATGAAGTCCTTTGCCGTCCAATTTCTTAATCCACCGTCAGTAGTCGGGTAAATCCAACTGTCAAACTTAGACTCTTCATCATCATCTTCAATCGCATTCACTTCCGGATTACTGATATGCAGGGGAGGTCTTCCAATCCGCGCACGCCGAACAACCCTTTGAGATTCTGCAGTAAAATCCAAACCAAACTTGTCAGTCTTGTGTGCAAAGTCAGGGAAACAAAAGGTATACCAACAAAAGAAGATTTTCCATCGGTGAAACAAAAGGTATGTTGCGTGCGACCAAACATGTCATAGAAGATTAAGGTAGAAGTCATGAAACAATTCAATACTGGATTCTTGGCTGTCACTTCCTATCCACAATGGGTTGCCAATGTTTTTCCCGTTCCTAAAAAGGACGGAGAGGTACGAACGTGTGTAGACTACAGAGATTTGAATCAGGCGAGCCCTAAGGATGATTTCACACTACCTCACATTGATGTTCTAGTTGACAATACGGCACAACATAAAGTGTTTTCCTTCATGTACGGTTTCTTAGGCTACAACCAAATGAAAATGGCGCCTGAGGACATGGAGAAAACAACCTTTATCACACAGTGGGGGAGATTCTGCTACAAGGTTATGCCATTCGGACTGAAGAATGCTGGGGCAACCTATCAGCGTGCCATGGTAGCTCTGTTTCACGACATGATACATCACGAAATAGAGGTCTATGTAGACGACGTGATAGCCAGATCTCAAACAGAAGAAGAGCATCTTGACCATTTACAAAAACTCTTTGAGAGACTAAAGAAGTACAAGCTGAGGTTGAACCCAAATAAATGCATATTTGGGGTAAGGTCTGGTAAGCTCCTAGGCTTTGTCGTCAGCAATAAAGGTATTTAAGTAGATCCTTCCAAGGTGAAAGCGATACAAGAGATGCCTGCTCCTCATACTGAGAAGGAAGTCAGAGGATTTTTGGGGCGTTTAAACTACATTGCCAGATTCATTTCTCACCTGACAGCTACTTATGAACCAATCTTCAAATTACTGAAGAAATATCAAGTAGTCAAATGGAATAATGAGTGCCAAACTGCCTTCGACAAGATCAAAGAGTACCTACAAGATCCTCTTGTTTTGATGCCACCAGTTGAGGGAAGACCGTTGATCATGTATCTGACTATTTCGGAAAATTCAATGGGTGTGTGTGTTGGGGCAGCATGACGAGTCTGGACAAAAAGAGCATGCTATTTATTACCTGAGCAAAAAGTTTACCGACTGTGAAACAAGATATTCACTGCTTGAGAAAACTTGTTGCGCTCTGGCATGGGCTACTCGCCGGCTAAGATAGTATATGTTGACTCATACTACCTTATTAATATCTAAAATGGATCCAATAAAATACATCTTTGAGAAGCCTGCCCTTTCTGGGGGAATAACGAGATGGAAGATGATCCTGACAGAATATGACATACATTATACTACCCAGAAAGCAATAAAGGGAAGTGTACTAGCTGATCACCTTGCTCACCAAACTGTGGATGACTACCAGTCTGTGAAGTTCGAATTCCCAGATGAAGACATCATGGTGGTAAACAACTGTGAAGAATTCAGACCATATGACGGATTTGAACAAGGATCCCGATGGACCCTGGCTTTTGATGGGGCGTCCAACGCACTCGGAAATGGTATAGGTGTTGTACTCATATCTTCTGAAGGGTGTCATACTCCCTTTACTGCAAGACTCTGCTTCAATTGTACCAATAACATGGCAGAATACGAAGCGTGCATTTTTGGTCTCAAAGTTGCCATAGACTTAGGGATTAAATCCTTAAATGTATTAGGAGATTCAGCTTTGGTCATCAACCAGATTTAAGGGAAATGGGACACCAAACACCCTAACCCCATCCCCTACAAAGAACATGTGCTGACATTGATCCCATATTTTGAGAAGATTACCTTCGAGCATTTACCGCGAGAAGAAAATCAGCTAGCAGACGCACTAGCTTCAATGTCATCCATGTTTAAACTTAAACGGGATAACGAGGCTCCCCAGATCACCGTTGAACGAATGGATGAACCAGCTCACTGTCACGAGATTAATACTGGAGAAATAGTGGACCAGCCTTGGTTTCACGAAATCAAGAGGTATCTCGACGCTCAAGAATATCCGGAAGGAGCTTCAGTCAATGATAAGAAGTTCTTAAGGAGATTCTCTTCTAAATTCTTCCTTATTAATGGCATTCTCTACAAACGCAACCATGACTCTGTTTTACTTCGGTGCCTAGATAAGGTTGAAGCAGAAAAGATCATGGCTGAGTTACATGAGGGCACTTTTGGCACCCATTCCAATGGGCATACGATGGCAAAGAAAATCCTACGGGCAGGCTATTACTGGTCTACCATGGAAGCATATTGCTATCAACACCATCGAACCTTCCACAAGTTTCAGGTTTATTCTGACAAGGTGCACGTACCTCCAGTTCCTCTGAATGTCTTGACGACTCTTTGGCCCTTTGCTATGTGGGGCATCGATATGATTGGGGAAATTAAACCAACAGCCTCCAATGGACACCGCTTCATCTTAGCGGCCATTGACTATTTTACAAAGTGGGTTGAGGAAGCCTCTTTCACTTCCGTGACCAAGAATATTGTAGCCCGGTTCATTAAACAGAATCTCATATGTCCGTATCGTATCCCGGAGAGGATCATCACAGACAATGGTACGAATCTAAACAATACTACGATCACCTTCTTGTGCGAGCAATTCAAGATCCAACATCACAATTCTTCCCCTTACCAACCAAAGATGAATGGTGTTGTCGAAGATGCAAATAAGAATATTAAAAAGATCATACAGAAAATGACAGTCACATACAAAGACTGGCATGAGATGCTACCATTCGCTCTCCACGGGTATCGTACTATAGCTCATACACCAATCGGGGCAACACCTTATTCTCTGGTATACGGCATGGAAGTTGTCTTGCCTATTGAGGTCCAGATCCCCTCTCTAAGAATTATGAAGGATGGAGGTCTGAATGAAGAAGATTGGATTCAGACTCGACTTGATCAACTAAACTTAATTGATGAGAAAAGGCTTATTGTTATCTATCATGGTCAAATGTATCAAAAACGGATGATCAAGGCTTTCAACAAAAAGGTCAGACGCCAAGTGTATCAAGTCGGAGATCTGGTGATCAAATGTACCATACTTCCGCAAGGTGATCCCAGGGGAAAATTGACTCCTACCTACAAAGGACCATTTGTAATCAAAAGCATATTTTATGGTGGAGCAATGATCTTGACCACCATTGATGGTGGCGACCTGCCACACCCTATGAACTCACACATAGTCAAAAGATACTATGCATAAAGAGACCCGCTAGGTTGACACACCTAGGCAAAACAAGGGCATCCCGGTGAACCAAAAAGGTTCGAGAAAAAATTAGGGATAAAACAAAAAAATTTGTACACCCGACAAGTTGAAAACCCGAAAGGGCGACTTGGGAAAAAAAGGGTATCCCGGTGGACTGAAAACCCAAAAGGGTGGTCCAGACAAAAGTTAGGGATTTAAAGTGTATGATTATGTCCCATTGGATCACCTTACAGACAACCCGCAAACTCGACGGTTCTGATCAATTCAATTAGCTTCGTACAAGGAAACAAATAGACAAGATGCTAGAGACACGAAGGCTATAGCAGAATGGGAACCCCATGTGATTATTGCACATAGCTATCTTTTCTTTGTATCCAAATTCTCATTTTTTACGACGACATTCTCTTACTAGAATGATTTTCTCATTGTACAAAAATACTTACTCAAAGTCAATACAAAGATATCCCTTTGAAAGTGCAAAACTATCTGTTTTTCTTTACTCTTGTGTTTTGTTTACAAAAAAGTCCAATGATTTATTTTTGAACATATGCATTTGAACGTAATTACCATTTACAAATGAATAAAATAGAAAGACAGTCATTGATGGCTTTAAGAGATAGGGATATATCTCTAAGTTATTTCCATAAAGTCCCCTGCAGTGTGCAGTTTAATCCCTAGCGGAACAAAGCTTCCAGTTATCAATCCCCAGTAGAAGTCGTCCAATTTCTCAGGTTTCCCCAACAGGTTTTTACAGGCAGTACACGGCATTTCCCTTGCAACGGAGTTTATCTCTCTAAAAGGAGATTCATTAACACTTCAACTTCACAACATGAAGACTTACACTCCATATCCTCAGCAGCAGTCAGGGATTTTATTTCCCCCTATCCAACAACAGTGCAGCAGATTAGCTCACATATGCATACATCACATCCATATATCATGAACATTGATAACACAAATGCATATATCACAATCTTGTTGTACCATGCATTTCATACATCATGGCATTGCTTACAGCTAATGTTTTACCCTTTTCAGGATAAGATTAATCAATGGCTATCATAAACAAAATTAGAAAGGTCAAAGATTGATACCTAAGACAAGTCAGGACAATTATCTATACGACCAACTGAAGCAATCCAGCACGGGTTCTTCAGACTCAACTTTTTGATACAGTTTAGATACGCTCCAGATACGGATGCCATTCTGATACTTATTCAGATTCAACTTTTGATACAGTTCAGATATGCTCCAGACACAGATGCCATCCTGATACTCATTCAGATTCAACTTTTGATATAGTTCAGATACGCTCCAGACACTACTGACATCCTGATAATCATTCAGATTCAGCTTTCAGATACGCTCCAGACACAGATTCTATCCTGATACTCATTCAAATCCAGCTTTCAGATCTAGTTTAGATACACTCTAGACACGGACGCCATCCGGATTCTCATTCAGATTCAGCTTTCAGATACAGTTCAGATATGCTCCAGACACGGACACTATTCTGATACTCATTCAGTTTCAGTTTCTCAGATACAGTTCGGATACGCTCCTAGCACGGATGCCATTCTGATACTCATTCAAAATTCAACCTTCAGATACAGTTCAGATACGCTTCAGACACGGACGCCATTCTGACACTCATTCAGATTCAGCTTACAGATACGGTTCAACAATCATTTCTGGATGGCATCTGCAAGCCCATCTCCAACAACTTTCCATCATCCCTCCAAATGGAATCATTAAGCCCATTCCCTATACCATTAACCTTCACATCACCGAGTGCAAATTTCTGGGCACTCTAGTGTCCAATCATCTTCCACCTTCGAGTCACGAATGGAAAAACTCATCAAACTAACTCTTCATGCTTAAGAAGATTGAACAGGGGAAGCTGTTATACCCCGAAATTTTCCCTCTCACTTATAAAGAATTTGCTCACAATATCTCCTTGGGCTCAAGACTACACTAGGGTTGATCAGCTCAAGACACCTCCTTAAGCACTGATGACCAAAATTAGTGTTTGAGATTGCACAAGGATATTTGAACTTTAAATGCTTCATATGACTTTCATGGATCATTATGGACCCCCAAGATTACTCATGTCAAGTTTCAAGCCTTGGATCACACTTTTGCTCAGTCAATTGAGTAGTTGACTTAAAAATCAACTGTATTGGGGAAAAATTCAACTATGGTCAATTTACAGTCAAACTTCATAATTTTTTATCCACATCAACAATTTAAACTCATATCCATCATTTGATCAAGTTTGGACCACGACTCATCAAGAAATTTGATCAAATCTCTAAAAGGGCAAAATGGTCAAATTTAGGGTTTTGACTAGGAAAGGGCAATTTCTGATTTTTGACCTAGAAAATGATCAATTGGTTTAAGGCATGATCTCAATAGAGAAATTGCATCATTTAAACCTAATGACATGGCTCAAAACATTGTAAGTCCAATAGATTGACAGATGAATTTTTCAGTCAACTGATCAAAAGTCAATTGTATACTAAAAAGTCAAACTTTGACTTTTAGATCAAATTCAAATGCCAATGATCACAATTCATCAAAACATGTCAAAATATGAAACTTATTCATCAAGAAATCCAAAATTCAAAATTTCATTTTTGAATGTAAAAATTTCTAAACTTAGAAATATTTCTAAGTGTTGGAAATTTCTTATTTTTTCACAACTTTGAGCAAAATTTTCACCATGATGAAAGATGATTCAGGAGAAACTTCCAACATGAAAGTTTTAGATCTCCATGAAATATACAACTTTTCTTTACACAACTCCTTCCAAATGTGCTTGGATCTCAAGTTATAATTTTAAGAATACATGGTCATGAAACAAAACACTTGGTGAAATTTTTGCCATAATTTGGTCAGGATTTTGACCCAACTTCATCGCACATTTTCATATAGTTACAAGAGTAATCTTCAAAATCAATTCAAATATGGGTTATAGAGCACATTACAAGCTTTCCAAAATGTCCAAGAACTCCTTGAGATCATTCTTTAGTAGGAAGAATCGAAGAGATGAAGTTAGGGTTTTATCACTTGAATTACAAGGCATTTAGTGATGAACAAAATTCAAATTCAAAGTTATGTTGCATAAACTCTACATTGCAGGCCTCAAACTTGTTAGGCACTCCATAATTAATTGCTTGCACAACTGTTAGAGGTCTCATTTCAAGCATTCAATGCAATGTTGTGCTTTATATCCATTTTGGGAAGAAAGTGTGCATTGCCATTTTGATAAATACACAATCCACTCGTGCGTTTTCACTTTTAATCAATAAAAAAGCTTCTATAACTCATATAGAGGCTATCCAAACCCTTACTACACAACTGTAACACCATTTGCATCATCCTCCATTTTCAAAAACAGGGGTCTGCAAGTGGACTTCTCCATAACTCCTCAGGCACTTCCAGCTCAAGCTAAGCATCCCTTTAGCTTCCTGGGAACTTGAGGAAGCTAACCCAATCATTGGAACTCACTGAAAGCTGCTCAAACTTCAAACCCGATACCCTCTTTCAAGGTAAGTTTTCTAACTTTGGAACTTTTCATATAGACATCACCAATGATTTATTTGTGAATGAAACATGTAGATATGATTGCCCTAAAGCTAACCATGTTCATAGTTTTCATTAATTTTGTTTGAGCTTAGAGAATTTTAAGATTGAAATTTCTGAGATTTTTAGGGTTAAGATTAGGGCCATTGAAATTCAGGTTTGTCTTTGATCTATAGCTTTAATGTTTTACATTTCTTAAATTGTGAGGAAATTTGCAATAAGTTTCATGTTTACAGTTTCCATTTTTGTTGAGAAATGGACAAGTTACAGTTGGTCTGGCTGGAGGTTGAAGATGAAGTGTAAATCAGGGCGCGTTTTGTATCATATGTTTATTGTTTTGCTTATGTTAACGAATGTATAGTCACCCCAATGGTAGAAGTGCGCGCCTGTAACCTTTGGGACCTGGGTTCGAGCCCCAATGGTACCCTTTTGATTTTTTTCTTCATATTTTTGCATTCTGCCTCTTTTTTGGCAGGTGTTTGGCTTTATTTTTGGGCCTTATTTTTTTGTTATTTCTCACCCCCTTGTAGGCTATTCACACCCTGGCCCAGTTTTTTTTTCTTTTTTTCTTTTTTTAGTATTTATTTATTTTTATTAAATATTTTCCTAATACTAAAAAATCATTAAAAAATAAAAATAGTAGATTTGTATTTTGACATAATTTATTTATTTTTTCTCACAAAAATTATTTCATTTAATCAACACTTTATTTATCTTACTAATTATCTTTGTAAAATTTAATTAAAAAATAGGTTTTAGTTATTTTCTTTTACACCAATTAAAATATATTATTTTAATATTAAAAAAGGCCAAAAATATTTTATAACACTATAATTATTTTCAAGACAAAAATACCAAAAAAATACTTTTCTTATAAACTTAATTTCTTTTTTTAATCAATTAATAGATTTAGCGTTTTACTTAAAATCTTTTCTTAGTTAATTTAGGTTTTATATTTAATTAATTATTTTCTTCTAGATAATTAGGTTAAAAATCAAAACCCTTTTTCTCATGAAAAATCAAACAAACATATATTTTCTTTGCATTTACATTCTTGCATATTTATCTATTTTTGTACATTTATTTATTCAATTCTTGTACCAATTCAATATGGTTCTAATAGATTAATTAGGTTTATTAATCTTGCAATCCCTATTTATACTTTGTACACCCCCTCCCACAAGTATCGTAATAGCGTAGTAACTTTAAATTCCGCAATTTATCGCTTTATATACAAATGCTAGTAATTAGGGTTTGTATGGAAAGACTAAAATCAATACTTAGAAAACCCTAATTCAAGACAAAATCAAGCATGAAAACAATACACTTGCACACAAGCACCCCCTAGGGTAAATCCACTTGGTTACCTTTACAAAATGGCCATATTATGCATCAGAGGTATCTTAGCAAAAACAAAAGCAAAATATAAGATCATAGTCCCTCGATGACGCTATCTAATTTGCCTTTCAAATGATCTTAGTCCCTAAAAGGGAATGCTAAGATACCTTGCAACATTTCTAATCATGGTTATACGATGACCCACGTCCGTCCCGTTTACATCCAAAGATAGGGTTACTTACCAATTCAATTGTAAGATAACAATGTCAAAGGAAAAGAAAATGAACAAGAAAGACTTTTGAGTAGGTAGAATGCTCCTAATTACTTGCTCAATTTCAAAACATCCTTGCTATTTTCAAAACAAACACCTACATTTTCAAAACCTCTTACAAATTTGAAAACATTTTCAAAAGATCAAACATCTTTGTATACATTCTTGCGAACGAGAATCATTACAAAGATTGCCTAAATAATGACTTCTTTACAAAATACTTTCAAAAAAACCACACAAAGTACAATTTCAAACAAAAGCAAGTGATCTAGAAAGTAACTAAGAGCCCATGGAAAACCATGGATGAAAAGGGTGATAATACCTTCCCTTTTCATAATCTACCCCCCGAACACAAGAAATAATCTCAAAGGTCTTTCCTGTGATTTTTCACCTTTCCTTTTGGATAAAAGAAAAGTCGGTGGCGACTCTTGCTAATCGCAACATTTGCGATCAAACGCAAAACCTTCAAGTCAGTTCTCCCACCGTATCACACATAGGTTGTAGTAGATATATGAAATCTATAATATAACTCATTGCGTTAGTCTCGAAGCAACAATAAGTTATCTGTCTTTCTGCGATATACTTCATTGTGTTAGTTTTCAAGCGACAATAAATTATCAGCTTTACGTTATTCGTCCTCTAGGCTGTGGTGAGTAGACAAAATTCGTATTGTAAGCTTACTATGTTAGTCTTGAAGCGTTAGTAAGTCAACTCTCAAACTGGTGTTATTTACCCTCAAGGTCGTGGTAAAAACTCAGTAACTGCGATATAGCTTATTGCACCAGTCTCAAAGCAGCAATAAGCTATCTATTTTCAAAACTTGTGCCATTTACCTCTTAGGTTATAGTAAATGGGAAAAATCTGCGATTACTTTTTTTAGGTGTTGACGAGTTATCTGTGCCTTTGTATCTAGGTCTATTATACTCCTTACTCGGGCGTTGGCAAGTTAATTACGTTACCCTTGCCTAAGTTTTCTACTCTTGGGTATACTTTACAATGTATCCTTATAATCATTTGGTCAAATTTTGGGGTCTTTCATTATTTAATAACCCTCTGATCCGACGTGCGAGACCTTCGTATTCTTGCACCTTTCAATCAAAGAGTAATTAAAAAGGGGCAGTTGTCATATCCCAAATTTTCCCTACTAGCGTTAATGATTAATTTATATAGCTAGTCATCTTTTGTTGATATTATTATCTCTTTGGCTTTTACTAATTTAATGTTACATTTGTTTTTAATTTTAAATTATTGTTAAGAGGGATGTATATCCATTTATTTGGAGGGTATAATATCATAATGGAGAGGTGTGTTTTTTGTATCGTAAAGGCTCAATATCTCATTTTTTTAACGACCCATTAAGATTTTTGGAGACCATTATAATAGGTTTTTGTTAATTGTTGACTGAAGTCAACATTTGTTTTAAAATTATTATTATTTATTTATCTTATTCCATTCTTATTACAAATATTATAATTATTTTAATTTTATTATTTAAAATATTATTTTTCAATTTATTTAATTATTAGTATTATTTGTTTTATTTGGCTTCGTTGACCGAAGTCAACTGGAAGGGTGTTAACCCTAATCATCAACAACGGCCAAAACTGGGCATCTTCATCCCTAAGTTAACAACCAAAGCCCATAAATTGTAATTTTTGCAGCAGATCAAATTTAATATTTAATTGAAGATTTGATTTTATTATGGGATACTAATTTCTATACAAAAATAATCCAAGTACATTGTAGATTGAAACCCTAATCTAATTTACAAACAAATCTATATGATTCTTAAATCAAATCTTTGATCTTTAATCAATCTAAGATTGATTGAATTAATTACAGATAAATCACAAATTGGTAACTGCAAATCACAACAAAATTACCTAAACTAAATTAATTCTAAAAACCTATATAAAGTTCTAATTTCTAAGAGAAGAGGAGAATGAAAACCCCTTGGAGATCTTGAAGCTTGCTGTGAACCCATTTTCCTTCACCAAAGCTCTTATTCAAACGAATACTTAGGGTTTCACAACTAAAAATCTAAGCCTTCAGAGCTAAACTTCATACTTGCAAAACAGAGAAGAATGGAGGGATTAGAGATATAAACCATGAGAATCAAAGAACAAAATAAAAAGAATCACTGCAAATTCAAGTAAGCCTAAGAACTCTTAACTTTTAGGAATTGAATGATGATGATTGGTGTTTGATTTTAATTTGCATTTAGGGTTTTATAAAGGGAATTTGGGGATTTAGGTTTTAATTTAGGGTTAGGATAAACATGTTAGGGTTGTTTGATCTGGTTAGGGTTAGGAGATAAGGTTAGGGTTAGATGAAGGTTGTATGAATGTTTGAAGTTTTCTGGGTTTTGGATGAATGTTGGATGAAGGTATAAATATTTTTGGGCTTGGGGATGAAGGTTTACTGTGGTTCAAGGTTGCCTTCACGGCAGCTTAGATGAAGATTTGTAGATTCTGGTTGAGCTTCAACCGGAGATCTAGGGATAGGTGATGGTTGGTGGTGGCTTGAGAGGCTGAGGGGTGGAGCCATCGGCAGAAGCAATTTCTGGCTGGCGAGGCTATTTCCGATCGCCTAGAGAGAAGCGATAACTTCTCTCTCTAAAATTATAATAGGTTTGGTTATTTTGGAGTAGAGAGAGAAGGAAACGTGAAAATATGAGAAGAATAAAGGGCGAACAAATATATAATGCTCCCATGTCTCCATGCGACACACTTATCATACACCTCAATCAATGCTGCATTTGAGCCCTCCATTTTACATACTTCCAATCAATGCCCCAAAATTCACTTTTGAGGGCCCTTTGATTGGAATCAAATGGTTCATCTCACCTCACTTACACCATAACGCGTACACCCTATCACATTTTAGCCATTGGGTTTGTGATTTCGTTTGGGCCTGACCAAATCATATTCCCGCCCTCCTTTTACTACACAAGTCCAAACCTACACCCATCATACGCTATGGGCCAAGTTCAACTCCTGGACTTAGGCCCTTGATATCCACGCACCCTATTTTTACTACCCAACTATAATTTGCACCCCCTGCCTATTTGGGTTCAAATTTACATTTGGGCCCAAATAATTTACTGATACACCCTAGTTTTTAATTCCCGCGCCCCCTTGATTAAATTAATTAATTTTGCTTATTTTGTTTAATTAATTTATTCTTTTAATTTTATTTCATACATATCAATTTTTGTCATAATTGCATTAAAAAAATTTTTGCATGTAAATTATTAATAAGTAAATATTGGACTTTTATTAAAAATATTTAATTTATTTTAATAATAATAAAATAATTATTTGTTAATTAAATATTTTCTAAAAATACTAACCCTCTTTTTCATAATTTCATCAAACATTTTTTATCATTGAAATCTTTTTTTTTTTTTGCAAATTGCATCATACATCTAAGACAACTAACTAATCAAATACTGACCTTTTTTCTACTAACATAATTTCAAATTCAACTTATTTTCAAAAAGGATTATGGAGATCTTTTACATTAACTACGAATTGCTTCTACGACTCTGCTATTTTCAAACCCAGACAAGGTTCAAAGAGAATTCGAAACATTTCCGCAGTCCATAAAAAACACTAACCAAACATACGAACTACGAAATTGGACTCTGATTCTTCGCAAAGAGATACGCAGGCACGCGGTTAAAACCAAGGCGAGTCCCGCTATTAAAAAATTAAATTATTTTCTTAAACATGTGGAAACATTAACTTCTAAATAGAAATCCCTGATCTACCCTTAAACATAGAAGAGGAGTCCCTTGAGAACAAGGGAGATAAAGGGTGTCTAACACATTCCCTTTATCTAACCAACTCATGAACTTAGAATCTTTAAACATTTAGGGTTATTTGTTATTCTCCCATCCTTAAGACAAAAACTAATGGTGACGACTCATAATTTTTTGCCGGTTACGACAAAAGTGTGTGTCAAAACATGGTTATGGATAATTTGAAATGATGGAAGAGACCGTTATTTATAGGCTAAAGGTTGACTCAAAAAATAATTTAAAATAAGTGCTTTTTATGAAATTTTAATTGATTGGCACCTAATGAAAATTGATTAGATTTTCAAAATGCAATCGATTATAAGTTCAAAATAGGAAAGAAAAGATATTTAGTCATTCCATTATCAAAGGATTTTATTGATTAAATGTAATTTAAGTGCTTAAATAGATAATAAGGGTTTGTCAAAGTATTCATTGATCTGTTGTGAGTTGTTTGCAGAGAGGGTGTTTCATTCTACCATTGAAGAAAACTCCAACGATCTTGTTAGGTTTTATTGGTTTTGCATGTTGGATTGATCTTTCTTCTGAGCTTGAAATTCCCATTATCTTTACCCTTGTGCTCTTTGTTTAAGGAATATAGTCATTCAAATTCACCCATCATGTTGTACTTGCATCATTTTTGTTCAATGTATATTTTATTCGTTGAAACTATGTCAATTTTAACAAAGGTTGGCAAGGACATTTCAGGCGATTGAGTGGATCCAAAGATATTGAGGATTATTTCTTCCTTCGTTCAAGAAAGTGTGTTTGATAGAGCTTCAAGATACGTAGGTTCAACTAATGATTGGGGTGTTTTTCCTGTGAGTTCAAGTGTCTCCAATATTGTTTTGACAAAGAAAATATTAAATCTCTCAAGACCATGTACATATATTAAAGAAGAAGGAAAAAATGCATGACTTTATTCAAGATTTGTGATCAAGTTTCAAGGTATATGAAATTCTTAACATACACCATCTTAGTTCTCAAACATCTTAAATCATGCATTTTTAAAATTCATATAAACCTTGGTAAAATAATTTTCAAATGTTTTTACAAGTGATAGTTTATAGTTTGGTTAATGGTTCATGAAAAGTGTGGACTTAGAAAAAAGATTTATTTTTTCCATTACATATATCTTATGCATACTTTAAATGAATGGTGAATTAGCTTAATTGGTTGAAAGACATGTGTTAAGGAACTAAAAGGTTTTTGGGTTGAAGTCTTGTGAATGACATTTTTACTTAGAAATATTTTGAAAGATTTTGACTTAGAATATATCTGAGTCAGATTTGAAAAAATGTTGAATGGTAAATACCTTTTCACTAAATCACTTCATGGTAACATTTCATTTTAAATGCATTCATTTTCAGACAATTTTTTTACCAACCATTGCCATGATTTATAAAGACTTGTTTTCACTATATAAATTGAATTCAAATATATATTTACTGTTACCTCTTTCAAAATTTTCAAAAACTCTCTGCATATTTTTTCTAAACACTTTTTCATACAATGATACTTTTTTAGTAACATTTTCATATCATATTCATAAAAGTATCTTGAGAAATTAAGAGAGTATTGTGTTCTTAAGTTTCATATAGAAAGATAAGAAGTCCTTCATAGGATTTATATACTACAAACTTATTTATTCAAAAACTCTTGTTGTATCACATAATATTTTTCTAGGATTGTTGGAATTAAGATTGCGTGAAGTGTATACCTTGTTATCCATGATTGTTGGAAACAAGAGAGTGAAAAATAAAGGATTGTTTTCTTTTTCTACTTGTTTGATTTGTATTCATTGTTATCCATGATTGTTATAAGCAAAAGAGCTGAACTGGAGATAATTGTTCTTAGTTTAACTTCGTTGATCACCAAAGATTGTTCTTGGGAATTTCGTTAGATAGGAAGACTAGGAGGGTCTTGTCCATAAGATCTAACAATAATAAAATCTCCTACATGTGGTAAGGGGACTACATGTACTCTCAGATTATGAGGGAAACTAGGATAAATTTCTGGTGTTCTTTACTGATCTAACCTGATCAGACTTGGACCGTCACGGCTGGCTCCGAGCTGTGAGTTTTGAACGAGGTGAGGGGGGGGGGGGGGGGGTACCTGCAAGACACTCCGATGCTGAAGTAAGTAAGAGCACGAGCAGGCAATAGTAGGTATGGGTAGAACGATGAATACCTGACCCTCTGGAAACAGAGGGTATTTATAGCCCCCAGCGCTGGGCCAAGGTTCCTTCATTGGGCCGAGAAGGTTTGGCCCAATGGAGGAACTGCCAGGTTCTACGTGCGTAGTGGGGACCCGCACTTGGTCCCCTCCCTGGATGTTCTGCGTGAAGTGCGGGCGGACAGAGACGCGGTCTTTTCGGGGTCTCGTTGGGAGTGCAGTGGACTGAATCTGCCCTAGTCGGGGTGCTCGAGGTGCTGTCGAGCTGGACAGTTGGAGGTCGAGCAAGTAACCTCAGGGAGCACGTCGGGCACGACTGTGACCCTTTGGTCGGCGTGGCCCTCAGCAAGTCTGTTTGGATTGGGCCTTATCAATGCTATTGGGCCTGTCGGGCCCAGACCAGAACAGGAGCCCCCCAAGTCGTGGTTCCTTGGGTTAGGAGCCATGGCTTGATTTCAGGTTGTATCCATTTCGGGGTCTCACGCCCGGGTAAGAGATGCAGCTCCTCGAGGGCTTCTCCGTGTCGTGCTCGGAGACAAATCCTTCGCGGTGGATGCTCGGGGAATCCTTACCGGAGCGCGTCTGTCGAGCACACGGGGTATCTTTCGGGAACTGTGCCGCCACCCTATGATGATAAGGTCATCATTGCCTTGGGAGCCGTGCGTCGAGGAGAGAAACTCCGTGGTTGCCCGAGGTGACGTTTGGTATTCCACGTCATCACTATAAATAGGATCCTTGGTCCCCATAACGCGTTACTACTCTTTGCGCTCCTACTGTTGCTGTTCTTCCAGATTTTCATAGCATAGCTGCGATTCCCGTCACAGATTCCTTTCCTCCGTTGCAGAACTCACTCCTTGATTGCAAGTAAGTGACTTATCTTCTTCGTTTTCCTGTTGTGATGCATGATTTTCACCATTGTAGACGTTTTAGGGACTGTGCGCGTGGGACTAGCCCGGTATATTCATGTTTAGCTCGACAAATCCATGCTTAGGACCGGAAAACACATGCTCGTGGCCGGTAGATACATAGTTTAGGTTACAATCTGCAGCGCTGCCCGGGGTCTTCATGATCCAGGACGCCTGATTCATGATCGTGCCCGGTATGTTCATGGCTCTAGCCGTAGGTTTTATGATGTTTCTCTCCATGTTCATACCTTGGGTCGGCATATTGGAGAGTGATCGCGTTATCGGTTTGCTTAAGCGGCTTGGAGAAGGTCTCGTCGAGTTATCCGGACGTCGGGGAGGTGACTGCTATTTTGTTTCAAACTTAACTTATGGTCGCGCGTGGAGCGACGTGGTTTGTCGCACGCTACATCTGGTCTGTTACGTCGAGCGTATGGTTTCGTGCCCAATTGACCGGTTTCCCGTGCTCTGTAGGTAACCATGGCGGACGAGCCGTGCTCTTCTGGACGCCCCGAACGGGAGAAACAAAGTGCCGATGAGGTGGTGAGTTTGATCGACACTGTCGACGACCCTCTATTGGATTGGGTGGGCGCCGAGCCCAGAGGAATCGCGTCGATCTATAGCCGGCGTAACCGAAAGCCATATGCTATCCTTGAAGCGGGCCACGGTCAGCCTGATTTTTAAAAGAATTTCGTTGTTACGCGACCGACCTCCAATGCCCGGATCTGCTCGGTGTACCCCGAGTATAGTTTCCCCATGTACGAAATTGCATTAAAAGATCTTGGGATGCAGCTGCCCTTCAGTGACTTTCAGACCGGGGTCTTCGCCCATCTGGGGCTGGCCCCGTCGCAGCTACACCCGAACTCGCTCGCCTTTATCCGGGCGTTCGAGCTGACATGTCGTTTTCTAAGGATTGGGGCGACTATACCTCTCTTCTTCAGAATTTTCCATCTGCAGCGCCAGTCCCGAGGAGGGAAGCACAGCTGGGTCTCCTTAAAACAGTCAAGGAGACTATTCAAGATGTACATGGACTCCGTAAGGGGTTTTAAAGACAAGTGGTATGTCGTGAGGCCGGTTACCACGTTTGCTTTAGAATACCTGTACGAGGAGGAGGCGCCCATAAGCGACGATGACGGGGAGGCGATTTTAGACAACAACGGGTATCCCGTGATGGCCCGCACGGCCAAGTTCCCCGTGCATTGGATGTTCAGGCATTATGAGCACGGGACTGGATATTATCATACCGCTGCGGGCGACATGTGTTCCGAGGATGAGAAGGCGTACGACACTCTTTGTCGGTTCATTGACAGCTTCCACCCCGCCAGGTGGGCCACGAGGGAGGGGGAAGATGTCTTGGACGAGGAGGGTTATCCGACATTCGAGGCTCGACCGATCGATACTAAGGCACTCGTGGAGTGCCAGTCGTTCAGGCAGGCTGCTCGTCTGCTAGGTCGTTTATTGCTCGAATTTCTTTGCTTGTCACTTGTTTGCGTATTTGCTCGACACTAACCCGTCTTTTACTTTGTGCAGGTTCGATGGTCGGACAACGGGAAAGACTCTTGAAGCTGTCTTGCAACCAGAAGCGGGGTAGGAGGGTTGTGAAGGCTCCCCAAGCAACGAGGATGGGCCCGCCGAATAGCCCGGGCGCTCCTCATGTGGTGAGGGTGGATTCATCGCCCAGCTCGGGGGCCGCGTCGGACGAAATCCCAGAGGTTCAAGAGGTCGAGCCACATGCCGACCTGATACAAAGGAAGAGGAACCGGGTGGAAAGCGGGCCGGCGGTCGGCGAGGACGCCAGCGCCGTAAGGTCCTTCGGGTTGCCTCCTTGCTTCAAAGAGGAGGGTTTCTTCGAGAGATTACCTCTGTCCGTGGTTGCCGATGAGGCTGAGACTATCAAGAGGATGAGTAAGGAGGATCGGAGGAGGCACCTGGCCGCCAACATGGTCGGACTGGTGAAAATGGCCGAAATGGCCATGGTGCTGTCCGAGGAAGGGGAGGATCCTGTCCGCATTGAAGAACTGGAGCAGGAGAAAGCGGCTCTCACCTCGAGTTCGCGGAAGTTAAGGACTGCCCTGGAACACTCCGAGGAGATGTTCTGCGAGCAGGCATCGCTGCTGGCCGCTGAGAGAGAGATGCTGATCCTGGAGAAAGAAAATTCGGGGAAGCTAGCCGAGGAGGGAGAGCTTCTCCGCGCGGACAGGGATCGTCTGGAGGTCGACATCGGGCGCCTGACCCAACAGATCGAGGACCTGAAAGTCGCCATGCTTCCTGCCGAGGACGAGCCGGAGGATATAGCTGCTTTGAAGAGTCGATCGGAGCTGGTCGCCCACATCCGGCTACTCGAAGCAGATTGCGTCGGTGCTATGGAGGAGGGGTTCGACTCCACAGTCGGCCAGCTTTCCTTGCTAAATCCTGGTTTGGTCACTGAGGGGATGGGCTACACTTATCAGATCGTGGATGGTGCGATCGTGCCCCCGCCCGACTCTCCTGTTGTCGACAATGATGGTTCCGGGGAAGCTTGATTGTAGGATAGCGGGCCTGCGTGCCTTTGATATTTGTTTGTATTTTTTGGTCCTGCGTGCCCGTTGATTGTACTTCACGAACATCGCCGGCCTTCTTGGTCGGTTTATACTTATTTGCTTTGTTGCCTTCGGGCGTTTTTTTTTTTGAATGAATGTTGTTTCAAATTTGATTGTTTTCCCGTGCTTGACTTTTATATTTTTGCATAAAAATTAGCCTAAGTTATGGGCCCGAGGAGTGCCCATAAGTGGCTGTGACTTAGCTGGCGAGTTTGCCCGCCTTTCGTTTGTATACGTGCCTGGCCTTCTTTCGCTGGCCAGAGTCACCTAAGTGTTGCACTCGAGGGGAGAGACTTCACTTTGACCCTTTTAGATGGCCCGTCATTCTTGACGACTTGTCGGGCATATGGAGCGAAGTTGCTCAGTCGGGCGCGAAGCCCGGTAGGGACTATTTGCCCTTGGTGTGAACTGCCCATCGCGAGCTGGGTGTTCTGCCTTACAGGTACTACGACGGTGGGGCTCGGTGTAGTTGTCCACGTCGGGCACTATCGATTGGTCTCGTTTGTTGAGCGATGTTGTGCGATTTAGCCATATGTCGGGCTTGTACCTCAGCCTCTATACGGAGTCGGACGTTTTTCCTCGTCGACCGGGCGCGGGTGCCGATGGTCGAGGGTCGTAGGTGTTGGTAGTTTTTAACTATAGTACTGCTTTAGCTTAGCAGCGTTCCAGGGTCGTGGTAATGGCTCTCCGTCTAATTGCTCGAGATAGTACGCCCCGGTACCAGTGGTGCCGTGGACGCGATAAGGTCCTTCCCAGTTCACGGCCAGCTTCCCTTCGCGGGAATCTTTCTGGTTCCTACATAATACCAGGCTGCCGATTTCGAACTCGCGCTTGATGACCTTGTCGTTGTGGCGTAGAGCCACTCGTTGTTTTAGGGTGGCTTCGCACAGGGCTGCACCAGATCGGATTTCCTCGACTAGGTCGAGTTCGTCCCTTAGCGCTTCGTCGTTCATTTCTTCGTCGAGGGGGTTCTCTGTTCGTCTGGAAGGTTCCATGATTTCAACTGGGATAACGGCCTCGGTGCCATACGTCAATCGAAATGGGGTCTCGCCCGTCGTTGAGTGGGGCGTGGTTCGGTATGCCCACAAGACGCTGTGGAGCTCCTCGACCCATCCCCTCTTGGCTTCGCCGAGTCGACGTTTGAGTCCCCGGAGGATAACCCTGTTCGCGGCCTCGGCCTGCCCGTTTGTTTGAGGGTGCTCGACCGAAGTGAAGTGTTGTTTTATCCCGAGTTTGGTGACGAAATCTTGGAATCCGTGGTCGGTGAATTGGGTGTCGTTGCTGGTCACTAGCGCCCTCAGAATTCCAAACCTGGCGAGGATGTTTCTTTTGTAGAAACGGAGGATGTTATGTGAGGTGATCTTCGCGAGAGCCTCGGCCTCGATCCATTTCGTGAAGTAATCCACGGAGACGATGAGGAATTTGTTCTGATAGGTTCCTTGCACGAAGGGCCCGAGGATGTCCATACCCCACCAGGCGAATGGCCACGGGGACAACAGTATGCTCAGCTCGTGCGGAGGAGCGAGGTGCATGTCCCCGTGTTTCTGGCACTTATCACATTTCTTGACGTGTTCCTTGGCATCCTGCTGCATCGTCGGCCAGTAGTATCCCGCTCGAAGGGCTTTCCTTGCTAAGGATTTACCGCCCATGTGCTGGGCGTTGATCCCTTCGTGTATCTCCCGCAGTACTTCGGGGAATGCGGACTCGTCGATGCATTTCAGGAGGGGGATGGAGAATCCTCTGCGGTATAGTTTCTGCTCGAGAACCACGTAGGAACATGCTCGTCGCTTTGTGACGGTAGCTTCGGCCTGGTTCGATGGGAGTTCGCCTTTTGTCAGGAAATTGTAAACCGGGGTCATCCAGGACGTCGCATCCCCGATGGCATGGATCTCGACTGTAGTCGAGGATCGTTCGATACTTGGACGCGCTAGAGATTCCTGGATGACGGATTTGTTCCCGCCCTTCTTTCGTGTGCTCGCGAGTTTAGACAATATGTCCGCCCTCGTGTTTTGCTCGCGGGGAACATGTGAAATTTCTGCTCGTACGAACTTTATCATGTATTTTTTGACTAAGTTCAAATACTCGATGAGGTTGTCGTTTTTGGCCTGGTAGCTCCCCTGTACTTGAGAGGCGACGAGATGGGAGTCGGTGTAGATCTGTACCTCGCGGGCTCCCAGGTCCTCGGCCAGTCTCAGTCCTGCGAGCAGGGCTTCGTATTCTGCCTGGTTGTTTGACGTCGGGAAGGAGAGAGCTAAGGAGTGCTCGATTACTACGCCTTCTTCGTTTTCCAGGAGGATTCCTGCGCCGCTTTCGGACGAGCTGGATGCTCTGTCGACGAAGATGGTCCACTTGTGTTCTTTCCCCGGGGGAGGGTCGTGAGTGGTCATTTCCGCGACAAAGTCGGCCAAGGCCTGTGCTTTCAGGGCTTTCTTGCTTTCGTACTGAATGTCGAATTCGGAGAGTTCCAAGGACCATTTTAGCATTCTGCCCGTCATATCGGGCCGACCCAGGAGTTGTCTCACTGGTTGGTCGGTTCGCACGATGATCGTGTGGGCCAGAAAGTAGTGTCTGAGCCTCCTCGCCGCGTTGACGAGGGCCAGAGCCACCTTTTCTATCTGCTGGTATCTGCTTTCGGGCCCCTGTAAGGCCTTGCTCGTGAAGTAGACGGGTTTCTTCCCGTCGGGGGTCTCGCGGACAAGAGCTGCGCTGATGGCTTCGTTCGAAACGGCCAAGTACAAGTACAGTGGTTCCCCGTCGTCTGGTCGAGATAGCACGGGCGACCGAGACAGACTTTGCTTTAGGTGGCGTAGTGCCTGCTCGCATTCCTCATTCCATTCGAAGGCCGCTTCCTTTCGAAGGAGTTTGAAGAAGGGGAGGGCGTGCTGAGCGGATTTCGCGACGAAGCGGGACAGCGACGTGAGCATGCCGTTCATGATTTGTATTGACTTCTTCGACGTCGGTGTTGGGAAGTCGGAGAACGCCCGACATTTGTCGGGGTTGGCTTCGATTCCCCATTCTGTTAGATAGAATCCAAGGAATTTTCCTGCCTTAACCCCGAACGTACATTTCTCGGGGTTGAACCTCATTTTACACTGTCTTGCTTGGGCAAAGACTGTCTTGAGATGAGCTGCGTGGTCGGTGTCCGCTCGGGACTTGACGATCATGTCGTCCATATATACCTCGAGCATGTCGCCGATCTGTTTGTTGAAAACTCTGTTCATCATGCGCTGGTAAGTTGCTCCGGCATTTTTCAGTCCGAAGGGCATTACGTTGTAGTAATAGTTGCCCGAGCTGGTCATGAATGTCGTGCAGTGTTTGTCGCCCAGGGCCATTGGGATTTGGTTATAGCCCGAGTAGGCGTCCATGAACGACAAAGTTTTGTAGCCGGCCGAGTTGCCGACCAGCATATCTATGTTAGGCAAGGGAAAAGCATCTTTCAGGCAAGTCCGGTTGAGATCAGTATAATCAACGCACATTCTCCATTTTCCATTATTCTTTTTCACGAGTACAACATTTGACAGCCAGGTGGAATACCAGGCTTCAGAAATAAAATTTTCCTCTAGGAGGTCTTTTACAGCTTTTTTAGCAGCCTCCGTTTTTTCTGGAGACTGCCTACGCCTACGTTGTACTACGGCCCTAGCGGCTGGATCAATGGCGAGGTGGTGACAGGCGACCTCAGGGTCGAGTCCGGGCATCTCCGCAGCGCTCCAGGCGAACAGATCAGCATTCTCGCGCAGATAGGCCTTGATTTGCTTCCTGGCGAAGTCGGGAGGTCTTTGCCAATCTTCACTCCCTTGGTCGGGTCTGTGCCGAGGGGAACGAGTTCAAAATCCCCGTCTGGTATTGGTCGGAGCGGGATTTGCTCGCTGCTGGATGGCTCGTCCTGATCGAAGCGGGCATCCAGAGCTATGGAATCGACCTTTGGTGGAGCTTTCTGGACTTCTTCCTCGGGGGATGCTTTCCTGTCGGGCTCCTGTTTTGTCCTTTTGGCGGGTCTGGTCCCTATGTCGACGGTATCCCGTCCCTTAGAAGCGGCGTTGAAGCACCTGCGGGCAGCGGCTAGGTCTCCTTGGATGGTGGCTACCCGTGCCCTCCTGGTGTAGAACTTCATCTTCAGTTGGACGGTCGAGGGCACCGCTGTTAGCTCTGCCAGTGTCGGTCTCCCCAAGATGCAATTGTACAGAGACGGGCAGTCAATGACGAGGAAACGGACTTTAACTTGTCTCATATCCGTTCCTTCGCCGAACGTAACCAGGAGCTCGACATAACCCCAAGGTTTGGAAGTCGAGTCGTTGAAGCCTTGTAGATCCGACCCCACATACGGAGAGAGATGTGAGTCGTCCAGCTGTAGGGTTCGGAACAGTTGGTTGTACATCACGTCGAAGGAACTCCCTTCGTCGACCAGGATGTGATGCACGTCAAAATTGGCCATTCTTGCCCTTATCAGTAAGGGGATGACCGCGTTCGGGGCTCCGCCGGGGAGCTCTTCTAGGTAGAAGGTGATGGGCTCTGACCTGCCCTTCACCCTTTCGAACGTTACTGTTTGCGGGGGAGCCGCGTCGACCAGCTCGTCCAACTTCCTCTTAGCTGAATTGATGGTGAGGTCGTTGAACCCGCCCCCATTAATGACCATGGCGGAGGGAAAGTATTCCCACCTGCTGTGCGTTGTCAGCGGTTCCTGCAGGTGCTCGGGAATGTCGAAGTCCTTGGGCCTGGTCACCGAGAAGGCGGTTTGGATAGGCACCGACTCTTCTGATGGTCGGCCGTCTTCTTCTGGCTCCTTGGCTTCATGGGCGTCACGACGAGGAGCGTCGTTTCGCCGGTACTGCTCGAGCCTCCCTCCCTTGATGAGGGTTTCAATGGCGTCCTTGAGGTGGACGCAGTCCTCTGTCATATGGCCATGACTCCTATGGTATTGACAGTATTTATTTTTGTCCGCCCCAGGCTTGGCGGGAGCAGGTCGGGGACGCTGGACGCCGCCGTCCTTGAAGTCTGTACTGGCACACTCCGCCAGGATACGCTCGCGGGAAGCTGTGAGCGGAGTGTACTCGGTGAAACGGCCTGAGGGGCCCCTCTGTTCCCGGACTTCCCGGGGTCTGTCTTCTTTCCTTTTCTCCCCGGTTCGTCGAGGAGGAGCCTCTTGGCGCGAGCTGCTGTTGTTGGGACCCCGAGTCCTGGAATCTCGGGCCCTGTTGGCCGCTTCCCTCTCCTCGTAATCCATGTATGCCCAAGCTTTATCGAGGAGGGCGTCGAAAGACCTGGGCGGCTCGATTCCCACGGCTTTTCTGAACTCTGTGCCGGGGAGGAGCCCCCTCTCCAGCAGATATCTCTTCATGTGGTCCATGCAGGGGACCTGTATCGCTTCTCGGTTGAAGCGGTTGATGAACTCCCTCAAGGTCTCATCCTGTCTTTGGATGATGGCCTCGAGCGCCGCCTCGGTCTTTGGATGGCATCGAGAAGCGGTGAAGGAACTGATGAACTGGTTCTTCAGGTTCCGCCACGAGGTGATTGAGCCCGGGGCGAGCCCTTTGTACCAGTCCATGGCCGCCTTCCTGAGAGTCGTGGGGAAAAGACGGCACTTGATGGGCCCCCCGACATTATGATAATGGAGCATAGCCTCGAACCCGTCAATGTGGTCGACCGGGTCCGCGTCTCCATCGTACTCCTTCAGATGTGGGGGCTTCTCCATGCCCGGGGGGATGGGTGCATCCATGATGGCCTGCGACAGGGGACCGTGGGGGTCGTCCTCGTCGCTCCTCTCCGGAGACAGAGATGGAGACCTGTAGTATTGTCTGGCACGGTGGTCGTGCTGAGTCTCCCTCGAGCGTGATGCTCGTTGGTTGAATGTTACACGCCCGTCTCCGGCGTGCCTCTTGTCGTGACTTGCCGGGTCGCGACTGGGTTCTCCGGCAGGGATGACGGGCTCTCTCTCCAAATAGGGTCGCCTCTGCTTTGGCCGGGGAGATGGGCTTCGAGAGGTCTCCCTGTAGTGTCTCCACGGGGGAGAAGGGTGTCGGGTTCAGTCACTCGAGGAGGGGGAGTATATGGTCTCCGATGCCTCCTCGAGGGTCTTCGCTCGTCTTCAAGCGCTTTTAACCTCTCTCCTTGGGCGAAGATGAGATAGTTCGTTTGATTAATTGCTGCGAACAGCGCTTGTGTGGTGGCATCCGCCCCGGAGGGGACGGGGACTTCCTGAAACCGGGCGGCTCTGTAGTGGGCGAGGGCCGCCGGGTCGTCCTCGAGTGGTGGTGGGAGCAAGGAGGATGATGCAGTAGCCCCGTCCCTGTATGAGGAAGTTCCGGGGACGGTTGTTGCAGGAATGGTGTTGTGGCCGGGATTGCCGGCGTTATCGAGATGTCCGTTCTTGTCCGCCGTGCCGTTATTAGTGTCGGCGACACGGACGTTCTGCTCATCGCGAGCTGGATCAGCCATGACAGGTAGGTGAATATGAGCTTTGGTCTTTTGAGTTGTTTGTTAAGACGGGGAAGCTAGTTTCCCACAGACGGTGCCACTGATCTAACCTGATCAGACTTGGACCGTCACGGCTGGCTCCGAGCTGTGAGTTTTGAACGAGGTGGGGGGGGGGGTACCTGCAAGACACTCCGATGCTGAAGTAAGTAAGAGCACGAGCAGGCAATAGTAGGTATGGGTAGAACGATGAATACCTGACCCTCTGGAAATAGAGGGTATTTATAGCCCCCAGCGCTGGGCCAAGGTTCTTTCATTGGGCCGGGCAGGTTTGGCCCAATGGAGGAACTGCCAGGTTCTACGTGCGTAGTGGGGACCCGCACGTGGTCCCCTCCCTAGATGTTCTGCGTGAAGTGCGGGCGGACAGAGACGCGGTCTTTTCGGGGTCTCGTTGGGAGTGCAGTGGACTGAATCTGCCCTAGTCGGGGTGCTCGAGGTGCTGTCGAGCTGGAGAGCAGGATGTCGAGCTGGACAGTTGGAGGTCGAGCAAGTAACCTCAGGGAGCACGTCGGGCACGACTGTGACCCTTTAGTCGGCGTGGCCCTCAGCAAGTCCGTTTGGATTGGGCCTTATCAATGCTATTGGGCCTGTCGGGCCCAGTCCAGAACATTTACTTTTCTACATTTACCGCTTTCATCATAAATCATAACTAGAAAGAAAGAAACACATCTCTAAAAACTAGAAAAAATTTATTACACCTAATTCACACCCTCTTAGGAAAACTCTTAAACTTACAATTCCATCGGGTGAAAATGAGAGGATCTGCAACCAATACGGTGGGTGTGTTGTCCCTTTTCAAGAATGATTTTTCTCTATCGTAGGCTATCGTCACCCATTTGACTGGTTCATTAAGCGATGAACTATATGAATATTTGAGAATAACTCCACCTTAACAGTAGCCTTCCACATAGTCACTACCAAGGTGACCTGAAGAGAATAACCTTCTTCCTTTCACTAGAATTCGTCAACATCAATGACAACAACATCAATATTGCAATCTACCTAAAAATCGCAATTAAATCGGCAAAAATGATTAGTTTCAAGATGGTGTCTCCCTTAATCAATTACAAATCTCTCATTATAAAGATCTTAAATCAAACTAGAGGTTGAAATGAAAGAATTCCATTGCAAGGTTCTTAGACTTTTAAAAAATGAGAGGATGTTGATTTTCATAAATCACAATGCAAAAGAGTTGTAAAGTTGTTTAAGGTTGTTTTTGTAAAGTGGTGACGAAAATGTTGTATATGTTCTTGAGATTAATCATAAAAATGGATAAAAAAGTTAGTTAGATTTGAATCAAGAACATTTCATGATTTGAGTCAAATGAACAAGTGAAGTGGAATAAGAAGGAAAAATGATTTTGGACCATTTCTAATCTAATTGGAATCAACTGTAAAGTTTGATTCGAATAAGATAGCACATCATTCTAATCAAGTGTAAACACTGATTCAAATCAAGTTAAGTAGAGTTAAAAGAGAAATGTGGAAAAATTGTCTGATTCGAATCGGGTGTAAAGTTTAATTTGAATCAAATGAAGCAGAGGTGGCCTATATTAGTCTAATTTAAATCAAGTGCAACTTGTGATTTAAATCACAAAGTTTTGTAATTCGAATCAAGTTAAAAGTCTTATTCGAGTCAGAGTGTTTTGAAAATCTTTGGTTTACCTCTGTTCAATTTGATTCGATTCATGATATGTGCTTGATTCGAACCAAGCACACAAAATCTCAAATTTTCATGGATTTCAAAATACTTTGAGATTTTTATTTCCATATAACTTGTCCAAATAACACACGTGGTTCTTATTCCACTAACTTATGCAATTGACTAAAAGCATCATGATCAAGCTCAAATATAACTATTGATTTATGCATTCTAAAACAAATCAATTCAAACTTGATTCATAGATGTGCAATAATGAAGGAGACACAATAAATGATAATAAATTAAAGTTAAAATACAAGAAACAAAATAACTGTATTGGGGGGGGGGGTGCTCCCCTGGATGTGTTAGGGATATGCAACTTTAATATCTCCTAGGGGTATGCAGCTTCAACTTAGGTGTGCTCAATTAAGGTGAGTGCAAAAAGCTCAAATTTCACATCTCAGTTAGTGTGATAGTAGTCTATTTGATTGTCCATGTACTCTATAATTTCATATAGATATCCATTCCTATTGTAACTCTAGAGCTTTCGAGGCTTCTCTAGAGACTTCGACATCCTGTCTTCCAATATGCAAATAGACATGGGTTCTTCTTTCATGGCTGAGTGAAGGATTATTCTTTGTTTATTCCCCCCTTGGCTAGAGGACCTCAGGAGGAGTGTTGTTTCCTTTCCTCCTTCAGGATATGGAGAAGGAGTATGATGTATGTGTCCTTAACGACTTATAGATTTTTGGAGTTCTTCTGAGTCCTTTCTTGGCTTGGCGGTTTTATGCAAGGTCGCCTCCAATATAATGTTGTTCTTTGGAATTGCATTGTGCAAGATCTCTTCGATCTGAGTTAATCTATCTACAATGGCTTAGAAATTTTGTTGTTGAACCATCTGGTACATGTTATTCAGTAACACATTAGCTCCTTGCTTATCATAGATTAGCCTGCAATAACTAAAAACTGAGGAATACTTTGCATCCAGTCACCATAGACGATAACATAGGTCCAAAGGAAGGTTCATCTAGATAGAATTGTGGAGCGGACCTGACAAAAAGAGGAAGTTCAGAACTCCTGAATATGCCCTATGTTGTATAATGTTCAGCGGTTGAGGAACAAAGGGTGTCATTGTCAATACTTGATTGTTTGTCCCTCGAGGAGGAGGGGGAGACGAAGGATTCCTAGCTACTTTGACGATCACATATGTTTGTCGTTGAACGATGGAATAAATGCCTTTGGAAACTGTCATCATTTGATTCGTTAGATGGGAGGAGTTTGGTTCCGAACTTGGAGGGTTTGGTCTAGAGACGGAGACATGCGCTTCAACCGGAGGAGATATGAATCTAATCGATTCGATTGAATTGTGAAGCGATGAATCGTAAAAATTGTAGAAATCAAAAGTCGATTCTCATATATAACACTAATGTTCTGCTCTAGAATTGTGTGAAGATTGAAGAAGTTCGGTGATTTATGGTGATTCAAGAGTTCTGATGTGATGGACTGAGGATAAGCTGCAAGATTGACAAATGCATGTGTGTGGGATGAACTAATCATTGCATTGATTATAGAAAATTAGCATGATAAATTTTGTGAAAAATATTCTATAATTTGGAGAGAAAATGGGGACGTGCACCCTTCCTATGATAATCACTTTTTTTGCTGTTGGACTTTGTTTAATAAGTTTTGTGTTCGGCCCAAAATAGAAACCACTTAGATTTTTTTTTTCTTTTCATTTGATGCAATATTAAAATAACGAGTGCTGTAAGTAAATTTTGCTCAAGGTGTCTCTAAATGAAAAACTTCAATTTGAAATTTGTATTTTGGTAGCTTAAAAACCTTTAACTATAACTCTATATATAGATTCACCTTTTTCTATATATTTTTTTTTTGGTAACAAGCAATTGATTCAATTTACGTATAAATTTCACATTATAAAATGCTTATGCATGAAAGGAAAAAAGAGCAAAATTCACATTTTTGATTGAAAATGAATCCACTCCATTTAGTAGTCCACTAAACTCTCCCTCCTCTCTCCTTCTTTAAGAGACATAAAGAGGTGCATTGAATCAACAGTTAAAAAGTATTATAGTACATGCTCCAAACCTCCAACAAAGGATTTTTCAATCCATACTCAATAAAGACATGGCCAGCTTGGATTTGCCTAGGATGGACCTGGTCACATGTATATGTATGGTCCATCTATATATGATATCGTCACTATAGTTTCTGCCTCTCTCTCTATATATATAAAATATACTTTTCCGGCTACATGACGGGGTTTACATAGTGTTACAATCTACCACTACCAACATCTTTGGAACATATAACAACAAAAATATTCATAGAAGGAATCTAGTCTAGTCAATATTAGAATACACATACTCCCAAAATAAATCTAGAATACACATAATTAATGGTAGAGATATGTTTAGCGTTTTCTCTCACACTCTTTTGGGTTATAATAAAACTATTAATGATGATTTTTTAATCAAATCACTTTTCAGATTTATTTTATAGGCATCATGAATGTTTTTATCTCAAATAGTAAACACCTTTCGGCCGACTTAAATTACAATTTAATTTTCTTTCTTAAATAATAAATATGTCTAAAATATATATATATATATATATATATATATATATATATATATATATATATATATATATATATATATATATATATATATATATATATATATATATATATATATATATATATATATATATATATATATATATATATATATATATATATATATATATATATATATATATATATATATATATATATATATATATATATATATATATATATATATATATATATATATATATATATATATATATATATATATATATATATATATATATATAATTGTGTAGTATTTCAGACCATTCACAAAGTTTACATATATACAAAGTTCTAATTATAGAATCCAACACTAAATTACTAGACAATAAGAAGAAAACTTGTAAAATCTAAATCAAATATAGAGCATGTGAGTCTATTCTATGATCTATTTTTTTACTAATAATTATAATTGAACGACGACTCACACAATGTGTTGGATTAAGTGAGAGTGATATTAACCGTTTATCATATATTAGATCAATCGCTTTTATAAATAGTCACATTTCTTTGTTTTTTTTCATATATTATGAGCTCTTAGAATATTTTTTATTTGTTAAACAAGTATTTACCAATTTCTTACTTTATTTGGAACTCTAATTTTAACAAATGGCTTCTGATTTCCAAACGAGAACATTTGTGAGAAATTTATCTCGAGACTCTTCATCCCCACTCAGGACACGCGTTCTTGCACAACCAAAGTGACCTATAAAGAATTCTTTTTTGAGTCCGCCAACTCCAAAATTCCTTTCTCCGATGAGTCTTTCACCTCTAAGGGGAAGTCATGTGAATTCTAACACATTTTCACCTAAATTTTGGATATTTATAACGACTTTGCACGATGGAGGCTTCTAAAGGCTCATATTAAAATAATTGCGCCATCTAAGAGATGATCAAGTTGTAGAATATATTTTTTAACATGGAGCATATATTTGGCCTCCTCACTCATTAGTCAGTAAGTTGAAACTCTTTTATTTTTCTTTGGGGTATGATGATCTCAACCTTTTTTTCACGTGGATGCCATGCTTGGTTTATTGATCCTTGGGATTAAGACTGCTATAATTCATGACATTTGTTGGACAAAAAATCAGTCATAGTAATTGCACCAACACAAATTCATAATGTGTGGGGTGTAATCATCATATGCACAAGGATTCTGTGTATCCTCACACAAGGACAAGGTGAGTGCATCAGTGATGGTAACATGTGATTGAGTAATAACAAAATCAGGGGTATGTTGAGCACAATTGATTTGATTACTATTTATTAAACTAGAAAACTATTATACGAATTTAATTTAATGAATAAAAGCAATTAAGTTTCCCTTTTGAATCATATATCCTTATAAGTAAGAATTCTTATAACTACTCTTATAACAACTTTGACATTTACTCTTTACGACCTCTTAGGTACTAAGAGGTAGGTCACCTCGTAACCGTAAATCATGCATTCGTTAGCAGTGATCTTTAATGTCCTAAGAACAAGGTATCCTCATATCACCACTAATGAACATATTAAGCACAAACACACATAAAAAAGAAGCTAGCTTCACATAACGATATTTGTGACCTCCCATGTCATGGGAGTAAGGTACCCACATTCCACAAAAAACATTCATTTGTTAACATTGACCTCCCAGGTTCTGATAGGAAGGTCTTCACATACTATCACTAACAAACATAATATAGTCCTACCAATCAGGTAGACAAATTACCTATTATATCTCATTGCCTTGTAGATCAATTCTTCAAATTTCTTAGACGAGAGAAGGCATTAAACGTAAATAGAACTATATAAATATTGACATGAGAGTTGTTGCAAGAGAAATTATAGAATATTACATCAAATCACATCTTTTTGGGAAGAATCCTTAAGAGGAAATTTAATTTAAGGGATCTAGTCATTCATCCTTAGGGGATTCATGTCTTTTAAAATTAGAAAGAAAATAATTCAACTTACAATAATAAATAAAGAAATACTCTTTATGATATTCGTTGTCACTCTCCTCTCACTTAGAAATTCCTGTTAGACAATATAAAATTGGACCCTAGATTATTTATAAAATTAAACTCTAGAAGTCCTTGTTTTGATTTTCATTTAATAGGCTTTGTAATGGGATTTTAGGATTTATAGAATAACAAATTTGACCCATCAAACAGTGTAACAATATCATATTTTCACTCGCTATTTTATGTCATTGTACACTCTAAATTATACTTTAACTTCTTCATAAAAGTTGCACCCTTGGAAGTTTGATTTATTTTGACACTGGTCTCACCACAATCGAAGTTATAAAACTCTATATATGATCAAAACCATGCCAAAAGGTAAAACTAACATGCTAATATTTACTTGAACTGCACTATTATTTTGTGATTAATATGATGTGGGAGTTAGAAATCGCAAGAATTGTTACGTTTTTCTTAAATGCATGCCATGATTTGTTGTTTTTACCTGTTTTGGAATTTGTAAGAAAGTTGAGATCATGTCGTTAGCTTGTGATCGTGCCACTTTGGTTGTTGTGGTTTGATAATTTCTGAATGCTTGGAAGGTGTGGCGCTAATGATCGTCTATTGTAATTTTTCTCTTACTTGTTTTTGTATATTCTTTGTGTGCTAGTCCTCTCCTTGCTCTTTCATTGTAACTTTCACAGTAAATTACTATGAAATTTGTCTAGTTATGATGATTTCGACTTGGTTTATTCTTTTCAACTAATCTTCGGAATCTTTATTAAAACCTACGAAAACAGAAATGCGTTAACAGTAGAAATTCTTAAAACTAAATAAATTTAATGCTAAAATACATCATATGACGGATAGTCATCAACGTTCCTCAATTAGGGATTCATTTTTTAAAAAACCACTTCCAACTATACTTATTTTGTGGAGTATAATACTAGAACTTTAGTTGATGTCATGTATGTAGAGAATTATGTTTTCTTGTTGTATTGGTTCAACAAGTTTTTTGTCTCTACAACTATATGTTTCTTTTTTTCCAACCAAAAGGAACATAACTTGAGTGTCCTTGATTTTTTCCTCTTATATCTCTCCTTGTATACCATCTTGTATAACTAAAAGGAGAAAGAGGCGTAAATAGTGTAAGTAATCTATTTTGGTTCCTTTAAGTTTGGTTTCATATATATTTTCCTAAATGTTTAAAAACAAAATTTGATCTAAATTTAATCCCTATGAAAGGAAAATATTGCATAGACAACTAACTTAGTATAAAGTGATGTCGACTATGTTTTCTTATTAATAGATCGATTGTCTCATTTGACCTGAATATCAGCCAAATGAATGTTGATTATTGTAATACGATGGAAGAACTGACTTGGGCGTTTTGCGTATGATCGCAATTGTTGCGGATAGCAAGAGTCGCCACCGACTTTTCTTTTATCCAATAAAGGAAAGAGTGAAAAGAACAGGAAAGACCTTTTGAGAATTTTCTTGAGTTTGGGGGGTAGGTTATGAAAAGGGAAGGTGTTAGCATCCTTTTCATCCGTAGTTATCTATAGGATCTTAGTTGCTAGCTCACTTTTGAAATGCTTTTGTTAATGTGCTTGTTTGAAAGTATTTTTGAAAAGTGTCTTTGTTTAGGCGAACTTTGTAATGATTCTCGTCTCTATAAGAATGTATACAAAGTGTTGACTTTTGAAAATATTTCATGAAAGTGTTGGTGTGTTGAAATTTGTTTGTTTTAAAATGTTTGTGAGCAAGCGACTACGAGCTATCTACCTAATCAAAAGAAAGTCTTTGTTCTTTTCCTCATCCTTTAGATAGTGTTATCTTACCATTAGTTAGTAAGAAACCATATCATTGAATGTGAAGGGACGGGCGTGTGTGATACGGTGGGAGAATTGACTTGGATGTTTTGCGTTTGTGTTTGCAAATGTTGCGGTTAGCAAAAGTCGCCATCGACTTTTCTTTTATCCAATAAGGAAAGGTGAAAAAGCACAGGAAAGACCTTTAGAGATGTTTTCTTGAGTTCGGGGGGTTAGATTATGAAAAGGGAAGGTATTAGCACCCTCTTCATCCATGGTTTTCCATGGGCTCTTAGTTTCTTGCTAGATCACTTGCTTTTGTTTTAAAATGTGCTTTGTGATGTGGGTTTTGAAAACATTTTAAAAAGGTGCCATCGTTTAGGCAAACTTTGTAATAGTTCTCGTTCGTAAGAACGTATACAAAGTGTTGAGCTTTTGAAAATATTTCAAGTTTGGAAAGATGTTTGGAAAGTGTATGTGATTGTTTTTGAAAATAGCAAGGGTGTTTGTTTTGAAATTTGAGCAAGCAACTAAAAGTAATCTACTTACTCAAAAGGTCTTAGATGTTCTTTTCCTCCTCCTTTAGATGTTGCTATCTTACTATTGTTTTGGTAAGAAGCCTCGTCGTTGGATGTGAAGGGATGGATGTTGGGTCATCGTATGACCATGATAGCAATGTTGTGAGATGACTTAGCACTTTTCTTTAGGGACTAAGATCATTTTGAAAGGCAACTTTGATAGCGTCATCGAGAAACTATGATCTTGTATTTTTTGATTTGTTTATGCTAAGACATCCCACATGCATAACATGGCCATTTTGTAAGGCAACAAGTGGAATTACCCTAAGGGTGTAAGTGTGCGAGTGTATTTGATTGCATGCATAATTTTGGTCTTGAATTAGGATTTTCTAACATTGGTTTTAGTCTTGCCATACACACCCTAGTTACTAACAATATATGAAAGCAATAACAATGCGGAAATGTAAAGATTCTACGCTATTACAATATTTCGGGGATGAGGGTACATATTTATGAATGGGGATTGTTAATTAAACCCTAAGTTACTATTACAACCATATTGAAGGGATAAGAATGTACATGAAATGTAAAATGCTTATTTATTTAAGAAAAGAAATAAATTTTGTTTAAGAAAATATTTCTTATCTTTTTATGTTAAAAGAAAATATAATATGTGAATATGAAATATTTTGGTATTTTTTTTATTAATGAAAAATAAAGATGATGACAAAAATAATAAAAAAGAAAGAAAACCAAAATCAGCGCAGATACATGAGAGTAGAAGAGGTCAGAAGTTCTTACTTTGATGTGCTGCACAAACAGAAACAACATTAGTAGAAATATGGAAGCTCAGAAGTTATGGATCTTCTGAGAACTCAGGAGTTTTCAGAAGTTCTAATGCAACTGTCAGAACTTTTCCTCGCTCCATGCTAGTCAGAACATCTGCAACTCAGTCATTTCTTAATAGAACAGAGGTTGCACATATAACAGTTATGACAAGTTTCATGAAATATCAGAAGCACAAATCAGAAGCAACATGGATTTTCTAATCCTAATTCTGAGTCCTAATTTCTTTATGAAACTCTGAACTGGAATTCCCTCTATTTAGGCAAGCAGATGCATGAAATTTCAGAATATGTACATCATCAGGATCAGAATATCTACATTGTGTTAAATATGCAAAATCCGACAATGCCTAATTAGTATCATGAGAGTCAGCAGAAAACTTACCTTGCAGCTAGAAAAGATTATGTGAACTGGAGGTTGATCCTGAACTCTGGTGATGTCCTGAGCAACTTCTTCACGTGCTCAGCGAGATGGAAGTTTGCAACTTCTGGAACAGCCAAGGGGTGATATTCTGACTTCTTTGAGGTGGAGGTGGATGGAGAGTGTATGGCAGTAGGAATATAGAAGATAGGGTAACTTCTTATATGTGAATCAGCAACTGCGTGGATGGCTTTAGTCAAGAAACATTTGAGAAAAACTGGAGTTTGAATGCAAGAATCAAATGCTAAGGTTTTGTATTTTTGTGTTTATAGTTTTGTGGATTCTTGGAATTTTTGCAGGGGTTCAAGACTTTTCTTTCTCAAATTCCACACCTTTCTCTCAAACTTTTTCGACCTCTTCTAAATGGCTAATGGTGTTCTATTTATAGGCAAAGGTTTTGCAGTTTGGAGATGTCAAGTGGCGCCAACATCATATGCTAGATGCTGACTTACACTTGAAGTAAGCTTAAACAAATATGGTTCAATGCATCAAGTAGGATGGTTAACAGCGCCTAAGCTGGATTTTGCAGCATGAATTTAGGAAAAGTAGAAGAAACGCATGGGCCTAGCATACTTTTGCACAGAAGTTTGTCTTCCCAAGACAGTAGGGGTACACGTGGGGGAAATCCTTTGGATAATAACTCAAAAGTGGTTGTGAGCATTAAATGATGATGAAATTTATCAAATCAGAAACCCTGCCATGTGAAACTCTGCATCCTTGCTTGACTCTGGATTAGAAGTTCTACTTCAGCCTAGCATCTAACCTTCTGATCCTCTTATCTTCTGGCTCCAGTATATTCTGAAGGAACTTTCAGACTTTCTAGAAAGCTTGCAACACGCTCAGTAACCTTCTTTGATTTAACATGGCAAACTTTGACCGAACCTTTGGGAAAACTGGTCCAGAAGTTTTGAAATTGTCATATTTCTTAAACACTTAGAAAAATTTCTAAATATTTAGAATTTGACTTTTCCAAAGTAAAATTTGACTTTTGAAATTCTTGATGAAACAAGCTTCATATTCCAACATGTCTTGATGAAATATGATTTTTGAGATTTGATTTTGATCCAAAAGTCAACGTTAGACTTCTCAGTGTGCAAATGACCATCTTGCCCTTGTGAATGGTTTGCTTGGAAAAATTGATAATTCAAGGCTTGGAATTGGGTGAGAGAAAACTTAAGGATCCAGGGTGATTCTTTGAGAAATAGGAGGGCAAATTTTGGGGTACAACAGCTTCTTCTGTTCAAACTTCTTGAACCTACAGGGTTAGATTGGCGGATCTGCCATTCGTTACTTGAAGGTGAAAGATGTTTGAACACTAGAGTGCCCAAAAATTTGCACTCGAAGATGGATAGTGAATGGGCTTATAGAATCCATTTGGAGGAATGTTGGTAAACGCTAGAATAAGTATCAGCAGAAATCTCTTGTTGATTTATACTAAACTTGATGTTTTACCTGTGAGAAAAGGGGTTGGTAAAATGCAGATGTTGGCATGATGTTCACCAGATGTGGTATCATGCTAAATGCATATGGTATGTACATGCTATGATGTATGAATGTGAAATGTATGTTTTTGTCCCGAAAAATAAATCCCGGACTACTACTGAGGAAATCCTGGGAGATTGAATCCCTGATTGCCTGTTGGAAATGAATAACATGCATATCTTCAAATTTTGTTGAAAGGATGCTTTTTCTGGGGAATATCGCTCAAATGTCAGTTGTTATTTGGTAGGATCCAGGCTTCATAGTTGTTGAGGATGAAGTAGTCGGCTGCTATCTGGTCGGATCCAGGCTTCATGACAACTTAATGGAAGAAGAGATGGATTAACTGTTATTTGGTCGGATCCAGGCTTTGTAGAAAATTCTTTGAAATTGAATAGTTATCTGGTCGGGTCCAGGCTTCACAACAACTTGCTGGGGATGCGGAGGTTAACTTTTATCTGGTCGGATCCAGGTTTCACAGTAACTTACAGGAGGAAAGGATGAATTAGCTGTTATCTGGTCGGATCTAGGCTTTGCAGAAAATTCCTTGAAATTGAATAGTCATCTGGTCAGGTACAGGCTTTATGGTCTTTTAGAAAGCTGTACTATTATCTGGTCGAATCTAGGCTTCATAGTGTCTTTCTGGGAATCATAGTTAATTGTTATCTGGTCGGGTCCAAGCTTTACAATATACTGTTTGAAAACTGTTATCTGGTCGGGTCTAGGCTTTGCAGATTTTTTTGATGAGGTCAATTGTTATCTGGTCGGGTCCAGGCTTTACAATAAACTATTTGAAAAATGTTATCTGGTCGGGCCCAGACTTTGCAGATTTCTTTGATGAGGTCAATTGTTATCTGGTCAGGTCCAGGCTTCACAATAAACTGTTTGAAAACAGTTACCTGGTCGGGTCCAGGCTTTGCAGATTTCTTTGATGAGGCCAATTGTTATCTGGTCGGGTACAGGCTTCACAATAGACTGCTTGGGGATTTAGTTGTTATCTAGTCAGGTACATGATTCACAACAACTTCTGAGGATGATTGATATCTGGTCGGATCCAGGCTTCGTAACGGCTTTCTTGGAAGGATGGAAAGGAGGACTGATATCTGGTCGGGTCCAGGTTTCTCAACCATTTGTTGGGGATAGAGAGACAACTCTACTGGGGAAAAGAAATTAAACCTTGGTCGGATTGAGTTCAGGTTCTTCTATATATTTGAAGAGTTAGGCTATTATCTGGTCGGGTCCAGGTTTCATAGCATTTTGAGATCATCTGTTATCTGGTCGGGTCTAGGCTTCAGTAACTCAAACTGTTATCTAGTCGGGTCCAGGATTCAGTAATTCAAACTGTTATCTGGTCGGGTCCAGGTTTCAGTAATTCAAACTGTTATCTGGTCGGGTCCAGGTTTCAGTAATTCAAACTGTTATCTGGTCGGGTCTAGGTTTCATTAATAACTAGAAAATGGTGCTAATATCTGGTCGGATCCATGATTTATAATGTCTTGGAAATAGTAAAGGATTTGCTGACGGCTTTACTGGGGATTAGGGGTTGTGGCCCCGTGATTTTGCAGTATTTTAAAAGGGAAATTCAAACTGGAGAGCATAGACTCAGTTGGGTAAGGTAGACTCAGCTTGGGGAGGATACACCTAACTGAGGATGATGGGCTCAGTAGGGGATGATGGGCTCATGTGGGCTCACGGGACATATTCGTACGCTTTTAATCCTTAATTTTTGCCTAGACCGCCCTTTCGGGTTTTCGGTCCACCAGGATACCCTTTTTTTCCCAAGTCGCCCTTTCAAGTTTTCAACTTGCTAAGTGTAAAATCTTTTGCACATATCCCTAATTTTTGCCCAAACCTTTTGGTTTGTCGGGATGCCCTTATTTTGCTTAGGTGTGTCAACCTAACAGGTCTCTTATGCGTAGTATTTTTTAACTATGTCTGCGTTTATAGGATGTGGGAAATCTTCACCGTCCATGGTGGTCAGTATCATGGCACTGCCAGAAAAAATTCTCTTTACAACAAACGGCCCTTCATAGGTGGGAGTCCATTTTCCTCTGGGGTCACCTTGTGGTAAAATGATGCGTTTTATCACCAGGTCACCAACTTGATATACTCGAGGCTTGACCTTTTTGTTGAAAGCCTTGATCATCCGTTTTTGATACGTTTGACCATGGCATATAGCAGTTAATCGTTTTTTGTCGATCAAGTTCAGCTGATTCAATGTCATTTGAATCCACTCGTCTTCGCCTAGGCTTGCCTCGATCATAATCCTCAGCGATGGAATTTGAACTTCCACTGGAAAAACAGCTTCCATGCCATAGACTAGAGAGAAGGGAGTTGCCCCAGTTGATGTTCTGGCTGAAGTACAGTAGCCATGTAGAGCAAATGGTAACATCTCATTCCAATCTTTGTAGGTCACTACCATTTTCTGCACAATCTTCTTGATATTTTTGTTGGCCGCTTCGACTGCGCCATTTATTTTCGGTCTATACAGAGAAGAATTGTGATGCTTGATCTTAAATTGAGTGCACAACTCCCTGATCATGGCATTGTTGAGGTTAGTCACATTGTCGGTGATGATCCTTTCGGGGATACCATAACGACAGATGAGGTTGTGTCTGATGAATCTGGCTACCACATTCTTGGTGACTGAGGCAAACGAGGCAGCTTCGACCCATTTGGTAAAATAGTCGATGGCGACAAGAATGAAGCGATGTCCATTGGAAGCCGTAGGTTTGATCTCTCTGATCATGTCAATGCCCCACATTGCAAATGGCCACGGAGTGGTCATGACATTTAGAGGGATTGGAGGTACATGGACCTTGTCAGCATAGATTTGGCATTTGTGACAAGTTCTTGAATGTTGATGACAATCGGTCTCCATCGTTGACCAATAGTAACCTTCTCTTAATATTTTCTTAGCCATCGTGTGTCCACTTGAGTGAGTACCAAAAAGGCCATCGTGCATGTCCTCCATAATTTCCTCTACCTCCTTCTAGTCTACACATCGGAGTAGAGTTGAATCATGGTTGCGCTTGTACAATATCCTGTTACTTAGGAAGAATTTGGATGCAAATCTTCGTAAGAACTTTCTGTTATTGATAGATGCCCCCTCTGGATACTCTTGTGCTTCAAGGTATCTCATGACCTCATAGTACCATGGCTTTTCCGCATCGGTATCGAGCTCATAGCAATGTGCAGGTTCATCGAATCTTTCAACGGTTATCATAGGGGCTTCGTTGTCCCATCTGACTTTGAACATTGAAGACATGGTTTCCAAAGCTTCAGCCAGCTGGTTTTCTTCTCTAGGGAAGTGCTCGAACGTGATTTCTTCGAAGTAAGGAATTAGGGATAGCACAAGCTCCTTGTAAGGGATAAGGTTAGGGTGTTTAGTGTCCCAATATCCCTTTACTTGGCTGATCACTAGGGTGGAATCTCCAATACATCCAAATGTTTGATCCTTAAGTCAATGGCAACTTTCAAACCTAAGACGCATGCTTCATACTCAGCCATATTATTTGTGCAATCAAAGCATAGTCTGGCAGTGAAAGGAGTGTGGTAACCTTCAGGAGAGATGATCACATCACCAATTCCGTTACCTAAGGCGTTGGAAGCCCCATCGAATACCATAGTCCATTGGGATCCTTGTTCAGGTCCGTCATACGGTCCAAGTTTCGCACAATCGGTTACCAGCATAACATTCTCATCAGGGAAGTCGAAGTTCATTGACTGATAATCATCCACAGCTTGATGGGCCAAATGATCGGCTAGTACACTTCCTTTGATGGATTTTTGATTTTTTTATTAAATGTCGTACTCAGTCAAGATCATTTGCCATCTGGATATTCGTCCGGAAAGGACAGGTTTCTCAAAGATGTACTTGATTGGATCCATCTTAGAAATCAACAAAGTGGTATGAGTCAACATATACTATCTTAGCCAGCGAGCAACCCATGCCAGAGCGCAGAAAGTTTTCTCGAGCAGTGAATATCTTGTTTCACAGTCGGTAAACTTTTTGCTCAGGTAGTAAATAGCATGCTCTTTTCGGCCAGACTCGTTATGTTGGCCCAAAACACACCCCATAGAATTCTCTAGTACTGTCAAGTACATGATCAAGGGTCTTACTTCAACTGGAGGCATGAGAATAAGAGGTTCTTGTAAGTATTCTTTGATCTTGTCAAAGGCAATCTGGCATTCATCGTTCCACCTGACTACCTGATCTTTCTTCAAGAGTTTGAAGAGTGGCTCACAAGTAGCAGTTAAGTGTGATATGAAACGGGAAATGTAATTGAGACTGTGATACGGTGGGAGAACTGACTAGAGGTTTTGTGTTTGTTTTCGCAAATGTTTCGGTTGAGCAAGAGTCGCCACCGACTTTTTATTTTATCCTAAGGAAAGGTTAAAAAGCACAGCAAAAACCTTTGAGATGTTTTCTTGGGTTCGGGGAGTAGATTATAGAAAGGGAAGGTATTAGCACCCTTTCTATCCATGGTTATCCATGGGCTCTTAGTTACTTGCTTAGATCAACTTGCCTTGATTTTCAATTGTTTGAAATGGTGCTTTGTGTGTGGATTTTGAAAATATTTTGAAAAGAGGCCAATGTGGTGGCAACCTTTGTAATGATCCATGTTGGGATGTATACAAAGGTGTATGTCTTTTGAAAAGGTTTTCAATGTTTTTGAAAGTTGTTTTGAAAGTGTAGTGATGTGTGGTTTGAAAAATAGGCAAGTGTTTTTGTTTTTGCAAGGGGGCAAGTAACCAAGAGCTATCTACCCTACATTTCTCAAAGATCTTTGTTATGTTTTAACCCTTTTAACAATTTTGTTCCACCATTGTATTTGGTGGACAATCTTGTGTTAGGATGTGAAAGGGACGGGCGTGGGTCATCGTTTAGACCATAATTGCAATGGTGCCAAGTATCTTTGGGAAATTTCTTTTAAGGGGCTTGATCATTTTTAGGCAACTTTCGAAAGCGTCATCGAGGGACTATGATCATTTGAATTGTGTTATTTTGCCCAAAGAGACCTAACATGCAATATGGCCCATTATTGAAGGCAACAAGTGGAATACCCTAGGGGTGCAAGTGTGATTAGTGTTATCCATTTTCATGCTTGTTTATCTTGAAGTTAGGTCAAACTATTTTTTGGTTAATTGATTGGCATACAAACCCTAATTCTAGCATGGCATATTTAGAAAGCTTTTAAAATGCGAAAAATAAAAGGTCCTAAGTTATTACAACACAATGTATGGGATGGGGGGTACAAATGTTCAAATGAGGGTATTTTGACAAGAATTAAATCCTAAGCTATTACATCAAATTGGAATTTTGCAAGGTATTTAATTACACAATATTCAAATAAAATAAAATAAATATGCAAGATGCAAAAATGATTTTTATATGTATGTGAAAAAGTATTTTTTATGTGTCAAATAAACCAAAATAAAATTAATTAATTTTTGGGATTTTTATGCATTTAGGGCAAAACCCTAATTCTACTAAATAAAATATATTTATTATATAACATATTCAATATTTATTAATTATGTACAAAAATAAATAAAAAAAGAAAGTATGTAAAAAAGTAATTTTTAAGTTAAATATTAGTAAAAATAAAATGTATTATTTTATTGTGTTTTTAACCTAAATGTATTAATAAATACCTAAATATTTATAATATTCACTAAATATTAAATGTATGTATAAAAATAATAATATTTAATATTTACAAAAATGTATTTTTTTATAAAAGTTTTTTTTCAAAGATAAAATAAAATAAAAGTCAGAAAAGTATTTATATTATTTTGGTATTTTAAATAAAAGAGTATTTATATGTTATTTATGTACAAATATCAATTTAAACAAATAAATGCCTAATAAATACAAAAATGGTTTAAAAAATATTTTTTATATTTTTAATATTATGAGAAAAAATAAATAAGTCAGAAATAACAAGAAAAGTCAAAAAAATGTTTCAAATAAGCACAATGGGCCAAGGGGGTTCAAAAGTGAAAATGGGGTGCAAATAAGAAGTCAACTCAGGCCCAGCCCAAGAAGACTTTGTCTTCAACCTCAGAACCTGTTTGAAAAACCACCAACGCGCGTTTTCCTATCTCCAGATTCCTTGATCATTTGTCAAATCTTGCAACATGAAACCTGTAGAGCTTGAAGCCACGATTCTAGACATATAAAGAAGTCAATCTAACTCTCAGAAATGAGAGAGAATTTCTTCTCCCCCAATTCCTGACCTAGTTTTTGTTTAATGTTCAGACCTCAAATTCTCATAGCACATGCAAAATAAATGGAAAGTAAAGATATGTATAGCTTCAGGGGCATGAGCATGACATTTTTCATTCACAAACTTAGAGCTAATTCTTCCTACATTGAGAGATAGAAGTCCAAAGATTTACCTGTTCAGTTGGAATCGTGTGCAACAATGGAGATGCTTACAACGCAAGGTAATGATTTGTATAGCTTCCTTGATGTCCAGGGATGCTATTCCAATGCTTGGTGTGTTTTGAAACCAAGTGAATCGTGTTATGGCACTCCAACTGCAAAACAGAAAATATGAAAATGGTGATGTTGGTTAGGGGTGTTACAGGTCGTGTTTAGGGCTTGGGACAGTTTCAAGGGATGGTGTGGGATGTGTTTGAAGTGTTTTTGGCCAAGGTGCACGATGGAAATGAGCTAGCCAAGTCCAAGTGCAGGATACCCTGTTTTTGTGCAGTTTAATGGTGATTCTGTGTTTGATGATGTTTGGAACTTGGTTGGCTTGTGTTTCAGCTTATGTTTGATGTTTAGAATGTGTACAGTAACTTTTCTTAAGCTTGTGTTTGCTGAGATGAGAGTTGGTGGTTGTTATGTCAAGTTTCTTCACCTTTAAGCAACAAAATACCAAGTTGTGTTTTAGACTGATGGAGGCCCCTCTAATGTGCTGCTAAGCTTGCCCTTGATCAGTGGGATTAGCTCAAAAACTTGTGCCAAGGAGATTTGCTGTGTACCTCTTGATTTGCAAATTGACATAAAGTTCTACTTTTTCAAAAATGGACATAATGCTTTTTCTACTTATGGCTTAATTTTGCATACAATGCTTGAACACACAAAATAAGGCCTTGGCACAATGAGTTAGCATTAAATTTATGAGTGCAAATGGGATATAGGACCTGTAATTAAGGAATGCAAGCTGAGTTCAAAATTGCCTAAGTGTATGAACATGAAAATTGGCCATAAACAAAGTGAGTTTTTCCCATATTGCCAAATTCGATTCTCCCTAACCATGAGGTTGTTTGATGAGTTCTTGGACATTTTGGAAAGCTTGGAATGTGTACTACAATCCATCTTTGTAATGCAAATTGAAATTCCAAGTGGAAGTATGTGAAAAGTGGTCTTGAAGTTAGGTAAAAATCTTGCCTAAAATAGATCAAAATTTCTCTAAGTTAAGAATGGTTTGGTACCCTTGTTCCAAAAATTGTAACTTGAGCTACAAGCTTCTTTTGAGGAAACTTTGTGAATAAAAGTTGTAGAGTTTGCAATGGAATACAACTTTCATGTTTTGACTTTTCCTTGAATCCAAATGCATCTTGATGAGAAAGTGGGACAAAGTTAGGAAAAAATTAGGGTTTTTCATAACTTAGAAAAATTCTAAGTTATGAAAAATCTTCATTTCAAACCCTAATTTGTGATTTTGGATTTCTTGATGAACAAGTTTCATTATTTGGCATGTTTTGATGAAAAATGAATCTTGACACTTGATTTTGACCAAAAAGTCAAAGTTTGACTTTTCAGTATACAGTCAAAAATTGATCAATTGATTGAAAAATTCAACTATCAATCTTGTGCATTTGGGATCTTTTGAACTTGTTGAGTATGTCAAGACAATTCCATGGGGTCCTTGAGTCCATATGTGAGCTTGGTTTTCCATTGGCTAGGTCAAACAGTCAAAAATTGCCTTTGTGCAGTCAAAACCCTAAAAATGACCATTTTGCCCTTTTGGTGATCTGATCAAATTTCTTGTGGAATTGTGATCCAAGCTTGATAAAATGGTTCATATGAGTTCATAATGTTGATGTGAGTCAATTTTCATGAGGTTTGACTTTCAATTGGCCACATATGACTTTTTCCCCAATACAGCTGATTTCTAGGTCAACTGTCTAATTGACTGGGCAAAGGTTGGAATCAAGGCTTGTTACTTGGTATGGATAAACTTGGGAGTCCAACATGAAGCATGAAAGTCATCTTAGGCATTTTAGGTCAAAATATCTTTGTGCAAACACAAACCCTAATTTGGGTCAACAGTGCCAGGAGAAGTCTTGCAGAGGAAACCCTAACTGGATCTTGAGCTCCAAGGGCCTTGTGATGAGAAAATATTGAGAAAATGGGAGGGCAAATTTTGGGGTACAACAGTTTCCCCTGTTCAATCTTCTTGAACCTGAAGAGTTAGATTGGCAAGTTTGCCTTTCGCGACTCGAGGGTAAAAGGAGATTGGACACTAGAGTACCCTGAAATTTGCACTCGCATGCTTGGAGTATCAACAATGTGATGTCGGGAATGGGCTTATAGATGCCATTTGGAGAGATGGTGGATAGGGAGATGGGCTTATAGATGCCATCTGAAGGCGTGACAGAAACTTGTCGGGAATGGGCTTATAGATGCCATTTGGAAGTGTTGGTCGCATAAGAGATTCCTTAGCGAGAACTTGCGCACTTTGAGAAAGACAGATGTTTTCCTGGCTTGTTACAGGTGTTGATCTTCAATCTCTTCATGCAGACATGCCCTGGCTAGATACAGGTGTCGAGTCTACAATCGGTTGCTCGCAGATATGCCCTGGCTGGATACAGGTATCGAATCTGGAATTGTCGTCTACAGATATGCCCTGGCTAGATACAGGAATCAAATCTTCAAACTCTTCAGATGTGCCCTGGCTGGATACATGAATCGAATCTGGAATTAGTTGTCAACAGATATGCCCTGGTTGGATATAGGAATCGAATCTTCAAACTCTTCAGATGTGCCCTGGCTGGATACAGGAATCGAATCTGGAATTAGTCGTCAACAGATATGCCCTGGCTGGATACAGGAATCGAATCTTCAAACTCTTCAGATGTTCCCTAGCTGGATACAGGAATCGAATCTAGAATTAGTCGTCAACAGATATGCCCTGGCTGGATACAGGAATCGAATCTGGAATTATTCGTCAACAGATATGCCCTGGCTGGATACAGGAATCGAATCTTCAAACTCTTCAGATGTGCCCTGGCTGGATACAGGAATCGAATCTGGAATTGTGATAGTTGATAGTAATCATCTTTGGATTGACCTTTTCCCTAAAAAGGCAAAACATCAGTTGCATGCAATGTCATGATGTATGAAAGGCATGATGTCATGATGTTCAAAATGAGATAGTGTTGTATGCACTTTATCATGTATGTAAGCAAGATGTATGAAATGTGAAATGTTTATGAATGTATTTTCGTCTAGGAAAATAAACCCTTGACGACCGGCCAGGGAATTAAATCCTGGGCTGACGTTGAAGAGTATAGTTCTTCGTTTCCGCTAGGGATGATGGTTGCAAGAATACACCGGTAGGAGAAGATGACTCCGTTGGGGAATAAACTTGTTGGAGAGATTACTCTGAGGGGAATTACTCTGTGGGAAGAGATACTTCGTTGAAGTTTTGACGAGAGCTCCGCTGAGGATTTCAATGATGGACTCCGCTGGGGATAACAATGATAAACTCCGCTGGGGATTCTGTTGATAAGTTATGTTGGGGAACTTTGATGAACTCCGCTGGGGATAGGAAGAACTTCGCCGAGGGCGATCTCCCGTGGTAATTAGCTGAGGATAACCCAGTTATAAGCCCTTGTGAGGAGTAACTTTTGAATGAAAACGGGGAGGGACGTTCGTATTCTGCAGGGGATAAGCTTCTAGAGTCTACCGGAGATAAGCTCCAAGACCTGCTAGGGATATGGACTCCAATTTTCCTAGGGAAACTTTCGGACTGTACTGGAAAATGGTTCCACTGGGGTGTCTGTATTCCTCCGGGGAACAATCTTAGATCAAGACTGTCGGGGATGCTTGCTGAGGAATGCCTATACTCCGCTGGGGAATGTTGACATCTTCTGGGGATACCCAACTTCCTTTAGGCTGGCCGTAAACTAACTCTGCTGGAGGAGAGTATTACTGACTTGCTAGGGGAATAGGGTGCCTATTGTAGGGATGATGATAGACTTACTCTCCCTGGGGAGAGTATTGCCGAATCTTGTCTTACTTTGTGGGGAGTTGAGGTAACTTGGTCCCTTTCTTCAGTTGAACCTACCTTGGTACCTTGGCGGATAGAGCAACTAGACTGCCTGGACAACTTTACATTGCCCCTGCTTCTGATGTCACCTGTAATCGGTCCTTTGTTTCGCATGCAAGTATTTATGAATTAGCAATTTAATGTCAAGTGCATATATCAAAAATGAACATTGGACGTTCTTCGCAAGACAAAACAGAAAAAAAGGAAAAACAATTGGCAATTTGTTTGGAAAAGTGAATTTGTATTGATTTTGAAATTTGCCTGTAAATAGGCGTTTTTTGTACAAGAGGCTGACATCCTAGTAAGAGAACGCCGCCGAATAACATAAAGTTTATACAATTTTGAAAAGGGAACAAAACAACTATGTGAACAAAATTCCCACTGGGTTCCAACTCTGCTATTGCCTTTATGTCTTCAAGCGTCTCATCACTTTGCTGCTTAGTTGAAGATGAAGTTGATTGATTGATGCCGAAGTCTGAGCCCGATAGTTGATGCCGAATTCTGGATACAAGATGATCCAATGAGACATAATGTTACGCTTTATCCCTAACTTTTTCCTGGACCGCCCTTTCGGGTTTTCAGTCCACCGGGATACCCATTTTTGCCCAAGCCGCCTTTTCAGGTTTTCGACTTGCCGGGTGTACAGATTCTTTTCATTTCATCCCTTATTTTTGCCCGAACCCTTTTTGGTTCGCCGGGAAGCCCTTATTTTTGCCTAGGTATGTCAACCTAGCGGGTCTTTTATTCATGCGTAGTATCTTTTTACTATGTCTGCATTGGCGGGGTGAGGAAGGTCGTCACCATCCATGGTGGTTAGAATCATGGCTCCTCCTGAGAACACATGTTTAACCACAAATGGCCCTTCGTACGTAGGGGTCCATTTTCCCCTGGGATCACTTTGAGGAAGGATGATGCGTTTGATTACCAGATCCCCTACTTGATACTCTTGTGGTCTGACTTTCTTGTTAAATGCCCTGATCATCCGTTTTTGGTACGTCTGACCATGACAGATAGCGGTGAGTCTCTTTTCGTCAATTAGGTTCAATTGATCAAGTCGAGTCTGGATCCAGTCATCTTCACTCAAGTCTGCATCCTTCATTATCCGGAGGGAGGGTATCTGGACCTCAATAGGCAAGACTGCCTCCATGCCATAGACCAAGGAAAAGGGTGTTGCCCCGGTTGACGTCCGTGCTGAGGTACGGTACCCATGAAGAGCAAATGGTAACATTTCGTGCCAATCTTTGTAGGTCACTGTCATCTTCTGCACAATTTTCTTGATGTTTTTATTTGCCGCTTCGACAGCTCCATTCATCTTCGGCCGGTAAGGAGAAGAGTTGTGGTGTTGTATCTTGAATTGCTCGCAGAGCTCAGTGATAATCTTGTTGTTAAGATTGGTACCATTGTCCGTAATGATTCTTTCCGGGATGCCGTACCGACAGATCAGGTTATGCCGAATGAAATGTGCCACGACGCTCTTGGTTATGGTAGCGTAGGAAGCTGCCTCCACCCACTTCGTGAAGTAATCAATCGCTACCAAGATGAAGCGATGCCCGTTGGATGCCATCGGTCGGATCTCGCCGATCATATCAATGCCCCACATTGCAAAAGGCCAAGGTGCCGTCAGGATGTTTAGAGGAACCAGAGGGATATGCACCTTATCGGCATAGATCTGGCATTTATGACAAGTTCGAGAATGTTGGTAACAGTCGGCTTCCATTGTGGACCAGAAATATCCTTCCTGAAGGATTTTCTTTGCCATGGTGTGTCCACTGGAATATGTTCCGAATGTACCTTCATGTAGTTCTACCATGATCTTCTCTGCTTCAGTCTTATCCATACAACGCAGTAAAGTTGAATCATGGTTTCGTTTGTAGAGAATTCCGTTGCTGAGGAAGAATTTTACCGCAAACCTTCTCAGGAACTTCTTGTCATTGACCGATGCGCCTTCGGGGTATTCTTGAGCTTCCAAATATCTCTTCACCTCATGATACCAGGGTTTTTCGGTTACCTCTTCGGCCTCAAGATCGCAGCAGTATGCAGGTTCGTCCAACTTCCAGATAATGATTCGGGGAGCCTCGTTGTTCCATTTGACTTTGAACATTGAAGACATCGTAGCTAGTGCGTCCGCTAACTGATTCTCCTCTCTTGGGAAGTGTTCAAAAGTTATCTCTTAAAAGTGGGGAAGCAAAGTCAACACATACTCCTTGTAAGGAATAAGATTTGGGTGTTTCGTATCCCACTCGCCTTTGATCTTATTGATCACGAGAGCGGAATCTCCGAAGACACTCAGAAACTTGATCCTTAAGTCGATTGCAGCTTGAAGACCCATGATACATGCCTCATATTCTGCCATGTTGTTGGTGCAGTTGAAACACAGCCGGGCGGTGAGTGGAGTATGAGTACCTTTAGGGGATATGATCACAGCGCCGATGCCGTTACCCAAAGCGTTCGAGGCTCCGTCAAAATGCATAGACCATCGGGATCCTTCCTCAGGTCCTTCATCCGGTCCAGGTACTTCACAATCAGTTACTACCATGATATCTTCGTCTGGAAATTCAAAATTCAATGATTGGTAATCGTCCACAGGTTGGTGTGCCAAATGGTCTGCCAATACACTTCCCTTGATTGCTTTTTGAGTTGTATACTGGATGTCGTATTCTGTCAAGATCATCTGCCATCTTGCTATTCTTCCGGACAGAGCAGGCTTTTCGAATATGTACTTGATTGGATCCATTTTTGAAATCAGCAGAGTAGTGTGAGTCAACATATACTGTCTCAGCCGGCGAGCAGCCCATACCAGAGCGCAACAAGTTTTCTCGAGCAGTGAGTACCGAGTCTCACAGTCGGTAAAATTTTTGCTCAGGTAATAAATAGCGTGCTCTTTTCGGCCAGACTCGTCATGCTGCCCCAGCACACACCCCATTGAGTTGTCAAGTACTGTCAAGTATAGTATTAGAGGTCTCCCTTCCACCGGTGGCATAAGAATGGGTGGTTCTTGGAGATATTCCTTTATCTTTTCGAAAGCAGCCTGACATTCATCGTTCCAACGTACTACTTGATCTTTCTTCAGCAATTTGAAGATTGGCTCACAGGTAGCAGTTAGATGTGAGATGAATCGGGCAATGTAATTCAGTCGTCCTAGAAAGCCTCTGACTTCTTTCTCTGTCTTGGGAGTCGGCATCTCTTGTATGGCTTTCACCTTGGCAGGGTCCACTTGAATACCTTTATCGCGTACAATGAAACCTAGCAATTTTCCAGATCTCACCCCGAAGGTGCACTTGTTTGGGTTCAATCTCAGTTTGTACAACTTTAGACGGTCAAATAGCTTCCGCAGATAGTCAAGGTGCTCCTCCTCAGTTTGAGATCTTGCAATCATATCATCGACGTACACTTCTATCTCATGATGGATCATATCATGAAACAAAGCAACCATGGCACGTTGGTAGATTGCCCCAGCATTTTTCAACCCGAATGGCATGACCTTGTAGCAGAAGGTGCCCCACTGAGTAACAAAGGTAGTATTTTCCATATCTTCAGGAGCCATCTTGATCTGATTATACCCTGAAAAACCATCCATGAAGGAGAACACCTTGTGTTGAGCAGTATTGTCAACAAGAACGTCGATGTGAGGCAGAGGGAAATCGTCCTTAGGGCTGGCCCTGTTCAAATCCCTGTAGTCAACACACATTCTGGCTTTACCATCTTTCTTTGGCACTGGAACCACGTTGGCCACCCACTGAGGATAAGAAGTCACTGCTAGAAACCCGGCATCAAATTGTTTCATAACCTCCGCTTTGATTTTCTCGGACATTTCTGGGCGCATGCGGCGGACCTTCTGTTTTATCGGAGGGCAGTCTTCCTTGGTAGGCAGGTGATGAACTACAATCTCGACATCCAAACCAGGCATGTCTTCGTAAGACCAAGCAAATATTTCCATGTAGTCATGCAGCATCTGAATCAATCGTTGTTTCACGCTGAGCTCCAGATTGGCACCAATCTTGACTTCTTTTCTATCTGTTTCAGTACCCAGATTTACCGTTTCCATTGGCTCTTCATGCGGCTGAATGGCCCTCTCTTTCTGGAGTAACAGTCTTGCAAGCTCACCAGGCACTTCGCAATCATCTTCACCTTCGTCTTCGGCTAAGTTGATCGGATTTTCGAAGTCATAACTGGCAGTAGCAGAGTCGTTACCAGCGAGATCCAGAGTGGATTGAAACCTGTATAAGTGAGTGTGTGTAAATATAGCTGTTTTGCAATATATAACAAAGAAAGAAAAAGAGCACAAGATTTGAAATGCAACAAACATCCAATGTTTTGATTAATGATATACGGAAATGTCATACAAAAAGCCCTCACAAGTGGAGCCACGGTGCCCCGGGTAGGACACCGAGCCAATAAAAGTTTCAACATATTGTTTGTTACAAATTGAAAACAAAAGAGTTCATTACTGAGTGACAAAAGTAATAGGTGTAAAATCTTTTTCCGTCCAGTTGCTTGGTCCTTCGTTGGTTGTCGGGTAGATCCAGCTATCAAATTCCGCTTCCTCTAAGTCACCCTCAATAGCATTCACTCCTGGTTTGGTGATGAACACCGGAGGCTTTCTGATCCTTTCTTTGCGAACAGCCCTCTGAGCCTCTGCAATGAAGCCCAGCCCAAACTTGTCGGTCTTTTGAGTGAAGTCAGGAAGTCGTCCCCAGTTTGCGCACTTGCCTTTCTCAATCACAGCCCGGGCATCCTTCAAGGAAGCCATCTTCAACGGAAAGTCTTCTTCAATTACCGTCTCAGCTGACGCCAATGTTGGAGGTACCTCTTCAAAATGTTGAAAGGGGGTTTCAATAAACTCCCCGTCCATCTCGATATACCGGAATGAATTCAGGTGACTAACCATGTATTCTTCCTCTCCCTGCACAGTAACAATCTTCCCTCTGACAGGGTATTTGAGCTTCTGGTGTAGAGTGGATGTTACAGCCCCAGCCTTGTGAATCCAAGGTCGACCCAGCAAGCAGGAATAAGATGGACGAATATCCATCACATAGAACGTTGAGTCAAAGACTTGGGAACCCACACGAATAGGAATGTCTACCTCGTCGTGCACCATCCTCTTAGAACCGTCGAAGGCTCTAACAATGATGTTACTAGGCTTCAATTCCAGGCCCTCACAATCCAAACGATCCAAGGCCTTCTTGGGCAATACATTCAGGGAAGAACCGGTGTCCACCAACACGTGTGCAAGAGTAGTGCCCCTCCATTCTATGGAGACATGCAGGGCATCATTGTGGTTTTTTCCCTTGGCGGTAAGGTCAGCATCCGAGAAACCCAAACCATTGTCAGCTGTCAAATTGGCCACACAGAGTGAATTGATCTGCAGATGTCTCATGCGGCACATGGGTCGTCTTCAGAAATGAAATCAGGGCCTCGGCGTGGGCCTCTGAGCACAGCAGCAATGATAGCATAGAGATTTTGGAGGGGGTATGCCCCAGCTGTTCAACGACATTGAAGTCACTCTTCTTAATGATTTTAAGGATTTCCTCCATCTCTTGCTGGGAGGCTTCAACAACGGTCTTTTTTGGTGCCTCCGTCCGGGAAGGCAAATCGGTAGCAACTCCTTTGCCCCGAGCATCAGAGGACCCGGCGGCAGGGATAGACACAGGAACTTGATTTGGAAGGGAAACATGCACACTTGCGGGTGTGATGATAAGAGGTTTTCGGATAACTGGTGGTGCAATGTCAGGCGAGAAGAGCCTGCCACTGCGAGTAATTTTGGCGGGACCAGTGATGTTACTGATACTGGTACCGGTGTTGAACTCCTGCTTCACTTCAAGCACATACACATCTGCCCCATAGTGCCATGGGACAGCCTTGTCAGATTCATAGGGGAGGGGCCCCGGAACAGTAATGGTAATGGGTGCAACAGACATAATTTTGACTGGCTTCCTCGGGGGAGCCTTGGTAGGATTGTTGAAAATTGTGACGACAGATACTTCTTCAGCGGGAACAAAAGGAACATCGGTCTTCTTGAACAGAATCTCCTTGCTATCCATCAGGCTTTGGATGCCTGACTTCAGCAGCGGACAACCGGTAGGGGTAACAACACACAGGAGGCAACCCTTGCTACAACCCGGAAATAAACCGGCTAGCAGTAGGTTCCTCTTAACAGTCAATAGAGGGGTAGCAACGTCATTCACCGAAACAGCATACAAATCTTCCTCAACAGCATTTACTCCATGCTGGGGCATAGGAGCAGTCACAACGTTAGGTCTTTCAGGCGCCTCAAACTGTATTTCCTTCGCATCAATAAGGTCTTGAACCTTATTTCTCAGGGCCTAGCAATCATCAGTAGAATGCCCCGGGCTATCGGAATGATAAGCACAACGGGCATTCGGATTATACTTAGGAGATGCAGTATTCACGGCCTTCGGAGCCTCTCTGACAGTCACCAAGTGGGTCGATAGCAGTTGCGACAAGATTTGTGACAAGGTCATACTCAGCCGGGTGTACTGCCTTTTGGGCCTCTCACTCCTTTGTTGATTGTATTGCTGAGGAGCAGCAACAGGTTTTGAGATCACCAATGCGTTGACGGCTTGGCGACGTTCTGGCTTAACTTGTCTTCTAGGACCATAGAAGGCACTAGCTTCCTTCTTGAAAGGCTTCTTCTCAGTATTTGCAGAGGCACCTTTCTGTATCTTTCCTGACCTGATGCCAGCTTCTATCCTTTCACCCGTCAGGATCAAATCTGTAAACCCAGCGGAGGAATTAACAACCAGATGATTGAAGAATGGACCAGACAAGGTCCCTAGAAACATGTCAACAAGTTCACGGTCAGTCAAAGGAGGTTGTACCCTGCCAGCCAAATCTCTCCATTTTTGCGCATATTCTTTGAATCCTTCGCCCGTTCCCAGTGACATACCCTGAAGTTGGGTACGCGTAGGAGCGAGGTCAGAATTATACTGATATTATCTATAAAATGCGGTAGCCAAATCCTCCCAATGTCGGATACTGGTTCCATCCAGCTGATAGAACCACTCAAGTTGTGACCCCGAAAGGCTATCTTGGAAGAAATGGATCCAAAGGTTCTTGTTTTCCGTGTAAGGTTGGATCTTCCTTACGTACGATCTGAGATGAAGCTTAGGACAGGAAGCCCCGTCGTATTTTGCAAAGGCAGGCGCCTTGAACTTGTGTGGGATTACCACCCCAGAAGATAGACCTAAATCTCCGAAAGCCCCGACACATTTTGAATCTCCATGGCACTTAAACGGTCCTCTAGTTGTTTGTATCTGTCTGCAGCAGGAGGGTACTGTTCGTCATTGTAATCCGTCTCGTTGTCAGAGACTGCAGGACTAGGAGCCCTTACCCCTTGGGGACTGTCTTTCTCTGCAGAAGAAGTAGCTTGATCAACCTCATTATGGAGTGTATTCCCAAACCTGCGTCCAGTGTTGAACAACGCAGTCCTCTTCTTCTTCTTCTTCTTTAGGAGCAGAGCCTTCAACTCTTGTTGACCTTGGGCCAAGCTCATGACCATCTCTTGAAACTGGGCGTTCTGGGCCTGGAGGGCCTTGATAGCTTGTTCACTGGATGATTCAGGATTCATGATGACTGTTCAAAATAAACAGCGAAGGAGATTAAGCAACCTGTAGAAAAAGGGTACCTGTTATGCATATGATGCATGAGAGGCTATTTATGCAATGCATTCAAGGTTTTTTTAGAAATTCACAATTGTTGCATACAAAAAAGAACGCACGTCATATTAATAAGAAGAAATTTCTTAGTACATAAATGCCCCATGGGCCAAATATTACAAAAACAACTTCTCAAGGTAAAAAGACATTGCGCATCCTCTTTGGTGCGATGTAGGTGTTGAGGGTCTCTTGCTCATGGAGTCGGCGGGTGAGCTCTAGAACCTTCTTCTCGCTGGCGTAAAAGCTGGCTTCAAAAGTGTTTCGTTCCTCCTTGAGTTGGATCCAACTCTTCTGCATCTCCTCCCACGATGTAGGCATGTCAGGATGTAGGACGGTGTAGGGAACCTCTCCTTCCTTAACAGGCTCTTTAATCACAGGGAGAACATGAGGATAAGGCATCATCAGACTCTGGGCTCGGGTTCGTACCCACTTGAGATAAGGCTCAAGAGGGATGGAATTCTTGTGTCCCAGTGTCTTGCTGTCAACCTTGTTAGGCATCCTCCAAGCTCTGATGAATCTTTGGCGAAGTCCTTGCGCATCGTTGTCGAAGTCAAAAACTAGGTCAGGAATCAACATGTCGTGAGGGCCATCTCTTCGTGCATATCCAAATTGCCTCAAAGCTAGATAAGGGTTATAGGTAATGCCCCCTCTGATTCCAAGTAAAGGAACATTAGGAAACTCTCCACAACGATCGATGATGATGACATTTTCTCTGGACTGAGAACACCAATGTACATCAGAGTGAGTAAGAGTCATCATCCGTTGGGGCCACCTTGAGCCTTGGTCATTCTTCAAGACAGATTGTGGAAGGTGAGAAATAAACCACCTTGCAAGGAAAGGAGTACAGCACATGAGAACACCCCTCTTTCTCATTGTTCGTGTGTAAAATGAGTGAAGGATGTCTCCAAGCAATGTTGGTATTGGATTTCTGGACAAGAAGATTTTGACGGCATTGACCTCTACAAGCTGGTCAGGATTTGGGAACAGGACCAACCCATAGATAAGGAGTGCCACAATCTCTTCAAAGGCTTGTAGGTCCAATGAATTCCAACAGTCTTGTGCCTTTTCAAACAAGAATTTTGCTAAGAAGCCTTTAATACCGCTTCTAGTTTCCCAATGCCCCTTGATGTCAGATGGCTGTAGATGTAGTGCTCGAGCAACATCTTCAGGCTTTGGTTCCTTTTTCGTACCGTTGAAAGGTAGTTGATTCAGGATAGGAATTCTCAGGAGTTGAGAAAATTCCTCCAAAGTGGGCACCAACTGGTAGTCGGGGAAAGTGAAACAGTGGTGAAGAGGGTCAAAGAACTGGAAAAGCACTTTCATCATGTCCTCTTCAATGTTGGTGTTGACTAAGCTGAGCAGTCTACCATGTCTTTCACTGAAAGGAGAGCTTTCCGGAATTCTTGATGTGAGCTCCTTGAGTTGAGGAGGGATTCTCACAAGGTTGACTTGAATTGTTTTCCTGCGAAGAGTTTCCATGACCTGTAAAACAAGAACAAAGATGAAGATCTAAACCCTTGAAGTGGTTAGTAAATGCATATGATGCTTTATGATGTTCATGATGTATGCACAAACATTTGTACAAGCAATTCACACCAAACCCTAGTTTCAGGCTTGCATGGTGTTTCATAGGTAAGTACCCTCTTGAGTGTAGTTGGCTTAAAAACCTGTCCTATAAATAGTAACAGGGTTCTAAGGAGCTCAATATCACTGGATTATTTTCATTGTTCATTGTTTTGGTTTATCCACTTAACTAGCGACCAAAATATTCCAAGAAAATAACCCTCAATGAGTGTAGTATCGAGTATCTACCAACTTCGGACTGCACCAAAGCCGGTCATCTCACTACCCCTAATGAAAGGCCAAGATGGTCAAGTAAGGTTCTAGGTCATTAGTGCTTAGTGACATCACTCAGCGGCCCCGTACTCTCCTTGATTAAACTCAAGGGTTACCGGTACTCACAAATATGTCGCACTAATATAGCTATTGCTTCGACCGTGTCGGTATACCCCGCACAGTTTCCACAACGTATTGCTATCTATGAATGTTTCCCAAAATACGGGTGTAGGATTGTAAACCCAAACAAGAGAGCCAAGATATAAAGCAATCAAAACAAACAATTAGTCATGCAAGAGGGTGATCTAAGCCCTAAGGTTACTCCACTTTAAAGAATTATCCCCAGCAGAGTCGCCAGTTCTATGATACAGTGGGAGAACTGACTAGAGGTTTTGCGTTTGTTTTCGCAAATGTTTCGGTTGAGCAAGAGTCGCCACCGACTTTTTATTTTATCCTAAGGAAAGGTTAAAAAGCACAGCAAAAACCTTTGAGATGTTTTCTTGGGTTCGGGGAGTAGATTATAGAAAGGGAAGGTATTAGCACCCTTTCTATCCATGGTTATCCATGGGCTCTTAGTTACTTGCTTAGATCAACTTGCCTTGATTTTCAATTGTTTGAAATGGTGCTTTGTGTGTGGATTTTGAAAATATTTTGAAAAGAGGCCAATGTGGTGGCAACCTTTGTAATGATCCATGTTGGGATGTATACAAAGGTGTATGTCTTTTGAAAAGGTTTTCAATGTTTTTGAAAGTTGTTTTGAAAGTGTAGTGATATGTGGTTTGAAAAATAGGCAAGTGTTTTTGTTTTTGCAAGGGGGCAAGTAACCAAGAGCTATCTACCTTACATTTCTCAAAGATCTTTGCTATGTTTTAACCCTTTTAACAATTTTGTTCCACCATTGTATTTGGTGGACAATCTTGTGTTAGGATGTGAAAGGGACGGGCGTGGGTCATTGTTTAGACCATAATTGCAATGGTGCCAAGTATCTTTGGGCAATTTCTTTTAAGGGACTTGATCATTTTTAGGCAACTTTCGAAAGCGTCATCGAGGGACTATGATCATTTGAATTGTGTTATTTTGCCCAAAGAGACCTAACATGCAATATGGCCCATTATTGAAGGCAACAAGTGGAATACCCTAGGGGTGCAAGTGTGATTAGTGTTATCCATTTTCATTCTTGTTTATCTTGAAGTTAGGTCAAACTATTTTTTGGTTAATTGATTGGCATACAAACCCTAATTCTAGCATGGCATATTTAGAAAGCTTTTAAAATGCGAAAAATAAAAGGTCCTAAGTTATTACAACACAATGTATGGGATGGGGGGTACAAATGTTCAAATGGGGGTATTTTGACAAGAATTAAATCCTAAGCTATTACATCAAATTGGAATTTTGCAAGGTATTTAATTACACAATATTCAAATAAAATAAAATAAATATGCAAGATGCAAAAATGATTTTTATATGTATGTGAAAAAGTATTTTTTATGTGTCAAATAAACCAAAATAAAATTAATTAATTTTTGGGATTTTTATGCATTTAGGGAAAAACCCTAATTCTACTAAATAAAATATATTTATTATATAACATATGCAATATTTATTAATTATGTACAAAAATAAATAAAAAAAGAAAGTATGTAAAAAAGTAATTTTTAAGTTAAATATTAGTAAAAATAAAATGTATTATTTTATTGTGTTTTTAACCTAAATGTATTAATAAATACCTAAATATTTATAATATTCACTAAATATTAAATGTATGTATAAAAATAATAATATTTAATATTTACAAAAATGTATTTTTTTTATAAAAGTTTTTTTTCAAAGATAAAATAAAACAAAAGTCAGAAAAGTATTTATATTATTTTGGTATTTTAAATAAAAGAGTATTTATATGTTATTTATGTACAAATATCAATTTAAACAAATAAATGCCTAATAAATACAAAAATGGTTTAAAAAATATTTTTTATATTTTTAATATTATGAGAAAAAATAAATAAGTCAGAAATAACAAGAAAAGTCAAAAAAATGTTTCAAATAAGCACAATGGGCCAAGGGGGTTCAAAAGTGAAAATGGGGTGCAAATAAGAAGTCAACTCAGGCCCAGCCCAAGAAGACTTTGTCTTCAACCTCAGATCCTGTTTGAACAACCACCAACGCGCGTTTTCCTATCTCCAGATTCCTTGATCATTTGCCAAATCTTGCAACATGAAACCTGTAGAGCTTGAAGCCACGATTCTAGACATATAAAGAAGTCAATCTAACTCTCAGAAATGAGAGAGAATTTCTTCTCCCCCAATTCCTGACCTAGTTTTTGTTCAATGTTCAGACCTCAAATTCTCATAGCACATGCAAAATAAATGGAAAGTAAAGATATGTATAGCTTCAGGGGCATGAGCATGACATTTTTCATTCACAAACTTAGAGCTAATTCTTCCTACATTGAGAGATAGAAGTCCAAAGATTTACCTGTTCAGTTGGAATCGTGTGCAACAATGGAGATGCTTACAAGGCAAGGTAATGATTTGTATAGCTTCCTTGATGTCCAGGGATGCTATTCCAATGCTTGGTGTGTTTTGAAACCAAGTGAATCGTGTTATGGCACTCCAACTGCAAAACAGAAAATATGAAAATGGTGATGTTGGTTAGGGGTGTTACAGGTCGTGTTTAGGGCTTGGGACAGTTTCAAGGGATGTTGTGGGATGTGTTTGAAGTGTTTTTGGCCAAGGTGCACGATGGAAATGAGCTAGCCAAGTCCAAGTGCAGGATACCCTGTTTTTGTGCAGTTTAATGGTGATTCTGTGTTTGATGATGTTTGGAACTTGGTTGGCTTGTGTTTCAGCTTATGTTTGATGTTTAGAATGTGTACAGTAACTTTTATTAAGCTTGTGTTTGCTGAGATGAGAGTTGGTGGTTGTTATGTCAAGTTTCTTCACCTTTAAGCAACAAAATGCCAAGTTGTGTTTTAGACTGATGGAGGCCCTTCTAATGTGCTGCTAAGCTTGCCCTTGATCAGTGGGATTAGCTCAAAAACTTGTGCCAAGGAGATTTGTTGTGTACCTCTTGATTTGCAAATTGACATAAAGTTCTACTTTTTCAAAAATGGACATAATGCTTTTTCTACTTATGGCTTAATTTTGCATCCAATGCTTGAACACACAAAATAAGGCCTTGGCACAATGAGTTAGCATTAAATTTATGAGTGCAAATGGGATATAGGACCTGTAATTAAGGAATGCAAGCTGAGTTCAAAATTGCCTAAGTGTATGAACATGAAAATTGGCCATAAACAAAGTGAGTTTTTCCCATATTGCCAAATTCGATTCTCCCTAACCATGAGGTTGTTTGATGAGTTCTTGGACATTTTAGAAAGCTTGGAATGTGTAATACAGTCCATCTTCGTAATGCAAATTGAAATTCCAAGTGGAAGTATGTGAAAAGTGGTCTTGAAGTTAGGTAAAAATCTTGCCTAAAATAGGTCAAAATTTCTCTAAGCTAAGAATTGTTTGGTACCCTTGTTCCAAAAGTTGTAACTTGAGCTACAAGCTTCGTTTGAGGAAACTTTGTGAATCAAAGTTGTAGAGTTTGCAATGGACTACAACTTTCATGTTTTGACTTTTCCTTGAATCCAAATGCATCTTGATGAGAAAGTGGGACAAAGTTAGGAAAAAATTAGGGTTTTTCATAACTTAGAAAAATTCTAAGTTATGAAAAATCTTCATTTCAAACCCTAATTTGTGATTTTGGATTTCTTGATGAACAAGTTTCATGATTTGGCATGTTTTGATGAAAAATGAATCTTGACACTTGATTTTGACTAAAAAGTCAAAGTTTGACTTTTCAGTATACAGTCAAAAATTGATCAATTGATTGGAAAATTCAACTATCAATCTTGTGCATTTGGGATCTTTTGAACTTGTTGAGTATGTCAAGACAATTCCATGGGGTCCTTGAGTCCATATATGAGCTTGGTTTGCCATTGGCTAGGTCAAACAGTCAAAAATTACCTTTGTGCAGTCAAAACCCTAAAAATGACCATTTTGTCCTTTTGGTGATCTGATCAAATTTCTTGTGGAATTGTGATCCAAGCTTGATCAAATGGTTCATATGAGTTCATAATGTTGATGTGGGTCAATTTTCATGAGGTTTGACTGTCAATTGGCCACAGTTGACTTTTTCCCCAATACAGCTGATTTCTAGGTCAACTGTCCAATTGACTGGGCAAAGGTTGGAATCAAGGCTTGATACTTGGTATGGATAAACTTGGGAGTCCAACATGAAGCATGAAAGTCATCTTAGGCATTTTAGGTCAAAATATCTTTGTGCAAACACAAACCCTAATTTGGGTCAACAGTGCTAGGAGTAGTCTTGCAGAGGAAACCCTAACTGGATCTTGAGCTCCAAGGGCCTTGTGATGAGAAAATATTGAGAAAATGGGAGGGCAAATTTTGGGGTACAACAGAGACGACCCAAGAATCCTTTGACTTCTTTTTCAAAACGGGGGACTGATATTTCTCAGATGGCCTTTATCTTGGCGGGATCAACTTTAATGCCTTTATTGCTGACAATAAAACCTAGAAGCTTTCCAGAGCGTACTCCAAACGTGCACTTGTTAGGGTTTAACCTCAGCTTGTACTTTTTTAGTCTTTTAAATAGTTTGTGCAGGTGACCGAGATGTTCTTCTTAGGTTTGTGATCTGGAAATCATATCATCCACATATACCTCTATCTCCTGATGAATCATGTCATGAAATAAAGCAACCATAGCCCTTTGATATGTTACCCTTGCATTCTTTAATCCTAATGGCATGACCTTGTAGTATAAGGTGCCCCATTGTGTAACGAAAGTAGTTTTATCCATATCTTCGGGAGCCATCTTTATTTGATTATAACCTGAGAAGCCATCCATGAATGAGAAGACCTTATGTTGAGCAGTATTATCGACTAATATGTCAATGTATGGTAGAGAGAAATCGTCCTTGGGGCTTGCCCTATTCAAATCCTTATAGTCTACGCACATGCGAACTTTCCCATCTTTCTTTGGCACTGGCACTATATTGGCCACCCATTGAGGATAGGATGTTACAGCTTGGAACCCTGCATCAAACTGTTTCATTACTTCGGCTTTGATCTTTTCAGACATGTCAGGCCTCATGCGATGAACTTTTTCTTTAACAAGAGGGCAATCTTCTTTAGTTGGCAGACGATGAACCACGATATCGGTATCCAACCCAGGCATATCTTCATACGACCAAGCAAATACTTCCACATAATCGTGAAACATCTGAACCAAACGGCTCCTAACAATGCTTTCCAAATTAGAGTCGATCATGATTTCCTTCTTATCTGACTCAGTACCCAAGTTGATAACCTCAATTGACTCTTCATGTGGTTGAATAGCTTATTCTTCGTGTAATAGAAGTCTGGCTAGTTCTCCTGGTATATCACAATCTTCCTCACCTTCGTCTTCGGCTTGGTTGATAGGATATTCAAAGTCATAGTTGACAATAGTAGAGTCATTGACAATAGGATCAAGAGTGGATGTAGACCTGCAAGTGTGTGTGTGTGTGTATGTAAGATACATGGTTATCTTTTGGAAAGGTATTTGAAAGAAAAGAAAGACAATGAACACAAATATTTAAATGCAAAAGAGTCCAATGTACTAAATGATCATATGATTAGATGAACATAAATAAAACTCTTGACAAAAGGACCAAAGTGCCCCAGGCTAGGCACGTGGCTTAAAAGTCATTATCAAAATATTACAGACAACGAGTTCTTGAATCGATTAAAAAGCAAAAACAAGTAGATTACTCCTCAATGAAGGAGATGGGAACAAAGTCCTTTGTATGCCAATTGTTGGGTTTTCCTTCGGTTGTTGGGTAGATCCAGTCTTCAAAAGCACACTCATCATCGGAGTCTTCTACAACGTTCACTTCATGATTTTTGAGGTGGAGAGGCGGCTTTCCAGCACGAGCACTTCTAACTTCTTTCTGAGCTTGGAGGTGAAACCTAACCCAAACTTGTCTGCCTTGAACGGGATATCGAGGAGTCGACCCCACATCACATTGTTTCCTTCTTCTACCACAACACGGGCATCCTTAAGAGAAACCATCTTGGGGATAACTTTATCAGCTCTTGGAGTTTCAGAGGAGATTTTGGTGGCGGCCACAACTTCAAACGTCTGGCAAGGAGTTTCTATGAATTCGCCATCCATTTCTACGTACTTGAAAGAATTGAGATGGCTTACCATAAATTCTTCCTTACCGCAAACAATGACAACCTTCCCTTGAACTGGATATTTTAACTTCTGGTGGAGAGTAGAAGTGACCGCACCTGCCTCATGGATCCATGGGCGCCCAAGCAAGCAAGAATATGCAGGCCGTATGTCCATTATGTAGAATGTGGAGTTGAAAATCTGTGAACCAACCTTAATTGGGAGACCCACCTCTCCATGAACCATCCTTTTCGACCCATCAAATGCCCTCACCACAATATCACTTAGCTTCAAAACCAAACCTTCACAGTCTAGCCGATCTAAAGCGCCTTTAGGCAACACATTTAAAGATGAGCCTGTGTCAACTAAAACATGTGCCAGAGTGGTCCCCTTACATTCAACAGAAACATGCAAGGCTTTATTGTGATTCTTTCCCATGGGACTTAAATCTGCATCGGAGAACCCCAGACCATTGTCAGCTGTCAGACTTGCCACACAGTTCTAAAATTGGTCGGCTGTGGTTTCTTGAGGCACATGAGCCTTTTTCAAGAACTTAATCAAAGCTTGTGCATGGACGTCAGAACATAGTAATAAGGACAACATTGATATTTTAGAAGGGGTTTTCCCCAACTGCTCTACTATTTTGAAGTCGCTTTTCTTGATGATCTTCAGAATCTCCTCCATCTCTTGAGTGGATGGTTCTTCCATAACAAACTTTTTAGAAGGCACCTCTTCCCTAGCAGGCTCACCTTCTTTCCCTTTCCCTTTGATACTGGTACCAGAATTGCCATTGGTTATGCGGACTGGAACTGTGGTAGTGATCGGTGGTGAGATAACAGGGGAAAAGACCATTTCTGTTCTTGTGACTTTACTAGAACCAATAATATTAGTAACACCATGTTGTACCCCAAAATTTGCCCTCCCATATTCCTCAAGATTTCTCAAAGGTTGCACAGTCAAATCACTTCCTAAGGCAGTCAAGTCAAAATTAGGGTTTTGTGTTGCATCAAGGTCCTTACATCCAAATGACCTCAAGTTCTCCTTAATTTCCTAACTTATGCTCAAATTCAGGTTCGGCTCAAGAGTCAATTCTTTAAAGAAGGTATCCGACTGTGTGAGTTTTCTCGAAGAAATATGGTGAAAAAGTGTGCTGACAGTGCAGTTTTTACGCGCTAAAAAATTCATAACTTGAAGATCGTGACTCGTTTTGAACCCGTTCCAGTGGCCAAAATTCCGTCTTGACATTATCTACATTTTCATCTCTCACGGCTGGAAGCCAATTTCGATCAGAAGGTCTTCAAAAATGTGGATTTATCAAGTATTTTCATACAGAAAATTTGTGACAGAAGTTTATTTACGTCATGTTCAGAAAATCATAACTTGGTCGATTTTCATTGTATCGAGCTGGTTCCGGCGCCAAAATTTCACAAATTGAGTTGGCTACATTTTCACAGAAGGTATTGAGTTCAAACGGTATTCAAAAGGCCTTCGTTTTTTGTTCAGAGTGTGTGACACGCTGAAAATCCTGAATGCTGAATATTATTTCATCTGGGCCGAAACTTCGAAAATTCATAACTCGGTCAATTTTTATCGGATTGGGCTCATATTTTTACGCAAGGTCCCTGACTCATAGATCTACAACTTTTCTTCAAAAGTCGAGACCGGATTATGCTCCGATCAATACCAGTTTTTTATTGAAGAACGTGTCAGAGTCGACACTGGAGCCCAAAATAAGTTTGTCTGAGCTGAAACTTCAAAAATTCATAACTAATTCACCGTTTATCCGATTGGGCCGATTTTCGGATAGGAGTTAGTTCTCGATGTAGGCTACATTTTGTTTTCACATTTCAACTTCAAAAATTGCACTTAAGTCCCTGAGGTTTAGCCTGGAAAGTGACGAACTCAAGTGAACATTGGAGGCCCAATTGCACATTCAAAGCCCATTTTCTTTACCCTAATTTTCATTATATAATCACCTTCTTTTCACACAAACGAGAGAGGAAAAAAGAGAGAAAAAACCTTGCCACAACACTGTTAGAATATCAAATTCTTTCAAGAATCCTAAAACCTTGAAATCCTTATTACAAATCCCTCTCTCACTACAAACAAGTCATCACAGTTACAAACCAACACCTCACTACTTCTTCAGTAAGGGTAAGGCTGGCTTGATCTCCATGATCCAAAAGGCATAAAAGCATTCATGTCACTAATTTTCCAGTGAGGGTAAGATTGATTTGATCTCCATGATCAAAAGGGTATAATCATTCATACATGTCATATTGTGCCTAAACATTAAATTTCTTCATATATTGGCTTTATTTGCATTTTATGATTTTATTTAATGTGTTCATGAGATTCAACACTGCAGATTTAGACAGGATCCCATGCAGGTTCATTAAGGAACGTTGAGGCCAAAAGCCAAATGGCCAAAAGCCAAAAGCCAAAAGCCAAAAGCCAAATGGCCAAAAGAACAACTTATGCATGACACCAATACATGGCGAGACAGACATCCTGAGAAGATTAAGGAACGTTGAGGCCAGAACACAAATGGCCAACAGCCAGAACACAAATGGCCATGAAACCCAATCCAATGGCCAAAGAATGCAGACCGTTCAAAAAAACCTCCCCTTGGGCCTGAAACCCCCCTTGGTTTGCATCCTTTTTAATTTTATTTTATTTTCTTTTCTAATTCTTTTTTAATTGTTTTAATTGTTTTTTTTACCATAAAATAATTTTCTATAATAAAAACAGAAAAATCAAAAATACAAATATATTTAATTATTATTAATTTCATCACTAACCTATTTTTTGTAAATAAACTCTAACAATTAACTTAGTTTAATTTAGGTTTTTAAACTTTAATCTTTTTCTTAATAAGTAAAAAGCATCTAGAATTAGGTTTTTTTGACATATTCATCTTTTTCTTAAATAAATTATTAATCATCATTATTTATCATTATTATTAATTATCATTAATTTTGTAAATAAACATGTAAATAAATTAATTAACTAGTAAATTAGGTTAACTTTAATATTTTCATTAATAATTAAAATAATCTAGATTTAGGGTTTCCTTTTAATTCTTGTTCTTTATTTTCCATTAAATACCAAAAACCTAAAAAACATTTCTTTTCTTTTAATTAAATAATTAATTAACTTTTAATTCAATTTAATTCCAAAAGGGTCCAACGCCCTCGAACGTTCTATTTTCTATTCTTTTCGCGCATTTATTCTTATTTTTCTTGTGAATATTATGTAATTGCTCAAGCCATGTAATAGTAAATAGGTTTTACTTTCCGCATTTTTATCAAAAAACGGGTCTTTGTATTTTGGCGATGTATAGACCCGCGCCTTGTAATAGCGTAGGATTTACCTTTCCGTCATTTAAATTTCCGCACTTTTAAATTCTAAACTTTGCATGAAAGAATGTATGGCCTAAATTAAAAACAAGCGTAGATCATCATGATACCTGTACAAGATAAAAAATAACATGAAAATAACACACAAATTCACACACCACTCTTAGGGTACGCCTCACTGTTGCCTTGCCCTTGAAACGTGGTCGTCGAGTATAGGACGTTTTAGTAAGTCCTTATGTCCGTTGATCCAAATGCCTCAAAACAAGTTGCCTCGGAAAAGTTGCCTCGGAATAAAAAAGGATCAATGGCATAAGGGTAGCTTCTAAGGTGTCCTACTGTTGCTCTGGTGATCACACTGTCCCTAAAAACGGATTGACCCGAACACCTCCAACAGTGGTGCTACCTACCTCTCAATGGTGGGATGGCACTACCTTAAGGACATTTACACAGCCTAATTCCTTAGGGTAGGTAGATGACTCGTAGATACTTGCTCTATTTCAAAAAAAAACAAATCAAAAACTCTTTTCACACCAACACTTTTCAAAAAAAAGCTTTTAAAACAATTTTTCAAACACTCTTCAGGACTGATACAAGAGTCATTCTAAAATCTTTAAACGAAACTTTTTCAAACCCACTCACAATTGAAAAGCAAACATTTTTGAAAACACAATGAGCAAGTATCTAAGAGCCCGTGGATAACCACGGATAGAAAGGGTGCTAACACCTTCCCTTTCTATAAATCTACCTCCCGAACCGAGAAACTATCTCATAAGGAATTTTGCTGTGCTTTTGTCCTTTCCTTGTTGGAGAAAATAAAAGACGGTGGAGACTCTTGCTTTCCGCGACATTTCGCGAACCAGCGTTAAACAGTCAGTTCCAGATCCACCGATCACACACCAGCTTCATTATCATCAATCCAAGAATCTTGTTTTACCCCATGGTAATAAACCTCGGCACCGTAATTCCATGGTACCGCTTTATCAGAGGTGTATGGAACAGGTCTTGCGGAAGTGATTATGAGAGGAACAATGATTGGTTTGTTTGAAATCCTGATAGGACCTTTGGATGAGATCCTAAGAAGTTTGTTTGAAATTGTTATGATGGCCAAATATTCAGCTTTGTCGATTGAATTTTTTATGGTGGGAATATTTTCTAATAGAATTTTGTGACTATCCATTAAGCATTGTATACCTTTATTCAGTTCTTCACACCCATTGGGTTGTCTCATATAGCACACACAGTCCTTTTCACAGCCATAGAAAATCCTAGCTTTCAACTGATTGTTCTTGATTACATTCAACAGAGTAGTTAATTCTTCAACAGAGGCAATGAAAATTGTATCTTCGACGGCATTAACACCTTTGTCGTGCTTCGGCATTGGAGCGGTAATTCCATTTGGCGTCTGAGGAGGATCAAATTCAATAGTCTTGTTGTCAATTAAATCCTGGATTTTGTTCTTCAAGGCCCAACACTGATCAGTCTCATGCCCGGGGCTATTTGAATGGTAAGCACACTTTGCATTCGGATTATATTTTGGTGACGAGGTGTCAGGGTTGGCGGGAGGATCACGCAATGTCACTAAATTAGCCTTGAGCAGATGTTGAAGGGCTTGAGATAGTGACATGCCTAACCTGGTAAACTGTCTTCTTGGAGCTTCAAAATGTTGATGATTTGCAGATGGTCTTGGAGTGGGAGCTGGATTGGAGATTCGGACAACATTGACAGACGAATGATTATTCTTCTTGGTATGGGCCTTTTCCCCATACACAACATTAACTTCTTTCTTTACAGCAAAAGGTTTCTTGACAGGATTGGGAGTGGAGGTAGATGCCACAGTGATCTTCCCACTTTTAATGCCATTTTCAACTCTTTCACCGGTTAAGATTAATTCGGTGAAACCAGAAGAAGAGCAGCCAACCAATAGATTAAAGAAAGGACCAGATAATGTGCCCATGAACATGTCAATGTGTTCCCTATCAGTCAAGGGAGGTTGGACCCTACTAGCAAGGTCTCTCCACTTCTGCGCATATTCCTTAAATCCTTCATTCTTCCCTATGGTCATATCTTGCAATTGAACCCTTGTCGGTGCCAAGTCGGTGTTGTACTGATATTGATGGTAGAAGGAAGTAGCTAGACCTTCCCAAGTATTAATGCGAGAGCCATCCAACTGATAAAACCATTCAAGTTGTGTTCCAGCCAGACTCTCTTGGAAAAGTGAACCCAGAGTTTTTTATCAGCAGTGTGCGGTTGTATCTTGCACACATAGGACTTCAAATGGAGCTTTGGACAAGAAACCCCATCGTATTTTACATAGGTTGATATTTTGAACATGTGGGGAATGACTACCCCAGAGATTAATCCCAAATCGTCAAAATTTAAACCGGGAATAGCTTGGATTTCAACAGCTTTCAACCTGTCTTCTAGCTGCTTGTATTTGATGTCTGCGGGTGGATACTGTTTGCTAAAATAATCATCATCAGATACTTGATCGTTGATACAGTCAGCCTGAGTACTCTTGACCTCACCAATCTGATTCTCGTCCTCTTCGGATGAATCTTCCTCTACGGGAATTTGACGGATTGTCTCTTTGAACCTTTTACCCATGTTGAGTAGAGCTTTCTTCTTTGGCTTCTTCTTAACGGCCAACAAAGCCATCATATCCTGCTGCCCTTTGGCCAGGGAGAGTAAAGCTTTCTTAAATTGAGAATTCTGGGCTTGGAGTTCCGTCACAGTTTTCTCTAGATCCATCTCGCTGAAATAAACACCGGAGAGATAAGAAAACCTGTTATGCGGAAACCTGTCATGTCATGATGCATGAATATGCAATATGCAAATGATTTCAAGGATTCAAAGAATTTAAATTTGTATAGGCAAAGAGTGATCAAATGTTAACTTGAATTAAATAGTTCTGATTTGAATACCAACACGCCTCTTGGGCTTACAACAACAGAAATAAGAATAAAGTAAACTCCTAAGACAGAAAAGTTGTGCGCATCCTCTTTGGCGCAATGTAGGTGTTTAAACTCCTTTCTTCATGAAGCTCCCTTGTAAGCTCTAATATCTTCCTCTTGCCCTCATAGAACTTAGCTTCAAAGGTGTCTCGCTCTCCTTTTAACTGAATCCAAGCGTTTTACAAATCTTCAAGAGAAGTAGGCATATCAGGATAGAGGATAGTATGTGGAACGTCTCCCTCAACTATTGGCTCCATGATAACAGGTAAGAAGGCTTCATAAGGCATGTTAAGACTTTGAGCGTGAGCCCTCACCCATTTAATATAAGGTTCCAAAGGAATGGAATTATTGCGCCCCAACATCTTGCTGTCAACCTTGTTAACCATACACCAAGCTCGTGTAAACCTCTGGCGGGAATCTTGGTCTTCTTTGTCATAGTCGAACACCAGACCTTGAATGAACATTGGATGAGGGCCATCTCGTCGGGCATACCCAAACTGTCGAAGAGCTAAACAGGGATTATAGGTGATACCTCCCCTAATACCAAGCAAAGGGACATTAGGGAATTCCCCACAGCGGTCAATAATAGAGACGTCTTCCAAGGATCTTGAACACCAACGGATGTCAGAATGGGTAAGGGACATTATCCTTTGAGACCATGTCAATCTTTGCTCGTTCTTCAATGCTGATTTAGGTAGGTATGAAGTGAACCATTTGGCGAGTAAGGGAATACAACACAAGAGAGTACCTCTTTTCTTCATGGTGCGGGTATGAAGGCAATGCAGAATGTCTCCCAATAAGGTAGGTACGAGATTGCAAGAGAGAAAGACTTTGATGGCATTAATGTCTATAAATTGGTCTGAGTTGGGGAACAAAACCAAACCATAAATGAGAAGAGCCAGGATGTCTTCAAAAGCTTGGAAATCCATGTCGTACCAGAATGAACGATCCTTCTCCAATAGAAACTTGGCTAGGAAACTTTTTACCCCACTTCTTGTCTCCCAATTGGTTATGACATCGACTATTTTCAGATGCAAAGCTTCGGCGATAATTTCAGATTTTAGAATCCCTTCTAGACCGGTGAATGGTATCTGATCAAGCACAGGCACTCCTAAGAGTAGGGAGAACTCTTCCAATGTAGGTACCAACTGATAGTCCAGGAAAGTGAAACAATGATGTACGGGATCAAAGAATTGGAATAGTACGTACGTCATCTCTTCTTGGAAATTGGATGTGGCCAAACTGAGGAGTCGACCATATTTCTTGGTAAAAGGAGAATCCCCGGGCACTCTTGAGGCTAACTCTTGAAGCTGAAGGTGTGCTTTTACAAAGCTGATTCGGATGGTGTTTCTTCGGCCGGAATTCATGACCTGCAAAACAAAGACAAAGATAAATTTATAAATCCTTGAAATGGTTAGTGAATATGCGTATGATGCTTATGATGTTATGTACAAGTAAATACACACAAAGCAACCAAATCCCTATGTTTTAGGCTTGCATGAGGCTTCATAGGTAAGTACCCTCTTGAAGTTTAGTTGGCTTAACCTGTCTTAGTAATAATGATCGGGTTCTAAAGGATCTCAATATCATCGACCTTTCTTTTAAGCATTGTCTCAGCACAATCAATCTTTTCTTGCGGCCGAGATATCCCAAAATTCTAGCCTCAATGAGTGTAGTATCGAGTATCAATCAATTTTTAGCTCTACACCGAAACCAGTTATCTCACTACGTCCTAATGGCCAAGTTTGTTCAATTAGGGTTCTAAAGTCAGTTAGTGCTTCATGACGCCACTCTGCGGCCCCGTATTCTCCTCGATTAACCACAAGGGATATCGGTACCCACAAATGTGTCACACTAACATAGCCATTGTTTCAACCATATCGGTCTATGTCGTATAGTTTCCACAATCTATTGTTGTTTACCTAAAAAAAGGTGTCCCAGATCCCGGTGGAGGATCAAAGTAAGCCCAAGCAGAGAACCATAATGTAAAGCATATAAATCAAACAAAGCAAGCAATTAAATATTATATAACCCTAAGGTAACCCCGCTTTCAACATCCCCAGCTGAGTCGCCAGTTTTGTGATACGGTGGGAGAACTGACTTGGATGTTTTGCGTTTGTGTTTGCAGATGTTGTGGTTAGCAAGAGTCGCCACCGACTTTTCTTTTATCCAATAAGGAAAGGTGAAAAATCATAGGAAAGACCTTTAGAGATGTTTTCTTGAGTTCGGGGGGGGGGGGGGGGGGGGTAGATTATGAAAAGGTAACGTATTAGCACCCTCTTCATCCATGGTTTTCCATGGGCTCTTATTTGCTTTCTAGATCACTTGCTTTTGTTTTAAAATATGCTTCGTGATGTGGGTTTTGAAAGTATTTTAAAAAGGTGCCATCGTTTAGGAAAACTTTGTAATAGTTCTCGTTCGTAAGAACGTATACAAAGTGTTGGGCTTTTGAAAATATTTCAAGTTTGGAAAGATGTTTGGAAAGTGTATGTGATTGTTTTTGAAAATTGCAAGGATGTTTGTTTTGAAATTTGAGCAAGCAACTAAAAGTAATCTACTTACTCAAAAGGTCTTAGATGTCCTTTTCCTCCTCCTTTAGATGTTGCTATCTTACTATTGTTTTGGTAAGAAGCCCCATCATTGGATGTGAAGGGACGGCCGTTGGGTCATCGTATGACCATGATAGCAATGTTGTGAGATGACTTAGCACTTTTCTTTATGGTCTAAGATAATTTTGAAAGGCAACTTTGATAGCGTCATCGAGGTACTATGATCTTGTATTTTTCGATTTGTTTATGCTAAGACATCCCACATGCATAACATGGCCATTTTGTAAGGAAACAAGTGGAATCACCCTAAGGGTGTAAGTGTGCGAGTGTATTTGATTGCATGCATAATTTTGGTCTTGAATTAGGGTTTTCTAACATTGGTTTTAGTCTTGCCATACACACCCTAGTTACTAACAATATATGAAAGCAATAACAGTGCAGAAATGTAAAGATTCTACGCTATTACAATATTTCGGGGATGGGGGTACATATTTATGAATGGGGATTTCTAATTAAACCCTAAGTTACTATTACAACCATATTGAAGGGATAAGAATGTACAGGAAATGTAAAATGCTTATTTATTTAAGAAAAGAAATAAATTTTGTTTAAGAAAATATTTCTTGTCTTTTTATGTTAAAATAAAATATAATATGTGAATATGAAATATTTTTGTATTTTTTTTATTAATGAAAAATAAAGATGATGGCAAAAATAATAAAAAAGAAAGAAAACCAAAATCAGTGCAAATACATGAGAGTAGAAGAGGTCAGAAGTTATGACTTTGACGTGTTGCACAAACAGAAACAACGTTAGTAGAAATATGGAAGCTCAGAAGTTCTGGATCTTCTGAGAACTCAGGAGTTTTCAGAAGTTCTAATGCAACTGTCAGAACTTTTCCTCGCTCCATGCTAGTCAGAACATATGCAACTCAGTCATTTCTTAACAGAACAGAGGTTGCACATATAACAGTTATGACAAGTTTCATGAAATATCAGAAGCACAAATCAGAAGCAACATGGATTTTCTAATCCTAATTCTGAGTCTTAATTTCTTTATGAAACTCTGAACTGGAATTCCCTCTATTTAGACAGGCAGATGCATGAAATTTCAGAATGTGTACATCATCAGGATCAGAATATCTACATTGTGTTAAATATGCAAAATCTGAGAATGCCTAATTAGTATGATGAGAGTCAGCAGAAAACGTACCTTGCAGCTGGAAAAGATTATGTGAACTGGAGGTTGATCCTGAACTCTGGTGATGTCCTGAGCAACTTCTTCACGTACTCAGCAGGATGGAAGTTTGCAACTTCTGGAACAGCCAAGGGGTGATATTCTGACTTCTTTGAGGTGGAGGTGGATGGAGTGTGTATGGCAGTAGGAATACAGAAGTTAGGGTAACTTCTAATATGTGAATCAGCAACTGCATGGATGGCTTTAGTCAAGAAACATTTGAGAAAAACTGGAGTTTGAATGCAAGAATCAAATGCTAAGGTTTTGTATTTTTGTGTTTATAGTTTTGTGGATTCTTGGAACTTTTGCAGGGGTTCAAGACTTTTCTTTCTCAAATTCCACACCTTTCTCTCAAATTTTTCCGACCTCTTCTAAATGGATAATGGTGTTCTATTTATAGGCAAAGGTTTTGCAGTTTGGAGATGTCAAGTGGCGCCAACATCATATGCTAGATGCTGACTTACTCTTGAAGTAAGCTTAAACAAATATGGTTCAATGCATCAAGTAGGATGGTTAACAGCGCCTAAGCTAGATTTGGCAGCATTAATTTAGGAAAAGTAGAAGCAACGCATGGGCCTAGCATACTTTTGCATAGAAGTTTGTCTTCCCAAGACAGTAGGGATACACGTGGGGGAAATCCTTTGGATAACAACTCAAAAGTGGTTGTGAGCATTAAATGATGATGAAATTTATCAAATAAGAAATTCTGCCATGTGAAACTCTGCATCCTTGCTTGACTCTGGATTAGAAGTTCTGCTTCAACCTGGCATCTAACCTTATGATCCTCTTATGTTCTAGCTCTAGCATATTCTGAAGGAACTTTCATACTTTCTAGAAAGCTTGCAGCACGCTTAGTAACCTTCTTTGATTTAACCTGGAAAACTCTGACTGAACCTTTGGGAAAAGTGGTCCAAAAGTTTTGAAATTGTCATATTTCTTAAACACTTAGAAAAATTTCTAAATATTTCGAATTTGACTTTTCCAAAGTAAAATTTGTATTTTGAAATTCTTGATGAAACAAGCTTCATATTCCAACATGTCTTGATGAAATATGATTTTTGAGATTTGATTTTGATCCAAAGTCAACGTTAGACTTCTCAGTATGCAAATGGCCATTTTGCCCTTGTGAATGGTTTGCTTGGAAAAATTCATAATTCAAGGCTTGGAATTATGTGAGAGAAAACTTGAGTATCCAGGGTGATTCTTTGAGAAATGAGAGGGAAAATTGTGGGGTACAACAGCTTCTCCTGTTCAAACTTCTTAAACTTGCAAGGTTAGATTGGCGGATCTGCCATTCGTGACTTGAAGGTGAAAGATGTTTGAACACTAGAGTGCCCATAAATTTGCACTCGAAGATGGATGGTGAATAGGCTTATAGAATCCATTTGGAGCAATGTTGGTAAACGCTAGAATAAGTATCAACACAAATCTCTTGTTGATTTATACTAAACTTGATGTTTTACCTGTGAGAAAAGGGGTTGGTAAAATGCAGATGCTGGCATGATGTTCACCAGATGTGGTATCATGCTAAATGATTATGGTATGTACATGTTATGATGTATGAATGTGAAATGTATGTTTTTGTCCCGGAAAATAAATCCCTGACTACTGCTGAGGAAATCCTGGGAGATTGAATCCCTGATTGCATGTTGGAAATGAAGAACATGCATATCTTCAAATTTTGTTGAAAGGATGCTTTTTCTGGGGAATATCGCTCAAATGTCAGTTGTTATCTGGTCGGATCCAGGCTTCACAGTTGCTGAGGATGAAGTAGTCGACTGCTATCTGGTCGAATCCAGGCTTCATGACAACTTACTAGAAGAAGAGATGGATTAACTGTTATCTGGTCGGATCCAGGCTTTGTAGAAAATTCTTTGAAATTGAATAGTTATCTGGTCGGGTCCAGGCTTCACAACAACTTGTTGGGGATGCGAAGGTTAACTATTATCTGGTCGGATCCAGGCTTCACAGTAACTTACAGGATGAAAGGATGAATTAGTTGTTATCTGGTCAGATCCAGGCTTTGCAGAAAATTCCTTGAAATTGAATAGTCATCTGGTCGGGTCCAGGCTTTATGGTCTTTTGAAAAGCTGTACTATTATCTGGTCGAATCCAGGCTTCATAGTGTCTTTCTGGGAATCATAGTTAATTGTTATCTGGTCGGGTCCAGGCTTTATAATATACTGTTTGAAAACTGTTATCTGGTCGGGTCCAGGCTTTGCAGATTTCTTTGATGAGGTCAATTGTTATCTGGTTGGATCCAGGCTTTACAATAAACTGTTTGAAAACTGTTATCTGGTCGGGTCTAGGCTTTGCAGATTTCTTTGATGAGGTCAATTGTTATCTGGTCGGGTCTAGGCTTCACAATAAACTGTTTGATAACTGTTATCTGGTCGGGTCCAGGCTTTGCAGATTTCTTTGATGAGGCCAATTGTTATCTGTTCGGGTCCAGGCTTCACAATAGACTGCTTGGGGATTTAGTTGTTATCTAGTCGGGTTCAAGCTTCACAACGACTTCTGAGGATGATTGCTATCTGGTCAGATCCAGGCTTCGTAACGGCTTTCTTGAAAGGATGGAAATGAGGACTTATATCTAGTCGGGTCCAGGTTTCTCAGCCATTTGTTGGGGATAGAGAGACAACTCTACTGGGGAAAAGAAATTAAACCTTGGTCGGATTGAGTTCAAATTCTTCTATATATTTGAAGAGTTAGGCTATTATCTGGTCGGGTCCAGGTTTCATAGCATTTTGAGATCATATATTATCCGGTCGGGTCAAGGCTTCAGTAACTCAAACTGTTATCTAGTCGGGTCCAGGTTTCAGTAATTCAAACTGTTATTTAGTCGGGTCCAGGTTTCAGTAATTCAAATTGTTATCTAGTCGGGTCCAGGTTTCAGTAATAACTAGAAAATGGTGCTAATACCTGGTCTGATCCAGGCTTCATAGTGTCTTGGAAATAGTAAAGGCTTTGCTGACGGTTTTACTGGGGATTAGGGGTTGTGGCCCCGTGATTTTGCAGTATTTTAAAAAGGGAAATTCAAACTAGTATAGACTCAGTTGGGTAAGGTAGACTCAGCTCGGGGAGGATACACCTAACTGAGGATGATAGGCTCAGCCGGGAATGATGGGCTCATGAGGGGAGGATAGATTCTGTTTGGAGAAAATAACCTCGGTTGGAGAAGATGTACTCTGCTGGGGAAGATGGATTCAGTTGGGCAATTTGGACTCAACTGGGGAATTTGGGCTTAGTTGGAGAATATATACTCGGCTGGGGATGGGCTCGTCTGGGGATGATGGGCTCATCTGGGCAAATCGTGGTGTCTTGCTTGTTGTATGTTGAGAAATTTGCACTTGGCTGGGGAAATAATTCTGTTGGGGAAATAAACCTCGTTGAGGAGGTGAATTTCCTTTAGGAAGAGATCCCCTAGGCTTCAATCCTGTAAAAATTGACTTAGCTGGGGAGAAAGTTGCCAAGAGGTTGAGACTCTGGCTGGGGATTATCCCATGTAAGGAGATTTTATGGGCAAGTTCGTTGGGGAAAGGTTTATTGTCACCGTCCTGGTGGGGATAATGATGATGAGATAACTCTCTGGGGGTTATTTCATATACATTAAAGAGATGCTTACTGCTGATGTGCGTTGATGCTCTGTTGTTGATACTGATACTTAGCAGGACACATGTGCCAAATGGTTTTAACTATGTTCATTCAATTTTAGTCATTGGACATATTTTCATTCAAAATAAAGACAGAAAATTTTGCACTTCAAAGTGTATTTGTATTGATATTTTGCCCATGAATAGGCGTTTTTGTACATATAGACGAAGATCCTAGTAAGAGGAAATCGCCAAAAGGAAAACAAAATTGAGAACAAAAACAAATAGCCATGTGAAATGATCTCATTTCCTTCCAGCTCTACTATTGCCCCAATGTCTTCGAACATCCTTTTCCATTGATCGAAATTGATTGGATTGATCCTGGACATTTGAACTTGGACCTTTGTGATAAAATTGACTGTGTTGATTTCACGGGACATAGTCGTACGCTTTTAATCCTTAATTTTTTCCTGGACCGCCTGGTGTACCCCAAAATTTTCCCTCCCATGTTTCTCAAAACATTTCAAGAAAGATCCTTAAGTTGCTCAAGGAAGTCCAAGGGTTGACCAGACAAGCTCTCTCCTAAGGCAGTCTACCTCAAATTAGGGTTTCATGTTGCATCAAGATACTTGAGTCCAAATGATCCCAAATTCTCACCAATGTCCTAATATGTTCTCAAGATCATCCATGTCAAGTTTCAAGCCATGCAGAGAAAGTTTGCTCAGTCAATTGCTCAAAGGCCTGAAAATCGACTGTGCTAGGGCAAAAGTCAACTGTGGCCTACATACAGTCAAACTTCAAGATTTTTGGTCAACATCCTCATGTTTAAGTATATTTCATCATTTGATCAAGGGTTGATCATGATTCATCAAGGATTGCTCATAATTCATCAAGAACCAAAAGTTGCTAAATTAGGGTTTTGCAAGAAAAGTCAACTCAACTTTGACCAAGCATAACTTTCTCATACTTTATGAGAAATGACCCATCAAAATCTCATTTTGAAGAGGATTCCATTATCTACAATCCATATTCAGCTCCCAAGTTAAAAATATGCACTCACAAGAAGTTATGAATTTGGACATTATAGGTCATTTTGAAAGGTCAACAAAAACACCTTTTTTGTCAAAGCTTCATACATGAGCATGGAATATCAAATTCAGATGAGACCAAAATTGTTTCTTAGACGACATCTCAAGCTTTCTAAAAAGTCTTAGAACACCTCCAAAGAGTCAAAATTGAGGAAGTTATGCATTGGTGAAGTTGACCCTTTTGGAAAAATTGCTAAAAGTCAACTATTCCTAAAAATGCAATTTTTGCCAAATGGGCCCAATCTTTTTCACTTGTTTTGAGCTGGAAACATAGTCCACGAGCTCTAGACTTTGCCACTTGTCATTATCTTATTTTGATTATTTATTTTGATTTTTATTTGAATTAAATCAATTTTAATCAAAATAAATCATGGAAAAATCTAAAGCATTGAAAATTCAAGATTTTATACTTGTTTCAGGTCTCAAATCCAGTTGGCAAGTATTCAAATTCGTGTAAAGGCATGAGGTGCACAAAAATATTGGATTCAGACTATTTTTGGAATGGTTTTCAAGTGTATCAAATCACAATCAAATTCCATAATGGAGGAAGATTATGATGATTCTTTCAAACCTAATTCATTCCTCAATACATATAAAAGCAATGCAGACCTAAAACTAGGTTAGAGAGAGGCGTGTGATCAAGAACAAAACTTGGAAAAAACAAGAAAAAGTGGTAAATCGAATTCCTAGTTACAGACAAATTCAAGATCCTTTGACCATCCCAATTGTATCCTGAGGTCATCAACAAGAAAAAGCAATCAAAATCAAGCATTTCCAGGCCCTATATCGCGCTGTAAGTCCATCACGACATTTCTTATTTCTTGAATTCAGTTTGCATTATTTAGACATTGATAGCATGGATTAACGATATATTCTTGATCACCATCATGTTTGCAAGCTTCCTGTAACATTTGATTGCATTTTCATGGCCTGTATTGGATTTCACCATAGCTAGGGTTTTATGGTTCAATTTAGGATTTCCGTTTACAGGAAAAATTGGGCCATGAAAGGGCCACCATTATACTCAGGAGGTCCATACGAATTGATTGGTGGCCCTAGTTTTCGTTTATCTTGCTCATGGTTGGGTGTAAGAGAACGCAGGCTATAACTATGGATAAACGTCCATAGGTAAAAGTTTGGAACTTTTACCAACAGATCCAAGGAGGAAGATGACCAGTTGGCAAATAACCATTGGCTTGTTCAAATTTCCGCGTGAGTTTTTTCATATTACGCTTGTTTATAATATAATAATTGTTTTGTATTATTTAACAACAAAAGCAAGTAGCGCAGTTGGTTACAGGGCGAAGGAAAAATGCTTCAGGACCTGAGTTCGAATCCCAGGTCCCCCCAATTTCTTCATATATTTTGCCTTTTCAGGATCCAGCGCGTACACAAACCAAGGGTCCACCATACGTCCTCACAATCCAGCCAGCCAAGTGTCAGGAGACCAGATCCATAGGCCATCTATGGAGGAACACCATGGAGCCTAGTCAACGCAGAAGCATGTGATCTTGAAGGTTAACATGGACCTCATTGTTCTTGGGCCCAGAATCTGATTCTTGCACCCCCCATAATTGCTCAGGCCCAAACTTCTTTCTCTATTCTTTTTTTACATTCATTTTATTTAATTTAATTTATTTATTTTTATTTTACTAACCAAATTAATTACCTTCTTTTTATCAAAAATCATAAAAATAATACTTTTCACAAATTAGGTTTAGATTTTATTTTTATCAAAAAATTAAATTAATTTAATTAGGTTGTTAATTTAGATAACTTTAATTTCTTTTTGTAAATAATTTAAATTTGATTACAATAATTAGGGTTTTATTTCTAACTTAATTATATTTTCTTTTCCTAAAAATAACCAAAACACAAAAATAGGCCATGTAATTATTTTTATTAATAAATTTAATTAACTAATTAATTGTGTATTTAATTTAAAACTTAATTCTTTTCTTAAAAAAATATTAAAAACAACAAAAAACAATTTTTCTTTAATTAGGTTAGAAGGGTCAAAACCCTAGTTCGCCCTCGTTCTAATTTTCATCGCGCGCTTTATTTTTTTATCCTATTATTGTAACTTCTCACAAGTTGTAATAGTTAATTAGGTCTTTACTTTCATTTATCGCTTTATATTCAAAGGGTTTGTTTTCGGCTATGTAAATACCCGAAGCCTTGTAATAGTGTAGTTTAATTTCCGCACTTTAAATTCCGCAAAATATTAAACTGTTAGATGTATGATATTAGGATGCATGACAAGAATGTGTGTAAAACTTTAAAACAGTTAGATAACCCTAAATATGCAAGGATAAATAAATCTGAAATTGAATCACTCGCACATGCGCGCTCCTTGGGTACACTCCCACATGGTTGCCTTCGGTAAACGATCATTGAGTATAGGATGCTTTAGTGCTCGTCCTTTTGTCTAAACAAAGATCAAAATCCCGGTTTGGAAAAGTTGCCTCGGAATGGTTGCCTCGAATAATTGATCTAAGACATTAGGGTTATTACTAAGACATCCTAACATTGCTTTAGTGACCGTACGTCCCTTTCGAATTGACCCTCAAAACTCCAACGACGATGCTACCTACTCATTAATAGTGGGATATCATCGTCTAAAGGAAACAAACATAGAACAATTCTTTTTTTCGAGTATGTAGATTAGTTCTTAAGTACTTGCTCAATCCAAACAAAATTTTTCACACTTACACTCCTTTCAAACAAAGTTTTCAAAAACACTTCATTACACTCTTGAAGACAGAAGCAAGAGTTAAATCGAAGTCAAAACAAAAACTTTTCAAATCACACAAGCACATAAAGAAGCAATTTTGAAAATGATGAGCAAGTACCTAAGAGCCCATAGATAACTACGGATAGAAAAGGTGTTAATACCTTCCCTTTCTATAATCTACCCCCTGTACTCAAAAATATCTCGAAAAAGGAATTTTTCTGTGCTTTTTCCTTTCCTTGTTGGATAAAATGAAAGTCGATGGTGACTCTTGCTTACCGCGACATTTTGCAAACACAAACGCGAAACGCAAACCAACAATTCCTAAAAAAGGGAAACAGTACCCGGTTCTGGCCACCGTATCACAGAACTGGCGACTATGCTGGGGACTTTATAAGTGGGGTGTACCTTAGGATTAGTTCATCATATTGTTTTCTATTGTTTGATTTGATTGTTTTATTTTTGTGGGCTTTGTATCAGAGTTACTATAGATCCTAACCCGGATCTGGGGATACCTTTTAGGTAAGTAGCAATAGACTGTGAGGGAACTGTATGGTGTAGACCAATACGGTTGAAGTAGTAGCTATGTTGATGTGGCACATTAGTTGGTACCGATATCCCTTGTGGAGCAACAAGGAGAGTATGGGGCTGCTATATGGGTCATTAAGCATCAACTGACCTTTAGAACCTATAATTGACCAACTTAGCCATAGAAAGTAGCAGGATGCTACACTCATTGAGACCATACTCTCGCGATGGTTCCGGCTGCAAGAAAAGATTGCGTGAGCTGAAACTATGACCGATAGTGGATGGTCAGTGATATTGAGAACCTCTAGAACCTGGTTACTATTATTAGGACAGGTTGAACCAACTAAACTGCAAGAGGGTAGTACCTAAACTCCATGCCAGCCTGAAATTTAAGGGCTACTGTGTGACTTGTTTGCCTTTACCATGTTTGCTATCTGTGATACCTGTGGTGTGTTTTTATCATGACATTATGCATCATGACATCGCATGCATATTTCATTAGACTAACCATTTCAAAGACCGAGGGGATTCATCTTTGTTCTGTTTTGCAGATCATGGTTTCTATGCGCAGAAATACCATTCGAGTCAACTTCGTGCAAATCCCTGCTCATCTCAGAGAGTTAGCCTCAAAAGTTCCTGATACTTCTTCCTTTGTTAGAAGACATGGTCATCTCCTTAGCCTGGTCACTTCCAAGTTGGATGAACAAATGATGAGCGTGTTATTCTAGTTCTTTGATCCATTGCATCACTGTTTCACCTTCCCGGACTATCAGTTAGTCCCTACTTTGGAGGAGTTTTCTGACTTACTGGGCATATCTATTCTAGAGCAGACACCCTTTACAGGTTTGGAGATAGCTCCTAGGCCAGAGGATATTGCTTCAGCCCTACATTTAAAAATGGTTGATGTAGTATCTAACTGGGAGACTCGGAGTTGGGTTAAAGGTTTCTTGGTTAAATTTTTGATTGATCAAGCTCAACAGTTCTGGGACAACTTAGAATTTCAAGATTTTGAAGACATCTTGGCTCTCCTCATCTACGGCTTGGTTCTTTTCCCAAATCCAGATTCTTTCATAGATGTGAACGCGGTCAAGATCTTCATGTCTCGTAACCCAGTGCCTACTCTTTTAGGTGATATTCTACATGCTCTCTATACTCGTACTGTGCGGAGAAGGGGAACTCTCATGTGTTGTACACCGCTGCTGGCAAGGTGGTTTATTTTGCACCTCCCCAAGTCTGTTTTGAAGAATGAGGAAGGTGTAGGTTGGGCTTGTAGAATCATGTCCCTTGCTCACACGGACATCCTTTGGAGTACTAAAGATATAGAAAAAGTAGTTGTCATTGATCGCTGTGGGGAATACCCTAATGTTCCGTTGCTTGGAATTCGAGGGGGAATAACCTACAATCCTTGTTTTGCTTTACGACAGTTCGGACGCGCTCGGAGAGACGGTCCTCATGAGCTGCTGCTTACAGGAATTGTATTTGACTTCAAGGGGGATGTTGAAGGACATCGCCACAGGTTTATACGAGCTTGGGACAGGGTGAACAGGTCTGACCCCCATGAGCTAGGAATGAAGACTTCTCTCCCGATGCAACCATATCTCCAGTGGGTTCGAGCCCGTGCTCAAAAGTTAGGGATGCCATATGAAGCTGTTTTGCCGGTGATCATAGAGCATACTAATGAAGAAGGTGTTCCTTATACGGTCATCCATACATACATGCCTACTGATCTTGGGGCATTGAAGAGATCTTAGATCCAGCTAAAGGAAGAAAGGGATATCTACAGGGAGAAATATCATGAGCAGGAGCGGAAGATCTTGAAGCTTATAAGGCAGCTTGAGAATGAGAGGACAATCAACGATTATGTCAGCACGATTGGAAGGCGACCATGGGATTTTTTATTTCTTTGTTGTTTTTCTAGTTTAGATTTGCTTTTCAGTATTTCTTTTAACGCCTTAAAGGCACTTGTTAAACATTGTTACCAGTTTAATCTAATAAAGTGTGTTTTATTTTGGTTTACAAATTTGAATCTCCCAAAGTCTTTGAAATCATTTCATACGCATTCCATTATCATGCACCTCATCACAGGTACCATTACAGGGTTCTTATCTTCTTCGCTATTTATTTCAACAATCATGTCTTCTGAAACACCTACTGATTAAGCCATCAAGGCTCTTCAGGCTCAGAATGCACAATTCCAAGAGTTGTTCTTGAATTTGGCCAAAGGACAACAAGATTTGAAATCCCTCATCTTGAAGGAGAAGAAGAAGAAGAAGAAGGTGGTCCTCCTGAATATGGGTCGCAGATTCGGGAACAATTTTCCACAGGAAACTGATTTGTCCCATTCATCTGAAGGGGGAGAGAATCAAGAGGAAAGAAAGGGGCCTAGTTCTGTGGTCTCTGATAATGACACTGATTTTGATGAAGACCAGTATCCTCCTGCTGAGGATAGATATAAGCAACTTGAAGACCGATTGAGCACAATGGAGATCCAGAAGATACCTGGGTTGGACTTCGGTGGTTTGGGTTTGGCATCTGGGGTGGTGATCCCGCACAAGTTTAAGGCTCTTGTATTTGCTAAGTACGATGGGGTATCTTGCCCGAAGCTACACCTCTGCTCGTACATTAGAAAGATTCAACCATATACTGCTGATAGGAACCTGTGGGTTCATTTCTTTCAAGATAGTCTGTCAGGGACTCAGCTTGAATGGTTCTATCAATTGGAAGGAGCTAATGTCCGCAATTGGGAGGACCTTGTTGCTGCCTTTTACAAGCAATACCAGTATAAAACTGACCTTGCTCCCACGCGTACTCAACTTCAGGGTATGTCTATGGGTACATGTGGAGGTTTTAAGGACTACGCTCAGAAATAGAGAGATCTTGTTGGAAGGGTCCAACCCCCTCTGTCTGATAGGGAGTTCGTGGATATGTTTCTTGGGACTTTGTCTGGTCTATATTTCAATCATTTGATCGGTAGTTCATTGTCTGGGTTCACTGAATTGATTATGACCGGGGAGAGAGTAGAAGCTGGTATCAGAAGTGGCAGGATACAGAAAGGTGCTTCGTCAAGTACAGAGAAGAAGCCTTTCAAGAAGGAATCTAGTGCATTTTACAGCTCAAGGAGCCAAAACCGACCTGAACGCCGCCAAGCAGTCAATGCGATAGTAATATCAAGACCAACTGTTGCCCCATAACGCAACAATTAGCAAAGAGTAGAGAGATCGCAAAGGCAGTATACTCGGCTCAGTATGACCCTGTCTCAAATTCTGCCGCAGTTGTTGAAAACCAACTTGGTGACTCTGAGGGAAGCTCCGAAGAATCCCAGTACAACATCTCCGCTGTATAATCCAAACGCCCGCTGTGCTTATCACTCCGATAGCCTAGGGCATGATACGAATAACTGCTGGGCCTTGAGGAATAAGGTGCAAGATTTGATTGAAGCTAAAGAAATCGAGTTTGACGCGCCAGAAAAGCCTAATGTCATGACTGCTCCTATGACTGCTCCGATGATTCATTTGTGACATCTGTAGAAGATTTTTCTACTCCATTGATGACAATAAAGAAGAACTTATTATCATTCGGTTTATTCTCGAGCTGTGGCGAAGGTTACCACCTATGTTCAAACTTGCCTGCTGGTTGCCATTTATTGAAATCAGGTGTTCAACGCCTGATGGATAACAAAGAAATCCTATTCGAGAAAACTTTGGTTCCATTGATTCCTGTTGAAGATGTTTCCATAATAACCATTTTCGCCAATCCTTCCAAGGCTTCCTCGAGAAAGCCTGTTAGGATTACACCCGTTACAAGAGTTGCTCCATTGATCATTACTATTCCTGGTCCTATCCCATACACTTCGGATAAGGCTGTCCCATGGAACTATGGGGCCGATGTGTATTATCATGGGATCAAACAAGACTTGAAGGTTGAAGAGGCTGATACTGATGTCAGCAATATCTCCGGGTCTAGCAAGGTCACCCGAAGCAGAATACTTTTCTCTCCTGAGATCTCCCCACCGATTGTTCGGAAACCTGTTGCTACTCCACCTGCTAGTACATTTGTTACTGTTCCTGTTCACATTCCAATTATCACCCCTATCGCCGAGTCATCTGACGCTCGGGGCAAAGAGATCACAAGTGAGCCTGCCCAGACGGAGGCGCCCAAGAAGATTATTGTTGAAACCTCTAGACAGGAGATAGAGGAGATTTTGAAGATCATCAAGAAAAGCGACTACAACATAGTCGAACAGCTGGGGCAAACCCCGTCAAAGATCTCCATGTTATCTTTATTGTTGTGCTCAGAAGCCCATGCTAAGGCTTTAATTGCTTTCCTAAAAACTGCGCATGTGCCGCAGGAAACATCTGCTGATCAATTCAAAGACTGTGTGGCTAGTTTGACCGCTGATAATGGGTTGGGTTTCTCCGACGCAGATCTGACTGCCAAAGGAAAGAATCACAATGACGCTCTGCATGTTTCAATTGAGTGCAGGGGCACTACTCTGGCGCACATGCTGGTGGATACTGGGTCCTCGTTAAATGTTTTACCCAAGAAAGCGTTAGACCAGTTGGATTATGAAGGGTTGGTGCTGAAGACAAGTAATATTATGGTTAGGGCCTTTGACGGGTCCAAAAGGATGGTACACGGGGAGGTGGATGTCCCTGTTAAAGTTGGTTCCCAGACTCGCATCTACGTTCTATGTAATGGAAATTCAACCATCTTATTCTTGTTTGCTGGGTCACCCATGGATTCATAAAGCTGGGGCAGTAACTTCCACGCTCCATCAAATGTTGAAATACCCTGTGAAGGGGAAAATTGTTACAGTACAAGGAGAAGAGGAGTACATGGTGACCCACCTTAACTCTATTCGGTATGTGGAGATGGATGGGGAGTTCATTGAAACCCCATGTCAAAACTTTGAAGAAGTCCCCCAGACTCTGGCGTCGACTGAAACTGTTGCTGAAGATCCTCCAATGAAGATGCCGTCCCTCAAGGATGCCCGGGCTATTATTAACAAAGGTGGGTGTGAGAATTGGGGCCAACTCCCTGACTTTGCACACAAGACTGACAAGTTTGGTTTGGGTTTTACTGCAGAAGCTCAAAGGGCTGTTCGGCGTGCGCGGATTGGAAGACCTCCCCTGCATATCAGTAATCTAGAAGTGAATGCAATTGAAGATAATGATGAAGAGTCTGAGTTTGACAGCTGGATTTACCCGACTACCAAAGGTGGCTTGAACAATTGAACGGCAAAGGACTTCGTGCCCATTTCTTTTATTACACAGTAATAAGACTTTTGTTTTGAGTTTTGTAACAGACAATTTGAAACTTTACGGCCCGGTGCCTTGCCCGAGACACCGTGGCTTTGTTTGTGAGGGCTTGATATTTGTCATTTCCATATATCATCAATAAAGCATTGGACGTTTCTTGAATTACAAATTTTGCGCTCCTTGTTTTTCTATCTTGCACTTTATTAAAACAACTATAGTCTTACACACACTCGCATATCATAATACAGGTCCACATCCACTCTGGATCTCACTGATAACGACTCTGCTACTGCTAGTTATGACTTCGAAAGCCCGATCAACCAAGCCGAGGACGAAGGTGAGGATGATTGCGAAGTTCCTGGGGAACTTGCTAGACTATTACTTTAGGAAGAGAGGGCCATACAGCCCCATGAAGAGCTGGTAGAATCAGTGAATCTGGGTACGGAAGAAGACAAGAAAGAGGTTAAGATTGGTGCGAATCTAGAGTCTAGTGTTAAGCAACGGTTGATTCAGATGCTGCGTGACTATGTTGAGATCTTTGCCTGGTCTTATGAAGATATGCCTGGGTTGGATACCGATATCGTGGTTCACCGCTTGCCAACCAAAGAAGACTGTCCTCCAGTAAAACAGAAAGTTCGCCGAATGCGCACAGAGATGTCTGAGAAAATCAAGGCTGAGGTTATGAAACAGTTTGATACTGGTTTTCTAGCTGTCACTTCTTACCCGCAGTGGGTTGCCAACGTGGTTCCAGTGCCGAAGAAAGATGGTAAGGTTCGAATGTGTGTTGACTATAGAGATCTGAACAGGGAAAGCCCCAAGGATGATTTCCTTTTGCCTCATATCGATGTTCTGGTCGACAACACCGTACAGCATAAGATCTTCTCTTTTATGGATGGTTTTTCTGGTTACAACCAGATTAAAATGGCTCCTAAGGATATGGAAAAGACAACCTTTGTTACGCAGTGGGGTACCTTTTTCTACAAGGTCATGCCGTTCGGATTGAAGAATGCTGGGGCAACGTATCAGCATGCCATGGTCGCTTTGTTTCACGACATGATTCATCATGAGATTGAGGTATACGTTGACGATATGATTTCAAGGTCCCAAACTGAAGAGGAACATATTGACCACCTCCAGAAGCTATTTGACAGGTTGAAGATGTACAAGCTGAGGTTAAACCCGAACAAGTGCACCTTCGGGGTAAGGTCCGGTAAGCTGCTGGGCTTCTTCGTTAGTGATAAAGGTATTCAAGTGGATCCCTAAAAGGTAAAGTCTATACAGGAGATGCCTGCTCCCCGAACAGAAAAAGAAGTCATAGGCTTTCTGGGACGTCTGAATTACATTTCCCGATTCATTTCGCACCTGACTGCTACTTGTGAACCAATCTTCAAGCTGCTGAAGAAAGATCAAGTGGTAAAATGGAATGATGAATGTCAGGTCGCTTTTGAAAGGATCAAAGAATACCTACAAGAGCCACCTATTCTGATGCCTCCAGTTGAAGGGAGACCTTTGATCTTATACTTGACAGTACTCGATAATTTAATGGGGTGTGTGTTGGGGAAGCATGACGAGTCTGGCCAAAAAGAGCATGCTATTTACTACCTTAGCAAAAAGTTTACCGACTTTGAGACCCGATACTCACTGCTTGAGAAAACTTGTTACGCTTTGGCATGGGCTGCTCGCCAGCTGAGACAGTATATGCTGACTCACACTACTCTATTGATATCGAAGATGGATCCAATCAAGTATATTATCGAAAAGCTTGCTCTGTCCGGAAGAATAGCGAGATGGCAGATGATCTTGACTGAGTATGACATCCAATACACGACCCAAAAGGAAATCAAGGGAAGTGTGTTGGCAGATCATTTGGCGCATCAGGCAGTGGATGATTACCAGTTAATGAACTTTGAGTTTCCGGATGAGAACATCATGTTGGTGACTGACTGTGAGACACCTGGACCTGATGAAGGACCCGAGGAAGGATCCCGATGGTCTATGTATTTTGACGGAGCTTCAAACGCGTTGGGTAATGGCATTGGCGCCGTAATCATATCTCTTGAGGGCTGTCATACTCCGTTTACCGCCCGATTATGTTTTAACTGCACCAACAATATGGCGGAGTATGAAGCATGCATCATGGGCCTTCGAGCAGCTATTGACCTAAGGATTAAGTTCTTGAGTGTGTTCGGTGATTTCGCTCCCATGATCAGTCAAATCAAAGGCGAGTGGGATACGAAGCACCCAAATCTTATTCCTTACAAAGAGTATGTGCTGACGTTGCTTCCGCACTTTGAGGAGATAACCTTTGAACACTTCCCCAGAGAGGAGAATCAGTTAGCGGACGCGCTAGCTACCATGTCTTCTATGTTCAAGGTCAGGTGGGACAATGAGGCTCCCCAGATTACCACTGAGAGATTGGACAAACCCGCACATTGCTGTGATATCGAGGCTGAAGAAGTAACAGATAAACCCTGGTTTCACGAGGTAAAGAGGTATCTTGAGGCTCAAGAATACCCCGAGGGTGCCTCTATTAATGATAAGAAGTTTCTGAGGAGGTTCACTGCGAAGTTCTTCATCAGTAATGGTATCCTTTACAAGCGTAACCATGATTCAACCTTACTGCGATGTGTGGATAAGAACGAGGCAGAAAGGATTATGGCAGAGTTACATGAAGGTACCTTCGGGACTCATTCCAGTGGACACACCATGGCAAAGAAACTCCTACGGGCGGGATATTATTGGTCCACCATGGAAGCCGACTGTTATCAGCATTCTCGGACCTATCATAAATGTCAAGTCTATGCTGATAAGGTGCACATACCTCCAGTTCCTCTGAACGTCTTGACAACTCCCTGGCCCTTTGCAATGTGGGGCATCAATATGATTGGTGAGATCAGACCTACTGCGTCCAACGGGTATCGTTTTATCCTGATAGCTATTGATTACTTTACAAAGTGGGTTGAGGCAGCTTCCTTCGCTACAGTAACCAAGAATGTCATGGCACGGTTTATTCGGCACAATTTGATCTTCCGATATGGTGTACCAGAGAGGATCATTACGGACAATGGTACAAATCTCAACAATATGATGATCACCGAGCTCTACAAGCAGTTCAGGATACAACATCAAACCTCTTCTCCCTATCGACCGAATATGAATGGAGCTGTTGAAGCAGCTAATAAGAACATTAAGAAGATTGTGCAGAAGATGACGATGACATACAAAGATTGGCACAAGATGTTACCATTCGCTCTTCATGGGTACCAAACCTCAGTACGGACTTCAACAGGGGCAAAACCCAACTCTTTGGTATATGGCATGAAGGCAGTCTTACCCATCGAGGTTCAGATACCCTCTCTTCGGATTATGAAGGATGCAGGTTTGAGTGAGGACGATTGGATCCAGACCCGACTTGATCAGCTGAACTTAATCGACGAAAAGAGACTTACTGCTATTTGTCATGGTCAGACGTATCAAAAGAGAATGATCAAGGTATTTAACAAGAAAGTTAGACGACAAGAGTATCAAGTTGGGGATCTGGTGATCAAGCGCATCATACTGCCGCAAGGTGATCCTAGGGGCAAATGGACCCCTACCTACGAAGGGCCATTTATGGTTAAGAACATTTTCTCAGGAGGAGCTATGATCCTAACCACCATGGATGGTGACGAACTTCCTCACCCCGTCAATGCAGACATAGTAAAAAAAATACTACGCATAATCAAAGACCCGCTAGGTCGACTGGCCTAGGCAAAAATAAGGGCTTCCCGACGACCAAAAGGGTTCGGGCAAAAGTAAGGGATGAAAATGAAAAAATATATACACCCGGCAAGTCGAAAACCGAAAAAGGCAGCTTGGGCAAAAAAGGGTATCCCGATGGCCTGAAAACCCAAAGGGGCGGTCCAAGCAAAAATTAGGGATTAAAGCGTAACACTATGTCTCATTGGATCATCTTGCAAACAAATTTCGGTATCGACTATCAAGCTCGGACGACACTAATTGTGATACGGTGGGAGAACTGACTAGGGTTTTGCGTTTATTTTCGCAAATGTTTCGGTTGAGCAAGAGTCGCCACCGACTTTTTATTTTATCCTAAGGAAAGGTTTAAAAAGCACAGCAAAAACCTTTGAGATTTTTCTTGGGTTCGGGGAGTAGATTATAGAAAGGGAAGGTATTAGCACCCTTTCTATCCATGGTTATCCATGGGCTCTTAGGTACTTGCTTATATCAACTTGCCTTAGTTTTCAATTGTTTGAAATGGTGCTTGGTGTGTGGTTTTGAAAATGTTTTGAAAAGATGCCTTGTATAGGCTACCCTTGTAACAATTCTTTACTCGAATGTTTTACAAAAGGTGTTTTTGTCTTTAGAAAAGATGTTTCAAGGTTTTTTTGAAAGTTGGTTTTGAAAGTGTTTGTGAAGTGTGGTTTGAAATTAGGCAAGTGTTTTCTTGGCAAATTGACAAGTACTTAAGAGTTATCTACCCTAAAGTTTTCTCAAAGATTTTTGTTATGTTTTAAACCTTTTGACAATTTTGTTCCACCATTGCATTTGGTGGACAATCTTGTATTAGGAGGTGAAAGGGACGGGCGTGGGTCATCATTTAGACCATAATTGCAATAGTGTTAAATGTCTTTGGGCAATTTTTTCTTTAAAAGGGACTTGATCATTCATTTAGGCAACATTTTGAGGGACTATGATCATTTGATTGTTTGTTTTACCCAAAGAAATTCAACATACAATATGGCCCAATTATTTGAAGGCAACAAGGTGGAATACCCTAGGGGTGCAAGTGTGAAATGTGTTGTCCATTTTCATGCTTATTTATCTTGAAATTAGGTCAAACTATTTTGTTCGTTTTATTCGCATACAAACCCTAATTCTAGCATGGTATGTTTAGAAAGCATTAAAGTGCGAAATTTAAATTCCTACACTATTACAACACAATAATATGGGGAGGGGGGTACAATGTTTCAAATGGGGTATATTTAGACAAGAAATTAAACCTAGCTATTACATCATTTTCTTTGAACATTTACAATACAAATAATTGCATAATTAAATGGAAATGAAATAAATATGCAAGATGTAAAAAGAATTTTTATATGTATGAAAAAGTATTATTTATGTAAAAATAAAAAGAGAAATAAAAAGGTATTATTTTTTGGAGTATTTTCATATTTAGGGCAAAACCCTACTTTTAATCAAAATGGTATTAATTATTCAATATATATAATATTTGCTATTTATATACAAAGACTAAAAGAAAAATGAAGTATATTTGTAAAAATGTATTTTTTAGCATTAAATATTAATAAAATAAAAATATGTATATTTTGGTATTTTATCCTAAGTGTATTAATATATACATATTCATTTATATTATTTATAAAATATGTATTATATATACTAATTAATAATATTTAATATTTAATAAAAAAAAGTATTTTTTTTATAAAATACTTTCAGGAAGTAAAAATAAGATAAAAATGTACAAAAATATATTTGTATTATTTTAGTATTCTAAACAAAAAGTATATATTTATTTATTTATGTACAAACTAAAAGAAAAAATCAAATAAATACCTAATAAATTAAAAAATGATGAGAAAAAATATTTTTATATTTTTTATATGCTGAGAAAAAATAAATGAGTCAATTAAAAAAAGAAAAAGTCAAAAACATTAAAAATAAAGCAAATGGGCCCAGGGGGGTGTGAACCAAAAAGCATGGTGTAAGAAGCAAAACAAAAGCTGGCCCAGCCCATGAGGCACCTTCTTCAACCTCTGAACCATGTTATTCAAAAAAATGCGCGCCCTGTTCTTTCATCCACACATCCTGATTCCTGGCTTATTAATGAAAACTCATAACATAAAAAATGTTCAGCATCAAGAGACGAATCCAACCATATGCAGAACTTGATCTAACTCTCTAAGATGAGGGAGAATTTCTTCTCCCCCAAATCCTAACCTAGATTTTCTGCCATTTTCAAACCTTAAATTCTCACAGCTCAGGCAAAAGAAATGAAAAGTGAAAGTATGTACAGGTTCAGTGGCATGAGTAGAACATTGCTTATTCACAAACTTAGAGCTAATGATGCCTAATAAGAGAGATAGAAGTTCACCAAAATACCTGTTCAGTTGAAGTTCTATCTGGCAATGGGGGAGCTTTCAGTGCAAGATAATGGTTGGTATAGCTTCCTTGAGGTGTGGTGATGCTGTTCCAATATTTACTTTGCCTTGAGACACCTTGAACTGAGCTGTAGAACTTCAACTGCAAAATGGAAAAATGAAAATGGTGGAACTTGTTAGAGGAGTTACAGGTCGTGTTTCAAGTCATGGTTAGCTTGCATATATGCTAGGGAATGTGTGTGAACTGGTTTGGGCAAGAGAGCTTGAGGGAAATGGAAGATGGCACTCAAACTGCAGGCCTGGCCCTGTTTTTGCAGTTTGAAGGTGATTCTGAGATTGGGAATGTATGAGAGATGTTAGGGTCGTGTACTAGCTTGGTTATGATGTCCTGGATGTGTTTTACAAGTTTGCTTAAGTGTTTGTAAGCTGATATGAGAGTTGTGTTACAATATGCCAAGTTACTTACACTTTAAGCAACAAATGCCCAAGTTGTGTTCTAGGTCAGTAGAGGCCCCCTAATGAGCTGCATAATCTCTCCTTGATCAGAGTGTTTTGCTCATAATCTTGTGCCAATTAGATCTCATTTGTACTGCTTGGATTTTCAATTGGACATAAAGCTACCTTTTGCAAAAATGGAAGAAATGCTTTATCTATTTTGGGATTAATCCTCTAGGCAATGCTTGAACACACAAAACATGGTCTTGGGACAAAGGTTTTGCATTGAATTATTGAGTGTCAAAGGGTTTTAGGACCTGTAATTTAGCACAAACTATGCTGACTTGAAAATGGCTTAAGTTTTGAACATGTTCATGATCAATCCAAAAGTGAATTTTTTCCATATTGTGAAATTCGATTCTCTCAAGTTATGAGGTTGTTTGAGAAGTTCTTGGACATTTTGGAAAGCTTGGAATGTGTACTACAATCCATATTTGAAATGCAAATTGAAATTACAAGTGGAAGTGTATGGAAAATGGCCTTGAAGTTGGGTAGAAAACCTTGTCAAAATAGGTTAAAATTTCACTAAGTTAAGAATGGTTTAGTGCCCTTATTCAAAAATTTGTAACTTGAGATACAAGCCTCATTTGGGAAAACTTTGTGAATCAAAGTTGTAGATTATGCAACAAGCTACAACTTTCATGTTTTGACTTTTGTTTGAATCCAAATGGATCTTGGTGAGAAAGTGGGGAAAAGTTGGGAAAAAATTAGGGTTTTTCATAACTTAGAAAAATTCTAAGTTATGAAAAATTCTATTTTCTAACCCTAATTTGCATTTTGTGATTTCTTGATGAACAAGTTTCATGATTTGGCATGTTTTGATGAAAAATGAATCTTGACTTTTGATTTTGACCAAAAAGTCAAAGTTTGACTTTTCAGTATACAGTCAAAATTGATCAATTGACTGGGAAATTCAACTGTCAATCTTGTGTACTTGAGATCTTTTGAGTTTGTTGAGCATGTCAAGATAATTCCATGGGGTCCTTGAGTCCATATGTGAGCTTGGTTTGCCATTGGCTAGGTCAAACAGTCAAAAATTGCCTTTGTGCAGTCAAAACCCTAAAAATGACCATTTTGCCCTTTTAGTGATCTGATCAAATTTCTTGTGAAATTGTGATCCAAACTTGATCAAATGGTCCATGTGAGTTCATAATGTTGATGTGGGCCAATTTTCATGAGATTTGACTGTCAATTGGCCACAGTTGACTTTTTCCCCAATACAGTTGATTTCTAGGTCAACTGTCCAATTGACTGGGCAAAACCTGGAATCAAGGCTTGAAACTTGGTATGGATAAACTTGGGATTCCAATATGAAGCATGAAAGTCATCTTAGGCAATTTAGGTCAAAACATCTTTGTGCAAACACAAACCCTAATTTGGGTCAACAGTGCAAGGAGAAGTCTTGAGCAGATGAAATCCTAATTGGATCTTGAGCTCCAAGGGTCTTGGTGATGAGAAATTAATAAGAAATGGGAGGGAAAATTTTGGGGTACAACACTAATCAATCTGATCTACCTTCAACCAAGTAGCAAAGTGATGAGACGCTCGAAGATATAAAGGCAATAGCAGAGTTGGAACCCAGTGGGATTGTTCACATAGCTGTTTTTCTTTGTTTTTCACAAACTGTATAAATTCTATTGTTCGGCGGTGTTCTCTTACTAGGACGTCAGCCTCTTGTATAAAACGCCTACTTACAGGCTGTTGTACCCCAAAATTTTCCCTCCCTTTTCATCAACATTTTCTCATCACAAGACTCTTGGAACTCAAGATCAAGTTAGGGTTTGCTCTACTCAAGGCCCCTCCTTGCACTGTTGACCCAAATTAGGGTTTGAGATTGCACATGGATGTTTTGACCTAAAAAGCCCAAAGTGACTTTCATGCTTCATGTTGGTCTTACAAGTTTATCCATACCAAGTTTCAACCCTTGATTCCAATCTTTGCACAGTCAATTGGACAGTTGACCTAGAAATCAACTGTATTGGGGAAAAAGTCAACTGTGGCCAATTTACAGTCAAACCTCATGATTTTTGACCCACATCAACATAATGAACTCATATGAACTATTTGGTCAAGTTTGGATCATAATTCCACAAGAAATTTGATCAGATCACCAAAAGGGCAAAATGGTCATTTTTAGGGTTTTGACTGCACAAAGGCAATTTTTGATTGTTTGACCTAACCAATGGCAAATCAAGATCACACACGGACTCAAGTATTCAATGAAATCGTCTTGACACATTCAACAAGTTCAAAAGATCTCAAATGCATAGGATTGACAGATGAATTTTTCAGTCAACTGATCAAAATTTGACTGTATACTGAAAAGTCAAACTTTGACTTTTTGGTCAAAATCAAGTGCCAAGATTCATTTTTCATCAAGACATGTCAAATTATGAAACTTGTTCATCAAGAAACCCAAAATTGCAAATTAGGGTTTAAAATGAAGAAATTTCATAACTTAGAAATTTTCTAAGTTATGAAATTTCCTTATTTTTTCCTAACTTTGTCCCATTTTTTCACCAAGATGAAAATGGATTCAAACAAAACTTGAAACATGAAAGTTGTAGTCCATTTCAAAATCTACAACTTTTATTCACAAAGTTTTCTCAAAGGAAGCTTGTATCTCAAGTTATGATTTTTGGAACAAGGGTACAAAACATTTTTAACTTAGAGAAATTTTGCCCTATTCTAGGCAGGATTTTTGTCCAACTCCTTGGCCATTTTTAACATGGTTCCAATTGGAGTTTCAATTTGCATTATAAAGATGGATTGTAGTACACATTCCAATCTTTCAAAGTTGTCCAAGAAATTCTCAAACACCCTTGTGGTTAGAGAGAATCGAATTTACAAAGTTGGCCAAAACTCACTTTTGTTCATGGCCAAAGCATGTTCACAACAACTTGCATTTTCAACTCAGCATGGTTTTTGCTAGATTACAGGCCTCTAAACCTCTCCACACTCAATAATTAAATGACTAACCATTGTGTTAAGGTGTTATTTCTTCCCTTTGGGCATTGCACATAGAATTAACCCTTAATTGGAAAAAGCAAAATTACCATTTTTGAAAAGTAACACTTTATGTCAAGTTCCAAATCTTGGAGGCATGGGGCCAGATCTTGGAGCCAAATCAAATCCACAAATCCCAGTTATCAAGAGCCTAACTTGCAGCATACATTAGGGCATTGTACTGGCTTGTATCACAAGACACTTTCTTTGCTTCACATAGAAGAAACATTACAAAACTGAACCAACTCTCCTTTCCTGCAAACAAGAGCCTAAGCAAACTTTGTACATAGCTTCCATACCTCCCAACTAACCTAAGATACGACTCATTCATCCTCAATACCTCCTCATTCACCAAATTATAGTTTTGCTACAAAACAGGGCACCCCCTGCAGATTGAGGTCCATAACTCAATTGGCCCGTGCACTTTAGCTAAAAACCTTTCAAACACATTCCATACCATCCACAGAAACTATCCCAAGCCTTGAACTCAAGCTGTAACACCCCTAACCTCACTTACCATTTTCACTTTTCAGTTTTGCAGGTGGACTTCTATAGCACGATACAGGTTGATTCAAAGCAAGCTAAGTGTGGGAAAAGATTCCTTGGACCTCAGGCAAGCTATACAGAAGCTCAAACTCCATTGAAGTTGGCGACATTGCTCTGCACGATTCAAGCTTAGATAGGTAATCCATGGACTTCTATCTCTCAATCTAGGAAGAGTTAGGCTTAGGTTTGTGAATGAAACATGTCCTACTCATAGCCCTGAAGCCATTCATGTGATTAGTTTTTATTTATGTTAAGCGTGCTGTGAGAATTTTAGCCATGAACATGTGAAAAAATTTAGGTCAGAAATTGGGGGTGATGAAATTCTCCCTGGTTTCTTAGAGTTAGGTCAAGTGTTTTATATGGTTGAAATCGTTGCTTCAAGCTCTATAATTTTCATGTTTTAAGTTTTGTCAAAAGATCAAAGAATCAGGAGTTAGCATGTGGAACAAGAGGCGCGCGTTTTTGTTTCAAACAGAAGTTGGAGGTTGAAGATGATGGCTTGGGCTGGGCCTGAGTCATCCTTGCTTTTTGCATCCCTTTTTTCCATTTGCACCCCCTGGCCCATTATGTGAAATACTTGTCATTTTTGCATTTTTCTTTTTTATTCTGATTTTATATTTTTTGTCCAAACATAAAAAACACTAAAAATATTTTTCCACATTTTTTTACATTTATTTGGCATTTATTTGTTTTATTAGAATATATGTATGTAAATAAATATATTTCCTTTTTATTTAAAACCCTAGAAAATAATACAAAATATTTATCTTTTTTTAGTTATTATTTTTATTTACATTTTGAAAACATTTTCTAAAATATACATTTTTTTGTAAATAATTAATATTTTATTTTTTGTACATATTTAGCATATTAAATATATATAAATATACATATACATATTTTATTAAATATTTAGGACAAAAATATAGAAATAATACATTTTTATTTTTATTTAATATTTGACATCAAAAACACTTTTTCACAATATACTTTTTATTTTTTGTATAAATTAATATATATTGTACATAATTAATAAATAAATACTATTTACTTGAAAAAATTAGGGTTTTGCCCTAAACCACAAAAATAATCAAAAATGACTTTTTTTTCTTATTTTGTTTATACTTCAAACATGAAAACCTTTTTACATACATAACAAAAATCATTTTTGTGCATAATACATTTTGTATATTTATTGTATTCACTTAAACATTGTACAATTAAATATTTGTATCCTATACATTCGATATGGTTGTAATAACTTAGATTTTATTTCCTTGTCAAATATCTCCCAAATTCAAACTTGTATCCCCATCCCCATAATCATGTTGTAATAATTTAGGACTTTAAATTCTCGCACATTTAAGAGTTTCCAAATTATGCCATGATAGACCTAGGGTTTGTATGCAAATAAAACCAACAAATAGCTTGACCTAATTCAAGATAAACATGCATGAAAAACAAACACAATGCACACTTGCACCCTTAGGGTTACTCCACTTGTTGCCTTCAAAAATGGGCCATGGTTGCATGTTAAGTCTCTTTGGCAAAACAAAAACAAATCAAATGATCATAGTCCCTCGATGACGCTATCAAGTTGCCTAAACAAAAATGATCAAGTCCCTTAAGAAAAATGCCAAAGATACTTGACACTATTGCCTCTATGGTTCAAACGATGACCCGCGCCCGTCCCGTTAACATCCTAACACAAGTTTGTTCACCAAATACAATGGTGAAACAACACTGTTAAAAGGGTTAAAACATGAGAAAGATCTTTGAGAAATTTAGAGTAGATAACTCTTAATTACTTGACCAAACTTGCAAAACAATCCTTGCCATTTTTCAAAACACACATCACAACACAACTTCAAAACAAACTTTCAAAAAAACATTGAAACATCTTTTCAAAAAGACAAACACCCTTGTAAAACATTCGAACAAGAATTGTTACAATGGTTGCCTAGACAAGGCATCTTTTTCAAAACATTTTCAAAAACCACACACAAAGCACCATTTCAAACAATTGAAAAGCAAAGGCAAGTGATCTAAGCAAGTAACTAAGAGCCCATGGATAACCATGGATAGAAAGGGTGCTAATACCTTCCCTTTCTATAATCTACTCCCCGAACCCACGAAAACATCTCAAAGGTTTTTCCTGTGCTTTTTAACCTTTCCTTAGGATAAAATAAAAAGTCGGTGGCGACTCTTGCTAAACCGAAACATTTGCAAAAACAAACGCAAAACCCAAGTCAGTTCTCCCACCGTATCACACAGGCCGACTTCAAAATAAATACAACTCATTTTTCACAAAGAAATTTCGAATCATTTTCTTTTTCTGTTTTGTTTTGCAAGAACGTCCAATGGTTCATTTTCGATATATGCATTTGACAATAATTGCTGCTCATAAACATTTACATGCGAAACAAAAGATGATTACTCGTAATATCAGGAACAGGGGCAAACGAGAAATGTCCAAACCGTACAGTTGCTCTATCCACCAGGTATAGGGATAGACCTAGTTGGAGAAAACGATTGAAGGTACATTCACTCCCCGCAGAGTAAGAGAAAGACAATGATGTTAACACCACTCTCCCCAGCTGAGACTCGCAACCGCGAATGAGTCGGCAAGATTCTCCCTAAGCAGAGTTTATCTATCATCAACACTAGAAAAATTATCCCCAGTGGAGTTTGGAGAATCATCCCCAGTAGAGTCTGGAGGATTGTCCCCAGTATAGTCTAAAAGATTATCCCCAGTGAAGTCACAACTGGAAAATCATCCCCAGCAGAGTTCATTCCTTTCAAAAATAGAAACTCATTTCCCAACAGAGTTTATCATCGCCAGTAACGGTAATTCATCCCCACCTGAGTTTATTTCTCCAAATCAACAGATCTTCTAGCAGAAACATCTCTTCCCCACAGAGTGATTTCCTCGTCAGTCTATTCCCCAGCGGAGTTATTCTCTCCTGCAGGATTATGCTCACAATCATCTTAATTCACTGTCCCCAGCGAGAGCGAAGAATTCAACTTTTGTTCTCTCCAGCAGCAATCCAGGATTTATTTTCCCCAGCTAGAGATTGTCATAAAAAACATTACATGTCCATACATCATGACATATGCATACGCATCATACAACCCAATCTCATTTATTTTGAGAACATCATTGCTTGATACATATCATGCATTACATATAATTAACCTTTACCTTTCAGGAAAGATACAATCAAATTCTCACAAAATTCAAGCTATAAAGCCCGAATTCGACCAGATAGTGGTTTATCTTTAAGCTATGAAGCTCGGAGAATGACCAAATAATAGTTTAGTCCCCAGCAAGCCGTAAAGCCCGGATTACGACCGGATTACAGCTCAGCAAGTTATTGTGAAGCCTGGATTATGACCAGATAGCAAGTTTAATCTCATCTCCCCAGTAAGTCACTCTAAAGCCTGGATTACGACCAGATAGCAGTCGGTCTTATCACTATGAAGCCTGGACCACAACCAGATAGTAGTTCATTCTTAACTTTCCTCTTCAATAGATATGATTCCTCAGTAGAATAACAGATGACCAAAGTTCCTAAATTTCAACAGAGATGATTCCTCAGTAGAATAACGGACGACCTAAGTTCCTAAATTTCAACAGAGATGATTCCTCAGTAGAATAACGGACGACCGAAGTTCCTAAATTTCAACAGAGATGATTCCTCAGTAGAATAACGGACGACTAAAGTTCCTAAATTTCAACATAGATGATTCCTCAGTAGAATAACAGACGATCGAAGTTCCTAAATTTCAACAGAGATGATTCCTCAGTAGAATAACGGACGACCGAAGTTCCTAAATTTCAACAGAGATGATTCCTCAGTAGAATAATGGACGACCGAAGTTCCTAAATTTCAACAGAGATGATTCCTCAGTAGAATAACGAGCGACCGAAGTTCCTAAATTTCAACAGAGATGATTCCTCAATAGAATAACGGACGACCGAAGTTCCTAATATTCAATAGAGATGTTTCCTCAACAAGAATAACGGACGACCGAAGTTCCTAAAATTCAACCGAGATGATTCCTCAGTAGAATAACGAACGACCTAAGTTCCTAAAATTCAACAGAGAGGATACCCCAGTAGAATAACGGATAACTGAAGCTCCTAAAATTCTATTTCTCTCAAGACAGAGATCAACATTCCTCAGCGGAATCTTCCTCAACAACAGGTCTACAAGCTCTCGCTAAGGAATATCTTATGAGATCGACACTCCTTAAGATGGCATCTTTAAGCCCATCTCACCCCAGATATTTCCAAATGGCATCCGTAAGCACATTCCCGACATCGTAAGGCAGACACCACTTCATGCGAGTGCAAATTTCTGGGCACTCTATTGTTCAATCATCTTCAACCCTCAGCTCACGAAAGGCATACAAACCAATCTAAATCTTAAGGTTTAAGAAGATTGAACAGGGGCAGCTGTTGTACCCCAAAACTTGCCTTCCCATATTTCTCAAAACATTTCAAGAAAGATCCTCAAGTTGCTCAAGGAAGTCCAAGGGTTGACCAGACAAGCTCTCTCCTAAGCCAGTCTACCTCAAATTAGGGTTTCATGTTGCATCAAGATACTTGAGTCCAAATGATCCCAAATGCTCACCAATGTCATAATATTTTCTCAAGATCGTCCATTTCAAGTTTCAAGCCATGCAGAGAAAGTTTGCTCAGTCAATTGCTCAAAGGCCTGAAAATCGACTATGTTAGGGCAAAAGTCAACTGTGGCCTACATACAGTCAAACTTCAAGATTTTTGGTCAACATCCTCATTTTGAAGTATATTTCATCATTTTATCAAGGGTTGATCATTATTCATCAAGGATTGCTCATAATTCACCAAGAACCAAAAGTTGCTAAATTAGGGTTTTGTAGGAAAAGTCAACTCAACTTTGACCAAGCATAACTTTCTCATACTTTATGAGAAATGACCCATAAAAAGCTCATTTTTAAGAGGATGCCATTATCTACAATCCATCTTCATCTCCCAAGTTCAAAATATGCACTCACAAGAAGTTATGAATTTGGACATTATAGGTCATTTTGAAAGGTCAACAAAAACACCTTTTTGTCAAAGCTTCATACTTGAGCATGGAATATCAAATTGAGATTAGACCAAAAGGGTTGCTTAGAGGACATCTAAAGATTTCTAAAAAGTCCAAGAACACCTTCAAAGAGTCAAAATTGAGGAAGTTGTGCATTGGTGAAGTTGACCCTTTTGGCAAAATTGCCAAAAGTCAACTATGCCTAAAAATGAAATTTTTGCCATTTGGGCCCAATCTTTTTCACTTGTTTTGAGCTGGCAACATAGTCCACGAACTCTAGACTTTGCCACTTGTCATTATCTTATTTTTATTATTTATTTTGATTTTTATTTGAATTAAATCAATTTTAATCAAAATAAATCATGGAAAAATCTAAAGCATTGAAAACTCAAGATTTTGTACTTGTTTCAGGTCTCAGATCCAGTTGGCAAGTATTCAAATTCGTGTAAAGGCATGAGGTGCACAAAAAGATTGGATTCAGACTATTTTTGGAATGGTTTTCAAGTGTATCAAATCATAATCAAATTCAATAATGGAGGAAGATTATGATGATTCTTTCAAACCTAATTCATTCCTCAATACATATAGAAGCAATGCAAACCTAAAACTAGGTTAGAGAGAGGCGTGTGATCAAGAAAAAACTTGGAAAAAACAAGAAAAAGTGGTAAATCGAATTCCTAGTTACAGGAAAATTCAAGATCCTTTGACCATCCCAATCGTATCCTGACGTCATCAGCAAGCAAAAGCAATCAAAATCAAGCATTTCCAGGCCCTATATCGCGCTGTAAGTCCATCACGACATTACTTATTTCTTAAATTCGGTTTGCATGATTTAGACATTGATAGCATGAATTAATGATATATTCTTGATCACCATCATGTTTGCAAGCTTCCTGTAACATTTGATTGCATTTTCATGGCTTGTATTGGATTTCACCATAGCTTGGTTTTATGGTTCAATTTAGGATTTCCGTTTACAAGAAAAATTGGGCCATGAAAGGGCCACCATTATACTCAGGAGGTCCAGACGAATTGATTGGTGGCCCTAGTTTTCGCTTATCTTGCTCATGGTTGGGTTTAAGAGAACGCAGACTATAGCTACGGATAAACGTCCGTAGGTAAAAGTTTGGAACTTTTACCAACAGATCCAAGGAGGAAGATGACTAGTTGGTAAATAACCATTGGCTTGTTCAAATTTCTGCGCGAGTTTTTTCATATTACGCTTGTTTATAATATAATAATTGTTATGTATTATTTAACAACAAAAGCAAGTAGCGCAGTTGCTTATAGGGCGAAGGCAAAACGCTTCAGGACCTGGGTTCGAATCCCAGGTCCCCCCAATTTCTTCATATATTTTGCCTTTTCAGGATCCAGCGCGTACACAAACCAAGGGTCCACCATACGTCCTTACAATCCATCCAACCAAGTGTCAGGAGACCAGATCCATAGGCCATCAATGGAGGAACACCATGGAGCCTAGTCAACGCAGAAGCATGTGATCTTAAAGGTCAACGTGGACCTCACTGTTCTTGGGCCCAGAATCCGATTCTTGCACCCCCCATAATTGCTCAGGCCCAAACTTCTTTCTCTATTCTTTTTTTACATTCATTTTATTTAATTTAATTTATTTATTTTATTTTACTAACCAAATTAATTATCTTCTTTTTATCAAAAATCATAAAAATAATACTTTTCACAAATTAGGTTTAGATTTTATTTTTATCAAAAAATTAAATTAATTTAATTAGGTTGTTAATTTAGATAACTTTAATTTCTTTTTGTAAATAATTAAAATTTGATTAGAATAATTAGGGTTTTATTTCTAACTTAATTATATTTTCTTTTCCTAAAAATAACCAAAACACAAAAATAGGCCATGTAATTATTTTTATTAAAAAATTTAATTAACTAATTAATTGTGTATTTAATTTAAAACTTAATTCTTTTCTTAAAAAATATTAAAAACAACAAAAAACCATTTTTCTTTAATTAGGTAAGAAGGGTCAAAACCCTAGTTCGCCCTCGTTCTAATTTTCATCGCGCGCTTTATTTTTTTATTCTATTATTGTAACTGCTCACAAGTTGTAATAGTTAATTAGGTCTTTACTTTCATTTATCGCTTTATTTTCAAAGGGTTTGTTTTTGGCTATGTAAATACCTGAAGCCTTGTAATAGCGTAGTTTAATTTCTGCACTTTAAATTCCGCAAAATATTAAATTGTTAGATGTATGATATTAGGATGCATGACAAGAATGTGTGTAAAACTTTAAAACAGTTAGATAATCCTAAATGTGCAAAGATAAATAAATCTGAAATTGAATCACTCGCACATGCGCACTCCTAGGTTACACTCCCACTTGGTTGCCTTCGGTAAACGGTCATTGAGTATAGGATGCTTTAGTGGTCGTCCTTTTGTCTAAACAAAGATTAAAGTCCTGATTCGGAAAAGTTGCCTCGGAATGGTTGCCTCGGAATTGTTGCCTCGAATAATGGATCTAAGACATTAGGGTTATTACTAAGACATCCTAACATTGCTTTAGTGACCGTACGTCCCTTTCGAATTGACCCTCAAAACTCCAACGACGATGCTACCTACTCACTAATAGTGGGATAACGTCGTCTAAAGGAAACAAACATAGAACGATTCTTTTTTTCGAGTAGGTAGATTAGTTCTTAAGCACTTGCTCAATACAAACAAAATTTTTCACACTTACACTCCTTTCAAACAAAGTTTTCAAAAACACTTCATTACACTCTTGAAGACAGAAGAAATAGTTAAATCGAAGTCAAAATAAAAACTTTTCAAATCACACAAGCACATAAAGAAGCAATTTTGAAAATGATGAGCAAGTACCTAAGAGCCCGTAGATAACTACGGATAGAAAGGGTGCTAATACCTTCCCTTTCTATAATCTACCCCCCATACTCAGAAATATCTCGAAAAAGGAATTTTTCTGTGCTTTTTCCTTTCCTTGTTGGATAAAATAAAAGTCGGTGGCGACTCTTGCTTACCACGACATTTTGCAAACACAAACGCGAAACGCAAACCAGCAATTCCTAAAAAAGGGAAACAGTACCCGGTTCTGGCCACCGTATCACACCGCCCTTTCGGGTTTTCGGTCCACCAGGATACCCTTTTTTGCCCAAGTCGCCCTTTTGGGTTTTCAACTTGTTGGGTGTACAATCTTTTGCATATATCCCTAATTTTTGACCAAACCTTTTGGTTTGCCGGGATGCCCTTATTTTTCTTAGGTGTGCCAACCTAACGCGTCTCTTATGCGTAGTATTTTTTAACTATGTCCGCGTCTATAGGATGTGGGAAATCTTCACCGTCCATGGTGGTCAGTATCATGGCACCGCCAGAAAAAGTTCTATTTATAACAAACGGCCCTTCATAGGTGGGAGTACATTTTCCTTTGCGGTCACCTTGTGGTAAAATGATGCATTTTATCACCAGGTCACCAACTTGATATACTCGAGGCTTGACCTTTTTGTTGAAAGCCTTGATCATCCGTTTTTGATACGTTTGACCATGGCAAATAGCAGCTAATCATTTTTCATCGATCAAGTTCAGCTGATTCAATCTCGTTTGAATCCACTCGTCTTCTCCTAGGCCTGCCTCGATCATAATCCTCAGCGAGGGAATTTGAACTTCCACTGGAAAAATAGCTTCCATGCCATAGACTAGAGAGAAGGGAGTTGCCCCAGTTGATGTTCTGGCTGAAGTACGGTAGCCATGTAGAGCAAATGGTAACATCTCATGCCAATATTTGTAGGTCACTACCATTTTCTGCATAATCTTCTTGATATTTTTGTTGGCCGCTTCGACTGCGCCATTCATTTTCGGTCTATACGGAGAAGAATTATGATGCTTGATCTTAAATTGAGTGCACAACTCCCTGATCATGGCATTGTTGAGGTTAGTCACATTTTTGGTGATGATCCTTTCGGGGATACCATAACGATAGATGAGGTTGTGTCTGATGAATTTGGCTATCACATTCTTGGTGACTGAGGCAAACGAGGCAGCTTCGACCCATTTGGTAAAATAGTCGATGGCGACAAGAATGAAGTGATATCCATTGGAAGCCATAGGTTTGATCTCTCCGATCATGTCAATGCCCCACATTGCAAATGGCCACAGAGTGGTCATGACATTTAGAGGGATTGGAGGTACATGGACCTTGTCAGCGTAGATTTGGCATTTGTGACAAGTTCTTGAATGTTGATGACAATCGGTCTCCATTGTTGACCAATAGTAACCTGCTCTTAATATTTTCTTAGCCATCGTGTGTCCACTTGAGTGAGTACCAAAAAGGCCATCGTGCATGTCCTCCATAATTTCCTCTACCTCCTTCTTGTCTACACATCCGAGTGGAGTTGAATCATGGTTGCGCTTGTACAATATCCCGTTACTTAGGAAGAATTTGGATTCAAATCTTCGTAAGACCTTTCTGTCATTGATAGATGCCCCCTCTGGATACTCTTGTGCTTCAAGGTATCTCATCACCTCATGGTACCATGGCTTTTCCGCATCGGTATCGAGCTCATAGCAATGTGCAGGTTCATCGAATCTTTCAACTGTTATCATAGGGGCTTTGTTGTCCCATCTGACTTTGAACATTGAAGACATGGTTGCCAAACCGCCAGCCAAATGGTTTTCTTCTCTAGGGAAGTGCTCGAACGTGATTTCTTCGAAGTAAGGAATTAGGGATAGCACAAGCTCCTTGTAAGGGATAAGGTTAGGGTGTTTAGTGTCCCAATCTCCCTTTACTTGGATGATCACTAGGGTGGAATCTCCAAATACATCTAAATGTTTGATCCTTAAGTCAATGGCAGCTTTCAGACCTAAGATGCATGCTTCATACTCAGCCATATTATTTGTGCAATCGAAGCATAGTCTGGTAGTGAAAGGAGTGTGGTAACCTTCAGGAGAGATGATCACAACACCAATTCCGTTACCTAAGGCGTTGGAAGCCCCATCAAATACCATAGTCCATCGGGATCCTTGTTCAGGTCCATCATACGGTCCAAGTTCCACACAGTCGGTTACCAGCATAACGTTCTCATCAGGGATGTCGAAGTTCATTGACTGATAATCATCCACAGCTTGATGGGCCAAATGATCGGCTAGTACACTTCCTTTGATGGCTTTTTGATTTGTTTATTGAATGTCGTACTCAGTCAAGATCATTTGCCATCTGGCTATTCGTCTAGAAAGGGCAGGTTTCTCAAAGATGTACTTGATTGGATCCATCTTAGAAATCAACAAAGTGGTATGAGTCAACATATACTATCTTAGCCGGCGAGCAGCCCATGCCAGAGCACAGCAAGTTTACTCGAGCAGTGAATATTTGGTTTCACAGTCGGTAAAATTTTTGCTCAGGTAGTAAATAGCATGCTCTTTTCGGCCAGACTCGTCATGTTGGCCCAAAACACACCCCATAGAATTCTCTAGTACTGTCAAGTACATGATCAAGGGTCTTCCTTCAACTGGAGGCATGAGAATAGGAGGTTCTTGTAGGTATTCTTTGATCTTGTCAAAGGCAATTTGGCATTCATCGTTCCACCTGACTACCTGATCTTTCTTCAAGAGTTTGAAGAGTGGCTCACATGTAGCAGTTAAGTGTGATATGAAACGGGAAATGTAATTGAGACGACCCAAGAATCCTCTGACTTCTTTTTCAGAACGGGGGACTGGTATTTCTTGGATGGCCTTTATCTTGGCGGGATCAACTTCAATGCCTTTATTGCTGACAACAAAACCTAGAAGCTTTCCAAAGCGTACTCCAAACGTGCACTTGTTAGGGTTTAACCTCAGCTTGTACTTTTTTAGTATTTTAAATAGTTTGTGCAGGTGACCGAGATGTTCTTCTTCGGTTTGTGATCTGGAAATCATATCATCCACATATACCTCTATCTCATGATGAATCATGTCATGAAATAAAGCAACCATATCCCTTTGATATGTTACCCCTGCATTCTTTAATCTGAATGGCATGACCTTGTAGCAGAAGGTGCCCCATTGCATAACGAAAGTAGTTTTTTCCATATCTTCGGGAGACATCTTTATTTGATTATAACCTGAGAAGCCATCCATGAATGAGAAGACCTTATGTTGAGTAGTATTATCGACTAAGACGTCAATGTGTGGTAGAGGGAAATCATCCTTGGGGTTTGCCCTATTCAGATCCCTATAGTCTATGCACATGCGAACTTTCCCGTCTTTCTTTGGCACTGGCACTATATTGGCCACCCATTGAGGATAGGATGTTACAGTTAGGAACCCTGCATCAAACTGTTTCATTACTTCGGCTTTGATCTTTTCAGACATGTCAGGCCTCATGCGACGAACTTTTTGTTTAACAGGAGGGCAGTCTTCTTTAGTTGGCAGACGATGAACCATGATGTCGGTATCCAACCCAGGCATATATTCATACGACCAAGCAAATACTTCCACATAACCGCGCAACATCTGAACCAAACGGATCCTAACACTGCTTTCCAAATTAGCGTCGATCCTGTTTTCCTTCTTATCTGACTCAGTATCCAAGTTGATAACCTTAATTGACTCTTCATGTGGTTGAATAGCTTTTTCTTAGTGTAATAGAAGTTTGGCTAGTTCTCCTGGTATATCACAATCTTCCTCACCTTCGTCTTCGACTTGGTTGATAGGATATTCAAAGTCATAGTTGGCAATAGTAGAGTCATTGGCAATAGGATCCAGAGTGGATGTAGACCTGCAAGAGTGTGTGTGTGTGTGTGTGCATGTAAGATACATGGCTATCTTTTGGAAAGGTATTTGAAAGAAAAGAAAGACAATGAACACAAATATTTGAATGCAAAAGAGTCCAATGTACTGAATGATCATATGATTAGATGAACATAAATAAAACTCTTGACAAAAGGACCAAAGTGCCCCAGGCTAGGCACATGGCTTAAAAGTCATTATCAAAATATTACAGACAACGAGTTCTTGAATCGATTAAAAAGAAAAAACAAGTAGATTACTCCTCAATGAAGGAGACGGGCACAAAGTCCTTTGTATGCCAATTGTTGGGCTTTCCTTCGGTTGTTGGGTAGATCCATTCTTCAAAAGCACACTCATCATCGGAGTCTTCTACAACGTTCACTTCATGAATTTTGAGGTGGAGAGGCGGCTTTCCAGCACAAGCACTTCTAACTTATTTCTGAGCTTTGGAGGTGAAACCTAACCCAAACTTGTCTGCCTTGAACGGGATATCGAGGAGTCGAGCCCACATCGCATTGTTTCCTTCTTCTACCACAGCACGAGCATCCTTAAGAGAAACCATCTTGGGGATAACTTTATCAGCTCTTGGAGTGTCAGAGGAGATTTTGGTGGCGGCCACAAATTCAAATGTCTGGCAAGGAGTTTCTATGAATTCGCCATCCATTTCTACGTACTTGAAAGAATTGAGATGTCTTACCATAAATTCTTCCTCACTGCAAACAATGACAACCTTCCCTTGAACTGGATATTTTAACTTCTGGTGGAGAGTAGAAGTGACCGCACCTGCCTCATGGATCCATGGGCGCCCAAGCAAGCAAGAATATGCAGGCCGTATGTCCATTATGTAGAATATGGAGTTGAAAATCTGTGAACCAACCTTAATTGGGAGATCCACCTCTCCATGAACCATCCTTTTCGACCCATCAAATGCCCTCACCACAATATCACTTAGCTTCAAAACCAAACCTTCACAGTCTAGGGGATCTAAAGCGCCTTTAGGAAACACATTTAAATATGAGTCTGTGTCAACTAAAACATGTGCCAGAGTGGTCCCCTTACATTCAACAAAAACATGCAAGGCTTTATTGTGATTCTTTCCCATGGGAGTTAAATCTGCGTCGGAGAACCCCAGACCATTGTCAGCTGTCAGAATTGCCACACAGTTCTCAGATTGGTCGACTGTGGTTTCTTGAGGCACATGAGCCTTTTTCAAGAACTTAATCAAACTTGTGCATGGACGTCAGAACATAGTAATAAGGACAACATTGATATTTTAGAAGGGGTTTTCCCCAACTGCTCTACTATTTTGAAGTCGCTTTTCTTGATGATCTTCAGAATCTCCTCCATCTCTTGAGTGGATGGTTCTTCCATAACAAACTTTTTAGAAGGCGCCTCTTCCCTAGCAGGCTCACCTTCTTTCCATTTCCCTTTAATACTGGTACTAGAATTTCCATTGGTTATGCGTACTGGAACTGTGGTAGTGGTCGGTGGTGAGATAACAGGGGAAAAGACCATTCTTGTTCTTGTGACTTTACTAGAACCAGTAATATTAGTAACACCAACTTCATTATCATCAATCCAAGAATCTTGTTTTACCCCATGGTAATAAACCTCGGCACCGTAATTCCATGGTACCACTTTATCAGAGGTGTATGCAACAGGTATAACGGCAATGATTATGAGAGGAGAAATGATTGGTTTGTTTGAAATCCTGATAGGACCTTTAGATGAGATCCTAAGAGGTTTGTTTGAAATTGTTATGATGGCCAAATCTTCAGCTTTGTTGATTGAATTTTTGATGGTGGGAATCTTTTCGAATAGAATTTTGCGACTATCCATTAGGCGTTGTATACCTTTCTTCAGTTCTTCACACCCATTGGGTTGTCTCATACAGCACACACAGTCCTTTTCACAGCCAGAGAAAATCCCAACTTTCAACAGATTATTCTTGATTACATAAAACAGAGTAGTTAATTCTTCAACAGAGGCAATGAAAATTGTATCTTCGACGACATTAACACCTTTGTCGTGCTTCGGCATTGGAGCGGTAATTAAATTTGGCATCTGAGGAGGATCAAATTCAATAGTATTGTTGTCAATTAAATCCTGGATTTTGTTCTTCAAGGCCCAACACTGATCAGTCTCATGCCCGGGGCTGTTTGAATGGTAAGCACACTTTGCATTCGGATTATATTTTGGTGACGAGGTGTCAGGGTTGGCGGGAGGATCACGCAATGTCACTAAATTATCCTTGAGCAGATGTTGAAGGTCTTGAGATAGTGACATGCCTAACCTGGTAAACTGTCTTCTTGGAGCTTCAAAACATTGATGATTTGCAGATGGTCTTGGAGTGGGAGCTGGATTGGAGATTCGAACAACATTGACAGGCGGATGATTATTCTTCTTGGTATGGGCCTTTTCCCCATACACAACATTAACTTCTTTCTTTGCAGCAAAAGGTTTCTTGACAGGATTGGGAGTGGAGGTAGATGCCACAGAGATCTTTCCACTTTTAATGCCACTTTCAACTCTTTCACCGGTTAAGATTAATTCGGTGAAACCAGAAGAAGAGAAGCCAACCAATAGATTAAAGAAAGGACCAGATAATGTGCCCATGAACATGTCAATGTGTTCCCTGTCAGTCAAGGGAGGTTGGAACCTACTAGCAAGGTCTCTCCACTTCTGCGCATATTCCTTAAATCCTTTATTCTTCCCCATGGTCATATCTTACAATTGAACCCTTGTCGGTGCCAAGTCGGCATTGTACTGATATTGATGGTAGAAGGAAGTAGCTAGACCTTCCCAAGTATTGATGCGAGAGCCATCCAACTTATAAAACTATTCAAGTTGTGTTCCAGCCAGACTCTCTTGGAGAAAGAGAACCCAGAGTTTTTATCAGCAGTGTGCGGTTGTATCTTGCGCACATAGGACTTCAAATGGAGCTTTGGACAAGAAACCCCGTCGTATTTTACAAAGGTTGGTATTTTGAACATGTGGGGAATGACTACCCCAGAGATTAATCCCAAATCGTCAAAATTTAAACAGGAAATAGCTTGGATTTCAACAACTTTCAACCTGTCTTCTAGCTGCTTGTATTTGATGTCTGCAGGTGGATACTGTTCATTGAAATAATCATCATCAGATACTTGATCGTTGATACAGTCATCCTAAGTACTCTTGACCTCACCAATCTGATTCTCGTCCTCTTCGGATGAATCTTCCTCTACGGGAATTTGACGGATTGTCTCTTTGAACCTTTTACCCATGTTGAGTAGAGCTTTCTTCTTTGGCTTCTTCTTAACGGCCAACAAAGCCATCATATCCTGCTTCCCCTTGGCCAGGGCGAGTAAAGCTTTCTTAAATTGAGAATTCTGGGCTTGGAGTTTCGTCAAAGTTTTCTATAGATCCATCTCGCTGAAATAAACAACGGAGAGATAAGAAAACCTGTTATGCAGAAACTTGTCATTTCATGATGCATGAATATGCAATATGCAAATGATTTCAAGGATTCAAAGAATTTAAGTTTGTATAGACAAAGAGTGAGCAAATGTTAACTTGCATTAAAGAGTTCTGATTTGAATACCAACATGCCTCTTGGGCTTACAACAACAGAAATAAGCATAAAGTAAACTCCAAAGACAGAAAAGTTGTGCCCATCCTCTTTGGCGCAATGTAGGTGTTTAAACTCCTTTCTTTATGAATCTCTCTTGTAAGCTCTAATATCTTCCTCTTGCCCTCATAGAACTTAGCTTTAAAGGTGTCTCTCTCTCCTTTTAACTGAATCCAAGCATTTTGCAAATCTTTAAGAGAAGTAGGCATATCAGAATAAAGGATAGTATGTGGAACGTCTCCCTCAACTACTGGCTCCATGATAACATGTAAGACGGCTTCATAAGGCATCTTAAGACTTTGAGCGTGAGCCCTCACCCATTTAAGATAAGGTTCCAAAGGAATGGAATTATTGCACCCCAACGTCTTGCTATCAACCTTGTTAACCATACCCCAAGCCCGTGTAAACCTCTGGCGGTAATCTTGGTCTTCTTTGTCATAGTCGAACATCAGACCTTGAATGAACATCGGATGAGGGCCATCTCGTCGGGCATACCCAAACTGTCGAAGAGCTAAAAAGGGATTGTAGGTGATACCTCCCCTAATACCAAGCAAAGGGACATTAGGGAATTCCCTACAGCGGTCAATAATAGAGACGTCTTACAAGGATCTTGAATACCAACAGATGTCAGAATGGGTGATGGACATTATCCTTTGAGACCATGTTAATCTTTGCTCATTCTTCAGTGCTGATTTAGGTAGGTATGAAGTGAACCATTTGGCGATTAAGGGAATACAACACAAGAGAGGACCTCTTTTCTTCATGGTGTAGGTATGAAGGAAATGCAGGATGTCTCCCAATAAGGTAGGTACGGGATTGCGAGAGAGAAAGACTTTGATGGCATTAATGTCTATAAATTGGTCTGAGTTGGGGAACATAACCAAACCATAAATGAGAAGAGCCAGGATGTCTTCAAAAGCTTGGAAATCCATGTCGTCCCAGAATGAACGAGCCTTCTCCAATAGAAACTTGGCTAGGAAACCTTTTACCCCACTTCTTGTCTCCCAATTGGTTATGACATCAGCTCTTTTCAGATGCAAAGCTTCGGTGATGATTTCAGGTTTTGGAATCCCTTCTAGACCGATGAATGGTATCTGATAAAGCACGAGCACTCCTAAGAGTAGGGAGAACTCTTCCAGTGTAGGTACCAACTGATAGTCCGGGAAAGTGAAACAATGATATACGGGATCAAAGAATTGGAATAGTATGCACATCATCTCTTCTTGGAAATTGGACGTGGCCAAACTTAGAAGTCGACCATATTTCTTGGTAAAAGGAGAATCCCCGGGAACTCTTGAGGCTAACTCTTGAAGCTGAAGGTGTGCTTTTACAAAGCTGATTCGGATGGTGTTTCTTCGGCCGGAATTCATGACCTGCAAAACAAAGACAAAGATAAATTTCTAAATCCTTGAAATGGTTAGTGAATATGCGTATGATGCTTATGATGTTATGTACAAGTAAATACACACAAAGCAACCAAATCCCTATGTTTTAGGCTTGCATGAGGCTTCATAGGTAAGTACTCTCTTGAAGTTTAGTTGGTTTAACCTATCCTATTAATAGTGATCGGGTTCTAAAGGATCTCAATATCACCGACATTTCTTTTAGGCATTGTCTCAGCACAATCAATCTTTTCTTGCGGCCGAGATATACCAAAAGTCCATCCTTAATGAGTGTAGTATCGAGTATCAATCAATTTTCAGCTCTACACCGAAACCGGTTATCTCACTACGTCCTAATGGCCAAGTTTGTTCAATTAGGGTTCTAAAGTCAGTTAGTGCTTCATGACGCCACTCAGCAGCCCCGTATTCTCCTCGGTTAACCACGAGGGATACCGGTACCCACAAATGTGTCACACTAACATAGCCATTGTTTCAACCATATCGGTCCATGTCGTACAGTTTCCACAATCTATTGCTATTTACCTAAAAAAAAGGTGTCCCAGATCCGGGTGGAGGATCAAAGCAAGCCCAAACAGAGAACCATAATGTAAAGCATATAACTAAAACAAAGCAAGCAAGTAAATATGATCTAACCCTAAGGTAACCCCATTTTCAACATCCCCAGCTGAGTCGCCAGTTCTGTGATACGGTGGGAGAACTGACTTGGATGTTTTACGTTTGTGTTTGCAAATGTTGCGGTTAGCAAGAGTCACCACCGAATTTTCTTTTATCCAATAAGGAAAGGTGAAAAAGCACAGGAAAGACCTTTAGAGATGTTTTCTTGAGTTCGGGGGGTAGATTATGAAAAGGGAAGGTATTAGCACCCTCTTCATCCATGGTTTTCCATGGGCTCTTAGTTGCTTTCTAGATCACTTGCTTTTGTTTTGAAATGTGCTTTGTGATGTGGGTTTTGAAATTATTTTAAAAAGGTGCCATCGTTTAGGAAAACTTTGTAATAGTTCTCGTTGTAAGAACGTATACAAAGTGTTGAGCTTTTGAAAATATTTCAAGTTTGGAAAGTGTATGTGATTATTTTTGAAAATATCAAGGATGTTTGTTTTGATATTTGAGCAAGCAACTAAAAGTAATCTACTTACTCAAAAGGTCTTAGATGTTCTTTTCCTCCTCCTTTAGATGTTGATATCTTACTATTGTTTTGGTAAGAAGCCCCATCGTTGGATGTGAAGGGATGGGCGTTGGGTCATCGTATGACCATGATAGCAATGTTGTGAGATGACTTAGCACTTTTCTTTAGGGACTAAGATAATTTTGAAAGGCAACTTTGATAACGTCATCGAGGGACTATGATCTTGTATTTTTCGATTTGGTTGTGCTAAGATATCCCACATGCATAACATGGCCATTTTGTAAGGCAACAAGTGGAATTACCCTAAGGGTGTAAGTGTGCGAGTGTATTTGATTGCATGCATAATTTTGGTCTTGAATTAGGATTTTCTAACATTGGTTTTAGTCTTGCCATACACACCCTAGTTACTAACAATATATGAAAGCAATAACAGTGCGGAAATGTAAAGATTCTACGCTATTACAATATTTCGGGGATGGGGGTACATATTTATGAATGGGGATTGCTAATTAAATCCAAAGTTACTATTACAACCATATTGAAGGGATAAGAATGTACAGGAAATGTAAAATGCTTATTTATTTAAGAAAAGAAATAAATTTTGTTTAAGAAAACATTTGTTGTCTTTTTATGTTAAAAGAAAATATAATATGTGAATATGACATATATTTGCTATTTTTTTTATTAATGAAAAATAAAGATGATGGAAAAAATACTAAAAAAGAAAGAAAACCAAAATCAGCGCAAATACATGAGAGTGGAAGAGGTCAGAAGTTCTGACTTTGACGTGCTGCACAAACAGAAACAACGTTAGTAGAAATATGGAAGCTCAGAAGTTTTGGATCCTCTGAGAACTCAAGAGTTTTCTGAAGTTCTAATGCAACTGTCAGAACTTTGCCTCGCTCCATGCTAGTCAGAATATCTGCAACTCAATCATTTCTTAACAGAACGGAAGTTGCACATATAACAGTTATGACATGTTTCCTGAAATATCAGAAGCACAAATCAGAAGTAACATGGATTTTCTAATCCTAATTCTGAGTCCTAATTTCTTTATGAAACTCTGAACTGGAATTCTTTCTATTTAGGCAGGCAGATGCATGAAATTTCAGAATATGTACATCATCAGGATCAAAATATCTACATTGTGCTAAATATGCAAAATCTGACAATGCCTAATTAGTATGATGAGAGTCAGCAGAAAACTTACCTTGCAGCTGGAAAAGATTATGTGAACTGGAGGTTGATCCTGAACTATGGTGATGTCCTGAGCAACTTCTTCACGTACTCAGCAGGATGGAAGTTTGCAACTTCTGGAATAACCAAGGGGTGATATTCTGACTTCTTTGAGGTGGAGGTGGATGAAGAGTGTATGGCAGTAGGAATACAAAAGTTAGGGTAACTTCTAATATGTGAATCAGCAACTGCGTGGATGGCTTTAGTCAAGAAACATTTGAGAAAAACTAGAGTTTGAATGCAAGAATCAAATGCTAAGGTTTTGTATTTTTGTGTTATAGTTTTGTGGATTCTTGGAATTTTTGCAGGGGTTCAAGACTTTTCTTTCTCAAATTCCACACCTTTCTCTCAAATTTTTCCGACCTCTTCTAAATGGCTAATGGTGTTCTATTTATAGGCAAAGGTTTTGCAGTTTGGAGATGTCAAGTGGCGCCAACATCATATGCTAGATGCTAACTTACTCTTGAAGTAAGCTTAAACAAATGTGGTTCAATGCATCAAGTAGGATGGTTAACAGCGCCTAAGCTGGATTTGGCAGCATGAATTTAGGAAAAGTAGAAGCATCGCATGGGCCTAGCATACTTTTGCATAGAAGTTTGTCTTCCCAAGACAATAGGGGTACACGCGGGGGAAATCCTTTGGATAACAACTCACAAGTGGTTGTGAGCATTAAATGATGATGAAATTTATCAAATCAGAAATCCTGCCATGTGAAACTTTGCATCCTTGCTTGACTCTGGATTAGAAGTTTTGCTTCAGCGTAGCATATAACCTTCTGATCCTCTTATCTTCTATCTCCAGCATGTTCTGAAGGAACTTTCAGACTTTCTAGAAAGCTTGCAGCACGCTTAGTAACCTTCTTTGATTTAACCTGGCAAACTCTGACTGAACCTTTGGGAAAACTGATCCAGAAGTTCTAAAATTGTCATATTTCTTAAACACTTAGAAAAATTTCTAAATATTTAGAATTTGACTTTTCCAAAGTAAAATTTGACTTTTGAAATTCTTGATGAAACAAGCTTCATATTCCAACATGTCTTGATGAAATATGATTTTTGAGATTTGATTTTGATCCAAAAGTAAAAGTTAGACTTCTCAGTTTGCAAATGACCATTTTTCCCTTGTGAATGGTTTGCTTGGAAAATTTGATAATTCAAGGCTTGGAATTGGGTGAGAGAAAACTTGAGGATCCAGGGTGATTCTTTGAGAAATGAGAGGGCAAATTTTGGGGTACAACAACGTGGGTCATTATACAGTCATAGAAGGAAACATTGTAGGATACCTTAGCAATTATTGTAAGGGACTAAGATCATTTTCCAAAGGCAACATCGAAGGGTCATCGAAGGACTACGATCTTGTAATCGAGGGTCTTTGCTAAAGTATCTCACGTTCGAGGGACATGACTATTTCAATCTAAGGCAACAACTGTGGGTTAACCCTAGAGGTGCATGTATGCAAAGTGTATTGTTTTCATGCATTTGTCTTGAATTAGGGTTGTCTATTGTTTGGTTTTAAGTCTTGCCATACAAACCCTAATTGCTAGCAATAATATGGAAAGCGATAAATTACAGAAATTAAAAGTCCTACGCTATTACATATCTTTAGGGGATGGGGGTACAAATTACAAATGGGGATGACAAATAAAGTAAACCCTAATTACTATTACAAGGCTTTGACAATTACATAATAATGTGAAATAATAGAATATACAAAGAAATATTTTTTTATGGATTTTTAATGAAAAAGGGTTTAACCTAATTGATTAATTTGAAAAGAAGTTAATAAAAATTCTAATGTCTAAATTAATTCAATTAGAAGAGAAAATTAAACTAAAACCTAAGTCTAAATTAGTTTAATTAAGAAAAGAAATTAATTTATTAAGAAAATATTTTTAGGTCTTTTTTTTAAGGAAATAAAATAAAGTGAAAATAAAAATAACAAATTTTAGTCTAAGTATTTAATAAAGAAAATATATTTTTGTATTTTTTTGATTAAAAATAATAATAAAATAAAAGAAAAGAAAGAAAAGAAAATGAAAATAAAAATAAAAATATAAACTAAAGAGTCAGGGGGTTTGAAAAGAGATTAGGAGGTTAGAAAGTAAAACAGTTTTTGTTTAGGGCCCAAACAGTTTTTTTTTGTACAAGTCAGAAAATTAAACAAAATAAGATAAAATGTGATGGGCCTGCGTGGTGTGAAGTAATCAGGGGGGTGATTATGAGGAAATGCGTGTTGGCCCAATGCTGGAAGGCTCGGGCTCGTTTCGTAAGTAAGAGGAAAAACAAGAAAAATAGAAGGAAAAGTGAAAAAGGTAGAGTTGGGGCTCGAACCCAGGACCTTATAGACCAAAGCCTTATGCACGCACTCTTTGCCACTGGGTTGGTTGTTTCACCCATTATTGAAAAAACAACTAATAAATATAAAATAAACTCCTTCCTGAATGACAACTTCATCTTCTTCCTCGCGCCAATCTTATGAGTCAGATTTTTAAATTTCATATCTTGCTCATTTCTCAACTATTTTAGAAATTGTAAATATCAAACTTGTTAGAAATTTCACCATGATTTCAAATATGTAAATAACTTAAACAATTGATCAAAGATAAGCACAAATTTCTGTTGGTACCAAATCTGACCTAATTTTTCCAGAAAGTTCAGACTTAAAATTCTCCATACTCAGGCAATATAAATGAATTCTAAGGAAATGGTTAGTTTCAGGACTATGATGTCTACATTTTATCTTTTAAAATGAAATCCAAATGATGCTTGTATGAAGAGATAGAAGTTCAGAAAATTCACCTTGTAGATGGAGATCGTGTTTTGAGTTTGAGCATACTTCAAGGTGTTGTATTGATCTGGTTAGCATCACTGAACCTCCAGGAAGCTATTTCAATAGTTACTTTGAGCTGAGAGTTCTTGAGTCGTGCTGGAGAAGTTAAAGTGGAAGGTGTTGTTTTTGAAAATGGAGGATGGTGATGGAGGTGTTACAGTTGTGTAACAGGTGTTTGGTTAGGTTCTAAATTATATATAGATGCTTTGTGATTAGTTTTGAGGAAGAACGCACGAGTGAAATGAGAGTTTGATGTGCAAGGTCAGGAATGGCACAAAAATGAGGTTTATGAGTAATTATGAATTTGAGGGAGTTTGAGGGAGTTTTTAGGATAGAAAATTTGTTTCCTTGGCTTGTAAACAATATATCAATTCATAGGAAAATATTTGAGGACTTGAGATGGTCATAATTACAAGATCACATGTTATGGTCATTTGACTTGTTTTTGAAACAAGCTTGACAAACATGGTTTCAATGCAAAGTACAAGGATTGTAGGGTGGTTGACTGGATCTAGACAAGTTGCTTCTAGATTTGAGATTGTGTATGTGCAGAAGGAACAAGTGCAAAGCTCAAGGAGAGTGGACTTTGTGATTAAAGCCACTTTTCCAAAATGACAATTTACCTTTGTGCCAAAAATTGATTAATCACTTGGATAATGGCTCTAATGCTTGGATCATAGCTCAAAAAATTGTGTAAACCATTAATTATGGAGTTAATTACAAGTTAGAAGCCTGCAAAGTAAGACTATGTAGCATAGCTATGAGATTTGGCCAAGGGTTCATCATCAAAATGACTTGTAATTCAAGAATGTATACCCAACTTTTTGCCTTCGATTCTCTAAGCTCAAAATTGATCTCTTCAAGTTCTTTGACATTTTTGAAAGATTGAAACATTATCTAAAACCTTCATGTTGACCATTTTGGCTAAATCATCTTGGATATAGGTGAAAATTGGCCAAGAAGTTAGGTCAAAAATCTGCCTAAACTTATCAAAATTTTGACTAAGTGTTTTATGAAAAATGTCATGACTTCATGGGCTTATATCTTCAAATCTAAGTATTTTTTGGACATCAACCCTCTAATACCAAGTTGTAGAATTCATCAAGATCTACAACTTTCATGTTGAAAGTTTTCTTTGAATCATCTTGCATCTTGGTAAAAAAATGTCATGAAGTAGTGAAATTATCAAGTTCAAAACACTGAGAAATATTTCTAAGTATTAAAAAGTTTGACTTTTTTTATGACTTTTTGACTTTCTTGATTCTTGATGATCAAGATTTATATTTTTGAATGTCTTGATGAATCTTGATTTTTGAAATTTAATGTTGACCAAAAAGTCAAAGTTTGACTTTTGGTGTATCGGTTGACTTTTTCATCAGTTGGCCAAATTTCAAGTGTCAACTGTTTGATCTTGACAAATGAATTGAGTCATGCAATTAGGTCAAAATTATGTGTTTGAGTTCTTAAGATTATGTTTCAAGTCATTAGATCATGTATTAGGTCAAAAGTCAAAAATCAGTCATTCTCAGTCAAAACCCTAATTTTGATCATTTTACCCCTTTAATGATTTGAACACTTTTTTTGAGGAATTATGATCCAAGCTTGATCAATTGATAAATATGACTTTAAAATGTTGATATTGACAAAAAAATCTTGAAGTTTGCCAGTGGGTTGACCACATTTGACTTTTTATCCAATACAGGTGATTTTCAGTCATCTGATCAACTGACTGAGCAAAATTGTGATCCAAGACTTGAAACTTGGCATGAGTATTCTTGGGGGTCTATAATGAATCATGAAAGTCATTTGAGGCATTATAAGTCCAATTTTCTCTGTGAAAATCAAAACCCTAATTTGGGGTCCCAATGCTTAAGAGGTGATTTGACCTAGTCAACATTTGTGTAAACTTGAGCTATTGAAGATCTTTTATGAGAAATGTATTGAGAAAAAGATGGCAAATTTTGGGGTAAAAAAATCATGTTAAATTATTATGGTATGACTTGGATTTTAAATGCATGTAAGGAAGAAATGTCTCCCCAAGCTCAGGTGAGTGTGAAAGAAAATTGGTCAATGATCCTTACAATAAGAGCTTTTATTTATGGCTTGCAACAAAGGTAACAAGTACAAAACTACAACAGAGTACTAGAACCCTTAATGTGTATCTCAATCATTTTGAATTTTTCTAGCATTTTCCTTGATGCAACTAGAGCATATAGGGTATATTAGCTTGGCCTGAAAAAGGTCCAAGAATTACCCATAAAGGCATTCAGTTGTACTCTTGGAAAAACTAACGCCTTTGCAAATTGGTGGCTCTCTTTGAATAATATCTTTCTCGTGAAGATTCTTCTCCATGTTTATATAGTTTGCCTCACACATAAATATATTGACATTGAATTAGCTGAGCATATTGAACCTATTAATGTGGTTCTCCTTGCTTCTATAAAATTTATCACAAGATAATGAATGCCATTGTATTCTTAAACCTTTTACTTTCAAGTTTATCGAGTTTTCCTCTATTCTAACTTTTTTCTTCCATTTCTTTATATTAAGTAAGAAATTTTTCATGGTTAACTTGGAATATTACAATGTTTTAAGCCCCTTTATTAGTGGTTATTAAGGGAGTAATGATCTTGATTTAGAATATATATATATATATATATATATATATATATATATATATATATATATATATATATATATATATATATATATATATATATATATATATATATATATATATATATATATATATAACTTTTCTTTTAAACACATAAATAATTAGAGAATAGTTGTAAGAATCTAGAATCTTGTATTTTCTGCTCTGCTTTTGTAATTCAGTTGCACTTTGGTTTTAGGTTTACTAGTGTCTTTGTTTTATCATTCTTTTTATTTTATTTATGCATTTGTCTATGATTATTACTATGTCTATTTTTAACACTACCATGAGTCAGTAGAACTCATATAGTTATAGGATTATGGGGATTGTCTAAATGACAGACCCACAATAACTCTTGATTTCGAATTTTGTCCTAAGAAATTTAGTAATACTATTTTAAGGTTTTAACGAAATTTTATGCAAAATTAAAGATAACATTAGATACAGTTGATGGACTGGAAGGTGAAGACTAATATCCAACACATAAAAATCAAACAACTAAATCAACCCATGAAAGTAGTTTTGGTTTAACAGAGAAATTTATTATATAAAAATAGCTTCGCTTAGTGAATCTTATCACATAAACGACTATAAAAATATTGTTTTTAAATGGTCAAAAATACAACTATATACTCTAAAAAGAGATGTAATTTACACTCTAAAAAGAGATGTAATTTACACTTTTCTATTTAAAATGCTGTGAAAAATAAAGTCCTCATGCAAAAGTAGGAATGATGATTGGTGGCAGAATTACTAACAAGTGTATTAGTCTTGTTATCGAAATAATAAAAATAAATTCGTCTCCACCTAGATTACGAACTTAAAACAAGTAATATTATGTGATGTAAATTAAAACGGTAAATTATGGGGTTTGCATGTTGTTTTGGTAAAAAATGCAAGAAAAGAGTTTTAACGATAATAAGAAATAGAGTCAAGTCTTCTTATAAGAATCCCCTATTTATACTTGATTGATGAAACATGCATTAATATACATGCACTGACTACATAGTTACACAATAAACTAACTCTACCACTATACCTAATCCTTTGGCTTATAACTTACTATACCTAATCTATCAGTTGTCCTGTTAGATTAGACAACAAAACACATTAATCCCCTAGTCACAATTCTTAATCATACTATCCCTAGTCAATTAGAGAATTCAATAGTTAAATTAGTTCAGATAGATAGTCCTAGGGTCAAAGTTTAAGTGGTCGAAAACTCAAAGTTTTGAGAACTGATGGTGGTGGAGAGTATGTGTCGAAAGACTTCGACGGGTTATGTGAACAGGAAGGGATTGTGCATGAGGTGGTGCCATCCTATACTTCAAAGCATAATGGAACTGCAGAAATAAAGAATTAAACCATCATGAATATGGTGAGAAGTATGTTGAAAGGCAAGAATTTACCTAAAGAGTTTTGGGGTGAAGCCGTGTCGACTGTAACATACATTTTGAACATATGTCATACGAAGAAGCTAAAAGGAATCACTTCAGAAGAATGTTGGTCTAGTGTGAAGCCTAGCTTTAGTCATCTGAAGGTATTTGGATCTATTGCACATAGACATGTGCCAAATCAGTTGAGAAGAAAACTTGATGAAAAGTTGAGTCAAATGATTCTAGTTGGATATCATTTGACAAGAGATTACAAGTTGTTCGACCCAGTGAACAAGAAGATTTTGATCAACAGGAACATGATCATAGATGAGCTTAAAGAATGGGATTGGATTGAAAGTGTCAAGAAAGATTCAGTGGGAATCCTACTTGAAGAACCAGAAACTCAAGTCGAAAGAGAAGTTCGACAAGAGGAACCGGCAGTTATAAATCAATCAAGTACAAGCAGACCTCAAAGAACAAGACACATGCCTGCATGATTGCAAGATTATGTGATTACATCAGATGATGTGATAGATAATATGATAGATAATGAAGGTGAGTGAAGAGTATGTGTCGAAAGACTTTGACAGGTTATGTGAAAAGGAAGGGATTATGCATGAGGTGGTGCCACCCTATACTCCACAACATAATAGAACTGCAGAAAGGAAGAATCGAACCATCATGAATATGGTGAGAAGTATGTTGAAAGGCAATAATTTACCTAAAGAGTTTTAGGGTGAAGCCGTGTCGACTGCAACATACATTTTGAACATATGTCCTACGAAGAAGCTAGAAGGAATTACTCCAGAAGAATTTTAGTCTAGTGTGAAGCCTAGCTTGAGTCATCTGAAGGTATTTGGCGGCTGCAACTACGCCTATGGTAGTATTATTATTGTTGATGTTGCACGGAGAATGGTAAATTTAATTATTTTGCAATTAACTCAACAATTTTAGATTATGTTATAACTATATTTTTTATGTCATCTACTTAGCGTGATGAGTTGGGCAGAGCTCCGCTTCTTAATGAGCTCTATAAGAAGACTCATCTCAAGAAAAATGGGGAGTTTGTTGATGAGCGCTCAAGAAAAACTCAAGTAAGTTTTTCTTAAACTTAGTCATTTTATTTATTTCTTTTGTGTCTAGCATAATTTAAATTGCAATAACACCTACTCTATTTAATATGAGGAGTATGAAAAACAGCTTGCTCTAAGATTATCACAGCATCCTGAATATACACCACCTCTGTAGGGATTTCCCACTGATCCTAGTCTGAGTTTTCAGACTTGGTATGATGTATCTCGTGGGAAGAGAAAAAATGGGAGAGTGTATGGTGCTGGAGGTCTCGTCAAAACAATTCGACGGTGTGATAGGAGTTTCAGAATGCAAATTGCTGATGGTGAAGGATCATAGACTCAACCTTCACTTACCCCATACATGATGGAAACTGTGAGATCATTAGCGCACTCTGAGGCTGCCCGTGAAGTGGAAGCAAGAAATGCTGAAATAGAAGAATTGAAGAAGAGACAAAGAGAAATGGAGGAAGAAATGAGAAGAAAAACTAGAGAATATGAGGAATCTATGCGTATTTTTCAATAATTTATGCAACAATTTGGCGGACGTGATAATCAAGGGCAAAATGACAATGAAGACAGTAACACCGATGAAGAAAATTAATCTTTATCAATAATATTTTTTTATTTATAATTATAAACAATGTTCTTGTAATATTTTAATTTTGATTCAATATTTTATTAATATAGTATTAATTATAAATTATATTATATATTATATTTAAAAATATATTACTAATATTATTAATATTGAGTTTTTTATTTTATTAAATTATATTAAGTTTTTTTAGCTTAGGGTAAACCCCCTAGCTAATGTCGTATTTAGCTAGGGGTAAAGTCCCTAGTCAATGGTCAATCAAATTTTGCCTTTAGCGAGGAGTTTAGCCCCAAGTTAATTGACTAGGTGCTTAGCCCCTCACCCCTTGTCTGCGACCAATGATTTAGCTAGGGGACATAACCCCTCGCAAATGTTGATTTTGTGAGGTGTTTTTTTGACTTAGTGAGGAATTAAACCCCTAGCTAAAAGACTTTTTTCTTGTAGATTTTCCAATAAAAATATAATAAATATACTTAAATATAATTTAATAAGTGAGAATAAGATAAAATTGCATGTGTATCATAGAATTATACACTTGTCATATTTACAAAATTATATCTAAATTTTATTTTAAAAATTATAAGCTGACTTAGCAGTTAGGTGTTTATATAAAAACTATGGACAACGGTTGTACATTGTAGTTTAATCAAAACCGCGGTCTAAAACTAACCTAAAAACCGTAACCTATTCATATATTAAAGCAACGCTTCCTACTACTCGTGGGCTAAAGTTAAAAAAGCGTAGCCTATATGCAACGACAACATATTCTACGTTTTATACATCTAGTTACGGTTTTCTTTCGTTGTCTAAACTGATTTTTGTTGTAGTATATATTACCTCACGATCAGTTTGTACAGTTGAAAAAGAACGAACAACTTTTTTTCACATCTGATACAAAAGTAAGTATTTTCTTTATATTCAAAATAAATCGTATCTTAATATTAGGCTCTGTGATGTGTAAGTCATAGACCAAACCAAAATGATAGTTGTGGTCATTGTACACGTGCCAAACTTTTTTGACTTTGACAGATCATCGAAGTAGTTATGGAGAGGGATGGAGGGACTGCCAACTTAGTCTTAAAATAATAAAGACATGACATCAACCTACCGTACGTGATATAGTCATAAAAAAATAAAAAAGTTTCATATTTAAGGTAAGGTTTCAGTGATTTTGTTATACAATAACTTGATAAATTTAATTAATTAGTTTCTCTCTCGCATCAATATGATATATAATAATCATTCATTCATTAAGTAAACTAAATTCATGAAAATTATGTTACAGGAAAGTCACTGAAATAACTGTGCAGAAATATGAAGAAAAAATATTTGTCACAGAAATATGAAGAAAATAGTATCCAAGTGTGACTCCAAGTGACAGTTGTTGGTTGCTTGAGAATTTTGCTTATCTACGACATGGTTGTTGATTGTTAATGATGAATGGAAATTTTGTTTTTGAACAGGAAAATGATGAATGAAAATTTTTGTTTTTTGACAGGAAGATGGATAAAAAATATGAAGAATTTTGCTATGCAGATGGAATTTTGCTTTTCAAAAATATGATTATTATTTATAGTGATTTCTTAAATGACTTCAATTTAATTTTTGTAAATTGGTGTTGAGTGTTGTATACAGATAATTTATTTTCTGTAAGTTGAATACTACTATTTTCTGTAAATTAAATTGGTGTTTTTTCATTATTTCAAATCAAATGCTCAAAAAATTATTTCACATATAACGTCTCCAAGGATTTGAACTCATACATCAAATACCCAACCACTGCGTCATCTATCTTATTGTTGCTATTAATCACCTCGAAATCAATTAATACAAAATCTTATTATTCTTTTCATCTACTTCTCAAAAAAATCATGAACAAAACCAAAACTAATTCTTTCATGAATAAAACTGTGCAGCATGAAACCGACCCTTTTATTTCGCAACAAGATACTTGATAGATATCCAAGCAATTGAAGAATCCTTGCTTTGAAGAAGACCCAAGCCACTTAAATACTGCACCATTCCTTGATGATGCAAGAATGTATATTCTGGAAAGATTATAGAAGGGGAAGAAGAATTCATGCTCATATGGTTATTGTTGGATATGTTCCCAATGAATATTTGAAGACCAAATTGTTGATATTGTATCCAAAATCAGGATGTCTAGAAACTGCACGGTTTCTATTTAATGACTTGGTGAAGAAGGACTTGTTTGCATGGAATGCAATCATAGCAGGCTATGTTCAAAAGGGTCTTGAAGAAGATGGGTTGGAAAATTTTTATGGGATGAGACAGACTAGTTTGCGACCTAATCAGTATACCTTTGCATCAGTTTTCAGGGCCTGTGCAACTTTGGCGTTGTTAGAACCCGGGAGGCAAGTGCATGGTGTTATGTTGAAGTGTCAAATTGGAGACAATGTTGTAGTCAATGGTGCATTAATAGACATGTTACTTTTCTTGCAGTTTTGGTTGCTTGTAGCTATGGGGGTTTGATTGATGAAGGCCATAAATATGTTCAATCAATGATAAGAGACTATGGAATAGTGCCTCAAGCTAAACATTATGCAGCAATAGTTGATCTTTTAGGGCGTTCCGGGAAGTTAAAAGAGGCTTATGAATTCGTTCTGAAATCAACTTGTAAAGAGCACTCAGTGATATGGGGTGCCTTGCTTGGGGCTTGTAAGATTCACGGTGACTTAGACTTGTTAAAAATTGCGTCTAAGAAATATTTTGAATTTGAACGCGTAAATGCTGGAAAGTATGTTGCCTTAGCAAATGCTTATGCCTTGTCTGGTTTGTGGGATGATGTTGAGGGTGTTAGGGCTTCTTTGAGGGAATCAGGGATGACAAAGGAGCCTTGTCTGGTTTCTTGTTGCACGGTTTTCTGGTTTCATGTTGCACGGTTTTATTCATGAAAGTTAGTTTTGGTTTTGTTCATGATTTCTTTGAGAAGAAGATGGAAGGAACAATAAGACTTTGTATTAATTGATTTCGAGGTGATTAATAGCAACAAGACAGATGGCGCAATGGTTGGACATTTGATGTATGAGCCAAGGATCCTTGGTGAGGCGATATGTAAGATAATTTTTTAGGCATTTGATTTGAAATAAACCAGTCAGCAAACTCACAATGCCAACTAGAAAGATTCTCCATGCCCAATTAGTCAAATATGGAATAAGAGGTTCTGCAAACGGAATCTTCATTTTGTAAGGGGCGAATAAGAAAAAAAATACTTCAAGGGAGAAAAATCAAAATTCACCCTATTAATAGGGGACATCGTATGTTTAATTTATTAAATTATAGAATAAGGTGAATAAAAATTTGACTAATAATTGTATCTTGGTTATTTTCACCAAATTATTATTATATACTTATTGTTAACCAAACTTTATGTAATTATATCATTATTATTTTTTTATTACTTTCTATTTATTGGTAAGCAACTTTTCATTACTTCTTACTATTTTTTTTCAAATTCGTTGAATAATAATGTATCTTGTCTATATTATATTGAGTTAAATATATTTAGTTTTTATAAATATTTTAAATTTGATTTTTATTTCTTATAATTAAATGTCATGTTTTAGTTCTTATAAAATTATGTATGTATGATATTTTAGTCCTTCTATAAGGACTAAAATTATGTGTATAAATAATTTTGTAAAGACTAAAACATAACCTTTTTTATAGGAATTAAAAATTAAATTTAATAATTTTGTAGGGGTCAAAAATATATTTAACTTTATTATATTTTAAATGGAAAAATTAACAATTTCATATAATATTTATTTTTATTTTTATTTTTTTCTATTAAGTTTTTTTCTTACATGATTGTATTTTTTTTCTTCTTTTTTTGAAAATGGAATTAATATATTTCTATCTCTAAATATGAAAAACTTAGCAAGAATATTCTATTCACTTGATTTTAAATTTTTATTTATATTTTCTTTAGAATTTATTTTCATTCTTTGTATTAAAATTTTATTTTTCCATGTGTTGTACCCCAAAATTTGCCCTCCCATATTCTCCAATAAACTGCCAAGCCAAGCTACAAAATTCCCCAAGAATTGCACAATGCAAAGGCCTCCATACAGTCAAAACTAGGGTTTGTGTGTTGATCAAGAAAAGGAAGTTTTCAAAGGCTCAATCAAGTCTCATATGCTTACAAACATGGTCAAGCATCCTCATATCAAGTTTCAAGGCATTCAGCTCAAGATTGTACAGTCAAAACCCTAAATTGCACTACAGTCAACTGTAGGGGCAAAATGGTCATTTGACAGTCAAAAGTTCAAATTTTTGGTCAACATATCATTTTGAAGCCACAAACATCATTTGATCAATGCTTGATCATGATTCTCAAAATTTGGCTCAGAAATCATCAAAGATGCAAAAGTTGTTATATTTGGACAGCTGAAAAAGTCAACTGAAATTGACCAGGGCATAACTTTCACATGGATTATCAGAAAAATTCCATCCAAAGCTCATTTTGAAGAGAAAGACATTTCCTACAACTCATCTTCATACTTCAAGTCCAAGAAATGCTCTCACAAAAAGTTATCAATTTCAACATTACAGGTCATTTTCAAAAGTCAACAAAAAGGGACTTTAAGTCAAAGGCCATAACTTGAGATTGGTAAATCAAAATGACATGGGACCAAAGGCATTGGTTAAAGGACTCAAAGACTTTTCCAAAATGTCCAAGAACATGTGAAAAGCTTAAAAATTGAGCAAGTTATGCCTTGTAGAAGTTGGGAAATTTTTGTGAAATGGCAAAAGTCAACTATCCTTGAAAATCCAATTTTGACAAAAGGGCCCCATTTTTCTCACTTTGTTCATCCTTGTCATGCCACACACGTGTCCCATGGTTAATTTCAAGACCAAATGTTGACTTTTTTATTTTATTTAATTTTTGATGATTTAATTCATTTTAATTCTTTGAAAATTCAAATAAAATTTAAAAATCAATGAAATGGTGTCATATGAATTTGGACAAGTTCTATGTATCATGAACCAACTCAAAAATCAGGCTAAGGTTCATTTGCACACTAGGTCTAGGTTTTGGCTAAAAAGTAGGAAAAATGGTTAATGGAAGAAACCCTAAGGCCAATTCTTTCCCAAGCATGAATTAAGGCCAAAAAACTAGTCAATTCCATTCCATGAGATGCATTGAGTCAAACCCTAACCATAGTGCAGCAAAAGGCTCGCTCAAAGGTGATTTGGCAATTTGAAAAATGAACCATAAAATGCAAATCTGATTTCAAAGCTAGGGATCTTTTCAAGCCTTAATTTTTGTACCAATAGCTTCCTGAGACAATTCTGAACGTATCCCAATTCTTAACATCAATCAAAACTCCCTCAGCTGGTACCTCTAAGTCAAACTGCATCTCAAAAATTTGGAAATCATATAGCACGATTCAAGCACATTCTTGCAGTTTTTTTTTAGATATTCATACTCATGATGATGTTTCTGAACTAACCCTTGCGTTTAATTTCATTTTTGTGCCATGAATAAGAACTTGCCATTTTCGAATCCTAGGGTTACAGTTTTTTTAATTTAGGGGTTTTCAGTCCAGGAACAATTAGCCCATGAAAGTCACACCATTGCATTCCTGGCATCTGGACGAAGAGAATGAAATGCTCGCGCCTAATTTCTGATCACCACAGCCCTATTCGTTATTTCTCCATAGCCACCCTAACGCCATGGTTGAAAAACCGTGGCCAATGTGTTTTGCTTTTTACAGGGATGAAGATGATGATGCGTTGTCAACCATTGGTTCGCTAATTCAAATTTGCGCGCGTGTAATCTTTATGCGTTGGTTTTATTTTATATTGTTTATTAACTATTATATGTTAAATGAAATCAAGTGGCTCAGCTGGCAGGGACGCGCACTAGGGACTCTCATGACCTGGGTTCAAACCCCAGGTCTCACACATTTCTCATATTGTTTTTTCATTTGAATTCACATGCAGCGCTCACATTGATGCTCACCATACTCCATCAGAATTCAACCTCCACGTGTCCCAGGGCCTCAGATCCATGGCCAATGTTCAAGATGCACCATACATCAAGTCAACAGGCATCACATATGATTAGAAAAGTCAACAAATTGCCAGCAAATGGGCCAGGCTTTTCAGGCTTGCACCTCCAAATTTGAGACCACACCTCCCTGGTTCTATCTTTTTTTCTTTTTTTCTAATTTTCTTTATATTCTATTATTTTTAAATTTACTTGTGTTTTATTTTCTGATTTAATTAATTCTTACAAAAATATAAAAAAAGATTCAGTGGGAATCCTACTTGAAGAACCAGAAACTCAAGTCGAAAGAGAAGTTCGACAAGAGGAACCAGCAGTTATAGATCAACCAAGTTAAAGCAGACCTCAAAGAATAAGACACATGCCTGCATGATTGCAAGATTGTGTGATTACATCAGATGATGTGATAGATAATGAAGGTGAGTGAAGAGTATGTGTCGAAAGACTTTGACAGGTTATGTGAAAAGGAAGGGATTATGCATGAGGTGGTGCCACCCTATACTCCACAGCATAATGGAACTGCAGAAAGGAAGAATCGAACCATCATGAATATGGTTAGAAGTATGTTGAAAGACAATAATTTACCTAAAGAGTTTTAGGGTGAAGCCGTGTCGACTGCAACATACATTTTAAACATATGTCCTACGAAGAAGCTAGAAGGAATTACTCCAGAAGAATTTTAGTCTAGTGTGAAGCCTAGCTTGAGTCATCTGAATTTATTTGGCGGCTGCAACTACGCCTATGGTAGTATTATTATTGTTGATGTTGCACGGAGAATGGTAAATTTAATTATTTTGCAATTAACTCAATAATTTTAGATTATGTTATAACTATATTTTTTATGTCATCTACTTAGCGTGATGAGTTGGGCAGAACTCCGCTTCTTAATGAGCTCCATAAGAAGACTCATCTCAAGAAAAATGGGGAATTTGTTGATGAGCGCTCAAGAAAAACTCAAGTAAGTTTTCCTTAAACTTAGTCATTTTATTTATTTCTTTTGTGTCTAGCATAATTTAAATTGCAATAACACCTACTCTATTTAATAGGAGGAGTATGAAAAATAGTTTGCCCTAAGATTATCACAGCATCCTGAATATACACCACCTCCGTCGGGATTTCCCACTGATCCTAGTCTGAGTTTTCAGACTTGGTATGATGTATCTCGTGGGAAGAGAAAAAATGGGAGAGTGTATGGTGTTGGAGGTCTCGCCAAAACAATTCGGCAGCGTGATAGGAGTTTCAGAATACAAATTGCTGATGGTGAAGGATCATCGACTCAACCTTCACTTACCCCAGACATGATGGAAACTGTGAGATCATTAGCGCACTCTGAGGTTGCCCGTAAAGTGGAAGCAAGAAATGCTGAAATAGAAGAATTGAAGAAGAGACAAAGAGAAATGGAGGAAGAAATGAGAAGAAAAACTAGAGAATATAAGGAATCTATGTGTATTTTTCAACAATTTATGCAACAATTTGGCGGGCGTGATAATCAAGGACAAAATGACAATGAAGACAGTAACACCGATGAAGAAAATTAATCTTTATCAATAACACTTTTTATTTATAATTATAAACAATGTTCTTGTAATATTTTAATTTTGATTCAGTATTTTATTAATATAATATTAATTATAAATTATATTATGTATTATATTTAAAAATATATTACTAATATTATTAATATTGAATTTTTTATTTTATTAAATTATAATTATGAAATTCATTGATTATAAATATAATAATAATAAATAAATTAAATAATTACGTTTATAATTTAAAAAATAAATTATGGTTTTTAGCTTAGGGTAAACCCCTAGCTAATGTCGTATTTAGCTAGGGGTAAAGCCCCTAGCCAATGATCAATCAAATTTTGCCTTTAGCGAGGGGTTTAGCCCCTAGTTAATTGGCTAGGTGCTTAGCCCCTCACTCCTTGTCTACGACCAGTGATTAGCTAGGGGACATAACCCCTCACAAATGTTGATTTGTGAGGTGTTTTTTTGGCTTAGTGAGGAGTTAAACCCCTAGCTAAAAGACTTTTTTCTTGTAGATTTTCCAATAAAAATATAATAAATATACTTAAATATAATTTAATAAGTGAGAATAAGATAAAATTGCATGTGTATCATAGAATTATACACTTGTCATATTTACAAAATTATATCTAAATTTTATTTTAAAAATTATAAGCTGACTTAGCAGTTAGGCAACGGTTTCTTAAATGTTGTTTATATTAAAACCATGGACTTAAACTGACACAATTAGTCTATAGACAACGGTTGTACATTGTAGTTTAATCAAAACCGCGGTCTAAAACTAACCTAAAAACCGTAACCTATTCATATATTAAAGCAACGCTTCCTACTACTCGTGGGCGAAAGTTAAAAAAGCGTAGCCTATATGCAACGACAACATATTCCACGCCTCCATAAGCGTGGCCTGAAAGCTTAGGCTACGGTTTTATACATCTAGTTACGGTTTTCTTTCGTTGTCTATACTGATTTTTGTTGTAGTGATATTACCCCACGATCAGTTTGTACAGTTGAAAAAGAACGAACAACTTTTTTTCACATCTGATACAAAAGTAAGTATTTTCTTTATATTCAAAATAAACCGTATCTTAAATCTCTAATTCCATGATGTTTACAATCACGTTCCATCCTTGTTTTTTAATATTAGGCTCTTGCATGTGTATGTCATAGACCAAACCAAAATGATAGTTGTGGTCATTGTACACGTGCCAAACTTTTTTGACTTTGACAGATCATCGAAGTAGTTATGGAGAGGGATGGAGGGACTGCCAACTTAGTCTTAAAATAACAAAGACATGGCATCAACCTACCGTACGTAATATAGTAATAAAAAAAAAAAGTTTCATATTTAAGGTAAGGTTTAAGTGATTTTGTTATACAATAACTTGATAAATTTAATTAATTAGTTTCTCTCTCGCATCAATATGATATATAATAATCATTCATTCATTAAGTAAACTAAATTCATGAAAATTATGTTACAGGAAAGTCACTGAAATAATTCTGCAGAAATATGAAGAAAAAATATGTGTCACAAAAATATGAAGAAAATATTATCCAAGTGTGACTCCAAGTGACAGTTGTTGGTTGCTTGAGAATTTTGCTTATCTACGACATGGTTGTTGATTGTTAAAGATGAATGAAAATTTTGTTTTTGAACAGGAAAATGATGAATGGAAATTTTTGTTTTTTTGACAGGAAGATGAATAAAAAATATGAAGAATTTTGCTATGCTGATGAAATTTTGCTTTTCAAAAATATGATTATTATTTATAGTGATTTCTTAAATGACTTCAATTTAATTTTTGTAAATTGGTGTTGAGTGTTGCATACAGATAATTTATTTTCTGTAAGTTGAATACTACTATTTTCTGTAAATTAAATTGGTGTTTTTTCATTATTTCAAATCAAATGCTCAAAAAATTATTTCATATATCACGTCTCCAAGGATTTGAACTCATACATCAAATACCCAACCACTGCGTCATCTATCTTATTGTTGCTATTAATCACCTCGAAATCAATTAATACAAAGTCTTATTATTCTTTTCATCTACTTCTCAAAAAAATCATAAACAAAACCAAAACTAACTTTCATGAATAAAACTGTGCAGCATGAAACCGACCCTTTTATTTCGCAACAAGATACTTATAGATATCCAAGCAATTGAAGAATCCTTCCTTTGAAGAAGACCCAAGCCACTTAAATACTGCACCATTCCTTGATGTTGCAAGAATGTATATTCTGGAAAGATTATAGAAGGGGAAGAAGAATTCATGCTCATATGGTTATTGTTGGATATGTTCCTAATGAATATTTGAAGACCAAATTGTTGATATTGTATGCAAAATCAGGATGTCTAGAAACTGCACGGTTTCTATTTAATGACTTGGTGAAGAAGGACTTGTTTGCATGGAATGCAATCATAGCGGGCTATGTTCAAAAGGGTCTTGAAGAAGATGGGTTGGAAATTTTTTATGGGATGAGATAGACTAGTTTGAGACCTAATCAGTATACCTTTGCATCAGTTTTCATGGCCTGTGCAACTTTGGCGTTGTTAGAACCCGGGAGGCAAGTGCATGGTGTTATGTTGAAGTGTCAAATTGGAGACAATGTTGTAGTCAATGGTGCATTAATAGACATGTTACTTTTCTTGCAGTTTTGGTTGCTTGTAGCTATGGGGGTTTGATTGATGAAGGCCATAAATATGTTCAATCAATGATAAGAGACTATGGAATAGTGCCTCAAGCTAAACATTATGCAACAATGGTTGACCTTTTAGGGCGTTCCGGGAAGTTAAAAGAGGCTTATGAATTCGTTCTGAAATCACCTTGTAAAGAGCACTCAGTGATATGGGGTGCCTTGCTTGGGGCTTGGAAGATTCACGGTGACTTAGACTTGTTAAAAATTGCGTCTAAGAAATATTTTGAATTTGAACGCGTAAATGCTGGAAAGTATGTTGCCTTAGCAAATGCTTATGCCTTGTCTGGTTTGTGGGATGATGTTGAGGGTGTTAGGGCTTCTTTGAGGGAATCAGGGGTGACAAAGGAGCCTTGTCTGGTTTCATGTTGCACGATTTTATTCATGAAAGTTAGTTTTGGTTTTGTTCATGATTTCTTTGAGAAGAAGATGGAAGGAACAATAAGACTTTGTATTAATTGATTTCGAGGTGATTAATAGTAACAATAAAACAGATGGCGCAATGGTTGGACATTTGATGTATGAGCCAAGGATCCTTGGTGAGGCAATATGTGAGATAATTTTTTGGACATTTGATTTGAAATAATTCAGTCAACAAATCTACAATGCCAACTTGAAAGATTCTTCACGCCCAATCAATCAAATATGAACTAAGAGGTTCTCCAAACAGAATCTTCATTTTATAAGGGGCGGATCACAAAAAAAATATTTCAAGGGAGAAAAATCAAAATTCGCCCTATTAATATGAGACATCGTATATTTAATTCATTAAATTATAGAATAAGGTGAATAAAAGTTTGAATAATAATTGTATCTCGGTTATTTTCACCAAATTATTATTATATACTTATTGTTAACCAAACTGTCTGTAATTATATCATTATTATTTTTTATTACTTGGTAAGCAACTTTTCATTACTTCTTACTGTTTTTTTTTTTCAAATTCGTTGAGTAATAATGTAACTTGTCTATATTATATTGAGTTAAATATATTTTTAGTTTTTATAAATATTTTAAATTTAATTTTTATTTCTTATATGTCATGTTTTGGTTCTTATAAAATTATGTATGTATGATATTTTAGTCCTTCTATAAGGACTAAAATTATGTGTATACATAATTTTGTAAAGACTAAAACATAACTTTTTTATACTGACCAAAAGTTAAATTTAATAATTTTATAGGGGCCAAAAATATATTTAACTTTATTATATTTTAAATAGAAAAATTAACAATTTCATATAATATTTATTTTTATTTTTATTTTTTTCTATTAAATTTTTTTCTTACATGATTGTATTTTTTTTCTTCTTTTTTTGAAAATGGAATTAATATATTTCTATCTCTAAATATGAAAAAACTTAGCAAGAATATTCTATTCACTTGATTTTAAATTTTTATTTATATTTTCTTTAGAATTTATTTTCATTTTTTGTATTAAAATTTTATTTTTCCATGTTATAAATATTTTTGTTTATAAAATAAGTACATTTTTATCTCTTTATAGAAATTTACTTAACAATAAATTTTTATTCAAATTACTCTCTAATAAGGAAAGGACGGGGACGACCGAAAAAATTGGTGTCACCGTCACTGGCATCTCAAGATCATGGTAAATGGAATCACAAACAAGGGAACGAATCAATGATGAGAAGGAAGAGTACTCAAATGACAACGAAGACTATGCAGAGCATGAGGAAATTGAAGAGAGAATCAACGAATTGGAAACCCTAGAAGAACCAATGGAGACCAATGAATCAAGGGAGTTATGGGTTGATGTGTTTATCGAGAATCATCATCTTGGAAATGGAATGGAGATGGAATTTATAGCACCTAATATTGTTAACAGAGAAGTGGAGGTCAAAATTGAAGAATATGACATCGTGAATGAGGTAAAATTCTAGGACATGGCTTTGATTATGTATGCGCTAGGTGGATACTTGAGTATGCATGTGAAACAACCGGCTGAAAATCATCAAACAATGAAGTCGCCATCGAACGTCTTTTATCCCACATGAAGGGAAAGGTAAACATCGAGAAAATCTGAGAAGGGGGAAGTCATAGTCTTGCAACCGAGAGATCGAGTAAGGGAGTCTGTTACGCGAAGGGAAGATATTAGCACCCCACACGCCCGTAGTACTCTACGGTATCCACTCTTGTTATCCATCTTATGGGTGTGTCTAATATATGCTTACTGCTTATTGTTGAGGAGGAATGCATGCAAAAGAAATGAGAAAACAATGTACGGAAAATAAAGCTGTGCTCGCTTGGGTCCTACGCTAATGCCTACTGTGATACGGTGGGAGAACTGACTTGAGGTTTGCGTTTGTTTTCGCAAATGTTCGGTTTAGCAAGAGTCGCCACCGACTTTTTATTTTATCCTAAGGAAAGGTTAAAAAGCACAGGAAAAACCTTTGAGATATTTTCTTGGGTTCAGGGAGTAGATTATAGAAAGGGAAGGTATTAGCACCCTTTCCATCCATGGTTATCCATGGGCTCTTAGTTACTTGCTTAGATCACTTGCCTTTGCTTTTCAATTGTTTGAAATGGTGCTTTGTGTGTGTGGTTTTTGAAAATGTTTTGAAAAAGATGCCTTGTCTAGGCAACCGTTGTAACAATTCTTTACTCGAATGTTTTACAAAGGTGTTTGTCTTTTTGAAAAGATGTTTCAATGTTTTTGAAAGTTGTTTTGAAAGTTGTGTTGTGGAGTGTGTTTTGAAAGTAGGCAAGTGTATTTTTCAAGTTTGATCAAGTAACTAAGAGTTGTCTACCCCTAAATTTACTCAAAGATCTTTCCTTATGTTTTTAACCCTTTTAACAGTGTTGTTTCACCATTGTATTTGGTGAACAACCTTGTGTTAGGATGTTAACGGGACGGACGCGAGTCATCGTTTAGACCATGAATGCAATAATGCCAAGTGTCTTTGGCAATTTTTTCTTTAAGGGACTTGATCATTTTTTAGGCAACTTGAGAAAGCGTCATCGAGGGACTATGATCATTTGATTTGCTTTTGTTTTGCCAAAGACACTCAACATGCAACATGGCCCATTTTTGAAGGCAACAAGTGGAGTAACCCTAGGGGTGCAAGTGTGCATTGTGTTGTCCATTTTCATGCTTTTTATCTTTGCATTAGCCAAGCTATTTGTTATTTGATTTGCATACAAACCCTAGGTCTATCATGGCATAATTTGAAAGCTTTTAAATGCAGAAATTTAAAGTCCTAAATTATTACAACATGATTATGGGGATGGGGGTATAAATGTTTGAATGGGTGGGATATTTTGACAAGAAATTAAATTCTAAGCTATTACATCCATATCGAATATACAAGTATTTAATTGTACAAAAATTAGAATAAATACAATAAATATGCAAAATATATTATGCACAAAAATGATTTTTTTTATGTATGTGAAAGTGTTTTTCAATGTGAAATATAAACAAAAATAAAAAGGTCAAATTTTGAATATTTTTGTCATTTAGGGTAGAACCCTAGTTTTTTGAATAAATAGTATTTATTTATTAATTATATACAATATTTATTAATTATATACAAAAAATATAAAAAAAAAGCATATTGTAAAAAAAAATATTTTTTAGTGTCATGTATCAATAAAAATAAAAATGTATTATTTTTATATTTTTGCCCTAATTATCTAATAAAATATACAAGTATTTACATTATATATTAAATATACTAAATATATACAAAAATAAAATATTAATTTTTTACAAAAAAAAGTATATTTTAGAAAAAAAATTCAAAATATAAACAAAAAATAATAACTGAAAAATAAATGTTTTTTTTGTGTATTATTTTTAGGGTTTTAAATAAAAAGTATATATATTTATTTACATATATATGCTAAATGAAACAAATAAATGCCAAATAAATGCAAAATGTGAGGAAAAATATTTTTAGTGTTTTTTCATGTTTGAATAAAAATATAAAATCAGAAACAGAAAGAAAAATGCAAAAATAATAAATATTTCACACAATGGGCCAGGGGGGTGTAAATTGGAAAAGGGGGTGCAAAGAGCAGGACTGACTCAGGCCCAGCCCAAGCCAGTCATCTTCAACCTTCAACATTGTTTGAACAAGCAAAAACGCGCGTTTCTTAACTCCTGATTCCTGGACTTTCATGCAAAACTCATAACACCAATATTATAGAGCATCAAGAGACGAATTCAGACATATAAAATACTTGACCTAACTCTAAGAAACGAGGGAGAATTTCTTCATCCCCAATTTTTGACCTAATTATTCTTCAATGTTCATGGCCAAAATTCTCACAACATACTCAATATAAATGAAAAGTAAGTACATGGATGGCTTCAGGGCTATGAGTAGAACATGTTTCATTCACAAACCTAAGCCTAACTCTTCCTAGATTGAGAGATAGAAGTTCATGGTTTTACCTGTTTCAGCTTGAGTCGTGTACAGTAATGTGGCCAACTTCAATGGAGTTTGAGCTTTTGTACAGCTTGCCTGAAGTCCAAGGATGCTTCTCCAAAACCTAGCTTGCTTTGAAACTCTCTAAATCGTGCTATGGAAGTTCACCTGCAAAACTGAAAAGTGAAAATAGCAACAGAGGTTAGGGATGTTACAGCTTGTGTTTGAGGCTTGGGATAGTTCCAATGGATGATATGGAATGTATTTGAACTGATTTTAGCCAAAGTGCACGAGTGGAATGGATTGTGGAAGTCAAACTGCAACAGATGCCCTGTTTTGCAGCAAAATGGTGTTTTGATGTATGAGGAGGTTTGAGGGGTGGTTGATTCGTGCCTTAGGCTTGCTTGGATGTATGAAAGATGTTTGAAAGGTTTTTGTTTGGCTGTGTTGACAGGAATGAGAGATAGACTTCAGTTTACAAGCTTTCTTCAAATGTAAGCAAGGATAGTGTAAGTCTTTATGCAGGCCTGTACCACCCTCTATGTATGCTGCATATCTTGCTCTTGGTAACACAAATTTGTGGACTCTATCTAGCCTCAAAGATCTGGCTTGTACTTCAAAGATCATGAACTTGACATAAAGCACCACTTTTCAAAAATGGCAAGTTTGCTTTTTCTACTTAAGGGATAATTCAATGTGTAATGACCAAATGCACAAAACAATGCTTGAACACAATGGTTAGGCATTTAATTATGGAGTGCAAACTTGGTTTAGAGGCCTGAAAGCAAGTACCAAACATGCTGATTTGAAAATGAGACTTGTATGAACATGTATTTGGTTATGAACAAAAGTGGATTTTGCCCAACTTTGCAAATTCGATTCTCCCTAACCACAAGGGTGTTTGAGAAGTTCTTGGACAATTTGGAAAGCTTGGAATGTGTAATACAATCCATCTTTGAAATTCAAATTGAGACTCCAAGTGGAAGCAAGTGAAAAATGGCCAAGAAGTTGGACAAAAATCCTGCCTAGAATAGGTCAAAATTTCTCTAAGTTAAAAATGTTTTGCACCCTTGTTCCAAAAATCATAACTTGAGATACAAGCTTCCTTTGAGAAAACTTTGTGAATCAAAGTTGTAGATTTTGCAATGTACTACAAATTTCATGTTTCAAGTTTTGTTTGAATCCATTTGCATCTTGATGAAAAAATGGGACAAAGTTAGAAAAAAAAAAGGAAATTTCATAACTTAGAAAAAATTCTAAGTTATGAAATTTTCTCATTTTAAACCCTAATTTGCAATTTTGGGTTTCTTGATGAACAAGTTTCATAATTTGACATGTCTTGATGAAAAATAAATCTTGGCACTTGTTTTTGACCAAAAGGTCAAAGTTTGACTTTTCAGTATACAGTTAAATTTTGATCAGTTGACTGGAAAATTTTTTCATCTGTCAATCCTGTGCATTTGAGATCTTTTAAACTTGTTTAATGGGTCAATACAATGCCATTGAGTCCATATGTGAGCTTGGTTTGCCATTGGTTGGGTCAAACAGTCAAAAATTGCCTTTGTGCAGTCAAAACCCTAAAAATGACCATTTTGCCCTTTTGGTGATCTGATCAAATTTCTTGTGGAATTATGATCCAAACTTGACCAAATGGTTCATGTGAGCTCAATATGTTGATGTGGGTCAAAAATCATGAAGTTTTCCTGTCAATTGGCCACAGTTGACTTTTTCCTCAATACAGCTGATTTCTAAGTCAACTGTCCAATTGATTGAGCAAAGATTGGAATCAAGGCTTGAAACTTGGTATAGATAAACTTGTGAGTCCAACATGAAGCATGAAAGTCACCTTGGGCATTTTAGGTCAAAATATCCTTGTGCAAACTCAAACCCTAATTTGGGTCAACAGTGCAAGGAGGAGTCTTGAGTAGAGCAAACCCTAACTTGATCTTGAATATATGAGTCTTGTGATGAGAAAATGTTGATGAAATGAGAGGGAAAATTTTGGGGTATAACAGTTGCCCCTGTTCAATCTTCTTGAACCTGAAGAGTTAGATTGACAGGTTTGCCTTTCGCGTCTCGAAAGTAAAAGGAGATTGGACACTAGAGTGCCCGTAAATTTGCACTCGTCGAAACATGGATGCGGAAATGGGCTTAAAGATGCCATTTGGAGATGGGCTTAGAGATGCCATCTGGATATGTGACAGAATCTTGTCGGGGGATGGGCTTAAAGATGCCATCTGGAATGCTTGTTGAACTGTATGTCGTTGATGAGTGAGTGAGTATCAGAAAGGTATCCATGTTTGGAATATCTCTGAACTGGGGATCTTGAATAAGCAATGGATTGACATCCGTGTTTGGCGAATCCGTAAACTGTTTTCAGAGGTTTGAATCTGAACAAGCGATAGGTTAACATCCGTGTCTGGAGAAACCGTAAACTATTTTCAGAGGTCTTGAATCTGAACAAGCGATAGGTTAACATCCGTGTCTGGAGAACCCGTAAACTGTTTTCAGAGGTCTTGAATCTGAACAAGTGATAGGTTAACATCCGTGTCTGGAGAACCCGTAAACTGTTTTCAGAGGTCTTGAATCTGAACAAGCGATAGGTTAACATCCGTGTCTGGAGAACCCGTAAACTGTTTTCAGAAGTCTTGAACAAGCCATAGATTAACATCCATATCTGGAGAACCCGAAAACTGTTTTCAGAAATTTGGAATCTGAACAAGCGATAGATTAACATCCATATCTGGAGAACCTGTAAACTGTTTTCAGAAGTCTTGAATCTGAACAAGCGATAGATTAAGATCCATATCTGGAGAACCCGAAAACTGTTTTCATAAATTTAGAATTTGAACAAGCAATAGATTAACATCCATATCTGGAGAACCTGAAAACTGTTTTCAGAAATTTGGAATCTGAACAAGCGATAGATTAACATCCATATCTGGAGAACCCGTAAACTGTTTTCAGAAGTCTTGAATCTGAACAAGCGATAGATTAACATCCATATCTGGAGAACCCGAAAACTGTTTTCAGAAATTTGGAATATGAACAAGCGATAGATTAACATCCATATCTGGAGAACCCGTAAACTGTTTTCAGAAGTCTTGAATCTGAACAAGCGATAGATTAACATCCATATCTGGAGGACCCGTAAACTGTTTTCAGAAATTTGGAATCTGAACAAGCGATAGATTAACATCCATATCTAGAGAACCCGTAAACTGTTTTCAGAAGTCTTGAATCTGAACAAGCGATAGATTAACATCCATATCTGGAGAACCCGTAAACTGTTTTCAGAAATTTGGAATCTGAACAAGCGATAGATTAACATCCATATCTGGAGAACCCGGAAACTGTTTTCAGAAGTTGAAGTTGAAGCTTATTAATCTTATCCTGAAAAGGGTAAAATATTAGCTGAAGCATAAAGTTATGTTGTATGAAATGTATGATTCAATATATATGTTATATCAATGTTTATGATATATGAATATAGTGAATGTGCATGTAAGCTGATGAGCTGTCTTGCTAAGGATAGATGAATCCTGGATAGCTGGAGATAATAGAATTTTGACTGCTGCCGGGGAAAGTGAATCTTTGACTGTTGTAGGGGATTGAAAATCCTTTGATTGTTGAAGATGAGATATCCTTGTTGACTGCTGACTGCTTAGGGAACAAGATCTTCAATTGTTGAGGGATCTCAGGACCACTGATGGGGATTGGAACTCCTGGGTGACTTGTAGGAAATGAGAATTCTGATGATCTCTACTGGGGAGTCCAAAACCTGGTAGGCTTAAGCTGGAGAAGTAAAATTGGGAATCTTCAATCTGATGGGAAGTATCTCTGTGGGGAGAAGGTTCACTAGTCTGGTTCCGCTGAGGATTGATAGTTGGAAGTTTTAGCTCTGCTGGGGATTAATAGTTTTGACTTCAACTGGGGATAGGATTTTCAGATTTTTAAGGCTCCACTGGGGATACTGAAATTTAACTCTGAGGGGAATTAAGTTCTGGAAGGCCTTCTTAGTTGGGGAAATTAGTTTTGAGAAAGCTTTTGTTTTGCTGAGGATCCCGCAGTTTAACTCTGTTCAGGGAATTAAGTTCTGGATTTTGACTTTGTTGTGGAATTTGGAGTTTTAGTTCCGCTGGGGATTCCTTCTGAAAGAGTCTCAAGATATCTATTTGTACCTTCAACCTATCAGCAGCCACCTTTCTTGATTTGTAAGAAAATGATCATGTTCAAATGCATATGCCTATTTAACAAAACATTGGACGTTTCTCAAATAAAACATAAGTGTAAAAAAGAAAAAGGAAGACAAAGCAAATTTCTGTATTGGGAAAAGTATTTGTATTAACTTTTTATGAGTATCTTTGTACAAAGGAGACAGGCATCCTAGTAAGAGGATGTTGTCATAAAAAATTGAAAATTTTACACAAAAGAAAGATGGCTATGTGTAACAATTCCATAGGATTCCCATTCTGCTATAGCCTTCACAACTCTGAATATCTTGTCCATTCAATGCTTAGTCCTCCGATGATTGGATTGATCAGGAGTTCGGAGCTTGTTGATGAAGAGATTGTTCTTTAAAGTGATCCGACGAGACATAGTCATACGCTTTAATTCCCTAACTTTTGCCTGGATCGCCCTTTCGGGTTTTCAATCCACCGAGAAACCCCTTTTTGCCCAAGCCGCCCTTTCGGGTTTTCGACTTGCCGGGTGTACATATTTTTTTTTGTTTTATCCCTAATTTTTGCCTAAACCGCCCTTTCGGGTTTTCGGTTCACCAGGATGCCCATTTTTGCCCAAGTCGCCCTTTCGGGTTTTCGACTTGTCGGGTGACTTTATGTGTAGTATCTTTTGACTATGTCTGCATTCGTAGGGTGTGGCAAATCATCATCGTCCATGGTGGTCAGAATCATTGCACCACCAGAAAAGATGCTCTTGATTACAAATGGTCCTTCGTAAGTAGGAATCCATTTTCCCCTGGGATCACTTTGTGGCAAGATAATCCGCTTGATTACGAGATCTCCGATTTGATATACTTGACGTCTGACTTTCTTGTTGAAAGCCTTGATTATCCGTTTTTGGTACGTCTGACCATGGCAAACAGTAGTGAGTCATTTCTCGTCGATCAAATTGAGTTGATCAAGTCGGGTCTGAATCCAATCGTCTTCACTCAAACCAGAGTCCTTCATAATCCTTAGAGAAGGAATCTTAACTTCCATGGGTAGGACAGCTTCCATGCCATATACCAAAAAAAATGGGGTTGCCCCTGTTGAAGTACGTGTCGTGGTACGATATCCATGCAGAGCAAACAGTAACATCTCATGCCAGTCCTTGTAAGTAACTGTCATTTTCTGAATGATCTTCTTGATGTTTTTGTTTGCAGCTTCAACATCATCGTTCATCTTCGGCCGATAGGGAGATGAATTGTGATGATAAATCTTGAACTGTTCGCATAGAGCGGTGATCATAGTATTGTTCAGATTGGTTCTGTTGTCTATGATGATCCTGTCGGGGACACCATACCGACATATGAGGTTTTGCTTGATGAAGCGGGTAACCACATTTTTTGTAACAGAGGCGAAGGAAGCTGCTTCGATCCATTTGGTAAAATAGTCAATAACGACCAGGATGAAGCGGTGTCTATTGGATGCCGTGGGCTTGATCTTTCCAATCATGTCAATGCCCCACATTGCGAATGGCCAAGGAGCTGTCAGAACGTTGAGAGGAACATGAGGAATATGAACCTTGTCGGCGTAGATTTGACATTTGTGGAAAGTACGGGAATGTTGATGGCAATCAGCTTCCATGGTAGACCAGTAATAGCCTGCCCTTAGAATCTTTTTAGCCATCGTATGTCCGCTTAAGTGGGTGCCAAATATGCCACTGTGTATCTCAGTCATGATTAACTCTGCTTCAGCTTTGTCTACACATCGGAATAAAACACAATCATGACTGCGCTTGTAAAGGATGTCGTTGCTTAGGAAGAACTTGGCCGCAAACCTCCTTAAGAACTTTTTGTCATTGACGGAAGCTCCTTCGGGGTATTCTCTAGTCTGGAGATACCTTTTGATTTCGTGAAACCAGGGTTGTTCCACTACTTCTTCGGTATTAATCTCATGATAGTGCGCAGGTTCATCCATTTGCTCGATGGTGATTTGGGGAGCCTCGTTATCCCAGTTGAGTTTAAACATGGAAGACATTGTAGCCAGAGCATCTGCTAGCTGATTCTCTTCTCGCGGGAAATTCTCGAAGGTGATTTGCTCGAAATGGGGCAACAATGTCAGGACATGTTCTTTGTATGGGATAATATTAGGATGTTTGGTATCCCACTCTCCTTTGATTTGACTGATAACCAAAGCCGAGTCCCCAAATACGACCAAAGATTTGATCCCCAAGTCTATAGCAGCCTTGAGACCAAAGATGCAAGCTTCATATTCGGCCATGTTGTTAGTACAACTGAAACAAAGTCGGGCCGTGAAAGGTGTATGGAAACCTTCCGGGGAAATGAGTACGGCATCGATACCGTTTCCAAGTGCATTTGAAGCACCATCAAAGTACAGGGTCCATCGGGATCCATTTTCAGGTCCGTCATACGGTCTGTTATCTTCAATATTGTCCAAAGTCATGATGTCCTCGTCCGGGAAGTCGAATCTCATGGATTGATAATCTTCGATAGCTTGATGAGCTAGATGGTCAGGTAGTACACTCCCTTTTATAGCTTTTTGGGTAGTATACTGGATGTCATACTCATTCAAGATCATTTGCCATCTAGTGATTCTTCCAGATAAAGCAGGCTTCTCGAAGATATACTTGATAGGATCCATTTTGGAAATCAACAGAGTGGTATGAGTCAACATATACTGTCTTAGTCGGCGAGCAGCCCATACCAAAGCGCAACAAGTTTTCTCGAGCAGTGAGTAGCGAGTCTCACAGTCGGTAAACTTTTTGCTAAGGTAATAAATGGCATGCTCTTTTTGACCAGACTCATCATGTTGGCCCAGTACGCACCCCATCGAGTTGTCCAAAATAGTCAGATACATGATCAGCAGCCTTCCTTCGACGGGTGGCATCAGAATAGGATGTTCTAGCAAATACTCCTTGATCTTATCAAAAGCAGCTTGGCAATCGTCGTTCCATTCGACTACCTGATCTTTCTTCAATAGTTTGAAAATTGGCTCACAGGTAGACGTCAGATGAGAGATGAATCTGGCAATATAGTTCAAGCGCCCCAAGAACCCTCTAACCTCCTTTTCAGTACGGGGGACATGCATTTCTTGTATAGCTTTCACTTTTGCTGGATCGACCTCAATGCCTTTGTTACTGACAATAAATCCCAGAAGTTTACCAGACCTAACTCAAAAAGTGCACTTACTTGGATTCAGCCTGAGTTTGTATTCCTTCAACCTGCCAAACAGCTTTTACAAATGTTCAAGGTGTTCCTCCTCTGTTTGTGATCGAGCTATCATGTCTTCTACGTAAACTTAGATCTCATGATGTATCATATCATGAAACAAAGCTACCATGGCGCGTTGATAAGTTGCCCCTGCGTTCTTTAGTCCGAACGACATCACCTTGTAACAAAAGGTACCCCACTGTGTAACAAAGGTTGTTTTCTCCATGTCCTCGGGGGCCATTTTAATCTGGTTGTAGCCCGAGAATCCGTCCATGAAAGAAAATACTTTATGCTGAGCCGTGTTGTCAATCAGAATGTCGATATGGGGTAGCGTAAAATCATCTTTAGGGCTAGCCCTGTTCAAATCCCGGTAGTCCACACACATTCTGACCTTGCCGTCTTTTTTAGGTACTGGCACAATGTTAGCGACCCATTATGGATAGGATGTAACAGCCAGAAATCCAGCGTTGAATTGCTTCATTACTTCAGCTTTAATCTTCTCAGACATGTCGGGCCTCATTCGGCAGACTTTTTGCTTGATCGGTGGACAATCCTCTCTTGTAAGGAGACGGTGAACCACGATATCTGTGTCTAAACCCGGCATGTCTTCATAAGACCAGGCGAAGATTTCAACGTATTCATTCAACAGCTGTATTAAGCTCTCCTTGACACTTGGTTCCAGATTGGCACCCACTTTGACTTCTTTCCTGTCTTCCTCTGTTCCTAAGTTGACAGTTTCCAACAAATCTTCATGAGGCAAGATGGCCCTCTCTTCTTGTTGTAGAAGTCTAGCTAACTCTCCCGGTACTTCACAATCTTCGTCATCTTCGTACTCAGCCTGATTGACCAAATCTTCAGAGTTATTGAAGGATACAACAGAATAGTCACCCATGGAGTCCGAAGTGGATGGGTACCTGCATTTTGTGAGTGTGGGTGTGTGTAAGGGATAGCCATCCTTAAATAAACAAAAATGCAAAAGGAAAGAAAATGAACACAACAGTTTATAAATGAAAAACGTCCAATGAATCATTAAACATGGCATATGATTATGAAGAGAATCAAAACCCTTACAAATGGACCTACATGCCCCGGGAAAGGCATGAGGTAAAAAACAGTGTGCAGATTGTTTAAAAGTAATTATTACAGACCAACAGGAAATGTTCGAAAGATAAATTACTGATTAATGAAAGTAATGGGGACGAAGTCTTTCGCCTCCCAGTTGTGAAGTCCTCCTTCAATGGTCGGGAAGATCTAATCTTTAACGTTACCCTCTTCGTATTTGTGTTCTAAAGCATTGATTCTATGAGGAGAAATCTTGATGGGTGTCTTTTCAATTTTTTAGCGACGCATAGCTTTTTGCCCCGCAGCGGTAAATCCTAACCCAAACTTGTCTGTCTTGTGAGGAAATTCAGGCAACTGTCCCCATGTTGAGCTCTTTCCCTCCTTCATTGCAGCCTTCGCGTCTTTCAGAGATGCCATCTTGGCCAACTTCTTGGGTACCTCAGCTACTGCCTTTGCTACTACAACCTCGGGAGAAACTTCTTCGAAGTGTTGAAAGGGTGTTTCAATGAATTCGCCGTCCACTTCTACATACCGAAAGGAATTCAAATGACTGATCATGTACTCCTCCTCACTATGCACAGTTATGATTTTTCCCTTAATAGGGTATTTCAGCGTCTGATGAAGAGAGGAAGTGACTGCCCCAGCATTATGAATCCACAGCCTTCCTAGCAAGCAAGAGTATGATGGGCGGATGTCCATCACGTAGAAGGTTGAGTGGAACACTTTAGTGCCTACCTTGATGGGAATGTCGACCTCCCCATGCACCATCCTTTTAGACCCGTCAAAGGCCCTTACAATGATATTACTTGGTTTCAGCTCCAAGCCTTCACAATCCAATCGGTCCAGAGCTTTCTTAGGTAGCACATTCAGAGAAGAACCAGTGTCGACCAAGACATGGGCGAGAGTGGTTCCTCGGCATTCAACTGACACATGCAATGCGTCATTGTGCTTTATTCCCTTCGGAGTCAGGTCAACATCAGAGAAACCCAGGCCGTTGTCGGCGGTAAGGCTTACCACACAATCTTGGAATTAATCGGCTGAGGTTTCTTGGGGTACATGGGTTGTCTTCAAAAACCTTATCAAGGCTTTGGCATGAGCCTCCGAACAAAGCAGCAATGCTAACATGGATATTTTCGAGGGGGTTTGCCCCAGTTGTTCTACAACGTCATAATCACTTTTCTTTATTATTTTCAGAATCTCCTCCATTTATTTCTTAGAGGTCTCGGGGATGACCAAGGGTTGAGCTCTCGTCCTGACGAGCTCTTCTTGGATCCCTTTCCCCTTATCAGCAGAAGTAGGAGGGACAACCACAGAAGTAACGGCTTCTTCAATCAACGGGGTTCTTGCAGATAGTTTTATCGGTGCAAGAGTAACTTTGGCAGCAGCTGAGGGTCCAAAGATTGTCTTTGGAGGGGCAATCTCTGGAGAGAAAATTATCCCACTTCGGGTAATCTTGCTCGTACCGGCAATGTTTCCAATGTCGGCATTTTCTTCGTCAGAGCTCTCTTCAGTTATCTCAATTTGTTTAACACCATGGTAGTAGATTTCTCCATCATAATTCCACGGTATCGATTTGTCAGATTTGTAGGGGACGGGCCCAGGCATGGTTATTTTCAGAGGTGCAAACTTCGGAACTGATGTAATCTTAACAGGCCTTTTGGGGACCTTGGAAAGATTGGTGTAAATGGTGATTATTGAAACATCTTTGATAGGGGTTGGAGTAACAGGAATCTTTTCGAAAAGAATTTGTTGGTTGTCCATTAGGCGTTGGATGCCCATCTTCAGCAATGGACATTCGATTGGTAGGGAGTAGCAGAGGTAGCAATCTTCCTTACAACCTGGGAAAATCCCGGCTTTTAACAAATTCAGCTTGATCGTTAGTAGTGGAGTTACCAGATCATCAACAGCAGAAACATACAGATCTGCTTCAACAACATGGACGTTGCGACCATGCTTTGGCATTGGGGCGGATATTACATTTGGTTTCTCGGGGGCATCGAACTCAACATCCTTTGCATCTATCAAATCTTGAATTTTATGCTTAAGCGCCCAACAATCATTGGTGTCATGCCCGATGCTGTCAGAATGATAGGCATATTTAGCATTGGGATGATAATGCAGGGAAGTTGTATTCACATTTTTTGGTGCCTCTTTGATATTGGTGAGATTTAGCTTTAACAAATGGGGAAGAACTTGTGCGGGCGTCATATTGATGCGGGTGAACTGCCGTTGTGGCCGTTCTCTCCATTGCTGCTTAGGTCTGGACTGATTGTTACGAGGCTGATCATTTGATGAATTTTGAATCATCACGGCCCCCACAGTCGGCCGGCGCTCAGTTCTTCCCGATCCTTTTTGAGAGTACACAAGAGCTGCTTCCTTCTTGGCCAGGAATGGTTTCTTAACAGTTGTAGATGCAGAGGCATCCCTTTGAATCTTCCCACTCTTAATACCAGCTTCCACCCGCTCGCCAGTCAGAATCAATTCGGTAAACCCCGCAGAAGAGCTCCCGATCAAATGGTTGAAGAAAGGGCCAGATAAGGTCCCTAAGAACATATCAACTAGCTCCCTCTCTGAAAGTGGTGGCTGCACTCTACCAGCCAAGTCGCACCATTTCTGGGCGTATTCTTTGAATCCTTCATTTGAGGCCATCCCTATACTCTGTAGCTGAGTACGGGTTGGCGCCAAGTCAGTGTTATATTGATACTGGCGATAAAAGGCAGCTGCCAAGTCTTCCCATTTATGAACTTCTGACCTCTCAAGCTGGTAAAACCAGTCTAGCTGTGTACCGGACAAGCTGTCCTGAAAAGTGTACCCAAAGATTTCTGTCGGATGTATGAGGTTGAATTCTTCTGACATATGACCTCAGGTGCATCTTCGGGTAAGACAGCCCGTCATATTTTGCAAAAATTGGCACCTTAAACTTTGGAGGGATCACAATCCCAACAATCAATCCCAATTCTTCAAAATCTAGCCCAGGAACCCTTTGCAGCTCCATATCTGCCAGCCTATCCTCCAGGTTTTTGTATTTGTTGTCCGCTGGCGGGTATTGCTGCTCTGAATAATCTTCATCTTCCTCAACCTCTTCCTCTTCAGCCCCAGACTCAGAAGGTAATGCAGCCCCTTTTCCTTTACCGGTCCCCTCATCAGATGTTGAGGGGAATTCAAGAACTCTTCTAGCTTCATTCTCAAATCTTCTTCCCAGTGTAGCTACTCCAACTCTTTTCTTCTTCTTTTTTCCTTTTTCTTGCTCTTTGTTCCCTAACAGTGCTTTAAGATCCTCCTGACCCTTTGCTAAGGTCATTAGGAGCTGTTGAAACTACGAGTTTTGTGACTGCAATCTTTGACCGTCTGCTCAATATCCATCTTACTGAAATAAACAGTAGAAAGATAAGGAAACCTGGTGTGAAGACCTGTTTATGCATATGATGAATTATATGTTTATCCATGTAATGCATTCAAGGATTTACAAATTCAAAATTGTTGCAGACAAAAAGAACACACGTCATATTAATAAGAAGAAATTTTGTCAGTACATAAATGCCCCATGGGCCAAATATTACAAAAAACTTCTCAAGGTAAAAAGACGTTGTGCATCCTCTTTGGTGAGATGTAAGTGTTGAGGGTCTCCTCCTCGTGAATTCGGCGGGTAAGCTCCAAAACCTTCTTCTCACTGGCGTAGAAGCTGGCTTCAAAAGTATCCCTTTCTTCCTTGAGTTGGATCCAACTCTTCTGCATTTCCTCTCATGATGTTGGCATGTCAGAATGTAGGATGGTATAGGGAACCTCTCCTTCCTTAACAGGCTCTTTAATCAAAGGGAGAATGTCATGGTAAGGCATCATAAGACTCTGGGCTCGGGTTCGTACCCACTTGAGGTAAGGCTCAAGAGGGATGGAGTTCTTGTGCCCCAATGTCTTGCTATCTACCTTGTTAGGCATCCTCCAAGCTCTGATGAATCTTTGGCGAAGTCCTTGCGCATCGTTGTCGAAGTCAAAAACTAGTTCAGGAATCAGCATGTCATAAGGGCCATCCCTCCGTGCATATCCAAATTGTCTCAAAGCTAGACAAGGGTTGTAGGTAATGCCTCCCCTAATGCCAAGTAATGGAACATTAGGGAACTCACTACAATGATCGACGATGATGACATTTTCTATGGACCGAGAACACCAATGTACATCAGAATGTGTGAGGGTCATCAATCGTTGTGACCACCTTAAGCCTTGCTCATTCTTCAAACAGATTGTGGAAGGTGATAAATAAACCACCTTGCAAGGAGAGGAGTACAGCACATGAGAACACCTCTCTTTCTCATTGTTCGTGTGTAAAATGAGTGGAGGATGTCCCCAAGCAATGTAGGTATGGGATTCCCGGACATGAAGATCTTAACAGCATTCACATCTATAAGTTGGTCAGGATTTGGGAACAAGACCAACCCATAAATAAGGAGTGCCACAATTTCTTCAAAGGCTTGTAGATCCAAAGAATTCCAACACTCTTGTGCTTTCTCAAACAAAATTTTTGCCAAGAAGCCTTTGACACCACTTCTAGTTTCCCAATTCCCCTTGATGTCAGATGGTTGCAAGTGTAGTGCTTGAGCAACATCTTCAGGTTTTGGTTCTTTTTTCGTACCATTGTAGGGTAGTTGATTAAGAATAGGAATTCTCAGGAGTTGAGAAAATTCCTCCAAAGTGGGCACCAATTGGTAGTCGGGGAATGTGAAATAGTGGTGAAGGGGGTCAAAGAACTGGAATAGTACTTTCACCATGTCTTCTTCAATGTTGGTGTTGACTAGGCTGAGCAGTCTACCATGTCTTTCACTGAAGAGAGAACTTTCTAGAATTCTGGATGTAAGCTCCTTGAGTTGAGGAGGGATTCTCACAAGGTTGACTTGAATGGTTTTCCTGCGAAGAGATTCCATGACCTACAAAACAAGAACAAAGATGAAGATCCAAACCCTTGAAATGGTTAGTGGATGCGTATGATTCTTTATGATGTTCATGATGTATGCACAAACACATGTACAAGCAAGTCACACAAAATGCTAGTTTCAGGCTTGCATGAGGTTTCATAGGTAAGTATCCTCTTGAGTGTAGTTGGCTTAAAAACCTGTCCTATAAATAGTAACCGGGTTCTAAGGAGCTCAATATCATTGGATTATTTTCTGTGTTCATTGTTTTGGTTTAGCCACTTAACTAGCGACCAAAATATTCCAAGAAAACAACCCTCAATGAGTGTAGTATCGAGTATCTACCAACTTCGGACTGCACCAGATCCGGTCATCTCACTACCCCAAATAAAAAGCCAAGATGGTCAAGTAAGGTTCTAGGTCATTAGTGCTTAGTGACATCACTCAGCGGCCCCATACTCTCCTTGATTGAACTCAAGGGTTATCGGTACTCACAAATATGTCGCACTAATATAACTATTGCTTCAACCGTGTCGGTATACCCCACACAGTTTCCACAACGTATTGCTATCTATGAATGTTTCCCCAAATCCGGGTAGAGGATTTCAAGCCCAAACAATAGAACCAAAATGTAAAACAATCAAAGCAAACAATTAGTCATGCAAAAGGGTGATTTAGGCCCTAAGGTTACTCCACTTTTACTAGAATCCCCAGCAGAGTCGCCAGTTCTGTGATACGGTGGGAGAACTGACTTGAGATTTGCGTTTGTTTTTGCAAATGTTCGGTTTAGCAAGAGTCTCCACCGACTTTTTATTTTATCCTAAGGAAAGGTTAAAAAGCACAGGAAAAACCTTTGAGATGTTTTCTTGGGTTCGGGGAGTAGATTATAGAAAGGGAAGGTATTAGCACCCTTTCCATCCATGGTTATCCATGGGCTCTTAGTTACTTGCTTAGATCACTTGCCTTTGCTTTTCAATTGTTTGAAATGGTGCTTTGTGTGTGTGGTTTTTGAAAATGTTTTGAAAAAGATGCCTTGTCTAGGCAACCGTTGTAACAATTCTTTACTCGAATGTTTTACAAAGGTGTTTGTCTTTTTGAAAAGATGTTTCAATGTTTTTGAAAGTTCTTTTGAAAGTTGTGTTGTGGAGTGTGTTTTGAAAGTAGGCAAGTGTGTTTTGCAAGTTTGATCAAGTAACTAAGAGTTGTCTACCCCTAAATTTACTCAAAAATCTTTCCTTATGTTTTTAACCCTTTTAACAGTGTTGTTTCACCATTGTATTTGGTGAACAACCTTGTGTTAGGATGTTAACGGGACAGGCGCGGGTCATCGTTTAGATCATGAATGCAATAGTGCCAAGTGTCTTTGGCAATTTTTTCTTTAAGGGACTTGATCATTTTTTAGGCAACTTGAGAAAGCGTCATCGAGGGACTATGATCATTTGATTTGTTTTTGTTTTGCCAAAGACACTCAACATGCAACATGGCCCATTTTTGAAGGCAACAAGTGGAGTAACCCTAGGGGTGCAAGTGTGCATTGTGTTGTCCATTTTCATGCTTTTTATCTTTGCATTAGCCAAGCTATTTGTTATTTGATTTGCATACAAACCCTAGGTCTATCATGGCATAATTTGAAAGCTTTTAAATGCGGAAATTTAAAGTCCTAAATTATTACAACATGATTATGGGGATGGGGGTACAAATGTTTGAATGGGGGGGATATTTTGACAAGAAATTAAATTCTAAGCTATTACATCCATATCGAATATACAAATATTTAATTGTACAAAAATAGGAATAAATACAATAAATATGCAAAATGTATTATGCACAAAAATGATTTTTTTATGTATGTGAAAGTGTTTTTCAATGTGAAATATAAACAAAAATAAAAAGGTCAAATTTTGAATATTTTTTTCATTTAGGGTAAAACCCTAGGTTTTTGAATAAATAGTATTTATTTATTAATTATATACAATATTTATTAATTATATACAAAAAATAAAAAAAAGAAGTATATTGTAAAAAAAAAGTATTTTTTAGTGTCATGTATTAATAAAAATAAAAATGTATTATTTTTATATTTTTTCCCTAATTATCTAATAAAATATACAAGTATTTACATTATATATTAAATATACTAAATATATACAAAAATAAAATATTAATTTTTTACAAAAAAAAGTATATTTTAGAAAATGTTTTCAAAATATAAACAAAAAATAATAACTGAAAAATAAATGTTTTTTTTTGTGTATTATTTTTAGGGTTTAAAATAAAAAGTATATATATTTATTTACATATATATGCTAAATGAAACAAATAAATGCCAAATAAATGCAAAAATGTGAGGAAAAATATTTTTAGTGTTTTTTCATGTTTGAATAAAAATATAAAATCAGAAACAGAAAGAAAAATGTAAAAATAGTAAATATTTCACACAATGGGCCAGGGGGTGTAAATTGGAAAAGGGGGTGCAAAGAGCAGGACTGACTCAGGCCCAGCCCAAGCCAGTCATCTTCAACCTTCAGCATTGTTTGAACAAGCAAAAACGCGCGCTTCTTAACTCCTGATTCCTGGACTTTCATGCAAAACTCATAACACCAATATTATAGAGCATCAAGAGACGAATTCAGACATATAAAATACTTGACCTAACTCTAAGAAACGAGGGAGAATTTCTTCATCCCCAATTTCTGACCTAATTATTCTTCAATGTTCATGGCCAAAATTCTCACAACATACTCAATATAAATGAAAAGTAAGTACATGGATGGCTTCAGGGCTATGAGTAGAACATGTTTCATTCACAAACTTAAGCCTAACTCTTCCTAGATTGAGAGATAGAAGTTCATAGTTTTACGTGTTTCAGCTTGAGTCGTGTACAGTAATGTGGCCAACTTTAATGGAGTTTGAGCTTTTGAACAGCTTACCTGAAGTCCAAGGATGCTTCTCTAACACCTAGCTTACTTTGAAACTCTCTGAATCGTGCTATGGAAGTTCACCTGCAAAACTGAAAAGTGAAAATGGCAACAGAGGTTAGGGATGTTACAGCTTGTGTTTGAGGTTTGGGATAGTTCCATTGGATGATATGGAATGTATTTGAACTGATTTTAGCCAAAGTGCACGAGTGGAATGGATTGTGGAAGTCAAACTGCAACAGATGCCCTGTTTTGCAGCAAAATGGTGTTTTGATGTATGAGGAGGTTTGAGGGGTGGTTGATTCGTGCCTTAGGCTTGCTTGGATGTATGAAAGATGTTTGAAAGGTTTTTGTTTGGCTGTGTTGACAGGAATGAGAGATAGACTTCAGTTTGCAAGCTTTCTTCAAATGTAAGCAAGGATAGTGTAAGTCTTTATGCAGGCCTGTACCACCCTCTATGTATGCTACATATCTTGCTCTTGGTAACACAAATTTGTGGACTCTATCTAGCCTCAAAGATCTGGCTTGTACTTCAAAGATCATGAACTTGACATAAAGCACCACTTTTTAAAAATGGCAAGTTTGCTTTTTCTACTTAAGGGATAATTCAATGTGTAATGACCAAATGCACAAAACAATGCTTGAACACAATGGTTAGGCATTTAATTATGGAGTGAAAACTTGGTTTAGAGGCCTGCAAGCAAGTACCAAGCATGCTGATTTGAAAATGAGACTTGTATGAACATGTATTTGGTTATGAACAAAAGTGGATTTTGCCCAAATTTGTAAATTCGATTCTCCCTAACCACAAGGGTGTTTGAGAAGTTCTTGGACAATTTGGAAAGCTTGGAATGTGTACTACAATCCATATTTGTAATGAAAATTGATAATCCAAGTGGAAGAATGTGAAAAATGGCCAAGAAGTTGGACAAAAATCCTGCCTAGAATAGGTCAAAATTTCTCTAAGTTAAAAATGTTTTGCACCCTTGTTCCAAAAATCATAACTTGAGATACAAGCTTCCTTTGAGAAAACTATGTGAATCAAAGTTGTAGATTTTGCAGTGGACTACAACTTTCATGTTTCAAGTTTTGTTTGAATCCATTTGCATCTTGATGAAAAAATGGGACAAAGTTAGAAAAAAATAAGGAAATTTCATAACTTAGAAAAAATTCTAAGTTATGAAATTTTCTCATTTTAAACCCTAATTTGCAATTTTGGGTTTCTTGATGAACAAGTTTCATAATTTGACATGTCTTGATGAAAAATAAATCTTGGCACTTGATTTTGACCAAAAGGTCAAAGTTTGACATTTCAGTATACAGTCAAATTTTGATCAGTTGACTGGAAAATTCATCTGTCAATCCTGTGCATTTGAGATCTTTTTAACTTGTTGAATGGGTAAATACAATGCCATTGAGTCCATATGTGAGCTTGGTTTGCCATTGGTTGGGTCAAACAGTCAAAAATTGCCTTTGTGCAGTCAAAACCCTAAAAATGACCATTTTGCCCTTTTGGTGATCTGATCAAATTTCTTGTGGAATTATGATCCAAACTTGACCAAATGGTTCATGTGAGATCAATATGTTGATGTGGGTCAAAAATCATGAAGTTTTCCTGTCAATTGGCCACAATTGACTTTTTCCCCAATACAGCTGATTTCTAAGTCAACTGTCCAATTGACTGAGCAAAGATTGGAATCAAGGCTTCAAACTTGGTATGGATAAACTTGTGAGTCCAACATGAAGCATGAAAGTCACCTTGGGCATTTTAGGTCAAAATATCCTTGTGAAAACTCAAACCCTAATTTGGGTCAACAGTGCAAGGAGGAGTCTTGAGTAGAGCAAACCCTAACTTGATCTTGAATATATGAGTCTTGTGATGAGAAAATGTTGATGAAATGAGAGGGAAAATTTTGGGGTATAACACCTACGTATAATTTTTGAGGAATCAGAGTTACCGTAGTTCGGCTCACTTGTTTTTGTTTGTTTTGTGTTTTTTATGAACAATGTTAATTCTGCCTTCTTCCACAGCTCGACATTTAGAGACTCACACGTTGGCACAAAAGTAAATTAATCATGTCCTTGCTGAAAATGGTCTTGAGTTACGCCCTCAAGGTAAGATGTCACATTTGATTGGTTTGTATTTTGTTACCTTGAAAAAGGGTTTAAGTGTGATTAGCATGTTTTATGATTTGCTAAAAAAAAGAAAGTTTTAGTTTTAAATGCAAGGATGCAAAAAGGGAAGAAAATAGTCTATGGGAGACTAGCCTATTTCTAACCTAGTGTTATCATACAATGGTGGCCCTACGTCAAGGATGAAAGGGAAATCTCTATCTAATGTTAGCATGCATACTTTTTAACCTAAGGTCTAACTTGCATCCGAAAGGAACAAGTGCATCCTAAGGGAACATGATATATACAAGGATAAAACAAACAAGCTCAAAAGAGAACACACATAAAATGCTAAGGAAAAGAAGAAAAATGCTTTATCCAAGGGGAGCGTATCGCCTAAGACAAATAAGCGGGAGTAGGATGTAAAACTAAAATGTGATGTGAAAAGCGACTAAACACCTAACCAAGATATAGGAGATCGAGGTAGACGAAATAAGACAATATGAATGATCACGGAGTGTTAGCATCGGCCAATGCGAACTCCTAACAAAGCATGGGGGTTCGATTGTGGAACCCTTCCCCACTTGACGACTCGATAACAAGATCTTGAGAACGTGTTTGGAGCTTGGAACTTGTAGAAAGTGAGCATAGGAACGACACACACGGAAACTGGTGGGGGGTTGATTCCAACCCTTTTCACTTGACTTCCCATGAAGACTTAGGAATGGTTGTCATAAAAGGACCTAAAACCATCATCCCGCTATACAAGCACAAAATTAAACACACGTGCAGAATACCTACTTCAAAGGTAGGGTTTTAAACAACCACAAATAGAAAACATAATGCATACAATGCAAAATTTCCCTAAACGAGTCTTTAACTAAACCAGAGGGGTTCCTGACATGATCAGCAACAGATACCCCCATCATACATTTTTACCCTACTTCTTATGGCATCAGAAAGCAGTAAATTTCCTACTTCTCATGATCTTTAGAAAAGCGGTAAAGTGTGATAAATGAGGAATAAAATAAAGTTACAATGACACCTAATAGAGAAGGTCTGTTGCCTTTTCAAAGCCACTCAAGAGATAAGAAAACTCTACGAAAAAGCTTCCTCAAATTCCTTTGACCTAAAACTCTTTTATTCACCAATATCACACAAATTCAATCACTAAAATTAATTTGTAAGTGCAATTGAAACAAGTAATAAAAATAAAGCTTTAGGATATGTAAATCGAATTTAGGGTGTTGTCAAGTACAGTTGGGCGCTAGGGATCTATCAACTATGAGTCCAAAAATAGCTTTTGATTGTGGGACAAAGGCTTCACCAAAAATCAGATACATGCCTTTCAGTTGTAGAACTCGGCCCAACCCACCATCTATTGTCCTCCATTTTCAGCATCAACAATTCAATGATTATTTCTTTCACTTCAGATTTTCACTAAAATAAATTAATTAAAATTGAAACAATAGTTAAGAAAAGGAAGAGAGTGTAAAAAACATCATTTGGACTAAAGGATAGGGTTAAGAGGAATGACTCTTCATCTTCCTCGATCAGAAGCGTGATAGCGTCTTCTCAATGCGCAGTTGTTGTACCCCAAAATTTGCTCTCCCATATTTCTCAAAACATTGCAAGAAAGATCCTCAAGTTGCTCAAAGTAGTCAAAGGGTTTGCCAGACAAGCTCTCTCCTAAGGCAGTCTACCTCAAACTAGGGTTTCATGTTGCATCAAGATACTTGAGTCCAAGTGATCCCAAGTTCTCACCATTGTCCTAATATGTTCTCAAGATCATCCATGTCAAGTTTCAAGCCTTGCAGAGGAAGTTTGCTCAGTCAATTGCTCAAAGGCCTAAAAATCGACTGTGCTCAGAGGAAGTTTCCCACATACAGTCAAACTCCAAGATTTTTGGTCAACATCCTCATTTTAAAGTATATTTCATCATTTGATCAAGGGTTGATCATGATTCATCAAGGATTGCTCATAATTCATCAAGACTCAAAAGTTACTAAATTAGGGTTTTTTAGGAAAAGTCAACTCAACTTTGACCAAGCATAACTTTCTCATACTTTATGAGAAATGACCCATCCAAAGCTCATTTTGAATATCATGCAATTTCCTACAATCCATCTACATCTCCCAAGTTCAAAATACGCACTCACAAGAAGTTATGAATTTGGACATTATAGGTCATTTTAAAAAGTCAACAAAAACACCCTTTTTGTCAAAGCTTCATACATGAGCATGGAATATCAAATTGAGATGCGACCAAAAAGGGTTGATTAGAGGACATCTCAAGCTTTCTAAAAAGTCCAAGAACACCCTCATAAGATTAAAATTGAGAGAGATATGCATTGTCAAAGTTAGACAATTTTTGAAAAAATGCATGAAGCAAATATTGACCAAACTTGGATTTTTTCCAAATGGGCCTATCTTTTCAAGTTTGAAACTAATTCCTAACATGGTCCACGACCTCTAAGCCCACCCATACATTTTCCTACTATTTATGCTATTTATTTTGATATTTTATTCATTAAAATTTAGAATTAAATAAATAAATAATGGAAATAATGTAAATTTTGATGTGAATCCATTTTGGGAAAGTTTTATGCTGGTTTCTGTCAATTGATTTAGTGCAATAACTTTTCAAATATATCCAGGTTCATCCACATGTGAAAATGGCATAAATCATCAAATATGGCATTTTTTTCAAATTTTGATCATGGTCTTAAAACACAACATTATGAGGGAGATTCTTTCCATGCTTTCTTGTCTCCTCATTCTACTCTATAAATAAGAGCTATACAATCTTGAAAGGGACGAAAAATCCTCTCTAAAAAGCTCTCAAAAAGCTCTTCAAAAAGCTCTTCAAAAAGCTCTCCAGAAATCAAAGAATTGGTGCAAGTCATATCTCGAGGTTCCGGTCTCTCTCAATTGACATCAAGCCTCAAACCATCCTCTTGAAGTACTCAAGATTCTTACAAGTCCCAAGAGCAATCCATCACACTCCTAGCACGCCCCCCATTTGACAACACCGGTTTGGTAAAATTTTAAACTTTGAATCTCTAATTTTAATCACATTTTATGGTATGCTAACGTTTGTTTGAGTTTATATAGAACAATTATGGATGGTTGAATCATAGGTTCCACGCAAGAATAAAAAAAAAACATAGTTAGAGCATGAAGCTTTCGAAGATTCAGGCCTAGGGATTTCTGATGATTGTACTCCCCGTTTACTTTTGCTACCAAGCCCATCTTTATTTTTATGTTTTATTCGTTTTGTTTATTTCTTTTAATCCCTTTTATTTTTTTATCAATAAACAAATATAAAAATCACATAAAAATAGATTTAGGATTTTTTCTTAATTAAATTTTAATTTTAGGTAAAACTTTAATTTCTTTTTGTAAATAACTTAAAAATAATTAGAATAAATAAGTTTTATTACTAACTTAATTATATTTTATTTTTTCCTAAAATAACCAAAGAAACCAAAATAGGTCATGTAATTATTTTTATTAATTAATTTAATTAACTAATTAATTGCATATTTAATTTAGAAAACTTATTTCTTTTATTAAAAACAACAAAAAAACAATTTTTCTTTTAATTAGGTTTAAGGGTCAAAACCTTAAATTCTCGTCGATCTTAATTCTTCTCGCGCGCTTTATTTTTATTATTTACCATATTGATGTAACTGCCTACAGTTTGTAATAGTTTAATTAGGACGTTTATTTACATTTATCGCTTTATTTTCAAAGGGTTTGTTTTTGGCTATGTAAATACCTGAAGCCTTGTAATAGCGTAGTTTAAATTCTGCACTTTAAATTCTGCAAATTATTAACTGTTAGATGTATGATATAGGGATGCATGACAAGAATGTATGATTAATTTTAAAACAGTTATATCACCCTAAATGTGCAAAGATAAATAAACTGAAATTGAATCATTCGCACATGCGCACTCCTAGGGTACATTCCCACTTGGTTGCCTTCGTGAACGGTCATTGAGTATAGGATGTTTTAGAGGTCTCCCTCTTGTCTAAAAGATCATAAGTTGCCTCGAAAAGGTTACCTCGGATATTGTTGCCTCGGATAAATGATCTAAGACATTAGGGTTATCACTAAGACTTCCTAACATTGCTTTAGTGACCGTATGTCCCTCTTTCGAATTGACCCTCAAACTCCAACAACGGTGCTACCTACTCACTAATAGTGGGATAGCGTTGTCTAAAGGAAACGAATACAGAATGATTCTTTTTTCGAGTAGGTAGATTAGTTCTTAAGTACTTGCTCATTCCAAACAAATTTTTCACACTTACACTCCTTTACAAACAAAGTTTTCAAAAACATTTCATTACACTCTTGAAGATAGAAGCAAGAGTTAAATCGAAGTCAAAATAAAAACTTTTCAAAGCCCACAAACACAAAGAAAACATTTTTGAAAATGATGAGCAAGTACCTAAGAGCCCGTAGATAACTACTGATAGAAAGGGTGCTAATACCTTCCCTTTCTATAAATCTACCCCCCGTACTCAGAAATATCTCAAAAAAGGAATTTTTCTGTGCTTTTTTTCTTTCCTTGTTGGATAAAATAAAAGTCGATGGCGACTCTTGCTTACCGAGACATTTTGCGAAAACAAACGCAAAACGCAAACCATCATTTCAAAAACAGTCAGTTCTTCCACCGTATCACAGAACTGGCGACTCTGCTGGGGATGATAATAAGTAGGGTGTACCTTAGGAATAGTTCATCGTATTGTTTTCAATTGTTTGATTTGTTTGCTTTATTTTGTGGGCTTTGTATCGGAGTTACTATAGATCCTAACCCAGATTTGGGGGATACCTTTTAGGTAAGTAGCAATTGACTGTGAGGGAACTGTACAGCGTAGACCGATACGGTTGAAGCAGTAGCTACATTGGTGTGACACATTAGTTGGTACCGATATCCCTTATGGAGGAACAAGGAGAGTATGGGGCTGCTAATGGGTCATTAAGCATCAATTGACCTTAGAACTTATAATTTACCAACTTGGCCATAGAAAAGTAGCAGTATGCTACACTCATTGAGACCATACTCTCGCGGTGATTCCGGCCGCAAGAAAAGGTTGCTAAACTGGAATTATGGTCGATCGAGGATGGTCAGTGATATTGAGAACCTTTAGAACCCGGTTACTATTACTAGGACAGGTTGAACCAACTAAACTGAAAGAGGGTAATACCTAAACTCCACGCCAGCCTGAAATTTAAGGGCTATTGTGTGACTTGTGTGCTTTCAACTTGAAGTACTTGCACATGTTTGTTATCTAACAACTTGAGTTCCTTGCAGGTTTTGTTTACAGTCCTTATCCAATACCTTGGATTTCTTACCAGATTTACTTGTTTACATTACCTCATACTTTTTCTTAAACGCATAACATACACATCATAACATCATGCCTTAACATTTCCTTAACCATTTCAAGGATCTCAAAGGTTTGTGATGCAGGTTATGGTAAATCCAACGCCTAGCAAGGGGCAAAGGGGATTTATTTTCCTCTAGCCAATGTCATCTAGAGATCAAAACATGATAACTTAAGTCAGAGGCTATGACCCACTCGATATGGTGAGCTTGACTCTTGAAGAAGGACTCTTGATAACATGAAGTTTCTTCAATCAAAGCTGCAAAATTCAAATTCTAACAGTTTCTTGTTTACCCCGCGAGATTCTTGAAAACATTGCATACATATATCATACATATCATTGCATAATAGGTCTCCCAGTACAGGTCTCTCATGTTCTCGCTGTTTATTTCAACAATGGCTCTCCAACAAGACACCAGAGATCTTCAAGAAACTCAGTTCAGGGAAATATTCCTAAACTTGTCCAAGGGGCAGAAAGAGTTGAAAACACTCCTCATTAGGGACTTGGTCAAGAAAAGTCCTGAAGACAATAAGGACGAACGTCTAGAACAAATGCAAGATGAGGTAGATGCAATAAGAACCCACATGCTGGGGCAGACGACCCTTATCCAAAGCTTAGCCCGAGAACAAGAAGAGCTGAGAATCATTATCAACCAGCTTCATCAAGATAGGTATAATAGTATGAAGCAAACAGTCGAGGTCGGGGACCAAGTCATTTATCATCCTCCAAGAAGACAAGGGTTTGGTTTGGTGAAGAGTGGACCTTTCCAAATTGCTACTACATCACGGGTCCAATGACAACCTCGCCAAAAGCAGTGGGTTAATCAGAGTAAGCCAGATACGCCCAAAAGGCAGTTCGCCGAGCTCAACATGCCGTTGTCTCAAGCTTTACAACACCTGTTGAGATTGAATCTGGTGACGTTAAGGGACCCTCCTCAGAATCCCCACATAGCCTCCCCAAACTACAATCGTGATGCAATGTGTGCATACCATTCTAACAGCCCGGGGCATGATACTGATGACTGTTGGGCATTGAAAAACAAAATTTAAGACCTGATCGATAAAAGAGCATTGGAATTCATACAAGATGGTCAACTGGAATGTTTTTGTCAACCCTACAAGGCTCACCATTTGAAGTGACAAGTTCTGAGACGAGAAGACTTTTTGTTCATTAGAATTTTCAATTTGTAATTTTCTTTTGATTGTTCAAACATTTAGTCATGTTAAAACTTTATTACTTTATCAATGCATTGCATATGTCTATTTTGAATCAATCCATTCGTATTCACTATATTCAAATTGCTTCATATTTCCTTTTTGTGATGTTCAACTCTCGATTAAAAACTCTAAGCCTTTAGAGGGAAGATGACGAAAATGATACCACAATCTCTACATTATGCTTTTGAACAGACCCTGCTGACGATGTACATGCGTTGTTTCAAATCCTAAATAGTGGAGTTATAAGGAAGATAATCCCTAGTCAACCCCTTTGAGCCAAAGAAGTTAGAGTTTTTCTTTTCACGCAAATTAAAACCCTTAATCACAACCTGGGGCAGGGTAGTTTCTCAGTTAATTCGGGTGCACAATGAATGGCATCAAAGAGGTCCTTCCAAAATAAAAGATGGTGATGGTTCCTTATAATCGTCAGGACAAGCAGTCATTATCTCTCAGAAATAAAAGCCCATTAAGTCAAAACCTATGAAGGAGACTTACAAAACTGGGGCATCCCACTGACTGTAATCACAAAAGAAACAGTTCAGGCAAAAGACAGGGATAATAAAATCAAAAAGAAAGAGATCCTATAAACTCTCAACAAAAATGACTGCCTGTTCAAAATAAACTGTCAGTATCTGAACCATCACTGGAATATCAGAGCAAAGACTCAAACAGGATCTAAATACACAATTAGCTAAGTTTAGGATCGAAGAACATCACGAAGAATGGGTGGGTACAAATAAAATTTGAGCCTTTATCCTTTGTTTCTTGAACCGTGAACCAGGTCACGTTATAACCCTTAAAAGTCCTAGCTGAAGCATGGGTTAGTTCGAAAGCATACTGTTACAAAAGGTATCCTGACTCCTGTAGGACTTGTTGTAAATCCTGAGTTGGCATCACATTTTACAAAATTTTCCTGTCTTACTGAAAAATGCATTTTCAAAAAATTTCAAGACAGACATAAGCTTTGTATTCTTAAAATACCATTGTTTGCATATGACTATTTGTTCAACAATAGAGAAATTCTCACGACAAATATCTAGTGAAAAAAAACCTTCTCAATAAAAAAGGATCACCTCAAGTGGAAAAACACTTCCAATCAAGGAGCACGACATGATCATCGTCCATCATCTGGGGCAGTTAAGTCAAGATTCAAGGAATCTCTCAAAGATGCCAAATAGCCAGGGGAAAATCTCCATCTGAATCACTTGGGGCATTGGACAGGAATTCCAGCAATGAATCTTGCATGATCAAACAAACATCTTCTGGTAGTATAGCAACATAACACTACCGACAGTGACAAACTCCCTACATGCTGAGAGTGTGGACATGGTCAGAAAATACTGTGCATAAATAAAGACCCGCTAGGTTGACTGGCCTAGGAAAAAAATAAGGGCATCCCGACGAACCAAAAGGGTTCGGGCAAAAATTAGGTATAAAAAACAAAAAATGATTTGTACACCCGGTAAGTCGAAAACCTGAAAAGGCGGCTTGGGCAAAAAAGGGTATCCCGGTGGACTGAAAACCCAAAAGGGCGATCCAGGAAAAAGTTAGGGATCAAAGCGTACGACTATGTCCCATCATCTTGTTATTTGCCTATCAAAAGAAGACTTATCATTTCGATCGACAGTCACCAAGCACCTCATAGGTTGGGATAATACTCGATCCACAAGGCCTCCGCAAGCACCTTCTCCCACAGATACAGGGGCAGAAAAGTCTCGATGCAAAGTCATTGTCATATCCTCAACCCGCGTCCCAGTAACATCTACACTTCCCGCAGAGTAAGAAAAGGACAATGGTGTTAATTCTCCCCAGTTGAGGCTCGCAACCACGAATGGGTCGGTAAGATTCTCCCCAAGCAGACTTTATCTATCACCAGCACTGAAGGATTATCCCCAGTGGATTCTGGAAGATCATCCCCAGTAGAGTCTAGAAGATTATCCCCAGTGAAGTCGCCATTGGAAAATCATCCTCAGCGGAGTTCATTCCTTTCACAGACAGAAATTCAATCCCCAACAGGGTTCACTGTCACCAGCAACAATAATTCATCCCCAACTGAGTTTTATTTCTCCAAATAAGCAGATCTTCTAGCAGAGTATATACTCCCCCCAGAGTCATTTCCTCGTCAGTCCATTCCCCAGTGGAGTTATTCTCTCCTGCAGGATTATTCTCCCAATCATCTTCGGTCGTTATCTCCAGTGAGCGAAACTCTTTATTCTCCAAGAACAGTCAGGGATTTATTTTCCCAAACTCGGACGTACCACAATAGCATTTCATGTTCATATATCATGACGTGTGCATACATATTGCATACAACATAATTTCATTTATTTTGAGAACATCATCATACAATGCATGTCATGCATCATATACGATTAATCACGTACCTTTTTAGGAAAGATGGTTATCATCAACAACTTCCAGCAAGTTCAAGATTAACTCTAGAAACTAAACAGAGTAATTATCTGCACAATCAAATGCAGCTTTACACGGGTTCGTCACGAAGAAATCTTACACGGGTTTCTCCTAAATGCAACTTCACACGGGTTTATCCTGAAAAATCTTACACGGGCCCTTTCTCATATATTTATGAATAAAGTTTTACACGAACTTATTACAAAGTAACCTTACTCAGGTTCCTCTTGAAGTTTTACACGAACTTATCACAAAGTAACCTTACCCAGGTTCCTCCTGAAGTTTTACACAAACTTATCTCAAAGTAACCTTACCCTGGTTCATTCTGAAGTTTTACACGAACTTATCACAAAGTAACCTTACCCAGGTTCCTCCTGAAGTTTTACACGAACTTATCACAAAGTAACCTTACCCAGGTTCCTCATGAAGTTTTACACAAACTTATCTCAAAGTAACCTTACCCCGGTTCATTCTGAAGTTTTAAACGAACTTATCACAGAGTAACCTTACCTAGGTTCCTCCTAAAGTTTTACACAAACTTATCCCGAAGTAACCTTACCCAGGTTCCTCCTTACAATTTCCCGATGTAGTTTCACCCATACTCATCCTAAAGCAACCTTACCCAGGTTCCTCCTTACAATTTCCCGATGTAGTTTCACCCAGACTCATCCTGAAGCAACCTTACCCAGGTTCCTCCTTACAATTTCCCGATGTAGTTTTACCCAGACTCATCCTGAAGCAACCTTACCCAGGTTCCTCCTTACAATTTCCCGATGTAGTTTTACCCAAACTCCTCATGAAGCAACCTTACCTAGGTTTCTTCCCGGTTCAGATGCAGTTTTACCTAAACCCATCATGGAGCAACCTTACCTAGGTTCCTTCTCAGTTCAGATGTAGTTTTACCTAAACCCATTGTTGCACCCTAAAATTTGCCCTCTCATGTTTTCCAAAATATTCCCCCTGCATGGTTGATCACAAACCCTTGCCTAAGGAAAAAGAAATTTTTTGAGTGGTGCTTTAAGTACCTTTCAATTGTCATTCTGAAAGACCTTTCGATTGACATTCTGAAAGACCCTTCGATTGGCATTATGGACAAGCACTTCGATTGGCATTGTGTCAAGGCCTTCGATTGGCATTCTGAAAGACCCTTCGATTGGTATTCTGAAGGAGCCTTTCGATTGGTATTCTGAAGGAGCCTTTCGATTGGCATTATGGACAAGTACTTCGATTGGCATTATGTCAAAGCCCTTCGATTGGTATTCTGAAGGATCCTTTCGATTGGCATTATGGATAAGCACTTCGATTGGCATTGTGTCAAGGCCTTCGATTGGCATTCTGAAAGACCCTTCGATTGGTATTCTGAAGGAGCCTTTCGATTGGCATTATGGACAAGTATTTCGATTGGCATTATGTCAAAGCCCTTCGATTAGAATTCTGAAAGACCCTTCGATTGGTATTCTGAAGGAGCATTTCGATTAGCATGAACAACACCTTTCGATTGGCCTGTTAACAAAGCCTTTCGATTGGAATTTTAATTAGTACCCTTCGATTGATATTTGGACAAGGACCAATCGAAGAGCTGGGCCTGAAGGCATTCGAAATTCAAAAGTGTCTAGGTTTATTCAAGATACATGAACATTTCAAAAAGGGAAATGTTTTAATGTGTCTGATTCTTGTCTCATGGCTTTAATGGCCTGTTTAATTGATGTCTCTTGCCGTTACAAGACCCTCACACCCCTATAAATACAGAGGCAAGCATACATATCCAGGACACACGAAAAAAACACAGAGCAGGGAAAAAACCACACAAAAAATTGCCCCAAAGAGCCATACGCATACACTTCCTCAGAAAACCATCTCAAAAACTCTGAAAAATCTTATAAGTTGTCTAAATACAAAACCAGCTTTGCAAGCTCCCTCAGTACAAACAAATACCAGATTGGTTCTCCTGAGGCTTCCAGGAAGCCATACCCAATCCTTGCACAAGCCATTCCACGCTCAGAACTACAGATCAAAGCACCTATGTTTGGTAAAAAACAAATCTAATCTCAAACTCATTCGATCTCTGATTTAAATTCATTTTGATTGCATATTCACGTTATTATTGTTGTTTGTGAATGATTTAATATGATACATGTAAGTTGCAGTGTCCAAACAACAGGATACCATTTTTAGGGCCTTCGAAGCTTATTACTTTCGAAACTCGTGATATAGGCCATTTCAGGCTAAAACAACCCAGATTCGGACTCAGGGAGTTCGAATTTGGGGGGTTAGAATCAAGGGGAAGAGGCCTGGGTTCAATGCCCAGGTCGTGCACTTCATTTTTCTAACAATTTTCTTGCAGATCAAATGCTTGCAGATTCCACGCGTACACCATACACCACATGATCATAACCAATGGATCCCCATCTGATCCAGATCTGAAGGCTTCAAACGTATGCCTCACTATGAACCTTCGAAGGACTCCTTAATTGGATCGAAAGGCAACCTGGGCCTCTTTTTGATCCATGCCTGTGCTCCACACCCTGTTTACTTTTCCTACCTGGCCCATTTATACTTGTTTACTTTGTTTTTGTTTATTTATTTTAGTTTCTTTTTTTTAATCAACGTAAAGATCATAAAAAATATAAGTAACTTAGAATTAGGTTTTATTTTTTAAATATTTAATTTAGTTAATTATTTTAACTTATTTTCTTCAATTTTAAAATCAGTAGACATAGGATTTATTTGAATTCAATCCTTTTCATAAACAAAAAAATGCAAAAAAAATATTAGGTATGTTTTAAAGTTAATTTTAATCAGTATTTTTAAATTAATTAAATTTGACTTAATTGAACATTTAGCATTTCCCAAAATAAAATAAAACAACAAAAAGATTTTATTCTTAGGATTTTTAGAGGTTAAGTTCAGATTCGTGCGCGTTTATTTTATTGTAATTGCCTACTGGGATGTAATAGCTTAACTAAGACTTTTACTTTACTGCTTTTTATTTCCCCAATTTTTGGACATGTAAATAAGCCCCCAAAGCCTTGTAATAGCATAGGATTTACAATTTCCGCACTTTAAATTCCTGTACATATATTAACTGCTTAGATGTATGCTAACTAGGATTGTATGACAAGATCTAAAAACAAATGGTAGAACACCTAAATATACAAAGATAATATAACTAAAAAACAATACACTCGCACATGCCACTCTTAGGGTATACCTCACTTGGTTGCCTCGAACGTGGTCATTGAGTATAGGAAGTCTTAGAGGTCGCCCTCCTGTCCAAAGATCAAAAGTTGCCTCGAAATGGTTGCCTCGATAAAAATGATCTAAGACATTAGGGTTACCGCTAAAGCATCCTAACATTGCTTTAGTGACCACACGTCCCTTAAATCGAATTGACCCGAAAACTCCAACGACGGTGCTACCTACTCCTCAATAGTATGATAGCACTGTCTAAAGGATATTTGCACAGTTTAATTCCTTTTTGAGTAGGTAGAGGTTCTTAAGTACTTACTCCTTTTAAAACAAAACAAAAACTTTTCGCACCTACACTTTCTTCAAAAACAAAACTCTTTTCAAAACCCACAAACACAAAGAAAAGCAAACTTTTGAAAACATAGTGAGCAAGTACCTAAGGGCTCGTGGATAACCACGGATACAAAGGGTGCTAACACCTTCCCTTTCTATAATCTACCTCCTGAACCCGAGAAACATCTCGAAAAGGAATTTTTCTATACTTTTGTCCTTTCCTTGTTGGATAAAATAAAAGACGGTGGCGACTCTTGCTTATCGCGACACTTTGCGAAAACAAACGCAAACGCGAACCAACATTCCAAAACAGTCAGTTCTCGTTCCCACCGATCACAGAGCTGGCGACTCTGCTGGGGAATTATTATAAGTGAGGTGTACCTTAGGATTAGATCGCTGTTGTTTTCAATTGTATGCTTTAAATTTTGTGGGCTTGTATCGGAGTTCTATAGATCCTAACCCGGATCTGGGGATACCCTTTAGGTAAGTAGCAATAAACTGTGAGGGATCTATCCGGCATAGACCGACACGGATGAAGCAGTAGCTACATTGGTGTGGCACCTTAGTCTGTATCGATATCCCTTGTGTTGAAACGAGGAGAATATGGGTCTTCTAAGGAGTCATTAAGCACCAACTGACCTTAGAACCTTAAATTGACCAACTTGGCCATAAAACAGTAGCAGTATGCTACACTCATTGAGACTAAACTCTCGTGATGATTCCGGCCACAAGAAAAGGTTGCTAAACTGGAATTATGACCGATTGAGGGTAGTCAGTGATATTGAGATCCTCTAGAACCCGATTACTATTTTTTAGGACAAGTCTTAACCGACTGAAACTGAAAGAGGGTAGTACCTAAGCTTCATGCCAGCCTAAAATCTAAGGGCTCTTTTGTGTGACTTGTGTGCCTTTACCATGTTTTCCTTTTGTGAATACTTGTGGTGTGCCTTTACCATAACATCATAACATCATAACACTGCATACATCTTGCATAAGGACTAACCTATTTCAAAGACAAGAGGGTTTCATCTTTGCTCTATTTTGTAGGACATCATGATGCCCATGCGTAGGAATACTATCTGGATCAACTTTGTTCAAGTACCTACTTTGCTTAAAGAGTTGGTTGTCAGGATTCCAGACACTACTTCCTTCATCAGGAGGCACGGTTCTCTTCTCAGTTTAGCTACCTCAAAGCTGGACAAACAAATGATGAGCGTCTTGGTCCAATTTTATGATCCCTTATACCATTGCTTCACCTTTCAAGACTTCCAGCTGGTCCCTACCCTGGAAGAATTCTGAGTTGCTTGGTATCCCTGTTTTGGAGCAGACTCCATTTACTGGTTGGGAAAAGACTCTCAAGCCCGAAGAATTTGCTGCAGCCCTTCACTTGACCAAAGAAGAGGTAATTACTAACTGGGAGACTAGAAGTGGAGCCAAGGGTTTTTTGGCTAAGTTTCTAGTTGACAAAGGTAATTACTTCTGGGAGTGCTTAGACTTCAAAGCGTACGAGGACATTCTGGCCCTCTTAATCTATGGTCTGGTATTGTCTCCAAATCCTGACACTTTTGTTGATGTTAATGCCATAAAGATCTTCATCTCTCGGAACCCTATACCCACTCTCTTGGGTGATATCCTTCATCAGCTCTATGCTCGTACTGCCCGAAAGCGGGGAACTTTGATGTGTTGTGCTCCTTTATTGTTGAGGTGGTTTATTTCGCACCTCCCTAAGTCCGTACTGAAGAACAAAGAAGGAATGGGATGGGCTTATATGGTAATGTCTCTTACTAATAATGACATTATCTGGACTCTCAAAGGCTTGGATGAGGTGACTGTCATTGATCATTGTGGCGAGTATCCTAATGTTCCATTGATCGGAACCCATGGAGGAATTTCTTATAACCCATGTTTAGCTCTCTGTCAGTTTGGAAGGGCCAGAAGAGAGGGGCCTCATGAGATGTTGATGCCTCATATCATCTTTGATTTTCAGGGAGATAGCGACGAGCTGCATCGTAGATTCATCAGGGCTTGGGATAGAGTTCACCAATCTGACCCACATGAGTTGGGACCAAAGACTTCTCTGCCAATGGAGCCATATCTCAGATGGGTCCGCATCCATGCCCAAAGGTTAGGTATGCCATACGAAGCTGTCAGGCCTGTTACTCTTGAAGTTTCTGATAAAGATGGGGTTCTTCCAACTATTCTCCATCCTCATATGCCCACTGATGTTGGAACATTGAAGAGGTCTTGGATGCAACTGTGGGAAGAACGAGATTCTTATCGGGAGAGGTTCAATGAACAAGAACAGAAGATCCAAAAGCTGACTAAGAAACTGGAGAATGAGCGGATCCTGAATGATTATATCCTCACTGAGAAGAAGAGGCCATGAGAACATTGATGGACCTTTGATAATTTCTTTTACAGTTTTTATTTACTTTTCAGTATTTCCATTTCTTGTAACGCATAAGGGCAATTTGTTGAACAATTTAAATCCTGAAGTTAAATCTAATAAAGTGTGTTTCCTTTCTTATTTACAAATTTGAATCCCGATTGTCTTTGAAATCATAAATCATGCACATTTCATATCATGCACTTCATAAACAGGCACCCTTTTACAGGTCTCTTATCTTCTTCGCTGTTTATTTCAGCAATCATCATGTCTGCTGAACCTTCTACTGAGCAAGCTATCAAGGCCCTCCAGGCCCAGAACGCCCAATTTCAAGAGCTGGTCATGAATCTAGCTAAAGGTCAGCAGGACCTGAAGACCTTGATTCTGAAAGAGAGGAAGAAGAAGAAGAAGAGGACCATCCTGTTCAACACCGGACGCAGGTTTGGAAACGGGCTGCAAAATGAGGTTGATCTGACCACCCCATCTGAGGGGAAGGATAGTCCACAGGAAAGGAGGGCCCCTAGCCCTATGGTCTCCGACAACGAGACAAACTATGATGAAGAACAGTATCCTCTTGCTGAGGATAAGTACAAACAGTTGGAAGACCGTTTGAACGCTATGGAAATACAGAAGGTGCCCTGTCTGGACTTTGGAGATCTGGGTCTATCATCTGGGGTGGTGATTCCCCATAAATTCAAGGCACCTGCCTTTGACAAGTATGACAGAGCTTCCTGCCCAAAGCTGCACCTCCGGTCATATGTGAGGAAGATCCAGCCTTACACTGCTGATAAGAATTTGTGGATCCACTTCTTTCAAGACAGTCTTTCAGGGACTCAGCTTGAGTGGTTCTATCAACTGGACGGAGCCAGTATCCGCAGCTGGGAGGATTTGGCTGCTGCGTTCTATAGGCAGTATCAGTATAACTCCGACCTCGCTCCTACGCATAACCAACTCCAGGGAATGTCAATAGGGACGGGAGAAGGATTTAAAGAGTATGCTCAAAAATGGAGAGACCTTGCCGGAAGGGTGCAACCACCTTTGGCTGATCGTGAACTGGTTGATATGTTTCTGGGGACCCTGTCTGGTCCATTCTTTAACCATTTGATTGGAAGCTCTTCAGTCGGGTTTACAAACCTTATCTTGACTGGTGAGAGGATTGAAGCTGGTATTAAGGCTGGAAAAATACAGAAGGGTGCCTCATCGAGCACCGAGAAGAAACCATTTAAGAAAGAGTCCAGTGCTGTCTACAGTTCAAGAAGACAGAATAGACCTGAACACCGCCAAGCTGTTAATGCGGTTGTTATTTCAAAACTTGCTGGTGCGCCTCAGCATCATAACCAACAGAAGGACGAGAGACCTCGAAGGCAATTCACTCGTCTCAGCATGACTTTGTCTCAGATGTTGCCACAGCTGCTGAATACCAATCTGGTGACTCTAAAAGAAGCTCCAAGGAATCCAAATACAACGTCAACGAAGTATAACCCTAACGCCCATTGTGCTTATCACTCCGATAGCCCGGGGCATAATACAGATGATTGTTGGAGTCTGAAAAACAAGGTCCAAGACCTAATCGATGCAAAGGAGATTGAGTTTGAGGCGCCCGAGAGGCCTAATGTTGTGACTGCTCCCATGCCCAAGCATGGAGTGAATGCTGTAGAGGAAGATTTGTTTGTAGTTTATGTGGATGATGTTGTTACCCCTATGATGACTGTCAAGAAGAACCTGTTGCTAGCCGGTTTATTTCCGGGTTGTGATGAAGGTTGCCATATGTGCTCTGTTTTACCCACTGGTTGCCCATCTTTGAAGTCAGGTATCCAAAACCTGATGGATAGCAAAGAGATCCTGTTTGAAAAGACTGTTGTTCCATCCATTCATTCTGAAGAAGTTGCCATCATTACCATTTTCGACAATTCTTCCAAGTCTCCCTCGAGGACGCCTGTTAGAATTACATTTGTTCCGAAGATCGCACCCATAATCATCAGTGTTCTGGGGCCCATCCCCTAAACATCTGACAAAGCTGTCCCTTGGCACTATGGGGCAGATGTTTATGTTCTTGGAGTTAAACAAGAGTTCGGTGCTAATACCGGCATCAGCAACGTTACTGGACCTGCTAAAGTCACCCGCATCGATAGACTTTTCTCACCTGATATTGCTCCACCAGTTGTCCGAAGACCTGTTGTCATTAAGCCTGCAAGGGTACCTGCTGCCATTCCTGATCAAGTCCATGTTCCTACCCCTGTCGCCGAGTCATCTAACGCTCGGGGCAAAGGGATCACCACTGATATGCCTGCCCAAACGGAGGCGCCAAAGACAATCACTGTTGAAGCTTCCAAACAGGAGATGGAAGAGATTCTGAAGATTATTAAGAAGAGTGATTATAATGTAGTTGAGCAACTGGGGAAAACCCCATCCAAGATTTCTATGTTATCACTGTTGTTGTGTTCAGAGGCCCATGCCAAGGCTCTGATTACCTTCCTGAAGACGGCCCACGTGCCACAAGAGACATCAGCTGATCAATTTACCGATTGTGTGGCCAATTTAACTGCTGATAATGGTTTAGGTTTCTCCGACGCTGATTTGACTGCTAAAGGGAAGAACCATAATGATACCCTGCATGTCTCCATTGAATGCAGGGGCACTACTCTTGCACATGTGTTGGTTGACACTGGTTCCTCATTGAACGTCTTGCCAAAGAAAGCTCTAGACAGGCTGGATTGCGAAGGTTTGGAGTTAAAGCCGAGTAACATTGTTGTCCGGGCCTTTGATGGGTCTAAAAGGATGGTGCATGGTGAGGTTGATATTCCAATCAAAGTTGGTTCTCAGGTCTTCAATTCTACATTCTACGTGATGGACATTCGGCCATCCTATTATTGTTTGCTGGGTCGTCCATGGATCCACAAAGCTGGAGCCGTAACCTCAACGCTCCACCAGAAGTTGAAGTACCCGGTTAGAGGCAAGATTGTGACAGTTCAAGGGGAGGAGGAGTACATGGTCAGCCACCTCAACTCGTTCCGGTATGTAGAGATGGATGGGGAGTTCATTGAGACCCCATTTCAACACTTTGAAGAGGTTCCTCAGACACTGGCATCAGCTGAGATTGTGATTGAAGATTCTCCTATGAAGATGGCTTCCTTAAAGGATGCCCGGGCTGTTATTAAGAAGGGTGAGTATGCAAACTGGGGCCGACTTCCTAATTTCACTCAGAAGACTAACAAGTTTGGGTTGGGTTTCACTGCAGAAGCTCAAAGGGTTGTTCGAAGTGCAAAGATTGGAAGACCTCATGTGTTCATCAGCAACTCGGGAGTAAATTCCATCGAAGATGACGTAGAGGAGTCTGAATTCGACAGCCGGATCTATCCTATGACCAACGGTGGACCAAACAATTGGACATCAAAGGATTTCATCCCTATTACTTTTATTACTCAGTAATGAAACTTTTTTTGAATTTGTAACAGACAATATTGTAAAACTTTATGGCCCGGTGTCTTACCCGGAACATCGTGGCTTCATTTTTGAGGGATTTTGTGTGCCATTTTCATATATCATTAATAAAAGCATTGGACATTTTTGCATTTCAAATTTTTTGCTCCTTGTCTTTCTTTATTATATATTGCAAAACAGCTATTTTACACACACTCACATATACAGGTCCTAATCCACTCTAGATCTCACTAGTAACGATTCTGCTACTGCCAGTTATGACTTTGAAAATCCGATCAACTTAGCCGAAGACGAAGGTGAAGATGATTGCGAAGTGCCTGGTGAGCTTGCAAGACTGCTACTTCAGGAAGAGAGGGTCATTCAGCCACATGAAGAGCCAGTGGAAACAATGAATCTGGGTACCGAGACAGACAAGAAGGAAGTCAAGATCGGTGCAAATCTGGAGCTTAGTGTGAAACAACGGTTGATTCAAATGCTGCATGACTACGTGGAAATCTTTTCCTGGTCTTACGAAGATATGCCTGGGTTGGATACCGACATTGTGGTTCATCGCCTGCCTACCAAGGAAGACTGTCCTCTGGTAAAACAGAAGGTTCGCCGTATGCGTCCGGAGATGTCTGAGAAAATCAAGGCCGAAGTTATGAAACAGTTTGACGCCGGTTTTCTGGCAGTAACTTCTTACCCTCAGTGGGTTGCCAATGTGGTTCCAGTACCGAAGAAGGATGGTAAGGTCTGAATGTGTGTTGACTACAGAGATTTGAACAGGGCAAGCCCTAAGTATGACTTCCCTCTACCTCACATCGACGTTCTGGTTGACAATACTGCTCAGCACAAGGTCTTCTCCTTTATGGACAGTTTCTCTGGTTATAATCTGATAAAGATGGCTCCCGAAGACATGGAGAAGACCACTTTTGTTACTCAGTGGGGTACCTTTTGCTACAAGGTCATGCCTTTTGGGTTGAAAAATGTTGGGGCAACGTATCAGCGTGCCATGGTTGCTTTGTTTCATGACATGATCCATCATGAGATTGAAGTATACGTCGACGATATGATTGCGAGGTCCCAAATTGAGGAGGAACACCTTGACCATCTACAGAAGCTGTTTGACCGGTTGAAGTTGTACAGACTGAGGTTGAACCCGAACAAGTGCACCTTTGGGGTGAGATCTGGTAAGCTACTGGGTTTCGTCGTGAGCGACAAAGGTATTCAAGTGGACCCTGCCAAAGTAAAAGCCAGACAAGAGATGCCAGCTCCCAAGACAGAGAAAGAGGTCAGAGGCTTTCTAGAACGTCTGAACTACATTGCCCGATTCATCTCCCACCTAACTGCTACTTGTGAGCCAATCTTCAAACTGTTGAAGAAAGATCATGTGGTACGCTGGAACGATGAATGTTAGGCCGCTTTCGAAAGAATCAAAGAGTATCTCCAGGAACCACCCATTCTAATGCCACCAGTTGAAGGGAGACCTCTGATCTTATACTTAACAGTACTTGACAACTCAATGGGGTGTGTGCTGGGGCAGCATGACGAGTCTGGCCGAAAAGAGCATGATATTTATTACCTTAGCAAAAAGTTTACCAACTGTGAGACCCGATACTCACTGCTTGAGAAAACTTGCTGCACTTTGGCATGGGCTGCTCGCCGGCTGAGACAGTATATGCTGACTCACATTACTTTATTGATTTCAAATATGGATCCAATCAAGTATATCTTCGAAAAGCCCGCCTTGTCCGGAAGAATAGCAAGATGGCAGATGATCTTGACTGAGTATGACATATAATACACGACTCAAAAAGCAATCAAGGGAAGTGTATTGGCAGACCATTTGGCACATCAGGCAGTGGATGATTACCAGTCTATGAAATTTGAATTCCCGAATGAGAATATCATGTTGATAACTGATTGTGAAACACCTGGACCGGATGAAGGACCTGAGGAAGGATCCCGATGGTCTATGCATTTTGATGGAGCTTCAAACACTTTGGGTAATGGCATTGGTGTTGTGATCATATCTCCTAAAGGCTCTCATACTCCATTTACCGCCCGGCTATGTTTCAACTGCACCAACAATATGGCGGAGTATGAAGCCTGCATTATGGGTCTTCGAGCTGCAATTGACCTAAGGATTAAGTTTTTGAGTGTCTTTGGAGATTTTGCTCTCGTGATCAGTCAGATCAAAGGCGAGTGGGATACGAAACACCCGAATCTTATTCCTTACAAGGAGTATGTGTTGACGTTGCTTCCCCACTTCGAGGAGATAACTTTTGAACACTTCCCAAGAGAGGAGAATCAGTTGGCGGACGCGTTAGCTACGATGTCTTCTATGTTCAAAGTCAAATGGGACAACGAGGCTCCCCGGATCATTATTTGGAAATTGGTTGAACCTGCACATTGCTGTGATCTTGAGACCGAAGAGGTAACAAAAAAACCTTGGTATCATGAAGTGAAGAGGTACCTTAAAGCTCAAGAATACCCCGAGGGTGCCTCTGTTAATGACAAGAAGTTTCTGAGAAGGTTCACGGCAAAGTTCTTCATCATCAATGGCATTCTTTACAAACGTAACCATGATTCAACCTTACTGCGTTGCATGGATAAAATTGAAGCAGAAAGGATCATGGCAGAGCTGCATGAAGGTACTTTCAGAACTCATTCCAGTGGACATACCATGGCAAAGAAAATCCTTCGGGCAGGATATTACTGGTCCACAATGGAAGCCGACTGTTATCAGCATTCTCGGACATGTCACAAGTGCCAGGTCTATGCTGATAAGCTGCATATTCCTCCGGTTCCTCTGAATGTTTTGACTGCACCTTGGCCTTTTGCAATGTGGGGCATTGATATGATCGGCGAGATCAGACCTACGGCATCCAATGGGCATCGTTTCATCCTGGTAGCGATTGATTACTTTACGAAGTGGGTTGAAGGAACTTCCTTTGCTACGGTAACCAAGAACGTCGTGGCACGGTTCATTCGGCACAACCTGATCTGTCGATACGGTGTACCAGAGTGGATCATTACGGACAATGGTACCAATCTTAATAACAAAATGATCACTGAGCTCTGCAAGCAATTCAAGATACAACACCACAACTCTTCTCCCTACCGGCCGAAAATGAATGGGGTTGTCGAAGCAGCAAATAAGAACATTAAGAAGATTGTGCAGAAGATGACAGTGACATACAAAGACTGGCACGAGATGTTACCATTTGCTCTTCATGGGTACCATACCTCAGCACGGACGTCGACATGGGCAACACCCTATTCCTTGGTTTATGGCATGGAGGCAGTCTTGCCCGTTGAAGTTCAGATACCCTCTCTTCGGATCATGAAGGATGCAGGTTTGAGCGAAGACGACTGGATCCAGACCCGACTTGATCAATTGAATCTAATCGACGAAAATAGACTTACTGCTATTTGTCATGGTCAGACGTACCAAAAACGAATGATCAAGGCATTTAACAAGAAATTCAGACGACAAGAGTATCGAGTTGGAGACCTGGTAATCAAGCGCATTATTCTACCTCAAGGTGATCCCATGGGCAAATGGACCCCTACTTACGAAGGGTCGTTTGTGGTTAAGAACATCTTCTCAGGAGGAGCAATGATTCTAACCACCATGGATGGTGACGACCTTCCTCACCCCGTCAATGCAGACATAGTAAAAAGATACTACGCATAATCAAAGACCCGCTAGGTTGACTATCCTAGGAAAAAATAAGGGCTTCCCGGCGAACCAAAAGGGTTCGGGCAAAAAGAAGGGATGAAAAGAAAAAAATTTGTACACCCGGCAAGTCGAAAACCTCAAAAGGCGGCTTGGGAAAAAATGGGTATCCCGCCAGACTGAAAACCCGAAAGGATGGTCCAAGCAAAAATTAGGGATTAAAGTGTAACACTATGTTTCATTGGATCACCTCGCATCCGGACTTCGGTATCAACTATCAGGCTCGGACGATGCTAGTCAATCAGATTCATCTTCAACTAAGCAGCAAAGTGATGAGATGCTTGAAGATATAAAGGCAATAACAGAGCTGGAACCCAGTGGGACTATTCACATAGCTGTTTTGTTTTCTTTTCACAAATTGTATAAATTCTATTTTGTTCGGCGGCGTTCTCTTACTAGGACGCCATCCTCTTGTACAAAACGCCTATTTACAGGCCAAACTTCAAAATCAATACAAATTCATTTTCAAACAAATTTCAAACTGTTTTTCCTTTATCTGTTTTGTTTTGCAAAGAACGTCCAATGTTCATTTTTGATATATGCATTTGACGTTAACTGCTGATCATAAATACTTACATGCGAAACGAAAGATGAATTACTAGTAATATCAGAAACAGGGGCAATAAGAATTGTCCGATATGTCTAGTTGCTCTGTCCACCAAGGTACCAAGATATATTCAGCTGAAGAATATGGCTAAGATACCTTCACTCCCTGCAGAATAAAAAATAGTAATGGTAGTTCTCCCCACTGAGACTTGCAACCATGAACAAATCAACAAGACTCTTCCCAACCAGAGTTAATCTACCATCAGCCCTAAAAAGGTTTGGTATCTCCAGAAGGTCTTAATATTCTCCAACAGAGTATAAGGATATTCTCCGGCAAGCGTAAAGAGCATCCCCGACAGTCTTAATATTCCTTAACAGAATATAAGAATGTTCCCCGGCGAAATATAAGATACCACAATGGAGTCATTGCCCCAGCGCAGTCTAAAAAAGGCTTCCCTATCAGAGTTGAATCATCTTACCCAGCAGGTCCTGGAAGCTTATCCCCTGCAGAGTACAAAATAAATCTCCCCAGACAAATTCAGAAGGTTATCCTCACAAGAGTCTAACTGGGTTATCCTCAGCAAGTTGCAACTGAAAGATCATCCCTAGCGAAGTTCTTTCTTTCCCCAAGCAGGACTTCTATCCTCAACAGATTCAATATCGCCAGCAACAGTAATTCATCCCCAGCGGAGTTCATCATTGAAATCCCCAACAGAGCTTATTAATGGAATCCCCAGCGGAGTTATCATTAAAATCATCAGCAGAACATCTCTCCCCCACAGAGTATTTCCCGTCGGAGTAATCTCCTCATCAGTTTATTCCCCAACATAGTCATCCTCTCCTACAGGTTTATTCTTGCAATCATCTTCATTCGTCATCCCCAGCGGAAACGAAGAATTCAACTCTATTCTCCAGCAAGCTATCCGGGATTTATTTCCCCCAGCTAAAACATTACATTTCCATACATCATGATACATGCATAAACGCATCATACCACACAATCTCATTTATGTTGAGAACATCATTGCTTGATCCATATCATGCATTGCATATGACTGACCTTTACTTTTCAGGAAGGATGCAGTTAAATTCTCAGCCATATCAAAAGACCTTCTCTGGTCCAGTTAAATCGATTCCTAAAGATTTTTCTGATGCCGATCCAGTTGAAGATATTCCAAGACCTTGTCTGGTCCAGTTAAATCGATTCCTAAAGATTTTTTTGATGCCGATCCAGTCAAAGGCCTTCTCTGGTCCAGTTAAGTCGATTCCTAAAGATTTTTCTGATGCCGGTCCAGTTGAAGATATTCCAATACCTTCTCTGGTCCAGTTAAATTGATTCCTAAAGATTTTCCTGATGTCGATCCAGTTGAAGATATTCCAAGACCTTCTTTGGTCCAGTTAAATCGATTCCTAAAGATTTTCCTGATGCCGATCCAGTTGAAGATATTCCAAGACCTTGTCTGGTCCAGTTAAATTGATTCCTAAAGATTTTTCTGATGTCGATCCAGTCAAAGGCCTTCTCTGGTCCAGTTAAATCGATTCCTAAAGATTTTTATGATGCCGATCCAGTTGAAGATATTCCAAGACCTTCTCTGGTCCAGTTAAATCGATTCCTAAAGATTTTCCTGATGCCGATCCAGTTGAAGATATTCCAAGACCTTGTCTGGTCCAATTAAATCGATTCCTAAAGATTTTTCTGATGCCGATCCAGTAAAAGGCCTTCTCTGGTCCAGTTAAATCGATTCCTAAAGATTTTTCTGATGTTGGTCCAATTGAAGATATTCCAAGATCTTCTCTGGTCCAGTTAAACCGATTCCTAAAGATTTTCCTGATGCCAATCCAGTTGAAGATATTCCAAGACCTTGTCTGATCAGTTAAATCGATTCCTAAAGATTTTTCTGAGGTAAAGCCGGTCAAGGGAGACAAAATCATTTAAATCGATTCCTAAAGATTTTTCTGAGGCAAACCTGTCAATGGAGACAACTCGTTAAAGGAGACACCCCGTCAAAAGAGACAACCTGTCAATGAAGACAAAACTACCTACCAACAATCTCCAAATGGCATCTGTATGCCCATTCCCAACATCACAATGCTGATACTACACCATGCGAGTGCAAATTTCTGGACACTCTAGTGTTCAATTATCTTCCACCTTCGTATCACGAAAGGCTCGAAAGCCAATCTATATCCTCAGGTTTAAGAAAATTGAACAGGGGCAACTGTTGCACCCAAAAATTTGCCCTCTCATGTTTTCCAAAATATTCCCCCTGCATGGTTGATCACAAACCCTTGCCTAAGGAAAAAGAAAATTTTTGAGTGGTGCTTTAAGTACCTTTCGATTGGCATTCTGAAATACCTTTCGATTGACATTCTGAAAGACCCTTCGATTGACATTATGGACAAGCACTTCGATTGGCATTGTGTCAAGGCCTTCGATTGGCATTCTGAAAGACCCTTCGATTGGTATTCTGAAGGAGCCTTTCGATTGGCATTATGGACAAGTACTTAGATTGGCATTATGTCAAAGCCCTTCGATTGGTATTCTGAAAGAGCCTTTCGATTGGCATTATGGACAAGCACTTCGATTGGCATTGTGTTAAGGCCTTCGATTGGCATTCTGAAAGACCCTTCGATTGGTATTCTGAAGGAGCCTTTCGATTGGCATTATGGACAAGTATTTCAATTGGCATTATGTCAAAGCCCTTCGATTAGACTTCTGAAAGACCCTTCGGTTGGTATTCTGAAGGAGCATTTCGATTAGCATGAACAACACCTTTCGATTGGCCTGTTAACAAAGCCTTTCGATTGAAATTTTAATTAGTACCATTCGATTGATATTTGGACAAGGACCAATCGAAGAGCAGGGCCTAAAGGCATTCGAAATTCAAAAGTGTCCAGGTTCATTCAAGAGACACGAACATTTCAAAAATGGAAATGTTTTAATGTGTATGATTCTTGTCTCATGGCTTTAATGGCCTGTTTAATGGCTGTCTCTTGCCGTTACAAGACCCTCACACCCCTATAAATACAGAGGCCAGTATACATATCCCGGACACACGAAAAAAACAGAGCAGGGAAAAAACCACACAAAAAATTGCCCCAAAGAGCCACACACATACACTTCATCAGAAAACCATCTCAAAAACTCTGAAAAATCTTATAAGTTGTCTAAATACAAAACCAGCTTTGCAAGCTCCCTCAGTACAAACAAATACCAGATTGGTTCTCCTGAGGCTTCCAGGAAGCCATACCCAATCCTTGCACAAGCCATTCCACGCTCAGAACTACAGATCAAAGCACCTATGTTTGGTAAAAAAAAATCTAATCTCAAACTCATTCGATCTCTGATTTAAATTCATTTTGATTGCATATTCACATTATTATTGTTGTTTGTGAATGATTTAATATGATACATGTAAGTTGCAGTGTCCAAACGACAGGATACCATTGTTAGGGCCTTCGAAGCTTATTACTTTCGAAACTCGTGATATAGGCCATTTCAGGCTAAAACAACCCAGATTCGAACTCAGGGAGTTCAAATTAGGGGGGTTAGAATCAAGGGGAAGAGGCCTGGGTTCAATGCCCAGGTCGTGCACTTCATTTTTCTAACAATTGTCTTGCAGATCAAATGCTTGCAGATTCCACGCGTACACCATACACAACATGATCATAACCAATGGATCCCCATCTGATCCAGATCTGAAGGCTTCAAACGTATGCCTCACCATGAACACTCGAAGGACTCCTTAATTGGATCCAAAGGCAACCTGAGCCTCTTTTTGATCCATGCCTGCGCTCCACCCCCTGTTTAGTTTTCCTACCTGGCCCATTTATACTTGTTTACTTTGTTTTTGTTTATTTCTTTTAGTTTGTTTTTTTTAATCAACGTAAAGATCATAAAAAATATAAGTAACTTAGAATTAGGTTTTATTTTTTAAAGATTTAATTTAGTTAATTATTTTAACTTATTTTCTTCAATTTTAAAATCAGTAGACTTAGGATTTATTTGAATTCAATCCTTTTCATAAACAAAAAAATGCAAAAAAAATATTAGGTATGTTTTAGAGTTAATTTTAATCAGTATTTTTAAATTAATTAAATTTGACTTAATTGAACATTTATCATTTCCCAAAATAAAATAAAACAACAAAAAGATTTTATTCTTAGGATTTTTAGAGGTTATGTTCAGATTCGTGTGCGTTTATTTTATTGTAATTTCCTACTGGGATGTAATAGCTTAACTAAGACTTTTACTTTACTGCTTTTTATTTCCCCAATTTTTGGACATGTAAATAAGCCCCCGAAGCCTTGTAATAGCGTAGGATTTACAATTTCCGCACTTTAAATTCCTGTACATATATTAACTGCTTAGATGTATGCTAACTAGGATTGTATGACAAGATCTAAAAACAAATGGTAGAACACCTAAATATACAAAGATAATATAACTGAAAAAAAAATACACTCGCACATGCCACTCTTAAGGTATACCTCACTTGGTTGCCTCAAACGTTGTCATTGAGTATAGGAAGTCTTAGAGGTCGCCCTCCTGTCCAAAGATCAAAAGTTGCCTCGAAATGGTTGTCTCAATAAAAATGATCTAAGACATTAGGGTTACCTCTAAAGCATCCTAACATTTCTTTAGTGACCACGCGTCCCTTAAATCGAATTGATCCGAAAACTCCAACGACGGTGCTACCTACTCCTCAATAGTAGGATAGCACTGTCTAAAGGATATTTGCACAGTTTAATTCCTTTTTGAGTAGGTAGAGGTTCTTAAGTACTTGCTCCTTTTAAAACAAAACAAAAACTTATCGCACTTACACTTTCTTCAAAAACAAAACTCTTTTCAAAACCCACAAACACAAAGAAAAGCAAACTTTTGAAAACATAGTGAGCAAGTACCTAAGAGCCCGTGGATAACCACAGATAGAAAGGGTGCTAACACCTTCCCTTTCTATAATCTACCTCCCGAACCCGAGAAACATCTCGAAAAGGAATTTTCTATGCTTTTGTCCTTTCCTTGTTGGATAAAATAAAAGACGGTGGCGACTCTTGCTTACCGCGACACTTTGCGAAAATAAACGCAAACGCGAACCAGCATTCCAAAACAGTCAGTTCTCGTTCCCACCAATCACACCCATCATGGAGCAACCTTACCTAGGTTCCTTCTCAGTTCAGATGTAGTTTCACCTAAACCCATCATGGAGCAACCTTACCTACGTTCCTTCTCTTTCCCGATGTAGTTTCACCTAGACTCATCCTGAAGCAACCTTACCTAGGTTCCTCCTCAGTCCCGATGCAGTTCTACCCAAACTCTTCACAAAGAAACCTTACCCAAGTTCCTTCTCGGTTCAGACGCAGTTTTACCCAAACTCCTCACAAAGGTTCCTTCTCGGTTCAGACGTAGTTTTATCCAAACTCCTCACAAAGAAACCTTACCCAGGTTCCTTCTCGGTTCAGACGTAGTGTTATCCAAACTCCTCACGACGCAACCTTACCCCTGTTCCTTCTCATAACCCTACTATCCAAGTTTCATTTCTCTTATCTCCAGACAGCAGTCTACAACACTGTAAGACCCAGACTGTGATACGGTGGGAAGAACTGACTGTTTTTTGGAATGCTGGTTTGCATTTTGCGTTTGTTATTCTCAAAATTTCGCGGTAAGTAAGAGTCGCCATCGACTTTTATTTTATCCAACAAGGAAAGGAAAAAAACACAGAAAAATTCCTTTTTCGAGATATTTCTCGGGATCGGGGGGTAGATTATAGAAAGGGAAGGTGTTAGCACCCTTTCTATCTGTGGTTATCCACGGACTCTTAGGCACTTGCTCATTTGTTTTCAAAATTGCTTTCTTTGTGCTTGTGGGTTTAAAAAAAAGTTTTTGTTTTGAAAACTTCAATTTAACTCTTGCTTCTGTCCTCAAGAGTCTAATGAAGTGTTTTTGAAAACTTTGTTCGAAAAGTGTAAGTGTGAAAAGTATTTTTGTTTTAGAAAGAGCAAGTACTTAAGAACCATCTACCTACTCGAAAAAGGAATCACTCTATGCTATCTTCCTTTAGACAATGTTATCCCACTATGAATGAGTAGGTAGCATCATCGTTGGAGTTTAAGGCTCAATTCGAATTTAGGGACTTACGGTCACCAAAGCAATGTTAGGACGTTGTGATACGGTGGGAAAAAATTGACTGTTTTTTTTTAATGCTGGTTCGTGTTTCGCGTTTTTTTCCACAAAATGTCGCGGTAAGCAAGAGTCGCCACCGTCTTTTATTTTATCCAACAAGGAAAGGAAAAAAGCACAGAAAAATTCCTTTTTCGAGATGTTTCTCGGGTCCGGGGGTAAATTATAGAAAGGGAAGGTGTTAGCACCCTTTCTATCTGTGGTTATCCACGGGCTCTTAGGTACTTGCTCAAAGTGTTTTCAAAATTTTCTTTTCTTTGTGTTTGTGGGTTTGAAAGAAGTTTTTGTTTGAAAGGTGTAAGTGCGAAAAGTTTTTGTTTTGTTTTGAAAGGAGCAAGTACTTAAGAACCATCTACCTACTCGAAAAAGGAATCAATCTGTACTAATGTCCTTTAGACAATTCTATCCCACTATTGATGAGTATGTAGCATCGTCGTTGGAGATTTAAGGGTCAATTCGATTAAGGGACGTGTAGTCACTAAAGCAATGTTAGGAAACCTTAGCGGTAACCCTAATGTCTTAGATCATTTTTCCGAGGCAACCGTTTCGAGGCAACTATGATCTTTGGACAAGATGGCGACCTCTAAAACTTCCTATACTCAATGACCACGTTCGAAGGCAACCAAGCGAGGTGTACCCTAAGAGTGCGCATGTGCGAGTGTGTTGTTTCAGTTAATTTTATCTTTGTACATGTCAATGGTTATCTATGTTGATTTTAGGTTTTAAGCATTCAATCTTGTCATGCATTCCCTATTGTCAAACGTCCAACAGTTTATAAGTTGCAGAAATTAAAACTAACTATTACAAGGCGTCGGGTATTTACGTCGCCAAAAACAACCCTTGAAATTAAAATGCGGAACGTAAATAAAGCGATAAAATAATAATGTCCTATTAAACTATTACATTCCAGGAAACAGTTACAACATTGAATAAACAAGGATCGCATGCAGGAAAATTAAATCGAGCGAGTTCTAGGGTTTTGACCCTTTGATTATTAAAGAAAAGATTTTTTAGTTATTTTGAATTTATGGAAGAAATTAAATTAAGTTAATTACTAAACTAATAAACAAATTAATTAATTAATAAAAAAAATGATATTTTTGAATTTTTGATATTTAAAGAAATAAAAATAAATTAATCAAAGTTAATGAAACCTAATTATCTAAATTGATTTTTAATTATTGCAAAAAGATATCAAAGTTATTTCTAATTAAACTAAATTAATTCAATTAATATTTATTTACAAAAATAAAATGCTGAAAATTAATTTAATAAATAAAATATTTTTTGGTTTTTTATTTTATTTTATGAGGAAAAAAGTTTGATTGGTTAGTTGGAAAATAAAAATAATAAACAAACAATTAATTAAAATAAAATAATAAAAATAGAGAGAGTGAGGGTTTGGGCCTGTATAGGGGGTTTATTCAGCAATTTCCAAGGGCCATTTGTCCACTGGCCTGGTTGACTTTCCTGATTCCCTGTACGCGTTTGGCTTGGTCTTATTATGGACCTCCAATATGGACCACCAGATCTGGCCTGGGGCCATCTGGAAGATGATTGGGTGATGGTGTATGGTGCACCACACGATTGGCTTTGCATTGAATGACCTGAAGAAAAATAATAATATGCATATGGGGGACCTGGGATTCAAACCCAGGTCCTGTTAGTCACTAAACACACGCCACTACCACTGCACCAACATGCTTCATTTGTTATTATAATGGACAATAATTAATATAAGGGAAAAACAATCAATATGCCAGAATTAAAAACAAAAACATGCGAATGTTTGAACCAGCGAATGGGAGGGGGACACGTCATCGTCTTCCTCGTTGAAACCTAGATATTTACCTGTGGATTTACATCCGCAGCTAAATCTGTATGTCTGTCCTATAATTAGTTCTAGGCTATGAAAACACAATCCAAGACCATGGTCGTGTTCGTCTTCCTCCACTGATTACATCCATGTCCATTAATTGCACTGATTTTGCCTGAAAACGAAATACCTAAAATACAAAAACCATGAACCCTAGATTCGGCTAGGGGGTTATAGGCCATGCAAATACAATTGGCTAATGCAGAAAGCTTGCAAATTGAACAAGGATCATGAATATGCAAGGATTTTGTCAAAAAAATGCAAGAACATGGAGTTGCGATTTCAAATGAAAAGCGGTTTTCAGAGAGACTTACAGGGCTTTAGGGCGTGTATGGAGATTGATTCTGGGTTGGTTCTCCTTCAAGGATGGTCCAGCAATTGATTCATGTTGAGTTTTGGTGTTGAAACTGCCTCTATGCACGATTTCAATATCAAGCTTTTTTGCCAATTTTTTCAAGTTTGCTTTTGGTGTTCTTGCAGCCTCTCACCTCTGAATTCATATCCTTTGGCTTGTATATGTATGCAGCATTGGATTAGGTCAACAATTTGGTCCTGAATCTTTGTGCATCAATGCTTGGAGATATCATTTGATTCACCATTGATAACTTTCTTATTTTGTCCAAAATCCAATATTTTTGCACATGAAAAGCTTGATACGGATTTGATCATGTCATTGATGATAATCAAGACCTATAACAACCAAAAAGATCCTAAGTAATCAATATTTGGATTTTATTTGATTTAAATTGATTTAAAATGAATTAATTCAATAAAACATCAAATAAAATAGAAAAATTAATAAATGGACACAAGGCTGAAGCTAGGACACGTGTGTAGTGTGACAAGATCAAATCAAGTGGAAACAAAATGGGCCCATTTGACAAAATTTGAAGTTTTGGGGATAGTTGACTTTTGGCAAATTTGCAAAAATGCCCAACTTCAACAATGCATAACTTCTTTAATTTTGAACTTTTGGAAGTGTTCTTGGACTTTTTAGAAATCTTGAGATGTCCTCTAACCAACCCTTTTGGTCTCATCTCATTTTGATATTCCATGCGCAAGTTATAAGCTTTGGAAAAAAAGGTGTTTTTGTTGACTTTCAAAAATGACCTATAATGTCCAAATTTGTAAATTTTTGTGAGTGCATTTCTTGATCTTGGGGTATGAAGATGGATTGTAGTAAATTTCACCTATTCAAAATGAGCTTTGGATGGTTCATTTCTCATAAAGTATGAGAAAGTTATGCTTGGTCAAAGTTGAGTAGACTTTTCCTGCAAAACCCTAATTTAGCAACTTTTGAGTCTTGATGAATTTTGAGAAATCCTTGATGAATCATGATCAACCCTTTATCAAATGAAGAAATATCCTCCAAAATGAGAATGTTGACAAAAAATCTTGAAGTTTGACTGTATTTGGGTCACAGTTGACTTTTGCCCTAGCACAGTTAATTTTTGGACCCTTTGAGCAATTGACTGAGCAAACTTCCTCTGCAAGGCTTGAAATTTGACATGGATGAACTTGAGAACATATTAGGACATTGGGGAGCACTTGATATCATTTTTATGTAAGGACCTTGATGCAACACAAAACCCTAATTTGAGGTTGACTGCCTTAGGAGATGACTTAACTGTCCAACTCTTGAGCAATCTTGAGCCACTCTTGGAGATTATTCTTGCAATGTCTTGGGAAATATGAGAGGGAAAATTTTGGGGTGCAACAGCTGCCCCTGTTCAATCTTCTTAAACCTGAGGATATAGATTGGCTTTCGGGCCTTTCGTGATCCAAAGGTGGAAGATGATTGAACACTAGAGTGCCCGGAAATTTGCACTCGCATGAAGTGATATCAGCATTGTGATGTCAGGAATGGGCTTACAGATGCCATTTGGAGACTGTTGATAGGTGGTCTGAACTTCGGCTGGAATACGAATCAGGGAGATCTTATCGTCGATCCGACTGAACCAGGGAAAGTCTTGGATTAACTTTGACTGGATTGGCATCAGAAAAATCTTTAGGAATCGATTTAACTGGACCAGACAAAAGTCATGGAATAACTTCAACTGGAATACGAATCAGGGAGATCTTCGTGGCGATCTAACTGAACCAGAGGAGGTTTTGGATTAACTTTGACTGGATCGGCATCAGAAAAATCTTTAGGAATCGATTTAACTGGACCAGACAAGGTCTTGGAATAACTTCAACCGGAATACGAATCAGGGAGATCTTCGCGGCGATCTAACTGAATCAGAGGAGGTCTTGGATTAACTTTGACTGGATCGGCATCAGAAAAATCTTTAGGAATCGATTTAACTGGACCATACAAGGTCTTGGAATAACTTCAACTGGAATACGAATCAGGGAGATCTTATCGGCGATCTGACTGAACCAGAGGAGGTCTTGGATTAACTTTGACTGGATCGGCATCTAAAAAATATTTATGAATCGATTTAACTGGACCAGACAAGGTCTTGGAATAACTTTAACTGGAATACGAATCAGGGAGATCTTCGCGGAGATATAACTGAACCAGAGGAGGTCTTGGATTAACTTTGACTGGATCGGAATTAGAAAAATCTTTAGGAAACAATTTAACTAGACCAGGCAAGGGTCCTGGAATAACTTCAACTGGAATACGAATCAGGGAGATCTTCACAGCGATCTGACTGAACCAGAGGAGATCTTGGATTAACTTTGACTGGATCGGCATCAGAAAAATATTTAGGAATCAATTTAACTGGACCAGACAAGAGTCTTGGAATAACTTCAATTGGAATACGAATCAAGGAGATCTTTGCAGCGATCTGACTGGACCAGAGGAGGTCTTGGATTAAATTTGACTGGATCGACATCAGAAAAATCTTTAGGAATCAATTTAACTGGACCAGACAAAAGTCTTGGAATAACTTCAACTGGAATACGAATCAGGGAGATCTTCGCGGTGATCCAACTGAACCAGAGGAGGTCTTTGACATAGCTGAGAATTTAACTGCATCTTTCCTGAAAGGTAAAGGTTAGCCATATGCAATGCATGATATGGATTAAGCAAGGATGTTCTCAACATAAATGAGATTGTATGGTATGATGCGTATATGCATGTATCATGATGTATGGAAATGTAATGTCTTAGCTGGGGAAAATAAATCCCGGATAGCTGCTGGAGAATAGAGTTGAATTCTTCGTTTCCGCTAGGGATGGTGAAGGAAGGTGATTTCAAGAATAAACCTGCAGGAGAAAATAACTCCATTTGGGGAATAAACTGATGAGGAGATTACTCTGTGGGGAAGAGATGATCTGCTGAGGATTCCACTGATAAACTCTACTGGGGATAGATTACTGTTGCTGGTGATATTGAATCTATTGAGGATTGAATTCCTGTTTGTGAAAGGAAATAACTTCGCTGGGGACGATCTTTCAGTTGCGACTTGCTGGGGATAACCCTTTAGACTCTTATGGGGATGATCCTCTAAAGTTGGCTGGGGAGGGTTATTTTGTACTTCACTGGGGATAAACTTCCAGAGTCTACTGGGGATGATGCTTCAACTCTATTGGGGAAGCTTTTTCAGGCTGTGCTGGGGAAATATTGACTCCACTGGGGGATATCTTGTATTCTATCGGGGAACCTTCTTATACTCCGCTAGGGAATATTGAGACTGCTGGGGATATCAAGTCTTTCTTGTGCTGATGGTAGATCAACTCTGCTTGGGGAGAGCATTAGTGATTCGTTCATAGTTGCAAGTCTCGACTGGGGGAGAGCTACCATTACTGCCTTACTCTGCGGGGAGTGAAGGCATCTTACCCATATTCTTCAGCTGAATTTACCCAGTCCCTGGTGGACAGAGAAACTATACAGTTTGGATAATTCTTATTGCCCCTGCTTCTGATATTACTCGTAATTCGTCTTTTGTTTCGCATGTAAATATTTATGAGCAACAATTAATGTCAAATGCATATATCAAAAATGAACATTGGACGTTCTTTACAAATCAAAACAGATAAGGGAAAATAGTTGGAAATTTCTTTGAAAATGAATTGTATTGATTTTGAAGTTTGGCCTGTAAATAGGCGTTTTTGTACAAGAGGCTGACGTCCTGGTAAGAGAATGCCGCCGAACAATTAGAATTTACACAATTTGTGAAAAACTAAACAAAACAGCTATGTGAATGATCCCACTGGGTTCCCACTCTGCTATTGCCTTTGTATCCTCGAGCATCTCATCAATTTGTTATTGGTTGAAGGTAGATCATATTGATTAGTGTCGTCCGAGCTTGATAGTCGATACCGGAGTCTGGATGCAAGGTGATCCAATGAGACATAGTGTTACGATTTGATCCCTAATTTTTTCCTGGACCTCCCTTTCGGGTTTTCAGTCCACCGGGATACCCTTTTTTGCCCAAGCTGCCTTTTCAGGTTTTCGACTTGCCGGGTGTACAGATTTTTTTATTTTCATCCCTTATTTTTGCCCGAACCCTTTTGGTTCGCCGGGAAGCCCTTATTTTTGCCAAGGCTAATCAACCTAGCGGGTCTTTGATTATGTGTAGTATCTTTTCACTATGTCTGCATTGATGGGGTGAGGAAGGTCGTCACCATCCATGGTGGTTAGAATCATAGCTCCTCCCGAGAAAATGTTCTTAACCACAAATGGCCCTTCAAAAGTAGGGGTCCATTTGCCCCTGGGATCACCTTGAGGTAAGATAATGCGCTTGATTACCAGGTCCCCAACATGATACTCTTGTCGTCTAACTTTCTTGTTAAATGCCTTGATCATCCGTTTTTGGTACGTCTGACCATGACAAGTAGCAGTAAGTCTCTTTTCGTCAATTAGGTTTAACTGATCAAGCCGAGTCTGAATCCAGTCATCTTTGCTTAAACCTGCATCCTTCATGATTCAGAGAGAGGGTATCTGAACTTCGATGGGCAAGACAACCTCCATACCATATACCAAGGAATAAGGTGTTGCCCTTGTTGATGTTCGTGCTGAGGTACGGTACCCATGAAGAGCAAATGGTAACATCTCGTTCCAGTCTTTGTATGTCACTGTCATCTTCTGCACAATCTTCTTAATGTTCTTATTAGCCGCTTCGACAACCCCATTCATCTTCGGCCGGTAGGGAGAAGAGTTATGATGTTGTATCTTGAATTTCTCGCAGAGCTCGGTGATCATCTTGTTGTTGAGATTGGTACCATTATCCGTTGTGATCCTCTCTGGTACACCATATCGACATATCAGATTGTGCCGAATGAACTGTGCCACGACGTTCTTGGTTACAGTAGCAAAGGAAGCTGCTTCAACCCACTTTGTAAAGTAATCAATTGCTACCAGGATGAAACGATGCTCGTTGGATGCTGTAGGTCTGATCTCGCCGATCATATCAATGCCCCAAATTGCAAAAGGCCAAGGTGCCATCAAGATGTTTAGAGGAACTGGAGGTATGCGCACCTTATTAGCATAGACTTGGCATTTGTGACATGTCCGAGAATGCTGATAACAGTCGGCTTCCATGGTGGACCAATAATATCTTGCCCGAAGTATTTTCTTTGCCATGGTGTGTCCACTGGAATGAGTTCCAAAAGTACCCTCATGTAACTCCGCCATGATCGTTTTTGCTTCATTCTTATCCACACATCGCAGTAAGGTCGAATCATGGTTGCGCTTGTAAAGAATGTCGTTACTGATGAAGAACTTCGCCGTGAACCTCCTTAGAAACTTCTTGTCATTAATAGATGCACCCTCGGTGAAATTCTGGCTGCAGATACTCAATGTCACGTTTAATGTTATGACACCGTATCTGACTTTCTATAAGACAGTAAATACAAAAACAGTAAAGAACACAGTCAATTGTTTACCCATTTCAGTGTGCAACAACACCTACTCTGGGGGCTACCAATCCAGGGAGGAAATCCACTATAAGAGATGTTAATTCAGGAATAAACCAACCAGTTTATCTCCTTCACTTAAGACTTACCCAATGCAATTTCAATCTAAGTACAACTTAAACCTGAGTTCCTACTCACTCCCCCTCAATCACAGCAGTGATACATAAAAGAATTTGACTAATGAATTGATGAAGACACTCTTCAAAAACATACACTTGATTAAGCTTCACAGCTTTTTAATCAAGCAACACAACCACTCTTGCTTCACAGTTTTGAGTGATACACACACCTAACTTGACTCTGCTTCACAGCTTTAGTCAAGAAACATACAAACACTCTTGCTTCAAAGCTTTGAGTGCTACACAACCCTTACAATTAAAAACATATTCCAAGTCACTTATCACAATGATAATTGCTTGAAGTACAATAATTAAACCTATACAGTTTACAAATGATCTTCTGACCAAAAAAGGGATTGCTTTCAAAACAGCAGCTCTGTTGAATATATAGCAGCTGCATCTTCAGTTAGGGTTTCCACAAAAAGCTAGGGTTAATTCCATTTGACCTTAAGACTAGGTCACAGGACTTTTCCAACCAGGTTAGGGTTGAGCTAGGTTAACCCAAAGAAAACGCAGGATTCTGTTCTGGAAAGACTGAGTCATTTTCCTGAAAAAACTCAGAATTAACCAAACTGCAAACCTGTTAGTTCAGAACAGGATGTCTTAACATCTGTTATGACATCTGAAAAACCTGTCTACTGATTTAGGAAAATGTGATCGTTTTGCAAAATGCTCAGATACACACTTATAAACATCAGTACCTGTATGACAATATTTTTCTGCAAAGGTACCTAATGAATCAGTACAAACTAAACTAGAATGTTATGACATCATTCATGACATTCACACATATACTTGGGTTTTACCAAAAATGCAAGCCAATAACTAAACAACTACAAACTCCCCCTTTGGCAGATTTTTGGCTAAAGACCCTAAGCAATCAGAGATAGATAGCAGCAGAAAGAAATGACTGCAGAAAAATAGAATGTCTAACTAAGTAAGTACCAAAATATTCTCCCCCTCTTTAGCCACAAATGGGCCAAAGATACATGTTCATAAAAATTATACAGTCATCCAGAAAAAAGTAATAAGAGCAGCAGCCAAAAAAAAACTGAACACACTTCCAAACTCCACCAGGTATCACCACCACCAATCAGCAACACCACCAAACAGCAACCAACCTTTAAGCACTGTCATCAGACTCAGAGGATTCGGGCTTCTTCCTTTTCTTGTGAGCAATGTCAGCATTCTTCTCTTTGTCTGATGTCTCAACATCCTTAGAGACATCTGGATTTGTTTCAGCATTTGAACTTTCTTGATTCAAAGGAACAGAAATGCCAGGAACTGAGTGGTTCTCGTTCAGAATTCTTGAAACAATTTTAGCTATTGCTTGACTAACATAGGCTGACCCTTCCCTATTTGCAATTTCAGGGGGAACTGAAGAAGAAGGATGAGATGGATTACCAGAGGCAGAAGCTTGGGACTTTCCTGTATGTCTTGTTCTCAACTCTTTGACCTTGGTGGGGTTAGTTCCCACTTTTCTACGAGAAGAGATCTCCAGGATTTCAGAGTCCAGAAAAGAAGAGATTGTCCTAGAATCTTGATCAGAGGAAGAGGTTGAAATAGTCGTATTGGATGATGATGGTGTTTGAGACATTTTGACAGTCTTAGAGGACCAACAGCAACTGAAGAGAAAATTCTGATTGAGAGACTGGGTTTTGATGAGGAGACGAGAGGGGAAGGAAGAAAAGGAGTGTCTATTCAACTTCTTAAAAGAATTGAAGGAAATGGGAAAATATAATTTTAACCCAATCAGAACAAGCATAACTCCTTTAACCCTTGTTTTAAGCAAAATTAATTGCTACAATTCCTCATGTTGGCAAATACCCAACTTACCCCTCAAGTTTTCAAATTGATTTGCATCAAGAGCCTTGGTAAAGATGTCAGCCAGCTGTAGCTCAGTGGCAACATGTTCCAATTTGATTGTCTTCTCTTCTACAAGGTCTCTGATAAAGTGATGTCGTATGTCAATATGTTTGGTCCTACTATGCTGAATGGGATTCTTGGAAATGTTGATTTTACTCAGATTGTCACAGTACAATGTCATAACATCTTGTGTGACATTATACTCAGTAAGCATCTGTTTCATCCAGATCATTTGAGAGCAGCTACTACCAGCTGCAATGTATTCAGCCTCAGCAGTAGAAAGAGACACACAATTCTGTTTCTTGCTGAACCAGGAAACCAGATTATTTCCCAAGAAGAAACATCCTCTAGAGGTGCTTTTTCTATCATCAGCACTACCAGCCCAATCAGCATCACAGTAGCCAGTCAGAGCTGGTTCACATCCATGAGAATACATTAACCCATAGTTGTAAGTTCCACTCACATACTTCAAAATTCTCTTCACTTGATTGATATGACTGACTTTGGGATCAGCTCGGTATCTTGCACAAACTCCAACTGCAAAGGAAATATCAGGTCTGCTGGCAGTTAAGTACAACAAGCTTCCTATCATACTTCTGTACAGACTTTGATCCACCTTAACCCCACTTGAATCTTTGGAAAGCTTTAGATGAGTAGGAGCAGGAGTCCTTTTGTGACTTGCATTCTCCATACCAAACTTCTTTACAATGTTCTTAGCATACTTGCTTTGAGATAAGAAGATTGAGTCCTCCATCTGTGAGACTTGCAGTCTAAGAAAATAAGTTAGTTATCCCATGAGACTCATTTCGAATTCAGCCTGCATCTGGTCAGCAAAGTGTTTAACCATATGTTCTGACATTCCTCCAAACACTATGTCATCAACATATATTTGGGCAACCATCAACTTCCCTCCTTCAGTTTTGACAAAGAGAGTTTTGTCCAAGCCTCCTTTTCTGTAGCCTTTGTCTGAGAGAAACTTTGTTAACCTGTCATACCATGCTCTAGGAGATTGTTTCAGGCCATATAGAGCTTTTCTCAATTTGTAGGCATGATCAGGGTGGGTTGGATCCACAAAGGCTTTAGGTTGTTCCACATAAGCTTCCTCATTTAAGTACCCATTTAGAAAGGCACTTTTCACATCCATCTGAAATAACTTGAACTTCAGAAGACAAGAAATTGACAATAGGAGTCTGATTGATTCCAGCCTGGCTACAGGTGCAAAGGTTTCATCAAAATCAACCCCTTCAACCTGGGTGTATCCTTGAGCAACAAGTCTTGCCTTATTTCTGGTGACAACTCCTTCAGCATCTGACTTGTTCTTGAAAATCCATTTTGTCCCAATGATGTTAGTTCCTTCAGGTCTAGGAACCAGTTCCCAAACTTCATGTTGCTTGAATTGGTTCAGTTCATCTTGCATTGCACCAATCCAATATTCATCAGTTAAAGCTTCCTTGACATTTCTTGGTTCCATTTTGGACACAAAACAAGAGTTTGAGATGATTTCTCTAGATCTTGTAATGACTCCACTGTTGGGATCTCCTATGATGAGCTCTTTTGGATGATCCTTCTGAATTCTGATGGAAGGGATCTTGCTAGATTCCTTTGATTCAGATTCTGTTGTGGTGGAGTTGGGTAGATCATTCTGTTGGGTTGAAGTCTCAAAGAATGTCTCAACAGTACAAGGAACATCTATTTCTTCATGATAATCATCAATTATAACATTTATTGATTCCATCATGTCTTTGGTTCTGGAATTGAATACTCTATAAGCTCTGCTGTTTGAGGAGTATCCTAGAAATATGCCTTCATCACTTTTAGGGTCCAGTTTTCTTCTTTGTTCACGATCAGCCAGAATATAGCATTTGCTGCCAAACACATGGAAGTACTTCACAGTTGGTTTTCTTCCTTTCCAGAGTTCATATATGGTGGATGAGGTTCCCTTTCTTAAGGTGACCCTGTTATGAACATAGCAGGCTGTATTCATAGCTTCAGCCCAAAAATACATAGGAAGTCTTTTGGCATGTAACATTGCTCTGGCAGATTCCTGTATGGTCCTGTTTTTTCTTTCCACAACTCCATTTTGCTGAGGTGTTATAGGAGAAGAAAATTCATGACTAATTCCTTCTGAAGAACAGAAATCATCAAACTTGCTGTTTTCAAATTCCTTGCCATGATCACTTCTGATTCTGACAATACACCCTTCCTTTTCTCTTTGAATTCTTTTGCACAATTCTTTAAAAACTTCAAATACATCAGATTTTTCCCTAATGAAATTAATCCAGGTGAATCTGGAAAAATCATCCACAACCACACAGGCATATCTTTTTCCACCAAGACTCTCTACTTGCATTGGTCACATCAGATCCATATGAAGAAGTTCTAGAACCTTAGAGGTGGTCAGATGTCTTGACTTTGGATGTGACATCCTAGTCTGCTTACCAACCTGACATTCACCACAAACTCTTTCTTCATCAATTTGCATTCTTGGAATCCCTCTGACTGCTTCCAAGGAGATAATCCTCTTCATACCTCTTAGATGAAGATGGCCAAGTTTTTGGTGCCACAGTTTCACCTCTTTTTCTTCTTTTGCAATGGAACACACAGAGGAGAAATTAGTGTTCTCAGGCTCCCACAAGTAATAGTTGTCTTTAGATCTGACTCCTTTCATTACAATTTCTTGTTTGTCATTGATTACAAGACATTCAGATTTTGAGAAATTGACCTTGAATCCTAGATCACACAATTGACTGATACTAATGAGATTAGCAGTCAGCCCTTTTACCAGCAGTACTTCATTCAGACTTGGAACTCCAGGGCAGTCCAAATCACCAACTCCTTTGATTTCACCTTTAGCACCATCTCCAAAGGTCACAAAACTGGTGGTGTGAGGCTTAACATTATTGATGAGGTTCTTGATTCCAGTCATGTGTCTGGAACATCCACTGTCAAAGTACCAGTCTTCCTTTGCAGATACCCTCAGGGAAGTGTGGGCTATCAGGGCAGTAGCCTTTTTCTTCCATTTAGGAGCATGTGGTACCTTTTTAGACTTAGGTTTGACACCTGAGTTCTGATTAGGGTATCCATGCAATCTGAAGCAGGAGGGCTTTATGTGGCCATATCTCCCACAATGATGACATCTCCATCTTTGGAACCTTTTCTTCATATGTCTCTGTTCCTGATGTTGAGAGTTGTGTTGAGACATCTGTTTTGACATTTGCTTATCAGGCCTGATCTTCTTATCTGTACCAGATTTCTTTGCTTCCATAAATCCTAGTCTAGATTTATTTCCCACATTTTGTCCAACCTGAAGGATCTCTTCCAATTTGTCAGTTCCATTTGTCAGCATCTTGACAGATTTGGTCATTTGATTCAGTTGTGAGTTCAGCAATTGAACTTTTCCTTCTAGATGACTTATAATTTCAAGGTTTGCCCTTTTTTCAGCCTCCAGCTTTATGATGAGTTTTGATTGTTTCTCATTCTCTACACAGACTTCAGTACTTCTGATACACAATTTCTTGTAAGTATCAGCCAGTTCTTCAAAAGTCACCTCTTCATCACTGATGTCACTTTCAGAGGTACAAACACCAGTTAAAGCAGTAACTAGTTTGGCAGATTCTTCTTCAGAATTACTTTCTGAATCACAGTCAGACCAAGTAACAGTCATTCCTTTCTTTTGTTTCTTAAGAAAGGTAGGACATTCAGCTCGAATATGCCCATATCCTTCACAACCATGGCATTGAATTCCTCTGCCTTTATTTCCCTTCTCTTCTGACCTTGGTCTTCTGCTGGAACTGTCAATGTCAGAGGGAATGTTATGGACATTAGACCTTGACTTTGGATCTATTCTTTTGATGAGTTTGTTGAACTGTCTTCCAAGCATGGCTATAGCTTCTGAAATATTTTCAACATCAGTGTTGGATACAAGTGCTATGCTCTTGTTCTTCTTGTCACCATTATCAGTGATCCCCATCTCAAAAGTCTAAAGACACCCAATAAGTTCATCCACTTTCAACTTGCTGATGTCCCGGGCTTCCTCTATGGCAGTTACCTTCATTGCAAATCTTTTAGGCAAGGATCTGAGAATCTTTCTCACCAGTTTTTCTTCTGACATCTTTTCTCCCAGTGCTCCTGAGGTGTTGGCAATCTCCAATATGTTCATGTGAAACTCATGAATGGTTTCATCTTCCATCATTTTTAGATTCTCAAACTTGGTAGTCAACATCTGAAGCCTTGACATTTTTACTTTGGAAGTGCCCTCATGAGTAGTTTTGAGAGTGTCCCAAACTTCCTTGGCCAGTTCATATTGATGTACTAGTCTGAAAATGTTTCTATCAATTCCATTGAACAAGGCATTTAAAGCTTTGGAATTTCCCAGGGCTAACTCATCTTCTTCTTTACTCCAATCTTCCTCAGGCTTCAGACTGATTGTCCCATCTTTCTCAGTTATGGTGGGATGGATCCATCCTTTGTCAGCAGCTCTCCAAGCCTTTTTGTCCAGAGATTTTAAGAAGGCAATCATACGAGGTTTCCAGTAGTCATAATTAGTTCCATCCAGAATGGGTGGTCTATTTCCAAAAACTCCTTCTTTGTCCATAGTGCCAGAAAGTGATATCCCTAGATCTCACCAAGTAATACAGGCAGGGTGCCTGCTCTGATACCAATTGAAATTCTGGCTGCAGATACTCAATGTCACGTTTAATGTTATGACACCGTATCTGACTTTCTATAAGACAGTAAATACAAAAACAGTAAAGAACACAGTCAATTGTTTACCCAGTTTAGTGTGCAACAACACCTACTCTGGGGGCTACCAAGCCAGGGAGGAAATCCACTATAAGAGATGTTAATTCAGGAATAAACCAACCAGTTTATCTCCTTCACTTAAGACCTACCCAATGCAATTTCAATCTAAGTACAACTTAAACCTGAGTTCCTACTCACTCCCCCTCAATCACAGCAGTGATACATAAAACAATTTGATTAATGAATTGATGAAGACACTCTTCAAAAACATACACTTGATTAAGCTTCACAGCTTTTTAATCAAGCAACACAACCACTCTTGCTTCACAGCTTTGAGTGATACACACACCTAACTTGACTCTGCTTCACAGCTTTAGTCAAGAAACATACAAACACTCTTGCTTCAAAGCTTTGAGTGCTACACAACCCTTACAATTAAAAACCTATTCCAAGTCACTTATCACAATGATAATTGCTTGAAGTACAATAATTAAACCTATACAGTTTACAAATGATCTTCTGACCAAAAAAGGGATTGCTTTCAAAACAGCAGCTCTGTTGAATATGTAGCAGCTGCATCTTCAGTTAGGGTTTCCACAAAAAGATAGGGTTAATTCCATTTGACCTTAAGACTAGGTCACAGGACTTTTCCAACCAGGTTAGGGTTGAGCTAGGTTAACCCAAAGAAAACGCAGGATTCTGTTCTGGAAAGACTGAGTCATTTTCCTGAAAAAAACTCAAAATTAACCAAACTGCAAACCTGTTAGTTCAGAACAGGATGTCTTAACATCTGTTATGACATCTGAAAAACCTGTCTACTGATTTAGGAAAATGTGATCGTTTTGCAAAATGCTCAGATACACACTTATAAACATCAGTACCTGTATGACAATATTTTTCTGCAAAGGTACCTAATGAATCAGTACAAACTAAACTAGAATGTTATGACATCAGTCATGACATTCACACATATACTTGGGTTTTACCAAAAATGCAAGCCAATAACTAAACAACTACACTCGGGGTATTCCTGAGCCTCAAGGTATCTCTTCACCTCATGAAACCAAGGTTTATATTCTACCTCTTCAGTCTTAAGGTCACAGCAATGCACAGGCTCGTCCAATCTTTAGATGATAATCCGGGGAGCTTCGTTGTCCCAATTGACCTTGAACATAGAATACATCGTAGCTAGCGCTTCCGCCAACTGATTCTCCTCTCTAGGGAAGTGTTCAAAGGTTATCTCCTCAAAATGGGGAAGCAGCGTCAATACATACTCCTTGTAAGGAATAAGGTTAGGGTGTTTCGTAACCCACTCGCCTTTGATCTGACTGATCACGAGAGCGGAATCTCTGAAAACACTTAGAAACTTAATCCTTAGGTCAATTGTTGCTCGAAGACCCATAATGCACGCTTCATACTCCGCCATATTGTTGGTGCTGTTGAAACATACTCGGGCGGTAAACGGAGTATGAGAGCCTTTAGGAGATATGATCACGGCGCCAATGCCATTACCCAAAGCGTTCGAAGCTCCATCAAAGTACATAGACCATCGGGATCCTTCCTCAGGTCCTTCATCCGGTCCAGGTGTCTCACAATCAGTTACCAACATGATATTCTCGTCCGGGAATTCAAAGTTCATAGACTGGTAATTATCCACTGCCTGATGTGCCAAATGATCTGCCAACACACTTCCCTTGATTTCCTTTTGGGTCGTATACTGGATGTCATACTCAGTCAAGATCATATGCCATCTTGCTATTCTTCCGGACAAGGAAGGCTTTTCAAAGATATACTTGATTGGATCCATCTTTGAAATCAATTAAGTAGTGTGAGTCAGCATATACTGTCTCAGCCGGCGAGCAGCCCATGCCAAAGCACAACAAGTTTTCTCGAGCAGTGGGTATCGGGTCTCACAGTCGGTAAAATTTTTGCTAAGGTAATAAATAGCATGCTCTTTTCGGCCAGACTCATCATGTTGACCCAACACACACCCCATTGAGTTGTCGAGTACTGTCAAGTATAAGATCAAAGGTCTCCCTTCAACTGGAGGCATCAGAATGGGTGGCTCTTGGAGATACTCTTTGATCCTTTCGAAAGCGGGCTGACATTCATCGTTCCAAAGTACCACTTGATCTTTCTTTAGCAACTTAAAGATTGGCTCACAAGTAGCAGTTAGGTGCGAGATGTATCGGGCAATGTAGTTCAGTCGTCCCAGGAAGCCTCTGACTTATTTCTCTGTTCTGGGAGCGGGCATTTCCTGTATAGCCTTCACTTTTTCCGGATCCACTTGAATACTTTTGTCACTTACGACGAAACCCAGCAGCTTACCAGATCTCACCCCGAAGGTGCACTTGTTCGGGTTTAACCTCAGCTTGTACAACTTCAGCCTGTCAAACAGCTTATGCAAATGGTCAAGGTGTTCCTACTCAGTCTGGGACCTTGCAATCATATCATCGATGTATACTTCAATCTCATGATGGATCATGTCATGAAATAAAGCAACCATGGCACGCTGATATGTTGCCCCAACGTTCTTCATTCCAAAAGGCATGACCCTGTAGCAAAAAGTACCCCACTGAGTAACAAAGGTTATCTTCTCAATGTCTTCGGGAGCCATCTTAATCTGATTATAACCGAAGAAACCATCCATAAAGGAGAATACCTTGTGCTGAGCGGTGTTGTCAACCAGAATGTTGATATGAGGTAGAGGGAAATCATCCTTGGGGCTCGCCCTGTTCAAATCCCTATAGTCAACAAACATTCGAACCTTACCATGCTTCTTCGGCACAAGAACCACATTGGCCACCCACTGCGGGTAAGAAGTAACTGCTAGAAAACCGGCGTCAAACTATTTCATAACTTCAGCCTTGATTTTCTCAGACATCTCTGGGCGCATTCGGCGAACCTTCTGTTTTACTGGAGGACAGTCTTCCTTGGTAGGCAATCGGTGAACCACAATATCGGTATCCAACCCTGGCATATCTTCATAAGACCAGGCAAAGATCTCAATGTAGTCATGCAGCATCTGAATCAACCGTTGTTTCACACTAAGCTCCAGATTTGCATCGATCTTGACTTCCTTCTTGTCTATCTCAGTACCCAGATTCACTGATTCCACCGGCTCTTCGTGCGGCTGAATAACCCTCTCTTCCTGAAGTAACAGTCTTGCAAGTTCACCAAGCACTTCACAATCATCTTCACCTTCGTCTTCGGCTAAGTTGATCGGATTTTCGAAGTCATAACTGACAGTAGCAGAGTCGTTACCAGTGAGATCCAGAGTGGATGTAGACCTGTATATGTGAGTGTGTATAAAATAGCTGTTTTGCAATATATAATAAAAGAAAAACAAGGAGCGCAAGATTTGAAATGCAAGAAAACGTCCAATGCTTTTATTAATGATATATGAAAATGACACACATAAAGCCCTCACAAATGAAGCCGCAGTGCCCCGGGTAAGACACCGGGCCATAAAGTTTAAAACATTGTCTGTTACATATTCAAAACAAAAAGTTTCATTACTTGGTAACAAAATAAATAGGGATGAAGTCCTTTGTTGTCCAGTTGCTTGGTCCACCGTTGGTCGTAGGATAGATCCAATTGTCGAACTCAGACTCTTCCACATCGTCTTCAATGGCATTCACTCCCGAGTTGCTGATGAACACGGGAGGTCTTCCGATCCGTGCATTCCGAAAAGCCCTTTGAGCTTCTGCAGTGAAACCCAAACCAAACTTGTTAGTCTTCTGTGTAAAATTAGGGAGTCGGCCCCAATTTGCACACCCACCTTTCTCGACAACAGCCCATGCATCCTTTAAGGAAGCCATCTTCATAGGAGAGTCTTTAACAACAGTCTCAACAGACGCCAGGGTTTGGGGAACCTCTTCAAAATGTTGAAATGGGGTCTCAATGAACTCCTCATCCATCTCTACGTATCGGAAAGAGTTGAGGTGGATCACCGTGTACTCTTCCTCTCCTTGTACTGTCACAATCTTCCCTTTGATCGGGTACTTCAGCTTCTGGTGGAGCGTTGAGGTTACGGCCCCAACTTTGTGGATCCATGGACGATCCAGCAAACAAGAATAAGATGGTCGAATGTCCATCACATAGGACGTAGAATTAAAAACCTGATAACCAACCTTAATCGGAATATCAACTTCCCCGTGCACCATCCTTTTAGACCCATCAAAGGCCCTGACGACAATGTTGCTTGGTTTCAGCTCCAACCCTTCACAATCCAACCGGTCTAGAGCTTTCTTAGGTAAAAAGTTCAATGAGGAACCAGTATCCACCAATACATGTGCAAGAGTAGTGCCCCTGCATTCAATAGAGACATGCAGGGCGTCGTTGTGATTCTTCCCCTTAGCAGTCAAGTCGGCGTCAGAAAAACCCAACCCATTATCAGCAGTCAGATTAGCCATGCAATCTTTAAACTAATCAGCTGATGTCTCTTGTGGTACGTGTGCGGTCTTCAGAAATGTAATCAGAGCCTTGGCATGGGTCTCTGAGCATAGCAACAGTGACAACATAGAAATCTTGGACGAGGTTTTCCCCAGATGCTCGACTACATTGTAGTCACTCTTTTTGATGATTTTCAGAATCTCTTCCATCTCTTGTTTAGAAGCTTCAACAGTAATCGTCTTCGGTGCCTCCGTCTAGGCAGGCTCACTGGTGATCCCTTTGCCCTGAGTGTCAGAGGACTCGGCGATAAGGGTAAGGATAGGAACTTGAACAGGAACGGTAGAGGGTACACTAGCAGGTGTAATAACAATAGGTTTTTGGGCAGTCGGCGGAGAGATGTCAGGTGAGAAAAGTCTTCTGCTGCGGGTGACTTTGGCAGGTCCAACAATATTGCTGACGTCAGTATCATCATCTAACTCTTGTTTAACTCCACGAAAATAAACATCAGCCCCGTAATGCCAAGGGACAGCTTTATCAGATATGTATGGGATAGGCCTAGGAACAGTGATGATCAATGGTGCGGTTCTTGGAACAGATGTAATTCTAACAGGCTTCTTCGAGGGAGCCTTGGAAGAATTGTCGAAAATGGTAATAATGGCAACTTCTTCAGTATGAACTAAGGGAACAACAGTCTTCTCAAACAGAATTTCTTTACTATCCATCGGGCGTTGGACACCTGACTTCAAGAGATGGAAACCGGTAGGTAGAACAACACACATACGGCAACCTTCGTCACAACCCGGAAATAAACCGGATAGCAAAAGGTTCTTCTTCACAGTCATCAAAGGGGTAGCAATATCATTCATAGAAACCACAAACGAGTCTTCATCTATAGCATTCACTCCATGCTTGGGCATAGGAGCAGTCACAACATTAGGTCTTTCGGGCGCCTCGAACTCAATCTCCTTAGCATCAATTAAGTATTGTATCTTATTCTTCAAAGACCAACAATCATCTGTATTATGCCCCGGGCTATCAGAGTGATAAGCACAGCGGACATTAAGGTTATACTTTGGTGATGTAGTGTTGGGATTCTTCGGGGCTTCCCTTGGAATCACTAGGTTGGTTTTCAGTAACTGTGGAAGAATCTGAGACAAAGTCATGCTGAGACGGGTGAATTGCCTTTGAGGTTTCTCGTCCTTTTTTTGATTGTTGTGCTGAGGAGAACCAGTAGGTATTGAAATAACAACCGCATTAACATCTTGGTGGCGTTCAGGTCTATTCTGGCTTCTTGAACTGTAGACAACACTGGACTCTTTCTTAAAAGGCTTCTTTTCGGTGCTTGATGAGGCACCCTTCTGTATCTTACCAGCCTTAATACCAACCTCAATCCTCTCACCGGTCATAATTAGCTCTGTAAACCCAGATGAAGAGCTTCCAATTAAGTGGTTGAAAAATGGACCAGACAGGGTCCCCAGAAACATATCAACTAGCTCCCGATCAGCCAAGGGTGGTCGTACTCTTCCGGCGAGGTCTCTCCACTTCTGAGCATAATCTTTGAATCCTTCACCCGTTCCCATTGGCATACCCTGGAGTTGGGTACGCGTGGGAGCAAGGTCGGAATTGTATTGATACTGCCTGTAGAAAGCAGTAGCTAAATCTTCTCAACTGCGGATACTGGCTTTGTCCAACTGGTAGAACCATTCAAGCTGAGTACCTGAGAGACTGTCTTGAAAGAAGTGGATCCATAGGTTCTTATCAGCGGTGTACGGCTGAATCTTCCTTACATATGACCGGAGGTGCAGCTTCGGACAAGAAACTCTGTCATACTTAGCAAAGGCTGGTGCCTTGAATTTGTGGGGAATTACTACCCCAGATGATAGACCCAGATCACCAAAATCCAGACCAGGCACTTTCTGAACTTCCATCGCACTCAAGCGATCTTCTAGTTGTTTGTATCTATCCTCAGCCGGAGGATACTGGTCTTCATCAAAATTCGTCTCGTTGTCGGAGACCACAGGGCTAGGAGCCCTTCTTTCCTCTTGACTATCTTTCCCCCCAGATGAGGTGGTCAAATCAACCTCCTCCCGTAGCCTGTTTCTAAACCTGTGACCTGTGCTAAACAGGACTGTCCTCTTCTTCTTCTTCTCTTTCAGAATTAGGGTCTTCAGATCTTGCTGACCCTTAGCTAGATTCATGAACAACTCTTGGAATTGGGCATTTTGAGCCTGTAGGGCCTTGATTGCTTGCTCAGTTGATGGTTCAGCAGACATGATGAGTGCTGAAATAAACAGCAAAGAAGATAAGAGACCTGTAAGGGGTACCTGTTATGAAGTGCATGGGATGAAATGCGTATTACATGATTTCAAAGACAATCGGGAGATTCAAATTCGTAAACAAGAAATGAATCACATTAGATAAACTTTGAAATTAAAATCGTTCAACAAATTGCCCTTAGCGCGTTACAAGAAAGGAAATACTGAAAAGTAAATAGAACTGGAAAGGAAATAAATAAAAGACAATCAGTGCTCCCATGGTCTTTCTTGTCGGTGCGGACATAGTCATTGAGAATCCGCTCGTTCTCTAGCTGCCTAGTCAACTTCTGGATCTTCTGCTCTTGTTCGTTAAACTTTTCTCGGTAAGCATCTCGTTCTTCTCTCAACTGCATCCAAGACCTTTTCAGTGCCCCAATGTCAGTGGGCATGTAAGGGTGGAGGATGGTAGGAGGAACACCCTCTTCATTAGCAACTTCAACAATGATGGGAAGGACGGCTTCATATGGCATACCCAGCTTTTAGGCACAGATACAGACCCATCTGAGATATGGCTCCATTGGAAGAGAAGTCTTTGGACCCAGCTCATGTGGATCAGATCTGTGAACTCTATCCCAAGCCCTTATGAATTTGCGGCATTTCTCGTCGCTATCCCCCTGAAAATCAAAGATGATACTAGGCATTAGCAGCTAATGAGGTCCTTCTCTTCTGGCTCTCCCAAACTGACGTAAGGCTAAGCACAGATTGTAAGAAATTCCTCCATGGGTTCCTATCAGTGGAACATTGGGGTACTCCCCACATTGATCAATAATAGCCACTTCGTCCATACCCTTAAGAGTCCAGATGATGTCATTATGCGAGAGAGACATAACCCTATAGGCCCATCCCATGCCTTCTTTGTTCTTCAACACTGATTTGGGGAGGTGCGAAATAAACCACCTCGCCAATAATGGAGCACATCACATCAAGGTTCCCCGCTTTCGGACGGTACAAGCATAAAGCTGATAAAGAATATCACCCAAGAGAGTGGGTACAGGATTACGAGAGATGAAGATTTTCACCGCATTCACATCAACAAAAGAGTCAGAATTCGGAAACGATACCAAGCCATATATCAGAAGAGCCAGAATATCTTCGAATCCCTTGAAGTCTAGACTATCCCAGAAATAATTAGCTTTACCAACCAAGAACTTAGTCAGAAAGCCCTTTGCTCCACTTCTAGTCTCCCAATTAGCCATTACCTCATCTTTGGCATATGAAGGGTTGAAGTAATCTCTTCTGGCCTAAGGACCTTCTCCCAACCATTAAACGGGGTCTTCTCCAGAATAGAGATACCGATCTGATCAGAAAACTCTTCTAAGGTGGGAACCAGCTGGTAGTCATGGAAAGTAAAGCAATGGTACAATGGATCATAGAACTGGACCAGAACACTCATCATCTGCTCGTCCAATTTGGAGGTGACCAAACTGAGAAGATACCCATGTCTTCTGATGAAGTAGGTAGTATCAGGCATCTTTGCTACCAACTCTTTAAGCATAGTGGGAACCTGGACAAAGTTGATTCGGATGGTATTCCTATGCATGTGCATCATGACCTACAAAATAGAACAAAGATGAATCCCTCCTGTATTTGAAATAGGTTAGTCCAATGCAAGATGTATGCAATGTTATGATGTCATGATGTCATGATAGAAGGCACATCACAAGTATCCACAAATAGCAAACATGGTATAGGCACACAAGTCACACAGAGAGCCCTTAGATTTCAGGCTGGCAAAGAGCTTAGGTACTTCCCTCTTTCAGTTCAGTTGGTTTAAACCTATCCTAAAAATAGTAACCGGGTTCTAGAGGATCTCAATATCACTGACTACCCTCGATCAGTCATAATTCCAGTTTAGCAACCTTTTCTTGCGGCCGAAATCATCGCGAGAGTTTAGTCTCAATGAGTGTAGCATACTGCTATTGTTCTATGGCCAAGTTGGTCAATTTAAAGGTTCTAAGGTCAGTTGGTGCTTAATGACCCCTTAGATGACCCATATTCTCCTCGTTCCAACAAAAGGGATATTGGTACAATCTAAAGTGACACACCAACGTAGCTATTGCTTCAACCGTATCGATCTACGTTGTAAAGTTCCCTCACAGTTGCTACTTGCCTAAAGGGTATCCCCAGATCCGGGTTAGGATCTATAGTAACTCTGATACAAGCCCATAAATATAAAGCATACAAAGCAAGAAATTGAAAACACAATGATCTAATCCTAAGGTACACCCCACTTATAATATTCCCCAACAGAGTCGCCAGTTCTGTGATACGGTGGGAAAGAACTGACTGTTTTTTTTTTGGAATGCTGGTTCGTGTTTTGTGTTTGTTTTCACAAAATGTCGCGGTAAGCACGAGTCGCCACCGTCTTTTATTTTATCCAACAAGGAAAGGAAAAAAGCACAGAAAAAATCCTTTTTCGAGATGTTTCTCGGGTCCGGGGGGTAGATTATAAAAAGGGAAGGTGTTAGCACCCTTTCTATTCGTGGTTATCTACGGGCTCTTAGGTACTTGCTCAAAGTGTTTTCAAAATTTTCTTTTCTTTGTGTTTGTGGGTTTGAAAGAAGTTTTTGTTTGAAAGGTGTAAGTGCGAAAAGTTTTTGTTTTGTTTTGAAAGGAGCAAGTACTTAAGAACCATCTACCTACTTAAAAAAGGAATCAATCTATACTAATGTACTTTAGACAATGCTATCCCACTATTGATGAGTAGGTAGCATCGTCGTTGGAGTTTTAAGGGTCAACTCAATTAAGGGACGTGTGGTCACTAAAGCAATGTTAGGACGCCTTAGCGGTAACCCTAATGTATTAGATCATTTTTCCGAGGCAACCGTTTCGAGGCAACTATGATATTTGGACAAGAGGGCGACCTCTAAAACTTCCTATACTCAATGACCACGTTCGAAGGCAACCAAGCGAGGTGTACCCTAAGAGTGCGCATGTGCGAGTGTGTTGTTTCGGTTAATTTTATCTTTGTACATGTCAATGGTTATCTATGTTGATTTTAAGTTTTAAGCGTTCAATCTTGTCATGCATTCCCTATTGTCAAGCATCTAACAGTTTATAAGTTGCGGAAATTAAATTGCGGAAATTAAAACTAACTATTACAAGGCGTCGGGTATTTACATCGCCAAAAACAACCCTTGAAATTAAAATGCGGAACATAAATAAAGCGATAAAATAATAAAGTCCTATTAAACTATTACATTCCAGGAAACAGTTACAATATTGAATAAGCATGGATCGCGTGCGGGAAAATTAAATCGAGCGAGTTCTAGGGTTTTGACCCTTTGATTATTAAAGAAAAGATTTTTTTGTTATTTTGAATTTATGGAAGAAATTAAATTAAGTTAATTACTAAACTAATAAACAAATTAATTAATTAATATAAAAAAAATGATATTTTTGGATTTTTGATATTTAAAGAAATAAAAATAAATTAATCAAAGTTAATGAAACCTAATTATCTAAATTGATTTTTAATTATTGCAAAAAGATATCAAAGTTATTCCTAATTAAACTAAATTAATTCAATTAATATTTATTTACAAAAATAAAATGCTGAAAATTAATTTAATAAATACATTATTTTTTGGGTTTTTTTTTTATTTTATGAGGAAAAAAGTTTGATTGGTTAATTGGAAAATAAAAATAATAAACAAACAATTAATTAAAAGAAAATAATAAAAATAGAGAGAGTGAGGGTTTGGGCCTGTATAGGGTGTTTATTCAGCAATTTCCAAGGCCCATTTGTCCACTGGCCTGGTTGACTTTCCTGATTCCTTGTACGCCTTTGACTTGGTATTATTATGGACCTCCAATATGGACCACCAGATCTGGCCTGGGGCCATCTGGAAGATGATTGGGTGATGGTGTATGGTGCACCACACGCTTGGCTTTGCATTGAATGACCTGAAGGAAAATAATAATATGCATATGGGGGACCTGGGATTCGAACCCAGGTCCTGTTAGTCACTAAACACACGCCACCACCACTGCACCAACACGCTTCATTTGTTATTATAATGGACAATAATTAATATAAGGGAAAAACAATCAATATGCCAGAATTAAAAACAAAAACGCGTGAATGTTTGAACCAGCGAATGGGAGGGGGACGCGTCATCGTCTTCCTCGTTGAAACCTGGATATTTACCTGCGGATTTACATCAGCAGCTAAATCCGTATGTTTGTCCTGTAATTAGTTATAGGCTATGAAAACACAATCCAAGACCATGGTCGTGTTCGTCTTCCTCCACTGATTACATCCATGTCTATTAATTGCACTGATTTTGCCTAAAAACGAAATACCCAAAATACAAAAACCACGAACCCTAGATTCAGCTAGGGGGTTATAAGCCATGTAAATACAATTGGCTAATGCAGAAATCTTGCAAATTGAACAAGGATCATGAATATGCAAAGATTTTGTCAAAAAAAATGCAAGAATATGGAGTTGCGATTTCAAATGAAAAGCGGTTTTCAGAGAGACTTACAGGGCTTTAGGGCGCGTATGGAGATTGATTACGGGTTGGTTCTGCTTTAAGGATGGTCCAGCAATTGATTCACGTTGAGTTTTGGTGTTGAAACTGCCTCTATGCACGATTTCTGTTTCAAGCTTTTTTGCAAATTTTTTCAAGTTTGCTTTTGGTGTTCTTTCAGCCTCTCACCTATGAATTCGTATCCTTTGGCTTGTATATGTATGCAACATTGGATTAGGTCAACAATTTGGTCTTGAATCTTTGTGCATCAATGCTTGGAGATATCATTTGATTCACCATTGATAACTTTCTTATTTTGTCCAAAATCCAATATTTTTGCACATGAAAAGCTTGATACGGATTTGATCATGTCATTGATGATAATCAAGACCTATAACAACCAAAAAGATCCTAAGTAATCAATATTTGGATTTTATTTGATTTAAATTGATTTAAAATGAATTAATTTAATAAAAAAATCAAATAAAATAGAAAAATTAATAAATGGACACAAGGCTGAAGCTAGGACACGTGTGTAGTGTGACAATATCAAATCAAGTGTAAAAAAAAGGGCCCATTTGACAAAATTTGAAGTTTTGGGGATTGTTGACTTTTGGCAAATTTGCAAAAATGCCCAACTTCAACAATGCATAACTTCTTCAATTTTGAACTTTTGGAAGTGTTCTGGGACTTTTTAGAAAGCTTGAGATGTCCTCTAATCCATCCTTTTGGTCTCATCGCATTTTTATATACCATGCTCAAGTTATAAGCTTTGGCAAAAAAGGTGTTTTTGTTGACTTTCAAAAATGACCTAAAATGTCCAAATTTGTAACTTTTTGTGAGTACATTTCTTTATATTGGGGTATGAATATGGATTATAGGAAATTTCATTCTCTTCAAAATGAGATTTGGATGGGTCATTTCTCATAAAGTATGAGAAAGTTATGCTTGGTCAAAGTTGAGTCGACGTTTTCTACAAAACCCTAATTTAGCAACTTTTGAGTCTTGATGAATTTTGAGCAATCCTTGATGAATCATGATCAACCCTTGATAAAATGATGAAATATCCTACAAAATTAGAATTTTGACAAAAAATCTTGAAGTTTGACTGTATTTGGGTCACAATTGACTTTTGCCCTAGCATAGTCGATTATTGGACCCTTTGAGCAATTGACTGAGCAAACTTCCTCTGCAAGGCTTGAAATTTGACATGGATGAACTTGAGACCATATTAGGACATTGGGGAGCACTTGAGATCATTTGGATGTAAGGACCTTGATGCAACACAAAACCCTAATTTGAGGTTGACTGCCTTAGGAGATGACTTGACTGTCCAACTCTTGAGCAATCTTGAGCCACTCTTGGAGATTATTCTTGCAATGTCTTGGGACATATGAGAGGGAAAATTTTGGGGTGCAACAGACGCCTTAGCGGTAACCCTAATGTCTTAGATCATTTTTTTTGAGGCAACAATATCTGAGGCAACCGTTTCGAGGCAACTTATGATCTTTGGACAAGAAGGCGACCTCTAAAACAACCTATACTCAATGACCGCGTACGAAGGCAACCAAGTGGGGTGTACCCTAAGAGTGCGCATGTGCGAGTGTGTCATTTTCAGTTAATTTAATCTTTGTACATGTTAATGGTGATCTAAGTTGATTTTAGATTTAAACATCCAATCTTGTCATGCATCCCCTATTATCAAACATCTAACAGTTTATAAGTTGCGGAAATTAAATTGCGGAAATTTAACTAACTATTACAAGGCGTCGGGTATTTACATCACCAAAAGCAACCCTTTGAAATTTAAATGCGGAAAATAAATAAAGCGATAAAAATAGTCCTAATTATCTATTACATTCCGGGAACAAATACAATATTGAATAAAATGGACGCGAGCGGGAAATTAAATCGAGTGTGAGTTTTAGGGTTTTGACCCTTTGCTATTTAAAGAAAAGATTTTTTTGTTTGTTTTTGAATTAAGAAAGAAATTAATCTAAGTTAATTATTAAATTAAATTAATTAAACTAATTAATAAAAATAAATATTTTTGGGTTTTTTGATATTTAAAGAAAGAAAATAAAATTGATCAATGTTAATAAAAACCTAACTATGTCTAAGTTAATTTTAATTATTTATAAAAAAAAACATATTAATGTTAATTCTAATTAATGACCTATATTAATTAATTGATATTTGTTAATAAAAAAAAATAACATACTGAAATTTAATTTAATAAAGAAAATATTTTTTTGTTTTAATTTTATTAAGAAAAAGATTTGATTGGTTAATGATTAAATAAAAACAAAAAATAAATAATCACAACAAAAATAAAATAGAAATATAGAGAGATATGGGGTATTGGGCCTGATTAGAGGTGTTTGAGAAGCAAATCCATGGCCCATTAACATGCTAGCCTGGTTGACTTTGAGAATTCCCTATGCGCCTTTTGAATTGGTCCCATGGTGGACCATCATCCTGGATCACCAGATCTGGCCTTTGTCCATCTGGAGCTTTGATTTGTGTGGGCATATGGTAAGAGCAAGCATTGATTTGTACCTGATCACTTTAAGAAAAAATATAACAAAGCATATGGGGGACCTGGGATTCGAACCCAGGTCCTGTTGGATGTTGGATGCACGCCTTTACCACTCAGCCACTTTGTTCTATTTGTCAATATATTAAGCAATTAAAATAATAAGAGAAAACGCGTTAATGTGCCAAAAATAAAAAAAGTGCACGAAAATTTGAAAGGGCTACTCAGAGGGGGACACGTTGTCGTCCTTGTCCTCAGGCCTGCAAAGAAATTACTTGCGGATTTGAATCCACAACTAAATGCCTACGTCGTTCCAAAAACTCATCTCAGGCCATATAAACTCCACCCAAGACCATGGTTGCATTCGTCTTCCTCTCCCGATCACGTCCATGGCCATTAATGGGGCTAATTTTACCTGTAATGAAATATCCTAATCCAAGAGGAAAAACCCTAGCAATGGCGTTTTGCGTCACAAAGCAGATAAATGAAATCAAATAATATGGAAAGCTTGGAAATTATCTGGTGATTACAAATATACCATTGATTTCTTGTAATGATGCATGGATTTTGAAATACGAAATCAAATTCAGAGGGGGACCGTGTGATACTTACAGTGCGTTTGAGCGTGTATGGAGGCTTGCTAGGGATTGGTTCTGACTCAGGGAACCTCCAGCAATCGATTGGTATTGAGTTTTGCTTCTGAAAACGCCTCCAAGCTTGATTTCGATCTCCAACTTTTTGTCACTTTTTCCAAGTTTTGTTTGGTTGGTTCTTGCAGCCTCTAGCCTTTGTAATCGTGCCTTAAGCTTCCTTATGTAATGTGGAAGGCATTAGGTTAACAAATATGCCTTGAATCTTCCCCATCAATGCATAAGATATTTGATTTGATTCACTTTTGAAAGCTTGCCTAATTTGTCAAAAATCCACTTTTTTGTTCATGATATGGTGAGATACGAATTTGATGTTGGCCATGATGATGATTAAGTCCTGAAAATAGCAAAAGATCTCATGTAATCAAGTTTTGGGATTTTATTTGATTTAATTTGATTTAAAATGAAATAATTCAATAAAAATCAAATAAAATAATAAAATTGATAAATGGACCCAAGGATGAAGCTATGACACGTGTGCAACGTGGAAAGTTCAAATCAAGTGGAAAAGAATGGGGCCCATTTGACAAAATTTGAAGTTTTGGGGATAGTTGACTTTTGGCAATTTTGCTAAAATGCCCAACTTCAACAATGCATAACTTCTTCAATTTTGAACTTTTGGAAGTGTTCTTGGACTTTTTAGAAAGCTTGAGATTTCCTCTAACCAACTATTTTTGTCTCATTCCATTTTAATATTCCATGATCAAGTTATAAGCTTTGGAAAAAAAGGTGTTTTTGTTGACTTTCAAAAATGACCTATAATGTCCAAATTTATAACTTCTTGTGAGTGAATTTATGATCTTGGGGTATGAATATGGATTGTAGGAATTTTCATCCTCTTAAAAATGAGCTTTGGATGGGTCATTTCTCATAAAGTATGAGAAAGTTATGCTTGGTCAAAGTTGAGTTGACTTTTCCTGCAAAACCCTAATTTAGCAACTTTTGAGTCTTGATGAATTTTGAGCAATCCTTGATGAATCTTGATCAACCCTTGATAAAATGATGAAATATCCTTAAAAATGAGAATGTTGACAAAAAATCTTGAAGTTTGACTGTTTATAGGTCACAGTTGACTTTTGCCCTAGCACAGTCGATTTTTGGACCCTTTGAGCAATTGACTGAGCAAACTTCCTCTGCAAGGTTTGAAATTTGACATGGATGAAATTGAGAACATATTATGACATTGGGGAGCACTTTAGGTCATTTGGACTCAAAGCTCTTGATGCAACACAAAACCCTAATTTGGGGTTGACTGCCTTAGGAGATATCTTGATTGTCCAACTCTTTGAGCAATCTTGAGCCACTTGGAGATTTTTCTTGCCATGTTTTGAGAAATATGAGAGGGAAAATTTTGGGGTACAACAGCTGCCCCTGTTCAATCTTCTTAAACTTGAGGATGTAGATTGGCTTTCGTGCCTTTCGTGATCCGAAGGTGGAAGATGATTGAACACTAGAGTGCCCAGAAATTTGCACTCGCGTGAAGTGGTATCAGCATCGTGATGTCGGGAATGGGCTTATAGATGCCATTTGGAGATTGTTGATAGGAGGTCTGATCTTGATTTTAAATTAAAACGAATTAGAATAAACTGTTGAGAGATTTATCTGAACCAGTGAGAAAGTCTTGGAGTACCTTCGACTGGAATAAGAATCAGGGAGATCTTAGCGTCGATCTGACTGAACCAGAGAAGGTCTTGGATTAACTTTGACTGGATAAGAATCAGAAAAAATCTTAGAATCAATTAAACTGAACCAGACGAAAGTCTTGGAATATCTTCAACTGGAATAAGAATCAGGGAGATCTTAGCATCGATCTGACTGAACCAAAGAAGGTCTTGGATTAACTTTGACTGGATAAGAATCAGAAAAATCTTAGAATCGATTTAACTGAACCAGACGAAATTCTCGGAATATCTTCAACTGGAATAAGAATCAGGGATATCTTAGCATCGATCTGACTGAACCAGAGAAGGTCTTGGATTGAATTTGGCTGGATAAGAATCAGAAAAATCTTAGAATCGATTTAGCTAAACCAGACAAAAGTCTTGGAATATCTTCAACTGGAATAAGAATCAGGGAGATCTTAGCGTCGATCTGACTGAACCAGAGAAGGTCTTGGATTGACTTTGGCTGGATAAGAATCAGAAAAATCTTAGAATCGATTTAGCTGAACCAGACAAAAGTCTTGGAATATCTTCAACTAGAATAAGAATCAGGAAGATCTTAGCGTCGATCTGACTGAACCAGGGAAGGTCTTGGATTAACTTTGGCTGGATAAGAATCAGAAAAATCTTAGAATCGATTTAGCTGAACCAGACAAAAGTCTTGGAATATCTTCAACTGGAATAAGAATCAGGGAGATCTTAGCGTCGATCTGACTGAACCAGAGAAGGTCTTGGATTGACTTTGGCTGGATAAGAATAAAAAAATCTTATAATCGATTTAGCTGAACCAGACGAAAGTCTTGGAATATCTTCAACTGGAATAAGAATCAGGGAGATCTTAGCGTCGATCTGACTGAAACAGAGAAGGTCTTGGATTAACTTTGACTGGATAAGAATTAGAAAAATCTTAGAATCGATTTAACTGAACTAGACGAAAGTATTGTGAGATCATCTTTCTGAGGAATCCGCTGAAACAACCCTCAATAGATGTAGTTTTTGAGGGGACTACCAGGTCATATAAGTAGCCAACTGTGTTTATTGATTCGTCTTTCCCTGAAAAGGTAAAGAGTTAGTCATATGCAATTCATGATGTATGAAATGCATGATATATATCAAGCAATGATGCTCTCAAAATAAATGAGATTGTGTGGTATGATGCGTATATGCTTGTATCATGATGTATGGAAATGTAATGTTTCTAGCTGGGGAAAATAACTCCTGGATAGCTATTGAAGAATAGAGCTGGATTCTTCGTTTCCGCTGGGGATGGTTAACGAAGAGAATAAACCTGCAGGAGAGGATGACTCAGTTGGGGGAATAAACTGATGAGGAGATTAATCTATGGGGAAGAGATGTTATGCTGAAGATTCCACTGATAAATTCCATCGGGATGAATTATCGTTGCTGGTGATATTGAATCCTATTGGGGATTGAATTCCTGTTTATGGAAGGAAAGAAATCCGTTGGGGATGATATTTGGTTGCGACTTCTCTGGGAATAACCTTTTAGACTCTTATGGGGATAATCCTTTGAGTTCTGCTGGGAATGATCCTTTGAACTCGACTGGGGAGATTTATTTTTGTACTCCGCTGGGGATAAACTTCCAGAGTCTACTGGGGATGATTCTCCCAACTCCGTTGGGGAAGCTTTTTTAGACTGCGCTGGGAAAATTTTAACTCCACTGGGGATATCCTGTACCCTTCCGGGGAGAATTCTTTTATTTCGTTGGGGAATATTAAGATTGTCGGGGATATCAAGCCTTTTTAGTGCGGATGGTAGATAAACTCTGCTTGGGGAGAATATTACCGATTCATTCACAGTTGCAAGTCTCAGCTGGGGAGGGCTATCATTATTGTCTTACTCTGTGGAGAGTGAAGGTATCCTAGCTGTTGTACCCCAAAATTTTCCCTCCCATATTTCTCAAGACATGTCAAGAATAATCTCCAAGTGACTCAATTTAGCTCAAGAGTTGGACAATCAAATCACCTCCTAAGGCAGTCAATTCAAAATTAGGGTTTTGTGTTGCATCAAGGTCCTTACATCCAAATGGACTCAAATTCTCCCCAATGTCCTAATATGTTCTCAAGTTCATCCATGTCAAATTTCAAGCCTTGCAGAGAAATTTTGGTCAATCAATTGCTCAAGAAGTCCAAAAATCGACTATGCTAGGGCAAAAGTCAACTGTGACCTATAATAGTCAAACCTCGAGATTTTTTGTCAACATTCTCATTTTGAAGGATAATTCATCATTTGATAAAGGGTTGATCATGATTCATCAAGGGTTGCTCAAGATTCATCAAGATTCAAAAGTTGCTAAATTAGGGTTTTGTAGGAAAAGTCAACTCAACTTTGAACAAGCATAACTTTCTCACACATTAAGAGAAATGACCCATCCAAATCTCATTTTGAAGAGGATGCAATTTCCTACAATCCATATGCACACCCCAAGATCAAGAAATGCTCTCACAAAAAGTTACAAATTTGGATATTATAGGTCATTTTTGAAAGTCAACAAAAACACCTTTTTTTCCAAAGCTTATAACTTGAGCATGGGATATGAAAATGAGATGAGACCAAACGGGTTGGTTAGAGGACATCTCCAGTTTTCTAAAAAGTCAAATAACACCTCCAAAAGTTAAAAATTGAAGAAGTTATGCATTGTTGAAGTTGGGCATTTTTCCAAAATTGCCAAAAGTCAACTATCCCCAAAACTCCAATTTTTGACAAAAGGCCCCATTTTTTTCCACTTGATTTGATCTTGTCACACAACACACATGTCCTATCTTCAATTTCATGACCAATTATTAACTTTTCTATTTTATTTGATTTTTATTGATTTAATTCATTTTTAATCAATTTAAATCAAAATAAAATCTCAATATTAATAACTTGTGATCTTTTTTATTGATACAACTTTCAATTAACATCATGAACACAATCAAATTCGTGCCAAGCCATATCATGCACAAAATCTTGGATTTGGAAAGAATTTGAAGGCCTTTAATGGAGGAATCATAACATATCCAAAGTCATCAATTCATAAGGATTCAAGGCCCAATTTTTAACCTAATTGCTTCTAATATACTCACACAAGCTAGACACACATGATACACGACCTGAAGCTGCCCAAAATCAAAAGACCAAACTTGTAAAAAAGCTTCAAAAGCTTGAATCTGAAAACGATCTTAGAGGTGTTTCCAAGGCAAAAACTTCACACTACTCTCTTGCTGGACGTCCACTGGATCTATTGGGATCAAAACCAAGCCTTGAAACCTCCAAAATCGCGCTGTAAGCACTCAAGAACATGGCCCTGAACACGAAATCACATCCTCTGATTCTTGCATCCTTTCACTAAAATCTTTGCATATTTGTGTTTGTCGCTTCATTTAGAACATTTTTGCAATATTTGATTTTGTTTTGGTAGCCTGTACAGCCATGCCCGAAGCTAGGGTTTTTGTTCTTGCTTTTTAGGCGTTCTGATTTTAGGGAAAATTAGAACAAACCATGGACATGGATGAGTTTAGGAGGAAGAAACAAGCATAATGATGGTCTTGGTTTGCATTTTTGTGTCCTAGAGCTCGTTCTATGACGAAGCCACGGATCTTGCTGCAGATAAAATTCGCAGGTAAAAAGATCAGTGTTTCAACGAAGAAGACGACTACGCGTCCTCTTCCCATTGGCCAGTTTTAAATCAGCGCACATTTTTTTCCAGGCACAATGGTTTGTTTTAAATATAATAATTGTTTCATATTCCATTAACAAAAGTATTACAGTGGCCCAGTGGTAGAAGCGCTAGTGCATTGGCTAATGGGACCTGGGTTCGAATCCCAGGTCCCCCAAAACTTTTTGCATTTTATTTATAGGCGATTCCATGCAGCATCAGGAGCGTGGTCCACCATACTCCTCATCCCATCAGGCGCCATATGGCTTCAGATCAAATTCAATGGCCAAGATTGAGCGCCTACCATGAACTCTGGTCAACAGGCACGCGTGAGATCCTGGAAAGTCAAACAAGGCTGGCTTGAATTGGGCCTCAGAATTGCAGATTTCACCCCTTTCCAGGCCCATCACCCCCATTGGTTTATTCCTTTTCTTTTATATTTCTTATTATATATTTGATTTTAGTTATTATTTTTATTGTTTAAATCAACCAATTAACATTTTTCTTAATAAAATCAAAATACAAAAAATATTATCTTATTTATTAAAATTAAAATCATCACTTTATTTTTGTAAATAAATATTAATCAAATAATTTAGTTTTTTTTAATTAGGTATAATTTTAATGTTTTTTTGCAATAAATTAAAATCAATGTAGAATATTAGGTTTTACCAACTTTTAATCATTTTTATTTTATTTCATTAAATATTCAAAAAACCCAAAAATATTTTAATTAATTAATTAATTAATTTTGACCTAATTTAATTTCCATTTAATTCAAAAAATAACAAAAACATGCTTTCTTTTCAAAAAAAGGGTCAAACCCCTAAAAGATGCGCCGATTTAATTTTCTCGCACGCGTACCCGTTTGATTCCAATATTGTAATTGCTTCCGGTATGTAATAGCTTTTAATTAGGACTTTAATTATTTATCGCTTTCTTTTATTTTCCGCAATTTAAATTAAAGGGTTTGTTTTTGGCGATGTAAATACCCGATGCCTTGTAATATTTTAGATTTAATTTCCGCAACTATAAACTGTTAGATGTTTGATAATAGGGAATGCATGACAAGATCAAATATATGAACTTAAAATCAACATAGCTCACCCATGACATGTACGAAGATAAAATTAACCGAAATAACACACTCGCACATGCGCACTCTTAGGGTACACCTCACTTGGTTGCCTTCGAACGTGGTCATTGAGTATAGGAAGTTTTAGAGGTCGCCCTCTTGTCCAAAGATCATAGTTGCCTCGAAACGGTTGCCTGAGATAAAATGATCTGAGACATTAGGGTTACCGCTAAGGTATCCTAACATTGCTTTATTGACCACACGTCCCTTAATCGAATTGACCCGAAAACTCCAACGACGGTACTACCCACTCATCAATAGTGGGATAGCATTGTCTAAAGGACATTGGCACAGTTTAATTCCATTTTCGAGTAGGTAGATGGTTCTTAAGTACTTGCTCCTTTTAAAACAAAACAAAACTTTTCGCACTTACACTCCTTTCGAACAAAAACTCTTTTCAAACCCACAAACACAAAGAAAAGAAAATTTAGAAAATACAATGAGCAAGTACCTATGAACCCGTGGATAACCACGGATAGAAAGGGTGCTAACATATTCCCTTTCTATAATCTACCTCCCGAACCCGAGAAACATCTCGAAAAAGGAATTTTTCTGTGCTTTTTTCCTTTCCTTGTTGGATAAAATAAAAGACGGTGGTGACTCTTGCTTACCGCGACATTTTGCGAAAACAAACGCAAAACGCGAACCAGCATTCCAAAACAGTCAGTTCTCATTCCCACCCATCACACTAGCAATATTCTTTAGCTGAATCTACCTTTGTACCTGGTGGACAGAGCAACTGTATAGTTTGGACAATTTTCATTGCCCCTGTTTCTGATATTACCCGTAATCGTCTTTTGTTTCGCATGTAAATATTCATGGGCAGCAATTAATGTCAAATGCATATATCAAAAATGAACATTGGACGTTCTTTGTAAATCAAAACAGATAAAAAAAAATAAAAATAAAAACAGTTTGAAATTTCTTTGAAAATTAATTGTATTTATTTTGAAGTTTGGCTTGTAAATAGGCGTTTTTGTACAAGAGGCTGACGTCCTAGTAAGAGAATGCCGCCAAATAATAGAATTTACATAATTTGTGAAAAACTAAACTAAACAGTTATGTGATTAATCCCACTGGGTTCCAACTCTGCTATGGTCTTTATGTCTTCGAGCATCTCATCACTTGCTGCTTGGTTAAAGATGAATCAGATTGGTTAGTACCGTCCGAGCTTAATAGTCGATACCGAAGTCTGGTTGCAAGGTGATCCAATGAGACATAGTGTTACGCTTTGATCCCTAATTTTTGCTTGGACCGCCCTTTCGGGTTTTCAGTCCACCGGGATACACATTTTTGCCCAAGTCTCCTTTTCAGGTTTTTGACTTGTTGGGTGTACACATTTTTCATTTTCATCCCTTATTTTTTCCCGAACCCTTTTGGTTTGCCAGAAAGCCCTTATTTTTGCCTAGGCCAGTCAACCTAGCGGGTCTTTGATTATCGGTAGTATTTTTTCACTATGTCTGCATTAATGGGGTGAGGAAGGTCGTCACCATCTATGGTGGTTAGAATCATAGCTCCTCTTGAGAAAATGTTCTTAACCTGAAATGGCCCTTCGTAAGTAGGGGTCCATTTGCCCCTGGGATCACCTTGAGGTAAAATGATGCGCTTGATCACCAGATCCCCAACTTGATACTCTTGTCGTCTGACTTTCTTGTTAAACGCCTTGATCATCCGCTTTTGATACGTCTGACCATGACAAATAGCAGTGAGTCTCTTTTCGTCGATTAAGTTCAACTGATCAATCCGGGTATGGATCCAGTCATCTTTGCTCAAACTTGCATCTTTCATGATCCGAAGAGAGGGTATCTGAACTTCAATTGGCAGTACGGCCTCCATGCCATATACCAAGGAATAGGGCGTTGCCCCTGTTGACGTCCGTGCTGAGGTACGGTACCCATGGAGAGAAAATGGTAACATCTCGTGCCAGTCTTTGTATGTCACAATCATCTTCTGCACGATCTTCTTAATGTTCTTATTAGCTGCTTCGACAACCCCATTCATCTTCGGCCGGTAGGGAGAAGAGTTGTGATGCTGTATCTTGAACTGCTTGCAGAGCTCAGTGATCATTTTATTATTAAGATTTGTACCATTGTTCGTAATGATCCTCTCTGGTACACCGAATCTACAAATCAGATTGTGCCGAATGAACTGTGCCATGACGTTCTTGGTTACTGTAGCGAAGGAAGCTGCTTCAACCCACTTCATAAAGTAATCAATAGCTACCAGGATGAAACGATGCCCGTTGGATTCCGTAGGTCTGATCTCGCCGATCATATCAATGCCCCACATTGCAAAAGGCCAAGGTGTCGTCAAGATGTTCAGAGGAATTGGAGGTATGTGCACCTTATCAGCATAGACTTGGCACTTGTGACATTTCCGAGAATGCTGATAACAGTCGGCTTCCATTGTGGACCAGAATTATCCTTCCCGAAGGATTTTCTTTACCATGGTGTGTCCACTGGAATGAGTTCCGAAGGTACCTTCGTGTAAATCTGCCATGATCCTTTCTGCCTCGTTCTTATCCATACATCGCAGTAAGGTTGAATCATGGTTACGCTTGTAAAGGATACCATTGCTGATGAAAAACATCACTGCGAACCTCCTCAAAAAGTTCTTGTCATTAACAGATGCACCCTCGGGGTATTCCTGATCCTCAAGGTATCTCTTCACCTCATGAAACCAGGGTTTATCCGCTACCTCTTCAATCTCAAGATCACAACAATGTGCAGGTTTGTCCAATCTTTCAATGATAATCCGGGGATCTTCGTTGTTCCAATTGACTTTGAACATAGAAGACATCGTAGCTAGCGCGTTTGCCAACTCATTCTCCTCTCTAGGGAAGTGTTGTACCCCAAAATTTGCCCTCCCATATTCTCCAATAAACTGCCAAGCCAAGCTACAAAATTCCCCAAGAATTGCACAATGCAAAGGCCTCCATACAGTCAAAACTAGGGTTTGTGTGTTGATCAAGAAAAGGAAGTTTTCAAAGGCTCAATCAAGTCTCATATGCTTACAAACATGGTCAAGCATCCTCATATCAAGTTTCAAGGCATTCAGCTCAAGATTGTACAGTCAAAACCCTAAATTGCACTACAGTCAACTGTAGGGGCAAAATGGTCATTTGACAGTCAAAAGTTCAAATTTTTGGTCAATATATCATTTGGAAGCCACAAACATCATTTGATCAATGCTTGATCATGATTCTCAAAATTTGGCTCAGAAATCATCAAAGATGCAAAAGTTGCTATATTTGGACAGCTGAAAAAGTCAACTGAAATTGACCAGGGCATAACTTTCACATGGATTATCAGAAAAATTCCATCCAAAGCTCATTTTGAAGAGAAAGACATTTCCTACAACTCATCTTCATACTTCAAGTCCAAGAAATGCTCTCACAAAAAGTTATCAATTTCAACATTATAGGTCATTTTCAAAAGTCAACAAAAAGGGACTTTAAGTCAAAGGCCATAACTTGAGATTGGTAAATCAAAATGACATGGGACCAAAGGCATTGGTTAAAGGACTCAAAGACCTTTCCAAAATGTCCAAGAACATGAGAAAATCTTAAAAATTGAGCAAGTTATGCCTTGTAGAAGTTGGGAAATTTTTGTGAAATGGCAAAAGTCAACTATCCTTGAAAATCCAATTTTTGACAAAAGGGCCCCATTTTTCTCACTTTGTTCATCCTTGTCATGCCACACACGTGTTCCATGGTTGATTTCAAGACCAAATATTGATTTTTTTATTTTATTTAATTTTTGATGATTTAATTCATTTTAATTCTTTGAAAATTCAAATAAAATTTAAAAACCAATGGAATAGTGTCAAATGAACTTGGACAATTCCTATGTATCATGAACCAACTCAAGAAATCAGGCTAGGGTTCATTTGCATACTAGGTCTAGGTTTTGGCTAAAAAGAAGGAAAATGGTTAATGGAAGAAACCCTAAGACCAATTCTTTCCCAAGCTTGAGTTTAGGTCAAAAAACAAACCAATTCCCTTCCATGAGATGCATTGAGTCAAACCCTAACCATAGTGCAGCAAAAGGCTCGCTCAAAAGTGGATTGGAACTTTGAAAATTTGGACATAAAATGCAAATCTGAAATCAGTACTAGGGATCTTTTCAAGCCTTAATTTTTGTTCCATAAGCATCCTGGACCATCACTGAACACGTTCCAATTCAAAACATCTTCCAAAACTCCCTGAACAGGTACCCACAACTCAAACTGTACAGCAAAAAAGTGGCAATCGTGATTTACATTCTAAGCATCATCATGCCATTCTAACTGTGGATTCATGTTCCTTATGAGTTTCTAGAACTAATCATTATGTTTAATTGCATTGTTGTGCCACATACGCGATTTCGCCATGTCCAATTTCTAGGTTTTGCAGGTTTCAAATTTGGGGCTTTCTGACCAAGGAAAAATCATGCTTCCAAACCAGTGCCATTAGCTTAAGGAGATTGAAACGAAGAAGATGGCACCCTCGCGCTCAATTTATGAGCAACGAGGGGCTAGTCGCTATTTTCTATTAGGCCCCCTAAAACAACGATCAAAAAACGTTGCCTTTGCCCTTCATGTTTCAGAAAAAATGAAAGAGACGATGAGTTGTCACACGGAGACTGGGCAATTCGAATTTGCGCGCGTTTTAAATAACACTAACCATTTTTCTTTTATATTTTTTATTGACTATTATATGTTAAATGAAACCAACGTGGCTCAGCTGGCAGGGACGTGCACTAGGGACTCTCATGACCTGGGTTCAAACCCCAGGTCTCACACATTTCTAATATTATTTTTCATTTCCAATTCCCATGTAGCATAACATTGAAGACTCACCATACACTTCAAAATCAGCCCATCCACGCGTCCCAGGAGATCTGATCAAGGGTTCAGCTTGAAAGTGTACCATGGATGCAAGTCAACAGGCGTGCATGTGATTGGAAAAGTCAACAAATTGCCAGCAAATGGGCCAGGCTTTTCAGGCTTGCACCTCACAAATCTGGGCTATACCCCCCCCCCCTGGTTTGCTTTATCATTTTGATTTTTATTCTTTCTTTAATTTTTTCCTTTTATTTCTTTTTGCCATTTATTTAATTAATGATTTTTTTTAACAAAATACAAAAACATTCAAAAATCAGAAAAAGACCAAAAATGATAATTTTTATATTTTAATTATTTTCTAAACCAATACTTGTAATTACTTAGTTTAATTAGGGTATAAATTTAATTCTTTTGATCAAATCCAAAAAATAGAATTTAGGTTTAATAATTTTCCCTTTTTAATTTCCTTTTCTTTTTTTTAATGACATTATTTATTTATTTTCAGAAATCAAAAATTTGTACATAAATTAATTTAGAATTAAATTAGGCTAGAAATTAAATCTTTTCTTAATAACTTAGAAAATATTAGAACTAGGGTTTAGCATTTTAATTTTAATTAATTTTTTCTTTTTTCTTTTAAATCTAAAAAACACAAAAATACTATTTTTCATTTAATTTTAATTCTAGATTCCTTGATTAATTTTAATTGTTTGTTAAAGGGTCCAACGCCCTAATTTTGTTTAGTCTTTATTTCGCGCATTTATTTTACATTGTTTAAATACCTCTGTATATGCCCCAAAGCCTTGTAATAAGTTTAGATTTATTTCTCGCACTTTTATTTATTCGTTTTATTTATTTTCAGTCAAATCGGGTTCGGTTTTTTGGCGATGTGGACCCGCGCCAGTTGTAATAGTTTAGATTTACTTTCTCGCAAATATATAACTGTTAATAAATATGCATGAAAGAATGAATGCCCAAAAATAAAATCGAATCGTTAGATCACCATTGCATGACAAGACAAACAATAAACTGAAAATGACACACAATTCGCACACACCACCCCTAGGGTACGCCTCACTGTTGCCTTTCGAAAGGTGATCGTCGAGTAGAGGACGTCTTAGTAAGTCCTCATGATCCGGGAACCTGGCATGAGGGTAGCTTCTAAGGTGTCTTCCCATTGCTCTGGTGATCACCATGTCCCTATACACTCGAATTGACCCGAACACCTCCAACGGTGGTGCTACCTACCTCTCAATGGTGGGATGGCACTACTTTAAAGGACATTTACACAGACGAATTCCTTAGGGTAGGTAGGTTCTCGTAGATACTTGCTCTCTTTAAAATAAAACAAATCAAATCTTTTCACACTAACACTTTCAAAAACTTTCAAAACAAACTTTTCAAACACTCTGGCGTACGAGTTAAACTGAAACTTTTCAAAGAATCTTTTTGAAACCCACAATTGAAAAGCAAGCAAACCTTTTGAAAACACATTGAGCAAGTATCTAAGAGCCCATGGATAACCATGGATAGAAAGGGTGCTAACACCTTCCCTTTCTATAACCTACCTCCCGAACCGAGAGCAATCTCTTTAAAGGAATTTTTCTGTGCTTTTGTCCTGTCCAATTGGAGAAAATAAAAGACGGTGGCGACTCTTGCTTACCGCGACATTTCGCGAACCAGCTTTAAAACAGTCAGTTCCAGATCCACCGATCACAGAACTGGCGACTCTGCTGGGGAGTAAAACTTAAAGTGGGGTGTACCTTAGGATTAAGATCACTGTGTTTTCAATTGCTTTCTTTGCTTGCTTTATTATTGTGGGTTGCTTGGGAGTTCTATAGATCCTAACCCGGATCTGGGGATACCTTCTTAGAAAGTAGCAACAAGGCTGTGAGGGAACTGTGCGGGGTATACCGACATGGTTGAAACAGCCTGCTACGTTGATGTGGCACTTTGGTGTGTACCGGTAACCCTTGAGTCAGTCAAGGAGAGTACGGGGCCTCCATGTGGTGTCATGAAGCATCAACAGACCTTAGGAACCTTAATTGAACCATCTTGGCCTCTTTAGGGTAGTGAGATAACTGACTTTGGTGCAGTCCGAGGTTGGTTGATACTCGATACTACACTCAATTGAGGGTTGCTTTCCTGGAATATTTCGGTCGCCAGTTCAGTGGCTAAATCGAAACGATGAACAATGAAAGCAATCCCGTGATATTGGGAACCTTAGAACCCGGTTACTTTGATAGGACAGGTTGAACCCACCAACTTCAAGAGGGTACTACCCAGACTCCATGCTGGCCTAAACTTTAAGGGCTTCTCTTGTGTGACTTGTGTGCCTTCCTACTTGAACTACTTGCATGCTTATTACCTGACATTTGTCTCTTGCAGGTTGTGTTTGTAGTCCTTAATTAGGACTCATAACAGGGTATTCTAAGTTTCTTGCAGGTTTTTGCAGTCCTTAATTGGGACTCATAACAGGGTTACTCACATGACCCCATGCATATCATGACATCATACAATTGCATACATCCTAACCCATTTCAAGGATCTCAAGGGCTTGTGATGCAGGTCAGGACGAATCAACTGTCCCAGCAAGGGGCAAAAAGGATTTATTTTCCTCTAGCCAATGTTGTCAGAGGCTATGACCCACTTGATATGGTGAGCTCTCCTGAAGAAGGTTCCCTAACCAAGGTTGTTTGGAAATCAAAACCAGACATGATGACTAAAGTCAGGGGCTATGACCCACTTGATATGGTGAGCCTTTGACTCTTGAAGAAGAGTTCTCAATAACATGGGTGTCCTTCAATCAAGCTCTAAATTCCAATGCTAACAAATTTTCTTGTTTACCCCGCGAGATCCTTGAAAACATTGCATGCATATCATACACATCATTGCATCACAGGTATCCCTTTTGCAGGTCACTCACCTTTCCCGCTGTTTATTTCAGCCATGGTTTCACAACAAGACAACCAGGACTTTCTTGCTCAAGAGACTCGGTTCGGGGAAATCCTCCTGAATCTATCCAAGGGGCAGGAAGAGCTAAGGACACTTATCATGGAGACTTTTGTCAGGAACAGTGCTGAGGATGAAAGGCTAGAACACCTACAAGCTGAGGTGGATGCATTGAAAGCCCAAATGCTGGGGCAGAGGAATGCCATTCAAGGTTTAACTCAAAGACAAGATGAGCTCGGGGTTCTCATCAACAAACTGCTTCAGGGTAACCAACTGGGGCAAACATCTAAGGGTAAAAAGCCAATCATCGTTCCACCACCTTTGAGACAAAGAGGCAAGGAGAAAGCTCCTCATATGGCTCCAGTATCACCAATTCAGCAGCAACTTCACCAACTTCAGACAGACAAGCCCAGGAGGCAGTTCACCCCGCTCAATATGTCGCTGTTTCAAGCTTTACAACGCCTGTTGAGATTGAACCTGATCACATTAAGGGCTCAGCCCCAGAACCTTAACACAGCACATCCTGCTTACGATCCCAATAAAAGGTGTGCCTACCACTCTGCCTGTCCAGGACATAATGCAAACGAGTGTTGGGCTTTGAAAAACAAGATCCAGGACCTGATTGATGAAGGAGCACTGGAATTCACACAAGATGGTCAGGCTGAATTTTTCTACCATCCCTCCAAGGCTCACCATTTGAAGTGACAAGCCCTGAGACTAAAAATTTTTGTTCATTCGAATGTTCAAGTTGTAATTTTCTTTTGTTCAAACATTCACTCATTGTTAAAACATTGTTATTTCATTAATGCATCGCTTATGTCTATTTTGAATCAATATATTCGCATTCACTATACGCAAATTATTTTCATATTTGTTCTGATGTCAACTCTCTCAATCAATAATTCTAAGCCTCTTGAGGGAGGATGACGAAAACGATACCACGATTTACAGTATGCTTTTGAACAGACCCCGCTGATGAGGTACAGGCATTGTTTCAACCCCTAAACACTGGAGTTATAAGGATGATAATCCCTCGCCAACCCATCAGAGCCAAAGAAGTAGGAGTTTTATTTTCGAAAATCAAAACCCTTAATCATAACCTGGGGCAGGGTAGTTCTCTCAGTTGATCCAAGTGCACAATGAATGGCACCAAATGAGTTTTTTTCAAAAACAAAAGACAGTGATGGTGCCGAACAATCATAAGGACAGGCAGTCATTATCAAAAAAAAATCATAGACGAAAAGCCCAAGAAGTCAAAACATATGAAAAGAGACTTACGAAACTGGGGCATCCCGCTGACTGTAATTCCAAAAAAGAAACAGTTCAGGCAAAAAAAGAAAGGGATAACAAAAATCAAGAAAGAGGTCTCACAAACCCTCAACAAAAAATGACTGCCTAGTCAGAATAAATCATCAATGTTTGAACCATCATCGGAAAATCAGAGCAAAGACTCAAACAAGGTCTAATGTATGATCAACTGAGTTTAGGTTGGGAGAACATCACGAAGAGTGGATAGGTACAAATAATTTGAGCCTTTATTCTTTGTTTCTTAAACCGTGAACCAGGCCACGTTATAACCCTTAAAAGTCCTAGCTGAAGCATGGGTTAGTTCGAAAGCATACTGTTACGAAAGGTATCCTGACTCCTGAAGGCCTACGGTAAATACAGAGTTGACATTATGTTTTACAAACATTCACTTGTTTTATGAAAAAAGAATGCATTTTCAAAATCTTTGAGACAGACATAAGCCTTGCATTTTTAACATAACTTTGTTTGCATATGACTTTTTGTTTGAACAGCATAGAAATTCGCATGACGAAAGTCTAATGAACAAGAGTATCTCCAATCAAGGGGCACGACATGATCATGGTCTATCATCTGGGGCAGGTCAGTCAAGATTCGGAGAATCTCTCAAAGGCCAAATAGCCTGGGGCAAACCTCCGCTCGAGTCACTTGGGGCATTTCAACAACGAATCTGGCCTGATCAAACACCTTCTGGTGGCATGACAAAGTATTTCCAACAGGGGCAACTCCCCACATTCTGAGAAATATGGACATAGTCGAAAGAATACTACGCAAAATCAAAGACCCGCTAGGTTGACACACCTAAGCAAAAATAAGGGCTTCCCGGCGAACCAAAAGGGTTCGGGCAAAAACAAGGGATGAAAATAAAAAAAACTGTACACCCGGCAAGTCGAAAACCTGAAAAGGCGGCTTGGGTAAAAATGGGTATCCCGGTGGACTGAAAACCCGAAAAGGCGGTCCAGGCAAAAGTTAGGGATCAAAGCGTACGAGTATGTCCCAGCATCTCGGCACCTGCCTACCAGAAGACTCGTCAAGTACTCCCACAAGTGCCTCCTCCCACTGAAACTGGGGCAATAAGGAGTTGTCTAAAAGATCCGGTTGCTCTGTCCATCATAGGTTCGGCTAAAGAATGCGACCCAAATATTTTCACTCCCCGCAGAACACGAACGCGTCGTCCGGCTTTATTCAAAGAGTTATTTCCTTAATAAGATATAACTGGGTTATCCTCAGCCAATAGCCACGGAAAAGACCGTCCTCAGTAAAGTCTTATCATCCCCAGCGGAAGCAAAAGCTTATTCTCCAACACCAGCCCAGGAGTGACTTCCCGGCACCCGTCAAGGATTTATTTTCCTAGACGAAAGCATACATTCATAAACATCACATTTTCGTACATCATGACACATGCATGTACGCATCATGTCATACAATTGCATTTATGCCGTTGCTTGATTCATATCACGTACTGCATATAACTGACCTTTACCTTTCAGGAAGGATACAGTTGAATGATCAGCTATGTCAAAATAGACAAAACACCGTCAGAAAAGACAAATCCCGTCATAAGAGACAAATCCGGTCAAAGAATACAAATCCAGTTTAAATCAATGCCTAAAGATTCCTCTGATACAACTCGTCGTTATAGACACTCGTCGTGATAGAAACTCGTCGTGATAGACACTCGTCGTGATAGACACTCGTCGTGATAGACACTCGTCGTGATAGACACTCGTCGTGATAGACACTCGTCGTGATAGACACTCGTCGTGATAGACACTCGTCGTGATAGACACTCGTCGTTATAGACACTCGTCGTGATAGACACTCGTCGTGATAGACACTCGTCGTGATAGACACTCGTCGTGATAGACACTCGTCGTGATAGACACTCGTCGTTATAGACACTCGTCGTGATAGACACTCGTCGTGATAGACACTCGTCGTGATAGACACTCGTCGTGATAGACACTCGTCGTGATAGACACTCGTCGTGATAGACACTCGTCGTGATAGACACTCGTCGTGATAGACACTCGTCGTGATAGACACTCGTCGTGATAGACACTCGTCGTGATAGACACTCGTCGTGATAGACACTCGTCGTGATAGACACTCGTCGTGATAGACACTCGTCGTGATAGACACTCGTCGTTATAGACACTCGTCGTGATAGACACTCGTCGTGATAGACACTCGTCGTGATAGACACTCGTCGTGATAGACACTCGTCGTGATAGACACTCGTCGTGATAGACACTCGTCGTGATAGACACTCGTTGTGATAGACACTCGTCGTGATAGACACTCGTCGTGATATACACTCGTCGTGATAGACACTCGTCGTGATAGACACTCGTCGTGATAGACACTCGTCGTGATAGACGCTCGTCGTGATAGACACTCGTCAGTGTAGACACTTGTCGTTATAGACATTCGGCATAGACACTAGTCGCTATAGACACCCATCGTTAAAGACCACTCGTCCTTGGAAACAACCTGTCAGTAGAGACAACTTCATCACCGTTTGAAGATCCAGACCCAGCTCCTGTAACCAGTCAGGACATATCTATACCAAGCATCTGAAAACCAGCTCCTGCGACGTGTCAGGTACTCATTTTCTTTTGCAGGTATGCAGGTTCTCGCTAAGGAATCTCTTACGCGATCAACATCCAGATGGCATCTATAAGCCCATCATCCTACCCATCAATCTCTAAATGGCATCTATAAGCCCATTCCCCCACCACACTGCTACCATGTGAGCGCAAATTTCTGGGCACTCTAGTGTCCAATCATCTTCTACCCTCGGATTACAAAAGGCACGTCAGCCAATCTCCATCCTCAGGTCTAAGAAGATTGAACAGGGGCAACTGTTGTACCCCAAAATTTGCCCTCCCATATTCTCCAATAAACTGCCAAGCCAAGCTACAAAATTCCCCAAGAATTGCACAATGCAAAGGCCTCCATACAGTCAAAACTAGGGTTTGTGTGTTGATCAAGAAAAGGAAGTTTTCAAAGGCTCAATCAAGTCTCATATGCTTACAAACATGGTCAAGCATCCTCATATCAAGTTTCAAGGCATTCAGCTCAAGATTGTACAGTCAAAACCCTAAATTGCACTACAGTCAACTGTAGGGGCAAAATGGTCATTTGACAGTCAAAAGTTCAAATTTTTGGTCAATATATCATTTGGAAGCCACAAACATCATTTGATCAATGCTTGATCATGATTCTCAAAATTTGGCTCAGAAATCATCAAAGATGCAAAAGTTGCTATATTTGGACAGCTGAAAAAGTCAACTGAAATTGACCAGGGCATAACTTTCACATGGATTATCAGAAAAATTCCATCCAAAGCTCATTTTGAAGAGAAAGACATTTCCTACAACTCATCTTCATACTTCAAGTCCAAGAAATGCTCTCACAAAAAGTTATCAATTTCAACATTATAGGTCATTTTCAAAAGTCAACAAAAAGGGACTTTAAGTCAAAGGCCATAACTTGAGATTGGTAAATCAAAATGACATGGGACCAAAGGCATTGGTTAAAGGACTCAAAGACCTTTCCAAAATGTCCAAGAACATGAGAAAATCTTAAAAATTGAGCAAGTTATGCCTTGTAGAAGTTGGGAAATTTTTGTGAAATGGCAAAAGTCAACTATCCTTGAAAATCCAATTTTTGACAAAAGGGCCCCATTTTTCTCACTTTGTTCATCCTTGTCATGCCACACACGTGTTCCATGGTTGATTTCAAGACCAAATATTGATTTTTTTATTTTATTTAATTTTTGATGATTTAATTCATTTTAATTCTTTGAAAATTCAAATAAAATTTAAAAACCAATGGAATAGTGTCAAATGAACTTGGACAATTCCTATGTATCATGAACCAACTCAAGAAATCAGGCTAGGGTTCATTTGCATACTAGGTCTAGGTTTTGGCTAAAAAGAAGGAAAATGGTTAATGGAAGAAACCCTAAGACCAATTCTTTCCCAAGCTTGAGTTTAGGTCAAAAAACAAACCAATTCCCTTCCATGAGATGCATTGAGTCAAACCCTAACCATAGTGCAGCAAAAGGCTCGCTCAAAAGTGGATTGGAACTTTGAAAATTTGGACATAAAATGCAAATCTGAAATCAGTACTAGGGATCTTTTCAAGCCTTAATTTTTGTTCCATAAGCATCCTGGACCATCACTGAACACGTTCCAATTCAAAACATCTTCCAAAACTCCCTGAACTGGTACCCACAACTCAAACTGTACAGCAAAAAAGTGGCAATCGTGATTTACATTCTAAGCATCATCATGCCATTCTAACTGTGGATTCATGTTCCTTATGAGTTTCTAGAACTAATCATTATGTTTAATTGCATTGTTGTGCCACATACGCGATTTCGCCATGTCCAATTTCTAGGTTTTGCAGGTTTCAAATTTGGGGCTTTCTGACCAAGGAAAAATCATGCTTCCAAACCAGTGCCATTAGCTTAAGGAGATTGAAACGAAGAAGATGGCACCCTCGCGCTCAATTTATGAGCAACGAGGGGCTAGTCGCTATTTTCTATTAGGCCCCCTAAAACAACGATCAAAAAACGTTGCCTTTGCCCTTCATGTTTCAGAAAAAATGAAAGAGACGATGAGTTGTCACACGGAGACTGGGCAATTCGAATTTGCGCGCGTTTTAAATAACACTAACCATTTTTCTTTTATATTTTTTATTGACTATTATATGTTAAATGAAACCAACGTGGCTCAGCTGGCAGGGACGTGCACTAGGGACTCTCATGACCTGGGTTCAAACCCCAGGTCTCACACATTTCTAATATTATTTTTCATTTCCAATTCCCATGTAGCATAACATTGAAGACTCACCATACACTTCAAAATCAGCCCATCCACGCGTCCCAGGAGATCTGATCAAGGGTTCAGCTTGAAAGTGTACCATGGATGCAAGTCAACAGGCGTGCATGTGATTGGAAAAGTCAACAAATTGCCAGCAAATGGGCCAGGCTTTTCAGGCTTGCACCTCACAAATCTGGGCTATACCCCCCCCTGGTTTGCTTTATCATTTTGATTTTTATTCTTTCTTTAATTTTTTCCTTTTATTTCTTTTTGCCATTTATTTAATTAATGATTTTTTTTAACAAAATACAAAAACATTCAAAAATCAGAAAAAGACCAAAAATGATAATTTTTATATTTTAATTATTTTCTAAACCAATACTTGTAATTACTTAGTTTAATTAGGGTATAAATTTAATTCTTTTGATCAAATCCAAAAAATAGAATTTAGGTTTAATAATTTTCCCTTTTTAATTTCCTTTTCTTTTTTTTTAATGACATTATTTATTTATTTTCAGAAATCAAAAATTTGTACATAAATTAATTTAGAATTAAATTAGGCTAGAAATTAAATCTTTTTCTTAATAACTTAGAAAATATTAGAACTAGGGTTTAGCATTTTAATTTTAATTAATTTTTTCTTTTTTCTTTTAAATCTAAAAAACACAAAAATACTATTTTTCATTTAATTTTAATTCTAGATTCCTTGATTAATTTTAATTGTTTGTTAAAGGGTCCAACGCCCTAATTTTGTTTAGTCTTTATTTCGCGCATTTATTTTACATTGTTTAAATACCTCTGTATATGCCCCAAAGCCTTGTAATAAGTTTAGATTTATTTCTCGCACTTTTATTTATTCGTTTTATTTATTTTCAGTCAAATCGGGTTCGGTTTTTTGGCGATGTGGACCCGCGCCAGTTGTAATAGTTTAGATTTACTTTCTCGCAAATATATAACTGTTAATAAATATGCATGAAAGAATGAATGCCCAAAAATAAAATCGAATCGTTAGATCACCATTGCATGACAAGACAAACAATAAACTGAAAATGACACACAATTCGCACACACCACCCCTAGGGTACGCCTCACTGTTGCCTTTCGAAAGGTGATCGTCGAGTAGAGGACGTCTTAGTAAGTCCTCATGATCCGGGAACCTGGCATGAGGGTAGCTTCTAAGGTGTCTTCCCATTGCTCTGGTGATCACCATGTCCCTATACACTCGAATTGACCCGAACACCTCCAACGGTGGTGCTACCTACCTCTCAATGGTGGGATGGCACTACTTTAAAGGACATTTACACAGACGAATTCCTTAGGGTAGGTAGGTTCTCGTAGATACTTGCTCTCTTTAAAATAAAACAAATCAAATCTTTTCACACTAACACTTTCAAAAACTTTCAAAACAAACTTTTCAAACACTCTGGCGTACGAGTTAAACTGAAACTTTTCAAAGAATCTTTTTGAAACCCACAATTGAAAAGCAAGCAAACCTTTTGAAAACACATTGAGCAAGTATCTAAGAGCCCATGGATAACCATGGATAGAAAGGGTGCTAACACCTTCCCTTTCTATAACCTACCTCCCGAACCGAGAGCAATCTCTTTAAAGGAATTTTTCTGTGCTTTTGTCCTGTCCAATTGGAGAAAATAAAAGACGGTGGCGACTCTTGCTTACCGCGACATTTCGCGAACCAGCTTTAAAACAGTCAGTTCCAGATCCACCGATCACAGGAAGTGTTCAAAGGTTATTTCCTCGAAATGTGGGAGCAACGTCAATACATACTCCTTGTAAGGAATAAGATTAGGGTGTTTCGTATCCCACTCGCCTTTGATCTGACTGATCCCGAGAGCGGAATCTCCGAAAGCACTCAAGAACTTAATCCTTAGGTCAATTGCTGCTCGAAGACCTATAATGCACGCCTCATACTCCCCCATGTTGTTGGTGCAGTTGAAACATAGTCGGGCGGTGAATGGAGTATGAGAGCCTTTAAGAGATATGAGCACGGCGCCAATGCCATTTGTTGTACCCCAAAATTTGCCCTCCCTCTCTTCAGGAAACCATCTTAGATTTTTCAAAGTCCCCCGAAACAAATCCAAGTCCTGGGTTATCCTTTTGCCCAAGCAAGCCACTTACAAAAGCAACATGGTCTCACAAACTCCGGAAACAACGCTTTCATCTTGAGGAAAATCAAATTCTAAGTGCTTCTTTAAAATAAGTGTTTTTAGAAAAATCAGCGCTCCAGAACTTCTGGACCCATTCCAGATGAAGACGGTCAGAAGTTGCAAGCTTGGCTCAGCGTGGTCGGAAGTTGGCTCTTCAGCAGCTACATCAGTTCAATCAGAAGTTGTAAACGTGGTTCAGAGTGTAAGCCTCAAACAGAACATGCCCCTTCAGCAGTTACACAAGCTCAGTCAGAACTTGCTAAAGGAATGCAAGAGAAACAGGAAAGTATGAAGGCTCCTTCAGAACAGGTTGAAATCAGAAGATGAAAGGCCAGAAGGATAGGTGTCACATTGATACAGAATCTCTAAGTCCAGATTGTCCAGAAGTAGATCCAAGGAACACACCAGAAAACCAGGAGAATCTCCAGAGTTTGCTAAGACAACAGGTAGCCAAGGCCAGAGCATGGTTTACGCTGCTGATTCAACGCTGGTTTCCCTTACCAGAATGTTGGTATTGACAAGTCTTGTCACCATTTAATGCCCATTAATGCTTCCAACCACTCCTGAGCATTCACGTGTGGCTTAGAAAATGCTTTTGCACAGATTCTGGCATGGGTCTTCACGCCACCGCCCACTTCAGAGGTCACTTCTCCCCAATCTACGCCTGCTGCTGCTACCTAGGCTGAAAGATAGCTGTTATCACAACTTCCCAGGAATTTCTGTCAAAGAACAAATTCAAACTCTGTTGGCGCCTTAAATGTTCAAGGCATCCACAAGAACTTTGCCTATAAATAGAGAGCTTTCATCACTGCAAAAGACGTTCAAGAAAAGAAACAGAAAAACTGCTAAGAGAGAAACGAAACTCCTAGCAACATAACATTCTGAAACTCTGCCAAAATCTCCAGCTTTGTTTCATAACTTTAAGTTTCTTACCTTCAACTTCATCAAACATCCAGCTCTTTTCTGTAAACCAAAAACGTTCTTTCCAAACTTCTGACCCTATACACGTATACACCTTCACTTCCCCTTTTCCAAATCTGTCCAGAACACCACCAGAACCAAAAGCTAACTTTCACCCACCATTTTCCAGACAGCCAGGTAAGCACCTGCTGACCCTCACCACACTGTTAAGCATCATCAGCTGTGCATATTCAAGTAACATAATGTAAATATTCACGTTGTTGCTGTTTATGTTCTGAGGATTCTCATACCTCAGAACGTTCTGAGCTAGTATAGGACTTGCCTGTGACCTTGGTGATTCTGACCTCTGAAACATTTTTGCTATTTTGCTGGATCTGTTCCAAATATGTTTCCTGTTTTGTGGAGTAACAACAGGATTGCAGATGTTCTGATTAGTACAGGAAAAAGCCAAGTGCTGACTTTGACGTTAGCACATCTGAAGCCTGTTTTGCTGTCAATGACATCAGAACCTCTGAGAGTCATTGCCTTTTCAGCAGAATCAGAACTTCTGGTTTCTCCACTAACAAACTTCTGTTTTGCAGCGCATGGAAATCAGAACTTCTGATTTCCCCACTAACAAGGTTATGTTTTGCAGGTTCTAGAGTCAGAAGTTCTGACTCATCCAGTTTCACCAACAGGTTGATCATCTGACAGCGGATCTGGGTCAGAACTTCTGATGGCCTCCCAACAGCGCGCGGGCTCCCTCTCTCTCTCTCTCTATATATCTTGTTTTTCGCTATTTTCTTTTTTGTCTATTTTTCTCGTTGAACCCCCCATGTACAAATGTGTATCCCCCTCCCCTAATTATTGTAATAGCGTAGGATTTTACATTTCCGCTTCTTATTGCTAGTAATTAGGACGTGTATGACAAGATAAAATCAATGAAATAGAAAAATCTAATTCAAAGAAAAACTCTTGTATGCAATAAAACACACTTGCACACTAACACCCCTAGGGTTATATCCACTTGTTGCCTTTCAAAATTGGGCCATATTGCATGTTAGGTCTCTTTGGGCAAAACAAACACAATTCAAATGATCATAGTCCCTCAATGACGCTTTCGAAAGTTGCCTAAAAAATGATCAAGTCCCTTAAGGAAAATGCCCAAAGATACTTGGCACCATTGCAATTATGGTCTAAACGATGACCCGCGCCCGTCCCTTTCACATCCTAACACAAGATTGTCCACCAAATACAATGGGGGAACAAAATTGTTAAAAGGGTTAAAAACATAACAAAACCTTTGAGAACTTTAGGGTAGATCGCTCTTAAGTACTTGTCAAACTTGCAAAATGAAAACACTTGCCTGTTTTTTCACACCTCACAACACTTTCAAAAACAACTTTCAAAAAAACAAATGAAAACCTTTTCAAAAGACATACACCTTTGTATACATCCCAACATGGATCATTACAAAGGTTGCCATCACATTGGCCTCTTTTAAACATTTTCAAACCCACACACACAAACACCATTTCAAACAATTGAAAAAGGCAAGTGATCTAAGCAAGTAACTAAGAGCCCATGGATAACCATGGATAGAAAGGGTGCTAATACCTTCCCTTTCTATAATCTACTCCCCGAACCCAAGAAAACATCTCAAAGGTTTTTGCTGTGCTTTTTAAACCTTTCCTTAGGATAAAATAAAAAGTCGGTGGCGACTCTTGCTCAACCGCACATTTGCGAAAACAAACGCAAAACACTGGTCAGTTCTCCCACCGTATCACAGAACTGGCGACTCTGCTAGGGAATTCCATTTTAAAAGTGGAGTAACCTTAGGGCTTAGATCACCCTCTTGCGTGACTAATTGTTTGATTTGCTTGCTTTATGCTTTGGCTCTATTGTTTGGGTTTACAATCCTCCACCCGGATTTTGGGAAACATTCATAGATAGCAATACGTTGTGGAAACTGTGCGGGGTATACCGACACGGTCTAAGCAATAGCTATATTAGTGCGACATATTTGTGAGTACCGGTAACCCTTGAGTTCAATCAAGGAGAGTACGGGGCCGCTGAGTGATGTCACTAAGCACTAATGACCTAGAACCTTACTTGACCATCTTGGCCTTTCATTAGGGGTAGTGAGATGACCGGCTTTGGTGCAGTCCGAAGTTGGTAGATACTCGATACTACACTCATTGAGGGTTGTTTTCTTGGAATATTTTGGTCGCTAGTTAAGTGGCTAAACCGAAACAATGAACATTGAAAACAATCCAATGATATTGAGCTCCTTAGAACCCGATTACTATTTATAGGACAGGTTTTTTAAGCCAACTACACTCAAGAGGGTACTTACCTATGAAACCCCATGCCAGCCTGAAACTAGGGTTTGGTGTGATTTGCTTGTACATATGTTTTGTGCATACATCATAAACATCATGAAGCATCATATGCATTTACTAACCATTTCAAGGGTTTTGGATCTTCATCTTTGTTCTTGTTTTGCAGGACATGGAGATTCCTCGCAGAAATACCATTCAAGTCAACCTTGTGAGAATCTCTCCTCAACTCAAGGAGCTCACCTCAAGAATTCCGGAAAATTCATCCTTCAGTGAAAGACACGGTAGACTGCTCAGCCTAGTCAACGCCAACATTGAAGAAGACATGATGAAAGTGCTATTCCAGTTCTTTGACCCTCTTCACCACTGTTTCACTTTCCCCGATTATCAGTTGGTACCCACTCTGGAGGAGTTTTCTCAACTCCTGAGAATTCCTATCCTTAATCAACTACCCTTCAACGGTACGGAAAAGGAACCAAAGCCGGAAGATGTTGCTCGAGCATTACATCTACAACCATCCGACATCAAGGGGCATTGGGAAACCAGAAGCGGCGTCAAAGGATTCTTAGCCAAGTTCTTGTTTGAGAAGGCACAAGAATGTTGGAACTCATTGGACCTACAAGCCTTTGAAGAGATTGTGACACTCCTTATCTATGGGTTGGTCTTGTTCCCAAATCCTGACCAATTGGTAGATGTCAATGCTGTCAAAATCTTCTTATCCAGAAATCCAATACCAATATTGCTTGGGGACATTCTTCACTCATTTTACACACGAACAATGAGAAAGAGGGGTGTTCTCATGTGCTGTACTCCCCTCCTTGCAAGGTGGTTTATTTCGCACCTTCCACAATCTGTCTTGAAGAGTGATCAAGGTACAAGGTGGTCCCAACGATTGATGGCTCTTACTCATTCGGATGTGCATTGGTGTTCTCGGTCCAGAGAAAATATCATCATTGTCGATCGTTGCGGAGAATTTCCTAATGTTCCTTTACTTGGAATTAGAGGGGGTATCACCTACAATCCTTGCCTAGCTTTAAGGCAATTTGGATATGCCCGGAGGGATGGCCCTCATGATATGTTGATTCCTAGCTTAGTTTTTGACTTCGACAATGATGCGCAAGGACTTCGCCAAAGATTCATTAGAGCTTGGGGAAAACTCGACAAGGTTGATAGCAGGACTTTGGGACACAAGAACTCCATCCCTCTTGAACCTTATCTCAAATGGGTACGAGCCCGGGCCCAAAGGTTGATGATGCCTTATCCTCATATTCTCCCTGTGATTAAAGAGCCCGTCAATGAAGGAGAGGTTCCCTACACCATCCTACATCCAGACATGCCTACATCGTGGGAGGAGATGCAGAAAAGCTGGATTCAGCTCAAGGAGGAACGTAATACTTTTGAGGCTAGCTTCTACGCCAGTGAGAAGAAGGTTCTAGAGCTTACCCGCCAACTCCATGAGCAAGAGGTCCTCAACACCTACATCGCACCAAAAAGGATGCGCAATGTCTTTCTACCCTGAGAAATTATTTTTTGGCCTATGGGGCATTTATGTACTAACAAATCTTTTCTTATTAATATGACGTGCGTTCCTTTTGTCTACAACAATTGTGAATTTCCAAAACCCTTGAATGCATTGCATAGATAGCATCTCATGCATCATGTGCATAACAGGTACCCATTTTTTCTACAGGTTGCTTAATCTTCTTCGCTGTTTATTTGGAACAGTCAATCATCATGAATCCAGACTCATCCAGTGAGCAAGCAATCAAGGCCCTTCAGGCCCAAAGTGCACAGTTTCAAGAGATGGTCCTAAGCCTAGCCCAGGGTCAGCAAGAGTTGAAGACTCTACTCCTGAAGAAGAAAAAGAAAAAGAGGACTGCATTGTTCAACACCGGACGTAGATTTGGGAACACACTCCATAATGAAGCTGATCCAACTACTTCTTCTGCTGAGAAGAACAGTCCCCAAGGGGGAGGAGCTCCTAGTCCCGCAGTCTCCGACAACGAGACAGACTATAACGACGAACAATACCCACCTGCTGCTGACAGATACAAGCGATTGGAGGACCGCTTGAGCGCCATGGAAATTCAGAATGTGCCAGGGTTGGATTTCGGAGATTTGGGGTTATCTTCTGGGGTAGTAATTCCACACAAGTTTAAGGCACCTGCCTTCGCCAAGTATGATGGGGTCTCCTGCCCAAAACTGCATCTGAGGTCGTACGTAAGGAAGATCAAACCTTACACGGCGGATAAGAACCTCTGGATTCACTTCTTCCAAGATAGCCTCTCAGGGTCACAGCTTGAATGGTTCTACCAATTGGATGGAACCAGCATCCGACACTGGGAAGATTTGGCAAGCGCATTCTACAGACAATACCAATACAATTCTGATCTCGCTCCTACGCGTACCCAACTTCAGGGTATGTCCCTAGGGACAGGTGAAGGGTTCAAAGAGTACGCTCAAAAATGGAGAGATTTGGCTGGCAGGGTGCAACCTCCATTGACTGATCGAGAGCTGGTTGATATGTTTCTGGGGACGTTGTCTGGTCCGTTTTTCAATCATTTGGTTGGTAACTCCTCCGCTGGGTTTACAGATTTGATATTGACGGGAGAGAGGATTGAAGCTGGCATCAGGTCAGGCAAGATACAAAAGGCTGCCTCCACAAGTGCTGAGAAGAGGCCGTTTAAGAAAGAAGCAAGCGCCGTCTATGGTCTTAGAAGACAAGTCAAGCCCGAAAATCGCCAAGCCGTCGATGCTTTGGTCATCTCCAAACCTGGTGCTGCTCCTCAGCAGTACAATCAACAAAGAAGCGAAAGACCCAAGAGGCAGTATACTCGGCTGAGTATGACCTTATCTCAAATTTTACCCCAACTGTTATCCACCAACCTGGTGACCCTCAAAGAAGCTCCTAAGGTCGTCAACACTGCGTCTCCTAAGTATAACCCAAATGCCCGGTGTGCTTATCATTCTGATAGTCCCGGGCACACTACTGATGATTGCTGGGCCTTGAGAAACAAGGTGCAAGATCTGATCGACGCAAAGGAAATTCAGTTTGAAGCGCCGGAGAGACCAAATGTCGTAACTGCTCCTATGCCCCAGCATAGAGTAAATGCCATTGAGGAAGAATTGTATGCTGTTTCGGTAAATGAAGTTGTTACCCCTCTTTTGACTGTTAAGAAGAACCTACTGCGGGCCGGTTTATTTCTGGGTTGCAGTAAAGGTTGCCTGTTCTGTGCTGTCTCCCTATCTGGTTGTCCCTTGCTAAAGTTAGGCATCCAAAGCCTAATGGATAGTAAGGAGATTTTGTTTCAGAAGTCTGCTGTTCAAGTGGTTCCGGTAAAAGAAGTTTCCGTGGTTACCATCTTCAATAATCCAATCAAGACTCTCCCGAAAAAGCCTGTTCAAATCATGACTGTTGCACCTGTGGTTATTACTGTTCCGGGGCCTCTCCCCTACGTATCTGATAAAGCTGTCCCCTGGCATTATGGGGCAGATGTATACGTGAATGGGATCAAACAAGAATTCGACACTGGCGCCAGTATCTGCGATATCACTGGTCCAGCCAAGGTCACCCGCAGTGGCAGGCTCTTCTCGCCTGACATTGCACCACCCGCTATTCGAAGACCCCTCCTTATAAAACCTACAAGTTTACCTGTTCTTACTGCTGATCAAGTTGTCTCCCCTGCTGCCGAGTCATCAAATGCTCGGCGCAAAGGGATTGAAGAGGAGCCTGCCCGGAGGGAGGCACCAATACCTATAAATGCTGAGGCCTCCCAACAAGAAATGGAGGAGATCCTGAAAATAATAAAGAAAAGTGATTTCAATGTTGTCGAGCAGCTGGGGCATACTCCCTCCAAGATCTCCATGCTCTCTTTATTGCTATGCTCCGAGGCCCATGCCAAGGCCTTGATCTCATTTCTCAAGACGGCCCATGTACCACAGGAGACATCTGCAGTCCAATTCGCTGATTGCGTAGCAAATCTGACAACAGATAATGGCTTGGGTTTTTCAGATGCTGACCTGACCGCGAAGGGAAAAGACCACAATGATGCCCTGCATGTCTCTATCGAATGCAGGGGCACTACTCTGGCGCACGTATTGGTGGATACTGGTTCTTCCTTGAATGTTCTACCAAAAAAGGCTTTAGACCGTTTGGATTATGAAGGCCTAGAACTAAAGCCCAACAATATCATCGTTAGGGCCTTTGACGGTTCAAAAAGGATGGTTCATGGAGAGGTTGACATCCCTATTCGTGTGGGCTCTCAAGTGTTTGACTCTACTTTTTATGTGATGGATATACGTCCATCGTACTCTTGTCTACTGGGTCGACCTTGGATCCATAAAGCTGGGGCAGTGACCTCCACCTTGCACCAGAAGCTGAAGTATCCCGTCAGGGGGAAGATCGTCATTGTGCAAGGAGAAGAGGAGTATATGGTGAGCCATTTGAATTCCTTCAGATACATTGAGATGGATGGGGAGTTTATTGAAACCCCCTTTCAGCATTTCGAGGAGGTGCATCCAATTTCAGCAGCAGCAGAGGCAACAGTTGAAGAGAATGTTTCCTTGAAGATGGCTTCCTTAAGGGATGCCCGGGCTGTGGTTCAGAAAGGAAATTGTGCAAACTGGGGTCAGCTTCCTGACTTTGCTCAGAAGAACGACAAGTTTGGGCTAGGCTTTACTGCAGAGGCTCAGAGGGTTGTGCGCAAAGAGAAGATCAGAAAGGCTCCGATGTTTATTTCCAGCTCGAGGGTGAATGCTATCGAGGAGGATGTAGAGGAAGCAGAATTTGACAGTTGGATCTACCCGACCACCAGCGACGGACCAAGCAACTGGACGGCAAAGGATTTTACCCCTATCACATTTGTCACGCAGTAATTGATTTCTTTTAATTTCCAAATTTGTAACAAACAATATGTTAAAACTTTGTTAGCTCGGTGTCCTACCCGGGGCATCGTAGCTCCATTTGTGAGGGCTTTTTGTATGACATTTTCATATATCATCAATCAAAGCATTGGACGTTTGTTGCATTTCAAATCTTGTGCTCTTTTCCTTTCTGTGTTATATATATTGCAAAACAGCTATATTTACACACACTCACTTATACAGATTTCAATCCACTCTGGATCTCACTGGTAACAGCTCTGCTACCGCCAGTTATGACTTCGAGAATCCGATCAACTTGGCCGAAGATGAAGGTGAAGATGATTGCGAAGTGCCCGGTGAACTCGCAAGACTGCTACTCCAGGAAGAGAGAGTTATTCAACCACATGAAGAGCCGGTGGAGACAATTAACCTGGGTACCGAGACGGATAGGAAAGAGGTCAAGATTGGTGCCAATCTAGAGCTTAGCGTGAAGCAACGATTGATCCAGATGTTACAAGATTACATGGAAATTTTTGCTTGGTCCTATGAAGATATGCCTGGTTTGGATGCCGACATTGTAATTCACCACCTGCCAACCAAGGAAGATTGCCCTCCGGTAAAGCAAAAAGTCTGACGGATGCGTCCAGAGATGTCTGAAAAGATCAAGGCCGAGGTTATGAAACAGTTTGATGCCGGGTTCCTTGCAGTAACTTCTTACCCTCAGTGGGTTGCCAATGTGGTGCCAGTATCGAAGAAGGACGGTAAAGTCAGAATGTGTGTTGACTACAGGGATCTGAACAGGGCCAGCCCCAAGGATGACTTCCCCCTACCTCACATTGATGTCCTTGTTGACAATACAGCTCAACACAAAGTGTTCTCCTTCATGGATGGATTTTCAGGGTATAATCAGATCAAGATGGCTCCGGAAGATATGGAGAAGACTACCTTTGTGACTCAGTGGGGCACCTTCTGTTATAAGGTCATGCCATTCGGATTAAAAAATGCTGGGGCAACCTATCAACGTGCCATGGTCGCTTTATTTCATGATATGATCCATCATGAGATTGAAGTATATGTTGATGACATGATTGCAAGGTCTCAAGCTGAGGAGGAGCACCTTGACCATCTGAGGAAGTTGTTTGACCGACTCAAGTTATACAAGCTATGGTTGAACCCCAACAAATGTACCTTTGGGGTAAGATCCGGAAAATTGCTAGGTTTCATTGTAAGTGATAAAGGTATTCAAGTGGACCCTGCCAAGGTAAAAGCCATACAAGAGATGCCGACTCCAAGAACAGAGAAAGAAGTCAGAGGTTTCCTGGGACGACTGAATTACATTGCCCGATTCATCTCACATCTGACTGCTACTTGTGAGCCAATCTTCAAATTACTGAAGAAAGATCAAGTAGTACGCTGGAATGACGAATGTCAGGCTGCCTTTGAAAAGATAAAGGAATATCTCCAAGAGCCACCCATTCTTATGCCACCGGTGGAAGGAAGACCTCTGATACTATACTTGACAGTGCTTGATAAATCAATGGGGTGTGTGCTGGGGCAGCATGACGAGTCTGGCCGAAAAGAGCACGCTATTTATTACTTGAGTAAAAAGTTTACCGACTGTGAGTCTCGTTACTCACTGCTTGAGAAAACTTGCTGCGCTCTTGTATGGGCTGCTCGCCGGCTGAGACAGTATATGCTGACTCACACTACTTTATTGATTTCAAAGATGGATCCCATCAAGTACATATTTGAAAAGCCCGCTCTATCTGGAAGAATAGCGAGATGGCAAATGATCTTGACAGAATATGATATCCAGTATACAACTCAGAAAGAAATTAAGGGAAGCGTACTGGCGGATCATTTGGCACACCAACCTGTGGACGATTACCAATCATTGAACTTTGATTTTCCGGACGAAGACATCATGGCGGTAACTGACTGTGAAGTACCTGGACCGGATGAAGGACCTGAGGAAGGATCCCGATGGTCTATGCACTTTGATGGAGCCTCCAATGCTTTGGGTAACGGCGTCGGCGCTGTAATCATATCCCCCAAAGGAACTCATACTCCACTCACCGCCCGATTATGTTTCAACTGCACCAACAAAATGGCAGAATATGAGGCATGTATCATGGGTTTACGAGCTGCAATCGACTTGAGGATCAAATTTCTAAGTGTCTTCGGAGATTCCGCTCTTGTGATCAATCAGATCAAAGGCGAGTGGGATACGAAACACCCGAATCTTATTCCTTACAAGAAGTATGTGTCGACCTTGCTTCCCCACTTTGAAGAGATAACTTTCGAACACTTCCCTAGAGAGGAGAATCAGCTAGCGGACGCCCTAGCTACGATGTCTTCAATGTTCAAAGTTAAATGGGACAATGAGGCTCCCCGAATCATAATCTGGAAGTTGGATGAACCGGCATACTGCTGCGAGCTCGAGGCTGAGAAGGTTATTGAAAAACCCTGGTATCATGAGGTGAAGAGGTACTTGGAAGCTCAGGAATACCCTGAAGGTGCATCTGTCAATGATAAAAAGTTCATGAGGAGGTTTGCTGCAAAATTCTTCCTCAGCAACGGCATTCTCTACAAGCGGAATCATGATTCAACTCTGCTACGTTGTGTGGATAAAGCTGAAGCAGAGAAAATCATGATAGAATTACATGAAGGCACATTTGGAACACATTCCAGTGGACACACCATGGCCAAGAAAATACTTCGGGCCGGATATTTCTGGTCCACAATGGAAGCCGATTGTTACCAACATTCCCGAACTTGTCATAAATGCCAGATCTATGCTGACAAGGTGCATATCCCTCCGGTTCCTTTGAATGTCCTGACGGCACCTTGGCCTTTCGCAATGTGGGGCATCGATATGATCAGTGAGATCCGACCGACGGCATCCAATGGGCATCGCTTCATCTTGGTGGCGATCGATTACTTCACGAAATGGGTTGAGGCAGCATCCTATGCCACAGTAACCAAGAGCGTCGTGGCACGTTTCATCCGGCATAATCTGATCTGTCGGTATGGTGTCCCGGAAAGAATCATTACGGACAATGGTACCAATCTCAATAACAAAATGATCACTGAACTCTGTGAACAATTCAAAATACGGCACCACAATTCTTCTCCCTACCGGCCGAAGATGAATGGGGCTGTAGAGGCAGCTAATAAAAATATCAAGAAAATTGTGCAGAAGATGACAGTGACCTATAAAGATTGGCACGAGATGTTACCGTTTGCTCTTCATGGGTACCGTACCTCAGCCAGAACGTCAACCGGGGCAACTCCTTTCTCCTTGGTCTATGGCATGGAAGCAGTCTTGCCAATTGAAATCCAGATACCCTCTCTCCGGATAATGAAGGATGCAGACTTGAATGAAGATGATTGGATCCAGACTCGACTTGATCAATTAAATCTGATTGACGAAAAGAGGCTCACTGCTATCTGTCATGGTCAAACGTATCAAAAACGGATGATTAGGGCATTTAACAAGAAAGTCAGACCGCAAGAGTATCAAGTTGGGGACCTGGTAATCAAACGCATCATCCTTCCTCAAAGCGATCCCCGGGGCAAATGGACCCCTACTTACGAAGGGCCATTTGTGGTTAAACGCGTGTTCTCAGGAGGAGCCATGATCCTAACCACCATGGATAGTGACGACCTTCCTCACCCCGCCAATGCATACATAGTGAAAAAATACTACGCATAAATAAAAGACCCGCTAGGTTGACATACCTAGGCAAAAATAAGGGCTTCCCGGCGAACCAAAAGGGTTCGGGCAAAAATAAGGGATGAAATGAAAAAAATTTGTACACCCGGCAAGTAGAAAACCTGAAAAGGCGGCTTGGGCAAAAATGGGTATCCCGGTGGACTGAAAACCTGAAAGGGCGGTCCAGGCAAAAGTTAGGGATAAAAGCGTAACACTATGTCTCATTGGATCACATCGCATCCCGAATTCGGTATCAACTACCTGGCTCAGACTTCGGCATCGACCAATCAGCTTCATCTTCAACCAGGCAGCAAAGCGATGAGACGCCCGGAGACATAAAGGCAATAGCAGAGTTGGAACCCAGTGGGATCGTTCACATAGCTGTTTTATTTCCTTTTCAAAATTCTATGTTATTTGGCGGCGTCCTCTTACTAGGATGTCAGCCTCTTGTATAAAAACGCCTATTCACAGGCAAAGTTCAAATCAATACAAATTCACTTGTCCATACAAATTACCATTGTTTCCTTTTTCTATTTTGCGAAGAACGTCCAATGTTCATTTTTGATATATGCATTTGACATTAAAATTGCTGATTCATAAATATTTGCATATGAAACAAAAGATCAATTGCAGGTGACATCGGAAACAGGGGCAATGTGAAGTTGTCCGATGCAGTCTGATTGCTTTGTCCGCCAAGGTACCCGATTAGATTCAACTGAAGGATGTGACCAAATCATCTCAACGCCCCGCAGAGTAAGACAAGAGTCGGCAATACTCTCCCCAAGCTGAGTTGATTCCCCGTCAATCCTGAAAAGGCACAACATTCCTCGGCAGGTCTTAAAGCTCATCCCCAGTAGATTCTGGAAGCTTATCCCCTGCATAGAATACGGACGTCTCTCCCTAACTTTATTCAGAGTCATTCCTCACGAGGGCTTATAACTGGGTTATCCTCAGCTAATCACCACGGAAGATCATCCCCAGCGGAGTTTATCTTTCAAATCCCCAGCGGATTTTATCTTTGGTATCCCCAGCGGATTTTATCTTTAGTATCCCCAGCGGAGTTTATCTTTCAAATCCCCAGCGGAGTTTATCTTTCAAATCCCCAGCGGATTTTATCTTTGGTATCCCCAGCGGATTTTATCTTTGGTATCCCCAGCGGATTTTATCTTTGGTATCCCCAGCAGAGTTTATCATCGTTACCCCCAGCGGGATCCATCATTAAAGTCCTCAAGCAGGCCTCTCATCAAACTTCAGCAAAGTATCTCGGCCACAGGGCAACTCCCCAGCCAATCGTCAAAGATCTATTTTCCTAAGACGAAGATACATTCAAAAACATTTCACACTTTCATACATCTTGCTTACATACATGATAAAGTGCATACAACACTATCTCATGTTGAACATCATGACATCATGCATATCATACATCATGACATTGCGTACAACTTATGTTTTTGCCTTTTCAGAAAAAAAAGACGATCCCAAAAACAACTACCTTCAACTGTCACAAATTCCGGATTCGATACCTGTATCTAGCCAGGGCATATCTGAGAGTGATCAGTTTCCAGACTCGATTCCTGTATCTAGCCAGGGCACGTCTGAAGAGTTCAAAGATTCGATTCATGTATCCATCCAGGGCACATCTATCAACTACAACGTTTCCAGACTCGATTCCTGTATCTAGCCAGGGCACGTCTGAAGAGTTCAAAGATTCGATTCCTGTATCCAGCCAGGGCACATCTATCAACTACAACGTTTCCAGACTCGATTCCTGTATCTAGCCAGGGCACGTCTGAAGAGTTCAAAGATTCGATTCCTGTATCCAGGCAGGGCACATCTATCAACTACAACGTTTCCAGACTCGATTCCTGTATCTAGCCAGGGCACGTCTGAAGAGTTCAAAGATTCGATTCCTGTATCTAGCCAGGGCACATCTATCAACTGTCACGTTTCCAGACTCGATTCCTGTATCTAGCCAAGGCACGTCTGAAGAGTCCGAAGATTCGATTCCTGTATCTAGCCCGGGCACATCTATTAACGACTATTGCCAGATTCGACTCCTGTGTCCAGCCAGGGCACATCTGTGAGCAACCGATTGTAGATTCGATACCTGTATCTAGCCAGGGCACATCTGCATAAGGAGATTGAAGATCAAACACCTGTAACAAGCCAGGAAAACATCCGTCTTTCTCAAATATACAAGTTTCTCGCTAAGGAATCTCTTATGCGATCGACACTTCCAAATGGCATCTATAAGCCCATTCCCGACAAGGTTCTGTCACGTCTCCGGATGGCATCTGTAAGCCCATCTCCCTATCTACCGCCTCTCCAAATGGCATCTGTAAGCCCATTCCCATTGCCGATACTCTACTAGGCGAGTGCAAATTTTCGGGCACTCTGGTATCCAATCTCCTTTTACCCTCGAGTCGCGAAAGGCAAACCCACCAATCTAACTCTTCAGGTTCAAGAAGATTGAACAGGGGCAACTGTTGTACCCCAAAATTTGCCCTCCCTCTCTTCAGGAAACCATCTTAGATTTTTCAAAGTCCCCCGAAAAAAATCCAAGTCCTGGGTTATCCTTTTGCCCAAGCAAGCCACTTACAAAAGCAAGATGGTCTCACAAACTCCGGAAACAACGCTTTCATCTTGAGGAAAATCAAATTCTAAGTGCTTCTTTAAAATAAGTGTTTTTAGAAAAATCAGCGCTCCAGAACTTCTGGACCCATTCCAGATGAAGACGGTCAGAAGTTGCAAGCTTGGCTCAGCGTGGTCGGAAGTTGGCTCTTCAGCAGCTACATCAGTTCAATCAGAAGTTGTAAACGTGGTTCAGAGTGTAAGCCTCAAACAGAACATGCCCCTTCAGCAGTTACACAAGCTCAGTCAGAACTTGCTAAAGGAATGCAAGAGAAACAGGAAAGTATGAAGGCTCCTTCAGAACAGGTTGAAATCAGAAGATGAAAGGCCAGAAGGATAGGTGTCACATTGATACAGAATCTCTAAGTCCAGATTGTCCAGAAGTAGATCCAAGGAACACACCAGAAAACCAGGAGAATCTCCAGAGTTTGCTAAGACAACAGGTAGCCAAGGCCAGAGCATGGTTTACGCTGCTGATTCAACGCTGGTTTCCCTTACCAGAATGTTGGTATTGACAAGTCTTGTCACCATTTAATGCCCATTAATGCTTCCAACCACTCCTGAGCATTCACGTGTGGCTTAGAAAATGCTTTTGCACAGATTCTGGCATGGGTCTTCACGCCACCGCCCACTTCAGAGGTCACTTCTCCCCAATCTACGCCTGCTGCTGCTACCTAGGCTGAAAGATAGCTGTTATCACAACTTCCCAGGAATTTCTGTCAAAGAACAAATTCAAACTCTGTTGGCGCCTTAAATGTTCAAGGCATCCACAAGAACTTTGCCTATAAATAGAGAGCTTTCATCACTGCAAAAGACGTTCAAGAAAAGAAACAGAAAAACTGCTAAGAGAGAAACGAAACTCCTAGCAACATAACATTCTGAAACTCTGCCAAAATCTCCAGCTTTGTTTCATAACTTTAAGTTTCTTACCTTCAACTTCATCAAACATCCAGCTCTTTTCTGTAAACCAAAAACGTTCTTTCCAAACTTCTGACCCTATACACGTATACACCTTCACTTCCCCTTTTCCAAATCTGTCCAGAACACCACCAGAACCAAAAGCTAACTTTCACCCACCATTTTCCAGACAGCCAGGTAAGCACCTGCTGACCCTCACCACACTGTTAAGCATCATCAGCTGTGCATATTCAAGTAACATAATGTAAATATTCACGTTGTTGCTGTTTATGTTCTGAGGATTCTCATACCTCAGAATGTTCTGAGCCAGTATAGGACTTGCCTGTGACCTTGGTGATTCTGACCTCTGAAACATTTTTGCTATTTTGCTGGATCTGTTCCAAATATGTTTCCTGTTTTGTGGAGTAACAACAGGATTGCAGATGTTCTGATTAGTACAGGAAAAAGCCAAGTGCTGACTTTGACGTTAGCACATCTGAAGCCTGTTTTGCTGTCAATGACATCAGAACCTCTGAGAGTCATTGCCTTTTCAGCAGAATCAGAACTTCTGGTTTCTCCACTAACAAACTTCTGTTTTGCAGCGCATGGAAATCAGAACTTCTGATTTCCCCACTAACAAGGTTATGTTTTGCAGGTTCTAGAGTCAGAAGTTCTGACTCATCCAGTTTCACCAACAGGTTGATCATCTGACAGCGGATCTGGGTCAGAACTTCTGATGGCCTCCCAACAGCGCGCGGGCTCCCTCTCTCTCTCTCTATATATCTTGTTTTTCGCTATTTTCTTTTTTGTCTATTTTTCTCGTTGAACCCCCCATGTACAAATGTGTATCCCCCTCCCCTAATTATTGTAATAGCGTAGGATTTTACATTTCCGCTTCTTATTGCTAGTAATTAGGACGTGTATGACAAGATAAAATCAATGAAATAGAAAAACCTAATTCAAAGAAAAACTCTTGTATGCAATAAAACACACTTGCACACTAACACCCCTAGGGTTATATCCACTTGTTGCCTTTCAAAATTGGGCCATATTGCATGTTAGGTCTCTTTGGGCAAAACAAACACAATTCAAATGATCATAGTCCCTCAATGACGCTTTCGAAAGTTGCCTAAAAAATGATCAAGTCCCTTAAGGAAAATGCCCAAAGATACTTGGCACCATTGCAATTATGGTATAAACGATGACCCGCGCCCGTCCCTTTCACATCCTAACACAAGATTGTCCACCAAATACAATGGGGGAACAAAATTGTTAAAAGGGTTAAAAACATAACAAAACCTTTGAGAACTTTAGGGTAGATCGCTCTTAAGTACTTGTCAAACTTGCAAAATGAAAACACTTGCCTGTTTTTTCACACCTCACAACACTTTCAAAAACAACTTTCAAAAAAACAAATGAAAACCTTTTCAAAAGACATACACCTTTGTATACATCCCAACATGGATCATTACAAAGGTTGCCATCACATTGGCCTCTTTTAAACATTTTCAAACCCACACACACAAACACCATTTCAAACAATTGAAAAAGGCAAGTGATCTAAGCAAGTAACTAAGAGCCCATGGATAACCATGGATAGAAAGGGTGCTAATACCTTCCCTTTCTATAATCTACTCCCCGAACCCAAGAAAACATCTCAAAGGTTTTTGCTGTGCTTTTTAAACCTTTCCTTAGGATAAAATAAAAAGTCGGTGGCGACTCTTGCTTAACCGCACATTTGCGAAAACAAACGCAAAACACTGGTCAGTTCTCCCACCGTATCACACCATTACCCAAAGCGTTCGAAGCTCCATCAAAGTACATAGACCATCGGGATCCTTCCTCAGGTCCTTCATCCGGTCCAGGTGTTTCACAGTCAGTCACTATCATGATATTCTCGTCCGGGAATTCAAAGTTCATAGACTGGTAATCATCCACTTCCTGATGTGCCAAATGGTATGCCAACACACTTCCCTTGATTGCCTTTTGAGCTGTGTATTGGATGTCATACTCAGTCAAGATCATCTGCCATCTCGCTATTCTTCGGGACAAAGCAGGCTTTTCAAAGATATACTTGATTAGATCCATCTTCGATATCAATAGAGTAGTGTGATTTAACATATACTGTCTCAGCCAGTGAGTAGCCCATGCCAAAGCCCAACAAGTTTTCTCGAGCAGTGAGTATCGGGTCTCACAGTTGGTAAACTTTTTTCTAAGGTAATAAATAGCATGCTCTTTTTGGCCAGACTCGTCATGCTAACCCATCACACACCCCATTGAGTTGTCGAGTACTGTCAAGTATAAGATCAAAGGTCTTCCTTCAACTGGAGGCATCAGAATGGGTGGCTCTTGGAGATATTCTTTGATCCTTTCGAAAGCGGCCTGGCATTCATCGTTCCAACGTACTACTTGATCTTTCTTTAATAACTTGAAGATTGGTTCACAAGTAGCGGTCAGGTGTGAGATGAATCGGGAAATGTAGTTTAGTCGTCCCAGAAAGCCTCTGACTTCTTTCTCTGTTTGGGGAGCTGGCATCTCTTGTATGGCATTCACCTTTGCCAGATCTACTTGAATACCTTTATCGCTTACGACGAAGCCCGGCAACTTACCATATCTCACCCCAAAGGTGCACTTGTTCGGGTTTAACCTCAGCTTGTACAACTTCAACCTGTCAAACAGCTTCTGAAGGTGGTCAAGATGTTCTTCCTCCGTCTGGGATCTTGCAATCATGTCGTCGACGTATACCTCAATCTCGTGATGGATCATGTCATGAAACAAAGCAACCATGGAACGCTGATACGTTGCCCCAGCATTCCTCAATCCAAAAGGCATGACCTTGTAGCAAAAGGTACCCCACTGAGTAACAAAAGTTGTCTTCTCCATGTCTTCGGGAGCCATTTTAATCTGATTATAACCGGAGAAACCATCCATAAAGGAGAATACCTTGTGCTGAGCGGTGTTGTCAACCATAACGTCGATATGAGGTAGAGGAAAATCATCCTTGGGACTCGCCCTGTTCAGATCGCTACAGTAACCAAGAACGTCGTGGCACGGTTCATTCGGCACAATGTGATTTGTCGATACGGTGTACCAGAGAGGATCATTATGGACAATCGTACAAATCTCAATAATAAAATGATCACTGAGCTCTGCAAGCAGTTCAAGATACAACATCACAACTCTTCTTCCTACCGGTCGAAGATGAATGGGGCTTTAGAAGCGGCTAATAAGAACATTAAGAAGATTGTGCAGAAGATGACAGTGACATACAAAGACTGGAACGAGATGTTACCATTTGCTCTTCATGGGTACCGTACCTCAACACAGACGTCAACAGAGGAAACACCCTATTCCTTGGTTTATGGCATGGAGGCAGTCTTGCCCATTGAAGTTCAGATACCCTCTCTTCGAATCATGAAGGATGCAGGTTTGAGTGAAGATGACTGGATCCAGACTCGGCTTGATCAGCTAAATCTAATCGATGAAAAGAGACTTACTGCTATTTGTCATGGTCAGACGTACCAAAAATAGATGATCAAGGCATTTAACAAGAAAGTCAGACGACAAGAGTATCAAGTTGGGGACCTGGTAATCAAGCGCATCATTCTACCTCAAGGTGATCCCAGGGGAAAATGTACCCCTACTTACGAAGGGCCATTTGTGGTTAAGAACGTTTTCTCAGGAGGAGCTATGATTCTAACCACCATGGATGGTGACGACCTTCCTCACCCCGTCAATGCAGACATAGTTAAAAGATACTACGCATAATTAAAGACCCGCTAGGTTGATTGGCCTAGGCAAAAATAAGGGCTTCCCGGCGAACCAAAAGGGTTCGGGCAAAAATAAAAGATGAAAATGAAAAAAATATGTACACCCGGCAAGTCGAAAACCTGAAAAGGCGGCTGGAGCAAAAAAGGGTATCCCGGTGGACTGAAAACCCGAAAGGGCGGTCCAGGCAAAAATTAGGGATTAAAGCGTAACACTATGTCTCATTGGATCACCTTGCATCCATAATCCGGTATCGACTATCAAGCTCAGACGGCACTAATCAATCTGATCTACCTTCAACCAGTAGCAAAATATTGAGATGCTCGAAGACATAAAGGCAATAGCAGAGATGGAACCCAGTGGGATCATTCACATAGCTGTTTTGTTTTCTTTTTACAAATTGTATAAATTCTATTTGTTCGGAAGCGTTCTCTTACTAGGACGTCAGCCTTTTGTACAAAAACGCCTATTTACAGGCCAAACTTCAAAATCAATACAAATTCATTTTCACACAAATTTCAAACTATTTTTCCTTTATCTGTTTTGTTTTGCAAAGAACGTCCAAAGTTCATTTTTGATATACGCATTTGACATTAATTGCTGATCATAAATATTTACATGCGAAACGAAAGATGAATTACTGGTAATAGTAGAAACAGGGGCAAATAAGAATTGTCTGAACTGTACAAGTTGCTCTGTCCACCAGGTACCAAGGTATATTCAGCTGAAGAATATGGCTAAGATACTTTCACTTCCCGCAGAATAAGGCAGTAATGGTAGCTCTCCCAGCTGAGACTTGCAGCTATGTACAAATCAACAATACTCTCCCCAAGAAGAGTTAGTCTACCATCAGCCCTAAAAAGGCTTGGTAACTCCAGAAGGTCTTAATATTCCCCAGTGGAGTATAAGAATATTCTCCAGCAAGTATCAGAATATCCCCGACAGTCTTAAAATTCCTCCACGGAGTATAAGAATGTTCCCAGGCAGTATACAAGATACCCCCAATGGAATCAATATTTTCCCAGCATGGTCTGAAAAAGCTTCCCCAACAGAGTCAAAGCATAATCCCCAGTAGACTCTGGAAGTTTACCCCCAGCGGAGTACAAAATAGATCATCCCCAGCCAAGTTCAGAGGGTTATCCCCACAAGAGTCTAACAGGTTTATCCTCAGCAAGTTGCAGCTGAAGGATCATCCCCTAGTGAAGTTCTTTCCTTTCATAATCAGGAATTCAATCTTCAACAGATTCAATATCACCAGCAACGGTAATCCATCCCCAACGGAGTTTATCATTGAAATCCCCAGCGGAGCTTATCAGCGGAATCCCCAACGGAGTTTATCGTTAAAATCTTCAGCAGAATATCTCTCCCCGTAGAGTAAGACAGTAATGGTAGCTCTCTCAGCTGAGACTTGCAACTATGGACGAATCAGCAATACTCTCCCCAAGCAGAGTTAGTCTACCATCAGCCTTAAAAAGGCTTGGTATCCCCAGAAGGTCTTAATATTCCCCAGCGGAGTATAAAGATATTCCTCAACAAGTATAAGAGTATCCCCGGCATTCTTAATATTCCTCAACGGAGTATAAGAATGTTCCCCGGCAGAATACAAGATACCCCAGTGGAGCCATTTCCCCAGCGCAGTCTAAAAAGCTTCCCCGGTGCAGTTAAATCATCATCCCCAGTAGACTCTGGAAGTTTACCCCCAGCAGAGTACAATAAATCTCCCCAGCCAAATTCAGAAGATTATCCCCGTAAAAGTTTAAAAGGGTTATCCCCAGCAAGTTGCAACCGAAAGATCATCCCTAGCGAAGTTCTTTCCTTTCACGAGCAGGGATTCAATCCTCAACATATTTAATATCACCAGCAACGGTAATCCATCCCCAGTGGAGTTTATCGTTGAAATCCCCAGTGGATCTTATCAGCGAAATCCCTAGTAGAGTTTATCAGTGACATTCTCAGCATAACATATCTTCCCCACAGAGTAATTTTCCTCAGAGTAATCTTCTCATCAGTTTATTCCCCAACGAAGTTATCCTCTCCTGCAAGTTTATCACCTTCGTTCACCATCCCCAGCGGAAACGAAGAAGTCAACTCTATTCTCCAGCAGCTATCCGGGATTTATTTTCCCCAGCTAAAACATTACATTTCCATACATCATGATACATGCATATACGCATCATACGAATACAATCTCATTTATTTTGAGAACATCATTTCCTGATCCATATCATGCATTGCATATGACTGACCTTTACCTTTCAGGAAAGATACAGTTAAAGTTCTCAATTACGTCGAAGACCTGACCGATTCTTAAATCTCAATTGAATTATCCTCGGTTGAATTTCAGATAAGGTTCTCAATCTCGACAGTTTCCCTACGTCAAAGTATGGACGAGTGCTATAACCTTAATGGTATACTACGTTGAGCACTAGTCAGTTCCTAGATCTTGATGTTTTCCTCTGTCATAGTGTGGACAAGTTCTCTAATTTCAACGGTAGACTACGTTGAAGACCAGACAGTTCCTAGATCTTTATGAAGAAGTTTCCCTATGTCATAGTGTGGACGAGTTCTATAACCTCAACGGTATACTATGTTGAGCACTAGTCAGTTCCTAGATCTTGATGCTTTCCTCCATCATAGTGTGGACAAGTTCTCTAATTTCAACGGTATACTACGTTGAAGACCAGACAGTTCCTAGATCTTGATGAAGATGTTTCCCTATGTCATAGTGTGGACGAGTGATATAACCTCAACGGTATACTACGTTGAGCACTAGTCAGTTCCTAGATCTTGATGGTTTCCTCCGTTATAGTGTGGACAAGTTCTCTAATTTCAACGGTATACTATGTTGAAGACCAAACAGTTCCTAGATCTTGATGAAGAAGTTTCCCTACATCATAGTGTGGACGAGTGCTATAACCTCAACGGTATACTACGTTGAGCACTAGTCAGTTCCTAGATCTTAATGTTTTCCTCCGTCAAAGTGTGGACGAGTTCTCTAATTTCAACGGTATACTACGTTGAAGACCAGACAGTTCCTAGATCTTGATGAAGATGTTTCCCTACGTCATAGTATGGACGAGTGTTATAACCTCAACGGTATACTACGTTGAGCACTAGTCAGTTCCTAGATCTTGATGTTTTCCTCCGTCATAGTGTGGACGAGTTCTACAATCTCAACGGTATACTACGTTGAAGACTAGACAGTTCCTAGATATTGATGAGGATGTTTCCCCCAATTGAATTATGGACAGGTTCTTAAGACTCAGCCGAGGCATTCTCTCAGTTGAAGTACAAGCAAGTTCCTAAATCTCAACAAAAGTTAGGCTTCCCCAGCGGAATCTTCTACAACAACGAGTATGCAAGTTCTCGCTAAGGAATCTCTTATGCGATCGAAACTCCTGCAGATGGCATCTGTAAGCCCATCCTCCTACCAACAATCTCCAAATGGCATCTGTAAGCCCATTCCCGACATCACAATGCTGATACTACACCATGCGAGTGCAAATTTCTGGGCACTCTAGTGTTCAATTATCTTCCACCTTCAGATCACGAAAGGCTCCAAAGCCAATCTATATCCTCAGGTTTAAGAAAATTGAACAGGGGCAACTGTTGTACCTCAAAATTTTCCCTCCCATATTTCTCAAGACATGTCAAGAATAATCTCCAAGTGACTCAAGTTAGCTCAAGAGTTGGACAATCAAATCACCTCCTAAGGCAGTCAATTCAAAATTAGGGTTTTGTGTTGCATCAAGGTCCTTACATCCAAATGGCCTCAAATTCTCCCCAATGTCATAATATGTTCTCAAGTTCATCCATGTCAAATTTCAAGCCTTGCAGAGAAAGTTTGGTCAATCAATTGCTCAAGAGGTCCAAAAATCGACTATGCTAGGGCAAAAATCGACTATGACCTATAATAGTCAAACCTCAAGATTTTTTGTCAACATTCCCATTTTTAAGGATAATTCATCATTTGATCAAGGGTTGATCATGATTCATCAAGGATTGCTCAAGATTCATCAAGATTCAAAAGTTGCTAAATTAGGGTTTTGTAGGAAAAGTCAACTCTACTTTGACCAAGCATAACTTTCTCATACATTATGAGAAATGACCCATCCAAAGCTCATTTTTAATAGGATGCAATTTCCTACAATCCATCTTCACACCCCAAGATCAATAAATGCTCTCACAAAACATTACAAATTTGGACATTATAGGTCATTTTTGAAAGTCAACAAAAACACATTTTTTGCCAAAGCTTATAACTTGAGCATGGAATATCAAAATGCGATGAGACAAAAAGGGTTGGTTATAGGACATCTCAAGGTTTCTAAAAAGTCAAATAACACCTCCAAAGGTTCAAAATTGAAGAAGTTATGCATTGTTGAAATTGGGCATTTTTCCAAAATTGCCAAAAGTCAACTATCCCCAAAACTCCAATTTTTGACAAAAGGGCCCACTTTTTTCCACTTGATTTGATCTTGTCACACCACACACGTGTCCTATCTTCAATTTCATGACCAATTATTAGTTTTTCTACTTTATTTGATTTTTATTGATTTAATTCATTTTTAATCAATTTAAATCAAAATAAAATCTCAATATTAATAACTTGTGATCTTTTTGATTGATACAAATTCAATTAACATCATGAACACAATCAAATTCGTGCCAAGCCATATCATGCACAAAATCTTGGATTTGGAAAGAATTTGAAGGCCTTTAATGGAGGAATCATATCATATCTAAAGTCATCAATTCACAAGGATTCAAGGCCCAATTTTTAACCTAATTACTTCTAATATACTCACACAAGCTAGACACACAGGATACACGACCTGAAGCTGCCCAAAATCAAGAGACCAAACTTGGAAAAAAGCTTGAAAAGCTTGAATCTGAAAATGATCTTAGAGGTGTTTCCAAGGTAAAAACTTCACACTACTCTCTTGTTGGACGTCCACTGGATCTATTGGGATCAAAACCAAGCCTTGAAACCTCCAAAATCGCGCTGTAAGTACTCAAGAACACGGGCCTGAACAAGAAATCACATCCTCTGATTCTTGCATCCTTTCAATAAAATCTTTGCATATTTGTGTTTGTCGCTTCATTTAGAACATTTTTGCAATATTGGATTTTGTTTTGTTAGCCTGTACAGCCATGCCCGGAGCTAGGGTTTTTGTTCTTGCTTTTTAGGCATTTTGATTTCAAGGAAAATTAGAACAAACCATGTACATGGATGAGTTTAGGAGGAAGAAACAAGCATAATGATGGTCTTGGTTTGCATTTTCGTGGCCTGGAGCTCGTTCTAGGACGAAGCCACGGATCTTGCTGCAGATAAAATCCGCAGGTAAAAATATCAGTGTTTCAACGAAGAAGACGACTACGCGTCCTCTTCCCATTGGCGAGTTTCAAATCAGCGCGCTTTTTTTTCCAGGCATAGTGGTTTGTTTTAAATATAATAATTGTTTCATATTCCATTAACAAAAGTATTACAGTGGCCCAGTGGTAGAAGCGCTAGTGCATTGGCTAATGGGACCTGGGTTCGAATCCCAGGTCCCCCAAAACATTGTTGCATTTTATTTACAGGCGATTCCATGCAGCATCAGGAGCTTGGTCCACCATACTCCTCATCCCATCAGGCGCCAGATGGCTTCAGATCAAATCCAATGGCCAAGATTGAGCGCCTACCATGAACTCTGGTCAACAGGCGCGCGTGAGATCCTGGAAAGTCAAACAAGGCTGGCTTGAATTGGGCCTCAGAATTGCAGATTTCACCCCTTTCCAGGCCCAGCACCCCCATTGGTTTATTCCTTTTCTTTTATATTTCTTATTATTTATTTGATTTTAGTTATTATTTTTATTGTTTAAATCAACCAATTAACATTTTTCTTAATAAAATCAAAATACAAAAAATATTATCTTATTTATTAAAATTAAAATCATCACTTTATTTTTGTAAATAAATATTAATCAAATAATTTAGTTTTTTTTAATTAGGTATAATTTTAATGTTTTTTTGCAATAAATTAAAATCAATGTAGAATATTAGGTTTTACCAACTTTTAATCATTTTTATTTTATTTCCTTAAATATTCAAAAACCTCAAAAATATTTTAATTAATTAATTAATTAATTTTGATCTAATTTAATTTCCATTTAATTCAAAAAATAACAAAAACATGCTTTCTTTTCAAAAAAAGGGTCAAAACCCTAAAAGATGCGCCGATTTAATTTTCTTGCACGCGTACCCGTTTGATTCCAATATTGTAATTGCTTCCGGTATGTAATAGCTTTTAATTAGGACTTTAATTATTTACGCTTTCTTTTATTTTCTGCAATTTAAATTAAAGGGTTTGTTTTTGGCGATGTAAATACCCGACACCTTGTAATAGTTTAGATTTAATTTCCGCAAATTTAATTTCCGCAACTATAAACTATTAGATGTTTGATAATAGGGAATGCATGACAAGATCAAATGTATGAACTTAAAATCAACATAGCTCACCCATGACATGTACGAAGATAAAATTAACCGAAATAACACACTCGCACATGCGCACTCTTAGGGTACACCTCACTTGGTTGCCTTCAAACGTGGTCATTGAGTATAGGAAGTTTTAGAGGTCTCCATCTTGTCCAAAGATCATAGTTGCCTAGAAACGGTTGCCTCAGATAAAATGATCTAAGACATTAGGGTTACCACTAAGGTATCCTAACATTGCTTTAGTGACCACACGTCCCTTAATCGAATTGACCCGAAAACTCCAACGACGATACTACCCACTCATCAATAGTGGGATAGCGTTGTCTAAAGGACATTAGCACAATTTAATTCCCTTTTCGAGTAGGTAGATGGTTCTTAAGTACTTGCTCCTTTTAAAACAAAACAAAACTTTTCGCACTTACACTCCTTTCGAACAAAAACTCTTTTCAAACCCACAAACACAAAGAAAAGCAAATTTTGAAAATACAATGAGCAAGTACCTAAAAGCCCGTGGATAATCACAGATAGAAAGGGTGCTAACACCTTCCCTTTCTATAATCTACCTCCCGAACCCAAGAAACATCTCGAAAAAGGAATTTTTCTGTGCTTTTTTGCTTTCCTTATTGGATAAAATAAAAGACGGTGGCGACTCTTGCTTACCGCAACATTTTGCAAAAACAAACGCAAAACATGAACCAGCATTCCAAAACAGTGAGTTCTCATTCCCACCGATCACACTAGCCATATTCTTCAGCTGAATCTACCTTTGTACCTGGTGGATAGAGCAACTGTATAGTTTGGACAATTTTCATTGCCCCTGTTTCTGATATTACCCGTAATCGTCTTTTGTTTCGCATGTAAATATTCATGGGCAGCAATTAATGTCGAATGCATATATCAAAAATGAACATTGGACGTTCTTTGTAAATCAAAACAGATAAAAAAAATTTAAAAAAAAACAATTTGAAATTTCTTTGAAAATGAATTGTATTGATTTTGAAGTTTGGCCTGTAAATAGGCGTTTTTGTACAAGAGGCTGACGTCCTAGTAAGAGAACACCGCTAAATAATAAAATTTACACAATTTGTGAAAACTAAACAAAACAGTTATGTGAATGATCCCACTGGGTTCCAACTCTGTTATGGCCTTTATGTCTTCGAGCATCTCATCACTTGCTGCTTGGTTGAAGATGAATCAGATTGGTTAGTGTCGTCCGAGCTTAATAGTCGATACCGAAGTCTGGTTGCAAGGTGATCCAATGAGACATAGTGTTACACTTTGATCCCTAATTTTTGCTTGGACCGCCCTTTCGGGTTTTCAGTCCACCGGGATACCCATTTTCGCCCAAGTCGCCTTTTCAGGTTTTCGACTTGTCGGGTGTACAGATTTTTCATTTTCATCCCTTATTTTTTTCTCGAATCCTTTTGGTTAGCCGGGAAGCCCTTATTTTTGCCTAGGCCAGTCAACCTAGCGGGTCTTTGATTATCGGTAGTATTTTTTCACTATGTCTGCATTGACGGGGTGAGGAAGGTCGTCACCATCTATGGTGGTTAGAATCATAGCTCCTCCTGAGAAAATGTTCTTAACCTCAAATGGACCTTCGTAAGTAGGGGTCCATTTGCCCCTGGGATCACCTTGAGGTAAAATGATATGCTTGATCACCATATCCCCAACTTGATACTCTTGTCGTCTGACTTTCTTGTTAAACGCCTTGATCATCCGCTTTTGATACGTCTGACCATGACAAATAGCAGTGAGTCTCTTTTCGTCGATTAAGTTCAACTGATCAAGTCGGGTCTGGATCCAGTCATCTTCTCTCAAACCTGCATCTTTCATGATCCGAAGAGAGGGTATCTGAACTTCAATGGGCAGTACGGCCTCCATGCCATATACCAAGGAATAGGGCGTTGCCCCTGTTGACGTCCGTGCTGAGGTACGGTACCCATGGAGAGCAAATGGTAACATCTCGTGCCAGTCTTTGTATGTCACAGTCATCTTCTGCACGATCTTCTTAATGTTCTTATTAGCTGCTTCGACAGCCCCATTCATCTTTGGCCGGTAGGGAGAAGAGTTGTGATGATGTATCTTGAACTGCTTGCAGAGCTCAGTGATCATTTTATTATTGAGATTTGTACCATTGTCCGTAATGATCCTCTCCGGTACACCGTATCGACAAATCAGATTGTGCCGAATGAACCGTGCCACGACGTTCTTGGTTACTGTAGAGAAGGAAGCTGCTTCAACCCACTTCGTAAAGTAATCAATAGCTACTAGGATGAAACGATGCACGTTGGATACCGTAGGTCTGATCTCTCCGATCATATCAATGCCCCACATTGCAAAAGGCAAAGGTGACGTCAAGACGTTCATAGGAACTGGAGGTATGTGCACATTATCAGCATCGACTTGGCACTTGTGACATGTCCGAGAATGCTGATAACAGTCGGCTTCCATTGTGGACCAGAAATATCCTGCCCGAAGGATTTTCTTTGCCATGGTGTGTCCACTGGAATGAGTTCCGAAGGTACCTTCGTGTAAATCTTCCATGATCCTTTCTGCCTCGTTCTTATCCACACATCGCAGTAAGGTTGAATCATGGTTACGCTTGTAAAGGATACCATTGCTGCTGAAAAACTTCGTTGCGAACCTCCTCAGAAACTTCTTATCATTAACAGATGCACCCCCGGGGTATTCCTGAGCCTCAAGGTATCTCTTCACCTCATGAAACCAGGGTTTATCCGCTACCTCTTCAGTCTCAAGATCACAGCAATGTGCAGGTTCGTCCAATCTTTCAATGATAATTCGGGGATCTTCGTTGTTCCAATTGACTTTGAACATAGAAGACATCGTAGCTAGCGTGTCCGCCAACTGATTCTCCTCTCTAGGGAAGTGTTCAAAGGTTATTTCCTCGAAATGTGGGAGCAACGTCAATACATACTCCTTGTAAGGAATAATATTAGGGTGTTTCGTATCCCACTCGCCTTTGATCTGACTGATCCCGAGAGTGGAATCTCCAAAAACACTCAAGAACTTAATCCTTAGGTCAATTGCTGCTCGAAGATCCATAATGCACGCCTCATACTCCGCCATGTTGTTGGTGCAGTTGAAACATAGTCAGGCGGTGAACGGAGTATGATAGCCTTTAAGAGATATAATCACGGTGCCAATTCCATTACCCAAAGCACTCAAAGCTCCATCAAAGTACATAGACCATCGGGATCCTTCCTCAGGTCCTTCATCCGGTCCAGGTGTCTCACAGTCAGTCACTATCATGATATTCTCGTCCGGGAATTCAAAGTTCATAGACTGGTAATCATCCACTGCCTGATGTTCCAAATGGTCTGCCAACACACTTCCCTTGATTGCCTTTTGAGTTGTGTATTGGATGTCATACTCAGTCAAGATCATCTGCCATCTCGTTATTCTTCCGGATAAAGCAGGCTTTTCGAAGATATACTTGATTGGATCAATCTTCGATATCAATAGAGTAGCGTGAGTCAGCATATATTGTCTCAGCCAGTGAGCAGCCCATGCCAAAGTGCAGCAAGTTTTCTCGAGCAGTGAGTATCGGGTCTCACAGTCGGTAAACATTTTGCTAAGGTAATAAATAGCATGCTCTTTTCGGCCAGACTCGTCATGCTGACCCATCACACACCCCATTGAGTTGTCGAGTACTGTCAAGTATAAGATCAGAGGTCTTCCTTCAACTGGAGGCATCAGAATGGGTGGCTCTTGGAGATACTCTTTGATCCTTTCGAAAGCGGCCTGGCATTCATCGTTCCAACGTACTACTTGATCTTTCTTTAGTAACTTGAAGATTGGTTCACAAGTAGCGGTCAGGTGTTAGATGAATCGGGCAATGTAGTTTAGTTGTCCCAAAATCCTCTGACTTCTTTCTCTGTTTGGGGAGCTGGAATCTCTTGTATGGCCTACACCTTTGTCGGATCTACTTGAATACCTTTATCGCTTACGACGAAGCCCATCAACTTACCAGATCTCACCCCAAAGGTGCACTTGTTCGGGTTTAACCTCAGCTTGTACAACTTCAACCTGTCAAACAGCTTCTGAAGGTGGTCAAGATGTTCTTCCTCCGTCTGGGATCTTGCAATCATGTCGTCGATGTATACCTCAATCTCGTGATGGATCATATCATGAAACAAAGCAACCATGGCACGCTGATACGTTGCCCCAGCATTCCTCAATCCAAAAGGCATGACCTTGTAGCAAAAGGTACCCCACTGAGTAACAAAAGTTGTCTTCTCCATGTTTTCGGGAGCCATTTTAATCTGATTATAACTGGAGAAACCATCCATAAAGGAGAATACCTTGTGCTGAGTGGTGTTGTCAACCAGAACGTCGATATGAGGTAGAGGAAAATCATCCTTGGGACTCGCCCTGTTCAGATCTCTATAGTCAACACACATTCGAACTTTACCATCTTTCTTAGGTACAGGAACTACGTTGGCCACCCACTGTGGGTAAGAAGTCACTGCTAGAAAACCGACGTCAAACTGTTTCATAACTTCAGCCTTAATTTTCTCAGACATCTCTGGGCGCATTCGGTGGAGCTTCTGTTTCACTGGAGGACAGTCTTCCTTGGTAGGCAGGCGGTGAACCACAATATCGGTATCCAACCCAGGGATATCTTCATAAGACTAGGCGAAGATCTCAACGTAGTCACGCAACATCTGAATCAATCGTTGCTTCACATTAAGCTCCAGATTTGCACCGATCCTAACCTCTTTCTTGTCTATCTCTGTACCCAGATTCACTGATTCCATCGGCTCTTCGTGCGGCTGAATAACCCTCTCTTCCTGAAGTAACAGTCTTGCAAGTTCACCAGGCACTTCACAATCATCTTCACCTTCGTATTCGGCTAAGTTGATCGGACTTTCAAAGTCATAACTGGCAGTAGCAGAGTTGTTACCAGTGAGATCCAGAGTGGATGTAGACCTGTATATGTGAGTGTGTGTAAATTAGTTGTTTTGCAATATGTAATAAAATAAAAACAAGGAGGGAAAAATTTGAAATGAAATAAAACGTCCAATGCTTTTATTAATGATATATGAAAATGACATACATAAATCCCTCACAAATGAAGCCACGGTGCCCCGGGTAAGACACCGGGCTGTAAAGTTTAAAACATTGTCTATTACAAATTCAAAACAAAAAGTCTCATTACTGGGTGATAACAGAAACGGGCATAGAATCCTTCGCTGTCCAGTTGCTTAATCCACCATCGACAGTTGGGTATATCCAGCTGTCAATGTCAAACTCTTCATCATCATCGTCCCCGATAGCATTCACCCCTGCATCTTGTTTAGTCTTTTCTGGTGCTCCAAACTCAATCTCATTTGCATCAATCAAGTCCCGTACTTTGTTCTTCAAGACCCAACAATCATCTGTATCATGCCCCGAGCTATCAGAGTGAAAAGCACATCGAGCATTAGGATTGTACTTAGGCGATGCAGTGTTGGGATTCTGCGGAGCCTCCCTTGGAGTTACTAGATTGGTTTTCAATAACTGCGGTAGAATCTGAGACAAAGTCATGTTGAGATAGGTGAATTGTCTTCGAGGTCTCTCGGCCTTTTGTTGATTGTTGCGCTGAGGATCCCCAACAGGTCTTGAAATAACAACCGCATTAATAGCTTGGCGGTGTTCAGGTCTATTCTGGCTTTTCGAACTGTAAACAACACTGGACTCCTTCTTAAAAGGCTTTTTCTCGGTGCTCGATGAAGCACCCTTTTGTATCTTACCAGACTTAATACCAGCCTCAATCCTTTCACCGATCATAATTAGCTTTGTAAACCCAGACGAAGAGCTTCCAATCAGATGGTTGAAAAACAGACCAGACAAGGTCCCCAGAAACATATCACTAGCTCCCTATCAGCCAAGGGTGGTTGCACTCTTCCAGCGAGATCCCTCCACTTCTGAGCATAATCTTTGAAACCTTCACCCGTTCCCATAGACATACCCTGGAGTTGGGTACGCGTGGGAGCAAGGTCGGCATTGTATTGGTACTGCCTGTAGAAAGCAGCAGCCAAATCTTCCAAACTGCGAATACTGGCTCCTTCTAACTGGTAAAACCATTCAAGTTGAGTCCCTGAGAGACTGTCTTGAAAGAAGTGGATCCATAGGTTCTTATCAGCGGTGTACGGCTAAATCTTCCTTACATACGACCCGAGGTGTAGTTTCGGGCAAGAAATTATGTCGTATTTAGCAAAGGCTGGTGCTTTGAATTTGTGGGGAATCACCACCCCAGATGACAGACCCAGATCTCCAAAGTCCAGACCAAACACCTTCTGAACTTCCATCGCACTCAACCGTTCTTCCAGTTGCTTGTATCTATCCTCAGCCAGAGGATACTGGTCTTCGTCGAAGTCTGTCTCGTTGTCTGAAACCATAGGGCTAGGAGCCCTCCTTTCTTCCTGACTATCTTTCCCTCCAGTTGAGGTGGTCAAATCAACTTCATCTCGTAGCCTGTTTCCAAACCTGTGACCTGTGTTAAACAGGATTGTCCTCTTCTTTTTCTTCTTCTTCTGTTTCAGAATAAGGGTCTTCAGATCTTGCCGACCCTTAGCTAGATTCATGAACAACTCTTGGAATTGGGCATTTTGAGCCTGCAGAGCCTTGATTGCTTGTTCATTCGATGGTTCAGAAGACATGATGCTGAAATAAACAACGAAGAAGATAAGAAAACCTGTAAGGGTACCTGTTATGAGGTGCATGGAATGAAATGCGTATGATATGATTTCAAAGACACCGAGAGATTCAAATTCGTAAACAAGAAATGAAACACACTTTTATTAGATAAACTTTGAAATTGATTGTTCAACAAATTTCCCTTAAGGCGTTACAAGAAAGGAAATACTGAAAAGTAAATAAAAACTAGAAGTAATCAAAGAACATCAACGCTCCCATGGTCGTTTGCCTTTAGTGCTGACATAGTCATTGATGATTTGATCTTTCTCCAACTGCCTAGTCAACTTCTGGATCTTTCACTCTTGCTCGTGATACTTTTCTCTATAAGTATCCCGCTCTTCCCTTAGCTGCATCCAGGACCTCTTCAATGCCTCAATGTCAGTAGGCATGTAAGGGTGGAGGATGGTAGGAAGAACCCCCTCTTCATTAGCAACTTCAACAATGATAGGCAAGATGGCTTCATACGGCATTCCCAGCTTTTGGGCACGGATGCGAACCCATCTGAGATATGGCTCCATCAGAAGAGAAGTCTTTGGACCCAACTCGTGTGGATCAGATCTGTGTACTCTATCCCAAGCCCTTATGAATCTGCGGTGTTGCTCGTCACTATCCCCTTGGAAATCAAAGATTATATTAGGCATTAGAAGCTCATGAGGTCCTTCCCTTCTGGCTCGCCCAAACTGACGTAAGGCCAAGCACGGATTGTAAGTAATTCCTCCATTGGTTCCTATCAGTGGAACATTGGGGTATTCCCCACAGCGATCAATAACTGCCACCTCGTCCATACCCTTAATAGTCCAAATGATGTCATTGTGAGAGAGAGACATAACCCTATAAGCCCAGCCCATGCCTTCCTTATTCTTTAAAACTGATTTGGGGAGGTGAGAAATAAACCACCTTGCCAATAACGGAGCATAACACATCAAGGTTCCCCTCTTCCGAGCAGTACGGGCATAAAGATGATGAAGAATGTCACCTAAGAGAGTGGGTACAGGATTACCAGAGATGAAGACTTTTACCGCATTCACATCAATAAAGGAGTCAGAGTTAGGAAACAATACCAAGCCATATATCAGAAGAGCTAGAATATATTCGAATGCCTGGAAGTCTAGACTATCCCAGAAATGATTAGCCTTACCAACCAAGAACTTAGTCAAAAAGCCCTTTGCTCCACTACGAGTTTCCCAATTAGTCATTACCTCATCCTTTGTCATATGAAGGGCTGAAGCAATCTCTTCTGGCCTAAGGATCTTCTCCCATCCTGTAAACGGGGTCTTCTCTAGAATAGAGATACCGAGCAGACCAGGGAACTCTTCCAAGGTAGGGACCAACTAGTAGTCCTGAAAAGTAAAGAAATGGTACAGTGGATCAAAGAACTGGACTAGGACACTCATCATCTGCTCGTCCAATTTAGAGGTAACCAAACTAAGAAGATGCCCATGTCTTCTGATAAAGGAAGTAGTATCTGACATCTTTGCAACCAACTCTTTAAGCATAGTGGGAATCTGGACAAAGTTGATCCAGATGGTGTTTCTATGCATGGGTTCCATGACCTACAAAACAGAACAAAGATGAATCCCTCATGTCTTTGAAATAGATTAGTCCAATGCAAGATGTATGCAATGTTATGATGTCATGGTGTCATGATAGAAAGCACACCACAAGTATCCACAAATAGAAAACATGGTAAAGGCACACAAGTTACACAAAGAGCCCTTAGATTTCAGGCTAGTAAGGAGTCTAGGTACTACCCTCTTTCAGTTCAGTTGGTTTAAACCTATCCTAAAAATAGTAACCGGGTTCTAGAGGATCTCAATATCACTAACTACCTGATCGGTCATAATTCCAGTTTAGCAACCTTTTCTTGCGGCCGAAATCATCGTGAGAGTTTAGTCTCAATGAGTGTAGCATACTGCTACTATTCTATGGCCAAGTTGGTCAATTTAAAGGTTCTAAGGTCAGTTGGTGCTTAATGACCCCTTAGCAGACCCATATTCTCCTCGTTGCGCCACAAGGGATATAGGTACATACTAAAGTGCCACACCAATGTAGCTACTGCTTCAACCGTATTGGTCTACGCCGTACAATTCCCTCACAGTTTATTGCTACTTACCTAAAGGGTATCCCCCAGATCTGGGTTAGGATCTATAGTAACTCCGATACAAACCCACAAATAGAAAGCATACAATTCAAGCAATTGAAAACATTATGAACTATTCCTAAGGTACGCCCCACTTATTAAGTCCCCAGCAGAGTCGCCAGTTCTATGATACGGTGGGAAGAATTGACTGTTTTTTGGAATGCTGATTTGTGTTTTGCGTTTGTTATTCGCAAAATGTCGTGGTAAGCAAGAGTCGCCACCGACTTTTATTTTATCCAACAAGGAAAGGAAAAAAGCACAGAAAAATTCCTTTTTCGAGATATTTCCCGGGTTCGGGGGGTAGATTATAGAAAGGGAAGGTGTTAGCACCCTCTCTATCCGTGGTTATCCACGGGCTCTTAGGTACTTTCTCATTTGTTTTCAAAATTGATTTCTTTGTGCTTGTGGGTTTTAAAAAAAAGTTTTTGTTTTGAAAACTTCGATTTAACTCTTGCTTCTGTCCTCAAGAGTGTAATGAAGTGTTTTTGAAAACTTTGTTCGAAAAGTGTAAGTGTGAAAAGTATTTTTGTTTTGGAAAGAGCAAGTACTTAAGAACCATCTACCTACTCGAAAAAGGAATCGTTCTATGCTATCTACCTTTAGACAATGATATCCCACTATGAATGAGTAGGTAGCATCGTCGTTGGAGTTTAAGGGTCAATTCGAATTTAGGGACTTATGGTCACCAAAGCAATGTTAGGACGCCTTAGCGGTAACCCTAATGTCTTAGATCATTTGTTTTGAGGCAACAATATCCGAGGCAATCATTTCGAGGCAACTTATGATCTTTGGACAAGAGGGCGACCACTAAAACAACCTATACTCAATGACTGTGTACGAAGGCAACCAAGTGGGGTGTACCCTAAGAGTGCGCATGTGTGAGTGTGTCATTTTTAGTTAATTTTATCTTTGTACATGTTAATGGTGATCTAAGTTGATTTTAGGTTTAAACATTCAATCTTGTCATGCATCCCCTATTATCAAACATCTAACAGTTTATAAGTTGCGGAAATTTAACTAACTATTACAAGGCGTCGGGTATTTACATCACCAAAAGCAACCCTTTGAAATTTAAATGCGGAAAATAAATAAAGCGATAAAAATAGTCCTAATTATCTATTATATTTCGGGAACAAATACAATATTGAATAAAATGGATCGCGAGCGGGAAATTAAATCGAGTGCGGGTTTTTGGGTTTTGACCCTTTGCTATTTAAAGAAAAGATTTTTTTGTTTGTTTTTGAATTAAGAAAGAAATTAATCTAAGTTAATTATTAAATTAAATTAATTAAACTAATTAATAAAAATAAATATTTTTGGGTTTTTTGATATTTAAAGAAAGAAAATAAAATTGACCAATGTTAATAAAAACCTAATTATGTCTAAGTTAATTTTAATTATTTATAAAAAAACATATTAATGTTAATTCTAATTAATGACCTAAATTAATTAATTGATATTTGTTAATAAAAAAATAAAATACTGAAATTTAATTTAATAAAGAAAATATTTTTTGGTTTTAATTTTATTAAGAAAAAGATTTGATTGGTTAATGATTAAATAAAAATAAAAAATAAATAATCAAAACAAAAATAAAATAGAAATATAGAGAGATAGGGGGTATGGGCCTGATTAGAGTTGTTTGAGAAGCAAATCCATGTCCCATTAACATGCTGGCCTGGTTGACTTTGAGAATTCCCTATGCACCTTTTGACTTGGTCCCATGGTGGACCATCATCCTGGATCACCAGATCTGGCCTTTGGCCATCTGGCGCTTTGATTTGTGTGGGCATATGGTAAGAGCAAGCATTGATTTGTACCTTATCACTTTAAGAAAAAATATAACAACGCATATGGGGGACCTGGGATTCGAACCCAGGTCCTGTTGGATGTTGGATGCACGCCTTTACCACTCAACCACTTTGTTCTATTTGTCAATATATTAAGCAATTAAAATAATAAGAGAAAACGCAATAATGTGCCAGAAATAAAAAAAGTGCGCAAAAATTTGAAAGGGCTAATCAGAAGGGGACACGTTGTCGTCCCTGTCCTCAGGCCTGCAAAGAAATTACCCGCGGATTTGAATCCGCAGCTAAATGCCTAGGTCGTTCCAAAAACTCATCTCAGGCCATATAAACTCCACCCAAGACCATGGTTGCATTCGTCTTCCTCTCCCGATCACGTCCATGGCCATTAATGAGGCTAATTTTACCTGTAATGAAAAACCCTAATCCAAGAGGAAAAACCCTAGCAATGGTGTTTTACGCCACAGAGCAGATAAATGAAATCAAATAATATGGAAAGCTTGGAAATTATCTGGTGATTACAAATATACCATTGATTTCTTGTAATGATGCATGGATTTTGAAATACGAAATAAAATTCAGAGGGGGACCGTGTGACACTTATAGTGCATTTGAGCGTGTATGGAGGCTTGCTAGGGATTGGTTCTGACTCAGGGAACCTCCAGCAATCGATTGGTATTGAGTTTTGCTTCTGAAAATGCCTCCAAGCTTGATTTCGATCTCCAACTTTTTGTCATTTTTTCCAAGTTTTGTTTGGTTGGTTCTTGCAGCCTCTAGCCTTTGTAATCGTTCCTTAAGCTTCCTTATGTAATGTGGAAGGCATTAGGTTAACAAATATGCCTTGAATCTTCCCCATCAATGCATAAGATATTTGATTTGATTCACTTTTGAAAGCTTGCCTAATTTGTCAAAAATCCACTTTTTTGTTCATGATATGGTGAGATACGAATTTGATGCTGACCATGATGATGATTAAGTCCTGAAAATAGCAAAAGATCTCATGTAATCAAGTTTTGGGATTTTATTTGATTTGATTTGATTTAAAATGAAATAATTCAATAAAAAATCAAATAAAATAATAAAATTGATAAATGGACACAAGGCTGAAGCTAGGACACGTGTGCAACGTGGAAAGTTCAAATCAAGTGGAAAAGAATGGGCCCATTTGACAAAATTTGAAGTTTTGGGGATAGTTGACTTTTGGTAATTTTGCAAAAATGCCCAACTTCAACAATGCATAACTTCTTCAATTTTGAATGTTTGGAAGTGTTCTTGGACTTTTTAGAAATCTTGAGATGTCATCTAACCAACCCTTTTGGTCTCATTTCATTTTGATATTCCATGCTCAAGTTATAAGCTTTGGCCAAAAAGGTGTTTTTGTTGACTTTCAAAAATGACCTATAATGTCCAAATTTATAAGTTCTTGTGAGTTCATTTTATGATCTTGGGGTATGAAGATGGATTATAGGAAATTGCATCCTCTTAAAAATGAGCTTTGGATGGGTCATTGATCATAAAGTATGAGAAAGTTATTCTTGGTCAAAGTTGAGTTGACTTTTCCTACAAAACCCTAATTTAGCAACTTTTGAGTCTTGATGAATTTTGAGCAATCCTTGATGAATCATGATCAAACCTTGATAAAATGATGAAATATCCTTCAAAATGAGAATGTTGACAAAAAATCTTGAAGTTTGACTGTTTATAGGTCACAGTTGACTTTTGCCCTAGCATAGTCGATTTTTGGACCCTTTGAGCAATTGACTGAGCAAACTTCCTCTGCAAGGCTTGAAATTTGACATGGATGAACTTGAGAATATATTAGGACATTGGGGAGAACTTGAGGTAATTTGTACTCAAAGCTCTTTATGCAACACAAAACCCTAATTTGGGGTTGACTGCCTTAGGAGATAGCTTGACTGTCCAACTCTTTGAGCAATCTTGAGCCACTTGGAGATTTTTCTTGCCATGTTTTGAGAAATATGAGAGGGAAAATTTTGGGGTACAACACAGACCTATCAAACACGATCGGTTTCAACTTTCCGTCAGTTGAATAACGGATGACTGAAGTTCCTAAATGTTAGCAGAGATGATTCCTTAGTTGTATAACAGATGACTGAAGTTCCTAAATGTCAATAGAGATGATTTCCTCAGTTGAATAACGGATGACTGAAGTTTCTAAATGTCAGCAGAGATGATTCCTCAGTTGAATAACGGATGACTGAAGTTCCTAAATGTCAGCAGAGATGATTCCTCAGTTGAACAACGGATGACTGAAGTTCCTAAATGTCAGCAAAGATGATTCCTCAGTTGAACAACGGATGACTGAAGTTCCTAAATGTCAGCAGAGATGATTCCTCAGTTGAACAACGGATGACTGAAGTTCCTAAATGTCAGCAGAGATGATTCCTCAGTAGAATACGGACGACCGAAGTTCCAAAAATTCAACAGAGATGTTTCCTCATTGGAATACAGACGACCGAAGCTCCTAAAATTCTACTTCTCTCAACAAAGATCAACCCTCCCCAGCGGAGTCTTCCTCAATGACAAGTATACAAGCTCTCACTAAGGAATCTCTTATGCGATCTACACTCCTTAGGATGGCATATTTAAGCCCATCTCCCATCATCCATTTTCAAATGGCATCTGTAAGCCTATTCCCGGCATCACAAAACAATTACCACTTCATGCGAGTGCAAATTTCTGGGCACTCTAGTGTTTAATCCTCTTCCACCTTCGGATCACGAAAGCCAATCTAAATCTTCAGGTTTAAGAGGATTGAACAGGGGAAGCTGTTGTACCGCAAAATTTGCCCTCCCATATTTCTAAAAACATTGCAAGAAAGATCCTCAAGTTGCTCAAAGTAGTCCAAGGGTTGGCCAGACAAGCTCTCTCCTAAGGCAGTCTACCTCAAAATAGGGTTTCATATTGCATCAAGATACTTGAGTCTAAGTGATCCCAAGTGATCACCATTGTCTTAATATGTTCTCAAGATCATCCATGTCAAGTTTCAAGCCTTGCAGAGGAAGTTTGCTCAGTCAATTGCTCAAAGGCCTGAAAATCGACTGTGCTAGGGTAAAAATCAACTGTGGCCCACATACAGCCAAACTTCAAGATTTTTGGTCAACATCCTCATTTTGAAGTATATTTCATCATTTTATCAAGGGTTGATCATGATTCATCAAGGATTGCTCATAATTCATCAAGACTCAAAAGTTGCTAAATTAGGGTTTTGTAGGAAAAGTCAACTCAACTTTGACCAAGCATAACTTTCTCATACTTTATGAGAAATGACCCATCCAAAGCTCATTTTGAAGAGGATACAATTCCCTACAATCCATCTTCATCTCCCAAGTTCAAAATAAGCACTCACAAGAAGTTATGAATTTGGACATTATAGCTCATTTTGAAAAGTCAACAAAAACACCCTTTTTGTCAAAGCTTCATACATGAGCATGGAATATCAAATTGAGATGATACCAAAAGGGTTGATTAGAGGACATCTCAATATTTCTAAAAAGTCCAAGAATACCCTCATAAGATTAAAATTGAGAGAGATATGCATTGTCAAAGTTGGACAATTTTTGAAATAATGCATGAAGAAAATATTGACCAAACTTGGATTTTTTCCAAATGGGCCTATCTTTTCAAGTTTGAAACTCATTCCTAACATGGTCCACGACCTCTAAGCCCACCCATACATTTTTCTACTATTTATTCTATTTATTTTGATATTTTATTCATTAAAATTCAGAATTAAATAAATAAATAATGGAAATAATGTAAATTTTGATGTGAATCCATTTTGGGAAATTTTTATGCTGGTTTATGTCAATTGATTTCGTGCAATAACTTTTCAAATATGTCCAGGTTCATCCACATGTGAAAATGGCATAAAATCATCAAATATGGCATTTTTTCAAATTTTGATCATGGTCTTAAAACACAACATTATGAGGGAGATTCTTTCCATGATTTCTTGTCTCCTCATTCTCCTCTATAAATATAGAGCCATACAATCTTGAAAGGGACGAAAAATCCTCTCTAAAAAGCTTTCAAAAAGCTCTTCAAAAAGCTCTCTAAAAGCTCTTCAAAAAGCTCTCCAGAAATCAAAGAATTTGTGCAAGTCATATCTCGAGGTTCCGGTCTCTCTCAATTGACATCAAGCCTCAAACCATCCTCTTGAAGTCCTCAAGAGTCTTACAAGGCCCAAGAGAAATCCATCACACGCCTAGCACGCCCCCCATTTGACAACACCGGTTTGGTAAAATTTTAAATTTTGAATCTCTAATTTTAATCATATTTTATGGTATGCTAACGTTTGTTTGAGTTTATATAGAACAGTTATGGATGGTTGAATCATAGATTCCACGCAAGAATCAAACAACACCATAGTTAGAGCATGAAGCTTTCGAAGATTCAGGCCTAGGGATTTCTGATGATTGCACCCCCCGTTTACTTTTGCTACCATGCCCATCTTTATTTCATGTTTTATTCGTTTTGTTTATTTCTTTTAATCCCTTTTATTTTTTTATCAATAAACAAATATAAAAATCACATAAAAATAGATTTAGGATTTTTTCTTAATTAAATTTTAATTTTAGGTAAAACTTTAATTTCTTTTTGTAAATAACTTAAAAATAATTAGAATAAATAAGTTTTATTACTAACTTAATTATATTTTATTTTTTCCTAAAATAACCAAAGAAACCAAAATAGGTCATGTAATTATTTTATTAATTAATTTAATTAACTAATTAATTGCATATTTAATTTAGAAAACTTATTTCTTTTATTAAAAACAACCAAAAAACAATTTTTCTTTTAATTAGGTTAAAGGGTCAAAACCTTAAATTCTCGTTGATCTTAATTCTTCTCGCGCGCTTTATTTTTATTATTTACCATATTGATGTAACTGCCTACAGTTTGTAATAGTTTAATTAGGATGTTTATTTACATTTATCGCTTTATTTTCAAAGGGTTTGTTTTTGGCTATGTAAATACCCGAAGCCTTGTAATAGCATAGTTTAAATTCCGCACTTTAAATTCCGCAAATTATTAACTGTTAGATGTATGATATATGGATGCATGACAAGAATGTATGATTAATTTTAATACAGTTAGATCACCCTAAATGTGCAAAGATAAATAAACTGAAATTGAATCATTCGCACATGCGCACTCCTAGGATACACTCCCACTTGGTTGCCTTCGTGAACGGTCATTGAGTATAGGTTGTTTTAGAGGTCTCCCTCTTGTCTAAAAGATCATAAGTTGCCTCGGAAAGGTTGCCTCGGATATTTTTGCCTCGGATAAATGATCTAAGACATTAGGGTTACCACTAAGACTTCCTAACATTGCTTTAGTGACCGTATGTCCCTCTTTCGAATTGACCCTCAAACTCCAACAACGGTGCTACCTACTCACTAATAGTGGGATAGCATTGTCTAAAGGAAACGAATACAGAATGATTCTTTTTTCGAGTAGGTAGATTAGTTCTTAAGTACTTGCTCATTCCAAACAAATTTTTCACACTTACACTCCTTTACAAACAAAGTTTTCAAAAACATTTCATTACACTCTTGAAGACAGAAGCAAGAGTTAAATCGAAGTCAAAACAAAAACTTTTCAAAGCCCACAAACACAAAGAAAACAATTTTGAAAATGATGAGCAAGTACCTAAGAGCCCGTAGATAACTACGGATAGAAAGGGTGCCAATACCTTCCCTTTCTATAAATCTACCCCCCGTACTCAGAAATATCTCGAAAAAGGAATTTTGCTGTGCTTTTTTCCTTTCCTTGTTGGATAAAATAAAAGTCGGTGGCGGCTCTTGCTTACCACGACATTTTGCGAAAAGAAACGCAAAACACAAACCAGCATTTCAAAAACAATCAGTTCTTCCACCGTATCACAGCAGTGGCGGCCGATTCTCTATTCCTCTAACCAATCATCACCGAGAAACCACCACCATAAACCTCTTTTCCGTTTTAACCTTCGTCTTCGCTTTGTCTCATCTCTGTAATGGTGCAAACCACTCTTTTCTTCCTCGACGTACAACAATTTCATGCGCCGCCGTAACCTTCTATCTTTGCTTCTGTTTTTTTTCAACCTCGTCACGATTGCCTCCTCACGACTCCATCTCAAGTGGCTCAACATTCTTCACCTTCATCTACTTCTCCAAACCACATAGTAACCCAAGAAAATTTGATGTTGTAAATTAAGCATCCATGAAGCTTGTGATCCCACAATTGGAGGAGGGAAAATGCAAAGGGGATCCCAGACTACATACTGGTATCAAAAAGATGGTGAAACAATGATGATCACCTACTTCAACAGCTACCACGGGGAAGAACGACGGAGATGCGTGCACTCATGTACTTCTTTCGCTTCTTCTTCTCTCTGTGCGTGTTTGGATATGGTTGTTGTTGTGGATTCATGCTGATGTCGAGAGTTGATGTTGTAGGTTGAAACACATGTGTTTGTGATATGCATGTTCATTGATGAAGATGGTGAATGATGGTGGAGATTCGTGAAGAGAGGTGTGATGAAGTTGCAGGTTTTCATAACTGATGTGAAGACGATGATCCTCTGAAGAATTATGATGCAAATCTGTTTTTGATTTAAGATTCAAAGCATTTGCAGATTGACAAAACTATATGATGTTGAAGATGATTCAGTGTTAAGAGGTTGAAGGTGACTGAAGCAGCTTTCAGAGAGAGAGAGAGAGAGAGAGAGAGAGAGAATGCATATTTTCTTGTGATATTTTTGGTGAATCTTCAAAATGATTGAAGAATGAAGAAGGTGGATTCTGATTTCAGAGAGAGGTAGTGATTTGAAGAATTAAGAGGGTGATTCTCCATAGGGTGAATAATGGACCGTGATGGTGATGAAGAGAATGAAAGGTAATTTTCTGAATTTTTCTGTGTTGAATACTTTTGTTGTATAATCTTAGTTTGTTGCAGTCGATTGAAGAAGGAAAGATGAAGATGATGAAGTGTTATGTCTATATATGCTAAGAAGTGAAGAAGGTTGAAGAAGATGATAAAGTACAGAGAGGGAATGAACAATGCATAGAGATTGAAGAATCTCTAGAGAAGTTTGTTACAGATTTTCGGTGAATTTTTCTGGTGAATGAATTTCTCAGATCTTTTCTCACGCTTTTTTTATTGTGAATCTGAATTCTGAAATCCCTCCTATCTTTTATGTTATATCCTATTGAGAAGTTGGTTAACTGTTAGGAGTTGGCAGAATCGGTTAGGAGGTTCTGGAGGCAGTTACTCTGTTTTGGAAGTTGTTCTTATTAGTTTGAAATTATGTTATGATGTGATTTTGAAGGTTGGTTAGAGGTTGGTTATGAGATGTTTATTCTGTTAGATTCGGTTAGGAAATAGTTAAATGAGTTAAGGGGTTGACTGAGAAATCAGTTAGGTGGCTTTCTTGCTTGGATTTTCTATTTTGATAGTTAGTTAGGGTAGTTAACTAGAAAGGTTTTCTGCTATAGGTAATTGGAAAACAGTTAGTTTTTGTTGTTAGCAAGTTGTGATGTTGTAAAAAGAAGATGAAGATGATGTGAATGTTGTTACGGTTGAAGATTCAACACCACATGAAGATTATAGAAGGTCATGGAGAAAGTGAAGAGAATTGGGATGAAGATTTCAGCGTGGATCTAGAGGAGAAGAGAGAATTGAGAGGATGAAGAAGAGAGCAGAAAGAGACTTTCTTCAAATAATTTTCTGGCGAGTTTTCCTATCTTCTGGCCTGAACCTCCTCCTCTCTTTTTCTGTTTTTTTCGTTATGCCTTTTTGTTAGAATTCTGTTAGCAATTCTGTTATATCCGCTCTATTGAGAAGTTTGTTAGAAAACGGTTAGGAAATTATTAGAGGTTAGTTTCTGTTACAGGTAGTTAGTTTTTTGTTGGTTTTTTCTGTTAGGATAGTTATAGGTGAACTGGAAGTTGTTGGGTTGGTTACAGGGTTAGTTAATTGACTCTATTAATTCTGTTTTTGAGAGTCAGTTATGGGTTTTGAAATTTTATTATGATTGTTAAAGGGCATGAAGTTAGTTTAAAACAGTTGGAAAGAAATTAATGAATGCTAAAAACTGTTAGAAACAAGATTTGTTAGTTAGCTCCTGATTTCTTTTATGCTGAATGCAAGCTTGTGGCAAGGCCTGTTGAGCTTGAATAATTTGCTGGTCTTATGCTATGTGAAAGGTTCGGTTTCTGGTCTTGAACAACAAATAGATGGGAGCTTAAGGTTTAGTTAGTCTTGGCATGTTGTGAGATAGGACGCGGCTGTTTGAATGTGTACCACTTTTGGCTTAAGTATGCAGGTTTGTATGTATTGAAAATTGTATGTGTGAGTTAAAATGATGTGAATTTGTATTGTTTTTGAACTGTTAGCTTTACTGCAGGGCTGTTTATTTGGATATAGGTTATACTAGGACTGAAATTGTTTGTGATTGATATGTGAATGGTTTAGCGAATTGATGTCAACTGGTTTTGATGTTTCTGGTCAAACTCGAACTGACCTGTTGCATTCATTTGCTTGAGTTTAATTGCAGATCTGAGTTGGAATTACATGGGTGGTGAATCACATAATTCAAAGGATAGTCAAGAGCTTAGCATGGAGATTGGAAGATGGAATTTGTATGAAGAACGATTGGAGATTGGAGATTGGGTTTAAGTTTTGATAGTTTTTTCATGTAATACCTTGTAATCTTGGTGTAATGGAATTATTTTGGACTTGTAATGATTTTGGTATTTTGGAATATGGACTTGCTTTTGAATAAATCTTGAAACGCACTTGGATTTTGATTGAATGAGATGTCTCCTTGTAAATTTGGTGTAACGATTTGAATTTGTAATGAACAAAACTCCTTAAATGCAATGGCCTTGTTCTGAAATGGCATAATGGAATAATGTTACAGTTTGACATATTGATGGAATTTGTATGAATTTAAACCTTTGAAGGAATATGCCTTGCAATCTTAAGATCCTTGGATGAAATTTGGATGAAGTATTGTAACTTGAATACCAACTTGAACTTGATTTTAACTCAATGATGTTTGTAACGAATACCTAAAGTCCATCTTACATCTCAATCAATAAACCAACACTTTCAACTTGTTCTCCAAGTAATTTAGCTGAATGAACCTTGAATCATGTTAAAGACTTCCATGTAATTTCCAACTTATCGAATGAATATTGAATGGAAACTCGACTTGTAAGCTTTCCTCCTTTAAGCTCTTGTGAAATAATTAAACTTGTATGTCACGCTTGATGCTTGAGAGTGTCATAAGATATATTCACAAGGAATCAGATCCAAAATCAATTTAAGGCCATATTTGACCCCCTAATGAAGCCCTTATTCAAGTTTAAACTTCAAATCCAATAATGCCTTATAGTTCATGCAACAAATGCGCCTTGAATTGGTGAGAGATAGATACCCGATAGATATTACCAGATAAACCAAAATCTTGACCAAAGGATGAACACCACTTGATTACAATGAGAAGAATGCCTCTGATGAAAACTAAACCAAACCCAATCACAAAGGATTAGAAACCCTAAATCGTTTAATCTTGATGATCGTTGTTGAGGGATAGCTTTGTAACTTGATGAAGAAGAGATCTACCATAATCATGATCCAAAACCATAGGTTTAAATGCTTCTTGGAGCCTCTTGATGAATAGAAACTTGTAGCTTGATCGGGGAGAAGTTCACAATGATCAAGAATTCAAACCCTAGCTCCAAAAACCACAGTTAATGAGAAACCAATTGATTCAAGCCTGAGTGGAGATGAGGGTCTAAAATCACAAATAAAACCCTAACTTCAAGATCCTTGTTCCCATACCAAGTTTATTGATTAGCGATGCATGTTGTGTTAGATGTCCTAAATGGAGAGCATGTACATGAGATTTATGGGAAGCATAAGCCAGATGATCCTTATAGAAGGATAGGACAAAATTGGGGTATTACAACATGTTCTTAAGCAATATATAATGAAGATATGAAATTTTGATAAGATGTATGACATGTATTATAATGAAGAGGGGAATTTCATCTTGAGTTTTCATTCGTACCAAGATAGAGATGATGTGTTAATGAAGGGACCCTACATAATACGAAATATGTCGATGTTATTGAGGGAATGGAAACTAGATTTCAACTTGAAGAAGGATATCTTGTGTACGATTTTGATTTGGATTAAGTTGCCCCAACTTTCCTTGTACTTGTGAGGATCCAAAAGCTTGAGCGAGATTGGAAGTGCTTTGGGTACGCCTCTGGTAATGGATGAATGTACGGAAAAAACATATCAAATCTTGTATGATAGAATATTGGTTGAGGTAGACATTACTAAAGAACAAGTTTATAAAATCACCATCAAGAATAGGGAAGGGAACAAGATGAAGAAGCCTGTTGTATATGAATGAAAGCCACTCTATGGTACAAGATGTCACAAAATTAGCCGCCACTGTGAAGATAAATAACAGAGATAAAATGCCAAATAATGGATGCTAAAATAACAAGAGATCCAACAAGAGTTGAAGGCTGTAGAGCTTCTAATAGCTGAGAATCAACCTCAACTTATGACTGGTCCTACAAGCATCCCTAGGATTGAAAAGGTTGGAACCGATAATGAAGAATGTGATATATGGACTGATGCGGGAAAAAGTGGAAGAGATAGGAGCAAGGGGAAATCTCATAACCTTACACCAGCCCAAGTCAAATTTGGAAATGGTTTTGAAACACTATGAAGCCAATATCTAGTGTTACATGACAAGGTTCCATGATTATAATATGGAATGTGAGGGGACTCAATAAAGCGGGCAAGATTAGAGATATTAGCTTATGTTTCCTAAATCTTAACCTTGCAATTGCCATTTTAATTGAAACAAGGGTGAAAAGGAATAAAGCTCAGAAGATCAGAGACAAGTTAAATCTGAAGGGTATCTATATGGATAACTACGATAATCATGAGAATGGAAGAACGTGGCTGGAGTGGGATTCTAATAGAGTGAATATTAAACAAGTGAAAAGTAATGCCTGAATGATGCATTGTGAGATTTATGATGTGAATGGTAAGTTCTTTAATTGGATGACTGCAATTTATGCATTCAACCAATTAGAGCAGAGGAAAAAACTATGGAGGCATTGAAAATTTGCACTCTCAACAACAGGGTATGTGGATGCTTATTGGAGATTTTAACAATGTTGTTAAAACAAAAGATAGAATTGGTGGGAATATGGTAAATGAAAAACAGTATATTGACACCAATAGAATGATGAGTAATACTGGCCTTTATGAAATGGATAGTTGTGGTAATTACTATACATGGTCGAATAAACAAGGTGAAAGAGCTATCTACTCCAGGATAGATAGAGTGTTTGGGAATACATAATGGATGCAAGATTATTTGAACACTACTCTCACAAACATGTCTCCAAGAATTTTTGTTTTTCCTGGTGAGAAGGGTTTATGGATGAACTTTAGAAGGTGATTGCTCGTAACATGCCAACGGTGCCGAAATGGGGTTTAGAAATCGACACAAAGAGTGCTTGAAAATGACACGACGGGTGTTTAGAAGTTGACGATGATGAATGTTTAGAAATTGACACGACGAGTGTTTAGAAACTGACACGACAAGCGAAGGTGAATGACACGACGAGGGTCTGAGGATAACACGAAGAGTGTTTAGAAACCGACAAGAAGAGTGAAGGTAAGACTTCACCGGGGACCCATGACAGATTAACACAGACGCGTGTTCGAAACAATACTGAAGAGTATCAAAAGAGGATAATTGTATAGTAAAATTTAATGATATAGTAACTTATTTATTTTTGCAATGTATACGAGGAAAAAAGGATAATTGTATACCTAAATATTATCACAATTTTTTTTTCCAGATAAATTGATATTTTCCGTGACTTCATTAGTAATAACACGTTGTTAGATATCGCTAAATATTTATTATATTAATATAATTTTTAAAATCACGAGAAACTACAATCACTTAAAGAAAGATGTTACACTGTAAGATACTATGTATTTAAAGGAAATACGAAACACCATAATGTGTGATGTGTTAGACGGTGTGGTAAGTGATTGAGAGGGGGAGTGAATATATCACCTCCTTATTTATCAAGGATTTAAAATATTTTATCAAAGTTTATTAAAAATAATGGAAAAACACGGTCCTGAATCGACTTCCGTCTATTTTGAACCGGATACTAGAAAACCGGACATACAATAAACTTGCTGGATTTTTATTAAGATGAAATAGATGAAAATTAACACAGATCAATGTACGTTTCAATGCGCTTATCACAAGAACGCTATTTCCCATGAACAAAAACTTGCAAGCAATTTTTTCAAACGGTTGGCGTATGCTTTTTCGATGATCAACAATAATGGTGGTTTAGCAAAAGAATTTGTACCACTATTGTATCATTAAACTGAAAAATTAGCAAACCAATTGAATCACAAAATTGTAGAAAACGTAAAGAGAAAGAAGAAAGAAAACGATACACGGGCATTTTGGTAAGGAAGTTCCCCACTGTCTTCCTCGCGTGTGGGTACGTCTCCCCCTCAATTCCAAAATTGAAATTGAGACATGTTATATCAATTTGTTGAATGTTGTTTACAAGGTTACAATACAAAGACAAAACATAATCACTAAGATCTTCTTCTTCTTCTTCTTGTATGAACCTTCACTTGATTTGACCTAATCAAGATCTCACCTGCAAGATCCACAATCAATCCTCCGCTTTCACAACCTGTTTGCGAAATCACCCTGATTTCAAAACCCCTCGCTATGGCTGAATCTGACTTGTGAAACCGTGACTAACAAACCCGCAAGAACACACCCGTTCTTGAAGGACAAACCCTCTAGTTTTTCCTTGAAACCCCCTTCTGAATCTTCAACTCAGCTAAGATCATCGATCGTACCACTGAACGTATCTCTGTAATCCCTTGATCTGATTAACAAAGATGATTATGTTATGATGTTGTTGAACCAAGGTGATTGAGAAGATGATGAAGATGAAGTAGCTTTCAGGTTTCTAAAGCTCAGAAAATGATGCACACCAACTGCATTTGTGACACACCATTTATTTAACTACAAAAACTGACTTATATATGTAACAAAAAACTGTTAGATGTGAAAACCACAATATGAGTATATGCATGTCTAATATGAGTCGACTCATGTTAGTTGTAACACATGGGATGAGTTGATACAATCCGTTATGTATCAATACATACTGATAGCAAGACATATTACAGAGAGACCAAATATGTATGATTTGATGCAAGTCATTATGTGTTGATACAACATGTTTTCCACACTGAATCTAGAACCTTTAATTTCATATGAGTCGATACATAATGCGTATGTGTCGTTTCATACTGAGTTGATTTTTAATTTCTGAAAACAAAACGTGATATGTATCGATGCATGATTTCATGTGTCGATGCATAAAGGTTTTAAAATGTTTTCCAGGAGCATGAACTTGACATGTACCGATGAAAAGTGTGAATGGGTCGACTCATACTGAAGCAAAATTGTTTTTATGATTTTTAGCTTAAGTATGTGTCGACGTGAAGCCTTTTGTATCGACCTGAAATTGTGATACATGTGTAAAACACATTTTTTGACTCTTTTTGAACATGCTACACTTATTATCATATCATGCACACGTATAGATCAAACACATTAAACATTTAATAATAATTATATCACACATATTTGCTATCATATAAAACTACTCAAAGAAAATGGTTGCTCACAAACTCCCTGTTTTTGATGATGGAAAATACTTGCAAGATGTGTGATGTTGGAGCATAAATGAATGAGTTGCTCCCCCTGAGTTTGTGCATAACAATATCAATAAGTATTCTTCTCTAACATCTTATTTTCTTCTCCCCGTTTTACAACATCAAAAAGAGGAAAAGAACTATTTTTCAACAATTCAGTTTAAGATACACAAAATATAATGGAGTTGCAATCTCAGTGGAATTGAAACGAAAACCAGCGACATTCACAAAGAATGAAGCTTAGCATGGTAATCACAAAGGTACACTCACAAAGAGTGACAAATATAGGCAATAACCAAGTAAACAAAAATAAATACAAATAAGTAAAGTGAAGGCATTAACTAAGAAAGTTTGCAAATTACATAAGCTTAATTAAGAGAAAACATTGTTTGAACAGAAATACAAGTTAACTAAAAATATGAATATAAATGCTATGAAATGAATGAGATGATATGATCAAGGATTATGGCAACCACAAATTCATCAGTATCTCCAAAATTGTAGGGTGGAGGTGGCGGGGGTGGATTCTGATCAGGATTCTGGCCCATGAAGCTGTATTGCCAAAACCTGTTTTGGACATCAGCATTTCTGAAGTTATTCGTGATGCTAGGGTTATCGCGACAATCATCCATAAAGTTGGCCATCTCATTATATAACACTTGATGCCACTTTACCAAATCGTATGCCACGGGTGCTGGTTGTGATACATTCGGGTGTGCTCCTCATGCCATTCCCGGTGTTCTTTATGCCACTCATTTTACTGGATGTGCCAACTTCGCGCCTCCTTATGGCGAGCTTGATTTGCAAGTTCCATTTTTTGGAACATCTCGGTAAGATAAGTAGGAGCTTTCGAGGAAGAACCTGTAGCAGTAGCAGTGTAAGGCGAAACAGATGGATAATGCTGATAGTTGGTCAGAGACCACCTATTTGGGATCCAATTACCGCACCCGGTGTTAGCACCAGTCAGATTTTCCTCAGGTTGGGCATCATCATTAATGTCATGCATTTCTTCATCAATAGGATCTTCATCCATGTACACTTGTTCAGAGGGCATATCAAAGTTATATACCCTTGTGTTTGAGCCTTTCTCTTTGAAGTAGAGGCATTGGCGATTCTTATCCCACCGATATCCCATGTGAGACAAAGTGGCCCTGTTGAATTCTTGGGTAGTAGTAGGAGAAATTAGAGGGACAAGAGGTATTTCCACATTCCAGAATTTGATGATCCTCATTATCTGAGAAGTGTACCCTAAAGCAGTATTCTTCTGGTTATTGCGCATAAGGAACATGCGCTTGACAAAGTAGTTCGACCAATTTAGGGGAACCCTATTTTGCAAAATATGTAAGATGTGAATATCTTCTCTGTCCAACCTAGAATGATCACCAGATCTAGGACGCAAAATGTGTGAATCGATCCAATGAAGCATTCTAGGAATTCTCTTGATCGCTCCAATAGTTATATGCTTATTCTCACCAAGAGGTCTTTCGAGTTTCAGAATTTTTGCTATAAAGGCTTACTCGTCATAATCAGTATCAAAACTCTGACCATGACAACTTTTCAATAATGTCCTGCTAAATGAAATACCAAACACAGTCTGCCAATCGTTGGCCTCAAACACATACCTCCTTGCTCCAATTTGTACCTTAAATGACCAACCTCAACTTGACTCTAAACCAGCATAAAAGGCCCAAATGAAATCTTCATGATAATCCTCTTTAACAGTTAAGAACTATCCTAACTATTGAGCATCAAGAATATCACAGACATCTGTGATGTGTAGAGATAGAACATCTGCCTTGTTAAAGATATGAGGCTTCATTACTGACCTTGTCTTGAATGATTTCTCAAACTCCTCTGATGTAGCAAGACGAATGATTGTTAAGGCATTTGGAGGAATTTCTGTAGCAGAACTAGATCGGCTTGCACCAAGCTTTTCCTTTCCCTTTGTCTTAGGAGGCATGATTTTTGATGGAGAGGTGTAGGCTAGGATCTTGAGGTGAATGTAGTGGGATATGAAGTGGATGATAAGAATGATGAATGATAATTAGGGTTAGCCGCTGTATGAGATGATTAGAATGATTTTAAGATATAAAGTGGGCTGATGGGTCGATCCAAATCCAATTAAAAGCAACATGTGTCGACACGAAACACGAATGTGTCGACACATACTGAAACAAAAACGAATTTTAAAAGTGTTGTATCGACTCAAACGTCAAATGTATCTACCGGAAATAAATGTTAGTTTCTGTTTCAGCAATTTTTCAACAATATGTGTCGACTCAAATACTTACGATCGACCTGAAAACAATCTTAATTTTTGTTTTTACAATTTTTTCAATATGTATCGACTCATACATGTTTGAGCTGACTCATATCAGTAAAAAAAATAGTTTTTAACAGGTTTTTATGGACAGTTGAATATGAGACCCATTAGAAATTATATGTTTATGCAATATGAACTAGCTAATGATGATTATGCATTCATAGTGATGCAATGCAATTAACTTATGTCAATGTTCAAATAATTTATGCATAGAAAAGCATATAGACAATATTAATGGAACATTTTAAAACCAAATTTACAAGTAATCACAGAATTCCAGCGAGATAGAGAAATGAACAATATTATCTTAGTTGATGAACAACTAAGATGCACATACAAGAGCTAGAACACATCTCAACAGCATGGTGATATATATATATATATATATATATATATATATATATATATATATATATATATATATATATATATATATATATATATATATATATATATATATATATATATATATATATATATATATATATATATATATATATATATATATATATATAATTAAGGTACATGCATTCTTAAGACATCAAGTAAGAGAGATCTAAAATCCCTAACTCACGACGAATGTTGAAGAAAGATTTCGTTACTAGTGGTTTCGTGAAAATATCAGCAAGTTGATTTTTAGTATCAACATGCTCAAACACAACATCCTCTTTTTCAACATGATCGCGAACAAAGTGATGCCTAATCTCTATGTGTTTAGTGCGTGAATGTAAAGCAGGGTTCTTAATTAGGTTTATAGCACTTGCGTTATGACATTTTATTGGAATATGTTTTAATTGGATATCAAAATCTTGTAATTGTTGCTTTAGCCATAAAATTTGGGTTCAACAACTACCGGCTGCAACGTATTCAGCCTCGGCGGTTGACAATGCAAGAGAAACCTACTTTTTACTATGCTAACTCACTAAGGAGTTTGAAAAAAAATGACATGTGCCACTAGTGCTTTTCTTATCTGATTTGCAGTCAGCAAAATCATAATATGAGTAACCTACTAAGTTACAATCACTTATCTTGGAATACCATAACCCATACTTAGATGTACCATGAAGATATCTAAGTATACGCTTGACAGCTTTTATGTGGGATTCCTTAGGATCCGATTGATATCATGCACACATACAAATGCTAAACATGATGTCAAGCCTAGATGCAGTAAGATACAAGAGGGATCCAATCATACTTCTATACTTCTTGACATTTACACTCTTACCATGTTTATCTTTATCTAAGTTCCCGTTGGTAGGCATAGGGGTGTCAATTGCCTTTGAGTCGTTCATTCCAAAGCGCTTAAGCAACTCTCTGCGGTATTTTGTTTGATACACAACTGTGCCCCTCATTGAGCTGCTTTATTTGGAGACCGAGGAAGTAGTTTAGCTCCCCCATGAGACTCATCTCAAATTCACCTTGCATAACATTAGAAAATTCTTCGACCAAATGTATGTTAGTTGAACTAAAAATAATATCGTCTACATATATTTGAACTAAAAGAATATGCTTTCCTTTACGTTTAATGAAGAGAGTGATATTCACTTTACCTCTTGAATATCCATGATCAAGCAGAAATTTGCTAAGTCTTTCATACCAAACCCAAGGGGCTTGCTTAAGACCATACAATACTCGTTTTAATTTGAAAACATAATCTGGATATTCATTGCTCTCAAAACCAGGAGGTTGTGAGACGTATACATCTTCATTTATAACACCATTTAGAAAAACACTCTTTACGTCCATTTGATAAAGCTTAAAATTCTTAGCACACACATAAGCGATCAAGAGACGTATAGCCTCAAGGCGAGCAACTGGAGCATAAGTCTCCTCATAGTTAATTCCCTCCTCTTGGTTATACCCTAGTGTCACTAAACATGCTTTATTCCGGGTTATCACTTTGTTTTCATCAAGCTTATTTCTAAAAACCTACTTAGTACCTATGATATGATGGTCTCGCGGGCGAGGGACAAGTTCCCAAACGTCATTTCTTTTAAATTGATTAAGCTCTTCTTGCATGGCCATTAGTCAAATAATACATACTGATAGCAAGACATATTACAGAGAGACCAAATATGTATGAGTCGATGCAAGTCATTATATGTCGATACAACATGTTTTCCACACTGAATCCAGAACCTTTAATTTCATATGAGTTGATACATAATGCGTATGTGTCGATTCATACTGAGTTGATTTTTGATTTCTGAAAACAAAACGTGATATGTATCGATGCATGAGTTTATGTGTCGATGCATAAAGGTTTTAAAACGTTTTCCAGGAACATGAACTTGACATGTATCGATGCAAAGTGTGAATGGGTCGACTCATACTGAAGCATAATTGTTTTTGTGATTTTTAGCTTAAGTATGTGTCGATGCAAAGCCTTTTGTATCGACCTGAAATTATGATACATGTGTAAAACACATTTTTTACTCTTTTTGAACATGCTACACTTATTATCATATCATGCACACATATAGGTCAAACACATTAAATATTCATTAATACTTATATCACACATATTTGCTATCATACAAAACTACTCAAAGAAAAGGATTGCTCACATGATATATTTAAGCGAATTAATGAGTAATATAATATTCAATGTACTTAAGTGAAATACGTAATACCTTAAAATACGATGCACTCAAGTGAAATATAGTACATTATAAGTTATGGTTCACTGAAGTGGACTTGTTCCATTGACAATCCACGCCACTAATTCAATAAATATCACCATTGTTTTAAAATATTCATTTTTTTATGAAATTTAATTTATGAAATTGTACTATTTAGAAAGTACATGTGTGCGTTCTCCCTACAAAGACATGGAGAATCACATACCTTAATAGGCATAGGACTGAACAAAAATCGAACAAAAAAAAGGAATTGGACAGTTCTTCAGTTTGGACCGAATGGAAATAGACAGGTCCGAGTATGAAAACTATAACCGCAGGTATCCTAACCCGTCCGCACAAATTATGTTAATCGACGTCGTTTTACTTTTTATTTTTTTATTACACCAGACCCTCACACAAACCACACACGTTCTTTCCCGTTCTCACACTTCTACTTTTCTATTCTCTCACTCAACCTTAACCTTTTAACCTTCCCTCATCTTCCTTCACCACCCTCCACCTAAATCGTCGTCTCCTTTAGTAGTCTCCCTTTATCATTATTTTCTAATTTATTTATATTTTTTTCTATTTGTTTCATGATTTTTGTATACTAGTATATAGAAAACTGCATAAGCTATAACACTATTGAAAACTGCATAAACTATCATAGTATTGAAAACTGCATTTTTTTTCCTAACATTTTGTTTTTAATTTTTAGTCTCTGTAGTAACAGACCTGTTACTTTACCAAGATATGTTAACTTGTTATGAAAATTGGTCTAACGATATTATGAGATGGTTATGGAATGAGTAACTCATTGATGAGGTATTAAAGTTTTTTTAATTTTAGTTGGACCAAATTAAGAGTAGTTAATGCTTGAATAAAGTTTTTTTTATCTGGAACAAATTAAGAGTAGTTAATACTTGAATTGGTGATATTCAAATTGATTTAAATATGGTTACATATTAGTTTTTTTTTCCAGTTGCAAATATAGACGAATTAAATCTCCTGCAAATTTAACTTGTATGTTAATTTGTCAGTTGATTTTGTATGCTTGATTAAATTTCCTGCAAATACTATGTTAAATAAGATTTTAGACAGTGTTTTTTTTTTTTGCTTTAGACAGTGTTGTCTATTCCAGCGCTTTTGTAAGAAAATACAGCACTTTATTAAAAATAAAAATGCTGGCTAAAAGGGGTCTTTAGCAACGTTTTAAAAGGGGCCTTTAGCAGCGCTTTTACTTTTAAAGCACTGCCAAAGATCTCTTTTAGCCAGCGCTTTAAAGGTAAAAGCGCTGCTAAAGGCCCCCTTTAGCCAGCGCTTTTTCTGAAACAAAAAAAAACCCTTTTAGGCAGCGCTTTTAATGTTAAAGCGCTGTCTAAAGCCCTCTTTAGGCAGCGCTTTTTTTAAAGCGCTGCTAAAGGCCCCTTTTAGGCAGTGCTTTTTCTGAAACAAAAAAAACAAAAATAAAAAGATCCCCTTTAGACAGCATTTATACGGAAAAGCATTGTCTAATGTCAATGAAATTTTTTATATAATCTTTTTGAAAAAAAAAACGCTATTTGATATATATACAATTTTATATGCACAGATTTTAACCATATTTGCACCAGGTTTTCACCATATTTTGCACCTGTATATACCATTATAAATTTCACTAGATTTTCACTTGGCTTTAAACGTTTCTCATTCTTTAGGTGAAACCAAACTGGCATATTTAGATGGAAGCTTTGTATCAACAAAATTTTTATCCGCGTCCCTAAGAAACTTGATATTTAAAAAAGTCCTAAACCCTCTTAGTAGTTTTCTGGCCAATCGGAGACAAAAAGTTTTTCTAGTATCATCAATGTTGTTGAAAGACCTCTACAAAAAGCATACACAGAGTGCGTTAGTACAAGTAATTTAAAGACATAATCGTCATTAAAAACAAATAGGAACTTCATTAAATATGATACCTGTATCTCACTCCAAATTTTTTCTTTAGCTTCTTTCAACTCTATTTTTCTCCAATCATCACAAGTAATTGGAACTTCATTCCTTACAAGTGCACTAATAAAACTTGTCACCGTTGAACCGTTAGGCTCAATTAGTTGGCCACTTTGGCTCCAATACGATCTAATTTTATGCCTCGGTCTCTATCACTAATGACTTTCTTCATAACTATTATACCACGTCTAATTTCCGCTTCCTGGTCAGTAACGGTTGCATCATCATGTGTGCGATCCTCGTTACTAGTCATTTAACCTGTAATAAAGAAAAACATAAACCCAATATAAAAATCCATAATCAATTGAATATATAACAAATGACAAATAAAGAATAGCATATAAATTTATTGAAAGTGACATAATATATAACATTTTACTATATTACCTCTTTCACTAACATCTTTTTCTTTTCTTGGTTGGAATATGAATTACTTGTTTCTTAGCAATGCAGACGTCAGAATTGATCCAAATTCTCTCGTTATGATCGTTTCTAATATATGATTCATCCTCTATAATATTCTCATCTTGATCATTCCGTCTAATACATGACTAATTCTCAACATCAATATCACCTTGATCTACACCAGTATCATCAACCACTTTATTAGATAAAAGCACTATAGACCATTTCGTACTCGTCGGATCAGTGACATAGAACACTTGTTTAGCTTGAGATGCTAGAATAAAAAGCCCGTCTTTGTACCCCATCCTATTAAGATCAACTTGCAGAAATCTTGACTTATCCATTCGTATGCCACTACTATTTACCCACTTGCAACCAAAGATAGGAATATGAAATTTCTCGTAATCAAACACCCAAATGTGCTAAATAACCCCAAAATATGACAGATTTTCATATTTGGGGTTTAGGTACTTCGTACTTGATATGTGCGTTGCTTCAGCTAGCACGGTGACACCACTATTTTGCATAGTACTTTTATCATCTTGTTCTTTGGTATAAAATGTGTATCCATTTATTGCGTATGCGCTATGAGAAAACACATGCAAACTTGGACCATATGCCAAACATCTCAACCTTTATGTTATTGAAGTAGGATCTGAAGAGCATTTTGAATAAATATGATCCATAAACCATTGTATAAAACTTTGATTATGCTCTCGTACTATCCAATTTTCATTTTTGTTCTGATTTAACCCTCGGAGTATAGCCTTGTGCATTTCAACATATGGCTCAACCTCAATGTCATTGTGCAGAACATACAAATGCACTTGCTCCCGTTCATCCCTTGATACTGTCTCAATTTTATTTCCAATTAATTTTTTACCTTCTTTTTTTTTTCAAAAATATGAGTTTTGGGGAGCCCAACGGATTGAACATTGGACAAATATTCAGTACAAAACTCAACCGCTTCTTCAACAATGTATCGTTCAACAATACAACCCTCTGGGCAACTCCGGTTTTTCACGTACCCTTTTATTATTTTCATATAACGTTCAGCAGGGTACATCCATCTCATATAAGCTGGTCCACACAGTTGTATTTCTTTCACAAGATGAACAACTAGATATACCATTATGTCAAAAAAAGAGGGAGGAAAATACATCTCAAGCTCACACAAGGTAATAACTATTTCTTTTTGCAGTGTTGGTAAGACCTCAGAATCAATCACCTCACTACAAATTGACTTAAAGAAAAGACACAATTTAGTTATGGCACTTCTTACTTTTTCAGGCAAAATAGAATATATACCTATTGGTAGAAAATGCTCCATTATAACATGACAATCATGTGTCTTTAAACTCTTCAACTTGAGGTCTTTCATAGACACAAGTCTTCTAATATCTGAAGAGTATCCTTCTGGAACTTTAACTTCACTTAGAAACTTACACAATATTTTTTTCATCCTTTCTAGATAGAGTAAAAGCAGCATGTGGTGTTCATATTCCTTTCTTCACGGGTCCTAATTCAGTTCTTATTCCCACCTTTAACATGTCATCCCTTGCTTTAAGGCCATCCTTAGAATTTCCTTTTATATTGAGTAACGTGCCAATAACACTTTCGAATACATTTTTTTCCAATATGCATAACATCGAGAAAATGTATCACATACAAAGACTTCCAATATGGTAATTAAAAAAAACGACCTCTTCTTCCACCCACCTTTGACAACCTTACGTGTAAAAGGCTTGCCAAACTGAGTACACACATCTTTCACCTTTTCAAAAATTTGGTCACCTGAAAATGCAGGTGGAGCTTTACGTTGTTCGATGTCTCCATTGAATGATTTTCTCCACCCACGGTGGTGATGTTTATAATGTAAGAATCTACGATGACCGAGAAACACATTCTTCTGACAAAGTTCCAATCGCGTCGTATCGGTTCCATCTTCACAAACAGGACACACACGTTGACCTTTAATGCTATACCCAGATAGATTCCCGTATGCTGGAAAATCATTAATTGTTCCAAAAAGCATCGCCCTCAAATTGAAACTTTCTTTCCTATATCCTTCACAAAACCTCCACACCGTTCTCCCACAAAATCTTTAAATCTTTGATCAAAGGTTTCAAGTATACGTCTATATCACTCCCTGGTGGTTTAGGCCCAGAAATTAACATAGATAACATCATATACTTATGCTTCATACATAGCCATGGAGGTAGGTTATAAATTATAAGAATCACAGGCCATGTGGTATGTCAGATACTTTGAAGACCATGTGGGTTCATTCCATCAGTAGATAATTCCAAGCGAAGGTTTCTTGCTTCTTCTCCAAAATCAGGATAATCATCATCAATTTTCGACCACTGTGGTGAATCTTTTAGATGTCGATACTTTCTATCAATAATTCTTTCATTTGCATGCCATGTCAAGTGTCTTGCATCAGTTTCACAATGAAACACGCGCCTAAATCTCGAAATTATAGGAAAATACCATAAGACTTTTGCTGGAGACAATTTTTTCTTATATCGAGATAAACCGCATTTAGGGCACTCATTTAACAATGCATATTCGTTTCAAAACAAAACACAATCGTTTGGACAAGCATGTATCTTATCATAGCTCATTCCAATAGAGCACAACATTTTTTTGGCCTCATAGGTTTGATTAGGAAGAACATTATCCTTCAGAAGCATATCTATCATAAGGGCTAATAACTCTATGAAACTTTTATCAGACCATCCATTGTCCGCCTTTAAGTTGTACAACTTGAATACCGCAGACAGTCTTGTGAATTTAGTGCAACCTTTATACAACAATTTCTCTGCATCGCTTACCAATCTCTCAAACATTTTGGGACAATCCTGAAGATCTTCTTCAAGTGCATCTGCAATCACTTTGACTCGATCAAAATCGTATGTATCTGTGTCCTTGTCGTCTGAAGCATAGGCCGTACTACTTTTCTCCCCCGGTTTAACATTGTTGTTACTTTTTTCACCATGAAATATCCAACACGTATAACTTCTATCAATTCCACGCATTAGTAAATGCGATTTCAATACATCTGCGTCGACCCGACCCACATAACAATAACCCAAGCAAGGACACTTCATTCGATTGGGGTCTTTGGCGTGTTCAACAGCAAACTTAACGAATTCCAATACCCCATTGTCGTACTCTTTTGACAATCGATCGGCAGACATCCATTTTTTATCCATTTTTTCTACTAATTAAAGTAAACAAAAACACTATAAATGGATTATTCCCTTTTTGTATGAATTAAACGAATTATTTCTAGAAATTTATTTCTAGAGTTATTAATATGGACTAAAAATAAATATAGGAAGGAGATAGTAAATAAATAAAAGAATCACTGGTGTTGAATTTGTACTTGACTTACCAAAGAAAGAAAAGGGGTTATTGGTGTCGGCGGCAGATGATGCGGCTTTGATGTTCTTCGAATTCATGATGGTCTTCGACTAACTACACCAATACAAAGGGATCATCAAAAACAAACAAAAACAGTCCATTTAGGAGGCTAATGAATTTAGGTGTCAATGCACAAGAACCAAATAGGGAAAATAGTATATACACTATAAGAAGATTAATATAAACTTTTAGAAATTTTGTATGATTTAAACAGATTATTTCTAGAAATTTAGTACCTATATATCTCATAACCAAACTCTACTAATTAATTAAATATATATATATATATATATATATATATATATATATATATATATATATATATATATATATATATATATATATATATATATATATATATATATATATATATATATATATATATATATATATATATATATATATATATATATAATTCTACTATATATTAAGTGAAGTAACTAGTCCTTATGTTGTAGTTATGCTATTAAAATCATGAAAATTTGGATATTTACTATGATTGAATGTCTAATGAGATGAAATAATTTAGAGGACTAACACCCTATATGATTAAACAACTTATTTCCGCGTTTATCATATAATTGCTTATATTATAAGTCATTTATATGAAACAAAAAAGAAGAGGCAATAAGTTACTACCTTTGAAATGTGGATGTCAACAAAGCTTCTTAGCAATAGTACTTTGTCTATAACCACACAAACCAGTCAAATAATGATCTACACCATAAAAGAAATAGAATCTGACAAACCAGTCATAAACTTATGCCAACAAGAATCATGCTAGAAACAACTTCTCTATTAGCTTGCTCTTAGTCATGTTAATGAACCCTAACAAATAAAAACACTTCCCAAATTGATTTTACACAGAACAACATTGAGCATTTCAGTTTATCTTGATTTTAGTAAAACTCAGATTCAAGAAAGAACCTACCTTGAGAAAGGGCCGGTCGGGGTGGAGAACAACCGAGAGAGACGGAGGGAAAGGGCTGGTCGAACGAAGGACGACAGACGGAGTTTGACAACGGCAGAAGGCGCTTGGACGATGGCGGAAGGAGCTTGGAGAGGGAAAGGGTTTCCGTTCGTGAGAGGGAAACGAGTATGTGAAAAGAGAAACGAGTCTAATTCTATTTTTTAATTTTAATTTATATGCCTTTAGACAGCGTTTTTTAGAAAGCGCTGACTAATGTGGTCCTTTAGCAGCACTTTTAAAAAGCGCTGGCCGATGTGGCCCTTTAGCAGCGCTTTTGAGATTTTTTTTTAAAATTTTATATGACTTTAGACAGCGCTTTTTAAAAGTGTTGTCTAAAGTGGTCCTTTACCAGCGCTTTTGCTAAAGTGCTTTCTAAAGCAACATTTTTAGCAGCGCTTTTTAAAAGCGTTGTCTAAGGTTACATTTTTAGCAGCGCTTTTATTTATTATTGTATTTACAATTTCCGTGTTTTTTTTAAATTCACTTACAACAACGCTTTTGTATAAAAATGCTGTCTAATATGTGTTGTTAAAAGCCCTTTTTGACGTAGTGAAATTTAACTTGTGTGTTATGGTTTGTTTGTTGGTTTTTTATGCTTTTTACTATTTGTTATTAATCTTACAATTATCATGTGTCTTATGTTTCTCCACTCTTTTAATTTTAATTTATTTATAATTTTTTGCTTCCTGATGATAAAGAGGCCTTTAATCCCAAATAGATGAAAGGGACATTGATTCAATATTGATGAAGAAATCAAATGTTACATAATTAATTTTCAGTGATGATTTCTTTTCATTTTCAATTATATTCGTCTATTAATTTTTATTGTTTATTTAATATTATTAAAATTTGCATAATACTATTTATATCATTTATAAAATTAATTAACAGAAATTAATGTTGGTAATAAAGTTAGAAAAATGTTATTGGGCTTAAAAATATGAGGAGTTTAGCATCCCGAACAAATCATCTGCAGTTATCAGTTATCCGGTTAGGCTCAACCAGCAACAATCAATTTCAAAATTGGGCGGAAATGAGTTACTTATGTTCTATTGCGGTTTGGGTTTGGTGTCACTTTTGGGCACGAACTCGCCCAACCCGGCTTGCTGTCCACCCCTAAGTAGGTATAATATACATCTGGATGATGAGGACTTGCTCATGGCAGCGAGTAGCCATGTACAATGATTTTTGAAAATGCCTAAGGGATTCACTCGTGTGAGGTGAGAGGTCATGTAAGTGGTCAACGTTGCTAGGTTGCAAGTGGTCAACGCTTCTAGGTTGAATATGTTATGGTGATTATGAGTGTAATGCTATTTGGGTAGTGGAAAGTTTGTATGACCTAGAGTTTGTCCCTTATCATTTTAAGGGATGGTGTATTTATTGGAGATTCTAACACCTATGGTTTTCTTGGGAAAGGTTATAGCTCACATAGTTAAAAATTAGACTATTCAACCCCTATTTCCAAGGGAGACATGGGTCAATAGCGACTCTGACTTTCTCTTTATCCAAGATAACGTCTTACCCCACATTTTTTCCTCCCTGAGCGAGGAAGACTTAAGGGCGGGATGATACCTCCCTTGGACGATCATGCGTCGTTGCCTTCTCCTAGGGCGACCCTTGGGTATCGCCCTTGGCAAGGTGTTTTTACAATTATAAAACTACATAAACCACCAAGCACGAGACTTTCGACTGAAGGCGAAGTGTTTTTTACCCGTGACTTATCGGAGTATCCCGAGAATGGGCGTTTCCTCTCGCGAGGTTTTTAACTAACTCTTTTAGAAGTCCTGGATTTTCTAGACATAATAACATGTAACTTGGTTGATGGGGATAATTTAATTAGTTATGAGGAATCTAAGTTCCTCATGCGCTGTATAGCGTAGCCCATCTGGCGAGACACTGAGTCCCTCAGGAAGACATTTAACCTTTCAGGCGGGACTTCCATCGAGCCCTCTAGCAAAACGTGTCACCAAATCTTCGGGGCTTGATATAGGTCGCGCTCCTTAGGCGTGATTATTTGGAGATAATCCCTCCCGAGGAGATACTAAGTCTCTCATACGAGATTTTAATTATTTTTAATCATTTTGAGGATTTTGAATTCCTCGGATGTTGAATCGTGTAACCTGTCTGGCAAGATGGTGAGTCCCTCAGGCGGGTGTTTAACCTTTTAGGTAGGACTTCCATTGAGCCCTGTAGAAAAACTTGTATTTATGGCTTGATATAGGTTGCGTCCCTTAGCGTGGTTATTTGGAGGTAATCCCCCCCGAGGAGATACTAATTTCCTCAAACGATAGTTTAATTATTTTTAATCATTTCGAGGATTTTGAGTTCCTCGGGCATTGTATCATGCATTCTATCTGGCGAGATGTCCAATACTTCAGGTGAGCATGTAATCTTTCATGCAGGACTTCTATTAAGCCCTTTAGCGAGACTTGTCACCAAGTCTCTTGGGCTTGATATAGGTCGCGCCCATTACCGTGATTATTTGGAGGTAATATCTTCTGAGGAGATACTAAGTCCCTTAGACGAGAGTCTAATTATTTTTAATCATTTCGAGGGTTATGAGTTCCTTATGTGATAATCATATAGCCCATCTGGAGATACGTTGAGTCCCTTAGGCAAGCGTTTAACCTTTTAGATGGGACTTCTATCGAGCCCTCTAGCAAAACTTGTCACCAAGTATTTGGGGTTTGATATAGGTAGTTCCCCTTAGGCGTGGTTATTGCAGGTAATCTCGCCCGAGGAGATAACAAGTCCCTAAAACAAGAGTTTAATTATTTTTAATTGTTTTGAGGATTTTGAGTTCCTTAGGCGTTGTATAGTGTAACCCATCTAGCGAAACACTAAGTCCCTTAGAGGATTGTTTAACCTTTCAGGCGGGAATTTCATCAAGCCCTCTAGCAAGACTTGTCACCAAGTCTCCATGGCTGGATATAGGTGTTGGTTTTTGAGTGTGCCTAAGACGGTGTTGAATAAAGTGGATTGTATATTTTTATTCTTTTATTCGATAATGTTCTTATTTTATTGTTTATGTATGAATATGAAAGCAGTAAATACAGAAAATAAAGAACACAAGAGATTTATAATGGTTCCCCTCACACTTCGAGAGTACATCCAGTCCCCTTACCAACATGTAAGAGATTTCACTATAGTTAGAATTATCATACAACCCACCTGTTGTACCCCAAAATTTTCCCTCTCATTCTCCAAGGCCTTTCTCACAAGGATTTTCAAGGTTCAAGCTTGAATAAGTACTTTGGATTTTTCTAGTACCAAAATTAAAAGGAAACTGTCAAAAAGGGGGAGAGGGAGGAGAACGTATCTTCAAAATTCTCACATACCACAAAATTCTCAAACACTTCAACACTTGTGAGAACAAACCCAGAATCGCATACTTACTTCCTTCAATTCTGAAGAACAAATACTCTTCAGTATCCTTTGAATCCAGTTTGGAAAGAAACATAAGACTTGTTTCTTTCCTTCCTTCGAATCCAGCATTCCCAGCACAACTGTTGGCCCCCTCTTTCAAATCCAGAACCTTAGGCCTCCAGTCAAGGTCCCACATCCATTCAAGGCCTGAAGCAAGGTAAGTCACTCTTACCCTTGAACCTTTTCGTTTCATGGCATAACATGTAAATAATATTCCCTTTCATTTCAAAACATGTACATAATACTTTGGTTCTTTTCGTTTCCACCTGCTTAATATGTTTTCAGAGCTAAACCCTTTCGTTTTGCTCTCTATTTATCTGAACTTGCTTTAACTGTTAAACTGTTTACAAGACAAATATTAGCATGGCCTCAGGCCATGTTGCCATTTAATGCTTGAAATGAAAGAAACAGGAGACAGGAGTATGAAACAAAGCCTTTGGTTTCCACATTGACTTCCAGGCCCAGCCAGAGGCACGCTCACACTGATTTCACTGGCCCAATCGAAGAAGGCAACAAGGCAGAAAGGCCCAGCCAGAGGCACACTTGCACTAAATCCAGGCTCAGACGAAAGGCACTCCCATGCTGGTGCCAGCCTCCGATCGAAGTACATGACCTGACTGATGCCAAAGCCCAATCGAAGGACAGGACCTCGCCCCTGCCAAGCCCCAATCGAAAGACGTTACTTTGCTGGTGCTAGCCCCAATCGAAGGAGGCTAGCAGAATGCAAATCGAAGGATGCTTCCCCCAAATCGAAAGACACTCATTTTTCTTACTTTTATCTTATTTCTTTTTCCTTTACATTTCTATGCACTTCAATATGGTTGTAATAGTGTAGGATTTATTTTTTGCACTTTTCATTTACCTTGTACAAATTCTAGTAATTAGGTGTGTATGATAAGATAAAACCAACAAATAGACCACCAAAAAAATCAAAGACAAATGCATGCAAATCAAACACATTATTCATACATGCACCTCTAGGGTAATTCCACTTATTGCCTAAAAAATGGCCATGTTATGCATGTGGGATGTCTTAGCACAAACAATCGAAATACAAGATCATAGTCCCTTGATGACGCTATCAAAGTCGCCTTTCAAAATGATCTTAGTCCCTAAAAGAAAAGTGCTAAGTCATCTCACAACATTGCTATCATGGTCAATACGATGACCCGCGCTTGTCCCGTTAAACATCCTAACACAAGGTTGTTCACCAAATACAATGGTGAAACAACACTGTTAAAAGGGTTAAAAACATAAGAAATATCTTTGAGTAAAATAGGGTAGACAACTCTTAGTTACTTGATCAAAAATCTTGCAAAACATCCTTGCCATTTTCAAACACACATCATAACACAACTTCAAAACAACTTTCAAAATATTGAATTATCTTTTCAAAAAGACACACACCTTTGTATATATTCAAACAAGAATCATTACAAAGGTTTCCTAGACAAGGCATTTTTTTCAAAGCATTTTTTAAAACCACACACACAAAGCACCATTTCAAGCAATTGAAAAGCAAAGGCAAGTGATCTAAAACAAGTGACTAAGAGCCCATGGATAACCATGGATGAAAAGGGTGCTAGCACCTTCCCTTTTCATAATCTACCCCCCGAACCCACGAAAACATCTCAAAGGTCTTTCCTGTTCTTTTTGACCTTTCCTTAGGATAAAATAAAAAGTCGGTGGCGACTCTTGCTAAATCGAAACATTTACGAACACAAACGCAAAATCCCAAGTCAGTTCTCCCACCGTATCACAGAACTGGCGACTCTGCTGGGGATTTTCTAAAAGTGGGGTTACCTTAGGGTTTTAGATCACCTTTACTTGCTTACCTTGATTGCTTTGTTTGCTTTACTTTTTTGGTTCCTTGTTTGGGTTTGTTTAAATCCTACACCCGGATTTGGGGGCACCTTTTAGGTAAGTAGCAATAAACTGTGAGGGAACTGTGCGGGGTATATCGACATGGTTGAAACAGTAGCTACGTTGATGTGGCACTTTGGTTAGTACTGGTAACTCTTGAGTTGAGTCAAGGAGAGTACGGGGCCGCCGCGTGGTGTCGTGAAGCATCATTTGACTTTAGAACCTTACTTGACCATCTTGGCCTTTTTTAGTGGTAGTGAGATGACCGACTTTGGTGCAGTCTGAAGTTGGTAGATACTCGATACTACACTCATTGAGGGTTGTTTTCTTGGAATATTTTGGTCTCCAGTTAAGTGGCTAAACCAAAACAATGAACATAGAAAATAATCCAGTGATATTGAGCTCCTTAGAACCCTATTACTATTTATAGGGCAGGTTTTTGAGCCAACTAAACTCAAGAGGGTGCTTACCTACAAACCCCATGCAAGCCTAAACCTGAGGACTTGTCTGCTTTGTGTGAATATGATAGCTATAACATCAGATGTTTTGGACTGAGTTTTTACAGATGATGTCTCAGCTGATGTTATGACAATATCAGGAACATGAGATCCCTGAAAAAGCTTGTAGTGTAACCCAAGAGCAGGAGCTCTTTTGCAAGCATCTCTTGCCACCAGGATATCAGGGTACTGTGCAAGGATAATTCCACAAAGGAGGGAGGGAAAGGAAAATAGGGCCTTTGACAGCAAAGCTACCAGCATGTTTTAAAGCTTGTTCAAAAATATACCTGCCATAGTCAAATTCAGTCTTGGTTCCCACAGCATAAATGAATCTCCCCAATCCTGTGGAGATAGTTGATTTGTGGTTGGTAGGGACCCAGTTGGCTGCACCAATCTTGTGCAGGATGGCAAATTTCATGCTTAGTTTGCTGGAATTCAGCTTGCCTTTCAAGGGCCAGCACTTGACTTGTCTTGCTGTGGTGGTTTGGCATACTTCATTGTCAGTGACTTCCAGTTCAGAGCAATCCTCATTCGATCTTCCAAGAAATTTGTTAATTTCTGATGGAGAGAAATTAACCCTTCTTCCTCTAACATAAACACATTCAAAGTCAGCTGACCTTCCATCAGCACATTCATCAGACAAGTTCACTATAAATTCCTTGACCAGATTTTCAAAGCACTTGGTAAATTTTACCACAGTCTTCATTAGTCTAGCAGCTTTGATCAGGTCCATGATTTCCTTGCAATCCATGGCACCATTGTTTAGTTATCTTTCTAAAGCTATTCTCTTTAAGCAAACATACTTCCATCTGTTGGCATTGTCAGGGTGGTGAAAAGAGATGTTGTCTGTTGGGACTTCAGGAACTCTAGCCATTTTGCTGGAAGGGAGTTTCCTTCTGATAGGAATGTCTTCAGCATTAATTTCAAACTCTGATTCCTCATCAGAATCAGAAGACTCGGGTTCTTTTCTCTTCTTTGTAATTGGTTGTCTAGCAGGTTTTGAGAGACTCCCAGTATGCACTTGGGCTTTCACCTTCCCTTTGGACATTCCAGTCTTCACAGTACCAGTCTTCCTTTCAGTCCTGGTTTTCTTATCAGCATGTTTCTCTTTGTACAGACCTTTTGCAGCATCTTGATTGCCCTTCCTATTCATCATTCTCCTAGCTATGCTAGGGTTGATATTTGCAATCAGGTCATTGTCTGAGTATTCCTCATCCACGTCAATAACAGGTGGTTCAACATTCTTCTCTGAAGGGTTCTGAATGTCTTCCAGGTTTTCAGATGGTTTTTGAATGTTGTCATCTGGTGTCTCAACATTCTCAGAGACATCTGGATTTGCTTCAACATTTGGGCTTGCTGATTCTTGATTTAATGGAACAGAAATCCCCGGTACAGAGTGGTTCTCACTCAGGATTCTTGTAACAAGCCTAGCTATTGCTTGGTGTACATGAGCTGATCCTTCCCTATTAGGTACAGAAGATGAAGGTTGAGAGGGATTACCGGAAGACGTCGCCTGAGACATTCCTGCATGCCTTGTTCTCAGCTTTTTGACCTTGGAAGGGTTAGTTGCTATTTCTCTGAGAGGAGTAATCTCCAGGACTTCAGAATCCATGCATGAGGTGATTGCTCGAGATCTTGATCAGATGATGAAGATGAAACAGTTGTCTTGGATAAGGATGAAGTTTGAGACATTTTGATTGACTTGGAAAACCAGTAGCAACTAGGGAGAAAACTTTGAAAGAGAGAAAAAGAGATGTTGCAAAGTCGAGAGTGGAAGGAGGCAAATGTGTGTCTATTCAACTTCTTAGTAATTTTGAAAGAGTTTGGGAAATATATGATTAACCCACTTAAAATAGACTTAACAAAAATAACTCCTTCAACCCTTGTTTTGAGCAAAATTAATTGCTATAATTTCTCATGTTGGCAAATACCCATCTTGCCCCTCAAGTTTTCAAGTTGATTTGCATCAAGAGCCTTGGTAAAAATGTCAGCCAGCTGTAGCTTAATGACACCATGTTCCAGTTTATTTGTCTTCTCCTCTACAAGGTCTCTGATAAAGTAATTTTTAAGGTCAATGTGCTTGGTCCTGCTATGCTGAATAGGGTTCTTAGAAATATTGATTGTATTCAGATTGTCACAATACAATGTCACAACATCTTGTGAGACATTATACTCAGTGAGCATCTGTTTTGTCCAGATAATTTGAGAACAGCTACTACCAGCTGCAACTATTTCAGCACAAAGTTGAAAAGGAATTCTTTTGACATGAATCATAGCTCTGGCATATTCCTGTATGATCCTATTTTTCTTTCTGTCAACTCCATTTTGTTGAGGAGTTATGGGAGAAGAGAATTCATGACTAATTCCTTTTGAGAAACAGAACTTATTAAACTTGTTGTTTCCAAATTCCTTGTCATGATCACTTCTGATTCTGACAATACACCCTTCTTTTTGAGTTCTTGTGCACAGTTCTTTAACAACTTCAAAGTTATTCACCACATTATAGACATATCTCTTTTCACCAAGCCTTTCCACTAGATGTTCACCACAAACCCTCCCTTTATCATTTTGCAGTCTTGGAATCCTTCTGACTGCTTCCATAGAGATAGTCCTTTTCATTCTTCTTAGATGAAGATGGCCAAGTTTTTGGTGCCACAGTTTCACCTCTTTTTCTTCTTTGGCAATAGAACACATAGTGGAGTTATTAGTGTTCTCAGGCTGCCACAAGTAACAGTTGTCTTTAGATCTGATTCCTTTCATTACAACTTCTTGTTTTTCATTAATTACAAGACATTCAGATTTTGAGAAGGTGACCTTGAATCCTAGATTACATAATTGACTGATACTAATGAGATTAGCATCCAGGCCTTTTACCAATAGTACTTCATTCAGATTTGGAACTCCAGGGCAGTCCAAATTACCAACTCCTTTGATTTCACCTCTAGCACCACCTCCAAAGGTCACATAACTAGTGGTGTGAGGTTTAACATTATTGAGAAGGTTCTTGATTCCAGTCATGTGCTTAGAACACCCACTGTCAAAGTACCAGTCTTCCTTTGCAGAGACTCTCAGGGAAGTGTGGGCTATCAGGGCAGTAGCCTTTTTCTTCCATTGGGGAGTATGTGGTACATTTTTAGATTTAGGTTTAGCACCTGGGTTCTGATTAGGGTATCCATACAATCTGAAGCAGAAAGGCTTAATGTGACCATACCTCCCACAATGATGACATCTCCATCTTTGGTACTTTTTCTTCATATTTTTCTGTTCCCGATGTTGAGTGTTATGTTGTGACATCTGCTTTGACCTTTGTTTATCAGACCTGATCTTCTTGTCTGCACCAGGTTTCTTTGCTTCCACAAATCCTAATCCAAACTTGTTTCCCATATTTTGTCCAACCTGAAGGATTTCTTCCAATTTGTCAGTTCCATTTGTCAGCATCTTGACAGATTTGGTCATCTGGTTTAGTTTTGAGTTCAACATTTGAACTTCCCCTTCTAGATGACTTATAGTTTCAAGGTCTGCCCTTTTTTCAGCCTCCAGCTTTATGATGAGTTTTGTTTGTTTCTCATTCTGCACACAAACTTCAGCACTTCTGATACACAATTTCTTGTAAGTATCAGCCAGTTCTTCAAATGTGACTTCCTCATCACTAGTGTCACTTTCAGAGGAACAAACACCAGTTAGTGCAGTAACTAGTTTGGCAGATTCTTCTTCAGAATTACTTTCTGAATCACAGTCATACCAGGTAACAGTCATTCCTTTCTTTTATTTCTTAAGAAAGGTAGGACATTCAGCTCGAATATGCCCATATCCTTCACAACCATGGCATTGAATTCCTCTGCCTTGATTTCCCTTCTCTTCTGACCTTGGTCTTCTGTTGGAACTGTCAATGTCATATGGGATGTTATGAACATTAGACCTTGACTTTGGATCTATTCTTTTGATGAGTTTGTTGAATTGTCTTCCAAGCATGGCTATAGCTTCTGAAATATTTTCTTCTTCATCCTCCTTGTTTTCATCTTCAGTGTTGGATACAAGTGCTATGCTCTTGTTATTTTTGTCAACATTTTCAGTGATCCCCATCTCAAAAGTCTGAAGAGACCCAATGAGTTCATCCACTTTCAACTTGATGATATCCTGGGCTTCCTCTATAGCAGTTACCTTCATTGCAAATCTTTTAGGCAAGGATCTGAGAATCTTTCTCACCAGTTTTTCTTCTGACATCTTTTCTCCCAATGCTCCTGAGGTGTTGGCAATCTCCAAGATGTTCATGTGAAACTCATGAATGGTTTCATCTTCCATCATTTTTAGATTCTCAAACTTGGTAGTCAGCATCTGAAGCCTTGACATTTTTACTTTGGAAGTGCCCTCATGGGTAGTTTTGAGAGTGTCCCAAACTTCCTTGGCCAGTTCATATTGATGTACTAGTCTGAATATGTTTCTATCAATTCCATTGAACAAGGCATTTAAAGCTTTGGAATTACCCAGGGCTAACTCATCTTCTTCTTTACTCCATTCTTCCTCAGGCTTCAGACTGATTGTCCCATCTTTCTCAGTTATGGTGGGATGGTTCCATCCTTTGTCAGCAGCTCTCCAAGCCTTTTTGTCCAGAGATTTTAAGAAGGAAATCATACGAGGTTTCCAGTAGTCATCATTTGTTCCATCCAGAATGGGTGGTCTATTTCCAAAAACTCCTTCTTTGTCCATAGTGCCAGAAAGTGATATCCCTAGATCTCACCCAGTAATACAGGCAGGGTGCCTGCTCTGATACCATATGAAATTCTGGCTGTAGATACTCAATGTCACAGTCAATGTTGTGACACCGTATCTGACTTTCTATAAGACAGTAAATACAAAAATAGTAAAGAACACAGTCAATTGTTTACCCAGTTCAGTGTGAAACAACACCTACTCTGGGGGCTACCAAGCCAGGGAGGAAATCCACTATAAGAGATATTAATTCAGGAATAAACCAACCAGTTTATCTCCTTCACTTAAGACCTACCCAATGCAACTTCAATCTAAGTTCTACTTAAACCTGAGTTCCTACTCACTCCCCCTCAATCACAGCAGTGATACTTAAAACAATTGACTAATGAATTAATGAAGACACTCTTCAAAACATACACTTGATTATGCTTCACAGCTTTTTAATCAAGTAACACAAACACTCTTGCTTCATAGCTTTGAGTGATACATAAACCTAACTTGACTTTGCTTCAAAGCTTTAGTCAAGAGACACAAAACACTCTTGCTTCAAAGCTTTGAGTGGTACAAAAACCCTTACAAACAAAACCTATTCCAAGTCACTTATCACAATGATAATTGCTTGGATTACAACAGTTAAAACTATACAGTTTCTGATTGATCTTCAGTCCAAAAGAGTTGTTTTCCAAACAGCATACCTGTTGAATATATAACAGCTGTTTCTTAAGTTAGGGTTTCCACAAAAAGCTAGGGTTAATTAGGTTTAACCATAAGACTTGGTCACAAGACTTTATCAACTAGTTTAGGGTTGAGCTAGGTTAACCCAAAGACAACGGGAGATTCTGTTCTGGAAGGACTAAGCCAACTTCCTGAAAAATCTCAGAATTAACCAAACTGCACTACTGTTAGATCAGTACAGGATGTCTTAACATTTGTTATGACATCAGAATTCATGTTTACTGAGAAGACAATAAATGTGATCTTTTTGCAAAATGCTCAGATACACACTCATAAACAGCAATACCTGTATGCCACTATTTTTCTGCAAAGGTACCTAATAAACCAGTACCTAATAAATCAGAATGTTATGACATTAGTCATGGCATTCACACACCTGGTTTTACCAAAAATGCATGCCAATAACTAAACACCTACACTTAGGATAAAATAAAAAGTCGGTGGCGACTCTTGCTAAACCGAAACATTTGCGAACACAAACGCAAAATCCCAAGTCAGTTCTCCCACCGTATCACACTACCCACATCCAAATGTGATGCTAACTATCTAACCTATAGGGAGACAAAGGCTTTAACTATCCTTTAAGATCCAACCAAGCGCATGAATAACAATCCTCTTCAATGTAGACACTTGTTTCCAACAATCCTGAAAACTAGGTAACCAATACAAAGTAAAAAGAGAACAATCTTCCCTTAATACTCTTTTGCTTCCAACAATCCTGGACCGCAAGGCTATACCAAAATCACTTTGAAAAAATGATTAGAAACAAATTCTTGAAGTAGATATGAGAACTGATAATCAATGTCAATACAAAGTATTTATCTCTTCTCGTTCAAGACAACAATTCAATGAATATATTACACAAGTGCTCAATGCATATGATAATGAGAAACAAAATGTTGAGTTGTATGTTGTGATTGATGTTATTTGGTGTGTGTTTCTACTTCAAAAATATTTTGTTTTTATATACAAGTATTACACCCTATCAAAAGCTTATAAATGAATATAGAAGTGCAATGGTTCATGGACAAGTGAAATAAACAAACAACATTCAAAACATCCTTGTTTTTCAAATTTGAATCAACTGTAACCAGTTACCAGAATACAATAACCAGTTATCGATGCAGGTAACATTAAGAAATTTGAATTGTTGAAGCCTGTAACCGGGTACTAGTAACCTGTAACTGGTTACCACTTTATGAAAAAGTGAAATATCATTTTTAATGAATTTAAAATGCAATGCTAGTTATTTTAAAAGCCGTGAAACATGTATGCATACTGTTAGACATATTTTGAGCACTATAGTAACATACTATATTGAATTGGAGTCTTGTACCATAATGAAGATCAAATACCCAAAGTCTTCTTTAGGATTAACTTAGCATGCAAGCCAAAATTCCATTTTGAGTAGATACTTTTTCTTCTTCTTTTTGATAATGTCTTTTGCCTTGATCATGATGTTTGTAATCATCAAAACATAAAATTGTTGAAGCATGATTCTACATTCTCCCCCTTTTTGATGATGACAAACACTTGTTTTATGAAACACTTTGGATCGCTTGAAAAATACAATATGCTCCCCCTATTAATGATCACTCCCCCTTGATCAATGATTCTCCTTGATCAATAGAGTATGTTGACAATTTCTGCAAGAAATAGAGACAAAGCGTACACATATATCTTCCCCCCCTTTGTCATTAGCAAAAAGGAAGGGAAAAATAAACAAAGTAATATCATAATAAAAATAGAAGAATAGCATGATATTAGTTAACTTATCCTTTAGAAGATTTTGTCTTGATCCTTCATTATGAAGTACTTCTTCATTGGATATGAAATTTAGTGCTTATCTTTTCCTTGCCAAGAATCTTTTATTTGATGTTGTCCTCATATGTGACACATCCTTTGAACTATTAGATTTTAAAATTTGCTTATACCTCCCATCATATGCTTGGATCAACCACTTATTAATATATCAAAGATTTTGAAGTGGTCTGCAAGAAAACCTACAAAACAAGTTAAGTTTTGCTAGGTACCCAAAGTGATTTGGGTCCTTCATGGTTACTTCCTTTCTTGACCCACACATAATGTTCACTAGTAACATTAAAATTTATTGCATGACAAGCATTATGTGTGTGACCAATAATACCACAATATAAAAAAGTAGGAAGAAAGTTGCTTGTAACATGATTTTTCTTTTTAGCAACTATTTTCTTAAAATAAAAATTTCTAACCTTTTCTTCCTTTTCACCATCAAAATGTTATAATTCCATAAAGGCAAGATTTGCATATTCATCGTTTTCCAAATCGGATGAAGAACTTGTATCACTTTCTTCAATGTAAACCTTGTTGGATTTTGAGAATTTTCTTCCCTTGTAAGCATTTTTCTTAGACAACTTTGAGCACTCCATCTTAATGTGAATTTCCAAAGGTCAAAGTATACACCTTAAAACAATATAGGCTTGTTATTACTACCACCATCTTTGAAAGTTGGTTGTGCGAAAGCCATTCTGGATCGAATAGGAACAAGTTACCTTAACTTGCTCTGATAAAAAATATTGGTTTTTGAGTGCGCCTAGAACGGTGTTGAATAAAGTGGATTATATATTTTTATTCTTTTATTTGATAATGTTCTGATTTTCTTGTTTGCGTATGAATATGAAAGCGATAAATACAGAAAATAAAGAACACAAGAGTTTTATACTGGTTCCCCTCACACTTCGAGAGTACATCCATTCCTCTTACTAACATGTAAGAGATTTCACTATAGTTAGAATTATCGTACAACCTATCTGTGATATGGTGGGAGAACCGACTTGGGTGTTTTGCGTTTTATCGCAAATGTTGTGGTTAGCAAGAGTCGCCACTGACTCTTCTTTTATCCAAAAGGAAAGGCTGAAAAGAACAGGAAAAACCTTTGAGATTATTTCTTGAGTTCGGGGGGTAGATTATGAAAAGGGAAGGTGTTAGCACCCTTTTCATCCATAGTTATCTATGGTATCTTAGTTTCTTGCTAGATCACTTGCTTTTGTTTGAAAATGTGCTTTGTGTGGTTTTTGAAAGTATTTTGAAAAGGCGCCATCGTCTAGGCAAACTTTGTAATAGTTCTTGTTTGTAAGAACGTATACAAAGTGTTGAGATTTTGAAAATGTTTCAAGTTTGGAAGATGTTTTGAAAGTGTTTTTGAAAATTTTGGTGTTTGTTTTGAAAATAAGCAAGAGTGTTTGGTTTGAAATTGAGCAAGCAACTAGGAACAATCTACCTACTCAAAAGTCTTAGTTCATTTCCTCCTTTCCTTTGATTTTGCTATCTTACCATTGGTTTGGTAAGAAGCCTTATCTTTGGATGTAAAGGGACGGGCGTGGGTCATTGTATAGCCATGATAGCAATGTTGTGAAATATCTTAGCAATTCTCTTTGAAGGACTAAGATCATTTTGAAAGGCAACATTTGATAGCGTCATCGATGGACTATGATCTTGTATTTTTGATTGGTTTTTGCTAAGATACCCCACATGCATAACATGACCATTTTTGTAAGGCAACAAAGTGGAATTACCCTAAGGGTACAAGTGTGCAAATGTGTTGGATTTACATGCTTGTTTATCTTGAATTAGGGTTTGCTAACTTATTGATTTTATCTTTCCATACAAACCCTAATTACTAGCATTTATATAAAACGATAAATTGCGGAAAGTAAAAATGCTAAGCTATTACATCATTGGGGGAGGGGGTATACAAATTTACAAATAGGATTTTTTGCAAGAAAATTAAACCTAATTAATTATTACAACCATGTTGAATAAATATACAATAATTAAATAAATGATAATGTACAAATGCAAATGGATAAAAAATGATTTTTGTTTGGATTTTTATGAAAGGGGTTTAGTATTGACCTAATTTAGAAAATGATTAATTAAAATAAACATAATTAAATTTAAACTAAATAAGAAAGAAATTAAGTTAAAAAGTATTTTTAGGGTTTTTTATGGAAGGTTTTTGCTTTAATTAAAAAATGATGAAAACAAAAATATTTTTTATGATATTTTTTATATTCATAAAATAGGTATTATAAATAAATTGTGTGCAAGAAATCAACTCAAAAGGATTTGTTTTGATGGGTTAAATAAAATGCTAAAGTTTGTTAAAAAGAATGAAATTAATGAAACAAACAAGTGCTAAAAAAGGTTTTGGTCCTGCCAAGGTTTGAACTCAAGACAACAAGATCATTGGCTCAAAAGATTACCACTAGGCCAGGCGCATTTGCTTGTCAACCATGCATTTACATGACCATATATGAGAGAACTGCTTCCTGAAATCACAAAAAATCACAAAAATGCAAAAGGGGGGTTCACATTGGTTCGAACCCTCGCCCTTATGGTTAGCAAAGACTTAATACGCGCGCGCTTTCCACTGGGGTGGCTTGTATATCCGGTCATGAAACTTCTTCCTCCTTCATGCGCGCGCAAAACACAATATCCACCATTATTAACCCTGTAACTTTCTCATTTTTTGACCATTTTGAAAAGTACAAACATGAAACTTGCTGGAAATTTCATCATCAATTTAACCATATAATTTAATTAAGCTAAAAATCAAAGGTTAAACATAATTTTGTTTGATACCAAATGCGTTCCCTAACTGGTCAGAAGCAAAATCATCTAAGCACAAGCAAGTAAAATGCAAACTAGGGACATGGTCAGCTTGAGGGAAATAATATCTACATTTTTACTTCAGAATGTATGCACAAAGGATGCTTGTATCAAGATATTGAAGTTTGAAAACTTACCTCTTCCAGCTGGATTTGTGTGTGTATTTTGAGCAAGTTTTGAAGAGTGAAGATGATCAGGCTAGCTTGCCTGGACCTCCCTGAATGTGTTGCAAGTCTTATTTTGCCTTTAGGATGGCTGAAACTTCCTACTCAAGTCAAGTTGCAAGCTTGAGTTTCAAAAATGGTAGATGATGGAAATGTGATTACAATCTTGAAACAGGGACTTGGATCATTTGTATATGATGTATGTTAGATGTTTGGATGATTAGAAATCAAAACGCACGAGTGAAAATGGAGATGGTGAGTTTTGGCTTCAAACTGTCAAGTTTAGGAAGATTCAAGGCAATATGGAGTTTGGGCAGTTTTGAGAGGGTTTCCAATCGTGTCCTGGCTTGAAATAGACTTGTGCATATGTATGGAAATGGTTTGAGATCAAATGTACTCAAGACTTCTGAGTTCTAGCCTTTTGGCTCTATAACTTGCTTTTGAAGAAAAGTGAGAAGACAAATCTCAAAGTGTTGTACAAGCATGTTCTGAGTTCAAAAAGGCATTAGACACATTGCTTTTGGTTCATAGGGGTTGTGTGTGCAGAAAGAACAAGTGCAAAGCTCAAGAAGTTGACAATTGCAAAAGTGATGCTTTATCAAAATTGAAATGACAACTTTGTGCCATAAATGGAAAATCACTTTGGAGAAAGCTTAAACCAAGTGGATTAGGGCCTAAAGAGTTGTGTAAACCATTAATTATGGAGTGACAAACAAGTTAGAAGCCTTCAAAGTGAGATTTTTACAACATGCTTTAAGATTGGATCAAGTGTTCTTCAATAAATGGCTTGTAATTCAAGTTTGAAATACTTAATTTCTTGCCTTTGATTCTCCTTGCTCAAGTATGATCTCAATGAGTTCTTGGAAATTTTGGAAAGCTTGTAACATCCAATACAACCTCTATGTTGGTCATTTTTGAAAATTCCTCTTGGAACTATGTGAAAAATTTCCATAAAGTTAGGTCAAAATCCTGCCTAAACTAGGGCAAAATTTCACTATGTTTCCAAGTTTCATGAACATGCATTCACAAAATCATAACTTGAAATCCATGCATTTATAGGAGAAGTTGTGTTCTACAATGTTTTATATCTCATTAAGATCTACAACTTTCATGTTGTAGGTTTCCTTTGAATCATCTTGCATCATGGTGAAAAATTGGCTCAAAGTTGTGAAAAAATATGAAGTTTCCAACACTTAGAAAAATTTCTAAGTTTAGAAATTTTGACTTTTCAAAATGAAATCTTGAATTTTTATTTCTTGATGAAAAAGTTTCATATTTTTACATGTTTTTATGAATTGTGATCTTTGACACTTGATTTTGACCAAAAAGTCAAAGTTTGACTTTTCAGTGTGCAATTGACTTTTGATTAGTTGACTGAAAATCAACTATCACTCAATTGATCTTGAGGGAAGTTTTGAGTCATGCCATTAGGTCAAAATGATGCAATTTAATCCTTGAGATCATGTCTGCAACCAATCAACCATTTGCTAGGTCAAAAATCAAAAATTGCACTTCCTCAATCAAAACCTTAATTTTGACCATATTGCCCTTTTGATGATCTGATCAAATTTCTTGAGGAATTATGGTCCGTACTTGATCAAATGACATATATGAGTTCATAATGTTGATATGGATAAAAAATTATGAAGTTTGACTGTAAATTGACCACATTTAACTTTTTCCCCAATACAACTGATTTTTAGGCTAGTTGATCAATTGACTGGGCAAAAATGTGATCCAAGACTTGAAACTTGTCATGAGCAATCTTGAGAGTCAAAAATAATCCATGAAAGTCATATGGGGAATTAAAAGTCCATTTATCCTTGTGCAATCTCAAACCCTAATTTTCAGTCATCAGTGCTTAAGGAGGTGTCTTGAGCTGATCAACCCTAGTGCAGTCTTGAACCAAAGGAGATCTTGTGAGAGATTAATTGATAAATGAGAGGGAAAATTTTGGGGTACAACAGCTGCCCCTGTTCAATATTCTTAAACTTGAAGATTTAGATTGACGAATCCGCCATTCGTGACTTGAAGGTGAAAGATGATTGAACACTAGAGTGCCTAGAAATTTGCACTCGAAGATGGATTATGAATGGGCTTATAGATGCCATTTGGAGGAATGTTGGTAAACGCTGGAAGAAGTATCAGCATAAATCTCTTGTTGATTTATACTAAAACTTGATGTTTTACCTGTGAGAAAAAGAGTTAGTAAAATGCAGATGTATGCATGATGTTCACCAAATGTGGTATTATACTAAATGCATTTTGTATGTACATGCTATGATGTATGAATGTGAGGTGTATGTTTTTGTACGGGAAAATAAATCCCTGACTGTTGCTGAGGAGTTTTGGGAAGTTGACTCTCGGATTTCCATTGGGGATGAAGAGTATACATATCTCCAAACTTTATTGAAAAGATGCTTCCACTGGGGAATATCTCTTGAATGTCAGCTGTTATATGGTCGGATCCAGGCTTCACAACTTGCTGAGAATGAGGAAGTCAACTGCTATCTGGTCGGGTCCCAGGCTTCACGGTAACTTAATGGGGAAGAGATAAATTAACTGTTACCTAGTCGGATTCCAGGCTTTGCATAAAATTTCTTGAAATTGAATAGTTATTTGGTTGGATCCAGGATTCACAACAACTTACTGGGGATAAGGAAGTTAACTATTATCTGGTCGGATCCATGCTTTGCAGTAACTTGAAGTAGTAACTACTATCTGGTCGGGTCCAGGTTTCATGGTTTTTGGAAAGTTGTACTATTATTTGGTCGGTTCCAGGCTTCATAGTGTCTCCTTGGAGATCGTAGTTAGTTGTTATCTGGTCGGATCCAGGTCTCACAATAACTTGCTTGAAAAATGACATCTGCTAGGGTCCAGGATTTACATATTTCTGAGGTGGATGAAGTTAATTGCTATCTGGTCGGGTCCAAGTTTCACAATAAACTGTTTGGGGATTTAGTTATTATCTGGTCAGGTTCCAAGCTTCACAACGAATTTCTGAGAGTAATTGCCATATGGTCAGATCCAGCCTTCACAACAACTTGTTGGGGTGGAGGAAAACTCTACTGGGGAAAAGAAGTTAAACCTTGGTCTGGTTGAGTCTAGATTCTTCTATATTTTGAAGAGTTAAACTATTATCTAGTCGGGTCCAGGTTTCATAGTATTTTAAAGATTACACTATTATCTGGTCGGATCCAGGCTCTACAGTGACTTGAGAAGTTGACTATTATCTGGTTGGGTCCATGCTTCATAGTAACTTGAAAATTGGGCTAATATTTGGTCGGGTCCAGGCTTCATAGTATCTTTTGGAGATAGTAATGGTTTTGTTGATGACTTTACTAGGGATTAGGGGTTTTGGCCCTATGATTTGCAATAGTCTGAAAGGAAAACTTAAGTTGGGGAATGTAGATTCAGTCGGGGAGGACAAACTCAACTTGGGGAGGTATATCCAGCTGGGGATAACAGGCTCAACTGGAGAAGATAGACCAAGCTGGGGAATTTTGTACTCGGCTAGGGAGTTTTACTACTTGTTGTTTGTTGGGGAAATAAACCCTGTTGATGAATACTTGATGAACTACTGTTGAGGCGAGTTCTTTGAGGAAGAGATCCCCGATGCTTCTACTTATAGGATCGACTTAGATGGGGAGAGAGCTACCAAGAGATTGAGACTCTGGCTAGAGATTGGCTTATGCAAAGAAACTTTGTGGGTAACTTTGCTGGAGATGATGTTAATGAAATAATTCTGTGGGGATATTTCATATACATTAAAGAGATGCTTTGATACTGTTTAGCAGGACACATGTGCCAAGTAATTTTAATTATGTTCATATGCATAAGTTCATTCAATTTTAATCGTTGTACAAATTTGCATTCAAAACAAAGACATAAAGTTTGCACTTCAAAGTATATTTTTATTGATATTTTGCCCATGAATAGGCGTTTTTGTACAAAGAGACGGAGATCCTAGTAAGAGGAAATCGTCGAAAGAAAAACAAAATTGAAAACAAAAACAAATAGCTATGTGAAATGATCTCATTGCCTTCCAACTCTATTATTTCCCCAATGTCTTCGAATGCCCCTTGCCATTGACAGAAATTGATTGGATTGATCTTGGAGCGTTTGAACTCGAACCTTGGTGATAAAGTTGACTGTGGTGAATCCACGTGACATAATCATACGCTTTGAATCCTTAACTTTTGCCTGGACCAACCTTTTGAGTTTTCAACCCACCGGGATACCCATTTTTGCCCAAGTCACCCTTTCGGGTTTTCAACTTGTCAGGTGTACAATCTTTTGCATATATCCCTAATTTTTACCCAAACCTTTTGGTTTATCGAGATGCCCTTATTTTTCCTAGGCGTGTCAATCTAGCGGGTCTCTTATGCATAGTATTTTTTAAATATGTCTGCATTTATAGGATGTGAGAAGTCTTCACCATCCATGGTAGTCAGCATCATGGCACCGCCGGAGAATACTCTTTTGACAACAAATGGCCCTTCGTAGGTGGGAGTCCATTTGCCTATGGGGTCGCCTTGTGGCAGAATAATACGTTTTATTACCAATTCACCAGGTTGATATACTCGAGGCTAAATATTTTTATTGAAAGCCTTGATCATACGTTTTTGGTACGTCTGACCATGATAAACAGTAGCCAATCGTTTTTCATCGACCAAGTTCATCTGGTCTAATATCGTCTGAATCCACTCGTCTCCGCCTAAGCCTGCTTCATTCATGATCCTTAGTGAGGGAATATGAACTTTCGCTGGCAAAACAGCTTCCATGCCATAGACTAAGGAAAAGGGAGTTTCCCCAGTTGATGTTCTAGCTGAAGTGAGGTAGCCATGTAGAGAAAATGGTAACATCTCATGCCAATCCTTATAGGTTACTACCATTTTCTGCACAATCTTCTTGATGTTTTTATTGGCCGCTTTGACTGCACCATTCATTTTGGGTCTATAAGGAGAAGAATTGTGATGCTTGATCTTAAACGGAGTGCAAAGCTCAGTAATCATGGCATTGTTGAGGTTAGTCCCATTGTTGGTGATGATCCTTTCATGGATACCATAACGACGGATGAGGTTGTGTTTGATGAATCTGGCTACTACATTCTTGGTGACTGAGGCAAACGAGGTGGCTTTAACCCATTTGGTGAAATAGTCGATAGTGACAAGAATGAAGCGATGTCCGTTGGAAGCGGTGGACTTGATTTCTCCAATCATATCAATGCCGCACATTGCAAATGGCCACGGAGCGGTCATGACGTTCAGAGGGATAGGAGGCACATGGACCTTGTCAACATAGATTTGGCATTTATGACAAGTCCTAGAGTGTTGATGGCAATCAGTCTCCATTGTTGACCAATAGTAGCCAGCCCTCAAGATCTTCTTTCCCATCGTATGTCCACTTGAGTGAGTACCAAAGAGTCCATCATGCATGTCTTCCATGATTTCCTCTGCCTCCTTCTTATACACGCATCGGAGTAGAGTAGAGTTATGGTTGCGTTTGTACAATATTTCGTTACTTAAGAAGAATTTAACTGAAATTTTTTATAAGAACTTTCTGTCAATGATAAATGCTCCCTCTGGATACTCTTGTGCTTCAAGGTATCTCATCACCTCATGGTACCATGGCTTTTCCGCGTTAGTGTCAAGTTCACAGAAATGTGTAGGTTCGTCAAATTTCTCAATTGTAATCATAGGGGCCTCGTTATCCCATCTGACCTTGAACATTGAATACATGGTTGCCAAAGCGTCAGCCAAATGATTTTCTTCCCTAGGGAAATGCTCAAAAGTGATGTCTCAGGGATAGCACAAGTTCCTTGTAAAGGATGATATTAGGGTGCTTAGTTTCCCAATCTCCTTTTACTTGGCTAATCACTCAAGCGGAATCCCCAAACATATTCAAATGCTTGATCCTCAACTCAATAGCAGCTTTCAGACCCAAGATGCATGCTTCATATTTGGCCATATTGTTCGTGAAATCGAAGCATAGTCTGTGTGATACGGTGGGAGAACTGACTTGAGGTTTTGTGTTTGTGTTCGCAAATGTTTCGGTTTAGCAAGAGTCGCCACCGACTTTTTATTTTATCCAAAGGAAAGGTCAAAAAGCACAGGAAAGACCTTTGAGATGTTTTCTTGGGTTCGGGGGGTAGATTATGAAAAGGGAAGGTTCTAGAACCCTTTTCATCCATGGTTTTCCATGGGCTCTTAGTTACTTGTTTAAATCACTTGCTTTTGCTTTTCAATTGTTTGAAATGGTGCTTTTGTGTGTGGGTTTGAAAATATTTTGAAAAGAGGCCTTGTTTAGGCAACCTTTGTAATAATTCTTGTTTGAATGTATACAAAGGTGTTTGTCTTTTTAAAAATGTTTCAATGTTTTGAAAATTTGTTTTGGGAAAATGTTTTGAAATTGTGGTGTGCTTTTGAAATTAGAAAGGATGGTTTGCAAGAGATCAAGTAACTAGGAGTTGTCTATCCTACTCAAAGATCTTTCCTACACATTTTTAACCCTTTGACATTGTTGTTTTACCATTGTATTTGGTAAACAACCTTGTGTTTGGATGTTAAACGGGACAGGCGTGGGTCATCGTATGACCATGATAGCAATTGTGCCAAGTATCTTAGCAACTTTTTGAGGGTCTAGATCATTTTTATATAGGCAACCAAGATAGCGTCATCGAGGGACTATGATCTTTTTTGTTTGATTGATTTTGCCAAGATACCTAGCATGCAAACCATGGCCATTTTTAAGGCAACAAGTGGATGAAACCCTAGGGATGCTTGTGTGCATTGTGTTGTCATTTTTCATGCATTTTTGTCTTGTGTTTAGTCTTGCTATTTGTTTGATTTTTGGTTATCATACAAAACCCTAATTTACTAATCATGCATATAAAAGCAATAAAATGCATAAAAGTAAATCTACGACTATTACAACATTGATATGGGGAGGGGGATACAAGTTTGAATAGGGGGATATTTGCAAGAAAATAAAACCCTAATTCAACTATTACAACCAAATTGAATTCATTGTACAAATAATAAATTGACAAATATTTAAATGTGCAATTAAACATAAATATGAAAAAAAATGTTTTTGTATCATTTTTATGTATGTAAAAATAAATTATTTAATGTCCTAAAAATAGGGAAAATAAAAAGATTATTTTTGGAAAGGGTGAAGAAACCCTAATTTTGTTTTAAGAAAATATATATATTATATTATTTATTTATTCATTTATGTACAAAAAATAAATAAAAATAATATATACAAATGTTAAAAAATAAAAATATATGAGAAAATATTATTTAAGTGTATAAATAATAAAAATAAAAATATATAATATTTTTGTAATATTTACAAGTTTTTATTTAAGAAAATAAAATTATTTATCCTAATAAACTATTTTTTTGTCATAAAAAAATGATAAAAATAATAAAATAAAGTGTGAGAATTTAAGGAAATATTTTTGGTGATTTTTTATATTTAGAAAAAATAATAAAAGTCAGAAATGAAAATAGAAATGAAAAATATAAAAAGATAAAATCAATGGACCAAGGGGGTGCAAAGAGCAAGCAAGGGGTGCAAAAAGCAGGACAAAGCCAGGCCCGACCCATTTCCACTTCATCCCTGTCCTCCAGAACAAGAAATACGCGCGCCATGGTTCAAATCTCTATCTCCTACATACGTGCTCAAAAACAAAAACTTGCAACATGAAAGTTATAGCTCTTGATCACACGATTCTAACCATGTAAAAAACTTAATCTAACTCTCAAAGACCAGGGAGAAATTCTTTGGCCCTAAATCTTGACCTAGTTTTTCAGAAAGTTCAACTATCAAATACTCCTAGCTTAGTTAACATAAATGAATTCTATGCATATGTACAGCTCAAGGACAACGAGGACTACATTTTTTCTTCACAAACATAAGCCTAATGATTCCTAAATAAGGAGATAGAAGTTTGAAATTTACCTGTTTCAGTCAAGCTCGAGTATGGCAATGCAGCAACTTTCAGTGAGGCCTGAGGTTCTTTTGAGCTTGCTTGATGTTCCCTTGACCTTTCACAATGCTTGGCTTGCTTTGAAATGGTTTGAAACTTCTTGTAGAATTCAACCTGCAAGCTCAGAATTTGAAAATGCTGAAGTGTGTAAATGGAGTTACAGTGGCTTGGGAATGGTTGGGATAGTTTAGGTATGTTGTATGAAGTGTGTTGGAACTGGTTGCAAGCAAAATGCACGAGTGGATTTGGTTTTGGCTTCTGATTTGCAGAACTTGCCCTGTTTTGCAAGAACTTGGTGTTTTGATGTTAGAGGGAGTTTGAGAGCTTATGGAATCGTGTTTATGACTTAGTGTAATGTGTAAAACTTGTTTGAAATGTTTACCAAGCTTGGTTATATCAGATTACAAAGTTGTGGTGATTTTGCAAGTTGACTTGTTTTTGAAGTAAAAAGTGAGAAGTGACCATGCCAAGGTTGTACAGGCCTGTATCCTAGCTGCACAAAGTTGGTGAACTTTTCCTGATATTAGGGAGCTTTGTTTGCAGCAAAAGGCTTGGTGTATGGCTCAAGATAATCAATTTGACATAAAGCATGCTTTATCTAAATGGCATTGTTAACTTTTTGCCAAAAATGGATTAAACCTTTGTATAATCTTCTAATGCTCATAACAAAGCATTAATCCAATGTGTTTGCATTCAATTTTTGAGTGTGGAAGGGTTTAAGGACTTGTAAGCAAGTACAAGCAAGGTTTGAACTGATTTGTAACTTGTATCAATGTGCAAAATGCCTTGGCCAAAAGTGATAATTTCCCATTTTCAAACTTCCGATTCTCCCTAACTATAAATGATTTTGGAGAGTTCTTGGACATTTTGGAAAGCATGTAACATGCTATACAATCCATCTTTGAAATTCATTTTGATATTCCAACTGGAACTATGTGAAACATTGCCATGAAGATAGGTCAAAATCCTGCCTAAACTAGGGCAAAATTTCACTAAGTTAAAAGTTTCATGGACCCTTGTTCACAAAATCACAACTTGAGATCCAAGCATCTTTTGGGAAAACTTTGTTAATCAAAGTTGTAGATTTTGTGGAGGACTACAACTTTCATGTTGGAAGTTTTCTTTGAATCCAATTGCATCATGGTGAAAAAGTTGGGAAAAGTTGGGAAAAAATAAGAAATTTTCATAACTTTGAAAAATTCTAAGTTATGAAAATTTTCCATTTTAAACCCTAATTTTCAAAATTAGGTTTCTTGGTGAACAAGTTTCATTTTTTGACATATCTTGATGAAAAATGACCCTTGGCACTTGATTTTGACCAAAAAGTCAAAGTTTGACTTTTTAGTGTATAGTTAATTTTTGATCAATTGACTGGAAAATTCATCTGTCAATCCAATGCATTTGAGATCTTTTAAACCTTGTGATTAGGTCAAGATGATTCCATTGAGTCCTTGAATCCATTCTTGAACCCAATTTTCCATTGGCTAGGTTAAAAATCAGAAATTTCCCTTTTGTAGTCAAAACCCTAAAAATGACCATTTTGCCCTTTTGAAGATCTGATCAAATTTCTTGAGGAGTTGTGGTCCAAACTTGATCAAATGGTTCATATGACTATAATGTTGATGTGGATCAAAAATTATGAGTTTTGACTGTAAATTGGCCACAATTGACTTTTCCCCCAATACAACTGATTTTTAGGTCAACTGTCCAATTGATTGGGCAAAAATTTGATTCAAGGCTTGAAACTTGGTATGGGAAATCTTAGATGTCCAACATGAGGTATGAAAGTCACATTGAGCATTGAAAGTCTAAAAATCCCTGTGCAAACTCAAACCCTAATTTCAGGTCAACAGTGCAAGGAGATGTCTTGAGCTGAGCAAACCCTAATCTGGTCTTGAGTCCAAAGAGTCTTGTGAGGAGAAATCTTGATAAAATGAGAGGGAAAATTTTGGGGTACAACAGCTTCCCCTGTTCAATCTTCTTGAACCTGAAGATTTAGATTGGCGAGTTTGCCTTTCGTGACTCGAAGGTAAAAGATGATTGGACACTAGAGTGCCCGTAAATTTGCACTCGTCAAAGTATAGTTGAGGAAATGGGCTTAAAGATGCCATTTGGAGATGTGATAGAATCTTGTTGGAGATGGGCTTAAAGATGCCATTCAAAACTGTCTATTGAGTTGTAAGTCAGGAGAAGGAACATCAGAATGGTATCCGTATCTGGAACATATCCGAGCTGTAACTGTATTTGAATCTGAATTCTAAATAGGAGACAAAAGGGCATCCGTGTCTGGAGCACCTCTTAGCTGGGGAAAAAGTCAGAATAAGTGAAAGCATGGCTACCATATCTGGAGCGTATCTAGACTGTATCTGAATCTTGTATTTGAATCTTGTATTTGAATAAGCGACAGAATAGCATCCGTGTCTGGAGAATCTCTGAGCTGTTTTCTGAGTTTTGAATCTGAATAAGCAAAAGAATAGCATCCGTGTCTGGAGCGTCTCTAAGCTGTTTTCTGAGCTTTGAATCTGAATAAGCAATAGAATAGCATCCATGTACGGAGCGTCTCTAAGCTGTTTTCTGAGCTTTACATCTGAATAAGCAATAGAATAGCATCCGTGTCTGGTGTGTCTCTAAGCTATTTTCTGAGCTTTACATCTGAATAAGAAATAGAATAGCATTCGTGTCTGGAGCGTCTCTAAGCTGTTTTCTGAGCTTTACATATGAATAAGCAATAGAATATCATCTGTGTCTGGAGCGTCTCTAAGCTATTTTCTGAGCTTTACATCTGAATAAGAAATAGAATATCATCCGTGTCTGGAGCGTAACTAAGCTGTTTTCATGATTGTATATTGGTAACTTGTTAATCTTATCCTGAAAAGGGTAAAATGTTAGTTGAAACACAAAGTTATGTTGCATGAAATGTATGATGCAATATAAATGTGTTTTATCCATGTTTATGATATATGAATGTAATGTATGCGCATGTAAGCTTATTTGCTGTCTTGCTGAGGAAAATAAATCCATGATAGCTAGAGATAATAAAATCTTTGATTGCTGCCAGGGAAAATAAATCCCTGACCGCTGCTGGAGATTCAAGATCTTTGACAACTCGCGGGGATTATCAAAACTTTGACAACTTCTGTGGGGATGTGAGAATCTTTCACGACTTTCCTAGGGATGTAGGGATCCTTTCAAGTCTTTGGAGTTTGGAGGATGATAAACATTTTGCTGCGAGAATAAAGCCAAGTGTTGCTTGAGGAACCTACTTGGGGAATGCCGAGATCTTTGAAGACTTTGGCTGGGGATTACACAATGGGAATCCTTACTCGGTTGGGGAATAAGGAAACTCTGGTGATCTCTACCAGGGATCAAACAAAGGAAAACCTTGATCTGCTAGAGAATAAGGAAGACTCTGATGGCTTCTGCGGGGAACTGAGAATGATAATATTCAATTTGTTGGGGGAATTTGAATCCTTGGGGACTTCATGCTGGGAAGCCAAGAATGAGAATCTTCGATCTGCAGGGGATTAAAAATTCTGACAAATTCATGTTGGGGAGTAATGAAGACTCTGGCTACTTCACTGAGGAATCAAGAATGAGAATCTTCATTCTGTTGGGGAGTAAAAACTCTGTGGGGTTGTATGCCAATCTACTGGGGAATCATCCTAGGTTGGGGAAAATGGCAAAAGTTAACTGTTATCTGGTTGATCTCCAGACTTTAAGATAACTTGCTGGGGAATCTGGGGAAAACTGAATAGTTTCCGCTGTAGATTGATAGTTGGAAATTTGACTTCGTTGGGGAAGAAAGTTTCATCTCCACTGAGGGTCTGCAGTTCAATGTTTTGCTCCGCCATGGATTGGGAGTTTGAAAACTTAACTCTGATGGGGATTTAGAAATTTGATTCCACTGGGGATATGTATTTCAAGGTTTTAGCTCCGTTGGGGACCTAGATGATGTACTGCAGGGGATTTCTCCTGGAATAGCCTAAAGACGTTTTCCTATACTTTTAACCCATCAGTAATTATTCTTTCACATTTCGTTTATTTGTAAACAATGATTACATTTAAATGAATATGCTCATTTAATAAACCATTGGACGTTTTCAAATAAAACACAGGTAAAAAAGAAGAATAGTTTTCTGCACTTTGAAGTATCTTTGTATTAACTTTGTGTAAGTATTTTGTACAAAGGAGACAGACATCCTAGTAAGAGAATGTTGTCATAAAAAATGAAAAAAAATTTATACAAAGAAAGATGGCTATGTGTAAAAATTTCATGGGGTTCCCATTCTGCTACAGCCTTCGTAACTCTGAATATCTTGTCCATTCGTTGCTTCTTCCGGAGATGACTGGATTGATCAGAAGCCTGGAGCTTGTCTGTGAAGAGATTGTCCTTAAAGTGATCCGACGAGACATAGTCATACGCTTTAATTCCCTAACTTTTGCCTGGACCGCCCTTTCAGGTTTTCAGTCCACCAGGAAACCCTTTTTTGCCCAAGTCGCCCTTTCGGGTTTTCAACTTGCCGGGTGTACAAATTTTTTTTGTTTATCCCTAATTTTTTCCTGAACCTCCCTTTCGGGTTTTTGATTCACCGGGATGCCCATTTTTCCCAAGTCGGCCTTTCGGGTTTTCAACTTGCCGGGTCATTTATGCGTACTATCTTTTAACTATGTATGCGTTCGCAGGGTGCGGCAGGTCATCATCGTCCATGGTGGTTAATATCATTGCCCCACCAGAAAATATGTTCTTGATCACAAATGGTCCTTCGTAAGTAGGATTCCACTTGCCCCTGGGATCACTTTGCGGCAAGATGATCCACTTGATTACAAGATCCCCTACCTGATATACCTGTCGTCTGACTTTTTTGTTGAATGCCTTGATCATCCGTTTTTGATACATCTGACCATGACAAACAGTAGTAAGTCGCTTTTCTTCAATCAGGTTAAGTTGATCAAGCCGTGTCTGAATCCAATCGTCTACACTCAAACCAGCATCCTTCATGATTCTCAAGGAGGGAATCTGAACCTCGATAGGTAAAACAACTTCCATGCCGTATACCAAATAATAGGGTGTTTCCCCAATTGATGTATGCGCCGTGGTACAGTACTCGTGCAGAGAAAACAATAACATCTCATGCCAGTCTTTGTAGGTGACTGTTATCTTTTGTATTATCTTCTTGATATTTTTGTTCGCAACTTCGACATCACCGTTCATCTTTGGCCGATAGGGAGATGAATTGTGATGTTGAATCTGGAACTGATCGCACAGGGCAGTGATCATATTATTGTTCAGGTTTGTACCATTGTCAGTGATGATCCTGTCGGGAATGCCGTACCGGCAAATTAGGTTTTGTTTGATGAACCGGGCAACCACATTCTTTGTGACGGATGCGAAGGAAGCTGCTTCGACCCATTTGGTGAAGTAATCAATGGCCACCAGAATGAAACGGTGTCCATTGGATGTTGTAGGCTTGATCTCTCCAATCATGTCGATTCCCCACATAGCGAATGGCCAAGGAGCTATTAAGACATTGAGAGGAACTGGAGGTATATGTACCTTGTCTGCATAGATTTGACATTTGTGACAAGTACGGGAATGTTGATGGCCGTCAGCTTCCATGGTAGACCAGTAATAGCCTGCCCGTAGAATCTTCTTAGCCATCGTATGTCTGCTAGAGTGAGTGCCAAAGGTACCATTGTGCAGTTCAGCCATGATCTGCTCAGCTTCAACCTTGTCCACACAACGGAGCAGAATGCAATCATGATTGCGCTTGTATAGGATACCATTGCTCAAGAAGAACTTTGCCGAGAACCTCCTTAAGAACTTTTTGTCGTTGACTGAAGCTCCTTCAGGGTATTCTTGTGCTTCGAGATACCTTTTGACTTCGTGAAACCAAGGTCGGTCCATTACTTCTTCGGTATTAATCTCGTGACAATGTGTAGGTTCGTCCATCCGTTCAATGGTGATTTGGGGAGCCTCATTATCCCAGTTAAGTTTAAACATGGATGACATTGTAGCTAGAGCATCTGCTAGCTGATTTTCTTCTCGCGGGAAGTGCTCGAAGGTAATCTGCTCGAAATGAGGTAACAATGTCAAGACATGTTCTTTGTAAGGGATGAGGTTGGGATGTTTAGTATCCCACTCTCCTTTGATCTGACTGATGATCAAAGCTGAGTCCCCAAACACAATCAGAGATTTGATTCCCAAGTCTATTGCAGCCTTGAGACCAAAGATACAAGCTTCATACTCGGCCATGTTGTTGGTGCAGCTAAAGCAAAGTATGGTTGTGAAAGGTGTATGGCAACCTTCTGGAGAGATAAGTACCGCGCCGATACCGTTGCTAAGTGCATTGGAGGCACCATCAAAGTACAGGGTCCATCAGGATCCTTGTTCAGGTCCGTCATACGGTTTGTTCTTTTTAATGTTGTCCAATGTCATGATATCCTCGTCGGGGAAGTTGAACCTCATGGATTGGTAATATTCGACAGCTTGATGAGCCAGATGGTCGGCTAGCACACTTCCCTTTAGAGCTTTTTGGGTTGTGTACTGTATGTAATATTCCGTTAGGATCATCTTCCATCTAGAGATTCTTCCGGATAAAGCAGGCTTTTCAAAGATGTACTTGATCGGATCCATCTTAGAGATTAGCAAAGTGGTATGAGCCAACATATACTGCCTTAGCCGGCGAGCAGCCCATACCAAAGTACAACAAGTTTTCTCGAGCAGTGAGTATCGGGTCTCACAGTCGGTAAACTTTTTGCTAAGGTAATAAATGGCATGCTCTTTTCGGACAGACTCGTCATGTTGGCCCAGTACGCACCCCATTGAATTCTCTAGGATGGTCAGATACATGATTAGAGGTCTTCCTTCGACGGGAGGCATCAAGATAGGAGGTTCTAGCAAATACTCCTTGATTTTATCGAAAGCAACTTGACAGTCATCATTCCATTTAACCACCTGATCTTTCTTCAACAACTTGAAGATTGGCTCACAGGTAGAGGTTAGGTGAGAAATGAACCTTGCAATGTAGTTTAGGCGTCCCAAGAAACCTATGACCTCCTTCTCAGTGTGAGGGGCATGCATTTCTTGTATAGCTTTGACTTTGGCAGGATCAACCTCGATGCCTTTGTTGCTGACAATGAAACCTAAGAGTTTACTGGACCTGACTCCGAAAGTGCACTTGTTAGGGTTTAATCTGAGCTTGTACTCCTTTAACCTGACAAACAACTTTTGCAAATGGTCGAGGTGTTCTTCTTCTGTTTGTGAACGGGCTATCATGTCGTCTACGTAGACCTCTATCTCATGATGTATCATATCATGAAACAAAGCTACCATGGCACGTTGATAGGTTTCCCTGGCATTCTTCAGTCCAGATGGCATCACTTTGTAGCAGAACGTACCCCACTGTGTAACAAAAGTAGTTTTCTCCATGTCTTCAGGGGCCATTTTGATCTGGTTGTACCTTGAAAATCCATCCATGAAAGGAAATACCTTGTGTTGAGCTGTGTTGTCAACCAAGATGTCAATGTGCGGTAGTGGAAAGTCATCTTTAGGGCTAGCCCTGTTTAAGTCTCTGTAATCCATGCACATTCTCACTTTGTCGTCCTTCTTAGGCACGGGCACGATGTTAGCAACCCATTGTGGATAGGAAGTAACAACAAGAAACCCAGCATTGAACTGCTTCATCACTTCAGCTTTGATCTTTTCAGACATATCGGGCCTCATTCGGTGGACTTTCTGTTTAATTGGTGGACAATCTTCTCTTGTAGGGAGAAGGTGAACAACAATATCTGTATCGAGTCCCGGCATGTCTTCGTACGACCAGGCGAAGATCTCAACATATTCATTCAACAGCTGAACTAAGCGCTCCTTGACACTTAGCTTTAGGTTGGCACCCACTCTAACTTCTTTTTTGTCTTCCTCTGTACCCAAGTTGATTGTCTCTAACAACTCCTCGTGAGGTAGAATAGCCCTTTCTTCCTGTTGTAGCAGTCTAGCCAATTCTCCAGGAACTTCACAGTCTTCATCACCTTCGTATTCGGTATGGTAGACCAGATCTTCAGAGTCACTGAAGGCCATAGCAGAATTGTTACCCATGGTATCCGGAATGGAAGGGTACCTGCATTAGTGAGTGTGGGTGTGTGTAAGGGATAGCCACCTTTAAACAAATAAAATGTAAAAAGAAAGAAAATGAACACAAAAAGTTTATATGTGAAAACGTCCATGATTCATTAAAATGGCATATGAAGATGAAAAAATCAAACCCTTACAAATGGACATATGCGCCTCGGGTAAGGCACAAGGTTAAAAGTGTACGAATTGTTTAAGAATTATTACAAACCAACAGAAAAGTTTGAAAGATAAATTACTGATTGATGAAAGTAATGGGAATAAAGTCCTTTGCCTCCCAATTGTTTAGCCCGCCGTCAACAGTAGGGAAAATCCAGTCTTCTAGGTTACTCTCCTCTTCATTATCCTCCAAAGCATTGACTCCATGATGGGTGATCTTTACTGGTGGTTCTCCAGCCCGGGAGCGATGCACAAACTTTTGAGCAGAAGCAATGAAGCCCAAACCGAATTTACCAGATTTGAAAGGAAAATCAGGCAGCTGCCCCCAGATTGTGCTTCCTCCTTCTTCAATCACAGCCTTTGCATCTTTGAGAGACGACATCTGAGGTGGAGGCCTGGTAACCATGGGTACATAAGGCATTGTCTTGGTTGCTGCAATCTTTTGAGCTACCTCTTCAAAATGCTGAAAGGGGATTTCGATGAATTCGCCATCTAATTCCACATAGCGGAAAGAATTGAGATGGATTATTATGTATTCCTCTTCGCTGCGAATAGTTACAATTTTCCCCTTGACAATGTACTTGAGCTTTTGATGCAGAGTTGAAGTGACGGCTCCAGCATGGTGAATCCCGGGTCTTCCCAACAAGCAAGAATAGGAAGGACGGATGTCCATGACATAAAATGTGGAGTTGAAGGTTTCAGTTCCCACTTTAATCGGGATGTCCACCTCCCCGTGGACCATCCTTTTAGAACCATCAAAGGCTCTGACAATGATGTTGCTGGGCTTTAAGGTTAAAACTTCACAATCTAGCCTATCCAATGCCTTCTTTGGTAAGACGTTTAGTGATGAACCAGTGTCTACCAGAACGTGTGCTAGAGTAGTCCCTATGTATTCCACCGAGACATACAAAGCGTCATTATGTTTTCTCCCTTTAGATGTTAAATCGGCATTGGAGAATCCTAGACCGTTGTCTGCTGTTAGGCTAGCTACGCATTCCTGGAACTGATCCGCGGAGGTTTCCTGTGGCACGTGGGCCGTCTTCAAAAATATGATCAAAGCTTTAGCATTAACTTCTGAACAAAGCAGCAGAGCAAACATAGAGATCTTTGAGGGGGTTTTCCCCAGTTTCTCCACAACATTATAATCACTTTTCTTGATTATTTTCAAAATCTCTTCCATTTCTTTTTGAGAGGTCTAAGGGATGATCAATGGCTGAGCCCTCGTCCTGACGGGCTCTTCTTGGATCCCTTTCCCTCTATCATCAGCAGCAGTAGAGGGGACAACCACAGGAGTTACAACTTCTTCAATAACTGTAGTTCTAGCAGATATGTTGACCGACGCATGGGTAACCTTAGGAGCAGCTGAGGGTCCAAAGATTGCTTTTGGAGGCACAATCTCCGGAGAGAAAATTCTTCCGCTGCGGGTGATTTTACTCGTTCCAGCAATGTTTCCAATGTTAGAAGTCTCTTCATCAGAACTCTCTTCAGTTGATTCAATTTGTTTAATACCGTGGTAGAAGATCTCTCCCCCATAGTTCCACGATATTGATTTGTTGGACTTGTACGGGATAGGCCCCGGCATGGTTATCTTCAAAGGTACAATCTTCGGATCAGATGTAATCTTAACAGGTCTTTTGGAGACCTTGGAAAGATTGGCGGATATGGTAAGTATCAAAACATCATTGACAGGAGTCGGTGTAAAAGGAGTCTTATCAAAAAGGATTTCTTGATTATCCATTAGGCGTTGGATGCCTAACTTCAACAACAGACATTCGATTGGTAATGATGAACAAATGCAGCAATCTTCTTCACAACCTTGGAAAATCCAAGCCTTTAGCAAATTCATCTTGATTATCAGTAACAGAGTCATCAAATCATCAACAGTAGCAATAACCAGATCCTCTTAAACAACATGGGCATTGTGGCCATGCTTCGACATTGGAGCAGATATCACATTTGGCTTTTCAGGGGCGTCGAATTCAACTTCTTTAGCATCTATCAAATCCTGAATCTTATTTTTGAGAGCCCAACAATTGTTGGTGTCGTGCCCTAGGCTGTCTGAATGATAAGCACACTTGGAATTGGGATGGTAGTATGGTGAAGTTGTATTCGGATTCTTCAGGGCCTCTCTCAAACTGGCAAGGTTTAACTTCAAGAGATGGGGTAGAACCTGAGCGGGAGTCATGTTTATCCGGGTGTATTGCCGTGCAGGCCTTTCTACCCTTGTCTGGTTGGTTCTGGGTTGATTGTTTCTGGGCTGATCAGCTGCAAACTTCTGAATCATTACGGCCCCCACCGCTGGCCGGAGCTCAACTCTTCCTTGACTTCTTTGAGAGTAGACAACTGATACTTCTTTCTTTGCTGGAAAAGTCTTTTTAATGGCAGCGGAAGCAGATGCATCCTTTTGAATTTTACCGCTCTTGATGCCGGCTTCAACTCTCTCACCAGTTAGAATCAACTCGGTGAACCCCGCAAACGAACTTCTAATCAGGTGATTGAAGAATGGACCTGACAGAGTCCCCAAGAACATATCAACTAGCTCCCTCTCAGATAGAGGTGGTTGCACTCGTCCCGCCAAGTCTCTCCATTTCTGGGCATACTCTTTAAAGCCTTCATTTGAGACCATGCCCATACTTTGTAATTGGGTACGGGTTGGTGCTAAGTCCGTATTATATTGATACTGTCTATAGAAGGCAACAACCAAATCCTCCCAATTATGCACATCAGACCTCTCTAGCTGGTAAAACTAATCCAACTGCATCCCCGAAAGACTGTCCTGGAAAAAATGTACCCACAGGTCCTTGTCAAAAGAATGTGGTTGAATTTTTCTAACGTAAGACCGCAGGTGCATCTTTGGGCAAGACAACCCATAATACTTAGCAAATAGAAGTACTTTAAACTTGGGGGTAATGACAATCCCAGAGACCACCCCTAATTCTTCAAAGTCCAGCCCAGGCACTCTTTGCACCTCCATGGCAGCCAGACGTTCTTCCAGATTCTTGTACTTGTCATCTGCAGGAGGATACTGCTGTTCAGAATAGTCTTTATCCTCCTCCTCTTCTTCTTCCTCAGACTCAGATGGTACTGCAGCTCCCTTTCCTTTTCCTACCCCTTCATCAGATGTTGAGGGGAAATCCAAGAACCTTCTGGTTTGACCTTCAAATCTTCTACCCAAAGTAGCCACACCAACTCTCTTCTTTTTCTTTTTCTCCTTTTCCTTTTTCAGTAGGGTTATGAGCTCCTCCTGACCCTTTTCCAAGGTCATGAGTAGCTGTTGGAACTGTGAATTCTGCGCCTGCAAATCTTTGACCGCTTGGTCTATATCCATCTTGCTAAAATAAATAGCAGAGAGATAAGGAAACCTGGTGTGAAGACCTGTTTATGCATATGATGAATGATATGTATTCATGTAATGCATTCAAGGATTCATAAATTCAAATTTGTTGTAAACAAAAAGGAACACACTTCATATTAATAAGATAGAATTTGTTAGTACATCAATGCCCCATGGGCAAAATAATACAAAATTCTAATGTAAAAAGACATTGCGCATCCTTTTTGGTCAATATAGGTGTTAAGAGTCTGCTCTTTGTGAAGTTGACGAGTAAGTTCTAAAACCTTCTTCTCACTGGCGTAGAATTGGGCTTCAAAAGTATCGTGTTCTCCCTTGAGTTGTATCCAACTCCTTTGCAAATCTTCTAGTGATGTTGGCATGTCAGGATGTAGGAGGGTGTATAGAACCTCTCCTTCCATAACAAGCTCTTTAATCATAGGAAGCATGTAGGGGTAAGGCATCATAAGACTTTGGGCGCGGGTTTGTACCCACTTGAGGTAAGGCTCAAGGGGATGGAATTCTTGTGTCCCAAGGTCTCACTGTCCACTTTGTTGGGAATCCTCCAAGCTCGGATAAACCTTTGTCGAAGTCCTTGATCGTCGTTGTCAAAGTCAAAAACCAAGTCTGGAATCAGCATGTCATGCGGGCCATCCCTTCGGGCATACCCAAACTGTCTCAGAGCCAAGCAAGGGTTGTAGGTGATGCCTCCCTTAATGCGTAGTAAAGGGACATTAGGGAATTCCCGATAACGATCAATGATGATAACATTTTCTATGGATCGAGAACACCAATGAACATCTGAATGTGTAAGAGTCATCAATCATTATGACCACCTTAAGCCTTGCTCATTCTTAAAGACTAATCGAGGAAGATGAGAAATAAACCATCTTGCCAGTAGAGGAGTACAGCACACGAGAACACCTCTTTTCCTCATTGTTCGAGTGTGAAATGAGTGGAGGATATCCCCAAGCAAAGTAGGCACCGGGTTGCGAGCCATGAAGATTTTGACAGCATTGACATCTATAAGCTGGTCAGGGTTTGGAAACAAGACCAACCCATAGATGAGAAGAGCTACAATCTCCTCAAAAGCTTGCAGGTCTAGAGAATTCCAATATTCTTGAGCTTTCTCAAACAGAAAATTTGCCAAGAAACCCTTGACACCACTTCTGGTTTCCCAATGACCTTTGACATCAGATGGTTGCAAGTGTAGGGCTTGAGTAACATCTTCAGGCTTTGGATCTCTTTCCGTACCGTTGTAGGGTAGTTGATGGAGAATAGGAATCCTCAGGAGTTGAGAAAATTCCTCCAAAGTAGGTACCAATTGGTAATCAGGAAATGTGAAGCAGTGGTGTAGGGGGTCAAAGAACTGGAAGATAACTTTCACCATGTCTTCCTCTATGTTGGAGTTGACCAAGTTGAGAAGTATACCATGTCTTTCAGTAAATGGAGAATACTCTGGAATCTTGGAAGCAAGCTCCTTGAGTTTAGGAGGGATTCTCACAAGGTTGACCTGAATAGTTTTCCGGCGGAGTGAATCCATTACCTACAAAACAGGAACAAAGATGAAAATCCAAACCCTTGAAATGGTTAGTGGATGCATATGATTCTTCATGATGCTCATGATGTATGCACAAGTATATGTACAAATAAGTCACGCAAGTTCCTAGTTTCAGGCTTGCATGGGGTTTCATAGGTAAGTACCCTCTTGAAGTTTAGTTGGCTCAACCTGTCCTATAAATAGTAACCAGGTTCTAAGGAGCTCAATATCACTGGATTATTTTGTGTTCATTGTTTCAGTTTAGCCACTTTACTGGCGACCGAAATATTCCAAGAAAATAACCCTCAATGAGTGTAGTATCGAGTATCTACCAACTTCGAACTGCACCAAAGCCGGTCATCTCACTACCCCTAAAAAGGCCAAGTTGGTCAAGTAAAGGTTCTAAAAGTCCATTAGTGCTTCATGACATCACTCAGCGGCCCCGTATTCTTTTTGATTAACTCAAAGGCTACCGGTACCTACAAATATGTCGCACTAATATAGCTATTGCTTCAACCATGTCGGTATACCCCACACAGTTTCCACAATGTATTGCTATTTACCTATGAATGTTTCCCAAATCCGGGTAGAGGATTTAAACCCAAACAATAGAACCAAATGTAAAGCAATCAAGGCAAGCAAGATAACCATGTAAAGGTGATCTAAAACCCTAAGGTAACCCCACTTTTATAAAGTTCCCCAACAGAGTCTCCAGTTCTATGATACGGTGGGAGAACTGACTTGAGGTTTTGCATTTGTGTTCGCAAATGTTTCGGTTTAGCAAGAGTCTCCACCGACTTTTTATTTTATCCAAAGGAAAGGTCAAAAAGCACAGGAAAGACCTTTGAGATGTTTTCTTGGGTTCGGGGGGTAGATTATGAAAAGGGAAGGTGCTAGCACCCTTTTCATCCATGGTTTTCCATGGGCTCTTAGTTACTTGTTTAGATCACTTGCTTTTGCTTTTCAATTGTTTGAAATGGTGCTTTTGTGTGTGGTTTTGAAAATATTTTGAAAAGAGGCCTTGTTTAGGCAACCTTTGTAATAATTCTTGTTTGAATGTATACAAAGGTGTTTGTCTTTTGAAAAATGTTTCAATGTTTTGAAAATTTGTTTTGGGAAAATGTTTTGAAATTGTGGTGTGTTTTAGAAATTAACAAGGATGGTTTGCAAGAGATAAAGTAACTAGGAGTTGTCTACCCTACTCAAAGATCTTTCCTACACATTTTTAACCCTTTTACATTGTTGTTTTACCATTGTATTTGGTAAACAACCTTGTGTTTGGATGTTAAGCGGGACAGGCGTGGGTCATCGTATGACCATGATAGCAATTGTGCCAAGTATCATAGCAAGTTTTTGAGGGTCTAGATCATTTTTGTATAGGAAACCAAGATAGCGTCATCGAGGGACTATGATCTTTTTTGTTTGATTGATTTTTCCAAGATACCTAGCATGCATACCATGGCCATTTTTAAGGCAACAAGTGGATGAAACCCTAGGGATGCTTGTGTGCATTGTGTTGTCATTTTTCATGCATTTTTGTCTTGTGTTTAGTCTTGTTATTTGTTTGATTTTTGGTTATCATACAAAACCCTAATTTACTAATCTTGCATATAAAAGCAATAAAATACGTAAAAGTAAATCTACGACTATTACAACATTGATATGGGGAGGGGGATACAAGTTTGAATAGGGGGATATTTGCAAGAAAATAAAACCATAATTCAACTATTACAACCAAATTGAATTCATTGTACAAATAATAAATTGAAAAATATTTAAATGTGCAATTAAACATAAATATACAAAAAATGTTTTTGTATCATTTTTATGTATGTAAAAATAAATTAATTAATGTCCTAAAAATAGGGAAAATAAAAAGATTATTTTTGGAAAGGGTGAAGAAACCCTAATTTTGTTTTAAGAAAATATATATATATATATATTATATTATTTATTTATTCATTTATGTACAAAAAATAAATAAAAATAATATATACAAATGTTAAAAAAAATATATGATAAAATATTATTTAAGTGTATAAATAATAAAAATAAAAATATATAATATTTTTGTAATATTTACAAGTTTTTATTTAAGAAAATAAAAGTATTTATCCTAATAAACTATTTTTTTGTCATAAAAAAATAATAAAAATAATAAAATAAAGTGTGAAAATTTAAGAAAATATTTTTGGTGACTTTTTACATTTAGAAAAAATAATAAAAGTCAGAAATGAAAATAGAAATGGAAAATATAAAAAGATAAAATCAATGGGCCAAGGGGGTGCAAAGAGCAAACAGGGGGGTGCAAAAAGCAGGACAAAGCCAGGCCCAGCCCATTTCCACTTCATCCCTGTCCTCCAGAACAAGAAATACGCGCGCCATGGTTCAAATCTCTATCTCCTGCATACGTGCTCAAAAACAAAAACTTGCAACATGAAAGTTATAGCTCTTGATCACACGATTCTAACCATGTAAAAAACTTAATCTAACTCTCAGACCAGAGAGAATTTCTTTGGCCCTAAATCTTGACCAAGTTTTTTCAGAAAGTTCAACTATCAAATACTCCTAGCTCAGTTAACATAAATGAATTCTATGCATATGTACAACTCAAGGACAATGAGGACTACATTTTTTCTTCACAAACCTAAGCCTAATGATTCCTAAATAAGGAGATAGAAGTTTGAAATTTACCTGTTTCAGTCAAGCTCGAGTATGGCAATGCAACAACTTTCAGTGAGGCCTGAGGTTCTTTTGAGCTTGCTTGATGTTCCCTTGACCTTTCACAATGCTTGGCTTGCTTTGAAATGGTTTGAAACTTCTTGTAGAATTCAACCTGCAAGCTCAGAATTTGAAAATGCTGAAGTGTGTAAATGGAGTTACAGTGGCTTGGGAATGGTTGGGATAGTTTAGGTATGTTGTATGAAGTGTGTTGGAACTGGTTGCAAGCAAAACGCACGAGTGGATTTGGTTTTGGCTTCTGATTTGCAGAACTTGCCCTGTTTTGCAAGAACTTGGTGTTTTGATGTTAGAGGGAGTTTGAGAGCTTATGGAATCGTGTTTCTGACTTAGTGTAATGTGTAAAACTTATTTGAAATGTTTACCAAGCTTGGTTATATCAAATTACAAAGTTGTGGTGATTTTGCAAGTTGACTTGTTTTTGAAGTAAAAAGTGAGAAGTGACCATGCCAAGGTTGTACAGGCCTGTATCCTAGCTGCACATAGTTGGTGAACTTTTCCTGATACTAGGGAGCTTTATTTGGAGCAAAAGGCTTGGTGTATGGCTCAAGATAATCAATTTGACATAAAGCATGCTTTATGTAAATGGCATTGTTAACTTTTTGCCAAAAATGGATTAAACCTTTGTATAATCTTCTAAAGCTCAGAACAAGGCCTTAAGCCAATGTGTTTGCATTCAATTTTTGAGTGTGGAAGGGTTTAAGTACCTGTAAGCAAGTACAAGCAAGGTTTGAACTGATTTGCAACTTGTATCAATGTGCAAAATGCCTTGGCCAAAAGTGATAATTTCCCATTTTCAAACTTTCGATTCTCCCTAACCATAAATGATTTTGGAGAGTTCTTGGACATTTTAGAAAGCATGTAACATGCTCTACAATCCATATTTGAAATGCATTTTGAGATTCCAACTGGAACTATGTGAAAAGTTACCATGAAGATAGGTCAAAATCCTGCCTAAACTAGGGCAAAATTTCACTAAGTTAAAAGTTTCATGGACCCTTGTTCACAAAATCATAACTTGAGATCCAAGCCTCTTTTGGGAAAACTTTATTAATAAAATTTGTAGATTTTGTGGAGGAATAAAACTTTGATGTTGGAAGTTTTCTTTGAATCCAATTGCATCATGGTGAAAAAGTTGGGAAAAGTTGGGAAAAATAAGAAATTTTCATAACTTTTAAAAATTCTAAGTTATGAAAATTTTCCATTTTAAACCCTAATTTTCAAAATTAGGTTCCTTGGTGAACAAGTTTCATATTTTGACATATCTTGATGAAAAATGACCCTTGGCACTTGATTTTGACCAAAAAGTCAAAGTTTGACTTTTTAGTGTACAGTTGATTTTTGATCAGTTGACTGGAAAATTCATTTGTCAATCCAATGCATTTGAGATCTTTTGAACCTTGTGATTTGGTCAAGATGATTCCATTGAGTCCTTGAATCAATGCTTGAACCCAATTTTCCATTGGCTAGGTTAAAAATCAGAAATTGCCCTTCTGCATTCAAAACCCTAAAAATTACCATTTTGCCCTTTTGAAGATCTGATCAAATTTCTTGAGGAGTTGTGGTCCAAACTTAATCAAATGGTTCATATGAGTCTATAATGTTGATGTGGATCAAAAATTATGAGTTTTGACTGTAAATTGGCCACAGTTGACTTTTCCCCCAATACAGTTGATTTTTAGGTCAACTGTCCAATTGACTGGGCAAAAAGTTGATTCAAGGCTTGAAACTTGGTATGGGAAATCTTATAGGTCCAACATGAGGTATGAAAGTCACATTGAGCATTGAAATTCCAAAAATCCCTGTGCAAACTCAAACCCTAATTTCAGGTCAACAGTGCGAGGAGATGTCTTGAGCTGAGCAAACCCTAATCTGGTCTTGAGTTCAAAGAGTCTTGTGAGGAGAAATCTTGATAAAACGAGAGGGAAAATTTTGGGGTACAACAGTCTGGAAGTGAAAGGAGTGTGGCAACCTTCAGGAGAGATGATCACAACACCAATTCTGTTACCTAAGGCGTTGGAAGCCCCATAAAAGACCATACTCCATCGGGATCCTTGTTCAGGTCAGTCATATGGTCTAGGTTTCGCACAGTCAGTTACTAGCATGATGTTATCGTCAGGGAAATTGAAGTTCATAGACTTATAATCTTCCATAGCTTGATGGGCCAAATGATCTGCTAGTACGCTTCCTTTGATGACCTTTTGCATAGTGTTTTGAATGTCGTACTTAGTTAAGATCATTTTCCATCTGGCTATCCGTCCGGAAAGGGCAGGTTTCTCGAAGATATACTTGATTGGGTCCATCTTAGAAATCAACATAGTGGTATGAGTCAACATGTACTGTCTTAGCCGGCGAGCAGCCCATGCCAGAGTGCAACAAGTTTTCTCGAGCAGTGAATATCTAGTTTCACAATCGGTAAACTTTTTGCTCAGGTAATAAATAGCATGCTCTTTTCGGCCAAACTCATCCTGTTGGCCCAAAACACACCCTATAGAATTATCTAGTACTGTCAAGTACATGATCAAGGGTCTTCCTTCAACTGGAGGCATGAGAATAGGAGGTTCTTGTAGATATTCTTTGATTTTGTCGAAGGCAGCTTGGCATTCATCATTCCATCTGATTACCTGATCTTTCTTCAAAAGTTTGAAGATTGGCTCACAAGTAGCTGTCAAGTGAGATATGAAGCGGGCGATGTAATTGAGACGACCCAAGAATCCTCTGACTTGCTTTTCGGAATGAGGGACTAGCATTTCTTGGATGGCCTTTACCTTGGCAGGATCAACTTCAATGACTTTATTGCTAACAACAAAACATAGAAGCTTTCCAGATCGTACTCCAAATGTGCATTTGTTAAGATTCAACCTCAATTTATACTTTTTCAGCCTTTCGAATAGTTTGTACAAGTGATCGAGATGTTCCTCTTCAGTTTGTGATCTAGCAATCATATCATCCACATAGACCTCTATTTCATGATGAATCATATCATGAAATAAAGCTACCATGGCTCTCTGATATGTTGCTCATGCATTCTTCAGTCCGAACGACATGACATTGTAGCAGAAGGTGCCCCATTGCGTAACGAAAGTAGTCTTCTCCATGTCTTTGGGAGCCATCCTTTTCTGATTATAGCCGGAGAAACCGTCCATAAAAGAGAAGAATTTATGCTGAGCAGTGTTATCAACTAAGACGTCAATGTGTGGTAGAGGGAAGTCATCCTTGGGACTTTCCCTATTTAGATCCCTATAGTCTACGCATATGTAAACCTTTATGTCTTTCTTCGGCACTGGCACCACATTAGCAACCCATTGGGGATAGGATGTCAACGCTAGGATCCCTGCATCAAATTATTTCATCACTTCAGCTTTTATCTTTTCGAACATATCAGGCCTCATGTGACGAACCTTTTGTTTGACAGGAGGACAATCTTCTTTTGTCGGCAGACGATGAACTACGATATCGGTATCCAACCCAGGCATATCTTCATAAGACCAAGCAAATATTTACACATAATCATGCAACATCTGAACCAACCTGCTCTTGACACTGTCTTCTAAGTTAGTGCCGATCTTGATTTCCCTCTTATCTGCCTCAGTACCCAGATTGATGACTTCAACTGACTCTTCATGTGGCTGAATAGATTTTTCCTCTTGTAATAAAAGTCTGGATAATTCTTCCGATATGTCACAATCTTCCTCGCCTTCATCTTCGGCTTGGTTATTGGACATTCAAAGCCATAGTCGGAAATAGTAGAGTCATTGGCAATAAGATCCAGAGTGGATGAGGACCTGCAAGAGTGTGTGTGTGTATGCATGTAAGATACATGGCTATTTTGAAAAATGTAAGAAAGTAAAGAAAGACAATGAGCACAAAGATTTGAATGCAAAAGGGTCCAATCATTTGTATTGAATGATCATATGATTATATGAACATAGATAAAACCCTTGACAAATGGACCAAAGTGCCCCGGGCCAGGAACATGGCTTAAAATTCATTGTTACATATTACAAACAAAATGTTCTTGAATTGAAAGAAAAGCAATAACAAGTAGATTACTCCAAAATGAAGGAGATGTGCACGAAGTCCTTTGCATGCCAATTCTTCATCTCTGTTGTAGTTGGATACACATAATCTTCAAATGCAGCTTCTTTATCTGAATCACCCACGACGTTGGCTTCATGGCTTCCAATGCAGAGAGGTAGCTTTCCTGCATGAGCGTGCCTCATTTCCTTCTGAGCATTGACGGTGAAACCTAAACCAAACTTATCCGCTTTGAATGGGATATCGAGGAGTTTCCCCCAAGTATCACAACTTCCTTCTTCAATTGTCGCACGAGCATCTTTGACATAAACCATCTTCGGCACGGCCTTAACGACTTTGGACTCATCAAAGGAACATTTGGTAGAAACAACCATTGGTGGTACAACCTCAAAGGATTGACACGGGGTCTCAATGGATTCTCCATCCTTCTCTACGTACTTGAAAGAGTTAAGGTGGCTCACCATAAACTCTTCCTCACCACAGATGGTGACAATTCTTCCCTTGAGAGGATATTTAAGCTTTTGATGGAGAGTTGAAGTTACTGCCCCAGCTTTATGGATCCAAGGGCGACCCAATAGACAAGAATAGGAAGGACGGATGTCCATAATGTAGAAGGTGGAGTTGAAGATTTGTGATCCTACCTTGATTGGAAGATCTACTTCCCCATGAACTGTCCTCTTTGATCCATCAAACGCCCTTACGATGATATCACTTGGCTTCAAGACTAAACCTTCACAGTCTAGACGGTCTAACTCCTCCTTGGGTAATACATTCAGAGAAGAACCAGTGTCGACTAGAACATGTGCTAAGGTGGTCCTTTTTCACTCGACAAAAACATGTAGAGCTTTATTGAGGTTCTTCCTTAATGGTGTTAGGTCAACATCTGAAAATCCCAAGCCATTATCAGCCGTCTGGCTAGCCACACAATTCTCAAATTGGTTCATTGTTGTCTCATGGGGGACATGATATTTTTTCAGGAATTTGATTAATGTTCGAGCATGGGCATAGGAATAAAGCAGCAATGACAACATTGAAATCTTAGAAGGGGTTTTCCCCAACTGTTCCACAATCTTGAAGTCGCTTCTTTTTTTTATCTTCAAGATCTCGTTTATCTCACGAGCGGAGGGCTCTCCATCAGCAACATCCTTTGCGGGTATTTCAGTCACGACAGACTCAATAACCTTCTCCTTCCCCCTTGTATCAGTACTTGGCTTGGCAGTAGTAATGCAGATAGGTGCCTTTGTAACAACTGGTGGTGAGATATTGGGTGAAAATATTCTCCCAGTTCTGGTTACTTTGCTTGATCCAGTTATATTACTAACGTCATCAGATTTTTCTTCTTCGATCCAAGCATGTTGTTTAATCCCATGATAGAACACCTCAGCACCATAATTCCATGGCACTGCCTTGTTTGAAGAATAGGGAATCGTCTGGGATTGGTAATTATTAAGGGAGCAACAGTTGATTCATTTGAAATCCTAATAGGACCTTTGGAGGTGATCCTAAAAGGCTTGTTTGAGATGGTAATAATGGAGAGGTCTTCACATTTTTTAATCAAACTTTTGGAAAATGGAGTCTTTTCAAATAGACTTTCGTGGCTATCCATCAGGCGTTGTATGCCTTTCTTCAGCCCTTCACATCCATTGAGTTGTTGGGTACAACAAACACAATTTTTTACACAGCCATGGAAAATCCAAGCTTTCAACAAGTTCTTTTTGATGATATTTAGCGGAGTAGTCAATTCTTCAACAGAGGCAACAAAGATTGTATCTTTAACAACATTAACATCCTTGCCATGTTTTGGCATAGGTGCAGTGATTACATTCGGAGTTGAAGGAGGATCAAACTCAATAGTCTTGTTATCGATCAAATCCTAGATTTTATTCTTCAAGGCCCAGCACTGGTCAGTCTCGTGCCCGGGGCTACTTGAGTGGTAAGCACATTTAGCGTACAGATTATACTTTGGTGAAGAGGTATCAGGGTTGGCAGGTGGATCGCGTAATGTCACTAAATTAGCCTTGAGCAAATGTTGTAAGGCTTGAGATAATGACATGCCTAACCTCATAAATTGTCTTCTTAGAGTTTCAAAATGTTGATGATTAGCAGATGGTCTTGGAGTAGGAGTTGGATTGGAGATTCAGACAACATTAACAGACAGATGATCATTCTTCTTGGTACGGTCCCTTGCCCCATACACAACATTGATTTCCTTATTTGCAGGAAAAGGTTTCTTGACAGGATTGGAAGTGGAGGTAGATGCCACAGAGATCTTCCCACTTTTGATGCCGCTTTCAACTCTTTCACCGATTAATATTAATTTAGTGAAACCAGAAGAAGAATAGCCAACCAACAAATTAAAGAAAGGACCAGATAGAGTGCCCATGAACATATCAATGTGCTACATATCAGTCAAGGGTGGTTGAACCCTGCTAGCAAGGTCTCTCCACTTTTGTGCATATTCCTTAAATCCTTCATTCTTTCCCATAGTTATATCTTGTAACTGAACCCTCGTCGGTGCCAAGTCGGTGTTATACTGATACTGATGGTAGAATGCAGTAGCTAAATCCTCCCAAGTATTGATACGGGAACCATCTAACTGATAAAACCATTCAAGTTGTGTTCTGTCCAAGCTCTCTTGGAAAAAGTGAACCCAGTGTGAAGTGGTGAAAAACACAAGAAGGGGGGGTTGAATTGTAAAACTGAAATCTAAAGCAATTGACAAGTTATTTTTATCCTGGTTCGTTTGATCTCAAACTACTCCAGTCCACCCGTCAAGGTGATTTCGCCTCTCTCCAACGAGGTCTTAATCCACTATATTCAACTGAATATTACAGACTGCTTTAACAACTGCTAAAGCCTTCTTGATTCAAACCACAACCCGGTTTGTCAAGGTAACACTTTCTTACAAAGAGATAAAACAATGTGTGTGGATGTTTTCTACAAAACTTTATCACAACTGTGATGTATACACAAATTGAAGCTTAGAAACTAGATTGCTAAACAGTAATGAAATATCAGAGTGTGTGGAGATTTGGAGAGCATTAACCATTTCAATCTTCAAAGCTTTGTTTATATAGCACTGAGATGATGAACGTTGGATGCAATATTCTTGATTCAATGCTAATAACAAACTTTCCTTATTGAGCAGATCTTGTCTGGAATGAAGCCGTTGGAATTAATTTGCTTTCAATGCACAGTACCGTTGCTTACTTAATGCAAGTTCTGGCTTGGCTCATTCTGACGCTGCTTCGCTGCTGATGAACTATTGTGTTTCTATATCAGAGTGTTGAGTGCAGTCTTGTTCATCAGGCTTCAGCATGTACGTGAGTTGATCATCTGATTTTGACGTTCTGATGTAGCAACTTCTGATGCTGGTGTCTGAGATCAAGTTCTGATGCTGAATAGATGTGATCTTGCTTATATCAATCAGAGTATCTGCAAGTCAGAACATAATAATTTTAGGCAGCAGATAGTTCAAACATGAAACTTATAAATACTATATCTTTTCACTTTGTTATCATCAAAACTTAAATATAGGGTAGTAGATTCAAACATTGTTCTAACAATCTCCCCCTTTTTGATGATGACAAAAACTAGATATTTTAAATGAAAATAACGTGAAAAGGTATCTGGGATATGTATCAGAATAAGAAGTAAAAGAATAAGGAGTAAGAAAATACTCCCCCTGAGTTTATTACTTCCCTTTGATTATACGCGTTCTTCAGGATCAGATATTTTTGCCTTTCTTTGAACATCAGAGTATCAGAGTCTTTGACTTATCAGAAGCTTTATGTCAGAGCAGAGCTTCAGAGCTTTTCTTGTCAGAGCTTTGCTTTGGATCAGAACTTCATATTGATCAGAGCAACTTCATATTGATCAGAGCTTCTAGTCTTCAGAGTGTCCAGGAGCTTCCTTGTGCCTGTAGACTTTAAACACAACAGGAAAAAACATTTCAAGTAATAGAGTTAGAATGTTTGAGAATTTCTGTCTAGTTAGCCCGTTATTGATTTAAATATCATTCTTGTTCTCCCCCTTTTTGTCAGCAATCAAAAAGTGTTGGTGATGTGCTAAAACAATTAAGATCAGAAAAACTAATCATATTAAGATAGTTCAGAGTCAAAACGAGAAAATATTACAAAACATAATCAAACAGTACATCAGAAAATTAGGGAAAACATAAAAAAAGTCATGTATGAAAAAGATTAAGGTTGAGGAGGCAAGCGTGTGAACAGGTTCTCCAGCATGGCTTGAATCTTTTCAGAAGTCTCATTCTGCTTATGCACCATGCTGACAACAGTGTCAATCTTGCTGTCCTGCACATCCATTCTCTCTTTCATCTTCTGATCGTTTTCATCCATCCGCTGTTGTAGACGCATGTCATTCAGCCTTAGTTCTTCCAGAGTCTGCCTGTCCAAGGCAGCTTGAGAAGCATCAGAAGGAGGAGGCTTCTCAGAACTTTCAGCAACATCTTCTGCTTGACTTTTAGCCTGAATGGTCTTGTCTTCTTCTGATGGTTGCACCTTTGCAGCTTGCTGTTTCTCAGACCAAGGTTCACTGTCCAGAGGGAGCACGTCCTCTTTCAGAAGCATACTTCCAACTTCATTCAGAAGTTTGCTGAAATTTTGTTGTGCCTGCTCATAGTTGATATCCTGCAACTTGAGGGCTTCAGCACGTACCCAAAGTCTGAACTGTGACCAGAGCTGATCAGAAGCAGCTGGGTCAATCATCCCAGGACAGACTTGCTTCAAAGAAGCAATCCATTGCAGCACACCTGTTTCAAAATTCAAAATACCAGAGCCAACATCTGGTTGCTTTGGTTTTGGGATGGCAATTTTGTGTTTTAGATCAGCAAGACGGTCAAGACTGGTTAAGTCAATGAAAGTCCTGCTGGGGTTTTCAGAGGTTTTCTGAGAGGCTGTTTGTTTTGGAGAAGGGGTATCAGAATCAGATATTTCGATTGGAGTGGGTGGTGTTTTGGGAGTATTTGGTGGTGTTGATTCTGATGAGGATGGTAACTGGGGCATGACAACAGTGGTTCCACATGGCAACTGGATTGCCAGCGGTGATGGTTGAGGTGAGTGAGGTTCAGATTGATGAGGAGAAGGAGTTTCAGAGTGGTGAAACTCTGTTTGTGGTGAAGGTGGATTAATTTCTAGTTGGGGAGAGGGAGTTGGAATCTCTGATTGCTCAGGGATCAGAGGTTCTTCTGTGAGTGGTTGTTGTTGTTGTGGTTCTGGTTCTGGTTGTTGAGGAGGAACATTTTGTGGTTCAGAGTTTGGTTGAGCAGAGGCATGTTGACGCTCAATATCAGCCAGCACTTGGTCAAGTGCTGTTGTTGTTGAAATTATTGGTTGTTTGGGGTGTTTGGTTCTAGGTCTTCTGAGTTTTAATGCCTCAGAAGGGTCTTCTTCTTGTACGGTTTCATCAATGGTAGGGATGGGAATTGATATTCTATGAGAGGTTTGAGGAGGGATAGATGCTGGAATAGTAAAAGAATTTGAAATAGGGGCAGCAGATGAAATACCTCTTTTCTTTGGAGTCTGCTGAGATGATCCTTCTGATGGCGCTTTCCTCTTCTTTGTCTTCTTCAGAGTCACTTCTGGTTGGGGTTGACGCAGATCCCTGATATTCAGCTTTGGATCTGTATCATCTGCCTTGTATGCATCTGGGTACCTGAGAAACATCTCTGGTTTGGATTCAGTTTCAGAAAATAATGGAAAATCACTCAGAGGCACTCTTCTGCTGGAGATATCAGTAGTGGAAGTAGCTCTGGGTTCCTTTTGAATATTCTCTATCAGCTTCATCTTTTTTAGATTCTTTGCGTTCAGAGGTTTCCCAATTGTTGGTTCAATAGTGCTCAGCTCTTGAGCTTCTATCAGATGCTCAATCAGCCTATTCTCTGTCAGAATATCTGATATCAGCCTTCCAAAAGGTATCCAATCCCTCTTGGTTCTTTCTTCTTCCCTTGTTTCTTTCACACTGGTTTTGAGATGGTTGAACAGGAAGTGAGCCAGATTGATCTTTATCTTCTGATCAATAAAGTAGATCAGAAACTGCTGATCCACATTTATGTAATCAGGAGAACTTGTTGGTTTCCTGTGGTTGAAGCACCCAAGAATGATCTTAGCCCATACTCTGCAATGATCCTTCAGATCCTTAATCTTGCTGCTGGGCATCCCAAGAGTGAAAATCCTGTTAGCTACCACACCTATATCAGCACATCTTTCAGCCATGTCCACACAACGGACGCCACCACCACTTTGACCGATTAGCCTTGCAATGAGATCTTCAGAAATCACAATCTTCTTCCCCATAACAGAGGAGATGACTAGATGTTTTGAAACCTTGGCGTGAATCCAAAATTCCTTGACCAGCGCTGGGAATGTTGGTCCAACCAACCTATCGAAATACCTTTCCCACTTTTGAGCCCTAACTTCTTCAGTTAGGTCAAAACCATTCTCCTTCAAGCTTTCAAAATCAATGATTAACTCAGAGAGCACTTCAAGGTTCTTCACGGGAGTGAGGAGAGTTCTGAGTGGCACTTGATATTGCTCAGAAGTTGCTTTCTTCTGATTACCTGCAGAAACGCTACTGGAGGTTGCCATGTTCACACTAAAAGGGTTTTTGAGAATGAACTGAGGAAAAAGGTTTGCAAGAGATGAACTCAAATATGCAGAAAATGCTTGAGTGTTAGTGAGAAAGCGTAAAGAATAAGAATGAGAGATTAATGTGCTTAAATAAAGTTTTCAAAACTATTTTGAAAAGATAAACGTTTTTAAGAGATAGAAAAATCATGATTTCCATTTAAAAGCATGATTACTTTTCATTAAATGCTTGCTGATTTTGGGGGATTTGAGAAAGATACTTAAAAACGGTTACCAAACATGTGTCTCAATGCACCCAATCAGCGCTTTGCCTTCTCAGAAGCGTGCACGCGTTCTGCTTCAGAGATATGCTGATGATTGGATGACACTTGTTTGATGTAGTGATCAGCACGTCTGTTTTTGAGCTTAGACTCTCAGATCTTTAGACTTGCATCTGATACAATCTGCATGTTCTATCTTTCTGAAAGGAGATTGATCAGAAGTTCACAGTAAAATAATTATATTCTGAAGGTAAATATATGGAATTAAAACATTTTCACTCTGGACACACTTTCATGCTGAGATGTTTCAGAATGAAATTAAACCTATCTTCTGAAAGGGGTTTAGTAAAGATATCAGCCCATTGATGGTCTGTATCTATAAATTTTAAGTTCAAAATACCTTTCTGAATATAGTCCCTAATGAAGTGATGTTTTATTTCTATATGCTTAGCTCTAGAATGTAAAATAGGATTTTTACTTAAGCAAATAGCAGAAGTGTTATCACAGAGTATAGGAATGTTACTCTCAAAAATCTGGAAATCTTCAAGCTGACTTTTCATCCAGAGCATTTGTGTGCTACATCCTGCTGCTGCTATGTACTCAGCTTCTGCTGTTGACAGAGCAATTGTTGATTGCCTTTTGCTGGACCAAGAGATCAGATTTTCTCCCAGAAACTGGCAGCTTCCAGAAGTACTTTTACGTTCCACTCTGTCTCCAGCAAAATCAGCATCACAGTAGCCTACTAAGCTGTAATCACTAGATTTTCTATAAAACAAACCCAGATTAGTAGTACCTTTCAGATACTTGAAAATTCGCTTAACAGCTGTTAAGTGAGATTCTCTAGGATCTGATTGGAATCTAGCACAGATACAAACACTGAATAATATGTCAGGTCTTGAAGCAGTCAGATAGAGGAGAGAACCAATCATACCTCTGTAGACTTTCTGTTCTACACTTTTGCTTACCTCTTCTCTTTCCAGAATGCACGTGGGATGCATTGGAATCTTTGATGGCTTACATTCTGAGAGGTCAAATTTCTTCAGAAGATCTCTGATGTATTTGCTCTGATGAATGTAAGTTCCTTCTGGAGTTTGATTGATCTGAATTCCCAGAAAGAATTTCAGTTCCCCCATGAGGCTCATCTCAAATTCTGCCTGCATACACTTAGCAAATTTTCTTCCAAGAGAAGGATTAGTAGAACCAAAAATGATATCATCAACATAGATTTGACAGACTAAGATGTCACTCTTAACTGTTTTACAGAATAGAGTAGTGTCCACTTTCCCTCTGGTGAATTCATTTTCAAGCAGAAAGTTACTTAGCCTTTCATACCAAGCTCTGGGAGCTTGTTTCAGACCATACAATGACTTCTTTAGTTTGAAAACATGTTCTGGATGTTTTGTATTTTCAAAACCTGGGGGTTGGTGAACATAAACTTCTTCTTCTATATAACCATTTAAGAATGCACTTTTGACATCCATCTGATACAGAGTGATGCCTCTATTAACAGCAAATGAAATTAAAAGTCTGATAGATTCTAACCTGGCGACTGGGGCAAAGGTTTCTGTATAGTCTATCCCCTCTTGCTGACTATAACCTTGTGCAACCAGTCGTGCCTTGTTTCTGATGACTTCACCTTGTTCATTTAGCTTGTTTCTGAACACCCATCTTGTTCCAATGACGTTGAATCCTTTTGGTCTGGGAACGAGATCCCATACATCGTTTCTGGTGAATTGATTCAGCTCTTCTTGCATTGCCAGAATCCAGTCATTATCCAGGAGTGCTTCATCAATAGAAGAAGGTTCAATCAGAGACACCAGTCCCATAAGAGTTTCTTCAGAGTTTCTGAAGCTTGCTCTTGTTCTGATTGGATCTTCCTTTCTTCCTAGGATAGTCTCTTCTGGGTGATCCAAGCTGCTTCTGGGTAATCTCTTCTGAGGTTGATCAGCAGCTGTTGTAGGATTTCTAGCAGTGCTCCTTTCAGATGTTGAGGGAATGTCTGTGTTGAGAGCTTCTGATGACTTGTCTTCAGAACCTGCAAATTCAATTTCTATACCTGCAAAAACTTCATTCTGCTTTGACTTTTCAGAGTCAAGCTTATCATCAAAACGAACACTGATTGATTCTTCCACAATCTGTGTTTCTATATTGTATACTCTGTACCCTCTTGAGCGTTCAGAGTATCCTAACATAATACACTTCTGTGCTTTAGAGTCAAACTTGTTCAAATAATTCTTTGTATTTAATATAAAGCAAGTACATCCAAATGGATGAAAATATGAAATGTTGGGCTTTCTGTTCTTCCACAATTCATATGGAGTCTTTTCCAGAATAGGTCTTATTGAGATTCTATTCTGAATGTAGCATGCTGTGTTTATTGCCTCTGCCCAGAAAGTCTTAGCAACGTTTGTCTCATTGATCATGGTTCTGGCCATTTCTTGCAATGTTCTGTTCTTTCGTTCTACAACTCCATTTTGTTGGGGAGTTCTAGGACAAGAGAAATCATGCAGAATGCCTCTGTCATTAAAGAATGACTCAAAATCTTTATTTTCAAATTCTCCACCATGATCACTTCTGACTTTAACGATTCTAAGATCCTTTTCATTCTGAACTTGGTTACAGAAGGTAACAAACATAGAGTGTGACTCGTCCTTGTGTCTTAAGAACTTTACCCATGTCCATCTGCTATAGTCATCTACGATTACTAACCCATACTTCTTACCACTGACTGAAGCAGTTTTAACTGGTCCAAATAAGTCAATGTGCAGAAGTTCTAATGGCTTAGAGGTGGAAACAACATTTTTGGATTTAAAAGAAGGTTTTGCAAATTTGCCTTTCTGACATGCTTCACACAGAGCATCTGAATTGAACTTCAAATTAGGAAGTCCTCTGACCAGATTGAGTTTGTTAATCTGAGATATTCTTCTCATACTAACATGCCCCAATCTTCTGTGCCAGATCCACTGCTCGTTGTTAACAGACAGAAGACATTTTACATTCTAACTCTTTAGTTCAGAAAGTTTGATTTTGTAAATGTTGTTTTTCCTCTTACCATTAAACAGGATAGTCCCATCTTTCTGACTAACAGCTTTACATGATTTTTGATTAAAGATTATATCATAACCGTTATCACTTAATTGACTTATGGATAACAGATTATGCATCAATCCATCTACTAGCAGAACATTATTAATAGAGGGAAGATTTCCATTACCTACAGTTCCAGAGCCAATTATCTTTCCCCTCTGATTGCCTCCAAAGCCAACGTGGCCTCCAGGCTTAAGTTCCAGGCTTTGGAACATATGCCTTCTTCCCGTCATGTGTCGTGAGCAGCCAGAGTCCAGGTACCATGACTGGTGTTTCTGACTTGCTGCTAAAGATATCTGTAACATGTATTATTTTGTCCTTAGGTACCCAGATTTTCTTGGGTCCTGATTTGTTAGTTTTACCAAAACTCTGGTTGAATTTTGGTTTCACAGAGTGCTTACTGCTAGTATATTTGATATCATGTGTGTGACCATACACAAAGTGTGAATTCAGAGGAGCGTGTTTAATGGTTAAGTCCATGACATTCTTTGGTGTAGGAACCTTACCTTGGTATCCTATTCCTTTCCTTCCGTTTCTGCTAACTCCATAGATCATTGAAGCCATTCTGCTTCTATCTATGCTTTTAGCTAGGAACTTCTGGAAACTGTGATCATACTCCTTGATGATCTCATCAGCGTTGCTGGGAGTTTCAGAAATTGGTTCCTTCTGAGAGTTTTGTAAAGTGTTTTCTAATTTTGAAATCTTATTTCTCAGCTCAGAATTTTCCAATTTGAGACTCTCAGACTTATTAGAGTCAGATTCAAGATTCCTTTTCAGGTCTCTGAATTTAGCTCTAATTTGCTGATAACGTTCCAGAATCTCATTAAGGCTTTCAGCAAGTTCAGCCTTTGTAAAGTTAGCCATGAGAGCTATGTTTGCCCTTTCATCATCTGATTCTGAGTCAGCTTCAGACGAGTCAGAGTCATCCCATGTAGCCATGAGACTTTTCTTCTTCTCTCTTCCAAACTTCTTTTTGGGCTTTTCCCTCTGAAGCTTTGGGCAGTGACTCTTGTAGTGTCCTTGCTCATTGCACTCATAGCAGATGATGTCTTTGGTGTTTGGCTTCTTGCTACTGGAGGAGCCTTCAGATCTTCTGTATCCAGAGGAAGAATCTGTCCTTCTGTATCTGGAAGAAGACTCGTTCTGATCAGATCTTCTGGGATTCCTGAACTTCCTTTGTCTTTGCTTCCACAGTTGATTTACTCTTCTGGAGAGAAGGGAAAGTTCGTCTTCTTCTGATGAGGATCCATCAGATGTTTCTTCAACTGCCTGCAAAACTTTAGACTCAAATTTTTTGTTAGATTTTAATGCTAAAGGCTTACCTTGCTTCTGAGGCTCATCAGCTTCTAGCTCTATCTCATGACTTCTGAGGGAGCTGATAAGTTCCTCCAGAGTGATTTTGTTGAGATCTTTAGCTAGCTTCAGAGCAGTAACCATAGGCCTCCACTGCTTGGGTAAACTTCTGATTATTTTCTTGACATGGTCAGCAGTAGAGTACCCTTTGTCCAGAACTTTGAGACCAGCTACCAGAATCTGGAATCTAGAGAACATAGTTTCAATGGATTCAGATTCTTCCATTTTGAACGCCTCATACTTCTGAATGAGCGCCAGAGCTTTTGTTTCTTTGACTTGAACGTTGCCCTCATGCGTCATTCTGAGAGAATCAAAAATATTCTTTGCTGTGTCTCTGTTGGAGATCTTTTCATACTCAGTATAGGAGATGGCACTGAGGAGGATGGTTCTGGCCTTGTGGTGATTCTTGAAGTCACGCTTTTGTTGATCAGACATTGTTTTTCTATCAATCTTCTGACCACTTGCATTCACAGGGTGCGTGTATCCATCTGTCACCATATCCCACAGATCAGCATCATGTGCCAGAAAGAAGCTTTCAATTCTGTCTTTCCAGTAATCAAAGTTTTCTCCATCAAAGACTGGAGGTTTGCCGCTGAATCTGTCTCTGTCCTCATTGTTGTCATTGCTGATGTGAGAATTGTTTCCTGCCATTGTGTTTTTCTGACGCTGGATCTTGTACTGACACGGTTAAGTGTTTTAGCTCAGAACCAGGCGCTCTGATGCCAATTGAAGTGGTGAAAAACACAAGAAGGGGGGGTTGAATTGTAAAACTGAAATCTAAAGCAATTGACAAGATATTTTTATCCTGGTTCGTTTGATCTCAAACTACTCCAGTCCACCCGTCAAGGTGATTTCGCCTCTCTCCAACGAGGTCTTAATCCACTATATTCAACTGAATATTACAGACTGCTTTAACAACTACTAAAGCCTTCTTGATTCAAACCACAACCCGGTTTGTCAAGGTAACACTTTCTTACAAAGAGATAAAACAATGTGTGTGGATGTTTTCTACAAAACTTTATCACAACTGTGATGTATACACAAATTGAAGCTTAGAAACTAGATTGCTAAACAGTAATGAAATATCAGAGTGTGTGGTTTAGCAAAACTCAGAGAACGAAGATTATGGTTCAGCTTTTGTGCGTGTAGAGATTTGGAGAGCATTAACCATTTCAATCTTCAAAGCTTTGTTTATATAGCACTGAGATGATGAACGTTGGATGCAATATTCTTGATTCAATGCTAATAACAAACTTTCCTTATTGAGAAGATCTTGTCTGGAATGAAGCCGTTGGAATTAATTTGCTTTCAATGCACAGTACCGTTGCTTACTTAATGCAAGTTCTGGCTTGGCTCATTCTGACGCTGCTTCGCTGCTGATGAACTATTGTGTTTCTATATCAGAGTGTTGAGCGCAGTCTTGTTCATCAGGCTTCAGCATGTACGTGAGTTGATCATCTGATTTTGACGTTCTGATGTAGCAACTTCTGATGCTGGTGTCTGAGATCAAGTTCTGATGCTGAATAGATGTGATCTTGCTTATATCAATCAGAGTATCTGCAAGTCAGAACATAATAATTTTAGGCAGCAGATAATTCAAACATGAAACTTATAAATACTATATCTTTTCACTTTGTTATCATCAAAACTTAAATATAGGGTAGTAGATTCAAACATTGTTCTAACACAGTGTTTCTTATCAGCAGTATGCGGCTGTATCTTGCGCACATAAGATTTCAGGTGGAGTTTTGGACAAGATACTCCATCATACTTTACAAAGATTGGTATTTTGAATTTGTGGGGAATGACTACCCCAGAGATCAAACCCAAATCATCAAAATCTAAACCAGGGACGGCTTGGATTTCAATAGCTTTCAATCTGTCTTCTAACTGCTTATACTTGATATTAGTGGGTGGATACTGCTCATCGAAATAATCATCATCAGACGCTTGATCATTAACACTATCATCCTAGGTACTCTTAACCTTACCAATCTAGTTCTCGTCTTCTTCAAATGAGTCTTCTGCTATCGGGATCTGACAAACTTGCTCTTTGAACCTTCTGCCCATGTTGACCAGGGCTCTCTTCTTTGGCTTCTTCTTAACTGCCAGCAATTTCATCATGTCTTGATGCCCCTTGGCTAGGGCTAGTAGAGTCTCTTGGAATTGAGATTTTTGTGTTTGGAGATCCTTCAGAGTTTTCTCTAGATCCATCTTTCTCAAATAAACAGCGGAAAGATAAGGAAACCTGTTATGTGAAAACCTGTCATGTTATGATGCATGGAATGTATATGCAAATGATTTCAAGGATTATTGAAATTTAAATTTTCAATGACAAAAGAATGAACAAACATCAATTTTTCATTAATCAGTTCAAAAAGGATTACATCATGCCTCTTGGGCTTATAAAATTACTCTCTAAGATAAAAAGACTGAACGCATCCTCTTCGACGCAAGGTAGGCGTTCACACTTTGCTCTTCTTGTAGCTGCTTCAGAAGCTCCAAGACCCTCTTCTAACTAGAATATAATTGAGCCTCGAAAGTATCTCGTTCTTCCTTAAGCTGAACCCATCCTTTTTGAAAGTCTTCGAGAGAAGTTGGCATGTCGGGGTGGAGGATAATGTAGGGAACATCTCCTTCAACCAAAGGCTCCATGATAACTGGTAAGATGGAGGGATAAGGCATCACAAGTGTCTGAGCACGAGCTCGTACCCACTTAAGGTAAGGCTCGAGGGGAATGGAATTCTTGTGTCCCGGAGTCTTACTATCCATGTTGCTTACCATCCTCCAAGCTCGGATAAACCTCTGACGGTAGCCTTGATTGTCATTCTCGTAGTCCAATACCACTCCTTGGATAAGCATCTCATGTGGACCATCCCTTCGGGCGTAACCAAACTGTCTTAAGGCTAAGTAGGGGTTGTAAGTGATACCTCATCTAATGTAAAGTAATGGGGCATTAGGGAATTATCCATAACGGTTGACGATAGTAACATTCTCCAAGGATCGGGAACACCAATGAACATCTGAATGTCTGAGCGTCATCATTCTATGGGACCACCTTGAACCTTGCTCATTCTTCACTATAGATTGGGGAAGATGCGAAATAAAACATCTTGCCAAGAGAGGAGTACAACACATAAGGATACCTCTCTTCCTCATAGTGCGAGAGTGAAAAGAATGTTGGATGTCTCCCAACAAAGTAGGCACCGGGTTACGAGACATGAAGATTTTGACAGTGTTTACATCTATGAGTTGGTCAGGATTTGGAAACAAAACCATCCCATAGATGAGAAGGGCCACAATTTCCTTAAAAGCTTGTAAGTCCAAGGAGTTCCAACAATCTAGAGCTTTCTCAAACAAGAACTTGGCCGAGAAACCTTTGACACCACTCCTTATTTCCCAATTAGTTGTGATATCAGATTGTGGCAAATGTAATGCTTGGGCAATCTCCTCAGGTTTTGGATCTCTTTCTAGTCTGTTGAAAGGTAGTTGATTGAGAATGGGAATCCTCATGAGTTGATATAATTCTTCCAAAGTTGGCACAAGTTGATAATCGGGAAAAGTGAAGCAATGGTGTAGAGGATCAAAGAATTGGAAGAGCATCTTCATCATATCTTCATCAGTATTGGAGGTAACCAAGTTTAGGAGACGACCATGTCTTCCAGTGAATGGATAATTCTCAGGAACCCTTGATTCTAACTCTTTGAGTTGAGGAGGAACCCTCACGAGATTGACTTGGATAGTATTCCTGTGCATATAAGCCATGTCTTATAAAACAGAACAAAGATAAATCACAATAATCCTTGAAATGGTTAGAATGAGTATGATGTTATGATGTTTATGATGTTATATATATATATATATATATATATATATATATATATATATATATATATATATATATATATATATATATATATATATATATATATATATATATATATATATATATATATATATATATATATATATATATATATATATATATATATATATATATATATATATATATATATATATATATATATATATATATATATATATATATATATATATATATATATACAAACAAGGCAAACAAGTCCTTAGGTTTAGGCTTGCATAGAGTCTCATAGGTAAGTACCCTCTTAAAGTTTACTTGGCTCAAACCTGTCCTAGAAATAGTAACTGGGTTCTAAAGGATCCCAATATCACTGATCTGTCTTCTCGGGCATTGTTTCAGCGCAAGCCTCTTTCACGATGACCAAAATATTCCAAAAAGCCAAACCTCAATGAGTGTAGTATCAAGTATCTACCAACTTCGGACTGCACCAAAGCCGATCATCTATGTCCTAATGGCCAAGTTGATCAAGTAAAGGTTCTAAAGTCAGTTAGTGTTTCATGACATCACTCAGCGGCCCCGTATTCTCCTTGACTACTCAAGGGCTCCCGATATCCACAAATATGTCACACTAACATAGCTATTGCTTAGACCATGTAGGTATACCCCGCACAGTTTCCACAATGTATTGCTACTTACCTATAAGGTATCCCAAATCTGGGTAGAGGATTTAAGCCCAATAAAGAACCAAAATGTAAAGAAAAAAAATCAAACAATGAAAGAAAATAAAGGTGATCTATCCCTAAGGTAACCCCTCTTATAATTTTCTCCCCAACAGAGTCACCAGTTCTGTGATACGGTCGGAGAACTGACTTGGGTGTTTTGCGTTTTATCGCAAATGTTGCAGTTAGCAAGAGTCTCCACCGACTTTTATTTTATCCAAAAGGAAAGGATGAAAAGAACAGGAAAGACCTTTGAGATTATTTCTTGAGTTCGGGGGGTAGATTATGAAAAGGGAAGGTGTTAGCACCCTTTTCATCCATAGTTATCTATGGGCTCTTAGTTTCTTTCTAGATCACTTGCTTTTGTTTGAAAATATGCTTTGTGTGGTTTTTGAAAGTATTTTGAAAAGGCGCCATCGTCTAGGCAAACATTGTAATAGTTCTCGTTCGTAAGAACGTATACAAAGTGTTGAGCTTTTGAAAATGTTTCAAGTTTGGAAGATGTTTTGAAAGTATTTTTGAAAGTGTTTTTGAAAATGTTGGTGTTTGTTTTAAAAATAAGCAAGAGTGTTTGGTTTGAAATTGAGCAAGCAACTAGAAACAATATACCTACTCAAAAGTCTTAGTTCATTTCCTCCTTTCCTTTAATATTGCTATCTTACCATTGATTTGGTAAGAAGCCTTATCTTTGGATGTAAAGGGACGGGCGTGGGTCATCATATAGCCATGATAGCAATGTTGTGAAATATCTTAGTAATTCTCTTTGAGGGACTAAGATCATTTTGAAAGGCAATGTTTGATAGCATCATCGAGGGACTATGATCTTGTATTTTTATTGGTTTTTGCTAAGATACCCCACGTGCATAACATGGCCATTTTTGTAAGGCAACAAAGTGGAATTACCCTAAGGGTGCAAGTTTGCAAATGTGTTGGATTTACATGCTTGTTTATCTTGAATTAGGGTTTGCTAACTTATTGATTTTATCTTTCCATACAAACCCTAATTACTAGCATTTATATAAAACGATAAATTGCGGAAAGTAAAAATACTAAGCTATTACATCATTGTGGGAGGGGGTATACAAATTTACAAATAGTGATTTTTTGCAAGAAAATTAAACCTAATTAATTATTACAACCATATTGAATAAATGATAATTCACAGATGCAAATGGATTAAAAAAATGATTTTTGTTTGGATTTTTATGAAAGGGGTTTAATCTTGACCTAATTTAGAAAATGTTTAATTAAAAGAAATAGAATTAAATTTAAACTAAATAAGAAAGAAATTAAGTTAAAAAGTATTTTTAGGGTTTTTTACGGAAGGTTTTTTCTTTAATTAAAAAATGATGAAAACAAAAATATTTTTTATGATATTTTTTTATATTCATAAATTAGGTATTATAAATAAATAGTGTGCAAAAAATCAACTCAAAAGGAGTTGTTTTGATGGGTTAAATAAAATGCAAATTTTTGTTAAAAAGAATGAAATTAATGAAACAAATAAGTGGTAAAAGGGGGGTTCACATTGGTTCGAACCCTCGCCCTTATGGTTAACAAAGACTTAATACGCGCGCGCTTGCCACTGGGGTGGCTTGTACATATGGTCATGAAACAACTTCCATTAAATATAAAATAAACTAAGTCCTGAATATTTGAAATCATCTTCTTCGTCCTTCATGCGCGTGCAGAACACAATATCCACCATTGTTAACCCTGCAACTTTCTCATTTTTTGACCATTCTGAAAAGTACAAACATGAAAATTGCTGGAAATTTCATCATCAATTTAAACATATAATTTAATTAAGCTAAAAATCAAAGGTTAAACTTAATTTTGTTTGATACCAAATGCGTGCCCTAACTGGTCAGAAGCAAAATTATCCAAGCATAAGCAAGTAAAATGCAAACTAGGGACATGGTCAGCTTGAGGGAAATAATATCTACATTTTTACTTCAGAATGTGTTGTACCAAAAAATTTTCCCTCCCATATTTCTCAAAACATTTCAAGAAGGATCCTCAAGTGGCTCAAGGAGACCAAGGGTTGACCAGACAAACTCTCTCCTAAGGCAGTCTACCTCAAATTAGGGTTTCATGTTGCATCAAGATACTTGAGTCCAAGGGATCCCAAATTCTCACCATTGTCCTAATATGTTCTCAAGATCATCCATGTCAAGTTTCAAGCCTTGCAGAGGAAGTTTGCTCAGCCAATTGCTCAAAGGCCTAAAAATAGACTATGTTAGGGCAAAAGTCAACTGTGGCCCACATACAACCAAACTTCAAGATTTTTGGTCAACATCCTTATTTTGAAGTATTATTCATCATTTGATCAAGGGTTGATCATGATTCCTCAAGGATTGCTCACAATTCATCAAAACCCAAAAGTTGCTAAATTAGGGTTTTGAAGGAAAAGTCAACTCAACTTTGACCAAGCATAACTTTATCATACTTTATGATAAATGATCTATCCAAAGCTCATTTTGAAGAGGATGCAATTCTATAAAATACATTTTCATCTCCCAAGTTCAAAAGATGCACTCACAAGAAGTTATGAATTTGGACATTATAGGTCATTTTGAAAAGTCAACAAAAACACTTTTTTGGTCAAAGCTTCATACATGAACATGGAAGACCCAATTGAGATGAGATCAAAAGGGTTGCTTATAGGACATCTTTAGCTTTCTAAAAAGTCCAAGAACACCTTCAAAGAGTCAAAATTGAAGAAGTTATGCATTGGTGAAGTTGACCTTTTTTGCAAAATTGCCAAAAGTCAAAAGTGCCTCAAATTGCAATTTTTGTTAAATGGGCCTAACTTTTTTCACTTGTTTTGAGTTGGTAGAATGGTCCACGAGCCCTAGATCTTTCCACTTGTCTTTATCTCATTTTTGCCATTTATTTTGATTTTTTATTTCAATTAAATCAATTTAAATCAAAATAAATCTTGAAAATATCCAAACCATTCAAACCTTAAGATTTTATGCACATTTCAGGTCCCATATATAGCTAGCAAGTTAATCAAATTGTGCAAGGCATAGGTGTGCATAAAAAGATTGGTTTTGGACTATTTTGGAAATATTTTCAAGTGAATCAAATCAAGATCAAAAGTCATAATTGATAAAGATTGAGAGCACAATTGTAACCCTAATTCAATCAGTAGTATATAGTGGACAATTACAGACAAAAAGCACAAGGTTTGGAGGCGCACAAAGGCATAACCAAACTTGAAAAAATTCAAAGAAAGTGGTGATGTGATCTTTTACTACCAGGCGTTTTCAGGACTCCCAAGCCATCCCATTCACTTCCTGGGAGTGCAAGGAACCTATATCAATCAGAAACAAGCATGCTAGTGCCCAGAATCCAGTTCCACGACCCCCATGGTTTGCTCTTATTTCCAAAATTGAATCTTGTTATTCTTGCATCTTTATCGTGTTTCAATAGCATATTCTGAATCCCTAACATGTTTACAAGCTTATGGTGGCAATTAATTGCATTTTTGTTGGCTATATCAGAATCCACCATTGCTAGGGTTCTTGGTCTCGATTTAGAATCTTTTTATACAGGTGAAATTAGTCCACAAGAAGGGCACTATGATGCTCAGCAGGCCAAGGCGACTTGATTCACAGCCTTAGATTCCATTTATCATGCTTGTGTGTGATTTTGCAATGTGCAGGGTTTGTAGTGATGGACGTTTGTCCGTAGGTAAATGTCTCTGACTTTTACCAACGGAGAGAGGAGGAAGACGACATGCGTGGCTCCATCTCATTCGTCCATTTGAATTCTGGCGCTTTTTTTTATTTATTTTCCCCCCACTAACTCACATTATTATATATTATCAAATATTGTTATTTCATGTACAACACGCGCACACAACTCAGTTGGTAACAAGGCAGGTGGAGAAAGCCACAGGACATGGGTTCAAATCCCAGCCCCCCCCCCCCCCCCCCCATATTTCATGTTATTTTTCATTGCTTGATCAGGCGCGCACATAGGTGTGAAGACCACCACAGACTATCATCTTCCTACCATCAGATTACCCACCATCCAGATCTGAAGGCCACTACACAAGGGTCTCTCATGTGTCCCAGTCAACGCACAACATGGAATCCAGGAAGTCAACGTGGACCAGTTGGTTTGGGCCCAGAAAACTGCTCAAGACACCCCTCAAAATTGCTATTTCACATGCCCATTTTCTTTTTCTTTTCTTTATATTTTCTTTATTAATTCATTTAATTTATTTTTACTCACACAAAATTAATTCTTTTTTTATCAAAAGATCATAAAAATAATTTGTCATCCAATTAGATTTAGTTTATTTTTTATCAAAAAAATTAATTTAATTAGTTTATTTAATTTATTAGGTAACTTTAATTCCTTTTGTAAATAAATTAAAAACAATTAGAAAATTAGGGTTTTAGTTTCATTTAATTTCTATTTTCTTTTTCTTAAAAAAATAAAAAAATAGGTCAAATTTAATGTCTTCTTAGTTTAATTTAATTAGTAATTAGGTTTTTGCATATTTAATTTAAAACCCTTATTTTCTTAAAATAATCAAAACAATCAAAATGATTTTTTTCTTTTAATTAGGTTAGACGGGGTCAAAACCCTAATTTCCTTTCGCTCTATATTCGTCGCACGTTTATTTATTTTTGTAATATTGATGTAATTGCTCACAGGATGTAATAGTTTAATTAGGACTTTCTCCGTTTATTTATCGTTTTAGAGGGTTTTTTTGGCTATGTAATTAATTAATACCTGAAGCCTTGTAATAGCGTAGCTTTACTTTCTGCACTTTAATTTCCGCAAAATATCAACTGTTAGATGTATGATAATAGGGTTGCATGATAAGAATGTATGTTAAATTCAAAACGGTTAGCAAACCCTAAATGTGCAAAGATAATAACTTGAAATTGAATCACTCGCACATGCGCACTCCTAGGGTATACTCTCACTTCGGTTGCCTTCGGTAAACGATCATTAAGTATAGGGTATTTTAGTGGTCGCTCTCTTGTCTAAACAAAGATCAAAGTCCCCTCGGAAAAGTTGCCTCGGAAAGGTTGCCTCAGATATGTTGCCCCGAATATTGATCTTAAGACACTAGAGTTATTACTAAGACGTCCTAACATTGCTTTAGTGATCGTACGTCCCTTTCGAATTGACCCTTAAAACTCCAATGACGGTGCTACCTACTCACTAATAGTGGGATATCACTGTCTAAAGGAAACAAGAACAAAAACATTCTCTTTTTCGAGTAGGTAGATTAATTCTTAAATACTTGCTCAAACAAACAAACTTTTTCACACTTACACTCTTTTCAAACAAAGTTTTCAAAATGACTTCGTAACACTCTTGAAGACAGAAGCAAGGGTTAAATTGAAGTAAAACAAATACTTTTTTTCAAATCAAACACACACAAGCAATTTTGAAAATTATGAGCAAGTACCTAAGAGCCCGTGGAAAACCACGGATAAAAAGGGTGCTAATACCTTCCCTTTCTATAATCTACCCCCCGTACTCAAAATCTCGAAAAAAGGAATTTTTCTATGCTTTTTTCCTTTTCGGCTGGATAAAATAAAATTCAGTGGAGACTCTTGCTTACCGCGACATTTTGCGAACACAAATGCAAAACGCAAACTAGCATTTCAAACAGTCCGGTTCTGGCCACCGTATCACAGAACTGGTGACTCTGCTGGGGAGTTAATAAGTGGGGTATACTTTAGGATTAGTTCATCATATTTGCTTCTATTGTTTGATTTGATTGCTTTACCTTTGAGGGCTTTGTATCGGGAGTTACTATAGATCCTAACCTGGATCTGGGGAACACCTTTTAGGTAAGTAGCAATAAACTGTGAGGGAACTGTACGGCATAGACCGATACGGTTGAAGTAGTAGCTACGTTGATGTGGTAAATTGGTTGGTACCGGTATCCCTTGTGGAGAAACGAGGAGAATATGGGGCTGCTATATGGGTCGTTAAGCATCAACTGACTTTAGAACCTATAATTGACCAACTTGGCCATAGGAAGTAGTGAGATAGCCGGTCTCGGTGTAAAGCTGGGAACTGGTTGATACTCGATGCTACACTCATTGAGACCATACTCTCGAGATAGTTTCGGCTGCAAGAAAAGATTGCGTGAGCTGAAACCATGACCGATGGAGGATGGTCAGTGATATTGAGAACCTCTAGAACCCGGTTACTATTATTAGGACAGGTTGAAACCAACTGAACTTCAAGAGGGTAATACCTAAACCCCATGCAAGCTTGAAACTTAAGGGCTATTGTGTGACTTGTTTACCTTTACCATGTCTGCTATCTGCTATACATGTTGTGTGTTTTATCATGACATCATGCATCATAACATAGCATGCATACTTCATTAGACTAACCATTTCAAGGGCCGAGGGGATTTATCTTTGTTCTGTTTTGCAGATTATGGCTTCCTTGCGCAGAAACACCATTCGAGTCAACTTTGTGCAAATACCTGCTCAACTCAAAGATTTAGCTTCGAGAGTCTCTGATACTTCTTCATTCATTAAAATACATGGTCAACTTCTTAGTTTGGTTACCTCTAGGTTTGATGAGGAAATGATGAGTGTGCTTTTCCAGTTCTTTGAGCCAGTGCATCATTGTTTCACCTTCCTGGATTATCAGCTAGTTCCAACTTTGGAAGAGTTTTCTCATTTGTTGGATATATCCATCCTTGAGCAGATGCCCTTCACAGGTTTGGAAGAGACTCCTAGGCCAGAAGACATTGCTTCAGCTTTACACTTGAAAAAGGTTGATGTAGTGTCTATTGGGAGACACGAAGCGGGGTTAAAGGTTTCTTAGCCAAGTTTCTAATGGATCAAGCTCAACTATTCTAGGACAGTTTGGACTTTCAGGCTTTTGAAGACATCTTGGCTCTCCTTATCTACGGATTGGTTCTTTTCCCGAATCCAGATTCCTTCATAGATGTGAATGTAGTTAAGATCTTCTTGTCTCGCAATCCCGTGCCTACCCTATTGGGTGATATTTTGCATGCTCTCTATACTCGTACGGCGCGTAGAAGAGGGACCCTCATGTGTTACATGCCGTTGTTGGCAAGGTGGTTTATTTCGCACCTCCCCAAGTCTGTGTTGAAGAATGAGGAAGGTTTAGGATGGTCCTACAGGATAATGTCCCTTGCTCATACAGACATTCTTTGGAGTTCTAAGGATATGGAAGGTGTTGCTATTATTGTCCCGTTGCTTGGAATTAGAGGAGGAATAACCTACAGTCATTGTTTGGCTTTATGACAGTTTGGTCGCGCTCGTAGAGACGGTCCTCATGAACTACTTCTTGTAGATATTGTCTTTAACTATAAGGAGGACGTTAAAGAGCATCTCCGAAGGTTTATACGAGCTTGGGGCATGGTGAACAGGTCCGACCCTCAAGAGCTAGGACCAAAGACTTCTCTCCCTATGCAACCTTACCTCCAGTGGGTCCGAGCCCGGGCTCAGAAGCTTGGGATGCCTTATGAAGTTGTGTTGCCAGTGATTGTGGAGCATACTAATGAAGAAGGCGTTCTTTATACAATCCTTTAACCCTACATGCCTACTGATTTGGGGGAATTGAAGAGGTCATGGATTCAGCTAAAGGAGGAAAGGGATACTTACCGGGAGAAGTATCATGAGCAAGAGAGGAAGATCTTGAGACTCACGAGGCAACTGGAGAATGAAAGGACGATCAATGACTACGTCAGCACGAATGGAAAGCGACCATGGGATTTCTGATTTTTTGCCTTTTTCTAGTTTAGATTTGTTTTCAGTTTGTTTCTTTTGGTAACACCTTGAAGGCATTATTAAACATTTTACAAGTTTAATCTAATAAAGTTTGTTATTTCTTGGTTTGAAAATTTAAATCTCCCAAAGTCTTTGAAATCATTTCATACGCATTCCATTATCATGCACCTCATTACAGGTATCATTACAGGTTTCTCATCTTCTTCGCTGTTTATTTCAGCACATAATGTCTTCTGAAATACCTATCGATCAAGCCATTAAAGCTCTTCAAGCACAGAATGCCCAATTCCAAGAATTGTTCATGAACTTGGCCAAAGGACAACAGGATTTGAAGACTCTCATCCTAAAGGAGAAGAAGAAGAAGAAGAAGAAGGTGGTTCTTCTGAATATGGGTCACAGATTTGGGAACAGGTTGCGACAGGAAGCTGATCTGTCTCATTCATCTAAACGAGGAGAGAATCAAGAGGAAGAAAAGGGTCCTAGTCTTGTAGTCTCTAATAATGACACTGATTTTGATGAAGAACAGTATCCTTCTACTGAGGATAAGTACAAGCAACTAGAAGACCGTCTGAGTGCCATGGAGATTCAGAAGATACCTGGTTTGGACTTCAGATATCTGGGATTGGCATCTGGGGTGGTGATCCCTCACAAGTTTAAAGCTCCTATTTTTGCTAAGTATGATGGAGTATCCTGTCCAAAGCTCCATCTCCGCTCGTACGTCAGAAAAATCCAACCCTATACTGCTGATAGAAAGATGTGGGTTCATTTATTTCAAGATAGTCTGTTAGGGACTCAGCTAGAATGGTTTTATCAATTGGAAGGAGCTAATGTCCACAACTAGGAGGACCTTGCTGATGCTTTTTACAAGCAATACCAGTATAACGCCGACCTTGCTCCCACGCGTACTCAACTTCAGGGTATGTCTATGGGTGCAAGTGAAGGCTTTAAGGAATATGCTCAGAAGTGGAGATATCTGGCTGGGAGAGTCCAACCCCCTCTGTCTGATAGGGAGTTGGTGGATATGTTTCTTGGGACTTTGTATGGTCCATTTTTCAATCATTTGATCGGTAGTTCGTCGTCTGGGTTTACTAAATTGATTTTGACTGGGGAGAGAGTAGAAGCTGGTATCAAAAGTGGCAAGATACAGAAAGGTGCTACATCAAGTACAGAAAAGAAACCTTTCAGGAAAGAAGCTAGTGCAGTTTACAGCTCGAGGAGCCAAAACCGACCTGAACGCCGCCAAGCGGTAAATGCGGTAGTAATATCAAGACCCACCGTTGCCCCACAACGCAACAATCAGCAAAGAGTGGAGAGACCACAAAGACATTATACTCGGCTCAGTATGACCTTATCTCAAATTCTGCCACAACTGTTAAAAACCAACCTGGTAACTCTGAGGGAAGCCCCGAAGAATCCCAGCACCACATCTCCGTTATATAATCCGAACGCCCGCTGCGCCTATCACTCTGATATCCCGGGGCATGATACCAACAACTGTTGGGCCTTGAGGAATAAGGTGCAAGATTTGATTGAAACTAAACAAATCGAGTTTGACGCTCTGGAAAAGCCTAACTTCATGACTGCTCCTATGCCCAAACATGGAGTAAATGCTGTGGATGATGATTTATTTGTGACCTCTGTGGAAGACATTTCCACTCCATTGATGACAGTAAAGAAGAACCTATTATCGGCTGGTTTATTTCCGGGTTGTGGCGAAGGTTGCCATCTATGTTTAATCCAGCTTGTTGGTTGCCATTTATTGAAATCAGGTGTTCAACTCCTAATGGATAACAAAGAGATCCTATTCGAGAAAACTTTGATTCCATTGATTCCTGTTGAATATGTTTCCATCATAACCATTTCCGCCAATCCTTCCAATGCTTCCTCGAGAAAGCCTGTTAGGATTATGTCCGTTCCAAGAGTTGCTCCATTGATCATTACTATTCCTGGGCCCATCCCATACACTTCAGATAAGGCTGCCACGTGGCACTAATGGGGCCGATGTGTATTATCATGGGATCAAACAAGATTTGAAGGTTGAAGAAGCTGATACTGATGTCAGCAATATTGTCGGGGCTAGCAAGGTCACCCGAAGAGGAAGACTCTTATCTCCTAAGATTTTCCCTCCGACCATTCAAAAGCCTGTTGCCATTCCACCTGCCAGTACATCAGCTACTGCCCCAGTTCATATTCCAATTGTCACCCCTGTCGCCAAGCCGTCTGACACTCGGGGAAAAGAAGTCATAGGTGATCCTGCCCGGACGGAGGCACCTAAGAAGACTGTTGTAGAAACCTCTAGACAGGAGATAGAGGAAATTCTGAAGATTATCAAGAAGACGACTACAATGTAGTCGAGCAGCTGGGGTAGACCCCGTCCAAGATCTCCATGCTATCCTTGTTATTGTGTTTGGAAGCCCATGCAAAGGCTTTAATTGCTTTCCTCAAAACCGCGCATATGCTGCAAGAAACCTTTGCTGATCAATTCAAAGACTGTGTAGCTAGTTTGACCGCTGACAACGGGTTGGGTTTCTCCGACGCAGATCTGACTGCTAAAGGAAGAAATCACAATGATGCCCTGCATGTCTCGATCGAGTGAAGGGGCACTACTCTGGCCCACGTACTGGTGGATACGGGGTCCTCATTGAACGTTTTACCCAAGAAAGCATTAGACCGGCTGGATTGTGAAGGTTTGGTTCTGAAGCCGAGTAATATTGTGGTTAGGGCCTTTGACGGGTCCAAAAGGATGGTACACGGGGAGGTGGATGTCCTTGTTAAAGTTGGATCTCATACTTTCGCATCTACATTCTATGTGATGGACATCCAACCATCCTATTCTTGTTTGCTGGGTCGCCCATGGATTCATAAGGCTGGGGTAGTGACTTCTATGCTCCATCAAATGTTGAAATATCCAGTGAAGGGGAATATTGTTACAGTACGAGGAGAAGAGGAGTACATGGTGAGCCATCTTAACTCCTTTCGGTATGTGGAGATGGATGTGGAATTCATCAAAACCCCGTGTCAGAACTTTGAAGAGGTCCCCCAGACTCTGGCGTCGACTGAAGTTGCTGTTGAAGAACCTCCAATGAAGATGGCTTCCCTCAAGGATGCCAGGGCTGTTATTGAAAAAGGTGGGTGTGAAAATTAGGGTCAACTTCCTGACTTCACACATAAAACTGACAAGTTTGGTTTGGGCTTCACTGTATAGGCTCAAAGGGATGTTCGGCGCACACGAATTGGAAGACCTTCTCTGTGCATCAGTAATCCAGGAGTGAATGCAATTGAAGACGATGAAGAAGAGTCAGAGTTAGAAAGCTGGATTTACCAGACTACCAACGGTGGATTGAACAATTGGGCGGAGAAGGACTTCGTGCCCGTTTCTTTTATTACACAGTAATAGACTTTTGTTTTAAGATTTGTAACAGACAGTTTAAAACTTTATGGCCCGGTGCCTTGCCCGAGGCACTTTGGCTTTTTTTGTGAGGGCTTATTATTTGTCATTTTTATATATCATCAATAAAGAATTGGACGTTTTCTTGCATTACAAATTTTGCGCTCCTTGTTTTTCTTTTCTATCTTGCACTTTATCAAAACAGCTATTGTCTTACACACACTCACATATCATAATGCAGACCCACATCCACTCTGGATCCCATTGATAATAACTCTACTACTACCATTTATGACTTCGAAAGTCCGATCAACCGAGCCGAGGATGAAGGTGAGGACGATTGTGAAGTGCCTGGGGAACTTGCTAGACTGTTACTATAGGAAGAGAGGGCCATACACCCCCATGAAGAGCCAATGGAATCAGTAAATATGGGTACATAGGAAGACAAGAAAGAGGTCAAGATCGGTGAAAATCTGGAGCCTAATGTCAAGCAACGGTTGATTCAGATGCTACACGACTATGTTGAGATCTTCGCTTGGTCTTATGAAGATATGCCTGGGTTGGATACCGATATTGTGGTTGACCGCTTGCCAACTAAAGAAGACTGTTCTCCGGTAAAGCAGAAAGTTTGCCGTATGCGCCCAGAGATGTCTGAGAAAATCAAAGCTGAGGTCATGACACCGTTTGATACCGGTTTTCTAGTTGTCACTTCTTACCCGCAGTGGGTTGCCAACGTGGTTCCAGTGCCCAAGAAAGATGGTAAGGTGCGTATGTGTGTGGACTATAGAGATTTGAATAGGGCAAGCCCCAAGGATGATTTCCCACTCCCTCACATCGATGTTCTGGTCGACAACACCGTGCAGCATAAGATATTCTCCTTTATGGATGGTTTTTCTGGTTACAATCAGATTAAGATGGCTCCCGAGGACATGAAGAAGACGACGTTCGTTACACAGTGGGGTACCTTTTGCTACAAAGTCATGCCGTTCGGATTGAAGAATGTTGGGGCAACGTATCAGCGCGCCATGGTCGCTTTGTTCCATGACATGATTCACCATGAGATTGAGGTGTACGTTGATGACATGATTGCAAGGTCCCAGACTGAAGAAGAACATCTCGACCATCTCCAGAAACTATTTGACAGGTTGAAGATGTACAAGCTGAGGTTAAACCCGAACAAGTGCACCTTCGGGGTAAGGTCTGGTAAGCTACTGGGTTTCGTCGTTAGTGATAAAGGTATTCAAGTGGATTCTGCAAAGGTGAAGGCTTTACAGGAAATTCCATCTCCCCAAACGGAAAAAGAAGTCAGAGGCTTTTTGGGACGACTGAACTACATTGCCCGATTCATTTCGCACTTGACCGCTACTTGTGAGCCAATCTTCAAGCTGCTGAAGAAAGATCAAGTGGTAAAATGGAATGATGAATGTCAGGCCACTTTCGAAAGGATCAAAGAATATCTCCAAGAGCCCCCTATTCTGATGCCTCCAGTTGAAGGAAGACCTTTGATCTTATACTTGACAGTACTCGACAATTCAATGGGGTGTGTGATGGGGCAGCATGACGAGTCTGGCCGAAAAGAGCATGCTATTTACCACCTTAGCAAAAAGTTTACCGACTGTGAGACCCGATACTCAACGCTTTGGCATGGGCTGCTCGTCGGCTGAGATAGTATATGCTGACTCACACTACCCTATTGATATCAAAGATGGATCCAATCAAGTATATCTTCAAAAAGCCTGCCTTATCCGGAAGAATAGCAAGATGGCAGATGATCTTAACTGAGTATGGCATCCAATACACAACCCAAAAGGCAATCAAGGGGAGTGTGTTGGCAGATCATTTGGCAAATTAGGCCGTGGATGATTACCAATCTATGAATTTCGAGTTTCCGGATGAGAACATCATGTTGGTGACCGACTGTGAAAAACCTGGACCGGATGAAGGACCTGGGGAAGGATCCCGATGGTCTATGTATTTCGACAGAGCTTCAAACGCGTTGGGTAATGGCATTGGCACTATGATCATATCTCCTGAAGGCTGTCATACTCCATTTACCACCCGATTATGTTTTAATTGCACCAACAACATGGCGGAGTATGAAGCGTGCATCATGGGCCTGCGAGCAGCTATTGACCTGAGGATTAAGTTCTTAAGTGTGTTCGGAGATTCCGCTCTAGTGATCAGTCAGATCAAAGGCGAGTGGGATACGAAACACCAAAATCTTATTCCTTACAAAAAGTATGTATTGACGTTGCTTCCGCACTTTGAGGAGATAACCTTTGAACACTTCCCGAGAGAGGAGAATCAGCTAGCGGACGCGCTAGCTACCATGTCTTCTATGTTCAAGGTCAGGTGGGACAATGAAGCTCCCCAGATTACCATTGAGAGGTTGGACGAACCCGCACATTGCTGCAACATTGAGACTGAAGAGGTAGCAGATAAACCCTGGTTTCACGTGGTAAAGAGGTATCTCGAGGCTCAGGAATACCCCGAGGGTGCAACTGTTAATGATAAGAAGTTCTTGAGGAGGTCCACGGAGAAGTTCTTTATCAGTAATGGTATCCTTTACAAGCGTAACCATGACTCAACCTTACTGCAGTGTATGGACAAGAACGAGGCAGAAAGGATTATGGTAGAGATACATGAGGGTACTTTCGGAACTCATTCCAGTGGACATACCATGTCAAAGAAGATCCTACGGGAAGGATACTATTGGTCTACTATGGAAGCCGATTGTTATCAGCATTCTCGGACCTGTCATAAGTGCCAAGTCTATGTTGATAAGGTGCACGTACCTCCAGTGCCTCTGAACGTCTTGACAGCTCCTTGGCCCTTTGCAATGTGGGGTATCGATATGATTGGCGAGATCAGAACTACTGCGTCCAACGGGCATCGCTTCATCCTGGTAGCAATTGACTACTTTACAAAGTGGGTTGAGGCAACTTCCTTTGCTACAGTAACCAAGAACGCCGTGGCACGGTTTATTCGGCACAATTTGATGTGTCGATATGGTGTACTGGAGAGGATCATTACGAACAATGATAAAAATCTCAACAACACGATGATCACCGAGCTCTGCAAACAGTTTAAGATACAGCATCACAACTCTTCTCATTACCGGCCGAAGATGAATGAGGTTGTTGAAGAGGCTAATAAGAACATCAAGAAGATTGTGCAGAAGATGACGGTGACATACAAAGATTGGCACGAGATGTTACCATTTTCTCTTCATGGGTACCGAACCTCAGCGTGGACTTCAACAGGGGCAACACCTTACTCTTTGGTGTACGGCATGGAAGAAGTCTTACCCATTGAGGTCCAGATACCCTTTCTTCGGATTATGAAGGATGCAGGTTTGAGCGAGAATGATTGGATCCAGGCCCGGCTTGATCAGCTGAACTTAATCGAAGAAAAGAGGCTTACCGCTATTTGTCATGGTCAGACGTATCAAAAGCGAATGATCAAGGCATTTAACAAGAAAGTTAGACGACAAGAGTATCAAGTCGGGGATCTGGTGATCAAGCGTATCATACTGCCGCAAGGTGATCCCAGGGGAAAATGGACCCCTACGTACGAAGGGCCATTTGTGGTTAAGAGCATTTTCTCAGGAGGAGCTATGATTTTAACCACCATGGATGGTGACGATCTTCCTCACCCCGTCAATGCAGACATAGTGAAAAAATACTACACATAATCAAAGACCCGCTAGGTTGACTGGCCTAGGAAAAAATAAGGGCATCCCGGCGAACCAAAAGGGTTCGGGCCAAAATAAGGGATGAAAATAAAAAATCTGTACACCCGGCAAGTCAAAAACCTGAAAAGGCGGCTTGGGCAAAAAAGGGTATCCCGGTGGACTGAAAACCCGAAAGGGCGGTCCAGGAAAAAATTAGGGATTGAAGCGTAACACTATGTCTCTTTGGATCACCTTGTTACTAGACTTCAGTATCAACTATCAAGCTCAGACGACACTAATCAATTTGATCTACCTTCAACCAATTAGCAAAGTGATGAGACGCTTGAAGATATAAGGGCAATGGCAGAGTTGGAATCCAGTGGGATTGTTCACATAGCTGTTTTTCTTTGTTTTACACAAATTGTATAATTTCTATCATTCGACGGCGTTCTCTTACTAGGACGTCAGCCTCTTGTACAAAAACACCTATTTACAGGCCAACTTCAATTTAATACAATTCATTTGCACAAAGAAATTTCAAATTGTTTTTCTTTTTCTGTTTTGTTTTGCAAGAACGTCCAATGGTTCATTTTTTATATATGCATTTGACAATAATTGCTGCTCATAAATATTTACATGCGAAACAAAAGAAGATTACTCGTAATATCAGGAACAGGGGAAAACAAGAAATGTCCAAGCCTTACGATTGCTCTGTCCACCAGGTATAGGGATAGACCTAGCTGGAGAATACGATTAAAGATACATTCATTCCCCACAGAGCAAAAGGTATCTAGAAACAGTGATTCTCCCCGAGCAGAGTTTATCTATCACCAGCACTAGAAGATTATCCCTATTGGAGTTTATTTCTTCCACAAGCAGAAACTCAATCCCCAACAGGTTTCATTATCGCCAGCAACGGTAATTCACCCCCAGCCAAGGTTATTTCTCCAAATCCACAAATCCTCTAGCAGAGTCATTTTCTCGTCAGTTTATTCGCTATCAGGATAATTCTCACAACCATATCCGATCATTATCCCCAGCGAGAACGAAGAATTCAACTCTTTTTTCTCCAGCAGCAATCTGGGATTTATTTTCCCCAGCTAGATAATATCATAAAAATATTGCATGTCCATACATCATGACATGCGGATACGCATAATACAACACAATCTCATTTATTTTGAGAACATCATTGCTTGATACATGTCATGCATTACATACGACTAATCTTTACCTCTCAGGAAAGATACAATCAAATTCTCACAAAGTTCAAGCTATGAAGCCCGTATCCGACCAGATAGTATCTTAATTTCTACATCATATTGTGAAGCCCAGAGAACGACCGGATAACAGTATCAAACATTGTGAAGCCTGGAATCGACCAGATAGTGGTTTATCTTCAAACTATGAAGCTCGAATTTGACCGGATAATAGTTTAATCCCCAGCAAGTCGTGAAGCCGGGATTACGACTGGATAACAACTCATCCAGTTACTGTGAAGCCTAGATTACGACCAGATAGCAGTGCAAGCCACCATGAAGCCTGGATTCGACCAGATAGTGGTATATCATAAACACAAGCTGTGAAGCTCGAATAACGACCGGATAACAGCTCAACAAGTTATTGTGAAGCCTGGATCACGACCAGATAAAAATACAAGTTTCTGTGAAGCCTGGATTACGATCAGATAGCAGCCAAAAACACTGTGAAGCCTGGATTACGACCAGATACTGGTATATCTTTAATACAAGTTATGAAGCCCGAATTCTACCGGATAGTATCTTGATTTCTCCGAACACCATGAAGCCTAGATTCGACCAGATAATGGTATAGGACATCGCAAAGCCTGGATTACGACCAGATAGCGGTAAAAGACACTGAAGCCTGGATTACGACCAGATAACAGTGAGGGACACTATGAAGCTTGGATTACGACCAAATAGCAGTTTACCCGGCCAATTACTATGAAGCCCGGATTCGACCGGATATTAGTAGGCCCAAAAGTCAAAGGGAAGCCCGGAGGTGACCGTATAACCACTTGATTTCTTATGAAGCCTGGATTATGACCAAATAAGAAGTAAGGTATTCTGAAGCCTGGATTACGACCAGATAGCAGTACAGGATGCCATGAAGCCTAGATTCGACAAGATAATGGTATAAAGCATCGTGAAGCCTGGATTACGACTAGATAATGATAAAAGGACTGAAGCCTAGATTACGACCAGATAACAGTACAAGACGCTGTGAAGCTTGGATTTCGAACAAATAGCAGTTTACCTGGACAAATAATAAGAAGCCCGGAGTCGACCGAATATTAGTGTGCCCTGAATTCAAGTTGAAGCCCGGATGCGACCGGATAATAACTTAATTCCTTCTGAAGTCTGGATTACGACCAGATAAGAATCAAGAAATTGTGAAGCCTGGATTACGACCGGATAACAAGTTTAATCTCGTCTCCCCAGTAAGTCACTGTAAATCCTGGATTACAATCAGATAGCAGTCGGTCTTATCACTATGAAGCCTGGATTACGACCAGATAGTAGTGCATTTTCACCTCTTCGAACAAGATACAATTCCCCAGTAGAATAACGGACGACCGAAGCTCCTAAAATTCTATTTCTCCCAAGACATAGATCAACATTCCCCAGCTCAGTCTTCCTCAACAACATGTATACAGACTCTCGCTAAGGAATCTCTTATGCGATCGACACTCCTTCAGATGGCATCTTTAAGCCCATCTCCCTTCATCAATTTCCAAATGGCATCTATAATCCCATTCCCGATATCACAAGACAAATACCACTTCATGCGAGTGCAAATTTCTAGGCACTCTAGTGTTCAATCATCTTCCACCTTCGGATCACGAAAGGAAAGCAAGCCAATCTACATCCCCGGGTTTAAGAAGATTGAACAGGGGCAGCTGTTGTACCCCAAAATTTTCCCTCCCATATTTCTCAAAACATTTCAAGAAGGATCCTTAAGTGGCTCAAGGAGTCCAAGGGTTGACCAGACAAACTCTCTCCTAAGGCAGTCTACCTCAAATTAGGGTTTCATGTTGCATCAAGATACTTGAGTCCAAGGGATCCCAAATGCTCACCATTGTCGTAATATGTTCTCAAGAACATCCATGTCAAGTCTCAAGCCTTGCAGAGGAAGTTTGCTCAGTCAATTGCTCAAAGGCCTAAAAATCGACTATGCTAGGGCAAAAGTCAACTGTGGCCCACATACAGTCAAACTTCAAGATTTTTGGTAAACATCCTAATTTTGAAGTATTATTCATCATTTGATCAAGGTTTGATCATGATTCCTCAAGGATTGCTCACAATTCATCAAAACCCAAAAGTTGCTAAATTAGGGTTTTGTAGGAAAAGTCAACTCAACTTTGACCAAGCATAACTTTCTCATACTTTATGAGAAATGACCCATCCAAAGCTCATTTTGAAGAGGATTAAATTATCTACAATCCATATTCATCTCACAAGTTCAAAATATGAACTCACAAGAAGTTATGAATTTGGACATTATATGTCATTTTGAAAAGTCAACAAAAACACCTTTTTTGTCAAAGCTTCATACATGAACATGGAAGACAAAATTGAGATTAGAACAAAAGGGTTGCTTAGAGGACATATTGAGATTTCTAAAAATTCCAAGAACACCTTCAAAGATTCTAAATTGAAGAAGTTATGCATTAGTGAAGTTGACCTTTTTTGCAAAATTGCCAAAAGTCAAAATTGCCAAAAGTCAAAATTGCCTCAAATTGCAATTTTTGTTAAATGGGCCTAACTTTTTGCACTTGTTTTGAGTTGGTAGCATGGTCCACGAGCCCTAGCTCTTTCCACTTGTCTTTATCTCATTTTTGCTATTTATTTTGATTTTTTATTTCAATTAAATCAAAATAAATCTTGAAAATATCCAAACCATTCAAACCTTAAGATTTTGTGCACATTTCAGGTCCCATATACAGCTTGCAAGTGAATCAAATTGTGCAAGGCATAGGAATGCATAAAAAGATTGATTTTGGCCTATTTTGGAAAGATTTTCAAGTGAATCAAATCAAGATCAAAAGTCATAATTGATAAAGATTGAGAGCACAATTGTAACCCTAATTCAATCAATGGTATATAGTGGACAATTGCAGACAAAAAGCATAAGGTTTGGAGGCGCACAAAAGCAGAACCAAACTTGAAAAAATTCAAAGAAAGTGGTGATCTGATCTTGTACTTCCATGCATTTTCAGGACTCCTAAGTCATCCCATTCACTTCCTGGGAGTGCAAGAAACACGTATCAATCAGAAACAAGCGCGCTAGTGCCCAGAATCCAATTCCACGACCCCCACGATTTGCTCTTATTTCCAAAATCGAATCTTGTTATTCTTGCATCTTTATCATGTTTCAATAGCATATTCTGAATCCCTAACATGTTTGCAAGCTTATGGTGGCAATTAATTGCATTTTTGTTGGCTATATCAGAATCCACCATTGCTAGGGTTCTTGGTATCGATTTAGGATCTTTTTATACAGGTGAAATTGGTCCACAAGAAGGGCACCATGATGCTTAGTAGGCCAAGGTGACTTGATTCACAGCCTTAGATTCCATTTATCATGCTTGTGTGTGATTTTGAAATGTGCAGGGTTTGTAGTGACGGGCGTTTGTCCGTAGGTAAAAGTCTCTGACTTTTACCAACAGAGAGAGGAGGAAGACGACCTGCGTGGATCCATCTCATTCTTCCATTTAAATTCTGGCGCTTTTTTTATTTTTCCCCCACTAAGTCACATTATTATATATTATCAAATATTGTTATTTCATGTACAACACGCGCACACAACTCAGTTGGTAACAAGGCGGGTGGAGAAAGCCACAGGACCTGGGTTCGAATCCCAGGTCCCCCCCCATATTTCATGTTATTTTTCATTGCTTGATCAGGCGTGCACATAGGTGTGAAGACCACCATGGACTATCATCTTCCAACCATCAGTTTACCCACCATCCAGATCTGAAGGCCACTATACAAGGGTCTATCATGTGTCCTAGTCAACGCATAGCATGAAATCCAGGAAGTCAACATGGACCAGTTGGTTTTGGTCCAGAAAACTGCTCAAGACACCCCTCAAAATTGCTATTTCACAGGCCCATTTTCTTTTTCTTTTCTTTATATTTTCTTTATTAATTCATTTAATTTATTTTTACTCACACAAAATTAATTATTTTTTTATCAAAAAATCATAAAAATAATTTGTCATCCAATTAGATTTAGTTTATTTTTTATCAAAAAAATTAATTTAATTAGTTTATTTAATTTATTAGGTAACTTTAATTCCTTTTGTAAATAAATTAAAAATAATTAGAAAATTAGGGTTTTAGTTTAATTTAATTTCTATTTTCTTTTTCTTAAAAAAATAACAAAATACAAAAATAGGTCAAATTTAATGTCTTCTTAATTTAATTTAATTAGTGTGATTGGTGGAAATAGAACTGACTGTTTAAAGCTGGTTCGCGAAATGTCGCGGTAAGCAAGAGTCGCCACCGTCTTTTATGTTCTCCAACATGGAAAGGACAAAAGCACATCAAAATTCCTTCTTTGAGAATGTTTCTCGGTTCGGGAGGTAGATTTATAGAAAGGGAAGGTGTTAGCACCCTTTCTATCCGTGGTTATCCATGGGCTCTTAGGTACTTGCTCTTATGTTTTCAAAATTTGTTTGCTTTTCAAGTGTATGTGGGTTTTGAAAAAGTTTCATTTGAAAAATTTCTAAGTAACTCTTGTATCTGTCCTCAAGAGTGTATGAAAAATTTGTTTGAAAACTTTTGAAAGTGTCAGTGTGAAAAGTTTGTTTTTGTTTTTTAGAAAGAGAGCAAGTCCCCAGGAGAATCTACCTACTCTAAGGAATTAGGCTGTGTAAGAGTCCTTTAAACAGTTCTATCCCACTATTGAGAAGTAGGTAGCACCGTCGTCGGAGGTGTTCGGGTCAATTCGATTATAAGGGACAGTGTGGTCACCGAAGCAATAGTAGGACACCTTAGAAGTAATCCTAATGTCCTAGATCCTTTTTATCCGAGGCAACCGTTTCGAGGCAACTGGATCTTAGACAGGAGGGTGACCTCTAAAACACCCTATACTTGACGACCACGTTCGAGGAAACCAGTGAGGCGTACCCTAGGAGTGGCATGTGCATGTGTGTTGTTTTTCAGTTTATGTTTATCTTTGATCATGCATTTGTGAGCTACAGATTAATTTTATTTGGCATACAGTCTTGCAGGCATAATTAACAGTTAAGAGTGCGGAAAATAAAGTGCGGAAATATGAATCTACGCTATTACAAGGCGCGGGTCTATACATCACCAAAAACATAACCCGTTTTAGAAAATAAATGCAGAAAGTAAAGAAAGCGATAAAATCCTAATTAACTATTACATCCTTGGAAACAGTTACATAAATAATCAAAATAAATAATAATGCGCGAATAGAAATTTATTCGGGACGTCCTTAGGGTTTTGACCCTTTTGAGAAATAAAGAAATTTCGGTCCTTTGCTTTTAATTAAATTAAAATTAAACCTAGTACTAATTAATTAATTAAAAAGAAAAAAATGTTTTTTTATGTTTTTTTGTATTTAATGAAATAAAAATAAAAGGAATTAAAAAGTTAGTAAACAAAACCCTAATTCTAAACTAATTTTATTTATTATAAAAAATGTCAAAGTTAACCTAATTAACTAAATTAATTAATTTACATTTTATTTACAAAATAATAATAATTAATAAATAATGAATAATAAAAATATTTAATATTTTAGGCTTCCGATTTTTATTATAAAAAATAATTTGTTAATTAATAATAATGATACTAGTAATTAGTTAAAAGAAAATAAAAGAGAAAGAAAAGAAAATAAAAAAAGAACTAGAAACCAGGGGGGGTATGCTGGCCCAGATGGAGGTGTTGTTCTGGAGATTTAGGCCCAAGAACACCAAGCCTTTGTTGACTTTCATAATCAAGCGCCTGTTGGTTGACTGGGGAATATAGTGTTCATCACTTTTTGGCCTTTGGATTGATGATCATGGCCACTTGGCATGTGGAACGCTAAAGGTTCATGGTGGAAATCTCTTGGAAGCCTGCACATAATCTTATTAAATAAAATAGAAACAAAGGTTTGGGGGACCTGGGAATCGAACCCAGGTCCCAATGGTCATTGGACAGCGCATGCTCCACTAGGCCAGTTGCCTGCAATTGATATAGAATACTAAACAAACAATATATTTAATAATCCAATACATATGCTGTAAAAGAAAAGCGCGCGCTTCACTTTGAATCCAGCCAATCACGTGTGTACACCTATTGTCTTCTTCCTTGTTTCCCTACAAAAGATAAACAATTAGCGGGGGTTTTTAACCCCCACAATATTGAATGGCCAAAACTAGCGAATAGGTCCCTGGGTTATATAAATAGGGCGCGAGGGTTTCAATGAATTCGTCTTGCTCTTCTGAGTCCAACCATGGGCATCATTAGTCCTAATTTTGCTTGGTCAAGAAAGCCCTAAAATCCAAGCTTCGAAACCCTAGATTTCTTTAATGGCAGTTTTCGTTTTAGGGCACCATAATCAAATTAATCTGTACCATTAGCTTCAGAATGATGTTAGCAATGCAAAGCAATAATCATAACATGTTAATGATGCATAAAACTTGAATTTCGATTATGGAAAAGAGTGGGCAAACCGTACGATTGTTCTTGGGATTCTTTGGGTGTTAACGCTTGATTTTGATTGCAAAAGGTTCCTTACACCTCCAGCAATGTATTGGAATCACTCTAAGGCTTTGAATTGATCTGAAATATGCAAAACAGTTTTTGGTTTTCTTTGAATTTTGTGGAATTTGGCTATGGTTCTTGCAGCAGTTTTTGCACCTCCAAGGCTTTAGGGTTTGCTTGAGTATATGTAGTAGGATGATTTTAGGTTACAATCTTGGCCAAGAATCCATTGTATTCATGTTTTCAATATTTGATTTCAATAAAATCTTTTTCAACTTTTTTGATTGATAAAACTTGCCAAAATTGGATGATTTTGTCTCTTTGATTGGATGCACGAAATTGCCAGCTTGCCCTGAGCCTATTTGCTTCACAAAAGATTTGAAAAACATATCTTTTGAATTTTCCTACAATTAAATGAATTAAATGAATTATTAATCAATTAAAAATCCAAATAATTAATAAAAATAAGAAAATAATTCAATTTAATCTCAATGGGTCGTGAATAGGCCTTGGACAAAGTTTCAAGAAGGAATTTGAGGCCCATTAGCAAAAATGAGGTGTTTTGGGCAAAGTTGACTTTTGCAAATTCCCAAAAATTTCCCAACTTCTCCAATGCATATCTTGCTCAATTTTGATCCTATGAACATGTTCTTGGAAATTTTGAAAGGTCTTGAAGTCCTCTAACCAATTCCTTTGGTTCCATGTCATTTTGATTTACCAATCTCAAGTTATGGTCTTTGACTTAAAGTGTCTTTTTGTTGACTTTTGAGATTGGCCTATAATGTAGAAATTGATAACTTTTTGTGAGAGCATTTCTTGGACTTAGAATGTGAAGATTAGTTGTAGGAAATTTCATCCCCTTCAAAATGAGCATTGGATGGGATTTTTCTGATGAACCATGAAAAAGTTATGCCCTTGTCAAGATACAGTTGACTTTTCTACTGTCCAAAAATAGTAACTTTTTGCATCTTGATGATTTTTGAGCCATGCTTGTGGAATCATGATCAAGACTTGATCAAATGATGATTGTGGCTTCAAAATAATATGTTGACCAAAAATTTTGACTTTTGACTGCCAAATGACCATTTTACCTCTACAGTTGGTTGTGGAGCAATTAGGGCTTTTGACTGTGCAACTTGATGCTGTAAGTCTTGAAACTTGACATGTAGATGCTTAAGGATATGTGTAGGCATATGGGACTTGATTGGACCATTGAAAACCTCAAATTCACTAAAGGAACCAAAACCCTAATTTGACTGGTTTAGGAGGATGTTTAGACTGGGCAACCCCTTGATCCATTTAAAGATTGATCTTGACAAATCTTAAAGAATATGGGAGGGAAAATTTTGGGGTACAACAGTTGCCCCTGTTCAATCTTCTTAGACCTGAGGATGTAGATTGGCTTGCGTGCCTTTCGTAATCCGAAGGTGGAAGATGATTAAACACTAGAGTGCCCAAAAATTTGCACTCGCATAATAGAGTATCAGTAGTGTGATAGCGGGAATGGGCTTACAGATGCCATTTGAAGATTGTTGGTGGATAGGAGGATGGGCTTATAGGTGCCATCTGGAGATGTGACAGAACCTTGTCGGGAATGGGCTTATAGATTCCATTTGGAAATGTCATGGATAGTTGAATCTGAATAAGAAACATAATGGCTTCTGTGTCTGGAGCATATCTAGTCTATATCTAATTGCTGACGTCTGAATAAATAGCATAATGACCGCCGCGTCCGGGGTATATCCATGCTGCGTCTGAAGGAGTGACAGAATATCGTCCGAATCTGGATCGTATCTGGACTATCTTTTGAATGAATCTGGACTAAACAAATAGAATAACATTCGTGGTTAGAGCATCTCTAAGTTGTCTTTAGGAGTTTGAATCTGAATAAGCAGTAGAATAACATCCGGGTCAGGAGTATCTCTAAGCCATCTCTGAAAGGAAACTTTGAATAAGCAATAGAATATCATCCGCGTCGGGAGCATCTCTAAGCTATCTCTGAAAGGGAATCTGGAATAAGTATCAAAATGTAGCCATATCTGGGTCGCATCTGAACCATCTCTAGAAGGGAATCTGGAATAAGTATCAGAATGTAGCCATATCTGGGTCGCATCTGAACCATCTCTAGAAGGGAATCTGGAATAAGTATCAGAATGTAGCCATGTCTGGATCGCATCCGAACTATATCTAGAAGGAATCTTTGAATAAACAATAGAATAGCATCCGTGGTTGGAGCATCTCTAAGTCATCTCTGAAAAGAAACCCTGAATAAGCAAAAGAATAGCATCCATATCTGGAGCATTTCCAAGCTATCTCTGAGAAGAAAATTTGAATAAGCAAAAGAATAGCATCCATATCTGGAGCATTTCCAAGCTATCTCTGAAAGGAAAATCTGAATAAGCAACAGAATAGTGTCCGGTTCTGGAGCATATCTGAACTATCTCTGAGAAGAAAATCTGAATAAGCAAAAGAACAACATCCATATCTGGAGCATTTCCAAGCTATCTCCGAAAAGAAACTCTTGAATAAGCAGAAGAATAGCATCCATGTCTGGAGCATCTCTAAGCTATATCTTCAATCTCTTTAATGTAGATATGCCCTGGCTAGATACAGGTATCGAATCCACAATCAATCGCTCACAGATATACCCTGGCTAGATACAGGTATCGAATCTAGAACTGGTCATCTACAGATATGCCCTGGCTGGATACAGCTATCGAATCTGGAATTGCGACAGTTGATAGTAATCATCTTTGGATTGACCTTTTTCCTGAAAAGGCAAAACATCAGTTGTATGCAATGTCATGATGTATGAAATGCATGATGTCATGATGTTCTCAAGAATAAATGAGATTGTGTGTTTATGATGCGTATATGCATGTGTCATGGTGTATGATAATATGATGTTTATGAATGTATTTTCGTCTAGGAAAATAAATCCTTGACGAATGCCGGGAAGTTGAATCCTGGGCTGACGTTTGAAGAGTAGAGTTCTTCGTTTCCGCTGGGGATGATGAGTGCAAGAATAAACTGTTAGGAGAAGATGACTCCGTTGGTGAATAAACTCGGCGAAGAGATTACTCTGCGGGGAAATACTCTGTGGGGAGAGATACTTTGCTGAGATTTTAACGATAACTCTGCTGGGGATTCCGTTCATAAGCTCTGTTGGGGATCTTGATGAACTCCGTTGGGCATAGGAAGAATTTCGCCGAGGACGATCTTTCTGTGGCAATTAGCTGAGGATAACCCAGTTATAAGCTCTGGTTGGGAATAATCTTTGAATATAGTCGAGGAGAGACGCGTGTACTCTGCAGGTGATAAGCTTCCAGAAATCTACTGGGGAGATTGATTCAACTTTCCTGGGGAAACTTTTGAACTGTACTGGGGAATGGCTCCACTGGGTGTCTGGTATTCCGCCGGGGAACAATCTTAGATCAAGACTGCCGGGGATGCTTGCTTAGGAACATCTGTATACTCCGCTGGGGAATATTGAGATTTTCTGGGGATTCCCAACTTCCTTAAGGCTGACAGTAGGCTACTCTGCTTGGGGAGAGTGTCGCTGACTTGCTGGAGATACGGTGCCTTTTCAGGGCTGACGGGAGTCTAACTCTACTCGGGGGAGAGTATTGTTGAGTCTTGCCTTACTCTCGGGGAGTGGAGAGATCTTGGTTACATTCTTCAGCTGAACATACCCTGGTACCTTGGTGGACAGAGCAGCTAGATCGCTTAGACAACTCTTATTGCCCCAGTTTCTGCGGGAGAAGAAGGCCTATGAGGTGCTTGGTAACTGCTGATTGACAAATCTTCTTCTGGTAGGCAAGTGACGAGATGACGGGACATAGTCGTACGCTTTTGATCCCTAATTTTTGCCTGGACCGCCCTTTCGGGTTTTCAGTCCATCGGGATACCCATTTTTGCCCAAGCCGCCTTTTCAGGTATTCGACTTGCCAGGTGTACAGATTTTTCATTTTCCATCCCTTATTTTTGCCCGAACCCTTTTGGTTCGCCGGGAAGCCCTTATTTTTGCCTAGGTGTGTCAACCTAGCAGGTCTTTGATTATGCGTAGTATTTTTTCGACTATGTCCATGCTCTCAGAGTGCAGGGAGTTGTCATTGTTAGTAGTGCAGTGTTTCCATACTATCAGAAGATCTTCGTTTGATCGTCCAATGCCCCAAGTGATAGAGATTTTCCCCGAGCTGGTTGGCCTTTTGAGAGATTCTCCGAATCTTGACTTAACTGCCCCAGATGATGGACAATGATCATGCCATGCCCCTTGATTGGAGGTGCTTTTGTTCATTAGACATTCGTCGTGCGAACTTCTATGCTGTTCAAACAAAAAGTCATATCCAAACAAAGTTATGTTAAAAAACGCAAAGCTTATGTCTGTCTTGAAGATTTTGAAAATGTATTTTTTTCATAAAACAAGTGAATTTTTTTTGTAAACTGTGATGTCAACTCGTTATTTTACCGCAAGCCTTAAGGAGTCAGGATACCTTTCGTACAATATGCTTTCGAACTAACCCATGCTTCAGCTAGGACTTTTTAGGGTTATAACGTGGCCTGGTTCACGGTTTAAGAAACAAAGGATAAAGGCTCAAGTTTATTTGTACCCACCCACTCTTCGTGATGTTCTTCAAACCTAAACTCAGCTGATCATGCATTAGACCTTGTTTGAGTCTTTGTCCTGGTATTCCAGTGATGGTTCGGATTTTGACAGTTTAGAATAGACAGTCATTTCCCTTTTTTGTTGAGGGTTTGTAGTACCTCTTTTCTTTTTGATTTCATTATCCCTGTTTTTTTTGCCTGAACTGTTTCTTTTTGTGATTACAGTCAGCGGGATGCCCCAGTTTCGTAAGTCTCCTTCATAGGTTTTGACTTAATGGGATTTTATTTCTGAGAGATAATGACTGCCTGTCTTTATGATTATACGGAACCATCACCGTCTTTTGTTTTGGAAGGACTCCTTTGATGTCGTTCGTTGTACACTTGGATCAGCTGAGAGAACTACCCTACCCCAGGTTATGATTAAGGGTTTTAATTTTCGAAAAGAAAAACTCCTACTTCTTTGGCTCGAAGGGGTTGACGAGGGATTATCTTCCTTATAACTCCAGTGTTTAGGATTTGAAACAATGCCTGTACCTCATCAGCGGGGTCCGTTCAAAAGCATACTGTAAATGTCGTGGTATTGTTTTCGTCATCCTCCCTCAAGAGGCTTAGAATTATTAACCGCGCGTTGAACATCACAAAAAATGAAAGCAATTTTGAATATAATGAATATAATTGGATTAATTCAAAACAAACATATGTGATGCATTAATGGAATAAACAAGTTTGCTATGACATTAGTTGTTTGTATAAGCAAAGAAAAATACAACTCGGAAATTCAAATAAAACAAAAGCCTCCAGTGATTTGGCAAAGGAGCAGTGATTATGTTTAGAGTCTCTGGCGCTTCAAACTGGACTTCCTTGGCATCAATCATGTCTTGGACCTTGTTCTTCAGAGCCCAATAGTTGTTCGTAGTATGCCCCGGGCTGTCAGAGTGATAAGCGCAGCGGGCGTTGGGATGATAGTTAGGAGCAGAAGTGTTTGGATTCCGAAGAGGAGCCCTTAAGGTAATCAGCCATGCCTTCAACATTTGTTGTAGCGCTTGATCCAGTGACATGTTGATCTTAGTGAACTGTCGTTTGAGTGTGACCTCCTTACGTTGATGCCCCTGTCTTTGTTGAGCAGGCCTAGGATTAGAGATCTGGGTTGCCCCTACATCATGACGACTCTTTTTACCATGCACAGCATTGGACTCCTTTTTCCCATGGTAAGGCTTTTTATGAGCATCAGAAGGTGCAGCTCCTTGAATCTTTCAAGCCTTGATACCAGCTTCAATCCTCTCCCCGGTCAAGATCAAATCTGTAAACCCAGCAGAAGAATTACCAATCAGATGGTTGAAGAATGGACCAGATAGGGTCCCCAGGAACATGTCAACGAGCTCACGGTCAGTCAGAGGTGGTTGCACCCTTCCAGCAAGATCTCTCCACTTTTGCGCATATTCCTTGAATCCTTCACCCGTCCCTAGTGACATACCCTGGATTTGGGTACGCGTAGGAGCGAGGTCGAAATTGTACTGATACTACTTGTAGAACGCAGTAGCCAAGTCCTCCCAGTTACGAATACTGGCTCCATCCAACTGATAGAACCATTCGAGTTGAGTCCCTGAAAGACTTTCCTGGAAGAAATGGATCCAAAGATTCTTGTTAACAGTGTAAGGTTGGATCTTCCTTACATAGGATCTGAGGTGCAGCTTAGGACAGGAAGCTCCGTCGTACTTTGCAAAAGAAGGTGCCTTGAACTTGTGTGGAATCACCACACCAGAGGATAGACCTAGATCTTCGAAGTCCAGGCCGGGCACTTTCTGTATCTCCATAGCACTCAGATGATCCTCTAGCTGCTTGTACCTGTCCTCAGCTGGAGGGTACTGTTCGTCATTATAATCCGTCTCGTTGTCGGAGACCACGGGACTAGGAACCCTTCTCTCTTGGGGGCTGTCTTTCCCTACAGAGGAAGTAGCTAGATCAGCCTCATTTTGTGATCCATTCCCAGATCTATGTCGAGGGTTGAACAAAACAGTCCTCTTCTTCTTCTTCTTCTGAATCAGAGCCTTCAAGTCCTGTTGACCCTGGGCTAGGCTCATAACCAACTCCTGGAACTGGGCATTCTGGGCCTGGAGGGCCTGGATAGCTTGTTCAGTGGATGATGCGGGATTCATGCTGATTGCTGAAATAAACAGCGAAGAAGGTAAGTGACCTGTCAAAAGGGTACCTGTTATGCAATGATGTGTATGTATGCATGCGATGTTTTCAAGGATCTCGCGGGGTAAACAAGAAAAATTGTTAGCATTTGAATTTGGGTAGCTTGATTGAAGGAACTGCATATTGTTGAGAGTCCTTCTTCAAGAGTCAAGGCTCACCATATCGAGTGGGTCATAGCCCCTGACTCAAATTATCAACCTTGGCTAGAGGAAAATAAATCCCCTTTTGCCCCTTGCTAGACATTTTGATTCATCATGACCTGCATCACAGACCCTTGAGATCCTTGAAATGGGTTAGTCCTTATGCAGGATGTATACAATGGTATGATGTTATGATATGCATGGAGTGATGTAAGTAGGCCCTGTAATGAGTCCCAATTAAGGACTATAAACCAAAACCTGCAAGAAACCCATGTGTCAGATAATAAGAACATGCAAGTAGTCAGGTTTGAAGGCACACAAGTCAAACAAGAAAGCCCTTAGAGTTTAGGCCAGCATGAAGTTCAGGTACTACCCTCTTTCAGTTTCGTTGGTTAAGACCTGTCCTATCAAAAGTAACCGGGTTCTAGAGGATCCCAATATCACTGACTACCCTCAATCGGTCATAACTCCAGCGTCACAATCTTTTCTTGCGGCCAGAACCATCGCGAGAGTTTAGCCTCAATGGGTGTAGCATACTGCTACTGTTCTATAGCCAAGTTGGGTCAAATTAGGGTTCTAAGGTCGGTAAGTGCTTAATGACTACTCAGAAGACCCATATTCTCCTCGTTGCAACACAAGGGATATCAGTACAGACCAAGGTGTCACACCAACGTAGCCATTGCTTCACTCGTGTCGGTCTACGCCGGACAGGTCCCTCACAGCTTATGCTACCTAAAAGGGTATCCCCAGATCCGAGTTAGGATCTATGAAACTCCGATGCAGCCCACAATAATAAAGCAATCAAAGCAAGCAATAGAAAACATAAGTATGATCTAATCCTAAGGTACACCTCACTTTTATAATAATTCCCCAGCAGAGTCACCAGTTCTGTGATCGGTGGAAATAGAACTGACTGTTTAAAGCTGGTTCACGAAATCTCGCGGTAAGCAAGAGTCGCCACCGTCTTTTATGTTCTCCAACATGGAAAGGACAAAAGCACAGCAAAATTCCTTCTTTGAGAATGTTTCTCGGTTCGGGAGATAGATTTATAGAAAGGGAAGGTGTTAGCACCCTTTCTATCCGTGGTTATCCACGGGCTCTTAGGTACTCGCTCTTATGTTTTCAAAATTTGTTTGCTTTTCAAGTGTATGTGGGTTTTGAAAAAGTTTCGTTTGAAAAATTTCTAAGTAACTCTTGTATCTGTCCTCAAGAGTGTATGAAAAATTTGTTTGAAAACTTTTGAAAGTGTCAGTGTGAAAAGTTTGTTTTTGTTTTTTAGAAAGAGAGCAAGTACCCAGGAGAATCTACCTACTCTAAGGAATTAGGCTATGTAAGAGTCCTTTAAACAGTGCTATCCCACTATTGAGAAGTAGGTAGCACCGTCGTCGGAGGTGTTCGGGTCAATTCGATTAAAAGGGACAGTGTGGTCACCGAAGCAATAGTAGGACACCTTAGAAGTAATCCTAATGTCCTAGATCCTTTTTATCCGAGGCAACCGTTTCGAGGCAACTGGATCTTAGACAGGAGGGCGACCTCTAAAACACCCTATACTTGACGACCACGTTCGAGGCAACCAGTGAGGCGTACCCTAGGAGTGGCATGTGCATGTGTGTTGTTTTTCAGTTTATGTTTATCTTTGATCATGCATTTGTGAGCTACGGATTAATTTTATTTGGCATACAGTCTTGCAGGCATAATTAACAGTTAAGAGTGCGGAAAATAAAGTGCGGAAATATGAATCTACGCTATTACAAGGCGCAGGTCTATACATCGCCAAAAACATAACCCGTTTTGGAAAATAAATGCAGAAAGTAAAGAAAGCGATAAAATCCTAATTAACTATTACATCCTTGGAAACAGTTACATAAATAATCAAAATAAATAATAATGCGCGATTAGAAATTTAATCGAGACGTCCTTAGGGTTTTGACCCTTTTGAGAAATAAAGAAATTTTGGTCCTTTGCTTTTAATTAAATTAAAATTAAACCTAGTACTAATTAATTAATTAAAAAGAAAAAATGTTTTTTATGTTTTTTTGTATTTAATGAAATAAAAATAAAAGGAATTAAAAAGTTAGTAAACAAAACCCTATTTCTAAACTAATTTTATTTATTATAAAAAATGTCAAAGTTAACCTAATTAACTAAGTTAATTAATTTACATTTTATTTACAAAATAATAATAATTAATAAATAATGAATAATAAAAATATTTAATATTTTAGGCTTCTGATTTTTATTATAAAAAATAATTTGTTAATTAATAATAATGATACTAGTAATTAGTTAAAAGAAAATAAAAGAGAAAGAAAATAAAATAAAAAAAGAACTAGAAACCAGGGGGGGTATGCTGGCCTAGATGGAGGTGTTGTTCTGGAGATTTAGGCCCAAGAACACCAAGCCTTTGTTGACTTTCATAATCAAGCGCCTGTTGGTTGACTGGGGAATATAGTGTTCATCACTTTTTGGCCTTTGGATTGATGATCATGGCCACTTGGCATGTGGAACACTGAAGGTTCATGGTGGAAATCTCTTGGAAGCCTGCACATAATCTTATTAAATAAAATAGAAACAAAGGTTTGGGGGACCTGGGAATCGAACCCAGGTCCCAATGGTCATTGGACAGCGCATGCTCCACTAGGCCAGTTGCCTGCAATTGATATAGAATACTAAACAAACAATACATTTAATAATCCAATACATACGCTGTAAAAGAAAAGCGCGCACTTCACTTTGAATCCAGCCAATCATGTGTGTACACCTATTGTCTTCTTCCTTGTTTCCCTGCAAAAGATAAACAATTAGCGGGGGTTTTTAACCCCCACTATATTGAATGGCCAAAACTAGCGAATAGGTCCCTGGGTTATATAAATAGGGCGTGAGGGTTTCAATGAATTCGTCTTGCTCTTCTGAGTCCAACCATGGGCATCATTAGTCCTAATTTTGCTTGGTCAAGAAAGCCCTAAAATCCAAGCTTCGAAACCCTAGATTTCTTTAATGGCAGTTTTCGTTTTAGGGCACCATAATCAAATTAATCTGTACCATTAGCTTCAAAATGATGTTAGCAATGCAAAGCAATAATCATAACATGTTAATGATGCATAAAACTTGAATTTCGATTATGGAAAAGAGTGGGCAAACCGTACGACTGTTCTTGGGATTCTTTGGGTGTTAACGCTTGATTTTGATTGCAAAAGGTTCCTTACACCTCCAGCAATGTATTGGAATCACTCTAAGGCTTTGAATTGATCTGAAATATGCAAAACAGTTTTTGGTTTTCTTGGAATTTTGTGGAATTTGGCTATGGTTCTTGTAGCAGTTTTTGCACGTCCAAGGCTTTAGGGTTTGCTTCAGTATATGTAGTAGGATGATTTTAAGTTACAATCTTGGCCAAGAATCCATTGTATTCATGTTTTCAATATTTGATTTCAATCAAATCTTTTTCAACTTTTTTGATTGATAAAACTTGCCAAAATTGGATGATTTTGTCTCTTTGATTGGATGCACGAAATTGCCAGCTTGCCCTGAGCCTATTTGCTTCACAAAAGATTTGAAAAACATATCTTTTGAATTTTCCTACAATTAAATGAATTAAATGAATTAAATGAATTATTAATCAATTAAAAATCCAAATAATTAATAAAAATAAGAAAATAATTCAATTTAATCTCAATGGGTCGTGCATAGGCCTTGGACAAAGTTTCAAGAAGGAATTTGAGGCCCATTAGCAAAAATGAGGTGTTTTGGGCAAAGTTGACTTTTGCAAATTCCCAAAAATTTCCCAACTTCTCCAATGCATATCTTGCTCAATTTTGATCCTATGAACATGTTCCTGGACATTTTGGAAAGGTATTCAAGTCCTCTAACCAATGCCTTTGGTCCCATGTCATTTTGATTTACCAATCTCAAGTTATTGTCTTTGACTTAAAGTGTCTTTTTGTTGACTTTTGAGATTGACCTATAATGTAGAAATTGATAACTTTTTGTGAGAGCATTTCTTGGACTTGGAATGTGAAGATGATTTGTAGGAAATGTAATCACCTTCAAAATGAGCATTGTATGGGATTTTTATGATGAACCATGAAAAAGTTATGCCCTGGTCAAGATACAGTTGACTTTTCTACTGTCCAAAAATAATAACTTTTTGCATCTTGATGATTTTTGAGCCATGCTTGTGGAATCATGATCAAGACTTGATCAAATGATGATTGTGGCTTCAAAATAATATGTTGACCAAAATTTTTGACTTTTGACTGCCAAATGACCATTTTACCCCTGTAGTTGGTTGCGGAGCAATTAGGGCTTTTGACTGTGCAACTTGATGCTGTGAGTCTTGAAACTTGACATGTAGATGCTTAAGGATATGTGTAGGCCTATGGGACTTGATTGGACCATTGAAAACCTCAAATTCACTGAAGGAACCAAAACCCTAATTTGACTGGCTTAGGAGGATGTTTAGACTGGGCAACCCCTTGATCCATTTGAAGATTGATCTTGACAAATCTTAAAGAATATGGGAGGGCAAATTTGGGGTACAACAATTAGTAATTAGGTTTTTGCATATTTAATTTCAAACCCTTATTTTCTTAAAATAATCAAAACAACCAAAAATGAATTTTTCTTTTAATTAGGTTAGATGGGGTAAAAACCCTAATTTCCTTTCGCTCTCTATTCGCCACGCGTTTATTTATTTTTGTAATATTGATGTAATTGCTCACAAGATGTAATAGTTTAATTAGGACTTTCTCCGTTTATTTATCGTTTTAGCGGGTTTTTTTGGCTATGTAATTAATTAATACCCGAAGCCTTGTAATAGCGTAGCTTTACTTTCTGCACTTTAATTTCCGCAAAATATCAACTGTTAGATGTATGATAATAGGGTTGCATGACAAGAATGTATGTTAAATTTAAAACGGTTAGCAAACCCTAAATGTGCAAAGATAATAACTTGAAATTTAATCACTCGCACATGCGCACTCCTAGGGTATACTCTCACTTCGGTTGCCTTCGGTAAACGATCATTAAGTATAGGGTATTTTAGTGGTCGCTCTCTTGTCTAAAAAAAGATCAAAGTGCCCTCAGAAAAGTTGCCTCGGATATGTTGCCTCGAATATTGATCTTAAGACACTAGGGTTATTACTAAGACGTCCTAACATTGCTTTAGTGATCATACGTCCCTTTCGAATTGACCCTTAAAAATCCAACGACGGTACTACCTACTCACTAATAGTGGGATAGCACTGTCTAAAGGAAACAAGAACAGAAACATTATATTTTTCGAGTAGGTAGATTAATTCTTAAATACTTGCTCAAACAAACAAACTTTTTCACACTTACAATCTTTTCAAACAAAGTTTTCAAAACAAATTTGTAACATTATTGAAGACAGAAGCAAGGGTTAAATCGAAGTAAAACAAAGACTTTTTTTCAAATCAAACACACACAAGAAATTTGGAAAATGATGAGCAAGTACCTAAGAGCCCGTGGAAAACCACGGATAGAAAGGGTGTTAATACCTTCCCTTTCTATAATCTACCCCCCGTACTCAAAATCTCGAAAAAAGGAATTTTTCTGTGCTTTTTTCCTTTCAAGTTGGATAAAATAAAAGTTGGTGGCGAGTCTTGCTTACCGCGACATTTTGCGAACACAAACGCAAAAAGAAAACCAGCATTTCAAACAGTCTGGTTCTGGCCACCGTATCACAGAATGTATGCACAAATGATGCTTGTTTCAAGATATTGAACTTTGAAAACTTACCTCTTGCTGCTGGATTTGTGTATGGACTTTGAGCAAGTTTTGAAGAGTGAAGATGATCAGGTTAGCTTGCTTGGACCTCCCTGAATATGTTGCAAGTGTTATTTTTCCTTGAGGATGGTTGAAACTTCCTACTCAAGTCAAGTTGCAAGCTTGAGTTTCAAAAATGATGGATGATGGAAATGTGATTAAAGTCTTGAAACAGGGACTTGGATCATTTGTATATGATGTATGTAATATGTTTGGATGGTTAGAAATCAAAACGCACGAGTGAAAATGGAGATGGTGAGTTTTGGCTTCAAACTGTCAAGTTTAGGAAGATTCAAGGCAATATGGAGTTTGGGAAGTTTAGAGAGGGTTTCCAATCGTGTCCTGGCTTGAAATAGACTTGTGCATATGTATGGAAAAGGTTTGAGATCAAATGTACTCAAGACTTCTGAGTTCTAGCCTTTTGGCTCTATAAGTTGCTTTTGAAGAAAAGTGAGAAGACAAATCTCAAAGTGTTGTACAAGTATGTTTTGAGTTCAAAGAGGCTTTAGACACGTTGCTTTTGGTTTATAGGGGTTATGTGTGCAGAAAGAACAAGTGCAAAGCTCGAGAAGTTGACAATTGCAAAAGTGATGCTTTATCAAAATGGAAATGGCAACTTTGTGCCATAAATGGAAAATCACTTTGGACAAAGCTTAAACCAATTGGATAATAGCCTAAAGAGTTGTGTAAACCATTAATTATGCAGTGACAAACGAGTTAGAATCCTGAAAAGTGAGATTTCTACAGCATGCTTGAATATTGGATCAAGTGTTCTTCATAAAATGGCTTGTAATTCAAGTTTGAAAACCCTAACTTCTTGCCTTCGATTATCCTTGCTCAAGTATGATCTCAATGAGTTCTTGGAAATTTTGAAAAGCTTGTAACATCATCTACAACATCTATGTTTGTCATTTTTGAAAATTCTTCTTGGAACTATGTGAAAAATTTCCATGAAGTTAGGTCAAAATCCTGCCTAAACTAGGGCAAAATTTCACTAAATTTCCAAGTTTCATGGACATGTATTCACAAAATCATAACTTGAAATCCATGCATTTCTAGGAGAAGTTGTGTTCTACAATGTTTTAGATCTCATTGATATATGAAACTTTCATTTTGTAAGTTTCCTTTTAATCATCTTGCATCATGGTGAAAAATTGGCTCAAAGTTGTGAAAAAATATGAAGTTTCCAACACTTAGAAAAATTTCTAAGTTTAGAAATTTTGACTTTTCAAAATGAAATATTGACTTTTTGATTTCTTGATGAACAAGTTTCAAATTTTGACATGTTTTGATGAATTGTGATCTTTGACACTTGATTTTGACCAAAAAGTCAAAGTTTGACTTTTCAGTATGCAATTGACTTTTGATTAGTTGACTGAAAATCAACTATCAATCAATTGATCTTGAGGGAAGTTTTGAGTCATTCAATTAGGTCAAAATTATGCAATTGAACCCTTGAGATCATGTCTCCAACCAATCAACCATTTGCTAGGTCAAAAATCAGAAATTGCACTTCCTCAATTAAAACCCTAATTTTGACCATCTTCCCATTTTGATGATCTGATCAAATTTCTTGAGGAATTGTGGTCCAAACATGATAAAATGACATATATGAGTTCATAATATTGATATGGATAAAAAATTATGAATTTTTACTGTAAATTGACCACAGTTTACTTTTTCCCCAATACAATTGATTTTTAGGTCAACTGGTCAATTGACTAAGCCAAAATGTGATCCAAGACTTGAAACTTGTCATGAGCAATCTTGAGAGTCCAAAATGATTAATGAAAGTCATATGGGGAATTAAAAGTCCATTTATCCTTGTGAAATCTCAAACCCTAATTTTCAGTCATCAGTGCTTGAAGAGGTGTCTTAAGCTGATCGACCCTAGTGCAGTCTTGAACCAAAAGAGATCTTGTGCGAGATTACTTGATAAATGAGAGGGAAAATTTTGTGTTACAACACTATCCACATACAACTGTGATGCTTACTATCTAACCTATAGAGATATCAAAGGCTTTAACTATCCTTTAAGATCCAACCAAGTACATGAAGAACAATCCACTTCAATGTGCACACTTGTTTCCGACAATCCTAAAAACAAGGTAACCAATACAAAGTAAAAATAGAACAATTCTCCATTAATACTCTCTTGCTTCCAATAATCATGGACAACAAGGTTATACCATAATCACTTTTAAATAATGATTAGAAACGAATTCTTGAAGTAAATATGAAAGTTTTTAATCAATGTCAATACAAAGTATTTATCTCTTCTCGTTCAAGACAACAATTAAATGAATATATTACACAAGTTATCAATGCATATGATGAAACTTTTATAATGATCTATTTGAAAATGTAAGAGTAAAAGTTTCATGCAAGATCAAAATATTAATCAATGCACTTGTTTGAAGATGAGAAACAAAATATTGAATTGTATGTTGTGATTGATGTTATTTGGTGTGTGTTTCTACTTAAGAAATATTTGATTTTATATACAAGTATTGCACCCTTTCAAAAGGTTATAAATGAATACAGAAGTGGAATGGTTCATGGACAAGGGCAATAAATAAACAGCATTCAAAACAACCTTGTTTTTCAAATTCGTATAAGCAGTAACCGGTTACCAGAATGCAGTAACCGGATACCCATGCAGGTAACATTACGAAATTTGAATTGTTGAAGCCTGTAACCAGTTACCACTATATGATAAAGTGAAATAACCTTTTTAATGACTTTAAAATGAAATTATAGTTATTTTAAAAGCCATTAAACATGTATGCATAATGTTAGGCATATTTTGAGCACTATAGTAACATACTATATTGAATTGGAGTCTTGTACCATAATGAAGATCAAATACCCAAGTCTTCTTTAGGAGTAACTTAGCATGCAAGCCAAAAGTCCATTTTGAGTAGATATTTTTTCTTTTTCTTTTTGATAATGCCTTTTGCCTTGATCATGATGTTTCTAATCATCAAAACATAAACTTATTGAAGCATGATTCTAGAATAGGTTTTACGCCCTAGGCATTATTATTTAGAGGTAATCCATCTTGAGGAGATACTAAGTCCCTTAGATGAAAGTATGCTTCAGCCAGATAGATATAGTTTAGGAGGGCGGCAGGGATCATCCAATAAAGGTTCGGCGTTGTGATTGCCTCCAGGGGCGAAAAACATGTTTGCTATGAAGTCTATCTATTTGATTGCCTCAAGAGGCGACAAGGATCTTCATTATAAAGTTTATCTATGTAACTTCCTTAAGGGGCGGTATGGATCTTCGCTATGAAGTTCATCTATGTCACTGCATCTAAGGGAGGAAATGATCGTTGCTATGAAGTCTGACTATGTGATTGCCTTAAGGGGTGGTAACGATCTTCTCTATAAAGTCCAACTATGTGATTTCCTCAAGAGGCGTAAAGGATATTTGATGTGAAGTCCAGCTATGTTATTTCCTTGAGGGGCGGAAAAGATCTTTGCTATGAAGTCTAGCTATGTGATTTCCTCAAGGGGAGACAACTATATTTGATATGAAGTCCAGCTATGTGATTGCCTAGAGGGGCGACAAGATTCTTTGGTATGAAGTCCAACTATGTGATGTCCTTGAGAGGAAACAAGGATCTTCACTATGAAGTCCAACATACAAATATTTTTAAAGAGGGGATATCCCTGGCGCAAGAAAAACACTTGAATGATCATTCAAAATCACATGGGCATAATGTTTAATGGAGGGTTAAAAAATAATTCTAACTATAATAATATCGAAGATGAAGGGCGTTCCAATTATTGGGTAGAAGCTGTCCTTCAATATCCTGTAACTTGTACACTCCAGGTGGGAGTTTTTGGTATATTTGATACGGTCCTTCCAAGTTAGGATGTAGCTTCACCTGTTGGGCATGTATGTCTACTTCCTCTAGCACTAGGTCATCCTCCTGCGTATCTCTTGGCTTTACCTTGGAGTTGTACCTTTTTACGTCTTTGTGATTAGAAGAAAACTCTCTAACATGGACAGTGTTGTACCCCAAAATTTTCCCTTCCATTTTTACTCAAGACATGCTCACTGAGGTCCTCAATTACTCAAGGTTGACCAAGATTTTATCATACAAATTCTCCTCCTAGGCATTGAACCTTCAATTTGGGTTTCACTTTTCACCAAGAATTTTGGGTTGAAAAGACCTCAAATTATTTCCATGGTCCCTAATATATCTTCAATATTGTCCATGCCAAATTTCATGCCTTGAACTACAAGCTTGCTCAATCAATTGCTCAAGTGTTTGAAAAATCAACTTTACTAGGTCAAAAGTCAATTGTCACTAATATACAGTCAAACTTCAAGATTTTTTGTCAACATCAACATTTTGAAGTGATAATCATCATTTGATCAAGGTTTGATCATGATCCCTCAAGGAATGCTATTAATCCATAAAAAGTCAAGAATTGCAAAATTAGGGTTTCCTAGAAAAAGTCAACTGAACTTTGACTAGGCATAACTTTCACATACTTCATCCATTTTTCCCCAACCTAAGCTCATTTTGAATAGAATCCAATTCCCTACAACTTCTCTTTTATCCTCAAGTTCAATAAATGCATCATTTGGAAGATACAAGTTTATACATTACAAGTCTTTTTGAAAGTCAACAAAAAAGGCATTTTTTGTCAAGACAAGAAGATAATTTCTCCAAATGCAAAAATGGTCAACATAAGGTTTGTAGAGGACATCTTGGGATTTCCAAAAAGTCAAAATTAATATTAAAAGGATAATATTTGAGAAAGATATGCATTGCACAAGTTGGTTAATTTTGAGAATTTTCAAGAAATACACTTTGAGCAAATTTGTGTTTTTAGGTTAATGGGCCTAATTTTTTGGGTCCAAGCATGTTCAAGACATACCTAAGGGCCTATAAACTTATACATACATGAGCTTGATTTTTATTTTATTTATTTAGGATTTTATTCAAATAAATTCAAAAATAAATTAAACAAAATGTGAAACCTTTGGGCCAGCACACAAATTGGTTTTTCTAAGGCCCGTACAACATGATATAGCATGTCAACCTTGCCATTTTCGCGCACAAGCCAAAATGGCATGAAATCTCTCAAATTTGGAAAGTTTTCAAATGGAACTATTTTTCTTTCATTATGACTTTAAAGCTTGATTTCTTTCCATGTTATGACCCTTTCTCCATATCCTATAAATACACAACACTTCTACAAGCCAAGAACACAGATACATTGCCTCACCAAAGCTCCACAAAGTTGCAAAAAATCATTAAGGTTATGAAATTCAAACTGAGTTTTCAGCCATCATCCATCCACACCAATTTCTCAATCGTGTTCTTGAGATTCCCATGAACTTATTCCACCCATTCCCAAGGCTTGCAACACCTTAGATCACTGCCTCCAAACATCACCGGTTGGTAATATTTTTGAATTTGAAACTGTGAATTCATGCCATTTAAATACCTATTGCACCTATATCTTTGTTGCTAATGATGTTTGTGAATGTTTTAACGTATTACATGTGAAAAGAAGTGCTAAAATAATAGGACACCATTGTTAGGGTTTGAAAATGTGTAAGCTTCGGTTTCAATGATGGAGGCATTTTCAAACCAAGCTAAGACAATGGTTGGATTCACAGCCTAGGTTTTAGGGGGGGGGGGTAGACAAAACCTTTAGCTTTGAATCTCAATATTTTGCAGGTTATGATTTTTGTCGCGCCGGAGAAGATGGTGGTCAACCACCGTGAATGGTGGTTTGACCCCTCCGGAGCTTGCGTGGCAAAATAACTTGTTGTGATTCGTTACATTCAAATAGTAGGGACCCATTGGAGCGCGCGTGTTTGCCAAATCATCATTTTTAATTATTTTACATTATATACATTTCGTTGTGCTTATATTAACGGATGTAAGGCCGTCCCAACGGTTGGGTGAGCGTGTGTTAAGGCGTTTATGATGCTAGAGGGGCTGGATTCGATCCAGCCTTTTTGCAATTTATTTTTTGTTTCTCTAACATTCTATGCAGATCTCACGCTTCTAGGATGCGCACGCTCACCATGTACCATCAGGTCATCACCATCTAATCTAGATCCAAGCGCTTCAACATGTAGCCCAAGATGAACCCTCAAGGGGCCAACCACATGGGGCCAGGCGCAACACCTTTGGGCTAGCAGCAACTTGGGCCCAGCGAATTCTAAATTTCACCCCCAATTCACTTTGACACCAGACCCATCTCATTTTTTTCTTTTTAGCTTATTTATTTATTTGCTTTATATTTATTAATTTTCAAAACCTTTTCTTTATTAATCATAAAAAATCAGAAAAAATATAAATAACTTAGAATTATATATATTTTATATTTTAATTTAGTTAATTATTTTAATTTATTTCCTTAATTTAAAATCAATAGACTTAAGATTTATTTGATTTCATTTCTTTTCATAAATAAAAAATATAAAAATATTAGGTTGTGTTAGAATTAATTTTAATTTTATTTCCTTTCTTGTTTTAATTAATTAGATTTAGTTTAATTTAACATTTTCCAAATAAACAAAATAACAAAAGATTTTCTTTTAACCTATAAGTAAATTAGGGTTTTAAACGTTATTTTCAATTCGGGCGCTCTTAAATACTTTCATATAAATTTTACCTTTTCATATTATTGTATATGTATACTGGATGTAATAGCTATAACTAGGACGTTATTTTACTGCTTTATTCCCCATTTTGGACAAGTAATTAATCCCCCTCCCCGAAGCCTTGTAATAGTTAGGTTTTACCTTTTCGCACTTTTAATTACTGCAAACTCTTAACTGTTAGATGCATGATAAATAGGATTGTATGGGAAGAGATTAATAATAAAAACGCTAGCAAGCCTAACACAAGACAAATAATTTAATGAAAAACAATTGCACATGCGCTCCTCTAGGGTATTCCCACTTTGGTTTTCTTCGGTTTAAAACAATCACAACTTTGTAAACGTGAGAGACTTTAGTGGCTACCCTCCGGTTTAAAAGATAAAAAATGATCCTTTCGATGTTGCCTCGGTTTGATCTTAAAACCCTAGGGTAGTTGTTGTACCCTAAAATTTTCCCTCTCATTTTACTCAAAACATGCCCCTAGAGATCCTTAATTTGCTCAAGGTTGCCCAAGAGTTGACCAAACAAACTCTCTCCTAAGGCAATGTATCTTAAACTAGGGTTTCCATTTTCATCAAGATGGATGAACTCTAAAGACTTAATATGCTCTCCATGGTCCTAATATTTTCTCAAGACCCTCCATGTCAAATTTCAAGCCTTGCATAAAAAGTTTGTTCAGTCAACTGCCCAATGCTTGAGAATTGATTGTACTAGGTCAAAAGTCAACTGTGGCCCACATATAGTCAAACTACAAGATTTTTGGTCAACATCAAAATTTTGAATTTATATCCATCATTTGATCAAGGGTTGATCATGATTCCTCAAGTAATTCCCCAAATTCATCAAAACCCAAAAGTTGCTAAATTAGGGTTTCTCAAGAAAAGTCAACCAAACTTTGACCAAGCATAACTCCTTCATACTTTATCATAAATTCTCCATCAAAGGCTCACTTTGAAGAGGATGCAATTACTTACAATTCATCTTCAGCACTCAAGTTCAAAATATGCACTCACAAAAAGATATGAATTTCCACATTATAGGTCCCTTTGAAAAGTCAACAAAAACACTTTTTGGGTCAAAGCTTCTTACATGAACATGGAAGAGCCAATTGAGATGAGACCAAAAGGGATGTTTAGGGGACATCCTAAGATTTCTAAAAAATCCAAGAAAACCTCTCTTGGGTTAAAAGTGGAAGAAATATGCCTTGTCAAAGTTGACCTTTTTTGCAAAATTGCCAAAAGTCAAATCTACTCAAAAATGCATTTTTTGCCAAATGGACCTAACTTTTTATGCTTGCACCTCACTCATAATATGGTCCACGACCCAAATATTCACTCACATGTTATTTTCTTCATTATTTATTTTATTTTGATTTTTTATTAATTAAAAATTTAATTAAATCAAATAAATGGTAAATAATAGCAAAGATTTAATTTGATTGGATTTTTGGACAGAATCACGAGCTCATTATGCTGGCATATTAGAATCAAATCGAGTCAAATTTAATTGGCACAAGAATTTCATGATTAGGCCAAATTTGGAAGGATATCATACCACATGAAAACTAAATCAAATCTTCAAAAATTGCAAAGATACTAGTGGTTTTTATAACCCTAATTAGTTCAAGGTTATATAGAGAGCAAGAGCAGACACAAAAACAAGAGGTGGCAGTCGTGATAAAGGAAGAACAAAACTCAAAAAATTGACAAAAAGTAGTGACTCAGTTTCAAGCTTGGAGGCCAATTCAAGCCATTCTAGCGTTGCCAACAGATTGCTGGACATCTCAGGAACATGACTGGATCAATTCCAAGCCTGTTCACGCCTAGAAATGCACGTTACAGACCCATGGTTTTGCTTTCCCTAACTTGAATCGTATTTTGTAATTTATGCATGATTAACCATTATTGAACGTAGCATTGTGTTTGTATGAACTTTTAGAACGTTTTGGTTTACTTGATTTTGCGTTTTGATGCTTATATCCAGAGTTGCCATTATTAGGGTTTGAGGTCACGTTTTTGGGCTTCTTGATACAGGTGAAATTGGGCCAAGAAAAGAGTACTATCATACTCGTGAGATCAAAACGAGTTGATCCATGTGCTTATAATTAATTTATGCTTGCTATTGATTTTGGAAGGTTGCATGCTTGTAGCTATGGAAGATGTCCGTAGGTAAAAATATTGTACCTAAAACGACGGACTGAGGAAGAAGGTGATGAGGTGGCTGATAACCACTGGCTCGTTTGAATTATACGTGCGTTTTTTTATTTTTTTTCCAGTTTATTCACGTTTTAACATAAAATATGTATTGTTGTTATTATGTTAACAACTAAGCAACGCATCACAGCTGGCAAGGATGTGTGTTTGAGAATGGGAGGACCTAGGTTCGATCCCAGGTCCAAGCATTTTATTATTTTCTTCACATTTGATTACAGATTCTATACTCCAAATTGCCAGGCGTCCACCATGTGCTACAACATCCAACCACAGGATCTCATCACATTCATGATCAACCAGATCCAACGCCTCTACCTGCCAGAGACCATGGTGCACCATCAGGAGGGAGTACCACTAGATCAGGCACTAACTAGGCTTTAGCTTGGTGGGCCTGGAATATTTTCAACAACACCCCCCTCCAATTGCTTAAGCAGACCCATTCTTCTTCTTTATTTATTATTTTTATTTCTTATTAATTATTTTCTAATTATATTTATTTTTTTAAAAAATAACATCAAAATCATTTCTTTTTAATTAAAATCATAAAAAAAACCCAAAAATCTTTTTTTTTCATAAAATATTTATTTTATTTAATTAATTAATTTAATTCTAATTAGGTTAATTTAACTCCTTTTCATAATTAAAATCAATTAGAAATTAGGGTTTTGTAAATAATTAATTTTGCTTCAAAAATAACTTAAATATTTTTTCTCAAAATAGATTTTTTAGGTTTTCTAATCATCTTCGCATTTAATTCGTCGTGCGCGTTTTAATTACCTTTTTGATTATTATTTATGTAATTGCTCCGAGGATGTAATAGATTAATTAGGTTTTAAATTTCCGCATTTTATTTACAGTCTAAATAATTCTGTATCTGTGAAAGCCATGTAATAGTTAGGATTTCTATTTCCGCAATTATAAACTGTTAGATGTATGCTAATAGGATTGTATGGGAAGAATGCTTGAAAGTTAAAATGGTAGATAACCTAAATGTGCAAAGACAAATTAACTGAAAAAGCTCACTCGCACATGCTCACTCCTAGGGTTTACTCCACTTTGGTTTCCTTCGGTTAAACGATCATGAAGTATAGGGTTTTTTAGTGGTCGTCCTCTAGCCCCAAAAGATCTCAAATGACCCACTCGGATGTTGCCTCGAAAAAATATCTTTAAGAATTTAGGATGATTACTAACACCTCATAACATTGCTTTTGTGACTGTATCTGTCCCTTCGAACGTCCCTTAAAACTCCAACGACGGTGTTACCGATTCCTTAATAATGGGATAACGCTGTCTAAAGGAAAATGAACAGTCTTTTTCGAGTAGGTAGATAGTTCTTAGGTACTTTATCAAACAAATAAATTTCACACAAACACCATTCAAAACAATTTTCAAAACAACTTTGTCACATCCTTGAGGACTGATACAAGGGTTATCACGAAGTAAACCTTTTTTTCAAAACAAGCACACACACAAGATATTTTAAAATGAGCAAGTACCTAAGAGCCCATGGAAAACCATGGATAGAAAGGGTGCTAACACCTTCCCTTTCTATAATCTACACCCCGTACTCATAAATATTCTCGAAAAAAGAGTTTTCTGTTCTTTTTCCTTTTCCTGATTGGATAAAATAAAAGTCGGTGGCGACTCTTGCTTACCGCGACATTTGCGAACAAAAAACGCAAACCAGTATAACAGTCAGTTCTGCCACCGTATCACAGTAGTCACTAAGGTTTCTTGCCCAGTTGCCTTTGTGACTGTAACAATGTTCCTTCGAATGTCCCTCAAACATCCAACAACTAGGGATACCTACTCACTAATAGTAGGATAGAATTGTCTAAAGGAAAAGAGGAAAATGACAACCCTTCGAGTAAAGTAGATAGTTCATAGATGCTTGCTCAAAACAAAACAAACTTTTACACGTACACAAAGCTCTTTCTAAAAACATTACTCAAAACACTTTGTATACATTCTCTACCAATCCGAGAAACATTACAAAGTTCTCCGTACTAAGGCACTTTATTTCAAAAATAATTTTCAAACACATAAAGCACAAGGTATATTTTCATATGAGCTAGCATCTAAGAGCCCGTAGATAACTATGAATGGAAAGGGTGCTAACACCCTCCCTTTCCATAATCTACCCCCTTACTCAGAAATAATCTCGAAAGGCCTTTTTCTGTTCTTTTCACCCTTTCCTTTGTTGGATAAAAGAAAAGTCGGTGGGGACTCTTGCTTACCGTAACATTTGAGAATACAAATACAAAACCAGTATAAAAGTCGGTTCTATCACCGTATTACAGAACGGGCAACTCTGCTGGGGAGAATACTAAAAAGTGGGGTTACCTTAGAGTTTAGATCATTTTAATTGCTTTCCTTGTGTGTTTTGTATGCTTTATTTTTAAAGGGGTTGCTTGGGTTACTGTTAAAGATCCTATAGCCGGATCTGGGGCACCTTTTTAGGTAAGTAGCAATAAATCATGGAGGTTGTATGGCATAGACGGATATGGATGAAGTGATGGATACATTAGCGTGATACTTTGGCTTATATTAATGTTCCTTAAGTCAGTCAAAGATAACATTAGGCTTCCCCATTGTGTCATTAAGCACTAACTGGCCTTTATAACCTTTAATTGACTCATCCTAGCCATTAGAAAGTAGTGAGATTGCTAGCTTTGGTTCTGACCGAAGATTGGTTGATACTCGATGCTACATTCATTGAGATTGGACTTTCGGGATATTTCAATCGCAATATTTCGATGCTTGATCTGAAATAATGCCTGAGAGAGAGGTCAATGATATGAGACTCCTTAGAACCCGGTTACTATTTCTAGGACAGGTTGAACCAACTAAAACTTCAAGAGGGTACTTACCTACAAACTCCATGTAAGCCTGAACCTAAGGCTACTTGTGTGACTTGTTTGCTTTCATTATCTAACAACTTGAACTCCTTGCAGGGCTTGTTTGTTTTTATTACGTAACGACGCGAGCTCCTTTCAGGACCTATTTGTATCCATTATCCAATAACCTAGATTTCTTGCAAGATTTAATTGTTCACGTCACCTTAAACTTTTGCTTGGTGCATAGCACACACATCATGACATTATGCCATAGCATTTTGTTAACCATTTCAAGGATCTCAAAGGGCATGTGGTGCAGGTTACGATGAACCAGACGTCTAGAAAGGGGAAAGGGGATTTATTTTCCTCTAGCCAATACCGTCAAAGCATGATGTCTTGAGTCAGTGGTTATGACCCACTCGACATGGTGAGCTTGATTCTTGTAAAAGGACATTGAACGATATGAAGTTCTTTAATCGAAGTTGCCGTAAAATTCAGTTGCTAACATTTTCTTGTGTTTCCCCCGTGAGATCCTTGAAAACATTGCACGCATATCATTACATAACAGGTATTCTCAAGACAAGTTTCTCATTTTCACGCTGTTTATTTCAGCAAGGAAGATGGCTCTCGAACAGAATGATATATATCTCTAAACTCAAGATGCTCAGTTCAAGGAAATGGTCCTGAATCTATCCAAGGGGAAAGAAGAATTGAAAGTACTCCTCTCTGGGAACTTGACCAAGAAAAATCCTGACGACAACAAGGATGGCCAGTTAGAACAACTGCAAGCTGAGATGGAAAGGATAAGAATTCAGATGAATAGTCAGATGGCTCTTATCCAAAATTTAGATCAGGGATAAGAAGAGTTGAGGATTCTCATCAGTAAGCTTCATCAGGATAGATATGACCGTCTGGGGTAAACTTCTAGAATTTGGGGCTAATCAACTATTAATCTCTCTTGGCAGACGGGGAATCGGGTGACATGTTCATGCAGGAACATGTCGAAAATAAACTCAGGAGCAATGAAATTCAAGGGACTGAACCTTCAAGAACTCAAAAGATATCATACAATGGAAATAAGGAGTCCAGTACTGTGTAAGACCGGAAGGGTTGTAATAAGAGTGATCTCAAACAATCTGTGGGGGCAATGCATATCTATAATCTAGCACCGGTGCGATAAGAACGACGAGGCAATCAGCATAAGCAGGACACGCCCAAAAGGCAATTCACCAAAATATACATGCCATCGGCTCAAGTATTGCAACACATGTTGATGATGGATTTGATTACGCTGAAGGACTGAAGGATCCTCCTCATAATCCCAACACCGCTTCTTATCGGTACAATCCTAATGTGAGATGCACTTATCATTCTAATAGTCTGGGGCATGACACTAATAGCTTTTGGAATTGAAAAATAAGATTCAGGACTTGATCGATGAAGGGGTGCTGGAGTTCACACAATATGGTCAGACTGAATTCTTCTACCATCCCTCAAAGGCACACCATTTGAAGTGCCAAGTTCAGATGAAAAGGCTTTTTGTTCATTAGAATTTTCAAATTGTAATTTTCTTTTGATTGTTCAAATACTTATTTTATGTCAAACTTTGCTATTCCATTAATGCATTGCATATGTTTGTCTTGAAGTAATGCATTTGTTTTCACTCTACTATGTTTTTACTTTTGTGACATTCAACTCTCGATTAAAAAACTATAAGCCTTTAGAGGGAGGATGACGAAAATGATACCGTAATCTCTACAATATGCTTTTGAACAGACCTTGTTGATGATGTACATGCGTTCTTTCAAATCCTAAACAGTGGAGTTATAAGGAAGATAATCCCTAGTCAACCCCTTTGAGCCTAAGAAGTAGGAGTTTTCCTTTTCACACAAATTAAAACCCTTAATCATAACCTAAGGCAGGGTAGTTTCTCAGTTAATTTAATGGTGTATTCAGTCACAAGCTTTTCCTACGTACACGACAAATAGTGTCGAAGATGCTCTTCCAAGTCAAAAAAATGGTGATGGCTCCACATAATCATTAAAACAAGCAGTCATTATCTCTCAAAAGAAAATCCTACTAAGTCAAAACCTATGAAGGAGACTTAAGAAAAAAATTGGGGAATCCCGCTGACTGTAATCATAAAAGAAACAGTTCAGGCAAAAGGTAGGGATAATAAAATCAAAAAAGAGGTTTCTATAAATCCTCAACAAAAAGAAAATATTACAAAAAATGATTGCCTCCTCAAAATAAACTTTCAGTATCCGAACCATCACCGAAATATCAGGGAAACGATTCCATACTCAATTGGGATCTAAACGCACAATTAATTGAGTATAGGACTGAAGAACATCACGAAGAACGGGTTGGGTACAAATAAAGTTTGAGCCTTTATCCTTTGTTTCTTAAACCGTGAACCAGGACACACTACAACCCTTAAAAGTCCTAACTGAAGCATGGGTTAGTTCGAAAGCATATTGTTACAAAAGGTATCCTGACTCCTGTAATGCTTGCTATAAATCCTGAGTTGATATCACATTCTTGCAAATTTTGTTTACTAAAAATGATTTTTTTAAAAAAGAAACTGCAAGACAGACATAAACTTTGCATTTTTAAATTCCATTGTTTGCATATGACTAATTGTTCGATAGTAGAGAAATTCACACGATGGATATTAAATGAACAAAAATACTCTCAATAAACAGAATCGCCTCAGATAGAAAGACATTTCCAGTAACAGGCCTTTTATAATCAAGGGGCATGATATAGTGTCTAACTAATTTGGGGGAAGTCGAGTCAAGATTCAAGGAATCTCTCAAAAGCACTGAATAGCTATGGGCAGATCTCCACCTGAATCACTTGAGGCATTGAACATGAATTCTAGTAAAGGATCATGTACAGTCGAGCAAACATTTTTCTGGCAGTGCTACAACACTTACTACTATGGACAGTGACAATTCTTCGCACCCTGTGAACATGGACATAGACGAAAAATACTACGCATGAAAAAAGACCCGCTAGGTTGACTGGCCTAGGAAAAAATAAGGGCATCCCGGCAAACCAAAAGAGTTCGGGGAAAATTAGCGATTTATAAAATTGTATACCCGGAAAGTCGAAAACCTGAAAAGGCGGCTTGGGCAAAAAAGGGTATCTCGTTGGACTGAAAATCTGAAAGGACAGTCCAGGAAAAAGTTAGGGATTAAAGCGTACGACAATGTTCCGCTATCTCGTCACTTATCTATTAGTAGAAGACTTATCGCCATGATCAACATTCATCAAGGTCTCTAGAAGTTGAGGTATGTTCAAAGTCTCTACAGACCCCTACAGAGCCAATTCCATGAGATTATATCCACAAAGTAATCTTCACAAAGTCATACATTCCCTACAATTTACCCGGCAGATCGCTCTGGAGGATAAAGGAGTATGATCTTCTTCCTAGAAATATCACCAACCTATGGAGTTTTAATCAGTACAGTTCATGGAGTTTCTCTTCCCTAGTTGAGCTTGTTACTCCAAAGTTGTAAAACCCCCTTCAGACTTCTGCTCTCCAGTAGAGTTCATTTCCTTAACAAGGTTTGTTTCCTCAGCAAGAGTACTTTTCCCCAACAGGGTTTATTTCCCCAATGAGGTCCAATATCCCCAACTTGAGTCTTTTCCTCAGATGGCCATATGTCACCAGCAAAACTCCCTTCCCTAGTAAAGTTGTCACTATCCCTAGGGAGTTGCTACAGAACTTGAAAACGGACCAGATGTCAGTCAACTTTATCCTCCCCAAGCGAGTCAGAAGGAATATTCATCTTTTTTATCCTCGGTCAGGCTATAAACTCCCCAGTAGAGAAATTGTGATACAGTGTCAGAACCGACTATTATACTGGTTTGTGTTTTTTGTTCGCAAATGTCGCGGTAAGCAAGAGTCGCCATAAACTTTTCTTTTATCCAACAAAGGAAAGGGTGAAAAGAACAGAAAAAGACCTTTTTCGAGATTTTCTGAGTAAGGGTGGTAGATTATGGAAATGGAAGGTGTTAGCACCCTTTCCATCCATGGTTTTCCATGGGCTCTTAGGTACTTTCTCATTTTTGAAAAATTTCTTTCGTGTTTGTGTGAAAAAAAATTTGTTTGAAAAGGCCTTAGTGCAAAGATTCGCTTTATGATGACCCTTGTATCATTCCTCAAGAGTGTGATAAAGAGTTTTGAAAACTTTGTTTGAAAAGTGTTAGAAAGTGTGGTGTGTAAAAATAATTGTTTGAGCAAGTACCTAACAGATATCTACCTACTCAAAAAAAAATTGTTCTTTTCCTCCCATCCTTTAGACAGTGCTATCCTACTATTAGTGAGTAGGTAGCCCTAGTATTTGGATGTTTGAGGGACTATCGAAAGGGGCGTACAATCATTAAGGCAACATGGCAAGATCTCATAGTAACTGTCCTAAAGCCCTAAGATCACTTTTTTAACCGGGGCAACAGTAGAGAGGGTCATCAGGGACTACTGATCTCTAGACTTAAGGACAGCCACTAAGAATTCTCACATTTTGAGAATTGTGCCCTTATTCGAATGCAACCGAGTGAGGTATACCCTAAGGGTGAAAGTGTGCAACAGTGTTTTTTTCCAGATATTTATCTTGCAATTCAGTGATCTACTGTTTGGTTGATTAATCATGCACGCCTAGGTTGCTAACAATTATATACAAGTATATACAGAATATAAAAGCGAGAAAATAAAGGTTCCTACGCTATTACAGGGCTTTGGTGTAGATACATAACGAATGACTGAAAAAATAAAGTGCGGAAATAAAAACCCTAATTAGCTATTACAAACTGGGTGCAGTTACATCAATAATAAAAATAATCGTAGGACAAAATAATGACGCGCGAGAATTTACTGGATCAAAGATTCAAAACCCTAAAAAAAACCCTAATTTGATCATTGAAAATATTTTTGGCATTTTTATGAAAAAGATTTGAATTTAACCCAATTTTTATAATTATTTTTAATTAATGAAAAATAAATTAAAGTTGATGAAATTAATTTATTTACAAAAATTAATTTATTACGAAAAAAACTAAGTTCTATTTTTGTGATTTTGATTTTATGATTTTTATGAAAAAAAATTTATTTAAACAAAATAACTACACTAATTTAAACAAAATAAAAATAATAAAGTTAAAAAGAGAAATAGAATAAGCCTGAGGGGATATGAGCCCAAACTGCGTTTGCAAGTTGATTTTCTGTCCAAAGCCCAATCTTTTGTGGCCCATAGCAAACGTTGGATTCAGTGAGGCTGTGCTAGAAGGGTCCACCATGAGGAGCTTCATTGGAAGCGTTAGATCTGGGCGCAAATGATCCAAGGGTGATGGATCTAAAGGCGTATGATGAGCGCGCATGTGATAAAAGCATATGATCTGCAAGGAAATGTTGAGAAAAATATTATATAGGAGGCAGGGATCGAGCCCCTGACCTCCTACATGCGCGCTTTGAAAACCCTTCGCCTGTACCACTGAGCCAATGTTTCCTTCGTTGAATAATATAAACACAATATATTATATTTAATAATGGTCAGTAGTGATAAATAAAAAGCGCGCGCCATTCAAACTAGCCACTCATGTTTTGGTACGCCTTCATCTTCTTCGCTGGACCGTCATTTTAGGAGAGGGTTTTTACCTACGGACATGTGATGTAGCTATAAACCTGCATATCTCAAAAATTCACAATCACGCAATAAAAATTTAACCCAAGAATACAGATCAACTGGGTTTAATCTCGTGAGTACAATGGTACTCATCTTTTTCCCTGATTTTACCTGAAACAAAAAACCCTAAAATGAACCTTGAAACCCTAACAATGGCATTCAGTCAAATATGCAACAACACACAATTAATTATGCAAACATGTTCTAAATGATTATACAAACATGAATATATATTTAGAATTCATTTATCATGTGTGTATAGTCAAAACCAAATTCAAGAAAAGAGGCAAATTGTGGTACTGGTATGGGGCGTTTCTGGGTGTGTTGAGGCGTGGTAATGGTTCAGATAGCTCCCAAATACTGCCGGGAATTGATAGCTAGCCTTGAAAGTCCTTGAATCTCCTTGTAGACAAAATTCCGATCACCACTTTCTTGTCAAAAAATTGAGCTTTTTCTCTCAATTCCATACGGCCAATCCTCCTTTTTGTGGTCTGGAAATGTTATGCATATATAATAGAACGGATTAGGTTAACAAAACTGAATTAAATCTTGAAGATTGAGTGAGAAAAGATTTTATTTGTGTCTTGTATTTTTTGTTTCTAAAATAGGCCAAATCTTGCTATTTTTATTCCAATCACCACTTGCATGAAATCCTTGGTTTGCCAGCTGATTATAGACTCATCATGTGCTCATAAAATCAAATCTTGGATTTTATTTTATTATTCCGCTATTTTATTTAATTTATTTTGATTTTAATGATTAAAAAATCAAAACAAATAATAAAAATAATGAAATAGTAAACGAGTAAGCTCAGGGGTCTTGGGTCCTGTTAGGAACAAGTTTCAATCATGAAAACATGGGCCTATTTGGAAAAAAATCAAGTTTGGTTATTATTTGCTTCATGCACTTTTCCAAAAATGGTCAACTTTAGAAATGCATATCTCTCTCATTTTTAACCCTAAGAGGGTGTTCTGGTACTTTTTAGAAAGCTTAGGATGTCCTATAAACAACCCTTTTGGTTTGATCTCAATTGGATCTTCCATGTTCATGCAAGGAGCTTTGACCCAAAAGGTGTTTTTGTTGACTTTTTGAATGGACCTATAATGTCCGAGCTTATATCTTTTGATTGAGGAATTTATTAAACTTGAGGGATGAAGAGGAGTTGTAGGGAATTGGATTCTCTTCAAAATGAGTCTTGGTTGGAAAATTTCTGATAAAGTATGAGAAAATTATGCTTGGTCAAAGTTTGGTTTACTTTTCCTATAGAAACCCTAATTTATCATTTTTGACTTCTGATGAGTTAGGAGCATTTATTGAGGAATCATGACCAACCCTTGATAAAATTATGGATATTACCTCAAAATGTTGATGTTGACCAAAAATCTTGAAGTTTGACTGTATTTGGGCCACAGTTGAATTTTGACCTAGTACAATTGATTTTCAGGCATTTGAGCAATTGACTGGGCAAACTTGTTGTTCAAGGCATGAAATTTGGCATGGATGATCTTGAGGACATATTAGGACAATGGAGAAAATTTGGGATCCTTTGGACTCACACATCTTTCTTAGGAGTGAAACCCTAGTTTGAGGCTTATTGACTTAGGAGGAGAATTTGTCTGGTCAATTCTTGGTTATCCTTGGACAAGTTGGGGACCTCAATGGGCATGTGCTGAGTGAAATGAGAGGGAAAATTTTGGGGTACAACATCAATGAATAACCAACATTATTAAACTCTTCTCCCCAAGCAGGAATTAACACTCTCCAACAGAGTTTCCTCAAGCAAAAAGCAAGAATTCAATGTTCCCCAACAGAGTTTCCTCAAACAAGAAAGCAGGAGTCCCCAATGGAAACCATCCCCAGAATATCGAAGATACACATACTCTTCATCCCCAACAACAAATAGGGATTTATTTTCCCCAGTTCAACGACACTGCAAAGAACAACTGATATGTTCACATATTGCATTCATACATCATTTTACAAGCGTCATAACATATACATACAAAATGCATATAGCACAGTCCCATTTATTTTGAGAACATCATTACCCAATGCATTTCATGCATCATGACATTTCATACAACTAACTCTTTAACTTTTCAGGAAATATCAACAGACAAATATCATCATCAATTTTCAACAAGTTCCAGATTAGTTCCTGAAACAGGACAGTCAACTATCTGAAGTAACAGCTCATCAATCATTGTAAAGCCTGGAATCTGACTAGATAATAGTTAATATCAAATTTAAGACACTGTGAAGCCTAGAATCTGACCAGATAGCAGTTTACAACAATGTGAAGCCTGGACCCGACCAGATAGCAGTTAACATCATTGCTGAAGCCCGGAATCCGACTGGATAATAGTCAATCTATAATTCAAGACACTGTGAAGCCTAGAATCTGACCAGATAACAGTATAAGTTGATGCTAAGCCTGGAGTCCGACCAGATAGCAGTTTACTCTGTCAATTACTATAAATTTTGGACCTGACCTGATGACAGTATAATCTACAACCTGTGAAGCCTGGATTTTGACCAGATAATAGTCAACTTCAAATTCAAGTTGAAGCCTGAATCCGACCAGATAACATCTTAATTTCTTCAAATCATTGAAGCCTGGATTCGACCAGATAACAGTTCAAGTCACGGAATCCTGGACCCGACCAAATAACAATTCAAGCTACGGTGAAGCCTGGATTTCGACCAGATAATAGTTTAAGTTGCTGCAAAGCCTGGAATGCGACCAGATAGCAGTTTAATTTCATCTAAAACTCTGTGAAGCTTGGAATCCAATCAGATAATAGTTCAAGCTACTGTAAAGCCTGGATTTCGACCAGATAATAGTTTAAGTTGTTATGAAGCCTGGAATATGACCAGATAACAGTTTAACTTCATCAATTACTGCGAAGCCTAGAATACGACCATATAACAATTTAATTTCAATTAACTATGAAGCCTGGAATCCGACCAGATAGTAACTCACCTTGTTCTTACATCCAAGTTGTTGCAAAGCCTGGAATTCGACCAGATAGCAATTAACTTCTATCCTTTCAAGAAAATTACTAAGCCTGGAATATGATCAGATAACAGTTTAACTTCATTTTTCTGCGAAGCCTGGAATCCGACCAGATAACAGATTAATTTCAGTAAGTTGTTGCAAAGACTAGAATCTGACCAAATAGCAGTTAATATCAAATTCAAGACACTGTGAAGCCTGGAATTCGACCAGATAGCAGTTTATAGCACTGTGAAGCCTGGACCCAACCAGATAATAGTTTAACTTCTTCAATTATTGTGAAGCCTAGAATACGACCAGATAACAGTTTAATTTCAATTTACTACGAAGCCTAGAATCCGACCAGATAGTAACTCACCTCGTCCTTACATCCAATATGTTGTAAACCCTGGAATCCAACCAGATAGCAATTAACTTCTATCATTTCAAGAAAATTACTGCAAAGCCTGGAATACGACCATATAACATTTTAACTTCACTTTTCTGCGAAGCCTGGAATCCGACCAGATAACAGATTAATTTCAGTAAGTTGTTGTGAAGCATAGAATCCGACCAGATAGAAATTAGCTTCATCCTTTCATCTAAGTTACTGTGAAGCCTGGAATTTGACAAGATAACAGTTTAACCTTAAGAAGTTACTACGAAGCCTGGAATCCGACCAGATAATAGTTAATTTCATATTCCCTAGTAAGTCATTGTGAAGCCTGGAATATGACTAGATAACAATCAAATTTATTATCCTCAGCAAGTTACTGTGAAGCCTGGATTTCGACCAGATAATAACTAACTTTCATTTCTCCAGTCAAGAGTTAACTTCCCAGTAGAGTAATGGACAACTAAAGCTCCTAGACTCTATTCCCTAAAGCAGAAAACAACATTCCCCAGCGGAGTCCTCCTCAAACAACAGGAACAGGAATCCCCATAAAGAGACCTCTTATGAAGTCAGTATCTACTTTAGATGGCATCTATAAGCCCATCTCTGACAACTATTTGTCATCTTTTCCAAATGGCATTCGTAAGCCCATTCCCGACATCATCAACCAACACCGTTACTTCATGAGAGTTCAAATTTCTGGGCACTCTAGTGTTCAATCATCTTCCACCTTCAGATTACGAAAGGCAGACAAGCCAATCTAAATCCTCGGGTTTAAGAAGATTGAACAGAGGCAGTTGTTGTACCCCAAAATTTACCCTCCCATTTTTACTCAAGACATGCTTACTGAGGTCCTTAATTTCTCAAGGTTGACCAAGAATTGATCAGACAAATTCTCCTCCTAAGCAATGAACCTTTAATTAGGGTTTCACTTTTCACCAAGAATTTTGGGTTGCAAAGACCTCAAATGATTTCCATCGTCCCTAATATGTCTTCAATATTTTTCATGCCAAATTTCATGCCCTGCATTACAAGCTTTCTCAGTCAATTGCTCAAGTGTATGAAAATCAATTGTACTAGGTCAAAAGTCAACTGTGAGCAATATACAGTCAAACTTCAAGATTTTTTGTCAACATCAACAATTTTTAAGTGATAATCATTATTTGATCAAGGGTTGATCATGATCCCTCAAGTAATGCTCTTAATCCATCAAAAGTCAAGAATTGCAAAATTATGGTTTCCTAGAAAAAGTCAACTAAACTTTGACCAGACATAACTTTCACATACTTCATCCATTTTCCCCGACCAAAGATCATTTTTAAGAGAATCCAATTCCCTAAAACTTCTCTTTTATCCTCAAGTTCAAGAAATGCATCATCTGGAAGATACAAGTTCATACATTACAGGTCTATTTGAAAGTCAACAAAAAGGCATTTTTTGTCAAGACAAGTTACATCAAGATGATTTCTCCAAATGCAGAGATGGTCAACATAGGGTTTGTAGAGGACATCTTGGGATTTCTAGAAAGTATAAATTCATCTTCAAAGGATAAGATTTGAGCAAGATATGCATTTCACAAGTTGGTTAGTTTTAAGAATTTTCAAGAAATACACTTTGAGCAAATTTGTGTTTTTAGGTTAATGGGCCTAATTTTTAGGGTCCAAGCATGTTCAAGACATACCTAAGGGCCTATAAACTTATCCATACATGAGCTTTATTTTTATTTTATTTATTTTGGATTTTATTCAAATAAATTCAAAAATAAATTAAATAAAATGTGAAACCTTTGGGCCAGCACATGAATTGGTTTTTTTAAGGCCCATACAACATGATATAGCCTGTCAATCTGCCATTTTTATGCACAAGCCAAAATGGCATGAAATATCTCAAATTTGGCAAGTTTTCAAATGGAATTATTTTTCTTTCATTATGACTTTAAAGCTTGATTTCTTTCCATGCTATGACTATCTCTCCACCTCCTATAAATACACAACACTTCTACAAGCCAAGGACACAGATATGTTGCCTCACCAAAGCCCCACAAAATTGTAAAAAATTATTAAGGTTGTGAAATTCGAAACTGAGTTTTCAACCATCATTCATCCACACCAATTGCTCAGTCGTGTTCCTGAGATTCCCAGGAACTTATTCCACCAATTCCCAAGGCTTGCAACACCCTAGATCACTGCCTCCAAACATCACCGGTTGGTAAGATTTATGAATTTGAAACTGTGAATTCATGCCATTTAAATACCTATTGCACCTATATCTTTGTTGCTAATGATGTTTGTGAATGTTTTAACATATTACATGTGAAAATCAGTGCTAAAATAACAGGACACCATATTGTTAGGGTTTGAAAATGTTTAAGCTTCGGTTTCGATGATGGAGGAATTTTCACACCAAGCTAAGACCATGGTTGGATTCGCATCCTAGGTTTTAGGGGGGTAGACAAAACCTTTAGCTTTGAATCTCAATACTTTGCAGGTTATGATTTTGGTCGCGCCAGAGAAGATGGTGGTCAACGACCGCGAATGGTGGTTTGGCCCCCCCAGAGTTGGCATGGAAATATAAGTTATTGTGATTCGTTACATTCAAACAGCAGGGGCCCATTGGAGCGTGCGTGTTTGCCAAATCAGCATTTTTACTTGTTTTACATTATATACATTTCGTTATGCTTATATTAACGGATGTAAGGCCGTCCCAACGGTTGGGTGAGTGTGTGTTAAGGCGTTTGTAAGGCTAGAGGGGCTGGGTTCGATCCATCCCTTTTGTAATTTTATTTTTTTGTTTCTCTAACATTCTATGCAGATCCCATGCTTCTAGGCTGCACGTGCTCACCATGTACCATCAGGTCATCACCATCTAATCCAGATCCAAGCGCTTCAACATGCAACCCGTGATGAACCTTTAAGGGGCCAGCCACTTGGTATCAGGCGCAACACCTTTGGGCTTGCAGCAACTTGGGCCCAGCGAATTCCAAATTTCACCCCCAATTCACTTTGACACCAGGGCCATCTCATTATTTTGATTTTTGGCTTATTTATTTATTTGCTTTATATTTATTCATTTTCAAAACCTTTTCTTTATTAATCATAAAAAATCAAATAAATAAATAAATAACTTAGAGTTAGGTTTATTTTATATTTTGATTTAGTTAAATATTTTAATTTATTTCCTTAATTTAAAATCAATAGACTTATGATTTATTTGATTTCATTTCTTTTCATAAATAAAAAATATAAACATATTAGGTTGTCTTAGAATTAATTTTAATTTTATTTCCTTTCTTGTTTTAATTAATTAGATTTAGTTTAATTTAACATTTTCCAAATAAACAAAATAACAAAAGATTTTCTTTTAACCTAGAAGTACATTAGAGTTTTAAACGTTATTTTTAATTCACGCACTCTTAAATACATTCATATTATTTTTACCTTTTCATATTATTGTATCTGTCTAGTGGATGTAATAGCTATAACTAGGACGTTATTTTACTGCTTTATTCTCCATTTTGGATATGTAATTAATCCCCCTCCCCGAAGCCTTGTAATAGCTAGTTTTTACCTTTCCGCACTTTTAATTACTACAAATTATTAATTGTTAGATGCATGACAAATAGGATTGTATGGAAAGAGATTAATAATCAAAATGCTAGCAAACCTAACACAAGACAAATAATTGGATACAAATACAATTGCACATGCACACCTCTAGGGTATTCCCACTTTGGTTGCCTCGGTTTAAAATAGTCACAACTCTCGAAACGTGAGAGACTTCAGTGGCTACCCTCCGGTTTAAAAGATTAAAAATGACCCTTTCGATGTTGCCTCGGTATGATCTTAAAACCCTAGGGTAGTTACTAAGGTTTATTGCCCAGTCACCTTTGTGACTGTAACAATGTCCCTTCGAATGTCCCTCAAACATCCAACGACCAGGGCTACCTACTCACTAATAGTAGGATAACACTATCTAAAGGAAAAGAGGAAAAGGACAATCTTTCGAGTAAAGTAGATAGTTCATAGATGCTTGCTCAAAACAAAACAAACTTTTACACGTACATAAAATTCTTTCCAAAAAAAAACTTCAAAACACTTTGTATACGTTCTCTACCAATCCGAGAAACATTACATAGTTTGTCGTACTAAGGCGCTTTCTTTCAAAAATACTTTTCAAACACATAAAGCACAAGGTATTTTTTCATATGAGCTAGCATCTAAGAGCTCGTAGATTACTACGGGTGGAAAGTGTGCTAACACCTTCCCTTTTCATAATCTACCCCCTTACTCAAAAATAATCTTGAAAGGTCTTTTTATGTTCTTTTCACCCTTTCCTCTATTGGATAAAAGAAAAGTCGGTGGCGACTCTTGCTTACCGCAACATTTGCAAATACAAACGTAAAACCAGTATAATAGTCAGTCCTCTCACCGTATTATAGACAACTTCATGCAGTTCATCGATCAGGTCCGCCACACATTTAAAACCTATCTCGTTTTTTTCTTTGCTGAAATGAGTTTGTCTCCATGATGATGTTTCGATCTTAATGGGCAACATTATTTTCGCCTCGTAAGCCATGGAAAATGGTGTTTCCTTGGTAGTTGATTGTGGCATGGTGTGGTATAATCATATTATCTCATGGATTAGTTCCACCTATAGACCTTTGGCATCAACCAATTTCTGCTTGATTCTTTTAAGGATTACTTTGTTTGATAATTCGGCTTGTTCGTTGGATTGAGGGTGCATTGTAGACATGACCTTTGTCTACATGACCAATTATTTACAAAATCTAATGACCATGGTACTAGTGAATTGCATCTTATTATCTAATAGAATAGCTCACTGGAGTCTATATCGGCACATAATCATATGCCGATAGACACACCTGACTCTTTCTATCGTGATTTTGGCCACTACCTTCATCCATTTGGTGAAGTAGCCTACTCCTATTATGAGGAATTTTAATTGACCAGGTGCCAAAGGGAATAGACTTATGATATCCAAGCCCACTGATAAAACTGTTACATGAAGGCAACTTTTCTAGAGGGAGAGGTTAATAGATCCCAAGTTAAAATTTCTTTTGGAAACTAGTTTTAAAACTTTTGTTAACTATGGATAACCGAAAAGAAACTCCTAGATAAAAAATGTCGTCTAATCTGAACCGTTATAAAAAAAAAACTGGATATGCGTAAAACTAATATGAGATGCATTGAAAGTGATAAGTCATTTAGCCAATATATTTTCACAATTGCTCATTTAAACATGGTCACAAAGGAAATCTATTTCTAATGAAATTTATAACAAAAACAATGATAAGAAAATTATCAAACAGTTGGTGTACAATCGATTTTCCAATTTTCCTTTTGGTTTTGTTTATATGAAAAACCAATTACAATATTATGGTTTTGTCCTCTCTATGGCTACGTCCGCCCCTAATTCCAAATGGAATTGAGATATCAATCTTACTTTGAAAAAATTATTTACAAGAGAAAAGTAGCAATGCAATACTAAAAACGTAATGTTTGATGTTGATCCTATCTCTTTCTCTTTCATTGATCTTGAGCTCGATCAAGTCACACAACAATACAAATTTTATCCTCCGGTTTCTATTACTCCTTTGACTGAACCACCGTTCTTCAAATATTTCACTTGGCTGAATCTTAATTGTGAATTGTTGTCACCCAAGATTTTCAATCGATCCTCCGGTTACCGTTACTCCTTCGACCAAACCCACCGTTCTTCGAAGCTTTCACTCGGTTGAATCTGAATTGAAAAACCTTGTGCAAAACTCCAAAATCAACACCTTGATCTTAACAGACAAACCCTAACTGGTTTTTCACAATGAAACCCCCAAAGAATATCAATCCAATTTATAATTTAAAAAACTAAGTTGGACATTATCAACTCTGAATTTAGATGGCACCTAACAAGAATGATTATGTGTAATTGTTGTGTATATACATATATGAGAGATTGAAGATGAAGAGAACTTTATTTGTATATTTATAGTTTCATCAAGTTTGATATATATATATATATATATATATATATATATATATATATATATATATATATATATATATATATATATATATATATATATATATATATATATATATATATATATGTGTGTGTGTGTGTGTGTGTGTGTGTGTGTGTGTGTGTGTGTGTGTGTGTGTGTGTGTGTGTGTGTGTGTGTGTGTGTGTGTGTGTGTGTGTGTGTGTGTGTGTGTGTGTGTGTGTGTGTGTGTGTGTGTGTGTGTGTGTGTGTGTGTGTGTGTGCGTGCGTGCGTGTGTGTGTGTGTGTGTGTGTGTGTGTGTGTGTGTGTGTGTGTGTGCAAGTTGGAGGCAAAATAGAGTGCAAGAAGTTTTCAAAAATAACAAAATTTGGAAAATTTAATTGTATGTGTTGACGCATGTAAGTCATGTGTCGAGACATTCGATGCATGTGTCGAACTGTATATGTCATGTGCCGACACATGCATTATAGACCCTACAAGCTTTAAAAATCATATGCATGTGTCGACTCATACGGTGTATGTGTCGATTCATAGAAGTAAATTTTCTTCTATGTATCGACCTAAAAGCTATCATGTGCCAACACATACATTACAGATCCTACAGGCTTTAAAACTCAATAGCATGTGTCGACTTATAGGTCGTATGTGTCGACTCGTGATCCTAATTATCACATGAAATCATATTTTTAATGTGTGACACCTTTTCAAACATGCTTTTAAACTTCCTAATACTCAGATGCACATCAAGACTCAGAGAATACCGTCCAATATACGAAAATGCAAAAAAAGTCTAAGTTTTGACATCATACAAAATATCTCTAATGGGAAAATGCACTCACAAAAAGGGACAAGATGAGGTTATTGATATGAGAAACTCTGCAGGGGTGTGGTGAATGCCATCGTGTCTTTGGCATTAATCACACTTCTTGACGAAGGAGATGATGTCTTTCATTCATGCGGGCCAGTAATAACCCACTCTTAATAAATTGTGGGCAAGGGCTTTCAGCTAATGTGACTACTGCAGACTTATCCAGGTTTGTCTGAACATTGGCTTAGGCGCGTCCCCAAGTGTTTTTCTTGAGATTTTTCACTATAAACTGGTGATCTTTTATCGGTTATTCCCACGAACCTTAATATAATTTGACTTTAAAGAAGCTTATTCTCAACCCACCTTATTCTAATGATATTATTTGGAGATTTATGACTGATCTTTTTAACCAAGAACAAAGTTTTTTACGGACTAAGCTTAATAACCAATAACACATATTTACGCTTTATCTTAAGAACCAAAATTTAATCTCTTAAATGTATCTCATCCTTAAGACTATAAACAACCAACTCAACCATTTACAAAAATAATATTCTCCTCACGAATAAAGTTTCACTCAAAAATATAAGGCAATCAAGAGTGAAGAAAGAAAATTTTCTAGAGAGAGAAGGAAAGAGATTTGAGAGATAAATTCCAAAAAAATATGAAAAAATTGGATAGTGGCGTGATTTCAAGGGAGGAAGTCACCCCTTTATATAGTAGTCAAAGTCATTCAAAAAGGAAATAATTCATGGGCCTCATTAACTATTTAATTGATTGATCTAATCGATTAGCTTAAATGAATAGGGTTGTTATGATTCCAAAATGAAAGGTTGTGATATATATCTGTTTCCAATTGTTTAGGTGTTGTAGAAATGTCTTGTGGTGTAAGTTTTATCTTTTCTAATTGATTAGACTAAAGTTTTAATCGATTATAATAGACAAAATTTCGCCTATGGTGATTTCTAGGTTTCCTAAGTTATTTGGCAGAACTTCCAAGTTATTTATTAAGTGTTTTATTTTTGGAAAAAAGTTTTAGTGTGTGTTTGAGTTGCCTTAGCATTTTTAAGCTAATATTTTATTTTTACAATACTTGGTTCTCTCAGACTAACTAACACAACTTGGAGAGCTTTCACATATTTCCTTTGTGGAGGCTTTTTAGGATTCCTATTGTGTTTATCAATTGTCTTTGAGTACTTCATGTTTGTGGATACGATGTTGTCATCAAAACTTTGTTGTTACCTGCAAGCACATAGATCCACATTCTCCCCTTTTTATGATGACAACGTATCTCTAAGGTATGGTGGTGCAAAGAAATAAAGAGAATATGTTTTTGGAGTGTTTTAAGCTCCCCCTGAGTTAGATAGAAGATATGTCTTCCCCTGAGAGTATACTTCTCCCCATTTGTCTTAATAAAAAAGATAAACAAAAAAAAGCACATAGATTCATATGTAGTCATTTATGCATGATTGATTCAATATTCCAAGTTTTATTCTTATAAAGAAGAATTTTTCATTAGGAAGTGGTTTAATGAATATATTTGCGAGTTGGGTGAATGAATCTACAAAGTTAAGCATACACTCACCTTTTTCTACGTGATCCCTACTAAAGTGGTGTCTAATGTTAATATTTTTGGCACGAGAATGAAGTATAGGGTTTTTGGTGAGGTATATTGCACTGGTGTTATCACATCTTATTGGTATAACTCCTATTTTTACACCATAGTCATTAAATTATTGTTTCATCCATATGATTTAGACTTAATAGCTTCCGACATCGACATATTTTGCCTCACATGTAGATAGGGCTGTGCTAGCTTGTTTTTACTATGCCAAGAAAGAAGTGAGTATCCAAGTAGGTGAAATTTACCAGTTGTACTTTTTCTATCTAATCTACATCTTGTAAAATCGTAATCTGAGGATCCTACCAAGTCACATTCAGTTCCTTTAGGGTATCATAGACCCATTTGTTAAGTGCCAGTGAGATATCTCATTATGTGTTTTACGGCACAAAGATGTGACTATTTAGGAGATGCTTGAAAACATGCACACAAACATACTGAAAACATTATATCAGGTTTAGATGTAGTTAAATATAATAGTGACCTCATCATACCTCGATATTTCATTTCATCGACTGGTTTTCTATTTTCATCTTTATCTAGGGAGAATGATGTTGACATTGGTGTTGATAGTAGTTTTGATTTTTCCATATCAAACATTTTAATTAATTATTTACAATATTGAGTTTGGTTTATAAATGTTCCTCCTTCGGTGTGATAGATATGAAGTCTTAGAAAGTACTTTAACTCTCTCATCATAGACATTTCAAATTCATTCGACATTATTTCAGAAAATTCCTTGCACAATGATTCATTAGTAGCAAAAAAAATGATATCATCAACATATATTTGTGCTTGTAATATGTCATGTTTTGTTTTCTTATTGAAAAGGGTTTTATAAACTTTTCCTCGTTCAAACTTATTTTCAAGTACAAATTTACTTAGGTAATCATATCATGCTCTAGGAGCTTGTTTTAGGCCATATGGTGCCTTCTTAAGATTAAATACGTGGTATGGAAAAGTATGATTAATAAATCCAAGAGGTTGGTCTACAAATACCTCCTCTTAAATGTATCCATTTAGAAGAGCACTTTTATGTTTGATCGTTAAAATAACAAGTGTAATATTTTGACTCTGTAGTAATAATGAGGAAAGTTCCCCAAATGTCGATCTCAAGGACTGTGTGTAAATGTGGAGTTCAAATTGTTGCTCATTAAAAAAAAATTGACATTTAGATTTGTTTTGCTAAATTAAGAAAATAATTGCGAATAAAGTAAATGGATGCGGTGAACTGTTTCAACAGATATGGGTAACATGCTAGGGAAAGCGTGTGATTTATTCTTGTAACAACTCTAAATTAATATTGCACCAAATTATTTTACATAGTCAATTACCGGTTCTTATGGGTATTTACTCCTAAGTCCTTAGTGAGAAAACCTTTGACCATTCATCCTAAGCCCTAAGTGCAAATAAACTTACCGATGAAATTAAGCATTATTAAATCAAGAATAATCTGGTTCCTATAGGGTATCCCTAGTCCTAGGTGATGTCTACTATAAAATGTTCTCAAGAAAGTATTACCAACGGTGGTCCAACCTAATTGATAATCATACATCAATCTCAATTTGTCTGAAAGAGAAAGCATTAAGAACATAAAGAGAACAAATTAATTATAAAAAAGCAACATTGTCATTGTTAATAGATACACAAAGTTATCACAGATTCAAATCAGGGACACCCCCTAGCATTGGGGGGTTTAGCTACTCATAATATTCAATAACAACAAAATACAAAGTTTAGACATTACATGCACTAAGATGGAATTAGATCTTCAATCGCCACCTTTCATGAAAATTTGCCTCCAACCAAAGTCTTTGTGTTCTCCAATCTTCAACCTGTGTATTTTTTTACCTTTTGCAAAAAGTCCCCGATTTATGTGTAAAAACTCGCTTAAACAGAAAAGTCTCCCTCTACCCTAACTCTAAATCTAGTGAACAAATAAAAATCGAACGAAAATTTCTGAACACCCCTAATTCCCAATCTCTGGCGAAAAGGAAAGAAATATTTGGTAACCGCGCGCAGACCCGCTACGACCCGTAGCAGGTGCTATGGGTGGCCGTAGTACTCCCTTGATCTTTTCATTCTTGTTTTTCATACTGTAGCGGTAAATGTTTAAAAATAAGCCATTGGATTGACTAGACTTATACAGATCAAAATAAAAATCGCCACCACGCTTTATTATTTCCAAAGGAATAGGAAAAGAGCGAATAACCCAAAAGAGGGGGGAAAGATTCAAGGTAAGAGGGTTTGGTTATGCAAAGGGAAGGTACTAGCACCCTAAACATATATGGTACTCCACAGGAACCTCTTTGTAAAAAATATGTATATTTGGCTATAAAAATGTTGTATAGAAAATGGATGGTGGAGGTGAGAAAAGAAATATATTTTTATGGTTTTTTGCACCCGCCGCGGTTGCGAACCTTTAGTGCCTACGTACCACCTTTTCATGCAATAGGGGATCATGGTACACGTAATTCCTCTTTTTTTTATAAAAAAAATTTTAAACACAAGTTTATTGGTTAATTTAATGAGATAAGACGTCATCGTCATTGTCCGTGTGGAAAACATACTTACTACCCACAATCATGAGAAAGGAGAATTTGCATCATCTCAAAGTGGAGGATATGGCTTGGATTTTAGAATCAACAATGCCTCACTCAACACCGAAGTGGAAAATATCTCTCTTCACTATATTTTGTAGAAGTACAGTTGTTCGCATCTGTTTACCTAGGGATTTGGTAAACAACCGCTGATCCTCCAAATGGTTACTTATTTGGTTACTCGCAGGATCGATCAGATTGATCCTATGGACATAGGTTGATTTTGAAGTTTAATTAATGTGGATAAGGCTTTAAGTAAATTGTTTAAAGTAAATTGCATAAAGGAAAGGCTTGGTAAAATAAACAAGGCTCGAATGTAAAGGTTCGACAGGAATCTTAAAGGGAAAAAGCATGTAAAATACTGGAAAAGTAAATGACTTGAATTGATTAAATTGGTGTTTCACACATACATTTCTCAACAATTCGTTCGCTCACACTGGGTACTTGAATCTAAATGAGTGACTATGTATCTATTGTGAACACACGCGAGAAACTACACGCCTACTCCTATTTATACAAAAACATTCCAAGTAACCGTCGGGCAGTTACACTGCTTCGAGATCAAGCCACTTGTCACGTTCTCCATGTTCGACGCTCCAGATCCTTGCACGTTTACACGTAGTAACTGCTGGAAACCGTTTTCCCTCCAAAGCTTTGAATTTCAAACTGCTCCACTCTGGACCATCGAACACGTTCGTCAAGAGACGTCTTCGACGAAAACTCCTTCGACGTCGAAGGCAATCAGCCTTCTTCCTTGGAAGAAATCTTCTAAGTATTTGGCCATCTTTCGACGGGCACTTCGACAGGCTTAGCCAGTCGAAAGCATCTTTCAGCTTTTAATGGCTGTCATCAATCAAAACAAAGGTGTCGAATTTAGGAGCCAACAAATTGCCCCCCAAGAATGCCTTATTTCGACTCTTGAAAGAAAAAGGCATTCTTTGAAAACGCCATTCGACACCTGTTTTTCCACGCTTAGTCACAAGTTAACTTGTGCACTTTTTGTTGCTTTTTACCAACTATTGGCAATCCCAAGAAACCATCATTGATTTGATCCTAGGACGTCACTGTCAGTACGGCGTGCAGAACCAAACATCACTTCATAATTTGTCATTATGACAAATTCAAAAAACGAGGACGCACGCTGCGTCTCTCTGTTTCTGCAGAAACGGCCAAAACAACAGGATGCTGCCACGCGTCCCACTAATTCCTGCAGCATTAAATGACATTTAATGCCCTCATTATTGGGAATTTCTCCCACTACTATAAATAGTAGTGAATATCCCATTGTGGGATTTTTCACGCAAACTATCTCTCAAACTCCCTTGCTTTCTTGCAAACTTGTTCTCTTTGCAGAAAAACTCTTCCTTTTTCAACTTCAACTTCATCCTCAACAATGGCTTCTGCTTCAACTGCCCCCAAGACTAACGCACCAACTGAACAACTTGCTAAACCCAAGGTCTTTGTAACTGCTCCGGTAGTGAACGCTACAGGGAAACGAAGGGTCCCTGAACCATCTGACATCTCCGTTCGTGATGCTTACTCGCGTCACTTGATGATTCCGGTTGGATACTCCAACCAAATCTTCGCAATGGCTGGACCCATGAACCCAAGCATCTCTGAAGCTCTAAAGATCAAGAGCTATTTCCCCATCGTCGAGAAACTTAAGCCAGTAGCATGCGCCAAGAAGGACGCAGAAGACAACGAAGACCCTACACACGAGAAGATTGACCTTCGTTTCTTCAACAGAAGTGTTAGAGTCTTCAGGTCCTGCCCTAATCTCACCCAGGACTATGTTGCTTGGCTAACAAAGCTGGAAAAACATCAAACTCCAGTCTGGAAGGAAATGAGAATCTTTGACCTAATAATGCTGTCGAAGACAGGCTTGAACTACTCCCCAGAGATGCTTATAGCTTCGCTGTTGTTCTGGGATAACTCTCACTTCACCTTTCACCTTCCATGTGGGATGTTAACCCCCACACTCTTCGACGTAGCGGCCATCACTGGCCTTCGACCAACCGGAGATTACTTCGACCCGGAGGAGATGTCGGAGGACCAAATTGGCTTTTCTGAGACGAAGCCAACATACACTACCTTTATCAACCATTATCATGACCAGTCGACAGACGCAGTGTCAGACGTTGAACACATAGCGTTTCTAGCCTTATGGCTAACTCGCTTCGTGTTCTGTTCGAAGTCTCTGCAAGTGACCAAAAAGATGGTCACTCTTGCCACCCAACTGCATCACCGCCAGAACATCTGTCTGGCAGAACTGATTCTGGCCAGTCTTTATGACTCAATCAGCAATGGGGTTACTCTTTTGAAACATATTGAAGATAGGAACAGTTTGTTACTCGCTGGGCCTTTCTGGCTACTTCAACTGTGGCTCAACGCCACTTTCGAATCCTTCTTACCCAAGAAGAGTCAGATAAACGAACAAGCCCCAGTGATAGCTAATAGACGTATCGAAGGAATTAGGCTGGCTCTACTGACACCTGTGGAAGATGGGCTAGAGTTCCAACAAACCTTCACTAACTTCGTCCTGATGTTCGCTCGAAGGAAGGAATTTGTTTCGACTATGGCTCCATTTGCACAACGAAAGGTGGGGCCAGCATGGTTTACAAGGCCGCATCCCAAGGAGTCGAGTGGTCCCAATGTCGATGAGCACTCTGTACTTTGGGAGGCATTCCTTACCCCAAGGATTATGCCTCTTCGATTTAAGAGTTCTAAGACTCATCTGAGTCTGCTTGCCTATCAACCAAATCTGGTATCTCGCCAGTTTGGTATCATCCAAACCCTGCCTTCTCCCATTTTCCCAAGAGAGAAGTCAATGTTGTACTTCTGCAACGATTATACAGAAGAAGCTGCCACCAGGCATATCGGAAGATATGCTGGTCGAACCATCCTCTCGCTGTTCAACTACCAGCTTAACTTCCTTTGTTCGCCATCTTTTGAAGAATGGTGGAGAAGCTATTACGCTGAGTACTTCTTCGACGAGAAGGACTTCATAGCAGAGTTGCAGAAGTCTTTTGTCCTTGTGTTTGACAAAGTAAAGAAATGTAAGTTCACACTCTCACATTACTTTTTATCTTTCTCTTCGACTGTTAGCTTGTTAACTTTCCTTTTCGCTTTCAGTTGTTCGAAAGCCCCTAGCCAAGAAGGCTACAGAAGGCCCACAAGGAAGAGTCCCTTCGACCAAACCTCCACCGCCGGCGAAGACTATAGCGCCGGCGAAGACAACGGGCAACCAACAGGGGGAAGGCTCTTCGAGGAGGCCTCCTGCATCGGTAACCAGATTTTCTTCATTTTCATTCTGGCTTTCGATTATTTATTTTCGACGTAATTATTCAATCGAATTCCTATTGGTTTTCCAGGCCCCTTCGCCCAAGAAAAGGGCAGCATTGGTGGTCGAATCGGGGAGTGACGACGACAGTGATACCCCTCCTACTCCCTTAAAGAGGAGGAAGTTAACGAAGGACGCTTCTGTTCCTACTCCAGCTCCTGAAGGTCGAACCGTCAGAATAAAGATTGGTGTGAGGAAGCCTAGGCCACCTGCAGTGGTCATCGAAGAACCAACTGAGGAGGAACTGAACGCTCTTGTTACCAAGCCTGTCGAAAGTGATAATTCCAGCCCTGGGGCTGAAGTCAATCCACAGGTAATCTATTGGACCCTTCTTATAACTTAGGCATAGATACCAGTATTTGATTATGTCTCTTTCGACATCTGAAGATTTGTCTTCTTTCTCCTTTTCAGGACACCACTGGAAGTTCCCCACCAAGGACTTCAGAAACTCTAGAATCTGCTGAACTCAGCAGGCCTCAGGTGCAAGATTTGGGTCATGACGAAGCCCACACTGAGCATGAGGCCAATGCTGAAACAGTGGAGAAGACAACTGAAGAACCCATGGCGGAGGAAACACAGCCAGAAACGGTTCCTGTGGTGGTCTTGTCGTCAGAAGAGAATCCTGAAGGAAGAGACCAAGGCAATGGCGAAGAGAATCAAGATGCTGTTGACGAAGAGCATGAAGGTGGTACTGGCGAAGAACACCAGGATGACGCCAGCGAAGAACCACAGAATGACGCTGGCGAAGGACCCCAAGGTGAGGTTAACGAAGAACCACATGTCGACGCTAGTACCGCCTCAGTTCAAGTCGAAGAGCAACCAAACGAGGCACTCAGCATTCAACAGCCTCCAGTCCAAGATAATACTATGGCAAGGGTCACCTCCTCAAAGCACAGGTCAAAAGAGGACTTGGAAATCTTGAAACAAACTGACCCTGTCAGCTACCTCAATGCTATCGTCGAGAGTAAGAGTTCTTCTGACACTAGTCAGGAAATTCCTACTCTGTCGGGGAAATCTACTGAGACTTCTCCTCTTGATGATGCGTTGGCGAAGGTCAAGGCCCAGTTCTTCAAGAGAGATTTAATGAAGGCTTTAGAGGGGGACCCCACTGCTCCATCTTGCTTGAAAGAGGTTTTGAATGCTGTTGATTTCGATGCTGTAGCCCCAGAAATCTCAGACTTAATCATGGAATTACATTCTATGATTGACCAAGTCTCAGCGGATTACCGGCGCCAACGAACTTTTAACAGTCAGCTCGAAACGCTGCATGGCAAGAGCTTATCTGCGTGGACTGCTGTCTCAAGTTCGACTTCTCGAATTGCCGAGTTGTCGAAACAGAAAGCGTCTGCACAGGAAAGGTTCGATGCTATTGAGCGAGAGAATGTCTCCTTCCGAGCACAAATTGCAGAGATAGAGGCGAAGATAAACGCCAACACTGTGCTCCAGGAGGAAATTCTTTCGACCATCCCAGACGCTGAGAGCCAGACTGAGATCAAGCAAGGCCTGGAGTTCGCTGAGAGGGCCCAAAGCCTCGACGCTCAAATTGCCAAACTGGAGCAAGAAAAATCTTGGTGCAAGAAGAGGTTGGATTTGCAGCATGCTAAGTATCTTCGACTTAAGAATTCTCTTTCTTTTTTATTCTCTTTTGTAACCATCTTCTGTAATCGCTTTCGACAACAATTGCCATTTTGGCAGAAATTAATAAAAATTTCCATTTTGGCATTTCTATGGTTAATTTAGTTTGTTCTTTTACTATTTTATTTTTATCTCTTGAAGTATAGGCTTATATTTTCTCAAATATTTACCATTTACTCTCAAGAGTCTTTTATCACCACTTATCTCTTCGACCTCATAGGCTCCACCAGAAAAAGTTTGGATAATTCTGAAGGGTCCTTCCCATTTGGGTGACCATTTCCCCATGCTTCGATCCCGTCGATCCATGGGAAGAATTACCTTCCAAACTAAATCTTCAGGCAAAAATACCTTAGGTTTTACCTTTCTATTATAAGAGTCTTCGACTCTTTTCTTCTGAAGCCTGAGTAAGTCGAGAGCGTGTAATCTCTCTTCGTCTAAATCCACCAATTCATCTAACATCATATTCCAATAAACCTCAGAAGGAATATCATAATGTCTCTGAACTCTTGCATATTGAAGACAAATTTCTGCTGGCAATACTGCATCATGGCCAAAAGTTAGCCTATATGGTGTTGTACCAGTGGCTTCTTTTGGGGACGTTCGACAAGCCCATAAAATCTGGTCTAACGTCTTATGCCAATTCTTTGGTTTCTTCCCAACATGTTTCTTTATCAAGCCAATTACCACTTTGTTAGCTGCTTCGACTTGACCATTCGCCTGTGCATAGTAAGGCGTGGATGTTAGGAGTTTGAAACCTGTTTCCTGAGCAAATTCCTGCATCTTTCGACCAGTGAAAACTGAACCTTGGTCAGTTGTTATTGTCTCAGGGATTCCATACCTAAATATAATGTTCTTTTGAATAAATTCAATGACATTTTCTTGGTCTACATTGACTAAAGGGACAGCTTCGATCCACTTAGTAAAATAATCAATGCCTACCAATATGTATTTCTGACTCTTTGATGATGCTGGTCGAATCTCTCCAATAAGATCCAACGCCCATCCTCGAAAGGGCCAAGGCTTCACTATCGAGTGAAGTTCGCTTGCTGGTACATGCTGGATGCCTGTATGAACTTGACACTCTTGGCAACCTTTGGCGAACTCAACACAATCTTTCAGCATAGTGGGCCAATATAGTCCTTGTCGAAACAACAACCATTTCATCTTATGGCCTGCTTGGTGAGCCCCACATGCCCCAGCATGCGTAGTCGAAAGGGCTATGTATGCTTCAGTTTCACTTAAACATTTCAGCAACACCCCTTCAGGCGTCTTCTTGAATAACTCATTACCCATGAGTACAAAACTCAACGCCCTGTATTTTGTTTTTCGTTCTGTCGGAGCTCCTGGATTTTGAAGATAGTCCACAATGGGTTTCCTCCAATCCTGGTCTGACAAATTATCAATGAACGAAATCTCGAAGTTTGAGTGATCAGCATATCCTAACCTTGTTGATTCCAAGTCTGTTGGTGATAGACAAGTTGCTCTTATCTTCTCTCGAACTTCGATTGCTCTTTGTAATCTCGTTTTTGAAATTTTATACCCAGATGCAATCTGTGCCAAGTCATTGGCTATTTGATTTTCGACTCTGGGTATGTGTCGAATATTGACACTTTCAAATTGTTTCAATAAACGATTTGCTATCACAAAGTACATAATGAGATTCTCTCTTATGCATTTATACTCCTTTGTGACTTGCTTGATGACTAACTCTGAGTCTCCCATTATTTCGACTCGAGTTGCCCCCAATTCCAACAATATTTCAAGGCCAGTAATTAGAGCTTCATACTCAGCCTCGTTGTTCGAACAAGAACCTTCGATTTGGTACTTGAATGTTGTTGGAATTTTATCTGGAGAAATAATCAAGACTCCTACTCCTGTTCCATTTTTATGGCTGGAACCATCGAAGTAGAATTTCCAAGGTTCTATCTCCACATAGTTAATATCCTCGACTTGAATTGAGTGGTCGACTATGAAGTCTGCAACCACTTGTCCTTTTACTGCCTTAAGAGGCATAAAGGTCAAGGAGTATTCAGTCAATGCTAATGCCCACTTGCCAATTCGACTATGCAAGATAGGTTTCGACAACATATATTTAAAAACATCAAAATGAGACGAAACGTAAACATCAACTGGTTTTATATATTGTTTGAGCTTTGTACAAGAGAAATACAGACATAGACACAATTTTTCAACTTCGCTATATCTAGTTTCTGCATCATTCAAAACTCGACTGAGATAATAAATGGGTCTTTCGACTCCATTCTCATCCTCTTGGGCTAACATACTTCCCAGAGTTTTGTCAGATGCAGCTATGTACAATCTCATACTCCTATTGCTACAAGGAGGCACCAAAATAGGTGGCTTAATGAGGTACCCTTTGATTTTGTCGAAGGCTTCTTGTTGCTCTTGCCCCCATTCGAACCCCTCCTTATTCAGTCGAAGTAAGGGTGAAAAGGCCTGAGCTTTCCCACTTAGGTTAGATATAAACCTTCTCAAGAAATTTATCTTGCCCAAGAGAGATTGCAATTCCTTCTTATTCGATGGCGCTTTCGCTTCCAAAATTGCCTTCGTCTTGTTCTGATTGATTTCGATTCCTTTCTTGTGGACAACGAAACCCAAGAAATCTCCAGCTTTTACACAGAACGCACACTTCAAAGGGTTCATCTTCAGACCATGTTCTCTCATTCTTTCGAATGATTGTCGAAGGTGGTCAAGGTGACTCTTCCTGGAAACAGATTTTATAACAATATCATCAATATAAACTTGCATAAACGTGTTAATAAAATCATGGAAGATAGTATTCATTGCTCGCTGGTACGTTGCCCCAGCGTTCTTCAGGCCAAAAGGCATCACGACCCATTCGTAAGTGCCTAAGGCCCCAGGGCATCGAAAAGCTGTTTTCGACACATCCTCTTCAGCAATGAATATTTGATTATATCCTGAATAACCATCGAGCATACTCAGGTATTCGTAGCCAGCGGCAGAATCGACTAGCATTTCCGCCACAGGCATAGGATATTCATCTTTGGGGGTGGCAGCATTCAAATCTCTGAAATCTATGCACACCCTTAATGTGCCATTTTTCTTAATTACTGGCACAATATTTGCAATCCATTCGACATACCTTGTAACACGGATGAATTTGCATTTCAGAAGTCTTTCGACCTCCGTTTTGATCTTCGACAATATTTCTGGAGCGAAGCGTCTTGGATTTTGCTTGATTGGCTTCTTTCCAGGTTTGATTGGCAACTGAAGTTCTACCAATCCTCTGTCGAGACCAGGCATTTCGTCATAATCCCATGCAAAACAGTCTTTAAACTCTTTCAGCAATTGGATTACTTCCAACCTAAGTTCTGGATCAATTTTGGCGCTGATGTAAGTTGGCCTATTCTCTGATCCTTCGCCTAAGTTGATTTCTTCTAAAGGGTCTTGTGCTAACATCTTAATGTTGTTCGCCAAGGGATCCTTTTCGAAGCCCAAAGGCTCATCGTCATAGATCGCGTCGAGCCTCTGTTCCTGCATTTCGTCTGGCATGATATCAGGAGGTCTTGGATCGAAATCCTTTCCTGGGCCAACAACAGATAATGGTTGGTCATTGGCCTGTGTGGCCATGTACTTTACTTCGGCTTCGAGAGCCGTTATCATCTTGGTTTCAGCCACATAGGCCGAAATTCGCTTCAGAGATTGTGACTCAGTCATTATCACTGAATTCACTTCCCCAACCAGTTGGTTGGATACCAGTTAGCCCACTGAATTCTATGTGGGACACGTCTTCTCTGTCCCATTGGAAACCATGCTCAGGATGCAGGTATAGGGAACAAAAGGTGTTTGGCGCTGGCGCCATGTCGAAGTCAGGAGCTGGACATGGCCCTATGTGAGCCAAGTTTTTGTCGAAATCTGTTACACCCAAGTGGTTTACTTCGCCAAGGTAGTAACTCTGATCAGCCTCTATGTTTTCGACCAGCCCATCTGGGCGCCATAGAAGCAACCTTTGATGCATCGATGAAGGCACAGCACCCACACCATGTATCCACTCACGGCCTAACAAAAGGTTGTAGTTAGGTTTGGCCGAAATGACCATGAACATTGTTGGTCGAAGGATCGACCCAACTTTTATGTCGAGCTGGATCACTCCCATGGTGGTCCCAATGCCTCCCTCATAGTTGGAAAGGACCATATTGTGAGGTTTAATTTCTTCATCCCTTTTGCCAATCTTTATTAGCACAGAATGAGGGATAATATTGATAGTGGCCCCACAGTCGACCAATATCTTGTTCACAGTGGTCTCTTCGAGCTTGGCCCTTATGAACAAAGGTTTGAGGTGATTCTTCATCGCCTCTGTAGGTGGCTCGAAGAAGCCATTTTGTTCTTCTGTAGTGCCATTGTCCATGACAAAATAGCACACTGGCCTGTGTCTGGCCATTTCTTGTTCCACCTCCCAGTCACTGGCTTCGACTTCTACTTGTCGATTGAATTCCCTGGGTAGCACTGAAACAATGTTCACCATTATATCTAGAGTATCGTCGGACTCAGCATCATCTTCGTCTTCGACTTCGCTCTGGTTAGGCCAAACTAGCCTGTTGGTAACTGGTTCTCTCTCAAGAGGCTTTCTTTGTTTCCTTTGAGGCACATTCGAACTAGTCTCAGCCTTAGGTTCATTGGCAGCCTCCCTTTCAGCTTTTCGCCTTCTTTGATATCTCCTCCATTGGGATCTCGACATAGGATTTTTTCCCTTGTAGTTGCTGGACACCTGAGCAACCTTGGGTGCAGCAACTTGAGGATCTTTCTTCTGAATTAAAGAGGAACCTCTTGGCACTTCGAAAGAGTGCCATTTCTCTTCACTTGGCCTTTTCCGGCCAGATGTTTTGTACCAAGTGTCTACTGGTACATTTGTTGGAGGCCTAAAAGTCAAAGGCCTCTTGTCTTGATTAGAACCCCTTCTGGGATCACGTCGAAGGTCAGAATTCTCCCTTCTCTTGTTCGCTGCTCTCACTCCTTGTATGTGCTCAGCAGCTTTTTTATCAAAGATAGAACTACATCTTGGACATAGCATAACCTCTGATTTTTTCTTCTGGCATCTTTGTAAAAAATCTGCCAAGTTTTCGTTTTCCCTAGGGAAAGCCGTTTTATTTGCCTGCTCTTGCCTTATGGCTTCTTCTGAAGCTTTAGGGTCAGAAAGTTCAACCATGTTGATGTTCATGGTATCCTTAGTAGCAAGAGTTAGTTGTTTCATTTGTGTTTCCAGTTTCTCCGTCTGGCCTTGAACAGTGGCCAAGTGGGAACTGGGCTTTGGTCCAGTTGTTTGTGCTTCAGCAGTCTTCGACTTTGGATCTTCGACCGCTTTCTGGACAGCCTCAATTGTCTTCCTGGATAAGTTTCCAGAAAAACTGCCAAAGATTGGCATGTTGATGTGATCCTTAGAGACTTCGACCATGGTAATGCCTGGCTTCTTCGACTGGATCCTGGTAGCCTCTATCATGTTCACCTCAGAGGGTTCTGCATAGTGGGCTTCAGCCTTCAGTGGATTGGAGTCGACAGCCATGGGGGATTTGTCAGCAAACTTTAATCTCCCTTCCTCAATAGCGTCTTGCACAAGATTCCTGAAAAGAAAACATTGAGAAGTTTTATGGCCCAGAAAATTATGATATTTGCAAAAACCTCTCTTCTTTCTTTGATCAAGAGGAGGCACTTTTACCCCAGGGGGTACTATCATTTGGCCATCTTTAACTAGCAAGTCGAATATTTCATCACATTTTGTGATGTCAAAACTATAAGTCTTTTTTGGGAACCTATCGTTGGTCCTATCTGGACCAATGGGATTTTTCCCATTTGAGGGGACTAACTGTTTACAAGAGTATGGAGGCCCTTGTTTTAGTTCTGCTAAATCGACTTCTCCTTCTTCGACAGCTAAAGTATCGTCGAAGGATTCTAGATCTTCGTCGTCCATCTCAACGTAAGCTATTCGCTCTCTCTTGTGAGTTTTCGTTGCCTTAGCTTTTTCAGCTTTAAGGCGTTCGACTTGTCGAACTCTATCGGCCAGTTGGGCCATGTCTCTTAGGTACTGGGTGTCTAGCTTCTTCCTAATGGAATAATCTAAACCACCTGCGGCCATTTCGACCAGCTCATGTTCTGGCACTTGTGTAAAACATCTCGCCTTAAGCAACCTAAACCTATTCAGATATTCGTCTATAGGTTCAGTGAAACGTCTCTTAACACTCGCCAGTTCTTTCAGGCTTATCTTGGTTTGCCCCATATAGAATTGTTCATGGAACAATCTTTCCAACTGGGTCCAATGGTGGATCGAATTGGGGGGTAGAGTTGTAAACCAAGTAAAAGCGTTCTTGGTTAAGGAACTTGGGAAGTATTTGATCCTTAGGTTTTCATTATTTGAAATGTCTCCTGCTTCGATCAAATACCTTGCCACGTGTTCGACAGTAGATTCTGTCGTGTCCCCAGAGAACTTAGTAAATTTGGGGACTTTGGTTCTAGGGGGTAAGTCAGTTTGTAACACATATTCTGACAATGGAGATGTGAAGTTGGGCCTTCGAAAGCCCATGTTCATTCCATTCTGAGTCATGATTCTTTCGATCATGGTTGCCAGATTGTTTTCCAAACCCATGTTTTGGTATTGGACATGCTGAACAACTTCGTCAGCATTTTGGTTTCTGTTAACTAACCTTACCTCTGGGGCTATTACCCTAGGTTCTTCGACAGGTTGTTCTACAGGCTGTTGAGCCTGATTGATGGTGGTTTCTTCCTCTACAAATATCCCCTGATTTCCTCTTATTTGCGCCCTTTGGGGCTGTCGAATAGGTGGGGGTGCTCCAAAGAAGTCAGCCAAACGCGTCATTTGCGCTGTAACTTGCTGATTCGATTGAGTAGTATTTTGTATTAGAGGATTTAGCACTGTACTCAAAGTTTGTGCCAACATTTGCACCATATCATGGTTGCTTTCGTCCATCTGTTGCCTCAAGACTGCTGTCGAGGCATTTGTAAGGCCATGGGCTACTTGGGACGTTCCTCCTAAGAGTTGGGTCCTATTTCTATTCGCCATGCCTACTCCAGAGCCTTGGAGTGGCGAAGTGGCACTCACAAAAGGGTCTGAATAAGTGGACGCAACATTCGTCAGGCTTGCCAATTCAGAAGTTGGCATACCATAGAATGGAATAAATCCTGGGGGAACCACAGGCCTTGGGCCTGTATTTCCCCTTGGTGGGGGGGTTCCCAAAGGCATTCTGGGGCCTGTTAACGAAGTTATTGGCCCCGTGGTTGTGACTGACACTGCTGGCATCGAACCAACATTCGTCGCTTCACTAACGGTCATACTAACCGTTGCTCCCACACTTGGTGGTGGGATTTCATTATTGTTTGGCGGATTCGCCATCTCTTCCCTTCTTCTGGCAGTATTGCTATCGTTGGTGTATATTCTACCACTCCTTAATAACATACAACTCGAAAAGATGAGATTTTTCAACAATCAACACACAGTCCCACCAGGTGTGCCAATTTGTTTACCTAGGGATTTGGTAAACAACCGTTGATCCTCCAAATGGTTACTTATTTGGTTACTCGCAGGATCGATCAGATTGATCCTATGGACATAGGTTGATTTTGAAGTTTAATTAATGTGGATAAGGCTTTAAGTAAATTGTTTAAAGTAAATTGCATAAAGGAAAGGCTTGGTAAAATAAACAAGGCTCGAATGTAAAGGTTCGACAGGAATCTTAAAGGGAAAAAGCATGTAAAATACTGGAAAAGTAAATGACTTGAATTGATTAAATTGGTGTTTCACACATACATTTCTCAACAATTCGTTCGCTCACACTGGGTACTTGAATCTAAATGAGTGACTATGTATCTATTGTGAACACACGCGAGAAACTACACGCCTACTCCTATTTATACAAAAACATTCCAAGTAACCGTCGGGCAGTTACACTGCTTCGAGATCAAGCCACTTGTCACGTTCTCCATGTTCGACGCTCCAGATCCTTGCACGTTTACACGTAGTAACTGCTGGAAACCGTTTTCCCTCCAAAGCTTTGAATTTCAAACTGCTCCACTCTGGACCATCGAACACGTTCGTCAAGAGACGTCTTCGACGAAAACTCCTTCGACGTCGAAGGCAATCAGCCTTCTTCCTTGGAAGAAATCTTCTAAGTATTTGGCCATCTTTCGACGGGCACTTCGACAGGCTTAGCCAGTCGAAAGCATCTTTCAGCTTTTAATGGCTGTCATCAATCAAAACAAAGGTGTCGAATTTAGGAGCCAACAGCATCACTGCAAGGATTGACAAGAGTCCAATCTTTTTTGAGAAAAGTTTAAAGATAAAAGAAAAAGTGGCAAAATGGTTTGAAATGAGGTTGATTGACTTTTAGTCTTCTCACGAAAAAAAGTCAAAGTATTATTAAGTTTATTAAAGTTTATTTATGAAACTGTTTTGAAAATGCATGGACCTAAGTCCAAGTTTATTATGAAAGTAGTTCAAATTTAAAAGCAAGAAGAGTTTTCAAAAGGAGGGAGAATATTTTTGAAATTAAAGAAGATGGGAGGAGAAGAAGGGACTATCTTAAAGCATAAGGTAAAATCTAGGGATAGGAACCATCTAACCAACAAGAAGCCAATACTTGACACTATGAGCCAAGATAGAATTCCTATTATTTAGATTGAAACCAAACAAGCAGTGATACTAGACGTCTTGAAAGAACCAAACTTCAAGTGTATTAAGTCTTCACAAAAATTGGGCAGAGTAACATCTATATATGGGTGAATGTCAGATTACAAACAAAGAGTGTAATCACAATAACCTACACACAAAACAAACAAACAACCCAATGCCTTGAGGTAAACCTCAAGAGCTCCAGACAAAATAATCAAATAAGGTCACAAGGTCTCCAATCATAGGCCAAGGTTTCTAATTCTAAGTCCAAGAAGTCCAATGCTCCATAATGCCAAGGATAGTAACCAAATAGTCCAAGTATCATTAAAGATTTTTAGGGTTTTATGTTGATTATTAGGTGTTTTTAAAAAGAAAAGTAAAGCTCAAGTGAGCAAAAATAAAAATGACAAGAAAGTAAATACTCAAATGAGCAAAGATGAAAATGGCATGAAATATAAATGCTAAAAGAAAATAGTGCATAAAAATAAAGGGGCATATAATAAAAATAAAGGATAAAGTCAATTATTAGTGATTAGTGGTTAGTTGGATGATCATCTTGAAACTTGCATTTGGAACTCATTAGAGGATTGGTAGAACCAAAGCCTCCACACAACAAGTTTCATTTAATTTTTGTCAAGTATATCATCCATTTGGAATCCTCATGAGTACCATTTAATGATCAACGATGTTTAAGTGATCCGCATTGACCAAAGGTGTTGTAGATCCATTAGAGGATTGGTAGAACCAAAGCCTCCACACAATGAATCTCAAGGTTATTGAATCAAAGAGATCAAATTAACATACTTGGGCTTGCAAACATAAGTTTGGGCCACGAATGATCATTTATTCGAATCGGGACAAAATTTAGCGCTATGTTAAGCAATCGTAAGTGGACTTATATAGAAGTCGCACCTATTTTGAGGTCAGTCAATAGCAATCTATGCACCATTTACTCTGAGACGTGATATAGAGATCATGCTCCAATAACACTTAGTGTAATAAGAAAGGGATGAGATGAAGAGGGGTGGGAGAGAATATACAAACCACTTTTGAATTAAATTTAATCAAACTATTATTAAAATCATTCATTTGTTGAGTTAGACTCAACGCCATGGATCCAATGATGTTAATAAAGTTCATGATCAAAAATTCAACCCAAGATCATCCAGAAAATAATCACAAAATAATATTGCATTTAATATATATATTAAAAAGGGTTTTAAAATGTTTTAAAATAGAAATAAAAGAGAAAAATATCAACCATGTTCAAATTAATCAAGAAATATTAAGTAAGACCATAGAAAAATAAGAAATGAACTAAAATAATTTTATAAAATTTTTGGTATTTTTTTAAAGTCGGAAACTATTTTTAAAAATTAAAAGAAATGAGTAAAGTAAACCAAAAATGATAAAAAATAAAAAAGTCAGAAATAAAAAATAAATGAGGTCACCAATATTTGTTACAATATCATTGGATCATTTCATAATTTTTTCAAAATTTAAAAATGCATAAAAGTATTTTTAAACATTTAAAACAAATCTAATAAAGTGAAAATTTATAAAAAAAAATATCAAAACACAAAATAAAATTTTGAAAAAATAAAAATCAGAAAGAGAAAAATCAAAAATATTTTTCATAATTTTTTCAGATTTTTTGGACTAAAAAGGAATTTTCTATGATTTTTTGAAGTTTAAAGCAATTAAATATAAAAATCAGAAATAAAAAATAAAGTCAAAAATATGTGGACCATTGGATGAGAGTCAAAACGCGTTAGTAATCAAATCCAAGGGATCTGGCACGTGGTGCATATCATGGTCATTAATGAATAAAGCACTGAATCAAATGTAAAATCAGAAATTCAAAAAATACAAATGGCACACTGTGATACGGTGGGAGAACTGACTTGAGGTTCTGCGTTTGTGTTTGCAAATGTTTCGGTTTAGCAAGAGTCGCCACCGACTTTTTATTTTATCCTAAGGAAAGGTCAAAAAGCACAGGAAATACCTTTGAGATGTTTTCTTGGGTTCGGGGAGTAGATTATAGAAAGGGAAGGTATTAACACCCTTTCTATCCATGGTTATCCATGGGCTCTTAGTTACTTGTTTAGATCACTTGCTTTACATTTCTATTGTTTGAAATGGTGTTTTTAAATTGTTTAAAATGGTGCTTTGTGTGAGATTTTGAAAGATATTTTGAAAAGAGGCCATCATTGTGGCAACCTTTGTAATGATTCTTATTTGAATGTATACAAAGGTGTTTTTGTCTTTTGAAAAGTTTTCACTGTTTGAAAGTAGGGTCTTGAAGTTGTGTTGTGAAGTGTGTTTTGAAAAATAGCAAGGATGTTTTTGCAAGCTTGATCAAGTAACTAAGAGCTATCTACCCTATTTTACTCAAAGGTCTTATGTTTTTAACCCTTTTAACAGTGTTTCTTCACCATTATATTTGGTGAACAACCTGTGTTAGGATGTTAACAGGACAGTCGTGGGTCATCGTATAGACCATGATAGCAATAGTGTCAAGTATCTTTGGCAATTTTCTTGAGGGACTTGATCATTTTGTTTAGGCAACTCATATAGCGTCATCGAGGGACTATGATCTTTTTGTTTGTTTTTGTTTTGCCAAAGTACTCAACATGCAACCATGGCCATTTTTGAAGGCAACAAGTGGATGAAACCCTAGGGGTGCAAGTGTGCATTGTGTTTGTTTTTCATGCATATTTATCTTGGATTAGGTCAAACTAATTGTTGATTTTATTTGCATACAAACCCTAGGTCTAAGCATGACATAATTAAAAGCTTTTAAAATGTGCGAGAATTTAAATGCTACACTATTACAATATGATATAGGGAGGGGGGTACAAATTTGAATTGAGGATGTTTGACAGGAAATGAAACCCTAGATTACTATTACAACCCAATTGAATGTATAAGATACAATATTTAAATGTACAATAATTGAAGTAAATACAATAAATAAATGTAAATAAAATGTATTATGTACAATGATTTTTATGCATGTAAAAAGTATATTTTTTAATGTGAGATATAAATAAAATAAGAAGTCAATTTTTATTATTTTTCTATTTATGGAAAGAAACCCTAATTCTTAATAAATAATATTATTTATTAATTATGTGCAATAATATACTAATTTATACAAAAAATAAAAGTATATTATAAAAAAGATATTTTTGATCCAAAATAATAATAAAAATGAAAATGTAATATTTTTTATATTTTTGACCTAATTATTTAATAAGATAAAATATGTAAGTATATATATATATATATATATATATATATATATATATATATATATATATATATATATATATATATATATATATATATATATATATATATATATATATATATATATATATATATATATATTAAATATATTAAGTGTGTAAAAAATTAAAATAAATTATTTACAAAAGTGTATATATTTCAAGAAAATATTTTCAAATGTGTATAAAAATAAAAATGAAAATAAACATATTTTTTTACATTATTTTTATGTTTAAACAAAATAACATAAAGTATTTAAACATTTTTATGGTGGGAATAAATAAAATAAATACCAAATAAATGCAAAAAAATATAAAAATATTTTTGGATCATTTTTTATGTTTGAAAATAAAATATCAAAGTCAGAAAGGAAAATAAAAATGCAAAAACATCAAAATACAAGAAAATGGGCCAGGGGGTGTGAAACTGAAAGTGGGGGGTGCCAAAAGTAGGATGTAGCCAGGCCCAGCCCAACTACTTCATCTTCTTCCTCTGTCCAACAGAACTTGAAAAAACGCGCGCTAGCTACCCCAACATGTATCTCCTGATTCTTTGATCTTTTGACAAAACTCAAAACATGAAACTTGTAGAGAATCAAATAACGAATCTAACCATATAAAAAACTTGGATTAACTCTCAAAGACCAGAGAGAATTTCTCTAGCCCTAATTTCTAGTCTAGTTTTTTCAGAAAGTTCGTGAGTGAAATTCTCTCAGCACGATTAATGTAAATGAAAACTAAGCATATGTATGGCTTCAGGGCTATGAGTACAACATATTTCATTCACAAACCAAAGCCTAACCATTCCTAAATAGGGAGATAGAAGTCCATGAAATACCTGTTTCAGTTGACTTCGAGCTGGACAATGCAGCAACCTTCAATGGTGTTTGAGCTTCTCTTGAGCTTGCCTGAGGTCCAAGGAAGCTTCTCCAATGCTTGGCTTGCTTTGAAACCACTTGAATCGTGCTGTAGAACTCAACCTGCAGAGCTTTGAAATGAAAATGGCAAAGTGTGTTAGAGGTGTTACAGCTTGCAATGGGGGCCTGGGATAGTTCATGTGAGTTGATTGGAAGGTGTTTGAACAATCTTTGGACAAAACGCACGATGTAATTTTGTTGTGGCTTGCAAAATGCAGAACCTGCCCTCTTTTGCAGAAAAATAGTGATTCTAAGTATTAGGAGGTTTTAATGGTGAAAGGGTCATTCCTTAGGCTTGTTGGGAGGTATGGAACTTGTCTACAATATTTGTCTAAGCTTGTGTTAACAGATATGAGAGATTGCTTATGTTTTGCAAGTTTTCTCTACTTCAAGTTCAAATGTGGAAGTGAAGTTACAGGCTTGTATAGGCTGTCAAATATGCTTGCCTACATTGCTCTTGGCCCCTCTGATTTGTGGATTTGTTTTGCTGCAAGAGATCTTGGACCAATGCTCAAGGATTGTTGGTTTGACATAAAGCATACTTAAGCAAAAATGGAAATTTGCCTTTTTCTACTTAAGGCTTAATCTTGTGTATAATGTCTAAATGAACAAAACAAAGGCTTAGACTGATGGACTGGCATTAAGTTATGGAGTAAAAATTGGTTTTGAGGCCTGTAATGTCAAACCAAGCTAGCTAAATCAGAATTGCAAGTTGTTATGAACATGTATTGGCCATGGACAAAAGTGAGTTTTTGCCAACTTCAAGCATTCGATTCTCTCTAACCACAAGGGTGTTTGATGAGTTCTTGGACAATTTGGAAAGCTTGGAACATGTACTACAATCCATCTTTGTAATGCAACTTGAAACTCCAAGTTCAACTATGTGAAAAATGGCCAAGAAGATGGGTCAAAATCCTGCCTAGATTAGGGCAAATTTTCTCTAAGTTAAAACTTTTAGGTACCCTTGTTCCAAACATCATAACTTGAGATAAAAGCTTCTTTTGAGAAAACTTTGTGAATCAAAGTTGTATAATTTGTGATGGACTACAACTTTCATGTTTCAAGTTTTGTTTGAATCCAACTGCATCTTGGTGAAACAATGGGACAAAGTTAGGAAAAAATAAGAAAATTTTATAACTTAGAAAATTTCTAAGTTATGAAAATTTTCCATTTTAAACCCTAATTTGCATTTTTGGGTTTCTTGGTGAACAAGTTTCATAATTTGGCATGTCTTGATGAAAAATGACCCTTGGCACTTGATTTTGACCAAAAAGTCAAAGTTTGACTTTTCAGTATACAGTTAAATTTTGATCAGTTGATTGAAAAATTCATCTGTCAATCCTATGCATTTGAGATCTTTTGAATTTGTTGAATGGGTCAAGACAAAGTCATTGAGTCCTTGAGTCCATATGTGAGCTTGAGTTGCCATTGGTTAGGTCAAACAGTCAAAAATTGCCTTTGTGCAGTCAAAACCCTAAAAATAACCATTTTGCCCTTTTGGTGATCTCATCAAATTTCTTGTGGAATTGTGATCCAAACTTGATCAAATGGTTCATATGAGTTCATAATGTTGATGTGGGTCAAATTTCATGAGGTTTGATTGTCAATTGGCCACAGTTGACTTTTCCCCAATACAGCTGATTTTTAGGTCAACTGTCCAATTGACTGGGCAAAAACTTGAATCAAGGCTTGAAACTTGTGTTGCAACTGGTTTTTAAATTAGAGTCGCCACCCTTAATTTTTATCCTAGTGGAAGGGAGTATAAAGGAATAACCCTAAAGTTCAGAGATTCTAGATTTAGACTCGGTTCTAGACGAGGGGAAGGTGTTAGGCACCCCTTATCTACCTTGTTCGCAAGGATACTAGGTTTAGAAGTGTGATATTTAGGAAATAGGGTTTTAATTATTAATTAAGGAAAAGGGTTTGAATTTTAGTTAGCGGGACTCGCAACGATTTTTGATCGTATGCCTACGTATCCTCCTTAGGAGGAATCAGAGTCTCATTTTCGTAGTTCGCGGTGTTTGTGTTTTTTTTGGGTTGTAGAAATATATTTGAATTTCCCGCATGCGTGGCCTAAGAGTGTGAATAGAGGATTTTGTTAGACCAAGTGCGCAGTTGATTCAAATATATTCATATTCCTTTTTCGAAAATTAATGTTGAATTAATTTATTACAAAAAATTATTTGATGTTTGTTTGAGTATTTTTTAGACGTAGAGCAAAGGAGTCTGATATAGCCTCCTCATCACGTGGCCAGATATTGGCCACGTGTCGCTTGCGGATGTATTAATTTGGTGAGTTGCATGGATTTTAATCTTTTTATTTTGAATAATAAGTAGGTAGACGATGTGTCGACCAATCGATATTCGAGGATGTGGTGGATGTAAAATCAACCCATCGTATTATTTGTAAAACATTTGAATTTTCTTAATTAAAAATGAATTTGAAATTAAATACATGATATTTTTGTATTTGAATATTTTAATTAACTAAACTAAATTAATTACTAAAATTAAATAAATTAATAAATAAAAAGAGGTGAGAATTAAAATGAGAGGTGTTAAATGTAAAAGGGACTAAATTAGGCCCAAGGTGAGAAAACCTTAATATTGATCTAATTTAAATTATGATTAAGAAATAAAAAAAAACTAAAAAAATGCAAGAGGAGAACAAGTCGGTATACGTATCGGTGGCATCCCAATTTTGTTCTTTCACCAATATTCCCTTATATTAATAAACATTATAAAAGTATGACTTTTCCAACAACAAATTCCAATAGCAAAGTGACACTTGGAATTTATTAAAATAAAAAAAAATAAAAAACACCAACACATTAAAATAGAAGAAATAAAATCCAAAATCACATAACGACAAATCATCTTCTTCCAGCCTCTCTATTCTCTCGAATTGATTATTAAATTGTCCACTAATAAAATCATAGAAAATAACATATACATATTGTGATACGGTGGGAGAACTGACTTGAGTTTTGCGTTTGTATTCGCACTTGTTCGGTTTAGCAAGAGTCGCCACCGACTTTTTATTTTATCCTAAAGGAAAGGTTAAAAAAGCACAGGAAAAACCTTTTGAGATGTTTCGTGGGTTCGGGGGGTAGATTATGAAAAGGGAAGGTATTAGCACCCTTTTCATCCATGGTTATCCATGGGCTCTTAGTTACTTGGTTTTAGATCACTTGCCTTGATTTTTGATTGCTTGAAATGGTGTGTGTGTGTGTTTTTTGAAAATGTTTTGAAATAGACGCCTTTGTTTCGGCAACCATTGTAATGACTCGTGTTTGAGTATATACGAAGGTGTGTATCTTTTCGAAAAGATGTTTCAAATGTTTTTGAGAGTTTGTTTTGAAAGTGTTTGTGGAGTGTGGTTTGAAAAGTAGGCAAGCGTTTTTGCAAATTGATCAAGTAACTAAGAGTTTTGTCTACCCCTAAGTTTACTCAAAGGTTTTTCTCAGGTTTTAACCCTTTTTAACAATTTTGTTCCACCATTGTATTTGGTGGACAATCTTGCGTTTAGGATGTTTAACGGGACAGGCGCGGGTCATCGTATGGACCATGAATGCAATGATGCCAAGTGTCTTTGGCAATTTTGTTTGAAGAGACTACGATCATTTTTGATTAGGCAACTTTCGAAAGCGTCATCGAGGGACTTATGATCATTTGAATTGTTTTGCCAAAGATACTCAACGTGCAAGCATGGCCCATTTTGGAAGGCAACATGTGGGATTACCCTAGGGGTGCAAGTGTGATTGTGTATTGATTTCATGTATTTGTCTTGTATTAGGTTATCTAGCGTTGGGTTTTATTTACATACAACCCTAGGTCTAACCATGGTATAATTCAAAAGCGATAAATTGCGGGAATTTAAAGTCCTAAACTATTACAAATAGTATTCGGGAGTGGGGGTACAAGTATACAAATGAGGGATGAGACTTATAGGAGAATAGTATCCAAATAATTACAACCAAATCGAATTGCGCAAATGTAAAATATAATGTATAGCAATGCATAAGAATAGCAAATGTATATGTGTCAATGTAAAGTAAACGTATTTGTGTATTGTAAATGTGTAAGTGTATGATTATTTACAAGGTGAGGGATGTTAATTTAATGAAAAAATTAAGTGTTTTGTTTATTTAATGTCATCATTTTGTATTTTTGTTTAATATGTACAAACTATTTATCTTAAGAAAAGAAAAGTATTATGTATTGATGTACAAGAATAAAATATTTTAAGAAAAGAAAATAATCAAATTCTATATATTAATGTCTTATATTAAAGAAAAGTATTCCTTATGTATTTACAAATTAATGTATTTTAATACAAGAGTTTTAATTTAAAAGAAAGAAGTTTTAAGTTTGAGAAAAAAAGAAAAAATAATGTTTTATGTACAAAAAATTTAATTAAAGAAAGTAAAAGTTAAATTGTATTTTTATATGCTTCAATGTTCTTATGTATAAAAGAAATTTTGTATAAAAGATTTAAGGTATTTATTTTATCCACATAATTTAATTATGCTATAAAAAGGAGATAAAAGAATTTTGTTAATTAGAATAATGTAAAAACAATGAAAATAAAAAAGGCTTTAGTGTTTTAGGACCAAGCAAAAGGGAGGTCAGAGTGCAAAGGGAGGGGTGAGGTGTGTAAATCAATGGGCTTAAGGCTGAATGGGGCAAGGCCCACGCGTTTCACAAAACAATTGTAAGGGTTAATTGATTTGTTTTCACTTTGGAACGGATTAGGGTTTGGAACTTTGCAGAGGCGCCGTTCGTTTACTTCACTTCGTTCCTTTTCGTCTTCTCAAGCCGTGAATCTTGAATGAACTTCTCCTTGCCTAGCCACCAGCAGCTTCCTTCGTCCTCTTCCCTCCTTGGTCCAGCGAAGCAAGTTTAAAAGGTGACTGTTTTTGTTTCCTTTTTAAAACGCGTTTAGGGTTTTCGTTATTTCTCTTGACTTCATGTTTTAATTAAGTGTTGTTATTGTTTGTTATTATTGAGGTTGTGGAAAGGAAAGAAAAGAAGAGAAATGCTACCTTGACCCTTGGGGCGGAGGAGAAGGAGGCGGATTTGGGAGGCGCTGTGGCGGCTTGACGGCAAGGGGAAACGTGTGATGCTCTGAACCTTTGCTTCCTGGCTTGTATCTTTTACCTTCTTTAGGGTTTTATGATGAACTTGAAAACCTTAGTTTGATAGTTGCCTCTCTTATTCTCCAGTTGCCTTCCTTTTGTTTATTCTGAGTTGTCTCTGAACACTTTGTATGCTTCTGAGGTGTTTGATATGTTGTGCTTGAGTTGCCTTAATGCCTTGATGCCTGCCCTGTGATGAGGCTTCCTCTGAGGGCCTCTTTGCCTCGTATGCTTGCTTGATATGTTTGGTTGCCTTGGATGATGAATATGGTTGCTTGCTGATGTTGGTTATACTGATGCTTCTTTATCCTCTTCTTCTTGTTGCCTTCTGCTGTTGTATGCTTGGATATTTGGTATGCTATTGAATATGTTGTTCCCCTGTATGTTAACCCAATGATGACAATGTTCTGAGGGTTCGTGTTGGTTTTGAAGCTGGTTTTGGAAAGGGCTTGACAGTTTGATGCTTGAGGGCTTTGTCTTTACAGGTTGATGTGTTGGGTGTTGGTGAGGTTTTGATATGTTGTTTATGTTTTTAAGGCTAGGCTTGACAGGTTGAGTGTTTAAGGCTTGGCTTGACAGGTCTGATTTAAGGCTTGGCTTGACAGGTTAGGTGTTTAAGGCTTTATGCAGGTCTGATTTGTTGTGAGGTTTTTGTCTTGAAGCTTGATGCTTCAGGTTTGTTTTACTGGTTTAGGCTGTGGTATTTTAAGGTTAATGCAAGTTTTTTGAAAAGGTTGAGAGCTTTTCTCGTTTTATGCAGGTTCAAGGCTTTGGCATTTATATCAGTTGATATTTGATATAGTTAAGGCTTTTAGGCTTATGCAGGTCTGAGGCAATTTTGGTTTTTGAGGTAGCTCTGTATATTTGCTTGTCTTACAGCTTTGTGGTTTTTCTTTTTGATCTTTCTCTGCCTCCTCTCACCGTGTTATCTCAGTTTGTTTTATATATTTTGTCTTCATGCCTAAACCTGTAAGCTTATCTTCTCTTACTCTCTCTCTCCTCTCTCTTGACAGTTTTTAAGCATTTTATATTGCTTATATTGTCCTTTACTGAAAAGGTAGCTGGCCTGAACATGATGACTTGATATGTTGCTTGCACTGCATGTTTACTCTGCATACTTTATGTCTTCTTCCAGATTTCATGCTGCATCTTTGTTGACAACCTTTTGATAGCCTTTTGTACTTTGATATCTTGATATCTTTGGACAGCTTTGGACAGTTAGTTGCTTTGACAACTTTTGACTTGGTTTATGCCATTCAGTTTGGTTTGCCTTCTTTGGTTGAAAACTTGAAACTAGGCAGCATGTGTGACAATTTTGAATTTGTGCAAATTATACTTTTGTGCATTTCATATCTTTTTCTTTTGCAAGCATTTTTCATCCCTCTCTGTGAACCGGGAGAAATCTCGTGATTTGCAGAGAGGGCAAACTGATTCCAGCCAGGTGCCTTTAATGATGAATCTTTAAATTTATATCTGTCTTTTTAATTTATCTACTTTGACTTTTCTTTCTTTTCTTTGCTTTGCAGATAAACAATCAAATGGAGCGAAAGAGGAGGCATTGGATAGAAGATGAAGACTTTAGGAATTTAGGATAGTTTCAATTTAATTATTTGTAACATTATTATTATAAACAATGATGTAAATAAATTTACCGTTGTTCAAATAATAGATTGTAACAAACCATTAAAGGTGAATAAAAATCCTCTTTTGATCAATTAATTCTTTTTATCTCCTTTCAATTGTTTAACTTAATTATTTGAATTTCTTAAATTAAAACAATTTGAAATAAATCCAATTATTCTGACTTTAGAAAAAAGAAATAATTAATAAACGCCTGGCGCTTCAAATATCCAATGCACAGTTAATCAAACCAATATCCAGATATTTATCTTTTTACTGATCAAATCAAACACTGTAGATTCTCAATTTAAGTACCTCAGCTTTTATCTCTTCTCAAATCAAATGCCTTAGCCTTTACTGATTAAACAAAACACTGCAATTTCTTGATTCAAATGCCTCAATCCAAATCTTAGAGTAAACTGAAAAGAACTATAAAATTAATTCTTTCTGCGCGCACAAACCCTAGTTCTTGATTAAATGTCAAAGAAACGTCCGCCCGATCAAAACCTGAGCCAACTCAACCAAACCCTAGCAATCTGCCTGAACTGCTTAAAATCAAAGAGAACCCTAATTCTGTCTGACTGATAAGAAAAGTCTGTTTGACCGATTCTTGAGCCAGTCTGAAAAATCAGGAAAAGCCCGAAGCTGTGATTTCTTGTGGAAAAATGCGAGGGAAAATTTTGGGGTACAATAGTTGCCCCTGTTCAATCTTCTTGGACCTGAAGAGTTAGATTGGCAAGTTTGCCTTTCGCGACTCGAGGGTAAAAGGAGATTGGACACTAGAGTGCCCTAAAATTTGCACTTGGTGATGTGATGGTGGAGGGAATGGGCTTAAAGATGCCATTTGGTGATGGGCTTAAAGATGCCATCTGGTAACTGCTGATAGGAGGATGGGCTTATAGATGCCATCTGGAAATGGGCTTAAAGATGCCATTTGGAAGTTGTTGGTAGGAGGATGGGCTTATAGATGCCATCTGGAAATGTTGAACTGTATGTCATTGGTGAGTGAACGAGTATCAGAAAGGCATCCATGTTTTGGAACATCTCTGAACTGGGGGTCTGAACAAGCAATAAATTGACATCCATGTTTGGAGAATCTGTAAACTGTTTTCAGGGGTTGAGATTGAATAAGCAATAGATCAGCATCCATGTTGGGCAGCGTCCGTAAACTGTTTTCAGAAGTCTTGAAGTGGAGGAGGAACCGGCGTAGGGTTTCCTGATGATGAGTCCATGTAAAACTGCATCTGGGTTTGAAGAGGAACCGGTGTAGGGTTTCCTGATGATGGGTCCATATGAAACTGCATCTGGATGAATCCGGAATAAGTATTAGAATGTCGTCGTGTTTGGGTCACATCTGAACTATTTCTGGATGAATCTCGGAAGATGATGATTTTTGTCTGTTGACTGATCTTTTCCTGAAAAGGTAAAGAGTTAGTTGTATGCAATGTCATGATGCATGATGCAATGTATGTTACATCAATGTTGATGATATGAATGTGATGAATGTGCAGGTAAGCTGATGAGCTGTCTTGCTGAGGATAGATGAATCCTGGATGGCTGGAGATAAGAATCTTGACTGCTGCTGGGGAAAATAATTCCTTGGCTGCTATTGGGGAGGGCAAGAATCTTTGATCATAATAAGTCCTGGGACCACTGTCGGGGAATCCGGAGCTTGTGTTGTATGCCAATCTACTGGGGAATTCCTGTCTTGAGGCGATCTTCACTGGAGAATATTCAAATATTCTGTGAGGAACTGAGAATGAGAGTCTTCACTCTGCTTGGGAATTGATAATGGGAAGTTTTAGCTCCGCTGGGGATATTGAAACTTGATTCTGAGGGGAATTAGATTCTGTAAGGCTTTATGGCTGGGGATTGCAAGAATCTTCTGATTGCTGCAGGTGTTGATCTGGAATAAGTTACGGAATGTCGCCATCTCTGGGTCACATCTGAACTATATCTAGAAGCAGGTTTGGAATAAGTTATAGAATGTCGCCAAATCAGGGTCACATCCTGAACTATCTGGAAGAAAATCTGAATGAGTTATAGAATGTCGCCAAATCTTGGGTCACATCTTGAACTATATCTGGAAGCAAATCTGAATGAGTTATAGAATGTCGCCAAATCTTGGGTCACATCTTGAACTATCTCTGGAAGCAAATCTGAATGAGTTATAGAATGTCGCCAAATCTTGGGTCACATCTTGAACTATATCTGGAAGCAAATCTGAATGAGTTATAGAATGTCGCCAAATCTTGGGTCACATCTTGAACTATCTCTGGAAGCAAATCTGAATGAGTTATAGAATGTCGCCAAATCTTGGGTCACATCTTGAACTATATCTGGAAGCAAATCTGAATGAGTTATAGAATGTCGTCAAATCTTGGGTCATATCTTGAACTATATCTGGAAGCAAATCTGGAAAGAGTATCGGAATGTCGCCATCTCTGGGTCACATCTTGAACTATCTCTAGATGGAAATCTGAATAAGTTGTAGAATGTCGCCATCTCTGGGTCACATCTTGAACTATCTCTAGAAGGAAACCTGAATAAGTTATAGAATGTCGCCATCTCTGGGTCACATCTTAAACTATCTCTAGATGGAAATCTGAATAAGTTGTAGAATGTCGCCATCTCTGGGTCACATCTTGAACTATCTCTAGATGGAAATCTGAATAAGTTGTAGAATGTCGCCATCTCTGGGTCACATCTTGAACTATCTCTAGATCGTGATTTTGTTGAGGGTTAGAAATTGGGAGTTTTAATTGCCCGTTATTCTGTTGGTGGTTGCAATTTCCAGCAGGTGATGAAGGAATTGTTGAACACTCTTGACATTCGAATGCCCTAAGTGATGATGAAGGAGTCTTGAATCAGATTACTCTGCGAATTGAGAGATTTCTTGAAATCTTGACTGGACTGCCCCAGGTTAACTGAACTTTGAAAGATCTGTTGAAACCTTGACTGGACTGCCCCATGTGTGCTGGACAGTGACATGCCATGCCCCTTGTTGATGGGAGATTTGTCGTTGGAAGTGTCATCCTTTTGAAGTGATTTTTGTTCACTGAGAGAGTTTTCGTTCCTCCGAACATTCGTTGTATGAATTTCTTCGCTGTCAAACAAATAGCCAAATGCAAACAGTGATATTCAAGCAATGCAAAGTTTATGTTTGTCTCGAAGTTTTGAAAAATGCGTTTTTTAGCAGAAAACTTTTTATAAGACAGATCAACATATGATTTAGAGCAAAGCCTTACAGGAGTCAGGATACCTTTTGAACAGTATGCTTTCGAACTAACCCATGCTTCAATTAGGACTTTTGAAGGGTTGTAACGTGGCCTGGTTCACGGTTTAAGAAACAAAGGATAAAGGCTCAAAGTATATTTGTACCCACCCGCTCTTCGTGATGTTCTTCAACCCTAAGCTCAGTTAATTGTGCGTCGCACTCTGTTTGAGTTTGGAACGACTTTTTGGGTGATGGTTCACCAGTTGAATTGGGAGACAGTCATCATCTTTTTTTTTCTTTTGCAACATCTTTCATGTTGTTGAGGATTTGTAATGACCTCTCTATTTTGATTTTGATTTGTTATCCCTAACTTTTTCCTGACTGTCTCTGTTTTCGAGATCACAGTGCGGGATGCCCCAGCTTTCTTAAGCCTCCTTTACAGATTTTGGCTTGGTGGGCTTTTCTCTTTTGAGAGATTGACTGCCTATGTGATAGGGAACCACCCTTGTCTCTTGATTCCAAAGGAATGCTTTATTTTGTTGACGTCGTTCGTTGTGTTACGAACTGAGAGTTTGCGACTTCAATGCGCACCCTTTTGAATTAACTGAGATACTACCCTGCCCCAGGTTTACATCAAAGGTTTTGATTGTTTAGAACAGAAAACTCCTACTTCTTTGGCTCGAAGGGGTTTACTAGGGATTATCTTCCTTATAACTCCAGTGTTTGGGAATTGAAAGAAATGCTTGTACATCATCAGCAAGGTCCATTCAAAAACATACTGTATGAGATTATGGTATTGTTTCGTCATCCTCCCTCTAAAGGCTTGCAGCTTTTTATCAAGAGTTAAATATCATAAAGAAAAGCATAAGAGTAGTGAAAACGAATGGATGAATTCAAGACAAACATATGCAATGCATTAATGAAACAGAGTTTGACATTAACAGTTAATTGTTTGAGAACAAAAGAAATTACAACTTTGAAAATTCAAATGATACAAAAGTATCTCAGTTTGAGCTTTGTCACTCCAGACGGAGAACTCCTTAACGGAAGATTTTCATCTCGCCGTCTGGCATGAATTCCAGCACTCCAATGTCGATCAGATCTTGAATCTTGTTCTTCAAGGCCCAACAGTCGTCGGTGTTATGCCCCGGGCTGTAGGAGTGGTAAACACAAAATGCGTCGGGATGATAGTTAGGAGCGGAGGTATTGGGCTTCCGAATAGGATCCCTCAAGGCAGTCAGGTTGACCTCCAACAAGCGCTCCAGAATCAGAGATGACGGTATGTCAGTCTCCGTGAATTGTCTTCCCGACGTTTCTTGCTTACGCCGATTACCCCGTTGATGCTGGCGAGGTTGTTGATGGGTTTGTGACCCTGAATCAAGCAAAGGAGCCTTCCCCTTGTCTTCTTGGCTGGATGGAGGTTGAGCGGTGACTTGCTCTTCAACCTCAGATGCTTCCCCCAGTTGGTTGTTCCGAAGCAGTTGGTTGACGAGAACTCTGAGTTCCTCTTGTCTTTGAGACAAGTCCTGGATGAGAGACATCTGGCCCACCAACTGTCCCATCACTTGGATCCTCAATGTTACCAAATCAAACTGCAGTGCTTCCAACTGATCGCTCCTGGCATTGTTTGAATTCTGCAAGCCCTTTGTGAGGAGAGCTTTCACTTCTTCTTGTCCCAGAGACAAGTTCAAGAACATTTCCTGCAGCTGAGCAGTCTGGTCCTGGATATCCTTGACAGTCCTCTCTAGAGCCATCTCTTACTGAAATAAACAGTAGGAGAGTAAGGAAACCTGAAAAGGAAAGAATTGTCAAGATGCAATGCATGATATGTGGATGCATGCTTTCAAGGATCTCTTGGGGTAAACACAAGAAGATGTTAGAGGTTGAATTTTGATCTTTGATTGGAGAATTTTGCACCGGTGGATGTCTTTCCATGAGAATCAAGCTCACCATGTCAAGTGGGTCATAGCCCCCGATTCAAGTTGTTGTACTTGATCTTTGGTTGGAGAACTTTGTGTCGGTGGATGTCTTTCCACGAGAATCAAGCTCACCATGTCAAGTGGGTCATAGCCCCTGATTCAAGTTGTTGCACTTGATCTTTGACGGCATTTATTTAGAGGAGGAACCTCTTGCCCTTTGGTAGACGTCTGGTTCAACGTAACCCTGCATCAAAAGAACCCTCGAGATCCTTGAAATGGTTATTGAAAAATGCTATGGTATGATGTTATGATGTTATGTACATGTATGCAAAAGCAAGTGAGTGTATATACAGGCAATCATATTCACACAAAGCAGACAAGTCCTTAGGTTTAGGCTTGCATGGGTTTGTAGGTAAGTACCCTCTTGAAGTTAGTTGGCTCATCCTGTCCTAAAATAGAAATCGGGTTCTAAGGAGCTCAATATCATTGGATTGTTTTCTGTGTTCATTGTTTTGGTTTAGCCACTTAACTGGCGACCAAAATATTCTAAGAAAACAACCCTCAATGAGTGTAGTATCGAGTATCTACCAACTTCGGACTGCACCAAAGTCGGTCATCTCACTACCCCTAAAAAGGCTAAGATGGTCAATTAAGGTTCTAAGCGTTCGTTAGTGTTTCATGACATCACTCAGCGGCCCCGTACTCTCCTTGACTGAACTCAAGGGTTACTGGTACTCACAAATATGTCACACTAACATAGCTTACTGCTTCAACCATGTCGGTATACCCCGCACAGTTCCCTCACAGTTTTATTGCTATTTACCTAAAAAGGTGCCCCAAATCCGGGTGTAGGATTTACAACAAACCCAAACAAGGAACCAAAAAGTAAAGCAATCAAGGCAATCAAAGCAAGAATGTAAAGGTGATCTAAACCCTAAGGTAACCCCACTTTTAGATAATCCCCAGCAGAGTCGCCAGTTCTGTGATACGGTGGGAGAACTGACTTGAGTTTTGCGTTTGTATTCGCACTTGTTCGGTTTAGCAAGAGTCGCCACTGGCTTTTTATTTTATCCTAAAGGAAAGGTTAAAAAAGCACAGGAAAAACCTTTTGAGATGTTTCGTGGGTTCGGGGGGTAGATTATGAAAAGGGAAGGTATTAGCACCCTTTTCATCCATGGTTATCCATGGGCTCTTAGTTACTTGGTTTTAGATCACTTGCCTTGATTTTTGGTTGCTTGAAATGGTGTGTGTGTGTGTTTTGAAAATGTTTTGAAATAGACGCCTTTGTTTCGGCAACCATTATAACGACTCGTGTTTGAGTATATACGAAGGTGTGTATCTTTTCGAAAAGATGTTTCAAATGTTTTTGAGAGTTTGTTTTGAAAGTGTTTGTGGAGTGTGGTTTGAAAAGTAGGCAAGCGTTTTTGCAAATTGATCAAGTAACTAAGAGTTTTGTCTACCCCTAAGTTTACTCAAAGGTTTTTCTCATGTTTTAACCCTTTTTAAAAATTTTGTTCCACCATTGTATTTGGTGGACAATCTTGCATTTAGGATGTTTAACGGGACAGGCGCGGGTCATCGTATGGACCATGAATGCAATGATGCCAAGTGTCTTTGGCAATTTTGTTTGAAGGGACTATGATCATTTTTGATTAGGCAACTTTCGAAAGCGTCATCGAGGGACTTATGATCATTTGAATTGTTTTGCCAAAGATACTCAACGTGCAAGCATGGCCCATTTTGGAAGGCAACATGTGGGATTACCCTAGGGGTGCAAGTGTGATTGTGTATTGATTTCATGTATTTGTCTTGTATTAGGTTATCTAGCGTTGGGTTTTATTTACATACAACCCTAGGTCTAACCATGGTATAATTCAAAAGCGATAAATTGCGGGAATTTAAAGTCCTAAACTATTACAAATAGTATTCGGGAGTGGGGGTACAAGTATACAAATGAGGGATGAGACTTATAGGAGAAGAGTATCCAAATAATTACAACCAAATCGAATTGCGCAAATGTAAAATATAATGTATAGCAATGCATAAGAATAGAAAATGTATATGTGTCAATGTAAAGTAAACGTATTTGTGTATTGTAAATGTGTAAGTGTATGATTATTTACAAGGTGAGGGATGTTAATTTAATGAAAAAATTAAGTGTTTTGTTTATTTAATGTCATCATTTTGTATTTTTGTTTAATATGTACAAACTATTTATCTTAAGAAAAGAAAAGTATTATGTATTGATGTACAAGAATAAAATATTTTAAGAAAAGAAAATAATCAAATTCTATATATTAATGTCTTATATTAAAGAAAAGTATTCCTTATGTATTTACAAATTAATGTATTTTAATACAAGAGTTTTAATTTAAAAGAAAGAAGTTTTAAGTTTGAGAAAAAAAGAAAAAATAATGTTTTATGTACAAAAAATTTAATTAAAGAAAGTAAAAGTTAAATTGTATTTTTATATGCTTCAATGTTCTTATGTATAAAAGAAATTTTGTATAAAAGATTTAAGGTATTTATTTTATCCACATAATTTAATTATGCTATAAAAAGGAGATAAAAGAATTTTGTTAATTAGAATAATGTAAAAACAATGAAAATAAAAAAGGCTTTAGTGTTTTAGGCCCAAGCAAAAGGGAGGTCAGAGTCCAAAGGCAGGGGTGAGGTGTGTAAATCAATGGGCTTAAGGCTGAATGGGGCAAGGCCCACGTGTTTCACAAAACAATTGTAAGGGTTAATTGATTTGTTTTCACTTTGGAACGGATTAGGGTTTAGAACTTTGCAGAGGCGTCGTTCGTTTACTTCACTTCGTTCCTTTTCGTCTTCTCAAGCCGTGAATCTTGAATGAACTTCTCCTTGCCTAGCCACCAGCTGCTTCCTTCGTCCTCTTCCCTCCTTGGTCCAGCGAAGCAAGTTTAAAATGTGACTGTTTATGTTTCCTTTTTAAAACGCGTTTAGGGTTTTCGTTATTTCTCTTGACTTCATGTTTTGATTAAGTGTTGTTATTGTTTGTTATTGTTGAGGTTGTGGAAAGGAAAGAAAAGAAGAGAAATGCTACCATGACCCTTGGGGACGGAGGAGAAGGAGGCGGATTTGGGAGGCGCTGTGGCGGCTTGACGGCGAGGGGAAACGTGTGATGCTCTGAACCTTTGTTTCCTGGTTTGTATCTTTTACCTTCTTTAGGGTTTTATGATGAACTTGAAAACCTTAGTTTGATAGTTGCCTCTCTTCTTCTCCAGTTGCCTTGCTTTTGTTTATTCTGAGTTGTCTCTGAACACTTTGTATGCTTATGAGGTGTTTGATATGTTGTGCTTGAGTTGCCTTAATGCCTTGATGCATGCCCTGTGATGAGGCTTCCTCTGAGGGCCTCTTTGCCTCGTATGCTTGCTTGATATGTTTGGTTGCCTTGGATGATGAATATGGTTGCTTGCTGATGTTGGTTATACTGATGCTTCTTTAGCATCTTCTTCTTGTTGCCTTCTGCTGCTGTATGCTTGGATATTTGGTATGCTATTGAATATGTTGTGCCCCTGTATGTTAACCCAATGATGACAATGTTCTGAGGGTTCGTGTTGGTTTTGAAGCTGGTTTTGGAAAGGGCTTGACAGTTTGATGCTTGAGGGCTTTGTCTTTACAGGTTGATGTGTTAGGTGTTGGTGAGGTTTTGATATGCTGTTTATGTTTTTAAGGCTAGGCTTGACAGGTTGGGTGTTTAAGGCTTGGCTTGACAGGTCTGATTTAAGGCTTGGCTTGACAGGTTGGGTGTTTAAGGCTTTATGCAGGTCTGATTTGTTGTGAGGTTTTTGTCTTGAAGCTTGATGCTTCGGGTTTGTTTTACTGGTTTAGGCTGTGGTATTTGAAGGTTAATGCAGGTTTTTTGAAAAGGTTGAGAGCTTTTCTCGTTTTATGCAGGTCCAGGGCTTTGGCGTTTATATCAGTTGATATTTGATATAGTTGAGGCTTTTAGGCTTATGCAGGTCTGAGGCAATTTTGGTTTTTGAGGTAGCTCTGTATATTTGCTTGTCTTACAGCTTTGTGGTTTTTCTTTTTGATCTTTCTCTGCCTCCTCTCACTGTGTTATCTCAGTTTGTTTTATATATTTTGTCTTCATGCCTAAACCTGTAAGCCTATCTTCTCTTACTCTCTCTCTCCTCTCTCTTGACAGTTTTTAAGCATTTTATATTCCTTATATTGTCCTTTACTGAAAAGGTAGCCGGCCTGAACATGATGACTTGATATGTTGCTTGCACTGCATGTTTACTCTGCATACTTTATGTCTTCTTCCAGATTTCATGCTGCATCTTTGTTGACAACCTTTTGATAGCCTTTTGTACTTTGATATCTTGATATCTTTGGACAGCTTTGGACAGTTAGTTGCTTTGACAACTTTTGACTTGGTTTATGCAATTCAGTTTGGTTTGCCTTCTTTGGTTGAAAACTTGAAACTAGGCAGCATGTGTGACAATTTTGAATTTGTGCAAATTATACTTTTGTGCATTTCATATCTTTTTCTTTTGCAAGCATTTTTCATCCCTCTCTGTGAACCGGGAGAAATCTCGTGATTTGCAGAGAGGGCAAACTGATTCCGGCCAGTTGCCTTTAATGATGAATCTTTAAATTACTGTCTGTCTTTTTAATTTATCTGCTTTGACTTTTCTTTCTTTTCTTTGTTTTGCAGATAAACAATCAAATGGAGCGAAAGAGGAGGCATTGGATAGAAGATGAAGACTTTAGGAATTTAGGATAGTTTCAATTTAATTATTTGTAACATTATTATTATAAACAATGATGTAAATAAATTTACCGTTGTTCAAATAATAGATTGTAACAAACCATTAAAGGTGAATAAAAATCCTCTTTTGATCAATTAATTCTTTTTATCTCCTTTCAATTGTTTAACTTAATTATTTGAATTTCTTAAATTAAAACAATTTGAAATAAATCCAATTATTCTGACTTTAGAAAAAAGAAATAATTAATAAACGTCTGGCGCTTCAAATATCCAATGCACAGTTAATCAAACCAATATCCGGATATTTACCTTTTTACTGATCAAATCAAACACTGTAGATTCTCAATTTAAGTACCTCAGCTTTTATCTCTTCTCAAATCAAATGCCTTAGCCTTTACTGATTAAACAAAACACTGCAATTTCTTGATTCAAATGCCTCAATCCAAATCTCAGAGTAAACTGAAAAGAACTGTAAAATTAATTCTTTCTGCGCGCACAAACCCTAGTTCTTGATTAAATGTCAAAGAAACATCCGCCCGATCAAAACCTGAGCCAACTCAACCAAACCCTAGCAATCTGCCTGAACTGCTTAAAATCAAAGAGAACCCTAATTCTGTCTGACTGATAAGAAAAGTCTGTTTGACCGATTCTTGAGCCAGTCTGAAAAATCAGGAAAAGCCCGAAGCTGTGATTTCTTGTGGAAAAATGCGAGGGTAAATTTTAGGGTACAACACATATCCAAGCTTCATTCTCAATTAAATCAATACATTCAAGACAAAAACGAAGGAAGCATATGAAGGAAAATTTACCGGCGGAGGATCTAGCAAGGCCAGGGAGGTGTGACGGTTTCAGAATGGGGACGACGATGCGGACTGGTGGAGGGAGGAGGTTGATGGTCCGGTGTCGACAAGATTTGTCGCGGATCTTCTTCCACCTTTTCTCTCGTTTTCTCGTCATCTTTGTTTTTACACAATTTTGAATTTAGTATTATTTGTGTGTGTCTGTGTCAATGTTGTGCTATTAGTGAGATGCATGTTTTGGTGTTGTGAAGCATGGTGTGTGAAGGTGATATTAGAGGTTATAGGATTTTGTTTTGTAAAGAGAAGATTTTGTTAATGAGAACGATGGTAGAGAATTTGACTATGGTGTAAGGTTTAGTTTATTTACAGTAAAATCAAACATATTTATGTATTTCTAAGGATGGTGATTAATATTGTTGAATGAAGATGAGGATATATGAAGCAAGATGTTATTCACATGATCTTGAAAGGATGATGATGGTGTACTATGATTTTTGGTTTGATAATGTAAGAAAAATTAGTAATTACATAAGAGTATTAGTATATAAAAAAAGATTTGTATATAAAGGTAGTATTAATAAGAACATAATCAGTAAACATAAATTGATTTAATGCGATTTTTTGCTCTAATGTGTAGTAATGTAAATTTCATCGTGAATGAGAGATTGATGTGTAAAAATTGGCCTCTACAAAAGGTTAGTAAAACTATAATTAAACAAATAATTATCAAACAATATATTCATATGGTAGAAACAACCAATAAATTTAAAAGAAACCACCATCATGTTCATCATTTGGTGTAAACAAATTATAATAAAAAGGAGCCTCATATACAATCATCAACCAAAATAACACAATAACACTAAAAAAATTCGTAACACCAAAGGTTTTTTGAAAAGAAAATTTGAAAAGAGTGTGGATTTGTGAGTATGAGTGATGTTACAAAATTGTGGATGATCTAGAAGTGTGAAAAACATGTCCTATTTATAGATGAAAAAAACCATCATAATTGGAAATAAGACAAATTTTACCAATAAAAAATAAAGTGTGACACAAATTGACATCAAATGGCCAATAAGAAACACCAATTTAAAAGGAAAGAAAATTAGTGACAAAAAATAGAAAAAAATAAAAAAATGTTGAAAGTGCGGCACAAGAGATTCGAACCCGCGACCTTATATTTGTAAGCTTCATCCTTTACCAATTGTGCTATGTTATTCATTTGTAAATAAACTCAATTGAAAGTATATGAAATGTATGGGAATATTTATTTATTCAAAAATACAAATGATCTGAAATAAATCATTATATTTTTAAACAGGTTTGAAAGTGAATATTTTATAAAAATAAAATGATATTTTAAAATCAATAATTAAAATATTTTTTACTGTTGAAATAAAGGGCGGGGAAATTTGGGGTATGACAGCTGCCCCTATTTAATCATCTTTCGATTGAATAGTGCGAAAATACGCAGGTCTTTCGCGTTTAATCGAAAGTTTATTAAATATTGGAAAACCCCAAGATTTGTCTGAACTAATATAAGAATACGTTGTACAACATTCTTATGAGTGTGAATAATAGGCATAGATGATGATGTATCATCTTACCAGCGTTTGGACCAAAGTGGGTTAGAATCAAGACTCGACAATGCAGATAACTCGTCGATATCTGAGAAATCGTAAGTTTTTTCTTATTTACCATAACCTAGGAGGTAAACGGTACGAGTTTAAAAGCTGATTTACTAATGCTAGGAGACTGATATAGTAAGTTTGTGATGCAGATTTTGTATATTCATCGCAACCTAGGGGACAAATAAAACAAAGTTTGATAATACATTGTTGCATGGAGACTGATGCAATAGATTACACATATTTCATTATGTTTACTACAACCTAGGGAGTAAATAGTACGAAGATGAACTTGTGCATTCATCACAACCTAGGGGATAAAATACAATAGGGGTGGGCTTACGTTATCCATCGCAACCCAGGGGATGAATAACATAAAGCTTGATAACACATTGCTGCATGGAGACTGATGCAATAGATTTACACAAATTTAGTTATGTTTACTATAACCTAGGGAGTAAATAGTACAAGGATGAACCTGTGCATTTATCACAACCTAGGGGATAAAAGACAACAGGGGTGGGCTTACGTTATCCATCGCAACCCAGGGGATGAATAACATAAAGCTTGATAACACATTGCTGCATGTAGACTGATGCAATGGATTTACACAAATTTAGTTATGTTTATTACAACCTAGGGAGTAAACAATATGAGGATGAACCTGTGCATTTATCACAACCTAGGGGATAAAAGACAACAGGGGTGGGCTTACGTTATCCACCACAACCTAGGGGATGAATAATATAACCTTGAAGATTCGCATATCCATCACAACCTAGGGGATAGATAATTGAAACAGGTTTGAAACCAGATATTTAGAAATAGGAATGACGATGTTGGTTGTGTCATCCCTCAACCAAGATTCGATAACCAAACAGAATATACAAGATTTGAAGCGATGGAACCCAAAGTTCACTGATGAGGTTAGTTGTGTCGTCTCAACCATGATCGTCAACGTAAAGAAAATAAACCTCAAATTCATGATGATATTGGTCGTGTTGTATCAACCATTATCAACATGAAGAAAATGAACCCCAAATTCATGATGATATTGGTCGTGTCGTCTCAACCATTATCAACATGAAGAAAATGAACCCCAAATTCATGATGATATTGGTCGTGTCGTCTCAACCATTATCAACATGAATAAAATGAACCCCAAATTCATGATGATATTGGTCGTTTCGTCTCAACCGTTATCAACATGAAGAAAATGAACCCCAAATTCATGATGATATTGGTCGTGTCGTCTCAACCATTATCAACATGAAAAAAATGAACCCCAAATTCATGATGATATTGGTCGTGTCGTCTCAACCATTATCAACATGAAAAAAATGAACCCCAAATTCATGATGATATTGGTCGTGTCGTCTCAACCATTATCAACATGAAGAAAATGAACCCCAAATTCATGATGATATTGGTCGTGTCGTCTCAACCATTATCAACATGAAGAAAATGAACCCCAAATTCATGATGATATTGGTCGTGTCGTCTCAACTATTATCAACATGAAGAAAATGAACCCCAAATTCATGATGATATTGGTTGTGTCGTCTCAACCATTATCAACATGAAGAAAATGAACCCCAAATTCATGATGATATTGGTCGTGTCGTCTCAACCATTATCACATGAATAAAATGAACCCCAAATTCACGATGATATTGGTCGTGTCGTCTCAACCATTATCAACATGACGAAAATAAACCCCAAGTTTATGATGATATTGGTCGTGTCGTCTCAACCCTTATCAACATGAAGAAAATAAACCCCAAATTCATGATGATATTGGTCGTGTCGTCTCAACCATTATTAGCATGAAGAAAATAAACCCCAAATTCATGATGATATTGGTCGTGTCGTCTCAACCATTATCAACATGAAGAAAATAAACCCCAAATTCATGATGATATTGGTCGTGTCGTCTCAACCATTATCAACATGAAGAAAATGAATCCCAAACTCATGATGATATTGGTCGTGTCGTCTCAACCATTATCAACATGAAGAAAATGAACCCCAAATCACTTTATAGTTTGAACTAATAGTTTGCACAAATAAGCCTACTAAAGATGAACCCCAAGAAAATTGTAATTTTAAACAAAGTAGTTCTGCAAGATGCCATGCATGCAGAATGCCTTAAATTGATATGCTATCCGAGTGTGATGTATACCCCAAATGTTTATATGTGTATGTACAAGAATACTTATGTGCTTATGCCCCAAATGCATGTGTATGCCCCAAATGTATGTGTATGCCCCAAGTATATGTGTATGCTCTTGATAAATTATTTTTTTTTGGTAAACCAATTGGGTTCTCGTAGTCACCAACTCCTCGACAGTGTTGTCTGCCCTTATTATATCTCCAAGTGGATTTGGATTTGGTGAGAGATGTTTGCGAGATCTTAATGTCTATATCGTAGACGCATGCGTAGGTATGGACGTGGACGTTGGTGTAGTCGTGGACGTAGGCATGTGCGTAAAAATAGGCGTGGACGTAGGTGTGGACGTGGAAATAGGCTTGGTCATGGACTTTCCTTCGCTATTCTTTTAACCATAATAAACTTTGATGATTTATCAGATGCTCTTTGGTGTTTCTGTATGTTAGATGCACCAAATGTTGCAAATGATCTTGAGATTTTGCGTACATCATGCTTGATGTGAGGCTCTTAGTGGGAAATTTGCTACCGAGATTAGATTTTGAGTTACCTTCTACCGAGATCTTCTAGATAATCAACTGCCATGATCAACCAGGGGGATCTACTACCGAGATTCAATTGAAACGCCTTATGTCGAAGTCTTCTGGATAATCAACTGCCATGATCAACCAAGAGAATCTAGTACCGAGATTCTGTTAAAAGATTACCTCCTTTAAAGGTTTACCAAAAAATCACCTGTCGTGATCAACAAGAGGAATCTACTGCCGAGATTTTAGGTAGAATTGGTAGCTTGATTGCCAATGATGATTTTCTTCACATAAAACGAGGTTTCATGCTATGCGTGCAAATTTGATTGGTGCATGGAATGTAATGATTGATTGATGCATGTAATGATTAATTGATGTATGTAATGATTGATTGACGTATGAATTGATTGATGTATGTAATGATTGATTGACACATGAAATATGATGATTGATTGATGTACGTAATGATTGATTGATGCATGAAATGTGATGAATGACTTGGATATATGTAAATGGATGTTGGACTTTGAAATGCGAATGCGTAGTTAGGATTTTTGAGATAAGATTGACCCATGCAGTTGGAATGCGTAGATGAATGAGATGATAGTATGGCTTGGTTTTGGATCTAGGAGCCCTAATGTATGATTTATGCAGCCTTATGCTTTATGATTATGAATTGGATATTTTTTGAATGGTGCCCCTGTGATGGGTTGTGGATGATTAAAGGATGGAGGTTTTTTTATGCAACCAGGTTGCTTGTCACATTATGGTTGAGTGTTGTGCTTGCATGATTCCCTGATACTTGTTTCAAACTCGAAGATTGCTGACGTAGAAGAGAGGTCCACCGGAGGTTTGTGAAAGTATGAAGAAAGCTTGCTTTCGTATGGACTGTTTTTCCTAATTTGTTGGTAGGGTCTTGGAGGAGATTATCTTTAATATGAGCTTGGAAAAAGTTTGATCATAATGTGAATGACCCCAATATTTTGCATTATGCCCCTGATTAAAAGACTCCTGAAAAATGCTTGGCTTTGATGGACCCTTTTGTATCAACTTCTTTTTTTGATCGAGCCTGGCAGTGGTTTGCCCCAACATTCGAATTTTGAAAGACATGCCCCTCAATCTCCAAGATCCGGAGGATGTATCCTTAGAAAGAACTCAGACTTTGCCATGAACTTGTCATAGGTTGCCCCAAGTATTTGAAGCTTTGAAAAGTTTGTACTCGAAGTTGCTTGAAGAATTTGGACCCTACGTGCAGTAGGATGAACTTGATACGCACTGCCCTAACATTTAATTCTTGGAAAACTTCCCCTGATCATCAATTCCTTGAGAAACATGTTAACATGAGGAAACAAAGTCATACCCTATTGTGATATGACTTGACTAAGGAATGTTTCTTTGAAGGGTATGCCCCTAATTGAACAATGCTTTGAAATTTGATCCAAATTGATTGAACCTCATAATGCTCACCTCTTGTCAATAATATCTTCATGTGATATACCCCTATGATCATTAGTCTATTCCCTTGTTTATAGGGATCCCCTTAGATGCTTTTTCCCCAGTTAGGAGCTTCTTGGAAAGGATGGCCTTTGATCAGACCTTCTTGAAATCTCTTTGATGCTAAGTATTGATTCGTAGATAAAATTGTACATTTCGAAAAAGTAATTCTGTTTGATGCACATGCACGTTCTTGAAATGGATTATTTGAAAAGAAATGGAAGATTAGAAGATAAATTTTCGAAGAAGCGAAGTAGTTAGAAATGATTTTAACAAACATAGGAGTCAATTTAACACAAATCTTGCTGAATATGCTTTCATAGTGAACCTAGCCTCAATTAGGACTTTTAAAGGTTGTAATGTGGCCATGGTTCGTGGTTTAAGAAAAAAAAGATATAAGGCTCAAAATTAATTTAGCCCACCCCATTCTCCTTGATGTTCTCCAATCCTAAGTTCAATTAATCCAACAGATGTGTTTAATCCCCAAGAGAAGTTTTGTATTCGCGCAGATGATGAGAAGCGTAGGCAAAGATCCAAGCACCGATGAAAAGCATTGATAATATATGAGCATTAATAAGATCCAAGTGTTGATGAGAAGCCTTGATGGTTCTTAAGGTGGCAGTCACAAGATTGTTCTTCAATTTATTGTTTTCAATCCCTTATTTTTGCATGGACCAATTTTTTTGAATTCTTTTCTTAGATCCATTGCGATGCCTTAATTTTTACCTAAGTCAAGTATTGATTTTCTTTGACTTAGCGGGCTTTCTCTATATTTTTTGAATTTTTTTTTCTTTTGCTTTTGAAAATTTGTGACTACCATGCTGATTGTTGTAAGCTTCATCTACATCATTTCTTCGATCTTGATTGAGGAAGAAGGGTGTCTTGGACTTTATTTTTATTAATTCCTCAATCTTGGGTGATGAATGCGGGGAAAATGATGTGCTCGAATATCTGCTTAGGTTTTTTTCTCAATGATGTATCGAGGAAAGAGATATGCTTGAACCTTTGCTTACACCATTATCTCGATGATGTATCAAGGAAAGATATATGCTTGAACCTTTGCTTAGATCGTTCTCTCGATGATGAATCGAGGAAAGAGATATGCCTGAACCTTTGCTTAGATCGTGTCAATGCTCTTGGGATTTGAATGCATCGTCGAATTAATTGAAATCTACCCTTCCCCTGGTTAAGATGAAGGTTTTTTTTTTAGAAAATAGAAAGAACTCCGACTTCTGGCTCGAGGGGGTTAACTACAGATTATCTCCTTATATCTCCACTGTCTAGGGATTGGAATAATGCCTTACATCGTCAGCTAAGCCTTACTATTAAAAAGCATACGTCAGCAAAATTCAATTATTTTTGTATTTTCATCATTTTGCATCGAAGTTTGTTAATTTAAAAATGGAAAAGAAGATTGAAATGGAAAGTCGTTGATTATTCGTGGAATGAATCGATTTCAAAAACATGCATGCTTATTTTATTAGAATTACTTGACCAAAAAGTACAAAGTTTATGACAAACAACACTCAGCAAGAAAGAAATTACAAATTGAAATGATAAAAGCCTAATGATCTAGAGATAAGCCTTCTTGTTGATCCACTAACTTTAGGAGATGCTTCGTAGTTCTTGGACTTGTCAAATCATAGGGATGACCCTTGAATTTTCTTGGGCATACTTATTTCGTTGATAGGACAATTGCTCTTGATGTAGAGGAATCACCAATGGTAGTGACATTTGAGGCGCTGTGTAGGCCTGTAGTTGTCATGGTGAAGGGCTGCCTTCTCTCTCCAATAAGACTTATAGGACCAAGCTCCATTGAGTCTCTAGTATATAATCTCCTTTTTCCACACTTTCAGACTTTCTTAAGTTTGTTGGCGAGTATCAAGAAATCGACTAGCAAATGGATGATAGTTGGATAAGGGCGAAGGTGGAAATGCATGAAATGAAAATGTATGAATGTACGAAAATACATGGGTATGAAAAAAAAAATTCGCTTTTAGGTATGCAAAAAAGTTTCATGGATATGTAATGCGACGTAGACGTAGTATGATGATAGACGTAGGGGTACCCTATACAGGTTTGATGATGATATCCTACTCTGACTCAGAAGTTGAGACAGGCAGGGACTCCTTATGGATGAAGATGATAAAATACATAGATTTGATGATGTCCTACATTATCTCAAAGATTGAGACTGGTAGGGATTCCTTAAGGATTATGGTAAATGAAAGACGACGAGGAATCCCAGCATGATAAGGATAATAACATAGACGGAAGCCCTACGGGCTAGTAGAAGGTGAAAAGATAACCCTTGCGGGTTTAAAGATTGTAGTGAGATTTGTGAAAGGTATCCTTAGAAGATAGGTTCTTAGTATTTACCTACAAATATTCTACTTTCCCCATAAGGTGGCTTCCATAAGGGTATCATGAATAACACTAGAAGGAAAGGCGCGAGGGCCTCCCTTAAGCAGAGTCTCTTTACAGACCGAAACATTCGTCTCTAGGTCATGAAAGGTCTCATCACGAGTTTTTGGTTTAAAGGTTGTACAAAGAGTCATAGGTCTCATTCCAAAGTCCTACTTCCCAAGAGGATGTCTCTCGAGAGGTATTCCTTTTGCGGAATTCCATCGACTCTAGGCGAAGTCGTCGCATAAACTCATAGGGTTGATGTAACCCCTTGGCTAATAGACGAACCTTCTTTCTAAGGTTTTTGAGAATAATTTTTTTTTTTGCAAAATTATAAATCCCACCACAGATATATAAGTATAATGAATAATAAAAAATAATCAAGAAAATAAATAATTAAACAGGAAAGAATAAAACCCAAAAATAAAGAAAAACCCTAAAACCTAAAGTTGAGGCTTCTAAACCTAGGGTTGAGTCCCCCAGCAGAGTCGCCAGCTGTTGCAACTGGTTTTTAAATTAGAGTCGCCACCCTTAATTTTTATCCTAATGGAAGGGAGTATAAAGGAATAACCCTAAAGTTCAGAGATTCTAGATTTAGACTCGGTTCTAGACGAGGGGAAGGTGTTAGGCACCCCTTATCTACCTTGTTCGCAAGGATACTAGGTTTAGAAGTGCGATATTTAGGAAATAGGGTTTTAATTATTAATTAAGGAAAAGGGTTTGAATTTTATTTAGCGGGACTCGCAACGATTTTTGATTGTATGCCTACGTATCCTCCTTAGGAGGAATCAGAGTCTCATTTTCGTAGTTCGCGGTGTTTGTGTTTTTTTTGGGTTGTAGAAATATATTTGAATTTCCCGCATGCGTGGCCTAATAGTGTGAATAGCGAATTTTGTTAGACCAAGTGCGCAATTGATTCAAATATATTCATATTCCTTTTTCGAAAATTAATGTTGAATTAATTTATTACAAAAAATTATTTGATGTTTGTTTGAGTATTTTTTAGACATAGAGCAAAGGAGTCTAATATAGTCTCCTCATCACGTGGCCAGATATTGGCCACGTGTCGCTTGCGGATGTAGTAATTTGGTGAGTTGCATGGATTTTAATCGTTTTATTTTGAATAATAAGTCGGTAGACGATGTGTCGACCAATCGATATTCGAGGATGTGGTGGATGTAAAATCCACCCATTGTATTATTTGTAAAACATTTGAATTTGCTTAATTAAAAATGAATTTGATATTAAGTACATGATATTTTTGTATTTGAATATTTTAATTAACTAAACTAAATTAATTACTAAAATTAAATAAATTAATAAATAAAAAGAAGTGAGAATTAAAATGAGAGGTGCTAAATGTAAAAGGGACTAAATTAGGCCCAAGGTGAGAAAACCTTAATATTGCTATAATTTAAAGGGTTAATACCTATTTTCACCCCTGACATATGGGGTGTATTTGAAAAACCCCCTGCCAAAAAAAAAGTTCCAATTGTTACCTGACAAATTTTAAAAGTTTCAGTTTTTACCTTGAGGATGCCACATCACCTAAAAGGCTGATGTGGCTTATATTTTTGTTATATTTTTATTATTATTTTAATGACATGGCTTGATTAATTGTCATTTTTAATTAATTTTGAATTTTTAATTCCATATGGCATTTATATTAATATTTTATTAATTGAGTGTTAATTCAAAGTTAAAAATTTTTTGTCCTACAACGGGAATCAAACCATGGACATACTGTCTACAGTGAACGCTTCTTACCACTAGACCAATGCATTTTCTTTGTTACATATATGCATCAATAAATATTCATATCATTAACATATAAATGAATATTCATATCATTACATATAAATGAATATTTATATGTTAATGATATGAATATTTATTGATGCATATATGTAACAAAGAAAATGCATTGGTCTAGTGGTAAAAAGCGTTCAATGCCATATGGAATTACAAATTAAAAATTAATTAAAAATGACAACTAATCAAGCCATGTCATTAAAATAATAATAAAAATATAACAAAAATATAAGCCACATCAGCCTTTTAGGTGATGTGGCATCCTCAAGGTAAAAACTGAAACTTTTAAAATTTGTCAAGGTAACAATTGGAACTTTTTTTTTGGCAGGGGATTTTTCAAATACACCCCATATGTCAGGGGTGAAAATAGGTATTAACCCTAATTTAAATTATGATTAAGAAATAAAAAATAAATAAATAAATGCAAGAGGAGAACAAGTCGGTATACGTATCGGTGGCATCCCAATTTTGTTCTTTCACCAATATTCCCTTATATTAATAAACATTATAAAAGTATGACTTTTCCAACAACAAATTCCAATAGCAAAGTGACACTTGGAATTTATTAAAATAAAAAAAATCAAAAACACCAACACATTAAAATAGAAGTAAAATCCAAAATCACATAACGACAAATCATCTTCTTCCAGCCTCTCTATTCTCTCAAATTGATTATTAAATTGTCCACTAATAAAATCATAGAAAATAACATATACATATCCAAGCTTCATTCTCAATTAAATCAATACATTCAAGACAAAAACGAAGGAAGCATATGAAGGAAAATTTACCGGCGGAGGATCTAGCAAGGCCAGGGAGGTGCGACAGTTTCAGAATGGGGACGACGATGCGGACTGGTGGAGGGAGGAGGTTGATGGTCCGGTGTCGACAAGATTTGTCGCGGATCTTCTTCCACCTTTTCTCTGGTTTTCTCTTCATCTTTGTTTTTACACAATTTTGAATTTAGTATTATTTGTGTGTGTCTGTGTCAATGTTGTGCTATTAGTGAGAATCATGTTTTGGTGTTGTGAAGCATGGTGTGTGAAGGTGATATTAGAGGTTATAGGATTTTGTTTTGTAAAGAGAAGATGTTGTTAATGAGAACGATGGTAGAGAATTTGACTATGGTGTAAGGTTTAGTTTATTTACAGTAAAATCAAACATATTTATGTATTTCTAAGGATGGTGATTAATATTGTTGAATGAAGATGAGGATATATGAAGCAAGATGTTATTCACATGATCTTGAAATGATGATGATGGTGTACTATGATTTTGGGTTTGATAATGTAAGAAAAATTAGTAATTACATAAGAGTATTAGTATATAAAAAAAGATTTGTATATAAAGGTAGTATTAATAAGAACATAATCAGTAAACATAAATTGATTTAATGCGATTTTTTGCTCTAATGTGTAGTAATGTAAATTTCACCGTGAATGAGAGATTGATGTGTAAAAATTGGCCTCTACAAAAGGTTAGTACAAAATATAATTAAACAAACAATTATCAAACAATATATTCATATGGTAGAAACAACCAATAAATTTAAAAGGAATCACCATCATGATCATCATTTGGTGTAAAAAAATTAAAATAAAAAGGAGCTTCATATACAATCATCGGCCAAAATAACACAATAACACTAAAAAAATTCGTAACACCAAAGGTTTTTTGAAAAGAAAATTTGAAAAGAGTGTGGAATTGTGAGTATGAGTGATGTTACAAAATTGTAGATGATCTAGAAATGTGAAAAACATGTCCTATTTATAGATGAAAAAAACCATCCAAATTGGAAATAAGACAAATTTGACCAATCAAAAATAAAGTGTGACACAAATTGACATCAAATGGCCAATAAGAAACACCAATTTAAAAGGAAAGAAAATTAGTGACAAAAAATAGAAAAAAATAAATAAAAAAATGTTGAAAGTGCGGCACAAGAGATTCGAACCCGCGACCTTATATTTGTAAGCTTCATCCTTTACCAATTGTGTTATGTTATTTATTTGTAAATAAACTCAATTGAAAGTATATGAAATGTATGGGAATATTTATTTATTCAAAAATACAAATGATCTGAAATAAATCATTATATTTTTAAACAGGTTTGGAAGTGAATATTTTATAAAAATAAAATGATATTTTAAAATCAATAATTAAAATATTTTTTACTGTTGAAATAAAGGGCGAGCAAATTTGGGGTATGGCAGCTGCCCCTATTTAATCATCTTTCGATTGAATAGTGCGAGAATACGTAGGTCTTTCGCGTTTAATCGAAAGTTTATTAAATATTGGAAAACCCCAAGATTTTTCCGAACTAATATAAGAATACGTTGTAAAACATTCTTATGAGTGTAAATAATAGGCATAGATGATGATGTATCATCTTACCAGCGTTTGGACCAAAGTGGGTTAGAATCAAGACTCGACAACGCAGATAACTCGTCGGTATCTGAGAGATCGTAAGTTTTTTCTTATTTACCATAACCTAGGAGGTAAACGGTACGAGTTTAAAAGCTGATTTACTAATGCTAGGAGACTGATATAGTAAGTTTGTGACGCAGATTTTGTATATTCATCGCAACCAAGGGGACAAATAAAACAAAGTTTGATAATACATTGCTGCATGGAGACTGATGCAATAGATTACACATATTTCATTATGTTTACTACAACCTAGGGAGTAAATAGTACGAAGATGAACCTGTGCATTAATCACAACCTAGGGGATAAAAGACAATAGGGGTGGGCTTACGTTATCCATCGCAACCCAGGGGATGAATAACATAAAGCTTGATAACACATTGCTGCATGGAGACTGATGCAATGGATTTACACAAATTTAGTTATGTTTACTATAACCTAGGGAGTAAACAGTACGAGGATGAACTTATGCATTTATCACAACCTAGGGGATAAAAGACAACAGGGGTGGGCTTACGTTATCCATCGCAACCCAGGGGATGAATAACATAAAGCTTGATAACACATTGCTGCATGGAGACTGATGCAATGGATTTACACAAATTTAGTTATGTTTACTACAACCTAGGGAGTAAACAATATGAGGATGAACATGTGCATTTATCACAACCTAGGGGATAAAAGACAACAGGGGTGGGCTTACGTTATCCACCGCAACCTAGGGGATGAATAATATAACCTTGAAGATTCGCATATCCATCACAACCTATGGGATAGATAATTGAAACATGTTTGAAACCAGATATTTAGAAATTGGAATGACGATGTTGGTTGTGTCAGCCCTCAACCAAGATTCGATAACCAAACAGAATATACAAGATTTGAAGCGATGGAACCCAAAGTTCACTGATGAGGTTAGTTGTGTCGTCTCAACCATGATCGTCAATGTAAAGAAAATAAACCTCAAATTCATGATGATATTGGTCGTGTCGTATCAACCATTATCAACATGAAGAAAATAAACCTCAAATTCATGATGATATTGGTCGTGTCGTATCAACCATTATCAACATGAAGAAAATGAACCCCAAATTCATGATGATATTGGTCGTGTCGTCTCAACCATTATCAACATGAAGAAAATGAACCCCAAATTCATGATGATATTGGTCGTGTCGTCTCAACCATTATTAACATGAAGAAAATGAACCCCAAATTCATGATGATATTGGTCGTGTCATCTCAACCATTATCAACATGAAGAAAATGAACCCCAAATTCATGATGATATTGGTCGTGTCGTCTCAACCATTATCAACATGAAGAAAATGAACCCCAAATTCATGATGATATTGGTCGTGTCCTCTCAACCATTATCAACATGAAGAAAATGAGCCCCGAATTGACGATGATATTGGTCGTGTCGTCTCAACCATTATCAACATGAAGAAAATAAACCCCAAGTTCATCATGATATTGGTCGTGTCGTCTCAACCATTATCAGCATGAAGAAAATAAATCCCAAATTCATGATGATATTGGTCGTGTCGTCTCAACCATTATCAACATGAAGAAAATGAACCCCAAATTCATGATGATATTGGTCGTTCCGTCTCAACCATTATCAACATGAAGAAAATGAACCCCAAATTCATGATGATATTGGTCGTGTCGTCTCAACCATTATCAACATGAAAAAAATGAACCCCAAATTCATGATGATATTGGTCGTGTCGTCTCAACCATTATCAACATGAAAAAAATGAACCCCAAATTCATGATGATATTGGTCGTGTCGTCTCAACCATTATCAACATGAAAAAAATGAACCCCAAATTCATGATGATATTGGTCGTGTCGTCTCAACCATTATTAACATGAAGAAAATGAACCCCAAATTCATGATGATATTGGTCGTGTCGTCTCAACCATTATCAACATGAAGAAAATGAACCCCAAATTCATGATGATATTGGTCGTGTCGTCTCAACCATTATCAACATGAAGAAAATGAACCCCAAATTCATGATGATATTGGTCGTGTCGTCTCAACCATTATCAACATGAAGAAAATGAGCCCCAAATTCACGATGATATTGGTCGTGTCGTCTCAACCATTATCAACATGAAGAAAATAAACCCCAAGTTCATGATGATATTGGTCGTGTCGTCTCAACCATTATCAACATGAAGAAAATAAACCCCAAATTCATGATGATATTGGTCGTGTCGTCTCAACCATTATCAGCATGAAGAAAATGAACCCCAAATTTATGATGATATTGGTCGTGTCGTCTCAACCATTATCAACATGAAGAAAATAAACCCCAAATTCATGATGATATTGGTCGTGTCGTCTCAACCATTATCAACATGAAGAAAATGAACCCCAAACTCATGATGATATTGGTCGTGTCGTCTCAACCATTATCAACATGAAGAAAATGAACCCCGAATCACTTTATAGTTTGCACTAATAGTTTGCACAAATAAGCCTACTAAAGATGAACCCCAAGAAAATTGTAATTTTAAACAAAGTAGTTCTGCAAGATGCCATGCTTTCATAATGCCCTAAATTGATATGCTATCCGAGTGTGATGTATACCCCAAATGTTTATATGTGTATGTACAAGAATACTTATGTGCTTATGCCCCAAATGCATGTGTATGCCCCAAATGTATGTGTATGCCCCAAGTATATGTGTATGCTCTTGATAGATTTTTTTTTTTGGTAAACCAATTGGGTTCTCGTAGTCACCAACTCCTCGACAGTGTTGTCTGCCCTTATTGTATCACCAAGTGGATTTGGATTTGGTGAGAGATGTTTGCGAGATCTTAATGACTGTATCGTAGACGCATGCGTAGGTATGGACGTGGATGTTGGTGTAGTCGTGGACATAGGCATGTGCGTAGAAATAGGCGTGGATGTAGGTGTGGACGTGGAAATAGGCTTGGTCATGGACTTTCCTTCGCTATTCTTCTAACCAGAATAAACTTTGATGATTTATCAGATGCTCTTTGGTGTTTCTGTATGTTAGATGCACCAAATGTTGCAAATGATCTTGAGATTTTGCGTACATCATGCTTGATGTGAGGCTCTTAGTGGGAAATTTGCTACCGAGATTTGATTTAGAGTTACCTTCTGCCGAGATCTTCTAGATAATCAACTGCCATGATCAACCAGGGGGAATCTACTACCGAGATTCAATTGAAACGCCTTATGCCGAGGTCTTCTGGATAATCAACTGCCATGATCAACCAAGAGAATCTACTACTAAGATTCTGTTAAAAGATTACCTCCTTTCGAGGTTTTCCAAAAAATCACCTGCCGTGATCAACAAGAGGAATCTACTTCCGAGATTCTATGTAGAATTGGTAGCTTGATTGTCGATGATGATTTCCTTCATATAAAAAGAGGTTTCATGCTATGCGTGCAAATTTGATTGGTGCATGGAATGTAATGATTGATTGATGCATGTATTGATTGATTGATGTATGTAATGATTGATTGACGTATGAATTGATTGATGTGTGTAATGATTAATTACCGCATGAAATATGATGATTGATTGATGTACGTAATGATTGATTAATGCATGAAATGTGATGAATGACTTGGATATATGTAAATGGATGTTGGACCTTGAAATGCGAATGCGTAGTTAGGATTTTTGAGATAAGCTCGACCCATGCAGTTGGAATGCGTAGATGAATGAGATGATAGTATGGCTTGGTTTTGGATCTAGGAGCCCTAATGCATGATTTATGCAGCCTTATGCTTTATGATTATGAATTGGATATTTTTTGAATGGTGCCCCTGTGATGGGTTGTGGATGATTAAAGGATGGAGGTTTGTTTATGCAACCAGGTTGCTTGTCACATTATGGTTGAGTGTTGTGCTTGCATGATTCCCTGATACTTGTTTCGAACTCGAAGATTGCTGACGTAGAAGAGAGGTCCACCGGAGGTTTGTGAAAGTATGAAGAGAGCTTGCTTTCGCATGGACTGTTTTTCCTAATTTGTTGGTAGGGTCCTGGAGGAGATTATCTTTAATATGAGCTTGGAAAAAGTTTGATCATAATGTGAATGACCCCAATATTTTGCATTATGCCCCTGATTAAAAGACTCCTGAAAAATGCTTGGCTTTGATGGATCCTTTTGTATCAACTTCTTTTTTTGATCGAGCCTGGCAGTGGTTTTCCCCAACATTCGAATTTTGAAAGACATGCCCCTCAATCTCCAAGATCCGGAGGATGTATCCTTAGGAATAACTCAGACTTTGCCATGAACTTGTCATAGGTTGCCCCAAGTATTTGAAGCTTTGAAAAGTATTTACTCGAAGTTGCTTGAAGAATTTGGACCCTACGTGCAGTAGGATGAACTTGATATGCACTGCCCTAACATTTAATTCTTGGAAAACTTCCCCTGATCATCAATTCCTTGAGAAACATGTTAACATGAGGAAACAAAGTCATACCCTATTGTGATATGACTTGACTAAGGAATGTTTCTTTGAAGGGTATGCCCCTAATTGAATAATGCTTTGAAATTTGATCCAAATTGATTGAACCTCAGAATGCTCACCTCTTGTCAACAATATATTCATGTGATATACCCCTATGATCATTAGTCTATGCCCTTGTTTATAGGGATCCCCTTAGATTCTTTTGCCCCAGTTAAGAGATTCTTGGAAAGGATGGCCTTTGATCAGACCTTCTTGAAATCTCTTTGATGCTAGGTATTGATTCGTAGATAAAATTGTACATTTCGAAAAAGTAATTCTGTTTGATGCACATGCACGTTCTTGAAATGGATTATTTGAAAAGAAATGGAAGATTAGAAGATAAATATTCGAAGAAGTGAAGTAGTTAGAAATGATTTTAACAAACATAAGAGTCAATTTAATACAAATCTTGCTGAATATGCTTTCATAGTGAACCTAGCCTCAATTAGGACTTTTAAAGGTTGTAACGTGGCCATGGTTCGTGGTTTAAGAAACAAAATATATAAGGCTCAAAATTAATTTAGCCCACCCCATTCTCCTTGATGTTCTCCAATCCTAAGTTTAATTAATCCAACGGATGTGTTTAATCCCCAAGAGAAGTTTTGTAGTCGCGCAGATGATGAGAAGCGTAGGCAAAGATCCAAGCACCGATGAAAAGCATTGATAATATATGAGCATTAATAAGATCCAAGCGTTGATGAGAAGCCTTGATGGTTCTTAAGGTGGCAGTCACAAGATTGTTCTTCAATTTATTATTTTCAATCCCTTATTTTTGCATGGGCCAATTTTTTTGAATTCTTTTCTTAGATCCATTGGGATGCCTTAATTTTTACCTAAGTCAAGTATTGATTTTCTTTGACTTAGCGGGCTTTCTCTATATTTTTTGAATTTTTTTTCTTTTGCTTTTGAAAATTTGTGACTACCATGCTGATTGTTGTATGCTTCATCTACATCATTTCTTCGATCTTGATTGAGGAAGAAGCGTGTCTTGGACTTTATTTTTATTAATTCCTCCAGCCAGTCCCAAAACCAAGTTGCTCAATCTGTAAAATTAGAGCCAGAGACCTATGCCATTCGCTTCGTCTCTTGAAGACGAAGACAACCACACATTCGCGACAAATTTATATAAATTGTAGCTCAAGCAATTTGGAAGGAAAGTTTTGAAAAGGGATTTGAAATTTCATGGTCAAAACGTGTTTACAGATAAAAGCAAGTGTTGCGACTAGAACCAGGGCAATGAGAGCTTCACAATAATATCAAAGTTTTGAAGAATTGATGGAGAAATCTACCTATTGAAGTTGGGTTGCAGAGCTCTGAAACTAGACTTCTATGGATCAATATAGGTCACGATTCTTGAAGGTAATTGTATGGTTAGCTTCAGGGAAGATCAAGGAAGGTGAATTGATAGAAAAAATTGGATTGAAAAAGGCTTGAACATTGATTTCGAAGTTGCAGAAAAATGAGTTATGGAGCAAGTTTGGCAGAGTGGTTCTGGCTGTTCATGCTTGAGGAAATGAATGAGGGATGACCCTCTATTTATAGAGAATCAAATGGAATGTTCAAGCGTGTGAAATGATGAAGTTTGGAGGGAAATCGTGTGAAGTTGGAAACAAGAAAAGTGTGACTTCTATTTTGATCAAAACTCATCCAAAACGCATGTTTTGCTATGCTAATCACTTCTGGAAGTTCACTAAACATGTTTAGAAGCAAAAAATGTGCAGAAACAAAGTGTTTAGAAGCTAAATCAAGGATTTCAAATTCTGACTTTTGAAGAAACTTCAGTTTCAAGTTACCAATTTCAAAACAATGGCATTCTCAACTCAAGGGGTCTTAGGGAATTATTCTTGAAGCTTTAGAAAGATGAGATTACAAGCTTTACAATGGAAAAATAATGGATTCAAATGGATGTTTGAGCTGGAAGTTGTAATGAGTCAAAGTTGGAAAAAAAGTTAACTTTCCACACTTGGAAATATTTCATGTTTTTCTTCAAAAGTGACCTATAATATTTTGCATCCAAACATGGCATTCCACTTGGAATTGGCTCTTTACCAAAAAAGATGGCATGAAATAGACCTCCTGAATGAAATTTTGAAACTTGAACCATTCAAAATCTACAAAAATTGAGAGAGTTGTGAATTGTTGAAGTTGGCAAAAAATCATGAAATGACCTATAATATTTTGTATCCTTAGGGCATCTTCCATCCATTTTCTCACTTTTCACATAAAATAAGGAATAAATTTCACATCATCAAGATCATTATGGAAAAAGTGTGGGATCAAGGTGATGAAAAATGACCAAGTTATGATCATTTGAAGTCACACATGGGAATTTGGGGGTTCATTTGGAGAACTTGTAATCTTTCTTCATCATCAAGTTTATTCCACAAGAAAACTCCTTGAAACTTTTGAAGTGATTTTTTAATAACCCTTTGAAGAGAAGAATTTCCTTGTAATAACTTAAAAATACCAACATATGAGCAAGATATACTTCTTTGAAGTTCAAAAACCTAGCTTTTAGATCAAGAAAATGCTTTGAGGAACTTTGACAATTTTAAACAACCTTCTTGTACCAACACATTTGCTTTGTAAATAGAAGTTGTTGAGGATGATAATGAGAACTCATAGAAACCAAAACCACTTCCATATCTTGAGAATTGAGATAAATATACACTTGTGACCAATGGGAACAAGACCTTGTCCAACCATGACAACTTATTCATCAACCCCTTGTACTTTTGAATCAATCTTGATAACTTTGAAATGTGGTGAACCAAAATAAACCTTTCCATGCCATTTATTCCAAAACAACTTCAATGGTGAGGTTTTAATTTCTCAAGCTTTATTGACTAGGGCATGGAAATAAACTCATGAACCCATGGATCAACTTGCAAAGCCACATTGCCTTTACCTACATTATTAACAAGTAAGACAAACCAGCATTGCATTTTATTAATTAAAAGGAAAGTCACAACAAAACATGCATGATCACAAAAGAAAAAAAAGTCAAGGTGCTTGGTGATTCCTCAAAGAGCAAAGCTAAAGATAGGGAGGAGAACCAAAAGCCCTAATGTGATCTTGTTGTGATTGAATCAATATGGTATGATGAAGGGATCTTAGGGGGGAAATTGGGGTACAACAACTGCCCTTATTTAAGTTTCTTCTATCTGGAGATACGAAGGTTAAAAATCTTCGTGTCGATGTGATTGAAGATACTTTAATATAAAATAAACCCTATTTTTGTCCCTGAGATGCCATGCAATGCTTATGAGTATTAATGCATATGAACAACTTCAAAGGGACGCAAAACACCACAGGGGATGTAGAAAAGGAAATAAGGATCAAAAGAGAAACCCAACCAGGAAAATAAATCACTGCTGAATCAAAAAGACCCGACTCTTAGAGGGTGGTAAAAGATCAAAGGATACACCAAATTTTACTGAAGGCAAAACTACCAACATTCACTAAAGGTAGAAAGAGAAAACAATAACAACACCGACGTTCACCGATGGTAAGCTACCAATGTTCATTGAAGATAGCAAAAAGGATAAAAAAATACGAATGTTCACTGATGGTGAACTACCAACGTTTACTGAAGGTAGTAAGAGAATAACATCGACGTTCACTGATGGTGAGCTACTAACATTTACTGATGATAGAGCGGAAAACAAATCATCGACATTCACTAAGGATGAACTACCAACATTCACTGAAGGTAGAAGGAAAAATATCATAGCACCTTCATTCACTGACGATGAACTACCAACGTTCACTGAGGGTAGCAAAAAGATAAAAATCACCAACTTTCACTGGTGGTGATCTACCAACTTTCACTGAAGGTAGAAGGAAAATATCATAGCACCGCCATTCACTGACAATGAACTACCAATGTTCACTGAAGGTAGCAAAAAGATAACAATCACCAACTTTCACTGATGGTGATCTACCAACTTTCACTGAAGGTAGAAGGAAAAATATCATAGCACCGCCGTTCACTGACGATGAACTACCAACGTTCACTGAGGGTAGCAAAAAGATAACAAGTTTTCCCATAATTTCGGTGTTTCACCTAGAATGGGTCTCAACTTCTTCTTTAACCAAGGCATTCTGCCTGGAAAGGGTAATATATAAGCTGTCTCAAATAAAGAGACTACCACTTGCAAAGATTTCACAATGAATTGTCTCTGTGATATCGAAAAGACTTGCCATCCACTGGAGTAATTGGACAATGAACTGCAAACTATCCATTCATAGAGAAGATAGCAAAAAAAAAGTAACGCCGACTTTTATAGGGAAGTATAAGTTTCTCAAATAAAGAGACCTGCTACTTTTTGTTATAGGAAGGATTGTAAAAATGATTTTCGGGGAAAGCAATATGACTTCCTAGGGAGTGAAATATGACCTCCTGGGGAATGGATCATGACTTCCTGGGGAAATTACAATATATTCCTGGTGAGGAGATAAAGTATTCTCGTGCAAAATAAATGCACATTCTCAAACCCAAGCTCGAAACTTGCAGAAATCCAAAGTAATAATATTGCTGAGGATCAAAGATTCAAACCAGAAATAAACTGGAGTAAACAGTCTACCAGAATACATTCTTTGAGAAATAAACTCAAGAGGGAAACCCAAATCATCATACAAAGAGTTGTACAGGAAGGCTAAAGAAAAAATCTTCCACGAGGGATAACTCAGTGGGGAAATTGAAAGAACATACACATTCTGCTTAAGGCCGACACTCTATTAGAGAGAGGACAACACAACTTTGTAGAACATGGTAATATGTCAACAAAATATTAATGAATGTAAATGAGCAATGATTTGCTAAATTTAACTATACATGATGTATGTATTAATGTATGAGTGTTATCATGTATATGCTGACAAAACAGACATATAACACTGGGAGTAACCGGGCAAAACCAACTCAGGCACAAACAACACTCGGCTAAATCGCCTCCAAGATGAACATTCCATAAGAAAAATAAGCACCAATTGAGGAAACAAAATCATATCTCGCGGCTTAACTTCACTGGGGTGGAACATAATCCGGAAGTAAACAAATCATAGCGACAAAACAGTACAGATACAAGGATATAACATCCTTCTCCAGGCTTCACCGGGGAAGAACACTCAGACTTCAATGGGAAAACAAATGTTTTCACGGTCCGCACATCTATTGGGGATTGCAATACCAATTTCAAATAAGGCAGACAGACACCATATCAGCAAAACATCAACTGGGGATTCGAGATGACTTCAATGGAGAAATATCATACAGACTTAACTAGGGGAGATAGTGCCTCATCATCGAGATATCATTGGGGGACCTCGTGTTGATTTCATTGGGGAGATGCCAACATCGCATCGAAGAGGGGAAATCCAGATACGTTCTTCACTGGGGAAAAAAGAGATACATTCTTCAATATTGAGAGTAAGTATTGCACCAACTTCTCTGGGGAAAAAAGTATGAAATCTCATGGGGACAACAACTTGAAGAGTTAAGAAGTCAAACATTATAGCAAGGAATCAATCTTATGGGGATTTTAAATCAAACCCAACACTTGGCAGGTGAAAACCCAAAAAGTTGATACCAATTCAACACTTCTTAAATAAAACACTGCCCTTGCCTGATTATCGTGCAATCAAACAAACTACAAGTACTGCCGAGAGGGAGATGCGTCGTAAATGAGTCAAAACTCAGCATGCACAGGGAGAAAAGACTTATATCAAATAGCGAGGCCTCCACTGGGAAACGCTGGATTGAACCTTCATATCATGCAAACTTATTCCAACAAAAAAATGCCATGGGATAGCCTTCTTGGGGAATCAAGAAGTCAACATTATAGAAAGAGGACAAATCCCTGGGGATTTTAAATCAAACCCAGCACTTGGCGGGTGAAAACCCAAAGGGTTGACAACTATCTCAACACTTCTTAGAAAATATACCTCCCTGGTTTAGCTGTCGGGGAAATAAATACCAACAATAATGCCAATACTGCAGAAATAGCGACATTTTGGAAATAGTTCCATCTCAGCACATCAAGGGAAAAGACCTTTCCTCATATGAGGGAAGACTTCGTCGGGGAATCTGGAATAGAGACCTCAGACCATGCAAACCCAAAAATCAGAAAATGAACCAACACTTGACTGGGGACATTGGGATTACAAACCCAATACTGCACCTTACATCAATTGGTGTCGTCTTCAATATACGAAAATCATGCAAACTAGCAAAGACAAAGTGAGAAAACCTTCCCCAGGAAACAACACTTCCAAAAATTTATTGGAGTTCATCCACTCCTAGGATCACCATTTTTGTTTTCCTCTTGAATCACAAAATCTAAAGTAAAAGTAAGTTGTAAATTCTTTTTTGAAAAACAATTTTGTTATTTAATCTTTTTGCTTTGAAAATTATTATCAATAATAAATGGATTCTTTGTAAGCTAAATATAAATAAGAACTACAAAGAAATGGGTAAAAGCTCAAATTTTATTGATAGAATGGTAGTTTGCGAATGGCGAGACTCTATGGATAATTACAAAGTTTAGAAAATGGTAATATATATATATATATATATATATATATATATATATATATATATATATATATATATATATATATATATATATATATATATATATATATATATATATATATATATATATATATATATATATATATATATATATATATATATATATATATATATATATATATATATATATATATATATATATATATATATATATATATATATATATATATATATATATATATATATATATATATATATATATATATATATATATATATATATATATATATAATGGAAAAGATACATTGAGATACAATGACCACTACTCCCTCTAACAACTTTGAAATCCTGAGCAACAGCCTCTATTGAAGTATGGTGAGGACCCAAGAAGATTGTTGCTTCAATGATCAAGCCTTGTTTGATGTAGTTACTCGCTAAGAAATTCCCTAACTTTTGCCTAAGCTGCCCTTGCGGGTTTTCAACTTAGCGGGAAATTTTATTCTGTTCATGTCTCTAATTTTTGCCTAGACCGTCCTTTCGGGTTTTCGGCCTACCGAGACGCTCCTTTTTGCCTAAGCCGCCCTTTCGGGTTTTCAACTTAGTGAGCTATTCTTTTATTTCTTTAGGCAAATTATTTCTTGTCCGCATCAGCATTCATAGGACGTGGGAACTCCTCGCCATCCATAGTTTCAAGAATTAATGCACCGCCAGAGAAGACTTTCTTGACAACATATGGCCCTTCAAAATTGGGAGTCCACTTTCCCCTAGAATCAACGTTAAAAGATATGATCTTCCTGAGAACGTGGTCGCCTTTTCTGAACTCATGAGGTTTGACCTTCTTATCAAAAGCTTTCTTCATTCTCTTCTGATATAACTGCCCATGACACAAAGCCTTCATTCTCTTCTCTTCGATCAAATTCAATTGGTCAAACCTGTTTTGGACCCATTCAGCCTCTGACAACTTGGTTTCAATTATCACACGTAAAGAGGGAATATCAACCTCGATTGCGAGCGTAGCTTCCATTCCATACACAAGGGAGAACGGGTTTTCTCTTGTTAAAGTGCGGACAGATGTCCGATATCCATGTAAAGCAAAAGGGAGCATTTCATGCCAATCTTTATAATTAACAACCATCTACTGGATGATCTTCTTGATATTCTTATCAGCAGCTTCAACAACCCCATTCATCTTCGGCCTGTACGGAGATGAATTGTGATGGACAATCTTGAATTCTTCACAAAGTTCTGTCATCATTTTGTTGTTCAGATTCAAGCCATTGTCGGTGATGATTCTTCTCGGCACACCATACCAGCATATGAGATTATTCTTAATGAAGCGCATAACCACCTGCTTAGTAACATTAGCATATGAAGCAACTTCCACCCATTTGGTGAAGTAATCAATTGCTACCAAGATAAAACGGTGTCCATTCGAAGCTTTAAGTTCTATCATCCCAATCATGTCAATACCCCACATAGATAAAGGACATGGGGAAGAAATAACATTAAGAAATGTCAGAGGCACATGAATCTTGTCCTCATAAATCTGGAATTTATGGCACTTCTTTGCAAATTTGTAACAATTAGATTCCATTGTCAGCCAATAGTAACCTTCCCTTAGCATCCTTTTGGCCATCGAATGTCCATTGGCATGTGTACCGAATAAACCTTCATAAATCTCCTGCATCAACATGTCTGCTTCATGTTTATCCACGTATATGAGCAAGACCATGTCATGATTTCTTTTGTACAACACATTTTCACTGAGGAAGAAACTGCTAGCCAATCTTCTCAATGTCTTTTTATCTTTACTCGAAGCGCCAATCGGGTATCCTAAGTCTGGAGAAATTGTTTGATATCGTAATACCAAGGTTTGTCATCTTCTACCTCTTCTATTGTAAACACATGAGCGGGCCTATCCAGTCTCCGAACTATAATTCGAGTTATATCATTCCAAGTATTCACTTGATACATAAAAGCCAGAGTTGTCAGAGCATCCGCCATTTGATTTTCATCTCTAGGGATGTGATGGAATTTAACTTTATTAAAGAAGGGTAACAATCTTCTAGCATAATCTTTGTAAGGAATCAAGCCGGGGTGACAAATATCCACTCTCCTTTAATTTGATTTATTACCAAAGATGAATCACCATATACATCTAGAATTTTAATTCTGAGATCAATAGCTTCCTTGAGACCCATGATGCAAGCTTCATATTCTGCCATATTATTAGTACAACCAAATGTCAACCTTGCAGTAAAAGGAATGTGTGATCCATGTGGAGTGACAATCACAACACCATTTCCTTTACCATAAGCATTCACAGCTCCATCAAATATCATGCCCCAACAAGATTCAGGATCAGGACCTTCCTCAGACAATGGTTCATCACAATCTTTTACTTTTAAAAACATCACATCCTCATCAGGGAAATCATACTTCACAGACTGATAATCATCAACTGGTTGGTGAGCAAGATAATCTACCAACACGCTGCTTTTAATAGCTTTTTAAGTGCAGTATTCGATGTCAAATTCAGATAAAAGCATCTGCCAATGGGCAATTCTCCCAGTAAGACCAGGCTTTTCAAAAATGTACTTGAATGGATCCATTTTGGAGATCAACCAAGTAGTGTAGTTCAACATATACTACCGTAAATGTTTTTCCACCCAGGCCATAGCACAACATGTCTTTTCCATCATGGAATACTGCGACTCACAATCATTAAACTTTTTACTGAGATGATAAATGGCATACTCTTTCTTCCCCGTTTCATCTTGTTGTCCCAGAATACAGCCCATGGAGTTATCTAACATTGTCAGATACATAATCAATGGTCTTCCTTCAATAGGAGGGAGAAAAATAGGAGGTTCAAGCAGATATACTTTAATACTTTTAAATGCCCTTTGGCAGTCATCTGTCCACACACAACCTTGATCTTTATTTAACAACTTAAAGATCGGTTCACATGTTGTAGTCATGTGGGAAATGAATCTGGAAATATAATTCAAACACTCTAGGAACCCTCTGACTTGCTTTTCAGTTCTTGGCGCTGGCATTTCTTGAATTGCTTTGACTTTATCATGGTCAACTTCAATCCCTCTCTGGCTAACAATGAAACCCAACAATTTCCCTGATCGAACACCGAAGGTACATTTATTTGGATTTAAGCGGAGATGATACTTCCTCAAATGCTGAAACAACTTTAACAAATATTCTACACGCCTTTCTTCAGTCTTGGATTTAGCAATCATATCATCAACATATACTTCAATTTATTTGTGCATTAGATCATGGAATAGGGTTGTCATAGCCCTCTGGTACGTCGCACCAGCGTTCTTCAACCCGAAGGGCATCACTCTGTAACAGAATGTTCCACAGGGTGTGATAAACGTTGTTTTTTCCATGTCCTCGGGAGCCATCCTTATTTGAATATACCCAGAAAATCCGTCTGTGAACGAGAAAACTTTGAATTTTTCTGTGCTATCCATTAACATATCAATGTGTGGCAATGGAAAATCATCTTTTGGACTAGCTTTATTTAGATCTCTATAATCTATGCACATGTGAAATTTTCTGTCTTTCTTCGGTATTGGGACAATATTGGCAATCGAACGAGGGTACACTGATGTCACAAGCAAACTGGCATTAATCTGCGCTAGAACTTCCTCTTTGATCTTCACTGCCATATCAGGGTGAGTTCTTCGCAACTTCTGTTTGATTGGCGGACACTCTGGCTTCAATGGCTAACGATGCTCTACAATATCTGTATCTAGACCCGGCATATCTTGGTAAGACCAAGCAAAAATATCCACATACTCTTTCAACATCTCAATCAACCTGCTCTTCACATCAGGATGTAACAAAGCTCCAGTCTTGACTTCCTTTGGATCTTCCTCTGAACCCAAATTGATTACTTCCAATGGCTCTTTATATGGCTGAGTGGCATTTTCCTCACGCTCAAGCAACCGTGAGACCTCTTCTGGAATCTCATCATAGAATTCTTCTTCGGCCCCATACACAGGAGATTCATAGTTGGGAGAGGGTGTAGGGTCATTGTATTCAATGGGTTTTTTAATTAATCTGCACATATGATTTATGATTGCTTTTAGAAACTGACACATATAACAAGTGATCATGCAGATTGAATTTCAGTTATCATTTATTTTGAAAGGTTTTTTCTGATTACTATTTTCCAAGAAAAAGCAAAAAATAAAGACACAATTTGAGAAACAAAGACAACTTTTATTATTGATTTTAAAAATCAAAGAAAACGATGATCCCATACAATATCAATACTTTCACCTTGGGCATAGTGAAAGTTTTTCAAAAAGATTAACAAAACAAATTACTTTGAAACATGTATGCAAGAGGGAACATCAATGGTGATCCAGTTCTGAACCCTAAATTCGTGTGTCACATAATTTGGCATTTCTGGCTCTGCTTCATCTTCCACAATGGCATTAATCCCAGAAACAGTTGGATGAAGATAACCCTCGCTACGAAAGATATCCTGATACTTGCCTGCAGCAGACTTCGGCTTCATGCTCTTACCTTTATCATTCTTCACAGAGAACCCCAAGCCAGCTCTATTCTTGTTCACAGGTGGATCAACAATTTGTCCCCATACGTCGCTATGGCCATTACGCACAACCTGTTGGGCATCCTTAAACGAAGCCATAGAGTTCTCATTTCCTCTTATATTATCAATAGATAAAGCTTGGAACTGGGTTCCAACAGCAGCTTCATCTGCCTCCACAATGATGAAAGAGGACAAATGAGATATCAATAATGCATGTTCTCCATTTATAGTTACCACTTTTCCTTCACGTACAAACTACATCTTCTGGTGTAAATTCAAAGTGACAGCCCCTGCCTCATGTATCCACGACCTTCCCAACAAGCAGCTATAAGCGGGTACAATATCCATGACCTGGAAAGTAATCTAAAACAAATGTGGGCCTATGTGAATAGGCAAGTCCACTTCACCAATAACATATTTCCTTGATCCATCAAAGGCTTTCACAATAATTCCCCTTGGGTGCATGGGTGTTTATTGATATTTCAACTTCATAAGTATGCTCCTTGGTATAACGTTCAATGTGAATCCATTATCAATCAGCACATTGAATAATGAGTCATTTTTGCAGTTCATAGAGATGTGGAGGGCCAGGTTATGATTCCTTCCTTAATCGGGAAGTTCATCGTCACAGAAACTCAGGTTATTACATGATGTAATGTTCTCTACTATACTACTGAATTAGTCTAGAGGCATGTCACTCTCCACGAAAGCTTGGTCCAATACCCTCATCAAAGTTTCTCTGTGAGCAGAGGAGTTCATCAATAAAGCCAAGATAGATATTTTTGAAGGAGTCTGTAGTAGCTAATCTACAATTCTGTAGTCGTTCATATTGATTATCTTCAAAATATCATCCACCTCTTTCTCTAGCGTAGCTCCACTAGATTCACCCACTGCCTTCTTGGGTTCAACATTTTCAACAATTTTCTTTCCAGTACTAACATCTCCATGAACAACTAGTCCAAATACACGACCACTGTGGGTCACTCTTCTAGTCTCAGCAATATTTCAAACATTAGGCATTGGCTGGATGGGAACTTCCACACCATCCTCTAAGATAGTAGCATTATATTTGTAGAGTACATCCTTATCTGACTTGTAGGGGACAGGACCCGGCAAACTAATCACCAATGGAATAATAGTTGGCTTGATATGATATTCAACTTCAAAATGGGCGGGTGCACCAAAACAAGGCACAATAACATTTACTCCCTCTTCAACACAATCAGTCATTACATAGTCATCTCTGGAAAACAAATCTTCATCTAAGGGGAAGTACTCATCTGCAGAGGCATACTCATCATCTGACTCTTCTTCAGCCAAACAAACCTCAATCACATCAACTTCATGGTAATCATCCCTTTTACCTGTAACCTTGATAGTTCCATTATCCAACAATAACTGAACACCTTTCCTAACAATTGAACATCCTCAGGAGTCCCGACAGCAAATCCGGCAAGATCCATACTGATGTTCTACCTGACCAGTCATGTGGCAGAAAGTAGCATACAATTGTACAAGATCCTCATTCATATATTCCATATCAAATATTGTGAACTATCCGGGACATCCAGAAACCATGTTAACTTCCTCTTCATACTCTTCCCTAGGCCTGATTATGTGGATGAGGCCCTCATCCATCATCTTCTGCAAATCAACCTTTATCTTGTCACAACTCTGTATATCCGTACTGCAAATAGCATAACCAGCATGGTCATGCGTATAGTAGCTAAATTCAGAGGTCTACATGCATTTTCACCAAATCCCCTATAACCAAATTAATATCAAAAATTCGGAAATCACTTGGACAACTGGCCACCATGTTCACAGTATTTGCTCCTCCGTGCTTTGGCAGAGGATTATCTTTCACATTAGGGCCAACATCCTTGAAAGACAAGATGCCAAACTTCACCAATATTTGTACTTCAATTTTCAAAGGATAGAAGTTATCAACATTATGCCCTGGTGCTCCCTGATGAAAACCACATGTTTGGTTTTCCTTGTAATACCAAGGCAATGGTGATGGTACAGCGGGAGGTGGTTTGGTCTAAACCAACTTCTTTTGAATTAACGCCGGGAGTAATTATGTATAACTCATAGGGATAGGGTCATAACTCTCCCTTCTATGATTATACCCTTGATTCCCCTGATGGGATGGTCTCTGATAAGCAACGGTGGTTGGAGCTACACCAACAACTGGAGTAACTGAGGCGAATTGTTGATAACGCTGATAATTTCTTCTAGGAGGATTAAACCTCCTTTCTTGCATAACAGCGTTTGTATCTCCTTCCTTCTTTTTGGAAAACCCATAAGATGGCTTCTTCGTACTTCTGAAACTTTCACTTTTTGTTAAACGGCCCTCTCTTACAGCCTCTTCTAAGCGGATACCCGTGCCTACAATTTCAGTAAAGTCACTTGGGGCACTTGTTACCATCCTTTCATAGTAGAAAGCACCTAGAGTCTTCAATAAAATCTTAGTCATCTTCTTCTCTTCCATGGGAGGAATCACTTGGGCAGCTACCTCACGCCATCTCTGTGCATATTCTTTTAATGATTCCCTGTCCTTCTGGACCATGGCCCTGAGTTGATCACAGTCATGCTCCATGTCCACGTTGTATTTGTATTTTCTGATAAATGCTTCTCCCAAGTCATTGAAAGTATGGATATTAACAATGTCCAAACTCATACCACTACAGCGCATCACCAGTCAAACTATCCTGAAAAAAGTGAATCAGCGGATGCTGATCATCAGTATGGGTAGACATTCTTCTTACATACATCACAAGATGAGCACGAGGACAAGTGTTGCCCTTGTACTTCTCGAATTCCGACTTTAAACTTTGCAGGTATCTTGACATTTTGGACCAAGCACAAATCATTTACATTCTGCCGAACAATTCCTTTCCCCTAAGGGCCTTCATCTCCCTCTGCATCTTGTTAAACTGCCCTTGAAAATCATCCATTCTATCATAGAGACCCAAGTCTTCACTTGGTGGAGGAAAAGGACGACACATGTCATCACTAGCAAATGGAACCATATTCACCGAAAGGAGGTGTAGCAGGAGCAACATGCACCACAGGAGGTGCAGAAGTAACAGTAGTCTGAACAACTGGAGTATCTTGAGGACCAAGATTGAAACCTTCAGGCACACAGTTCTATGGCATTCCCCATGGATAACCTTGAGGCATGTGATTCTGAACAACAACTGGAGTAGCAAACACATGAACAGTCAGAGCTTCAGTAGTAACCCTTGTTGGTTGAGGTTGAACACTCGGTGGCTAATTTTGAGCAGCCACCCGAGATTCCATCAGAGCAGTAAGATTGGCCATGCCGGCCTTCAAAGCATAAACTTCTTCGCGCAACTCGCGATTCTCTTGTTCTAAGTTGTCCATCTTCCTTCTTAAATTAGCTCGAGTGTTGTAGTGGTGCGACAACTTGCTGAATGAAGTAAAGAAGCTTGGTAAAACACATGGATATGCATAACAAATGCAAGAAATGTGTGCAAGATGATGCATGATATACAATACACATGATTTATTTTATTAATATTTCAAGGGACTTAAAGATTTATAGCCACAGTGCAAATATCAAAGTAATAACACATTTCAACCACTGAAAATTTTTATTATAATAAGTTCAAAATGGATTACAAGTTTCAAAAATCCCAAGTACAAGATGAAAATAAAGTCTAAAACCTCTAGAAGTAAAGCTGATGGAGATCACTCTGCACGCTGGCACTTCCCTGTAAGCCTGGAAATCTGAGCCTTCAACCTTTAGTTTTCTTCCGCATATCTGGTGGCAACCTCCTTCCAATCACCTGGATTAGGAAGTGAGTAACTAGCATCTGACTGAGGCTTAGGAGAAAATAAATCCCCTTGCCTCTCCATGGTCTCTACATCCTGACTCTCCAGAATCTCAATCAAGTCGTCTTTCTCCTTCAAGGTTGCTATATAGGAAATCTCTAAAGTTTGGCACTTATTCTTCCAAGCATCCTTTTCTTGCTACATCCTGACCAAAGCAAGTTGTAGATCTTCCACGTCATCCAATAATGGAGGAGTGGTCTTCATAAATAAATCAGGCATAGGTGCTTCCTGGGAATACGACATCTTCAACTGAATAGTTCTCGTTTGGACCCACTGAAGATAAGGATCCAAAGAAACAGCCCCCCTAGGTCCCAAGTCTTTCCTACTCTTCCTATGAATGTGACGTCAGGCCTTCGCAATCTGCTCCCTAGCTTCCTTATGGTATTCTCTCTCCTTCATAAAGAAATTACTCAAATGAATAATGTTTGGTTTATCCCTCATCGGATAACCAAGTTATCGTCGTGCAAGAACAGGGTTGTAGTTAATTCCTCTCTTTCTACCAAGAAGAGGTATATTGGGGAAACTACCACAATTGTCGATAATCTCTACACCATGCTAAGTCGATGATACCAATCAATATCTGAGTGAGTAATTTACATGATCTAAGGAGCCCAACGGAGTTCCTTCCTGACATCCCATAAAGCATCAGACTGAGGCATATGAGAAATAAACCACCGGTACAACAGAGACGTGCAACAGATAATTATCCCCCCATGATAAGAATTCTGAATATGAATAGAGTAATAAGCATCACCCAACAATGTATGAACTGGTTTTCCAATCATGAAGATCCTGATAACATTATCATCAACAAACTTGTCCACATTAGGAAATAAGAATAACCCGTAAGCAAGTAGAGCAAATATGGCCTCAAAAGCGACTGTACTCTTCATCCTGGCAAAGTAACGAGCTTTCTCCAATAAGAACTGAGCTGGTAATCCTCTAATCCCTCCTTTAGTAGTCATATGGGCTTCAACCTCATACTTTCCTGGATGGATCAAAGCAGAAATCTCGTGTGATTTTGGTTCACCCTTCAAACCAGTAAAAGGAACACGACTAGTGATCGGTAAATCCAACAGATAAGAATACTCCTCTAGTGTAGGCATCAACTAATATTAAGGTAAAGTAAAGCAATGATACATCAGATCATAGAACTGGACCAAGGTCGAGAGAATACCCTCCTTCATCCTAAGCTTCATGAGAGGAATGATGGATCCATACTTCTTCCGAAAATCTACAGAACACTCAATCTCGGGAACTAGACTGATCAATTCATCTATCTTGGGATCTTTGAAACTGTACTTTCTGGTCTTTCTTTTCCTAGAATCCATGGTCAAAAGGTACCTGAGATATTCGCAAATGGTCAACTTTTAAGTCCCTTGAAATAAAATTTCTTCAAAAGATGCTTATGAGTGCATGGATGCATGATGCAACAATCACATACAAGATCACAACCATAGGGTTCATAGGTTCAACGTCACGAGCATGAGGTCGAAGGTAATACCCATAAGGTATGGTCTAAAAATTAGCACTTATCGAATAAGGTTCTAGAGGTTCCCAGAGTCTACATCCTTCCTTCAGATATTACCAACTTCCCGATTAACTCGGTAATTAGTAATATTCTCAAGAAAAACTCATCCGAGCGTAGTATCGTGTGACAACTATTTCTGGATTACTCCGTCATAGCTTCCGCACTACACCTAAAAGGCCAAGATGGGTTAGGTATTCTACAGTCCTCAGCTTCAGCGGGCTCCCAGGTCGAAAGCAGCACGTCTTCCCGATTACTTGGTAAACGACACTATATTCAAAGGGGCCTCCACTGAGTGGGGGATCTCATGCCTCCTTTTTTGGGATTACTCCCTCAAATATAACATGACTATACCGCCCGTCCTATCTTAAAGTTTGCTCAAGTCCGAGTATAGAACTCATAAGTAATCACCAAGCACCCTTAAAACCAGGAAAGTCCAGACAAACATATATACAACATATAATATATAACGAACAATAGCACACACACACACACATATATATATATATATATATATATATATATATATATATATATATATATATATATATATATATATATATATATATATATATATATATATATATATATATATATATATATATATATATATATATATATATATATATATATATATATATATATATATATATATATATATATATATATATATATATATATATATATATATATATATATATATATATATATATATATATATATATAGGTTTAACCCACTTAGGGATGGACCAGAAAGAGGTCAATCTTTCCCCAGTGAAGTCACCATTTTTCTTTAGCAGTAGAAATGTTTAAGACTAGGCCATTGGATTGACTAGACTTATACAGATCAAAATAAAAACCGCCTTCGCGCTTTATTGTTTCCAGAGGAATGGGAAAAGAGCGAATAACCCAAAAAGTTGGGGAAATATTCAATGTAAGGGGGTTGGTTATGCAAAGGGAAGGTATTATCACCCTAAACATCTAAAGTACTCCGCAGGAACCTCTTTGAAAAAATATGTATATTTTGGCTATAAAATGTTGTATGTAAAATAGATGGTGAATGTGAGAAAAGAAGTATTTTTTATGAGTTTTTGCACCCTCCGCAGTTGCGCACCTTTAGTTCATAGGTACCACCTTTCGTGCAATAAGGGATCGGGGTACACGTAGTTCACCTTTTAAAATATTTTAAAACACAAGTATGTTGGTTAATTTTATGGGATAAGACATCATCGTCATTGTCCGTGTGGAAAACATAATTACTACCCACAATCATGAGAAAACGGAATTTGCATCATCTTAAAGTGGAGGATATGGCTTGGATTTTAAAATCAACAATGCCTCACTCAACACCCTAGTGGAAAATATCTCTCTTGACTACATGGATTGACAAGAGTCCAATCTTTTGAGAAACTTTTTAAAGTAAAAAGCCAAAGTGGCCAAATGGTTTGAAATGAGATTGATTGACTTTTAGTCTTCTCACAACAAAAATGTCAAAGTATTATTAGGTTGATTAGAGTTTATTTATGAAAAGGTTTTGAAAATGCATGGACCTAAGTCCAAGTTTATTATGAAAATGGTTCAAGTTTTAAAACAAGAAGAGTTTTCAAAAGGAAGAAGAAGATTTTTGAAATTAAAGAAGATGGGAGGAGAAGAAGAGACTATCCTAAAGCATAATGTAAAATCTAGGGATAAGAACCATCTAACCAACAAGAAGCCAATACTTGACATTATGAGTCAAGATAGAATTCCAATTCTTTGAATTGAAACCAAACAAGCAAATATATTAGATCTCTTGAGAAAATAAAACTTCAAATGTATTAAGTCTTCACAAGAATTGGGCAGAGTAATGGTTGTATATGGGTGAATTCCAGATTACATACAAAGTATGTAATCACAATAACCTGCACACAAAACAAACAAACAAACAACCCAATGTCTTGAGGTAAACCTCAAGAACTCCAGACAAAATTTCAATTAAGACCACAAGGTCTTCAACATAGGCCAAGGTTTCTAATCCTAAGTCCAAGAAGTCCAATACTCCATAATGCCAAGGATAGTAATCAAATAGTCCAAGTATCATTAAAGCTTTTTATGGTTCATGTTGATTATTAGGTTTCTTAAAAAAAGAAAAGAAAAGCTCAAGTGAGCAAAATAAAAATAACAAGAATATAAATGCTCAAGTGAGCAAAATAAAAATAACAAGAATATAAATGCTCAAGTGAGCAAAATAAAAATGGCATGAAACGTAATGCTTAAAGTAAATGGTACATAAAGCATAAAAATAAAAGTATAAAGTAAAAACAATTTAATAATTAATGGTTAGTTGGATGACCATCTTGAAACTTGCATTTAGAACTCATTAGAGGATTGGTAGAACCAAAGCCTCCACACAACAAGTTGCATCTGCTTTTTCTCAAGTATATCATCCATTTGGAATCCTCAAAAGTACCATTTAATGATCAACGATATTTAAGTGATCTGCGTTGACCAAAAGTGTTATAGATCCATTAGAGGATTGGTAGAACTAAAGCCTCCACACAATGAATCTCAAGGTTATTGGATCAAAGAGATCAAATCAACATACTTGGGCTTGCAAACATAGGTTTGGGCCACGAATGATCATTTATTCGAATCGGGACAAAATTTAGTGCTATGTTAAGCAATCGTAAGTGGACTTATATAGAAGTCGCGCCTATTTTGAGGCTGGTCAATAGAAATCTATGCACCATTTGTTTTGAGACATGATGAAAGGGATAAGATGAAGAGGGGTGGGAAAGAATATACAAACCACATTTGAATTAAAATTTAATCAAAATATTATTAAACTCATTCATCCATTTTTGTGGAGTTAGACTCATCACCATGGATCCAATGATGTTAATAAAGTTCATGATCAAAAATTCAACCCAAGATCAGGCAGAAAATAATCACAAAATAATATTGCATTTAATATATATATATTAAAAAGGGTTTTAAAATGTTTTAAAATAGAAATAAAAGAGAAAAATATCAACCATGTTCAAATTAATCAAGAAATATTAAGTAACACCATAGAAAAATCAGAAATGAACAAAAATAATTTTATAAAATTTTTGGTATTTTTTTTAAGTCAGGAGCTATTTTTAAAAATTAAAAGAAATGAGTAAAATAAATAAAAAATGATAAAAAATAACAAAGTCATAAATAAAAAATAAACGAGGTCACCAATATTTGTTACAATATCATTGGATCATTCCATAATATTTTCAGAATTTAAAAATGCATAAAATTATTTTTAAACATTTAAAACAAATCAAATAAAGTGAAAATTTATAAAAAAAATATCAAAACACAAAATAAAATTGTGAAAAAAATAAAAATCAGAAAGAGAAAAATCAAAAATATTTTTCACAATTTTTTCATATTTTTTGGACTAAAAATGAATTTTCTATGATTTTTTGAAGTTTAAAGCAATTAAATATAAAAATAAAAAATAAAAAATAAAGTCAAAAATGTGGACCATTGGATGAGAGTCAAAACGCGTTAGTAATCAAATCCAAGAGATCTGACGCATTGTGCATATCATGGTCTTTAGTGAATAAATCACTAAGTCAAATGTAAACTCAGAAATTCAAAAAATACAAATGGCACGCCATCATTGGTTGGAAGATGACACGTTGGTCATCTTCAACCTCCAGCCAGTCCCAAAACCAGGTTGCTCAATCTGTAAAATTAGAGCACGATATCTATGACATTCGCTTCGTCTCTTCAAGACGAAGACAACCATACATTCGCGACAAATTTATATAAATTGTAGCTCAAGCAATTTGGAAGGAAAGTTTTGAAAAGGGATTTGAAATTTCATGGTCAAAGCGTGTTTCTAGATAAAAGCAAGTGTTGCAACTAGAACCATGGCATTGATAACTTCACAATGATATTAAAGTTTTGAAGAATTGATGGAGAAATCTACCTATTGAAGTTAAGCTGCAGAGCTCTGAAATTGGACTTCTATGGACCAATATAGGTCACGATTATTGTATGGTTAGCTTCAGGGAAGATCAAGGAAGGTGAATTTATAGAAAAATTGGATTGAAAAAGGCTTGAACACTGATTTCGAAGTTGCAGAAAAGGGAGTTATGGAGGAAGTTTGGCAGAGTGATTCTGGTTGTTCAAGCTTGAGGAAATGAATGAGGGATGACCCTCTATTTATAGGGAACCAAATGGAATGTTTAAGTGTGTGAAATGATGAAATTTGGAGGGAAATCGTGTGAAGTTGCAAACAAGAAAAGCATGACTTCTATTTTGATCAAAACTCATCCAAAACGCGTGTTTTGTTATGCTAATCACTTCTGGAAGTTCATTAGACATGTTTAGAAGCAAAAACGCACATAAACAAAGTGTTTAGAAGCTAAATCAAGGATTTCAAATTCTGACTTTTGAAGAAACTTCAGTTTCAAGTTACCAATTTCAAAATAATGGCATTCTCAGCTCAAGGGGTCTTAGGGCATGATTCTTGAAGCTTTAGAAAGATGAGATTACAAGCTTTGAAATGGAAAAAGAGTGGAGACAAATGGATGTTTGAGATGGAAGTTGCAATGAGTCAAAATTGGGAAAAAAGTTGACTTTCCACACTTAGAAATATTTCAAGTTTTTCTTCAAAAGTGACCTATAATGTTTTGCATCCAAACATGGCCTTACCCTTGGAATTTTCTCTTGAACAAAAATATGGCATGAAATAGACCTCTTGAATGACATTTTGAAACTTGAACCATTCAAAATATCCAAAAATTGAGAGAGTTATGAATCGTTGAAGTTGGCAAAAAATCATGAAATGACCTACAATCTTTTGTATCCTTAGGGAATCTTCCATCCATTTTCTCACTTTACACATAAAAGAAGGAATAAATTTCGCATCCTTAAGATCATTTTGGAAAAAGATTAGGCTCAAGGTGATCAAAATTGACCAATTTGTGATCATTTGAAGTCACACATGGGAATTTGGGGGTTCATTGGAGGACTTGTAATATTTCTTCATCATCAAGTTTCTTCCACATGAAAACTCCTTGAAACTTTTGAAGTGATTTGTTAATAACCCTTTAAAGAGAAGAATGTATTTGGAATAACTCAAAAATACTAATAGATGAGCAAGATATACTTCTTTCAAGTTCAAAACCCTAGCTCCTAGATCAAGAAAATGCTTTGAGGAACTTTGACAACTTTAAACAACCTTCTTGTACTAGCACTTTTGCTTTGTAAGTATAAGTTGTTGAGGATGATAATGAGAACTCATAGCAACCAAAACCACTTTCATATCTTGAGAATTGAGAGAAATATGCACTTGTGGCCAATTGGAACAAGGCCTTGTCCAACCATGACAACTTCTTCAATCAACCCCTTGTACTTTTGAATAAATATTGATAACTTTGAAATATGGTGAACCAAAATAAACCTTGCCATGCCATTTCTTCCAAAACAACTTCAATGGTGAGGTTTGAATTTCTCAAGCTTTATTGACTAGGGCATGGAAATAAACTCATGAACCCATGGATCAACTTGCTAAGCCACATTGCCTGTACCTACATTATTAACAAGTAAGACAAACCAACATTGAATTTTATTAATTAAAAGGAAATTCACAACAAAACATGCATGATCACAAAAGAAAAACAAGTCAAGGTGCTTGGTGATTCCTCAAAGAGCAAAGCTAAAGATTAGGAAGAGAACCAAAAGCCCTAATGTGATCTTGTTGTGATTGAATCAATATGGTATGATGAAGGGATCTTAGGGGCAAAAATTAGGGCACAACAGGTATCTAACCCTGGCATATCTTCATAAGAACAAGCAAACACTTCCACATAGTCATGCAACATCTGGACCAATCTGCTTTTGACGTTGCTTTCCTGGTTAGCGTCGATCTTAACCTCTTTTTTGTCTGTCTCGGTACCTAAATTGATGACTTCAACTGACTCTTCATGCGGCTGAATAGCTTTTTCCTCTTGTAGTAGAAGTCTGGCTAGTTCTCCCGGTATTTCACAATCTTCCTCGCCTTCGTCTTTGCTCGGTTAATTTGACGTTCGAAATCATAGTCGACAATAGTAGAGTCATTGGCAATGAGATCCATAGTGTATGAGGACCTGCAAGAGTGTGTATGTGTGTGTGTGTGCATGTAAGACACATGGCTATTTTGAAAAAGATGTATTGAAGAAAAAGAAAGACAATGAGCACAAATATTTGAATGCAAAAGAGTACAATGGTTTGTACTGAATGATCATATGATAATATGAACATAAATAAAACCTTTGACAAATAGACCATAGTGCCCCGGGCCAGGCACATGGCTTAAAAGTCATTGTTTAATATTACAGACAAAGTGTTCTTGAATTAAAAGAAAGTAATAAGTGATTACTCCTCAACGAAGGAGACGGGAACGAAGTCTTTTGCGTGCCAATTGTTGAGCTTTGTTGTAGTAGGATATACCTAATCTTCAAATGCAACCTCATCATCAAAATCACCTACAACATTAACTTCATGACTTCCAATACGGATAGGGGGCTTCCCTGCACGAGCGTGCCTCACTTCTTTCTGAGCCTTGATAGTGAAACCCAAACCACATTTGTCTTCTTTAAAAGGGATCTCATGGAGTTTCCCCCAAGTATCACAACTTCCTTCTTCGATTGCAGCACGAGCATCTTTAATTGAAACCATCTTTGGCGTGACCTTAACAGCTTTGGACACATCATATGAACATTTGGAAGTAGCAATCATTGGTGGCACAACTTCAAACGCCTGACACGGGGTTTATATAAACTTGCCACCCGTCTCTACATATTTGAAAGAGTTGAGGTGGCTTACCATGAACTCCTACTCACCACATACAGTGACAATCCTTTCTTTAACCAGATACTTGACCTTTTGATGAAGAGTTGACGCTACTTCCCCTGCTCCATGGATCCAAGGGAAACCCAGCAAACGGAGTAGCCAGGACGGATATCCATGATGTAGAAAATAGAGTTGAAAATATGTGAGTCCACCTTGATCGGGAGATCCACCTCTCCATGAACTGTCCTTTTGGACCCATCGAAAGCCCTCACAATAATACACTTAGTTTCAAAACTAGTCCTTCACGGTCTAAGCAGTCTAAAGCCCCATATGGTAGCATGTTTAAAGAAGAGCAGGTGTCAACCAGAACGTGTGCTAAGGTAGTCCCCTTACATTCAACAAAAACATGTAGGGCTTTGTTATGGTTCTTTCCAAGTGGTGTCAGATCAACGTCCGAGAACCCCAAACCATTGTCGGTCATCAAGATTTCCAAACAAGTTTCAAACTGTTCAATTGTGGTCTCATGAGGGACATGAGCCTTCTTCAAGAATTTAATTAATGCCCGAGCATGAGCATCAAAACAGAGTAGCAAAGATAACATGGAAATTTTGGAAGAGGTTTGCCTCAACTGCTCCACAATCTTGAAATCACTCTTTTTTATAATTTTCAAGATCTCATCCATTTCTCTAGCGAAAGGTTCCTCAGCGGCAATGTCTTTTGCGGGTATTTCTGCCTCGACAGGCTCAACAACCTTCTCTTTTCCCCTTGTGTCAACACTAGGCTTAGCGGTGGTGATGCGGACAGGTGTCTTTGTAATAGTTGGTGATGAAATGTTGGGTGAAAAGATTCTCCCAATTCAGGTCACGTTACTAGAGCCAGTAATGTTACCAATGTCATCAGTTTTGCTTTCTTCAACCCAAGAGTCTTGCTTTATTCCATGGTAGAACACCTCAGCATCGTAGTTCCATGGCACTGTTTTGTTGGAAGAGTACATAATTGGCTCGGGGGTGGTAATTATCAGGGGAGCAACAATTGGTTCATTTGAAATCCTGATAGGACCTTTGGATGAGATCCTAAAAGGCTTGTTTGAGATTGTTATGATGGAGAGGTCTTCAATCTTATTGGTCAAACTTTTGGCGGGCGGAGTTTTCTCAAATAGGATCTCATGGCTATTCATAAGGCATTGAATGCCTTCCTTCAGCCCTTTGCATCCATTGAGTCGTTTGGCACAGCAAACACAGTCCTTCAAACAGCCAGGGAAAATCCTGGCTTTCAGCAGATTCTTTTTTATAATGGTTAATTTAGTAGTCAAATCTTCGACGGAGGAAACAAAAATGGTGTCTTCAACACCATTGACACCCTTGCCATGATTTGGCATAGGCATGGTGATTATATTCGGAGTTGGAGGAGGATCAAATTCAATGGTCTTGTTGTCTATTAAGTCTTGAATTTTATTCTTCAGTGCCCAACATTGGTCAGTCTCATGTCCGGGACTATTCGAGTGATATGCACACTGGGCATTTGGATTGTATTTGGGTGAAGAGGTATCTGGATTGGCCGGAGGATCACACAGTGTCACCAAATTAGCCTTTAACAGGTGTTTTATGGCTTGGGATAGTGACATGCCTATCCTTGTGAATTATCTTGGTGAAGCCTAAAACCGTTGATGACTTAAAGATGGTATTTGAGCAGGAGTTGGATTGGAAATCCGGACGGCATTAATAGACTGGAGGCCATCCTTCTTGGTACGGGCACTTTCCCCATACACAACGTTGATTTCTTTCTTCCTAGTAAAAAGGTTTCTTTACGGGATTGGAGGTAGAGGCAGATATTATGGGAATCTTACCGCTTTTGATGCCGCTTTCAACCCTTTCAACGGTTAATATTAGCTCGGTGAAACCGGATGAAAAACAACCAACCAGAACTTGAAAAAAGGACCAGATAAAGTACCTATAAACATATCTATGATACGGTGAGAGAACTGACTTGGGTGTTTTGTGTTTATTACAAATGTTGCGGTTAGCAAGAGTCGCTGCCGACTTTTCTTTTATCCAAAAGGAAAGGCTGAAAAGAATAGGAAAGACCTTTGAGATTATTTCCTGAGTTCGGGGGGTAGATTATGAAAAGGAAGGTGTTAGCACCCTTTTCATCCATACTTATCTATGGGCTCTTAGTTGCTCTCTAGATCACTTGCTTTTGTTTGAAAAATATGTTTTGTGTGGTTTTTGAAAGTATTTTGAAAAGGCGCCTTCGTTTAGGCAAATTTTGTAATAGTTCTCGTTCGTAAGAAAGTATACAAAGTGTTGGTCTTTTGAAAATGTTCATGTTTGGAAAATGTTTTGAAAGTGTTGGTGTTTATTTTGAAAATAAGCAAGGATGTTTGATTTGAAAATGGGCAAGCAACTAGGAACAATCTACCTACTCAAAAGTCTTTTGTTTATTTCTTCTTTTCCTTTGATATTTCTATCTTACCATTAATTTTGTAAGAAGCCTTATCTTTGGATGTAAAGGGACGGGCGTAGGTAATCGTATAACCATGATAGCAATATTGTGAGATATCTTAGCATTTCTCTTTCAGGGACTAAGATCATTTTGAAAGGCAACATTGATAGCGTCATCGAGGGACTATGATCTTGTATTTTTGATTGCTTTTTGCTAAGACATCTCACATGCATAACATGGCCATTTTTGTAAGGCAACAAAGTGAAATTATCCTAAGGGTGCAAGTGTGCAAGTGTGTTTGATTTACATGTAATAAATATCTTGAATTAGGGTTTGATAACTTGTTGATTTTATCTTTCCATACAAATCCTAATTACTAGCATTTATATAAAGCGATAAATTGCGGAAAGTAAAATTACTACGCTATTACATCATTAGGGAAGGGGGTATAAAAATTTATAAATGGGGATTTGCAAGAAAATTAAACCTAATTATCTATTACAACCATATTGAATAATATACAAGAATTGAATAAATAATGTACAAGGATAAAAATGGAAAAGAGAAATGATTTTGTTTAGTTATTGTTAAGGGTTTTAACCTAATGACTAAAAGTATAAAAAAAATTTAATTAAAGATAAATAAAATAAAACCTGAATTAATTAAGAAAAGATATGAGGTTAAAAAGTATTTTTTTAGGGTTTTTTTGTGAAAGGTTTTAATTTAAATAGTAATAATATGAAAATTAATTAATTAAAAAAACCTAAATTCTAAGTTAATTAAAAATAAAAATTAATAATAATTAAACCTAAATCTAAATATTAATTTATTAAGAAAAAAGAAATTAATTTATTAAGAAAAATGTTTTTAGTCTTTTTGTTTTATAAAGAAAAATAAAATATAAATGAGCATTTTTTTTAAATATGTAAATAAATAAAATATTTTTGGATTTTTTATTAATAAAAATAATAATAATGATAATAATAGTAATAATAAAAATATTAAAATATAATATAAACTATAAAAGAAAATAAATAAAATAAAATAAAATAAAGGTTTGGGTCAAGTGTGGGAAGTAGGCAGGGGGGTTAGGAGTCAGCAAAAAATGAAAGCTGAAGGCCCAAGCGTTACTGGCTGGAACAAAAAAAGAGAGAAAATATGAAAAATAGAACAAAAGGTAGCGTTGGGTGTTGAACCATGACTTCCCACATACATGCGCGCTACCTTTGCCACTGGTGTGGCTGTACATTCGTTAACTTGTATTAAACCATAAATATATATTATAAATTAAGTCCATGGCCTGAACTTCATCTTCAACCTCACGCCCAGCCAGACAACCTGTATCTTGCTCATTTCTCAATGAAAATTAAAATTGCAAACACGAAAGTTGTTCCATTTTTTCTCACGAATCTAACCATGTAAATAACTAAAGCTACAAATAAAAATTGAATGAGAATTTAGTTGGCCCTAATTTGAACCCTAAATTTTCAAGAAATTTCAATCTTAAAATTCTCTAAGCTCAAGCCATATAAATGAAATTTATGGAATGTACAGTTTAAGGGCAATGATATCTACATTTTTTCTTTGAAAATGCAAGCCTAACAATGCCTAAATAATGAGATGAAAAGTCAGAAAACTCACCTTGCAGCTGGAGATCGTGTTTTGAGTTAGAGCTTAATTCAAGTTGCTGTGAAGATCAGGTTAGCTTCCTCAAGTTCCCAGGAAGCTAATACAATGATTAGCTTGATTGGAGAGTGGATGAAATGGTCTGGAGAAGTCCACTTGCAATGCTCTATTTTTGGTTATGGAAGATGAAGAAGATGGTGTTACAGTTGGGAAACAAGCACATGGATGAGTTGTATTTGATGTAAGGAAGCTTTGAAAATTATTTTGAGGGAAAACGCACGATGGAAATAGAAGATGCAAGTTCAAGGTCAGAACCTGCACAAAAATGGAGTTTGTGTGCAATTTCTGGATAGAGGGAGTTTGGGAGAGTTTCCAGGCTTGAAAAATTGTGTCCCTATTTGCATAATATTGTCTCAATTTATAAGAAAAGATTTTGAGAGCTTGGGTTGATCAGAAGTACAAGTTCACATGTTATGGCTCTTTGGCTTGTTTTTGAAGCAAGCTTGATACACATTATCCCAATGCATAGTACAAGGCTATCTAGAGTGGTTACAAGATTTAAACATGTTTATCTGACTTTATATGTTGAGTGTGTGCTGAATAAACAAGTTAGAAGCTCAAGACAAGTTGACTTTGTGATTAAAGAAACTTTTCAAGAATGGAATGGTAACTTTGTGCCATAAATGGAAATGCAACTTGGATAATGGCTCAAATGCTTAGACAATGTCTCTATCAGTTGTGTAAACATTTAATTATTGAGTGATTAGAAAGTTTGAAGCCTGCAAAGCAAAATTTGTATATCATGCTTGAAGATTGGATCAAGTGTTCTTCACAAATTTGCCTTGCAAAACAAGAATGAAACCCTAACTTCTTGCCTTCGATTCTCCTTGCTCAAGTATGATCTCAATGACTTCTTGGACATTTTGGAAAGCTTGTAACATCCTATACAACCTCTATGTTGTAAATATTTGAAGATTCATCTCAGAACTATGTGAAAAATTACCATGAAGTTAGGTCAAAATCCTGCCTAAACTAGGGCAAAACTTCACTAAGTTTTCAAGTTTCATGAACATGTCTTCTTAAAATCATAACTTGAAATCCATGCATTTCTAGAAAAAGTTGTGTTATAAAATATTTTAGATCTTATTGAGATCTACAATTTTCATGTTGGAAGTTTCCTTTGAATCATCTTACATCATGGTGAAAATTTGGCTCAAAGTTATAAAAAAAAGTGAATTTCCAACACTTAGAAAAATTTCTAAGTTTAGAAATTTTAAGTTTTCAAAATGAAATCTTGACTTTTTGATTTCTTGATGAACAAGTTTCATATTTTGACATGTCTTGATGAATTGTGATCTTTGATACTTGATTTTGACCAAAAAGTCAAAGTTTGACTTTTCAGTATACAATTGACTTTTCATCAGTTGACTGAAATTCATCTGTCAACCAATGGATCTTGAGGAATTTTTTTTAGTCATTCAAATAGGTAAAAATGAAGTATTTGAAACCTTGAGATCATAACTTAAACCAATCAATCATTTTCTAGGTCAAAAATCAGAAATCGCACCATCTCAGTCAAAACCCTAATTTTGACCATTTTGCCCTTTTGATGATCTGATCAAATTTCTTGTGGAATTATGGTCCAAAATTGATCAAATGACATATATGAGTTCATAATGTTGATATGGACCAAAAATTATGAAGTTTGACTATAAATTGACCATAGTTGACTTTTCCCCCAATACAGCTGATTTTAGGTCAATTGATCAATTGACTGAGCAAAATTGTGATCCAAGACCTAAAACTTGACATGAGCAATCTTGAGGGTCCATATTTATCCATGAAAGTCATGTAGGGCATTAAAATTCCATTTGTCCTTGTGCAAACTCAACCCTAATTTTCAATTATCAGTGCTTGAGGAGGTGTCTTGAACTGATAAACCCTTGTGCAGTCTTGAACCAAAGGAGATCTTGTGAGAGATTACTTGAGAAATGAGAGGGAAAATTTTGGGGTACAACATCTTCCCCTGTTTAATCTTCTTAAACCTGAATAGTTAGATTGGCGGATCCGCCATTCGTGACTTAAAGGTGGAAGATGATTGAACAGTAGAGTGCCTAGAAATTTTCACTCGAAGATGTATTGTGAATGGGCTTATAGATGCCATTTGGAGGAATTATGGTAAATACTAGAAGAAGTAGCATCACAAATATTTGGTTGATTTATACTAAAAATTGATGTTTTACCTGTGGAAAAAGGGTTAGTGAAATGCAAATGTATGTGTGATATTCACAAAATGTGGTATTATGCTAAATGAATTTTGTATGTATATGCTATGATGTATGAATGTGAGATGCATATTTGTCCAGAAAATAAATCCCTGACTACTGCTGAGGAGTTCCTGGGAAGTTGAATCCCGGATTATTGTTGGGAATAAAGAATATACATATCTTCAAACTTTGTTGGCAGAATGCTTCCGCCGGGGAATATCTCTTGCATGTTAGCTGTTATCTGGTTGGGTCAAGGCTTCATAACTTGCTGAGGATGTGGAAGTCAACTGATATCTAGTCGGGTCCAGGCTTCACGGTAACTTACTAGGGAAGAATAAATTAACTGTTATTTGGTCGGATCCAGGCTTTGCAGAAAATTTCTTGGGAGAGTGAAGTTAGGCTGTTATTTGGTTGGATTCCCAGCTTCACAACAACTTACTGGGGATAAGAAGCAAATTGTTATTTGTTCGGGTCCAGGCTTCACAATAAACTTGAAGTGGTAATTACTATCTGGTCGAGTCCAGGCTTCATAGTTTTTGAAAAGTTATACTATTATCTGGTCGGATCCAGGCTGCATAACAGCATAAACATCATAACATCATGCCATAGTATTTCTACTAACCATTTCAAGGATCTGGGGATTTATCTTTGTTTTTTTTGTAGGTGTAGCGATAGAATTGTTTAAGACTAAGCCATGGGATTGACTAGACTTGTACAAATCAAAATAGAAATCACCACCGTGCTTTATTATTTCCAAAGGAATGGGAAAAGAGTGAGTAACCCAAAAAAGGGGGGGAAGATTCAAGGTAAGGGGGTTGATTATGCAAAGGGAAGGTATTAGCACCTTAAACATCTATGGTACTCCAAAGGAACCTCTTTGCAAAATCTGTATATTTTGGCTATGAAATGTTCTGTAAAAAATGGATGGTGGAGGTGAGAAAAGAAATTTATTTTTATGATTTTTGCACCCGCCGCGGTTGCGAACCTTTAGTGCCTACGTACCACCTTCCGTGAAATAGGGGATCATGGTACATGTAGTTCCTCTTTAAAAAGATTTTTAAAATACAAGTGTGTTAGTTAATTTTATGAGATAAAACTTCATCGTCATTGTCCGTGTGGAAAACATACTTACTATCCACAATCATGAGAAAGGAGAATTTGCATCATCTCAAGATGGAGGATATGGCTTGGATTTTAAAATGAACAAGGATTTTAGAAGTATAGTTGTTTGCATCACTACAAGGATTGACAAGAGTCTAATCTTTTGAGAAAGGTTTTAAAATAAGAAAGCCAAAGTGGCAAAATGATTTGAAATGAGATTGATTGACTTTTAGTCTTCTCAGAAGAAAAAAACGATGTTAAAATATTATTAAGTTGATTGAAGTTTATTCATGAAAATGTTTTGAAAATGCATGGACCTAAGTCCAAGTTTATTATGAAAGTGGTTCAAGTTTCAAAACAAGAAGAGTTTTCAAAAGGAGGGCGAAGATTTTTGAAATTAAAGAAGATGGGAGGAGAAGAAGAGACTATCCTAAGGCATAATGTAAAAGCTAGGGATAGGAACCATCTAACCAACAAGAAGCCAAAACTTGACACTATGAGCCAAGATAGAATCCCCATTCTTTGGATTGAAACCAAGCAAGCAATGATACTAGACCTCTTGAAAGAACCAAACTTCAAGTTGTCATGCCCCAAATTTGTCTTACCTCGATAATTTTTATTTTTTGAGATTAAGATAATAAAGAAACGTTTAATCAATGATAGTACGACAATATCGGATGGCCCATTCTTAAAATTTAAGTCAACTAGGGGGTGTATTCTAATTCAGGAGAGTGGGGGCTTTCTAAATCAGAAAGACTCATAAACCCATTCACGAAGCATGTTGGCTAATGGCCCATGCGATTCGAAAATGGAAGTTAGTTCAAAAGAATAGTAATTATTAAGCTTTTAATTATGACAACCCATTTAAGAATGGTAGTTATTGTTACTTTAAAGTTAAGAATCTATTTTTAAACAAGAAAGGAGGTACAATTTGGAATACAAGCTCGTTACGCTAAGCCCACTAGTATTTGTTTTTTATTGTTTATCTAAAGAAATTATTTTTTACAATTATGTTGTTGTTTGCTATTTGGGCCAATTGAGGCCCAATATGAGTTGAAAGAAACAAAAGGCGCTAAAAAGAAATGCTGGTAGCCCAGTCTGTTTTTTAAATAAAATTATTGTTGGTTAATTTATTATTATCAGTGTTAATAAATCATGTTTTTTAAAAAGAAAGGGTCTTGTTTAAGAATAAGTAAGTTGGGCCCATAAAAAAATGCGTGTTGTAATAACAAATGGATATTGTAGTCATCAAAACTGAATTCACGCACGTTTATATCAATTAACATACACTGTTGAGATTAAAAAACAAAACAACCTAATATTATGCAAAATTAGATCTTACAAAATCCAGAAAAATTACAACATAATCAAATCTGGAAAACTAACAGAACCAATCTTCACCAAATCCAATTACAATAAATGATGAATCAATTACAATCCACACTTTCATTAAATCCCTAAGTTAGAACGATTTGTAACTGAAAGAACTAAAATGACTAAACCTTAAAAATTAAACTATATATACAAAATAAAAAGTACAGAACGGGGGGGGGGGGGGGGGGGGGGGGAGGATTTGGACAGAAACAGGGGAATTGGGAACAAGAACAAGGCGTAGAATTTTACAGAGGGTTAGGGGAAGAAAACCAAATCGCGAAGCTTGTGGAGACGGAGAAGAGTCGGAATCCGCTGTTCGCCACTGAAGATTGAAGGAGAACGGTTAGGGTTTCAATTTCTGAAACCATAACCGTGAGCCACTGTTACTTTGCTTGTCGTCGCCTCCGCCAATGTTCTCCTGCAAAACAGAGAAGAAGAAAGCAAGGTCAGTAGCAAATCGGACACCATCAAGAACAGAAGATCGCGAGGGAGCAAATTAAGCTTCTGCTTTGATTTATTTGGGGGTTTGCTTGATGGAGTTTTGATTAGAGGAACACAAGGCGTCGCCGGAAGGAACAATAGGGTTTGGAGGCAAGGTTGAGGAGAAGAGAAAGGGTTCGAGACGGAGTGAAGGAGAAACGAGAAAGATAGGGTGTAGGTACTGTAACACAAAAACCAGAGAAAGTAAATTATAGAAAATGTAAAAACAATGTTATTATTCTGATGGGATTCAGTACATGCGCAAACACAGTAGATAGCATGCTCCCTCGCTTGTCATCCATTGGACTTTAATCAAACGGCCATTAGGCAAGTTTGATGGTAACTTCCATGCACCCTCTCCCTACTGGAACATCCGGACCCCTCCTCAATTCTCCTATGGGCCAAGCCCATTGCTCTTCACATTCCCCCTTCCATGCCAATTACTAAACTGCAAACCAAGCGCACCCCCTGTCCAGAATTATTTTGGGCCTAAACCCAGATTACTAAACAACACCCCCTATTTTTGATGCATAACTGAGAACGCACCCCCCCCCCCCCCATGTTTTGCTTAACAATCATTTTTTTTATTATTTATTTCTTTTATAGTTTTTTATATATTATATTTTATATATTTTATTTTATTTTATTTATATTATATTGTATTAATTATTTATTAATAATTATAATTATTACGATTAGTTTTGTAACCATATATTAATAATTATTTATTGTATGTAAGTATTATTATATGATAAAATAAATCATTTTTATGCAAGAATTCATATATTATTTTATTACATTATTGCATTAAATCTTTTTAATCATGCATTAATCAAGACGTTTTCGCAACTAATACAATTAAAAAACACAAACAAACCTCAAACTATTTTCGCGAACAAATTAAGCTAATCAACAGTCTTTTTGAAAATAGGGTTTCAAACCAGTTTTGAATTACTACATACTCAGTCAAAATCTCCGCAATCACTACTCTCGACTGAGTGCGAAGTGATTCAAAATATGTTTACAAACCTTCTAAAAAACACCAACCCATACAAACTACCAATTGGGACTCTGATTCCTCATAAGAGGATATGTAGGCACGCGATATAAAATCATGATGAGTCTTGCTGATTAAAACTTAAAACACTGTTTACCCCAAACCTAAACATAGGGCTAATATCCTTGTGAACAAGGTAGACGAAAGGTGCCTAACACCTTCCTTTTGTCTAATTGAGTCCGAAACCTGGAATCTCTGTCCGCGAATTAAGGTTTTCTGTTAGGTTCCCTTCCTTAGGATAAAAACTAATTGTAGCGACTCTTGATTAAAAATCCAGTTGCTACACAAGTGTATTAAGTCTTTACAAAACAAATTGGGTAAAGTAACGTCTATATACGGGTGAATTCCAGACTACAAACATAGTATGTAATCACAATAACCTGCACACAAAACAAAAAAATAACCCAATGTCTTGAGGTAAATCTCAAGAACTCAGACAAAAAAATCAATTAAGGTTACAAAGTCTCCAACATAGGCCAAGGTTTCTAATCCTAAGTCCAAGAAGTCTCATACTCCATAATACCAAGGATAGTAACCAAATAGTCTAAGTATTATTAAAGATTTTTAGGGTTCATGTTGATTATTTGGTGTCTTGAAAAAGAAAGTAAAGCTCAAGTGAGCAAAAATAAAAATGACAAGAAAGTAAAATGGGCTCAAGTGAGCAAAGATGATAAATAGCATGAAATGTAAATACTAAAGTAAATGGTACATAAAGCATACAAAATAAAAGGGCATAAAGTAAAAGCAATTTAATAATTAGTGGTTAGTTGGATGACCATCTTGAAACTCGCATTTGGAACTCATTAGAGGATTAGTAGAACCAAAGCCTCCACACAACAAGTTGCATTTGCTTTTTGTCAAGTATATCATCCATTTGGAATCCTTAAAAGTACAATTTAATGATCAACGATGTTTAAGTGATCCGCATTGACCAAAAGTGTTGTAGATCCATTAGAGGATTGGTAGAACCAAAGCCTCCACACAATGAATCTCAAGGTTATTGGATCAAAGGGATCAAATTAACAAACTTGGGCTTGCAAACATAGGTTTGGGCCACAAATGATCATTTATTTGAATCGGGACAAAATTTAGCGTTGTGTTAAGCAATCGTAAGTGGACTTATATAGAAGTCGCACCTATTTTGAGCCCGGTCAATAGCAATCTATGCACCATTTGTTTTGAGACATGATATAGAGATCATGCTCCAATAACATTTAGTGCAATAAGAAAGGGATGAGATGAAGAGGGGTGGGAAAGAATATACAAACCACATTTGAATTAAAATTTAATCAAACTATTATTAAAATCATTCATCCATTTTTGTGGAGTTAAACTCAACACCATGGATCCAATGGTGCTAATAAAGTTTATGATCAAACATTCAACCCAAGATTAGCCAGAAAATAATCACAAAATAATATTGCATTTTAATATATACATAAAAAAAAGCTTTAGAAATATTTAAAATAGAAATAATGGATAAAAATATCAACTATGTTCAAATTAATCAAGAAATAAAAAGCAAGACCATAGAAAAATCAAAAATGGACTCAAATAGTTTTATAAATTTTTTGAAAATTGTTTTTAAAGTCAGAAACTATTTTTTAAAATTAAAAGAAATGAGTAAAATAAACCAAAAATGATAAAAAAATACCAAAGTAAGAAATAAAAAAATAAGTGAGGTCACCAATATTTGTCACAATATTATTGGATCATTCCATATTTTTTTCAGAATTTAAAAATGCATAAAAGTATTTTTAAACATTTAAAACAAATCAAATAAAGTGAAAATTTATAAAAAAATACCAAAACAAAAAATAAAATTGTGAAAAATTAAAAATCAGAAAGAGAAAAATCAAAAATATTTTTCATAATTTTTTCAGATTTTTTGGACTAAAAATGAATTTTCTATGATTTTTTGAAATTTAAAACAATTAAATACAAAAATTAGAAAAGAAAATAAAAATCAAAAAAATATGGGTCATCTGATCAATGTCAAAATGTGTTAGTAAATAGATCAAGTGGACCTGACGCGTTGCGCATGTTATGGACTTTAGTGGGTATTGCATTGATTCATTAATTAAATCAGATTTCAAAAAATACAAGTGGCGTGCCATCATTCGTTGGAAGATGATACGTTGGTCATCTTCAACCTCCAGCCAACGTGAATTGCAGGTCTCTCAAACTGTAAAATTAGAAGCTCAGACCTATGTCATTCGCTTCGTCTCTTCAAGACGAAGACAATCACACCTTCGCGACAAATTTATATAAATTGTAGCTCAAGCAAATTGGAAGGAAAGTTTTGAAAAGGGATTTGAAATTTCATGGTCAAAATGTGTTTCCAGATAAAAGCAAGTGTTGCGACTAGAACCAGGGCAATGAGAGCTTCATAATGATATCAAAGTTTTGAAGAATTGATGAAGGAATCTACCTATTAAAGTTGAGTTGCAGAGCTCTAAAATTGGACTTCTATGGAGAAATACAAGGCATGATTCTTGAATGTAATTATATGGTTAGCTTCAGGGAAGATCAAGGAAGGTGAATTGATGGAAAATTGGATTGAAAAAGGCTTGAAAGCAGATTACGAAGTACCAGAATTTTGAGTTATGGAACAAGTTTGGCAGGGTGATTCTGGCTATCCAAGCTTGAGGAAATGAGTGGGGGATGACCCTCTATTTATAGGGAATCAAATGGAATGTCCAAGCGTGTGAAATGATGAAGTTTGGAGGGAAATCGTGTGAAGTTGCAAACAAGAAAAGTGTGACTTCTAATTTGATCAAAACTCGTCCAAAATGCGTGTTTTGTTGTGCTAATCAATTCTGGAACTTCACTAAACATGTTTAGAGGTAAAAACGCATGGAAAACTTGTGATTAGAAGCCAAAACAAAGACTTCAAATTCTGACTTATGGAGAAACTTCAGTTCCAAGTTACCAAGTTCAATCCAATGGCATTCTCAGCTCAAAGGGTCTTAGGGCATGATTCTTGATGCTTTAGAGAGATGAGGTTACAAGCTTCGCAATGGAAAAAGAATGGAATCAAATGGATGCTTGAGCTGAAAGTTGCATTGAGTCAAAGTTGGGGGGAAAAGTTGACTTTCTATACTTAGAAATATTTCAAGTTTTTCTTCAAAAGTGACCTATAATGTTTTTCATCCAAACATGGCCTTCCTCTTGGAATTTGCTCTTGACCAAAAAATATGGCATGAAATAGGCCTCTTGAATGACATTTTGAAACTTGAACCATTCAAAATATCCAAAAATTGAGAGAGTTATGAATTGTTGAAGTTGGCAAAAAAATCATGAAATGACCTATAAGCTTTTGTATCCTTAGGGCATCCTCCTTCCATTTTCTCACTTTACACATAAAAGAAGGCATAAATTTCACATCCTCAAGATCAATATGGAAAAAGAATGGGCTCAAGGTGATACAAATTGACCAAGTTATGATCATTTGAAGTCACACATAGGAAAATGGGGGTTCATCTGGAGGACTTGTAATCTTTCTTCATCATCAAGTTTCTTCCACATGAAAACTCCTTGAAACTTTTGAAGTGATTTGTTGATAACCCTTTGAAGAGAAGGATGTCTTTGTAATAACTCAAAAATACCAAAAGATGAGCAAGATATGCTTCTTTGAAGTTCAAAACCCTAGCTCTTAGATCAAGAAAAATACCTTGAGGAACTTTGACAATTTTGAACAAACTTCTTGTACCAACAAAAATGCTTTGTAAATATAAGTTGTTGAGGATGATAATGAGAACTCATAGCAATCACAACCACTTCCATATCTTGAGAATTGATAGAAATATGCATTTGTGACCAATGGGAACAAAGCCTTGTCCAAGCATGACAACTTCTCCAATCAATCCCTTGTACTTTTGAACCAAATTTGATAATATTGAAATGTGGTGAGCCAAAATAAACTTGCCATGCCATTTCCTCCAAAACAAATCCAATGCTGAATTTGAACTTCTCAAGCTTTATTGACTAGGGCATGGAAATAAACTTATGAGCCCATGGAGTAACTTGCTGAATTCCATTGCCTTTACCTACATGAGTAACAAGCAAGACAAACCAACATTGCATTTTATTAACTAAAAGAAGAAATCAAGACAAAAAATATTCATGATCACAAAAGAACACAAGTCAAGGTTCTTGGTGATTCCTCAAAGAGCAAAGCAAAATATAGGGAGGGGAACCAAGAATCCTAATGTGATCTTGTTGTGATGGAATCAACATGGTATGATGAGGGTATCTTAGGGGGGGAAATTGGGGTACAATAGCTGCCCTTATTTAAGTTTCTTCTATCCAGAGATACGAAGGTTGAAAATTTTCGTGTCGACACGATCGAAGATACTTAAATATAAAATAGTCCTTATTTTTGGCCCTAAGATGCCATGCAGTTTTTATGAGTATGATTGCATATGAACGACACCAAGGCGACGCAAAACACCATTGGGGATGTAGCAAAGAAAATATAGAAACAAAAGAGAAACCCGACCAGGAAAATAAATCACTGGTGGATCAAAAGACCTGACTTTAGAGAGGATGGTAAAATGGTCAAAGGATACACCAACTCCTACTGAAGGCGAAACTACCAACATTCACTGAAGGTAGAAAGAGAAAAGAAATAACAACACTGACGTTCACTGACGTTGAGCTACCAACGTTCACTGAAGGTAGAAGGAAAAGGAATATCATTGCATCTTCATTCACTGACGATGAACTACCAACGTTCACTGAGGGTAGCAAAAAGATAACAATCACCAACTTTCATTGAAGGTCACCTACCAACTTTCACTGAAGGTAGAGAGAAAATATATCATAACACTGCCATTCACTGACGATGAACTACCAACGTTCACTGAAGGTAGCAAAAAAATAACAATCACCAACTTCCACTGAAGGTGACCTACCAACTTTCACTGAAGGTAGAGAGAAAATATATCATAGCACCACCGTTCACTGATGATGAACTACCAACGTTCACTGAAGGTAGCAAAAAGATAAAAATCACCAACTTTCACTGAAGGTGACCTACCAACTTTCACTGAAGGTAGAGAGAAAATATAGCATAGCACTATCGTTCACTGACGATGAACTACCAACGTTCACTGAAGGTAGAAAAAAGATAATAATCACCAATTTCCACTGAAGGTGACCTACCAACTTTCACTGAAGGTAGAGAGAAAATATATCATAGCACCGTCGTTCACTGACGATCAACTACCAACATTCACTGAAGGTAGCAAAAAGATAACAATCACCAACTTTCACTGAAGGTGACCTACCAACTTTCACTGAAGGTAGAGAGAAAATATATCATAGCACCGCCGTTCACTGATGATGAACTACCAACATTCGCTAAAGGTAGCAAAAAGATAACAATCACCAACTTTCACTGAAGGTGACCTACCAACTTTCACTGAAGGTAGAGAGAAAATGTAAGTTTCCCCAAAATTCTAGCATTTCACCTAGAACGGGTCTCAACTTCTTCTTTAATCAAAGCATTATGCCTAGAAAGGGTAATACATAAGTTGTCTCAAATAAAGAGACTACCACTTGCTGTCATGGAGGATTGTAAAAAATAGCTCTCTGGGGAGAACAATATGGCTTCCTGGGGAAAGAAATATGACTTCCTGGGGAGATGCCAATACATTTCTGCTAAGGAGATAAAGTCTTCTCGTGCAAAATAAATGCACATTCTCAAACCAAGGCTCGAAGCCTGCAGATATCATAAGTAATAATATTGCTGAGGATCAAAGATTTAAACCAGAAATAAACTGGGATGGAACAGTCAACCATAATACATCCTTTGAGAAATAAACTCAAGAGGGAAACCTAAATCATCCAGACAAAGAGTTGTCCAAGAAGACTAAAGCAAAAATCTTCCACGAGGGATAACTCGGTGGAGAAATTGAAAAAATATATGCTTTCTGCTTAAGGCCAACACTCTATTGGAGAGAGGACAACGTAACTCTGCAAAACAGGGTGATATATCAACAAGATATTAACGAATGTGAATGAGCAATGATTTGCCAGTTTTAGCTATGCATGATGTATGTATGAATGTATGAGTGTTATCATGCGTATGCTGACAAAACAAATATACAACACTGGGAGTAACCAGGCAAAACCACCTCGGGCACAATCAACACTCGGCTAAATTACATTCAAGATGAACAATCCGAGAAAAAGTAAGCACCGGCTGAGGAAACAAAACCTACCGTCTGGTTTAACTTTACTGGAGAGAAACATAATCCGGAAGTAAACAAAACATAGCGACCAAACAGTACAGATACAGAGATACAACATCCTTCACCAGGGTTTACCAGGTGTAGCACTCAAACTTCAGCGGGAAATCAAATATTTTCAAAAGTAATGCTTCTACTGGGAATTTTGAAAAATCAATTTCAAGTAGAGCAGACGGTCATCAAATCATCAAAACATTCACTGGGGAATTCAGGACCATTTTTAAAGAGGAAACACACAAACTTATTTAACGCGTATAATGTCCTATCATCAAGCCATTAACTGGGGATTTTGCGCTGACTTCACTGGGGAGGTTAACACCACATCCTCAAAGGGAAAACCAATATACATTATTCACTAGAGAAATCGGAGACCTGCATTATTCAAGAGTAGTTATTGTACCAAGTTCTCTAGGTAGAAAGAACCTTTATTAAACAAACAAAAACTTTTACTGGAGGAATCTGGGATTGAATCTTCATATCATGCAAACTTGGAAAAGAGGAAAAATGAACCACAACTTGATCGGTGACACTGGAGTCACAAACCCAATACAGCGAGAACATCCTAAGAAAAACTTCCCCTGGAAACAAAACTTCTCAAAACAACTAGAGTTCGTCCATTCTTGGGATCACCGCTTTTGTTTTCCTATTGCGTCACAAATTTTAAAGTAACAGTAAATTGTAAATTCTTTTTGAAAACCAATTTTGTTATTTAATATTTTTTCCTTAAAAGTTATTATCAATAATAAATGGAGCCTTTGCAAGCTAAATAAAATGAGAATTATAAAGAATTGGGTAAAAGCTCAAATTTCATTAATAGAATGGTATTCTGCAAATGGCGAGACTCTATGGATGATTACAATGTCCGGAAAATGGTAATATATAATGGAAAAGATACATTGAGATACAATGACCATTATCCCCTCTAACAACTTTTGAAATCCTGAACAGCAGCTTCTGTTGAAGTATGATGAGGATCTAAGAAGATTGTTGCTTCAACAATCAAGTCTTGTCTGATGTAGTTACTTGCCAAGAAAGCCCCTAACTTTTTCCTAAACTGTCCTTGCAGGTTTTCAAATTAGCGGGAAATTTATTCTATTTATGTCTCTAATTTTTTCCTAGACTTCCCTTTCAGGTTTTTGGCCTACCGAGACGCTCTTTTTTGCCTAAGTCGCCATTTCAGGTTTTCAACTTAGTGAGTTATTCTTTTATTTCTTTAGGCAAAGTATTTCTTGACTGCATCAGCATTCATGGGACGTGGGAACTCCTTGCCATCCATAGTTTCAAGAATTAATGCACCGCCAGAGAAGGCTTTCTTGACAATATACGGGCCTTCAAAATTGGGAGTCCACTTGCCCCTAGAATCAGTGTTGAAAGACGTGATTTTCCTGAGCACGAGGTTGCCTTCTCTAAATTCACAATGTTTGACCTTCTTATCATAAGCTTTCTTCATTCTCTTCTGATATAATTGTCCATGACACAAAGCTGTCATTCTCTTTTCTTCGATCAAATTTAATTGGTCAAACCTGTTCTGGACCCATTCAGCCTCTGACAACTTGGTTTCCATTATCACACGCAAAGAGGGGATCTCAACCTCGACTAGGAGTACAACTTCCATTCCGTACACAAGGGAAAACGGGGTTGCTCCTATTGAGGTGCGGACAGATGTTCGATATCCATGCAAAGCAAAAGGGAGCATTTCATGCCAATCCTTATAAGTAACAACCATCTTCTGGATAATTTTCTTGATATTCTTATTAGCAGCTTCAACATCCCCATTCATCTTTGGCCTGTACGGAGAGGAATTATGATAGACAATCTTGAATTCTTCACACAGTTTTGTCATCATTTTATTGTTCAGATTCGAGCCATTATCGATGATAATTCTGCTCGGCACACTATACTGACATATAAGATTATTCTTGATGAAGCGCACAACCACCTGCTTAGTGACATTAGCATATGAAGCATCCTTCACCCACTTGGTGAAGTAATCAATTGCTACCAAGATAAAACGGTTTCCATTCAAAGTTTTGGGTTCTATCATCCCAATCATGTCAATACCCCATATAGAGAAAGGACACGGGGAGGAAATCACATTGAGAAGTGTCAGAGGCACATGGACCTTATCTGCAAAAATCTGGAATTTATGACACTTCTTTGCAAATTTGTAACAATCAGATTCCATTGTCAGCCAATAGTAACATGCCCTTAGCATCTTTTTAGCTATCGAATGTCCATTGGCATGAGTTCCAAATGAACCTTCATGAATCTTATGCATCACCATGTCTGCTTCGTGTCTATCCATTCATCTGAGCAAGACCATGTCATAATTTCTCTTATATAACACATTTTCACTAAGGAAGAATCTGCCTGCCAACCTTCTCAATGTCTTTCTATCTTTCTTCGAAGCACTAATCGGGTATTCCTGAGTCTAGAGAAAATGCTTGATATCATAATACTAAGGCTTCTCATCTGCTACCTCCTCTGTTGTAAACACATGAGCGGGCCTATCCAGTCGCTGAACCATAATTCGAGGTATATCATTCCAAGTATTTACTTGATACATAGAAGCCAGAGTTGCTAGAGCATCCACCATTTGATTTTCATCTCTTGGAATATGATGGAATTCAACATTATTAAAGAAGGGTAACAACCTTCTAGCATAATCTCTGTAAGGGATTAAGCCGGGATGACGAGTATCCCATTCTCCTTTAATCTGATTTATTATCAAAGCTAAATCACCATACACATCTAGAATTTTAATTCTGAGATCGATAGCTTCCTCGAGACCCATGATGCAAGCCTCATATTCTGCCATATTATTAGTACAATTAAATGTCAACCTTGCAGTAAAAGGAATGTGCGCTCCATATGGAGTGACAATTACAGCACCAATTCCTTTACCATAAGCATTCACAGCTCCATCAAATATCATACTCCAATGAGATTCAGGGTCAGGACCTTCCTCGGGAAATGGTTCATCACAATGTTTCACTTTCAGAAACATCACATCCTCATCAGGGAATTCATACTCCACAGACTGATGATCCTCCACTGGTTGTTGAGCAAGATAATCTGCCAACACACTGCTTTTAATAGCTTTTTGAGTGTGTTATTCCATATCATATTTAGATAGCAACATCTGCCAGCGGGAAATTCTCCCAGTAAGAGCAGGCTTTTCAAAAATTTACTTGATTAGATCTATTTTAGAGATCAACCAAGTAGTGTGATTCAACATATACTGTCGCAAACATTTTTCTGCCCAGGCTAGAGCACAACATGTCTTTTCCAGCATGGAATACCGTGACTCACAATCAGTAAACTTTTTACTGAGACAATAAATGGCATATTCTTTCTTACTCGTTTCATCTTGTTGTCCCAGAATACAACCCATGGAATTATCTAACACTGTCAGATACATAACCAACGGTCATCCTTCGACAGGAGGGAGCAAGATAGGAGGTTGAAGCAGATACTCTTTAATAATTTCAAATGCTCTTTGGCAGTCATCCGTCCACACACAACCTTGATCTTTCTTTAACAACTTAAAGATCGGTTCACATGTCACAGTCATGTGGGAAATGAATCTGGAAATATAATTCAAACGCCCGAGGAACCCTCTAACTTGTTTTTCAGTTCTCGGCACTGGCATCTCTTGAATTGCTTTGACTTTATCAGGGTCAACTTTAATTCAACAATTTTCCTGATCGAACACCGAAGGTGCATTTATTTGGATTTAAGTGGAGACGATACTTCCTCAAACGCTGAAACAACTTCAACAAATCTTCTACATTCCCTTCTTCCATCTGGGATTTAGCAATCATATCATCAACATATACCTCGATTTATTTGTGCATTAGATTAATGAATAGGGTTGTCATAGCCCTCTGGTACGTTGCACCAGCATTCTTCAACCTGAAGGGCATCACTCTGTAACAGAATGTTCCCCAGGGTGTGATGACCGTTGTTTTTTCCATGTCCTCCGGAGCCATTCTTATTTGATTATAACCGGAAAATCCGTCCATGAATGAGAAAACTTTGAATTTTTCCGTGCTATCCACTAACATATCAATATGTGGCAATGGAAAATCATCTTTTGGACTAGCTTTATTTAGATCTCTGTAATCTACGCACATGCGGATTTTTCCATCTTTTTTTGGTACTGGGAAAATATTGGCAATCCATTGAGGATACACTGACGTCACAAGAAAACTAACATTAATCTTCTTTAGAACCTTTTCTTTGATCTTCACTGCCATATCTGGGTGAGTTCTTCTCAAATTCTATTTGATTGGCGGACAATCTGGTTTCAACAGTAAATGGTGCTCCACAATATCTGCATCTAGACTAGGCATATCTTGGTAAGACCAAGCAAAAATATCCACATACTCTTTCAACAACTCAATCAACCTGCTCTTCACATCAGGATGCAGCGATGCTTCCATCTTGACTTCTTTCGGATCTTCTTCTTAACCCAAATTGATCACTTCCAATGGCTCTTTATATGGCTGAATGTTATTTTCCTCGTGCTCAAGCAACCATGAGACCTCTTCTGGAATCTCATCATAGTCTTCTTCTTCGGCCCCATACATAAGACATTCAAAGTTGGGAGAGGGTGCAGGGTCATTGTATTCAACGGGTTTTTCAATTAATCTGCACATATAATTTATGATTGCTTTTAGAAACTGACACATATAACAAGTGTTCATGCAGATTAAATTTTAGTTATTATTTATTTTGAAAGGGTTTTTTTATTACCATTTTCCAAGAAAAAGTAGAAGATAAAGACACAGTTTGAGAAACAAAGACAACTTTTATTATTGATTTTAAAAGTCACAGCAAACAGATAAGCCCTACAACATTAATACTTCCACCTTGGGCAGAGTGAAAGCTTTTCAAAAAGGTTAACAAAACAAATTACTTCGAAACATGTATGCAAGAGGGAACATCAATGGTGATCTAGTTCTGAACCCTAACTCCGTGCGTCACATAATTCGGCATTTCCTGCTCTGCTTCATCTTCCACAATGGCATTAATCCCGAAAACAGTTGGATGAAGATAACCCCCGCTATGGAAGATGTCTTGATACTTTCCTGCAGCAGACTTCGGCTTCATGTTCTTGTCTTTGTCATTCTTCAAAGAGAACCCCAAGTCGGCTCTGTTCTTGTTTATAGGTTATTCCATAATCTGTCCTCATACCTTGCTATGACCCTTTCACATAACTTGTTGTGCATACTTAAGCGAAACCATGGAATTCTCATTTCCTCTTATATTGTCAATGGATAAGGCTTGGAACTGGGTTCTAACAGCAGCTTCATATGCCTCTACAATGCTGAAAGAGGACAAATGAGATATCAATAGTGCATGTTCCCCATTTATGATTACCACTTTCCCTTCACGTACAAATTTCAATTTTTGGTGTAAAGTTGAAGTGACAGCCCCTGCCTCATGAATCCACGGTCGTCCCAATAAACAGATATAAGCGGGAACAATTTCCATGACCTGGAAAGTAATCTGAAACAAATGTGGGCCTATATGAATAGGCAAATCCACTTCACCAATAACAAATTTCCTTGATCCATCAAACGCTTTCACAATGATTCCACTCGAGCGCATATGTGTTCCTTGATATTTCAACTTCATAAGAGTGCTCCTCAGTATAATGTTCAAGAGGATCCATTATTAGTCAGCACATTGGATAGTGAATCTTTCTTGCAGTTCATAGAGATGTGGAGGGCCGGGTTGTGATTCCTTCCTTCATCTGGAAATTCATCATCGCAGAAACTCAAGTTATTACATGACGTAATGTTCCCTATTACGCTGTTGAATTAGTCTACTGGCATATCACTCTCCACAAAATCTTGGTCCTATACTCTCATCAAGGATTCTCTGTAAGCAGAGGAGTTCATCAATAAAGCCAAGATAGATATTTTTGAAGGAGTCTGCAGTAGTTGATCTACAATTCTATAGTCGCTCATCTTGATTATCTTCAAAATATCATCCACTTATTTCTCTAATGTAGCCCCACTAGTCTCACCCATAACCTTCTTGGGTTCAACATTCTCAGCAATTTTCTTTCCAGCATTAACATCTCCTCGAACAACTGGTGCAAATACACGACCGTTGTGGGTCACTCTGCTAGTCTCAGCAATATTTCCAACATCAGGCATTGGCTGGATGGTAATTTCCACTCCATCATCTAAGATTGTAGCATTGTATTTGTAGGGCACAGCCTTATCTGACTTGTAGGGAACAGGACCCGGAAAACTAATCACCAATGGGGTAACTACTGGCTTGCTATAATATTCAAATTCAAGACGGACGGGTGCCCCAAAACAAGGTACAATGATGTTTACCCCTTCTTCAACATAATCAGTCATTATTAAGTCATTTCTGGAAAACAAATCCCCATCTGAGGAGAAATACTCATCTGCAGAGGCATACTCTTCATCCGACTCTTCTTCAGTCAAACAAACCTCAACCAAATCAAATTCATGGTAATCATCCCTTTGACCTGTAACCTTGATAGTCCCATTATCTAACAACAACTGAACACCTTTCTTCACGATTTAACATCCTCGGGAGTCCCGACAGCAAATTCAGTAAGACCCATACTGGTGTTCTACCTGACCAGCCATATGGTATAAAGTAGCATGCAATTGCACAAGGTCCTCGTTCATATACTCTACATAAAAAATTCTGAATTCTCTGGGACATCCATAAACCATATTCACCTCCTCTTCATACTCTGCCCTAGGCCTGATTATATGGATGAGGCCCTCATCCATCATCTCCTGTAAATCAGCCTTTATCTTATCGCAACCCTGTATGTTTATACTGCAAATAGCACAACCGGAATAGTCATGCGTATAGTAGCTAAATTCACATAGGTTTGCATGCATTTTCACCAAATCTCCTCTAACCAGATGAATATTAAAAATCCGAAAGTCGCCTGGACAACTGGCCACCATATTCACAGTGTTTGCTCCTTCATGCTTGGGTAGAGGATTGTCTTTCACATTAGGGCCCACATCCTTGAAAGATAGAATACCAGACTTCACTAATTTTTGCACCTCAGTCTTCAAAGGATAACAATTCTCAACATTGTGCACTGGTGCTCCATGATGAAAAGCACATGTTTGGTCTGTTTTGTAATACCAAGGCAATGGTGATGGTACAACGGGAGGTGGTCGGGTCTGAACCAACTTTTTCTGAATCAATGTCGGTAGTAACTCCTGTATAGCTCATAGGAAAAGGGTTATAACTCTCCCTTCTCTGATTATACCCTTGATTCCCCTGCCGGGACGGTCTCTGATAAGCAATGGTAGTTGGAGTTACACCCACAACTGGAGTAACTGAGGCAACTTGCTGATGACACTAAGGATTCCTTCTAGGAGTATTAACCCTCCTCTCTTGCATGACTACATTTTCATCCCCTTCCTTCTTCTTGGTAAACCCATAAGATGGATTCTTCAAACCTCCAGATCCTTCATTTCTCGTTAGACGGCCCTCTCTTACAGCCTCTTCTAAGTGGATACTCATTCCTACCATTTCAGTAAAGTCACTTGGTGCACTCGCTACCATTCTCTCGTAGTAGAAAGCACCCAGAGTTTTCAAGAAAATCTTAGTCATCTCCTTCTCTTCCATGGGAGGAATCACTTGGGCGGCTACCTCACGACATCTCTGTGCATATTCTTTGAATGATTCCCTGTCTTTCTGAACCATGACGGTCAGGCGCCATTTCCATGTTGTACTTGTATTGTTTGATGAACGTTTCTCCCAAGTCATTGAAAGTATGGATGTTGACACTGTCCAAACTCATATACCACTTCAACGCAGCACCGGTCAAACTATCCTGAAAAAAGTGAATCAACAGATGCTGATCATCAGTATGGGTAGACATTCTCCTTACATACATCACCAGATGAGCACGAGGGCAAGTGTTGCCCTTGTACTTCTCAAACTCCGAGATTTTAAACTTAGCGGGTATCTTAACATTCGGGACCAAGCATAATTCATTCACATTTTGCCCAAATAAATCTTTTCCCTTGAGGGCCTTCATCTCTTTCTACATCTTGTCAAACTGCTCTTGAAAATCATCCATTCTATCATAGAGGCCCAAGTCTTCACTTGGTGGAGGGAAGGGACGACACACATCATTGTTAACAAACGGAACCATATTCACCGAATGAGGTGTATCAGAAGCAGCATGCACCACAGGAGGTTACGGAGTAACAATAGTCTGAACAATTGGAGTATCTTGAGGACCAAGGTTGAAACTTTCAGGCATAAAATTTTCTAGCATTCCCCAAGGGTAACCTTGAGGCATGCGACTCTGAACAACAGTTGGAGTAGTAGATACAGGAACAGTCGGAGCTTCAGTAGTAACCCTTGTTGGCTGAGGTTGAACACTCGGTGGTTGATCCTGAGCAGCCGCCAAATATTCCATCAGAGCGGTAAGATTGGCCATGCCGGCCTTCAAAGTAGAAACCTATTCGCACAGCTCGTGATTCTCTTATTTTAAGTTGTCCATCTTCTTTCTGAGATTAGCCCGAGTGTTGTAGTGATGAGTCAGCTTGCTATACGAAGTAAAGAAGCTTGGTAAGACACCTGGATATGCATAACAAATGAAAGAAATATGTACAATATGATGCATTATATGCAATGCATATGATTTTTGTTATTAATATTTCAAGGGATTTAAAATTTATGGACATATTGCAAATATCAAAGTAATAACACATTTGAAATACTGAAAAAAATTTATTATACTAACTTCAAAATGGGTTATAAGTTTTAATGATCCCAAGTACAAGATGAAAATAAAATCTAAAATCATGATAAGTAAAGCTTTATGGAGATCACTCTACACGCTGGCGCTTCCCTGTAAGCCTGGAAATCTGAGCCTCCAACCTCTGGTTTTCTTCTGCATATCTGGTGGCAACCTCCTTCCAATCACATGAATCAGGGAGTGAGAAAATAGCATCTGACTGAGGCTTAGGAGAAAATAAATCCCCTTGCCTCTCCATAGTATCTACAGCCCATCTCTCAAGGATCTTAATCAAGTCGTCTTTCTCCTTCAAGTCTGCTCTATAGGAAATCTCTAAAGTTTGGCACTTATTCTTCCAAGCATCCTTTTCCTGTTGCATCCTGACTAAAGCAAGATGCAACTCTTCTAGATCATCTAATAGGGGAAGACTGGTCTTCACAAATAGATCAGGCATAGGTGTTTCCTGGGAATACGGCATCTTCAACTGAATAGCTCTCGCTTGAACCCACTGAAGATATGGCTCCAAAGAAACAGCCCCCTAGGTCCCAAGTCTTTCCTACTCTTCTTATGAATGTGACGCCAGGCCTTCGCAATCTGCTCCCTAGCTTCCCTATGGTCTTCTCCCTCTTTCAGAAAGAAACTACTCAAATGAATACTATTTGGTTTATCCCTCATCGAATAACCAAGTTGTCGTCGCGCAAGAACAGGGTTATAGTTAATTCCTCCCTTTGTACCAAGAAGAGGTACATTGGGGAAACTACAACAACTGTCAATAATCTCTATATCCTGGTAAGCTCGATGATACCAATCAATATCCGAGTGAGTAAGTGCCATGATCTTATGAGCCCAATGGGGTTCCTTCTTGATATCCCAAAAAGCATCAGACTGAGGCATATGAGAGATAAGCCACTGGTACAACAGAGGCGTGCAATAGATAATCATCCCCCCGTGGTAAGAATTTCGAAGATGAATAGAGTAATAAGCATCACCCAACAATGTAGGAACTGGGTTTTCGATCATGAAGATCCTGATAGCATTAATGTCAACAAACTTGTGCACATTAGGAAATAAGAACAACCCATAAGCAAGTAGAGCAAAGATGGCCTTAAAAGCGACTATACTCTTCATCCTTGAAAAGTAGCAAGCTTTCTCCAATAAGAACTTGGATGGTAATCCTCTAATCCATCCTTTAATAGTCATATGGGCTTCAACCTCAGACTTCCCCAGATGGATCAAAGCAGCAATCTCATGTGATTTTGGCTCATCCTCCAAGCCAGTAAAAGGAACACGATCGGTAACAGGTAAATCCAATAGATAAGAATACTCCTCTAGTGTAGGAATCAACTGATAGTCGGGAAAAGTAAAGCAATGATACATCGGATCATAGAACTGGACCAAGGTCGAGAGATTACCCTCCTTCATCTTCAGCTTCATGAGAGGAATGATGGATCCATACTTCTTTCGAAAATCTGCAGAACACTCAATCTCAAGAATTAGACAGATCAACTTATCTATCTTGGGATCCTTGAAATTGTACTTCCCGATCTTTCTTTTTCCAGAATCCATGGTTAAAAAGTACCTGAGATATTCATAAATGGTCAACTTTTAAATCCCTTGAAATAAGATTTCTTCAAAAGATGCTTATGAGTGCATGGATGCATGATGCAGCAATCACATACAAGATCACACATATAGGGTTCATAGGTTCAACGTCACGAGCATGAGGTTGAAGGTACTACCCATAAGGTATGGTCTAAAAGTTATCACCTACCAAACAAGGTTCTAGAGGTTCCCAGAGTCTACATCCTTCCTTAGAATATTACCAACTTCCTGATTAACTCGGTAATTAGTAATATTCTCAAGAAAAACTCGTCTGAGCGTAGCATCGCGTGACAACTATTTCCGGAATACTCCGTCATAGCTTCTGCACTACACCTAAAATTCCAAGATGGGTTTGGTATTCTACGATCCTCAGCTTCAGCAGGCTCCTAGGTCGAAAGCAGTATGTCTTCTCGATTACTGGGTAAACGACACTACAGTCAAAGGGGCCTCCACTGAGTGGGGGATCTCATGCCTCCTTTTTTGGAATTACTCCATCAAAGTTAACATGACTATACCGCCCGTCCTATCTTAAAGTTTTCCCAAGTCCGGGTATAGGACTTATGAGTAATCACCAAGAACCCTGAAAACCAGGAAAATCCAGATAAACATATATTCAACATATAACACATAAATAAAAATAACATATACACAGATGTAAACAGAGATAGGCTCAACCCACTTAGGGATGGACCAGCAAGAATTCAATCTTTCCCCAGTGAAGTCGCCATTTTTCTGTAGCGGTAGAAATGTTTAAGACTAAGCCATGGGATTGACTAGACTTGTGCAAATCAAAATAGAAATCTCCACCGCGCTTTATTGTTTCCAAAGGAATGGGAAAAGAGCAAGTAAACCAAAAAAGGGGGGAAAGATTCAAGGTAAGGGGGTTGGTTATGCAAAGGGAAGGTATTAGCACCTTAAACATCTATGGTACTCAGCAGGAACCTCTTTGTAAAATCTGTATATTTTAGCTATGAAATGTTGTGTAAAAAATGGATGGTTGAGGTGAGAAAAGAAATATATTTTTATGATTTTTGCACCCTCCGCGATTGCAAATCTTTAGTTCCTACGTACCACCTTCCGTGCAATAGGGGATCAGGGTACACGTAGTTCCTCTTTAAAAAGATTTTTAAAATACAAGTGTGTTAGTTAATTTTATGAGATAAAACATCATCGTCATTGTCCGTGTGGAAAACATACTTACTACCCACAATCATGAGAAAGGAGAATTTGCATCATCTCAAGGTGGAGGATATGGCTTGGATTTTAAAATCAACAATGCCTCACTCAACATCCAAGTGGAAAATATCTCTCTTCACTACATATCGTAAAAGTATAGTTGTTTGCATCACTACAAGGATTGACAAGAGCCTAATCTTTTGAGAAAGGTTTTAAAATAAGAAAGCCAAAGTGGCAAAATGATTTGAAATGAGATTGATTGACTTTTAGTCTTCTCAGGGGAAAAAATGATGTCAAAATATTATTAAGTTGATTGAAGTTTATTCATGAAAATGTTTTGAAAATGCATGGACCGAAGTCCAAGTTTATTATGAAAGTGGTTCAAGTTTCAAAACAAGAAGAGTTTTCAAAAGGAGGGCAAAGATTTTTAAAATTAAAGAAGATGGGAGGAGAAGAAGAGACTATCCTAATGCATAAGGTAAAAGCTAGGGATAGGAACCATCTAACCAACAAGAAGCCAAAACTTGACATTATGAGCCAAGATATAATTCTCATTCTTTGGATTGAAACCAAGCAAGAAATGATACTAGACCTCTTGAAAGAACCAGACTTCAAGTGTATTAAGTCTTCACATAAAAAAATTGGGCAAAGTAATGGTTGTATACGGGTGAATTCCAGACTACAAACAAAGTATGTAATCACAACAACCTGCATACAAAACAAACAAATAACCAAATGTCTTGAGGTAAACCTCAAGAACTCTAGATAAAAAAATCAATTAAGGTTACAAAGTCTCCAACATAGGCCAAGGTTTCTAATCCTAATTCCAATAAGTCCCATACTCCATAATGCCAAGGATAGTAACCAAATAGTCTAAGTATCATTAAAGATTTTTTGGGTTCATGTTGATTATTAGGTGTCTTGAAAAAGAAAATTAAAGATCAAGTGAGCAAAAATAAAAGTGACAAGAAAGTAAAATGGGCTTGTTGTACCCCAAAATTTTCCCTCTCATTTTATCAAGATTTCCCCTCACAAGACTCTTTGGACTCCAGACAGGATTAGGGTTTGCTCTGCTCAAGACATCTCCTTGCACTGTTGACCTGAAATTAGGGTTTGAGTTTGCACAAGGATTTTTGGACGTCCAATGCCCCATGTGACTTTCATACTTCATGTTGGACCTCTAAGATTGTTCATACCAAATTTGAAGCCTTAAATCAAATTTTTGACCAGTCAATTGGACAGTTGACCTAAAAATCAGTTGTATTGGGGAAAAGTCAACTATGGCCAATTTACAATCAAACCTCATAATTTTTTATCCACATCAACATTATAGACTCATATGAACCATTTGATCAAGTTTGGACCACAACTCCTCAAGAAATTTTGCCCTAGTTGATCGCGACTTTATCGTCTAAATAAATCCGGAGACTGCAAGTGCACAGTCCTATCGCGTAGTTTTAAAAGATATCGAACCCACAGAGACTATAAATCGATCTATTGTTATCCTAAGTTACGGTACACAGCTAAGGCGAATAGTTCTTTTAGAATATTGGTTAAGGAATATAAATATAAATAAAACGGATATCGGTATGTACTTCGTTAACACTAGAGAATCTGGCTTTCCACAGGCTTATTTTCTAAAAATGATAATAATATCTTTTTCAGCAAAAAGTATTTATTCAAAAATCTATTCTCAAACTTTCGCTCTATTGAAGTAAATTATAATTTTAAACTCTAATGTACGCTTTCGCCATCCCATTGATTTTAAAATTACTTTTTGAAAATAAATAAAGTCTAATTGGTTTTAAAACGCTGTCGCCATCTTTAAAAACAATACCTAGCATCTACTATCTGATTCTAAACCTCAAACTGTCGCTCTGTTGGTTTCTAATCTTAGTCGGTTTATTAACCTCAAACTGTCGCTCTGTTGGTTTCTAAACCTTTTTTACAAAATAAACTAGATAACTAAATCAGAAAAAGTGTTTATTTTATAAAATATAATCAAGCCTGTTTATTCCGGATCCATTCAAATTAACTCGTTACATACCGATATTTAAATAATTTAGCCAGACATACTCATAAAAGCAGACATGAATACATTAAAGGAATTAACATTCGTAAATAAATTCATGGCTAAATAAATATCTCTCATGCAAATAATTAATTAAATAAATTAAAATAATTATATTAAGAACCTGGATATAATAATGCTTGAATAATCTTGTTCTTCGAAATAAACGAGCATTCCCCCACAAGTCGGTTGGATCTGCTCGGAGACTTCTTGAAATGAAAAGAAAAATTACGACAAGAAATAAAAAGGCACTTGGTCTAACGTAAGGTTAGATCAGTGAAAATTATAGAAACTTAAACTAAAATAAAAACTAAAGAAAGAAACCGAACTAGAAAAGTATGGTAGAAATACAAAACTGAAAATAAAATACGAAAACAGAAAAATAAAGAAAGACTAAATAACGGTTGTCCGGTAAAATTGCCGACCCTTGCTCTGAAGGTTGAACTTTTATTTATAGGCCTCATTTGTAACTTCCCGCTTCCATGTTGTACGAAGGCTAGTGGAGATCATGGGAATAACTACCAGAATAATGGGAGAACATGGGAATAACTACCAAAATCATGGGAGAACATGGGACACATATCCATGAATTTCTCGTTTCTTACTTGCCCACGTTGAGACGGGCGCCTCCATTGACTTGTTCTCCCTTTGACCATGCTGAGGCGGGTGCCTCCCACTAAGGGGAAAGTCCGAGGCGGGCGCCTCAATTGTAGGAGGAGAGTTGAGACGTGCGTCTCACTCTTGCATGCGCTTTTAGGGTTTTCTTGCCTGCGTGGGTTTTTGCTCTTCTGGGCTTAGTCTTTTTCTTTGTAATTATTTCTTTCTTCTTAACTCCTCCTTTTTGCTATATCACCCCTTTTGCTTCATTTCTTTGGCTTTTTAATCCGATTTTCCCTCAATTTCTTTCTTTTCTCAATTTATCTTCTATTTAATACAAATACCTGAAACAAAAGAAATACCAACGTAATATGGAAATAAAATGAAATAATTAAATAAAAATACTAACATTACCTATGAAAATTAAGCCAAATATACTATATAAAATTGCGTTATCAAACTCCCCTATACTTAAACCTTTGCTTGTCCTCAAGCAAAAATTAAAAAAATGAAAAATTACTTAAGCATAAGTCAAACGTAGATATAAAACACAATTCAATTCGTATTTGGTTGCAGGTCAATTCTTTTGTTTTGATAACTCAAGTTCAGACTTCGACACCAAAATTACTGTAATGACACTAGATACCCTCATTTATGCAGACCAAATTAAGTCATGAATTATAACTCGACCTAATACTTTCATTTCGTTTCACCCGTTTTCATTCTGGTGCAATCACATTAAGCCCTTTACCTTACGCGCACATAGTGGAGTAACCGGTTAGTGACTTTGATCTTTATAATCTAGCTTGGAGTTCTGGTAGTTATATTTGGTACTCCTTTATCCAATTACAAATTGTGGGGGATCGGACCGTCGTCCTCCCTACCAAGTTCAGCACCAGAGACCACTGAACCAATTCATAATGGTTGTTTGCATAAAAATTTTATAGTTTCTGCAACCGTTGAATTAAATGATCTGGTAAGGATCATCTAACTTAATAAGTGCATCTTCTAATAAAAATTTCTCTTTAAAAATCTTGATCAAACACTTATATTCATCGATTCTCCACGTAGTTTGTCGTTCAAGGCGGTGCTGACTGCTTTTATAAACTACTCGGGATTACTTTAAAACTAAGTCTTAAGGTGTTGGTATAATAAGTACTTAAATCAATCTAACACGTTGGGGTATTGAAGTGTTATGATGATAATAATTTTGCTTTAGTCGCGCTCGAGTTCTTATTTATAAAAATAAGCAACCTTAATACTAGTTGAATATGTTAATATAACGTTTGAGTTTTTTCGTTATGGCTCAAGAATATGGAGGAATTCGAATAAGCACGAGAATTTTACATAAAAGGCTAAAATTTCATAAACATGTATTTTATTAAATGGAAATTTCGCAGTACATAAGAAAAAAAAAAGAGAAAGGAAACTAAAAGGGGATACTAAATAGAGCAAAATAGAGCAAAGATAATAAAAATGAAGTAAGAAATGTTCTGACTCCCCTAAACTTAAAGTAAGCATTGTCCTCAATGCGATAGTACCAGGAGAAATCAGAAAAGAGAAGGGTGATCACTCGTCGCTTGGAGAATTTTGTCCTCTTGCTCCTCTATTTTTATTTCGTTGTCCTCTACGTCTTGGGCAGCGATTTGAATTTAGGCAGAATAAGGAACAAGGAATTGTGTTTCAGCTCACATGCATACATACTACATACTGTATATATATATATATATATATATATATATATATATATATATATATATATATATATATATATATATATATATATATATATATATATATATATATATATATATATATATATATATATATATATATATATATATATATATATATATATATATATGTATAATAGATAAATCTAGAATTTTAATTAATAGTATATATATAATTCTAGTATATAATGCATTATGATTGATACTATAGATATTGGGAAGTATTAGTTCAGTATATTAATACGAGACGAGGAAATACGATAATTAAAATAATACTCAATTATAATTATAAATTTTAACGTGAATTATTTAATTGAGTGTAATTATCGGTATTACGGGGAAATAGTTCAAACGCATCAGATGAAAGGGTGCAACCGATAATCGACTTAAATATAAAATTTAACATAAAATAGAAAAAATGAAAATATGGAAGAGAAAATTTAAAATTAGAAACCAGGACGACTACTGGTTGATTTTCCATGGCCACTTATCAAGCCATCTCACATATCCCTCACCTTTTCTTTTCTTTCTTATGTAGGGTGGTTTATTCTTTCGAAATTGTGGTAGTGGTTCTGGATCTATCATAAGTATAAGTTTTTCAAATTTGGGCTTAGTGATTTTATCCATCGCCTCATAAGTTAACCTCACCCTTTTAACAGCAATTATACCAATAATTTTATGGTCTTCTAATCTTCGCTTTTTAGGCAAGACTTCAAATAGTGGTGCATTAATGTGGATATTTTTTAATACCTCAACATACGTTTTAAATTGGGAGTCTACCGGAGTTTCCATAAAAATTTTCGGGAAAGGAATCAGTGGGATGTAGTGATTTGGGATTACAATTTGCGCTTCCTTCTCTACCTCGTTTACAACCTCCTTTTCGAACAGAGTTGGTGAATCTGTCGCAATCTCCACTATTTTCTCGTCAGAAATTTCCTTGGCCGCAATATCACTCTCTTCAAACTCATCATCACTCTCTAGATTTTCAAATAGTTTTTCTATAATGGTTGTTTCAACATCTACATCTTCTTTGGGGAATGGTCCTAGAAGGTTTTGTTCAAGTTGGGAGATTTGAGTTTCTAAGGCCAAGTTGGGAGTCGTGAAGGGCTCAACCACAACGGTTAGTTGGCTAAAGATTTCATTATTTTGAAGACTTTGTTTTCTTGCCTCTTCATTTCGGACATTTTGTATTTCTATAAAATGCGCAATCATAGACTCTAACCTAACGTTGGTTATCATCTCATCAGAATCCTCTATTGGTGTTTCGAAGTTAAAATCTTGCGATTCTTCAGAGTCTTGGAAGTAAGTTAAAGTCTCCTTTTGTGTTTCCCCTAAGTGTTTTATCATCCTAGATGTTTCATTAAAATTTTCCATTAATATTTCGAGATCAGATTTATATGGTTCAGGTGATTCTTCAAAATATTGGGTGTGGTAATTATAGAGAGAATTGGGTTGAGGAAAAGTTTGGTTGAAATTATAAGTTTCTTGTGGTTCCTCAAAATGTGGGGATTGGTAGTTTTGTAGGTAATTTGGGTAATCTTCAAAATATTGGGTGTGGTAATTATAGAGAGAATTGGGCTGAGGAAAAGTTTGGTTGAAATTATGAGTTTCTTGTGGTTCCTCAAAATGTGGGGATTGGTAGTTTTGGAGGTAATTTGGGTAAGAGTAGGTTTGTGAAGCATTGAAATCTTCCATCAGTATTTCAAGGTTGGATCTATGATATACTTGTGGTTCCTCAAAATACTGATAATGGGCGTAGGAAAAATTTGGGTTATACATAGTAAATAAAGTAAAGGTGCCTTAGTCTATACGGTGTAACACCAGAGTTACAATATCGACTTAAATAGTCCCCGGCAACGGCGCCAAAAACTTGATCGCGACTTTATCGTCTAAATAAATCGGGAGACTGCAAGTGCACAGTCCTATCGCGTAGTTTTAAAAGATATCGAACCCACAGAGACTATAAATCGATCTATTGTTATCCTAAGTTACGGTACACAGCTAAGGCGAATAGTTCTTTTAGAATATTGGTTAAGGAATATAAATATAAATAAAACGGATATCGGTATGTACTTCGTTAACACTAGAGAATCCGGCTTTCCACAGGCTTATTTTCTAAAAATGATAATAATATCTTTTTCAGCAAAAAGTATTTATTCAAAAATCTATTCTCAAACTTTCGCTCTATTGAAGTAAATTATAATTTTAAACTCTAATGTACGCTTTCGCCATCCCATTGATTTTAAAATTACTTTTTGAAAATAAATAAAGTCTAATTGGTTTTAAAACATTGTCGCCATCTTTAAAAACAATACCTAGCATCTACTATCTGATTCTAAACCTCAAACTGTCGCTCTGTTGGTTTCTAATCTTAGTCGGTTTATTAACCTCAAACTGTCGCTCTGTTGGTTTCTAAACCTTTTTTACAAAATAAACTAGATAACTAAATCAGAAAAAGTGTTTATTTTATAAAATATAATCAAGCCTGTTTATTCCGGATCCATTCAAATTAACTCGTTACATACCGATATTTAAATAATTTAGCCAGACATACTCATAAAAGCAGACATGAATACATTAAAGGAATTAACATTCGTAAATAAATTCATGGCTAAATAAATATCTCTCATGCAAATAATTAATTAAATAAATTAAAATAATTATATTAAGAACCTGGATATAATAATGCTTGAATAATCTTGTTCTTTGAAATAAACGAGCATTCCCCCACAAGTCGGTTGGATCTGCTCGGAGACTTCTTGAATTGAAAAGAAAAATTACGACAAGAAATAAAAAGGCACTTGGTCTAACGTAAGGTTAGATCAGTGAAAATTATAGAAACTTAAGCTAAAATAAAAACTAAAGAAAGAAACCGAACTAGAAAAGTATGGTAGAAATACAAAACTGAAAATAAAATACGAAAACAGAAAAATAAAGAAAGACTAAATAACGGTTGTCCGGTAAAATTGCCGACCCTTGCTCTGAAGGTTGAACTTGTATTTATAGGCCTCATTTGTAACTTCCCGCTTCCATGTTGTACGAAGGCTAGTGGAGATCATGGGAATAACTACCAAAATAATGGGAGAACATGGGAATAACTACCAAAATCATGGGAGAACATGGGACACATATCCATGAATTTCTCATTTCTTACTTGCCCACGTTGAGACGGGCGCCTCCATTGACTTGTTCTCCCTTTGACCATGCTGAGGCGGGCGCCTCCCACTAAGGGGAAAGTCCGAGGCGGGCGCCTCAATTGTAGGAGGAGAGTTGAGACGTGCGTCTCACTCTTGCATGCGCTTTTAGGGTTTTCTTGCCTGCGTGGGTTTTTGCTCTTCTGGGCTTAGTCTTTTTCTTTGTAATTATTTCTTTCTTCTTAACTCCTCCTTTTTGCTATATCACCCCTTTTGCTTCATTTCTTTGGCTTTTTAATCCGATTTTCCCTCAATTTCTTTCTTTTCTCAATTTATCTTCTATTTAATACAAATACCTGAAACAAAAGAAATACCAACGTAATATGGAAATAAAATGAAATAATTAAATAAAAATACTAACATTACCTATGAAAATTAAGCCAAATATACTATATAAAATTGCGTTATCAAACTCCCCTATACTTAAACCTTTGCTTGTCCTCAAGCAAAAATTAAAAAAATGAAAAATTACTTAAGCATAAGTCAAACGTAGATATAAAACACAATTCAATTCGTATTTGGTTGCAGGTCAATTCTTTTGTTTGGATAACTCAAGCTCAGACTTCGACACCAAAATTACTGTAATGACACTAGATACCCTCATTTATGCAGACCAAATTAAGTCATGAATTATAACTCGACCTAATACTTTCGTTTCGTTTCACCCGTTTTCATTCTGGTGCAATCACATTAAGCCCTTTACCTTACGCGCACATAGTGGAGTAACCGGTTAGTGACTTTGATATTTATAATCTAGCTTGGAGTTCTGGTAGTTATATTTGGTACTCCTTTATCAAATTACAAATTGTGGGGGATCGGACCGTCGTCCTCCCTACCAAGTTCAGCACCAGAGACCACTGAACCAATTCATAATGGTTGTTTGCATAAAAATTTTATAGTTTCTGCAACCGTTGAATTAAATGATCTGGTAAGGATCATCTAACTTAATAAGTGCATCTTCTAATAAAAATTTCTCTTTAAAAATCTTGATCAAACACTTATATTCATCGATTCTCCATGTAGTTTGTCGTTCAAGGCGGTGCTGACTGCTTTTATAAACTACTCGGGATTACTTTAAAACTAAGTCTTAAGGTGTTGGTATAATAAGTACTTAAATCAATCTAACACGTTGGGGTATTGAAGTGTTATGATGATAATAATTTTGCTTTAGTCGCGCTCGAGTTCTTATTTATAAAAATAAGCAACCTTAATACTAGTTGAATATGTTAATATAACGTTTGAGTTTTTTCGTTATGGCTCAAGAATATGGAGGAATTCGAATAAGCACGAGAATTTTACATAAAAGGCTAAAATTTCATAAACATGTATTTTATTAAATGGAAATTTCGCAGTACATAGGAAAAAAAAAGAGAAAGGAAACTAAAAGGGGATACTAAATAGAGCAAAATAGAGCAAAGATAATAAAAATGAAGTAAGAAATGTTCTGACTCCCCTAAACTTAAAGTAAGCATTGTCCTCAATGCGATAGTACCAGGAGAAATTGGAATCTTAAAATGAATTTCAAATATGGATTATAGAGCATGTTACAAGCTTTCCAAAATGTCCAAGAAATCTCCAAAATCATTTATGGTTAGGGAGAATCGAAGGTTTGAATTTGTCAAAAAGTCACTTTGATCCATGGCATTTTTCATGTTGCTACAAATTGCAAATTCTATCCAGCCTTACTTGTACTTGCTCACAGGTCTTTAAACCCTTCCACACTCAAAAATTGAATGCAAACTCAATGGTTTAAGGCATTGTTCTGATCAATGGAAGTTTACACAAGGGTTTAATCTATTTTTGGCAAAAAGGCAACAATGTTATTTTCATAAAGCACAACTTTATGCATTTTTGTTTCTCTTGAGCATTGGACCATTCTTTCACAGCAAATAAAATCCACAAAGATAGGGAAAAGTATACCAACTCTTAGCAGACCCTAAGCTAGATGGTACAGCCCTTTGCATTATCATTTCACACTTTTCTTAAAAGCCAAGTCAACTTGCAAAAACAAGAGAACTCTTGTATCTGATAAAACCAACTCTTGTAACCATTCAAAACAGGTTTGCATTACACATTGAGCCAGAAACACGAGCTATCCACTTCTTAAGCCTTCCAAAACACCATCTTCTTGCAAAACAGGGCAGCTTCTGCAGTTGCACCTCCATCTCACAAACCACTCGAGCGTTTTATCCCAAACCACTTCTAACACACTCCATACAACCCATCTAAGCTCTCCCAACCGTTGGCCAGTGACTGTAACTCCATTTACAAGCTTCACCATTTTTAAATTATGCTTGTGCAGGTTGACTTCTACAGGCTTATTCAAGCAAACTCAAGCAAACTAAGCATTGGGGAAGGTCAAAGGAAGTTCAAGCAAGCTCCCAAGCATCTCAGGCCTCATTGAAAACCTCCACATTGCCATACTCGAGTTCAACTGAAGCAGGTATTTTCCAACTTTCTATCTCTCTATTTAGGAATCATTAGGTTTAGGTTTGTGAATAAAAAATGTAGTACTAATTGCCCTTAAGTTGTACATATGCATAGATTTCATTTAAGTTAACTGTGTTGAGAGAATTTGATTGATGAACTTTCTGAAAAAGTTAGGTTAGAAATTAGGGCCAGAGAAATTCTCTCTGGTCTTTGAGAGTTAGATTAAGTTCTTTACATGGTTGGAATCATATTGGAAAATGCTATAACTTTTGTGTTGTGAGTTTTTGCTTTAGAGCACGTATGCAAGAGTTAGCCATTTGTACAGGAGGCGCGCGTTTTTTTGAACAGAGGTTGAAGATGAAGGTCAGCTGGGATGGGCCTGGTTATTTCTCACTTTTTGCACCCCTGATTTGCTTCTCACACCCCCTTGGCCCATTTTGGCCCATTTGATTTACTTTCATTTTTTTTTCATTTCCTTTTTAATTTCTGACTTTATTTTATTTTTTTAAACATAAAAAATTACTAAAAACATTTTCATAAATTTTCATTTTTTATTTTTTTATTTTTTTTTATTTTTTTGACATAGAAATAATTATTAAGTAATATATACATTTATTTTCTTAATAAAAAAACTTGTAAATACTACAAAAAAATATTATATGTTTATATTTATTATTTATATACTTAAATAATATTTTTCTAACATATTTTTATTTTTTGACATTTGTATATATTTTTATTTTATTGTGCATAAATAAATAATACATAATATATATACTTTCTTAAAACAAATTAGGGTTTCCACCCTTAATAAAAATAACCTTTTATTTTCTTTTTTTTAATGCATTAAATATTTTATTTTTTACATACATAAAAATAATACAAAAATATTTTTTGCATATTTATTTAATTGTCCATTTAAATATTTGCTTATTTATTATTTAAAGAATTCAATTTGGTTGTAATAATCTTAGGGTTTTAATTTCTTGCAAATAATCCCCTATTCAAAATTGTATCCCCCTCCCCATATCAATGTTGTAATAGCTTAGATTACTTTTACACATTTATTGCTTTCAAATATGCCTTGATAGAGATTAGGGTTTGTATGCAATACCCAAAATCAAAACAAATAGCTAGACCTAATACAAGACATAAAAGCATGTAAATTGACAACACAATACACACATACACCCCTAGGGTTTCATCCACTTGTTGCCTTTAAAATGGCCATGGTATGCATGCTGAGTATCTTGGCAAAACAAAAACAAAACAAAAGATCATAGTCCCTCGATGACGCTATCTTGGTTGCCTATACAAAATGATCTAGTCCCTCAAAAAACTTGCTAAAGATACTTAGCACAATTGCTATCATGGTCAAAACGATGACCCGTGCCTGTTCCGTTTAACATCCAAATACAAGGTTGTTTACCAAATACAATGGTAAAACAACAATGTAAAAGGGTTAAAAATGTATAGGAAAGATCTTTGAGTAGATAGGGTAGATGCTCTTAGTTACTTGAACAAAACTTGCAAACATCCTTGCTATTTTCAAAAACACATCACGACACAGTTTCAAAAACATTTCCCAAAACAAACTTTCATACATTGAACATTTTTCAAAAGACAAAACACCTTTGTATACATTCAAACAAGAATCATTACAAAGGTTGCCACAACGATGGCCTCTTTTCAAAATACTTTCAAAACCACACACAAAGCACCATTTCAAACAATTGAAAAACAAAAGGAAGTGATCTAAACAAGTAACTAAGAGTCCATGGATAACCATGGATGAAAAGGGTGCTAACACCTTCCCTTTTCATAATCTACCCCCCAAACTCAAGAAAACATCTCAAAGGTCTTTCATGTGCTTTTTAACCTTTCCTTTGGATAAAATAAAAAGTCGGTGGCGACTCTTGCTAAACCGAAACATTTGTGAACACAAACGCAAAACACCAAGTCAGTTCTCCCACCGTATCACAGGTTTCAAGTGAGAAAAGATGAAAAATGGCATGAAATGTAAATGCTAAAATAAATGGTACATAAAGCATAAAAAATTAAAGAGCACAAAGTAAAAGCAATTTAATAATTAGTGGTTAGTTGGATGACCATCTTGAAACTTGCATTTGGAACTCATTAGAGGATTGGTAGAACCAAAGCCTCCACACAACAAGTTGCATTTGCTTTTTGTCAAGTATATCATCCATTTGGAATCCTTAAAAGTACCATTTAATGATCAACAATGTTTAAGTGATCCGCATTGACCAAAAGTCTTGTAGATCCATTAGAGGATTGGTAGAACCAAAGCCTTCACACAATGAATCTCAAGGTTATTGGATCAAAGGGATCAAATTAACATACTTGGGCTTGCAAACATAGGTTTGGGCCACGAATGATCATTTATTCGAATCGAGACAAAATTTAGCGCTATGTTAAGCAAACGTAAGTGGACTTATATAGAAGTCGCACCTATTTTAAGACCGGTCAATAGCAATCTATGCACCATTTGTTTTGAGACATGATATAGAGATCATGCTCCAATAACACTTAGTGCAATAAGAAAGGGATGAGATGAAGAGGGGTGGGAAAGAATATACAAACCACACTTGAATTAAAATTTAATCAAACTATTATTAAAATCATTCATCCATTTTTGTGGAGTTAAACTCAACACCATGGATCCAATGATGCTAATAAAGTTCATGATCAAACATTTAACCCAAGATTAGCCAGAAAATAATCACAAAATAATATTACATTTTAATATATACATAAAAAAGGCTTTAGAAATATTTAAAATAGAAATAAGGGATAAAAATATCAACTATGTTCAAATTAATCAAGAAATAAAAAGCAAGAACATAGAAAAATCAAAAATTGACTCAAATATTTTTATAAATTTTTTGGAAATTTTTTTTAAAGTCTGAAACTACTTTTTAAAATTAAAATATATGAGTAAAATAAACTAAAAATGATTAAAAAAAATACCAAAATCAGAAATAAAAAATAAGTGAGGTCACCAATATTTGTCACAATATCATTGGATCATTCCATATTTTTTTAGAATTTAAAAATGCATAAAAGTATTTTTAAACATTTAAAACAAATCAAATAAAGTGAAAATCTATAGAAAATACCAAAACACAAAATAAAATTGTGAAAAATAAAAATCAGAAAGAGAAAAATAAAAAAAAAATTCATAATTTTTTCAGATTTTTTGGACTAAAAATGAGTTTTCTATAATTTTTTGAAATTTAAAACAATTAAATACAAAAATGAGAAAAGAGAATAAAAATCAAAAAAAAAATATTGGCCATCTGATCAATGTCAAAACACGTTAGTAAACAGATCAAGTGGATCTGGCGCGTTGTGCATGTTATGAACTTTAGTGGATAATTCATTGAATCATTAATTAAAATCAGATTTCAAAAAATACAAGTGGCGTGCCATCATTGGTTGGAAGATGACATGTTGGTCATCTTCAACCTCCATCCAACGTGAATTGTGGGTCTCTCAAACTGTAAAATCAAAAGCTCTGACCTATGTCATTCGCTTCGTCTCTTCAAGATGAAGACAACCACACCTTCGCGACAAATTTATATAAACTGTAGCTCAAGCAAATTGGAAGGAAAGTTTTGAAAAGAGATTTGAAATTTCATGGTCAAAACGTTTTTCCAGATAAAAGCAAGTGTTGCAACTAGAACCAGGGCAATGAGAGCTTCACAATGATATCAAAGTTTTGAAGAATTGATGAAGGAATCTACCTATTGAAGTTGAGTTGCAGAGCTCTGAAACTGGACTTGTATGGAGCAATACAAGGCACGGTTCTTGAATGTAATTATATGGTTAGCTTCAGGGAAGATCAAGGAAGGTGAATTGATGGAAAAATTGGATTGAAAAAGGCTTGAAAGCAGATTTCGAAGTAGCATAATTTTGAGTTATGGAACAAGTTTGGCAGGGTAATTCTGGCTATCCAAGCTTGAGGAAATTAATGGGGGATGACCATCTATTTATAGGGAATCAAATGGAATGTCCAAGTGTGTGAAATGATGAAGTTTGGAGGGAAATCGTGTGAAGTTGCAAACAAGAAAATTATGACTTCTAATTTGATCAAAACTCATCCAAAACGCGCGTTTTGTTGTGCTAATCAATTCTGGAACTTCACTAAACATGTTTAGAGGCAAAAACTCGTGGAAAACTTGTGATTAGAAGCCAAAACAAAGACTTCAAATTCTGACTTATGGAGAAACTTCAGTTCCAAGTTACCAAGTTCAATCCAATGGCATTCTCAGCTCAAAGGATCTTAGGGAATGATTCTTGATGCTTTAGAGAGATGAGGTTACAAGCTTTGCAATGGAAAAGAATGGAATCAAATGGATGCTTGAGCTGAAAGTTGCATTGTGTCAAAGTTGGGGGAAAATGTTGACTTTCCATACTTAGAAATATTTTAAGTTTTTCTTCAAAAGTGACCTATAATGTTTTGCATCCAAACATGGCCTTCCTCTTGGAATTTGCTCTTGACCAAAAAATATGGAATGAAATAGACCTATTTAATGACATTTTTAAACATGAACCATTCAAAATATCCAAAAATTGAGAGGGTTATGAATTGTTGAAGTTGGCAAAAAATCATGAAATGACCTATAATCTTTTGTATCCTTAGGGCATCTTCCATCCATTTTCTCACTTTGCACATAAAATAATGCATAAAGTTCACATCATCAAGATCATTATGGAAAATGAATGGGCTCAATGTGATAAAAATTGACCAAGTTATGATCATTTGAAGTCACACATAGGAAAATGGGGGTTCATCTATAAGACTTATAATCTTTTTCATCATCAAGTTTCTTCCACTTGAAAACTCCTTGGAACTTTTGATTGATTTGTTGATAACTCTTTTAAGAGAAGGATGTATTTGGAATCACTCCAAAATACCAAAAGATGATCAAGATATGCTTCTTTGAAGTTCAAAACCCTACCTCCTAGATCAAGAAAAATGCCTTGAGGAACTTTGACAATTTTGAACAAACTTCTTGTACCAAAAAAAATCCTTGTAAATATAAGTTGTTGAGGATGATAATGAGAACTCATAGCAACCACAAACACTTTCATATCTTGAGAATTGATAGAAATATGCATTTGTGACCAATGGGAACAAAGCCTTGTCCAAGCATGACAACTTCTCCAATCAATCCCTTGTACTTTTAAACCAAATTTGATAATCTTGAAATGTGGTGAGCCAAAATAACCTTGCAATGCCATTTACTCCAAAACAAATCCGATGGTGAAGTTTGAACTTCTCAAGATTTATTGACTATGGCATAGAAATAAACTCATGAACCCATGGAGCAACTTGCTGAATTTCATTGCCTTTACCTACATGAGTAACAAACAAGACAAACCAACATTGCATTTTATTAACTAAAAGAAGAAATCAAGACAAAAAATATTCATGATCACAAAAGAACACAAGTAAAGGTGCTTGGTGATTCCTCAAAGAGCAAAGCTAAATATAGGGAGGGGAACCAAGAATCCTAATGTGATCTTGTTGTGATGGAATCAACATGGTATGATGAGGGGATCTTAGGGTCAAAAACGGGGGTACAACAGTAAGATATGGCTTCCACTCGCAGAAATACCATCCGAATCAGATTCGTAAAAGTGCCTTCTCAACTCAAAGAGTTAGAATCAAGGGTTCCTGGAGATTCTCCCTTCACCAAAAGATATGGTAGACTTCTCAATATGGATACCTCAAGCTTTTAAGAAGATATGATGTGTATGCTCTTTCAGTTCTAACGGATCTAAATTGACAAGTTACATTGGTACAATTGTAAGGAGAGAAATTCCAATAACTTGTGATGAGTGGAGAGGTGATAAGCTGGATGATGCTAAAAACAAAATCTGGAGTGAGATACAAGTACTTTAAATTATGTCTTTAAATTACGATTATGTACTTTAAATTATGTCTTTAAATTACTTATACTAACGCACTTTGTGTATGTTTTTTGTAGAGGTCTTTCAACATTGATGACACAAGAAAAGATTATTGTCTTGGATTGGCCAGCAAAATACTAAGAGGGTTTAGAACATATTTAAACAGAAAATATCTTAAAGATGCCGGAAAAAAATTTGTTGATGTAGAGCGTCCAGCAGAATATGCAGATGTGATTTCAGTTAAAGAATGGGATGTTTTTAAAGCCAAACAGAAAACCCCAAAATTTCAGAGTGTAAGTGACGTAAATCATTAAAGAGCATCATCTCCCGCATATTCATACAAAAAAGGGCATTTGGGATATGCATGATTAGAACAAAAAATAGTAAGTATTTACAAATTGCAATGATATGCTTGTTCATCAAGAGTTATAACTGAGCTTGTTTTTTGTGTTAATGTGTAGTTAAAAGAGGAGAGTAGTTCTAAAACATCTCTTCCAGAGCATGTTTTGTGGAAGGTTTCCCGTGTGGGTAAGGATGGAGTTCTTAAAGAAGATGTACAACAAATTTTTGAAAAATGCGTAAGTATAACATTAATTCTAATTAAATCAAAATTTTATTAACATATAGTATTCATGTTTTTCCAATATTCATATGAATTTCAGGAGAGTTTGTCTTAGTCTACATCTCCACCAGATGATTGCAGGAGCATACTTAGTCGAGCATTAGATGTTCGTGAGTATTCTGGTCGGGTTAGGGGTAAAGGACATGGGGTTACTCTAAGCTCCTTGAAAAAGAACAACCCAAAGACAAAATCTGCTAGCAATAAAGAACTGCAGGCAAGGTTGGATGCATTAGAAGCTGAAGTTCTTGAATTGAGGAAGGAAAAAGCAAGACAGTACCAATCAGAAAGGGAAGCTTCGGGTGTTAAAGAAACTAGTGACATAGCTAGTGTAAATTTGTATCTCAACCGAGTATTCCCGAGGTACTTACATATATTATTATGAAATTAAATTAGTGTAATTTATTTAACTGACATATATACACATTAACGATGTCATATTTATTATTGATTTTAGGGCATTTCACCTTGTCAACTCTTTTTAGAGACACCAACTTATCGCATGGTTGGCAAGGGAAAAGTCCATAACACTCTGGGAGAAGTACTTCATCATAAACCGCTCCCTTCTGGATATTTGAAAGTGTCGATTGATATTGCTTTAGAGGAGGGTGCGTTATTACCAATCCCAGATGAAGTTTCGGATGCAACATTGGTGGGAGAGGCAATAGGAGTGTTTGTTGCATAGTCGTCAAGACTCGTTTGCATAGATGATGAGGTATAATTAAAATCGTTTTTAGTACTCAAATTTTTTACGTTTGTTTTACTTACATTTTTTTTGCATGGTAATGTTAGACTCTTACAAAACCCAAACCAAAAGATAAAGGGATTACACGGCCAAAGGAGTCAGTGACAGCAAAAAAACAGGTAAAACACAATTATATGATATGTATGCTTAGATAATGTTAATTTGTCGTCCTATACTTGACCACTCTAATTTTATGATATTTAGATTATTCCTGCTAAAGAGATTGAAGCTCTAAGTAGGGGTAAGGAGCCTGTAATTAGCAACATTCCCACAGAAACAAAGAGTGTTGCTAAGAGGACCGGGGCTAGAAAGAAAACTACTTCATAATATAGGTCGTGCCTTCAGACATATATAAGCTTCACAACTATTTCGCAAGGTGGTACTTCTCTTATACCCCTGGATGAAGGGATCTATGGTTCTGAAGGCATGACAGCAATTGGTAAGGAGGATTTGGAAGAAGTTTTTGGACACTTGACATTAGGCATCGCTGTTATCAATACATACATAATGTATACTCCAATCAACTTTGTTTAATTAAATGCAGAATTTATTTACTCATTTCAATGAATAATTAATGTTAATGATGTTTTTATTTAAGGTTTCTGTATGACAAGTTGATTCGCCCGTGTGGATTAGATTCCAGATTCGCTTTCATAAATCCTAACGTTGTCCATGCAGGGTCAATCATCTCAAAACCAGATGAAGTAATAGCATTTGTGCTCAGTTTATTTATGTCCAGCAAAGATACGGAAAAATTGTTCTTTTTACCATATAATACTGGCCCCAAGTAAGATTTTCATTCTAAATTTCCTCTATTATAATTTTTCGTTTTTTAACGTTGTGCAGAAAATTTCCATCTAGCCTTTGTTTAATATTCCAGTGGACACTGGTTATTAGTTGCAATTAATCCTGTGAGAGAAATTATATATTATCTGGATTCATTGGGCAATGATTGGACAACATACCCAGATATGAAGAAGACGATTGACACGTAAGTGAGATTGTTCCAAAATATTACTGTGTCTATTTAATTATTTATGTGCGATAGTTCTAAATATTCGTTATTATTTTATTATAGCATTCTACAAAGTTTTCGAGCACAAAGAGATATTCAAGTACCAAGGAGTAGAGTCAACAATATTTCTTGGGTCAAAGTGGAGGTATAGATTTTCACAATTTTGATTATATAGCGATGATACTTGATAAAACAAGTTAAGGTGTATATCTTGATGTATATCCGTATTTTCTTTCCATGTGTAGTGTCCTCGTCAGCGTAATGGTGTAGATTGCGGTTATTTTATGTTGAGATTTATGAAAGAAACTATTCTTTTGGACCGATTAGAGATTCCATCCACGGTATGAATTTCTAACTTAGGAATTATTTTAATATTTCTCATAAAATGACTTAGTATTTTAATTAAATCATACTATGTTTATATTATTACGTAATACTTTGATGAGTTCAAGTGTGCTTCATACTCAAAAGATCAATTGGATGAACTTATGGAGGATTGGTGCCAATTTGTTATGGAGTTGAGAGTTTTATTATAAGGTATAACTTTGAGTTTTGAGAATATAATATATGTCGTTATAGTTGTGTTACAATATTATTGTTTTTGTTGTTGTTATTTGGTAACTTGTATGAATTTTGATTTTTTGATTTTGTTTTAGGTTATATAGGTGCAGCTCGATGTAGAAGATAGAGTTATTTTATAATTCATTGTTGATTTTGTTTCATTGTTGTATATACTAATGTTGTTGTTGTGTATATTATACAAAAAGGATTGAAGAGATGAATATTGATGTTGTTATAATATTGTTTCATTGTGGTATATTGATGTTGTTGTTTAAAATGTTGTAATGAAGCTATAAATTCTTGTGCAAAAATGGTGAGATTAAATTTGATAGGCAGCGTTTTGTTTTAAATGAAAAAAAATTATATTTAAAAAAATAATAAGGAAAAGCGCTGCTAAAGGGGGGGAATAGACAGTGCTTTTAATGAGAAGCGCTGTCTAAAGTGTTAGAAAAAAAATTATATTAAAAAAATAATAAGGAAAAGAGCTGCTAAGGGGGGGGGAATAGACAGCGCTTTTAATGAAAGCGCTGTCTAAAGTGATTGAAAAAAATATATTAAAAAATAATAAGGAAAAGCGCTGCTAAAGGGGGGAGTAGACAGCGCTTTTACCAAGCGCTGTCTAAAGTTCCACATTAGAAGCGTTGTCTAAAGTGTAAGCGCTGCTAAAGGGGCTGCTAAAGGAGGTACCTATAGCAGCGCTTTTGAAATTACATAAGTGTTGTCTATACCTTTAGCAGCGGAGGTTTTAGCAGTGCTTTTAAGCGTTGTTAAAGGCCTAAAAAAGCGTTGTCTAATCCCTTGTTTGGCATAGTGGCATCATTGTTTCACCTTTCTTGACTATCAATTAGTGCCTACATTGGAAGAGTTCTCTCAACTATTAGGAGTGTATGTGCTTGATCAAATTCCATTCACTGGTTTAGAGGAAACTCCAAAGCCTGAAGTTATTGCCAAGGCCTTGCATTTTAAGAGATCTGACATTGTAGCTAATTGGGAAACCAGGAGTAAAGTCGAGGGTTTTCTAGCCAAGTTTCTGTTAGAGAAGGCTCGACTGTTTTGGGAAGATATGGATTTTCGAGTTTTTGAAGATGTCTTGGCTCTTCTAATATATGGTTTGGTTTTGTTCCCTAATCTGGACCAACATATAGATGTGAATGTTGTCAAGGTTTTTCTTTCTCGTAACCATGTGCCTACTTTGCTTGGAGACATTCTACATTGTCTTCACACTCGTACCATGAGGAAGAGAGGGAATCTTATGTGTTGCATTCCGTTTTTGTCTAGGTGGTTTATTTCGCACCTTCCTCGATCAGTATTGAAGAATGAACAAGGCTTGATGTGGTCTCAAAGGATGATGTCGCTCTCTTATTTGGATATTTATTGGTGTTCCCGATCTCTGGAGGATGTTATTTACTGTTGTGTGGAGTTCCCTAACGTCCCATTCTTGGGCATTAGGGGAGGCATTACTTATAACCTTTCTCTGGAACTACAAGAATTTGGCTATGCTCGAAGATATGGCCCTCATGATGCACTTATCCAAGGAATTTTATTCGACTACAAGAACGATGTCCAAGGTTATCGTCAAAGGTTTGTACGAGCTTGGGACATGGTAAACAAGGCTGATAGCAAGACTTTGGGGCATATGAACTATATTCCTCTGAATCCTTATTTCAAATGGGTGCGAGCTCGTGCTCAAAATCTCATCATGCCGTATCCATCCATCCTACCAATAGTTGTGGAGACTGTTGCTGAGGGGGATATCCCTTATACCATTCTCCATCCTAATATGCCTACTAACCTTGAAGAGTTGCAGAAGTCTTGGATTTAACTGAAGGAAGAACGGGACACCTTTGAGACTCAATTCTATGCAAGTGAAAATAAAGTGTTGGAGCTCACAATGCAAATTCAATAGGAGAAGGGTCTTAATGCATACATCAGTACAAAGAGGAAGCGTCCATGGGAGATTTGATTCTTAGATTTTAGGAGTTTCATTTTATCTTTGAGAGCTTTGTTATCATTGTAAGCCTAAAAGGCAGATGTAATTTGAACTTTGCTAATAAATTTTTTGTTTATTCTTTCCTCCTAGTTAGCAAATTTAAATTTCCTAAGGTCCTTGAAATTACTGCAATTACATATCATGCATCATTTCATAAATAGGTTTTTCGTACAGGTTTCTCATTTTATCATTGTTTATTTCAGCAGAAAAATGGCCCTCGAACAAACTGTTAAGGATCTTTAGGCTCAACACGCCCAGTTCCAGTAAACTCTCATGAATCTGGCCCAAGGGCAAAAAGAGCTATTGGCACTCATCGCCAAGAAAAAGAAGACCAAGAAGTCAGCTGTTGTCCTCAATATGGGGAGAAGGTTCAAGGGCCATGCTCAACCAATCCAAGTGGAAGATGACTCCTCTGAAGAAGATGACAACCATGATAAAGATGGCAAGAACAATCAGGATTATGAGAATACTCCTAAAGACGAAGACTTTTCTGACGAACAGTATCCTCCTGCGGATGACATATATGAGCAGTTGGAGGACATGCTCAAGGCAATGGAAATCCAGAAGGTGCCTGGACTGGATTTTGGTGAATTAGGGCTGGTTCCAGGGGTGGTCATCCCACCTAAGTTCAAGGTCCCTTTTTTTGCTAAGTACAATGGGGTCTCTTATCCTAAGATCCATTTAAGGTCTTACGTTTGGAGGATACAGCATCACACTGCTGACTGGAAGTTATGGGTTCATTTCTTCCAAGAAAGTTTGGTTAGCACTCAACTAGAATGGTTCTATCAGCTGGAAGGAACCAATATTCATACATGGGAGGACTTGGTTGTTGCTTTCTACAAGCAGTGCCAATACAATGCTGACCTGGCACCAACTCGAGTGTAACTGCAAAATATGTCCATGGGCTCTAATGAAGGGTTCAAGGAATATGCTCAGAAATAGAGGGACTTAGCTGGAAGGGTGCACCTCCTCTGAATGATCGGGAAATGATGGATATGTTTACGGGAACTCTGACAGGCATGTTCTTTAATCTGTTGATCGGAAGCTCTTAGGAGGGTTTCACTGAAATGATCTTAACAGGGGAAAGAATAGAAAATGGTATCAAGAGCGGGAAGATCCTGATGGATGCATCTTCGAATACTGCGAAGAAGTCATTTGGAGTAAAAAAGGATGTCAATGTTGTCTATGGCCAGAAGAGCCGTAGTAAAAGTAGCCACAACCAATTTGTGGGAGAAGTGTTAATTTCCAATATGGCGCCAGCTCGACAATAACAACAGGAGGTAAACCAACGAAGACCAGATGCTCCACTGAGGCAGTTTACTAAAATTGGCATGCCTTTATCTCAGGCACTACAACATTTGCTGAAAGCTGAACTCATTTCACTACGGGATCCTCCTCAGAATCCCAACACCTCTTCTCCAAAATATAATCCAAACATGAGGTGTGCTTATCATTCAAATAGTTCTGGCCATGACACTAATAATTGTTGGGCTCTGAAGAGAAAGATCCAGGACATGATCGATAATAAATAAATTGAGTTTGATCCTCTGGAGACTCCAAATGTGATCACCGTGCCTATGTCCAAGCATGACAAGGGTATAAGTGTTGTTGAAGATGTGCTATATATTACTTCTGTGGATGATGTGGTTACTCCCCTTTCTACAATCAAGAATAATCAATTGTAGGCTGGTTTATTTCCAGGCTATGTTGAAGGATGTTACTGTTGTGTGGTCCAACCCAACGACTGTGAGTTGCTGAAAGGATGTGTTCAACGACTGATGGATGAACACGTGATTTTGATTGAAAAGGTTTTGTCTGTTGAGAATGTGTGCCAAGATCTTCCTGTTATCTCCGGTACTCCTTTTAGGATCCCTTCCAAAGGTCCTATAAGGATTACCGCCAATCCGAAAGTTTCTCCTCTAGTTATTACAATGCCCGAGCCTATTCAATACTCCTCGGAGAAGGCTATTCCGTGGAATTATGGGTCTGACGTCTATTACCATGGCATCAAGCAAGAATTGTCTAGTGAAGAGAATGAAGAAGTTGATCCCAGTATTGACAATATTGCAGGGACCAGTAAGATTACAAGAAGTGGAAGGATTTTATCCCCGGAAATATCTCCACCTTCTCAGGTTATAGTTACCAAGACAACTGCTGGGACTCGGGGTAAAGAGTCGGTGATAGAGCCTTCCTGAATGGAGGCGCCAAAAGAAGCTCTAGTCAAAGATATTTCTGGATAAGATTTAGAAGAGGTTCTGAAGATCATTCACCGAAGTGGTTATAAAATTGTTGAACAACTGGGGAAGACCCTTCCAAAATATCTATGTTGTCACTATTACTATGTTCTGAGGCCCATGCGAAGGCTTTAGTGAAATTCCTGAATACTGCCCATGTGCCACAAGAAATTTAGGCAGATCAATTTGGAAGCTGCGTGGCTAGTCTTACAACTGACAATGGTTTGGGTTTCTCCGATGCTGACTTGACTCCGGAGGGGAGGAATCATAATAGGGCCCTGTATGTCTCCCCTGAATGCAGGGGCACTACATTGGCCCATGTATTGATTGACACAGGATCATCTCTGAATGTTCTTCCAAAGGGCGCTCTCGACCAATTAGATTGTGAAGGGGTGGTGATGAAGTCCAACAATATCATAGTTTGATCCTTCAACGGATCGAAAAGAATGGTGCATGGAGAGGTGGACCTCCTGATCATGGTGGGTTCATATATTTTTGAGTCCACTTTCTATGTCATGGACATCCGACCGGCTTACTCTTGTTTATTGGGACACCCTTGGATCCATGGGGCAGGTGCTGTCACTTCCACCTTGCACCAGGAACTGAAATATCCGATGAAAGGGAAAGTTGTTACTATTTGTGGATAGGAGGAATATATGGTCAGCCACCTCAACTCATTTCAATATGTCGAGATGGATGGATAATTTCTTGAAATGCCCTATCAAACCTTTGAGGTAATTTCTCCTGCTGATGTTAAAGACATTTCAGCCAATCCGAAGATCACCAAAACTCTGTACAAGATGGCCTCCTTGAAAGATGCTAAGGTTACTATTGAAGAAGGTTGTAATACAATTTAGGGTCAGCTTTCTGATATCCCTTACAAATCTAACAAGTTTGGTATGGGATTTATTGCAGAAGGTCAGAGGGTTGTTCGTCGAGCTTGTGGAGGGAGACCTTTGTTCCGCATCAGCAACAATGGGATCAATGCTATAGAGGATGCAGACAGTGATTATGACTTCAATAGCTGGATATTCTCGACTGTGGGTGATGGACTGGAAAACTGGAAGGCAAAATACATCTTTCCCATCTCCTTTAGTCAGGAGTAATAGCTATATTCGTGTCTTTTTTTTTCAAAATTTTTGACTATGTAATAAACAATGACTTTAAAACCTTGTGTCTTACCCGGGGCACAATGGTTATTTTGTTAAAGGGTTGATAAATCATAAACATTTGTTTATTCAATAAAAACATTGGACATTTTTCATACAACTTTTGTGATCTCTGTCTTTCCTTTATCTTATTGCATTTTAAAATAACTATGTGTTCTTTCACACACCCACACACTACATTGCAGATCCTCATTCACTCTGAATCTCGTCGATAACTATTATGCTATTGCTGCATATGACTTTGAAAATCTGATCTACCAAGCCGAGGACAAAGGTGAGAAATATTGTGAAATACCTGGAGAACTTTCTAGACTCTTGATACAAGAAGAGAAGACTATCCAACCACATGAAGAACCATTCGAAGTTGTAAACTTGGGTACTGAGACAAACAAGAAAGAGGTCAAGATAGGTGCCAAATTAGAAAGCAGTGTCAAGAGCAGGTTAATCCATATGTTGCATGAATATGTTGAAATCTTTGCTTGGTTATACGAAGATATGCCCGGGCTCGATACCGATATTATGGTTCACCGTCTGCCAATGAAAAAGGCTTGTGCTCCAATAAAATAGAAGGTTCGCCGCATGCGTCCTGAAATGTCAGAAAAGATCAAGGCTGAGGTTATGAAATAGTTCAACGCATGGTTCTTGGCAGTGACGTCATATCCTCTATGGGTGGCCAATTTTGTTTTGGTACCAAAGAAAGACGGCAAGGGACGTACGTGCATAGACTACAGGGATCTGAGCAGGGCAAGCCCCAAAGATGACTTCCCACTACCACATATTGATGTTTTGGTCGACAACACCGCCCAGCATAAGGTATTCTCCTCCATGGATGGCTTCTCAGGTTACAATAAGATCAAGATGGCGCCTGAAGACATAGGGAAAACTACCTTCATCACACAGTGGGGCACTTTCTGTTACAAGGTTATGCCTTTTGGATTGAAGAATGTCAGGGCAACCTATCAGCATGCCATGGTAGCCTTATTTCATGACATGATTCACCATGAAATAAAGGTCTATGTTGACGACATGATAGCCCGGTCACAAACTGAAGAAGAGCATCTTGATCACCTGCACAAATTTTTTGAAAGACTGAGGAAGTACAAGCTAAGGCTAAACCCGAACAAGTGTACCTTTGGGATGAGATTCAGTAAACTCTTGGGTTTCGTCGTTAGTGGTAAGGGTATTAAGGTTAATCCTGCAAAAGTTAAAGCCATTCAAGAGATTCCGGCTCCTTGTGCCGAGAAAGAAGTCAAAGGTTTCTTAGGATGGCTGAATTACATTTCCCGTTTCATTTCTCATTTGACTGCTACTTGTGAGCCAATCTTCAATCTGCTAAAGAAAGATCAACTAGTAAAATGGAACGAAGATTGTCAAACAGACTTTGATAAAATTAAGGAGTACCTATAAAAACCTCCCATTCTCATACCACCATTCGAAGGAAGACCTTTAATCATGTACTTAACAGTGTTAGAGAACTCAATGGGTTGTATACTGGGGAAGCATGACGAGTCTGGTCGAAAAGAGCATGCAATATACTACCTTAGCAAAAAAATTACCGACTATGAAACAAGATATTCACTGCTCGAGAAAACTTTCCACGCTTTCGCATGAGCTACTCGTCGACTAAGACATTATATGTAGACCCATACTACTTTGTTGATCTCAAAAATGGATCCTATCAAGTACATATTCGAGAAGCCAGCTCTCTCCCGAAGGATTGCCCGATGGCAGATGGTCTTAACAGAATATGATATCCAGTACACAAATCACAAGGTAATCAAAGAAAGTGTATTTGCCGACCAATTAGCGCATTAAGCTGTAGACGACTATCAGTCTATGAACTTTGAATTCCCGGACGAGAACATTATGCTAGTAACAGATTATGAATAACCTGGGCCGTATGAAGGACCTGAACCAGGATCCCAATGGAATATTGTTTTTGATGGAGCTTCCAATGCACTTGGAAACGGAATCGGTGTTGTGATCATCTCTCCCGAAAGTTTTCATACGCCCTTCACCTCCAGACTATGTTTTAACTACACCAACAATATGGCGGAATACGAAGCGTGCATCATGGGTCTTAGAGTTGTAAAAGATCTAAGAATAAAATTCTTAAGCGTGTATGGAGATTAATCCTTGGTAATCAGTCAGGTTAAGAGGGATTTGGATACGAAGCACCCAAATCTCATTCCTTATAAAGAGCATGTACTAACCCTGACCGTGTATTTCAAGGAGATTACCTTTGAGCATATACCAAGAGAAGAGAATCAACTAGAGGATGCTCTGTCTACCATGGTATCCATGTTCAAGGTCAGATGGGACAATGAGGCTCCTAGAATTACCATTGAAATATTCGATGAATCGGCACACTACTGTGAAATCCACACTGATGGAGTAGAGGAGAAACCCTGGTTTCATGAGGTGAAAAGGTACCTCGAGGCTCAAGAATACACTGAGGGGGAATCCATCAATGACAAGAAATTCTTGCGAAGGTTCTCAGCTAAATTCTTCTTAAGCAATGGAATTCTATACAAACGCAATCATGATTCAACCCTACTTTATTGTATGGATAAGAAAGAAGCAGAAGAGATTATGCAAGATATGTACGAAGGTGTCTTCAGTACTAACTCCAGAGGGCATACTATGGCTAAAAAGATATTAAGAGATGGTTACTATTGGTCGACTATGGAAACTGACTGTCACCATCACTCGAGAACTTGTCATAAGTGTCAAATTTATGCCGATAAAGTTCATATACCTCCAGTACCTTTGAATGTCATGACTGCGCCTTGGCCATTCACAATGTGGAGCATTGATATGATCGAAGAAATCAAGCCCACAACATCTAACAGACACCACTTCATCCTCATCGCCATTGACTACTTTACGAAATGGGTTAAAGCAACCTCATTTGCCTCTGTTACTAAGAATATGGTCAGCTGTTTCATCAAACATAACCTTATCTGTCGGTATGGCATCCCCAAGAGGATTCTCACAGACAACGGTACCAATCTCAATAACACAATGATCACTGAGCTCTACACACAGTTCAAGATCAAGCATCACAACTTTTCTCTGTATTGACCTAAGATGAATGGTGCAGTGGAAGCCGCCAATAAGAATATAAAAAAGATCATACAGAAAATGGTTGTGACATACAAAGATTAGAACGAGATGTTACTATTTTCTCTTCATGGCTACCGCACTTCGGCTAGAACACCAATTAGGGAAACCCCTTTCTCCCTATTCTATGGTATGGAAGTTGTCCTACCTATCGAAGTTCAGATTCCTTCTTTCATAATCATGAAAGATGTAGACTTGAGCGAAGACGAGTGGGTTCAGACCATGTTGGATCAATTAAATCTAATTAACAAGAAGAGGCTTGCGGTTGTCTGTCACGGTCAGATGTATCAAAAACGCATGATCAAGGCATTCAATAAGAAGATCAAGCATCGAGTATATCAGGATGGTGACTTGGTAATAAAGTAAATTATCCTCCCACAAGGTGATCCCAGGGGCAAATGGACTCCTACCTATGAAGGACCATTTGTAATCAAGAAGATATTTTTTGGTGGAGTTATGATACTAACCACCATGGACGATGAAGATTTCCTACACCCTGTGAATGCAGACATAGTCAAAATATATTATGCCTAAAAATAACCCGCTAGGTTGAGTGGCCTAGGCAAAAATAAGGGCATCCCGGAGAACGTTCAGGCAAAAATCAGGGATATATATGAAAAGATCATACACCCGGCAAGTCGAAAACCTGAAAAGGTGGCTTGGGCAAAAAAGGGTATCCCAGTGGACTGAAAACCCGAAAGGGCGGTCCAGGCAAAAATTAGGGATTAAAGTGTATGACTATGTCCTCATTGAATCAATTACAGTAAGCTTTATTATCAAAGTCGTTTCAAATGGTACAAATCAATTCACTCACCTTCTTCTGACAGCAAGGGATGAGATGCTTGAAGACATAGGGGCAATAGCAGATTTGGAACCCGACAATATTATTTCCACACAGCTATTATCTTGTTTACACTTTGTACTCTTTCCATTTTACGACAATTTCCCCTTATTGGTATCTCTGTTCTCTTCGTACAAAATCGTCTGTTTATGGGCAAACTATCAATGAAATATAATTTCAAAATTTAAACTCTTTATTTTTACTTTTTCTATTTTATTTGCAAGACGTCCAATGACTAAAATTGAATGAGCATATGCATATGAATACAATTGATTGTTGACAAATATATGCATAAAAACAGGAATAAGCGTTTACTCGGGACTCTAGGAGTTGGGATAATGTTCGAGCCATCCATAAATCCCCACACAACCACTTCCAGGAGATTACCCCTACAAAGTAATCTTCGCAAGTTCATACATTCCCCACAATTTTCTCGGCAGTTCACCCTGGCAGTTTTCTTCCCAGCAATATCGCCCATCTATGAAATCTTGATCATTACAATTTATGGAAATTCCTCTCCCTTGCTGAGTTTTCAAAACTATAAAATCCCCTACAGACTACTTCTCTCCAGCAGAGCTTATTCCCCTTAAAAATGAGTTTCCCTCAACAGAATATCCCTCCGTCAATAAGGTTTACTTCCCCCAGTGGAGTTCAAATTTCTGTCAAACAGGGTTTATTTCCCCAGCGAATTTAATCACCCCAGCTTGAGTCCGCTCCTACCATAGGTCACCGATAAGATTCCGACCTCAGGAAAAGGACATCCCGGATTGCTATCCCCAAAGAGTTGCTGCTAAATCTGAAACCAGGCCAGATATCAGCCAACTTTATCCTCCCCAGACAAGCTGGAAGGTTATCCATCTCTTCTATCCCCAGTCAGGGTATAAACTCCCCAGCAGAGCAATGAACAACCAATGTTCTTGAACTTTTCTCCCCGAGCAGGAATTAACATTCTCCAGCAGAGTTTCCTCAAGCAAAAAGCAGAAATCAATGTTCCCCAGCGAATTTTCCTCAAATAAGAATGCAGGAGACCCCAGCGGAAACAATCCCCAGAAGATCGAAGATGCACATACTCTTCATCCCCAACGACAGTCAGATATTTATTTTCCCCAGACAAAAATGTTGCTCGAGTTTACAAATGCACTTCAATAACATTTCACATTCATACATCATTTACCAATAACATAGCATATACATACGAAACGCATATAGCAGAATCTCATTTATTTTGAGAACATTATTATGCAACACATTTCATACATCATGACATTGCATACAACTAACTCTTTACCTCTTCAGGAAAGATCAATCAACAGACAAACATCATCAACTACTTATATGACCCGACAGTCATCTCAAACGCTACATCTGACATGGGGCTATTTCAACAATTTCCTTAGAAGGTCATTCTCAAAGAGACCTCTCCTGGCTCAGATTAAATCAATCAAAAATTTATTCTGATACTTCTTCCAGCCAAAGTCGGACATAAATATCTTCTGACTCAGGGTAAACCGACCAAAGAATTATTCTGATACTTCTCCCAGTGGACCTTTTTTGGCTCAGATTAAATCGAACAAAGATTTATTCTGATACTTATTCCAGTTAAATACAAAGAGACCTCTTATGGCTCAGATTAAATCAACTAAAGATTTATTCTAATACTTCTTCCAGTTGAAGTCGGATATAAATATCTTCTGGCTCAGGGTAAATCGACCAAAGATTTATTCTGATACTTCTTCCAGCGGACCTTTTTTTGGCTCAGATTAAATCGACCAAAGATTTATTCTGATGCTTCTTCCAACAGATCCTTTTTTGCGGCTCAGATTAAATCGACCAAAGATTTATTCTGATACTTCTTCTAGTTAAAGACAAAGAGACCTCTTCTAGCTCATATTAAATCAACCAAACATTTATTTTGATACTTCTTCCAGTCGAACTCGTACATAAATATCTTCTGGCTCAGGGTAAATCGACCAAATATTTATTCTGATACTTCTTCCAGCAGACCTTTTTCTGGCTCAAATTAAATCGACCAAAGATTTGTTCTGATGCTTCTTCCAGCAGACCTTTTTCTGACTCAGATTAAATCGACCAAAATATTTATTCTGATACTTCTTCCAGTTAAAAACAAAGAGACCTCTTCTAGCTCAGATTAAATCGACCAAAGATTTATTCTGATACTTCTTCTAGTTGAAGACGGTCACAAATAGCTTCTGGCTCATATCAGATCAACCATAGATTTATTCTGATACTTCTTCCAGTTGTAGACAAGCATACACATTTTCTGGCTCAGTTTAAATCAAGCATGTATTTATTCTGATACTTCTTCCAGTCAAAGTCGAACATATACATCTTCTGGCTCAAATAGAACGAACCATAGGTTTATTATGATACTTCTCCCAGTTGAAGACATTTTCTGGCTTAGTTTAAATCAAGTGTTCATTTATTATGATACCTCTTCCAGATAAAGAATAACATGGATATCTTCTGGCTTGGATTAAATCGACCATAGATTTATTCTGATACTTCTTCCAGTTGAAGTCAACAGTTGCTTTGGATGGCATCTATAAGTCCATCTCCGACGAATCTCTGTCACCTCTCAAATGGCATCTATAAGACCATTCCTGTTACAATCAACCAACATCATCACTTCTTGCACAAGCGAGTGCAAATTTCTGGGCACTTAAGTGTTCAATCATCTTCTACCTTCAAGTCACGAATGGTGAGCATGCCAATCTAACTCTTCAGGTTTAAGAAGATTGAACATGGGCAGCTATTGTACCCCAAAAATTTCCCTCCCATCTTTCTCAAGACATTCTTTCAAGGCTCCTTAAATACTCAAAGAATCTCAAGGGATGACCAATCAACTCACCTCCTAAGCCAAAGGTCTACAATTAGGGTTTTGAGTTTCTCAAGGAAATTTGGGTTGAAAAGGTCTCAAATGCTTTCCATGGTTCATCATAGGTCCTCAACAAGGTTCATTCAAGTTTCAAGTCTTGCATCACAAGTTTTCTCAGGCAATGGCTCAGATGATTGAAAATCAACTATGTTGGGTAAAAAGTTAATTGTGGTCAACATACAGTCAAACTTCAAGATTTTTTGTCAACATCAATATTTTGAAGTGATATTCATCATTTTATCATGGGTTGATCATGATTCCCCAAGGAAAGCCCTAAAATCATCAAAAGTCAAGAATGGTCAAATTAGGGTTTCCTTAGGAGAAGTCAACTGAACTTTAACCAGGCATAACTTTCACATAACTTTTTTGCAGCGCAACCCATTTATATAGTTTATTTTATTTTATTTTGATTTAATTCTTTTATTTTCTTTTAATAACTAATTTTCATTAAAAAAAATCATAAAATCAAATAAAAATTAGATTTATGACTTAATTAATTAACTTTATTTTTTACAATAAAAAATTAATTAATTAAAACCATTTTAAGATTATTTTGTTAATTAAAATTGGTTAGAATTAGGTTCAGAGTCATTTTTATAATTAAAAAGCAACGAATATATTTTCTTACTTAGAAATTTTTTAGGGTTCTAGATATTTTCTCTTTTCCCTTCTCCGCGCATATATTTACATTTTTGCATTATTATTTTTCATAATTTTTGTAATTGCCCATAACTTGTAATATCTAATTAGGACATTTACATTTTTTCCCATTTTGGTTTGTATTCCCCCCATCCCGAAGCGATGTAATAGCGTAGTTTAATTCCCGCACTTTTATTTTCTGGCTCTTATGTATATATTTAACTGCTAAATGTAATATAATAGGTTTGCATTACAAGATTTAAAAGAAAACGATAGAAAACCTAAATATCCAAGACAAATAATTGAAACACAACACACTTCACACACGCGCACCTCTAAGGTATCTCCACCTGTTTCCTTAGGGAAATAAACAGTCACGTCTCTCGAACGTGAGAAGTTTTAGCAAAGACCCTTTGGTTACAAGATCCTAGTCCCTCAATGACCCTTCGATGTTGCCTCGATAAGTGATCCTGATACCTTAGGATAATTGCTAAAGCGTCTTACGAGTTCCCTTCATGAATGTACGATGACCCTCGCCCGTCCCTCAAAACATCCAATGATGGGGATACCTACCAACTAATGGTAGGATAGCATTATCTAAAGGAAAAGAACAAAGACATTTCGAGTAGGTAGACAACTCGTAGTTGCTTGCTCATAAAACAAAACAAATTTCTCACACACACACTCTCTTTTGTAAATATTTTCAAAGACAAAAAAAAGACTTTGTATGTGTTCTCAACGATACGAGAATCATTACAAAGTTCACCGCACTAAGGCATCTTTTCAAAAATGTTTTCAAATACACTTACACAAAAAAAGCATTTTCGAAGTGAGCTAGCAACTAAGAGCCCGTAGATAACTACAAATGGAAAGGGTTTGTTGAACCCAAAAATTTTCCCTCTCATTTCTCAAGGAATCACCCTGGATCCTCAAGTGTGCTTTCATCAAGTCTCCAGGCCTTGAATTATCAATTTTTCCAAGCAGACCATTCACAAGGGCAAAATGGTCATTTGTACACTAAGAAGTCTAACTTTGACTTTTGGATCAAAATCAAATCTCAAAAATCATATTTCATCAAGACATGTTGAAATGTGAAGTTTGCTTCGTCAAGAGTTTCAAAAGTCATATTTTATTTTAGAAGAATCAAATTCTAAAAACTTAGAAATTTTTCTAAGTATTTAAGAAATATGACAATTTCAGAACTTCTGAGCCAATATTCACATTCAGCAAATTCTGGATGTTCTCAAGACATAGTTTAGTCAGAACTTCTGAGCCAGTGTTCACAAAGGTTCAGTTAGAGTTTGCAAGGTTAAAACAAAGAAGGTAACAAAGCGTGTTGTAATTATACTGGAAGTTCTGAAGAATCCTTCAGAACATGCTGGAGTCAGAAGATAAGAGGATCAAAAGATTAGATGCTACGCTGAAGCAGAACTTCTAATCCAGAGTTAAGCAAGGGTGCAGAGTCTCACATGGGAACTCATTTAATGCTCACAACCGCCTCTTAGTCTTTATCCAATGGATTCACACCACGTGTACCCCTACTGCCTTGGGAAGACAAATTTCTGTGCAAAAGTATGATAGACCCACGCGTTGTTTCTACTTTTCATTAATTCACGCTGCCAAATCCAGCTGAGGCATTGTTAACCATCCAACTTGAATATGTTGAACCCCCATTGTTTAATCTTACTTCAAGAGTAAGTCAGCATCTAGCATATGATGTTGGTGCCACTTGACCGCCCCAACTGCAAAAACTTTGCCTATAAATAGAACACCATTGACCACTGAGAAAGGGTCCAAAATTGAAAGAGAGTAGAAAAATTTGTGAAAGAGACGAGAGAATTAAGGAAGAAGGCTTTGAACCACTGCAAAATTTCCAAGAACCCAGGAAACTATAAACACAAAATACCAAAATCTTAGCATTGATTCCTTATATTCAAGCTCCATTTTTCCTCAAGTGTTCTTGATTAAAGCCATCCCAAATTCTGTAATCAAACAGTAACACATTCTCCACCAAAATCCATTTCAAAAGGATCAGAACTTCACCCCTTTGGCTGTTCCAGAAGTTTCAAACTTCCATCCTGCTGAGTACGTGGAGAAGTTACTCAGAACATCACCAGAATTCAAGAACAACCTCCAGTTCACAGAATCCTTTCCAGCTGCAAGGTAAGTTTTTCTACTGACTCTCATCATGTTGATTAAGCATTGTCAAATTCTGCATATTTAGCACAATGTAGATATTCTGATCCTGATGATGTACATATTCTGAAAATTCATGCATCTGCCTGCCTAAGTAGAGGATCCCAGTTCAGAGCTTCATAAAGAAAATAGGACTCAGAATTAGAATTAGCAAATACATGTTGCTTCTGATTCATGCTTCTGATTTTTTCATGAAATTTGTCATAACTATTATGCATGCAACTTTTATTCTATAAATGACTAAGCTGCAGATGTTCTGACTCACATGGAAAGAGGAAAAGTTCTGACAGTTGCATCAGAACTTCTGAAAACTTCTGAGTCCTCAGAAGGTCTAGAACTTCTGAACTTCCATATTTTTGCTAACATGTTTCTGTTTGTGCAACAAGGCAGAGTCAGAACTTCTGACTTCTTCTATTTTCAACACTTTGCGCTGATTATGTTTTCTTTCTTTCTTATTATTGCGATCATATTAGTTTTTGTTATTAATCAAAAAACACCAAAAATATTTTATATTTGCATGATATATCTTCTTTTAACATAAAAAGACCAAAAATATTTTCTTAAACAAAAGTTATTTCCCTTTTTAAAACAAACAAACATTTTACATTTTCTGTATATTCTTATCTGTTTCAATGTGGTGGTAATAGTAACCTAGAATTTTAACTTGCAACCCCCATTCATAAATATGTACCCCCATCCCCCTAAATATTGTAATAGCGTAGGACTTTATATTTCCGCACTATTAATGCTTTCAATATATGCTAGTAATTAGGGTGTATGACAAGATATGAAAATTGATAAATAGATCACCCTAATCAAGACAAATTATGCATGCAATCAAGCACACTCGCACATTTACACCCTTAGGTTAATTCCACTTGTTGCCTTATAAAAATGGCCATGTTATGCATGTGAGAGGTCTTAGCACAAGCAAATCGAAAAAAAGATCATAGTCCCTCGATGACGCTATCAAAGTTGCCTTTCAAAATGATCTTAGTCCCTAAAGGAAAAGTGCTAAGTCATCTCACAACATTGCTATCATGGTCAAACGATGACCTATGCCTGTCCTTCACATCCAACGATGGGGCTTCTTATCAAATAAATGGTAAGATAGCAACATCTAATGGAGGGGGAAAAGCACATCTAAAACTTTTTGAGTAGGTAGGTTACTTTTAATTACTTGCTCAATTTCAAAACCAAATATCCTTGCTATTTTCAAAACAATCACATACACTTTCCAAACATCTTTCCAAGACTTGAAATATTTTCAAAAGCTCAACACTTTGTATACATTCTTACGAACGGGAATCATTGCAAAGTTTGCCTAAACGATGGCACCTTTTTCAAAATACTTTCAAAACCACACGAAAGCACAATTTTTCAAACAAAAAGCAAGTGATCTAACAAGTAACTAAGAGCCCATGGAAAACCATGGATGAAAAGGGTGCTAATACCTTCCCTTTCCATAATCTACCCCCAGAACTCAAGAAAACATCTTGAAAGGTCTTTCCTGTGCTTTTTCACCTTTCCTTATTGGATAAAAGAAAAGTCGGTGGTGACTCTTGCTAAACCGCGACATTTGCGAACATAAACGCAAAAACCTCAAGTCAGTTCTCCCACCGTATCACAGAACTGGCGACTCTGCTAGGGAGTTCTTAAAAAGTGGGGTTACCTTAGGGCTAGATCACCCTTACTTGCTTACATTGTTTGATTTGTTTGCTTTACATTTTGGTTCCTTGTTTGGGTTTGTTTTAAATCCTACACCCGGATTTGGGGGAACCTTTTAGGTAAGTAGCAATAAACTGTGGGGGAACTGTGCGTGGTATACCGACACAGTTGAAGTAGTAGCTACATTGATGTGGCACTTTGGTTGGTACCGGTAACCCTTGAGTCAGTCAAGGAGAGTACAGGGCCTCCGTGTGGTATCGTGAAGCATCAACTGACCTTAGAACCTTACTTGACCAACTTGGCCATTAGAAAGTAGCGAGATAACTGGCTTTGGTTCAGTCCGAAGTTGGTTGATACTCGATGCTACACTCATTGAGGTTTGAATCTTGAGTTTTGTTTGGTTGTGAGTCAATCGCTTATTGAACGAAACTTGGGGGAAAGATCAATGATATTGAGATCCTTTAGAACCCGGTTACTATTAACTAGGACAGGATAAGCCAACTAAACTTCAAGAGGGTACTTACCTGAAACCCCATGCAAGCCTAAACTAAGGACTTTTTTGCTTTGTATATACACTTGTACATAACATCATAAGCATCATAAACATCATATCATTCTCACTAACCATTTCAAGGATTTTGGAATTTATCTTTCTTCTGTTTTGTAGGACATGGCATCCCCTCGTAAGAGCACTATCCAAGTCAGCCTCGTAAGGATACCTCCACAACTCAAGGATTTAGTATCAAGGGTCCCTGAAGATTCTCCGTTCACCAAAAGGCATGGTCGACTCCTTAGTCTGGTTACCTCAAGTATTGAAGAAGATATGGTAAAGGTGCACGTCCAATTCTTCGACCCTTTGCATCATTGCTTCACTTTTCCCGATTACCAACTTGTGCCCACTTTAGAAGAATTTTCTCAACTCATGGGGATACCTATTCTTAATCAATTACCTTTCAACAGTATTGGAAGAGACCCTAAACCTGAGGAAATTGCTCGAGCTCTACATTTGCAACCATCTGACATAGTAGCAAATTGGGTAACAAGGAGTGGTGTTGAAGGGCTCCTAGCAAAGTTTTTATTAGAGAAGGCTCAAGAGTGTTGGAATACTTTGGATCTACAAGACTTCGAGGAAATTTTGGTTCTTCTCATATATGGGTTGGTACTATTTCCAAATCCTGACCAATTTATAGATGTAAATGCAATCAAGGTTTTCATATCTCGTAATCCGGTGCCTACATTGCTTGGAGACATCTTACATTCTCTTCACTCTCGCACTTTAAAGAAAAGAGGGGCTTTGATGTGTTTCACTCCTCTTTTGGCTAGGTGGTTTATTTCGCACCTACCTCGATCTGTGGTGAAGAATGAACAAGGTATGAGGTGGTCTAAAATATTGATGTCACTTTCACATGCTGATATCCGTTGGTATTATCGCTCTTTGGAAGACATTACCATCATTGATCGCTGTGGGGAATTCCCCAATGTCCCTATACTTGGCATTAGGGGAGGAATTACTTACAACCCTTGTTTAGATTTGCGGCAATTTGGGTACGCTAGGAGAGATGGCCCTCATGCGTTACTCATCCAAGGAATTTCATTCGACTACAAAAGCAATACCCAAGGTTACCATCAAAGGTTTATACGAGCATGGGGTACGGTTAACAAGGTTGATAGCAAAACGATGGGGCGTAAGAATTCCATTCCTTTGGAGCCTTATCTTAAATGGGTGAGAGCTCGCGCTCAAAATCTTAAGATGCCTTATGAAGTCGTCTTACTTGTCATCATGGAGCCAGTAGTTGAGGGAGACGTTCCACATACTATCCTCTATCCTGATATGCCTACTTCTCTTGAAGATTTGCAAAACGCTTGGATTAAGTTAAAAGGAGAGCGAGACACCTTTGAAGTTAAATTCTATGAGAGCGAGAATAAGATATTAGAACTTACAATGGAGCTTCATGAAGAAAGGAGCTTAAAAACCTACATTGCACCAAAGAAGATGCGCAGAACTTTTGTCTTAGGAGTTTACTTCATGCTTATTTATGTTGTTGTAAGCCTAAGAGGCATGTTTGTATTCAAATCAGAACTCTTTAATGCAAGTTAACGTTTGTTCACTCTTTGTCTATACAAATTTAAATTCTTTAAATCCTTGAAATCATTTGCATATTGCATATTCATGCATCATGACATGACAGGTTTCCGCATAACAGGTTTCCTTATCTCTCTGCTGTTTATTTCAGCAAGATGGATCTAGAGAAAACTGTGACGGAACTCCAGGCCCAGAATTCTCAATTCCAGGAAGCTTTACTCGCCCTGGCCAAGGGGCAGCAGGATATGATGGCCTTGTTGGCCTCTAAGAAGAAGCCAAAGAAAAAAGCTATACTCAACATGGGTAAAAGGTTCAAGGAGACAATCCGTCAAATTCTAATAGAGGAAGATTCATCCGAAGAGGACGAGAACCAAATTGGTGAGGTCAAGGGTACTCAGGCCGACTGTATCAATGACCAAGAATCTGATGATGATTATTTCAATGAACAATATCCACCCACAGACATCAAATACAAGCAGCTAGAAGACAGGCTAAAAGCAGTTGAAATCCAAGTTATTCCCGGTTTAAATTTTGACGATTTGGGCTTAATCTCTGGGATAGTCATTCCCCACAAGTTCAAAATACCAACCTTTGCAAAATACGATTGGGTTTCTTTCCCAAAGCTCCATTTTAAGTCATATGTGCGCAAGATACAACCGCACACTGCATATAAAAAACTCTAGATTCACTTTTTCCAAGAGATTCTGGCTGGAACACAACTTGAATGGTTTTATCAGTTGGATGCTGTGATCGGTGGATCTGGAACTGACTGTTTAACGCTGGTTCGCGAAATGTCGCGGTAAGCAAGAGTCGCCACCGTCTTTTATTTTCTCCAAATGGAAAGGACAAAAGCACAGAAAAATTCCTTAAAGAGATTGCTCTCGGTTCGGGAGGTAGGTTATAGAAAGGGAAGGTGTTAGCACCCTTTCTATCCATGGTTATCCATGGGCTCTTAGATACTTGCTCACTTGTGTTTTCAAAAATGGTTTGTTTGCTTTTCAACTGTGGGTTTTAAAAAGTTTCTTTGAAAATTCCAGTTCGACTCTTGCGGTCCTCAAGAGTGTTTGAAAAATTGCTTTCGAAAGCTTTTTTTGAAAATGTGTTGGTGTGAAAAGTATTTTTGAATTTGTTTTGAAATTAGAGCAAGTATCAAGAGTCGTCTACCTACCCTAAGGAATTCGTCTGTGTAGATGTCCTTTAAAGTAGTGCCATCCCATCATTGAGAGGTAGGTAGCACCACCATTGGAGGTGTTCGGGTCAATTCGAGGTTCGGGACATGGTGATCACCAGAGCAATAGGAAGATACCTTAGAAGCTACCCTCATGCCAGGTTCCCGGATCATGAGGACTTACTAAAACATCCTCTACTCGACGATCACCTTTCGAGAGGCAAGGCAACAATGAGGCGTACCCTAGGGGTGGTGTGTGATTTGTGTGTCGTTTTCAGATATTTTTGTCTTGTTCATGTCATGGGTGATCTACGCATTGCTTTTATTTTAACATTCATTCTTGCATGCAATTTATTAGCAGTTAAAAAGTTGCAGAAAGATAAAAGTTCTAAAGCTATTACAAAAGGCGCGGGTCCACATCGCCAAAATTTCTTGAACCCGATTTGACAAAAAATAAAGAATTAATGAAAATAAAGTGCGAGAAATTAATTACACGGCCTTGGGAGAGATACATCAAAATTATAAAGAATAAAAATAAATATGCGAATTAAATAGGAATTAAGACGAGGGCGTTGGACCCTTTTTGCAAAATTAAATTAATGATGGAATTAATTAATTAAAAAAGAGGAGAAATTGTTTTTGGTATTTTTTGGTATTTTATGATTTTAATGGGAAAAAGAATTAATTAAAATAAATGCTAACCCTAATTCTAGTTGTTTTTTAATTTATTAAAAAAGAAGATTAAATTTTAACCTAAAATTAACCCTAATTAATTTACATGCAATTTAATTACAAAAATAAATATTTAATATTTTAATTATTATGAAAGAAAAATAAAAAGGAATAAAAATTATCAAAAAAAACCTAGTTCTACAAATTTTAAATTTATTAAGAAAACATTACTATTAAACCTAATTTAATAACTAAATTTAATTAATGCAATTTATTTATAAAAATACTAAAATAAAATATTTATTATATTTTTTCTCTTTTTTGGTTTTTTTGTTTTTTATGTGTTTTTTTATATATTATGAAAATATGAAATTAATTAATAAAACAATAATTAAAAGAAAGTATAAATAATAAAAAAAAATAAAGTAAAAAAAATGCAAACCTATGGGGGTATCTGTCCCCAAAGTGGAGGTGAAGCCCATTAATTTTGAGCCCAAATCAGCATGGCCTCGTTGACTCTGACACTAGCGTGTATACACGTGGACTGGAGTGCATCATGTTCCCCCAGATCCTGGCCTTTGATTGAATGCCCTGGGACGCGTGGCCAGCTTGATGTTGAGGGTGTATTGTGGTCCACTATATTGAATCTGCATGGGAACATTAATTGAAAAACAATATTGAAAGGGGTGAGGACCTGGAGCTCGAACCCAGGTCCTATGGTTTACCAATCAATGCGCTTTCCAATGCTCCACTTTGTTCTCTTTGTACCTTATATGAATAACAAATAATATATAATAAAACAAATGTCAGTGGAATTTTAGCGCGTAAAATTCAAACAAGCCAATCGCGGATCGCCACCGGGGTCATCTTCTTCCTCGTTGTTTATTTTTTTTTCTGAAACATAAACATTGGCAACGGTTTTGTTAGTGTTCTTTTAGGCCATTTTCTGGAAAATAGCGAATAGCCATTGGATGCTCATAAATTGAGCGCGAGGGTGGCCTTGTGATCGTCTGAGCATACTGGATTGAGTGGCCTAAGTCTTATGCTCCAATTTTTCCATATTTTAAAACCCCCAATTCAAAGTCCTGTAAACCCTAAAATACGACCATGGCATCTTTGCATACAGTGCATAAAAATCCGATTAAATCATATGGTTAGCTTTAAAACACATCACTGAGCATGAATCTATAAATAAAATGCCATGAATGTGCATAGAATGTAAAATACGATTATGAGAAAAAGTGGAAAAAGCTTGACTTCTGTATACCGTTTCAAGGTGTTAGGATTGATGTTTTTGATCCAGGAAGGTTGCTTGATGTCCTTGGAAGGCAATAGGATGAGTTTTGTGGCTTGAAACGACCTGCAAATAGGTTTTCAGATTTGAATTTTTTAAGCAAAAATCCAAGTTTTGTTTTTCAATTTCTTGCGCAGCTGAGTGGTCAATGGCATTAGGGTTGTGTTCTATACTTATGTATGAGTGAATTAGGTCAAAAAACTAGATCAAAATCCTTTGCATTCATGGTTTGGAAGATTTGATTTTTCAAGATCTTTTTTTCAATATTTTCCATGCTATTTGGTATCAAATCATGACAAAACTTTCCACAAACAATTATGCACGAATCTTGAGTGTCCAATGAGAGTATTTTCTGCACAAAAAGATTTTATTTCATTAGTTTTGTATTTTTCATGTATTTTATTTAATTAAATGAATTATTAATATTAAAAAATTCAAATAAATAAATAAAAATGGAGAAAAACTTCCCTTTGGGCCAAATGGTCGTGTGCATGCTTTGGATGATGAATTATGGAAGAAAAATAGGCCCATTAGCAATTTTAGGTCATTTGAATCAATGTTGACTTTTCAAAATATCCAAAAATTTCCCAACTTCTACAAGGCATAACTTGCTCACTTTTTAAGCTTTGCTCATGTTCTTGGACATTTTGGAAAGGTCTTTGAGTCCTCTAACCAATTCCTTTGGTCCCATGTCATTTTGATTCACCAATCTCAAGTTATGGCCTTTGACTTAAAGTCCCTTTTTGTTGACTTTTGAAAATGACCTATAATGTTGAAATTGATAACTTTTTGTGAGAGCATTTCTTGGACTTGAAGTATGAAGATGAGTTGTAGGAAATGTCTTTCTCTTCAAAATGAGCTTTGGATGGAATTTTTCTGATAATCCATGTGAAAGTTATGCCCTGGTCAATTTACAGTTGACTTTTTCAACTGTCCAAATAAGGAAACTTTTGCATCTTGATGATTTTTGAGCCAAGCTTTGAGAATCATGATCAAGCATTGATCAAATGATGTTTGTGGCTTCAAAATGAGATGTTGACCAAAAATTTGAACTTTTGACTGTCAAATGACCATTTTGCCCCTGCAGTTGACTGTAGTGCAATTAGGGTTTTTGACTGTGCAATTTTGTGCTGAATGTCTTGAAACTTTGTATGAGGATGCTTGACCATATTTATTGGCATGTGGGACTTGATTGGACCCTTGGAAACTTCATTTTCTTGATCAGAACCAAAACCCTAATTTTGACTGTTTAGGAGGCTCTTACACTGTGCAACCCTTGGGGAATCTTGAAGCTTTGACTTGGCAATTTCTTGAAGAATATGGGAAGGCAAATTTTGGGGTACAACAGTTGCCCATGTTCAATCTTCTTAGACCTGAGGATGCAGATTGGCTGACGTGCCTTTCGTAATCCGAAGGTGGAAGATGATTGAACACTAGAGTGCCCAGAAATTTGCGCTCACCAAGTAGCAGTGTGATGGAAATGGGCTTATAGATGCCATTTAGAGATTGATGAATAGGATGATGGGCTTATAGATGCCATCTGGATGTTGATCGCATAAGAGATTCCTTAGCGAGAACTTGCGTACCTGCAAAAGAAAAAAGAATACCTGACATGTTGCAGGAGATGGTCTTCAGATGCTTTGTATAGATGTGTCCTGACTGGTTACAGGAGCTGAGTCTGGAGCTTCAAAAGATGATGAATAAACCAGGGGTGGTTGCTACCTCAACAGGACGGTGAGAGAACCTTGGATGACTTTAACTTCAACAGCAATCGTTGAGAAAATCTTGGGATTACCACCTCCGTAGGATCGGGAAGAGAACCATAGGAAATTATATAATCTCAAAAGCGGACGTTTGAGAAAAACCTGGAATGGAATTATCATCTCCGCAACATTGGGGAGAGAACCATATGAAATTATAATCTCAAAAGTGGACGTTTGAGAAAAACCTGGAATGGAATTATCATCTCCGCAACATTGGGGAGAGAACCATAGGAAATTATAATCTCAAAAGCGGACGTTTGAGAAAAACCTGGGGTGGAATTATCATCTCCGCAGCATCGGGGATAGAACCATAGGAAATTATAATCTCAAAAGCGGACGTTTGAGAAAAACCTGGAATGGAATTATCATCTCCGCAACATCGGGGAGAGAACCATAGGAAATTATAATCTCAAAAGCGGACGTTTGAGAAAAACCTGGGATGGAATTATCATCTCCGCAACATTGGGGAGAGAACCATAGGAAATTATAATCTCAAAAGCGGACGTTTGAGAAAAACCTGGGGTGGAATTATCATCTCCGCAGCATCGGGGAGAGAACCATAGGAAATTATAATCTCAAAAGCGGACGTTTGAGAAAAACCTGGAATGGAATTATCATCTCCGCAACATCGGGGAGAGAACCATAGGAAATTATAATCTCAAAAGTGGACGTTTGAGAAAAACCTGGGATGGAATTATCATCTCCGCAACATTGGGGAGAGAACCATAGGAAATTATAATCTCAAAAGCGGACGTTTGAGAAAAACCTGAGGTGGAATTATCATCTCCGCAGCATCGGGGAGAGAACCATAGGAAATTATAATCTCAAAAGCAGACGTTTGAGAAAAACCTGTAATGGAATTATCATCTCCGCAACATCAGGGAGAGAACCATAGGAAATTATAATCTCAAAAGCGGACGTTTGAGAAAAACCTGGGGTGGAATTATCATCTCCGCAGCATCGGGGAGAGAACCATAGGAAATTATAATCTCAAAAGCGGACGTTTGAGAAAAACCTGGAATGGAATTATCATCTCCGCAACATCGGGGAGAGAACCATAGGAAATTATAATCTCAAAAGCGGACGTTTGAGAAAAACCTGGAATGGAATTATCATCTCCGCAACATCGGGGAGAGAACCATAGGAAATTATAATCTCAAAAGTGGACGTTTGAGAAAAACCTGGGATGGAATTATCATCTCCGCAACATTGGGGAGAGAACCATAGGAAATTATAATCTCAAAAGCGGACGTTTGAGAAAAACCTGGGGTGGAATTATCATCTCCGCAGCATCGGGGAGAGAACCATAGGAAATTATAATCTCAAAAGCGGACGTTTGAGAAAAACCTGGAATGGAATTATCATCTCCGCAACATCGGGGAGAGAACCATAGGAAATTATAATCTCAAAAGCGGACGTTTGAGAAAAACCTGGGGTGGAATTATCATCTCTGCAGCATCGGGGAGAGAACCATAGGAAATTATAATCTCAAAAGCGGACGTTTGAGAAAAACCTGGAATGGAATTATCATCTCCGCAACATCGGGGAGAGAACCATTGGAAATTATAATCTCAAAAGCGGACGTTTGAGAAAAACCTTTGATAGCTTCTACTGAGTCTTCATCAGAAAAATCTGTTTGGGGTCGATTTAGCTGGACTAGAGAAGGCCTTGGACTGGATAAGAAATCTTTGGAGTCGATTAACTGAACCGGTCTAGGTCTTGAAATATGATTGAGACTTTAACTGAATCTTTCCTGAAAGGTAAAGGTCAGTCATATGCAATGCATGATATGGACTAAGCAATGATGTTCTCAACATAAATGAGATTTGTATGATATGATGCGTATATGCGTGCTATAATGATGTATGTGATGTTTAGGAATGTATGTTTTCGTCTAGGAAAGTAAATCCTTGATGGGTGCCAGGAAGTCATATCCTGAGCTGATGTTGGAGAACAGATTTTGCTTCCGCTGGGGATGATAGTTGCAAGAATACCGGTAGGAGAAGATAACTCTATTGGGGAATAAACTTGGCGAATGGAATATTCTGCGGGGAGAAAAGTACTCTGATGATCTTGCTGGGGAGCAATACTCTGTGGGGAGAGAGGTACTTTGTTGAGTTGTTGATAGTAACTTGCTGAGGATACCCTTGTTGTGTTGGAAGTGTTAATAGACTTCGCTGGGGTAAGAAGACTCTGTCGACGATGATCTTTCCATGGCTTTTGGCTGAGGATAACCCAGTTATATCCTGGTAGGGAAATAACTCTTTGAATAAAGCCGGGAGACGCGTTCGTGCTCTGCGAGGATAAGCTTCCAGAATCTACTGGGGATGAGCTTACTGCTTGGGGAGATGAATTCCAACTTTCCTGGGGGGACTGGATTAGACTCTCCTGGGGAAGTTTTGAACTGCGGTGGAAGTGATTCCTTTGAATGTTTGATACACCGCCGGGGAACAATCTTTAGACCAAGACTGCCGGGGATGCTTGTTATGAATATGTATGCTGCTGGGGAGATGTTGAGATCCACTAGAGGATACCCAACTTCCTTAAGGCCTGATAATATAACTTGGAGAGAGTGTACTGACTGCTTACTCTCTGGGGAATTAGGATATCTGGTTATGTTCTTTAGCTGAACCTACCTTGATACCTTGGTGGACAGAGCGCTTAGATCGTTCGGACCACTCATCATTGCCCCTGTTTCTGTTGGAGAAGAAGGTACCTGTGAAGGTGTTTGACGACCGCCGTTTGACAAATCTTCTTCCGGTAGGCAAGTGACGAGATATCGGGACATAGTCGTACGCTTAGATCCCTAATTTTTGCCTGGACCGCCCTTTCGGGTTTTCAGTCCACCGGGATACCCATTTTTGCCCAAGCTGCCTTTTCAGGTTTTCGACTTGCCGGGTGTACAGATTTTTTCATTTCATCCCTTCATTTTGCCCGAACCCTTTTGGTTCGCCGGGAAGCCCTTATTTTTGCCTAGGTGTGTCAACCTAGCGGGTCTTTGATTATGCGCAGTATTTTTTTGACTATGTCCGTGCTTTCAGAAGGTAGGGAGTTGCCCCTGTTAGAAGTGTTATGTCATGCCACCAGAAGGTGTTTGATCAGGCAAGATTCGTTGCTGGAATGCCCCCAAGTGACTCAGGCGGAGATTTGCCCCAGGCTGATTGGCCCTGAGAGATTCCCTGAATCTTGATTGGACTGCCCCAGATGATGGACAATGATCATGTCATGCCCCTTGATTGGAAATGCTTTTGTTCACTAGGTATTCATCGTGCGAATTTCCCTGCCGTTCAAACCAATATTCATATGCAAGCAAAGTTATGTTAAAAATGCAAAGCTTATGTCTGTCTTGAAGATTTTGAAAATGCATTCTTTTCATAAAACAAGTGAATGTTTGTAAAACGTGATGTCAACTTGTTATTTTATTGCGAGCCTTAAGGAGTCAGGATACCTTTCGTAACAGTATGCTTTCGAACTAACCCGTGCTTCAGCTAGGACTTTTATGGGTTATAACGTGGCCTGGTTCACGGTTTAAGAAACAAAGGATAAAGGCTCAAATTATTTGTACCCACCCGCTCTTCGTGATGTTCTTCAATCCTAAACTCAGTTGATCATAAGTTAGACCTTGTTTTGAGTCTTTGCTCTGATTTTCCAGTGATGGTTCGGATGTTGATAACTTATTTTGAATGGGCAGTCATTCCTTTTTTTGTCGAGGGTTTATAGGACCTCTTTCTTTTCTGATTTTTGTTATCCCTTTCTTTTTTGCCTGAACTATTTCCTTTTTTGGAATTACAGTCAGCGGGATGCCCCAGTTTTGTAAGTCTCTTTCATGGGCTTTGACTTAATGGTTTTTTTATTTTTTTGAGATAATGACTGCCTTTCTTTATTGATTATTCAGAACCATCACTGTCTTCCTTTGTTTTCTAAGGACCTCTTTGGTGCCATTTGTTATGCACTTGGATCCACTGAGAGAACTACCCTGCCCCAGGTTATGATAAAGGGTTTTAATTTTCGAAAAGAAAAACTCCTACTTCTTTGGCTCAGAGGGGTTGACGAGGGATTATCTTCCTTATAACTCCAGTGTTTAGGGATTGAAACAATGCTTGTACCTCATCAGCGGGGTCTGTCCAAAAGCATACTATAAGTGTTGTGGTATCGTTTTCGTCATCCTCCCTCAAGAGGCTTAGAATTATTAATCGAGCGTTGATCATCAGAAAAAATATGAAAATAATTTGCATATAATGAATACGAATATATTGCTTCAAAACAGACATATGCGATGCATTAATGAAATAACGATGTTTAACATGAGTAAATGTTTGAACAAAAGAAAATTACAACTTGAACATTCGAATGAACAAAAGTTTTCTCTTCTCAGGGCCTGTTACTTCAACTGGTGAGTCTTGGAGGGATGGTAGAAAAATTCAGCCTGACCATCTTGTGTGAACTCCAGTGCTCCTTCATCAATCAGGTCCTGGATCTTGTTTTTCAAAGCCCAACACTCGTTTGTATCATGTCCTGGACAGGCAGAGTGGTAGGCACACCTTTTATTGGGATCACAGACAGGAGATGTTGTGTTCTGGTTCTGGGGATGAGCCCTTAATGTGATCAGGTTCAATCTTAACAGGCGTTGTAAAGCTTGGAACAACGACATGTTGAGCTGGGTGAATTGCCTCCTGGGCTTGTCTGGCTGAAGCTGGTGAGGTTGATGCTGAATTTGCGGCGCTGAAGCCATTTGAGGAGCTCTCCCCTTATCTCCTTGTCTCAAGGGTGATTGAATGATGAATGGCTTTTTACCCTTAGACGTTTGCCCTAGTTGGTTACCCTGAAGCAGTTGGTTGATGAGAACCCCGAGCTCGTCTTGTCTTTGAGCTAAACTTTGAATGGCAGTCGCCTGCCCCAACATCTGGACTTTCAATGCATCCACCTCAGCTTGCCGATGTTTCATCCGTTCATCCTCAGCACTGTTCCTGACCAAAGTCTCCATGAGAAGTGTCCTTAGCTCCTCCTGCCCCTTGGATAGATTCAGGAGGATTTCCCCAAACCGAGTCTCTTGAGCAAGAAGGTCCTGGTTATCTTGTTGGGAAGCCATTGCTGAAATAAACAGCGAGAAAGGTAAGTGACCTGCAACAAGGGTACCTGTTATGCAATGATGTGTATGACATGCATGTAATGTTTTCAAGGATCTCACGGGATAAACAAGGAAATTTGTTAGAATTTGGGTCCGGTAACTTGATTGAAGGAACTGCATATTATGGAGAGTCCTTCTTCAAAGGGTCAAAGGCTCACCATATCCAGTGGGTCATAGCCCCTGACTTTAGTCATCATGTCTGGTTTTGATTTCCAAACAACCTTGGTTAAGGGAACCTTCTTCAAGAGTCAGAGCTCACCATATCAAGTGGGTCATAGCCTCTTACTTTAGTCATCATGTCTGGTTTTGATTTCCAAACATCCTTGGTTAGGGAAACCTTCTCCAGGAGTCAAAGTTCACCATATCTAGTGGGTCATAGCCCCTGACAACCATGGCTAAAGGAAAATAAATCCTCTTTGCCCCTTGCTAGACGTTTGATTCATCATGACCTGCATCACAAGCCCTTGAGATCCTTGAAATGGGTTAAGATGTATGCAATGGTATGATGTTATGGTATGCATGGGGTAATGTAAGTAACCCTGTTATGAGTCCCTATTAAGGACTATAGACAGAAACCTGCAAGAAACTCAAGTAAAACCTGTCATGAGTCCCAGTTAAGGACTAAAAACAAAGCCTGCAAGAAACTCGGTAAACCCTGTTATGAGTCCTAATTAAGGACTGCAAACCAAAACCTGCAAGAAGCTCAAGTGTCAGGCAACAAGCATGCAAGTAGTCAAGTTGGAAGGCACACAAGTCACACAAGAGCCCTTAGAGTTTAGGCCAGCATGGGGTCTAGGTATTACCCTCTTTCAGTTTGTTGGTTAAGACCTGTCCTATCAGAAGTAACCGGGTTCTAGAGGATCCCAATATCACTGACTACCCTCAATCGGTCATAACTCCAGCATCGCAACCTTTTCTTGCGGCCAGAACCATCACGAGAGTTTAGCCTCAATGGGTGTAGCATACTGCTACTGTTCTATTGGCCAAGTTGTGTCATTTAAGGTTCTAAGGTTGTTGGTGCTTCATGACTCCTTGGAAGACCCATATTCTCCCCGTTTCGACACGAGGGATATCGGTACAGACCAAGGCGCCACACCAACGTAGCCACTGCTTCACCCATGTCGGTATACGCCGGACAGGTCCCTCACAGCTTATGCTACCTAAACAAGGTATCCCCAGATCCGGGTTAGGATCTATGTAACTCCCATGCAACCCACAATAATAAAGCAAGCAAGGAAAGCAATTGAAAACACAGTGATCTTAGTCCTAAGGTACACCTCACTTTAAGTTTAAATCCCCAGCAGAGTCGCCAGTTCTGTGATCGGTGGATCTAGAACTGACTGTTTAACGCTGGTTCGCGAAATGTCGCGGTAAGCAAGAGTCGCCACCGTCTTTTATTTTCTCCAAATGGAAAGGACAAAAGCACAGAAAAATTCCTTAAAGAGATTGCTCTCGGTTCGGGAGGTAGGTTATAGAAAGGGAAGGTGTTAGCACCCTTTCTATCCATGGTTATCCATGGGCTCTTAGATACTTGCTCACTTGTGTTTTCAAAAATGGTTTGTTTGCTTTTCAACTGTGGGTTTTAAAAAGTTTCTTTGAAAATTCCAGTTCGACTCTTGTATCGGTCCTCAAGAGTGTTTGAAAAATTGCTTTCGAAAGCTTTTTTTGAAAATGTGTTGGTGTGAAAAGTATTTTTGAATTTGTTTTGAAATTAGAGCAAGTATCAAGAGTCGTCTACCTACCCTAAGGAATTCGTCTGTGTAGATGTCCTTTAAAGTAGTGCCATCCCATCATTGAGAGGTAGGTAGCACCACCATTGGAGGTGTTCGGGTCAATTCGAGGTTCGGGACATGGTGATCACCAGAGCAATAGGAAGATACCTTAGAAGCTACCCTCATGCCAGGTTCCCGGATCATGAGGACTTACTAAAACATCCTCTACTCGACGATCACCTTTCGAGAGGCAAGGCAACAATGAGGCGTACCCTAGGGGTGGTGTGTGATTTGTGTGTCGTTTTCAGATATTTTTGTCTTGTTCATGTCATGGGTGATCTACGCATTGCTTTTATTTTAACATTCATTCTTGCATGCAATTTATTAGCAGTTAAAAAGTTGCGGAAAGATAAAAGTTCTAAAGCTATTACAAAAGGCGCGGGTCCACATCGCCAAAATTTCTTGAACCCGATTTGACAAAAAATAAAGAATTAATGAAAATAAAGTGCGAGAAATTAATTACACGGCCTTGGGAGAGATACATCAAAATTATAAAGAATAAAAATAAATATGCGAATTAAATAGGAATTAAGACGAGGGCGTTGGACCCTTTTTGCAACATTAAATTAATGATGGAATTAATTAATTAAAAAAGAGGAGAAATTGTTTTTGGTATTTTTTGGTATTTTATGATTTTAATGGGAAAAAGAATTAATTAAAATAAATTCTAACCCTAATTCTAGTTGTTTTTTAATTTATTAAAAAAGAAGATTAAATTTTAACCTAAAATTAACCCTAATTAATTTACATGCAATTTAATTACAAAAATAAATATTTAATATTTTAATTATTATGAAAGAAAAATAAAAAGGAATAAAAATTATCAAAAAAAACCTAGTTCTACAAATTTTAAATTTATTAAGAAAACATTACTATTAAACCTAATTTAATAACTAAATTTAATTAATGCAATTTATTTATAAAAATACTAAAATAAAATATTTATTATATTTTTTCTCTTTTTTGGTTTTTTTGTTTTTTATGTGTTTTTTTATATATTATGAAAATATGAAATTAATTAATAAAACAATAATTAAAAGAAAGTATAAATGATAAATAAAAAAATAAAGTAAAAAAAATGCAAACCTAGGGGGGTATCTGTCCCCAAAGTGGAGGTGAAGCCCATTAATTTTGAGCCCAAATCAGCATGGCCTCGTTGACTCTGACACTAGCGTGTATACACGTGGACTGGAGTGCATCATGTTCCCCCAGATCCTGGCCTTTGATTGAATGCCCTGGGACGCGTGGCCAGCTTGATGTTGAGGGTGTATTGTGGTCCACTATATTGAATCTGCATGGGAACATTAATTGAAAAACAATATTGAAAGGGGTGAGGACCTGGGGCTCGAACCCAGGTCCTATGGTTTACCAATCAACGCGCTTGCCAATGCTCCACTTTGTTCTCTTTGTACCATATATGAATAACAAATAATATATAATAAAACAAATGTCAGTGGAATTTTAGCGCGTAAAATTCAAACAAGCCAATCGCTGATCGCCACCGGGGTCATCTTCTTCCTCGTTGTTTATTTTTTTTTCTGAAACATAAACATTGGCAACGGTTTTGTTAGTGTTCTTTTAGGCCATTTTCTGGAAAATAGCGAATAGCCATTGGATGCTCATAAATTGAGCGCGAGGGTGGCCTTGTGATCGTCTGAGCATACTGGATTGAGTGGCCTAAGTCTTATGCTCCAATTTTTCCATATTTTAAAACCCCCAATTCAAAGTCCTGTAAACCCTAAAATACGACCATGGCATCTTTGCATACAGTGCATAAAAATCCGATCAAATCATATGGTTAGCTTTAAAACACATCACTGAGCATGAATCTATAAATAAAATGCCATGAATGTGCATAGAATGTAAAATACGATTATGAGAAAAAGTGGAAAAAGCTTGACTTCTGTATACCGTTTCAAGGTGTTAGGATTGATGTTTTTGATCCAGGAAGGTTGCTTGATGTCCTTGGAAGGCAATAGGATGAGTTTTGTGGCTTGAAACGACCTGCAAATAGGTTTTCAGATTTGAATTTTTTAAGCAAAAAGCCAAGTTTTGTTTTTCAATTTCTTGCGCAGCTGAGTGGTCAATGGCATTAGGGTTGTGTTCTATACTTATGTATGAGTGAATTAGGTCAAAAAACTAGATCAAAATCCTTTGCATTCATGGTTTGGAAGATTTGATTTTTCAAGATCTTTTTTTCAATATTTTCCATGCTATTTGGTATCAAATCATGACAAAACTTTCCACAAACAATTATGCACGAATCTTGAGTGTCCAATGAGAGTATTTTCTGCACAAAAAGATTTTATTTCATTAGTTTTGTATTTTTCATGTATTTTATTTAATTAAATGAATTATTAATATTAAAAAATTCAAATAAATAAATAAAAATGGAGAAAAACTTCCCTTTGGGCCAAATGGTCGTGTGCATGCTTTGGATGATGAATTATGGAAGAAAAATAGGCCCATTAGCAATTTTAGGTCATTTGAATCAATGTTGACTTTTCAAAATATCCAAAAATTTCCCAACTTCTACAAGGCATAACTTGCTCAATTTTTAAGCTTTGCTCATGTTCTTGGACATTTTGGAAAGGTCTTTGGTCCTCTAACCAATTCCTTTGGTCCCATGTCATTTTGATTCACCAATCTCAAGTTATGGCCTTTGACTTAAAGTCCCTTTTTGTTGACTTTTGAAAATGACCTATAATGTTGAAATTGATAACTTTTTGTGAGAGAATTTCTTGGACTTGAAGTATGAAGATGAGTTGTAGGAAATGTCTTTCTCTTCAAAATGAGCTTTGGATGGAATTTTTCTGATAATCCATGTGAAAGTTATGCCTTGGTCAATTTATAGTTGACTTTTTCAGCTGTCCAAATAAGGAAACTTTTGCATCTTGATGATTTTTGAGCCAAGCTTTGAGAATCATGATCAAGCATTGATCAAATGATGTTTGTGGCTTCAAAATGAGATGTTGACCAAAAATTTGAACTTTTGACTGTCAAATGACCATTTTGCCCCTACAGTTGACTGTAGTGCAATTAGGGTTTTTGACTGTGCAATTTTGTGCTGAATGTCTTGAAACTTTGTATGAGGATGCTTGACCATATTTATTGGCATGTGGGACTTGATTGGACCCTTGGAAACTTCATTTTCTTGATCAGAACCAAAACCCTAATTTTGACTGTTTAGGAGGCTCTTACACTGTGCAACCCTTGGGGAATCTTGAAGCTTTGACTTGGCAATTTCTTGAAGAATATGGGAGGGCAAATTTTGGGGTACAACAGATGCCTCTCACATCAATACTTGGGAGGGTCTAGCTACTGCCTTCTACCATCAATATTAGTACAACACCGACTTGGCGCCGACGAGGGTTCAATTGCAAGGTATGACTATGGGGAAGGATGAGGGATTTAAGGAATATGCGCAGAAGTGGAGAGACCTTGCTAGTAGGGTCCAACCTCCCTTGACTGATAGGGAACACATTGACATGTTCATGAGCACATTATCTGGTCCTTTCTTTAATCTATTGGTTGGCTGCTCTTCTTCTGGTTTCACCGAATTAATCCTAACCGGTGAAAGAGTTGAAAGTGGCATTAAAAGTGGAAAGATCTTTGTGGCATCTACTTCCACTCCCAATCCGGTCAAGAAACCTTTTTCCGCGAAGAAAGAAGCTAATGATGTGTATAGAGCAAAGGCCCATACCAAAATGAATAATCATTTGTCCGTCAATGTTGTCTGAATCTCCAATCCAACTGCTACTCAAAGACCATCTGTCAATCATCAACGTGTTAAAGCTCCAAGAAGACAGTTTACAAGGTTAGGCATATCATTATCTCAAGCCCTTCAACATCTTCTCAGGGCCAATTTAGTGACATTGCGGGATCCTCCTACCAACTCTGACACCTCATCATCGAGATATAATCCAAATGCAAAGTGCGCTTACCATTCAAACAGCCTCGGGCATGAGACTGATCAATGCTGGGCTTTGAAGAACAAAATCCAGGATTTAATTGACAACAAGACTATTGAATTTGATCCTCCTTCGACGCCAAATGTAATTACCGCTACAATGCCGAAGCACGACAAAGGCGTTAATGCCATCGAAGATACAACTTTCATTGCCTCTGTTGAAGAATTAACTACTCCATTGAATGTAATCAAGAGCAATATGTTGAAAGTTGGGACTTCCCCTGGCTGTGAAAAAGACTCTGTGGGTTGTATGAGGCAACCCGATGGGTGTGAAGAACTGAAGAAAGGTATACAGTTCCTAATGGATAGCCGCGAAGTTCTATTCGAAAAGGTCCCCGCCATCAAAAATTCAATCGACAAAGCTGGAGATTTGGCCATCATAACAATTTCAAACTGTGATCGGTGGAAATAGAACTGACTGTTTAAAGATGGATCGCGTATGTCGCGGTAAGCAAGAGTCGCCACCGTCTTTTATTTTCTCCAACATGGAAAGGACAAAAGCACAGCAAAATTCCTTTTCGAGATGTTTCTCGGTTCGGGAGGTAGATTTATAGAAAGGGAAGGTGTTAGCACCCTTTCTATCCGTGGTTATCCATGGGCTCTTAGGTACTTGCTCTTATGTTTTCAAAATGTTTGCTTTTCAAAATGTGAGTGGGTTTGAAAAAGTTTCATTGAAAGATTTCTGAATGACTCTTGTATCTGTCCTCAAGAGTGTTTGAAAAATTTGTTTTAAAAGCTTTTGAAAGTGTCTGTGTGAAAAGATTTTTGATTTGTTTTTGAAGAGAGCAAGTATCCATGAGTCATCTACCTACCCTAAGGAATTAGGCTATGTAAAAGTCCTTAAGGTAGTGCCATCCCACCATTGAGAGGTAGGTAGCACCACCGTTGGAGGTGTTCGGGTCAATTCGATTGAGGGACAGTGTGATCACCGAAGCAATAGTAGGACACCTTAGAAGCAACCCTAATGTCCTAGGTCCTTTTTAATCTGAGGCAACCGTTTCGAGGCAACTGTTTCGAGGCAACTGGATCTTAGACATAAGAGCGACCGCTAAAACATCCTATACTTGACGACCACGTTTCGAGGCAACGAGTGAAGCGTACCCTAGAAGTGGTGTGTACTTTGTGTGTTGTTTTCATGTTAACATTTATCTTTGATCATGGCATTGTGAGCTACGAGTTGTTTTTAATTACCATACATTCTTTCATGCAATTTAGCAGTTAGGAGTGCGGAAAATAAAATACGGAAAGGTAAAAGCTACGCTATTACAAGGCGCGGGTCTATACATCGCCAAAGTACAAAGACCCGTTTTTGATAAAGATGCGGAAAGTAAAAAAGCAATAAACCTAATTACTATTACATCCTTAAACAGTTACATAATAATCAAATAAGAAAATAGTGCGCGAATAAATTAAACTGGACGTCCGAGGGTGTTGGACCCTTTTGAGAAATTAAATTAAATTAAGACCTAATTATTTAATTAAAGAAAAGAAAGTGTTTTTTATGTTTTTTGTGTTTATTATGGAAATAAAGAAAAAAAGAATTAAAATTAAAGTTAGTGAAACCCTAGTTCTAAGTTTATTTTACTTATTAATGAAAATATTAAAGTTAACCTGATTTAAACTAATTAATTAATTTACATGTTATTTACAAAAGTAATAATAATAAAAATAATTAAAAGTCAAAACCTAATTCTATACAATTTTATTTATTAAGAAAAAGGATTAAAATTTAAAACCTAAATTAAACTAAGTTAATTGTTTGTTATTTATTTACAAATATATGTTAATGGCAAATTTAATAAATAATTAAAAAAACATTTTTGGGTTTCTGTTTTTATTATGGAAAAATTAATTTGTGGTGAATTAAGAAAAAATAGTTAAAACAATTAAAAGTATTAAAAAGAAAAGAAAATAAAATTTAAATATGCAAACCAAAGGGGTGTGATGGCCCAAAGTGGAGGTTTTTGTGAAGCAATTCAGGCCCATTAAGCTTCTAAGCCTGGTTGACTTTCCTGATTGTGTGCGTGCTGTTTGACTGGAGCATACCATGGATTCCATCTCCTGGCCTTCAGATTGTTCATCAGGGCCACTTGGCAAGCTTAGGCGTGGGTACGTATGGTGGCCCTTTGGATGAACGCTGCATGGGAACGTCTGAGAAAAAATATCAACAATTATATGGGGGACCTGGGAATCGAACCCAGGTCCCAGTACTTGCAAGCCACGTCCTTTGCCAGTTGAGCCATCAAGCGCGTTTGTTAAACTAATAGACAACAAATATTATATAAAAAAGCAAACATTAATGGTATAGAACAAAATAAAGCGCGCCAGATTTGAACCCTCCAGTCACATGATGCCACGCACGCCTTCTTCTTTGTTTCCTGTAAAAAAACAAAACAAGATAGCGGGGGTTTTTAACCCCCACAAAGCAAAAGTCCCAAAAATAGCGATTAGAGCCATGGGTCACATAAAAAGAGCGCGAGGGTCTTGATGGTTTCGTCTTGTTGCAACGAATTCATCCATACAGGTCTTGAGGTCTAATTTTACAGTACACGCAAAGCCCTAATTCTCAAGCTTTGAAACCCTAGATATCTCCCATGGTGGATTTCGATTCAGGCAGTTTTAGCATAATTAAACTATGTCAAAAGCTTCAGGGAGATGTCAGCAATACAAATCAATAAGCAAAACATGTCAATGATGCATAAAAATTGGATTTCGATTATGGGAATATTTGGTCAAACCGTGACTCTGTTTTACCGTTTCCTTGGGTATGAGAGCTTGTTCTTGATGGCAATGGCTTCCTGGAGACTCAGGCAATATGTTTGAATCACTTTTAGGCTTTGAATCCACCTGCAAATAGGAAATCAGTTTCACACTTTTTCTCAATTTTTTGCAACTTTGTTATGGAGTTCTATGGCAGCTTTTTTTCGTTGTTAGCACTAGGGTTGTCCTTTGCCTTTGTATTGGAACAGAATTAGGTTAAAACCTTGGCCCAAAAGTCCATGAATTTAAGTTTTCAATCTTTGATTTTCAATCATGTAATTTCCAATCTTTTTCAATGAAAACCTTGCCAAATATGGATGATCTTCCCTTTTTGATTGAGAAACGAGTTTGCCAGCTTGCCCTGATCTGATTTGCTTCACCAAAAGATCCAAAAACATATCTTTTTAATTTTCCTATAATTAAAATCAATTAAATGAATTAATAATAATAAAAATTCAATTAATTAATTAAAAATAAGAAAATAAATCATTTTAAGTTCAATGGGTCGTGCATAGGCTTTGGGCAAAGATTCAAGAAAGAATTTGAGGCCCATTAGCAAAAATGAAGTGTTTTAGGCAAAGTTGACTTTTGAAAGTTCCCAAAACTTTCCCAACTTCTACAATGCATATCTTGCTCAATTTTGAAGCTATGCACATGTTCTTGGACATTTTGGAAAGGTCTTGAAGTCCTCTAACCAATGCCTTTGGTCCCATGTCATTTTGATTTACCGATCTCAAGTTATGGTCTTTGACTTAAAGTGCCTTTTTGTTGACTTTTGAAAATGACCTATAATGTTGAAATTGATAACTTTTTTTGAGAGCACTTCTTGGACTTGGAGTGTGAAGATGAGTTGTAGGAAATGTCATCCCCTTCAAAATGAGCATTGTATGGGATTTTTCTGATAAACCATGAAGAAGTTATGCCTTGGTCAATTTGCAGTTGACTTTTCAACTGTCCAAAAATAGAAACTTTTGACATCTTGAGACTTTTTGAGCCATGCTTGTGGAATCATGATCAAGAATTGATCAAATGATGATTGTGGCTTCAAAATAAGATGTTGATCAAAATTTTTGACTTTTGACTGTCAAATGACCATTTTACCCCTGCAGTTGACTGTGAAGCAATTAGGGCTTTTGACTGTGCAATTTGATTTTGTGAGTCTTGAAACTTGACATATGGATGCTTGACAATGTATATAGACATATGGGACTTGATTGGACCCTTGAAAACCTCAATTTCTTTACAAGAACCAAAACCCTAATTTTGACTGTGTTAGGAGGCAATTGGACTGTGCAACCCTTGAGAGATTTTGAAGCTTGATCTTGCCAAATATTGAAGAATATGGGAGGGCAAATTTTGGGGTACAACACAAACAAACCTCTTAGGATCTCACCCAAAGGTCCTATCAGGATTTCGAACGATCCAATCATTGCTCCTCTCATAATCACTGATGTCAGACCTGTTCCATACACCTCTGATAAAGCGGTACCATGGAATTACAGTGCCGAGGTTTATTACCATGGGATAAAACAAGATTCTTGGATTGATGATAATAAATCTAGTGTTACTAATATTACTGGTTCTAGTAAAGTCACAAGAACAGGAAGGGTCTTTTCCCCTGTTATCTCACCACAAACCACTACCACAGTTCCAATCCACATAACCAATGGCAATGTTGGTGCCAGTACTAGAGGGAAAGGGAAAGAAAATGAGCCTGCTAGGGAAGAGGCACCTGCTAAAAAGCCTGTTATGAAAGAACCATCCACTCAAGAGATGGAGGAGATCCTGAAAATCATCAAGAAAAGCGACTTCAAAATAGTAGAGTAATTGGGGCAAACCCCTTCCAAAATATCAATGTTGTCCTTATTGCTATGTTTCGACGCCCATGCACAAGCTTTGATTAAGTTTTTGAAAAAGGCTCATGTGCCTCAAGAAACTACAGCCGATTAATTTGAGAACTGTGTAGCAAGTATGACAGCCAACAATGGTCTGGGGTTCTCTGATGCAGATTTAACTCTCATGGGAAAGAATCACAATAAAGCCTTGCATATTTCTGTTGAATGTAAGGGGACCACTCTGGCACATGTTTTGGTGGACACAAGCTCATCTTTAAATGTGTTACCTAAAGACACTTTAGATCGGCTAGACTGTGAAGGTTTGGTTTTAAAGCCAAGTGATATTGTTGTGAGGGCATTCGATGGATCGAAAAGGATGGTTCACAGAGAGGTGGATCTCCCAATTAAAGTTGGTTCACGGATTTTTAACTCCACATTCTATATAATGGACATACAGCCTGTGTATTCTTGCTTGCTTGGGTGCCCATGGATCCATGTGGCAGGTGCGGTCACTTCTACTCTCCACCAGAAGTTAAAATACCCAGTTCAAGGGAAGGTTTTCACTGTTTACAGTGAAGAAGAATTTATGGTAAGCCATCTCAATTCTTTCAAGTACGTAGAAATGGATGGCGAATTCATAGAAACTCCTTTCCAGACGTTTGAAGTTGTAGCCACTACCAAAATCTCCTCCGACACTCCAAGAGCCGATAAAGTTATCCCCAAGATGGTTTCCCTTAAGGTTGTCTGTGTTGCGGTAGAAGAAGGAAACAATGAGATGTGGGGTCAACTCCTCGATATCCCGTTCAAGACAGACAAATTTGGGTTAGGTTTCACCTCCAAAGCTCAGAAAGAAATTAGGGGTGCTCATACTGGAAAGCCGCCTCTCCACCTTAAAAGTCATGAAGTGAACGTTGTAGACGACTCTGATGATGAGTGTGCTTTTAAATATTGGATCTACCCAACAACCGAAGGGAAGCCCAACAATTGGCATACAAAGGACTTGGTGCCCATATCCTTCATTGAGGAGTAATCTATTTGTTTTTGTTTTAATCAATTCAAGAACTCGTTGTCTGTAATATTTTGATAATTGACTTTTAAGCCATGTGCCTAGCCTGGGGCACTTTGGTCCTTTTGTCAAAGGCTTTATATTTTGTTCATCTAATCATATGATCATTCACTATATTGGACTCTTTTGCATTCAAATATTTGTGTTCATTATCTTTCTTTTCTTTCAAATACATTTCCAAAAGATAGCCATGTATCTTACATGCACACACACACACACTTCTGCAGGTCTACATCCACTCTGGATCCTATTGTCAACAACTCTATTATTGACGACTATGACTTTGAATATCCTATCAACCAATCCCAAGACGAAAGCGAGGAATATTGTGACATACCAAGAGAACTAGCCAGACTCCTATTACAAGAGCAAAAATCTATTCAACCACATGAAGAGTTAATTGAGGTTATCAACTTAGGTACTGAGTCAGATAAGAAAGAAATCAGGATCGATGTTAATTTGGAAAGCAGTGTTAAAAGCCGTTTGGTTCAGATATTGAGCGATTATATGGAAGTATTTGCTTGGTCGTATGAGGATATGCCTGGGTTGGATACCGACATTGTGGTTCATCGTCTGCCTACAAAGGAAGACTGCCCTCCAGTTAAAAAAAAGTTTGTCAAATGAGACCTGACATGTCTGAAAAGATCAAAGCCGAAGTAATGAAACAATTTGATGCAGAGTTCCTAGTTGTAACATCCTATCCTTAATGGGTGGCCAACATAGTTCTAGTGCCAAAGGAATACGGGAAAGTTTGCATGTGCGTAGACTATAGGGATCTGAATAGGGCAAGCCCCGAGGATGATTTCCCTCTACCATACATTGACGTCTTAGTCGATAACACTGCTCAGCATAAATTCTTCTCATTCATGGATGGCTTCTCAGGCTATAATCAAATAAAGATGGCTCCTGAAGATATGGAAAAAACTACTTTCGTTACACAATGGGGCACCTTCTGCAACAAGGTCATGCCCTTCGGGTTAAAGAATGCAGGGGCAACATATCAAATGGATATGGTTGCTTTATTTCATGACATGATTCATCATGAGATAGAGGTATATGTGGATGATATGATTGCTAGATCACAAACCAAAGAAGAACATCTCGGTCATCTGCACAAACTATTCGAGAGACTGAAGAAATATAAACTGAGGTTAAACCCTAACAAGTTCACATTTGGAGTATGCTCTGGAAAGCTTCTAGGTTTTGTTGTCAGCAATAAAGGCATTGAAGTTGATCCTGCCAAGATAAAGGCCATCCAAGAAATGCCAATCCCTCGGTCTGAAAAAGAAGTCATAGGATTCTTGGGTCGTCTCAATTACATTTCCCGTTTCATATCACACTTAACTGCTACTTGTGAGCCACTCTTCAAACTCTTGAAGAAAGATCAGGTAGTCAAATGGAACGATGAATGCCAGATTGCTTTTGACAAAAGCAAGGAATACCTACAAGAACCTCCTATTCTCATGCCTCCCGTTGAAGGAATACCCTTGATCATGTACTTGACAGTACTAGAGAATTCTATGGGGTGTGTTTTGGGCCAACATGAAGAGTCTGGCCGAAAAGAGCATGCAATTTACTACCTAAGCAAAAAGTTTACCGACTGTGAAACCAGATATTCACTGCTCGAGAAAACTTGATGTGATTTAGCATGGGCTGCTCGTCGGCTAAGGCAGTACATATTGACTCATACCACTTTGTTGATTTCTAAGATGGATCCGATCAAGTACATTTTCGAAAAAACTGCCCTTTCCAGACAAATAGCCAGATGGAAAATGATCTTGACTGAGTACGACATTCAGTACACAAATCAAAAATCCATCAAAGGAAGTGTACTAGCAGATCATTTGGCCCATCAAGCTGTGGAAGATTATCAGTCAATGAACTTCGACTTCCCTGACGAGAATATTATACTGGTAACCGACTGTGTGAAACTTAGACCGTATGATAGACCTGAATAAGGATCCCGATGGACTATGGTATTCGATGGGGCTTCCAACGCCTTAGGTAACGGAATTGGTGTTGTGATCATCTCTCCTGAAGGTTGCCACACTCCTTTCATTGCCAGACTATGCTTCGATTGCACAAATAATATGGCTGAGTATGAAGCATGCATCTTAGGTCTGAAAGCTGCCATTGACTTAAGGATCAAGCATTTGAATATGTTTGGATACTCCGCCTTGGTGATTAGCCAAGTAAAAGGAGATTGGGACACTAAACACCTTAATCTTATCCATTACAAGGAGTTTGTGCTATCCCTAATTCCCTACTTCAAAGAAATCACGTTCAAGCACTTCCCTAAGGAAGAAAACCAGTTGGCTGACGCTTTGGCAACCATGTATTCAATGTTCAAAGTCAGATGGGACAACGAAGCCCCTATGATAACAATCGAAATATTTGATGAACCTGCACATTGCTATGAGCTTGATACCGATGCGGAAAATCCATGGTACCATGAGGTAATGTGATCCCTTGAAGCACAAGAGTATCCAGAGGGAGCATCTATCAATGACAGAAAGTTCTTACGAAGATTTGCAGCCAAATTCTTCCTAAGTAACGGGATATTTTACAAACGCAACCATGATTCAACTCTACTCCGATGTGTGGACAAGAAGGAGGCAGAGGAAATCATGGAAGACATACACGATGGCCTTTTTGGTACTCACTCAAGTGGACATACGATGGCTAAGAAAATCTTAAGAGCAGGTTACTATTGAACAACGATGGAGACCGATTGTCATCAACATTCAAGAACTTGTCACAAATGCCAAATCTATGCTGACAAAGTCCATGTACCTCTAATCCCTTTGAATGTCAAGACCGCTCCATGGCCATTTGCAATGTGGGGTATTGACATGATCGGAGAGATCAAGCCCACAGCTTCCAACGGACATCGCTTCATTCTTGTTGCTATCGACTATTTCACCAAATGGGTCGAAGCCGCCTCATTTTCCTCAGTCACCAAGAATGTGGTAGCCAGATTCATCAGCCACAACCTCATTTGCCGTTATGGTATCCCCGAAAGGATCATCACCGATAATGGGACTAACCTCAACAATGCCATGATCAGGGAATTGTGCACTCAATTTAAGATCAAGCATCACAATTCTCCTCCGTATAGACCAAAAATGAATGGCGCAGTCGAAGCGGCCAACAAAAATATCAAGAAGATTGTGCAGAAAATGGTAGTGACCTATAAATATTAGCATGAGATGTTACCACTTGCTCTACATGGCTACCATACTTCAGCTAGAACATCAACTGGGGCAACTCCCTTCTCTCTAGTCTATGGCATGGAAGTTGTTTTGCCAGTGGAAGTTCAAATTCCCTCGCTGAGGATTATGATCGAGGCAGGTCTAGGCGAAGACGAGTGGATTCAAACGAGATTGGATCAGCTGAACTTGATCGATGAAAAACGATTAAGTGCTATTTTCCATGGTCAGACGTATCAAAAACGGATGATCAAGGCTTTCAACAAAAAGGTCAAGCCTCGAGTATATCAAGTTGGTGACCTGGTGATAAAACGCATCATTTTACCATAAGGTGACCCCAGAGGAAAATGGACTCTCACCTATGAAGGGTCGTTTGTTGTCAAGAGAATTTTTTCTGGCGGTGCCTTGATACTGACCACCATGGATGGAGAAGATTTCCCATATCCTATAAACGTGGACATAGTTAAAAAATACTACGCATAAGAGACCTGTTAGATTAACACACCTAAGCAAAAAGCGGCATCCCGGCAAACCAAAAGGTTTGGGCAAAAATTAGGGATATATGCAAAAGATTATACACCCGACAAGTTGAAAACCTGAAAGGGCGACTTGGGCAAAAAGGGGTATCCTGGTGAACTGAAAACCCAAAAGGGCGGTTCAGGAAAAAATTAAGGATTAAAAGTGTACGACTATATCCCGTGAAATCAATATAGTCAATTCTATCACCAAGGTCCAAGTTCAAATGGTCCAGGATCAATCCAATCAATTTCGATCAACGGAAAAGGATGTTCAAAGACATTGGAGCAATAGTAGAGTCGGAAGGCAATAAGATAATTTCATATGGCTATTTGTTTTCATTCTCAATTTTTGTTTTCCTGTTGGCGATTTCCTCTTACTAGGATTTCCGTCTCTATGTACAAAAATGCTTATTCATGGGCAAAATATCAATACAAATACACTTTGAAGTGCAAAATTTTCTATCTCTGTTTTGAATGCAAATTTGTCCAATGACTAAAATTGAATGAACATGTGCATATGAACATAATTAAAGCTATTTGGCACATGTGTCCTGCTAAGAACCAGCATCAACAGAGCATCAGAACACAGCAGCAGTAAGCATCTCTTTTAATGTATGTGAAATAGCCCCACAGAGTTATCTCATCATCATTATCCCCACCTGGGCGGTGACAATAAACCTTTCCTCAACGAAGTTGCCCACAATCTCCTTACACGGGATAATCCCCGGCCAGAGTCTCAACCTCTTGACAACTTATTTCCCCAGCCAAGTGCAAATTTCTCAATATACAACGATCGAGACACCACAAGTTGCCCAACAGAGTTATTTCCCCAATAGAGTTAATTCCCTAGCTGAGTACATCTTCTCTAACCGAGGCTTTCATCCCCGGCAAAGTATATCTTCCAACCAAAATTTTATTCCCCAACAGAGTTAATTCCCCAATGGAGTACAAACTCCCCAGTGAGTCCAAATTCTTCAGCTGAGTCCATCTTCCCCAGCTAAGTATATCTTTCAAACGAGGGTTTTATCCCCAAACGGAGTCTATCATCCCCAGCTGAGTATATCCTCCCCAGCTGAACCCAAATTGCCCATCTGAGTACATCTTCTCCGACCAAGGCTATTTTATCCAAACAGAATCCATTGTCCCCGGTTGAGCCCGTCATCCCCAGTTGGGTGTATTCCCCCTAAGCTAAGTCTGTCTTACCCGACTGAGCCTATACTCTCCAGTTCAAATTCCCCTTTCAAATGACTGCAAACCACAGGGCCACAACCCCTAATCCCCAGTAAAGCCTTCCAAAGCATTTACCGAGAAATGCTATGAATCCTGGATCCGACCAGATATTAGCACAATTTTCAAAGTAATTACTGAAGTCTGGACCCGACCAGATAACAGTTTGACTTCTTGAGTTACTGAAACCCGGACCCGACCGGATAACAGATGATCTCAAAATGCTATGAACCCTGGACTCGACCAGATAATAGCCTAACTCTTCAAATATATAGAAGAACCTAAACTCAACCCGACCAAGGTTGAACTACCTTTCCCCAGTAGAGTTGCCTCTCTATCCCCAACAAAGGACTGAGAAACCTGAACCCGACCAGATATCAATCCTCATTTCCATCCTTTCAAGAAAATCATTGCGAAGCCTGGAGCCGACCAGATAGCAATCATCCTTAGAAATTCATTGTGAAACCTAGAAACCGACTAGATAACAACTAAATCCACAAGCAGTCTATTATGAATCCTGGACCCGACCAGATAACAATTGACTTCATCTCAAAAATCTGCGAAGCTTGGACCCGACCAGATAACGGTTTTTAACTAGTTTATTATGAAGCCTGGACCCGACCAGATAACAATTGACTTCATCTCAGAAATCTGCGAAGCCTGGACCCGACCAAATAACAGTTTTCAAACAGTTTATTGTAAAGCCTGGACCCGACCAGATGACAATCGACCTCCTCAAAGAAATCTGTAAAGCCTGGACTCGACCAGATAACAGTTTTCAACCAGTATATTGTGAAGCCTGGACCCGACCAGATAACAATTAAACTTCACCTTAGAAATCTGCAAAGCATGGACCCAACCAGATAACAATTAAACTTCACCTTAGAAATCTGCAAAGCCTGGACCCGACCAGATAACAGTTTTCAAACGGTATATTGTGAAGCCTGGACCCGACCAGATAATAATTAACCATGATCCCCAAAAAGACACTATGAAGCCTGGATTCGACCAGATAATAGTACAGCTTTCCAAAAGACCATAAAGCCTGGACCCGACCAGATAACAAGTTTTCAAAGGGTTTTCTGTGAAGCCTGGACCCGACCAGATAACACTTAATCCATCCTTTCCTCCGGTAAGTTACTGTGAAGCCTGGAACCAACCAGATAACAGTTAACCTCTGCATCCCCAGCAAGTTGTTGTGAAGTCTAGACCCGGCCAGATAACTATTCAATTTCAAAGGATTTTCTGCAAAGCCTGGATCCGACCAGATAACAGTTAATTCATCTCCTCTTCCAGTAAGTTGCCACGAAGCCCGGATCCGACCGGATGACATCCAACTACTTTATCCTCAGCAACTGTGAAGCCTGGATCCGACCAGATAACAGCTGACATCTGAGCAACATTCCCCAGAAAAAAAGCACCCTTTCGACAAAATTTAAAGATATGCATGTTCTTCATTTCTGATAGCCAGTCAGGGATTCAACCTCCCTGGATTTCCTCAGCAGCAGTCAGGGATTTATTTTCCCAGACAAAAACACACATTTCACATTCATACATCATAACATGTACATACCATATGCATTTAGCATGATACCATATCTGGTGAACATCATGCAAGCATCTGCATTTTACTAACCCCTTTTCTCCCAGGTAAAATGTCAAGTTTAGTATAAATCAACAAGAGATTTATGCTGATACTTCTTCCAGTGTTTACCAACATTCGTCCAAATGGCATCTATAAGCCCATTCACCATCCATCTTCGAGTGCAAATTTCTGGGCACTCTAGTGTTCAATCATCTTTCACCTTCAAGTCACGAATGGCGGATCCGCCAATCTAACTCTTCAGGTTCAAGAACTTTGAACAGGGGCAGCTGTTGCACCCCAAAATTTTCCCTCTCATTTCTCAAGGAATCACCTGGATCCTCAAGTGTGCTTTCATCAAGTCTCCAAGCATTGAATTATCAATTTTTCCAAGCAGACCATTCACAAGGGCAAAATGGTCATTTGCATACTAAGAAGTCTAACTTTGACTTTTGGATCAAAATCAAATCTCAAAAATCATATTTCATCAAGGCATGTTGAAATATGAAGTTTGCTTCGTCAAGAGTTTCAAAAGTCAGATTTTATTTTGGAAGAATCAAATTCTAAAAACTTAGACATTTTTCTAAGTATTTAAGAAATATGACAATTTCAGAACTTCTGAGCCAGTATTCACATTCAGCAAATCCTGGATGTTCTCAAGACAGAGTTTAGTCAGAACTTCTGAGCCAGTGTTCACAAAGGTTCAGTTAGAGTTTGCAAGGTTAAAACAAAGAAGGTAACAAAGCGTGTTGTAAGTATACTGGAAGTTCTGAAGGATCCTTCACAACATGCTGGAGTCAGAAAATAAGAGGATCAGAAGATGATATGTTACACTGAAGCAGAATTTCTAATCCAGAGTTAAGCAAGGGTGCAGAGTTTCACATGGGAACTCATTTAACGCTCACAACCGCCTCTGAGTCTTTATCTAAGGGATTCACACCACGTGTACCCCTAATGCCTTGGGAAGACAAATTTCTATGCAAAAGTATGCTAGACCCACGTGCTGTTTCTACTTTTCATTAATTCATGCTGCCAAATCCAGCTGAGGCATTGTTAACCATCCAACTTGAATACGTTGAACCCCCACTTGTTTAAGCTTACTTTAAGAGTAAGTCAGCATCTAGCATATGATGTTGGTGCCACTTGACCGCCCCAACTGCAAAAACTTTGCCTATAAATAGAACACCATTGACCACTAAGAAAGGGTCCAAAAATTGAAAGGGAGTAGAAAAAATTTGTGAAAGAGATTAGAGAATTAAGGAAGAGGGCTTTGAACCACTGCAAAATTTCCAAGAACCCAAGAAACTATAAACACAAAATACCAAAATCTTAGCATTGATTCCTTATATTCAAGCTCCATTTTTCCTCAAGTGTTCTTGATTAAAGCCATCCCAAATTCTGTAATCAAACAGTAACACATTCTCCACCAAAATCCATTTCAAAAGGATCAGAACTTCACCCCTTTGGCTGTTCCAGAAGTTTCAAACTTCCATCCTGATGAGTACGTGGAGAAGTTACTCAGAACATCACCAGAATTCAAGAACAACCTCCAGTTCACAGAATCCTTTCTAGCTGCAAGGTAAGTTTTTCTACTGACTCTCATCATGTTGATTAAGCATTGTCAAATTCTGCATATTTAGCACAATGTAGATATTCTGATCCTGATGATGTACATATTCTGAAAATTCATGCATCTGCCTGTCTAAGTAGAGGAAATCCCAGTTCAGAGCTTCATAAAGAAATTAGGACACAGAATTAGAATTAGTAAATACATGCTGCTTCTGATTCATGCTTATGATATTTTCATGAAATTTGTCATAACTATTATGCATGCAACTTCTGTTATGTAAATGACTAAGCTGCAGATGTTCTGACTGGCATGGAAAGAGGCAAAGTTCTAACAGTTGCATCAGAACTTCTGAAAACTTCTGAGTCCTCAGAAGGTCCAGAACTTCTGAACTTCCATATTTTTGCTAACATGTTTCTGTTTGTGCAGCAAGGCAGAGTCAGAACTTCTGACTTCTTCTATTTTCAGCACTTTGCGCTAATTATGTTTTCTTTCTTTCTTATTATTGCCATCATATTATTTTTTGTTATTAATAAAAAAAACCAAAAATATTTTATATTTGCATGATATATCTTCTTTTAACATAAAATGACCAAAAATATTTTCTTAAACAAAAGTTATTTCCCTTTTTAAAACAAACAAACATTTTACATTTTCTGTATATTCTTATCTGTTTCAATGTGGTGGTAATAGTAACCTAGAATTTTAACTTGCAACCCCCATTCATAAATATGTATCCCCATCCCCCTAAATATTCTAATAGCGTAGGACTTTACATTTCCGCACTATTATTGCTTTCAATATATGCTAGTAATTAGGGTGTATGACAAGATATGAAAATTGATAGATAGATCACCCTAATTAAGACAAATTATGCATGCAATCAAGCATACTCGCACAATTACACCCTTAGGGTAATTCCACTTGTTGCCTTATAAAATGGCCATGTTATGCATGTGGGAGGTCTTAGCACAAGCAAATCGAAAAAAAGATCATAGTCCCTCGATGGCGCTATCAAAGTTGCCTTTCAAAATGATCTTAGTCCCTAAAGGAAAAGTGCTAAGTCATCTCACAACATTGCTATCATGGTCATACGATGACCCATGTCTGTCCCTTCACATCCAATGATGGGGCTTCTTATCAAATCAATGGTAAGATAGCAACATCTAAAGGAGGAGAAAAGCACATCTAAAACTTTTTGAGTAGGTAGATTACTTTTAGTTACTTGCTCAATTTCAAAAACAAATATCCTTGCTATTTTCAAAACAATCACATACACTTTCCAAACATCTTTCCAAGACTTGAAATATTTTCAAAAGCTCAACACTTTGTATACATTCTTACGAACGGGAATCATTGCAAAGTTCTCCTAAACGATAGCACGTTTTTCAAAATACTTTCAAAACTACACGAAAGCACAGTTTTTCAAACAAAAAGCAAGTGATCTAGCAAGTAACTAAGAGCCCATGGAAAACCATGGATGAAAATGGTGCTAATACCTTCCCTTTTCATAATATACCCCCCGAACTCAAGAAAACATCTCAAAAGGTATTTCCTGTGCTTTTTCACCTTTCCTTATTGGATAAAAGAAAAGTCGGTGGCGACTCTTGCTAAACCGCAACATTTGCAAACATAAACACAAAAACCTCAAGTCAGTTCTCCCACCGTATCACAGGGTGATAACACCTTCCCTTTCCATAACCTGCCCCCTTACTCAAAATATTCTCGAAAGTTATTTCCTTTTCTTTTCACCCTTTCCTTTATTGGATAAAAGAAAAGTCGGTGGCAACTCTTGCTAACTGTAACATTTGTGATAAAATGCAAAACCTGTAAAGTTAGTTCTCTCACAGTATTACACAATGTCATGATGTATGAAATAAATTGCGTAACGATGTTCTCAAAATAAATGAGACTGTGTTATATGCATTTCAAATGCACATGCTATGACGTTTGTAAATGATGTATGAAGTATGAAGTATATTTGTGAGTTCGTATAACATTTCGCCGGGAAAAATAAATCCCTTACTTTTATTGGAGATAAAGAGTATGTTTATTTTCGATCTTGATGGGTATTTCTGCTTTCTGCTTGAGGAAACTCTACTGGGGAATGTTGATTTCTATTTGGGGAGAAGATTCCAAGAACATTGGTTGTTCATTGCTCTGCTGGGGATTTTAGTTCTTATATGCCCTGATTGGGGATAACAGAGATAGACAAACTTTCTAGGTGTTGTCTGACCGATTTTCTGATATGGATACCAACTCGTCTAGAGAGAATAAAGTTGAACGTTTTTTTAATAGGTTTCAGATTCAGTAGCAACTCTATGGTGATAGCAACCCGGACTGTCCTTTGTTGGAGGTGGGAATCTTGCCGGTAATTTGTGGTAGAAATAGACTCAAGCTAGGGAGAATGTAATCTATTGGGGAAATAAACCCTGTTGAGGAAATAAACCCTGTTGGGGAAATAAACCTTGTTGAGGAAATAAACCCTGTTGGGGAAATAAACCCCATTGACGGAGAAATACTCTGCTGAGGAAACAACCTTGTTGAGGAAATGAGCTCTGCTGGAGAAAAGAAATCTACAAGGGATTTTATAGTTCTGGAGGAATAAACTCAGCTAGGGAAGATAATTTACATAAACTTTACTTGATTAGGACTCTGTAGATTGGCGATATTGCCGGGAAAAAGATCATATTCCTTTATCTGCTGGGCTGTTTTGCTAGTGAGTATGATTATTGCATCCGATTTTGCGGATAGGATATATCTTTGTTGAAGAGGATCTTGTTAAGACTACTTTGTGGGATAATCCTATGAGGATCTCTCTGTGGGGATACGTGACAACTTGGACATTATGCCAACTCCTAGAGTCTTGAGTGTGATCGGTGGAAATAGAACTGACTGTTTAAAGCTGGATCGCGTATGTCGCGGTAAGCAAGAGTCGCCACCGTCTTTTATGTTCTCCAACATGGAAAGGACAAAAGCACATCAAAATTCCTTATTGAGAATGTCTCTTGGTTCGGGAGGTAGATTTATAGAAAGGGAAGGTGTTAGCACCCTTTCTATCCATGGTTATCCATGGGCTCTTAGGTACTTGCTCTTATGTTTTCAAAAGATGTTTGCTTTTCAAATATGAGTGGGTTTGAAAAAAGTTTCGTTTTTTGAAAGATTTCTAAGTGACTCTTGTATCTGTCCTCAAGAGTGTTTGAAAAATTTGTTTTGAAAACTTTTGAAAGTGTCAGTGTGAAAAGATGTTTGGTTTGTTTTGGAAAAGAGCAAGTACCCATGAGTCATCTACCTACCCTAAGGAATTAGGCTGTGTAAGAGTCCTGTAGATATTGCCATCCCACCATTGAGAGGTAGGTAGCACCACCGTTGGAGGTGTTCGGGTCAATTCGATTATTAGGGACATTGTGGTCACCGAAGCAATAGTAGGACACCTTAGAAGTAACCCTAATGTCCTAGATCCTTTTATCCGAGGCAACCGTTTTGAGGCAACTGGATCTTTAGACAGGAGGGCGACCTCTAAGACACCCTATACTTGACGACCACGTTCGAGGCAACGAGTGAGGCGTACCCTAGAAGTGGCATGTGCATTGTGTATTGTTTTCGGGTTAACATTTATCTTTGATCATGCAATTGTGAGCTACGAGTTGAATAGTACAGTTCTCTTTTTCTTCTTCTTCACCAGCAGAGCCTTCAATTCTTCTTGACCTTGGGCTAAGCTCATGATCAACTCTTGGAACTGGGCGTTCTGGACCTGGAGGGCCTTAATGGATTGCTCAGTAGATGATTCAGGATTCATGATGAGACTGCTGAAATAAACAGCGAAGAAGATTAAGCAACCTGTAAGAAAAAGTACCTGTTATGCACATGATGCATGAAATGCGTATGAATTATGTTTTCAAAGACAATCGGGAATCAACTTTGTAGACAAAAGGAACACACTTTATTAGATTTAAACTTTGGAATTTAAATTGTTCAAGAAAATTTCCCTTAGGCGTTACAAGAATGAAAATACTGAAAAGGAAATAAAGTTGTAAAAGAAATATCCAACGCCCATCAATGCTCCCATGGTCTCCTCTTCTCAGTACGGATGTAGTCATTCAGGACCCGCTCGTTCTCCAACTGCTTTGTCAGCTTCTGGATTTTCTGTTCTTGTTCATTGAACTTTTCCCGATAAGAATCCTGTTCTTCCTCTAGTTGCGCCCAAGACCTCTTTAGTGTGTCAACATCAGTAGGTATCTGAGGAGGGAGAACAGTTGGAGGAACCCCGTCTCTATCAGGAAATTCAAGAATGATGGGTCTGACAGCTTCGTATGGCATACCTAACTTCTGAGCACGGATGCGGACCCATCTGTAGTAGGATTCCATAGGTAGAGAAGTCTTCGGTCCCAACTCATGTGGGTCAGCTTTGTGAATTTTGTCCCAAGCCTTGATGAATCTACGACGCAGCTCGTCACTATCTACCTGAAACTCAAAACTGATGTGAGGCACCAACATCTCATGAGGCCTTGCTCTTCTGGCTCTTCCAAACTGACGGAAAGCTAGACATGGATTATAAGAGATTCCTCCTTGGGTACCAATCAAAGGAACATTAGGATATTCTCCGCAACGATCAATAACAGCCACCTCATCTAAACCTCTGAGAGTCCAAATGATGTCATTATCAGTGAGAGACATTAACCTATGAGCCCAGCCTCTTCCTTCTTGGTTCTTCAGCACGAACTTGGGGAGGTGTGAAATAAACCACCTCACTAACAAAGGAGTACAACACCACAGGGTTCCTCGTCTTCGGGCAGTACGAGCATAGAGTTGTTGCAGGATATCACCCAAGAGAGTGGGCACAGGGTTCCGAGACATGAAGATCCTTATGGCATTGACGTTAATGAAGTTATCAGGATTAGGAAACAAAACTAGACCATAGATTAAGAGATCCAGAATGTCTTCATACGCCCTGAAGTCTAAGTCATTCCAGAAACTGTTAGCTTTACCAATCAGAAACTTGGCCAAGAAGCCCTTAACTCTGCTTCTAGTCACCCAATTATCCATTACTTCTTTGTTGGTCAAGGGAAGGGCTGCATCAATCTCTTCAAGCCTAAGAGTCTTTTCCCAACCAGTGAAGGGAGTCTGATCCAAGATAGGGATACCAAGCAAATCAGAGAATTCTTCCAGGGTTGGGACCACCTGGAAGTCTTGAAAGGTGAAGCAATTATACAAGGGATCATAAAACTGGGTCAAGACACTCATCAATTGTTGGTCCCACTTTGAAGTGACTAAACCGAGAAGAGAACCATGCCTCTGGATGAAGGAAGCGGTATTTGGAATTCGGTCAACCAATTCTTCAAGCAAATCAGGTGGGTGAACAAAGTTGAGCCGGATAGTATTCCTTCGCACAGGCATCATAATGTCCTACAAAACAGAGCAAAGATGAAACCCTCTTGTCTTTGAAATGGGTCAGTCCTTATGCAGGATGCATGCAATGGTATGATAGCATGATGTTATGATAAAGCACACCACAAATATTCATAAAGGCAAATATGATAAGGCACACAAGTCACACATGACAGCCCTTAGAGTCTAGGCCAGCATGAAGTTTGGGTACTACCCTATTTCAGTTCCGTTGGTTCAGACCTGTCCTATCAAAATTAATCGGGTTCTAGAGGATCCCAATATCACTGACTACCCTCAATCGGTCATAACTCCAGCGTCGCAATCTTTTCTTGCAGCCAGAACCATCGCGAGAGTTTAGCCTCAATGGGTGTAGCATACTGCTACTGTTCTATGGCCAAGTTGGGTCAAATTAGGGTTCTAAGGTCGGTTGGTGCTTAATGACTCCTCAGAAGACCCATATTCTCCTCGTTGCAACACAAGGGATATCGGTACAGACCAAGGTGTCACACCAACGTAGCCACTTCTTCACCCGTGTCGGTCTACGTCAGACAGGTCCCTCACAGCTTATGCTACCTAAAAGGGTATCCCCAGATCCGGGTTAGGATCTATGAAACTCCAAGACAATGCCCACAATAATAAAGCAAACAAAACATTCAATTGAAAACATAAAATGATCTAATCCTAAGGTACCCCTCACTTTATAAATATCCCCAGCAGAGTCGCCAGTTCTGTGATTGGTGGAAATAGAACTGACTGTTTAAAGCTGGATCGCGTATGTCGTGATAAGCAAGAGTCGCCACCGTCTTTTATGTTCTCCAACATGGAAAGGACAAAAGCACAGCAAAATTCCTTATTGAGAATGTCTCTCGGTTCGGGAGGTAGATTTATAGAAAGGGAAGGTGTTAGCACCCTTTCTATCCATGGTTATCCATGGGCTCTTAGGTACTTGCTCTTATGTTTTCAAAAGATGTTTGCTTTTCAAATATGAGTGGGTTTGAAAAAAGTTTCGTTTTTTGAAAGATTTCTAAGTGACTCTTGTATCTGTCCTCAAGAGTGTTTGAAAAAATTGTTTTGAAAACTTTTGAAAGTGTCAGTGTGAAAAGATGTTTGGTTTGTTTTGGAAAAGAGCAAGTACCCATGAGTCATCTACCTACCCTAAGGAATTAGGCTGTGTAAGAGTCCTGTAGATAGTGTCATCCCACCATTGAGAGGTAGGTAGCACCACCGTTGGAGGTGTTCGGGTCAATTCGATTATTAGGGACATTGTGGTCACCGAAGCAATAGTAGGACACCTTAGAAGTAACCCTAATGTCCTAGATCCTTTTATCCGAGGCAACCGTTTCGAGGCGACTGGATCTTTAGATAGGAGGGCAACCTCTAAGACACCCTATACTTGACGACCACGTTCGAGGCAACGAGTGAGACGTACCCTAGAAGTGGCATGTGCATTGTGTATTGTTTTCGGGTTAACATTTATCTTTGATCATGCAATTGTGAGCTACGAGTTGTTTTTAATTATCATACATTCTTTCATGCAATTTAACAATTAGGAGTGCGGAAAATAAAATACGGAAAGGTAAAAGCTACGCTATTACAAGGCGCGGGTCTATACATCCCCAAAAAAACAAAGACCCGTTTTGATAAAGTGCGGAAAGTAAAGAAAGCAATAAACCTAATTACTATTACATTCTGGAAGCAGTTACGTAATAATCAAAATAAATAATAACGCGCGAAAGAATTAAATTGGACGTCCTTAGGGTTTTTGACCCTTTTGAGCAATTATGAGTTTTTTGTCCTTTGCTTTTAATTAAAATTAAACCTAATTATTTAATTAATTAAAGAAAGATGTTTTTTTGTGTTTTTTGTATTTAATGAAAATAAAGAAAAAGGAAATTAAAGGTCAATAACCCTAGTTCTAAGTTTATTTTAATTATTAATAAAATGTTAAAGTTAACCTAATTTAAACTAATTTATTAATTTACATTTGTATGTACAAAAAATAATAATAATTAATAATGATGATAATAAGAAAATGATTAAAAATGTCAAAAACCTAATTCTATATAATTTTTATTTATTGAGAAAAAGGTTAAAATTAAAACCTAAATTAAGCTAAGTTAATTATTAGTATTTATTTACAAAAAAATAATAGTTAGTGAATTTAATAAATAATAAAATATATTTACAATTTTATGATTTCTGATTTTATTAGGAAAAATTAATTTGTTGTGAATTAATAATAATAATTATAACAATTAAAAGAATTAGAAGAAAAGAAAATGAAAATAAAAAAAAATAGCAAACCAAAGGGGGTATGTTGGCCCAAAGAGAGGTTTTTTTGTTGAATTCTGGCCCATTAAAATTCCAAGCCACGTTGACTCTCATGATCAAATGCTTGCTGGCTGACTGGGGAGTATCATGGACTTCATCTCCTGGCCACTGGATGGATGCTGAGAGACACATGGCGCATCACTGGTTGACGTGCATGGTAGAACATTGGACATATGCTGCATTGGATTGTATTAGAAAAAATATGAAGAATTATATGGGGGACCTGGGAATCGAACCCAGGTCCCAGTACTCCTTGCCTTAGTGCCTTTGCCAGTTGAACCATGATGCGCGTTTGTTAAACATATGGATGACAAATATTATATAAAAAAAACAAACATTATGATATAAAACAAAATAACGCGCGCTAAGTTTGAACCATCCAGTCACATGCTGCCACGCCCTTCGTCTTCTTCGTTTCCTGTAAAAAATAAAACGAGATAGCGGGGGGTTTTTAACCCCCACTAACTACAACAGCGAAAAATAACCATTAGAGTTAGGGATAACATAAATTGAGCGCGAGGGTTGGGTTGAATTCGTCTGGCCTTGACGAATTCAACCATGCACGTTTCACAGTCCAATTTTTCCTTATGTGCAAAGCCCTAAATTAACAGCTTCGAAACCCTAGATGTCTCTAATGGTGGTTTTCGATTCAGAGTGCTACAATCAAATTGGATTATACCAATAGCTTCAGAATGTCCCTATTAACATAAATCAATCCAAAAAAATGGTTAAAATCGCATGAATCATGATATGCAATTATAAAAAAATGTCCAAACCGTGGGACTTGTATTCTTTGATTCTTTGAGCTATGAAGCTGGAAATTGCTTGCAATACGTTCAGGGAAACCTCTGCAATGGATTAGAATCAACAAATTCTCTTGAATCGGCCTGGAAGTTAGAAAACAGTTTTGAATTTTTCTTGATTTTTTAGAATTTGATTATGGTGTTCTTGCAGCAGTTTCACGTGTAGGGTTTTAAGTTAAGCTTCAGTACATATAGCACAATAGAATTGGGGTAAATCTTGGCACAACAATCCATGGCATTATGGTTTGAATGTGTGATTGCCAATCAAATCTTTTTTCAATCTTTTTCTTTGATAAAACCTTGCCAATCATGGAGATTTTGAGGTCTTTGATATGTACACGAATTGCCAGCTTGCCCTAGCCTTATTTGCTTCACAAATGATTTAAAAATCATATCTTTTGAATTTTCCTACAATTAAAATCAATTAAATGAATTAATATTAATAAAAATTCAATTAATTAATTAAAAATAAGAAAATAAATCATCTTAAGCTCAATGGGTCGTGCATAATCCTTGGGCAAAGATTCAAGAAGGAATTTGAGGCCCATTAGCAAAAATGAAGTGTTTTAGGCAAAGTTGACTTTTGAAAGTTCCCAAAAATTTCCCAACTTCTCCAATGCATATCTTGCTCAATTTTGAAGCTATGAACATGTTCTTGGACATTTTGGAAAGGTCTTGAAGTCCTCTAACCAATGCCTTTTGTCCCATGTCATTTTGATTCACCAATCTCAAGTTATGGTCTTTGACTTAAAGTGCCTTTTTGTTGACTTTTGAAAATGACCTATAATGTAGAAATTGATAACTTTTTGTGAGAGAATTTCTTGGACTTGGAGTGTGAAGATGAGTTGTAGGAAATGTCACCCCATTCAAAATGAGCATTGGATGGGATTTTTCTGATGAACCATGAAAAAGTTATGCCTTGGTCAAGTTACAGTTGACTTTTCAACTGTCCTAAAATAGTAACTTTTGACATCTTGAGACTTTTTGAGCCATGCTTGAGGAATCATGATCAAGACTTGATCAAATGATGATTGTGGCTTAAAAATAAGATGTTGACCAAAAAAATTGACTTTCGACTGCCAAATGACCATTTTACCCCTGCAGTTGACTGTGAAGCAATTAGGGTTTTTGACTGTGCAACTTGATGTTGTGAGTCTTGAAACTTGACATGTGGATGCTTGACAATGTATATAGGCATATGGGACTTGATTGGACCCTTGAAAACCCCAACTTCCTTGTAAGAACCAAAACCCTAATTTTGACTGTGTTAGGAGGCAATTGGACTGTGCAATCCTTAATCCATTTGAAGCTTGATCTTGCCAAATCTTGAAGAATATGGGAGGGCAAATTTTGGTGTACAATAATTGCCCCTGTTCAATCTTCTTAGACCTGAGGATGTAGATTGGCTTGCGTGCCTTTCGTGATCCGAAGGTGGAAGATGATTGAACACTAGAGTGCCCAGAAATTTGCACTCACATAGTTGAGTATCAGCAGTGTGACAGCGGGAATGGGCTTATAGATGCCATTTGGAACTGTTGGTAAGTGGATGGGCTTATAGATGCCATCTAGGTGTCGATCGCGTAAGAGATTCCTTAGCGAGAACTTGCGTACCTGAGAAAGAAAGATAATTACCTAGCCTATTACAGGGGGTTGATCTTCAAACTCTTCATGTAGATATGCCCTGGCTGGATACAAGAATCGAATCTAGAATTAGTCGTCAACAGATATGCCCTGGCTGGATACAGGAATCGAATCTTCAAACTCTTCAGACGCGCTCTGGCTGGATACAGGAATCGAATCTGGAATTAGTCATCAACAGATATGCCATGGCTGGATATAGGAATCGAATCTTCAAACTCTTCAGACGTGCCCTGGCTGGATATAGGAATCGAATCTGGTATTAGTCGTCAACAGATATGCCCTGGCTGGATACAGGAATCGAATCTTCAAACTCTTCAGACGTGCCCTGTCCGGATACAGGAATCGAATCTGGAATTAGTCGTCAACAGATATGCCCTGGCTGGATACAGGAATCGAATCTTCAAACTCTTCAGACGTGCCCTGGCTGGATACAGGAATCGAATTTGGAATTAGTCGTCAACAGATATGCCCTGGTTGGATACAGGAATCGAATCTTCAAACTCTTCAGACGTGCCCTGGCTAGATACAGGAATCGAATCTGGAATTAGTCGTCAATAGATATGCCCTGGATGGATACAGGAATCGAATCTTCAAACTCTTCAGACGTGCACTGGCTAGATACAGGAATCGAATCTGGAATTAGTCGTCAACAGATATGCCCTGGCTGGATACAGGAATCGAATCTTCAAACTCTTCAGACGTGCCCTGGCTGGATACAGGAATCGAATCTGGAATTAGTCGTCAACAGATATGCCCTGGCTGGATACAGGAATCGAATCTGGAATTAGTCGTCAACAGATATGCCCTGGTTGGATACAGGAATCGAATCTGGAATTAGTCGTCAACAGATATGCCCTGGCTGGATACAGGAATCGAATCTGGAATTAGTCGTCAACAGATATGCCCTGGATGGATACAGGAATCGCATCTTCAAACTCTTCAGACGTGCCCTGGCTGGATACAGGAATCGAATCTGGAATTAGTCGTCAACAGATATGCCCTGGCTGGATACATGAATCGAATCTTCAAACTCTTCAGACGTGCCCTGGCTGGATACAGGAATCGAATCTGGAATTAGTCATCAACAGATATACCCTGGCTAGATACAGGAATCGAATCTTCAAACTCTTAAGACGTGCCCTGGCTGGATACAGGAATCGAATCTGGAATTAGTCGTCAACAGATATGCCCTGGCTGGATACAGGAATCAAATCTTCAAACTCTTCAGACGTGCCCTGGCTGGATACAGGAATCGAATCTGGAATTAGTCGTCAACAGATATGCCCTGGCTTGATACAGGAATCGAATCTTCAAACTCTTCAGACGTGCCCTGGCTGGATACAGGAATCGAATCTGGAATTAGTCGTCAACAGATATGCCCTGGCTGGATACAGGAATCGAATCTTCAAACTCTTCAGACATGCCCTGGCTAGATACAGGAATCGAATCTGGAATCTCTTCATGTAGATATGCCCTAGCTAGATACAGGCGTCGAATCCACAAGTAATCGCTCACAGATATGCCCTGGCTAGATACAGGTATCGAATCCGGAATTGCGACAGTTGATAGTAATCATCTTTGTATTGACTTTTTTCCTGAAAAGGCAAAACATTAGTTGTATGCAATGTCATGATGTATGAAATGCGTGATGTTCTCAAAATAAATGAGATTGTATGTTCATGATGCGTATGTGCATGCTATAATGTATGAAGATGTGATGTTTATGAATGTATTTTTGTCTAGGAAAATAAATCCTTGACGGATGTCGGGAAGTCAAATCCTGGGCTGATGTTGAAGAGTAGAGTTCTTCGTCCCCGCTGGGGATGATGGTTGCGAGAATAAACCTGTAGGAGAAGATGACTCCGTTGAGGAATAAACTTTGTTGAAGAGATTATTCTGCGGGGAAATGATCTATGGGAAGAGATACTTCGCTGAGGTTTGAATGATAACTCCGCTGGGGATTCCGTTGATAAGCTCTGTTGGAATTGATGAACTCCGCTGGGGGATAGGAAGAACTTCGCCGAGGACGATCTTTCCGTGGTAATTAGCTGAGGATAACCCAGTTATAGGCTCTGGTGGGGGATAACCTTTGAATCTGGCTGGGAAGAGCATTTGTACTCTGCAGGGGATAAGTTTCCGGAATCTACTGGGGAGGATGATTCAACTCTCTTGGGGAAACTTTTGGACTGTACTAGGGAAGTGGCTCCACTGGATGTCTTGTATTCCATCGGGGAACAATCTTATATTAAGACTGTCGGAGATACTTGCTTAGGAACATCTGTATACTCCGCTGGGGAATATTGAGATCTTCTGGGAATACCCAACTTCCTTAAGGCTGAGAGTAGACTAACTCTGCTTGGGGAGAGTGTTGCTGACTTGCTGGATACTGTGCCTTTTTAGGGCTGATTGGAGACCAACTCTGCTTGGGGAGAGTATTGTTGATTTGCCTTACTCTTGTGGAGTGAAGGTATCTGGGTTACATTCTTCAGTCGAACTTACCTTGGTACCTTAGTGGACAGAGCAACTAGATCGCTTAGACAACTCATTATTGCCCCTGTTCCTGATGTCACCTGTAATTAGTCCTTTATTTCGCATGCAAATATTTATGAGTTAGAAATTAGTGTCAAATTCATATATCAAAAATGAACATTGGACGTTCTTTGCAAAACAAAACAGAAAAAGGAAAATAATTGGCAATTTATCTGAAAAGTGAATTTGTATTGATTTTTGGAATTTTCCTGTAAATAGACGTTTATGTACAAGAGGCTGACGTCCTAGTAAGAGAACGCCGCCGAATAACATAGAGTTTATACAATTTGTACAAAGAAAACAAAACAGCTATGTGAAAATATCCCACTGGGTTCCAACTCTGCTATCGCCTTTATGTCTTCAAGCGTCTCATCACTTGGCTGCTTAGTTGAAGATGACGTTGATTGATCTATGTCGTCTGAGCCTGATGGTTGATACCGGATTCTGGATGCAAGGTGATTCAATGATACATAGTATTACGCTTTAATCCCTAACTTTTGCCTGGACCGCCCTTTCGGGTTTTCAGTCCACCGGGATACCCATTTTTGCCCAAGCCGCCTTTTCAGGTTTTCGACTTGCCGGGTGTACAGATTTTTTTCATTTTTCATCCCTTATTTTTGCCCGAACCCTTTTGGTTCGCTGGGAAGCCCTTATTTTTGCCTAGGTGTGTCAACCTAGCGGGTCTTTTATTCATGCGTAGTGTTGTACCCCAAAATTTGCCCTCCCATTTCCTCAACATTTTCTCATCACAAGACCTTTGAAGATCAAGATCCAATTAGGGTTTCCTCTGCTCAAGACTTCTCCTTGCACTGTGGACTCAAATTAGGGTTTGTGTTTGCCTAAAGATGTTTTGACCTAAAATGCCTAAGATGACTTTCATGCTTCATATTGGACTCCCAAGTTTACCCATACCAAGTTTCAAGTCTTGATTCCAAGTTTTTCCCAGTCAATTGGACAGTTGACCTAGAAATCAGCTGTATTGGGGAAAAAGTCAACTGTGGCCAATTGACAGTCAAACCTCATGAAATTTGATCCACATCAACATTATGAATTCACATGAACCATTTGATCAAGTTTGGATCACAATTCCATAAGAAATTTGATCAGATCACCAAAAGGGCAAAATGGTCATTTTTAGGGTTTTGACTGCACAAAGGCAATTTTTGACTGTTTGACCTAGCCAATGGAAAACCAAGCTCACATATGGACTCAAAGGCCCCATGGAATTATCTTGACATGTTCATCAAGCTCAAAAGATCCCAAGTACACAAGATTGATAGTTGAATTTCCCAGTCAATTGACCAATTTTGACTGTATACTGAAAAGTCAAACTTTGACTTTTTGGTCAAAATCAAGAGTCAAGATTCATTTTTAATCAAAACATGCCAAATTATGAAACTTGTTCACCAAGAAATCACAAAATGAAAATTAGGGTTTGAAAATGGAATTTTTCATAACTTAGAATTTTTCTAAGTTATGAAAAACCCTAATTTTTTCCCAACTTTGCCCCATCTTTTCACCATGATCCATTGGGATTCAAACAAAAGTCAAAACATGAAAGTTGTAGCTTGTTGCAAAATCTACAACTTTGATTCACAAAGTTTTCTCATTTGAAGCTTGTATCTCAAGTTATGATTTTTTGAATAAGGGCACTAAACCATCTTTTAACTTAGTGAAATTTGACCTATTTTGACAAGGTTTTCTACCCTACTTCAAGGCCACTTTTCATGCCCTTCCAATTGGAATTTTGATTTGCATTTCAAAGATGGATTGTAGTACACATTCCAAGCTTTCCAAAATGTCCAAGAACTCATCAAACAACCTCATAACTTGGGAGATTCGAATTTCACAAGTTGGCAAAAATTCACTTTTGTTCTTCATCAAGACATGTTCATAACCTTGGCAAATTTGAATTCAGCATGCTTAAGCTACATTGCAGGCCTCTAATCCCATTTTCACTCAATAATTCAATGCATATCCTTTGTGTTCTAACATTATTTTGCTCATTTGGATAATACACACAAAATCAAGCCTAAACTAGAAAAAGCATGTTATCCATTCTTGTAAAGTGTTACTTTATGGCAACTTTGCAAATCTATGAGGTACAATGCAGATCTTTGAAGCAAAAAGGCATAGGCATATCCCACTGATCAAGACTCAAATGTGCAGCATAGATTGAGGCATTGTACTAGCCTAGAAACCAAGTTGACATTTGCTTGCTTCACATAGAAGTAACTTCCATAACTTATGCTATCTCTCATACCAGCATAGAAACACAGCACAAAAGATATCAAACACATTCCATAGACCACATTGAAGCTTTTGCTCGAGCCATTTGCCTTTCAAACCCTCTCCATCTCAGAATCATCCTAAAACTGCACAAACAGGGGTGCCCCTGCAGTTTGAGTGCAATCTCTCATTCCCTTCAAACATTTCTGTCCAAACCTGTTCCTCTACCTTCCTTACAACATATGCAAGCTATCCAGAAGCTAAGGCACGATCTGTAGTTGCTCTAACCACTTCCACCATTTTCACATCTTTGACTTGCAGGTAAAGTTCTATAGCTTGATACAAGAAGTTTCAAGACAAAGTGAGCATTGAAAAAGCATCCCTGGACTTCAAGGAAGCTTTTCCAATCATTACATTGCACTGAAAGTCTCTCATTCTCCACATAGAAGTTCAGCTGCACAGGTAAAAGTTTGAATTCGTATCTCTCTTATTAGGCATCTTTAGTCTTAAGTTTGTGAAGAAACAAAGTCCTACTCATAGCCCTGAACATGTACATAGCTTTACTTTTCATTTCTTTTGTCTGAGTGAAGAGAATTTGAGCTCTGAAAATGGTAGAAAAACTAGGTCAGAAAAGAGGGGGAGAGAAATTCTCTCTCATCTGGGAGAGATAGGTCATGTTCTTTATATGGTTGAAACCGTCTCTTAATGCTCTACACTTTTCATGTTATGAGTTTTGCTTGAAAGTCCAGGAATCCAGAGTTAGAAAACGCGTGTTTTGTGTGAAGAAAGCTGTACAGAGGTTGAAGAAGAAGTGATCTGGGCTGGGCCTGGATTTGTTTCCTTTTCACACCCCATTTTTTGGTTTACACCCCCCTGAGCCCATTTGCTCATTTTTTGACATTTTTGACTTTTTCTTTTTGGATTGACTTTGTTTATTTTTTCTCATACCATTAAAATTTTTAAAATATTTTTTCCACCACTTTTTGTATTTATGGCATATTTGTTTGTTTATTTCTTTTGTTATATACAAATATATATATATATACTATTATTGAAATAAATAGAAAATAGTGTAGATACATTTTTATTATTTTATTTACTTTATGAAAATATTTTACACAAAAAAAAATATACTTTACTTTTTATTTTTATTAAAATATTTAAATAGTTATTTTAGAAAAAATACATATTTAGGGTTATATATATATTTGATTATTAATGTATTTAAGAAAAAGATATAAAAATACTTGATCTTTTTATTATTAACATTTGATACAAAAAAAATACCTTTTTCACAATACACTTCATTTTATTTTATTTTTTTATAAATAACAAATGAATAGTAGAATTAATTTAGATAATAATATCTTTTATTTAAAAAATTAGGGTTTTTACCCTAAGTTCAAAAATACTAAAAAATAAATACATTTTTATTTTTCTTTTTCCTTTTACATAAATACTTTCTCATACACATAAAAACTTTCTTTTTTACATTTCACATATTTATTTTATTTACATTTAAATTATGCAATTTATTTACCATGCAAATATCCAATTGTTGTAATAATTTAGATTTAAATTCTTGTCAATATTCCCCATTTGAACATTTGTACCCCCCTTCCCATATTTGGTTGTGTAATAGCTTAGTAATTTTAATTTCGCACTTTATTGCTTTCTAAATAATAACATGCTAGAATTAGGGTTTGTATGCGAAAAAACGATAAAAAATAGTTTGACCTAATACAAGATAAACAAGCATGAAAATGGACACACAAATCACACTTGCACCCCCTAGGGTATTCCACTTGTTGCCTTCAAATAAATGGGCCATATTGTATGTTGAACATCTTTGGGCAAAGTAAACAGTTTGAATGATCATAGTCCCTCGATAAAGCTTTTTTTCAAAACAAACAAAAACAAATGATCAAGTCCCTTAGAGAAATTGCCCAAAGACATTTAACGTCGTTACAATTATGGTCTAAACGATGACCCGCGCCTGTCCCTTTCACATCCTAACACAAGGTTGCCCACCAAATACAATGGTGGTGCAAACTTGTTAAAAGGGTTAAAGTATAGCAATAATCTTTTGAGAAATTTAGGAGTAGATAACCTCTTAGTTGCTTGAATCAAACTTGCAAAACAAAACACTTGCCTAATTTCAAAATCACACATCACTACACTTTCAAAACCATTTTCAAAAAAACAAATGAAAACCTTTTCAAAAGACGTACATCTTTGTATACATCCCCACATGGATCATTACAAAGGTTGCCACCACATTGGCCTCTTTTCAAAAACATTTTCAAAACTCACTCATTCAAGCACCATTTAAAACAATTGAAAACAAAAGGCAAGTGATCTAAGCAAGTAACTAAGAGCCCATGGATAACCATGGATAGAAAGGGTGCTAATACCTTCCCTTTCTATAATCTACTCCCCGAACCCGAGAAAACATCTCAAAAGGTTTTTGCTGTGCTTTTTAACCTTTCCTTAGGATAAAATAAAAAGTCGGTGGCGACTCTTGCTAACCGCAACATTTGCGAATACAAACGCAAACCTCAAGTCAGTTCTCCCACCGTACCACACGTAGTATCTTTTTACTATGTCTGCATTGGCGGGGTGAGGAAGGTCGTCACCATCCAAAGTGGTTAGAATCATAGCTCCTCCTGAGAAGATATGTTCAACCACAAATGGCCCTTCATACGTAGGGGTTCATTTGCCCCTGGGATCACTTTGAGGAAGAATGATGCGCTTGATTACCAAGTCTCCGACTTGATACTCTTGTCGTCTGACTTTCTTGTTAAATGCCCTGATCATCCGTTTTTGGTACGTCTGACCATGACAAATAGCAGTGAGTCTCTTTTCGTCTATTAGATTTAATTGATCAAGCCGAGTCTGGATCCAGTCATCTTCGCTCAAGCCTGCATCCTTCATTATCCAGAGAGAGGGTATCTGGACTTCAATAGGCAAGACTGCCTCCATGCCATTGACCAAAGAAAAGGGGGTTACCCATGTTGACGTCCGTGCCGAGGTACGGTACCCATGAAGAGCAAACGGTAACATCTCGTGCCAATCTTTGTAGGTCACTGTCATTTTCTGCACAATCTTCTTGATATTCTTATTAGCTGCTTCTACAGACCCATTCATCTTCGGCCGATAAGGAGAAGAGTTGTGGTGTTGTATCTTAAATTGCTCGCAGAGCTCAGTAATCATCTTGTTGTTAAGATTGGTACCATTGTCCGTAATGATCCTCTCGGGTACACCGTATCGACAGATCAGGTTGTGTCGAATGAACCGTGCCACGACGTTCTTGGTTACGGTAGCGTAGGAAGCTGCTTCAACCCACTTTGTAAAGTAATCAATCGCCACCAGGATGAAGCGATGCCCGTTGGATGCCGTAGGTTTGATCTCGCCGATCATATCAATGCCCCACATTACAAAAGGCCAAGGTGCAGTCAAGACATTCAGAGGGACTGGGGGAACATGCACTTTATCAGCATAGATCTGGCACTTATGACATGTCCGAGAATGTTGGTAACAGTCGGCTTCCATTGTGGACCAGAAATATCCTGCCCGAAGGATTTTCTTTGCCATGGTGTGTCCACTGGAATGCGTTCCGAAGGTACCTTCATGCAGCTCTGTCATGATTCTTGCTGCTTCAGTCTTATCCACACAACGCAGCAAAGTTGAATCGTGGTTTCGCTTGTAGAGAATGCCGTTGATGAGGAAGAACTTTGCTGCGAACCTTCTCAGAAACTTCTTGTCATTGACAGATGCACCCTCGGGGTATTCTTGAGCTTCCAGGTACCTATTCACCTCATGATACCAAGGTTTTTCAGTTACCACCTCAGCCTCAAGATCACAGCAATATGCAGGTTCATCCAGTTTCCAGATAATGATCTGGGGAGCTTCGTTATCCCATTTGACTTTGAACATGGAAGACATCGTAGCCAGCGCGTCCGCCAACTGATTCTCCTCTCTTGGGAAGTGTTCAAAAGTTATCTCTGTGAAATGGGGGATCAACGTCAACACGCACTCTTTGTAAGGAATAAGGTTTGGGTGTTTCGTATCCCACTCGCCTTTGATCTGATTGATCACGAGAGAGGAATCTCCGAAGACACTTAGAAACTTGATCCTTAAGTCAATTGCAGCTTGAAGACCCATGATGCACGCCTCATACTCCGCCATGTTGTTGGTGCAGTTGAAGCATAGCCGGGCAGTAAGTGGAGTATGAGTGCCTTTTGGGGATATGATCACAGCGCCGATACCGTTACCCAAAGCGTTGGAGGCTCCATCAAAGTGCATAGACCATCAGGATCCTTCCTCAGGTCCTTCATCCGGTCCAGGCACTTCACAATCAGTCACTACCATGATGTTCTCGTCGGGAAATTCAAAGTTCATAGATTGGTAGTCATCCACTGCCTGGTGTGCCAAATGGTCTTCCAATACACTTCCCTTGATTGCTTTTTGAGTGGTGTACTGGATGTCGTATTCCGTCAAGATCATCTGCCATCTTGCTATTCTTCCAGACAAGGCGGGCTTCTCGAATATGTACTTGATTGGATCCATTTTTGAAATTAACAGAGTAGTGTGAGTCAACATATACTGTCTCAGCCAGCGAGCAGCCCATACCAAAGCGCAGCAAGTTTTCTCGAGCAGTGAGTATCGGGTCTCACAGTCGGTAAACTTTTTGCTAAGGTAATAAATGGCGTGCTCTTTTCGGCCAGACTCGTCATGCTTCCCCAGCACACACCCCATTGAGCTGTCAAGTACTGTCAAGTATAGTATAGAGGTCTCCCTTCAACCGGTGGCATAAGAATGGGTGGTTCTTGGAGATACTCTTTGATTCTGTCGAAAGCGGCCTGACATTCATCGTTCCAACGTACTACTTGATCTTTCTTCAGTAGCTTGAAGATTGGTTCACAGGTAGCGGTTAGGTGCGAGATGAATCGGGCAATGTAGTTCAGCCGTCCTAGAAAGCCTCTGACTTCTTTCTCTGTCTTGGGAACTGGCATCTCTTGTATGGCTTTAACCTTGGCGGGGTCCACTTGAATACCTTTGTCGCTCACGACGAAGCCTAGAAAATTTCCAGATCTTACCCCGAAGGTGCACTTGTTCGGGTTCAACCTCAGCTTGTACAACTTCATATGGTCAAACAGCTTCTGTAGATGGTCAAGGTGTTCCTCCTCAGTTTGGGACCTTGCAATCATATCACCGAAGTATACTTCAATCTCATGGTGGATCATGTCATGAAATAAAGCAACCATGGCACGTTGGTAGGTTGCCCCAGCATTTTTCAACCTAAAAGGCATGACCTTGTAGCAGAAGGTGCCCCACTGAGTAACAAAAGTAGTCTTTTCCATATCTTCAGGAGCCATTTTGATCTGATTATAACCTGAAAAACCATCCATGAAGGAGAACACCTTGTGCTGAGCAGTATTGTCAACCAGAACGTCGATGTGAGGCAGGGGGAAGTCATCCTTGGGGCTCGCCCTGTTCAGATCCCTGTAATCAACACACATTCGGACCTTACCATCTTTCTTCGGCACCGGAACCACATTGGCAACCCACTGAGGGTAAGAAGTCACTGTAGAAACCCGGCATCAAATTGTTTCATAACCTCCGCTTTGATCTTCTCGGACATCTCTGGACGCATACGGCGGACCTTCTGCTTAACCGGAGGGCAGTCTTCCTTGGTAGGCAGGTGATGAACCACAATGTCAGTATCCAACCCAGGCATGTCTTCGTAAGACCAGGCAAAGATTTCCATATAATCATGCAGCATCTGAATCAACCGTTTTTTCACACTGAGCTTTAGGTTGGCACCAATCTTGACTTCCTTTCTGTCTACCTCAGTACCCAGATTTACCGTTTCCACTGGCTCTTCATGTGGCTGAATGGCCCTCTCTTCCTGGAGTAACAGTCTTGCAAGCTCGCCAGGCACTTCACAATCATCTTCACCTTCGTCTTCGGCTAAGTTGATCGGATTTTCAAAGTCATAACTGGCAGTAGCAGAGTCGTTACCAGTGAGATCCAGAGTGGATTGAAACTTGTATAGGTGAGTGTGTGTAAATATAGTTGTTTTGCAATATATAAAGAAAGAAAGAAAGGGAGCACATGATTCGAAATGCGAAAAACGTCCAATGTTTTTATTCATGATATATGGAAATGACAAGTAATAAGCCCTCACAAATGAAGCCACGGTGCCCCGGGTAAGACACCGGGCCATAAAGTTTCAAATTATTGTTCGTTACACATTTAAAAACAAAGGAGTTCATTACTGAGTAACAAAAGTAACAGGTTTGAAATCTTTGGCAGTCCAATTGTTCAGTCCACCGTCAGTCGTTGGGCAGATCCAGCTGTCGAATTCAGATTCTTCCGCATTGTCTTCAATAGCATTCACTCCCGGGTTGGTGATGAATACGGGAGGTCTTCCAATCCTTGCTTTACGTACAGCCCTCTGAGCCTCTGCAGTGAAACCCAGCCCAAACTTGTCAGTCTTCGGAGTAAAATCAGGAAGTCGGCCCCAGTTTGCACACTCACCCTTATCAATCACAGCCCGGGCATCCTTTAGAGAAGCCATCTTCAAAGGAGAGTCTTCTTCAGTCACAGTCTCTACTGACGCCAATGTTGGAGGCACCTCTTCAAAGTGTTGAAAGGGGGTCTCAATGAACTCCCCGTCCATCTCTATATACCGGAATGAGTTAAGATGGCTAACCATATATTCCTCCTCCCCTTGCACTGTAACAATATTCCCTCTGACCGGGTACTTGAGTTTCTGATGTAGAGTGGAGGTCACAGCTCCAGCCTTGTGGATCCAAGGATGACCCAGTAAACAAGAATAGGATGGTCGGATGTCCATCACATAGAATGTTGAATCAAAGACTTGAGAACCAACCCGGATCGGAATATCTACTTCACCATGTACTATCCTTTTCGACCCGTCAAAGGCCCGGACAATAATGTTACTAGGCTTCAACTCCAAACCCTCACAATCCAACCTGTCTAAGGCCTTCTTGGGCAATATGTTCAGTGAAGAACCAGTGTCTACCAACACGTGGGCAAGAGTAGTTCCCCTGCATTCAATGGAGACATACCGGGCATCGTTGTGGTTCTTTCCCTTGGCAGTCAGATCGGCGTCAGAGAAACCCAGACCATTATCAGCGGTTAAGTTGGCCACACAATCAGTAAATTGATCAGCAGACATTTCTTGTGGCACATGGGCCGTCTTCAGGAAGGAAATCAGGGCCTTGGCATGGGCCTCTGAACACAACAACAGTAATAGCATAGAGATCTTAGAGGGGGTGTGCCCCAGCTGTTCAACGACGTTGAAATCACTCTTCTTGATAATCTTAAGGATTTCTTCCATCTCTTGCTGGGAAGCTTCAACATTAACAGTCTTCGGTGCCTCCATCTGGGCAGGCACATCAGTAGCCATCCCCTTGCCCCGAGTGTCAGATGACTCAGCAGCAGGGGTAGGAACTTGATCAGGAGGGGAAACAGGCACACTAGCAGGTTGATAACAAGAGGTCTCTGAATAGCTGGAGGTGCAATATCAGGCGAGAAGAGCCTGCCACTGCGAGTAACTTTAGCAGGACCGGTGATGTTACTGATGCTGGTACTAGTATTGAACTCTTGCTTTACTCCGAGCACATAGACATCTGCCCCATAGTGCCACGGGACAGCCTTGTCAGATTTATAGGGGAGGGGCCCCGGAACAGTAATGATGATAGGTGCAACAGACATGATTTTGACAGGCTTCCTCGGGGGAGCCTTGGTAGGATTGTTGAAAATGGTGACAACGGACACTTCTTCAGTAGGAATAACAGGAGCAGCAATCTTTTTGAACAAGATCTCCTTGCTATCCATCAGGTTTTGGACGCCTGACTTCAGCAACGGACAACCAACAGGTGAAACAGCACATAGAAGGCAACCCTTGCTACAACCCGGAAATAAACCGGCTAGCAACATGTTCCTTTTGACGGACAACAACGGAGTAACAATATCATCCACAGAGGTTACATACGGGTCTTCCTCAACAGCATTTACTCCATGCTGGGGCATGGGAGCAGTCACAACATTGGGCCTTTCGGGCGCCTCAAACTGTATTTCCTTAGCATCGATAAGGTCCTGAACCTTATTCCTCAGGGCCCAACAATCATCGGTAGAATGCCCTGGGCTATCAGAGTGATAATCACAGCGGGTGTTGGGATTGTACTTCGGAGAGGTTGTGTTTACCACCTTCGGAGCTTCTCTGACAGTTACCAGGTTGGTTGACAGCAGTTGCGGCAAGATCTGAGACAAGGTCATACTAAGCCAAGTGTATTCTCTTCTGGGTCTCTCACCCCTTGGTTGGTTAGGTTGTCGAGGAGCGGCAGCAGGCTTTGAAATCACCACCGCGTTGACAGCTTGGCGGCGTTCTGGTTTATTTTCTCTTCTGGGACCATACACGGCACTAGCTTCCTTCTTGAAAGGCTTCTTTTCAGAACTTGAGGACGCACCTTTCTGTATCTTCCCCGATTTCATACCAGCTTCTATCCTCTCACCAGTCAGAATGAGGTCTGTAAACCCTGCAGAAGAATTGCCAATCATGTGGTTGAAGAATGGCCTAGACAGGGTCCCCAAGAACATGTCTACGAGTTCACGGTCAGTCAACGGTGGTTGCACCCTGCCAGCCAGGTCCCTCCACTTTTGCGCGTACTCTTTAAAACCTTCTCCTGATCCTAGCGACATACCCTGGAGTTGGGTACGTGTAGGAGCGAGGTCGGCATTGTACTGATACTGCTTATAAAAAGCAGTAGCCAAGTCCTCCCAGTTTTGAATACTGGCTCCATCCAGCTGATAGAACCACTCGAGTTGAGCCCCTAAAAGGCTATCCTGGAAGAAATGGATCCATAAGTTCTTGTCTACAGTATACGGTTGGATCATCCGCACATAAGATCTGAGATGTAGCTTAGGGCAGGAAGCCCCGTCATACTTTGCAAAAGAGGGTGCCTTGAACTTATGTGGGATCACCACCCCAGAAGATAAACCCAGATCTCCAAAATCCAACCCAGGCACCTGTTGAATTTCCATGGCACTCAGACGATCCTCTAACTGCTTGTACCTGTCTTCAGCGGGAAGGTACTGCTCATCATTGAAATCTGTCTTGTTGTCAGAGACCACAGGACTAGGAACCCTTCTCTCTTGGGGACTGCCTTTCCCTACAGAAGAAGCAGCTTGATCAGCCTCTTTTGCAGTGTGTTGCCAAACCTCCGTCCGGTGTTGAATAGTACAGTTCTCTTTTTCTTCTTCTTCACCAGCAGAGCCTTCAATTCTTCTTGACCTTGGGCTAAGCTCATGATCAACTCTTGGAACTGGGCGCTCTGGGCCTGGAGGGCCTTAATGGATTGCTCAGTAGATGATTCAGGATTCATGATGAGACTGCTGAAATAAACAGCGAAGAAGATTAAGCAACCTGTAAGAAAAAGTACCTGTTATGCACATGATGCATGAAATGCGTATGAATTATGTTTTCAAAGACAATCGGGAATCAACTTTGTAGACAAAAGGAACACACTTTATTAGATTTAAACTTTGGAATTTAAATTGTTCAAGAAAATTTCCCTTAGGCGTTACAAGAATGAAAATACTGAAAAGGAAATAAAGTTGTAAAAGAAATATCCAACGCCCATCAATGCTCCCATGGTCTCCTCTTCTCAGTACGGATGTAGTCATTCAGGACCCGCTCGTTCTCCAACTGCTTTGTCAGCTTCTGGATTTTCTGTTCTTGTTCATTGAACTTTTCCCGATAAGAATCCTGTTCTTCCTCTAGTTGCGCCCAAGACCTCTTTAGTGTGTCAACATCAGTAGGTATCTGAGGAGGGAGAACAGTTGGAGGAACCCCGTCTCTATCAGGAAATTCAAGAATGATGGGTCTGACAGCTTCGTATGGCATACCTAACTTCTGAGCACGGATGCGGACCCATCTGTAGTAGGATTCCATAGGTAGAGAAGTCTTCGGTCCCAACTCATGTGGGTCAGCTTTGTGAATTTTGTCCCAAGCCTTGATGAATCTACGACGCAGCTCGTCACTATCTACCTGAAACTCAAAACTGATGTGAGGCACCAACATCTCATGAGGCCTTGCTCTTCTGGCTCTTCCAAACTGACGGAAAGCTAGACATGGATTATAAGAGATTCCTCCTTGGGTACCAATCAAAGGAACATTAGGATATTCTCCGCAACGATCAATAACAGCCACCTCATCTAAACCTTTGAGAGTCCAAATGATGTCATTATCAGTGAGAGACATTAACCTATGAGCCCAGCCTCTTCCTTCTTGGTTCTTCAGCACGAACTTGGGGAGGTGTGAAATAAACCACCTCACTAACAAAGGAGTACAACACCACAGGGTTCCTCGTCTTCGGGCAGTACGAGCATAGAGTTGTTGCAGGATATCACCCAAGAGAGTGGGCACAGGGTTCCGAGACATGAAGATCCTTATGGCATTGACGTTAATGAAGTTATCAGGATTAGGAAACAAAACTAGACCATAGATTAAGAGATCCAGAATGTCTTCATACGCCCTGAAGTCTAAGTCATTCCAGAAACTGTTAGCTTTACCAATCAGAAACTTGGCCAAGAAGCCCTTAACTCTGCTTCTAGTCACCCAATTATCCATTACTTCTTTGTTGGTCAAGGGAAGGGCTGAATCAATCTCTTCAAGCCTAAGAGTCTTTTCCCAACCAGTGAAGGGAGTCTGATCCAAGATAGGGATACCAAGCAAATCAGAGAATTCTTCCAGGGTTGGGACCACCTGGAAGTCTTGAAAGGTGAAGCAATTATACAAGGGATCATAAAACTGGGTCAAGACACTCATCAATTGTTGGTCCCACTTTGAAGTGACTAAACCGAGAAGAGAACCATGCCTCTGGATGAAGGAAGCGGTATTTGGAATTCGGTCAACCAATTCTTCAAGCAAATCAGGTGGGTGAACAAAGTTGAGCCGGATAGTATTCCTTCGCACAGGCATCATAATGTCCTACAAAACAGAGCAAAGATGAAACCCTCTTGTCTTTGAAATGGGTCAGTCCTTATGCAGGATGCATGCAATGGTATGATAGCATGATGTTATGATAAAGCACACCACAAATATTCATAAAGGCAAATATGATAAGGCACACAAGTCACACATGACAGCCCTTAGAGTCTAGGCCAGCATGAAGTTTGGGTACTACCCTATTTCAGTTCCGTTGGTTCAGACCTGTCCTATCAAAAGTAATCGGGTTCTAGAGGATCCCAATATCACTGACTACCCTCAATCGGTCATAACTCCAGCGTCGCAATCTTTTCTTGCAGCCAGAACCATCGCGAGAGTTTAGCCTTAATGGGTGTAGCATACCGCTACTGTTCTATGGCCAAGTTGGGTCAAATTAGGGTTCTAAGGTCGGTTGGTGCTTAATGACTCCTCAGAAGACCCATATTCTCCTCGTTGCAACACAAGGGATATCGGTACAGACCAAGGTGTCACACCAACGTAGCCACTTCTTCACCCGTGTCGGTCTACGTCAGACAGGTCCCTCACAGCTTATGCTACCTAAAAGGGTATCCCTAGATCCGGGTTAGGATCTATGAAACTCCAAGACAATGCCCACAATAATAAAGCAAACAAAACATTCAATTGAAAACATAAAATGATCTAATCCTAAGGTACCCCTCACTTTATAAATATCCCCAGCAGAGTCGCCAGTTCTGTGATTGGTGGAAATAGAACTGACTGTTTAAAGCTGGATCGCGTATGTCGCGATAAGCAAGAGTCGCCACCGTCTTTTATGTTCTCCAACATGGAAAGGACAAAAGCACAGCAAAATTCCTTATTGAGAATGTCTCTCGGTTCGGGAGGTAGATTTATAGAAAGGGAAGGTGTTAGCACCCTTTCTATCCATGGTTATCCATGGGCTCTTAGGTACTTGCTCTTATGTTTTCAAAAGATGTTTGCTTTTCAAATATGAGTGGGTTTGAAAAAAGTTTCGTTTTTTGAAAGATTTCTAAGTGACTCTTGTATCTGTCCTCAAGAGTGTTTGAAAAAATTGTTTTGAAAACTTTTGAAAGTGTCAGTGTGAAAAGATGTTTGGTTTGTTTTGGAAAAGAGCAAGTACCCATGAGTCATCTACCTACCCTAAGGAATTAGGCTGTGTAAGAGTCCTGTAGATAGTGTCATCCCACCATTGAGAGGTAGGTAGCACCACCGTTGGAGGTGTTCGGGTCAATTCGATTATTAGGGACATTGTGGTCACCGAAGCAATAGTAGGACACCTTAGAAGTAACCCTAATGTCCTAGATCCTTTTATCCGAGGAAACCGTTTCGAGGCGACTGGATCTTTAGACAAGAGGGCAGCCTCTAAGACACCCTATACTTGACGACCACGTTCGAGGCAACGAGTGAGACGTACCCTAGAAGTGGCATGTGCATTGTGTATTGTTTTCGGGTTAACATTTATCTTTGATCATGCAATTGTGAGCTACGAGTTGTTTTTAATTATCATACATTCTTTCATGCAATTTAACAATTAGGAGTGCGGAAAATAAAATACGGAAAGGTAAAAGCTACGCTATTACAAGGCGCGGGTCTATACATCCCCAAAAAAACAAAGACCCGTTTTGATAAAGTGCGGAAAGTAAAGAAAGCAATAAACCTAATTACTATTATATTCTGGAAGCAGTTACGTAATAATCAAAATAAATAATAACGCGCGAAAGAATTAAATTGGACGTCCTTAGGGTTTTTGACCCTTTTGAGCAATTATGAGTTTTTTGTCATTTGCTTTTAATTAAAATTAAACCTAATTATTTAATTAATTAAAGAAAGATGTTTTTTTGTGTTTTTTGTATTTAATGAAAATAAAGAAAAAGGAAATTAAAGGTCAATAACCCTAGTTCTAAGTTTATTTTAATTATTAATAAAATGTTAAAGTTAACCTAATTTAAACTAATCTATTAATTTACATTTGTATGTACAAAAAATAATAATAATTAATAATGATGATAATAAGAAAATGATTAAAAATGTCAAAAACCTAATTCTATATAATTTTTATTTATTGAGAAAAAGGTTAAAATTAAAACCTAAATTAAGCTAAGTTAATTATTAGTATTTATTTACAAAAAAATAATAGTTAGTGAATTTAATAAATAATAAAATATATTTACAATTTTATGATTTCTGATTTTATTAGGAAAAATTAATTTGTTGTGAATTAATAATAATAATTATAACAATTAAAAGAATTAAAAGAAAAGAAAATGAAAATAAAAAAAAATAGCAAACCAAAGGGGGTATGTTGGCCCAAAGAGAGGTTTTTTTGTTGAATTCTGGCCCATTAAAATTCCAAGCCACGTTGACTCTCATGATCAAATGCTTGCTGGCTGACTGGGGAGTATCATGGACTTCATCTCCTGGCCACTGGATGGATGCTGAGAGACACATGGCGCATCACTGGTTGACGTGCATGGTAGAACATTGGACATATGCTGCATTGGATTGTATTAGAAAAAATATGAAGAATTATATGGGGGACCTGGGAATCGAACCCAGGTCCCAGTACTCCTTGCCTTAGTGCCTTTGCCAGTTGAACCATGATGCGCGTTTGTTAAACATATGGATGACAAATATTATATAAAAAAAACAAACATTATGATATAAAACAAAATAACGTGCGCTAAGTTTGAACCATCCAGTCACATGCTGCCACGCCCTTCGTCTTCTTCGTTTCCTGTAAAAAATAAAACGAGATAGCGGGGGTTTTTAACCCCCACTAACTACAACAGCGAAAAATAACCATTAGAGTTAGGGATAACATAAATTGAGCGCGAGGGTTGGGTTGAATTCGTCTGGCCTTGACGAATTCAACCATGCACGTTTCACAGTCCAATTTTTCCTTATGTGCAAAGCCCTAAATTAACAGCTTCGAAACCCTAGATGTCTCTAATGGTGGTTTTCGATTCAGAGTGCTACAATCAAATTGGATTATACCAATAGCTTCAGAATGTCCCTATTAACATAAATCAATCCAAAAAAATGGTTAAAATCGCATGAATCATGATATGCAATTATAAAAAAATGTCCAAACCGTGGGACTTGTATTCTTTGATTCTTTGAGCTATGAAGCTGGAAATTGCTTGCAATACGTTCAGGGAAACCTCTGCAATGGATTAGAATCAACAAATTCTCTTGAATCGGCCTGGAAGTTAGAAAACAGTTTTGAATTTTTCTTGATTTTTTAGAATTTGATTATGGTGTTCTTGCAGCAGTTTCACGTGTAGGGTTTTAAGTTAAGCTTCAGTGCATATAGCACAATAGAATTGGGGTAAATCTTGGCACAACAATCCATGGCATTATGGTTTGAATGTGTGATTGCCAATCAAATCTTTTTTCAATCTTTTTCTTTGATAAAACCTTGCCAATCATGGAGATTTTGAGGTCTTTGATATGTACACGAATTGCCAGCTTGCCCTAGCCTTATTTGCTTCACAAATGATTTAAAAATCATATCTTTTGAATTTTCCTACAATTAAAATCAATTAAATGAATTAATATTAATAAAAATTCAATTAATTAATTAAAAATAAGAAAATAAATCATCTTAAGCTCAATGGGTCGTGCATAATCCTTGGGCAAAGATTCAAGAAGGAATTTGAGGCCCATTAGCAAAAATGAAGTGTTTTAGGCAAAGTTGACTTTTGAAAGTTCCCAAAAATTTCCCAACTTCTCCAATGCATATCTTGCTCAATTTTGAAGCTATGAACATGTTCTTGGACATTTTGGAAAGGTCTTGAAGTCCTCTAACCAATGCCTTTTGTCCCATGTCATTTTGATTCACCAATCTCAAGTTATGGTCTTTGACTTAAAGTGCCTTTTTGTTGACTTTTGAAAATGACCTATAATGTAGAAATTGATAACTTTTTGTGAGAGAATTTCTTGGACTTGGAGTGTGAAGATGAGTTGTAGGAAATGTCACCCCCTTCAAAATGAGCATTGGATGGGATTTTTCTGATGAACCATGAAAAAGTTATGCCTTGGTCAAGTTACAGTTGACTTTTCAACTGTCCTAAAATAGTAACTTTTGACATCTTGAGACTTTTTGAGCCATGCTTGAGGAATCATGATCAAAACTTGATCAAATGATGATTGTGGCTTAAAAATAAGATGTTGACCAAAAAATTTGACTTTCGACTGCCAAATGACCATTTTACCCCTGCAGTTGACTGTGAAGCAATTAGGGTTTTTGACTGTGCAACTTGATGCTGTGAGTCTTGAAACTTGACATGTGGATGCTTGACAATGTATATAGGCATATGGGACTTGATTGGACCCTTGAAAACCCCAACTTCCTTGTAAGAACCAAAACCCTAATTTTGACTGTGTTAGGAGGCAATTGGACTGTGCAATCCTTAATCCATTTGAAGCTTGATCTTGCCAAATCTTGAAGAATATGGGAGGGAAAATTTTGGGGTACAACATTGAGTAACTGCTTATTCTTGTTTTTATGCATATATTTGTTAACAGTTAATCGTATTCATATGCATATGTTCATTCAATTTTAGTCGTTGGACGTTTTTTTGCAAACAAAACAGAAAAAGTAAAATAGGATTTGAATTTTGAAATTCGTATTTTTATTGATAGTTTGCCCATAAACAGACGATTTTACACAGAGAGACATAAATCCTAGTAAGAGGAAATTGTCGTGAAATGAAAAGAGTACAAAGTGAAAACAAAACATATAGCTATGTGGAAATAATCTCGTCGGGTTCCAACTCTACTATTGCCCCTATGTCTTCAAGCATCTCATCCCTTGTTGTCGGAAGAAGTTGATTGAATTTATCTATACCGTTTGAACTAGATGTTGGTAATAAAGCTTGATATAAGTGATCCAACGGGACATAGTCATATGCTTAAATCCATAACTTTTGCTTGGACTGTCCTTTCGGGTTTTCAGTTCACCGGGATACCCTTTCTTGCCCAAGCCACCATTTTAGGTTTTCGACTTGCCTGGTGTATAATCTTTTATATATATCCCTAATTTTTTCCTGAACCCTTTTGGTTCACCAGGATGCCCTTATTTTTGCCTAGGCCAGTCAACCTAGCAGGTCATTTTCAAGCGTATTATCTTTTAACTATATCCGCGTTCATAGGGTGCGGGAAATCTTTGCCGTCTATAGTGGTCAGTATCATAGAATCGCCAGAAAATATCTTCTTGACTACAAATGTTCCTTCATATGTGGGAGTCCATTTTCCCCTGGGATCACCTTGCGGTAGAATGATGAGCTTTATTATCAAGTCACCAGCCTGATATACCCGATGCTTGATTTTCTTATTGAATGCCTTGATCATACGCTTCTGATACATATGATTATGACAGACATATGTAAGCCTCTTCTCGATTCAACTGGTCTAGCCTAGTCTGATTCCACTCATCTTCGTCTAAGTCTACATCTTTCATAATTCTCAGAAAAGGAATCTGAACTTTGACAGGTAGGACAACTTCCATACTGTAGACTAGAAAGAAAGGGGTTGCCCTAGTTGATGTTCGGGCTGAAGTATGATAGTTGTGGAAAGCAAACGGTAACATCTTGTTCCAGTCTTTGTAGGTCACAACCATCTTCTGTATAATCTTCTTTATGTTCTTATTGGCAGCTTCCACTATGCCATTCATCATTGGTCGATACAGAGAATAGTTGTGGTGTTTGATCTTGAACTGTGTGTGGAGTTCAATGATCATAGTGTTGTTGAGATTAATACTGTTGTTTGTGATAATCCTTTTGGGGATGCCATATCGATAGATAAGATTATGCTTGATGAACCGGGCGACCACGTTCTTGGTAACAGAGGTGAACGAGGCTGCTTCAACCCACTTTGTAAAGTAATCAATGGCGACAAGAATGAAGCGATGTCCGTTAGAAGCAGTATGCTTGATCTCTCCAATCATATCAATGCCCCACATTACAAATGGCCACAGAGTAGTCAAGACGTTCAGAGGTAATATAGGCACGTGAACTTTATCAGCATAGATTTGGAACTTATGACAAGTTCTCGAGTGGTGGTGACAGCCAGTTTCTATAGTCGACTAATAGTAACCTGCTCTTAGAATATTTTAGCCATAGTATGCCCACTGGAGTGAGTACCAAAGATACCCTCGTGCATATCTTCCATAATTTCTTCTGCTTCCTTCTTGTCCATACAACGAAGCAGAGTTGAATCATGATTGCGCTTGTATAAAATTCCATTGCTCAAGAAGAACTTAGCTGAGAACCTCCGTAGGAATTTCTTGTCATTGATCGATTCCCCTTCAGAGTATTATTGAGCCTCAAGGTACCTTTTCACTTCATGAAACCAAGGTTTTTCTTCTACTCCATCAGTGTCAATTTGATAGTAGTGTGTCGGTTCATCTAATCTTTCAATGGTAATTATGGGAGCCTCATTGTCCCACTTGACCTTAAACATGGATGACATGGTAGCCAATGTGTTCGCCAACTGATTCTCTTCTCTTGGGATATGCTCAAAAGTAATCTCTTTGAAATATAGAGTCAAGGTTAGCACATGTTCTCAGTAAGGGATAAGATTCAGATGCTTCGTATCCCATTCCCCCTTTACCTGACTGATTACCAGGGCTGAATTCCTATATACATCCAAGAACTTGATTCTCATGTCAATAGCAACCTTAATACCCACGATGCATGCTTCATATTCAACCATATTATTGGTGCATTCAAAGAAAAGTCTGGCGGTGAAGGGCGTATGACAACCTTGAGGAGAGATAATTACAACACCGATTCTGTTTCCAAGTGTGTTAGAAGCTCTATCGAAAACCATAGTCCATCAGGATCCTGACTCAGGTCCTTCATACGGTCTAGGTTCTTCACAATCTGTAACTAGCATAATGTTCTCATCCAGGAATTCGAAATTCATAGACTGATAGTCATCTATAGCTTGATGTGCCAAATGATTTGCTAGTACACTTCCTTTGATATATTTTTGAGTGGTGCACTGAATGTCGTATTCTGTCAAGACCATTTTCCATCGGGCTATTCTTCCGGAGAGAGTCGGCTTCTCGAATATGTACTTTATGGGATCCATTTTAGAGATCAACAAAGTAGTATGAGCCAACATATATTGTCTTAGTCGGCGAGCAGCCCATGCCAAAGTGCAACAAGTTTTCTCGAACAGTGAATATCTTGTTTCGCAGTCAGTAAACTTTTTGCTAAGGTAGTATATTGCATTCTCTTTTCAACCAGACTCGTCATGCTGCCCCAGTACACACCCCATTGAGTTCTCTGGAACGGTTAGGTACATGAATAAAGGCCTTCCTTCAACTGGTGGCATCAAAATCAGAGGTTCTTGTAGGTACTCCTTAATTTTATCAAAGGCTTTTTGACAATCGTCGCTCCACTTTACTACTTGATTTTTCTTCAACAGCATGAAGATTGGCTTACAAGTAGAAGTCAAATGGGAAATGAATCGGGAAATGTAATTCATTCGTCCTAAGAAACCTATGACTTCCTTCTCGGTAAGGGGAGGCGGAATTTCTTGAATAACTTTAACTTTTTCAGGATCAATTTCAATACCTTTACCACTGACAACGAAACCCAAGAGTTTATTGGATCTCACCCCAAAAGTGCACTTGTTCGGATTTAACCTTAGCATGTACTTCTTCAATCTTTAAAACAATTTATGCAGATGATCAAGATGTTTTTTCTTCAGTCTGTGACCTTGCTATCATGTCGTCGATGTAGACCTTTATCTCGTGGTGAATCATGTCATGAAATAAGGCTACCATGACACGCTGATAAGTTGCCACGACGTTATTCAACCCAAAAGGCATAACCTTATAACAGAAAGTGCCCCACTATGTGACGAAGGTAGTTTTCTCCATGTCTTAAGGCGCCATCTTGATCTGATTATAACCCGAGAAACCATCCATGAAGGAGTATACCTTATCATGAGCGGTGTTATTGACCAAAACATCAATATATGATAGTGGGAAGTCATCTTTGGGGATCACCCTGTTCAGATCCCTGTAATCTACACACATACGTACCTTGCCGTCTTTCTTTGGTACCAGGACCACATTCATAACCCATTGAGGATATGATGTCACTGCTAAAAACTCTGCATTGAATTGTTTCATAACCTCGACTTTGATCTTTTTTGACATTTCAGGACGCATGCGATGAACCTTCTGCTTTATTGGAGCACAACCCTCTTTCATTGGCAGATGGTGAACCACAATATCAGTATCAAGTCCTGGAATGTCTCTGTATGACCAAGCAAAGATCTCAACATATTCATTTATCATATGGATTAATTTGTTTTTGATATTGCTCTCTAAGTTGGCGCCTATCTTGACCTCTTTTCTGTCTATCTCAGTACCCAAATTTACAACTTTGACTGGCTCTTCATGTGGTTGGATAGCCTTTTCTTCTTGTATTAAGAGTCCGACAAGTTCTCCGGGTATTTCGCAATCTTCCTCACCTTCGTCTTGGGCTTGGTAAATCAGATTTTTAAAGTCATAAGCGGCAATACAGAATCGTTATCAACGAGATCCAGAGTGGATGAGGATCTGCAATGTAGTGTGTGGGTGTGTGTAAGAACACATAGCTATTTTGAAAATTCAATAAGTAAAAGAAAAACAAGGAGCACAAAATTTGAATGCAAAATGTCTAATGTTTTTATTAAATGAACAATGTTTATGAATTATCAACCCTTAACAAACGAACCATTGTACCTCAGGTAAGACACAAGATTTAAAGTCATTGTTTATTACATAACAAAAATCTTTTAAAGAAAATAAGACAAAAATGTAGCTATTACTCCTGGCTAAAGGAGATAGGGATAATGTCTTTCGCCTTCTAATTGTCGAGTATGTTTCCAATGGTATGGAATATCCAGTTGTCAGAGTCACAATCATTATCAGTATCCTCTATAGCGTTGAATCTGTTATTGCTGATACAAAATGGAGGTCTTCCAGCCCGAGTGCGACGAACAACCCTTTGACCCTTTACAATAAAGCCCAAACCAAACTTGTCAGATTTATAAGGGATATCGGGAATCTGACCCCAAATAGTACAACCACCTTCTTCTATAGTAGCTTTGGCATCTTTCAAGGAAGCTATCTTGTGCAGAATCCTGGTGGTCTTTGGAATGGCAGAAACATCTTTAACAGCAGCAGGAGAAATCACTTCAAAAGTTTGACAGGGAGTCTCGATGAATTCCCCGTTCATCTCCACGTACCAGAATGAATTCAGGTGGCTAACCATGTACTCCTCTTCCCCGCAGAAAGTAATAACCTTTCCTTTTACATGATACTTTAATTTCTGGTGCAAGGTAGAGGTAACGACACCTTCCCCATGGATCCAGGGATGTCCCAATAGACAAGAATAGGTCGGCCGGATGTCCATTACATAGAAGGTGGACTCAAATATTTGTGAATCCACTTTGATTTGGAGGTCCACTTTTCCATACACCATTCTTTTGGATCCATCAAAGGCTCAAACTATGATGTTACTGGGTTTCAGCATAATCCCTTCACAATCCAGTCTGTCAAGAGAGCCTTTTGGTAAAACATTCAGTGAAGAACCAGTATCAACCAACACATGAGTCAACGTAGTGCTCCTGCATTCAATGGAGACATACATGGCCTTATTATGATTTCTCCCCTCTCGAGTCAGGTCAGCATCGGAGAAGCCTAATCTATTATCAGTTGTTAATCTAGTCACGTAACTTCCAAATTGATCAGTCGAAATCTCTTGCAGTACGTGAGCAGTCTTCAAGAATTTTACTAAAGCCTGTGCATGGGCTTCAGAACACAGCAATAAAGATAACATGGAGATTTTGGACGGGGTCTTCCCCAGCTGTTCAATAATTTTATATTCACTTTTGTGAATGATCTTCAAAACCTCTTCCAACTCTTGTCCATAGGTGTCTTCAACCGTGATTTCTTTAAGCGCCTCCATCTGGGCAGGCTCTACTATTCGCTCCTTACCTCGTGCCTCGGCAGCTGACTTAGTAACGGCAATTCAAACAGATGTAGCAACATTTTTCGGAGAGATTTCCATGGAGAAAATCCTTCTGCTTCTAGTAAATTTATTGGTCCCGTAATATTATCAATTTTGGGATCAACATCTTCAGCATCTTCATCAGACAACTCTTGTTTAACGCCATGGTAATAGACGTCGGATCCATAGTTCCATGGAATAGCCTTTTCCGAGGAATATGGGATGGGTCCAGGTGTGGTGATAATCAAAGGAGCATCTTTCGGATGGGCGGTAATCCTTACAGGACCTTTGGAAGTGATCGTGACAGGAGTACCAGATACGACAGACAAATCTTGGTACAAATTCTCAGCATACAGAACTTTCTCGATCAAAAGTATATGTTCATCCATCAGGCGATGAACGCCTTCCTTTAGTAACCCGCAACCATTAGGTTGGACTGCATAATAATAACATTCTTTAACACAACCCGTAAATAAACCGGCTTGTAACAAATTCTTTTTGATTGTTGAGAGAGGAGTAACCACATCACCTATAGTGGTAACATACAAAACATCTTTGATATAACTTATACCTTTGTCATGCTTCGACATCATCACAGTAATCACGTTTGGAGTCTCCGGAGGGTCGAACTCAATTTCCTTATTATCAATCATGTCCTGAATTTTGTTTTTCAGGGCCCAACAGTTGTTGGTGTCGTGCCCAGGACTGTTCGAATGATAGGCACACCTCGCGTTTGGATTGTACTTAGGAGAGGATGTGTTGGGATTCTAAGGAGGATCCCGCAATTAAATGAGTTCAGCTTTTAACAAATGTTGCAATGCCTGAGATAAAGGCATGCCAATCTTGGTAAACTGCCTTAATGGAGCGTCTGACCTTCGTCGATTTCCCTATTGTTGTTGTTGAACATGCGCCAGATTAGAGATCAACACCGTTCCCACAGACTGATGGCAGTCATTTTTACTATGGCCCTTCTGGCCATAGACAACATTGGCTTATTTTTTACCACTGAATGGCTTCTTCACACCATTAGAAGGCGTAGCCATCCGAATCTTCCCACTCTTAATACCACTTTCAACTTTTTCCCCAGTCAGAATCAGCTCCGTAAAACCAGACGACGAGCTTCCAATTAACAAATTAAAGAATGGTCCTATCAAAGTGCCCATGAACATATCCACCAATTCCCTATCAGACAAGGGAGGTTGCACCCTTCCAGCTAAATCCCTCCATTTTTGTGCACACTCCTTGAACCCTTCATTCAAGCCCATGGACATGTTTCACAGTTGCACATGAGTCGGTGCAAGGTCAGCATTATATTGATACTTCTTGTAGAAAGCAGCAGCCAAGTCTTCCCGTGTATGGATGTTAATTCCTTCCAGCTGATAAAACCATTCAAGTTGAGTTTCGAACAAGCTTTCTTGAAAGAAATGGACCCATAACTTCCTGGCGGCAGTATGAGGTTGAATCTTCCAAACATACGATCTTAGATGGAGTTTGGGGAAAGAGACACCGTCGTATTTAGCAAATACGAGGAACTTGAACTTGTGAGGGATGACAACCCTCGAGATCATATCTAGTTCTCCAAAATCCAATCCAGGCACTTTCTGGATTTCCATAGCTTTAAGACAGTCCTCCAACTTCTTGTACTTGTCATCTGCAGGAGGATACTGTTTATTGGAGTAGTCTTTATCTTCATGAACATTCTCAGAACCCTGGTGTGATATGGTGGCAGAATTGATTGTTAATACTGGTTTGCGTTTTGCGTTTTGCGTTTTTTGTTTGCAAAATGTCGCGGTAAGCAAGAGTCGCCACCGACTTTTATTTTATCCAAACTGGAAAAGGAAAAAGAACAGAAAAAACCTTTTTCGAGATGTTTCTGAGTACGGGGAGTATATTATAGAAAGGGAAGGTGTTAGCACCCTTTCCATCCATGGTTTTCCATGGGCTCTTAGGTACTTGCTCATCTTTTAAAATTGCTTCCGTGTTTGTGTGTTTTTGAAAAGTTTTTGTTTTACTTCGATTTAACCCTTGCTTCTGTCTTTAAGAGTGTTACGAATTTGTTTTTGAAAACTTTGTTTGAAAAAAGTGTAAGTGTGAAAAGTTTGTTGTTTTGAGCAAGTACCTAACAGTTATCTACCTACTCGAAAAAAGGATCGTTTCTATTCTCGTTTTCTTTAGACAACGCTATGCCACTATTAGTGAGTAGGTAGCACCGTCGTTGGAATTTGTAAGGGTCAATTCGAAAGGGACATAATGGTCATTGAAGGCAACATGTAAGGATACCTTAGAATTACGAAGGGATTGTCATCATATATTCGTAGGCAACATCGAGGGACAAGATCATATACCGTAGGCAACTTCGAGGGACATCGAGGGACCATGATCTTTATGATGATTTTAACCGAGGGTTTTTGCTAAGGTATCCCTACGTTCGAGGGACATGACCATTGTTTTCCGAGGCAACCAAGTGAGGCATACCCTAATAGTGAGCATGTGCATGTGTTTGATTTCAGTTATTTAATCTTTGCACATTAGGTGATCTACCGTTTTAATTTTCCAGACATTCTTGTCATACATCCCTAATTATTCATACATCTAACAGTTAATATTTGCGGAATTTAAAGTGCGGAAAATAAGCTAAGCTATTACAAGGCTTCGGGTATTTACATAGCCAAAAACAAACCCTAAAAAAACGATAAATGAAAGTAAAAAGGTCCTAATTAATCTATTACAACTTGTGAGCAATTATATTAATATGGTAAAATAAAATAAAGCGCGCGCGAATAAAGAACGAGAGAGAATTAGGGTTTTGACCCCGTCTAGCCTAATTGAAAGAATTTTTTTTTTTTGTTTTTAATTATTTCTAAAAAAAAGAAGTAGGTTTTTTTTAAATTAAATACAAAATTAATTAGTAATTAAATTAGTTTAAAAAAATAATTAAATGGCCTATTTTTGTGTTTTGTTATTTTAAGAAAAAGGAAAATAGAATTAAGTTAGAAACAAAATCCTAATTGTTCTAATTAATTTTAATTTATTTACAAAACAATTAAAGTTACCTAAAATTAAATTAAAACCTAAAATTAATTATTCGAGTTTATTACAAAAATCTAAGGTTTATGAAAAATGTTAAGTTTTATGAAAAAAAAAAGGTTTTAAACAGAAAGAATAAAAATAGGTAAAAGAATAAATAGAAAGGAAGAAAATCAAAACTAATAGGGGTTGTTGTTGAACCCATGCCCTTAACCTTGTCAGGATGTCTGTCTCGCCATGTATTGGCGTCATGTGTTGGCTGTTCTGTTTTGGCCATTTGTGTTTTGGCTTCAGCGTTCTGTAATGAACCTGCATGGAATCCTGTCTAAATTTGCAGAGTTAAATCTCATGAACACATTAAATAAATTACTATATATCATAAAATACAAATAAAGCCAATATATGAAAAAATTTAATGTTAAAACCGATATGGCATGTATGAATGATTATACTCTTTTGATCATGGAGATCAAATCAGCCTTACCCTTATTGAAGAAGTAGTGATATGAATGCTTTTATGCCCTTTTGATCATGGAGATCAAGCCAGTCTTACCCTTACTGGAGAAGTAGTGAGATGTGGGTTTGTAACAGGGATGACTTGTTTGTAGTGAGATGGAGGTTTGTAATAAAGATTTCAAGGTTTTAGAGTTCTTGAAAGAATTTGATATTCTGACAGCATTGTGGCAAGGGTTTTTTTTTGTCCTCCATTGTTTGTGTGAAAAGAATCAGAATTTATAATAGAAATTAGAGAGAAAAAAATGGGCTTTGAATGTGCAATTGGGCCTCCAATGTTCACTTGAGTTCGTCATATTTCAGGCTAAATCGCAGGGGCTTAAGTGCAATTTTTGAATTTGAAATGTGAAAACAAAATGTAGCTGACATCGAGAAATAACTCCTGTCCGAAAATAGGCTCAATCAGATAAACGGTGAATTAGTTATGAATTTTTGAAGTTTCAGCTCAGACAAACTTATTTTGGGCTCCAGTGTCGACTCTGACATGTTATTCAATAAAAAAATGGTATTGATCGGAGCATAATCCGGTCTCAGCTTTGAAAGAAAAGTTGTAGATCTCTGAGTCAGTGACCTTGTGTAAAAAGATGAGCCTGATCCGATAAAAATTGACCGAGTTATGAATTTTCAAAGTTTCGGCCCAGATGAAATAATATTCAGCATTCAGGATTTTCGGCGCATCACATGCACTCTGAGCAAAAAACGAAGGCTTTTTGAATACCTTTCGAACTTGATACCTCCTGTGAAAACGTAGCCAACTCAATTTTTGAAATTTTGGCGCTGGAACCAGCTCGATACGATGAAAATCGACCAAGTTACGATTTTCTGAACATGACGCAAATAAACTTGTCACAAATTTTCTGTACAAAAATACTTGATAAATCCGCATTTTTGAAGACCTTCTGATTGAAATTGGCTTCCAGTCATGAGAGATGAACACGTAGATGACGTCAATACGGAATTTTAGCCACCGGAACAGGTTCAAAGAGAGCCACGATCTTCAAGTTATGAATTTTTTAGCGCATAAAAACTGTACTTTCAGCACACTTTTTCACCATATTTCTTCGAGAAAACTCACCCATTCGGATACCTTCTTTAAAAAATTGACTCTTGAGCCGAACCTGAATTTGAGAATATGTTATCAGAGATATCTTGACAAAAGAACACCTGAATATGACGCGCCGAGTTGGACTTGTGAATCTTTGAACCCCGAATCGTTGCAAAACAGCGAACCGATCTTCGGCACGGAAAATACTCTAAGAATATCCATTGACGAAATAAACGTCACTTGTAACCTGAAGAAGCTTGATAAATATACCTTTATTCCATAACCATAAAACCAATAATATGCGTGTATGAAAAGAGGGCAAATTTTGGGGTACAACAGTTGCCCCTGTTCAATCTTCTTAAACCTGAAGATTTAGATTGGCTCGTCTGCCTTTCGTGATCTGAAGGTGGAAGATGATTGAACACTAGAGTTCCCAGGAATTTGTACTCGTCTATAATGATGCTTTACTATGTAGGTAGTATTAGGAATGAGCTTACAGATGCCATTTGGAGGAGATGACGGGAGGTCACCGGAGATGGGCTTAAAGATGCCATCTAGAGGATGTTGATTTCCCGAGATATTCCTTTGATGAGAATTCCTGTTCCTGTCATTGAGGAGGAATCTGCTGAGGAATGTTGGTCTCTGTCTTGGGAGAAATAGAATTTTAGGAGCTTCAGTTGTCCGTTAATCTAGTGGGGAATTAACTCCGGCTTGAGGAAGCAGAAGTGAACTGCGTATCTAGTCGTGTATAGGCTGCATCGCGACCTACTAGGGAAAGGTAAAACTGATCGTGTTTGATAGGTCCGGGTCTTACAGTGTTGTGGACTGCTATCTGGAGATAAGAGAAAAGAAACCTGGATGGTAAGGTTATGAGAAGGAACCTGGATAGTAGGGCTTATGGGAAGGAACCTGGGTAAGGTTGCTTCGTGAGGAGTTTGGATAAAATTGCATCTGAACCAAGAAGGAACCTGGGTAAGGTTGCTTTGCGAGGAGTTTGAGTAAAACTGCATCTAAACCAAGAAGGAACCTGGGTAAGGTTGCTTTGCGAGGAGTTTGGGTAAAACTGCATCTGAACCGAGAAGGAACCTAGGTAAGGTTGCTTTGTGAGGAGTTTGGGTAAAACTGCATCTGAACCGAGAAGGAACCTGGGTAAGGTTACTTTGCGAGGAGTTTGGGTAAAACTGCATCTGAACCGAGAAGGAACCTGGGTAAGGTTGCTTTGCGAGGAGTTTGGGTAAAACTGCATCTGAACCGAGAAGGAACCTGGGTAAGGTTGCTTTGTGAGGAGTTTGGGTAAAACTGCATCTGAACCGAGAAGGAACCTGGGTAAGGTTTCTTTGCGAGGAGTTTGGGTAAAACTGCATCTGAACCGAGAAGGAACCTGGGTAAGGTTTCTTCAGGATGAGTCTGGGTAAAACTACATCGGGAAATTGTAAGGAGGAACCTGGGTAAGGTTGCTTCAGGATGAGTCTGGGTGAAACTACATCGGGAAATTGTAAGGAGGAACCTGGGTAAGGTTGCTTCAGGATGAGTCTGGGAGAAACTACATCGGGACCGAGAAGGAACCTAGGTAAGGTTGCTTTGGGATAAGTCTGTGTAAAACTTCAGGAGGAACCTGGGTAAGGTTACTTCGGGATAAGTTTGTGTAAAACTTCAGAAGGAACCTGGGTAAGGTTACTTTGTGATAAGTTCGTGTAAAACTTCAGAATGAACCGGGGTAAGGTTACTTTGAGATAAGTTCGTGTGAAACTTCAGGAGGAAACCGGGTAAGGTTACTTCGGGCTAAGTCTGTGTAAAACTTCAGGAGGAACCTGGTTAAGGTTACTTTGTGATAAGTTCGTGTAAAACTTCAAGAGGAATCTGGGTAAGGTCACCTTGTGATAAGTTCGTGTAAAACTTCAAGAGGAACTTGGGTAAGGTTACTTTATGATAAGTTCGTGTAAAACTTCAGGAGGAACCCGGGTAAGGTTACTTTGGGATGAGTTCGTGTAAAACTTCATTCAGAAATATATGAGAAAGGACCCGTGTAAGATTTTTTAGGATAAACCCGTGTGAAGCTGCATTTGATCGTGCAGATAATTATTCTGTTTAGTTTCCGGAGTTAATCTTGAACTTGCTGGAAGTTGTTGATGATAACCATCTTTCCTGAAAAGGTACATGATTAATCGTATATGATGCATGACATGCATTGTATGATTATGTTCTCAAAATAAATGAGATTATGTTGTATGCAATATGTATGCGCACGTCATGATATATGAACATGAAATGCTATTGTGGCACGCCCGAGTTTGGGAAAATAAATCCCTGACTGTTGTTAGAGAATAAAGAGTTTCGCTCGCTGGGGATAACAACCGAAGATGATTTGAGAATAACTTGGCCGGAGAATAATTCCACTGGAGAATAAACTGGCGAGAAAAAAAATGACTCTGTGGGGAAGAGATACTCTGTCAGAAGATCCGCTGATTTGGAACAATAACCTCGGTTGGGGATGAATTATCGTTGCTGGCGATGATGAACTCCGTCGGGGATAAAATTTCTGTCTGTGGAAGAAATAAACTCCACTGGGGATGGTCTTCCATTGTTGGTGAAAGATGAACTCTGCTTGGGGAGAATTAACACCACTGCTTTTGGATATTTCTTACTCTGTGGAGAGTGTAGATGTTACTGGGACGCGTGCTAAGGATATGACAATGACTTCGCATCAAGACTTTTCTGCCCCTGTACCTGTTGGAGAAAGTGCCTGCGGAGGCCTTGTGGATTGAGTGTCATCCCAACTTATGAGGTGCTTGGTAACTACCGATCGGAATGATAAGTCTTCTACTGATAGGAAAGTGACAAGATAACGGGACATAGTCGTACGCTTTAATCCCTAACTTTTGCCTGGACTATCTTTTCAAATTTTCAGTCCACCGGGATACCCTTTTTTTCCCAAGCCGCCTTCTCAGGTTTTCGACTTGCCGGGTGTACAAATATTTTTTTGTTTTTATCCCTAATTTTTGCCCGAACCTTTTGGTTCGCCATGACGCCCTTGTTTTGCCTAGGTGTGTCAACCTAGCGAGTCTTTGTTCATGCGCAGTATTTTCTGACCATGTCCACGCTCTCAGGGTGTAGGGAGTTGTCACTGTCGATAGTGTTGTGTTGCCATACTACCAGAAGATGTTTGTTTGATCGTACATGACTCGTTGCTGGAATTCATGTCCAATGCCCCAAATGGTTCAGATTGAGATCTACCCCTGGCTATTTGGCATCTTTGAGAGATTCCTTGAATCTTGACTTGACTGCCCCGGATGATGGACAATGATCATACTGTGCCCCCTTGGTTGGAAGTGTTTTTCCACTTGAGGTGATCCTTTTTATTGAGAAGGTTTTTGTTCACTAGATATTCGTCATGCAAATTTCTCTGTTGTTGAACAAATAGTCATATGCAGACAATGTTATTTTAAGAATGCAAAGCTTACGTCTGTCTTGAAGTTTTGAAAATGCGTTTTTCAATAAAATAAGCAAATTTTATAAAATGTGATGTCAACTCAGGATTTATAGCAAGTCCTACAGGAGTCAGGATACCTTTTGTAACAGTATGCTTTCGAACTAACCCATGCTTCAGCTAAGACTTTTAAGGGTTATAATGTGGCCTGGTTCACGGTTTAAGAAACAAAGGATAAAGGCTCAAAATTTTATTTGTACCCACCCGTTCTTCGTGATGTTCTTCGATTCTAAACTCAGCTAATTGTGCATTTAGAACCCCAGTTGAGTTCTGGAATATTGTCCTTGATGTTCCGGTGATGGTTCAGATACTGACAGTTTATTTTGAATAGGCAGTCATTTTTGTTGATGTTTTGTAGGACCTCTTTCTTTTTTATTTTATTATCCCTGTCTTTTTCCTGAACTGTTTCTTTTTGTGATTACAGTCAGCGGGATGTCCCAGTTTTTTCTTAAGTCTCCTTCATAGGTTTTGACTTAATGGACTTTTATTTCGAGAGATAAGGAGTGCCTGCTTGGATGATTATGCGGAACCATCACTGTCTTTTGTTTTGGAAGAACGTCTTCGATGCCATTCATTGTGTACGAAGCGGCAGATCGTGACTGACTGCGCCTCTGAATTAACTGAGAAAACTACCCTGCCCCAGGTTATAATTAAGGGTTTTAATATGTGTGAAAAGAAAAAACTCCTACTTCTTTGGCTCAAATGGGTTGACTAGGGATCATCTTCCTTATAACTCCACTGTTTAGGATTTGAAACAACGCCTGTACATCGTCAGTGGGGTCCGTTCAAAAGCATACTGTAGAGATCGTGGTATCGTTTTCGTCATCCTCCCTCTAAAGGCTTAGAGTTTTTAAATCTAGAGTTGAACATCACAAAAGGAAATAAGAACTCATTTTTTGAAATAGTGAATACGAATGGATTGATTCAAAACAGACATATGCAATGCATTAATGAAATAATAAAGTTTTGACATGACTAAATGTGTGAACAATCAAAAGAAAATTACAAATTAAAAATTCTAATGAACAAAAAGTCTTCTTGTGAGAACTTGTCACTTCAGATGGTATGCCTTGGAGGGATGGCAGAAGAACTCAACCTGACCGTCTTGTGTGAATTCCAATGCTCCTTCATCAATCAGGTCTTGAATTTTGTTTCTCAACGCCCAACAGTTGTTGGTGTCATGTCCAGGACTGTTGGAATGGTATGCACACCTAGCATCAGGATTGTACCTTGGGGAGGCTATGTTGGGATTCTGAGGACAGTCCCTTAATATAACCAATTTGGCCTTCAACAGGCATTGCAATGCTTGATCCAATGACATGTTGATTTCGGTGAAGCGCCTTTCAGATGTATTCTTCTTATGCCGATTTCCCCGCTGTCGTTGGAGAGGTTGTGGTTGAGCTTGTGATGTAGTAGTAATCATGAAAGGTCTGTTCCCAACCTCTTCTCTCACTGGGGGCTGATTAATGCCTTGATCCATAATTTTAACTGTTTGTTTCATGGATCTGCATCCATCTTGGTGAAGCTTGTTGAGGAAGGTTCTTAACCCTTCTTGTCCTCGAGCTAAGTTTTGGATAAGATCCATCTACCCCAGCATATGGATTCTCATTGCTTCTACCCCAGCTTGCAGTTTTTCCAATTGTTCGTCCTTATTGTTGTCAGGATGTTCCTTGGTCAGATTCCCCACGAAGAGTGTTTTCAGGTCTTCTTGCCCCTTGGATAGATTCAGTAGAAATTCCTTGAATTGGGCATCTTGAGCTTGGAGATATTTGTTGTCTTGTTGGAGAGCCATTGCTGAAATAAACAGCGAGAACATGAGAGACCTGCTTTGAAACCTTCTTATGCAATGATATGTATGTAATTTTTTCAAGGATCTCGCGGGGTAAACAAGAAACTGTTAGAATTTGATTGCAGCTTGATTAAAGAAACTTCATGTCGTTGAGAGTCCTTCTTCCAGAGTCAAGCTCACCATATCGAGTGAGTCATAGCCCCTGACTCAAGTTTTCGTGTTTTGATATCTAGACGACATTGGCTAGAGGAAAATAAATCCCCTTTCCCCTTACTAGACGTCTGATTTACCATAACCTGCATCACAAACCCTTGAGATCCTTGAAATGGTTAAGGAAATGTTAAGGCATGATGTTATGATGTGTATGTTATGCGTTTAAGCAACAATGAGAGGTAATATAAGCAAGTAAACTCGGCAAGAAATCCAAGTTATTGGATAAGGACTGTAAACAAAACCTGCAAGGAACTTATATTGTCAGATAATAAAACTGTGCAAGTAGTTCAAGTTGAAAGCACACAAGTCACACAATCAGCCTTAGGTTTAGGCTTGCATGGGGTCTAGGTATTACCCTCTTGAAGTTTAGTTGGTTCAACCTGTCCTAATAATAGTAATCGGGTTCTAGAGGTTCTCAATATCCCCGACCATCCTCCATCGGTCATAGTTTCAGCTCACGCAATCTTTTCTTGCGGCCGGAACCATCTCGAGAGTATGGTCTCAATGAGTGTAGCATCTCATTACTTCTTATGGCCAAGTTAGTCAATTATAGGTTCTAAGGTCAGTTGATGATTCTTAATGACCCATATAGCAGACCCATACTCTCCTTGTTGCTCTACAAGGGATATCGGTACCAACTAATGTACCACATCAATGTAGCTACTGCTTCAACCGTATCGGTCTACGCTGTACAGTTCCCTCACAGTCTATTGCTACTTACCTAAAAGGTGTCCCCCAGATCCGGGTTAGGATCTATAGTAACTCCGATACAAAGCCCACAAAGATAAAGCAATCAAATCAAACAATAGAAAACAATATGATGAACTAATCCTAAGGTACACCCCACTTATTATTTCCCCAGCAGAGTCGCCAGTTCTGTGATATGGTGGCAGAACTGACTGTTAATACTGGTTTGTGTTTTGCGTTTTTTGTTTGCAAAATGTCGCGGTAAGCAAGAGTTGCCACCGACTTTTATTTTATCCAAACTGGAAAAGGAAAAAGAACAGAAAAAATCTTTTTCGAGATGTTTCTGAGTACGGGGGGTAGATTATAGAAAGGGAAGGTGTTAGCACCCTTTCCATCCATGGTTTTCCATGGGCTCTTAGGTACTTGCTCATCTTTTAAAATTGCTTCTGTGTTTGTGTGTTTTTGAAAAGTTTTTGTTTTACTTCGATTTAACCCTTGCTTCTGTCTTTAAGAGTGTTACGAATTTGTTTTTGAAAACTTTGTTTGAAAAAAGTGTAAGTGTGAAAAGTTTGTTGTTTTGAGCAAGTACCTAACAGTTATCTACCTACTCGAAAAAATGATTGTTTCTATTCTCGTTTCCTTTAGACAGCGCTATCCCACTATTAGTGAGTAGGTAGCACCGTCATTGGAATTTGTAAGGGTCAATTCGAAAGGGACGTAATGATCATTGAAGGCAACATGTAAGGATACCTTAGCATTACGAAGGGATTGTCATCATATATTCGTAGGCAACATCGAGGGACAAGATCATATACCATAGGCAACTTCGAGGGACATCGAGGGACCATGATCTTTATGATGATTTTAACTGAGGGTCTTTGCTAAGGTATCCCTGCGTTCGAGGGACATGACCATTGTTTTCTGAGGCAACCAAGTGAGGCATACCCTAAGAGTGAGCATGTGCATGTGTTTGATTTCAGTTATTTAATCTTTACACATTAGGTGATATACCGTTTTAATTTTCCAGACATTCTTGTCATGCATCCCTAATTATTCATACATCTAACAGTTAATATTTGCGGAATTTAAAGTGCGGAAAATAAGCTAAGCTATTACAAGGCTTCGGGTATTTACATAGCCAAAAACAAACCCTTAAAAAAACGATAAATGAAAGTAAAAAGGTTCTAATTAATCTATTACAACTTGTGAGCAATTACATTAATATGGTAAAATAAAATAAAGCGCGCGCGAATAAAGAACGAGAGAGAATTAGGGTTTTGACCCCGTCTAACCTAATCGAAAGAAAAATTATTTTTTTGTTGTTTTTAATTATTTCTAAAAAAAAAGAATTAGGTTTTTTTAAAATTAAATATAAAATTAATTAGTAATTAAATTAGTTTAAAAAAATAATTAAATGGCCTATTTTTGTGTTTTGTTATTTTAAGAAAAAGGAAAATAGAATTAAGTTAGAAACAAAATCCTAATTGTTCTAATTAATTTTAATTTATTTACAAAATAATTAAAGTTACCTAAAATTAATTATTTGAGTTTATTACAAAAAATCAAAGGTTTGTGAAAAATGTTAAGTTTTATGAAAAAAAGGTTTTAAACAAAAAGAATAAAAATAGGTAAAAGGATAAATAGAAAGGAAGAAAATCAAAACCAATAGGGGTGGTTGTTGAACCCATGCCCTTAATCTTTTCAGGATGTCTGCCTCTCCATGTATTGGTGTCATGTGTTGGCTGTTCTGTTTTGACCATTTGTGTTTTGGCTTCAACGTTCTATAATGAACCTTCATGGAAACCTGTCTAAATCTGCAGTGTTGAATCTCATGAACACATTAAATAAATTACTATATATCATAAAATACAAATAAAGCCAATATATGAAAAAATTTAATGTTAAAACCGATATGACATGTATGAATGATTATATCCTTTTGATCATGGAGATCAAATCAGCCTTACCCTTACTAGAGAAGTAGTGATATGAATGCTTTTATGCCTTTTTTATCATGGAGATCAAGCGAGCCTTACCCTTACTCGAGAAGTAGTGAGATGTGGGTTTGTAACAGGGATGACTTGTTTGTAGTGAGATGGAGGTTTGTAATAAGGATTTCAAGGTTTTAGGGTTCTTGAAAGAATTTGATATTCTGACAACGTTGTGGCAAGAGTTTTTTTTTGTCCTCCCTTGTTTGTGTGAAAAGAATGAGATTATATAATAGAAATTAGAGGGGAAAAATGGGCTTTGAATGTGCAATTGGGCCTCAAATGTTCACTTGAGTTTGTCATGTTTCAGGCTAAATCTTAGGGGCTTAAGTGCAATTTTTGAAGTTGAAATGTGAAAACAAAATGTAGCCGATATCGAGAACTAACTTATGTCTGAAAATAGGTTCAATCGGATAAGCGGTGAATTAGTTATGAATTTTTGAAGTTTCAGCTCAGACAAACTTATTTTGGACTCTAGTGTCGACTTTGACACGTTCTTCAATAAAGAAATGGTATTGATCGGAGCATAATCCGGTCTCGACTTTGGAAGAAAAGTTGTATATCTCTGAGTCAGTGACCTTGTGTAAAAATATAGGCCCGATCCGATAAAAATTGATCGAGTTATGAATTTTCGAAGTTTCGGCCCAGATGAAATAATATTCAGCGTTCAGGATTTTAGACGCATCACACGCACTTTGAGCAAAAAACGAAGGCCTTTTGAATACTGTTCGAACTCGATACCTCTTGTGAAAACGTAGCCAACTCAATTTTTGAAATTTTGGCGCCGGAACCAGCTCGATACGATGAAAATCGACCAAGTTACGATTTTCTGAACATGACGCAAATAAACTTGTCACAAATTTTCTGTATGAAAATACTTGATAAATCCGCATTTTTGAAGACCTTCTGATCGAAATTGGCTTCCACCCGTGAGAGATGAAAACGTAGATGACGTCAAAACGGAATTTTGGCCACCGGAACAGGTTCAAAAAGAGCCACGATCTTCAAGTTATGAATTTTTTAGCGTATAAAAATTGCACTTTCAGCATACTTTTTCACCATATTTCTTCGAGAAAACTCACCCATTCGGATACCTTCTTTAAAAAATTGACTCTTGAGCCAAACCTGGATTTGAGAATATGTTATCAGAGATATATTGGCGAAAGAACACCTGAATATGACGCGCCGGGTTGGACTTGTGAATCTTTGAACCCCGAATGGTTGCAAAACGGCGAACCGATCTTCAGCACGAAAAATACTCTGAGAATATCTATTGACGAAATAAACGTCACTTGTAACCTGAAGAAGCTTGATAAATATACCTTTATTCCATAACCATAAAACCAAAAATGTGCGTGTATGAAAATAGGGCAAATTTTGGGGTACAACACCTGGTTATTTCTTCCTTCAGGCTTGATGCTTCTACCATCCTCTTCTTGGTTGTTGTCTTCCTCATAGGAAACATCATCCACTTGAACCGGTTGAGCAGGACCTTTGAATCTTCTCCCCATATTAAGGATAACAGCCGATTTTTTAGTCTTTTTATTCTTGGCGACGAGCGCCATCAGATCTTTTTGTCCCTGTGCCAGATTCATGAGAGTCTCTTGAAATTGTGCATGCTGAGCTTGGAGGTTCTTAACAATCTGTTTGAGGGCCATCTTATACTGAAATAAACAGTAAGAAGATGAGAAAACATGTATTGGAAAACCTGTTATGTAATGATACATGATATGTAGATGCAATGTTTTCAAGGATCTCACAAGGTAAATAAAGACAATGTTATAATGCGACTGTAACTTTGATTGAAGAACTGTATTGTTGAATGTCCTTCTATGAGAATCAAGCTCACCATGTTGAGTGGGTTCTAGACTTTGACTCAGAATAGCGTACTTTGGTTTTTGACGACATCTAGTTAGAGGAAAATAAATCCCCTTGCCCCTTGCTATACGTTGGTTCATGAGACTTTGGATGCATTTGGTTAGAGGAAAATAAATCCTCCTGCCCCTTGCTAGGTGTCTGGTTCATGATAACCTGCATCACAGGCCCTTGATATCTTTTAAATGGTTAGTGAAAATGATATGGTATGATGTCATGATGTTATGATGTCATGTTCGAACAATTAATCATACACAAACAATACACATAAGGCCTTAGGTTTAAACTTGCATGGAGTTTGTGGGTGAGTATCCTATTGAAGTTTTAGTTGGCTTAACCTGTCCTAAAAGAAGTAACCGGGTTCTAGGAGCCTCAATATCATTGATCTTTCTCCCAGGCATTATTTTAGCACAAGCATCTGATTTGCAACCAAAATATCCCGAGAGTCTGGTCTCAATGAGTGTAGCATCGAGTATCAACCAACTTCAGTCTGCACAAAATCTAGCTATCTCACTACTTTCTAATGGCTAAGTTGTGTCAACTAAGGTTCTACGGTCAGTTAGTGCTTTATGACACCATGCGACAGCCCAGCATTCTCCTTGACTTAACTCAAAGGACACCAGCACCAACCAATGTGTCACACTAACTTAGCCATCGCTTCAACCATATTGGTATACGCCGTACAATTTTCATGATCTATTGCTACTTACCTAAAATGCCCCAAATCCGGGTATAGGATCTTTACAAAAATAAACCCGATCAAAACCCTGAAATGTAAAGCATACAAATCAAGCAAGTACAGCATTTTAAATGTGATCTAGATCTAAGGTAACCCCACTTTTAGTTCTCCCCAGCAGAGACTCCAGTTCTGTAATACGGTGGAAGAACTAACTTTTAGTTTTGGGTTTAATCACAAATATTGAGGATAGCAAGAGTCGCCACCGACTTTTCTTTTATCCAATAAAGAAAAGGGTGAAAAGAACAGGAAAGACCTTTGAAAATTTTTCTGAGTAAGGGGGTAGGTTATGAAAAGGGAAGGTATTAGCACCCTTATCTACGGGCTCTTAATCATTAGCTCATTTGAAAATGCTTTGTGAATGTGTGTTTGAAAATACTTCAAAAAATGCCTAAGTTCAGCAAACTTTGTAATGATTCTCGTATCGTTGAGAACGCATACAAATTGTTTATTTTGAAAATATTTCAGAAAAGTGTTTGTGTGAAAAGAGATGTTCTTGTGAGCAAGCGGTTAAAAGCTATCTACCTACTCAAAAGTGTTTTATTCTTTTTGTTGTACCCCAAAATTTGCCCTCCCTTTTTCACAAGAAATCACAACTTCAGGGTTTTCCCTGATTTTTCAGATTGACTCAAGAATCGGTCAAACAGACTCCTCTTTATCAGTTAATCCAGAATTAGGGTTTCCACTGATTTTGTTGAGATTGACTCAAGAATTGATCAGACAGATCTTTCTTTGGCAGTAATCTAGAATTAGGGTTTTCACTGATTTAATAAGATTGATTCAAGAATCGATCAGACAGATCTTTCTTTGGCAGTAATCCAGGATTAGGGTTTGCGCTCGCATTTCTCAGAAGAAACTGAATCCTCAGAAATTCAGTTGACTGTTACATTATTTTTACGTTTGTTCAAAATTACTGGTTGTTTCTCAAAACCTAAATATCTGGGATAGGAGCTGAGACTTTTGTTTGAAACTTTAAGGCATTGGTTTGATCAGTGGAGTGCAAGGTGTATGGAATGCTTGTTTGTTTAAACTGTACGACGCATATGTTAATTGGAATACCAGGCGTATTGTGATTAATGCAAGGTTGCGAGACGGCAAAGTTTGTTGATTATTTATTTCATCTGGATTAAAGTTATTGGAATACATTTCCAGTTATTTTAATTTAAGAGTCTTAAATAATTAAATAGACAATACAAGGAAAAGTTGGAAGATATTTAACAAAGACTTATTTATTTATTTCAAATGTTGTTACAAATTTTATTCGAATATTGTGAATTTACAATTTACAATATTTACAATGATATTTGTTTACAATAAATGAAAAAATAAATCTAAAGCCTAAATCTCTTGAAATCTTTGACCTTTACTGCATCCTCCATTATCCAACTGGTACTTACCTGCAAAAGACAGAGAAAAAGAAATCAGTGTAATTAACTGAAAAGAATTTTCAAGCAGATAAATAAAAAATCATCATTAAAGTTTGTTGGCCAGAATCAGAATGCTATTGGATTCATCATGTTTTTACTTGTTCTCTTTGCAAATCACAAGAAGATTTCTCTTCTTGGTTCACAAAGAGAAAAGTAAAAATAATTTGCAAGCATACAATTATTTCAAAATGCAAAGATATAAGGCAGCAAGGCAAAGCAAACTGAATTCCAAACTGCATTAGTCAACCAAGTCAGCATGAGCAAGCATGGCAAGCTAACTACAAATGCAAACTAAATGTCAAACTGAGTTGCCAAATTGTCACAGCAATGCAGAAGCATACAAGTAACAAAAGTACACAAAGCTGTCCAAGAAAGTACAATGCAGGAAATATGGAAACAAGTACAACAATGCAGAGATGAACCAAGTTACAAGTAAGAGCTTGTCCTAGCTCTTATCATGTTTTGGCCAATAAGCTTTTCAGAATAAAATATATTAAGCAAGAAAGTGCTTTTATAGAGAGAGAAAGAGAGTGAAGTGGGGGTTTTGCAGTTTTGGCAGGCTGTAAAAGGCAGTAAGAGGAACAAAAGAAAGGATATAACAGTCTAACAGTCCAGCACAGGACATAGGAAAAAAATTGCAAAAACCTGTTTTGAAGACACAATAACAAGCAAAACCTGAAGCCTGCTTCCAACCACACAAAATACCAGAAGCAAGCAAGCTAACAGCAAGCCTGCCTTCCAAAAGCTCAAACAACAAACCTGCTAAACTGCAAGCTCAAACAAAAAAACCTGAGACTTGTTTGTAAACACAAACAAGCCAGCAAATCTGCTTCCCACATCAAACTGCCTCCAAAACTAAAGACCTGTTCAAACTGCATAAGCCTGCCTTACAAACACTAAAACCTGCAAAGACACAAGCCTGTCAAGCAAGCCCAAAGCCTGCATAACTACAACTCAAAAACCTGCCTAAACTCATCAAACTGCAGTCACAAAAACTGCAAGTTACCAAGCCTGCATAACTGCAACTCAAAAACCTGCCTAAACTCATCAAACTGCAGTCACAAAAACTGCAAGTCACAAAATCTGCAAAACTGCCTCCAACTCAGCCTGCATAACTGCAAGCTAAATCTGCAAATCCCAAATCCAAACAAGCCAACTAACAACCTCATCTTCAACAAGAGAAAGGAAGAGCTTGCAGAACAAGCAAAACAACAACACTGATGTTCAGGTTCATCATCACAAAACATCAAAACATCAATATCAAAAATAATAACAAGCAACAAGTTCTAGGTTGTGTTCACCAACAAGTTTCAAACAACATGAAGAACAACAACAAATAGCTTTTTTTTCTTCAGAATACATATACTCATCATCAAAAGTCAGTACCCAAAGAAGAGGAAGAGGTCCAAAAGTGAAAAATCAAAATAACAATAAGTCTCAGAAAATATTCATCATCAACGAAAGTTCAAAACAAAGCAAGCAGTTTTCAAAAACATGATCATCATCAAACCTTCAAAGAGGAAAGAAAATATAGAAATACCAGATACGCATCATCCTCGTCCCTCCTCCTAGCCTCATGAGAGCGCCACCGACCGGTCTCACCTCTTTCTCCTTCAGTTTACAGAGGCAAGACGTTCAAGGTATATCTCTAAAACCCTCAAGCTTTTACTACATGGAAACATCAAAGGCCAAAGATTAAACATGCATGTAACAATCAAAGCGAAAACATGACTGTAATCGTGAAACCCTAAAATGCAAGTTGAAGCAAATCGTACCGTTTACAAGCAAGGATCCTAGACTCCTGAAAAGAGAAGGCATGAAGTGGACGAAGGCGGAGCTCTGGTGGATAATGCATTCAAGGGGAGGAATCAGTTGCTCATGGGGTTTGAGAGAGACGAGGAGAACGAAGATGAGAGGAGCAGCGCCGTTGAGACCAGAGTTGCAAACCCTAAGTTCTGAATACGCAAAACGCAAACCCTAACAAAATTTGTCAACATTCCTCATGGGCCTTCGCCCAAACAAAACCCATAAGCCCAATACATTTTCCAGCGCCCCACCCCCTTTCCTCATTTATGGTTTTATTAGTTTTTTCTTCTTCATTCTCTATTCTTTGGGCCACAATTACTCTAAGCCCATCATTTTTTAAAAACTAACATTTTCTTAAAAATCACTTTCTTTCTTGTAAGTAATAAACACTAATTAATTTTTTGTTTTATTTTCTTTTTAAACTAATTTTATTTCTCTTTATTAATATCGTTTTAATATAATAAAAGTACAAAAAAAAGAATAGTTAGCTTAATTTGAGCAATTTTGTTTTTTTTATAACTTTTTTGAATTAATAAAATACAAGAATTATCTTAAACATTAATTTAGGTAATTAATCCTTTCTTTTCATGATTAACAAAAAAAATACAAAAATAATAATAACACTTACTTTTCCTTAGGTTAAATTGTTATCTGATCATTTGTAAATAAACACATGCATCTCATAATACTTTTGATTCTCTTTATTTTTACGTTTTGTTACAATTTGTTGATATTTGAATTGCGACAGTTCGATTTGGTTGTAATGTATACTTGGACATTGTTATTCTGATAAGACTCATCCCCATTTGTAAACATTTGTACCCCCATCCCCGGATACTTATTTGTAATAACTTAGACTTTAAATTCCCATAATTTATCGCTTTCAATATACTGTGTAGTAATTAGGGTTTGTATGCGAAGATTCAAAATCAATCGCTAGATAACCTAATACAAGATAAATGCATGAAAATCAATACACAATTCACACTTGCACCTCTAGGGTAACCTCGCTTATTACCTCGAAAAATGCAATCATGTCCCTCGAGTATGAGACACTCTAGCAAATGCCCCTTCGATAAACAAAGATCATAGTCCCTCGATGACCCTCGATGTTGCCTTCGATAAAATGATCTCGTCCCTTACAAAATTGCTAGAGCGTCTCACAAGTTGCTTTCAATAATTGTATACGATGACCCGCACCTGTCCCGTTTAACATCCTAACGCAAGGTTGTTCATCAAACATAATGGTGAAACAACACTGTTAAAAAGGGTTAAAAACATAAGAAAGATCTTTGAGTAAAATAGGGTAGACAACTCTTAGTTACTTGATCAAAAATCTTGCAAAACATCCTTGCCATTTTTCAAACACACTTCACAACACAACTTCAAAACAATTTCAAAACAACTTTTAAAACATTGAATTATCTTTTCAAAAAGACGCACACCTTTGTATATATTCAAACAAGAATCATTACAAAGGTTCCCTAGACAAAGGCATCTTTTTTGAAACATTTTCAAAACCACACACACAAAGCACCGTTTCAAACAAGTGAAAAGCAAATGCAAGTGATCTAAAACAAGTAACTAAGAGCCCATGGATAACCATGGATGAAAAGGGTGCTAACACCTTCCCTTTTCATAATCTACCCCCCGAACCCAAGAAAACATCTCAAAGGTATTTCCTGTGCTTTTTGACCTTTCCTTAGGATAAAATAAAAAGTCGGTGATGACTCTTGCTAAACCAAAACATTTGCGAATACAAACGCAAAATCCCAAGTCAATTCTCTCACCGTATCACACTTTTCCTCTTCCTTTAGATAGTGCTATCCCACCATTAGTTAGTAGGAAGCCCTATCGTTGGATGTTTGAGGGACAGACGCGGGTCATCATACAGTCATAAAGGCAACATATAGGGATACCTTTAACAATTCGAAGGGACTATCATCATGTATTTGTATGCAACATCGAGAGACAAGATCATTTACCGAAGGCAGCATCGAAGGGTCATCGAGGGACTATGATCTTTATGATGATTTTTAATCGAGGGTCTTTGCTAATGGTATCCCTATGTTCGAGGGGCATGGCTGATTTTATCCAAGGCAACAAGTGAGGTTACCCTAGAGGTGCGGGTGTGCAAAGTGCGTTCAATTCAGATATATTATCTTAATTAGGATTTTCTGGCGGTTGATTTTAGATCTTATCATACAAACCTAATTACTGTACATTTATATATACTTACATGCATAATTATAGGTGTAGAAAGTAAAATGCGGGAAGATAAAAACCTAGGCTATTACAATGTTGCGGGGAGGGGGGTTACAAACCATAAAAATGGGGGGAAAACAGTAAACTCTAGTTAACAATTACAACTTTTAGCAGTTACATAATAATAAATAATTTCTAATGCGGAAAAAATAATAGAAACACGTGAAAGTTGTAAGAAGAAACAAAGAGATTAATTAATGGAAATGTAATTGACGATCTATCCTAATGATTAATTGATTTTGTTGTTGTTTATTTTTTAGCAAAAGGAATTAAAGTCTAATAAAGTCTAAGTTATTTTTAATTAAAGAAAAGTTTAATTAAGTTAATTAATTTAATTAATTAATTTACAAAAAAAAGTTAATTTGATTTCATAAAATAAAAGTCAAATTGATTAAACCTAAACCTAAATTAATTTTAATTAATTAATTAAAAAGTTAATTATATTTTTTTAAAAAAGAAATTGTAAAGAAAAAGAAATGGGCCTGCAGAAGTAAACCCAGGGGGTGCTGAAAAACAAAATTTCTAGGCCCAAACACGCTGGCCTAGCTGCTTGCGTGTGATCCCATATGGTGGATTTCAGGAGGTGTATCACGGGGCCTTCTCTAGAGCCATTGGATCTGGATTGGTTGAGATTAGATGGTTATGACATGAGGATGCATGGTAAGCATACTGAATTGGATTCATGTTGGATCTGCAAGAGAAATGTGAGAAAAATAACATACCAGGGGCAGGGATCGAACCTGTTCCCTGGTATGCCAATGCCTTTACTACGCCCACTCTACCGCTGGGGCGGCCGTTACTTCTGTTTATCTAAATCAAACAAAAACAACAAATACACAAAATGAAATATATGGTCGGAGAAGCGTCAGAGCCTTAGCTCTTGTTGTCTTCTCCGGCAACCTGCAAAACTCAAAAATACAAAAACTCAAATTTTAAGGATCCAAGACAACATGTCCTCCCTAATTTGAACATCTTGAATCCAAATCTGGACTTATTTTTGACTAAAAGCCCTTGGATTGTGTGTTTCAAACTAGATTACACCAATCAGAGCAAACTATAGCATCTAGCGAAATAGCGTGCATATGACTACCATACTGATTCAGACCTGTTCAGACAAAGCTCATAAACCTATTAGAAGCATTAATCTTGTTCAAAATAAAACCAAATTACAGATATCAATTTTTCAGAAAAATGCAAAAATGGTTATGCGTGGTTACAGAGTTTTATAGGCTTAGGATCGTGGTAACTGATCCAAACTTACTCTTTAGGGCTCGAAAAGGTGAATGATATTGGAGTTGTGGAAAGAGAGGGCCTGTAGCACCGGTTTTAGAACTTAGGTTTTTTTGAGAAAAATATGGAGAGGTTTGCAAGCTTCTTGAGGCAGCGATTTCGTGTCCTTTTGATGTCGATCTCTTGTGATTATATAGAGAAATGAAATGAGGGTGAACCAATATGGAAGAAAACAATGCATTCATGGTTTTGAGACAAGAATCAAACAACTTTAAAAGCTTCCATTTTTGAGAATTCTTTCCCTTTTGAGCCTTACACGATTTTGCCTGGCTATACTAGTGTTGTCATGAGTTGTACTGGGCCTCTAGATGATTGAAACAAAAAGCCCAAGCCCTTATACCATTGTTTCATATTTTATTTGATTTTATTTGTATTTAAATGAATAAAAATTCAAATAAAAGAAATAAAAATCATAAAAAATATGTGAATGAATTTAGAGGTTCTCTAACACCTTATGAATATGTTTGAATTCCAAAACTTAGGCCCAATAACCCAAAATCAAAAATTTATTAATATTTCATGCATTTCTCAAAAATTGCCCAACTTGTGCCACTCATAACTTGCTCAATTTTCATATTTTGAAGGTGATCTTGGACTTTTTAGAAATCTCAAGATGTCCTCTATAATTTCTCTTTTGATAATTTTTGTATTTGAAGACTTTATCTTGATGTAAGTTGCCTTGACAAAAAATATCTTTTTGTTGACTTTTGAAAGGACCTGTAATGTATTAGCTCATATCTTTCAAATGAAGCACTTTTTGGATTTGAGCATAAACACAAAGTTGTAGAAAATTGAATTTACTTCAAAATGGGATTTGGTTGGGAAAAAGTTGATGAAGCATGTGAAAGTTATGCTTGGTCAAAGTTTAGTTGACTTCTCCTAAGGAAACCCTAATTTGGCAACTTTTGACCTTTGATGATTTGAGGGCTTTCCTTGAGAAATATTGATCAACCCTTGATCAAATGATGAATACCACTCTAAAATTTTGATGTTGACCAAAAATATTGAAGTTTGACAGTATGTTAACCATAGTGACTTTTTACCCAATACAATTGATTTTCAATCATCTGGGCTATTGACTGAGCAAACTTGTGATGCAAGACTTGAAACTTGACACGAGCATTGTTGAAGACCTATGGAGACCCATGGAATCCACTTGATACCTTTTAAATCCAAACTACCTTGAGAAACTCAAAACCCTAGTTGTAGACCCTTTGCTTAGGAGGAGGATTTGTCTGATCAACTCTTGAGAATCCTTGAGCATTTGAGAATCCTAGAAGAATGTCTTGAAGAAAATAGGAGGGAAAATTTTAGGGTACAATAGGTATGAGGATACTTTGAGGCATATTAGAAACATTGAAGTCCACTTGAGACATTAGAAACTCAATTTCCTTTGAGAAAAGTAAAACCCTAGTTGTAGGTTGGTTGCTTAGGAGGAGAGTCCATCTGATAAATCCTTGATAAGTCTTGAGTAATTGAGACCTTCATGAGCATGAGGATGTGTCTTGAATTAATTTTTCTTGAAAATATGAGAGAAAATTTTGGGGTACAACAACGTGAATCATGAAAGACTAGACAATGTTGCAACTAACGAGTATATTAATAACTTTATATTTAGATCGATCAAAAACATTGATGCCAGTTGTTGAGAAGTCCTTAGAAGATGAGAGCAACAACGCGATCAATGCTGTAAGACCACAAGAGAGATACACCATATTTTCATCCAAAATCTTAAAACATTTGGTATATGAGTCACTACTTCTCTTAAAGTTTAATCACTCACACTTGAACTCAATAATCTCCCCTTAATATGTGAGTTTCCACCTCCTATAACAATATCCAACACACTATCTAGTTTCTACTCCCCTACCAAGGTGAACCATAACTTTGATATCACCTGTTGGAGAGTCCTAAGAAGTCAAAAGTAACAATGGGCCCAATTCAGATACTACTTGATAAAGAGTCCCAGAAAATTAATAGTAACAACATGTTCAACTCTAATACCTCTTATTAGAGAGTCTAAAAATATAAGAAATAAAGAAGCGAGAGAACCACCACTTAACCACTAAAAATCTTTAATGTATTCCATATACAAACCACAAATCTCATTAACTTAACACTCTATCTATTTATAAACATGTAACATTTAAATATTCACATTTAAATTCAATACTTTGAGTCTAAACTACAACAAGAAAAAGAACACTTTTATACTTACTTTGAGTCTAAACTACAATAAGAAAAAGAACACTTTTATACTTACAAAATTAAAGAGACAAATTGATTACTAAAAAAATATTTAAATAATTTCTTCGTTAAGTAGCTGAAATTTGTCCTTTCTTTTTAAAAAAACAACACTTCAAAACTTACTACTACTAGTATATCAAAAGGACTTTTTCTTTCAAAAGAGACTTATGATTAGTATGGAGCTAAGTATTCTCTTGAATTTGTTTATATCTATCTCTTCATGTAATAGGTTTTCATTTTTGATTTAAAAATTTGGACGGTAAACATTGAAGTCAAGCGAACACGATATAATCGCTTTCGAAAAGATTGATAATCACCTTAATTACTCAAAGTTGCATCATTATCATACACGAATTTCATTTTAACATGCATTTCGAAGTTGAAATAATTATAGTTCATGTATTTAGACATGAAAGTGAAAAGAAAAATTAGTACAAATTAAAATTACTATGTTATAAATGTCCACAATACTGGGATTGTTAGTTTGACTTTTTTTTTTAGATTATCAAGTTTAAATTTGATTTTCTTAATTAAAAATAATGCTAAAGTATGTGTCAATTTGAAGAGTACTACTATTTTCTTAATTTACTTTTTGACCTTACAATATTTTTAATTTATTTTTATTTTGTTTATTAGTATTATTCTACATAAAATGGAAAACTATACATTATTGTGTGAAATTAATCATATCTTCTATTTTATTTTTAAATTCATTGAACTTATATACTGTCCGTATTATATTTAATATGAAATAATAAACAATTTCATATATCATTAATATTGGTCTAATTAGTATTTAATTTCCTTTTAATATTAAAATTTCATTTCAAACATGACTTTATTTCCTTTTTTCAATGGAATTAATATATTCCTATTTTACTTATTACTACTTTTATTTTTCAAATTCATCGAATAATAATAAATTTAGTTTATAGTATTATACTTTGAAAGGAAAAATAATAAATTTCATATAACATTAATATCATTTATTTTCATTTTTCCCATGATTATATTCCTTTTCTTAAAAATGAAATTAATACATTTCTATTTTTTATATAGAAATTCGGTTAATGTTATGGACTGACCTAATGATTAGATTTGAATTCTATTTCTACCCTTAGCACGGTTCAATAACGTTGGTTCAACATTCTGGTCGATCACGATCTCGAGCAGGCGATCAGTTATGCCTGACACACACGCCTGACCCAGTTATATGTTGTCTTCCATCGGCCGACACGAGTCGAGCACACAATCAGAAAACATCCAAAACGACCATATGTCCGTAATCCGACTCTTCCTCGGAATCAACGACTACTTACGGGCACACCTGTCCGTTTTGACCAAGTCCTGGCAGTTATTTATTTTCGCAGACCCATATATCTAAGCCCAAAAATAGGGACCAATGGCTAAGCGTCAAGGACATTATATAAACTCTCACATTCGTGAGGATCAAGTATCCACTATTAACTAATAAATCCTAATACTTTGCTTGTATCTCTTTTCTCACACACTTACTTAATCGTCGGAGTGTCTTACATGTACAATCCTCCCTTTTTCCTCCTCGACTTCCGAGCCCGTCTGAAGATCATCATTCAACCGTCTTGCAGGTTCTGGTCAACCGGTAAGATTAGTGACGCCGTCTGTGGGAAACCTGCTCTCCCCATCTTTCTTTCCTCAGAACTCAAAGATCAAAGCAGATATTCAAGATTTCATTCATTAATCATGGTCGACCATGATGATCACCACCTTCCCGAAAAGATTGTTCTTTCCTCACCGCATAAGGCAGACGGAAGTCAAGAACTTCTTATCTCGAGGATAGCCTCGACTTCCGCTACGGCCAGATTGCGTCCCCATGTTTGGCTGATGCTCAGCGCGGCGACGATCAATTCTCGGACGAGGAGCGTCCCAAGAATCCCACCGCGAGCAACTACTAGATACTCTGCAACTAGTTCCCATCTCTCACAACACTGATCCGGCCATGGCACCATTGCTCGCTGCCCTCAACCAGAACAACGCTCTTATCCTACAGCAGAGCAAAAGGATAGGGGTTTGGCAAAAGAAGCGGTCAAAGTCTCCTTCTTGGAGACACCGGCGACACAACTCCCTTAGCATATTCCCACTTAAGCGTAGCTGTCCACCAAGAAAGAAGAAGTATGATGTTTCTTTCCTCAATAAACACTAACGCACACCTCCCAAGAAAGATCAAAACTCTCCGTCTTTCAAGAAGAAAAGGAGCGACCGTCAAGCTAACTATGTCTGATCATCGTCGCCCAAACCAAGACAGCAGCGGAGAAACCCTTCCCCCCAACGAGACAACGATGCCCGACGGAGGAACTACCACTCTCTGCCATCATCCCCCGACGGAAGCGACAATGAGGAACCTCGCGGCTTGTTATCAAGAGAGATTACAGAGACACATCTCTCAGTCGGCCTGGGAAAGCCACCCCTGCTGGGAACATACGACGGTACGACGGACCCTGATGAACAAATAGAGAGTATTGACGCCCTCCTCAACTACCAAGGAGTGAGAGGTGACATCAAGTGCAGATAGTTCTCGACTACTCTGAGGAAGGGAGCCATGTCCTGGTACAAAAGCCTCCCGGACGTGTCTATTACCTCCTGGAAGCAGCTGGGAAAAATGTTCTCAAGGCACTTCACTGCCTCTCAACGACATTCTAAATTGGAAGCATCACTAGAAGTAATCATCCAAGGAAGAGACGAGTCCCTTCGGGCTTACATCGAGCGCTTCAACAAGGAAGTCGTGCAGGTTTCAACGACCGACGACATGAAGAAATATCTCCTCAAGCGCGGGCTCCCTCCCCGCAACGACTTCCTGAGATACTCGGGAATTACAATTTGGCCATCCGCCATGTAATGATGAAGACCCATCCCAGTAATGTTCAACTCGATCGTGGGGTTCAAAACTCAAAGCTGCTTCACAGTGTTATCGAAGCTACCCTCGGAAACTACCAGAGCATCATCCAATGCCAGCTGTAAGCAAGCAATCAGGTCAGCCCGAGTCTTCAAACCTTTGGCCTCTTCGGGCTCATCCTCGGCGTGAGCAGCATCAGCAATCAAGGTCGCCACCTGCTTGTCGGAAGCCTTCTTCTCGAGTAGAAGCGCCTTATGATCCTTAGAAAACTTCCCCATCTGATCCTCCACCACCTTCTCATCATCACACTCCTTCTCCAGCTCGGCCAACTTCGATCCCAACTTCCTTACCTCGACTTCTAGGAAACTACCCCCTCAGTGTATGCCACGACCATCTCCAAGACCCTCATGGCTTCCCCAGTGTCCTGAGCTAACGCTATCCTCTTAGCTAGGTGATCTATCCCTTCGAGCAGAAGGGACTCACCCCCAGAGAAGATACAAAGAAGAACCCTCAAAGAAGGACCTGTCGGGGGAAGGTTGTATTTCCCTTTCTCCTTCTCCCAGGTCAAGTCCACAGGACCCTCGTTGCGCGAACTCTTATGCCTTGAGGACACCTGTAAAGGAGAAATAACCCTGGTCGGCGGCCCCATCGATAAACCACCCGACCACGACATGGGGCCATCATCGGGCGAAGAAGCCTTGACACCTTTCTTTGCCTTCTTCAAGTTAAAAGCAGTCGTCCTGGCCAAGCACTCTTGAGCGGGATTCATCTTATTTGTGAGGAAACAACAAAGAACGATCATAAAACAGAAGAATATGTGCGAACAAAGAAAATCAAATCATAAAGGGGCTCCCAAGATAGGCCTAAGGGTCCTCGCTCTCAAGGAGATCCTTGACGCCAATCAACCCAGAGTCGAACACCTCCTTCTCGTCCTCGTCGATGACCGATTTCCCCCTCTGCCCATACGCCGAACAGGAGGAATCCCCGCAACAAAGACAATAAAGCGATCAAAACTGGTTGCGTCCTTGGCACCAAGCTGGTCTTTCTTCCAGACATAGACGTCGGTCCCCCTTTCATAATGCTTATCAGTCCAGTGAAAGGGGAACTTGGGCACCAACTTGTTCGCATGTCTCCCCTCCTTGGTCAAAATAGGGACCCCTTCCTCATCATACATGGGCCACCCGAAAGACACTCAGCAGCGCCCTCTATGAAACGGGTTGAATGAGCATAAATTTCTCCTTGAAAAATAAAAGTGACTCCATGTACGCTTTGAACAACTTGCCATTTGCCTGCTTCAAAGCGACCCAACCATATTGGGCACCAAACGACTGCCTATGTAGGTGGAAACAATAAAAGAACAAAGGGATGGTGGCCCTGACGCCCAAATAATCGCACATAATCTCGAAAGCCCATAGGAAAGCGATCGAATTTAGATGCATTTGACACGGAGCCAGACGAAGATGCCTGAAGACCGCCACTTGAAAGTCCGAGAAAGGAAGCCGCAAACCCATCTCTCTGAACATGATCTCATACATAGGAAACCTACGAGATTCAAATTGTGAGTAGATCCAGCTCCTCTTGTTCAGAATATAGATTTCCCATTGCTCTTCGGCACCCTCTCGGTCCATCTCCGGATCCAACAAAGTGAATATCTTATCAGGGTGCTTGATAAAATAGGAGATGTACCTCGACAGGCCCGATGCAACTCGATCCAGTGGACCTTCCTCGCCCACGGGCACGCTAGGACCCTTTTGATCAACGGGAGTTGCCTCCACATCCCCCTCAGCATCCCCGTTATCGGGCATCTTTGGCTCCAGTTCTCCCGGCAAGGATTCATACGCTCCCGAGGTGCTCGCCTCGTCGGACGTGCTCCCGGCAGAACGTTGAGTGGATCCGTTGGGCTCGTTAAAAACTCGTCATCACTAGTAGTCATCGTACCTGAAAAGTAGAGGATAAAAGTGAGTTCGACGTCGACGTCAAATCCACCCTTCCACCACTAATTAAGTGAAAAGGTGTCAAGGAACGAGGACCCGGTCCCCGACCAGGGCCCTCACTCAAACGACTACTAGACGGTCTCCATTCCTAGACCAAACCCACAGGGTCCGTACGAAATTTTCCTACATTTATCTAATGACACTGAGATCCCAAATACTCCCCTGCGGAGGACACTTGATATCCTCAACGCACTCATCCGCCAGAACCACTGTCTTCAACAACATTTCACCAGAATCTCTAAAGGACCAGTCACCCTAAACCCTAACCACATGCATTTTTTAGAAACCTTAAAATCTAACGAAAGTGGCCGAAGCTAAAAAAGAAGGAGACCAATAGAACTTACCAAAGAAAGTGGAGAATCGGCGAAAAGAGACAGCGGCAAACGACGGAACAAGCAAAACTCTTGGGAGCGAATGAAGTTGAGCATGAACTAATGAAATTAGGCAAGGGAGAAAATGTCGAGCACACGAGAGGATGACGAAAAATATTTAAGGAACTCTCCCCCTCTTTTTATAGCTCGAGCCCACTAGCGCGTAGGTAGACACGCGCCTGGAAAACTCTAGAAGGCGTCATCATACACCCTAGCTCCTAGACCAGCCATCATCACGCCTATCTGACGGTGCACGACTCGATGCACGCGAAGCACACCACCTCTCCAGATCCCTCTCCCTGGTAACCAGACACCAGGCAAATTTTCGAACCCCTTGCACAAAATTGCTCCTCGAAGCGAGCCACTCAACCGTTCCCCTCCCCGCGAGGCAAACGCAAACGAACACCAATTGTATTCCTCGAGCAACGTCGACATAAAAATGTCCTCGTTTCGCGAGCTGGTCCTAAGTCATTACTATTGTGCCCAGAAGCAACGACTTAAGGGGCTCATGTTATGGACTGGCCCAATGACTAGAATTGATCTAATCTACTTCTACCATTAGCAAGACCCAACAACGCTGGCCCATCATTCTGGTCGACCGCGACCCCAAGTAGGCGACCAGTTATGCCCGACACACACGCCTGATCCAGTCAATTGTTGTCTCCCATCAACCCGACATGAGTCGAGCAGACAACCATGAAACGTCCAAAACGACCATCTGCCCGTAGTTCGACTCTTTCTCGGAACCAACGACTACTTACGAACAATACCTGTCCGTTTTGACCAAGTTCTAGCAGTTATCTATTTTCGCGGATCCACATATCTAGGCCCAAAAATAGGGACCAATGGCTAAGCGCCAGAGATATTATATAAACCCTCACACTATTCACTAATAAACCCTAATACTTTGTTTGTATCTCTTTGCTCACACTTACTAGATCGCCAGAGTGTCTTACAGGTACAACCCCTCATTTTTTCTCCTCGACTTTCCAGCCCGTGTGAAGATCATCTTCCAACCGCCTTGCAGATTCTTATCAACTGATAAAATCAATTTACAATAAATTTTTATTCACTTAATTTTAAAAATTTTGACGAAATTATTATATTTCCATATTCCTGTCCAAATTACTACCATTTCTCTTTATTTTGACAAAAATTTAATTCACATGATATTTCTTTATGATTGACCAAATAATTATATTTCCTTATGGTTTTATAGAAATTGCTTAACAATAGATATAAAATTAAAATAATACTAAATCAGTTTCAAAATAATCAAATATAATTATATTTCCATATGCCCATGTAGAAATTGCTTCATGATAAAATTTGATCTAGATTTTTTTATCAAAGAAAATTTAACCTAGATTAAGTAATAGTAAGCATTATTTTTCATGAAATGAAACAAAAAAAAGTTACTATTACTAATGTGTATAGTGTGTATAGTAAAAAGTAGTAATAGTACCGATAGCAACTTGTTTATTTTTCCAATAATTATTATTTTTATATGTTCATGTACAATGATAAAGATTTTATAACACAGAAAAAGAGTTAGAATGAGTGGTTTACTAGATTGACTAATAAAAAAAATACAAAAACTAAAACCCTATAAGAAAATGACAAGTTAAATACTATTGGAGGTTCAATAATAGACTTTTAACACCTAAGATTCTGTGTTTAATCAAACAATCCAAATCAACGGTCCAAAATCACTCATAACACCCAAACACTTGATAAAACAAAAATTAATCCGCCACACAATTATCCGCCACGTGTCAATCAATCAACGGTTCACTTTCCATTTCTATTTTCCTGTTTTGTCTTTAGCCTCAGCCTAATTTCATCTGATTTTTTTCTCTTTCTCTATATTTATTATAAATAAACCTCATGATTTCACATATAAAGAGAGTGAAAGAAAAAAAAAGTTTAATTTAAAAAAAGAAAAGAAAAAAAAGTGTGTTATCTTTCAAAGGTTATTAGCAAGAAGGAGAGGCTAGAATTGCTCTCAAATCTTGAAAAAGGTTAAAAACTTATCCTATCTCTTTTCTTCTTCAAACTCAATCAATATATATTGCATTCTTCTTTCTTCACTATAAATTCTTTTTCTCTTCACTCTTTTTTTCCACTCCTTCAACTTTCATCATTATAATATTTTCAGATTGTTAAATTACTTTTTCTCTCAGGAAAAAAATGGCCCCAAAATCTGGGAAAGGGAAAACAAATAAAGCAAAGGCTGAGAAGAAGAAAAAGGAGGAGAAAGGTCACATTCTTTTTCTCATTTCAACAGTTTCATTAAAATAACATGTTTTTATGTCTTCTTTTATCCTTAAACCTTTGTGTTTGCTTTTTGTTTTGAAAATTTCTCAGCAGTAGCACCTTCTCTTGTTGACATCATTGTGGTTACCCCATATGATTCACAAATTGTACTCAAGGTATTATACTATTATATTTTATTTAACATTTTCATCAAAATTGTTATTGTTTTATTATAATTAAATGGGGATTAATATTAATATTAATATTAATATTAATACTTTTTTGCAAAAGGGTATCTCAACTGATAAGATACTTGATGTGAGGAAGCTATTGGCTGTGAAGGTGGAGACATGCCATTTTACAAACTATTCTTTATCACATGAGGTTTGTGTTTTTTAATACTTTATTCATAACAAGCCAAACTAAGTAGCTTTAATTAATTAATTAATTAATTTTTTTTTTTTAATTATTGATTTTGTTCTTTGTGCTTCTTAAGGTTAAGGGTCAAAGATTAAGTGAAAAAGTTGAGGTTGTTACCCTAAAGCCATGTGTTCTAAGAATGGTTGAAGGTAGGTGTAGCTAGCATGGTAGCTGTTTAGCATCATCTACCATTTGTGTCATATTTGCATGTGCATTCTCTTAAATCTACCATGTGGATGAATTTTTATGCAATTCTAGTATAAGTACTTTATTGTATCTCAGCAAAATGAGTAATAACCTGATTAAAGGTGATACAACAATCATAAACTCAAGAAAAACAAAGAGTTAGATAGATGATAGGACCAATTATGCGCATTTATGTAGTCAGAACGTTTTAGTTATGCGCATTCATAAAATCAAAATATTAAAAATTAAAATTCGAATTTAATATTTTGAAATATGGAAATTATAATCTACATTAAAATATGGACGGTTCTATTTTATGAAATATTAGTATTTTTTATTAAATTTAATTTTTTGTTATATTTAATGGTTATTTATTACTAATGGTTCGTTCATCCATCCATCCATCTACCAAATTCATGATTCTTTATAGATTCAAAGAATTTTTACCATTTTAGTTGCAATCAATACCCTTTCATTTTTGTTGAAACATTTGGCATCTTTCAAAGACTGGGTTTAATGCAATCTTATTTAGATTTATTTATTTATTTTTGAAATGTATAGTATTAGAATGATATTTTAAAATGAGAATCTATGAAATTTCAATGGATTCTCTCATTAAACTTTGTCAAAGGTCTAAATCATTATTGAATCATTTCATAATGATTTATTATTTTAAATATGAAAATATTTATTGATTTGAATAAACTATATGGTAAAAATACATGTGAGTAACCTAACTTAAAATTTATAGTTAGCAATTGCTCTTTAATGCTTTACATACTGCAGAAGACAGGTTGCATCTAAGAAGTCATTACATTTTTTATGAAACATAAAAATATCACTTTCTTAGGTCCCTTCCCTTGTACTAGTAATTCTCAGAAAGCAACTAAATTCATTAGTTCAGATGCTTCAACAAAATTAAAATTTCAAATAAAAAAATCATCAATTTTTTTAAAATATAATATAATCGTTAAAATTTCGTCTCTTAAAAATAAATAAAATAAAAATTAAACATCTTTTTCTTATTTATCATATTTTTGATTTAACGAAATTATCATCAATTTTTTTATTTAAATATATTTGTATTTACGAGGTTTGTCATGATTTAAAAACAACAACAAAAAATCTCTTATTTAATTTACATTGTTATAATTTTTATTTTATCTTTTAAAAAAATGTGAATATTATAGTAGTCATTTTCATTTGAGGTGATATTTGTTTTTTAATACATTATTGAATTCTTTATAGATTTTTCTGTCATTTATTTATTCAAGTTGCATTGTTAGTGGAATATTAAACCCCACCTTTTGAATAAGTATATCTCCATCACATGTTCATATAAAAGTTTGGAGTGTAATTTTGGAAAATTAAAAATAATTTAATAAAAAATTATTAAATGCAATTTGGAAAGTCACGTGACTTTTTATTTATTACAGAGGATTACACCGAAGAGGTTCACGCAGTTACGCACGTGCGAAGGCTATTGGATATTATTGCTTGTACTTCGAAATTCGGAAAGCCCAAACGTAACTTACCAGGCCCAGATTTGAAGCCCAAGAAAAACGGAAAAGCCCAAAACAATAACAAGAGCAGTGTGAGTCCACCTGCTACACCGAATGGAGAAGCCCGGGTCGGGTTACCGACTGCGGAGGTGCCGGCGTCGCCGATCTCGGATAATGTCGGGATGGTGGCGATTCACCCGACGCCGAAGCTGTCGGATTTTTACGAGTTTTTTTCGTTTTCTCATCTCACTCCACCGATTTTACGTGAGTTTCTATCGCTTCCTCTTCGTTTTTTCATGCGTTTTTGCTTAATGAAATTGAAATTTTTGATATCAGAGATGTTTTTTTCTTTCAGATTTGAAGAAATGTGAACCGAAGGATGAAGATGATCGACGCAAAGGAGGTTACTTTCAACTTCAGGTTCTACCTTTTTTTCTTCTTCTTTTCTTCATTATTTATTACTTAAGAATTGTAGTTTAGTGTAATTAATTGTGATTAAGAAATGTAGTTTAGTGTGATTAAGAAATGTAGTTAACTGACAACTATGAAAATAGTGTGTTCGTAATAGAATCGGAGTCATTGTGATTATATTTAATTTATTTATTTTTTTCAAATTATTATTGATATCGATGTATTGTGTTAGTGTTTATTCAAATTATTACTAGTGTTAGTGTTTATTCAAATTATTACTAGTGTTAGTTTAGATGTCGTGATGCCAAAATCCTTACTTCATAGGCAGTTAATTTTATGATAGGAGAAATTTTAAGTTGAATATTAAAGAATTTAAGTTAATTTTATGATAGGAGAAAATTTAAGTTAAAAATGTACTTTACTGTAATTAACTTTGTGATTAAGAAAGTTTAGTGTAATTAATTTTGTGATTAAGAGATGTAGTTAAGTGACACATACAAAAAAAAGTGACCTTTTGAGTGTCAGTGTCTAAAATCGATACTATCACCTATCCAAACACTTATGATTATATTTAATTTATTTATTATTTTAAATTGTTATTAGTGTTGACATGTCATATGTACATGTGTTGACACTTTGTGTTGATGTGTCAGTCATGTCCGTTCCTGCATATGCACTTACTTTTATGATAGAAGAAAATTTAAGTTGAGTTTTAAAGAATTGGATGCACTCATTCCAACGTAATGTTACTATATTTAAAGCTGAATGTGAAATGTTGTTGCTGCCATATGAAGGTTAAAATCATCAATGGAAAAGTGATAGAAGTGGTTGCATCAGAGAAAGGCTTTTATAGTGTTGGAAAACTGTCTCTGCAGAGTCACACATTGGTTGATCTTCTGCAACAGCTCAGCAGAGGTTTTGCTAACGTATGTTTCTATTTAAGCACTTATTTATTTTTTTGTATGTCTTGTTAGTTTCTCAACCTGAAGTTCTTGGTCACTGTTTATCAGTATCTACTTGAAGGGTTATAGTGTCTTATATGTTTGGTCCCATTTAATAGTTTTATTAGGACAAATCGTCTTAAGATCTCAAGATTAATGATTTGGATAGAAGCATGATCCTGTATAGAATATTATGGCAGAAGTTGATCCACATTGCCGACCCAACTTTGTGGTAAAGCTTGGTTGTTGTTGTTGTACTCTTCGTTCAACAAAATTTATTTAAATTTAGCATAATCAATTTATTCGAAGATTTTATCATATTTTTCGACTTTGTATGAATATCTGTACACACATTTCCTTCCTGGGTATGACATATAGTGAAGGTGCAACTCTGACTTGAACTGAATAAAAGTAGTATGAACTCAATTTAATTTAGTTAGATTTCCCTACAATCAAATAATAATAATAATAGTAATATAGTTTTTAGGAGAAAAAACATGTAAAATATGTTAACTTAGTGATATTCATGACATGAAATGTGTGCTAGGGATAAATGACGTGTTAGATTTTTTTCCTATTTCACTGCATAAGCATGTTATCATCTTTGGGCTAGTGATATATGCAATCATCATTGACTCGAACAAATGACTGATCAATGCAGGTATATGGATCATTGATGAAAGCTTTTTCGGATCGCAATAAGGTTAGCTTTACATTAATAAATTGTTTATTTCTTTTTCTTTGAAAAACAAGACTTCATAACTATATATTATAGTGCAAAACAAGTTTTAGACAGACATCCAATAAAAATTGTATGATGCAAGATGATGAAGTTTGATTGAACCTGTAAATTTCAGTCTCAGTATGGTTATTAAACTTGAAAAGAGTTTCTTCTTAATTAACTGCATAATTTTGCAGTTTGGAAATCTTCCATACGGACTTCGATCAAATACATGGCTTGTCGCTCCATCTGTTGGCGAATCTCTTTTAAACTTTCCAGCTCTACCTGCTGAGGATGAAAACTGGGATGGTAACGGGGGTGGCCAAGGAAGAAATGGCGAATATGATCATCGACAATGGGCAGCAGATTTTGCAATATTGGCTTCTCTTCCTTCCCAAACCGAGGAAGAGAGGGTGATCAGAGATCGAAAAGCTTTTTTGCTTCATAATCTGTTTGTTGATACATCAGTATTTAGGGCTGTTGCAGCTATTGAGCATGTGATGGAGTCCAAGTCTAGTACGAATTCTTCTCCGGGTTCTGTTCGGCATCAAGATCATGTTGGAGATTTATCCATTGTAGTCAAACGCGGTGGAAATGGAAAGTTTGATTCTACACTGAATGAATCCAGTAAGCGTGATGACGAAATTCAGAAAAACTTAATCAAAGGGTTGTCTGCGGATGAAAGTGTCACTGTTAATGTAAGTAAAATATAACCCAACTTTTCAAGGTTATAAATGTATATGCCTATGCGTATTTTGAGCTACAATTGTATGATACATACACATAATTTCATCTCTCTTTGTTTTGTTATTTTAATAAAAATCACATGGATGATTGGTTACCATTACATCATAAAAAAAAATAATCAACATTCACATGTGATTTTATTGTCTGTGTTTCATGATACATGCATGATTCTATTTACTCTTAGTCCATTAAAAATTCTAGAGTTGAGTGTTAAATTGGTTTTGAACTTGGGTGGTTAGAGCTTTTTAATATATATGATATGCTAAGATGAGAGGCTTTTGGTCTTCTTTATGACAGGATACTTCTTCCTTGGCTGTTGTGGTTGTTCACCATTGTGGATATACAGCAACAGTAAAGGCTGTGGGTAATGCGAACTCTAGGAAGACTAAAGTTCAGGATATTGAAATAGATGATCTACCAGAAGGAGGAGCAAATGCTCTTAACATCAACAGGTTTGAACAATAAGCTGTTCTAGCTTCTAAGATTTCATTTCCAATATTGTATATCATATCTTGTTAAACATTTAGATCTAATTGGCATGCATTCAGTCATAATCATTTGATCATTAAATATGTTTGATTTTAATTATTACCATTTTAAAGTCACATAATGATAGGCTGTGATTGATTGATAAATATTTTACACTGACAGTTCATCAAAATTAAACTCAAATCTTTTTATTAACAATAGAAAATTTATGACGATGGTTGCAACATTTTATGATTTTTGCAGTTTGAGGGCACTGCTTCACAAGTCAGGAGCTGAATCTTCTGAAGGGACTTTAACATCCTTGTCAAATTTTGATGACTTGGATGCTTCAAAAATTATTGTTGGGAAGGTGGTTGAAGAATGCATTGAAAAGATAAAGGAAGAGCCAAGTGTTTCAAAAAGGTCGATTCGATGGGAACTTGGTTCTTCTTGGATGCAGCATCTGCAGAAACAGGAAACTTCAACAGATGTTGGTTCTAACAGCAAGGATGGCAATGATGTTGCGCAATCTGTGAAAGGTCTTGGAAAGCAATTTAAGTTATTGAAGAAGAGGGAAAAGAAACCAAGTGACTTAAATAGTGCAGATTCTAGTGAGCAAAATATCAATGAGCCAAATGGTGCTGAATTAAGTAGTTCCAATGGGTTAGATAAACTGCTTTCTAAAGAAGTCTTGTTGCGTCTCAAAGAATCTGGATCTGGTCTTCATATGAAGGTTTGTGATACTTTCTGTAGATTGTGATACTTTCTGTTGGTGTACTTTCTTGTGGCTATACTAATTTCTTAATTTATTTTACACTGTAATTTTGCTATGTTGTATTTTCTTATGATGAAGTGTTTTTTTCTGTACCTATTATTTTAATTTGTATCATCCTGAAACAGTCAGTGGATGAGCTTATCAACCTGGCACACAAGTTTTATGATGAAGTTGCCTTGCCAAAGCTGGTAACATTACATTCTACAACGGATTTTACATTACTTTGAATAATAACTTGAAAATTGAATCCATGGATTAAGAACTATGTTACATGCTTACTTTTGTAGGTTACAGATTTTGCATCACTTGAACTTTCTCCGGTGGATGGTCGTACTTTAACTGACTTCATGCATTTAAGGGGACTTAAGATGGGATCTTTGGGTGAAGTGGTAAGTAACTTTTCTTACTATCGTTGCAAGCTGAGGATGACCTTTCTGTGTTTGGGCCAGTTAAGCACTTATGCCATAAGCATATATGGTATTACTTATAAATGATTTGTATATGCTATTTCTTGGAGAGCTTATGACTATGTCATACGTTGCTTCTATAAGCTCTCCCAACCATTCTTACAAGTGTTACTGTCAGTAGATATACAATGAAGCTAATCCAAACAGGCCCTTAGTAATGTTATTTATGTTGGAAATGTTGAGTTTTTTTAATATTTTGACGGCTACTTTTGTAGAGTAAATAACTAAATACTGTGGCTAATTATACTAGATTGGTAATTAATTTATTGTGTTTTTGTTGATTCTAATATCATATATGAATCAGGTTAAACTTTCAGAGAATCTTCCACATATACAATCCCTTTGTATTCACGAGATGATAACTCGAGCATTCAAGCATCTACTTAAAGCAGTTATTGCTTCTGTGGACAATGTAGCAGATTTACCATCAGTCATTGCATCAACACTGAATTTCTTACTTGGAGGGTGTCGAACTGAAGATGCAGACCAAACTTCTGGTGATGATCATCATCTAAAAATTCATTGGTTACGTATGTTCTTGTCCAAAAGATTTGGTTGGACATTAAAAGATGAATTTCAACATTTAAGGAAGTTATCTATTCTTAGAGGGCTCTGTCACAAGGTATCAGTCTTTTCATTTAATTACTTATTATATTCTTTTTACACGAATCTTTTACAAATTACAATGGTGTTTTTGCTCAGGTTGGATTAGAGTTGTTCCCTAGAGATTATGACATGGAATCGCCTAAGCCGTTTGGGAAGTTCGATATTATCAGCCTTGTTCCTGTTTGCAAGGTGTGATTTTGTTTATCTATCAGACCCAAGTCCATTATATGAATAATAGTTCATTAAATGTACTATCTCATTATACTATTTGTTGAGTTTGTGATTATATGTAAAAGATGAGAGCGAAGTATTATTGATAATAGCTATCAACTTGATAGAAAAGACTAGTCAATACTAATCCTTATTTATAGGATACATAGACTCAATTCTAAATCAAGAACAAATCATGAGAATAATAATTAATATAAAATCTGATACTAAGAGATACTCTAAGTTAATATAAAGAATACTATATGATACTTATAATATTCTAATACTATTTGACAACAACATCATATTTTACTTTACAGCATGTGGGATGCTCCTCAATAGATGGCCGCAATTTATTGGAATCATCTAAAATCGCTCTTGATAAAGGAAAGCTTGAGGATGCTGTGAGCTATGGAACAAAGGTAATAATCAATTCCTTGGAACAAATCATTATGTGTATTTTAAAATAAATATGGCGTGATGACATTACTATCATATTACAGGCATTGGCAAAGATGATGACTGTTTGTGGTCCATATCATAGAAATACTGCAAGTGCATATAGTCTTCTCGCTGTGGTTCTCTACCACACAGGAGATTTTAACCAGGTAAAGTATACTTGTCATATTTTAGTTCCAGGCTATTCTAGAATTCTGAGATATTTACTGTTTAGTTTTTCATGATACTAGTTTAAGCATAGTGATGATAATGAACCAGTTTTTCCTAATCTACTAAGTTACAAGGTAAAAAAGGAAGAAGGGATAAAAGGAAAAATGTCGCAGAGATGGTGTACCTATATATGACAATTAATCAGTAGTTTTAAGCACTGTCTTGAGAAAGTGCTACGTAGTTGTGTGTGGATGGTGGATAAGTGTTGCCAATCATATTCTGCAGAAAATAGTGGTCTGTCAAATTTTACTATGATGCAGAGCTATACCACTACAATAGTGGCTAGTTGGCAAACAATAAATTGATCTGTGTGTCATGTAGTGAATAATTTTGAAGTCCAGTATTTGTATTAAATTTTTGCTATTCCATCTTTATTTTCAGGCCACCATTTATCAGCAGAAGGCATTAGATATAAATGAGAGAGAGCTCGGACTTGACCACCCTGACACAATGAAAAGCTATGGTGATCTTTCTGTTTTCTACTACCGTCTGCAACATATTGAGCTGGCTTTGAAGTAAGTTAACCTTTGTTGAAGTGATTTAGTTGCTTGTGTCAGGAATTTCTGTTGATTATTCATAAGCTTACTATGTTTTGATTGAACTTGATGCATATTTTGACAGGTACGTTAATCGCGCTCTATTTCTCCTTCATTTCACATGTGGTCTGTCTCATCCCAATACAGCAGCAACTTATATAAACGTAGCAATGATGGAAGAAGGCATGGGAAATGTTAATGTGGCACTTCGTTACCTGCATGAAGCTCTTAAATGCAACAAAAGATTGTTGGGAGCAGATCATATTCAGGTATATCTCTATCGTTTCCTATAGAATATTGTGGAAGAGCATCGATGAACATAGTTTCATACCGTACTTTTATCTATAGACTGCTGCAAGCTACCATGCCATAGCCATAGCACTTTCATTGATGGAAGCATATTCTCTGAGTGTGCAACATGAGCAAACTACACTAAAGATACTTCAAGCAAAGCTTGGTGCAGAAGATCTTCGAACTCAGGTCATTCCCTTTCTTTAGTTATTACCAGTGAATCTCAAAGGATATGTTGTTAGATACTCCCTGTGTTGCCAGATTTATTGTTTTAACTTTTAACACAAAATGTTCCAAAAAAGTGTTGTTTTGCTTTTACAATGTTACATTAATTTATTTTTTTCATTTCTACTTCTAAAAATAATGATGTTTGCACTACTTTCAAGTCATTATATTACACTACACATTTATAACAATGACTAGCAACCAATAGCTAATAAGGATAATTTGTAAAATTGAAACATTTGTTAATTTATTTAGTTTTTTGCAAAATACAAAATCTATGTAAAATTGCCAAATCTATGTGTTGAAACTTAGGCGATAGTTATTTTGGAACAAAAGGAGTACTATAATTTCCATAATATAGGGTTGGTAGATGATACTGGATTGTGTTAATATTTTTTAAAATTTGGAAAAATTTTCAATGCAGGACGCCGCCGCGTGGCTAGAATATTTTGAATCAAAAGCCATAGAACAACAAGAAGCAGCAAAAAATGGAACTCCAAAGACAGATACATCCATTGCAAGTAAAGGTCACCTTAGGTACTGACCTGGAATCCATTCATTGATACCGTGTTTCAAACAAATAGGTTAAAAGTTAGACTACAAAAATATGTGAATTTTTTCATGCAGTGTGTCAGATCTCCTGGATTTTATTAGTCCTGACAGTGATTCAAAGGGAAATGATGCTCAAAGGAAACAAAGGCGTCCAAAGGTGGGAAAATATATATACTTTTACATGTTTATTTATTCTTAAAAAATTAAAACCGCTTTAAGGGATTCAGTTCTGTTTTGATCATATTTATTCTGTATTCTTAGGATATGCTTAGGTAATATATGCTATTTTTTTCTTGAATAAATATTTCTTGTATATATATCTCTACAATTTACTGTGCTGTTTATTTATTACTGTCCTTAAGGAAAACAATGAAGACTATGTTTCAACGATTGGGAGTTTTAACCTTTATTAAAGTCAACATTGAAGGACATTCAACCTATTACATTCTTTTGGAGTTAGCTTATAGTTCTAGGTGAAGTTCTATGTGTGTTTGAAAAGTTTCAAATCAAAACTAATTCTCAAAATTTTTTATGTCACTTTTATATGTGATTTTTTCAGATACTTCCAATAATTGACAACAACTCTCAAGAACATGATGATGCTGCAATAGCGGATGATGGAATTTTTGTTGAGAATGCCAAAGAAGCTGCTCCAGTGGTGGAAGGCAACATAGAAGAAACAAGTACCACAAAGATTTCTGAAGAACCAAAAGAAATCGGTGATCTCAGCAGTCACAAGCCAGTGGTTACAAGTGAAGCTGTTTATGAGACATCATCTGATGAAGGTTGGCAAGAAGCCAATTCAAAAGGGCGGTCAGCTAACGGTGCTAACCGCAAGTCTGGTCGTAGACAAAGACCTCTTCTATCGAAGCTCACAGTTAACGGTCCTGATAACAATATTTACAAAGAAGCCAGTTACAGGAATGACTCTATTGCCGTGCACCAAAAAGCATCTCCAAAAGTAGCTTCTGCTGTGTTATCTCCATCCAGAAAATCAAAAACTCCAAAAGTTTTGCCGTCTAAAGTTGCATCTACTCCCACCTCTCTGAGTTCTTTGGCCTCAAAGTCTATATCATACAAAGAAGTTGCTGTAGCACCACCAGGTACTGTTTTAAAGCCACTGTTGGAAAAAACTGAGGCAGAAAAGGTAAGCGATGAGAATGAGACCCCAAAAACTGAAGGTTCTATCGAAAATTCTATAGCTGATGACACAGTTTCGAAGGAAGATGAAAAAGAAGCGACTCATGAAGATGACTCGGAACAAGAAAATTTTGCATCAGAACTTGAAAAGGTTTCTCTTTCAAGTGATCAAGCAAAACCTACAGAAACAAATGGAAGTAAGCTTTCTGCTGCAGCCAAACCGTTCAGTCCAGGAACGTTGTCTGCTTCTCGCCATTTAAACCCTGTTCCTCTCGCAACCATATATGATGCAAATGGGAGTCAAGGCATTCTTGTGGAGCCCATTCTTCCTCCAGCTGCTGCCCGGGTCCCTTGCGGACCAAGATCACCGTTGTATTACAGAACCAATTATACTTTTCGCATGAAACACGGTTCAGCGAAAATAAGGGAAATAAGTGGATCAGGCGGTCCAAGAATAATGAATCCACATGCTCCCGAGTTTGTTCCAAGACGTGCTTCTCAAACAGAAACAGGTGAAGTCAAGAATAATTCTTCAAAAAACAATCTTTCGGAATCTGAGAAGTCAGAGATAGCAAGACAGATATTGCTGAGTTTTCTAGTGAAATCTGTTCATCAAAATGCTGATACTGTGGACGAGCCTAAAGTTAGTGAAGGAAAACTTGAGAACGTTGAAAATTCTTCTGACGGAGTAGCTAAAGACAGTGCTGTTATAAAAATACTGTATGGTACTGAAGATAAGAATAAGACAGCGGTTAGTTCCAGTGATGACAGTGAAGCGTCAGACAAAATAGACGGTGAAGGATTTGTAGTTGTCACAAACAGAAGAAAAAACAGACAGAAAATCACAAATGGTGTCACAGAATTGTACAACCAACCATCAATTTGTGCTTCGGTTCGTTGATTAGAGTCTTGAAATGAGTCACCAAAATTATCCAAATTTGTTTGCTTTGTATGGCCAAAGCTCTTGACATCATATTGTTAATATTATGACCTCTTTCCATTGAATTTTGGTCATTACATTCATTTTTGTTTTATGTTTATATAATAAGGTATTTAAGGTATTTTTGCTTTTTCCATATAATAAGATACTTGGAAATTTTGTTATCAATAAAAAGCTTATTGAGAAGTTCACTTCAGTATTATTCTTTTTATTTTATGTTACCATGATAGTTTTGTTAAACTTATACACTTCACTTCAGTATTAATGTATCACCCTGTGAAGCAACGGGTTCTAAATCTTGGTGATGTGAGAAGAATCTTGTTTTTTTCAACCATTATATTATACTATACTTTATGTGAAATTGTCCTTTATGTGTCCGGATATGTATCTTCAGACGCATTCAAAATCACGTCAATATTTTTTTTTGAGTTTCACCCTAGCTTTAAAAAAAATATGGTCTGAAGATGCATTTCCGTATACTATTTGGATATACCCGGAGATGCATCTCCTAAATGCCCTCTGCATTCAATTATGTGGTTTTGTTACAATGTAATTTTCAATATTCTTGTTCTATGTCTATGTGGTTTTGTTACAATGCAATTTTCAATATTCTTGTTCTATGTCTTAGTGGTTTAGTTCTGTTTGACAAATGAATGCGCTTTTCAAAAATAAGACATCTTATAATAAGTATCAATAATAGAGTGTGTATTGATTTAACATGATATAGCTTGTCGAAAACTTTTTTTTTCTTTTCATTTTGGAGTAATCCACCTCATAATGGCTTGGAGTGAAGAAAGCTTGGATCACATGGGGAGGCAATTTGGATCAACCTGAAGTGTATATTTTTTTGTTGTCATTTTCTGTTTATTTGTATGTATGTTAGTACATGGTGTGTGATAGTGTATAAAATGGTATAGTGAAAACCAAAAAAAGTGTACTGACTGGATATTATGTATGGGGATGGTAATAAAAAGTCTTACGTATAAATTATTTATCTAATGAAATACCTTTTAGTTTAATCTCAGAGGGTTAAAAAATCAACTTTTGACCCTTTGACTTTTCTTTTTTCTTTTTTTGATATATGCTATAATATAAGACTAAAGAATGAAAAACAATGCAAATTATTCAACAACAAAAGTTAACATAATCAATTTTTTACTCTTGACTTTCATTTAAAAAAATGTTGGTAAATGACAATGATGCAAGTGAACTACGAATAAAGAATTTGATGTAAAAATAGTTAAACTTCTGGACTCTTTACTTCTAATCTCAAACATAAATTGTAGTTAAAATCTACAAAGAAATAAATGAAATCAGTACTCTTGATTATTCGTTCATTTGAACCTCTAAGACTAAATACAATAAAATGGATAATGCATTGAGACTAAGAAATAAAGCTCTTGACTCCTTAATCATCAGATGACTGAATGAATGTCATTAAGATCAGATAAAATGTCATATCTCCTGACTTTCCACCTAAACCCTGATGAATGCTTTTGAATGATGAAATGATCATGTTATGTTGATGAGAAAAACTCAGAGTAAAATTTAAAGTATGACAGTTGTCCCTATTTAAATATCTTTAACTGGAGGATATGAAGAACACTCATCTTCAAAGCATCACGGTGAAATATAATTTAAATACCAGACAAACATGAATTTTGCCCTACAATGCACTAGAATAATATGTGATGTCATGATTTTATGAAGATGCTATGCAATTTTTGTTGAAGATGTGACAGGTCAATATTAACTCGAAAGTTAATACTTCTTCAACAATTGAATCTGGATAATCATGTTCAGTCGATCTCACTGAAAGTTGATCTATGGGGAACAAATGATCGTATTTGACCGTTTACACCGAAGGTAGATTCACTGGGAATTGAAATTTCTGGAGAATCATATTGAGCCACTCTCCACTGAAGCTAGATTCTTCCGAGAAACAAGTGATCGTATCCGGTCTCTTACACCAAAGGTAGATTCACTGGGGATTGAAAATTCTGGAGAATTATATTCATCCGCTCTTCACTGAATATTGATTCTTTTAGGAATTAGAATATCATGTTCATCCGCTCCACACTGAAGGTAGATTTTTCTAACGTTGAAGATCATGTTCATCCTCTCTCGCTAAAGGTATATCATAACAAACATGAATACATGTTAGACATCTATTCAGGGGGTAGATTCATAACAAAGTATCATGTTCGACCGCTTCTCATCAAAAGTGGATTACTTCCCAGGAGTCATATCCAAATGCAATTGTTGGGGGTAGAATCATGTCCAACCGCTTATGCTAGAGGTAGATTACTAGCAAAATCTTGTTCAACCGCTTCTCGTTGAAGGTAGACGTGCTACCAAAGAAATTATATTTAATCGCTTCTCGTTGAAGGTAGTCATTCTTGGGGTAGAAATAATCACGTTCATCTCCTTACACTGAAGATAGACCAATAATAACATTGTATTCAACCGCTCCTCACTAAAGGTAGACGTACTAACAAGAAATCTTATCCAGCCGCACCTCACTGAAGGTAGATTCTTGACAAAGGAATGATCATGTTCAGTCGCTCACACTGAAGGTGGATCATAACAAACATCATATTTAGCTGTTCCTCATTGAAGTAGATGATAGAAAACATCGTATTCAGCCGCTCCTCCCTAAAGGTAGATGCACTCATCAAAGTTACATTTAACCGCTCTTCGTTGAAGGTAAACTTTCTTAACCGAAATCATATCCAACCGCTTCTTCATTGGAAGTAGATTCACAACATGGGATCATGTACAACCGCTTACCCTGAAGGTAGAAACCACTATCAATATCAATATCATATTCATCCGCTTACACTGAAGGTAAATGTTTCAACAAATGAAATCACATCCAACCATTTCTCATTGGATGTAGATTCACAACACAGGATCATGTCCAGCCGTTTACGCTGAAGGTAGAAACCATTATCAACATCATATCCAGCCGCTTACACTAAAGGTAGATGTTTCAACAAATGAAATCATATCCAACAGTTTCTCATTAGAGGTAAATTCTATAACGCCCTGACTTATTTTATTTATCTTCTGTTATTTAATTATGTGGTATTTTGTAATTGTGTGGTATTGTTTAGTGTTTTGATGTGTTTGGAGTATCCTTGGTGTGGGGTAGTGGCCTTAAGAGTAGAATTAAAGTGTTAGGGCGTGAGAGCAAAAGTGTAGAATTTAGTGGTGTGGAAAGTAAGACCAATTGAATTATACTAGTTAATATTTATTTAATTATTTAATTTAGGTGAATATTAATTTAATTAAATAATTAATGGAATTATTATTATTATTATTATTTAATTAGTTGGATTAAGTTATAATGATAATATAATAAAATAATAGAAAAGAGAAGTGGGGGAATAAAAATTGATTGATATTGAAAGTTTGGAGAAAAGAAAAAAGAGAGATAGGGTAAAGGGGAAGATAATATCACCATTGTTGATAAGCTTTTGCAATAACTCTAAGGTAAGGGTGGCGTTCTAATTATCTAAGGGTTTGTATGATGATGGTGGGTAGATTATGTCTATACCTAATTTGTTTTTTTCTTCTCTCAATATCATGATCATTGTTGCAATTTTGTAATTGTTGGATTGATTTATTGCTTGATGATCTATGTGTGGTATGTTGATGTTGAGACTATTGTTGGATTGGAAAATGGTTGTAATTGTTGCTATTAAAATTATGCTTTTGATATGATTGTATGATGGTAAAAGTTTTTTGTTGATGGTTGTTGCGAGTCAGAGTCGAAATTGAAGTTATGAAGGACTTTATGAAAAAAAATTAAAGTTTTAAGGTGTTAGAAAAGTGATTTTTTGGGTAAAATTATGTTTTAAACAAATGGTATGAAAAGTGAGATTTTTGGGTGTGTCAAAAAGTGATTTTCGTACTGATAAGCAGCAGAAAAATGCTTATGATGTAGGTGTAATCGATTACCAGGATTTGGATAATCGATTACACTGTTGAAAAATGGGTTTCTGGGTTGTTTGCGAAGGCGTAATCAGTTATTGGATATGGCGTAATCGATTATCACTTGAAAAATGGGTTTTTGGACTGTTTTCGATCCCGTAATCGGTTACGGGATATGACGTAATTGATTATCGTTGTTATGACAAAATTTTGTAAAACTTAAAAATTCATAACTTTAGTTTCGGGTATCTGATTCGAGTTTCGTTTGAAGCATTGGAAAGCTGGCGTGATGAAATTTATTCTAAAATTGCTTTCAGTACCTAAAAATGAATAATTTTATGTGTGATGCTGTTAAATGCATTGAATTATTTATGTTATGGTGTGACATAATCTGAAATGCATTGTTGTTGCTTGCTATGATGTATGTTGATGTTGCTGAGCTGTCATAGTATGTGTTGGTGTATGGTGGCCAGTATTGGCGAAGTATATTGGCTATGGAGGTGTTGGTCATTGTGCTTGATGTTGTTGTTGCATGTATAATATATTGCATGCATTTATGATGTTGGACGATGACCCGCTGCTGATGTGACTCAATCCCAGGAGGTGAATATTCGGTGCGAGTATCTAGTTTTAGAGGTGATGGAACCAGTGAAGTATTATCGGAGGTGATGGTAACAAATTGGTGGGATCTGATCCTAGGAGGTGAGGATCTGAGTGGTGATCCTGAGTGTTCACATATTGGTACCACATGCATTGAGTCGAGATGTGAGTCTCATTGCATTGCATTTTGATCGTGTTGTTATTGTGTTAGTTGTTATGTTTATTATGTGGAATTATGTTGTGGAATGAGTGATGTGCATGTAATAATCCGATGCTTTCTTATTATCATTCTTTCCTTTATATAATTATGATATCTCACCCTTATGTTTGAATGTTGCCTTTACATGAGCATCGTACAGATAAAGCAAAGTAGAGGAGTTGATGTGAGTGGGAAGATAGAGTCTTCCTTTTTATTTTTCTAGTGTCGGTGTTTGCTCGGATGTGTAACACCGGGGATGAAATGTTTTTATGTCTTTTATGTTTGTTGGAGATTATTTGGATATTTCTTGAGTTGATGTTTCTATGTTTACTTTAAAAACATGATTATGTTTTGAATTATTATTTGATGATGATGTTTCCACTGCTTAAATACAAGTTAAATTTTCAGACATGTTTTATTATTATAATCTTTGTTATAATTTTTTTAAAAAAAGGTATGTGTTATATATCATAATGTATGAGCAGGTTTTGTTGAATTGTAGCATCCTAAATATTTTTTGTGTTGAATTTACTCTGATATTTTATTTAAATTACGCGGAGGTTATTTAGGGTGTTAGAGATTCCCATTCGGGATACACAGAAGACTCTCTAGGGAATAAACACACACGAGACTCACTAGAGATTAGCTAATATCACTCAGTAATACGTGTTTGTTTAGGAACTTTCTCCAATCAGCCTCACTAAGGTGATTGTTAAATTGATGTATCCTTATGAAGAAATATCTATCGTAGATAAATACTTTGAAGAGACTTGCTAAGGATAACGTTGCTGGGGAATACCTTACTAGGAATCATGCTGAGATGAAACTTACCTGGGGAGCTTATAAAGCTTTGCTGGAGAAATTTCCAAAGAAAACTTTGTTGGCAAAGTGTTGTACCCCAATTTCCCCCCCTAAGATCCCTTCATCATATCATCTCAATTCAATCACAACAAGATCACATTAGGGTTTGGTTCTTCTCCCTATCTTTAGCTTTTGCTCTAGGAGGAATCACCAAGCACCTTGACTTGTATTTTATGATCATTTATGTTTTGTATTGATTATCATTTAACTAATAAATGCAATGAGTGTTTGCCCCAATTGTTGATGTTGTAGGTGAAAGCACAATGCATTCCATCAAGATTGATCTAGGGATTCATGAGTTCATTTCTGTGCCTTCCTCAACAAAGCTTCATTAAGGCTCAAACCTCATCGTTAAAGATGTTTTGAAGTAATGTCATGAAAAATTATTTTATGATTCATCATGACTCAAGTTGTCAAATTTAGTTCAAAAGTACAATGGTTGATTGAAGAAGTTTGACTCAAATGAACAAGTCTTTGATTTCAATGATCACAAGTGCATATCTCCTTTAATTCCCAAGATTTGGAAGTGGTTTTAGTTTAAATGGTTTCTCCTTATCATCCTCAACAACTTATAATCATATAACAAAGGTATTTGTGCAAGAAGGTTGGTCAAAATTGCAAAGGTTTCCCAAAGCATTTTCTTGCTATAGGAGTTAGGGTTTTGAACTTCAAAGGGGCATATTTTGCTCATCTTTTGGAATTTTTGAATTATTCCAAAGAAATCCTTTTCTTAAAAGGGTTTTTAACAAATCACTTTAAAATTTTCAAGTAAATTTTGTGTGGAAGAAACTTGATGGTGGAGAAAGATTACAAGTCCTTCAGATGAACCCTCAATTTCCTTTGTGTGACTTCAAATGATCATAACTTGATCAATTTTTATCCCCTTGAGTCCATTATTTTTCCGTAATGATCTTAAGGAGGTGAACTTCAAATCTTATTTTGTTTTCAAAGCTTTAAAATAGATGGAAGATTCCTCAAGGATGTAAAAGATTATAGGTCATCTCATGAATTTTCACAAATTTTGCAAGACCATAAATTTTTCAATACTTGGTATTTTTGAGTGATCCAAGTTCCACAATTCTCTTTAAGAAGTCTATTTCAAGCTAGCATCATTGATTAAGGAATTTTTTTTGGAGGAAAGTCTTGTTTGAGCTTAAAACATTATAAGTCACTTTTGAAGACAAATTTGAAAATTTTCTAAGTACAAAAAGTCAACCTCTTTTTTCCAACTTTGACTCAACACAACCTCTTGATCAAGCATCCATTTGGATCCATTATTTTCATATTGTAAAGCTTGTAACTTCCTCTTTCTAAAGCTTCAAGAATCATGCTCTAAGACCCCTTGAAATTAAAATGCCATTGGTCCAAAAATGGTATCTTGAAACCTAAGTTTCCTCCGAAGTCAGAATTGGAAATTCACAAATATGGCTTCTAATCACCAGGTTTGCACGCGTTTTGCTTTTAATCATGTTTAGAAACTTTCCAAAAGCATTTAGCATCATAAAACGCATGATTTGGATGAGTTTTGGTGCAAAACAAGTCACACGTTCCTCATGTTGCAGGTCCACACGAATTCACTCAATTACACCCTCATTCGCACGCTTAAGCATTGCTTCATCCTCTCCTATAAATAAGATGCATATCCCACCTATTTTCACAAGCTTTTGATAGACAATTGATCCTTGTTTAGATCCCATACAAACTCTGAATTTGAATTTCTGATTTCTTACATTCTCACCTTCAAACACCAAAAGCTCCACTCAGTTAGCTTCATTGAACTTCTCTGAAGCTAACCATACAATTATCCTCAAGAATCGTGACATATATTGATCTACAGAAGTCCAGTTTTAGAGCAACTTCTCACTACTTCGTTCAGGTAGATTTCTTGGCCAAATTGATCCAAATAAAAGACTAATCTACTCTTTGTATCCTTCTGATCCTCATGGTCTTTATAATTTGCAATTTCATTGAGGTTTGAGTGAGATATCCCAGATTTTCGTACTTGTTATTTTTCCGGTTTTCTTCAAACATAGCCTTGTACATTTTATATAAATTTGGCGCGATGGTACCATTAGAATCGTCTTGAAGAGACGAATCTAATGATACCGGTCTGGTTTGCTAATTTTTACAGTTTGTGGGATATGATTTGGGGCTGGCTGGAGGTTGAAGACGATGACATGCCCGTCTTCAACCAATGACATGTAGCCATGTTATTCTTTTGAAACAAATGTAGTATGCTTGCCTTACCATGCGCGTGCCTCAGGAGCCCTTGTATATGATTACTTTAGTGAGTCAGACTCCATCCAACGTGCCACATTTTAAGTTGTTTTATTTAAAAAAATAAATGATCAGGTGTGATATCCAATAAAGTCTATGACATGCACACCGCGCCAGATCCACTGGATCTATTTACTAACACGTTTTGACAATGATCAGACGGCCCATATTTTTTTGGTTTATTATTTTATTTCTTATTTTTTACATTTAATTCTTTTAAACTTCAAAAATTCATTGAAAATTCATTTTAACTCCAAAAAATATGAAACAATTATGGAAAATACTTTTGATTTTTCTCTTTTTGATTTTTATTTTTTCACAATTTTATTTTGTGTTTTGGTATTTTTTATAATTTTTCACTTTATTTGAATTGTTTTAAATGTTTAAAAATACCTTTATTCATTTTTAAATTCTAAAAAAATAGGGAAGAATCCAATGGTATTTTGGCAAATATTAGTGATCTCATTTGTTTTTTATTTCTGACTTTACTATTTTTATTTATTTTTGGTTTATTTTGTTTATTTCTTTTAATTTTAAAAATAGTTTCCGACTTTAAAAAATTACCAAAAATTTCATAAAAATATTTGAGTTCATTTATGATTTTTCTATAGTCTTTTTTAATTTTTTTGATTAATTTGAACATAGTTGCTATTTTTCTCTCTTATTTTCGTTTTTAATCATTTTAAAAAACCTCTTCTTTTATTTTAAATACAATTTTATTTATATATATATTCTGCCTGATCTTGGATTGAAATTTTGATCATGAACTTTATTAACATCATTGGATCCATGGTGTTGAGTCTAACTCCATAAAAATGGATGAATGCTTTTAATAATAGTTAGATTAAATTTTTTGTTCAATTGTGGTTTATTCATTTCCTCTTCTCTCTTCTTCTTATCCCATTCTTATTGTACTAAATATTGTTGGAGCATAATTTACATATCATTTCTCAAAACATGAGGTGCATAGATTTCTATTGACCGACCTCAAAATAGGTGCGACTTCTATATAAGTCCACTTACGTGCTTAACATAGCGCTAAATTTTGTCCCAATTTGAGAAAATGATCATTCATGGCCCAAACCTATATTTGCAAGCCCAATTATGTTAATTTGAACCATTTGATCCAATAAGCTTGAGATCCATTGTTAGGAGGCTTTGGTTCTACCAATCCTATAATGGAACTTTATCAATTTTGGTTAAAGTGGATCACTTAAACATCATTGATCATTAAGTGTTATTTTGAGAATTCTTAAATGGATGATATACTTGACAAAAAGCAAATGCAACTTGTTGTTGAGAGGCTTTGGTTCTACCAATCCTCTAATGAGTTCCAAATGCAAGTTTCAAGATGGTCATCCAACTAACCACTAATTCCTAACAATTGACTTTATTTTTATGCTTTTATTACATGATTTTACTTTATGTACCATTTACTTTAACATTTACGTTTTATGCTCTTTTCATCTTTGTTCACTTTAGCCTCTATCTTCATGTCATTTTTATTTTGCTCACTTGAGCTTTTCATTTCCTTTTGAAGATACCTAATAATCAACTTAAACCCTAAAAAAAACTTTAATGTTACATGGACTACTTGGTTACTATCCTTGGCACTATGGAGATTATGAACTTCTTGGACTTTGGATTAAAAGTTTTGATCTACCTTGAGACCTTGTGACCTCAACTGTTATTTTGTCTGATGTTCTTGGGGTTTACCCCAAGATATTGGGTTGTTTGTTTGTTTTGTGTGCAGGTTATTGTGATTACATACTTTGTCTGTGATCTAGAATTCATCTGTATACAGGCGTTACTCTGCCTAATTTTTGTGAAGACTTAATGCAATTGAAGTTTGGTATTCTTAAGGGATTTATTAATTGTTTGTTTGGTTTCAAATCCAAAGGATGGAATTCTACATTGACTCATTATGTCAAATTTTTGCTTTTTGTTTGGTTAAATGGTATTTCTCCTTAGCTTTTACCTTATGCTTTAGGATAGTTTCTTCATCTCCTCCCATCTTATTTAATTTAAAAAATCTTCTCTCTCTTTTTGAAAAATCTTCTTATTTTTAAAACTTGAACACTTTCATAATAAACTTGGACTTATGTCCATGTATTTTCAAAAATTATTTCTTAATCAAATTTCAATCAACTTAACAATACTTTGACATTTTTTGTGAGAAGACTAAAAGTCAATGAATCCCATTCAAACTATTTTGCCATTTTGGCTTTTATCTTTAAAAACTTTACTAAAAAAAATTATACTCTTGTAAATCCTTGTAGTGATGCAAACAACTATACTTATACAATATATAGTGAAGTGAGATATTTTTCACTTGGGTGTTGAGTGAGGCATTGTTGATTTTAAAATCCAAGCCATGTCCTCCACTTTAAGATGATGCAAATTCTCCTTTCTCATAATTGTGGGTAGTAAGTATGTTTTCCACACGGACAATGACAATGACGTCTTGTCTCCTAAAATTAACCAACACACTTGTGTTTTAAATTTTTAAAGAGGAACTGCGAGTTCCCTGATCCCTTATTGCATGGAAGGTGGTACGTAGGCACTAAAGGTTCACAACCGCGGCGGGTGCAAAAGTTATAAAAAAATACTTCTTTTCTCATTACCACAATCTAATTTTTTATACAACATTTTATAGCCAAAATATACAGATTTTACAAAGAGGTTCCTGTGGAGTACCGTAAATGTTTAGGGTTCTAATACCTTCCCTTTGCATAACCAACCCCCTTACCTAGAATCTTCCCCCTATTTTGGGTTATTTGCTCTTTTCCCATTCCTTTGGAAACAATAAAACGTGGTGACAATTTTTATTTTGATATGTACAAGTCAATCCAATGGCTTAGTATTAACATTTCTACCGCCACAGAAAGCAATCTACTGGAGAAAAACGAGTAGAAATTTCGTTGACACTAGATCTCACTTGGGGAAATATCATTAACTTCGATGGGGAAAACCTAATGTCATTGTTTTCTGACTTCTAAAAGGCTTTTGTATCTTGCACTATAGAAATGAACTAAGTCTCTTATGAGAAAATATTTTAAATCTTGGCTTTGCATGTAGATTACATTGGACTTCCTTGAGAGCTTGCTGAATCCTGGCCGAGGCTATGTATGTATGCTTTATGCATGATATATAAGAAAAATTAATGGATGAATATACTGTTTTATGCATATGGTGGGTATCAAACCATGATTCCCCGATATCCCGGTCCTTAATAGCTTTGACACCATGAATATGTTTTTACAAATCCCTGATTTCTGCTTTGTCGCTTGGCAGGCTCTATGCTGATCCTTGTCCCTGGAAGAATAACAACTTCTACCTTGCTCAAATCATCATGATCATTGAGATGTTTCACACTTTGTAAATGATATGCATATGGATTTGGGCTTAAGCAGCTACAAATATGGAGAGAAATCAACTCTATCATTTACATGACTTATTGTTCCCTAGTCTATTTGGGCCTTGGAAGAAGTTTGCCTCAATACTAGTGTCTTGAAGATGTCTTGCCATAATATGACCTTACGACGATTAGCCCCGATGTCCTGAACCTTAAAGTGATATGCATCTGATTAACCGACTCTTGGAGTGGTTTACTTTATTACTTTCCTGGGTGGCTTACCCCAAACTAATAGAGTATTAAGGCAATGTGCCCATGATGTGACTGATTATTGTAATGACCGACTTCTAATGATACCACCTTCTCCTAATCAAACTCCTAAATTGATTGCATATTGTTGGAACTTCCTTGATATAAAGTTCTAGTTTATTGATAAAATTGTTCCCTTTTAAAATGGTAAGTTTAATGCAATGATCAAACAAGTTTTGAAATCAAAAACATTATTAAGACAATGTTGTATAACAAATAGACCACTAGTTAAAATGCAATAGTGGATAAAACATTCAAAGTGAAAGATGGTTCGAAGATATGATACCAAGAGAAATGATTAGCAAATATTTTTGGAGTCAGTTTAACACAAACTTGGTGTAATATGCTTTCAAAATAACCCTTGCTTCAATGAGGTCTTTTGAATGTTGTAATGTGGCATGGTTCACGATTTTCAAAACAAAGGATATACGACTCAAAATTTAATTTTAACCCACCCAAATCTTCTTGATGTTCTTCAGTCCTACATTCAGTTAATTTGACACACACATTCAATTTCAAAGAGGTTATTGAAGGTGTAAGCATGATGGCCTGAGGTGTCAGTCACCTGTGTTTGTTTGGTAGCCATAAAATTTTGTTTTTGTCAAGAATTTTGGTGACCCTTTGATTCTTGATATGATGGTCACCTATTTTCATTTTTTGTTTATTTGATTCTCTTTTTTATTTTTATTTTTCTCTAAATTATGCCTGGACTATTTCCTTTGAACTCTCATTCCACTGGGATTCCCTAATTTTTGCCTAAGCTTCCTTTTGGTGTTCGACTTAGCAGGCTTTTTAATTTTCTTTTTTCTACTTTTCTTTTGATTTTGCTGAAAGGTGGTGCTTGCTACGTTCTGGGTTATTGAGGAGCAACCACTATACTCTTGGATTTTTCATGATTACTTCGATACTTCTTGACGTGTGTGAAGAAGAGCATGTGGTTAAATTGTTTAGGCTTTTAGAATGATTCTCTTGAGATGAATATCCGAATCAGTTGAAAATTACCCTACCCATGGTTTAAGATTAAAGGGTTTTTTCAAATTAAAAAGAAACACCAACTTCTAGGCTCGAAGGGGTTGACGAGAGATTAACTTCCTTATATCTCGGGTATTTGGGAATTGAAACAATGGATTACATTATCTGCAAAATTTTATTTGAAAGCATACTACCGTCAACACTGTTGGTATTTGGTTTTTATCATTCACCCTCTGATCTTTGCTTAAACAAACGCTTGGATGTAAACCAGTGAAATGAGAGAAATAATGATTATTTTTAATTTTTTTTGCAGTGGAATGGGTGAACACGAACGGATTGATTCAAAATAAAGCACGCTTAACTCATTATTATTACCATTAAAAGAAAATAAACACTCAAGAAACAAGAAAGAGTTACAAATGCAAATGCTAAAGTGGCTTAATAATCTGCTTTTGAGGATGACTATCCTTTCTGATCCATCTTGTTGTACCCCAAAATTTTCCCTCTCATTTCTCAAAGGATCAACCTAGACCCTCAGGTTTGCTTCCATCCAATTTCAAGCCTTGAACTACAAATTTTCCAAGAAAGTCATTCACAAGGGCAAAATGGTCATTTGCATACTAAAAAGTCAAACTTTGACTTTTGGATCAAAATCAAGCTTCAAGAATCATATTTCATCAAGAAACATTGAAATATGAAGTTTGTTTCATCAAGAAATTCAAAAGTCAAAATTCTAAATACTTAGAATTTTTCTAAGTGTTTAAGAAATATGACAAGCTCAGAACTTCTGATCAGATTATCACCATGATGCAAGCTGATTCTGGAAGAACTTCTGGAACAAAAGTTATAGATTTCAATAAGATCTAAAACATTGCAGAACAGAACTTCTCTTGGAAATGCTGGAATTTCAAGTTATAAATGTTCAAAGACACGTCCATGAAACTAAAGCACTCAGCAAATTCTGGACACTTTCAAGACAGAGTTGGGTCAGAACTTCTGGACCAGTTTTCATAAAGGTTCGGTCAGAGTTTGCAAGGGTAATTAAATGAAGGTTACAAAGTGTGCTACAAGCTTCCTGGAAAGTCTGAGGGTTCCTTCAGAACATGCTGGAGCAAGGAGATACAAGGATCAGAAGTTGGATGTTTGTTCTAAATTATGCCAAAGCTGAACCTCTGACCCAGAATTAAGCAATGATGCAAAATCTCACATTGCAGAATTTATGGTTTGATAAATCTCATCATCATTTAATGCCCACAACTACTTTGGAGTCTTTATCCAAAGGATTTCCCATGTGTGACATATAAGTACCATTACCGTCTTGGAAAAGCAAACTCTTGTCCAAAAAGTGTGCTGGGCCCATGTGTTGCTTTTTCTTTTGAAGTTACCTTTCCTTAATTCCTGCTTACATTTCCAGCTTAGGCGCTGCTAAGGCTACGAACCACCATACTTTCTTCAAGAACAAGGCAGCTCCCTAGCATGTGATGGTTGTACTCTCCAAGCTACAAGATTTTTGCCTATAAATTGAGAGCCATTGGCAACGGTAAAAGGGTCGAAAAAATTGAGAAAGAAAAAGCCTTGAACCCCTGCTAAAATTCCAAGAGTCCAAAGTTGCAAACAAAAAATACAAAACCTGTTAACTTTTGATTTCTTGCATTCAAACTCCATTTGTTCTCAAGTGTTTCTTGACTAAAACCATCCACACAGTTTCTGATTCACATATTAGAAGCTATCCTAACTTCTGTGTTCATATTGTAATACACTCTCCATCCACCTCCACCTCAAAGAAGTCATAACATTACCCCTTGGCTGTTCTAGAAGTTGAAAACTTCCAGCCTGCTGAGTACATGAAGAAGCTGCTCAGAACATCACCAGAGTTCAGGACCAAACTCCAGTTCACAGAGTCTTTTCCAGCTGCAAGGTAAGCTTCTGCTGACTCTCATCGTATTACTTAGGCATTATCAGATTTGCATGTTCAAAAAATACAATGTAGATATCATGTTTCTGAGGCTGTACGTATTCTGAGGTTTCACGTATTTGTATGCCTAAGTAGGGAGTAAATTAGTTCAGAACTTCTTAAGGAAATTAGAATTAGCAAATTCATGCTTGTCTCTGATTTATAGTTCTGATACCTCTTGTTTCTGAAACACTGTGAAACCAGCCATAACTGTTATATGCGCATCTTCTGTTCTGTTGAGAAATGACTAAGTAGCAGATGTTCTGACTAGCATGGAGATGGAGACCAAGTTCTGCCAGTGGTATCAGAACTTCTGAAATCTTCTTTGTTCCCAGCAGACCCATAACTTCTGACTTTACCTATTTTTACTAATATGATCTCTGTTTTGCAGCACGCCAGAGTCAGAACTTCTGATCTCCTTTAGTTTGCAATACGCTGATTCTATTTTCTTTTTCCTCACTAATTTTGCTATCACTTCTTATTTCATTAATCAAAAACACCAAAAACATTTTTCATTTTTACATGCTTTATTTTATTTCTTAAAACAAAAAGATCAAAAATATTTTCTTAAACAAAACTTATCTCTTTTCTGAAACAAAACAAGTTCATTTCACATTTTCTTGTACATTCTTATTCATTCAATATGGTTGTAATAGTAACTTAGGATTTAATTTTATTTGCAATCCCCATTTGTAAATATGTACCCCCATCCCCCTAATGCTTGTAATAACGTAGAATATCTATTTTCTGCACTTTTTATTGCTTTCATATATTGTTAGTAATTAGGGTGTGTATGGCAAGACATGAAATTGATAAGTAGATAACCCTAATCAAGACTAAACATGCATGCAATCAAACACACTTGCACACTAGCACCCTTAGGGTAATCCCACCTTGTTGCCTATCGGAAATATAATCATGTCCCTCGAACATGGGCGTTTTAGCAAAGACCCTCGATAAAAGATCGTAGTCCCTCGATGACCCTCGATGTTGCCTTCGGTAAATGATCTAGTCCCTAAACGAAATTGCTAAAACATCCCATAGGTTGCGTTCTATGACTATACAAACGTCCCACACTCGTCCCTTCACATCCAACGATGGGGCTTCTCACCAAAACAATGGTAAGATAGTAACATCTAAAGGAGGAGGAAAAGAACAAATAAGACCTTTTGAGTAGGTAGATTCGCTCCTAGTTGCTCGCTTGCTCACAACAAAACATTTTTACACCAACACTCTCATTTGAAATATTTTCGAAAGACAAACACTTCGTACGCGTTCTTATAGAAACGAGAGCCATTACATAGAAAACCCTTTTCAAAATCACTTTCAAAAACACATTCCACAAACACCTCTTTGAACTATTTTCAAAACAAAACTTTGTACGCATTCTTATAGAGACGAGAATCATTACAAAGTCACATTTTCAAAATACTTTCAAAACCCACATCACAAGTACACATTCAAACAAAAGCAAGTGATCTAGCAAGTAACTAAGAGCCCATGGAAAACCATGGATGAAAAGGGTGCTAATACCTTCTCTTTTCATAATCTACCCCCCGAACTCAAGAAAACATCTCTAAAGGTCTTTCCTGTGCTTTTTCACCTTTCCTTGTTGGATAAAAGAAAAGTCAGTGGCGACTCTTGCTAACCGCAACATTTGCGATCAAACAAAAAACAACCAAGTCAGTTCTCCCACTGTATCACAGAACTGACGACTCTGTTAGGGACTCTTTTAAAGTGGGGTTACCTTAGGGCTAGATCATATCTATTTGCTTTCTTTGTTTGACTTGATTGCTTTACATCTTTGGGTCATTGTTTAGGTTTTGTTTTGATCCTCCACCCGGATCTGGGACACCTTTTTAAGTAAGTAGTAATAGATTGTGGAAACTGTACAGCGTAGACCGATATGGTTGAAACAATGGCTACGTTAGTGTGACGTATTTGTGGGTACCGGTATCCCTCGTGGTGAATAAAGGAGAATACGAGGCCACTGGGTGGCATCATAAATCACTAATTGACTTTAGAACCCTAATTGAACAAACTTGGCCATTAGGACGTAGTGATATAACCAGTTTCGGTGTAGAGCTGAAAATTGGTTGATACTCGATACTACACTCATTGAGGCTAGACTTTTGGGATATCTCAGCCGCAAGAAAAGATTGATTGTGCTGAGACAATGCCTAAGAGAAATGTCGGTGATATTGAGATCCTTTAGAACCCGATCACTATTACAAGGACATGTTGAGCCAACTAAACTTCAAGAGGGTACTTACCTATAAAACCCCATGCAAGCCTAAAAAATAGGGACTTGTCTGCTTTGTGTGTATATATTTACTTGTACATAACATCATAAGCATCATATGCATGCATACTAACCATTTCAAGGATTTGGAAATTTATCTTTGTTTTGAAGGTCATGAATTCCGTCTGAAGGAACACCATCCGAATCAGCTTTGCAAAGGAACACCCTTAGCTTCAAGAGTTAGCCTCAAGAGTGCCCAGGGATTCTCGTTTTACCAAGAAATATGGTCGACTCCTCAGTTTGGCTACATCCAGTTTCCAAGAAGAGATGATGTATGTGTTGTTCCAATTCTTTGATCCCCCACATCATTGTTTCACTTTCCCGGACTATCCGTTGGTACCTACACTAGAAGAGTTATCTCTAATCTTAGGGGTGCCCGTGCTTGATCAGATTCTGTTCACCGGTTTAGAAGGGATTCCAAAACCTGAAGTCATCACTGAGGCTTTGCATTTGAAAAGAGCTGACATCATAGCCAATTGGGAGACAAGAAGCGGGGTTAAAGGTTTCCTAGCCAAGTTTCTATTGGAGAAGGCTCGTTCATTCTGGGACGACATATATTTCCAAGATTTTGAAGACATCCTGTCTCTTCTCATTTATGGTTTGGTTTTGTTCCCCAACTCGGACCAATTCATAGATGTTAACGCCATCAAAGTCTTTCTCTCTTGCAATCCCGTACCTACCTTACTGGGAGACATCTTGCATTACCTTCATACCCGCACCATGAAGAAAATAGGTACTCTCTTGTGTTGTATCCCCCTACTCGCTAAGTGGTTCACTTCACACCTGCCTCAATCAGTATTGAAGAACGAGCAAAGACTGACATGGTCTCAAAGGATGATGTCCCTCACCCATTCTGACATCCATTGGTGTTCGAGATCCTTGGAAGATGTCTCTATCATTGACCGCTGTGGGGAATTACCTAACGTCCCTCTGCTTGGTATTAGGGGAGGTATCACCTACAATCCCTGCTTAACTCTTAGACAGTTTGGATATGCCCGAAGAGACGACCCTCATTAGATGCTCATTCAAGTTCTGGTGTTCGACTACGACAAAGAAGACCAAGGTTATCACCAGAAGTTTATACGAGCTTGGAGAATGGTGAACAAGGTGGACAATAGAACTATGGGACACAAAACTGCCATCCCACTCGAGCCTTACCTTAGGTGGGTACGGGCTCGTGCTCAAAGTCTCTTAATGCCTTACCCTTTTATCCTCCATGTTATCATAGAGCCTGTTGTTGAAAGAGACGTCCCATACACTGTTGTTCATCCTAGCATGCCTACCTCTCTCGAAGACTTGAAGAAAGCTTGGGTTCAGTTGAAGGAATAACGGGACACCTTTGAAGCCCAATTTTACGCCAGTGAGAAGAAAGTTCTGGAACTCACCAAGCAGCTTCATGAAAAGCAAAATCTGAACGCCTACATTGCGCCAAAGAGGATGCGTTCAACCTTTTTGTCTTAGGAGTTTTGTTGTATGTTTGTTTCTTTCATTGTAAGCCCAAAGAGGCATAATGTACTCAAACTTGGATTTATTAATATGATGTGTGTTCCTCTTTTGGTCTGAACAAATTTAAATCTCTAAATTCCTTGAAATCATTTCATACGCATACCATCCATGACATTGCATAAGAAGGTTCTGTTACAGGTTTCTCATCTCCTCCACTGTTTATTTCAAGTAGATATGTCTTCTGAACAAAGCATCAAAGATCTTCAGGCATAAAATGCCCAATTTCAACAAATGTTCATAAGTCTGGCGAAAGGGCAGGAGGATCTGAAGGCCCTCATCATGAAAGAGAAAAAGAAGAAGAAGAAGAAGTCCGCATGTATCCTTAATATGGGAGAAGATTCGGGGGGCCACTAAAGCAATCAGTTGATGTGACTTCCTCATCCAAAGAGGGGGAGAATCAAGAGAGGCAGACAAGGGAAAACGACCCCAGTCCTGAAGTCTCTGACAATAATACCGACTACAATGATAAGCAGTACCCTCCCACTGAGGATAGATACAAGCAGTTAGAGGATCAGTTAAGTGCTATGGAGATCCAGAGAATACCAGGGTTGGACTTCGAAGAACTGGGATTTGTTTCAGGAGTGGTCATCCCGCATAAATTTAAGGCTCCAGTTTTCGCAAAGTATGATGGGGTGTCTTGCCCAAAGCTCCATCTCCGTTCCTATGTAAGGAATATCCAGCCCCACACCACTGATAGAAACTTGTGGGTTCATTTCTTTCAAGACAACCTGTCAGGGACTCAGCTCGAATGGTTCTACCAATTGGAGGGAATCAATGCCCGAAACTGGGAGGATTTGGCTGCCGCTTTTTACAAGCAGTATCAATATAATGCTGACCTGGACCCTACTCGTACTCAACTCCAGAGTATGTCCATGGGTGCAGGTGAAGGCTTTAAGGACTATGCGCAGAAGTGGAGAGATTTGTCCGGGAGAGTCCAACCCCCTTTGTCTGATAAGAAGTTGGTCGACATGTTTCTTGGGACGCTATCTGGTCCGTTCTTCAACCATTTAATCGGTAGCTCATCAGCTGGTTTTACGGAGCTGATATTAACTGGAGAAAGGGTAGAAGCTGGAATCCGGAGTGGCAAAATACAGAAAGACACCTCTTCGAGTTTAGTAAAGAGGCCCTTCACTGGTAATAAGGAGGCCAGTGTCGTTTATAGTTCGAGAGTTTAGAGAAAAACGGAATACCGTCCAACAGTTAGTGCTGTAATGATACCTATGCATGCGAATGCCCTACAACGCAACAATTAGCAAAGGGTAGAAAGACCACAAAGGCAGTTTACCCGGATTAACATGACATTGACAGAGGTTCTACCCCATCTGCTGAGATCCAACTTGACAACTTTGAAAGAGGCTCCCAAGAATCCTAATACCTCATCTCCTCGGTACAATCCTAACGCTCAGTGTGCCTACCATTCTGAGAGTCCTGGTCACAATACAAATGACTGCTGGGCTCTAAGAAATAAAGTACAAGATCTGATTGAAGCCAAGGAGATTGAGTTCGACGCTCTGGAGAAGCCCAATGTCATAACTGCTCCCATGCCTAGGCACAATTGTGGAGTTAACGTTGTTGATACCAATCTGTTTGTGACCTCAGTTGATGAAGTTTCTACTCCCCTTATGACTATTAAGAAGAATTTGGTGCTGGCCGGTTTATTTTTGGGTTGTGGTGAAGGTTGCCACATATGTTCATCTCTTCCTTCTGGTTGCTATCTGCTAAAGACAGGTGTCTAACGCCTGATGGACAACCGAGAAATTTTGTTCGAAAAGACTTTGATTCCAACTGTTCCGTGTGAAGATATTGCTATTATAACCATTTTCGCCAGTCCTTCCAAGGCTTCCTCGAGAAAACCTGTTAGGATTACACCCACTATGAGAATCTCTCCGTTGATAATCACATGTTCTGGTCCTGTCCCGTACACCTCAGACAAAGCTGTCCCTTGGCATTATGGCGCCGATGTTTACTATCATGGCATTAAAAAAAACTTGAAGATCGAAGAAGCTGATCATGATGTCGGTAACATTGTCGAGACCAACAAGATTACTAGAAGTGGAAGGGTTTTCTCTCCTAAGATCTCTCTGAAGACTGTCACTAAGCCTGTTGTTATTCCATCTGCTGTTCCTACCAGTACTCCCGTCGCTACTCCTGTTCTTATTCCAATTGTTACTCCTACCGTAGAGTCATCTGGGACTCGAGGCAAAGAAGCTATAGGTGAGCCTGCCCGGACGGAGGCACCTAGAAAGATTGTCGTGGAAACCTCTAAGCAAGAGATAGAGGAAATTTTAAAAATAATTAAAAAAAGCGACTACAATGTGGTCGAGCAGTTGGGGAAGACCCCCTCGAAGATATCGATGTTGTCTTTGCTTTTATGTTCCGAGGCCCATGGGAAGGCTTTGATTGCATTCCTCAAGACCGCGCATATGCGGCAAGAAACCTCAGCCGATCAATTCAAAGACTGTATAGCCAATTTGACTTCCGATAATGGACTGGTTTTTTCAGATGCTGACTTAACTCCGAAAGGGAGAAAACACAATGATGCTCTGCATGTCTCGATCGAATGCAGGGGCACTACCATGGCTCATGTGTTGGTGGATACTGGGTCTCCGCTGAATTTTCTACCCAAGAAGGCGTTGGAACGGTTAGATTGTGAGGGTTTGACTTTAAAGCCTAGTAACATTATGGTAAGGGCTTTTGACGGGTCGAAAAGAATGGTGCATGGGGAAGTGGACATCCCTGTCATGATAGGCTCTCAGACTTTCAAGTCCACTTTCTATGTGATGGACATCAGGCCATCGTGTTCTTGTTTGCTGGGTCGTCCTTCAATCCATGAGGCTGGGGCAGTTACTTCCACACTCCACCAAATGTTGAAGTATCCAGTAAAAGGGGAGATTGTCACTGTACGGGGTGAAGAGGAGTATATGGTGAGCCATCTCAATTCCTTCCGCTACATAGAGATGGACGGGGAATTTATAGAAACTCCTTGTCAGAACTCCGAAGAGGTCCCGCAGATCTTGGCATCAACTGAAACTATTACTAGCAACAAACCTCCTCTGAAGATGGCTTCTCTCAAGGATGCCAGAGCAGTAGTTAAAAAAGGTAGGAGTACCAATTGGGGACAGCTTCCTGAATTTTTTCACAAAACTGACAAGTTTGGCTTGGGCTTTACTTCAGGGGCTCAAAGGGCTGTTCGACGCGCTCGAGTTGGAGGACCTACCCTATGCATCAACAATCAAGGGGTCAATGCTATTGAAGACAGTGAGGAATACTTTGATATTGACAGCTGGATTTACCCAGCTACCAACAATGGGCCGAGTAATTGGACGGCCAGAGATTTTATACCAGTTTCTTTTATTCCGCAGTAATTGTCTTACTTGTTTTCTGAGTTTGTAATGAACAATTTAAACTTTTTTGGCCTTGTGTCTTACCCGAGGCACGATGGTTCTATCCATGAGGGTTATTATATGTCATCTCATATATCATCAATGAAGCATTGATCGTTCTTTGCATACAAATTTTTTGGTCTCTGTTTTTATTTTTTGCCTTTACTTTGTCAATACAGCTATGCTCTTAGACACACTCACATATCAAACTGCAGATCCATATCCACTCTGGATCCCATTGATAAAAATCCTGCTATTTCCAGTTATGACTTCGAAAATCCGATCAACCAAGCAAAGGACGAAGGTGAGGACAATTGTGAAGTACCTGGAGAACTTGCTAGACTACTACAACAGGAAGAGAGGGCCATACAACCTCATGAAGAGCCAGTTGAGATGATAAAATTGGGCACAGAGACAGACAGAAAGGAAGTCAAGATCGGCGCAAATCTGGAAGTGAAGATCAAACAACGGTTGATACAGATGTTGCGCGACTATGTTGAGATCTTCGCCTGGTCCTATGAAGACATGCCTGGTTTGGACACTGATATTGTGGTACATCTCCTACCGACTAAAGAAGATTGTCCTCCGGTTAAATAGAAGGTCCACCGTATGCATCCCAGAATTTCAGAAAAGATCAAGGCAGAGGTCATGAAACAGTTCGACGCATGATTCTTGGCTGTCACTTCTTATCCACAGTGGGTAGCCAACGTCGTTCCGATACCTAAGAAGGACGGTAAGGTACGAATGTGTGTAGATTACAGAGATCTAAACAGGGCAAGCCCCAAGGATGACTTCCCACTTCCTCACATTGACGTTCTGGTCGATAACACCGTGCAGCACAAAATCTTCTCCTTCATGGACGGTTTCTATGGCTACAACCAGATCAAGATGGCTTCTAAAGACATGGAGAAGACAACCTTCATCACACAGTGGGGCACCTTCTGTTACAAGGTGATGCCTTTTGGGTTGAAGAATGCTGGGGCAACTTATCAGCGCGCCATGGTCGTTTTGTTCCATGATATGATTCACCATGAGATCAAAGTTTATGTTGATGACATGATAGCCAGGCCTCAGACTGAGGAAGAGCACCTTGATCATCTCCAAAAGTTGTTCGACAGGTTGAAGACATACAAGCTGAGGTTGAATCCGAACAAGTGCACCTTCGGGGTAAGGTCTGGTAAGCTTCTGGGTTTCATCCTCAGTGACAAAGGTATTCAGGTAGATCCCTCAAAGGTAAAGGCCATACAAGAAATGCCAGCTCCCCGTACAGAGAAGGAAGTTGGAGGTTTCTTGGGATGCCTGAATTATATCGCCAGGTTCATTTCACATCTGACTGCTACTTGTGAGCCCATCTTCAAGCTGCTGAAGAAAGATCAAGTGGTAAAGTGGAATGATGAATGCCATACCGCTTTCGAAAGAATCAAGGAATATCTTCAAGAACCACCAATTCTGATGCCCCCAGTTGAAGGAATACCTTTGATATTATACTTAATAGTGCTAGACAATTCAATGGGGGTGTGTGCTGGGGCAGCATGACGAGTCTGGTCGAAAAGAGCATGCAATATACTACCTTAGCAAAAAGTTTAACGACTGTGAGACACAATACTTATTGCTCGAGAAAACTTGATGCGCTTTGGCATGGGCTTCTCGCCAATTGAGACAGTATATGCTGACTCACACTACCTTGTTGATATCAAAGATGGATCCAATCAAGTAGATTTTTGAGAAGCCCGCACTCTTCGGAAGGATAACAAGGTGGCAAATGATCTTAACAGAGTACGACATACAATATATAACCCAAAAAGAAATAAAGGGGAGTGTATTGGCTGATCATTTGGCTCATCAGGCCGTGGATGACTACCAGTCCATGAATTTTGAGTTCCCGGACGAGAATATTATGCTGGTGACTGACTACGAAGAACCCGAACCAGATGAAGGACCTGAAGAAGGATCCCGATGGAATATGGTCTTTGATGGAGCTTTGAACGCACTCGGTAATGGCATTGGCACTGTAATCATATCCCCCAAGGGTTGTCACACTCCTTTCACTGCCTGATCGTGTTTTAACTAGACTAACAACATGGCGGAGTATGAAGCCTGCATCATGGGTCTCAAAGCCGCTATTAACCTCAGAATCAAGTTCCTAAATGTCTTCGGGGATTCAGCCTTGGTGATAAGTCAGATCAAAGGCGAATGGGATACGAAGCATCCGAATCTCATCCCATACAAAGAGCACGTACTGACATTGCTCCCATACTTTGAGGAGGTAACTTTTGAACATTTCCCACGAGAGGAGAATCAGTTAGCGAACGCACTAGCTACCATGTATTCTATGTTCAAGGTTAAGTGGGACAATGAAGTTCCCGAAATTACCATTGAGAGGTTGGATGAACCAGCACACTGCTGTGAAATCGATACTGAAGAAGTGGCAAACAAACCCTGGTTTCACGAAGTCAAAAGGTATCTCGAGGCTCAAGAGTATCCCGAAATGGCATCTGTCAACGATAAGAAGTTTCTGAGAAGGTTCGCTGCAAAGTTCTTCCTCAGTAACGAAATCATCTGTAAACGCAACCATGACTCCACACTATTACGGTGTGTAGACAAGAGTGAAGCAGAGAGGATCATGACAGATCTACATGAATGCACCTTCGGAACCCATTCCAGTGGACATACTATGGCTAAGAAGATCCTACGGACAGGATATTACTGGTCCACTATGGAAGCCGATTGTTATCAGCACTCTCGAACTTGTCATAAATGCCAAATCTATGCTGATAAGGTGCATGTGCCTCCGGTCCCCTTAAACGTCTTGACATCCCTGTGACCCTTTGCAATGTGGGGCATCGACATGATCGGAGAAATCAGGCCCACCGCCTTTAATGGGCATTGCTTCATCCTAGTGGCCATCGATTACTTCACGAAATGGGTTGAGGCGGCCTCCTTTGCTACTGTTACTAAGAATGTTGTGGCGCGGTTTAGCAAGAAAAATCTGATCTGTTGGTATGGTGTGCCAGAGAGAATTATCACCGATAATGGTACAAACCTCAATAACACAATGATCACCGAACTCTGTAAGTAGTTCAAGATACAACATCATAACTCTTCTCCCTACCGGCCGAAGATGAATGGCGCTGTTGAAGCAGCTAACAAGAACATCAATAAGATTGTCCAAAAGATGACGGTGACAAATAAAGACTAGCATGAGATGTTACCATTCGCTCTTCATGGGTATCGTACCTCAGCACGGACGTCGACAGGGGAAACACCCTACTCTCTGGTATACGGCATGGAGGCAGTCCTACCCATTGAGGTTCAGATTCCTTCCCTAAGGATTATGAAGGATGCAGGTTTGAACGAAGACGACTGGATCCGAACCCGACTTGATCAGTTAAATCTAATCGATGAAAAGAGACTCACTGCTATTTGCCATGGTCAGATGTATCAAAAGCAAATGATCAAGGCTTTTAACAAGAAAGTCAGGTGTCAAGATTATCAAGTCGGGGATCTAGTAATCAAACGCATCAGACTTCCGCAATGTAATCCCAGGGGGAAATGGACCCCTACGTACAAAGGGCCATTTGTGGTTAAGAACATTTTCTCAGGAGGAGCTATGATTCTAACCACCATGGATGATGACGACCTTCCTCACCATGTCAATGCAGACATAGTGAAAAGATACTACGCCTAACTAAAAGACCCGCTAGGTTGACTGGCCTAGGCAAAAATAAGGGCTTCCCGGAGAACCAAAAGGGTTCGGGAAAAAGTAAGGGATGAAAATGAAATAATCTGTACACTCGGCAAGTCGAAAACCCGAAAGGGCGGCTTGCGCAAAAAGGGGTATCCCGGTGGAATGAAAACTCGAAAGGGAGGTCTAGGCAAAAGTTAAGGATATAAAGCGTACCACTATGTCTCATTGGATCATCTGGCGAACAAACTTCGGCATCGACTATAAAGCTCGGACGGTGCCAACCAATCTGATCAACCTTCGGCCAAGAAGCAAAGTAATGAGACACTTGAAGATATAAAGGCAATAGAATATTTGAAACTCAATAGGATTGTTGCACATAGCTGTTTTCTTTTCGTTGTACACAATATTGTATAGCTTCCATCTTTACGAAGACGTTCTCTTACTAGAGCGTCAGCTTCCTTGTACAAAAACGTCTGTTATAGGCAAACTTCAAAAATCAATACAAGTCATTTTTTACGAAACTATTTGTTTTGCAAGAACGTCCAATGATTTATTCTTGACATACACATTTGAATATGATTACTGTTCACGAACATTTGTAAAGGAAAAAGAAAGACAATTGCTCATAACTTAAGAAACAGGGACAAAAACTAAAATGTTAAAACCCGACAGTTATGCTATCCAGCAGGTACCAGGGCAGAGACAACTTTGGAGCATAATCATCAATACCTGTAACCTTGTAACATCCATATTCCCCATAGAGTAAAGGTAATCAAAGCATTGATATCAGTTCTCTCGAAACGGGAAGTAATCTCCCTAGCCAGGGTTGTCCAGAAACCTGACATCTATATCCCCTGTTCGAATTGCATGATCGCGTGCGGATCATCATAAATCATTATCTCCCCGAACAGAGTTTGTTTCTCTAGATACAGAAGCTCAATCCCCAACAGAGCTTAACAAGAGCCATTCCCCCGTGGAGCTATTCTCGAACAAAGTCTCTCCCTGGCAGAATATTCACAAACAACAAAGAATAAGTCTCTGACACATTCGTTTCCGTTCACCATCTCCAACGGAAATAGAAAAACCACAGTCTCTACAACAGTCAGGAATGCTTTATCCTCCAGCAGCAGTCAGGGATTTATTTACCCAGACTCGGATAAGTGACAACTAACATCTCATGTTCATACATCATGACATGCACATACATGCCGCATACAGCATAATCTCATTTATTTTAAGAACATCATCTCACAATGCATTTCATGCATCGCATGTAATTAACCCTGTTATCTTTTCAGGAAAGACAATTATCACCAACAATTCCAGCAGTTACACATGTCGTATCTGCAGACAACTAAGGGAAAATCAGTTCCCGAAACCAAATGGGTCAACTAATTTACATGATCAAATGAAGTAACCCTACTATCCAGGTTCCTTCCCATAAGCCCTACTATCCAGGCTTTCATCTTGAAGTAACCCTACTATCCAGGTTCCTTCCCATAAGCCATACTATCCAGGCTTTCATCTCGAAGTAACCCTACTATCCAGGTTCCTTACCATAAGCCTTACTATCCAGGCTTTCATCTCGAAGTAACCCTACTATCCAGGTTCCTTCCCATAAGCCCTACTATCCAGGATTTCATCTCGAAGTAACCCTACTATCCAGGTTCCTTCCCATAAGCCCTACTATCCAGGCTTTCATCTTGAAGTAACCCTACTATCCAGGTTCCTTCCCATAAGCCCTACTATCCAGGCTTTCATCTCGAAGTAACCCTACTATCTAGGTTCCTTACCAATAACCCTACTATCCAGGCTTTCATCTCGAAGTAACCCTACTATCCAGGTTCCTTCCCATAAGCCCTACTATCCAGGCTTTCATCTAGAAGTAACCCTACTATCCAGGTTCCTTCCCATAAGCCCTACTATCCAGGCTTTCATCTCGAACTAACCCTACTATCCAGGTTCCTTCCCATAAGCCCTACTATCCATGATTTCATCTCTAAGTAACCCTAATATCCAGGTTTCTTCCCAGTAACCCTACTATCCAGGTTCCTGTCCATAAGCCCTACTATCCAGGCTTTCATCTCGAAGTAACCCTACTATCCAGGTTCCTTCCCATAAGCCCTACTATCCAGGCTTTCATCTTGAAGTAACCCTACTATCCAGGTTCCTTCCGAGTAACCCTACTATCCAGGTTCCTTCTCATAAGCCCTACCCAGGCTTTCATCTCGAAGTAACCCTACTATCCAGGTTCCTTCTCATAGCCCTACTATCCCGGATTTCATCTCGAGGTAACCCTACTATCTAGGTTCCTTCTCCCTTATCTCCAGACAACAATTTACAACACTGAAAGGCCCAGACCCGACCAGATACAGTCGGTTTCATATTTCCCCAGTAAGTCGCTGTACAACCTAGACCCTGACTAGGTATACATTCCACTTTCACTCCCTCAATCAAGAGTTAATTCCCAAGTAGAGTAATGGAAAACCGAAGCTCCTAGATCTTACTTCCCATGTCATAAATCAACATTCCTCAGCAAAGTCCTCCTCAACAGCAGGTACAGGAATTCTCTCCAAGGAATCTCTTATGCAACCGATCTTTTATGGATGGCATATTTAAGCCCATCTCCGACGATTCCCCGTCGCCTTCTAAATGGAATCTGTAAGCCCATTCCTGACATCACCAATCAGAATTACTTCATGCGAGTGCAAATTTCTGGGCACTCTAGTGTTCAATCATCTTCCACCTTCATATCACGAAAGGTAGACCAGCCAATCTACATCCTCAGGCTTAAGAAGATTGAACAGGGGCAACTGTTGTACCCCAAAATTTTCCCTCTCATTTCTCAAAGGATCAACCTGGACCCTCAGGTTTGCTTCCATACAATTTCAAGCCTTGAATTACAAATTTTCCAAGAAAGTCATTTACAAGGGAAAAATGGTCATTTGCACACTAAAAAGTCAAACTTTGAATTTTGGATCAAAATCAAGTTTCAAGAATCATATTTCATCAAGACACGTTGAAATATGAAGTTTGTTTCATCAAGACATTCAAAAGTAAAAATTCTAAATACTTAGAATTTTTCTAAGTGTTTAAGAAATATGACAAGCTCAGAACTTCTGATCAGATTATCACCATGATGCAAGCTGATTCTGGAAGAACTTCTAGCACAAAAGTAATAGATTTCAATAAGATCTAAAACATTGCAGAATAGAACTTCTCCTGGAAATGCTGGAATTTCAAGTTATAAATGTTCAAAGACACGTCCATGAAACTAAAGCACTCAGCAAATTCTGGACACTTTCAAGACAAAGTTGGGTCAGAACTTTTGGGCCAGTTTTCATAAAGGTTAGGTCAGAGTTTGCAAGGGTAATTCAAGGAAGGTTACAAAGCGTGCTACAAGCTTCCTGGAAAGTCTGAGGGTTCCTTCAGAACATGCTGGAGCAAGGAGATACAAGGATCAGAAGTTGGATGTTTGTTCTAAATTATGCCGAAGCTGAACCTCTGACCCAAAATTAAGCAATGATGCAAAATCTCACATTGCAGGATTTCTGGTTTGATAAATCTCATCATCATTTAATGCTCACAACTACTTTGGAGTCTTTATCCAAAGGATTTCCCATGTGTGACATATAAGTACCATTACCGTCTTGGAAAAGCAAACTCTTGTACAAGAAGTGTGCTGAGCCCATGTGTTGCTTTTTCTTTTGAAGTTACCTTTCCTTAATTCCTGCTTACATTTCCAGCTTAGGCGCTGCTAAGGCTACGAACCACCATACTTGCTTCAAGAACAAGGCAGCTCCCTAGCATGTGATGGTTGTACTCTCCAAGCTACAAGATTTTTGCCTATAAATTGAGAGCCATTGGCAACGGTAAAAGGGTCGAAAAAATTGAGAAAGAAAAAGCCTTGAACCCCTGCTAAAATTCCAAGAGTCCAATGTTGCAAACACAAAATATAAAACCTGTTAACTTTTGATTTCTTGCATTCAAACTCCATTTATTCTCAAGTGTTTCTTGACTAAAACCATCCACACAGTTTCTGATTCACATATTAGAAGCTATCCTAACTTCTGTGTTCATATTGTAATACACTCTCCATCCACCTCCACCTCAAAGAAGTCATAACATTACCCCTTGGCTGTTCCAGAAGTTGAAAACTTCCAGCCTGCTGAGTACGTGAAGAAGCTGCTCAGAACATCACCAGAGTTCAGGACCAAACTCCAATTCACAGAGTCTTTTCCAGCTGCAAGGTAAGCTTATGCTGATTCTCATCATATTACTTAGGCATTATCAGATTTTCATGTTCAAAAAATACAATGTAGACATCATGTTTCTGAGGCTGTACATATTCTGAGGTTTCACGTATTTGTATGCCTAAGTAGGGAGTAAATTAGTTCAGAACTTCTTAAGGAAATTAGAATTAGCAAATTCATGCTTGCCTTTGATTTATAGTTTTGATACCTCTTATTTCTGAAACACTGTGAAACCAGCCATAACTGTTATATGCGCATCTTCTGTTCTGTTGAGAAATGACTAAGTTGCAGATGTTCTGACTAGCATGGAGAGGGAGACCAAGTTCTGCCAGTGGTATCAGAACTTATGAAATCTTCTTTGTTCCCAGCAGACCCAGAATTTCTGACTTTACCTATTTTTACTAATATGATCTCTGTTTTGAAGCACACCAGAGTCAGAACTTCTGATCTCCTTTAGTCAGCAATACGCGAATTCTATTTTCTTTTTCCTCACTATTTTTTCTATCACTTCTTATTTCATTAATCAAAAACACCAAAAACATTTTTCATTTTTACATGCTTTATTTTATTTCTTAAAACAAAAAGATCAAAAATATTTTCTTAAACAAAACTTATCTCTTTTCTGAAACAAAACAAGTTCATTTCACATTTTCTTGTACATTCTTATTCATTCAATATGGTTGTAATAGTAACTTAGGATTTAATTTTATTTTCAATCCCCATTTGTAAATATGTACCCCCATCCCCCTAATGCTTGTAATAACGTAGAATATCTATTTTCTACACTTTTTATTGCTTTCATATATTGTTAGTAATTAGGGTGTGTATGGCAAGACATGAAATTGACAAGTAGATAACCCTAATCAAGACTAAAAATGCATGAAATCAAACACACTTGCACACTAGCATCCTTAGGGTAATCCCACCTTGTTTCCTATCAAAAATATAGTCATGTCCCTCGAACATGGGCGTTTTAGCAAAGACCCTCAATAAAAGATTGTAGTCCCTCGATGACCCTCGATGTTGCCTTCGGTAAACGATCTAATCCCTAAACGACATTGCTAAAACGTCCCATAGGTTGCCTTCTATGACTATACAAACGTCCCACACTCATCCCTTCACATCCAACGATGGGGCTTCTCACCAAAATAATGATAAGATAGTAACATCTAAAGGAGGAGGAAAAGAACAAATAAGACCTTTTGAGTAGGTAAATTTGCTCCTAGTTGCTCGCTTGCTCACAACAAAACATTTTTACACCAACACTCTCATTTGAAATATTTTCAAAAGACAAACACTTCGTACGCGTTCTTATAGAAACGAGAGCCATTACAAAGAAAACCCTTTTCAAAATCACTTTCAAAAACACATTCCACAAACACCTCTTTGAACTATTGTCAAACAACACTTTGTACACATTCTTATAGAGACGGGAATCATTACAAAGTCACATTTTCAAAATACTTTCGAAACCCACATCACAACTACACATTCAAACAAAAGCAAGTGATCTAGCAAGTAACTAAGATCCCATGGAAAACCATGGATGAAAAGGGTGCTAATACCTTCCCTTTTCATAATCTACCCCCCGAACTCAAGAAAACATCTTTAAAGGTCTTTCCTGTGCTTTTTCACCTTTCCTTGTTAAATAAAAGAAAAGTCGATGGTGACTCTTGCTAACCGCAACATTTACGATCAAACGCAAAACAACCAAGTCAGTTCTCCCACCGTATCACACATCTGCTTTGAGGAAATACTTCTTGACATATTCAAAGCAAAGAGTTGTTCATCACATGAAGAACTTGGTTTTGAAGAGGACCCTAGTTTTGTTGAGGATATGGATACATAGTAAGTACTTCCTGAGGGTAAGGAACCATATGAGGATGTTGATACTGAACAACCGCAACAAAAGTGTACTAAAAATATGGCACTTGAACTGGTACCTCCTGAGGTGCTTTTCCTTTCTCTGATGAAATCAAGTTGGTCTCTTCTTCCTTCTTTCTCATACCTACTATTGAAGGACTACATTGCCCCAATTTGACTATTGGAATCTTCTGGAATATTTCAGTTCTTCAGGCCTTCTTCAACTCTTTCACCAACAATGACCATGTCATAGAACCCAAATGATACGCTGTTAATCAATCTTTCATAGTACTGGCCCTATAGAGTACCTGTAAAGATATAGACTAATTCATGATTAACTAGTGGTGGATGCACTATAATTGCCAATTCCCTCCAACACTGAACATGCTCTTTGAATAACTCTATTTCCTTCTGAGGCATGCTTTGTGTTAGAGCGTTATAGCGGCAAATAACAAAAGTTTTAGAAATATTTATCCGGGAATTTACCGTGTCCACAAAGATTGGTTATTGAATTTCCATTCGACAAATCTCTCGTTAATGAGTTTGGGGATAAATGGGTTTGTAAAGAAAATGTTATCAACAGAAAATATAGTAAACAAAAGTAAAAATTAAGGAAGAACACAGACTTAAATCTATCGACCAGTTACATTCAATCTAACAATACTCATCAATGTCACTACATATCACTCACAACCTAAGTCATTTCTAACCCAAATTGAGAGACCAAATGTATCACCAAGGAAATGATCTCTCTACCTACTCAACAACACAGAAGACAACTTATATAATCACACTGACGATCTCTCAATACAACACAACCACACAAAGGCATTAAGCTCTGATATCTAAGTAGATATCATCTCTAAATCTATCTCTAGAGTTCAGAAACTATCAAATAATCATCCTAGATAAGAATCTAAGCAATATATGTCTATAACAACTCAAATCCCTAGAACAAAGAAAAAATCTAAGATAATAATAGACAAAGATTTGTAATGAAAGTTTAATATAACGCCATGGGAGACAAATATACATGAGTTCAAAGTAAATACATATACAAACTCAACACATAAAGAATACATAAAGAATAAGAGAAATGAACCACAAATCTATCAGTTTGTCAGTGCCGATTGAAGAGCAATCCACCCCGGATCATCCGTATGCAAGCTTCAATGTTGTTTTCTAAGCTATTAATATCAAAAAATGAAGGATGATAGAGTTGGGGTCAAAAATACCCAAAACCATACCCAAAAAATGTGTTTTTACCCTTAAATACGCATTTCTGACTGTCCTGCATCGCCCGACAACCAAAAAGCGTCGGCCGGCGACCAAAACTGTGTTTTTTCCATGCTTCAGGTCGCTCCAGAATCGCCTGGCGACCAAAAAGCGTTGTCTGGCGACAAATGACAGAAAGTTGAAAAACCAGCACAGATTCAGCCATAAGTTTTGAACCGTAACTCCGATTCGCGCACGGTCGGAAGCATTGGGAATCTTATTCAATGCTCTATCTAACAATGCCTAAATATCAATGCTTGAATACCTACAAAAATGAGATAAAATCAATTAAACTCAATGATATTTACACAATAAAAACACTATAATATAAACTATACCGAATATACACAAAAGTAGAGGTTTATTGACAAAAAGCAAAAGAATTAAGCCGATGAGTGCTAATTATTCACACAAATTCACAACAATTTAGCACTCATCAAACTCTCCCCAACTTAAAATATTGTTTGTCCTCAAACAAAGTCAAATAAACTTAAAGAAGCAAAAGACGATAATCAAAGGATCACAAATCAACAGGTTTTGAAAACAGAAAATAAATGCAATGGTTCAAATGAAAAACAGTACACACAAAGTAAACACTTACCACTAAACTACGACTATAACATAAACACGAAACAAATGCTAAATACAAAAATTATGCCAAATATTCTAAAAAAATACTAGTTCACAAATGAATCACACCTAGCAAACACAATCATCGGTAGATGAAAAACACACAAAAATGGGGTATTTTCACTCATCCAACAATCTTGCAAACAATAGACTAAATTATGCATTCATCCAAAAATTTAAATTGAAAATATAAAAGCAAGAATCTCAAGGGCTTTTCAAGGTTGTAATGTGGATTGGTTAACAAACAAGTGATAAGTCCTAAAGCTAATTAAAACAAAACTTGCCTAAACCTAATGGAGTAATTACTTCCACAAAGTATCAAACAATAAAATTTTAATCAAACTTCTACTTCATCCCAAATTTCAAACCAACACACACTACTTATTCAACACAACATTATTCCATAGTCTTTTTGTTTTTCTTTCTCAAAGGTTTTCTATTTTTTTCCTTTCTTTTTCTATCACTTTTTTTTTCCATTTATTTTCTCACTTTTTTTCTTTCTTTTTCTTTTCAACCTCATAGAAATCAACCAATAAATACACAATCATTTTTATCCCCAACTTGAATTCAACCATACATTAAAGTGAATACTCCCTACTTTCTAAGGCAAGGTAAAAATTCAAACCAAAACAATGGTTGAGGATTCAAGAAAATAACGAATCAACATTCATGCAAAAAGGGAAACTAAATACTCATAGACAAGCATTTAGCAAATACAACACGGATATCGACAAAAAGCTCAAAGGGGTTACTAATGATCACACACTTATAAGGCGAATTGAATTATTTGGCCAAGGTAGTTGTGCTCAAAATGAAACAAAAAAAATGCCTTGATCATGTTCAAGCTTTCATACAATCAACACAAACAAAAGATTAAGCATAATAAAATCCAGTTAAAACAAGAATTGTGGTCTCCAGCATATGTGAACAATGGAAAGCTACCTTACAAAAAGGATAGGAACTAAAGTGATTCACAAATGAACAAGTATACAAAAGAATAAATGGCATAAAAATTATAAAAAGTCTAAGTATCATGAATATGCTAAAGTATAGAAAGAGATAAAACACATACCTTGAACGTGTACAAAACTTTAACAAAATTATTATCACACATTCGCAAGTCAAAATGATCAAACTTGACAAATCACCTCAATATTCTACAAGTTACTGGACCAAAACTTGAGTGCAAATAACAACAAAAGAATTAGAAAAATAATACTCCTACAAAATTTCAATGTATAAAATTTATAATATATACAACGAACAAAACTCCTAAAGCTAAACATGACAAGCTTTCCGAAAACACAAATTGACATAACAAAACAAATACAAATAACGATATGAAAACTGGGTGAAAATGAATTAACAAGTTGAAAACTGAAGATTTGAAATTCAGAATATTTCCTTGTTTCAACTTGTTAAAGCACAAATCACCACACACATAAACAAATACAAACAAACATGCTTGTTTTACGTCGTAAGCTTGACGCTTTTATTGTGCGAGCTAGTAACCTCCTCTCATCATGCCATGGTATTGTCACACCGTGCAAACCTAAAGAAAGTGTCCTAACAATCACATAACAAACGTTACAAAAATGAGATAATTCACAACAATACGTGAAAAGACATATATGCACAAATATCATATACAAGTTAATGTACAATTTCTATACAATATATACATTAATTACAAAACTCAAACACAAAAGAATTATCGTAATGCGAAGACAATTAAACTAATTCCCGACAACGGCGCCATTTTGTTGGAGTGTTATATAGCGACAAACAACAAAAGTTTTGGAAATATTTATCTGAGAATTTATCGTGTGCGCGGAGATTGGTTATTGAATTATCGTTCGACAAATCTCTTGTTAATGAGTTTAGGAATAAATGGGTTTGTAAAGAAAATGTTATCAACATAAAATAAATGTAAACAAAAGTAAAAAATAAAGAAGAACTTATCAAGCCTGTATATAATCTACTCATTACACACTTAAATCTATCGACCAGTTACATTTAACCTAACAATACTCATCAATGTCACTACGTATCACTCACAATCTAAGTCATTTCTAACCCAAAATTGAGAGACCGACTGCATCACCAAGAAAATGATCTCTACCTCCTCAACAACACAAAACACAACTTATATAATCACACTGATGATCCCTCAGTACATCACAACCATACAGAGACATTAAGCTCTGATACCCAAGTAGATGTCAGCTCTAAATCTATCTCCAGAGTTCAGAAACTAACAGATAATCATCCTAGATAAGAATCTAAGTAGTATATGTCTATAACAACTCAAATCCTTACCACAAAGCAAAAAACTAAGATAATAATCGATAAATATTTATAAAACAAGTTTAGTATAACGCCATGGGTGACAAATATACATGAGTTCAAAGTAAATACATATACAAACTCATCATATAAAGAATACACAAAGGAGAAGAGAAATGAACCACAAATCTACCGGTTTGTCAGTGTCGATTGAAGAGTAATCCACCCGGATCTTCTGTATGCAAGCTTCAATGTTGTTTTCTAAGCTCTAACCATAAAAAAATGAAGGATGATGGAATTAGGGTAAAAATACGCAAAACCATACCCAAAAAATGTGTTTTTACCCCTAAATACGCATTTCTGACTGTCCTGCATCGCCCGACGAACAAAAAGCATCGCCCATCGATCAAAACTGTGTTTTTCCACGCTTCAGGTCGCTCCAGAATCGGCCGGCGACCAAAAAGCGTCGCCCGACGACAAATGACAAAAAGTTGAAAAACCAGCACATACTTAACCATAAGTTTTGAACCGTAACTCTGATTCATGCACGGTCGGTAGAGTTGGAAAGCTTATTCAATACTCTATCTAACAATGCCTAAATATCAATATTTGAATACCTACAAAAATGAGATAAAATCAATTAAACTCAATGATATTTACACAATAACACAATAATTACACTATAACGTAAACTATACCGAATATACACTAAAGTTGAGGTTTATTGACAAAAAGCAAACAAATTAAGCCGATGAGTGCTAATTATTCATACTCAAATTCACAATAATTTAGCACTCATCACTTTGCAACTGAGTTTTGTTGAAGCGGTAAATCGACAAGCAAAAGTAAGTATTTTTATAGGTTATATCATATCGTCTCTACATGGATTAGTGCTACTGAATTATCGTTTGATAATTTCTCGTGTTTATGAGTTTGGGGTTAAATGGGTTTAAAGTGTAAGGTGCGGGAATTAAAAGTTATTAACAGGAAATAAATACATTCTTTGAAGAGGAGAAACTTATCAGGCATGAATATAAACTACTCGTCACAAACTTAAACCTATCGACCAGACGCACTCAACCTACAATACACGTCAAAATCATCAAGTATCTCTCAAAATGTTCCACAATAGAGGTTATGTCTAACGAAAACTTAGAGACAACCGCATTACTCGCGTTGATGATCTCTCAGACCAACATAAACAACATAGAGGTGTTAAGCTCTGATATCCACATTGATTATTAGCTCAAAATCTATCTCTAGAATCTAAAAACTAATAGATATCCATCCCTAATCAAGATTTATGACGTATATGTATATAACAACTCAAATCCAAACATAAAGCAAAAAGATCAAAGAAGACATTAAGATTGATTTGTAAAGCAAGCTTTATACAACACCACGATCAACAAATATACATATGTTCAAAGTAAATATACAAACATAACCCAACAAATAGAGAAATACATAGAGAAGGAGAAAATCAAACATCTCATGTGTTGTCAGCACCGATTGATGAGAAACCTGACTTTGAATCATCAAGATGCATGATCCATTGTTGTTTTCTAAGCTCTCTAGACCAAAAATGAATGTTTGATGCATTGGGTCCAAAAACACCCAATTATAACCTAAAAAATATGTTTTTCCACCTAAATATGCATTTCTTCTCAGCCCTCATCGTCCGACGCTCGAAAAAACTATTTTTTTTCACGCTTCTGGTCACCCCAACATCATGCGACGACCAAGGAGCGACGGCTGCCAGTAAACAGAAAATTTCATCATTGTTTCAACCATAACTTGAGAACAGTAACTCTGATTTGTGCACGGTCAAAAGCGTTGGAAAACTTATTCAACGATCTATCTAACAATGCCTAAATATTAATGCTTTAATACATATAAAATTGAGATAAAATCAATTAAATTCAATGATATTTACACAATAACAAATTAAATTCAACTTAGACTTGTTTGTCCCTAAACAAGAATTAATCAACTCAAAGAAACAAAAGCGACATCCAAGCAATTATGCAACAACATGTTTTGACAAACGAAAATAAATGCAATGGTTCAAACAAAAACGATACACACAAGGCAACATACTTACCACTAACTACAATGACAACATAATCATGAAACAAATGCTACGTACAAAAATCATGCCAAACATTCCAAAAAAATACGAGTTCAATCATGAATCACACCTAGCAAAAATTCATCCAAGGATGAAATACACACAAAATGAGGAATTTGACACCCACACAACAATCTTGCAAACAAAAGACTAAATTATGCATTCATACAAACACTCATATTGAAAACATAAAAGCAAGAATCACAAGGTCTTTTCAAGGTTGCAATATGGTCGGGCTAACAGACAAGGGATAAGTCCTAAAGCTAATTGAAACAAAAACTTTCCTAAACCTAAGGGAGTGATCAACTCACAAAGACTCAAGCACAAAATTACAATCACACTTCTTCATAATCCCAAATTGTCACACCAAACACAATACTTATTTGCACAATTATTTGAACTCTTGTTTGTTTTTCTTTTTTCAAAGCCTTTTCAATTTTTTCTTTCTTTTTCACTTTTTTCTTTATTTTTCTTTTCTTTTTCACAAACTCATAGTAATACACACAAGAGACAACAAACAATTCTCTTCCCAACTTGAATTCAACCAACATTAAAATGAATACTCCCTACTTTCTAAGGCAAGGTAAAAATTCAAACAACAACATATGGTTGAGACTTCAAGAAAAAAAAGAATCAAAATCCATTCAAAAAGGAAAACTAAACACTTATAGACAAGCATCAAGTTCAAAAACAACATGAAAAATGTGAATCTATGGAAAAAGATTTCAAAGAAGAAAAACAAAAATTAAGTGATGAACAAAAACAAAATTTTGTATGCAAAAATTGTGAATCTCTCTCTTTCCAAATTGTCCAACTGAAAAGAGTTATTGAAAGATATGAAAAAGGTCAAATTGGATTGGAAAGTGTTCTTAGCCAACAAATATACTCCAATGATAAAAATGGACTTGGATACTCAAATTTCTATAAAACAAGTTCTAATAAAACTATCTTTGTTAAGGCTAGTGATCAATCATCCAAAGAGAAAGTGAACAAACCTAAAACAGTTCATCACTATCCTAAAAAGAAAAACATTGAAGAAATCTTATCCTTCTAGATATAGAAGTAACTTTGAACCTACTTATTTTTATTGTGGTATTAAAGGCCATACACCTAATGCTTGCTATGTTAGAAACTTTAGTGTGGCAAGTGGGCATTATGTGTGGGTAAAGAAAGGAACTAATTATGAAGGACCCAAAGCAACTTGGGTACCTAACAAAGCCTAATCTGTTTTGTAAGTATGCTTGAAGACCACATGCAATCTTTGCTATCTTGATAGTGGTTTTTCAAAGCGTATGACGGGAGACATAAACCAATTTTCAAATCTAGCTCTAAATGCCAAGGGTTTTGTCACTTACGGAGATAATAATAAGGGAAGAATTATTGGAAAAGGCAAAGTTGGTGCTCCACCTTTCACATCCATTGAAGATGTCCTTTATGTTGAAGGACTAAAGCACAATCTTCTTAGTATTAGCCAACTTTGCGACAAAGGCTTCAAGACCAAATTCACCAAGGATGAATGCTTGATAGAAGACAAAGTCACACATGAGGTTATACTTAAAGGTAAAAGAATCAATAATATATTCATGATTTCCCTTGATGATCCATCTTTGAAGGTAAATTGTCTCATGGAGAACAACGATAATTCATGGATGTGGCACAAAAGAATTGTTCATATTCACATGGAACACTTGAATAAACTAATCAAGCATGATCTTGTCATTGGGTTGCCTAAGAGAAATTTCGTCAAAGATAGACTTTGTGATGCTTGTCAAAAAGGGAAACAAGCAAAATCAACTTTCAAATCTAAGAATGTGGTGTCTACTACAAGGCCACTACAATTGTTACATATGGACTTATTTGGTCCATCAAGAATAAGAAGTTTCGGAGGTAATGTATATGCTTTGGTTATTGTTGACGATTTCTCTAGATATGCTTGGACATTCTTTTTAGTGCAGAAAAGTGATGCATTCAAGGCGTTCAAGAAGTATGCTAAACAAATTCAAAATGAGAAGTCTCTAAGAATTTCCTCCATAAGAAGTGATCACGGCGGAGAATTTCAAAATGCTCTATTTAAAGAATTTTGTGGAGAACATGGAATATCTCACAACTTCTTGGCTCTAAGTACTCCTTAACAAAATGGAGTGGTGGAAAGAAAGAATAGGTATCTTGTAGAACTTGCAAGAACAATGCTTAGCGATTCAAACCTTCCAAAATATTTCTGGGCGGATGCGGTGAGCACAACATGTTTTGTTAGCAATAGAGTTAACATAAGACCGATATTGAAGAAAACTACATATGAACTCTTCAAAGGGAGGAAACCAAACATTGCTTTCTTTCATATTTTCGATTGCAAATGCTTTGTCTTAAACAATGACAAAGATAACCTTGGTAAGTTTGATGAAAAATCCGATGAAGGTATTTTTCTTGGCTACTCTCTTTCTAGTAAGGCATATAGAATCTATAACAAAAGAACTTTAAAAATTAAAGAATCAATGCATGTATCTTTTGATGAAACTAGCCCCTCCAAGGAGGATAATATTATTTGTAATGATGATGATGATGAAATACTAGAAGGTCCTCAAGAAAATACTTCCAAAGATCAACCAATTCAACAAGAAGAATCATCCCAACAAGAATCAAATTTCAATGATCTACCAAAAGAATGGAGAACTCACAGAGATCATCCTATCGATAAAGTAATTGGTGACATAAGTCAAGGTGTGACAACAAGACTAAATCTCAAAGATGCTTGCCTAAACATGGCGTTTGTCTCTCAAATTGAACCTTCCAAAGTTGATGAAGCCTTAGGCGATGACCAATGGATTATTGCTATACAAGAAGAATTAAATCAATTTGAAAGGAATCAAGTTTGGGAACTTGTCCCTAGGCCAAGCAACATACACATTATTGGAACAAGATGGGTGTTTAAAAGCAAACTTGACGAAAATGGAATAATTGTTTAGAACAAAGCAAGGTTGGTAGCACAGGGATACAATCAAGAAGAAGGAATAGATTTTGAAGAAACTTTCGCTCCAGTTGCAAGGTTAGAAGTTATTCGTCTCTTACTTGCCTATGCTTGCTCATTAAATTTCCATCTTTTCCAAATGGATGTCAAAAGCGCATTCTTGAATGGATATATCAATGAAGAAGTCTACGTTAAGCAACCCCCGGGGTTCGAAGATTTCAAGAATCCATCTCATGTATTTAAATTGAGAAAAGCTCTCTATGGTTTGAAATAAGCACCAAGGGCATGGTATGATCGGCTACGTAACTTCCTATGCAAAAAAGGTTTTGGAAAGGGTAAGGTTGGCAAGACATTGTTTATTAAGAAAATCAAAGGTGTCACTTTTCTAGTTCAATTCTATGTTGACGGTATCATTTTCGGCTCTTCAAACAAAGAAATATGTGAAGAATTTTCAGCAATGATGCAAGGAGAATTTGAGATGTCCATGATGGGTAAAACGAATTATTTTCTTGGACTTCAAATCAAGAAATTAAAAGATGGCATCTTCAACAACCAATCCAAGTATTGAAAGGAACTCTTAAAATGATTTGACATGGATAACTATAAGGCAATGTTTACACCAATGGGTTTCGGTACATATGTTGATCAAGATGAATCAGGTGTTTCCATCGACATTACAAAGTAACGAGGTATGATTGGCTCCTTATTATATCTGACGGCAAGTCGTCCTGACATAATGTTTAGTGTTTGTCTATATGCTCGCTTTCAAGCAAATCCAAAGGAATATCATCTTATGACGGTGAAACGGATCATGAAGTATCTCAAAGGAACAACAAATGTTGGATTATGGTATGCTAAAGGTAGTGTTTGTAACTTAGTTGGTTATTCTGACGCGGATTATGCAGGTTGTAAAACTTATAGAAAAAGCACAAGTGGTACTTGTCATATCCTTGGAAATGAATTAATATCATGGGCCTGCAAGAAACAAGCATGCATTTCTCTTAGCACGGCCGAAGCAGAACATATTGCAGCGTGTAGTAGTTGAGCTCAAATTTTGTGGCTCAAACAACAACTTCGTGACTACAGACTCGATATAGGATGCATTCCTCTACGGTGCGACAATACAAGTGCAATAGACATTACGAAGAATCCGGTCATGCATTCAAGAACCAAACACATAGATATACGACATAATTTCCTTCGTGATCATGTACTTCAAGGAGATGTTGAGATAAGATTTGTATACACTCATAATTAACTTGCCGATATCTTCACTAAACCTTTGGCAAGAGAACTGTTTTATAAGATTCGACGAGAGCTTGGCATTCTTGATGAACACGACATATAAGGTGCTTTCTATCCTTGTTATGATTTTATATACTTGTCTTAACCTTGTTATATGTGAATATATATGTTAAGTGGTGTTTAAGTTTAAGAAAAATATGTTTTTGGTAGTTTTTGGTTGATGCAAATCGATTGCACAATAGTGTAAATCGATTTCCCACTGAGTGTTTTTATTCTTTGACCTTTCTGTTTCAGTGCAAATTGATTGCACTCTATGCGTTTCAGTTTTATTTTGCTTCTGTTTTATGTGCAAATTGATTGCATCTGTATGCAAATCGATTGCACCCACTGTAACATGCTTTTATGACAAAAATATTTGTTTGTCAGAATTCCTATCTCTCTCATATTCCCAAGCTCATCTCTATTATTGAAAAGTCAATTAAACTTCATTACATATAATACAACCCACTCATTTCTATTTTCTCACAAATCATATCCAAACTCCAGCTCATCAAACATCTTCCTCTCAAAAACCTAAAACCCTACAAACCCTAAAAACACCTTACCCATGGCTTCAAGGCAAAAACGAAAGGTGTCAGCTTCAGAGAAAGGGAAGAAAAAGGTTGGTTCATCCTCTGAGAAACCATTAATCTCAACTCTCACCGAAGAACAAGAAGCAAGATTTACAAAGGATTTTCAAAGAAAGATAATGTCTAATCCTAAATATGGTATGCTATCATCTTTTCCCCTGGAATGTTTCTATTTTCAAAATGATTTAACTGCTTATGGACTAGAACCATTAATTTCCTCATTTGATCCATATTATCCAGATCTGGTAAGAGTATTTTTCAGCAATTTAACTCCTCACAAAGGCAAGATGGTGACATATGTGTTGGGTACACAAATCTCTCTAACCCCTGAGATTGTTGGTGAGATTCTACATATTCCCTACACTGGAAGCTCTTTGTACGACCCTGAAAACGAGGCATGGGATGGCTATAGGAAAAAGGAATTTTACTACAGCATTGGGAGATTAAGTGAAGCTGAATTCCGTGCCAAAAGGATTCGTGGTCTAGGAGGAGTTATTACCTCTAGAGACTCATGGAGTGCAGGTAACTTTTATATAAACAATCGACTATTTCATTATTTCATGGTCTATATTATGTTTCCACGGGCTGGAAACCACTGCACCATGACTGACCTGAAAATGCAGCTGATCTATGCAAGGAAGAAAGGTATAAGTGTTAATTGGGAAAGGCTCAAAATGGTTCATATGCTGGGGGTTGATGCAAAATCGAAATTTCTACCATATGCTTACTTTGTTACATTAATTATGGAAGAATTTGGAGTTGATTTTGCTGGGTTTGAGAAAGTTAATATGGATCCAAATCTGCATAAGATTTCAATCAAAAATGTTGACTCAAGAATGGGTGTTCATTATTGTTGTACCCCAAAATTTTCCCTCCCATATTTCTCAATACATGTCAAGTGAGGTCCTCAAATTGCTCAAGGAGGTCCAAGAGTTGACCAGACAAACTCTCTCCTAAGGCAATCTACCTCAAATTAGGGTTTAATTTTGCATTAAGATGCTTGAGTACAAAGGATCCCAAATTCTCACCATTTACCTAATATGTTCTCAAGATTATCCATGTCAAGTTTCAAGCCTTGCAGAGGAAGTTTGCTCAGTCAGTTGCTCAAATACCTAGAAATCGACTGTGCTAGGTCAAAAGTCAACTAGGGCCCACATACAGTCAAACTTCAAGATTTTTGGTCAACATACTCATTTTGAAGTATCATTCATCATTAGATCAAGGGTTGATCATGATTCATCAAGGATTGCTCACAATTCATCAAAACCCTAAAGTTGCTAAATTAGGGTTTTGTAGAAAAAGTCAACTCAACTTTAACCAAGCATAACTTTCTCACACTCTATCAAAAATGACCCATCCAAAGCTTATTTTGAAGAGGATGCAATCCCCTACAATTCATCTTCATCTCCCAAGTTCTAAATATGCACTCACAAGAAGATATGAATTTGGACATTATAGGTCATTTTGAAAAGTAAACAAAAACACCTTTTGGGTCAAGGCATCATACATGAACATGAGAGAATCAATTGAGATGAGACCAAAATGGTTGCTTAGAGGACATCCTAAGATTTCTACAAAGTCCAATAACACCTTTCTAGGGTCAAAATTGAGAGAGTTATGCATTGGCCAAGTTGACCTTTATTGCAAAATTGCCAAAAGTCAAACATGCTCAAATTTGCATCTTTTGCCAAATGGGCCCAACCTTTTATGCTTGCATATCATTCCTAACATATTCCATGACCTATGGGACCCTCCATGCTTTATTTATTCATTTATTTAATTTATTTTGATTTTTATTCATTTAAAATTAAAATAAAATCAAATAAATCCTAATAAATCATATATTGTATTTTAGGGATGATTTGTGCATTGAAAAAAGATCTTATAGGCTGTCAAATGAAGATCAAATCGTGCAAGGCCAATTTGTTTGAAAAAGATTGGATTTGAGCCAAATTTGGAAGGTTTACATATGCCATGAAAACAAAATCAAATCTTGAAAAACTTCCAAAGAGGTGATCAGTTTTACAACCCTAATGCATTCTCTAATATATATGAAACATATCCAAGGAAAGAACAGGTGTTAAGCAGCCGTGCAGAGGTGAAAGAAAAACTAAAAAATTGCAAGAAAAGTGGTGATCCAATTTCTGTGTTAGAGGTCAATTCGTGCCATTCTCAGGTTGCCAATAGGTTGCTGGACATTCCAGGAGCATTTTCCAATCAGATTCAAGCCTTTCCACACATGGACATGCAAGATAGAGATATCACGATATGCCTCCGAATTCAAACTCAGTTTCATTAATTCACTTACCCGTTGCATATTTTAATGATATATTCGTGTTTGTCTTTGAGTTTGCAAGCTTTTGATACCATTTAATTGTATTTCTAACGCTTGTACATGAAGTTGCTATAACCAGGGTTTTATGTTCTTGATTAGGGCTTTGCAGGATAGGAAAAATTGGGTAATGATTTTGGTACCAGGAGACTCGTAAGGTTGAAATGAGTAGAATAGTACCTGCCTTGGCCATTTATCTTGAACACACGCGATTTTGGAGATGGACAGGGATGTACCTACAGTCAGTGTCTATAGGTAAAAGTCTTTTTACCTAAAACGACGGAATCAGTGAAGGAGACGATGGCGTGGCAGTGTGTGAATGGCTCGTTTGAATGTTTGCGCGTTTTGGATGCGTGGCACGTTGTTTGCATTATGTTTCATTTATTTCATTATTATCATAATTAACATGCTAGCGCAGATGGTGAAGAGATTAGCCTTTGATGCACACCTCCTGGGTTCGATCCCAGGCGTGTGCATTTTGTTATTTTCTCAACAATTGCAGGCCTATCCAGTGCTTCACATTCTCAAGCGCATTCCATACACCCTCAACATCAGCCATCTGATGTGGTCCTCGCCAGATCCAATACGCCCACAATGAAGGTTCACCATGCTCCCCAAGTCAACGCTCCCATCAGATCCAGTGCTGACTAGGCTTGATGATAAATGGGCCTTACCAAAAAACATATCTGCACCCCTCCTCCAGCAAATTACACAGACCCAATTCTCTTTTTCTTTTCTTATTTTTATTTGTTTGATTATTTTATTTCTTTTAAAATCAAATTTATTTTTTTATAAAATCATAAAATCAAGAATTCACAAAAAAATTAGAATTAGCTTTTTTTTATAAAATTTAATTTAATTAATTTAATTTAATTTAGGGCAACTTTAATTTGTTTCTCACAATTAAAATGAACTAGAAAATTAGGTTTAATTATTTGATTTAATTGTTTCCCTTTTGCAAATAAAATAAAAAATACAAAAAATATGTTAATTTAATTATTTCTCTTAATTAAAATTAATTACTAATTAGGTTCTTTTTTTTAATTCAATTAAGCCTTATTTTCTCAAATAACAAAGACGACAAAAAAATGATTTTTCTTTAATCAATTACAATTAGGTTTAGTCAAGGGTCAAAACCCTAATCGCCTCGCATTTAATTCATCGCGCATGTTTTTTTTATTGATGTAACTGTTCACGGTATGTAATAGTTTAACCTAGGACTTTCTTTTATTTATCGTCTTTTGCGGGTTTTTTGGCTATGTAATTAATCCCCCTCCCCGAAGCCTTGTAATAGCGTAGATTTACTTTCTCTCATTTTAATTCTTGCAAATATTTGACTGTTTAGATGTATGCTAATAGGATTGTATGACAAGAATGCATGACAACTTAATCCAGTTAGAAAACCCTAATGTGCAAAGATAAATAATTGAAACAAATCACTCGCACATATCACTCTTAGGGTATACTCTCACTTCGGTTTCCTTCGGTAAACGATCATTAAGTATAGGGTGTCTTAGTGGTTACCCTTCTGTCTAAAAAAGATCAAATGTCCCGTTTGGATGTTGCCTCAGAATGTTGCCTCAGAAAGGTTGCCTCGGAAATGTTGCCTCAAATATGATCTTAAGACTTTAGGGTTGTTACTAAGGTGTCCTAACATTGCTTTAGTGATTGTGCGTCCCTTTTGAATCGACCCTCACAACTCCAACGACAATGCTACCTATTTCTCCATAGTGGGATAACGCTGTCTAAAGGAAACAAGAATAAAAACGATCTTTTTTTCGAGTAGGTAGATGCTAGTAGATACTTGCTCAAATCAAACTTTTCAGACTTACACTTTTCAAAATAACTTTCAAAACAACTTCGTCACACCTTTGAGGACTGATATAAGGGTTATCACGAAGTCAAACTTTTAAAAACAAAGCACATACACAAGCAATTTTAAAGAAATGAGCAAGTACCTAAGAGCCCATGGAAAACCATGGATAGAAAGGGTGCTAACACCCTCCCTTTCTATAATCTACCCCCCGTACTCAGAAACATCTCAAAAAAGGATTTTTTCTGTACTTTTTTCCTTTCCGTTTGGATGAAATAAAAATCAGTGGCGACTCTTGCTTACCGCGACATTTTACGAACAAAAAAACACAAAACACAAACCATCATTTCAAAACAGTCGGTTCTGCCACCGTATCACAGAAATGGTGACTCTGTTGGGGAAATATAAGTGGGGTATACCTTAGGATCTAGTTCATCATATCTGTTTCTCTTGATTGTTTTGTCTGCTTTACTTTTAAGGGTTTTTTGTTTGGGGTTACTATAAATCCTAACCCGGATCTGGGGATACCTTTTAGGTAAGTAGCAATAGACTGTGAGGGAACTGTACGACGTAGACCAATACAGTTGAAGCAGTAGCTATGTTGATGTGGCACATTGGTTGGTACCAGTATCCCTTGTGGAGAAACGAGGAGAATACGGGTCCGCTGCATGGTGTCGTTAATCATTAACTGACCTTAGAACCTTTAATCGACCAACTTGGCCATTAGAAAGTAGTGAGATAGCCGGCCTCGGTGTAAAGTTGGGAACTGGTTGATACTCGATGCTACACTCATTGAGACCATACTCTCGAGATAGTTCTGGCCGCAAGAAAAGATTGCGTGAGCTAAAACCATGACCGATGGAGGATGGTCCATGATATTGAGATCCTCTAGAACCCGGTTAATTTTGCTAGGACAGGTTGAGACCAACTTAACTTCAAGAGGGTACTACCTTTGACCTCATGCAAGCCTTAAACCTAAGGGTCTTGTGTGATTTGACTGTATTTGCAATATCTATGTTTGCTATACCTGTGGTTTACCATGACATCATGCATCATAACATGGCATTCATACTTCATTATACTAGCCATTTCAAAGACCAAGGGAATTTATCTTTGTTCTGTTTTGTAGATTATGTCTTCCGTGCGCAGAAATACCATCCGAGTCAACTTTGTGCAAATACCTGCCCAACTTAAAGAGCTATCCTCAAGAGTTTCTGAGACTTCTATGTTCATTAAGAGACACAGTCAACTTCTCAGCCTGATTACTTCAAATCTTGATGAGCAGATGATGAGTGTACTTTTCCAGTTCTTCGATCATGTGCATCATTGCTTCACCTTTCCAGATTACCAGCTGGTTCCTACTTTGGAAGAGTTCTCTCACCTATTGGGCATATCCATTATTAAACAGGTACCCTTCACAGATATGGAAGAAGTTCCTAGACCATAAGACATTACCTCAGCTCTGCATTTGAAACAGGCTGATGTGGTATCCAATTGGGAAACACGAAGCGGGGTTGAAGGTTTTTTAGCCAAATTTCTGATAGACCAGGCTCAACTATTCTCGGATAATTTGGATTTTCAGGCTTTCGAAGATATCTTGGCTCTCCTTATCTATGAGTTGGTTCTCTTCCCGAATCCGGATTCTTTGTAGATGTGAATGCTGTCAAGATTTTCCTTTCTTGCAATCTCGTGCCTACCCTGCTGGGTGATATCTTGCATGCCCTTTATACTCGTACCGTGCGAAGAAGAGGGACTCTTATGTGTTGCATGCCGCTGCTGTCGAGGTAGTTTATTTCTTACCTCCCTAAGTCTGTGCTGAAGAACGAAGAAGGCTTGGGTTGGTCCTACAGGATAATGTCACTTGCCCATACAAATATTCTTTGGAGCTCCCGGGCTATGGAAGACACAACTGTCATTGACTGTTGTGGGGGATACCCTAATGTCCCATTGCTTGGAATCAGAGGGGGTATAACTTACAATCCTTGTTTAGCTTTGCGACAGTTTGGTCATGCTCGGAGAGATGGTCCCCATGAGCTACTTCTTGACGACATTGTATTTGACTACAAGGAGGACGTTAAGGAGCACCGCCGGAGGTTTATACGAGCTTGGGGCATGGTGAACAGATCTAACCCCCAAGAGTTGGGACCAAAGACTTCTCTTCCTATGCAGCCTTACCTCCAATGGGCCCGACCTCGTGCCCAGAAGCTTGGGATGCCCTATGAAGCCGTATTGCCAGTGATTGTGGAGCCCACTAATGAAGAGGGCATTCCTTATAAGGTTATTTATCCTTACATGCCCACTGATCATGGAGAGTTGCAGAGGTCTTGGATTCAGCTGAAGAATGAGCGGGATACTTACCGGGAAAAGTACCATGAGCAAGAAAGGAAGATTTTGAAGCTCACCAGGCAGCTCGAGGAAGAAAGTGTGATCAATGACTACATCGGAACAAAGAGGAAGCGTCCATGAGACTTTTGATTTTGTTTTTCTAGTTTTTAGAGTGTGTTTTATTTACTTCTTTGTAACGCCTTAAAGGCATTGTTGAACCTTTCAAAGTTAATCTAATAAAGTTTGTTTATTTTTGGTTTGCAAATTTAAATCTCCCAAAGTCTTTGAAATCATTACATGCATCCCATTATCATGCACATCATTAACAGGTACCACTACAGGTTTCTCATCTTCTTCGCTGTTTATCTTAGCAGAAATGTCTTCTGATCAAGCTATCAAAGATCTTCAGGCATAGAACGCCCAATTCCAACAGATGTTCTTAAGTCTGGCTAAAGGGAAAGAGGACCTGAAGACCCTTATTCTGAAAGAGAAAAAGAAGAAGAAGAAGGTTGGTATTCTGAACATGGGTAGAAGATTCGGAGAAAGGATAAGACAATAAGCTGATCTAACCTCCTCATCCAAGGACGGGGAGAACCAAGAAAGGACAAAGGACCCTAGTCCTGTAGTTTTTGACAATGATACGGATTACGACGACGAGCAATATCCTCCTTCTAAGGATAGATACAAGCAGCTAGAAGACCGTCTGAGTGCTATGAAGATTCAGAAGATCCCTGGTTTGGATTTCAGAGAACTGGGAATGGTATCAAGAGTGGTGATCCCTCATAAGTTTAAAGCTCCGATTTTTGCCAAGTACGATGGAGTATCCTGTCCAAAACTCCATCTCCGCTCTTACGTAAGAAAAATCCAACCCACACTGCTGATAGAAATTTGTGGGTACACTTCTTTCAAGATAGTCTGTCAGGGACTCAGCTTGAATGGTTTTATCAGTTGGAAGGAGCCAGTGTCCAAAACTGGGAAGACCTTGCTGCTGCTTTTTACAGGCAGTATCAATATAATGCCGACCTTGATCCCACTCGTACTCAGCTCTAGGGCATGTCCATGAGTGCAGGTGAAGGTTTTAAGGATTATGCTCATAAATGGAGAGAGTTGGCTGGAAGAGTCCAACCCCCTTTGTCTGATAGGGAGTTGGTTGACATGTTTCTAGGGATGCTATCTGGTCCATTTTTCAATCACTTGATCGATAGTTTGTCATTTGGGTTTACTGAATTAATTCTGACTGGAGAGAGAGAGTAGAAGCTGGCATTCAACGTGGTAAAATACAGAAGGATGTTTCATCAAGTACAATAAAGAAGCCTTTCACCAGTAAGAAGGAAGCTAGTGCAGTCTATGGCCCGAGAGGCCAAAGCAGACCTGAACACCGTCAAGCAGTAAATGCTGTAGTGATACCAAGACCCGCGGTTGCTCCACAACGCAATAATCATCAAAGGGTAGAAAAACCACAATGACAGTTTACCCGCATCAACATGACTTTAGCTGAAGTTCTGCCTCATCTGTTAAAATCCAACTTGGCAACCTTGAAAGAGGCTCCCAAGAATCCAAACACTGCTTCTCCCAGATACAATCCCAACATGCGGTGCGCCTACCATTCAGAGAGTCCTGGCCACGACACAAACGACTGATGGGCTCTGAGGAATAAATTGCAAGATTTGCTGGAAGCTAAAGAGGTTGAGTTTGATGCTCTGGAAAAGCCCAACGTTATAACTGCTCCTATGCTCAAACATGGTCGTGGAGTCAATGCTGTGGACACCGATTCGTTTGTGACCTCTGCGGAAGAAATTTCTACTCCTTTGATGACGGTTAAGAAGAATTTGTTATGGGCCAGTTTATTTTCGGGCTGTGGTGAAGGTTGCCACATGTGTTCAATTCTGCCTTCCCATTACTATTTATTGAAGATAGGTGTTCAGCGCCTGATGGATAATAAGGAAATTTTGTTTGAGAAGACTATGATTCCGTTTGAAGATGTTGCCATTATCACCATTTCCGCCAACCCTTCCTAGGTTTCCTCGAGAAAACCTGTTAGGGTTACACCCGTTCCAAGAATTACTCCGTTAATAATCACCGTTCCGGGTCCCATCCCATATACCTCAGATAAGGCTATCCCATGACATTACGGTGCTGATGTATATTACCATGGTGTTAAACAAGATCTGAGGACTGAAGAAGCTGATATGGATCTCAGTAATATTGTTGGGACAAGCAAGGTCACCAGAAGTGGAAGACTCTTTTCTCCCGAGATTTCCCCTCCGACTGTCCACAAACCTGTTGTCACTCCTTCTGCTAGTACATCAACTACTGTCCCAGTTTCTACTCCAGTTATCACCCCTATCGCCGAGCCATCTGGGAATCGGGGCAAAGAAATCACAAGTGAGCCTGTCCGGACGGAGGCACATAAAAAGATCATTGTAGAAACCTCGAAATAAGAGATAGAGGAAATTTTGAAAATCATCAAGAAGAGCGACTACAATGTGGTCGAGCAACTGGGGTAGACCCCGTTAAAAATCTCCATGTTGTCATTGTTGTTATGTTCTGAAGCCCATGTGAAGGCTTTGATTATGTTCCTCTAGACTACGCATGTGCCGCAGGAAACTTCTGCAGATCAGTTCAAGGATTATGTGGCTAGCCTAACTGCTGACAATGGGTTAGGATTTTCAGATGCAGATCTGACTGCTAAGGGGAGAAATCATAATGATGCTCTGCATGTCTCGATCGAGTGCAGGGGCACCACTATGGCCCATGTGCTAGTAGATACCGGGTCCTCACTGAATGTTCTACCAAAGAAAGCGTTCGACCGTCTGAATTGTGAAGGTTTGATTCTAAAGCCGAGTAATATTGTGGTAAGGGCTTTTGATGGGTCAAAAAGAATGGTGCACGGGGAGGTGGACATCCCTGTCAAGGTGGGTTCTCATACCTTTGGGTCCACCTTCTACGTAATGGATATCAGACCATCATATTCTTGCTTGCTGGGTCGTCCTTGGATTCATAAGGCTGGGGCAGTGACTTCCACGCTCCATCAAATGTTGAAATATCCGGTAAAGGGGAAGATTGTCACGGTACGAGGTGAAGAGGAATATATGGTGAGTCATCTCAATTCCTTCCGCTACATGGAGATGGACGGGGAATTCATAAAAACCCCTTGTCAGAACTTTGAAGAGGTCCCTCAGACTTTGGCATCAACTGAAGTGGCTACCAATAAACCTCCGCTGAAGATGGCTTCTCTCAAGGATGCCAGGGCTGTAACTGAAGAAGGTGGGTGTACCAATTGGGGTCAGCTCCCTGATTTCACTCACAAAACTGACAAATTTGGTTTGGGATTTACTACAGGGGCTTAAAGGGCTGTTAGGCGCACACGGATCGGAAGACCTCCTCTACACGTCAGCAATCAGGGAGTTAATGCAATCGAGGATAATGAAGAAGATTCAGACATTGACAACTGGATCTACCCAACAACCCATGGTGGACTAAACAACTAGACGGTGAAAGACCTCATACCTGTTTCTTTTATTCCGCAGTAATTGACTTTTTGTTTTAAGATTTGTAATAAATAGTTTAAAACTTCACGGCCCGGTGCCTTGCCCGAGGCACCTTGGCTTTGCTTGTGAGGGCTTATTATTTGTCATTTTATATATCATTAATAAAACATTTGACGTTTCTTGCATTACAAATTTTGCGCTCCCTGTTTTTCTTTTCTGTCTCTCACTTTATCAAAATAGCTATTCTCTTACACACACTCACGTATCATAATGCAGATCCATCTCCCCTCTGGATCCCATTGATAACAACTTTGCTACTGCCAGTTATGACTTCGAAAATCCGATCAACCAAGCCGAGGACGAAGGTGAGGATGATTGTGAGGTTCCTGGAGAACTTGCTAGACTGTTACAACAGGAAGAAAGGGCCATACAGCCTCATGAAGAGCCGGTTGAGTCAGTGAATTTGGATACAGAGGAAGATAGGAAAGAGGTCAAAATAGGTGAGAATCTGGATCCTAGTGTCAAGCAACGGTTCATACAAATGCTACGCGACTATGTTGAGATCTTTGCCTGGTCCTACGAAGATATGCCTAGTTTGGACACTGATATTGTGGTTCATCGCTTTCCGACTAAAGAAGACTTCCCTCCGGTAAAACAGAAGGTGTGCCGTATGCGCCCCGAAATGTCATAGAAAATTAAGGCAGAAGTCATGAAACAGTTCGGCGCAGGGTTCTTAGCTGTCACTTCTTATCCACAGTGGGTTGCCAATGTTGTTCCTATACCTAAGAAGGACGGTAAGGTACGGATGCGTGTGGACTATAAAGATATGAACAGGGCTAGTCCCAAGGATGATTTCCCACTTCCTCACATCGATGTTTTGGTCGACAACACGGCACAACATAAGATCTTCTCCTTCATGGATGATTTTTCTGGCAATAACCAGATCAAGATGGCTCCTGAAGACATGGAGAAGACAACCTTCGTTACACAGTAGGGAACCTTTTACTACAAGGTCATACTGTTGAGATTGAAGAATGCTGGGGCGACTTATCAACGCGCCATGGTCGCTTTGTTCCACGACATGATTCATCATGAGATCGAGGTTTACATGGATGACATGATAGCCAGGTCTCAGACTGAGGAAGAGCATCTCGATCATCTCCAGAAACTGTTTGACAGATTGAAAACGTACAAGCTGAGGTTGAATCCGAACAAGTGTACCTTTGGGGTAAGGTCTGGTAAGCTTCTAGGCTTCGTCGTCGTGATAAAGGTATTCAGGTGGACCCTGCAAAGGTAAAATCCATGCAAGAGATGCCGGCTCCCCGCACAGAAAAAGAAGTTAGAGGTTTCCTGGGACGTTTGAATTACATTGCCAGGTTCATTTCACATCTGACTGCTATTTGTGAGCCAATCTTCAAGCTGCTGAAGAAAGATCAAGTGGTAAAGTGGAATGATGAATGCCAGACCGCTTTCGAAAGAATCAAAGAATACCTTCAAGAACCACCAATTTTGATGCTTCCAGTTGAAGGAAGACATTTGATCTTATACTTGACAGTGCTAGACAATTTAATGGGGTGTGTGCTGGGGCAGCATGATGAGTCTGGATGAAAAGAGCACGCTATTTACTACCTTAGAAAAAAGTTTACCGACTAAGAGACCCGATACTCATTGCTCGAGAAAACTTGCTGCGCTTTGGCATGGGCTGCTCGTCGGATGAGATAGTATATGCTGACTCACACCACCTTATTGATATCAAAGATGGATCCGATCAAGTATATTTTCGAGAAGCCTGCTCTCTCCAGAAGGATAGCAAGATGGCAGATAATCTTGACCGAGTACGATATCCAATACACAACTCAGAAAGCAATCAAAGGGAGTGTATTGGCGGATCATCTGGCGCATCAGGCCGTGGATGACTACCAGTCCATGAATTTCGAGTTCCCGGATGAGAATATGATATTGGTAACCGACTGTGAAGAACCTGGACCGGATGAAGGACCCGAGGAGGGATCCCGATGGTCTATGTATTTTGATGGAGCCTCGAACGCATTGGGTAACGGAATTGGCGCTGTAATTATATCTCCTGAGGGCTGTCATACTCCGGTCACCGCCTGATTATGTTTTAACTGCACCAACAATATGGCGGAGTATGAAGCATGTATCCTGGGTCTTCGAGCTGCTATTGACCTGAGGATTAAGTTCTTGAGTGTATTCAGAGATTCTTCTCTAGTGATCAGTCATATCAAAGGTGAGTGGGATACGAAGGACCCAAATCTTATTCCTTACAAAGAATATGTACTGACATTGCTCCCACATTTTGAGGAGATAACCTTTAAACACTTCCCAAGAGAGGAGAACCAGTTAGCGAACACGCTAGATACCATGTCTTCTATGTTCAAAGTGATGTGGGACAATGAATCTCCCCATATTACCATTGAGAGGTTGGACGAACCCGCACATTGCTGTGACATTGAGACTGAAGAGGTTCGGGCAAAAGTAAGGGATGAAAAAAAAACTGTAATGCTAAAAACAGGGAAAACAAGAAGTTCCTAAACCCTACAGTCACTATGCCCATCAGGTACAGGGATAAAGCCAGCTTGATAATATGACTAATGGTACATACACTCCCCACAGAGTAAAAGTATCCAAAGGCAGTGATGTTAGCTTTCCCGAACGGGACATGACTCTCCCCAACTGAGGTTCACAATCGCGAGTAAGTCAGTAAATTTTTCCCCAAGCAGAGTTTATTTCTCTCACAAGCAGAATTTCAATCTCCAACAAGAATTCACTATCACCAGAAACGATAATTCATCCCCAACTAGGTTGTTTCTCCAAGTCAGCAGATATATCAACAGAGCATCTCCTCTCCAACAGAGTTATTCCCCGCAAAGTTATCCTCAAACAGAGTCTCGTTCGGCAGAATATTTACCAGCCAAGGGGTAAATCCCCAGCACGGTCATCTTTGGTCACCATCCCCTACAGAGGTGGAGGAACTATGGTTTTCATAGCAATTGGGGATTTATTTTCCCAGATTCAGATTATCACGTCAACATTTCATGTTCATACATCATGACATGTGCATACATCACATATAACATAGTCTCAATTATTTTGAGAACGTCAGCATACAATGCATCTCATGCATCGCACATAACTAACCTTGTATTTCTTTCAGGAAAGACAGTTATTATCAATAATTTCCAACAGGTCCATGATCAATGCTCGAAGCTAAACAAAGTAATCATCGGCGCGACATGAATAACCTTACTCAGGCTTCCTCTGCAGTTGTACTCAAACTCATTCCGAAGTAACCCTACTATCCAGGTTCCTTCTCATAGCCCTACTATCCAGGCTTTCATCTCGAAGTAACCATACTATCCAGGTTCCTTCTCACAGCCCTACTATCCAGGCTTTCATATCTAAGTAACCCTACTATCCAGGTTCCTTCTCACAACCCTACTATCCAGGATTTCATCTCGAAGTAACCCTACTATCCAGGTTCCTTCTCACAGCCCTACTATCCAGGCTTTCATCTCAAAGTAACCCTACTATCCAGGTTCCTTCTTACAACCCTACTATCCAGGATTTCATATCAAAGTAACCCTACTATCCAGGTTCCTTCTCATAGCCCTACTATCCAGGCTCCTTCTCACAACCCTACTATCCAGGCTTTCATCTCGAAGTAACCCTACTATCCAGGTTCCTTCTCACAGCCCTATTATCCAGGCTTTCATATCGAAGTAACCCTACTATCCAGGTTCCTTCTCAAAGCCCTACTATCCAGGCTCCTTCTCGCAACCTTACTACCCAGACTTTCATATCGAAGTAACCCTACTATCCAGGTTTCTTCTCACAACCCTACTATCCATGCTTTCATATCGAAGTAACCCTACTATCCCGGTTCCTTCTCACAACCCTACTATCCAGGATTTAATATCGAAGTAACCTTACTATCCAGGTTCCTTCTCCTAACCTTACTATCTGGGTTCGGCCTCCCTTATTCCCAGACAACAGTCCACAACACTGTAAGACCGGGACCCGATCAAACACAATTGATTGCATATTTCCCCAGAAAGTCACGGTGCAACATATACCCCGACCAAACACAAGATCACTTCCGCTTCCAAAACTAGAATTATTCCCCCAGTAGAGTAATAGACGGCTGAAGCTCCTAAAACTCTATTTCTCTCAAGACAGAGACCGATATTCCCCAACGAAGTCCTCCTCAACAACAGGTATACGGGTTCTCGCAAAGGAATCTCTTATGCGATCGACACTTCTTCGGATGACATCTTTAAGCCCATCTTCCGTCATTGACTTCCAAATGGCATCTATAAGCCCATTAGCGATATCACAAGACGAGTATCACTTCATGCGAGTGCAAATTTCTAGGCACTCTAGTGTTCAATTATCTTTCACCTTCAGATCACGAAAGACAGACAAGCTAATCTACATCCTCAGGTTTAAGAAGATTGAACAGGGGCAGCTGTTGTACCCCAAAAGTTGCCCTCCCATATTTCTCAATACATGTCAAGTGAGGTCCTCAAATTTCTCAAGGAGGTCCAAGAGTTGACCAGACAAACTCTCTCCTAAGGCAGTCTACCTCAAATTAGGGTATCATTTTGCATTAAGATTCTTGAGTCCAAAGGATCCCAAATGCTCACCATTGTCCTAATATGTTCTCAAGATTATCCATGTCAAGTTTCAAGCCTTGCAGAGGAAGTTTGCTCAGTCAGTTGCTCAAATACCTAAAAATCGACTATGCTAGGTCAAAAGTCAACTAGGGCCCACATACAGTCAAACTTCAAGATTTTTGGTCAACATCCTCATTTTGAAGTATCATTCATCATTAGATCAAGGGTTGATCATGATTCATTAAGGATTGCTCACAATTCATCAAAACCCTAAAGTTGCTAAATTAGGGTTTTGTAGAAAAAGTCAAGTTGACCTTTTTAGGGTCAAAATTGAGAGAGTTATGCATTGGCCAAGTTGACCTTTTTTGCAAAATTGCCAAAAGTCAAACATGCTCAAATTTGCATCTTTTGCCAAATGGGCCCAACTTTTTATGCCTGCATCTCATTCCTAACATAGTCCACGACATATGGGACCCTCCATGCTTTATTTATTCATTTATTTAATTTATTTTTATTTTTATTCATTTAAAATTAAAATAAAATCAAATAAATCCTAATAAATCATATATTGTATTTTAGGGATGATTTGTGAATTGAAAAAAGATCTTATAGGCTGTCAAATGAATATCAAATTGTGTAAGGCCAATTTGTTTGAAAAAGATTGGATTTGAGCTAAATTTGGAAGGTTTACATATGCCATGAAAACAAAATCAAATCTTGAAAAACTTCCAAAGAGGTGATCAGTTTTACAACCCTAATGCATTCTCTAATATATATGAAACATATCCAAGGCAAGAACAGGGGTCAAGCAGCCGTGCAGAGATGAAAGAAAAACTCAAAAATTGCAAGAAAAGCGGTGATCCAATTTCTGTGTTAGAGGTCAATTCATGCCATTCTCAGGTTGCCAATAGGTTGCTGGACATTCCAGGAGCATTTTCCAATCAGATTCAAGTCTTTCCACGCCTGGAATTGCAAGATAGAGGTATCACGATATGCCTCCAAATTCGAATTCAGTTTCATTGATTCACTCACCCATTGCATATTTTAATGATATATTCGTGTTTGTCTTTGAGTTTGCAAGCTTTTGATACCATTTAATTGTATTTCTAACGCTTGTACATGAAGTTGCTATAGATAGGGTTTTATGTTCTTGATTAGGGCTTTGCAGGATAGGCAAAATTGGGTAATGATTTTGGTACCAGGAGACTCGTAAGGTTGAAACGAGTAGAATAGTACCAGCCTTGGCCATTTATCTTGAACACACGCGATTTTGGAGATGGACATGGATGTACCTACAGTCAGTGTCTAGGTAAAAGTCTTTTTACCTAAAACGACGGAATCAGTGAAGGAGACGATGGCGTGGCAGTGTGTGAATGGTCGTTTGAAAGTTCGCGCGTTTTGGAGGCGTGGCACACTGTTTGCATTATGTTTCATTTATATCATTATTATCATAATTAACATGCTAGCGCAGATGGTGAAGAGATTAGACTTTGATGCACACTTCCTGGGTTCGATCCCAGGCGTGTGCATTTTGTTATTTTCTCAACAATTGTAGGCCTATCCAGTGCTTCACATTCTCAAGCGCATTCCATACACCCTCAACATCAGCCATCTGATGTGCTCCTGGCCACATCTAATACGCCCACAATAAAGGTTCACCATGCTCCCCAAGTCAACGCCCCCATCAGATCCAATGCTGACTAGGCTTGATGATAAATGGGCTTACCGAAAAACATATCTGCACCCCTCCTCCAGCAAATTACACAGGCCCAATTCTCTTTTTCTTTTCTTATTTTTATTTTATATTTTAATTTGTTTGATTATTTTATTTCTTTTAAAATCAAATTTATTTTTTTATAAAATCATAAAATCAAGAATTCACAAAAAAATTAGAATTAGCTTTTTTTTTATCAAATTTAATTTAATTTAATTTAGGGCAACTTTAATTTGTTTCTCACAATTAAAATGAACTAGAAAATTAGGTTTAATTCTTTGATTTAATTGTTTCCCTTTTTCAAATAAAATAAAAATACAAAAAATAGGTTAATTTAATTATTTCTCTTAATTAAAATTAATTACTAATTAGGTTCTTTTTTTAATTCAATTAAGCCTTATTTTCTCAAATAACAAAGACGATAAAAAAATGATATTTCTTTAATCAATTACAATTAGGTTTAGTAAAGGGTCAAAACCCTAATCGCCTCGCATTTAATTCACCGCGCATGTTTTTTTTATTGATGTAACTGTTCACGTAATGTAATAGTTTAATCTAGGACTTTCTTTTATTTATCGTCTTTTGCGGGTTTTTTGGCTATGTAATTAATCCCCCTCCCGAAGCCTTGTAATAGCCTAGATTTACTTTCTCGCATTTTAATTCTCGCAAATATTTGACTGTTTAGATGTATGCTAATAGGATTGTATGACAAGAATGCATGACAACTTAATCCAGTTAGAAAATCCTAATGTGCAAAGTTAAATAATTGAAACGAATCACTCGCACATATCACTCTTAGGGTATACTCCCACTTCGGTTACCTTCGGTAAACGATCATTAAGTATAGGGTGTCTTAGTGGTTACCCTTCTGTTTAAAAAAGATTAAATGTCCCGTTCGGATGTTGCCTCGGAAATGTTGCCTCGAATATGATCTTAAGACTTTAGAGTTATTACTAAGGTGTCCTAACATTGCTTTAGTGATTGTGCGTCCCTTTTGAATCGAACCTCACAACTCCAACGGTGATGCTACCTATTTCTCAATAGTGGGATAGCGTTGTCTAAAGGAAACAAGAATAGAAACGATCTTTTTTCGAGTAGGTAGATGCTAGTAGATACTTGCTCTAATCAAACTTTTCACACTTACACTTTTCAAAATAACTTTCAAAACAACTTCGTCACACCTTTGAGGAATGATACAAGGGTTATCACGAAGTCAAACTTTTCAAAACAAAGCACATACACAAGCAATTTTAAAAAAATGAGCAAGTACCTAAAAGCCCATGGAAAACCATGGATAGAAAGGGTGCTAACACCTTCCCTTTCTATAATCTACCCCCGTACTCAGAAACATCTCGAAAAAGGATTTTTTCTGTACTTTTTTTCCTTTCTGTTTGGATGAAATAAAAGTCGGTGGTGACTCTTGCTTACCGCGACATTTTGCGAACAAAAAAACGCAAAATGCAAACCAGCATTTCAAAATAGTCGGTTCTGCCACCGTATCACAATTATAATCCGGAAACAAAAACTATAACTTACATTGGTGAAGATGTGGTCGGTGATGAAGGAAACAATCAAGAAGTTGAAGGTGGTGAAGCCGTACCTCTTCCACCCTCTAGTCCAAGCAATCAAGATCTTATGGATTTCACGTCTCAACAATTTGCTTTCATGAATACCAACATCAACAACCAATGGAATGCTATCAACAATTCTACAACAACCCGGATTAATGACTTCCACACAGATGTGAATCAATAATTTTCTTACCTTTACTCTCATCTTCACATTCCACCATATGACCCAAATAATCCAGCTGCACCTCCATAACATTACACAGAACCTCCTATACAACAACAATTTCCAAATCAAGGATCTTGGTTCTATAACAACCGGGACATGAATCAACCATAAAGTTCTGTCCAACTTTATTATGTCTACTATTTTATGTTATGTCCTTTTTCAATTATGCTACGTTTTGTTTATTGTTAGATTTCTTTGTAATCATTATGTTACTATGTCTATGAAAATTTGTGATGCATGGTTAATTAAGTTTTTTCAATATTGCTTTATTACTGTCCATTTTTATTGCATCTTTCCCTTCTTTTTGATAATGTCAAAGGGGGAGAAGGATGTGATACTTTATGCTTGTATATTTCCTTGTCTTAAATTTTTAAGGTACTCTTCAACCAAGATGAACAAATTCAAAGGATTCCAACCTTCTCATACAAAGGGGGAGTTATACATCTTAGGGGGAGAAGTTTCTTTCAGGAAATTACTACACATAAGCAAGATCGTTTGTCATCATCAAAAAGGGGGAGAATGTAAAATCAAGCTTCTCAAATTCACTTTTATTTTTATGAAGACAAACCATGATTGACAAAGAAGGCAAATATTATTGATCAAGCTAAAAGCATATGTGGATAAAGTCTTTAGTTCAAGAACTTTTGTAAATTTCAAGGTATAATGATAATACTTACTTTGAACTTAAGACATAGATGCTCAATGGTCAAAAGTAATATTTTATATTGTCCAAATTTTTACTCAAGTTTTTATAAGCTAAAAATCATTTTTCACTTGAGTGCAATTGATTTTCATATTAGTGCAATCGATTGCATGCTTCAATTTTTCAAAATATTTGCTACTGTTTCTAAGTGAAATCGATTTGTATGTTTATGCAATCAATTGCAATCAATCAATTTTTGCTACTGACTTCAAATGCAATCGATTTACACTCTTGTGCAATCGATTGCACATTCAAAATATTTAAATTTCTAGCTGTTGAAACCCCGTGAAATCGATTTACACAAAGGGTGCAATCGATTGCATGATGCACAATTTTGAAAAATAGCAGCTTTACACATGCTTGTTCATAAGACCATTTTATGGAAACCTTTCACCCAATCTTGGAAATTGTTCATGATTCATTTACAGAACTTTATGCTGTTTCAAAAAGGTGCTATGAACATATAAATACTCATTTTCAAAATCATTTCAACACCTCTTCCAATTATATTTTCTGAATTTTCAAAAATCAAACTCAAGCTGTTATACATTTTCATACACAAGTTTTCAGCACACTTTCACATATTGTTAACCAGAAAACTTTGAGCATTATATATCTTGATTTATTGTATACTATTATCATTGGAAGAGAAGATCAATTCATTGATTAAATCACTCAAAGTGATCATTGCTACTCAAACTCACTCAAATCAAATATTGCTATATACTTGCTTATTTTTCAGGACTGTTGGAAATAAGTATAAGTGGTTTTATAAATCTTGTTTTTCCAGGATTGTGGATACAAGTAAAGTCACTTTGAGAGGATTGTTCTCATTGTTGACATAGTGAAAATCCAGGAGGATTGTTCTTAGTCCAAGAGGATTGTTCTTGGTTTTGGGTAGTTCTTGTTTAAGTTTTCCATAATAAGGAAATCTCTTTCATGTTTAAAGGGTACTGAAGTACTCTCGTACTGTGAGGGGAACCAGGATATATCGCTTATGTCTCTTTATTTTTCTGCACTTTACTCTTTCATAAACTCACCATAATCCAGAAAAATAATATCCATCATCACTAAAACCAAATTTTTTTAAAGTACCTAATTCACCCCCCCCCCCTCTTAGGCGCACTTCGTACTTACAGAAAATGCTAGTCATGTAAATAGTCACTCCATCCTGTTTCGAGAATTGATCCACAACCTGCTTTTGTTGGTAAACCCGTCTTGTTTCGAGAATTCATACCACCTGGTCACATAGATAGTTGCCTCATCCCGTTTCAGGAATTAATCTGTGTATGGTTATACAGATAGTTACCCCATCTTGTTTCTGGAATTCATATTTTCCTGGTGTTGTACCCCAAAATTTTCCCTCCCTTTTCTTCAAGACATTCTCCTAAGGTTGTCAAATGCTCAAGGTGGTTCAAAAATTGATTAGACAAATTCTCTTCCTAAGCAATGGGTCCACAACTAGGGTTTCATATTTCACAAGGAAGTTTGGGTTTCTAAGGACTCAAATGGAATTCATGGTCTCTTATATGTCTCCAAGATTGCTCATACCAAGTTTCATGCCTTACATCACAAGTGTGCTCAGTTAATGCCTCAGATAACTGAAAATTGATTGTATTGAGTAAAAAGTCAACTATGGTAAACATACAGTCAAACTTCAAGATTTTTGGTCAACATAAATATTTTTAAGTCATATTCATCATTTTATCAAGGGTTGATCACGATTCTTCAAGAAAAACTCTCAAAACATCAAAAGTTAAAAGTTGCCAAATTAGGGTTTTCTTAGGAGAAGTCAATTAAACTTTGAACAAGCATAACTTTCACAGGCTTAATCATATTTTCTCCAACCAAAGCTCATTTTGGAGGAATTTAAATTCTCTACAACTTTGTCTCTCTAATCTCAAGTCCAAAAAATGCTTCATTTGAGAGATATGGGCCAATACATTATAGGTCATTTCAAAAGTCAACAAAAAGACAATTTTTGTCAAGTAAACTTACATCAAGATAAATCTTCAAATTCAAAAATGATCAACTTATAAATTGTAAAGGACACCTTGGGCTTTCTGAAAAGTCCAAGATCATCTTCATATGATGAAACTTGAGAAAGTTATGACCAGTTCAAGTTGGGAAATGTTAAGCAAATGCATGAAGTTCAAATTGAGCAAACTTGAAATCCAGGCTTCATAGTAATTGAAGAAGTGAACTACTCTCTGGTCAGATTCCAAGCTTTGTAGCAACTTAAACTGTTATCTGGTCGAAATCCAGGCTTCACAGTAATTTGAGCTGTTATCTCAGATAACTGCCCCGTCTTGTTTCGAGAATTAATCTGGAACCAAGCTTTTGTTGGTTGTTGAGATAGTTGCCCTGTCTGGTTTCAGGAATGAACCTCTTAACCTGGTCTAGTATATAGTCTCCCTGTCTTGTTTCAGGAATTGATCTACAATCAGTTGTTCGCAGATGGTCGCCCTGTCTGATTTCAGGAATTAATCTGGAACTGTTGAAAATCGTTGATCATATTCGTCTGTGGATCCTTCCTGAAAAGGTAAAGAGTTAGCTGTATGAAATGTCATGATGCATGAAATACATTGGGTAGTGATGTTCCCAAAATAAATGAGACTGTTTTATATGCATTTGTATGTATATGCTATGATGTTTGTAGAATGATGTATGAATGCAATGTATGAACATATCAGCTGCTCTATTGCAAGGTTGTTGAGTTAGGGAAAATAAATCTCTGATTGTAGCTGGGGGGAAAGAATGTCGGTCTTCAAATTTATTGAAGTTGAAATTCTATGGGATGAACTTCTGTTATTATAGAAATAAACTCTGTTGGGGAAGGTAAACTATGTGAACTGAACTGTTGCTAGAAGATAGTCTAGAATAAGTATCAGGATGGCACCCGTCTTTGGATTGTACCTGAACTGTTTCTAGAAGATGATATGAATAAGTATTAGGATGACATACATCTTAGGATCGTACCTGAACTGTTGCTAGAAGATAGTCTAGAATAAGTATCAGGATGACATCCGTCTCTGGATCATACCCGAACCATTTCTAGATGAGAATCTGAATAAGTATCAGGATGACATCCGTCTCTGGATTGTACCTGAACTGTTGCTAGAAGATAGTCTGGAATAAGTATCAGGATGACATTCATCTCTGGATTATACCCGAACCGTTTCTAGATGAGAATCTGAATAAGTATCAGGATGACATCCGTCTCTGGATCGTACCTGAACTGTTTCTAGAAGATGATCTAAATAAGTATCAGGATGACATCCGTCTCCGGATCGTACCTGAACTATTGCTAGAAGATAGTATGGAATAAGTATCAGGATGACATCCATCTCTAGATCATACCCTAACCGTTTCTAGATGAGAATCTGGAGTAAGTGTCAGGATGACATCTATCTTTGGATCGTACCTGAACCGTTTCTAGATGAGAATCTGGAGTAAGTGTCAGGATGATATCCGTCTCTAGATCGTACCTAAACCTTTTCTAGATGAGAATCTGGAGTAAGTGTCAGGATGACATCCGTATTTGGATCGTACTTGAACTGTTTCTAGAAGATAGTCTGGAATAAGTATCAGGATGACATCCGTATCTGGATTGTACCTGAATCGTTTCTAGATGAGAATCTGAAATAAGTGTCAGGATGACGCCCGTCTTTGGATCGTACCTGAATCATTTCTAGATGAGAATCTGGAGTAAGTGTCAGGATAACATCCGTCTTTGGATCGTACCTGAACCGTTTCTAGATGAGAATACGGAGTAAGTGTCAGGATGACATTCGTCTCTGGATCATACCTGAACCGTTTCTAGAATATGATCTGAATAAGTATCAGGATGACATTCGTCTCTAGATCATTCCTGAATCATTTCTAGAGGAGAGTCCGCTTTGTTTAGAATGTTTCCGCTGGGGATTCCTGTTTTATTATTTTGAGAAGAAATCCGTTGGGGAATCCTGAGAAGCTTGGAGACTTCACTAGGGAATTCTTATATGTTGGAGCATGTTGTACCCCAAAATTTGCCCTCTCACTTATCAAGAATTTTTCTCACAAGATCTCCTTTGGCTCAAGACTGCACTAGAATTGATCAGCTCAAGACACCTCCCTAAACACTGATGACCAAAATTAGGGTTTGAGATTACATAAGGAGTTTTGAACTTCCAATGCACCATATGACTTTCATGGATCATTATGGACCCCCAAGATTACTCATGTCAAGTTTCAAACCTTGGATAACACTTTTTCTCAGTCAATTGAGCAGTTGACCTAAAAATCAGTTATATTGGGGAAAAGTCAACTATGGCCAATTTACAGTCAAACATCATAAATTTTGATCCACATAACATTTTGATCCACATAACATTTTAAACTCATATGTATCATTTTATCAAGTTTGGACCATAATTCCTCAAGAAATTTGATCAAATCTTCAAAAGGGCAAAATGGTCAAAATTAGGGTTTTGATTGGGAAAGGGCAATTTCTAATTTTTGACCTAGCAAATGATCAATTGGTTTAAGGCATGATCTCAAGATTCCAATTGCATCATTTTGACCTAATTACATGGCTCAAATCATTGCTCAAGTCCAATGGATTGACATATGAATTTTCAATTAACTGATCAAAAAGTCAACTGTATACTGAAAAGTCAAACTTTGACTTTTTGGTCAAAATCAAATGACAAAGATCACAATTAATCAAAACATGTCAAAATATTAAACTTATTCATCAAGAAATCCAAAATTCAAGATTTCATTTTGAAAAGTTAAAATTTCTAAACTTAGAAATTTTTCTAAGTGTTGGAAATGTTTCTTCTTCATAACTTTGAGCCAATTTTTCACCATGATGCAAGTTGATTTAAGAGAAACTTCCAACACAAAAGTTGTAGATCTCCATGATATCTACAACATTTCTTCACTCAACTTCTCCTAAAAGTTCTTGGATCTTAAGTTATTAATTCATAAAGTCATGGTCATGAAACAAAAACACTTAGTGAAATTTTGCCCTAATTTGGTCAGGATTTTGACCCAACTTCATGGAACTTTTTCATATAGTTACAAGGGGAATATTTAAAAGCAATTCAAATATGGGTTGTAGAGAACATTGCAAGCTTTCCAAAATGTCCAAGAACTCATTGAGATCATATTTGAGCTAAGAGAGTCGAATCCATGAAGTTAGGGTTTCATTCTTATATTACAAGTCAATTTTGTGATAAACACTTGATCCAATCTTCAAGCATGTTGTACAAATCCTACTTTGCAGGCTTCTAATTTGCATTTCACTCCATAATTAAATGTCTACACAGTTGTTAGAAGCTTTAATCCAAGCATTCAATGCATTTCCCATGCTTAATACCATTTTAGGAAGAAAGACAACATTGCCATTTTGGAAAAGTGGTTTTTTTGCACAAAGTCAATTCTTGAGCCTCTCACATGTTCCCTCTGATCACACTTCATCTACAAAGTCAGAAGCAATGTGATAAAAGTGATTCAACCACTCTGCATTATTGGTATAAACTTTGAAACTTGATTTTCTCACTTTTCTTCAAAATCAAGTAACCTAGCAATTAGCTTGAGACTTGTACTTCTGATTGTACAAAGCTCTCAAACTCTTTGGTTTATACATACACAAACCATTTTGCCACAAAGACATGAATGCTTAAGCCCTCAAACACTTTGAAATCAGAACTTGTACCAAAAACCTCAATTACTTGTCATTTCTGACCTTGAACTTCAAATACACAATCCACTCATGTGTTTTTATTTTTAATCAATCACAAAGCTTCTATAACTCATTTTGAGGCTATCCAAACCCTTACTACACAACTGTAACACCATTTGCACCATCCTCCATTTTCAAAAACAGGGGTCTGCAAGTGGACTTCTCCAGAACTCCTCAGCCACTTCCAACTCAAGCTAAGCATCCTTTTAGCTTCCTGGGAACTTGGGGAAGCTAACCCAATAATTGGAACTCATTAAAAGCTGCTCAAACTTCAAACCTGATACCCTCTTGCAAGATAAGTTTTCTAACTTTGGAACTTTTCATACAATCATCATCAATGATTCATTTGTGAATGAAACATGTAGATATCATTTCCCTAAAGCTAACCATGTTCATATTTTTCATTAATTTTGCCTGAGCTTAGAGAATTTTAAGATTGAATTTTCTGAGATTTTTAGGGTTCAGATTAGGGCCAATGAAATTCATGTTTGTCTTTGATCTATAGTTTTAATGCTTTACATTTCTGAAATCGTGAGGAAATTTGCTACAAGTTTCATGTTTACAGTTTTCATTTTTGTTGTGATTTGAACAAGTTATAGTTTGTCTGGTTGGAGGTTGAAGATGAAGTGTAAATCAGGGTGCATTTTGTATCATATATTTATTGTTTTGCTTATGTTAACGGATGTATAGCCACCCCAGTGGTAGAAGCGCGCGCCTGTAACCTTTGGGACCTGGGTTCGAGCCCCAGTGGTACCCTTTTAATTTTTTTTCACATTTTTTCATTTTCTGACTTTCCTTTTTGCAGGCGCTGGGCCTTCCTTTGGGCCTATATGTTTTTTTCTTGTTGCTAACCCCCCTGCTGGCTTCTCACACCCTTGGCCCAGTTTTATTTTTCTTTTTCTTATTTTTTTATTTATTTGTTTTCTTAAATAGTTTTCTAATATTAAAAAATCATAAAAAATATAAAGATAATAGATTTATATTTTGACATAGCCTATTTATTTTTTCTCATAAAAATTATTTTATTTTATCAATACTTTATTTATTTTACTAATTATCTTTGTAAATTTAATTAAAAATAGGTTTTAGTTATTTTCTTTTACATCATTTGAATATATTATTCTAAAATATAAAATAACCAACAATATTTTATAATACTATAATTTATTTTCAAGACAAAAATTTCAAAAATACTTTTCTTAAACTTAATTTCTTTTTAATCAATTAATAGATTTAGGGTTTTATTTAAAATCTTTTCTTAGTAAATTTAGGTTTTACTTTTAATTAATTATTTTTCCCTTTAATTAATTAGGTTAAAATCAAAACCCATTTTCTCTAAAAAATCCAAACAAATATTCATTTTCTTCACATTTGCATTCTTGTATATTTATTCATTTTGTACATTATATTCAATTAATTTCTTGTACATTTGTACCGATTCAATATGGTTGTAATAGACTAATTAGGTTTATTTTCTTGCAATCCCCATTTATAATTTGTACTCCCCCCTCCCACAAGTATTGTAATAGCGTAGTAACTTTAAATTCCGTAATTTATAGCTTTATATACAATTGCTAGTAATTAGGGTTTGTATGGAAAGACTAAAACCAATCAAATAAAAAACCCTAATCAAAGACTAAAAAAAGCATGAAAATCAATACACTTGCACACAAGCATCCCTAGGATAAAATCCACTTGGTTTCCTTACAAAAATGACTGTATTATGCATGTGAGGTATCTTAGCAAAAAAACAAGTCAAAATACAAGATCATAGTCCCTCGATGACGCTATCTATGTTGCCTTTTAAAAATGATCTCAGTCCCTAAAGAAAAATGCTAAGATACCTTGCAACATTGCTAATCATGGTTATACGATGACCCATGCCCGTTCTGTTTACATCCAAAGATAGGATTACTTACCAAATCAAGGGTAAGATAACAATGTCAAAGGAAAGAGGAAATGAACATGAACGACTTTTGAGTAGGTAGAATGCCCCTAGTTACTTGCTCAATTTCAAAACAAAACATCCTTGCTATTTTCAAAACAAACACCTACACTTTCAAAACATCTTACAAACTTGAAAACATTTTCAAAAGATCAACATCTTTGTATACATTCTTACGAACGAGAATCATTACAAATATTTCCTAAACAATGGCCTCTTTACATCAAACAAAAAAGCAAGTGATATAGAAAGTAACTAAGATCCCGTGGAAAACCATGGATGAAAAGGGTGTTAACACCTTCCCTTTTCATAATATACCCCCCGAACTCAAGAAACAATCTCAAAGGTATTTCATGTACTTTTTCACCTTTCCTTTTGGATAAAATAAAAGTCTGTGGCAACTCTTGCTAACCGCAACATTTGCGATCAAACGCGAAACACCCAAGTCAGTTCTCCCACCGTATCACAGAGCAGTAATGGGAGATTCTTGCTCTGTCGAGGGTATGAGAACACTTGACATCAATAGGATGCATGCTAAGAACATGGCAGTGACCTTGTAGTAGAATGACCTTGCCTCTGTACCTGCTGGAGAAGGTATCTGTTGGGATTTTGTAGATGGTTTGGCTGTTATCCCAACTCTTGGAGTCCTTGGTGAATGTAGATCAGGGTAATAAACCTTCTACTGATAGACAAGTGATGAGATGACGGGACGTAGTCGTATGTTTTAATCCCTAACTTTTTCCTGGATCGTCCTTTCGGGTTTTCAGTCCACCGGGATACCCTTTTTTGCCCAAGCCGCCTTTTCAGGTTTTCGACTTGCTGGGTGTACATATTTTTTTATGTATATCCCTAATTTTTGCCCGAACCCTTTTGGTTCGCTGGGATGCCCTTATTTTTTCCTAGGCCAGTCAACCTAGTGGGTCTTTGTTCATGCGTAGGATTTTCCGACTATGTCCACGTTCACCGGGTATGGAGAATTGTCACTGTCCATAGTAGTAAGTGTTTCCACACTGCCAGAAGGTGTTTGTTTGATCGCATATGATTCGCTGCTGGAATTCATGTCCAATGCCCCAAGTGATTCAGATGGAGATCTGTCCCTGGCTATTCAGAATTTTTTAGAGGTTCCCCAAATCTTGACTTGACTGCCCCATATTAGCTGGACACCATGTTATGCCCCTTGATTATGAAAGGCCTGTCACTGGAAATGTCTTTCCACCCAAGGTGATTCTGTCCACTAAGATGATTTCTGTTTATCGAATATCCATTGTGCGAACTTCTCTGTTGTTCAACAAATAGTCATATGCAAACAATGGTATTTTAAGAATGCAAAGCTTATGTCTATCTTGAAGTTTGAAAATTCATTTTTTTAGTAAAACAAATTTTTTTGTAAGAGTGTGATATCAGCTCAGGATTTATAGCGAACCCTACAGGAGTCAGGATACCTTTTGTAACAGTATGCTTTCGAACTAACTCATGCTTCAGCTAGGACTTTTAAGGGTTATAATGTGGCCTAGTTCATGGTTTAAGAAACAAAGGATAAAGGCTCAAATTTTATTTGTACCTAACCCGTTCTTCGTGATGTTCTTCAATCCTATGCTCAGCTAATTATGTGTTTAGATCCCAATTGAGTCTGGGATCTTTGCTCTGATACTTGGTGATGGTTCAGGAATTGAATGTTCGTTTGAGAAGGCAGTCATTTTGGTAACCTTTTCTTTTTTGTTGAGGATTTGCAGGACCACTTTTTATTTTTATTTTTATTTTGTTATCCCTACTTTTTTCTGAACTATTTCTTTTGTGTTTACAGCCAGCGGGATGCCCCAGTTTTTTTATTAAGTCTCCTTCATAGATTCGACTTAAGGGGCTTTTATTTTGAGAGATAATGACTGCATGTTTTAATGATTATGTGGAACCATCACCATCTTTTCGAGAGCATCTTCTACACTATTTTTCATGCATGAAAGGGAAAGTTTGCGATTGAATGCACATCTGAATTAACTGAGAAAACTACCCTTCCCCAGGTTATGATTAAGGGTTTTAATTTGTGTGAAAATAAAAACTCCTACTTCTTAGGATCAAATGGGTCGACTAGGGATTATCTTCCTTATAACTCCACTGTTTAGGATTTTAAACAACGCGTGTACATCGTCAACGGGTCCTGTTCAAAATCATACTGTAGAGACCGTGGTATCGTTTTCGTCATCCTCCCTCTAAAAGCTTAGAGCTTTTAATCAAGAGTTGAATATCACAAAAAGTAAGTAAAAATACAGTTTGAATATAATGAATACAAATGAAATAATTCAAAACAAAACATATGCGATGCATTAATGGGAAAACCAAAGTTTGACATAACAATATTTGTTTGAACAAACAAAGGAAATTACAATTGAAAAATCACAAATGAAATAGTCGCTCTCAATGATTTGGCCTAGGAGCAGTGATCAAACGGTGAGTCTTTGGAGGGTCGAATTCAATCTCCTTGGCGTCAATCATATCCTGAATTTTGTTCTTCAGAGCCCAACAGCCATTCGTATCATGTCCAATACTATCAGAATGGTAGACACATATTGCATCAGGATTGTAGTTAGGGGAAGAAGTTTTGGGGTTTGGATGAGGTCTTATCAACGTAACCAAATTCATCCTCAACATATGTTGTAATGCCTGAGACAATGGTACGTTGATTTTGGTAAACTGCCTCTTGGGCTTGTCTTGCCTTTGTTGATTACCCCGTTGTGGCTGGCGAGGTCGTTGTTGGACCCTTGGCGTAGCAGCCGCTTTGAAAGGTGTTTTTTCAACCAAATCCTCTTGTTTCAACTGAGGCTGATTAAAGACTCGATCCCTAATTCTCGTTGTTTTCTCCATATGATTGCATCCATCTTGATGAAACTTGTTGACTAGGACTCCCAGCTCTTCTTGTCCCCAGGATAGGCTTTGGATAAGAGCCATCTTCCCCAGCATCTGGATTCTCATTGCTTCCATCTCAGCTTGCAGTTGTTCCAACTGTTCATCTTTGTTGTCTTTAGGACTTTTCTTGGTCATAGTCCCAGCGATGAGTGCTTTCAATTCTTCTCCCCCCTTGGATAGACTCAAGAACATTTCCTTGAATTGAGCATCTAGAGTTTGGAGATCTATGTCAGTCTGCCCGAGAGCCATTTTTCTTGCTGAAATAAACAGCGAGAAAATGAGAGACCTGTACTGGAAGACTTGTTATGTAATGACATGCATGCAATGTTTTCAAGGATCTCGCGGGGTAAACAAGAAAATGTCAGAAGTTGAATTTTGTAGCTTTAATTGAAGAACTTCGTATTGTTGAAGGTCCTTCTACAAGAATCAAGCTCACCATAACGAGTGGGTCATCGCCTCTGACTCAAGTTGTTGTGTTTTGATCTTTTGACATCATTAGCTAGAGGAAAATAAACCTCCTTGCCCCTTGTTAGACGTCTGGTTCATCATAACCTGCATCAGAGACCCTTGAGATCCTTGAAATGTTTAAGGAGATGCTATGGGATGATGTTATGATGTGTATGCTATGCATTAAGCAAAAGTGTAAGGTGGCGTAAGCAACTAAACCCTGCAAGAAATCCAGGTTATTGGATAATGACTGTAAACAAATCCTCAAGGAAATCACATTGTTAGATAATAAAACCCTACAAGTAGTTCAAGTTGAAAGCAAACAAGTCACACAAGCAGCCTTAGGTTTAGGCTTGCATGGGGTTTGTAGGTAAGTACCCTCTTGAAGTTTAGTTGGTTCAACCTGTCTTAGAAAAGTAACTGGATTCTAAGGAATCTTAATATCACTAATCTTTCTTTATCGAGCATTATTTCAGCTTAGAAATCTTTTCTTGCGGCCGAAACATCTCAAAAGTTCGATCTCAATGAGTGTAGCATAGAGTATCAACCACTCCCTAGCTTTATACCGAGGTCGGCTATCTCACTACTTTATAATGGCCAAGTTTGTTCAACTAAGGTTCTAAGGTTCGTTAGTACTTCAGGACACCATACGGCGGCCCCGTATTCTCCTCAATTCAACACAAGAGATACCAGTACCAACCAAAGTGTCACACCAGCACAGCTATCACTTCAACCATATCGGTCTATGCTGTACAGTCTCCACAATCTATTGTTGTTTACCTAAAAAGATGCCCCCAGATCCAGGTGTAGGATCTATAGTATCATCCCAAACAAACCCTCAAAGGATAAAGCATACAAAGCAAGCAATTAAGACAGTTTTAAAATTAACTAACTCTAAGGTAACCCCACTTTTTATAATATTCCCCAGCAGAGTCGCCAGTTCTATGATACGGTGGAAGAACCGACTGTTATATACTGGTTTTGTGTTTGTGTTTGTAAATGTTGCGGTAAGCAAGAGTCGCCACCGACTTTTCTTTTATCCAACAAAGGAAAGGGTGAAAAGAACAAAAAAAGACCTTTTCGAGAATTTTCTGAGTAAGGGGGGTAGATTATGGAAAGGGAAGGTATTAACACCCTTTCCATCCGTAGTTTTTTATGGGCTCTTAGTTGCTTGCTATATCACTTGCTTTTGTTTGAAAATGTGCTTGCGGTGTGGGTTTGAAAATATTTTGAAAACGTCTTTGTAATGATTCTCGTCTCTATAAGAATGCGTACAAAGTGTTGGTTTTGAAAATAGTTTAAAGAAGTATTTGTTTGTGGAAGATGTTTTTTGAAAGTGATTTTGAAAAAGTGCCCTTGTAATGATTCTCGTCTCTTTAAGAATGCGTACTGTGATACAGTGGAAGAACTGACTTGAAGGTTTTGCGTTTGATTGCAAATGTTGCGGTTAGCAAGAGTCGCCATCGACTTTTCTTTTATCCAAAAGGAAAGGTGAAAAAGAACAGGAAAGACCTTTGAGATTGTTTCTTTAGTTCGGGGGGTAGATTATGAAAAGGAAAGGTATTAGCATCCTTTTCATCCATGGTTTTCCATGGGCTCTTAGTTACTTGCTAGATCACTTGCTTTTTTGTTTGAAATTGTGCTTGGTGTGTTTTTTAAAAGTATTTTGTAAAGAGGCCATTGTTTAGGTAATCTTTGTAATGATTCTTGCTTGTAAGAATGTATACAAATATGTTTGATCTTTTGAAAATGTTTTCAAGTTTGTAAGATGTTTGAAAGTGTAAGCGTTTGTTTTGAAAATAGCAAGGATGTTTGTTTAAAATTGAGCAAGTAATTAGGAGCATTCTACCTACTCAAAAGTCTTTCTTGTTCATTTTTATTTTCCTTTGACATTGTTATCTTACCATTGATTTGGTAAATAAACCTATCTTTGGATGTAAACGGGACGGACGTGGGTCATCGTATAACCATAATTTGCAATGCTGCAAGGTATCTTAGAATTCTCTTTTTAGGGACTAAGATAATTTGAAAGACAACTTAGATAGCGTCATCGAGGGACTATGATCTTGTATTTGCTTTGTTTTTGCTAAGATACCTTACGTGTGTAATATGGCCATTTTGTATAAGGCAACCAAGTGGAATAACCCTAGGGGTGCTTGTGTGCAAGTGTATTATTTTCATGCTTGTTTTTGTCTTGAATTAGGGTTTTCTAAGTATTGGTTTTAGTCTTTCCATACAAACCCTAATTACTAGCATGTTATGTATAAAAGCGATAAATTGTCGAATTTAAAGTTACTACGCTATTACAACATTTGTGGGGAGGGGGTGTACAAATTGAAATGGGGATTGAAAAAATATAAACCTAGTTAAGAAGGAAGCCAGTGCGATTTATAGCCCGAGGGGCCAAAGCAGATCTGAACACTGTCAAACGGTAAATGCTGTAGTGATACCAAGACCCGCAGGTGCTCCATAATGCAACAATCAACAAAGGGTGGAAAGACCACAACAGAAGTTTACCTGCATCAGCATGACTTTGGCTGAAGTTCTACCTCATTTACTAAAATCCAACTTGGCAACCTTGAGAGAGGCTCCCAAGAATCCAAACACTACCTCTCCCAGATACAATCCCAACGCGCGATGCGCCTACCATTCTGAGAGTCCAGGCCACGATACAAATGATTGTCGGGCTCTAAGAAACAAAGTACAAGACTTGCTTGAAGCTAAGGAGATAAAGTTTCATGCTCCAGAAAATCCGAATGTTATAACTGCTCCCATGCCCAAACATGGTCGTGGAGTTAATGCTGTTAACACTGATTTGTTTGTGACCTCTATTGAAGAAATTTCTACTCCTCTTATGACTGTTAAGAAGATTTTGCTGTTGGACGATTTATTTCTGGGTTGTGGTGAAGGTTGCCACATGTGTTCGATTCTACCTTCTGGTTCCCATTTGTTGAAGTCAGGTGTTCAGCACCTGATGGATAATAAAGAAATTTTGTTCGAGAAGACTATGATTCCCATTGTTCCCATTGAAGACGTCGCTATTATAACCATTTCCGCCAATCCTTCTAAGGTTTCCTCGAGAAGACCTGTTAGGATTACACCTATTCAAAGACTTGCTCCGCTAATAATCACTGTTCCTGGTCCCCTCCCGTACACCTCAGATAAGGCTGCCCCGTGGCTTTATGGTGCTGATGTGTATTATCATGGTGTTAAGTAAGAACTGAAGAATGAAGAAGCTGATATTGATGTTAGTAATATTGTCGGGACTAGTAAAGTTACTCGAAGTGGAAGGGTCTTCTCTCCCGAGATTTCCCCGAAGACTATCGTCAAGCCTACTTTTATTCCAACTGCTACTCCAACCAGCATTCCTTACATTTCTCCTAATCCTAATCCAGTTATTACCCCTGATGCTGAACCATCTGGGACTCGGGGCAAGGAAATTATAGGTGAGCCTTCCTGGACGGAGGCCCCTAAGAAAATCGTTGTGGAAGCCTCTAAACAAGAAATAAAGGAAATACTGAAAATTATTAAGAAGAGCGACTACAATGTGGTCGAGTAGCTAGGGCAGACCCCATTAAAGATATCCATGTTGTCTCTGCTATTGTGTTCTGAAGCCCATGCGAAGGCTTTGATTGCATTTCTCAAGACTACGCATGTGCCGCAGGAAACGTCAGCATATCAGTTCAAAGATTTCGGATGCGGATCTGACACCGAAAGGAAGGAATCATAATGATGCTCTGCATGTATCGATTGAGTGCAGGGGAACCACTATGGCTCATGTGCTGGTAGATACCGGGTCTTCGCTGAATGTTCTGCCGAAGAAAGTGTTGGACCGTTTGGATTGTGAGGGTTTGACTGTAAAGCCTAGTAACATTGTGGTAAGGGCTTTTAACGGATCAAAGAGAATGGTGCACAGGGAGGTGGACATCCCCGTGAAAGTGGGTTCTCAGACCTTTGGGTCCACCTTCTACGTAATGGATATTAGGTCGTCGTATTCTTGCTTGCTGGGTCGTCCTTAGATACACGAGGCTGGGGCAGTTACTTCCACGCTCCATCAAATTCTGAAGTACAGACTGAAGGGGAAGATTGTCACAGTGCGAGGTGAAAAAGAATATACGGTGAGTCACCTCAATTCCTTCCGCTACATAGAGATGGACGGGGAATTCATAGAAACTCCTTGTCAGAACTTCGAAGAGGTCCCTCAGACTTTGGCGTCAACTGAAATTACTATCGACAAACCTCTGCTGAAGATGGCTTCTCTCAAGGACGCCAGGGCTGCAGTTGAAGAAGGTGGGTGTACCAATTGGGGTCGGCTCCCTGATTTCACTCACAAAACTGACAAATTTGGTTTGGGCTTTACTACAGGGGCTCAAAGGGCTGTTAGGCACGCACGGATTAGAAGACCTCCTCTACACATAAGCAATCAGGGAGTTAATGCAATTGAGGATAGTGAAGAAGATTCAGACATCGACAGCTGAATCTACCCAACAACCAACGGTGGACTGAATAATTGGACGGCTAGGGACTTCATACCTGCTTCTTTTATTCCGCACTAATTGACTTTTGTTTTAAGATTTGTAATAAACAGTTTGAAACTTATGGCCCAGTGCCTTGCCCGAGGCACCTTGGCTTTTCTTGTGAGGGCTTATTATTTGTCATTTCATATATCATTAATAAAGCATTGGACATTTCTTGGATACAAATTTTGCGCTCCTTGTTTTTATTTTCTGTCTCTCACTTTATCAAAATATCTATTCTCTTACACACACTCACATATCGTACTGCAGATCCATATCCACTCTGGATCCCATTGATAACAACTCTGCTACTGCCAGTTATGACTTTAAAAATCCAATCAACCAAGTCGAGGACGAAGGTGAGGATGATTGTGAGGTGCCTGGAGAACTTGCTAGACTATTACAGCAGGAAGAAAGGGCCAAACACCCTCATGAAGAGCCAGTTGAATCAGTGAATTTGGGTACAGAGGAAGACAAGAAAGAGGTTTAAATAGGTGCGAATCTGGAGCCTAGTGTCAAACAAAGGTTAATACAGATGTTACACGACTATGTTGAGATCTTCGGCTGGTCCTATGAAGACATGCCTGGTTTGGACATTGATATTGTGGTACATCGCCTGCCGACTAAGGAAGACTTCCCTCCGGTAAAATAGAAGGTCCGCCGTATGCGCCCTGAAATGTCAGAGAAAATCAAAGCAGAGGTCATGAAATAGTTCGACGCAGGATTCTTAGCTGTCACTTCTTATCTGCAGTGGGTTGCCAATGTCGTCCCGGTACCTAAGAAGGACAGAAAGGTACAGATGTGTGTGGACTACAGAGATCTGAACAGGGCAAGCCCCAAGGATGACTTCCCACTTCCTCACATTGATGTTCTAGTCGACAACATCGTGCAACACAAGATCTTCTCCTTCATGGATGGCTTTTCTGGCTATAACCAGATCAAGATGGCTCCTGAGGACATGGAGAAGACAACCTTCGTTACACAGTGGGGCACCTTCTGTTACAAGGTAATGCCTTTTGGGTTGAAGAATGCTGGGGAAACTTATCAATGCGCCATGGTCGCTTAGTTCCACGATATGATTCACCATGAGATCGAGGTTTATGTTGATGACATGATAGCTAGGTCCCAGACTGAGAAAGAACACCTTGATCATCTCCAGAAACTGTTTGACAGGTTGAAGACGTACAAGCTGAGGTTGAATCCGAACAAGTGTACCTTCGGGGTAAGGTCTGGTAAGCTTCTGGGTTTTGTCGTCAGTGATAAGGGTATTCAGGTGGACCCTGCAAAGGTAAAGGCCATACAAGAGATGCTGGCTCCCCGCACAGAGAAGGAAGTTAGAGGTTTCTTGGGATGTGTGAATTACATCGCCAGGTTCATTTCACATTTGACTGCTACTTGTGAGCCAATCTTCAAGCTGCTGAAGAAAGATCAAGTGGTAAAGTGGAATGATGAATGCCAGATTTCTTTTGAAATAATCAAAGGATACCTTCAAGAACCACTAATTTTGATGCCTCCAGTTGAAGGAAGACCTTTGATATTATACCTGATAGTGCTAGACAGTTCAATGGGGGTGTGTGCTGGGGCAGCATGATGAGTCTGGTCGAAAAGAGCACGCCATTTATTACCTTAGCAAAAAGTTTACCGACTGTGAGACCCGATACTCATTGCTCGAGAAAACTTGCTACGCTTTGGCATGGGCTGCTCGCCGACTGAGACAGTATATGCTGACTCACATTACCTTGTTGATATCAAAGATGGATCCGATCAAGTATATTTTTAAGAAGCCCGTCTTATCCGAAAGAATAGCAAGATGGAAGATGATCTTAACAGAGTACGACATCTAATACACAACCCAAAAAGAAATCAAGGGGAGTGTATTGGCGGATCATTTGGCGCATCAGGCCGTGGATGACTACTAGTCCATGAATTTCGATTTCTCGGATGAGAATATCATGTTGGTAACTGACTGCGAAGAACCTGGACCGGATGAAGGACCCGAGAAGGGATCCCGATGGTCTATGTATTTTAATGGAGCCTCGAACGCATTGGGTAATGGAATTGGCGCTGTAATCATATCTCCTGAAGGCTGTCATACTCCGTTCACCGCCCGATTATGTTTTAACTGCACCAACAATATGGCGGAGTATGAAGCGTGTATCATGGGTCTTCGAGCTGCTATTGACCCGAGGATTAAGTTCTTAAGTGTATTTGGGGATTCCGCTCTGGTGATAAGTCAGATCAAATGCGAGTGGGATGCGAAGCACCCGAATCTTATTCCTTACAAAGAGTACGTACTGACATTGCTCCCACACTTTGAGGAGATAACCTTTGAACATTTCCCATGAGAGGAGAACCAGTTGGCGGACGCGCTAGCTACCATGTCTTCTATGTTCAAAGTCAGGTGGGACAATGAAGCTCCCCATATTACCATTGAGAGGTTGGATGAACCCGCACACTACTGTGACATTGAGACTGAAAAGGTAGCAGATAAAACCTGGTTTTACGAGGTAAAGAGGTATCTTGAGGCTCAAGAATACCCCGAGGGGGCGTCTGTTAATGATAAGAAGTTTCTGAGAAGTTTCGCTGCGAATTTCTTCATCAGTAATGGTATCCTCTATAAGCATAACCATGATTCAACCTTACTGCGGTGCATAGACAAAAGCGAGGCAGAAAGGATCATAGCAGAATTACATGAAGGTACCTTCGGAACTTATTCCAGTGGACATACCATGGCGAAGAAAATCCTACAGGAAGGATACTACTGGTCCACTATGGAAGCGATTGTTATCAGCACTCTCGAACCTGTCATAAGTGCCAAGTCTATACTAATAAGGTGCATGTACCTCCGGTTCCCCTGAATGTTTTGACATCTCCTTGGCCTTTTGCAATGTGGGGCATCGACATGATCAGCGAGATCAAACCTAATGTGTCTAACGGGCATCGCTTCATTCTGGTAGCAATTGATTACTTTACAAAGTGGGTTGAGGCAACTTCCTTTGCTACAGTAACCAAGAACGTTGTGGCACGGTTCATCCGACATAATCTGATCTGTCGATATGGTATACCAGAGAGGATTATCACTGACAATGGTACAAATCTCAACAATACAATGATCACCGAGCTCTGTAAACAATTCAAGATACAACATCACAACTCTTCTCCCTACCGGCCGAAGATGAATGGAACTGTTGAAGCAGCTAACAAGAACATCAAGAAGATTGTACAGAAGATGATGATGACATACAAAGACTGGCATGAGATGTTACCCTTTGCTCTTCATGGGTACCGTACCTCAGCACGGACATCGACAAGGGCAACATCCTACTCTTTGGTATATGGAATGGAGGCATTCCTACCCATCGAAGTCCAGATACCTTCTCTCAGGATTATGAAGGATGCAGGTTTAAACGAAGATGACTGGATCCAAACCTGACTTGATCAGCTGAATCTAATCGATGAAAAGAGACTTACTGCTATCTATCATGGTCAGACGTATCAAAAGCGAATGATCAAGGCTTTTAACAAGAAAGTCAGACGTCAAGAATATCAAGTCGGGAATCTAGTGATCAAACGCATCATACTACCGCAAGGTGATCCCAGGGGAAAATGGACCCCCACATACGAAGGGCCATTTGTGGTTAAGAACATTTTCTCGGGAGGAGCTATGATTCTAACCACCATGGATGGTGACGACCTTCCTCGCCCCGTCAATGCAGACATAGTGAAAAGATACTATGCATAATCAAAGACCCGCTAGGTTGACTGGACTAGGCAAAAATAAGGGCTTCCTGGCGAACCAAAAAGGTTCGGGCAAAAATAAGGGATGAAAATGAAAAAACTATACACCCGGCAAGTCAAAAACCTGAAAAGGAGACTTGGGCAAAAAAGGGTATCCCGGTGGACTGAAAACCTGAAAGGGCGGTCCAGGCAAAAATTAGGGACCGAAGCGTAACACTATGTCTCATTGGATCTTCCTGCAGCCAGACTTCAGTATCAACTATCAAGCTCAGACGACGCCAATCAATCTGATCCACCTTCTACCAAGCATCAAAGTGATGAGATGCTTGAAGATATAAGGGCAATAGCAGAGTTGGAACCCAATGGGGTTGTTTCACATAGCTGTTTTTATTTCTTTTACACAAATTGTAATTCCTTTCGGCGATGTTCTCTTACTAGGACGTCAGCCTCTTTGTACAAAATGCCTATTACAGGCCAACTTCAAAAATCAATACAATTCATTTTCACAAGAAATCTCAATTTGTTTTTCTTTTTCTATTTTTTTTTGCAAGAACGTCCAATGATTCATTTTTGATATATGCATTTGAAAATAATGGTTGCTCATGAACATTTACATAAGAAACAAAAGACGATTACTCGTAATTACAAGATCAGGGGAAAACAAGAAATGCCCAAACCTTACAGTTACTCTGCCCATCAGGTATTGGGATAGAGCCAGTTTGAGAACATGAGTAGTGGTACATACACTCCCCACAGAGTAAAGAGTATCCAAAGACAGTGATATCAACTTTCCCGAACAGGACATAACTTTCCCCAGCTGAGGTTCACAATCGCGAGTGAGTCAGTAAATTTTTCCCCAAGTAGAGTTTATTTCTCTCACAAGCAGAAATTCAATCTCCAACAGAATTCATTATCACCAGCAACGAAAATTCATCCCCGGTGGAGTTTATTTCTCCAATCAGCAGATCTATCAACATAATATCTCCTCTCTAAAAGAGTTATTCCACGCAGAGTTATCCCCAGACAGGGTCACTTCCGGCAGAATACTAACCAGCTGAATGGATGGCAAATCCCCAACATAGTCATCTTTGTTCACCATCCCCAACAGAAGTAAAGGAACTGTTCTTTTTACAGCAGTTAAGAATACCATTTCTCATACTCTCCAAACAACAGTCAGGGATTTATTTTCCTAGACTCAGATTATTACATCCGCATTTCATGTTCATACATTATGACATGTGCATACATCACATATAACATAGTCTCATTTATTTTGAGAGCGTCATCATACAATGCATCTCATGCATCGCACATAACTAACCCTGTATTTCTTTCAGGAAAGACAGTTATTATCAACAATTTCCAACAAGTCCATGATCAATACTCGAAGCTAAACAGAGTAATCATCGGTGCAACAGATACAACCCTACTATCCAGGTTCCTACTCACAGCCCGACTATCCCGGATTTCATATCGAAGTAAACCTACTATCCAGATTCCTTCTCACAGCCCAACTATCCAGGCTTTCACATCGAAGTAACCATACTGTCCAGGTTCCTTCTCATAGCCCTACTATCCAAGCTTTCATATCGAAGTAACCCTACCATCCAGGTTCCTTCTCACAGACCCACTATCCAGGCTTTCATATCTAAGTAACCCTACCATCCAGGTTCCGTCTCACAACCCTACTACCCAGGCTTTCATATCGAAGTAACCCTACTGTCCAGGTTCCTTCTCACAGCCCTACTATCCAGGCTTTCATATCGAAGTAACCCTACCATCCAGGTTCCTTCTCACAACCCTACTATCCAGGATTTCATATCGAAGTAACCCTACCATCCAGGTTCCTTCTCACAGCCCTACTATCCAGGCTTTCATATCGAAGTAACCCTACTATCTAGGTTCCTTCTCACAGCCCTACTATCCAGGCTTTCATATCGAAGTAACCCTACTATTCAGGTTCCTTCTCACAGCCCTACTATCCCCACTTTCATATCGAAGTAACCCTACTATCCAGGTTCCTTCTTACAACCCTACTATCCAGGCTTTCATATCGAAGTAACCCTACTATCCAGGTTCCTTCTCACAACCCTACTATCCAGGCTTTCATATCGATGTAACCCTACTATCCAGGTTCCTTCTCATAACCTTACTATCTGGGTTTTTTCCTTCCTTATCCCCAGACAGCAGTCCACAACACTGTAAGACCGAGACCCGATCAAACACAATTGATTTCACATTTCCCCAGAAAGTCGCGGTGCAGCATATACCCCGACCAGACACGCAGTTCACTTCCTCTCCCCAAACTGGAGTCACTCCCCCAGTAGAGTAACGGACGACTGAAGCTCCTAAAACTCTATCTCTCCCAAGACAGAGAGCAACATTCCCCAGCGAAGTCCTCCTCAACAATAGGTATACGGGTTCTCGCAAAGGAATATCTTATGCGATCGACACTTCTTCGGATGGCATCTTTAATCCCATCTCCGAAAACTCTCTAGAAACTTCCAAATGGCATCTATAAGCCCATTCCCGATATCACAAAATCAATTATCACTTCATGCGAGTGCAAATTTCTGGGCACTCTAGTGTTCGATCATCTTCCACCTTCAGATCACGAAAGGAAGACGAGCCAATCTACATCTTCAGGTTTAAGACGATTGAACAGGGGCAGATGTTGTACCCCAAAATTTTCCCTCCCATATTTCTCAACACATTGCAAGTGAGGTCCCCAAATTGCTCAAGGAAGTTCAAGAGTTGACCAGACCAACTCTCTCCTAAGGCAGTATACCTCAAATTAGGGTTTCCATCTTCATCAAGATGTGTAAACCACAAAGGACTCAAATTACTTCCAAGATCCTAATATGTTCTCAAGATCATCCATGTCAAGTTTCAAGCCTTGCAGAAGAAGTTTGCTCAGTCAATTGCTCAAATGCCTGAAAATCAACTATACTAGGTCAAAAGTCAACTGTGGCCCACATACAGTCAAACTTCAAGAATTTTTGTCAACATCCTCATTTTGAAGTATTATTCATCATTTGATCAAGGGTTGATCATGATTCCTCAAGGATTGCTCACAATTCATCAAAACCCAAAAGTTGCTAAATTAGGGTTTTATAGGAAAAGTCAACTCAACTTTGACCAAGCATAACTTTCTCATACTTTATCAGAAATGACCCATCTAAAGCTCATTTTGAAGAGGATAAAATTACCTATAATTCATATTAAGCTCCCAAGTTCAGAATATGCACTCACAAAAAGATATGAATTTTGACATTATAGTTCCTTTTGAAAAGTTAACAAAAACACCTTTTGGATCAAAGATTCATACATGAACATGGAAGACTCAATTGATATGAGAACAAAAGTGTTGCTTAGAGGACATCCTAAGCTTTCTAAAAAGTACAAGAACACCTCTCTAGGGTCAAAATTGAGAGAGTTATGCATTGGCCAAGTTGACCATTTTTGCAAAATTGCCAAAAGTCAAATGTACTTAAACTTGCATTTTTTGCTAAATGGCCCCAACTTTTTATGCTTGCACCTCAATTATAATGTGGTCCACGACTCAAATACTTATCCACAAATTATTTGCTTCATTTTTCAATTTATTTTGATTTTTCATCAATTAAAAAGTGAATTAAATCAAATAAATGATGAAAATTATCAAAGATATGATTTGATTTGTTTTTTGACAGGTTAGCAACCAAGATATGCTGAGCTTGCAAGTTCAATTCGAATCAATGGCAATTGGTACAAAAAGAGCATGATTAGGCCAAATTTGGAAGGATATCATACACCATGAAAACCAAATCAAATCTTCAAAATTTGTAAAGATACTAGTGGTTTTTACAACCCTAATTCACTCTAGTACATATAGAGAATGCAGCCAAGGCAAGGAAAGGGGGTTGGCAGTCATGAAAACATCAAAAGAAAACTCAAAAATTTGCAAGAAAGTGGGTGATCGTTCTTGGACTTAGAGAGTGATTCATGCCATTCGAAGGTTGCCAATAGACTCCTGGACATCTCCTGACGGGATCTCAATCAATTGCAAGTATTTTCACGTCCGAAATCGTAAGCTACAGACCCACGGTTTGCACCTCCAAGCTTGAATTTGATTTCTTAATTTACACACGATTAATCATTCCTAAATATTGCATTGTGTTTATATTGTCATTTGGAAGGTTTTTGTTTATTTAATTTTGCGGTTTGATGCCTATAACCAGGATTGCCATTACTAGGGTTTGAGGAGCCATTTTAGGGATTCTCTGTACAAGTGAAATTAGACCAAAAAAAGGGTATTATGGTACTCAGGGGACCAAGGCGAATCGATCCATGCACTCACTTTAAATTTATCATGTGTTTTCTTGATTTTTGAAGGTTGTAGGGTTTTAGCTATGGAGTCATGTCCGTAGGTAAAAGTGTTTAATCTAAGACGACAGAGTGAGGAAGAAGAAGAAGCTTGTGTGGTAGCGTGTAACTCGTCCATTTGAATTTTCGCGCATTTTTGAAAATAATGTTTGGTTTTCTTATATTATGCTTTGTCATTATTATATTTACAAATATCCATCATGGCTCAGTTGACAAGTAAGCGCTGGAATTGAGTATAAGGGCCTGGGTTCGATCCCCAGGTCCCAACCTTTGTTTGTATTATTTTGCTTCATGTGATCAGGTACACTATAATCTCAAGCGCCCACCATATGCCATCAAGTTCAACCATCAGATTCATCAGCAAGCTAGATCTAACGTGCCAGCATTGAAGGACCATGAGATGCACTCAAGTTAACACCTCACCAAACCAAGCGTGGCCAAACAGGCTGGTGTTATTTGGGCCACAAAAATCAGATATGCACCCCCCCATAATTGCTAAACAATCAGGCCCATCTCTAACTTGTTTTTATTTCTTTTCTTTAATTCTTTTAATATTTCTTTTAATCATTTTAATTAACAAATTAATCATTTTTTTATATAAAATCATAAAATCAAGAATTCATAAAAATTAGAATTAGTTTTTTTTATTATCAAATTTAATTCAATTTAGTTTAACTTAGGGAAATTTTAATTTATTTTCACAAATAAAATCAAATAGAAATTAGGTTAAGTTCTTGATTTAATTCTGTTATTTTTCTCAAATAAACAAAACACAAAAATAGGTTTTTAGAATAAATTAATTTATTTTTCTTAATTTAAAATTAATTAGGACTTAGGATTTTCTTTTTAATTTAATTGTTTCATTATTTTCTTAAATAACAAAACATGACAAAAACATCTTTTTTTAATCAATCGCAAATAGGTTTAGTCAAGGGTCAAAACCCTAGTCGTTTCATATTTAATTCATCGCGCGCTTGTTAATTATTTTGCCAATATTTTTGTAACTGTTCATGGTTTGTAATAGTTTAATTTAGGGTTTTATTTACTATTTAAATTCCCGGGTTTTTGGCTATGTAATTAATCCCCCTCCCCGAAGCCTTGTAATAGCGTAGATTTATTTTCTCGCATTTTTAATTTCTTCAAATATTTAACTGTCTAGATGTATGCTAATAGGATTGTATGACAAGAATGCATGACAAATTAATACGGTTAGAAAACCTTAATGTGCAAAGATAAATAACTTAAACCAACCACTCACACATATTCACTCTTAGGGTATACTCTCACTTCGGTTGCCTTCGGTAAACGATCATTAAGCATAAGGTTTCTTAGTGGTTGCCCTCCTGTCTAAAAAAGATCAAACGTCCCATTCGAATTTTGCCTCGGAAATGTTGCCTCGAATATGATCTTAAGACTATAGGGTTATTACTAAGATGTCCTAATATTGCTTTAGTGACCGTACGTCCCTTTCGAATTGACCCTTACAATTCCAACAACGGTGCTACCTATTTCTCAATAGTGGGATAGCGCTATCTAAAGGAAACAAGAATAGAAACAATCTTTTTTCGAGTAGGTAGATGCTAGTAGGTACTTGCTCAAATCAAAACTTTTCACACTTATACTTTTCAAACAAATTTTCAAAACAACTTCGTCACACCTTTGAGGACTGATACAAGGGTTATCACGAAGTAAAACATTTTCAAAACAAAGCACACAGACACAAGCAATTTAAAAATGAGCAAGTACCTAAGAGCCCATGGAAAACCATGGATAGAAAGGGTGCTAACACCTTCCCTTTCTATAATCTACCCCCCGTACTCAGAATATCTCGAAAAAGGATTTTTTCTGCACTTTTTTCCTTTCCGATTGGATGAAATAAAAGTCGGTGGCGACTCTTGCTTACCGTGACATTTTACGAATAAAAAACGTAAAGTGCAAACCAGTATTAAACAGTCGGTTCTGCCACCGTATCACACCAGGCTATGTTGCTTCCGAATCTTTACTTAATCAGAGGCTTGTACAAGGGTTTTAAACTTTGTCTTTTGGATAATACTATCCTTGGTTAAAGGCTACATACCCTTTCTTTTCAAAGAAAGTACTTTTATCACAAAAGCAGCTTTCCACCTGAATTTTGTCTGAACGAAAAGCAGGGCCAGAGGCACAAGTCTAATTAACTACCAACAGGTCCCCCATTTGTACCTTTCACGTTACCTATTATTTTATTGTTTTGCAAGGCTGGCTACTTCAAACATGTCCATTCTTTTCTCTATAAATAGAGGAACATTTGCAAAGCTAAGGGAGGATCTTTGGACCAGAGGAACGAATCTCCCAAAATTTCTCAAAACATAACAAAACTCTCAAGTTCATCAACATATAAGAAATAAAAAAAAACTAGAACCACACTCACCTGTTTCGATTCTGAAGAACACCCCACACATAGAAGTTTGTTCAAACTCAAAGACAACATTCTGTGACAACTCTTCAAACCAAAAACAAACTCCCTGTGACTACTCTTTGAATTCCAGAAACGTCCAGTTAACAGTTTAGGTTTGAAGCCCACACACCAGCATTGAGGTAAGTCTTTCTGACTTTAACTCTTGCATTTCAAACATCTTTATTGATTCATCTTCTAAACCAACATGTAATAATCATGGCCTTCGATGTTAGTCTTTTGTGTTTTCCTTTAAGAACTAATCTGTACAGTCCCCTAAAAATGTTGGATACAAAATATGCATGCTTCGATATACTTTCTTCGATGCATACACATGCTTCGATACAGACATGTTCAACACACACACACACACACACACACACACACACACACACACACACATACACACACACACTTGCTTCAAATACACTGACCTGCATGCCCAGACGAAAGGCACTCCCTCACTGTCTCCAACCCAATCGAAGAAGGTGACAAGACAGAAAGGCAGAACCTTGGACTTTGCCATACACTGACTTCCATGCCAATCGAAGGACAGGACCTCACTGATGCCAGTGCCAAATCGAAAGACATGACCCTCACTGGTGCCAGTGACCAATCGAAAGACATGACCCTGCTGGTGCCTGCCTAATCGAAAGACATGACCCTGCTGGTGCCTGCCCAATCGAAAGACATGACTCTGCTGACTCCAGGCCCCAATCGAAGGAGGCCAAGAAGTGCAAATCAAAGGGTTCTCCTGCCCCAATTGAAAGAACTCATTTTCCTTCTTTTTATCTTATTTTTGCCTTTATATTTCTATGCACTTCAATATGGTTGTAATAGTGTAGGATTTATTTTTTGCACCTTTTATTACTTTATACAAATGCTAGTAAATAGGTGTGTATGGCAAGATAAAAAACCAACAAGTAGACCACCAAAAATCAAAGACAAAATGCATGCAATCAAACACACTTTGCACACATGCATCCTTAGGGTAATCTCACTTGTTGCCTCGAAAAATAGTCATGTCCCTCGAATATGGGCGTTTTAGCAAAAACCCTTGATAAGAGATCGTATTCCCTCGATGACCCTCGATGTTGCCTTCGGTAAACGATCCAGTCCCTAAAACGACATTGCTAAAACGTCCCATAGGTTTCCTTCTATGATTATACAAACGTCTCGCGCCCGTCCCTTCACATCCAACAATGGGGCTTCTTACCAAAACAATGGTAAGATAGCAACATCTAAAGGAGTAAGAAAAGAACATCTAAGACCTTTTGAGTAGGTAAATTTGCTCCTAGTTGCTCGCTTGCTCACACCAAAAACATTTTATAAACCAACACTCTCATTTTGAAACATTTTCAAAAGACAACACTTTATACACGTTCTTATAGAAACGAGAGCCATTACAAAGAAAACCCTTTTCAAAATCACTTTCAAAAGACACATCCCACAAACACTTCTTTGAACTATTTTCCAAAAAAACACTTTGTACGCGTTCTTATAGAGACGAGAACCATTACAAAGACGTTTTTTTTCAAAATACTTTCAAAAACCCACACCACAAGCACACTTTCAAACAAAAGCAAGTGATCTAGCAAGTAACTAAGAGCCCGTAGATAACTACGGATAAAAAGGGTGATAATACCTTCCCTTTTCATAATCTACCCCCCAAACTCAGAAGTAATCTCGAAAGGTATTTCCTGTTCTTTACAGCCTTTCCTTATTAGATAAAAGAAAAGTCGATGGCGACTCATGCTATCCGCAACAATTGCGATAAAACGCAAAACACCCAAGTCAGTTCTCCCACCGTGTTACAGACTTCATGCATTACATGTCTGCTTCGTGTCTATCCACGCATCTAAGCAAGACCATGTCATAATTTCTTTTATACAACACATCTTCATTGAGGAAAAAGTTGCCTTCCAACCTTCTCAATGTTTTTCTATCTTTATTTGATGCATCAACCGGGTATTCCTGAGTTTGGAGAAAATGCTTGATATAAAAATACCAAGGCTTTTCTTCTGCCACTCCCTCTGTTATAAACACATGAGTCGGTCTTGTTTACCGTGGGAATTGGTAAACAACCGCTGATCTTCCAAAAGGTTACTTATTTGGTGACTCGCAGGATCGATCAGATTGATCCTAAGACATGGTTGATTTTGGGGTTTTGACTAAGTTTGATAATGGTTAAATGACAAGAAAATAAAGAAGCTTTATGTAAATTGCATGAAGAAGAAAACTTGATAGAATAAAGGAAGGCTTGAAATGAAGGCTTTCGACTGGAAAAGTAAATGAAAAGCAATAAAGTTCTAGAAAATAAACGACTTTGATTAATTAAAGGGGTGTTTCACACATACATTCTCAACAATTCTTTCTCTCACGCTGGGTACTCGAATCTATATGAGTGACTTGTATATAATTGTGAACACACGCGAAAAACTGCGTGAACTACTAATATTTATACTAAACACATCCCAAGTAACCGTCGGGCAGTTACGCTGCTTCGAGATGACTCCACTTGGCACGTTCACAGCGTTCGACGCTCCAGATCCTGACACGTTGCACTTGATAACCGCTGGGAACCGTTTTCCCTCCAAACGTTTGAATCTCAAACCGTTCCACTCTGAGCAATCGAACACCTTCGTCGAGAAGCACCTTCGACGTCGAAGGCAACAAGATTCCCACTTAGAAGAAATTATCTAAGTACATTGCCATCTTCTGACGAGCATTTCGACAGAACAAGCTGGTCGAAACCATCCTTCATGCTTAATGGCTTATATTAATAAAAACAAGGGTGTCGAATTTAGGATCCAACAAATTGCCCCCCAAGAATGCCTTATTTCGACTCTGAAAAGAAAAAAGGCATTCTTTGAAATTCCATTCGACACCTGTCTTTCATTCTTGGCCACAAATTAACCTGTGCACTTTTTGTCTTCTACCAACCACTGACAATCCCAAGAAAAAGCCATCATTTCATCCGTACCTAAGACGTCACCTCAGTACGGCGTTTAGCGTGCCCAATGTCTTTTCACAAATTGTCATCATGACAATTTCCCAAAAACGAGGGCGCACGCTGCACCTTTTCATTTCTGCAGAACGGCTATGTCAACAGGGGGACGCCACGTGTCCCACTATCTTCTACAACATTAAATGGCCTCGAATTTGGGGATTTCCCAACCACTATAAATAGCGCTAAGTACCCATTGTGGGACTTTTTCACGCTATTCTGCATTCAAACTTCCTTGTTGAACACAAAATCTCTGCAAACTTGCAAACACCTTGTTCTTCACTTCATCTTCAACCTTAACTCAACAATGTCTTCAGGTTCCTCTACCGCTCCTAGTTCTAACATCCCTTCCAGAAATGCTAAACCCAAGATTTTCTCAACTGTCCCCATAGTTACCCCTACAGGCCAACGAAGGGTTCCTGAACCCCTAGCAACTGCTGAGCGTGAAGCTTATTCACACCAACTAATGATTCCGGTTGGATACTCCAACCAAATCTTCGCCATGTCTGGCCCGTTGTCCCCATGCATCGATGAAGCCATGAAGATCAAAAGCTTCTTTCCAGTGCTTGAAAAGCTCAAACCTGTTGGGTGCTCTAAAAAAGATGCAGAGGACAACGAAGATCCCGCTAAGGAGAAGATAGATCTTCGCTTCTTCAATAGGGGTGTTAGGGCTTTCAGGTATAGCCCTAGCCTCACTCCTGACTACAGTGCTTGGCTAGAAAAAATGGAAAAAAGCCAGGCTTCAATCTGGAAGGACCTGGGGATATACGACCTAGTTATGCTGTCGAAGACGGGTCTCAACTACTCCCCTGAGATGCTGATAGCCTCCCTGCTTTTCTGGGATTACACTCATTTCACTTTCCACCTTCCTTGTGGAATGTTAACACCCACGCTTTTCGACGTGGCTGCCATCACCGGCCTTCGACCCACTGGGGATTATTTCGACCCAGAGGAAATGTCGGAGGATCAAATTGGATTCTCAGCTACGAAACCCACCTATACCACCTATATCAACCATTACCATGATAAGTCGACAGCCACTGTGACGGATGTAGAACATATCGTGTTTCTAGCCCTATGGCTGTCACGCTTTGTGTTCTGCACAAAGTCTTTATAGGTGACAAAGAAGATGGTCACCCTCGCCACCCAGCTTCACCATGGCCAAAATATTTGTTTGGCAGAATTAATCTTGGCGAATCTGTACGAGTCGATCAGTAGTGGAGCGACTCTGTTAAAGATCATCGAAAATAGAGCCAGTCTGTTGCTTGCAGGACCTTTTTGGCTACTTCAGCTGTGGCTCAATGCCACTTTCGAGTCTTTCTTACCTCAGAAGACTCAAATAAATGAGCAAGCTCCTGAGATAGCAAATAGGCGTATCGAAGGCACCAGATTAGCTCTACTGACCCCGACTGAAGATGGGCTGGAGCTTCAACAGACTTTTGCAAACTTCGTCTTGATGTTTGCAAGAAGAAAAGAATTTTCTTCGACCATGGCTCCCTTCGCTCGACGAAAGGTTGGTCCAGAATGGTTCACCAGGCCCCATCCCAAGTCGTCAGGTGACCCTCAGGTCGAAGAACACACAATAATGTGGGAAGCATTTCTCACACCTAGAATAATGCCACTGCGCTTTAAAAGCTCCAAGACTCACTTGAGCTTGATCGCGTATCAACCAAACTTGGTCTCTCGACAGTTTGGTATCATTCAATCACTTCCTTCTCCTATTTTTCCTAGGGAGAAATCCATGTTATATTTTTGCAATGACTATATTTTCACTGTTCGATTATCAACTTAACTTCCTCTGCTCACCATCCTTCGAAGACTGGTGGAGGAGTTACTATGATGAAGAGTTCTTCGACGAGAAAGACTTTGTGGATGAACTTCAGAAGTCTTTCGTTCTAGTCCTTGATAAAATAAAGAAATGTAAGTTCACTCTCCAAATTGTTTTGTCTTTCCATTTCGACTTGTAGCCTGTTAATTATAACTTGTCTTCTTTCAGTTGTTCGAAAGCCTGAAGCCAAGAAAGCTGCAGAAGGCCATCAGGGAGGAGGTCCCTTGACAAAACCTCCAGCACCGGCGAAAACCATAACAAGCCATCAGGGGGAAGGTCCTTCGAAAAAACCCTCAGCACCGATAACCAAACATTTATTATTTCCTTCTTGTTTTAACATTCTGATTTTCGATGTAGCGTTCTAAATCGAACTCCAATTGGTTTTCAGGCACCTTCACCCAAGAAACGACCTGCACTGACGGTCGAATCTGGGAGTGACGAAGAAGACGACTCTCCCCCTGCTCCTCTAAAACGGAGAAAACTGAAGAAAGATGCTTCCTCTCTTGAGACTCGACCCACAATCAGAATAAAGGTTGCAGGGAGAAAACCCAGGCCACCTCCAGTGATTATCGAAGAGCCAACGGAGGAGGTGCTAAATGTTTTGCTCAATAAACCTGTCGAAAGTGATAATTCCAGCCCTGGGGCTGAAGTTTCTCTGCAGGTAGTTTCTCTGACCATTTTTTAACTCAGGTGTCGATACTCACGTCCGATTGTGTCTCTTTCTAAACTAGAAAATTCTTCCTCTTCTATTTTCAGGAAACCACTGAAAGTTCAGCACCAAAGACTTCTGAAACACTAGACTCTGCTGAACTCAGTAGGCCACAAGAGAAGGAATTGGCGAACGATGAAGCCAATGCTGAAACAGAAGAACAACAGCCAAAGGAGATTCAAGTGGTTGATCTGTCGGAGGAACAACATGACGAAGGGGATCATGCTGATGCTGGTACTGCTGAACTTCAGGTCGAAGATAGTCATGTCGAGGCAGACGCTGCTCAACAGCTTCAACCCCAAGACAACGCTGCTGCAAAGGTTACCACCTCAACAAAGCATAAGTCCAAAGAAGACTTAGCACTCTTGAAGCAAACTGATCCCATTGGCTATCTGAATGCCATTATCGAGAGCAGGGGAAGTTCCTATGATCTTAGTCAGGAGGCTTCTACTCAATCGGGGAAGTCCACTGAGACTTCTCCTCTCGATGAGGCTTTGATGAAGGTCAAGGCTCAGTTCTTCAAGAAATATTTGATGAAAGCTTTGGAGGGGGACCCTACTGCTCCGTCGTGTTTGGGAGCTGTTTTGAATGCAGTCGACTTGCTCGCTGTGACTCCAGAGGTTTCGAGCTTTATCATGGAGTTATACTCCATTGTTGATCAAGTCTCAGCAGACTATCGACGACAGAGGGGCTTCAACAGCCAGCTCGAAGCGTTACATGGCAAAAGTTCTTCTGCCTGGACTGCTGTAGCAGAGACGACTTCTCGAATTGCAGAGTTGTCGAAGCAAAAGGCGTCTAAGCAAGAAGAAATTGATGCCATAGATCGAGACAATGCCTCCATAAAGGCGCAAATCGAAGAGCTGGAAGCCAAGATGAACGCTAATACTAAGCGCAAGGAGGAGCTTCTCTCGACGGTTTCAGACACAGAAAGCCAAGCTGAAGTTTCGCGAGGCCTAGAGTTTGCTGAAAAAGCCCAAGCCTTCGATGGCCAAATTGCCAAGCTTGCCTAGGCGAATGCCTTGTGCAACAAAAGACTGGAGTTGCAGCAGGCCAAGTACCTTCGACTCAAAGATTCTATCCCCTTCTGATTGACTCAGCTATTTAACCATGTATTGTAATATGTATTTGACAATGTCGCCATTTTGGCTAATTTATAAAATTTTCCATTTTGGCTTATCTATGGTTAATTTAGTCATTACTTGCTATTTATTTTGATCTCTTGGAGCATAGGTCTATACTTTTTCAAATATTTGCCATTTACTCTCAAGAGTCTTTTATCTTCAACTAACTCTTCGACTTCATAAGCTCCACCAGAAAAAGTTTGGATAATTCTGAATGGTCCTTCCCATTTGGGTGACCATTTTCCCATGCTTCGATCCCTTCGATCCATGGGAAGAATCACCTTCCAAACTAATTCTCCAGGCGAGAATGCCTTAGGTTTCACTTTTTTTATTGTAAGAGTCTTCTACTCTTTTCTTCTGAATCCTTAGTAGGTCGAGAGCGCGCAGTCTTTCTTCGTCTAAATCTACTAGTTCGTCTAACATCATATCCCAATAAACTTCAGAGGGGATATCATGGTGTCTCTGAACCCTTGCAGATTGAAGACAAATTTCCGCTGGCAACACTGCGTCATGACCAAAAGTTAGCCTATATGGTGTTGTACCTATGGCTTCTTTTGGGGACGTTCGACAGGCCCACAAGATCTGGTCTAACGTCTTATGCCAATTTTTTGGCTTCTTCCCAACATGCTTTTTTATCAAGCCAATCACTATTTTGTTCGCTGCTTCGACTTGACCGTTTGCCTGTGCATAATAAGGCGTTGATGTTAGGAGTTTAAAGCCTATTTCCTGAGCGAATTCTTGCATCTTTCGACCGGTGAAAACTGATCCTTGATCAGTAGTTATAGTTTCAGGGATTCCAAATCTAAAGATAATGTTCTTTTGAATAAATTCAATGACATTTTCTTGGTCTACATTGACTAAAGGAATAACTTCGATCCACTTAGTAAAATAATCAATGCCTACCAGTATATACTTCTGGCTCTTTGATGATGCTGGTCGAATCTCTCCAATAAGGTCCAACGCCCATCCTCTAAAGGGCCGAGGTTTCACTATCGAGTGAAGTTCGCTTGCTGGTACATGCTGGATGCCTGTAAAGACTTGACATTCTTGGCAACCCTTGGCGAACTCGACACAATCTTTCAACATGGTGGGCCAGTATAGTCCTTGTCGAAACAACAACCATTTCATCTTATGGCCTACTTGGTGAGCCCCACATGCTCCAGCGTGCATAGTCGAAAGGGCTATGTATGCTTCAGTTTCACTTAAGCACTTTAGCAATACCCCTTCAGGCGTCTTTTTAAATAACTCATTACCCATGAGTACGTAACTCAATGCCCTATATTTTGTTTTTCGTTCTGTCGAAGCTGCTGGATTTTGTAGATAATCCATAATGGGTTTCCTCCAATCTTGCTCTGACAAATTGTCTATGAACGAAATTTCGAAGTTCCTTTGATCAGCATACCCTAGTCTTGTCGATTCCAAGTCTGTTGGTGACAGACAAGTTGCTTTTATCTTTTCTCGAACTTCGATTGCTCTTTGTAATCTCGTTTTTGAAATTTTGTACCCAGATGCAATTTGTGCCAAATCGTTGGCTATTTGATTTTCCAATCTGGGTATGTGTCGAATGTTGACCATTTCGAATTTTTTCAATAAACGATTTGCTATCACAAAGTACATAATGAGATTTTCTCTTATGCACTTATATTCTTTTGTGACTTGCTTAATGACTAACTCTGAGTCTCCCATTATTTCGACTCGAGTTGCCCCCAATTCCAACAATATCTCAAGGCCAGTAATTAGAGCTTCATACTCAGCCTCATTGTTCGAACAAGTACCTGATATCTTGTACTTGAATGTTGTTGGAATTTTTTCTGGAGAAATAATCAAGACTCCTACTCCTGTTCCATCTTTATGGCTGGAACCATCGAAGTAGAGTTTCCAAGGCTCTATCTCCACATAATTAATACTCTCAACTTGAATTGAGTGGTCGACTATAAAGTCTACCACCACTTGTCCTTTCACTGCCTTAAGAGGCATAAAGGTCAAGGAGTATTCAGTTAATTCTAGTGCCCACTTGCCAATTCGACTGTGCAGGATGGGTTTCGACAACATGTACTTGAAAACATCAAAATGAGACGAAACATACACATCAACTGGTTTTATATATTGTTTGAGCTTTGTACAAGAGAAATAAAGACATAGACATAATTTTTCAACTTCACTATATCTAGTTTCTGCATCGTTCAAAACTCTACTAAGATAGTAAATGGGTCTTTCGACTCCATTTTCATCTTCTTGGGCTAACATGCTTCCCAAAGTTTTGTCGGATGCAGCTATGTACAATCTCATACTCCTGTTGCTGCAAGGAGGCACCAAAATAGGTGGCTTTGTGAGATACCCTTTGATTTTGTCGAAGGCTTCTTGTTGCTCTTGCCCCCAGTCGAACCTTTCCTTATTCAGGCGAAGTAAGGGTGAAAAGGCTTGAGCTTTCCCACTTAGGTTAGATATGAATCTCCTCAGGAAATTTATCTTGCCCAGCAGAGATTGCAATTCCTTTTTGTTCGCTGGCGCTTTCGCTTCCAGAATTGCCTTCGTCTTGTTCTGATTGATTTCGATCCCTTTCTTGTGGACGACGAAGCCCAAGAAATCTCCAGCTTTTACACAGAATGTGCACTTCAAAGGGTTCATCTTCAGACCATGTTCTCTCATTCTTTCGAATGATTGTCGAAGGTGGTCTATATGGTTCTTCCTGGAAACAAATTTTATAACAATGTCATCAATATATACTTGCATAAAGGTGTTAATAAAATCATGGAAGATGGAATTCATCGCTCGCTGATATGTTGCCCCAGCGTTCTTTAGGCCAAAAGGCATCACTACCCATTCGTAAGTGCCTAAAGCCCCGGGGCATCGAAAAGCTGTTTTCGACACATATTCTTCAGCAATGAAAATTTGATTATATCCTGAATAACCATCAAGCATACTCAGGTACTCGTAGCCAGCGGCAGAATCGACTAGCATTTCCGCCACAGGCATAGGATATTCATCTTTGGGTGTAGCAGCATTCAAATCTCTGAAATCTATGCACACCCTCAATGTACCATTTTTCTTAATCACTGGCACAATGTTTGCAATCCATTCGACATACCTCGTAACGCGTATGAATTTGCACTTCAGCAGTCTTTCGACTTCCGTTTTGATCTTCAACAGTATTTCTGGAGCGAAGCGTCTTGGACTTTGCTTGATTGGCTTCTTCCCAGGTTTGATTGGCAACTGAAGTTCTACCAATCCTCTGTCGAGACCAGGCATCTCGTCGTAATCCCATGCAAAACTGTCCTTGAACTCTTTTAACAAATGGATTACTTCCAACCTGAGTTCTGGGTCAATTTTTGCGCTAATGTAAGTTGGTTTTTTCTCTAACCCTTCGCCCAAGTTGATTTCTTCTAAAGGATCCTGCGCTAGCATCTTGATGTTATTCGCTAAGGGGTCCTTTTCGAATCCCAAAGGCTCATCGTCGTAGATGGCGTCGAGCCTTTGTTCCTGCATCACTTCTGGCATGATATCAGGAGGTTCTGGATCGAAGTCCTTTCCAGGACCTTCAGAAGGTAACTCTTGATCATTGGCCTGTGTGGCCATATATTTTACTTCGGCTTCGAGAGCCGTTATCATCTTTGTTTCGGCTACGTAAGCCGAAATTTGCTGCAATGATTGTGACTCAGTCATTATCACTGAATTCACTTCCCCAACCAGTTGGTTGGATATCAGTTAACCCACTAAAGTCAATGTGGGACAAGTCTTCTCTGTCCCATTGAAAACCATGCTCAGGGTGCAGGTATAGGGAACAAAAAGTATTTGGCGCTGACGCCAAGTCGAAGTCAGGTGTCGGGCATGGCCCAATGTGAGCCAGGTTCTTGTCGAAGTCTGCCAGCCCTAGGTGATTTACTTCGCCCAGGTAATAGCTTTGGTCCGCTTCTATGTTTTCGACCATTCCATCAGGACGCCATAGTAGTAACCTCTGGTGCATTGATGATGGTACAGCTCCAACACCATGAATCCATTCACGGCCCAACAAAAGATTATAGTTAGGTTTGGCCGATATGACCATAAACATAGTTGGTCGAAGGATAGATCTCACCTTGATGTCCAGTTGGATCACACCCATAGTGGTCCCTATGCCGCCTTCATAATTCGACAGGACCATGTTGTGAGGCTTGATGTTCTCATCACTTTTGCCTATTTTTCTTAGCATAAAGTGAGGGATGATGTTGATGGTTGCCCCATAATCTACCAAGATCTTATTTACTGTGGTTTCTTCGAGTTTAGCCCTTATAAATAAAGGCTTAAGGTGATTTTTCATCGCCTCTGTAGGAGGTTCGAAGAACCCATTCTGCTCTTCAGTAGCGCCATTATCCATGACGAAATAGCACACTGGCCTATGCTTGGCCATTTCTTGCTCCACTTCCCAATCGCTTGTTTCGACCTCCACCTGGCGGTTGAACTCTCTTGGCAAAACTGAGACTATGTTCACCATGATATCTAAGGTGTCATCAGACTCAGAGCCATCTTCGTTGTCAACTTCACCCTGGTTAGGCCAGACTAGCCTATTGGTTACTGGTTGTCTTTCCAGAGGCTTCCTCTGCTTTCTTTGAGGAACATTTGAACTGGTTTCTGCCTTTGGTTCATTAGCAGCTTCCCTCTCAGCTTTTCGTCGCCTCTGGTATCTCCTCCATTGAGATCGAGACATGGGATTTTTCCCTTTGTAGTTTCTTGACACCTGGGTCACTTTAGGGGTAGCAACCTGAGGTTCTTTCTTATGTGTTAAAGATGAACCTCTTGGCACTTCGAAGGAGTGCCATCTTTCCTCGCTTGGTCTCTTTCGACCAGATGTTTTGTACCATGTATCTACTGGCACATTAGTCGGAGGCCTGAAAGTCAGTGGCCTCTTTTCTTGATTTGAACCTTTTTGGTAGGTTCTTCTGGGGTCATGTCGAGTATCAACACTTTCCCTTTTCCTGTTTGCTGCTCTTACACCTTGAATATGTTCAGCAGCTTTTTTGTCGAAGATTGAACTGCATCGAGGACACAACATCACTTCTGACTTCTTTTTCTGGCATCTTTGCAGGAAATCTGCCAGATCTTCATTTTCCCGAGGGAAAGCAGTTTTTTTGGCTTGTTCTTGCCTCATGGCCTCCTCTGATGCTTTTGGTTCAGAGACTTCGACCATGTTGACATTCATGGTGTCTTTGGTGGCAAGAGTCAACTGCTTCATCTGAATCTCCAAGTCCTCTGTCTGGCCTTGAACTGCCGCCAAGTGAGAACTGGGTTTTGTTCCAGATTTTTTGGCTCCAACTGTCTCCAGCTTTGGGCTTTCGACCGCCTTTTGGACCGCTTCAATTGTCTTTCTGGATAGATTCCCAGAAAAACTGCCAAAGATTGGCATGTTGACATGGTCCTTTGTGACTTCGACCATTGTGATTCCTGGCCTCTTCGACTGGCTTCTGGATGCCTCGATCACGTTCACCTCTGAAGGTTCAGCATAATGGGCTTCAGCCTGCAAAGGGTTGGAGTCCACAGTCATGGGGGTCTTGTCAGCAAACTTCAACCTCCCTTCTTCGATAGCGTCTTGCACAAGATTCCTGAAAAGAAAACATTGAGACGTTTTATGGCCCAGAAAATTATGATATTTACAAAAGCCTCTTTTCTTTCTTTGATCAAGAGGAGCCACTTTTACCCCTGGGTGTACTATCATTTGGCCATCTTTTACAAGCAAGTCAAAGATTTCATCACATTTTGTAATATCAAAACTATAAGTCTTTTTGGGGAACCTATCGTTGGTCCTTTCCGGACCAGTGGGATTTTTTCCACTTGAGGGGACTAACAGTTTGCAAGAGTATGGCGGCCCTTGTTTTAGTTCCGCTAAATCGACCTCGCCTTCTTCGACGGTTATAGTTTCGTCGAAGGTTTCTGGATCTTCGTCATCCATCTCGACATACGCTATCCTCTCTCTTTTATGAGTTTTCGTTGCCTTGGCTTTTTCAGCTTTAAGGCGTTCTACCTGTCGAACTCTATCGGCCAATTGGGCCATGTCTCTCAGGTATTGTGTGTCTAACTTCTTCCTAATGGAATAATCTAAACCGCCTGCGGCTATTTCGACTAACTCATGTTCTGGCACTTGTGTAAAGCATCTTGCTTTGAGCAACCTAAACCTATTTAGATATTCGTCTATAGGTTCAGTGAAACGTCTCTTTACACTGGCCAATTCTTTCAAGCTTATCTTGGTTTGTCCCATGTAGAATTGCTCATGGAACAATCTCTCCAACTGGGTCCAATGATGGATTGAATTGGGGGGGAGAGTTGTGAACCAAGTAAACGCGTTCTTTGTTAAAGAACTTGGGAAGTACTTAATCCTTAGGTTTTCGTTGTTTGAAATATCTCCCGCTTCGATCAAGTATCTCGCCACATGTTCGACAGTAGATTCTGTCGTGTCCCCTGAGAATTTAGTGAACTTAGGGACTTTACATCTGGGAGGTAAGTCTGTTTGTAACACGTATTCTGACAGTGGGGATGTGAAGTTGGGCCTACGAAAGCCCATGTTCATCCCATTCTGCGTCATGATTCTTTCGATCATGGCTGCCAGATTATTTTCCAAACCCATGTTTTGGTATTGGATGTGCTGAACCACTTCGTCAGCATTTTGGTTTCTGTTAACTAACCTTACCTCTAGGGCTATAACCCTAGGTTCTTCGACAGGCTGCTCCAATCGTGCCCTAAGGTTTTCTTCGACAGGCTGCTGGACTTGGTTAATAGTGGTTTCTTCCTCTAAGAGTATACCTTGGTTTCCCCTTATTTGCGCCCTTTGGGGCTGTCGAATAGGTTGGGGTACCCCAAAGAAGTCATCCAGACGCGTCATTTGCGCTGTCATCTGCTGATTCGATTGGGTGGTGTTTTGTATTAGAGGATTCAGCACTGTACTTAAAGTTTGTGCCAACATTTGAACCATATCATGGTTGCTTTCGTCCATTTGTTGCCTCAAGACTGCTGTCGAGGCATTTGTAAGGCCATGTGCTACTTGGGACGTTCCTCCTAAGAGTTGGGTCCTATTTCTGTTCGCCATACCTACTCCAGAACCTTGGAGTGGCGAAGAGGCACTCACTAAAGGGTCTGAAAAAGTGGACGCAACGTTCATTAGGCTAGCCAATTCAGACGTTGGCATGCCATAGAGTGGTTCTTGATTTTGACCGCCTGTCATAAATCCTGGGGGAACATAAGGCCTTGTTCCTGGATTTCCCCTTGGTGGGGGAGTTCCTAAAGGCACTTTGGGGCCAGTGAACGGAGGTAATGGCCCCGTTGTTGTGACCGTTACTGCTGGTGTTGAACCAGCGGTTATCGCTTCACTTACGGTTGGGATAACCGTTGTTCCCACATTCTTTTGTGGGATTTCGTTATTGTTTGGCGGATTCGCCATCGCTTCTCTTCTTCTGGCAGTATTGGTATTGTTAGTGTATATTCTACCACTTCTCAATAACATGCAATACTTCTCGAAAAAGATGATATTCTGTGTAAAAGGGTTAAACTTCAAAATCAACACAAGGTCCCACCAGGTGTGCCAATTTGTTTACCGTGGGAATTGGTAAACAACCGCTGATCTTCCAAAAGGTTACTTATTTGGTGACTCGCAGGATCGATCAGATTGATCCTAAGACATGGTTGATTTTGGGGTTTTGACTAAGTTTGATAATGGTTAAATGACAAGAAAATAAAGAAGCTTTATGTAAATTGCATGAAGAAGAAAACTTGATAGAATAAAGGAAGGCTTGAAATGAAGGCTTTCGACTGGAAAAGTAAATGAAAAGCAATAAAGTTCTGGAAAATAAACGACTTTGATTAGTTAAAGGGGTGTTTCACACATACATTCTCAACAATTCTTTCTCTCACGCTGGGTACTCGAATCTATATGAGTGACTTGTATATAATTGTGAACACACGCGAAAAACTGCGTGAACTACTAATATTTATACTAAACACATCCCAAGTAACCGTCGGGCAGTTACGCTGCTTCGAGATGACTCCACTTGGCACGTTCACAGTGTTCGACGCTCCAGATCCTGACACGTTGCACTTGATAACCGCTGGGAACCGTTTTCCCTCCAAACGTTTGAATCTCAAACCGTTCCACTTTGAGCAATCGAACACCTTCGTCGAGAAGCACCTTCAACGTCAAAGGCAACAAGATTCCCACTTAGAAGAAATTATCTAAGTACATTGCCATCTTCTGACGAGCATTTCGACAGAACAAGCTGGTCGAAACCATCCTTCATGCTTAATGGCTTATATTAATAAAAACAAGGGTGTCGAATTTAGGAGCCAACAGGTCTACCCTAACATCACACCGTGATATGAGGCACATCATTCCAAGTATTCACTTGGTACATAGAAGAAAAAGTTGCCAAAGCATCCGACATGTGATTTTCATCTCTCGGAATATGATAGAATTCAACTTTGTTGAAGAAGGGTAGCAATCTTCTTGCATAATATTTGTAAGGGATCAAGCCAGGGTGACGAGTATCCCATTCTCCTTTAATCTGGTTAACTACCAAAGCTAAATCACCATATACATCTAGAACTTTAATTCTAAGATCAATGGCTTCCTCGATACCCATGATACAAGCCTCATACTCCACTATATTATTAGTACAATCAAACTTCAGTCTCGGGTTAAAAGAAATGTGTGATCCATGAGGAGTGATAATCACATCACTGATTCCTTTTCCATAAGCGTTCAAAGCTCCATAAAATTCCATACCCTACTGGAATACAGGATCAGGACCTTCCCCATGCAAAGGTTCATCACAATCTTTTGCTTTCAAGAACATTACATCCTCATCATGGAAATCAAACTTGACAGATTGACAATCATCTACTGGTTGGTGAACAAGATAGTCCGGCAGAACACTGCTTTTTATGGCCTTTTGAGTGCGGTACTCAATATCGTATTCAGAAAATAACACCTGCCAACGGGAAATTCTCCCTATAAGAGCAGGCTTTTCAAAAATATACTTAATTGGATCCTTTTTGGAAATTAACCAAGTGGTATAGTTTAGCATATATTGCCGCAACCGCTTTGCCTCCTAGGCTAAAGCACAACACGTCTTTTCCAGTATAGAATACCGTGACTCACAGTCAATAAATTTCTTACTGAGATAATAGATGGCATATTATTTCTTTCCTGTTTCATCTTCTTTCCCCAAAATACAGCATATGGAACTATCTAACATTGTCAGATACATGATCAATGGTATTTCTTCAACGGGAGGGAGCAAGATAGGTGGTTCAAGCAGATACTCTTTGATAATTTCAAATTCCCTTTGGAAATCATATATCAACACACAACTCTGATCTTTCTTTAACAACCTAAAGATCGGTTCACACGTTGCAGTCATGTGAGAAATGAATTTGGAAATGTAACTCAACCGCCCAAGGAAGCCTCTAACTTGATTTTCAGTCCTTGTCGCATGCATTTCTAGAATTGCTTTGACTTTATCAGGGTCAACCTTAATCCATTTCTAACTGACAATAAAATCCAACAACTTCCTTGATCATACACCGAAGGTGCATTTTTTCGGATTCAAGCGGAGATGATACTTTCGCAAATGCTGAAATAACTTCAACAGATCTTCCACATGCCCTGCTTCGGTCTATGATTTGGCAATCATGTTATCAACATATACCTCAATTTCCTTGTGCATCAGATCATGGAATAGGGTTGTCACAACCCTTTGGTATGTTGCACCAGCGTTCTTCAACTCGAAGGGCATCGCTCTGTAACAGAATGTTCCCCAGGGTGTGATAAATGTTGTTTTTTCCATGTCCTCAGGAGCCATTCTTATTTGATTATATCCGGAAAATCTGTCCATAAACGAGAACACTTTAAATTTTGTTGTGCTATCAACCAACATATCAATATGTGGAAATGGGAAATCATCTTTTGGACTAGCTTTATTTAGATCTCTGTAATCTACACAAATGTGAACTTTTCCGTCTTTCTTTGGTACAGGGACAATATTGGCAATCCATTAAGGATACACTGATGTCACAAGAAAACCGGCATTAATCTGCTTTAACACTTCTTGTTTATATTTTACTGCCATATTAGGGTGAGTTCTTCTTAACTTCTTCTTGACTGGAGGGCACTCTGGCTTTAAAGGCAAATGATGCTCCACAATATCAGTATCTAGACTAGGTATATCTTGGTAAGGCCAAGCAAAGATGTCCACATACTCTTTGAATAGTTCAGTCAACCTGCTCTTCACATCAGGATGCAACCATCCTTGTTCTTGTTTACCGAAGGATCAATAATCTGCCCCATACTTTACTTGGACCATTGCGTACAACCTGTTGAGAATCTTTGAATGAAGCCATATAATTCTCATTCTCTATTACGTTACCAACTGACAGAGCTTGGAACTACATCCCCACAACAACTTCATCTGCTTCTACAACACTGAAAGATGATAGATGAGAAATCAACAATGCTTGCTCTCCATTTATAATAACCACTTTGCCTTCGCGCATGAACTTCAGCTTTTGGTGTAAAGTCGAAGTGACAGGCCCTACCCGTGTATCCATGGCCTTCCCAGAAGTCAGCTGTATATAGGCACAATATCCATTACTTGGAAAGTGATATGGAAAAGGTGTCAGCCTATGTGAATAGGCAGATCCACTTCCCCAATAACTGACTTCCTTGATCCATCGAAAGATTTTACAATAATACCACTTGGGCGCATGGGAGCCCCTTGATATTTCAAATTCATCAGCGTACTCCTTGGTATAAAATTTAAGGCAGACCCATTATCAATCAACACAATTGATAATGAATCATTTTTACAGTTCATGGATATGTAGAGAGCTAGATTGTGATTCCTCCCTTCGCCAGGAAATTCATCATCGCAAAAGGTTAGGTTATTACAAGATGTAATATTACCTACCACACTACTGAATTAATCTAATAGCATATCATACTCCACAAAGGCTTGATCTAACACCCGCATTAAAGATTCTCTATGGACAACAGAATTCATTAACAATGCTAGGATAAATATCTTTGAAGGAGTCTGCAATAGCTGGTATACAATTATATAATCACTCAATTTAATAATATTTAAAATATAATCCACATCTTTCTCTAGGGTGGCACCACTAGACTCCCCCAAAGCTTTCTTATTCTCAACACTTTCCACAACTTTCTTACCAGCATTATCATTTCCCCGAACAACCGGTGCAAATACACGACCACTTCGGGTCACCTTACTAGTTTCAGCAATATTCTTAATACTAGATAAAGGCTGGATGTGAACTTCCACACCATCCTATAAAATAGTAGCATTATACTTGTACGGTAAAACTTTGTCTGACTTGTAAGGAACAGGCCCTGGCAAGAAAATCCCCATAGGGGAACCCACTGGCTTGTTACAGTATTCAATTTCAAAAGGAGCAACATCATTGAAACAAGGCACAATCATGTTCACATCTTCTTCAGAAAAATGGAACACCAAAGGACCATTTCTGGAGAACATATCCTCATCTGAGAAAAAGGATCCATCTGCAGAAACATATTCATCATCTGATTCACCTTCAACCAAGCAAACTTCAATCTTATTAACCTCATGGTAATCATCTCTTTTGCCTGACACCTTGATTGTTACATTATCCAATAACAACTGAATACCTATTTGTTGTACCCCAAAATTTTCCCTCTCACTCCTCAAGACAATTCTCACAAAGGGCTCCCAAAAATTCAAGCTTACACAAATATATTTGGATTTTTCAGCAGTAAGATTAAAGAAGAAATTGCTAAAGAAGGACAAAACAAATGGAAATACTCTTTTGACAAAATTAAAGGAAAGCAAGTTCTTTTTGATTTTGCATCCTTTGATTAGACACTTTAGTTCTGGTTGCATCTTTCGTTTGAGCGTTGACTCCTTTAGGGCAAGCTCATTTCATGCTTCGATTGGGGCACTGGACTCATTGGGGAAAGTACCTTTCATACTTTGATTGGGGCACTAGACTCGTTTGACCAAGTTCATTTCCTGCCTCGTTTGGTACTTGACTTTGCATGAACGTTTGTGCAAGTTTTTCCTGCATACCAGCCAAGGCTTACAAGGCAGAATTTCCTAACATTTTAACATGCACAACGCCAAAGTCCCCTTTGAAGCAATTTGTTACAAGTTTCGACAAGGCAACACTTCCCATCAAACAACTTTAATTCACAAGGCAAAAAGCCTCCTGATGATGTCCTTCGATTCAGAAGGACAAAGCCTCTCTTCCGCCTTCTTTCGATTACACATCTTGCCTCCTCCATGAAGGGGTGAAAAACACAAGAAGGGGGGGTTGAATTGTAAAACTGGAATCTTAAAACAAATGACAAGGTATTTTTATCCTGGTTCGTTTGATCTCAAACTACTCCAGTCCACCCGTCAAGGTGATTTCGCCTCTCTCCAACGAGGTCTTAATTCACTATATTCAACTGAATACAAAACTGCTTTAACAACTGCTAAAGCCTTCTTGATTCAAACCACAATCCGGTTTGTCAAGGCAACACTTTCTTACAGAGGTGTAAAATAATGTGTGTGAATGTTTTCTACAAAACTATATCACAACTGTGATGTTTACACAAATGAAGCTTAGAAACTTGGAATGCTAAACGCTAATGGAGTATCAGAGTTTGTTGGTTTAGCAATCTGGTAGATGAAGATTATTGTTCAGCTTTGTGCGTGTAGAGAGTTTGGAAGCATTAGCCATGATAATCTTCGAAGCTTGGTTTATATAGCATTTGAGAAGATGAACGTTGAAGCAAATATTCTTGATTCAATGCTAATAACAAGCTTTCCTTTTTGAGCAGATCTTGTCTGGAATGAGGCCGTTGGAATTGATTAGCGTTCAATGCACAGTACCGTTGCTTCTTCAATGCACGTTCTGGCTTGGCTCATTCTGATTCTGCTTCGCTGCTGATGAACTATTTGATTCTGTATCAGAGTGTTTTACGCGCAGTTCTGTTCATCAAACTTCAGCATGTGCAAGCGTTGATCATCTGATCTTGACGTTCTGATTCAGCAACTTCTGATGCTGGTGTATGAAAACATATTCTGATGCTGAGAACGTGATCTTGCTTATTTTAATCAGCATATCTGCAAATCAGAGCATAGTAATTTTAGGCAGCATATAATTCAATCATGAAACATTTAACTACTATATCTTTTCACTTTGTTATCATCAAAACTTAAATATAGGGTACTAGATTCAAACATTGTTCTAACAATCTCCCCCTTTTTGATGATGACAAAAACTAGATATTTTAAATGAAAAATAACGTGAAAAGTTATCAGAGCTATGTATCAGAATAAGAAGTACGGAGAATTCAGAGTTTAAGAGATACTCCCCCTGAGTTTGTTACTTCCCTTTGATATGCGTGTTCTTCAGAGTCAGATCTTTTTCTATCTTTGAGCATCAGATTATAGGTCTTTGACTTATCAGAAAGCAGAGCTTCAGAGCTTTTCCTGTCAGAGCTTTGCTTAGGATCAGAGTGTTAGGACAATCAGAGCTTCATATATCAGAACTTCATATTTGATCAGAGCAACATGAGCTTCTAGTTCTTAGTCTTCATAGTGTTCGGAGCTTCCTTGTGCCTGTAGACTTAACAACAAAACAGAAAAACATTTCAAGTAATAGAGTTAGAATGTTTGAGAATTTCTGTCTAGTTAGCCGTTATTGATTTTAAATATCATTCTTGTTCTCCCCCTTTTTGTCAGCAATCAAAAAGTGTTAGTGATGTGCTAAAACAATTTAGATCAGAAAAACAAGTTATATTAAAATAGTTCAGAATCAGAGCAAAATAGCATTACAAAACATAGTCAAAACATAGAATGAAAAATTATGCATGAAAAAGATTTTAAGGTTGTGGGGGCATGCGTGAGAACAGGCTTTCCAGCATTGCTTGAATCTTTTCAGAAGTTTCATTCTGCTTCTGAACCATGGTGACAACAGTGTCAATCTTGCTGTCCTGTACACTCATTGAAGGAGATAAACTCAGAAATATGCAGAAAGTTCTTTAGAGATTATGAGAAAGTGTAAAAAGTAAGAATGAAGAATAATGTGCTTAAATAAAGTTTTCAAAAATTATTTTGAAAAATTAAACGTTTTTTAAGAGAGAGAAAAAAATAATGATTGCCATTAACAAGCGTGATTACTCTGCATTAAATGCTTGCTGATTTTGGGGGATTTGAGAAAGATACTTAAAAACGGTTACCAGACATGTGTCTCAATGCACCCAATCAGCGCTTTCCTTTCTCAGAGGCGTGCACGCGTTCTGCTTCAGGGATTTGCTGATGATTGGATGACACTTGTTTGATGTAGTGATCAGCACGTCTGTCTTTGAGATTAGACTCTCAGATCTTTAGACTTGCATCTGATACAATCTGCATGTTCTATCTTTCTGAAAGAAGATTGATCAGAAGTTCACAGTAATATAATTACATTCTGAAGATAAATACATGGAATTAAAACATTTTCATTCTGGGCATACTTTCATGCTGAGATGTTTCAGAATGAAATTAAACCTATCTTCTGAAAGGGGTTTAGTAAAGATATCAGCCCATTGATGGTCTGTATCTATAAATTTCAAGTTTAAAATACCTTTCTGAATATAGTCCCTAATGAAATGATGTTTTATTTCTATATGCTTAGCTCTAGAATGTAAAATAGGATTCTTACTTAAGCAAATAGCAGAAGTATTATCACAAAGAATAGGAATGTTACTCTCAAAAATCTGGAAGTCTTCAAGCTGAATTTTCATCCAGAGCATCTGTGTGCTACATCCAGCTGCTGCTATGTACTCAGCTTCTGCTGTTGACAGAGCAATTGTTGATTGCCTTTTGCTGGACCATGAGATCAGATTTTCTCCCAGAAACTGGCAGCTTCCAGAAGTACTTTTACGTTCCACTCTGTCTCCAGCAAAATCAGCATCACAGTAGCCTACTAAGCTGTAATCACTAGATTTTCTATAAAACAAACCCAGATTAGTAGTACCTTTCAGATACTTGAAAATTCGCTTAACAGCTGTTAAGTGAGATTCTCTAGGATCTGATTGGAATCTAGCACAAATACATACGCTGAATAAAATATCAGGTCTTGAAGCAGTCAGATAAAGGAGAGAACCAATCATACCTCTGTAGACTTTCTGTTCTACGCTTTTGCTTACCTCTTCTCTTTCCAGAATGCACGTGGGATGCATTGGAATCTTTGATGGCTTACATTCTGAGAGGTCAAATTTCTTCAGAAGATCTCTGATGTATTTGCTCTGATGAATGTAAGTTCCCTCTGGAGTTTGATTGATCTGAATTCCTAGAAAGAATTTCAGTTCCCCCATGAGGCTCATCTCAAATTCTGCCTGCATACACTTAGCAAATTTTCTTCCAAGAGAAGGATTAGTAGAACCAAAAATAATATCATCAACATAAATTTGACAGACTAAAATGTCACTCTTAACTGTTTTACAGAATAGAGTAGTGTCCACTTTCCCTCTGGTGAATTCATTTTCAAGCAGAAAGTTACTTAGCCTTTCATACCAAGCTCTGGGAGCTTGTTTCAGACCATACAGTGACTTTTTCAGTTTGAAAACATGTTCTGGATGTTTTGTATTTTCAAAACCTGGGGGTTGGTGAACATAAACTTCTTCTTCTATATAACCATTTAAGAATGCACTTTTGACATCCATCTGATACAGAGTGATGCCTCTATTAACAGCAAATGAGATTAAGAGTCTGATAGATTCTAACCTGGCGACTGGGGCAAAGGTTTCTGTATAGTCTATCCCCTCTTGCTGACTATAACCTTGTGCAACCAGTCGTGCCTTGTTTCTGACGACTTCACCTTGTTCATTAAGCTTGTTTCTGAACACCCATCTTGTTCCAATGACGTTGAATCCTTTTGGTCTTGGAACGAGATCCCATACGTCGTTTCTGGTGAATTGATTCAGCTCTTCTTGCATTGCCAGAATCCAGTCATTGTCCAGAAGTGCTTCATCAATAGAAGAAGGTTCAATCAGAGACACAAGTCCCATCAGAGTTTCTTCAGAGTTTCTGAAGCTTGCTCTTGTTCTGATTGGATCTTCCTTTCTTCCTAGGATAGTCTCTTCTGGGTGATCCAAACTGCTTCTGGGTAATCTCTTCTGAGGTTGATCAGCAGCAGTTGTAGGATTTCTAGCATTGCTTCTTTCAGACGTTGAAGGAATGTCTGTGTTGAGAGCTTCTGATGACTTGTCTTCAGAACCTGCAAATTCAATTTCTATACCTGCAAGATTTTCATTCTGCTTTGACTTTTCAGAGTCAAGCTTGTCATCAAAACGAACACTGATTGATTCTTCCACAATCTGTGTTTCTGTATTGTATACTCTGTACCCTCTAGAGCGTTCAGAGTATCCTAACATAATACACTTCTGTGCCTTAGAATCAAACTTGTTCAAATAATTCTTAGTGTTTAACATATAGCAAGTACATCCAAATGGATGAAAATACGAAATGTTGGGCTTTCTGTTCTTCCACAATTCATATGGAGTCTTTTCCAGAATAGGTCTTATTGAGATTCTATTCTGAATGTAGCACGCTGTGTTTATTGCCTCTGCCCAGAAAGTCTTAGCAACGTTTGTCTCGTTGATCATGGTTCTGGCCATTTCTTGCAATGTTCTGTTCTTTCGTTCTACAACTCCATTTTGTTGGGGAGTTCTAGGACAAGAGAAATCATGCAGAATGCCTTTGTCATTAAAGAATGACTCAAAATCTTTATTTTCAAATTCTCCACCATGATCACTTCTGACTTTAACTATTCTAAGATCTTTTTCATTCTGAACTTGGTTACAGAAGGTAACAAACACAGAGTGTGACTCGTCCTTGTGTCTTAAGAACTTTACCCATGTCCATCTGCTATAGTCATCTACGATTACTAACCCATACTTCTTGCCACTTACAGAAGCAGTCTTAACTGGTCCAAATAAGTCAATGTGCAGAAGTTCTAATGGCTTAGAGGTAGAAACAACATTTTTGGATTTAAAAGAAGGTTTTGCAAATTTGCCTTTCTGACATGCTTCACACAGAGCATCTGAATTGAACTTCAAATTTGGAAGTCCTCTGACCAGATTGAGTTTGTTAATCTGAGATATTCTTCTCATACTAACATGCCCCAATCTTCTGTGCCAGATCCACTGCTCGTTGTTAACAGACAGAAGACATTTTACGTTCTGACTCTTTAGTTCAGAAAGTTTGATTTTGTAAATGTTGTTTTTCCTCTTACCATTAAATAGGATAGTCCCATCTTTCTGACTAACAGCTTTACATGATTTTTGATTAAAGATTATATCATAACCGTTATCACTTAATTGACTTATGGATAACAGGTTATGCATCAATCCATCAACAAGCAGAACATTATTAATAGAGGGAAGATTTCTGTTACCTACAGTTCCAGAGCCAATAATCTTTCCCCTCTGATTGCCTCCAAAGCCAACGTGGCCTCCAGGCTTAAGTTCCAGGCTTTGGAACATATGCCTTCTTCCCGTCATGTGTCGTGAGCAGCCAGAGTCCAGGTACCATGACTGGTTTTTCTGACTTGCTGCTAAAGATATCTGCAACATGTATTATTTTATCCTTAGGTACCCAGATCTTCTTGGGTCCTGATTTGTTAGTTTTACCAAAACTCTGGTTGAATTTTGGTTTCACAAAGTGATTACTACTAGTATATTTAATGTCATGTGTGTGACCATACACAAAGTGTGAATTTAGAGGAGTGTGTTTAATGGTTAAATCCATGACATTTTTAGGTGTAGGAACCTTACCTAGGTATCCTATTCCTTTCCTGCCGTTTCTGCTAACTCCATAGATCATTGAAGCCATTCTGCTTCTATCTATGCTTTTAGCAAGGAACTTCTGGAAACTATGATCATACTCCTTGATGATCTCATCAGCGTTGCTGGGAGTTTCAGCAATTGGTTCCTTCTGAGAGTTTTGTAAAGAGTTTTCTAATTTTAAAATTTTATCTCTCAGCTCAGAGTTTTCCAATTTGAGACTCTCAGACTTATTAGAGTCAGATTCAAGAGTCCTTTTCAGGTCTCTGAATTTAGCTCTAATCTGCTGATAACGTTCCAGAATTTCATTGAGGCTTTCAGCAAGTTCAGCCTTTGTAAAATTAACAGCGAAGTTAGGGAATACCTCTTCTGTGTCTGATTCTGAGTCTGAGTCAGAAGCTTCACTGTCATCTGGAATGTTAGCCATGAGCGCTATGTTCGCCCTTTCATCATCTGATTCTGAGTCAGCTTCAGACGAGTCAGAGTCATCCCATGTGGCCATGAGACTTTTCTTCTTCTCTCTTCCAAACTTCTTTTTGGGCTTTTCCCTCTGAAGCTTTGGACAGTCACTCTTGTAGTGTCCTTGCTCATTACACTCGTAGCAGATGATGTCTTTTGTATTTGGCTTCTTGCTACCTGAGGAGCCTTCATATCTTCTGTATCCAGAGGAAGAATCTGTCCTTCTGTATCTGGAAGAAGACTCGTTCTGATCAGATCTTCTGGGATTCCTGAACTTCCTTTGTCTTTGCTTCCACAGTTGATTTACTCTTCTGGAGAGAAGGGAAAGCTCGTCTTCTTCTGATGAGGATCCATCAGATGTTTCTTCAACTGCCTGCAAAACTTTAGATTCAGATTTTCTGTTAGATTTTAAAGCTATAGGCTTACCTTGCTTCTGAGGCTCGTCAGCTTCCAGCTCTATCTCATGACTTCTGAGGGAGCTTATAAGTTCCTCCAGAGTGATTTTGTTGAGATCTTTCGCCAGCTTCAGAGCAGTAACCATAGGCCTCCACTGCTTGGGTAAACTTCTGATTATCTTCTTGACATGGTCAGCAGTAGAGTATCCCTTGTCCAGAACTTTGAGACCAGCTACCAGAATCTGGAATCTAGAGAACATAGTTTCAATGGATTCAGATTCTTCCATTTTAAACGCCTCATACTTCTGAATGAGCGCCAGAGCTTTTGTTTCTTTGACTTGAACGTTGCCCTCGTGCGTCATTCTGAGAGAATCAAAGATGTTCTTAGCTGTGTCTCTGTTGGAGATCTTCTCATACTCAGTATAGGAGATAGCACTGAGGAGGATGGTTCTGGCCTTATGGTGATTCTTGAAATCACGCTTTTGTTGATCAGTCATTGATTTTCTTTCAATCTTCTGACCAGTTGCATTCACAGGGTGCGTGTATCCATCTGTCACCATATCCCACAGATCAGCATCATGTGCTAGAAAGAAGCTTTCAATTCTGTCTTTCCAGTAATCAAAGTTTTCTCCATCAAAGACTGGAGGTTTGCCGCTGAATCTGTCTCTGTCCTCATTGGTGTCATTGCTGAAATGAGAGTTGTTTCCTGCCATTGTGTTTTTCTGACGCTGGATCTTGTACTGACACGGTTAAGTGTTTTAGCTCAGAACCAGGCGCTCTGATACCAATTGAAGGGGTGAAAAACACAAGAAGGGGGGGGTTGAATTGTAAAACTGGAATCTTAAAACAAATGACAAGGTATTTTTATCCTGGTTCGTTTGATCTCAAACTACTCCAGTCCACCCGTCAAGGTGATTTCGCCTCTCTCCAACGAGGTCTTAATTCACTATATTCAACTGAATACAAAACTGCTTTAACAACTGCTAAAGCCTTCTTGATTCAAACCACAATCCGGTTTGTCAAGGCAACACTTTCTTACAGAGGTGTAAAATAATGTGTGTGAATGTTTTCTACAAAACTATATCACAACTGTGATGTTTACACAAATGAAGCTTAGAAACTTGGAATGCTAAACGCTAATGGAGTATCAGAGTTTGTTGGTTTAGCAATCTGGTAGATGAAGATTATTGTTCAGCTTTGTGCGTGTAGAGAGTTTGGAAGCATTAGCCGTGATAATCTTCGAAGCTTGGTTTATATAGCATTTGAGAAGATGAACGTTGAAGCAAATATTCTTGATTCAATGCTAATAACAAGCTTTCCTTTTTGAGCAGATCTTGTCTGGAATGAGGCCGTTGGAATTGATTAGCGTTCAATGCACAGTACCGTTGCTTCTTCAATGCACGTTCTGGCTTGGCTCATTCTGATTCTGCTTCGCTGCTGATGAACTATTTGATTCTGTATCAGAGTGTTTTACGCGCAGTTCTGTTCATCAAACTTCAGCATGTGCAAGCGTTGATCATCTGATCTTGACGTTCTGATTCAGCAACTTCTGATGCTGGTGTATGAAAACATATTCTGATGCTGAGAACGTGATCTTGCTTATTTTAATCAGCATATCTGCAAATCAGAGCATAGTAATTTTAGGCAGCATATAATTCAATTATGAAACATTTAACTACTATATCTTTTCACTTTGTTATCATCAAAACTTAAATATAGGGTACTAGATTCAAACATTGTTCTAACACTCCAGGCCTCCTTCGTTTGGGGCAATGGCCTTCCCAGTATTGCAAGCTTTGATTGAGCCTTTCATTCCCTGCATGCATCCTTCATTTAGGGTGTGTGAATCCTTCAACACAAACTCTTAGTCATGCCTTTCGTTTGGGTGTGTAGATCTCTCTTTACAAACTTTCGTTTGAGGATATTTACATAAGATCACAAGGCAGGGACCTCCTGCATACACTCTTTAATTTGGCCATATGGCCCCTTTGCAGGCAAATTTAAGTAGGCAATATCTCCCTTGGAAAAGGCTTCTTTCAACATACGAATTATGCACTATGTCTTTGTCTCATGCGAAAGAAGTGCCATGGTGGTGCATTTGAAGGGCTTTCCAGGCATGTCTGGATGTCCCAATCGAATGAAATCCTTTGCTGACTCATCCCAAGAGCCTGTATTTGGACCATTCGGAGGAACCCGTGAAGGGTCTGGTCGAAAGGCCCGAATTTGGCCCCCTTCAAAGGATATCCACATAAGTCATTTGAAAGACACTTCAATTGGAAAAAAGAACTGATTGCTGAAGAGTCTCTTCGAAGAACAAAGCTAGGGGGCCAAGACAAAGGGTTGAGATGTCAAAGGTACTTGTTAACCAAGTCCCATGCACTACCAGGATCAGGCCTGATACACTGGTCATAAAACTCCAAAACTGCTACATAGCAGTCCTGCAACACTGACTTATTCCTTGCACCAAAATGGCATAAAAAACACTGTCCCTCAAAATCTACAAATACAACATACCTTTTTTGTTTGAACCTTTTGTTTTCCATCCCAAAACATCAGACCAAGCCATCTATAAATAGGAGACATCACCACACATGTTGAGGGCGCCTGAAGGATTGCAAGAAAACACTTGTGAAAATTCTCAAAAATTCTCAAACACTTCTGTAGGTGTTTAGGTATTGGCTTGCATTTTTGGTAAATCCCAAGTGTATGTGTGAATGTCATGACTGATGTCATAACATTCTAGTTTAGTTTGTACTGACTCATTAGGTACCTTTGCAGAAAAATATTGTAATTCAAGTACTGATGTTTATAAATGTGTATCTGAGCATTTTGCAAAATGATCACATTTTGCTAAATCAGTAGACAGGTTTTCTCAGATGTCATAACAGATGTTATGACATCCTGCTCTGAACTAACAGGTTTGCAGGTTGGATAAGTCTGAGTTTTTTCAGGAAAATAACTCAGTCTTTCCTGAACAGAATCCTGCGTTTTCTGAGGGGTAACCTAGCTCAACCCTAATCTGGTTAATAAAGTCCTGTGACCTGGTCTTTAGGTCAAACGGAATTAACCCTAGGTTTTTGTGGAAACCCTAACTGAAGTTGCAGCTGCTATATATTCAACAGAGCTGCTGTTTTGCAAGGCATCCCTTTTTATTGATCAGAAGATCATTTGTAATCTGTATAGATTTGATTATTGTACTCCAAGCAATTATCATTGTGATAAGTGACTTGGAATAGGTTTCTAATTGTAAGGGTTGTGTAGCACTCAAAGCTTTGAAGCAAGAGTGTTTGAATGTTCCTTGACTAAAGCTGTGAAGCAGAGTCAAGTTAGCTGTGTGCATCACTCAAAGCTGTGAAGCATGAGTGATTGTGTTGCTTGATTAAAAAGCTGTGAAGCTTAATTAAGTGTTTGTTTTTGAAGAGTGTCTTCATCAATTCTTAAGTCAAATTGGTTTATGTATCACTGCTGTGATTGAGGGGGAGTGAGTAGGATCTCAGGTTTAAGTTGTACTTAGATTGGAATTGCATTGGGTAGGTCTTAAGTGAAGGAGATAAACTGGTTGGTTTATTCCTGAATTAACATCTCTTATAGTGGATTTCCTCCCTGGCTTGGTAGCCCCCAGAGTAGGTGTTGTTGCACACTGAACTGGGTAAACAATTGACTGTGTTCTTTATTGCTTTTGTATTTACTGTCATATAGTAAGTCAGATACGGTGTCATAACATTGAACGTGACATTGAGTATCTGCAGCCAGAATTTCAATTGGCATCAGAGCAGGCACCCTGCCTGTATTACTGGGTGAGATCTAGGGATATCACTTTCTGGCACTATGGACAAAGAAGGAGTTTTTGGAAATAGACCACCCATTCTGGATGGAACTAATTATGACTACTGGAAACCTCGTATGATTGCCTTCCTAAAATCTCTGGACAAAAAGGCTTGGAGAGCTGCTGACAAAGGATGGATTCATCCCACCATAACTGAGAAAGATGGGACAATCAGTCTGAAGCCTGAGGAAGATTGGAGTAAAGAAGAAGATGAGTTAGCTCTGGGAAATTCAAAAGCTTTAAATGCCTTGTTCAATGGAATTGATAGAAACATTTTCAGACTAGTACATCAATATGAACTGGCCAAGGAAGTTTGGGACACTCTCAAAACTACTCATGAGGGCACTTCCAAAGTAAAAATGTCAAGGCTTCAGATGTTGACCACCAAGTTTGAGAATCTAAAAATGATGGAAGATGAAACCATTCATGAGTTTCACATGAACATCTTGGAGATTGCCAACACCTCAGGAGCACTGGGAGAAAAGATGTCAGAAGAAAAACTGGTAAGGAAGATTCTCAGATCCTTGCCTAAAAGATTTGCAATGAAGGTAACTGCCATAGAGGAAGCCCAGGACATCAGCAAGTTGAAAGTGGATGAACTTATTGGGTCTCTTCAGACTTTTGAGATGGGGATCACTGATAATGGTGACAAGAAGAACAAAAGCATAACACTTGTATCCAACGCTGATGTTGAAAACAAGGAGGATGAAGAAGAAAATATATCAGAAGCTATTGCTATGCTTGGAAGACAGTTCAACAAGCTCATCAAAAGAATGGATCCAAAGTCAAGGTCCAATGTTCATAACATTCCCTCTGACATTGACAGTTCCAGCAGAAGACCAAGGTCAGAAGATAAGGGAAACCAAGGCAGAGGTATTCAATGCCATGGATGTGAAGGATATGGGCATATTCGAGCTGAATGTCCTACCTTTCTTAAGAAACAAAAAAGAATGACAGTTACTTGGTCTGACTGTGATTCAGAAAGTAATTCCGAAGAAGAATCTGTCAAACGAATTACTGCTTTAACTGGTGTGTGTACCTCTGAAAGTGACATCAGTGATGAAGAAGTGACTTTTAAAGAACTGGCTGATACTTACAAGAAATTGTGTATCAGAAGTACTGAAGTCTGTGTGCAGAATGAGAAACAATCAAAACTCATCATAAAGCTGGAGGCTGAAAAAAGGGAAAATCTTGAAACTATAAGTCATCTAGAAGGAGAAGTTCAATTGCTGAACTCACAACTGAATCAAATGACCAAATCTGTCAAGATGTTGACCAATGGAACAGACAATTTGGAAGAGATCCTTCAGGTTGGACAAAATGTGGGAAATAAATCTGGACTAGGATTTATGGAAGCAAAGAAATCTGGTACTGGTAAGCAAATGTCAAAACAGATGTCTCAACACAACTCTCAACATCAGGAACAGAGACATATGAAGAAAAGGTACCAAAGATGGAAATGTCATCATTGTGGGAGATATGGCCACATAAAGCCCTTCTGCTTCAGACTACATGGATATCCTAATCAGAACTCAGGTGTCAAACCTAAGTCTAAAAAGGTACCACATGCTCCTAAATGGAAGAAAAAGGCTACTGCACTGATAGCTCACACTTCCCTGAGGGTCTCTGCAAAGGAAGATTGGTACTTTGACAGTGGATGCTCCAGACACATGACTGGAATCAAGAACCTCCTCAATAATGTTAAGCCTCACACTACCAGTTTTGTGACCTTTGGAGATGGGGCTAAAGGTGAAATCAAAGGAGTTGGTGATTTGGACTGCCCTGGAGTTCCAAGTCTGAATGAAGTACTGCTGGTGAAAGGGATGACCGCTAATCTCATTAGTATCAGTCAATTGTGTGATCTAGGATTCAAGGTCAATTTCTCAAAATCTGAATGCCTTGTAATCAATGACAAACAAGAGATAATAATGAAAGGAGTCAGATCCAAAGACAACTGTTACTTGTGGGAGCCTGAGAACACTAATTTCTCATATGTGTGTTCCATTGCAAGAGAAGAAAAAGAGGTGAAACTGTGGCACCAAAAACTTGGCCATCTTCATCTAAGGGGTATGAAGAGGATCATCTCCTTGGAGGCAGTCAGAGGAATTCCAAGACTGCAAATTGATGAAGGAAGAGTTTGTGGTGAATGTCAGGTTGGTAAGCAGACTAGGATGTCACATCCAAAGTCAAGACATCTGACAACCTCTAAGGTTTTAGAACTCCTCCATATGGATCTGATGGGACCAATGCAAGTAGAGAGTCTTGGTGGTAAAAGATATGCCTATGTGGTTGTGGATGATTTTTCCAGATTCACCTGGATTAATTTCATTAGGGAAAAATCAGATGTATTTGAAGTTTTTAAAGAATTGTGCAAAAGAATTCAAAGAGAGAAGGAAGGATGTATTGTCAGAATCAGAAGTGATCATGGCAAGGAATTTGAAAACAGCAAGTTTGGTGATTTCTGCTCTTCAGAAGGAATTAGTCATGAGTTTTCTTCTCCTATAAAACCTCAATAAAATGGAGTTGTGGAAAGAAAAAACAGGACCATACAGGAATCTGCCAGAGCAATGTTACATGCCAAAAGACTTCCTATGTACTTTTGGGATGAAGCTATGAATACAGCCTGCTATGTTCATAACAGGGTCACCTTGAGGAAGGGAACCTCATCAACCATATATGAACTCTGGAAAGGAAGAAAACCAACTGTGAAGTACTTCCATGTGTTTGGCAGCAAATGCTATATTCTGGCTGATCGTGAACAAAGAAGAAAACTGGATCCTAAAAGTGATGAAGGCATATTTCTAGGATACTCCTCAAACAACAGAGCTTATAGAGTATTCAACTCCAGAACCAAAACCATGATGGAATCAATAAATGTTATAATTGATGACTATCATGAAGAAATAGATGTTCCTTGTACTGTTGAGACATTCTTTGAGACTTCAACCCAACAGAATGACCTACCCAACTCCACCGCAACAGAATCTGAATCAAAGGAAGCTAGCAAGATCCCTTCCATCAGAATTCAGAAGGATCATCCAAAAGAGCTCATCATAGGAGATCCCAATAGTGGAGTCATCACAAGATCTAGAGAAATTATCTCAAACTCTTGTTTTGTGTCCAAAATGGAACCAAGAAATGTCAAGGAAGCCTTAACTGATGAATATTGGATTGGTGCAATGCAAGATGAACTGAACCAATTCAAGCAACATGAAGTTTGGGAACTGGTTCCTAGACCTGAAGGAACTAACATCATTGGGACAAAATGGATATTCAAGAACAAGTCAGATGCTGAAGGAGTTGTCACCAGAAATAAGGCAAGACTTGTTGCTCAAGGATACACCCAGGTTGAAGGGGTTGATTTTGATGAAACCTTTGCACCTGTAGCCAGGCTGGAATCAATCAGACTCTTGTTGTCAATTTCTTGTCTTCTGAAGTTCAAGTTATTTCAGATGGATGTGAAAAGTGCCTTTCTAAATGGGTACTTGAATGAGGAAGCTTATGTGGAACAACCTAAAGGCTTTGTGGATCCAACCCACCCTGATCATGTCTACAAATTGAGAAAAGCCCTATATGGCCTGAAACAAGCTCCTAGAGCATGGTATGACAGGTTAACAAAGTTTCTCTCAGACAAAAGCTACAGAAAAGGAGGCTTGGACAAAACTCTCTTTGTCAAAACTGAAGGAGGAAAGTTGATGGTTGCCCAAATATATGTTGATGACATAGTGTTTGGAGGAATGTCAAAACATATGGTTAAACACTTTGCTGACCAAATGCAGGCTGAATTTGAAATGAGTCTCATGGGAGAACTAACTTATTTTCTTGGACTACAAGTCTCACAGATGGAGGACTCAATCTTCTTATCTCAAAGCAAGTATGCTAAGAACATTGTAAAGAAGTTTGGTATGGAGAATGCAAGTCACAAAAGGACCCCTGCTCCTACTCATCTAAAGCTTTCCAAAGATTCAAGTGGGGTTAAGGTGGATCAAAGTCTGTACAGAAGCATGATAGGAAGCTTGCTGTACTTAACTGCCAGCAGACCTGATATTGCCTTTGCAGTTGGAGTTTGTGCAAGATACCAAGCTGATCCCAAAGTCAGTCATATCAATCAAGTGAAGAGAATTTTGAAGTATGTAAGTGGTACTTACAACTATGGATTGATGTATACTCATGGCTGTGAACCAGCTCTGACTGGCTACTGTGATGCTGATTGGGCTGGTAGTGCTGATGATAGAAAAAGCACCTCTGGAGGATGTTTCTTCTTGGGAAGTAATCTGGTTTCCTGGTTCAGCAAGAAACAGAATTGTGTGTCTCTTTCCACTGCTGAAGCTGAATACATTGCAGCTGGTAGTAGCTGCTCTCAAATGATATGGATGAAACAGATGCTCACCGAGTATAATGTGACACAAGATGTTATGACATTGTACTGTGACAATCTGAGTACAATCAACATATCCAAGAATCCCATTCAGCATAGCAGGACCAAACATATTGACATACGACATCACTTTATCAGAGACCTTGTAGAAGAGAAGACAATCAAATTGGAACATGTTGCCACTGAGCTACAGCTGGCTGACATTTTTACCAAGGCTCTGGATGCAAATCAATTTGAAAACTTAAGGGGTAAGTTGGGTATTTGCCAACATGAGGAATTGTAGCAATTAATTTTGCTTAAAACAAGGATCAAAGGAGTTATGCCTGTTATGATTGGTTTAAAATTGTATTTTCTCATTTCCTACAATTCTTTTAAGAAGTTGAATAGACACTCCCTTGCTTCCTTCCCCTCTCGTCTCCTCATCAAAACCCAGTCTCTCAGTCAGAATTTTCTCCTCAGTTGCTGTTGGTCCTCTAGGACTGTCAAAATGTCTCAAACACCATCATCATCCAATACGACTATTTCAACCTCTTCCTCTGATCAAGATTCTAGGACAATCTCTTCTTGTCTGGACTCTGAAGTTCTGGAGATCTCCTCTCGTAGAAAAGTGGGAACTAACCCCACCAAGGTCAAAGAGTTGAGAACAAGACATGCAGGAAAGCCCCAAGCTTCTGCCTCTGGTAATCCATCTCATCCTTCTTCTTCAGTTCCCCCTGAAATTGCAAATAGGGAAGGGACAGCCTATGTTAATCAAGCAATAGCAAAAATTGTTTCAAGAATTCTGAACGAGAACCACTCAGTTCCTGGCATTTCTGTTCCTCTGAACCAAGAAAGTTCAAATGCTGAAACAAATCCAGATGTCTCTAAGAATGTTGAGACATCAAACAAAGAGAAGAATGCTGACATTGCTCACAAGAAAAGAAAGAAGCCCGAATCCTCTGGATCTGATGACAGTGCTTGAAGGCTGGTTGCTGTTTGGTGGTGTTGCTGGTCAGTGCTGATATCTGGTGGAGTTTGGAAGTGTGTTCAGTTCTTTTTTTTTGCTGCTGCTCTTATTAATTGTTTTTGGATAACTGTATAATCATTATGAACATGTATCTTTGGCCCATTTGTGGCTAAAGAGGGGGAGAATATTTTGGTACTTACTTAATTAGTACTTGACATTCTATTTTTCTGCTGTCACTTATTTCTGCTGCTATCTATCTCTGATTGCTTAGGGTCTTTAGCCAAAAATCTGCCAAAGGGGGAGTTTGTAGGTGTTTAGGTATTGGCTTTCATTTTTGGTAAATCCCAAGTGTATGTGTGAATGTCATGACTGATGTCATAACATTCTAGTTTAGTTTGTACTGACTCATTAGGTACCTTTGCAGAAAAATATTGTAATTCAAGTACTGATGTTTATAAATGTGTATCTGAGCATTTTGCAAAATGATCACATTTTGCTAAATCAGTAGACAGGTTTTCTCAGATGTCATAACAGATGTTATGACATCCTGCTCTGAACTAACAGGTTTGCAGGTTGGATAAGTCTGAGTTTTTTCAGGAAAATAACTCAGTCTTTCCTGAACAGAATCCTGCGTTTTCTGAGGGGTAACCTAGCTCAACCCTAATCTGGTTAATAAAGTCCTGTGACCTGGTCTTTAGGTCAAACGGAATTAACCCTAGGTTTTTGTGGAAACCCTAACTGAAGTTGCAGCTGCTATATATTCAACAGAGCTGCTGTTTTGCAAGGCATCCCTTTTTATTGATCAGAAGATCATTTGTAATCTGTATAGATTTGATTATTGTACTCCAAGCAATTATCATTGTGATAAGTGACTTGGAATAGGTTTCTAATTGTAAGGGTTGTGTAGCACTCAAAGCTTTGAAGCAAGAGTGTTTGAATGTTCCTTGACTAAAGCTGTGAAGCAGAGTCAAGTTAGCTGTGTGCATCACTCAAAGCTGTGAAGCATGAGTGATTGTGTTGCTTGATTAAAAAGCTGTGAAGCTTAATCAAGTGTTTGTTTTTGAAGAGTGTCTTCATCAATTCTTAAGTCAAATTGGTTTATGTATCACTGCTGTGATTGAGGGGGAGTGAGTAGGATCTCAGGTTTAAGTTGTACTTAGATTGGAATTGCATTGGGTAGGTCTTAAGTGAAGGAGATAAACTGGTTGGTTTATTCCTGAATTAACATCTCTTATAGTGGATTTCCTCCCTGGCTTGGTAGCCCCCAGAGTAGGTGTTGTTGCACACTGAACTGGGTAAACAATTGACTGTGTTCTTTATTGCTTTTGTATTTACTGTCATATAGTAAGTCAGATACGGTGTCATAACATTGAACGTGACATTGAGTATCTGCAGCCAGAATTTCAACTTCCCAACATTCTTTTTCAAACACTTCTATACACTTAGTAAGAACCTTCGATTCACCCTCCAAGTGACAATCGAACCACCCTTTGACCCACTTCCTCAACTACCATACAGTAGGCCTTGGAGTCAATCCATCACTTGTTATAAAAGAGCCTTCGATTCACTCACACAACCTCTTTTGATTCAGTCACTGCTTTCACAAAGTAGTAATTGTATTAGCCTCAGGAAGGTCCCAACAAACTCCCATTCTCCATCAAAGAAAGCGCTTGCATTTCCCTTCGATTTAAGAACTTCAAGAGGTAAGTTTCCTTCAAACTTGAGCCTATTCTATTTTAATATCATGTGCACATGCCAGTAAAAAAAAATGTAAATATTTCATATAGGGAACTACACCATGTTTCAGCTTTCGATTTTGACTGCCTATATGCTGAAAACTCAACCTTAATTATTTAGGCTTAGGACATTAAGACCCATTGGTTTTTATGCTAACCCCTGGACCGTAGTTATGTTTGGATATTGCATTTTAAGAATTTAAGACAGGTTTGTTATACCCTTCGATTGGCTAGCTGCACAAGCCTTTCGAATCACAATCTGAAGGCCCAACTTGCTTATAGTCGAAGGAGTCAGCAAGGAGCTTGTAGCAAAGCATCAACCTTGCTAACTCCAGGCCTCAAACGAAGGAATGAACCTTGATGTCTCCAGGCCTCAAACGAAGGCTAGAAACTTGTTGTCTCTAAGTCTCAAGCAAAGGACAGAACCATGCTGACTTCCAGGTCCAGACGAAAGGCACGCCTACACTGATTCCAACCACCAGTCGAAGGAGGCATACAGGAAAATCAAAGGGCATGACTCCACTGACTCCAGAACCCAAATCGAAGGAAGCCAGAAGATGCATAATCGAAGGGTGTTTCTTCTTAAATCGAAAGACTCATTTTTATTGCCTTTATTTTATTTTTGATTTTATATTTCCATGCTATTCAATATGGTTGTAATAGTGTAGGATTTTATCTTTCAGTATTTTATTACATTTGTATAAATGCTAGTAACTAGGATGTATGGTAAGATAAAAACAACAAGTAGATAACCAAAAATTCAAAGACAAAATGCATGCAATCAAACACACTACTCACACACATGTACCACTAGGGTAATTCCACTTGCTGCCTCAGAAAAATAGTCATGTCCCTCGAATATGGACGTTTTAGCAAAGAACCTCAATAAAAGATCGTAGTCCCTCGATGTCCCTCAATTTTGCCTTCGGTAAATGATCTAGTCCCTAAACGATATTCCTAAAACGTCCCATAGGTTGCCTTCTATGACTATACAAGCGTCTCACCCAGTCCCTTCACATGCAATGATGGGACTTCTTACCAAATAAATGGTAAGATAGAAACATCTAAAGGAAAAGGAAAGGAACGTTTAAGACCTTTCGAGTAAGTAGGATGCTCTTAGTTGCTCGCTTGCTCACAGTAAAAACATTTTATACACCCATAATTTCACTTTGAAACATTTTTCAAAAGACAAAACATCTGTACACGTTCTTATAGAGACAAGAACCAATATAAATACATTCCTTTTCAAAATACATTCAAAACCCACACCACAAACACATTTTCAAACAAAAAGCAAGTGATCTAGAAAGCAACTAAGAGCCCATAGATAACTACGGATGAAAAGGGTGCTAACACCTTCCCTTTTCATAACTTACCCCTTGAACTCAAGAAATAATCTCGAAAGGTCTTTCCTATTCTTTTCAAACTTTCCTTTTGGATAAAATAAAAGTCGGTGGCGACTCTTGCTATCCGCAACAATTGCGATAAAACACAAAACACCCAAGTCAGTTCTCCCACCGTGTTACAGAATTGGTGACTCTGCTGGGGACATACTTAAAAGTGGGGTTACCTTAGGGCTAGATCACCTTTACTTGCTTTTCTTTGTTTGATTTGTTTGCTTTACATTATGGTTCCTTGTTTGGGATTTGTTTTGATCCTCTACCCGGATCTTGGGCATCTTTTTAGGTAAAGTAGAAATAGATTGTGGAAACTGTACGACATAGATCGATATGGTTAAAGCAATGGCTGCATTAGTGTGACGCATTTGTTGGTGCTGGTATCCCTTGTGTTGAATCGAGGAGAATACGGGGCCGCTGAGCAGCGTCATGAAGCACTAACTGACTTTAGAACCTTAATTGAACAACTTGGCCATTAGGAAGTAGTGAGATAGCCGGTTTCAGTGGAAAGCTGAAAATTGGTTGATACTCGATACTACACTCATTGAGATCAGACTTTTGGGATATATCAGCCGCAAGAAAAGATTGATTGTGCTGAGACAATGCCTAAAAGAAAGGTCAGCGATATTGAGGTCCCCTAGAACCCAGTTACTTTCTAGGACAGGTTGAGCTAAGGGTACTTACTTACAAGCTCCATGCAAGCCTAAACCTAAGGACTTGTCTGCTTTGTGTGTACATAACAACTTGCTTGCTTTGCATACTTGTACATAACATCATAAACATCATAACATCATAACATCATAAGCATTCTCACTAAGCATTTCAAGGATTTAGGAATTTATCTTTGCTTTGTTTTGTAGGCCATGAATCTCGTTCGACGGAACACCATCCGAATCAGCATTGTGAAAGCGCACCCTCAACTCCAAGACTTATTATCAAGGGTGCATGGAGATTCTACTTTTACCAAGAAATATGGTCGACTCCTCAGTTTGGCTACCTCCAAATTCCAAGAAGAAATTATGTGTGTGCTCTTCCAATTCTTTGTTCCCATACATCATTGCTTCACCTTTCCTGACTATCAGTTGGTGCCTACACTAGAAGAATTCTCTCTACTATTAGGAGTTCCCGTGCTTGATCAAATACGTTCACCAGTTTAGAAGGGATTCCAAAACCTGAAGTTATTGCCGAAGCCCTGCATCAGAAGAGAGCCAACATTATAGCAAATTGGGAGACAAGAAGCCGAGTTAAAGGGTTCCTAGCCAAGTTTCTATTGGAGAAGGCTCGTTCATTATGAGGATATGAATTTTCAAGCCTTTGAAGATATCCTGGCCCTTATAATCTATAGTTTGATTCTATTTCCCAATTTGGACCAATTTGTAGATGTGAATGCCATCAAAGTCTTTCTCTCTCGTAATCCTATACCTACTTTTCTTGGAGACATCTTACATTGTTTCCATACTCGCACCATGAAGAAAAGAGGTACTCTCTTGTGTTGCATTACCTTACTCGCCAAGTGGTTTACTTTACATCTACCTCGATCAGTACTGAAGAACGAGCAAGGATTGACATGGTCTCAAAGGATTATGTCCCTCAGCCACTATGGCATTTATTGGTGTTCTCGATCCTTAGAAGATACTTCTATCATTGACCGTTGTGGGGAATTCCCTAATGTCCCTCTGCTTGGCATTAGGGGAGGTATCACTTACAACCCTTTCTTATCTTTATGATAGTTTGGGTATGCCCGAAGAGATTGTCCTCATGATATGCTCATCCAAGGTGTGGTGTTTTACTACGAGAGGGACGATCAAGGCTACCGTCAAAAGTTTGTACAATCTTGAAAGATAGTGAACAAGGTGGATAATAAGGCATTGGGACACAAAAACTATATTCCCCTTGAGCCTTATCTTAGGTGGGTGCGAGCTCGTGCTCAAAGTCTCGTAATGCCTTACCCCTCCATCCTCCCTATTATCATAGAGCTTGTTGCTGAAGGAGATGTCCTGTATACTGTCCTTCACCCCAACATGCCTACCTCTCTTGAATACTTGCAAAAGGGTTGGATTCAACTAAAGGAAGAACGAGACACCTTCGAAGCCCAATTCTACGCCAGTGAGAAGAAAGTTCTGGAACTCACCAAACAGCTTCATGAAGAGCGGAGTTCGAACGCCTACATCGCACCAAAGAGGATGCATTAAACCTTTTTTTCTTAGGAGTTTTTGTATTTTAATTTCTTTCATTGTAAGCCCAAAGAGGCATGATGTACTCGAACTTGAATTTACTAATGCAACGGGTGTTTCATTTTTGTTTAAACAAATTTAAATTTCTAATTTCCTTGAAATCATTTGCATATGCATTTTCATTCATCATAACACAAACAAGTTTCTTACAACATGTCTACTTATCTTTCTATTGTTTATTTCAGTGAGATGGATATTGAACAACCAATAAAGGATCTTCAAACGCAGAATGCTCAGTTCCAACAAATGTTCTTGGCCCTGGCTAAAGGACAAGAGGACTTGAAGACTTTGTTGATCAAATAGAAGAAGAAGAAAGCGAAGAAACCAGTTGGTGTTTTGAATCTGGGAAGAAGGTTCAAAGGACTAGCCAAGCGAACTTTAGATTTCGCACCTTCTTCGGGTGAAGGAGATAATCAAGAAGGAAAAAAAAGGAAGGAAATGACAACCCAGAGTCTGAAGAAGAGGAAGAAGTGGACTACTCTGAAGAACAGTATCCCCCAGCTGACGATAAATACAAATAGTTAGAAGATCGCCTCAATGCTCTGGAGATCCAGAGGGTACCCGGGTTGGATTTTGAAGAGCTAGGACTTGTCTCAGAGGTTGTCATCCCGCAGAAATTCAAGGTCTCCACTTTCTCTAAATATGATGGTGTCTCTTGTCCAAATCTGCATTTAAGGTCATACGTTAAGAAAATTCAGGCCCATACTGCTGATAGAAACCTATGGGTACACTTCTTCCAAGAAAGTTTGCTAGGGACGTAGTTGGATTGGTTCTATCAGTTGGAAGGAACTAATATTCGCAATTGGGAAGATTTGGTTTCCGCTTTTTACAAGCAATACCAGTATAATGATGACTTAGCTCCAACTCGAACGCAATTGCAAGGCATGTCTATGGGTGCTGGTGAAGGTTTCAAAATTTATGCTAAAAAATGGAGAGACCTCACGGGAAGAGTCCAGCCCCCTCTATCTGATAAAGAATTGGTGGATATGTTCTTAGGCACGTTGTCTGGTCCATTCTTCAACCATTTGATCGGAAGCTCTTCGGCTAGATTTACTGAATTAATCATGACTGATGAGCGGGTAGAAGCCGGTATAAAGAATGACAAAATTCAAAGAGATGTATCCTCGAGCATGATGAATAAACCCTTTACCGGAAAGAAGGAAGTCAGTGTTGCATATGACCATAGAAATCAAAAGAAAACTGAGCATCGTCCGACGATAGGGGCTGTTATAATTTCCAATCCTGTACCAAATCAACAACAAAACTATCAACACAGGCAAGAGGTGCCCATGAGACGATTCACCCAGATCAATATGACCTTGTCCCATGATTTGCCACATCTTTTAAAGTCCAATCTAGTGACTCTAAAGGAAGCTCCCAAGAACCCCAATACTGCTTCTCCTTGCTACAACCCAAATGCTCAACGTGCCTATCATTCTGAAAGCCCGGGGCATGATACAAATGATTGTTGGACCTTGAAGAATAAGGTAGAAGACCTTATCGAGGCGAAAGAGATTGAGTTTGACCCCGTAGAAACAACTAATGTAATAACGGCGCCAATGCCCAAACATGGTCAAGGTGTCAACGCTGTTGATGATGACTGTTTTGTTTCCTCCGTGGATGATTTAACTACTCCCCTTCTGACTGTTAAACATAATCTATTGCAAGCCAGTATGTTTCTGGGATGTGATGAAAGTTATCGCTTATGTATGTCTCTACCAAATGGCTATTTGTTAATGAAGATGGGCATCCAACGCCTGATGGTTAATGTGATCGGTGGGAATGAGAATTGACTGTTTTGGAATGCTGGTTCGTGTTTGCGTTTGTTTTCGCAAAGTGTCGCGGTAAGCAAGAGTCGCCACCGTCTTTTATTTTATCCAACAAGGAAAGGACAAAAGCACAGAAAAATTCCTTTTCGAGATTGTTTCTCGGGTTCGGGAGGTAGATTATAGAAAGGGAAGGTGTTAGCACCCTTTCTATCCGTGGTTATCCACGGGCTCTTAGGTACTTGCTCACTATGTTTTCAAAAGTTTGCTTTTCTTTGTGTTTGTGGGTTTTGAAAGGAGTTTTGTTTTTTGAAGAAAAGTGTAAGTGCGAAAAGTTTTGTTTTGTTTTTAAAAGGAGCAAGTACTTAAGAACCTCTACCTACTCAAAAAGGAATTAAATTGTGCAAATGTCCTTTAGACAGTGCTATCCCACTTTTGAAGAGTAGGTAGCACCGTCGTTGGAGTTTTCGGGTCAATTCGATTTTAGGGACGTGTGGTCACTAAAGCAACGTTAGGACGTTTTAGTGGTAATTCTAATGTCTTAGATCATTTTTATCGAGGCAACCATTTCGATACAACTTTGATCTTTGGACAGAAGGACGACCTCTAAAACATCCTATACTTAATGACCACAATTGAGGCAAGCAAGTGAGGTGTACCCTAGGAGTGGCATGTGCGAGTGTGTCAATTTTCAGTTTATATTATCTTTGTACATGTTATGGTGAGTGTTGTACCCCAAAATTTGCCCTCCCATATTTCTCAAAACATTTCAAGAAAAATTCACAAGTCCAACCCGGCGCGTCATATTCAGGTTTATTTCGCCAAGATATCTCTGATAACGTATTCTCAAATTCAGGTTCGGCTCAATAGTCAATTCTTTAAAGAAGGTATCCGAATGTGTGAGTTTTCTCGAAGAAATATGGTGAAAAAGTGTGCTGAAAGTGCAGTTTTTATGCGCTAAAAAATTCATAACTTGAAGATCGTGGCTCGTTTTGAACCCGTTCCAGTGGCCAAAATTCCGTCTTAACATTATCTACGTTTTCATCTCTCACGGCTGGAAGCCAATTTCGATCAGAAGGTCTTCAAAAATGTGTATTTATCAAGTATTTTCGTACAGAAAATTTGTGACAGAAGTTTATTTGCGTCATGTTCAGAAAATCATAACTTGGTCGATTTTCATCACATCGAGCTGGCTCCGGCGCCAAAATTTCACAAATTGAGTTAGCTACATTTTCACAGAAGGTATTAAGTTCAAACGGTATTCAAAAGGCCTTCGTTTTTTGCTCAGAGTGCATGACACGCCGAAAATCCTGAATGCTGAATATTATTTTATCTGGGCCGAAACTTCGAAAATTCATAACTCGGTCAATTTTTATCGGATTGGGCTCATATTTTTACACAAGGTCACTGACTCATAGATATACAACTTTGCTTCAAAAGTCGAGACCGGATTATGCTCCGATCAATACCAGTTTTTTATTGAAGAACGTGTCAGAGTCGACACTAGAGCCCAAAATAAGTTTGTCTGAGCTGAAACTTCAAAAATTCATAACTAATTCACCTTTTATCCAATTGAGCCGATTTTCGGACAGGAGTTAGTTATCGATGTCGGCTACATTTTGTTTTCACATTTCAACTTCAAAAATTGCACTTAAGTCCCTACGATTTAGCCTAGAAAGTGACGAACTCAAGTGAACATTGGAGGCCCAATTGCACATTCAAAGCCCATTTTCTTTACCCTAATTTCCATTACATAATCACCTTCTTTTCACACAAACCAGATAGGAGAAAAAAGAGGAGAGAAAAAAAACCTTGCCACAACGCTATCAGAATATCAAATTCTTTCAACAACCCTAAAACCTTGAAATCCTTATTACAAATCCCGCTCTCACTACAAATAAGCCATCTCAGTTACAAACCAACATCTCACTACTTCTTCAGTAAGGGTAAGGCCGGCTTGATCTCCATGATCAAAAGGGCATAAAAGCATTCATGTCACTACTTTTCCAGTAAGGGTAAGATTGATTTGATCTCCATTATCAAAAGGGTATAATCATTCATACATGTCATATTGTGCCTAAACATTAAATTTCTTCATATATTGACTTTATTTGCATTTTATGATTTTATTTAATGTGTTCATGAGATTCAACACTGCAGATTTTAGACAGGATCCCATGCAGGTTCATTAAGGAACGTTGAGGTCAGAACACAAATGGCCAAAAGCCAAATGGCCAAAACAGAACAGCTTACACATGACACCAATACACGGCGAAGCAGACATCTTGAGAATGTTAAGGAACGTTGAGGCCAGAACAAAAATGGCCAAAAGCCAAAACACAAATGGTCAAAACAAAATAGTTTACACATGACGCCAATAACTGTTTCACCCCTCCAATCAGGCTCGTATACTCCTAAACTCTCTCTCTCTCTATTTGTATTATGTTCCTTTAATTAATTAATCGTTATTATTTTTATTAATCACTAACCAATTAACATTTTTTCCTAATAAAATCAAAAACACAAAAAAAATATTTTATTTACTAAAATTAACTTCATCACTTTTATTTTTGTAAATAAATTAATTTAATCAATTTAGCTTTAATTAGATTTAACTTTTAATATTTTTTGCAATATTTAAAATCAATTTAGAATATTAGGTTTTTTTTAGCATTAATTCAATTTATTTTATTTCTTTAAAAAACTAAAAAAATCCAAAAATATTTTCATTATTTAATTTAATTGTTCATTTAATTTAATTCCATTTAATTAAAAAATAACCAAAAAAATCACTTCCTTTCAAAAAAAGGGTCAAAACCCAAAAAACTCGCATCCGATTTAATTTCTCGCACGCGATCCATTTTATCATATTATTGTATCTGTTTCCCGGAATGTAATAGCTTTTAATTAGGACTTTAATTATTTACCGCTTTATTTTACTTTCCGCAATTTAAATTAAAGGGTTTGTTTTTGGCGATGTAAATACCCGACGCCTTGTAATAGCGTAGATTCAATTTTCCGCAATTTACTTTCCGCAATCATTAACTGTTAATTATGTATGACAAGACTTGCTTGACAAATAAAATCAATCTGTAGCTCACAAAAATGCATGTTCAAAGATAAACATAAACTGAAACAACACACATGCACATGCCACTCCTAGGGTACGCCTCACCGGTTGCCTCGAACGTGGTCGTCAAGTACAGGGTGTTTTAGAGGTCGCCCTTCTGTCTAAGATCCAGTTGCCTCGAAACGGTTGCCTCGGATAAAAAGGATCTAGGACATTAGGGTTACTTCTAAGGTATCCTACTATTGCTTCGGTGACCACATTGTCCCTTATAATCGAATTGACCCGAATACCTCCAACAACCGTGCTACCTACCTCTCAATGGTGGGATAGCACTATCTAAAGGACTCTTACACAACCTAATTCCTTGGAGTAGGTAGATCTCATGGGTACTTGCTCTTTTCAAAACAAACAAAAACAACTTTTCGCACCTACACTTTCAAAAGTTTTGAAAACAAATTTTTCATACACTCTTGAGGACAGATACAAGAGTTACTTAGAAATTTTTCAAACGAAACTTTTTCAAAACCCACACACACTTGAAAAGAAAACAATTTTGAAAACATAAGAGCAAGTACCTAAGAGCCCGTGGATAACCACAGATAGAAAGGGTGCTAACACCTTCCCTTTCTATAAATCTACCTCCCGAACCGAGAAACATTCTCAAAGAAGGAATTTTGCTGTGCTTTTGTCCTTTCCATGTTGGAGAACAAAAAAGACGGTGGCGACTCTTACTTACCGCGATATTTCGCGAACCAGCTCAAAAAACAGCCAGTTCTATTTCCACCGATCACAGAACTGGCGACTCTGCTGGGGAAGAGATATAAAAGTGAGGTGTACCTTAGGATTAGACCACTCTTGTTTTCAATTGCTTGCTTTGTTTGCTTTTATATTTGTGGGCTTTGCATCGGAGTTTCATAGATCCTAACCCGGATCTGGGGAATACCCTTTTAGGTAGCATAAGCTGTGAGGGACCTGTCCGGCGTAAACCGACACGGGTGAAGCAGTGGCTACGTTGGTGTGACACCTTGGTCTGTACCGATATCCCTTGTATTGCAACGAGGAGAATATGGGTCTTCTGAGGAGTCATTAAGCACCAACCAACCTTAGAACCCTAAATTGACCCAACTTGGCCATAGAACAGTAGCAGTATGCTACACTCATTGAGGCTAAACTCTCGCGATGGTTCTGGCCGCAAGAAAAGATTGCGATGCTGGAGTTATGACCGATTGAGGGTAGTCGATGATATTGAGATCCTCTAGAACCCGGTTACTTTTGATAGGACAGGTTTTGAGCCCACCAACTTCAAGAGGGTAGTACCTGAACTTCATGCTGGCCTAAACTCTAAGGACTATCTTGTGTGACTTGTGTGCCTTCAAACTTGACTACCTGCATACTTGTTATCTGACACATGAGTTTCTTGCAGGTTTTGTTTACAGTCCTTAATCTGGACTCATAACAGGGTTTACCTACTCCACGCATAGCATAACATCATACCATCATGCCATTGCATACATCCTACATAAGGACTAACCCATTTCAAGGATCTCAAGGGCTTGTGATGCAGGTCATGAGGTACCAACTGCCTAGCAAGGGGCAAAGGGGATTTATTTTCCTCTAGCCAAGGTTAATGACTTGAGTCAGGGACTATGACCCACTCGATATGGTGAGCTTTGACTCTTGAAGAAGGACTCTCAACAACATGAAGTTCCTTCAATCAAGCTACCAGATTCTAACAATTTTTCTTGTCTACCCCGCGAGATCCTTGAAAACATTGCATGCATACATACATATCATTGCATTGCAGGTACCCCTTTTGACATGTCACTTACCTTCTTCGCTGTTTATTTCAGCAATCATCATGAATCCTGAATCATCTAATGAACAAGCTATCAAGGCCCTCCAGGCCCATAACGCCCAGTTCCAGGAGTTGGTTATGAGCCTAGCCCAGGGTCAACAGGATTTTAAGACTCTGCTCTTGAAGAAGAAGAAGAAAAGGACTGTGCTGTTCAACCCTAGACGCAGATCTGGGAATGGATCACAAAATGAGGCTGATCTGGCTACTTCATTTGTGGGCAAAGACAGTCCCCAAGTGAGAAGTGTTCCTAGTCCCGTGGTCTCCGACAACGAGACGGATTTCAATGAAGAATAATACCCTCTTGTAGAGGACAGGTACAAACAGCTGGAAGACCGGTTGAGCGCCATGGAAATACAGAAAGTGCCCGGCCTGGACTTCGAAGATCTAGGTCTATCCTCTGGGGTGGTGATCCCTCACAAATTCAAAGCACCTGCTTTTGCAAAATACGACGGGGCATCCTGTCCTAAGCTGCATCTCAGATCATATGTGAGGAAGATCCAACCGTATACTGCAGACAAGAACTTATGGATCCATTTCTTCCAGGAAAGTCTTCCAGGGACTCAACTCGAATGGTTCTATCAGCTGGATGGAGCCAATATCCGCAGCTGGGAGGACTTGGCCACTGCGTTCTACAAGCAGTACCAGTATAATGCCGACCTTGCTCCCACGCGCACTCAGCTTCAGGGGATGTCTATGGGTACAAGCGAAGGCTTTAAAGAATATGCTCAAAAATGGAGGGACCTTGATGGAAGGGTACAACCACCTCTAATTGACCGTGAGTTTGTCGACATGTTCTGGGGACGCTGTCTGGTCCATTCTTCAACCACCTGATTGGGAATTCTTCTGCTGGGTTTACAGATCTGATCTTGACTGGGGGAGAGAATTGAAGCTGGCATTAAAAGCGGGAAGATTCAGGAAGCTACACCTTCTGATGTTCATAAAAAGCCTTACCATGGGAAAAATGAGTCCAATACCGTGCATGGGAAAAAGAGTCGTCATGATCAACATGTAGGGGCAACCCAGATCTCTAATCCTATGACTGCTCAGCAAAGACAGGGGCAACAACGTAAGGAGGTAGCACCCAAACGACAGTTCACTAAGATCAACATGTCACTGGATCAAGCGCTACAGCAAATGTTGAAGGCAGGGCTAATTACCTTAAGGGCTCCTCTCCGGAATCCCAACACTTATGCTCCTAACTATCATCCCAACGAAAGGTGCGCATACCACTCTGATAGCCCGGGGCATACTACGGACAACTGTTGGGCTCTGAAGAACAAGATCCAGGACCTGATTGATGGAGGAGCAGTGGAATTCACCCCAGATGGTCAGGTCGAGTTCTTCTACTATCCCTAGACGAGAAGACCTTTTGTTCATTGGAATGTTCAAGTTGTATTTTTCTTTGATTTTTCAAACAATTATTGTCATAGCAAACTTTATTACATTATCAATGCATCGCATATGTCTGTTTTGAATCAATATATTCGCATTCGCTATATTCAAACTGCTTTCATTTTTTTGTGATGTTCAAACTCTCAATTTAAAATTCTAAGCCTCTTGAGGGAGGATGACGAAAACGATACCACGATCTTTACAGTATGCTTTTGGACAAACCCCGCTGATGAGGTACATGCATTGTTTCAATTCCTAAACACTGGAGTTATAAGGAAGATAATCCCTCGTCAACCCCTTTGAGCCAAAGAAGTTGGAGTTTTTTTTCCTTTTCAAAAATTAAAACCCTTAATCATAACCTGGGGCAGGGTAGTTCTCTCGATTGAGCCAAGTGCACAACGAATGGCACCAAAGAAGTCCTTACAAAACAAAAGACAGTAATGGTTCCGAATAATCATAAAGACAGGCAGTCATTATCTCTCAAAATAAAAGCCCAATAAGTCAAAACCTATGAAGGAGACTTACAAAACCGGGGCATCCCGCTGACTGTAAATACAAAAAGAAACAGTTCAGGCAAAAAACAGGGATAACAAAATAAAAAAAAGAAAGAGGTCTTACAAACCCTCGACAAAAAATGACTGCCTATTCAAAATAAATTGTCAACATCCGAACCATCACTGGTATATCAAAGCAAGGACTCAAACAAGGTCTGATGCATGATCAGCTGAGTTTAGGATTGAAAAACATCACGAAGAGCGGGTGGGTACAAATATAATTTGAGCCTTTATCCCTTGTTTCTTAAACCGTGAACCAGGCTACGTTATAACCCTTAAAAGTCCTAGCTGAAGCATGGGTTAGTTCGAAAGCATACTGTTACAAAGGTATCCTGACTCCTTAGGGCTCGCTGCAAAAATCTTGAGTTGACATCGCATTTTACAAAATTTGTTTGTTTTACTGGAAAAAAATGAATTTTTAAAAACTTCAAGACAGACATAAGCTTTGCATTTTTAATATAACATTGCTTGCATATGACTATTTGTTTGAACAACATAGAAGTTCGCACGATGAATGTCTAATGGAAAAAACACTTCCAACCAAGGGGCACGACATGATCATGGTCTATCATCTGGGGCAGTTAAGTCAAGATTCAAAGAATCTCTCAAATGCCAAACAGCCAGGGGCAATTCTCCACCCGAGTCACTTGGGGCATTGGACATGAATTCCAGCTACGAATCCTGCATGATGAAACGAAGATCTTCTGGTAACATGGCAACACCACTGACAGTGACAACTCCCTACATCCTGAGAGTATGGACATAGTCGAAAAAATACTACGCATAATCAAAGACCCGCTAGGTCGACTGGCCTAGGCAAAAATAAGGGCTTCCCGACGAACCAAAAGGGTTCGGGCAAAAATAAGGGATGAAAATGAAAAAATTGTACACCCGGCAAGTCGAAAACCTGAAAAGGCGGCTTGGGCAAAAAAGGGTATCCCGGTGGACTGAAAACCCGAAAGGGCGGTCCAGGCAAAAATTAGGGATCACAGCATACGACTTTGTCCCGTCATCTCGTCACTTGCCTACCAGAAGAAGATTGGTCAAATCGGCAGTTATCAAGCACCTCCACAGGTATCTTCTCCCGCAGAAACTGGGGCAGTAAGAATTGTCTGAACTGTACAAGCTGCTCTGTCCACCAGGTACAAGGTATGTTGGGCTGAAGAATGTAACCAGGATACCGTCACTCCCCAGAGTAAGACAAGATTCAGCGATACTCTCCTCCAAGCAGAGATGGTCTCCAATCAGCCCCAAAAGGCACAGTATTCTCCAACAAGTCAGCAATGCTCTCCCCAAGCAGAGTTAGTCTACTGTCAGCCTTAAGGAAGTTGGGTATCCCCAGAAGATCTCAATATTCCCCAGCGGAGTAAACAGATGTTCCTAAGCAAGCATCCCCGGCAGTCTTAATATAAGATTGTTCCCCGGTGGAATACCAGACACCCCAGTGGAGCCACTTCCCCGGTACAGTCCAAAAGTTTCCTCAAGAGAGTTGAATCAATCTCCCCAGTAGGTTTTGGAAGCTTATCCCCAGTAGATTCTGGAAGCTTATTCCCTGCAGAGTACGAACGCATCTCCCCGACCATATTCAAAGGTTATTCCCCACCAGAGCTTATAACTGGTTTATCCTCAGCTAATTACCACGGAAAGATCGTCCTCTGCAAAGTTCTTCGTATCCCCAGCGAAGTTCTCATCAAATTCTCAGCGAAGTATCTCTTCCCACAGAGTAATTCCCTACAGAGTAATCTCTTCAACAAGTTTATTCCCCAACAGAGTCATCTTCTCCTACTGGTTTACTCTTGCAACCATCATCCCCAGCGGAAATGAAGAACTCTTTTCTTCAACGTCAGCCCAGGATTCAACAAACTCCCGGCAGTCGTCAAGGATTTACTTTCCTCGACGAAAATACATTCATAGACATTTCACATTTTATACATCCTGCTTACATACATGATAAAGTGCATACGACACTATCTCATTTGTTTTTGAGAACATCATGACATCATGCGTTTCATACATCATGACATTGCATACAACTAATGTTTGCCTTTTTCAGGAAAAAGGTCAATCCAAAGATGATTACTATCAACTGTCGCAGTTCCAGATTCGATACCTGTATCTAGCCAGGGCATATCTACATTAAAGAGATTGAAGAGATAGCTTGGAAATGCTCCTGATATGGATGCTATTCTTTTGCTTATTCAAGAGTTTCCTTTCAGATATAGCTGGGAAATGCTCCAGAGATGGATGCTATTCTTTTGCTTATTCAAAGTTTCTTCTCAGAGATAGTTCAGATATGCTCCAGAACCGGATACTATTCTGTTGCTTATTCAGAGTTTCTTTTCAGAGATAACTTAGAGATGCTCCAACCACGGATGCTATTCTATTGTTTATTCAGAGATGTCCTTCTAGAGATGGTTCAGATGCGATCCAGACATGGCTACATTCTGATACTTATTCCAGATTCCCTTCTAGAGATGGTTCAGATGCGACCCAAATATGGCTACATTCTGATACTTATTCCAGATTCCCTTTCGGAGATAGCTTGGAAATGCTCCAGATATGGATGCTATTCTTTCGCTTATTCAAGAGTTTCCTTTCAGATATAGTTGGGAAATGCTCCAGATATGGATGATGTTCTTTTGCTTATTCAGATTCTCTCTCCAGAGATAGCTTAGAAATGCTCCAGATATGGATGCTATTCTATTTCTTATTCAGATTCCCTCTCAGATAGCTTAGAGATGCTCCGGACCCGGATGCTATTCTATCGCTTATTCGGAGTTTCTTCCCAGAAATGGCTCGGAAATGCTCCAGATCCGGACGCTATTCTATTGCTTATTCAGATTCCCTTTCAGAGATTGCTTAGAGATGCTCCCGACGCGGATGATATTCTATTGCTTATTTAGATTCTCTTTCAGAGATAGCTTAGAGATGCTCCTGACGCGGATGATATTCTACTGCTTATTCAGATTTCTCTCCGGAGATGGCCTAGAGATGCTCCTGACCCGGATGTTATTCTACTGCTTATTCAGATTCAAACTTCTAAAGACAACTTAGAGACGCTCCAGACCCGGAGGCTATTCTATTGTTTAGTCCAGATTCCTTTAAGAGACAGTCCAGATACGATCCAGATTCGGATGACATTCTGTCACTCACTCAGATACAATATGGATATACCCCAGACGCGGCGGTCATTCTACTATTTTTTCAGACGTCAGCAATCAGATATAGACTAGATATGCTCCAGACACAGAAGCTATTCTATTTCTTATTCAGATTCAACTATCCATTACATTTCCAAATGGCATCTATAAGCCCATTTCCGACAAGGTTCTGTCACATCTCCAGATGGCATCTATAAGCTCATCCTCCTATCCATCATATCTCCAAATGGCATCTGTAAGCCCATTCCCGACATCACCATGCTGATACTACACCATGCGAGTGCAAATTTCTGGGCACTCTAGTGTTCAATTATCTTCCACCTTCGGATCACGAAAGGCACGCAAGACAATCTACATCCTCAGGTTTAAGAAAATTGAACAGGGGCAACTGTTGTACCCCAAAATTTACCCTCCCATATTTCTCAAAACATTTCAAGAAAAATTCACAAGTCCAACCCGGCGCGTCATATTCAAGTGTTATTTCACCAAGATATCTCTGATAACGTATTCTCAAATTCAGGTTCGGCTCAAGAGTCAATTCTTTAAAGAAGGTATCCGAATGTGTGAGTTTTCTCGAAGAAATATGGTGAAAAAGTGTGCTGAAAGTGCAGTTTTTATGCGCTAAAAAATTTATAACTTGAAGATCGTGGCTCGTTTTGAACCCGTTCCAGTGGCCAAAATTCCGTCTTAACATTATCTACGTTTTCATCTATCACGGCTGGAAGCCAATTTCGATCAGAAGGTCTTCAAAAATGTGGATTTATCAAGTATTTTCGTACAGAAAATTTGTGACAGAAGTTTATTTACGTCATGTTCAGAAAATCATAACTTGGTCGATTTTCATCATATCGAGCTAGTTCCGGCGCCAAAATTTCACAAATTGAGTTGGCTACATTTTCACAGAAGGTATTGAGTTCAAACGGTATTCAAAAGGCCTTCATTTTTTGCTCAGAGTGCATGACACGCCGAAAATCCTGAATGCTGAATAGTATTTCATCTGAGCCGAAACTTCGAAAATTCATAACTCGGTCAATTTTTATCGGATTGGGCTCATATTTTTACACAAGGTCACTGACTCATAGATATACAACTTTGCTTCAAAAGTCGAGACCGGATTATGCTCCGATCAATACCAGTTTTTTATTGAAGAACGTGTCAGAGTCGACACTGGAGCCCAAAATAAGTTTGTCTGAGCTGAAACTTCAAAAATTCATAACTAATTCACCATTTATCCGATTGAGCCGATTTTCGGACAAGAGTTAATTATAGATGTCGGATACATTTTGTTTTCACATTTCAACTTCAAAAATTGCACTTAAGTCCCTGCGATTTAGCCTGGAAAGGGACGAACTCAAGTGAACATTGGAGGCCCAATTGCACATTCAAAGCCCATTTTCTTTACCCTAATTTCCATTATATAATCACCTTCTTTTCACACAAACCAGAGAGGAGAAAAAAGAGGAGAGAAAAAAAAACCTTGCCACAACGCTATCAGAATATCAAATTCTTTCAACAACCCTAAAACCTTGAAATCCTTATTACAAATCTCTCTCACACTACAAACAAGCCATCTCAGTTACAAACCAACATCTCACTACTTCTTCAGTAAGGGTAAGGCTGGCTTGATCTCCATGATCAAAAGGGCATAAAAGCATTCATGTCACTACTTTTCCAGTAAGGGTAAGATTGATTTGATCTCCATGATCAAAAGGGTATAATCATTCATACATGCCATATTGTGCCTAAACATTAAATTTTTTCATATATTAGCTTTATTTGCATTTTATGATTTTATTTAATGTGTTCATGAGATTCAACACTGCAGATTTTAGACAGGATCCCATGCAGGTTCATTAAGGAACGTTGAGGACAGAATACAAATGGCCAAAAGCCAAATGGCCAAAACAGAACAGCTTACACATGACACCAATACATGGCGAGGCAGACATCTTGAGAATGTTAAGGAATGTTGAGGCCAGAACACAAATGGCCAAAAGCCAAAACACAAATGGTCAAAACAAAACAGTTTACACATGACGCCAATAACTGTTTCACCCCTCCAATCAGGCTCGTATACTCCTAAACTCTCTCTCTATTTGTATTATGTTCCTTTAATTAATTAATCGTTATTATTTTTATTAATCACTAACCAATTAACATTTTTTCCTAATAAAATCAAAAACACAAAAAAAATATTTTATTTATTAAAATTAACTTCATCACTTTTATTTTTGTAAATAAATTAATTTAATCAATTTAGCTTTAATTAGATTTAACTTTTAATATTTTTTGCAATATTTAAAATCAATTTAGAATATTAGGTTTTTTTAGCATTAATTCAATTGATTTTATTTCTTTAAAAAACTCAAAAATCCAAAAATATTTTCATTATTTAATTTAATTGTTCATTTAATTTAATTCTATTTAATTCAAAAATAACCAAAAAAACCACTTCCTTTCAAAAAAAGGGTCAAAACCCAAAAAACTCGCATCCGATTTAATTTCTCGCACACGATCCATTTTATCATATTATTGTATCTGTTTCCCGGAATGTAATAGCTTTTAATTAGGACTTTAATTATTTACCGCTTTATTTTACTTTCCGCAATTTAAATTAAAGGGTTTGTTTTTGGCGATGTAAATACCCGACGCCTTGTAATAGCGTAGATTCAATTTTCCGCAATTTACTTTCCGCAATCATTAACTGTTAATTATGCATGACAAGACTTGCTTGACAAATAAAATCAATCTGTAGCTCACAAAAATGCATGTTCAAAGATAAACATAAACTGAAACAACACACATGCACATGCCACTCCTAGGGTACGCCTCACCGGTTGCCTCGAACGTGGTCGTCAAGTACAAGGTGTTTTAGAGGTCGCCCTCCTATCTAAGATCCAGTTGCCTCGAAACGGTTGCCTCGGATAAAAAGGATCTAGGACATTAGGGTTACTTCTAAGGTGTCCTACTATTGCTTCGGTGACCACATTGTCCCTTATAATCGAATTGACCCGAATACCTCCAACGACCGTGCTACCTACCTCTCAATGGTGGGATAGCACTATCTAAAGGACTCTTACACAGCCTAATTCCTTGGAGTAGGTAGATCTCATGGGTACTTGCTCTTTTCAAAACAAACAAAAACAACTTTTCGCACCTACACTTTCAAAAGTTTTCAAAACAAAATTTTCATACACTCTTGAGGACAAATACAAGAGTTACTTAGAAATTTTTCAAACGAAACTTTTTCAAAACCCACACACACTTGAAAAGCAAACAATTTTGAAAACATAAGAGCAAGTACCTAAGAGCCCGTGGATAACCACGGATAGAAAGGGTGCTAACACCTTCCCTTTCTATAAATCTACCTCCCGAACCGCGAAACATTCTCAAAGAAGGAATTTTGCTGTGCTTTTGTCCTTTCCATGTTGGAGAACATAAAAGACGGTGGCGACTCTTGCTTACCGCGACATTTTGCGAACCAGCTCAAAAAACAGTTAGTTCTATTTCCACCGATCACAGTGAGCTACTGTTGATTTTAAGTTAGGAGTTTAATCTTGTCATGCATAGCCTAGTTAGCATACATCTAAACAGTCAATATATGTACAGGAATTTAAAGTGCGGAAATTGTAAATCCTACGCTATTACAAGGCTTCGGGGAGGGGGATTATTTACATGTCCAAAAATTGGGGAAATAAAAGCAGTAAAAAAAAGTCTTAGTTTAAGCTATTACATCCCAGTAAGCAGTTACAATAAACGCGCGTGAATCTGAAAATAAACTCTAAAAAAATTCTAAGAATAAAATCTTTTTTGTTGTTTTATTTTATTTATTGGGAAAATGCTAAATGTTCAATTAAGTCAAATTTAATTATTTAAAACAATGGACTAAAATTAAATCTAAAGCCTATCTAATATTTTTTTGCATTTTTGTTTATGAAAAAGATTGAATTTAAATAAATCCTAAGTCTACTGATTTTAAAATTGGAGAAAATAAGTTAAAATAATTAACTAAATTAAATCCTAATTCTAAATTATTTATTTTTATGATTTTTTTATGTTGATTAAAAACAAAACTAAAAGAAATAAACAAAGTAAACAAAATACAAATGGGCCAGGCAGCAAAACAAGAAAAAATATAATTCTGGAGGCCTGGGTCGAAAGAGGTGCAGGCTGACTTTCGACCCAGTGAAGAAGCTAGATCGAAGGTGTATGAGGGGCTGCACTCTGAGGATGTTCGATCTGGTCATGTCATTCTTCGATCTGGAAATCCTAGGTCCAGCTAGAAACTAGACTGCTGAGCTTCGAAACTCTGAACAGGGATCTGAGAATGTAGTTCCTGCAAAACGAAACACATGTTAAAGGTCCAGGGGGGGATTTTACCCCCCTGGTTCGAATCTCCCCCTTATTCGCACCTGCTGAATCCGGGTCTGGGTTTGTTTTATCCTGGGATTCGAAGGAGAAACTCAGATTGTGCCCAAGCAATGGCACAATCTCATCTCTACGCTGTAGCTTATATGTAGCACATTAAATCATTCACAAACAGCAATAATAATATGAATATGCAATCAAAATGAGTTTAAAAATGAGTTTGAGATTAGATCCTTTTTTACCAACAGAGGTGCTTCGATCTGTAGTTCTGAGGGTGGAGGTGTTCGCTGGGTGGCAGCTCTAGCTTGGAAAATTCTGGGCAGCGTCTCTCCAAGTTCTCTATTTTTCTGTATATTTTTTTCGTCTCCTTTTGCAACATTTGTGATTTCTTTATATAGAGGGGGTGGAGGGGACAGGAAGACAAAGGTTTAAATGACCTTGATTATGTGTTTTGATAGTCATGAAGGAGGATTTGTAACGTTAATTATGTGTTTGAAAGCCACGAATAAGAGTTTGTAACGTTGGCTAAACACATGGGATCTTGTCCCTTTTTGAATTTTGAATGACCTGCAACTGGCCTTCGAATGCTCCTCTTCGAATGGGCTGATGGTCTCCTTCGAATGCTCCCTTTCGAATGGGCTGATGGCCTCCTTTGAATGCTCTTCGAAAGCTTCTTCGAATGGACCCTTTGAATGCTTCTTCGAATGGACCTTTTTTGAATTCCAATCGAAGGACACTGTTATAATGCCAATCAAAGTACTTGTCCATAATGCCAATCGAAAGGATCCTTCAGAACACCAATCGAAGGATCTTTCAGAATGCAAATCGAAAGCGCCTGTCCAGAATGTCAATCAAAGTGCTCCTTCAGAATGCCAATTGAAATGCTCCTTCAGAATGCCAATCGAAGGGTCTTTCAGAATGCCAATCGAAATGCTCCTTCAGAATGCCAATCGAAGGGTTTTTCAGAATGCCAATCGAAATGTACTTAAAGCATCACTCAAAAATTTTCCTTTTCCTTAGGCAAGATTTTGTGATCAACCATGCAGGGGGAAGACTTTGGAAAACATGAGAGGGAAAATTTTGGGGTACAACAGTTGCCCCTGTTCAATATTCTTAAACATGAGGATGTAGATTGGCTTGCGTGCCTTTCGTGATCCGAAGGTGGAAGATGATTGAACACTAGAGTGCCCAGAAATTTGCACTCGCATGGTGTAGTATCAGCATTGTGATGTCAGGAATGGGCTTACAGATGCCATTTGGAGATTGTTGGTAGGAGGATGGGCTTATAGATTCCATCTGCAGGGGTGTCGATCGCATAAGAGATTCCTTAGCGAGAACTTGCGTACTTGTTGTAGTAGAAGATTCCACTGGGGAAGTCTAACTTCGTTGAGATTTAGCAACTTGCCTGTACTTCAACTGAGAGAATGCTTCAGCTGAGTTTTTAGGAATCTGTCCATAATTCAATTGGGGGGAAACATCTTCATCAAGATCTAGGAACTGTCTTGTGCTCAATGGGAGTATACCGTTGAGGTTATAGAACTTATCCATACTATGACGGAGGAAAACATCAAGATCTAGGAACTGACTCGTGCTCACCGGGAGTATACCGTTGAGGTTATACTACTCGTCCACACTATGACATAGGGAAGCATCTTCATCAAGATCTAGGAACTGCCTCGTGCTCACCGGGAGTATACCGGTGAGGTTATAGAACTTATCCACACTATGACGGAGGAAAACATCAAGATTTAGGAACTGACTCGTGCTCAATGGAGTATACCGTTGAGGTTATAGAACTTGTCCATACTATGACGTAGAGAAGCATCTTCATCAAGATCTAGGAACTGTCTCGTGCTCACCGGGAGTATACCGTTGAGGTTATAGAACTCGTCCACACTATGACGTAGGGAAGCATCTTCATCAAGATCTAGGAACTGTCTCGTGCTCACCGGGAGTATACCGTTGAGGTTATAGAACTTGTCCACACTATGACGGAGGAAAACATCAAGATCTAGGAACTGACTTGTGCTCATCGGGAGTATACTGTTGAGTTTATAGTACTCGTCCACACTATGACGTAGGGAAGCATCTTCATCAAGATCTAGGAACTGTCTCGTGCTCACCGGGAGTATACCGTTGAGGTTATAGAACTTGTCCATACTATGATGGAGGAAAACATCAAGATCAAGGAACTGACTCGTGCTCACCGGGAGTATACCGTTGAGGTTATAGTACTCGTCCATACTATGACGTAAGGAAGCATCTTCATCAAGATCTAGGAACTGTCTCGTGCTCACCGGGAGTATACCGTTGAGGTTATAGAACTTATCCACACTATGACGTAGGAAAACATCAAGATCTAGGAACTGACTCGTGCTCATCGGGAGTATACTGTTGAGTTTATAGTACTCGTCCACACTATGACGTAGGGAAGCATCTTCATCAAGATCTAGGAACTGTCTCGTGCTCACCGGGAGTATACCGTTGAGGCTATAGAACTTGTCCACACTATGACGGAGGAAAACATCAAGATCTAGGAACTGACTCGTGCTCATCGGGAGTATACTGTTGAGTTTATAGTACTCGTCCACACTATGACGTAGGGAAGCATCTTCATCAAGATCTAGGAACTGTCTCGTGCTCACCGGGAGTATACCGTTGAGGTTATAGAACTTGTCCATACTATGATGGAGGAAAACATCAAGATCTAGGAACTGACTCGTGCTCACCGGGAGTATATCGTTGAGTTTATAGTACTCGTCCATACTATGACGTAGGGAAGCATCTTCATCAAGATCTAGGAACTGTCTCGTGCTCACCAGGAGTATACCGTTGAGGTTATAGAACTTATCCACACTATGACGGAGGAAAACATCAAGATCTAGGAACTGACTCGTGCTCACCGGGAGTATACTGTTGAGGTTATAGTACTCGTCCACACTATGACGTAGAGAAACTGTCGAGATTGAGAACCTTATCTGAAATTCAACCGAGGATAATTCAATTGAGGTTTAAGAACTGGTCAGATCTTCGACTAAGCTGAGAACTTAACTGCATTTTTCCTGAAAGGTAAAGGTCAGTCACATGCAATGCATGAGATGAATCAAGCAATGAAATTCTCAACATGAATGAGATTGTATGGCATGATGCGTACATGCATGTATTATGATGTATGGAAATGTGATGTTTTAGCTGGGGAAAATAAATCCCGGAGCCACTGGAGAATAGAGTTGAGTTCTTCGTTTCTGTTGGGGATACTGAATGAAGATGATTGTGAGAAGAAGCCTGCAAGAGAAGAGAACTCTGTTGGGGAATAAGCTGATGAAGAGATTACTCTGTGGGGAATTACTCTGTGGGGAAGAGATACTTTGATGAGATTTTAACGATAAACTCCGCTGGGGATTCCGTTGATAAGCTCTGTTGGGGATTTTAATGATGAACTCCGCTGGGGATTGATTATCATTGCTGGTGATATTGAGTCCGTTGGGGAAAGAAAGAACTTCGCTGGGGGTGATCTTTCAGTTGCAACTTGCTGAGGATAACCCAGTTAGACTCTGGTGAGGATAACCTTCTGAATTTGGCTGAGGAGATGCATTTGTATTCTGCAGGGGACAAGCTTCCAGAATCTACTGGGTGAGATGACTCAACTCCGCTGGGGAAGCTTTCCTAGACTGCGCTGGGGAGATAGCTCCACCGGGGGTATCTTGTATTCCGCTGGGAAACATTCTTATATTCTGTTAAGGAATATTAAGACTGCCGAGGACGCTCTTACGCTTGCTGGAGAATGTCTTTATACTCCGTTGGGGAATATTAAGATCTTCTGGGGATACCCGACCTTTTCAGGGCTGATGGTAGACCAACTCTGCTTGGAGAGAGTATTGTCGACTCGTCCGTAGTTGCAAGTTTTGGCTGAGAGAGATAACATTACTGTCTTATCCTGCGGGGAGTGAAAGTATCTTAGCCATATTCTTCAGCTAAATATATACCTCAGTACCTGGTGGACAAAGCAACTAGACCGCTCAGACAATTCTTATTGCCCCTACTTCTGATATCACCCGTAATTTGTCTTTTGTTTCGCATGTAAATATTTATGAGCAGCAATTAATGTCAAATGCATATATCAAAAATGAACATTGGACGTTCTTTGCAAAACAAAACAGATAAAGGGAAAACAATTTGAAATTTGTCCGAAAATGAATTTGTATTGATTTTTGAAGTTTGGCCTGTAAATAGGCGTTTTGTACAAGAGGCTGACGTCCTAGTAAGAGAACGCCGCCGAACAAATAGGATTTATACAATTTGTGAAAAGAAAACAAAACAGCTATGTAAATAGTCCCACTGGGTTCCAACTATGCTATTGCCTTTATATCTTCAAGCATCTCATCACTTTGTTGCTTAGTTGAAGATGAATCTGATTGACTGGCGTCGTCCGAGCCTGATAGTTGATACCGAAGTCCGGATGCGAGGTGATCTAATGAGACATAGTGTTACGCTTTAATCCCTAACTTTTGCCTGGACCGCCCTTTCGGGTTTTCGGTCCACCGGGATACCCATTTTTGCTAAAGCCGCCTTTTCAGGTTTTCGACTTGCCGGGTGTACAATTTTTTTTATTTTCATCCCTTATTTTTGCCCGAACCCTTTTAGTTCTCCGGGAAGCCCTTATTTTTGCCTAGGCCAGTCAACCTAGCGGGTCTTTGATTATGTGTAGTATCTTTTTACTATGTCTGCATTGACGGGGTGAGGAAGGTCGTCACTATCCATGGTGGTTAGAATCATCGCTCCTCCGGAGAATATGTTTTTAACCACAAATGGCCCTTCGTAAGTAGGGGTCCATTATCCCCTAGGATCACCTTGAGGTAGAATGATGCGCTTGATCACCAGGTTCCCAACTTGATACTCTTGTCGTCTGACTTTCTTGTTAAATGCCTTGATCATTCGTTTTTGGTACGTCTGACCATGACAAATAGCCGTGAGTCTCTTTTCGTTGATTAGATTCAATTGATCAAGTCAGGTCTGGATCCAGTCGTCTTCACTCAAACCTGCATCCTTCATGATCCGAAGAGAGGGTATCTGGACTTCAATGGGCAAGACTGCCTCCATGCCATAAACCAAGGAATAGGGCGTTGCCCCTGTTGACGTTTGTACTGAGGTACGGTACCCATGAAGAGCAAATGGTAACATCTCGTGCCAGTCTTTGTATGTCACTGTCATCTTCTGCATAATCTTCTTAATGTTTTTATTTGCTGCTTCAACAGCCCCATTCATCTTCGGCGGGTAGGGAGAAGAGTTATGATGCTGTATCTTGAATTGCTCGCAGAGCTCAGTGATCATCTTGTTGTTAAGATTGGTACCATTGTCCGTAATGATCCTCTCTGGTACACCGTATCGACAGATCAGGTTGTGCCGAATGAACCGTGCCACGACATTCTTGGTTACGGTAGCAAAGGAAGCTGCTTCAACCCACTTGGTAAAGTAATCAATCGCTACCAGGATGAAACGATGCCCGTTGGATGCCGTAGGTCTGATCTCGCCGATCATATCAATGCCCCACATTGCAAAAGGCCAAGGTGTCGTCAAAACATTCAGAGGAACTAGAGGAATATGCACCTTATCAGCATAGACCTGGCACTTGTGACATGTCCGAGAATGCTGATAACAGTCGGCTTCCATTGTGGACCAGTAATATCCTTCCCGAAGGATTTTCTTTGCCATGGTATGTCCACTGGAATGAGTTCCGAAAGTACCTTCATGCAGCTCTGCCATAATTCTTTCTGCTTCAATTTTATCCATGCAACGCAGTAAGGTTGAATCATGGTTACGTTTGTAAAGAATGCCATTGCTGATGAAGAACTTTGCCGCGAACCTTCTCAGAAACTTCTTGTCATTAACAGATGCACCCTCGGGGTATTCTTGAGTTTCAAGGTATCTCTTCACTTTATGATACCACGATTTTTCTGTTACCTCTTCAGTCTCAAGATCACAATAATGTGCAGGTTCATCCAATTTCCAAATAATGATCTGGGGAGCCTCGTTGTCCCACTTGACTTTGAACATAGAATACATCGTAGCTAGCGCGTCCGCCAACTGATTCTCCTCTCTTGGGATGTGTTCAAAGGTTATCTCCTCGAAATGGGGAAGCAACGTCAATACATACTCCCTGTAAGGAATAAGATTTGGGTGTTTCGTATCCCACTCTCCTTTGATCTGACTGATTACGAGAGAAGAATCTCCGAAGACACTCAGAAACTTAATCCTTAGGTCAATTGCAGCTCGAAGACCCATAATGCATGCTTCATATTCCGCCATGTTGTTGGTGCAGTTGAAACACAGTCGGGCGGTAAACGGAGTATGAGAGCCTTTAGGAGATATGATTACAGCGCCAATGCCATTACCCAAAGCGTTTGAAGCTCCATCAAAGTGCATAGACCATCGGGATCCTTCCTCAGGTCCTTCACCCGGCCCAGGTGTTTCACAATCAGTTATGAACATGATATTCTCGTCTGGAAATTCAAATTTCATAGACTGGTAATCATCCACTTCCTGATGTGCCAAATGGTCTGCCAACACACTTCCCTTGATTTCTTTTTGAGTCGTGTACTGGATGTCATACTCATTCAAGATCATCTGCCATCTTGCTATTCTTCCAGACAAGGCAGGCTTTTCAAAGATATACTTGATTGGATCCATCTTTGAAATCAACAGAGTAGTGTGAGTCAACATATACTGTCTCATCCGGCGAGAAGCCCATGCCAAAGCGTAACAAGTTTTCTCGAGCAGTGAGTATCGGGTCTCACAGTCGGTAAACTTTTTGCTAAGGTAATAAATAGCATGCTCTTTTCGGCCAGACTCGTCATGCTGCCCCAACACACACCCCATTGAGTTGTCAAGTACTGTCAAGTATAAGATTAGTGATCTCCTTTCCACTGGTGGCATCAGAATGAGTGGCTCCTGGAGATACTCCTTAATTCTTTCGAAAGCGTCCTGGCATTCATCATTCCAACGTACCACTTGATCTTTCTTCAGCAGTTTGAAGATTGGCTCACAAGTAGCAGTTAGGTGCAAGATGAATCAGGCAATGTAGTTCAGACGTCCTAGAAAGCCTCTGGCCTCTTTCTCTGTCTTGGGAGCTGGCATCTCTTGTATGGCTTTCACCTTGGCAGGGTCCACTTGAATACCTTTTTCGCTCACGACGAAACCTAGCAGTTTTCCAGACATCACCCCGAAGGTGCATTTGTTTGGGTTCAATCTCAACTTGTATAGCTTCAACCTGTCAAACAGCTTCTGTAGATGGTCAAGGTGTTCCTCCTTAGTTTGGGATCTCGCAATCATATCGTCGACGTATACTTCGATCTCATGATGGATCATGTCATGAAATAAAGCAACCATGGCACGCTGATACGTTGCCCCAGCATTCTTCAACCCAAAAGGCATGACCTTGTAACAAAAGGTACCCCACTGAGTAACAAAGGTGGTTTTCTCCATGTCTTCGGGAGCCATCTTGATCTGATTATAACCGGAGAAACCATCCATAAAGGAGAATACCTTGTGTTGAGCAGTATTGTCAACTAGAACATCGATGTGAGGCAGAGGGAAGTCATCCTTAGGGCTTGCCCTGTTCAAATCTCTGTAATCAACACACATTCTGACCTTACCATCTTTATTCGGTACTGGAACCACATTGGCGACCCACTGAGGGTAAGAAGTTACTGCTAGAAAACCAGTATCAAACTGTTTCATGACTTCGGCCTTGATTTTCTCAGACATTTCTGAACGCATACGACGAACCTTCTGTTTTACCGGAGGACAGTCTTCCTTGGTAGGCAGGAGATGAACCACAATGTCGGTATCTAATCCAGACATATCTTCGTAAGACCAGGCAAAGATTTCCACGTAGTCATACAGCATCTGAATCAACCGTTGTTTTACACTAAGCTCCAGATTTGCACCGATCTTGACTTCCTTTTTGTCTGTCTCAGTACCCAGATTCACTGTTTCCACTAGCTCTTCATGTGGCTGAATGGCCTTCTCTTCCTGAAGTAGCAGTCTTGCAAGTTCAACAGGTACTTCGAAATCATCTTCACCTTCGTCTTCGGCTAAGCTGATCGGATTTTCGAAGTCATAACTGGCAGTAGCAGAGTCGTTACCAGTGAGATCCAGAGTGGATTGAGACCTGTATATATGAGTGTGTGTAAAATAGCTGTTTTGCAATATATAATAAAGAAATATAAGGAGCGCAAAATTTGAAATGCAAAAACGTCTAATGCTTTTATTAATGATATATGAAAGTGGCACACAAAAGCCCTTACATATGAAGCCATGGTGTTCCGGGTAAGACATTGGGCCAAAAAGTTTCACAATATTGTCTGTTACAAATTTAAAACAAAAAGCTTCATTACTGAGTAACAAAAGTAATAGGGATGAAATCCTTTGTTGTCCAGTTGTTTGGTCCACCGTTGGTCGTAGGATAGATCCAACTGTCGAATTCATATTCCTCCACGTCATCTTCGATGGCATTTACTCCCGAGTTGCTGATGAACACAAGAGGTCTTCCAATCCTTGCACTTCGAACAGCCCTTTGAGCTTCTGCAGTGAAACCCACACAAACTTGTTAGTCTTCTGAGTGAAATCAGGACGTCGGCCCCAGTTTGCATACTCACCCTTCTCAATAACAGCTCGGGCATCCTTTAAAGAAGCCATCTTCATAGGAGAATCTTCCATCACAGTCTCAGCTGACGCCAGTGTCTGAGGAACCTCTTCAAAGTGTTGAAGTGGGGTCTCAATGAACTCCCCATCCATCTCTATGTACCGGAACGAGTTGAGGTGGCTGACCATGTATTCCTCCTCCCCTTGAACTATCACAATCTTGCCTTTAACCGGGTACTTCAACTTCTGGGGGAGCATTGAGGTTACGGCTCCCGCTTTGTGGATCCATGGACGACCCAGCAAACAAGAATAGGATGGCCGAATGTCCATCACGTAGAATGTAGAGTTGAAGACCTGAGAACCAACCTTGATTGGAATATCAACCTCACCATGCACCATCCTCTTAGACCCATCAAAGGCCCGGACAACAATGTTACTCGGCTTTATCTCCAAACCTTCACAGTCCAGCCTGTCTAGAGCTTTCTTGGGCAAGACGTTCAACGAGGAACCAGTGTCAACCAACACATGTGCAAGAGTAGTGCCCCTGCATTCAATGGAGACATGCAGGGCATCATTATGGTTCTTCCCTTTAGCAGTCAGATCAACATCGGAGAAACCCAAACCATTATCAGCAGTTAAATTGGCCACACAATCGGTAAATTGACCAGCTGATGTTTCTTGTGGCACGTGGGCCATCTTTAGGAAGGTAATCAGAGCCTTGGTATGGGCCTATGAACACAACAACAGTGATAACATTGAAATCTAGGACGGGGTTTGCCCCAGTTGCTCAACTACATTAAAATCACTCTTCTTAATAATCTTCAGAATTTCTTCCATCTCCTGTTTGGAAGCTTCAACATTGGTTGTCTTTGGCGCCTCCGTCTGGGCAGGCATATCAGTGGTGATCCCTTTGCCCCGAGTGTTAGATGACTCGACGACAGGGGTAGGAACAGGGACTTGATCAGGAATGGCAGCAAGTACACTTGCAGGCTTAATGACAACAGGTCTTCGGACAACTGGCGGAGCAATATCAGGTGAGAAAAGTCTACCACTACGGGTGACCTTAGCAGGTCCTGTAACGTTGCTGACGCCGGTATCAGCATCGAACTCTTGCTTAACTCCAAGAACATAAACATCGGCCCCATAGTGCCAAGGCATAGCTTTGTCAGATGTATAGGGGATGGGCCCCAGAACATTGATGATTATAGGCGCGGTCTTCGGAACAGATGTAATCCTAACAGGCGTCCTCGAGGGAGCCTTGGAAGAATTGTCAAAAATGGTAATGATTGAAACTTCTTCAGAATGAGCGGGTGGAACAACAGTCTTCTTAAAAAGAATCTCTTTACTATCTATCAGGTTTTAGATACCTGACTTCAGAGATGGGCAACCAGTAGGTAAAGCAGAACACATCTGGAAACTTTCACTACAACCCGGAAATAAACCGGCTAGCAATAGGTTCTTCTTGATAGTCATCAGAGGGGTAACAACATCATCCACAAACACTACAAACAAGTCTTCCTCTACAACATTTACTCCATGCCTGGGCATGGGAGCAGTTACAACATTGGGCCTCTCGTGCGCCTCGAACTCAATCTCCTTTTTATCGATTAAGTCTTGCACCTTGTTCTTCAGAACCCAACAATCGTCTGTATTATGCCCCGGGCTATCAGAGTGAAAAGCGCAGCGGGCATTAGGGTTGTACCTTGGTGACATTGTATTTGGATTCTTTAGAGCTTCTTTTAGGGTCACCAGATTGGTCTTCAGCAATTGTGGCAGAATCTGAGACAAGGTCATACTGAGACGAGTGAATTGCCTTTGAGGACTCTCGTCCCTTCGTTGGTTGTGATGCTGAGGAGCACCGGTAGGTTTTGAGATAACAACCGCATTGACAGATTGGCGGTGTTCAGGTCTGCTCTTTCTTCTTGAACTGTAGACGGCACTGGACTCTTTCTTGAATGGTTTCCTCTCGGTGCTCGATGAGGCACCCTTCTGTATCTTCCCAGCTTTAATACCCGCTTCAATCCTCTCACCAGTTAAGATGAGGTCTGTAAATCCAGCTGAGGAGCTTATAATCAAATGATTAAAGAATGGACCAGACAGGGTCCCCAGAAACATATCAACCAGTTCACGATCAGCCAAATGTGGTTGCACCCTTCCGGCCAGGTCTCTCCATTTTTGAGCATACTCTTTAAATCCTTCATCCGTCCCTATTGACATACCCTGGAGTTGGGTACGCGTAGGAGCGAGGTCGAAAAAATAAATTGATAATGCTTAAAGAACGCAACATCCAAATCCTCCCAGTTGCGGATACTGGCTCCATCCAACTGATAGAACCACTCAAGTTGAGTCCTTGAGAGACTGTGCTGAAAGAAATGGATCCATAAGTTCTTATCAGTAGTGTAAGGTTGGATCTTCCTCACATATGACCCGAGGTGCAGTTTTGGACAGGAAGCTCCGTCATACTTGGCAAAGGCAGGTGCCTTGAACTTATGGGGAATCACCACCCCAGATGATAGACCCAGATCTCCGAAGTCTAGACCAGGCACCTTCTGTACCTCCATAGCATTCAAACGGTCTTCCAGCTGTTTGTACTTGTCCTCAGCAGAAGGATACTGTTCCTCATCATAGTCCGTCTCGTTGTCGGAGACCATAGGGCTAGGAGCCCTCCTTTCTTGTGGACTGTCTTTCTCTCCAGACGGGGTGGCCAGATCAATTTCATTTTGCAGCTCGTTTCCAAGCCTGCGTCCAATGTTGAACATGATGGTCCTCTTCTTCTTCTTCTTCTTCCTCTCTTTCAGGATCAGGGTCTTCAGGTCCTGCTGACCCTTAGCTAGGCTCATGACCAACTCTTGAAATTGGGCATTTTGGGCCTGGAGGGCCTTGATAGCTTGCTCAATGGAAGTTTCAGCAGACATGATGATTGCTGAAATAAACAACAAAGAAGATAAGAGACCTGTAAAAGGGTACCTATTTATGAAGTGCATGATATGAAATGTGCATGATTTATGATTTCAAAGACAATCGGGATTCAAATTTGTAAATAAGAAATGGAACACACTTTATTAGATTTAACTTCAGAATTTAAATTGTTCAACAAATTGCCCTTAGGCGTTACAAGAATGGAAATACTGAAAAGTAAATAGAAAAAGAAATCATCCAAGGTCCATCAATGCTCTCATGACCTCTTCTTCTCAGTGCGGATATAATCATTCAGGATCCGCTCGTTCTCCAGTTGCTTAGTCAGCTTCTGGATCTTCTGTTCTTGTTCATTGAACCTCTCCCGATAAGAATCCCGTTCTTCCCGCAGTTGCGTCCAAGACCTCTTCAGTGTGCCAATATCAATGGGCATATTAGGATGGAAAATAGTTGGAACAACCCCGTCTTTATCAGCAACTTCAAGAGTAATAGGCCTGACAGCTTCGTATGGCATACCTAACTTCTGGGCACGGATGCGGACCCATCTGAGATATGGTTCCATTAGCAGAGAAGTCTTTGGTCCCAACTCATGTGGGTCAGATTTGTGAACTCTATCCCAAGCTCTGATGAATCTACGCCGCAGCTCGTCGCTATCTCCCTGACAATCAAAGATGATATGAGGTATCAACATCTCATGAGGCCCTTCTCTTCTGGCTCTTCCAAATTGGCGGAGAGCTAAACATGGATTATAAGAAATTCCTCCATGGGTTCCGATCAATGGAACATTAGGATACTCTCCACAACGATCAATGACAGTCACCTCATCCAAGCCTTTGAGAATCCAGATAATGTCATTATTGGTAAGAGATATCACCCTATGAGCCCAGCCCATTCCTTTTTCGTTCTTCAGCACGGATTTAGGGAGGTGCGAAATAAGCCACCTCGACAATAAAGGAGCACAACACATCAAAGTTCCCCACTTTCGGGTAGTACGAGTATAGAGCTGATGAAGGATATCACCCAAGAGAGTGGGTACAGGGTTCCGAGAGATGAAGATCCTTATGGCATTAACATTAACAAAAGTGTTAGGATTTGGAAACAATACCAGACCATAGATCAAGAGAGCCAGAATGTCCTCGTACTCTTTGAAGTCTAGGCCATCCTAGAAGTAATTAGCTTTGTCAACTAGAAACTTAGCCAAAAAACCCTTAGCTCCACTTCTAGTCTCCCAGTTGGCCATTACCTCCTCTTTGGTCAAGCGAAGGGCTGCAACAATCTCTTCAGGCTTGAGAGTCTTTTCCCAACCCGTAAATGGAGTCTACTCCAAAACAAAGATACCAAGCAACTCAGAGAACTCTTCCAGGGTAGGAACCAGCTGGAAGTCTTGAAAGGTGAAGCAATGATATAGCGGATCATAAAACTGGACCAAGACGCTCATCATTTGTTCGTCCAACTTTGAGGTGACTAAACTGAGAAGAGAACCATGCCTCTTGATGAAGGAAGTAGTGTTTGGAATCTTGACAACCAACTCTTTAAGCAGAGTAGGTACTTGAACAAAGTAGATCCGAATAGTATTCCTACGCATGGGCATCATGATGTCCTACAAAACAGAGCAAAGATGAAACCCTCTTGTATTTGAAATAGGTTAGTCCTTATGCAAGATGTATGTAATGTTATGATGTTATGATGTCATGGTAAAGGTATACCACAAATATTCACAAAAGGCAAACATGGTAAAGGCACACACAAGTCACACAAAAGAGCCCTTAAATTTCAGGCTGGCATGAAGTTCGGGTACTACCCTCTTTCAGTTTCAGTTGGTTAAGACCTGTCCTAAAAAATAGTAACCGGGTTCTAGAGGATCTCAATATCACTGAATACCCTCAATCGGTCATAACTCTAGCTTAGCAACCTTTTCTTGCGGCCGGAACCATCGCGAGAGTTTAGTCTCAATGAGTGTAGCATACTGCTACTGTTCTATGGCCAAGTTGGTCAATTTAAGGTTCTAAGGTCAGTTGGTGCTTAATGACTCCTTAGAAGACCCATATTCTCCTCGTTTCAACACAAGGGATATCGATACAGACTAAGGTGTCACACCAATGTAGCTACTGCTTCATCCGTGTCGGTCTATGCCGGACAGATCCCTCACAGTTTACTGCTACTTACCTAAAAAGGGTACCCCAGATCCGGGTTAGGATCTATAGAACTCCGATACAAGCCCACAAAATTAAAAGCATACAAAGCAGTACAATTGAAAACACAAGTGATCTGATCCTAAGGTACACCTCACTTATGAATCCCCAGCAGAGTCGCCAGTTCTGTGATCGGTGGGAATGAGAACTGACTGTTTTGGAATGCTGGTTCGCGTTTGCGTTTGTTTTTGCAAAGTGTCGCGGTAAGCAAGAGTCGCCACCGTCTTTTATTTTATCCAACAAGGAAAGGATAAAAGCACAGAAAAATTCCTTTTCGAGATTGTTTCTCGGGTTCGGGAGGTAGATTATAGAAAGGGAAGGTGTTAGCACCCTTTCTATCCGTGGTTATCCACGGGCTGTTAGGTACTTGCTCACTATGTTTTCAAAAGTTTGCTTTTCTTTGTGTTTGTGGGTTTTGAAAAGAGTTTTGTTTTTTGAAGAAAAGTGTAAGTGCGAAAAGTTTTGTTTTGTTTTTAAAAGGAGCAAGTACTTAAGAACCTCTACCTACTCAAAAAGGAATTAAATTGTGAAAATATCCTTTAGACAGTGCTATCCCACTATTGAAGAGTAGGTAGCACCGTCGTTGGAGTTTTCGGGTCAATTCGATTTTAGGGACGTGTGGTCACTAAAGCAACGTTAGGACGTTTTAGTGGTAATCCTAATGTCTTAGATCATTTTTATCGAGGCAACCATTTCGAGGCAACTTTGATCTTTGGACAGAAGGACGGCCTCTAAAACATCCTATACTTAATGATCACAATTGAGGCAACCAAGTGAGGTGTACATTAGGAGTGGCATGTGCGAGTGTGTCAATTTTCAGTTTATATTATCTTTGTACATGTTATGGTGAGCTACTGTTGATTTTAAGTTAGGAGTTTAATCTTGTCATGCATAGCCTAGTTAGCATATATCTAAACAGTCAATATATGTACAGGAATTTAAAGTGCGGAAATTGTAAATCCTACGCTATTACAAGGCTTCGGGGAGGGGGATTATTAACATGTCCAAAAATTGGGGAAATAAAAGCAGTAAAAAAAAGTCTTAGTTTAAGCTATTACATCCCAGTAAGCAGTTACAATAAACGCGCGTGAATCTGAAAATAAACTCTAAAAAAATTCTAAGAATAAAATCTTTTTTGTTGTTTTATTTTATTTATTGGGAAAATGATAAATGTTCAATTAAGTCAAATTTAATTATTTAAAACAATGGACTAAAATTAAATCTAAAGCCTATCTAATATTTTTTTGCATTTTTGTTTATGAAAAAGATTGAATTTAAATAAATCCTAAGTCTACTGATTTTAAAATTGGAGAAAATAAGTTAAAATAATTAACTAAATTAAATCCTAATTCTAAATTATTTATTTTTATGATTTTTTTATGTTGATTAAAAAAAACAAAAAGAAATAAACAAAGTAAACAAAATACAAATGGGCCAGGGAGCAAAACAAGAAAAAAATATAATTCTGGAGGCCTGGGTCGAAAGAGGTGCAGGCTGTCTTTCGACCCAGTGAAGAAGCTGGATCGAAGGTGTATGAGGGGCTGCACTCTGAGGGTGTTCGATCTGGTCATGTCATTCTTCGATCTGGAAATCCTGGGTCCAGTTCGAAACTAGACTGCTGAGCTTCGAAACTCTGAACAGGGATCTGAGAATGTAGTTCCTGCAAAACAAAACACATGTTAAAGGTCCAGGGGGGATTTTACCCCCCTGATTCGAATCTCCCCCTTATTCGCACCTGATGAATCTGGGTCTGGGTTTTTTTTATTCTGGGATTCGAAGGAGAAACTCAGATTGTGCCCAAGCAATGGCACAATCTCATCTCTACGCTGTAGCTTATATGTAGCACATTAAATCATTCACAAACAGCATTAATAATATGAATATGCAATCAAAATGAATTTAAAAATGAGTTTGAGATTAGATCCTTTTTTACCAACAGAGGTGCTTCGATCTGTAGTTCTGAGGGTGGAGGTGTTCGCTGGGTGGCAGCTCTGGCTTGGAAAATTCTGGGCAGCGTCTCTCCAAGTTCTCTATTTTTCTGTATATTTTTATCGTCTCCTTCAGAATTCCAATCAAAATGCTCCTTCAGAATGCCAATCGAAGGGTCTTTCAGAATGCCAATCGAAATGCTCCTTCAGAATGCCAATCGAAGGGTTTTTCAGAATGCCAATCGAAATGTACTTAAAGCATCACTCAAAAATTTTCCTTTTCCTTAGGCAAGAGTTTGTGATCAACCATGCAGGGGGAAGACTTTGGAAAACATGAGAGGGAAAATTTTGGGGTACAACAGTTAACAAAGAAATCATGTTCAAGAAAGTTCCTCTTACCAAAAATTCCTGTGAAGATGTCTCAATAATCACCATTTCCTACAATCCTCCCAGAGTCTCCACCAAAAGACCCGTCAGGATTACATCTGTTCCAAAGTCTGCTCCCCTAATCATCACCATGTCGGGGCCAATACCATATTCTTCAGATAAAGTTGTTCCCTAGAACTATGGGGCTGACGTCTATTACCATGGCGTCAAGCAATATCTATTGGATATTAAAGACAAAATCGCTAAAAACACTGATCCTGATGTCGACAATATCGTTGGGACCAGTAAGATAACAAGAAGTGGAAGAGTCTTCTTACCCGAGATCTCTCCAAAGACCATTGCTACTCCTGTAATTATTCCCATTGCCACTCCTACCAGCATCCCCAGTGACACTCCCATTGATAATCCTACTATTATCCCTGCTACCGAGACAATGGGCAAAGATGTATTGTTTGAGCCTGTCCAGAAGAAGACACATAAAGAGGTCATTCTTGAAGCTTCTAGCAAAGAGATATAAGAGATACTAAAAATAATCAAGAAAAGTGACTACAACATTGTGGAACAGTTGGGGCAGACCCCCTCAAAAATATCAGTGTTGGCTTTACTTTTATGTTCTGAGGCCCATGCCAAGGCCTTAGTAAAGTTTCTAAAGACCGCCCACGTTCCCCAAGAGACCTCCATTGATCAATTTGAGAATTGTGTGGCCAGTCTAACTGTTGATAATGGACTGGGTTTTTCTAACGCTGATTTAACTCCCTAAGGAAGGAAACAAAATGATGCCTTGCATGTTTCTATTGAGTACAGGGACACTACATTAGCCCATGTCCTGGTGGATACAAGCTCACCGCTGAATGTCTTGCCCAAGAATGCTCTTGACCGGATAAATTACGAAGGAATCACATTAAAGCCCAACAACATTGTGGTGAGGGTCTTTGATGGTTCTAAAAGAACAGTGCACGGAGAAGTAGACATCCCTATAAAATTTGGAACTCAGACTTTTGATTCAACTTTCTATGTGATGGATATCCTCTCTTCCTATTCCTGTCTATTGGGCCGACCCTGGATCCATGACGCTGGTGACGTCACTTCTACCCTACATCAGATGTTGAAGTACCCAGTCAAGGGAAAGATCATCACAGTCCATGGGGAGGAGGAATACATGGTTAGCCACCTGAACTCTTTCAGGTATGTTGAAGTGGACGGTGAGGTCATTGAGACCCCATGTTAGAACTTTGAGGAGGTCCCACAAACGGTTGCGGCAACCAAGACTACTACCAAGACTCCGAAGGTTACCAGACCTCCATTGAAAATGACCTCTTTGAAGGATGCTAGAGCAGTAGTTGAGGAAGGTGGATGTACCATCTGGGGTCAACTTCCGGATATTCCCTACAAATCCAACAAATTTGGTTTGGGTTTTACTACAGAGGCCCAAAGAGTTGTTCGACGTTCTCGCACTGGGGGACCACCTTTACGCATCAGCAATCAGGGAGTCAATGCATTGGAAGATAGTGATGGTAGCTGTGACATGGACGAGTGGATTTTTCCAACCATCAGCGGAGGACTCAACAATTAGAAAGCCAAAGAATTTGTCCCTTTTACTTTTATTCAAGAGTAATTATCTTTTAATTTTTTGTTGGCTTGTAATATTTAAACAATTAAGACTTTAAAACCTTGTGTCTTACCCGAGGCACAATGGTCCATTTGTGAGGGTTGTTACTTCATCTTCATATGTCAACAATAAACCATGGACGTTTTTGCATACAAATTTTACGCTCTTTGTTTATCTTTTTCCTACCTTTTATTTTATCAAAGATAACTATGCTCTTACACACACTCACATATCGAAATGCAGATCCACATCCACTTAGGATCCCATGGGTAATGATTCTGCTATGGCCTATTGTGACTTTGAAAATTCGATCTACCAAGCCGAAGATGAAGGTGAGGAAGATTGTGAGGTACCAGGGGAACTAGCCAGGTTATTGTAACAGGAAGAAAGGACCATACATCCCCACGAAGAGTCGGTTGAAACAGTTAACTTAGGTACTGAAGAGGACAAGAAAGAAGTCAAGGTAGGTGCCAACCTGAAGCCTAGTGTCAAGAAGCGCTTATCTAAGTTACTACATGACTATGTTGAGGTATTTTCCTGGTCATATGAAGGCATGCCAGGACTCGACACCGATATCATGGTCCATAGTTTGCCAACAAAAGAAGGTTGCCCTCCGGTAAAACAGAAGGTCCGTCGCATGCGGCCAGAAATGTCAAAGAGAATCAAGACTGAAGTCATGAAACAGCTCGATGCTGGATTCTTAGCTGTCACCTCCTATCCACATTGGGTCGCTAACGTTGTTCCAGTGCCTAAAAAGGACAGAAAGGTGAGTATGTGTGTGGATTATAGAGACTTGAATAGGGCAAGCCCCAAGGATGACTTCCCGCTTCCCCACATCGATATTCTGGTTGACAATACCGGACAACATAAAGTATTTTCCTTCATGGATGGTTTCTCCAGATACAATCAGATCAAAATGGCACCTGAGGACATGGAGAAAACAGCCTTCGTCACATAGTGGGGCACGTTCTGTTTCAAAGTTATGCCATTTGGGTTGAAGAACGTCGGGGAAACCTATCAGCGTGCCATGGTAGCTTTGTTTCACGACATGATCCATCACGAGATAGAGGTCTACGTGGATGACATGATAGCCAGATCTCAAACTGAAGAGGAACACCTTGACCATCTGCAGAAACTGTTCGAAAGACTGAAGAAATACAAACTAAGGCTAAACCCGAATAAATGCACTTTTGGAGTGAGGTCCAGTAAGCTCTTAGGCTTTATTGTTAGCGGCAAAGGTATCGAAGTGGGCCCTGCAAAGGTAAAAGCAATACAAGAAATGCCTGATCCTCGCACTGAGAAGGAAGTTAGGGGATTCTTAGGACGGATAAACTACATCGCCAGGTTCATTTCCCATCTAACCTCTACTTGTGAACCAATCTTCAAATTACCGAAGAAAGATCAAGTGGTGGAATGGAACGAAGACTGCCAGGCTGCCTTCGATAGGATCAAAGAGTACCTTCAAGATCCTCCCGTTTTAATGCCGCCATTTGAGGGAAGACCTCTGATCATGTATCTAACAGTCTTGGAAAATTCAATGGGGTGTGTGCTGGAGCAGCATGACGAGTCTGGTCGAAAAGAGCATGCAATATACTACCTGAGCAAAAGTTTACCGAATGTGAAACCAGATATTCACTGCTCGAGAAAACTTGCCGCGCTATGGCATGGGCTGCTCGCCGGATAAGACAGTATATGTTGACTCACACTACCTTATTGATATCCAAGATGGATCTAATTAAGTACATATTCGAGAAGCCCTCCCTCTCGAGAAGAATAGCAAGATGGCAGATGGTCATGACCGAATATGATATTCAATACACTATCCAGAAAGCAATAAAGGGAAGTGTGCTGGCCGATCATCTGGCTCATCAGGCTGTGGATGACTATCAATCCATAAATTTTGAATTCTCGGACGAAGACATCATGGTGGTAAACAATTGTGAAGAACTCAGACCATACGACGGACCTGAACAAGGATCTCGATGGACCATGGTTTTTGAAGGAGCTTCCATCGCACTCGGCAACGGCATAGGCGCTGTGATCATATCCCCTGAAGGCTTCCATACTCCTTTCACTGCTAGACTGTGTTTCAACTGTACCAATAATATGGCGGAATATGAAGCGTGTATTATGGGTCTCAAAGCTGCCATAGATTTGGGAATCAAGTCCTTAAGTGTATTCGGAGATTCAACCTTAGTCATCAGTCAGATCAAAGGAGAATGGGACACGAAGCATCCTAATCTCATCTCTTACAAAGAACATGTGTTGACATTAATCCTACATTTTGAGGAAATTACCTTTGAGAATTTTCCACGAGAGGAGAATCAAATAGCGGACACGCTAGCCACTATGTCGTCCATGTTCAAAATCAGGTTAGGTAATGAGGCTCCTCAGATCACCATTTAACGGATGGACGAACCAGCTTACTTTCACGAGATTGATACTAAAGAAGTAGTGGACAAGCCTTGGTTCCATGAAATTAAGAGATATCTCGAGGCCCAAGAGTATCCGGAGAGAGCTTCAGTCAACGACAAGAAATTCCTGAGAAGATTCTCTGCTAAGTTCTTCCTCAATAACTGAGTTCTCTATAAGCGCAACCACGACTCTACTTTGCTTCGGTGCATAGACAAGAGTGAGGCAGACAAGATCATGGCTGATTTACATGAATGTATCTTTGGCACCCATTCTAGTGGACACACGATGGCTAAGAAGATCCTACGGGAAGGATACTACTGATCCACCATGGAAGCAGATTGTCATCAACATTCATGAAACTGTCACAAGTGTCAGATATATGCTGACAAAGTACATGTGCCTCTGGTTCCTCTAAACGTCCTGACTTCTCCTTGGCCATTCACAATGTGGGGCATTGACATGATTGGAGAGATCAAACCTACAGCTTCTAATGGACACGTTTCATCTTGATTGCCATTGATTACTTCACGAAGTGGGTTGAGGCAGCTTCATTCGCTTATGTTAACAAGAACGTTTTGGCCCGATTCATAAAAAAGAATCTTATATATCGGTATGGTATTCCGGAAATAATCATTACAGATAATGGTACCAATCTCAACAATACTATGATCACTGCACTATGCGCGTAATTCAAGATCCAGCATCATAACTCTTCTTCTTATCGGCCGAAGATGAGTGGCGCTATAGAAGCCGCTAATAAAAACATCAAGAAGATCATACACAAAATGACAGTGACCTACAAGGACTGGCATGAGATGTTACCATTTTCTCTCCACGACTACTGTACCACGGCGCGCACATCAATAGGGCAACTCCTTTCTCTTTGGTATACGACATGGAAGTTGTCCTACCAATTGAAGTCCAAATACCTTCTCCGAGAATCATGAGGGATGTAGGGTTGAATGAAGATGAATGGATTCAAACCTGGCTTGGCCAGTTGAACTTGATTGATGAGAAGAGGCTTACAGTTGTCTTCCATGGCCAGATGTTCCAAAAACGTATGTGTTATACCCCAAAATTTTCCCTCTCATGTTTTTCCAAAATTTCCTCTTGCATAGGTTGTTACAAACCTTTTCCTAAAGAAAAGGAAATTTTTCAAATGATGGTTAAGTATCCTTCGATTGGCACCTGCAAAAGGTCCTTCGATTAGCATCTACAAAAGGTCCTTCAATTAGCAGCTGCAAAAGGTCCTTCAATTGGCATATGCAAGAGATCCTTCAATTGGTATATGTCCTTTCGATGGGCATTTCCATCAAGGCAGCTTCGACGGGCATCTTAAATAAGGTGTTTTTCGTTAGAACGTACAAAGTGCCTTTCGACAGGCATGTTAACAAAGTGATGTTTCGATTGGCATATCAACAGGGAGATATTCTGATTGTTCAAGTTAGAGAAGATGAGATCAAAAAGAGCAAGAAATAAGAGGGTTCTAGAAGCTCTGATGATGGACATTCGAATTCATGCATGATAACTCTGAGCCTTTATAGAGACTATGGTTTAAACGTAGAAAATCTAATGATGAGAATATGAGAAATTTGAATCAAGTTCAAAGCCATCGAAGAGAGCAAAACTTGAGAATTAATCGAAGGAACCATGATGAAAGCCTTAAGCCAAATTCGAACTAAAAAACATCTATCCTAACCTTTCCAAGTTCACCCAAAGTTCAAAATGGCATGTTTTCCTTACAAATATGGCAAGCATTCAATGTTGATTGTGGATTCAATTCTCGAGTTAAAGGCCAGATTCTTGCCTTGTTTGTTCACCACTCCACAAGAGCTGATTCAACCAGGGTGATTCTCCTCAAATAAAGCAATCGAAGCAGAGGGTGGCTCAATCGAAGGAGCTGTGACATGGAAGCTGGTGCAATTCGAATTAGAGTTTAGAGCTTTCGAAGGAAACAATGCTCTGATGAGGAAAGCTATGACTAATTCGAATTGGAGCTTAGATCCTTCGAAGAGAGAAACTCGAAGGGGAACGAATCTGCAGGGGCAAGTCAACTTTCGACTTTCATCATATTGGAGGCCCAAACAACTCATAACAGGCTGGTAGTAACGCATGAAAATAGATTGGCACCTGATTGAATCAAATATAGCAAGTCTTTATGAAGAAATCAAATCAAATATCTTCCTCATAATGGACCAAGATTTGATACACAAATGTTGACCTAAGTTCCCTTGTCTATATAAACCTCATGATCTCAGAGAAAAGAAAGGGAGACACATAGATTGACTCGCAAAAACGTAGCCTGCCCCACGAGATTCCATAAAGTTGCATCAAATTCCAAAGTTGTCAAAACTCCATACCATTGCAGGCACCTCCCATCCAGATTAACACTCTGATTGTGTTCTTGGAGTTCATACAGACGTACACTCGCTTGTTCCCCAGCCATCTCACACCCAGGACTGCAGATCCAGGTGCCTCCAGTGGTAAAAATGTTTAATCCCACTTAATCTTAAATTAGACTAATGATTGCATGTAAATAGTTTTTTGTTGTTATTTGTAAGCGATTGAACCAAATGTATGCAAGTTGTAGTGTCTATACATTCAACACCATGGATAGAGTTTTTTGAAGCTGGTTACCTTTGAAACCCATGTGTGATACGGTGGGAAGAACTGACTGTTTTTGGAATGCTGGTTCGCGTTTTGCATTTGTTTTTGCAAAATGACGCGGTAAGCAAGAGTTTCCACCGGCTTTTATTTTATCCAACAAGGAAAGGAAAAAAGCACAGAAAAATTCCTTTTTCGATATATTTCTGAGTACGGGGGGTAGATTATAGAAAGGGAAGGTATTAGCACCCTTTTTATCCGTAGTTATCTACGGGCTCTTAGGTACTTGCTCATCATTTTCAAAATTGTTTTCTTTGTGCTTGTAGGTTTTGAAAAGTTTGTATTGACTTCGATTTAACTCTTGCGTCTGTCTTCAAGAGTGTAATGAAGTGTTTTTGAAAACTTGTTTGTAAAAGGAGTGTAAGTGTGAAAAAGTTTTGTTTTGGATGAGAAAGTATCTAAGAACTAATCTACCTACTCAAAAAAGGAATTGTTCAATGCTAATTTCCTTTAGACAATGCTATCCCACAATTAGTGAGTAGGTAGCACCATTGTTGGAGTTTAAGGGTCAATTCAAAAGGGACGTACGGTCACTAAAGCAATGTTAGGACGTCTTAGTAATAACCCTAATGTCTTAGACCATTTGTTCGAGGCAACAATATCCGAGGCAACCATTTTGAGGCAACTATGATCTTCTAGACAAGAGGACGACCTCTAAAACAACCTATACTTAATGACCGTTTACGAAGGCAACCAAGTGGGGTGTACCCTAGGAGTGCGCATGTGCGAGTGTGTTGATTTCAGTTATTTTTATCTTTGCATATGTTTAGGGTGATCTAACCATTTTAAGATTAAACATCCATTCTTGTCATGCAAGCCCTATTATCAAACATCTAGTTGTATAATTTGCAGAATTAAAATGCGGAATTTAAACTAAATTATTACAAGGCGTCGGGTATTTATATCGCCAAAAACAACCCTTTGAAAATAAAATAAACGTGGTAAAAGTAAATGTCCTAATTAAATATTACAAACCGGGAACAGATACAATAATTGAATAAAGAAAAATAAATCGCGTGAGAAAATTGGATCGAATGCGAAACTAGGGTTTTGACCCTCCTAATTAAATAAAAATGTTTTTGTTATTTTTACTTTTTTAGAAAAGAAATTAAATCCTAAAATTAAATGCTAAATTAATTATTAAATTAATTAATTAATGAAAAATATTAAATGACATATTTTTGGAGTTTTCGTTATTTTTAGGAAAGAAAATAAAATAATTAAATTAATGTTAAAACCTAATTATTCTAATTGATTTTTTATTATTTGCAAAATAAATCAAAGTTACCTAATTAATCAACCTAATTAATTAATTAATATTTATTAATGAAAAAATAAAGTTCTGAAATTTAATTGGGTAAAAACTATTTTTTGTGATTTTTTGATAAAAAGAAATTATTCTATTGGTTAGTAATTAAATTAAAAAAATAAAATAATTAAATGAAAATAAATAAATAAATAAAAAGTAGAGAATGGGCCTGATTTATGAGGGTGTGAATAGCAGTTTTCTGGCCCATTTGATGAAGGTCCATTTGACCTTTCTGATCCCCTGCGTGTGCATTTACTTGGCCTTTTGGTGAACCTTCATTGATGGCCACTAGATCTGGCCATCTGGCCATCTAGTGCGTTGGATAGTGAGAGTGTATGATGAAACTCCTGGCCTTGCTTGTATTGAATTACCTGAAAACAAATGTTATAGAGAAAATAGGGGGACCTGGAATTCGAACCCAGGCCCCAAGGCAAATTCCAATGGCTTGTGACCAGCTGAGCTACTGGTTGTCTTTGTACATAGGCTAAGCATTAAATGTAATATAAAAATAAACAAAGTTACTGGACAAGAAAAGAAAAAACGCGCGCTCGTTTGAATGGACAAATGGTGAGATGACAACTCATCGTCCCCTTCCTTGAACCGTGGCTAAAAACAACAACACTTATACCTACGGACAAATGTCTGTCACTACAAACAAGGCTTCACCCAAAATCTCCTACGGGCCATGGAAATGATTTCTAAGACCATGGTTGAGGTCGTCTCATCCTCCTGATTGCAACCATGCCCATTATTAGGGCCAATTGTACCTGAAAACAAAAACCCTAAAAGCAAATTCGAAACCCTAGCTATGGTGAATTTCGATTCAGTCCATATAAATGAAATTGGCTATTGGCAAAAGCTTGCAAACATCATGGTGATCAAGAATATGCAATTTATTTTCATTATAGATGCAAGAATGAAGCTTTTCGAATACAATAATATAGTGATTCCTTGAATGACTTACAGTGCACTGGAGGGCTTGAAAACGTGTGGCTTTGCTTGCTTTAGGTTCCTGGGATTGCCAGGAAGAGATTGAGACAAGTGCTAAGCCTTGAGGATGCCTCTAAGCCCTGTTTCGATCTCACACTTTTTTGGTATTTTTTCAGATTTTTCTTTCACTCTATGCCTGATCTCTAACCTCTATTCTGATTTGTCTCGCCTCCTTATGTATTGTACAATGCATTATGGTTGTTTATTCAGTCCAAATCCCTCTCCATCAATGACTTTGATATTTAATTTGATTCCCTTTAACAACCTTCCAAATTTGGCCTAAATCTATTCTCCTTAGACACAATTGCCTTGATACGATTTTGATTGCCTTGCTAGCTGTAATTAGAGCCTGAAACAATCACAAAATCCTTGTTATTAATGCTTTTGGATTTAATCTGATTTAATTTGATTTAATTTAGAATAATTCAAATGAAAACCAAATTAAATAATTAAAATATGATATGGACAGATGGCCAAGGCTATATCACGTGGGCTATAATGCCAACTCAAAACAAGTGAAAAAGAATGGGCCCATTTGGCAAAATTTGTAGTTTTGGAGATAGTTGACTTTTGGCAATTTTGCAAAAAAGTCCAACTTCAACAATTAATAACTTCCTCAATTTTGAATCTTTTGAGTTATTCTTTGACTTTTTAGAAAGCTTGAGATTTCACCTAAGCAACCCTTTTGGTATCATCTCAATTTGATATTCCATTCTCATGTATGAAGCTTTGATAAAAAAGGTGTTTTTGTTGACTTTTCAAAATGACCTATAATGTCCAAATTCATAACTTCTTGTGAGTGAATTTTTTGATCTTTGGAGATGAAGATGGATTGTAGGAAATTTCATCCTCTTCAAAATGAGCTTTGGATGGGTCATTTCTCATAAAGTATGAGAAAGTTATGCTTGGTCAAAGTTGAGTTGAGTTTTCCTACAAAACCCTAATTTAGCAACTTTTAAATTTTGATGAATTGTGAGCAATCCTTGATGAATCATGATCAACCCTTGATCAAATGATGAAATACACTTCAAAATGAGGATGTTGACCAAAAATCTTGAAGTTTGACTGTATGTAGGTCACAGTTGACTTTCTCCCTAGTACAATCGATTTTTGGACCCTTGAGCAATTGACTGAGCAAACTTCCTCTGCAAGGCTTGAAACTTGACATGGATGATCTTGAGAACATATTAGGAGAATGTTTAGAATTTGGGACCACTTGGAATCAAGGATCTTGATGCAACATGAAACCCTAATTTGGGGTAGACTGCCTTAGGAGAGAGCTTGTCTGGCCAACCCTTGGACTATCTTGAGCAATTTGGAGATCTTTCTTGAAATGTTTTAAGAAATATGGGAGGGAAAATTTTGGGGTACAACAGTTGCCCCTATTCAATCTTCTTAAACCTGAGGATGCAGATTGGCTTTTGTTCCTTTCGTAATCCAAAGGTGGAAGTGGATTGAACACTAGAGTGCCCAGAAATTTGCACTCGCATGAAATGATAATTATCTTATGATGTCGAGAATGGGCTTATAGATGCCATTTGGAAGAGTGTCGATCACATAAGAGATTCCTTAGCGAGAGCTTGTATACCTGTTGTTGAGGAAGATTCTGCCAAGGATGTCTGATCTTTCATGGAGAGAGATAGAAATTTAGGAGCTTCGTCGTCCGTCATTCTGCTGGTGAGTCGACTCTGCTGATATTTAGGAACTTCAATCGTCCGTACTCAACTGAGGGAACAACTTTTGCTGAGATTTAGGAGCTCTTCCTTAATTCAACTAAGAAAACATCTTTGTTGATATTTAGGAGCTAGTCCGTAATTCAACTGACTTTTTCGAGATTTAGGAGCTCATCCGTAATTCAACTGGTTTTGTCGAGATTTAGGAGCTTGTCCGTAATTCAACTAATTTTGTCGAGATTTAGGAGCTTGTCTGTAATTCAACTAAACAACCATTTGTTGAGATTTAGGAACTCGTCTGTAATTCAACTGAGGAAACATCTCTACTGAGATTTAGGAACTTGTCCGTAATTCAACTGAGGAACATATTTGTCGAGATTTAGGAACTCGTCCGTAATTCAACAACTTTGTTGATATTTAGGAACTTGTCCGTAATTCAACTTGGAGAAACATCTCTGCTGAGGTTTAGGAGCATCGTCCGTAATTCAACTGAGGTAACATCTGTCGAGATTTAGGAGCTAGTCCATAATTCAACTGACTTTGTCGAGATTTAGGAGCTCGTCCGTAATTCAGTTGCTTTGCTGAGATTTAGGACCTTGTCCGTAATTTAACTGGGAAAATATCTGTCGAGATTTAGGAACTTGTCCGTAATTCGACTACTTTGCTGAGATTTAGGAGCCTGTCTGTAATTCAACTGGGAAAACATCTTTGCTGAGATTTAGGAACTCGTCCGTAATTCAACTGAGGAAATACTTTTGTTGAGATTTAGGAAATTGTCCGTAATTCAACAACTCTGTTGAGATTTAGGAGCCTGTCCATAATTCAACTGATGAAATATCTATCGAGATTTAGGAACTCGTCCGTAATTCGACTGAGGAAATAATTTTGCTGAGATTTAGGAACATCGTTCGTAATTCAACTGAGGTAAAAGCTTCATAGCTTGAATTTTGTGAAAATCTTTCCTGAAAGGTAAAGGTTAGCTGTATGTAATGCATGATATATATCAAGCAATGATGTTCTCAAAATAAATGAGATTGTGTTGTATGATGCGTATGCACGCCATGATGTATGAAAATGTGATGTTTTTAGTTGGGGAAAATAAATCCCGGATAGCTGCTGGAGAAAAGAGTTGAATTCTTCGTTTCTGCCGGAGATAGTGAATGAAGATGTTGCAAGAATAAACCTGCAGGAGAAGATAACTCGCTGGGGAATAAACTGATGAGAGAATGACTCTGTGGGGAAGAGATGCTCTGTTGAGGATTCCGTTGATAAATTCAGCTGAGGATGAATTACCGCTGCTGGTGATAATGAACCTTGTTGGGGATTGAATTCCTGTTTTATGAAAGGAAAGAACTCTTTTGAGAATGATTTTCCAGTTGCGATTTTACTGGGGATAGCCCTTTTAGACTCTACTGGGGATAATTCTTCCAACTCCACAGGGGATATTTTTATACTCCGCTGGGGGTGATAAGACTTTTCAGTGCTGGTGGTAGATAAACTCTGCTTGGGGAGAATATTATTGATTCATTCACAGTTGCGAGTCTCAGTTGGGGAGAGCTAACACCACTGTCTTTCTCTTACTCTGCGGGGAATGAATGTACTTTCAATCGCTTCCTCCAGCTTGGTTTATCCCTATACCTGGTGGATAGAGAAACTGTACGGTTTGGACATTTCTTGTTTGCCCCTGTTTCTGATATTACAAGTAATCGTCTTTTGTTTTGCATGTAAATATTTATGAGCAGCAATCAATGTCAAATGCATATATCAAAAATTGAACATTGGACGTTCTTTTGCAAAACAAAAAAGAAAAAGGAAAACAATTTGAAATTTATTCGTGAAAATGACTTGTATTGATTTTTGAAGTTAGCCTGTAAATAGGAGTTTTTGTACAAGAGGCTGACGTCCTAGTAAGAGAACTCCGCCGAACAAATGGAATTTATACAATTTGTGAAAAAAAAGAAAAACAGCTATGTGAATAATCCCACTGGGTTCCAACTCTGCTATTGCCTTTATGTCCTCGAGCATCTCATCACTTTGCTACTTGGTTGAAGGTAGATCAGATTGATTAGCACCGTCCGAGCTTGATAGTCGATACTGAAGTCTGATTGCAAGGTGATCCAATGAGACATAGTGTTACGCTTTAATCCCTAACTTTTTCCTGGACCGCCCTTTCGGGTTTTCAGTCCACCGGGATACCCATTTTTGCCCAAGCCACCTTTTCAGGTTTTCGACTTGCTGGGTGTACAGTTTTTTTTTCATTTTCATCCCTTATATTTTCCCGAACCCTTTTGGTTCACCGGGAAGCCCTTATTTTTGCCTAGGCTAGTCAACCTAGCGGGTCTTTGATTATGCGTAGTATTTTTTCACTATGTCTGCATTGATGGGGTGCGGAAGGTCGTCACCATCCATGGTGGTTAGAATCATAGCTCCTCCTGAGAAGATGTTCTTAACCACAAATGGCCCTTCGTAAGTAGGGGTCCATTCTCCCCTGGGATCACCTTGAGGCAGAATGATGCGCTTGATAACCAGGTCCCCAACTTGATACTCTTGTCGTCTAACTTTCTTGTTAAATACCTTGATCATCCGTTTTTGATACGTTTGACCATGACAAATAGCAGTAAGCCTCTTTTCGTTAATTAAGTTCAGCTGATCAAGGCGGGTCTGAATCCGGTCATCTTCGCTCAAACCTGCATCCTTCATAATCCAAAGAGAGGGTATCTGAACTTCAATAGGCAAGACGTCCTCCATGCCATAAACCAAGGAATAGGGTGTTGCCCCTGTTGACGTCCGTGCTGAGGTACGATACCCATGAAGAGCAAATGGTAACATCTCGTGCCAGTCTTTGTATGTCACCATCATCTTCTGCACAATCTTCTTGATATTTTTATTAGCCGCTTCTACAGCCCCATTCATCTTCGACCGGTAGGGAGAAGAGTTGTGATGCTGTATCTTGAACTGCTTGGAGAGCTCGATGATTATCTTATTGTTGATATTTGTACCATTATCCGTAATGATCCTCTCTGGTACACCATATCGACATATCAGATTGTGCCGAATGAACCGTGCCACGACATTCTTGGTTATAGTAGCAAAGGAAGCTGCTTCAACCCACTTCGTAAAGTAATCAATTGCTACCAGGATGAAACGATGCTCATTGGACGCAGTAGGTCTGATCTCGCCGATCATGTCGATGCCCATATTGCAAAAGGCCAAGGAGCTGTCAAGATGTTCAGAGAGACTGGAGGTATGTGCACCTTATCAGCATAGACTTGGCACTTGTGACAGGTCCGAGAATGCTAGTAACAGTCGGATTCCATTGTAGACCAATAATATCCTGCCCGTAGGATCTTTTTTACCATGGTGTGTCCACTTGAATGAGTCCCAAAAGTACCTTCATGTAACTCTACCATAATCCTTTCTGCTTCGCTCTTATCCACACATCGCAGCAAGGTTGAATCATGGTTACGCTTGTAAAGGATACCATTGCTGATGAAGAACTTCTTCGCGAACCTCCTCAGAAACTTCTTATCATTAATAGATGCACCCTCGGGGTATTCCTGAGCCTCAAGATACCTCTTTACCTCATGGAACCAAGGTTTATCAGCTACCTCTTCAGTCTCAATGTCACAGCAATATGCGGGTTCGTCCAACCTCTCAATGGTAATCTGTGGAGCCTCATTGTCCCATCCGACCTTGAACATGGAAGACATCGTAGCTAGCGCGTCCACCAACTAATTCTCCTCTCTAGGGAAGTGTTCAAAGGTTATCTCCTCAAAGTGCGGAAGCAATGTCAACACATACTCCTTGTAAGGAGTAAGATTTAGGTGTTTTGTATCCCACTCGCCTTTGATCTGGCTGATCACGAGAGCGGAATCTACGAAAACACTTAGAAACTTAATCCTTAGGTCCATTGCTGCTCGAAGACCCATAATGCACGCTTCATACTCTGCCATGTTATTGGTGCAGTTGAAACATAGTCGGGCGGTGAACGGAGTACGAGAGCCTTCAGGAGATATGATTACGGAGCCAATGCCATTACCCAAAGCGTTTGAAGCTCCGTCAAAGTACATAGACCATTGGGATCCCTCCTCAGGTCCTTCATCCGGTCCAGGTGTTTCACAGTCAGTTACCAACATGATGTTCTCATCTGAGAATTCAAAGTTTATAGACTGGTAATCATCCACTGCCTGATGTGCCAGATGATCTGCCAACACACTTCCCTTGATTGCTTTTTGGGTCGTATATTGGATGTCATACTCAGTCAAGATCATCTTCCATCTTGTTATTCTTCTGGACAAGGCAGGCTTTTCGAAGATATACTTGATTGGGTCCATCTTTGATATCAACAGAGTAGTGTGAGTCAGCATATACTGTCTCAGCCGGCGAGCAGCCCATGCCAAAGCGCATCAAGTTTTCTCAAGCAACGAGTATCGGGTCTCGCAGTCGGTAAACTTTTTGCTAAGGTAATAAATAGCATGCTCTTTTCGGCCAGACTCGTCATGCTACCCCAACACACACCCCATTGAATTATCGAGTACTGTCAAGTATAAGATCAAAGGTCTCCCTTCAACTGGAGGCATCCGAATAGGTGGCTTTTGGATATATTCTTTGATCCTTTTGAAAGCGGCCTGACATTCATCGTTCTATCTTACCACTTGATCTTTCTTCAGCAACTTAAAGATCGGCTCACAAGTAGCAGTAAGGTGTGAGATGAATCAGGTAATATAGTTCAGACGTCCCAGAAAGCCTCTGACTTCTTTTTCAGTTTAGGGAGCTGGAATTTCCTGTATAGCCTTCACCTTTGTAGGATACACTTGAATACCTTTATCACTTACGACGAAACCCAACAGCTTACCAGATCTCACTCTGAAGGTGCACTTGTTCGAGTTTAACCTTATCTTATACAACTTCAACCTGTCAAATAGCTTCTGAAGATGGTCCAGATGTTCTTCCTCAGTCTGGGATCTTGCAATCATGTCATCAACGTATACCTCAATCTCATGATGGATCATGTTGTGGAACAAAGCGACCATGGCACGTTGATACATTGCCCCAGCATTCTTCAATCCAAACGGCATGACTTTGTAGCAAAAGGTACCCCATTGAGTAACAAAGGTTGTCTTCTCCATATCCTCGGGAGCCATCTTAATTTGATTATAACCGGAGAAACCATCCATAAAGGAGAAGACCTTATGCTGTGCGGTGTTGTCAACCAGAACGTCGATATGAGGTAGAGGGAAATCATCCTTGGGGCTTGCCCTGTTCAGATCCCTATAGTCAACACACATCCAAACCTTACCATCCTTCTTCGGTACTGGAACCACGTTGGCCACCCACTGTGCATAAGAAGTAACTGCTAGAAAACCGGCATCTAACTGTTTCATAAACTCAGCCTTGATTTTCTCAGACATCTCTGGGCGCATCCGGCGGACTTTCTGTTTCACTGGAGGACAGTCTTCCTTGGTAGGCAATCGGTGAACCACAATATCAGTATCCAACCCAGGCATATCTTTATAAGACCAGGCAAAGATCTCAACATAGTCATGCAGCATCTGAATTAGCTGTTGCTTAACACTAGATTCCAGATTTGCACCGATCTTGACCTCTTTCTTGTCTACCTCTGTACCCAGATTTACCGTTTCCACTGGCTCTTCATGCGGCTGTATAGCCCTCTCTTCCTGAAGTAACAATCTAGCAAGTTCACCAGGCACTTCGCAATCATCCTCACCTTCGTCCTCTACTTGGTTGATCAGACTTTCGAAGTCATAACCGGCAGTAGCAGATTCGTTATCAGTGGGATCCAGAGTGGATGTAGACCTGTATATGTGAGTGTGTGTAAAATAGCTGTTTTGCAAGATAAAAAAGAAAAACAAGCAACGCAAAATTTGAAATGCAAGAAAACATCCAATGCTTTTATTAATGATATATGGAAATGACACACATAAAGCCCTCACAAACAAAGCCACGGTGTCTCGGGTAAGGCACCGGGCCATAAAGTTTAAGATTGTCTGTTACAAATTCGAAACAAAAGTCTATTACTGTGTGATAAAAGAAATTGGCACGAAGTCCTTTGCCGTCCAGTTGCTTAGTCCGCCATTGGTAGTCGGGTAAATCCAGCTATCAAACTCAGACTCTTCATCATCGTATTCAATCATGTTCATTTCAGGATTAGTAATACGCATGGGAGGTCTTCCAATCCGCGCCCGCCGAATAGCCCGTTGAGATTCTGCAGTGAAACCCAAACCAAACTTGTCAGTCTTATGTGTAAAATCAGGGAGTTGGCCCCAATTTGCACACCCACCTTTCTCAATAACAGCTCGGGCATCCTTTAGGGAAGCCATCTTCATTGGAGGATCTTCAGTAACAGTTTCAGTTGATGCCAGCGTCTGGGAGACTTCTTCAAAATGTTGACACGGCGTTTCAATGAACTCCCCGTCCATTTCCATATACCGGAATGAGTTGAGGTGGCTCACCATGTACTCCTCCTCTCCTCGTACCGTAACAATTTCTCCTTCACTGGGTATTTCAGCATCTGGTGGAGCGTAGAAGTTACTGCCCCAACTTTGTGGATCCACGGGCGACCCAACAAACAAGAATAAGATGGCCGAATGTCCATCACATAGAATGTAGACGCGAAGATCTAAGAACCAACCTTAACCGGAATATCCACCTCTCCATGTACCATCCTCTTGGATCCGTCAAAGGCCCTAACCACAATGTTGCTTGGCTTCAGCACCAACCCTTCCTTGTCTAACCGGTCTAATTCTTTCTTAGGCAAAACGTTCAACGAGGATACAATATCCACCAATACGTGAGCTAGAGTAGTGCCCCTGCACTCAATGGAGACATGCAGGGCATCATTGTGATTCTTCCCTTTAGCAGTCAAGTCTGCGTCAGAGAAACCCAATCCATTATCTGCAGTCAAACTAGCCACACAGTCTTTAAACTGGTCAGCAGATGTTTCTTGGGGCATGTGCACAGTTTTCAGGAAAGAAATCAGAGCCTTAACATGGGCCTCTGAACACAACAATAAAGACAACATAGAGATCTTTGATGGGGTTTGCCCCAGCTGTTCGACTACATTTTAGTTGCTTTTCTTGATGATCTTTAAGATTTCCTCTATCTCTTGTCTAGATGCTTCAACAGTAATCTTCCTCGGTGCCTCCGTCCAGGAAGGCTCACCGGTGATCCCTTTGCCCCGAGTGTCAGATGACTCGGTGACAGGGGTAAGGACTGGAACATGAACAGGGATAGTAGCAGGTGTACTGGCATGTGTAATAATAACAGGCTTCTGAACAACTGGTGGAGAGATCTCAGGGGAGAAAAGTCTTCCGCTTCGGGTGACTTTACTAGATCCAACAATATTGCTGACATCGATATCAACCTCTTCATCCTTCAAGTCTTGTTTAACCCTGTGATAATACACATCAGCCCCATAGTGCCACGGGACAGCCTTATCCGATGTATAAGGGATATGTCCAGGAACAATAATGATCAAATGAGAAATTCTCGGAACAGATGTAATTCTAACAGGCTTTCTCGAGGAAGCCTTGGAAGAATTGGAGAAAATGGTGATTATGTAAACTTCTTTAACAGGAACCAAAGGAACAACAGTTTTCTCGAACAAGATTTCTTTATTATCCCTCAGGCGTTGGACACCTGACTTCAATAGATGGAAACCTATAGGTAGGACGGAACACAGATGGCAACCTTCGCCACACCCCGGAAATAAACCGGCTAACAGAAGGTTCTTCTTCATAGTCATCAATGGAGTAGCAATGTCTTTCACAGAAGTCACAAACACATCATCATCCACGAAGTTTACTCCATGATTTGGCATATGAGCAGTCATGACATTAGGCTTTTCGGGCGCTTCGAACTCAATCTCCTTAGCGTCAATTAGATCCTGTACCTTATTCTTCAAGGCCCAACAATTATTGGTATCATGCCCCGGGCTATCAGAGTGATAAGCACAACGGGCGTTTGGATTACATAGAGGCGATGTGGTGTTGGGATTCTTTGGGGCTTCCCTCGGAATCACCAAGTTAGTCTTCAACAACTGTGGCAGAATTTGAGATAAAGTCATGCTGAGCCGAGTAAACTGTCTCTGAGGCCTCTCTGCCCTTGGCTTAGTGTTGCGTTGTGTGGCAACAATTGGTCTTGAAATAACTACCACATTAACTGCTTGGCGGCACTCGGGTCGACTTTGGTTCCTAGAGCTGTAAACTGCACTAGACTCCTTCTTGAAGGGCTTCTTCTCCGTACTTGACGAAGCACCTTTTTGTAACTTGCCGCTCTTGATACCGGCTTCGACTCTCTCCCCAGTCATAATTAACTCAGTAAAACCTGATGATGAACTTCTGATCAAATGGTTAAAATATGGACCACACAAGGTCCCTAGAAACATATCCACCAACTCCCTGTCAGCCAGCGGGGGTTGGACTCTACCAGTAAGATCCCTCCACTTCTGAGCGTAATCTTTAAAACCTTCGCTCTCACCCATAGACATACCCTGAAGTTGGGTACGCGTGGGAGCAAGGTCGGCATTATATTGGTACTGCTTGTAAAAAGCAGCAGCAAGGTCCTCCCAATTACGGACGCTAGCTCCTTCTAGCTGATAGAACCACTCAAGTTGAGTCCCTGAAAGACTATCTTGAAAGAAATGGATCCAGAGATTCCTGTCAGCGGTATATGGTTGGATCTTCCTGACATACAATCGGAGGTGTAGCTTTGGGAAAGAGACCCTGTCGTACTTAGCAAATACAGGAGCTTTGAACTTGTGGGGAATCACCACCCCAGATGCTAGACCCAAATCACCAAAGTCCAATCCCGGTATCTTCTGGATCTCCATCGCACTTAACCGGTCTTCAAGCTGTTTATACCTATCCTCGGGAGGAGGATACTGGTCTTCATCAAAGTCAGTCTCATTGTCAGAAACAACAGGACTAGGAGCCCATCTCTCTTCCTGATTCTCTCCCCCTCCAGATGAGTGAGATAAATCAACTTCCTCCCGCAACCTGTTTCCAAATTTATGACCCATATTCAAGGGGACCGTCTTCTTCCTCTTCCTCTTCTTATCCTTTAAGATAAGAGTCTTCAGATCTTTCCGCCCCTTGGCTAGGTTCATGAACATTTCCTGGAACTGAGCGTTCTGAGCTTGAAGAGCCTTAATAGCTTGATCAGTGGATGTTTCAGCAGACATGATGAGCGCTGCAATAAATAGCGAAGAGGATGAGAGACCTGTAAGGGTACTTGTGATGAGGTGCATGGGAATGGAATGCATATGATATGATTTCATAGACTTTGGGAGATTCAAATTCGTAAACCAAAATGAAACACACTTTTATTAGATTAAAAACTTGAAACAATGTTTGACAAATGCCTTTAAGGCGTTACAAAAAGAAAAACTGAAAAGTAAATCAAAACTAGAAATAGCAAAAGACATCAGCGCTCCCATGGTCGTTTTCCGTTGGTGCTGACATAATCGTTGAGGACCTTCTCATTCTCCAGCTGTCTTGTAAGCTTTAGAATCTTCCGCTCCTGCTCATGATACTTTTCTCTGTAAGTATCCCATTCTTCTCTCAACTGGATCCACGACCTCTTTAATGCCCCAATGTTAGTAGGCATGTATGGGTGGAGGACAGTATGAGGAACCCCTTCTTTGTCAGCATTTTCAACAATTACCGGTAAGACAGCTTCGTACGACATCCCTAGCTTTTGGGCACGGGCCCGAACCCACCGAAGATACAGCTCCATTGGAAGAGAAGTCTTCGCTCCTATCTCATGCGGATCAGACCTGTTAACCCTATTCCAAGCTCGTATGAACCTGCGGCGATGTTCCTCACTATCCCCTTAGAAGTCAAAGACAATACTCGGAATCAGCAACTCATGAGGACCGTCCTTTCTAGCTCGCCCAAACTGTCATAAGGCCAGACAAGGATTATAGGTGATCCCTCCCCTGATTCCAAGAAGTGGAACATTGGGGTATTCTCCGCACCGGTCAATAACAGCTACTTTTTCCATGTCTTTAGTGCTCCAGACGATGTCCGTATGAGCAAGGGACATAATTCTGTAGGCCCAACCCATACCTTCCTTGTTCTTCAAAACAGATTTGGGGAGGTGAGAAATAAACCACCTCGCCAGCAATGGTGCACAACACATAAGGGTTCCCCGTTTCCGAGCAGTACGGGCATAAAGAGCATGTAGAATATCCCCTAAGAGAGTGGGCACCGGATTACGGGACATGAAGATCTTCACTGTGTTCACGTCGACGAAAGAATCTGAATTAGGAAACAACACCAAACCATAAATGAGAAGAGCCAGGATGTCTTCGAATGCTTGGAAATCTAAAATGTCCCAAAACTGATTAGCCTGATCAACCAAGAACTTAGCCAAGAAGCCTTTTGTCCCACTCCGAGTCTCCCAGTTAGACATTACCTCAACCTTTGTCAGATGTAGGGCTGTAGCAACATCCTCTGGCCTAAGAGCTATCTCCCAACCTGTAAACAACGTATGCTCTAGAATAGAAATACCAAGTAGATCAGAGAACTCTTCCAAAGTAGGGACCAACTGATAGTCCTGGAAGGTGAAGCAGTGGTGCAATGGGTCAAAGAACTGGCACAAGACACTCAACATCTACTCATCCATCTTGGAAGTGACCAAACCAAGGAGGTGACCATGTCTTCTGACAAAGGAAGAAGTATCTGGAACTTTGGAAACCAAATCTCTAAGCTGAGTAGGAATCTTTACAAAGCTGATCCGAATAATGTTTCTACGTATAGAGGCCATAACCTACAAAACAGAACAAAGATGAATCCCCTCTGTCTTTGAAATGGGTTAGTCTGATGCAAGATGCATGCAATGTCATGATGCATGATGTTATGATAGAAACACACCACAAGTATTCATAGATAGCAAACATGGTAAGGGCAAACAAGTCACACAGTAGCCCTTAGATTTCAGGATGACATGGAGTTTAGGTATTACCCTCTTTTAGTTTAGTTGGTTCAACCTGTCCTAATAATAGTAATCGGGTTCTAGAGGATCTCAATATCACTGACCACCCTCTATCGGTCATAATTCCAGTTTAGAAACCTTTTCTTGCGGCCGAAATCATCGCGAGAGTTTGGTCTCAATGAGTGTAGCATACTGCTACTTTTCTATGGCCAAGTTGGTCAATTATAGGTTCTAAGGTCAGTTGGTGCTTAATGACCCCTTAGCTGACCCATATTCTCCTTATTCCACCACAAGGGATATCAGTACAAACTAAAGTGCCACACCAACATAGCTATTGCTTCAACCGTATCGGTCTACACCGTACAGTTCCCTCACAGTCTATTGCTACTTACCTAAAAGGTATCCTCAGATCCGGGTTAGGATCTATAGTAACTCTGATACAAACCCACAAAGATAAAGCATACAAATCAAGCAATTGAAAACATTATGATGAACTATTTCTAAGGTACACCCCACTTATTAAGTCCCCAGCAAAGTCGCCAGTTCTATGATACAGTGGGAAGAACTGGCTGTTTTTGGAATGCTGGTTCACGTTTTGCGTTTGTTTTTGCAAAATGTCGCGGTAAGCAAGAGTCGCCACCAACTTTTATTTTATCCAACAAGGAAAGGAAAAATGCACAGAAACATTCCTTTTTCGAGATATTTCTGAGTACGGGGGGTAGATTATAGAAAGGGAAGGTATTAGAACCATTTCTATCTGTAGTTATCTACGGGCTCTTAGGTACTTGCTCATCATTTTCAAAATTGTTTTCTTTGTGCTTGTGGGTTTTGAAAAGTTTGTTTTGACTTCGATTTAACTCTTGCGTCTGTCTTCAAGAGTGTAATGAAGTGTTTTTGAAAACTTGTTTCTAAAAGGAGTGTAAGTGTGAAAAAGTTTTGTTTTGGATGAGCAAGTATCTAAGAACTAATCTAACTACTCGAAAAAGGAATCGTTCTATGCTAATTTCCTTTAGACAATGCTATCCCACTATTAGTGAGTAGGTAGCACCATCGTTGGAGTTTAAGGGTCAATTCGAAAGGGACGTACGGTCACTAAAGCAATGTTAGGACGTCTTAGTAATAACCCTAATGTCTTAGACCATTTGTTCGAGGAAACAATATTCGAGGCAACCATTTTGAGGCAACTATGATTTTCTAGGCAAGAGGACGACCTCTAAAACAACCTATACTCAATGACCATTTACAAAGGCAACCAAGTGGGGTGTACCCTAGGAGTGCGCATGTGCGAGTGTGTTGATTTCAGTTATTTTTATCTTTGCACATGTTTAGGGTGATCTAACCATTTTAAGATTAAACATCCATTCTTGTCATGCAAGCCCTATTATCAAACATCTAGCAGTTGTATAATTTGCAGAATTAAAATGTGGAATTTAAACTAAATTATTACAAGGCGTTGGGTATTTACATCGCCAAAAATAACCCTTTGAAAATAAAATAAAAGCGGTAAAAATAAATGTCCTAATTAAATATTACAAATCGGGAGCAGATACAATAATTGAATAAAGAAAAATAAATCACGCGAGAAAATTGGATCGAATGCGAAACTAGGGTTTTGACCCTCCTAATTAAATAAAAATGTTTTTGTTATTTTTATTTTTTTAGAAAAGAAATTAAATCCTAAAATTAAATGCTAAATTAATTATTAAATTAATTAATTAATGAAAAATATTAAATGACATATTTTTGGAGTTTTTGTTATTTTTAGGAAAGAAAATAAAATTATTAAATTAATGTTAAAACCTAATTATTCTAATTGATTTTTTATTATTTGCAAAATAAATCTAAGTTACCTAATTAATCAACCTAATTAATTAATTAATATTTATTAATTAAAAAATAAAGTTCTGAAATTTAATTGGGTAAAAAATATTTTTTTGTTATTTTTTGATAAAAAGAAATTATTCTATTGGTTAGTAATAAAATTAAAAAAATAAAATAATTAAATGAAAATAAATAAAATTAAAAAAAAGTAGAGAATGGGCCTGATTTATGAGGGTGTGAATAGCAGTTTTCTGGCCCATTTGATGAAGGTCCGTTTGACCTTTCTGATCCCCTGCGTGTGTATTGACTTGGCCTTTTGGTGTACCTTCAGTGATGGCCACCAGATCTGGCCATCTGGCCATCTAGTGCGTTGGATAGTCAGAGTGTATGATGGAACTCCTGGCCTTGCTTGTACTAAATTACCTGAAAACAAATGTTATAGAGAAAATAGGGGGACCTTGGATTCAAACCCAGGCCCCAAGGCAAATTCCAATGGCTTGTGACCAGCTGAGCTGCTGGTTGTCTTTGTACATAGGCTAAGCATTAGATGTAATACAAAAAAAAAACAAAGTTAGTGGACAAGAAAAGAAAAAACACGCGCTCGTTTGAATGGATAAATGGTGGGATGACAACTCATCGTCCCCTTCCTTGAACCGTGGCTAAAAACATCAACACTTATACCTACGGAAAAATGTTCGTCACTACAAACAGGGCTTCATCCAAAATCTCCTACAGGCCATGGAAATGATTTCTAAGACCATGGTTGAGCTCGTCTCATCCTCATGATTGCAACCATGCCCATTATTAGGGCCAGTTGTACCTGAAAACAAAAACCCTAAAAGCAAACTCGAAACCCTAGCTATGGTGAATTTCGATTCAGTCCATATAAATGAAATTGGCTATTGGCAAAAGCTTGCAAACATCATGGTGATCAAGAATATGCAATTATTTTTCATTATAGATGCAAGAAAGCTTTTCGAATTCAAGAATATAGTGATTCTGTGAATGACTTACAATGCACTGGAGGGCTTGAAAACGTGTGGCTTTGCTTGCTTTAGGTTCCTAGGATTGCCAGGAAGAGATTGAGATAAGTGCTAAGCCTTGAGGATGCCTCTAAGCCCTATTTCGATCTCACACTTTTTTGGTATTTTTTCAGATTTTGCTTTCACTCTATGCCTGATCTCTAACCTCTATTCTGATTTGTCTCGCCTCCTTATGTGTTGTACAATGCATTAGGGTTGTTTATTCAGTCCAAATCCCTCTCCATAAATGACTTTGATATTTGATTTGATTCCCTTTAACAACCTTCCAAATTTGGCCTAAATCCAATCTCCTTGGACACAATTGCCTTGATACGATTTTGATTGCCTTGCTAGCTGTAATTAGAGCCTGAAACAATCACAAAATCCTTGTTATCAATGCTTTTGGATTTTATTAGATTTAATTTGATTTAATTTAGAATAATTCAAATAAAAACCAAATTAAATAATAAAAATATTATATGGACACATGGCCAAGGCTAGAGCACGTGGGCTATAATGCCAACTCAAAACAAGTGAAAAATAATGGGCCCATTTGGCAAAATTTGAAGTTTTGGGGATAGTTGACTTTTGGCAATTTTGCAAAAAAGTCCAACTTCAACAATGCATAACTTCCTCAATTTTGACTCTTTGGAGGTATTATGTGACTTTTTTGAAATCTTGAGATGTCCTTTAAACAAACCTTTTGGTCTCATATCAATTTGATATTCCATGATCATGTATGAAGCTTTGATAAAAAAGGTGTTTTTGTTGACTTTTCGAAATAACCTATAATGTCCAAATTCATAACTTCTTGTGAGTGAATTATTTGATCTTGGAAGCTGAAGATGGATTGTAGGAAATTGCATCCTCTTCAAAATGAGATTTGGATGGGTCATTTCTCATAAAGTATGAGAAAGTTATGCTTGGTCAAAGTTGAGTTGACTTTTCCTACAAACCCCTAATTTAGCAACTTTTGATTTTTGATGAATTGTGAGCAATCCTTGATTTATCATGATCAACCCTTAATAAAATGATGAAATAAACTTCAAAATGAGGATGTTGACCAACAATCTTGAAGTTTGACTATATGTAGGTCACAGTTGACTTTTGCCCTAGCACAATCGATTTTTGGACCCTTGAGCAATTGACTGAGCAAACTTCCTCTGCAAGGCTTGAAACTTGACATGGATGATCTTGAGAACATATTAGGACAATGTTGAGCATTTGGGAACACTTGGAATCAAAGATCTTGATTTAACATGAAACCCTAATTTGGGGTAGTCTGCCTTAGGAGAGAGCTTGTCTGGCCAACCCTTGGACTATCTTGAGCAATTTGGAGATCTTTCTTGATATGGTTTAAGAAATATGGGAGGGCAAATTTTGGGGTACAACACCATGAAACCGGTTGTGGAAAACCGAAACAAAGCCATATCTGGGTTCATGGATTGATTTCGAATGGGGTGTTTTTTGTTTTGTTTAGTTTTGAACTAACTAATTTGCAGGACCAAAAGCAGGTGTCATGAATTTCGAATGAGCAAGCAGCTCAGGTGGTGAAAGGGAATTCGTGCAATCAAAAGGACCAGGGTTCGAATCCCAGGCCTTGCATTTTCAATTTCTAATGAATTTGCTTGCAGATTCAATATCCCAGATCGAAGGATGACACATCCAGATCGAACGCCCCCAGACATGCCGTCTCTAGGGCACCTTCGATCAAGATTCCTCAATGGATCGAAACTCAAACCAAGCCTCTTCGATCCAGGCCTTACTTACAAGAATGCACTCTTTTCGTTTCCTGTTTTTGGTATTTCAATTTTGTTTCCTTCCTTTTGATTGTTTGTCCTTACTTCTTCTAAGCTTTCATTAACATTAAAAAACCCCAAAAAACATTAGGCTTAGCTTTTTATATTAAATTAATTTTGTCAACTAATTAATTGATTAGTTTAATATTTTCTTTAAAAAAAACTAAAATTGAATAGACTTAGGATTTTTAATTCAATGTCTTTTCATAAAAAAAACAAATAAAAAAATTCCTTTCACTTAGAAATTTAGACGTATTTTCAATTCATGAGCGCATTATCACACTCTTGAGGACTGCTATAAGATTTATCATAAAGCAAACAAAAACTTTTCAAAACAGACAAACACGAAAGCAATTTTAAAAAATGAGCAAGTACCTAAGAGCCCATGGAAAACCACGGATGGAAAGGGTGCTAACACCTTCGCTTTCCATAATCTACCCCCTTACTCAAAAAATCTCGAAAAAAGTCTTTTCTGTTCTTTTCACCCTTTCCTTTGTTGGATAAAAGAAAAGTCGGCGGCGACTCTTCCTTACTGCAACATTTGTAAACACAAACGCAAAACCAGTATAATAGTCAGTTCTCCCACCGTATCACAGAACTGGCGACTCTACTGGGGAGATACAAAAAGTGGGGTTTACCTTAGGGTCTAGTTCATTTCTAATTTGTTTTCTCTGTTTTTTTTGATTTCTTTCCTTTTAAGGGTTTTTATTTTGATTATTATAGATCCTACACCCGGATCTGGGGCACCTTTTAGGTAAGTAGCAATAGATCGTGGAAACTGTACGGGGTATACCGACACGGTTGATGCGATAGCTACAATTATGTGACACTTTGGTGGGTACCGGTAGCCCTTGAGTTAATCAAGGAGAATATGGCGCCGCTGCGTGGTGTCATAAAGCGTCAATTGACCTTAGAACCTTAATTGAACAACTTGGCTATTAGGACGTAGTGAGATAGCCGTCTTTGGTGTATCCCTAAAGTCGGTTGATACTCGATGCTACAATCACTGAGATTTGACTCCTGAGTTTTGTTTGGTGGCAAGTCAGTTATCTATCGGAACGTAACTTGTAGGAAAGATCAGTGATATTGAGATCCCTTAGAACCCAGTTACTATTTATAGGACATGTTGAACCAATCAAAACTTCAAGAAGGTATTACCTTAAAACCCATGCAAGCCTTAAACCAAAGGTTTTTTGTGTGATTTGCTTGTGCTTGCTATATCTGTGATTTCTTAGCATAATCATGACATCATAACATGGCATGTCATACTAACCATTTCAAGGGGTTTCTAGGGATTATCTTTGTTTTGTCTTGTAGTACACAGCGTCCGCTCGCAGGAACACTATCCAAGTCAACCTTGTGAGGGTACCTGCTCAACTCAAAGAATTAACATCAAGGATTCTTGAACGCTCTCCCTTCACTGAAAGATATGGTCGACTTCTCATTTTTGTCACCTCAAACTCTGATGAAGAAATGATAAATATGCTCTTTCAGTTCTTTGATCCGTTACATCACTGCTTCACTTTTCCTGATTACCAGTTAGTGCATACTATGGAGGAGTTTTCTCAGTTGTTAGGGGTACCTATCCTTAATAAGTTACCATTCAACGGTATGCAAAGAGACCCAAAACCTGAAGAGATTGCTCAAGCTCTGTCTTTACAACTGTCTGATGTAGTGGAAAATTGGGAAACTAGAAGAGGCACCAAGGGATTTATAGGTAAGTTTTTGTTTGAGAAAGCTCATCATTTTTGGGATACCCTGGATTTACAAGCTTTTGAAGAAGTGTTTTCCCTTCTTATCTATGGGATGATGCTGTTTCCTAATCCGGACCAACTCATATATGTGAGTGCAGTCAAGCTTTTTCTGTCTCATAATCTGGTGCCTACTTTACTTGGAGATATTCTACACTCTCTGCATACTCGCAGTCTAAAGAGAAGAGGGACCCTTCTGTGTTGCACTCCTCTGTTGGCTAGGTGGTTTATTTCGCACCTACCTCAGTCTATTTTAAAGAATGAGCAGGGTATGAGATGGTCTCATAGGTTGATGTCCCTCACACATTCAGATATTCATTGGTGTTCTCGATCCTTGGAGAATTCCCGAATGTCCCTCTCTTAGAAATTAGGGGAGGAATCACTTATAATCCCTATTTGGCGTTGCGATAATTTGGTTATGCTAGAAGGGATGGTCCTCACAATGCACTCATCCAAGGAATCATGTTTGACAATGAGAATGATGTTCAGGGTTATCGTAAGAGGTTCATTCGAGCTTGGGGCATGGTAAATAGATTTGATAGCAAGACACTAGGGCACAAGAATTCCATACCTCTTGAGACTTACCTCAAATGGGTGCGAGCTCATGCTCAATGTCTTATGATGCCTTACCCCTCCGTCTTACCTGTGATTATGGAGCCAATTGCTGAGGGAGACACTCCTTACATTGTTCTTCATCCTGACATGCCAACTGATTTCAAGGAGCTACATAAATCCTGGATCCAACTCAAAGAAGAACGGGATACCTTCGAAACCCAATTCTATGCCAGCGAGAAGAAGGTCTTAGAGCTCACCAGGTTACTTCATGAAGAGAAGAGTATAAATGCTTACATTGCACCAAAGAGGATGCGCATGTGGGAAGCTTGAGTCTTTCTTTGCTTAAAGAGTTTATTTTTTCTTTGTTACTTCCTTTGTAAGCTCAAGAGGCATCATAGTGAGCGATAAAACTTCTTAATGCAATTAACATTTGTTCTCTTTCTGTTTAAGCAAATTTAAGTCTTAGAAATCCTTGAAATCATTGCATAAACATATCATACATATCATTGCATAAACAGGGACATAACAGGTTTCTTATCTCCTTCGCTGTTTATTTCAGTAGTAAATAATGGCTCTCAAACAAACGTGAAGGATCTACAAACTCAAAATGCTCAGTTTCAACAAATGATCATGGCTCTAGCCAAGGGGAAAGAGGAACTGAAAGCCCTGATCGTTAAAGAGAAGACCAAGAAGCCAAGGAAGACAACTGGTGTGGTGAATTTAGGAAGGAGGTTCAGAGGACCGTTAAGGAAAGTTGTAGAGCTAACATCTTCGTCAAAGGAAGGAGATAATCAAGAAGGGGAAACGAGAGAGGAAGACCCCAGTCTAAGGGAATCTGATAATGAGACTGACTATAATAAGGAGAAGTATCCCCTGGCCGATGAAAAATAGAAACAACTAGAAGAGCGTCTGAGTGCAATGGAAATCCAGAAGGTGTCTGGGATGGATTTTGAAGAACTGAGTTTGGTTTCTGGGGTTGTCATCCCACATAAGTTCAAGGTTCCAGTGTTCGCCAAATATGATGGGGTTTCATATCCCAAGATGCATCTCTGATCTTATGTGAGAAAGGTCCAGCCTCACACTACAAACAAAGACTTGTGGGTCCATTTCTTTAAAGAAAATTCATCTGGGACTCAATTAGAGTGGTTCTACCAGTTGGAAGGGACCAAAATTCGTAACTGGGAAGACCTGGCCGCTGCTTTCTACAAGCAGTATCAGTATAATGCAGACCTTGCTCCCACCCGTACACAACTCCAAAGTATGTCTATAGGTTCGAGCGAAGGTTTTAAAGACTATGCTCAGAAGTGGAGGGATTTAGAAGGAAGAGTCCAACCCCCCTGTCTGATAGGGAGTTAGTGGATATGTTTTTGGGTACCCTATCTGGTCCATTTTTCAATCATCTGATTGGAAGTTCCTCAGCTGGATTTACTGAATTAATTTTGACAGGAGAAAGAGTGGAAGCTGGAATTAGAAGTGGCAAGATTCAGAAGGATGCCTCTTCAAGTGCGGGAAAGAGACCTTTTGTAGGAAAAAAAGAGGTCAGTGCTGTTTATAATCAACGAAATCAGGGCAGAACCGAGCACCGTCCAACGGTAGGGGCCATAATGATATCCAAGCCTGCAGCTACTCAACAACGAAACAATCAGCCTAGAGCAGAAACAACTGTAAGGAAATTCACCCGTACAAATATGACTTTGTCTCAAGTTTTGCCTCACCTATTGAAGTCCAATCTGGTTACCTTGAGGGAAGCTCCCAAGAATCCCAACACCATGTCTCCTCGCTACAACCCAAATGCTCGCTGTGCTTACCACTCAGAAAGTCGAGGTCATGATACAAACGACTGTTGGGCTTTGAAAAACCAGGTGCAAGACCTTATTGAAGCGAAGGAGATTGAATTTGACGCTCCTGGGATTCCCAATGTTATAACTGCTCCTGAGCCCAAGCACGGTCAGGGTATTAATGTTGTTGACAATGATGCGTTTGTTACTTCTATTGAGGAACTTGTTACCCCTCTCATGACCGTTAAGTGGAGCTTGTTGAAAGCCGATTTATTTTCGGGCTGTGGTGAAGGTTGCCATTTATGTTTATCTCTACTGACTGGTTGTTATTTGTTGAAAGTAGGTGTTCAGCGCCTGATGGATGATAAAGAGATCTTGTTTGAAAAGACTCCCGTCCCGACTGTTTCTTGTAAGGATTTTTCAATCATAAATATTTCCACCAATCATCCCTGGGTCTCCACCAAAAGACCCGTCAGGATTACATATGCTCCAAAGTTGGCTCCTCTGATCATCACTATGCTAGGGCCGATCCAATAATCCTCAGACAAGGCTATCCCTTGGAACTATGGGGCTGACGTCTAGTACCATGGTGTCAAGCAAGACCCGTTGGCTATTGAAAACCAAGTTTCTAAACATACTGATCCCGACATTGGCAACATCGTTGGGACCAGCAAAATAACAAGAAGTGGAAGAGTGTTCTCCCCTGAGATTTATCCTTCAAAAGTCGTTACTATTCATGTGATCATTCCTACTGTTATTCTTGCTGATAATACCACTGCAATTCCTGTGATTACCCCTGTTGCCATCCCTATCACCGAGTCGGCCGAGACTCGGGGAAAAGACATATTGATTGAGCCTGTCTAGAGGAAGGCGCATTCAGTATCTATTCCAGAGGCTTCCAAGAAGGAAATAGAAGAAATATTGAAGATAATAAAGAAGAGCGACTACAATATGGTCGAACAACTGGGGAAGACCCCTTCCAAGATTTCCATGTTATCCCTACTATTGTGATCCTAAGCTCATGCAAAAGCTTTGGTGAAATTTCTCAAGACCGCCCATGTGCCACAAGAAACCTCCGCTGACCAATTTGAAGATTGTGTGGCCAGTTTGACAGTTGATAACGGTTTGGGTTTTTCTGATGTCGATCTGACGCCCAGAGAAAGAGAACACAATGATGCGCTGCATGTCTCTGTCAAATACAGGGGCACTACTTTGGCCCATGTTCTAGTAGATACTGGTTCATCATTGAACGTGATGCCTAAGAAGGCTCTGGAAAGATTGGAATGCAAAGGTTTGACCATGAAGCCCAGTGACATTGTAGTGAGGGCTTTCGATGGTTCGAAAAGAATGGTGCACGGGGAGGTGGACATCCCCATCAAAGTTAGTTCTCAGACCTTTGACTCCACCTTCTACGTGATGGATATCAGACCATCTTATTCTTTTTTGTTGGGTCGCCCTTGGGTCCATAGGGCGGGAGCTGTCACATCCAATCTGCATCAGATGATGAAGTACCCAGCGAAAGGAAAGATTGTTACGGTACATGGTGAAGAAGAGTACATGGTAAGCCACCTGAACTCTTTCAGGTATGTGGAAATGGATGGCGAGTTCATTGAGACTCCGTGTCAGAACTTCGAAGAGGTGCCTCAGACTATGGCTGCAACTGAGACTGTTACCAATCTTCCGAAGATCACCAGACCTCCCTTGAAAATGGCTTCTCTCAAGGACGCCAAAGCAGTTATTGAAGAAGGCGGGTGTACCATCTGGGGCCAACTCCTTAACATTCCATAAAAATATGATAAGTTTGGTTTAGGTTTCTCTTCAGGGGCTCAAAGGGTTGTTCGTTGTGCTCGTGCTGTAGGACTCCCCCTACGCACCAGCAACCATGGGGTCAACGCTTTAGAAGACAATGATGGTGACTATGAAATGGATAACTGGATCTTCCCTACTACCAACGGTGGACCCAATAACTGGACGGAAAAAGACTTTGTACCAGTTACTTTTATTCAGAAGTAATTATCTTTCTTGTTTTTGGATATGTAATAAATAATATAAACTCTATGGCCATGTGTCTTACCCGGGGCACAATGGTTTATTTGTGAGGGTTATAATGTTTTAATCTCATATGTCATTAATAAAGCATTGGACGTTTTGCATACAAATTGTGTGCTCTCTGTTTTTCTTTTCTGCTTTTTACTTTGTCAATACAGCTATGCTCTTACACACACTCACGTATCAAACTGCAGATCCATATCCACTCTGGATCCCATTGATAATAGTTATGCTATTGCCGGTTATGACTTTGAAAAACTGATCAACCAAGCCGAGGACGAAGGTGGGGAAGACTGTGAGGTACCCGAAGAACTTGCTAGACTGTTACAGTAGGAAGAAAGGGCTATACAGCCTCATGAAGAGCCAATTGAGACAATAAACTTGGGCACAGAAGAGGACAGAAAAGAAGTCAAGACAGGTTCAAATCTGGAGCTTAGTGTCAAACAACGGTTGATACGAATGTTCCATGATTACGTCGAGATCTTTGCCTGGTCATATGAAGACATGCCAGGGCTAGACACGGATATCGTGGTTCATCGTCTGACAACTAAAGAAGATTGCCCTCCAGTAAAGTAGAAGGTCCATCGTATGCGTCCTGAAATGTCAGATAAGATCAAAGAAGAAGTCATGAAGCAGTTCAACGCTGGGTTCTTAGTTGTCACCTCCTATCCATAATGGGTTGCTAACGTAGTCCTGGTTCCTAAGAAGTAAGGTAAGGTACGAATGTATGTGGACTATAAATATTTGAGCAGGGAAAGCCCCAAGGATGATTTCCCGCTTCCCCACATTGATGTTTTGGTTGACAACACCGCACAACATAAGATCTTTTCCTTCATGGACGGTTTCTATGGTTACAATCAGATCAAGATGGCACCCGAAGACATGGAAAAGACAACCTTCATCACGCAATGGGGCACTTTCTGTTACAAAGTGATGCCATTTAGATTGAAGAACGCTGGGGAAACCTATCAGCGAGCCATGGTAGCTCTGTTTCATGACATGATTCATCATGAGATAGAGGTTTATGTTTATGACATGATAGACAGGTCTCAAACTGAGGAAGAACACCTTGATCATCTACAAAAGCTGTTTGATAGGTTGAAGACGTACACACTGAGGTTAAATCTGAACAAGTGTACCTTCGGGGTAAGGTCTGGTAAAATTCTAGGTTTCATTGTTAGTGACAAGGGCATTCAGGTAGACCCTGCAAAGGTGAAGGCTATACAATAGATGTCGTCTCCTCGCACGGAGAAAGAAGTTAGAGGTTTCTGGGGATGCCTAAATTACATTGCCAGGTTAATTTCCCATTTAACTGCTACTTGTAAGCCAATCTTCAAACTCCTGAAGAAAGATCAAGTGGTAAAGTGGAATGACGAATGCCATACTTCCTTCAAGAGAATCAAGGAATACCTTCAAGAGCCTCCAATTATGATGCCTCCGATTGAAGGAAGACCTTTGATAATGTACTTAACAATGTTAGATAATTCAATGGGGGTGTGTGCTGGGGCAGCATGACGAGTCCGGTCGAAAAGAGCATGCAATATACTACCTTAGCAAAAAGTTTACCGACTGTGAAACAAGATACTCACTGCTCGAGAAAACTTGTTGCACTTTGGCATGGGCTGCTCGCCGACTAAGACTGTATATGTTGACCCACACTACTTTGTTGATATCTAGGATGGATCCGATCAAGTACATCTTCGAGAATCCCGCTCTCTCCGAAAGAATAGCAAGATGGAAAATGATCTTGATTGAATACGATATCCAATACACGACCCAAAAAATGATCAAGGGAAGTGTATTAGCTGATCATTTGGCTCATCAGGCTGTGGATGACTACCAATCTATGAACTTTGAATTCCCATATGAGAATATTATGTTAGTGACTGATTATGAAGAGCCTGGACCGGATGAAGGACCTGAGGAAGGATCCCAATAGACTATGTTTTTTGATGGAGCCTCCAATGCACTCCACAATGGCATCGGTGCTGTAATCATATCTCCCGAGGGCTTTTATACTCCTTTCACCGCCAGATTATGTTTCAATTGTACCAACAATATGGCGGAGTATGAAGCATGCATCATGGGTCTCAAAGCTGCTATTGACCTAAGGATCAGGTTCTTGAGCATTTTTGGGGATTCAACCTTGGTAATAAGTCAAATCAAAGGGGAGTAGGACACGAAGCACCCTAATCTCATCCCTTACAAAGAACATGTGCCGATGTTGCTTCCACACTTTGAAGAAGTCACCTTCGAACATTTTCCACGAGAAGAGAATCAGTTAGAGGACGCGCTAGCTACCATGTCATCTATGTTCAAGGTCAGATGAGACAACGAGGCTCCTCGGATCACTATTGAGAGGTTGGATGAACCAGCATACTACTATGATATTGACACTGAAGAAGTAGCAGACAAACCTTGGTTCCATGAAGTGAAAAGGTATCTCAAAGCTCAAGAATACCCTGAGGAGGCATCTGTCAATGATAAGAAGTTTTTGAGAAGGTTCTCTGCAAAGTTCTTCCTCAGTAATGGAATCCTCTACAAGCGCAACCATGACTCTACTCTACTTCGGTGTGTAGACAAGAGCGAAGCAGAGAGGATTATGGCATATTTGCACGAAGGTACCTTTGGCACTAATTCTAGTGGACATACCATGGCTAAAAAGATCCTACGGGTAGGATACTATTGGTTCACTATGGAAGCAGACTATTATCAGCATTCCCGAAATTGTCACAAATGCCAGATCTATGCTGATAAATTACATATACCTCCAGTTCCCTTGAATATCTTGACGGCTCCTTGGCCCTTTGCAATACGGGGCATTGACATGATCGGAGAGATTAGACCTACCGCTTCCAATGGGCATCGCTTCATCCTAGTCGCCATTGATTACTTGACGAAGTGGGTTGAAGCTGCCTATTTTGCTATTGTTAGCAAGAATGTTGTGGCACAGTTTATCAAGCATAACCTCATCTATCTGTATGGTGTGCCAGAGAGAATCATCACAGATAATGGTACAAATCTCAACAATACAATGATCACCGAACTCTGTAAACAATTCAAGATCCAACATCATAATTCTTCCCCTTACTAGCCTAAGATGAATGGCGTTGTGGAGGCTGCTAACAAGAACATTAATAAAATCATACAGAACATGACAGTGACATACAAAGACTGGCATGAGATGTTACCATTTTCTCTTCATGGTTACCGCACCTCAACACGTACATCAACAGGGGAAATACCTTATTCTCGGGTGTATGGTATGGAGGCTGTCCTACCTATCGAGGTCCATATCCCTTCTTTGAGGATCATGAAGGATGCAAGTTTCAACGAAGATGATTGGATCCAGACTCAACTTGATCAACTGAATCTGATTGATGAAAAAAGGCTTGCCGCTGTCTGTCATGGTCAGATATACCAAAAGCAAATGATCAAGGCTTTCAACAAAAAGGTCAGATGTCAAGTATATCAAGTGGGTGATCTAGTAATCAAGCACATCATACTTCCACAAGGTGATCCAAGGGGCAAATGGACCCCCACATACGAATGGCCATTTGTAATCAAATGCATATTTTCCGGCAGAGCCATGATTCTGACCACCATGGATGGCGACGATCTTCCTCTCCATGTGAATACGGACATAGTGAAAAGATAATAAGCATAAATAAAGACCCTCTAGGTTGACTGGCCTAGGCAAAAATAAGGGCATACCGGCGAACCAAAAGGGTCCAGGCAAAAATTAGGGATAAATACAAAAATCTGTACACTCGGCAAGTTGAAAACCTGAAAAGGCGGCTTGGGAAAAAAGGGTATCCCAGTGGACTGAAAACCCGAAAGGGCGGTCCGGGAAAAATTTAGGGATTTAAAGCGTATAACTATGTCCCGTTCGATCACCTTGCGACTAGACTTCAGTATCAACTATCAAGCTCGAATGGTACCGACCAATCCAGTCAGCTTCGGATAAGTAGCAAAGTGATGGGACGCTCAAGGACATAGGGGAAATAGTAGAATTGAAACTCGATGGGATTATTAGACATAATTGTTTTCTCTTTTGTATAGTTTTCATTTTCACAACGGCGTTCTCCTACTAGAACGTCGGCCTCTTTGTACAAAAATGCCTGCTATATGCGAACTTCAGAAATCAATACAAATCAGTTCTTTGAAAGTACAAAACTATTTGTTTTCTATTTCTCTATTTTGTTTTGAAAAAAAAAATCCAGTAATTAATTTTGACATGTGCATTTGAATATGATTACTGTTTACAAATACTTGCATAAGAAACAAAAAGACAATTATTAATGACTTTAAGAAACGGGGCAAAGTCTACAAAAGCGATTTGTAGTCCCGACAGTTACTCTTTCCAGCATGGTACAGGGGCAGAGATATATTGAGATGAAGTCAACACTACATATGACCCCGTGATATCTATGTTCCCCACAGAGTAGAAACAACCAAAGTTTTGATGTCTTCTTCCCCAAGCAGGAATTACCTTCTCCAGCAAGGTTCCTTCAGAGAGCTGAAATCTATATTCCCCAGCTAAGTTTTATAATCTCAAATAGTTTATAAAACCTCCTCCCCAATAGAGTTTATTTATTTAACTTTGGGAGTTTATCCCCCAACAAAGTTTATTTCTCCATATTGGTAAAATCTTCCAACACGTAATCCTCCCCCCACAGAGTTATTCTCAAACGGGAGTTAAGAATCCCCGGCAGAATATCCTCAAATGGAAAGAGGAAATACCCAGCAAATTATCTCCATTCATCATCTCCAGCGGAAATGAAGGATTCAGCTTACCAATACTCTTCAGCAGTAGTTAGGGGTTCACTTTCCTAGACTAATAAATATCGCAACAGCATCCCATATTCATACATTATGGCATGCACATACACATCGCATACAACATCATCTCATTTATTTTGAGACCATCATCACAATGTATTTCATACATCATGACATTGCATACGACTAACTTTTTACCGTTTTCAGGAAAGATGAAATCAAAAAACACTGTTGACTGCTTACATGACCTGGTAGTCTTTTCAAAAGCTACATCTGATTCAAGACCTTCTCTGGTTCAGTTAGATCGATAATAAGACCTCTATGATTTCTATTCCAGTTGAAGATAATCCAAGACTTTTGTCTGGTTCAGTTAAATCAATACTAAGATTTTTCTGATTTCCATTCTAGTCAAAGTTAATTCAAGACCTTCTCTGGTTCAGTTAGATCGATACTAAGATATCTTTGATTTTTATTCCAGTTGGAGATAATCCAAGACTTTTATTTGGTTCAGTTAAACTGATACTAAGATTTTTATGATTTCCATTCCAGTCAAAGTTAATTCAAGACCTTCTCTGGTTCAGTTAGATCGATACTAAGATCTCTCTGATTTCTATTCCAATTGAAGATAATCCAAGACTTTTGTCTGGTTCAGTTAAACCGATACTAAGATTTTTCTAATTTCCATTCCAGTCAAAGTTAATTCAAGACTTTTGTCTGGTTCAGTTAAATCAATACTAAGATTTTTCTGATTTCCATTCCAGTCAAAGTTAATCCAAGACTCTTCTCTGGTCCGGTTAAATCGATATCAAGATTTTCCTGATTTCCATTCCAGTCAAAGTTAATTCAATACTTTTGTCTGGTTCAGTTATATCAATACTAAGATATTTCTGATTTCTGTTCCAGTTAAAGTTAATCCAAGACTCTTCTCTGGTTCGGTTAAATCGATACCAAGATTTTCCTGATTTCTATTCCAGTTGAAGGCAACCCAAGACATTCCTCTAGTACAATTAAATTGATACTAAGATTTTTCTAATTTCTATTCCAGTTGAAGATACTGCAAAGCCCGGAGTCCGACCAGATAGCAGCTAATTTCATGTTCCCCCAGTAAGTTACTATGAAGCCTGGAAAACGACCAAATGGCAGTTAGCCTTATCATGCTCAGCAAGTCACTACGAAGCCTGGATCCTGACCAGATAGCAGTTCACTTTTGCCTATTCAATCAAGAGATAATCCCCAATAGAGTGAGGGACAATTGAGGCTCCTAAACCCTACTTCCCGAAAAAAGACCAACACTCCTTAGCGGAATCCTCCTCAACAACAGGAATAGGAATCCCCATAAAGGAATATCTCATGAAGTCAACATTGTTCTAGATGGCATCTTTAAGCCCATCTCCGACGATCTTTCGTCATCTTTTCCAAATGGAATCTATAAGCTCATCCGCGATACTATCTACACAGTCAAGCATCATCTCAGACGAGTACAAATTTCTTGGCACTTTAGTGTTCAATCATCTTTCACCTTCAGATCACAAAAGGCAAACAAGCCAATATACATCCTCGGGTTTAAGAAGATTGAACAGGGGCAGCTGTTGTACCCCAAAATTTTCCCTCTCATGGTTTTCCAAAATTTCCTCTTGCATAGGTGGTTACAAACCTTTGCCTAAAGAAAAGGAAAATTTTCAAATGATGGTTAAGTATCCTTCGATTGGCACCTGCAAAAGGTCCTTAGATTGGCATCCATAGATGGTCCTTCGATTGGAAGCTACAAAAGGTCCTTCAATTGGCATCTACAAGAGATCCTTTGATTGGTATATGGCCTTTTGATGGGCATTTCCAACAAGGCAGCTTCGACGGGCATCTTAAATAAGGTGTTTTTCCGTTAGAACGTACAAAGTTTCTTTCAACAGGCATGTTAACCAAGTGATGTTTCGATTGGAATATCAACAGGGTGATATTCTAATTGTTCAAGTTAGAGAAGATAAGATCAAAAAGAGAAAGAAATAAGAGGGTTCCAGAAGCTCTGATTATGGACATTCGAATTCATGCAGGATAACTCCGAGCCTTTCTGCAGACTATGGTCCAAACGTAGAAACTCTGATGCTGAGAATATGAGAAATTCGAATCAAGTTCAAAGCCATCGAAGAGAGAAAAACTTGATACTTAATCGAAGGAACCATGATGAAAGCCTTAAGCCAAATTCAAACAAAAAAACATCTATCCTAACCTGTCCAGGTTTACCCAAAGTTCAAAATGGCATATTTTCCTTACAAATATGGCAAGCATTCAATGTTGATCGTGGATTCAATTCCTGAGTTAAAGGCCAAATTCTTGCCTTGTTTGTTCACCACTTCACAAGAGCTGATTCGACCAGGGTGATTCTCCTTAAATCAAGCAATCGAAGTAGAGGGTGGCTCAATCAAAGGAGTTGTGACATGGAAGCTGGTGCAATTCGAATTAGAGTTTAGAGCTTTCGAAGGAAACAATGCTCTGATGAGAAAAGCTCTAAGTAATTTGAATTGGAGCTTAGAGCCTTCAAAGAGAGAAAACTCGAAGGGAAACAGATCTGCAGGGGCAGGTCAACTTTCGATTTTCATCATATTGGAGGCCCAAATAACTCATAACAGGCTGGCAGTAACGCATGAAAATAGATTGGCACATGATTGAATCAAATATATCAAGTCTTTATGAAGAAATCAAATCAAATCTCTTCCTTATAATAGACCAAGATTTGATACACAAATGTTGAACTAAATTCCCTTGTCTATATAAACCTCATGATCACAGAGAAAAGACAGGGAGACACACATAGATTGCCCTCCAAAAATGCAACCTGCCCCACGAGATTCCCTAAAGTTGCATCAAATTCCAAATTTATCAAAACTCTATACCATTGCAAGAACCTTCCATCCAAATTAACACTATGATGGTGTTCTTGGAATTCACGCAGACGTACACTCGCTCGTGCCCCAACCATCTCACGCCCAGGACTACAGATCCAGGTGCCTCCAGTGGTAAAATTGTTTAATCCCACTTAATCTTAAATTAGACTCATGTTTGCATGTTCATACTTTTTGTTGTTATTTATGAGCAATTTAACCAAATGTATGCAAGTTGTAGTGTCCATACGTTCGAACACCATGGATAGAGTTTTTCGAAGCTGGTTACCTTTGAAACCCATGATACCGGCTGTGGAAAACTGAAACAAACCCAGATCCGGGTTCAGGGATTGATTTCGAATGAAATGTTTTCCGTTTTGTTTAGTTTTGAACTAACTAATTTGTAGGACCAAAAGAAGGTGTCATGTATTTCGAATGAGCAAGCAGTTCAGGTGGTGAAAGGGAATTCATGCAATCAAAAGGACCTAAGTTCGAATCCCAGGCCTTGCATTTTCAATTTCTAACAAATTTGCTTGCAGATTCAATATCATCGATCGAAGGATGACACATCCAAATCGAACGCCCCCGGAAATGTCGTGTCTCAGGCACCTTCAATCAGGATTCCTCATTGGATCGAAAGGAAACCCAAGCCTCTTTGATCCAGGCCTTACTTCCAAGAATGCACTATTTTTGTTTCCTGTTTTTGGTCTTTCGATTTTGTTTCCTTTCTTTTGGTTGTTTGTCCTTACTTCTTCTAAGCTTTAATTAACATTAAAAAAAACCTCAAAAACATTAGGCTTAGCTTTTTATATTAAATTAATTTTTTCAACTAATTAATTAGTAACAAAAAAATTCCTTTCACTTAGGATTTTAGACGTATTTTCAATTCATGCGCGCATTTATTTACTTTCATATTTTTTTTATTATTGTAACCGTGCCCGGTTTGTAATAGCTTAATTAGGGTTTTATTTTCCGCATTTTACATTTTCAGTCAGATATAATTGTAATTACCCCGAAGCCTTGTAATAACTGTAGGTTTTACTTTTTGCGCTATATTATATGTCTGTATATAAACTGCTAGTAAATTAGGTGTGTGTGGCAAGAACTAAATAATCAGTCTTAGATCAATAACATCAAGATAATATATCTGAAAAAAGTACACTATTGTGCACTTTCACCCTTAGGGTATCTCCAACTTTAGATGCCTTTGGAAATAGTCATGTCCCTCGAACGTAGGGATATTTTAGCAAAGACCCTCAGTTTAAAGTCATCATAAAGATTATAGTCCCTAAATGTCCCTCGAGTTGCCTACGAGAAATGATCTTGTCCCTCGAGTTGCCTACGAGTATATGATGATGACAGTCCCTTTGAAATGATGAGGTATCCTTACACGTTGCCTTCAATGACCATAAACGTCCCTTACGATAGTCCCTCAACATCCAACGATAGGGCTACCTACTCATTAATAGTAGGATAACTCTATCTAAAGGAAAGGAGGAAAAGAACACCCTTTTTCGAGTAGGTAGATAGTTCTTAAGTACTTGCTCAAATTTAATTCATTTTCACACCACACTTTCAAAACTACTTTCAAAAATGCTTTATCACACTCTTGAGGAATGATACAAGAGTTATCATAAAGCAAATAAAAACTTTTCAAAACACACAAACACGAAAGCAATTTTCAAAAATGAGCAAGTACCTAAGAGCCCGTGGAAAACCACGGATGGAAAAGGTGCTAACACCTTCCCTTTCCATAATCTACCCCCTTACTTAGAAAATCGCGAAAAAGGTCTTTTTCTGTTCTTTTCACCCTTTCCTTTGTTGGATAAAAGAAAAGTTGGTGGCGACTCTTGCTTACCGCAACATTTGCAAACACAAAGGCAAAACCAGTATTAAACAGTCGGTTCTGCCACCGTATCACAGTATGATTAAAGCTTTTGACAAGAAGGTCAGACGTCAGGTATATCATGTTGGTGACTTGGTAATCAAGCATATCATACTGCCACAAGGTGATCCCAGGGGAAAATGGACTCCTACATATGAAGGACCATTTGTGATTAAAAACATATTTTCTGGTGGAGCAATGATCTTAACCACTATGGACGACGACGACCTTCTGCACCCTGTAAATGCGGACATAGTTAAAAAATACTATGCATAAAAAGACCCGCTAGATCGACTGGCCTAGGCAAAAATTAGGGATAAATACAAAAAAAAATTGTACCCAGCAAGCTGAAAATCTGAAAAGGCGGTTTGGGCAAAAAAGGGTATCCCGGTGGACCGGAAACCCGAAAGGGAGGTGTTGTACCCCAAAATTTTCCCTCTCATTTTACTCAACATGTGTTCATTAAAATCCTCAACTTGCCCAAGGATGCCCAAGGATTGATCAGGCAAATGCTCTCCTAAGACAATGAACCTCAAACTAGGGCTTCCATTTTCATCAAGATGGGTGAACTCCAAAGGTCTCAAATCTTTCCCACGGTCCTAATATGTTCTCAAGAACATCCATGTCAAGTCTCATGCCTTGCACAAGAAGTTTGCTCAATCAACTGCTCAAATGCCTGAAAACCAACTATGTTAGGTCAAAAGTCAACGGTGACCCACATACAGTCAAACTTCAAGATTTTTGGTCAACAAAAACATTTTAAAGTAACATCCATCATTTGATCAAGGGTTGATCATGATTCCTCAAGGAATACCCCAAATTCATCAAAACTCAAAAGTTGTTAAATTAGGGTTTCTATAGGAAAAGTCAACCAAACTTTGACCAGGCATAACTTTCTCATACTTTATCAGAAATTTCCCATCCAAGTCTTATTTTGAAGAGGATGAAATTACCTACAACTAATCTTCAGCCCTCAAGTTCAAAAAATGCACTCATGAAAAGATATGAATTCAGACATTATAGGTCATTTCAAAAAGTCAACAAAAACACCTTTTGGGTCAAAGCTTCTTACATGAACATGGAAGATCCAATTGAAATGAAACCAAAAGGGTTGTTTAGAGGACATACTAAGCTTTCTAAAAAAATCCAAGAACACCCACTTAGGGTCAAAATTGAGAGAGATGTGCATTGTCAAAATTGGACATTTTTGGAAATTTGCACAAAGTCAACCATGCCCAAAATGCCTTTTTCTTCAAGTGGGCCCAAATTTTCATGCTTGTATCTTGTTCCTAACATGGTACACGACCCATGAACCATTCCATGCCTCATTAACTTATTTATTTAATTTATTGTGATTTTATTCATTTAAAATTCAAATAGATTCAAATAAAATCAAAATAAATCATGTAAATTTCTTTTGGAATGATTTTGGCATTGAATGAGATGATATATGCTGGCATATCAATATCAAATCATGCAAGGTGTGATTGGAGCAAGAATGACGTGATTTGGCTTATTTTGGAAACAAATAATGCAAGAATTAATCAAGATCTTTTCTCCATAATTATTGAAGATTCAATCTATTTTTGTTGAGCTAACTGATTCCAATACATATATACAACGCAACCAAGGCAAGAGAACAAGGTTTTGGACGTGAAAATCATCAGAACAAAATTCAATTTTGGCCAAAAAAATTAGGATCGGATTTCATTCCACAGGGCCATTCAAGGTGATTAAAAGCCAGAAATCAATTCCTGGGTATGTAGTGAAGTTATCCCAACATTCTCAAGCCATAAAACGCCCAGAATCGCAAGGTACATGAGTGGTTCTTCCCTTTTTTTTATTCTCGATTACATGTGTATGCGTGTTTTCATTGAAATTTAATTATACATTCACGTTTATTATAAGGTTTTAATGCTATCTAAATGGTTTAATTGAGTTTTAAGTGCAGGAATTGAAGGTTGCCATTCTTAGGGTTTCCAAGCTCATTTTGGGGCTTCCCTATATAGGCAAAATTAGACCAAATCGTGGGCATCAATGAACTCAGGGCACGATTTCTGAATGTCCTATGCCCTTAGTTATAATTTATTTGGCTTGTATTGCATTTTCAATTGTTGCAGGTTTGTAGCTATGGATAAAAACTGTCACTATAGCCTTTAGTGACAGTTTTATCTGTAGGTAAAGGATTGGCATCAAAGACGATGCTCTGAGGAAAGAGACGATGAGGTGGCTGACTCCCACTGGCCGGTTTTGAATCTCGCGCGTTTTCCTATGGCCCTGACTTTTCATTTAATATAATGTGTTTATGTTATTATATTGACAAATGAACAAGCTAGCGCCGCTGGTCAAGGGAGAGAGGTATGAAGCTAATATCCTGGGTTCGATCCCAAGCTTAAGCTTTTGCATTTTTTCCATTATTTCTTCACAGGATCCAACGTGCACTACCCATGAAAGCCAGCGTACAACCTCCAAATCCAGCCAAAGGATCATCCATAGATCCAGATGTAGCGCTCAGTGGAGAGTAGCGCACGGTGGACCTTCCAGATCTGGCTGCATTGAATCACACGCAATTGTTTGGGCTGACATCTTGGGCCCAACGAAAATCAGTAATTCACCCCCCTGGTTACTCAACAATACCAGGCCCAAATCATTCTTTTTAATAATTTTTTTGTTGTTTTATTTATTTATTTAATCTTTTTTTTACAAAAAAAAATATTTTTTATTAAATCAAAAAACAACAAAAATCATTTTTTTATTAAAAATATAAAATCACAAAAAAAAATATAGAATTAGGTTTTTATTCATTTATTTAAATTAATTTTGTTGAAAATAAATTAGATTAATTAGATTCACTTGATTGTTTTTTTAATTAAAATTAATTAGAAAATTTGGTTTAGTTTGTAATTAAATTATTTTCTCAATAAAAAATACATAAAAATATTTTTTAATTAATTAGGTTTTCTTATGCTTCTAATTTATTCACGTATTTAAATCGTCGCACGCCTTTACTTTCTTTTATTTCAAATTATTGTAACTGTTTCAAGTTTGTAATAGATTGTTGTACCCCAAAATTTGCCCTCCCATTTCTCAATGATTTCTCATCACAAAACCTTTGAAGCCCAAGATCCAGTTAGGGTTTCATCTGCTCAAGACTTCTCCTTGCAATGTTGACCCAAATTAGGGTTTGTGTTTGCACCAAGATGTTTTGACCTAAAATGCCTAAGATGACTTTCTTGCTTCATATTGGACTCCCAAGTTTATCCATATCAAGTTTCAAGTCTTGATTCTAAGTTTTGCCCAGTCAATTGGACAGTTGACCTAGAAATCAGCTGTATTGGGGAAAAAGTCAACTGTGGCCAATTTATAGTCAAACCTCATTATTTTTTATCTACATCAACATTATGAACTCATATGAACCATTTGATCAAGTTTGGATCACAATTCCACAAGAAATTTGATCAAATCACCAAAAGGGCAAAATGGTCATTTTTAGGGTTTTGACTGCACAAAGGCAATTTTTGACTGTTTGACCCAACCAATGGCAAACCAAGCTCACATATGGACTCAAGGACCCCATGGAATTGTCTTGACATTCTCAACAAGCTCAAAAGATCCCAAGTACACAGGATTGACAGTTGAATTTCCCAGTCAATTGATCAATTTTGACTGTATACTGAAAAGTCAAACTTTGACTTTTAGGTCAAAATCAAGAGTCAAGATTCATTTTTCATCAAAACATGCCAAATCATGAAACTTTTTCACCAAGAAATCACAAAATGCAAATTAGGGTTAGAAATTAGAATTTTTCATAACTTAGAATTTTTCTAAGTTATAAAAAACCCTAATTTTTCCCCAACTTTGCCCCACTTTTTCAGCAAGATCCATTTGGATTCAAACAAAAGTCAAAACATGAAAGTTGTATCTTGTTGCATAATCTACAACTTTGATTCACAAAGTTTTCCCATTTGAGGCTTGTATCTCAAGTTACAAATTTTTGAATAAGGGCACTAAACCATTCTTAACTTAGTGAAATTTTAACCTATTTTGACAAAGTTTTTCTACCTAACTTCAAGACCATTTTCCATACACTTCCACTTGGAATTTCAACTTGCACTTCAAAGATGGATTGTAGTACACATTCCAAGCTTTCCAAAATGTCCAAGAACTTCTCAAACAAACTCATGGTTAGGGAGAATCAAATTTTGCAAAATGGGAAAAAGTCACTTTTGTTCTTGGCCATGTACATGTTCATAACACTATGCATTTCAATCTCAGCTTGCATATATTGATTACAGGTCCTTAAACCATCCAACACTCATAAATTTAATGCATATTCTTTGTGCCAAAGCCATGTTCTTTGTGTTCTAGCATTGCATAAAGGATTAATCCCAAAATAGATAAAGCATTTCTTCCATTTTTGCAAAAGTTAGCTTTATGTCCAATTACAAATCCAAGAAGTACAGTCCATATCTAATTGGCACAAGTTTATGTGTTAATCACACTGATCAAGGAGGGATTATGCAGCATAGTATGAGGGCCTGTACAGGCTAGAGGCACAAAGTAACCATTGCTTGCTTAAAGTGTAAAAAACACATCATAACTCAAACCAACTCTCATATCAGCTTACAAACCCTTAAGTGAACTTAAAAAACATACCCAAGACATCTCAACCAAGCTATTGCATGACCCTAACACCTCTCATACACTCCCAATCTCAGAATCATCTTCAAACTGCAAAAACAGGGTCAGGCCTGCAGTTTGAGTGCCATCTTCCATTTCCCTCAAGCTCTCTTGCCCAAACAAGTTCACATACATTCCCTAGCACCTATGCAAGCTAACCATGCCTTGAAACACGACCTGTAATCCCTCTAACCACTTCCACCATTTTCAGTTTCTTGTTTTGCAGGTGAAGTGCTCTAGCACGATTCAAAAGCTTTCAAGACAAAGTAAACATTGGAATAGCATCCCTAGACCTCAAGGAAGCTTTTCCAATCATCACCTTGCACTGAAAGCTTCCTCATTGCCAGATAGAACTTCAGCTGAACAAGTATCTTGGTGAACTTCTATCTCTCTTATCAAGCATCATTAGCTCTAAGTTTGTGAATAAACAATGTTCTACTCATGCCACTGAACATGTACATGTTTTTACTTTTCATTTCTTTTGATTGAGCTGTGAGAATTTGAGGTTTGAAAATGGCAGAAAATCTAGGTTAGAATTTGGGGGAGAAGAAATTCTCCCTCATCTTAGAGAGTTAGATCAAGTTCTGCATATGGTTGGTTTCGTCTCTTGATGCTGAACATTTTTTATGTTATGAGTTTTCATTAATAAGCCAGGAATCAGGAGTTAGAAGATCAAGAACAGGGCGCGCGTTTTTTTGAATGACACAGTTCAGAGGTTGAAGAAAGGTGGCATTGGGCTGGGCTTGCTTTGTGTTTTCTTTTTGCACCCTACAATTGGTTTTACACCCCCTGAGCCCATTTGCTTTATTTTTAATGTTTTTTTACTTTTTCTTTTTTTAATTAACTAGTTTTTTTTTTTTTAGCATATTAAAAATTTAAAAATATTTTTTCTCATCATTTTTGATTTTATTAGGGATTTATTTGATTTTTTCTCTTAGTTTGTACACAAAAAAATAAATATATATATGTTTTGTTTAAAATATTAAAATATTGGAAATACATTTTTACATACTTTTATCTTATTTTTACTTCCTGAAAATATTTTATAGAAAAATACTTTTTTTATTTAAATATTAAATATTATTAATTAATATATATAAAACATAGTTTGTAAATAATATAAATAGATAGAAATATATTAATACACTTAGGATATAAATACCAAAAAATGTACATATTTTATTTTTTAATATTTAATACTAAAAAATACATTTTTTAAGCATATTATATTTTTATCTTATTTTTTGTATATAAATAGTAAATATTACAAATATTAAATAACTAATACCATTTTGATTAAAATTAGGGTTTTGCCCTAAATTTGAAAATACTCCAAAATATAATACCTTGTTATTTCTCTTTTTATTTCACATAAATAATATCTTTTTTGCATACATATAAAAATTCCCTTTTTTATATTTTTGCATATTTATTTCAATTTCCATTTAATTATACAATTATTTGTCTTGTAAATATTCAAAGAAAATGATGTAATAGTTAGGTTTAAATTTTTGTCTAAATATACCCCATTTGAGACATTGTACCCCCCTCCCCATATTATTGTGTTGTAATAGCGTAGGAATTTGAATTTCGCACTTTATCGCTTTCTAAATATACTATGCTAGAGTTAGGGTTTGCATGCGAATAAAATGAACAAAAAATAGTTTGACCTAGTACAAGACAAAAAAGAATGAAAATGGACAACACATTTCACACTTGCACCCCTAGGGTATTCCACTTTGTTGCCTTCAAATAAATTGGGCCATATTGTATGTTGAACTTCTTTGGGTAAAACAAACAATCAAATGATCATAGCCCCTCAAAATGTTGCCTAAATGAATGATCAAGTCCCTTTTAAAGAAAAATTGCCCAAAGACATTTAACACTATTGCAATTATGGTCTAAAAATGACGACCCTCGCTTGTCCCTTTCACCTCCTAATACAAGATTGTCCACCAAATGCAATGGTGGAACAAAATTGTCAAAAGGTTTAAAACATAACAAAAATCTTTGAGAAAACTTTAGGGTAGACAACTCTTAAGTACTTGTCAATTTGCCAAGAAAACACTTGCCTATTTTCAAAAACCCACTTCACAAACACTTTCAAAACCAACTTTAAAAAAAAAACCTTGAAACATCTTTTCTAAAGACGAAACACCTTTTGTAAAACATTCGAGTAAAGAATTGTTACAAGGGTAGCCTATACAAGGCATCTTTTCAAAACATTTTCAAAAAAACCACATACCAAGCACCATTTCAAACAATTGAAAACCAAGTCAAGTTGATCTAAGCAAGTACCTAAGAGCCCATGGATAACCATGGATAGAAAGGGTGCTAATACCTTCCCTTTCTATAATCTACTCCCAGAACCCAAGAAAAATCTCAAAGGTTTTTGCTGTGCTTTTTAAACCTTTCCTTAGGATAAAATAAAAAGTCGGTGGCGACTCTTGCTCAACCGAAACATTTGCGAAAACAAACGCAAAACCCTAGTCAGTTCTCCCACCGTATCACAGAACTGGCGACTCTGCTGGGGACTAAATTTAAAAGTGGAGTAACCTTAGGGCTTAGATCACCCTCTTGCATGACTAATTGTTTGATTTGTTTGCTTTATACTTTGGCTCTATTGTTTGGGTTTGCAATCCTACACCCGGATTTTGGGAAACATTCATAGATAGCAATGCGTTGTGGAAACTGTGCGGGGTATACCGACACGGTCGAAGCAATAGCTATATTAGTGCGACATATTTGTGAGTACCGGTAACCCTTGAGTTCAATCAAGGAGAGTACGGGGCCGCTGAGTGATGTCACTAAGCACTAATGACCTAGAACCTTACTTGACCATCTTGGCCTTTTATTAGGGGTAGTGAGATGACCGGCTTTGGTGCAGTCCGAAGTTGGTAGATACTCGATACTACACTCATTGAGGGTTGTTTTCTTGGAATATTTTGGTCGCTAGTTAAGTGGCTAAACCAAAACAATGAACAATGAAAACAATCCCGTGATATTGAGCTCCTTAGAACCCGGTTACTATTTATAGGACATGTTTTTAAGCCAACTACACTCAAGAGGGTACTTACCTATGAAACCCCATGCAAGCCTGAAACTAGGGTTTTGTGTGATTTGCTTGTACATATGTTTTGTGCATACATCATAAACATCATGAAACATCATATGCATTTACTAACCATTTCAAGGGTTTGGATCTTCATCTTTGTTCCTGTTTTGTAGGTCATGGAAATTCCTCGCAGAAATACCATTCAAGTCAACCTTGTGAGAATCTCTCCTCAACTCAAGGAGCTCACCTCAAGAATTCCGGAAAATTCATCCTTCAGTGAAAGACATGGTAGACTGCTCAGCCTAGTCAACACCAACATTAAAGAAGACATGATGAAAGTGCTATTCCAGTTCTTTGACCCTCTTCACCACTGTTTCACTTTCCCTGATTATCAGTTGGTTCCCACTTTGGAGGAGATTTCTCAACTCCTGAGAATTCCTATCCTTAATCAACTACCCTTCAACGGTACGGAAAAGGAACCAAAGCCGGAAGATGTTGCTCGAGCATTACATCTACAACCATCCGACATCAAGGGGCATTGGGAAACCAGAAGCGGCGTCAAGGGATTCTTAGCAAAATTCTTGTTTGAGAAGGCACATGAATGTTGGAATTCATTGGACCTACAAGCCTTTGAAGAAATTGTGGCACTCCTTATCTATGGGTTGGTCTTGTTCCCAAATCCTGACCAATTGGTAGATGTCAACGCCGTCAAAATCTTCTTGTCCAGAAATCCAATACCAACATTGCTTGGGGACATCCTTCACTCATTTTACACACGAACAATGAGAAAGAGGGGTGTTCTCATGTGCTGTACTCCTATCCTTGCAAGGTGGTTTATTTCGCACCTTCCGCAATCTGTCTTGAAGAATGACCAAGGTACAAGGTGGTCCCAACGATTGATGACTCTTACTCATTCTGATGTGCATTGGTGTTCTCGGTCCAGAGAAAATGTCATCATCGTCGATCATTGCGGAGAATTTCCTAATGTTCCTTTACTTGGAATTAGGGGAGGTATCACCTACAACCCTTGCCTAGCTTTGAGGCAATTTGGATATGCACGGAGGGACGACCCTCATGATATGTTGATTCCTAGCCTAGTTTTTGACTTCGACAACGATGCGCAAGGACTTCGCCAAAGATTCATCAGAGCTTGGGGAAAACTCAACAAGGTTGATAGCAAGACTCTGGGACACAAGAACTCCATCCCTCTTGAGCCCTATCTCAAGTGGGTACGAGCCCGAGCCCAAAGTCTAATGACGCCTTATCCTCATGTACTCCCGGTGATTAAAGAGCCCGTCAATGAAGGAGAGGTTCCCTACACCATCCTACATCCAGACATGCCTACATCGTGGGAGGAAATGCAGAAAAGTTGGATTCAGCTCAAGGAGGAACGGAATACTTTTGAAGCTAGCTACTACGCCAGTGAAAAGAAGGTTCTAGAGCTCACCCGCCGACTCCACGAGCAAGAGGCCCTCAACACCTACATCGCACCAAAGAGGATGCGCAATGTCTTTTTGCCTTAAGAAGTTTATTTTGTAATATTTGGCCCATGGGGCATTTATGTACTAACAAATTTCTTCTTATTAATATGACGTGCGTTCTTCTTTGTCTGAAAAAATTTTGAATGTTCTAAATCCTTGAATGCATTGCATACATCAGCATACCATTCATCATGTGCATAAGCAGGTCTCACTCCAGGTTTCCTTATCTGTCTGCTGTTTATTTCAGTAGGATGGATCTCGAGCAAACAGTCAAAGACCTACAAGCTCAGAATGCACAGTTCCAGCAACTCCTGATGACCTTGGCTAAAGGTCAGGAGGATATCAAGACTCAATTGGGGAATAAGGACCCGGTGAAAAAGAAGAAAAAGAGGATTGGGGTGGCTACTTTGGGGAGAAGATTTGACGGAGAAGCTCGGAGAGTGCTTGAATTTCCTCCTACTTCTGATGAAGGGACTAGTAAGAGAGATGGAGTTGCGGTGCCTTCCGAGTCTGATGCGGAGGAAGAAGAGGTTGAAGAGGACGAAGATTATTCTGACCAGCAATACCCTCCAGCTGATGATAAATACAAAGGGTTAGAAGACAGATTGGCCGCCATGGAATTACAAAGAGTACCAGGTTTGGATTTTGAAGACTTGGGTCTGGTTGCCGGGATTGTGATTCCCCCAAAATTCAAAGTGCCAGTGTTTGTGAGGTATGATGGGCTGTCCTGCCCCAAAATGCATCTCAGGTCCTATGTGAGAAAGATTCAACCCTATACAGCAGATAAAAATCTCTGGATTCATTTCTTTCAAGACAGCCTGTCGGGAGCTCAGTTGGAGTGGTTTTATCATCTAGAAGGAACCAGTGTCAGAAATTGGGAAGATTTGGCCACCGCCTTCTACAAACAATATCAATACAATTCTGACCTTGCTCCTACGCGTACCCAACTTCAGGGTATGTCACTGGGAACCGGCGAAGGATTCAAAGAATACGCACAAAAATGGAGGGATTTGGCTGGCAGGGTGCAGCCTCCTTTAACCGACCGTGAACTCGTTGATATGTTTCTTGGGACCTTATCTGGGCCATTTTTCAATCATCTAATTGGTAACTCTTCCGCGGGGTTTACCGATTTAATCTTAACAGGCGAAAGAATAGAGGCTGGCATCAAGTCAGGAAAGATTCAGAAGGGTGTTGCTGCAAGTATTGAGAAGAAGCCTTTTAAGAAAGAGACAACTATGGTATATTCTCAGAGAAGAGCAGGGAAGATGGAGCGTCGGCCAACCGTGGGGGCCGTAATGATTCAAAACACTCCGAGTGAGCAGCCTCACTATAACCAGTCCAGACCAAATCAGCAACGGGTGGAACGGCCACAACGGCAGTTCACCCGTATTAATATGACTCCAGCGCAAGTGCTTCCCCATCCATTGAAGTTGAATCTTGCCACCATCAAGGAGGCACCAAAGAATGTGAATACGTCCTCTCCGCATTATCATGCTAATGCTAAATGCGCCTACCATTCAGACAGTGTTGGACACGACACCAATGATTGTTGGGCACTCAAGCATAATATCCAAGACCTGATAGAGGCAAAGGAGGTGGAGTTTGACGCTCCGGAAAAGCCTAATGTGATATCTGCACCCATGCCGAAGCACGGCCGAAATATCAACGCCATTGAAGAAGATTTGTATGTTGCTGATGTCAGTGATCTGACTACTCCGCTGCTAACTATTAAGTTGAATCTGTTAAGGGCCGGGATCTTCCCGGGATGTAAAGAAGACTGCTATTGTTGTTACTCTCTGCCATTTGATTGTCCGCTACTGAAGAAAGGCATCCAAGGCCTTATGGATAGTCGACAAATTTTGTTCGAAAAAGTTTCTGCTGTTCCAGTTCATACTGAAGATGTCTCAATCATAACCATTCACGCCAATCTTTCCAAGGCCGTCAAAAAGCCTGTTAAGATTACACCAGCTGCGAAATCTGTTCCTTTGAAGATAACAATGCCAGGACCTGTTCCCTATGTTTCTGAGAAATCGATACCTTGGAACTATGGCGGTGACGTCTACTACCATGGTATCAAGCAAATCGAGGTGATTGAAGAAAGTTCGGATGATGAAGAAGCCAACATTAGTAACATTGCGGGCACTAGCAAAATCACCAGGAGCGGGAGAATATTTTCTCCAGAGATTGCCCCTCCAAGAGCAGTCTTTGGACCCTCATCAGCTAACAAGGTCATCCCTGCACCAATAAAACTCTCTGCTAGAACTCCTCTGATTGAAGACATTGTTGTTCCTAGTACTGTCTCTCCTACCGCTGCTGACAAAGGTAAGGGAATCCAAGATGAGCCCGTCAGGACGAGGGCTCAACCCTTGGTAATCCCGGAAACCTCCAAGAAGGAAATGGACGAGATTTTGAGGATAATCAAAAGAAGTGATTACGATGTGGTGGAACAGTTGGGGCAAACCCCCTCCAAGATCTCCATGCTGGCACTACTACTTTGCTCAGAAGCGCACGCTAAAGCCCTAATAAAATTCCTGAAGGCAGCTCATGTGCCCCAGGAAACCTCTGCGGATCAATTTCAAAATTGCGTGGCTAGCCTGACTGCGGACAATGGATTAGGTTTTTCTGATGCCGACCTAACTCCTAAAGGTAGAAATCACAATGATGCTTTGCACATTTCAGTCGAGTGTCGAGGAACCACTCTCGCACACGTCTTGGTTGATATTGGTTCTTCGCTGAATGTTTTGCCTAAGAAGGCCTTGGACTGACTAGATTGTGAGGGGTTGGATTTGAAGCCGAGTGATATTGTTGTCAGAGCTTTCGATGGTTCGAAGAGAATGGTCCATGGAGAGGTTGAAATTCCCATCAAGATAGGCACCGAGGTGTTTAAATCCACTTTCTATGTGATGGACATCCGTCCATCATACTCTTGCTTGCTGGGTAGGCCTTGGATACACCATGCTGGGGCAGTTACCTCCTCCTTTCATCAGATGTTGAAGTATCCTGTCAAGGGAAAGATCATCACTGTCCATGGCGAAGAAGAGTACATGATTAGCCACTTAAATTCTTTCCGGTATGTGGAGGTTGAAGGAGAGTTCATTGAGACACCGTTTCAACATTTCGAAGAAGTCCTTCCTGAAATAGCAGTAGCAAAGTCGGCAGCCGAGACACCGAGACAGATGGCCAGGATGGCATCTCTGGAGGACGCAAGGGCCGCAATAAAAGAAGGGAAGAATTCAGCATGGGGGCAGTTACCCGACTTTCCGCATAAGACTGACAAGTTTGGGTTAGGGTTCACAGCCGCCGGCCAGAAGGCTATGCGCCGTGCGAAGATTGAAAGGGCGCCAGTCAAAATTTCTCCCTACGGAATCAACGCCCTGGAAGATGAAGACAAGGAGAGCAACATTGAAGAGTGGATTTATCCAACTGTCAAAGGAGGATTGAGCAATTGGGAGGCTAAGGACTTTGTCCCCATCACTTTTATTCATCAGTAATTTATCTGTTAAACATTTCTTATTTGGTCTGTAATATTTACTTTCAAACAATCCGTACACTATCTTTTCACCTCCTGCCTTGCCCGGGGCATGTAGGTCCATTTGTAAGGGTTTTGATTATTTTTCATATCCATATGCCATGTTTAATGATTCATTGGACGTTTTTTCATTTGATAAACTGCTTATGTTCATTTTCTTTCCTTTTGCATTTTGTTTAAGGATGGTTATCCCTTACACACACCCACACTCACCAATGCAGGTACCCATCCACTCCGGATTCCATGGGTGACTATTCTGCTATATCTTTCAATAACTCTGAGGATCTGGTCAATCTAGCCGAGTATGAAGATGACGAAGGTTGTGAAGTACCCGGGGAACTAGCCAGACTTCTGCAACAAGAGGAAAGGGCCATCTTACCGCATGAAGAGCCATTGGAAACTGTTAAATTGGGGACCGAGGAAGACCGGAAGGAGGTGCAAGTGGGTGCCAATCTGGAACCAAAAGTCAAGGAGCGCTTGGTACAGTTGTTGAATGAGTATGTTGAGATCTTCGCTTGGTCTTATGAAGACATGCCGGGTTTAGACACAGACATCGTGGTTCACCGTCTCCCCACAAGAGAAGACTGTCCACCAATCAAGCAAAAAGTTCGCCGAATGAGGCCTGACATGTCTGAAAAGATCAAAGCAGAAGTAATGAAACAATTCGATGCTGGTTTTCTGGCTGTTGCGTCCTATCCTCAATGGGTCGCTAACATTGTGCCAGTACCTAAGAAAGATGGCAAAGTCAGGATGTGTGTGGACTACCGGGATTTAAATAGGGCCAGCCCTAAAGATGATTTCCCACTACCTCATATTGACATCTTGATCGACAATACAGCTCAGCATAAAGTGTTTTCCTTCATGGACGGATTCTCGGGCTACAATCAAATCAAAATGGCTCCCGAGGATATGGAGAAAACGACTTTTGTCACACAATGGGGCACTTTCTGTTACAAGGTGATGCCGTTCGGGCTGAAGAACGCAGGGGCAACTTATCAACGCGCCATGCTAGCTTTATTTCATGATATGATAGATCATGAGATTGAAGTTTATGTAGACGATATGATAGCTCGGTCACAAACAGAGGAAGAGCACCTTGAACATCTGGAGAAGCTGTTTTCCAGATTAAAAGAATATAAGCTCAGGCTGAATCCAAGTAAATGCATTTTTGGAGTTAGGTCTGGTAAACTCCTGGGATTCATTGTAAGAAACAAAGGCATTGAAGTCGATCCCGCAAAAGTAAAAGCAATACAAGAGATGCCTGCTCCCCGTACTGAGAAGGAAGTTAGAGGATTCTTGGGGCGCTTAAACTATATTGCCAGATTCATCTCACATCTGACTTCTACCTGTGAACCGATTTTCAAACTCTTGAAAAAAGATCAGGTAGTGGAATGGAACGACGATTGTCAAGCTGCTTTTGATAGAATCAAGGAGTATTTGCTAGAACCTCCTATTCTGATGCCACCCGTCGAAGGAAGACCATTGATCATGTATTTGACCGTCTTGGATAACTCAATGGGGTGTGTTTTGGGCCAGCATGACGAGTCTGGTCGAAAAGAGCATGCTATTTATTACCTTAGAAAAAAGTTTACCGACTGTGAGACTCGCTACTCACTGCTCGAGAAAACTTGCTGCGCTTTGGTATGGGCTGCTCGCCGACTAAGACAGTATATGCTGACTCATACTACCTTGTTGATTTCCAAAATGGATCCTATCAAGTATATCTTCGAAAAGCCCGCTTTATCTGGAAGGATAGCTAGATGGCAAATGATCTTAACTGAGTATGACATCCAGTACACCACCCAAAAAGCTATAAAAGGGAGTGTATTAGCTGACCATCTGGCTCATCAGGCTATCAAAGACTATCAACCCATGAGATTTGACTTCCCAGACGAGGACATCATGAATTTGGACAATGTTGAAGATGACGGACCGTATGACGGACCCGAAAAGGGATCCCGATGGACCCTGTACTTTGATGGTGCTTCAAATGCACTTGGAAATGGTATTGGCGCGGTACTCATTTCTCCGGAAGGTTGTCACACACCTTTCACGGCCCGACTTTGCTTCAGCTGCACGAACAACATGGCTGAGTATGAAGCCTGCATCTTTGGTCTCAAGGCTGCTATAGACTTGGGGATCAAATCTTTGATCGTATTTGGGGACTCGGCTTTGGTTATCAGTCAAATCAAAGGAGAATGGGATACCAAGCATCCTAATCTTATCCCATACAAAGAACATGTTCTGACATTGTTGCCTCATTTCGAGCAAATTACCTTCGAGCATTTCCCGCGAGAAGAGAATCAGCTAGCAGATGCTCTAGCCACAATGTCCTCCAGGTTTAAACTCAACTGGGATAACGAGACTCCCCAAATCACCATCGAGCGAATGGATGAACCGGCGCATTGCCACGAGATTAATACCGAAGAAGTAGTGGAACAACCTTGGTTCCATGAAATCAAAAGGTATCTCGAGACCCGAGATTATCCTGAAGGAGCTTCCGTGAATGACAAGAAGTTCTTAAGGAAATTTGCTGCTAAGTTCTTCCTGGGCAACGACATCCTTTACAAACGAAGCCATGATTGTGTGTTACTCCGATGCGTAGATAAAGCTGAAGCAGAGTTGATCATGACTGATATACACAGCGGCAAATTTGGCACTCACTTGAGCGGGCATACAATGGCTAAGAAGATCCTAAGGGCAGGCTATTACTGGTCTACTATGGAGGCTGACTGCCATCAACATTCCCGTACTTGCCACAAGTGTCAAGTCTATGTTGACAAAGTTCACATCCCTCCAGTTCCTCTCAACGTCCTGACTGCTCCGTGGCCCTTTGCAATGTGGGGCATTGATATGATTGGAGAGATCAAGCCCACGGCTTCCAACGGACATCGCTTCATCCTGGTTGCCATTGACTATTTCACCAAATGGGTCGAAGCAGCTTCCTTCGCTTCTGTTACTAAAAATGTGGTTGCCCGCTTTATCAAGCAAAATCTCATATGTCGGTATGGTGTTCCAGACAGAATCATCACAGACAACGGTACAAATCTGAATAACACAATGATCATTGCATTGTGCGAACAGTTCAAGATTTATCATCACAATTCATCTCCCTATCGGCCGAAGATGAACGGTGCTGTTGAAGCTGCGAACAAAAACATTAAGAAGATCATTCAGAAAATGACAGTCACTTACAAAGACTGGCATGAGATGCTACCGTTTGCTCTGCATGGATACCGTACGGCGACACGTACTTCAACTGGGGCAACCCCATTTTCTTTGGTTTATGGCATGGAAGCTGTTTTGCCTATGGAAGTCCAGATTCCTTCTCTAAGGATTATGAAGGATGCAGGCTTGAATGAAGATGATTGGATGCAAACTCGACTTGATCAACTCAATCTGATCGACGAAAAGCGACTTGCTGCTATATGCCATGGTCAGACGTATCAAAAGCGGATGATCAAGGCCTTCAATAAAAAAGTCAAACGTCAAGTGTATCAAGTCGGAGATCTAGTAATCAAGCAGATTATCTTGCCGCAAAGTGATCCCAGGGGAAAATGGACTCCTACATATGAAGGACCGTTTGTGATCAACAGCATATTTTCTGGTGGTGCAATGATTCTGACCACCATGGACGGCGACGATTTGCCGCACCCTGCAAACGCAGACATAGTCAAAAGATACTACGCATAAAATAACCCGACAGGTCGAAAACCCGAAAGGACGGCTTGGGCAAAAATGGGCATCCCGGTGAACCGAAAACCTGAAAGGGCGGTTCAGGCAAAAATTAGGGATAAAAACAAAAAAAATCTGTACACCCGGCAAGTTGAAAACCCGAAAGGGCGGCTTGGGCAAAAAGGGGTTTCCCGGTGGATCGAAAACCCGAAAGGGCGATTCAGGCAAAAGTTAGGGAATTAAAGCGTATGACTATGTCTCGTCGGATCACTTCAAAGGCAATCTCTTCATCAACCAGTTCCAGGCTTCTGATCAATCCAGTCATCGGCAAACGGAGCATTGAATGGACAGATATTCAGAGTTGTGAAGGCTATAGCGGAATGGAATCCCATGGAATTATTTCACATAGCCATCTTTATTTTGTATAAATCTTTCAATATGTACGACAAAATCCTCTTACTAGGATGATTGTCTCCTTTGTACAAATATACTCATAGAAAATCAATACAAATACTTTTTCCAGAAATTTGTGTCATTTCCTTTTCTTTTCTCTTGCACTATTTGTTTTATTTTGAGAAACGTCCAATGTTTTGTTAAATAGGCATATGCATTTGAAACATAATCATTTTCTTATAAGTCGGAAAAAAGGATTACAGATAGGTCAAAGGAACAGTTGGATATCTTGATACCCTTCAAAGGAAACCCCCGGGAGATTTGGGATCCATATCCCTGGCAAGTTTTGAAGCTTATCCCCTACGGAGTATGGACGTCTCTCCCGAGTTCTATTCAAAGTTATTCCTCACAAGGCCTTATAACTGGGTTATCCTCAGCTAACGACCACGGAGGATGGCACTCGCCAGAATTCTTCCTATCCCCAGCGGAGTTCATCAAAATTCCCCAGCAGTAACTTATCTTTGCAAATCCCCAGCCAGAGAATCCTCCTGAATTCATTTCCCCTCAGAATGTAAGTTTCGATATCCCTAGCGGAGCCAGACTAATGAACCTTTTCCCCACAGAGTTTTAGGAAGGAAAATCTTGAGTTCCCCAGTGAAGTCGCCAGAGATACTTCCCGCCAAGCTGAAGATTCTCAGTCTTGCATCCCCGGCATAAGTCTACTAGATTGGTACTCCCCAGTAGAAGTCATCAGGATTTCCCCAGAGGTTTGTTATACAACCCAAGCTCTTTGTTCCCCAGCAACATCCAAGGAATTATTCTTCCCGGCATCAGTCAGGATGCTTTTATCTTCAGTTATCCCCAGCAAGACAGCTCATCAGCTTACATACGCATTCATTGCATTCATATCATAAACATCCGTATAACATATATTGCATCATGCATTTCATGCAACATAATTCTGTGTTTAGCTAACATTTTGTCCGAACAGGATAAGAATAAAAGGCTATCATTAACAGTTTCAGATGCAGTTGTACACGGACTCATCCTCAGGCAACCCTACACCGGTTCCCCCTCAAACTCCAAGATTTCTGAAAACAGTTTACAGGTTCTCCAAGTAACGGATGTTAACCTATCGCTTGTTCAGTTTCTTCTCCAGACTTCTGAAAACAGTTCATGGATTCTTCCCAACAACGGATGTCAATCTATCACTTGTTCAGATGCAACCTTTTGAAAACAGTTTACAGACGCTTCCCAACAACGGATGCTGCTCCATTGCTTATTCAACTTCAAGATTTCTGAAAACAGTTTACAGGTTCTCCAAGTAACGGATGTTAACCTATCGCTTGTTCAGTTTCTTCTCCAGACTTCTGAAAACAGTTCATGGATTCTTCCCAACAACGGATGTCAATCTATCACTTGTTCAGATACAACCTTTTGAAAACAGTTTACGGACGCTTCCCAACAACGGATGCTGCTCCATTGCTTATTCAACTTCAAGATTTCTGAAAACAGTTTACAGGTTCTCCAAGTAACGGATGTTAACCTATCGCTTGTTCAGTTTCTTCTCCAGACTTCTGAAAACAGTTCATGGATTCTTCCCAACAACGGAGGTTAATCTATCGACTTGTTCAGATGCAACTTTCTGAAAACAGTTTACGGATTCCTCCCAACAACGGATGTCAATCTATTGCTTATTCAGACCCCCAGTTCGAAGATGGTCCAAAGCATGGACACCTTCCTGATATTTATTCCAGATGGCATCTTTAAGCCCATCCCCGACAAGTTTCTGTCACCCCTCTCAAGATGGCATCTCTAAGCCCATCTCCAAATGGCATCTCTAAGCCCATCCCCACATTCATTGCTTTGACGAGTGCAAATTTCCGGGCACTCTAGTGTCCAATCTCCTTTTACCCTCGAGTCACGAAAGGCAAACTTGCCAATCTAACTCTTCGGATTCAAGAAGATTGAACAGGGGCAACTGTTGTACCCCAAAATCTGCCCTCCCATTTCTCAATGATTTCTCATCACAAAACCTTTGAAGCCCAAGATCCAGTTATGGTTTCATCTGCTCAAGACTTCTCCTTCCACTGTTGACCCAAATTAGGGTTTGTGTTTGAACCAAGATGTTTTGACCTAAAATGCCTAAGATGACTTTCTTGCTTCATATTGGACTCCCAAGTTTATCCATATCAAGTTTCAAGTCTTGATTCCAAGTTTTTCCCAGTCAATTGGACAGTTGACCTAGAAATCAGCTGTATTGGGGAAAAAGTCAACTGTGGCCAATTTACAGTCAAACCTCATTATTTTTGATCCACATCAACATTATGAACTCATATGAACCATTTGATCAAGTTTGGATCACAATTCCACAAGAAATTTGATCAAATCACCAAAAGGGCAAAATGGTCATTTTTAGGGTTTTGACTGCACAAAGGCAATTTTTGACTGTTTGACCCAACCAATGGCAAACCAAGCTCACATATGGACTCAAGGACCCCATGGAATTGTCTTGACATTCTCAATAAGCTCAAAATATCCCAAGTACACAGGATTGACAGTTGAATTTCCCAGTCAATTGATCAATTTTGACTGTATACTGAAAAGTCAAACTTTGACTTTTTGGTCAAAATCAAGAGTCAAGATTCATTTTTCATCAAAACATGCCAAATCATGAAACTTGTTCACCAAGAAATCACAAAATGCAAATTAGGGTTAGAAATTAGAATTTTTCATAAATTAGAATTTTTCTAAGTTATAAAAAACCCTAATTTTTTCCCAACTTTGCCCCACTTTTTCACCAAGATCCATTTGGATTCAAACAAAAGTCAAAACATGAAAGTTGTAGCTTGTTGCATAATCTACAACTTTGATGCACAAAGTTTTCCCATTTGAGGCTTGTATCTCAAGTTACAAATTTTTGAATAAGGGCACTAAACCATTCTTAACTTAGTGAAATTTTAATCTATTTTGACAAAGTTTTTCTACCTAACTTCAAGACCATTTTCCATACACTTCCACTTGTAATTTCAACTTGCACTTCAAAGATGGATTGTAGTACACATTCCAAGCTTTCCAAAATGTCCAAGAACTTCTCAAACAACCTCATGGTTAGGGAGAATCGAATTTTGCAAAATGGGAAAAAGTCACTTTTGTTCTTGGCCATGTACATGTTCATAACACTATGCATTTCAATCTCAGCTTGCATATCTTGATTACAGGTCCTTAAACCATCCAACACTCATAAATTTAATGCATATTCTTTGTGCCAAAGCCATGTTCTTTGTGTTCTAGCATTGCATAAAGGATTAATCCCAAAATAGATAAAGCATTTCTTCCATTTTTGCAAAAGTTAGCTTTATGTCCAATTACAAATCCAAGAAGTACAGTCCATATCTAATTGGCACAAGTTTATGTGTTAATCACACTGATCAAGGAGGGATTATGCAGCATAGTATGAGGGCCTGTACAGGCTAGAGGCACAAAGTAACCATTGCTTGCTTAAAGTGTAAGAAACACATCATAACTCAAACCAACTCTCATATCAGCTTACAAACCCTTAAGTGAACTTAAAAAACATACCCAAGACATCTCAACCAAGCTATTGCACGACCCTAACACCTCTCATACACTCCCAATCTCAGAATCATCTTCAAACTACAAAAACTGGGTCAGGCCTGCAGTTTGAGTGCCATCTTCCATTTCCCTCAAGCTCTCTTGCCCAAACCAGTTCACATACATTCCCTAGCACCCATGCAAGCTAACCATGCCTTGAAACACGACCTGTAATCCCTCTAACCAGTTCCACCATTTTCAGTTTCTTGTTTTGCAGGTGAAGTGCTCTAGCACGATTCAAAAGCTTTCAAGACAAAGTAAACATTGGAATAGCATCCCTGGACCTCAAGGAAGCTTTTCCAATCATCACCTTGCACTGAAAGCTTCCTCATTGCCAGATAGAACTTCAGCTGAACAGGTATCTTGGTGAACTTCTATCTCTCTTATCAAGCATCATTAGCTCTAAGTTTGTGAATAAACAATGTTCTACTCATGCCACTGAACATGTACATGTTTTTACTTTTCATTTCTTTTGATTGAGCTGTGAGAATTTGAGGTTTGAAAATGGCAGAAAATCTAGGTTAGGATTTGGGGGAGAAGAAATTCTCCCTCATCTTAGAGAGTTAGATCAAGTTCTGCATATGGTTGGATTCGTCTCTTGATGCTGAACATTTTTTATGTTATGAGTTTTCATTAATAAGCCAGGAATCAGGAGTTAGAAGATCAAGAACAGGGCGCGCGTTTTTTTGAATGACACAGTTCAGAGGTTGAAGAAAGGTGGCATTGGGCTGGGCTTGCTTTGTGTTTTCTTTTTGCACCCTACAATTGGTTTTACACCCCCTGAGCCCATTTGCTTTATTTTTAATGTTTTTTGACTTTTTCTTTTTTTAATTAACTCATTTATTTTTTTTTAGCATATTAAAAATTTAAAAATATTTTTTCTCATCATTTTTGATTTTATTAGGGATTTATTTGATTTTTTCTCTTAGTTTGTACACAAAAAAATAAATATATATATGTTTTGTTTAAAATATTAAAATATTGGAAATACATTTTTACATACTTTTATCTTATTTTTACTTCCTGAAAATATTTTATAGAAAAATACTTTTTTTATTTAAATATTAAATATTATTAATTAATATATATAAAACATAGTTTGTAAATAATATAAATAGATAGAAATATATTAATACACTCAGGATATAAATACCAAAAAATGTACATATTTTATTTTTTAATATTTAATACTAAAAAATACATTTTTTAAGTATATTATATTTTTATCTTATTTTTTGTATATAAATAGTAAATATTACAAATATTAAATAACTAATACCATTTTGATTAAAATTAGGGTTTTGCCCTAAATTTGAAAATACTCCAAAATATAATACCTTGTTATTTCTCTTTTTATTTCAATAAATAATATCTTTTTTGCATACATATAAAAATTCCCTTTTTTATATTTTTGCATATTTATTTCAATTTCCATTTAATTATACAATTATTTGTCTTGTAAATATTCAAAGAAAATGATGTAATAGTTAGGTTTAAATTTTTGTCTAAATATACCCCATTTGAGACATTGTACCCCCTCCCCATATTATTGTGTTGTAATAGCGTAGGAATTTGAATTTCGCACTTTATCGCTTTCTAAATATACTATGCTAGAGTTAGGGTTTGCATGCGAATAAAATGAACAAAAAATAGTTTGACCTAGTACAAGACAAAAAAGCATGAAAATGGACAACACATTTCACACTTGCACCCCTAGGGTATTCCACTTTGTTGCCTTCAAATAAATTGGGCCATATTGTATGTTGAACTTCTTTGGGTAAAACAAACAATCAAATGATCATAGTCCCTCAAAATGTTGCCTAAATGAATGATCAAGTCCCTTTTAAAGAAAAATTACCCAAAGACATTTAACACTATTGCAATTATGGTCTAAAAACGATGACCCTCGCTTGTCCCTTTCACCTCCTAATACAAGATTGTCCACCAAATGCAATGGTGGAACAAAATTGTCAAAAGGTTTAAAACATAACAAAAATATTTGAGAAAAATTTAGGGTAGACAACTCTTAAGTACTTGTCAATTTGCCAAGAAAACACTTGCCTATTTTCAAAAACCCACTTCACAAACACTTTCAAAACCAACTTTCAAAAAAAAAAACCTTGAAACATCTTTTCTAAAGACAAAACACCTTTTGTAAAACATTCGAGTAAAGAATTGTTACAAGGGTAGCCTATACAAGGCATCTTTTCAAAACATTTTCAAAAAAACCACACACCAAGCACCATTTCAAACAATTGAAAACCAAGGCAAGTTGATCTAAGCAAGTACCTAAGAGCCCATGGATAACCATGGATAGAAAGGGTGCTAATACCTTCCCTTTCTATAATCTACTCCCCTCACCCAAGAAAAATCTCAAAGGTTTTTGCTGTGCTTTTTAAACCTTTCCTTAGGATAAAATAAAAAGTCGGTGGCGACTCTTGCTAAACCGAAACATTTGCGAAAACAAACGCAAAACTCTAGTCAGTTCTTCCACCGTATCACATAGATTAATTAGGATTTTAATTTTCGCATCTTTATTTTCAGTCAAATATTTGTGTATCTGCCCAAAATCCTTGTAATAGTTAAGACTTTAATTTCTCGCACTCTTTGATTTCTGCAACTATTAAACTGTTAGATGTATGGATATTAGGATTGTATGCGAAAGATAAATCAACGATTAAAAGGTAGATAACCCTAATTGTGCAAAGATAATTAACTGAAAAAAAGTACACTTGCAAATGCCCACTCCTAGGGTTTTCCCCACTCCAATTGCCTTCGGTAAATGGTCACAAAGCATACGGAATTTTAGTGGTCATCCTCTAGTCCCAAAAGATCAAAAATGACCCTTTCGAATGTTGTCTCGGAAAGATCTTTAGGACTTTAGTGTAATTACTAAAGTTTCCTAACTATTGCTTTTGTGACCGCACGTGTCCCTTCGAATGTCCCTTAAAACTCCAACAATGGGGATACCTACTCCTTAATAGTAGGATAACACTGTCTAAAGGAAATGAGAACGAACAATCTTTTTTCGAGTAGGTAGAAAATCTTAAGTACTTGCTCAAAACAATAAAACTTTTCACAAACACTTTTTATAACAGTTTTCAAAAACGATTCCGTCACACTCTTGAGGACAGATACAAGAGTTATCACGAAGGTAAACAAATTTTTTTTTTGCAAAACACACACAAGCAATTTCAAAAATGAGCAAGTACATAAGAGCCCGTGGAAAACCATGGATAGAAAGGGTGCTAACACCTTCCCTTTCTATAATCTACCCCGTACTCAGAAACTCTCAAAAAAAAAATTTTCCGTTCTTTTTCCTTTCCTTTGTTGGATGAAATAAAAGTCGGTGGCGACTCTTGCTTACCGCAACATTTGCAAAAAAAAAAATGAAAACCAATATTAATAGTCGGTTCTGCCACCGTATCACAGGCGGTTGTAATACGGTGGGAGATTTGACTTGGGAAGTTTTGCGTTTGATCGCAATTGTTGCAGATAGCAAGAGTCGCCAACGACTTTTCTTTTATCCAATAAAGGAAAGGGTGAAAAGAACAGGAAAGACCTTTGGGATTATTTTCTTGAGTTCGAGGGGGATCATTGCTTTTCATCCATGATTATCTATGGGCTCTAGTTGCTTGGTAGATCATTGCTTTTGTTTGAAAGTGTGTTTTGTGGTAGATTTTGAAAGTATTTTTGAAAAGCGCCTTCGTTTAGGCTAAATTTGTAATGATTCTCGTCTCTATAAGAATGTATACAAAGTGTTGGACTTTTGAAATTATTTCATGGAAAGTGTTGGTGAATTTGAAAAGTTTTTGTGTTTGAAGATGAGCAAGCAATTAGGAACATTTCTACCTACTCAAAAGTCTTTGTTCTTTTCCTCCTCCTTTAGATGTTGCTATCTTAACATTTATTGGTAAGAAGCCTTAACTTTGGATGTAAAGGGACGGGCGTGAATCATCGTATAGTCATGATAGCAATGTTTGTGAGATATCTTAACATTTCTCTTGAGGGAATAAGATCATTTGTAAGGCAATATTTGAACCGTCATCGAGGGACTATGATCTTGTATTTTTGATTGTTTTTGCTAAGACGCCTCACTTGCATAACATGACCATTTTTTATAAGGAAACAAGTGGAATTAACCATAGAGGTGCAAGTGTGCAAGTGTTCGTATTTCATGCTTGATTTATCTTGAATTAGGGTTTTCTAAGTATTGATTTTATCTTTCCATACAAATCCTAATTACTAGCATTTATGAAAGCGATAAATTACGGGAAGTAAATATCCTACGCTATTACAATCACTTGGGGAATGGGGTGTACAAATTTACAAATGGGGGTTGCAAGGAATTAAAGTCTTAATTATCTATTACAACCATATTGAAATAATATACAAGAATTGAAATGTAAAAATAATTTTTTTTTTGTTTTTGCTAAGAGAAGAAATAAATTTTCTTGAGGAAATGTTTTTTAGTCTTTTTGTTTAAAAGAAAATAAAGCAAAGTATATGAATATAAAATATTTTTTGCTGTTTTTTGATTAATGAGAATAAAGGTGATGATAAAAATAATAAGAAAATAAGAGTTAGAGTCAGCGTGTTCTTGAAAGAATAGAAATAAGAGAGAGTAGAAGTTATGGCTCAGGCGCGCTGCAAATCATAAAGAAAATGTTAGAAAAAATGGGAAAGTTAGAAGTTTTGGATCTAGACGCACTAAAGTTCTGGGGTTGCTGGGGACAAAGGAAATCCTAGAAGTTCTGATTGTTTGAGAGAGCCTAGAAGTTCTAATGTTACCGGAAGGTTAGAAGTTATGGTTGTTTGAGAGAGTCTAGAGGTTCTGATGCAACTGGAAACCTAGAAGTTCTAGTGTTACTAGCAAGCTAGAAGTTCTGATAACGGGTCAGTGAGGTGTCAATGCTGTTGGATGGGAATGTCTAGAAGTTCTGGTCCAGGAGTACTATTTTGACAAACAAATGGAGGGGTTTATCTAGTAGTTCTGGTCCAGGAATATTGTTTGACAAATAATGGAGTAAAAATGTCAAGAAATAAACATAAAAAGATGCTTCTGGGGCTAGAACCCAGGACCCTTAACACTAAAGTTTTATGCGCGCGCTCTCTACCACTGGGGTGGCTATACATCCGGTATAGAAGAAAAAACATAAACATATATTACAAAGTAAGTTATGATGATGAACTTCATCTTCTTCTTCGTGTCAGTCATAGTATCTACAACTTAGTCATTTCTCAACAAAAATGGAAAATGCAAACATAGAAGTCATGGAAAATTTCGTCATGGTTTCAAAAATACAAAGCATCAAAACTGTAAACCAGAAGCAAACATGAATTTTTCTAATCCTAATTATGAACCCTAATTTCCTCAAGAAGTTCTGATCTAAAATTCTCTCTACTTAGGCCATATAAATGAAATCTATAAATATGTACAGATTCCGAGTCATGATATCTACATTGTATCTTTGAAAATTTAAGTCTAACAATGCCTAAGTGATGAGATGAAAATCATAAGAAGCTTACCTTGCAGCAGGAAATTGTTCTTTGAATTAGAGCCTGGTTCAGACTACTGTGATGTTCTGGTCAGCTTCCTCAAGTTCTCAGAAAGTTAAAGCAACCCTTAACTTGAGCTATGAATGGTTGGAAAGTTCTGGAGCAGTCAAAGTGAAAAATTCTGACTTTTGGAATGGAGAATGGTGAAGAATGTTTTACAGTTTGAAAACAAAAGTTTGGAAGGCTTCTACGTGTATGCTATAAACTGTATGGATTATTTGGTTAAGAAACACACAAGGAAAATTAGAGTTTGGATGCAAAAATCAGAAACTAGCAGGTTTTATGTTTGTATTGCAATTTTAGGTTCTTGGGAATTTTCAGCAAGGTTTCAAGGCTTTTTCCAATCTTTCGAATCCTGCTTCCAGTTTGCAAATGAAGTTTAATTTATAGGCAAAGTATTTAGAAACTTGGAGAAGTCAGGAGTACATCCATCATGTGTTATGGATCATTGACTTATTTTTGAAGCAAGTTTAGACAAACATGTTTCAAGGCAAGGTAAGGTGGTTAGAAGCTTTAATCACACCTAATATGAGTTTGTAGGCATGATTTGTGTGTAAGTACACTCAGAAGCAAATTAAAGTATGGGTTCAAAATAAACTTTGTACAAAAGTTTTCTTTTCAAGGACAACAGTGGTACTTTCATGCCACACGTGGGAAGATCTTTTGGATAAAGGTTTAAACATTAGGATAAAGACTCAAAAGTTTGTGTGAGCATTAAATGATGATGAGATTTAACAAGTAAGAAAGCCTGCAACATGAGATTATGCAGCATAGCTTAAAACTGGATCAGAAGTTCAACATAAATGCAACTTAATTTAAGAACTAATATCCAACTTCTGATCTTTGATTCTTCCTGCTCCAGCATAATCTGAAGCAGTTCTCGGACTTTTCATAAAGCTTGTAAAATGCTTTGTAACCCATCTTTGAATCATTTTTGCAAACTCTGATTGTACCTACGTGAAAACTGACCCATAAGTTCTACTCAAATTCTGACTTGGAAATGTTCAGAATTTACTAAGTGTTTTAGTTTCATGGACGTGTCTTCAAGGATTTATAACTTGAAATCCCAGCATTTCTAGGAGAAGTTCTATTCTGCAATGTTTTATATCTCATTGAGATCTACAACTCTTGTGTCAAAAGTTCTTCCTGAATCAATTCACATCCTGATGAAAATCTGGCTAGAAGTTCTGAACTTATCGTACTTTCTTAACACTTAGAAAAATCTCTAAGTGTTTAGAACTTTTGACTTTTCAAAAGTAATTTTGACTTTTGATTTTCTTGATGAACCCACTTTATATTCTAACATATCTTTATGAAATGTTGATTCTTGAAACATGATTTTGATCTAAAAGTCAAAGTTTGACTTTTCAATTTGCATTTTGACCATTTTTCCCTTGTGCCAATTCCAAACCTAGATTGATGTATTAGTGCTGCAAACTTGTGCCATGGAAGATCTTGTGATAAAATTCTTTGAGAAATGAGAGGGAAAATTTTGGGGTACAACAGCGGTCCAGGCAAAAGTTAGGGATTTAAAGCGTATGACTATGTCCCGTTGGATCACCTTACAGACAACCTTCAGTCTCAACTGACAAACTCAAACGATACTAATCAATCAAATCAGCTTAGGAAAAAGTAGCAAATGGATGAGACGCTCAGAGACATGAAGGCTATAGAAGAGTTAGAACCCCATGGGATTATTTCAAATAGCTATCTTTCCTTTGTATCAGTTTTCATTTTTACGACGACATTCTCTTACTAGGATGTTCGTCTCTTTGTACAAAAATACTTGTTCAAGTTAATACAAAGATAATCCTTTAAAAGTACAAAACTATATGTTTTTCTTTTACTTTCCTGTTTTGTTTGCAAAACCATCCAGTTATTATTTTTGAATATATGCATTTGAACGTAATTACTGTTTACAAATGAACGCATAAAAAAAACTGAACAGAAAGACAATTACTAATGACTTTAAGAAATAGGATAATATCTATGGGTCGTTCATAAAATCCCCGCAGATACTTTCTCTAACGGAGCAGAAGCAAGGACATCCTACTACAGGATCTTTGTCATATCTCCAGCATGCAGCCTAATGGTATCTTTTGCTTTCATATCCCCGACGGAGCAAAACTTCCAGTTACTGCTCTAAAGGTTCCCCAGTGATAGTCGCCCAGCTGCTCATAAATTCCCCAGTAAGATTTCACCAAGTTCACAAGAAATGCACGATGTTTCCCTTCCCCAACAGAGTTTACACTCCATATTCCCAACAACAGTCAGGGATTTATTTTCCCCAATCTAAACAGCACTGCAGCAGAACAACTAATATGTGCATACATTGCATTCATACATCATAAACATCGACAACACAAATGCATATATCACAATCTCATTTATTTTGAGAAATATAATTACACCATGCATTTCATACATCATGGCATCACATACAACTAACTCTTTACCTTTTCAGGAAAGATCAATCAACATAAAATGATCATAAATTTTTTTTCGACAAGACAGGACAACTATCTACATGACGAATACTTCTTTCATACCTCTACTGGTTCAGTTTATATCGATCAATGGTTTATCCCGATTCCTTCCCGGTAGACACTTTCTTTGGTTCATATAAATCGCTCCAAAGATTTATTTTGATTCTTTTCCAAACTTCTACTAGTTCAGTCTAAATTGATCAATGTTTTATCCTGATTCCTTTCTAGTAGACACTTTCTCTGGTTCAGAAAAACTGCTCCAAAGATTTATCCCGATTCTTTCCAGTTAAAGATTATTCAAGACCTCTGCTGGTTCAGTTTAAATTGATCAATGGTTTGTCCTGATTCCTTTCCAGTAGACACTTTCTCTGGTTCAGACAAATCGCTCCAAAGATTTATCCTGATTCTTTCCAGTTAAAGATTATTCAAGACCTTTGCTGGTTCAGTTTAAATCGATCAATGGTTTATCCTGATTCTTTCTCATTAGACGCTCTCCCTGGTTCAGATAAATCGCTCCAAGATTTATTCTGATTCTTTCCAGTTAAAGAACATTCAAGACCTCTGTTGGTTCAATTTAAATCTCTCAACGGTTTATCCTGATTCTTTCCGGTAGACATTTTCTCTGGTTCAGTTTAAATCTCTCAATGGTTTATCCTGATGCTTTCCCAGTAAACGCTTTCCCTGGTTCAGATAAATCGCTCCAAGATTTATTCTGATTCTTTCCAATCAAAGAACATTCAAGACCTCTGTTGGTTCAGTTTAAATCTCTCAACGGTTTATCCTGATTCATTCCCATAGACATTTTCTCTAGTTCAACTTAAATCTCTCAATGGTGTATCCTGATTCTTTCCCAGTAGACGCTTTCCCTGGTTCAGATAAATCACTCCAAAAGATTTATCCTGATTTTTTCCAGTTAAAGATTATTCAAGACTTCTGCTAGGTTCAGTTCTAAATCGACCAAAGGTTTATTCTGATTATTTTCCCAGTTGAAGTCAAGTTTAGACTTAGTCTAATTTTCTGCCAACAATCACCTTTGGATGGCACCTATAAGTCTGTCTCCGCCAACTCTCCATCATTTCTCCAAATGGCATCTTTAAGCCATTCCTTACACCTCAACCACAATATCATCAAGTGCAAATTTCTGGGCACTCTAGTTTTCAATCATCTTCCACCTTCAAGTCACGAATGGTAGATTCACATATCTAACTCTTCAGGTTTAAGAAGATTGAACATGGGCAGCTGTTGTACCACAAAATTTTCCCTCTCATTCCTCAAGACAATTCTCACAAAGGGATCCCAAAAATTCAAGCTTACACAAATATATTTGGATTATTCAGTAGTAAGATTAAAGAAGAAATTTCTAAAGAAGGACAAAACACATGAAAATACTCTTTTGAAAAAATTAAAGGAAAGCAAGTTCTTTTCAATTTTACATCCTTCGATTAGACACTTTAGCACTGGTTGCATCTTTCGTTTGAGTGCTAGACTCCTTTGGGGCAAGCTCATTTCATCCTTCGATTGGGGCACTAGACTCATTGGGGCAAGTACCTTTAATACTTTTATTGGGGCACTGGACTCATTTTACGTTGTGCAAGTTTTTCCTGCATGTCAGCCAATGCTTACAAGGCAGAATTTTCTACCATTTTAACATGCACAAGGCTAAAGTCCCCTTTGAAGCAATTTGTTACAAGCTTTGACAGGGAAACACTTCCCATCAAACAACTTCAATTCACAAGGAAAAAAGCCTCATGGTGATGTCCTTCAATTCAGAAGGCCAAAGCATCTCTTCTTCCTTCTTTCGATTACACATCTTGCCTCCTCCAGGCCTCCTTCGTTTGGGGCAATGCCCTTCCCAGTATTGCATGCTTCGATTGAGCCTTCCATTCCCTGCATGCATCCTTCGTTTGGGGTAAGTTAGTCCTTCAACACAAACTCTTAGTCATGCCTTTCGATTGGGTGTGTAGCTCTCTCTTTACAAACTTTAGTTTGAGTATATTTGCATAAGGTCAAAAGGCAGGGACCTCCTGTATACACTCTTTCGTTTGGCCATATGGCCCCTTTCAGGAAAATTTAAGTAGGCAATATCTCCCTTGGAAAAGGCTTCTTTCAACACACGAATTTTGTATTATGTCTTTGTCTCATGTGAAAGATGTTCCATGGTGGTGCATTCAAAGGGCTTGCCAGGCATGTCTGGATGTCCCAATCGAATGACATACTTTGCTGACTCATCCCAAGAGCCTGCATTTGGACCATTCGAAGGAACCCATAAAGGGCCTGGTCGAAATGAACTAATTTGGCCCCCTTCAAAGGATATCCATATAAGTCATTCGAAGGACACTTCAATTTGAAAAAAGAAGTGATTGCTGAAGAGTCTGTTCGAAGGACAAAACTAGGGGGTCAAGACAAAGGGTTGAGATACCAAAGGTACTTGTTGACCAAGTCTCATGCGCTTCCAGGATCAGGCCTGATACACGGGCCATAAAACTCCAAAACTGTTGCATAACAGTCCTGCAACGCTGCCTTATTCCTTGCACCAAAATGGCATAAAAAACATTGTCCCTCGAAAGCTACAAATACAACATACCTTTTTTGTTTGAACCTTTTGTTTTCCCTCCTAAAACATCAACCCAGTCCGTCTATAAATAGGAGACATCACCACACATGTTAAGGGCACCTGAAGGATTGCAAGAAAACACTTGTGAAAATTCTCAAAAATTCTCAAACACTGCCCAACATTCTTTTTCAAACACTTCTATACACTAAGTAAGAGCCTTCGATTCACCCTCCAAGTGACCATCGAATCACCCTTCGACCCACTTCCTCAACTACCATACCGTAGGCCTTGGAGTCAATCCATCACTTGTTATAAAAGAGCCTTTAATTCACTCACACAACCTCTTTCGATTCAGTCACTGCTTTAACAAAGTAGTAACTGGATTAGCCTCAAGAAGGTCCCAACGAACTCCCATTCTCCATCAAAGAAAGCACTTGCATTTCCCTTCGATTTAAGAGCTTCAAGAGGTAAGTTCCCTTCAAACTTGAGCCTATTCTATTTTAATATCATGTGCACATGCCGGTAAAGAAAAAAGTAAATATTTCATATAGGGAACTAGACCATGTTTTAGCTTTCGATTCTGACTGCCTATATGCTGAAAACTCAACCTTAATTAGTTAGACTTAGGACATTGAGACCCATTAGTTTTTGTGCTAACCCCCGGACTGTAGTTATGTTTGGATATTGCATTTTAAGAATTTAAGAAAGGTTTATTATACCCTTCAATTGGCTAGCTGCACAAGCCTTTTGATCACAATCTAAAGTCCCAACTTGCTTATAGTCGAAGGAGTCAGCAAGGAGCCTGTAGTAAAGCATGAACCTTGCTGACTCCAGGTCTCAAACGAAGGAATGAACCTTGCTTCCTCCAGGCCTCAAACGAAGGCCAGAACCTTGTTGTATCCAAGTATCAAGCAAAGGACAGAACCATGTTGACTTCCAGGCCCAGACAAAAGGCACGCCTACACTGATTCCAACCCCTATTTGAAGGAGGCAGAAAGGCAAATCGAAGGGCATGACTCCACTGACTCCGGAACCCAAATCGAAGGAAGCCAGAAAATTCCGAATCGAAGGGTGTTTCTGCTTAAATCGAAAACCCATTTTTCTTGCCTTTATTTTATTTTTGCTTTTATATTTCCATGCTATTCAATATGGTTATAATAGTGTAGGATTTTATCTTTCTACATTTTATTATTTTTGTATAAATGCTAGTAACTAGGATGTATGGTAAGATAAAAATAACAAGTAGATAACCAAAAATTCAAAGACAAAATGCATGCAATCAAACACACTACTCACACACATGCACCCCTAGGATAATTCCACTTGTTGCTTCGGAAAAATAGTTATGTCCCTCGAATATGGGCATTTTAGTAAAGACCCTCAATAAAAGATCGTAGTCCCTCGATGTCCCTCAATGTTGCATTCGGTAAATGATGTAGTCCCTAAACGACATTGCTAAAACGTCCCATATGTTGCCTTTTATGACTATACAAACGTCTCACACCCTTCCCTTCACAGCAAATGACGGGGCTTCTTACCAAATCAATGGTAAGATAGAAACATCAAAAGGAAAAGGAAAGGAACGTTTAAGACCTTTCGAGTAAGTAGGATGCTCCTAGTTGCTCACTTGCTCACAATAAAAACATTTTATACACCCACAATTTCACTTTTAAACATTTTTCAATACACAAAACACTTTGTACGAGTTCTTATAGAGACAAGAACCAGTATAAAGACATTCCTTTTCCAAATAATTTCAAAACCCACACCACAAACACATTTTCAAACAAAAAGCAAGTGATCTATCAAGCAACTAAGAGCCCGTAGATAACTATGGATGAAAAGGGTGCTAACACCTTCCCTTTTGATAACCTATCCCCCGAACTCAAGAAATAATCTCGAAAGGTCTTTCCTGTTCTTTTCAACCTTTCCTTTTGGATAAAAGAAAAGTCGGTGACGACTCATGCTATCCACAACAATTACGATAAAAAACAAAACACCCAAGTCAGTTCTCCCATTGCATTACACTATTCTTACAATGGAGCATCCTCGGGAATCCCTACAGCAAACCCGACAAGATCCATAGTGGTGCTCTACCTGACCAGCCATATGGCAGAAAGTAGCATGATATTCTACGAGATCATCATTCATATGGTCCACATAGAAGATCCGGAACTCTCCAGGACATCCAAAGACCATGTTCACTTCCTCCTCGTGCTCTGCCCTAGGCCTGATTATATGGATGAGGCCCTCATCCATAATCTCTTGCAAACCAGCCTTTATCTTATCACAGCCTTGTATATCAATGCTATAAATACCACAACCAGCATAATCATGAGTATAATAACTAAACTCGCAAAGGTCTGCATGCATCTTTACCAAGTCTCCTATGACCAAGTTAATATCATAAATGCGGAAGTCCCCTGGACATCCAACAACCATGTTAACAACATTCGTTCCTTCATGCTTAGGTAGAGGATTGTTTTTGAAATTAGGGCTGACATCTTTAAAGGATAGAAGGCCAGATATAACCATTTTCTGTACCTCGAACTTCAGAGGATAACATTTTTCCACATTATGCCCTGGTGCACCCTGATGGATAGCGCATGTTTGATCTGCCTTGTAATACCAAGGAAAAGGGGATGGTATTGCAGGAGGTGGCCTAGTTTGGACCAACTTTTTCTGGATCAATGCTGGAAGTAACTCTGAATAACTCATAAGGATAGAGTCAAAAGGCTCTCTCCTCTGATTCTGCCCTTGACTTCCTTGAGGGGCAGGTCTTTGATAAGAGATTATAGTTGGAGCAACATTTATAACCAGAGTTACTGAGGCAACCTGTTGATGACGCTGATGATTTATTCTAGTAGGATTAACCCTTCTCTCTTGAATAATAGTATTTGTCACTCCTTCTTTCTTTTTACCAAACCCATACAATGGTTTCTTCATACTTCCGAAATTTTCAACTTTTGTCATATGACCTTCTCTTACGGCTTCTTCCAAACGGACGCCCATTCCCACCATTCTTTCATAATAGAATGCACCTAGTGTCTTCAAAAAAATCTTTGTCATCTCTTTCTCTTCCATTGGAGGAATCACCTGGGCGGCAACTTCATGCCATATATGTGCATATTCTTTAAATGACTCTTTATTCTTCTAGATTATGGCCCTGAGTTGATCACAGTTAGGTGCCATGTCCATATTGTATTTGTACTATATGATAAACGCTTCACCCAAGTCTTTGGCACCGTCCAAGCTCATGTACCATTTCAACGCTGCACCAGTCAAGTTGTCTTGAAAGAAATAAATTAACATGCGCTGATCATATGTATTAGTAGACATTATCCTCACATACATCACTAAGTGAGCGCGAGGGCAAGTGTTACCCTTATACTTTTCAAACTCCGGCACTTTGAACTTTACAGGTATCTTCACATTTGGCACCAAACACATATCATTCACATTCTGCCCAAACAGCTCTTTTCCCCTGAGGGCCTTCAAATCCTTCTGCATCTTATCAAACTGGTCTTGAAAATTGTCCATTCGATCATAGGAATCCAAGCTTTCACTTGGTGGAGGAATAGGGTGATACATTTCATCATTAGAAAACGGGACCACATTCACCGAGGGATGCAGTATAGTGAATCTCGTTTCTAGCAGCAGGGGTAACATGCATCACAGGAGGTGCGAGAGATGCAACAACAGCCTGAGCAAGTGAAGCAACCTGAGCATCCTGATTATAACCTTCTGGCATAAAGTTCTTTGGCATTCCCTAAGGATATCCTGGAGGTATACGATTCTGAATAACAACAGGTGGAGTAGCAGAAATAGGAACACTTGGAGCTTCAGTAGCAACCATTGTCTGTTGAGGCTGAGAAATTGGTGGCTGATTCTGAGCAGCCACCAAAGATTCCATCAGAGCAGCGAGATTGGCCATACTGGCCTTCAGAGCAGAAACTTCCTCGTGCAGCTCGCGAGTCTCTTGTTCTAGATTATCCATCTTCCTTCTGAAATTAGCCTGAGTATTATACTGATGAGACAACTTATTGTACGAAGTTCAAGAATGAAGCTTTGTAAGACACCTGGATATGTACAAAAAATTCAAGAAGTATGTTCAATATGATGCATGATATGCAATGCACATGACTTATTTTATTATTAACATTTCAAAAGGACTCAAAGATTTATAGACAATTTGCGAATATCAAAGTAATAACTCATCTGAAACACTGAAAAATATCATTATAATAACTTCAAAACGGGTTACAACTTTTTAGTACAAGTTTCAATAATCCCAAGTACAAGATGAAAATAGAGTCTAAAAATCGTATAAAAGCAAAGCTGATGAAGGTCACTCTACACGCTGACGCTTCCATGTGAGTCTGGAAATGTGAGCCTTCAACCTCTGGTTTTCTTCAGCATACCTGGTGGAGACCTCCTTCCAATCACCAGAGTCAGAAAGTGAGCAACTAAGGCCTAATTGAGGCTTAGAGGAAAATAAATCCTCTTGCCTCTCTATTGCCTCTACAGCATGGCTCTTAATAATCTCAATCAAATCGTCTTTCTCCTTTAGATCTACTCGGTAGTGTCGTACCCCAAATTTTCCCTATCTCTATGATCGTATTTTTAAGATTTAAAATGGAAGAAAGAATGTTTTGATTAAAGATGGTACAACAATGTCTGATGGCCCATTTTTGAGAATCCAAGTCAATCAGGGGGTGCATTTCAATTAAGGGAATGTGGCTTTCTAAATCAGAAAGACCCATATACCCGTAGGACCATTTATGAAGCATGTTGGCCAATGGCCCATGAGATTCGAATATGGAATACTATTTTAGAAAAGAATTAAGGTTAAATATATCTAAGCCCATTTAAGTGTTATTTGTTTTTAGTAAAAAGGGGAGGTGAAATTTCAATTTGCAAGCCTATTTTCGTTTGACCCATTTCCAATTTTTTGTTAAATAGCAAAAGGGGGTGTGGGTTCAATTTACAGACCCATTGAGTTTCTTTAGTTGGCCCATCTGATGTTTTTGAAAATGTATTATTATTATTAAAAATTGTTTATTATTATTATTTTAATAAAGAAAATAAATAACATGTATTGCTTTAAAAGAACGTGATATATTTTCTATTATTGCTGATAAACGTTTCTATTACAATAATGTTCTATTTTATTATTAAAAGATGTTAGGTTAAATATTACTTAAATAATTTATTTATTAAAGGATGTTTGTTTTGAAAATTTATGTTTGGATTAAATGTTTTAAAAGAAGATTTAGGCCCAATCCGCACAAAAAACGGTTGTTTGCAAGCAATAAGCATGTTGGACTGAAAACGCATATGCAAGGCCCAAAATCAATAACAATTACTGTTTCAATCCAAGCCAAAATTTGCGCATGTTTCTGCTACTAACGAATACTGTAGAAATTAAACTAGATCAAATCTTCTAAAAAACAAATCAGTCCAGATCTAATACAGTAAAATGAAATCAAATTGCATATTACATTTACAAACTAAATCAATTTCATTATAATTCAAATCAATTACAGAAATCAAAACCCTAAGATCGTTCATAATCCCTAAATCTAAGATAAGACTAATTGTAACGTCAATTTTACAATTCCCTAATACAAGCCCAATAATCGAACCCTATATATATTGTACATAAATACGATGAGAGAGGGGGATATATAGAATACAGAGGATTCAGATAACTTAAAGGAGGTAAGAACGACGAATAAAAAAATACAGAGAGGGAAGAACTTGAAGAACAAGCGAAGAACGCGAAGAATACACCTCAGGTTTGTTGAAGAACAAAGAAGACCGCAATTAGGGTTTCAATATCTGAAACCCTAATCACATCATTTCCATCACCTTTTCCATCCTTAAGCTCCGTCGTGACATGAAAGATCAAAAATAGAAAGGGGATTAGCCGAATCGGAAACTCAGAAGTCAGAGAATAAGCGAAATCGCGAAGGAGTAAATTGCTTAGCTTTGTCTAGTTTATGCTTTGTTGTTGTTTAAGGGTTACCGGGTTTGTAACAGGGGAAGGATCGATTCACAGAGCCTCCGCGGTGGTTGATGTTAGGGTTAGAAGGAAGGTTAGGGTTTATGAAGAGAGAGAGAGAGAGAGAGAGAGAGAGAGAGAGAAAGAGAACAAAGCTTGGCTGTTAACAAAAGAAAATGAAAATAAAAAATGTAAATAAATGAAACTTATGTTCCATTATATTCCCATGTATGTGCGTTCACCATAACTAGCATGCACCTTTAGATCCCATCTGTTTGATCATGATCAGATGACCGTAGGCCAAGTCTTACCATAAGCTCTATACTCCCTCACACACTCGATCATGCAGACCCCTCCAAAAGTTGTGTTTGGGCCAAGCCCGTTTAGTTTTAACACCCCCTTTAGTCGTTTTACTAAACTGCCAAAAGATTTGCAACCCCAGGCTTACTGAGCCTGAACTGAATTCAGGCCCTGCTTTCTTACACCCCTATATTTTTAATAACTCAACTAAACACACCCCCTGGGTTAATTAATATTTTCTTCTTTTTTTATTTGTTATTTAATTATTCTTTTATAATAATTATTACATTTAATTTTTTATTTATAAAATTATATTATATTATTTTGTTTTCTTAATTCTTATTTGTCACACATTATTTTTTATGTTATATTATTATTATTATTTATTATCACATGTACATATTTTTTATTAAAAACTCATGAACATATTTTCTATATTATTGCATTAAAATATTTTTATACCATGCATTAATTAATAAATTTCATAATTAATATGATTAAAAAATATCTAACAAACATCAAATTCTTTTTCGCAATAAACTAATCTAAACACTCAATTTTTGCAAAAGGGTTTCAAATGTATTTTGACTAATCGCGCATTTAGTCTAAAATTCTGCAATCTTTACATCCGGTCAAAATGCGAGGCAATTCAAAATACTTTTGCAACCCCTAAAAAACACAAACCTATACGAACTACAAATTGGGATCTGATTCTTCATAAGAGGATATGTAGGCATATGATAAAAATTTTGGCGAGTTCCCCTATTAAAAATTAAAACCCTATTTCACCCGAAACATAAACCTAAACCTAGTATCCTTAAAAATAATGTAGATGAAAGGTGCCTAACACCTTCCTTTCGTCTAATGAAGTCCGAAACTTAGAATCTCTGCCTTTACAATTTAGGGTTTCCTATTAGATGCCCTTCATTAGGATAAAAACTAATAATGGCGACTCTCATTTAAATACCAGTCGTAATAGGTAGGATACCTCTAAAGTCTGGCACTTATTCTTCCAAAATTCCTTTTCTTGCTGCATCATGACTAAGGCAAGCTGGAACACATCATCCAATAGGGGGAGAGTGGTATTCATAAACATGTCAGGCATGGGTGCTTCTTGGGAATATGACATCTTCAACTGGATGGCTCTTTCTTGTACCCACTACAAATAAGGCTTCAAAGAAACGGCTCCTCTGGGTCCCAAGTCCTTCCTACTCTTCATGTGGATATGGAACTAAGCCTTTGCAATCTGCTCCTTAGCTTCCTTATGAACTTCTACCTATTTTAGGAAGAAACTACTCAAATGAATACTATTTGGCTTATCCCTCATCGGATATCCAAGCTGTCGTCAAGTAAGAACATGGTTGTAGTTAATTCTTTCCTTTATACCAAGGAGAGGTACATTAGGGAACTACCACAACTGTTGATAATCTCTACATCATGATAAACCTGATGATACCAAACAATATTCGAATGAGTGAGTGCCATAATATTTGGAGCCCACCGAGGCTCTTTCCTGACATCCCGGAAAGCATCAGACCGAGATAAGTGAGAAATAAACCACTGATACAACAAAGGCGTGCTGCAGATGATCATCCCTCCATGATAAGAATCCCTAATATGGATAGAGTAATAAGCATCACCCAATAATGTAGTAACTGGATTTCCAATCAAGAAGATCCTGATGGCATTGATATCAACAAATTTGTCTATATTGGGAAATAAGAATAACCCATAAGCAAGTAGAGCAAAAACGGTCTCAAAAGCAAACATACTCTTCATCCTAGCAAAGTAGAGAGCTTTCTACAATAAGAACTGAGCTGGTAATCCTCTAGTACCTCCTTTAGTAGTCATGTGGGCTTCAACTTCATACTTTCCTAGATGGATCAAAGCAGCAATCTCATGAGATTTTGGCTCACCCTCTAAACCAGTAAAAGGAACACAATCGGTAATAGGTAAACCCAGCAGATAAGAATACTCCTCTAATATAGGCATCAACTGATAATCAGGGAAAGTAAAGCATCGATACATTGGATCATAGAACTAGACCAAAGTCAAGAGAATACCCTCCTTCATCCCGGACTTCATGAGAGAAATGATGGACCCATACTTGCTCCAAAAATCTGTAGGACTCTTGATCTCGGAAACCAGACTCATCAACTCATCTATCTTGGGATCTTTAAAACTGTATTTCCCGGTATTTCTTTTTCCAGAATCCATAGTCAAAAAGTAATTGAGATATTCACAAAGAGTCAACTTTTAAGTCCCTTGAAATAAAATTTCTTTAGAAGATGCTCATGGGTGCATGTATGCATGATGCAACAATCACACACAAGATCACAAAAATAGGGTTCATAGGTTCAACGTGACGAGCATGAGGTCGAAGGTACTACTCATAAGGTATGGTCTAAAGTTATCACCTTCCGAACAAGGTTCTAAGAGGTTCCCAAAGTCTACATACTTCCTTCGGATATTAACGACTTCCTGATTAACTCGGTAATTAGTAATATTCTCAAGAAAAACTCGTCCGAGTGTAGTATCGCGTGACAAATACTTCCGGATTACTCCTCATAGCTTCCGCACTACACCTAAAAGTCCAAGATGGGTTAGGGGTTCTACGGTCCTCAGCTTCAGCAGGCTCCCAGGTCGAAAGCAGCACGTCTTCCCGATTACTCAGTAAATGACACTACAGTCAAAGGGGCCTCCACTGAGTGGGGGATCTCATGTCTCCTTTTTTGGGATTACTGCCTCAAAGTTAACATGACTATACCGCCGATCCTATCTTAAGTTTGCCCAAGTCCAGGTATAGGACTTATGAGAAATCACCAAGCAGTCTGAAAACCAGGAAAATCCAGACAAACATATATACAACACATAATATATAACAAAAAATAGCACATACGCAGATATAAACAAAGATAGGTTCAACCCACTTAGGGATGGACCAACAAGAGGTCAATCTGTCCCCAGTGAAGTTACCATTTTTTATGTAGCGGTAGAAATATTGAGACTAAGCCATTGGATTGACTTGACTCGCATAGATAACATTAAAAATCGCCACCACGCTTTATTGTTTCCAAAGGAATGGGAAAAGAGCGAATAACCCAAAAAGAGGGGGGAAAGTTCTAGGTAAGGGGCTTGGATATGCAAAGAGAAGGTATTAGCACCCTAAATATCTATAGTACTCCGCGGGAACCTCTTTGAAAAATCTGTATATTTTTTGGGCTATAAAATGTTGTATATACAAATAGATTGTGGGGATGAGAAAAGAAGTATTTTTTTACAATTTTTGCACCCGCCGCCGTTGCAAACCTTTAGTGCCTACGTACCACTTTCCGTGCAATAGGGGATCAAGGTACACGTAGTTCACCTTTAAAAATTTTAAAACACAAGTGTGTTGGTTTATTTTAAGAGACGAGACATCATCATTGTTGTACCCCAAAATTTTCCTTCTCATTTTATCAAGATTTCCCCTCATAAGACTCTTTGGATTCCAGACATAATTAGGGTTTGCTCTGCTCAAGACATCTCCTTGCACTGATGACCTAAATTAGGGTTTGAGTTTGCACAAGGATTTTTGGACTTTCAATGCTCAATGTGACTTTCATACTTCTTGATGGACTTATAAGATTGCTCACACCAAGTTTCAAGCCTTGAATCAAATTTTTGCCCAGTCAATTGGACATTTAACCTAAAAATCAACTGTATTGGGGAAAAAGTCAATTGTGGCCAATTTACAGTCAAACCTCATAATTTTTGATCCATATCAATATTATAGACTCATATGGACCATTTGATCAAGTTTGGACCACAACTCCTCAAGAAATTTGATCAGATCATCAAAAGGGCAAAATGGTCATTTTTAGGGTTTTGACTGCAGAAGGGCAATTTCTGATTTTTAACCTAGCCAATGGCAAATTGGGTTCAAGAATGGATTCAAGGACTCAATGGAATCATCTTGACCTAATAACAAGGTTCAAAAGATCTCAAAAGCATTGGATTGACAAATGAATTTTCCAGTCAATTGATCAAAAATCAATTGTACACTGAAAAGTCAAACTTTGACTTTTTGGTCAAAATCAAGTGCCAAGGGTCATTTTTCATCAAGATGTGCCAAAACATGAAACTTGTTCATCTAGAAACTTAATTTTGCAAATTAGGGTTTAAGATTGAAAATTTTCATAACTTAGAACTTTTCTAAGTTATGAAATTTTCTTATTTTTTCCCAACTTTGCCCAACTTTTTCACCATGATGCATTTGGATTCAAAGAAAACTTCCAACATGAAAGTTGTAGTCCTCCACAAAATCTACAACTTTTATTGACAAAGTTTTCGCAAAAGATGCTTGGATATCAAGTTATGATTTTGTGAACAGGGGTCCAAAAACTTTCTAACTTAGTGAAATTTTGCCCTAGTTTAGGCAGGATTTTGACCTATCTTCATGGCAATTTTTCACATAGTTCCCATTTGAATCTCAAAATGCATTTCAAATATGGATTGTAGAGAATTTTACAAGCTTTCCAAAATGTCCAATGAATATCCAAAATCATTTAGGGTTAGGGAGAATCGAAGGTTTGAATTTGGCAAAATATCACTTTCATCCATGGCATTTTTCACTATGCTACAAGATGGAATTTCTGTCCAGCTTTGTTTGTACTTGCTTACAGGTATCTAAACCCTTACAAACTCAAAAATTGAATGCAAACTCAATGGATTAATGCATTATTCTGATCAAAGGAAGATTACACATTGAATTAATCTAAAAATGGCAAAAAGGTAGCATTGCCACTTTGGTAAAGTTGGCTTTATGTCAATTTGTTTCTCTTGAGCATTGCACCAAGCTTTTTGCAGCATACAAACTCCATAAACTAAGGCAAAGGTACAACAACTTTGTGCATGCTTGAAGCTAGCCTGTACAGGCCTGCCCTTGGTCACTTCACACTTTTCTTAAAAAACAAGTCAACTTGCCAAAATCACATAACTCTTGTATCTGATAAAACCAAGTATGGTAACCATTCCAAACAAGTTTTGCACATCACATTGAGCCAGAAACACGAGCTATCCAGTCCTAAAACACCTTTGAACATCAAAATACCAAAAACTTGCAAAGTAGGGCAACTTCTGCAGTTTGTCATCCAAAGCAAAAACTACTCGTGCGTTTTGCCCCAAACCTATTCCAATACATTCCATATAACCCACCTAAGCTATCCCAACCATTGGCCAGTGACTGTAACCTTGTTTTCAAGCTTCACCATTTTTGAATTCAGCTTGTGCAGGTTGACTTCTACAAGCTTATTCAAGCAAGTACAAAGCCAACTAAGCATTGGGGAAGGTCAGAGGAGGTTCAAGCAAGCTCACAAGCATCTCAGGCCTCAATGAAAATCTCTACATTGCCATACTCGTGTTCAACTGAAGCAGGTATTTTCCAACTTCCTATCTCTCTATTTAGGAATCGTTAAGCTTAGGTTTGTGAATAAAAAATGTAGTACTCATTACCCTTAAGCTGTACATATGCATAGATTTTATTTAAGTTAACTGAGTTGGGAGCATTTGATTGATGAACTTTCTGAAAAAGTTAGGTTAGAAATTAGGGCCAGAGAAATTCTCTCTGGTCTTTGAGAGTTAGATTAAGTTCTTTACATGGTTGGAATCGTGTTAGAAAATGCTATAACTTTTGTGTTGTGAGTTTTTGCTTTAGAGCACGTATGCAGGATTTCCCAGTTTAAACATGCAGGCGCGCATTTTTGTCACAAGGTTGAAGACAAAGTTGGACTTGAGCTGGGCCTGGTTATTTCTCACTATTTGCACCCTCCTTTGTGCTCTTTGCACCCCCTGGCCCATTTTCATTATATTTTATATTTTTGAATTTCATTTTTAGTTTCTGACTTTATTTTATTTTTCTTAAATATTAAAAATACCAAAAATATTTTCATAAGTTTTCATATTTTATTTTATTATTTTTATTATTTTTTTGGACATAGAAATAATTATTAAATAATATATACATTTATTTTCTTAATAAAAAAACTTGTAAATACTATAAAAATATTATTTTTTATTTTTATTATTTATATATTTAAATAATAATTTTCTGACATATTTTTATTTTTGAAATTTGTATATATTTTAATTATTTTATTATTATACATAAATAATATAATTAATATATATACTTTCTTAAAACAAATTAGGGTTTCCACCCTTAATAAAAATACCCTTTTATTTTTTTTATTTTTAATGCATTAAATATTTTATTTTTACATACATAAAAATAATACAAAAAAACATTTTTTTCATATTTATAATATATTGCATATTTATTTAATTGTCCATTTAAATATTTTCTTATTTATTATTTGAACAAAGAATTCAATTTGGTTGTAATAATCTTAGGGTTTTAATTTCTTGCAAATAATCCTCTATTCAAAATTGTATCCCCCTCCCCATATCAATGTTGTAATAGCTTAGATTACTTTTACGCATTTATTGCTTTCAAATATGCCATGATAGAGATTAGGTTTTGTATGCAATATCCAAAATCAAAACAAATAACTAGACCTAATACAAGATATAAAAGCATGTAAATTGACAACACAATGCACACATGCACCCCTAGGGTTTCATCCACTTGTTGCCTTTAAAATGGCCATGGTATGCATGTTGAGTATCTTGGCAAAACAAAAAAAAACAAAAGATCATAGTCCCTCGATGACGCTATCTTGGTTGCCTATACAAAATGATCTAGTCCCTCAAACAAAAAACTTGCTAAGATATTTAGCACTATTGCTATCATGGTCAATATGTTGACCCGCGCCTGTCCCGTTTAACATCCAAACACAAGGTTGTTTACCAAATGCAATGGTAAAACAACACTGTCAAAGGGTTAAAAATGTGTAGGAAAGACTTTTTGAGTAGATAGGGTAGATGCTCCTAGTTACTTGATCAAAGTTGCAAACATCCTTGCTAATTTCAAAAACACACAACACAATTTCAAAACAATTTCCCAAAACAAACTTTCAAACATTGAAATATATTTTCAAAAGACAAACACCTTTGTAAAACATTCAAACAAGAATTGTTACAAAGGTTGCCTAGACAAGGCCTCTTTTCAAAACATTTTCAAAACCGCACATACAAAGCACCATTTCAAACAATTGAAAAGCAAAAGCAAGTGATCTAGACAAGTAACTAAGAGCCCATGGATAACCATGGATGAAAAGGGTGCTTGCACCTTCCCTTTTCATAATCTACCCCCCGAACCCAAGAAAACATCTCAAAGGTCTTTCCTGTGCTTTTTGACCTTTCCTTTGGATAAAATAAAAAGTCGGTGGTGACTCTTGCTAAACCGAAACATTTTGCAAACACAAATGCAAAACCTCAAGTCAGTTCTCCCACCGTATCACAGAACTCGAGACTCTGCTGGGGAGAATCTAAAAAGTGGGGTTACCTTAGGGTTTAGATCACCTTTACATGCTTACCTTATTTGCTTTGATTGCTTTACACTTGGTTCTATTGTTTAGGTTTGAATCCTCTACCCGGATTTGGGAAACATTCATAGGTAAATAGCAATACATTGTGGAAACTGTGCGGGGTATACCGACATGGTTGAAGCAATAGCTATATTGGTGCGACATATTTGTGGGTACCGGTAGCCTTTGAGTTAATCAAAGATAATACGGGGCCGCTGAGTGATGTCATGAAGCACTAATGGACTTTTAGAACCTTTACTTGACCATCTTGGCCTTTTTAGGGGTCGTGAGATGACCGGCTTTGGTAGAGTTCGAAGTTGGTAGATACTCGATACTACACTCATTGAGGTTTGTTTTCTTGGAATATTTCGGTCGCCAGTAAAGTGGCTAAACTGAAACAATGAACACAGAAAATAATCCAATGATATTGAGCTCCTTAGAACCCGATTACTATTTATAGGACAGGTTGAACCAACTAAACTTCAAGAGGGTACTTACCTATGAAACCCCATGCAATCCTGAAACTAGAAACTTGTGTGTTTTGTTTGTACATATACTTGTGCATACATCATGGACATCATGGAGCATCATATGCATCCACTGACCATTTCAAGGATTTAGATCTTCATCTTTGTTCCTATTTTGTAGGTTATGGAATCACTTCGCAGGAAAACAATTCAAGTCAACCTTGTGAGAGTTCCTCCTCAACTCAAGGAGCTTGCTTCAAGGATTCCATAGTACTCTCCATTCACCGAGAGGCATGGTCGTCTTCTCAACTTAGTCAACACCAACACTGAGGAAGACATGGTGAAAGTTCTCTTCTAGTTCTTTGACCCCCTACACCACTGCTTCACATTTCCTGATTACCATCTTGTGCCTACTTCGAAGGAATTTTCTCAACTCCTGAGGATTCCTATTCTCCATGAACTACCCTTCAACGGTACGGAAAGAGATCCAAATCCTGAAGATGTTGCTCAAGCCCTACACTTGCAACCATCTGATGTCATACGTCATTGGGAAACCATAAGTGGTGTCAAGGGTTTCTTGTCAAAGTTCCTATTTGAGAAAGCTCAAGAATGCTGGAATTCTCTAGACCTACAAGCCTTTGAGGAGATTGTAGCTCTTCTCATCTATGGGTTGGTCTTGTTCCCAAACCCTGACCAACTTATAGATGTAAATGCTGTCAAGATCTTCATGGCTTACAACCCGGTGCCTACATTTCTTGGGGATATCCTTCAGTCTTTTCACACTCGAACAATGAGGAAAAGAGGTGTTCTCATGTGTTGTACTCCTCTACTGGCAAGATGGTTTATTTCTCATCTTCCCCAATCAGTTTTGAAGAATGGGTAAGGCTTGAGGTGGTCACAACGGTTGATGACTATTACACATTCTGATGTTCATTGGTGTTTCTTGTACCCCAAAATTTTCCCTCTCATATTTCTCAAGACATTGCAAGAAAAATCTACAAGTGGCTCAAGATTGCTTAAGAGTTGGACAGTCAAGCAATCTCTTAAGGCAGTCAACCCCAAATTAGGGTTTTGTGTTGCATCAAGATATTTGAGTCCAAAAGACCTCAAGTGCTCCCCAATGTCCTAATATTCTCTCAAGGTCATCCATGTCAAATTTCAAGCCTTGCAGAGGAAATTTGCTCAGTCAATTGCTCAAAGGTCCAAAAAATCGACTTTGCTAGGGCAAAAGTCAACTGTGACCTATAAACAGTCAAACTTCAAGATTTTTTTGTCAAAATTCTCATTTTGAATGGTATTTCATCATTTGATCAAGGGTTGATCATGATTCATCAAGGATTTCTCAAAATTCATCAAGACTCAAAAGTTGCTAAATTAGGGTTTTGTAGGAAAAGTCAACTCAACTTTGACCAAGCATAACTTTCTCATACTTTATGAGAAATGACCCATCCAAAGACCATTTTTAAGAGGATGCAATTTCATACAATCCATCTTCATACCCCAAGATTATAAAATGCACTCACAAGAAGTTATAAATTTGGACATTATAGGTCATTTTTGAAAGTCAACAAAAACACCTTTTTTGTCAAAGCTTATAACTTGAGCATGGAATATCAAAATGAGATGAGACCAAACGGGTTGGTAAGATGACATCTCAATCTTTCTATAAAGTCCAAGAACACCTCCAAGAACACCTCCAAAAGTGAAAAATTCATGAGCATTGATATGGAGAGATTTGTACCAAGTTTCTTACCCTAATGCAATATACATTACATAAGGGAGGCAAAGGCACAAAAATAATGGTTGGAGGCTGCAAGAAGAGGCAGAACAAAAGTTTGAAAAAGTGGTAAAAAGCTTGAATTCGAGATTATAACAAGAGGCATTTTCAGAAGCCAAAAGCTATCCCAATCGCTTCCTGGGTGTTCACTCAACCTTCCTGGATCAGGAGCAAGCATTCTCACATACCACAAAGCACTGTAAGTATCACGAAAATCACCTTGGTTCTTGAATTCGTGATTCATTATTCTTGCATCATTTGAACAAATTGCTTGCATATTCGTAACCCTCATGACATTTGTAAACTTTTTGCATTATTCAATTTGGTTTATAGGCGATGTAACCCCAAAACACCATAGCTAGGGTTGCGTGTTTGTTTTTAGGGCTTTCTTTTTCAGGAAAAATCAGGACTCAAGAAGGACATAATGTTAATCAGGAAGCCAAGACGAACTCAGTCATGTGTTTGGAATTGATTTATGTGGCCTAGGGAAGATTTTAGAGCAAGCTTGCGTATTTAGATGCGGATCCAAATCCGCAGGTAATATTTGCAGGATTTGGAGGTAGAAGATGACGAGCTGTCGTTCTCCCATTGGCCAATTCAAATTAATTTTCGTGCATTTTTATTTTCTGGCATATAATTTGTTTTGTTTATATTATAATTTCTTTGTATTTTACTAACAATAGAATCAAAGCAGTGCAGTGGCAAGCGTGCAAGCATATCACTTTCAGGACCTGGGTTCGAATCCCAGGTCCCCCACTTTCTTTGTTATTTTCCTTCTTCAGGTAATCACATGTACATCCAAGCATGCAGCGCACCATACGCCTCATACATCAAACAGCCAGATGGCCAAAGGCCAGATCTGGTGATCCAGGCTGAGAGTCCACCATGGAGGCAAGTCCAAGTGCGCACACGGAATCCTAAAAGTCAAACCAGGCCAGCGCTTAATGGGCCTCAGCATTGCTATATGCACCACAAAATTCAGGCCCAAACCTCTCTCTCTCTCTTTATTTTATTTATTTTGTTTATTAATTGTTTTTATTATTTTTGTTTTTAATTCTAACCAATCATTAAAATTCTTTTTCTTTAAAATAAAATCACACCAAAATATTTTTATTTAATCAAATTCTAACTTTTATTTTTATTAATAAACATTAATTAAATTAATTTAGGTTTTAATGTTAGAATAATTTTAACCCTTTTTGCAAATAATTAAAATTAACTAGACTTAATTAGGTTTAACTAATTCAATTAATTTTTATTTTTTTCTTTAAATAACCAAAAATCCAAAAATAACTTTTTTCTTTCATTTAATTAATTAATTTAATTTAATGTAGTGATTAATTTAGATTTATTTCTTTCTTAAAATATAAAAAAACCACAAAAAATTTTCTTTATCAAATTAAATTCTAACTTTTATTTTTGTTAATAAACATTAATTAATTGATTTAGAATTTTAATTAGAATAACTTTCACATTTTTGTAAATAATTAAAATTCAATTAGATTTAATTAGGTTTTTTACTAACATTAATTAATTTTTATTTCTTTCCTAAAATACAAAAAAACCCAAAAATATTTATTTTTACTAATTAATTAATTTAGATTTATTTCTTTCTTAAAATAAATAAAAAACAACAAAAAAAAGATACTTTCTCTCAAAAAAGGGTCAAAACCCTATTTACGCTCGATTTAATTTCTCGCACGCGATTTCATTTTCATTTATCCTATATTGTACTTGTCCCGGAATGTAATAGATAATTAGGACCATTTAATTATTTTTATCGCTTTATTTATTTTTCCGCATTTAAATTTCAAAGGGTTGCTTTTGGCGATGTAAATACCCGACGCCTTGTAATTTAATTTCCGCACTTTTATTTTCCGCAAATTATAACTGTTAGATGTTTGATAATAGGGATGCATGACAAGATTGAATGTTTTAACCTAAAATCAAATTATACCACCATTGACATGTACAAAGATAAAAATAAACTGAAAATGACACACTCACACATGCGCACTCTTAGGGTACACCCCACTTGGTTGCCTTCGTAACGCGGTCATTAAGTATAGGTCACTTTAGAGGTCGCCCTCTTGTCCAAAGATCATAGTCGCCTCGAAACGGTTGCCTCAAATATTGTTTCCCCAAAACAAATGATCTAAGACATTAGGGTTACCGCTAAGGCATCCTAACATTGCTTTGGTGATCGTAAGTCCCTAATTCGAATTGACCCTTAAAACTCCAAGGTGATGCTACCTAATCATCAATAGTGGGATAGCATTGTCTAAAGGAAGATAGCATAGAACGATTCCTTTTTTGAGTAGGTAGATGGTTCTTAGATACTTGCTCTTTCAAAAACAAAAATCTTTCCACACTTACACTTTCCGAACAAAGTTTTCAAAAACACTTCGCACACTCTTGAGGACAGAAACAAGAGTTAAATCGAAGTTTCAAAACAAAAACTTTTATCAAACCCACAAGCACAAAGAAAGCAATATTTTGAAAACAATATGAGCAAGTACCTAAGAGGCCGTGGATAACCACTGATAGAAAGGGTGTTAACACCTTCCCTTTCTATAATCTACCCCCCGAACCCGAGAAACATCTCGAAAAAGGAGTTTTTCTGTGCTTTTTTCCTTTCCTTGTTGGATAAAATAAAAGTCAGTGGCGACTCTTGCTTACCGCGACATTTTGCGAAAACAAACGCAAAACGCAAACCAGCATTCCAAAAAACAGTCAGTTCTTTCCCACCGTATCACAGAACTGACGACTCTGCTGGGGACGCTTAATAAGTGGGGTGTACCTTAGGAATAGTTCATATTGTTTTCAATTGCTTGACTTGTATGCTTTATATTTGTGGGTTTCTATTGGAGTTACTATAGATCCTAACCCGGATCTGGGGGATACCATTTAGGTAAGTAGCAATAAACTGTGAGGGAACTGTACGACGTAGACCGATACGGTTGAAGCAGTAGCTACGTTCGTGTGGCACTTTAGTATGTACCGATATCCCTTGTGGCACAACGAGGAGAATATGGGTCTGCTAAGGGGTCATTAAGCACCAACTGACCTTAGAACCTTTAAATTGACCAACTTGGCCATAGAACAGTAGCAGTATTCTACACTCATTGAGACCAAACTCTCGCGATGATTCTGGATGCAAGAAAAGGTTGCTAAACTGGAATTATGACCGATCGAGGGTGGTCAGTGATATTGAGATCCTCTAGAACTCGGTTACTATTTCTAGGACAGGTTTGAACCAACTAAACTGAAAGAGGGTAATACCTAAGCTCCATGCCATCCTAAACTTAAGGTTGTTTACGTGACTTGTGTGCCTTCAAACTTGAACTACTTGCACATTCTTGTTATCTGACAACATGAGTTCCTTGCAGGTTTTGTTTACAGTCCTTATCCAATAATTTGGATTTATTGCAGGGTTCACTTACATCACCTCGCATTTTTGCTTAAACGCATAACATACACATTATAACATCATGCCTTAACATTTCCTTAACCATTTCAAGGATCTCAAAGGTTTGTGATGGAGGTCATGGTAAATTAAATGTCTAGCAAGGGGAAAAGAGGATTTATTTTCCTCTAGCCAATGTCGTCTATAAATCAAAACATGATGACTTGAGTCAGGGGCTATGACCCACTCAATATGGTGAGCTTGACTCTTGAAGAAGGACTTTTAACGACACAAAGTTTCTTCAAACAAATTCTAACAGTTTCTTGTTTACCCCGCGAGATCCTTGAAAACATTGCATACATACATATCATTGCATAACAGGTGCCCTTACAGGTCTCTCATGTTCTCGCTGTTTATTTCAGCGATGGGTCTCCAACAAGACAACCAAGATCTTCATACTCGAGAGACTCAGGTCAGGGAAATCTTCCTAAACCTATCCAAGGGGCAGGAAGAGTTGAAAACACTCCTCGTTGGGAACTTGGTCAAGAAAAGTCCTGAAGACAATAAGGACGAACAGCTGGAACAATTGCAAGCTGAGGTAGATGCAATGAGAACCCAGATGCTGGGGCAGATGGTTTTTATCCAAAGCTTAGCCCGGGAACAAGAAGAGTTGAGGACCATCATCAGTCAGCTTCATCAAGACAGATACAACAGCATGAAGCAAACAGTCAAGGTCGGGGACCAAGTCACTAATCAACTTCCGAGAAGTCAAAGGTTATGTTTGATAAAGAATAGACCTCTCCAAGTTGCTGCTACCTCACGGGTCCAATAACAACCTCGCCAAGAACAACGGGTTAATCAGAGTAAGTCGGATACACCCAAGAGGTAGTTTACAAAGCTCAACATGCCGCTGTCTCAAGCTTTACAACACCTGTTGAGATTGCATCTAGTGACGTTAAGGGACCCTCCTAAGAATCTCCACATAGCCTCCCCAAGGTACAATCCTGATGCAAGGTGTACATATCACTCCAATAGCCCGGGGCATGATACTAACAACTGTTGGGCGTTGAGAAACAAAATTCAAGACCTGATTGATGAAGGAGCATTGGAACTCACACAAGACGGTCAGATTGAATTCTTTTTCCATCCCCCAAGGTTCGCCATTTGAAGTGACAAGTACTGAGGCGAGAAGACTTTTTGTTCGTTAGAATTTTCAAGTTGTAATTTTCTTTTGATTGTTCGAACATTTATTCATGTCAAACTTTATTACTTTATCAATGCATTGCATATGTCTGTTTTGAATCAATCCATTTGTATTCACTATATTCAAATTGTTTTCATTTTTGTGATGATCAACTCTCAATTAAAAAAATTCTAAGCCTTTAGAGGGAGGATGACGAAAATGATATCAAAATCTCTACAGTATGCTTTTGAACAGACCCCGCTGACGAGGTACAGGCATTGTTTCAAATCCTAAACAGTGGAGTTATAAGGAAGATAATCCCTAGTCAACCCCTTGGAGCCAAAGAAGTTGGAGTTTTTCTTTTCACAAATTAAAACCCTTAATTATAACCCGGGGCAGGGTAGCTTTCTCAGTTAATCTAGGTGCACAATGAATGGCATCAAAGAAGTCCTTCCGAAACAAAAGACGGTGATGGTTCCGTATAATCGTAAGGGCAGGAAGTCATTATCTTTCGAAATAAAAGCCTTACTAAGTCAAAACCTATAAAGGAGACTTACAAAAAAACTGGGGCATCCCGCTGACTGTAATCACAAAAGAAACAGTTCAGGCAAAAGACAGGGATAATAAAATCAAAAAGAAAAAGATCCTACAAACTCTCAAAAAATGAGTGCCTGTTCAAAATAAATTGACAGTATCCAAACCATCACCGGAATATCAGAGCAAAGACTCAAACGAGATCTAATGCGCAATTAGCTGAGTTTAGGATCGAAGAACATCACGAAGAGCGGGTGGGTACAAATACATCTTGAGCCTTTATCCTTTGTTTCTTAAACCGTGAACCAGGCTACATTATAACCCTTAAAAAGTCCTAGCTGAAGCATGGGTTAGTCCGGAAGCATACTGTTACAAAAGATATCCTGACTCCTGTAGGGCTTGCTGTAAATCCTGAGTTAACGTCACATTTTACAAAATTTTCCTATCTTAATGAAAAAATGCATTTCCAAAAACTTCAAGACAGACATAAGCTTTGCATTCTTAAAATAACATTGTTTGCATATGACTATTTGTTCAAACAACAGAGAAATTCGCACGACGAATATCTAGTGAAGAAAAACCTTCTCAATAAAAAGGACACCTCAAGTGGAAAAACACTTCCAATCAAGGGGCACGACATGATCATTGTCCATCATCTGGGGTAGTCAAGTCAAGATTCAGAGAATCTCTCAAAGATGCCAAATAGCCAGGGGAAAATCTCCATTTGAACCACTTGGGGCATTGTACATGAATTCCAGCAACGAATCTTGCATGATCAAACATCTTCTGGTAGTATGGCAACACAATGCTACTGACAGTGACAACTCGCTACACTCTGAGAGTGTGGACATAGTCAAAAAAGTACTACGCATAATCAAAGACCCGCTAGGTTGACTGGCCTAGGCAAAAATAAGGGCTTCCCGGCAAACCAAAAGGGTTCGGGCAAAAACTAGGGATGAGAATGAAAAATTGTACACCCGGCAAGTCGAAAACCTGAAAAGGCGGCTTGGGCAAAAAAGGGTATCCCGGTGGACTGAAAACCCGAAAGGGCGGTCCAGGAAAAAATTAGGGATCAAAGGGTACGACTATGTCTCGTCATCTCATCACTTGCCTACCAGAAGAAGACTTGTCATTTTGACCGAAAGATACCAAGCACCTCATAGGTGGGGATAATACTCGATCCACAGGGCCTCCGCAGGCACCTTCTCCCGCAGAAACAGGGGCAAAAAAGTCTCGATGCAAGCCATCGTCATATCCTTAGCACGCGTCCCGGTAACATTCACTCCCCGCAGAGTAAGACAGTAAAGATAGCTCTCCCCAGCTGAGACTTGCAACTGTGAATGAATCGGTAATATTCTCCCCCAAGTAGAATTTATCTACCATTAACACTGAAAAGCCTTAATATCCTCGACAGTCTTAATATTCCCCAACGAAGTATAAGAATATTCCCCTGTAAAATGCAAGATATCCCCAATGGAGTTTAATTTTTCCCAGCGCAGTCTGAAAAGAAAAAAAAAGCTTCCCCAGTGGACTTGAAGAATCATCCCCAGTAGAGTCCGGAAGTTCGTCCCCAGAGGAGTATAAAAATAAATATTCTCAACCGAGTTCAAAGGAAGATAGTCCCTAGCAAAGCTCAAAGGATTATCCCCATAAGAGTCTAACAGGTTATCTACAGTGAAGTCGCAACTGAAAGATCATCCCCAGCAGAGTTCTTTCCTTTCACAAACAGAATTTAAAACCCCAACAGGATTCAATATCACCAGCAACGGTAATTCATCCCCAACGGAATTTATCAGTGGAATCCTCAACAAAGCATCTCTTCTCCACAGAGTAATCTCCTCATCAATTTATTCCCCAACAGAGTTATTCTCTCCTGCATGTTTATTCTCGCAATCATCTTTATTCGCTACCCTCAGCAGAAACGAAGAATTCAACTCTATTCTCCAGCAGCAATCCGGGATTTATTTTCCCCAGCTAGAAACATTACATTTCCATACATCATGATACATGTATATACGTATCATACAACACAATCTCATTTATTTTAAGAACATCATTGCATGATCCATATCATGCATTGCATATGTCTGACCTTTACCTTTCAGGAAGGATGCAGTTAAGTTCACAGCTATGTCGAAGAACTGGACCAGTTCTTAAATACCAACTGAATTATCCTCGGTTGAATTTCAGATAAGGTTCTCAATCTCGACAATTTTCCTCCATCATAGTGTGGACGAGTTCTACAATCTCAATGGTATACTATGTTGAAGACCATACAGTTCCTAGATCTTGATGTTTTCCTCCGTCATAGTGTGGACGAGTTCTACAATCTCAACGGTATACTACATTGAAGACTAGAGAGTTCCTAGATCTTGATGAAGATGTTTCCCTCCGTCATAGTGTGGACGAGTTCTACAATCTCAACGGTATACTACATTGAAGACCAGACAGTTCCTAGATCTTGATGTTTTCCTCCGTCATAGTGTGGATGAGTTCTACAATCTCAACGGTATACTACATTGAAGACTTGACAGTTCCTAGATCTTGATGAAGACGTTTCCCTCCTTCATAGTGTGGACGAGTTCTACAATCTCAATGGTATACTACGTTAAAGACTAGACAGTTCCTAGATCATGATGTTTTCCTCTGTCATAGTGTGGACGAGTTCTACAATCTCAACGATATACTATGTTGAAGACCAGACAATTCCTAGATCTTGATGAAGATGTTTCCCTCCGTCATAGGGTGGACGAGTTCTACAATCTCAACGGTATACTAAGTTGAAGACCAGACAGTTCCTAGATCTTGATGTTTTCCTCAGTCATAGTATGGAAGAGTTCTACAATCTGAACGGTATACTATGTTGAAGACTAGACATTTTATAGATCTTGATGTTTTCCTCCGTCATAGTGTGGACGAGTTCTACAATCTCAACGGTATACTACGTTGAAGACCAGACAGTTCCTAGATCTTGATGAATATTTTTCCCTCCGTCATAGTGTGGACGAGTTCTACAATCTCAACGGTATACTACGTTGAAGACCAGACAGTTCCTAGATCTTGATGTTTTCCTCATTCATAGTGTGGACGAGTTCTACAATCTAAACAATATACTACGTTGAAGACCAGACAATTCCTAGATCTTGATGAAGATGTTTCCCTCCGTCATAGTGTGGACGATTTCTACAATCTCAACGGTATACTGCGTTGAAGACCAGGCAGTTCCTAGATCTTGATGAAGATGTTTCCCTCCGTCATAGTGTGGACAAGTTCTACAATCTCAATGGTATACTACGTTGAAGACTAGACAGTTCCTAGATCTTGATGTTTTCCTCCGTCATAGTGTGGACGAGTTCTACAATCTCAACGGTATACTACGTTGAAGACCAGACAGTTCCTAGATCTTGATGAAGATGTTTCCCTCCGTCATATTGTGGACGAGTTCTACAATCTCAACGGTATACTACATTGAAGACCAGACATTTCCTAGATCTTGATGTTTTCCTCCGTCATAGTGTGGACGAGTTCTACAATCTCAATGGTATACTACGTTGAATACCAGACAGTTCCTAGATCTTGATGAAGATGTTTCCCTCCGTCATAGTGTGGACGAGTTCTACAATCTCAACGGTATACTACGTTGAGGACTAGACAGTTCCTAGATCTTGATGTTTTCCTCCGTTATAGTGTGGACGAGTTCTACAATCTCAACGGTATACTATGTTGAAGACCAGACAGATCCTAGATCTTGATGAAGATGTTTCCCTCTGTTATAGTATGGACGAGTTCTACAATATCAACGGTATACTACATTGAAGACCAGACAGTTCCTAGATCTTGATGTTTTCCTCCGTCATAGTGTGGACAAGTTCTACAATCTCAATGGTATACTACGTTGAAGACCAGACAGTTCCTAGATATTGATGTTTTCCTCCATCATAGTGTGGACGACTTCTACAATCTCATTGGTATACTACGTTGAAGACCAGACAGTTCCTAGATCTTGATGAAGATGTTTCCCTCCGTGATAGTGTGGACGAGTTCTACAATCTCAACGGTATACTACGTTGAAGACCAGACAGTTCCTAGATCTTGATGTTTTCCTCCATCATAGTGTGGACGAGTTCTACAATCTCAACAGTATACTACGTTGAAGACCAGACAGTTCTTAGATCTTTATGAAGATGTTTCCTTCCATCATAGTGTGGACGAGTTCTATAATCTCAACGGTATACTACGTTGAAGACCAGATAGTTCCTAGATCTTGATGAAGATGTTTCCCTCCGTCATAGTGTGGACGAGTTCTATAATCTCAACGGTATACTACGTTGAAGACCAGACAGTTCCTAGATCTTGATGTTTTCCTCCGTCATAGTGTGGACGAGTTCTACAATCTCAACGGTATACTACGTTAAAGACCAGACAGTTCCTAGATCTTGATGAAGATGTTTCCCTCTGTCATAGTATGGACGAGTTCTACAATCTCAATGGTATACTACATTGAAGACCAGACAGTTCCTAGATCTTGATGAAGATGTTTTCCTCCGTCATAGTGTGGATGAGTTCTACAATCTCAACGGTATACTACGTTGAAGACCAGACAGTTCTTAGATCTTGATGGAGATGTTTTCCTCCGTCATAGTATGGACGAGTTCTACAATCTCAACGGTATACTACGTTGAAGACCAGACAATCCTAGATCTTGATGAAGATGTTTCCCCCCAGTTGAATTATGGACAAGTTCTTAAAACTCAGCAGAGATGTTCTCTCAGTTGAAGTACATGCATGTTCCTAAATCTCAACAAAATCATACTTCCCCCAGCGGAATCTTCCACAACAACAGGTATGCAAGTTCTCGCTAAAGAATCTCTTATGCGATCGACGCTCCTTCAGATGGAATCTTTAAGCCCATCCTCCCGTCAGCAATCTCCAAATGGCATCTGTAAGCCCATTCCTGACATCACCAGGCTGATACCACTTCATGCGAGTGCAAATTTCTGGGCACTCTATTGTTCAATCATCTTCCACCTTCGGATCACGAAAGGCACGAAAGCCAATCTACATCCTTAGGTTTAAGAAGATTGAACAGGGGCAGCTGTTGTACCCCAAAATTTTCTCTCTCATATTTCTCAAGACATTGCAAGAAAAATCTCCAAGTGGCTCAAGATTGCTCAAGAGTTGGACAGTCAAGCTATCTCCTAAGGCAGTCAACCCCAAATTAGGGTTTTGTGTTGCATCGAGATCTTTGAGACCAAATGACCTCAAGTTCTCCCCAATGTTCTAATATTCTCTCAAGGTCATCCATGTCAAATTTCAAGCCTTGCAGAGGAAATTTGCTCAGTCAATTGCTCAAAGGTCCAAAAAATCGACTCTGCTAGGGCAAAAGTTAACTGTGACCTATAAATAGTCAAACTTCAAGATTTTTTGTCAAAATTCTCATTTTGAAGGGTATTTAATCATTTGATCAAGGTTTGATCATGATTCATCAAGGATTGCTCAAAATTCATCAAGACTCAAAAGTTGCTAAATTAGGGTTTTGCAGGAAAAGTCAACTCAACTTTGACCAAGCATAACTTTCTTATACTTTATGATAAATGACCCATCCAAAGACCATTTTAAGAGGATGCAATTTCCTACAATCCATCTTCATACCCCAAGATTAGAAAATGCACTCGCAAGAAGTTATAAATTTAGACATTATAGGTCATTTTTGAAAGTCAACAAAAACACCTTTTTTGTCAAAGCTTATAACTTGCGCATGGAATATCAAAATGTGATGATATGAAAAGGGTTGGTTAGAGGAAATCTCAAGCTTTCTAGAAAGTCCAAGAACACCTCCAAAAGTGCAAAATTGAAGAAGTTATGCATTATTGAAGTTGGGCATTTTTTCAAAATTGCCAAAAGTCAACTATCCCCAAAACTTCAAGTTTTGTCAAATGGGCCCATTCTTTTCCACTTGATTTGAGCTTGTACCACTGCACACGTGTCCTAGCTTCATCCATGAGCCCATATCTTATTTTTATTATTTAATTTGATTTTTAATTGAATTTATTCACCTTAAATCAAATAAAATCATATAAAATAAAAAGTATTTATAACTCATGATTTTTTGGTTGATTTAGGATTTGAATACAGCTATTATGTGATTCAAATTCGCATCAAGTGCATTGGTTACAAGAAGATATGATTTGGGTCAAATTTGGAAGGTTGTAATGGTGGAATCAAATCCAATTCATGAGCATTGATATGGAGAGATTTGTACCAAGTTTCTTACCCTAATGCAATATACATTATATAAGGGAGGCAAAGGCACGAAAATAATGGTTGGAGGCTGCAAGAAGAGGCAGAACAAAAGTTTGAAAAAGTGGTAAAAAGCTTGAATTCGAGATCATAACAAGAGGCGTTTTCAGAAGCCAAAAGTTATCCCAATCGCTTCCTGGGTGTTCACTCAACCTTCCTGGATCAGGAGCAAGCATTCTCACATACCACAAAGCACTGTAAGTATCACGAAAATCACCTTGGTTCTTGAATTCGTGATTCATTATTCTTGCATCATTTGAACAAATTGCTTGCATATTCGTAACCCTCATGACATTTGTAAACTTTTTGCATTATTCAATTTGGTTTATAGGCGCTGTAACCCCAAAACACCATAGCTAGGGTTGCGTGTTTGTTTTTAGGGCTTTCTTTTTCAGGAAAAATCAGGACTCAAGAAGGACATAATGTTAATCAGGAAGCCAAGACGAACTCAGCCATGTTTTTGGAATTGATTTATGTGGCCTAGGGAAGATTTTAGAGCAAGCTTGCGTATTTAGATGCGGATCCAAATCCGCAGGTAATATTTGCTAGATTTGGAGGTAGAAGACGACGAGCTGTCGTTCTCCCATTGGCCAATTCAAATTAATTTTTGTGCATTTTTATTTTCTGGCATATAATTTGTTTTGTTTATATTATAATTTCTTTGTATTTTACTAACAATAGAATCAAAGCAGTGTAGTGGCAAGCATGCAAGCATATCACTTTCAGGACCTGGGTTCGAATCCCAGGTCCCCCACTTTGTTTGTTATTTTCCTTCTTCAGGTAAACACATGTACGTCCAAGCATGCAGCGCACCATATGCCTCACACATCCAACAGCCAGATGGCCAAAGGCCAGATCTGGTGATCCAGGCTGAGAGTCCACCATGGAGTCAAGTCCAAGTGCACACACGGAATCCTAAAAGTCAAACCAGGCCATCGCTTAATGGGCCTCAGCATTTCTATATGCACCACAAAATTCAGGCCCAAACCTCTCTCTCTCTCTTTATATTATTTATTTTGTTTATTAATTGTTTTTATTATTTTTGTTTTTAATTCTAACCAATCATTAAAATTATTTTTCTTTAAAATAAAATCACACCAAAATATTTTTATTTATTCAAATTCTAACTTTTATTTTTATTAATAAACATTAATTAAATTAATTTAGGTTTTAATGTTAGAATAATTTTAACCCTTTTTGCAAATAATTAAAATTAACTAGACTTAATTAGGTTTTACTAATTCAATTAATTTTTATTTTCTTTCTTTAAATAACCAAAAATCCAAAAATAACTTTTTTTTTCATTTAATTAATTAATTTAATTTAATGTAGTGATTAATTTAGATTTATTTCTTTCTTAAAATATAAAAAAACCACAAAACATTTTCTTTATCAAATTAAATTCTAACTTTTATTTTTGTTAATAAAAATTAATTAATTGATTTAGAATTTTAATTAGAATAACTTTCACATTTTTGTAAATAATTAAAATTCAATTAGATTTAATTAGGTTTTTTACTAACATTAATTAATTTTTATTTCTTTCCTAAAATACAAAAAAAACCCAAAAATATTTATTTTTATTAATTAATTAATTAATTTAATTTAGTAATTAATTTAGATTTATTTCTTTCTTAAAATAAATAAATAAATAAAAGATACTTTCTCTCAAAAAAGGGTCAAAACCCTATTTGCGCTCGATTTAATTTTTCTCGCACGCGATTTCATTTTCATTTATCCTATATTGTACTTGTCCCGGAATGTAATAGATAATTAGGACCATTTAATTATTTTTATCGCTTTATTTATTTTTCCGCATTTACATTTCAAAGGGTTGCTTTTGACGATGTAAATACCCGACGCCTTGTAATTTAATTTCCGCACTTTTATTTTCCGCAAATTATAACTGTTAGATGTTTGATAATAGGGATGCATGACAAGATTGAATGTTTTAACCTAAAATCAAATTAGATCACCATTGACATGTACAAAGATAAAAATAAACTGAAAATGACACACTCGCACATGCACTCTTAGGGTACACCCCACTTGGTTGCCTTCGTAACGCGGTCATTAAGCATAGGTCACTTTAGAGGTCGCCCTCTTGTCCAAAGATCATAGTCGCCTCGAAACGGTTGCCTCGAATATTGTTGCCTCAAAACAAATGATCTAAGACATTAGGGTTACCGCTAAGGCATCCTAACATTGCTTTAGTGACCGTAAGTCCCTAATTTGAATTGACCCTTAAAACTCCAACGACGATGCTACCTACTCATCAATAGTGGGATAACATTGTCTAAAGGAAGATAACATAGAACGATTCCTTTTTTGAGTAGGTAGATGGTTCTTAGATACTTGCTCTTTCAAAAACAAAAATCTTTCCACACTTACACTTTCCGAACGAAGTTTTCAAAAACACTTCGCACACTCTTGAGGACAGAAATAAGAGTTAAATCAAAGTTTCAAAACAAAAACTTTTTTCAAACCCACAAGCACAAAGAAAGAAATATTTTGAAAACAATATGAGCAAGTACCTAAGAGCCCATGGATAACCACGAATAGAAAGGGTCCTAACACCTTCCCTTTCTATAATCTACCCCCCGAACCCGAGAAACATCTCGAAAAAGGAGTTTTTCTGTGCTTTTTTCCTTTCCTTGTTGGATAAAATAAAATCCGGTGGAGACTCTTGCTTACCGCGACATTTTGCAAAAACAAACGCAAAACGTAAACCAGCATTCCAAAAAACAGTCAGTTCTTTCCCACCGTATCACAGAATTGGCGACTCTGCTGGGGACGCTTAATAAGTGGGGTGTACCTTAGGAATAGTTCATATTGTTTTCAATTGCTTGACTTTTATGCTTTATATTTGTGGGTTTGTATTGGAGTTACTATAGATCCTAATCCGGATATGGGGGATACCCTTTAGGTAAGTAGCAATAAACTGTGAGGGAATTGTACGGCATAGACCGATACGGTTGAAGCAGTAGCTACGTTAGTGTGGCACATTAGTATGTACCGATATCCCTTGTGGCGCAACGAGGAGAATATGGGTCTGATAAGGGGTCATTAATCACCAACTGACCTTAGAACCTTTAAATTGACCAACTTGGCCATAGAACAGTAGCAGTATGCTACACTCATTGAGACCAAACTCTCACGATGATTCCGGCCGCAAGAAAAGGTTGCTAAACTGGAATTATGACCAATCGAGGGTGGTCAGTGATATGGAGATCCTCTAGAACCCAGTTACTATTTCTAGGATAGGTTTGAACCAACTAAACTGAAAAAGGGTAATACCTAAGCTCCATGCCAGCATAAACTTAAGGCTGTTTGTGTGACTTGTGTGCCTTCAAACTTGAACTACTTGCACATTCTTGTTATCTGACAACATGAGTTCCTTGCAGGTTTTGTTTACAGTCCTTATCCAATAATTTGGATTTATTGCAGGGTTCACTTACATCACCTCGCATTTTTTCTTAAACGCATAGCATACACATCATAACATCATGCCTTAACATTTCCTTAACCATTTCAAGGATCTCAAAGGTTTGTGATGCAGGTTATGGTAAATCAAATGTCTAGCAAGGGGCAAAGAGGATTTATTTTCCTCTAGCCAATGTCGTCTATAAATCAAAACATGATGACTTAAGTCAGGGGCTATGAACCACTCGATATGGTGAGCTTGACTCTTGAAGAAGGACTCTTAACGACACGAAGTTTCTTCAAACAAATTCTAACAGTTTCTAGTTTACCCCGCGAGATCCTTGAAAACATTGCATACATACATATCATTGCATAACAGGTGCCCTTACAGGTCTCTCATGTTCTCGCTGTTTATTTCAGTGATGACTCTCCAACAAGACAACCAAGATCTTCATACTCGAGAGACTCAGGTCAGGGAAATCTTCCTAAACCTATCCAAGGGACAGGAAGAGTTGAAAACACTCCTCGTTGGGAACTTGGTCAAGAAAAGTCCTGAAGGCAATAAGGAAGAACGACTGGAATAATTGCAAGCTGAGGTAGATGCAATGAGAACCCAGATGCTGGGGAAGATGGTTTTTATCCAAAGCTTATCCCGGGAACAAGAAGAGCTGAGGACCATTATCAGTCAGCTTCATCAAGACAGATACAACAGCATGAAGCAAACAGTCAAGGCCGGGGACCAAGTCATTAATCAACTTCCGAGAAGTCAAAGGTTTGGTTTGATGAAGAATAGACCTCTCCAAGTTGCTGCTACCTCACGGGTCCAACAACAACCTCGCCAAGAACAACGGGTTAATCAGAGTAAGCCAGATACACCCAAGAGGCAGTTTACCAAGCTCAACATGCCGCTGTCTCAAGCTTTACAACACCTGTTGAGATTGAATCTGGTAACGTTAAGGGACCCTCCTAAGAATCCCCACATAGCCTCCCCAAGGTACAATCCTGATGCAAGGTGTACATATCACTCCAACAGCCCGGGGCATGATACTAACAGTTGTTGGGCGTTGAGAAACAAAATTCAAGACCTGATTGATGAAGGAGCATTGGAACTCACACAAGACGGTCAGATTAAATTCTTTTGCCATCCCCCAAGGTTCACCATTTGAAGTGACAAGTACTGAGACAAGAAGACTTTTTGTTCATTAGAATTTTCAAGTTGTAATTTTCTTTTGATTGTTCGAACATTTATTCATGTCAAACTTTATTACATTATCAATGCATTACATATGTCTGTTTTGAATCAATCCATTCGTATTCACTATATTCAAATTGTTTTCATTTTTGTGATGATCAACTCTCGATTAAAAAAATTCTAAGCCATTAGAGGGAGGATGATGAAAATGATATCAAAATCTCTACAGTATGCTTTTGAACAGACCCCACTGACGAGGTACAAGCATTGTTTCAAATCCTAAACAGTGGAGTTATAAGGAAGATAATCCCTAGTCAACCCCTTTGAGCCAAAGAAGTTGGAGTTTTTCTTTTCACAAATTAAAACCCTTAATTATAACCTGGGGCGGGGTAGCTTTCTCAGTTAATCCAGGTGCACAATGAATGGCATCAAAGAAGTCCTTCCGAAACAAAAGACGGTGATGGTTCCGTATAATCGTAAGGACAGGAAGTCATTATCTTTCGAAATAAAAGCCCAACTAAGTCAAAACCTATAAAGGAGAATTGCAAAAAAACTGGGGCATCCCGCTGACTGTAATCACAAAAGAAACAGTTCAGCCAAAAGACAGGGATAATAAAATCAAAAAGAAAGAGATCCTACAAACTGTCAAAAAATGACTGTCTATTCAAAATAAATTGACAGTATCCAAACCATCACCAGAATATCAGAGCAAAGACTCAAACGAGATATAATGCACAATTAACTGAGTTTAGGATCGAAGAACATCACGAAGAGCGGGTGGGTACAAATACATCTTGAGCCTTTATCCTTTGTTTCTTAAACCGTGAACCAGGCCACGTTATAACCCTTAAAAAGTCCTAGCTGAAGCATGGGTTAGTCCGAAAGCATACTATTACAAAAGGTATCCTGACTCCTGTAGGGCTTGCTGTAAATCCTGAGTTGATGTCACATTTTACAAAATTTTCCTATCTTACTGAAAAAATGCATTTTCAAAAACTTCAAGACAAACATAAGCTTTGCATTCTTAAAATAACATTGTTTGCATATGACTATTTGTTCAAACAGCAGAGAAATTAGCACGACGAATATCTAGTGAACAAAAACCTTCTCAATAAAAAGGATCACCTCAAGTGGAAAAACACTTCCAATCAAGGGGCACGGCATGATCATTGTACATCATCTGGGGAAGTCAAGTCAAGATTCAGAGAATCTCTCAAAGATGCCAAATAGCCAGGGGAAAATCTCCATCTGAACCACTTGGGGCATTGGACATGAATTCCAGCAACGAATCTTGCATGATCAAACATCTTCTGGTAGTATGGCAACACAACGCTACTGACAGTGACAACTCCCTACACTCTGAGAGCATGGACATAGTCAAAAAGTACTGCGCATAATCAAAGACCCGCTAGGTTGATTGGCCTAGGCAAAAATAAGGGCTTCCCGGCGAACCAAAAGGGTTCGGGCAAAAATTAGGGATGAGAATGAAAAATTGTACACCCGGCAAGTCGAAAACCTGAAAAGGCGGCTTGGGCAAAAAAGGGTATCCCGATGGACTGAAAACCCAAAAGGGCGGTCCAGGCAAAAATTAGGGATCAAAGCGTACGACTATGTCTCGTCATCTCGTCACTTGCCTACCAGAAGAAGACTTGTCATTTTGACCGAAAGATACCAAGCACCTCATAGGTGGGGATAATACTCGATCCACAGGGCCTCTGCAGGCACCTTCTCCCGCAGAAACAGGGGCAAAAAAGTCTCGATGCAAGCCATCGTCATATCCTTAGCACGCGTCCCGGTAACATTCACTACCTGTAGAGTAAGACAGTAAAGATAGCTCTCCCCAACTGAGACTTGCAACTGTGAATGAATCGGTAATATTCTCCCCCAAGCAGAATTTATCTACCATTAACACTGAAAAGCCTTAATATCCTCGACAGTCTTAATATTCCCCAACGGAGTATAAGAATATTCCCCTGTAAAATGCAAGATATCCCCAATGGAGTTTAAATTTTCCCAGCGCAGTCTGGAAAAAAAAAGCTTCCCCAGTGGAGTTGAAGAATCATCCTCAGTAGACTCCGGAAGTTCGTCCCCGGTGGAGTATAAAAATAAATATTCCCAACCGAGTTTAAAGGAAGATAGTCCCCAGCAAATTTCAAAGGATTATCCCCATAAGAGTCTAACAGGTTATCCACAATGAAGTCGCAACTGAAAGATCATCCCCAGCGGAGTTCTTTCCTTTCACAAACAGAATTCAAAACCCCAACAGGATTCAATATCACCAGCAACGGTAATTCATCCCCAACGGAATTTATCAGTGGAATCCTCAACAGAGCATCTCTTCTCCACAGAGTAATCTCCTCATCAGTTTATTCCCCAACGAAGTTATTCTCTCCTGCAGGTTTATTCTCGCAATCATCCTCATTCGCTACCCTCAGCGGAAACGAAGAATTCAACTCTATTCTTCAGCAGCAATCCGGGATTTATTTTCCCCATCTAGAAATATTACATTCCCATACATCATGATACGTGCATATACGTGTCATACAACACAATCTCATTTATTTTGAGAACATCATTGCTTGATCCATATCATGCATTCCATATGACTGACCTTTACCTTTCAGGAAGGATGCAATTAAGTTCTCAGCTATGTCGAATAACTGGATCGGTTCTTAAATACCAACTGAATTATCCTCGGTTGAATTTCAGATAAGGTTCTCAATCTCGACAATTTTCCTCCGTCATAGTGTGGACGAGTTCTACAATCTCAATGGTATACTACGTTGAAGACCAGACAGTTCCTAGATCTTGATGTTTTCCTCCGTCATAGTGTGGACGAGTTCTACAATCTCAACGGTATACTACGTTGAAGACCAGATAGTTCCCAGATCTTGATGAATATGTTTCCCTCCGTCATAGTGTGGACGAGTTCTACAATCTCAATAGTATACTACGTTGAAGACCAGACAGTTCCTAGATCTTGATGAAGATGTTTCCCTCTGTCATAGTGTGGACGAGTTCTACAATATCAACGGTATACTACGTTGAAGACCAGACAGTTCCTAGATCTTGATGTTTTCCTCCGTCATAGTGTGGATGAGTTCTACAATCTCAATGGTATACTACGTTGAAGACCAGATAGTTCCTAGATCTTGATGAAGATGTTTCCCTCCGTCATAGTGTGGACGAGTTCTACAATATCAACGGTATACTATGTTGAAGACCAACAGTTCCTAGATCTTGATGTTTTCCTCTGTCATAGTGCGAACGAGTTCTACAATCTCAACGGTATACTATGTTGAAGACCAGACAGTTCCAAGATCTTGATGAAGATGTTTCCCTTCGTCATAGTGTGGACGAGTTCTACAATCTCAACGGTATACTACGTTGAAGACTAGACAGTTCCTAGATCTTGATGTTTTACTCCGTCATAGTATGGACGAGTTCTATAATCTAAACGGTATACTACGTTGAAGACCAGACAGTTCCTAGATCTTGATGAAGATGTTTCCCTCTGTCATGGTGTGGACGAGTTCTACAATCTCAACGGTATACTACGTTGAAGACAAGACAGTTCCTAGATCTTGATGTTTTCCTCCGTCATAGTATGGACGAGTTCTACATTATCAACGGTATACTACATTGAAGACCAGACAGTTCCTAGATCTTGATGTTTTCCTCCGTCATTGTATGGACGAGTTCTATAATCTCAACGGTATACTACGTTGAAGACCAGTCAGTTCCTAGATCTTGATGAAGATGTTTCCCCTCGTCATAGTGTGGACGAGTTCTACAATCTCAACGGTAAACTACGTTGAAGACCAGACAATTCCTAGATCTTGATGTTTTCCTCCGTCAAAGTGTGGACGAGTTCTACAATCTCAATAGTATACTACATTGAAGACCAGACAGTTCCTAGATCTGGATGAAGATGTTTCCCTCTGTCATAGTGTGGACGAGTTCTACAATCTCAACGGTATACTGCGTTAAAGACCTGACAATTCCTAGATCTTGATGAAGATGTTTCCCTTCGTCATAGTGTGGATGAGTTCTACAATCTCAACGGTATACTATGTTGAAGACCAGACAATTCCTAGATCTAGATGAAGATGTTTCCCTCCGTCATATTATGGACGAGTTCTACAATCTCAACGGTATACTAAGTTGAAGACCATACAGTTCCTAGATCTTGATGTTTTCCTCCGTCATAGTGTGAACGAGTTCTACAATCTCAACGGTATACTACGTTGAAGACTAGACAGTTCCTAGATCTTGATGAAGATGTTTCCCTCCGTCATAGTGTGGACGAGTTCTACAATCTCAACGGTATACTACGTTGAAGACCATACAGTTCCTATATCTTGATGTTTTCCTCCTTCATAGTGTGGACGAGTTATACAATCTCAACGGTATACTACGTTGAAGACCAGACAGTTCCTAGATCTTGATGAAGATGTTTCCCTCCGTCATAGTGTGGACGAGTTCTACAATCTCAACGGTATACTACATTGAAGACCAGACAGTTCCTAGATCTTGATGAAGATGTTTCCCTCTGTCATAGTGTGGACGAGTTCTACAATCTCAACGGTATACTATGTTGAAGACTAGACAGTTCCTAGATCTTGATGTTTTCCTCCGTCATAGTGTGGACGGGTTCTACAATCTCAACGGTATACTACATTGAAGACCAGACAATTCCTAGATCTAGATGAAGATGTTTCCCTCCGTCATATTGTGGACGAGTTCTACAATCTCAACGGTATACTAAGTTGAAGACCAGACAGTTCCTAGATCTTGATGTTTTCCTCCGTCATAGTGTGAATGAGTTCTACAATCTCAACGGTATACTACGTTGAAGACCAGACAGTTCCTAGATCTTGATGAAGATGTTTCCCTCCGTCATAGTGTGGACGAGTGTTAGAACAAAGTTTGAATCTACTACCCTATATTTAAGTTTTGATGATAACAAAGTGAAAAGATATAGTATTTATAAGTTTCATGTATGAACTATCTGCTGCCTAAAATTATTATGTTCTGACTTGCAGATACTCTGATTGATATAAGCAAGATCACATCTATTCAGCATCAGAATTTGGTTTCAGACACCAGCATCAGAAGTTGCCATATCAGAATGACAGAATCAGATGATCAACTTACGTATATGCTGAAGCCTGATGAACAAGACTGCGCTCAACACTCTGATAAAGAAACACAACAGTTCATCAGCAGCGAAGCAGAGTCAGAATGAGCCAAGCCAGAACTTGCATTAAGTAAGCAACGGTACTGTGCATTGAAAGAAAATTAATTCCAACGGCCTCATTCCAGACAAGATCTGCTCAATAAGGAAAGTTTGTTATTAGCATTGAATCAAGAATATTGCATCCAACGTTCATCATCTCAGTGCTATATAAACAAGACTTTGAAGATTGAAATGGCTAATGCTCTCCAAATCTCTACACGCACAAAAGCTAATCAAAATCTTCTTTCTCTCAGTTTTGCTAAACCACATTCTGATATTCTATCATTGTTTAGCAATCTAGTTTCTAAGCTTCAATTTGTGTATACATCACAGTTGTGATACAGTTTTGTAGAAAACATTCACACACTTAGTTTTATCTCTTTGTAAGAAAGTGTTACCTTGACAAACCGGGTTGTGGTTTAGATCAAGAAGGCTTTAGCAGTTGTTAAAGCAGTCTGTAATATTCAGTTGAATATAGTGGATTAAGACCTCGTTGGAGAGAGGCGAAATCACCTTGACGGGTGGACTGGAGTAGTTTGAGATCAAATGAACCAGGATAAAAATATCTTGTTCATTGCATTAGATTTCAGTTTTACAATTCAACCCCCCCTTCTTGTGTTTTTCACCACTTCAATTGGCATCAGAGCGCCTGGTTCTGAGCTAAAACACTTAACCGTGTCAGTACAAGATCCAGCGTCAGAAAAACACAATGGCAGGAAACAATTCTCACATCAGCAATGACAACAATGAGGACAGAGACAGATTCAGCGGCAAACCTCCAGTCTTTGATGGAGAAAACTTTGATTACTGGAAAGACAGAATTGAAAGCTTCTTTCTGGCACATGATGCTGATCTGTGGGATATGGTGACAGATGGATACACGCACCCTGTGAATGCAAGCGGTCAGAAGATTGACAGAAAAACAATGTCTGATCAACAAAAGCGTGACTTCAAGAATCACCACAAATCCAGAACCATCCTCCTCAGCGCCATCTCCTATACTGAGTATGAAAAGATCTCCAACAGAGACACAGCAAAGAATATTTTTGACTCACTCAGAATGACGCATGAGGGCAACGTTCAGGTCAAAGAAACAAAAGCTCTGGCGCTCATTCAGAAGTATGAGGCGTTCAAAATGGAAGAATTTGAATCCATTGAAACCATGTTCTCTAGATTCCAGATTCTGGTAGTTGGTCTCAAAGTTCTGGACAAAGGATACTCTACTGCTGACCATGTCAAGAAAATCATCAGAAGTTTACCCAAGCAGTGTAGACCTATGGTTACAGCTCTGAAGCTAGCTAAAGATCTCAACAAAATCACTCTGGAGGAACTTATCAGCTCCCTCAGAATTCATGAGATAGAGCTAGAAGCTGATGAGCCTCAGAAGCAAGGTAAGCCTTTAGCATTAAAATCTAACAAAAAATTTGAGTCTAAAGTTTTGCAGGCAGTTGAAGAAACATCTGATGGATCCTCATCAGAAGAAGACGAACTCTCCCTCCTCTCTAGAAGAGTAAATCAACTGTGGAAGCAAAGACAAAGGAAGTTCAGGAATCCCAGAAGATCTGATCAGAATGAGTCTTCTTCCAGATACAGAAGGACAGATTCTTCCTCTGGATACAGAAGATCTGAAGGCTCCTCCAGTAGCAAAAAGCCAAACACCAAAGACATCATCTGCTATGAGTGCAATGAGCAAGGACACTATAAGAGTGATTGCCCAAAGCTTCAGAGGGAAAAGCCCAAAAAGAAGTTTGGAAGAGAGAAGAAGAAGAGTCTCATGGCTACATGGGATGACTCTGACTCGTCTGAAGCTGACTCAGAATCAGATGATGAGAGGGAAAACATAGCTCTCATGGCTAACATCTCAGAAGATAGTGAAGCTTCTGAATCAGACTCAGAATCAGACACTGAAGAGGTATTTCCTAACTTTGCTGTTAACTTTACAAAGGCTGAACTTGCTGAAAGCCTTAATGAGATTCTGGAACGGTATCAGCAAATTAGAGTTAAATTCAGAAACCTGAAAAGGAATCTTGAATCTGACTCTAATAAGACTGAGAGTCTCAAATTGGAAAATTCTGAGCTGAGAAATAAGATTTCAAAATTAGAAAACACTTTACAAAACTCTCAGAAGGAACCAATTTCTGAAACTCCCAGCAACGCTGATGAGATCATCAAGGAGTATGATCACAGTTTCCAGAAGTTCCTAGCTAAAAGCATAGATAGAAGCAGAATGGCTTCAATGATCTATGGAGTTAGCAGAAACGGCAGGAAAGGAATAGGATACCAAGGTAAGGTTCCTACACCAAAGAATGTCATGGACTTAACCATTAAACACACTCCTCTAAATTCACATTTTGTGTATGGTCACACACATGATATTAAATACACTAGCAGTAAGCACTCTGTGAAACCAAAATTCAACCAGAGTTTTGGTAAAACTAACAAATCAGGACCCAAGAAAATCTGGGTACCTAAGGATAAAATAATACATGTTGCAGATATCTTTAGCAGCAAGTCAGAAACACCAGTCATGGTACCTGGACTCTGGCTGCTCACGACACATGACGGGAAGAAGGCATATGTTCCAAAGCCTGGAACTTAAGCCTGGAGGCCACGTTGGCTTTGAAGGCAATCAGAGGGGAAAGATAATTGGCTCTGGAACTGTAGGTAATGGAAATCTTCCCTCTATTAATAATGTTCTGCTAGTAGATGGATTGATGCATAATCTGTTATCCATAAGTCAATTAAGTGATAACGGTTATGATATAATCTTTAATCAAAAATCATGTAAAGCTGTTAGTCAGAAAGATGGGACTATCCTGTTTAATGGTAAGAGGAAAAACAACATTTACAAAATCAAACTTTCTGAACTAAAGAGTCAGAATGTAAAATGCCTTCTGTCTGTTAACAACGAGCAGTGGATCTGGCACAGAAGATTGGGGCATGTTAGTATGAGAAGAATATCTCAGATTAACAAACTCAATCTGGTCAGAGGACTTCCTAATTTGAAGTTCAATTCAGATGCTCTGTGTGAAGCATGTCAGAAAGGCAAATTTGCAAAACCTTCTTTTAAATCCAAAAATGTTGTTTCTACCTCTAAGCCATTAGAACTTCTGCACATTGACTTATTTGGACCAGTTAAAACTGCTTCAGTCAGTGGTAAGAAGTATGGGTTAGTAATCGTAGATGACTATAGCAGATGGACATGGGTAAAGTTCTTAAGACACAAGGACGAGTCACACTCTGTGTTTGTCACCTTCTGTAACCAAGTTCAGAATGAAAAGGATCTTAGAATCGTTAAAGTCAGAAGTGATCATGGTGGAGAATTTGAAAACAAAGATTTTGAGTCATTCTTTAATGACAGAGGCATTTTGCATGATTTCTCTTGTCCTAGAACTCCCTAACAAAATGGAGTTGTAGAACGAAAGAACATAACATTGCAAGAAATGGCCAGAACCATGATCAATGAGACAAACGTTGCTAAGACCTTCTGGGCAGAGGCAATAAACACAGCGTGCTACATTCAGAATAGAATCTCAATAAGACCTATTCTGGAAAAGACTCCATATGAATTGTGGAAGAACAGAAAGCCCAACATTTCATATTTTCATCCATTTGGATGTACTTGCTTTATATTAAATACAAAGAATTATTTGAACAAGTTTGACTCTAAAGCGCAGAAGTGTATTATGTTAGGATACTCTGAACGCTCAAGAGGGTACAGAGTATACAATACAGAAACACAGATTGTGGAAGAATCAATCAGTGTTCGTTTTGATGACAAGCTTGACTCTGAAAAGTCAAAGCAGAATGAAGTTTTTGCAGGTATAGAAATTGAATTTGCAGGTTCTGAAGACAAGTTATCAGAAGCTCTCAACACAGACATTCCTTCAACGTCTGAAAGGAGCACTGCTAGAAATCCTACAACAGCTGCTGATCAACCTCAGAAGAGATTACCCAGAAGCAGCTTGGATCACCCAGAAGAGACTATCCTAGGAAGAAAGGAAGATCCAATCAGGACAAGAGCAAGCTTTAGAAACTCTGAAGAAACACTTATGGGACTTGTGTCTCTGATTGAACCTTCTTCTATTGATGAAGCACTTCTGGATAATGACTGGATTCTGGCAATGCAAGAAGAGCTGAATCAATTCACCAGAAACGACGTATGGGATCTCGTTCCCGGGCCAAAAGGATTCAACGTCATTGGAACAAGATGGGTGTTCAGAAACAAGCTAAATGAACAAGGTGAAGTCATCAGAAACAAGGCACGACTGGTTGCACAAGGTTATAGTCAGCAAGAGGGGATAGACTATACAGAAACCTTTGCCCCAGTCGCCAGGTTAGAATCTATCAGACTTTTAATTTCATTTGCTGTTAATAGAGGCATCACTTTGTATCAGATGGATGTCAAAAGTGCATTCTTAAATGGTTATATAGAAGAAGAAGTTTATGTACACCAACCCCCAGGTTTTGAAAATACAAAACATCCAGAACATGTTTTCAAACTAAAGAAGTCACTGTATGGTCTGAAACAAGCTCCCAGAGCTTGGTATGAAAGGCTAAGTAACTTTCTGTTAGAAAATGAATTCACCAGAGGGAAAGTGGACACTACTCTATTCTGTAAATCAGTTAAGGATGACATCTTAGTCTGTCAAATTTATGTTGATGATATTATTTTTGGTTCTACTAATCCTTCTCTTGGAAGAAAATTTGCTAAGTGTATGCAGGCAGAATTTGAGATGAGCCTCATGGGGGAATTGAAATTCTTTCTAGGAATTCAGATCAATCAAACTCCAGAGGGAACTTACATTCATCAGAGCAAATACATCAGAGATCTTCTGAAGAAATTTGACCTCTCAGAATGTAAGCCATCAAAGATTCCAATGCATCCCACGTGCATTCTGGAAAGAGAAGAGGTAAGCAAAAATGTAGAACAAAAAGTCTACAGAGGTATGATTGGTTCTCTCCTCTATCTGACTGCTTCAAGACCTGACATATTATTCAGTGTTTGTATCTGTGCTAGATTCCAATCAGATCCTAGAGAATCTCACTTAACAGCTGTTAAGCGAATTTTCAAGTATCTGAAAGGTACTACTAATCTGGGTTTGTTTTATATAAAATCTAGTGATTACAGCTTAGTAGGCTACTGCGATGCTGATTTTGCTGGAGACAGAGTGGAACGTAAAAGTACTTCTGGAAGCTGCCAGTTTCTGGGAGAAAATCTGATCTCTTGGTCCAGCAAAAGGCAATCAACAATTGCACTATCAACAGCAGAAGCTGAGTACATAGCAGCAGCAGGATGTAGCACACAAATGCTCTGGATGAAAAGTCATCTTGAAGACTTCCAGATTTTTGAGAGTAACATTCCTATACTCTGTGATAATACTTCTGCTATTTGCTTAAGTAAGAATCCCATTTTACATTATAGAGCTAAGCATATAGAAATAAAACATCACTTCATTAGGGACTATATTCAGAAAGGTATTTTGAACTTAAAATTTATAGATACAGACCATCAATGGGCTGATATCTTTACTAAACCCCTTTCAGAAGATAGGTTTAATTTCATTCTGAAACATCTCAGCATGAAAGTGTGTCCAGAGTGAAAATGTTCTAATTCCATATATTTACCTTCAGAATGTAATTGTTTTACTGTGAACTTCTGATCAATCTTCTTTCAGAAAGATAGAACATGCAGATTGTATCAGATGCAAGTCTAAAGATCTGAGAGTCTAAGCTCAAAGACAGACGTGCTGATCACTACATCAAACAAGTGTCATCCAACCATCAGCATATCTCTGAAGCAGAACGCGTGCACGCTTCTGAGAAGGCAAAGTGTGAAGGGGTGAAAAACACAAGAAGGGGGGGGTTGAATTGTAAAACTGGAATCTTAAAGCAATTGACAAGATATTTTTATCCTGGTTCGTTTGATCTCAAACTACTCCAGTCCACCCGTCAAGGTGATTTCGCCTCTCTCCAACGAGGTCTTAATTCACTATATTCAACTGAATATTACAGACTGCTTTAACAACTGCTAAAGCCTTCTTGATTCAAACCACAATCCGGTTTGTCAAGGCAACACTTTCTTACAAAGGTATAAAACAATGTGTGTGAATGTTTTCTACAAAACTTTATCACAACTGTGATGTATACACAAATGAAGCTTAGAAACTAGATTGCTAAACACTAATGGAGTATCAGAGTTTGTGGTTTAGCAAAACTGGTAGATGAAGATTATTGTTCAGCTTTGTGCGTGTAGAGATTTGGAGAGCATTAGCCATTATAATCTTCGAAGCCTTGTTTATATAGCACTTGAGAAGATGAACGTTGAATGCAATATTCTTGATTCAATGCTAATAACAAGCTTTCCTTTTTGAGCAGATCTTGTCTGGAATGAAGCCGTTGGAATTAATTAGCGTTCAATGCACAGTACCGTTGCTTCTTCAATGCACGTTCTGGCTTGGCTCATTCTGATTCTGCTTCGCTGCTGATGAACTATTGTTTTTGTATCAGAGTGTTTACGCGCAGTTCTGTTCATCAAGCTTCAGCATGTACGTGAGTTGATCATCTGATCTTGACGTTCTGATTCAACAACTTCTGATGCTGATGTATGAAATCAAATTCTGATGCTGAAGAAGTGATCTTGCTTATTTTAATCAGCGTATCTGCAAGTCAGAGCATAGTAATTTTAGGCAGCATATAGTTCAAACATGAAACATATAAATACTATATCTTTTCACTTTGTTATCATCAAAACTCAAATATAGGGTACTAGATTCAAACATTGTTCTAACAATCTCCCCCTTTTTGATGATGACAAAAACTAGATATTTTAAATGAAAAATAACGTGAAAAGGTATCTGGGAAATGTTTCAGAGTTAAGAAGTAAGGAGAAATCAGAGTTAAGAGATACTCCCCCTGAGTTTGTTACTTCCCTTTGATATACGTGTTCTTCAGGATCAGATCTTTTTCTTTCGTTGAACATCAGATTATAAGAGTCTTTGACTTATCAGAGAGCAGAGCTTCAGAGCTTTTCCTGTCAGAGCTTTGCTTTGGATCAGAGTATTAGGTCGATCAGAACTTCATATTTGATCAGAGCAACATGAGCTTCTACGTTTTGATCAGAGCTTCTAGTCTTCATAGTGTTCAGGAGCTTCCTTGTGCCTGTAGACTTTAAACAAAACAGAAAAAACATTTCAAGTAATAGAGTTAGAATGTTTGAGAATTTCTGTCTAGTTGGCCGTTATTGATTTTAAATATCATTCTTGTTCTCCCCCTTTTTGTCAGCAATCAAAAAGTGTTGGTGATGTGTTAAAACAATTTAGATCAGAAAAACAAATTATATTGAAATAGTTCAGAATCAGAGCAAAGGAACATTACAAAACATAGTCAAAACAGTACATCAGAAAATGAAGAAAGCATGAAAAAGATTTAAGGTTGAGGGGGCATGCGTGAGAACAGGCTTTCCAGCATTGCTTGAATCTTTTCAGAAGTTTCATTCTGCTTCTGAACCATGTTGACAACAGTGTCAATCTTGCTGTCCTGTACATCCATTCTTGCTTTCATCTTCTGATCATTGTCGTCCATCCGCTGCTGGAGACGCAAGTCATTCAGCCTTAGTTCTTCCAGAGCCTGCCTGTCCAAGGCAGCTTGAGAAGCATCAGAAGGAGGAGGCTTCTCAGAACTTTCAGCGACATCTTCTGCTTGACTTTCAGCCTGAATGGTCTTGTCTTCTTCTGATGGTTGCACCTGTGCAGCTTGCTGTTTCTCCAACCAAGGTTCACTGTCCAGAGGAAGCACAACTTCTTGAGGCAGCTGACTTTCAACTTCCTTCAGCAGCTTGCTGAAGTTCTGTTGAGCCTGCTCATAGTTGACGTCCTGCAGCTTGAGGGCTTCAGCACGTACCCATAGTCTGAACTGTGACCAGAGCTGATCAGAAGCAGCTGGGTCAATCATCCCAGGACAGACTTGCTTCAAAGAAGCAATCCATTGCAGCATACCTGTTTCAAAATTCAAAATACCAGAGCCAACATCTGGTTGCTTTGGTTTGGGTATGGCAATTTTGTGTCTTAGATCAGCAAGACGTTCAAGACTGGTTAAGTCAATGAAGATCTTGCTGGGGTTTTCAGAGGATTGGTTTTCAGATGTTTGTTGAGATGCTGTTTGTTTTGGAGGAGGGGTATCAGAGTCAGATATTTCGATTGGAGTGGTAGGAGTTTTTGGAGGTGTTGATTCTAATGAGGATGGCAACTGGGGCCTGACGATAGTGGTTCACATGGCAACTGGATTGCCAGCGGTGAAGGTTGAGGTGAGTGAGGGTCAGAATGATGAGGAGAAGGGGTTTCATAGTGGTGAAACTCTGTTTGTGGTGAAGGTGGATTATTTTCTGGTTGAGGAGGTGGAATCTCTGATTGCTCAGGGATCAGAGGTTCTTTTGTGAGTGGTTGTTGTTGTTGTGGTTCTGGTTCTGGTTGTGGTTCTGGTTCAGGTTGTTGTTCTGGTTGTGGAGGAGGAATATTTGGTGGTTCAGAATTTGGTTGAGCAGAAACATGTTCACGCTCAATATCAGCTAGCACTCGATCAAGTGCTGGTGTTGTTGAAACAGTTGGTTGTTTGGGAATCTTAGTTCTGGGTCTTCTGAGTAGTAATGCCTCAGAAGGGTCTTCTGATATGGTTTCATCAATGGTAGGGATTGGGATAGATATTCTGTGAGATGTTTGAGGAGGGGCAGCAGATGTTGGAATAGTAGATGAAATTGAAATAGTGGCAGCAGATGAAATACCTCTTTTCTTTGGAGTCTGATGAGATGATCCTTCTGTTGGCGCTTTCCTCTTCTTTGTCTTCTTCTGAGTCACTTCAGGTTGGGGTTGACTCAGATCTTTGATCTTCAGCTTTGAACCTGTATCTTCTTCCTTGTATGAATCTGGATACTTGAGAAACATATCAGGTTTGGATTCCATTTCAGAAAATTTTGGGAAATCACTCAGAGGCACTCTTCTGCTGGAGATGTCAGCAGTTGAAGTAGCTCTGGGTTCCTTCTTAATATTTTCTATCAGCTTCATCTTTTTCAGGTTCTTAGCGTTCAGCGGTTTTCCAACAGTTGGTTCAATAGTGCTCAGCACTTGAGCTTCGCTCAGATACTCTATCAGCTTATTCTCTGTCAGAATATCTGATATGAGCCTTCCAAACGGTATCCAGTCCCTTTTGGTCCTTTCTTCTTCTCTTGTTTCTTTGACACTGGTCTTGAGATGGTTGAACAGGAAGTGTGCCAGATTGATCTTTACCCTCTGATCAATAAAGTAGATCAGAAATTGCTGATCCACGTTTATATAATCAGGAGAACTTGTTGGTTTCCTGTGATTGAAGCATCCAAGAACAATCTTAGCCCATACTCTGCAGTGATCCTTCAGATCCTTAATTTTGCTGCTGGGCATTCCAAGAGTGAAAATTCTGTTGGCTACCACACCTACATCAGGGCATCTATCAGCCATGTCCACACAACGGACTCCACCACCACTTTGACCGATTAGCTTTGCAATGAGATCTTCAGAAATCACTATCTTCTTTCCCATGACAGAAGAGATGACTAGATGTTTAGAAATCTTGGCGTGAATCCAAAATTCCTTGACAAGCGCTGAGAAGGTTGGTCCAACCAACCTATCGAAATACCTCTCCCACTTTTGAGCCCTAATTTCTTCAGTTAGGTCAAATCCATTTTCCTTCAAACTTTCAAAGTCGATGATTAACTCAGAGAGAACTTCAAGATTCTTTACCGGTGTGAGAAGAGTTCTGAGGGGCACCTGATATTGTTCAGAGGTTTCTTTCTTCTGATTGCCTGCAGAAATGCTGGAGGATGCCATTGTTCTCACTAAAAAAGCTTTGAGAATGATTTGAGAGAAAAAGGTTTGTAGGAGATAAACTCAGAAATATGCAGAAAATACTTGAATGATTATGAGAAAGCGTAAAGAATAAGAATGAAGGATTAATGTGCTTAAATAGAGTTTTCAAAAATTATTTTGAAAAATTAAACGTTTTTAAGAGAGAGAAAAAAATAATGATTGCCATTTAACAAGCGTGATTACTTTGCATTAAATGCTTGCTGATTTTGGGGGATTTGAGAAAGATACTTAAAAACGGTTACCAGACATGTGTCTCAATGCACCCAATCAGCGCTTTGCCTTCTTAGAAGCGTGCACGCGTTCTGCTTCAGAGATTTGCTGATGATTGGATGACACTTGTTTGATGTAGTGATCAGCACGTCTGTTTTTGAGATTAGACTCTCAGATCTTTAGACTTGCATCTGATACAATCTGCATGTTCTATCTTTCTGAAAGAAGATTGATCAGAAGTTCACAGTAATATAATTACATTCTGAAGATAAATATATGGAATTAAAACATTTTCATTCTGGGCATACTTTCATGCTGAGATGTTTCAGAATGAAATTGAACCTATCTTCTGAAAGGGGTTTAGTAAAGATATCAGCCCATTGATGGTCTGTATCTATAAATTTTAAGTTTAAAATGCCTTTCTGAATATAGTCCCTAATGAAATGATGTTTTATTTCTATATGCTTAGCTCTAGAATGTAAAATAGGATTCTTACTTAAGCAAATAGCAGAAGTATTATCACAAAGAATAGGAATGTTACTCTCAAAAATCTGGAAGTCTTCAAGCTGACTTTTCATCCAGAGCATTTGTGTGCTACATCCTGCTGCTGCTATGTACTCAGCTTCTGCTGTTGACAGAGCAATTGTTGATTGCCTTTTGCTGGACCACGAGATCAGATTTTCTCCCAGAAACTGGCAGCTTCCAGAAGTACTTTTACGTTCCACTCTGTCTCCAGCAAAATCAGCATCACAGTAGCCTACTAAGCTGTAATCACTAGATTTTCTATAAAACAAACCCAGATTAGTAGTACCTTTCAGATACTTGAAAATTCGCTTAACAGCTGTTAAGTGAGATTCTCTAGGATCTGATTGGAATCTAGCACAAATACATACGCTGAATAAGATATCAGGTCTTGAAGCAGTCAGATAGAGGAGAGAACCAATCATACCTCTGTAGACTTTCTGTTCTACACTTTTGCTTACCTCTTCTCTTTCCAGAATGCACGTGGGATGCATTGGAATCTTTGATGGCTTACATTCTGAGAGGTCAAATTTCTTCAGAAGATCTCTGATGTATTTGCTCTGATGAATGTAAGTTCCTTCTGGAGTTTGATTGATCTGAATTCCTAAAAAGAATTTCAGTTCCCCCATGAGGCTCATCTCAAATTCTGCCTGCATACACTTAGCAAATTTTCTTCCAAGAGAAGGATTAGTAGAACCAAAAATAATATCATCAACATAAATTTGACAGACTAAAATGTCACTCTTAACTGTTTTACAGAATAGAGTAGTGTCCACTTTCCCTCCGGTGAATTCATTTTCAAGCAGAAAGTTACTTAGCCTTTCATACCAAGCTTTGGGAGCTTGTTTCAGACCATACAGTGACTTTTTCAGTTTGAAAACATGTTCTGGATGTTTTGTATTTTCAAAACCTGGGGGTTGGTGAACATAGACTTCTTCTTCTATATAACCATTTAAGAATGCACTTTTGACATCCATCTGATACAGAGTGATGCCTCTATTAACAGCAAATGAAATTAAAAGTCTGATAGATTCTAACCTGGCGACTGGGGCAAAGGTTTCTGTATAGTCTATCCCCTCTTGCTGACTATAACCTTGTGCAACCAGTCGTGCCTTGTTTCTGATGACTTCACCTTGTTCATTTAGCTTGTTTCTGAACACCCATCTTGTTCCAATGACGTTGAATCCTTTTGGTCTGGGAACGAGATCCCATACGTCGTTTCTGGTGAATTGATTCAGCTCTTCTTGCATTGCCAGAATCCAGTCATTATCCAGAAGTGCTTCATCAATAGAAGAAGGTTCAATCAGAGACACAAGTCCCATAAGAGTTTCTTCAGAGTTTCTGAAGCTTGCTCTTGTTCTGATTGGATCTTCCTTTCTTCCTAGAATAGTCTCTTCTGGGTGATCCAAACTGCTTCTGGGTAATCTCTTCTGAGGTTGATCAGCAGCAGTTGTAGGATTTCTAGCATTGCTTCTTTCAGACGTTGAAGGAATGTCTGTGTTGAGAGCTTCTGATGACTTGTCTTCAGAACCTGCAAATTCAATTTCTATACCTGCAAGATTTTCATTCTGCTTTGACTTTTCAGAGTCAAGCTTGTCATCAAAACGAACACTGATTGATTCTTCCACAATCTGTGTTTCTGTATTGTATACTCTGTACCCTCTTGAGCGTTCAGAGTATCCTAACATAATACACTTCTGTGCCTTAGAATCAAACTTGTTCAAATAGTTCTTTGTATTTAACATAAAGCAAGTACATCCAAATGGATGAAAATACGAAATGTTGGGCTTTCTGTTCTTCCACAATTCATATGGAGTCTTTTCCAGAATAGGTCTTATTGAGATTCTATTCTGAATGTAGCACGCTGTGTTTATTGCCTCTGCCCAGAAAGTCTTAGCAACGTTTGTCTCATTGATCATGGTTCTGGCCATTTCTTGCAATGTTCTGTTCTTTCGTTCTACAACTCCATTTTGTTGGGGAGTTCTAGGACAAGAGAAATCATGCAGAATGCCTCTGTCATTAAAGAATGACTCAAAATCTTTGTTTTCAAATTCTCCACCATGATCACTTCTGACTTTAACGATTCTAAGATCTTTTTCATTCTGAACTTGGTTACAGAAGGTAACAAACACAGAGTGTGACTCGTCCTTGTGTCTTAAGAACTTTACCCATGTCCATCTGCTATAGTCATCTACGATTACTAACCCATACTTCTTGCCACTGACTGAAGCAGTTTTAACTGGTCCAAATAAGTCAATGTGCAGAAGTTCTAATGGCTTAGAGGTAGAAACAACATTTTTGGATTTAAAAGAAGGTTTTGCAAATTTGCCTTTCTGACATGCTTCACACAGAGCATCTGAATTGAACTTCAAATTTGGAAGTCCTCTGACCAGATTGAGTTTGTTAATCTGAGATATTCTTCTCATACTAACATGCCCCAATCTTCTGTGCCAGATCCACTGCTCGTTGTTAACAGACAGAAGACATTTTACGTTCTGACTCTTTAGTTCAGAAAGTTTGATTTTGTAAATGTTGTTTTTCCTCTTACCATTAAACAGGATAGTCCCATCTTTCTGACTAACAGCTTTACATGATTTTTGATTAAAGATTATATCATAACCGTTATCACTTAATTGACTTATGGATAACAGATTATGCATCAATCCATCAACTAGCAGAACATTATTAATAGAGGGAAGATTTCCGTTACCTACAGTTCCAGAGCCAATTATCTTTCCCCTCTGATTGCCTCCAAAGCCAACGTGGCCTCCAGGCTTAAGTTCCAGGCTTTGGAACATATGCCTTCTTCCCGTCATGTGTCGTGAGCAGCCAGAGTCCAGGTACCATGACTGGTGTTTCTGACTTGCTGCTAAAGATATCTGCAACATGTATTATTTTATCCTTAGGTACCCAGATCTTCTTGGGTCCTGATTTGTTAGTTTTACCAAAACTCTGGTTGAATTTTGGTTTCACAGAGTGCTTACTACTAGTATATTTGATGTCATGTGTGTGACCATACACAAAGTGTGAATTTAGAGGAGTGTGTTTAATGGTTAAATCCATGACATTTTTAGGTGTAGGAACCTTACCTAGGTATCCTATTCCTTTCCTGCCGTTTCTGCTAACTCCATAGATCATTGAAGCCATTCTGCTTCTATCTATGCTTTTAGCAAGGAACTTCTGGAAACTGTGATCATACTCCTTGATGATCTCATCAGCGTTGCTGGGAGTTTCAGAAATTGGTTCCTTCTGAGAGTTTTGTAAAGAGTTTTCTAATTTTGAAATTTTATCTCTCAGCTCAGAGTTTTCCAATTTGAGACTCTCAGACTTATTAGAGTCAGATTCAAGATTCCTTTTCAGGTCTCTGAATTTAGCTCTAATCTGCTGATAACGTTCCAGAATTTCATTGAGGCTTTCAGCAAGTTCAGCCTTTGTAAAATTAACAGCGAAGTTAGGAAATACCTCTTCTGTGTCTGATTCTGAGTCTGATTCAGAAGCTTCACTGTCATCTGGAATGTTAGCCATGAGCGCTATGTTTGCCCTTTCATCATCTGATTCTGAGTCAGCTTCAGACGAGTCAGAGTCATCCCATGTGGCCATGAGACTTTTCTTCTTCTCTCTTCCAAATTTCTTTTTGGGCTTTTCCCTCTGAAGCTTTGGGCAGTCACTCTTGTAGTGTCCTTGCTCATTGCACTCGTAGCAGATGATGTCTTTTGTGTTTGGCTTCTTGCTACTGGAGGTGCCTTCAGATCTTCTGTATCCAGAGGAAGAATCTGTCCTTCTGAATCTGGAAGAAGACTCGTTCTGATCAGATCTTCTGGGATTCCTGAACTTCCTTTGTCTTTGCTTCCACAGTTGATTTACTCTTCTGGAGAGAAGGGAAAGTTCATCTTCTTCTGATGAGGATCCATTAGATGTTTCTTCAACTGCCTGCAAAACTTTAGACTCAGATTTTCTGTTAGATTTTAAAGCTAAAGGCTTACCTTGCTTATGAGGCTCATCAGCTTCTAGCTCTATCTCATGACTTCTGAGGGAGCTTATAAGTTCCTCCAGAGTGATTTTGTTGAGATCTTTCGCTAGCTTCAGAGCAGTAACCATAGGCCTCCACTGCTTGGGTAAACTTCTGATTATCTTCTTGACATGGTCAGCAGTAGAGTATCCTTTGTCCAGAACTTTGAGACCAGCTACCAGAATCTGGAATCTAGAGAACATAGCTTCAATGGATTCAGATTCTTCCATTTTGAACGCCTCATACTTCTGAATGAGCGCCAGAGCTTTTGTTTCTTTGACTTGAACGTTGCCCTCATGCGTCATTCTGAGAGAATCAAAGATGTTCTTAGCTGTGTCTCTGTTGGAGATCTTTTCATACTCAGTATAGGAGATGGCACTGAGGAGGATGGTTCTGGCCTTATGGTGATTCTTGAAGTCACGCTTTTGTTGATCAGTCATTGATTTTCTTTCAATCTTCTAACCAGTTGCATTCACAGGGTGCGTGTATCCATCTGTCACCATATCCCACAGATCAGCATCATGTGCTAGAAAGAAGCTTTCAATTATGTCTTTCCAGTAATCAAAGTTTTCTCCATCAAAGACTGGAGGTTTGCCGCTGAATCTGTCTCTGTCCTCATTGTTGTCATTGTTGAAATGAGAGTTGTTTCCTGCCATTGTGTTTTTCTGACGCCGGATCTTGTACTGACACGGTTAAGTGTTTTAGCTCAGAACCAGGCGCTCTGATGCCAATTGAAGGGGTGAAAAACACAAGAAGGGGGGGGGGGTTGAATTGTAAAACTGGAATCTTAAAGCAATTGACAAGATATTTTTATCCTGGTTCGTTTGATCTCAAACTACTCCAGTCCACCCGTCAAGGTGATTTCGCCTCTCTCCAACGAGGTCTTAATTCACTATAATCAACTGAATATTACAGACTGCTTTAACAACTGCTAAAGCCTTCTTGATTCAAACCACAATCCGGTTTGTCAAGGCAACACTTTCTTACAAAGGTATAAAACAATGTGTGTGAATGTTTTCTACAAAACTTTATCACAACTGTGATGTATACACAAATGAAGCTTAGAAACTAGATTGCTAAACACTAATGGAGTATCAGAGTTTGTGGTTTAGCAAAACTGGTAGATGAAGATTATTGTTCAGCTTTGTGCGTGTAGAGATTTGGAGAGCATTAGCCATTATAATCTTCGAAGCCTTGTTTATATAGCACTTGAGAAGATGAACGTTGAATGCAATATTCTTGATTCAATGCTAATAACAAGCTTTCCTTTTTGAGCAGATCTTGTCTGGAATGAAGCCGTTGGAATTAATTAGCGTTCAATGCACAGTACCGTTGCTTCTTCAATGCACGTTCTGGCTTGGCTCATTCTGATTCTGCTTCGCTGCTGATGAACTATTGTTTTTGTATCAGAGTGTTTACGCGCAGTTCTGTTCATCAAGCTTCAGCATGTACGTGAGTTGATCATCTGATCTTGACGTTCTGATTCAGCAACTTCTGATGCTGATGTATGAAATCAAATTTTGATGCTGAAGAAGTGATCTTGCTTATTTTAATCAGCGTATCTGCAAGTCAGAGCATAGTAATTTTAGGCAGCATATAGTTCAAACATGAAACATATAAATACTATATCTTTTCACTTTGTTATCATCAAAACTCAAATATAGGGTACTAGATTCAAACATTGTTCTAACAAAGTGCTGATAGGGTGCATTGAGACACATGTCTGGTAACCGTTTTTAAGTATCTTTCTCAAATCCACCAAAATCAGCAAGCATTTAATGAAAAGTAATCATGCTTTTAAAATGCAATCATGATTTTTTCTCTCTCTTAAAAACGTTTATCTTTTCAAAATAGTTTTGAAACTCTATTTAAGCACATTAATCTCTCATTCTCATTCTTTACGTTTTCTCACTAATACTCAAGCATTTTCTGCATATTTTTGTGTTCATCTCTTGCAAAACCTATTTTCCTCAGTTTATTCTCAAAACCCTTTTAGTGTGAACATGGCAACCTCCAGCAGTGCTTCTGCAGGTCCTCAGAAGAAAGCATCATCTGAGCAATATCAAGTGCCATTCAGAACTCTCCTCACTCCTGTGAAGAATCTTGAAGTGCTTTCTGAATTAATCATTGATTTTGGAAGCTTGAAGGAGAACGGTTTTGACCTAACTGAAGAAGTTAGGGCACAGAAGTGGGAAAGGTATTTTGACAGGTTGGTTGGACCAACATTCCCAATGCTAGTCAAGGAATTCTGGATTCACGCCAAGGCTTCAACATATCTAGTCACCTCCTTTGTTATGGGGAAGAAGATTGTGATCACTGAGGATCACATTGCAAGGCTAATAGGTTACAGTGGCGGTGGCGTCCGTTGTGTGGACATGGCTGAAAGATGTGCTGATGTGGGTGTGATAGCTGCAAGGATTTTCACTCATGGGGTGCCCAGCAGCAAGATTAAAGATCTGAAGGATCATTACAGAGTTTGGGCTAAGATAATTATGGGGTGCTTCAACCACAGGAAACCAACCAGTTCTCCTGATTACATAAATGTGGATCAGCAGTTTCTGATCTACTTTATTGATCAGAAGGTAAAGATCAATCTGGCTCATTTTCTGTTCAACCACCTCAGAACAAGTGTGAAGGAAACCAGGGAAGAAGAAAGAACCAAGAGGGATTGGATACCCTTTGGAAGGCTGATATCAGATATTCTGACAGAGAATAGGCTGATTGAGCATCTGATAGAAGCTCAAGAGCTAAGCACTATTGAACCAACAGTTGGGAAACCTCTGAATGCAAAGAACTTGAAGAAGATGAAGCTGATAGAGAATATTCAGAAGGAACCCAGAGCTACTCCTATTGCTGATATCACCAGCAGAAGAGTGCCTCTGAGTGACTTTCCGTTATTTTCTGAAATAGAATCCAAACCAGAGGTGGTTCTCAGATACCTGGATGCGTGCAAGGCAGATGGTTCAGATCCAAATCTGATTATCAAAGCTCTGCATCAACCTCAGCAAGAAGTGACTCTGAAGAAGACGAAGAAGAGGAAGGCACCATCAGAAGGATCATCCCAGCAGACACCCAGGAAAAGAGGTAATTCATCTGCTGCTTCTGTTTTAAATTCTTCTACTATTCCAGCATCTATTCCTCCTCAAACCTCTCATAGAATCTCAATCCCCATCCCTACCATAGATGAAACTGTACCAGAAGAGGACCCTTCTGAGGCATTAAAACTCAGAAGACCCAGAACCAAACATCCCAAACAACCAACAATCTCAACAACATCAGCAATTGACCAAGTGCTGTCTGACATTGATCAACACACCTCTGATCAACCAATCTCTGAACCACAAATTGTTCCTCCTCCACAACCAGAACAACAGCAATCTGCTGAAGAACCAGAACAACAACAACCACTCTCACCAATTCCTGAAGAACCCATTATCCCTGAACAATCAGAAAATCCAACAACTTCTCCTCAACCAGCAATCCCGTCTCCCTCTCCTCAACCAGAAATTAATCCACCATCACCTCAACCAGAGTTTCATCACTCTGAAACTCCTTCTCCTCAACCATCTGAACCTCATTCACCTCAACCATCACCTTTGGCAATCCAGCTGCCAGGTGGAACAACTATCACCTTAGCACAATTGCCATCCTCATCAGAATCTACACCACCAAATACTCCCAAAACACCACCCAGTCCAATCATAATCTCTGATTCTGATACTCCATCTCCAAAACAAACAGCTGCCCAGAAAACCTCTGAAAACCCCAGCAGGACTTTCATAGACTTAACCAGTCTTGACCATCTTGCTGATCTGAAACACAAAATTGCCATCCCAAAACCAAAACAACCAGATGTTGGCTCTGGTATTATGAATTTTGAAACAGGTGTGCTGCAATGGATTGCTTCTTTGAAGCAAGTCTGTCCTGGAATGATTGACCCAGCTGCTTCTGATCAGCTCTGGTCACAATTCAGACTTTAGGTACGTGCTGAAGCCCTCAAGTTGCAGGATATCAACTATGAGCAGGCACAACAAAATTTCAGCAAGCTTCTGAATGAAGTTGGAAGTCAGCTTCTGAAAGAAGACGTGCTCCCTCTGGATAGTGAACCTTGGTCTGAGAAACAGCAAGCTGCAAAGGTGCAATCAGAAGAAGACAAGACCATTCAAGCTGAAGAAAGTCAAGCAGAAGATGTTGCTGAAAGCTCTCAGAAGCTTCCTGCTTCTGATGCTTCTCAAGCTGCCTTGGACAGGCAGACTCTGGAAGAACTAAGGCTGAATGACATGCGTCTGCAGCAGCGGATGGAGGAAAGCGACCAGAAGATGAAAGAGAGAATGGATGTGCAGGATAGCAAAATTGACACTGTTGTCAGCATGGTGCACAAGCAGAATGAGACTGCTGAAAAGATCCAAGCCATGCTGGAGAACCTGTTCACACGCTTGCCTCCTCAACCTTAGTCTTTTTTTTCATTCATGTCCTTTTTAATGTTTTCCTTGATTTTCTGATGTACTGTTTGAATATGTTTTGTACTATTTTCATGTTTTGATTCTGAACTCTCTTAATATGATTAGTTTTTCTGATCTTAATTGTTTTAGCACATCACCTATACTTTTTGATTGCTGACAAAAATGGGGAGAACAAGAATGATATTTTAATCAATAACGGCTAACTAGACAGAAATTCTCAAACATTCTAACTCTATTACTTGAAAATGTTTTTTTTCTGTTTTGCTTAAAGTCTACAGGTACAAGGAAGCTCCTGGACACTCTGAAGACTAGAAGCTCTGAAGCTCTGATCACTATGAAGTTCTGATCCGCTCTGATACTCTGATCCAAAGCAAAGCTCTGACAAGAAAAGCTCCGAAGCTCTGCTCTGACATAAAGCTTCTGATAAGTCAAAGACTCTGATACTCTGATGTTCAAAGAAAGGCAAAAAGATCTGATCCTGAAGAACACGTGTAATCAAAGGGAAGTAATAAACTCAGGGGGAGTATCTCTCAACTCTGATATCTCTTTACTCCTTATCCTTTTACTTCTTACTCTGATGCATATCTCAGATACCTTTTCACGTTATTTTCATTTAAAAATATCTAGTTTTTGTCATCATCAAAAAGGGGGAGATTGTTAGAACAAAGTTTGAATCTACTACCCTATATTTAAGTTTTGATGATAACAAAGTGAAAAGTTATAGTATTTATAAGTTTCATGTATGAACTATCTGCTGCCTAAAATTATTATGTTCTGACTTGCAGATACTCTGATTGATATAAGCAAGATCACATCTATTCAGCATCAGAATTTGGTTTCAGACACCAGCATCAGAAGTTGCCATATCAGAATGACAGAATCAGATGATCAACTTACGTATATGCTGAAGCCTGATGAACAAGACTGCGCTCAACACTCTGATAAAGAAACACAACAGTTCATCAGCAGCGAAGCAGAGTCAGAATGAGCCAAGCCAGAACTTGCATTAAGTAAGCAACGGTACTGTGCATTGAAAGCAAATTAATTCCAACGGCCTCATTCCAGACAAGATCTGCTCAATAAGGAAAGTTTGTTATTAGCATTGAATCAAGAATATTGCATCCAACGTTCATCATCTCAGTGCTATATAAACAAGACTTTGAAGATTGAAATGGCTAATGCTCTCCAAATCTCTACACGCACAAAAGCTAATCAAAATCTTCTTTCTCTCAGTTTTGCTAAACCACATTCTGATATTCTATCATTGTTTAGCAATCTAGTTTCTAAGCTTCAATTTGTGTATACATCACAGTTGTGATACAGTTTTGTAGAAAACATTCACACACTTAGTTTTATCTCTTTGTAAGAAAGTGTTACCTTGACAAACCGGGTTGTGGTTTGGATCAAGAAGGCTTTAGCAGTTGTTAAAGCAGTCTGTAATATTCAGTTGAATATAGTGGATTAAGACCTCGTTGGAGAGAGGCGAAATCACCTTGACGGGTGGACTGGAGTAGTTTGAGATCAAACGAACCAGGATAAAAATATCTTGTTCATTGCATTAGATTTCAGTTTTACAATTCAACCCCCCCTTCTTGTGTTTTTCACCACTTCAACGAGTTCTACAATCTCAACGGTATACTACGTTGAAGACCATACAATTCCTATATCTTGATGTTTTCCTCCTTCATAGTGTGGACGAGTTCTACAATCTCAACGGTATACTACGTTGAAGACCAGACAGTTCCTAGATCTTGATGAAGATGTTTCCCTCCGTCATAGTGTGGACGAGTTCTACAATCTCAACGGTATACTACATTGAAGACCAGACAATTCCTAGATCTTGATGAAGATGTTTCCCTCCGTCATAGTGTGGACGAGTTCTACAATCTCAACTGTATACTATGTTAAAGACCAGACAGTTCCTAGATCTTGATGAAGATGTTTCCCTCTGTCATAGTGTGGACGAGTTCTATAATATCAATGGTATACTACGTTGAAGACCACACAGTTCCTAGATCTTGATGTTTTCCTCCGTCATAGTATGGACGAGTTCTACAATCTCAACGGTATACTACGTTGAAGACCAGATAGTTCCTAGATCTTGATGAAGATGTTTCCCTCCGTCATAGTGTGGACGAGTTCTACAATCTTAACGGTATACTACGTTGAAGACCAGACAGTTCCTAGATCTTGATGTTTTCCTCCGTCATAGTGCGGACGAGTTCTACAATCTCAACAATATACTACATTGAAGACCAGACAGTTCCTAGATCTTGATGAAGATGTTTCCCTCCATCATAGTATGGACGAGTTCTACAATCTCAACGGTATACTACGTTAAAGACTAGACAGTTCCTAGATCTTGATGTTTTACTCCGTCATAGTGTGGACGAGTTCTACAATCTCAACGGTATACTACGTTGAAGACCAGACAGTTCCTAGATCTTGATGAAGATGTTTCCCTCTGTCATGGTGTGGATGAGTTCTACAATCTCAACGGTATACTATGTTGAAGACAAGACAGTTCCTAGATCTTGATGTTTTCCTCCGTCATAGTGTGGACGAGTTCTACAATCTCAACGGTATACTACATTGAAGACCATACAGTTCCTAGATCTTGATGTTTTCCTCCGTCATAGTATGGACGAGTTCTACAATCTCAACGGTATACTACGTTGAAGACCAGTCAGTTCCTAGATCTTGATGAAGATGTTTCCCCCCGTCATAGTGTGGATGAGTTCTACAATCTCAATGGTATACTATGTTGAAGACTAGACAATTCCTAGATCTTGATGTTTTCCTCCGTCAAAGTGTGGACGAGTTCTACAATCTCAACAATATACTACGTTGAAGACCAGACAATTCCTAGATCTTGATGAAGATGTTTCCCTCCATCATAGTGTCGACGAGTTCTACAATCTCAACATTATACTGCGTTGAAGACCTGACAATTCCTAGATCTTGATGAAGATGTTTCCCTCCGTCATAGTGTGGACGAGTTCTACAATCTCAACGGTATACTACGTTGAAGACTAGACAGTTCCTGTAATTGCAAGCTTCTCAAGTCATGTTTAAAGCATTGGTTTTGATGAAGACAACATGGATATCAACATTCAAAGGATGTGCAAAAAGTTTATCAATATCATATAAAACCTTGTTACAAGTCTTGAAGATTAGAAGAAGAATTATTAAAGAAACAACAAATGTCAAAAGGTATAAATAATTATTAAACTTGAATATAGATGTTCACAAATATGCATTCATAATCATATACATATCCCACATTTTTAACAATAAGAAAAACTATGTTTGAAATCTTTTTAAAAAGGATTTTTTGAAAATAAACTTTCAGGAACCGTTTCCTACCTAACAGGGAACCGGGTTCCAAACTTGTTCAAAAACCACTTCCCTGGAATTTGTACCAGGAACCGGGTTGTACCTATAGGGGAACCGGTTCCTGCGTGTTATTTTTGAATTCTGGGTTATAACGTTCACTAAGAAATGTGTTCTGCCTGGGTCGGAACCGGTTCCCAGCGAACCAGTACAAATTTTCTTTTGTTTTTTGAACATAATTCAAATGGTATTCTTTTATGTTTGCATTGCATCTTTTCATATCAAATGGTATGAATGAACAGGTATTTGTGACATTATAAATTGTGCAGATTTTCAAATTCAAATAACCTTCTTCAATTAACAATTTTCATCATTCAAATTTGCATATTCTTACAAACTTTCAAGTGTTCTTACAAATCATAAATTTTGTGAAACTTGCCATATACATTTTCATTAAGAATCATTACAAGTTTCATACATTCATTGTGAAAATTTATAATCATTGCTTGAGAATTGTTTCTTTCTTGAAGAATAAGATCAATCAAAGATTGATAGTGCTCTCCATCTCTTTCAAATAAATCATTGTATTACAAAAAGAAAGTATTCCCTTACTATCCAGGATTGTTGGAAGTAAGTGTTGTGATTTAAAGAGGATTGTTCTTCATTCACATTAGTGTTTGTTTGACCTTAAAGGTGTTCCCTTACTATCCAGGATTGTTGGAAGTAAGTGTTGTGATTTGAAGAGGATTGTTCTTCATTCACATTAGTGTTTATTTGACCTTAAAGGTGTTAAGAACCTTTGGTCACCCTATAGGTTAGATAGTAAGCATAGGCTGTACAATCATTCTAAACTATAGTGAAATCTCTTTCATGTTGGAAAGGGGACCGGAATACTCTCGGATTGTGAGGGGAACCAGGATATATCGCCGTGTTCTTTACTTTTCCGCTTTTATCGTTTTCATCACAATAATCAAGAAAAGATAAGATATAATCAAAAACCTTCAAACACTTAACCACAAATTTCTACAAGTATTCTCATAAAACCGAATAATATTTATATACCTAATTCACCCCCCTCTTAGGCACTCTTAGACTTACAGTTCCTAGATCTTGACGTTTTCCTCCGTCATAGTGTGGACGGGTTCTACAATCTCAACGGTATACTACGTTGAAGACCAGACAATTCCTAGATCTAGATGAAGATGTTTCCCTCCGTCATATTGTGGACGAGTTCTACAATCTCAACGGTATACTACGTTGAAGACCAGACAGTTCCTAGATCTTGATGTTTTCCTCCGTCATAGTGTGAACAAGTTCTACAATCTCAACGGTATACTATGTTGAAGACCAGACAGTTCCTAGATCTTGATGAAGATGTTTCCCTCCGTCATAGTGTGGATGAGTTCTACAATCTCAAAGGTATACTACGTTGAAGACCATACAATTCCTAGATCTTGATGTTTTCCTCCTTCATAGTGTGGACGAGTTCTACAATCTCAACGGTATACTACGCTGAAGACCAGACAGTTCCTAGATCTTGATGAAGATGTTTCCCTCCGTCATAGTGTGGACGAGTTCTACAATCTCAACGGTATACTACATTGAAGACCAGACAGTTCCTAGATCTTGATGAAGATGTTTTCCTCCGTCATAGTGTGGATGAGTTCTACAATCTCAACAATATACTACGTTGAAGACCAGACAGTTCTTAGATCTTGATGAAGATGTTTTCCTCCGTCATAGTGTGGACGAGTTCTACAATCTCAACGGTATACTACGTTGAAGACCAGACAGTCCTAGATCTTGATGAAGATGTTTCCCCCCAGTTGAATTATGGACAAGTTCTTAAAACTCAGCAGAGATGTTCTCTCAGTTGAAGTACAGGCAAGTTCCTAAATCTCAACAAAATCAGACTTCCCCCAGCGGAATCTTCCACAACAACAGGTATGGAAGTTCTCGCTAAAGAATCTCTTATGCGATCGACGCTCCTTCAGATGGTATCTTTAAGCCCATCCTCCCGTCAGCAATCTCCAAATGGCATCTGTAAGCCCATTCCTGACATCACCAGGCTGATACCACTTCATGCGAGTGCAAATTTCTGGGCACTCTAGTGTTCAATCATCTTCCACCTTCGGATCACGAAAGGCACGAAAGCCAATCTACATCCTCAGGTTTAAGAAGATTGAACAGGGGCAGCTGTTGTACCCCAAAATTTTTCCTCTCATATTTCTCAAGACATTGCAAGAAAAATCTCCAAGTGGCTCAAGATTGCTCAAGAGTTAGACAGTCAAGCTATCTCCTAAGGCAGTCAACCCCAAATTAGGGTTTTGTGTTGCATCAAGATCTTTGAGTCCAAATGACCTCAAGTTCTGCCCAATGTCCTAATATTCTCTCAAGGTCATCCATGTCAAATTTCAAGCCTTGCAGAGGAAATTTGCTCAATCAATTGCTCAAAGGTCCAAAAAATCGACTATGCTAGGGCAAAAGTCAACTGTGACCTATAAACAGTCAAACTTCAAGATTTTTTGTCAAAATTCTCATTTTGAAGGGTATTTCATCATTTGATCAAGGGTTGATCATGAATCATCAAGGATTTCTCAAAATTCATCAAGACTCAAAAGTTGCTAAATTAGGGTTTTGTAGGAAAAGTCAACTCAACTTTGACCAAGCATAACTTTCTCATACTTTATGAGAAATGAACCATCCAAAGACAATTTTTAAGAGGATGCAATTTCCTACAATCCATCTTCATACCCCAAGATTAGAAAATGCACTCACAAGAAGTTATAAATTTGGACATTATAGGTCTTTTTTGAAAGTCAACAAAAACACCTTTTTTGTCAAAGCTTATAACTTGAGTATGGAATATCAAAATTATATGAGACCAAAAGGGTTGGTTAGAGGACATCTCAAGATTTCTATAAAGTCCAAGAACACCTCCAAAAGTGCAAAATTGAAGAAGTTATGCATTGTTGAAGTTGGGCATTTTTGCAAAATTGCCAAAAGTCAACTATCCCCAAAACTTCAAATTTTGTCAAATGAGCCCATTCATTTCCACTTGATTTGAGCTTGTACCACTGCACACGTGTCCTATCTTCAGCCATGAGCCCATATCTTATTTTTATTATTTAATTTGATTTTTAATTGAATTTATTCACCTTAAATCAAATAAAATCATATAAAATCAAAAGTATTTATAACTCATGATTTTTTGGTTGATTTAGGATTTGAATACAACTATTATGTGAGTCAAATTCGCATCAAGTGCATTGGTTACAAAAAGATATGATTTAGGCCAAATTTGGAAGGTTGTAATGGTGGAATCAAATCCAATTCATGAGCATTGATATGGAGAGATTTGTACCAAGTTTCTTACCCTAATGCAATATACATTACATAACGGAGGAAAAGGCACAAAATTAATGGTTGAAGGCTGCAAGAAGAGGCAGAACAAAAGTTTGAAAAAGTGGTAAAAAGCTTGAATTCGAGATTATAACAAGAGGCATTTTCAGAAGCCAAAAGCTATCCCAATCGCTTCCTGGGTGTTCACTCAACCTTCCTGGATCAGGAGCAAGCATTCTCACATACCACAAAGCACTGTAAGTATCACGAAAATCACCTTGGTTCTTGAATTCGTGATTCATTATTCTTTCATCATTTGAACAAATTGCTTGCATATTTGTAACCCTCATGACATTTGTAAACTTTTTGCATTATTCAATTTGGTTTATAGGCGATGTAACCCCAAAAAACCATAGCTAGGGTTGCGGGTTTGTTTTTAGGGATTTCTTTTTCAGGAAAAATCAGGACTCAAGAAGGACATAATGTTAATCAGGAAGCCAAGACGAACTCAACCATGTTTTTGGAATTGATTTATGTGGCCTAGGGAAGATTTTAGAGCAAGCTTGCGTATTTAGCTGCGGATCCAAATCCGCAGGTAATATTTGCAGGATTTGGAGGTAGAAGACGACGAGCTGTCGTTCTCCCATTGGCCAATTCAAATTAATTTTCGTGCATTTTTATTTTCTGGCATATAATTTGTTTTGTTTATATTATAATTTCTTTGTATTTTACTAACAATAGAATCAAAGCAGTGCAGTGGCAAGCGTGCAAGCATATCACTTTCAGGACCTGGGTTCGAATCCCAGGTCCCCTACTTTCTTTGTTATTTTCCTTCTTCAGGTAATCACATGTACGTCCAAGCATGCAGCGCACCATACGCCTCACTCATCCAACAGCCAGATGGCCAAAGGCCAGATCTGGTGATCCAGGCTGAGAGTCCACCATGGAGTCAAGTCCAAGTGCGCACACGAAATCCTAAAAGTCAAACCAGGCCAGCGCTTAATGGGCCTCAGCATTGCTATATGCACCACAAAATTCAGGCCCAAACCTCTCTCTCTCTCTCTCTTTATTTTATTTATTTTGTTTAGTAATTGTTTTTATTATTTTTGTTTTTAATTCTAACCAATCATTAAAATTCTTTTTCTTTAAAATAAAATCACACCAAAATATTTTTATTTAATCAAATTCTAACTTTTATTTTTATTAATAAACATTAATTAAATTAATTTAGGTTTTAATGTTAGAATAATTTTAACCCTTTTTGCAAATGATTAAAATTAACTAGACTTAATTAGGTTTTACTAATTCAATTAATTTTTATTTTCTTTCTTTAAATAACCAAAAATCCAAAAATAACTTTTTTTTTTCATTTAATGAATTAATTTAATTTAATGTAGTGATTAATTTAGATTTATTTCTTTCTTAAAATATAAAAAAACCACAAAACATTTTCTTTGTCAAATTAAATTCTAACTTTTATTTTTGTTAATAAACATTAATTAATTGATTTAGAATTTTAATTAGAATAACTTTCACATTTTTCTAAATAATTAAAATTCAATTAGATTTAATTAGGTTTTTTACTAACATTAATTAATTTTTATTTCTTTCCTAAAATACAAAAAACCCAAAAATATTTATTTTTATTAATTAATTAATTAATTTAATTTAGTAATTAATTTAGATTTATTTCTTTCTTAAAATAAATAAAAAACAAAAAAAAAGACACTTTCTCTCAAAAAAGGGTCAAAACCCTATTTGCGCTCGATTTAATTTCTCGCACGCGATTTCATTTTCTTTTATCCTATATTGTACTTGTCCTAGAATGTAATAGATAATTAGGACCATTTAATTATTTTTATCGCTTTATTTATTTTTCCGCACTTAAATTTCAAAGGGTTGCTTTTGGCGATGTAAATACCCGACGCCTTGTAATTTAATTTCCGCACTTTTATTTTCCGCAAATTATAACTGTTAGATGTTTGATAATAGGGATGCATCACAAGATTGAATGTTTTAACCTAAAATCAAATTAGATCACCATTGACATGTACAAAGATAAAAATAAACTGAAAACGACACACTCGCACATGCGCACTCTTAGGGTACACCCCACTTGGTTGCCTTCGTAATGCGGTCATTAAGTATAGGTCACTTTAGAGGTCGCCCTCTTGTCCAAAGATTATAGTTTCCTCGAAAAGGTTGCCTCGAATATTGTTGCCTCAAAACAAATGATCTAAGACATTAGGGTTACCGCTAAGGCATCCTAACATTGCTTTGGTGACCGTAAGTCCCTAATTCGAATTGACCCTTAAAACTCCAACGACGATGCTACCTACTCATCAATAGTGGGATATCATTGTCTAAAGGAAGATAGCATAGAATGATTCCTTTTTTGAGTAGGTAGATGGTTCTTAGATACTTACTTTTTCAAAAACAAAAATCTTTCCACACTTACACTTTCCGAACAAAGTTTTCAAAAACACTTCGCACACTCTTGAGGAGAGAAACAAGAGTTAAATCGAAGTTTCAAAACAAAAACTTTTTTCAAACCCGCAAGCACAAAGAAAGAAATATTTTGAAAACAATATGAGCAAGTACCTAAGAGTCCGTGGATAACCACAGATAGAAAGGGTGCTAACACCTTACCTTTCTATAATCTACCCCCCGAACCCGAGAAACATCTCGAAAAAGGAGTTTTTCTGTGCTTTTTTCCTTTCCTTGTTGGATAAAATAAAAGTCGGTGGCGACTCTTGCTTACCACGACATTTTGCGAAAACAAACGCAAAACGCAAACCAGCATTCCAAAAAACAGTCAGTTCTTTCCCACTGTATCACAGTGTTCTCGGTCCATAGAGAATGTCATCATCATTGATCGTTATGGGGAATTCCCTAATGTCCCACTACTTGGCATTAGGGGAGGCATTACCTACAATCCTTGCTTAGCCCTGAGACAATTTGGGTATGCCCGGATGGATGGCCCTCATGACATGCTGATTCCAGACTTGGTGTTTGACTTCGACAAAGACGCTCAAGGACTTCGACAAAGGTTTATTCGAGCTTGGAGGGTTCCCAACAAGGTTGGCAGTAAGACACTGGGACACAAGAATTCCATCCCCCTTGAGCCTTACCTCAAGTGGGTACGAACCCGCGCCCAGAGTCTTATGATGCCTTACCCCTACATTCTCTCGGTGATCAAAGAGCCTGTTATGGAAGGAGAGGTTCCATACACCCTCCTACATCCAGACATGCCGACATCATTGGAAGATTTGCAAAGGAGTTGGATACAACTCAAGGAAGAACGAAACACTTTTGAAGCCAGCTTCTACACCAGTGAGAAGAAGGTTTTGGAACTTACTCATCGACTCCACGAAGAACCGACTCTCAACACCTACATTGCGCCAAAGAGGATGCGCAGCGTCTTTTTACCTTAGAATTTTGTATTAGTTTGCCCATGGGGCATTTATGTACTAACAAATTTTATTAATATGACGTGCGCTCTTTTTTGTTTACAATAAATTTGAATTTTTGAATCCTTGAATGCATTACATGAATACATTTCATTCATCATATGCATAAACAGGTCACACCAGGTTTCCTTATCTCTCTGCTGTTTATTTCAGCAAGATGGATATAGAGCAGATGGTCAAAGACCTACAAGCGCAGAATTCACAGTTCCAACAACTACTCATGACCTTGGCAAAGGGTCAGGAGGATCTTAAAGCACTGTTAGAGAAGGAAAAGGATAAAAAGAAAAATAAAAGAGTTGGTGTGGCTACTTTGGGAAGAAGATTTGAAAACCAAGCTAGAAGGGTCCTGGATTTCCCCTCAACATCTGATGAAGGGGTAGGAAAAGGAAAGGGAGCTGCAGTACCCTCCGAGTCTGAGGAAGAATAAGAAGAAGAGGGTGAAGACTACTCTGAGCAGCAGTACCCTCCTGCAAACGACAAGTACAAGAATCTAGAAGAACGTCTGGCAGCCATGGAGGTACAAAGGGTGCCTGGGCTGGACTTCGAAGAGATAGGGTTGGTTGCTGGGATTGTGATTCCCCCTAAATTCAAGGTGCCTATATTTTCTAAATACGATGGTTTGTCTTGTCCGAAGATGCACCTACGGTCTTACGTCAGAAAAATCTAACCTCATTCTTCTGATAAGGATCTGTGGGTCCACTTTTTTCAAGATAGTTTGTCGGGTACACAATTAGATTGGTTCTACCAGCTTGAGAGATCTGATGTGCACAATTGGGAGGATTTGGCGGCTGCCTTCTACAGACAATATCAATATAATGCAGACTTAGCCCCTACTCGTACTCAATTACAGAGTATGGGTATGGTCTCCAATGAAGGCTTTAAGGAGTATGCCCAGAAATGGAGGGACTTGGCTGGAAGGGTGCAGCCACCATTTTCTGAAAGAGAGCTTGTGGATATGTTTTTGGGGACCCTTTCAGGTCCATTCTTTAAACACTTGATCGGAAGTTTGTCTCCGGGGTTCACCGAGTTAATTCTGACTGGTGAAAGAGTTGAAGCCAGAATCAAGAGCGATAAAATTCAAAAGGACGCATCTGCTTCCGCTGCTATCAAGAAGACCTTTCCAGCCAAGAAAGAAGTCTCAACTATTTACTCCCAAAGAGGTCATGGAAGAGTGGAACGCCGGCCAGCGGTGGGGGCCGTAATGATTCAGAAATCCGCATCTGATCAGCCTAGAAACAGTCAACCAAGAAATGATCAACCCAGAACCAACCAACAAAGGGTGGAAAGACCACAACGGCAATATACCGGGATAAACATGACATATGCTCAGGTTCTCCATCATCTATTGAAGTTAAACCTTGCAAGTTTAAGGGAGGCCCCTAAAAATCCTAACACTTCGTCACCACACTACCATCCCAATGCTAAGTGTGCTTATAATTCGGACAACGTGGGGAACGACACCAACAATTGTTGGGCAATCAGGAATAAGATTCAGGATTTAATAAATGTTAAGGAAGTGGAATTTGACGTCCCCGAGAAGCCGAATGTGATCTCCGCTCCAATGCCAAAGCACAGCCACAATGCCCATGCTATTGAAAAGGATCTTTATGTTGCTACTGTTGATGACTTAATGACTCCATTACCAATAATCAAGATAAATCTTTTGAAAGCCGGGATTTTCCCGGGCTGTGAAAAAGATTGCTACCTTTGTTCGTCCTTACAATCCGACTGTTCGCTGTTGAAGTTAGGCATCCAACGCCTAATGGATAATCAAGAAATCCTCTTTGAGAAAACTCCTGTTACTTCGACTCCTGTCAACGATGTTGCTATAATTACCATTTCCACCAATCTTTTCAAGGTCTCCAAAAGACCTGTTAAGATTACATCCGATCCAAAGATTGTACCTCTGAAGATAACTATGTCGGGTCCTATCCCATACAAGTCCAACAAAACAATACCGTGGAATTATGGAGGAGAGATATTCTACCACGGTGTTAAGCAGATTGAATCAGTTGAAGAAAGTTCCGATGAAGAGACTTCTGACATAGGAAATATTGCTGGGACGAGTAAAATCACCCGGAACGGAAGAATTTTCTCTCCGGAGATTGCTCCTCCAAGGGAAATCTTCGGACCCTCAAGTGCTCCAAAGGTTACTCCTATTCCGGTCAACATATTCGTGCAAACTTCAGTGATTGAAGAAATTGTTACTCCCGTAGCTATACCCTCTGTTGTTGTTGCAGATAAAGGTAAGGGGATCCAAGAAGCGCCCGTCAGGACGAGGGCTCAGCCTTTGGTCATCCCCGAGACCACTCAAAAGGAAATGGAGGAGATTTTAATAATAATTAAGAAAAGCGACTATGATGTCGTAGAACAACTGGGGAAAACCCCTTCAAAAATATTTATGCTGGTCCTTTTGCTCTGTTCCGAAGCTCATGCCAAAGCTTTGATTAAATTCTTAAAGACGGCCCATGTGCCTCAGGAAACCTCCGCAGACCAGTTCCAAGAGTGTGTAGCCAGCCTAACAGCCGACAACGGTCTTGGCTTCTTCGATGCCGATTTAACATCTAAGGGGAGAAAGCATAATGACGCGCTGCATGTCTTGGTGGAATGCAGAGGGACTACTTTAGCTCACGTTGTGGTTTATACCGGGTCGTCTTTAAATGTCTTGCCAAAGAAAGCATTGGACATATTGGACTGTGAAAGTTTGACCCTGAAGCCCAGAAACATCATTGTCAGAGCCTTTGATGGTTCTAAGCAGATGGTCCACGGGGAGGTGGGCATCCTGATTAAAGTGGGAACGGAAACTTTCAACTCCACATTTTATGTCATGGACATCCGTCCCTCCTACTCTTGCTTGTTGGGAAGGCCCTAGATTCATCATGCTGGAGCCGTTACATCCACTCCGCATCAGAAGCTTAAGTACCTTGTCCAGGGGAAAATTGTGACAGTTCGCGGTGAAGAGGAATACATGATAAGCCATCTTAATTCTTTTCGCTATGTGGAATTGGATGGTGAATTCATCGAAACCCCCTTTCAGCATTTTGAGGAGGTAGCTCAGGAAGTTGCAGCAGTGCCTTCTATACCCATCATTACCAAACCTGTGTCCCGGATGTCATCCCTTAAATAAGCGAAGGCTGTGATTGAGGAAGGAGGAAGCACAGTATGGGGTCAATTGCCAGATTTTCCTTACAAGACAGATAAATTCGGCTTGGGTTTCACTGCTGCTAGTCAGAAGGTTGTGCGTCGCTCCCGGGATGGAGGGCCGCCATTAAAGATCACTCATCATGGATTTCATGCTTTGGAAGATGGTGAAGAGGAGAGCAACTTTGAAGACTGGATCTTTCCAACTGTAGGCGGAGGACTGAACAATTGGGAGGCAAAGGACTTTACTCCCATTACTTTCATCGATCAGTAATTTATCTTTTGAACATTTTCTATTGGTCTGTAATAATTCTTAAACAATATGTACACTTTTTGCCTTATGCCTTACCCGAGGCATATGGGTCCATTTGTAAGGGCTTGATTTTTTCATCTTCATATGCCATTTTTAATGAATCATGGACGTTTTCACATATAAACTTTTGTGTTCATTTTCTTTCTTTTTACATTTTATTTGTTTAATGGTGGCTATCCCTTACACACACCCACACTCACAAAATGCAGGTACTCATCCACTCTAGATTCCATGGGTGACAATTTTGCTATGGCCTTCAGTAACTCTGAAGATCTGGTCAATCATGCCGAATACGAAGGTGACAAAGACTGTGAAGTGCCCGGAGAATTGGCTAGACTGCTACAACAGGAAGAAAGGGATATTCTACCACATGAGGAGTTGTTAGAGACAATCAACTTGGGAACAGAGGAAGACAGAAAAGAAATTAGAGTGGGTGCCAACCTGGAGCCAAGTGTCAAAGAGCGCTTAGTTCAGCTGTTGAATGAATATGTTGAGATCTTTGCCTGGTCCTATGAAGACATACCGAGACTTGATACAGATATTGTGGTTCACCGTCTCTCTACAAGAGAAGATTGTCCACTAATTAAACAGAAAGTTCGTCGCATGAGGCCCGACATGTCTGAAAAGATCAAAGCTGAAGTAATGAAGCAGTTCAATGTTGGCTTTCTTGTTATTACTTCCTATCCATAATGGGTTTCTAACATTGTGCCCGTGCCTAAGAAGGACGACAAAGTCAAAATGTGCGTGGATTACAGAGATTTAAACAGGCTAGCCCTAAAGATGACTTTCCACTACCGCACATTGACATCTTGATTGACAATATAGCTCATCACAAGGTATTTTCTTTCATGGATGGATTTTCAGGGTACAACCAGATCAAAATGGCACTTGAAGACATGGAGAAAACTACTTTTGTTACACAGTGGGGTACGTTCTGTTATAAAGTGATGCCATTTGGACTAAAGAATGTCGGGGCAACCTATCAACGCGCCATGGTGGCTTTATTTCATGATATGATACATCATGAGATAGAGGTTTACGTAGACGACATGATAGCCCGTTCATAGACTGAAGAAGAACACCTCGACCATCTGCAAAAGTTGTTTGTCAGGTTGAAAGAGTACAAGCTCAGACTGAACCCTAACAAGTTAACTTTTAGAGTCAGGTCCGGTAACCTCTTGGGATTAATCGTCAGTAACAAAGGCATCGAGGTTGATCCTGCCAAAGTCAAAGCTATACAAGAAATGCCTGCCCCTCGCACTGAGAAGGAGGTCAGAGTTTTCTTGGGACGCCTAAACTACATTGCAAGGTTCATTTCTAACCTAACATCTACTTGTGAACCAATCTTCAAGCTGTTGAAGAAAGATCAGGTGGTTAAATGGAATGATGACTATCAAGTTGTTTTCAATAAAATCAAGGAGTATTTGCTAGAACCTCCTATCTTGATGCCACCCGTCAAAGGAAGGTCGTTAATCATGTATCTGACTGTCTTGGAGAATTCAATGGGGTGTGTACTAGGCCAACATGACGAGTCTTGGCGAAAAGAGCATGCCATTTATTACCTTAGAAAAAAGTTTACCGACTGTGAGACCCAATACTCACTGCTCAAGAAAACTTGTTACGCTTTGGTATGGGCTGCTCGCCGGCTGAGGCAGTATATGTCGACACATACCACTTTACTGATCTCTAAGATGGATCCGATCAAGTACATCTTCGAGAAGCCTGCTCTATCCAGAAGAATCGCTAGATGGCAGATGATCCTCACCGAATATGATATATAGTACATGACCCAAAAAGCTATAAAGGGGAGTGTGCTAGCCGATCATATGGCCCATCAAGCTGTCGAAGATTACCAATCCATGAAGTTTGACTTCCTCGACGAGGATATCATGACTTTGGACAACATTGAAGAAAACTGACCGTATGACAGACCTGAACAAGGATCCCGATGGAACCTGTACTTTGATGGTGCTTCTAATGCACTAGGCAACAAAATAGGTGCGGTACTTATCTCTCCAGAAGGTTGCCATACACCTTTCACTGCCAGACTCTGCTTCTGCTGCACCAACAACATGGCCGAGTATGAAGCTTGTATCTTTGGTCTCAAGGCTGCTATTGACTTGGGAATCAAATCATTGATTGTATTTGGGGACTCAGCTTTGGTTATCAGTCAAATCAAATGAGAGTGGGATACTAAACACCCTAACCTCATCCCTTACAAAGAACATGTCCTGACATTGTTACCACATTTCGAGCAGATCACCTTCGAGCACTTCCCGCGAGAAGAGAATCAGCTAGCAGATGCGCTAGTTACAATGTCCTCCATGTTTAAACTTAAATGGGATAATGAGGCTCCCCAAATCACCATCGAACGGATGGACGAACCTTCACATTGTCACGAGATTAATACCGAAGAAGTAGTGGACCGACCTTGGTTTCATGACGTCAAAAGGTATCTCGAAGCACAAGAATACCCTGAAGGAGCTTCAGTCAATGACAAAAAGTTCTTAAGGAGGTTCGCAGCTAAGTTCTTCCTAAGCAATGGTATCCTATACAAGCGCAATCATGATTGCGTTCTGCTCCATTGAGTGGACAAGGTTGAAGCTGAGAAGATCATGGCTGAACTACATAATGGTACATTCGGCACCCACTCGAGCGGTCATACGATGGCCAAAAAGATTCTAAGGGCAGGCTACTACTGGTCTACCATGGAAGCTGATTGTCATTAACATTGCCGTACTTGTCACAAATGCCAAATCTATGCTGACAAGGTACACATACCACCAATTCCTCTCAATGTCCTAACATCTCCTTGGCCATTCGCAATTGGGGAATCGACATGATTGGAGAGATCAAGCCTACAGCATCCAATGGACACCGTTTCATCCTAGTGGCCATTGATTACTTTACCAAGTGGGTCGAAGCAGCTTCCTTCGCCTCCGTTACAAAGAATGTGGTTGCCCGCTTCATCAAGCAGAACCTCATATGCCGATATGGTATCCCCGACAGGATCATCATGGACAACGGTACAAACTTGAACAATACTATGATCACCGCTCTGTGCGAGCAATTCAAGATTCAACATCACAATTCATCTCCCTATCGGCCAAAGATGAACGGTGTTGTCGAAGCCGCGAACAAAAATATCAAGAAGATCATTCAAAAGATGACAGTCACCTACAAGGACTAGAATGAGATGTTACCGTTTGCTCTGCACGGGTACCGTACCACGGCGCGTACTTCAACTGGGGCAACACCCTATTCTTTGGTGTACAACATGGAAGCAGTTTTACCTATCGAGGTTCAGATTCCCTCCTTGAGAATCATGAAAGATGCTGGTTTGAGTGAAGACGATTGGATTCAGACCCGGCTTGATCAACTTAACTTGATTGATGAAAAGCGACTTACTGTTGTTTGCCATGGTCAGGCGTATCAGAAACGGATGATCAAGGCTTTCAACAAGAAAGTCAGACGCCAGGTATATCAAGTCGGGGATCTTTTAATTAAGCGGATCATCTTGCCGCAAAGTGACCCCAAAGGCAAATGGACTCCTACTTACGAAGGACAATTTGTGATCAAAACCATTTTTTCTGGTGAGGCAATGATATTAACCACCATGGACGGCGACGACTTGCCGCACCCTGTGAATGCAGACATAGTCAAAAGATACTACGCGTAAACGACCCGGCAAGTTGAAAACCCGAAAGGGCAACTTGGGAAAAAATGGGAATCCCGGTGAATCGAAAACCCGAAAGGGAGGTTCAGGAAAAATTTAGGGATAAACAAAAAAATTTGTACACCCGGCAAGTTGAAAACCCGAAAGGGCGACTTGGGCAAAAAAGGGTTTTCCGGTGGATCGAAAACCCGAAAGGGAGATCCAGGCAAAAGTTAGGGAATTAAAGCGTATGACTATGTCTCATCGGATCACTTTAAGGATAATCTCTTCAAAGACAAACTCCAGGCTTCTGATCAATCTAATCATCATCGGACGAAGCAACGAATGGACAAGATATTCAGAGTTACGAGGGCTCTAGCAGAATAGGAACCCCATGGAATTTTTACACATAGCCACCTTTCTTTGTATAAATTTTTCTCATTTTTTATGACAACATTCTCTTACTAGGATGTCTGTCTCCTTTGTACAAAATACTTCAATTTCTGTACACTTGTGTTTTATTTGAAAACGTCCAATGATATTTCAAAGTGCAGAAAATTATTTTCCTTTTCTTTCTTTTTTTTACACTTGTGTTTTATTTGAAAACGTCCAATGATTTATTAAATGAGCATATGCATTTGAGTATAATCACTGCTTACAAATAAACAAAATGCGAAAGAATAATTACTGACAGGTTGAAAGTATAGGAAAACGTCTTTAGGCTATTCCAAGAGAAATCCCCTGCAGTACATCATCTAGACCCCCAGCGGAGTTAAAACCTTGAAATGCATATCCCCAGCGGAGTTAAATTTTAAAATCCCCACCAGAGTTAAAATTTCAAACTCCCAATCCCCAGCGGAGAAAAACTTTGAATTACAAATCCTCAATGAAGATGAAACTTTCTTCCCCAATGGAGTCAAATCTTCAACCTCTAAACCCCAATAGAAACCATCCATTTCCCTCCAAATTCCTCGGAGAGTCTCTTTAAAACCAGATAATTCCCCAGGGAGTTATCTTAAAAAACTGTCTTCCCCAGCGGAGTCAAACTATCAATCCACAACGGAAACCATTCAGCGTCTCCAGATTCTCCAGCAAGTTGCCTTAAAGCCTGAGAATTAACCAGATAACAGTTAACTTTTGTCTTGTCCCAACCTAGGATAAGTCCCCAGTAGAATGGCATACAACCCAAGCTCTTGTTCTCCCCAGCGGTATAGCTAATCCCCGATAGTAAGCTTTTTCCCCCAGGGTCCAGAACTTACTCTCCAACGGGATAGCTTACTCTCCAGTAGTATAGCTACTCCCCACAGAGCTTTTACTCCCCATCAAAATGAAGATTCACATTCTTAATTCCCCATTAGAATTTCCAGAGTCTTCATTGCTACCCAACATGAATTCATCATATTTTTTTTAATTCCCCAAGCAGATTGAAGATTCTCATTTCTCCGCAGAAGCCATCAGAGTCTTCCTTATTCTCCAGCAAATCAATGTTTTCCTTTGTGTGATTCTCGGTTGAGATCTCCAGAGTTTCCCTTATGCCCCAGCCGAGTAAGGATTCTCATCGTATAATCCCCATGGAAGTTGTCAAAGTTTTGATAATCCCTACGAGTTGTTAAGGATTCTCTATCCCTAAGCAGTCAACAAGGATTTCTCATCTTCAGCAGTCAAAGATTTTGAATTTCCAGCAGTGGTCAAGGATTTATTTTCCCTGACAGCAGTCAAAGATTTTATTATCTCCAGCTATCAAGGATTCATTATCCTCAGCAAGACAACTAATCAGCTTACATGCGCATGCATTACATTCATATGTCATGAACATTGATAAAACACATGTATTGCATCATACATTTCATGCAACATAACTTTGTGTTTCAGCTAACATTTTACCCTTTTCAGGATAAGATTAACAAGCTACCAGTATACAATCTGAAAACAGCCTAGAGATGCTCCAGACACGGATGCTAATCTATTGTTTATTCAAATTCAAGGATCATGAAAACAGTTTACGGATGCTCCAGACATGGATACTAATCTATCGCTTGTTCAGATTCAGCTCAGAAAACAGCCTAGGGATGCTCCAGACACAGATACTAATCTATTTCTTATTCAAATTCAAGGATCATGAAAACAGTTTACGGATGCTCCAGATATGGATGCTAATCTATCGCTTGTTCAGATTCAGCCTCAGAAAACAGCCTAGAGATGCTCCAGACACGGATGCTAATCTATTGATTATTCAAATTCAAGGCTCAGAAAATAGTTTATAGATGCTCCAGACACGAATGCTATTCTATTGCTTATTTGAATCCCTAGCTCAGAGATGCTCCAGACACGGATACCATTTTCACGCTCACCCATAATTTACAATTCAACAAACATTCTTGGATGGCATCTTTAAGCCCATCTCCGACAAGATTCTATCACACCTCCAAATGGCATCTTTAAGCCCATTCCCTCAACTATACTCTGACGAGTGCAAATTTACGGGCACTCTAGTGTCCAATCCCCTTTTACCTTCGAGTCACGAAAGGCAAACTCGCCAATCTAACTCTTCATGTTCAAGAAGATTGAACAGTTGCAGCTGTTGTACCCCAAAATTTTCCCTCTCATTTTATAAATATTTCCCCTCACAAGACTCTTTGGATTCCAGACAAAATTAGGGTTTGCTCTGCTCAAGTCATCTCCTTGCACTGATGACCTAAATTAGGGTTTGAGTTTGCACAAGGATTTTTGGACTTTCAATGCTCAATGTGACTTTCATACTTCATGATGGACTTATAAGATTGCTCACACCAAGTTTCAAGCCTTGAATCAAATTTTTGCCCAGTCAATTGGACAGTTAACCTAAAAATCAGTTGTATTGGGAAAAAGTCAACTGTGGCCAATTTACAGTCAAACCTCATAATTTTTTATCCACATCAACATTATAGACTCATATGGACCATTTGATCAAGTTTGGACCACAACTCCTCAAGAAATTTGACCAGATCATCAAAAGGGAAAAATGGTCATTTTTAGGGTTTTGACTGCGGAAGGGCAATTTCTGATTTTTAACCTAGCCAATGGAAAATTGGTTTCAAGCATGGATTCAAGGACTCAATGGCATAATCTTGACCTAATCACAAGGTTCAAAAGATCTCAAAAGCATTGGATTGACAGATGAATTTTCCAGTCAACTGATCAAAAATCAACTGTACACTAAAAAGTCAAACTTTGACTTTTTGGTCAAAATCAAGTGCCAAGGGTCATTTTTCATCAAGATGTGCCAAAACATGAAACTTGTTCATCAAGAAACTTAATTTTGCAAATTAGGGTTTAAGATTGAAAATTTTCATAACTTAGAATTTTTTCAAAGTTATGAAATTTTCTTATTTTTCCCAACTTTGCCCAACTTTTTCACCATGATGCATTTGGATTCAAAGAAAACTTCTAACATGAAAGTTGTAGTACTCCACAAAATCTATAACTTTTATTCACAAAGTTTTCCCAAAAGATGCTTGGATATCAAGTTATTATTTTGTGAACAGGGGTCCAAAAACTTTCCAACTTAGTGAAATTTTGCCCTAGTTTAGGCAGGATTTTGACCTGTCTTCATGGCAATTTTTCACATAGTTCCCATTGGAATCTCAAAATTAATTTCAAATATGGATTGTAGAGCATGTTACAAGTTTCCAAAATATCCAAGAACTCTCCAAAATCATTTAGGGTTAGGGAGAATCGAAGGTTTGAATTTGGCAAAATATCACTTTCATCCATGGCATTTTTCACTATGCTACAAGATGCAATTTCTGTCCAGCTTTGTTTGTACTTGCTTACAGGTATCTAAACCCTTCCACACTCAAAAATTGAATGCAAACTCAATGGATTAATGCATTATTCTGATCAATGTAAGATTACACATTGAATTAATCTAAAAATGGCAAAAAGGTAGCATTGTCACTTTGGTAAAGTTGGCTTTATGTCAATTTGTTTCTCTTGAGCATTGCACCAAGATTTTTGCAGCATACAAACTCCATAAACTAAGGCAAAGGTACAACAACTTTGTGCATGCTTGAAGCTAGCCTGTACAGGCCTGCCCTTGGTCACTTCACACTTTTCTTAAAAAATAAGTCAACTTGCCAAAATCACGTAACTCTTGTATCTGATAAAACCAAGTGTGGTAACCATTCCAAAAAAGTTTTGTACATCACATTGAGCCAGAAACACGAGCTATCCAGTCTTAAAACACCTTTGAACATCAAAACACCAAAAACTTGAAAAACAGGGAAACTTCTGCAGTTTGTCATCCAAAGAAAAAACTACTCGTGCGTTTTGCCCCAAACCTCTTCCAATACATTCCATACAACCCACCTAAGCTATCCCAACCATTGGCCAGTGACTATAACTTTGTTTTCAAGCTTCACCATTTTTGAGTTCAGCTTGTGCATGTTGACTTCTACAAGCTTATTCAAGCAAGTTCAAAGCCAACTAAGCATTGGGGAAGGTCAGAGGAGGTTCAAGCAAGCTCACAAGCATCTCAGGCCTCACTAAAAATCTCTACATTTCCATACTCGTGTTCAACTGAAGCAGGTATTTTCCAACTTTCTATCTCTCTATTTAGGAATCATTAAGCTTAGGTTTGTGAATAAAAAATGTAGTACTCATTGCCCTTAAGCTGTACATATGCATAGATTTTATTTAAGTTAACTGAGTTGGGAGAATTTGATTGATGAACTTTCTGAAAAAGTTAGGTTAGAAATTAGGGCCATAGAGATTCTCTCTGGTCTTTGAGAGTTAGATTAAGTTCTTTACATGGTTGGAATCGTGTTGAAAAATGCTATAACTTTTGTGTTGTGAGTTTTTGCTTTAGAGCACGTATGCAGGATTTCCCAGTTTGAACATACAGGCGCGCGTTTTTGTCACAAGGTTGAAGACGAAGCTGGACTTGGGTTGGGCCTGGTTATTTCTCACTATTTGCACCCTCCTTTGTGCTCTTTGCACCCCCCCTGGCCCATTTTCATTATTTTTTATATTTTTGAATTTCATTTTTAGTTTCTGACTTTATTTTATTTTTCTTAAATATTAAGAATACCAAAAATATTTTCATAAATTTTCATATTTTATTTTATTATTTTTATTATTTTTTTATACATAGAAATAATTATTAAATAATATATACATTTATTTTCTTAATAAAAAAACTTGTAAATACTATAAAAATGTTATTTTTTATTTTTATTATTTATATATTTAAATAATATTTTTCTGACATATTTTTATTTTTGACATTTGTATATATTTTATTTATTTTATTATTGTACATAAATAAAATAATTAATATATATATATATATATATATATATATATATATATATATATATATATATATATATATATATATATATATATATATATATATATATATATATATATATATATATATATATATATATATATATATATATATATATATATATATATATATATATATATATATATATATATATATATATATATATATATATATATATATATATATATATATATATATATATATATATATATCTATATACTTTCTTAAAACAAATTAGGGTTTCCACCCTTAATAAAAATACCCTTTTATTTTTATTTATTTTTAATGCATTAAATATTTTATTTTTACATACATAAAAATAATATAAAAAAACATTTTTTGCATATTTATAATATATTGCATATTTATTTAATTGTCCATTTAAATATTTGCTTATTTATTATTTGAACAAAGAATTCAATTTGGTTGTAATAATCTTAGGATTTTAATTTCTTGCAAATAATCCCCTATTCAAAATTGTATCCCCCTCCCCATATCAATGTTGTAATAGCTTAGATTACTTTTACACATTTATTGCTTTCAAATATGCCATGATAGAGATTAGGGTTTGTATGCAATATCCAAAATCAAAACAAATAGCTAGACCTAATACAAGACATAAAAGCATGTAAATTGACAACACAATGCACACATGCACCCCTAGGGTTTCATCCACTTGTTGCCTTTAAAATGGACATGGTATGCATGTTGAGTATCTTGGCGAAACAAAAAAAACAAAAGATCATAGTCTCTCGATGACGCTATCTTGGTTGCCTATACAAAATGATCTAGTCCCTCAAACAAAAAACTTGCTAAGATATTTAGGACTATTGCTATCATGGTCAATACGATGACCCGCGCCTGTCCCGTTTAACATCCAAACACAAGGTTGTTTACCAAATTCAATGGTAAAACAACATTGTAAAAGGGTTAAAAATGTGTAGGAAAGACTCTTTGAGTAGATAGGGTAGATGCTCCTAGTTACTTGATCAAACTTGCAAACATCCTTGCTAATTTCAAAAACACACAACACAATTTCAAAACAATTTCCCAAAACAAACTTTCAAACATTGAAATATCTTTTCAAAAGACAAACACCTTTGTAAAACATTCAAACAAGAATTGTTACAAAGGTTGCCTAGACAAGGCCTCTTTTCAAAACATTTTCAAAACCACACATACAAAGCACCATTTCAAACAATTGAAAAGCAAAAGCAAGTGATCTAAACAAGTAACTAAGAGCCCATGGATAACCATGGATGAAAAGGGTGCTTGCACCTTCCCTTTTTATAATATACCCCCCGAACCCAAGAAAACATCTCAAAGGTCTTTCCTGTGCTTTTTGACCTTTCCTTTGGATAAAATAAAAAGTCGGTGGCGACTCTTGCTAAACCGAAACATTTTGCAAACACAAACGCAAAACCTCAAGTCAGTTCTCCCACCGTATCACAATCATCTTATCCGAGTGGAAAACATACTTACTACCCACAATTATGAGAAAAGAGAATTTGCGTCATCTCAAAGTAGAGGATATAGCTTGGATTTTAAAATCAGCAAAGCCTCACTCAACATCCAAGTGAAAAATATCTCACTTCACTATATATTGTAGAAGTATAGTAGTTTGCTTCACTTCAAGGATTTGACAAGAGTCTAATCTTTTGAAAAAATTTTAAAGTAAAAAGCCAAAGTGGCAAAATGGTTTGCATGAGATTGATTGACTTTTAGTCTTCTCACAAAAAATGTCAAAGTATTATTAAATAGATTAAAGTTTGATTAAGAAAATATTTTGAAAATACATGGACATAAGTCCAAGTTTATTATGAAAGTAGTTCAGGTTTTAAAATAAGAAGAGTTTTTAAAAGGAGGGAGAAGATTTTTTGAAATTACAGAAAATGGGAGGAGATGAAGGGACTATCCTAAAGCATAAGGTAAGAGCTAGAGAAGAGAACCGTCTAACCAACAAGAAGCCAACACTTGACATAATGTGTCAATGTAGAATTCTCATCATTTGGATTTTAAACCAAACAAACAAAGATGATAAACCTCTTGAGTGAACCAAGCTTCAATTGCATTAAGTCTTCGCAAAAATTGGTCAGAGTAACGGATGTATACAGATGAATTCCAGATCACAGACAAAGCATGTAATCACAATAACCTGCACACAAAGCAAACAAATAACCCAATGTCTTGGGGTAAACCCCAAGAACTCGAGACAAAATAACAATTGAGGTCACAAAGTCTCCAAAATAGGTCAAGGCTTCTAATCCTAAGTCCAAGAGGTCCATGTCTCCAAAACGACAAGGATAGTAACCAAATAGTCCAAATAACATTAAAGTTTTTTAGGGTTCAAGTTGATTATTAAGTATCTTCAAAATGAAATGAAAAGCTCAAGTGAGCAAAATAAGAAAGACATAAAAGATAAATACTCAAATGATAAAAGATGAAAATATCATGAAATGCAAATGCTAAAGTAAATGGTACATAAAGTAAAGAGTATAAGATAAAAGAATAAAATAAAGTCAATTGTTAGATATTAGTGGTTAGTTGAATGACCATCTTGAAACTTGCATTTGGAACTCATTAGAGGATTGGTAGAACTGAATCCTCTCAACAACAAGTTGCTTTTTCTTTTTGTCAAGTATATCATCCATTCAAGAATTCTCAAGGCATCGTTAAATGATCAATGATGTTTAATTGATCCACTTTGACCAAAATTGATGAAGATTTATTAGAGGATTGGTAGACCCAAAGCCTCCTAACAATGAATCTGAAGTTTATTGGATCAAAGGGTTCAAATCAACATACTTGGGCTTGCAAACATAGGTTTTGGCAACGAATGATCATTTTCTCAAATTGGGACAAAATTTAGCGCTATGTTAAGCAATCGTAAGTGGACTTATATAGAAGTTGCACCTTTTTTGAGGCCGGTCAATAGCAATCTATGTACCATATGCTTTGAGACATGATATGGAAATCATGCTCTAATAACATTTAGTACAATAAGAATGGGATAAGATGAAGAGGGATGGGGTGAAGAATAAACCACATTTGAACTAAAAACTTAATCAAACTACTATTAAAATCATTCATCTATTTTTATGGAGTTAGACTCAACACCTTGGATCCAATGATGTTAATAAAGTTCATGATCAAAATTTCATAGTCCAAGATCAACCAGAATATGTACAAAAAATAAAATAGTATTTTAAAATAAAAGACAAAAGGTTTTAAATGATTTTTAAATTTGGAAATAGGGGGAAATAGAAATTGTATTCAAAATACTCAAGAAAAATTAAGTGAGACCATAGAAAAACCAGAAATGAACTCAAATATTTTTATAAAATTTTTGGTAATTTTTTAAAGTCAAAAACTATTTTTAAACTAATTTAAATGGCTCAAATAAAGGAAAAAAAAATAAAAATAGTAAAAAATAAGATAAAATTCCACAAAATATCCAGAAGTTCAAAAATAATGAAAATGATTTTTATAAAAAAAATTCAGAATTTAAAAATGTCAAGATGTATTTTTAAAACAATTAAAATAAAGCCAACAAAGCAAAAATTAAGAAAAATGTCAAACATCAAAATAAAAATATGAAAAAATATTCACAAAGTCAGAAATAATTCGAAGTATTTTGATATATGTTTTTTTCATGATTTTTGGATAAAAAATAAAAGAGTTTTGAATTTTTGAAATTTAAAACAATCAAAATATAAAAATAAAACTAAAAAGATGTGGACCATCAGATCATAGTTAAAACGCGTTAGTAAGCTGATCAAGTGGACCAGACGCGCTGTGCTTGATATGGACCTTAATTGAAAATACATTGGATCAGAAAACAACCAACAAATCGGAATAAAATAATTGGTGCTTTATCATTGGTTGAAACGAAACATGTCATCGTCTTCAACCTTCAGACACCCTGTTCAAAGCTCAAGAATGAAGCTCTAAAAATGGACTTATGTAACTTGATTTATGGCTCGTTCTGCTTGGTTTTAGTGTTGGAGAGCTTGTATGATGATGGATGATGATGAATGTGCAATGGATTTTGGAGAAAAAGTTTAAATCTCAAAAACTGATTTAAAAAATTTGAAGTTCGTGTGAGGTTTTGGTAGGGAGCGTTTAACTCTCAAAGCTTGAGGAAATGAATGGAATAAGGTCCTCTATTTATAGGAAAATGAATGGCAATGAAAATTGGAGAAAACAAAGAAGTTTGGAGGGAAATTGAGTGGAGGTTGAACATGAGTGAAGTGTGACTTCATTTTCATCAAAACTCATCCAATCTTTGCGTTTTAAGGTGCTAAACACTTTTGGCAAGTTTGTTAATCAAATTTAAATCAAAAACACACACAAATCTTGTGATTAGAAGCCACGTTATGGATTTCATAATTCTGAATTGGTGAAAAATTCAGTTTCAAGTTACCAACATCAAAACAATGGCATTCTCAACTCAAGGGGTCTTAGGGCATGATTCTTGAAGCTTTAGAAAGTCGAGATTACAAGCTCTAAAGTATGATAAATCAATCAATCTTTGTACCTTAGAACCATCTTTGAAAACTTGAAATATGATGAATCATAATAGACTTTGTCATGATATTACTTCAAAGCATCTTCACTAGTGAAGCTTGAACCTCAATGAAGCTTTGTTGAAGATGGTTCCAAAATGCAAAACTCCATCAAAAAAGCTTCCAAAACAGAACAACAAAGTGTTCAAAATCACCAAAATTTCCCTCCCAAATACCTTATTGTATTTCACTATAAAATAGGCATATAGACAATAGAAAGGTGGGATATACAAGATATTGAGAGCAAAATATACACAAAAATAAACCTCTAACTTATGCCAAACATACCAAGAAACACACAAAGAAAAACACCTCCAAATTTTTGTTCAAATACACAAAAATTCGAAAGACACAGGTGAAGAAGTTACCATCATTTCAAAACCTTTCAAACATCATCCTCAACTCCAAACTTTTCATTAAAACTGCAGAATTCAAACAATAAGAGACTTTCAGTTTTATCCATCTACTTCCCAATAATATTGTTGCGGCACTGTGTTCTCATTGAAACAGAAGTGAACAAACTTGTGAGTGAATTGGAACCATAGCAAGAAACTCAAACCTTACCTATTTATCCAGATAAAACCTCCTCACCGAAGATAATTTTTTTCTCCTGACTTCGTAACATCCAATTTTTTGATTTATGCTATCTTGTGCGAACCTTGTGTCATTATTTGTTGTTTAGATTAGTTTTTGCCTTGCTTGTTCAGTGATAGTGATTGCATTATTCTTGTCTTTCCATAATCTAAAGCTGAAGCAAAGTTCGATGTTGTTGTTTGGCTATCAGTGAGGATCCACGAGAGGGATACGATAGAACTATGAGAATCAATTAAGTTAGTGTAAGTGTTTGGTTGTTGGAATTTTTTTTTGGTAAAACCAGTTTTGTGAATGTCATGACTGATGTCATAACATTCTGGGATACAAGGTACATTCTGCAGAAAAAGAATGTCATACAGAAGCTACTCAATATGAGTGTCTAGCTGATCATTAAGCAATGATCATATTTATTGCATTCTACCAAAATCAGTGAACAGGATTCTTGTTGTCATAACCAATGTTAAGACATCATGTACTGATCTAACATTTGTGCAGATTTGTTATTCCTAAGAATTTTCAGGAATCTGGTTTATACAGTCCAGATCAGATACTCACGTGGACATTAGGTTAACTCTGCTTAACCCTAGTCTGATTGTTAAAGACCTATGACCAAGTCTTGAGGTTAACTCTAATTAACCCTAGCTATTTTCATGGAAACCCTAACTGAAGAATAACTGCCTATATATTCCTCATGAAGACTGTTGGTGAAGAACACTTTTTGACAGAAGATAAATAAGGGATTGTATAGTTGTAACTACTGTGAGCGAAGCAATTATCATTGTGATAAGTGACTTGGAGTAGGATATGATTGTAATGGTTGTGTATCACTCAAAGCTTTGAAGCACGAGTGTTTGTGTCACTTGATTAAAGCTTTGAAGCAAAGTCAAGTTAGGGTTGTGTATCACTCAAAGCTTTGAAGCAAGAGTGTTTGTCACTTGATTAAAGCTGTGAAGCAAAATCAAGTGTGTGTACTGAAGAGTATCTTCATAATTTCATTAATCAATAGTTTAGTATCACTGCTGTGATTGAGGGGGAGTGAGCAGGAACTCAGGTTTAAGTTGAACTTAGATTGAAGTTGCATTGGGTAGGTCTTAAGTGAAGGAGATAAACTGGTTGGTTTATTCCTAAATTAATATCTCTTATAGTGCATTTCCTCCCTGGCTTGGTAGCCCCCAGAGTAGGTGTTGTTACACACTGAACTGGGTAAACAATTGATTGTGTTCTTTACTGCTTTTAAAATTACTATCTTGAAGTGTGTCAGATACCATGTCATAACATTCACTGTGACATTGAGTATCTGTTGCCAGAATTTCAATTGGTATCAGAGCAGGCACCCTTCCTGTCTTACTGGGTGAGATCTAGGGATATTATTTTCTGGCGCTATGGACAAAGAAGAAGGATTTGGGAACAGACCAGCCATTCTGGATGGATCAAATTATGACTACTAGAAACCTCGTATCATTGCCTTCTTAAAATCACTGGACAAAAAGGCTTGGAGAGCTGCAGATAAAGGGTGGAACCATCCCACCATAACTGGGAAAGATGGGACAACCAGTCTGAAACCTGAGGAAGAATGGAGCAAAGAAGAAGATGAGTTAGCCCTGGGTAACTCCAAAGCATTAAATGCCTTTTCAATGGAATTGATAGAAACATATTCAGACTAGTACATCAATGTGAACTGGCCAAGGAGGTTTGGGACACTCTCAAAACTACCCATGAGAGCACATCCAAAGTAAAAATGTCAAGGCTTCAGATGATGACTACCAAATTTGAGAACCTAAGGATGATGGAAGATGAGACCATTCATGAGTTTCACATGAACATCTTGGAAATTGCCAACACCTCAGGAGCATTGGGAGAAAAGATGTCAGAAGAAAAGCTGGTGAGAAAGATTCTCAGATCCTTGCCTAAAAGATTTGCAATGAAGGTGACTGCTATAGAGGAAGCTCAGGATATCTGCAACTTGAAGATTGATGAACTCATTGGGTCACTTCAGACTTTTGAGATGGGAATCAGTGACAATGTCGACAAGAAAAACAAGAGCATAGCACTTGTATCTAATACTGAAGATGAAAATAAGGAGGATGAAGAAGAAAATATTTCAGAAGCTATAGCCATGCTTGGAAGGCAGTTCAACAAACTCATCAAGAGAATGGACCTAAAGTCAAGGTCAAATGTCAAGAACATTCCCTCTGACATTAACAGATCTTATGACTCCAGCAGAAGACCAAAGTCTGAAGAGAAGGGAAATCAAAGCAAAGTAATCCAATGCCATGGATGTGAAGGATATGGGCACATTCGAGCTGAATGTCCTACCTTTCTTAAGAAACAAAAAAAAGGAATGTCTATTACTTGGTCTGATTGTGACTCAGAAAGTAATTCGGAATAGAAATCTGCCAAACTAGTTACTGCACTAACTGGTATTTGTAACTCTGATAGTGACTCTAGTGATGAGGAAGTGACATTTGAAGAACTGGCTGACTCCTACAAGAAGTTATGTATCAGAAGTGCTGAAGTCTGTCAGCAAAATGAGAGACAAAAAACTCATAGTAAAGTTGGAGGCTGAGAAGAAGGCAGGCATTGATACTATAAGTCATCTCGAAGGTGAAGTTCAAATGCTAAACTCAAAACTTGACCAGATGACCAAATCTATCAAGATGCTGACAAATGGAGCTGACAAATTAGAAGAAATCCTTCAGGTTGGACAAAATGTGGGAAATAAGTCTGGTCTAGGATTTGTGGAAGAAAAGAAATCTATTGTAGACAAGAAGAAGATCAGGCCTGATAAACAAATGTCAAAGCAGATGTCACAACATAACACTCAACATCGAGAACAGAGAAATATGAAGAAAAAGTATCAAAGATGGAGATGTCATCATTGTGGGAGGTTTGGTCACATAAAGCCATTCTGCTTCAGATTATATGGATATCCTAATCAGACCCCAGTTATCAAACCTAAGTCTAACAAGACACCATATACTCAGCAGTGGAAGAAAAAGTCTGCAGCCCTGATAGCTCACACCTCCCTTAGAGTCTCTGCAAAGGAAGACTGGTACTTTGACAGTGGATGCTCTAAACACATGACTGGAATCAAGAATCTTCTCAATAATGTTAAACCTCATACTACTAGTTATGTGACTTTTGGAGATGGTGCTAGAGGAGAAATCAAAGGAGTTGGAAACTTGGACTGCCCTGGAGTTCCAAACCTAAATGAAGTGTTGCTGGTAAAAGGCTTGACTGCTAATCTCATAAGTATCAGCCAATTATGTGATCTAGGATTCAAGGTCAACTTCACCAAGTCTGAATGTCTTGTAACTAATGAAAAACAAGAAGTTGTAATGAGAGGAGTCAGATTTAAAGACAACTGTTACTTATGGGAGTCTGAGAACACTAATTATTCTTTTGTGTGCTCTATTGCCAAAGAAGAAAAAGAAGTGAAACTGTGGCACCAAAAACTTGGTCATTTACATCTAAGAGGAATGAAAAGGATTATATCCATGGAGGCAGTCAGAGGGATTCCAAGGCTGCAAATTGATGAAGGGAGAGTCTGTGGTGAATGTCAGGTTGGAAAGAAAACTAGAATGTCACATCCAAATACAAGACATTTGACCACCTCTAAGGTGCTAGAACTTCTACATATGGATCTGATGGGACCAATGTAGGTGGAAAGTCTTGCTGGAAAAAGATATGCCTATGTTGTTTTGGATGATTTTTCCAGATTCACCTGGATTAACTTCATTAGGGAAAAGTCTGATGTATTTGAAGTATTTAAGGAACTGTTCAAAAGAATTCAAAGAGAAAAAGAAGGATGCATTGTCAGAATCAGAAGTGATCATGGCAAGGAATTTGAAAACAGTAAGTTTGATGAGTTCTGCTCCTCAGAAGGAATTAATCATGAATTCTCTTCACCCATAACTCCTCAACAAAATGGAGTTGTGGAAAGGAAAAACAGGACTATACAGGAATCTGCCAGAGCAATGATACATGCCAAAAGACTTCCTATTCATTTTTGGGCTGAAGCTATGAATACAACTTGTTATGTCCATAACAGGGTCACCTTGAGAAAGGGAACATCTTCCACCATTTATGAACTTTGCAAAGGAAGAAAGCCTACAGTGAAGTACTTCCATGTCTTTGGAAGCAAATGTTATATTCTGACAGATCATGAATAAAGGAGAAAGATGGACCCTAAAAGTGATGAAGGAATATTCCTAGGATACTCTACCAACAGCAGAGCATATAGGGTATTCAATTCCAGGACCAAAGTTATGATGGAATCTATAAATGTCATAGTTGATGATTATCATGAGGAAAAAAATGTCCCATATGATGTTGAGACATTCTTTGAGACTTCAACTCAAAAGGATGATGTTCCTAAAACTACTTCATCAGAGTCTGAATCAAAGGAAGCTAACAAAGACCCTTCCATCAGAATTCAGAAAGATCATCCTAAGGAACTCATCATAGGAGATCCTAACAGTGGGGTCATTACAAGATCTAGAGGAACCATCACAAACTGTTGCTTTGTATCTAAGACTAAACCAAGAAATGTTAAGGAGGCTTTAATTGATGAATACTGGATTGGAGCAATGCAAGATGAATTGAACCAATTCAAGCTACATGAAGTATGGGAGTTAGTTCCTAGACCAGGAGGAACACACATCATTGGCACAAAATGGATCTATAAGAACAAATCAGATGCTGAAGGAGTTGTCACCAGGAATAAGGCAAGACTTGTTGCTCAAGGATACACCCAAGTTGAAGGGGTTGATTTTGATGAGACTTTTGCTCCTGCAGCCAGACTGGAATCAATCAGACTACTATTGGGAATTGCTTGTCTCCTTAAGTTCAAGCTATTTCAGATGGATGTAAAGAGTGCCTTCCTTAATGGGTACTTAAATGAGGAAGTATACGTGGAACAGCCTAAAGGATTTGTGGATCCAAACTGCCCTAATCATGTCTACAAATTGAGGAAAGCTTTATATAGCCTGAAACAAGCTCCTAGAGCCTGGTATGACAGGTTGACAAAATTCCTCTCTGACAAAGGATACAGGAAAGGAGGTTTGGATAAAACTCTTTTTGTCAAAAATGAAGGAGGAAAGATAATGGTAGCTCAAATCTATGTTGATGACATAGTGTTTGGGGGAATGTCAGATAAAATGGTTAAACATTTTGCTGACCAGATGCAAGCTGAATTTGAAATGAGCCTCATGGGAGAATTGACCTACTTTCTTGGACTGCAAGTCACCCAGATGGAAGACTCAATTTTTGTGTCTCAAAGAAAGTATGCAAAGAACATTGTCAAGAAGTTTGGAATGGAGAATTCCAGTCACAAAAGGACTCCTGCACCTACTCATTTAAAGTTGTCCAAAGATTCAAGTGGAGTTAATGTGGATCAAAGCTTGTACAGAAGCATGATAGGAAGTCTGCTATACTTAACAGCCAGCAGACCTGACATTGCTTTTGCAGTTGGAGTATGTGCAAGATACCAGGCTGAACCCAAAGTAAGTCATGTCAACCAAGTGAAAAGAATTCTGAAGTATGTGAGTGGAACTTACAACTATGGCTTGTTGTACTCTCATGGATGTGAACCAACTCTGTCTGGTTACTGTGATGCTGATTGGGCTGGAAGTGCTGATGATAGAAAGAGCACCTCTGGAGGATGTTTCTTCTTGGGAAATAATCTTGTCTCTTGGTTCAGCAAGAAACAGAACTGTGTGTCTCTATCTACTGTTGAAGCTGAATACATAGCAGCTGGTAGTAGCTGTTCTCAAATGATCTGGATGAAACAGATGCTTACTGAGTATAATGTCACACAAGATGTCATGACATTGTACTGTGACAATCTGAGTACTATCAACATTTCCAAGAATCCTATTCAGCATAGCAGGACCAAGCATATTGACATTAGACATCACTTCATCAGAGATCTTGTGGAGGAAAAGGCGATTAAACTGGAACATGTTGCCACTGAACTACAACTGGCTGACATTTTTATCAAGGCACTTGATGCTAGTCAATTTGAAAATTTGAGGGGCAAGCTGGGTATTTGCTAACATGAATAAATGTAGCAATTAATTTTGCTTAAAACAAGGGATGAAAGAGATATTTTAGTTAAGTCTACTCTGATTGGGCTAATCATCTGTTTCTCTATTTCTTTCCAAATTTTTAAGAAGTTGAATAAACATTCATATATCTCCCTCCTCTCACGTTTCTGCAACAATCTCCAATCTCTCAAACGAAGATTTCACTATCGTTGTTACCTGTTTTCTAAATCACTCAAAATGTCTCAACTATCCATGTCATCATCCTCTTCAAATGCGACTGCTTCTTCCGCATCCTCTGATCGCGAACCTAGGGCAATCACAAACTGCATGGATTCTGATGTTCTGGAGATTACTCCTCTTCATGAACTGGCAGCTGACCCCACTAAGGTCAAGAAGCTGCAAACCAGACATGCAAGAAGATCACAAGCCTCTCCATCTGGTAAATCTTCTCAACCATCATCTTCTGTTCCTCCAGAAATAGCAAATAGGGAAGGCTTTGTTTATGTTCATCAAGATATAGCTAGACTAGTCACTAGGATTCTAAATGAGAATCACTCTGTACCTGGCATTTCTGTACCTTTGAACCAAGAATCTGCTAGTCCAAATGTTGAAATGAATCCAGATGTCACTCAGAATGTTGAGACACCTGATGACAACATTAGGAAATCTCTTGAAAATCATGATGATCACCAGAACCCTACTGACAAGGATGTTGAACCCCCGATTATTGATGTTGATGAAGAATACTCTGACAATGACTTAATTGCCAATATCAACCCTAGCATAGCTAGAAGGATGATGAACAAAAAAGGAAAGCAGGATGCTGCCAAAAGCCTCTCCAAAGAGAAGGCTACTGAAGTTGTTCATAAGAAAACCAGGTCTGAGAACAAGACTGGAGTAGAAGCCGAGAAGGCTGGATTGTCAAAAGAGAAGGGGAAGGTGAAAACTAGAGTACCTGTTGGTAGTCTCTCAAAACCTTTGAGACAACCAATAGCCAAGAAAAGGAAGGACCCTGAACCCTCTGAATCTGATGAGGAATCAAAATTTGAGTTTGATGTTGAGAGCCATGTTCCAGACATTCCTCTCAGAAAGAAACTCTCTTAGAGAAAAATGCCTAAAGTCCCTGAAGTTGCCATTGACAACATCTCCTTTCACCATCCAGAAAATGCAAATAGGTGGAAGTATGTATTTCTGAAAAGGATTTCCTTGGAAAGAGAGCTGAACAATAGTGCCATTGAATGTAAGGAGATCATGGATCTAATCAAGACTACTGGTCTAATGAAAACTGTGATAAAGTTTACCAACTGCTATGAGATTCTTGTCAAAGAATTCATAGTAAATTTATCTGATGAGTGTGCTGATGGAAAGTCAGCTGATTTTAAGAGTGTGTATGTGAGAGGAAGGAAGGTAAATTTCTCTCCCTCTGAAATAAACAAATTCCTAGGAAGACCTGATGATGCTTGCCCTGAGCTTGAAGTTTCTGAAAACCAAGTTTGTCAAACCATCACTGCAAATCAAGTCAAGAGCTGGACCTTAAAAGGGAAGCTGAATGCAAGCAAGCTGAGCATGAAGTTTGCCATTCTGCACAAAATTGGTGCAGCTAACTGGGTTCCCACCAACCATAAATCAACCATCTCCACAGGCTTGGGAAGATTTATTTATGCTGTTGGAACCAGGACAAACTTTGACTATGGCAAGTATATCTTTGATCAAACATTGAAACATGCTGGAAGCTGTGCTATTAAAGGCCCTATTGCCTTTCCCTCTCTCCTGTGTGGTATAGTCATTGCTCAGTATCCTGATATTCTAGTTGAAAAAGATACTGTATGCAAAAGAGCCCCTACTCTTGGTTTGCACTATAAGCTGTTTCAGGGAACACATGTCCCTGACATTGTTATGACATCTGCTGAGACATCAACTGTCAAATCTCATTCCAAGAAAACTGATGTTATAGTTGTGCTGAAGGAAACCTGCAAAGATCTTGATACAAGGAAAAGGACTCTTGAGGACCTGATTGCTAGACTAGAACAGGAGGAGAATGAAGGACAAAGAAGGGAAGAGGATGCTGATGAAGACCAGCATAATGCTGAAGATAGTGCCTCCTCGAAAGATGACAGTGCTTGAAGATCAGTGTTGTTGAAAAGTTTGCTGCTGGTACCTGTTACTTCCAAATGACTTTTGATTTTTCTCTGTGTTTTTATTATTCCTTTTGGATGACTGTATAACTTAAAAGTACAAGTATCTTTGGCCTCTTTATGGCTAAAAAGGGGGAGAAGATTTTGTGATAATTTTGGTAGAATTAGACTTGGTAGATGTTATTAAAAAATTCTGCTGCTTTCTAATCTCTGATTGTTTAGGGTTTTAGTCAAAAATTTGCCAAAGGGGGAGTTTGTAAGTGTTTGGTTGTTGGAATTTTTTTTGGTAAAACCAGTTTTGTGAATGTCATGACTGATGTCATAACATTCTGGGATACAAGGTATATTCTGCAGAAAAAGAATGTCATACAGAAGCTACTCAATATGAGTCTCTAGCTGATCATTAAGCAATGATCATATTTATTGCATTCTACCAAAATCAGTGAACAGGATTCTTGTTGTCATAACCAATGTTAAGATATCCTGTACTGATCTAACATTTGTGCAGATTTGTTATTCCTGAGAATTTTCAGGAATCTGGTTTATACAGTCCAGATCAGATACTCACGTGGACATTAGGTTAACTCTACTTAACCCTAATCTGGTTGTTAAAGACCTATGACCAAGTCTTGAGGTTAACTCTAATTAACCCTAGCTATTTTCGTGGAAACCCTAACTAAATAATAGCTGCATATATATTCCTCATGAAGACTGTTGGTGAAGAACACTTTTTGACAGAAGATCAATAAGGGATTGTATAGTTGTAACTGCTGTAAGCCAAGCAATTATCATTGTGATAAGTGACTTGGAGTAGGATTTGATTGTAAGGGTTGTGTATCACTCAAAGCTTTGAAGCATGAGTGTTTGTGTCACTTGATTAAAGCTTTGAAGCAAAGTCAAGTTAGGGTTGTGTATCACTCAAAGCTTTGAAGCAAGAGTGTTTGTCACTTGATTAAAGCTGTGAAGAAAAATCAAGTATGTGTACTGAAGAGTATCTTCATAATTTCATTAATCAATAGTTTAGTATCATTGTTGTGATTGAGGGGGAGTGAGCAGGAACTCAGGTTTAAGTTGAACTTAGATTGAAGTTGCATTGGGTAGGTCTTAAGTGAAGGAGATAAACTGGTTGGTTTATTCCTAAATTAATATCTCTTATAGTGCATTTCCTCCCTGGCTTGGTAGCCCCCAGAGTAGGTGTTGTTACACACTGAACTGGGTAAACAATTGATTGTGTTCTTTACTGCTTTTAAAATTACTGTCTTGAAGTGTGTCAGATACGGTGTCATAACATTCACTGTGACATTGAGTATCTGTTTCCAGAATTTCAGTTAGTACTTAAAAAATAAAGAGTTAAAACAGAGAGTTTTTGTTGTTGTTTATTGTGATAATTGTGAGAGAAAAGAGAGGGACCAGTGGAGCGATTGAGAGGTAGTATGTGGCGGGAGTATGTCGCAAGAGAGAAGAAGAGAGATGAGACAGAGGAATTTTTATGATAGCATAAGATTTAAGAAGAAAGATAAACAGAGGGGAAGAATATATCAAAGACTTGAGCGTGGACAGAGAGGAGAGGGTTTTTTTAAAAAAAATTGTTTTTTACGAGAAAATAGCATAGGAAATAGATTGATTGGGAAATTAAAATTTTTCTGACCTTTCCTCTTCCCCATACCCAACGGCGCCTCATTCCCCTCAATTAGGGTTTCAAATAAACCTTTTCTATTCCTTTCACAAAACCGGGTTTGGGCCTATTTTTTGTTTAGCCCAATCCATTTCTCAAACTTTAATTTTTGTATTAACGGATGTGCAGAAATGACGAATGGAGTGACATGGTGTAGCGGTTAGAGTGTCTGTGTGATATGCGTGAGGACCTGGGTTCGAGACCCGTAAGGAGCATTTTACCATTTTTCATTATTTATTTTTCTTACTTTAGTCCAATTTTTTATTTTGTTTTATTGCTAGTGGGCTTAAGCTACCAACCCAATCCGTGATTACTTAGTCTCCACCCTATTTCAAACTTTGTACCCTCCAGCCCAATTTTCAAACAATTAGTTAGGCCTTCTATCCCATCTGAAATTCTGCCCCCCCCCCCCCCCCCCCCCCCCCCCCGTTTGCTTAAATTTTGACCCATTTACTTTAGTTTTATTCTTGTAATTTTTCAGTTTAGTTTATTTGTTTTTTTAATTATTTTAATTTTCTTTATATAAAAAAACCCAAAATATATAATTTAATTTCTTTTATTTTAACCAATCATTTTCTTTTCTTTAAATAGAATAGGTTTTTATTTTCTTTTCAAATTTTCTCACAAACAAAAATATCAAAAATAATAAAAATATAAAAAATACAAAAAATAGTTTCATTATTAGTTTTATTAAAATAACCAAATTTTATTAGGGTACTTAATTTTATTAGTTTTAGTAAATAATTCGTTTAGTAATATAATTAAGTTAGTTAGGGTAATCACTAATCACTAACTTTATACATATTCTAATTCTCTCCGATGAAATCTCGCTATCTCGTAAATAATTCACAATACATTGTACATAATTCACTAAGTCACTCATAAAATAAAAATGCTAAAAATATTAGGGTTTATTTCTTTTGTGGTTGACTGTTGTGATACGGTGGCAGAACCGAATGTTAATATTGGTTTGTGTTTTTTGTTCGCAAATATCGCAGTAAGCAAGAGTTGCCACCAAATTTTATTTTATCCAACAAAGGAAAAGGGAAAAAGAACAGAAAAAACCTTTTTTTAGATATTTCGGAGTACGGGGGGTAGATTATAGAAAGGGAAGGTGTTAGCACCCTTTCTATCCATGGTTTTCCACGAGCTCTTAGGTACTTGCTCATTTTGAAAACTGCTTGTGTGTGTTTGTTTTGAAAAGTTTTGTTTTACTTCGTTTTAACCCTTGTTTATGTCCTCAAGAGTGTGACGAAGTTGTCTTTGAAAACTATTTTGAAAGTGTTTGTGTAAAAGAGTTTTTATTGTTTTGAGCAAGTACTTACGATTTTCTACCTACTCGAAAAAGGTCTGTTCATTTTCCTTTTAGACAATGCTATCCCATTATTGAGAAATAGGTAGCATCGTCGTTGGAGTTTTTAAGGGACGTTTGGAGGGACGTTATGGTCATTGAAGGCAACATGTAAGGATACCTTAGTATTTCGAAGGGACTATCATCATATAAGCAACATCGAGGGACAAGATCATTTATCGTAGGCAACTCGAGGGACGTTAAGGGACTACGATCTTTATGATGACTTTTAGATTGAAGGTCTTTTGCTAAGATATCCCTATGTTCGAGGGACATGACCATTGTTTTCCGAGGCAACCAAGTGAGGCATACCCTAAGGGTGCAAGTAAGAAGCAGTGTTTGTTTTCAAATATTTATCTTGTAATTAAATGATCTATTTAATTGATTAAGCATACAAACCTGTTAGAACATAGTTTGATTCTACAACCCTTAGTTAGATTTTTGATGATAACAAATAAAAAGAACTAATGACAAATACAAAGAACAAATATGCACCCTAAAAATTATGTTGTGTGTATGCAGAAGTTCTGACCATAGCAGCATCAGAAGATAAGCATAAGAGCTACACGTTGAAGCAATCAGAACATGCGCTGAAGATTGATGACCAGAACCTGCACTAAAGTAAAGCAAACTCTGATTCTGAACAAGAACATGTTAATCCAAGTCATCAATATTCTAAAGCGTCATCAGCAAGCAAGGAGATAAGATTCTGAAGCGTTACTGATCATTCAAGACAACATCAATTCCAACGGCTTCTTTCAGTCAGGATCTTCTCCAACTGGAAAGTGTGTTAATGACATTAAACATGCTTGATGATCAACATTATTCCACTACCTATATAAACAAAGTCAGTATTCAAAATCGTGGACATTTTGCTAGATAACCACTCATGCATATTCAAAGTTTCAAGTAATATTCTTTACATTTCTAAGCTATAATCTTGTGTAAAATATCACAGTTGTGATAAACAGTTTTTGTAAGAAAAACAACAACACACATCTTGTATAATTGTTTTAAAACAATGTTCTTTGAGATTAACCGGATTGTGGTTGTACTCAAGAAGACTTTAACAGTTGTTAAAGTAGTGATTGTAATCCTTTTGTGATTAGTGAATTAAGACCTCGTTGGAGAGAGGCGAAATCACCTTGACGGGTGGACTGGAGTAGTTTGAGATCAAACGAACCAGGATAAAAATACTGTGTCATTGTGCTTTTAATTTCAAGTTTTCAATTCAACCCCCCCCCCCCCCCATTCTTGTGTTTTTCACATCTTCAATTGGCATCAGAGCGCCTGGTTCTGAGCTTAAACACTTAACCGTGTAAGTACAAGATCCAAGCTTCAGAAAAACACTATGGTGGGACCAAGCCAAAACATCAGCAATGACTACCATTAAGACAAGGACAGATTCAGTGGCAAACCTCCAGTCTTTGATGGAGAAAACTTTAACTATTGGAAAGACAAAATTGAGAGTTTCTTTTTGGCCCATGATACTGATCTGTGGGACACGGTGACTGATGGATACACACACCCAGTGGATGGACGTGGTCAGAGGATAGACAAAAAAATGATGTCTGACCAGCAAAAGCGTGAATTCAAAAACCACCACAGGGCCAAAACAATACTTCTCAGCTCCATCTCATACTCAGAATATGAGAAAATATCAAATAGAGAGACTGCCAAGAACATGTTTGACTCTCTGAGAATGACGCATGAAGGCAACATTCATGTCAAAGAAAACAAGGCCCTTGCACTCATTCAGAAGTATGAGGCATTCAAGATGGAAGATAGTGAATCAATAGAAACTATGTTTTTAAGATTCCAAATCCTTATTACTGGACTGAAGGTTCTTGACAAAAGGTATTCTACTGTTGATCACGTTAAGAAGATCATCAGAAGCTTGCCCAAGAAATGGAGGCCAATGGTCACAACACTTAAGCTAGCCAAAGATCTCAACAAAATATCTCTAGAGGAACTTGTCAGCTCCCTCAGAAGTCACGAGATAGAGCTAGAAGAAGATGAGCCTGAAAAGCAAGGTAAGCCACTAGCTTTAAAATCTAACAGAAAATGTGACTCTAAGGTTTTACAGGCTGTGGAAGAAACTTCTGATAGATCCTCATCAGAAGAAGAAGATGAATTGTCTCTCCTATCCATAAGGGTGAACCAACTGTGGAAGCAGAGACAAAGGAAGTTCAGAAATCCTAGAAGATCTGAGAATCAGAATGAATCCTCCTCCAGATACAGAAAGTTTGAGTCTTCCTCTGGACAAAGAAGATCTGAAGGTTCTTCAGGATACATAAAGCAAAATAACAAGGACATCATCTGCTATGAGTGTAATGAGAAAGGGCACTACAAAAGTGACTGCCCAAGGCTTCAGAAGGAAAAGCCAAAAAAGAAGTCCTTCAAGGAAAAGAATAAAAGCCTCATGGCAACATGGGATGATTCAGACACCTCTAAAGCTGACTCAGAGTCAGATGATGAAAGAGCAAACATAGCTCTCATGGCAAACGTATCAGAAGAAAGTGAAGCTTCTAGCTCAGACTCAGAATCAGACAATGAAGAGGTATTCCCTGACTTTACCATTAATTTTACTAAGGCTGAACTGGAAGAAAGTCTAAATGAAATTCTGGAAAGGTATCAGCATATCAGAGTCAAACTCAAGAACCTGAAAAGGGATCTTGCCTCTGATTCTGAAAAGTCTGAGAGTCTCAGATTAGAGAATTCTGAGTTAAAAGAAAAAATTTCAAAATTAGAAAATGATTTGCAAAATTCTCATAAGGAAACAATCTTAGAGACTCCCAGTAATGCTGATGAGATCATCAAAGAGTATGATCACAACTTTCATAAGTTTCTAGCTAGAAACATAGATAGAAGCAAGATGGCTTCAATGATCTACGGAGTTAGCAGAAATGGAAGAAAAGGGATAGGATATCAAGGTAAGGTATCTACACCTAAACAGGCCATGGACTTAGTTATAAAACCCACTCCACTAAATTCACATTTTATATATGGGCAAACACATGACATAAAATACACAAGTAGTGATTATTCTGTCAAACCAAAATTCAATCAGAATTTTAGTAAAACTAACAAATCAGGACCCAATAAAATGTGGGTACCTAAGGATAAAATTATACATGTAGCAGATATCTTTAGCAGCAAGGCTAAGACACCAGTCATGGTACTTGGACTCTGGCTGCTCGCGACACATGACAGGAAGAAGGCATATGTTCTAAAGCTTGGAACTTAAGCCTGGAGGCTACGTGGGATTTGGAGGCAATCAGAGAGGAAATATCATTGGCTCTGGAACAGTAGGTAATGGAAATCTTCCCTCTATAAATAATGTACTATTAGTTTATGGATTAATGCATAACCTGTTATCCATAAGTCAATTAAGTGATAACGGTTATGATATAATCTTTAATTAAAATTCATGCAAAGCTGTTAGTCAGAAATATGGGACTATCCTATTTAATGGAAAGAGGAAAAACAATATTTATAAAATAAAACTTTCTTAACTAAAGAGTCAGAATGTAAAATGCCTACTTTCTGTTAACAACGAGCAATGGGTCTGGCACATAAGATTGGGGCATGTTAGTATGATAAGAATATCTCATATTAACAAACTCAATCTGGTCAGAGGACTTCCAAACTTCAATTTCAACTCAGATGCTCTGTGTGAAGCATGTTGGAAAGGCAAATTTGCAAAACCAACTTTCAAATCCAAAAATGTTGTTTCCACCTCTAAGCCATTAGAATTTCTGCACATTGACTTATTTGGACCAGTAAAAACTGCTTCAGTCAGTGGAAAGAAGTATGGGTTAGTAATCGTAGATGACTATAGAAGATGGACATGGGTAAAGTTCTTAAAACACAAGGACGAGTCACACTCTGTGTTTGTTACCTTCTGCAACCAAGTTCAGAATGAAAAGGATCTTAGAATTGTCAAAGTCAGAAGTGATCATGGTGGGGAATTTGAAAATAAAAATTTTGAATTATTTTTTAATGAAAAAGGCATCTTGCATGACTTATCTTATCCTAGAACTCCCCAACAAAATGGATTTGTAGAACGAAAGAACAGAACATTGCAAGAAATGGCCAGAACCATGATCAATGAGACTAACATTACTAAGATCTTCTGGGCAGAGGCAATTAACACAGCGTGTTACATTCAGAATAGAATCTCCATAAGACCTATTCTGGAAAAGACTCCATACGAATTGTGGAAGAACAGAAAGCCCAACATTTCTTATTTTCATCCATTTGGATGCACTTGCTTTATTTTGAATACAAAAAATTATCTGAACAAGTTTGACTCTAAAGCATAAAAGTGTATTATGTTATGATACTCTGAACGCTCAAGAGGGTACAAAGTATACAATACAGAAACACAGATTGTTGAAGAGTCAATCAGTGTTAGGTTTGATGATAAGCTTGACTCTCAAAAGTCAAAGCAGAATGAATTCCTTGCAGGTATGGAAGATGAACTCATAGGTACTGAAGACAACTCGTCAGAAGTTCTCAATAGAGATGCTCCCTAAACATCAGAAAGAGTTACTGCAAGCAATCCAGCACCTTCAGTTGATCAACTTCAGAAAAGGTTATCCAGAAGCAGCATTGCTCACCCAGAAGATACAATACTGGGAAAGAAGAATGATCCAATCAGAACACGATCAACATTCAGAAACTCTGAAGAATCCCTCATGGGACTGGTCTCTATGATTGAACCAGCAACTATTGATGAAGCACTTCTGGACAATGACTGGATTCTGGAAATGCAGGAGGAATTGAATCAATTCATCAGAAATGACGTATGGGATCTGGTTCCCAAACCAAAAGGATTCGACGTCATTAGAACAAAGTGGGTGTTCAGAAACAAACTGAACGAGCAAGGAGAAGTCATCGGAAACAAAGCACGACTGGTAGCACAAGGTTATAGTCAGCAAGAAGGGATAGACTATACAGAAACCTTTTCTCCAGTCGCCAGGTTAGAATCTATCAGACTTTTAATATCATTTATTGTAAATAATGGCATCACTCTGTATCAGATGGATGTCAAAAGTGCATTCTTAAATGGCTATATATATGAAGATGTATATGTGCACCAACCACCTGGGTTTGAGAATTCCAAAAATCCAGAATATATTTTCAAACTAAAGAAGTCACTCTATGGTCTGAAACAAGCTCCCAGAGCTTGGTATGAAAGACTAAGTAACTTCCTGTTAGAAAAGAAATTCACCAGAGGGGAAGTGGACACAACCTTATTCTGTAAGACAATTAAGAATGACATGTTAGTGTGATCGGTGGATCTGGAACTGACTGTTTAACGCTGGTTCGCGAAATGTTGCGGAAGCAAGAGTCGCCACCGTCTTTTATTTTCTCCAAATGGAAAGGACAAAAGCACAGAAAAATTCCTTATAGAGATTGCTCTCGGTTCGGGAGGTAGATTATAGAAAGGGAAGGTGTTAGCACCCTTTCTATCCATGGTTATCCATGGGCTCTTAGATACTTGCTCACTTGTGTTTTCAAAAATGGTTTGTTTGCTTTTCAACTGTGGGTTTTAAAAAGTTTCTTTGAAAATTCCAGTTCGACTCTTGTATCGGTCCTCAAGAGTGTTTGAAAAATTGCTTTCGAAAGCTTTTTGAAAAGGTGTCGGTGTGAAAAGTATTTTTTGAATTTGTTTTGAGATTAGAGCAAGTATCTAGAGTCGTCTACCTACCCTAAGGAATTCGTCTGTGTAAATGTCCTTAAAGTAGTGCCATCCCACCATTGAGAGGTAGGTAGCACCACCGTTGGAGGTGTTCGGGTCAATTCGAAGGTTCGGGACATGGTGATCACCAGAGCAATAGGAAGATACCTTAGAAGCTACCCTCATGCCAGGTTCCCGGATCATGAGGACTTACTAAAACATCCTCTACTCGACGATCACTTTTCGAGGGGCAAGGCAACAGTGAGGCGTACCCTAGGGGTGGTGTGTGATTTGTGTGTCGTTTTCATTTATTTTTGTCTTGTCATGTATTGGTGATCTACGCGTTGCTTTTATTTTGACATTCAGTCTTTCATGCAATAGTTATTAACAGTTAAAAAAGTGCCGAATTAAAAGTTCCTACGCTATTACAAAGGCGCGGGTCCACATCGCCAAATTAAATCCAGGACCCGATTAAAAATAAAATAGAGATGCGAGAAATATAAATGTCTAATTTACACGGCTTTGGGAGAATTACATGAATATTATAAGAAAGGAAATAAAATGTGCGAAACGAACTAATAATCGAAAGTGAGGGCGTTGGACCCTTTTTAATGAAATTAAATTATGATTAACAAATTAATTAAATTAAAATAAAAAGAAAAGATTTTTGAGTTTTTGTATTTATGGATTTTTATGAGAGGATTATGGAAATTAAACCTAATTCTAGCTATTTTTATTTTATTAAAAAAAATGTTAAAATTAGACCTAAAGTTAACCTAATTAATTAATGCAATTTTATTTACAAAAATAAATAATAATAATTAATATGGTGAAAAAGAAAAGATAAAGATATAAAAGTGTTTAAAACCCTAATTCTACCAATTTTTAATTTATTAAAAAAATATTAAAGTTAATCCTAGAATTAAAGAACTAAATTAATTAACAAGATTTATTTACAAAGATATTAAAATAAAATATATTTTTGTTTTTTTTGTCTTTTCTGGTTTTTATATTATATTTTTTATGTTATGAAAATATTGATTTAAAGAATTAAATTAAAACTAATTAAAACAAATAAAAGTAGAAAAAATACAAAAAGGATGAAAGAGCAAACCAATGGGGGGTTCTGTCCCCAAACTGGAGGTTAGGTTGTAGCAATCAGGCCCATTTGTTTCAAGGCCTTTTCGACTTTTCCTGGAAGTGTGTGTACGCGTTGACTGATGCCTATGATATTCTTCAAATCTGGACCTTTGGATTGGGATCATGGGGCGCGTGGCATGGCAGATTATGGGGCTGCATGGTATTCCTCAGGGAACGAGCTACATAGAAACACGTTTAGAAGAAAAATATGGAAATAAGAAGGGGGACCTGGGGTTCGAACCCAGGTCCTAACGTTTACCACACTGATGCCCTGCCAATTGTGCTAACTGCGCGCGTTGTACATGGAATGAAGGATAAATAATATAAAACAAATTAGCATTAGTGGCCTAGAAGCAAAAAAACGCGCGCTGAATTCAAATTACCCAACCATAGCTTGCCACATAATCTTCTTCTTCGTTGTCCCTGAAACAAAAAAGAATTAGCGGGGGTTTTGAACCCCCCCAAAATGCACCCTTTTTAAAAATAGCGAATAACTCGTCTTGCTATATAAATTAGGCGCGATTGGTGTGTTAAGTTCGTCCAAGCATCCTGAGTTTGGCCATGGTACTGGGGTGTCTTAATTTTACAGTACACGTAAACGCCCAATTTGGAGCTTGAAGAACCCTAGCGAGCTTTAATGGTGATTTCGCGTACGATGCATAAAAACTCAATTAAAACATATGGTTAGCTTTAGAATGATTAACTGAATGTAAACCAAACATTAAAAATTGGAAATAATGCATGAATCATGATACATGAATGTGAAAAAAAGTATGGACAGGACAAGGTCGTTCTACCAATTCTTTGCGTTAGAGGTGATGGTTTTGATCCAGAAACCTTCCTTGAAGCCTCAGGAATGCAATGGAATCAATGTTTTGCCTTGAAACTCCTTGAAATCGTGTTTTCAGTTTTGGAATTTTCTTGAAAAAGTGCAAAGTTCTTTCTTCAGATGGGGCGCAACTTAGAGCTTTTTGTGCATTAGGTTTGCATTAGTATATGTAAGGAATGAATTAGGGTTGAGTTTTCAATCAAAAGATCTTTGCATTGATGAGAACAATATTTGATTTTCATGGCATATTTTTCAAATCTTTTTCACATATTTTTGATGTCAATCATAGCCAATCTTCCCCATTTGAGTTGTGCACGAATCTTGAGCCTTTAATGAATGATTACACTGCATAAAAAGATTCAAATGCATTGGTTTAGTATTTTTCCATATTTTATTTAATTTAAATGAATTAATTGTAATTAAAAATTCAAATAAATAAATAAAAATGATGAAATAAATCCCCTTTGGGCCAAATGGTCGTGCATATGCTTTGGATGATGAATCTTGGAAGAAAATGTGGCCCATTAGCAATTTTAAGGCATTTGAAGCAAAGTTGACTTTTCAAAATACCCAAAAATTTCCCAACTTCCACAAGGCATATCTTGCTCAATAGTTAAACTTTGATCATGTTCTTGGACATTTTGGAAAGGTCTTGAAGTACTCTAACCAATGCCTTTGGTCCCATGTCATTTTGATTTACCAATCTCAAGTTATGGCCTTTGACTTAAAGTCCCTTTTGTTGACTTTTGAAAATGACCTATAATGTTGAAATTGATAACTTTTTGTGAGAGCATTTCTTGGACTTGAAGTGTGAAGAGGAGTTGTAGGAAATGTATTTCTCTTCAAAATGAGCTTTGGATGGAATTTTTCTGATAAACCATGTGGAAGTTATGCCTTGGTCAAGTTACAGTTGACTTTTTCAACTGTCCAAATATGGAAACTTTTGCATCTTGAGACTTTTTGAGCCAAGCTTTTAAAATCATGATCAAGAATTGATCAAATGATGTTTGTGGCCTCAAAATAAGATGTTGACCAAAAATTTGAACTTTTGACTGTCAAATGACCATTTTGCCCCTGCAGTTGACTGTAGGGCAATTAGGGTTTTTGACTGTGCAATTTTGTGATGTAAGTCTTGAAACTTGACATGATGATACTTGAAAATGTTTATAAGCATGTGGGACTTGATTGGACCCTTGGAAACTTCATTTTCTTTGTCAGAACCAAAACCCTAGTTTTTGACTGTTAGGAGGCCCTTGAACTGTGCAACCCTTGGGGAATTTTGAAGCATGCTCTTTGCAAATTTTGAAGAATATGGGAGGGCAAATTTTGGGGTACAACAGTTGCCCCTGTTCAATCTTCTTAGACCTGAGGACGCAGATTGGCTGACGTGCCTTTCGTAATCCGAAGGTGGAAGATGATTGAACACTAAAGTGCCCAGAAATTTGCGCTCACATAGTAGTGTGATGGTGGGGAATGGGCTTACAGATGCCATTTGGAGATTGATGGATAGGATGATGGGCTCATAGATGCCATGCTGAGAGATGATGGATGGTGGATGGGCTTATAGATGCCATCTGGATGTTGATCGCATAAGAGATTCCTTAGCGAGAGTTTGCGTACCTGAAAAAGAAAATGATTACCTGACCTGTTACAGGAGCTGGTCTTCAAATTCTTTGTGTAGATGTGCCCTGACTGGTTACAAGAATTGAATCTGGAGCTTCAAATGGCGATGAATGAACCAGAGATGGTTACTATCTCAACAGGAACGGTGAGAGAACCTTGGATGATTACTACCTCAACATGAACGCTGAGAGAATCTGGGGACGATTACTACCTCCACAGTAACGGGGAGAGAATCTTGGATGATTACTACCTCAACAGGAACGCTGAGAGAATCTGGGGACGATTACTACCTCCACAGTAACGGGGAGAGAATCGTAGGCGACTTCAACCTCAACAGTAACGCTGAGAGAATCTTGGACGTCTTCTACTGAGTCTTCATCGGGAAAATCTTTTAGGGGTCGATTTAACTGGACTAGAGAAGGCCTTTAACTGGATAAGAAACAGGAAAATCTTAGGGTCGATTTAACTGAACCGGTCTAGGTCTTGAAATCTTCAATTGGATAAGAAACAGGGAGATCTTAGGGTCGATCTGACTGAACCAGAGAAGGCCTTTGACTGGATAAGAAACAGGAAAATCTTAGGGGCGATTTAACTGAACCGGTCTAGGTCTTGAAATCTTCAACTGGATAAGAAACAGGGAGATCTTAGGGTCGATCTGACTGAACCAGGGAAGGCCTTTGACTGGATAAGAAACAGGAAAATCTTAGGGTCGATTTAACTGAACCGGTCTAGGTCTTGAAATCTTCAACTGGATAAGAAACAGGGAGATCTTAGGGTCGATCTGACTAAACCAGGGAAGGCCTTTGACTGGATAAGAAACAGAAAAATCTTAGGGGCGATTTAACTGAACCGGTCTAGGTCTTGAAATCTTCAACTGGACAAGAATCAGGGAGATCTTAGGGTCGATCTGACTGAACCAGGGAAGGCCTTTGACTGGATAAGAAACAGAAAAATCTTAGGGGCGATTTAACTGAACCGGTCTAGGTCTTGAAATCTTCAACTGGACAAGAATCAGGGAGATCTTAGGGTCGATCTGACTGAACCAGAGAAGGCCTTTGATTAACTTTGACTGGATAAGAATCAGGAAAATCTTAGAATCGATTTAACTGAACCAGACTAAAGTCTTGGAATATCTTCAACTAGATCGGCATCAGAAAAATCTTAGGAATCGATTTAACTGAACCAGATGAGGTCTTGGACATAGCTGAGAATTTAACTGGATCTTTCCTGAAAGGTAAAGGTCAGTCATATGCAATGCATGATATGGATCAAGCAATGATGTTCTCAACATAAATGAGATTGTAAGGTATGGTGCGTATATGCATGCTATAATGTATGGAAGTGCGATGTTTATGAATGTATCTTTTTGTCTTAGGAAAATAAATCCTTGACGGATGCCGGGAAGTCATATCCTGGGCTGATGTTGGAGAATAAATGCTTTGTTGTCTCCGCTGGGGATGATAGTTGCAAGAATACCGGTAGGAGAAGATAACTCCGTTGGGGAATAAACTTGGCGAATAGAATACTCTGCGGGGAGAAAAGATACTCTAGCGATCTTGCTGGGAAGCAATACTCTGTGGGGAGAGAGAGGTACTTCGCTGGGGGTACCATTGTTGTGTTGGAAGTGTTAATAGACTTCGCTAGGGATAAGAAGACTTTGCCGAGGACGGTCTTTCCGTGGCTTTTGGCTGAGGATAACCCAGTTATATCCTGGTAGGGAAATAACTCTTTGAATAAAGCCGGGAGACGCATTCGTGCCCTACAGGGGTAAGCTTCCAGAATCTACTGGGGATAAGCTTACTTCTTGGGGAGATGGATTCCAACTTTCCTTGGGAACTAGATTGGACTCTCCTGGGGAAGTTTTGAGCTGTATCGGGGAAGTGACTCCATTGCATGTTTGATATACCGCCGGGGAACAATCTTTAGACCAAGACTGCCGGGGATGCTTGTTAAGAATGTCCGTATGATGTGCTGGGGAATGTTGAGATTTGCTGGAGGATACCCAACTTCCTTAAGTTTGACTATAACTTTGCTTGAGGAGAGTGTACTGACTTGCTGGCTCACTCTCTGGGGAGTTAAGATATCTGATTATGTTCTTTAGCTGAACCTACCTTGGTACCTTGGAGGACAGAACAATTAGATTGCTTAGACAACTCTTTATTGCCCCTGTTTCTAATGTTACCTGTAATTAATCCTTTGTTTCGTATGCAAATATTCATGAGTTAGCAAATTATTGTCAATGCATATATCACAAATTGAACCTTGGACGTTCTTCGCAAAACAAAACAGAAAAGGAAAAACAATTGGCAATTTTAACTGAAAAGTATATTTGTATTGATTTTTGAATTTGCCTGTAAATAGGCGTTTATGAACAAGAGGCTGACGTCCTAGTAAGAGAACGTCGCCGAACAAAAGAGTTTATACAAATTTGTACAAGAGAAAATAAAACAGCTGTGTAAAATGAATGATCCCACTGGGTTTCAACTCTGCTATTGCCTTTATATCTCCGAGCGTCTCATCACTTGATGACCTTGGTTGAAAGTGAAGCTGACTGATCGATGCCGTCTGAACTTGATGTAGATACCAGATTCTTGATTCAAGGTGATCCAATGAGACATAGTATTACGCTTTATCCCTAACTTTTTCCTGGACCGCCCTTTCGGGTTTTCAGTCCACCGGGATACCCATTTTTTCCCAAGCGCCTTTTCAGGTTTTCGACTTGCCGGGTGTACAGATTTTTCATTTCATCCCTTCATTTTGCCCGAACCCTTTTGGTTCGCCGGGAAGCCCTAATTTTTGCCTAGGTATGTCAACCTAGCGGGTCTTTTTCATGCGTAGTATCTTTTTACTATGTCTGCATTGGCGGGGTGAGGAAGGTCGTCACCATCCATGTTGGTTAGAATCACGGCTCCTCCTGAGAACACATGCTTAACCACAAATGGCCCTTCGTACGTAGGGGTCCATTTGCCCCTTGGATCACTCTGAGGAAGGATGATTCGCTTGATTACCAGATCCCCAACTTGATATTCTTGTGGTCTGACCTTTTTTTTAAATGCCCTGATCATCCGTTTCTGATATGTCTGACCATGACAGATAGCAGCAAGCCTCTTTTCATCAATAAGGTTTAATTGATCAAGTCGTGTCTGGATCCAATCATCTTCGTTCAGATTTGCATCCTTCATTATCCGGAGAGAGGGTATTTGCACTTCAATCGGTAAGACTGCCTCCATACCGTAAACCAAGGAGAAAGGAGTTTCCTCGGTTGACGTCCTGGCTGAGGTACGGTACCCATGTAGAGCGAACGGTAACATCTCGTGCCAATCTTTATAAGTCACTGTCATCTTCTGTACGATTTTCTTGATATTCTTATTTGCTGCTTCTACAGCCCCATTCATCTTTGGTCTGTAAGGAGAAGAGTTGTGGTGCTGTATCTTAAACTGCTCGTAGAGCTCAGTGATCATCTTGTTATTGAGATTGGTACCGTTGTGTGTAATAATTCTTTCTGGGACGCCGTACCGACAGATCAGGTTATGCCGAATGAATCGTGCCACAACAGTCTTGGTTACCGTAGCGTAGGAAGCTGCTTCAACCCACTTCGTAAAGTAATCAATCACTACCAGGATGAAGCGATGCCCGTTAGATGCCGTAGGTTTAATCTCGCCGATCATGTCTATGCCCCACATTGCAAACGGCCAAGGCGCAGTTAGAACATTCAGAGGAACTGGAGGAACATGCACCTTGTCTGCATATATCTGGCATTTATGACATGTCCGAGAATGTTGGTAGCAGTCTGCTTCCATTGTGGACCAGAAATACCCTGCCCGAAGGATTTTCTTCGCTATAGTGTGTCCACTGGAATGTGTTCCGAAGGTCCCTTCATGTAACTCTTCCATGATCCTTTCTGCTTCAGTCTTATCCACACAACGCAGTAAGGTCGAATCATGGTTTCGCTTGTACAGGATGCCGTTGCTAAGGAAGAACTTCGCCGCGAACCTTCTCAAAAACTTTTTATCGTTGACAGATGCACCTTCAGGGTATTCCTGAGCTTCCAAATATTTCTTCACCTCATGGTACCAAGGCTTCTCAGTCACCAATTCAGCCTCGAGATTACAACAGTATGCCGGTTCGTCCAGTTTCCAGATGATGATCCGGGGAGCCTCATTGTCCCATTTGACTCTGAACATGGAAGACATCGTAGCTAACGCGTCCGCCAACTGATTCTCCTCTCTCGGGAAGTGTTCAAAGGTTATCTCCGTGAAGTGGGGGATTAAGGTCATCACACATTCTCTGTAAGGAATAAGATTCAGATGTTTCGTATCCCACTCTCCTTTGATCTGATTGATCATGAGAGCGGAATCTCCGAAGACACTCAGAAACTTGATCCTTAGGTCGATCGCAGCTTGAAGACCCATGATGCATGCCTCATACTCCGCCATGTTGTTGGTACAGTTGAAACATAGCCGGGAAGTAAGTGGAGTATGAGTGCCTTGAGGGGATATGATTATAGCGCCAATACCGTTACCCAAAGCGTTGGAGGCTCCACCAAAGTGCATAGACCATCGGGATCCTTCCTCAGGTCCTTCATCCGGTCCAGGTACTTCACAATCAGTCACAATCATGATGCTTTCATCAGGAAACTCAAAGTTCATTGACTGATAGTCGTCTACTGCCTGATGTGCCAAGTGGTCTGCCAATACACTTCCCTTGATGGCTTTCTGAGTCGTGTACTGGATGTCGTATTCTGTCAAGATCATTTGCCATCTTGCTATTCTCCCAGACAGAGCAGGCTTTTCAAATATGTACTTTATAGGATCCATCTTTGAGATCAACAAAGTAGTGTGAGTCAGCATATACTGTCTCAGCTGGCGAGCAGCCCATACCAAAGCGCAGCAAGTTTTCTCAAGCAGTGAGTATCGGGTCTCACAGTCGGTAAACTTTTTGCTAAGGTAATAAATGGCATGCTCTTTTCGGCCAGACTCGTCATGCTGCCCCAGCACACACCCCATTGAGTTGTCAAGTACTGTCAGGTATAGTATCAGAGGCCTCCCTTCAACCGGTGGCATAAGGATGGGCGGTTCTTGGAGATACTCTTTGATTCTGTCAAAAGAGGCCTGGCATTCATCGTTCCAACGTACTACCTGATCTTTCTTCAGCATCTTGAAGATTGGTTCACAGGTGGCAGTTAGGTGCGAGATGAAGCGAGCAATGTAATTAAGGCGTCCTAAAAAGCCTCTGACCTCTTTCTCTGTCCTAGGAACTGGCATCTCTTGAATAGCTTTAACCTTGGCAGGGTCCACTTGAATACCTTTATCACTTACAACGAAGCCTAGCAACTTTCCAGACCTTACCCCGAAGGTGCACTTGTTCGGATTCAACCTCAGCTTGTACAGTTTCAGACGGTCAAACAATTTCTGCAGATGATCAAGGTGTTCTTCCTCAGTTTGAGACCTTGCAATCATGTCGTCGACATACACTTCTATCTCATGATGGATCATGTCATGAAATAAAGCAACCATGGCACGTTGGTAGGTTGCCCCAACATTTTTCAACCCGAATGGCATAACCTTGTAGCAGAAGGTGCCCCACTGAGTAACAAAGGTAGTCTTCTCCATGTCTTCAGGTGCCATCTTGATCTGATTGTAACCTGAAAAACCATCCATGAAAGAGAACACCTTATGCTGAGCTGTATTGTCAACAAGGACATCAATGTGAGGTAGGGGAAGTCATCTTTGGGGCTGGCCCTGTTCAGATCCCTATAGTCGACACACATTCTGACCTTACCGTCTTTCTTTGGTACCGGCACCACATTAGCAACCCACTGAGGGTAAGAAGTCACTGCGAGAAACCCGGCATCAAACTGTTTCATAACCTCGGCTTTGATCTTCTCAGACATCTCTGGACGCATACAGCGGACCTTTTGCTTAACCGGAGGGCAGTCTTCCTTAGTAGGTAAGTGATGGACCACAATATCGGTATCCAACCCGGGCATGTCTTCGTAGGACCAGGCAAAGATCTCCATATAATCATGTAGCATCTGAGTCAACCGTTGCTTCACGCTGAGCTCTAGGTTGGCACCAATCTTTACCTCCTTCCTGTCTGTATCAGTACCCAGATTTATTGTTTCCACTGGCTCTTCGTGTGGTTGAATTTCCCTCTCTTCCTGGAGTAACAGTCTTGCAAGCTCGCCAGGCACTTCGCAATCATCTTCACCTTCCTCTTCGGCTAAGTTGATCGGATTTTCGAAGTCATAACTGGCAGTAGCAGAGTCGTTACCAGTGAGATCCAGAGTGGATTGAAACCTGTATGAGTGAGTGTGTGTAAATACAACTGTTTTTGAAATATATAAAGGAAGGAAAGAAAGAAAAGGAGCGTAAGATTTGAAATGCGAGAAAACGACCAAGGTCTTTATTTATGATATATGAAATGACAATCAATATACCCTCACAAATGAAGCCACGGTGCCCCGGGTAAGACACCGGGCCATAGAGTTTTAATTTTTTATTACAAATAACAAAACAAAGAAGTTTATTACTGCGTAACAAAAGTAACAGGAGTATGGTCTTTAGCAATCCAATTGGTCAATCCACCATCAGTTGCCGGGTAGATCCAGCTATTGAACTCTGACTCTCCCACTTCATCTTCATCTCCCACAGCATTCACTCCTGGATTGGTAATGATCACAGGAGGTATTCTGATCTTTGCCTTGCGCATAGCCTTCTGACCCTCTGCAGTAAAACCCAGTCCAAACTTGTCAGTTTTCTGTGTAAAATCAGGGAGCCTTCCCCAGTTAGCACATTCACCTTTCTTGACCACAGCCCGGACATCCTTCAAGGAAGCCATCTTCAAAGGAACATCCTCTTCGACCACTGTTTCCGCTGCTGCTAAAGTTGGAGGCACCTCTTCGAAATGCTGAAAGGGGGTTTCAATAAACTCCCCGTCCATCTCAATATACCTGAAGGAATTCAAATGGCTCACCATATACTCCTCCTCTCCCTGCACAGTGACAATCTTCCCTCTGACGGGGTACTTGAGCTTCTGGTGCAAGGTAGAGGTCACTGCCCCAGCTTTGTGGATCCAAGGTCGACCCAGTAGACAAGAATACGATGGACGGATATCCATCACATAAAAGGTAGAGTCAAATACTTGAGAACCCACACGAATAGGAATGTCTACCTCTCCATGAACCATCCTCTTAGAACCGTCAAAGGCTCTGACGATGATATTGCTAGGTTTCAGCTCCAGCCCTTCACAATCCAAACGGTCTAAGGCTTTCTTGGGTAGCACATTTAGGGAAGAACCAGTGTCCACCAACACGTGCGCCAGTGTAGTTCCCCTGCATTCAATAGAGACATGCAGGGCATCGTTGTGGTCCTTTCCCTTAGCAGTAAGGTCAGCATCTGAGAAACCCAAACCATTGTCCGCTGTCAGATTTGCTACGCAATCAGTAAACTGGACTGCAGATGTCTCCTGTGGCACATGGGCCGTCTTGAGAAATGAAATCAAGGCCTTAGTATGGGCCTCTGAGCACAGTAGCAAGGAGAGCATGGAGATCTTGGAGGGCGTATGCCCCAGCTGCTCGACAACATTAAAGTCACTCTTCTTGATTATTTTTAAAATTTCCTCCATCTCTTGTTGGGAGGCCTCAGCAGTCACAGATTTTGGCGCCTCCATCTGGGCAGGCTCATCTTCAATCCCTTTGCCCCGAGTATTAGATGACTCGGCAGCAGGGGAAACAACTTGATCAGCAACAGGAACAAGTATACTTGCAGGTGTTATAGTGAGAGGTCTTTGAATAGCTGGCGGTGCAATGTCAGGCGAGAAGAGCCTGCCACTGCGGGTAACTTTTAATGGACCAGTGATATTGATGATACTGGTGCCAGTGTTGAACTCTTGCTTGATTCCATGCACATACACGTCTGCCCCATAGTGCCATGGGACAGCCTTATCAGATTCGTAGGGGAGAGGCCCCGGAACAGTAATAACAACAGGTGCGACAGTCATGATTTGAACAGGCTTCCTTGGGAGAGCCTTGATTGGATTATTAAAGATTGTAACAACAGAAACTTCTTCTACCGGAACAAACTGAACATCAGTCTTCTTAAACAGAATCTCTTTGTTGTCCATTAGGCTTTGGATGCCCAACTTCAGCAAAGGACAACCAGATAGGGAAACAACACAGAAAAGGCAACCTTCACTACAACCCGGAAATAAACCGGCCATCAGTAGGTTCCTCTTAACAGTCATCAGAGGAGTAGCTACGTCATTCACAGAAACAGCGTATACATCTTCATCGACGGCATTTACTTCATGCTGGGGCATAGGAGCAGTCACCACATTTGGCCTCTCAGGCGCTTCAAACTGTATCTCTTTTGCGTCAATAAGGTCTTGCACCTTATTCCTTAAGGCCCAACAGTCATCAGTGGAATGCCCCGGGCTATCGGAGTGGTAAGCACAGCGGGCATTTGGATTGTATTTGGGAGAAGCCGTATTCACCACCTTCGGGGCCTCTCTGACAGTCACTAGGTTGGTGGACAGCAACTGCGGCAAGATTTGTGATAGAGTCATGCTTAGTCGGGTGAACTCCCTTCTGGGTCTTTCAGCCCTTTGAGGATTGGTTTGCCGAGGAGCGGCAGCAGGCTTAGCAATCATTACCGCGTTGACAGACTGGCGGCGCTCAGGTTTCTCTTGTCTTCTAGACCCATATACAGCACTGGCCTCCTTTTTGAAGGGTTTCTTCTCAAAACTTGAAGATGCCCCTTTCTGAATTTTACCAGACTTCATCCCAGCCTCAATTCTCTCTCCAGTCAGAATAAGATCAGTGAACCCTGCAGATGAGTTATCGATAAGATGGTTGAAAAACGGCCCAGAGAGGGTCCCTAAGAACCTGTCTACCAACTCCCGGTCAGTCAACGGAGGCTGCACCCTGCCAGCCAGATCCCTCCACTTCTGTGCGTACTCTTTAAAACCTTCGCTTGACCCTAGCGACATACCCTGGAGTTGGGTACGTGTAGGGGCAAGGTCGGCATTATATTGATACTGCTTGTAAAAAGCAGTAGCCAACTCCTCCCAGATACGAACCTTGGTCCCATCCAGCTGATAGAACCATTCGAGATGAGTCCCTGAAAGACTCTCCTGGAAGAAGTGGATCCACAAGTTTTTGTCCACTGAGTACGGTTGAATCTTCCGCACGTAAGATCTGAGGTGTAGCTTGGGACAAGACGCCCCGTCATATTTGGTAAAAGATGGTGCTTTGAACTTATGAGGAATGATCACACCAGTAGACAAACCCAAGTCTCCGAAATCCAGCCCAGGCACTTGTTGGATCTCCATTGCATTCAGTATGTCCTCCAACTGCTTGTACCGGTCTTCAGCCGGAGGATACTGTTCCTCATCAAAATCAGTCTCGTTGTCAGAGACTACCGGACTAGGACCTTTTCCCTCTTGGGGACTACTCTTGCCTATAGAAGAACCAGCCTCTTCATTCTGCAGAGTGTTGCCAAACCTTCGGCCCGAGTTAAAAAGAAAAGTTCTCTTCTTCTTCTTCTCCTTCTTCAGGAGCAGAGCCTTCAGCTCTTCTTGGCCCTGAGCCAAACCCATGATTAGTTCCTGAAATTGCGCATTCTGCGCCTGAAGAGCCTTGATAGACATCTCGGTTGATGATGAGTCAGGATTCATGATGCTGAAATAAACAGCGAAGAACGGTAAGCAACCTGAAAAGAAGAAAACCTGCTATGCACATGATGAATGATATGTGTTTATGCAATGCATTCAAGGGTTCGAAAGTTCAAATTTGTTGTAGACAAAAAGGAACACACGTTATCATTAAGGAAATAATTGTTCAGTACATCAAAGCCTCATGGGCACAAATTACAAAGCAAATCAATCCCAAAAGACACTACGCATCCTCTTTGGAGATATGTAGGTGTTGAGATTCCTCTCCTCATGCAATAGGCGGGTGAGCTCCATGACCTTCTTTTCACTAGCATGTAGACTGGTCTCAAGAGAATTCCGTTCTTCCTTAAGCTGGATCCAGCTCTTCTGCATCTCTTCCCAGGACGTGGGCATGTCAGGATGTTGAATAGTGTAGGACACTTCTCCTTCCAAGACTGGCTCTTTGATCACAGGGAGCACATAAGGATATGGCATCACTAACTTCTGGGAGCGGGCGCGTACCCACTTGAGATAAGGTTCCAACGGGATGGAGTTCTTGTGCCCCAGTGTCTTGCTGTCTATCCTACTTGGCAGCCTCCAAGCTCTGATAAATCTCTGGCGAAGTCCTTGGGCATCGTTGTCGAAGTCAAAAACTATGTCAGGAATTAACATGTCATGAGGGCCATCCCTCTGAGCATAACCAAACTGTCTCCAAGCCAGGCATGGGTTGTAAGTAATACCTCCTCTGATTCCAAGTAAAGGAACATTAGGGTACTCCCCGCAACGATCAATGATAGTGACATCCTCTCTGGACCGAGGGCACCAATATATATCTGCATGTGTAAGAGTCATCAACCGTTGTGACCATCTCAAACCCCGCTCATTCTTCAAAACTGATTGTGGAAGGTGCGAAATAAACCACCTTCCCAGGAGAGGAGTGCAGCACATAAGGACACCTCTTTTTCTCATGGTTCGAGTGTAACATGAGTGAAGGATGTCCCCCAGCAACGTAGGTATAGGATTCCTGGACATGAAGATCTGGACAACACTGATATCTATATGCTGATCTGGGTTAGGGAACAACACCAAACCATAGACAAGGAGGGCCACCACTTCTTCAAAAGCTTGTAAGTCAAGGGAGTTCCAACATTCATGGGCCTTTTCAAACAGAAACCTGGCTAAGAACCCTTTGATACCACTTCTAACTTCCCAATGTCCCTTGAGGTCAGATGATTGTAGGTGTAAGGCTTTAGCAATCTCTTCAAGTTTGGGTTCCTTTTCTGTACCGTTGTAGGGTAATTGATCAAGGATAGGGATCTTCAGGAGCCGGGAGAACTCCTCCAATGTAGGTACCAGTTGATAATCCAGGAAAGTGAAACAGTGGTGCAGAGGGTCAAAGAACTGGAACATGACCTTTATCATATCCTCCTCAATATTGGTGTTGACCAAGCTGATGAGTCTTCCATGTCTTTCACTGAATGAAGAGCTCTCGGGAATCCTGGATATAAGCTCCTTAAGCTGAGGAGGGATCCTTACAAGGCTGATATGAATTGTCTTTCTGCGAACAGTTTCCATGTCCTACAAAATAAGAACAAAGATGAAGATTCGAACCCCTGAAATGGTTAGTGAATGCATATGATGCTGTATGATGTCATGATGCTATGATTAAACACACCACAAATTTTCACAAGAAGCAAACATAGTAAGGCACACAAGTCACACCACAGCCCTTAGAGTTTAGGCCTGCATGGGGTTTGGGTATTACCCTCTTGAAGTTGGTGGGCTCGAACCTGTCCTATCAGAAGTAACTGGGTTCTAAGGGTCCCAACATCATTGGATTGCTTTCATTGTTCATCGTTTCGATTTAGCCACTGAACTGGCGACCGAAATATTCCAGGAAAGCAACCCTCAATTGAGTGTAGTATCGAGTATCAACCAACCTCGGACTGCACCAAAGTCAGTTATCTCACTACCCTAAAGAGGCCAAGATAGTTCAATTAAGGTTCCTAAGGTCTGTTGATGCTTCACGACACCACGCGGAGGCCCCGTACTCTCCTTGACTGAACTCAAGGGTTACCGGTACACACCAAAGTGCCACATCAACATAGCAGACTATTTCAACCATGTCGGTATACCCCGCACAGTTCCCTCACAGCCTTGTTGCTACTTTCTAAGAAGGTATCCCCAGATCCGGGTTAGGATCTATAGAACTCCCAAGACAGTCCCACAATAATAAAGCAAGCAAATCAATACAATTGAAAACACAATTATGAACTAATCCTAAGGTACACCTCACTTTATTAGTATCCCCAGCACAGTCGCCAGTTCTGTGATCGGTGGATCTGGAACTCACTGTTTAACGCTGGTTCACGAAATGTCGCGGAAGCAAGAGTCGCCACCGTCTTTTATTTTCTCCAAATGGAAAGGACAAAAGCACAGAAAAATTCCTTATAGAGATTGCTCTCGGTTCGGGAGGTAGATTATAGAAAGGGAAGGTGTTAGCACCCTTTCTATCCATGGTTATCCATGGGCTCTTAGATACTTGCTCACTTGTGTTTTCAAAAATGGTTTGTTTGCTTTTCAACTGTGGGTTTTAAAAAGTTTCTTTGAAAATTCTAGTTCGACTCTTGTATCGGTCCTCAAGAGTGTTTGAAAAATTGCTTTCGAAAGCTTTTTGAAAAGGTGTCGGTGTGAAAAGTATTTTTTGAATTTGTTTTGAGATTAGAGCAAGTATCTAGAGTCGTCTACCTACCCTAAGGAATTCGTCTGTGTAAATGTCCTTAAAGTAGTGCCATCCCACCATTGAAAGGTAGGTAGCACCACCGTTGGAGGTGTTCGGGTCAATTCGAAGGTTCGGGACATGGTGATCACCATAGCAATAGGAAGATACCTTAGAAGCTACCCTCATGCCAGGTTCCCGGATCATGAGGACTTACTAAAACATCCTCTACTCGACGATCACTTTTCGAGGGGCAAGGCAACAGTGAGGCGTACCCTAGGGGTGGTGTGTGATTTGTGTGTCGTTTTCATTTATTTTTGTCTTGTCATGTATTGGTGATCTACGCGTTGCTTTTATTTTGACATTCAGTCTTTCATGCAATAGTTATTAACAGTTAAAAAAGTGCGGAATTAAAAGTTCCTACGCTATTACAAAGGCGCGGGTCCACATCGCCAAATTAAATCCAGGACCCGATTAAAAATAAAATAGAGATGCGAGAAATATAAATGTCTAATTTACACGGCTTTGGGAGAATTACATGAATATTATAAGAAAGGAAATAAAATGTGCGAAACGAACTAATAATCGAAAGCGAGGGTGTTGGACCCTTTTTAATGAAATTAAATTATGATTAACAAATTAATTAAATTAAAATAAAAAGAAAAGATTTTTGAGTTTTTGTATTTATGGATTTTTATGAGAGGATTATGGAAATTAAACCTAATTCTAGCTATTTTTATTTTATTAAAAAAATGTTAAAATTAGACCTAAAGTTAACCTAATTAATTAATGCAATTTTATTTACAAAAATAAATAATAATAATTAATATGGTGAAAAAGAAAAGATAAAGATATAAAAGTGTTTAAAACCCTAATTCTACCAATTTTTAATTTATTAAAAAAATATTAAAGTTAATCCTAGAATTAAAGAACTAAATTAATTAACAAGATTTATTTACAAAGATATTAAAATAAAATATATTTTTGTTTTTTTTGTCTTTTCTGGTTTTTATATTATATTTTTTATGTTATGAAAATATTGATTTAAAGAATTAAATTAAAACTAATTAAAACAAATAAAAGTAGAAAAAATACAAAAAGGATGAAAGAGCAAACCAATGGGGGGTTCTGTCCCCAAACTGGAGGTTAGGTTGTAGCAATCAGGCCCATTTGTTTCAAGGCCTTTTTGACTTTTCCTGGAAGCGTGTGTACGCGTTGACTGATGCCTATGATATTCTTCAAATCTGGACCTTTGGATTGGGATCATGGGGCGCGTGGCATGGCAGATTATGGGGCTGCATGGTATTCCTCAGGGAACGAGCTACATAGAAACACGTTTAGAAGAAAAACATGGAAATAAGAAGGGGGACCTGGGGTTCGAACCCAGGTCCTAACGTTTACCACACTGATGCCCTGCCAATTGTGCTAACTGCGCGCGTTGTACATGGAATGAAGGATAAATAATATAAAACAAATTAGCGTTAGTGGCCTAGAAGCAAAAAAACGCACGCTGAATTCAAATTACCCAACCATAGCTTGCCACATAATCTTCTTCTTCGTTGTCCCTGAAACAAAAAAGAATTAGCGGGGGTTTTGAACCCCCCCAAAATGCACCCTTTTTAAAAATAGCGAATAGCTCGTCTTGCTATATAAATTAGGCGCGATTGGTGTGTTAAGTTCGTCCAAGCATCCTGAGTTTGGCCATGGTACTGGGGTGTCTTAATTTTACAGTACACGTAAACGCCCAATTTGGAGCTTGAAGAACCCTAGCGAGCTTTAATGGTGATTTCGCGTACGATGCATAAAAACTCAATTAAAACATATGGTTGGCTTTAGAATGATTAACTGAATGTAAACCAAACATTAAAAATTGGAAATAATGCGTGAATCATGATACATGAATGTGAAAAAAAGTATGGACAGGACAAGGTCGTTCTACCAATTCTTTGCGTTAGAGGTGATGGTTTTGATCCAGAAACCTTCCTTGAAGCCTCAGGAATGCAATGGAATCAATGTTTTGCCTTGAAACTCCTTGAAATCGTGTTTTTAGTTTTGGAATTTTCTTGAAAAAGTGCAAAGTTCTTTCTTCAGATGGGGCGCAGCTTAGAGCTTTTTGTGCATTAGGTTTGCATTAGTATATGTAAGGAATGAATTAGGGTTGAGTTTTCAATCAAAAGATCTTTGCATTGATGAGAACAATATTTGATTTTCATGGCATATTTTTCAAATCTTTTTCACATGTTTTTGATGTCAATCATAGCCAATCTTCCCCATTTGAGTTGTGCACGAATCTTGAGCCTTTAATGAATGATTACACTGCATAAAAAGATTCAAATGCATTGGTTTAGTATTTTTCCATATTTTATTTAATTTAAATGAATTAATTGTAATTAAAAATTCAAATAAATAAATAAATAAAAATGATGAAATAAATCCCCTTTGGGCCAAATGGTCGTGCATATGCTTTGGATGATGAATCTTGGAAGAAAATGTGGCCCATTAGCAATTTTAAGGCATTTGAAGCAAAGTTGACTTTTCAAAATACCCAAAATTTCCCAACTTCCACAAGGCATATCTTGCTCAATTTTTAAGCTTTGATCATGTTCTTGGACATTTTGGAAAGGTATTGAAGTCCTCTAACCAATGCCTTTGGTCCCATGTCATTTTGATTTACCAATCTCAAGTTATGGCCTTTGACTTAAAGTCCCTTTTGTTGACTTTTGAAAATGACCTATAATGTTGAAATTGATAACTTATTGTGAGAGCATTTCTTGGACTTGAAGTGTGAAGAGGAGTTGTAGGAAATGTCTTTCTCTTCAAAATGAGCTTTGGATGGAATTTTTCTGATAAACCATGTGGAAATTATGCCTTGGTCAAGTTACAGTTGACTTTTTCAACTGTCCAAATATGGAAACTTTTGCATCTTGAGACTTTTTGAGCCAAGCTTTGAAAATCATTATCAAGAATTGATCAAATGATGTTTGTGGCCTCAAAATAAGATGTTGACCAAAAATTTGAACTTTTGACTGTCAAATGACCATTTTGCCCCTACAGTTGACTGTAGGGCAATTAGGGTTTTTGACTGTGCTATTTTGTGTTGTAAGTCTTGAAACTTGACATGAGGATACTTGACAATGTTTATAAGCATGTGGGACTTGATTGGACCCTTGGAAACTTCATTTTCTTTATCAGAACCAAAACCCTAGTTTTTGACTGTTAGGAGGCCCTTGAACTGTGCAACCCTTGGGGAATTTTGAAGCATGCTCTTTGCAAATTTTGAAGAATATGGGAAGGCAAATTTTGGGGTACAATAGTTAGTATGTCATATTTATGTTGATGACATCATCTTTGGATCTACTAAACCCTCTCTGGGAAGAGAGTTTGCTAAATGTATGCAGGCAGAGTTTGAGATGAGCCTAATGGGGGAACTCAAATTCTTTTTGGGAATTCAGATAAACCAAACTCCAGAAGGAACTTACATTCATCAGAGAAAATATGTTAGAGAACTTCTGAAGAAATTTGATCTCTCAGAATGTAAGCCTTCAAGGATTCCAATGCACCCCACGTGCATTCTGGAAAAGGAAGAGGTAAGTAAAAAGGTAGAACAGAAGGTCTACAGAGGTATGATTGGTTCTCTTCTCTATCTGACGGCTTCAAGGCATGACATTTTATTTAGTGTTTGCTTATGTGCTAGATTCCAATCAGATCCTAGAGAATCTCACTTAACAGCAGTTAAGCGAATTTTCAATTATCTGAAAGGTACTACTAATCTGGGTTTGTTTTATATAAAATCAAATGATTACAGCTTAGTAGGATATTGTGACGCTGACTTCGCTGGAGACAGAGTAGAGTGTAAAAGCACTTCTGGAAGCTACCAATTTCTGGGAGAAAATATGATCTCATGGACCAATAAGAGACAGTCCACAATTGCACTATCAACAACAGAAGATGAATACATAGCAGCTGCTGGATGTAGCACGCAAATGCTCTGGATGAAAAGTCAACTTGAAGACTTCAACATATTTGAGAGTAACATTCCTATCCTCTGTGACAATACTTCTGCTATTTGTCTCAGTAAGAATCCAATTTTGCATTCTAGGGCTAAGCATATAGAAATAAAACATCATTTTATTAGGGACTATATTCAGAAAGGGATTATAAGCTTAAAATTTATTAACACGGACCATCAATGGGCTGATGTCTTTACAAAACCTCTTTTTGAAGATAGGTTTAACTTCATTCTGAAACATCTCAGCATGAAGCTATGCCCAGAATAAAATATTTTATTTGTATATCTTAATCTTCAAAACTTTGTTATTTTCTGTGAACTACTGATCAACCTGTCTTCAGAGTTTAGAAGTACAGATTGCATCAAAATCTATTCATGAAGATCTGAACGTTTCATTTCAAGGATAGAAGCGTGCTGTTCACATAATCAAACAGTTGTCATCCATTCATCAGCTACTTTCTGAGGCTGAACACGCGTTCACTTTTCTGAAAGGTCAAAGGCGCTGATTGGGTGCATTGAGACACATGTCATGGGTAACCGTTCTAGTATCTTTCTGAATCCCCTAATTTCAGCTGTCATTAATGCTTATAATCATGACTAATTATTTCTCTCTCTTCTGTTTACGCTTTTAAGAAAACTATTTAAACTCAAATTTTACTTTTTACATTCACTTCTTTTTACTCTCATCAATATTTTCTCTCGTTTCAAGTTCTTGCTTTCAAAAACTCCTTTTCATCTTCCTCAAATCTCGTGTGAACAATGGCTTCTTCAACTGTCAAAAACATCAGTACTCAAGAATTTGCTTCAATGGAACAGTATGAAGAACCTTACAGAACGCTCCTCACTCCCATTGATAATCTGGAAGTTCTCTCAGAATTGATTATTGACTTTGAAAGCTTGCAAGAAAATGGCTTCAATCTGTATGAAGACGTCACTGCTTAAGGTTAGAACAGATGCTTTGACCGTCTACTGGGGCCACTGTTTCCAATTCTTGTCAAAGAATTCTGGATTCATGCTTCTTCTTCAAATCATCAAGTCACCTCTTATGTCATGGGGAAGAAAATTGTTATTACAGAAGACCTAATTTCAAAGCTTATTGGTTAAAATGGTGGAGGTGTCAGATGCATTGACATGGCTGAGAGATGCTCTGACGTAAGTTCTATTGCAAGGGAAATTTTTACTCATGGACTTCCCTCCAGCAAAATCAGAGATCTAAAGGATCACCACAGAATTTGGGAAAGAATCATTCTGGGGTGTATCAACCACAGGAAGCCAACTAGCTCTCCTGATTATATCAACATTGATCAACAATTTCTGATCTATTTCATTGCTAAGAGGACAAAGGTAAACCTTTCACACTTGCTATTTAATCATCTTAGAACTAGTGTGAAGGAAAAAAGAGAAGATGAATGGACCAAGAGGGACTGGATACCCTTAGGCAGGCTCATATCAGATATTCTGACAGAGAATAGGCTAATAGAACATTTGACTGAGGCCCAAGAAATCAGCACATTAGAAGCAACCGTTGGGAAGCCCCTGAACGCTAAAAATCTGAAGAAGATGAAAATCATTGAGAATAGCAAGAAGGAACCCACTGTTACTTCTTATGCAACCATCACTTCAAGAAGGATACCTCTGGATGATTTTCCTCTATTTTCTGAGATTGACTCCAAGTCAGAAATAATAGTCAGATATATGGATGCTTATAAGGCAGATGGTACTGCACCGGAAATCAACATCTAGGATTTGCATAAGGCTGCTCTAGAAGTTGTTTTAAAGAAGACCAAGAAGAGGAAAGCTGCAACAGAAGGACCATCTCAGAGAACTCCAAAAGCTGCCAAAAAAAGGTAATCCCTCCTCTATTTCTGTTATAGAATCAATAAATGTATCAACATCTGAAGCCATGCCTACTCAACCAGAACATCCAACTCCACAAACATTTGAAGACTTTGACATAGGGTTTGATCCATTAGAAACTCTAGGTCTGAATGAAACTCACTCCCTTTCTCATAATCCAAATCCTGAACAAACCCAACCAGAACTTGCCAAAGTTCTGTCTGATATTGATTTATTTGACCAAGACTTTTCCGCTCCCGTACCATAAAATCCAAATTCTCAACTCCCAGAAAATCCAAACTCTGATACCACACCAGAAATTCCACAACCACTCTCTCCACCAACAGAAATTCCTCAACCAGAAATACAACAACCAGAAGCTCTACCTTCTGAGAATCAATCCTCTGATATCCATGAACCAGAACCTCACAATGTTTCAACAAACCAATCTGAAGAATCTCCAACAGATTCTGGTACAATCCCAATACCTAGAATCACAGAACCACTTGTTATTCGCATGCCTCTCACCATTCACGACATTCCAGAAATCCCATCATCTCTGGAATCCACTACTCCAAACAACCCCACTAGACCAATCATCATACCTGACTCTCCCACTCCTTCACCTACTAGCCGTCCAGCTGAAAATTTGAGACTTATCATTGATCCAATCTTGCTTGAAAGACTAACCTCCACATCTCTTAAAACTACCATTCCCAAACCCAAACCAACTGAAACCACATTAGACCCATCAGATGTTGGTACAAATTTGTTGATTTTTGAAACAAGAATACAGGAATGGATAAACTCTTTGAAGCATGCTAGTCAAGAGATGACTAATCCTAATGCTTCTGATTATATGTGGACAAGATTCAGAAACTGGTTTAGTTCTGAAACACTGAAGCTGAAGGAACAGAGTTATGAACAGGTTCAACAGAACTTTAGTGATAAGCTGAAGGCTCTTCAAGACCAAGTTCTGACCCCACTGTTCAAGAAATACATCCTCTCTCTGGATAATGCTCCCAAGACAGAGCATCATCCCTCAGATGAAGTTCAACCAGAATCAGAAAGTCTCTCCCTGATTGCTGCTGCAGAAGACATGATCATAGAAGAAGAAATGGCTCACTTTGAACAAGCTGCAGAATGCTCTGAGCAACGTCCAACTCCTGAAGAAACTCCAACACCTTCCTTAGTTATGCAAACTCTAGAAGAGTTGAAGAAAGAAAATGCTCTAATCCATGCAAGGTTGGATAAGCAGGAGGATACGAACAAAGAGATTAAAAGCATTTTGGGAAAGTAAGAAGAGTCTAATACTTAGATCAAGAGCTTGCTGGAAGCGTTGTTCACACGTCTTCCCCCTCCTTCTTAGATTTCTGTTTTAAATCTGTTTATCTGTAATGCTTAATTTTTACCTCTTATGTTCTGGAAGTTATCATTGCATCATGTTTTTAATATAATTCTTATCTTTTGGCTCCGATTATATTTCCTTTTTGATAGATGACAAAAAGGGGGAGAAAGTAAGATATTTTCAATAATGGTTTACCGAGACAAAAGTCTCAAACATTCTAAATTACTTAACCTCTATCTTCTTAAAAGATTGAACAGGTACAAATTCTGATGAAAGCTGCAGCTAAACTCTGATGCTCAAGGAGCTTAAGGGAAGTAATCAACTCAGGGGGAGTTTCTCTTAAACTTTTGTTCTTTATTTTTAATTGAAAAATCTAGTTTTTGTCATCATCAAAAAGGGGGAGATTGTTAGAACATAGTTTGATTCTACAACCCTTAGTTAGAGTTTTGATGATAACAAATAAAAAGAACTAATGACAAATACAAAGAACAAATAGCACCCTAAAAATTATGTTGTGTGTATGCAGAAGTTCTGACCATAGCAGCATCAGAAGATAAGCATAAGAGCTACACGCTGAAGCAATCAGAACATGCGCTGAAGATTGATGACCAGAACCTGCGCTAAAGCAAAGCAAACTCTGATTCTAAACAAGAACATGTTAATCCAAGTCATCAATATTCTACAGCGTCATCAGCAAGCAAGGAGATAAGATTCTGAAGCGTTACTGATCATTCAAGACAGCATCAATTCTAACGGCTTCTTTCAGACAGGATCTTCTCCAAATGGAAAGTGTGTTAATAACATTAAACATGCTTGATGATCAATGTTATTCCACTGCTTATATAAACAAAGTCAGTATTCAAAATTGTGGACGTTTTTTCTACATAACCCCTCACGCATATTCAAAGCTGCAAGTAATATTCTTTACATTTCCAAGCTATAATCTTGTGTAAATTATCACAGTTGTGATAAATAGTTTTTGTAAGAAAAATAACAACACACATCTTGTATAATTGTTTTGAAACAGTGTTCCTTGAGATTAATCAGATTGTGGTTGTACTCAAGAAGACTTTAACAATTGTTAAAGTAGTGATTGTAATCCTTTTGTGATTAGTGAATTAAGACCTCGTTAGAGAGAGGCGAAATCACCTTGACGGCTGGACTGGAGTAGTTTGAGATCAAACGAACCAGTATAAAAATACCGTGTCATTGTGCTTTTAATTTCAAGTTTTCAATTCAACCCCCCCTTCTTGTGTTTTTCACATATTCAATTTGCATCAGAGGGCCTGGTTCTGAGCTTAAACACTTAACCGTGTCAGTACAAGATCCAAGCTTCAGAAAAATACTATGGTGGGACCAAGCCAAAACATCAGCAATGACTACCATGAAGACAAGGACAGATTCAGTGGCAAACCTCCAGTCTTTGATGGAGAAAACTTTAACTATTTGAATGAGGACTATGATTATTCATAAGAGGATATGTAGGCATACGATAAAAATTATGGCGAGTTCCCCTATTAAAAATTAAAACCTTATTTCACCCGAAACATAAACCTAAACCTAGTATCCTTAAAAATAAGGTAGATGAAAGGTGCCTAACACCTTCCTTTTGTCTAATGAAGTCTGAAACTTAGAATCTCTGCCTTTACAAATTAGGGTTTCCTATTAGATGCCCTTCATTAGTATAAAAACTAATAATGGCGACTCTCATTTAAAAACCAGTCGTAACAGGTAGGATACCTCTAAAGTCTGGCACTTATTCTTCCAAGATTCCTTTTCTTGTTGCATCCTGACTAAGGCAAGCTGGAGCACATCATCCAATAGGAGAGAAGTGGTATTCATAAACATGCCAGGCATGCGTGCTTCTCGGGAATACGGAATCTTCAACTGGATGGCTCTTTCTTGTACCCACTGCAAATAAGGCTTCAAATAAACGGCTCCTCTGGGTCCCAAGTCCTTCCTACTCTTCATGTGGATATGGCAGTAAGCCTTCGCAATCTGCTCCTTAGCTTCATTATGAACTTCTCCCTCTTTTAGGAAGAAACTACTCAAATGAATACTATTTGGCTTATCCCTCATCGGATATCCAAGCTATCATCAAGCAAGAACAGGGTTGTAGTTAATTCCTCCCTTTATACCAAGAAGAGGTACATTAGGGAACTACCATAACTGTCGATAATCTCTACATCATGATAAACCTGATGATACCAAACAATATTCGAATGAGTGAGTGCCATAATCTTTGGAGCCCACCGAGGCTCTTTCTTGACATCCCAGAAAGCATCAGACCGAGGTAAGTGAGAAATAAACCACTGATACAACAAAGGCGTGCTGCAGATGATCATCCCTCCATGATAAGAATCCCTAATATGGATAGAGTAATAAGCATCACCCAATAATGTAGGAACTGGATTTCCAATCATGAAGATCCTGATGGCATTGATATCAACAAATTTGTCTACATTGGGAAATAAGAACAACCCATAAGCAAGTAGAGAAAAAACGGTCTCTAAAGCAAACATACTCTTCATCCTAGCATAGTAGAGAGCTTTCTACAATAAGAACTGAGCTGGTAATCCTCTAGTACCTCCTTTGGTAGTCATGTGGGCTTCAACTTCAGACTTTCCCAGATGGATCAAAGCAGAAATCTCATGAGATTTTGGCTCACCCACTAAACCAATAAAAGGAACACAATCGGTAATAGGTAAACCCAGCAGATAAGAATACTCCTCTAATATAGGCATCAATTGATAATCAGGGAAAGTAAAGCATCGATACATTGGATCATAGAACTAGACCAAAGTCGAGAGAATACCCTCCTTCATCCCGGACTTCATAAGAGAAATGATGGACCCATACTTGCTCCGAAAATCTGTAGGACTCTTGATCTCGGGAACCAGACTCATCAACTCATCTATCTTGGTATCTTTAAAACTGTATTTCCCGGTATTTCTTTTTCCAGAATCCATAGTCAAAAAGTACCTAAGATATTCACAAAGAGTCAACTTTTAAGTCCCTTGAAACAAAATTTCTTTAGAAGATGCTCATGGGTGCATGTATGCATGATGCAACAATCACACACAAGATCACAAAAATAGGGTTCATAGGTTCAACATCACGAGCATGAGGTCGAAGGTACTACCCATAAGGTATGGTCTAAAGTTATCACCTGCCGAACAAGGTTCTAAGAGGTTCCCAGAGTCTACATCCTTCCTTCGGACATTACCGACTTCCTGATTAACTTGGTAATTAGTAATATTCTCAAGAAAAACTCATCCGAGTGTAGTATCGCGTGACAAATACTTTCGGATTACTCTGTCATAGCTTCCGCACTACACCTAAAAGTCCAAGATGGGTTAGGGGTTCTACGGTCCTCAGCTTCAGCAGGCTCCCAGGTCGAAATCAGCACGTCTTCCCGATTACTCGATAAATGACACTACAGTCAAAGGGGCCTCCACTGAGTGGGGGATCTCATGTCTCCTTTTTTGGGATTACTGCCTCAAAGTTAATATGACTATACCGCCCATCCTATCTTAAGTTTGCCCAAATCCAGGTATAGGACTTATGAGAAATCACCAAGCACTCTGAAAACCAGGAAAATATAGACAAACATATATACAACACATAATATATAACAAAAAATAGCACATACGCAGATATAAACAAAGATAGGTTCAACCCACTTAGGGATGGACCAACAAGAGGTCAATCTGTCCCCAGTGAAGTTACCATTTTTTCTGTAGCGGTAGAAATGTTGAGACTAAGCCATTGGATTGACTTGACTTGCATAGATCAAATTAAAAATCGCCACCACGCTTTATTATTTTCAAAGGAATGGGAAAAGAGCGAATAACCCAAAAAGAGGGGGAAAGATTCTAGGTAAAGGGGTTGGATATGCAAAGAGAAGGTATTAGCAGCCTAAACATCTATAGTAATCCACGGGAACCTCTTTGAAAAATTTGTATATTTTTTTAGCTATAAAATTTTGTATATACAAATAGATTGTGGGGATGAGAAAAGAAGTATTTTTTTTACAATTTTTGCACCCGCCGCGGTTGCAAACCTTTAGTGCCTACGTACCACTTTCCATGCAATAGGGGATCAAGGTACACGTAGTTCACCTTTAAAAATTTTAAAACACAAGTGTGTTGGTTAGTTTTAAGAGACGAGACATCATCATCTTATCCGAGTGGAAAACATACTTACTACCCACAATTATGAGAAAAGAGAATTTGCGTCATCTCAAAGTGGAGGATATAGCTTGGATTTTAAAATCAGCAAAGCCCCACTCAACACCCAAGTTAAAAATATCTCACTTCACTATATATTGTATAAGTATAGTAGTTTTCATCACTTCAAGGATTTGATAAGAGTCTAATCTTTTGAGAAAATTTTAAAGTAAAAAGCCAAAGTGGAAAAATGGTTTGCATGAGATTGATTGACCTTTAGTCTTCTCACAAAAAATGTCAAAGTATTATTAAATTGATTAAAGTTTGATTAAGAAAACATTTTGAAAATACATGGACATAAGTCCAAGTTTATTATGAAAGTGGTTCAGGTTTTAAAACAAGAAGAGTTTTTAAAAGGAGGGAGAAGATTTTTTGAAATTACAAAAAATGGGAGGAGATGAAGGGACTATCTTAAAGCATAAGGTAAGAGCTAGAGAAGAGAACCGTCTAACCAACAAGAATCCAACACTTGACATAATGTGTCAATGTAGAATTCTCATCCTTTGGATTTTAAACCAAACAAACAAAGATGATAAACCTCTTGAGTGAACCAAGCGTCAATTGCATTAAGTCTTCGCAAAAATTGGTCAGAGTAACGACTGTATACAGATGAATTCCAGATCACAGACAAAGCATGTAATCACAATAACCTGCACACAAAGTAAACAAATAACCCAATGTCTTGGGGTAAACCCCAAGAACTCCAGACAAAATAACAATTGAGGTTACAAAGTCTCCAAAATAGGTCAAGGCTTCTAATCCTAAGTCCAAGAGGTCCATTTGGATTCAAAGAAAACTTCCAACATGAAAGTTGTAGTCCTCCACAAAATCTACAACTTTGATTCACAAAGTTTTCCCAAAAGATGCTTGGGTCTCAAGTTATGATTTTGTGAACAGGGGTCCAAAAACTTTCTAACTTAGTGAAATTTTGCCCTAGTTTAGGCAGGATTTTGACCTATCTTCATGGAAATTTTTCACATAGTTCCCATTGCAATATCAAAATGCATTTCAAAGATGGATTGTAGAGCATGTTACAAGCTTTCCAAAATGCCCAAGAACTCTCCAAAATCATTTAGGGTTAGGTAGAATCGAAGGTTTGAATTTGGCAAAATATCACTTTCATCCATGGCATTTTTCACTATGCTACAAGATGCAATTTCTGTCCAGCTTTGTTTGTACTTGCTTACAGGTATCTAAACCCTTCCACACTCAAAAATTGAATGAAAACTCAATGGATTAATGCATTATTCTGATCAATGGAAGATTACACATTGAATTAATCTAAAAATGGCAAAAAGGTAGCATTGCCACTTTGGTAAAGTTGGCTTTATGTCAATTTGTTTCTCTTGAGCATTGCACCAAGCTTTTTACAGCATACAAACTGCATAAACTAAGGCAAAGGTACAACAACTTTGTGCATGCTTGAAGCTAGCCTATACAGGCCTGCCCTTGGTCACTTCACACTTTTCTTAAAAAACAAGTCAACTTGCCAAAATCACATAACTCTTGTATCTGATAAAACCAAGTGTGGTAACCATTCCAAACAAGTTTTGCACATCACATTGAGCCAGAAACACGAGTTATCCAGTCCTAAAACACCTTTGAACATCAAAACACCAAAAACTTGTAAAACATGGCAACTTCTGCAGTTTGTCATCCAAAGCAAAAACTACTCGTGCGTTTTTCCCCAAACCTCTTCCAATACATTCCATACAACCCACCTAAGATATCCCAACCATTGGCCAGTGACTGTAACCTTGTTTTCAAGCTTCACCATTTTTGAATTCAGCTTGTGCAGGTTGACTTCTACAAGCTTATTCAAGCAAGTTCAAAGCCAACTAAGCATTGGGGAAGGTCAGAGGAGGTTCAAGCAAGCTCACAAGCATCACAGGCCTCACTGAAAATCTTTACATTGCCATACTCGTGTTCAACTGAAGCAGGTATTCTCCAACTTTCTATATCTCTATTTAGGAATCATTAAGCTTAGGTTTGTGAATAAAAAATGTAGTACTCATTGCCCTTAAGCTGTACATATGCATAGATTTTATTTAAGTTAACTGAGTTGGGAGAATTTGATTGATGAACTTTCTGAAAAAGTTAGGTTAGAAATTAGGGCCAGAGAAATTCTCTCTGGTCTTTGAGAGTTAGATTAAGTTCTTTACATGGTTGGAATCGTGTTGGAAAATGCTATAACTTTTGTGTTGTGAGTTTTTGCTTTAGAGCACGTATGCAGGATTTCCCAGTTTGAACATACAGGCGCGTGTTTTTGTCACAAGGTTGAGGACGAAGCTGGACTTGGGTTGGGTCTGGTTATTTCTCACTATTTGCACCCTCCTTTGTGCTCTTTGCACCCCCTGGCCCATTTTCATTATTTTTTATATTTTTGAATTTCATTTTTAGTTTCTGACTTTATTTTATATTTCTTAAATATTAAAAATACAAAAAATATTTCCATAAATTTTCATATTTTATTTTATTATTTTTATTATTTTTTTGGACAAAGAAATAATTATTAAATAATATATACATTTATTTTCTTAATAAAAAACTTGTAAATACTATAAAAATATTATTTTTTATTTTTATTATTTATATATTTAAATAATATTTTTCTGACATATTTTTATTTTTGACATTTGTATATATTTTATTTATTTTATTATTGTACATAAATAATATAATTAATATATATACTTTCTTAAAACAAATTAGGGTTTCGACCCTTAACAAAAATGCCCTTTTATTTTTTTTTAATTTTTAATGCATTAAATATTTTATTTTTACATACATAAAAATAATATAAAAAAAACATTTTTTGCATATTTATAATATATTACATATTTATTTAATTGTCCATTTAAATATTTGCTTATTTATTATTTGAACAAAGAATTCAATTTGGTTGTAATAATCTTAGGGTTTTAATTTCTTGCAAATAATCCCCTATTCAAAATTGTATCCCCCTCCCCATATCAATGTTGTAATAGCTTAGATTACTTTTATGCATTTATTGCTTTCAAATATGCCATGATAGAGATTAGGGTTTGTATGCAATATCCAAAATCAAAACAAACAGCTAGACCTAATACAAGACATAAAAGCATGTAAATTGACAACACAATGCACACATGCACCCCTAGGGTTTCATCCACTTGTTGCCTTTAAAATGGACATGGTATGCATGTTGAGTATCTTGGCAAAACAAAAACAAAACAAAAGATCATAGTCTCTCGATGACGCTATCTTGGTTGCCTATACAAAATTATCTAGTCCCTCAAACAAAAAACTTGCTAAGAGATTTAGCACTATTGCTATCATGGTCAATACGATGACCCACGCCTGTCCCGTTTAACATCCAAACACAAGGTTGTTTACCAAATGAAATGGTAAAACAACACTGTTAAAGGGTTAAAAATGTGTAGGAAAGACTTTTTGAGTAGATAGGGTAGATGCTCCTAGTTACTTGATCAAACTTGCAAACATCCTTGCTAATTTCAAAAACACACAACACAATTTCAAAACAATTTCCCAAAACAAACTTTCAAACATTGAAATATCTTTTCAAAAGACAAACACCTTTGTAAAACATTCAAACAAGAATTGTTACAAAGGTTGCCTAGACAAGGCCTCTTTTCAAAACATTTTCAAAACCACACATACAAAGCACCATTTCAAACAATTGAAAAGCAAAAGCAAGTGATCTAAACAAGTAACTAAGAGCCCATGGATAACCATGGATGAAAAGGGTACTTGCACCTTCCCTTTTCATAATCTACCCCCCGAACCCAAGAAAACATCTCAAAGGTCTTTCCTGTGCTTTTTGACATTTCCTTTGGATAAAATAAAAAGTCGGTGGCGACTCTTGCTAAACCGAAACATTTTGAAAACACAAACGCAATACCTCAAGTCAGTTCTCCCACTGTATCACAATCATCTTATCCGAGTGGAAAACATACTTACTACCCACAATTATGAGAAAAGAGAATTTGCGTCATCTCAAAGTGGAGGATATAGCTTGGATTTTAAAATCAGCAAAGCCTCGCTCAACACCCAAGTGAAAAATATCTCACTTCACTATATATTGTAGAAGTATAGTAGTTTGCATCACTTCAAGGATTTGACAAGAGTCTAATCTTTTGAGAAAATTTTAAAGTAAAAAGCCAAAGTGGCAAAATTGTTTGCATGAGATTGATTGACTTTTAGTCTTCTCACAAAAAATGTCAAAGTATTATTAAATTGATTAAAGTTTGATTAAGTAAATATTTTGAAAATACATGGACATAAGTCCAAGTTTATTATGAAAGTGGTTCAGGTTTTAAAATAAGAAGAGTTTTTAAAAGGAGGGAGAAGATTTTTTGAAATTACAGAAAATGGGAGGAGATGAAGGGACTATCCTAAAGCATAAGGTAAGAGCTAGAGAAGAGAACTGTCTAACCAACAAGAAGCCAACACTTGACATAATGTGTCAATGTAGAATTCTCATCATTTGGATTTTAAACAAAACAAACAAAGATGATAAACCTATTGAGTGAACCAAGCTTCAATTGCATTAAGTCTTCGCAAAAATTGGTCAGAGTAACGGCTGTATACAGATGAATTCCAGATCACAGACAAAGCATGTAATCACAATAACCTGTACACAAAGCAAACAAACAACCCAATGTCTTGGGGTAAACCCCAAGAACTCCAGACAAAATAACAATTGAGGTCACAAATTCTCCAAAATAGGTCAAGGCTTCTAATCCTAAGTCCAAGAGGTCCATGTCTCCAAAACGACAAGGATAGTAACCAAATAGTCCAAATAACATTAAAGTTTTTTAGGGTTCAAGTTGATTATTAAGTATCTTCAAAATGAAATGAAAAGCTCAAGTGAGCAAAATAAGAAATACATAAAAGATAAATACTCAAATGAGCAAAGATGAAAATAGCATGAAATGCGAATGCTAAAGTAAATGGTACATAAAGTAAAGAGTATAAGATAAAAGTATAAAATAAAGTCAATTGTTAGATATTATTGGTTAGTTGAATGACCATCTTGAAACTTGCATTTGGAACTCATTAGAGGATTGGTAGAACCAAATCCTCTCAACAACAAGTTGCTTTTTCTTTTTGTCATGTATATCATCCATTTAAGAATTCTCAAGGCATCATTAAATGATCAATGATGTTTAATTGATCCACTTTGACCAAAATTGATGAAGATTTATTAGAGGATTGGTAGAACCAAAGCCTCCTAACAATGAATCTCAAGTTTATTGGATCAAAGGGTACAAATCAACATACTTGGGCTTGCAAACATAGGTTTTGGCCACGAATGATCATTTTCTCAAATCGGGACAAAATTTAGCGCTATGTTAAGCAATCGTAAGTGGACTTATATAGAAGTTGCACCTATTTTGAGTCCGGTCAATAGCAATCTATGTACCATATGCTTTGAGACATGATATGGAAATCATGCTCTAATAACATTTAGTACAATAAGAATGGGATAAGATGAAGAGGGATGGGATGAAGAATAAACCACATTTGAACTAAGAACTTAATCAAACTACTATTAAAATCATTCATCTATTTTTATGGAGTTAGACTCAACACCATGGATCCAATGATGTTAATAAAGTTCATGATCAAAATTTCATAGTCCAAGATCAACCATAATATGTACAAAAAATAAAATAGTATTTTAAAATAAAAGAAAAAAGGTTTTAAATGATTTTTAAATTTGGAAATAGGGGGAAATAGCAATTGTATTCAAAATTCTTAAGAAAAATTAAGTGAGACCATAGAAAAACCAGAAATGAACTCAAATATTTTTATAAAATTTTTGGTAATTTTTTAAAGTCAAAAACTATTTTTAAACTAATTTAAATGGCTCAAATAAAGGGAAAAAATTAAAAATAGTAAAAAATAAGATAAAATTCCACAAAAGATCCAGAAGTTCAAAAATAATGAAAATGATTTTTATAAAAAAAAAATTCAGAATTTAAAAATGTCAAGATGTATTTTTAAAACAATTAAAATAAAGCAAACAAAGCAAAAATTATGAAAAATATCAAACATCAAAATAAAAATATGAAAAAATATTCACAAAGTCAGAAATAATTCAAAGTATTTTGATATATGTTTTTTTCATAATTTTTGGATAAAAAATAAAAGAGTTATGAATTTTTGAAATTTAAAACAATCAAAATATAAAATCAAAAAATAAAAATGAAACTAAAAAGATGTGGACCATCAGATTATAGTCAAAACGCGTTAGTAAGCTGATCAAGTGGACCAGACGCGTTGTGCTTAATATGGACCTTAATTGAAAATACACTGGATCAGAAAATAGCCAACAGATCGGAATAAAATAATTGGTGCTTTATCATTGGTTGAAACGAAACATGTCATCGTCTTCAACCTCCATACACCATGTTCGAATGTAACTTGATTTATGGCTCGTTCTGTTTGGTTTAAGTGTTGGAGAGCTTGTATGATGATGGATGATGATGAATTGCAATGAATTTTGGAGAAAAAGTTTAAATCTCAAAAACTGATTCAAAAAATTTGAAGTTCGTGTGAGGTTTTGGCAGGGAGCATTTAACTCTCAAAGCTTGAGGAAATGAATGGAATAAGGTCCTCTATTTATAGGAAAACGAATGGCAATGAAAATTGGGGAAAACAAAGAAGTTTGGAGGGAAATTGAGTGGAAGTTGAACACGAGTGAAGTGTGACTTCATTTTCATCAAAACTCATCCAATCTTTGCGTTTTAAGGTGCTAAACACTTCTGGCAAGTTTGTTAATCAAGTTTAAATAAAACACACACACAAATCTTGTGATTAGAAGCCACATTATGGATTTCATAATTCTGAATTGGTGAAAAATTCAGTTTCAAGTTACCAACATCAAAACAATGGCTTTCTCAACTCAATGGGTCTTAGGGGATGATTCTTGAAGCTTTAGAAAGTTGAGATTACAAGCTCTAAAGTATGATGAATCAATCAATCTTTGTACCTTTGAACCATCTTTGACAACTTGAAATATGATGAATCATAATAGACTTCGTCATGATATTGCTTCAAAGCATCTTCACTAGTGAAGCTTGAACCTCAATGAAGCTTTGTTGAAGAAGGCACATGAAGGCTCTCATGAACCTATAGATCAACTTGATGGAATGTGTTACGCTTTCACCTACAACATCATCAATTAGGGCAAACATTACTTGTATTTGTTAGTGAATAGTTAACCACTACAAAACATATATGATTACAAAACAAAAGTCAAGGTGCTTGGTGATTCCTTATGAGCAAAACTTAAAGATAAGGAGAAGAGCCAAACTCTAGTGTGATCTTGTTGTGATTGAATTGATGTGATGTGATAGAGGGATCTTAGGGGGAAAATTGGGGTACAACACATGGCATGATTGAATTCAAGGCCATTTTGGAAGAAGAATCTATCTAGAATTCTTGGAGTTCTTATCATTTAGAATTCAAAGGTTAAATCGAGTGTGCAAGGCATAGTTCATTTGTTAAATTTTACTTAAGGCATTTTGCAAGGTTTCAAGTTCATTAATTCAAATTTCAAACTAAATGCTAAATTCATTGATTCAAATATGTTTTCTTGTCATGATTCATTCAAAGATGAAGGATGCACCTACTTTAGATATAAGTTACAATTAGGCATAATGTACATCAAGATTACAAGAACAATTCTTAACAAAGAATCCTTATCAAGATTCTGTCCACTTTGTCAAACTGTCGTCCACAAGAAATAAAGCTCTATTGTCCTGCTATGCAAACCAGTCCATAAGACTATAAAACCTTACTGCTAAACTATTGGTGCCCTGCATCACAAATAACCAAAAAAACCAGTCCAAAACACCCTTTGTTGAGCCTGCAAAAACCAGAAGAAAAACTATCAAAACAGTCCAAAAATCTGCTATGCAAAACCAGACATGTTGTCCTACACCAGCAGCATAATTACAAAACAAAAAAAGACATAACATCAGTCCAAGGCTTGCACCAAAATAACTAAAAACCATATGGGCATCAAAATCAAGAGAGAGCAGGTCCTTACAACAAAAAAATGCAGCCAGTACACTAAATCAGCAAAACGCAAAACTCCATAAAAAAAGCTTCCAAAACAGAACAACAAAGTGTTCAAAATCACCAAAATTTCCCTTCCAAATACCTTATTTTATTTCACTATAAAGTAGGCAGATAGACAATAGAAAGGAGGGATATACAAGATATTGAGAGCAAAATATACACAAAAATAAACCACTAACTTATGTCAAACATACCAAGAAACACACAAAGAAAAACACCTCCAAATTTTTGTTCAAATACACAAAAATCCGAAAGACACAGGTGAAGAAGTTACCATCATTTCAAAACCTTTCAAACATCACCCTCAACTCCAAACTTTTCATTAAACCTGCATAATTCAAACAATAAGAGACTTTCAGTTTTATCCATCTACTTCCCAATAATATTGTTGCGGCACTGTGTTCTCATTGAAACAGAAGTGAACAAACTTGCGAGTGAATTGGAACCATAGCAAGAAACTCAAACCGTACCTATTTATCCAGAGAAAACCTCCTCATCGAAGATAATTTTTCTCTCCTGACTTCGTAACATCCAATTTGTTGATTTATGCTATCTTGTGCGAACCTTGTGTTGTTATTTGCTGTTTAGATTAGTTTTTGCCTTGCTTGTTCAGTGATAGTGATTGCATTATTCTTGTCTTGCAATAATCTAAAGCTGAAGTAAAGTTTGATGTTATTGTTTGGCTATCAGTGAGGATCAGCGAGAGGGATACGACGGAACTATGAGAATCAATTAAGTTAGTACTTAAAAAAAAGAGTTAAAACAAAGAGTTTTTGTTGTTGTTTATTATGATAATTGTGAGAGAAAAGAGATGGATCAGTGGAGCGATTGAGAGGTAGTATGTGGGGGGAGTATGTCTCAAGAGAGAAGAAGAGAGATGAGACAGAGGAATTTTTATGATAGCATAAGATTTGAGGAGAAAGATGAAAAAGGGGAAGAATCTGTCAAAGACTTGAGTGTGGACAAAGAGGAGATGGTTTTTTAAAAAAAATTGTTTTTTTACGAGAAAATAGCATAGGAAATAGATTGATTGGGAATTTAAATTTTTTCTGACCTTTCCTCTTCCCCATACCCAACGGCTCCTCATTCCCCTCAATTAGGGTTTCAAATAAACCTTTTCTATTCCCTTCACAAAACCGGGTTCGGGCCTATTTTTTGTTTAGCCCAATCCATTTCTCAAACTTTAATTTTTGTATTAACGGATGTGCAGAAATGATGAATGGAGTGACATGGTGTAGCGGTTAGAGTGTGTGTGTGATATGCGTGAGGACCTAGGTTCGAGAATCGTAAGGAGAATTTTACCATTTTTCATTATTTTGTTTTCTTACTTTAGTCCAATTTTTTATTACTAGTGGGCTTAAGCTGCCAATCCAATCCGTGATTACTTAGTCTCCACCCTATTTCGAACTTTGCACCCTCCAACCCAATTTTCAAACAATTAGTTAGGCCTTCTATCCCATCTGAAATTCTGCCCACCCCTCCCCCCCCCCCCCCCCCCCCCCCCCCCCCCCCGTTTGCTTAAATTCTGACCCATTTACTTTAGTTTTATTCTTGTAATTTTTCAGTTTAGTTTATTTGTTTTGTTAATTAATTTAATTTTCTTTATATAAAAAAACCCAAAATATATAATTTAATTTCTTTTATTTTAACCAATCATTTTCTTTTCTTTAAGTAGAATAGGTTTTTATTTTCTTTTCAAGTTTTCTCATAAACAAAAATATCAAAAATAATAAAAATATAAAAAATACAAAAAATCATTTCATTATTAGTTTTATTAAAATAACCAAATTTTATTAGGGTACTTAATTTTATTAGTTTTAGTAAATAGTTCATTTAGTAATATAATTAAGTTAGTTAGGGTAATCACTAATCACTAACTTTATACATATTCTAATTCTCTCCAATGACATCTCGCTATCTCGTAAATAATTCATAATACATTGTACATAATTCACTAAGTCACTCATAAAATAAAAGCGCTAAAAATATTAGGGTTTATTTCTTTTGTGGTTGACTGTTGTGATACGGTGGCAGAACCGACTATTAATACTGGTTTGCGTTTTTTGTTCGCAAATGTCGCGGTAAGCAAGAGTCGCCACCGACTTTTATTTTATCCAACAAAGGAAAGGGGAAAAAGAACAGAAAAAACCTTTTTTTAGATGTTTCTGAGTACGGGGGGTAGATTATAGAAAGGGAAGGTGTTAGCATCCTTTCTATCCATGGTTTTCCACGGGCTCTTAGGTACTTGCTCATTTTGAAAACTGCTTGTGTGTGCTTGTTTTGAAAAGTTTTGTTTTACTTCGTTTTAAACCCTTGTTTCTGTTCTCAAGAGTGTGACAAAGTTGTCTTTGAAAACTATTTTGAAAGTGTTTGTGTAAAAGAGTTTTTATTGTTTTGAAGGGACGTTATGGTCATTGAAGGCAACATGTAAGGATACCTTAGTATTTTGAAGTGTCTGTCATAATATAGGCAACATCGAGGGACAAGATCATTTCTCGTAGGCAACTCAAGGGACGTTAAGGGACTATGATCTTTATGATGACTTTTAGATTGAGGCTCTTTTGCTAAGATATCCCTATGTTCGAGGGACATGACCATTATTTTCCGAGGCAACCAAGTGAAGCATACCCTAAGGGTGCAAGTGTGAAGCAGTGTTTGTTTTCAGATATTTATCTTGTAATTAAAGGATCTATTTAATTGATTAAGCATACAAACCTAGGTTGTTAACAATTATATACAAGCATATAAAATAAAAGCGAGAAAATAAAAGAGTCCTACGCTATTACAAGGCCTCTGGGAGGGGTTTACATAACCAAAAAACAGGGATTAAACAGTAAATAATATGCGGTAAACCCTAATTAAAAACTATTACAAACCCGAAGCAAATACAATAATTGGAAAATAAAATATTGCACGCGGAAATTAAGTACGGGAATCAAAGTTTAAATTCTAAAAATCTAATCAATTAAAGAGAAAACATTTTTTTGTATTTTATTATTGAGAAAACTATTTGAAATCTTAACCTAAATCTAATTAATTAAAGAACAATATTTTTCGGTATTTTACTGAGAAAATTAAATTTGTGAACTAAACCTAATTTTTCTAATTAATTTTAATTATGAAAACAATCAAGTCAATATCATTAAATTAATTATTTTCCAAAAAAAAACTAATTTTAATAAAAAATCTAATTCTACATTTTTGTGGTTTTCTTGATTTTATGATTAAATAAAAAAATGATTTTTTTGTTGTTTTGTAAAAAATAAATTAATCAAATAAAACAAAAGAAAATAAAGAAAGAAAGTAATTGGGCCTGTGGTGAAAGCATATTGTGGGTGTGAAGCTGAATTTCATTGAGCCCAATTCCTTTGGCCCAATCAGGCGTTTGGATCCAGTGCTGGCCACGTTTGAAGGTTCACCATGGTCTGCATGTATTGAGTGTTAGATCTGGATATGATGAGATCTTGTGGTATGGTGATGGAAGGTCATGAGGAGCGCACAGGGACCTGGAGCATTGGATCTAAAGACACAAATTAGTGAAAATTAACTTTGCAAAAGGGCTGGATCGAACCCACCCCCTTTTGGACTAAAGCCTTATCATGCCATGCCTTGCCAACTGAACCAAGCGTGTTAATTGTTAACAAAATAATACAAAAATAAATATAAGGCAAATAAAGATCTATGGCCACATGTCAAAAACGTGCGCGCTGTGGTTCCCCAATGGTTTGAATGGACGAATCAGTGAGCACCATGTCATCACCTTCTTCAGGGATCCGTCGTTTTAGATGGGGAACTTTTACCTACAGCAGTTTTCCGCCACTATAGGTTGTAGTGACGGATTTTGTTCGTAACTAAAAACCTGTAAAATTCAAAATGCAGCACAAGCAGAATAAATTTAAACCAAAGGCATGGATCAATTGCAAATCGTCTACTAAGCATGATAGTAGCCCTAATTTTGTCCAATTTTGCCTTTATATAGAATTCCCAATTTGGGACCTAAAAACCCTAACAATGGCGTCGTGCCATTCCTGCACTTAAACATCAATCAAACAAATCAAAAACATTGCAAATATGATAGCAAGCATGGATATATGATCAAAACATGTTTATGATGGATAAATCATTGAAAACGAATCTTGAAAAAAGGATGCAAACCGTGGCACCGTGAGGCATGATTTCTGAAGGTTTTAAGGCTGGAGGACGATTGGAATAGCTTCAAGAAATGTCCAGGAATGGATTGCTTGCCTTGGAATTGCTTGAATAAGTCTATGGATGAATATGTGATCAACACTTTTTTTCACAAAAAAAATGAAGTTGACCTTCTTGTTTTCACGACCCAACAACCTTTTTCTTATGCTTTGTAAATGTTGTGTACATATCATAGAATGATTTAGGTCAACAAAAACTGATCACATCTTTGCAAATTATGGAGATTTGATTTCATTATTTGTCTTGTATGATTTGTTTCCAAAATAGACCAAATTAAGATATTTTCTAATCAATTAGCTCTTGCACGAATTTTTTAATTTGTTAGCTATTCATGGACTCATAATATGCTCATAAAATCAAATCTTTGATTTTATTTGATTATTCTACTATTTAAATTGATTTATTTTGATTTAAATGGATAAAAAATCAAAATAAATAATAAAATAATAAAATAATAGGTGGATAAGCTCAGGGGTCGTGGGCCATCTTAGGAACAAGTTTAAAACAAGAAAACATGGGCCCATTTAGAAAAAAAGCCATTTTGATCAATATTGACTTCATGCACATTTCCAAAAATTGGTCAACTTTGACAATACATATCTCCATCAATTTTAAGCCTAGAGGGGTGTTCTTGGACTTTTTATAAATCTTAGGATGTAACCTAAACAACCCTTTTAGTTTCATCTCAATTGGGTCTTCCATGTTCATGTAAGAAGCTTTGACCCAAAAGGTGTTTTTGTTGACTTTTCAAAATGACCTATAATATAGAAATTCATATCTCTTGATGAGTGCATATTTTGAACTTGGGGGGTGAAGATGAATTGTAGTAAATTGCATTCTCTTCAAAATGATCATTTGATGGAAAATTTCTAATAAAGTATGAAGAAGTTATGCTTGGTCAAAGTTTGGTTGACTTTTCCTATGAAACCCTAATTTAGTAACTTTTGGGTTTTGATAAATTTGGGGGAATTCCTTGAGGAATAATGATCAACCCTTGATCAAATGATGGATATCACCTTAAAATGTTTATGTTGACCAAAAATCTTGAAGTTTGACTGTATGCGGGCCACAGTTGAGTTTTGACCTAATATAGTTGATTTTCAGGCATATGGGCAATTGACTGAGAAAACTTCTTGTGCAAGGCATGAAACTTGACATGAATGATCTCTAGAAAATATTGGGACCATGGAAATCATTTTGGACCCATGGAGTTCCCACATCCTGATGAAAATGGAAACCCTAGTTTGAAGCTTGTTGCCTTAGGAGAGGGTTTGTATGGTCAACTCTTGGGCATCCTTGAGCAAGTTGAGGACCTCAATGGGCATGTGTTGAATAAAATGAGAGGGAAAATTTTGGGGTACAACAGCTGCCCCTGTTCAATCTTCTTAAACCTGAGGATGTAGATTGGTTGTCTGTCTTTCGTAGTCTAAAGGTGGAAGATGATTGAACACTAAGTGCTCAGAAATTTGCACTCGTCTAAGACGGTGCTGGATTGTGTAGGTAGTATCGGGAATGGGCTTATAGATGCCATTTGGAGGAGATGACAGAAGGTTGTCGGAGATGGGTTTAAAGATTCCATCCAGGATGATGAAGGAGAATCGTCGGAGATGGGCTTAAAGATGCCATCTAGAATAATTTTGATTTTATGAGATATTCCTTCGATGAGAATTCATGTTCCTATCGTTGAGGAGGAATATGCTGAGGAATGTCGGTCTCTGTCTTGGGAGAAATAGAATTTTAGGAGCTTCAGTTGTCCTTTACTCTACTGAGGAATCATCTCTTAGTCGAGGAGTTGAAAGTTAATTGCTATCTAGTCGTGCTCCAGGCTTTAAAGTGATTTGTTGAGGATAATAAGATTAACTGCTATTTGGTCGTGCTCTAGGTTTCACAGTGACTTATTGGGAAGATGATATTACACTTGCTATCTGGTCGTGCTCCAGGCTTTGAAATTTTTCAATTCTTATCTGGTCGTGTTCCAGGCTTCAGAAGTGTTTATCCGGTCGCTTCGGGTTCCAACTTGAATTTAAGGCATACTAATATCCGGTCAATTTCCGGGCTTCATAGTAATTGGCCGAGTAAACTGCTATTTGGTCAAATTCCAAGCTTCGTAGTACCTTATATTGTTATCTGGTCGTGCTCCAGGTTTCAGTGTCTCTTGCCACTATTTGGTCGTGCTCCAGTCTTCACAGCGTCTTATACTGTTATCTGGCCGTGCTCCAGGCTTCACGGTGTCTTATACCACTATCTGGTCGATTCCAGGCTTCATAGTATCTTGTACTGTTATCCGGTCGATTTCCAGGCTTCACAGTATGATAGGGAAATTAAGTTGTTATCCGGTCGATATTCGGGCTTCATAGCTTAAATTTAAGATATACCACTATCTGTTGATTCCAGGCTTCGTAGTATTTCGGAGAAATCAAGGTATTATCCGGTTGATTTCCGGGCTTCACAGTTTGAATCTGAGATATACCACTATCTGGTCAATTCCAGTCTTCATAGTGTCTTATACTGTTATCCGGTCGATTTCCAAGCTTCATAGTATGATGGGAGAATTAAGCTTTTATTCGGTCGATTTCCGGGCTTCATAACTTAAATTTGAGATATACCACTATCTAGTCGATTCCAGGCTTCGTAGTATTTTGGAGAAATCAAGATATTATCCGGTCGATTTCTGGGCTTCATAGCTTGAACTGGAAAAGAAATCTTAGTATCGATTTGACTGAACCAGGGAAAATTTGTGAGAACTTCAACATGGGAGAGAAATCTTAGTATCGATTTGACTGATCCCAGGAGAGGTCTTGGATTAACTTTGTCTGGCATAGAAATCAGGGGAATCTTAGTGGCGATTCGGCTGACCCAGACAAAAGTCTTAAAACATCTTCAACTAGAATAGAAACCTTAGTGTCGGTTTGACTGAACCAGAGAAAATTTGTGAGAACTTCAACTGGGAGAGAAATCTTAGTATCGATTTGACTGATCCTGGGAGAGGTCTCGGATTAACTTTGGCTGGCGTAGAAATCAGGGGAATCTTAGCGGCGATTCGACTGACCCAGACGAAAGTCTTAAAACATCTTCAACTAGAATAGAAACCTTAGTGTCGGTTTGACTGAACCAGAGAAAATGTTGGAATATCGACAACTGGAATAGAAACCTTGGTGTCGGTTTGACTAAACCAGAGAGAACTTGTAAGAATTTGATTGCATCTTTCCCTGAAAGGTAAAGAGTTAGTCATACGTAATGTCATGATGTATGAAATGCATTGAGTAATGATGTTCTCAAAATAAATGAGATTGTATTGTATAACATGTATGCACATGCCATGATGTATGGATATGCAATGTTATTATGATATTCTCTAACTGGGGAAAATAAATCCTAGACTGCTGCTGGAGAGTATGAGGAGTTAAGTTCTTCGTTTCCGCTGGGGATAGTGACCAAAGATGATGAGCTGGAGATTTACATCCATTCTGCTTGAGAATATTCTGTTGGGAGAGACTCTGTCTGAGAATAATCCTGCGGGGGAATGACTCTGTGGGGAAGAGAGATACTATGTTGGAAGATCTGCTAATTTGTAGAAATAAACTCAGCTGGGGATGAACTTCCATTGCAAGAGAGAAGATCTCTTTTGGAGATTGAGCTTCCGCTGTCAGAGAAATAAACTCTGCTCGGGAGAAAACTTTATAAACTGTTTATGATTATAAATCTTGGCTGAGGAATACAGATGTCAGATTTTTGAAAGAGCATGCTGGGGAAGGAATTCCTGCTTGGGGATATAGAGGTCGGACCTTGTTTGTCTCGTCTCTGTGGGGAATATAGGTATCACTGGCTTGTATGTGATAGTGACTTTTCTTACAACTGTCTCTGCCCCTTGTACCATGATGGAAAAAGTACATGCGGAGATTTTGTGGATGGATCTATGTCGTGATTGTACTTGAACATGTATTTAATGAGTGTCAGGATGACATCCGTCTCTGGATCGTATCTGAACTGTACTTGAAACATGTGTTGAATGAGTGTCAGAATGACATCCGTCTCTGGATCGTATCTGAACTGTATTTAGAGGAGAATCTGGAGTAAGTATCAGGATGACATCCGTCTCTGGATCGTACCTGAACTATTTCTAGAAGAGAAATCTGGAATAAGTACCAGGATAACATCCGTCTCTGGAACGTACCTGAACTGTTTCTCAATGTATGAAAATCTTGAATAAGTAGCAGAATGAAATTCGTATCCGGATCGTATCTGAACTGTTTCTCGATGTATGAAAATCTTGAATAAGTAGCAGAATGACATCCGTATCTGGATCATGTCTGAACCGTTTCTCGATGTATGAAAATCTTGAATAAGTAGCAGAATGACATTCGTATCTAGATCGTATCTGAACCATTTCTCGATGTATGAAAATCTTGAATAAGTAGCAGAATGACATCTGTATCTGGATTATATCTGAACCGTTTCTCGATGTATGAAAATCTTGAATAGGTATCAGAATGACATCCGTATCTGGATCGTATCTGAACCGTTTCTCGATGTATGAAAATCTTGAATAAGTAGCAGAATGACATCCGTATCTGGATCGTATTTGAACCGTTTCTCAATGTATGAAAATATTGAATAAGTAGCAGAATGACACTTGTATCTGGATCGTATCTGAACCGTTTCTCGATTCTAGTGCTCTTGATGAATGCTGATCAAGGTATAAGTCTTCCACTCATAGACATGTGACGGGACATAGTCGTACATTTTAAATCCCTAACTTTTGCCTGGACCGTCCTTTCGGGTTTTCAGTCCACCGGGATGCCTTTTTGCCCAAGCCACCTTTTCAGATTTTCGAATTGTCGGGTGTATAGATTTTTTTTAAAATTTTTTTTATGTATATCCCTAACTTTTGCCCGAACCCTTTTGGTTCGCCGGGATTCCCTTATTTTTGCCTAGGTGTGTCAACCTAGCGGGTCTTTTTTTTCATGCGTTGTATTTTCCGACTATGTCCATGCTTTCAGGATGTAGAGAGTTATCACTTTCCATAGTGTTATGTTGTAGTACTGTGAAAAATGTTTTCTTGATGGCATATGATTCGTTGATGGAATGCATGCGTAATGCCCCAAGCAATTCAGATGGAGGTCTGCCCCTGGTTATTTGGCACTTTTTGAGAGACTGCCCCAGGTATGTTTAGACATCATGTCATGCCCCTTGCTTATGGGAGACATATTATTGGAAGTGTCTTTCCCGCTGAGGTGATTCTGTCAATTGAGAGGATGTTTGTTCATTGAATATCCATTGTGCAGATTTCTCTGATGGCAAACAATTAGTCATATACAAACAATGTCATTTAAAGAATGCAAAACTCATGTCTGTCTTGAAATTTTTTTGAAAATGTGTTTTGTGTAGTAAAACAAAATTCGTAAGAATGTGATATCAACTCAGGATTCGTAAAAAAGCCTACAGGAGTCAGGATACCTTTTTAACAGTATGCTCTCAAACTAACCCATGCTTCAGCTAATACTTTTAAGGGTTATAACATGGCCTGGTTCACGGTTCAAGAAACAAAGGATAAAGGCTCAAATTTTATTTGTATCCAACCCGCTCTTCGTGATGTTCTTCAGTCCTAGGCTCAGTTAATTGCGCGTTTAGATCCCAGTTGAGTATGGAATCTTTGCTCTGATACTTGGTGATGATTCAGAAATTGAACATTTGTTTTGAAAAGGCAGTCATTTTTGTAATCTTTTTTTTGTCGAGGATTTGTAGTAACCTCTTTTTTTGGTTTTTGTTATCCCTTCTTTTTTCCTGAACTGTTTCTTTTGTGATTATAGTCAGCGAGATGCCCCAATTTTTCTCTTAAGTCTCCTTCATAGGTTTTGACTTAATGGGCTTTTATTTCGAGAAATAATGACTGCCTGTCTTGATGATTATACGGAACCATCACTGTCTTTTGTTTTGGAAGGACGTCTTCGATGCTATTCATTGTGTACGAAGTGGCAGATTGTGACTGAATGCGCCTCTGAATTAACTGAGAAAACTACCCCGCCCCAGGTTATGATTAAGGGTTTTAATTTGCGTGAAAAGAAAACTCCTACTTCTTTGGCTCGAAGGGGTTTACTGGGGATTATCTTCTTTATAACTCCACTGTTTAGGATTTGAAACAACGCCTGTACATCGTCAGCGTGGTCTGTTCAAAATCACATTGTAGAGATTATGGTATCATTTTCGTCATCCTCCCTCTAAGGCTTAGAGTTTTTTAATTGAGAGTTGAATATCACAAAAGGAAATAAGAACGCATTTTTGAAACAGTGAATACGAATGAATTGATTCAAGACAAACATGTGCAATGCATTGATGAAATAACGAGGTTTGATATGAATAAATGTTCAAACAAAACAAAAGAAAATTACACATTGAAAATTCTAATGAACGAAAAGTCTTCTTGTGAAAACTTGTCACTTCAGATGGTATGTCTTGGAGGGATGGCAGAAGGACTCAGCCTGACCGTCTTGTGCAAATTCTAGTGCTCCTTCATCGATCAGGTCTTGAATTTTATTTCTCAATGCCCAATAGTTGTTGGTGTCATCTCCAGAACTGTTGGAGTGGTACGCACGTCTTGCATTTGGATTGTACCTTGGGGAGGCTATGTTGGGATTCTGAGGAGGGTCCCTTAACATAACCAACTTGGCCTTCAACAGGCGTTTCAATGCTTGAGCCAATGAAATGTTGATTTCGGTGAAGCGTCTCTCAGATGTATTCTTCTTATTCCGATTTCCCTATTGTCGTTGGTAAGGTTGTGGTTGGGCTTGTGATGTAGTAGCAAAGGTCTGTTCCCAACCTCTTCTCTCACTAGGGGCTGATTAATGCCTTGATCCATAATTTTAACTGTTTGTTTCATGGATCTACATCCATCTTGGTGAAGCTTGTTGAGGAAGGATCTTAGCCCCTCTTGTCCTCGAGCTAAGTTTTGGATAAGAGCCATCTTCCCCAGCATCTGGATTCTCATTGCTTCTACCTCAGCTTGCATTTTTTCCAATTGTTCATCCTTGTTGTTGTCAGGACGTTCCTTGGTCAGATTCCCGACGAAGAGTGTTTTCAGGTCTTCCTGCCCCTTGGATAGATTCAGGAGAAATTCCTTGAACTGGGAATCTTGAGCTTGGAGATCTCCATTGTCTTGTTGGAGAGCCATTGTTGAAGTAAACAACGAGAATATGAGAGACCTGCTTTGAAACCTGCTTATGCAATGATATGTATTATATATGTATGCAATGTTTTCATGGATCTTGTAGGGTAAACAAGAAAATGTCAGAATTTGAATTTTGCAGCTTTGATTGAAGAACTTTGTATCGTTGAGAGTCCTTCTACAAGAGTCAAGCTCACCATATCAAGTGGGTCATAGCCCCTGACTCAAGTTGTTGAGTTTTGATCTTCTGATGACATTGGCTAGAGGAAAATAAATCCCTTTGCCCCTTTCTAGATGTTTGATTTATCACAATCTGCATCACAGGCCCTCGAGATCTTTGAAATGGTTAAGGAAATGTTAAGGCATGATGTTATGATGTGTATGTTATGCTTTTAAGCAAAGGTGCAAAGTGATGTAAGCAAGTAAACCCTGCAAGAAATCCAAGTTATTGGATAATAGCTGTAAACAAAACCTGCAAGGAACTCATGTTGTCAGGTAATAAAACTCTGCAAGTAGTTCAAGTTGAAATCACACAAGTCACGCAAACAACCTTAGGTTTAGGCTTGCATGGGTTTTAAGGTCCTACCCTCTTGAAGCTGGATTAGTTCAACCTGTCCTATAAATAGTAACCGGGTTCTAAGGGATCTCAATATCACTGATCTTTCCCCCAGCTTCGTTCAATAGGTGATTGACTCGCTACCAAACAAAACTCAAGAGTCAAACCTCAATGAGTGTAGCATCGAGTATCTGTTGACCTTGGGCATACACCAAAGTCGGCCATCTCGCTACGTCCTACTAGCAAAGTTGTGAAATTAAAGGTTCTAAGGTTAGTTGATGCTTTATGACACCACGTGGAGGCTCCATACATCTCCCTGATTGACTCAAGGGTTACAGGTACCAACCAAAGTGCCACATCAACGTAGCTACTACTTCAAACGTGTCAGTATACCCCAGTGCAACTCCCTCACAATTCATTGCTACTTACCTAAAAGGTGTTTCCCGATTCGGGTGTAGGATCAAATAACCCAAACATTTCCCATAAATATAAAGCAAGCAAGACAATCAAGAGAAAGCAATTAAATATGACCTAGATCTAAAGGTTTACCCCACTTTATATTTTATCCCCGGCAGATTCGCCAGTTCTGTGATACGGTGGCAGAACCGACTGTTAATACTGGTTTGCATTTTTTATTTGCAAATGTCGCGATAAGCAAGAGTCGCCACCGACTTTTATTTTATCCAACAAAGGAAAAAGGAAAAAGAAGAGAAAAAACCTTTTTTGAGATGTTTCTGAGTACGGGGGGTAGATTATAGAAAGGGAAGGTGTTAGCACCCTTTCTATCTATGGTTTTCCACAGGCTCTTAGTTACTTTCTCATTTTGAAAACTACTTGTGTGTGCGTGTTTTGAAAAGTTTTGTTTTACTTTGTTTTAACCCTTGTTTCTGTCCTCAAGAGTGTGACAAAGTTGTTTTTGAAAACTATTTTGAAAGTGTTTTTGTAAAAGAGTTTTTATTATTTTGAGCAAGTAATTACGATTTTTTACCTACTCGAAAAAGGTCTGTTCATTTTCCTTTTAGACAATACTATCCCATTATTGAGAAATAGGTAACATCGTCGTTGGAGTTTTTAAGGGACGTTTGAAGGGACGTTATGGTCATTGAAGGCAACATGTAAGGATACCTTAGCATTTCGAAGGGACTGTCATCATATAGGCAACATCGAGGGACAAGATCATTTCTCGTAGGAAACTCGAGGGACACTAAGGGGCTATGATCTTTAAGATGACTTTTAGATTGAGGGTCTTTTGCTAAGATATCCCTACGTTCGAGGTACATGACCATTGTTTTCCGAGGCAGCCAAGTGAGGCATACCCTAAGGGTGCAAGTGTGAAGCAGTGTTTGTTTTCAGATATTTATCTTGTAATTAAATGATCTATTTAATTGATTAAGCATACAAACCTAGGTTGCTAACAATTATATACAAGCATATAAAATAAAAGCAAGAAAATAAAAGAGTCCTACGCTATTACAAGGCCTCGGGGAGGGGTTTACATAACCAAAAACTGGGATTAAACAGTAAATAATATGCGGTAAACCCTAATTAAAAACTATTACAAAGCCGAAGCAAACACAATAATTGGAAAATAAAATATTGCACGCGGGAATTAAGTACGGGAATCAAAGTTTAAATTCTAAAAATCTAATCAATTAAAGAGAAAATACTTTTTTGTATTTTATTATTGAGAAAAATATTTGAAATCTTAACCTAAATCTAATTAATTAAAGAAAAATATTTTTCGGTATTTTACTGAGAAAATTAAATATTTGTGAATTAAACCTAATTTTTCTAATTAATTTTAATTATGAAAACAATCAAGTCAATATCATTAAATTAATTATTTTCCAAAAAAAACTAATTATAATTAAAAAAAACCAATTGTACATTTTTTTGGTTTTCTTGATTTTATGATTAAATAAAAAAATGATTTTTTTTGTTATTTTGTAAAAAATAAATTAATCAAATAAAACAAAATAAAATAAAGAAAGAAAGTAATTGGGCCTGTGGTGAAAGCAGGTTGGGGGTGTGAAGCTGAATTTCATTGAGCCCAAATCCTTTGGCCCAATCAGGCGTTTGGATCCAATGCTGGCCACATTTGAGGGTTCACCATGGTCTGCATGTATTGAGTGTTAGATCTGGATATGATGAGATCTTGTGGTACGATGATGGAAGTGCATGAGGAGCGCGCAGGGACCTGGAGCATTGGATATGAAGACACAAATTAGTGAAAATTGACTTTGCAAAAGGGCTGGATTGAACCCACCCCCTTTTGGACTAAAGCTTTATCATGCCTTGCCTTGCCAACTGAACCAAGCGTGTTAATTGTTAACAAAATAATACAAAAATAAATATAAGGCAAATAAAGATTTATGGCCACATGTCAAAAACGTGCGCGCTGTGGTTCCCCAATGGTTTGAATGGACGAATCAGTGAGCACCATGCAATCACCTTCTTCAAGGATCCGTCGTTTTAGATGGGGAACTTTTACCTACATCAGTTTTCCGTCACTATAGGTTGTAGTGACGGATTTTGTTCGTAACTAAAAACCTGTAAAATTCAAAAACGCAGCACAAGCAGAATAAATTCAAACCAAACGCATGGATCAATTTCAAATCATCTACTGAGCATGATAGTACCCCTAATTTTGTCTAATTTTTCCTTTATATTGAATTCCCAATTTGGGACCTAAAACCCCTAACAATGGCATCGTGCCATTCCTGCCCTTAAACTTTAATCAAACCAATCAAAAACATTGCAAATATGATAGCAAACATGGATATATGATCAAAACATGTGTATGATGGATAAGTCATTGAAAACGAATCTTGAAAAAAGGATGCAAACCTTGGCACCGTGAGGCAGGATTTCTGAAGGTTTTAAGGCTGGAGGACGATTGGAATAGCTTTAAGAAATGTCCAGGAACGGATTGCTGGCATTGGATTTGCTTGAATCAGACTATGGAGGAGTATGTGATCAACACTTTTTTTGACAAAAAATTGAAGTTGACCTCCTTGTTTTCACGACCCAAAAACCTTTTTCTTATGCTTTGTAAATGTTGCGTACATATCATAGAATGATTTAGGTCAACAAAAACTGATCATATCTTTGCAAATTATGGAAATTTGATTTCATTCTTTGTCTTGTATGATTTGTTTCCAAAATAGAATAAATTAAGATCTTTTCCAATCAATTGGCTCTTGCACAAATTTTTTGATTTTTCTAGCTGTTCATGGACTCATAATATGCTCATAAAATCAAATCTTTGATATTATTTGATTATTCTACTATTTAAATTGATTTATTTTGATTTAAATGGATAAAAAATCAAAATAAATAATAAAAATAATAAAATAATAGGTGGATAAGCTCATGGGTCGTGGGCCATCTTAGGAAAAAGTTTCAAACAAGAAAACATGGGCCCAGTTAGAAAAATAAGTCATTTTGATCAATGTTAACTTCATGCACATTTCCAAAAATTGGTCAATTTTGACAATACATATCTCCTTCAATTTTAACCCTAGAGAGGTGTTCGTGGACTTTTTAGAAAGCTTAGGATGTCCCCTAAACAACCCTTTTGGTTTCATCTCAATTGGGTCTTCCATGTTCATGTAAGAAGCTTTGACCCAAAAGGTGTTTTTGTTGACTTTTCAAAAGGACCTATAATGTAGAAATTTATATCTTTTGATGAGTGCAATATTTGAACTTGTGGGCTGAAGATGAAATTGTAGGAAATTGTGTCCTATTCAAAATGAGCCTTGGATGGAAAATTTCTGATAAAGTATTGAAAAAGTTATGTTTGGTGAAAGTTTGGTTGACTTTTCCTTTGAAACCCTAATTTAGCAACTTTTGGGTTTTGATGAATTTGGGGGCATTCCTTGAGGAATCATGATCAACCCTTGAATGATGGATATCACTTCAAAAATTTTATGTTGACCAAAAATCTTGAAGTTTGACTGTATGTGGGCCACAGTTGAATTTTAACCTAATATAGTTGATTTTCAGGCATCTGGGCAATTGATTGAGCAAACTTATTGTGCAAGGAATGAAACTTGACATGGATGATCTTGAGAACGTATTGGGAACATGGAAAGCATTTGGGACCCTTGGAGTTCCCACACCCTGATGAAAATGGAAACCCTAGTTTAGAGTTTGTTGTCTTAGGAGAGAGTTTGTCTGGTCAACTCTTGGGCATCCTTGAGCAAGTTGAGGAACTCAATGGGCATGTGTTGAATAAAATGAGAGGGAAAATTTTGGGGTACAACAATTGTGTGGTTGGTTCTTAATACGACCCCCTAGGATATCTTAATTCAATTCTAACATTTAACTAACTTTTTTAATTAATTAAAATCAATTAGATTTTAGGTTAATCATCAAACTATTTCATCAAAATGATAACAAAACAATTTCCTTTTCCTTTTATTTTCGTGTAGTTTACTATTTTTGCATTTTTTGATTATTGTAACTACTTATGGTTTGCAATAGTTCAATTAGACTTTTTATTTTTCCCCATTTTTTATGGTTTGTAACCCCATCTCTGAATCATTGTAATAGCATAGATTTTATTTCCCGCACTTTACTTTCCGCACCTATAACTATGCCTGTATGTATACATAACTGTATAGTAATTAGGCGTGTATGGAAAAACATAAAATCAACCGCTAGATAACCCTAATCAAGACAAATAAACTGAACTAAATCACTTTTCACACACACACCTCTAGGGTGACTCCCACTTGTTGCCTTTAGAAAATAGTCATGTCCCTCGAACGTGGGACGCGTTAGCAAAGACCCTCGGTTAAAAGATCGTAGTCCCTCGATAAACCTTCGATGTTGCCTTCGGCAAACGATCTTAGTCCCTTGCGAAAATTGCTAAAGCGTCCTACGAGTTGTCTTCAATGAATGTACGATGACCCGCGCCTATCCCTCATATCCAACGATATGGCTTCCTACTAATTAATGGTAGGATATCATTATCTAAAGGAGGAGGAAAATAACGAAAGACATTTGAGTAGGTAGGTAGCTCGTAGTCGCTTGCTCACAACAAAATTTCAAAATAAAACATTTTTCACAATCACACTTTTCTCTAAAACACTTTCAAAACAAATACTTCCAAAACGCTTTATAAACACCCTTGAGGACTGTTACAAGGGTTATTATAAAGCGAACTGTTTTACATTGGCATCTTCAAAACACTTTTTCATAAAACAACACTTTTCCCGTAAAATATTTTCAAAATAAATATTTTGTATACATTCTCAACGATACAAGAATCATTATAAAAATTCCGCACTTAGGAATTTTCAAAATATTTTCAAACATACACAAGAACAAAGCATTTCAAAGAGTGAGCTAGCAATTAAGAGCCCATAGATAACTACATATGAAAAGGGTGCTAACACCTTCCTTTTTCATAACCTACCCCCCGAACTCAGAAAATTCTCAAAGGTCTTTCCTGTTCTTTTCACCCTTTCCTTTATTGGATAAAAGAAAAGTCGGTGGCGACTCTTTCTATCCATAACATTTGGATAAAACACAAAACCAAAAGTCAGTTCTCCCACCGTACCACACAATAATTCTATGTATTCTTGCCATAGCTCCTAAATCATTGTGTTTCAGTCAAAACTAAGCATCCCAATGAATTTGCAGGCCTCGATTTAGGGGGGTAACGTATTCCTGGAATGCTAATATCTACTGTTTTGTAGGTTTGGAGAAAGGAGGAAACCAGAGAAGATGACCGGAGCTAGGGCTCCGGTGCCTCTCCGGTTCAGGAAATGAGTTCATATTATATATATATTTTTTGATTTAATACAACAGATGTATTACTACCCCAGCGGTTGAAGTGTGCGTGATAAATCCTTACTATGCCCATATGCAGGTTCGATCCTTGCGCGTCCCAATATTTTTTCATGTTTTCTAATTCCCGCAGATCAAGTGTCATATGTCAAGCAGACCTACCATGCACTCTCAACTCTCATCCATCAGATCTCATCATCCTAAACATCAAGCGCTTCAAACGCTTTCCTGCAATAATCCCCTTGAGTTGCAGCACACTGGATCGAACGTACCAAATAGTTGGGCCTGAACCTCAATTTCTATCCAGCACCCCCCCTGGTTGCTATTTCAGGCCCAATTTCTATTCTTTCTTTATTTATTTTTATAAATATAACTAGTTTAATTAATTAAAATTGAGTAATACTTTTAGGGGTTTTAATCATTTTCTAATTAATTTAACTAATCAAATCTTTTTTTATAATTAAGTTAATTTATTTTTTTCAAAATTAATTAAGGTTTTTTTAGGTTTTATTATAATTAATAATTTATTTCTTAATCCGTATTAATTAGGGTTTTAATTAATTAATCATAAATATCCTTTTTTTTCATCAAAAACAACAAAAACATTCTTGTTTCCTCCGATTCAAATTTTTAGGTTAACTGTGCTATTGAATATGTTTTTCTATTTCTTGAATTTCTTGAATTTATTTCAATCATTATTTGTAATTTCCTATGGTTTGTAATAGTAATTAAGGTTTAATAGTCCGTATCTTTATTATGTATCTCTCCCGAAGTCGTGTAATAGTCTTAGGTTTACTTTTCATCTTTTATTTTCCGTATCTACTTTCCGCACTATTTTACTGTTACTGTTAGTAATTAGGATTGTATGTGTTGTACTCCAAAATTTGCTCTCCCTTTTTCAAGACATTCCTCACAAATGATCTTTAATTCTCAAGGATTTTCAAGGAATTGATCAGACAAAATCATCTCCGAAGCGCTGGGACTCCGAATTAGGGTTTTGACTAAGAATGGCCAATCTTTGACTTTTGACCTAGTACATGACTTATTGGTTCGAACCATGATCTCAAGGATTCAATATCATCATTTTGACCTAATTTCATATTTTAACTCATTCCCCGATTGACAGATGGAATTTGGTCAGCTGATGAAAAAGTCAATTGTACACTGAAAAGTCAAACGTTGACTTTTGGTCGAATTTGAGTTTCAAAAATCATATTTTATCAAGACAATTCAAAATATTAAATTTGATCATCAAAAGTCAAGAAAGACGAAAATCAAACTTTGCAAGATTTGGAAAAAAATTCTAACTATTTTCTATACATGATTAATTTCATTTCTTCATGATATCTTTTCACCACAATTCAAGACAATTCAAATTGCTACAAGCTTTCAAGTAAATGACAAGGCTGCATTTTTAAAGTTAAAAACTGCATGTTGTACCCCAAAATTTTCCCTCCCATTTACACTCAAGACATGCTTCTATATGTCCTCAATTGTCCTAGGATGACTAAGAATTGACCAGACAAATTCTCCTCTTAAGGCAATGAATCTCAACTAGGGTTTCAATTTTGAGGAAGATGTGTGAGTCCCAAGGATCCCAAATGTTCTCCATAGTCCTAATATGTCCTCAATATCATCCATGCCAAATTTCATGCCTTGAATAACAAGTTTGCCCAATCAACTGCTCAAATGCCAAGAAATCAACTATATTAGGTCAAAAGTCAAATGTGGCCCAAGTACAGTCAAACTTCAAGATTTTTGGTCAACATCAACATTTTGAAGTAATATCCATCATTTGATCAAGGATTAATCATGATTCCTCAAGAAACGCTCCTAACTCATCAAAAGTCAAAAATGGCAAATAAGGGTTTCTATAGGAAAAGTCAACCAAACTTTGACCAAGCATAATTTTCTCATACTTTATCGGAAATTTTTCCACAAAGGCTCATTTTAAAGAGAATCCAATTCCATACAACTTCTCTTCAGCCCTCAAATTCAAGAAATGCCTGAATCAAAAGATACAAGTTTATACATTATAGGTGCTTTCAAAAAGTCAACAAAAACACCTTTTGGGTCAAATCTCCTTACATGAACATGGAAGATACAATTGAGATGAAACCAAATAGTTTGTTTAGAGGACATCCTAAGCTCTCTAAAAAGTCCAAGAACACCCTCTTAGGGTTAAAAATGATAGAGATGTGCATTTCTAAAGTTGACAAATTTTTGGAAATGTGCATGAAGCCAATATTGACATAACTTTAATTTTTTCCAAATGGGCCCATGTTTTCATGCTTGAAACTTGTTCTTAACATGGCCCACGGCCCTTGAGCTCAGTCATACATTATTTTATTATTTATACTATTTAATTTGATATTTTATCCATTAAAATGCAAAATTAAATAAAGTAAATAATAGAAATAATGGAAGATTTGATTGAGAATCTTTTTCTACCCAAATGATGGACAAAACATGCTGGAAAATCAAAGAAGAATCATGGAGAGAAGGAAGATTGGATTTGTTCCAAAACAAGCCAAAAATCAAATATTTGGAAAGAAGATATTTCTCATCAAGTCTTAGATATTTTACTACAAATATAAACCTAATGAGATTCACTGGATATAGAGAACAACCCTAGAACTAGTGCACATGTGCATCTTGTCTCAAAATAACCCTAATATTTCACAAAGAAAGTCAAAAAAGTGTCCCATTCGTATTCACATTTCCATCCAGTTTCAAAGCCTTCTAATCACTTCTTGGTATTCCTGAGATAAGCATTGGTAAGTATGGATCATCATCCATGGCCATAGCACGTTGAAACTCACCATGCATGATTCATAATTTCATTTTTTTCTTCTGTTTTTCGTATTTTAATTATGGCTTGTTTCAATCCATTCTAACTCCATTAACATGATCAAAAAAAGGAAAGGAACGGGTCTGGGCAATCACTGATAAGCTTTGATGGCTAAATAGCCATTTGCCATTGTTAGGGCGTAAAGAACGACAAGCTTCGTATCTCCCTGTACAGGGACTTTCAGACCAAATGGACACCACCAATGGGTTCGCAGCCCTTGAATTAGGGGGGGTAGGGTTTTTCTTTTGCGTTTATTGTGGTTGTTTTGTAGGATTGGTGGTGGGGGCCTGCCGGAGAAGACGACCGGAGTTTTAACTTTGGCGTCTCTAGGGTTTTGACTCAGACGAAGCATTGTGTGGCACAACCCTTTTGTTCCATTGGTCCATTTAAAGTCTAGGACCCCACTCAGTGTACACGTGTTATTTGTTGACATACTTGACTCAATTTCGCATATATACTTTTGCTTTTGTTTATGTTAATGAATGAAAGATTGGCTTGGTGGTAGAAAGGACGCGTGCAAAGGGAGAGACCAGGGTTCGATTCCCAGGTCTTGAAGTTTTTTAATGGGATTCTTGCAGATCCAGTATGGATAGGACACTCACGCATATCATGCGCTCTATCATCATCACCATTGGATCACTCATCCTCCAGATCCAGCGCCCAGAAAAGCTTCCACGTGATGGACCTTCCTGGCACAACAACACTGGATCCAACGCAGGCTGTGGGCCAACAGATCTGGGCCCATAGCACAAATTCCAGCATCACCCCTCAATTGGGTTCCTCACCCCCTCAGGCCCATTTCTTAATTCCTTTATTCCTTTTTAGTTTTATATTAATTTGTTTATTCACTTTTTTTTAAATCATAAAAATCAGAAAAGATAAAAAAAATTAGGACTTAGTTTTTTTTCTTAATAAATTAACTTTTTTTTGCAAATTAATTAATTTAATTTACTTTTTTTTTGCAAATTAATTAATTTAATTAACTTTAAATTATTTTCTTTAATTTAAAATCAGTTAGAGACTAGGCTAAATTTCAAATCTTTTTTCATAAAATACTAAAAAAATATTTTTTATAGACAATTAGATTTTTTAGGGTTTATTTCAGTCTTAATTTTTTGCGCGCTATTATTTTCTCACACGATTATTTTATTATTATTTATGTAACTGCGCCCGGTTTGTAATAGTTAATTAGGGTTTTCAATTTTGGCATTTTACTTTTCAGCCATTACTTATGTATCTACACCAAAGCCTTGTAATAGCGGTAGGACTTTATTTCTCGCTTTATATTTCTTATATGCTTGTATATGAACTGTTAGTAATTAGGTGCACATGACAAGATTAAATCAATTAATCATTAGATCACTAATCTCAAGATAAATATCTGAAAAAAACACTATTGCACACTTGCACCCTTAGGGTACTCCTCACTCGGTTGCCTTTGGAAATGATCATGTCCCTCGAACGTAGGGATATCTTAGCAAAAACCCTCAGTTTAAAAGTCATCATAAAATATCACGGTCCCTTAAATGTCCCTCGAGTTGCTTACGAGAAATGATCTTGTCCCTCGATGTTGCCTATATGATGACAATCCCTTCGAATTGCTAAGATATCTTTACATGTTGCCTTCAATGACCATAAGCGTCCCTTTCGATACTCCCTCAACATCCAACAATAGGGCTACCTACTCACTAATAGTAGGATAGCACTATCTAAAGGGTATGAGGAAAAGAACATCCTTTTTCGAGTAGGTAGACAGTTCTTAAGTACTTGCTCAAAAATCTGATTTTTATACACTTACACACTTTTCAAACTTCTTTTTAAAAATGCTTTATCACACTCTTGAGGACTGATACAAGAGTTACCATAAAGTAAACAAAATCTTTCAAAACACACAAACACAAACAGTTTTCAAAAATGAGCAAGTACCTAAGAGCCCGTGGAAAACCACGGATGGAAAGGGTTCTAACACCTTCCCTTTCCATAATCTACCCCCGTTACTCAGAAAATCTCGAAAAAGGTCTTTTTATGTTCTTTTCACCCTTTCCTTTGTTAGATAAAAGAAAAGTCGGTGGCGACTCTTGATTACCGCGAAATTTGTGAACAAAAAACGAAAACCAGTATAACAGTCGGTTCTGCCACCGTATCACACTGCAAGTTACAAATCCTAAGTTTTTTTTTGTTAGAACTTTTCCCTTTGACTCAAACCTTACCACTATGCTGTCCATAAAAACAAACTTGTATCATGCTATAAACAATGTTGTCCAATTTACTGCTGAATAAAGCCAAAAGTTTGCACTAACCAGTCCAAGCATATCAGTCCAAAACCTACTGTTCCTACACAAAACAGTCTATGCAAAAGCAGTCCTGCTATGCTGCCTCTAAACACTGTCACAACCTGCTCCCAAAATATGCTATGATGTCCAAGCCTGCAATATATCAGTCCCCATATTTACAACAAATTAGCATATTAGAGCTGCATATCAAAAGCTATGAAATAATATACCCGAAAAGTTTAAAAACTTATTTGTTTCCCCCCCCCCCCCCCCCAAATCTCATCCAAACTTCTTCTACAAATAAACTGTTTTCATAACACACAAAAGGCTGGATTTTAGAGAGAAAAAAAGAGAGAAAAACAGAAGTCTTTGTAACCTTTGTTCATTCAAAAAAAAACTTTGCTCTATTTTTATTCACTAAACATAATATCCTCAACCCATTGTTCCACCTTGCAATCCTTTCCCATAAACCAGCCATCCAAACACTTCATATCACATAGAGATTATTCAAACACGAGCTATTTGAAAGGCTGAAAGAGTACAAGTTGAGGCCGAATCCCAACAAGTGTACCTTTGGGGTAAGGTCTAGAAAACTCCTAGGGTTTTTCGTCAGTAGTAAAGGTATTGAGGTCGACCCTGCGAAGGTCAAAGCTATCCAAGAGATGTCAACTTCCTGCTCTGAGAAGGAAGTTAGAAGTTTCTTGGGTTGACTTAACTGCATTGCTCGATTCATATCTCACTTAACTACTACTTGTGAGCCCATCTTAAAATCTTGAAGAAAGATCAAGTATTTAGATGGAATGACGACTGCCAAGCAGCCTTTGACAAGATCAAGAAATATCTACAAGAACCTCCCATTCTGATGCCTGTAATTGAAGGAAGACCTCTGATTATGTACTTGACTGTATTAGAGAATTCAATGGGGTGCGTTGGGCCAACATGACGAGTCTGGCTGAAAAGAGCATGCAATATACTACCTGAGGAAAAAGTTTACCGACTGTGAAACCAGATATTCACTGCTCGAGAAAACTTGCTGCGCTCTAGCATGGGCTGCCTGCCGGCTAAGACAGTATATGTTGACTCACACCATCTTGTTGATTTCTAAGATGGATCCTATCAAGTATATCTCCGAGAAGCCAACTCTCTCATGTCAAATAGCTAGATGGAAAATGATCCTGACCGAATATGACATCCAATACACTACATAAAAAGCAATAAAAAGAAGTGTATTAGCATATCATTTGGCCCATCAAGCGGTTGACAACTACCAATCTATGAACTTTGAATTCCTGAATGTGAATATCATGCTAGTAACTGACTGCGAAAATCCTGGACCATATGATGGACCTGAACAAGGATACCGATAGACTATGGTTTTTGATGGGGCTTCTAATGCTTTGGGTAACAGAATTGGCGCCGTGATTGTTTCTCCCGAAGGTTGCCATACACCTTTCACTCCTATGTTGTGTTTCGACTGTACAAACAACATGGCTGAGTACGAGACATGCATATTGGGTCTAAAGGCTGCCAATTACCTAAGGATCAAGTTCTTGGACATATATAGAGATTCTGCTCTAATAATCAGTCAAGTTAAAGGAGAATGGGATACCAAGCATCCTAATCTGATTCCTTACAAAGAGCTTGTGTTGACCCTGATCCCATGCTTTGAGGAGGTCACCTTCGAACACTTCCTAAGAGAAGAAAATCAATTGGTAGATGCCCTAGCAACAATGTCTTCCATGTTCAAGGTCATGAGCTTGACATTGACAAAGAAAAGCCATGGTACCATGAAGTAAATAAATATCTTGAAGAGTAAGAGTATCCTGAAGGAACTTCCATCAATGACAAAAAAAAATTGGCAAAGATTTTTAGCCAAATTCTTCCTAAGCAATGGAATCTTATGCAAACGTAACCATGATTCTACTATACTCGGTGTATGGATAAGAAGGAGGAAGAAAAGATCATGGAAGACATGCATGATGGTATCTTTGGGACTCACTCTAGTGGACACACTATGTCCAAGAATATTCTAGGTGCTAGTTACTATTGGTCGACAATGGAAACTAATTGTCACCATCACTCGAGGACTTGCCATAAGTGTCAGATCTATGTTGAAAAGGTCCATGTACCTCCCATTCCACTAAATGTTATGACTGCTCTGTGGTCTTTTCCAATGTGGGGTACTGACGTGATTGGAGAGATCAAACTCACGGCTTCTAATGGACACCATTTCATTCTTGTTGCTATTGATTACTTCAACAAATGGGTCGAAGCCACCTCATTTTCCTCAGTTACGAAGAATGTTGTAGCCAGGTTTATCAAGCATAACCTCATATGCTGTTATGGTATCCCCGAAAGGATCATCACTGACAACGGAACCAATCTTAACAATGCTATGATTACTGAACTCTACACACAGTTTAAAATCAAACATCATAATTCTTCTCCATACAAACCTAAGATGAATGGCGCAGTGGAAGCTAACAATAAAAACATAAAGAAGATTGTGTAAAAGATGGCAGTAACCTGTAAAGACTGGCATGAGATGCTACCGTTTGCTCTTCATGGCTATCTCACTTTAGATCAAATGTCAACTAGGGAAACTCCTTTCTCTTTGGTCTATGGAATGGAAGTTGTCCTGCCCGTTGAGGTTCAGATTCCTTCCCTAAGGATTACGAAAGAGGAAGATCTAGGCGAGGGTGAATGGATTCAGACTAGATTGGATCAATTGAACTTGATCGACGAGAAAAGATTAGTTGTTGTTTGTCATGGTCAAATATATCAAAAACGCATGATCAAAGCTTTCAACAAGAAGATCAAGCCTCGTGTGTATCATCCTGGCGAGTTGGTAATAAAGCGCATCATTCTTCCACAAAGCGATCCCAGGGGCAAATAGACTCCCACATACGAAGGGCCATTTTTTATCAAGAAAGTTTTCTCTGCTGGTGCCATGATGCTAACTACTATGGACGGTGAAGACTTCCCACATCCTGTGAATGCAGACATAGTCAAAAAATACTACACATAAAGAACGACCCTCTAGGTTGACATACCTAAAGAAAAAAAGGGCATACTGGCGAACCAAAAAGGTTCAGCCAAAAGTTAGGGATCTATACAAAAGATTGTAAACCCGACAAGTCGAAAACCGGAAAGGGCGGCTTGAGAAAAAATGGGTATCCTTGTGGACTGAAAACCCGAAAGGGCGGTCCAGGAAAAAGTTAGGGATTAAAGTGTACGACTATGTCCCACGGAACCTTTAAAACCATATTTATTACAAAGGTCCAAGTTCAATGGTCCAAGGTCAATTCAATCGACTTCTTTCGACGACAAGGGATGGTGTTCGAAAACATAGGGGCAATAATGGAGTTGGAGCCCAACGAGGTCAATTCCACATGGCTATTATTTTTGTTTCACTTTGTATTCCTTTCATTCTTTTGACGAGATCCTCTTATTAGGATCTCTATCTCCTTGTATCAAAACGTCATTTATAGGCAAACATCAATACAAATATGTTTTAAAGTGCAACCTTTTGTTGTTTCTGTTTTGAGTGCAAAATGTCCAATGACTAAAAGTGAATGAACATATGCATATGAACATGATTAAACTGTTAACAAGTGTATGCATAAATACAACAATAAACATCTCCTTAAGGATTTGGAATATCCCCACAGGGATACTTCAATAAGATTCCCCCCACAAAGCTGGATTCATGCAATCCCCAGCCAAAGTTGCAATCTCTTGAAAAACCCTCTCCACAGCTAAGGTAGTCTTAACTAAGAAACCTTGCGGAGTTCTTACTAAAGAAAACTCTTCCCCAACAGGTCGTCAAATTAATTCTCTTCAACAGGGTTTATTTCCCCAACGAACTACAAGTTCTCCAGCTTGAGTTGGCCCCTCACACTATCATAAATCAATGCACAAAACCCATTAATCCCCGGTAGAGTCATTTCAATCCTCAATAGAGTCGTTACTATCCTAGTAAGTTATTGTGAAGCCTGGGACCTGACCAGATAATAGTTGACTCCATTCCTCCAAAGCAAGTTACTGAAAAGCCTGGACCCGACCAGATAACAGTTTAACTTCATCCTTCCTAGTAAGTTACCATAAAGCCTGGAATCCGACCAGATAACAGTTAACTTCAACAAGTGGTTTCGAAGCCTGGAATCCGACCAGATAGCAATTGACCTCATCTATTACCGTGAAGCCTGGAACCCGACTAGATAACACTTAACTTCATTCTCTCAGAAATTTGATGTGAATCCTGGAATCCGACCAGATAACAATTAAATTCAGTAAGTTATTGCGAAGCCTGGAAATCAACCAGATAATAGTTACTTCAATCGCTGCGAAGCCTAGACCCGACCAGATAATGGTTTAACTTCATCCTTTCAAAATAAATTACTTTGAAACCCGGAATCTACCAGATAATAGTTGGTTCAATTTACTGAAAAGCTTGGACCTGACCAGATAACAGTGAATCTCAATTTTAAGTTATCAAAGCCTGGACCCGATCGGATGATAGTTTAACTTCTTCAATTGCTAAACCTTGGACCCGACCAGATAACAGTTCGATTTGCTGAAATTGGGACCCGACTAGATACCAGTTAACCTCAAAGATTAAATTGCTGAAACTTGGACCCGACTAGATAACCGTTCGAGTTACCGCGAAACTTGGACCCGACCAAATAATAGTTTAACTTCTTCAAATCACTAACAAAACTCCTAGTCCCCAGTAGAGTTTGCCACTATCCCCAGTGAGTTGCTGTGAAACTTGGAATCTAACCAGATAACAGCTAAACTTTCTTCCTCTCCAATCAAGAGATAACTCCCCGATAGAGCAATGGACGACTAAAACTCTTGAACTCTTTCCCTCAAGTAGAAATCAACACTCTCTATAGAGTTTCCCTCAAGCAAAGTCAATATTCCCCAGCGGAGTTCTCCTCAAACAACAAAACACGAATAACCAGCAGAAGCATTCTAAACAAGGTTTTAAGATGTGCATACTCTTCATCCCAACAGCAGTCCGGAATTTAGCTTCCCAAAGCTCCCCAGGATTTGTCAAGGATTTATTTTCCAAGACAAATATATACTTCAACAATATCTTACATTCACACATCATATTACATACATGACAAATGCATATGACACAATCTCATTTATTTTGAGAACATCATTGCGACATGCATACATCTGCATACAACTAACTTTCTTCCTTGTAGGAAAATTCAATCAAAAAGACAAAGACCTCTTCTGGTTAGAATTCATTTCCACCAGTTAATGACAGGAAATCAGTAGACCTCACCTGATTAAGATTATGTCCCCCGTGAATTCTCCAAACAACAGACCTTTTCTGTCACTCTGGATGGCATCTATAAGCCCATCTCCGACGAATTCTTTATCACCTCTCCAAATGGATTTTTTAAGCCCATTCCCGACATAATCAACCAACCCATCATCAAGTGAAAATTTCTAGGCACTCTAGTGTTCAATCATCTTCCACCTTCAAGTCACGAATGGCGGACCCGCCAATCTAACTCTTAAGGTTTAAGAAGATTGAACAGGGGCAGTTGTTGTACCCCAAAATTTGCCCTCTCTTTTTCAAGACATTCCTCACAAATGATCTCTAATTCTCAAGGATTCTCAAGGAATTGATCAAACAAAATCATCTCCGAAGTGTTGGGACTCCAAATTAGGGTTTTTACTGAGAATGACCAATCTTTGACTTTTGACCTAGTACTTGACTTATTGATTCAAAACATGATCTCAAGGATCCAAGTACATCATTTTGACCTAATTGCATATTTCAGTTCATTCCCCGATTGACAGATGAAATTTTGACAGCTGATGAAAAAGTCAATTGTACACTGATAAGTCAAACTTTGACTTTTTGGTTGAATTTGAGTTTCAAAAATCACATTTTATCAAGACAATTCAAAATATGGAATTTGATCATCAAAAGTCAAGAAAGTCAAAAATCAAGCTTTGCAAGATTTGGAAAAAATTTCTAAGTATTTTCTATACATGATTAATTTCATTTCTTCATGATATCATTTCACCATAATTCAAGACAATTCAAATTGCTACAAGCTTTCAAGTAAATAACAAGGCTGCATTTTTAAAGTTAAAAATTGCAAGTTACAAATCCTAAGTTTTGTCTTGTTTGAACTTTTCCCTTTGACTCAAACCTTGCCACTATGTTGTCTACAAAACCAAACTTGTATCATTCTACAAACAATGTTGTCCAATTTACTGCTGAGTAAAGCCAAAATTTTGCACTAACCAGTCCAAGCATATCAGTCCAAAACCTGTTGTTCCTACACAAAACAGTCTATGCAAAACCAGTCCTGCTATGCTGCCTCTAAACACTATCACAACCTGCTTCCAAAATCTGCTATGCTATCCAAGACTGCACTATATCAGTCCCCATATTTACACCAAATTAGCATATAAGTGCTGCATATCAAAAGCTATGAAACAGCATGCCCAAAAATTTCAAAAACTTATTTGTTTCCCCCCTAAATATCAGCCAAACTTCATCTACAAATAAATTGTTTTCATAACATACAAAGGGCTAGCTTTTAGAGAGAAAAAAATAAGTCTTTGTAAGCTTTATTCATTAAAAAAAACTATGCTCTATTTTCATTCACTAAACAAAAAATCCTCAACCCACTGTTCCACCTTGCAATCCTTTCCCATAAACCAACCATTCAAACACTTCATATCACATAGAGATTGTTCAAACACAAGAAAATATTTTGTAGTGCCACTATCATCACCTTTCAAACACAAACAAAATATAGTATTATACAACTTGATCGGGTTGGAGAGTGGTTGAGCAGCCTCTAATATAGAGGAAGGACTGAAGCAGCTTCTTAGGGGTTTACTAAAGTCATCACAGCATCAGACTCAAAACAAACTGCAGTCTCAAGGTAAGTCTTCTTAACTTTGAACTTTTCATTTCAAACATCATTAGTGATTTATTGTTGAGGTTAAATTTAGTAATCATTGACTTTTGGAGCTAACCATGTACTTGCTTTTGTCAATACTATGTTGAAAACTGACCTGTACAAACAATAGAACAATGTTTAAGGCAAAAAGCCGCAACATGAGTCGACACATACCCACATGAGTCAACTAATTTTAGTGATAGAACAGGGTATGAGTCGACACAAAGCCTTATGTGTCGATACATACTGCTATCCATACCCAAAATAGACATACAAAAGGTGCATGAGTCGACACAAAACACGAATGTATCGATACAAACAAAAAATGAGTCGACACATCCCATCATGCATCAACTCATACTGAGTTGATTTGGGATTTTCCAAAAACATGAATTGGAATGAGTCAACACATCCCACTATGCATCGACACATATTGAGTCAATTTGGATTTCTCAGAAATAGGAAATGGCATGTGTCGATGCATGCAGCTATGTGTCAATACATAAAGTTTGTTTTACTTTCTTTGTACACTATTTTCCTTTTATATTTTTTATTACTATTTATTTTATTCAAAATGGTTGTAATAATTAATCTTATTTCATCCCCATTTGCAAATTGTACCCCTATCCCCCAAGTGATGTAATAGCTAGGGATTTTAATTTTCGAAAATTTATCGTTTTCATATAATGGTTAGTAATTAGGGTGTGTATGGAAAGATAAAATCGACCATTAGAAAACCTAATCTCAAAGACAAAAATGCATGCAATCGAAACATAATTCACACACGCACACCTTTAAGGTAATCCCGCTTGTTGCCTCGGAAAATAGTCATGTCCCTCGAATATGGGACATTTTAACAAAGACCCTTGGTAAAAATATTGTAGTCCCTCGATGACCCTTCGATGTTGCCTTTGATAAAATGATCTTAGTCCCTACGAAAATTGCTAAAGCGTCTCACAAGTTTCCTTTTATGACTATATGATGACCCACACTCGTCCCTTCACATCCAAAGATAGGGATTCTTAATAATCAACGGTAAGATAACAACATCTAAAGAAGAAGGAAAAGAAAAAAGATCCTTTTGAGTAGGTAGGACGCTCGTAGTTGGTTGCTCACAAACTAAAACCATCTCCACACTCACACTTTCAAAACATCTTCATAAAACAAACATCTTTTTGAACTATTTTCAAAACCAACACTTTGTATACATTCTTATAGAGACGAGAATTATTACAAAGTTTGCCGAAACAAAGGCATTTTCAAAATATTTTAAAACTCGCACCAATCAATAACACATTTCAAATAAAGCATTTTTCAAAGTGATCAAGCAACTAAGAGCCCATAGATAACTACGGATGAAAAGGGTGCTAAAACCTTCCCTTTTCACAACCTACCCCCCGAACTCAAGAAAATATCTCAAAAGGTCTTTCCTGTTCTTTTCACCCATTCCTTTATTGGGTAAAAGAAAAGTAGGTGGCGACTCTTGCTATCCGTAACAATTGCGATAAAACGAAAAACACCAAGTCGGTGGAATTTTCAAAATATTTTAAAACTCACACCAATCACTAACACATTTTAAATAAAGCATTTTTCAAAGTGATCAAGAAACTAAGAGCCCATAGATAACTACAGATGAAAAGGGTGCTAACACCTTCCCTTTTCATAACCTACCCCCCGAACTCAAGAAAATATCTCAAAAGGTCTTTCCTGTTCTTTTCAACCTTTCCTTTATTGGGTAAAAGAAAAGTCAGTGGCGACTCTTGTTATCCGTAACAATTGCGATAAAACGCAAAACACCAAGTCAGTGGCGTTTTCAAAATATTTTAAAACTCACACCAATCACTAACACATTTCAAATAAAGAATTTTTCAAAGTGATCAAGCAACTAAGAGCCCATAGATAACTACGGATGAAAAGGGTGCTAACACCTTCCCTTTTCATAACCTACCCCCCGAACTCAAGAAAATATCTCAAAAGATCTTTCCTGTTCTTTTCACCCTTTCCTTTATTGGGTAAAAGAAAAGTCGGTGGCAACTCTTGCTATCCGTAACAATTGTGATAAAATGCAAAACACCAAGTCGGTGGCGTTTTCAAAATATTTTAAAACTCACACCAATCACTAACACATTTCAAATAAAGCATTTTTCAAAGTGATCAAGCAACTAAGAGCCCATAGATAACTACAGATGAAAAGGTTGCTAACACCTTCCCTTTTCATAACCTACCCCCCGAACTCAAGAAAATATCTTAAAAGGTCTTTCATGTTCTTTTCACCCTTTCCTTTATTGGGTAAAAGAAAAGTCGGTGGCGACTCTTGCTTTCCGTAACAATTGCGATAAAACGCAAAACACCAAGTCAGTTCTCCCATCGTATTATAGTATGGCAAGATTAAAAGAAAACGGTAGCAAACCCTAACTTCAAGATAAAATAATTGAATACAAAACACTTGCACATGCGCACCTCTAGGGTAGCGTCTCTTGTTTCCATTCGGTTAAACAATCATGTCTCTCGAATGTGGGGACGCTTTAGCAAATGTCCCTTGATTCAAAGGTCATAATACCTCGATGACAGTTTCGACGTTGCCTTTTGATAAATGATCTAGTCCCTTATGAAAATTGCTAAAGTGCCCCTACAAGTTACCTTCAATGACTGTACCATGACCTGCGCCTGTCCCTACACATCCAACGATAGGTATTCCTACTAACTAATGGTAGGATAGCACTATCTAAAGTAGGAGAAAAATAACATAAAATAATTTGAGTAGGTAGATCCCTCATAATCCCTTGCTCACAAATCTCTTCAAAACAAAAACATTTCATATAGACACTTTTAAAATATTTTCAAAACACCTTGTACACATTCTCGAGGACAGATACGAGAATCATTACAAAGTCCGCCTTACAATTGGCATTTTCAAAATATTGTCAAACATGCACAACACAAAGCAATTTTTAAATCAAAGTAAGCTAAGCGATTAAGAGCTGCAGATAACTACAGATGAAAAGGGTGCTAACACCTTCCCTTTTTATAACCTACCCCCCGAACTCAATAATATCAAGGTTTTTCCTATTCTTTTCACCCTTTACTTATTAGATAAAAGAAAAGTCGGTGGCGACTCATGCTATCCGCACATTTGTGGTAAAATGCAAAAACAAGTCAATTATTCCATAGTATTACACCCGGTCATATAGATAGTTAACTCGTCCTGTTTTTGGAATTAATCTCTGACCTATTTTTTGTTGGTAAACTCGTCCTATTTCAGGAATTCATACCACCTGGTCGTATCGGTAGTTGCCACGTCTTGTTTCGGGAATTAATCTGTGACCTGTTTAAAAATTGTTGATGATATTTATCTATTTGCGAACTAACCTGAAAGAGACGAAGTAAGTTTTATGCAACATAATGATGTATGTAATTCATTTGGGTGATGATGCTCTCAAAATAAATGAGAATGTGTTATATGCGTTTTGTATTTTTATGCTATGATGTTTTGTAAATAATGTATGGATGTAAGATGTCGTTGAAGCGTATTGGTAGCTTCGTGTAACATCTTCGTTTGGGAAAATAAATCCCTAACTGTTGCTGAAGATGAAGAATATGAATCTTCAATCTTTTTTAGAATGTCTTCGTTGGGGATTCCCGCTTTTTGTTTGAGGATACTCCGCTGGGAATGTTTGACCTTTGTTTGGGGATAGAAGGTTTCCAAGAACATTGGTCGTTCATCGCTCTACTGGGGAATTTAGTTTTTTATATACCCTAACTGGGGATAAAAGAAATCATTAACCTATGACGTGATACATGACCAGGATTCAGATACTGTAACAACTCTCTAGGGATAGCAACTTTGACTACACTTTGCTGGAGAAGAGGATTTTGTCGGGGATTTACAGTAATCGGAGAATGGACTTTGTTTGGGAAATAAACCCTGCTGGGAGAAATAAACCATGTTGGAGAAATAAACCATACTGGGAAAATAAACCTTGTTGAAGAATTGAATTTTGCAGTAGATTTTACAATGTTGGAGAAATAAAACTCCGCTGGAGAATTAAATACTTGTAAACTGTGTTGAGGGAATCATTTCTGATGGGAATTGGAATTCATAGGCTGTGCGAATGAATTTTCCATCATATGTTGGGGAAATGATCAAACTTCCTTGTATGCTAGGGGACCTATTGGGGGAGATTATCATGTGAATTGCTGGAAGATGCCCCAATTCCTGTGTGAAGGCATATTAGACTTGTTGGGGAAATGTATCTTTATCATAGATGAGCTTGTGAAGATAGCTCTACGGGGTTAGTTCTGTGGGGATTTGTGGACGACTTGAATGTTATTCAAACTCCTAGAGTCTTTAGTAAATGCTCACCCCTGTTCTTATGCACATACTTGTTAACAGTAATCATATTCATATGCATATGTTCATTCAATTTAGTCATTGGACGTTTTTGCAAACAAAACAGAGAAAGTAAAACAAATTTGAACTTCAAAATTGATTTGTATTGAAAGTTTTCCTATAAATAGGCGGTTTTTTACAAAGAGACAGAAGTCCTTATAAGAGGAAATCGTCTTAAAATGAAAAGAGTACAAATTAAACATAGAAAAAAAGCTATGTGGAAACGATCCCATCAAGTTTCAACTCTGCTATTTCCCATATATCTTCAAGCATCTCATCCCTTGCTGTTGGAAGAAGTTGACTGAATTGATCTGTACCTTTCGAACTTGACGTTGGTAACCAAGCTTGTTGTAAGTAGGTGATCCAATGGGACATAGTAATACACTTTAATCCCTAACTTTTTCCTGGACCGCCCTTTTGGGTTTTTAGTCCACCGGGATAGCCTTTTTTGCCCAAGCTGCCTTTTCAGGTTTTTGACTTGCCGGGTGTACAACCTTTATATATATATATATATATATATATATATATATATATATATATATATATATATATATATATATATATATATATATATATATATATATATATATATATATATATATATATATATATATATATATATATATATATATATATATATATCCCTAATTTTTTCCCGAACCCTTTTGGTTCGTCGGGATGCCCCTATTTTTTCCTAGGCCATTCAACCTAGAGGGTCTCTTTTTCATGCGTAGTATTTTTTGACTATGTCCGCGTTCACAGGGTGCGGGAAATCTTCACCGTCCATGATGGTCAGTGTCATAGCGCCTCCATAAAATATCTTCTTAATTATAAATGGCCCTTCGTAGGTTGGAGTCATTTTGCCCCTGGGAACCCCTTGTGGTAGGATGATGCACTTTATTACCAAGTCACCGGCCTGGTATACCTGATGCTTGACTTTCTTGTTGAAGGCTTTGATCACACGCTTTTGATACATCTGACCATGAAAAACAGCTGCAAGCCTTTTCTCGTTGATAAAATTTATCTGGTCCAGCCTAGTCTAAATCCACTCGTCTTTGTCTAAACCTGCATATTTCATAATCCTTAGAGAAGGAACTTGGACTTTGACAGGTAGGAAAGTGTTGTACCCCAAAATTTTCCCTCCCATATTCTTCAAGATTTGCCAAGATTAATCTTCAAATTGCTCAAGGTGGCTCAAGGGTTAGACAGTCAAATCACCTCCTAAGGCACTCAAGTCAAAATTAGGGTTTTGTGTTGCATAAAGGTTATCACATCCAAATGACCTCAAGTGCTCCCATATGTAATAATATGTTATTAAGTTCATCCATGTCAAATTTCAAGCCTTGCAGAGAAAGTTTGGTTAGTCAATGGCTCAAGAGGTCCAAAAAATCGACTGTGCTAGGGCAAAAGTCAACTGTGACCCAAATACAGTCAAACCTCAATATTTTTTTTCAACATCCTCATTTTAAAGGATAATTCATCATTTGATAAAGGTTTTATCATGATTCATCAAGGATTGCTCAAGATTCATCAAGATTCAAAAGTTGTTAAATTAGGGTTTTGCAGGAAAAGTCAACTCAACTTTGACCAAGCATAACTTTCTCATACTTTATGAGAAATGACCCATCCAAAGCTCATTTTGAATAGGATGCAATTTCCTACAATTCATCTTCACACCCCAAGATCAAGAAATTCTCTCACAAAAGGTTACTAATTTGGACATTATAGGTCATTTTTGAAAGTCAACAAAAACACCTTTTTTGCCAAAACTTATAACTTGAGCATGGAACATCAAAATGAGATGAGACCAAAAGGGTTGATTATAGGACATCTCAAGGTTTCTAAAAAGTCAAAGAATACCTCCAAAAGTTCAAAATTGAAGAATATATGCATTGTTGAAGTTGGGCATTTTTCCAAATTTGCTAAAAGTCAACTATCCTCAAAACTTCAATTTTTGACAAAAGGGCCCACTTTTTTCCACTTGATTTGGTCTTGTCATGCCACACACGTGTCCCATCTTTAATTTCATGACCAAACATTTATTTTTCTATTTTATTTAATTTTTATTGATTTAATTCATTTTAAATCTATATTAATTCAAATAAAATCCAAAAATTAATGAAATGGTATCTTTGTGATTTGTACAGCTTACATATACCATGTGACACCCAACCAACTCGTGCCAAGGTTCATTCAAGCACAAAATCTTAGATATGGCCTATATTTGGAAATATGTTAATGGTGATCAAAGGGCAATCTTGATTCTTCAATGCACAAGGATATTGGCCCATGTTTTAACCTAGAATCATCCCATTATATGCAAGCAAGCCTCACAAATCAAGAACAGACACAAAACCTTGCAGAAACGGCCATACCACTTTGAGAAAAAGCTTGAAAAGTGTGAAGATTGAAAACAACCTTGGAGGCAAATTCAGACCAAAAGAAGAACGCAGCTCTCTTCCTTGACATCCAGTGGTGCTATACCAATCAAAAAGAAGCCTTTTCATCACCTAAATCACGCTGTAAGTGTCCTTGAAAACGCCTCTGAACATGAAAATGCAACTCATCATTCTTGCACCTTTTTGCCAATTTTCTTGTGCATTCATACTCACTATTCGATTTCCAACGTTTCTATAATATTTGATTTTATTTTTATGGCTTATAACCCTGTATCCAGAACCTAGGGTTCTTGTTCTTGTTTTTGGGCGTTCTTTGTGCAGGTTAAATTAAGGCCAACAATGGCCATGGATGAGTTCAGGGGAGTGAGACGAGTACAGTGGTACTCTTGGATTCCATTTTTGTGGCCTAGGGTGGATTTTGGGGAGATCATAGGAACCTTCCTGCGGATAAAAATCCACAGGTAATCGAACTAGGTTTTATGAAGAAGATGATTACATGGTGGGGCGTGATTGGTTCATTTGAATCAATTGCGCGTTTTTTATTTTTGGCCAGGCATAATTGAATTGTTTGTATATAATATTTGATTGATATTCCACTAACAGGTTAACATCTTGGCTCAGTTGGTAGCGCGCTAATTGATTTGTCCCTTGGGACCTGGGTTCGAATCCCAGGTCCCCCAAAACGCTTCTTATTATTTTCTTGCATATATTCCAGTGGATTTTCAGGTATGAAGACTACCATACACTTCAAGGATCAGCATGCCAATTGTCCCATCAGGCAGATCTAGTAACCCAGATTGCACGCCTACCATGGTCTCCAGTCAACAAGCACCCATGGGAATCCAAAAAGTCCAACGAGGCTGAAGCTTGATGGGCCTGGAAATTGCAACTCAAACACCTTCTTCAGGCCCAACACCCCCCCCCCTTTGAGTTTGTTTATTTTATTTTTCTTTTCATTATTTTCTATTTTATTATTATTAGTATTTTAATTAACCAATTAACTAATTAACTTTTTTTCATAAAAAAATCAGAAAAAAAAAAAGATATTTTTATTTAAATTCCATTAATGTTATTATTTATTTTTGTAAATAAAATTAACCAATTAATTTAGTTTTAATTAGGTTCAATTTCAATATATTTTGCATTAAATTAAAATCAATATAGAATTAGGTTTTTTTTAATATTTTTAACCATTTTTTTATTTCCTTAATTAAAATAAAAACTCAAAAATATTTTCTTTTAATTAATTAATTATTAGTTTAGTATTAATTCTTAAATCAAAAATAACAAAAAATATGCTTTATTTATTTAAAAAGGGTCAAAACCCTAGGACGCTCCGATTCAATTTTCCTCGCGCGTATTATCTTTGATCTATATTTGTGTATTTGCTCCGAGGATGTAATAGTTTTAACTTAGGATTTTATTTACCACTTTTATTTACTTTTCGTAATTTAATTTTCAAGGGTTTGTTTTTGGCGATGTAAATACCCGACGCCTTGTAATAACTTAGATTTATTTTCCGCAATTTATATTCCGCAACTATTAACTGTTAGATGTTTGAATAATAGGCTATGCATGATAAGACGAATCTTAATTTAAAATCAACAGTAGCTCACCATTAACATGTACAAAGATAATTAACTGAAAAACAATACACTCGCACATGCCACTCTTAGGATACGCCTCACTTGGTTGCCTCGAACGTGGTCATTAAGTATAGGAAGTTTTAGAGGTCGCCCTCTTGTCCAAAGATCATAAGTTGCCTCGAAACGGTTGCCTCAGATAAAATGATCTAAGACATTAGGGTTACCGCTAAGGCGTCCTAACGTTGCTTTAGTGACCACACGTCCCTTAATCGAATTGACCCGAAAACTCCAACGGCGATGCTACCTACTCCTCAATAGTAGGATAGCATTGTCTAAAGGATATTTACACAACTTAATTCCTTTTTTGAGTAGGTAGGGGTTCTTAAGTACTTGCTCTTTTGAAAAACAAAACAAAAAACTTTTCGCACTTACACTCTCTTCCAAAACAAAATTCTTTTCAAACCCACAAACACAAAGAAAAGCAAACTTTTGAAAATATAATGAGCAAGTACCTAAGAGCCCGTGGATAACCACGGATAGAAAGGGTGCTAACACCTTCCCTTTCTATAATCTACCTCCCGAACCCGAGAAATATCTCAAGAAGGAATTTTTCTGTGCTTTTGTCCTTTCCTTGTTGGATAAAATAAAAGACGGTGGCGACTCTTGCTTACCGTGACATTTTGCGGAAACAAACGCAAACGCGAACCAGCATTCCAAAATAGTCAGTTCTCATTCCCACCGATCACAGAACTGGCGACTCTGCTGGGGAATACTTATAAGTGAGGTGTACCTTAGGATTAGATCACTATGTTTTCAATTGTATGCTTTAATTTTGTGGGCTTGTATCGGAGTTCTATAGATCCTAACCCGGATCTGGGGATACCCTTTAGGTAAGTAGCAATAAACTGTGAGGGATCTGTCCGGCGTAGACCGACACAGATGAAGCAGTAGCTACATTAGTGTGGCACCTTAGTCTGTACCGATATCCCTTGTGTTGGAACGAGGAGAATATGGGTCTTCTAAGGAGTCATTAAGCACCAACTGACCTTAGAACCTTAAATTGACCAACTTGGCCATAGAACAGTAGCAGTATGCTACACTCATTGAGACTAAACTCTCGCGATGATTCCGGCTGCAAGAAAAGGTTGCTAAACTGGAATTATGACCGATTGAGGGTAGTCAGTGATATTGAGATCCTCTAGAACCCGATTACTATTTTTAGGACAGGTCTTAACCAACTGAACTGAAAGAGGGTAGTACCTAAGCTCCATGCCAACCTGAAATCTAAGGGCTCTCAGTGTGACTTGTGTGCCTTTACCATGTTTGCCTTTTGTGGATACTTGTGGTGTGCCTTTACCATGACATCATGACATCATAACATTGCATACATTTTGCATAAGGACTAACCTATTTCAAGGACAAGAGGGTTTCATCTTTGTTCTGTTTTGTAGGTCATCATGATGCCCATTCGTAGGAATAATATCCGGATCAACTTTGTCCAAGTCCCTACCTTGCTTAAAGAGTTAGTTGTCAGGATTCCAGACACTACTTCCTTCATCATAAGGCATGGTTCTCTTCTTAGTTTGGTCACCTCAAAATTGGACAAACAAATGATGAGTGTCCTGGTCCAGTTTTATGATCCGCTATACCATTGCTTCACCTTTCAAGACTTCCAGCTGGTTCCTACCCTAGAAGAGTTCTCTGAGCTGCTTGATATCTCTGTCCTGGAACATACTCCATTTACTGGTTGGGAAAAGACTTCTAAGCCCGAAGAAATTGCTGCAGCCCTTCACTTGACCAAGGAGGAGGTAATGGCCAACTGGGAGACTAGAAGTGGAGCTAAGGGTTTTCTTACTAAGTTTCTGGTTGACAAAGCTAATTACTTCTGGGACAGCTTAGACTTCGAGGCGTACGAGGATATTCTGGCCCTCTTAATTTATGGTCTGGTATTGTTTCCGAATCCTGAAACTTTTGTTGGTATTAATGCCATAAAGATCTTCATTTCTCAGAATCTGGTACCCACTCTCTTGGGTGATATGCTTCATCAGCTCTATGCTCGTACTGCCCGAAAGCGGGGAACTTTGATGTGTTGTGTTCCTTTATTGTCGAGGTGGTTTATTTCGCACCTCCCTAAGTCCGTGCTGAAAAACAAAGAAGGAATGGGCTGGGCTTATAGGGTGATGTCTCTTTCTGATGATAACATTATCTGGACTCTCAAAGGTATGGAGGAGGTGACTGTCATTGATCACTGTGGAGAGTATCCTAATGTTCCATTGATCGGACTTCATGGAGGGATTTCTTACAACCCATGCTTAGCTCTCCGTCAGTTTGGAAGAGCCAGAAGAGAGGGGCCTCATGAGATGTTGATGCCTCATATCATTTTTTATTTTCAGGGAGATAGCGACGAGCTGCGTCGTAAATTTATAAGGGCTTGGGACAGAGTTCACCGATCTGACCCACATGAGTTGGGACCAAAGACTTCTCTACCAATGGAGCCATATCTCAGATGGGTCTACATCTATGCCCAGAAGCTAGGTATGCCATATGAAGTTGTCAGGCCTGTTACTCTTGAAGCTGCTAATGAGGAGGGGGTTCCTCCGACTATCCTCCAACGTCATATGCCCATTGATATTGGGACACTGAAGAGGTCTTGGATGCAATTAAGGAATGAACGGGATTCCTACCGAGAGAGGTTCAATGAACAGGAGCAGAAGATCCAGAAGCTGACCAGACAGTTGGAGAACGAACGAATCCTGAATGATTATGTCCGCACTGAGAAGAAGAGACCATGGGAGCATTGATGGACCTTTGAGGATTTCTTTACAGTTTTCATTTACTTTTCAGTATTTCCATTCTTGTAACGCCTAAGGGCAGTTTGTTGAACAATTTAAATTTTGAAGTTTAAGTCTAATAAAGTGTGCTTCCTTTCTTGTTTACAAATTTGAATCCCGATTGTCTTTGAAATCATAAATTATACGCATTTCATCCCATGCACTTCATAAACAGGTACCCCATTACAGGTCTCTTATCTTCTTCGCTGTTTATTTCAGCAATCACCATGTCTGTTGAACCTTCAACCGAGCAAGCTATCAAGGCCCTCCAGGCCCAGAATGCCCAGTTTCAAGAGTTGTTCATGAATCTGGCTAAGGGTCAGCAGGACCTGAAGACTTTGATTCTGAAAGAGAAGAAGAAGAAGAAGAAGAGGACCATCCTGTTCAATACTGGACGCAGGTTTGGAAACGGGCTGCAGAATGAAGTTGACCTGACCACCTCTTCTGGAGGGAAAGACAGTCCACAAGAAAGGAGGGCTCCTAGCCCTATGGTCTCCGACAATAAGACGGACTATGATGAAGAACAGTATCCTCCTGCTGAGGATAAGTACAAATAGCTGGAAGACCGTTTAAGCGCCATGGAGATAGAAAAGGTGCCCGATATGGACTTCAGAGATCTAGGTCTATCCTCTGGGGTGGTGGTTCCCCATAAATTCAAGGCGCTTGCCTTTGCCAAGTATGACGGAGCTTCCTGCCCAAAGCTACACCTCCGGTCATATGTGAGAAAGATCTAACCTTACACCGCTGATAAGAACTTGTGGATCCAGTTCTTTCAAGACAGTCTCTCAGGGACTCAGCTTGAGTGGTTCTATCAATTGGACGGAGCCAGTATCCGCAGCTGGGAAGATTTGGCTACTGTATTCTATAGGCAGTCTCAGTACAACTCCGACCTCGCTCCTACGCGTACCCAACTCCAGGGTATGTAAATAGGAACGGGTGAGGGATTTAAAGAGTATGCTCAAAAATGGAGAGACCTTGCCGGAAGGGTGCAACCACCGTTGGCTGATCGTGAGCTTGTTGACATGTTTCTGGGGACCCTGTCTGGTCCATTCTTTAACCATCTAATAGGAAGCTCTTCAGTTGGGTTTACAGATCTTATTTTGACTGGTGAGAGGATTGAAGCTGGTATTAAGGCTGGAAAGATACAGAAGGGTGCCTCATCAAGCACCGAGAAGAAACCGTTTAAGAAAGAGTCCAGTGCTGTCTACAGTTCAAGAAGACAAAATAGACCTGAACACCGTCAAGTTGTCAATGCAGTTGTTATTTCAAAACCTACTGGTGCTCCTCAGCATCACAACCAACAAAGGGACGAGATACCTCGAAGTCAATTCACCCGTCTCAGCATGACTTTGTCTCAGATTCTGCCACAGTTGCTGAAGACCAATCTGGTGACTATAAAAGAAGCTCCAAAGAATTCAAATACAACGTCACCAAGGTATAACCCTAATGCCCGCTGCGCTTATCACTCTGAGAGCCCGGGGCATAATACGGATGATTGTTGGGCTTTGAAGAACAAGGTCCAAAACTTGATTGATGCAAAGGAGATTGAGTTTGAGGCGCCCGAGAGGCCTAACATTGTGACTGCTCCCATGCCCAAGTATGGAGTGAATGCTGTAGAGGAAGACTTGTTTGTAGTTTACATGGAAGATATTGTTACCCCTCTGATGGCTGTCAAAAAGAACCTATTGCTAGCCGGTTTATTTCTGGGCTGTGGCGAAGGTTACCATATGTGTTCTGTTGTACCTACTGGTTGCCCATTTCTGAAGTCAGGTATTCAAAACCTGATGGGTAGCAAAGAGATCCTATTTGAGAAGACTGTTGTTCCCTCCACCCCTACTGAAGAAGTTGCCATTATTACCATTTTCGACAATTCTTCCAAGGCTCCCTCGAGGGAGCCTATTAGAATTACATTTGTTCCGAAGATCGTGCCTATAATCATCACTGTTTCGGGGCCCATCCCCTACACCTTTGACAAAGCTGTCCCTTGGCACTATAGGGTAGAAGTTTATGTTCTTGGAGTTAAGCAAGAGTTGGATGCTGATACCGGCGTCAGCAACATTACTGGACCTGCTAAAGTCACCCGCAGTGGTAGACTTTTCTCACCTGATATTGCTCCACCAACTGCCCGAAGACCTGTTATCATTACACTTGTAAGTGTGCCTGCTGCCATTCCTGATCAAGTCCTTAGTCCTACCCCTGTCGCCGAGTCATCTAACGCTCGGGGCAAAGGGATCACCAATGATGTGTCTGCCCAGACGGAGGCACCGAAGACCATCACTGTTGAGGCTTCCAAACAAGAGATGGAAGAGATTCTGAAGATTATTAAGAAGAGTGATTATAACGTAGTTGAGTAGCTGGGGCAAACCCCATCCAAGATTTCTATGTTGTCATTGCTATTGTGTTCAGAGGCCCATGCCAAGGCCCTGATTACCTTCCTGAAAACTGCCCACGTGCCACAAGAGAAATTAGCTGATCAGTTTACCGATTGTGTGCCCAATTTAACTGCGGATAATGGTTTGGGATTCTCCGATGTTGATATGACTTCTAAGGGGAAAATTCATAACGACGCCCTGCATGTCTCCATTGAATGCATGGGCACTACTCTTGCACATGTGTTGGTTGACACTGGTTCCTCATTGAACGTCTTGCCCAAGAAAGCTCTAGACAGGTTGGATTGTGAAGGGTTAGAGCTAAAACCAAGTAACATCGTAGTCAGGGCCTTTGACGTGTCTAAAAGGATGGTGCATGGTGAGGTTGATATTCCAATTAAAGTTGGTTCTCAGGTCTTCAATTCTACATTCTACGTGATGGAAATTCGCCCATCCTATTCTTGTTTGCTGGGCCGTCCATGGATCCACAAAGTCGGGGCCGTAACCTCGACGCTTCACCAGAAGCTAAAGTACCCTGTCAGAGGGAAGATTGTGACAGTACAGGGAGAGGAAGAGTACATGGTCAGCCACCTCAACTCGTTCAGATACGTAGAGATGGATGGGGAATTCATTGAGACCCCATTTCAGCACTTTGAAGAGGTTCCTCAGACATTGGCAGCAGCTGAGACTGTGGTCGAAGATTCTCCTATGAAGATGGCTTCCTTAAAGGATGCCCGGGCTGTTATTGAGAAGGGTGAGTGTGCAAATTGGGGTAGACTTCCTGATTTCACTCAGAAGACTAACAAGTTTGGTTTGGGTTTCACTGCAGAAGCTCAAACTGTTGTTCATAGTTCAAGGATTGGAAGACCTCTTGTGTTCATCAGCAACTCAGGAGTAAATGCCATTGAAGATGATGTGGAGGAGTCTGAACTCGACAGTTGGATCTATCCTACGACCAACGGTGGACCAGGCAACTGGACAACAAAGGACTTCATCCATATTACTTTTGTTAACCAGTAATGAACTCTTTGTTTTGAATTTGTAACAGACAATGTTGTGAAACTTTATGGCCCGGTGTCTTACCCGGGGCACCATGGATTCATTTGTGAGGGCTTTTGTGTGTCATTTTCATATATCATTAATAAAAGCATTGGACGTCTTTTGCATTTCAAATTTTGCGCTCCTTGTTTTTCTTTATTATATATTTCAAAACATCTATTTTACACACACTCACATATACAGGTCTTCATCTACTCTGGATCTCACTGGTAACGACTCTGCTACTGCCAGTTATGACTTCGAAAATCCGATCAACTTAGCCGAAGACGAAGGTGAATATGATTGCGAAGTGCCTGGTGAACTTGCAAGACTGTTACTCCAGGAAGAGAGGGCCATTCAGCCACACGAAGAGCCAGTGGAAATAGTGAATTTGGGTACTGAAACAGACAAGAAGGAAGTCAAGATCGATGAAAATTTGGAGCTTAGTGTGAAACAGCGGTTGATTCAGATGTTGCATGGCTATGTTGAGATCTTTGCCTGGTCTTACGAAGATATACCTGGGTTGGATAGTGACATTGTGGTTCATCGCCTTCCTACCAAGGAAGACTTCCCTCCCGTAAAACAGAAGGTTCGTCGTATGCGCCCAGAGATGTCCGAGAAAATCAAAGCCGAAGTTATGAAACAATTTGACGCTGGTTTTCTAGCAGTGACTTCTTACCCTCAGTGGGTTGCCAATGTGGTTCCAGTTCCGAAGAAGGATGGTAAGGTCAGAATGTGTGTTGATTACAGGGATTTGAGCAGGGCGAGCCCTAAGGATGACTTCCTTCTACCTCACATCGACGTTCTGGTTGACAATACTTCTCAGCACAAGGTGTTCTCCTTTATGGATGGTTTCTTCGGTTATAATCAAATTAAGATGGCTCCCGAGGATATGGAGAAGACCACCTTTGTTACTCAGTGGGGTACATTTTGCTACAAGGTCATGCCTTTTGGACTGAAAAATGTTGGGGCAACATATCAGCGTGCCATGGTTGCTTTGTTTCTTGACATGATCCATCATGAGATTGAAGTAAATGTCGACGATATGATTTCGAGGTCCCAAACTGAGGAGGAACACCTTGACCATCTACAAAAGCTGTTTGACCGGTTGAAGTTGTACAAGCTGAGGTTGAACCCGAACAAGTGCACCTTCGGGGTGAGATCTGGAAAACTACTAGGTTTCGTCGTGAGCGACAAAGGTATTCAAGTAGACCCTGCCAAAGTGAAAGCTATACAAGAGATGCCAGCTTCCAAGACAGAGAAGGAGGTCAGAGGCTTTCTAGGACGACTGAACTACATTGCCCGATTCATCTCACACCTAACTGCTACTTGTGAGCCAATCTTCAAGTTACTAAAGAAAGATCAAGTGGTACGTTGGAACGATGAATGCCAGGCCGCTTTCGAAAGAATCAAAGAGTATCTCTAGGAGCCACCCATTCTTATGCCACCAGTTGAAGGGACACCTTTGATTTTATACTTGACAGTACTTGATAACTCAATGGGGTGTGTGCTGGGGCAGCATGACGAGTCTGGCCGAAAAGAGCATGCTATTTATTACCTTAGCAAAAAGTTTACCGATTGTGAGACCCGATACTCGCTGCTTGAGAAAACTTGTTGTGCTTTGGCATGGGCTGCTCGCCGACTGAGACAGTATATGCTGACTCACACTACTATGTTGATTTCAAAGATGGATCCAATCAAGTATATCTTCGAAAAGCCTGCCTTGTCCAGAAGAATAGCAAGATGGAAGATGATCTTGACTGAATATGACATCCAGTACACAACTCAAAAGGCTATCAAGGGAAGTGTGTTGGCAGACCATTTGGCACATCAGGCAGTGGATGATTACCAGTCTATAAACTTTGAATTTCCGGACGAGAATATCATGCTGATAACTGATTGTGAGACACCTGGACCGGATGAAGGACCCGAGGAAGGATCCCTATGGTCTATGTACTTTGATGGAGCTTCAAACGCTTTGGGTAATGGCATTGGCGCTGTGATTATATCTCCTAAAGGCTCTCATACTCCGTTCACCGCATGTCTATGTTTCAACTGCACCAACAACATGGCGGAGTATGAAGCATGCATCATGGGTCTTCGAGCTGCAATTGACCTAAGGATTAAGTTTCTAAGTGTCTTCGGAGATTCCGCTCTCGTGATCAGTCAGATCAAAGGCGAGTGGGATACGAAACACCCAAATCGTATTCCTTACAAGGAGTATGTATTGACGTTGCTTCCCCATTTCGAGGAGATAACCTTTGAGCACTTTCCTAGAGAGGAGAATTAGTTGGCGGACGCGTTAGCTACGATGTCTTCTATGTTCAAGGTCAAATGGGACAACGAGGCCCCCCGGATAATTATTTGGAAATTGGATGAACCTGCACATTGATGTGATCTTGAGACTGAAGAGGTAACAGAAAAGCCCTGGTATCACGAAGTAAAAAGATACCTTGAAGCTCAAGAATACCCAGAGGATGCATCTGTTAATGACAAGAAGTTTCTGAGAAGGTTCACGGCAAAGTTCTTCATCAGCAATGGCATTCTTTACAAACGTAACCATGATTCAACCTTATTGCGTTGCAAGGATAAGATTAAAGCAAAAAGGATCATGGCAGAGCTGCATGAAGGTACTTTCGGAACCCATTCCAGTGGACATACCATGGAAAACAAAATCCTTCGGGCGGGATATTACTGGTCCACAATGGAAGCTGACTGTTATCAGCATTCTCGGACATGTCACAAGTTCCAGATCTATGCTGATAAGGTGCACATACCTCCAGTTCCTCTGAACGTCTTGACAACACCTTGTCCTTTTGCAATGTGGGGCATTGATATGATCGGAGAGATCAGACCTACGGCATCTAACGGGCATCGTTTCATCCTGGTAGCGATTGATTACTTTACAAAGTGGGTTGAAGCAGCTTCCTTTGCTACGGTAACCAAGAACGTCGTGGCACGGTTCATTCGGCATAACCTGATTTGTCGATACGGTGTACCAGAAAGGATCATTACAGACAATGGTACCAATCTCAACAACAAGATGATCACTGAGCTCTGCGAGCAATTCAAGATACAGCACCATAACTCTTCTCCCTACCGACCGAAGATGAATGGGGTTGTCGAAGCTGCAAATAAGAACATTAAGAAGATCGTGCAGAAGATGACAGTAACTTACAAAGACTGGCACGAGATGTTACCATTTACTCTTCATGGGTACTGTACCTCAGCACGAACGTCGATGGGGGCAACACCCTATTCCTTGGTTTATGGCATGGAGGCTGTCTCGCCTATTGAAGTTCAGATACCCTCTCTCCGGATCATGAAGGATGCAGGTTTGAGCGAAGATGACTAGATCCAGACCCGACTTGATCAATTGAATCTAATCGACAAAAAGAGACTTACTACTATTTGTCATGGTCAGACGTACCAAAAATGGATGATCAAGGCATTTAACAAGAAAGTCAGACGACAAGAGTATCAAGTTGGAGACTTGGTAATCAAGCGCATTATCCTACCTCAAGGTGAGCCCAGGGGCAAATGGACCCCTACTTACGAAGGGCCATTTGTGGTTAAGAACATCTTCTCAAGAGGAGCTATGATTCTAACCACCATGGATGGTGACGACCTTCCTCACCCCGTCAATGCAGACATAGTGAAAAGATACTACGCATAATCAAAGACCCGCTAGGTTGACTGGCCTAGGAAAAAATAAGGGCTACCCGGCGAACCAAAAGGGTTCGGGCAAAAATAAGGGATGAAAATGAAAAAATATGTACACCCGGCAAGTCGAAAACCTGAAAAGGCGGCTTGGGCAAAAATGGGTATCCCAATGGACTGAAAACCCGAAAGGGCGGTCCAGGCAAAAGTTAGGGATTAAAGCGTAACACTATGTCTCATTGGATCACCTCGCATCCAGACTTCGGTATCAACTATCAGGCTCGGACGGCACCAATCAATCAGATTCATCTTCAGCTAAGCAGCAAAATGATGAGACGCTTGAAGATGTAAAGGCAATAGCAGAGTTGGAATCCAGTGGTATTATTCACATAGCTGTTTTGTTTTCTTTTCACGAATTGTATAAATTCTATTTGTTCGGCGGCGTTCTCTTACTAGGACGTCAGCCTCTTGTACAAAAAAAAGCCTATTTACAGGCCAAACTTCTAAATCAATACAAATTCATTTTCAGACAAATTTCAAATTGTTTTTCCTTTATCTGTTTTGTTTTGCAAAGAACGTCCAATGTTCATTTCTGATATATGCATTTGACATTAATTGTTTCTCATAAATATTTACATGCGAAACAAAAGACTAATTACAGGTGATATCAGAAGTAGAGGCAATAAGAATTGTCCAAGCTGTCTAGTTGCTCTATCCACCAAGGTACCAAGGTAGGTTCAGCTGAAGAATATGACCGGGATACCGTCACTCCCCGCAGAGTAAAACAGTAATGGTAGCTCTCCCTACTGAGACCTACAACTATGAACAAATCAGCAATACTCTTCCCAAGCAAAGTTGATCTACCATCAAAAGGTTCGGTATCCCCAGAAGGTCTTAATATTCCCCAACGGAGTATAAAGATATTCTCCAGCAAGTATAAGAGCATCCCCGACAATCTTAATATTCCTCAACAGAATATAAGAATGTTCCCCGGCGGAATACAAGATACCCCATGGAGTCATTTCCCCAGCGTAGTCTAAAAAAGCTTCCCCAATGGAGTTGAATCAACTTCCCCAGTAGACTCTGGTTGCTTATCCCCTGTAGAGCGCAAATAAATCTCCCCAGCCAAATTCAGAAGGTTATCCTCACAAGAGTCTAACTGGGTTATCCTCAGCAAGTTGCAATTGAAAGATCATCCCCAGCGAAGTTCTTTCTATCCCCAGCGGAGTTCATCATTAAAATCCCCAACAGAGCTTATCAACAGAATCCCCAGTGGAGTTTATCGTTAAAATCTCAGCAAAGCATCTCTTCCCCACAAGAGTAACTCCCCTCAGAGTAATCTCTTCATCAGTTTATTCCCCAACGGAGTTCTCTTCTCTTGCAGGCTTCTTCTCACAATCATCTTCGTTCATCATCCCCAGCGGAAACGAAGAACTCAACTCTATCCTCCAGCAGCTCCGGGATTTATTTTTCCCAGCTAAAATATCATATTTCCATACATCATGATACATGCATATACGCATCATACCATACAATCTCATTTATTTTGAACACATCATTGCCTGATCCATATCATGCATTGCATATGACTGACCTTTACCTTTCAGGAAAAATGCAGTTGAGTTCTCAGCTTAGTCGAAGATCTGACCAGTTCTTAAATCTCAATTGAATTATCCTCGGTTGAATTTCAGATAAGGCTCTCAATCTCGATAGTTCCCCTACGTCATAGTGTGGACGAGTACTATAACCTCAACGGTATACTCCCGGTGAGCACGAGTCAGTTCCTAGATCTTGATGTTTTCCTTCGTCATAGTGTGGACGAGTTCTATAACCTCAACGGTATACTCCCAGTGAGCACGAGAACGTTCCTAGATCTTGATGAAGATGCTTCCCTACATCATAGTGTGGACGAGTACTATAACCTCAACGGTATACTCCCAGTGAGCACGAGTCAGTTCCTAGATCTTGATGTTTTCCTCTGTCATAGTGTGGACGAGTTCTATAACCTCAACGGTATACTCCCAGTGAGCACGAGACAGTTCCTAGATCTTGATGAAGATTCTTCCCTACATCATAGTGTGGACGAGTACTATAACCTCAACGGTATACTCCTGGTGAGCACGAGTCAGTTCCTAGATCTTGATGTTTTCCTCCGTCATAAGTGTGGACGAGTTCTATAACCTCAACGGTATACTCCCGGTGAGCACGAGACAGTTCTTAGATCTTGATGAAGATGCTTCCCTACGTCATAGTGTGGACGAGTACTATAACCTCAACGGTATACTCCCGGTGAGCACGAGTCAGCTCCTAGATCTTGATGTTTTCCTTCGTCATAGTGTGGACAAGTTCTATAACCTCAACGGTATACTCCCGGTGAGCACGAGACAGTTCCTAGATGTTGATGAAGATTACCCCCCAGTTGAATTATGAACAGGTCCTTAAGACTCAGCCGAGGCATTCTCTCAGTTGAAGTGCAGGTGAGTTCCTAAATCTCAACAAAAGTTAGACTTCCCCAGCGGAATCTTCTACAACAACAAGTATGCAAGTTCTCGCTAAGGAATCTCTTATGCGATCGAAACTCCTGCAGATGGCATCTATAAGCCCATCCTCCTACCAATAATCTCCAAATGGCATCTGTAAGCCCATTCCTGACATCACAATGTTGATACTACACCATGCGAGTGCAAATTTCTGGGCACTCTAGTGTTCAACTATCTTCCACCTTCGGATCACGAAAGGCTCCAAAGCCAATCTATATCCTCAGGTTTAAGAAAATAGAACAGGGGCAACTGTTGTACCCCAAAATTTACCCTCCCATATTCTTCAAGATTTGCCAAGATTAATCATCAAATTGCTCAAGGTGGCTCAAGGGTTGGACAGTCAAATCACCTCCTAAGGCAGTCAAGTCAAAATTAGGGTTTTGTGTTGCATCAAGGTTCTCACATCCAAATGACCTCAAGTGCTCCCAAATGTCATAATATGTTCTTAAGTTCATCCATGTCAAATTTCAAGCCTTGCAGAGAAAGTTTGGTCAGTCAATGGCTCAAGAGGTCTAAAAAATCGACTGTGCTAGGGCAAAAGTCAACTGTGACCCAAATACAGTCAAACCTCAAGATTTTTTGTCAACATTCTCATTTTAAAGGATAATTAATCATTTTATCAATGGTTGATCATGATTCATCAAGGATTGCTCAAGATTCATCAAGATTCAAAAGTTGCTAAATTAGGGTTTTATAGGAAAAGTCAACTCAACTTTGACCAAGCATAACTTTCTCACACGTTATGATAAATGACCCATCCAAATCTCATTTTGAAGAGGATGCAATTTCCTACAATCCATCTTCACACCCCAAGATCAAGAAATGCTCTCACAAAAAGTTACTAATTTGGACATTATAGGTCATTTTTGAAAGTCAACAAAAACACCTTTTTTTCCAAAACTTATAACTTGAGCATAGAACATCAAAATGCGATGAGACCAAAAGGGTTTATTATAGGACATCTCAAGGTTTCTAAAAATTCAAAGAATACCTCCAAAAGTTCAAAATTGAAGAAGTTATGCATTGTTGAAGTTGGACATTTTTTCAAATTTGCCAAAAGTCAACTATCCTCAAAACTCCATTTTTTGACAAAAGGGCCCACTTTTTTCCACTTGATTTGGTCTTGTCATGCCACACACGAGTTCCATCTTTAATTTCATGACCAAACATTTATTTTTCTATTTTATTTAATTTTTATTGATTTAATTCATTTTAAATCTATATTAATTCAAATAAAATCCAAAAATTAATGAAATGGTATCTTTGTGATTTGTACAGCTTGCATATACCATGTGACACCCAACCAACTCGTGCCAAGGCTCATTTAAGCACAAAATCTTAGATATGGCCTATATTTGGAAACATGTTAATGGTAATCAATGGGCAATCTTGATTCTTCAATGCACAAGGATATTGGCCCATGTTTTAACCTAGAATCATCCCATTATATGCAAGTAAGCCTCACAAATCAAGAACAAGCACAAAACCTTGCAGAAACGGCCATACCACTTTGAGAAAAAGCTTGAAAAGTGTGAAGATTGAAAACAACCTTGGAGGCGAATTCAGACCAAAAGAAGAACACAACTCTCTTCCTTGACATCCAGTGGTGTTATACCAATAAAAAAGAAGCCTTTTCATCACCTAAATCTCGTTGTAAGTGTCCTTGAAAATGCCTCTGAACATGAAAATGCAACTCATCATTCTTGCACCTTTTTGCCAATTTTCTTGTGCATTCATACTCACCATTCAATTTCCAACGTTTCTATAATATTTGATTTTATTTTTATGGCTTATAACCCTGTATCCAGAACCTAGGGTTCTTGTTCTTGTTTTCGGGCATTCTTTGTGCAGGTTAAATTAAGGCCAACAATGGCCATGGATGAGTTTAGGGGAGTGAGACGAGTACAGTGGTACTCTTGGATTCCATTTTTGTGGCCTAGGGAGGATTTTGGAGAGATCCTAGGAACCTTCCTGCGGATAAAAATCCGCAGGTAATCGAACTAGGTTTTATGAAGAAGATGATTATGTGGGGGGGCGTGATTGGTTCATTTGAATCAATTGCGTGTTTTTTATTTTTGGCCAGGCATAATTGAATTGTTTGTATATAATATTTGATTGATATTCCACTAACAGGTTAACATCTTGGCTCAGTTGGTAGCGCGCTAATTGATTTGTCCCTTAGGACCTGGGTTCGAATCCCAGGTCCCCAAAACGCTTCTGATTATTTTCTTGCATATATTCCAGTGGATTTTCAGGTATGAAGACTACCATACACTTCAAGGATCAGCATGCCAAGTGGCCCATCAGGCAGATATAGTAACCCAGATTACACGCCTACCATGGTCTCCAGTCAACAAGCACCCATGGGAATCCAAAAAGTGCAACGAGGATGTAGCTTGATGGGCTTGGAAATTGCAACTCAAACACCTTCTTGAGGCCCAACACCCCCCCCCCTTTGAGTTTGTTTATTTTTTTATTTTTTTTCATTATTTTCTATTTTATTATTATTAGTATTTTAATTAACCAATTAACTAATTAACTTTTTTTCATAAAAAAATCAGAAAACAAAAAATATTTTTATTTAAATTCCATTAATGTTATTATTTATTTTTGTAAATAAAATTAACCAATTAATTTAGTTTTAATTAGGTTCAATTTCAATATATTTTGCATTAAATTAAAATCAATATAGAATTAGGTTTTTTTAATATTTTTAACCATTTTTTTATTTCCTTAATTAAAATAAAAACTCAAAAATATTTTCTTTTAATTAATTAATTATTAGTTTAGACTTAATTCTTAAATCAAAAATAACAAAAAAATATGCTTTATTTATTTAAAAGGGTCAAAACCCTAGGACGCTCCGATTCAATTTTCCTCGCGCGTATTATCTTTGATCTATATTTGTGTATTTGCTCCGAGGATGTAATAGTTTTAACTTAGGATTTTATTTACCGCTTTTATTTACTTTTCGCAATTTAATTTTCAAGGGTTTGTTTTTGGCGATGTAAATACCCGACCCCTTGTAATAGCTTAGATTTATTTTACGCAATTTATATTCCGCAACTATTAACTGTTAGATGTTTGAATAATAGGCTATGCATGATAAGACCAATCTTAATTTAAAATCAACAGTAGCTCACCATTAACATGTATAAAGATAATTAACTGAAAAACAATACACTCGCACATGCCACTCTTAGGATACGCCTCACTTGGTTGCCTCGAACGTGGTCATTAAGTATAGGAAGTTTTAGAGGTCGCCCTCTTGTCCAAAGATCATAAGTTGCCTCGAAACGGTTGCCTCGGATAAAATGATCTAAGACATTAGGGTTACCGCTAAGGCGTCCTAACGTTGCTTTAGTGACCACACGTCCCTTAATCGAATTGACCCGAAAACTCCAACGGCGATGCTACCTACTCCTCAATAGTAGGATAGCATTGTCTAAAGGACATTTACACAGCTTAATTCCTTTTTTGAGTAGGTAGGGGTTCTTAAGTACTTGCTCTTTTGAAAAACAAAACAAAAAACTTTTCGCACTTACACTCTCTTCCAAAACAAAATTCTTTTCAAACCCACAAACACAAAGAAAAGCAAACTTTTGAAAACATAATGAGCAAGTACCTAAGAGCCCGTGGATAACCACGGATAGAAAGGGTGCTAACACCTTTCCTTTCTATAATCTACCTCCCGAACCCGAGAAATATCTCAAGAAGGAATTTTTCTGTGCTTTTGTCCTTTCCTTGTTGGATAAAATAAAAGACGGTGGCGACTCTTGCTTACCGCGACATTTTGCGGAAACAAATGCAAACGCGAACCAGCATTCCAAAATAGTCAGTTCTCATTCCCACCGATCACAGAAAGCTTCCATACTGTAGACTAGAGATAATGGGTTTTCCCTAGTTGATGTCCGTATTGAAGTGAGATAGCCATGAAGAGCAAATGGTAACATCTTATTCCAATCTTTATACGTCACCGTCATCTTCTGTATAATCTTCTTGATGTTCTTATTGGCGGCTTCCACTGTTCCATTCATCTTTGGTTGATACGGAGAATAATTGTGGTGCTTGATCTTGAACTGCGTGTAGAGTTTCTTGATCATAATGTTGTTAAGATTGGCACCATTGTCCGTGACAATCCTTTCGGGGATGCCATACCGACAAATAAGGTTATGCTTAACGAAACAGGCCACGACATTCTTGGTAATTGAGGCAAATGAGGCTGCTTCAACCCACTTTGTGAAATAATCAATAGCGACAAGGATGAAACAATGCCCATTGGAAGCGGTAGGCTTAATCGCTCCAATCATATAAATGCCCCACATTGCAAACGGCCAAGGAGTAGTCAAGACATTCTGAGGGACCATAGGAACATGTACTTTGTCAGCATAAATCTGGCATTTGTGACAGGTCCTGGAATGATGATGGCAATTAGTTTGGTCGACCAATAATAACTTGCTCTCAGAATATTCTTTACCATCGTATGTGTGATACGGTGGCAGAACCGACTGTTTAATACTGGTTTGCATTTCGCGTTTTTTATTCACAAAATGTCGCGGTAAGCAAGAGTCGCCACCGACTTTTATTTCATCCAATCATGGAAAAGGAAAAAGAACAGAAAAAACCTTTTTTCGAGATATTCTGAGTACGGGGGGTAGATTATAGAAAGGTAAGGTGTTAGCACCCTTTCTATCTGTAGTTATCTACGGGCTCTTAGGTACTTGCTCATTTTTAAATTGCTTGTGTTTGTATGCTTGTTTTTGAAAATGTTTTACTTCGTGATAACCCTTGTATCAGTCCTCAAGGGTGTGACGAAATTGTTTTGAAAATTTGTTTGCAAAGTGTAAGTGTGAAAAGTTTTGATTTGAGCAAGTACCTACTAGCATCTACCTACTCGAAAAAAAGATTGTTTCTATTCTCGTTTCATTTAGACTGTGTTATCCTACTATTGAGGAATAGGTAGCACCGTCGTTGGAATTTGTAAGGGTCAATTCGAAGGGACGTATGATCACTAAAGAAATATTAGGACACCTTAGTAGTAACCCTAGAGTCTTAAGATCTTTCGAGGCAACATTTTCCAGGCAACATTCCTGAAGCAACATTTCTGAGGCAACATTCGAATGGGACATTTGATCTTTTTAGACAGGAGGGAAACCACTAAGACACCCTATGCTTGATGATCATTTACCGAAGGCAACCGAAGTGAGAGTATACCCTAAGAGTGAATATGTGCGAGTGATTTGTTTCAGTTATTTAATCTTTGCACATTAGGGTTTTCTAACCATTTTAATTTTGTCATGCATTATTGCCATACAATCCTATTAGCATACACCTAGCAGTTAAATATTTACAGGAATTAAAAATGCGAGAAAATAAACCTAGCTATTACAAGGCTTCCGGGAGGGGGATTAAATTACATAACCAAAAATCGAGGATTTAAACAGTAAATAAAAAACCCTAAGTTAACTATTACAAACCCTGAACAGTTACAAAATAATGGCAAAATAATCAACAAGCGCGCGGCGAATTATATGCGAGGCGATTAGGGTTTTGACCCTTGGCTAGACCTAATTACAATTGATTAAAGGAAAATGTTTTTTTTTTGTCATGTTTTTGTTGCTTGAGAAAATAATGAATAATTAAATTAGAAGAAAATCATAAGTTCTAATTAATGTTAGTTTTTTAAAATTAATTAATTAATTCTAAACAACCTATTTTTGTTTTTTTGTTTTATTTGAGAAAAAATAGAAAAATTAAATCAAAAGTTAACCTAATTTTCTAATTTATTTTAATTGTAAAAAGAACAAATTAAAGTTACCCTAATTTAAATATTAATCTAATTAATTAACAAAAATTTAATTTAATGAGAAAACAACTAAATCTAATTTTTTATGTCTTTTCTTGATTTTTTATGATTTAATTAAAACTGATTTTAAAATATAAAATGATTAAACAAATTAAAATAGAAAATAAAAATCAAGAGAAATTGAGAATTGGGCCTGATAGTGTTAGCAAATCTGGGGGTTTGAAGTTGAATTCTTTGGCCCAAATACTCCTAAGCCTGGTTGACCACGCCTGATTTGGTATGATGTTGACTTGATTGTATGGTAGACCTTCATTGGAGAGGCGTGGGATTTGATGACATGCTGGATCACATGGATAGATGTTGATGGCGTATGGTGGTCACCAAGAGGAGCAATGTGCTGGATCAACTGATTGGAAATAATATAAATGAAAACGCTGGGACCTGGGGATCGAACCCAAGTCCTTATGCTTAAATCCAATGCCACACTGCCATCTGAGTTATGATGGTTACTTGTAATTATAATGATAATACAATATAATATAAGAAAATTAAAAGATCTGGTTCCAAGGCGCGAAATTTCAAATGTCCTAATGGTTGCTTGACACGCCAGCGTCTTCCTCCTTTCTCCGTCATTTTAGACTCTGACACTTTTGCCTACGGATGTCTTGCTGTAACTACAAACCTGTAACATTCAAAAATCATGTACAAGCAATATAAATGAAAGGTAAGGGTACCAATCAACTCGTCTCATCCTCACGAGCATCATGGTACCTGATTCAAGGCCTAATTTTGCTTGTACTGAAAACCCCTAAAACGAACACAGAAACCCTAGCCATGGCAACATCATGTACAGGCATCAAAAACACAATTAAATGTCATGGTTAGATTGCAAACATGATAACAAACACGAATATAACAATTAAAAGTGCTAATGATGCAAGAATTGTGATAATCGAATTGCAAAAATATGTCAAAGTGTGTGAGGTGTAGCGCGCGTTTCTGGGCGTTTTGAAGCTTGCAAAGGATGTTGTTAGCTTCCTGAGATGTCTAGCAAGCGATTGGGATAGCTAGGATGGCTTGAGATGGCCCGTGGAACAAAAACCAACTCACACTTTTCTTTGAATTTTGTGACTTTGCTCTGCCTCATTTCACGACTCTAACCTTTGTTTTTTGATCTGGAATTCTTCATTATATAACCTAGAATGAATTAGGTTAACAAACTTGGAATGAATCTTTGCATTTATCCAAGATTTGATTTGATTTGCAAGCTATATGATATGTTTCTATTTTGAGCCAAATCATGCCTTTCTTGTACCAATTGGCCTTAACTCGATTTGATCTTGTAAACTTAGCATATCTGGATTGCTATCTGTCAGAAAAACAAATCAAATCATATCTTTGTTAATTTTTATCATTTATTTGATTTAATTCACTTTTTAATTAATGAAAAATCAAAATAAATTGAAAAATGAAGCACATAATGGGTGAGTGAACATTTGAGTCGTGGACCACATTATAATTGAGGTGCAATCATAAAAAGTTGGGCCCATTTAGAAAAAAAATGCAAATTTGAGCACATTTGACTTTTGGAAATTTTGCAAAAATGGTCAACTTGGCCAATGTATAACTCTCTCAATTTTTACCCTAGAGAGGTGTTCTTGGACTTTTTAGAAAGCTTAGGATGTCCTCTAAACAACCCTATTGGTATCATCTCAATTTAGTCTTCCATGTTCTTGTATGAAGCTTTGACCCAAAAGGTGTTTTTGTTGACTTTTCAAAAGGACCTATAATGTCAAAATTTATATCATTTTGTGAGTGCATATTATGAACTTGGGAGCTGAAGATGAATTGTAGGGAATTGAATCCTCTTCAAAATGATATTTGGATCGGTCATTTCTAATAAAGTATGAGAAAGTTATGCTTGGTCAAAGTTGAGTTGACTTTTCCTATAAAACCCTAATTTAGCAACTTTTGGGTTTTGATGAATTGTGAGCAATCCTTGAGGAATCATGATCAACCCTTGATCAAATTATGAATAATACTTCAAAATGAAGATTTTTACCAAAAATCTTGATGTTTGACTGTATGTGGGCCACAATTGACTTTTGACCTAGTACAGTTGATTTTCAGGCATTTGAGCAATTGACTGAGCAAACTTCTTCTACAAGGCTTGAAACTTGACATGGATGATCTTGAGAACATATTAGGAACATGGTGAGGATTTTATTCCTTTGTGGTTCACACATCTTGATGAAAATAGAAACCCTAATTTGAGGTATGCTGCCTTAGGAGAGAATTTGTCTGGTCAACTCTTGAACTTCCTTGAGCAATTTGGGGACCTCACTTTCCATATGCTGAGAAATATGAGAGAGCAAATTTTGGGGTACAACAGCTGCCCCTGTTAAATATTCTTAAACATGAGGATGTAGATTGGTTGCTCTGCCTTTCGTGATCTGAAGGTGGAAGATGATTGAACACTAGAGTGCTCAGAAGTTTGCACTCGCATGAAGTGGCACTTGATTTGTGATATCGGGAATGGGATTATAGATGCCATTAAGAGGTTGATGATGGAAGATTGTCGGGGATGGGCTTAAAGATGCCATCCGAAGAGGTGTCGATCACATAAGAGATTCCTTTGCGAGAACCCGTATACCTGTTGTTAAGGAGGACTTCGCTGGGGAATATTGGTCTCTGTCATGGGAGAAATAGAGTTTTAGGAACTTCAGTTGTCTATTACCCTACTGGGGAATAACTCCGATTTGGGGAAGAGGAAGTGAACTGCGTATCTGGTCGGGGTATATGTTGCACCGCGACTTACTGGAGAGATGCGAAACCAATCGTGTTTGATCGGGTCTCGGTCTTACAGTGTTCTGGACTGCTCTCTGGGGATAAGAGAGGAAGAACCCGGATAGCAAGGTTATTAGAAGGAACCTGGATAGTAGGGTTACTTCGAGATAAAAGCCTGGATAGTAGGGCTGTGAGAAGGAACCTGGATCATAGGGTTACTTCGAGATGAAAGCCTGGATAGTAGAGCTGTGAGAAGGAACTTGGGTAGTAGGGTTACTTCGATGTGAAAGTCGGGATAGTAGGGCTTGAGAAGGAACCTGGGTAGTAGGGTTACTTCGATATGAAAGCCTGGATAGTAGGGCTGTAAGAAGAAACCTGGATGGTAGGGTTACTTTGAGATGAAAGCCTGGATAATAGGGTTGTGAGAAGGAACCTGGGTAGTAGGGTTACTTCGACATGAAAGCCTGGATAATAGGGCTGTGAGAAGGAATCTAGATAGTAGGGTTACTTCGATATAAAAGCCGGGATAATAGGGTTGTGAGAAGGAACCTAGATAGGAGGGTTACTTTGATATGAAAGCCGAGATAGTAGGGTTGTGAGAAGGAACCTGGATAGTACGGTTACTTCGATATGAAAGCCTGGATAGTAGGGCTGTGAGAAGGAACCTGGATAGTAGGGTTACTTCGACATGAGTTTGGGTAAAACTGCAGAGGGAACCTGGATGAGGTTTCCTTGTGATGAGTCGGTGTGGGACTGCTGGAAGAAACCTGGGTAAGGTTGTTTCATGATGAGTCTGTGTAGGACTTCAGGAGGAACCTGGGTAAGGTTGCATCTGTCGCACCGATGATTACTTTGTTTAGCTTCGAGTGTTGGTCATGGACCTGCTGAAAAATTGATAATAATTGTCTTTCCTGAAAGAAATACAGGGTTAGTTATGTGCGATGCATGATATGTATTGTGAGGAGGTTCTCAAAATAAATGAGATTATGTTATATCTAATGTATGCACATGTCATGATATATGAACATGGAATGCTGACGTAATAATCTGAGTCTGGGAAAATAAATCCCTGACTTCTGTTTGGAGAGTATGAGAAATGGTATTCTTGACTGCTGTAAAAAAACATAGTTCCTCTACTTCATTTGGGGATGGTGAACAAAGATGACTAGCTAGGGATTCACATCCGTTTGGCTGGTGAATACTCTGCCGGAAGAGACCCTGTCTGAGGATAACTCAGCAGGGACTAACTCTGTTGGAGAGGAGATATTCTGCTGATAGATCTACTGATTTGGAGAAATAAACTCAGTTGGGGATGAATTTCCGTTGCTGGTGCTAATGAATTCTGTTGGAGATTGAATTTATGTTTGTGAGAGACATAAACTCTACTTGGGGGAAATTTTACTGACTCACTCGTGATTGTAAACCTCAGCTGGGGAGAGTTATGTCCTGTTTTACAAAGCTAACATCACTGTCTTTGGATACTTTTTACTCTGTGGGGAGTGTATGTACCACTACTCATGTTCTTAAGCTGGCTCTATGCCGGTACCTGGTGGGCAGAGTAACTGTAAGGTTTGGGCACTTCTTGTTTTCCCTATTTCTAGCATTACGAGTAATCGTCTTTTGTTTCTTATGAGAAGCCATTATTTTCAAATGCATATATCAAAAATGAATTATTGGACGTTCTTGCAAAACAAAACAGAAAAAGAAAAACAAATTGAAATTTTGTGAAATAGGCTTGTATTGATTTTGAAATTGGCCTGTAATAGGCGTTTGTATAAAGAGGCTGACGTCCTAGTAAGAGAACGTCGCCGAAAGACAGAAATTATACAATTTGTGTAAAAGAAAGAAAAACAGCTATGTGAAATAATCCCTTTGGGTTCCAACTCTGCTATTGCCTTTATATCTTCAAGCGTCTCATCACTTTGCTGCTTGGTCGAAGGTGTACAAAATTGATTGGCGCCGTCCGAGCTTGATAGTTGATACGGAAGTCTGGTTGCAAGATGATCCAATGAGACATAGTGTTACGCTTTGATCCCTAATTTTTTCCTGGACCGCCCTTTCGGGTTTTCAGTCCACCGGGATACCCTTTTTTGCCCAAGTCGCGTTTTTAGGTTTTCGACTTGTCGGATGTACAATTTTTTTCATTTTCATCCCTTACTTTTGCCCGAACCCTTTTGGTTCACCGGGAAGCCCTTATTTTTTCCTAGGCCAGTCAACCTAGCGGGTCTTTGATTATGCATAGAATCTTTTCACTATGTCTGCATTGATGGGGTGAGGAAGGTCGTCACCATCCATGGTGGTTAGAATCATAGCTCCTCCCGAGAAAATGTTCTTAACCACAAATGGCCCTTCGTATGTGGGGGTCCATTTTCCCCATGGATCATTTTTCGGTAGTATGATGCGTTTGATCACTAGATCCCCGACTTGATATTCTTGGCGTCTGACTTTCTTGTTAAAAGCCTTGATCATTCGCTTTTGATACGTCTGACCGTGACAGATATCAGTAAGTCTCTTTTCATTGATTAGATTCAGCTGATCAAGTCGGGTTTGGATCCAGTCGTCTTCGTTCAAACCTGCATCCTTCATAATTCTGAGAGAGGGTATCTGGACTTTGATGGGTAGGACTGCCTCCATGCCATACACCAGAGAGTAGGGTGTTTCCCCTGTCGACGTCCGTGCTGAGGTACGGTACCCATGAAGAGCAAATGGTAACATCTCATGCCAGTCTTTGTATGTCACCGTCATCTTCTGTATAATCTTCTTGATGTTCTTGTTAGATGCTTCAACAACCCCATTCATCTTTGGCCGGTAGGGAGAAGAGTTATGATGCTATATCTTGAACTGTTTGCAAAGCTCGATGATCATTGTGTTATTGATATTTGTACCATTGTAAGTAATAATTCTCTCTGGGACACCATATCGACAAATCAGGTTGTTTCAGATGAACCGCGCCACGACATTCTTGGTTACTGTAGCAAAGGAAGCTTCCTCAACCCATTTTGTGAAGTAATCAATTGCTACCAGAATGAAGCGATGCCCGTTAGACGCAGTAGGTCTAATCTCGCCGGTCATGTCGATGCCCCACATTGCAAAAGGCCAGGGAGCCGTCAAAACATTCAGGGGAACTGGAGGTACATGCACCTTATTAGCATATACTTGGCACTTATGACAGGTTCGAGAGTGCTGATAACAATCAGCTTCCATAGTGGACCAGTAATATCCTGCCCGTAGGATTTTCTTCACCATGGTATGTCCACTGGAATGAGTCCCGAAGGTACCTTCATGTAACTCTGCCATGATCCTTTCTGCCTCACTCTTGTCTACACACCGCAGTAAGGTTTAATCATGGTTACGCTTATAGAGGATTCCATTACTGATGAAGAACTTTGCAGCGAACCTTCTCAGAAACTTCTTATCATTAACAGATTCCCCCTCGGGGTATTCTTGAGCCTCAAGATACCTCTTTACCTCGTGAGACCAGGGTTTGTCTGCCACTTCTTTGATGTCGATCTCATAGTAGTGTGCAGGTTCATCCAACCTCTCAATGGTAATCTGGGGAGCTTCATTGTCCCACCTAACCTTGAACATAGAATTCATGGTAGCTAGTGCATCCGCTAACTGGTTATCCTCTCTTGGGAAATGTTCAAAGGTTATATCCTCAAAGTGTGGGAGCAATGTCAGTACATATTCTCGGTAAGGAATGAGATTCGGGTGCTTCGTATCCCACTCGCCTTTGATCTGACTTATCACCAGAGCGGAATATTCGAATACACTCATGAACTTAATCATTAGGTCAATAGCAGCTCGAAGGCCCATTATACACGCTTCATACTCCTCCATGTTGTTGGTGCAGTTGAAACATAATCGGGCGGTGAGCGGAGTATGACAGCCCTCGGGAGATATAATTACAGCGCCAATGCCATTACCCAATGCGTTCGAGGCTCCATCAAAATACATAGACCATCGGGATCCCTCCTCAGGTCCTTCATCCGGTCCAGGTTCTTTGCAGTCGGTTACCAACATGATATTCTCATCTGGGAACTCAAAATTCATGGATTGCTAGTCATCCACGGCCTGATGCGCCAAATGATCCGCCAATACACTCCCCTTGATTTCTTTTTGGGTTGTGTATTGGATGTCGTATTCGGTTAAGATCATCTGCCATCTTGCTATCCTTCCGGAGAGAGCGGGCTTCTCGAAAATATACTTGATTGGATCCATCTTTGATATCAACAAGGTAGTGTGAGTCAGCATATACTGTCTCAGTCGGCGAGCAGCCCATGCCAAAGTGTAGCAAGTTTTCTCGAGAAATGAGTATCGGGTCTCACAGTGGTAAACTTTTTGCTAAGGTAGTAAATGGCATGCTCTTTTCGACTAGACTCGTCATACTGCCCTAGCACATACCCCATTGAATTATCTAGCACTGTCAAGTATAATATCAAAGTTCTTCCTTCAACTGGAGGCATCAAAATTGGTGGTTCTTGAAGGTATTACTTGATTCTTTCGAAAGCGGTCTGACATTCATCATTCCACTTTACAACTTGATCTTTCTTCAGCAGCTTGAAGATTGGCTCACAAGTAGCAGTCAAATGTGAAATGAACCTGGTGATGTAATTCAGACGTCCCAAGAAACCTCTAACTTCCTTTTCTGTGCGGGGAGCTGGCATCTCTTGTATGGCTTTTACCTTTGCAGGGTCAACCTGAATACCTTTGTCACTGACGACGAAACCCAGAAGCTTACCAGATCTTACCCCAAAGGTACACTTGTTCGGATTTAACCTCAGCTTGTACGTCTTCAACCTGTCAAACTGTTTCTGGAGATGATTAAGGTGCTCTTCCTCAGTCTGGGACCTGGTTATCATGTCTTCAACATAAACCTCGATCTCGTGGTGAATCATATCATGGAACAAAGCGACCATGGTGTGCTGATAAGTTGCCCCAGCATTCTTCAACCAAAAAGGCATTACCTTGTAACAGAAGGTGCCCCACTGTGTAATGAAGGTTGTCTTCTCCATGTCGTCAGGAGCCATCTTGATCTGGTTGTAGCCAGAAAAACTATCCATGATAGAGAAGATCTTGTGTTGTGCGATGTTGTCGACTAGAACATCAATGTGAGGAAGTGGGAAGTCATCCTTGGGACTTGCCCTGTTCAGATCTCTGTAGTCCACACACATCTGTACCTTACCGTCCTTCTTAGGTACCGGAACGACGTTAGCAACCCACTGCGGATAAGAAGTGACAGCTAAGAATCCTGCGTCGAACTGTTTCATGACCTCTGCCTTGATTTTCTCTGACATTTCAGGGCGCATACGATGGACCTTCTGCTTTACCGAAGGGCATTCTTCTTTAGTCGGCAGGCGATGTACCAAAATATCAGTGTCCAAACCAGACATGTCTTCGTAGGACCAGGCGAAGATCTCAACATAGTCGTGTAGCATCTGTATTAACCGTTGTTTGACACTAGGCTCCATATTCAGACTTATTTTAACCTCTTTCATGTCTTCCTCTATACCCAAATTCACTGACTCAACTGGCTCTTCATGGGGCTGTATGGCCCTTTCCTCCTGCTGTAATAGTCTAGCAAGTTCTCCATGAACCTCACAATCATCCTCACCTTCTTCCTCGGCTTGGTTGATCAGATTTTTGAAGTCATAAATGGCAGTAGCAGAGCTGTTATCAATGGGATCCAGAGTGGATATGGATCTGCATTATGATACGTGAGTGTGTGTAAGAGAATAGCTATTTTGATAAAGTGAGAGACAAAAAAGAAAAACAAGGAGCGCAAAATTTGTATGCAAGAAACGTCCAATGCTTTATTAATGATATATGAAATGACAAATGATAGCCCTCACAAGCAAAGCCAAGGTGCCTCGGGCAAGGCACCGGGCCGTAAAGTTTCAAACTGTTTATTACAAATCTTAAAACAAAAGTCAATTACTGCGGAATAAAAGAAACATGTATGAAGTCCCTGGCCGTCCAGTTATTCGGTCCACCGTTGGTCATTGGGTAGATCCAGTTGTCGATGTCTGAATCCTCTTCACCATCTTCAACTGCATTAATTCCCCGATCACTGATGTGTAGAGGAGGTCTTCCAGCCCGAGCGTGCCTAACAGCCCTTTGAGCCCCTGTAGTAAAGCCCAAACCAAATTTGTCAGTTTTGTGATTGAAATCAGGGAGCTGGCCCCAATTGGTACACCCACCTTCTTCAACAACAGCCCTGGTGTCCTTGAGAGAAGCCATCTTCAATGGAGGTTTGCCGGTAGTAACTTCAGTTGATGCCAAGACCTGAGGGACCTCTTCAAAATTCTGACAAGGAGTTTCTATGAATTCCCCGTCCATTTCTACATAGCGGAAGGAACTGAGGTTACTGACCATATATTCTTCTTCACCTCGCACTATGACAATCTTTCCTTCACCGGGTACTTTAGCATTTGATGGAGCGTGGAAGTAACTGCCCCAGCCTCATGGATCCAAGGATGACCCAACAAGCAAGAATACAATGGCCTGATATCCATTACGTAGAAGGTGGACCCAAAAGTATGAGAACCCACTTTGACAGGGATGTCCACTTCCCTGTGCACCATTCTCTTCGATTCGTCAAAAGACCTTACCACAATGTTACTAGGCTTTAGAGTCTCACAATCCAAACGGTCCAACGCTTTCTTCAGCAGAACATTCAGCAAAGACCCGGTATCCACCAATACATGAGCCATAGTGGTGCCTCTGCACTCAATCGAGACATACAGAGCATCATTATGATTCCTTCCTTTCGATGCCAGATCCGCATCTGATAAACCCAGACCATTGTCAACAGTCAGGCTGGCCACACAATTTTTGAACTGATCTACTGAAGTTTCTTGTGGCACATGTGCAGTCTTGAGAAATGCAATCAAATCCTTCGCATGGGCTTCAGAACACAACAACAGAGACAACATGAATATCTTTTATGGGGTCTGCCCCAACTGCTCGACCATATTGTAGTCGCTTTTCTTAATGATTTTCAGTATTTCCTCTATTTCTTGTTTAGAGGCTTCCACAATGATTTTCTTAGGTGCCTCCGTCTGGGCAAGCTCACCTATAATTTCCTTGCCCCGAGTCCTAGATGGCTCAGCAGTAGGGGTGATAAATGGAGTAAGCACATGAACAATAGTTGATGTACTAGCGGGAACAACAGATGGAATGACAATAGGTTTGTTGACAGTCTTCGGGGAAATCTCGGGAGAGAAGACCCTTCCACTTTGGGTAACTTTACTAGTCCCGACAATATTACTGATATCAGTATCAGCTTCTTCATTCTTCTGATCTTGTTTAATACCACGATAGTACATATTAGCACCATAATGCCATGGGACAACCTCATCTGAGGTGTACGGGATGGGACCAGGAACAATGATTATCAGCAGAGCAATTCTTTGAACAGGTGTAATCCTAACAGGTCTTCTCGGGGAAACCTTGGAAGGAGAGGAAATGGTTATAATGGCAACGTCTTCGTTTGGAACAACAGGAATCATAGTCTTCTCGAACAAAATCTCTTTATTATCCATCAAGCACTGAACACCTGACTTTAATAAATGGAAACCAAAAGGTATAATCGAACACATGTGGCAACCTTCACCACAACCCAGAAATAAACTGGCCAACAACAAATTCTTCTTAACAGTCATAAGAGGAGTGGAAATTTATTCAACAAAGGTCACAAACAAATCAATGTCGACAGCATTAACTCCACGACCATGTTTGGGCATGGGTGAAGTTATAACATTCGGCTTTTCTGGAGCATCAAACTCTATCTCCTTGGCTTCGAGCAAGTCTTGTACTTTGTTTCTCAGAGCCCAACAATCATTTGTATCATGGACAGGACTCTCAGAATGGTAGGTGCACGGCGCGTTGGGATTGTATCTGGGAGAGGTAGTGTTTGGATTCTTGGGAGCCTATCTCAAGGTTTCCTAGTTGGATTTTAATAAATGAGGCAGAACTTCAGCCAAAGTCATGTTGATGCGGGTAAACCTCCATTGTGGCCTTTCCACCCTTGGTTGATTATTGCATGGTGGAGCAATTGTGGGTCTTGGTATCACTACAACATTTACCATTGGACGGTGTTCAGATCTGCTTTGGCCCCTTGGGCTATAGAATGCACTGGCTTCCTTATTACCAGCGAAGGGCTTCTTTGCTGAACTTGAGGATGCATCCTTCTGTATTTTACCACTCAGAATTCTAGCTTATACTCTTTCTCCAGTTAAAATTAGCTCGGTGAAACCAGATGAAGAGCTGCCGATTACATGATTGAAAAATGGACCTGACATCGTACCAAGGAACATATCCACCAACTCCCTATCAGAAAAAAGGGGGTTGAACTCTCCCAGCCAAGTCTCTCCATTTTTGAGCATACTCTTTAAAACCTTCACATGCACCCATGGACATACTCTGGAGTTGAGTACGAGTGGGAGCAAGGTCGGCATTGTACTGATACTGCTTGTAGAAAGCAGCAGCAAGATCTTCCCAATTTCGGACACTGGCTCCCTCCAACTGGTAGAACCATTCAAGCTGAGTCCCTGACAGACTATCTTGAAAGAAGTGCACCCACAAATTTCTATCAGCGATGTGGGGTTGAATCTTTCTGACATACGAACGAAGATGGAGTTTTGGGCAGGACACCCCATCATACTTGGCAAAAACTGGAGCTTTGAACTTTTGAGGGATGACCACTCTCGATACCAGTCTCAACTCTTCAAAATCCAACCCAGGTATCCTCTGGACCTCTATAGCACTCAAATAATCCTCTAACTGTTTGTATCTATCCTCAGCAGGAGGATATTGCTCATCGTCATAATCAGTATCATTGTCAGAGACTGCAGGACTAAGGTCTTTTTCCCCTTCTTGGTTCTCCCCTTCCTTGGATGAAGAGTTCAGATCAGTTTGATGCTTCAACCTTTCTCCAAACCTTCTGCCCATATTCAGAATACCAGTCTTCTTCATCTTCTTCTTCTTCTCTTTCAGAATGAGGGCTTTCAGATCATCTTGCCCCTTTTCCAGACTGATGAACATCTGTTGGAAGTGGGTGTTCTGTTCCTGAAGATCTTTGATGGCTTGATCGGAAGACATTTCTGCTGAAATAAACAGCGAAGAAGATGAGAAACCTGTAGTGGTACCTGTAATGATGTGTATGATAATGGGATGCGCATGTAATGATTTCAAAGACTTCGGGAAATTTAAATTTGCAAACCAAAGTAAACAAAAACTTTATTAGCTTAAATTTGAAAGTTCAACATGCCCTTAAGGCGTTACAATTAAGTAAATAAAACAAATCTAAAACTAGAAAAGAAAAATCAAAAGTCCCATGGATGCTTTCTCTTTATGCTGATATAATCATTGAGCACTCTTTCTTCTTGGAGCTGCCTGGTGAGCTTTAAAACCTTCCTCTCTTGATCATGGAACTATTCCCTGTAAGTATCCTACTCATTCTTTAGCTGGATCCAAGACCTCTGTAACTCCCCAAGATCAGTGGGCATGTAAGGATAAAGAACATTGTAAGGAATGCCTTCTTTAGTAGTGGGCTCCACAATCACTGGTAATACGGCCACATAAGGCATTATAAGCTTCTGGGCCCGAGCTCGTACCCATTGGAGGTAAGGCTCCATAGGAATGGACGTCTTTGGTCCCAACTCGTTGGGGTCAGATCTGTTTACCATGGCCAAGCTCGTATGAACCTCCGGCGATACTCATTAACATCATCCTCATAATTGAATACAATGCCCTCAACAAGTAACTCATGGGGACCATCCCTTCGAGCATGACCAAATTGTCGCAAAGCTAGACAAGGATTGTAAGTTATACCCCCTCTGATACCAAGTAATGGGACATTAGGGTACTCCCCACAGCGGTCAATAATAGCAATGTCTTCCATAGCTCAGGAACACCAAATAATATCCGTATGAGCGAGTGACATTATCCTGTGCGACCAAACCAAACCTTCTTCGTTCTTCAGTACAGACTTAGGGAGGTGAGAAATAAACCACCTCGATAGCAATGGCATACAGCACATAAGAGTCCCTCTTCTCTTCATGGTACGAGTATGGAGAGCGTGTAAAATATCTCCAAGAAAGGTAGGCACAGGGTTGCGAGAAAGGAAAATCTTGATAGCATTCACATCTACGAAGGAGTCCAAATTAGGGAAGAGCACTAAACCAAGATAAGAAGAGCCAAGACTTCCTCAAAAGCCTGAAAATCCAAATCATCCCAAAATAGTTGAGCCTTGTCTATCAGAAATTTGGATAGAAAACCCCTGACTCCGCTTCGAGTTTCCCAATTGGATACCATGTCGGCCCGTTTCAAATGCAAAGCTGAGGCAATGACTTCTGACTTAGGAACTTCTTCTATACCTGTGAAGGGTACCTGTTCAAGAATGGGTATTCCCAATAGCTGCGAGAATTCTTCCAAGGTGGGTACTAACTGATAATCTGAAAAGGTGAAGCAGTGATGCTTGGGATCGAAGAACTGAAAAAGTACGCTCATCATCTGTTCATCAAGGTTTGAAGTAACCAGGCTGAGAAGTTGACCGTGTCTCTTAATGAAAGTAGAAGTTTCAGAAACTCTTGATACTAGCTCTTTGAGTCGGGAAGGTATCTGCACAAAGCTGATTCAGATGGTATTTCTATGCACGGAAGCCATGATCTGCAAGACAGAACAAAGATAAATTCCCTTGGTCTTTGAAATGGTTAGTGTAATGAAGCATGAATGCTATGTTATGATGCATGATGTCATGATAAACCATAGGTATAGAAAACACAGGTATTGCAAACACAGTCAAATCACACAAAGTCCTTAGGTTTAAGGCTTGCATGAGGTCAAAGGTAATACCCTCTTGAAGTTAAGTTGGTTCCAAACCTGTCCTAGAAAAGTAACCGGGTTCTAGAGGATCTCAATATCACTGACCATCCTTCATCGGTCATGGTTTCAGCTCACGCAATCTTTTCTTGCGGCCGAAATATTCTGAAAGTATGATCTCAATGAGTGTAGCATCGAGTATCAACCAGTTCTCAGCTCTACACCGAGGCCGGCTATCTCGCTACTTTCTAATGGCCAAGTTGGGCAATTAAAGGTTCTAAGGTCAGTTGACGCTTCACGACACCACGGCCCCATATTCTCCTCGTTTCACCACAAGGGATACCGGTACCAACCAAAGTGCCACACCAACGTAGCTACTGCTTCAACCGTATCGGTCTATGCTGTACAGTTCCCTCACAATCTATTGCTACTTACCTAAAAGGTATTCCACAGATTCGGGTGTAGGATCTATAGTAACCCCAAACAAAACCCTCAAAAATAAAGCAGAAAAAGCAATCAAGAGAAGCAATTTTAATGACCTAGATCCTAAGGTATATGTGATACGGTGGGAGAACTGACTTGAGGTTTTGCGTTTGTTTTTGCAAATGTTTCGGTTGAGCAAGAGTCGCCACCGACTTTTTATTTTATCCTAAAGGAAAGGTTAAAAAGCACAGGAAAAACCTTTTGAGATGTTTCGTGGGTTCGGGGGGTAGATTATGAAAAGGGAAGGTATTAGCACCCTTTTCATCCATGGTTATCCATGGGCTCTTAGTTACTTGTTTTAGATCACTTGCCTTGATTTTCAATTGTTTGAAATGGTGTTGTGTGTGTGTGTGTGTGTTTTGAAAATGTTTTGAAAAAGACGCCTTGTCTTAGGCAACCATTGTAATGACTCGTGTTTGAGTATATACAAAGGTGTGTATCTTTTCGAAAAGATGTTTCAAATGTTTTTGGAAGTTGTTTTGAAAGTGTTTTTGAAAGTGTCGTGGAGTGTGGTTTTGAAAAGTAGGCAAGCGTGTTTTGCAAGTTTGATCAAGTAACTAAGAGTTGTCTAGCCCTAAATTTACTCAAAGGTTTTTTCTATGTTTTAACCCTTTTAACAATTTTGTTCCACCATTGTATTTGGTGGACAATCTTGTGTTAGGATGTTAACGGGACAGGCGCGGGTCATCATATGGACCATGAATGCAATGGTGCCAAGTGTCTTTGGCAATTTGCTTGAAGGGACTATGATCATTTTGATAGGCAACTTTCGAAAGCGTCATCGAGGGACTATGATCATTTGATTTGTTTTGTTTTGCCAAAGAGACTCAACGTGCAAGCATGGCCCATTTTGGAAGGCAACAAGCGGGATTACCCTAGGGGTGCAAGCGTGATTGTGTATTGATTTCATGTATTTGTCTTGTATTAGGTTATCTAGCATTTGATTTTATGTACATACAAACCCTAGGTCTAACCATGGTATATTTGAAAGCGATAAATTGCGGGAATTTAAAGTCTACGCTATTACAAATAAGTATCCGGGAGTGGGGGTACAAATATTTACAAATGGGGATGAGACTTTAATAGGAGAGTAATGTCCAAATATTTACAACCAAATCGAATCGATCGCAATGTAAAAAATGTATCGAATGTATAGGAATAAAGCAATGTAAATGTGTCGGTGTATTGGTGTAAGTGTATGTAATTATTCACAAGGTGAAAAATGTTTAACTTAATGAGAAAATTAAGTATTTATTCTTTCTTTTTGTATTTTTGTTAAGTATGCAAACAAAACAAGTTTTAATAAAATAAAAGAAAAGGTGTTTTAAGTTTAAGAAAAAGAAAATATTTTAAGTTCTATGTATTAATGTCTTATGTTAATATCTTTTTATGTACAAAGTTTTGACTAAACAAAATGAGATGTTTTAATTTTAAGAAAATCAATATTTATGCATTTAGTTAATATTTTCTTATGTAAACTAAAAAGGGTTTTAATAAAACAAAATGTTTAAACCTAAAGAAATTTAAGATCCATATATTTTGAGTATAATAAAAAAAGGGGTATGGTCAATAAAAATTAATGTTAAAAATAAAAGAGTATTAAATAAAAAGAAAAAGGGATTGAAATGGGCTTGGTGTGAGCTTGCTTGGCCCAAACAAAAGATCAGAGTAAAAAGGAAAAAAAAGAAGGGGGTGCACTGGCTTTTGTGAGATTGGGCTTAAGGCTTCTGGAAAGGGCAAGGCCCTAAACGAATTCACAAAGTTTTGTAAGGGTTTGCATTGTTGTGTTTCATTTGGATTTTAAGGTTAGGCAATACAGAGGTGCGGCGCCGTTTATCACTTCCGTCCTCTTCGTCTTCTCAAGCAAGCTTTTTCTGAGAAAGGACTCCGCCTAGGGCCACCGAGCGCTGTCGTCTACTCCTCTTCCCTCCACGGATCGCCCAAACAGTGACAAGCAAAGGTAGTCTCATATATTTTTTTCTTTGGGTTTTCAAGTTCTTTTTTTGATTTCATGTTCTGATTAAGTGTTGCTGTTATTTCTATGAAAGGAGAAGAAAAAAAAGGAAGGGATTTATACCTTTGGCTTTTGGAGATGGAGGAGGAGGCGGACCGGAAGTGCTTCGGGCGGCCAAGGGCGAGGGCGACGATGACAAAGCTTGCTCCGGTTTGTCTAGTATCTTGCTTTTGCCTTTTGTTAGGTTTGATGATGATTGCCTGAAAACTTTAGCCTCTGATTCTCTCTTCTGCTCATATGCCTCTGTATGATTTTGATTTTCAATCTCCTTCTGTTCGCCCTTTGCCTTGATTGCTTGATATGCTGATTTTGCTTGATATGCTTATTTTGCTTGATATGCTTGAGTTTGCTTTGTATGCTTGAGTTGCCTTGTATGCTTGGGTTGCCTTGTATGCTTGATGATGAACTTTACAGTTCTGAAAGCTTGGATTTTGGCCTATGATGAATCTGATTCTGAGGCATTAGGGTTGTGATTCTTTGAAAGGCTTGGCTTGTGGTTCTGCAAGCAGCTTAGTAGGTTGGTATGCTGGCTTTTAGGCTTGCTTGGAGCAAGTTTAAGGCTTGGGAATATGGCTGTTTGATTCAGGTTTGTATTAGTTTGAGGCTTTTACTGCAGGCTTCAGGCTTGAGGGCTTAGACAGGTTTAGCTTCAGTTTGACAGATTTATGTTTGAAATGGTTTAAGGCTTATGGTCTTGACAGGTTATGTGCCTTGAATGGTTACATGCCTTTGAGGTTTTAGGCTTTAGCAGGTTTTGAAAAGGGGTGTTTGAAGCAGGTAAGGCTTTGGCTTGATGAAGGCTAAGGCTTCTGGTTTTTTGTGGAAGGCAGTTCTGATTAGAAACAGGTTATGGCTTTTGGTTTTACACAGGTCTGGTTTAAGGCTGATGTTTATGCAGGTTGAGGCCTTCTAGCTTGTGGAGGCAGTTTGCAATGTTTTTGTCTTACAGTTTGGAGAGTTTTTCTTTCTGATATTTTCTGCCTCCCTTTTACTGTTTTATATCAGCTCTCTTTTATATTCTAAAGCCTAAGCCCTGTAAGCGTTTCTTCTTTTTCTCTTTTTCTCTCTCTCCAGTTTTAAAAGCATAAAATATTGCTTAGAACTGTACTATTTCTGAAAAGGTGACTGGCCTTGAACATGATGAATTTGAACCTTGCTAGCATTAGTTTCTTAGCTCTGCATGATTCCTGCTTTCCTGCATACTTTGTTGATAGCATTTTGTACTTTGATATCTTTCCATATCCTTTTGGACAGCTTTTGGATATCTTTGGCTTTGGGCAGCTCTAGTTGACTTTGGACTTAGTTTGAAATTGTGACTTGCATTGTTCTTTTGGAATATTCAGTAACTGCTCAGTTTTCCTTTTTGGTTGCCCATTTGGATTTTGTTTGGCATTTTATGCAGTCTTGCTTGACAATTTTGAATCATGAACTATGCAGTTTGTTTGACCATTTTGAAATTGTGCAATATTACAACTTTGTGCATTTCATGTTTTTGCAAGCATTTCATCCCTCTTTGTGAACCGAGAGCAATCTCGTGATTTGCAGAGAGGGAAAACTGATTCCGGCCAGTCGCTTTTAATGATGATCTTTTTAACTGTCTCTGCTCTTTTATTTTATCTGCTTTTGATTTCTTTTCTTTTCTTTTTGCAGGTAAAGATAATTGAGCAAAGGAGCATTGGATAGAAGACGAAGACTTCAAGATGTTTAGGACATAGTTTTATTTCAATTTAAATTATTTGTAATAATATTAATGTAAATAACTGTAAATAAATTTACAGTATTTAAATAATATCTGTAACAAACAGTTCAAAATGAATAAACATCCTTTTTTGATCAGTTAATTCTTTTTCTTCTTCAACTATTTATTTAATTATTTATAATTCTTAAATTATAATAACTGGAAATAAATCCCAACCATTTTAACTCAGAATAATAAATAATCAATAAACGTCTGGAATTCCGAATAATCAAAGCATTGCACAGCTAAACAACAAGCGTCCACATGTCCCTTTTTATTTGATTAAATCCAACACTGCAAACTCAAATCAAATGCCTCAGTCCATATCTCAGAGTAAATTGAAAAGCACTGATAGTGAAATTCTGGCTACAGATACTCAATGTCACGTCCAATGTTATGACACCGTATCTGACTTACTATATGACAGTAAATACAAAAGCAGTAAATAACACAGTCAATTGTTTACCCAGTTCAGTGTGCAACAACACCTACTCTGGGGGCTACCAAGCCAGGGAGAGAATCCACTATAAGAGATGTTAATTCAGGAATAAACCAACCAGTTTATCTCCTTCACTTAAGACATACCCAATGCAATTCTAATCTAAGTAACAACTTAAACCTGAGTTCCTACTCACTCCCCCTCAATCACAGCAGTGATACATAAACCAATTTGACTTGAGAATTGATGAAGACACTCTTCAAAACACACACTTGATTAAGCTTCACAGCTTTTTAATCAAGTCACACAATCACTCGTGCTTCACAGCTTTGAGTGATGTACACAACTAACTTGACTCTGCTTCACAGCTTTAGTCAAGTAACATTCAAACACTCTTGCTTCAAAGCTTTGAGTGCTACACAACCCTTACAATTGAAACCTATTCCAAGGCACTTATCACAATGATAATTGCTTGGAGTACAATAAACAAATCTATACAGATTACAAAATTGATCTTCTGATCAATCAGCAGGGATATCTTCAAAAACCGCAGCTCTGTTGAATATATAGCAGCTGCAACTTCAGTTAGGGTTTCCAAAAACCTAGGGTTGATTCCGTTTGACCTAAAGACCAGGTCACAGTACTTTGTTGATCAGGTTAGGATTGAGCTAGGTTACTCCTCAGAAAACACAGGATTCTGTTTAGAGGGGACTGAGTTATTTCCTGAAAAAACTCAGACTTATCCAATCCTGCAATCCTGTTAGTTCAGAACATGATGTCATAACATCTGTTATGACATCTGAGAAAACCTGTCTACTGATTAGCAAAATGTGATCATTTTGCAAACATGCTCAGATACACACTTCTAAACATCAGTATTTGAATTACAATATTTTTCTGCACATGTACCTATTGAGTTAGTACAACCTTAACTAGAATGTTATGACATCAGTCATGACATTCACACATACACTTGGGATTTACCAAAAATGCAAGCCAATACCTAAACACCTACAAACTCCCCCTTTGGCAGATTTTTGGCTAAAGTCCCTAACAATCAGAGATAGATAGATAGCAGCAGAAATAAGTGACAGCAGAAAAATATAGTGTTAAGTACTAATTAAGCAGTACCAAAAATATTCTCCCCCACTTTAGCCACAAATGGGCCAAAGATTACATGTTTATAAAGTTATACAGTTATCCAAGACAAAATAATGAGATCAGCAGCAGACAACAGCAGAACATACTTCCAAACTCCACCAGCAACACCACCAAGCAGCAATCATCCTTCAAGCACTGTCATCAGACTCAGAGGAGCCAATTTCTTCAATGTTGAGCTGTCCTTCATCTTCTTCCCTCCTGCTTTCTTCAGCTTCTTCCTTTTCTAGCCTGGCAATTAGAGCTTCTAGGGTCCTTTTTCTAGCATCCAGATCTTTGCAAGTTTCTTTTAAAACAGCTATGACATCTGATGTTTTGGACTGGATCTTTGCAGACGATGTCTCAGCTGATGTTATGACAATGTCTGGAGCATGGGATCCCTGAAACAGTTTGTAGTGCAGGCCAAGGGCAGGGGCTCTTTTGCAGACTGTATCTCTTGCTACAAGGATGTCAGGGTATTGTGCAAGGATGATTCCACAAAGGAGGGAGGGAAAAGCAATTGGTCCTTTGACAGCATAACTGCCAGCATGCTTCAAGGTTTGTTCAAATATGTACCTTCCATAGTCAAAGGCAGTCTTGGTTCCTACAGCATAGATGAATCTCCCCAATCCTGTGGAGATGGTTGATTTGTGATTTGTAGGCACCCAGTTTGCTGCACCTATTTTATGCAAGATGGCAAATTTCATGCTGAGTTTACTAGCATTCAACTTCCCTTTCAATGGCCAGCACTTTACTTGCCTGGAAGTGATGGTCAAACATACTTCATTGTCAGTTGCCTCTAGATCAGGACAGTCCTTATTTGTTCTTCCAAGAAATTTGTTGATTTCTGATGGAGAGAACTTGACCCTTCTTCCTCTAACAAACACACTCTCAAAGTTAGCTGACCTCCCATCAGCACAATCATTGGACAAGTTCACTACAAACTCTTTAACCAGATTTTCATAACATTTGCTAAACTTCATCACTGTCTTCATTAGCCCAGCATTCCTGATCAGCTCCATGATGTCTTTGCACTCCAAAGCATCATTGTTGAGTTCTCTCTCCAAGGCTATTCTCTTCAAGCAAACATACTTCCATCTGTTTGCATTATCAGGATGATGAAAGGAGATGTTGTCTGTTGGCACTTCAGGCACTCTAGAAATCTTGCTGGAGGGGAGCTTCCTTCTGATGGGAGTATTGTCAATGTCAACCTCAAATTCTGATTCATCATCAGAATCAGAAGTTTCAGGTTCTTTACTTTTCTTGGAGATTGGTTGTCTAGCAGTCTGCACCTGTGCCTTCTTCCCTTTTGTCTGAATTTTCTCAGCCATCCCTTCAGCCTTGGATTTCTTAGCATCAGGTTTAACAGTCTCACTACTCTTTCTTTTCATCAGTCTCCTAGCAATGCTAGGGTTCATATTAGCAATCAGTTCATTATCTGAGTAATCTTCATCCACATCAATGATAGGTGGATCAGCAGCCTTTTCAGAGGGATTCTGAATGTTGTCTTTTGGTGTCACAACATCCTCAGTGACATCTATATTTTCAGAACCTTCCACATTTGGACTTTCTGATTGATTCAACGGGATAGAAATCCCCGGTACAGATTGGTTGCCACTCAGAATGCTAGAAACCAGTCTAGCAATAGCTTGGTGTACTTGAACTGATCCTTCTTTATTAGGTGTAGAAGACAAAGGAAGAGAAGAGTTACCAGAGACTGTAGCTTGAGCTCTTCCTGCATGTCTGGTCCTGAGCTTTTTGACTCTGGCTGGGTCAGTTGCCATCTCCCTGAGAGGAGTGACCTCAAGAACTTCAGATTCTACGCATGTAGTGATTGCCCTAGAATCTTGATCAGATGATGATGATGATGAGTGAGACGAGGCCGCCATGGTGGAAGACGATGTCTGAGACATTGTGTGTAACGTTGAGTGATAGTAGCAGTTTGAGAAAATTCTTTGATTGGGAGGAGGAAACAGGTTGCAAGGACGAGAGAGGTAGGGAGTACAAGGGAGTCTCTTCAACTTCTTAAGGCTTTTGAAGGAATTGTGAATGAATATGATTAACCCACTGAATATAGACTTAATAAAATTAATCCCTTCAACCCTTGTTTTCAGCAAAACTAATTGCTATAATTTCTCATGTTGGTGAATACCCAATCTGCCCCTCAAATTTTCAAGGTTATTTCCAACAAGCGCCTTGGTAGAAGAATCAGTTAGTTGAAGCTTAGAGAACCTATGTTCCAGTTCAAATGACTTCTTTTCTCCAAAGGAAATGTTGAATGTTTTCAGATTATCACACCATAATGTCACAACATCTTGTGTAACATTGTCCTCAGGTAGCATCTGTTTTGACCAGAATTTTTGAGAACAGAGTTTATGAGACTTGTTCTTTGCCACATCACATATATTATCAGCCTGTAGTTTAGAAGTTCTTCTGACATCTTCCATAGGAATAGCTCTTTTCATTCCTTCAAGCTTGCGCTGCCACTGTTTCATCTCTTTTTCTTCTTTGATGATTTGACTCATAGTGGAGATATCAGTGTTCTCAGGCTGCCACACATAACAGTTATTTTTGGATTTGATTCCTCTCATTACAACATCTAGTTTTTCATTAAACACTAGACATTCAGATCTTGAGAAGTTGACCATGAATCCTAGATCACATAATTGACTGATGCTGATGAGATTAGTAGTCAACCCTTTTACCAGCAGTACCTTATTCAGACTTGGAACTCCAGGGTAGTCCAAATTACCAACTCCTTTGATTTCTCTTTTAGCACCATCTCCAAAGGTCACAAAACTGGTGGTGTGAGGCATAACATTATTGAGGAGATTTTTGAATCCAGTCATGTGTCTGGAACATCCACTGTCAAAGTACCAATCTTCCTTTGCAGAGATCTTTAGGGAAGTGTGTGCTATCAGTGCAGTATCCTTTATCTTCCATTGAGGAGCGTGTGGTACCTTTTTAGACTTAGGTTTGACATCTGAGTTCTGTTTAGGATATCCATGTAATCTGAAGCAGAAGGGCTTTATGTGACCATATTTCCCACAATGATGACATCTCCATCTTTGGTACCTTTTCTTCATATGTCTCTGTCCCTGATGTTGAGAGTAATGTTGAGACATCCGTTTTGACATTTGCTTCCCGGTACCAAATTTCTTTGTTTCCACAAATCCTAGGCCAGATTTATTTCCCATATTTTGACCAGCCTGAAGGATCTCTTCCAATTTGTCTGTTCCATTGGTCAACATCTTGACAGATTTGGTCATTTGATTCAGTTGTGAGTTCAGCAGTTGAACTTCTCCTTCTAAATGACTTATAGTTTCAAGATTTGCCCTCTTTTCAGCCTCCAGCTTTACAATGAGTTTTGATTGTTTCTCATTTTGCACACAGACTTCACCACTTCTGATACATAATTTCTTGTAGGTATCAGCCAGTTCTTCAAATGTTACTTCTTCATCACTGGTGTCACTTTCAGAAGTACAAACACTAGTTAGGGCAGTAACTAGTTTGGCAGATTCTTCTTCAGAATTGCTTTCTGAATCATAGTCAGACCAAGTAACAGTCATTCCTTTCTTTTTCTTCTTAAGAAAGGTAGGACATTCAGCTCGAATATGTCCATATCCTTCACATCCATGGCATTGAATACCTCTGCCTTGGTTTTCCTTATCTTCTGACCTTGGTCTTCTGCTGGAACTGTCAATGTCAGAAGGAATGTTATGAACATTAGACCTTGACTTTGGGTCCATTCTTTTGATGAGCCTGTTGAACTGTCTTCCAAGCATGGCAATGGCTTCTGATATGTTTTCTTCTTCATCCTCCTTGTATTCAACATCAGTGTTGGATACAAGTGCTATGCTTTTGTTCTTCTTGTCACCATTATCAGTGATCCCCATCTCAAAAGTCTGAAGAGACCCAATAAGTTCATCCACTTTTAACTTGCTAATGTCCTGGGCTTCCTCTATGGCAGTTACCTTCATTGCAAATCTGTTAGGCAAGGATCTGAGAATCTTCCTCACCAGTTTTGCTTCTGACATTTTTTCTCCCAGTGCTCCTGAGGTGTTGGCAATCTCCAAGATGTTCATGTGAAACTCATGAATGGTTTCATCTTCCATCATTTTTAGATTCTCAAACTTAGTGGTCAACATCTGAAGCCTTGACATCTTTACTTTGGAAGTGCCCTCATGAGTGGTTTTGAGGGTGTCCCAAACTTCCTTGGCCAGTTCATATTGATGTACTAGTCTGAAGATGTTTCTATCAATTCCATTGAACAGGGCATTTAAGGCTTTTGAATTTCCCAGAGCTAACTCATCTTCTTCTTTACTCCAATCTTCCTCAGGTTTCAGACTGATTGTCCCATCTCTTTCAGTTATGGTGGGATGTATCCATCCTTTATCAGCAGCTCTCCAAGCCTTTTTGTCCAGAGATTTAAGGAAGGCAATCATACGAGGTTTCCAGTAGTCATAATTAGTTCCATCCAGAATGGGTGGTCTATTTCCAAAAACTCCTTCTTTGTCCATAGTGCCAGAAAGTGATATCCCTAGATCTCACCCAGTAATACAGGCAGGGTGCCTGCTCTGATGCCAATTGAAATTCTGGCTACAGATACTCAATGTCACGTCCAATGTTATGACACCGTATCTGACTTATATATGACAGTAAATACAAAAGCAGTAAATAACACAGTCAATTGTTTACCCAGTTCAGTGTGCAACAACACCTACTCTGGGGGCTACCAAGCCAGGGAGAGAATCCACTATAAGAGATGTTAATTCAGGAATAAACCAACCAGTTTATCTCCTTCACTTAAGACCTACCCAATGCAATTCTAATCTAAGTAACAACTTAAACCTGAGTTCCTACTCACTCCCCCTCAATCACAGCAGTGATACATAAACCAATTTGACTTGAGAATTGATGAAGACACTCTTCAAAACACACACTTGATTAAGCTTCACAGCTTTTTAATCAAGTCACACAATCACTCGTGCTTCACAGCTTTGAGTGATGTACACAACTAACTTGACTCTGCTTCACAGCTTTAGTCAAGTAACATTCAAACACTCTTGCTTCAAAGCTTTGAGTGCTACACAACCCTTACAATTGAAACCTATTCCAAGGCACTTATCACAATGATAATTGCTTGGAGTACAATAAACAAATCTATACAGATTACAAAATTGATCTTCTGATCAATCAGCAGGGATATCTTCAAAAACCGCAGCTCTGTTGAATATATAGCAGCTGCAACTTCAGTTAGGGTTTCCAAAAACCTAGGGTTGATTCCGTTTGACCTAAAGACCAGGTCACAGTACTTTGTTGATCAGGTTAGGATTGAGCTAGGTTACTCCTCAGAAAACGCAGGATTCTGTTTAGAGGGGACTGAGTTATTTCCTGAAAAAACTCAGACTTATCCAATCCTGCAATCCTGTTAGTTCAGAACAGGATGTCATAACATCTGTTATGACATCTGAGAAAACCTGTCTACTGATTAGCAAAATGTGATCATTTTGCAAACATGCTCAGATACACACTTCTAAACATCAGTATTTGAATTACAATATTTTTCTGCACATGTACCTATTGAGTTAGTACAACCTGAACTAGAATGTTATGACATCAGTCATGACATTCACACATACACTTGGGATTTACCAAAAATGCAAGCCAATACCTAAACACCTACAGATAGAATTAATTCTTTCTGAGAAATATGCGCACAAAACCCTGATTTTTGACTTAACACTGGAGAAACGTCTGTCTGATCAAACTTTGAGCCAAACTCAACCAAAACTTAGCAATCTTCCTGGGCTGCTTTAAAATCAATGAAAAACCTAATTTTGTCTGACTGATAAGAAAAGTCTGTTTGACCGATTCTTGAGCCAGTCTGAAAAATCAGGAAAAACCCGAAGCTGTGATTTCTTGTGGAAAAATACGAGGGCAAATTTTGGGGTACAACAGTATACCCCACTTATAATTCCCCAGCAGAGTCGCCAGTTCTGTGATACGGTGGCAGAACCGACTGTTAAATACTGGTTTGCGTTTCGCGTTTTTTATTCACAAAATGTCGCGGTAAGCAAGAGTCGCCACCGACTTTTATTTCATCCAATCATGGAAAAGGAAAAAGAATAGAAAAAACCTTTTTTCGAGATATTCTGAGTACGGGGGGTAGATTATAGAAAGGGAAGGTGTTAGAACCCTTTCTATCTGTAGTTATATATGGGCTCTTAGGTACTTGCTCATTTTTAAATTGCTTGTGTTTGTGTGCTTGTTTTTGAAAATGTTTTACTTCGTGATAACCCTTGTATCAGTCCTCAAGGGTGTGACGAAATTGTTTTGAAAATTTGTTTGAAAAGTGTAAGTGTGAAAAGTTTTGATTTGAGCAAGTACCTACTAGCATCTACCTACTCGAAAAAAAGATTGTTTATATTCTCGTTTCCTTTAGACTGCACTATCCTACTATTGAGGAATAGGTAGCACCGTCGTTGGAATTTGTAAGGGTCAATTCGAAGGGACGTACGATCACTAAAGCAATATTAGGACACCTTAGTAGTAACCCTAGAGTCTTAAGATCTTTCGAGGCAACATTTCCAAGGCAACATTCCCGAGGCAACATTTACCAGGCAACATTCGAATGGGACATTTGATCTTTTTAGACAAGAGGGCAACCACTAAGACACCCTATGCTTGATGATCATTTACCGAAGGTAACCAAAGTGAGAGTATACCCTAAGAGTGATTATGTGCGAGTGATTTGTTTCAGTTATTTAATCATTGCACATTAGGGTTTTCTAACCATTTTAATTTTGTCATGCATTCTTGCCATACAATCCTATTAGCATACATCTAGCAGTTAAATATTTGCAGGAATTAAAAATGCGAGAAAATAAACCTAGCTATTACAAGGCTTCCGGGAGGGGGATTAAATTACATAACCAAAAAATCAGGGATTTAAACAGTAAATAAAAAACCCTAAGTTAACTATTACAAACCCTGAACAGTTACAAAATAATGGCAAAATAATCAACAAGCGTGCGGCGAATTAAATGCGAGGCGATTAGGGTTTTGACCCTTGGCTAGACCTAATTGCAATTGATTAAAGGAAAATGTTTTGTTGTCATGTTTTTGTTGCTTGAGAAAATAATGAATAATTAAATTAGAAGAAAATCCTAAGTTCTAATTAATGTTAATTTTTGAAAATTAATTAATTAATTCTAAACAACCTTTTTTTGTTTTTTTGTTTTATTTGAGAAAAAAGAGAAAAATTAAATCAAAAGTTAACCTAATTTTCTAATTTATTTTAATTGTAAAAAAACAAATTAAAGTTACCCTAATTTAAATATTAATGTAACTAATTAACAAAAATTTAATTTAATGAGAAAACAATTAAATCTAATTTTTTATGTCTTTTCTTGATTTTTTATGATTTAATTAAAATTGATTTTAAAATATAAAATGATTAAACAAATTAAAATAGAAAATAAAAATCAAGAGAAATTGAGAATTGGGCCTGATAGTGTTAGCAAATCTGGTGGTTTGAAGTTGAATTCTTTGGCCCAAATACTCCTAAGCCTGATTGACCACGCCTGATCTGGTATGATGTTGACTTGAGTGTATGGTAGACCTTCATTGGAGAGGCGTGGGATCTGATGACATGCTGGATCACATGGATAGATGTTGATGGCGTATGGTGCTCACCAAGAGGAGCAATGCGCTGGATCAACTGACTGGAAATAGTATAAATGAAAATGCTGGGACCTGGGGACCGAACCCAGGTCCTTATGCTTAAATACAATGCCACGCTGCCAGCTGAGTTATGATGGTTAGTTGTAATTATAATAATACAATATAATATAAGAAAAGTAAAAGATATGGTTCCAAGGCACGAAATTTCAAATGTCCCAATGGTTGCTTGACACGCCAGCGTCTTCCTCCTTTCTCCGTCGTTTTAGACTCTGGCACTTTTACCTACGGACGTCTTGTTGTAACTACAAACCTGTAACATTCAAAAATCATGTACAAGAAATATAAATGAAAGGTAAGGGTACCAATCAACTCGTCTCATCCTTATGAGCATCATGGTACCTGATTCAAGGTCTAATTTTGCTTGTACTGAAAACCCCTAAAACAAACACAGAAACCCTAGCCATGGCAACATCATGTACAGGCATCAAAAACACAATTAAATGGCATGGTTAGCTTGCAAACATGATGATAAACACGCATATAACAATCAAAAGTGCTAATGATGCAAGAATTGTGATAATCGAATTGTAAAAATATGTCAAACCGTGTGAGGTGTAGTGTGCGTTTCTGGGCATTTTGAAGCTTGCAAAGGATGTTGTTAGCTTCCTGATATGTCTAGCAAGCGATTGGGATAGCTAGGATGGCTTGAGATGGCCTGTGGAACGAAAACCAACTCACACTTTTCTTTGAATTTTGTGACTTTGCTCTGCCTCTTTTCACGACTCTAACCTTTGTTTTTTGATATGGAATTCTTCATTATATAACCTAGAATGAATTAGGTTAACAAACTTGCAATGAATCTTTGCATTTATCCAAGATTTGATTTGATTTGCAAGCTATATGATATGTTTCTATTTTAAGCCAAATCATGCATTTCTTGTACCAATTGGCCTTAACTTGATTTGATCTTGTAAACTCAGCATATGTTGATTGTTAATCTATCAAAAAAACAAATCAAATCATATTTTTGTTAATTTTCATCATTTATTTGATTTAATTCACTTTTTAATTAATGAAAAATCAAAATAAATTTAAAAATGAAGCACATAATGGGTGAGTGAACATTTGGGTCGTGGACCACATTATAATTAAGGTGCAAGCATAAAAAGTTGGGCGCATTTAGCAAAAAATGCAAATTTGAGCACATTTGACTTTTGGCAATTTTGCAAAAATGGTCAACTTGGCCAATGCATAACTATCTCAATTTTGACCCTAGAGAGGTGTTCTTGTACTTTTTAGAAATCTTAGGATGTCCTCTAAACAACCCTTTTGGTCTCATCTCAATTGAGTCTTCCATTTTCATGTATGAAGCTTTGACCCAAAAGGTGTTTTTGTTGACTTTTCAAAAGGACCTATAATGTCAAAATTTATATCTTTTTGTGAGTGCATATTATAAACTTTGGAGCTGATGATGAATTTTAGGTAATTTCATCCTCTTCAAAATGAGCTTTGGATGGGTCATTTCTGATAAAGTATGAGAAAGTTATGCTTGGTCAAAGTTGAGTTGACTTTTCCTGTAAATCCCTAATTTAGCAACTTTTGGGTTTTGATGAATTGTAAGCAATCCTTGAGGAATCATGATTAACCCTTGATCAACTGATGAATAATACTTCAAAATGAGGATGTTGACCAAAAATATTGAAGTTTGACTGTATGTGGGCCACAATTGACTTTTGACCTAGTATAGTTGATTTTCAGGCATTTGAGCAATTGATTGAGCAAACTTCTTCTGCAAGGCTTGAAACTTAACATGGATGATCTTGAGAACATATTAGGACCATGGTGAGAATTTGAGTCCTTTGTGTTTCACACATCTTGATGAAAATAGAAACCCTAATTTGAGGTATGTTGCCTTAGGAGAGAATTTGTCTGGTCAACTCTTGAACTTCCTTGAGCAATTTGCGGACTTCACTTGCCATGTGCTGAGAAATATGAGAGGGAAAATTTTGGGGTACCACAGTATGCCATCTGGAGTGAGTAGCAAAGATTCCTTAGTGCATATCCTCCATAATCTTTGCAGCTTCCTTCTTGTCTACATAACGTAGCAGAGTTGAGTCGTGATTGCGCTTGTACAAAATTCCATTGCTCAGAAAGAACTTGGAAGAGAACCTCCATAAGAATTTCTTGTCGTTAATAGATTCCCCCTTGGGATACTCTTGAGCCTCTAGGTATCTTTTCACTTCGTGGAACCAAGGCTTTTCCTCTACTCCGTCAGTATCAGTTCATCCAATCTCTCAATAGTAATTCGAGGAGCCTCGTTGTCACATCTGACTTTGAACATAGATGACATGGTTGCCAATGTGTCTGCCAACTAATTCTCTTCTCGTGGGATATGTTCAAAAGTGATTTCCTCAAAGTACATAATTAATGTCAATACATGCTCTCGACAAGAAATGAGATTTGGATGCTTCATATCCCATTCTCCCTTGATTTGACTGGTGACTAAGGCTGAGTCCCCATATACATCTAACAACTTAATTCTCATTTCAATAACAGCTTTGATGCCCATGATGCATGCTTCATACTAGGCCATATTTTTGGTACAGTCAAAGCATAGTCTAGCAGTAAACAGCGTATGTCAACCTTTAGGAGAGATAATCATAACACCAATTATGTTACCAAGCACGTTGGAAGCTCCATCAAAAACCAAAGTCCATTGGGATCCCGGCTCAGGTCCTTCATATGGTCCAGGTTCTTCACAATCTGTAACTAGCATAATATTCTCATCCGGGAACTCGAAATTCATATACTGATAGTCGTCTACAGCTTGGTAAGCCAAATGACCCATCAATACACTTCCTTTGATTGCCTTTTGAGTGGTGTACTAAATGTCGTATTTTGTTAAGACCATTTGCCATTCGGCTATCCTTCTGGAGAGAGAGGGTTTCTCAAATATGTATTTTATGGGATCTATTTTAGAGATCAACAAGGTTGTATAAGTCAACATATATTTTCTTAGTCATTGAGAAGCCCATACCAAAGTGCATCAAGTTTTCTCTAGCAGTGAGTATCTTGTTTCACAGTCGATAAGATTTTTGCTAAGGTAGTATATTGCATGCTCTTTTCGACCAGACTCATCATGTTGGCCCAGTACACACCACTTTGATTTCTCTAACATTGTTAGGTATATAATCAAAGGTCTTCCTTAAACTAGCGGCATCATAATTAGAGGTTCTTGGAGGTGCTCCTTGATTTTGTCAAAAGCTATCTGGAAATCGTCGTTCCATTTCACTACTTGATCTTTCTTCAGTAACTTGAAGATCGGCTCAAAAATAGCGGTCAAGTGAGAAATAAATTTGGCAATATAATTAAGTTGTCCTAAGAAACCTCTGACTTCCTTCTTAGTATGGGAAGTTGGAATTTCTTGGATGGCATTAAATTTGGAAGGGTCAGCCTCAATACCTTTACCACTGACGATGAAACCTAGGAGCTTACCAGATCTTACCCCAAAGGTACACTTGTTTGGAATCAATATCAACTTGTACTTCTTCAATCTTTCAAACAGTTTGTGTAGGTGGTCGAGATGTTCTTCTTCAGTCTGAGATCTGGCTATCATGTTGTTGATGTAAACCTCTATCTCGTGATGTATCATGTCATGGAACATGGCTATCATAACACATTGATATGTTTCACCGGTGTTCTTTAACCCGAAAGGCATAACCTTGTAGTAGAAAGTGCCCCATTGTGTGACAAAAGTAGTCTTCTCCATGTCTTCAGGTGCCATCTTGATCTGGTTATAACCTGGGAAACCATCCATGAAAGAAAATACTTTATGTTGAGAGGTTTTGTCAACCAGAACATCAATATGCGGCAGTGGAAAGTCATATTTGAGGCTTGCCCTGTTCAGATCCCTGTAGTTTACACACATACACACTTTGCCATACTTCTTAGGTAATGGCACCATATTTGCAACCCATTAAGGATAAGACGCAACAACCAAGAAACTTGCGTTAAACTGGTTCATAACCCTAGCTTTTATCTTTTCAGACATCTTGGGACCCATACGACGAACCTTCTTCTTTATTGAAGAACAACCTTCTTTCATCGGTAGACGGTGAACCACAATATCCGTATCAAGACCTGGCATGTCTTCTTATGACCAAGCAAAGATCTCAATATAGTCACGCAACATCTGGATTAATCTGTTCTTGACATTATCTTCTAGATTTGCACCTATCTTGACCTCTTTCTTGTCCCCTTCAGTACCCAAGTTCACAACCTCGACTGGCTCTTCATGCGGTTGTATGGCTCTTTCTTCTTGAATTATCAACCTAGAAAGTTCTCCAGGTATCTCACAATCCTCCTCACCTTCATCCTCGGCTTGGTAGATCGGATTTTCAAAGTCATAATTGGCAATATAAGAATTGTTATCAATGGGATCCAGAGTGGGCATGGATCTGCAATTTGTTATGTGGGTGTGTGTAAGAACACATAGCTATTTTGAAAGCTATAAAATAAAATAAAGACAAAGAGCACAAAATTAGAATGCAAAGCGTCCAATAATTTATTGAATAAAAATATGTTAATGAAATGACAACCCTAAAAAATGAACCAATGTGCCCCGAGTAAGACACAAGGCTTAAAGTTATTGTTTTAAAATTACATAACCAAACTTGAAAGAAATAAAACATAAAGTAGCATTTACCCCTGTCTAAAGGAGATTGGTATAACATATTCAGTCTTCCAGTTGTTGAGTCCATTATCGGTAGAGGGAAAAATCCAACTGTCTAGGTCATAGTCGCCATCAACATCTTCTACCATGTTAACTCCATTGTTGCTGATGCGAAATGGTAGTCTTTTAGTACGAGCTCGACACACAGCCCTCTGAGCCACTACAGTGAAACCCAAACCAAATTTTTCAGACTTGTAAGGAATGTCAGGAAGCTAACCCCAAGTAGTGTAACCACCTTCTTCTACTATAGTTCTATCATCCTTCAAAGGAGTCATTCTGGGAAGCACCCTGGTAACCTTGGGAATAGAGGAAACGTCTTCAGTAATGGTAGTCGTCCAATGAATAAATTCAAAATTCTGGTAGGGGGTTTCAATGAATTCGCCATCCATCTCAGCATACTTTAATGAGTTTAAGTGACTTACCATGTACTCTTCTTCACCACAAACTGTAACAACCTTTCCTTTCACGAGATATTTGAGCTTTTGATGCAGGGTTGATGTAACAACGCCTGCCCCATGAATCTAGGGGCATCCAAGTAAACAATAATAGGTCGGCCGAATGTCTATCACATAGAAGGTAGAATCGAATACCCATGTACCTACTCTGACCGGAAGATCCACCTTTCCGTGTACCATCCTTTTCGAACCATCAAAGGCCCTGACCATAATGTCACTGGGTTTCAGCACAACCCCTTCACAAACAAGTATCTCTAAAGCACCCTTCGATAGATCATTTAATGAGGAACCCTTATCAACCAACACATGAGCTAAGGTAGTGACCCGCATTCAATAGAGACATACAGGGCCTTGTTATGGTTTCTTCATTCGGGATTCAGGTCGGCATCAAAGAAGCCTAGCCCATTATCAGTTGTCAGGATAGAAACATAACTTTCAAATTGATCAGCAGAGATTTCTTACGGCACATGCGTAGATTTCAATAACTTCCCTAAAGCCTGGGCATGGGCTTCAGAGAACAATAAGAGGGATTACATGGAGGTATTTAAGGGAGTCTGACCCAACTATTCAACAATCTTGTAATCACTCTTTTGGATAATCTTTAATACCTCCTCCAACTCCTGCCCGGAGGTATCTTCAGCTATAAATTCTTTAGGTGCCTCCGTCTGGGAAGGCTCCATCATTTTTTCTTTGCCTCGAGTCTCAGTAATTGACTCGGTGGCGGTAACACGTACTGGTGTGGCAACAGTCTTCAGAGAGATTTCTAGAGATAAAACCCTTCTGCTTCTAGTAACTTTATTGGTCCCAACAATATGGTCAACAGTGGGATCCGTAACTTCAATACCTTCATTTTTAGCAGTCAATGATTCTTGCTTGACGCTGTGGTAGTAGACATCGGCTCCATAGTTCCAAGGGATAGCTTTGTCCGAGGAATATGAAATTGGTCCAGGTGTGATGATTATTAGAGGAACAACTCTGGGTTTGGTAGTAAACTTTACAGGACCTTTAGAAGTGATCCTGATAGGAGTGCCAGAAATTACAGATACCTCTTCCAACTTCAAGTCTTGAAACAAATTCTCCATAGAGGGATTTTTCTCAACTAGAATCATGTGGTTATCCATCAGGCGTTGAATACCTTCTTTCAGCAGTTGGAAGCCATTAGGTTGGGCTGCTCAGCAATAAAATCTCTCAATATAATCCAGAAATAAATCGGCTTGCAACAGATTCTTCTTAATAATTGTCAGTTGAGTAATCAAATCAGTTACAGCAGAAACATAAAGAATATCATCAATAGCACTTATGCCTTTGTCGTGCTTAGTCATTGGTGCAATAATCACGTTGGGGGTCTCAAGAGGATCAAAATCAATTTCTTTATTGTCAATCATGTCCTGAGTTTTATTCTTCAAAGCCCAACAACTATTGGTAATGTGTCGGAGACTATTGGAATGATAAGCACATATTACATTTGGATTGTACCGAGGAGAGGAGGTGTTGGGATTCTGAGGAGGATCCCTTAACATTATCAGCTTTGCCTTCAATAGACGTTGTAATTCCTAAGACAACGACATGTTGATCTTTGTAAACTCTCTCCTGGGTGCGTCTGACCTACGTTGATTTCCTTGTTGTTGTTGTTGTTGTTGTTGTTGCATAGGTGCAGGATTATAAATTAACACTGCCCCCACAAATTGGTTGCGATCACTTCTAGCACGAGCCTTTTGGCCATACACAATATTAGTTTCCTTCTTTCTATTGAACGTCTTCTTCACAACACTTGAAGACATATCTACCTGAATATTTCCACTTCTAATTCAACCTTCAACATGTTCACCAGTTAATATCAGCTCAGTGAACCTAGATGAAGAGCTTCCAATCAGATGATTAAAGAAAGGTCCTTTCAAAGTTCCCATAAACATATCAACCAGCTCACTATCAGAAAAAGGAGGTTGAACTTTTTTAGCTAGATCCCTCCATTTTTGGGAATATTCCTTAAAGCCTTCGTTTGAGCCCATAATCATACTTTGTAATTGCACACGGGTTAGTGCAAGATCAGCATTGTATTGGTATTATTTGTAAAAGGCAGCAACCAAGTCTTCCCAAGTACGGATGTTGGTTCCTTCCAGTTGATAGAACCATTCTAATTATGTCCCTGACAAGCTCTCTTGAAAGAAGTGTACCCATAACTTCCTATCAGTAGTATGGGGTTGGATCTTCCGGACATAAGACCTCAGATGCAGCTTAGAACAAGAAACACTGTCATACTTCACAAAAGTATAGACCTTAAACTTATGAGGGATAACAACCCCTGAGACTAACCCCAGCTCTTCAAAAGCCAACCCAAGAACTCTTTGGATCTCCATAGCATTGAGACGATCTTCCAGCTATTTGTATTTGTCATCAGCCGGAGGATACTGTTCATCTGAATAGTCTGCTTCCTCTTCATCAGAACCCTGGTTGTTATTCTGCTCATCTTTCACACTCTTATCATCTTCCTCTTGGTTATCATCTTCATTTGATGGGACCACAAAATCTAGAGCCCTCTTGACCGGACCTTTGAATTTTCTACCCATATTAAGGATGAAAATTGGCTTCTTAGTATTTTCTTCATGGCGATGAGCGCCATCAGTTCTTTCTGCCCCTTGGCTATGTTCAGGAGCGTCTCTTGGAATTGAGTGTTTTGAGCTCGAAGTTCTTTCACGGTTTGTTCGAGAGCCATATTTTACTGAAATAAACAACAAGAAGATGAGAAAAACTGTCTTGGGAATACCTGTTATGATTTGATGTGTATGGTATATGAATGCATATGCAATGTTTTCAGGGATCTTGCGGGATAAAAAAAATGAAATGTTAGAAATTGAGTCTGATTGCAGCTTTGACTAAAGAACTTTACGTCTTTGAACGTCCTTCTATGATAATCAAGCTCACCATGTCGAGTGGGTCGTAGCCTTTGACTCAAAGGAATGCACTCAGTCTTTGACGGAATCTGGTTAGAGGAAAATAAATCCTCCTGCCCCTTGCTAGACGTCTGGTTCATGATAAACTTGCATCACAGGTCCCTGAGATCCTTGAAATGGTCAGTAAAAATGATATGGTATGATGTTATAATGTCATGATGTCATGTTTGAACAGATAGCAAACACAAACAAAGCACACAAAATCCTTAGGTTTAAAGGCTTACATGAGGTTCATAGGTAAGTACCCTCTTGTAGTTCAGTTGGCTCAACCTGTCCTAAGAATAGTAACCGGGTTCTAGGAGTCTCATATGACCGATCTTTCTCGTAGGTTTTATTTCAATAGAGCAACTGACTTGCCACCAAAATATCCTGGGAGTCGAATCTCAATGAGTGTAGCATCAAGTATCAACCAACTTTGGACTACACCAAAGTTTTCCATCTCACTACCTTCTAATGGCCAAGTTGGGTCAATTAAGGTTCTAAAAGTCAGGTAGTGCTTATGAAACAACGCGACAGACTAGTGTTCTCCTTGACTAACTCAAGGGACACTAGTACAAACCAAAGTGTCACACTAACGTAGCCATTACTTCAACCATATTGGTCTACACCGTACAGTTCACATGATCTATTGCTACTTACCTAAGGTAACCCCAGATCCGGGTGTAGGATCTTTGCAAGAAGTAAACTCGAGCAACCCTCAAATATAAAGCAAACAAGGAAAAAAATTTTAAGTAAAAGTGATCTAACTCTGGTAACCCCTCTTTTTAAGTTTCAATTCCCCAGCAGAGTCGCCTGTTCTGTGATACGGTGGGAGAACTGACTTGTTTTGCATTGTATCGTAAACTTTGTAGATAGCAAGAGCGGCCACTGACTTTTCTTTTATCCAATAAGGAAAGGGTGAAAAGAACAGAAAATACCTTTTAAGATTTTGAGTTCTGGGGGTAAGTTATGAAAAGGGAAGGTGTTAGCACCCTTTTCATCCGTAGTTATCTACGGGCTCTTAATCGCTTAGTTCACTTTAAAAATTTGCTTTCCGTGTGTGTGCTTGAAAATATTTTGAAAAAAATGCCATAGTGAGGCAGACTTTGTAATGATTCGTGTATCGATCCTCAAGAATGCGTACAAAGTGTTTTTGAAAATATTTTGAAAGTGTTTGTGAAATGTTTTGTTTTAGTGAGCAAGCGATTAAAAGTATCTAACCACTCAAAGTCATTATTGTACTTATCCTTCTCCTTTAGATAGTGTTATTCATACCATTACTTAGTAGGAAGCCTTATTGTTAGATGTGAAGAGACATGCGTAGGGTCATCGTACAATCACCGAAGGCAACTGGTAAGGACACTTTAGTAATTTTCGTAAGGGACTAGATCATTTACCGAAAGGCAACGTCGAAGGGTCATCGAGGGAATATGACCTTTGATTCGAGGGACTTTGCTAAAGTGTCCCCACTTTCGATGGGCATGAGTGTGCGAGTGTGCAAGTGTGTCATATTCAGTTATTTATCTTTACAGTTAAGGTTTTGCTAGTATTTGATTATTATCTTTCCATACAAACCCTAATTACTAACCAGTATAGCAATATAGAAAACAGTAAAGGTGCGGAAAGTAAAGGCAGAAATGTAAACCCTAAACTATTACACGGCTTTGGGACAATTACATAATAGAAAGCAGAAAGTAAAAACCCTAAGCTATTACGAAATGGAAAACAGTTACATAATAATGAAAAAAGAAAGCGAGAACTAAAGCTAGCTATTACGTTTGCAAAAAACTTATACAGTCGATCAAAATATAAAAGTAAGATAAAAAATAGAAAAGGAAAATATTTTTAGTGATTTTTTATGAAAAATATGGTTTATAATAATTAATTAAAACCTATTAAATCTAATTAATTTTAATTAAAAGAAATTAATTAATTAATTAAATTATTTAATGGTTAATTAAAAACTAAAACCTAATTTATCTTTATTAGGCTAATTATGTTGGTATTTTAATTAAAATAAAAAATATAAAAATATAAGTAAAAGAGAAAAAAGAAAAATATAAAAAAGGAGGAATTTGGGCCTGAATCAGCAAAAAAGAGGGGGTGTAAATTGCAAAGAAGGTCAAGGCCCAACTGAGTTAGTGCCTGATCTCATGTGAGCAGCTCCAGGAGGTTCATCATGGGTTGCGCGTATGGAAACAATTGATCAGATATGTGAAGACCTGATGGTGAGAAGCGTCAAGGCGCATGGTTGATGGGTGGGATGCGCTGCATGTGATCTGTAAAATCATAAAAATGTGAGAAAACACAAAAGGAAGGGATCAAATCCATGCCATTGTACATCAAAGCCTTATCATGCGCGCTTCTACCACTGGGGTGGCTATACATCCATTTATTTCAGTGACAACAATTAAATATGTAATAAACACATTGCCTGAACCGGAGAAGCGTCAGAGCCCTAGCTCCAGTCGTCTTCTCAGACGAGTCTTTTCTTTGTTCCTACGAAATAGGCATAGTCAATGATCCAAGGATACCCTACCCCTCAATTTAGGCCTTGCAAGTTTAATGGGAGTATTATTTTTGGCCAAATCGCGCTGGTTTGTGAGATATAAGAAAGATAGCTCAAATCGGTATGAGTATGGTCATTCGCGATTCAACCATCATGGGGCTCACATGCTGGGTTATTCCTGCACTATTAAACCTCGGAAATGCATCAATGATGTTAGTATGCATTGATACACGAAGAAAAATATAAATATGAATTCATGCAAGAACGGAAAAATGGTGCAACATATATGCTCGTTTCATGCTCTTTGGATCATCAAAAATGATCCAACCTTACCCTGTAGTGTTTTTGGAGGTGAATGGAAATGCTTTTTAACCTTGAGAGAGGCTGCAAGATAGAGTTTCACTTTGCCCTAGTTTTTTATATTTTTGGAATTTTTGGGATGGCTTCTTGTGCAAGGAATTTTGTGGCTGCTTATGTCTGAAACAATGAAGATATATAGTGCTTGAAATTAGGTCAAACATGTTGGGCTTGGACCTTGTAAGAAAGCTTGACCTTATCTTATTTAATTTTGAATTTAAATTAATAAAAATAAAAGATAAAAAAAAATAAAAATCCAAGGGGTGCATGAGTAAGTTCTGAGGTTCACTATGAAGTATATGACACGCATGGACCTTTAAACAATAGTCCATTAGCCCAAAAATTCAAGTTTGGTCACTTTAGGTATCACGCACTTGCTCAAAATTTCCCAACTTGCACCAATAATAAGTCTCTCAATTTTTATCATATGAAGGTGATCTTTGACTTTTTGGAAAGCTCCATATGTCCTCTATAATCTCCATTTTGATCATTTTTGCATTTGAAGAATTTATCTTGATGTAAGTTTCCTTGACAAAAATTGTCTTTTTGTTGACTTTTGAAATGACCTATAATGTTTTGGCCCATATCTCTCAAATGAAGCATTTTTTAGACTTGAGCTTAGAGAGAAAAAGTTGTAAAGAATTTAATTTACTTCAAAATGATATTTGGTTGAGGAAAATATGATGAAGCATGTGGAAGTTATGTTTGGTCAAAGTTCAGTTGACTTCTCCTTAAGAAAACCCTAATTTGGTAACTTTTGACTTTTGATGAATCTTGGGTTTTATTGATGAATCATTATCAACCCTTGATAAAATGATGAATATAACTTCAAAATATTTATATTGACAAAAAATATTGAGGTTTGACTGTATGTTAACCACATTTGACTTGTTGTCCATTATAGTTAATTTTCAGGCATCTGAGCACTTGACTGAGCAAACTTGTGATGCAAGGCTTGAAACTTGGTATGAACATTCCTTGGAACATATGAGAAACCATGGGACCCACTTGAGGCATTATAAACCCAAAGTTCCTTGAGAAAACTGAAACCCTAATTGGTAGGTCCATTGCTTAGGAGGAGAATTTGTCTAATCAATTCTTGAGCTACCTTGAGCAATTGAAAACCCTAGGAGAATGTCTTGAATAGTTGGAGGGTAAATTTTGGGGTACAAGATCTCCAATTCAAATAATTTTTTGAGTGCCCTGCTTGTACCTAGGCATGCATGTGTGGTCGGACCTGGATGAGTTTGTCTTATCGACGATGCTCGTCGACTGCTCAGCATTTTAATTGTAATATTTTTTTAGCTTTTCAGCTTTCCATGGTCGAGCAAGTTGTTCCCCTTCTAAATTTTCTAGGTAGTATGCCCCGGTCCCGATTTTTGCATAGACGTGATATAGACCTTCACAGTTCGCTGCGAGCTTTCCTTTGCGAGATTCTTTGTGATTTCTCTTCAAGACAAGGTTGTCGACCTCGAACTCTCACCGTTTGACTTTGGTGTCGTAGCGCATGGATTTTTTTAGGGAGGCCTCTCATAGGGACTCTCCTATTCGGTTTTCTTCGACCAGATATAGTTCTTCCCGTAGGGCGACACTATTTATCCTCTCGTCTAGGGGAGCTTCAGTTCGCCTGGAGGGTTCCTCGATCTCTATGGGGATGATGGCCTCCGTTCTGTAAGATATTCGGAAAGGAGTCTCCCCAGTGGATGATTGTGTTGTTGTTTGGTAGCCCCAGAGTATGATGTGCAGCTCCTCGACCCATCTTTTCTTGGTTTCGTCTAACCTTCGTCTGAGACCCCTAAGTACCACTCTGTTTACGGACTGGGCCTTACCGTTCATCTGGGGATGCTCAACAAAGGCGAAATGTTGGGTGGTGCCCAACTTGGCGACGAATTCCTAAAAGGCTTGGTCTCTGAATGGGGTTTCGTTGTCGTTGAAGATCGCTTGCAGGATGCTGAACCAAGCAAGGATGTTTCTTTTGTAAAAGTGCAAGATGTCTTGGACGGTAATTTTTTCAAATTATTTCGCTTCTATCCATTTGATGAAGTAGTAGATGACCACTATCAAGTACTTGTTTTTATTTGTACCTAACATGAATGGCCCGAGGAGATCTAACCACCACCAGGCGAAGGACCAGGTGTTGTACCCCAATTTTTGTCCCTAAGATCCCTTTATCATACCATATTGATTCACTCATAACAAGATCACATTAGGGTTCTTGGTTCTCCTCCCTACCTTTAGCTTTGCTCTTTGAGGAATCACCAAGCACCTTGCCTTGTTTTCTTTTGTGATCATGAATATTTTGTCTTAATTTTTTCCTTTAATTAATAAAATGCAATGTTGGTTTGTCTTGCTTGTTACTAATGTAGGTAAAGGCAATGAGATTTAGCAAGTTGCTCCATGGGTTCATGAGTTTATTTCCATGCCCTAGGCAATAAAGCTTGAGATGTCCAAACCTCACCATTGAAGTTTTTTTGGAAGGGATGACATGGCAAGGTTTATTTTGGTTCACTATATTCTAAGATATCAAGATTGATTCAAAAGTGCAAGGGGTTGATTGGAGAAGTTGTCATGGTTGGACAAAGTCTTATTCCCATTTATCACAAGTGCATATTTCTCTCAATTATCAAAATATGGAAGTGGTTTTAGTTGCTATGAGTTCTCATATTCATCCTCAACAACTTCTATTTACAAAGCAATTGTGTTGGTACAAGAAGTTTGTTCAAAATTTTCAAAGTTCCTCAAAGCATTTTCTTGATCTAGGAGCTAGGGTTTTGAACTTAAAAGAAGTATATCTTGCTCATCTTTTGGTATTTTTGAATGATTAAAAAGAAATCCTTCTCTTCAAAGGGTTATTAACAAACTAATTCAAAATTTTCAAGGAGTTTTCATGTGATAGAAACTTGATGATGAAGAAAGATTACAAGTCCTCCAGATGAACCCCCAATTTCTCATATATGACTTCAAATGATCATAGCTTGGTCAATTTTTATCACCTTGATCCCACTCTTTTTCCAAAATGATCTTTAGGATGTGAACTTTATGCCTTCTTTTATGTGAAAAGTGAGAAAATGGATAGAAGATACCCTAAGGATACAAAAGATTATAGGTCATTTCATGATTTTTTGCAAACTTCAACAATTCATAAATCTCTCAATTTTTGGAGATTTTGAGTGGTTAAAGTTTCAAAATGTCATTCAACAGGTCTATTTCAAGCCATCTTTTTTGGTCAAGAGCAAATTCCAAGTGGAAGGCCATGTTTGGATGCAAAACATTATAGGTCACTTTTGAAGAAAAATTTGAAATATTTCTAAGTATGGAAAGTCAACCTTTTTTTTCCAACTTTTACTCAATGCAAATTTCAGCTCAAGAATCCATTTGATTCCATTCTTTTTCCATTGCAAAGCTTGTAACCTCATCTTTCTAAAGCATCAAGAATCATGCCTTAAGACCCCTTGAGCTGAGAATGCCATTGGATTGAACTTGGTAACTTGGAACTGAAGTTTCTTCATAAGTCAGAATTTGAAATTCATGTTTTGGCCTCTAAACAACAAATTAGCACGCGTTTGTGATCTAAACATGTTTAACCAAGTTACCAAAGTGGATTAGAGCCTTAAAACGCAAGGATTGAATGAGTTTTGATGGAAATCAGATCACATTTTTATCGTGCATCAGGTTCACACGATTTCCCTCCAAACTTCATCATTTCACATGCTTGAACATTCCATTTGATTCCCTATAAATAGAGGGTCATCCCCCATTCATTTCCTCAAGCTTTGAGAGCCAAAAACACTCTGTCAAAACCTCACACGAACTTGAAATTTTTGAAATCAGTTTATGAGATTCCAACCTTTTCCTCCAAAATTCTTTGCATATTCATCTTCCTTAAGCATCATACAAACTCTCCAGCACTTAAACCAAGCAAAACGAGTTATAATTCAAGCTACATAAGTCCAGTTTCAGAGCTTCTTTCTTGAACTTCGAAAAGGTAGAATTCTCCACCATTTGGATCCAAATAAAGCACTAACATGTTCTAATCCTTCTCATGGTTCTAGTGCTTCTTACAATTTATAAATCCATTGATAATTGAGAGAGAAATCTCAAATTGAATGTGGTCGCTATTTTATGGGTTTTTGATTCATATCTCTTTGTATACTTTATATAAATTTGGGGCGATGGTGGTGTTAGGATCGTCTTGAAGAGACGAATCCAATGATACTGGTATGGGATCCTAATTTTACCTTTTGAAAGATCTCACAAAATCTCCATTACAGAGTGGCTGAAGGTTAAAGAGGATGACATGTCTCGTCTCAGCCAATGATAGCGTTTCAAACGTTTTAATTTCATTAGTTGCCTTTTTTCTGATTCCTTGTGCATCTTACTAAGGTCCATATCAAGCACAGCGTGTCTGGTCCATTGGATTAGCTTACTAGCGCGTTTTGACTATGATCTGATGGCCCATATATTTTTGGTTTTATTTTATTTTCTGATTTTATATTTTAATTGATTTAATTTTGAAAAATTCATAACTCTTTTATTTTATATCCAAAAATTATGAAAAATTCACAAGAATACTTTGAATTATTTTTTATCTCATGAATATTTTTTTATATTTTTATTTTGACAATTGATATTTTTTATATTTTTTGCATTATTTGCTTTGTTTTAATTGCCTTAAAAATACTTTCTGACATTTTTTAATTCTAAAAAACTTCCTAAATATCATTTTGCATATCTCTGACTTTTTGAAAATTTTATGGAATTTTATATTGATGTTTACTATTTTTGATCTATTTTCTATTTTTTGAACAACTTTAATTAGTTTTAAAATAGTTTCTGACTTTTAAAAATTTCCAAAAATTTTATAAAAATATTTGAGTCCTTTTCTGATTTTTCTATGGGTTTACTTAATTTTCCTTAATTAATTTGAATATAGTTGATATTTTTCTTTCTTATTTCCATTTTAAAACATTTTTTTAAACCTTTTTTAATGTATATATTAAATGCAATATTATTTTGTGATTATTTTCTGGCTGAACTTGGGTTGAATTTTGATCATGAACTTTATTAACATCATTGGATCCATGGTGTTGAGTCTAACTCCATAAGAATGGGTGAATAATTTTAATAATAGTTTGATTTAAACTTAACTCAAATGTGGTTTGTATATTATTTCCCACCCTTTTTCATCTCATCCCTTTCTTATTGCACTAAGTGTTATTGGAGCATGATCTTTATATCATGTCTCAAAATAAATGGTGCATAGATTGCTATTGACCGGCCTCAAAATAGGTGTGACTTCTATATAAGTCCACTTACGGTTGCTTAACATAGCGTTAAATTTTATCCTGATTCAAATAAATGATCATTTGTGGCTCAAACCTATGTTTGCAAGCCCAAGTATGTTAATTTGATCCCTTTGATTCAATAACCTTGCGATTCATTGTGTGGAGGCTTTGGTTCTACCAATCCTCTAATGGATTTACAACACTTTTGGTCTACACGGATCACTTAAACACCGTTGATCATTAAATGGTAATTGTATGGATGATATACTTGACAAAAAGAAAATGCAACTTTTTGTGTGGAGGCTTTGGTTCTACCAATCCTCTAATGAGTTCCAAATGCAAGTTTCAAGATGGTCATCCAAATAACCTCTAATTATTTAAAAAAAAATTACTTTGTGCCCTTTTATTTTTTATGCTTTATGTACCATTTATTTTAAGCATTACATTTCATGTCATTTTTATTTTGCTCATTTGAGCTTTTTCTTTTCTCTTCTAAGATACTTAATAATCAACATGAACCATAAAAAACCTTTAAAATACTTGGACTATTTGGTTACTATCCTTGGAATTATGGAGTATTGGACTTCTTGGACTTAGGAATAGAAACCCTGGCTTATATTGGAGACCTTGTGATATTAATTTATATTTTGTCTGGAGTTCTTGAGGTTTACCTCAAGACATTGGGTTGTTTGTTTGTTTTGTATGCAGGTTATTGTGATTACATTTTTTGTTTGTAATCTGGAACTCGTCCGTATATAGCCGTTACTTTGCCCAATTTTTGTGTAGACTCAATACACTTGAAGTTTGGTTCTCACAAGAAGTCTAGTATCTTTGCTTTCTTGGTTTTAATCCAAAGAATGGGAACTCTATCTTGACTCATAATGTCAAATATTGGCTTCTTGTTGGTTAGATGGTTTTTATCCCTAGCTTTTACCTTATTCTTTAGGATAGTCCCTTCTTCTCCTCCCATCTTTCTTTAATTTCAAAAATCTTCTCCCTCTTTTTGAAAAACTCTTCTTGTTCTTTTTTTTAAACTTGGACCACTTTCATAATAAACTTGAACTTAGGTCCATGCATTTTCAAAACATCTTTCACAAATAAACTTCAATCAACTTAATAATACTTTGACGTTTTTTTGTGAGAAGACTAAAAATCAATCAATCCCATTCAAACCATTTTGCCATCTTGGTTTTCATCTTAAACTTTTCCCAAAAGATTCGACTCTTGTCAATCCTTGTAGTGATGCTAACAACTATACTTCTACGATATGTAGTGAAGTGAGATATTTTCCACTTGGGTGTTGAGTGAGGCATTGTTGATTTTAAAATCTAAGCCATATCCTCCACTTTGAGATGATGCAAATTCTCCTTTCTCATAATTGTGGGTCGTAAGCATGTTTTCCACACGGACAATGACGATGATGTCTTATCTCATAAAATTAACCAACACACTTGTGTTTTAGAAATCTTTAAAAGAAGAACTACATGTACCCTGATCCCCTATTGCATGAAAGGTGGTACGTAGGCACTAAACATTCGCAACTGCGACGGGTGCAAAAACCATAAAAATACATTTCTTTTCTCACCCCTACCATCCATTTTTATACAACATTTTATAGCCAAAATATACAGATTTTACAAAGAGGTTTCTGCGGAGTACCGTAGATGTTTAGGATGCTAATAACTTCCATTTGCATAACCAACCCCCTTACCTTGAATCTTTCCACCCTTTTTTTGGGTTACTCGCTCTTTTCCCATTCCTTTGGAAACAATAAAGCGCGGTGGCGATTTTTTTTTATCTGTATAAGTCTAGCCAATCCAATGGCTTAGTCTTAAACATTTCTCTCGCTACACCAGGGGTAAGAGAGGGACATGAGTTCATTCGGAGAAACTAAGTACATGTCCCTGTGCCGTTGGAACTTGTTGCATTTCCTTACGTGCTCTTTTGTGTCGTGCTGCATGGTGGGTTAGTGTTGTACCCTAATTTTTACCCCTAAGATTCATCTATCATATCATATCAACTCGATCATAACAAGATCATATTAGGGTTGGTTATTCCTCTTTTTCTATCTCCTATCTTTAAGTTTGCTCTTGAGGAATCTCCAAGCACCTTGGTTATGTATGTTGTATATGTGTTGTTGACTAACTTCTAATCAAAATACAAAAAATATTTGTCTTTGTCTTTGTATATTTTTGTTTTGTAGGTACCAAGTCGAAGCATCTGACAAATAAGGATTTCTGGTATCATTTTCCTAAAATCTCTATTTGCAAAGAAAAATAATTAAAATGAGGTGTTTGATGGAAAAATTGAACAAGAAATTAGCCTTTTAAAATGTTGTTTTTGCTGCCTGTAACAGTGTGCAATCGATTGCAGTAATTGTGCAATCGATTGCACAGAAGCAATTTTGCATAAATTTTCAAAAATTGTACTGTGTAAATCGATTTACACAGTAGTGCAATCGATTTACACAGGGACAAAATGTATTTTTTGCCTTGTTTTGGGGCAGCTTTGATCCAAAATGATTTTTCTACTCACTCCTTTTGATTGTTGGTTTGGATTGCAATTTTAAATGTCCAATTTGTCTTTAAACTCAATGGACTTTGTGATGTAGATGAAGTTGGATAAATGTTCATCAATTCAAATCTACCTAAGAGTGAATTATTTAATTCATTTTTGGTGCTTTGGATTAATGATATGTTTAGTGCTTTAATCCATCTAGAGGAGTGGTTGAATTTAAAGATGTAAGAATTTTGAAATGGTGATCCAAATTAGCTTATCATTCCCCTCCCTCTTCATCTTATCCCTTTCTTTTTTAATTGTGCTACATGTTAAAGGATGATGATCTCTATATCATTTATCCAAACATGAAGTACGTAGATTGCTATTGACCGACCTCAAAATAGGTGCGACTTCTACATAAGTCCACTTACGATTGCTTAATATAGCGCTAAATTTTATCCCGATTTGAATAAATGATCATTCGTGGCCCAAACTTATGATTGCAAGCCCAAGTATGTTAATTCGATCTCTTTGATCCAATAACCTTGAGATTCATTATGTAGAGTCTTTGGTTCTACCAATCCTCTAATGGATCTACAACACCTTTGGTCAATGCGGATCACTTAAACATCGTTGATCATTAAATATTACTTTTGAGGATTCCAAAATGGATGATATACTTGACAAAAAGCAAATGCAACTTGTTGTGTGGAGGCTTTGGTTCTACCAATCCTCTAATGAGTTCCAAATGCAAGTTTCAAGATGGTCATCCAACTAACCACTAATTTCTAACAATTGACTTTACTTTATGCTTTTATTTTTATGCTTTATGTGCCATTTAATTTAAGCATTTACATTTCATGCCATTTTTATTTTGCTCACTTGAGCATTTATTCTTATGCCATTTTTGTCTTGCTCAATTGAGCATTTACTTTTATGTCATTTTATTTTGCTCACTTGAGCTTTTCTTTTCCTTTTAAAGACACCTAGTAATCAAAATGAACCATAAAAAATATTAATGATACTTGGACTATTTGGTTACTATCCTTGGCATTACGAAGCATGGGACTTCTTCTTGGACTTAGGATTAGAGACCTTGGCCTATCTTGGAGACTTTGTGACTTTATTTGATATTTTGTCTGGAGTTATTGAGGTTTACCTCAAGACATTGGGTTGTTTGTTTGTTTTGTGTACAGGTTATTGTGATTACATACTTTGTTTGTAATATGGAATTCACCCGTATACAGCCGTTACTCTGCCCAATTTTTGCGAAGACTTAATACACTTGAAGTTTGGTTCTCTCAAGAGGTCTAGTATATTTTCTTGCTTGGTTTCAATCCGAAGAATGGGAATTCTATATTGACTCATAATGTCAAGTATTGGCTTCTTGTTGGTTAGATGGTTCTTATCCCTAGCTTTTACCTTATGCTTTAGGATAGTCTCTTCATCTCCTCCCATCTTCTTTAATTTCAAAAATCTTCTCCCTCCTTTTAAAAAAATCTTCTTGTTTTGAAACTTGAAACATTTTCATAATAAACTTGGACTTAGGTCCATGCATTTTCAAAATATTTTCATGAATAAACTTCAATCAATTTAATAATGCCTTGACATTTTTTTTGAGAAGACTAAAAGTCAATCAATCTCATTTCAAACCATTTTGCCACTTTGGCTTTTATCTTTAAACTTTTCTCAAAAGATTAGACTCTTGTCAATCCTTGTAGTGATGCAAACAACTATACTTCTACAATATGTAGTAAAGTGAGATATTTTCCACTTGGGTGTTGAGTGAGGCATTGTTGATTTTAAAATCCAAGCCATCTCCTCCACTTTGAGATGATGCAAATTCTCCTTTCTCATGATTGTGGGTAGTAAGTATGTTTTCCACACGGACAATGACGGTAATGTCTTATCTCATACAATTAACCAACACACTTGTGTTTCAAATTTTTAAAAGAGGAACTACGTGTACCCTGATCCCCTATTGCACGAAAGGTGGTACGTAGGCACTAAAGGTTCGCATCTGCGGCGGGTGCAAAAATCATAAAAATATTTCTTTTCTCACCTCCACCATCTATTTTATATACAACACATTTTTATAGCAAAAATATACAGATTTTACAAAGAGGTTCCTGCGGAGTACCGTAGATGTTTAGGGTGCTAATACCTTCCCTTTGCATAACCAATCCCCTTACCTTGAATCTTTCCCCCTCTTTTTGGGTTATTCGCTCTTTTCCCATTCCTTTGGAAACAATAAAGTGCGGTGGCGATTTTTATTTTGATTTGTATAAAGTCTAGTCAATCCAATGGCTTAGTCTTGAACATTTCTACCGTTACAGTTAGTAGTACCTCACTCGTAGAGCTTTCCTGGCGAAGGATCTTCCACCCAGGTGTTGGTCATTTATCCCTTCATGCATTTTGAGCAGGATGCGATCTGCGTCGCTACGATTAATGCATTTAAGGAGGGGAATGGAGAAGCTTATCTTGTACAATTTTCCTTCTACTAGGACGTAGAAGTCGGCTCTTTGTCTCACCACAACCGCCTCCTTTGAGTCGGCGGGTAGCTCCCCTTTTGAGAGGTAGTTGTGTACATGGGTCATCTGTAGTCGTTGTCTCCTATGGAGAATGTGATATGGTGGGAGAACTGACTTGAAGGTTTTGCGTTTGATCGTAAATGTTGCAGTTTAGCAAGAGTCGCCACCGACTTTTCTTTTATCCAAAAGGAAAGGTGAAAAAGTACAAGAAAGACCTTTGAGATTTTTTCTTGAGTTCGGGGGGTAGATTATGAAAAGGGAAGGTATTAGAACCCTTTTCATACATGGTTTTCCATGGGCACTTAGTTACTTTCAAGATCACTTGCTTTTGCTTGAAATTATACTTTGTGTGGTTTTTGAAAGTATTTTGTAAAGAGGCCATTGTTTAGGCAAACTTTGTAATGATTCTCGTTCGTAAGAATGTATACAAAGTGTTTGATCTTTTGAAAATGTTTTCAAGTTTGTAATATGTTTTGAAAGTGTAGGTGTTTGTTTTGAAAATAGCAAGTATGTTTTTCTTTGAAATTGAACAAGTAACTAGGAACATTCTACCTACTCAAAAGTCTTTCATGTTCATTTCCTCTTTCCTTTGACATTGTTATCTTACCATTGATTTGGTAAGTAACCCTATCTTTGGATGTAAACGGGACGGGTGTGGGTCATCGTATAACCATGATTAGCAATGTTGCAAGGTGTCTTAGCATTCTCTTTTAGGGACTAAGATCATTTCAAAGGCAACATAGATAGCGTCATCGAGGGACTATGATCTTGTATTTTGCTTTGTTTTTGCTAAGATACCTCACATGCGTAATATGGCCATTTTGTAAAGGAAACCAAGTGGATTTACCCTAGGGGGTGCTTGTGCGTAAGTGTATTGTTTTTCATGCTTGATTTTGTCTTTGATTAGGGTTTTCTATTTGATTGGTTTTAGTCTTTCCATACAAACTCTAATTACTAGCAATTGTATATAAAGCGATAAATTATGGAATTTTAAAATTACTACACTATTACAATAATTGTGGGAGGGGGTGTACAAATTATAAATGGGGATTGCAAGAAAATGGACCTAATTAATCTATTACAACCATATTGAATTTGTACAAGAATTGAAATAAATAATGTACATAATGAATAAATATACAAGAATGCAAATGTGAAGAAAATGGATATTTTTGTTTGGATTTTTTAGGAAAAGGGAATTTGTTTTAACCTAATTAATTAAAAGAAAATAATTAATTAAAAGTAAAACCTAAATTTACTAAGAAAAGATTTTAAATAAAACTCTAAATCTATTAATTAATTAAAAAGAAATTAAGTTTAAGAAAAATATTTTTTTTGAATTTTTATCCTGAAAATAATTTATAGTATTATAAAATATTTTTGATCTTTTTATATTTAAAAGAGCATTTTTTTATTATGAGAGAAATAAATTAAAACCCTAGTCTTTAATTAAATTTACAAAATATTTAGTGAAATAAATAAAGTATGATAAAATAAAATAATTTTTGTGTGGGAAAAAATAAATAAACTATGTCCAAATATAAATCAAATATTTTTATATATTTTTATGATTTTTTAGCATCAGAAAAATAATTAAGAAAATAAATAAAATAAAAATAAGAAAAGAAAATAAAAATTGGGCCATGGGTGTTGATAGCCTGCAAGGGGGTTAGAGGTAAGAAAAAAACAAAAAGGCCCAAAGGAGGCCCAACGCTGCCAAAAAAGTCAGAATAGGAAAAAATATGAAAAAAAATCAAAAGGGTACCACTAGGGCTCGAACCCAGGTCCCTATAGTCACAGGCGCGTGCTTTTACCACTGGGTTGGCTATACATCCGTTTACATAATCAAAACAATAAATATATGATACAAAACGCGTCATGATTTACACTTTATCTTCAACCTCCAGCCAGACCAACTGTAACTTGTTCATTTCTCAACCATTTGCAACAAAGTAAACATGAAACTTGTGTAAAATTTTACCACGATTCCAGAAATATAAACAACTTAAACTAATTCTCAAGAATGAACATGAATTTTGAATGGTACCAAATTCTTACCTATTTTTCCAGGATGTTCAGATTCAAAATTCTAACTACTCAAGCAATATAAATGAAATCTAAAGACATGGTTAGCTTCAGAATAATGATGTCTACATTTTTCATTCACAAATTAAACATTAATAATGCTTGTATGAAGAGTTAAAAGTTGAGATAACTTGCCTTAAAACTGGAAATCGTGTTCTGCAAATGAGCACTTCTCAAGGTGTTGTGATGATCATAATAGCTCCACTGAGGTCCCAAGAAGCTAATACAATGATTAGCTTGGTTGGAGAGTGGCTGAAATGGCCTGGAGAAGTCAAGATGCAGACTCTGCTTTTTGGTTATGGAGGTTATGGTAAATGGTGTTACATTTCTGAAATAAGGATGGGGATGAGTTGTATTTGATGTAAGGAAGCTTTAGGAATGAATTTGAGGGGAAACGCACGAGGGAAATGAGAGATACAAGTTTAAGGTCAGAATTGTGTATCAATGGAGTTTTTTGTGCAATTTCTGGCTAGTGGGAATTTGGGAGTGTTTCAGGGTGCTCAAACTTGTCCTTTAGCTCACAAATAGTGGCTTTATTTATAAGCAACAAGTTTGGAGTGCTCTAATTGATCATAATTCAAATTTGCATGTTTAAGTTCAACCTGTGATTTTTTTTACAAAACAAGTTTCCATGCCTTGTACTTGATTCATAGGGTGGTTATGCTTTAAACAAGCTTAATTCTGACTTTGTGGATGGAGTGTGATCAGAGGGAACAAGTTAGAGGCTCAAGAATGGACTTTATGTAAAAAGCTTGCTTTACAAGAATGACAATGTTAACTTTGTGCCATTAATGGAAATGTAACTTGGATAATAGATTAATTGCTTGGATCAAAGCCCTAACAGTTGTGTAAACATTTAATTATGGAGTGACAAACAAGTTTTAGGCCTGCAAAGAAAAGATTATGCATCCTAGCATGGATTTGGTTCATGTGTTCATCAAAAAATGACTTGTAATTCAAGTGATAAAACCCTAACTTCATCTCTTCGATTCTCCCTGCTCAAGAATGATCTCAAGTAGTTCTTAGACATTTCATAAATCTTGTCAGGTGATCTACAACCCATATTTGAATCACTTTTGAAAATTCCTCTTGGAACTATATGAAAAAGTGCCATGAAGTTAGGTTAAAATCCTGACGAAATTAGGGCAAAATTTCACTAAGTGTTTTTGTTTCATGACCATGACTTTATGAATTAATAAATTATGATACAAGAACTTTTAGGAGAATCTGTGTGAAGAAAAGTTGTAGATTTCATGGAGATCTACAACTTTCATGTTGGAAGTTTCTTTTGAATCATCTTGCATCATGGTGAAAAATTGGCTTAAAGTTATGAAAAAACATGAAGTTTAAAATCAGAAATTGACCATTTGACCATTTGCTAGGTCAAAAATCAGAAATTGCCCCTTCTTAGTCAAAACCCTAATTTTGACCATTTTTCCCTTTTGATGATTTCATCAAATTTCTTGAGGAATTATGGTCCAAACTTGATCAAATGATACATACGAGTTTAAAATGTTGATGTGGATAAAAAATTATGAAGTTTGACTGTAAATTGGCCATAGTTGACTTTTTCCCCAATACAGCTGATTTTTAGGTCAACTGCTCAATTGACTGAGCAAAAGTGTGATCCAAGGCTTGAAACTTGACATGAGTGATCTTGGGGGTCCATAATGATCCATGAAAGTCATATGGGGCATTGGAAGTTCAAATATCCTTGTGCAATCTCAAACCCTAATTTTGGCCATCAGTGCTTAAGGAGATGTCTTGAGCTGATCAACCCTAGTGCAATCTTGAGCCAAAGGAGACCTTATGAGTAAATTCTTGATAAGTGAAAGGGTAAATTTTTGGGTACAACAGCTGCCTCTGTTCAATCTTCTTAAGCCTGAAGAGTTAGATTGGCAAGTTTTGCCATTCGTGACTCGAAGGTGGAAGATGATTGGACACTAGAGTGCCCAGAAATTTGCACTCGGTGATGTGATGGTAGAGGGAATGGGCTTAAAGATGCCATTTGGAGAGATGATGGAAAGTTGTTGGAGATAGGATTTTAGATGCCATCCAGAAATGATTGTTGAATCGTATTTGTAGGTTGAAACTGAATGAGTATCAGAATAGCGTCTGTGTCTGAAGCGTATCTGAACCGTATCTGAAAGTTGAGTTTAAATGAGTATCAGAAAGGAATCTGTGTCTGGAGCGTATCTGAACCGTATCTGAAATATGAATCTGAATGAGTATCAGAATGGCATTCGTATCTGGAGTGTATCTGAAAGCTGAATCTGAATGAGTATCAGAATGGCATCCGTGTTTGGAGCGTATCTGAACTGTATCTAAAAGCTGAATCTGAATGAGTATCAGAATGGCATCTGTGTTTGGAGCGTATCTGAACTGTATCTGAAAGCTGAATCTGAATGAGTATCAGAATGGCATCTGTGTTTGGAGCGTATCTGAACTATATCCGAAAGTTGAATTTGAATGAGTATCAGGATGACATTCGTGTCTAGAGCGTATATGAACTGAATCTGAAAGCTGAATCTGAATGAGTATTAGAATGGCATCCGTGTCTGGAGTGTATCTGAACTGTATCCGAAATTTGAATCTGAATGAGTATCAAGATGGCATGCGTGTCTGGAGTGTATCTGAACTGTACCTGAAATCCTTTGAACATTGTTAATGCTAGCTATTGATTAACCTTATCCTAAAAAGGGTAAAATGTTAGCTAATATGCAATGTCATGTTGTATGAAATTCAAGGTATAATGCATTCGTGTTATCGATGTTTATGACATATGGATGTGATGTATGCGTATGTGAGCTAATCTATTGTACTGCTTATTGGATTGGGGAAAATAAATCCCCGACTGCTGTTGTGGATACGGAGTGCAAGTCTTCATGTTTTGAAGTGTTTATGAATTCCCTGTTAGAGAAATAAACTCTGTTGTAAGGGAAACGCCGTGTACTGCTTGTGAAATCCTGTTGGGAAATCCTGAGAAATTTGGCGACTTCTAACGGGGATTGATAACTGGAATTTTTGTTCCGTTGGGGATTAAACTGCACACTGCAGGGATTTTATGGAATAGCTCAAAGATATTGCCCTATATCTTAAAGCCATCAGTGATTGTCTTTCTATTTGTTCATTTGTAAAAGGTAGTTACATCAAATGCATATGTTCAAAAATAAATCATTGGACGATTTTGTAAACAAAACACAAGAGTAAAGAAAAACAGATAGTTTTGCACTTTCAAAGGGATATCTTTGTATTGACTTTGAGTAAGTATTTTTGTACAATGAGACAAACATTCTAGTAAGAGAATGTCGTCGTAAAAACGAAATTTTGATACAAAGAAAAGATAGCTATGTGAAATAATCCCATGGGGTTCCCACTCTGTTATAGCCTTCGTGTCTCTGAGCATCTTATCTACTTGTTTCCTTGTCCGAAGCTTGATTAAATCGATCAGAACCGTCGAGTTTGCAGGTTGTCTGTTAGGTGATCCAACAGGACATAGTCATACACTTTAATTCCCTAACTTTTGCCTGGACCTCCCTTTCGGGTTTTCAGTCCACCGGGATACCCTTTTTTGCCCAAGCTGCCCTTTCGGGTTTTCAACTTGCCGGGTGTACAGATTTTTTTGTTTTCTCCCTAAATTTTGCCTGAACCTTTGTGGTTCGCCGGGATGCCCTTGTTTTGCCTAGTTGTGTCAATCTAGCGGATCTCTTATGCGTAGTATCTTTTGACTATGTTTGCGCTTACAGGGTGTGACAGGTCGTCGCCATCCATGGTGGTCAAGATCATTTCACCACCAGAGAATATGCTTTTGATCACAAATGCTCCTTCGTATGTAGGAGTCTATTTGCCCCTGGGGTCACCTTGTGGTAGTATGATGCGTTTGATCTCCAAACCCCCGACTTAATATACTTGGCGTCTGACCTTTTTGTTGAAATCCCTGATCATCCTCTTTTGATACATTTGACCATGACAGATAGCAGTAAGCCTTTTCTCATCAATCAAGTTCAGTTGATCAAGTCGAGTCTGGATCCAATCGTCTTCGTTCAGACCTGTATCCTTCATAATTCTCAGAGAGCTCAATAGGCAAGACAACCTCCATGCCGTATACTAGATAGTAGGATGTTTCCCCGGTCGATGCGCGCGCTGTGGTACGATACCCGTGGAGAGCGAATGGTAGCATCTCATGCCAGTCTTTGTATGTGACTATCATTTTCTATATGATCTTTTTGATATTCTTATTTGTGGCTTCGACAACACCATTCATCTTGGGCCGGTAAGGGGAAGAATTGTGATGCTGGATCTTGAATTTTTGCATAGGGCGGTGATCATAGTATTGTTTATATTCGTACCATTGTCTGTGATGATCCTCTCTGGGATACCATACCGACATATGAGATTCTGTTTAATAAACCGGACTACAACATTTTTGGTAACGGAAGTGAAAGAGGCCGCCTCAACCCACTTTGTAAAATAGTCAATGGCCACCAAGATGAAGCGGTGTCCATTAGAGGTTGTTGGTTTGATTTCCCCAATCATATTGATGCCTCACATAGCAAAGGGCCAAGGAGCCATCAAGACATTCAGAGGAACCAGAGGTACGTGCACCTTGTCAGTATAGATCTGACACTTATGACAAGTTCGAGAATGTTGATAGCAATCTTCTTCCATGGTAAACAAGTAATAGCCTGCCCGTATGATCTTCTTTGCCATCGTATGCCCACTAGAATGGGTGCCAAAAGTGCCCTCATGTAGATCAACCATGATATTTTCTGCTTCAACCTTATCTACGCACCGAAGTAACACCGATTCATGGTTGCGTTTGTAGAGAATGTCATTACTAAGGAAGAATTTAGCAGAGAATCTCCTTAAGAACTTCTTATCATTGACTGAAGCTTCTTTCGGATATTCTTGAGCCTCGAGATACCTCTTGACTTCGTGAAACTAATGCTGGTCCACTACTTCTTCATTATTAATCTCATGACAGTGAGCTGGTTCATCCATTAGTTCAATGGTGATCTGGGGAGCTTCGTTATCCCATTTAAGTTTAAACATGGATTACATTGTGGCTAGTGCATCTGCTAGCTGACTTTCTTCTCGCGGGAAATGCTCGAAGGTAATCTTCTCAAAATATGGGATAAATGTCAGCACATGTTCTTTGTAGGGGATAAGGTTAGGGTGTTTGGTGTCCCACTCTCCTTTGATATGGCTGATAACCAAAGCTGAATCTCTGAATACACTTAAGGATTTGATCCCCAAATCTATGGCAGCTTTGAGACCAAAAATGCACGCTTCATATTCTTCCATGTTATTTGTACAATTGAAGAAGAGTATTTCCGTAAAGGGAGTATGACATCCTTCAGGAGATATGAGTACATCAGCAATACCATTTTCGAGTGCGTTGGACGCCCCATCAAAAACCAGGGTCCATCGGGATCCTTGTTCAGGTCCGTCATATGGTTTGAATTCTTCACAGTTGTTTACTATCATGATGTCTTCATCTGGGAATTCAAACTTCATGGACTGGTAGTCTTCCACAGCTTGGTGAACAAGGTGATCAACTAGTACACTGCCCTTTATTGCTTTTTGGGTAGTATATTGGATGTCATATACTGTCAGGATCATCTGTCATCTCGCTATTCTCCCAGAGAGGGCAGGTTTCTTGAAGATGTGTTTTATTGGATCCATTTTAGATATCAATAAGGTAGTATGGGTCAGCATATACTGTCTTAGCTAGCGAGCAGCCCATGCCAGAGCGCAACAAGTTTTCTCGAGCAGTGAATATCTTGTTTCACAACCGGTAAACTTTTTACTTATATAATAAATAGCATGCTCTTTTCGGCCACACTCGTCATGCTTCCCCAACAAACACCCCATTGAATTTTCTAAAACAGTTAGATACATGATCAATGGTCTTCCCTCGACTGGTGGCATCAAAACAGGAGGCTCTTGCAGGTACTCTTTGATTTTGTCGAAGGCAGTTTGGAACTCGTCATTCCATTTGACTACTTGATCTTTCTTCAGTAATTTAAAGATTGGTTCACAAGTAGCTGTTAGGTGAAAAATGAACCTGGCAATGTAGTTTAACCATCCCAAGAATCCTCTGACTTCCTTCTCAGTGTGAGGAGCAGGCATCTCTTGTATCGCTTTCACCTTGGAAGGATCTACTTCAATACCCTTATTGCTGACGACAAAGCCTAGGAGTTTACCAGACCTCACCCCAAATGTGCATTTATTTGGGTTCAACCTCAGCTTGTACTTCTTTAGTCTCTCAAAGAGTTTTTGTTAATGGTCAAGATGCTCTTCTTCTGTTTGAGATCTAGCTATCATGTCATCCACATAGACCTCTATTTTGTGATGTATCATATCGTGAAATAGAGCTACCATGGCACGTTGTTAGGTTGCCCCAGCATTCTTTAGCCCGAATGGCATAACCTTGTAGCAGAATGTGCCCCACTGTGTGACAAAGGTTGTTTTCTCCATGTCCTCAGGTGCCATTTTGATTTGGTTGTAGCCTGAGAAATCGTCCATGAAGGAAAACACTTTGTGTTGTGCCGTATTATAAACTAGAATATCAATGTGGGGAAGTGGGAAATCATCCTTAGGGCTCGCCCAATTAAAATCTCTGTAGTCCATGCACATTCATACCTTGCCATCCTTTTTGGGCACGGGAACAACATTGGCAACCCATTATGGATAGGAGGTGACGGCCAAGAATCTGGTGTTGAATTGTTTCATAACTTCTGCTTTGATCTTCTATGACATGTCTGGTCGTATGCAACGGAACTTTTGCTTTACCGATGGGCAGTCCTCTTTTGTAGGTAGACGATGTACTACAATATCTGCATCAAGTCCCGACATGTCTTTATACGACCAGGAAAAGACCTCAACATAATCATGTAGCAACTGAATCAGACGCTCTTTGACACTGGGTTCCAGATTGGCACCCACCTTGACTTCTCTTTTGTCTTCTTCGGTACCTAGGTTGATTATGTCCACTGGTTCCTCGTGGGGCTGAATGGTCCTCTCTTCTTGTTGTAGTAACCTGGCGAGTTCCCCTGGCACTTCACAATCTTCCTCACCTACGTCTTCAGCTTGGTAGATTAGATTTCTAGAGTCACAAAAGGCCATAGCAGAACTGTTACCCATGGGATCCTGAGTGGATGTAGACCTGCATTGTTAGTGTGATTGTGTGTAAGAGTATAGCTATCTTTGAAAGAAATGAAAAATGTAAAAAAGAAAAACAATGAGCACAAAGTTTGTATGCAAAAAACGTCCATGATTCATTGATGTCATATGGAAATGAGATAATAACCCTTACAAATGGACCATTGTGCCTCGGGTAAGACACAAGGTTTTAAGAGTCTGAATTGTTTTAATATTACAGATCCGACAAAATTCAAAGACAAATTACTGTGGGATAAATGTGATCAGGACAAAATCTCTAGCCTCCCAATTGTTGAGCCCTCCATTGACAGTTGGGAAAATCAAATCTTCCAGGTCATAGCTGTCTTCATCATCCTCCACGGTGTTGACTTGGTGGTTGCTGATCTTCAAGGGTGGTCCTCCAACACGAGCGTGGCGTACAACCTTCTGGGCTCCTGAAGTGAAACCCAAACCAAATTTGTCAGATTTGTATGGGATATCTGGGAGTTGGCCCTAAATAGTGCACCCATCTTCTTCTATCACTGCATTGGCATCTTTCAAAGATGACATCTTGAGTGGAGGCCTTGTGATCTTGGGAACTTGAGACACATCCTTGGTTACTGCCACAGTTTGTGGGACTTCTTCAAAGTGCTAGAATGGAGTTTCAATAAATTCCCCATCTAATTCCACATATCTGAAGGAATTTAGATGGCCGACCATATACTCTTCTTCTCCATGAACAATGATGATCTTCCCCTGAATTGGATATTTCATCACTTGATGCAACGTCGAGGTAACAGCACCAGCATTGTGAATCCATGATCGGCCTAATAAGCAGGAATATGAAGGGCGAATATCCATTACATAAAAAGTTGAATCAAATTTTTGGGTTCCAACTTTTATGGGGATGTCCACTTCCCCATGTACCATCCTTTTTGAGCCATCAAAGGCCCTCACTACTATGTTGCTCGGTTTCAATCTTAATCCTTCATAGTCAAGCCTGTCAAGAGCCTTTTTAGGAAACATATTCAGAGACGAACCAGTGTCCACCAAAACATGAGCCAAGGTCGTGCCCCTGCATTCGACTGAGACATGTAATGCCTCATTATGCTTCCTCCATCTTGGCGTTAAATCAACATCTGAAAAACCTAAGCCATTATCTGCAGTCAAGCTGGCTATGCAGTCTTGGAACTGATCGGAAGATGTTTCTTGGGGTACATGGGAAGTTTTAAGGAACTTTACCAAGGCCTTTGCATGAGCCTCCGAACATAATAATAAAGCCAACATGGAAATTTTTTATGGAGTTTTCCCCAATTGGTCGACTATGTTGTAGTCGCTTATTTTTATGATCTTTAGAATTTCCTCCATCTCTTTTTGGGAAGTCTTAGGGATAGCTATTGATTGTGCCTTCGTCCATACAGACTCAACCAAAATACCTTTACCTCGAGTCTCGGTTGACTTGGCAGCAGGAATGTCAGTAGGGGTGATAACAGGGATTGTAACAATTTTGTCGACAGGAGTATTAGCAGAGATGATTGTAGGAATGGGAATAGCCTTTGGAGGAGTAACAACAACATGAATGATTACAGGTCCAGAAATAGATTTTGGAGGAGCAATTTCTGGAGAGAAAATCCTTCCACTTCGAGTGATCTTTCTAGTCCCTGCAATGTTACTGATATCAGAGTCAACTTTCTCAGAACTTGAATTTTCAGTAGATGGCCAATCTTGCTTGATACCGTGATAGTAGACATCACCTCCATAATTCCATGGGACTGTTTTTTCTGGAGAATACGGGATTGGTCCAGGCACTGTAATTATCAACGGAGCTACTTTAGGAACTGATGTAATTCTAATGGGTCTTTTGGTGGAGACCCTGGAAGAATTTCCGGAAATGGTCACGATGGAAACATCATTATAAGAAACAATTGGAATAAAAGTCTTTCCGAACAAAATCTCCTTGTTATCTATTAGGCATTGAACGCCTGCTTTTAATAAATGATAGCTGGTTGGTGAGGACAAACAGAAATGACAGCTTTCATCACAGCCTTGGAATACACTGGAATTCAACAAGTTCTTTTTGATAGTCAGGAGTGGGGTCACAAGTTCATCAACTGAAGTAACAAACATATCTTCCTCAATGGCGTTCACATTACGGTCGTGCTTGGGCATAGGGGCAGTGATTACATTGGGAATTTCTAGTGCGTCGAATTCAATCTCTTTGGCTTCAAGAAGGTCTTGTACTTTGTTTTTCAGAGCCCAACAGTTGTTAGTGTCTTGGCCGGGACTCTCGGAATGGTACGCACAGCGGGCATTAGGATGATAGTGAGGGGAGATTGTGTTAGGGTTATTTGGAGCTTCTTTCAAAGTCACTAGATTGGATCTTAAAAAATGTGGCAATGCTTGAGATAGTGTCATATTAATTCGGGTGAACTGTCTGACTAGTCTCTCCATTCTTAGCTGGTTACTTCTTTGCTGAGCCGGCACAAGTTTAGGAATCATGACAGCGCCCACCATTGGACGGCGTTCAACCTTATCTTGATTTCTCTGAGGATATACAACAACAACTTCTTTTTTTCCAATGAATGGTTTCCTTACAGCAGCAGAGGATGCATCTTTTTGAATCTTCCCATTCTTTATCCCAGATTCCACCCTTTCTCCGGTCAATATCAATTCAGTAAAACCTGCCGATGAACTCCCAATTAAGTGGTTGAAGAAAGGACCGTACAAGGTGCCCAAGAACATGTCTACTAATTCTCTTTCAGATAGGGGAGGCTGGACTCTTCCTGCTAAGTCCCTCCATTTTTGCGCGTAGTCCTTAAAGCCTTCACTTGAAACCATGGTCATACTTTGGAGTTGAGTATGGGTGGGCGCAAGATCAGTGTTGTATTGGTATTGTTTGTAAAAGGTAGCAGCCAGATCTTCCCAGTTCTGAACATTGGCTCTTTCTAACTGATAAAACTAATCAAGTTGAGTTCCAGACAAACTGTCTTGGAAGAAGTGTACCCATAAATCCTTGTCAGCGGTATGAGGATGGATTTTCCTCACATAGGACCGGAGATGCATTTTGGGACATGAAACTCTGTCATATTTGGCGAACACCGGTGCTTTGAATTTTTGAGGGATGACAATCCTAAATACTAACCACAATTCCTCAAAGTCCAATCCAGGCACTTTTTAGATTTCCATTGCGCTTAACCGTTCTTCCAAATGCTTATACTTATCGTCGGCTGGAGGATATTTTTCTTCAGAATAATCTTCTTCTTCCTCTTCCTCTTCTGAATCTGGCTGAACAACTACTTCCTTGCCTTTCCCATCTTGATTGTTTTTCTCACCAGATGACGTAGCAAAGTCTAAAGTCCTTCTTGCTTGTCCTTGGAATCTTCTTCCCATGTTTAGAACTCCGCTTATTTTCTTTGTTTTCTTCTTCTTCTCTTCAACCAGCAAGGTCTTCAACTCTTGGGCTTGGAGGTCCTTCACCGTTTGCTCGAGATCCATCTTACTGAAATAAACAGTAGAAAGATGGGGAGACTTATTGCAAGAAACCTGCTTATGTTATGATGAATGGTAAATGCATATGCAATGATTTCAAGGATTTTAAAGATTCAAATTTGTTTTAGACAAAAAGGGAACATAAGTTATATTAATAAGTTAAAGCTTGAGCACATCAATTCCTCTTTGGGAAAAACAATACAAAAAATCTAAGATAAAAAGGTAGTATGCATCCTCTTTGGTGCAATGTAGGCATTCAGAGTCCGCTCCTCATGAAGTTGCTTAGTGAGCTCCAAAACCTTCTTCTCGCTAGCATAGAATTGGGCTTCAAAGGTGTCTCGCTGCCCCTTGAGTTGTATCCAATCTCTTTGTAAGTCTTCAAGAGAGGTGGGCATGTCAGGATGTAGGATAGTGTATGGAACATCTCCTTCCATAACAAGCTCAATGGTTACCGGGAGAATGGAGGGATAAGGCATCATAAGACTCTGAGCACGAGTTCATACCCATTTGAGGTAAGGCTCAAGAGGGATGGAATTCTTATGCCCCAACGTCTTACTATCTACCTTGTTCAACATCCTCTAAGCTCGGATAAATCTCTGGCGAAGACCTTGATCGTCGTTCTCATAGTCAAATACCAAACCTTGAATGAGCATCTCATGTGGGCCATCCCTTCGGGCGTAACCAAATTGTCTTAAGGCTAAGCAAGGGTTGTAGGTGATACCTCCCCTAATTCCAAGTAAAGGGACATTAGGGAATTCTCCACAGCGGTAGACAATAGTAACATTCTCTATAGATCGGGAACACCAATGGATGTCGGAATGTTTGAGCGTCATCAACCTTTGTGACTACCTTGAACCTTGCTCGTTCTTTAATACAGATTGGGGAAGATGTGAAATAAACCATCTTTCCAAGAGAGGAGTGAAAGACATAAGGATACCTCTTTTCCTCATAGTGCGAGTGTGAAAAGAATGTAGAATGTCTCCTAGCAAAGTAGGCACCGCGTTGCGGGATATAAAGATTTTGATGGTGTTCACATCTATGAGTTGGTCAGGATTTTGAAACAAATCCATCCCATAGGAAACCTTTGACACCACTCCTTGTTTCCCAATTAGTTATGACATTATATGATTGCAAGTGTAGAGTTTGAGCAATCTCTTCTAGCTTTGGGTCTCTTTCCGTACCGTTGAAAGGTAGTTGATTGAGAATGGGAATCCTCAAGAGTTGGGAGAATTCTTCCAAAGTTGGCACAAGTTGATAATCGGGAAATGTGAAGCAATGGTGTAAAGGATCAAAGAACTCAAAGAGAACTTTCATCAAGTCTTCATTAGTGTTGGAGGTGACCAAGTTTAGTAGGTGACCATGTCTTTCAGTAAATGGAGAATTTTCAAGAATCCTTGATGCTAGCTCCTTAAGTTGAGGAGGGATCCTTACAAGATTGACTTGAATAGTTTTCTCGCGGATAGAATCCATGTCCTACAAAACAGAACAAAGATAAATCCCAAAATCCTTGAAATGGTTAGTGAATGAGTATGATGTTATGATGTTCATGATGTTATGTACAAGTAAATATACACAAACAAAGCAAACAAGTCCTTAGGTTTAGGCTTGCATGGAGTCTCATAGGTAAGTACCCTCTTGAAGTTTAGTTGGCTCAACCTGTCCTAGCAATAGTAACCGGGTTCTAAGGAGCTCAATATCACTGGTTTGTTTCCTTGAGCATTGTCTCAGCACAAGCCTCTTTAATGGCGACCAAAATATCTCAAAAAACCAAACCTCAATGAGTGTAGTATCGAGTATTTACCAACTTCGTACTGCACTAAAGTCGATCATCTCACTACGTCCTAAAGGCCAAGTTGGTCAAGTAAAGGTTCTAAAAGTTCATTAGTGCTTCATGACATCACTCAGCGGCCCCGTATTCTCCTTGATTAACTCAAGGGCTATCGGTACCCACAAATATGTCGCACTAACGTAGCTATTTCTTAGACCATGTCGGTATACCCTGCACAGTTTCCATAACATATTGCTACTTACCTATAAGGTAACTCAAATCTGGGTAGAGGATTCAAACCCAAACAAAGAACCATAATGTAAAGCAAACAAGTCAAACAATAGAAGCAAGTAAATATGATCTAACTCTAAGGTAACCCCACTTTTAGAATTTTCCCCAGCAGAGTCTCCAGTTCTGTGATACTGTGGGAGAATTAACTTGAAGGTTTTGCGTTTGATCGCAAATGTTGCGCTTTAGGAAGAGTCACCACCGACTTTTCTTTTATCCAAAAGTAAAGGTGAAAAAGCACAAGAAAGACCTTTGAGATTGTTTCTTGAGTTCGGGGGTAGATTATGCAAAGGGAAGGTATTAGCACCCTTTTCATCTATGGTTTTCCATGGGCTCTTAGTTACTTGCTAGATCACTTACTTTTGTTTGAAATTGTGCTTTGTGTGGTTTTTGAAAATATTTTGTAAAGAGGTCATTATTTAGGCAAACTTTGTAATGATTCTCGTTCGTAAGAATGTATACAAAGTGTTTGATCTTTTGAAAATGTTTTCAAGTTTGTAAGATGTTTTGAAAGTGTAGGTGTTTGGTTTGAAAATAACAAGGATGTTTTTCTTTGAAATTGATCAAGTAACTAGAAACATTCTACCTACTTAAAAGTCTTTCATGTTCATTTCCTCTTTCCTTTGACATTGTTATCTTACCATTGATTTGGTAAGTAACCCTATCTTTGGATGTAAACGGGACGGGCGTGGGTCATCGTATAACTATGATTAGAAATGTTGCAAGGTATCTTAGCATTCTCTTTTAGGGACTAAGATCATTTGAAAGGAAACATAGATAGCATCATCGAGGGACTATGATCTTGTATTTTGCTTTGTTTTTTCTAAGATGCCTCACATGCGTAATATAGCCATTTTATAAAGGCAACCAAATGGATTTACCCTAGGGGGTGCTTGTGTGCAAGTGTATTGTTTTTCATGCTTGATTTTGTCTTTGATTATGATTTTCTATTTGATTGGTTTTAGTCTTTCTATACAAACCCTAATTACTAGCAATTGTATATAAAGCGATAAATTGCGGAATTTTAAAATTACTACACTATTACAATACTTGTGGGAGGGGGTGTACAAATTATAAATGGGGATTGCAAGAAAATGAACCTAATTAATCTATTACAACCATATTGAATTTGTACAAGAATTGAAATAAATAATGTACATAATGAATAAATATACAAGAATGCAAATGTGAAGAAAATGGATATTTTTGTTTGAATTTTTTAGGAAAAGGGAATTTGTTTTAACCTAATTAATTAAAAGAAAATAATTAATTAAAAGTAAAACCTAAATTTACTAAGAAAAGATTTTAAATAAAACCCTAAATCTATTAATTAATTAAAAAGAAATTAAGTTTAAGAAAAGTATTTTTTTTTGTATTTTTGTCTTGAAAATAATTTATAGTATTATAAAATATTTTTGGTCTTTTTATATTTAAAAGAGAATTTTTTTATTATGATAGAAATAAATTAAAACCCCGGTCTTTAATTAAATTTACAAAATATTTAGTGAAATAAATAAAGTATGATAAAATAAAATAATTTTTGTGTGGGAAAAAATAAATAAACTATGTCCAAATATAAACCTAATATTTTTATATTTTTTATGATTTTTTAGCATTAGAAAAATAATTAGGAAAATAAATAAAATGAAAATAAGAAAAGAAAATAAAAACTGGGCCAGGGGTGTTGATAGCCTGCAAGAGGGTTAGAGGTAAGAAAAAAACAAAAGGCCCAAAAAAGGCCCAACGCTGCCAAAAAAGTCAGAATAGGAAAAAATATGAAAAAAAATCAAAAAGGTACCACTTGGGCTCGAACCAAGGTCCTTATAGTCACAGGCGCGCGCTTCTACCACTAGGGTGGCTATACATCTGTTTATATAATCAAAACAATAAATATATGATACAATACGCGCCCTGATTTACACTTCATCTTCAACCTCCAGCCAGACCAACTGTAACTTGTTCATTTCTCAACCATTTGTAACAAAGTAAACATGAAACTTGTGTAAAATTTTACCACGATTCCAGAAATATAAAAAACTTAAACTAATTTTCAAGAATGAACATGAATTTTGAATGGTACCAAATTCTGACCTAATTTTTCCAAGATGATCCGATTCAAAATTCTAACTACTCAAGCAATATAAATGAAATCTAAAGACATGGTTAGCTTCAGAACAATGATGTCTACATTTTTCATTCATAAATTAAACATTAATAATGCTTGTATGAAGATTTCAAAGTTGAGATAACTTACCTCAAAACTGGAAATCATGTTCTGCAAATGAGCACTTCTCAAGGTGTTGTGATGATCAGAATAGCTCCACTGAGGTCCCAAGAAGCTAATGCAAGGATTATCTTGGTTGGAGAGTGGATGAAATGGCCTGGAGAAGTCAAGATGAAGACTCTGTTTTTTGGTTATGGAGGTTATGGTAAATAGTGTTACAGTTATGAAATAAGGATGAGGATGAGTTGTATTTGGTGTAAGGAAGCTTTAGGAATGAATTTGAGGGAAAACCCATGAGGGAAATGAGAGATACAAGTTTAAGGTTAGAACTGTGTATCAATGGAGTTTTTTGTGAAATTTCTGGCTAGAGGGAATTTAGGAGTGTTTCAGGGCGCTCAAACTCTTCCTTTAGCTCACAAATAGTGACTCTATTTATAAGCAACAAGTTTGGAGTGCTCTAGTTGATCAGAATTCAAATTTGCATGTTTAAGTTCAACATGTGATTTTTTTGACAAAACAAGTTTCCATGCCTTGTACTTGATTCATAGGGTGGTTATTCTTTAAACAAGCTTGCTTCTGACTTTGTGGATGCAGTGTGATCAGAGGGAACAAGTTAGAGGCTCAAAAATGGACTTTATGCAAAAAGCTTGTTTTACAAGAATGACAATGTTAACTTTGTGCCATTAATGGAAATGCAACTTGGATAATAGCTCAATTGCTTGGATCAAAGCCCTAACAACTTTATAAACATTTAATTATGGAGTTACAAACAAGTTTGAGGTCTGAAAAGCAAAGATTATGCAGCCTAGCATGGATTTGGTTCATGTGTTCATCAAAAAATGACTTGTAATTCAAGTGATAAAACCCTAACTTCATCTCTTCGATTCTCCATGCTCAAGAATGATATCAAGGAGTTCTTGGACATTTTGGAAAGCTTGTAATGTGCTTTACAACCCATCTTTGAATAACTTTTGAAAATTACACTTGAAACTATATGAAAAAGTTCCATGAAGTTAGGTCAAAATCTCGACAAAATTAGGGCAAAATTTCACTAAGTGTTTTTGTTTCATGACCATGACTTTATGAATTAATAACATAGGATTCAAGCATTTTTAGGAGAATTTGTATGAAGAAAAGTTTTAGATTTTATGGAGATCTACAACTTTCATGTTGGAATTTTTTTTTAATCATCTTGCATCATGGTGAACAATTGGCTTAAAGTTATGAAAAAATATGAAGTAACACTTAGAAAAATTTCTAAGTTAGAAAACTTTGACTTTTCAAAATGAAATCTTAACTTTTTGATTTCTTGATGAATAAGTTTCATATTTTGACATGTTTTGATGAATTGTGATCTTTGACATTGAAGTTTGACCAAAAAGTCAAAGTTTGACTTTTTAGTGTACAGTTGACTTTTTGATCAGTTGACTAAAAATTCACTATCAATCCAATTGATCTTGAGCAATGTTTTAGGTCATGACATTAGATTAAAATTATGCAATTGAACTCTTGAAGTCATGCTTCAACCCAATTGACCATTTTCTAGGTCAAAAATCAGAAATTGCCCCTTCTTAGTCAAAACCCTAATTTTGACCATTTTGCCCTTTTGATGATTTGATCAAATTTCTTTAGGAATTATGGTCCAAACTTGATCAAATGATACATATGAGTTTAAAATGTTGACGTGGATAAAAAATTATGAAGTTTGACTGTAAATTGGCCATAGTTGATTTTTTCCCCAATACAGTTGATTTTTAGGTCAACTGCCCAATTGACTGAGCAAAAGTGTGATCCAAGGCTTGAAACTTGACATGAGTGATATTGGGGGTCCATAATGATCCATGAAAGTCATATGTGGCATTGGAAGTTCAAATATCCTTGTGCAATCTCAAACCCTAATTTTGGCCATCAATGCTTAAGGAGATGTCTTGAGCTGATCAACCCTAGTGGAATCTTGAGCCAAAGGAGATCTTGTGAATAAATTCTTGGTAAGTGAGAGGGAAAATTTTGGGGTACAACAGAGAATACTTAAAAAGTCAAGGGGGGTCTCTGGGTTCTCGGTCGAGGAAGAGGTTCTTGTATCACCGACTTATTCCCCCCATTCCTCTTTGTGCTTGCTAGTTTGGACATGGTGTCTGCTCGGGCATTATGTTCGCGGGGAACATGTTATACGTCCACGGATTTGAATTTATTATTTATTTCTTAGAACGAGGCCCAATACTCAGCGAGGTGATCATTTTCACCTAATATTCCCCTCAGACCTGGGATGAAACAAATTGAGAGTCAGTGAAGATCTTCACCTCCTCGGCTCCCAGATCTTCGGCAAGACGTAACCCTGCTAAGAATGCCTCATATTCGGCCTGGTTGTTATAAGTTGAGAAGGATAACGCGAGGGAGACTTCAATTAGGATCCCCTCCTCGTTCTCCAGGATGACGCCCGCTCCGCTTCTTATTGAACTGGAGGCACCGTCCATAAAGATTATCCACCGGCGCACCCCATCTAGGGTGCAGGTGAAGTTATTTCGGCTACAAAGTTAGTCAACATCTAAGCTTTAAGGAATTTTCTTCCTTCATACTGGATTTCGAATTCGAAGAGTTCTAACGACCATTTTAGCATCATGCCCGCCATATCATGCCTATTGAGTAGTTTCTTTATTGGTTTCTCTGTCCGGACGACTATGATATGTGCCAAGAAGTAGTGGCTGAGCCTTCTCGCTGCATTGATGAGGGTTAGCGCAACTTTTTCGATTTTATGGTATCTTGCTTCGGGACCCTGCAGGGTTTTGTTCGTAAAGTTTATAGGCTTCTGCCCCTCTGGGGTTTCTCGAATTAGTGCAGCACTTATTACTTTGGAGGTTACAGTCAGATAGAGATAGAGGATCTCATCTTTCTCTAGTCAAGAAAGGACGAGTAGTTGCAATAGTGCTAGCTTCAGGTGGGTGAGAGCTTGCTTGCATTCATCCTTCCATTCGAAGGTAGCTTTTTTACAGAGAAGTTTGAAGACGGGGAACGCGTGTTGGGCGGATTTCACCATGAAGCGGGAGAGTGAAATGAGCATGTCATTCAGTGTGATACGGTGACAGGACCGACTATTTTTACTGGTTTGCTTTTTGTTTGCAAAATTTCGCGGTAAGCAAGAGTCGCCACCGACTTTTATTTCATCCAATCATGGAAAAGGAAAAAGAACAGAAAAAACATTTTTTCGAGATATTCTGAGTACGGGGGTAGATTATAGAAAGGGAAGGTGTTAGCAACCTTTCTATCCGTAGGTATCTACAGGCTCTTAGGTACTTGCTCATTTTTCAAATTGCTTGTGTGTGTTTGTCTTGAAAATGTTTTACTTCGTGATAACCCTTATATCGGTCCTCAAGGATGTGACGAAGTTTGTTTTGAAAATTTGTTTTGAAAGGTGTTTGTGTGAAAAGTTTTCATTAAGCAAGTACCTAAGATTCTACCTACTCGAAAAAAGGATTATTCGTTCTATTTCCTTTAGACAGCAATATCCTACTATTAAGGAGTAGGTATCACCATCGTTGGAGTTGTAAGAGACATTCGAAAGGGACAAGTACAATCACTAAAACAATAGTTAGAAAATTTTAGTAGTAACCCTAGAATCTTAAGATCTTTCCAAGGCAACATTCGAATGGGACGTTTTGATCTTTTTAGACTGGAGGGCCACCACTAAAATTTCCTATGCTTAATGACTGTTTACCGAAGGCAACCGGAGTGAGGCAAACCCTAGGAGTGAATATGTGCATGTGAAATCTTTTCAGTTATTTAGTCTTTGCGAATTAGGTGATCTACCGTTTTAAATTTCAAGCATTATTTTCATACAATCCTATTAGCCATGCATCTAGACAATTAAAGATTGCGGGAATTTAAAGTGCGAGAAAATAAAACCTAGCTATTACAAGGCTTTGGGGAGGGGGATTAATTACATAACCAAAAATCGGGGATTAAACAATAAATAAAAGCGCTAGGTCCACTATTACAAACCCTTAGCAGTTACAAAATAATGGCCAAAATAATTAACAAGCGCGCGGCGAATTAAATGCGAGGACGGTTGAAAAAATAACCTAAAACTCTAATTGAGAGAAAAAGTGTTTTTGTGGATTTTTATTTGAGAAAACATTTAAATTACAAATCAATTAGACCTAATTTCTAATTGTTTTTAAATTATGAAAGAAATTAAATTAAACTAATCTAAACTAAATTAAATAATTTCAACAAAATATTTTGTACAAAAAGATTTTTGTATATTTTTTTTGGTTTTTTATCTGAGAAAAGAAATATAAATGTAAAATTAAAACCTAGATTCTATTTGATTTTAAATGAAACAAAAATTAAGTTTACCTAACTTACTAATTAAATTAAATAATTTATTATTAAAAAATGCTTTTTGTGTTTTTGTGACTTATTGATTTTATGATTAATTAAAAAAACAATTAATTTTTTTGGTGAAAAATAATTAAACAAAATAAATAAAACAAAAGAAATAAATAAAGAAAAGAAAAAGAATGGGCATGTATGCTAGCAATTCTGGGGGGTGAGAATCTGAATTTCCAAGCCCATTAAGCTGAGCAAAACTCAACCACGCTGGATTAGGTGTAGCGTTGACCTGAAGGCGTATCATACTCCTTCACTGTAGGCGTTGGATCTTGGCTGGAGATGAATCTGATGGTCAGATCCTGAGTTGCATGGTGGACACATGGAATAGTAGTGTATGAGATCCTGCGTATAAATGTTAGAAAATAGGAAAAATGTCTGGACCTGGGATCAAACCCAGGTCCTTCCCTTCACAAGCGTGTCTCTCTACCAACTGCCTGGACAAGTTATTCATAATTACAATGAAATAAATAAAATATAATACAAACCAAGTGCCATGCCCCAAAAACGCGTGTGGATTCAAACGGGCCAGTGGTGTGCTGCCACGCCCTCATCTTCCTCCCAGAACTATCGTCTTTGGTATTAGGCTTTTACCTACGGACAAAATTGTCACTAAAGGCTATAGTGACAATTTTCGTCCGTCGCTATATCTCTGTGAAACTCAAAAACCTCATACGAGCATGATAAATTAATTGTGATGGTACCAATCAACTCGTCTTGGCCTCACGAGCATCAGGGTACCTCATTCATAGCCTAATTTTTCCTACACCAAGAAACCCTAAAAAAACATAAAAACCCTAACAATGGCAGGTGCGTGTATAAGCTTCAAAAATACAATTAAACCATCCAGTTAGCTTACAAACATGATAATAATCACAAATATGACAATTAAAATTGCTAATGATGCATAAATTGTAATAATCGAATTTGAAAATACTTGTAAACCGTGTGAGGTGTAGAGACGAATTATGGGTGTTTCAAACCTTGCAAACGGTTGGGATGGCTTCAGTGCACGCCCAGGATGTGATGGTTGGCCTTGAATTGCTCTGAAAGGTCCTCTAGATTGAAAACTGAACCTCACTTTTGTCAAGATTTTTTAGCTTGCTTTTTGCCTTTTCACGAATGCAATCCTCGTGCTTATGATCTGGAATTGTTGTATACATATATTAGAGCATATTAGGTTAATAAAATTGCATCATATCTTTGAGAATTATGAAAATGTGATTTGATTTGATTCATGTATGATATCTTTCCAAAACAAGCTTCAATCCAATCTTTTCCAATCCTAATGAGTCTTGCACGAATTAATCATCATGCTAGCTTCACATAGACTCCAAATGTGCACAAAAATCCCAAGATTTGATTTGCTTTTATTATTTTACCATTTAATTTGATTTATTTTGATTTAAATGAATAAAAAATCAAAATAAATGATAAAAGTAATAAAATAATAGGTGGAAAAGCTCAAGGGTCGTGGGTCCTATTAGAAACATGTTTCAAACAAGAAAACATGGGCCCCGTTGGAAAAAATGCAAATTTGATCAATGTTGACTTTTGACAATTTTCCAAAAATTGCTAACTTTGACAATGCACAACTCTCTCAATTTTGACCCTAGGAGTGTGTTCTTGAACTTTTTAGAAATCTTAGTATGTCCCCTAAACAACCCTTTTAGTTTCATCTCAATTGGATCTTCCATTTTCATGTATGAAGCTTTGACCCAAAAGGTGTTTTTGTTGACTTTTCAAAAGGACCTATAATGTAAAAATTCATATCTTTTGATGAGTGCATATTTTGAACTTTTGGGATGAATATGAATTGTAGGTAATTGCATCCTATTCAAAATGATCCTTGGATGGAATTTTTTTGATAAAGTATGAAGAAGTTATGCTTGGTCAAAGTTGGGTTGACTTTTCCTACAAAACCCTAATTTAGCAACTTTTGGGTTTTGATGAATTTGGAGCATTCCTTGAGGAATCATGATCAACCCTTGATAAAATTATGAAAGTCACTTCAAAATGTGGATATTGACCATAAATCTTGAAGTTTGACTATATTTGGGTCACAATTGACTTTTGACCTAATACAGTCGATTCTTCAGCATCTGAGCAGTTGACTGAGCAAACCTCTTGTGCAAGGCATGAAAATTGACATGTAGAATCTTGGGAGCCTATTAGTACCATGGAGAGCATATGAGGCCTTTGTGGTTCACCCATCTTGATGAAAATAGAAACCCTAATTTAAGGTACACTGCCTTAGGAGGGAGTTTGTCTGGTTAACTCTTGGGCAACCTTGAGCAAATTGAGGATCTTAATTGACATTTGTTGTGTAAAATTGGAGGGAAAATTTTGGGGTACAACATTCAGGATTTGAATGGTTTTTTTTGAAGTGGGCGTCGAAAACTTAGAAAATACTCAGAATTTGTTTGGGTTTGCCTTGATTCCTCGTTATGTAAGGTAGAACCCGAGGAACTTGTTTTCCTGTACGCCAAAGGTGCATTTTTCTGGGTTAAAGTGCATTTGGCATTTCTCTGCCTGCTCAAAGACTTTCTTCAGGTGGAGGGAATTGTCGACCTCTCCTGTTGATTTGACGATCATGTCATCCATGTAGACTTCGAGCATGTCGCTTTCTCGTTGCGGAAAACTTTGTTCATCATGTGCTGATATGTAGAGCCTGCATTTTTAGGCAGAAGGGCATTACGCTATAGTAATAGTTGCCCAATTCGGTCATAAAAAAGGGATATTTTTTTCTGTTTTCACCATGGGAATCTGGTTGTATCCATAATATGCGTCCATGAAAGATAATAATTTGAAACCGGCTAAGTTGTTGACCAGTTTGTCGGTATTTAGGAGCGGTAAGCATCTTTAGGGCAAGCCCAGTTGAGATTGGTATAATCAATGCACATACACCACTTTCCATTAGATTTTTTCACGAGGACTACATTTGAGAGCTAGGTTGTGTTCTGGGCTTCAGAAATAAAATGTGCCTCTAGAAGGTGTTTGACAGCCTGCTCAGTAGCCTCTGTTTTTTCGGGAGACTGCTTCTGCCTATGTTGAGCAACTTCCTTAAGTGTAGGATCTATGGTCAGATGGTGACATACGATCTCTAGGTCCAATCCAGGTATTTAGTTGCGCGCTAGGCGAACATATCAACATTCTCCCTCAAGCAAGCTTTAAGTTTCCTCTTCGCCAGATCGGGGATGTCAGCTCCGATCTTAACTCCTCTAGAAGGGTCGTTCCCGAGGGGGATGGTTTCGAAGTCCCTGTATGGAATAAGCTACATGGGATCTAAAGGCTCCTCGTTGTCTGCAGTCGGGGATGAGTTCTCCCATTCGACCATGGTTTCCTTCCCCTTTCCCCCTTGCTCTACACAATCTTCCTTGGTGAAACGGATGTCGAGGTCGACGGCGTCGACCTCTTGCAATGGCTTAGGCTCCTCGGAGCTATAGGGAAAGGTAGATCCGGTGGCCGTTCAGGGCTGAGCGTTAATGGAACTCAGACCCTTGGCCGAAGCTTCAAAACACCTCCTTGCTTCCTGGACGTCCCCGTGGAGGGTGGAGACCAAGCCTTCAATAGTGTAGTATTTTATCTTGAGGTGCACGGTGGACGGCACCATGATCAATTCGGCTATGGTGGGCCTCCCGAAGATACATTGATAGAGAGATGGGCAGTCCACTACTAGAAACTGAGTCTTCATGTCTCTGGAGGTCACCCCTCTCTTGGAGGTGACAATTAGTTCGACATACCCCAGTTGGAGGGTGGTGAATAGCTGGGTGTACATGATATCCACCGAGCTTCCTTGATCGGCCAGGATGTGCCAAACATCGAAGTTGGCCATGCGAGCCCGTACGAACAGTGGGATAGTTGAGTTGGTTGCTCCTCCCGACTGTTCCTCAGGTAAAATGCGAGGGGATGAGAGCCTCCCCTGAACTTGTTAAGGGAAACATCCATGTCGGAGTTGGCTTTGCTAAGATGATCGAACATTCTCTTTAAGGACTCCACCGTGTGCTTATTGAATCCTCTTTCAGAGATGACCATAACAGTGGGGAAAGACTCCTAGGGACTATGTGAGGAGAAGTATAGGGGGACATCCTTTATGTCCAGGAAGTAGAAATCTTCTGGTTGCGTGACGCTTATGGCGACCGGTATGATGCTGTTATCGAAGGACTTCTTCCCCTCTTCAACGCTCTTGGTTTGCAGAGGCTCCTCGTGAGAACCCTCTTTCTCTTTCTTATATTTCTTGCGGTTCCCGTCTCAGATCAGTATCTCGATTACATCCTTGAGATGGATGCAATTGTCAATGTTGTGACCATGGCTTTTGTGGAACCTACAGTACTTTCTCTTGTCAGTCCCGGGCTTGGCGAGCGTTTGGCAACGAAAGTGCACCCTAGCCTGTTTGAATTATGAGTTGGCGTATTCTGTCGGAATATACTCCCTCGAGGTGGTCAGAGGGGTGTAGTCGTGAAACCGGCCAGTAAGCCCCATATAATCTTTGGAGTCTCAGGATTTGTCTTCTCGCTTCTTCTCTCCCCCCCATCCCCGACGGGATGTCGAGGACTCGTCACTTTTCGAGGACTTAGCACTATCCCGGTGCCTCGAATCCCTAGCATTATTGGTCGCTTCTTTCTCCTCGTGTTGAATGTATGCTTAAGCCTTGAGGAGGAGGGATTCGATCTTGGTTGGAGTTTCGATGCCCACAGCCTTTGCAAAGTCACTGCAGAGATGAAGCCTTCGTTCAAGAAGGTAATTCTTCATGGCTTTGATCGTTGAGACCTGCACGACTTCTTTATTGAAGCGCTCGATATATGCTCGCATAGACTCATCTTTGCCCTAAATAATTTCTTCTAGCGACGCCTCTGAATTCGAATGTCGACTGGAGGCGATGAAGTGCCTCGAAAAATATCTTTCCCAAATGTTTCCAAGAAATGATAGATTCAGCGGGTAGACTCTTATACCAAGCCATGGCATCTTTTCTTAGAGTGGTCGGGAACAACCTGCATTTGATCGCACCCTTCATGCCTAGATAATCAAGTTGGGTGTCGATGTCTTCTATATGGTTATCTAGGTCGGTCGTATAGTCGTAGGATCCCAATGGGAGCGGTTTCTTGAGCTCGGCCGAGAGTCATGCCTCCATAATTTATTTCGATAACGGACCATGGTGTTCATCGTCATAGGTCTCTTCTGGCGATGATGGTGGGGGTGATGGTTTCTTCCTCGTCGGGCGTCATTATCTCATCGAGGGTAGGGGCTCCTCCCTCATCGCCTTGGTTTGGGTGATAGTGACCTGCTGCGGCCGTCTTTGCAGGTGCTCTTCGTCTTCTTGGAAGGCAGAGAGTCTTTGGTCTTATTGGGAATTGCTCGATCATGTTTTTTTTATTTAAAATAAACGTCGAGCCATTCCTTTCTTGGAGGACGTCCACCTCGGGGAGGCAATATGTTGGAGGAGTTATGTCACCGATGTCTCTGAGGGAGAGATCTTGATTGTTTCCGCTTCAGAGCCCATAACCTTTTACACTTCTAGAGGATGAGGGAGTTAGTTTGGTTAAAGGCAACAATCAGTGCTGCTATGACTAGATCGGCGTTCTGCGGAACAGGGACCAATTGTAGAATCTCGGGCTGGTCTTTGACAAGGTTCTTGGAAAATTATTCTTCCAATAATAGATTGTTGTCGTAATCAACACCGATGGAATTAGGGGACGCAATATGTTCGTCACGGGCGCCAAAGTTATCCTCGAGGTGAGTATGTTCTTGGCTTCCATCGGTCTTGCGTGTCGAGGAGAGCATAATCTTTCTAAATAGTTGGTGATCATTATGGTCGACCATGATTGATGAATGAAGAGGATCATTGGTCTTCAGATTCCGGGGAATAGAAAACGGGAAAGATAGCTTCTCACAGTCGGCACCGCTGATCTTACCTGTTGATCAGAACCTTCAAGTTGGCTGGAGGATGATTGTAACATAGTGGGAGAACTAACTTAGTCGTTTTGCGTTTGATCGCAAATGTTGCGGTTAGCAAGAGTCGCCAATGACTTTTCTTTTATCCAAAAGGAAAGGCTGAAAAGAACAAGAAAGACCTTTGAGATGTTTTCTTGAGTTCGGGAGGTAGATTATGAAAAGGGAAGGTATTAACACCCTTTTCATCCGTAGTTATTTACGGGCTCTTAGTTACTTGCTAGATCACTTGCTTTTGTTTGAAAATATGCTTTGTAGGGTTTTTGAAAGTATTTTGAAAAGGCACCATCGTTTAGGCAAACTTTGTAATGATTCTCGTTCATAACAATGTATACAAAGTGTCGATCCTTTGAAAATGTTTTCAAGTTTGAAAGATGTTTTTTGAAAGTGTTGGTGTTTGTTTTGAAAATATCAAGGATGTTTGGTTTGAAATTGAGCAAGCAACTAGGAAAAATCTACCTACTCAAAAGTCTTTCATGTTTATTTCCTCTTTCCTTTGACATTGTTCTCTTACCATTAATTTGGTAAGTAACCCTATCTTTGGATGTAAAAGGGACGGGAAAGGATCATCGTATAGCCATGATTAGCAATATTGTAAGATATCTTAGCATTTTCTTTAGGGACTAAGATCATTTTTGAATGGCAACTTTGATAGCGTCATCGAGGGACTATGATCTTGTATTTTTTTATTGCTTTTGCCAAGACGCCTCACATGCATAATACGGCCTTTTTTGTAAGGCAACAAAGTGGGTTTATCCTAAGGGTGTATGTGTGCAAATGTGTCTTTTTCATGCTTGATTTGTCTTGATTATGGTTTTCTATTTGTTGATTTTATTCTTGCCATACAAACCCTAATTTACTAGCATTTATATAAAGTGATAAATTGCGAAAATTAAAATTACTACGTTATTACATCATTAGGGAAGGGGGTATAAAAATTACAAATGGGGATGAAAGAAATTAAGACCTAATTACTATTACAACCATATTGAATAATAGAATGTAAAATGTACAAAAATATAAAGATAATGTAAAAGAAAAGAAGATTTTTTTATTTGAGTTTTTATATGAAAGGTTTTAAGGTTAACCTAATTAAACTAAAAAGAAAGAAATTAATTAATTAAAATTCCTAAGTTCTAAGTTGATTTAATTAGAAAAGAAAATTAAAACAAAACTAAGTCTAAATTAATTTAATTTAAGAAAAGAAATTTGTTAAGAAAATGTTTTTGGTCTTTTGTTTAAAAGAAAGATAAAGTAAATATAACAATTTTTAGTCTAAATAAAATATTTGTGGTATTTTTGATTAAAAATAGTAATAATAAAATAAAATAAGAAAATAAAATAAAATAAAATAAAATAAATAAAAGTTAGAAGTCAGGGGTTTGAAAATTAGAAGAGAGGTTAGAAAGTAATTCTTTTGAGAAATTAGGCCCAATGCCATTTTTTGTATAATCAGAATAAATAAATAAAAGTTATGTGGGTTACGTGACATGAGAAAATAGGGGGTGCAACATAGAAAAAACAAACAAATGGAAAGGCCCAGACCAAGGAGGCCCAAGCGCTTATTTTATGATCCAGTGGGGGAGGCTCTTTGAGGTTCACCATGGGGACAGCTTCCGGGAGTGTTGGATCTGCCTTGTATCATGATTAGATGGTGATGATTGAAGAGTGTACCATACACGTGTAGAAACTGCCTCCATAGGATCTGTAAAAATAAAACATGAAAAAGCAAAAGGGTACCACTAGGGCTCGAACCCAGGCCCCTATAGTCACAGACGTGCGCTTCTACCACTGGGGTGGCTATACATCTGTTTATTAATACAAAACCAAGAATATATATTTGAAACACATTCCTAGGCTAGTATCATCTTCAACCTCGCACCAGACCATTCAACATGATTTTTTTGAAATTGCTATCTCTTTCATTTCTCAACCATTTGCAAAAGTATAAACATGAAACTTGCTCCAAATTTCATCACGAGTTAAGTCATATAAATAACTAAAGCTATAAATAAAAAATGAGCATGAATTTTGAATGGTACCAAATCTGACCTAATTTTTTCAGAAAATTCAACTCTAAAATTCTTATTACTCAGGCAACATAAATGAATTCTAAGGACATGGTTAGTTTCAAGACTATGATGTCTACATTTTATCTTCACAAATGGAAACCAAATGATGCCTATATGAAGAGTTCAAAAGTCAGAATACTCACCTTGCAAGAGGGTATCATGTTTTGAGTTTGAGCAACTTTCAATGAGTCCTAGTGATTGGGTTAGCTTCCTCAAGTTCCCAGGAGGCTAATGTGACGCTTGGTTTGAGCTGAAAGTGGCTGAGGAGTTCTGGAGAAGTCCACTTGCAGACCCCTGTTTTTGAAAATGGAACTTGATGATGGAGTTGTTACAGTTATGAAACAGGGTCAAGGATGAGTTGTATTTGATGTTTAGAAGCTTTAGGATTGATTAGGAAGGAAAACGCGCGAGGGAAATGAGAGATATAAGTTTAAGGTCAGAACTGTGCATCCATGGAGTTTCTTGTGCAAATTCTGGCTTGAGGGAGTTTTGGTGTGTTTCAGGGTCCTTAATCTCGTGTCCTAGCTCACAAATAGTGCCTCTATTTATAAGCAACAAGTTTAGAAGCTTGTTGTTGATCAAAATTCAAAATCACAAGTTTAAGCATAACATGTGATTTTTTGAGAAAATCCAAGTTTCAAAGTCTTGCGTACTTGCTAAGATAGAGTGGTTATGATTTAAACACACTTGATTTTAACCATGTAGATGGAGTGTACTTAAAGAGAACAAGTTAGGAGCTCAAGAAGCTGACTTTGTGCATAAAGCTTGCTTTACAAGAATGGAAATTGTGACTTTCTCCCTAAAATGGCAAAATGCTTTGAACAATGCTTGAATCAATTGGACAATTGATCAATCAGTTGTGTAAACATTAAATTAAGGAGTGATAAACAAGTTTGAGGCCTGCAAAGTGAATATTATGCAGCATGGCTATGGATTTGGTTCATGTTGCATCACAAATTTTGCCTTGCAAAACAACTTGAAACCCTAACTTCTGACCTTCGATTCTCCTTGCTCACAAAGGATATCAAGGAGTTCTTGGACATTTTAGAAATCTTGTAATTTTCTCTAGAATACCTCTTTTAATAACTTTTGCAAAGTCCAAATGGAACTATGTGAAACTTGGGCCAGAAGTTAGGTCAAAATCCTGACTAAAATGCTCAAAATTTCACTAAGTGTTTTAGTTTCATGACCATGACCTCATGGATTAATAACTTGAGATCCAAGCATTTCTAGGAGGAGTTGTGTAAAGAAATGTTTTAGATATCATTTAGATCTACAACTTTCATGTTGAAAGTTCCCTTTGAATCATCTTGCATCATGGTGAAAAATTGGCCCAAAACTGTGAAAAAATATGAAGTTTTCAACACTTAGAAAAATTTCTAAGTTTGGAAACTTTGACTTTTCAAAATGAAATCCCTACTTTTTGATTTATTGATGAACAAGTTTCATATGTTGATATGTTTTGATGAATTGTGATCTTTGACACTTGATTTTGACCAAAAAGTCAAAGTTTGACTTTTCAGTGTGCAGTTGACTTTTGATTAGTTGACTGAAAATCAACTATCAATCAAATGACCTTGAGCAATGTTTTGAGTCAACCCATTAGGTCAAAATGATGCAATTGAAACCTTGAGATCATGTCTCAAACCAATTAACCATTTGCTAGGTCAAAAATCAGAAATTGCCTTTTCCCAGTCAAAACCCTAATTTTGACCATTTTGCCCCTTTGATGATCTGATCAAATTTCTTGAGGAATTATGGTCCAAACTTGATCAAATGACATATATGAGTTCATAATGTTACTATGGATAAAAAATTATGAAGTTTGATTGTAAATTGACCACAGTTGACTTTTTCCCCAATACAATTGATTTTTAGGTCAACTGATCAATTGACTGAGCAAAAATATGATCCAAGACTTGAAACTTGACATGAGAAATCTTGGGGGTCCATAATGATCTATGAAATTCATATGATGCATTACAAGCTCAATTATCCTTGTGTAATCTCAAACCCTAATTTCAGTCATCAGTGCTTAAGGAGGTGTCTTGAGCTAATCAATCCTTGTACAGTCTTGAACCAAAGGAGATCTTGTGAGAAAATATTTGATAAATGAGAGGGCAAATTTTGGGATACAACAATGATCTTTCAGGCTGGAAAGTTAAGGAAAAAAAGGGGGTTGTATCTGTAAGGCACTATGACGATAAAGTAAGTGGGGAAGAAAAATGATACAAGCAAAGTATTAGGGTTTCAGAGATGAATATTGGATATTCGATACCTGGCCCTCACATGTGTGAGGGTTTATATAATGCCCCCGACACTTGACCATTGGTCCTTATTTTTGGGCCTAGATATGTGGGTCCGCAAAAACAGGTAACTACAAGGACTCGGTCAAAAGGGGAAGGTGTGACCGTAACTAGCCATTGGATCCGGGGAGGAGGCAGATTACGGGTAGATGGTCGTTCTAGACGTTTCTTGGTTGTCTACTCGACTCGTGTCGGGCTAATGGGAGACAACTGCTGACTGGGTCAGGTGTGGGTGTTGGGCATAGTTGTTCGTGTGCTCAGGGGCATGGTCGACGAGAATGTTGGGTCACTGTTGTTGGGTCGTGCCAATGGTAGAAGCGGATTGGGCCAATTTTAGTCATTGGGTCAGTCAAGAATAATAGATATTATGTGAAAAACTCACAAATAAAAACACCAATCCTCGACAACGAGGCCATTTTGGTTAAGCGGAAAGCAAAAGTAAGTATTTTTATAGGTTATATCATATAATCTCCACAAGGATTAGTGCTACTGAATTGTCGTTCGATAATTTCTCGCGTTTATGAGTTTGGGGTTAAATGGGTTTAAAGTCTAAGGTGCGGGAATTAAAAGTTATTAACAGAAAATAAATACATTCTTTAGAGAGGAGAAACTTATCAGGCATGAATATAAACTACTCGTCACAAACTTAAATCTATCGACCACTCACACTCAACCTACAATACTCGTTAAAATCATCATGTATCTCTCGAAATGTTCCACAATAAAGGTTATGTCTAACGCAAAGTTGGAGACAAACGTATTACTCGCATTAATGATCTCTCAGCACAACACAGACAATGCAGAGACATTAAGCTTTGATATCCATAATGATTATTATCTCTAAATCTATCTCTAAAATCTAGAAACTAATAAATATCCATACCTAATCAATATTTGTGAGGTATATATCTATAACAACTCAAATCCAAATATAAAGCAAAAAGATCATAGAAGACATCAAGATTGTTTGTAAAGAAAGATTTATACAACACTATGATCAACAAATACACATATGTTCAAAGTAAATATACAAACATAACCAAACAAATAGAGAAATACATAGAGAATAAAAGGAGAAAAACCAAACATCTCACGGGTTATCAGTGTCGATTGATGAGAAATTTGACTCTGAATCATCAAGATGCATTGCTTTCTAAGCTGTCTAGACCAAAAAAATAAAGGTTTGATGAATTGGAACCAAAAATACGCAACCATAACCTAAAACTGCATTTTTTTTCCACCTAAATATGCATTTATGCCCAGCCCGCATCGCCCGACGCTCAAAAAGCATCGCCACACACTCAAAACAATTTTTTCACGCTTCTGGTCGCCCGACAACCAAGAAGCGATGGCTGACAGTAAATAGAAAATTCCAACATTATTTTGGTCATAATTTGAGAACCATAACTCCGATTTGCGTAAGGTCAGAAGTTTTGGAAAACTTATTCAATTAATTATCTAACAATACATAAATATTAATGATTGAATACCTACAAAAATGAGATAAAATAAATTAAATCCAATGATATTTACACAATAACACTATATATATATATATATATATATATATATATATATATATATATATATATATATATATATATATATATATATATATATATATATATATATATATATATATATATATATATATATATATATATATATATATATATATATATATATATATATATATATATATATATATATATATATATATATATTAAAAAGTAAACTACACCTAATATATACTAAAGTTGAAGTTTATTGACTAAAAGCAGGCGAATTAAGCCGATGAGTGCTAATTATTCACACTCAAATTCACAACAATTTAGCACTCATCAGTACAGTAAAAAGTTAAGTCTGTGTTGTACTTGTATTGCTTTGAAGTTCTTCATCTAGATTTTCCTAAGTATGCACGTTGTTGCACTCCAGTTGCATGTACTAATTAAAAGATGCCTAAGTTAAGCTATCCTAAAAGCAATGAATCATCAGTTTATCGTATCTAGCATGTGCAACCATCTTGCAACAATACATCTTCAAATGAATATTAGGATAATTGAGACCCTTGTACTTCTCAAAATCTGACACCTTGAACTTAAGAGGATTCACCACCATCTGATACCAGGCTCATCTCCAAAGCACTCATACTGGATAAGTCATGACCCTCAATAGCTTTCAGTATCTCCGCCAAAGCGCGACACATCTGAATGACTTTAGACTCCTAAGCATCAACATGATTAACCACTAAAATAGTCTCACGATAATTTTGCATTTCAGACTCTTACTGAAGTTCCTCATCAGTATGGAGAGGTGGAATGTGGCTAGCCTGAGCAGTAGGTTGTCCTTGCGTAGTAAGTCTGTCAGTGGTCACATAGATATGCACTGGTTGAGGCTTGACATGAGTATCCACTAGAGGAGTGTAGCCTTTAGTAAGATCATAGATTGGGTCACCAGTGACGGTAAGCCGTGGTTGAGAGGTAGAGCCCAGTACTGGAATAACATTATCAGTGTTTTCAATATTACGGAAGTAATCTTTTCTTCTGACCTGATCTAGTATAATATTTGGGATTCGATCAACTTTGCTCTCAATGGTGTCAATCACCTCCCTCGTGGCTGTATGATTCTACTAGATCTAGTCCATGGTTCTTCGAGTATTGGTGCGAGTAGCGTAACAATGTTGAGGAATCAGGTTGAGTGGATCGATTATCCTAGAAGTGAATATACGATGAGTTTTACTTATGAAAATGAGATGCATGGTGATGCATGTAAAAAATCATCTTTCTTCAGAACAAAAGGTATATGCATATTTGTGAATGAGTACAATGCAATGTTTTATTTCATGCACAATTCACAGGTATGTTTTCAAACATCACAGGTAAGAGTTCAATAGATGGGAAGATGTAGTTAACATCTACCTAGTAATCCCCTCTTAGGTTAGCTCTAAGGTTTTGAATAAAACGATTCTTAGAGTCGTATCCCATTTTAAAATACTACCGAAGTAGCAAATACTTGAGGGTTGGGATTAATTGTTTTGTGTTTGTTAGAGTGAATAAATTCAAATTTGGTTTTGTTTGGATGATTGAATTAGTGCGTCGGTGTGTTTGTTGTGAAAGTTTGTGTGGTCCCATTTTTATGGAATGTATGGGTAATTGAATGATGTATGATATGCTGATCATTCTAACAGAATTATTCCTCCTTTTGTTGTTTTGTGCACATGAGGTAAGCTGAATCGGTGAATGAATAACACGTATGGTAGTGGGGCTTGATGACTCGGGTAGCATGAAGATGATGGTAGCTTGGAGATGAAGTTTAGGTGAAGAGGATGGCTTGGCTGCAAGTTGATGCTTGGTGGCTTGGCGTGAAGAAATCTTGGCTCATATGGGGAGGCAATTTGAATCAAACTGAAGCTTCTATTTTTTTTTTTTTTTGTCATTTTCTGTTTATTTTTACAATATAGCATATATGTATGTAGGTAGTACATGTTGTGTGATAGTGTATAAAATGGTATAATGGTGTATAGTGAAAAGAAAAAGATATGTACTGACTGTGAATATATGATGTATGGGGATGTTGTAATAAAAAGTGTTAGGTATAAGTTATTTATCTAATGTAAAACTTTTGTTTTATCTTAACTCTTATATTAATAATTAGCTCGCGTGTCGTGCATGTTGACGCTTTGGTGTGATTTTATTATTGTTTTCTATCTCCTACTTCGATGATACAATATATTGGTTAGGTGTTTAGTTGTCTATGACGATTCACTCTCGTTCTTCTCTTGTCTAGATGATACGATATCTTGGTTAAGAGTCGACATCCTTATTCTTCTTGCCTTGATGACATGATATCATGTTTAAGAGCTATTCATTCCCCCATTTTGCTTGCCTTGACGACTCGATGTCTTGGTTAAGTCCCCCTTTATCCTACTTTTATGCCACTATATCATGGTTAGGTGTCCCACCTACCTTGATGATATAATATCATGGTTAGGTGTATTCCGTCTCTCTATCCTACCTTGGTGACAAGATGCCTCGGTTAGATGTGTGCTACTTGAGTGAGTGGATACTCCTCAAGCTTTGTGTGTTTACTTTCCATTGCACTTTTATATGCTCCCGTAGGATTTCTCGATTCAATCTTAGGAAGAAAATTGAGATAGACTTTAGGTTGCAAGTCATGCATGCCAATAATAGGTATATTTCCCTTATATCCTCAACTATAGGATCAACTTTGCATGATAACTCTAGCTTACTTTGCTAGTCTCCCTTAGACTTTTTTCTTTCTCTTTTGCATTTGCATTAAAACTAAAACTCCATTTTCTTTTAAACTCATAAAAACACTCTAATAATACAAAAACCCTTTTTCAATATAAAAAACACCAACCAATTCAAACTCCATTTTGTCGTTTGACTTTTCTTTTAAAACCCTTTTCAAGGTAAAAAACATACAACAAATCGAAGCATGTGAGCCGAACTACGACGCTCTGATTCCTTGAAAAGGATACATAGGCATTAGGTCGTGGGGCCTAGGCGAGCAAAACTTTGTAAATATTCCTTCTTTTCCTCGTGTTTTCTTTCACATGCATTCCCTCTTAGCATTAAGCTTTAGACATAGATTTTTATACACCCTTAAATTAAAGCGAATTTAAGTGGATCCTATGGAGTACCACAGATGCGTGGGGTGCTAATACCTTCCCCTCGCATAATCAAATTCTGTACCATTTTCTATTGGTCTCAAGACCATCTTATCCATTTGTTTGGGGTTCTCTCGATATCTTCCCTTCCTTCGGTATAAGTAGAGTTTGATGGCGATTATGTGTTTTTCACGGCGCGACAGCTGGCGACTCTATTGGGGATTCAGGAGTACAAGGTACTAGCACTATTAACTGGGAATTGTGAGGTAGTGAAGGGCATCAACTGGAGATTTACCATTATTTTGTTGGAGGAATGATTCAAACTTTCTTGCAAGGTACCAAATCTGGCTTATGCTTCGTATGCATTTTTGAATTTTTCTGTGGCGTAATGATCCATTTCAATGGATATGCTACGTGTTTTGAAGATGCAATGTTATGTAGTGACAACCATATGCAAAGTGTAAAGAAATAAACCATGTGGGGACAAGAACAGAATTATTGGGAACCGTTGTTTGTTGTCTTGTGATATCAATATGCATTGGTGCTGAAAAGCTTGCAACACCAAAGACTACTGGTGGCTTCATTGGGGATGAATCGTAACTTGTCGGGGAGGAAGTGACTTGGTCAAACTTCCCTACATCCTGAATTGCTTGGGGATGGTAAAATTGATACTGACATGCTGGGGAGTTACGTGATGAACATTACTTGGATCTCTTCGAATGCCCCGAGTATGCATCGTACTGGGGGATTACATCTTAGACCACTTAGGGACCAGTAGATGTATACAGACATCTTCGAATTCCCCTGCTTACTTCTCTACTGGGGATTAGAGGACAATTTTGTGAGGATCACATGTTGAACCACGTAAAACCTCTCGAATTCCCCAAGTTTACTCTACTGGGTAATTGCACATGCATACGCTGAATCACACAAAGACTCTGAGTGCCCCAAGTTTACACTATTGTTGGGGAACCATGCTGAATATATGCGTTGAGCTATATAAAAACCTCGAGTGCCCCGGTTTACTCTACCACTGGGGACTATACTTTGAATATCTACAGGAGATGAGGATGAGTTTTACAATGTTGCATGGGTCAAGGTGACCGTCATGATGCTTTTAGCTCCATTTATTCAGCAGTTACCTTGCAGGATAGAACTTGCTTGAGTAGCTTTGCGAGTATGGATGAGGAAATCCTCTATTTGTGGAATCTCTGAAAGAATTCGTGTTGAAAAAAAGACTGGATTGTTTGTTCCACAATACGATATGAGGTGGCCTGCCCCAATGTCTTGAGTCACGAAACAAATTGTCTCTGATTACAGATTTCTTGGATAGATTTGTCGAATCTCGACGTGATTTCCCCAGGTTGAATGAATTCTGAAATATTTCTCGACGTGATCACCCCTGATTTGAAGCTCGGAGAGATTTATCGACGTGATTTCTCCTGATTGAGCATAACTTGAAGAGATTTATCGACGTGATGGCCTCTGATTGATGGAAACTTTGAATGGACGTCCCTCATTTGACGGAGTTTTCGTACATTTTATCTTTTTAGGGCGCCCATGAAGGGTAAGAAAACGCTTAGAGGGGGGGGGGGGGTTGAATAAGTTTCTCTTTTTCTTTTCTAACAAAGCTCAACAATAATGGAACGACAAGGTTATTTTTATCCTGGTTCGTTTGAACTCAAACTACTCTAGTCCACCCGTCAAGGTGATTTCGCTTTTCTCAACAAGGACTTAATCCATTATAATCAACTGATTACAAACACACAACAACTGTTGTGACTAACAATGCACAAGTAATCTTACAAGTGACTAACACCACTAAGACTTAAATCTAGTCCTAGTCTACTTGAGAAATCTGACCAAACTTGGTCTCTTAAGGAACAATTACAAGAGTTTAATCTTTACAAATAGTAAGGTAAAGTTTGCTTCTAATCAAGCTATGTCACAACTGTGATTTTTCACTTAGAATAAATTTGCACAAAGTGTATGAACAAAGAGTTTGTGAGCCCAGAATTTTTCACGTAGTTTCTTGCTTCTTTTTGAAATTGATTGGTTAGTTGGCTTGCAATAAATGTCCTTCTATATATAGTAAAGAACAAAATGACCGTTGGTGCCTTCAAAAAGTGGAGAGCATTAAATGCTTGCGTGTTTCCTTGCACTATTCCATTTTCCAATGAACTGGCGTAGACACTTGAGTGCATGCAGCCGTCTTTGCATTAAATGAGCAAACGACACTTGTAAGAACATGTTTCCTGAACCTTGACAAGACAAGTTAGCTTTTACATTCTTTCAGAACTTGCTTCAACGTCTTGAATTCAAAACATGCTTGCTTATCTTCTAAACAATGCTTTGCTTGCTAAGAACTTGATCAACGCTTGCTTTCAAATAAGCTTCTGAACAACACTTGCTTTCAAGTAATCTTCTGAACAAGGAATCCTGCTAAGTGTTAGAAGATGCATTTAAATAAATGTCTTACCAGAGTCAGCATCAGCAGTTGCACTAAAAGCAAATAGTTCTTTCATCAAAGAACTTCTTCATATATTATTAGCTCAGCACATCAAAATGCTTCTGTCAGAACATTATCTGAAACAGTCAAATACGTTCATCAGAGTATAAATTATCTAAAATATAATTTATTTCTATCATCAAAACTCTGAGATATGATCAGAACTAATCTTGTTCTAACAATCTCCCCCTTTTTGATGATGACAAAAAATATTCAGATATAGAAATAAAATATAATAAGAGATAAGAATCTCCCCCTGAAATAAATATTTCTATATAAATAAAACTTCCTGAGATTATTTATCAGATCTTTAAAAATATCTTCTTAGATTTCTTCAGAACTTCTTTTGAAGATAATGTTCAGCTGAATTTCTCTTCCAGAGTTTAAGTGATACCTGCAAAAATTATTTTGCACAAAGAAAGAAATCTTGTATTTTGTTAGAATGTCTGAGACTTAGTCCCATAACTGTTAATCAGAGATTAGATCAAAATACTCATTTCTCCCCCTTTTTGGCATAATCAAAAAGTATATAAAAAAATAGTTGAAGAGCTTAAAAGTTTTCATAAAATAGAAAAAGATATCCAGAAGTACAAAACAACAAACAGAAGACAAGAAATAGAATGACACTAGGATTTATTAGTAACAAGGGCCATAAGAAGATTCTTGATCTCAGATGCAGATTCCTCTTGTTTCATCATCCAGTTTCTGATTTCTTGGTTTGTCTGGTCTTGCTTATCCAAGCGCTCATGAATGACTTCATTCTCCCTCTTGAGCTCATTCATAGTATCCATGATAAGTGAAGTAGGAGCAGAGGATGAAGAAGCTTTAGCAGAAACAGCCTTTGGAGCAGCAACCGTTGAGTTAGAACGAACAAAGGTTGAAAGCAGAGTGCCCAGATCCATCACAAGAGTTGGCACAGGTTCAGGTGCTGCCTTAGCAGAAGGTTGATTCAACATAACAATTGCTAGAGGATTTGAATCTTCGGAGGATTCTTTAGATTCATCTTCTGAAATGTCCATTTCATCAGTTGGAGCATCAACAATCAACAAAGAAGACTTCTTGTCCCAAATATCAGAAGCTTCTGACTGAAAGACATGCAGATGCTTGGAGAAGTTCTTAATCACCTGAGAGTGACATAAATCTTGCAGCTTCAGTGACTCAGGATCAAAAGTTCTTCTGAAAGATTCCCACAGAAGATTTGTTGTAGTTGGGTTCACACTTCTGGAGCGGTCTTCCTTCAGCAGGTTCAACCATGCTTGAACTTCTGATAAAAAATTCTGAAACAATATATTTACATCTGGCTGAACAGGTTTTGGGACAGCCTTCTTGAAAGTTTTTTTTCAAAAATTGTAGAGATTCAAAGTCAACTACAGTTCTTAAAAAGTTTTCTGATTCAGGATTTTCTATTTGTTCAGGAGTGGCTGAATGGTCAGGTTGGTCAAAAAGGTTAGGTGTGGCTGATTGATCATGAGGTTCAGATGATTCATGAGTTTCAGAAGGTTCAAAAGTTTCTGATGGTTCATGAGTTTGGTGTTCTGGAATGTGAGGAGGTGAGAGTATAGGTGAGTCAGGTGTTGGAAGTTGTGGAGATGGTGGTGGTGTGATGTCAGGTGAAATGATTATGGTGTTGTCAGCAGTTGGGGTAGGATTTTGTGTTTGTGTTCTGGTTAAGGCAAAAATGTTTTCAGAAGGTAGGTTGAATGGAGGCTTTAGAATGGCCAGAGGTTCGTTGATTCCTGGTATTCTCTAAGAGCCAGCATCATACCATCCAGTAGGTCTGGGTGATAATGGTCTGGGAGGAGGTCTTGAAAAGTGTTCAACAGGAATGGTTTGAGAGATAGGTGGTTCAGAAGGTTCTGAGTGAGATGGTTCTGATTAGGATGGTTCTATTTGGGTTTCAGAGTGTTCATCAGAGTCAAAGTCACTCAAGTTTGATAATACTTGATCTCTTTGAGGGTTGTCAGCAAGAGGGTCAAAGGATATGGTCAGATCAATATCAATATCTATATCACCTAAGGTTTGGGGTTCAACGGATGTAGATATATTGACAGAATCATAAACAGTAATAGTTTCAGCAGGTTTACCTAATTTCTTTTTCTTCTTCTGAGGTATGGCAAAAGGTCCTTCAACATCTTTCCTCTTCAAAGGTTGTTGAAGAACAACATCTGGAGCAGCTTCGTGTCTTCCTTGGAGCCAAGCAGGATCAATTGGTGTTCCAGTCTCTTTACAAATTTCAATGTAATGCAGGATGATGCATGGATGATCTCCTGAGTTGAACAGAGGGAAATCAGTAATTGGTATCCTTCTTCTCTTAACAGTTGCTGACACATATGGAGTTGGTTCCAGCAGCTTGTCAATAATCTTCCTCTTCACTAAATTATTTCCAGTCATAGCCTTTCCACAAGTAGGCTCTAGCTCCCCCAGAAGATTAGCTTCATCCAAGTGAGCAATCAGACCATTCTCAGTCAGAATGTCTGAAATTAATCTACCCATAGTGAAATTAATCTCAATTATTAAAACAAGCCCCCTTTGTCTTAAAACTAAACATGCCCCCCCCCCCCCCCTGAAAAAATATTGATGGGCCATTCTAAAATGGAGCGATAAACTTCAATTCCAAAAGCACCCCCTTCCCCATATTATAACCTGAATGTGCTATCAAAACAGAAATGGACCTAAAAATTGTAAAGGACCATCAATTTTGATCAAGGAAAAAAACACCTCTCTTTTATTGTGAATCGGATAGCAAGGCTTTGAGTAAACTAATGGGCTGCAAAGACTTATTGGTCCAGTTTTCCAAATGAACTAAACATATACCCATATTTCTAATGTAAAGAATGAATTTTTTTATAAAAATCCTTAATGGACCATCAGATTTTGATGGTCCATTTTGAAACAAACACCCCATCTTATGATTTTTAAATCCCTATTAGTATAAGACCAAAAAGTACACAAATTGAAACAATGAAATTTCATAATTTTAGGAACATAGTAATAATATTGAAATCTTAGTAAGAATGATCATTGAATTTGACAGGGAAGATTTGGGGTATGACAGATGCCCCTATATAATTACCTTTTTGATTGAATAGTGCGAGAATATGTATGTCTCGCACGTTCGAATAAGAGGTTTATTAAATAATGGAAGACCCCAAAATTTGTTCGACAGATTGTAAGGATATGTTGTACAATGTTCCCGTGGGTAAAGATAGGCATAAATGGTGATGTATCATCTTACCAGAGTTTGAACAAAAAGTTTTGATTAGACTTAGATACGACAACATTGATAACTCATCAATACCTAAAAGTGAACATAGATTTTTCGCGTATTTACCATAACCTTGGAGGTAAATAATCCAAGTTTGAAAATTGACTTATTAATACTTTGAGACTAACATAGTAAGTTTTTAAAGCATATATTTGCCTATTCATCATAGCCTATGGGGATGAATGACAGAGCTTGCTAATACATTACTGCATAGAGGCCAACATAATGAATTATGTCGGAAATTTCTTATATTTACTACGACCTAGAGAGTAAACAATACAAAGATGATCCCGTGCATTTATCATGACCTAGAGGATAAATGACGCAGGGGAAGGCTTATGTATTTATCACGAACTAGAGAATGAATATTATAATCCTAAAAACTTGAATACCTACCACAACCTAGAGGATAGATAATATAAAAGTATGTGTGTTTATCACGACCTATAGGATAAACAACACGAAGATAGACTTACGTATTCATTACGATCTAGAGAATGAATAACATGAATCCAATAATCCGCACATCTACCACATCCTAGAGGATAGATGATTGAAAAGTTTGTGTGTTTATCACGACCTAGAGGATAAACGACACGAGGGTAGTCTTACGTATTTATCACAGCCTAGAGGATAAATAACGTAATCCTGAAAATTCGCATACCTACCCAAACTAGAAGATAGATAATTGAAGATAAGATCAGAGTTCACCGGTTGTGTCTGTTCTCAACCAAGGTGTTTGTTTGTTTTATGGATAATATTATCCAATGATGGGCCCCAAGAAATTTCAAAGTTTAACCAAAATACATTTGAAAAATGCCATGTATGCTGCATAATGCCCTAAGTTACTATGGAACCCAAAATGTATATGCACTGAATATTTTGTATATGCCCCAAGTGTTTATATATGCACCAAATGTTTGTATATACCCCAAATGTTTGTATATCCCCCAAATGTTTATATATACACCAAAAGTTTGTTGTAAATGTTTTAAAATTCTCTCATTTTAAACCATTGGTTTTGTGTCACCGACTCCCCTATGTTGTATGTTATGTTACCATGGTGTCTTTGAGTTGATTTGAACAAGATGAGCAAGTGTCAGCAGGATTTTGCAATTTGTATTGCAGGCGCAGACGTAGACATGGATGTAGGTATGGACGTAGACGTGGATTTCATTTCGATATTTTTATAACCAAAATACTCTTTAGTGTTTTATCAAATCCTTTTATTTTGTACGTCGAATTCCCTAAAGTGATTTCAGTGCAGTATTCACCATAAATAATCATAGTATTTCGCAAACAAGTCAAAAAGGGAAAACACGATTTGAAAAGTTTTGAAAAAGTAAATGCTTTATTTGATATATATGCCCTTGAATAGGCAAGAGTACAATATGCAATTCCTATAAAGAGGTCATTACAGGACGTCTTAGTAATAACTGTAAAATGGCAATGACAATGATAATTGCTACTGTTGTTTCTCCAATGCCCTTTTGATAGCTCCAATCTCCTTTACTTCCGAGTCAAATGATTTGGATTAATCCCTCTCCTTCGTGGTGATAGTCTTGGTTCTTAGATTGCAGTATTTTCATTCTTTATTTTTAATAAGATCCCTAACTTTTCTGGACTGCCCTTTTGGGTTTTCAGTCCACCTGGATAATTTTTTTGTTCTATGTCCCTAATTTTTTCCTGGATCGCCCTTTAGGGTTTTAAATCCACCGAGATGCTTCTTTTTTCCTAAGTCTCCCGTTTATGGTTCGAACTTAGCGAGCCTTTTATACATAGTATTTTTTGACTGCGTCTGAGTTCATCGGATGTGGCAGTTCTTCCCCATCCATTGTTGTGAGGATAAGAACACCACCGAGAATGTTGTTTTTACCATATATAGACCTTCATAGTTAGGTGTCCATTTACCACGTGAATCAAGGCGAGGTAGTAGAATATTTTTTAGCACCAAATCTCCTTCTTTAAATACTCGAGGATGAACCTTTTTGTTAAATTCTTTCTTCTTCCGCTTTTGGTACAACTAACCCTGGCACAAAGTCGTCAAGTGTTTTCCTTCAATGAGGTTAAGCTGATCAAGTCACGTCTGAACCCAATCTGCTTCTTCAAGTTTGGTTTCCATTAGAACTCATAACGATAGAATCTCTACTTCAATAGGGAGTACTGCCTCCATGCCATATACCAGAGAGAAAGGAGTTACACTTGTTAATGTATGTATGGAAGTCTGATAGCCATGTAGAGAGAAAGGGAGAATTTCGTGCTAATATTTGTATGTCTTCACCATTTTGTGAATTCTTTTCTTGATATTCTTATTGGCAGCTTCCACGGCTCCGTTCATCTTGGGTCGATATGGTAAGGAATTATGATGCTCGATCTTGAAATCATCGCATAATTCTTTCATCATTTTGTTGTTCAAGTTGGACCCATTATCTATAATGATTATGCTTGGAACCCCATATCTGCATATGAGATTCTGCTTGATGAATCGAGTAACCAATTGTCTTGTCACGTTCGCTTAGGATGCAGCTTCAACCCATTTGGTGAAGTAAAAAATGGCAACCAGTATGAACCGGTGTCCATTAAAGGCTTTCGGTTCAATCATTCTTATCATATCAATTCCCCATATTAAAAATGGCCAAGGAGAATTCAAGACATTTAAAGGAGCCGGTGGCACATGCATTTTGTCGGTGTAGATTTAGCATTTGTGACATGTTCTTGTATAATGGTAGCAATCATCTTTCACCATCAACCAATAATAACCTGCTCGCAAGATCTTTCTAGCCATGGCATGTCCATTTGTGTGAGTTCCAAAAGTGCCTTCATGGATTTCTCTCATAGTGTATCTGCTTCATGTTTCTCCATGCACTTGAGGAATACCATATTGTAGTTTCTTGTGTACAACATATCCCCATTTAGAAAATAAATTGAAGCTAACTTCCGTAGAGTTCATTTGTCAGTTATAGAAGAATTTTCTAGATATTCTTGCTTCTCAAGATACATCTTGATGTCATAGAAACAAGGCTTGTTATCTGGTTCTTCTTCAATGGCAAGTCAATGTGCAGTTTCTTCAAAATGTACGATCTTAATATGTGGTTCGTGATTTGGCCAAGTCACTTTAAACATGGCTGATAAAGTTGCCAAGGCGTCTGCCATTTGATTTTCTTCTCGCAGAATATGACTGAAGGTAATCTCAGTAAATTCTGTAGTTATCTTCAAAACATGATACCAATATGGAATCAGTTTGGGATGTTTGGTATCCCACTCTCTGTTGACTTGGTATATGACTAATGTTGAATCTCCATATACTTCGAGGTGTTTAATTCGTAGATCAATAGTAGCTTCTAGACCAAAGATACAAGCTTCATATTCAACGATATTGTTGGTACAGTTGAAGCATAACCTTATAGTATAAGATTTGTGAAAATTCTTTGGAGAAGTCAAAACAGCCTCAATATCATGTCCCAATGAATTTGAAGCTCTGTCAAACATGAGTGTCCAACGTGCCCCTGATTCGGGTCCTTCGTCGGCTCCTTGTATTTCGTAGTCACCTATAACCATGGCATCTTCGTCTGGAAAGTTGAACTTCATTGGCTGATATTGTGAAAATGGTTGGTGAGCTAGATGGTCAGCTAGTACACTATCCTTGATGGCCTTTTGGGTAACATATTAGATATCATACTCGGATAGTAACATTTTCCATCTAGAAATTCTTCCCGTAAGAGCTGGTTTTTTAAACACATATTTTAACGGATCCATTCTCGCTATTAACCACATGGTATGGCTTAACATATATTTCCTCAATCGTTTAGTAGCCCAATCCAATGCACAATAAGTTTTCTCGAGGAGTGAGTACCTGGTTTCGTAGTCAGTGAATTTCTAACTGAGGTAGTAAATTTCGTGCTCTTTTCTACCTGTGTCATCATGTTGCCCTAATACACACCCTATTAACCCTTAGAGTATTGTTAAGTACATGATGAGTGGTCTTCCAGGTACTGGTGGCATCAAGATTGATGGCTCTTATAAATATTACTTTATTGTCTCGAAGGTTGTCTGATAATCATCATTCCACACCACTATTTGATCTTTTCGAAGAAACTTGAATATAGGCTCGCACGTAGTATTTAGGTGCGATATGAACCTTGAAATGTAATTTCTGTAAGGGAATGATGTGAGCCTCGAAGGTTGTCTGATAATCATCATTCCACACCACTATTTGATCTTTTCGAAGAAACTTGAATATAGGCTCGCACGTAGTATTCAGTTTGAACTTTCGTAGACGTTCGAATAATTTCTGTAAGGGAATGATGTGAGCCTCCTCCGTATGGGATTTGGAAATCTATCATCCACGTATACTTCAACCTCTTTGTGAATCATATCATGGAATAGTGTGACCATAGCTCATTGATAGGTTGGCTCTGCATTCTTCAGACTGAAAGGTATTACCTTGTAACAGAAAATACCCCAAGGAGTCATGAATGTAGTCTTTTCCATGTCTTCGGGTGCCATTTTGATCTGATTATATCCCGAGAAACCATCTATGAATGAGAATATTGAAGCTTGAGATGTATTATCCACCAAAATATCTATGTGAGGTAACGGGAAATCATCTTTAGGACTTGCTTTGTTCAGATCCCAGTAATCTACGCACATGCGTACTTTACCATCCTTCTTGGGTACTGGTATGATGTTAGCTATCCAAGGAGGATAATCTACCACCGCTAAGAACCCTGCATCGAATTATTTAAGGACCTCTTCTCGAATCTTTCTAGACATGTTTGGACGAGTTCTTTTGAGCTTTTGTCTAACCAGAGAACAACCTTCCTTGAGATGTAGTCTATGCACCACAATATTTGTACCCAATCCTGACATATCTCTGTAATACCAGGCGAATATATCCATATATTCATGTAATAGCTTGGTCAGTATTTCTTTTACACTTTCCTCCAATGTTGCCCCTATCTTGATCTCTTTCGGATCTTCCTATGTGCCAAGGTTGATGGTCTCAATAGATTCTTGCTATGGTTGTATGTTATCAACTTTTTACTCTAATTTTCTTGATAAATCTTTGGAGAGTTCAAGATCTTCATCATCTTCTTCTTCCTCTTGGTTGATAGGTTTATCAAAATTATATCGGATAGCAGCAGTAACATTATCGGTGATTTTAGGCATGGATCTGCACATTTATCATGTTTCGGTGCAGTTTTAGTATATAAGTTTTGAAAATACATATGAAGAAAAGTATTTCCATTTTAAATATAGGAGATAAATGTAAGAGAAAGACAGGGATCTTAATTGAATGTGAAATATAACTTTTATTAATTGCAAATATCGTTTTAAACAAATTGAGGGACCCTTACAAGCTACCCTTATGCCTCGGTCCTGACATAGGTTCTTTTTAAAACAAGAAAAATTACTTTGGAATAGAAAATATCTTTGGAATCTCCATGGTTGTCTAATTCTTGAGTTCTACTCCTAGAGCACACTCATAGATTAAGTCAGATGCTCTTCTGGTTCCGCTCTTGTTGGATATCATTGTCCATTTTCCACCATGCTCTACTCTGTTGATGAAGGTCTCCTGGATGGGAGGAAATTTCCCTTTGCCTTTCAGAGTAGCCTTTGATGATTCGTAGCCCAAACCAAAACAATTCTTCTTCTCCGCTATTTCCATGAGTTTACCCCAACTCTTTGAGGTACCGTCTTCCATAGCTGTTTGCAAATCTCTACATGAAGTCATAATAGGCTTCTTGACTTTCTCCACCGGTAGGGTTACCATTAAGGCAACCTCCAAGACTTGAAATGGTTTTGTTATGTAGTTTTCATACGTACTTCTATACTTGTAGGACTCTATGTGACTTACAAATATATCCTATTCACCATCTATTATAACCAATCTTCCTTCCATGATGTTGTACCCCAAATTTTCCCTCCCATTTTTTCTTCAAGACATTCTCCTAAAGTCCTCATTTGCTCAAGGTTGCCTAAGAATTGATCAGACAAATTCTCCTCCTCGGTAATGGATCCACAACTAGGGTTTTGTATTTCTCAAGGAAGATTGGGTTTCCAGGGCCTCAAGTTGTTTTCATAGTCCTTCATATGTCCTTAAGAATTCTCATACCAAGTTTCAAGCCTTGCATCACAAGTTTGCCCAATCAATGATTCAGATGACTGAAAATGAACTACATTGGGTAAAAAGTCAATTGTGGCCAACATATAGTCAAACTTCAAGATTTTTGGTCAACATCAACATTTTGAAGTAATATTCATCATTTTATGAAGGGTTAATCATGATTCTTCAAGAAAAGCCCTCAAATCATCAAAATTCAAAAGTTTCCAAATTAGGGTTTCCTTAGGAGAAGTCAACTAAACTTTGACCAAGCATAACTTTCACATGCTTCATCAACTTTTCCCCAACCAAATCTCATTTTGGAGGGAATTTAATTTTCTACAACTTTGAATCTCTAAGCTCAATTCCATAAAGTGCATCATTTGAGATATATGAGCCAATACATTACAGGTCATTCAAAAATCAACAAAAAGACACTTTTTGTCAAGGCAACTTACATCAAGATAAAGTCTTCAAAAGCAAACATGATAAACAAAGAGATTGTAGAGGACATCTTGAGCTTCCCAAAAAGTCCAAGATCACCTTCAAAATATGAAAGTTGATATAATCATGACTAGTGCAAGTTGGGAAATTTGGGGCAAATGCATGAAGTTCAAAGTGAGCAAGCTTTTCATTTTGGACTATTGGGTCATTGTTTAAAATTCCAAATGTTCTCTATACTCCTTATACACCTCAGAATTCATTCATACATCCCTTGACCTATTTTTATTTTAATTATTTTAATTATTATTTTATTTATTTCATTAATAATGCAATATAAATAAGATAAAATCATGTCCTCTTCTACAAGGTCTAAGCCCACATGTATTTGACCTAATTTCCCCTATATAATCTCAGCCATTCTCATACAAGGCCACAAAAAAAAACCTTACCATAAACTTGTCAAAATATCAAAAAAATTTCAAGAATCCTAAAATTTCAAAATCCTTGTTACATACCTTCTCACTACAAGTAAACACTCTATTCACTCTTAACAAGCATACAGAGTATGGTTGGAATTTATTTTGAGGTTCCAAAACGCATGAAAACTCCATACCATGCATCTCTGATTTCATAAACTTTAAAAATTTCATATTGAAAATTTTGTTTCGTTTTAAGCCATACTAATGTCACTAACGTATTTCTGAGATGTATTTGAGCAGGTTTGGGTCATCATAATGATCCCATGCATGCTAAATCGTGAAACACCATGCTAGCATCGATTCCATGCGTTTTTCCCATAGCTCTTGATCCCTTGTTGTGATACGGTGGGAGAACTGACTTGAGGTTTTGCGTTTGTGTTCGCAAATGTTTCGGTTTAGCAAGAGTCGCCACCGACTTTTTATTTTATCCTAAGGAAAGGTCAAAAAGCACAGGAAAGACCTTTGAGATGTTTTCTTGGGTTCGGGGAGTAGATTATGAAAAGGGAAGGTGCAAGCACCCTTTTCATCCATGGTTATCCATGGGCTCTTAGTTACTTGTTTAGATCACTTGCTTTTGCTTTTCAATTGTTTGAAATGGTGCTTTGTGTATGGTTTTGAAAGATGTTTTGAAAAGAGGCCATCGTTGTGGCAATCTTTGTAATGATTCTTGTTTGAATGTATACAAAGATGTATGCCTTTTTGAAAGTTTGACTTGGAAAATGTTTTGAAATTGTGTTGTGAGGTGTGTTTGAAAATAGCAAGGATGTTTTGCAAGTTTTTGATCAAGTAACTAAGAGTTATCTACCCTATTTTACTCAAAGATCTTTCCTATATGTTTTTAACCCTTTTGACAGTGTTGTTTTACCATTGTATTTGGTAAATAACCTTGTATTAGGATGTTAAACGGGACAGGCGCGGGTCATCGTATAGACCATAATAGCAATTGTGTTAAGTATCTTTAGCAAATTCTTGAGGGACTTGATCATTTTGTTTAGGCAACCAAGATAGCGTCATTGAGGGACTATGATCTTTTGTTTTGTTTTTGTTTTGCCAAAGTACCCAACATGCATAACATGGCCCATTTTTAAAGCAACAAGTGGATGTAACCCTAGGGGTGCAAGTGTGCATTGTGTATTGATTTTTATGCATTTTTGTCTTTGTATTAGGTCAAACTACTTGTTGATTTTGGATTTCTGCATACAAATCTTAATCTCTAATCATGGCATAATTGAAAGCGTAAATGCGTAAAATAATCTATACTATTACAACATTTGATTATGGGAAGGGGGATACAATTTTGAATGGGGATTATTTGACAAGAAAATAAAAACCCTAATTTTTACTATTACATCCAAATTGAATCAAATGGCATAAATAACAAATGAATAATACTTAAATAAACAAATTAAATAAATATATAGAATAATATGAATATGCAAAAAAAGGTTTTTGTTTCTCTTTATGTATGTAAAAATATTTAATGGAAAAAGAAAAAAATAATAAAAAAAGAATTATTATTATTTATTAAGAGTAAACCCTAATTTTTAAGAATATAAATATATTGACTATATTATTTATATACAATAAAATAAAATGGTGTATATACAAAAAATAAAATATATTTAGAAAAAGTATTTTTTTAAGTATAAATAATAATAAAAATAAGAGTATAGTATTTTTAAGTTTTTATTCTAAAGTATCTATTAAATAAAATAAAAGTATGTATATATATTAATTATATTAAATATGTACAATACAAATAAAATATATTCAAGACTAAAAATATATTTAGAACAATATTTTTTAGTGTAAATAAAATAAATAATAAAAAATAAAAGAAAGTATAATTTATATATCAATTTTAAGTTTTCATTAAATAACATATATACTAATTAAATTGTTTTCATGCTAAAAAATAAAAATAAAATACAAAATAAATGTAAAAAGTTATAAAAAAAATATTTTTGGATATTTTTGTATTTAGAAAATATAAAATAGAAATCAGAAAATGAAAATAAATAAAAAAATATCAAAGTATAAAGAAATTGGGCCAGGGGGTGCATTCAGCAAAAGGGGGTGTCAATAGTGAGCCAGGACCAAGCCCAGCCCACCACACTTCATCTTCAACCTCTGTTCAAAATTTCGCGCGCCCTGTATCTAACATGTACAACCTGCATACGAGCTCTAATGCAAAAACACATAACATCAAAGTTGTAGGATTTTCCAAGACGAATTCAACCATATAAAAAACTTGTCCTAACTCTCAAAGACCAAAGAGAATTTCTCTGGCCCTAAATCTTAACCTATTTTTTTCAGGATGTTCATGGACCAAATTCTCTTAGCATGCTTAATTAAAATGAAAACTGAGCATATGTACAGCTTCATGGCTATGAATACTATATTTCTTATTCACAAACCTAAGTCTAAATGTTCCTAAATAGAGAGATAGGAAGTTGCTAAAAACCTGTTTCAGCTGACTTCGTGTATGGCAATGTGAAGCTTTTCAACAAGGCCTGAGATGTTTGGGAGCTTGCTTGAACTTCCCCTGACCTTCTCCAATGTCTAGATTGCCTTGAATGTGCTTGAACAAACCTACAGAACTCAACCTGCACAAGCTGAAATAAAAAATGGCAAACCCTGTAAATGGAGTTACAATTGGTTTTTAAGGGTTGGGATAGTTTGGATATGTTGTGTGGAATGTGTTTGAACCAATTTGAGACAAAACGCACGAGGGATTTGAGTTATGGGAATCAAACTGCAGGGAGTGCCCTGTTTTGCCAATGGAAGGTGATTTTGCACTATGGGAGGTTTGAGGGCTCAAAGGGTCGTGTTTCTGGTTCAAGGGGATGTGAGAAAGTTGTTTCAAAAGCTTGCACAAGTTAGTTTTAACTGATGTTCAAGTTCTAGTGTATTGGACAAATTTCTTGGTTATGAAGCAAAGTATGAGAAGTGATGTGAAGCAGGCCTGTACAGGCTATCCATCAGCTTGCACACTTTTCCCTTGGCCCCTCAAGTTTGTGGATCTGATTTGCTGCACAAGATTTGGCTCTATGCTCAAGGATTGTGGTTTTGACATAAAGCAAACTTTGGCAAAAATGGTAATGTACCTTTTACCATTTAGGGATTAATCTTGTATGCAATGCCCTAATGACCAAAACAATGCCTTAGACCAATGGATTTGCATTTAATTATTGAGTGTGGAATGGTTTGAGGCCTGTAATCTAGTGCAAAGCAAGCTGATTTGAATTTGCAATTTGTATCAATATGAACATGCCATGGATGAAAAGTGAGTTTTTGCCAACTTCAAGTCTTCGATTCTCCCTAACCACAAATGTGTTTGGAGAGTTCTTGGACATTTTGTAAAGCTTGCAACATGCTATACAATCCATCTTTAAAATGCAATTTGAGATTTCAAGTGGAACTATGTCAAAAATGCCCATGAAGGTAGGTCAAAATCCTGCCTAAACTAGGGCAAAATTTCACTAAATTAAAAGTTTTAGGGACCCTTGTTCCAAAAATTATAACTTGAGATCCAAGCTTCTTTTGGGAAAAATTTGTGAATAAAAGTTGTAGACTTTGTGGAGGAATACAACTTTCATGTTGGAAGTTTTGTTTGAATCCAATTGCATCATGGTGAAAATGTTGGGCAAAGTTAGGAAAAATTAAGAAAATTTCATAACTTAGAAAAATTCTAAGTTATGAAATTTTTCAACTTTAAACCCTAATTTGTAAAAATGGGTTTCTTGATGAACAAGTTTCATGTTTTGACATATCTTGATGAAAAATGACCCTTGGCACTTGATTTTGACCAAAAAGTCAAAGTTTGACTTTTCAATGTACAGTCAAATTTTGATCAGTTGATTGAAAAATTCATCTGTCAATCCAATGCAATTGAGATCTTTTGAACCTTGTGAATAGGTCAAGATGATTCCATTGAGTCCTTGAATCCATGCTTGAGCCCAATTTGCCATTGGCTAGGTCAAAAGTCAGAAATTGCCCTTGTGCAATCAAAACCCTAAAAATGACCATTTTGCCCTTTTGGTGATCTAATCAAATTTCTTGTGGAGTTGTGGTCCAAACTTGATCAAATGGTTCATATGAGTCTATAATGTTGATGTGGATCAAAAATTGTGAGGTTTGACTGTAAATTGGCCACAAATGACTTTTTTCCCCAATACAGCTGATTTTTAGGTCAACTGTCCAATTGACTGGGTAAAAATTTGATTCAAGGCTTGAAACTTGGTATGGACAAACTCATGAGTCCAACATGAAGTATGAAAGTCACTTTGAGTGTTGTAAGTCCAAAAGTATCTGTGCAAACTCAAACCCTAATTTAGGTCATCAATGCAAAGAGATGTCTTGGGCAGTGCAAAACCCTAATCCTGTCTGCAGTTCAAGGAGCCTTGTGAGGGGAAATCTTGATAAAATAAGAGGGAAAATTTTGGGGTACAACACTTGCGTTTTAGCCTACAAAAATACTTCCATTAGATTCGGAGCTCTTGATTTAGGGGGTAGGACGTTTTTGGATCATTAACGCTTTGATTTTGTAGGTTTTGAAAGAAACAGGTCGCCGAAGAAGACGACCGGAGCTAGGGCTCCGACGCCTCTCTGGTAAATGTATTCAAGATTATAATATATATTTATTTATTAAATTAAATAAATGGATGTATAGCCACCCCACTGGCAGAAACGTGCACGCTAAGGCATTGGTCTCCCAGGTCACGGGTTTGATCCCCGGTTTTTCCAAAATTCTCATATTTTTCATATTTTATAAGGTAGAGTACAAAACACGTTGGATGCCATAATACAATGGGAGAACTGACTTGATGTTTTTGCATTTTATCGCAATTGCTGCAGATAGCAAGAGTCGTCATCGACTTTTCTTTTATCCAATGAAGGAAAGGGTGAAAAGAATAGAAAAGACCTTTTGAGATTTTTCTTGAGTTCGGGGGGTAAGTTATGAAAAGGGAAGGTGTTAGCACCCTTTTCATCTCTAGTTATCTACGGGCTCTTAATTTCTAGCTCTCTTTGAAATGCTTTGTGTTTTGTGTAAGTTTTGAAAATATTTTGAAAACGCCTTCATGCGGAAAACTTTGTAATGATTATCGTATCGTTGAGAATGTATACAAAAGTGTTGGTTTTGAAAATATTTGTTGTTTGGAAAGTGTTTGAAATATGTTTTGAAAGTGTGAGGTGTGAAGATTGTTTTGATTTATGAGCAAGAAATTATGAATAATTTACCGACTCAAAAAAGTTTTTGTTCTTTTCCTCCTCCTTTATATAATGCTATCCTACCATTAGTTAGTAGAAAGCCCTATTATTGGATATTAGGGATAGGCGTGGGTCATTGTACAATCATAGAAGGCAACTTGTAGGACGCTTTAGCAATTTTCGTAAGGGTCTAAGATCGTTTTACCGAAGGCAAAATCAAAGGGTCATCGAGGGACTATGATATTTTTTATCGAGGGTCTTTGCTAAAGCGTCCCATATTCGAGGGACATGACTGTTTTATCCGAGGCAACCAGTGTGGGTTATCCTAGAGGTGCGCGTGTAAAAGGTGTTTTGATTTCATGTATTTGTCTTTGATTAGGGTTGTCTAGTGGTCGATTTTAAATCTTGCTATACACGCCTAATTACTATATAGTATAAGGAAATATGGTAAAGTGCGAAAAATAAAGTTCTACGCTATTACAATGCTTCAGGAATGGGGGTACAATTTGAGAGTAGGGGAAGAAAGCAATAAAGTCCTAATTACTATTAAAAACCATTGTACATGAATAATAATAGAATGTAAAAAAATGCAAAGATTGAAGAGGAAAAAGGAATTGTCTTTTTAGGGTTTTTGATGAAAAGGTTTAGAGATTAACCTAATTAAGCTAATTAATTTACAAGAGAAGTTTTAATTAATTATTTAATAAAACCTAAAGTCTAAGTTAATTTAAAAAGTAAATTAAATAAACCTATGTCTAATTTAATTTTAATTCTAAAAAGAAAAGATTAATTAATAAAGAAAATATTTTTGGTGTTTTATTCATAAAAATAAATAAGGTGAAAATAAAATAAAATTAAAAAATTATTTAAGAAAATGTATTTTTTATATTTTTGGTTAAAATAAAATAATAAAAAACATAAATAAAGAAAAGTAAAGAAAATATATAGAGAATATAAGAATATTGGGCTTAGGTGTTAGAAAGTGAAAAAGTACTTTTGTTAAGCCCAAACAGTTTGTGTTTAATCAGAAAATAAAGTTTAAAAAAATGGAAATGGGCTTTAGCATAATAAGTAATCAGGGGGGTATGCTGAAGGAAAACAGGTTGGGCCCAAAAAATCTGTTTTTTGTTAGAAAAAAGAAAAAAGTTTGTGATAAAAAAAAGGTGTTATTGGGCCTGCGTTGTGAAGTAGTAAGGGAGGGGGTGCGTTGAAGGAAAATTGAGCCCAATAAGCTCCCAAAGTTGGATCCGATGCGTGGCTTGAGTGAGGATGCACCACGGACGCACGGATCTGGACTGCCTGATAATGATCAAACGATGCTGAATGAAAACGCATGGTAGCTATAGTAGATGTACCTGCGTGGGATCACAGAGAATCCATAATGGTGGTTACGACTGTCACCACCTGAGGCATGTTAAGTGGAATTTGTTTTAAATCAAAAACTAAACAATGATCAAAATTAAAAAATTATTGAGAAAGAAATAAACATTATTTCTCTTCTTCCCTGAGTTCTCTCGCCTCTCTCTATTTTTGGGGCTCGCTGGAAAATCCTTTCCGGAAATCGCCCATGGTGGCGATAAAGGCGGCTGATGGTGGCTCTCATGGTGGCTTGGCTCTGATCCTCATTTTTTTACATCATTTTGTTCGTCTTCTTCTTTTGATATTGATTACAGTCCTTGATTTTGCAGATGCTTAACAATTTCACGTAGATCTTGAAAGGGAAGGTTGAAACCCTAGGTGCTCAAAAGCAAAAATCTGACGGTGATGATGACGCACGATTGATGTTGATAATCAGTGATGATGATGTGCGATTAATGATGAAGATGATACCTTTTCGGTGAGATCTCTCTGATTCCTCTTCTCTGTTTCATGATTTGTTTGCGATTGTTTTTCCTCTTCTTCTTCCTCTGTAATTTGCAAAACCAGTGTTATCCTTTTTTGCAAATTTCTAAAGGGTTTGGGTTTAGAAAATGATGGAACACAAAATTAGAGTTTTGTTGGTTTGGCTTTGTTTATGTAAAATTTGTTCACTAGTGTTGTAACCCAAAATTTGCCCTCTCATTTCTCAAGGATTTTCTCACAAGATCTTCTATGACATCAAGTTTGCAGCACTGATACATCAATTTAGGCTTGGAATTGGCAAGAGGGCAAAATGGTTAATTGTATACTGAAAAGTCAAACTTTGACTTTTTGATCAACATTACATTTCAAAGATCAAATTTCATCAAAACATGTCAAAATATGAAACTTATTCATCAAGAAATCAAAAAGTCAAGATTTCATTTTGAAAAGTCAAAATTTCTAAACTTAGAAATTTTTCCAAGTATTGGAAATTTCATGTTTTTTGATAACTTTGAGCAAAATATTCACCATGATGCAAGATGATTCTAGAGAAACTTCCAACATGAAAGTTGTAGATCTCCATGATATCTACAATATTTCTTTACACAACTTCTCCTAAATATGCTTGGATTTCAAGTTATAAATTCATGAAGTCATGACATTTTCATTTAACGCTTAGAGAAATTTTCAGCAGTTTTGGTCAGGTTTTTATCCCAACTTCTTGGCCAATTTTCATCAAGTTCCAGTTTGATTTAGCAAAAGTGGTCAACATGAAAGTTGTAGGGGATGTTCCAATCTTTCCAAAAAGTCCAAGAACTCATTGAGATCATTCTTGAGCTGAGAGGATCGAAGAGATGAAGTTAGGGTTTCATTCTTGAATTACAAAGCAGAATTTGTGATGAACACTTGACTAAATTCCAACCAAAGCTACAATATCTCTCTTTTCAGGCTATGTTCTCTCCAAATCTATTCATAATAAAGAAATTACACAAACCCTAAGTGTATTACACAGGCATTTGAAGCTTTGTCCAAGTCTTGATACCATTTATGGTTAGAAATGCAAAAGCAACATTTCCATTTGCATAAAGCTTCACTTTTCCAACCACTCTCCTCTTTCAAAGCTTGAAATATGTTCCAAAGATGACAAAAAAACCTCTCAAACATCAGAAGCAATCTACAAGACCTGCAAAGCATGGCTGAGTTCCTTAATTCACTCCTTTCTTCATCATGAAGAAGCTTGTCATTATGAATTTTAAAAAAGGCATAACAGGAGATTTTTCAGAATTATGAGTTTCTCAAGTCTAAAACCTTCTCTATAAATATAAGAAACATTTGCATGACAAGGGGTTGGTTTTTGGAAGTGAAAAAGTTTTAGAGAGAAAGAATAGAGATTTTTGTTGAGCAAAAAAATAATATTTTGTGCAACCTTGATTCATTTTCAAAACCAAGTCTACTCTTGTTCAAAACAGAAAATCCAATCCATCAATCCACCATACAAACCCTCCTTTAAACCAAACAACTCATCACATACAAAGTTGGTCCAAAACATCACAAAAAATGGTCCCTGTAGTGCTATCATCTTCACCTTCAAAACACCAAAAACATCACAGCACAGTCTAACTCAATTCATTGAGGTCTTCATAACATTTGGAAAAAAAAGCATTCAGATTTAAACAGCCAGTGCAGCTCAGAGGTAAGTCTCCTTGACTTGATATCTCTCCATACATCATTAAAGGATTCGTTTATTTTAAAGACAAGATGTAGTACTTTAGTACCTTTATGAACTAGTCATTTGTATCTTGACTAGGCTTATTCAATCGTTTATGGTTCATACTTATCCATTATATGCCATAAACTAACCTGTACAATCAGTAAATACTATGTTTAAGGCAGGAAAATGCAGCATGTATCGACACATATCCACATGTGTCGACCCATCTTAGTGAAAATACAGGGTATGAGTCGACACATGACCCTCATGCATCGACCCATACTGAAGTTCAGGTCACAAAAAAGAAGCTGGAAAGGACTATGAGTCGACACATACGCATTTCGCGTCGATGCAAAAAGGTGTATGAGTCGATACATCCCATTATGTGTCAACTCATACTGAACAGATTTCACAATACAGAAGCTGGAAAAACCTATGAGTCGATACATACACATTTCACATCGATACAAGAAGGTGCATGAGTCGACACATCCCATTATGTGTCGACCCATACTAAACTAATTTTGTTTTACAGGGGCAGGGAAAAGCTATGTGTCGATGCATAGCAGCATGGATCGACACATAGCAGTTCAAAATGCATTTTTCCCTTTATTCTACATTGTTTTCACATTCTTTTCATTATCATTCGATGTGGTTGTAATATTTTAGTTTCTACTTCATCCCCATTGTTAAATTGTACCCCCATCCCCCTAAAGTGATGTAATAGCTTAGATTTTCCTTTTCGCTTTTTACTTGCTTCTCATATATTGCTAGTAAATAAGTGTGTATGGCAAGATAAAAACAACAAAATAGAAAACCCTAAATACAATACAAAATCAAAAGCATATAAAATGATACACTTTGCACACAAGAACCCTTAGGGTTTCTCCCACTTGGTTGCCTAAAATAAAATGGCCATGTTACGCATGCGAAGTATCTTGGCAAAAGCGAAATAAAACAAATATAAGATCATAGCCCCTCGATGACGCTATTCCAAAGTTGCCTAAACAAAATGATCTTGGTTCCTCAAAAATTCTAAGATACTTTGCAACATTGCTATCATGGTTATACGATGACCCACGCCCGTCCCGTTTACATCCAAAGATAGGGTTGCTTACCAAATCAAATGGTAAGTCAACAATGTCAAAGGAATAGAAAATACATAAGAAAGACATTTGAGTAGGTAGATAGCTTCTCAGTTACTTGCTCCATTTCAAACAATCCTTGTTATTTTCAAAAAAACAAACACACACATTTCAAAAAAAATTTACAAACATTGAAAACATTTTCAAAAGATAAACATTTTTGTATACATTCTTACAAACAAGAATCATTACAAAGATTGCCTAAACAAATGTCCTCTTTTACAAAATACTTTCAAAACCACATCAAACACCATTTCAAACAAACCAAAGCAAGTGATCTAAGCAAGTAACTAAGAGCCCAGGGAAAACCATGGATGAAAAGGGTGCTAACACCTTCCCTTTTCATAATCTACCCCCCGAACTCAAGAAACAATCTCAAAGGTCTTTCCTGTGCTTTTTCACCTTTCCTTTTGGATAAAAGAAAAGTCGGTGGCGACTCTTGCTAACCGTGACATTTGCAAACACAAACGCAAAACCTCAAGTCAGTTCTCCCATCGTATCACAGAACTGGCGACTCTGTTGGGGAAATTATATAAAAGTGGGGTTACCTTAGAGTTTAGATCACATTTATTTGCTTACCTTGTTTGACTTGTTTGCTTTACAATTATGGTTCTTTGTTTGGGTTTAAATCCTCCACCCGGATTTGGGAAACATTATAGGTAAATAGCAATACGTTATGGAAACTGCACGGGGTATACCGACATGGTCTAATCAATAGCTATGTTAGTATGACATAATTTTGGGTACCGATAGCCTTTGAGTCAATCAAAGAGAATACGAGGCCGCTGAGTGATGTCATGAAGCACTAATGAACTTCTAGAACCCTTTACTTGACCAACTTGGCCTTTAGGATGTAGTGAGATGACCGGCTTTGGTGCAGTCTGAAGTTGGTAGATACTCGATACTACACTCATTGAGGTTTGGCTTCTTGGGATATTTCGGTCGCCATTAAAGAGGCTTGAGCTGAAACAATGAACAAGGAAACAATCCAGTGATATCGAGCTCCTTAGAACCCGGTTACTATTTTTAGGATAGGTTGAGCCAACTAAACTTCAAGAGGGTACTTACCTATGAAACCCCATGCAAGCCTAACTAAGAACTTGCTTGATTTGCTTGTACATATATACTTCTGCATAACATCATGGACATCATGAGCATCATATGCATCCACTAACCATTTCAAGGATTTTGGAGATTCATCTTTGTTCTTGTTTTGTAGGATATGGATTCACTTCGCAGGAAAACTATCCAAGTCAACCTTGTAAGAATTCCTCCACAACTCAAGGAGCTATCTTAAAGGATCCCTGAGAATTCTCCATTCACCGAGAGGCATGGTCGTCTACTCAACTTGGTCACCTCCAACGCATAGGAGGATATGATGAAGGTTCTCTTCCAGTTATTTGACCCTTTGCATCATTGCTTCACATTTCCTGACTATCAACTTGTGCCTACTTTGGAAGAATTCTCTCAACTCTTGAGGATTCCCATTCTTAATCAACTACCTTTCAATGGTACGGAAAGATATCCAAAGCCATATGAGATTGCTCAAGCCCTGCACTTGCACTCATCTGATATCACAACAAATTGGGAAACTAGAAGTGGTGTTAAAGGCTTCTTGGAAAAGTTTCTGTTTGAGAGAGCCCAAAGCTGTTGGGGTTCCTTAGCCTTGCAAGCTTTTGAGGAGATTGTAGCTCTTCTCATCTATGGGATGGTCCTGTTCCCCAATCCTGACCAACTCATAGATGTGAGCGCTGTCAAAATCTTCATGTCACGTAATCCGGTGCCTATATTGCTAGGGGATATCCTACACTCTTTTCACACTCGCACAATGAGGAAAAGAGGTGTCCTTATGTGTTGCACTCCTCTCCTGGCAAGATGGTTTATTTCTAATCTTCCCCCAATTAGTCTTAAAGAATGAGCAAGGATTAAGGTGGTCGCAAAGGTTAATGACGCTTAAACATTCAGATATTCATTGGTGTTCCTGATCCAAAGATAATGTTATCATTGTTGACCATTGTGGGGAATTCCCTAATGTCCCTCTACTTGGCATTAGGGGAGGCATCACCTATAACCCATGTTTAGCTCTAAGACAGTTTAGTTATGCTCGAAGGGATGGCCCACATGATATGCTGATTCAAGGCTTGGTATTTGACTACGACAACGACGATCAAGGTCTTCGCCCGAGATTCATCCGAGCTTGGAGGATGCTAAACAAAGTGGATAGCAAGACTTTAGGACACAATAATTCCATCCCTCATGAGCCTTACCTCAAGTGGGTACGAACCCGCGCTCAAAGTCTTATGATGCCTTTTCCTTCCATTCTCCCAGTGATTATTGAGCCTGTTAAGGAGGGAGAAGTTCTATACACTATCCTACATCCTGACATGCCTACATCACTCGAAGACCTACAAAGGGATTAGATACAGCTCAAAGGAGAGCGCAATACTTTCGAAGCCCAATTCTACGCAAGCGAGAAGAAGGTTTTGGAACTCACTCGGTTACTTCATGAAGAGCGGACTCTCAATACCTATATTGCACCAAAGAGGATGCGCAATGTCTTTTTATCTTAGAATTTTGTATTATTTTGCCCAAGGGGCATTGATGTACTCAAATTATATCTTATCAATATAACGTGTGTCTCTTTTTGTTTGAAACAAATTTGAATTTCTAAATCCTTGAAAGCATTGCATCAATACATATCATTCATCATAAACATAAACAGGTATTTGCAACAAGTTTCCTCATCTCTCTACTGTTTATTGCAGTAAGATGGATCTCGAACAGACGGTTAAAGACCTTCAAGCTCGAAATACACAATTTCAACAGTTACTCATGACCTTAGCCAAGGGACAAGAGGAGCTGAAGACTCTGCTAGAGAAAGAGAAAAAGAAGAAAGAGAAGAAGCCAGCTGGTGTGGTAATCATGGGCAGAAGGTTTCAGGGACAAGCCAGAAGGACCTTAGATTTTCCAGCAACATCTGATGAAGGGGAAAGAAAAGGAAAAGAAACGGCAGTTCTGTCCGACTCTGAAGAAGAGGAGGAAGAGGAGTACTACTCTGAACAGCAATACCCTCCGGCTGATGATAAATACAAACACCTGGAAGAGCGTTTAACCGCTATGGAAATACAGAGAGTACCGGGGCTAGATTTCGAGGAATTGGGGCTGGTGTCAAGAATTGTAATCCCGCCAAAGTTTAAAGTGCCTTTATTTTCCAAGTATGATGGGGTGTCTTGTCCTAAAATACACCTCCGATCATATGTCAGGAAGATTCAGCCGCACTCTGCCGACAAAGACTTGTGGGTCCATTTCTTCCAAGATAGTTTATCAAGAACGCAACTTGATTGGTTTTACCAATTAAAAAGGGTCGATGTCCACAATTGGGAAGACCTGGCAGCAGCTTCCTATAAACAATACCAGTACAACACTGATTTGGCGCCTACCCGTACTCAACTTCAGAGTATGGCTATGGTTTCAAATGAGGGCTTCAAAGATTACGCGTAAAAGTGGAGAGATTTAGCCGGAAGGGTGCAAACCCCTCTGTCTGAAAGGGAGTTGGTGGACATGTTCTTGGGAACTCTATCAGGCCCTTTCTTCAATCACCTAATTGGATGTTCCTCTGCAGGGTTTACTGAATTAATTTTAACCGGTGAGAGGGTGGAAGCTAGTATAAGAAGTGAGAAAATTCAGAAAGATTCGTCTGCCTCTACAACTGTGAAAAATCCCTTCACTGGGAAGAAGGAAGTGTCTGCTGTTTATTCACATAGGAATCAAGGAAGAATTGAACGCCAACCAGTGGTGGGGGCCGTTATGATTCCAAAGCCTGCATCTGACCAGCCAAGAAATAACCAGCCAAGGGTGGAAAGGCCAGTCCGGCAATTCACCAGGATTAATATGACTCCAGCCCAGGTTCTACCACATCTTCTGAAATTGAATCTGGCAATTTTAAAGGAGGCCCCAAAAAATCCCAATACTGCATCTCCTCATTATCACCTGAATTCCAGATGCGCATACCATTCTGAAAGTCCAGGGCACGACACCAACAACTGTTGGGCATTAAAGAACAAGATTCAATACCTGATAGATGCGAAGGAGGTTGAGTTTGATGCACCTGAGAAACCAAATGTTATTTTCGCTCTGATGCCTAGGCATGGTCACAATGCCAATGCTATCGAGGAAGATTTATTTGTTGCCACAGTGGATGAACTTTTGACTCCGCTCCCGATCATTAAGCTGAATTTGTTAAAAGCTGGTGTATTCCTAGGATGTAAGGAAGACTGCCATCATTGCTTATCCTCACCCGCCGATTTCCCTCTATTGAAGATAGGTATCCAACGCCGGATTGATAACCAAGAAATTCTGTTTGAGAATGCTCCTGTTTTACCCGTTCCTGTTAAAGACATTTCTATCATAACCATCTACGCCAATCCTTCCAGGGTCCCCAAAAGGCCCGTTAGGATTACACCTGCTCCAAAGACTACTCCACTTAAGATCACAATGCCTGGGCCGGTCCCGTACAAGTCAGATAAAATAGTACCATGGAATATGGTGGAGAAATCTACTACCATGGTATCAAACAAGATGAACTGACTGCCGAAGAAGAAAGCTCCGAAGAAGAAAATTCCAACATTAGCAATATTTCCGGAACTAGCAAGATTACCCGTAGTGGTAGAATCTTCTCTCCAGAGATTGCCCCTCCAAAGGCAGTTTTTGGACCCGTGGCCGTTCCGAACATTACCTATGTACCAGTGATTATACCTGCAAGCGTACCTACCAACAAAGACGACACAATTCATGTCCCTACCAGTACCTCTACTGTTGAGAATAAAGGGAAAAGAATTCAAGAAGAGCCTATCCAGACGAAGGCTCAATCACTAGCTATCCCTGAAACATCCAAGAAGGAAATGGAAGAAATCCTGAGGATAATAAAGAAGAGTGATTATGATGTGGTTGAACAGTTGGGGAAAACGCCTTCCAAGATCTCCATGCTAGCATTGCTGCTTTGCTCTGAGGCACATGCGAAAGCTCTGGTAAAATTTCTGAAGACAGCTCATGTGCCGCAAGAGACGTCTGCTGACCAGTTCCATGACTGTGTGGCCAGTTTGACAGCTGATAATGGTCTGGGTTTCTCTGATGCTGACTTGATACCCAAAGTGAGAAAACACAACGAGGCATTACATGTCTCTATGGAGTATAGAGGAACAACCCTAGCCCATGTCTTGGTGGATACGGGATCATCTTTGAACATCTTACCGAAAAAAGCCCTTGACAGATTAGATTGCAAGGGGCTGACATTAAAACCCAGTAACATAATTGTGAGAGCATTTGATGGCTCGAAGAGGATGGTCCTTGGGAAGGTGGACATCCCGATAAAGGTGGGAACTCAGACTTTCAATTCAACCTTCTATGTGATGGACATCCATCCCTCGTATTCATGTCTGTTAGGACGGCCTTGGATCCATAATGCCGGTGTTGTCACCTCCACATTGCATCAGATGCTGAAGTAGCCGGTCCAAGGAAAGATCATAATTGTCCACGGGGAGGAAGTGTACATGATTAGTCATCTGAATTCTTTCTGATATGTGGAGTTGGATGGAGAGTTCATTGAAACTCCTTTTCAACATTTTGAAGGGGTCTCTCAAGAAGTAGCGGAAACCAAGGTAGTATCCTCGATTCCCAAGATCACAAGACCTCCACTTCGGATGTCATCTCTAAAGGACGCAAAGGCAGTAATAGAGGAGGATGGATGCACCATCTGGGGGCAGCTTCCAGATATTCCGTACAAATCATACAAGTTTGGCTTAGGGTTTACTTCAACTGCTCAGAAGTATGTGCGCCGTGCCCATGCTGGGGGGCCACCTGTGAAGATTAGCAACCAAGGGGTCAACGCAGTAGAAGACAATGAAGAGGATGGCAGCTTGGAAGATTGGATATTTCCTACTGTCAACGGAGGACTTCACAACTGGGAAGCCAGAGACTTTGTCCCAATAACTTTCATCTCTCAGTAATTTATCTTTTACATTTCTGTTGGACTTGTAATATTCACGAACAATTCGCACTTTAAAAACCTTGTGTCTTACCCGAGGCACAATGGTCCATTTGTAAGCGTTTTTATTTCATCTTCATATGACATTCAATGAATCATGGACGCTTTTCCACATACAAATCTCTTGTGCTCATTGTCTTTATTTTACATTTTGTTGTTTTAAGATGGTTATACCCTTACACACACTCACACTTACAAATGCAGGTACCCCTCCAGTCCGGATCCCATGGGTAACGATACTGCTATAGCCTTCAGTGACTCTGAAGATCTAATCTATCAAGCCGAATACGAAGGTGAGAAAGATTGTGAGGTGCCAGGGGAATTGGCCAGACTACTACAACAAGAGGAAAGAGCTATTCAGCCTCATCATGAGCTGTTAGATACAATCAATTTGGGTACTGAGGAAGATAAAAAGGAAATCAAAGTGGGTGCTAATCTAGAGCCGAGTGTCAAGGAGCGTCTAATTCATCTATTGCATGATTATGTTGAGATCTTTGCCTGGTCATATGAGTACATGTCGGGACTCGATACAGACATCGTGGTACATCGTCTACCCACAAGAGAAGATTGTCCACTAGTGAAACAAAAAGTCCACCATATAAGACCTGACATGTCAGAGAAGATCAAAGAGGAAGTCATGAAACAGTTCAATGCTGGATTTCTGGCTGTTACTTCCTATCCTCAATGGGTTTCCAACATTGTTCCCGTGCCTAAAAAGGACGGCAAAGTAAGAATGTGCGTGGATTATAGAGATTTAAACAGGGCCAGTCCTAAAGATGATTTTCCACTTCCACACATTGACATCCTGGTTGATAATACGGCCTAGCACAAAGTATTTTCTTTCATGGACGGATTCTCAAGATATAACCAGATCAAAATGACACCCGAGGACATGGAGAAAACTACGTTTGTCACACAGTGGGGCACGTTCTGCTACAAAGTGATGTCATTCGGACTGAAGAATGTCGGGGAAACTTATCAACGCGCCATGGTAGTTTTGTTTCATGATATGATACATCATGAGATAGAGGTCTACGTAGATGACATGATCTCCCGATCATAAACTGAAGAGGAGCATCTTGATCACCTGCAAAAGCTGTTTGTAAGATAGAAGGAGTACAAACTAAGGTTGAATCCAAACAAGTGTACATTCGGAGTCCGGTCTGGTAAACTCTTAGGTTTCATTGTCAGCAACAAAGGCATCGAGGTTGATCCTGCCAAGGTCAAAGCAATACAAGAAATGCCTGCTCCTCGTACTGAGAAGGAAGTCAGAGGATTCTTGGGATGCCTGAACTATATTGCCATATTCATTTCTTACCTAACATCTACTTGTGAACCAATCTTCAAACTGTTGAAGAAAGATCAAGTAGTCAGATGGAATGATGAGTGTCAGATTGCTTTTGATAAAATCAAAGAGTATTTACAAGAGCCTCTTGTCTTGATGCCACCAGTCGAGGGAAGACCACTGATCATGTATTTGACCGTTTTAGAAAACTCAATGGGGTGTGTATTGGGGCAACATGACGAGTCTGGTCGAAAAGAGCACGCTATTTACTACCTGAGCAAAAAATTTACCGACTGTGAAACCAGATATTCACTGCTCGAGAAAACTTGTTGCGCTCTGGTATGGGCTGCTCGCTGGCTAAGACAGTATATGTTGACTCATACCACCTTGCTGATATCTAAGATGGATCCGATAAAGTACATCTTTGAGAAGCCTGCTCTGTCTGGGAGGATAGCTTGATGGCAGATGATCCTAACAGAATATGACATACAGTACACTACCCAAAAAGCTATAAAGGGCAGCGTGCTAGCTGATCATCTTGCTCATCAAGCTGTAGAGGATTATCAGTCCATGAAGTTTGAATTCCCGGACGAGGATATCATGACATTAGACAATTGTGAAGAAAACAGACCATATGACGGACATGAACAAGGATCCTGATGGACCCTGTTCTTTGATGGGGCATCCAATGCACTTGGTAATGGTATCGGCGTTGTACTCATATCTCCGGAAGGGTGTCATACTCCATTTACTACCAGACTTTGCTTTAACTGTACGAACAACATGGCGGAATACGAAGCATGCATCTTTGGTCTCAAGACTGCCATAGACTTGGGAATCAAATCTTTATATGTGTTTGGAGATTCAACTTTGGTCATCAGTTAGATCAAAGGAGAATGGGACACTAAGCATTCAAACCTTATCCCTTACAAATAACATGTTTTGGCATTGTTACCACATTTCGAGCAGATTACCTTCGAGCATTTCCCGCGAGAAGAAAATTAGCTAGCAGATGCTCTAGCCACAATTTCATCTATGTTTAAATTTAATTGGGATAGTGTGATCGGTGGAAATAGAACTGACTGTTTTTTAAGCTGGTTCACGAAATGTCGCGGTAAGCAAGAGTCGCCATCGTCTTTTATGTTCTCCAAAAAGGAAAGGACAAAAGCACAGCAAAATTCCTTTTTCGAGATGTCTCTCGGTTCGGAAGGTAGATTTATAGAAAGGGAAGGTGTTAGCACCCTTTCTATCTGTGGTTATCCACGGGCTCTTAGGTACTTGCTCTTATGTTTTCAAAATTAATGCTTTTCAAGTGTGTGTGGGTTTTGAAAAAGTTTCGTTTGAAAAATTTCTAAGTAACTCTTGTATCTGTCCTCAAGAGTGTATGAAAAATTTGCTTGAAAACTTTTAGAAAGTGTAAGTGTGAAAAGATTTTTTTTGTTTGTTTTGAAAAGAGCAAGTACCCATGAGATCTACCTACTCTAAGGAATTAAGCTGTGTAAGAGTCCTTTAAACAGTGCTATCCCACCATTGAGAGGTAGGTAGCACCGTCGTTGGAGGTATTCGGGTCAATTCGATTAAGGGACAGTGTGGTCACCGAAGCAATAGTAGGACACCTTAGAAGTAACCCTAATGTCCTAGATCCTTTTATCCGAGGCAACTGTTTCGAGGCAACTGGATCTTTAGACAGGAGGGCGACCTCTAAAACACCATATACTTGACGACCACGTTCGAGGCAACCGAGTGAGGCGTACCCTAGGAGTGACATGTGCATGTGTGTTGTTTTCAGTTAAATTATCTTGTACATGTATCATGGTGATCTACGGATTGGTTTTATTTGTCATACAAATCTTGTCATGCATAATTAACAGTTAATAGTTGTGCAGGAAGTAAATTGCGGGAAATTAAATCTAAGTTATTACAAGGCGTCGGGTATTTACATCGCCAAAAACAAACCCTTTAATTTAAATTGCGGAAAGTAAAATAAAGCGGTAAATAATTAAAGTCCTAATTAAAAGCTATTACATTCCGGGAAACAGATACAATAATATGATAAAATGGATTGCGTGCGAGAAATTAAATTCGATGCGAGTTTTTTGGGTTTTGACCCTTTTTTTTGAAAGAAAGTGATTTCTTGGTTATTTTTGGATTAAAAGAAATTAAATTAAGTTAACAATTAAATTAATAAACTAATGAAAATATTTTTGGATTTTTGAGTTTTTAAAAAATAAAATAAATTGAATTAATGCTAATAAAAATCTAATATTCTAAATTGATTTTAAATATTGCAAAAAATATCAAAAGTTAAATCTAATTAAAGCTAAATTGATTAAATTAATTTATTTACAAAAATAAAGCGCTGAATTTAATTTTAATAAATAAAATATTTTTTTTTGTGTTTTTGATTTTATTAGGAAAAATGTTAATTGGTTAGTGATTAATAAAAATAATGATTAATTAATTAAAGGAACATAATACAAATAGAGAGAAAGTTTAGGAGTATACGGGCCTGATTGGAGAGGTGAAACAGCTGTTGGCGTCATGTGTAAACTGTTTTATTTTGGCCATTTGTATTTTGGCTTTTGGCCATTTATGTTCTGCCTTTTGGCCATTTGTGTTCTTTAATGAACCTGCATGGGATCCTGTCTAAAATCTGCAGTGTTGAATCTCATGAATACATTAAATAAAATCATAAAATACAAATAAAGCCAATATATGAAGAAATTTAATGTTTAGGCACAATATGGCATGTATGAATGATTATACTCTTTTGATCATGGAGATCAAATCAACCTCGCCCTTATTGGAAAAGTAGTGACATGAATGCTTTTATGCCCTTTTGATCATGGAGATCAAGCCAGCCTTACCCTTACTGAAGAAGTAGTGAGATGTTGGTTTGTAACTGAGATGGCTTGTTTGTAGTGAGATGTTGGTTTGTAACTGAGATGGCTTGTTTGTAGTGAGAGAGGGATTTGTAATAAGGATTTCAAAGTTTTAGGATTCTTGAAAGAATTTGATATTCTAACAGTGTTGTGGCAAAGTTTTTTTCTCCTTTTTTCTCCTCCCTGGTTTGTGTGAAAAGAAGGTGATTATATAATGGAAATTAGGGTAAAGAAAATGGGCTTTGAATGTGCAATTGGGCCTCCAATGTTCACTTGAGTTCGTCACTTTCCAGGCTAAATCGCAGGGACTTAAGTGCAATTTTTGAAGTTGAAATGTGAAATCAAAATGTAGCCGATATCGAGAACTAACTCCTGTCCGAAAATCGGCTCAATCGGATAAACGGTGAATTAGTTATGAATTTTTGAAGTTTCAGCTCAGACAAACTTATTTTGGGCTCCAGTGTCGACTCTGACACGTTCTTCAATAAAAAAACTGGTATTGATCGGAGCATAATCCGGTCTCGACTTTTGAAACAAAGTTGTAGATCTATGAGTCAGTGACCTTGTGTAAAAATATGAGCCCAATCCGATAAAAATTGACCGAGTTATGAATTTTCGAAGTTTCGGCCCAGATGAAATAATATTCAGCATTCAGGATTTTCAGCGTGCCATGCACTCTGAGCAAAAAACGAAGGCCTTTTGAATACCGTTTGAACTCAATACCTTCTGTGAAAATGTAGCTAACTCAATTTGTGAAATTCTGGCGCCGGAACCAGCTCGATACGATGAAAATCGACTAAGTTATGATTTTCTGAACATGACGCAAATAAACTTCTGTCACAAATTTTCTGTACGAAAATACTTGATAAATCCACATTTTTGAAGACCTTCTGATCGAAATTGGCTTCCAGCCGTGAGAGATGAAAACGTAGATAATGTCAAGACGGAATTTTGGCCACCGGAACAGGTTCAAAACGAGCCACGATCTTCAAGTTATGAATTTTTTAGCGCGTAAAAACTACACTTTCAGCACACTTTTTTCACCATATTTCTTCGAGAAAACTCACACATTCGGATACCTTCTTTAAAGAATTGACTCTTGAGCCGAACCTGAATTTGAGAATACGTTATCAGAGATATCTTGGCGAAAGAACACCTGAATATGACGCGCCGGGTTGGACTTGTGAATTTTTCTTGAAATGTTTTGAGAAATATGGGAGGGCAAATTTTGGGGTACAACAGTTGCCCCTGTTCAATCTTCTTAGACCTGAGGATGTAGATTGGCTTGCGTGCCTTTCGTGATCCGAAGGTGGAAGATGATTGAACACTAGAGTGCCCAGAAATTTGCACTCGCATAGTGGAGTATCAGCAATGTGATGTCGGGAATGGGCTTACAGATGTCATTTGGAAAGATGATGGATAGGAGGATGGGCTTATAGATGCCATCTGGAGATGTGACAGAACCTTGTTGGGAATGGGCTTATAGATGCCATTTGGAAAATTAAGGGATGGTTGAATCTGAATAAGAAATAGAATAACTTCCATGTCTGAAGCATATCTAGTCTGTGTCTAATTGCTGACGTTTGAACGAGTAGTAGAATGACCGCCGTGTCTGGGGTATATCCATACTGCATCTGAATGAGTGACAGAATGTCATCCGAATCTGGATTGTATTTGGAATGTCTTTTGAAATGAATCTGGACTAAACAATAGAATAGCCTCCGGGTCTGGAGCATCTCTAAGTTGTCTTTAGAAGTTTGAATATGAATAAGTAGTAGAATAACATCCGGGTCAGGAGCATCTCTGAGCAATCTCTGGAATAGCGTCTGTGATTGGAGCATCTCTAAGTTATCTTTAGGAGTTTGGATCTGAATAAGCAGTAGAATAACATCCGGGTCCGGAGCATCTCTAAGTTATATCTGAGAGGAACTCTGGAATAAGTATCAGAAAGTCGCCATGCCTGGGTCGCAACTGAACTATCTCTAGAAGGAATCTCTGAATAAGCAATAGAATAGCATCCATATCTGGAGCATCTCTATGCCATCTCTGGAGAGAAATCTGAATATGCAAAAGAATAACATACGTATCTGGAGTATCTCTAAGCCATCTCTGAAAAGAAACTTTAAATAAGCAATACAATATCATCCGGGTCCGGAGCATCTCTAAGTTATCTCTAAAAAGAAACTCTTGAATAAGCAAAAGAATAGTATCCATATCAGGAGCATTTCCAAGCTATCTCTGAAGAGAAAATCTGAATAAGCAAAAGAACAACATCCATATTTGGAGCATTTCCCAGCTATATCTGAAAGGAAACTCTGAATAAGCGATAGAATAGCATACATATCTGGAGCATTTCCAAGCTATCTCTGAGAAGAAATCTGGAATAAGTATCAGAATGTAGCCATATCTGGATCGCATCTGAACCATCTCTAGAAGGGATCTGAATAAGCAATAGAACAGCATCCGTGTCTGAAGCATCTCTAAGCTATCTCTAGAAGGAAGTTTGAATAAGCAAAAGAATAGCATCCATGTCTAGAGCATTTCCAAGCTATCTCTGAAGAGAAAATCTGAATAAGCAAAAGAACAGCATCCATATCTGGAGCATTTCCCAGCTATACCTGAAAGGAAACTCTGAATAAGCGATAGAATAGCATCCATATCTGGAGCATTTCCAAGCTATCTCTGAGAAGAAATCTGGAATAAGTATCAGAATGTAGCCATATCTGGATCGCATCTGAACCATCTCTAGAAGGGATCTGAATAAGCAATAGAATAGCATCCGTGTCCGGAGCATCTCTTATCTCTAGAAGGAAGTTTGAATAAGCAAAAGAATAACATCCATGTCTGGAGCATTTCCAAGCTATCTCTGAAGAGAAAATCTGAATAAGCAAAAGAACAACATCCATATCTGGAGCATTTCCCAGCTATCTCTTTAATCTCTTTAATGTAGATATGCCCTGGCTAGATACAGGTATCGAATCTACAATCAATCGCTCACAGATATGCCCTGGCTAGATACAGGTATCGAATTTGGAACTGGTCGTCTACAGATATGCCCTGGCTGGATACAGGAATCGAATCTCTAAACTCTTCATGCAGATATGCCCTGGCTGGATACAGGTATCGAATCCACAATCAATCGCTCACAGATATGCCCTGGCTAGATACATGTATCGAATCTGGAACTGCGACGGTTGATAGTAATTATCTTTGGATTGACCTTTTTCCTGAAAAGGCAAAACATCAGTTGTATGTAATGTCATGATGTATGAAATGCATGATGTCATGATGTTCTCAAAACGAGATCGTGTCGTATGCACTTTATCATGTATGTAAGCAGGATGTATGAAATGTGAAATGTCTATGGATGTATTTTCGTCTGGGAAAATAAATCCTTGACGAATGCCGGGAGTTTGTTGAATCCTGGGCTGATGTTGAAGAGTAGAGTTCTTCGTTTCCGCTGGGGATGATGGTTGCAAGAATAAACCGGTAGGAGAAGATGACTCTGATGGGGAATAAACTTGTTGGAGAGATTACTCTGCGGGGAATTACTCTGTGGGAAGAGATACTTCGCTGAGATTTTAATGAGAACTCCGCTGGGGATTCCATTGATAAGTTATGTTGGGGAATTTGATGAACTCCGCTGGGGGATAGGAAGAACTTCGCCGAGGACGGTCTTTCTGTAGTAATTAGCTGAGGATAACCAAGTTATAAGCTCTGGTGGGGAATAACCTTTGAATAAAGCTGGGGAGATGCGTTCGCACTCTGCAGGGGATAAGCTTCCAGAATCTACTGGGGATAAGCTTCCAGAATCTACTGGGGAGATTGATTCAACTCTCCTGGGGAATATTTTTTGGACTGTACTGGGGAATGGCTCCACTGGGGTGTTTGGTATTCCGCCGGGGAACAATCTTATATTAAGACTGTCGGGGATGCTTGCTTAGGAACCTCTGTATACTCCGCTGGGCAATGTTGAGATCTTCTGGGGATACCCAACTTCCTTAAGGCTGACAGTAGACTAACTCTGCTTGGGGAGAGTATCACTGACTTGCTGGAGATACTGTGCCTTTTTAGGGCTGCTGGGAGATCAACTCTGCTCGGGGGAGAGTATTGTTGATTTGTCTTACTCTGCAGAGTGAAGGTATCTTGGTTACATTCTTCAGCCGAACTTACCTTAGTACCTTGGAGGACAGAATAGCTAGATCGCTTAGACAGTTCTTATTGCCCCAGTTTCCGCGGGAGAAGAAAGCCTATGAGGTGTTTTGATAACTGCTGATTGACAAATCTTTTTCTGGTAGGCAAGTGACGAGATGACGGGACATAGTCGTACGCTTTGATCCCTAATTTTTTCCTGGACCGCCCTTTCGGGTTTTCAGTCCACCGGGATACCCATTTTTGCCTAAGCCGCCTTTTCAGGTTTTCGACTTGCCGAGTGTACAGATTTTTTCATTTTCATCCCTTATTTTTGCCCGAACCCTTTTGGTTCGCCGGGAAGCCCTTGTTTTTGCCTAGGTCAGTCAACCTAGCGGGTCTTTGTTCATGCGCAGTATTTTTTGACTATGTCTGTTCCCTCTGGATGAAGGGAGTTATCACTGTCAGTAGTGTTGTGTTGCCATACCACCAGAAGATCTTCGTTCGATCATGCAGGATTCGTTGCTGGAATTCATGTCCAATTCCCCAAGTGACTCAGATGGAGATTTGTCCTAAGCTATTTGGCATCCTTGAGAGATTCCTTGAATCTTGAATTGACTGCCCCAGATGATGGATAATGATCATGCCGTGCCCCTTGACTGGAAGTGTTTCTGTTCACTAGATATTCGTCGTGCGAATTTCTCAGCTATTTGAACAAATAGTCATATGCAAACAATGTTATTTAAAATGCAAAGCTTATGTCTGTCTTGAAGTTTTTGAAAATGCATTTTTTCAGTAAAACCAGTGAATTTTGTAAAATGTGATGTCAACTCGTTATTTTATCGCAAGCCTTAAGGAGTCAGGATACCTTTGTAACAGTATGCTTTCGAACTAACCCATGCTTCAGCTAGGAATTTTAAGGGTTGTAACGTGGCCTGGTTCACGGTTCAAGAAACAAAATATAAAGGCTCAAGTTTATTTGTACCCACCCGCTCTTCGTGATGTTCTTCAAACCTAAACTCAGCTGATCGTGCGTTAGACCTTGTTTGAATCCTTGCTCTGATATTCCGGTGATGGTTTGGATACTGACAGTTTATTTTGAATAGGCAGTCATTTCCTTTTTTGGTTGAGGGTTTGTATGACCTCTTTCTTTTTGATTTTGTTATCCCTGTTTTTTGCCTGAACTGTTCCTTTTGTTATTACAGTCAGCGGGATGCCCCAGTTTTGTAAGTCTCCTTCATAGGTTTTGACTTGTTGGGCTTTTGTTTTTGAAATAATGACTGCCCGTCCTTATGATTATTCAGAACCATCGTCGTCTTTTGTTTTGTAAGGACTTCTTTGGTGCTATTCGTTGTGCACTCGGATCAACTGAGAGAACTACCCTGCCCCAGGTTATGATTAAGGGTTTTAATTTTCGAAAAGAAAAACTCCTACTTCTTTGGCTCAAAGTGGTTGACGAGGGATTATCTTCCTTATAACTCCAGTGTTTAGGAATTGAAACAATGCCTGTACCTCATCAGCGGGGTCTGTTCAAAAGCATACCGTAGATTGTGGTATTGTTTTCATCATCCTCCCTCAAGAGGCTTAGACTTATTAATCGAGAGTTGATCATCACAGAAAAATGAAAGCAATTTTGAATAAAATGAATATGAATAGATTAATTCAAACAGACATATGTGATGCATTAATGGAATAAACAAGTTTGTTATGACATTAATTGTTTGTATAAGCAAAGAAAAATACAGTTCGGAAATTCAAATAAAACAAAAGCCTTCAATGATTTGGCGAAGGAGCAGTGATTATGTTTGGAGTCTCTGGAGCTTCAAACTGGACTTCCTTGGCATCAATCATGTCTTGGACCTTGTTCTTCAGAGCCCAACAGTTGTCTGTAGTATTCCCCGGGCTATCAGAATGGTATGCGCACCTATCGTTGGGATGATAGTTAGGAGCAGAAGTGTTTGGATTCTGAAGAGGAGCCCTTAAGGTAATCAGCCCTGCCTTCAACAATTGCTGTAGCGCTTGATCCAGTGACATGTTGATCTTAGTGAACGGTCGTTTGGGTGCGACCTCCTTACGTTGCTGCCCTTGTCTTTACTGAGCAGGCATAGGATTAGAGATCTGGGTTGCCCCTACATGTTGATCATGACGACTCTTTTTGCCATGCACAACATTGGACTCATTTTTCCCAGTGTAAGGCTTTTTGTGAGTATCAGAAGGTGTGGCCTCTTGAATCTTCCCAGCCTTGATACCAGCTTCAATTCTTTCCCCAGTCAAGATCAAATCTGTAAACCCAGCAGAAGAATTCCCAATCAGGTGGTTGAAGAAAGGTCCAGACAGGGTCCCCAAGAACATGTCTACAAGCTCACGGTCGGTCAGAGGTGGTTGCACCCTTCCAGCAAGGTTTCTCCACCTTTGCGCATATTCCTTGAATCCTTCACCCGTCCCTAGTGACATACCCTGGAGTTGGGTACGCGTAGGAGCGAGGTCGGAATTGTACTGATACTGCTTGTAGAATGCAGTAGCCAAGTCCTCCCAGTTATGAATACTGGCTCCATCCAGCTGATAGAACCATTCGAGTTGAGTCCCTGAAAGACTTTCCTGGAAGAAATGGATCCATAGATTCTTGTCAACAGTGTAAGGTTGGATCTTCCTTATATAGGATCTGAGATACAGCTTAGGACAAGAGGCTCCGTCGTACTTTGCAAAAGCAGGTGCTTTGAACTTGTGAGGGATCACCACCCCAGAGGATAGACCTAGATCTTCGAAGTCCAGGCCAGGCACTTTCTATATCTCCATAGCACTTAACCGGTCCTCGAGCTGTTTGTACCTGTCTTCGGCGGGAGGATATTGTTCATCATTGAAATTCGTCTCGTTGTCGGAGACCACGGGACTAGGAACCCTTCTTTCTTGGGGACTGTCTTTGCCCACAGATGAGGTAGTCAGCTCAGCCTCATTCGGTAATCCATTCCCAGATATGCGTCTAGGGTTGAACAAAACAGTCCTCTTCTTCTTCTTCTTCTTCTTCTCTTTTAGAAGCAGAGTCTTCAAATCTTGTTAACCCTGGGCTAGGCTCCTAACCAACTCCTGGAACTGGGCATTCTGGGCCTGGAGGGCCTTGATAGCTTGTTCATTGGATGATTCAGGATTCATGATGATTGCTGAAATAAACAGCGAAGAAGGTAAGTGACCTGTCAAAGGAATACCTGTAATGCAATGATATGTATGTATGCATGCAATGTTTTCAAGGATCTCGCGGGGTAAACAAGAAAATTGTTAGAATTTAAATCTGGGTAGCTTGATTGAAGGAACTTCGTGTTGCTGAGAGTCCTTCTTCAAGGGTCAAGGCTCACCATATCGAGTGGGTCATAGCCCCTGACTCAAATCATTAACCTTGGCTAGAGGAAAATAAATCCCCTTTGCCCCTTGCTAGACATTTGATTCATCATGACCTGCATCACGAACCCTTGAGATCCTTGAAATGGATTAGTCCTTATGTAGGATGTATGCAATGGTATGATGTTATGTTATGCGTGGGGTGATGCAAGTAAACCTTGTTATGAGTCCAGATTAAGGACTGTAAACAAAACCTGCAAGGAACTCAAGTGTCAGATAACAAGTATGCAAGTAGTCAAGTTTGAAGGCACACAAGTCACACAAAGACAGCCCTTAGAGTTCAGGCCAGCATGAAGTTTGGGTACTACCCTCTTGAAGTTAGTGGGCCCAAACCTGTCCTATCAAAAGTAACCGGGTTCTAGAGGATCTCAATATCACTGACTACCCTTAATCGGTCATAACTCCAGCGTCGCAATCTTTTCTTGCGGCCAGAACCATCGCGAGAGTTTAGCCTCAATGAGTGTAGCATACTGCTACTGTTCTATGGCCAAGTTGGGTCAATTTAGGGTTCTAAGGTCGGTTGGTGCTCAATGACTCCTCAGAAGACCCATATTCTCCTCATTGCAACACAAGGGATATCGGTACAGACGAAGGTGTCACACCAACGTAGCCACTGCTTCACCCGTGTCGGTCTACGCCGGACAGGTCCCTCACAGCTTATGCTACCTAAAAGGGTATTCCCCAGATCCGGGTTAGGATCTATGAAACTCCAATGCAAGCCCACAAAAATTAAAGCAATCAAAGCAAGCAATTGAAAACATAAGTATGATCTAATCCTAAGGTACACCTCACTTATTAAAGTTTCCCCAGCAGAGTCGCCAGTTCTGTGATCGGTGGAAATAGAACTGACTGTTTTTTAAGCTGGTTCGTGAAATGTCGCGGTAAGCAAGAGTCGCCACCGTCTTTTATGTTCTCCAACAAGGAAAGGACAAAAGCACAGCAAAATTCCTTTTTCGAGATGTCTCTCGGTTCGGAAGGTAGATTTATAGAAAGGGAAGGTGTTAGCACCCTTTCTATCTGTGGTTATCCACGGGCTCTTAGGTACTTGCTCTTATGTTTTCAAAATTAATGCTTTTCAAGTGTGTGTGGGTTTTGAAAAAGTTTCGTTTGAAAAATTTCTAAGTAACTCTTGTATCTGTCCTCAAGAGTGTATGAAAAATTTGCTTGAAAACGTTTAGAAAGTGTAAGTGTGAAAAGATGTTTTTTGTTTGTTTTGAAAAGAGCAAGTACCCATGAGATCTACCTACTCTAAGGAATTAGGCTGTGTAAGAGTCCTTTAAACAGTGCCATCCCACCATTGAGAGGTAGGTAGCACCGTCGTTGGAGGTATTCGGGTCAATTCGATTAAGGGACAGTGTGGTCACCGAAGCAATAGTAGGACACGTTAGAAGTAACCCTAATGTCCTAGATCCTTTTATCCGAGGCAACTGTTTCGAGGCAACTGGATCTTTAGACAGGAGGGCGACCTTTAAAACACCCTATACTTGACGACCACGTTCGAGGCAACCGAGTGAGGCGTACCCTAGGAGTGGCATGTGCATGTGTGTTGTTTTCAGTTAAATTATCTTGTACATGTATCATGGTGATCTACGGATTGGTTTTATTTGTCATACAAATCTTGTCATGCATAATTAACAATTAATAGTTGTGCGGGAAGTAAATTGCGGGAAATTAAATCTAAGCTATTACAAGGCGTCGGGTATTTACATCGCCAAAAACAAACCCTTTAATTTAAATTGCGGAAAGTAAAATAAAGCGGTAAATAATTAAAGTCCTAATTAAAAGCTATTACATTCCGGGAAACAGATACAATAATATGATAAAATGGATCGCGTGCGAGAAATTAAATCGGATGCGAGTTTTTTGGGTTTTGACCCTTTTTTTTGAAAGAAAGTGATTTCTTGATTATTTTTGGATTAAAAGAAATTAAATTAAGTTAACAATTAAATTAATAAACTAATGAAAATATTTTTGGATTTTTGAGTTTTTAAAGAAATAAAATAAATTGAATTAATGCTAATAAAAACCTAATATTCTAAATTGATTTTAAATATTGCAAAAAATATCAAAAGTTAAATCTAATTAAAGCTAAATTGATTAAATTAATTTATTTACAAAAATAAAGCGCTGAATTTAATTTTAATAAATAAAATATATTTTTTTGTGTTTTTGATTTTATTAGGAAAAATGTTAATTGGTTAGTGATTAATAAAAATAATAACGATTAATTAATTAAAGGAACATAATACAAATAGAGAGAAAGTTTAGGAGTATACGGGCCTGATTGGAGAGGTGAAACAGCTGTTGGCGTCATGTGTAAACTGTTTTGTTTTGGTCATTTGTATTTTGGCTTTTGGCCATTTATGTTCTGGATTTTGGTCATTTATGTTCTGGCTTTTGGCCATTTGTGTTCTTTAATGAACCTGCATGGGAACCTGTCTAAAATCTGCAGTGTTGAATCTCATGAACACATTAAATAAAATCATAAAATGCAAATAAAGCCAATATATGAAGAAATTTAATGTTTAGGCACAATATGGCATGTATGAATGATTATATCCTTTTGATCATGGAGATCAAATCAACCTCGCCCTTATTGGAAAAGTAGTGACATGAATGCTTTTATGCCCTTTTGATCATGGAGATCAAGCCAGCCTTACCCTTACTGAAGAAGTAGTGAGATGTTGGTTTGTAACTGAGATGGCTTGTTTGTAGTGAGATGTTGGTTTGTAACTGAGATGGCTTGTTTGTAGTGAGAGAGGGATTTGTAATAAGGATTTCAAGGTTTTAGGATTCTTGAAAGAATTTGATATTCTAACAGTGTTGTGGCAAAGTTTTTTTTCTCCTTTTTTCTCCTCCCTGGTTTGTGTGAAAAGAAGGTGATTATATAATGGAAATTAGGGTAAAGAAAATGGGCTTTGAATGTGCAATTGGGCCTCAAATGTTCACTTGAGTTTGTCACTTTCTAGGCTAAATCGCAGGGACTTAAGTGCAATTTTTGAAGTTGAAATGTGAAAACAAAATATAGCCGATATCGAGAACTAACTCCTGTCCGAAAATCGGCTCAATCGGATAAAAGGTGAATTAGTTATGAATTTTTGAAGTTTCAGCTCATACAAACTTATTTGGGGCTCCAGTGTCGACTCTGACACGTTCTTCAATAAAAAACTGGTATTGATCGGAGCATAATCCGGTCTCTACTTTTGAAGCAAAGTTGTAGATCTATCAGTCAGTGACCTTGTGTAAAAATATGAGCCCAATCCGATAAAAATTGACCGAGTTATGAATTTTCGAAGTTTCGGCCCAGATGAAATAATATTCAGCATTCAGGATTTTCAGCGTGTCACGCACTCTGAGCAAAAAACGAAGGCCTTTTGAATATCGTTTGAACTCAATACCTTCTGTGAAAATGTAGCCAACTCAGTTTGTGAAATTTTGGCGCCGGAACCAGCTCGATACGTTGAAAATCGACCAAGTTATGATTTTCTGAACATGACGCAAATAAACTTCTGTCACAAATTTTCTGTACGAAAATACTTGATAAATCCACATTTTTGAAGACCTTCTGATCGAAATTGGCTTCCAGCCGTGATAGATGAAAACGTAGATAATGTCAAGACGGAATTTTGGCCACCGGAACAGGTTCAAAACGAGCCACGATCTTCAAGTTATGAATTTTTTAGCGCGTAAAAACTGCACTTTCAGCACACTTTTTTCACCATATTTCTTCGAGAAAACTCACACATTCGGATACCTTCTTTAAAGAATTGACTCTTGAGTCGAACCTGAATTTGAGAATATATTATCAGAGATATCTTGGCGAAAGAACACCTGAATATGACGCGCCGGGTTGGACTTGTGAATTTTTCTTAAAATGTTTTGAGAAATATGGAAGGGCAAATTTTGGGGTACAACAGATAGCGAGGCTCCCCATATCACCATTGAACAAATGGACGAACCAGTAAACTATCATGAGATTAATACTGAAGAAGTAGTGGACCAGCCTTGGTTTCATGAAGTCAAAAGGTATCTCGAGGCTCAAGAATATCCAGAAGGAGCTTCAATCAATGATAAAAAGTTCTTAAGGAGATTCTCTGCTAAGTTTTTCCTGAGCAATGGCATCCTGTACAAATGTAGTCATGATTCTATTCTGCTCCGTTGTGTGGATAAGATTGAAGCTAAAGAGATCATGGCTGAATTACATGAAGGCACCTTTTGCACTCACTCTAGTGGGCATACGATGGCGAAGAAAATCCTACGGGCAGGCTATTATTGGTTTACCATGGAAGCAGACTGCTATCAACACTCCCGGGCCTGTCATAAGTGTCAAATCTATGCAGACAAGGTGCACGTGCCTCCGGTTCCTCTAAATGTCTTAACAGCTCCTTGGCCCTTTTCTATGTGGGGAATCGATATGATTGGGGATATCAAGCCTACAGCCTCCAATGGACACCGCTTCATTCTAGTGGCAATTGACTATTTCACAAAATGGGTCGAAGCAGCTTCCTTTGCATCCGTCACTAAGAATGTTGTTGCCCGCTTCATCAAGTAGAATCTTATTTGCTGGTACGGTATCCCAGAAAGGATCATCACTGATAATGGTATGAACCTTAACAATACTATGATCACCGCCTTGTGCGAGCAGTTCAAGATTCAACATCACAATTCATCCCCCTATCAGCCAAAGATGAATGGTGCAGTCGAAGCTGCTAATAAAAACATTAAAAAGATCATACAGAAAATGACAGTCACCTATAAGGACTGGCATGAGCTGCTACCGTTTGCTCTCCACGGGTACCGTACCACGGCTCGCACATCAACTGGGGCAACACCCTATTCCTTGGTTTATGGCATGGAGGTTGTCTTGCCTATTGAGGTTCAAATCCCCTCTTTGAGAATTATGAAAGATGCAGGTTTGAGTGAAGACGATTGGATCCAGACCCGGCTTGATCAACTGAACTTAATTGATGAAAAGAGACTTCCTGCTATTTGCCATGGTCAGATGTATCAAAAACGGATGATCAAGGCTTTCAACAAGAAAGTCAGACGCCAAGTATATCAAGTTGGAGATCTAGTGATCAAACGCATTATCTTGCCACAAAGTGATCCCAGGGGAAAATGGACTCCTACCTATGAAAGACCATTTGTAATCAAGAACATCTTCTCCGGTGGGGGAATGATCTTAACCACCATAGACGGCGATGACCTGCCACACCCTGCGAACGCAGACATAGTCATAAGATACTACGCATAAAAGACCCGCTAGGTTGACACACCTAGGCAAAACAAGGGCATCCCGGCGAACCAAAAAGGTTCAGGCAAAAATTAGGGATAAAATAAAAAAATCTGTACACCCGACAAGTTGAAAACCCGAAAGGGCGACTTGGGCAAAAAAGGGTTTCCTGGTGGACTGAAAACCCGAAAGGGCGGTCTAGGCAAAAGTTAGGGAATTAAAGCATATGACTATGTCTCGTCGGATCACTTTGAGGATAATCTCTCCACTAACAAACTCTGAACTTCTGATCAATTCAATCATCTTCAGACCAAGCAATGGATAGACAAGATATTCGGAGATACAGGGGCTATAGCATAATGGGAACCCCGTGGGATTATCACACATTGCTATCTTTCTTTGTATAAATTTTTCTTATTTTTTACGACACCATCCTCTTACTAGGATGTCTGCCTCTTTTGTACAAAATACTTATTTAAAGTGAATACAAAGATATCTCTTAAAAGTACAGAAAACTATTTGTCCTTTTCTTTTACACTTGTGTTTTATTTGCAAAAACGTTCAATGATTCATTAATGAACATATGCATTTGAACATAATTATTGTTTACAAATAAAAAAAATAAAAAATGACAATTACTGACAGGTCGAAAGAATAGGAAAACGTCTTTAAGCTATTCCATGAGAAATCCCTACAGTATGTCATTAAGATCCCCAGTGGATCCAAAACTTCAAACTATTAATCCACAGTGGAAACCATCCAGTTTCTCTAAAATTCCCCAGCAGGTTATCTCGAAGCATGAAAATCAACCGGATAACAGTTAACTTATGTTACTCCCCAACCTAGGATAACTCCCCGGTAGGGTGACAGACGATCGAAACTCCTGAACTTTTTCCCAAACAGGAATAAGCTTTTTCCCCATAGAGTTTTTATTACTCCCCGACGGAATAAAGACTCTCATCATTAATCCCTGGTAGAAGTCATCAAAGTTCTCTGGATTCCCCAAACAGATTCCTCAAGCAGTGCATGGCATTACTCGCCCAATGGAATTTTTGTCAACTTCAAGACATGAAGAATCCACATATCTTCAGCAGCAGTCAAGGATTTATTTTCCTCAGCAATACAGCAAATCAGCTTACATGCGCATACATTACATCCACATATCATAAACATTGATAAAACACATATATTGCACCATACATTTCATGTAACATAACTTTGTGTTTCAGCTAACATTTTACCCTTTTCAGAATAAGATTATTAAGCTATCATTAACGACATGCAATCTAGATACAGTTCAGATACGCTCCAGATACGGATGCCATCCTGATACTCATTCAGATTCAGCTTTTGATACAGTTCAGATACGCACCAGATATGGATGCCATCCTGATACTCATTCAGATTCAGCTTTCAGATACAGTTCAGATGCGCTCCAGATACGAATGCCATCTTGATACTCATTCAGATTCATCTTTCAGATACAGTTCAGATACGCACCAGATACAGATGCCATCCTGATACTCGTTCAGATTCAGCTTTCAGATACAGTTCAAATACGCACCAGATACGGATGCCATCCTGATACTCATTCAGATTCAGCTTTTGATACAGTTCAGATACACACCAGATACGGATGCCATCCTGATATTCATTCAAAGACAGCTTTCAGATACAATTCAGATACGCTCCAGACACGGACGCCATTCTGACACTCAAACACTCTTGGATGGCATCTACAAGCCCATCCCTAACAAGATTCTATCACCTATCCAAATGGCATCTTTAAGCCTATTCCTTCAACCGCGCGTCACCGAGTGCAAATTTCTGGGCACTCTAGTGTCCAATCATTCTCTCACCTTCGAGTCACGAATGGCAAAACTCGCCAATCTAACTCTTCAGGTTTAAGAAGATTGAACAGGGGCAGCTGTTGTACCCCAAAATTTTCCCTCTCATTTCTAAAGGATTTTCTCACAAGATCTTCTATGACATCAAGTTTGCAGCACTGATACATCAATTTAGGCTTGGAATTGGCAAAAGGGCAAAATGGTCATTTGTATACTGAAAAGTCAAACTTTGACTTTTTGATCAACATTACATTTCAAAGATCAAATTTCATCAAAACATGTCAAAATATGAAACTTATTCATCAAGAAATCAAAAAGTCAAGATTTCATTTTGAAAAGTCAAAATTTCTAAACTTAAAATTTTTTCTAAGTATTGGAAATTTCATGTTTTTTCATAACTTTGAGCAAAATTTTCACCATGATGCAAGATGATTCCAGAGAAACGTCCAACATGAAAGTTGTAGATCTCCATGATATCTACAACATTTCTTTACACAGCTTCTCATAAATATGCTTGGATTTCAAGTTATAAATTCATGAAGTCATGACATTTTCATTTAACACTTAGAGAAATTTTCAGCAGTTTTGGTCACGTTTTTATCCCAACTTCTTGACCAATTTTCATCAAGTTCCAGTTTGATTTAACAAAAGTGGTCAACATGAAAGTTGTATGGGATGTTCCAATCTTTCCAAAAAGTCAAAGAACTCATTGAGATCATTCTTGAGCTGAGAGGATCGAAGAGATGAAGTTAGGATTTCATTCTTGAATTACAAAGCAGAATTTGTGATGAACACTTGACTAAATTCCAACCAAAGCTACAATATCTCTCTTTTCAGGCTATGTTCTCTCCAAATATATGCATAATCAAGCAATTACACAAACCCTAAGTGTATTACACATACATTTGAAGCTTTGTCCAAGTCTTGATACCATTTATGGTTAGAAATGCAAAAGCAACATTTCCATTTGCATAAAGCTTCACTTTTCCAACCACTCTCCTCTTTTAAAGCTTGAAATCTGTTCCAAAGATGACAAAAAAATCTCTCAAACATCAGAAGCAATCTACAAGACCTGCAAAGCATGGCTGAGTTCCTTAATTCACTCCTTTCTTCATCATGAAGAAGCTTGTCATTATGAATTTAAAAAAGGCATAACAGGGGATTTTTCAAAAGTCTGAGTTTCTCAAGTCTAAAACCTTCTCTATAAATAGAAGAAACATTTGCAAGACAAGGGGTTGGTTTTTGGAAGTGAAAAAGTTTTAGAGAGAAAGAATAGAGAGTTTTGTTGAGCAGAAAAATAATATTTTGTGCAACCTTGATTCATTTTCAAAACCAAGTCTACTCTTGTTCAAAACAAAAAACCCAATCCATCACTCCACCATACAAACCCTCCTTTAAACCAAACAACTCATCACATACAAAGTTGGTCCAAAACATCACAAAAAATGGTCCCTGTAATGCTATCTCTTCACCTTCAAATACCAAAAACATCACAACACAATCTAACTCAATTCATTGAGGTCTTCATAACATTTGAAAAAAAAGCATTCAGATTTAAACAGCCAGTGCAGCTCAGAGGTAAGTTTCCTTGACTTGATATCTCTCCATACATCATTAAAGGATTCGTTTATTTTAAAGACAAGATGTAGTACTTTAGTACCTTTCTGAACTAGTCATTTGTATCTTGTTTAGGCTTATTCAATCAATTATGGTTCATACTTATCCATTATATGCCATAAACTAACTTGTACAATCAGTAAAAACTATGTTTAAGGCAGGAAAATGCAGTATGTATCGACACGTAACCACATGTGTCAACCCATCTTCGTGAAAATACAGGGTATGAGTCGACACATGACCCTCATGCATCGACCCATATTGAAGTTCATGTCACAAAACAGAAGCTGTAAAGGACTATGAGTCGATACATACGCATTTCGCGTCGATGTAAAAAGGTGTATGAGTCGATACATCCCATTATGTGTCGACTCGTACTGAACAGATTTCACAATACAGAAGCTGGAAAAGCCTATGAGTCGATACATACGCATTTCGCGTCGATACAAGAAGGTGCATGAGTCGACATATCCCATTATGTGTCGACCCATACTGAACTAATTTTGTTTTACAGGGGCAGGGAAAAGCTATGTGTCGATGCATAGCAGCATGGGTCGACACATAGCAGTTCAAAATGCATTTTTCCCTTTATTCTACACTGTTTTCACATTCTTTTCATTATCATTCGATGTGGTTGTAATATTTTAGTTTCTACTTCATCCCCATTGTTAAATTGTACCCCCATCCCCCTAAAGTGATGTAATAGCTTAGATTTTACTTTTCACTTTTTACTTGCTTCTCATATATTGCTAGTAAATAAGTGTGTATGACAAGATAAAAACAATAAAATGGAAAACCCTAAATACGAGACAAAATCAAAAGCATGAAAAATGATACACTTTGCACATAAGCACCCTTAGGATTTCTCCCACTTGGTTGCCTAAAATAAAATGGCCATGTTACGCATGCGGAGTATCTTGGCAAAAGAGAAATAAAACAAATATAAGATCATAGCCCCTCGATGACGCTATTCCAAAGTTGCCTAAACAAAATGATCCTGGTCCCTCAAAAATTCTAAGATACTTTGCAACATTGCTATCATGGTTATACGATGACCCACGCCCGTCCCGTTTACATCCAAAGATAGGGTTGTTTACCAAATCAAATGGTAAGTCAACAATGTCAAAGGAATAGAAAATACATAAGAAAGATATTTGAGTAGGTAGATAGCTTCTAAGTTACTTGCTCCATTTCAAACAATCCTTGCTATTTTTAAAAAAACAAACACACACACATTTCAAAAACATCTTACAAACATTGAAAACATTTTCAAAAGACAAACATTTTTGTATACATTCTTACAAACGAGAATCATTACAAAGATTGCCTAAACAAATGGCCTCTTTTACAAAATACTTTCAAAACCACATCAAACACCATTTCAAACAAACCAAAGCAAGTGATCTAAGCAAGTAACTAAGAGCCCATGGAAAACCATGGATGAAAAGGGTGCTAACACCTTCCCTTTTCGTAATCTACCCCCAAAACTCAAGAAACAATCTCAAAGGTCTTTCCTGTGCTTTTTCACCTTTCCTTTTGGATAAAAGAAAAGTCGGTGGTGACTCTTGCTAACCGCGACATTTGCGAACACAAACGCAAAACCTCAAGTCAGTTCTCCCACCGTATCACAACTAGGTGTTTGGCTTTTACTGAAATTGTGAGCGATTTTTGAAAAGGGTTTTCAATCTAGGGTTTGCGGTTCTTTGCCACTGTTTCTGTATATTTGTGAACTTTGTGCTGTGTTTTTTGTGAACTCAGTATTTGGTTTTCACGATCTTAGAGGTTTTGGTTTTGTGGCTGTATATTGGGTTTTTTGGCTCTGTGGTTGTGCTATCCCTTTTACCGTTTGATTAAAAGTTGTTTTTATAGGTGAAAATTGGGAGGGAAAATGGATGATGTTTAAACAATTTTGGCATGCTGTCTCGTAGCTTTTGGATGCAGGTTCCTTTTGCTTATTTTTGTGCAATTGTTGACAGGTTTTTGGACTGGTATGCAAGGGCTGTTTTGGACTGTTTTGTTTGTTTTTTCTGATGCAAAAATGTTTTGCTTAATTTGGGGCTATTTTTGTGATGAAATTTTGTTTGCATTCTGCAGCAACTTTTTTTCTTCTATTGTGAACTAAAAACAAACTTTTGTGATTTGCAGTAGAGAATTTTCTTAGGCCAATGATAGAACAAAATTTTGTGAGGCTTTTGTTGCGTGTTAGACTTTGCAATTTTTGTTTTCTATTGGGCTGGACTGTGATGGAATTCTGTTTTTTTTAATCTTTGAATTTGTTTATTGTGAACCGATTAATTTGTGATTTTCAATAAACTTAGGCCTATGATTGAATCCAATTTTATATGAGTCCTTAATATACACTTGAGCATGATAAACGACCCTTTTTCTGATTCCTTAAACAAAACCCTAGTGATGAATTTGAACATTCTTGTTTATTGTTCAAGTTTTGATGATTGTACTAATTATTTCTCCTCTCTTTGTTTCATGTATGTTTGATGAGGAAATGGAGATTATAATTGAAGATGAAAGAGAGCAGCCGTAGAAGGGAAATGATAAAGTTGGCCATGGAGAAAATGATGGTTTGAAGGAGACATAGAAGTTTTATAAATTAGGTCTTACGAACCTTTGTGAAAATTGTAAACTTGTAACTTCAATATTCTTATTTGTGATACGGTGAGAAGAGCTGACTATTTTTTGGAATGCTGGTTTGTGTTTTGCGTTTTTTGTTCGCAAAATGTCGCGGTAAGCAAGAGTCGCCACCGTCTTTTATTTTATCCAACAAGGAAAGGAAAAAAGCACAGAAAAATTTCTTTTTCAAGATTTTCTGAGTACGGGGGGTAGATTTATAGAAAGGGAAGGTATTAGCACCCTTTCTATCTGTAGTTATCTACGGGCTCTTAGGTACTTGCTCATCATTTTCAAAAAAAAATTCTTTGTGTTTGTGGGTTTTTAAAAAAGTTTTTGTTATAACCTCGATTTAACTCTTGCTTCTGTCCTCAAGAGTGTAATGAAGTATTTTTGAAAACTTTGTTTGAAAAGGAGTGTAAGTGTGAAAAAAAGTTTTGTTTTGGATGAGCAAGTATCTAAGAGCTAATCTACCTACTCGAAAAAGGAATCGTTCTATGCTAATTTCCGTTAGACAATGCTATCCCACTATTAGTGAGTAGGTAGCATCATCGTTGGAGTTTGAGGGTCAATTTGAAAGGGACGTACGGTCACTAAAGCAATGTTAGGACGCCTTAGCGGTAACCCTAATGTCTTAGATCATTTATTCGAGGCAATGATATCTGAGGCAACCGTTTCGAGGCAACTACGATCTTTTAGACAAGAGGACAACCTCTAACATGACCTATACTCAATGACCGTGTACAAAGGCAACCAAGTGGGGTGTACCCTAAGAGTGTGCATGTGCGAGTGTGTTGATTTCAGTTATTATCTTTGCACATGTTTAGGGTGATCTAATTTGATTTTAGATTAAACATTCATTCTTGTCATGCAAACCCTATTATCAAACATCTAACAGTGGTATAATTTGCAGAATTAAAATGCGGAAATTAAATTACAAGGCGTCGGGTATTTACATCGCCAAAAGCAATCGTTTGAAAATAAAATAAAAGCGGAAAAATATATGTCCTAATTAATTATTACAATCCGGGAGCAGATACATCAATAATTGAATAAGGAAAAATAAATGCGCGAGTGAATTGGATCGAATGGGAAATTAGGGTTTTGACCATTTTAAAAGAAAAATGTTTTTGTTGTTTTTATTTTAAGGATATAAATTAAGTCCTAAATTAAATACTAAATTAGAAATTAAATAAGTTAATTAATGAAAAATAATTAATGACATATTTTTGGAGTTTTGATTATTTTAAGAAAGAAAATAAAATAATTAAATGAATGTTAAAACCTAATGATTCTAATTAATTTTAAATATTTACAAAATAAATTAAAGTTATTCTAGAATTAAAAACCTAATTGATTAGTTAATATTTATTAACAAAAATAAAGTTTTTTAATTTTAATTGGGTAAAAATATTTTTTGGTGATTTTTTGATAAAAAAAATAAATTATGTTATTGGTTAGTAAATTAATTAAACAAAATAAAATAATTAAATAAAATAAACAAAATGTGAGAAAGTAGAGAAATTGGGCCTGGTTTGTGGATGTGTGAATAACAATTTTTTCTGGCCCAATTGTGATGTCCATATTGACTTTTTTCAATCTAGCGCGCGTGCATTGACTTGGCATATGGTACACCTTCAACGCTGGCCACCAGATCTGGCCATCTAGTGCATTGGATAGTGAGAGTGTATGATGGTCATCATGTTGGCGTGTGCACTGTATTCCCTGAAAATAAATAAGAAAATGGCAAGTTGCTGGAGGCAGAGATCGAACCCCTGACCTCCAGCCTTTGGATCTTTGAGCACTAACGTGGTTACCACCAGGCCATGTTGTTTCAATTGTTAATACAATACAAATTAATAATAATATAAAAAAACAAAATTCAATGGTCAGAAAAAGAAAAAAGTGCGCGTGTTATTTGAACAGGCCTATGGATGGATGACACTACTGCTTATTCTTCCTCTCTTCGTGGCCAAAAAACAAAACACCTATACCAACGGACACAGGTCCGTCGCTACAAGATTGTCCACCCTCAAAATCTTGCACAGGCCATAAAAATGGACTCTAAGACCATGGTTGGATTCGTCTCAACCTACTGATCACAACCATAGCCATCATGTAGGCTAATTGTACCTGAAAACAAAAGCCCCAAAAAACTCCACGAAACCCTTATCATGGTGAATCACAATATAGGTTATGTAAATGAAATTGGCTAATGTAAAAAGCTTACAAATGGCATGGTGGTCACAAATATGCAATTATTTTATACAATGGATGCAAGAATAAAGATTTTCGATTTCAAGAACATAGTGAATCCGTGGATGACTTACAGTGCACTGGGAGGTCTGAAAACGCGTGGTATTGGTTGCTTTCGCTTGTGGAGATGGCCAGGAAGAGATTGAGACAATTGCCAAGCCTTGAAATTGCCTCTAGGATTGATTTCGAAGTCACACTTTTTCTTGATTTTTGCCAATTCTGTTCTTGCTCTCCAATTGATCTCTAACCCATATTCTTGTCTGTCTCGCCTCCTTATGTATTGTACAATACATTAGGGTTAATTTTGCTGTCCAAATCTTCCTCCATTGATGATTTTGATATTTGATTTTATTCTCCATTAAAGCTTTCCAAAATTGTATCATTTGCAATCTTTTTGTCCCCACATGGCTTGCTACAAGTTTGGAAGGATGCTAGCTGTGTAACAAGACCTGAAATGATCACAAGATATTTAGTTTTCAATGTTTTTGATTTTATTTGATTTATTTTGATTTAATTCAAATTAATCCAAATAAAAATCAAAATAATTAATAAAAATATGATATTGACACGTGGGCAAGGCTGGAGCACGTGGACTACAATGCCAACTCAAAACAAGTGAAAAAGAATAGGCCCATTTGTCAAAATGTGAAGTTTTGGGCATAGTTGACTTTTGGCAATTTTGCAAAAAAATCCAACTTCAACAATGCATAACTTCTTCAATTTTGAACTTTTGGAGTTTTTCTTGGACTTTTTAGAAAGCTTGAGATGTCCTATAAACAACCCTTTTGGTCTCATATCATTTTGATATTCCATGCTCAATTCAGAAGCTTTGACAAAAAAAGTGTTTTTGTTGACTTTTCAAAATGACCTATAATGTCCAAATTCAAAACTTCTTGTGAGTGCATTTTTTTATCTTGGGAGATGAAGATGGATTGTAGGAAACTGAATCCTATTCAAAATGATATTTGGATGGGTCATTTCTAATAAAGTATGAGAAAGTTATGCTTGGTCAAAGTTGAGTTGACTTTTCCTGCAAAACCCTAATTTAGCAACTTTTGAATCTTGATGAATTGTGAGCAATCCTTGATGAATCATGATCAACCATTTATCAAATGATGAAATATACTTAAAAATGAGAATGTTGAAAAAAACTCTTGAAGTTTGACTGTATGTAGGTCACAGTTGACTTTTGCCCTAGCATAGTCGATTTGTGGACGTTTGAGCAATTGACTAAGCAAACTTCCTCTGCAAGGCTTGAAACTTGATATGGATGACCTTGATAACATATTAGGACATTTGTGAGAACTTGAGGTCATTTTTACTCAAGGATCTTGATGCAACACAAAACCCTAATTTGGGGTAGACTGCCTTAGGAGAGAGCTTGTCTGGCCAACCCTTGGACTACCTTGAGCAACTTGAGGAACTTTTTTGAAATATCTTGATAAATATGGGAGGGAAAATTTTGGGGTACAACAGCTGCCCCTGTTCAATCTTCTTAAACTTGAGGGTGTAGATTGCCTTTCGCGCCTTTCGTGATCCGAAGGTGGAAGAGGATTGAACACTAGAGTGCCCAGAAATTTGCACTCGCATGAAGTGGTAGTTATCTTGTGATATCGGGAATGGGCTTACAGATGCCATTTGGAAATTGCTGACGGGAGGATGGGCTTAAAGATGCCATCTGAAGGAGTGTCGATCGTATAAGAGATTCCTTAGCGAGAGCTTGTATACTTGTTGTTGTGGAAGATTCTGTTGGGGAAGTCTGATCTTTGTTGAGAGAAAGCAACTCGTCTGTAATTCAACTGAGATGTCGAGATTTAGGAACTTGCCCGTAATTCAACTGAGGTGTCGAGATTTAGGAACTTGCCCGTAATTCAACTGGGGAAACATCTTCGTCGAGATTTAAGAACTCGCCCGTAATTCAACTGAGAAAACTTCTCTGGTGAGATTTAGGAACCTGTCTGTAATTCAACAGAGGAACATCTTTGTCGAGATTTAGGAACTTGCCCGTACTTCAACTGAGAAAAACATATTTGCTGAGATTTAAAAACTTGTCTATAATTCAACTGGGGAAACATCTTCGTCGAGATTTAAGAACTCGCCCGTAATTCAACTGAGAAAACTTCTCTGTTGAGATTTAGGAACTTGCCCGTACTTCAAAGGAGGAACACTTTTGTCGAGATTTAGGAACTTTCCCGTAATTCAACTGAGAAAAACATCTCTGTTGAGATTTAGGAACTTTTCTGTTGTTGTACCCCAAAATTTTCCCTCTCATATTCCTCAAAACTTTGCAAGAAAAATCTCCAAGTGGCTCAAGCTTGCTCAAGAGTTGGTCAGACAAGCTATCTCCTACGGCAGTCAACCCCAAATTAGGGTTTTGTGTTGCATCAAGATCTTTGAATTAAAATGACCTCAAGTTCTCCCCAATGTCCTAATATGTTCTCAAGGTCATCCATGTCAAGTTTCAAGCCTTGCAGAGGAAGTTTGCTCAATCAATTGCTCAAGGGTCCAAAAATCGATTGTGCTAGGGAAAAAGTCAATTGTGACCTATAAACAGTCAAACTTCAAGATTTTTTGTCAGCATACTCATTTGGAAGGATATTTCATCATTTGATCAAGGGTTGATCATGATTCATCAAGGATTGCTCAAAATTCATCAAGACTCGAAAGTTGCTAAATTAGGGTTTTTAGGAAAAGTCAAGTCAACTTTGACCAAGCATAACTTTCTCATACTTTATGATAAATGACCCATCCAAATATCATTTTGAATAGGATGCAATTTCCTACAATCCATCTTCTTACCCCAAGATCAAAAAATGCACTCACAAGAAGTTATAAATTTGGACATTATAGGTCATTTTTAAAAGTCAACAAAAACACCTTTTGCCAAAGCTTATAACTTGAGAATGGAATATAAAAATGAGACGATACCAAAAGGTTTGGTTAGAGGACATCTCAAGCTTTCTAAAAAGTCCAAGAACACTTCCAAAAGTTCAAAATTGAAGAAGTTATGCATTGTTGAAGTTGGACATTTTTGCAAAATTGCCAAAAGTCAACTATCCCCAAAACTTCAAATTTTGTCAAATGGGCCCATTATTTTCCACTTGATTTGAGCTTGCATCATTGCCCACATGTCCTAGCTTCAGCCATGAGCTCATATTTCATTTTTATTATTTTATTTTATTTTTTATTGAATTTATTCATTTTTAATCAAATAAAATCATATAAAATCCAAAACTTTGATTACATAAGATTTTTTGGCTGTTTCATGTTTTGATTATCATCATTATCATCATCAAACTCGAATCTCACCAAATCATGTGCAAAAAGATTGAAATTGGGAAAATTTGGCAAGTTGTAAAGAGGAGATCAAATCAAATATGTATGCATTGATATGAGAGGATTTGATTCATAATTCTTACCCTAATACACTACATAGTACATAAGCAAGCCAAGACACACGAGATCAGGGTTGGCAATTGCAGAAAGAGGAAGAACAAAGTTTGAAAAAAGTCACAAAAAGCTTGAAATCGAATTCATAGCTAGAGGCATTTTCAGAAGCTGAGACATGTCCCAATCTCTTCCTGGGTGTTCATTCAATCTACCTGGATCAAAAGCAAGCTCGATCAGACCCCATAGCGCGCTGTAAGTGTCACGATAAACACCCCTGTTCTTGAAATCGTAACTCTCCATTCTTGCATCATTTGAATAAACTATTGGCATATTTGTAATCCTCACAACATTTCCAAGCTATTTCCATCATTCAATTTTGTTTATCTAACATGTAATGTAAAACGCCATAGTTAGGGTTCTTGGAAGCATTTTTGGGGTTTTTCTTTTCAGGTGAAATTAGGCTACAAGATGGACATGTTTGTGACCGGGAGGGAAGGACGAGTACAACCATGCCATTAAAACTCATTTTTGTGGCCTAGAATGGATTTTGGAACAAGCCTGCGCATTTAGCTGCGGATTCAAATCCGCGGGTATTTTTACAGGTTTTGAAGGACGGGGATGAACCCATGTCATCCACCTGTTGGCCCTTTCAAAACCACGCGCGCATTTTTATAATTTTTCTGGCCATTGACTTGTTTTATTTTATTATATATTCTTTGTATATCATTAACAAACAAAACTGTTCAGCATAGTGGCAAGGCAAGCGATCCAATCACTTTCAGGACCTGGGTTCGAATCCCAGGTCCCCCAATTTCTCAATGTTTTTTCTCTTTAGGTGTTCCAATGCGCGTGTTGGCCTGCAGCTCACCATGCACCTTCATACATCCAATAGCCAGATGGCCAAAGGCCATATCTGGTGGTCCAAGGGTGAATATCCACCATAGTCCAAGTCCATGCACGCCTACTGGATCTCAAAAAAGTCAGCAAAGGGCCAGCACTAATGGGCTTTCTCATTGCTATTCATGCCCCCAAAACAGGCCCAAACCCCTCTTGTCTTCTATTTATTTATTTTATTTAGTATTTGTTTTATTATTATTACTTAATTTATTAACCAATCACCAATTTCTTTTTTTTATAAAATAAAATCACAAAAAATATTTTTATTCAATCAAATTTTTATTTTGATTAATAAACACTAATTAATTAATTTAGGCTTTAATTAGAATAACTTTAACCTATTTTTTGTAAATAATTAAAATTAAATTAGATTTAATTAGGTTTTAATTACTAACTTAATTATTTTATTTTTCTTTCTTAAAATAACAAAAACCCAAAAATAATTTATTTTTATTAATTAATTTATTTAATTCAATTTAGGAAACATCTTCGTCGAGATTTAAGAACTCGCCCGTAATTCAACTGAGAAAACTTCTCTGCTGAGATTTAGGAACTTGCCCGTACTTCAACGGAGGAACATCTTTGTCGAGATTTAGGAACTCGCCTGTACTTCAACTGAGAAAACATCTCTACTGAGATTTAAGAACTTGTCTGTAATTCAACTAGGGGAAACATCTTAGTCGAGATTTAAGAACTCGTTCGTAATTCAACTGAGAAAACTTCTCTATTGAGATTTAGGAACTTGTCTGTAATTCGACGGAGGAACACTTTTGTCGAGATTTAGGAACTCTCCTCTACTTCAACTGAGAAAACATCTCTGTTGAGATTTAAGAACTTGTCCATAATTCAACATCTTCGTCGAGATTTAGGAACCTGTCCGTAATTCAACTGAGAAAACATCTCTACTGAGATTTAGGAACTTGTCCGTAATTCGACTGAGGTAAAAGCTTTAAAACTTTGAATTTGGTGAGAATTTAACTGCATCCTTCCTGAAAGGTAAAGGTTAGTTGTATGTAATGCATGATATGTATCAGGCAATGATGTTCTCAAAATAAATGAGATTATGTTGTATGATGCGTACATGCATGTGTCATGATGTATGGAAATGTAATGTTTTTAGGTGGGGAAAATAAATCTCGTGTAGCTACTGGAGAAAAGAGTTGAATTCTTCGTTTCCGCTGGGGATAGCGAATGAAGATGTTTGTGAGAATAAACCTGCAGGAGAGGATAACTTCATTGAGGAATAAACTGATGAGAGAATGACTCTATGGGGAAGAGATGATCTGTAGAGGATTCTGTTGGTAAATTCAGCTGGGGATGAATTACCGTTGCTGGTGATACTGAATCCTATTGGGGATTGAATTCCTGTTTGTGAAAGGAATGAACTCCGCTGGGGATGAATATTTCAGTTGCGACTTCACTGGGGATAACCTTTTAGACTCTACTGGGGACAACCTTTTAGACTCTACTGGGGACAATCTTCCAAAGTCTACTGGGGATGATTCTCCATACTCCACTAGGGAAGCTTTTTCAGACTGCTCTGGGGAAAATTTTCAAACTCCACTGGGGATATGTTTTTTATACTTCGCTGGGGATATTAAGACCTTTTAGTGTCAATGGTAGATAGACTCTGCTTGGGGAGAATATTACCGATTCATTCACAGTTGCAAATCTTAGCTGGGGAGAGTTACCATTATTGTCCTTTTCTTGCTCTGCGGGGAGTGAATGTACTTTAGCCATATTCTTCAGCTGAATCTACCTTTGTACCTGCTGGATAGAGCAATTGTAAAGCTTGGACAAATCTTATTTGCCCCTGTTTCTGATATTACAAGTAATCGTCTTTTGTTTTGCATGTACATATTCATGAGCAACAATTAATGTCAAACGCATATATCAAAAATGAACATTGGACGTTCTTTGCAAAACAAAACAGATAAAGGAAAAACAGTTTGAAATTTCTTTGAAGATGAATTGTATTGATTTTGAAGTTTGGCCTGTAAATAGGCGTTTTTGTACAAGAGGCTGACGTCCTAGTAAGAGAACACCGCCGAACAATAAAGTTTATACAATTTGTGAAAAACTAAACAAAAACAGCTATGTGAACAATCCCATTGGGTTCCAACTCTGTTATTGCCTTTATGTCCTCGAGCATCTCATCACTTTGCTACTTGGTTGAAGGTAGATCAGATTGATTAGTGTCGTCTGAGCTTGATAGTCGATACCGAAGTATGGTTGCAAGATGATCCAATGAGACATAGTGTTACGCTTTGATCCCTAATTTTTGCCTGGACCGCCCTTTTGGGTTTTCATTCCACTAGGATACCCTTTTTTGCCCAAGCCTCCTTTTCAGGTTTTCGACTTGCGGGTGTACAGATTTTTTCATTTTCATCCCTTATTTTTGCTTGAACCCTTTTGGTTCGCCGGGAAGCCCTTATTTTTGCCTAGGCCAGTCAACCTAGCGGGTCTTTGATTATGCGTAGTATCTTTTCACTATGTTTGCATTGACTGGGTGAGGAAGGTCGTCACCGTCCATGGTGGTTAGAATCATAGCTCCTCCAGAGAAAATGTTCTTAACCACAAATGGCCCTTTGTAAGTAGGGGTCCATTTTCCCCTGGGATCACCTTGAGGTAGGATGATTCGCTTGATCACCAGATCCCCAACTTGATACTCTTGTCGTCTAACTTTTTTGTTAAATTCCTTGATCATCCGTTTTTGATACGTCTGACCATGACAAATAGCAGTAAGTCTTTTTTCGTCGATTAAGTTCAGCTGATCAAGCCAGGTCTGAATCCAGTCATCTTTGCTCAAACCTGCACCCTTAATAATCCAAAGAGAGGGTATTTGAACTTCAATGGGTAATACGGCCTCCATACCATATACCAAGGAATAGGGTGTTGCCCCTGTTGATGTCCGCGCTGAGGTGCGGTACCCATGAAGAGCAAATGGTAACATCTTGTGCCAATCTTTGTATGCCATTGTTATCTTCTGCACGATCTTCTTAATGTTCTTATTGGCCCCTTCAACAGCCCCATTCATCTTCGGCCGATAGGGAGAAGAGTTGTGATATTGTATCTTGAACTGCTTGTAGAGTTCGGTGATCATCTTATTGTTGAGATTTGTACCATTGTTCGTAATGATCCTCTCTGGTACAACATATCGACAGATCAGATTGTGCCGAATAAACCGTGCCACGACGTTCTTGGTTACTGTAGCAAAGGAAGCTACTTCAACCCACTTTGTAAATTAATCAATAGCTACCAGGATGAAATGGTGCCCGTTGGACGCCGTAGGTCTGATCTCGCCGATCATGTCGATGCCCCACATTGCAAAAGGCTGTGGAGCTTTCAAGATGTTCAGAGGAACTGGAGGTATGTGCACTTTATCAGCATAGACTTGGCACTTGTGACAGGTCCGAGAATGGTGATAACAGTCGGCTTCCATAGTAGACTAATAATATCCTGCCCGTAGGATCTTCTTTGCCATGGTGTGTCCACTGGAATGAGTTCCTAAAGTACCTTCATGTAACTCTACCATAATCCTTTCTGCCTCATTCTTATCCACATATCGCAGTAAGATTGAATCACGATTACGCTTGTAAAGAATACCATTACTGATGAAGAACTTCGCTGTGAACCTCCTCAGAAACTTCTTATCATTAACAGATGCACCCTCGGGGTACTTCTGAGCCTCAAGATACCTCTTTACCTCATGAAACCAGGGTCTATCTACTATCTCTTCAGTCTCAATATCATAGCAATGTGCAGGTTCATCCAATCTTTCAATGATAATTCGGGGAGCTTCGTTGTCCCAATTGTCTTTGAACATAGAAGACATTGTAGCTAGCGCGTCAGCTAACTGATTCTCCTCTCTAGGTAAGTGTTTAAAGGTTATCTCCTCGAAGTAGGGAAGCAACGTCAATACATACTCCTTGTAAGGAATAAGATTTGGGTGTTTCGTATCCCACTCGCCTTTAATCTGACTGATCACAAGAGCGGAATCTCCAAACACACTTAAGAACTTAATCCTTAGGTCAATTGCTGCTCGAAGACCCATGATGCACGCTTCATACTCCGCCATGTTGTTGGTGCAGTCGAAGCATAGTCAGGCGGTGAACGGAGTATGAGATCCTTTAGGAGATATGATCATGGCGCCAATGCCATTACCCAAAGCATTTAAAGCTCCATCAAAGTACATAGACCATCGGGATCCCTCCTCATGTCCTTCATCCGGTCTAGGTGTCTCACAGTCAGTTACCAACATGATGTTCTCATCCGGGAATTCAAAGTTCATAGACTGGTAATCATCCACTGCCTAATGTGCTAGATGATCTGCCAACACACTTCCCTTAATTGCCTTTTGGGTCATGTACTGGATGTCATACTCAGTCAAGATCATCTGCCATCTTGCTATTCTTCCGGACAAGGCAGGCTTCTCGAAGATATACTTAATTGGATCCATCTTTGATATCAATAGAGTAGTGTGAGTCAGCATATACTGTCTCAGTCGGCGAGCAGCCCATGCCAAAGCACAGTAAGTTTTCTCGAGCAGTGAGTATCAGGTCTCACAGTCGGTAAACTTTTTGCTAAGGTAATAAATAGCATGCTCTTTTTGGCCAGACTCGTCATGCTGCCCCAGCACGCACCCCATTGACTTGTCGAGTAATGTCAAGTATAAGATCAAAGGTTTCCCTTCAACTGGAGGTATCAGGATAGGTGGCTCTTGGAGATATTCTTTGATCCTTTCGAAAGCGGCTTGACATTCATCATTCCATCTTACCACTTGATCTTTCTTCAGTAGCTTAAAGATTGGCTCACAAGTAGCAGTCAGGTGTGAGATAAATCGAGCAATATAGTTCAGACGTCCCAGAAAGCCTCTGACTTCTTTTTCTGTACGGGGAGCTGGCACTTCCTGTATAGCCTTCACTTTTGCAGGATCCACTTGAATACCTTTATCACTTACGAAGAAACCCAACAGCTTACCAGATCTCACCCCGAAGGTGCACTGTTCGGGTTTAACCTCAGCTTATACAACTTCAACCTGTCAAATAATTTCTGAAGGTGGTCAAGATGCTCTTCTTCAGTCCGGGACCTTGAAATCATGTCGTCGACGTATACCTCAATCTCATGATGGATCATGTCATGGATCAAAGCAACCATGGCACGCTGATAGTTGCCCCCGCATTCTTCAATCCGAAAGGCATGACCTTGTAGCAAAAGGTACCCTATTGAGTAACAAAGGTTGTCTTCTCCATGTCTTCGGGAGCCATTTTAATCTGATTATAACCGGAGAAACCATCCATAAAGGAGAAGACCTTATGTTGTGCAGTGTTGTCAACCAGAACATCGATATGAGGTAGAGGGAAATCATCCTTGGGGCTCGCCCTGTTCAGATCCCTATAATCAACACACATTTGAACCTTACCATCCTTCTTCGGCACTGGAACCACGTTGGCCACCCATTGTGGGTAAGAAGTAACTGCTAGAAAACCGGCGTCAAACTGCTTCATAACTTCAGCCTTGATTTTCTCAGACATCTCCGAGCGCATTCGGCGGACCTTCTGTTTCACTGGAGGACAGTCTTCCTTGGTAGGCAGACGGTGAACCATAATATCGGTATCCAACCCAGGAATATCTTCATAAGACCAGGAAAAGATCTCAACGTAATCACGCAACATCTGAATCAGCCGTTGCTTAACATTAGACTCCAGATTTGCACCGATCTTGACCTCTTTCTTGTTTATCTCTGTACCCAGATTTACTGATTCCACTGGCTCTTCATGCGGCTGTATGGCCCTCTCTTCCTGAAGTAGCAGCCTAGCAAGTTCACCAGGCACTTCGCAATCATCTTCACCTTCATCTTCGGCTAAGTTAATCGGACTTTCGAAGTCATAACTGGCAGTAGCAGAGTCGTTACCAGTGAGATCCAGAGTGGATGTAGACCTGTATATGTGAGTGTGTGTAAAATAGCTGTTTTGCAAGATAGAAAAGAAAGAAAAACAAGGAGCGCAAAATTTGAAATGCAAGAAACGTCCAATGCTTTTATTAATGATATGTGGAAATGACAAATATAAAGCCCTCACAAACAAAGCCACGGTGCCTCGGGTAAGACGGGCATATAATCATTTGTCGTCCAATTTCTTAGTCCACCATCAGCAGTCGGGTATGTCCAGCTGTCAATATCAAACTTTTCTTCATCATCCCCAATAGCATTCACTCCCGCGTCATGTTTGGGCATAGGTGCCGTTATGACATTAGGCTTTTCTGGCACTTCAAATTTGATCTCTTTAGCATCAATCAGATCCTGTACCTTATTCTTCAAGACCCGGCAATCATTCGTATCATGTCCCGGGCTATTGGAGTGAAAAGCACAGCAGGCGTTCGGATTATACAGCGGTGATCTTGTATTGGGATTCTTCGGGGCTTCCTTTGAAATCACCAAGTTGGTCTTTAACAACTATGGCAGAATCTGAGACAGGGTCATATGGAGCTGAGTGAATTGTCTTCGCGGACTCTCGGCTCTTGGCTGATTGTTGCATTGTGCAGCAACAACAGGTCTTAATATCACAACCGCATTGACTGCTTGGCGATGCTCAGGTCTATTATGGCTTTTTTAGCTGTAAATAGCGTTGGATTCCTTCTTAAAAGGCTTCTTTTCTGTGCTTGACGAAGCACCCTTCTGTATTTTACCGCTCTTGATACCAGCTTCAACTCTTTCCCCGGTCATAATCAGCTTAGTAAACCCGGACGATGAACTTCCAATCAGATGGTTGAAATACGGACCAGACAGGGTCCCCAGAAACATATCCACTAACTCCCTGTCAGCCAGTGGGGGTTGTACCCTTCCAGCAAGGTCCCTCCATTTCTGAGCATAGTCTTTGAAACATTCGCTCGCACCCATAGACATACCCTGAAGTTGGGTACGCATGGGAGCGAGGTCGGCATTGTATTGGTACTGCTTGTAAAAAGCAGCATCAAGGTCTTCCCAATTACGGATACTAGCTCCTTCCAGCTGTTAAAACCATTCAAGTTGAGTCCCTGAAAGACTATCTTGAAAGAAATGGATCCAAAGGTTCTTATCAGCAATGTATGGCTGGATCTTTCTAACATACGAGCGGAGGTGCAACTTTGGGCAAGAAACCCCGTCGTATTTAGCAAAGACTGGTTGTGATACCGTGGGAAGAACTGACTGTTTTTTGGAATGCTGGTTTGCGTTTTGCGTTTGTTTTCCCAAAATGTCGCGGTAAGCAAGAGTCGCCATAGACTTTTATTTTATCCAACAAGGAAAGGAAAAAAGCACAGAAAAATTCCTTTTTTGAGATTATCTCTGAGTTCGGGGGGTAGATTATAGAAAGGGAAGGTGTTAGCACCCTTTCTATCTGTGGTTATCCACGGGCTCTTAGGTACTTGCTCATATTGTTTTCAAAATTGCTTTCTTTGTGCTTGTGGGTTTAAAAAAGTTTTTGTTTTGAAAACTTCGATTTAACTCTTGCTTCTATCCTCAAGAGTGTATGAAGTGTTTTTGAAAACTTTGTTCGAAAAGCGTAAGTGTGAAAAGTTTTTGTTTTTGAAAGAGAAAGTATCTAAGAACCATCTACCTACTCGAAAAAGGAATCGTTCTATTCTAATGTCCTTTAGACAATGTTATCCCACTTTTGATGAGTAGGTAGCATCGTCGTTGGAGTTTTAGGGTCAATTCGAATGCGGGACTTACGGTCACCAAAGCAATGTTAGGACACCTTAGCGGTAACCCTAATGTCTTAGATCATTTGTTTGAGGCAATCATATCCGAGGTAACCGTTTCGAGGAAACTATGATCTTTTAGACAAGAGGGCGACCTCTAAAGTGACCTATACTCAATGACTGCGTACGAAGGCAACCAAGTGGGGTGTACCCTAAGAGTGCGCATGTGCGAGTGTGTTGTTTTCAATTATTTTTATCTTTCTACATGTTAAAGGTGATCTAAGTTAATTTTAGGTTAAAACATTCAGTCTTGTCATGCATCCTATTATCAAACATCTAACAATTATTATTTGCGGGAAATAAAATGCGGAATTTAAATTACAAGGCGTCAGGTGTTTACATCGCCAAAGACAAACCCTTTAAAAATAAATAAAGCGATAAAAATAAATAAAAGTCCTATTAACTATTACAAACCGGAGGCAAGTACATTAATGGTAAAAGAAAACAACGCGTGCGGGAAATTAAATTGAGCGTAAATTAGGGTTTTGACCCTTTAAAGAAGACATCTTTTTTTTTATTTTAAGAAAGAAGTTAAACCTAAATTAATTACTAAATTAAATTAAATTAATTAATTAATAAAAATAAATTATTTTTGGGTTTTTTATTATTTTAAGAAAGAAAAATAAAATAATTAAGTTAGTAATTAAAACCTAATTAAATCTAATTTAATTTTAATTTTTTACAAAAATATGTTAAAGTTATTCTAATTAAAACCTAAATCTATTAATTAGTCTTTATTAATAAAATAAAAATTAAACATAAAAATATTTTTGTGATTTTATTTTATAAAGAAAAGAATTTTTTCATTGGTTAGTAATTAAATAAAAAATAATAAAACAATTAATTAAAACAAATAAAATAAATAGAAGAGAAGAAGGGGTTGGGCATGAATTTGGAGTGCTAATAGCAAATCTGAGGCCCAATTGTGTTTGCCCTTTGTTGACTTTTGAGATCAGGTGTTTGTGCGTTGACTTTGCCTATGGTGGTCCTTCAGATCTTGGCCACCAGATCTGGCCAATGGCCATCTGGCTATTGGATGTATGAGGGTGCACGGTGAGCTACTGGCTTGAATACACACACAATCTCCTGAAAGAAAAAAACAATGAGGAAGTGGGGGACCTGGGATTCGAACCCAGGTCCTGATGGATATTGAATGTGCACGCTTACCACTAGGCCGCTTTGTTTTATTTGTTAATAATATACAAAGAATATACAATAAAAGAAAACAAGTCAATGGCCAGAAAAATTATAAAAAAGCGTACGCCATTTGAACGGACCAATGGGCAGGGGACACTTCATCGTCCCTGTCCTGAAACCTGTAAAACATTTACCTGCGGATTTTAATACGCATCTAAATGCGCAAGCCTATTCTAAAACCTTCCCTAGGTCACATAAATCAATTCCCAGAGTATGGTTGGGTTCGTCTTGGCTCCCTGATCAACACTATGCCCTTCTTGAGTCCTGATTTTACCTGAAATAGGAAACCCCAAAAAACAAACGAAGAACCCTAGCTATGGTGGTTCTTCGTTCAGGCCAGGTAAAAGCAATTGGATAATGCCAAACGTTTGCAAATGTCATGTAGATTCAAAATATGATGCTGATTCATGAAAAAGATGCATAAACTTAGAGTTGTGAAATCAAGAACAGGGCTAGGTATAGTGACACTTACAGCGTGCTATGGGGTCTGATCGAGCTTGCTTTTGATCCAGGCAGGTTGATTGAACACCCAGAAAGAGATTGGGACCGGTCTCAGCTTCTGAAAATGCCTCTAAGCATGATTTTGATTTCAAGCTTTTTGTCACTTTTTTCCAACTCTGTTTTGTGTCTTTCTGCAGCCTCTAACCCTTGTCTCGATTCCTTTGGCTTGCTTATATACTATGGAGTGTATTAGGGTAAGAATTATGGATTGAATCTTCCCATATCAAATGCCTTGGAATTTGATTTGATCTTCTCTTTACAACTTGTCAAATTTGCCCAAATCTTAATCTTTTTGTACATGAATTGCTTGATTCGATTTTGATGATGTTAATGATGGTAATCAAATCCTGAAATAGCCAAAAGATCTCATGTAATCAAAGTTTTGGATTTTAAATGATTTAATTTGATTTAAAATGAATAAATTCAATAAAAAATCAAATAAAATAACAAAAATGAAATATGAGCTCAAGACTGAAGCTAGGACACGTGAGCAATGATGCATGCTCAAATCAAGTGGAAAAGAATGGGCCCATTTGACAAAATTTTAAGTTTTGGGGATAGTTGAGTTTTGGCAATTTTGCAAAAATGTCCAACTTCAACAATGCATAACTTCTTCAATTTTGAACTTTTAGAGGTGTTCTTGGACTTTTTAGAAAGCTTGAGATGTTATCTAACCAAACCTGTTTGTATCATCTCATTTTGATATTCCATTCTCAAGTTATAAGCTTTGGCAAAAAAAAGGTGTTTTTGTTGACTTTCAAAAATGACCTATAATGTCCAAATTTATAACTTCTTGTGAGTGCATTTTTTGATCTTAGGGTATGAGGATGGATTGTAGGAAATTGCATACTCTTCAAAATGAGCTTTGGATGGGTCATTTCTCATAAATTATGAGAAAGTTATGCTTGGTCAAAGTTGAGTTGACTTTTCCTACAAAACCCTAATTTAGCAACTTTTGAGTCTTGATGAATTTTGAGCAATCCTTGATGAATCATGATCAACCCTTGATAAAATGATTAAATATCCTTCAAAATTAGAATTTTGACAAAAAATCTTGAAGTTTGACTGTTTATAGGTCACAGTTGACTTTTGCCCTAACATAGTCAATTTTTGGACCCTTTGAGCATTTGACTGAGCAAACTTCCTCTGCAAGGCTTGAAACTTGTCATGGATGATCTTGAGAACATATTAGGACATTGGGGATAACTTGAGGTCATTTGGATTCAAGGATCTTGATGCAACACAAAAACCCTAATTTGGGGTTGACTGCCTTAGGAGATAGCTTGTTTGTCCAACTCTTGAGCAACCTTGAGCCACTTGGAGATTTTTCTTGCAATGTCTTGAGGAATATGAGAGGGAAAATTTTGGGGTACAACAGCTTCCCCTGTTCAATCTTCTTAAACCTGAGGATGTAGATTGGCTTTCGTGCCTTTTGTGATCCGAAGGTGGAAGATGATTGAACACTAGAGTGCCCAGAAATTTGCACTCGCGTGAAGTGGCATCAGCCTTGTGATGTAGGGAATGGACTTACAGATCCCATTTGGAGATTACTGACGGGAGGATGGGCTTAAAGATGCCATCTGCTAAGTGTCGATCGCATAAGAGATTCCTTAGCGAGAGCTTATATACCTGTTATTGTGGAGGATTTCGCTGGGGAAGTCTAATCTTCGTTGAGATTTAAGAACTTGCTTGTACTTCAACTGAGAGAACATCTCTGCTGAGTTTTAAGAACTTGTCCGTAATTCAACTGGGGGGAAATCTGTCGAGATTTAGAACCTTATCTGTAATTCAACCGAGAATAATTCAATTGAGATTTAAGAATCGGTCAGTACTTCGACTGAGGAGGATTACCGAGATTTAGAACCTTATCTGTAATTCAACCGAGACTAATTCAGTTGAGATTTAAGAACCGATCAGTACTTCGACTGAGGAGAATTGTCGAGATTTAGAACCTTATCTGTAATTCAACCGAGACTAATTCAGTTGATATTTAAGAACTGGTCAGTACTTCGACTGAGGAGAATTGCCGAGATTTAGAACCTTATTTGTAATTCAACCGAGACTAATTCAGTTAAGATTTAAGAATCGGTCAGTACTTCGACTAAGGAGAATTGCCGAGATTTAGAACCTTATCTGTAATTCAACCGAGACTAATTCAGTTGAGATTTAAGAACCGGTCAGTACTTCGACTGAAGGAAACATCTTCATCGAGATCTAGGAACTGTCTGTACTTCAACGGAGGATAATTCTGTTGAGATTTAAGAACTCGTCCACACTACGACGGAGGAAAATTGTCGAGATTTAGAACCTTATCTGTAATTCAACCGAGACTAATTCAGTTGAGATTTAAGAACCAGTCAGTACTTCGACTGGGGGAAACATCTTCATCAAGATCTAGGATTATTTGTACTTCAACGGAGGATAATTCTGTTGAGATTTAAGAACTCGTCCACACTTCGATGGAGGAAAATTGTCGAGATTTAGAACCTTATCTATAATTCAACCGAGACTAATTCAGTTGAGATTTAAGAACCGGTCAGTACTTCGAATGAGGGAAACATCTTCATCGAGATTTATGAGCTTTCTGTACTTCAACAGAGGATAATTCTGTTGAGATTTAAGAACTCGTCCACACTTCGACGGAGGAAAATTGTCGAGATTTAGAACCTTATCTGTAATTCAACCGAGACTAATTCAGTTGAGATTTAAGAACCAGTCAGTACTTCGACTGAGGGTAACATCTTCATCGAGATCTAGGAATTATCCGTTCTTCAACGGAGAATAATTCTGTTGAGATTTAAGAACTCGTCCACACTTCGACGGAGGAAAATTGTCGAGATTTAGAACCTTATCTGTGATTCAACCGAGACTAATTCAGTTGAGATTTAAGAACCGGTCAGTACTTCGACTGAGGGAAACATCTTCATCGAGATCTAGGAATTGTCTGTACTTCAACGGAGAATAATTATGTTGAGATTTAAGAACTCGTCCACACTACGACGGAGGAAAATTATCAAGATTTAGAACCTTATTTGTAATTCAACCGAGACTAATTCAGTTGAGATTTAAGAACCGGTCAGTACTTTGACTGAGGGAAACATCTTCATCGAGATCTAGGAATTGTTTGTACTTCAACAGAGGATAATTCTATTGAGATTTAAGAACTCGTCCACACTACGACGGAGGAAAATTGTCGAGATTTAGAACCTTATCTGTAATTCAACCGAGACTAATTCAGTTGAGATTTAAGAACCGGTCAGTACTTCGACTGAGGGAAACATCTTCATCAAGATCTAGGATTGTCTGTACTTCAACGGAGGACAATTTTGTTGAGATTTAAGAACTCGTCCACACTTCGACGGAGGAAAATTGTCGAGATTTAAAACCTTATCTGTAATTCAACCGAGACTAATTCAGTTGAGATTTAAGAACCGGTCAGTACTTCGACTGAGGGAAACATCTTCATCGAGATCTAGGAATTGTCTATACTTCAACGGAGAATAATTCTGTTGAGATTTAAGAACTCGTCCACACTTCGATGGAGGAAAATTGTCGAGATTTAGAACCTTATCTGTAATTCAACCGAGACTAATTCAGTTGAGATTTAAGAACCGCTCAGTACTTCGACATAGCTGAGAACTTAACTGCATCCTTCCTGAAAGGTAAAGGTCAGTCGTATGCAATGCATGATATATATCAAGAAATTATGTTCTCAAAATAAATGAGATTGTGTTGTATGATGCGTATATGCATGTGTCATGATGTATGGAAATGCAATGCTTTTAGCTGGGGAAAATAAATCCCGGATAGTTGTTGGGGAAAAGAGTTGAATTCTTCGTTTCCGCTAGGGATAGCGAACGAAGATGATTGCAAGAATAAACCTGCAGGAGAGGATAACTCCGTTGGGGAATAAACTGATGAGGATATTACTCTGTGGGGAAGAGATGCTCTGCTGAGGATTCCTGCCGATAAATTCAGCTGGGGATGAATTACCGTTGCTGGTGATGCTGAATCCTGTTGGGGATGAATTCTTGTTTGTGAAGGGAAAGAACTCCGCTGGAGATGATCTTTCAGTTGCGGCTTCACTGGGGATAACCTTTTGGACTCTTATGGGGATAATCCTTTGAACTTGCTGGGGACAATCTTCCAAAGTTTACTGGGGATGACTCTCCAAATTCCACTGGGGAAGCTTTTTCAGACTGCGCTGGGAAAATTCCAGACTCCACTGGGGGATATCTTGTATTCTACCGGGGAATGTTCTTATACTCCGTTGGGGAATATTAAGACTGTCGGGGATATTAAGCCTTTTTAGTGTTGATGGTAGATAAACTCTGCTTGGGGAGAATATTACTGATTCATTCACAGTTGCAAGTCTTAGCTGGGGAGAGTTGTTATTACTGTCTTACTCTGCGGGGAGTGGAAGTACCTTAACCATATTCTTCAGCTGAATTTACCTTGTACCTGGTGGACAGAGCAATTGTACAGTTTGGACAATTCTTATTTGCCCCTATTTCTCATATTACAAGTAATGGTCTTTTATTTCGCACGTAAATATTTATGAGCAGCAATCAATGTCAAATGCATATATCAAAAGTTAACATCAGACGTTCTTTGCAAAACAAAACAGATAAAGGAAAAACAGTTTGAAATTTCTTTGAAAATGAATTGTATTGATTCTAAAGTTTGGCCTGTAAATAGGCATTTTTGTATAAGAGGCTGACGTCCTAGTAAGAGAACGCCGCCGAATAATAGAATTTACACAGTTTGTGGAAAACTAACAAAACAGCTATGTGAATAATCCCACTGGGTTCCAACTCTTCTATTGCCTTTATGTCCTCGAGCATCTCATCACTTTGCTACTGGGTTGAAGGTAGATCAGATTGATTAGTGTCGTCCGAGCTTGATAGTTGATACCGAAGTCTGGTTGCAAGGTGATCCAATGAGACATAGTGTTACACTTTGATCCCTAATTTTTTCCTGGACCGCCCTTTCGGGTTTTTAGTCCACCGGGATACCCTTTTTTGCCCAAGCCGCCTTTTCAGGTTTTTGACTTGCTGTGTGTACAAATTTTTTCATTTTCATCCCTTATTTTTGCTCGAACCCTTTTGGTTCGCTGGGAAGCCCTTATTTTTGCCTAGGCCAGTCAACCTAGCGGGTCTTTGTTTATGCGTAGTATCTTTTCACTATGTCTGCATTGACGGGGTGAGGAAGGTCGTCACCATCCATGGTGGTTAGAATCATAGCTCCTCCTGAGAAGATGCTCTTAACAACAAATGGCCCTTCGTAAGTAGGGGTTCATTTTCCCCTGGGATCACCTTGAGGTAGGATAATACGCTTGATTACCAGATCCCCAACTTGATACTCTTGTCGTCTAACTTTCTTGTTAAATGCTTTGATCATCCGCTTTTGATACATTTGACCATGACAAATAGCAGTACGTCTTTTTTCGTCAATTAAGTTCAGCTGATCAAGCCGGGTCTGGATCTATTCATCTTCGCTCAAAACTGCATCCTTCATAATCCAAAGAGGGGGTATCTAAATTTCAATGGGCAAGACTGCCTCCATGCCATAAACCAAGGAATAGGGTGTTTCCCCTATTGACGTCTGTGTTGAGGTACGGTACTCATGAAGGGCAAATGGTAACATCTCGTGCCAATCTTTATATGTCACCGTCATCTTCTGCACAATCTTCTTAATGTTCTTATTAGCCGCCTCAACAACCCCATTCATCTTCGGTCGGTAAGGAGAAGAGTTGTGATGTTGTATCTTAAACTGCTTGCAGAGTTCGGTGATCATTTTATTGTTGAGATTGGTACCATTGTCTGTAATGATCCTCTCCGGTACACCATACTGACAAATCAGATTGTGTCGAATGAACCGTGCCACGATGTTCTTGGTCACCGTAGCAAATGAAGTTGCTTCAACCCACTTCGTAAAGTAATCAATTGCTACCAGGATTAAACGATGCCCGTTGGATGCCATAGGTCTGATCTCGCCGATCATATCAATGCCCCACATTGCAAAAGGCCAAGGAGCTGTCAAGATGTTCAGAGGTACTGGAGGTATGTGCACCTTATCAGCATAGACTTGGCACTTGTGACAGGTCCGAGAATGCTGATAACAGTCGACTTCCATTGTGGACCAATAATATCCTGCCCGAAGGATTTTCTTTGCCATGGTGTGTCCACTGGAATGAGTTTCGAAAGTGCCTTCATGTAACTCTACCATGAGCCTTTCTGCCTCGTTCCTATCCATACAACGCAGTATGGTTGAATCATGGTTACGCTTGTAAAGGATGCCATTGCTGATGAAGAACTTCACCGTGAACCTCCTTAGAAACTTCTTGTCATTAACAGATGCACCCTCGGGGTACTCCTGAGCTTCAAGATACCTTTTTACCTCGTGAAACCAGGGTTTATCTGCTACCTCTTCAGTCTCAATATCATAGCAATGTGCAGGTTCATCCAATCTTTCAATGATAATCCAGGGAGCTTCATTGTCCCAATTGACTTTGAACATAGAAGACATTGTAGCCAGCGCGTCCGCCAACTGATTCTCCTATCTAGGGAAGTGCTCAAAGGTTATCTCCTTGAAATGTGGAAGCAATGTCAATACATACTCCTTGTAAGGGATAAGGTTTAGGTGTTTCGTATCCCACTCGCCCTTGATCTGACTGATCACGAGAGCGGAATCTCTGAAGACACTCAAGAACTTAATCCTTAGGTCAATTGCTGCTCGAAGACCCATGATGCACGCTTCATACTCCGCCATGGTTTTGGTGCAGTTTAAACATAGTCGGGCGGTGAACGGAGTATGAGAGCCTTTAGGAGATATGATCACGGCGCCGATGCCATTACCCAAAGCGTTTGAAGCTCCACTAAAGTACATAGACCATCGGGATCCCTCCTCAGGTCCTTCATTCGGTCCAGGTGTGTCACAGTCAGTCACTATCATGATATTCTCATCCGGGAATTCGAAGTTCATAGACTGGTAATCATCCACTGCCTGGTGTGCCAAATGGTCTGCCAACACACTTCCCTTGATTGCTTTTTGGGTCATATATTGGATGTCATACTCAGTCAAGATCATCTGCCATCTTACTATTCTTCCGGACAAGGCAGACTTCTCGAAGATATACTTGATTGGATCCATCTTTGATATCAATAGAGTAGTGTGGGTCAGCATATACTATCTCAGCCGGCGAGCAGCCCATGCTAAAGCGCAACAAGTTTTCTCAAGCAACGAGTATCGGGTCTCGCAGTCGGTAAACTTTTTGCTAAGGTAATAAATAGCATGCTCTTTTAGGCCAGACTCGTCATGCTGCCCCAACATGCACCCTATTGAATTGTCGAGTACTGTCAAGTATAAAATCAAAGGTCTCCCTTCAACTGGAGGCATCAGAATAGGTCGCTCTTGGAGATACTTTTTTATCCTTTAGAAAGAGGTCTGGAATTCATCGTTCCATCTTACCACTTAATCTTTCTTCAATAACTTGAAGATTGGCTCACAAGTAGTAGTTAGGTGCGAGATGAATCGGGCAATATAGTTCAATCGTCCCAGAAAGCCTCTAACTTCTTTCTCTGTTCGGGGAGCTGGCATTTCCTGTATAGCCTTCACCTTTGCAGGATCCACTTGAATACCCTTATCGCTTACGATAAAACCCAGCAGCTTACCAGATCTCACCCCGAATGTGCACTTGTTAGGGTTTAACCTCAGCTTGTACAACTTCAACCTGTCAAATAGCTTCTAAAGGTGGTCCAGATGTTCTTCTTCAGTTTGGGACCTTGCAATCATGTCGTCGAAGTATACCTCAATCTCATGATGGATCATGTCATGGGACAAAGCGACCATGGCGCGCTGATATGTTGCCCCAGCATTTTTTAATCCAAAAGGCATGACCTTGTAGCAAAAGGTACCCCATTGAGTAACAAAGGTTGTCTTGTCCATGTCTTCGGGGGCCATTTTAATCTGATTATAACTGGAGAAACCATCCATGAAGGAGAAAACCTTATGCTGAGCGGTGTTGTCAACCAGAACATCGATATGAGGTAGAGGGAAATCATCCTTGGGGCTTGCCCTATTCAGATCCCTATAGTCAACACACATTCGAACCTTACCATCCTTTTTCGACCCAGGAACCACGTTGGCCACCCACTGTGGGTAAGAAGTAACTGCTAGAAAACCGGCGTCAAATTGTTTCATAACTTCAGCCTTGATTTTCTCAGACATATCCGGGCGCATTCGGCGGACCTTTTGTTTCACTGGAGGACAATCTTCCTTGGTAGGCAATCGGTGAACCACAATATCGGTATCCAACCCAGGAATATCTTCATAAGACCAGGCAAAGATCTCAACGTAGTCTCGCAGCATCTGAATCAACTGTTGCTTAACACTAGCTTTCAGATTTGCACCGATCTTGACCTCTTTCTTGTCTACCTCTGTACCTAGGTTCACTGTTTCCACTGGCTCTTCATGCGGATGTTTGACCCTCTCTTCCTGAAGTAGCAGTCTAGCAAGTTCAACAGGAACTTCGCAATCATCTTCACCTTCGTCTTCGGCTAAGTTGATCGGACTTTCGAAATCATAACTGGCAGTAGCAGAGTCGTTATCAGTGGGATCCAGAGTGGATGTAGACCTGTATATGTGAGTGTGTGTAAAATAGTTGTTTTACAATAGTAATAAAAGAAAGATAAGGAGCGCAAAATTTGAAATGTGAAAAACGTCCAATGCTTTTATTAATGATATATGTAGATGACACACATAAAGCCCTCACAAATGAAACCACGGTGCCCCGGGTAAGACACCGGGCCGTAAAGTTTAAAACATTGTTTGTTACAAATCCAAAACAAAAGTCTCATTACTGGGTAATAACAGAAACGGGCATAGAATCCTTTGCTATCCAGTTGCTTAGTCCACCATCAGCAGTCGGGTATATCCAGCTGTCAATATCAAACTCTTCATCATCGTCATCCCTGATAGCATTCACCCCTGCGTCTTGTTTAGGCTTTTCTGGTGCTCCGAACTCGATCTCCTTAGCATCAATCAGGTCTTGTACCTTGTTCTTCAACACCCAGCAGTTATTCGTATCATGCCCCGGGCTACCATAGTGAAAAGCACAACGGGCATTTGGATCGTACATGGGTGATGCAGTGTTAGGGGTCTTCGGGGCCTCCTTCAGAATCACCAAGTTGGTTTTCAATAACTGTGGCAGAATTTGGGATAAAGTCATGTTAAGCTGAGTGAATTATCTTCGTGGCCTCTTGGCCCTTGGCTGATTGTTACGCTGAGGAGCACCAGCAGGTCTCGATATAACCACCACATTAACAGCTTGGCGGCGTTCAGGTCTATTATGGCTTTTTGAACTGTAAATAGCACTGGACTCTTTCTTAAAAGGCTTCTTCTCGGTGCTTGATGAGGCACCCTTCTGTATTTTACCGGATTTGATACCAGCCTCAATTCTTTCCCCAGTCATAATCAGCTCTGTAAACCCGGACGAAGAACTTCCAATCAGATGGTTGAAATACGGACCAGACAAGGTCCCCAGAAACATATCCACTAGTTCCCTGTCAGCCAAGGGAGGTTGTACTCTACCAGCAAGGTCCCTCCACTTCTGAGCATAATCTTTGAAACCTTCGCCCACACCCATAGACATACCATGGAGTTGGGTACGCGTAGGAGCGAGGTCGGTGTTGTATTGGTACTGCTTGTAGAAAGCAGCAGCCAAATCTTCCCAATTACGGATACTAGCTCCCTCCAGCTGGTAAAACCATTCAAGCTGAGTCCCTGAGAGATTGTCTTGAAAGAAGTGGATCCAGAGATTCTTGTCAGTGGTGTATGGCTGAATCTTCCTAACATACGACCAGAGGTGCAGCTTTGGGCAAGAAACCTCGTCGTATTTAGCAAAGGCTGGTGCTTTAAACTTGTGGGGAATCACCACCCCAGATGACAAACCTAGATCACCAAAGTCCAACCCAGGGACCTTTTGAATCTCCATCGCACTTAACCGGTCTTCAAGCTGTTTATACCTATCCTCAGCCGGAGGATATTGGTCTTCGTCAAAGTCGGTCTCGTTGTCTGAAACCACATGGCTAGGCACCCTCCTTTCTTCCTGATTATCTCCCCCTCCAGATGAGTGGGTCAAATCAACCTATTCTCGCAAATCGTTTCCGAATCTGCGACCCATATTGAATAGGACCGTCTTCTTCTTCTTCTTCTTCTTCTTCTTCTCTTTCAAGATAAGGGTCTTCAGATCTTGCTGACCCTTAGCTAAGCTCATGAACAATTCTTGGAACTGGGCGTTTTGAGCCTGTAGAGCCTTGATTGCTTGTTCAGTTGATGGTTCAAAAGACATGATGCTGAAATAAACAGCGAAGAAGATGAGAAAAACCTGGAAGGGTACCTGTTATGAGCTGCATGGGAATGATACGCGCATGATATGATTTCAAAGACTTTAGAGATTCAAGTTCGTAAACAAAAAAAAACACTTTTATTAGATAAACTTTGAATTCAATTGTTCAACAAATGCCTTTAAGGCGTTACAAGAAAGAAAAACTGAAAAGTAAATCAAAACTAAAAATAATCAAAAAGACAATCAGTGCTCCCATGGTCGTTTCTTATCGGTGCGGACATATTCATTGATGATCCGCATGATCCGCTTGTTCTCCAGCTGCCTAGCCAACTTCTGAATCTTCTGCTCTTGCTCGTGATACTTTTCTCTATAAGTATCCCGCTCTTCTCTCAGCTGCATCCAGTACCTCTTCAATGCCCCAATGTCAGTAGGCCTGTAAGGGTGTAGAATGGTAGGAGGAACCCCCTCTTCATCAGCAACTTCAACAATGATAGGCAGGACGGCTTCGTAGGGAATTCCCAGCTTTTGGGCATGTATGCGAACCCATCGGAGATATGGTTCCATTGGTAGAGAAGTCTTTGCACCAAGCTCGTGTTGATCAGACCTGTGTACCCTATCCCAAGCTCTTATGAATCTGCGGCGTTGCTCGTCACTCTCCCCTTGGAAATCAAAGACAATACTGGGCATCAATAACTCATGAGGTCCTTCTCTCCAAGCACACCCAGACTGACGTAAGGCCAAACACGGGTTATAAGTAATCCCTCCATTGGTTCCTATCAGTGGAACATTAGGGTATTCCCCACATCGATCAATAATAGCCACATCTTCCATACCCTTGATAGTCCAAATGATATCATTATGAGAGAAAGACATAATCCTATAGGCCCATCCCATGCCTTCCTTATTCTTCAAAACTAATTTGGGGAGGTGAGAAATAAACCACCTCGCCAAAAATGGTGCGCAGCTCATAAGGGTTCCCCGCTTCTGAGCAGTACGAGCATAAAGAGAATGAAGAATGTCACCCAAGAGAGTGGGCACAGGATTACCAGATATGAAGATCTTCACCGCATTCACATCGATGAAGGAATCCGAGTTAGGAAACAGCACCAAACCATATATGAGAAGAGCCAGAATGTCTTTAAATGCCTGGAAGTCTAGACTTTCCCAGAACTGATTAGCTTTACCAACCAAGAATTTATTCAAGAAGCCCTTTGCTCCACTACGAGTTTCCCAATTAGACATTACCTCAGCCTTTGTCAGATGGAGGGCTGAAGCAATTACTTTCGGCCTAAGGATCTTCTCGCAACCTGTAAACGGGGTCTGCTCTAGAATGGGGATACCCAGTAGATCAGAGAACTCTTCCAAGGTAGGGACCAGCTGGTAGTCCGGAAAAGTAAAGCAATGGTACAGAGGATCAAAGAACTGGACTAAGACACTCATCATCTGTTCGTCCAATTTGGAAGTGACCAAACTGAGAAGGTGCCCATGTCTTCTGATGAAGGAGGTAGTATCTGGCATCTTCACAACCAATTCTTTAAGCAGAGTGGGAACCTAGACAAAGTTGATCCGGATGGTGTTTCTACGTATGGGTGCCATGACCTACAAAACAGAACAAAGATGAATCCCTCCTGTCTTTGAAATATGTTAGTCCAATGTAAGATGCATGCAAGGTTATGATGTCATGATGTCATGATAGAAAACACACCACAAGTATCCACAAATAGCAAACATGGTAAAGGCACACAAGTCACACAGAGAGCCCTTAGATTTCAGGTTGGCGAGGAGTCTAGGTACTACCCTCTTTCAGTTCAGTTGGTTCAAACATGTCCTAAAAATAGTAACCGGGTTCTAGAGGATCTGAATATCACTGACTACCCTCGATCGGTCATAATTCTAGTTTAGCAACCTTTTCTTGCGGCCGGAATCATCGCGAGAGTTTAGTCTCAATGAGTGTAGCATACTACTACTGTTCTATGGCCAAGTTGGTCAATTTAAAGGTTCTAAGGTCAGTTGGTGCTTAATGACCCCTTAGCAGACCCATATTCTCCTCGTTGCGCCACAAAGGATATCGATAGATACTAAAGTGCCACACCAACATAGCTACTGCTTCAACCGTATCGGTCTACACCGTACAGTTCCCTCACAATTTATTGCTACTTACCTAAAGGGTATTCCCCAGATCCGAGTTAGGATCTATAGTAACTCCGATTCAAACCCACAAAGATAAAGCATACAAATCAAGCAATTGAAAGCATGATGATGAACTATTCCTAAGGTACACCCCACTTATTAACTCCCCAGCAGAGTCGCCAGTTCTGTGATACGGTGGGAAGAACTGATTGTTTTTTGGATTGCTGGTTTGCGTTTTGCGTTTGTTTTTGCAAAATGTCGCGGTAAGCAAGAGTCTCCACCGACTTTTATTTTATCCAACAAGGAAAGGAAAAAAACACAGAAAAATTCCTTTTTTGAGATTATCTCTGAGTTCGGGGGGTAGATTATAGAAAGGGAAGGTGTTAGCACCCTTTCTATCTGTGGTTATCCACGGGCTCTTAGGTACTTGCTCATATTGTTTTCAAAATTGCTTTCTTTGTGCTTGTGGGTTTGAAAAGTTTTTGTTTTAAAAAGTTCGATTTAACTCTTTCTTCTATCCTCAAGAGTGTATGAAGTGTTTTTGAAAACTTTGTTGGAAAAGTGTAAGTGTGAAAAAATTTTGTTTTTGAAAGAGCAAGTATCTAAGAACCATCTACCTACTTGAAAAAGGAATCGTTCTATTCTAATGTCCTTTAGACAATGCTATCCCACTATTGATGAGTAGGTAGCATCGTCGTTGGAGTTTTATGGTCAATTCGAATGCGGGACTTATGGTCACCAAAGCAATATTAGGACACCTTAGCGATAACCCTAATGTCTTAGATAATTTATTTGAGGCAAACATATCCGAGGCAACCGTTTCGAGGCAACTATGATCTTTTAGATAAGAGGGCGACCTCTAAAGTGACCTATACTCAATGACCGCGTACGAAGGCAACCAAGTGGGGTATACCCTAAGAGTGCACATGTGCGAGTGTGTCGTTTTCAGTTATTTTTAGCTTTCTACATGTTAAAGGTGATCTAAGTTGATTTTAGGTTAAAACATTCAGTCTTGTCATGCATCCTATTATCAAACATCTAACAATTATAATTTGTGGGAAATAAAATGCGGAATTTAAATTACAAGGCGTCGAGTGTTTACATCGCCAAAGACAAACCCTTTAAAAATAAATAAAGCGATAAAAATAAATAAAAGTCCTATTAACTATTACAAACCGGAGGCAAGTACATTAATGGTAAAAGAAAACAACGCGTGCGGGAAATTCAATCGAGCATAAATTAGGGTTTTGACCCTTTAAAGAAGACATCTTTTTTTTATTTTAAGAAAGAAGTTAAACCTAAATTAATTACTAAATTAAATTAAATTAATTAATTAATAAAATAAATTATTTTTGGGTTTTTTATAATTTTAAGAAAGAAAAATAAAATAATTAAGTTAGTAATTAAAACCTAATTAAATCTAATTTAATTTTAATTTTTTACAAAAATATGTTAAAGTTATTCTAATTAAAACCTAAATCTATTAATTAGTATTTATTAATAAAATTAAAATTAAAATTGGATTAAACATCAAAATATTTTTGTGATTTTATTTTATAAAGAAAAGAATTTTTTGATTGGTTAGTAATTAAATAAAAAATAATAAAACAATTAATTAAAACAAAAAATAAATAGAAGAGAAGAAGGGGTTGGGCCTGAATTTGGAGTGCTAATAGAAAATCTGAGGCCCAATTTTGTTGGCCCTTTGTTGACTTTTGAGATCAGATATTTGTGCGCTGAATTTACCTATGGTGGTCCTTCAGATCTTGGCCACCAGATCTGGCCAATGGCCATCTGGCTATTGGATGTATGAGGGTGCACGGTGAGCTGCAGGCTTGAATACACACACAATCGCCCGAAAGAAAAAAAAACAATGAGGAAGTGGGAGACCTGGGATTCGAACCCAGGTCCTGATGGATATTGAACGTGCACGCTTACCACTAGGCCGCTTTGTTTTATTTGTTAGTAATACACAAAGAATATACAATAAAAGAAAACAAGTCAATGGCCAGAAAAATTATAAAAAAGCGCGCGCCATTTGAACGGACCAATGGGCAGGGGACACTTCATCGTCCCTGTCCTGAAAGCTGTAAAACATTTACCTGCGCATTTGAATCCGCAGCTAAATGCGCAAGCCTGTTCTAAAACCTTCCCTAGGTCACATAAATCAATTCCGAGAGTATGGTTGGGTTCGTCTTGGCTCCCTGATCAACATTATGCCCTTATTGAGTCCTGCTTTTACCTGAAATAGGAAACCCCAAAAAACAAACGAAGAACCCTAGCTATGGTGGTTCTTCATTTAGGCCAGATAAAAGCAATTGGATAATGCCAAACGTTTGCAAATGTCATGTAGATTCAAAATATGGTCCTGATTCATGAAAAAGATGCATAAATTTAGAGTTGTGAAATCAAGAACAGGGCTAGGTATCGTGAAACTTACAGCGTGCTATGGGGTCTGATCGAGCTTGCTTTTGATCCAGGCAGGTTCATTGAACAACCCAGGAAGAGATTGGGACCGGTCTCAGCTTCTGAAAATGCCTATAAGCACGATTTTGATTTCAAGCTTTTTGTCACTTTTTTCCAACTTTGTTTTTCCTCTTTCTGCAGCCTCCAACCCTTGTCTCGATTCCTTTGGCTTGCTTATGTACTATGGAGTGTATTAGGGTAAGAATTATGGATTGAATCTTCCCATATCAATGCCTTGGAATTTGATTTGATCTTCTCTTTACAACTTGCCAAATTTGCCCAAATCTTAATCTTTTTGTACATGAATTTCTTGATTCTATTTTGATGATGTTAACGATGGTAATCAAATCCTTAAATAGCCAAAAGATCTCATGTAATCAAAGTTTTGGATTTTAAATGATTTAATTTGATTTAAAATGAATAAATTCAATAAAAAATAAAATAAAATAATAAAAATGAAATATGAGCTCATGGATGAAGCTAGGACACGTGGGCAATGATGCAAGCTCAAATTAAGTAGAAAAGAATGGGCCCATTTGACAAAATTTGAAGTTTTGGGGATAATTGACTTTTGGCAATTTTGCAAAAATGTCCAACTTCAATAATGCATAACTTCTTCAATTTTGAACTTTTGGAGGTGTTCCTAGACTTTTTAGAAAGCTTGAGATGTCCTCTAACCAACCCTTTTGGTCTAATCGCATTTTGATATTCCATGATCAAGTTATAAGCTTTGGAAAAAAAGGTGTTTTTGTTGACTTTCAAAAATGACCTATAATGTCCAAATTTATAACTTCTTGTGAGTGCATTTTTTGATCTTGGGGTATGAAGATGGACTGTAGTAAATTTCATCCTATTAAAAATGAGCTTTGGATGGGTCATTTCTCATAAAGTATGAGAAAGTTATGCTTTGTCAAAGTTGAGTTGACTTTTCCTACAAAACCCTAATTTAGCAACTTTTGAGTCTTGATGAATTTTGAGCAATCCTTGATGAATCATGATCAACCCTTGATCAAATGATGAAATATCCTTCAAAATGAGAATGTTGACAAAAAATCTTGAAGTTTGACTGTTTATAGGTCACAGTTGACTTTTGCCCTAGCACAGTCGATTTTTGGACCCTTTGAGCATTTGACTGAGCAAACATCCTCTGCAAGGCTTGAAACTTGACATGGATGATCTTGAGAACATATTAGGACATTGGGGAGAACTTGAGGTAATTTGGATTCAAGGATCTTGATGCAACACAAAACCCTAATTTGGGGTTGACTGCCTTAGGAGATAGCTTGTCTGTCCAACTCTTGAGCAACCTTGAGCCACTTGGAGATTTTTCTTGCAATGTCTTGAGGAATATGAGAGGGAAAATTTTTTGGTACAACACTGGTGCTTTAAACTTGTGGGGAATCACCACCCCAGATGACAAACCCAAATCTCCAAAGTCCAGACCAGGGACTTTCTGGACCTCCATTGCGCTCAACTGGTCTTCGAGTTGTTTATTCCTATCCTCAACCGAAGGATACTGGTCTTCATCAAAGTCAGTCTCGTTGTCAAAAACCACAGGGCTAGGAGCCCTCCTTTCTTCTTGTTTTTCCCCCCTCTAGATGAGTGAGTCAAATCAACCTCTTATCGCAAATTGTTTCCAAATCTGCGACCCATATTCAGTAGGACCGTCTTCTTCTTCTTATCCTTCAAGATAAGAGTCTTCAGATCTTGTTGACCCTTGGCCAAGTTCATGAACATTTCCTGCAACTGAGCGTTTTGAGCTTGCAGAGCCTTTATGGCTTGTTCAGTTAATGTTTAAGAAGACATGATGTGCTGAAATAAACAGCGAAGAAGATGAGAAACTTGTAAGGGTACCTGTAATGAGGTGCATGGGAATGTAATGCGTATGATATGATTTCAAAGACTTTAGAGATTCAAATTTATAAACCAAAATGAAACACACTTTTATTAGATAAAACTTGAATTCAATGTTCAACAAAAGCCTTTAAGGCGTTACAAGAAAGGAAAACTGAAAAGTAAATCAAAACTAGAAATAATCAAAAGACATCAGCGCTCCCATGGTCGTTTCCCTTTGGTGCTGACATAGTCGTTGAGGATCTGCTCGTTCTCCAATTTCCTTGTCAACTTCAGGATCTTCCGCTCTTGTTCGTGATACTTCTCTCTGTAAGCATCCCGTTATTCCCTTAGTTGGATCCAAGACCTCTTTAATGCCCCAATGTCAGTAGGCATGTATGGGTGGAGGATGGTAGGAGGAACCCCTTCTTCATCAACATGTTCAACTATCACAGGCAAGACAGCCTCGTAGGGCATCCCTAGCTTCTGAGCACGTGTACGAACCCACCAGAGATATGGCTCCATCGGAAGAGAAGTCTTCACACCTAGCTCGTGCGGATCAGACCTATGCACTCTGTTCCAGGCTCGTATGAACCTGCGACGATGCTCCTCACTATCCCCTTAGAAGTCAAAGACAATGCTTGGCATCAGCAACTCATGAGGTCCGTCCCTCCTAGCTCGCCCAAACTGTCGTAAGGCCAGACAAGGATTATAGGTGATCCCTCCTCTGATTCCCAGCAATGGAACATTGGGGTACTCCCCACATCGATCAATAATATCTACGTCTTCCATGTCTTTGGTAGTCCAAATAATGTCCGTGTGAGCAAGGGACATAATCCTATAGGCCCAATCCATGCCTTCCTTGTTCTTCAAAACAGATTTGGGGAGGTGAGAAATAAACCACCTCGCCAACAATGGTGCACAACACATACGGGTTCCCCGATTCCGAGTAGTACGGGCATAGAGAGTATGCAGAATATCACCCAAGAGAGTGGGACTGGATTATCGGACATGAAAATCTTCACCACATTCACGTCAATAAAGGAATCTGAATTGGGGAATAGAACCAGACCATAAATGAGAAGAGCCAGGATGTCTTCAAACGCCTGAAAGTCTAAACTGTCCCAGAACTGATTAGCCTGATCAACCAAGAACTTATCCAAGAAGCCTTTTGTCTCGCTCCGAGTCTCCCAATTAGACATTACCTCAGCCTTTGTCAGATGTAGGGATGAAGCAATCTCTTCCGGCCTAAGGGCTACCTCCCAACCTGTAAACGGGGTCTGATCTAGAATAGAGATACCAAGTAGATCAGAGAACTCCTCCAGAGTAGGGACCAACTGATAGTCTGGGAACGTGAAGCAGTGATATAATGGATCAAAGAACAGGCACAAAACACTCATCATCTGTTCATCCAATCTGGAAGTGACCAAACCAAGAAGGTGACCATGTCTTCTGATAAAGGAGGAAGTATCTGGAACCTTTGCAACCAAATCTCTAAGCTGAGCGAGAATCTGTACAAAGCTGGTCCAAATAGTGTTTCTATGCATAGATGCCATGATCTACAAAATAGAACAAAGATGAATCCCATTGGTCTTTGAAATGGTTAGTCCAATGCAATATGCATGCATGTCATGATGCATGATGTCATGATAGAAACACATCACGAGTATTCATAGATAGCAAACATGGTAAGGGAAAACAAGTCACACAGATAGCCCTTAGATTTTAGGCTGGCAAGGAGTTTAGGTACTACCCTCTTTCAGTTCAGTTGGTTCAACCTGTCCTAGAAATAGTAACCGGGTTCTAGAGGATCTCAATATCACTGACCACCCTCGATCGGTCATAATTCCAGTTTAGCAACCTTTTCTTGCAGCCGGAATCATCGCGAGAGTTTGGTCTCAATGAGTGTAGCATACTGCTACTGTTCTATGGCCAAGTTGGTCAATTATAGGTTCTAAAGTCAGCTAGTGCTTAATGACCCCTTAGCAGACCCATATTCTCCTCGTTGTGCCACAAGGGATATCAGTACAAACTAAAGTGTCACACCAACGTAGCTACTACTTCAACCGTATCGGTCTATGCCGTACAGTTCCCTCACAGTCTATTGCTACTTACCTAAAGGGTATCCCTAGATCCAGGTTAGGATCATAGTAACTCCGATACAAAAGCCCACAAATATAAAGCAAACAGATCAAACAATTGAAAACAATATGATGAACTATTCCTAAGGTACACCCCACTTATTAAACATATCCCCAGCAGAGTCGCCAGTTCTATGATACGGTGGGAAGAACTGACTGTTTTTTGGAATGCTGGTTTGCATTTTGCGTTTTTTGTTTGCAAAATATCGCGGTAAGCAAGAGTCGTCACCGTCTTTTATTTTATCCAACAAGGAAAGGAAAAAGCACAAAAAAATTCCTTTTTCGAGATTTTCTGAGTATGGGGGTAGATTTATAGAAAGGGAAGGTATTAGCACCCTTTCTATCCATAGTTATCTACGGGCTCTTAGGTACTTGCTCATCATTTTCAAAATTATTTTCTTTGTGTTTGTGGGCTTTGAAAAAAGTTTTTGTTTTAACCTCGATTTAACTCTTGCTTCTGTCCTCAAGAGTGTAATGAAGTTTTTTTGAAAACTTTGTTTGAAAAGGAGTGTAAGTGTGAAAAAAAGTTTTGTTTTGGATGAGCAAGTATCTAAGAGCTAATATACCTACTCGAAAAAGGAATTGTTCTATGCTAATTTCCTTTAGACAATGCTATCCCACTATTAGTGAGTAGGTAGCATCATCGTTGGAGTTTGAGGGTCAATTCGAAAGGGACGTACTGTCACTAAAGCAATGTTAGGACGCCTTAGCGGTAACCCTAATGTCTTAGATCATTTATTCGAGGCAATGATATCCGAGGCAACCGTTTCGAGGCAACTATGATCTTTTAGACAAGAGGACGACCTCTAAAACGACCTATACTCAATGACCGCGTACGAAGGCAACCAAGTGGGGTGTACCCTAAGAGTGCGCATGTGCGAGTGTGTTGATTTCAGTTATTATCTTTGCACATGTTTAGGGTGATCTAATTTTATTTTAGATTAAACATTCATTCTTGTCATGCAAACCCTATTATCAAACATCTAATAGTGGTATAATTTGCAGAATTAAAATGCAGAAATTAAATTACAAGGCGTCGGGTATTTACATCGCCAAAAGCAACCCTTTGAAAATAAAATAAAAGCGGAAAAATAAATGTCCTAATTAATTATTACAATCCGGGAGCAGATACATCAATAATTGAATAAGGAAAAATAAATCGCGCGAGTGAATTGGATCGAATGGGAAATTAAGGTTTTGACCCTTTTAAAAGAAAAATGTTTTTGTTGTTTTTATTTTAAGGAAAGAAATTAAGTCCTAAATTAAATACTAAATTAGAAATTAAATAAGTTAATTAATGAAAAATAATTAATGACATATTTTTGGAGTTTTGATTATTTTAAGAAAGAAAATAAAATAATTAAATGAATGTTAAAACCTAATGATTCTAATTAATTTTAAATATTTACAAAATAAATTAAAGTTATTCTAGAATTAAAAACCTAATTGATTAGTTAATATTTATTAACAAAAATAAAGTTTTTGAATTTTAATTGGGTAAAAATATTTTTTGGTGATTTTTTGATAAAAAAATAAATTATGTTATTGGTTAGTAAATTAATTAAACAAAATAAAGTAATTAAATAAAATAAACAAAATGTGAGAAAGTAGAGAAATTGGGCCTGGTTTATGAATGTGTGAATAGCAATTTTTTCCGGCCCAATTGTGATGTCCATATTAACTTTTTTCAATCCAGCGCACGTGCATTGACTTGGCATATGGTACACCTTCAACACTGGCCACCAGATTTGGCCATCTAGTGCGTTGGATAGTGAGAGTGTATGATGGTCATCATGTTGGCGTGTGCACTATATTCCCTGAAAATAAATAAGAAAATGGCAAGTTGCTGGAGGCAGGGATCGAACCCCTGACCTCCAGCCTTTGGATATTTTAGCACTAACGTGGTTACCACCAGGCCATGTTGTTTCAATTGTTAATACAATACAAATTAATAATAATATAAAAAAACAAAATTCAATGGTTAGAAAAAGAAAAAAGTGCGCGTGTTATTTGAACAGGCATATGGATGGATGACACGACTGCTTCTTCTTCCTCTCTACGTGGCCAAAAAACAAAACACCTATACCAACGGACACAGGTTCGTCGCTACAAGCTTGTCCACCCTCAAAATCTTGCACATGCCATAAAAATGGACTCTAAGACCATGGTTGGATTCGTCTCAACCTACTGATCACAACCATAGCCATCATGTAGGCTAATTGTACCTGAAAAACAAAAGCCCCAAAAAACTCCACGAAACCCTTATCATGGTGAATCACAGTATAGGCTATGTAAATGAAATTGGCTAATGTAAAAAGCTTTCAAATGGCATGGTGATCACAAATATGCAATTATTTTATACAATGTATGCAATAATAAAGATTTTCGATTTCAAGAACATAGTGAATCCGTGGATGACTTACAGTGCACTGGGAGGTCTGAAAATGCGTGGTCTTGGTTACTTTCGCTTGTGGAGATGGCCAGGAAGAGATTGAGACAATTGCCAAGCCTTGAAATTGCCTCTAGGATTGATTTCGAAGTCACACTTTTTCTTGATTTTTGCCAATTCTATTCTTGCTCTCCAATTGATTTCTAACCCCTATTCTTGTCTGCCTCGCCTCCTTATGTATTGTACAATACATTAGGGTTAATTTTGCTGTCCAAATCTTCCTCCATTGATGATTTTGATATTTGATTTTATTCTCCATTAAAGCTTTCCAAAATTGGCTCATTTGCAATCTTTTTGTACCCACATGGCTTGATACGAGTTTGGAAGGATGCTAGCTGTGTAACAAGACCTGAAATGATCACAAGATCTTTAGTTTTCAATGTTTTTGATTTTATTTGATTTATTTTGATTTAATTCAAATTAATCCAAATAAAAATCAAAATAATTAATAAAAATATGATATGGACAGATGGGCAAGGCTAGAGCACGTGGACTACAATGCCAACTCAAAACAAGTGAAAAAGAATGGGCCCATTTGGCAAAATTTGATGTTTTGGGCATAGTTGACTTTTGACAATTTTGCAAAAAAGTCCAACTTCAACAATGCATAACTTCTTCAATTTTGAACTTTTGGAGGTGTTCTTGGACTTTTTATAAATATTGATATGTCCTCTAAACAACCTTTTTGGTCTCATCTCATTTTGATATTCCATGCTCAAGTCAAAAGCTTTGACAAAAAAGGTGTTTTTGTTGACTTTTCAAAATGACCTATAATGTCCAAATTCATAACTTCTTGTGAGTGCATTTTTTATCTTGGGAGATGAATATGGATTGTAGGAAATTTCATCCTCTTCAAAATGAGATTTGGATGGGTCATTTATCATAAATTATGAGAAAGTTATGCTTGGTCAAAGTTGAGTTGACTTTTCCTACAAAACCCTAATTTAGCAACTTTTGAATCTTGATGAATTGTGAGCAATCCTTGATGAATCATGATCAAACCTTGATCAAATGATGAAATATACTTCAAAATTATGATGTTGACAAAAAATCTTGATGTTTGACTGTATGTAGGTCACAGTTGACTTTTGCCCTAGCATGGTCGATTTTTGGACCTTTGAGCAATTGACTAAGCAAACTTCCTCTGCAAGGCTTGAAACTTGACATGGATGACCTTGATAACATATTAGGACATTGGTGAGCACTTGAGGTCATTTGGACTCAAGGATCTTGATGCAACACAAAACCCTAATTTGGGGTAGACTGCCTTAGGAGAGAGCTTGTCTGGCTAACCCTTGGACTACCTTGAGCAACTTGAGGATCTTTTTTGAAATATCTTGAGAAATATGGGAGGGAAAATTTTGGGGTACAACATTGTTCATTTGAGAAATTTGAATATCTTGTAATCAATGTTGAACTTCGTTCTTCAATATATTCAAATAGAACTTGTAATTTTCAAAAGACCTTGAAATCGAATATCTCACTTGTTATATGTGAAAGGTAGCATGAACTTTGATCAAAGAAGGAATGAATTTTGAAATTTTCCTTGTTTAAATATTGTGAAACAAGTTTAAAATAACTTTGAAATTGTAGACTTTTGAATTATAACATGGAAGCACGAAAAAAGGCCGTAGAATTAAACCAATCTTGTCTTTATGCAAAATATTTTCTTGGTTCTACAATAAAAGGTTTAAAATCTCTCTTCACTTCAAAATATTTGGCAAACAAGTGAGTTTTTCCTTCTTAACTTTCTCTCCAATTAACATCTCAATTATATTAACACAAACACATTGATTGATCTTTGAAGATGTGTGAGATTCTCCATAAATCCCCAACACATCTTCCCTTGATAACTATCAACAAAACCCAAACCAAAATATGAGAACACCCCAATCTCAAATTCAACTTTTATTAACTTTATTCACAAGCAAACAATGTATCATCAAAGAGTCCTCAAGTTCAATAGCTTTTATCATGAATCAAAACCTACCTCAAGATAAACTCAACTGTCAAACCCTAATATTGTGCAACCATTGAACCATGAACCTTTGGTGCTTAAAGCAATTAAGAACCCTAGGAGTATGAAGGGATATTTTGAATTAAAGGAGAGGGCAAATTTTGGGGTAAAACAACTTCCCCTATTCAATCTTCTTAAACCTGAAGAGTTAGATTGGCTTGTTCTCCATTGGTGATTTAAAGGTGGAAGATGATTGAACACTTAAGTTCCCAGAAATTTACACTCGCTTGTGCACAAAAATGAAATTGTTTGTTGATTATATTGGGAATGGGCTTAAAGATGCCATTTGGAGAGGTGACGGAGAATCGTCAGAGATGGGCTTATAGATGCCATCCAGGAGTGACTGTTGATAGAGAAATCAGACTAAGTCTAATGCTCGACTTTAACTAGGAGAGGTATTATAATAAACCTACGCTTGATTTAATCTGAGCCAGAAGATGTCTAACGAAAGAAGTAACAGAATAAATCTTTGGTCGATTTAAACTGGGTCAGAAGATGTTTTTGTCTGTCTTTAACTGGGAGAAGTATCAGAATAAATCTTTGGTCTATCTAATCTGAGCCAGAAAAAGTATCTACTGGAAGAAGTATCAGAATAAATATTTGATCAGTTTAAATTGATCCAGAAGATGTTTTTGTTTGTCTTTAACTAGGAGAAGTATCAAAATAAACCTTTGGTGGATTTAAACTGAGCTAGAAAAATTATCTACTGTAAGAAGTATCAGAATAAATCTTTGATCGATTTAAACTGAGCCAAAAGATGTTTTTATCTGTCTTTAACTGGGAGAAGTATCAGAATAAACCTTTGGTTGATTTAAACATATCTAGAAAAAGTGTCTACTGGAAGAAGTATCAGAATAAATCTTTGGTCAATTTAAATAGAACCAGCAGGCATTTTTGTCTTTCTTTAACTAGGAGAAGTAACAAAATAAATCTTTGGTCGATTTAAACTGAGCCAGAAAAAGTATCAATTGGAAGAAGCATCAGAATAAATCCTTGGTCGATTTAAGTTGAGCCAGAAGATGTTTATGTATGTCTTTAACTAGGAGAAGTATCATAATAAATCTTTGGTTGATTTAAATTGAGCCAGAAAAAGTATCTAATGGAAGAAGTATCAGAATAAATCTTTGATCGATTTAAACTAAGCCAGAAGATGTTTTTGTTTGTCTTTAACTGTGAGATGTATCAGAATAAATCTTTGGTTGATTTAAACTGAGCCAGAAAAAGTATCTACTGGAAGAAGTATCATAATAAATCTCTGATTGATTTAAACTTAGCCAGAAGATGTTTTTGTTTGTCTTTAAATGGGAGAAGTATCAGAATAATTCTTTGGTTGATTTAAACTGATCTAGAAAAAGTATCTACTTGAAGAAGTATCAGAAAAAAATCTTTGGTCGATTTAAACTGAACCAACAGATGTCTTGTATTTTCTTTAACTGGAAAAGAATCAGATGAAATCTTTAGTCGATTTAAACTGAACCAGAAAAAGTGTCTACTGGAAAAGAATCACAATAAATCTTTAGTCGATTTAAACTGAACCAGCAGAGGTCTATGCTTGATTGTATCTAACTGTATCTAAAAAGTGGATCAGAATGTGTCTTCGCCCGACTGTATCCAAATAATATATTAGAATGAGTCTACACCTGACTGTATCTAAAAAGTGAATCAGAATGAATCTTCGCCCGCCTGTATCTAAAAAATTTATTAGAATGAGTCTACGCCTGACTGTACCTGGAAAATGTATTAGAATGAGTCTATGCCTGATTATATATAAAAGTGAATCAGAATGAGTCTTCGCCCGAATGCATCTGAAAAATGTATTATAATGAGTCTACGCCTGACTGTATCTAAAAAGTGAATCCGAATGTGTCTCCTCCCGACTGTATTTGGAAAATGTATTAGAATGAGTCTACGTCTGACTGTATCTAAAAAGTGAATCACAATGAGTCTCCGCCCGACTGTATTTGGAAAATGTATTAGAATGAGTCTACGCCTGACTGTATCGAGAAGTGGATCAGAATGAGTCTTCTCCCGACGGTATCTGAAAAATGTTTTCCAAAGTGATACTCTGGGAAAGGTGTTTGAATAGTTGCTCGTCATGTAGATAGTCGCCCCGTCCTATTTCGAGAATTAATCTACAATCAGTTTGTTGGTAAACTTGTCCTGTTTTGGGAGTTTATACCATCGGTGATAAAGATAATTGCCCCGTCCTATTTTGGGAATTGATCTTTATCTGACCAAAGAGAAAGAAAGATAGTTTCCTATCCTGTTTCAGGAGTTAATATTCAATCTATTCATGTAGATAGTCGCCCCGTCTTATTTCGGGAATTAATCTACAATTAGTTTTGTTTTACAAATAGTTGCCCTGTCATGTTTCAGGAATTAATCTGTGGTTGGTCCTTCAGATAGTTTCCCTGTCTTGTTTCAGGAATTAATATGGAAACTGCTTTTTGTTGGCCGTTGAGATAGTTGTTATGTCTTGTTTTAGGAATTAATCTATGACTTGGTTGAAAATTGTTGATGATATTCATCTGTTGATTGGTCTTTCCTAAAAAGGTAAAGAGTTAGTTATATGCAATGTCATGATCTATGAAATGCATTGCATAATGATGTTCTCAAAATAAATGAGATTGTGATATATGTGTTTCGTATGCATATGCTATGGTATTTGGTAAATGATGTATGAATGTGACATGTTATTGAAATACGTTTGTAAATTTGAGCAGTATCTTTGTCTGGGGAAAATAAATCCCCGACTATCGTTGGGGATGAAGAGTATGTGTATCTTCAATCTTGTCTAGAATGCTTCCGTTGGAGATTCCTATTTACTTGTTTGAGAAGACTCTGTAGGGGATGTGTGGATTTCTGTTTGGGGAGTAGAATTTAGGAACCTTGGTCGTCCATTGCTCTATTGGGAAGTCTATTTCTTATTTATCCTGACTGAAGATAAAAGAGATGGATAATCATCCGACTTATCTGGGGAGGATAAAGTTAACTAGTATCTAGTCGGATTCCAGGTTTTGTAGCAACTTTCTGGGGATAGTGATGACTTCACTGGGGAGAAGAATTTGGACAGTGATTAGCTGGGGAATTTGTAGGTTGTTAGGGAAATAAACCATGTCAGGGAAATAAACCCTTTTTGATGGAGAAGTGCTCTATTGAGGAAACTAACTCTCTTGAGGGAATTGAATTTTGCTAGAGAGAAGAACTCTGCAAGGTTTCTTTTTCAATTTTGGAGGACCGAACTCAGTTGGGGAAGAGTATTTCCATGAGATATACTGATTTGGAACTCTGTGGGTTGGTGATATTATCGGGGAGAAGATCATGCTCCTTTATCTGATAGGGGGATCTGCTGGTGAGTATGACTATATTATCATCTGGAAGATGCCCCACTTTCTGTTTGAAGTTATTTTAGACCTGTTGGGGAATGCATTTTTGTTGAAGATGAGCTGGTGAAGATGACTCCGTGTGGATAATCCCATGAAGATTTCTCTGTGGGGATGAATTGAATATTGTCCTACCTCCTAGAGTCCTCGGTAAACATTGATCATAGTGATAATACTTTTACTGATGGACAAGTGACGAGATAATAGGACATAGTCGTACGCCCTAATCCCTAACTTTTTCCTGGACCATTTTTTCAGATTTTCAGTCCACCGGGATACCATTTTTTGCCCAAGCCGCCTTTTCAGGTTTTCGACTTGACGGGTCTACCATATTTATCTATATATATATATATCCCTAATTTTTTCCTGAGCCCTTTTGGTTTGCTGGGATGCCCTTACTTTTTCCTAGGCATGTCAACCTAGCGGGTCTATTTTGTGTGTAGTATCTTTCGACTATGTCCGTATTCACAAGGTGTGTAGAGTTGTCACTGTCTATGGCAGTAAGTGTTGTAGTTATTCTAGGAAATGTTTGCTTGATCGCACGTGACCTTTCATATGTGGGAGCCCGTTTACCCCTGGGTCAGTCTGGTGCACCTGATGTTTGAAGTTTTTGATCAAGCTTCTGATAGTATTGACCTTCCTTAGTATTTTTCTAAGAACAATCATGAAAGGATCTGAAGACATGATACTGACACCACCTAATACTACTAGCACAGATAAGCAATTTGATGATACCGAAGATTCAAATTTTAAAGTGGTTTTTGCTGAAACCCCTGATCAATGTAACATCCCCCAAGTGGTTCAGATGGAGATCGGCCTATGGCTATTCAACACTTTTGAGAGATTCTTTGAATCTCGACTTGACTTCCGCAGATGAGTTGGATAATAACATGTCATTCCCCTTGGAATATGGAAGGTTTGTCATTTGGAAGTGTCTTTCCATTTGAAGTGATTCCATTTACTGAGAGGATTTATGTTCATTGGACATTCGTCATGCGCATTTCTCTACTGTCAATCAATTAGTTAAACAGTGCTATCATAAATTCAAGATTTATGCTTGTATTTGAAGTTTTGAAAATGCATTTTTAGCAAATAACATAATTTTGTAAGAATATGAACTAAACTCGAGATTTATAGTAAACCTTACAGGAGTCAGGATACCTTTTGTAACAGTTATGATTTTGAACTAACCCGTGCTTCAATTAGGACTTTTAAGGGTTGTAAGGTGGCATGGTTCACGGTTTAAAAAACAAAGGATAAAAGCTCTAACTTTATTTGTACCCAACCCATTCTCCATGATGTTCCTCAGCCCTATACTCAGTTAATTGTGCGTTTGAATTCCAATTCAGTTTGGAATGATGTTTTGGTGATGGTTCGAATAAGTTAAGTTTATTTGAGAAGACAATAATTTTTGTAACATTTTGTTGAGGATTTTGTAGCGACCTCCTTTTTTTTAATTTTATTATCCCTTTTTTTTCCTGACTATTTTTGTTTTGAGATTACAGTCAGTGGGATGCCCCAGTTTTTTCTTAAGTCTCACTCACATGTTTTGACTTAGCGGACTTTTCTCTTGAGATATAATGACTTCCTGTTCTATGGGGAACCAACACAATCTTTTTATTTGGAAATATATCTTTGGTATCTCTTTCTATGTATGAAGTGAGAGTTTTACGACTGAACACGCATTTGAATTAACTGAGAAACTACCATGCCCCAGGTTATGATTAAGGGTTCCAATTTGTGCGAAAAAGAAAACTCCTACTTATTAAGCTAAAAGGGGGTTGACTAGGGATTAACTTCCTTATAACTTCACTGTTTAGGATTTGAAACAACGCTTGTACATCATCAGCAAGGTCTGTTCAAAAGCATACTATATGAGATCATGGTATCATTTTCGTCATCCTCCATCTAAAGGCTTGTAGATTTTAATCAAGAGTTGAATATCATCATAAAAAGGGGTAAAAGCATAATTTCAGTATAGTGAAAACGAATGGATTAACTCGAGACAAACATATACAATGCATTAATGAGAATAACCAAAGTTTGACATAAAGATAATTGTTAGAACAAACTAAAGAAATTACAAATGAAATTTCGAATGAACGAAAAGCTTCTCTGCTTTAAATTTATCACTTCAGATGGTGTGCCTTTAAGGGATGACAGAAAAACTCCAATTGACCATCTTGTGTAAATTCTAATGCTCCTTCGTCAATCAGGTCTTGAAACTTGTTTTTCAACGCCCAACAGCTGTTAGTGTCATGCCCAGGACTGTTGGAGTGGTATTCACACATTTTTTAATGATTATAACAGGGAGAAGAAGTATTGGACTTTTGAGGAGGATCCTTCAATGTAACCAGCTTGGCCTTCAACATACGTTGCAATGCTTGAGCCAAGGACATGTTGATCTTGGTAAATTGTCTTTGGTGTGTATTCTACTTACACTGACTACCCCGTCGTTGCTGGCAAGGTCGTTATTAGGCTCGTGATGTAGTAGTAATCCGGAAAGGTCTACTTTCGACCAAGCCAACTTCTTGTTTTATCGGAGGATAATTAATGACTTGATCCCCAATTCTAGTCGTTTGTCCCATATGGTTATATTCGTCTTAATGGAGTTTGCTGATGAGAGTTCTCAACTCTTCCTATCCCCGAGCTAAGTTTTGGATAAGAGCAATCTGTCCAATCATCTGGATTCTCATTATTGCCTTCTCAACTTGCAATTGTTCCAACTGTTCATCCTTGTTGTCTTCAGTATTCTTCTTGGTCATACTCTCAGTGAGGAGTGGTTTAAATTCTTCTTGCCCCTTGGATAGGTTCAGGAACATTTCTTTGAACTGAGCGTCTTGAGCTTGGAGATTTCTGACGGTTTGCTCAAGATCCATCTTTTACTGAAATAAATAGTAAGCAGATGAGAAAAACTGTATGGGGAAAACCCATTATGACATGATGCATGATATGTAAATGCAATGTTTTCAAGGATCTCGCGAGGTAAACAAAAGCAAATGTTATAAGTCGAATCTGACTGCAGTTTTGATTGAACAACTTCGTATCGTTGAATGTCCTTCTACAAGAATCAATCTCACCATGTCGAGTGGGTCAGAACCTTTGATTCAAGATAATTTGCTTTCATCTTTGACATCATTGGTTAGAGGAAAATAAATCCCCTTGCCCTTTTCTAGGCGTCTGGTTCATGATAACCTACATTACTGCCTGTGATCAGTGGGAAAGAGAACTGACTGTTTTGGAATGCTGGTTCGCGTTTGCGTTTGTTTTCGCAAAATGTCGCGGTAAGCAAGAGTCGCCACCGTCTTTTATTTTATCCAACAAGGAAAGGACAAAAGCACAGAAAAATTCCTTTTTGAGATATTTCTCGGGTTCGGGAGGTAGATTATAGAAAGGGAGGGTGTTAGCACCCTTTCTATCCATGGTTATCCACAGGCTCTTAGGTACTTGCTCATTATGTTTTCAAAAGTTTGCTTTTCTTTGTGTTTGTGGGTTTGAAAAGAGTTTTTATTTTGAAAGGGGTGTAAGTGCAAAAAGTTTTGTTTTTGTTTTCAAAAGAGCAAGTACTTAAGAACATCTACCTACTCAAAAAGGAATTAAATTGTGCAAATGTCCTTTAGACAATGCTATCCCACTATTGAGGAGTTGGAAGCATCGTCGTTGGAATTTTCGGGTCAATTCGATTAAGGGACGTGTGGTCACTAAAGCAATGTTAGGATGCCTTAGTGGTAACCCTAATGTCTTAGATCATTTTATCCTAGGCAACCATTTCGAGGCAACTTATGATCTTTGGACAAGAGGGCGACCTCTAAAACTTCCTATACTCAATGACCACGTTCGAGGCAACCAAGTGAGGTGTATCCTAAGGGTGGCATGTGCGAGTGTATTGTTTTTTCAGTTATATTATCTTTGTACATGTTAGGGTGAGCTAGTGTTGATTTTAGGTTACAGATTTATCTTGTCATGCATTGCCTATTATTCAAACATCTAACAGTTAATGATTGCAGAAATTAAATTGCGGAAGATAAATCTAAGCTATTACAAGGCGTCGAGTATTTACATCGCCAAAGACAAACCCTTAAAATTAAATTGCGAAAAGTAAATAAAAGTGATAAATAAATAAATAAAGTCCTAAGTTAAAACTATTACATCCTCGAAACAGTTACAATATTGAAATATGGATCAAAAATTATACACGCGTGAGAAAATTAAATCGGAGTGTTTTTAGGGTTTTGACCCTTTTTTCATTCAATAAAGCATATTTTTGTTATTTTTTGAATTAAAAATTAGTCTAAATTAATAATTGAATTAATTAATTAAATGAAAATATTTTTGGGTTTTTATTTTAATTGAGGAAAAATAAGAATGATCAAAGATATTAAAAACCTAATTCTAGATTAATTTTAATTTATTGCAAAATATGTTATTATTAAACCTAATTAAACTAAATAAATTAATTAATGTTTATTTACAAAAATAATAAAATAGTGAAATTAAAATATTATTTTTGTTTTCTGATTTTATGAGAAAAATTATTAATTGGTTAATTAACAATAAAAATAATAAAACAAATTAAACAAGAGAAATATAGAAAAGAAAAGAAAAGAAATAAACCAAAAGGGGTTTGGGCCCCAAATCAGGAGGTTTGGTCACCATTTCCTTGGCCCAAACGTATTCCAGCTTGCTTTGACTTTCATTATTCCACGCGTATGCCTTGACTGGGGCGTATGGTGAGCATCCAATTTTAGCCATTGGATTTGGCCTGCAGGCCATTTGGCATTTGATGGGATGAAGATCATGGTGATCCACGCTTGGCATGCTGCATATGAACACCTGAATAAAATTGCAAATAAAATTTTGGGGGACCTGGGATTCGAACCCAGGTCCCAATACTCACATGCCAGCGCTCCAACCACTCAACCAAACTGCTTCATTCGTTAGTGGAATATAAAATAAATAATATATGGACAAAACACTTTCTATGCCTGAAAAATAAAAAAATTTGGCGCGTTGTTTAAACCGGCCAATGGGAAGAGGACGCGTAGTCGTCTTCTTCGTTGAAATAACCAGGTTTTTACCTGCGGATTTTGTCCGCAGCTAAATTCCTAGGTGTGTCCTAGAATTCACCCTAGGCCATAGAAATGCAATCCAAAGCCATGGCTGACTTCGTCTCTCCTCCCTGAGTATCCCTGCATCAATTATTCACCTTGATTTTGCTTGTACACAAAATCCCTAAAAACAAGAACAAGAACCCTAGGTTCTGGATATGCGGTTAGAGGCCACGAAAATAAAATCAAATATTACAGAATCAATGGAAATTGAATGGCAAGTATGAGTGTACAAGGAAATTGGCAAGAGTATGCAAGATAACTGATTCATGATCCCATGTACAGGGCCAAGTTCGTGGTGACTTACAGCGCGATTTGGATAGCTTCAGGCCTTGGCTTTGGTTGCTATAGCTTCAGGAGGTTGTTGGCAAGAGAGCTACGTTGTGATTTGGGATTGAATTGGCCTCCAATGTTGTTTTTGATCTCTCACGTTCAAGCTTTTTTCACCAATTTGCTCTGGCCGTTTCAGCAATGTTCTATGCGTGTTTTAGGTTTGTGTAGCTTGTATGCATATAATGGAATGAGTTTAGGTCAAAATTTGGGCCAATATCCATGTGCATTGAAGAATCAAGATTGGATTTTGATCACCATTAACATGTTTCCAAATATAGGCCAAATCTGATTTTTTGTATATAACCAAGCTTGATACGAATTTGATTTGGCTCATAATGATAATTGCAAGTTGTACAAATCACTAGAATCCCTTTACATCAATTTTTAGATTTTATTTGATTTAATATTGATTTAAAATGAATTAAATCAATAAAAATAAAATAAAATAGAAAAATAAATGAATGGCCGTGAAATTAAAGATGGAACACGTGTGTGGCATGGAAAGACTATATCAAGTGGAAAAAAGTGGGCCCTTTTGTCAAAAATTGGAGTTTTGAGGATAGTTGACTTTTGGCAAATTTGGAAAAATGCCCAACTTCAACAATGCATAACTCCCTCAATTTTTAACTTTTGGAGGTGTTCTTGGACTTTTTAGAAACCTTGATATGTCCTCTAATCAACCCTTTTGGTATCATCTCATTTTGATGTTCCATGATCAAGTTCTAAGATTTGGAAAAAAAAGGTGTTTTTGTTTACTTTCAAAAATGACCTATAATGTCCAAATTTATAACTTCTTGTGAGTGCATTTCTTGATCTTGAGGTGTGAATATGGATTGTAGGAAATTGCATCTTCTTCAAAATGAGCTTTGGATGGGTCATTTATCATAAAGTATGAGAAAGTTATGCTTGGTCAAAGTTGAGTTGACTTTTCCTACAAAACCCTAATTTAGCAACTTTTGAATCTTGATGAATCTTGAGCAATCCTTGATGAATCATGATCAACCCTTGATAAAATGATGAATTATCCTTCAAAATGAGAATGTTGACAAAAAATATTGAGGTTTGACTGTATTTGGGACACAGTTGACTTTTGCCCTAGCACAGTCGATTTTTGGGTCTCTTGAGCAATTGACTGACCAAACTTCCTCTGCAAGGCTTGAAATTTGACATGGATGAACTTAAGAACATATTAAGACATTGGGAAGCACTTGAGGTCATTTGTATGTGAGGACCTTGATGAAACACAAAACCCTAATTTTGACTTGACTGCCTTAGGCGGTGATTTGACTGTCCAACTCTTGAGCCAACTTGAGCAACTTGAAGATCATTCTTGACAAATCTTTGAGAAATATGGGAGGGCAAATTTTGGGGTATAACAGTTGCCCCTGTTCAATTTTCTTAAACCTGAGGATATAGATTGGCTTTCGAGCCTTTCTTGATCCGAAGGTGGAAGATAATTGAACACTAGAGTGCCCAGAAATTTGCACTCACATGGTGTATTATCAACATTGTGATGTCGGGAATGGGCTTACAGATTCCATTTGGAGATTGCTGGTTGGAGGATGGGCTTACAGATGCCATCTGCAGGAGTGTCGATCGTGTAAGAGATTCCTTAGCGAGAACTTGTATACCTGTTGTTGTAAAAGATTCCGCTGGGGAAGTCTTAACCTTTACTGAGATTCAGGAATCTGGTATGTACTTCATCTGAGAGAATGCCTCGGTTGAGTCTTAAGAACCTGTCCATAATTAAAATGGGGAAAACATCTTCGTCAAGATCTAGGAACTGTCTTGTGCTCAACGGAGTATACCGTTGAGGTTATAGAACTTGTCCACACTATGACGGAGGAGAACATCAAGATCTAGGAACTGATTCGTGCTCAACGGAGTATACCATCGAGGTTATAGTACTCGTCCACACTATGACGTAGGGAAACATCTTCATCAAGATCTAGGAACTGTCTCGTGCTCAATGGAGTATACCGCTGAGGTTATAGAACTTGTCCACACTATGACGGAGGAGAACATCAAGATCTAGGAACTGACTCGTGCTCAATGGAGTATACCGTTGAGGTTATAATACTCGTCCACACTATGACGTAGGGAAACATCTTCATCAAGATCTAGGAACTGTCTCGTGCTCAATGGATTATACCGTTGAGGTTATAGAACTCGTCCATACTATGACGGAGGAAAACATCAAGATCTAGGAACTGACTCGTGCTCCACGGAGTATACCGTCGAGGTTATAGTACTCGTCCACACTATGACGTAGGGAAACATCTTTATAAAGATCTAGGAACTGTCTCGTGCTCAATGGAGTATACCGTTGAGGTTATAGAACTCGTCCACACTATGACGGAGGAAAACATCAAGATCTAGGAACTGACTCGTGCTCAATGGAGTATACCGTTGAGGTTATAGTACTCGTCCACACTATGACATAGAGAAACATCTTCATCAAGATCTATGAACTGTCTCGTGCTCAATGGAGTATACCGCTGAGGTTATAGAACTTGTCCACACTATGACGGATGAGAATATCAAGATCTAGGAACTGACTCGTGCTCAATGGAGTATACCGTTGAGGTTATAGTACTCGTCCACACTATTATGTAGGGAAACATCTTCATCAAGATCTAGGAACTGTCTCGTGCTCAATGGAGTATACCGTTGAGGTTATAGAACTCGTCCACACTATGACGGAGGAAAACATCAAGATCTAGGAACTGACTCGTGCTCCACGGAGTATACCGTCGAGGTTATAGTACTCGTCCACACTATGACATAGCGAAACATCTTCATCAAGATCTAGGAACTGTCTCGTGCTCAATGGAGTATACCGTTGAGGTTATAGAACTCGTCCACACTATGACGGAGGAAAACATCAAGATCTAGGAACTGACTCGTGCTCCACGGAGTATACCGTCGAGGTTATAGTACTCGTCCACACTATGACGTAGGGAAACATCTTCATCAAGATCTAGGAACTGTCTCGTGCTCAATGGAGTATACCGTTGAGGTTATATAACTCGTCCACACTATGACGGAGGAAAACATCAAGATCTAGGAACTGACTCGTGCTCAATGGAGTATACCGTTGAGGTTATAGTACTCGTCCACACTATGACGTAGGGAAACATCTTCATCAAGATCTAGGAACTGTCTCGTGCTCAATGGAGTATACCGCTGAGGTTATAGAACTTGTCCACACTATGACGGAGGAGAACATCTTCATCAAGATCTAGGAACTGTCTCGTGCTCAATGGAGTATACCGTTAAGGTTATAGTACTCGTCCACACTATGACGTAGGGAAACTGTCGAGATTGAGAACCTTATCTGAAATTCAACCGAGGATAATTCAATTGAGATTTAAGAACCGGTCAGGTCTTTGACGTAGCTGAGAACTTTAACTGTATCTTTCCTGAAAGGTAAAGGTCAGTCGTATGCAATGCATGATATATAGCAAGCAATGGTGTTCTCAAAATAAATGAGGTTGTGTTGTATGATGTGTATATGCATGTATCATGATGTATGGAAATGTGATGTTTTAGCTGGGGAAAATAAATCCCGGAGCTGCTTGAGAATAGAGTTGAGTTCTTCGTTTCTGCTGGGGATGATGAACGAAGATGGTTGTGAGAATAAACCTGCAGGAGAAAAGAACTTCGTTAGGGAATAAACTTGATGAAGAGATTACTCCGAGGGGAATTACTCTGTGGGGAAGAGACGTTTTGTTGAAGATTTTAACGATAACTCTGCTGGGGATTCGGTTGATAAGCTCTGTTGGGGATTTTAATGATGAACTCCGCTGGGGATAGAAAGAACTTCACTGGGGGCGATCTTTCAGTCGCAACTTGTTGAGGATAACCCAATTAGACTCTTGTGAGGATAACCTTCTGAATTTGATTGGGGAGATTTACTTGTGCTCTGCAGGGGATAAGCTTCCAGAATCTACTGGGTAAGATGATTCAACTCTGGCGGGGAAGCCTTTTTTAGACTGCGCTGGTGAAACGGCTCCACTAGGGGTATCTTGTATTCTACCGGGGAACATTCTTATACTCTGTTGAAGAATATTAAGACTGTCGGAGATGCTCTTATACTTGCTGGGGAATATCTTTATACTCCGCTGGGGAAGATTAAGATCTTCTGGGGATACCAAGCCTTTTCAGGGCTGATGGTAGATTAACTCTTCTTGGGGAAGAGTATTGTTGATTCGTCCATAGTTACAAGTCTCAGCTGAGAGAGCTATCATTATTGTCCTACTCTGCGGGGAGTGAAAGTACCTTAGCCATATTCTTCAGCTGAATATATACCTTGGTACCTGGTGGACAGAGCAACTTGTACAGTTTAGACAATTCTTATTTGCCCCTGTTTTTGCGAGAGAAGGTGCCTGCAGAGGCCCTGTGGATCGAGTATTATCCCCACCTATGGGGTGCTTGGTATCTTTTGGTCAAAATGACAAGTCTTCTTCTAGTAGGCCAGTGACGAGATGACGGGACATAGTCGTACACTTTGATCCCTAATTATTGCCTGGACCACCCTTTCGGGTTTTCAGTCCATCGGGATACCCTTTTTTGCCCAAGCCGCCTTTTCAGGTCTTCGACTTGCCGGGTGTACAAATTTTTTTCCATTTTTATCCCTAATTTTTTTCCCGAACCCTTTTGGTTCGCCGGGAAGCCCTTATTTTTGCCTAGGCCAGTCAACCTAGCGGGTCTTTGATTATGCATAGTACTTTTCGACTATGTCCACGCTCTCAGGATGTAGGGAGGTGTCACTGTCGGTAGTGTTGTGTTGCCATACTACCAGAAGATCTTTGTTTGATCATGCAAGATTCGTTGCTGGAATTCATGTCCAATGCCCCAAGTGACTCAGATGGAGATTTGCCCCTAGCTATTTGGCATCTTTGAGAGATTCTCTGAATCTTGACTTAACTGCCCCAATGATGGACAATGCTCATGCCGTGCCCCTTGGTTGGAGGTGTTTTTTCCACTTGAGGTGATCCTTTTATTGAGAAGGTTTTTTTGTTCCCTAGATATTCCTCGTGCGAATTTCTCTGTTGTTTGAACAAATAGTCATATGCAAACAATGTTATTTTAAGAATGCAAAGCTCATGTCTGTTTTGAAATTTTTGAAAATGCATTTTTCAGTAAAACAGACGATTTTTTTGTAAAATGTAATGTCAACTCAGGATTTACAGCAAGCCCTACAGGAGTCAGGATACCTTTGTAACAGTATGCTTTCGAACTAACCCATGCTTCAGCTAGGACTTTTAAGGGTTATAACGTGGCCTGGTTCACGGTTTAAGAAACAAAGGATAAAGGCTCAAAATTTATTTGTACCCACCCGCTCTTCGTGATGTTCTTCGATCCTAAACTCAGCTAATCGTGCATTTAGATCCCGTTTGAGTCTTTGCTCTGATATTCCGGTGATGGTTCGGATACTGACAGTTTATTTTGAACAGGCAGTCATTTTTATAAGAGTTTGTAGGACCTCTTTCTTTTTGATTGTGTTATCCCTGTCTTTTTGCCTGAACTGTTTCTTTTGTGATTACAGTCAGCGGGATGCCCCAGTTTTTTTTGTAAGTCTCCTTCATAGGGTTTGACTTGGTGGGCTTTTATTTCGAAAGATAATGACTGCTTGTCCTTACGATTATACGAAACCAACACCGTCTTTTGTTTCGGAAGGACTTCTTTGATGCCATTCATTGTGCACCTGGATCAACTGAGAAAACTACCCTGCCCCAGGTTATAATTAAGGGTTTTAATTTGTGAAAAGAAAAACTCCAACTTCCTTGGATCAAAGGGGTTGACTAGGGATTATCTTCCTTATAACTCCACTGTTTAGGATTTGAAACAATGCATGTACATCGTCAGCGGGGTCTGTTCAAAAGCATACTGTAGAGATTTTGGTATCATTTTCGTCATCCTCCCTCTAAAGGCTTAGAATTTTTTATCGAGAGTTGAACATCACAAAAAATGAAAGCAATTTGAATATAGTGAATACGAATGGATTGATTCAGAACGGACATATGCAATGCATTGATAAAGTAATAAAGTTTAACATGATAATAATTGTTTGAATAAGCAAAGAAAGATACAACTTCAGAATTTAAATGAACAAAAGTCTCTTAATTTGAACTTAGTCATTTCAGGTGGAGAACCCTCAACGAAAGATTTTCATTTCGCCATCCGGCATGAATTCCAACACTCTTCCGTCAATCAAGTCTTGGATCTTGTTTTTCAAAGCCCAACAGTCGTCAGTGTCATGTCCAAGACTATAGGAGTGGTATGCACAAACTGCATCGGGATGTTAGTTAGGAGTAGAGGTATTGAGATTCCGGGGAGGATCCTTTAAAGGAATCAGATTGACCTCCAACAAGCGTTTCAGTATTAGAGATGATGGTATATCAGTCTCAGAGAAATGTCTTCCGGACTTATTTTGCTTACGCCGATTACCCCATTGACGCTGGCGAGGTTGATGCTGGGCTTGTGACCCTGAAGCCAGCTGAGGAGATTTTCCCTTGTCTTCTTGCCCCAAAGGTTGTTGAATGATGACTTGATCTTCAACCCTAGTTGTTTGCCCCACTTGGTCATTTTGAAGTAGTTTATTGACGAGGACCCTGATATCTTCTTGTCTTTGAGCCAGGTCTTGAATGAGAGCCATCTGGCCCACCAGTTGTCCCATCATCTGGATCTTCATTGTTGCCAACTCAATTTGTAGCCCTTCCAACTAATCATTCCTGACGCCGCCTGGATTCCCTAGGACTAAGCCCCTTGTGAGGAGAGCTTTTATTTCTTCCTGCCCCTGGGATAGGTTCAGGAACATTTCTTGAAGTTGAGCGTTTTGAGCCTGGAGATCTTGGTTGTCTTGTGGGAGAACCATTGCTGAAATAAACAGCGGGAACATGAGAGACCTGTACTGGACGACCTGTTATGCAATGATAGGTATGATATATGTATGCAATGTTTTCAAGGATCTCGCAGGGTAAATAAGAAACTGTTAGAATTTGAATCTGGTAGCTTGATTGAAGGAACTTCATGTTGCTGAGAGTCCTTCTTCAAGAGTCAAGCTCACCATATCGAGTGGGTTATAGCCCCTGACTCAAATTATCGTGTTTTGATTTCTAGACAACCTTGGCTAGAGGAAAATAAATCCCTTTGCCCCTTGCTAGACCTTTGATTGACCATAACCTACATCACAGACCCTTGAGATCCTTGAAATGGTTAAGGAAATGTTAAGGCATGATGTTATGATGTGTATGCTATGCGTTTAAACAAAAGCGTGAGGTGATGTAAGTAAACCCTGCAATAAGTCCAAATTATTGGATAAGGACTGTAAAGAAAACCTGCAAGGAACTCATGTTGTCAGATAACAAGAATGTGAAAGTAGTTCAGGTTTGAAGGCACACAAGTCACACAAATAACCTTAAGTTTAGGCTGGCATGGAGTTTAGGTATTACCCTCTTTTAGTTCAGTTGATTTAAACCTGTCCTAAAAATAGTAACCGGGTTCTAGAGGATCTTAATATCACTGACTACCCTCAATCGGTCATAATTCCAGTTTAGCAACCTTTTCTTGCGGCCGGAATCATCGCGAGAGTTTAGTCTCAATGAGTGTAGCATACTGCTACTGTTCTATGGCCAAGTTGGTCAATTTAAGGTTCTAAGGTCAGTTGGTGTTTAATGACCCCTTAGAAGACCCATATTCTCCTTGTTCCAACACAAGGGATATCGGTACAGACCAAGGTGCCACACCAATGTAGCTATTGCTTCATCCGTATCGGTCTACACCGTACAGATCCCTCACAGTTTATTTCTACTTACCTAAAGGGTATCCCCAGATCCGGGTTAGGATCTATAGAACTCCAATACAAGCCCACAAAATTAAAGCATACAAAGCATACAATTGAAAACATAGTGATCTAATCCTAAGGTACACCTCACTTATAAAGATCATCCCCATCAGAGTCGCCAGTTCTGTGATCGGTGGGAAAGAGAACTGGCTGTTTTGGAATGCTGGTTCGCGTTTGCGTTTGTTTTTGCAAAATGTCGCGGTAAGAAAGAGTCGCCACCGTCTTTTATTTTATCCAACAAGGAAAGGACAAAAGCACAGAAAAATTCCTTTTTGAGATATTTCTCGGGTTCGGGAGGTAGATTATAGAAAGGGAAGGTGTTAGCACCCTTTCTATCCGTGGTTATCCACGGGCTCTTAGGTACTTGCTCATTATGTTTTCAAAAGTTTGCTTTTCTTTGTGTTTGTGGGTTTGAAAAGAGTTTTTATTTTGAAAGGGGTGTAAGTGCGAAAAGTTTTGTTTTTGTTTTCAAAAGAGCAAGTACTTAAGAACATCTACCTACTCAAAAAGGAATTAAATTGTGCAAATTTCCTTTAGACAATGCTATCCCACTATTGAGGAGTTGGAAGCATCGTCGTTGGAGTTTTCGGGTCAATTCGATTAAGGGACGTGTGGTCACTAAAGCAATGTTAGGATGCCTTAGTGGTAACCCTAATGTCTTAGATCATTTTATCCGAGGCAACCATTTCAAGGCAACTTATGATCTTTGGACAAGAGGGCGACCTCTAAAACTTCCTATACTCAATGACCACGTTCGAGGCAACCAAGTGAGGTGTATCCTAAGGGTGGCATGTGCGAGTGTATTGTTTTTTCAGTTATATTATCTTTGTACATGTTAGGGTGAGCTACTGTTGATTTTAGGTTACAGATTTATCTTGTCATGCATTGCCTATTATTCAAACATCTAACAGTTAATGATTGCAGAAATTAAATTGCGGAAGATAAATCTAAGCTATTACAAGGCGTCGGGTATTTACATCGCCAAAGACAAACCCTTAAAATTAAATTGCGAAAAGTAAATAAAAGAGATAAATAAATAAAGTCCTAAGTTAAAACTATTACATCCTCGAAAAAGTTATAATATTGAAATATGGATCAAAAATTATACGCGCGTGAGAAAATTAAATCAGAGTGTTTTTAGGGTTTTGACCCTTTTTTCATTCAATAAAGCATATTTTTGTTATTTTTTGAATTAAAAATTAGTCTAAATTAATAATTGAATTAATTAATTAAATGAAAATATTTTTGGGTTTTTATTTTAATTGAGGAAAAATAAGAATGGTCAAACATATTAAAAACCTAATTCTAGATTAATTTTAATTTATTGCAAAATATGTTATTATTAAACCTAATTAAACTAAATAAATAAATTAATGTTTATTTACAAAAATAATAAAATAGTGAAATTAAAATATTATTTTTGTTTTCTGATTTTATGAGAAAAATTATTAATTGGTTAATTAACAATAAAAATAATAAAACAAATTAAATAAGAGAAATATAGAAAAGAAAAGAAAAGAAATAAACCAAAAGGGGTTTGGGCCCCAAATCAGGAGGTTTGGTCAGCATTTCCTTGGCCCAAACGTATTCCAGCCTGCTTTGACTTTCATTATTCCACGCGTATGCCTTGACTGGGGCGTATGGTGAGCATCCAATTTTAGCCATTGGATTTGGCCTGCAGGCCATTTGGCATTTGATGGGATGAAGATCATGGTGATCCACGCTTGGCATGCTGCATATGAACGCCTGAATAAAATTGCAAATAAAATTTTGGGGGACCTGGGATTCGAATCCAGGTCCCAATACTCATATTCCAGCGCTCCAACCACTCAACCAAACAACTTCATTCGTTAGTGGAATACAAAATAAATAATATATGGACAAAACACTTTCTATGCCTGAAAAATAAAAAAAATTTGGCGCGTTGTTTAAACCGGACAATGGGAAGAGGACGCGTAGTCGTCTTCTTCGTTGAAATAACCAGGTTTTTACCTGCGGATTTTGTCCGCAGCTAAATTCCTAGGTGTGTCCTAGAATTCACCCTAGGCCATAGAAATGCAATCCAAAGCCATGGCTGACTTCGTCTCTCCTCCCTGAGTATCCCTGTATCAATTATTCGCCTTGATTTTGCCTGTACACAAAATGCCTAAAAACAAGAAAAAGAACCCTAGGTTCTGGATATGGGGTTAGAGGCCACGAAAATAAAATCAAATATTACAGAATCAATGGAAATTGAATGGCAAGTATGGGTGTACAAGGAAATTGGCAAGAGTATGCAAGATAACTGATTCACGATCCCATGTACAGGGCCAAGTTCGTGGTGACTTACAACGCGATTTGGATAGCTTCAGGCCTTGACTTTGGTTGCTATAGCTTCAGGAGGTTGTTGGCAAGAGAGCTACGTTGTGATTTGGGATTGAATTGGCCTCCAATGTTGTTTTTGATCTCTCACTTTTCAAGCTTTTTTCACCAATTTGCTCTGGCCGTTTCAACAATGTTCTATGCGTGTTTTAGGTTTGTGTAGCTTGTATGCATATAATGGAATGAGTTTAGGTCAAAATTTGGGCCAATATCCATGTGCATTGAAGAATCAAGATTGGATTTTGATCACCATTAACATGTTTCCAAATATAGGCCAAATCTGATTTTTTGTACATAACCAAGCTTGATACGAATTTGATTTGGCTCATAATGATAATTGCAAGTTGTACAAATCACTAGAATCCCTTTACATCAATTTTTAGATTTTATTTGATTTAATATTGATTTAAAATGAATTAAATCAATAAAAATAAAATAAAATAGAAAAATAAATGAATGGCCATGAAATTAAAGATGGAACACGTGTGTGGCATGGAAAGACTATATCAAGTGGAAAAAAGTGGGCCCTTTTGTCAAAAATTGGAGTTTTGAGGATAGTTGACTTTTGGCAAATTTGGAAAAATGCCCAACTTCAACAATGCATAACTCCCTCAATTTTGAACTTTTGGATGTGTTCTTGGACTTTTTAGAAACCTTGAGATGTCCTGTAATTAACCCTTTTGGTCTCATCTCATTTTGATGTTCCATGCTCAAGTTATAAGCTTTGGAAAAAAAGGTGTTTTTGTTGACTTTCAAATATGACCTATAATGTCCAAATTTGTAACATCTTGTGAGTGCATTTCTTGATCTTGGGGTGTGAAGATGGATTGTAAGAAATTGCATCTTCTTCAAAATGAGCTTTGAATGGGTCATTTCTCATAAAGTATGAGAAAGTTATGCTTTGTCAAAGTTGAGTTGACTTTTCCTGTAAAACCCTAATTTAGCAACTTTTGAATCTTGATGAATCTTGAACAATCCTTGATGAATCATGATCAACCCTTGATAAAATGATGAATTATACTTCAAAATGAGAATGTTGACAAAAAATCTTGAGGTTTGACTGTATTTGGGACACAGTTGACTTTTGCCCTAGCATAGTCGATTTTTGGGTCTCTTGAGCAATTGACTGACCAAACTTCCTCTGTGAGGCTTGAAATTTGACATGGATGAACTTAAGAACATATTAAGACATTGGGAAGAACTTGAGGTCATTTGGATGTGAGGACCTTGATGCAACACAAAACCCTAATTTTGACTTGACTACCTTAGGAGGTGATTTGACTGTCCAACTCTTGAGCCAACTTGAGCAACTTGAAGATCATTCTTGACAAATCTTTGAGAAATATGGGAGGGAAAATTTTGGGGTACAACACTGCCCCTTTAGATCTTTGAACTGGTCGGTGAGAATGATATGGTTTGATGTTGTGTATGCTATGCACCAAGAAAAAATGTAAGGTAGTGAAAACAAGTAAGTTTTGCAAAAAATCCAGGTTATTAGATAATGACTACAAAAAAATCCTGCAAGGAATTCACGTCGTTAGACAATGAATACAAACAAACCCTGGAAGGAGTTCAAGTTATTAGATAATGCGAACAAGTCACACAAGTAGCCTTAGGTTCAGGCTCACATGGAGTTTGTAGGTAAGTACCCTCTTGAAGTTTAGTTGGTTCGACCAGTCCTAAAAAAAGTAATTGGGTTCTAAGGAATCTCAATATCACTGATCTTTCTTCATCGGGCATTGTTTCTGCACAAGCTTCTTTATTAGCGACCGAAATATCCCGAAAGTCCGATCTCAATGAGTGTAGTATCGAGTATCAATCAATCTTCATCTTTACACCAAAGTCGGCTATCTCACTGCTTTCTAATGGCCAAGTTGTTCAATTAAGGTTCTACGGTCAGTTAGTGCTTCATGACACCACACAACAGCCTCATATTCTCCTTAATTCAACATAAGGGACACCTGTACCAACAAATGTGTCACACTAACTGTCGTAACCCAAATTTGTCCTACCCCCGATGATTTTATCTTCCAAGATTAGAATAATAAAGAAGCGTTTAACGAAGGGTGGTACAACAATATCTGATGGCTCATTCTTAATATTTAAGTCAATCAGGGGTGTATTTTTAATTCAGGAAAACGAGACTTTCTAAATCAGAAAGACTCGCGTATCCGTGAATTCATTCGCGAGACATGTTGGCCATTGGCCCATGCGATTCATAAATGGAAATTAATGGAGTAACTGTAAAATTCTAAATTGTTAAATGGTCGTTGGTAAAAGGGAGGTTGAAATTAAATTTGTCCGCCTTATTGCTACCGTCAAACTTATTTTCGAATTTGAGTGTTACAGATATAAAATTCCTTTGATTTAATTATATTAACATTCTGAGTTTTTAATAAAAAAAATTTGCTTTCAAGTCTTGTTTGTAAATATAATAATTATTTGTATTATTTGTAAAAAAATAGAAAATAATTGTTCGCTGTCATATACTTTCAATTAGCATTTTACTTTTGAATAATTAACATAGCACAATTGGAAAGGGAGAAATACTAACAAGTAAAAGGTCACAAGTTTGAATCTCACCCGGTGCACTTTGGATATTTTGAAAATAAATTAGCATTTTGCTTTCAAGTTTTATTTATTATATTTTGAAAATATTTTTTTTATTAAAATATTTTTTTTATTTAAAAAATAGTCAAAATAAATTATAAATAGATAAAATTTAATTTAGACCTTTTATTCACTTTGGGCTAACTTTCTCTCTAAGTTTTTAATCTAACTTTACTCTATAAATATGATTTATTGTTGTCCTAATTTGTGGGGGACAATTTCTAACCTATTTTTTCGCACACATTCACATACTCCAACCCTTATTTCTTTCATTCCACAAAAACCTCATATTCTCTTATACAAAATCATGTACCCCCACTTTTCTTCTTTTTGCACTGTAAATTCAAATTCACTTTTCACGTGCAATTTCCCATGAACCAACTTTAACAAAAATCTCATCAACCAAAACAGAAACCTTACAGAAGTTCATGTTCATACCATTGACACAAGCTCAAAACTGATGCAACCACAAATCATCATCATTTTAGCAAGCACCCAAACAACAAAATACATCTCAATAGCAACAAAGACATAGAAAAGGAAACGGGGAAATGACTCAAAGAAGTATTGTATCAATTGTCGTCGTCAGAAACGGTGTCTTGCAGCCAACCATCACCAGATTCGCACACTCCGGCCACCGGCGAATCTGAAACAGCCTCTGCAGACTCAGCCGTGACCAACTGCGCAGAATCTCCGAAACAACAACCACCAAGTCCACTGCGAGAAACTGTCTTCCTCTGACGCAACAACAACTTCATCTATCGTGCACGACATCCACCGTCCTCGCATATGTCGTACCGTCCAATCGAAGCCGCGGATCCAGCCACCACGGCCAGATCTCCGACGATGCCAACTCTACACCACACACCACCACTAGCGGTTTCCCTATGGCAGGTTCCGTTTTCATTTTTTTTTTCCCCTTTGTTTCTCATGTAGATGAGATATTAGTGTATGGTTAATTGAAATTGTGAAGAAGTCAAAATAAATTTGTGTTTCTACTGATTGAAAACCAAGCACCTCCATGTACATGGCTTTTCGTTTATTTAGTAATTAAGTTTTTATTTATTTGATTTATTCTCTTATTTAATTTAGTTATTCATTTTTGTATGTAGATTTTGTTTGCTTAATTTGGTCTGTGTATTAACCTCAATTTGGTGCATTTCTTAAATTAGTTATAAAAAAATTAGAAAAACAAAAAGATAGTAATGATGAATTTCAAAATTCTAGAATTCAACTTGTACTATTAGTTTGTGCTAAACCTCGTTCATTCTATTTATTTAAGTTTTTGTTTTGTTTTTTAGTTAATTATTTTCAATTATTTATTTAGGATTAAATTAGTGTTGGTCATTTCATTAATTATTTAATTTTAGTTATTAATAAAAATAGCAAAAATAATAAACACCTTTTTTTTAAATCAAATTAATTTAAATATTTTACAAATCATGGGATACACATCCTCGAATAATCAATAAGTCGACTTGACGTCACACTAATTGATTATCCAATTCAAAACATTTAAAAATCACCAATAAATTAAATCAATTATTTCGCCTAGTGCGAACTAATTTCAATGAAGATCGACTCTTCTTCAATCCACCGAATTAAAATATCAAAATAGCTAACCAATCTAAATTATTATTTTTTTACTAAAATGATAAAACTCAAGAACATTTAAAAAAAAGGATTAAGGCGAATTACTTTCAAAATTAACTGCGAATTGCGTCTACAATCACTCACTTTTCAAAATCCAGACAAGATTCAAGGATAAATTCGAAAGCAATTCAACGCGATCCTATAAAAAACACCGACCCATACGAACTACGAATTGAGACTCTGATTTCTAATAAGAGGATACGTAGGCACACGATCTAAAATCGTGGCGAGTCTTGCTAATTAAAACTTAAAACACCGTTTACCCCAAACATAAACCTAGGGTTAATATCCTTGTAAACAAGGTGGATGAAAGGTGTCTAACACCTTCCTTTCGTCTAATTGAGTCCATAACCTAGAATCTTTGTCAGCGCATTAGGGGTTTCTGTTAGGTTCCATTCCTTAGGATAAAAACTAATAGTGGCGACTCTTGATTTAAAAATCGGTCGCTACACTAACATAGTCATCGTTTCAACTGTGTCGGTATTATGCTGCATAGTCCCCACGATCTATTTCTACTTACCTAAAATGCCCCAGATCCGGGTGTAGGATCTTTATAAGAATAAACCCAAGCATAACCCACAAATGTAAAGCAAGCAAGACAAACAAATAAAGCAATAAAGGTGATCTAGCTCTTAAGGTAACCCCAATTTTCTAGTCTTCCCCAGCAGAGTCGCCAGTTCTGTAATACCGTGGGAGAACTGACTTGATGTTTTTGCATTTTATCGCAATTGTTGCGGATAGTAAGAGTCACCACCGACTTTTCTTTTATCCAATAAAGGAAAGGGTGAAAAGAACGGGAAAGACCTTTTGAGAATTTTCTTGAGTTCGGGGGTAGTTATGAAAAGGGAATGTGTTTACACCCTTTTCATCTGTAGTTATCTACGGGCTCTTAATTGCTAGCTCACTTTGTAATGCTTTGTGTTTTGTGTAAGTTTTGAAAATGCCTTTGTGCAACAAACTTTGTAATGATTCTCGTATCGTTGAAAATGTATACAAAGCGTTGGTTTTGAAAATATTTGTTGTTTGGAAAGTGTTTGAAATATGTTTTGAAAGTGTGAGGTGTGAAGATTGTTTTGATTTATGAGCAAGCAATTGTGAATAATTTACCGACTCAAAAAAGTTTTTGTTCTTTTCCTCCTCCTTTAGATAGTGTTATTCTACCATTAGTTAGTAGAAAGCCCTATTGTTGGATGTTAGGGACAAACGCGGGTCATCGTACAGGCATAGAAGGCAATTTCTAGGACGCTTTAGCAATTTTCGTAAGGGACTAAGATCATTTTACCAAAGGCAACATCAAAGGGTCATCGAGGGACTACGATCTTTTTTTTATCGAGGGTCTTTACTAAATCGTCCCATATTCGAGGGACACGACTGTTTTATCCGAGGCAACAAGTATGGGTTACCCTAGAGGTGCGCGTGTGAAAAGTGTTTTGATTTCATGTATTTGTCTTTGATTAAGGTTATCTAGTAGTCGATTTTAAATTTTGTCATACACGCCTAATTACTATACAGTATAAGCAAATATGATAAAGTGCAGAAAATAAAGTTCTACGCTGTTACAACGCTTCGAGAATGGGGGTAAAATTTTTGAACAGGGGAAAGAAAGCAATAAAGTCTTAATTACTATTACAAACCATTGTACATGAATAATAATAGAATGTACAAAAATGTAAAGATTAAAGAGGAAAAAGAAATTGTCTTTTTAGGGTTTTCGATGAAAAGGTTTAGAGATTAACCTAATTAAGCTAATTAATTTAAAGGAGAATTTTTAAATAATTATTTAATAAAACCTAAAGTATAAGTTAATTTAAAAAGTAAATTAAATAAACCTAAGTCTAATTTAATTTTAATTCTAAAAAGAAAAGATTAATTAATTAAGAAAATATTTTTGGTGTTTTATTCATCAAAATAAATAAGGTGAAAATAAAATAAAATTAGAAAATCATTTAAGAAAATGTATTTTTTATATTTTTGGTTAAAATAAAATAATAAAAAACAAAAATTAATAAAATTAAAAAAAAAATATAAAGAATATAAGAATATTGGGCTTAGGTGTTAGAAAGTAAAAAAGGTGTGAAAAGTACTTTTGTTAAGCCCAAACAGTTTGTGTTTAATCAGAAAATAAAATATAAAAAAATAGAAATGGGCTTGAGCATAACAAGTAATCAGGGGGGTATGCTGAAGGAAAATAGGTTGGCCCGAAAAATCTGTTTTTTGCTAGAAAAGAAGAAAAAAGTTTGTGAAGTAGTAAAGGAGGGGTTGCACTAAAGGAAAATTGAGCCCAATAAGCTCCCAATGCTAGATCCTATGTGTGGCTTGAGTGGGGATGCACCGTGGATGCGCGGATATGGACTGCATGATGATGATCAAATGATGTTGAATGAAAATGCACGATAGCTATGGTGGATGTACCTGCGTGGGATCACAGAGAATCCATAATAGTGGTGACAAGTGTCACCATTTGAGGCATGTTAAATGATTTTTTTTAAATCAAAAACTAAACAATGATCAAAATTAAAAAATTATTCATAAAGAAATAAACATTATTTCTCTTCTTCCCTGAGTTCTCTCGCCTCTCTCTATTTTTGGGGCTCGCCGGGAATCCTTGCCGGAAATCACCCACGATGGCGATGACGGCGGCTCTCACGGCGACTTGGCTCCAATCCTCATTTTTTTACATCATTTTGTTCGTCTTTTTCTTCTGATCCTAATTCAAGTGCTTGATTTTGCAGATGCTTAACGATTTTACATAGATCTTGAAAGGGAAGGTTGAAACCCTAGGTGATCAAAAGCAAAAATATGATGGTGATGATGACGCGCGATTGATGTTGATAATCGGTGATGATGATGTGCGATTGATGATGAAGATGATTCCTTTTCGGTGAGATCTCTCTGATTCCTCTTATCTGTTTTACAATTTGTTTACAATTGTTTTTCCTCTTGTTCTTTCTCTGTAATTTGTGAAACCAGTGTTATCCTTTTTTGCAAATTTATGAAGGATTTGGGTTTGGAAAATGATGAAACACAAATTAGAGTTTTGTTGTTTTGGCTCTGTTTCTGTAAAATTTGTTCATTGGGTATTTGGCTTTTGTTGAAATTGTGAGCGATTTTTGAAAGGGGCTTTCAATCTAGGGTTTGCGGTTCTTTGCCACTGTTTCTGTATATTTGTGAACTCTGTGTTGTGTTTTTTGTGAACTCAGTATTTGGTTTTCACAATCTTGGAGGTTTTGGTTTTGTGGCTGTATATTGGGCTTTTTGGCTATGTGGTTGTGTTGTCCCCTTTACTGTTTGATCAAAAGTTGTTTTTATAGGTGAAAATTGGGAGGGAAAATGGATGATGTTTGAACAATTTTGGCATGCTGTCTCATAGCTTTTGTATGCAGGTTCCTTTTGCTTATTTCTGTGCATTTGTTGACAGGTTTTGGACTGGTATGCAAGGGCTGTTTTGGACTATTTTGTTTGTTTTTTCTGATGCATAAATGTTTTGCTGAATTTGGGACTATTTTTGTGACGAAATTCTATTTGCATTCTTCAGCGACTTTTTTTCTTCTATTGTGAACCAAAATCAAACTTTTGTGATTTGCAGTAGAGGATTTTCTTAGGCGAATGATAGAACAAAATTGTGTGAGGCTTTTGTTGCCTGATGGGCTTTGCAATTTTATTTGCTATTGGGTTGGACTATGATGGAATTCTATTTTTTTGAATCTTTGAATTTGTTTATTGTGAACCGATTAATTTGTGATTTGCAATAGACCTAGGCCTATGATTGAATCCAATTTTGTATGAGGCCTTAATATACACTTGAGCATGAGAAACGACCTTTTTTCTGATTCCTTAAACAAAACCCTGTCATGAATTTGAAAATTCTTGTTTGTTGTTCAAGTTTTGATGATTGTACTAACTATTTCTCCTATCTTTGTTTCATGTATGGTTGATGAGGAAATGAAGATTATACTTGAAGATGAAAGAGAGCAGTCGTAGAAGGGAAACGATAAAGCTGGGCATGGAGAAAATGATGGTTTGAAGGAGACATAGAAGTGTTATAAATTAGGTCTTAGGAACCTTTGTAGAAACTGTAAACTTGTAACTTCAATATTCTTGTTCATTTGGGAAATTTGAATATCTTGTAATCAATGTTGAACTTCGTTCTTCAATATATTCAAATAGAACTTGTAATTTTCAAAAGACTTGGAAATTGAATATCTCACTTGTTATATTTGAATGTTATCATGAACTTTGATCAAAGAAGGAATGCATTTTGTAATTTTCCTTGTTGAAATATTGTGAAACAAGTTTAAAATAACTTTGAAATTATAGACTTTGGAATTATAACATGGAAGCGCGAAAAAAGACCTTAGAATTAAACCAATCTTGTCTTTATGCAAAAGAGTTTCTTGGTTCTACAATAAAAGGTTTGAAATCTATCTTCACTTCAAAATATTTGGCAAACAAGTGAGTTTTTCCTTCTTAACTTTCTCTCCAATGAACATCTCAATTATATTAACACAAACACATTGAATGATCTTTGAAGATGTGTGAGATTCGCCATAAAGCCCCAACAAATCTTCCCTTGATAACTATCAACAAAACCCAAACCAAAAGATGAGAACACCCTAATCTCAAATTTAACTTTGATTAACTTTCTTCACAAGCAAACAATGTATCATCAAAGAATCCTCAAGTTCAACAACTTTTATCATGAATCAAAACCTGACTCAAGATAAACTCAACTGTCAAACCCTAATATTGTGCAACCATTGAACCATGAACCTTTGGTGCTTAAAGCAATTAAGAACCTTACAAGTTTGGAGGGATATTTTTTAATTGAAGGAGATGACAAATTTTGGGGTACAACAGATGCGTATCCTAACACCAAGGCGCGCTTGGCCTGGTGGTAAGCTTGCTGTGTGAAATTGCTGAGGGCGTGGGTTTAACTCCCACCCCTACTCTTTTGGTTATTTTCTATGTTTCTCACTCTTTTCACCCTTTTTTCTTTAAAACCCTTTTTCAAAAACATTTTTAACAAACCCTAATTTAATTTTAGGCTTTTAATTTGATTTTGGGTTTTTTAATTTAATCAATTCAATTTAATTTTAGGTTTTATTTAATCAACCGTAATTTTATTTTTTAGGTTTTCTCAATAAAATTAAAATCAACCTAGATTTTAGGGTTTGTTTAATTTAATTACCTAACTTTTTTTATCAATTAAAATCAATTAGGTTTTAGGTTAATCATCAAAACTTTTTCATAAAACAATTACAAAACGATTTTCTCTTTTCTTTTCCTTTTTACCACTTCGCGTATTATTTTTGCATTATTTTTTCCAAATTATGTATCTGCTACAGTATGTAATAGTTTAATTAGGGTTTACTTTTTCCCCAAATTTTATGGTTTGTACCCCCCTTTCCTGAAGCTTTGTAATAGCGTAGGATTTCTATTTCCTGCACTTTCCTACTTTATTATTGCTATTATTGTTTAGTTAATAGAATTGTATGGTAAGATCTAAAAGCAATCACAACTAACCCTAAATACGAGATAAATAACTAAATCGAATCACTCTTCACACTCTCGCCTCTAGGGTAACCTCACTTGTTACATTGGATAAATGGTCATGTCCCTCGAACATAGGGATACCCTTAGCAAAGACCCTCGGTTAAAATCATTGTAAAGATCATAGTCCCGCGATGTCCCTCGAGTTGCCTACGAGAAATGATCTTGTCCCTCGATGTTGCCTACAAATATATGATGACGGTGCCTTCAAATTTCTAAGGTATCCCTATATGTTGCCTTGTAAGACCATAACGATGACCTGCGCCTGTCCCTTCACATCCAACGATAGGGCTTCTTACTAACTAATGATAGGGTAGCACTATCTAAGGGAGGAGGAAAGTGACACGAAAGACTTTTGAGTAGGTAGATCGCTTGTAATCTCTTGCTCTCAAAATCAAAACATTTTTTTTACACAAAACACTTTTCTGAAATATTTTCAAAAACAAACACTTTGTACGCATTCTTAACCGATACAAGAATCATTACAAAGTTGCCATAATTAGGCATTTTCAAAGTATTTTCAAACAAACACAAACACAAAGCATTTTCAAAGTGAGCTAGCAATTAAGAGCCCATAGATAACTATGGATGAAAAGGGTGCTAACACCTTCCCTTTTTATAACCTACCCCCTGAACTCATAAATATCGAAGGTCTTTTTTGTTCTTTTCACCTTTCCTTATTGGATAAAAGAAAATTCGGTGGCGACTCTTTCTATTTGCAACATTTGAGATAAAACGCAAAACCAAAAGTTAGTTCTCCCACCGTATTACAGAACTAGCAACTCTTCTGGGGAGAACTAAAAAAAGTAGGGTTACCTTAGAGTTAGATCACTTTTAAATGCTTTCCTTGTTTGATTTGTCTACTTTATTTTTAAAGGGTTGTTGGGGTTTATTTCTTGCAAAGATCCTACACCCGGATCTGGGGGCACTTTAGGTAAGTAGTAATAGATCATGGAAACTATACTGTGTATACCAATATGGTTGAAGTGATGGCTATATTAGTGCGACACATTGGTTTATACTGGTGTCCCTCGAGTCAGTCGGGGAGAATACTAGGCTGTTGCATGGTGTCATAAGCACTAATTGATCTTAGAACCTTAATTGACCCAACTTAGCCATTAGAAGGTAGTGAGATAGTCGACTTTGGTGTAGTCATAAGTTGATTGATACTCGATACTACACTCATTGAGATTCGACTCTCGGGTTTTATTTGGTGGCAAGTCAGTTGTCAGGCTAGATGAAATTTATGGGAAAAATCAGTGATATTGAGATCCCTAGAACCTGATTACTTCTTTAGGATAGGTTGAGCCAACTAAAACTCAAGAGGGTACTTACCTACAAACTCCATGAAAGCCTAAACCTAAGGCCTTGTGCTTTGCTTGTGTTTGATTATTTTCTCGAACATGACATCATGACATTTAACATCATATCATAACTAACCATTTCAAGGATCTAAGAGATTTATCTTTGTTCTATGTTGCAGGGTCATGGCTTCCAGTTATAGGAATACCGTCCTAATCAACTTCATAAGGATACCTTCCAAGCTTGAGGAGTTAGTCTCAAAGGTTCCTGACAATTCTCAATTCACCAAGAGACATGGTCACCTACTTAGTTTGGTTACTACTGGCTTCTAGGAAGACATGATGAGCCTTCTTTTCCAATTCTTTGATCCGAAGCATCACTGTTTTACCTTCCCAAATTATCAATTGGTACCCATAATGGAAGAAATCTCTAAGTTGCTCAAAGTGCCTATTCTTGATTAGATACCCTTCACCAGTCTAGAGCAAGTTCCGAAACCTGAAGATGTTGTAGTATCCCTACATAAAAAATGACCGGACATTGTATCTAATTGGGAAACAAGGATTGGAGTCAAGGGTTTTTCTCCTAAATTTCTGATAGAGAAGGCTTAGCGATTTCTAGATGCCATGAATTTTTGTGCTTTTGAGGATATTTTGGCCTTGTTGATTTATGGTTTGGTACTGTTCCCTAATTCATACCAATTCATACATATGAATGACATCATAGTATTCCTCACCCATAATCTGGTACCTACTTTGATCGGAGATGTCATGCATTCCCTCCACACTCGTACTATGAAGAAGTAAGGAACTCTTATGCGTTGCATACCTCTACTATCCAAGTGGTTTATTTCTCACCTTCCTCGATCAGTGATAAAGAACGAACAAGGTTTGAGTGGTATCAAAGGTTGATGTCACTCACTCATGCAGATGTCCACTGGTGTTCTAGATCTCTGGCAGACGTCACTAATATTGATCACTGTGGGGAATTACCTAATTTACCATTCCTTGGTATAAAAGGGGGCATAACTTACAACCCTTCTCTAGCTCTGAGTCAGTTTGGTTATGCTCTAAGGGATGATCCTTATGATATGCTCATCCAGGGTATTGTGTTCGACTATGAGAATAATCCACAAAATTACCATCAAAGGTTTATACGTGCTTGAGGCATGGTCAACAAGATTGATAGCAAGACTTTGGGACACAAGAATTCCATTCCTCTAGAGCCTTACCTTAGATGGGTATGGTCTCGTGCTCAGAATATTAAAGTGCCATATCATTGTATCCTACCAGTAGTCGTAGAACCTATTGTTGAAGGGGATGTTTCTCATATCGTTCTTCATCTTGATATGCCTACTGACTTCAAAGAACTACACAAGTCCTGGATTCAACTTAAGGAGGAAAGAGATACCTTTGAGGCTCAGTTCTATGCTAATGAGAAGAAAGTACTGGAGCTGACGAAACGACTCCACGAAGAACAAAGCCTTAACACATATGTCAACACAAAGAGGAAGCGTCCATGGGAGACTTGAATTCATATTTTGTTGTTTTATAACTCTTTTTATTGAAGGCAATTATAATTTGAGCTTGTTACTAAAATTTCTTTTATTTCCTTTTGTTTAAACAAATTAAAATCCTGCAACGGCCCTTGAAAACATTGTACTTTCATTTGCATATCATGCATGTCATCACATAACAGGTACTCTATAAGCAAGTTTTCTCATCTTCTTGCTGTTTATTTCAGTAAAAGATAGAACTCAAGCAAACTGTGAAAGAACTTCAAGCTCAGAACGCTAAGTTTCAGGAGATGTTCTTGGACTTAGCTAAGGGTCAAGACGAGTTGAAGACCCTCATCATAAAGTAAAATATGAAGAAGACTAAAATGCTGGTAGTCTTTCTTAATATGGGCATAAGATTAAAGGGTCCAGTCAGAAGGGATTTAGATTTTAAGGTCCCTGAATGAAGAAGACAACCAAGATAAAGATGACAAAAGTTTGAAACCTGAAGAGAATAACAACCTTGGTTCTGGCTAATATTCTGATGAAGACTATTTCGCTGAACAGTATCCTCCTGCTGACGATAGATACAAACAGTTGAAAGATCACCTAAAGCCCATGGAAATCCAGAAGGTGCCTGGATTGGATTTTAAAGAGATGGGTCTTATTCCGGGGGTAGTTATCCCTCACAAGTTAAAGGTCCCCGCTTTTTCTAAATATGATGGAGTTTCCTGTCCCAAACTTCATATGAGGTCCTATGTTCGGAAGATTCAACCCCATACTGCTGACAAAAAGTTATGGGTTCACTTATTTCAGGAAAGTTTGTCGGGTACACAACTTGAATGGTTCTATCAGCTAAAAGGAACCAACATCCGTACTTGGGAAGACTTGGCTGCTTCTTTTTACAAGCAGTATCAATATAATAATGACCTTGCACTAACTCGTATGCAATTATAAAACATGACTATGGGTTCGAATGAAGGGTTCAAAGAGTATGCCCAAAAGTGGAGAGATCTGGATGGATGAGTTTAACCTCCACTATCTGACAGGGAGTTGGTTGATATGTTCATGGGCACTTTGACAAGTCCATTATTTAACCTTATGATTAGAAGTTCCTCATCTGGTTTCACTGAGCTAATTCTAACTGCAGAACAAGTGGTATCAAGAGTGGAAAAATTCCAGTGGCTGCGTCTTCAAGTGCTGTGAAGAAGACATTCAATGGTAAGAAGAATACCAATGTTGTTTATGGCCAGAAGGGCCGTGTTCAAAATGACTGCAATAATTTTGTGGGAGCGGTATTAATTTCTAATCTTGCGCCTGTTCAACAACAGCAACAGGGCAATCAACGTAGGTCAGATGCTCTAAGAAGACAATGTATGAAGATCAGAATGCCGTTATCTAAAGCATTAAAATATTTACTGAAAGAAGAGTTGATAACAGTGAGGGAGTCTCCTCAAAATCCCAACACCTTCTCTCCTCGATACAATCTGAATGCAAAGTGTGCCTACCATTCCAATAGTCTTGGGCACGACACCACTATATGTTAGTCCCTGAAAAACAAAATCCAGGACATGATTGACAACAAGAAGATTGAGTTTGATCCTCCGAAGACCCCAAATATGATTACTGCACCAATGTCGAAGAATAACAAAGGCATAAGTGTTATTGACAATTTTCTTTAGGTTGCTACTGTAAGTGAATTGGTTACTCCCCTACCAATTATCAAGAAGAATCTATTGCAGGTAGGTTTATTTCTGGGCTGTATTGAAAAATGTTACTGTTGTGCAGCCTAACCCAATGGATACAAGTTACTGAAGAAAGGCGTTCAACACCTAATGTAAAATCACATAATTCTGATCGAGAAGGTTCTGTCTGTTGAGAATCTGTGTCAAGACTTATCCGTAATTTTTGGCCCTCTTGTCAAGATCACCTCCAAAGGTCCTGTAAGGATTACTTCCAATCCTAAAGCTGCTCTCCATATCATTACTACACCTGGACATGTCCCATATTCTTCAAACAAAGCTATTCCTTGGAACTACAGATCCGACGTCTACTACATGGCGTCAAGCAAGAGTTACCAACTACTGAAGACGAAGTTACTGAAGTTGTTGATCCTGACATTTACAATATTGCGGGGACCAGCAAAGTTACTAGAAGCGGAAGTATTTTCTCTCCAGAAATCTCTCTGAAGACTGTTGCTACACCTGTTAGAAGTTACTATTGAAGACACCTCTCGACAAGAGTTGGAAGAGGTATTGAAGATTATCCGTAAGAGCGACTACAAAATTATTGAACAACTGAGGCAGACCCCATCCAAGATCTCTATGTTATCCCTATTATTATGTTCTGAAGCCCATGCACAGGCTTTAGTGAAATTTTTTAAGACCGCTCACGTGCCACAAGAGATTTCTGCCAATCAATTTGGAAGCTATGTTGCTAGCTTAACGACTGACGATGGGTTAGGTTTTTCTGATGCAGATTTGACTCCGGAGGGGAGAAACCACAACAAATCCCTTTATGTCTCCATTTAATGCAGGGGCACTACGTTGGATCATGTATTGGTTGATATTGGTTTCTCATTAAATGTTCTACCAAAAGGCGCTATGGACAGACTTGATTGCGAAGAGGTTGTACTGAAACCTAGTGATATTATAGTCTAAGCCTTTAACGGTTCAAAGAGGATGGTACACGGAGAAGTGGATCTTCCGATCAAAGTGGGTTCGCAGGTCTTTGAATCTACCTTTTATGTAATGGATATTAGACTAGTTTATTCTTGTTTACTCGGATGCCCTTGGATCCATGGGGCAGGTGTTGTTACCTCAACCTTACATCAAAAGTTAAAATATCCTTTAAATGGAAAGATTGTTACTGTCTGTGGTGAAAAAGAGTATATGGTTAGCTACTTGAACTCTTTCCGGTATGTAGAGATGGACGATGAATTATCGAGTCTCCCTATCATAATTTTGAAGTCATCCCTCCTAGCTCAACTGAAAATGTCTCTGCCATTCCCAAAGTTACCAGGGTTCCTCCCAGAATGGCTTCGCTGAAAGAAGGTAAAGCTGTTGTAGAAGAAGGTGGTTGCACTACTTGGGGTCAGCTTCCTGACATTTCATATAAATTTGACAAATTTTGTTTGGATTTCACTACAGAGGGTCAGAGGGATGTTCGTCACGCTCGTGCTGAAAGACCACCATTCCGTGTTAGCAACAATGGAGTCAATGCTATAGAAGACGCTGACAGTGATTATGACCTGGACAATTGGATCTTTCCTACCATTGACAACAGGCTTAGCAACTGGAAGGCAGAAGACATCACCTCTATCTCCTTTAGTCTGGATTAATAGCTGCATTTCTGTTTTTATTACTTTCAAGTTTTGGCTTTGTAATATTTAAATAATGACTTTAAGCCTTGTGCCTTACCCGAGGCACAATGATTCATTTGTTAAGGGTTGTCATTTCATAAACATATTTTCATTTAATAAAGCATTGGAAATTTTGCATTCAAATGGTGTGCTCTTTGTCTTTATTTTATTTATATCACTTTTAAATAGTTATGTGTTATTACACACACCCACACAATAAATTGCAGATCCACATCCACTATGGATCTCGTTGATAACGACTCTGTTATTGCCACTTATGAGTTTGAAAATCCGATCTACCAAGCCGAGGACAAAGGTGAGGAATATTGTGAAATATCTGGAGAACTTGCTAGACAGTTAGTGCAAGAAGAAAAGGCAATAAAACCGCACGGAGAGACAATTGAAGTTGTAAATCTGAGCATTGAGACAGACAGGAAAAAAGTCAAGATAGGCACCAACCTAGAGGCAGTGTCAAGAACAAGTTAATACAGATGTTGCATGAAAATGTTGAGATCTTTGCTTGGTTATACGAAGACATTCCAGGTCTCAATACTGATATTATGGTTCACCGACTGTCTATGAAAGAAGGTTGTGCTCCGATAAAACAGAAGATTATCGTATGCATCCTGAGATATCAGAGAAGATCAAAGTTGAAGTTATGAAACAATTCAACGCATGGTTCTTAGCAGTGACATGCTATCATCAATGGATTGCAAATGTGGTTTCGGTACCGAAGAAAGACGGTAAAGTGTGTATGTGTGTGGACTACAAGGATCTGAACAGGGCAAGCCCCAAAGATGACTTCCCACTTCCACATATTGATGTGTTGGTTGACAACACCGCTCAGCACAAGGTATTATCTTTCATGGACAGCTTCTCAGGGTATAATCAGATCAAGATGGCACCTGAAGACATGAAAAAGACTACTTTTGTTACATAATGGGGAACTTTCTACTACAAGGTTATGCCTTTTAGATAGAAGAACGTCGGCACAACATATCAGCATGCTATGGTAGCTTTGTTCCATGACATGATTCATCACGAGATAGAGGTCTATGTCGATGATATGATAGCCAGATCTCAGACTGAAGAAGAGCATCTTGATCATCTACACAAGTTGTTTGAGAGACTAAATAAGTACAAGCTGAGATTGAATCCAAACAAGTGTACCTTTGGGGTGAGATCCAGTAAACTCCTGGGTTTCGTTCTCAACGATAAAGGTATTAAGATTGACCCCGCCAAAGTCAAAGCTGTTCAAGATATGCCAGCTCCCAGTACTGAGAAGGAAGTTAGAGGTGTTGTACCCCAATTTTTCCCCCTAAGATCCCTACATCATACCATATTGATTCAATCACAACAAGATCACATTAGGGCTTTTGGTTCTCCTCCCTATCTTTAGCTTTGCTCTTTGAGGAATCACCAAGCACCTTGACTTATTTTTCTTTTATGATCATGAATGTTTTGTTTTGACTTTCCTTTTAATTAATAAAATGCAATGTTGGTTTGTTTTACTTGTTAATAATGTAGGTGAAGGCAATGTGGCTTAGCAAGTTGATCCATGGGTTCATGAGTTTATTTCCATGCCCTAGTCAATAAATCTTGAGAAATTCAAACCTCACCATTGAAGTTGTTTTGTAAGAAATGGCATGGCAAGGTTTATTTTGGTTCACCACATTTCAAATTTATCAAGATTGATTCAAAAGTACAAGGGGTTGATTGAAGAAGTTCTCATGGTTGGACAAGGCATTGTTCCCATTGGTCACAAGTGCATATTTCTCTCAATTCTCAAGATATGGAAGTGTTTTTGGTTGTTATAAGTTCTCATTATAATCCTCAACAACTTCTATCTATAAAGTAAAAGTGTTGGTACAAGAAGGTTGTTTAAAATTGTCAAAGTTCCTCAAAGCATTTTCTTGATCTAGGAGCTAGGGTTTTGAACTTCAAAGAAGTATATCTTGCTCATATTTTGGTATTTTTGATTGATTCCAAAAACATACTTCTCTTAAAAGGGTTATTAACAAATCACTTCAAAAGTTTCAAGGAGTTTTCACGTGGAAGAAACTTGATGATGAAGAAAGATTACAAGTCCTCCAGATGAACCCCCAACTTCCCATGTGTGACTTCAAATGATCATAACTTGGTCAATTTTTATCAACTTGATTCCACTCTTTTACCATAATTATCTTGAGGATGTGAACTTTATTCCTTATTTTATGTTCAAAGTGAGAAAATGGATGGAGGATGCCTTAAGGATACAAAAGATTATAGGTCATTTCATGATTTTTTGCCAAGTTCAAAAATTCATAACTCTCTCAATTTTTGGAGATTTTGAATGGTTCAAGTTTCAAAATGTCATTCAAGAGGTCTATTTCATGCCATCTTTTTAGGTCAATAGCAAATTCCAAAAGGAAGTCCATGTTTGGATGCAAAACATTATAGGTCACTTTTGAAGAAAAACTTGAAATATTTCTAAGTATGGAAAGTCAACCTCTTTTTCCTAACTTTGACTCATTGCAACTTTCAACTCAAACATTCATTTGATTCCATTCTTTTCCCATTGCAAAGCTTGTAATCTCGTCTTTCCAAAGCATCAAGAACTACGTCTTAAGGCCCCTTGAGCTGAGAATGCCATTGTTTCAAAAGTGGTAACTTGGAATTGAAGTTTCATCGCAAGTCAGAATTTGAATTTCATGTTACAACTTCTAATCCTCAAATTAGCGCGCATTTTGGGTCTAAACATGATTAGCCAACTTTCCCAAGTGGATTAGTGCATTAAAATGCGCATTTAGGATGAGTTTTGACAAAAGAGAAGTCACATTTTCTTCATGATGCAGACCCACACGAATTCCCTCCAAATTGCATAATTCACCCTTACTTTTGATCCCATTTGCTTCTCCTATAAATACATGAGCTATCCCATTCGTTTTCTCAAGCTTGAACAACCAAAATCACCCTGCCAAACTCGCTCCATAAGTCACTTTTCTGCATCTTCGAAATCATTGTTCAAGCCTTTTTCAATCCATTTTTCTATCAATTCACCTTCCTTGATCATCCCTGAAGCTAACAGAAAAAGAATTGAGCCTTGAAACCTTCTGAATTGATCTGACCAAGTCCATTTACAGAGCTCTGCAACTGAACTTCAATAGGTAGATTTCTCCATCAATTCTTCCAAATTTTGATATCATTGTGAAGCTCTCATTGCCCTGATTCTTGTGCTTCTTACAATTTTTAAATCCATTGAGAATTGAGAGAGAAATCTCAAATTGAAGGTGCTCGCTATTTTCTGGGTTTTTTATTCATATGTCTTTGCATACCTTATATAAATTTGGCGCGATGGTGATGTTAGGATCATTTTGAAGAGACGAATCCAATGATACTAGTATGAGATCTTAATTTTTCCATTTGAAGGATCTCACAAAATCTCCATTGTAGGGCGTCTGGAGGTTGAAGACGATGCCATGTCTCGTCTCAACCAATGATAGCGTGCCAAACGTTTTAATTTCATTGGTTGCCCTTTTTCTGATCCTATGTGTATCTCACTAAGGTCCATATCAAGCACAACGCGTCTGGTCCATTAGATCAGCTTACTAACGCGTTTTGACTATGATCTGATGGCCCACATCTTTTTGGTTTTATTTTATTTTCTGATTTTATATTTTAATTGATTTAATTTTCAAAAATTTATAACTCTTTTATTTTTTATCCAAAAATTATGAAAAAATTCACAAAAATACTTTGAATTATTTCTGATCTCGTGACTATTTTTTCACATTTTTATTTTGACATTTGATATATTTTTTTTAAATATTTTTCGCATTATTTTCTTTCTTTTAATTACTTTAGAAATACTTTTTGACATTTTTTAATTCTAAAAAAAATCATAAATATCATTTTTCATATTTCTGACTTTTTGAAAATTTTATGGAATTTTATATTGATCTTTACTATTTTTTTTATCTATTTTCTATTTGTTTGAGCAATTTTAATTAATTTAAAAATAGTTTGACTTTAAAAAATTAGCAAAAATTTTATAAAAATATTTGAGTCTATTTCTGATTTTTCTATGACATTATTTATTTTTTATGAACCAATTTTAATATAGTTGATATTTTTTCCTTTATTTTCATTTTTTATTCCTTTTTAAACCCTTTTCAACATATATATATATATATATTAAATGTAATATTATTTTTGTGATTATTTTCTGGCTGATCTTGGGTTGAATTTTTTATCATGAACTTTGTTAACATCATTGGATCCACGGTGTTGAGTCTAACTCCATAAAAATGGATGAATGATTTTAATAATAGTTTGATTAAATTTTAATTCAAATGTGGTTTATATATTCTTTCCCACCCTTCTTCATCTCATCCCTTTCTTATTGCACTAAGTGTTATTGGAGCACGATCTCTATATCATGTCTCAAAACAAATGGTGTATAGATTGCTATTGACCGATCTCAAAATAGGTGCGACTTCTATATAAGTCCACTTATGATTGCTTAACATAGCGCTAAATTTTGTCCCGATTCGAATAAATGATCATTCGTGGCCCAAACCTATGTTTTCAAGCCCAAGTATGTTAATTTGATCCCTTTTATCCAATAACCTTGCGATTCATTGTGTAGAGGCTTTGGTTCTACCAATCCTCTAATGGATCTACATCACTTTTGGTCAACGCGGATCACTTAAACACCGTTGATAATTAAATGTTACTTTTGAGGATTCCAAAATGGATGATATACTTGACAAAAAGCAAATGAAACTTGTTATGTGGAGGCTTTGGTTCTACCAATCCTCTAATGATTTCCAAATGCAAGTTTCAAGATGGTCATCCAACTAACCACTAATTTTTAACAATTGACTTTATTTTATGCTTTTATTTTATGCTCTTTACTTTACGCACCATTTACTTTAGCATTTACATTTCATGCTATTTTTCATCTTTACTCACTTGAGCCCCTTTATATTCTTGTCATTTTTATTTTGCTCAGTTGAGCTTTTCTTTTCTTTTTGAAGATACTTAATAATCAACATAAACCATAAAAAAAACTTTAATGATACTTGGACTATTTGGTTACTATCCTTGGCATTATGGAGTATTGGACTTCTTGGACTTAGGATTAGAAACTTCGGCCTATGTTAGAGACCTTGTGACCTTAATTGATATTTTGTCTGGAGTTCTTGAGGTTTACCTTAAGACATTGGGTTATTTGTTTGTTTTTTGTGCAAGTTATTGTGATTACATACTTTGTTTTTAATCTGGAATTCACCCGTATACAACGGTTACTCTGCCCAATTTTTGTGAAGACTTAATACACTTGAAGTTTGATTCTCTCAAGAAGTCTAGTATCTTTGCTTACTTGGTTTTAATCCAAAGAATTGGAATTCTATCTTGACTCATAATGTCAAGTATTGGCTTCTTGTTGGTTAGATGGTTCTTATCCCTAGCTTTTACCTTATGCTTTAGGATAGTCTCTTATTCTCCTCCCATCTTCTTTAATTTCAAAAATCTTCTCCCTCCTTTTGAAAACTCTTTTTTTTAACTTGAACCATTTTCATAATAAACTTTGACTTATGTCCATTCATTTTCAAAACATTTTCATAAACAAACTTCAATCAACTTAATAATACCTTGACATTTTTTGTGAGAAGATTAAAAGTCAATCAATCTCATTTCAAACCATTTTGCCACTTTGGCTTTTATTTTAAAACCTTTCTCAAAATATTAGACTCTTGTCAATCCTTGTAGTGATGCAAACAACTATACTTCTACAATATGTAGTGAGGTGAGATATTTTCCACTTGGGTGCTAAGTGAGGCATTGTTGATTTTAAAATCCAAGCCATATCCTCCACTTTGAGATGATGCACATTCTCCTTTCTCATGATTGTGGGTAGTAAGTATGTTTTCCACACGGACAATGACAATGATGTCTTATCTTATAAAATTAACCAACACACTTGTGTTTTAAGAATTTTAAAAGAGAACCCTAATCCCCTATTGCACGAAAGGTGGTACGTAGGCACTAAAGGTTTGCAACCGCGGCGGGTGCAAAAATCATAAAAAAATACTTCTTTTCTCACCTCCACCATCTATTTTTTATACAACATTTTATAGCCGAAATATACAGATTTTACAAAGAGGTTCCTGCGGAGTACCGTAGATGTTTAGGGTGCTAATACCTTCCCTTTGCCTAACCAACCCCTTTACCTAGAATCTTTCCCCCTCTTTTTGGGTTATTCGCTCTTTTCCCATTCCCTTGGAAACAATAAAGCGCGGTGGCAATTTTTATTTTTATCTGTATAAGTCTAGTCAATCCAATGGCTTAGTCTTAAACATTTCTACCGCTACAGAAAAAAATGGCGAATTCGTTGGGGAAAGATTGACCTCTTGCTCGTCCATCCCTAAGTGGGTTAAACCTATCTTTGTTTATACTTGTATATGTGCTATTATTGTTTATATATATATATATATATATATATATATATATATATATATATATATATATATATATATATATATATATATATATATATATATATATATATATATATATATGCTTGAAGAAGTGAAAAACACAAGAAGAGGGGTTGAATTGAAACTTAAAAATCAAAAGCAATAGACACGATGCTTTTTATCCTGGTTCGCTTGATCTCAAACTACTCCAGTCCACCCGCAAGGTGATTTCGCCTCTCTCCAACGAGGACTTAATTCACTAATCAAACTGATTATAATTCTACTTTAACAACTGCCAAAGTCTTCTTGAGTACAACCACAACCCGGTTTATCTCAAGGAAATTCACTTAATCAAAAGAAGAAATTCACTGTGTACTATATGTTTTTCATTACAAAAACGGTATCACTATTGTGATGTATTACACGAATTTGGAGTAAGTATGAATATAAATTTTGCAGCTTTTTTGAGATTGTATGGAGCAGTGGTGTTAAATCGTGAACGATTTAGCCTTTGAGCTTGTTTATATAGGAGTGGCAATCTGTCCAAATGGAAACATGATAATGGACACTTAATGTACTTTCCATACTGAGAAGATCCTTGTCTGATTGTAGCCATTGTAAATGATACTGCCTTGATGGAAAAGTAATGCTTCAGAACATAGGAATCTTACATGCTTCTTTGCTTCAGAATTTGGGAAGTCAGACACATGAGGTTATGTTAGCGTGTTAGACTTCCGTTCAGAATCAGGATATCTTTCTCTTTAGCGCAAATTTTGATCATCATACTTCAGAATATTCTGATTACTCAGCTTGAGTGCTTATGTGGCTTAACTTCTGATGCAGTTTCAGTCAGAACTTCTGTACAACATAAAACACAAATTTAGAGTGCATATTTATTCTTTGTGTTTGTTATCATCAAAACTCTTATGAGGGTTGTAGAATCAAACTATGTTCTAACAATCTCCCCCTTTTTGATGATGACAAAAACTAGGATTTTCAATAAAAAATATATAGAACAAAATGCTTAAGAGAGTCTCCCCCTGAGTGGAGTACTCAGATAGAGATGAAATACTTCCCTGAAGTTCCTTCTTATCCAGAGCTTTTGATGCATCTCCTTCTGTCTTTATCAGAATTTGTTCCTATTTATGCTTTCAGAAAGAAAAAAAGAAGTTAAGATATTCAGAATGTTTGAGACTTAGTCCCGGTAAACTGTTATTGAAAATATCTTACGTTCTCCCCCTTTTTGTCAGGAATCAAAAAGCAATATAACCATAAATTATCAGAGTCAAAAAAGATTTGTATTAAAAACAGATTGCAATGACATCTTTCAGAAATAGAGAAGATAAGATGAAGAATACAAAAATCAAGTTTAAAAAATCTAAGATGGAGGGGGAAGTCGTGTGAACAACGCTTCCAGCAAGCTCTTAATCTGAGTGCTTGATTCTTCTTGCTTTCCCAGCATATCCTTAATTTCTTTGGTTGTGTCTCCTTGCTTATCCAATATATCCCTGATTTCTTTGTTTGTGTCTTCTTGCTTATACAATATTGCATGGATTATAACATTCTCCTATCCATCTCTTCCAGAGTTTACATGACCAGAGACGTAGCTGGTGTTTCCTCAAAAGTTGTAAGTTGTTCAGAACACTCTCCAGCATCTTCTGATTCGACTACTTCTTCAGTTGCATTTTCCTTTTCTTGAGAAGTAACCAGAGGGTGACTATCAGAACATGGTTCAGTGGCTTCTGAAGGTTAGTTCTCTTTCCAGGGAGCATTTTCCAGTAGAAGAATTTCTTTCTTGTCCAAGTGACTTAGAACTCGGTCTTTGAAGGCTTTCAGCTGATCACTGAAGTTCTGCTGAGCCATTCCATAACTTAATTCTTTCAGCCTCTGGGATTCAGAGTTGAACCATTTTCTAAATTGATCCCAAAGAGAATCAGAAGCAGCAGGATTAGAATTCTCTTGACTTGCTTCCTTCAAACAATTAACCCATTCCTGTATTTCTATTTCAAAAATCAACAAGTTTTTACCAACATATGTTTTGGTTAAGGTTGGTTTAGTATTTGGAATGGCAATTTTATTTGTGGTTGAAGCTAGATGGTCCAGTGCTTCTAAATCAATGACAGTTCTGAGGACATCAACTGGACGGTTAATTGGAGAGGGATTGAGAGAATCAGAAATTAGGATTGGTGAGCGAGGAGTGTTTGGTGGTGTGGAATGGTATGGTGAAGGTATTTCTGGAATATCAAGTATGGAGAGAGGTTGACGAACCATAAGAGGTTCTGTTATTCCAGGAATGGGGTAGTGGTATCAGAGTCTATAAAAGAGTCTTCTGATTGGTTTGCGGTAGCGTGTTGATTTTCTGGTTCAGGGGTTTCAGAATTTGGATTTTCATTGTGGGGAGTGAGAGGGTTTTCATTTTATGGTTGAGGAAAATAGAGGTTTTAATGTTCTGGTTGTGGAGAGTGAAGGTTGGGATTTTCTGGTTGTTGGGAATGGAGGTTTGGATTTTCTGGGATTGGTGAATGAAAGTCTTGATCAAAAAGTTCAATATCAGAAAGAACTCTTGCAAGTTCTGGTTGATTTTGTTCTGGATTTGGATTAGGGGAGTGAGGTTCATTTAGGAAGCTGCCAAGATTTACAGAAGGATCAAACTCTATGTCAAAATCCTCAAATGTTTATGGTTAGGGATCTTCTGTTGGTTGAGGGGGAACTGTTTCATATGTTGGAAAAACTATAGATTCTACAACAGAAACAAAAGATGTGTTACCTTTCTTTTTAGCAGCTTTGGGTGTCCTTTGAGAGGATCCTTCTCCTTCTACCTTTCTCTTTCTGGATTTCTTCAGCACAACATCTGGAGCTGGCTTGTGTAGATCACGAATGTTGAGTTCTGGAATAGTTCCATCTTCCTTGCAAGCTTCAAGGTATTTGACCATATCTCTGGAGAAACGTCCATCTCAGAAAATAATGGAAAGTCTTTCAGAGGGATTCTCCTAGATGTGATGACTTCATGAGAAGCAACTGTTTGTTCCTTCTTAATGCTTTCAATAATCTTCATTTTCTTCAGATTCTTGGCATATAGTGGTTTTCCAGCACTTGCCTCCAGAGTGCTGATCTCCTGAGCCTCTGTCAGATGCTTTATCAGCCTGTTTTCTGTCAAAATATCAGAAATCAATCTTCCCAGAGGAATCCTATCCCTCTTTGTCGTTTCTTCTTCCATTGTTTCCTTTACGCTTATTCTCAGATGATTGAAGAGCAAGTGTGGAAGATTTATTTTGGTCTTCTTTGAAATAAAGTACAACAGAAACTGTTGATCAATGTTGATGTAGTCAGGAGAGCTTGTAGGCTTCCTGTGATTTACACATCCCAGAATGATCCTAGCCCAGATTCTATAATAATCTTTCAAGTCTCTTATCTTGCTGGATGGCTGTCCAGAAGGGAAAATGACCCTAGCAATGGATTTTAGGTTAGAACACTTATCATCCATGTCAATGCACCTGAATCCGCCGCCATTTTACCCAATAAGTTTCCCAATCAAGTCTTATGTAATCACTATCTTCTTCCCCATAACGTAAGATGTAACCTGATGATTTGATGAAGTAGCATGAATCCAGAATTCCTTAACAAGAATGGGGAATACTGGACCTAGCAGATGATCAAAGTATATGTTCCAGCCCTGAGCCGTTACATCTTCATACAAATCAAAACCATTTTCCTTTAAGCTCTCAAAATCAATGATTAACTCACATAGCACTTCAAGATTATCGACCGGAGTGAGCAACGTTCTTATGGGTTCCTCATACTGTTCTGTTGAAGAAGAACCAAGAGCACTATGGAGATTTTTTATGCTTGATGAGGATGCCATTATTCACACGGATTTGTTTTTGAAAAATACTGAGAAAAGGGTTTTTGAAAAAGAGCAAGACAGAATAATAGATGCAGTAAGAAGTGAATGAAATGGTGAATTTGAATTTATAAACACTTTTGAAAACTTAATCAGTAAGAAAGAGAAAATAAGTAATGATTATACTGAAATTATGAAACCTGAAATTGGGGGTTGCGTGTAGATATTGAACAATTACCATTGGCAAGTGTCTCAATGCATCCAATCAGAGCCTTAGACCCTTCAGAATTTGAACGCGTGTTTAGTCTCAGAAGGTAGCTTGTGAGAGGATGACATATGTTTGATGGTGTGAACAACACGCCTCTATCTTTGAAATGAAAGGTTCAGATCTTCATAGATAGATTCTGAAGCAACTGTACTCCTAACTTCTGAAAACACGTTGATCAGATGTTCACAGAAAGAAAATAAAGTTCTGAGGGTTACAGAATATGCAAATAAAACTTCTTATTCTGGACATAATTTCATGTTGAGATGCTTCAGAATGAAATTAAATCTATCTTCATAAAGGGGTTTTGTAAAAACATCAGCCCATTGATGGTCTGTGTCAATAAATTTTAAAGTGAGAATTCCTTTCCGAATATAGTCCCTAATAAAATGATGTTTTATTTCTATATTCTTAGCCCTAGGATGCAAAATAGGATTTCATGATAAACAAATTGCAGAAGTATTATCACAGAAAATAGGGATGTTACTCTCAAATATGTTGAAGTCTTCAAGCTGACTTTTCATCCAGAGCATATGTGTACTACATCCAACAGCTGCAACGTATTCAGCTTCAGCTGTTGACAATGCAATTGTGGACTGCCTCTTGCTGGTCCATGAGATCAGATTGTCTCCCAGAAACTGGCAGCTTCCAAAAGTACTTTTATGTTCTACTCTGTCTCCAGCAAATCAGCATTGCAGTATCTTACTAAACTGTATTCATTGGATTTTCTATAAAACAAACCCAGGTTATTAGTACCTTTCAGATACTTGAAAATTCGCTTAACTGCTGTTAAGTGAGATTCTCTAGGATCTGATTGGAATCTAGCACATAAATAAATGTTGTATAAAATTTCAGGCCTTGAAGTTGTGAGATAAAGGAGAGAACCAATCATACCTCTGTAGATCTTCTGCTCTACCTTTTTACTTACCGCTTCCTTTTCCAGAATGCACGTGGGATGCATTGGAGTCTTTGATGGCTTACATTCTGAGAGGTCAAATTTCTTCAGAAGTTCCCTGACGTATTTGCTCTGATGAATGTAAGTTCCTTCTGGAGTCTGATTGATCTAAATGCCCGGGAAGAATTTAAGTTCTCCCATCAAGCTCATCTCAAACTCTGCCTGCATGCACTTAGCAAATTCTCTTCCCAAAGAAGGTTTAGTAAATCCAAATATAATATCATCAATATAAATCTGACAAACTAAAATGTCATTCTTAAATGTCTTACAGAATAAGGTCGTGTCCACTTTCCCTCTGGTGAATTCCTTTTCTAACAAAAAGCTACTTAGTCTTTCATACCAAGCTCAGGGAGCTTGTTTCAGACCATAAAGTGACTTCTTTAGTTTGAAAACATATTCTGGGTGTTTGGAATTTTCAAACCCAGGGGGTTGGTGCACATAAACATCTTCATCAATGTAACCATTTAGGAATGCGCTTTTGACATCCATCTAATACAGAGTGATGCCATTATTTACACCAAAAGATATTAAGAGTCTGATAGATTCTAACCTGGTGACTGGAGCAAAGGTTTCTATATAGCCTATCCCCTCTTGTTGACTATAACCTTGTGCAACCAGTCGTGCCTTATTTCTGATGACTTCTCCTTGCTCATTCAGTTTGTTTATGAACACCTACTTTGTTCCAATGATGTTGAATCCTTTTGGTTTGGGAACCAGATCCCATACGTCATTTTTGGTGAATTGGTTTACCTCCTCCTGCATTGCCAAAATCCATTCGTTGTACAGAAGAGCTTCATCAATTTTTGTTGGTTCAATCAGAGATACCAATCCCATGAGGGATTCTTCATAATTTCTGAACTTTGATTTTGTTCTCATTGGATCATCCTTCTTTCCCAAAATCTTATCTTCAGGGTAAGCTATGCTACTTCTGGATAACTTTTTATGGAGTTGTTCAACAGAAGTTGCTGGAGTGCTTGTGACATTTCCTTCTGATGTTGTTGGAGCGTCTCTGTTAGGAACTTCTGATGAGTTGCCTTCAACACCTGTGAATTCAACTTCTATATCTACAAAAGATTCAATCTGCTTTGACTTTTGAGGGTCAAGCTTATCATCAAATCTAACACTGATTGACTCTTCAACAATCTGTGTTTTTTTATTGTATACTTTGTACCCTCTTGAGCGTTCAGAGTATCCTAACATAATACACTTCTATGCTTTAAAGTCAAACTTGTTTAGATGTTCTTTAGTGTTCAGAATAAAACATGTACATCCAAAAGGATGGAAATAAGAAATGTTGGGCTTTCTGTTCTTCCACAATTCATATGGAGTCTTTTCCAGAATAGGTCTTATAGAGATTCTATTATGAATGTAACACGATGTGTTAATTTCTTCTTCCCAGAAGATCTTAGCAATGTTAGTCTCATTGATCATGGCTCTGGCCATTTCTTGCAATGTTTTGTTCTTTCGTTCTACAAATCCATTTTGTTGGTGAGTTCTAGGACAAGAGAAATCATGCAACATGCCATTTTCATTGAAAAATATTTCAATTTTTTTTTGTTTTCAAACTCTCCACATGATCACTTCTGACTTTGACAATTCTAAGATCCTTTTCAATATGAACTTGGTTACAGAAAGCAACGAACACAGAATGTGACTCATCCTTGTGTCTTAAGAACTTTACCCATGTCCATCTGCTATAGTCATCTACGATCACTAACCCATACTTCTTTCCACTAACAGACGCAGTTTTTACTGGTCCAAATAAATCCATGTGCAGAAGTTCTAATGGCCTAGAGGTAGAAACAACATTTTTAGCTTTAAAAGCAGGTTTTGCAAATTTTCCTTTGACACGCTTCACATAGAGCATCTGAGCTGAACTTCAGATTAAGAAGTCCTCTGAACAAATTGAGTTTGTTAATCTGAGATATTCTTCTCATACTAACATGCCCCAATCTTCTGTTCCAGACCCATTGCTCATTGTTAACAGAAAGAAGGCATTTTACATTCTGACCCTTTAGTTCAGAAAGTTTTATCTTATAAATGTTGTTTTTCCTCTTTCCATTAAACATGATAGTTCCATCTTTATGACTAACAACTTTTCATGAATTTTGATTAAATATTATATCATAACCGTTATCACTTAATTGACTTTTGGATAACAGGTTATGCATCAATCCATCAACTAACAGCACATTATTAATAGAAGGAAGGTTACCATTACCTACTGTTCCAGAGCCAATGATCTTCCCTCCTTGATTTCCTCCAAAACCCACGTAGCCTCCAGGTTTAAGTTCCAGGCTTTGGAACATATGCTTTCTTCCCGTCATGTGTCGAGAGCATCCAAAGTCCAGTTACCATGTCTGGTGTTTTAGCCTTGCTGCTAAAGATATCTGCTACATATATAATTTTGTACTTAGGCACCCATATCTTTTTGGGTCCTAGTTTGTTAGTTTTACCAAAATTCTGTTTGAATTTTGGTTTGGCAGAATAATCATTACTAGTGTATTTCAGATCATGTGTGTGCCCATAAGTGAAGTGAGATTTTAGTGGTGTGCGTTTAATTACTAGGTCCATGACTTTCTTAGGTGGAGATACCTTACCTTAGTATCCTATTCCTTTTCTGCCATTTCTGCTAACTCCCTAGATCATTGAAGCCATCTTTCTTCTATCTATGTTTTTAGCCAGAAACTTCTGAAAGTTGTGATCATATTCTTTGATGATCTTATCAGCATTACTGGGAGCCTCTGAGATTATTTCCTTCTGAGAGTTTTGTAAATCATTTTCTAGTTTTGAAATTTTTTCTTTTAACTCTGAATTTTCTAATCTAAGACTCTCAGTTTCTTCAGAGTCAGAAACAAGATCCTTTTTTAGGTTCTTGAATTTGACTATGAGTTGCTGATACCTTTCCAGAATTTCACTCAGACTTTCTCCTAGTTCAGCTTTGGTAAAATTAACAGTAAAGTCGGGAAATACCTCTTCTATGTCAGATTCTGAGTCTGACCCAGATGCTTCACTGTCTTCTGTCACATTTACCATAAGAGAAATGTTGGCTCTTTCATCATCTGACTTTATGTCTGTGTCATAAGTATCTGAGTCATCCCATGTTTCCATGAGACTTTTCTTCTTCTCCTTGAAGAACTTCTTTTTGGGCTTCTCCTTCTGAAGCCTTGGACAATCACTTTTGTAGTGTCCTTGTTCATTTCACTCATAGCAGATGATGTCTCTGTTGTTTGACTTTTTGTGACCAGAATAAGCTTCAGACCTTCTGTGTCCAGAGGAGGGTTCATACTTTCTGTATCTGGAGGAGGATTCATTCTAATTCCCTGATATTCTGGAGTTTCTGAATTTTCTTTGCCTCTTCTTCCACAACTGATTGACCCTTATGGAGAGAAGAGACAATTCGTCTTCTTCTGATGAGGATCCATCAGAGGTTTCTTCCATATCCTGCAAAACTTTAGAATCAATTTTTTTGTTAGATTTTAATGCTAAAGGCTTACCTTGCTTCTGAGGCTCGTCATCTTCTAGCTCTATCTCATGGCTTATGAGGGAGCTAACAAGTTCCTCCAGAGATATCTTGTTGAGATCTTTTTCCAGCTTGAGATCAGTGACCATTGGCCTCTATTGCTTTGGTAAACTTCTTGATCTTCTTTACGTGATCAGTAGTAGAATACCCATTGTCAAGAACTCTCAGCCCAACAACTAGAATCAGGAATCTTGAGAACATTGCTTCTATGGATTCACTTTCTTCCATCTTGAAGGCTTCGTATTTCTGAATGAGCGCAAGGTCCTTGGTTTCTTTAACTTGTATGTTTCCTTCATGCGTCATTCTCAGAGAGTCAAACATGTTTTTGGCTCTCTCTCTGTTTGAGATCTTCTAATACTCTGAATATGAGATGGCACTAAGAAGAATTGTTCTGGACTTATGATGGTTTCTGAAGTCACGTTTGTTTTGGTCACACATTCCTATCATATCTATCTTCTGACCACTTTCATCCACACGATGCATGTATCCATCAATTACCACATCCCATAAGTCAGCATCATGAGGCAGAAAGAAGCTCTCAATTCTATCTTTCCAGTAGTCAAAATTTTGTCCATCAAAGACTGGAGGTTTGCCGCTGATTCTGTCCTTATCATCATGATAGTAATTGTTGATGTTTTGACTTGGTCCCACCATAGTGTTTTTCTAAATCTTGGATCTTGTACAGACACGGTTAAGTGTATGAACTAAGAACCAGGCGCTTTGATGCCAATTGAAGAAGTGAAAAACACAAGAAGGGTGGGGGGTTGAATTGTAACTTAAAAATCAAAAGAAATAGACACAATGATTTTTATCCTGGTTCGCTTGATCTCAAACTACTCCAGTCCACCCGCCAAGGTGATTTCTCCTCTCTCCAACGAGGACTTAATTCACTAATCAAACTGATTACAATTCTACTTTGACAACTGTCAAAGTCTTCTTGAGTACAACCACAACCTGGTTTATCTCAAGGAAATTCACTTAATCAAAAGAAGCAATTCACTGTGTACTATATGTTTTTCGTTACAAAAACTGTATCACTATTGTGATGTATTACACGAATTTGGAGTAAGTATGAATATAAATTTTGCAGCTTTTTTGAGATTGTATGGAGAAGTGGTGTTAAATTGTGAACGATTTAGCCTTTGAGCTTGTTTATATAGGTGTGGCAATCTCTCCAAATTGAAACATGATAATGGACACTTAATGCACTTTCCATACTGAGAAGATCCTTGTCTGATTGTAGCCGTTGTAAATGATACTGCCTTGATGGAAAAGTAACGCTTAAAAACTTAGGAATCTTACATGCTGCTTTGCTTCAGAACTTAGGAAGTCAGAAACACGAGGTTTTGTTAGCGTGTTGGACTTCCGTTCAGAATCAGGATATCTTTCTTTTTAGCGCAAATTATGATCATCATACTTCAGAACATTCTGATTACTCAGCTTGAGTGCTTCAATGGCTTAACTTCTGATGCAGTTTCAGTCAGAACTTATGTACAACATAGAACATAAACTTAGAGTGCATATTTGTTCTTTGTGTTTGTTATCATTAAAACTCTTATGAAGTTTGTAGAATCAAACTATGTTCTAATAATGCTTGCCTAGATTTTTCTGGTTTTCAGGGTGCTTGGTGATTACTTATAAGTCCTATGCCCAGACTTGGGCAAACTTTAAGATAGGACAGGCGGTTTAGTCATGCTAACTTTGAGGGAGTAATCCCAAAAAAGGAGGCACGAGATCCCCCACTCAGTGGAGGCCCCTTTGACTGTAGTGCCGTTTACCGAGTAATCGAGAAGACATGCTGCTTTCGACCTGGGAGCCTGCTGAAGCTGAGGATCATAGAATACCTAACCCATCTTGGCCTTTTAGGTGTAGTGCAGAAGCTATGACGGAGTAATCCGGAAATAGTTGTCACGCGATACTACGCTCAGACGAGTTTTTCTTGAGAATATTACTAATTACCGAGTTAATCAGGAAGTTGGTAATATCCGAAGGAAGGATGTAGACTCTGGGAACCTCTAGAACCTTGTTCGGTAGGTGATAAATTTTAGACCATACCTTATGGGTAGTGCCTTTGACCTCATGCTCATGACGTTGAACCTATGAACCCTATGTTTGTGATCTTGTGTGTGATTGTTGCATCATGCATCCATGCACTCATAAGCATCTTTTGAAGAAATTTTATTTCAAGGGACTTCAAAGTTGACCATTTGTGAATATCTCAGATACTTTTTGACCATGGATTCTGGAAAAAGAAAGACCGGAAAATATAGTTTCAAAGATCCCAGGATAGATGAGCTGATCAGTCTAATTCCCGAGATTGGGTATTCTGCAGATTTTCAGAAGAAGTATGGATCCATCATTCCTCTCATGAAGCTTAGGATGAATGAGGGTATTCTCTCGACCTTGGTCCAGTTCTATGATCCGATGTATCATTGCTTTACTTTCCATGACTATCAGTTGATTCCTACACTAAAGGAGTATTCTTGTCTATTGGATTTACCTATTACCAATCGTGTTCCTTTTACTGGTTTGGAGGGTGAGCCAAAACCACACGAGATTGCTGCTTTGATCCATCTGGGGAAGTCTGAGGTTGAAGCCCATATGACTAATAAGGGAGGGATTAGAGGATTACCAGCTCAGTTCTTATTGGAGAAAGCTCGTTACTTTTCCAGGATGAAGAGTACAGTCGCTTTTGAGGCCATCTTTTCTCTACTTGCTTACGGGTTGTTTTTATTTCCTAATGTGGATAAGTTTGTTGACATTAATGCTATCATGATCTTCATGATTGGAAACCCAGTTCCTAGATTGTTGGGTGATTCTTATTACTTTATTCATCTTTGGAATTCTTATCATGGGGGGATGATTATCTGTTGCACACCTCTGTTGTACCGGTGGTTTATTTCTCATATGCCTTAGTCTGATGCTTTCTGGGATGTCAGGAAGGAACCCCGTTGGGCTCCTAAGATCATGGCACTTACTCACTCACATATTGATTGGTATCATCGGGCTTACCATGATGTAGAGATTGTCGATATTTATGGTAGTTTCCCCAATGTACCTCTTCTTGGTACAAAGGGAGGAATTAATTACAACCCTGTTCTTGCACGATGACAACTTGGTTATCTAATGAGGGATAAACCAAATAGTATTCATTTGAGTAGTTTCTTCCTGAAGGAGGGAGAATACCATAAGGAAGCTAGGGAGCAGATTGCGAAGGCCTGGCGTCACATTCATAGGAAGAGTAGGAAATACCTGGGACCTAGGGGGCTGTTTCTTTGGAGCCTTATCTCCAGTGGGTCCAAACGAGAGCTATTCAGTTGAAGATGTCGTATTCCCGGGAAGCACCTATGCTTAATCTGTTTGTGAAGACCACACCTCCCTTATTGGATGATGTGGAAGAGCTATAATTTGTTTTAGTCAGGATGCAGCAAGAAAAGGAAGCTTGGAAGAATAAGTTCCAAACTTTAGAGATTTCCTATAGAGCAGGCTTGAAGGAGAAAGACGACTTGATTGATATTCTTGAGAGTTGGGCTGTAGAGATGATGGAAAGGCAAGGGGATTTATTTTCTCCCAAGCCTCAGTCAGATGCTAGTTTCTCACTTCCTGATTCAAGTGATTGGAAGGAGGTTACCACCAGATATGCGGAAGAAAATTAGAGGTTGAAGGCTCAGATTTCCAGGCTTACAGGGAAGCGCCAGCGTATACAGTGATCTCCATCAGCTTTACTTCTTAGGTTTTAGACTTTATTTTCATCTTGTACTTGGAATTATTGAAACTTGTAATCCATTTTGAAGTTATTATAATGAAATTTTTCAGTATTTCAAATGTGTTATTACTTTGATATTTGAAATGTGTCTATAAATCTTTAAGTCCCTTGAAATATTAATAAAATAAATCATGTGCATTACATATCATGCATCATATTTCACATATTTCTTGCATTTTTTGTGCATATCCAGGTGTCTTACCAAGCTTCTTTACTCCGATCAACAAGTTTTCTCACAACTACAATACTCGAGCTAATTTTAGAAGGAAGATGGACAACTTAGAACAAGAGAATCGCGAGCTGCACGTGGAAGTTTCTGCTCTGAAGGCCGGCATGGCCAATCTCACTGCTCTGATGGAATCTTTGGTGGCTTCTCAGAATCAGCCACCGAGTGTTCAACCTCAACAGACAATGGTTACTACTGAAGCTCCGACTGTTCCTGTGTCTGTCATTCCAACTGTTATTTAGAATCGCATGCCTCAAGGTTGTCCATGGGGAATTCTAGAAAACTTTGTGCCTGAAGGTTTCAATATTGGTCCTCAAGTTACTCTAGTTGTTCATACTACTGTTACTCCTGCACCTCTTGTGGTGCATGTTACTCCTGATGCACCTCCTTCGTTGAATGTGGTCCCATATGCTAATGATGATATGTATCGTCCTTTTCCTCCACCATGTGAAGGCTTGGGTCTCTATGATAGAATGGGTGATTTTCAAGATCAGTTTGACAAGATGCAGAGGGAGATGAAGGCCCTCAGGGGAAAGGAATTGTTCGGGCAGAATGTGAATGATTTATGCTTGGTCCCGAATGTCAAGATATTTGCGAAGTTTAAAGTCCCAGAATTCGAGAAGTACAAGGGAAACACTTGTCCTCGTTCTTATCTTGTGATTTATATAAGAAGAATGTAGTGATACAGTGGGAGAACTGACTTGAGGTTTTGTGTTTGTGTTCGCAATTGTGTGGTTTAGCAAGAGTCGCCACCGACTTTTTATTTTATCCAAAGGAAAGGTAAAAAAGCACAGGAAAGACCTTTGAGATGTTTTCTTGGGTTCGGGGGGTAGATTATGAAAAGGGAAGGTGCAAGCACCCTTTTCATCCATGGTTATCCATGGGCTCTTAGTTATTTGTTTAGATCACTTGCTTTTGCTTTTCAATTGTTTGAAATGGTGCTTTGTGTGTGGTTTTGAAAGATGTTTTGAAAAGAGGCCTTGTCTAGGCAACCTTTGTAATGATTCTTGTTTGAATATATACAAAGGTGTTTGTCTTTTGAAAATATATTTCAATGTTTGAAAGTTTGTTTTTGGGAAATGTTTTGAAATTGTGTTGTGAGGTGTGTTTGAAAATAGCAAGGATGTTTTTGCAAGTTTTGATCAAGTAACTAAGAGTTGTCTACCCTATCTTACTCAAAAATCTTTCCTACATATTTTTAACCCTTTTGACAGTGTTGTTTTACCATTGTATTTGGTAAACAACCTTGTGTTTGGATGTTAAACGGGACGGGCGTGGGTCATCGCATACAATCATTGAAAGCAACTTGTGAGACGCTCTAGCAATTTTTGTAAGGGACGAGATCGTTTTATCGAAGGCAACATCGAGGGACTACGATCTTTGTTTATCGAAGGGTCGTTCGCTAGAGTGTCTCATATTCGAGGGACATGATTGTATTTCCGAGGCAACAAGTGAGGTTACCCTAGAGGTGCACGTGTGAGAAGTGTATTGATTTCAAGTTATTTGTTCTTGGATTAGGTCATCTAGCAATTGATTTTTGAATCTTGCCATACACGCCTAATTACTACACAGTATATTGAAAGTAATAAATTGCGGGAATTAAAAGTCTAAGCTATTACAAAAGTATCCGGGAATGGGGGTATAATTATTACAAATGGGGATGAATCTCACAAGAATAACAATGTCCAAATATCAAGTATTAGAACCAAATCGAATTGTCGCGATTCAATATAAAACTATAACAAATGAAGAAATCAATAAAGTACGAAATGCATGTATTTACTTGAAAATAAATAAATAAAATCTATTCTAAAAAGAAAGATTAAATATTTTATTATTATTATTATTCTATGTATTTTCATTAAATAATAAAAAAAGTTTAAAGGAAGCAAACTAATTAAATTAATTTAAAAGTTTTTGTTTTTGGTGTTTTCATTATGTGTAAAAAGAATAATAAAAAGAAAATGATTAAAATAAAACTAATTGAGAAAATCAAATTTATTTTACAAAATGAAGTTTTAATATATTACTAGTATATTTTTAACAAAAGAAATAAAAAAGATAAATTAAGAAAAAGAAAATTAACTAAACTAATTCTTTTCGTATTTTCTTAAATATAATAAATTAGCAAAGATAAATTAAAAAAGGAAAATTAATTTCAATGATTAATTTAGTTTGATAAAAAAGTATTGAATTTTATGAATTTTTTAAAAAAGAGAAATAAATTAGAACAAGGTAAAAAAAATGGGCTTCAGGGTTTGGGGAATAAGGCCCAATGGTAATATCACTTGCTGAGACAAAAAAGGCTCAAGAGGGGGAGGGGCGAATTAGCAATTAGTATGTGGGCTTAGGGTTTATGGCCAGCATTGGCCCAATTCCATAACTCAGTTTGAGGTTTTCTGATTAGGGTTTGTGAACATTTTCACAGCGACGCCGTTTCTTTCGTTCTCTCTTCATCTCCTAACGCTCAACGCCTCTCTGATCTTCCCTTCTCCTATGGTTGCCGGAACACTTTCTCCCTCTCTCACCTTCTCCTAACGATCAATGGCTTTGCTTAACAGTATGGTTCAATTTCTTTTTTATTTAGCATTTTTCGTTTGATTCGCATGCTTTGTTCATGTTTAGTTTGTTTAACCTATGATATTGTATGCCTGAGATGCAGCAAAGGGATACGAAGTGGTCATACCTGTGAGATTTTCTGGAAAATGGAGAGGAAAGAGGTTGGACTGATGGCGTTCACGTGGTGGCCGGAGGCAGGGGAAGAGATGATGACGGCGAGGCACGAGCTTCCGGTGACTTCTTTCCTTTGATGATGACACTGCTTCTGAAACTTTGTTATTGTTGTTGGTTGTTTTTGTTGTGATGATAATTTGTTCTGAAACCCTGTTTGATTTTTGATTGATGATGATGCTTATCGCTTCTGAAACCTTTGATTTTGATTTTTGAAACCGAAACTTTGATTTTTGTAAGTTTGTTGATGATGGTTTCTGAAACTTTTGATGGTATGTTAGTTGATGAGGATAGTTTGTTCTGAAACTTTGTTGTTGGTGGTATTTGATGAAGGTTTTTGATTGATGATAATCTCTGAAACTTTTGATTGTTGGTGGTTTGGCTCTGTTATTACAATTGTGGCTTGTTTTTTCTGGTTTTTATGACAGGTTTTGAGATTTGAAACTGTTATACAGTTTTGGGTTTTGGGTACAGTTGTGAATGTTTTTGAATGTTTTTGGTTCAAAGGTTTACAGTTTGGCAAGCTTGTTTTGGTTGGGAACTGCAGATTTTGAGTTTTGTGCAGGTTTTGGAAGCTTTGTTCTTGCAGCTTGGTTCTGCAGATTTGACAGTCTTGGAAACTGGCTGTTGGTATTGAAATGTTATGCAGGTTGTGATTTTTGGGGCTTGGCTAGTTTGGGAACTGTTAGGCAGTATTTGTTACAGTTTGTTTGAACTGCTATGTAGGTTTGGACTATTTATTTGGTTGGGAAGTTTGGTTCTGCTAACAGGTTTGGGATTTGTTAGGCAGTGTTTTAGAGATTGGTAGTTTTGGCCTTGTTTGAAACTGTTATGCTGTTTTGTGGTTTGTTTCAGTCTTGAAGGTTGTTGGACTGTCTTTTGATAACATGTTTTGTGGCTTCAGTTTTGACCACAATGCTCTCCTCCTTTTCTTCTTGCTGTTTGATGGTATTATATCCTTTTAGCTTTTTGTTTTTTGTAACTTGTGACAGATTTTAGCCAAACTGTACAATCTAAACAAAAAGGTGATATCTCTCCTCTCTCTCCTCTCTCCATGATAAAGCAATTTGCTTTTCTCTGCTTTTTCTGAAAAGTTTTGCCTTATTTCTTGGAAAATGATGATAGGCTATGACAAGCCTTTTGCTTGTTATTTGGTTTACCCTCTGCACTTTTTGCCTGCTGTTGTCTGCACTTGTACTTGCCCTGCTGCATCATACTTGTCCTACTGCATTGTTCAGTTTGCTTGACAGTTTGGCCTTGTTGCAATGTTTAGTGTGCTTGACAGTTTGGCCTTGTTGCAATGTTTAATTTGCTTGACAGTTTGGCCTTGTTGCAATGTTTAGTTTGGTTGACAGTTTGGCCTTGTTGCAATGTTTAGTTTGCTACAATGTTTAGTTTGCCATGCTGTTTGGGCAGCATGCTGCAGTTTGGTTGTTATGTTTTCATTTGAACCATTTGCCTTGCATTCTTTAGCTTGCATTTTTATTTTTTTTTCTTTGTGAACCAAGAAGAGTAATCTTCTTGTGATTTGTAAAGAGAAAAAATAAAAACATGATGAAATGAAAATAGCTCCTCTGATTCCAAATGGCAAACTTTAATGATGAAAATTTTCTTCTCTTTTTGTTTTTGAAAATTCTTGTTAATGCTCAATCAACTGTACCAATTTTTCTGTCTTTCTTTCATGTGAGCGCAAGTTGGACGGTGACAAAGCAGAGGAAGCAAGAGACTTTGTGGCGAGCATGGGAGCAATGGAAGTTTAGGCTTAGATTTGTAACTTAGAGAGATTTTCCATTTAGTTGTAATAGTTTATATTTTCAAGTACTATAAGTTGTAAGAACCTAAAGCATATGAATAATAAATTATTTTTTGTAACAACATTTGAAATGAATGAAGAAAGTTTTTATGAGATAATCTGATATCCAATAAAAGTCCATTACTGTCAATAACTTGCAATTCTTTCTTTGCATCCTCACTAATCCTTTAAGATTCTTGATTAAAAATAACTGAAACTGCGTTCCAATAATTCCAATACAGATAACTTAAACCTTAAGTAATCCAAAAACTCTGTAATCTCGTAACCTTGCAATAACATTCCAATCAAAATACGTACTATGTATTTTAATAAACAAGAAAACGTTTCATTCCATTAACAAGCAAATGTTTCATTCCATTAACGTGCAAATGTCTTAACAGACGCACATTATCTGGTTAATCTGGATCAGACAAAAACTGAATGTTCCAAATGACAGTCTCAGCTCTCATTTCTTGTCCCAGATAAACAGGCCTTGAGAACAACTAGTAACCTTTCAGTAAACTTAAAAAAGTGTGAAAACATGTGACAGTTAATTGAATTTCATAGAATTCAGTTTCTTCTGAGAAATACGAGAAAAACCCTAATTCCTGATCTAGTGCCAAAAAAATCTGTCTGATCGATTCCCGAGCCAATCTTGAAAATCTGAGAAAACCCTAGGGTTGTGATTTCTTGTGAAAAATGGGAGGGAAAATTTTGGGGTACAATAGCTGCCCCTGTTCAATCTTCTTGAACCTGAAGAGTTAGATCGGCGAGTTTGCCATTCGTGACTCGAAGGTAAAAGATGATTGGACACTAGAGTGTCCATAAATTTGCACTCGTCAAAGTATGGTTGAGGGAATGGGCTTAAAGATGCCATTTGGAGATGTGACAGAATCTTGTCGGAGATGGGCTTAAAGATGCCATCCAAGAATGTTTGTTGAATTGTATGTTGTAAGTAGAAAGAATGAGTATCAGAAAGGTATCCATGTCTGGAACGTCTCTGAGCTGGGGGTCTGAATAAGCAATAGATTAGCATCCGTGTTTGGAGCATCTGTAAACTGTTTTCATGAGGCTGAATCTGAACAAGCGATAGATTAGCATCCATGTTTGGAGCATCCGTAAACTGTTTTCATGATCCTTGAATTTGAACAAACGATAGACTAGCATCCGTGTTTGGAGCATCCGTAAACTGTTTTCATGAGCTGAATCTGAACAAGCGATAGATTAACATCTGTGTTTGGAGCATCCGTAAACTGTTTTCATGATCCTTGAATTTGAATAAGCAATAGATTAACATCCGTATTTGGAGCATCCGTAAACTGTTTTCAGATTGTTGGGTTATTTGAGCTGGTCGAGTAGATATTTGTCCTGTCTGGTTTCAGGTATTAATCTCTGACCTGAGACAGAAAGATGGTTTTCCTGGCTTGTTTCAGGTATTAATCTTCAATCAGTCATCCACAGATAGTTTCCCTGGCTGGTTTCAGGTATTAATCTGGAACTTGAAAAGGTTGGTCGATGAGATAGTTGTCCTGGCTGGTTTCAGGTATTGATATTTGACTTGAGAAAGAAAGATAGTTTTCCTGGCTTGTTTCAGGTATTAATCTTCAATCAGTCATCCACAGATAGTTTTCCTGGCTGGCTTCAGGTATTAATCTGGAACTTAAAAAAGGTTGATGGTAACCATCTGTTGATCGATCCTTCCTAAAAAGGTAGAACGTTAGTTGCATGCAATGTCATGATGTATGAAATGCGTGATGTCATGATGTTCTCAAAATAAATGAGATTGTGCCGTATGCACTTATCATGTATGTAAAATTAAATGTGAAATATTTAATGAATGTATTTTTGTCTGGAAAAATAAATCCTTGATAAATGCCGGGGAGTTTGTTAAATCATGGACTGCTGTTGAAGAGTATGTGTGTCTTCAAGCTTTGCTTAGAATATTTCTACCGGGGATTCCTGTTTTGTTGTTTGAGGAGAACTCCGCTGGGGAACTGAGAATGAGAATCTTCATTATGCTAGGGGAATTTGTGCTGAGGAGTCGAGAATGAGAATCTTCGATTTGCAGGGGATTAAAAACTCTGACAAATTTATGCTGAGAGTAAAGAAGGCTCTGGTAACTTCACCAGAGAATCAAGGATGAGAATCTTCATTCTGTTGGGGAGTAAAAACTCTATGGGGAATAGCTATACTGTTGGGGAGTAGCTATCCTGCTGAGAGTAAGCTCAGGACTCTGGAAGAAGTTCAGGAGTTTAGGTTGTATGCCACTTTGAGAATGAGAATTTTCATTCTGTTGAGAATATCAGGAACTCGGGTTATATGCCAATTTAAGAATGAGAATCTTCATTCTGTTAAGGGTATCAGGAGCTTGGGTGTATGCCAATCTTCTGGGGAAGCAAGAATGAGAATCTTCATTCAGGCATTTGGGTCAGGAGGTTGGGTGTATGCCAATCTACCGGGGAAGCAAGAATGAGAATCTTCATTCAGGCGTTTGGGTCAGGAGGTTGGGTGTATGCCAATCCTCTGAGGTTTCAAGGATGAAAATCTTCATTCTGTTAAGGGTATCAGGAGCTTGGGAGTATGCCAATCTTCTGAGGTTTCAAGGATGAAAATCTTCATTCTGTTAAGGATATCAGGAGCTTGGGAGTATGCCAATCTTTTGAGGTTTCAAGAATGAGAATCTTCATTCTGTTAAGGGTATCAGGAGCTTGGGAGTATGCCAATCTTCTGAGGTTTCAAGGATGAAAATCTCCGTTCTGTTAAGGATTAAACTGTTATCTGGTTGATCTCCAGGCTTCACAGTATCTTGTATTGCTATCTGGTCAACGTCCAGGCTTCACGATACTTTACTTCCTATCTGGTCAACGTCCAGTCTTCAGAAGGAAATCAAATGGTTATTCGGCCGCCTCCGGTTTTCCCTTTGATTTTTGGGCCTACTAATATCTGGTTGAATCCGGGCTTCAAAGTAATTGGCCGAGTAAACTGTTATTTGGTCAACATTCAAGTTTTACAGTATACCTTACTGTTATCTGGTCAACATCCAGGTTTCACAGTGTCTTGTACCGTTATCTGGTCAACGTTCAGGCTTCACGATACTTTACTTCCTATCTGGTCAACGTCCAGTCTTCAGAATGAAATCAAATGGATATCCGGTCGCCTCCGGTTTTCCTTTTGATTTCGGGGCCTACTAATATCCGGTTGAATCCGGGTGTTGTACCCCAAAATTTGCCCTCTCATTTATCAACATTTCTCATCACCAGACTCTTGAAACTCAAGACCAAGTTAGGGTTTGCTCTGCTCAAGACATCTCCTTGCACTAATGACCTAAATTAGGGTTTGAGTTTGCACAGGGATATTTTGACCTACAATGCCCAAATTGACTTTCATACTTCATGTTGGACTCATAAGTTTGCCCATACCAAGTTTCAAGCCTTGATTCAAATTTTTGCCCAGTCAATTGGACAGTTGACCTAGAAATCAACTATATTGAGAGGAAAAGTCAAATGTGGCCAATTGACAGTCAAACCTCATGAATTTTGACCCACATCAACATTATGAACTCATATGAACCATTTTATCAAGTTTAGATCACAATTCCACAAGAAATTTGATCAGATCACCAAAAGGGCAAAATGGTCATTTTTAGGGTTTTGACTGTACAAAGGTAATTTTTGTCTGTTTGACCTAGCCAATGGCAAATAAAGCTCAACCATGGACCTCAAGGACTCAATGAAATCATCTTGACTTATTCAACAAGTTCAAAAGATCTCAAATGCATATGATTGACAAATGAATTTTTCAGTCAACTGATCAAAATTTGACTGTACACTGAAAAGTCAAACTTTGACTTTTTGGTCAAAGTCAAGTGCCAAGGGTCATTTTTCATCAAGATATGTCAAATTATGAAACTCGTTCATCAAGAAACCCAAAATTGCAAATTAGGGTTTGAAATTGAAAAATTTCATAACTTAGAAAATTTCTAAGTTATGAATTTTTCTTAATTTTTCCTAACTTTGTCCCATATTTTCACCAAGATGAAAATGGATTCAAACAAAACTTACAACATGAAAGTTGTAGTCCATCACAAAGTCTACAACTTTTTTTCAAAAAGTTTTCTCAAAAGAAGCTTGGATCTCAAGTTATGAGTTTTGGAACAAGGGTCCCTAAAACTTTTAACTTAGAGAAATTTTGCCCTAGTTTAGGCAGGATTTTGACCCATCTTCTTGGCCATTTTTCACATAGTTCCACTTGGAGTATCAAGTTGAATTTCAAATATGTATTATAGTACATGTAGCAAGCTTTCCAAATTGTCCAAGAACTCCTCAAACACATTTGTGGTTAGGGAGAATCGAATGCTTGAAATTGGCAAAAACTCAATTTGTAACCATGGCCAAAACATGTTCATACCACTTGCGAAATCTGACCAAACTAGCTTAGTAAATAATTACAGGTCTCTAAACCCTTCAACACTCAAAAATTGAATGCAAATATATTGGACATTGGTGTTATTCTGATCATTAGAGCTTGGCACAATGAATAATTCCATTTTAGGCATAAAGATGACACTTCCATTTTCATAAAGGCAACTTTATGTCAAATTGCTTTTCTTGAGCCTTGGACTTCTTTCTTTGCAGCAAACAAGTTCCACAAACTCAGGCAAAGGTACAAGAAGTTGTTGCATGCTTGGAGATAGCCTGTACAGGCCTATCTCATTTCACTTCAAACTTTGCTTTCAAAATAAGTCAAATGGTCAAAAGTCCATAACACACACATCTGATATATTGAACTCAAGCCATGTTTTCAAACAAGTTTTTCACATCCTTGTAAGCCATAAACACGAGCCTTTCACCCCTAAAGCACCCTTATACTCAAAAACCACATTTTCTTGCAAAACAGGGCAAGCCCTGCAGAATCACTTCCATCTTCACATTGCCTCGTGCGTTTTGCTCCTTTCCACTTCAAACACCTTCCATTCAACTCACTCAAGATATCCCAAACCTCCATTGCCAAGTGTAACTCCATTTACAGTGTTCACCATTTTCATTTCAAGCTTTTGCAGGTTGACTTCTGTAGAAAGATTCAGGCCATTTCAAAACAAACTAAGCATTGGGAAAGGTTCAGGGAACATCAAGCAAGCTCAAAAGAACCTCAAGCCTCACTGAAAGTTGCTGCATTGTCCAACTCGTGTCCAGCTGAAACAGGTTTTTCATGAACTTTTATCTCTCTATTTAGGAACATTTAGCCTTAGGTTTGTGAATAAAAGATGTTGTACTCATTACCCTGAAACCATACATATGCTCAGTTTTCATTTATATTAAACGTGCTAAGAGAATTTCATCCATGAACTTTCTGAAAAAACTAGGTTAGAAATTAGGGCCAGAGAAATTCTCTCTAGTCTTTGAGAGTTAGATTCAATGCTTTATATGGTTAGATTCGTGTTTAAATTCTCTACAAGTTTGATGTTGTAAGTTTTGGCAAAAAGTCACATTTCCAGGATGTTCAAAGATGGATACAGGGCGCGCGTTTTTCTGTTTGTCACAAGGAAGAAGATGAAGTCTGGGCTGGGCCTGGCCTTCTTGCTTCCAACACCTCCCAGCTTACTTTTCATACCCCTTGGCCCATTTCTTTGTATTTTTTTTTATTTTTGCATTTTAATTTCATTTCTGACTTTATTATTTTATTTCCAAACATAAAAAATGCCTAAAAAACATTTTCATAAATTTTTACATTTATTTGGTATTTATTTTAATTATTTCTAAAATTAAAATGCTTAAATATTTTATATTGATTATTAAAACTTGAAAATAATGTAAAAAATACTTTTATTTTCATTTCTTATTTTTATTCACATTTGAAAACATTTTCTTGAAATATATACATTTTTGTAAATAGTTTATTTTATTTTTATACACACTTAATATATTTAATATATATATATATATATATATATATATATATATATATATATATATATATATATATATATATATATATATATATATATATATATATATATATATATATATATATATATATACACTTTTATTTTATTAAATATTTAGAAATAAAATACAAAAATATTACATTTTTATTTTTATTATTATTTATACTAAAAATACCTTTTTTTAGATATACTTCATTTTGATACATATTAATATATTTTTATACATAAATAATACATTATATTTATTTTCTTAAAGAAATTAGGGTTTTCACCCTAAAACAAATAAAATTAATCTTTTATCTATTTCTTTATACCTTTTTTACATTAAAAATACTTTTGCATACATGAACAAATAAAAACTCTTTTTTGCATAATACATCTTGTTTAATATTTATATGTCTTGTTTAAATATTGCCCATTTATTTTAACATTGCACAAAGAATTCAACTTGGATGTAATAGTAATTAGGGTTTTATATTTCTTGTCAAATACCCCCTATTCAGAATTGTACCCCCCTCCCTATATCAAAGTTGTAATAACTTAGATTTATTTTTACGCACTTAAATGATTTCAATTATGCCATGATTAGAATTAGGGTTTGTATGCAAAATCAAAACCAACAAATAGTTTGACTTAATCAAAGACAAAATGCATGAAAAACAAACACAATGCACACTTGCACCCCTAGGGTTACAATCCACTTGTTGCCTTCAAAAATGGGCCATGGTATGCATGTTAAGTACTTTGGCAAAACAAAAACAAAACAAAGATCATAGTTCCTCGATGACGCTATCCGATTTGCCTAAACAAAATGATCAAGTCCCTCAAGAAAATTGCCAAAAATACTTGACACAATTGCTATCATGGTCTATACGATGACCCGTGCCTGTCCCGTTTAACATCCTAACACAAGGTTGTTCACCAAATACAATGGTGAAACAACACTGTTAAAAGGGTTAAAATATAAGAAAGATCTTTGAGTAAAATAGGGTAGATAGCTCTTAGTTACTTGATCAAAAGCTTGCAAAAACATCCTTGCTATTTTCAAACACACTTCACAACAAAATTTCAAAACCCTACTTTCAAACATTGGAAACTTTTCAAAAGACAAAAACACCTTTGTATACATTCAAACAAGAATCATTACAAAGGTTGCCACAACGATGGCCTCTTTTCAAAACATCTTTCAAAACCACACACAAAGCACCATTTCAAACAATTGAAAAGCAAAGCAAGTGATCTAAACAAGTAACTAAGAGCCCATGGATAACTATGGATAGAACGGGTGCTAATACCTTCCCTTTCTATAATCTACTCCCCGAACCCAAGAAAACATCTCAAAGGTCTTTCCTGTGCTTTTTGACCTTTCCTTAGGATAAAATAAAAAGTCGGTGGCGACTCTTGCTAAACCGAAACATTTGCGAACACAAATGCGAAACCTCAAGTCAGTTCTCCCACCGTATCACAGAACTGGCGACTCTGCTGGGGACAAATTTAAAAGTGGAGTAACCTTAGGGCTTAGATCACCTTTGCATGCTTATCTTGATTGCTTTGATTGCTTTACATTTGGTTCTCTTGTTTGGGCTTGAAATCCTCCACCCGGATTTGGGAAACATTCATAGGTAAATAGCAATACGTTGTGGAAACTGTGCAGGGTATACCGACATGGTTGAAGCAATAGATATATTAGTGCGACATATTTGTGAGTACTGGTAGCCTTTGAGTCAATCAAAGAGAATACAGGGCCGCTGAGTGATGTCATGAAGCATTAATGAACTTTTAGAACCTTACTTGATCATCTTGGCCTTATTTAGGGTTAGTGAGATGACCGGCTTTGGTGCAGTCCGAAGTTGGTAGATACCCGATACTACACTCATTGAGGGTTGTTTTCTTGGAATATTTTGGTCGCCAGTTAAGTGACCAAACCAAAACAATGAACATAGAAAACAATCCAGTGATATTGAGCTCCTTAGAACTCGGTTACTATTTATAGGATAGGTTGAGCCAACTAAACTCAAGAGGGTACTTACCTATGAAACCTCATGCAGGCCTGAAACTAGGGTTTTGTGTGACTTGCTTGTACATGTGTTTGTGCATACATCATGAACATCATAAAGCATCAAATGCATCCACTAACCATTTCAAGGGTTTGGATCTTCATCTTTGTTCTTGTTTTGTAGGTCATGGAATCTCTTCGCAGGAAAACAATTCAAGTCAACCTTGTGAGAATCCCTCCTCAACTCAAGGAGCTTACTTCCAGAATTCCAGAGAATTCTCTCTTCAGTGAAAGACATGGTAGACTTATCAACTTGGTCAACTCCAACATTGAAGAAGACATGGTGAAAGTTCTCTTCCAGTTCTTTGACCCCCTACACCACTGTTTCACATTCCCTGATTACCAGCTAGTACCTACTTTGGAGGAATTTTCTCAATTCCTGAGAATTCCTATTCTTCATCAACTACCCTACAACGGTACGGAAAAAGAACCAAAGCCTGAAGATGTTGCTCAAGCATTACACTTGCAACCATCTGGCATCAAAGGACATTGGGAAACCAGAAGTGGTGTCAAGGTATTCTTGGCAAAGTTTCTGTTTGAGAAGGCACAAGACTGTTGGAATTCTCTAGATCTACAAGCTTTTGAAGAGATTGTGGCACTACTCATCTATGGGTTGGTCTTGTTCCCAAACCTTGATCAACTTATAGATGTGAATGCTGTCAAGATTTTCATATCCCGGAATCCTGTGCCTACATTGCTTGGAGACATCCTACACTCATTTTACACACGAACAATGAGGAAAAGAGGTGTTCTCATGTGCTGCACTCCTCTTCTAGCAAGGTGGTTTATTTCTCACCTTCCACAATCAGTTTTAAAGAATGAGCAGGGTTTAAGGTGGTCACAACGGTTAATGACCCTCACACATTCTGATGTTCATTAGTGTTCTCGGTCTAGAGAAAATGTCATCATCATTGATCGTTGTGGGGAATTCCCTAATGTCCCACTACTTGGCATAAGGGGAGGCATTACCTACAACCCTTGTTTAGCTCTAAGACAATTTGGATATGCTCGGAGGGATGTCCCTCATGACATGCTGATTCCTGACTTGGTTTTTGACTTCGACAACGATGCGCAAAGACTTCGACAAAGGTTCATCAGAGCTTGGAGGATGCCCAACAAAGTGGATAGTAAGACACTGGGGCACAAGAATTCCATCCCTCTTGAGCCTTACCTCAAGTGGGTACGAACCCGCGCCCAGAATCTTATGATGCCATATCCTCACATTCTCCCCGTGATCAAAGAGCCTGTTATGGAAGGAATGGTTCCATACACCCTCCTACATCCTGACATGCCAACCTCATGGGAAGAATTACAAAAGAGTTGGATCCAACTCAAGGAAGAACAAAATACTTTTGAAGCCAGCTTCTATGCCAGCGAGAAGAAGGTTTTGGAGCTCACCCGCCGACTTCACGAGGAGGAAACTCTCAACACTTACATTGCGCCAAAGAGGATGCGCAATGTCTTTTTACATTAAGAATTTTGTAATATTTTGCCCATGGGGCATTTATGTACTAACAAATTTCTTCTTTAATATGACGTGTGTTCTTTTTGTTTGCAAAAAATTTGAATTTCTGAATCCTTGAATGCATTACATGAATAACATATCATTCATCATATGCATAAACAGGTCTTCACACCAGGTTTCCTTATCTTTCCGCTGTTTATTTCAGCAAGATGGATTTGGAGCAGACGGTTAAGGATCTGCAAGCACAGAACTCTCAATTTCAGCAACTCCTCATGACCTTAGCAAAGGGTCAAGAGGACCTTAAAGCACTGTTGGAGAAAAATAAAGAGAAAAAGAAGAAAAGGCCCGAAGTGGCCACTTTTGGAAGAAGGTTTGAAAGCAATGCTAGAAAAGTTCTCGAGTTCCCCTCAACGTCTGATGAAGGGGCTGGTAAAGGAAAAGGAACTGCAATGCCTTCTGAATCTGAAGTTGAATTTGAAGAAGAGGAAGAAGACAAAGATTACTCTGAACAGCAATATCCCCCGGCGGATATTAAATTTAAAAATCTTGAGGATCGGTTGGCAGCCATTGAGTTGCAAAGGGTACCTGGTTTAGATTTTGAAGAACTAAGTTTGGTCACTGGGATCGTCATTCCTCCCAAGTTCAAAGTTCTAACATTTTCTAAGTATGACGGTCTGTCCTGCCCAAAGATGCATCTGAGATCCTATGTCAGAAAGATTCAACCCCACTCATCTGATAAAGACCTCTGGGTACACTTTTTTCAAGACAGTTTGTCAGGCACACAATTGGATTGGTTTTATCAACTCGAGAGATCGGAGGTTCATAACAGGGAAGACTTAGCTGCTGCTTTTTACCGGCTACACCAATACAACATTGATTTAGCGCCCACTCGTACTCAACTACAGAGTATGGGTATGGCTTCTAATGAAGGATTTAAAGAGTATGCCCAGAAGTGGCGTGATCTGGCTGGAAGGGTGCAACCACCATTATCGGATAGAGAGTTGGTTGACATGTTTTTAGGGACCCTGTCTGGCCCTTTCTTCAATCATTTAATTGGGAGTTCCTTCGCGGGATTCACCGAATTAATTTTGACCGGCGAAAGGGTCGAAGCCGGCATCAAAAGTGGTAAGATTCAGAAAGATGCCTCCGTGTCCACTGCTATTAAGAAGACCTTCCCAGCTAAGAAGGAAGCCTCTGTTGTTTATTCTCAGAAAAGTTAAGGAAGAACCGAGCGTCGGCCAACTGTAGGGGCTGTGATGATTCAAAACTCTTCAAATGATCAACCTCGCAGCAATCAGCCAAGACCTAATCAGCAACGGGTAGAAAGGCCACAACGACAGTTCACCCGAATCAACATGACACCAGCTCAAGTACTCCCTCATTTGCTAAAGCTGAATCTTACCAATTTGAAGGAAGCGCCAAAGAACCCTAATACCTCTTCTCCATATTACCACTCCAATGCAAAATGTGCTTACCACTCTGACAGTGTAGGGCATGATACCAACAACTGTTGGGCTCTTAAGAACAAAATCCAAGACCTGATTGATGCTAAGGAGGTAGAATTTGATGCGCCCAAAAATCCAAATTTGATTTCTGCCCCGATGCCCAAGCATGGTCATAATGTTCATGCCGTTATGGAAGACCTTCATGTTACCAATGTTGCTGACCTTTTGACTCCGTTACCAGTGATTAAAGTGAATTTGATGAAAGTCGGGATATTCCCAGGCTGTGGAAAAGACTGTTACTTTTGTTTAAATATACGAGCTGACTACCCAATGTTGAAATCAGGCATCCAACGCCTGATGGATACCCAAGAGATACTCTTCCAAAAGACTCCTGTTGATACCTTCACTCCTGTTACTCCTGCTACTTTTGCTACTTCAACCAATGACATTGAAATAATAACCATCTCCGACAATATTCCCAAGGCTTGCAAAAGGCCTGTCAAGATTACGCCTGATCCTAAGTTTGTGCCATTAAAAATCACCATGTCGGGGCCTGTCCCGTATCAATCTAACAAGACGATACCATGGAATTACGGAGGAGAAATCTTCTATCATGGTATCAAACAGATTGAATCATTTCAAGAGAATTTTGATGATGAAACCCCTGATATAGGGAACATTGCAGGAACAAGAAAGATAACTCGCAGCGGACGAATATTTTCTCCGGAGATTGCTCCCCCACGAGCAGTCTTTGGACCCTCGAAAGCTTCTGTGCCTTTTAAGCCATATGTGCAAGGCCCGATAATTGAAGAAATTGATGTACCTGAAGTTAGACCCTCTGATGCTACTACCAATAAGGGTAAGGGGATACTAGAAGCGCCTGTCAGGATGAAGGCTCAGACTGTGGTAATCCCCGAAACCACCCAGAAAGAGATGGAAGAAATCCTAAAGATAATCAAGAGGAGCGACTACGACGTCGTGGAACAGCTAGGACATACCCCTTCCAAAATCTCCATGTTGGCTCTTCTACTCTACTCTGAGGCCCATGCTAAGGCCCTGATCAAAATTTTAAAGGCGGCACACGTGCCTCAAGAAACTTCGGCTGACCAGTTTCAAGAGTGTGTGGCTAGTCTCACTGCTGATAATGGTCTTGGTTTTTTCGATGCTGATTTGACCCCCAAGGGAAGGAAGCACAACGATGCGCTGCATGTCTCAGTTGAATGCAGGGGAACCACCCTTGCCCATGTCTTAGTTGATACCGGTTCATCCTTGAATGTGCTGCCGAAGAAAGCGTTAAACCGTTTGGACTGCGGAGGATTGACCCTCAAACCCAATAACATCGTTGTTAGGGCCTTTGATGGGTCCAAAAGAATGGTTCACGGAGAGGTTGACATTCCTACCAAAGTGGGAACAAAAGTTTTCAACTCCACCTTTTATGTGATGGACATCCGTCCTTCATATTCTTGTTTGCTGGGAAGGCCGTGGATCCAATATGCTGGGGCAGTTACCTCCTCTTTACACCAAATGCTAAAGTATCTTGTTCAGGGTAAGATTATAATGGTGCACGGCGAGGAAGAGTACATGATAAGTCACCTCAACTCCTTCAGCTATGTGGAGTTGGATGGCGAGTTCATAGAAACGCCTTTTCAACATTTTGAGGAAGTTTCTCCTGAAGTAGCAGTTGCAAAGACAATGGTTGATGTGCCTATCGTTTCCAAGCAGGTGGCTAGGATGGCATCTCTCAAGGATGCAGAGGCTGTAGTCAGAGAAGGAAAGAGTACTGTGTGGGGGAAACTGCCTAATTTTCCTCACAAGACGGACAAGTTCGGACTAGGTTTTACTGCTGCTAGCCAGAAAGCTATGCGTCGCGCCAAGGCTGGAGGACCACCCGTAAAAATCGCTCACCATGGAATTAATGCCTTAGAAGATGATGAGGAAGAGGACAACTTTGAAGATTGGATCTTTCCAACCGTCGAAGGGGGATTAAGCAACTGGGAAGCAAAGGATTTTATTCCCATCACCTTCATCAACCAGTAATTCATCTTTGAACAATTTCCTATTTTGGTCTGTAATAACTAAACAATTCGTACACTATTTTCACCTTATGCCTTGCCCGGGGCATATAGGTCCATTTGTAAGGGCTTGATTTTCTTCATTATCATATGCCATGTTTTAATGAATCATTGGACGTTTTCATCTATAAACTGTTGTGTTCATTTTCTTTTTGCATTTTGTTTTGTTTAAGGATGGCTATCCCTTACACACACCCACACTCACAAATGCAGGTACCCATCCACTCCGGATTCCATGGGTGACTATTCTGCTTTAGCCTTCGGTAACGCTGAAGATTTGGTCAATCATGCTGAGTACGAAGTTGACGAAGACTGTGAAGTGCCGGGAGAGTTAGCCAGACTTTTGCAACAAGAAGAGAGGGTTATTCAGCCTCATGAAGAGTTGCTAGAAACCATCAACTCGGGGACATAGCAAGACAAAAAAGAGGTAAAAGTGGGTTCCAACCTAGAACCAAGTGTCAAAGAGCGCTTAGTGCAGTTGTTGAACGAATATGTTAAAATCTTCGTCTGGTCCTATGAAGACATGCCAAGATTAGACACAGATATCGTGGTTCACCGTCTCCCTACAAGAGAAGACTGTCCATCGATCAAGCAAAAGGTCTGCCAAATGAGGTCCGACATGTCTCAGAAGATCAAAGCTAAGGTAACGAAGCAATTCAATGCTGGATTTTTGGCTGTTACTTCCTATCCACAATGGGTTGCTAACATTGTGCCCGTACCAAAGAAGGACGGTAAAGTCAGAATGTGTGTGGACTATCGGGATTTAAACAGGGCTAGCCCTAAAGACGATTTTCCACTGCCACACATTGACATCTTGGTTGACAACACAGCTTAACACAAGGTATTTTCCTTCATGGATGGATTCTCGGGATACAACCAGATCAAAATGGCCCCCGAAGACATGGAGAAGACTACTTTCGTTACGCAGTGGAGTACCTTCTGCTATAAAGTGATGCCATTCGGACTGAAGAATGCCGGGGAAACCTATCAACGCGCCATGGTAGCTTTATTTCATGATATGATACATCATGAGATTGAAGTTTACGTAGACAACATGATAGCCCGATCACAGACAGAGGAAGAACACCTTGATCATCTGCAAAAGCTGTTTGTCAGGTTGAAGGAGTTTAAGCTCAGACTGAACCCAAGCAAGTGCACTTTTGGAGTTAGGTCTGGTAAACTTTTGGGATTTATTGTCAGAAACAAAGGCATTGAGGTTGATCCAGCTAAAGTAAAAGCTATACAAGAAATGCCTGCCCCCCGCACTGAAAAGGAGGTTAGAGGATTCTTGGGACGCTTAAACTATATTGCGAGGTTCATATCTCACCTAACATCTACCTGTGAGCCAATCTTCAAGCTGTTGAAGAAAGATCAGGTAGTTAAATGGAACAATGATTGTCAAGTTGCTTTAGATAAGATCAAGGAGTATCTGCTGGAACCTCCTATCTTGATGTCGCTCGTCGAAGGAAGGCCACTAATCATGTATCTGACTGTTTTGGATAACTCAATGGGGTGCGTACTGGGCCAACATGACGAGTCTGGTCGAAAAGAGCATGCCATTTATTACCTTAGCAAAAAGTTTACCGACTGTGAGACTCGCTACTCACTGCTCGAGAAAAATTGCTGCGCTTTGGTATGGGCTGCTCGCCGGCTAAGGCAGTATATGTTGACTCATACCACTTTGTTGATTTCCAAGATGGATCCGATCAAGTATATCTTCGAGAAGCCTGCTTTATCTGGAAGAATCGCTAGATGGCAAATGATCCTAACTGAGTATGATATCCAGTATACTACCCAAAAAGCTATAAAGGGGAGTGTACTAGCTGACCATCTAGCTCATCAAGCCGTCAAAGATTACCAGTCTATGAGATTTGACTTCCCTAACGAGGACATCATGACATTGGACAACATTGAAGGTAACGGACCGTATGACGGACCTGAACAAGGATCTCGATGGACCCTGTACTTTGATGGTGCTTCAAATGCACTTGGCAACGGTATCGGTGCGGTACTCATTTCTCTGGAAGGTTACCATACACCCTTCACTGCCCGACTTTGCTTCAGCTGTACCAACAACATGGCTGAATATGAAGCTTGCATATTTGGTCTCAAGGCTTCTATAGACTTGGGAATCAAATCTTTGGTCATATTTGGGGACTCGACTTTGGTTATCAGTCAAGTCAAAGGAGAATGGGACACTAAACATCCTAATCTTATCCCATACAAAGAACATGTCTTGACATTGTTGCCTCATTTCAAGCAGATTACCTTTGAGCACTTCCCACGAGAAGAAAATCAGCTAGCAGATGCTCTGGCTACAATGTCTTCCATGTTTAAACTCAACTGGGATAACGAGGCTCGCCAAATCACCATCGAGCGAATGTACGAACCTGCGCACTGTCACGAGATTAATACCGAAGAAGTAGTGGAACAACCTTGGTTTCATGAAATCAAAAGGTATCTCCAGACTCGAGAATATCCCGAAGGAGCCTCAGTCAATGACAAAAAGTTCTTAAGGAGATTTGCTGCCAAGTTCTTCCTAAGCAATGGCATCCTTTATAAGCGCAACCATGATTGTGTTCTACTTCGTTGTGTGGACAAGGTTGAAGCAGAGCTGATCATGACCGAAATACATAGTGGCACATTTGGCACCCATTTGAGCGGACATACGATGGCCAAGAAGATTCTAAGGGTAGGCTACTACTGGTCTACCATGGAAGCTGATTGTCATCAACATTCCCGTACTTGCCACAAATGTCAAGTCTATGCTGACAAGGTACATATTCCTCCTGTTCCTCTCAACGTTCTGACAACTCCTTGGCCATTTGCAATGTGGGGCATTGACATGATTGGGGAGATCAAGCCTACGGCATCCAATGGACATCGCTTCATCTTGGTCGCTATTGATTACTTAACCAAATGGGTCGAAGCAGCTTCCTACGCCTCAGTTACAAAGAATGTGGTTGCCCGCTTCATCAAGAAGAACCTCATATGCCGGTATGGTATCCCCGACAGGATTATCACGGATAACGATACGAATTTAAACAACACTATGATCATCGCTTTGTGCGAGTATTTCAAGATTTATCATCACAATTCATCTCCCTATCGGCTGAAGATGAACGGTGCTGTTGAAGCTGCGAAAAAAAATATATCAAGAAGATCATTCAAAAGATGACAGTCACCTACAAGGACTGGCATGAGATGTTACCGTTTGCTCTACACGGATATCGTACCACGGCACGTACTTCAACAAGGCAACCCCCTTTTCTTTGGTATATGGCATGGAAGCTGTTTTACCTATGGAAGTTCAGATTCCTTCCTTGAGGATTATAAAGGATGCCAGTTGAATGAAGACGATTGGATTCAGACCCGGCTTGATCAACTTAACTTGATCGATGAGAAACGACTTACTGCTGTTTTTCATGGTCAGACGTACCAAAAAAGTATGATCAAGGCTTTCAACAAGAAAGTCAGGCGTCAAGTATATTAAGTCGGAGATATTGTAATCAAGCGGATCATCTTGCCGCAAAGTGATCCCAGGGGCAAGTGGACTCCTACTTACGAAGGACCATTTGTGATCAAGAGCATCTTTTCTGGTGGGGCAATAATTCTAACCACCATGGACGGCGACGACTTGCCGCACCCTACGAACGCAGACATAGTCAAAAGATACTACGCATAAAACGACCCGACAAGTTGAAAACCCGAAAGGGCGACTTGGGCAAAAATGGGCATCCCGGTGAATCGAAAACCCGAAAGGGCGGTTCAGGCAAAAATTAGGGATAAACAAAAAAAATCTGTACACCCGACAAGTTGAAAACCCGAAAGGGCGACTTGGGCAAAAAAGGGTTTCCCGGTGGATCGAAAACCCGAAAGGGCGGTCCAGGCAAAAGTTAGGGAATTAAAGCGTACGACTATGTCTCGGCGGATCACTTTAAGAACAATCTCTTCACCAACAAGCTCCAAGCTTCTGATCAATCCAATCATCGGCGGACGAAGCAGCGAATGGACAAGATACTCAGAGTTGTGAAGGCTATAGCAGAATGGGAATCCCATGGAATTATTACACATAGCCATCTTTCTTTTTTGTATAAAAACTTTTCAATTTTTACGACAACATTCTCTTACTAGGATGTCTGTCTCCTTTGTACAAAGATACTTACAAAAGTTAATACAAAGATACTTCAAAGTACAGAGATTTGCTTGCCTTTCTTTTATTTTTACACTTATGTTTTATTTGAAAACGTCCGAAGTTTTGTTAAATAGGCATATGCATTTGAATATAATCACTGCTTACAAATAAAACGAAATTGAGAAAGGATAATTACTGATAGGTTGAAAGTGTAGGAAGATATCCTTATGCTATTTCAGAAAAAATCCCCTACAACACATCATTCAGATCCTCAACAAAGCTAAAACCTTGGAGTATATTTCCCCAGCGGAGTTAAGTTTCAAAGTTCCCATCAGAGTTCAAACTCCAGATCCCTAGTGGAGCCCGAAAACCCTGAAATACATATCACCAGCGGAGCCAGAATATTCTAAACCTTCTTCCCCAGCGAAGTCAAAATTCCAACTATCAATCCCCAGTGGGAACCATTTATTTTTCCCCAACTTCCCCAGCAGGCTATCTTAAAAGTATGAGAACCAAGCTGATAACAGTTAACTTCTTGTCTTATTCCCGACTAGGATGATTCCCCAGTAAGTTTAGCATACCACCCAAAGCTCCTGATTTCATCGGCCGAGTAAACATTCTCCTCACAAAGTTATTCCCCAGTAGATCGAAGATTCTTGATCTCATTTCTCCAGCAGAAGCCTCCCAGGTTTAACTCCCTAGTAGAGATTTTTAGAGTTTTCCTTATTTCCCAAGAAAGTCATGAAGGATTCTCATTCCCCGCAGAGGTTGTCAGAACCCTTGTAAATCCCCACAAGTCACCAAGGATTTTCAATCCCCAGCATTTGTCCCAGGACTTCTCATTTCTCAAACGATCAAAGATCTTTAATCCCCAAGCAGTCAGGAAGGATTTCTCATCTTCAACAATCAAATATTTTTGAATCCTCAGCATCGGTCAAGGATTTACTTTCCCCGACAGCAGTTAAAGATTTCATTATCTCCAGTTATCAAGGATTTATTTTCCTCAGCAAGACAGCTAATCAGATTACATGCACATCCATTACATTCATATATCATAAACATTGATGAAACACAGTTCATTGTATCATACATATCATGCAACATGACTTTGTATTTTAGCTAACATTTTACCCTTTTCAGGACAAGATTAAAAGGCTATCATTAACAATTATTCAGATACAGTACGGATACACCCCATACACGGCAGTCATTCTATTACTCATTCAGAATTTCAAGACAAGATACAGTACGGATACACCCCAGACACGACGGTCATTCTACTACTCATTCAGACTTCAGCAATCCGATACAGACTAGGTACGCTCCAGACACGGCGGCCATTCTATCTCTCATTCATATTCAACTATCAACTTCAAGTTCAGATACGCTCCAAACACGGATTCCATTCTAGCCCTTACACCAGCAATTTGATTCTCCCCAGTGCAGTCGCCACGGAAGTCATTATGTCGCTTATTCAGATCCCAGTTACAGTTTCAGATACACTCCAGACACGGAAATCATTCTGCTACTCATACAGATCTCAACTTCAGTTACAGCTCGGATACGCTGCAAACACGGACGCCACCCCTTTGCTCATACGGGATCAGTCTCCAGATACAGTTCAAATGCATTCCAGACACGGATACCATTTTGATGCTCATTCTTCTGACTTACAACATTACAGTTCAACAAACATTCTTGGATGGCATCTTTAAGCCCATCTCCCGCAAGATTCTACCATCTCCAAATGGCATCTTTAAGCCCATTCCCTCAACAATATTTTGACGAGTGCAAATTTACGGGCACTCTAGTGTCCAATCCTCTTTTACCTTCGAGTCACGAAAGGAAAGCTTGCCAATCTAACTCTTCAGGTTCAAGAAGATTGAACAGGGGAAACTGTTGTACCCCAAAATTTGCCCTCTCATTTATCAACATTTCTTATCACCAGACTCTTGAAACTCAAGACCAAGCTAGGGTTTGCTCTACTCAAGACATCTCCTTGCACTGATGACCTAAATTAGGGTTTGAGTTTGCACAGGGATATTTTGACCTACAATGCCCAAATTGAATTTCATACTTCATGTTGGACTCATAAGTTTTCCCATACCAAGTTTCAAGCCTTGATTCAAATTTTTGCCTAGTCAATTGGACAGTTGACCTAGAAATCAGCTGTATTGGGGGTAAAAGTCAACTATGGCCAATTGACAGTTAAACCTCATGAATTTTGACCCACATCAACATTATGAACTCATATGAACCATTTGATCAAGTTTGTATCACAATTCCACAAGAAATTTGATCAGATCACCAAAAGGGCAAAATGGTCATTTTTAGGGTTTTGACTGTACAAAGGCAACTTTTGTTTGTTTGACCTAGCCAATGGCAAATCAAGCTCAACCATGGACTCAAGGACTCAATGAAATCATCTTGACTTATTCAACAAATTCAAAAGATCTCAAATGCATAGGATTGACAGATGAATTTTTCAATCAACTGATCAAAATTTGATTGTACACTAAAAAGTCAAACTTTGACTTTTTGGTCAAAGTCAAGTGCCAAGGGTCATTTTTCATCAAGATATGTCAAATTATGAAACTTGTTCATCAAGAAACCCAAAATTGCAAATTAGGGTTTGAAATTGAAAATTTTCATAACTTAGAAATTTTCTAAGTTATGAAATTTTCTTAATTTTTCCTAACTTTGTCCCATATTTTCACCAAGATGAAAATGGATTCAAACAAAACTTAAAACATGAAAGTTGTAGTCCATCACAAAGTCTACAACTTTGATTCACAAAGTTTTCTCAAAAGAAGCTTGGATCTCAAGTTATGAGTTTTGGAACAAGGGTCCCTAAAATTTTTAACTTAGAGAAATTTTGCCCTAGTTTAGGCAGGATTTTGACCCATATTCTTGGCCATTTTTCACATAGTTCCACTTGGATTCTCAAGTTGAATTTCAAAGATGGATCATAGTACATGTTGCAAGATTTCCAAATTGTCCAAGAACTCCTCAAACACATTTGTGGTTAGGGAGAATCAAATGCTTGAAGTTGGAAAAAACTCACTTTGTAACCATGGCCAAAACATGTTCATACCACTTGCAAAATCTGACCAAACTAGCTTAGTACATAATTACAGGTCTCTAAAACCTTCAACACTCAAAAATTGAATGCAAATATATTGGACATTGGTGTTATTCTGATCATTAGAGCTTGGCACAATGAATAATTCCATTTTAGGCATAAAGATGGCACTTCCATTTTCATAAAGGCAACTTTATGTCAAATTGCTTTTCTTGAGCCTTGGACTTCTTTCTTTGCATCAAATAAGTTCCACAAACTCAGGCAAAGGTACAAGAAGTTGGTGCATGCTTGGAGATAGCCTGTACAGGCCTATCTCATTTCACTTCAAACTTTGCTTTCAAAACAAGTCAAATGGCCAAAAGTCCATAACACACACATCTGATATATTAAACTCAAGCCAAGTTTTCAAAAAAGTTTTTCACATCCTTGTAAGCCAGAAACACGAGCCTTTCACCCCTAAAGCACCCTTATACTCAAAAACCACATTTTCTTGCAAAACAGGGCAAGCCCTGCAGAATCACTTCCATCTTCACATTGCCTCGTGCGTTTTGCTCCTTTCCACTTCAAACACCTTCCATTCAACTCACTCAAGCTATCCCAAACCTCCTTTGCCAACTATAACTCCATTTACAGTGTTCACCATTTTCATTTCAAGCTTTTGCAGGTTGACTTCTATAGAAAGTTTCAGGCCATTTCAAAACAAACTAAGCATTGGGAAAGGTTCAGGGAACATCAAGCAAGCTCAAAAGAACCTCAGGCCTCACTGAAAGTTGCTGCATTGTCCAACTCGTGTCCAGCTGAAACAGGTTTTTCATGAACTTCTATCTCTTTATTTAGGAACATTTAGCCTTAGGTTTGTGAATAAAAGATGTTGTACTCATTGCCTTGAAACCATACATATGCTCAGCTTTCATTTATATTAAACGTGCTAAGAGAATTTAATCCATGAACTTTCTGAAAAAACTAGGTTAGAAATTAGGGCCAGAGAAATTCTCTCTGGTCTTTGAGAGTTAGATTCAATGCTTTATATGGTTAGATTCGTGTTTAAATTCTCTACAAGTTTGATGTTGTAAGTTTTGGCAAAAAGTCACGTTTCCAGGATGTTCAAAGATGGATACAGGGCGCGCGTTTTTCTGTTTGTCACAAGGAAGAAGATGAAGTCTGGGCTGGGCCTGGCCTTCTTGCTTCCAACACCTCCCAGCTTACTTTTCACACCCCCTGGCCCATTTCTTTGTATTTTTATTATTTTTGCATTTTAATTTCATTTCTGACTTTATTATTTTATTTCCAAACATAAAAAAGCCTAAAAAATATTTTCATAAATTTTTACATTTATTTGGTATTTATTTTAATTATTTCTAACATTAAAATGCTTAAATATTTTATATTGATTATTAAAACTTGAAAATAATGTAAAAAAAATACTTTTATTTTCATTTCTTATTTTTATTCACATTTGAAAATATTTTCTTGAAATATATACATTTTTGTAAATAGTTTATTTTATTTTTATACACACTTAATATATTTAATATATATATATATATATATATATATATATATATATATATATATATATATATATATATATATATATATATATATATATATATATATATATATATATACTTTTATTTTATTAAATACTTAGAAATAAAATACAAAAATATTACATTTTTATTTTTATTATTATTTATACTAAAAATACATTTTTTTTTAGATATACTTCATTTTGATACATATTATTATATTTTTGTACATAAATAATACATTATATTTATTTTCTTAAAGAAATTAGGGTTTTCACCCTAAAACAAATAAAATTAATCTTTTATCTATTTCTTTATACCTTTTTTACATTAAAAATACTTTTGCATACATGAACAAATAAAAAATCTTTTTTGCATGATACATATTGTTTAATATTTATTTGTCTTGTTTAAATATTGCCCATTTATTTTAACATTGCACAAAGAATTCAACTTGGATGTAATAATAATTAGGGTTTTATATTTCTTGTCAAATACCCCCTATTCAAAATTGTACCCCCTTCCCTATATCAAAGTTGTAATAGCTTAGATTTATTTTTACGCACTTAATTGCTTTCAATTATGTCATGATTAGAATTAGGGTTTGTATGCAAAATCAAAACCAACAAATAGTTTGACTTAATCAAAGACAAAATGCATGAAAAACAAACATAATGCACACTTGCATCCCTAGGGTTACAATCCACTTGTTGCCTTCAAAAATGGGCCATGGTATGCATGTAAAGTACTTTGGCAAAACAAAAACAAAACAAATATCATAGTCCCTTGATGACGCTATCCGAGTTGCCTAAACAAAATGATCAAGTCCCTCAATAAAATTGCCAAAAATACTTGACACAATTGCTATCATGGTCTATACGATGACCCGTGCCTGTCCCGTTTAACATCCTAACACAAGGTTGTTCACCAAATACAATGGTGAAACAACATTGTTAAAAGGGTTAAAACATAAGAAAGATCTTTGAGTAAAATAGGGTAGATAGCTCTTAGTTACTTGATCAAAAGCTTGCAAAAACATCCTTGCTATTTTCAAACACACTTCACAACAAAATTTAAAAACCCTACTTTCAAACATTGGAAACTTTTCAAAAGACAAAAACACATTTGTATACATTCAAACAAGAATCATTACAAAGGTTGCCACAATGATGGCCTCTTTTCAAAACATCTTTCAAAACCACACACAAAGCACCATTTCAAACAATTGAAAAGCAAAGCAAGTGATCTAAACAAGTAACTAAGAGCCCATGGATAACCATGGATAGAAAGGGTTCTAATACATTCCCTTTCTATAATCTACTCCCCGAACCCAAGAAAACATCTCAAAGGTCTTTCATGTGCTTTTTGACCTTTCCTTAGGATAAAATAAAAAGTTGGTGGCGACTCTTGCTAAACCGAAACATTTGCGAACACAAACGCGAAATCTCAAGTCAGTTCTCCCACCGTATCACACCGGGCTTCAAAGTAATTGGCCAAGTAAACTGTTATTTGGTCAACATCTAAGTTTCACAGTATACCTTACTGTTATCTGGTTAACATCCAGGTTTCACAGTGTCTTGTACCGTTATCTGGTCAACGTCCAGGCTTCACGATACTTTACTTCCTATCTGGTCAACGTCCAGTCTTCAGAAGAAAATCAAATGGTTATCCGGTCGCCTCCGGTTTTCCTTTTGATTTTGGGGCCTACTAATATCCAGTTGAATTTGGGCTTCAAAGTAATTGGCCGAATAAACTGTTATTTGGTCAACGTCCAAGTTTTACAGTATACCTTACTATTATCTGGTCAACATCCAGGTTTCACAGTGTCTTGTACCGTTATCTAGTCAACGTCCAGGCTTCACGATACTTTACTTCCTATTGGGATTGACGCTCAATGCCCCAAGTGACGGTGACAGAGACTTGCCCCAGGTTACTCTGCATTTTGAGAGATTTCTTGAAATCTTGATTGGACTGCCCCAGGTTAACTGGACTTTGAGAGATTTCTTGAAATCTTGACTGGACTGCCCCAGGTTTATTGGACAATGCCATGCCAAGTCCCCTTTTGTTGATAGGAGATTTTTGCAACGGAAATGTCATTCCACTTGAAGTGATTTTGTTTACTGAAAGAGCTTTCGTTCATCGGATATTCACCGTGTGAATTTCTTCGCTCTCAAACAAATAGCCATATGAAAACAACGATATTCAAATAATGCAAAGTTTATACTTGTCTTGAAATTTCGAAAAATGCGTTTTTTAGCAGAAAACTTTTATAAGAAAAATTCAACTCAGGATTTAGAGCAAAGCCTTACAGGAGCCAGGGTGCCTTTTGTAACAGTATGCTTTCGAACTAACCCATGCTTCAATTAGGACTTTTGAAGGGTTATAACGTGGCTTGGTTCACGGTTTTAAGAAACAAAGGATAAAGGCTCAAAGTATATTTGTAGCCACCCTCTCTCCGTGATGTTCTTCAATCCTAAACTCAGTTAATTGTGTGTTTGAACTCCAAATGAGTCTGGAACAACGTTTTGGTGATGGTTCACACAAGTTGAATTTGTTGGAAGGCAGTCATTTTTGCAATATTTTTTTTTCATGTTGTTGAGGATTTGTAATGACCTCTTTCTTTTGATTTGTTATCCCTAATTTTTGTCTGACTGTTCTTATTTTCGAGATTACAGTCAGCGGGATGTCTCAGTTTTTTTTCTTTAAGTCTCCTTTATAGGTTTCGACTTAGTGAGCTTTTCTTTTTGAGAGATAATGACTGCCTATGAGATAAGGAACCATCATTGTCTTTTGGTTTTAAAGGAATGTTTTTTGATGCTGTTCATCGTATTACAGGATGAGAGTTTGCGACTTTAACACACTGATCAATGCATTTTGATGCACATCCTTCCACGATTGTACTAATGCATTTCTTTAGTTTATTGTGTTTATTTTTATGTTTTAATATGTTTTGCTAATTTATTTTATTTTTGCATTTGATTAATTTTCGTATTCTATTTTCAGCAACTGCGGCTTTCACGGAAAAATTCATAACTGGAGCTACTGGAATCGGATTGAGGCGTTCTAATATTGGTTGGAAAGCTAAGAAAAAGACCTACAACTTTCTAGTTGTGACCAGATGCTGATTCGGGATGTAGCAAGGTTGAAAAAGTCGTTGAAGTTGCAGCATTTTATTTTTAAGTTTGGGTCATTTGTTTTGGGCCTGAGTTTTGTATCCGACCCAGTTGGGTTGTTTCTTTTTAGTTTTTACCTAGATGCTATAGAATTTTGGGGATCCAATTCAATGTTCACAAAAAAGAGAAAGCTTTGTACGAATCAATGGAGAACTAAAATCTTTCTGACGGATTTACTGTACTCAGGTTCCAACTTTGAGATTGTTATAGCATTTGCAATTTAATTTCGATTCCTTTCAACTATGTTATGAGATTGTTGTTTGCTTAATTCGATTTTCACATAACATTATTGATTTAATTTGATTGATAAATGTTCCCAAATTTTAATCGCGATTGACTTTGCTTAATTGTTAATTTGCGTCACTTTTAACCGTATGCTTAATTCGGCCATAGGAACATGTATCTCATAGTGTCAATCACGCTTGTTAATTGATACTGTAATCAAATAGGATAGAAACTTCGCTTAGGAGATTGTAATGTTAGCAGTCGATGATAGGTACGAACCAAGGCAGTGAATCCGTTTGTTATAATCACTCATATCAAAAACAACTTATTTTATAATCACTTTTCATAATCATCTTATTTGCCTAAAATCGAACCACCCCCCCATCCCTTTAATTCGATTTCAGTTAGTTAATAATATTTCAAGAATCCTTGAGAACGATATTCGAGCCATTTGTCACTATATTACCGTTTTACAAAATACTCGTTTTGATCCGCGCGTGACAGCGGATCAAATTGGCGCTGTTGCCGAGGATTCTTGATACTATTAACTAATTTTTGAGTCTTAGGTTTAGTGTTCTCGTGTCTATGTCCTAGTTTCCTTTCGGTTTAAGCCAATTCGCGTTTTGAGTCAAAATAGTAAAAAAAATCGTTTTTTTTGAAAATTGAGTCCGATTTGAAATCTGCTCCGACCAGTTTATGCCAAAAAAAATCACTGAACATTTGTCCCTTACTACGGAGTAGCTACATGTATTTGGTCTCAATTTCCCAAATTCATCATTTTCCTATTTTTTATGATTTATTTACTGTTTTCATAGAGTCGAAAAAAATCAAAAAAATCATCAAAATTCTATTTTTCGTCCATTAGAAGAATTTCGTGTTCAGTTTATTTTTTTGAAAAAAATTTAATCGTTTTCCTTCTTTGTGTTTGTTTTTGCTTTTAGGGACATTGTTGGTATTTTGGGCTTTGTTACCATTGCTGCGTATTAGTCCTGGCTACTAGGTCCTGCTGTCATGAGCTTGTTGCTTTTGATCCTGAGGTAGAAAGAACATTGCACACACAACGTAGGAGAGTCCAAGTTAACACTAGTCCACCACCCACAATTGAGTTTGAGTCTGAGTTTGATTCTGATTACTTGCACTATCTATTTGATTCTGATTCTGAAGTTGTTATTGATATGGCTAACCAAAGAACCTTAAGGCAATTGGCTTCCCCTGATGTAAATTATAATGGCATGTGTATTGATTATGATGATGTTGCTGCTCCTTTTGAATTATAATCGGGTTTAATACACTTGTTGCCCAAGTTTAGTGGTCTTGCAGGTGAGGATCCGCACAAACATTTGAAAGAGTTTCAGGTTGTATGCTCTACCTTTTTCAAACTTCGAGCTTTTCCTTTTTCATTGCAAGGTGCAACAAAGGATTGGTTTTACTACCTCGATCCAAATTCAATTGCAAGCTGGAATGCGCTGAAAAAGGTGTTTTTGGAGCGATATTTTCCTGCCTCTAGAGCTGCCTCAATAAGAAAGGAAATTTGCGGTATCATACAAAGTAATGAGTCACTCACTGAGTATTGGGAGAGGTTCAAGCACTTGGTATCCAGTTGTCCTCAACATCAGATCACCGAGCAATTACTCATCCAGTACTTTTATGAGGGGTTGATACCGATGGACCGAAACATTCTTTATGCCGCTAGTGGTGGAGCACTTGTTGATAAAACTCCAGCTGCTGCCAAAGCTCTAATAGAGAATATGTCTCTTAATTCTCGGAAATTTACCACTAGAGATAATTCTGCACAAGGCAAAGGAGTGAATCAAATTCAAGCTTCTTCTTCCAACAAAGCTTTAGAGACCAGAATTGATGAGCTCACAGCATTAGTCAAACAACTAGCAGTAGCAAAAACTCAAACATCAACTCTGTGTGGTATTTGTACTTCCCCTGAGCAGCCGACTGATACATGTCCCATTCTGAGAGATGAATCTCTCACTGAGCTGCCCCAAGCTTATGAAGCCAACCTTTACAACCAAAACAGGTACAATAACATCCCTGACCTGTCCACCAACAAATATCATCCGAATTGGAGGAATCATCCCAACCTTCGATATGGAAATCCATAAACCAGCCAACAACAGAACCCACCTCAACCGGCTGCCCCTGCACCTTCCGGACCATCCCTAGAGGATCTTGTTAAACAAATGGCTGTCAACAACCTTCAGTTCCAACAAAGGATCGATTCTAGCATTCAGATCTTGAACACGCAAATGGGACAGCTTGCTACTCAAATAAATAACATGCAAGCCCAAGGTTCGAACCAACTTCCAGCCAAAAAGGTTGTCAATCCGAACGGTCCAAATGCCAATGTAAGTGCAATTTCTTTGCGATCTGGTAAGGTTACAAGATCAGCCCCTGAGGTAACATCTGAACCTTCTCTTTCTTTTCCTCCTTCTCCATCTTCTGTCCCTTCTTCTATTGTTATGAATGAAACTGGAAAAAATAAAGAAAGAGAGTATGTTCCACCAGTCCCCTTCCCACATAGAGTTTTGAAAAATAAAAAAGTTGATGAGGGGGACAACGAGATTTTAGATGTATTTAGAAAGGTTGCTGTGAATATTCCTCTTCTTGATGTGATTAAGCAGGTACCAAAGTATGCGAAGTTTCTGAAAGACTTGTGTATAAACAAGAGGCGGATGAAAGGAAGTGAGCGAGTAAACTTGGGACGGAATATTTCTGCATTTATTCAGCCCAAGCCTTCATCCGAAAAGGTTGTAGGCGAGAAAAATGTTTTAGCCCTCACTACTCAGCTGTTGCCACAAAAGAAGAAGGATCCAGGAACATTTGCTATCCCTTGTACCATTGGTGATAAGAAATTTGATAATTGTATGCTTGATTTAGGAGCGGGCATTAATGTGATGTCCACTTCTATTTATAATAACCTTTATCTTGGTCCTTTGCAGCATACAGGTATAATCATTCAGTTGGAGAACAGGAGTAACGCCCGCCCCGCCGGTGTAGTCGAAGATGTCCTTGTTCAAGTTAATGATTTGATTTTTCCTGCAGATTTTTACATTCTGGACATGGAAGGAGAAACAAAGTTCAGCAAAGCTCCCATCATTTTAGGCAGACCATTCATGAAAACGGCAAAAACAAAGATTGATGTTGACGATGGAACCATGTCCATGGAATTTGGTGACATTATCGTAAAATTTAACATTTTGGATGCCATGAAACATCCATTGGAGGAGCATTTCGTTTTTCATATTGAATTAATCTCTGATTTGGTGGATGAAACTTGTTCTGAATTGTTTTCATTAGATTTTCCATCTTTATCTGCATTTGATGATGTTTATTCGTGTTCTGATTGTACTGACACTAACATATGTGTTGTATGCGCTGAGATTGATGCAGCCTTGCAGGCTGATGTGTTTTCTACAGGTGATGTTGATGTCAATGAAGTTAATTATGCAGCGGAAGCTCTTGACATCCCGGCTTCCCCAATCACTCCATCCATTGAGCAGCCCCCATCCTTAGAGCTGAAACAACTCCCGGATAATCTGAAATACGCTTATTTGGAGAGTGATGAAAAATTACCTGTCATTATTTCTTCTAACCTTGATTTCGAACAGGAAAATAAGCTTTTGCAGGTTCTGAAGAAACACAAGAAGGCAATCGGATGGACATTAGCCGACCTCCTTGGTATTAGTCCATCGATGTGCATGCACAGGATTTTATTTGAGGATGGAGCAAAAACAGTAAGGCATCCCCAAAGGAGGCTTAATCCTTTGATTCTTGATGTTGTGAAGAAAGAGGTAACCAAACTCTTGCAAGCAGGTATCATTTATCCTATCTCTGATAGTAAATAGGTAAGTCCAGTGCAGGTTGTGCCTAAGAAGTTTGGACTCACAATGGTGAAAAATGAGAAGAATGAACTTGTTCCCACTAGAGTTCAGAACAGTTGGAGAGTTTGTATTGATTACAGGAGATTGAACCAAGCGACTAGAAAGGATCACTTTCCTTTGCCGTTCATTGACCAAATGCTTGAACGGCTAGCTGGTAAATCACATTATTATTTTCTTGATGGTTTTTCAGGTTACTTTCAGATCCATATTGCACCGGAAGATCAAGAGAAGACCACTTTCACTTGTCCCTTCGGTACTTTTGCTTACAGAAGGATGCCCTTTGGTCTTTGCAATGCTCCTGGCACTTTCCAGCGATGCATGATTAGTATTTTCTCTGAATTTATCAAAAATTGCATGGAAGTGTTTATGGATGATTTCACTGTTTATGGTTCTTCTTTTGATGCATGTTTGAATAGTTTGAACTTAGTTTTTCAGAGATGCATCGAGACTGACCTTGTTTTAAATTATGAAAAATGCCATTTTATGGTTGAGCAGGGAATTGTTCTTGGTTACATAATTTCTGAAAAAGGAATTTCTGTTGACCCTGCTAAGATTGATGTTATTTCCACACTGTCTTACCCTTCTTGCGTTCGCGAGATTCGTTCTTTTCTTGGTCATGCAGGTTTTTACAGGCGTTTCATCAAGGATTTCAGCAAGATAGCTCTTCCTCTCTCAAACTTGTTGAAGAATGACGTCACTTTCAGCTTTGATGACAAATGCAAACAAGCGTTTGACTTCTTGAAGAAATCATTGACCTCCACTCCCATCATCCAGCCTCCTGACTGGACCCTCCCTTTTGAGATCATGTGTGATTCCTCTAATTATGCTGTTAGGGTTGTCCTTGCACAAAGAGTTGGCAAGGCTGCCCATGTTATTTACTATGCTTCTAGGACTTTAGATTCTGCACAGTCAAATTACACTACCATTGAAAAAGAACTTCTAGCTATTGTTTTTGCTCTTGATAAATTCAGATCATATTTGCTAGGTTCCAAGGTTGTTGTTTTTACTGACCATGCAACTTTGAAGTACTTGTTGAAGAAGCCGGATGCAAAACCGAGATTGATTCGGTGGATGTTGTTGCTCCAAGAGTTTAATGTAGAGATTAAAGACAAAAGTGGAGGTGAGAACTTAGTAGCTGATCACTTGAGTAGAATAGAGCGAGATGAAGATCCTTTTCCCATCCAGGATGACTTTCCTGATGAGCAACTTTTACTTGTGCATGGTATTACTCCTTGGTTTGTTGATATTGTTAATTATCTTGTTGCTGGTGTTTTTCCTACAGGTGCATCCAGGTCACAAATTCACAAACTCAAGAGTGATGCCAAACATTATGTTTGGGATGATCCATATCTTGGAAGTTTGGTAGTGATCAGGTAATTAGGAGATGTGTCCCTGACTATGAGATTGAATCTATTTTGAATTTTGCTCATTCATCTCAAGTCGGGGGACACTTTGGCCCTCAAAGGACTGCAAGGAAGGTCCTAGACTCAGGTTTCTTTTGGCCCACTATTTTTAAGGATGCTTTTGAGACTTTCCGCACTTGTAAAGAGTGCCAGATAGCAGGTACAAACATTACTCAAAAGAGTGAAATGCCTCAGCAACCGATGCTTTTCTGTGAAGTATTTGATGTATGGGGAATCGACTTCATGGGTCCCTTCCCCGTACCATTTGGTTTTCTATATATTTTACTTGCTGTTGATTATGTTTCAAAGTGGGTGGAAGCTATCCCCACTAGGACTAATGATTCTAGAGTTGTTGCAGACTTTGTCGGGTCTAATATCTTTTGCAGGTTTGGAATCCCGCGAGCTATCATAAGTGACCAAGACACTCATTTCTGTAACCACACCATGGAAGCTTTGCTCCTAAAGTATGGAGTTGTGCACAGGGTCTCTACTGCATATCACCCACAAACAAATGGGCAAGCTGAAATCTCAAACAGAGACATCAAATAGGTTTTAGAGAAAATAGTGCAACCAAACAGGAAGGACTGGATCCACCATCTAGAAGACGCACTTTGGGCTCAAAGAACAGCTTTCAAGACATCCATTGGGATATCTCCTTATCGACTTGTTTTTGGTAAGGCATGTCATCTTCCTGTAGATATAGAACACCGTGCTTACTGGGCGGTGAAAAGTTATAATTTGGAGATGCAACAAGCAGGTATTGAAAGAAAACTCCAATTACAACAGCTTGAAGAGCTTAGACTAGAGGCTTATGAGAGCTCTAGGATTTATAAAGAAAAAACTAAGCACTTCCATGATAAGATGATTTCTAGAAAGGAATTCTCTGTAGGGCAACAGGTTTTATTGTATAATTCTCGCCTTAAGCTTATGGGTGGGAAACTTCGATCCAAATGGATTGGTCCTTTTGTTGTCACTAATGTTTTTCCTCATGGTGCAGTAGAAATTAAAAGTACAGGTACTGACAAAGTTTTCAAGGTCAATGGGCAGCGCCTAAAGCTTTTTCATCAAAGTGCAGTACCTGAAGATGTGAGCATAGAGGAGCTTTCTTTGGAAGCGCCTAACTACACTGCAACTTGATCAGGGAGTTCTTATTCCTTTCTCTAAACTTTAATAATTGCGTCCTTTCATTGAGGACAATGCTTGTTTTAAATGTGGGGGAGGGAATCATTTTGTTTCTTTGCTTTTATTTTAATTTCAGTTGTTTTTGTTAAAAAATTAAATAAAATACATCTATTTGAAAGTTTTGGGTTGCAGACTAATTTGAGGTTATGTTTGTGGAGACTTGGGAAAAGCTCACAAGATCGGTATTGTCTTAACACTATCTCCTGCATATGGAAATTGATTTGAATTCTTATTATGTATTAGCCTTGAATTCTCACTCTCTAATAGCTCTTGAGTAGTTTATTTCAGCAGTCAGCACCATCTCACACACTCTACACAAGGAAGCCGATGAATATAAGTGAGTGTTCCGGAAAAAAAGTATTTTAAAAAGAAAAAGAAAAAAAGGAATGCACCTTCTAAGTTTGATGACCCTCACCCGGTCACTTAACCCAACGGTCATAGTGCCTACAAAATTTTTTTTTCGAGAATAAGACTCCTTGTTAGTTGGTTCAGCGGTTTCTGGTGCTGAACTTGGTAGGGCGGATTACAGTCCGATCCCCCGCAACTGCAACTGAGTAAGTAAAGGGTTATGCCATATAAGTACCAGAACCCCGTGCAAAAAAGGATAAGAGTCACTAACCGGTCGCTTTTCTATGAGTGTGTGGAGATAACGGGCTTAATGTGATTGCGCCTGAATGAAAAAGAGCAAAAAAGAGGATGAGTAAGTTAGGCTTTTGCATAATAATATGATTCATATTGTTTTGTATATTCAGGAGGCAAGACTATTGTTCCTACGATATCCTTAGTGTACGAGACTAGTACCTGTTGATGCAATCTTGACCGAAGATGAATTTGTAGCCTAGGATGAGTAATTGATGATGCTTTTGCGTTTCTTTTGATTGCATTTTGCTCGGAGTGCAAAAGTTCAAGTGTGGAGGAATTTGATCAGTGCATTTTGATGCACATCCTTCCACCATTGTACTAATGCATTTCTTTAGTTTATTGTGTTTATTTTTATGTTTTAATATGTTTTGCTAATTTATTTTATTTTTGCATTTAATTAATTTTCGTATTTTATTTTCAGCAACTGCAGCTTTCGCGGAAAAATTCATAACTGGAGCTACGGGAATCGGATTGAGGTGTTCTAATATTGGTTGGAAAGCTAAGAAAAAGACCTACAACTTTCTAGTTGTGGTTAGATGCTGATTCGGGATGTAGCAAGGTTGAAAAAGTCGTTGAAGTTGCAGCATTTTATTTTTAAGTTTGGGTCATTTGTTTTGGGCCTGAGTTTTGTATCCGACCCAGTTGGGTTGTTTCTTTTTAGTTTTTACCTAGATGCTACAGAATTTTGGGGATCCAATTCACTGTTCACGAAAAAGAGAAAGCTTTGTACGAATCAATGGAGAACTAAAACCTTTCTGACGGATTTACTGTACTTAGGTTCCAACTTTGAGATTGTTATAGCATTTGGAATTTAATTTCGATACCTTTCAACTATGTTATGAGATTGTTGTTTGCTTAATTCGATTTTCATATAACATTGTTGATTTAATTTGATTGATAAATGTTCCCAAATTTTAATCGCGATTGACTTTGCTTAATTGTTAATTTGCATCACTTTTAACCGTATGCTTAATCCGGCCATAGGAACATGTATCTCATAGTGTCAATCGCGCTTGTTAATTGATACTGTAATCAAATAGGATAGAAACTTCGCTTAGGAGATTGTAATGTTAGCAGTCGATGATAGGTACGAACCGAGGCAGTGAATCCGTTTGTTATAATCACTCATATCAAAAACAACTTATTTTATAATCACTTTTCATAATCAGCTTATTTGCCTAAAATCGAACCAAACCCCCTCCCCCTTTAATTCGATTTCAGTTAGTTAATAATATTTCAAGAATCCTTGAGAACGATATTCAAGCCATTTGTCGCTATATTACCATTTTACAAAATACTCGTTTTGATCCGCGCGCGACAGCGGATCACACGCATTTGAATTAACTGAGAGACTACCCTGCCCCGGGTTTGATTAAAGGTTTCAATTTGTGTTAAAACAGAAAAGTTCTACTTCTTTGGCTCGAAGGGGTTGACTAGGGATTATCTTCCTTATAACTCCAGTGTTTAGGATTTGAAAGAAACGCATGTACATCGTCAGCAAGGTCTGTCCAAAAGCATACTGTATGAGATTATGTCATTGTTTTCGTCATCCTCCCTCTAAAGGCTCGTAAATTTTAGCAAGAGTTAAATGTCATCAAGAAAGTAGAAAGCATAGTTCAAGTATAGTGAAAACGAATGGATGAATTCAAGAAAAACATATGCAATGCATTAATGAAACAGAGTTTGACATTAATAGATAATTGTTTGAATAACAAAAGAAATTACAACTTGAAAATTCAAATGAAACAAAAGCCTCTTAGTTCGAACTTGTCATTTCAGGTGGAGAACCCTCAGCGGAAGATTTTCATCTGGCCATCCTGTGTGAATTCCAGCACTCCTCTGTCAATCAAGTCTTAGGTCTTGTTTTTCAAAGCCCAACAGTCATTTGTATCATGCACAGGACTATTGGAGTAGTATGCACATAATGCATTGGGATGATAGCTAGGAGCAGAGGTATTGAGATTCTGAAGAGGATCCCTTAATACAGTCAGCTTGACCTCCAACAAGCGTTGCAATACTTGTGATAATGGCATGTTAATCTTAGTGAAGCACCTTCTAGATGTATTTTGCTTACGCCGATTACCCTGTTGATGCCAGTGAGGTTGTTGTTGGGCTTGTGACCCTGAATCAAACTGGGGAGACTTTCCCTTGACTTCTTGTCTCAAGGGAGGCTGAATGATGACTTGATCCTCAACCCTAGTTGTTTGCCCCAATTGGTTACATCCATCTTGATGCAGTTTGTTGATGAGGGCCTTTAGCTCCTCTTGCCCTTGAGCTAGGTTTTGAATAAAAGCCATCTGGCTCACCAGTTGTCCCATATTCTGAATTTTCATTGTTGCCAACTAAATCTGTAGCCCTTCCAACTGATCATTCCTGATGCCCCCTGGATTCCCCATGGCCATGCCCCTTGTGAGGAGAGCTTTCACTTCTTCCCGCCCCTTGGACAGGTTTAAGAACATTTCTTGAAGTTGAGTGTTTTGAGCCTGGATATATTTGACAGTCCTCTCTAGAGCCATCTCTACTGAAATAGACAGTAGGAAAATAAGGGGACCTGAAAAGGGGGAAACCTGTCATGACACGATGCATGATATGTGGATGCATGTTTTCAAAGATCTCGCAGGGTAAACACAAGAAAATGTTAGAGGTTGAACTTCGATCAACATCTTTGATTGCAGAACTTCGTATCGGTGGATGTCTTTCCACGAGAATCAAGCTCACCATGTCAAGTGGGTCATAGCCCTTGACTCAAGTTGTTGTACTTGATTTTTGACGGTGTTTGTTTAGAGGAAAATGAATCCTCTTGCCCTTTGGTAGACATCTGGTTCAACGTGACCCTGCGTCAAAGACCCTCGAGATCCTTGAAATGGTTATTGAAAATGTATGGTATGATGTTATGATGTTATGTACAGATATGCAAAAGTAAGCAAGTGTATATACAGATAATCACATTCACACAAAGCAGACAAGTCCTTAGGTTTAGGCTTGCATGGAGTTTGTAGGTAAGTACCCTCTTGAAGTCTAGTTGGCTCAACCTGTCCTAGAAATAGTAACCGGGTTCTAAGGAGCTCAATATCACTGGATTATTTTATGTGTTCATTGTTTCAGTTTAGCCACTTTATTGGCGACTGAAATATTCCAAGAAAACAACCCTCAATGAGTGTAGTATCGAGTATCTACCAACGTCGGATTGCACCAAAGTCGGTCATCTCACTACCCCTAATAAGGCCAAGATGGTCAAGTAAGGTTCTAAAGTCAGTTGATGCTTCACGACACCACGTGGCGGCCCCATACTCTCCTTAATTCAACTCAAGGGTTACCGGTACCAACCAAAGTGCAATATCAACGTAGCTACTACTTCAACCATGTCGGTATACCTTGCACAGTTCCCTCACAGTTTATTGCTACTTACCTAAAAGGTGCCCCCAAATTCGGGTGTAGGATTTAAAACAAACCCAAACAAAGAACCAAAAAGTAAAGCATACAAGTCAAATAAGATAAGCATGTAAAGGTGATCTAAAACCCTAAGGTAACTGTAGCGGTAGAAATGTGCAAGACTAAGCCATTGGATTGACTAGACTTTATACAAATCAAAATAAAAATCGCTACCGTGCTTTATTATTTCCAAAGGAATGGGAAAAGAGAGAATAACCCAAAAGAGGGGGAAAGATTTAAGGTAAGGGGGTTGGTTATGCAAAGGGAAGGTATTAGCACCCTAAACATTTACGGTACTCCGCAGGAACCTCTTTGAAAAAATCTGTATATTTTGGCTATAAAAATGTGTTGTATATAAAATGGATGGTGGAGGTGAGAAAAGAAATATTTTTATGATTTTTGCACCCGCCGCGGTTGTGAACCTTTATTGCCTACGTACCACCTTTCGTGCAATAGGGGATGAGGGTACACGTAGTTCATCTTTTAAAAATTTGAAACACAAGTGTGTTGGTTGATTTTATGAGATAAGACATCATTGCAATTGTCCGTGTGAAAAACATACTTACTACCCACAATCATGAGAAAGGAGAATTTGCATCATCTCAAAGTGGAGGATATGGCTTGGATTTTAAAATCAACAATGCCTTACTCAACACCCAAGTGGAAAATATCTCACTTCACTACATATTGTAGAAGTATAGTTGTTTGCATCACTACAAGGATTGACAAGAGTCTAATCTTTTTTTGAGAAAAGTTTAAAGATAAAAGCCAAAGTGGCAAAATGGTTTGAAATAAGATTGATTGACTTTTAGTCTTCTCACAAAAAAAGGTCAAGGTATTATTAAATTGATTGAAATTTATTTATGAAAATGTTTTGAAAATGCATGGACCTAAGTCCAAGTTTATTATGAAAATGTTTAAAGTTTCAAAACAAGAAGAGTTTTTTTTTTAAAAGGAGGGAGAAGATTTTTGAAATTAAAGAAGATGGGAGGAGAAGAAGAGGCTATCCTAAAGCATAAGGTAAAAGCTAGGGATAAGAACCATCTAACCAACATGAAGCCGATACTTGACATTATGAGTCAATATAGAATTCCCATTCTTCGGATTGAAACCAAGCAAGCAAAGATACTAGACCTCTTAAGAGAATCAAACTTCAAGTGTTTTAAGTGTTCGCAAAAATTGGGCAGAGTAACGGCTGTATACGGGTGAATTCCAGATTACAAACAAAGTATGTAATCACAAAAACTTGCACACAAAACAAACAAACAACCCAATGTCTTGAGGTAAACCTCAAGAACTCCAGACAAAATAATGAATTAAGGTCACAAAGTCTCCAAGATAGGCCAAGGTCTCTAATCCTAAGTCCAAGAAGTCCATCACTCCATAATGCAAAGGATAGTAACCATGTAGTCCAAGTATCATTAATGATTTTTATGGTTCATGTTGATTATTAGGTGTTTTGAAAAGGAAAAGAAAAGCTCAAGTGAGCAAAATAAAAATGACATAAAAGTAAATGCTCAAGTGAGCAAAATAAAAATGACATAAAAGTAAATGCTCAAGTGAGCAAAGATGAAAATAGCATGAAATGTAAATGGTACATAAAGCATAAAAATAAAAGGGCATAAAGTAAAGTTAATTGTTAGTAATTAGTGGTTAGTAATTAGTGGTTAGTTGGATGACCATCTTGAAACTTGTATTTGGAACTCATTAGGGGATTGGTAGAACCAAAGCCTCTACACAACAAGTTGCATTTGCTTTTTGTCAAGTATATCATCCATTTTGGAATTCTCATAAGGCAACATGTAATGATCAACGATGTTTAAGTGATCCGCGTTGACCAAAGGTGTTGTAGATCCATCAGAATATTGGTAGAACCAATGCCTCTACACGATGAATCTCATGGTTATTGGATCAAAGAGATCAAATTAACATACTTGGGCTTGCAATCATAAGTTTGGGCCACGAATGATCATTTATTCGAATCGGGACAAAATTTAGCGCTATGTTAAGCAATCGTAAGTGGACTTATGTAGAAGTCGCACCTATTTTGAGGCCGGTCAATAGCAATCTATGTACTTCATGTTTGGATAAATGATATAGAGATCACCATCCCTTAACATGTAGCACAATTAAAAAATAAAGGGATAAGATGAAGAGGGAGGGAAATGATAAGCTAATTTGGATCACCATTTCAAAATTCTTTCATCTTTAAATTCAACCACTCCTCTAGATGGATTAAAGCACTAAACATATCATTAATCCAAAGCACCAAAAATGAATTAAATAATTCACTTTTAGGTAGATTTGAATTGATGAACATTTATCCAACTTCATCTACATCACAAAGTCCATTGAGTTTAAAGACAAATTGGACATTTAAAATTGCAATCCAAACCAACAATCAAAAGGAGTGAGTAGAAAAAGCATTTTGGATCAAAGCTGCCCCAAAACAAGGCAAAAAAGACATTCTGTTCTGGTGTAAATCGATTTACACTACTATGTAAATCGATTTACACGGTATTATTTTCAAAAATTTGTGCAAAATCGTGCTGTGTAAATCGATTTACACATAGTGCAAATCGATTGCACACAGAACAGCAGCCAAAAACAGCACTTTAAAAGGCCAATTTCTTGTTCAAACTTTCCATCAAACACCTTATGATCATGGATCCAATTGAGCACGAAAATTCCATCAAATTATGAGAAAATAACACCATTGGAATCACAAAAGAATGCTTAATGAATCCATCCCAAAGATCACCAAGAGATCACATTGTGAAAGATGAATTATCCAAACTTACCAAAGGTAGATCTAGAGAATTATCAAAACAACTTCAAGAATTTGCTTCAATTCAACCACAAGAATCAATTGATCAAGCTTGGATGTAGAGAATTGATGGAGAAAAAGTGTTTGGATGAAGGTTTAGCTCAAAGATTAGTAAGCTTCAATGCAAAGCTTACTAACTTTTTGAAAATGGAGCTTTGAGTGAATTTTGTAGAAGGAGAGAATTGAGAGATTTTTTAGCAAGGTGGATTTGGCTATCAAAAGCTTGAAATTTGAATGAGATGAGGGCTCTATTTATAGATTTTTTGAATTGGGATTAGTGGTAATTTGGTAATTGATTCTTGGAGCCAAAATTTGAATTAATGATAATTATTTCAAATATTAGAGCCAAAATTTGAATTAATGATAATTCTTCTTAAAAATGAAAGATTGGCACTAAAATTTGAATTAATTATACATCTTTCAAAAGTGAAGGAAAATTGGAGCCAAAAAAAATTGACAAGTTTAAAATGCTGATTTTTTTCAAATTTCGCTCTATGCAAATCGATTGCACTATATTGCAAATCGATTTGCATAGTGTATTTTTCCAAAAATTATGCAAAATTCACTTTGTGCAATCGATTGCACTCTAGGAGCAATCGATTGTACAGTGAAAAAAATGAAATTTTTTAATTCTTTTTCTTTGCAAATAGAGATTTTAGGAAAATAATACCAGAAATCCTTATTTTCCATATGCTTCGACTCGGTACCTACAAAACACAAATATGCAAAGACAAAGACAAAGACAAATATTTTTTGTATTTTGATTAGAAGTTAGTCAACAACACATATACAAAATACACAACCGAGGTGCTTGGAGATTCCTCAAGAGCAAACTTAAAGATAGGAAAAAAAGAGGAAGAACCAACCCTAATGTGATCTTGTTATGATCGAGTTGACATGATATGATAGGGGAATCTTAGGGGGAAAAATTGGGGTACAACAGCTGTCCTTATTTAAGTGTCTTCTATCCGGAGATACGAAGGTTACAAATCTTCGTGTCGACGCGATTGAAGATACTTAAATATAAAACAAGCCCTATTTTTGTCTCTAAGATGCCGTGCAATGCTTATGATTATGGATGCATATGAACAGAACAAAAGAGACGCAAAGTAACACTGGGGATGCCACAAAAATTAAGAAACAAAGGAGCAACCCCACTAGGAAAATAAATCACTGGTGGACCAAAAGAATTGAATCAAAGAGGAAGATAACAAGCATCGACGTTCACTGCCGATGGCCTACCAACGTTCACTGAAGGTAGAAAGAAAATATCATATCACCGCCATTCACTGACGTTGGACTATCGACGTTCATTGAAGATAGCAAAAAGATAACAAACACCAACGTTCACTGCCGATGTCCTACCAACGTTCACTGAAGGTAGAGAGAAAATATAATATCACCACCGTTCAGTGACGATGAACTATCAACGTTCACTGAAGTTAGCAAAAAATATAACAAACACCGACGTTCACTGCCGATGTACTACCAACTTTCACTGAAGGTAGAGAGAAAATATAATATCACCGCCGTTCACTGACGATGAACTATCAACGTTCACTAAATAAAGAAAAAAGATAAGAAACACCAACGTTCACTGCCGATGTACTACCAACGTTCACTGAAGGTAGAGAGAAAATATTATATCACCGCTGTTCACTGACGATGAACTATCAACGTTCATTGAAGATAGCAAAAAGATAACAAACACCAACGTTCACTGCCGATGCACTACCAACGTTCATTGAAGGTAGAGAGAAAATATAATATCACCGCCGTTTACTGACGATGAACTATCAACGTTCACTGAAGATAGAAAAAAGATAACAAACACCAACGTTCACTGCCGATGTACTACAAACATTCACTGAAGGTAGAGAGAAAATATATCATATCACCGCCGTTCACTGACGATGAACTATCGACGTTCACTGAAGATAGAAAAAAGATAACAAACACCGACGTTCACTGCCGATGTACTACCAACGTTCACTGAAGGTAGAGAGAAAATATAATATCACTGCCGCTTACTGACGATGAACTATCAACGTTCACTGAAGATAGAAAAAAGATAAAAAAACACCAACGTTCACTGCCGATGTCCTACCAACGTTCACTGAAGGTAGAGAGAAAATATCATAATATCGCCGTTCACTGACGAGGAACCATCACCGTTCACTGATGATAGCAAAAAGATAACAAACACCAACGTTCACTGCCGATGTACTACCAACGTTCACTGAGGGTAGAGAGAAAATATATCATATCACCGCCGTTCACTGACGATGAACTATCAACGTTCACTGAAGATAGAAAAAAAGATAACAAACACCAACGTTCACTGTCGATGTCCTACCAACGTTCACTGAAGGTAGAGAGAAAATATCATAATATCGCCGTTCACTGACGAGGAACCATCACCGTTCACTGATGATAGCAAAAAGATAACAAACACCAACATTCACTACCGATGTACTACCAACATTCACTGAGGGTAGAGAGAGAATATAATATCACCGCCGTTTACTGACGATGAACTATCAATGTTCACTGAAGATAGAAAAAAGATAACAAACACCAACGTTCACTGCCGATGTACTACCAACGTTCACTGAGGGTAGAGAGAAAATATAATATCACTGCCGCTTACTGACGATGAACTATCAACGTTCACTGAAGATAGAAAAAAGATAAAAAAAACACCAACGTTCACTGCCGATGTCCTACCAACGTTCACTGAAGGTAGAAAGAAAATATCATATCACCGCCATTCACTGACGATGGACTATCGACGTTCACTGAAGATATCAAAAAGATAACAAACACCAACGTTCACTACCGATGTCCTACCAACATTCACTGAAGGTAGAGAGAAAATATCATAATATCGATGTTCACTGACGAGGAACCACCACTGTTCACTGATGATAGCAAAAAGATAAGAAACACCAATGTTCACTGCTGATGTACTACCAACGTTCACTGAAGGTAGAGAGAAAATAATATCACCGCCGTTCACTGACGATGAACTATCAACGTTCACTGAAGATAGCAAAAAGATAAGAAACACCAACGTTCACTGCCGATGTACTACCAACGTTCACTGAAGGTAGAGAGAAAATATATCATATGTTCCCTAAACTTCTGGTGTTTCACCTAGAACGGGTCTCAAATTCTTCCTTAACCAAGGAAATCCGTCTGGAAAGGGTAATATGTAAGTTGTCTCAAATAAAGAGACTTCCACTTGCAAAGATTTCACAACGAGCAATTTCTGTGAATTTGAAAGTCTTGCCATCCACTGGCGTAAACTGACGACAGACTGCAAGCTAACCACTCATAGAGGAAATAGCAAAAAAAAGTTACGTCGACTTGTACAGGGAAGCACTAGTTGCTCAAACAAAGATACTTGTTGCCTGTTATCATGGAGGATTGCAAAAAGAAACGACTTTCTTGGGATAGAAATGTGGCTTCCTGGGGAAATGAGATATGACTTCCGGGGAAATGGATATGACTTCCTGGGGAAATGCCACATTATTCCTGCGGAAGAGATAAAGTATTCTCGTGCAAAATAAATGCACAAACCAAAACTCGAAGTTCTCGGAAATCCAAAGTAATTAATTTCGTCATGCAACCACGAATCCAATTAGAAACACACTGGAGCAAGACGGCCAACAGAGATACATCCTTTGAGAAATAAACTCAAGATGGAAAACCAAATCCAACTAAGCAAGGAGCGCTATTGTCTGTCCTAACTTCACTGAGGAGAAACATAATCCGGATGTAGATAAATCAAACAGATACTGGGATAGAACATCTTTCTTTCGGTTTCATTGGAAAAACCAGTTTTTTACAAGCAACATTCCTACTGGAGATTGCAATATCAGCCTCAAATAAAGCAGACTGACATCGAGATAACCAAACCTCACTGGGGAATTCAAACCTTTTTCTTGGAGAAAAAACTGAGGATTGAAAACTTTTCATCATGAATACTCATTCCAACAAGAGATGTCTTGGGATAACCTTCCCGGGGAATAGCATACAGACTTCAATGGGGAAAACAGATGTTTCACAGTCCGTACTCCTACTGGGGATTTCGATACTGATTGTGAATAAGGCAAATGGAAACCAAATTTTCAAAACATTCACTGGGGAAATTAGGCCCACTTTGAAGGAAGAAAAACATACAGACTTCACTAAGGGAGACAATACTTCATCATCGAGACAGCTACCGAGGACTTCATGCTGACTTCAATGGGGAGGTCAAAACCACATCATTGAGGGGAAACCAAGATACGTGCTCCACTGGGGAAACCGGAGATACATTCTTCACTGGAGAAACCGGAGATACGTTCTTCACTGGGGAAACCGGAGATACGTTCTTCGAGAGTAATTATTGCACCAACTTCTTTGGGGAGAAAAGACTTCTATCAAATAAACGAGGCCTTTACTGGAGAATATTGTATTGAGTCTTCATATCAACCAAACCTATTCCAACAAAAGATGCCCTGGTGTAGTCTTCCTGGGAAATCAAGAAGTCAACACTAATGCCAATACTGCAAAAAGAGCGATATCTTAGCACACCAAGGGAATAAAACCTTTCATCATATGAGGGAAGACTTCGCTGGGGGACCTGGGACAGAGGCTTCTGACCATGCAAACCCAAAATTAAAATCGAACCGAGACTTAGCCGGGGATAAAGGGATCACAAACCTAATACCGTACCTTGCACCCACTAGTATCGTCTTTAATTATCTGAGAAACATACAAATGTTGCGCACATACCAGCAAAATGACCTGAGAAAAACCTTCACGAAGGAAGTAAATATCTTTAAAACAATTGGAATTTGTTCATTCCAGGGATCACCATTTTTGTTGTCATTGTTTCATCACAAATCCCAAAGTAAATTGAATTGTAAAGATGTCTTTCTTTTTTTGAAAAGTCAATCAATTTTTTTTTAATCTTTTTGCTTTGAAAGTTATTATCAGTAATAAATGAAGTCTTTGCAAGCTAAATAAAAATAAGAACACAAAGAATTGGGCAAGAGCTCGAATTTTATTAATAGAATGGTAGTCTGCGAATGGCGAGACTCCATGGATGATTACAAAAATTTGGGAAATGGTAATATATAATGGAAAAGATACATTGAGATACAATGACCACCATCCCCCTAACAACTTTTGAAGTCCTGAGCAGCAGCTTTTGTTGAAGCATGGTGAGGATCCAAGAAGATTGTTGCTTCAACGATCAAGTCTTGTCTGACGTAGTTACTTGCCAAGAAAAATCCCTAACTTTTGCCTAAGCTGCCCTTGCGGGTTTTCAACTTAGCGGGAAATTTATTCTGTTTATGTCTCTAATTTTTGCCTAGACCGCCCTTTCGGGTTTTCAGCCTACCGAGACGCTCCTTTTTGCCTAAGCCGCCCTTTCGGGTTTTCAACTTAGCGAGCTGTTCTTTTATTTCTTTAGGCGAAGTATTTCTTGACTGCGTCAGCATTCATGGGACGTGGGAACTCCTCGCCATCCATAGTTTCAAGAATTAATGCACCACCAGAGAAGGCTTTCTTGACAACATACGGGCCTTCAAAATTGGGAGTCCACTTGCCCCTAGAATCAGTGTTAAAAGACATGATCTTCCTGAGCACGAGGTCGCCTTATCTGAATTCACGAGGTTTGACCTTTTTATCAAATGCTTTCTTCATTCTTTTCTGATACAACTGCCCATGACATAAAGCTGTCATTCTCTTCTCTTCAATCAAATTTAATTGGTCAAACCTGTTCTGGACCCATTCAGCCTCTGTCAGCTTGGCTTCCATTATCACATGCAATGAGGGAATCTCTACCTCAACAGGGAGTACAAATTCCATTCCATATACCAGGGAGAACGGGGTTGCTCCTGTTGAAGTGCGGACAAATGTTCGATATCCATGTAGGGAAAAAAGGAGCATTTCATGCCAATCCTTATAAGTAATAACCATCTTCTGGATAATTTTCTTGATATTCTTATTAGCAGCCTCAACAGCCCCATTCATCTTTGGCCTGTATGGAGACGAATTGTGATGGACAATCTTGAATTCTTCACACGGTTCTGTCATCATTTTGTTGTTCAAATTTGAGCCATTGTCAGTGATGATTCTACTTGGCACACCATACCGGAATATCCGATTGTTTTTGATGAAACGCATAACCACTTGTTTGGTAACATTGGCATAAGAAGCAGCCTCTACCCATTTAGTAAAGTAGTCAATCGCTACCAAAATGAAACGGTGTCCATTTGAAGCTTTGGGTTCTATCATCCCAATCATGTCAATACCCCACATAGAGAAAGGCCATGGGGAGGAAATTACATTGAGAAGTGTCGGAGGCACATGGATCTTATCTGCATAAATCTGGCATTTATGGCACTTCTTTGCAAATTTGCAACAATCAGATTCCATTGTCAACCAATAGTAACCTGCCCTTAGCATCTTTTTAGCCATCGAATGTCCATTACCATGAGTGCCAAATGAACCTTCATGAATCTCATGCATCAACATGTCTGCTTCGTGTCTATCCACGCATCTGAGCAAGACCATGTCATAATTTCTCTTGTAGAGCACATTTTCACTGAGGAAGAAACTGCCTGCTAATCTTCTCAATGTCTTTCTATCTTTCCTCGATGCACCAATCGGGTATTCCTGAGTCTGAAGAAAATGCTTGATATCATAATACCAAGGTTTTTCATCTGCTACCTCCTCTATCACAAACACATGATCGGGCCTATCCAGCCATCGAACTGCAATACGAGGTATATCATTCCAAGAATTCACTTGATACATGGAAGCCAGAGTTGCCAGAGCATCTGCCATTTGATTTTCATCTCTAGGGATGTGATGGAACTTAACTTCATTGAAGAAGGGTAGAAATCTTCTAGCATAATCTTTGTAAGGGATCAAGCCAGGGTGACGAGTATCCCATTATCCTTTAATCTGATTTATTACCAAAGCTGAATCACCATACACATCTAGAATTTTGATTCTGAGATCAATAGCTTCCTCAAGACCCATGATGCAAGCCTCATATTCTGCCATATTATTAGTGCAATCAAATGTTAGCCTCGCAGTAAAAGGAATGTGCGATCCATGAGGAGTGACAATCACAACACCAATTCCTTTACCATAAGCATTCACCGCTCCATCAAAAATCATACTCCAATGAGATTCAGGGTCAGGGCCTTCCTCAGGCAATGGTTCATCACAATCTTTCACTTTCAAGAACATCACATCCTCATCAGGGAATTCAAATTCTGCAGATTGATGATCTTCCACCGGTTGGTGAGCAAGGTAATCTGCCAACACACTACTTTTAATATCTTTTTGAGTGCGGTACTCAATATCATATTCAGACAACAACATCTGCCAGTGGGCAATTCTCCCAGTAAGTGCAGGCTTCTCAAAAATATACTTGATTGGATCCATTTTGGAAATCAACCAAGTAGTATGATTCAACATATACTGCCGCAAACGCTTTGCCGCCCAAGTCAAAGCACAACATGTCTTTTCTAACGTGGAATACCGTAACTCACAATCAGTGAACTTTTTGCTGAGATAATAAATGGCGAACTCCTTCTTTCCTGCTTCATCCTGTTGTCCCAGAATACAACCCATGGATTTATCTAACACCGTTAGATACATAATCAGCGGTCTTCCTTCTACGGGAGGGAGAAATATAGGAGGTTCACGCAGATATTCTTTAATACTCTCAAATGCCCTTTGGCAGTTATCCGTCCACACACAACCTTGATCTTTCTTTAACAACTTAAAGATCGGTTCACACTTCGCAGTCATGTGGGAAATGAATCTGGAAATATAATTCAAACGCCCGAGGAAACCCCTGACTTGCTTTTCAGTTCTTGGTGCTGGCATTTCTTGAATTGCTCTGACTTTGTTAGGATCAACTTCAATTCCTTTTTGGCTAACAATAAAACCCAATAATTTCCCCGATCTAACCCCGAAGGTGCATTTATTTGGATTCAAGCGGAGACGAAACTTCCTCAAACGCTGAAACAACTTCAACAAATCTTTTATATGCCCTTCTTCAGTTTGGGATTTGGCAATCATATCATCAACATATACTTCAATTTCCTTGTGCATCAGATCATGGAATAGGGTTGTCATAGCCCTCTGGTACGTTGCACCAACGTTCTTCAACCCGAAGGGCATCACTCTGTAACAGAATGTTCCCCAGGGTGTGATAAATGTTGTTTTTTCCATGTCCTCTGGAGCCATTCTTATTTGATTATACCCGGAAAATCCGTCCATGAACGAGAATACTTTGAATTTTGTTGTGCTATCCACTAACATATCAATGTGAGGCAATGGAAAATCATCTTTTGGACTAGCTTTATTTAGATCTCTGTAATCTACGCACATGCGGACTTTTCCGTCTTTTTTCGGTACTGGGACAATATTGGCAATCCATTGAGGATACACTGACGTCACAAGAAAACTAGCATTAATCTGCTTTAGGACCTCTTCTTTGATCTTTACTGCCATATCTGGGTGGGTTCTTCTCAACTTTTGTTTAACTGGCGGACACTCTGGCTTCAATGGCAAATGATGCTCAATAATGTCTGTATCTAGACCAGGCATGTCTTGATAAGACCAAGCAAAAATATCCATATATTCTTTCAACAGCTCAATCAACCCTCTCTTCACATCAAGATGCAACGATGCTCCAATCTTAACCTCTTTCAGATCTTCTTCTGAACCCAAATTAATCACTTCCAAAGGCTCCTTATATGGCTGAATGGTATTATCCTCGTGCTCAAGCAACCGTGAGACCTCTTCTGGAATCTCATCATAATCTTCTTCTTCAGCCCCAAACACAGGACATTCAAAGTTGGGAGAGGGTGCATGGTCATTGTATTCAACGGTTTTTTTAATTAATCTGCACATATGATTTATGATTGCTTTTAGAAACTGACACATATAACAAGTGATTATGCAGATTAATTTTCAGTTATCATTTATTTTGAAAGGGTTTTTTATTTGATTACCATTTCCCAAGAAAAAGCAGAAAATAAAGACATATATATATATATATATATATATATATATATATATATATATATATATATATATATATATATATATATATATATATATATATATATATATTTTGGAAGCAAAGACAACTTTTATTAATGATCTTAAAAATCAAAGCAAACAGATAAGCCCATACAATACTTTCACCTTGGGCAGAGTGAAAGCTTTTCAAAGAAAGAAACAGATTAACAAAACAAATTACTTTGAAATATGTATGCAAGAAGGAACATCAATGGTGACCCAGTTCTGAACTCGGACTCCATGCGTCACAAAATTCGGTACTTCCCACTCTGCTTCATCTTCTTCAACAGAATTGATTCCTGAACCAATTGGATGGAGGTAGCCTCTGCTGCGGAAAACATCATGATAACTGTTCACCGGATATTTTGACTTCAAACTTTCGCCTTTGCCATTCTTCGAAGAAAAACCCAAACCAGTTCTATTCTTGTTCACTGGTGGATCCACCAGTCGTCCCCAAACTGCATTATGACCATTGCGCACAACCTGCTGCGCGTCCTTCAGGGAAACCATAGAATTCTCATTCCTCCTTATGTTGTCAATGGATAGGGCTTGGAACTGGGTTCCAATAGTAGCCTCATTCGCTTCTACAATACTGAAAGAGGATAGATGGGATATCAACAACGCCTGCTCCCCATTTATGATCACTACCTTCCCTTCACGCACAAATTTTAGCTTCTGATGCAGAGTTGAAGTGACAGCCCCTGCTTCGTGTATCCATGGTCGTCCAAGCAAACAACTATATGCGGGAATAATATCCATAACCTGGAAGGTTATCAAGAAAAAATGTGGTCCTACATGGATGGGCAGGTCCACTTCACCGATGACAGATTTCCTCGACCCATCAAAAGCCTTCATAATGATGCCACTCGGGCGCATAGGTGTTCCTTGATACTTTAATTTCAAGAGGGTACTTCTCGGTATGACATTCAATGCGGATCCATTATCAATTAGCACATTGGACAACGAATCATTCTTACAGTTCATGGATATGTGGAGGGCCAGGTTATGATTCCTCCCTTCATCTGGTAACTCATCATCACAAAAGCTCAAATTGTTACATGATGTAATGTTTCCAATTACGCTGCTGAATTGATCTAACGGCATGTCAATTTCTACAAAATCTTGGTCTAGCACTCTCATCAGCGATTCTCTATGAGCAGAGGAATTCATCAATAAGGCTAGAATAGATATCTTTGAAGGAGTTTGCAATAGCTGATCTACAATTCTGTAATCGCTCATCTTAATTATCTTCAAGATATCATCCACTTCTTTCTCTAATGTAGCTCCACTAGTCTCTCCTGCAGACTTCTTAGGCTCATCATTCTCAGCAATCTTCTTTCCAGCAACAACATCTCTTCGAATGATCGGCGCAAATACACGACCACTACGGGTCACTCTATTATTATCAGCTATATTTCCAACATCTGGCATCGGCTGGATGGGAATCTCCACCCCATCTTCTAAGATCGTAGTGTTGTATTTATAAGGCACAGCCTTATCTGATTCATAGGGAACAAGACCTGGCAGACTAATTACCAATGGGGAAACAACTAGTTTGCTATGGTACTCCACCTTAAGATGAGTGGGTGCACCAAAACAAGGTACAATGACATTCACCCCTTCCTCAACACAATCAGCCATCAAAAAATCATTTCCGGCAAACAAATCGTCGTCTGAAGAGAAATACTCATCTGCGGAGGCATACTCTTCCTCTGACTCTTCCATCAAACAGACTTCAACCATATCAACTCATGATAATCATCTCTCTGACCTGTGATCTTGATGGTTCCATTGTCTAACAGCAGCTAAACATCTTCCCTCACAACAGAACATCCTCGGGGATTTTGACAACAAATTATGCAAGATCCATATTGGTGTTCGACCTGACCAGCAGTATGGAAGAAGGTAGCATGTAACTGCACTAGATCCTCATTCAAATGATCCACATCAAAAATTCTGAATTCACCCGGACATCCAGAAACCATATTCACTTCTTCATATTCCACCCTAGGCCTGATTATATGGATTAAACCTTCATCCATCATCTCCTGCAAATCAGCCTTTATCTTCTCGCAACCCTGTATGTTTGCACTGCAAACAGCACAACCAGCGTGGTCATGCGTATAATAACTGAATTCACAGAGGTCTGCATGCATCTTCACCAAATCCCCTCTAACCAGATTAATGTCAAAAATTCGAAAGTCACCTGGACAACCGGCCACCATATTCACAGCATTCACTCCCTCGTGCTTGGGTAGAGGATTGTCTTTCACATTAGGTCCCACGTCTTTGAAAGATAAAATTCCAGACTTCAACAACCTTTTCACTTCATTCTTTAAAGGATAACAACTCTCAACACTATGCCCTGGTGCTCCCTGATGAAAGGCACACGTCTGGTCTGCTTTGTAATACCACGACAATGGTGATGGTACAGCGGGAGGTGGTTGCGTCTGGACCAACTTCTTCTGAACCAATGCTGGTAATAGCTCTGCATAGCTCATGGGAATAGGATCATAGTTCTCCTTTCTCTGATTATACCCTTGATTCCCCTGCTGGGATGGTCTCTGATAAGCAACAGTAGTTGGAGCGGCATTCATAACAGGAGTAACTGAGGCGACTTGCTGATGACGCTGATAATTCTTTCTAGGAGCATTTACCTTTCTCTCTTGCATAACAACATTTGTATCCCCCCTTTCTTCTTTGTAAACCCATAAGATGACTTCTTCACACCTCCAGATCCTTCACCCTTCGTCAAACGACCTTCTCTTACTGCCTCTTCTAGGCGGACACCCATTCCTACCATCTCTGTAAAATCACTTGGGGCACTTGCTACCATTCTTTCGTAGTAGAAAGCCCCTAGCGTCTTTAGAAAAATCTTGGTCATTTCTTTCTCTTCCATGGGCGGAATCACTTGTGCAGCCACTTCGCGCCATCTCTGTGCATACTCTTTGAATGATTCTTTGTCTTTCTGAACCATAGCCCTAAGCTGGTCACGGTCAGGTGCCATGTCCACATTGTACTTGTATTGTTTAATGAATGCTTCTCCCAAATCATTAAAAGTATGGATGTTGACGCTGTCTAAACTCATGTACCATTTCAACGCAGTACCGGTCAGACTATCCTGGAAAAAATGAATCAGCAGACGCTGATCATCAGTATGGGTAGACATCCTTCTCACATACATCACCAAATGAGCACGAGGGCAAGTGTTGCCCTTGTACTTCTCAAATTCCAGGACCTTGAACTTAGAAGGCACTTTAACATTTGGGACCAAACACAACTCATTCACATTCTGCCCGAACAACTCTTTCCCCCTAAGAGCCCTCATCTCTCTTTGCATTCTATCAAACTGCTCTTGGAAATCATCCATTTTGTCATAAAGACCCAAGTCTTCACTCGGCGGAGGGAAAGGACGACACACATCTTCATTAACAAACGGAACCAAATTCACCGAAGAAGGTGCAGCATGAACAACATGCACCACAGGAGGTGCAGGAGTAACAACATTTGGAACCACCGGAGCATCTTGAGGACCCAGATTGAAACCTTCAGGTGCAAAATTCTCTGGCATTCCCCACGGATAACCCTGAGGCATACGGTTTTGAATAACAGCCGAAGTAGCGGATACAGGAACAGTCAGAACTTCAGTACTTGCCCTTGTTGGTTGAGGTTGAACACTCGGTGGCTGATTCTGAGTAACCACCAGAGCTTGCATCAGAGTAGTCAAGTTGGCCAAGCCATCCTTCAAAGCAGAAACTTTTTCGCGCAGCTCACGATTCTCCTGTTCCAAGTTGTCCATCTTCTTTTTGAAATTAGCCCGGGTGTTGTATTGATGAGTCAGCTTGCTGAGTGAAGTAAAAAAGCTGGGTAAGGCACCTGGATATGCATAACAAATGCATAAACATGTGCAATATGATGCATGATATGCAATGTATATGATTATTATTATTTTATTTTTTAATATTTCAAGGGATTTAAGATTTACATACATATTGCAAACATCGAAATAACAACGCATTTAAAATAATGAAAACTTTCATTATAATAACTTCGAAATGGGTTACAAGTTTCAATGATCCCAAGTACAAGATGCAAATACAATCTAAAATCCTGAGAAAAGGAACTGATAGAGATCAATCTGTACGAATGCGCTTCCCTGTGAGCCTGGCAATCTGAGCTCTCAACCTCTGGTTTTCTGCCACATGTCTGATGGAAACCTCCTTCCAATCATCTGAATCAGGAAGTGAACAAACAACATCTGTTTGAGGCTTAGGAGAAAATAAATCCCCATGCCTCTCCATAGACTCTACTGCTCGACTCTCAAGGATCTCGATCAAATCATCTCTCTCCTTCAGGTCTGCTCTGTAGGAACTCTCTAAAGTCTGGAACTTATTCTTCCAAGCATCCCTTTCCTGTTGCATCCTAACCAAAGCAAGCTGCAGCTCTTCTAGATCATCTAATAAGGGAGGAGTGGTCTTCACAAACAAATCAGGCATGGGCGTCTCCCGAGTATACGGCATCTTCAACTGAATGGCTCTCGATCTGACCCACTGAAGATATGGCTCCAAAGAAACAACACCCCTAGGTCCCAAATCCTTCCTACTCTTCTTATGAATGTGACGCCAGGCCTTCGCAATCTGCTCCCTAGCTTCCCTGTGGTCTTCTCCTTCCTTCAGAAAGAAACTACTCAGATGAATATTGTTCGGTTTATCCCTCATCGGATACCCAAGTTGTCGTCGTGCAAGAACAGGGTTATAGTTAATTCCTCCCTTTGTACCAAGAAGAGGCACATTGGGGAAACTACCACAACTGTCAATAATCTCTGCATCCTGATAAGCTCGATGATACCAATCAATATCCGAGTGATTAAGTGCCATGATCTTAGGAGCCCAACAAGGTTCCTTCTTGACATCCCAAAAAGCGTCAGATTGAGGCATATGAGAGGTAAACCACCGATACAACAAAGGCGTGCAACAGATAATCATTCCCCCATGATAAGAATTCCGAAGATGAACAGAGTAATAAGCATCACCCAACAGTGTAGGAACCGGGTTTCCAATCATGAAAATCTTGATAGCGTTAATGTCGACAAACTTGTCCACATTAGGAAATAAGAATAATCCATAGGCGAGTAAAGCAAAGATGGCCTCAAAAGCAACCGTACTCTTCATCCTGGCAAAGTAACGAGATTTCTCCAATAAGAATTGAGCTGGTAATCCTCTAATCCCTCCTTTGGTAGTCATATGAGCTTCCACCTCAGACTTCCCCAGATGAATCAAAGCAGCAATCTCATGTGGTTTTGGCTCACCTTCCAAACCAGTAAAAGGAACGCGATCGGTAACAGGTAAATCCAATAGATAGGAATACTCTTCCAGTGTTGGCATCAACTGATAATCGGGAAAAGTAAAGCAGTGATACACCGGATCATAGAACTGGACCAAAGTTGAGAGAAGACCCTCCTTCATCTTCAGCTTCATGAGAGGAATAATGGATCCATACTTCTTCCGAAAGTCTGCAGAACACTCGATCTCGGGAATTAGACTGATCAACTCATCTATTAGGATCCTTGAAACTGTATTTCCCGGTCTTTCTCTTTCCAGAATCCATGGTTTAAAAGTACCTGAGATATTCACAAATAGTCAACCTTTAAATCCCTTGAAGTATTGTTGTTTTTTTTCAAAAGATGCTTATGAGTGCATGGATGTATGATGCAACAATCACACACAAGATCACACATATAGGGTTCATAGGTTCAACGTCACGAGCATGAGGTCGAAGGTACTACCCATAAGGTATTGGTCTAAAAAGTTATCACCTGCCGAACAAGGTTCTAGAGGTTCCCAGAGTCTACATCCTTCCTTCGGATATTACCAACTTCCCAATTACTCAGTAATTAGTAATATTCTCAAGAAAGACTCGTCCGAGCGTAGTATCGCGTGACAACTACTTCCGAATTACTCCGTCATAGCTTCCGCACTAAACCTAAAAGGCCAAGAGGGGTTAGGTAATCTACGGTCCTCAGCTTCGCAGGCTCTCAGGTCGAAAGCAGTACGTCTTCCCGATTACTCGGTAAACGATACTACAGTCAAAGGGGCCTCCACTGAGTGGGGGATCTCATGCCTCCTTTTTTGGGATTACTCCCTCAAAGTTAACATGACTATACCACCCGTCCTATCTTAAAGTTTGCCCAAGTCCGGGTATAGGACTTATGAGTAATCACCAAGCACCCTATAAACCAGGAAAATCCAGAAAAACATATATACAAAATATAACATATAAACAACAATAGCACATATACAGATATAAACAAAGATAGGTTTAACCCACTTAGGGATGGACCAGCAAGAGGTCAATCTTTCCCCAGTGAAGTCGCCATTTTTTTCTGTAGCGGTAGAAATGTGCAAGACTAAGCCATTGGATTGACTAGACTTTATACAAATCAAAATAAAAATCGCTACCGCGCTTTATTATTTCCAAAGGAATGGGAAAAGAGCGAATAACCCAAAAGAGGGGGAAAGATTCAAGGTAAGGGGGTTGGTTATGCAAAGGGAAGGTATTAGCACCCTAAACATCTACGGTACTCCGCAGGAACCTCTTTGAAAAAATCTGTATATTTTGGCTATAAAAATGTGTTGTATATAAAATGGATGGTGGAGGTGAGAAAAGAAATATTTTTATGATTTTTGCACCCACCGCGGTTGCGAACCTTTAGTGCCTACGTACCACCTTTCGTGCAATAGGGGATCAGGGTACACGTAGTTCATCTTTTAAAAATTTGAAACACAAGTGTGTTGGTTGATTTTATCAGATAAGACATCATTGCAATTGTCCGTGTGAAAAACATACTTACTACCCACAATCATGAGAAAGGAGAATTTGCATCATCTCAAAGTGGAGGATATGGCTTGGATTTTAAAATCAACAATGCCTTACTCAACACCCAAGTGGAAAATATCTCACTTCACTACATATTGTAGAAGTATAGTTGTTTGCATCACTACAAGGATTGACAAGAGTCTAATCTTTTTTTGAGAAAAGTTTAAAGATAAAAGCCAAAGTGGCAAAATGGTTTGAAATGAGATTGATTGACTTTTAGTCTTCTCACAAAAAAAGGTCAAGGTATTATTAAATTGATTGAAATTTATTTATGAAAATGTTTTGAAAATGCATGGACCTAAGTCCAAGTTTATTATGAAAATGTTTCAAGTTTCAAAACAAGAAGAGTTTATTTTTTAAAAGGAGGGAGAAGATTTTTGAAATTAAAGAAGATGGGAGGAGAAGAAGAGGCTATCCTAAAGCATAAGGTAAAAGCTAGGGATAAGAACCATCTAACCAACATGAAGCCGATACTTGACATTATGAGTCAATATAGAATTCCCATTCTTCGGATTGAAACCAAGCAAGCAAAGATACTAGACCTCTTGAGAGAATCAAACTTCAAGTGTTTTAAGTCTTCGCAAAAATTGGGCAGAGTAACGGCTGTATACGGGTGAATTCCAAATTACAAACAAAGTATGTAATCACAAAAACCTGCACACAAAACAAACAAACAACCCAATGTCTTGAGGTAAACCTCAAGAACTCCAGACAAAATAATGAATTAAGGTCACAAAGTCTCCAAGATAGGCCAAGGTCTCTAATCCTAAGTCCAAGAAGTCCATCACTCCATAATGCAAAGGATAGTAACCATGTAGTCCAAGTATCATTAATGATTTTTATGGTTCATGTTGATTATTAGGTGTTTTTAAAAGGAAAAGAAAAGCTCAAGTGAGGAAAATAAAAATGACATAAAAGTAAATGCTCAAGTGAGCAAAATAAAAATGACATGAAAGTAAATGCTCAAGTGAGAAAAATAAAAATGACATAAAAGTAAATGCTCAAGTGAGCAAAGATGAAAATAGCATGAAATGTAAATGGTACATAAAGCATAAAAATAAAAGGGCATAAAGTAAAGTTAATTGTTAGTAATTAGTGGTTAGTTGGATGACCATCTTGAAACTTGCATTTGGAACTCATTAGGGGATTGGTAGAACCAAAACCTCTACACAACAAGTTGCATTTGCTTTTTGTCAAGTATATCATCCATTTTGGAATTCTCATAAGGCAACATGTAATGATCAACGATGTTTAAGTGATCCGCGTTGACCAAAGGTGTTGTAGGTGCATCAGAAGATTGGTAGAACCAAAGCCTCTACACGATGAATCTCAAGGTTATTGGATCAAAGAGGTCAAATTAACACACTTGGGCTTTCAATCATAAGTTTGGGCCACGAATGATCATTTATTCGAATCGGGACAAAATTTAGCGCTATGTTAAGCAATCGTAAGTGGACTTATGTAGAAGTCGCACCTATTTTGAGGCCAGTCAATAGCAATCTATGTACTTCATGTTTGGATAAATTATATAGAGATCACCATCCCTTAACATGTAGCACAATTAAAAAAGAAAGGGATAAGATGAAGAGGGAGGGAAATGATAAGCTAATTTGGATCACCATTTCAAAATTCTTTCATCTTTAAATTCAACCACTCCCCTAGATGGATTAAAGCACTAAACATATCATTAATCCAAAGCACCAAAAATGAATTAAATAATTCACTCTTAGGTAGATTTGAAATGATGAACATTTATCCAACTTCATCTACATCACAAAGTCCATTGAGTTTAAAGACAAATTGGACATTTAAAATTGCAATCCAAACCAACAATCAAAAGGAGTGAGTAGAAAAAGCATTTTGGATCAAAGCTGCCACAAAACAAGGCAAACAATACATTCTGTTCTGGTGTAAATCGATTTACACTACTATGTAAATCGATTTACACAGTATAATTTTCAAAAATTTGTGCAAAATCGTGCTGTGTAAATCGATTTACACATAGTGCAAATCGATTGCACACAGAACAACAACCAAAAACAACATTTTAAAAGGCCAATTTCTTGTTCAAACTTTCCATCAAACACCTTATGATCATGGATCCAATTGAGCACTAAAATTCCATCAAATTATGAGAAAATAACACCATTGGAATCATAAAAGAATGCTCAATGAATCAATCCCAAAGATCACCAAGAGATCACATTGTGAAAGATGAATTATCCAAACTTACCAAAGGTAGATCTAGAGAATTATCAAACAACTTCAAGAATTTGCTTCAATTCAACCACAAGAATCAATTGATCAAGCTTGGATGTAGAGATTTGATGGAGAAAAAGTGTTTGGATGAAGGTTTAGCTCAAAGATTAGTAAGCTTCAATGCAAAGCTTACTAACTTTTTGAAAATGGAGCTTTGAGTGAATTTGGTAGAAGGAGAGATTTGAGAGATTTTTTAGCAAGGTGGATTTGGCTATCAAAAGCTTGAAATTTGAATGAGATGAGGGCTCTATTTATAGATTTTTGAATTGGGATTAGTGGTAATTTGGTAATTGATTCTTGGAGCCAAAATTTGAATTAATGATAATTATTTCAAATATTAGAGCCAAAATTTGAATTAATGATAATTCTTCTTAAAAATGAAAGATTGGCACTAAAATTTGAATTAATTATACATCTTTCAAAAGTGAAGGAAAATTGGAGCCAAAAAAAATTTGACAAGTTTTAAATGCTGATTTTCTTCAAATTTCGCTCTATGCAAATCGATTGCACTATATTGCAAATCGATTTGCACAGTGTATTTTTCCAAAAATTATGCAAAATTCACTTTGTGCAATCGATTGCACTCTAGGAGCAATCGATTGTACAGTGAAAAAAATGAAATTTTTTTAATTCTTTTTCTTTGCAAATAGAGATTTTAGGAAAATAATACCAGAAATTCTTATTTGCCATATGCTTCGACTCGGTACCTACAAAACACAAATATGCAAAGACAAAGACAAAGACAAATATTTTTTGTATTTTGATTAGAAGTTAGTCAACAACACATATACAAAATACACAACCAAGGTGCTTGGAGATTCCTCAAGAGCAAACTTAAAGATAGGAAAAAAAGAGGAAGAACCAACCCTAATGTGATCTTGTTATGATCGAGTTGACATGATATGATAGGGGAATCTTAGGGGCAAAAATTGGGGTACAACAGTAACCCCACTTTTTAGATTATTCCCCAGCAGAGTCGCCAGTTCAGTGATACGGTGGGAGAACTGACTTGAGGTTTTGTGTTTGTGTTCGCAATTGTGCGGTTTAGCAAGAGTCATCGCTGACTTTTTATTTTATCCAAAGGAAAGGCCAAAAAGCACAGGAAAGACCTTTGAGATGTTTTCTTGGGTTCGGGGGGTAGATTATGAAAAGGGAAGGTGCAAGCACTCTTTTCATCCATGGTTATCCATGGGCTCTTAGTTATTTGTTTAGATCACTTGCTTTTGCTTTTCAATTGTTTGAAATGGTGCTTTGTGTGTGGTTTTAAAAGATGTTTTGAAAAGAGGCTTTTTCTAGGCAACCTTTGTAATGAATCTTGTTTGAATATATACAAAGGTGTTTGTCTTTTGAAAAGATATTTCAATGTTTGAAAGTTTGTTTTTGGGAAATGTTTTGAAATTGTGTTGTGAGGTGTGTTTGAAAATAGCAAGGATGTTTTTGCAAGTTTTGACCAAGTAACTAAGAGTTGTCTACCCTATCTTACTCAAAAATATTTCCTACACATTTTTAACCCTTTTGACAGTGTTGTTTTACCATTGTATTTAGTAAACAACCTTGTGTTTGGATGTTAAACGGGACGGGCGTGGGTCATCGCATACAATCATTGAAAGCAACTTGTGAGACGCTCTAGCAATTTTTGTAAGGGACGAGATTGTTTTATCGAAGGCAACATCGAGGGTCATCGAGGGACTACGATCTTTGTTTATCGAAGGGTCATTTGCTAGAGTGTCTCATATTCGAGGGACATGATTGTATTTCTGAGGCAACAAGCGAGGTTACCCTAGAGGTGCACGTGTGAGAAGTGTATTGATTTCAAGTTATTTGTTCTTGGATTAGGTCATCTAGCGATTGATTTTTGAATCTTGCCATACACGCCTAATTACTATACAGTATATTGAAAGCAATAAATTGCGAGAATTAAAAGTCTAAGCTATTACAAAAGTATCCAGGAATGGGGGTATAATTATTACAAATGGGGATGAATCTCACAAGAATAACAATGTCCAAATATCAAGTATTACAACCAAATCGAATTGTCGCGATTCAATATAAAACTATAACAAATGAAGAAATCAATAAAGTACGAAATGCATGTATTTACTTGAAAATAAATAAATAAATAAAATCTATTCTAAAAAGAAAGATTAAATATTTTATTATTATTATTATTATTCTATGTATTTTTATTAAATAATAAAAAAAGTTTAAAGGAAGCAAACTAATTAAATTAATTTAAAAGTTTTGTTTTTGGTGTTTTCATTATGTGTAAAAAGAATAATAAAAAGAAAATAATTAAAATAAAACTAATTGAGAAAATCAAATTTATTTTACAAAATGAAGTTTTAATATATTACTAGTATATTTTTAACAAAAGAAATAAAAAAGATAAATTAAGAAAAAGAAAATTAACTAAACTAATTCTTTTGGTATTTTCTTAAATGTAATAAATTAGCAAAGATAAATTAAAAAAGGAAAATTAATTTCAATGATTAATTTAGTTTGATAAAAAAGTATTGAATTTTATGAATTTGTTAAAAAAGAGAAATAAATTAGAACAAGGTAAAAAAAAAAGGGCTTCAGGGTTTGGGGAATAAGGCCCAATGGTAATATCACTTGCTGAGACAAAAAAGGCTCAAGAGGGGGAGGGGTGAATTAGCAATTAGTATGTGGGCTTAGGGTTTGTGGCCAGCATTGGCCCAATTCCATAACTCAGTTTGAGGTTTTCTGATTAGGGTTTGTGAACATTTTCACAACGGTGTCATTTCTTTCGTTCTCTCTTCATCTCCTAACGCTCAACGCCTCTCTGATCTTCCCTTCGCCTATGGTTGCCGGAACACTTTCTCCCTCTCTCACCTTCTCCTAACGATCAATGGCTTTGCTTAACGGTATGGTTCGGTTTCTTTTTGATTTAGAATTTTTCGTTTGATTCGCATGCTTTATTCATGTTTAGTTTGTTTAACCTATGATATTATATGCCTGAGATGCAGCAAAGGGATAGGAAGTGGTCATACCTGTGAGATTTTCTGAAAAATGGAGAGGAAAGAGGTTGGAATGATGGCGTTCACGTGGTGGCCGGAGGCAGGGGAAGAGATGATGACGGTGAGGCACGAGCTTCCGGTGACTTCTTTCCTTTGATGATGACACTGCTTCTGAAACTTTGTTATTGTTGTTGGTTGTTTTTGTTGATGATGATAATTTGTTCTGGAACCCTGTTTGATTTTTGATTGATGATGATGCTTATCGCTTCTGAAACCTTTGATTTTGATTTTTGAAACTGAAACTTTGACTTTTGTAAGTTTGTTGATGATGGTTTCTGAAACTTTTGATGGTATGTTAGTTGATGAGGATAGTTTATTCTGAAACTTTGTTGTTGGTGGTATTTGCTGAAGGTTTTTGATTGATGATAATCTCTGAAACTTTTGATTGTTGGTGGTTTGGCTCTGTTATTACAGTTGTGGCTTGTTTTTTCTGGTTTTTATGACAGGTTTTGAGATTTGAAACTGTTATATAGTTTTGGGTTTTGGGTACAGTTGTGAATGTTTTTGAATGTTTTTGGTTCAAAGGTTTACAGTTTGGCAAGCTTGTTTTGGTTGGGAACTGCAGATTTGGAGTTTTGTGCAGGTTTTGGAAGTTTTGTTCTTGCAGCTTGGTTCTGCAGATTTGACAGTCTTGGAAACTGACTGTTGGTATTGAAATGTTATGCAGGTTGTGATTTTTGGGGCTTGGCTAGTTTAGGAATTGTTAGGCAGTATTTGTTACAGTTTGTTTGAACTACTATGCAGGTTTGGACTGTTTATTTGGTTGGGAAGTTTGGTTATGCTAACAGTTTTGGGATTTGTTAGGCAGTGTTTTGGAGATTGGTAGTTTTGGCCTTGTTTGAAACGGTTATGCTGTTTTGTGGTTTGTTTCAGTCTTGAAGGTTGTTGGACTGTCTTTTGATAACAGGTTTTGTGGCTTCAGTTTTGACCATAATGCTCTCCTTCTTTTCTTCTTGCTGTTTGATGGTATTATATCCTTTTAGCTTTTTGTTTTTTGTAACTTGTGACAGATTTTAGCCAAACTGTACAATCTCAACAAAAAGGTGATATATCTCCTCTCTCTCCTCTCTCCATGATAAAGCAATTTTCTTTTCTCTGCTTTTTCTGAAAAGTTTTGCCTTATTTCTTGGAAAATGATGATAGGCTATGACAAGCCTTTTGCTTGTTATTTGGTTTACCCTCTGCACTTTTTGCCTGCTGTTGTCTGCACTTGTACTTGCCCTGCTGCATCATACTTGTCCTACTGCATTGTTCAGTTTGCTTGAGAGTTTGGCCTTGTTGCAATGTTTAGTTTTCTTGATAGTTTGGCCTTGTTGCAATGTTTAGTTTGCTTGACAGTTTGGCCTTGTTGCAATGTTTAGTTTGCTTGACAATTTGGCCTTGTTGCAATGTTTAGTTTGCTGCAATGTTTAGTTTGTCATGCTGTTTGGGAAGCATGTTGTAGTTTGGCTGTTATGTTTTCATTTGAACCATTTGCCTTGCATTCGTTAGCTTGCATTTTTATTTTTTTCTCTTTGTGAACCAAGAAGAGTAATCTTCTTGTGATTTGTAAAGAGAAAAAATAAAAACATGATGAAATGAAAATAGCTCCTCTGATTCCAAACGGCAAACTTTAATGATGAAAATTTTCTTCTCTTTTTGTTTTCGAAAATTCTTGTTAATGCTCAATCAACTGTACTAATTTTTCTGTCTTTCTTTCATGTGAGCGCAGTTTGGATGGTGACAAAGCAGAGGAAGCAGGAGACTTTGTGGCGAGCATGGGAGAAATGGAAGCTTAGGCTTAGATTTGTAACTTAGAGAGATTTTACATTTAGTTGTAATAATTTATATTTTCAAGTACTATAAGTTGTAAGAACCTAAAGCATATGAATAATAAATTATTTTTTGTAACAACATTTGAAATGAATGAAGAAAGTTTTTATGAGATAATCTGATATCCAATAAAAGTCCATTACTGTCAATAACTTGCAATTCTTTCTTTGCATCCTCACTGATCCTTTAAGATTCTTGATTAAAAATAACTGAAACTGCGTTCCAATAATTCCAATACAGATAACTTAAACCTTAAGTAATCCAAAAACTCTGTAATCTCGTAACCTTGCAACAACATTCCAATCAAAATACGCACTGTGTATTTTAATAAACAAGCAAATGTTTCATTCCATTAACAAGCAAATGTTTCATTCCATTAACGTGCAAATGTCTTAACAGACGCACATTATCTGGTTAATCTGGATCAGACAAAAACTGAATGCTCCAAATGACAGTCTCAACTCTCATTTCTTGTCCCAGATAAACAGGCCTTGAGAACAACCAGTAACCTTTCAGTAAACTTGAAAAAGTGTGAAAACATGTGACATTTAATTTAATTTCAGAGAATTCAGTTTCTTCTGAGAAATACGAGAAAAACCCTAATTCTTGATCTACTGCCAAAAAAATCTGTCTGATCGATTCCTGAGCCAATCTTGAAAATCTGAGAAAACCCTAGGGTTATGATTTCTTGTGAAAAATGGGAGGGCAAATTTTGGGGTACAACAAATGTCTACCCACACTCATGATCAACATCTATTGATTCATTTTTTTCAGGATAATTTGACTGGTGTTGCGTTGAAGTGGTATATGAGTTTGGACAGCGTCAATATCCATACTTTCAACGACTTGGGAGAAGCATTTATCAGACAATACAAATACAACATGGACATGGCGCCTGACCGTGATCAACTCAGGGCCATGGTCCAGAAGGACAGGGGATCATTCAAAGAATATACACAAAGATGGCGTGAGGTAGCCGCCCAAGTGATTCCTCCCATGGAAGAAAAGGAGATGACTAAGATTTTCCTGAAGACTCTGGGTGCTTTCGACTACGAGAGGATGGTAGCCAGTGCACCAAGTGACTTTACTGAAATGGTGGGCATGGGTATCCGTTTGGAAGAGGCTGTAAGAGAGGGTCGTTTAACAAAAAGTGAAAGTTCCGAAAATATAAAGAAGCCATCCTATGGGTTTTCCAAAAAGAAGGAAGGAGATAAAAATGTTGTTATGCAAGAGAGAAGGGTTAATCTTCCTATAAGAAATTATCAGCGTCATCAACAAGTCGCCTCAGTAACTCCAGTTGTTGGTGTAGCTCCAACCACTGTTGCTTATCAGAGACCATCCCATCAGGGGAATCAAGGGTATAATCAGAGAAGGGAGAGTTATGACCCTATCCCTATGAGCTATACAAAATTACTCCCGGCGTTAATTTAGAAGAAGTTGGTTCAGACCAGACCATATCCCGCTATACCATCACCATTGCCTTGGTATTACAAGGCAGACCAAACATGTGCTTTTCATCAGGGAGCACCAGGGCACAATGTTGAGAACTACTATCCTTTGAAAATTTAAGTACAGAAATTGGTGAAGTATGGTATCTTGTCCTTCAAAGATGTTGGCCCTAATGTGAAAGATAATCTTTTGCCCAAGCATGGAGGAGCAAATGCTGTGAACATGGTGGCTAGTTGTCCAGGCGAATTCCGGATTTTTGATATTAAATTGGTTAGAGTAGATTTGGTAAAAATTCATGCAGACCTCTGTGAATTTAGCTATTATACGCATGACCATGCCGGTTGTGCTATTTGCAGTACAAATATACAGGGTTGTGACAAGATAAAGGCTGATTTGTCGGAGATGATGGATGAGGGCCTCATCCACATAATCAGGCCTAGGGCAGAGTATGAAGAGGAAGTAAACATGGTTTCTGGATGTCCTGGAGAGTTCAGAATCTTTTATGTGGAATATATGAATGAGGATCTTGTACAATTGCATGCTACTTTCTGCCACATGGCTGGTCAGGTGGAACATCAGTATGGATCTTGCCGAATTTGCTGTCGGGACTCCCGAGGATGTTCAATTGTAAGGAAAGGTATTCAGTTGTTATTGGATAATGGAACTATCAAGGTTATAGGCCAAAGGGATGATTACCACGAGGTTAATGAAATTGAGGTTTGTTTGGATGAAGAAGAGTCAGATGATGAGTATGCCTCTGCGGATGAGTACTTCTCCTCAGATGAAGATATGTTTTCCAGATCTGAATCCTTAATGACTAAATGTGTTGAAGAAGGAGTAAATGTTATTGTGCCTTGTTTTGGTGCACCTACCCTTTTTGAAGTTGAATATCATGGCAAGCCAGCTATTACTCCATTACTGATTAGCTTACCGGGACTTGTCCCTTACAAGTCAGACAAGGCTGTACCCTACAAATATAATGCTACAATTTTAGAGTATGGTGTGGAAGTTCCCATCCAGCCAATGCCTAATGTTGGAAATATTGTTGAGACTAGAAGAGTGACCCGCAGTGGTCGTGTATTTTCACCAGTTGTTCGTGGAGATGTTAGTATTGGAAAGAAAATTGTTGAAGATGTTGAGCCCAAGAAGGCTGTGGGGAATCTAGTGGAGCTACGCTAGAAAAGGAGGTGGATGATATTTTGAAGATAATCAAGATGAGCGACTACAAAATTATAGATCAGCAACTGCAGACTCCTTCAAAAATATATATCTTGGCTTTATTGATGAACTCCTCTGCTCATAGAGGATCTTTGATGAGGGTATTGACCAAGCTTTTGTGGAAAGTGATATGCCTATAGACTAATTTAGCAGTGTGGTAGGGAATATTACATCATGTAATAACCTGAGTTTCTGCAACGATGAACTGCCTGATGAAGGAAGGAATCATAATCTGGCCCTCCACATCTCTATGAACTGCAAGAATGATTCATTATCCAATATGGTGATTGATAATGGATCTGCATTGAATGTTATACCAAGAAACACACTTATGAAGTTGAAATATCAAGGAACGCCCAAGTGGAATTATTGTGAAAGCGTTTGATGGATCAAGGAAACATGTTATTGGTGAAGTGGACTTGCCTATTCATATAGGCCCACATTTGTTTTATATTACTTTCTAGGTCATGGATATTATACCCGCTTATAGCTGCTTGCTGGGACGACCGTGGATACATGAGGCAGGGGCTGTCACTTTGACTTTACACCATAAGTTGAAGTTTGTATGTGAAGGAAAAGTGGTAATTGTAAATGGAGAACATGCATTATTGATATATCATTTATCCTCTTTCAGCATTGTAGAGGCGGATGAAGATGCTGTTGGAACCCAGTTCCAAGCTTTGTCCATTGATAATATAAGAGGAAATGAGAATTTTATGACTTTGTTTAAGGATGCTTAGCAGGTTGTGCGTAATGGCCATAGTGAAGTATGGGGACAAATTTTTGATCCACCTGTAAACAAGAATAGAGTTGGCTTGGGGTTCTCTGTGAAGAATGATAAAGGTAAGAGCATGAAGCCGAAGTATGCTGCAGGAAAGTATCAAGACATCTTTCGTAGCAGGGGTTATCTTCATCCACCTGTTTTCGGGTTTAATGCCATTGTGGAAGATGAAGCAGAGCCAAAAATGCCAAATTATGTGACACATGGAGTTAGGGTTCAGAACTGGATCACCACTGATGTTCCCTCTTGCATACATGTTTCAAAGTAATTTGTTTTTGTTAATCTTTTTGAAAAGCTTTCACTCTGCCCAAGGTGAAAGTATTGATATTGTATGGGCTTATCTGTTTGCTTTGATATTTAAAATCAATAATAAAAGTTGTCTTTGTTTCCCAAATTGTGTTTTTATTTTTTGCTTTTTTCTTGGAAAATGGTAATCAGAAAAACCTTTCAAAATAAATAATAATTGAAATTCAATCTGCATGATCACTTGTTATATGTGTCAATTCTAAAAGCAATCATAAATCATATGTGCCGATTAATTAAAAAAACCCGTTGAATGCAATGACCCTGCACCCTCTCCCAACTTTGAATGTCCTGTGTATGGGGCCGAAGAAGAAGACTATAATGAGATTCCAGAAGAGGTCTCACGGTTGCTTGAGAGCGAGGAGAATTCCATTTAGCCATATAAAGATCCATTGGAAGTAATCAATTTGGGTTCAGAAGAAGATCTGAAGGAAGTCAAGATTGGAGCATTACCGCATCCTGATGTGAAGAGTATGTTGATTGAGATGTTGAAAGAGTATGTGGATATTTTTTCTTGGTCTTACCAAGATATGCCTGGTCTAGATACAAATATTGTAGAGCACCATTTTCCTTTGAAGCCAGAGTGCCCGCCAATCAAACAGAAGCTGCAAAGAACTCACCCAGATATGGCAGTGAAGATCAAAGAAGAAGTTCTAAAGCAGATTAATGCCGGTTTTCTTGTGAAATCAGTGTACCCTAAGTGGATTGCCAATATTGTCCCATTACTGAAGAAAGACAGAAAAGTTCGCATCTGCGTAGATTATAGAGATCTAAATAAAGCTAGTCCAAAAGATGATTTTCCATTGCCACACATTTATATGTTAGTGGATAGCACGGAAAAATTCAAAGTTTTCTCGTTCATGGACGGATTTTATGGGTATAATCAAATAAGGATGGCTCCTGAGGACATGGAAAAAACAATGTTTATCACACCATGAAGAACACTGGTGCAACGTACCAGAGGGCTATGACAACCCTATTCCGTGATCTGATGCACAAGGAAATTAAGTTATATGTTGATGAGATGATTGCTAAATCCCAGACTGAAGAAAGACATGTTGTGCTCTGGCCTGGGCGGAAAAATGTTTGCGGCAGTATATGTTGAATCACACTACTTGGTTGATCTCCAAAATGGTTCCAATCAAGTACATTTTTGAAAAGCCTGCTCTTACTGGGAGAATTGCCCGCTGGCAGATGCTGTTATTTGAATATGACATCGAATACCGCACTCAAAAAGCTATTAAAAGTAGCATGTTGGAAGATTATCTTGCTCACCAACCAGTTGATGATTATCAGTCTGTGATGTATGATTTCCCTGATGAGGATGTGATGTTTCTGAAAGTAAAATATTGTGATGACCCATTGCCTGATGAAGGTCCTGATCCTGAATCTCGCTGGAGTATGATATTTGATGGAGCTGTGAATGCTTATGGTAAAGGAATTTGTGTTGTGATTGTCACTCCACATGGATCACACATTCCTTTTACTGCAAGGTTGACATTTGATTGTACTAATAATATGGCAGAATATGAGGCTTGCATCATGGGTCTCGAGGAAGCTATAGATCTCAGAATTAAAATTCTAGATGTGTATGGCGATTCAGCTTTGGTAATAAATCATATTAAAGGAGAGTGGGATACTCGTCACCTCAGATTGATCCCTTACAAAGATTGTGCTATAAGATTATTACCCTTCTTTAATAAAGTTGAATTCCATCACATCCCCAGAGACGAAAATCAAATGGCAGATGCTCTGGAAACTCTGGCTTCTATGTATCAAGTGAATACTTGGAATGATATACCTTGAATTATAGTTCGGCGACTGGATAGGCCCGCTCATGTGTTTATAACAGAAGAGGTAGCAGATGAGAAACCTTGGTATTATGATATCAAGCATTTTCTCCAGACTCAGGAATACCCGATTGGTGCATTGAATAAAGATAGAAAGACATTGAGAAGATTGGCTGGCAGCTTCTTCCTCAGTGAAAATATGTTGTACAAGAGAAATTATGACATGGTCTTGCTCAGATGCATGGATAGACACGAAGCAGACATGTTGATGCATGAGATTCATGAAATTTCATTTGGCACTCATGCCAATGGACATTCGATGGCTAAAAAGATTCTAAGAGCAGGTTACTATTGGCTGACAATGGAATCTGACTGTTATAGATTTGCAAAGAAGTGCCATAAATGCCAGATTTATGCAGACAGATTCATGTGCCTCCGACACTTCTCAATGTTATTTCTTCCCTGTGGACTTTCTCTATGTGGGGTATTGACATGATTGGAATGATAGAACCCAAAGCTTTGAATGGACACCGTTTTATCTTGGTAGCAATTGATTACTTCACCAAATGGGTGGAAGCTGCTTCATATGCTAATGTTACTAAGCAGGTGGTAGTGCGATTCATTAAGAATAATATCATATGTCGGTATGGTGTGCCGAGCAGAATCATCACTGACAATGGCTCGAATCTGAACAACAAGATAATGATAGAACTTTGTGAAGAATTCAAGATTGTCCATCACAATTCATCCCTGTGCAGGCCGAAGATGAATGGGGCTGTTGAAGCTGCTAATAAGAATATCAAGAAGATCATCCAGAAGATGGTTTTTACTTATAAAGATTGGCATGAAATGCTCCCTTTTTCTTTACATGGATATCGAACATCTGTATGCACTTCAATAGGAGCAACCTTGTTCTCCCTTGTGTATGGAATGGAAGCGGTGCTCCCAATCTAGGTTGAGATTCCCTCTTTGCGTGTGATAATAGAAACCAAGTTGTCAGAGGCTGAACGAGTCCATAACAGGTTTGACCAATTGAATTTGATCGAAGAGAAGAGAATGACGACTTTGTGTCATGGGCAGTTATATCATACGAGAATGAGAAAAGCTTTTGATAAGAAAGTCAAACCTCGTGAATTTAGAGAAGGCGACCTCGTGCTCAGGAAGATCATGTTTTTTAACGCTGATTCTAGGGGCAAGTGGACTCCCAATTTTGAAGGCTCGTATGTTGTTAAGAAAGCCTTCTCTAGCGGTGCATTAATTCTTGAAACTATGGATGGCGAGGAGTTCCCACGTTCGATAAATGTTGATGCAATCAAGAAATACTTCGCCTAAATAAATAAAAGAACGGCTCGCTAAGTTGAAAACCCGAAAGGGCGACTTAGGAAAAAAGGAGCGTCTCGGTAGGCTGAAAACCTGAAAGAGTGTTCTAGGCAAAAATTAGAGACATAAACAGAATAAAATTTTCCTACTAAGTTGAAAACCGGCAAGGCCAGCTTAGGCAAAAGTTAGGGACTTTCTTGGCAAGTAACTGCATCAGATAAGACTTGATCATTGAAGTAACAATCTTCTTGGATCCTCACCATACTTCAACGGAAGTTGCTGCTCAGAATTTCTAAGTTGTTAGAGGGAATAGTGGTCGTTGTATCTCAATGTATCTTTTCCATTATATATTACCATTTTCCGAACTTTGTAATCATCCGTGGAGTGTTGTCATTCGCAGACTACCATTCTATCAATAAAATTTTAGCTTTTACCCAGTTCTTTGTATTTCTTATTTTTATTCAGCTTACAAAGACTCCATTTATTATTGATAATAATTTTCAAAGCAAAAAGATTAAACAACAAAATTATTTTTCAAAAAGAATTTACAACTTACTTTTACTTTAGATTTTGTGATTCAAGAGGAAAACAAAAGTGGTGATCCCAGGAATGGACGAACTCCAATAATTTTGGGAAGTTTTGTTTCCCCCGGGAAGGTTTTCTCAGGTCGTTTTCGCTGGTATGCGTGTGATTTTTGTATATTGAAGACGTTACCAATTGGCGTAAGGTGCAATATTGGGTTTGTGATCTCAGTGTCCCCAGTCAAGTCTTGGTTCATTTTTATTTTATTTTTGGGTTTGCATGGTCTGAGGCCTCTATCCCAGAATCCCCAGCAAAGTCTTCCCTCATATGACGAAAGGTCTTTTTTCCCTTGGTATGCTGAGATGGAACTATTTGCAAAATGTCGCTCTTTCTGCAGTATTGACATTATTGTTGGTATTTATTTCCCAGACAACTAGACCAGGGCAATATATTTTCTAAGAAGTGTTAATACAGTTGTCAACCCTTTGGGTTTTCACCTGCCAAGTGCTGAGTTTGATTTAAAATCCCCATGAGTTTGATCTTTTTCTATAATGTTTACTTCTTAATTCCCCAGGAAGGCTATCCCAGGGCATCTTTTGTTGGAATAAGTTTGCATGATATGAAGACTCAATCCAAGATTCCCTAGTGAAGGCTTTGCTATTTAATAGAAGTCTTTTATCCCCGTGCATGCTCAGATTTGAATCATTTACGAAGCAACTCCCTTTCGGCAGTACTTGCATTTTGTTTGATTGCTCGATAGTCAGGCAAGGGCAATGTTTCATTTAAGAAGTGTTGAGGCATTTGTCATTTTTTTTGGGTTTTCACCCGCCAAGTGCTAGGTTTGATTTAAAATCCCCATAAGATTGATTTCTTGCTATAATGTTTGACTTCTTAACTCCCCAAGTTGTTATCCCCATGAGGTTTCATACTTTTTCCCCAGAGAAGTTGGTGCAATACTTATTCTCAATATTAAAGAATGTATCTTGGTTTCCCCTCTTTGATGTGGTTTTTTCCTCCCTAATGAAGTCAGCATGAGGTTCCCAGTTGATGTCTTGATGATGAGGCGTTATCTCCTCTAGTGAAGTCTGTATGATGTTCCCCCAATGAATTCAGCTCGAAATCCTCAATTGATGTTTTGCCGATATGGTTTCCATCTATCTTATTTGAAATAAGTATTGCAATCCCCAGTAGAAGTGCGGACCGTGAAAACATTTGTTTCCCCATTGAAGTCTGAGCGTTATTCCCCGTTGAAGCCTGAAGAAGGATGTTATATCCCTGTATTTGTACTGATTTGTCGCTATGATTTGTTTATTTCTGGATTGTTTTCTTTCCCAGTGAAGTTAAGCCATGCAATATGAGTATGTTCCTCATTTGGTGCTTACTTTTTTTTATGGATGTTCATCTTGGATGCAATTTAGCCGAGTGTTGATTGTGCTCGAGTTGGTTTTGCCTGGTTACTCCCAGTGTTATATGTCTGTTTTGTCATCATATACATGATGACACTCATACATTCATACATACATACATCATGCATAGTTAAATTTAGCAAATCATTGCTCATTCACATTCGTTAATATTTTTGTTGACATATTACCCTGTTTTGCAGAGTTATGTTGTCCTCTCTCCAATAGAGTGTCGGCCTTAAGCAGAAAGTGCATATTCTTTCAATTTTCCCACTGAGTTATTCCTCGTGGAAGATTTTTGCTTTAGCCTTCCTGTACAACTCTTTGTCTGGATAGATTGGGTTTCCCTCTTAAGTTTATTTCTCAAAGGATGTATTTTGGTTGAATGTTTCACTCTAGTTTATTTCTGGTTTGTGTCTTTGTTTCCCAGCAATATTATTACTTTGGATTTCTGAGAGCTTCGAGCATTGGTTTGAGAATGTGCATTTATTTTGGCACGAGAAAAATTTTATCTTCTCGGCAGGAATATGTTGGTATTTCCCCAGGAAGCTGTATTTCATTCCCCAAGAAGTCATATTTCTTTCCCCACGAAGCCATATTGCTTTCCCTGGAAAGTTATTTTTACAATCCTTCCTATAACAGCAAGTAGCAGGTCTCTTTATTTGAGCAACTTATACTTCCCCGTAAAAGTCGACATTACTTTTTTTGCTATCTTCTTTATGAGTGGATAGTTTGCAGTTCATTGTCAAATTACTCCAGTGGATGACAAGTCTTTCAATATCTCAGAGACATTTCATTTTGAAATTTTTACAAGTGGTAGTCTCTTTATTTGAGACAGCTTATATATTACCCTTTTCAGGCGGAATGCCTTGGTTAAAGAAGAAGTTGAGACCCGTTCTAGGTGAAACGCCAGAATTTTGGGGAAACTTGTTATCTTTTTGCTACCTTCAGTGAGTGTTGGTAGTTCACCGTTAGTGAACGTCGGTGTCATGATATTTCTTTTCTTTCTACCTTCAGTGAAAGTTGGTAGTTCACCATCAGTGAACGTTGGTGATTGTTATCTTTTTTCTACCTTCAGTGAACGTTGGTAGTTCACCATCAATGAACGTTGGTGCTATGATATTTCTTTTCTCTCTACCTTCAGTGAAAGTTGGTAGTTCACCATCAGTGAACGTTAGTGATTATTATCTTTTTGCTACCTTCAGTGAACATTGGTAGTTCACCGTTAGTGAATGTTGGTGCTATGATATTTCTTTTCTCTCTACCTTCAGTGAACGCTGGTAGCTCACCATCAATGAATGTCTTTGTTATTCTTTTCTCTTTCTACCTTCAGTGAACGTTGGTAGTTTCGCCTTCAATAAAAGTTTATGTATCCTTTGATCTTTTACCATCCTCTATAAGTTAGTGTATCCTTTGATCTTTTATCATCCTCTATAAGTTGGTGTATCCTTTGATCTTTTACCATCCTCTATGAGTTGGTATCCTTTTGATCTTCTACCTTCAACTATGAGTTGGTAGTTAACTGTCATCTATGAGTCATTATCTTTTTGATCTTCTACCTACGACTATTGAGTTTGGTAGTTCATAGTTGGTTGTCAATCACTTGTATCCTGTACTATCTCCTCTTTAGCTGAGTTGATGCTACCTTATCTCTTCTTTGGGCGTTACACCAATAGAGTCGGGTCTTTTTTATTCATCAGTGATTTATTTTCCTGGTCGGGTTTCTCTTTTGATCCTTATTTCCTTTGCTATATCCCCAATGGTGTTTTGCGTCCCTTTGAAGTTGTTCATATGCATTCATACTCATAAGCATTGCATGGCATCTTATGGCCAAAAATAGGGTTTGTTTTATATTTAAGTATCTTCGATCACGTCGACACAAAGATTTTTAACCTCCGTATCTCCGGATAGAAGAAACTTAAATAAGGGCAATTGTTGTACCCCAATTTTCCCCCTAAGATCCCTTCATCATACCATATTGATTCAATCATAACAAGAACACATTAGGGCTTTTGGTTCTCCTCCCTATATTTAGCTTTGCTCTTTGAGGAATCACCAAGCACCTTGACTTGTTTTTATTTTGTGATCATGAGTGTTTTGTTTTGACTTTCCTTTAAATTAATAAAATGCAATGTTGGTTTGTCTTACTTGTTAATAATGTAGGTGAAGGCAATATGGCTTAGCAAGTTGATCCATGGGCTCATGAGTTTATTTCCATGCCCTAGTCAATAAAGCTTGAGAAATTCAAACCTCCCCATTGAAGTTGTTTTGGAAGAAATGGCATGTAAAGGTTTATTTTGGTTCACCATATTTCAAATTTATCAAGATTGATTCAAAAGTACAAGGGGTTGATTGAAGAAGTTGTCATGGTTGGACAAGGCCTTGTTCCCATTGGTCACAAGTGCATATTTCTCTCAATTCTCAAGATATGGAAGTGGTTTTGGTTGCTATAAGTTCTCATTATCATCCTCAACAACTTCTATCTACAAAGTAAAAGTGTTGGTACAAGAAGGTTGTTTAAAATTGTCAAAGTTCCTCAAAGCATTTTCTTGATCTAGGAGCTAGGGTTTTAAACTTCAAAGAAGTATATATTGCTCATAATTTGGTATTTTTGAGTGATTCAAAAAAAATCCTTCTCTTCAAAGGGTTATTAACAAATCACTTCAAAAGTTTCAAGGAGTTTTCATGTGGAAGAAAATTGATGATGAAGAAAGATTACAAGTCCTCCAGATGAACCCCCAACTTCCCATGTGTGACTTCAAATGATCATAACTTGGACAATTTTTATCACATTGAGTCCACTCTTTTCCATAATGATCTTGAGGATGTGAACTTTATTCCTTCTTTTATGTGCAAAGTGAGAAAATGGATGGAGGATGCCTTAAGGAAACAAATGATTATAGGTCATTTCATGATTTTTTGCCAACTTCAACAATTCATAACTCTCTCAATTTTTGGATATTTTGAATGGTTCAAGTTTCAAAATGTCATTCAAGATATCTATTTTATTCCATCTTTTTTGGTCAAGAGCAAATTCCAAAAGGAAGGCCATGTTTGGATGCAAAACATTATAAGTCACTTTTGAAGAAAAACTTGAAATATTTCTAAGTATGGAAAGTCAACCTCTTTTTCCCAACTTTGACTCATTGCAACTTTCAGCTCTAACATCCATTAGATTCCATTCTTTTCCCATTGCAAAGCTTGTAATCTCATCTTTCTAAAGCATCAAGAACCATGCCTTAAGGCCCCTTGAGTTGAGAATATCATTGTTTTAAAAGTGGTAACTTAGAATTGAAGTTTCATCGCAAGTCAGAATTTGAATTTCATGTCACAACTTCTAATCCTCAAATTAGCACGTGTTTTGGGTCTAAACATGATTATCCAACTTTCCCAAGTGGATTAGTGCATTAAAACGCACGTTTTGGATGATTTTTGACAAAAGAGAAGTCACACTTTCTTCATGATGCAAACCCACATGAATTCCCTCCAAATTGCATCATTCACCCTTCCTTTTGATCCCATTTGCTTCTCCTATAAATACATGAGCTATCCCATTCGTTTTCTCAAGCTTGAACAGCCAAAATCACCCTACCAAACTCGCTCAATAATTCACTTTTCTGCAACTTCAAAATCATTGTTCAAGCCTTTTCAATCCATTTTTTCTATCAATTCACCTTCCTTGATCTTCCCTGAAGCTAACAGAAAAAGAATTGAGCCTTGAAACCTTCTGAATTGATATGACCAAGTCCATTTACAGAGTTGTGCAACTGAACTTCAATAGGTAGATTTCTCCATCAATTCTTCCAAACTTTGACATCATTGTGAAGCTCTCATTGCACTGATTCTTGTGCTTCTTACAATTTTTAAATCCATTGAAAATTGAGAGAGAAATCTCAAATTGAAGGTGCTCGCTATTTTCTGGATTTTTGATTCATATCTATTTGCATACCTTATATAAATTTGGTGCAATGGTGATGTTAGGATCGTCTTGAAGAGACGAATCCAATGATACTAGTCTGGGATCCTAATTTTTCCATTTGAAGGATCTCACAAAATCTCCATTGCAGGGCGTCTGGAGGTTGAAGATGATGACATGTCTCGTCTCAACCAATGATAGCGTGCCAAACGTTTTAATTTAATTGGTTTCCCTTTTTTTGATCCGATGCGTATCTCACTAAGATACATATCAAGCACAGTGCATCTGGTACATTGGATCAGCTCACTGACGCGTTTTGACTATGATCTGATGGCCCACATCTTTTTGGTTTTATTTTATTTTCTGATTTTATATTTTAATTGATTTAATTTTCAAAAATTCATAACTCTTTTATTTTTTATCCAAAAATCATGAAAAAATTCACAAAAATACTTTGAACTATTTCTGATCTCATGATTATTTTTTCACATTTTTATTTTGACATTTTATATTTTTTTAATATTTTTTGCATTATTTTCTTTCTTTTAATTACTTTAAAAATAGTTTCTGACATTTTTTAATTCTAAAAAAATTCATAAATATCATTTTTCATATTTCTGACTTTTTGAAAATTTTATGGAATTTTATATTTATGTTTACTATTTTTTGATCTATTTACTATTTGTTTGAGCAATTTTAATTATTTTAAAAATAGTTTCTTACTTTAAAAAATTACCAAAAATTTTATAAAAATATTTGAGTCTATTTATGATTTTTCTATGACCTTATTTCTTTTTTATGAATCAATTTTAATATAGTTGATATTTTTTCCTTTATTTTCATTTTTTATTCATTTTTAAACCCTTTTCAACATATATATATATATATATATATATATATATATATATATATATATATATATATATATATATATATATATATATATATATATATATATATATATATATATATATATATATATATATATATATATATATATATATATATATATATATATATATATATATATATATATATATATATATATATATATATATTAAATGTAATATTATTTTGTGATTATTTTATGGCTGATCCTGGATTGAATTTTTTATCATGAACTTTATTAACATTATTGGATCCAAAGTGTTGAGTCTAACTCCATAAAAATGAATGAATGATTTTAATAATAGTTTGATTAAATTTTAATTCAAATGTGGTTTATATATTCTTTCCCACCCTTCTTCATCTCATCCATTTCTTATTGCACTAAGTGTTATTGGAGCATAATCTCTATATCATGTCTCAAAACAAATGGTGCATAGATTGCTATTGACCGGCCTCAAAATAGGTAGAATTCTATATAAGTCCACTTATGATTGCTTAACATAGCGCTAAATTTTGTCCCGATTCGAATAAATGATCATTCGTGGCCCAAACCTATGTTTGCAAGCACAAGTATGTTAATTTGATCTCTTTGATCCAATAACCTTGAGATTCATTGTGTGGAGGATTTAGTTCTACCAATCCTCTAATGGATCTACATCACTTTTGGTCAACGCGGATCACTTAAACATTATTGATCATTAAATGTTACTTTTGAGGATTCCAAAATGGATGATATACTTGACAAAAAGCAAATGTAACTTGTTGTGTGGAGGCTTTGGTTCTACCAATCCTCTAATGAGTTCCAAAAGAAAGTTTCAAGATGATCATCCAACTAACCACTAATTTCTAACAATTGACTTTATTTTATGCTTTTATTTTATGCTCTTAATTTACGCACCATTTAATTTAACATTTACATTTCATGCTATTTTTCATCTTTACTCACTTGAGCCCCTTTATATTCTTGTCATTTTTATTTTGCTCACTTGAGCTTTTCATTTCTTTTTGAAGATACTTAATAATCAACATAAACCATAAAAAAAACTTTAATGATACTTGGACTATTTGGTTACTATCCTTGGAATTATGGAGTATTGGACTTCTTGGACTTAGGATTAGAAACCTTGGCCTATGTTGGAGACATTTTGATATTTTTTCTGGAGTTCTTGAGGTTTACCTCAAGACATTGGGTTGTTTGTTTGTTTTGTATGCATGTTATTGTGATTACATACTTTGTTTGTAATTTGGAATTCACCCGTATACAACCGTTACTCTGCCCAATTTTTGTGAAGACTTAATACACTTGATGTTTGATTCTCTCAAGAGGTCTAGTATCTTTGCTTGCTTGTCTTCAATCCAAAGAATGAGAATTCTATCTTGACTCATAATGTCAAGTATTGGCTTCTTGTTGGTTAGATGGTTCTTATCCCTAGCTTTTACCTTATGCTTTAGGATAGTCTCTTATTCTCCCCTCATCTTCTTTAATTTCAAAAATCTTCTCCTTCCTTTTGAAAACTCTTCTTGTTTGTTAAACTTGAACCATTTTCATAATAAACTTGGACTTATGTCCATGCATTTTCAAAACATTTTCATAAACAAACTTCAATCAACTTAATAATACCTTGACATTTTTTTGTGAGAAGACTAAAAGTCAATCAATCTCATTTCAAACCATTTTTCCACTTTGGCTTTTATTTTAAAACCTTTCTCAAAAGATTGGACTCTTGTCAATCCTTGTAGTGATGCAAACAACTATACTTCTACAATATGTAGTGAAGTGAGATATTTTCCACTTGGGTGTTGAGTGAGGCATTGTTGATTTTTAAAATCCAAGCCATATCCTCCACTTTGAGATGATGCAAATTCTCCTTTCTCATGATTGTGGGTGGTAAGTATATTTTTCATACGGACAATGACAATGATGTCTTATCTCATAAAATTAACCAACACACTTGTGTTTTAAAAATTTTAAAAGAGGAACTACGTGTACCCTGATCCCCTATTGCATGAAAGGTGGTACGTAGGCACTAAAGGTTCGCAACTGCGGCGGGTGAAAAAATCATAAAAAAATACTTCTTTTATCACCTCCACCATCTTTTTACATTTTATAGCCGAAATATACAGATTTTACAAAGAGGTTCCTGCGGAGTACCGTAGATGTTTAGGGTGCTAATACATTCCCTTTGCATAACGAACCCCCTTATCTAGAATATTTCCCCCTCTTGTTGGGTTATTCGCTCTTTTCCCATTCCTTTGGAAACAATTAAGCGCGGTGGCAATTTTTATTTTGATCTGTATAAGTCTAGTCAATCTAATGACTTAGTCTTAAACATTTCTACCGCTACAGAGGTTTCCTGGGACGATTGAACTACATTGCTCGATTCATTTCTCATTTGACTGCTACTTGTGAGCCGATCTTCAAGTTACTGAAGAAATATCAAGTAGTGAGGTGGAACTATGATTACCAGATAGCTTTTGACAAAATCAAGGATACCTACAAGAACCTCCAATTCTGATGCCACCAGTTGAGGGAAGACCTCTAATCATGTATCTAACAGTGCTAGAGAATTCAATGGAGTGTGTACTGGGCCAGCATGACGAGTCTGGTCAAAAAGATCATGTGTTATACCCCAAAATTTTCCCTCTCATTTATTAAGTAATCTCTCACAAGACCTCCTTTGGTTCAAGACTGCACTAGGATTGATCAGCTCAAGATACCTCCTCAAGCACTGATGACTGATAATTAGGGTTTAAGATTACACAAGGACAATTGGACTTTTAATGCCTCATATGATTTTCATGGATCATTTTATACCCTCAATATTGCTCATGTCAAGTTTCAAGTCTTGGATCACATTTTTGCTCAGTCAATTGATCAGTTGTCCTAAAAATCAACTGTATTGGGGAAAAGTCAACAATGGTCAATTTGCAGTCAAACTTCATAATTTTTGATCCATATCAATATCATGAACCTATATATGTCATTTGATCAATTTTGGATCACAATTCCTTAAGAAATTTGATCAGATCATCAAAAGGGAAAATGGTCAAAATTAGGGTTTTAACTCAGAAGGTGCAGTTTCTGATTTTTGACCTAGAAAATGATTGATTGATTCAAGGCATGATCTCAAAGGTTCAAATGCATCATTTTGACCTAATGGCATGGCTCAAAACATCTCTTAAGATCAAATTGATGGACAGTTGAATTTCAGTCAACTGATCAAAAGTCAATTGTATAACTGAAAAGTCAAGCTTTGACTTTTTGGTCAAAATCAAGTGTCAAAGATCACAACTCATCAAAGCATGTCAAAATATGAAACTTATTCATCAAGAAATAAAAAAGTCAAGATTTCATTTTGAAAAGTCAAAATTTCTAAAACTTAGAAATTTTTCGAAGTGTTGAGAATTTCATATTTTTTCACAACTTTGAGCCAATTTTATATCATGATGCAAGATGATTCAAAGGAAACTTCCAACACGAAAGTTGTAGATATCAATGAGATCTAAAACATTGTAGAACATAACTTCTCCTAGAAATGCATGGATTTCAAGTTATGATTTTGTGAGTACATGTTCATGAAACTTGGAAACTTAGTGAAATTTTGCCCTAGTTTAGGCAGGATTTTGACCTAACTTCATGGCAATTTTTCACATAGTTCCAAGAGGAACTTTCAAAAATGTCCAACATAGAGGTTTTACTTAATGTTACAAGATTTCTAAAATGTCCCATAACTCATTGAGATCATGTTTGATCAAAGAGAATCGAAGACAAGAAGTTGGACATTCATTCTTGAATTATAGGTCATTTCCATGATGAACAAGAATTCAAATCTCAAGCCCATGCTGCATGATCTTTGCTTTGCAAGCCTTAAACTTGTATACCAATCCTTAATTGAATGCTTACACAACTGATTAATATATAATCCAAGTGGTTCAAGCTTTATCCAAGTAGACTTTCCATTTAAGGAAGAAAGGTCACTTTGCCATTTTGGAAAAGCAAGCTTTATACAAATTGTCAATGCATTGAGCCTTGTGACCTTTATCTCTGATTGCAAGCAATATCAAAAGCATGAATCAAGTCTCCTGCACCCAACAAACATCAGGCCATACTTGTACTTGTACTTGAACTTTGGAACCATAAAAATCCATTCAACTTGATTTTTTCATTTTCAACTAAACCATAATATGTTATCTCAAGATTCTGGTTACTACAAGATGTCAAACCTCTTCTCTATAAATAGAGACATTATTTGCAACCTAAGACATGAGATTAGAATCCCTTAAGCATTCCCAAATTCCCTCAAGCCAGAAATTGTACAAAACTTCCATTTTTGTGTCATTTCTGACTTTGAACTTCAATCTTCAAAACCACTCGTGCGTTTCTTGGCTTAATACTTCCAAAAGCTTCTTAACATCATACACAAACCATACCAATACATGTTTGCAAATTGTAACACCATTTATACCATCCTCCATAACCAAAAACAGAGGTCTGCATCTTGACTTCTCCAGGCCATTTCAGCTACTTTCAGTTCAAACCAGCTATTGCATTAGCTTCCTAGAGGTTCAAGGAAGCTAACCTGATCATCACCATTACTTGAAACAAGCTCAAACTCATTTCACGATTTCCAGTTTTTGAGGTATTTTTCTGAACTTTCATCTCTTCATTTAGGCATTGTTAGGCTTCCATTTTCAAAGATAAAATGTAGATATCATTACCTCGAAACTGTACATGTCCATAGTTTTCATTTATATTGATTGAGTAGGGAGAATTTTGAGTTTAAAGTTTCTGAAAAAATTAGGTTTCAGTTTAGGTCCAACAAAATTCTCATTCATCTGTGATTTATAACTTTAGTTATTTACATGGTTGAAGTCGTATTGAAATTTCAAGCAAGTTTCATGTTTGTATTTTTCAATTTGGTTGAGAAATGAAGAAGTTGGAAAATTCAAAAGTATGACAATGGCTTATGGCGCGAGGAAGAAGAAGATAACAGTCATGGAGTTATTTTACAATATATATTTTATGGTTTTGTATTAATAAACAGGTGTATAGCCACCCCAGTGGTAAAACGCGTGCCTATTAACCTATAGGACCTGGGTTCGAGCCCCAGTGGCACCCTTTTGTTCTTTTTCACATTTTCTTCCATATTTTTTTGTTTCAGCAGGAGTCTGGGCCCTTTTTGTTGGGCTTTCCTTGTTTTTTTTGCTAACTTCCCACCCCCTGATTACTATTGCATACTAGCCCAATCCTCTTATATTTTTATTTTATTTATTTTATTTTCTTATTTGATTTAATTTTCAGTTTTATTATTTTTATTATTATTATTATTATCATTATTATTTTTACTATTAAAAAATCCAAAAATATTTTATTTATTTATTTACATATTTAAAAATTCTCATTTATATTTTATTTTTCTTCATAAAACAAAAGACCAAAAACATTTTCTTTTAACAAATTAATTTCTTTTTTTTTAATAATTAATATTTAGACTTAGTATTAATGATTATATTATTTTCTTTTTTTAATTAAAATTAATTTAGAACTTAGGTTTATTTTAATTAATTAATTTCCATATTATTTTCCTTAATTAAAAACCTTTTCATAAAAAACCCTAAAAACATTTTAACTTAATTTCCCTTTTAATTGATTTAGGTTTAAATTTTGTTTATTTTTCATTATTTTTTTTTAATTAGGTTTAGGTTAAAACCCTTTCATAAAATCAAACAAAAATTACTCTTTTTCCATTTATATTCTTGCATTTTTTTATTTAATTATTGTACATTTATTCAATATGGTTGTAATAGATAATTAGGTTTAATTTTCTTGCAAAATCCCCATTCCTAAATTTGTATATTCCCTTCCCTAATGATGTAATAGCTTAGTATTTTTACTTTCTGCAATTTATCGCTTTATATAAATGCTAGTAAATTAGGGTTTATATGGAAATACTAAAATCAACAAGTTAGCAAACCCTAATTCAAGAAAAACAAGCATGTAAATCAACACACTTGCACACTTACACCCTTAGGGTGATTCCACTTTGTTGCCTTACCAAAATGGCCATGTTATGCATGTGGAATATCTTAGCAAAAAAGCAATAAAAAATACAAGATCATAGTCCCTCGATGACGCTATCAAATGTTGCCTTTCGAAATGATTTTAGTCCCTCAAAGAGAATTTCTAAGATATCTCACAACATTGTTATCATGGCTATACGATGACCTACGCTCATCCTTTTACATCCAAAGATAAGGCTTCTTGCCAAATCAATGGTAAGATAGCAATATCAAAGGAAAGGAAGAAATGAACTAAGACTTTTGAGTAGGTAGATTGTTCCTAGTTGCTTTCTCAATTTCAAATCAAACACTCTTTCTTATTTTCAAAACAATCACCAACACTTTCAAAAAACACTTTCAAAACATTTTCCAAACTTGAAACATTTTTAAAAGCTCAACACTTTGTATACATTCTTACGAACGAGAACTATTACAAAGTTTTCCTAAACGAAAGCGCCTTTTCAAAGTACTTTAGAAAACCACACAAAGCACATTTTCAAACAAAAGCAAGTGATCTAGCAAGCAACTAAGAGCCCATAGATAACTATGGATGAAAAAGGTGCTAACACCTTTCCTTTTCATAATCTACCCCCCGAACTCAAGAAATAATCTCAAAGGTCTTTCCTGTTCTTTTTCACCTTTCCTTTTAGTTAAAAGAAAAGTTGGTGGCGACTCTTGTTAACCGCAACATTTGTGATAAAACGCAAAACACCTAAGTCAATTCTCCCACCGTATCACAGAACTAGCGACTCTTCTGGGGAGAAACTTAAAAGTGGGGTTACCTTAAGGCTAGATCACCTTTACTTGCTTTCATTTGTTTGAACTGATTGCTTTACATTTTGGTTCCTTGTTTGGGCTTGTTCTAATCCTCTACCCGGATTTAGGATACCTTATAGGTAAGTAGCAATACATTGTGGAAACTGTGCGGGGTATACCGATATGGTCTAAGCAATAGCTACGTTAGTGTGACATATTTGTGGGTACCGGTAGCCCTTGAGTAGTCAAGGAGACTACGGGGCTGCTGAGTGATGTCATGAAACACTAACTGACTTTAGAACCTTTACTTGACCAACTTGGCCATTAGGACGTAGTGAGATGACCAACTTTGGTGCAGTCTAAAGTTGGTAGATACTCGATACTACACTCATTGAGGTTTGGCTTTTTTGGATATTTCGGTCACCGTGAAAGAGGCTTGCACTGAAACAATGCCCGAGAAGACAGACCAGTGATATTGAGACCCCTTAGAACCCATTTACTATTTCTATGATAGGTTTGAGCCAACTAAAATTAAAGAGGGTACTTACCTATGAGACTCCACGCAATCCTAAACCTAAGGACTTGTTTGCCTTGTTTATATATATTTACATGTACATAACATCATACTCATTCTAACCATTTCAAGGATTATTGGGATTTATCTTTGTTCTGTTTTATAGGACATGGCTTCTATCCACAAGAATACTATCCAAGTCAATCTCATAAGGATTCCTCCTCAACTCAAAGAGTTAGCATCAAGGGTCCCTGAAAACTCTTCATTCACCGAAAGACATGGTCGCCTCTTAAACTTGGTTACCTCCAACACTGATGAAGATATGATGAAGGTGCTCTTCCAATTCTTTGATCCTCTACACTATTGCTTCACTTTTCCCGATTATCAACTTGTGCCTACTCTAGAAGAATTTTCACAACTCTTAAGGATTCCCATTCTCAATCAACTACCCTTCAACGGTACGGAAAGAGATCCAAAACTTGAAGAGATTTCCCAAGCACTACACTTGCAACAATATGATGTCAAGGCTAATTGGGAAATAAGGAGTGGTGTCAAAGGTTTCTTGGCCAAGTTCTTGTTTGAGAAAGCTCAAGATTGTTGGAACTTCTTGGACTTAGAAGCTTTTGAAGAAATTGTGACCCTTATCATCTATGGGATGGTATTGTTTCCAAATCCTGATCAACTCATAGATGTAAATGTTGTCAAAATCTCCATATCTCACAACCCAGTGCCTACTTTGTTAGGAGACATTCAACATTCTTTTCACTCTCGCACTATGAGGAAAAGAGGGATCCTCATGTGTTGCACTCCTCTCTTGGAAAGATGGTTTATTTCGCATCTTCCCCAATCTGTGTTGAAGAATGAACAAGGTTTGAGGTGGTCCCATAGGTTGATGACGCTCATACATTCAGATGTTCATTAGTGTTCCCGATCCTTGGAGAATGTTACTATCGTCGACTGTTGTGGAGAATTCCCTAATGTCCCCTTGCTTGGCATTAGAGGAGGTATCACTTACAACCTCTGCTTAGCCTTACGATAGTTTGATTACGCTCGAAGGGATGGTCCACATGAGATGCTTATCCAAGGAGTGGTATTCGACAATGAGAGCGACGATCAAAGCTACCGTCAGAGGTTTATCCGAGCTTGGAGGATGGTAAGAAAGGTGGATAGTAAGACACTAGGACACAAGAATTCCATTCCCCTCGAGCCTTACCTTAAGTGGGTACGAGCTCGAGCTGAGAAACTTGTGATGCCTTATCCCTCCATCTTACCAGTCATCATGGAACCTGTGGTCGAAGGAGATGTCCCATACACTGTCCTCCATCCAGACATGCCTACTTCTCTCAAAGACTTGCAAAAGGGTTGGATTCATCTGAAGTAAGAACGAGATACTTTCGAAGCTCAATTCTACGCCAGTGAGAAGAGGGTCTTGGAGCTTACGAAGCAGCTACAAGAAGAGAAAAGCGTGAACGCATACCTTGCACCGAAGAGGATGCGTTCAATCTTTTTATCTTAGAGAGTTATTTTGTAAGCCCAAGAGGCATGTTGTAATCTTTTCAAACTAATAAAAATTAACGTTTGTTCACTCTTTTTCTATACAAATTTAAATTTCAATAAATCCTTGAAATCATTTGCATATACATCTTCCATGCATCATAACATAGCAGGTTTTCACATAACAGGTTTCCTTATCTTTCTGCTGTTTATTTCAGTAAGATGGATCTAGAGAAAACTGTGAAGGATCTCCAGGCACAAAACTCTCAATTCCAAGAGACTCTACTGGCCCTAGCCAAGGGGAGGCAAGATATGATAGCATTGCTGGCAGTTAAGAAGAAGCCTAAGAAGAAAGCTCTACTCAACATGGGTAGAAGGTTCAAGGAGACAGTCCGTCAGATCCCGGTAGGGGAAGACTCATCTGAAGAAGACGAGAATCAGATTGGTGAGGTTAAGAGTACCCAGGCTGATTGTGTTAATGATCAAGCGTTTGATGATGATTATTTTGATGAGCAATATGCACCCGCCGATATCAAGTATAAGCAGTTAGAAGACAAATTGAAAGCTGTTGAAATCCAAGCCGTCCCCGGTTTTGATTTTGATGATTTGGGTTTGATATCTGGGGTTGTCATTCCCCACAAATTCAAAATACCAATCTTTGCAAAGTACGATGGGGTTTCTTGTCTAAAACTCCACCTGAAATCTTATGTGCGCAAGATACAACCGCACACTACTGATAAGAAATTTTGGGTTCACTTTTTCCAAGAGAGCTTGACCAGAATGCAACTAGAATGGTTCTACCAGTTAGACAGTTCCCGCATCAATACCTGGGTAGATTTAGCTACCGCATTCTAACATCAGTACCAGTATAACACCAACTTGGCGCCAACGAGGGTTCAGTTGCAAGATATGACCATGGGAAAGAATGAAGGATTTAAAGAATATGCACAAAAGTGGAGAGACCTTGCTAGTAGGGTTCAAACACCCTTGACTGATAGGTAGCACATTGACATGTTCATGGGCACTTTATCTGGTCCCTTCTTTAATTTGTTGGTTGATTGCTCTTCTTCTAGTTTCACCGAATTAATCTTAACCGGTGAAAGAGTTGAAAACGGCATCAAAAGTGGGAAGATCTCTGTGGCATCTGCCTCCACTTCCAATCCTGTCAAGAAACCTTTTGCTTCAAAGAAGGAAATAAATGATGTATACGAGGCAAGGGCCCGTACCGAGAAGAATGATCATCCGTCTGTTAATGTTGTCTGAATCTCCAATCCAACTCCTACTCCAAGACCATCTGCTAATCATCAACGTTTTGAAACTCCGAGAAGACAATTTATGAGGATAGGCATGTCACTGTCTCAAGCCTTACAACATTTACTCAAGGCTAATTTGGTGACATTGTGTGACCCTCCTGCCAACCCTGATACCTCTTCACCAAAGTATAATCTGAACGCTAAATGTGCTTACCACTCAAGCAGCCTCGGGCATGAGACTAACCAGTGTTGGGCCTTGAAGAACAAAATTCAGGATTTGATTGATAACAAGACTATTGATTTTGATCCTCCTCCAACTCTGAATGTAATCACTACACCTATGCCAAAGCATGACAAGGGTGTTAATGTTGTTGAAGATACAATTTTGTTGCCTATGTTGAAGAATTGACTACTCTGCTGAATATCATCAAAAGGAATCTGTTAAAAGATGGGATCTTCCCTGGCTGTGTAAAAGACTATGTGTGTTGTACAAAACAACTCAATGGATGCGAAGGGATGAAGAAAGGCATTCAACGCCTGGTGGATAGCCATGAAATTATATTTGAGAAGACTCCGCTTGCCAAAAGTTTGACTAACAAATGTGAAGATCTCTCCATTATCACCATCTCAAACAAGCCTCTTAGGATATCCTCCAAAGGTCCTATTAGAATTACAAATGAACCCACTGATGCTCCCTTAATAATTACCAATCCCAGACCAATTCCTTATTCTTCAAACAAGGCAGTACCATGGAACTATGGTGCTGAGGTGTTTTATCACGGCATAAAACAAGACGCTTGGATCGAAGAAGACAAAGCTGATGATGTCGGTAACATAACTGGCTCAAGCAAAGTAACCAGAACTGGGAGACTATTTTCACCCAATATCTCACCACCAGTTGTTACAAAGACGCCCATCCGCATTACTGCTGTCAAGCCAAGTACTGATATAAGAGGGAAGGAGAAAGTTGTTGAGACGGTCGTAACAGAAGTACCCGCAAAGGATGTTGTTGATGAAGAACCCTCCGCTTGTGAGATGGAAGAGATCTTGAAGATAATAAAAAGAAGTGACTTCAAGATTGTGGAACATTTGGGGCAAACCCCTTCTAAGATTTCTATGTTGTCATTGTTGCTCTGTTCCGATGCCCATGCTCGGACATTAATCAAATTCCTGAAGAAGGCTCATGTCCCCCATGAGACCACAACGGACCAATTTGAGAATCGTGTGGCAAGCCTGACGGCTGATAATGGCTTGGGATTTTCAAATGCTGACCTAACACCGTTAGCGAAGAACCACAATAAAGCTCTACATGTTCCAGTAGAGTGCAAGGGGACCACCCTAGAACATGTTCTAGTCGACACTGGTTCTTCTCCGAATGTATTACCCAAGGGGGCGTTAGACCGTCTAGACTGTGAAGGTTTAGTCTTGAAGCCGAGTGATATCATTGTAAGTGCGTTCGACGGTTCAAAGAGGATAGTTCATGGGGAGGTAGATCTTCCAATCAAGGTGGGCTCACAAATTTTCAATTTTGCCTTCTACATCATGGATATTCGTCCTGCCTATTCTTGTTTATTGGATTTCTCGTGGATCCATAAAGTTGGGGTAGTAACCTCAACTCTTCACCAGAAACTCAAATATCCGGTCAAGGGAAGGATTGTCACCGTCTGTGGAGAGGAAGAGTTTATGGTAAGCCACATCAACTCTTTCAAGTACATAGAGATGGATGGAGAATTCATTGAGACCCTGTGTCAATCCTTTGAAGTCGTGCCACCAATGATTACTACTACCAAATGTTCCTCTGATGAGTCCAAAGCTGTTAAAGTCGTGCCGAAGATGGTTTCAGTCAAAGATGCTCGTGAGGCAATTGAAGAAGGAAATTGTGATACTTGGGGATAACTGCTTAATATCCCATTTAAAGTGGACAAGTTTGGTTTGGGCTTCACCGTCAAGTCTCAGAAGGAGGTGAGGCGTGCTCGTGCTGGAAAGCCACCTCTCCGCATTGGAAGCCATGAAGCCAATGTTGTGGGTGATTCTGATAAAGAAGCTGCATTTGAAGATTGGGTGTATCCAACTACAACGGAGCTGAAGAATTGGCATGCAAAGGACTTCATGTCGATCTCCTTCATTGAGGAGTAATCTACTTGTTATTGCTTTTATTTCAATTCAAGAACATTTTGTCTGTAATATTTAGCAATGACTTTTAAGCCACGTGCCTGGCCCGGGGCACTATGGTCCATTTGTCAAGGGTTTTATTTATGTTCATCTAATCATATGATCATTCAATACAAATCATTGGACTCTTTTGCATTCAAATATTGGCGTTTATTGTCTTTCTTTTCTTCAAATACATTTTTAAAAATAGCCATGTATCTTACATGCACACACATACACACACTCTTGCAGGTCCTCATCCACTTTGGATCCTATTGCTAATGACTCTACTATTGCCGACTATGACTTTGAATGTCCAATTAACCAAGCCGAACACGAAGGCAAGGAAGATTATGATATACCGGGAGAACTAGCCAAACTTCTAATACAAGAGGAAAAAGTTATTCATCCGCACGAAGAGTCAGTTGAAGTCATTAATCTGGGTACTGAGGCGATAAGAAGGAAATCAAGATCGGCGCTAACTTGGAAAGCAGTGTCAAGAGCAGTTTGGTTCAGATGTTGCATGACTATGTGGAATTATTTGCTTGGTCTTATGAAGATATGCCTAGGTTGGATACCGACATCGTAGTTCATCGTCTACCGACAAAAGAAGACTGTCATCCTGTCAAACAAAAGGTTTGTCGCATGAGGCCTTACATGTCTGAAATGATTAAAGCTGAAGTGATGAAACAATTTGATGCAGGGTTCCTAGCTATGACATCCTATCCCCAATGGGTTGCCAATGTGGTGCCAGTGCCGAATAAAGACAGAAAAGTTTGCATGTGCGTAGACTATAGGGATTTGAATAGGGCAAGCCCCAAGGATGACTTCCCTCTACCACACATTGACGTCTTGGTCGATAATACTGCTTAACATAAAGTCTTATCTTTTATGGATGGTTTCTCTAGCTATAATCAGATAAGGATGGCTCCCGAAGACATGGAGAAGACTACTTTTGTTACACAATGGGGAACCTTTTGCTACAAGGTTATGTCGTTCGGATTGAAAAATGCAGGGGCAACATATCAAAGAGCTATGGTAGCTTTGTTTCATGACATGATTCATCATGAAATAGAGGTATATGTGGATGATATGATTGCCAGATCACAAACTGAAGAGGAACATATCGATCACCTGTACAAACTATTCAAAAGGCTGAAAAAGTACAAGCTGAGGTTAAACCCTAACAAGTGCACGTTTGGGATACGATCTAGAAAGCTTCTAGGTTTTGTTGTCAGCAATAAAGGCATTGAAGTTGATCCTGCCAAGGTAAAGGCCATCCAAGAAATGCCAGTCCCTCATTCTGAAAAGGAAGTTAGAGGGAGGATTCTTGGGTCGTCTCAATTACATTGCTTGTTTCATATCTCGCTTGACTGCAACTTGTGAGCCAATCTTCAAACTCTTGAAGAAAGATCAGGTAGTCAGATGGAATGATGAATGCCAAGCTTCCTTCGACAAAATCAAAGAATATCTACAAGAGCCTCATATTATTATGCCTCCAGTTGAAGGAAGATCCTTGATCATGTACTTGAAAGTACTAGAGAACTCTATGGGGTATGTTTTGGGCCAATATGACGAGTCTGGCCGAAAAGAGCATGCTATTTATTATCTGAGCAAAAAGTTTACCGACTGTGAAACTAGATATTCACTGCTCGAGAAGACTTGTTACGCTCTGGCATGAGCTGCTCGCTGGCTAAGACAGTATATGTTGACTCATACCACTCTGTTGATTTCTAAGATGGACCCAATCTAGTACATCTTCGAGAAACCCGCTCTTTCCGGATGGATAGCTAGATGGAAAATGATCTTGACTGGGTATGAAATTCAATACACAATGCAGAAAGCCATCAAAGGAAGCGTACAGGCTGATCATTTGGCCCATCAAGCTGTGGATGGTTATCAGTCTATGAACTTCGACTTCCCTGATGAGAACATCATCCTGGTAACCAATTGCGTGAAATCTGGACCATGTGACGGACCTGAACAAGGATCCCGATGGACTATGGTCTTTGATGGGGCTTCCAATACCTTGGGGAACGGAATTGGTGTTGTGATCATATCTCCTGAAGGTTGCCACACTCCTTTCACTGCCAGATTATGCTTCGATTGCACAAACAACATGGTTGAGTACGAAGCATGCATCTTGGGTTTGAAAGCTGCCATTGACTTGAGGATCAAGCATTTGAATGTGTTTGGGGATTCCGCTCTAGTGATCAGCCAAGTAAAATGAGATTGGCAAACTAAGCACCCTAATCTCATCCCTTACAAGGAACTTGTGCTAACCCTGATTCCCTACTTCGAAGAGATCACCTTTGAGCACTTCCCTAGGGAAGAAAATCAGCTAGCTGACGCCTTGTCAACCATGTCTTTGATGTTCAAGGTCAGATGGGACAATGAAGCCCCTATGATTACAATTGAAAGATTCGATGAACCTGTACACTTTTGTGATCTTGATACTGACACAGAAATGCCATGGTAACATGAGGTGAGGAGATACCTTGAAGCACAAGAGTATCCTGAGGGAGCATCCATCAATGACAGAAAGTTCTTACAAAGATTTTCAGCCAAATTCTTCCTAAGTAACGGAATATTGTACAAGCGTAACCATGATTCTACTCTACTCCGATGTGTAGACAAGAAGGAGGAAAAGGAAATTATGGAAGACATGCACGATGGTCTCTTTGGTACTCACTCAAGCGGACATACCATGGCCAAGAAAATCCTGAGAGTTGGCTACTATTGGTCAACAATGGAGACTGATTGCCATCAACATTCAAGAACTTGTCACAAATGCCAAATCTATGCTGACAAGGTCCATGTGCCTCTTATCCCTCTAAACGTCATGACCGCTCCGTGGGAATTTGCAATGTGGGGCATTGATATTATTGGAGAAATCAAGCCAACCGCTTCCAATGGACATCGCTTCATTCTTGTCGCTATCGACTATTTCACCAAATGGGTCGAAGCCTCCTCGTTTGCCTCAGTCACCAAGAATGTGGTAGCCAGATTCATCAAGCACAACCTCATCTGCTGTTATGGTATCCCCGAAAGGATCACCACTGACAATAGGACTAACCTCAACAATGCTATGATTACTGAGCTTTGCACTCAGTTTAAGATCAAGCATCACAATTTTTCTCCATGTAGACCTAAAATGAATGGCGCAGTCGAAGCGGCCAACAAAAATATCAAGAAGATTGTGCAGAAGATGGTAGTAACCTATAAGGATTGGTATGAGATGTTACCATTTGCTCTACATGGCTACCGCACTTCAACTAGGACATCAACTGGGGAAACTCCATTTTCTCTAGTCTATGGCATGGAAGCTGTTTTGCCAGTAGAAGTTCAGATTCCCTCTTTAAGGATTATGAATGAAGAAGGATTAGGCGAAGACGAGTGGATTCAAACGAGATTGGATCAACTGAACTTGATCGATGAGAAGCGACTGGCTGTTGTTTGTCATGGTCAGACGTACCAAAAACGGATGATCAAGGCTTTCAACAAAAAGATCAAGCCTCGAGTATATCAAGTTGGTGACTTGGTGATAAAGTGCATCATTATTCCACAAGGAGACCCAAGGGGAAAATAGACTCCCACCTACGAAGGGCCATTTGTTGTCAAGAGAGTTTTCTCTGGCGGTGCCATGATTTTGACTACCATGGATGGTGAAGACTTCCCACATCCTATAAACACATACATGGTTAAAAAATACTACGCATAAGAGACCCTGTAGGTTGACACACCTAGGAAAAATAAGGGCTTCCCAGCAAACCAAAAGGTTTGGGGAAAAATTAGGGATATATGCAAAAGATTGTACACCCGGCAAGTTGAAAACCCGAAAGGGAGACTTGGGCAAAAATGGTTATCCTGGTGGGCTGAAAACCCGAAAGGGCGGTCCAGGAAAAAGTTAAGGATTGAAAGCGTATGACTATGTCCCGTGGAAACACCACAGTCAACTTTATGACCAAGGTCCGAGTTCAAACGGTCCAAGATCAATCCATTCAAATTCTGTCAACGACAAGGGGCATTCGAAGACATTGGGGCAATAGTAGAGTTGGAAGGAAATAAGATCATTTCCACGTGGCTATTTGTTTTTATTTTCAATTCTTGTTTTCCTTTCGATGATTTCCTCTTACTAGGATCTTCGTCTCTTTGTACAAAAAAACGCCTATTCATGGGCAAAATATCAATACAAATATACTTTGAAGTGTAATTTTTTTGTCTTTGTTTTGAATGCAAACTTGTCCAATGACTAAAATTGAATGAACATATATGCATATGAACATAATTAAAACTGTTTGGCACATGTGTCATGTTAAGCAGTAGCAATCACCTCTTTAATGTATATGTAATATACCCACAAAGTTATTTCATTAACATCATCCTTAACAAAGTTACCCACAAAGTCTCTTTGCATAGGATAATCTCTAACTAGAGTCTCAATCTCTTGGCAGCTCTCTCCCTAGCTAAGTTGATCCTACAAGTAGAAGCCTTGTGGATCTCTTCCTCAAAGAACTCGCCCCGTCAGCAGTTTATCAAGTATTCAACAACATGGTTTATTTCCCCAATTGGGTTTATTTCCCCAACAGGGTTTATTTCCCTAACAAACAACGAGTAGCATGACTCCCCATCCGAGTACAAAATTCCCCAGCTTAGTCTATCTTCCCCAGCTGAGCCTGTTATCCCCAGATGAGTGTATCCTCCCCAAGCTGAGTCTGTCCTCCCCGACTGTGTCTATATTCTCCAGCTTGAGTTTTCCTTTCAGACTATTGCAAATCTTAATGCCACAACCCCTAATCCACAGTAAAGTCGTCAACAAAACCTTTACTATCTCCAAAAGATACTATGAAACCTGGACCCGACCAGATAAATAGCTTAACTCTTCAAAGATATAGAAGAACCTAGACTCAACTAGACCAAGGTTTAACTTCTTTTCCCCAATAGAGTTTTCCTCTACCCCTAACAAGTTATTGTGAAGCCTGGATCCGACCAGATAGCAATTCCCTTTAGAAATTTGTTGTGAAACCTGGAATCCGACCAGATAACAACTAAATCCCCAAGCAGTTTATTGTGAAACCTGGACCCGACCAGATAACAATTAACCTCATCCACCTCAAAAATCTGCAAAACCTGGAATCTGACCAGATAGCGGTTCATTGTCATTAAGTTACTGTAAAACATGGACTCGACTAGATATCAGCTCAACTTCGTCTTTTCAAGCAAGTTATTGTGAAGCCTGGAGCCCGACCAGACAACAACTAGCTACAATGTCAGCAAGACACTATGAAGCCTGGACCCGACCAGATAATAGTATAACTTTTCCAAAACCATGAAGCCTGGACCCAACCAGATAGTAGTTACCATTGCAAGTTACTATAAAGCCTGGACCCGACCAAATATCAGTTCAACTTCAAGAAGTTACTGCAAAGCCTGGAATTCGACCAGATAACAGTTAAACTTCCTTATCCCCAACAAGTTATTGTGAATCCTGGATCCGACTAGATAATAATTCAATTTCAAGAAATCTTCTGCGAAGCCTGGAATCCGACCAAATAATAGTTAATTTATTTCTTCCCCAGTAAGTTACCGTGAAACCTGGATCCGACCAGATAGAAGTTGACTTCCTCATCCTCAGCAATTTTGAAGCCTGGATCCGACCAGATAATAGCTGACATTCAAGAAATATTCCCCAACAGAAGCATCCTTTCAGCAAAGTTTAAAGATATGTATATTCTTCATCCCCAACAGCAATCAAGGATTCAACTCCCCAGAATTTCCTCAGCAGTAGTTAGGGATTTATTTTCCCGGATAAAAACATGCATCTCACATTCATACATCATGACATATACATATAAAATGCATTTAGCATGATCTCATTCATCTTATGAACATCATGCATACATCTGCATTTTACTAACTCTTTTTCCCACAGGTAAAACATTAAGTTTTAGTATAAATCGACCAAATATTTGTGCTGATACTTATTCCAGTGTTTACCAACATTCCTCCAAATGGCATATATAAGCACATTCATAATCCATCTTCGAGTGCAAATTTCTAGGCACTCTAGTGTTCAATCATGTTCCACCTTTAAGTCACGAATGGAGGATCCGTCAATCTAACTCTTCAGGTTTAAGAAGATTGAACAGGGGTAGCTTTTGTACCCCAAAATTTTCTCTCTCATTTATCAAGTAATCTCTCACAAGATCTCCTTTGGTTCAAGACTGTACTTGGGTTGATCAACTCAAGACACCTCCTTAAGCACTAATGACTGAAAATTAGGGTTTGAGATTACACAAGGACAATTGGACTTTTAATGCCTCATATGACTTTCATGGATCATTTTGGACCCTCAAGATTTCTCATGTTAAGTTTCAAGTCTTGGATCACATTTTTGCTCAGTCAATTGATCTGTTGACCTAAAAATCAACTGTATTGGGGAAAAAGTCAACTATGGTCAATTTGCAGTCAAACTTCATAATTTTTGATCCATATAAACATAAAGAACCTATATATGTCATTTTATCAAGTTTGGATCACAATTCCTCAAGAAATTTGATCAGATCATCAAAAGGGCAAAATGGTCAAAATTAGGGTTTTGATTGAGAAGGTGCAGTTTCTGATTTTTTACCTAGAAAATGATTGATTGATTTAAGGCATGATCTAAAGGGTTCAAATGCATCATTTTGACCTAATGGCATGGCTCAAAACATCTCTCAAGATCAAATTGATTGACAGTTGAATTTCAGTCAACTGATCAAAAGTCAATTGTACAACTGAAAAGTCAAACTTTGACTTTTTGGTCAAAATCAAGTGTCAAAGATCACAATTCATCAAAGCATGTCAAAATATGAAACTTGTTCATCAAGAAATCAAAAAGTCAAGATTTCATTTTGAAAAGTCAAAATTTCTAAAACTTAGAAATTTTTTTAAGTGTTGAGAATTTCATATTTTTTCACAACTTTGAGCCAATTTTCCATCACGATGCAAGATGATTCAAAGGAAACTTCCAACATGAAAGTTGTATATCTCAATGAGATATAAAACATTGTAGAACACAACTTCTCCTATAAATGCATGGATTTCAAGTTATGATTTTGTGAATACATGTTCATGAAACTTAGAAACATGGTGAAATTTTTCCCTAGTTTAGGCAGGATTTTGACCTAACTTCATGGAATTTTTTCACATAGTCCCAAGAGGAATTTTCAAAAATTTCCAACATATAGGTTGTATAGTATGTTATAAGCTTTCCAAAATGTCCAAGAAATCATTGAGATCATGTTTTAGCAAAGAGAATCAAAGACAAGAAGTTAGACATTCATTCTGGAATTATAGGTCATTTCCATGATGAACAAGAACTCAAATCTCAAGCCCATGTTGCATGATCTTTGCTTTGCAGACCTTAAAATTGTATATCACTCCTTAATTGAATGCTTACACAACTGATTAAGCTATAATCCAAGTGGTTCAAGCTTTATCCAAGTTGACTTGCCATTTAAGGAAGAAAGGTCACTTTGCCATTTTGGAAAAGCAAGCTTTATACAAATTGTCAATGCATTGAGCCTTGTGACCCTTATCTCTGATTACAAGCAATATCAAAAGCATGAATCAAGTCTCCTGCACCCAACAAACATCAGGCTGTGCTTGTACTTGAACTTTGGAACCATGAAAATCCATTCAACTTGATTTATTCATTTTCAACTAAACCATAATATGTTATCTCAAGATTCTGGTTACTACAAGATGTTAAACCTCTTCTCTATAAATAGAGACATTATTTGCAATCTAAGACACGAGATTATAAGCCCTTAAGCACTCCCAAATTCCCTCAAGCCATAAATTGCACAAAACTTCCATTTTTGTGTCATTTCTGACTTTGAACTTCAGTCTTCATAACCACTCGTGCGCTTCTTGGCTTAATACTTCCAAAAGCTTCTTAGAATCATATAAAAACCATACCAATACATGTTTTCTAACTATAACACCATTTATACCATCCTCCATAACCAAAAATAGATGTATGCATCTTGACTTCTCCAGGCCATTTCAGCTACTCTCAGTTCAAGCTAGCTATTGCATTAGCTTCCTAGAGGTTCAAGGAAGCTAACCTGATCATCACCATAACTTGAAACAAGATCAAACTCATTTCACGATTTCCAATTTTTGAGGTCTTTTTTCTGAACTTTCATCTCTTCATTTAGGCATTGTTAGGCTTCCATTTTCAAAGATAAAATGTAGATATCATTGACCTGAAACTGTACATGTCCATAGTTTTCATTTACATTGATTGAGTAGGGAGAATTTTGAGTTTAAAGTTTCTGAAAAAATTAGATTTCAGTTTAGGGCCAATAAAATTCTAATTCATCTGTGATTTATAGCTTTAGTTATTTACATGGTTGAATTCGTATTGAAATTCCAATCAAGTTTCATGTTTGTATTTTTCAATTTGGTTGAGAAATGAAGAAGTTAGAAAATTCAAAAGTATGGCAATGGCTTCTGGCGCGAGGAAGAAGAATATAACAGCCATGGAGTTGTTTTCCAATATATATATATATATATATATATATATATATATATATATATATATATATATATATATATATATATATATATATATATATATATATATATATATATATATATATATATATATATATATATATATATATATATATATATATATATATATATATATATATATATATATATATATATATATATTTATGGTTTTATATTAATAAATGGATGTATAGCCACCCTAGTGGTAAAGTGCGTGCCTGTTAACCTATGGGACCTGGGTTCGAGCCCCAGTGATACTCTTTTGTTCTTTTTCACATTTCCTTCCATATTTTTTGGTTTCAGCAGGCGCCTGGGCCCTTTTGCCCCCCCCCCCCCCCCCCCCAAAGGCCATTTTTGGACCCGTGGCTGCTCCAAAGATCACTTTCGTGCCCATAATCATCTCTGCAAGTGCTCATATTGACGAAGCCGTTACAACCCCTGTTGCCGTTCCTACCAACACTCCTGCTGCTGAAACTCGAGGAAAAAGTATTCAAGTGGAGTTTGTCCGGACGAAGGCTCAATCACTGACTATCCCTGAGACATCCAAGAAAGAAATGCAGGAGATCCTAAAAATTATAAAAAGGAGCGACTACGATGTAGTTGAACAGTTGGGGCAAACTCCCTCCAAAATCTCCATGCTGGCATTACTACTATGTTCCAAAGCACATGTGAAAGCCTTGGTGAAATTCCTAAAGACATCCCATGTGCCTCAAGAGACGTCTGCTGATCAATTTTAAGACTGCGTAGCCAGCTTGACAGTAGATAACGGCCTAGGCTTCTCGGATGCTGATATGACACCAAGGGGAAGAAAGCACAACGAGGCATTGCATGTCTCTGTGGAATGTAGGGGCACCACTCTGGCCCATGTCTTGGTGGACACTGACTCATCTTTGAATGTTTTACCGAAATAAGCTCTTGACAGACTTGACTGCGAAGGACTGACGTTAAAGCCAAGTAACATAGTAGTAAGGGCATTTGATGGCTCGAAGAGGATGGTACACGGGGAGGTGGATATCTCCATAAAGGTTGGGATTCAAACTTTCAATTCAACCTTTTATGTAATGGACATCCTCCCTTCGTACTCTTGTCTTCTAGGACGGCCATGGATCCATAATGTTGGTGCTGTCACCTCTACATTACACCAAATGCTGAAGTATCTGGTTCAAGGAAAGATTATCACTGTCCACGGAGAGGAAGAATACATGATTAGCCATCTAAATTCCTTCAGGTATGTGGAATTGGACGGCGAGTTCATTGAAACTCCTTTTCAACACTTCGAAGAGGTCCCCCAAGAGGTAGCTGTGACCAAGACTGTGTCCCAGATTCCCAAGATTACAAGGCCTCCACTCCGGATGTTATCTCTAAAGGACGCCAAAGCAGTAGTAGAGGAGGGTGGATGCACCATCTGGGGGCAACTTCCAGATATCCCGTATAAATCTGACAAGTTCGGTTTAGGTTTCACTTCAAGTGCTCAAAAGGCTGTACGTTGTGCCCATGCTGGAGGGCCACCCTTGAAGATTAGCAACCGTGAGGTCAGCACGGTAGAAGATGGTGAAGAGGATTTTAACTTGAAGGATTGGATGTTTCCGACTGTCAGTGGAGGACTCCACAATTGGGAGGCTAGAGACTTCGTCCCAATAACTTTCATCCCTCAGTAATTTATCTTTACATTTTGTTGGATCTGTAATATTCCAAAACAATTCGCACTCTTAAAACCTTGTGTCTTGCCCGAGGCACAATGGTCCATTTGTAAGGGTTATTATTTCATCTTCATATGGCATTCAATGAATCATTGACGCTTTTTGCATACAAACTTTTGTGCTCATTATTTTTCTTTTACATTTTATTTTTAAAGATGGTTATACCCTTACACACACCCACGCTCACAAATGCAGGTACCCATCCATTCTGGATCCCATGGATAACGATACTACTATGGCCTTTTGTGACTCTGAGGATCTAATCTACCAAGCCGAAGACGAAGGTGAGGAAGATTGTGAAGTACCGGGGGAACTTGCCAGACTGCTACAACAAGAGGAAATGACCATCCAGCCTCACGAGGAACCAGTGGATACAGTCAACCTGGGTACCGAGGAGGATAAAAAAGAGGTCAAGGTAGGTGCCAATCTGGAACCTAGCGTCAAGGAGCGTCTGATTCAGCTGTTGCATGACTATGTTGAAATCTTTGCCTGGTCATATGAAGACATGCCAGGACTTGATACGGACATCGTGGTACATCGTCTGCCTACAAGAGAAGATTGTCTGCCAGTAAAACAAAAAGTCTGCCGCATGATACCTGATATGTCAGAAAAGATCAAAGTGGAGGTCATGAAGCAATTCAATGCTGGATTATTGGCTGTCACTTCCTACCCTCAATGGGTTGCCAACATTATGCCCGTACCTAAAAAGGATGGCAAAGTACGAATGTGTGTGGGTTACAGAGATTTGAATAGGGAGAGCCCTAAAGATGATTTTCCACTCCCCCACATTGATATCCTGGTTGACAATACAGCATAATACAAAGTGTTTTCCTTCATGAACGGATTCTCAGGTTATAACCAAATCAAAATGGCACCTGAGGACATGGAGAAAACAACATTTGTCACACAGTGGGGCACATTCTGCTACAAGGTAATGCCATTCGGATTAAAGAATGTTGGGGAAACCTATCAGCGTGCCGTGGTGGCTTTATTTCACAACATGATACATCATGAAATAGAGGTCTACGTAGACGAGATGATAGCCATATCACAAACAGAAGAAGAGCACATGGATCACTTATAAAAGCTGTTTGAGAGACTGAAGAAGTACAAGCTGAGGTTGAATCCAAACAAGTTCACATTTGGAGTACGGTCCGGTAAACTCCTAGGCTTTGTCTTCAGTAACAAAGGTATTGAGGTCGATCCTGCCAAAGTTAAAGCAATACAAGAGATGCCTGCTCCTCGTACTGAGAAGGAAGTCAGAGGATTCTTGGGACGCTTGAACTATATTTCCAGATTCATTTCTCATCTAACAGCTACTTATGAGCCAATATTCAAACTATTGAAGAAAGATCAAGTAGTCAAATGGAATGATGAATGTCAAGTTGCTTTTGACAAAATCAAAGACTACTTGCAAGAACCTCCTGTATTGATGCCACCAGTCGAGGGAAGACCTTTAATCATGTATCTGACTGTTTTAGAAAACTCAATGGGGTGTGTATTGGGGAAGCATGATGAGTCTGGCCGAAAAGAGCATGCTATTTATTACCTGAGCAAAAAGTTTACCGACTGTGAAACCAGATATTCACTGCTCGAGAAAACTTGTTGCGCTCTGGCATGGGCTGCTTGCCGGCTAAGACAGTATATGTTAACTCATACTACCTTGTTGATATCTAAGATGGATCCGATAAAGTACATCTTCGAAAAGCCTACACTTTTTGGGAGAATAGCGAGATGGCAGATGATCCTAACAGAGTACGACATACAGTATACTACCCAGAAAGCTATAAAGGGCAGTGTACTAGCTGATCACCTTGCTCACCAAGCTGTAGAAGACTATCAATCCATGAAGTTTGAATTCCCGGATGAAGACATCATGACATTAGACAACAGTGAAAAAATTAGGCCATATGAAGGACCTGAACAAGGATCCCGATGGACCCTGTTCTTTGATGGAGCATCTAATGCACTTGGTAATGTCATCGGTGCTGTACTCATATCTCCAGAAGGGTGTCATACTCCCTTTACTGTCAGACTTTGCTTCAACTGTACAAACAACATGGCAGAATATGAAGCATGCATCTTTGGTCTCAGAGCTGCCATAGACTTGGGAATTAAATCATTAAATTTATTTGGAGATTCAGCTTTGGTCATCAGTCAGATCAAAGGGAAATGGGACACTAAACTCCCAAACCTTATCCCTTACAAAGAACATGTTTTGACATTACTACCACATTTTGAGAAGATTACCTTCGAGCATTTCCCGCGAGAAGAAAATCAGCTAGCAGACGCTCTAGCCATAATGTCATCTATGTTTAAACTTAATTGGGATAACGAGGCTCCCCAAATCACCATCGAACGAATGGATGAACCAGCGCACTGTCAAGAAATTAATACTGAAGAGGTAGTGGACCAGCCTTGGTTTCATGAAGTCAAGAGGTATCTCGAAGCTCAAGAATATCCAGAAGGAGCTTCAATCAATGATAAGAAGTTCTTAAGGATATTATCTGCTAAATTCTTTCTTAGTAATGGAATCCTGTACAAACGCAATCATGACTCCATTTTGCTTCGGTGTATGGATAAAGTTGAAGCTGAAAAGATCATGGATGAATTACATGAAGGTACTTTTGGAACCCACTCCAGTGGGCATACGATGGCGAAGAAAATCCTATGGGCAGGCTATTATTGGTCTACCATGGAAGCAGGTTGCTACCAACATTCTCGAACCTGTCATAAGTGTCAAATTTATGCTGACAAGGTGCACGTACCTTCGGTTCCTCTGAATGTCTTGACGGAACCTTGGCCCTTTTCTATGTGTGGAATTGATATGATTGGAGAGATCAAGCCTACAGCCTCCAATGGACACCACTACATCCTAGTGGTTGTTGACTATTTTACAAAGTGGGTTGAAGCAGCTTCCTTCGCTTCCGTTACCAAGAATGTTGTTTCCCGCTTCATCAAGAAAAACCTTATTAGCCGGTAAGGTATCCCGGAAAGGATCATCACTGACAACGGTACAAATCTCAATAACACTATGATCACCGCTTTATGCGAGCAATTCAAGATCCAGCACCATAATTCCTCTCCCTATCGGCCAAAGATGAATGGTGCTGTCGAAGCTGCAAATAAAAACATTAAGAAGATCATACAGAAAATGACAATCACATACAAAGACTGGCATGAGATGTTACCGTTTTCTCTCCACGGTTATCGTACCACGGCTCGCACATCAACCGGGGCAACACCCTATTCTTTGGTTTACGGCATGGAGGTTGTCCTACCTATTGAGGTTCAGATCCCCTCTCTGAGAATTATGAAGGATGCAGGGTTAAATGAAGACAATTGGATCCAGACTCGACTTGATCAACTGCGTTTGATTGATGAAAAGAGACTTACTACTGTTTTCCATGGTCAAATGTATCAAAAACGGATGATCAAGGCTTTCAACAAGAAAGTCAGGCGCCAAGTATATCAAGTTAGGGATCTAGTGATCAAACGTATCATCTTGCCACAAAGTGATTCTAGGGGCAAATGGACTCCTACCTATAAAGGACCATTTGTAATCAAAAACATATTCTCTGGTGGGGCAATGATCTTTACCACCATGGATGGCGACGACCTGCCACACCCTGCGAACATGGGCATAGTTAAAAGATACTACGCATAAGAGACCCGCTAGGTTGACATATCTAGGCAAAACAAGGGCATCCCGGCGAACCAAAATGTTCAGGCAAAAATTAGGGATAAAATGAAAAAATCTGTACACCCGGCTAGTTGAAAACTCGAAAGGGCGACTTGGGCAAAAAAAGGTTTCCCGGTGGACTGAAAACCCAAAAGGGCGGTCCAGGAAAAGGTTAGGGAATTAAAGCGTATGACTATGTCCCGTCGGATCATTTTAAGGACAACCTTTGACTTCCACTAACAAACTCAGAGTTTTTGATCAATTCAATCATCTTTGGATAATGCACAAATAGACAAGATACTCAGAGATGCGAAGGCCATAACAGAATGGAAACCCCGTGGAATTTTTTATACACGTAGCTATCTTTTTTTTGTATCAGAATTTTCTACGACAATATTCTCTTACTATAATGTTTGTCCCCTTTGTAAAAAAAAATTATTCAAAGTCAATACAAATATATCCCTTTGAAAGTGCAAAAAAATAATTTTCTTTTTCTTTACGCTTGTGTTTTGTTTACAAAAACGTCTAATGATTCATTGTTGAACATATGCATTTGAACATAATTACTGTTTACAAATAAACAAGTGAGGAAGACAATTACTGATAGGTTGAAAGAATAGGAAAATGTCTCTAGGCTATTCCATAAGTGATCCCTTACAGTACATCATTTAAATCCCCAGCGGAACGAAGCTCCCAATTTCTCCAGATTCCCCAAGTAGATTGTGCAAGTAGTACATGGCATTTCCCTTACAACAGAGTTTATTTCTCTAAACGGAAATTCATCAACACTTCAACTTCAAGACATGAAAATTCACATATCCTCAGCGGAATTCATGGATTTATTTTCCTCAATCAAACAGCAATGCAACAAATTAGTTCACATGCGCATACATTGCATCCATATATCATAAACATTGATAAAGAAAATACATTGCATCATACATTTCATGCAACATAACTTTGCATTTTAGCTAACATTTTACCCTTTTCAGGATAAGATTAACAGTTATCATTGACAATATGCAATCATGATACAGTTCAGATACGCTCCAGACACGGATGCCATTCTGATACTCATTCGTATTCAGTTTTCAGATACAGTGCAGATACGCTCTTGACACGGATGCCATTCTGATACTCATTCAGATTCAACTTTTGATACAGTTCAGATACGCTCCAGACACGAATGTCATTCTGACACTCATTCAAATACGACTTACATATACAGTTCAGATACGCTCCAGACACGGATGCCATTCTGACAGTCATTCAAATACAACTTACAGATACAGTTCAGATATGCTCCAGACACGGACACCATTCTGATACTCATTCAAATACAACCTTTCAAATACAATTCAGATACGCTCCAGACACGGACACCATTCTGATACTTATTCTTCCAGCTTACAAATTACAATTCAACAAACATTCTTGGATGGCATCTACAAGCCCATCTCAAACAAGATTCTATCACCTCTCCAAATGGCATCTTTAAGCCCATTCCTTCAACTACACATTGTCGAGTGCAAATTTCTGGGTACTCTAGTGTCCAATCATCTTTCGCCTTTGAGTCACGAATGGAAAAGCTCACCAATCTAACTCTTCAGGTATAAGAATATTGAACAGGGGCAGCTATTTTACCCTAAAATTTTCCCTCTCATTTATCAAGATTTTTCTCACAAGATCTTTTTGACTCAAGACTGAATTAGGGTTTGACCAGCTCAGGGCATCTCATCATGCACTGATAATCAAAAATTAGGGTTTGGGATTGCACAAGGATTTTTGGGCTATCAATTCTTCATGTTACATTTAAGTATAATTATGGACCCCCTAAGTTTACTCATGTCAAGTTACAAGCCTTGAATCACACTTTTGATCAGTCAATTGGACAGTTGACCTAAAAATCAGCTGTATTGGGGAAAAAGTCAACCATGGCCAATTTACAATCAAAATTCATAATTTTTGATCCACATCAACATTTTAGACTCACATATATCATTTGATCAAGTTTGGACCATAATTCCTCAAGAAATTTGATCAAATCATCAAAAGGGCAAAATGGTCAAAATTAGGGTTTTGACTGAGAAAGGGCAATTTCTGATTTTTGACCTAGAAAATGACCAATTGGTTTGAAGCATGATTTCAAGAGTTCAATTGCATCATCTTGACCTAATGACATGGTTCAAAACATTGCAATACCATTGGATTGACAGATAAATTTTGCAGTCAACCGATCAAAAGTCAACTGTATACTGAAAAGTCAAACTTTGACTTTTTTAGTCAAAATCAAATTCCAAGGATCACAATTCATCAAAACATGTCAAAATGTGAAACTTGTTCATCAATAAATCAAAGATTGAATATTTTGTTTTGAAATTTGAAATTTTTCTTAACTTAGAAATTTTTCTAAGTATAGAAAATTTCTTATTTTTCTCAACTTTAATCCAAATTCTCACTATGCTACAAGATGATTCAAAGGAAGTTACCAACATGAAAGTTGTAGATCTCCGTGAAATATACAACTTATTTTCATACTTTTTTTCCTAAAGATGCTTGGATCTCAAGATATAATTTTGTGAATACATGCTCATGAACTAAAATAACTTAGTGAAATTTTGCCCTAATTTAGGCAGGTTTTTGACCTAACTTCACGACAACTTTTCACCTAGTTCCAAAAGGAATATTGAAAAGCATTTCAAATATGAGTTATATAGCACATTTCAAGCTTTCCAAAGTGTCCAAGAAATCCATGAGATCATTTTTGAGTAGGGAGAATCGAAGAGATGAAGTTGGAAATTTCTCACTTTGATTTCAAGCCATTTCATGAAGAACAAAATTCAAATCCTCAAGCATGCTGTACAATCTTCACTTTTCAGGCCTCAAACTCGTTTTTCACTCCACCATTAATGAACTGAACAAGGTTTCATGCCCTAAAGCCATGCATTCAATTCTTTGTACATGAACAATTCCATTTTTGGCACAAAGGTGCCATTTCCATTTTGATAAAGCATAATTTTTGCAACTTTTCACTCCTTGAGCTTTGCACTTGTTTTTATGAACATAAGCAAATCCACAACAAAAAGCAAAGTGCCTTAGACTTGTACCAACTCAACACAGGCCTGTACAAGCATGTAGAGAGTTGTCTCCTCACTTTTCTTAAAAGGCAAACAATAAAGCAAAAAGTCTATAACTCAGAAACCGGTTGTGGAATTGATTTGAAACATTCTCTATACTTATACACAAACACATTACAACCTAACACACGATTGCTAAAGGCCAGAAACTCCCCAAAACTGTCTATCACCAAAAACCGGCCATAACTTGTAGTTTTGCATCAAGCATAGCAATCCAAAAACCTACTCGTGCGTTTCAAGTTCTAATCACCTAAACACTTAACCTACATCATATCTAAGTGTTTCAGACCATCATCCCTTCACTGTAACTCCTCCTTCTCCATCTGCCATTTTTTCATTTCAAGCTTGCAGGTTGACTTGGATAGGGAGATTCAGGCACTTTCAAGACAAGGTAAAGATTTGAACACACTCAGGGAGGTCTAGGCAAGCTAAAAGGATCTTCAGGCCTTCTCAAAACTCACCCAAACTCCATTCACGATCTCAGCTGAAAGAGGTAAAAACTATAACTTCTATCTCTTCATACAGGCATCCTTTGGTCTCGATTTGTGAAGATAAAATGTAGATATCCTTGTGCTAAAACCAACCATGTTCATAGATTTCATTTATATTCATTGTGTATAGAGAATTTTAGATTTCAAATTTCTGTAAAAATTAGGTTTAAAATTAGGGTCATTGAAATTAGCTTTGATCTTTGATTGTTGGTTTACATGAGTTACATGGTTGAAATCATGGGAAAGAGTACTACCATTTTCATGTTTGAAGTTTCCATTTTCATGGAGAAATGAGAGAGATACAGGGGGTCAGGTTGGCTAGAGGAAGAAGATGAAGTACAGGGCAAGGAAGCGTTTTGTGTTATCTATTTTTAGTTTCATTTGAACTAACGGATGTACAGCCACCCCAGTGGCAAGGCAGCACGCTGAAATTGCAAAGGTCAAGGGTTCGAGCCTTGGTGCCTGCCTTTTGCATATTTTCTCACATTTTTTGCCATTTTTTCTCATTATGCAGCGCTGGGCTTTTGTTCATTTGGGCTTATGTTTTTCTTCTAATGCTTACCTCCTGATTACTCAGGACACCCCTGGCCCAATTTATTTTCATTTGTTTATTTTATTTTTGTTTACTTCATTAAATATTTTTCTTAAATATTATAAAATCATAAAAAAATATCAAAATGTTAAATATTTCATTTTTTTGTTTATTTTATCTTATTTCCTCATAAAAAATATTTTCATTTAGTTATATATTAATTATTTTCCTTAATAAACTTGTAAAATAAAATAGAATTAGGTTGATATTTTATTTCTTTTTCTCACTTGTAAATATTTATTCTAATAAACAAAAGGACTAAATATTTCATAAAATATTATTTTATTATTTTTAAGACAAAAATATACAAAAATAATCCTTAAAGAACTTTATTTTCTTTTACAAATTAGAATTAGGGTTAACCAATTTATAAAAATAATTTCCTTTTTTTTCCTTAAATTATTAGGTTTAGTTCAAAAACTCTTTTTCATATAAAAAACAAAACAAAAATCTTTTTTTTCATGCATACACATACCATTGCATATTTATTTTATATTGTATATTATTTATTCAAATATTCTTACAAATTTGATTTGGTTGTAATAGATTAAATTAGGTTTACATTATTGCAAATCCCCATTCATAATTTGTATACCCCCCCCCCCCCCCCCCCATAAAATGTTGTAATAGCGTAGTAATCTTTAAATTACGCAATTTACCGCTTTTTACATAACATGCTAGTAATTAGGGTTTGAATGGCAAGATAAAGACAAATCAAATAGGAAACCCTAATCCAATACAAAATCAAGCATGAAAATAACACACTTACGGATAAGAACCCTTAGGGTTACTCCACTTGGTTGCCTTATATAAAAATGTCCATATTACGCATGCGAAGTATCTTAGCAAAACAAACAAGTATAAGATCATAGCCCCTCGATGACGCTATTCAAAGTTGCCTTACAAAATGATCTTGGTCCCTCAAAAATGTTAAGATACTTTGCAACATTGCTAATCATGGCTATACGATGACCCGCGCCCGTCCCGTTTACATCCAAAGATAGGGTTGCTTACCAAATCAATGGTAAGACAACAATATCAAAGGAAAAGGAAATGATCAAGAAAGACATTTGAGTAGGTAGATTACTTCTAGTTACTTGCTCTATTTCAAAATAAATATCCTTGCTATTTTCAAAAACAAACACACAAATTTCCAAACATCTTATAAACATTGAAAACATTTTCAAAAAGACAAACATCTTTATATATTCTTACGAACGAGAATCATTACAAAGATTGCCTAAACAAAGTCTCTTTTACAAAATACTTTCAAAACCATACAAAACACAATTTCAAACAAAAAAGCAAGTGATCTAGAAAGTAACTAAGAGTCAATGGAAAACCATGGATGAAAAGGATGCTAATACCTTCCCTTTTCATAGTCTACCCTTCGAACTCAAGAAAAAATCTCAAAGGTCTTTCCTGTGCTTTTTCACCTTTCATTTTGGATAAAAGAAAAGTCGGTGGCGACTCTTGCTAACCGCAACCTTTGCGATAAAACGTAATACCCTCAAGTCAGTTCTCCCACCGTATCACACTAACCCTAAATATGAGATAAATAACTTAATTGAATTACTCTTCACACTCTCACCTCTAGGGTAACCTTACTTGTTGCCTCAGAAAAATTGTCATGTCCCTCGAACGTAGGGATACCCTTAGTAAAGACCCTCAATTAAAATCATCATAAAGATCATAGTCCCGCGATGTCTCTCAAGTTACCTATGTGAAATGATCTTGTCCCCCGATGTTGCCTACGAATATATGATGATAGTCCCTTTGAATTTCTAAGGTATCCCTATATGTTGCCTTCTACGATCATAACGATGTCCCGCACCAGTCCCTTCACATCCAACGATGGGGCTTCTTACTAACTAATGGTAGGGTAGCACTATCTAAGGGAGGAGGAAAATAACACGAAAAACTTTTGAGTACATAGATCGCTCATAATCGTTTGCTCACAAAAACAAAGCATCTTTCTCACACAAAATACTTTTCTAAAATATTTTCAAAAACAAACACTTTGTACGCATTCTTAACCAGTACAAGAATCATTACAAAGTTGTCGTACTTAGGAATTTTTTCAAAATATTTTCAAACAAACACAAACACAAAGCATTTTCAAAGTGACCTAACGATTAAGAGCCCATAGGTAACTACGGATAAAAAGGGTGTTAACACCTTCCCTTTTCATAACCTACCCCTCGAACTCAGAAATCTCGAAGGACTTTCCTGTTCTTTTCACCTTTCCTTATTGGATAAAAGAAAAGTAGGTGGTGACTCTTGTTATTTGCAACATTTGCGATAAAACAAAAAACCAAAAGCCAGTTCTTCCACCGTATAACACACTAGAAACTTTAATTTCTGATGTAGAGTTGAAGTAACAGCTCCTACTGCGTGGATCCAAGGTCGTCCGAGAAAACACGTGTATGCTGGCTCTATATCCATTACTTGGAAAGTAATATAAAATATATGTGGGACGATCTTGACAAGAAGGTCCACTTCTCCAAATACTTAACTTTGAGAACTGTCAAATGCTTTAAATATTGTGGAACTTGGCCTTATAACCATACCATCTAGTGTTAACTTCATTAGACTGGATTTTGGCAACACTTTGAGGGAAGAACCTGTATCAGTGAGTACCTTGGATAGGATTGTAATACCTATCTGAATAGAAATTCCTTGTTGTGAGCTCTACCTTATGGAGGTAACTAGCTATCATTTAAACCTAGATATGATCCAGATGTCAGATTTGCTATAACGTTGTCAAATTGATTCACTGTAATCTCCTTTGTAACATGTGCAGAAATTAGAATCTTCATCAAAGAGTCTTGATGCGCCTCTGAATTTATGAGCAACGAGAGTATAAAAATCTTGTTTGAGATCTGGTGAAGCCGATCCACCACCCTATAATCACTTCTCTTGATTATGTTCAAAAATTCCTCCGCCTCTAGATCGGTAAAATTCTTGTTCAGAGGTTCTTGTTCTTGACTCGCCTCCAGACAACTTTTCCTTTATCCTTATTCACAACGTCATTCTTATTTTTAACCACCGCATCATTCTTCTTTTATGGTTCAGCACCATAGATTCGACCACTACGAGCCATACCTCCTATTCCTGCTACATTTGAGATTATAGGTCATTGGCTTATCGATGGCTCACATTCTTATTTTACACCATTAACGTATACAGTAGAATCATAACTCTATGGAACTGCTTTATCACTTTTGTAAGGGGTGGGAGATGGCCCCCTAATAACCATTGTAGTCTTTGGAACTACTAGTATCCTCAGAGTTTGTCGCGATATCACCACTGGTGCTTCAGTTGATTCTCCCCCATGTAATCAAAAGAGTTTTCTTAGAAATATTTGGACTTTGGCAAGGAATTACCAATGGCTTATTCGCACTTCTATCAGTCGCAACTACATATTCTTCTTTAGGTTATTTCCCGAATTGGACTATCCCCTGATGCATCAATTTTTGTAATATCTTCTCAAAAGCTTCATTGTGTTCCAAGAGGAACCCACACTCCAACAAATATTCTTTCAAAAGGTTTATTGGGGCCTTTATTTGTCTGGCTTCCTCGAAGTCCGTCACCACTTCAATTACATTTACAGTTGGTCCACCATGCGGAGGCATGGGGTTTATCTTGGTGTTTGGTTTGTTAAAAGTAATATCCTGAGAATCCAACAGATCTTGAACCTTGTGCCTAAAGGCCCAACATTTTTCTATATTATGCCCCGGAGAATTGGCATGGTACTCGCACTGGCATTTTCATCATACTTTGGTGGGAGTGCCCCAATTGGAAGAGCTAGTGGCTTCTGCTCTACCAAAGATGCCTTGGTAGATGTTGCAGTAAGTGAATGTGAGGCATGGGGAAAGGATCAAATCTTCTCGGCGGCCTTTCAAACCTGTTATGTTGTTGTTCTTGCGCAATCACCAATGGTTGTTGTGCCCTTGGGTGTGATGCTACAACATTAATTTCTCATTCCTTCTTTTTTGAGAAGTTAAGAACATGTCTTTTTTAATTATAAGGAGTACCAGATGATGCCCCTTGTATCTTTCCACTCTTTATACCTGCTTCAATTCTCTCATCGATAGTCACTAAATCAGAAAATCTGGAGGAGACACTTCCTACCATCTTTCATAGTATAACCTTTGTAAAGTTCCCATGAACATGTCGACCAATTCTTTTTCCAGGAGCGGTGGTTGTACATGGGTTGCCATTTCTCTCCACCTTTGAGCATACTCTTTAAAAGAATCCTCCTTTTTCGGAGACAAGTTTTGGAGTTGCATGCGGTTAGGCGCCATGTCCAAGTTGTATTTGTACTGTCTCATGAAATTGTTAGCAAGATCTTCCGATGTCTGGATATGGGCCCGCTACAACTACATATACCAATCTTGAGATGCCCCACTCAAACTGTCTTGGAAACAATGGATCATCAGCTTCTGGTCTTGATCATAGGCATGCATCTTCCTACAATACATATGTAGATGGTTCCTTGGACATGTGATCCCCTTGTGTTTTCCAAAGTCAAGTACTTTGAATTTTGGAGGCATTACCATATTCAGAACTAAACCCATTTCAAGAGCATCAACATCAAAAGCATCGTAACCCTCCACAACCTTCAACCTTTCTTCAAGATCTTTATACTGATTGAGCACCAAGGGATTCTCAATAATTTTAGGTTGCTGTGTTTGAGTAACACCTTCCAGATCAAGATCTCCATATTATAGATCTGCATAGTTGTCTGCATTGTTGACTGAAATCTGCAAAGTATGGGATGCCCCTACCTTCAGTGGAGGTGCGATAAACCCTTCAGTGTCAGCCTGTCTAACCTCTTTTTGAGCCACAATTGACTTTAGAGGTCCTGATTCTGGTTCTCTTCTTGGTTAGTGACCGCTTGATACACTAATAGTATGGGCTACTTCTTCAAAGGCTGCTCTAGAAATTTGTTCCTGCCTTTCGATGATGTTTTTTAGAGATAACAGAACTTGACTCATGTCTCCTTTCATCGAGTCAATATTTCCCTTGACTTTCTCCAATTCCTCCTTAAATGTCGCTTGGTTCTCTTCGATCTGTTCCATCATTTTCTGTTGATGGGCTCTTGTCTGATATGGTGGTCGGAGAGGCGATGCTTTTCTAGCTCTCCTGCCAATGGTTTAACTGTATAATGTTTTTGAAAAATGATGAGTTTTTTATATGAAGTTATGAAATGCAAATGTTTGTGAATGCATGAATGCGTATGAATATGCTAAGGGTTTCGTTTTTTGAGTGTCTTATTCATTAGGACTTTCCATATATATATATATATATATATATATATATATATATATATATATATATATATATATATATATATATATATATATATATATATATATATATATATATATATATATATATATATATATATATATATATATATATATATATATATATATATATATATATATACATACATGTGTGTGTGTGTATGTGTTTCTTATGTTTTGATTTTTATTAGCGAGCGTCTTTAAAATGAACACAAAAATGAGATATGGAAACAAAAAATTATTGAAATCATAATTGTCTTAAAAAGAATACAGTTCAGATATTGAAAAACATTTTATCCAAAATATCAAAAATCAAATTGTTGAATAACAAAGGGAAACAAAAGATCTTCTAAGTGCGCTTGCGGATTTCTGCTATGAAGCCATCAACCATTGTCCTACAAAGTTTGAGGAAGTCTTCGACATCTTTCAGAAGCGGGACCATCACATTTTCCGCATCTCTCAATTTTCTAGGAATGTCACCAATGAGGTTGTTAGCTAAGATTACAAGTCTTGCATGCTTGTCTTTGTAAAACCGATATTCTTGGTATAGGTATGGAATTATCTTGTGATTATCCTTTCCTGCCTTGGAAATCTTTGCATATTGTTCTTCCCAATATAATTTTTCAGCCCTCATCTCCGTATAGAGTCTCCTTTGTATGAGGAAATTCTTTCTAAGGTCTTCTAACTCATGACAAACTTGCTCATACTCCTCAATCTTTTGGGCGAGAAGTTTTTTGCTTTCATCCTCTTGAGACGTTCACCTACATCTGATTCTTGTATATCTTGTAGTCTCGTAGTAAGATACTATATTTTCTTTTCTTGGTCTAGAGAAGCTTGGGCCAAACTTTGAATTTGGTCCCTCAAACTCTCCTCTATCTCCTTTTTATCTTGCATCGCTTTTTTGTACCACCTATTTAATCTCCTGATTTCACAAGCAGCATCCTCCAGACATTAATTATGAGAATCTAAGTTAAAGGTAGCACTCAATAGTCCTTCGGTTGGACGTTTCCGTTTAAGACTCTCTTTTTCAAATGCTTCACGGTCTCTCTGAATCTGCTGATCTTTTAACCCAAGTAAGTGTTGCATCTGTCTTTTCTCCTTAGCTAAGTTATGGAGATTAAGCTCTAATTCTTGTTTCTCCTTTTAAGCTTGATTCAAGGCCTTATTAAAGTTGTTTATTTCTTCCAAGGACACAGGCAAAGGATCTGGGACATCTGGCTTGTACTCAAGATCAATGTGAAATGGTAACTTAACAACTTACACCCTATCCATAACCCGTCGAGTGTAAGGTTCTTTCACCACAACATTATTTTTTCATCCTTTCTCTTGTTAACCCTACTCCCAGCTCAAATGATCTTGTTGAGCAACTCTCGGTCATTTTTGCCCGTGTCATGAATGATTAATTGTTGAAGTTGTTCATTTGAGGGTTTATCCTCAAAAGGGTACCCAAGTTGTCACAAAGCCAAAGTAGGCTTGTAGTTGATACAACCGCGTGACCCAATCAATGGAACATTCGGAAAATCTCCACAACTGTAAACGATCTCCAATGTCTAGCTTCCTTGCATACCATAATACATAATCAGCAGTAAGAGCCCTTAATTTTTAAGGCCACTCAAATTGCATCAGAGTTTTAATCATATAATATTCTTTGTAGAGATGAGACATAAACCAAGAATACAGGATTGGAATACAACAGTTCAGCGTACCCCTTCCCTTTTCGTAAGGAGTGTGAAGAGCATAGTAAATGTCAGTAAGTAAATCAGGAGTTAGGTCTGCATTCAAAGCTTTTATGCCCCAAAACACACTAATAGCTACAAGGTCAATATAGTCCAAAGTTCTCATAAACAAAATTACACCGAAGACAAGTAGTCCTAAACAATCAACGAAAGATTCCCATTCTTTGTTATCAGTAAGAAAGAGCTTTAGCCTCCAAATATTGTCTTTTAACCCCTTGTACATCACCTTCTCTTTTGTAATTAAGTTAAAATTTAGGATAAGGGATCCTTAAGCCATTTGCTAAGTCCTTAACATCAATGGTCTGTCCAATTCTCACATAAGCTTTTCCCTTAGAGAAATTCAAGAGTCTACTCAATTCTTCCAAAGTTGGTGCTAGCTAAAAGTTTTGAAAGGTGAAACACCTTAATGGAGGGTCGTAAAACTAAACCAAGGCAGAAATGGCATCCAACTGTATATCCACTCTTATCAATTCAAGGGTATCCCTATAACAACGAGCAAACATCTTCAAAGCCCTTTCAGACAATTTCCCTTTGATGGTCTTGATTTTTGTCATATCTGGCTTGACGACACTAACACGGACAAGTTGTTTCCCTCTAGAATTCATTTTTAAGACACTCACCAAAAACCTTTGACTTTATATTTTTTAACCCTGTGAATAAGATAAACACAAAGAGTGGAGAATGATGAATATGTGAGATGCAAAATATATGTATGTATGATGATAGTGACAGGATTTATGAAAGGTATCCTTAGTTGGTAGGTTTCTAGTATTGTCCTACGGATATACTACCCTTACCATAGGGTGGTTTCCTTAAGGGTATCATGGATAACACTAGAGGGAAAGGTACAAGGTCCTCCCTTAAGTGGTGCCTCTTTGTAGACCGAAACTTTCGTCTCTAGGTCGTGAAAGGTCTCACCATGAGTTTTTAGTTTAGAATTTATACAAAAAGTCATAGATTTCATCCCAAAGTCCTATCCCCAAGAGGATGTCTCTTGAGACATATTTCTTTTTTTGGAATTCCACAAACTCTAGGCGAAGTCGTCACAAAGACTCATAGGGGTGATGTATCCCCTTGGCCAATAGACGAACCTTCTTTCTAAGGTTTTTGAAAATAAATTTTTAAAATAAAAAGCTGCCAATAGATGAATAAAAATGACAAATAATATAATAAACAAGAATAAATAAAAAATTTAATAAAACAAATATAGAAAAATAAGAAAAACCCTAAAAAACCATAAACCAAAAGAAAAGACTTATAAATCCTAGGTTGAGTCCCCAGCAGAGTCGCCGGCTATAATAATCAGTTTGAAAATTTAGATTCACCCTTAATTTTTATCCTAAGGAAGAGAATATAAAGGATAATCCTAATTTGATCAGAGATTCTAAGTTGTTTGACTCGTTTCAGACGAAGTGAAGGTGATTAGAGATTCTATTTTTTGATGCAATTTAAAGTAATTAAAAATGAGTTAGAATTTTTTTTAAAAGAATTTTGAATTTCATAATAAAATAAACAATTTTTAGAATTTATAACAATGAATATATTAATTATTAAAAATATTAATTATAATAAATAAATAAGTAGATGGAATAAAAATTAAAATTAATTGAAAAAAACGCAAGGGGTGTATTTTACTTGGGCTTAGTAATTTAGGGGGTGTAAATAATAGGGATCTAAATCCAGATATTGGATTTAGGCTCATATTACAAGAGGTGTAGATTCGTACTAAGTAGTAAAATTGGGGGGTACACAGAGTAAGGGTCCAAGTCCAAATATTGGACTTAGCCCATTTAGCGCATGGGGGTACAGGCTAAGGTTGGGGCAGAAAAATTGGGGGTGTAAAATCAATGGACTAGGCCCAAAGGTATAAACGTCTGAGAGGTCCGTTTGGACCTCGTACGGGCAGGTGCATAGAGTTACAGTAGGTGTGCGTTCTAGGGGGCATTTGATTGAGATCAAATGATGGACACTGAGAGAGCTTGATAAGAGTGACGTACTGGATCCAATCACGTTATATCTTTCTGTTTTCATTTCATTTCATTCATTTCGTTTTCTTCCTTCTCTCTTTGCTTAGCTCTCTCATCTCTCTCTCTCTGTTAAATAACAACAACAATAACCCACAAACCCAAACCCTAATCGCAACCCTCGACGACAACGATCTTCCTCTTTACCCCCAAATCAAACCCCAACAAAACCAATAGCGACGGAAAAACAACAAAAAATCAAAAGCTGAGTATCTCTTTACCTCCGATTGTGATTTGTTTTCATTCTGATGATTAAGTTCTTCGCTAATTTCCCTTCCCATCTTCTTGTTTGCAGGTGGAGAGAACATGGATGGCGGCGGTGCGATGAAGGATTAAGACATATCTTAGGGTTTGAGAAATTGAAACCCTAGATCTATGCGGCGAGAGAGCTCCAAGGAAATAAGCTCTTTGTCTCTTCTTTTTTTGTTGTGTCTCTTCAATTTCTTCCCCTCCCCATTAGAAATTAGGTTTATTTATAGTCTTAGAAATTAGATAGATTAGGAAATTTTATATGATTGTCGTTATTTTTCTGTTGATTAGGGTAGGTTGGTGTTATAAATTAGTCTTGATTGATAAATTAGGAGATTTAATTTTGTTGTAATTGATTTTGTAAGTTTTCAGATATGTAATTGACAATGGACGATTCTGTTGATGTAAATATTGGATTTGATACACTTAATTATTGTTTGATTTGAACAGTGTTTGTTATAGTCTAAAAAGATATGCTTCTTCCGTTTCCAATCTATACAATATTTTTTTTTTTAGTTTTTGGGCTTGGATAGAGAGCAATAGTGAACAGGACGCGGTTGGGGTTCGAGAATTAGGGTTTCACCCCTAATTTTGACCAAAAGTCAACAAAATAATAAATTTTAATAATAATAATAATGATAAAAAAATGATAATAATAATAATAATTATTATGTAAATACTAGTATAATAATAATAATCAGACAAATAATTATAATGATATATAAAAACCAAATGGGCTCAAGAAGAAAAAATGGGCCAACAACTTTAATAATTCTAAAAAATGTACCCAACTTTTCGTTCTTTTGTTCTTTTCACTTTTGATTTTCCCTAACTTTTTCCTGGACTGATTCTTTTTTATTTTGAAGTCCAGCGGGATGCCCTAATTTTTGCCTAAGTAACTTGTTTTAAAGTTTTTGACTTAGCGGGCTTTATTTATTTTTCATTTTGATTTCTTTTTATTTTTTTGAATAAATCGTATGACATTGGTTGATTTTGTCTTTTGCAAGGGTTGTGACTGCCTCATTCCTCGATTGGTGAGGGATAACTATGGAGGTTTTGCATTTTTTGGCATCTTGATGTGTGAGGGATAAGATATGGTTGATCCTCAGACGGGACACTTTTTTTTTTAATTTGAACACACGGTCAAATTAACTGAAGACTACCTTACTCAGGTTAAATGTGAGGGCTTTTTGTATAGAAAACAAACTCCTACTTCAAGACTCAAAGGGGTTGACGAGGGTTCACTACCTTATATCTATGGTGTTTGTAGATTTGAAACAATGCCTTACATCGTCAGCATGGTTTTATTCAAAAGCATACAATCCATGATTTTGCGTATTTTATTTTCATCATTCTCCTTTTGATTTTTGCTTTAAACAAGAGTTTGATATCGATAAATAGGAAAATAAATGAGTGAACACAAATGAATTGATTTGAAACAAACATATGCAGTGTATTATTATTATCATTTAAAAACAAACAAGTTTTACATGCAAGTAGCATTCAACGAACAAGGAAAAATACAAATGACAATGTAGAAATGATCTAATGATTGCCAGTGTTGTGGAGAATTCTTCAGGCTTGACTTATTTGAGGGGATGTTCTTTGTAGTCTTGGCACCTGTATGAGCAGAGGACTTTAATTTATGAACAGACCGCTTGGGGTGAATGATATCATTTCAGAGTCAATGAGGTCTTGGACTCCGATCTTCAGTGCTCAACAATTTTCAGTCGTGTGTCCTAAGGCCCTTGAGTGAAACTCACAACGAGTATTAATATTATATCCCTTTAGAAGATTTTATGGAGGAGGGAGGAGTTCTTGAAATTGGATTAACTGACTAGCCAATAATTGGGGAAGAAGTTGAGCATATGGCATAGGAACATGATCAAACCTTCTTTTTTGAACCCTCTGCCTATGTTGTCCTTGTTGTCCCTGTTATTGAGTTTGTTTCTAATAGTTCTAAGGAGGAGCATACTGATTAGGAACAACAATGGGTGTTGAATAATAATGAAAGTGGATTTTAGGATAGGCATGAGCCTTTCCCTTGTCATCAGAAACATTTCTAGATTCACCCTCATTCTTCTTAACAAAGACAGAGTATGGTTTCTTTCCACTGCCAATATTATTGTTAGTAGTGTCAGATGCACCTGGGATTGTACCAGCCTTGATACACGTCTCAACGCGTTCCCCAATAATAACCATATCAGAAAAGGATGAAGAAGTATTATTAATCATATTATGAAGATATGGGCCTCACAGTGTGCCCATGAACAAGTCAACCAATTCACGATCCAGGAGAGAGGCTGAACCCTTACAGCTAACCCACGCCACCTTTGGGTGTACTCTTTGAAAGGCTCTTCAGGTTTCTGCGCCATACTCTGAAGTTGAGTACGACTAGGAGCCATACCAGTGTTATAGTGGTATTGTTTGAAGAAAAAATAATTAACAAGCTCTCCCCAAGTACTGACGTGAGTTCTCTCTAACGCATATACCACTCTAATGGTGCCCCGATCAGGCTGCCTTGAAAGAAATGCATGAGTAATAGTTCATTCTCAACATTAGCGGCCATCTTGCGACATTAGGAACGAAGATAAGTCTCTGGCCAAGAGGTTCCCTTATACTTGTCAAATTATGGAACTTTGAACTTTGGAGGAATAGCAATCCCAGGAACAAGACACATCGCAGCAACATTGAATCTAGATGTTTTAGAAATTTCCATAGCTTTGAGACGCTCCTCGAGAGCACGATACATCTCTGTAATTTCTCAAAACGACAAGCTCTTCCACCTTCATCATTAACAACCTTCATCATTAATAACCTTCATCTTTCTCTCTAAATCAAAACTTCACGCTAAGAAATTTTCATCAAAAGCTCTTTTAATATCCAATTCATATTTTCTCTGCAACTTAAATCATCATCATCTTCACCAAAAATTGGTGGGTACACAGAGTAAGGGTCCAATTTCTGATATTGGACTTAGCCCATTTAGCGCATGGGGGTACAGGTTGGCGTTGGGGCATAAAAATTGGGGGTGTAAAAGCAATGGACTAGGCCCAAAGGTATAAGCGTCTGGGAGGTCTGTTTAGACCTCGTACGAGAAGGTGCATAGAGTTACAGTGGGTGTGCATTTTAGGGGGCATTTGATTGAGATCAAATGATGGACACTGAGAGAGCATGATAAGAGTGACGTACTAGATGCAATCGCGTTATATCTTTCTGTTTTCATTTCATTTCATTCATTTCGTTTTCTTCCTTCTCTCTTTGCTTAGCTCTCTCATCTCTCTCTCTCTGTTAAACAACAACAACAACAACCCATAAACCCAAACCCTAATTGCAACCCTCTACGGCGACGATCTTTCTCTTTACCCCTAAATCAAACCTCAACAAAACCAATAGCAACGGAAAAACAATAAAAAATCAAAAGCTGAGTATCTCTTTACCTCCGATTGTGATTTGTTTTCATTTTGATGATTAAGTTCTTCGCTAATTTCCATTCCCCTCTTCTTGTTTGCAGGTGGAGAGAACATGGATGGCGGAGGCTCGATGGAGGATTAAGACATATCTTAGGGTTTGAGAAATTGAAACCCTAGATCTATGCGGAGAGAGAGCTCCAAGGAAACAAGCTCTTTGTCTCTTCTTTTTTTGTTTCGTCTCTTCAATTTCTTCCCCTCCCCATTAGAAATTAGGTTTATTTATACTCTTAAAAATTAGATAGAATAGGAAATTTTATATGATTTTCATTATTTTTCTGTTGATTAGGGTAAGTTGGTGTTAGAAATTAGTCTTGATTGATAAATTAGGAGATTTAATTTTGTTGTAATTGATTTTGTAACTTTTCAGATCTGTAATTGACAATGGGCGATTCTGTTGATGTAAATATTGGATTTGAAACACTTAATTATTGTTTGATTTGAACAATGTTTGTTATAGTCTAAAAAGATACGCTTCTTCCGTTTTCAATCTATACAATATTTATTTTTTGTAGTTTTTGGGCTTGGATAGAGAGCAATAGTGAACAGGGCGCGGTTGGGGTTCGAGAATTAGGGTTTCACCCCTAATTTTGACCAAAAGTCAACAAAATAATAAATTTTAATAATAATAATAATGATAAAAAATGATAATAATAATAATAATAATAATAATAATAATAATAATAATAATAATAATAATAATAATAATAATAATAATAATAATAAAAATCATGTAAATACTAGTATAATAATAATAATCATACAAATAATTATAATGACATATAAAAACCAAATTGGCTCAAGAAGAAAAAATGGGCCCACAACTTTAATAATTCTCAAAAATGTACCCAACTTTTCGTTCTTTTGTTCTTTTCACTTTTGATTTTCCGTAACTTTTTCCTGGACTGATTCTTTTTATTTTAAAGTCCAACAGGATGCCCTAATTTTTGCCTAAGTCACTTGCTTTCAAGTTTTCGACTTAGCGGGCTTTATTTCTTTTTCATTTTGATTTCTTTTTATTTTTTGAACAAATCGTGTGACATTGGTTGATTTTGTCTTTTGCAAGGGTTGTGACTGCCTCATTCCTTGATTCGTGAGGGATAACTATGGCGATTTTGCATTTTTTAGCCTCTTGATGTGTGAGGGTTAAGATATGGTTGATCCTCAGATGGGACACTCTCTTTTTTTAAATTTGAACACACGGTCAAATTAACTGAAGACTACCCTGCTCGGGTTAAATGTGAGGGCTTTTCGTATAGAAAAGAAACTCCTACTTCAAGGCTCAAAGGGGTTGACGATGGTTTCACTACCTTATATCTATGGTGTTTGTAGATTTGAAACAATGCCTTACATCGTCAGCAGGGTTTTATTCAAAAGCATACAATCCAGTATTTTGCGTATTTTGTTTTCATTATTCTCCTTTTGATTTTTGCTTTAAACAAGAGTTTGATATCGATAAATAGGAAAATAAATGAGTGAACACAAATGAATTGATTTGAAACAAACATATGCAGTGTATTATTATTATCATTTAAAAACAAACAAGTTTTACATGCAAGTAGCATTCAACGAACAAGGAAAAATACAAATGACAATGCAGAAATGGTCTAATGATTGCCAGTGTTGTGGAGAATTCTTTAGGCTTGACTTATTTGAGGGGATGTTCTTTGTAGTCTTGGCACCTTTATGAGAAGAGGACTTCAATTTATGCACAGACCGCTTGGGGTGAATGATATCATTTCATAGTCAATGAGGTCTTGGACTCCGATCTTCAGTGCTCTACAATTTTAAGTCGTATGTCCTGGGGCCCTTGAGTGAAACTCACAACGAGTATTAATATCATACCCCTTTGGAAGATTTTATGGAGGAGGGCCGAGTTCTTGAAATTGGATTAACTGACTAGCCAATAATTGGGGAAGAAGTTGAGCATATGGCATAAGAACATGATCAACCCTTCTTTTTGGACCCCTCTGCCTATGTTGTCCTTGTTGTCCCTGTTATTGAGTTTGTTGCTAATAGTTCTAAGGAGGAGCATACTGATTAGGAACAACAATGGGTGTTGAATAATAAGGAAAGTGGATTTGAGGATAGGAAGGAGCCTTTCCCTTGTCATCAGAAACATTTCTAGATTCACCCTCATTCTTCTTAACAAAGACAGAGTATGGTTTCTTGCCACTACCAATGTTATTGTTAGTAGTGTCAGATGCACCTGGGATTGTACCAGCCTTGATACATGTCTCAATGTGTTCCCCATTAATAACCATATCAGAGAAGGATGAAGAAGTATTGTTAATCATAAGATGAAGATATGGACCTCACAGGGTGCCCATGAACAAGTCAACCAATTCACGATCCAGTAGAGAGGCTAAACCCTTGCAGCTAACCCACGCCACCTCTGGGCGTACTCTTTGAAAGGCTCTTCAGGTTTCTGCGCCATACTCTGAAGTTGAGTACGGCTAAGAGCCATAGCAGTGTTATAGTGGTAATGTCTGAAGAAAAAATCATTAACAAGCTCTCCCGAAGTACTGACATGAGTTCTCTCTAACGCATATACCACTCTAATGGTACCCCGATCAGGCTGCCTTGAAAGAAATGCATGAGTAACAGTTCATTCTCTACATGAGCGGCCATCCTGCGACATTAGGAACGAAGATAAGTCTATGGCCAAGAGGTGCCCTTATACTTGTTGAATTCTGGAACTTTGAACTTTGGAGGAATAGAAATCCCATGAACAAGACACATTGCGGCAACATTGAATCTAGATGTTTTAGAAATTTCCATAGCTTTGAGACGCTCCTCGAGAGCATGATACATCTCTCCAATTTCTCAAAACGACAAGCTCTTCCACCTTTATCATTAACAACCTTCATCTTTCTCTCTAAATCACAACTTCACGCTAAGAACTTTTCATTAAAAGCTCTTTTAATATTTGATTCATCTTTTCTCTGCAACTTCAATCATCATCATCTTCACCAATAATTCTGCACCATATCATCGTCTCATCTTCCAATTTTATCTACGTAACAACAACACGTTTCAGTTGTAAGATCGATATAATCGAATCTCACTGAATCAGCAAGAATGCATCAGCCACAATTTTGAAGCAATTCAAATGTACCTAAGATTAACTTTGGTAGAGGTGAGAAATTCATTCATCATTTCACCTTGTTCTTGTCACTAGCACGGTGGAGCTTAAAGCCAACAAGAATTTGCGATGAAGAATGAGAGAGGAAGAACAAACGGAAGCGCACTGAGGTGCTGAATCGACTGAAGTATGAGATAGAGAAAGCAAGATGGATATAAATCGGAAGGGAATAGCATTGGTTCTATATGGAATTTTGAATTGGAGGGAGTTGAAGATCAATGGAGGTGTGCGCCACTATGTGTCGCAAAAACTCGTTTTCGCATTTGAAGGAGAAGAAACGAAAATGGATTGATGATGATGATGTTGAAATGAATCACCGAAGGAGAAGGTGGAGTCGGCCTGGTCGTGTTGATCAAAGAAGAAGATGAGCATTGCGTCTGTGTACTGGGAGGAAGGAGAAGAGGCATGGTTGCTTGCATTGGCCTCTCACGGCGGTGAATTGAATCGATGAAGAAGTGGTACACCACCGTGCCGTAGATTGAGAGAGGAAGAAATGTACTATGAGGAGAAGTTCAACAGTCACAAACTTGGAACCTTAGCCAAACGATACCGTATCCTTTCTTTTCAGTATTTTTCATGTTTATTGTTTTAATTTTTATTTAATTTCATTTTGTTATATAAACATTATGCTGAAAAAATAAGAGATGGACATGGTAATGTTGATTTTATGGACCGAATCACATTCTCCCAAGGCTCACCACCATTTTTGGAGAATTTGAAGCTTGTGAACAAAAAGCTTTCATTCGGATGAGCTCTATATTGGGCTTAATGTCTATTCGGCTGTACTTGGCAACACCCTGAATTCAGCTTGCACTTCCAAAAGATTCATTTTCTACACTTGTTTCAAATTTCATTTTTAATTAACAGTTGCAATTGATTTTTATGATATTGGTAAGTAAAAGAGACTCAGCTAATGAGTTCCAAGAAGTTTTTCAAAGCAAGAAAAGAGTGTGATTTTCATCAAGGAAATTCGAGGAGATTATCGGTAGAGTTTTCTTATTGCTTGTGTGGCTTCGAAGGGGCAATAGACCTTCTCCGTTAGGTATCATCGTGACTTTATTTCATTCCTCCTTTCTGCATTGTCTTTTCTATTTTCTTGCCATGAAAAGTAGGACTAGAGATGCATGACTGGGAGTCCTTACTTTAGATGGGCAATGTTGTTTTAAAAGATATTTAGAAGGCAATTCCTACTTGTGCTTGTTTATTTTACCATTCTGTGTATTTACTTTCCAAAAACCTCGATGAAGGCGTCCCATTATCATCCCTATTGATAAGTACTCAAAGAAGGAAGGTGGAAAAGGGTCTGCTATCGACTCCCATAATTTCTAGTCCACAGGTAATTCGTAGCTTGCATTATACATCGATGCTACGAATAATGCTACTCTTGTTATCGAGTCAGTCAAGTGGAATGAAGGGATCTGTAACCAATCCCCCACACTTTGTCATTCGCTCGTGTGCCATGCACGTTGACGCTCTGATATGATCTCACTATTGCCTTCTATCTCATACCTCGACGATGCAATATCTCCGTTAGGTGTTTAGTTGCCTGTGACGATTCACTCTCATTCTTCTCTTGTCTAGATAACATGATATCTTGGTTAAGGGCCGACCCCCTTATTCTTCTTGCCTTGGTAACATGATACCATGGCTAAGAGCTATTGATTCCCCCATTTTTGCTTGCCTCGATGATTTGATATCTTGGTTAAGCCTCATTTTATCCTGCCTTGATGATTCAATATCATGGTTCGGTGTCCCTTCTCCCTTGTCCTACCTCGATGATATGATATCATGGTTAGGCGTGATCCCTATTCCTATCCTTCATTGGTAACATGGTATCTCGGTTAGGCGTGTGCTACTTGAGTGAGTGGATACCCCTTCTCCGTTAGCTACAAAGGGGTATTTACAACATAAGCGGATTAATTCTAAAGATATTTTCAGTCGAGTCATTAGATACACTTCTATTAGAGCAGTATTGGCCCTGGTAGCCAGCAGGGATATGCGTTAAGAGAATATAGATGTGAAAACAGCTTTCCTCTGTGGTAATATAGATGAGCAAATCTACATGGAGCAACCAGAGGGATTCAGTGATACAGAACATGGCAGACATACTTGCAAATTGAAAAGTTCTTTGTATGGCTTGTAGCAGTCTTCGAGGTAGTGGCACATGCACTTTGTTTCATACATGATCTAGATTAGCTATAGAACGTGTGATTATGATTTCTCTATTTATGTGAGGAGCCTTGACGATGGTTCTTTTATTTTCTTGTTACTTTATATTGATGATATATTGATTGTTGCAAACCATTTGCATGATGTAAATGAGTTGAAGACAGTTGGGAAATGAGTTTGATACGAAGGACTTGGGTGTTGCAAAGCAGATTCTTGTAATGGGAATTCAAAGGGACAGAGGAGCTAATAAATTATCGTTGTCTCAGAAAAGCTATGTTAAAGGTTTGTTGAGCAGATTTGACATGAGCAAAGCAAAGCCTGTGAGTACTCTATTGGTGAATTATTTAAATATTTCTTTGGAACAATTTCCGAAGACAAACTCAGAGATTGAAGATATGTATAAGATTATTAATGCCAGTGCAGTTGGTTGTTTGATGTATGTTATGTTTGCAAGAGATCGAATTTGACACAAGCAGTTAGTTAAGTGTACAAGTTCATGTCCAAGCCAGGGAAGCAACATTGAGAAGCAATCAAGTGGATCCTAAGATACTTGAAAGGTACAACAGATCGTGGTATCATATTCAGTATGGAGCAGGGAATTCCATCAGTTATGGGATATGTGAATTTTGACTATGCATGTGATTTGGATGATAGGAGATATACAATATAGTATATCTTTACTCTTGTGGGGGGCCCTATATGTTGGAAATCACCAGTTTAATCCATAGTAATTATGTCTACAATTGAGACAGAATTCATGGCAATAGTTGTAGCAGCCAAGCAAGCATTGTGGCTGATAGGGTTAGTGAAAGAGTTGGGTGTTGGGCAAGGTGGAGTTCAGTTGCATTGTGATAATCATAGTGTTATCTATTTGGAAAACAATCATGTGTATCATGCTAAGACCAAGCATATTGATATGAGGTTCCACATATCAGGGAGTTGTTGGCGTCTAGACAAATATTACTTCATAAGGTTCACACTTCTGGGAATGCAACTAATAAGTTGACCAAGTCAGTCACCAGTGACAAGTTCAAACATTATTTGGACTATTTACATGTTTCTCAGTGTTAAGCATGAGGTGTACCTCTCCAGTTTCCAGGATAAATCGTTATACTTGAAGTCTTCATAGGGGTTTGATATTCGTCAAGGTGGAGATTATTGAATATGACTCATATTGTTGAGATAATTATGGGTTGGTGAGAGTCTAACTCATATTATTGAGATAATTACGGATTGTCGAAATAACTATAGGTTATATATATATATATATATATATATATATATATATATATATATATATATATATATATATATATATATATATATATATATATATATATATATATATATATATATATATATATATATATATATATATATATATATATATATATATATATATATATATATATATGGTTTGTATTACTGTATGGTTTGTATTACTGTAATCGATATGCAATTCACAAGACAAAAATAAAGGGAACTATAACTACTCTATAGTCGCAGACGTAGGTAATTTGGCTGAACTACGTGAACAAAACTTTTGTGTGTTTCTCTATACTCTGATCAGCATCCGTGTTTCTGTTTTAACAAAAATAAATTCTAAAACTAGAAATTGTAGCTTATGATTCTCAAATCAATTTTCACACTCAAATTTATTATACAACTAACTTTAAGTAGAGCCAAACACTACACATTTGCAAGGTACACAAACATGTATGTTGGCCCGACCTTGTGCAAGAGTAGCTGACTCTTCAACACAAGGCCTCAAGTTTTAGAGGAATTAACATGTCATCCCCAAAATTATACATGTCACCCCGTATTTTTCTAAATGTCAAAAATGCCCATGAACAAATTAGGGGTGGCAAAGAACAAAATCTTTGATAAAATTTTTCAATTTTTTTTTTTTGCAATATTGAAAATTTCAATGTATTTGAAATTTCTAGTATATACTGGAAATTTCAAATACACTGAAATATCCGGTATTGTAAAAAAAAATTTAAATGAACTACAGGATTTTTTGAAAAATTCGGTAGTTTTTCGAAATTTTCAATACTTTTTTTTTAATTTCTGAAAAATCCTGTATTTTTTTAAAATTTCCGACACCCTTCAAAATTTCCAATAAAAATTCATATTTTTGAAAACTAAAGATATTAAACAAGAATATAATGGTAAAAATATACAAATGTGGGGGTGACATGTCGTAGGAGTGTCATGTTAATTTCTCCAAGTTTTTGTGCGTCTCAATTTTCTAAAAAGTCTAATCTTTTTTACTTTAATATTAATAAACATTACAAAATTGTTATAAAAAATCCAATAAAAAAATGTTATGATAAAAATTCACTACATCAAACAAATGTGATTGATTAAAATTAAAATAATTATAATTAAATATTTTTGTTAATATATAATTATATATTTGATGTTTCATTTTTAATTATTATAATTTTTTTTAAAATTAAATCTATTTTTTAAATTAGAACGGAGCCTCTGATTTAATTGAGTCGGACTACATGTACGCAGAATGAATCGTGGATAAACAACAGAAAATAGTCAAAATCTTGAAGGAAATCAATTGATTCTAAAATGCAGACAAAAGAATGGTTAAAACTTGCATAATCCCTCCAAGAACCACACCAAATGGGTTTTCATCTAGTATTGTTGTTGTGATTATATATTATCATGACAGTTTTGTCGAACACATAAAAGTATGGATCAACAAAGGTTGATTCCGAGAAAAAAATCAAACTTTTCAGGATTTACCATACCAATTTTAAGGTTATATTTTGCTGTTGCTTTATTTTTCAATCTTATAATTTATATCCAAATATAGAGTATTCTTGTTTGAAAAGCTTCTTCAAATATAGATACAGTTTGGAAATCAATCCAAATTTTGTGAAGTAGTTCAAAGGAATTATTACCACGTTTAGGGTTCATTCTTTCACTTTAATTATGAAGATATTTGAAGAATTTGGCAATAAAGTTGACGCACATCACATCTCAGTAACCACTGCACAGTAAATTCAAGAATAGCTTGAAGATGAAAACATGTATCAATCATTATGAATTTATGATTATGGTGGGATCTCAAAATATTGTTGGTTAAAAAGATAGAAAGAATAAAAATAAAAATAAAAGCTAGAGTTATTGGTTTGATCTATTTTTTTCTTCTTTTCGATATAGTCTGATTTAGATGTCAGTTCTAACATCAATTAGTTTCAACTCTCTCCTGATCACAATTATAGGAGATTAAATTGTGATTCTTCCTACTAAATTCAACGTCTAAATTGATCTATTTTGAGAAAGTAATTTAGTGATTCAATTTAGGACTATTAAAAAAAACTAATAAATATAACTGAATTAAAGTAAAAATAATCGAACAATTACATTTGGTTAGTGATATGAAACACACGCGCAAACAGTTTTAAAAATTGAATTAAATGGTAAATAAATCGAATTAAAACAAAAAAAATAAAAAATATTAAAATTATTATTTTTAAAAGAATTATTAAAAAATTTGAGAAAGAAATAAAACGGTTGTGTTCTTTAATAAATTATTTGAATTAAAAAAAATTATCTTTTAACAATTTAGTATGGTTTGGAAGTCTAAATCAATATACTAAATCAATAATTTAATTTGATTCAATTATGAATAAATCTAAACGTTTGATTCGATTCAAGTGATCTTATATTATGATTTGATTCAAGTGACATTTTACTGTGATTTTCAATTTAGTTTGATTTTCTAATTAAATTATACAGTGAACAACCTAATTGAAATGACATAGTGGATCAAGTTGTCGTATGGCATGTAGAAATGAATATAGAACTAGAGGGTTGAAATGCTAGAGAGAATCGAGTGACATAATAATAGAACCATAAGGTTGTATACATGCATCTATGAAACTGTTATACTGAATTTGATTTGATTATAAGTAGGACCTTAGACTATGAAATGTTACCCAAAAAATCAGGGAAAGAATACAATTCAAAAATTGTTTTCTCTATTAGGATTTGATACTATGTCACAATCTAAGTGAAGAGAAAAAGTTGTTTTTGCTAATGTTAATGTTAATCTCGTTATCAAATCAACACATCCAAATCATGTTATTATAACAAAAGAGCAAAACTTATGTATTACTTTTTCAATCTAATGGATAAATGCATGTGACCTAAATTGTATGCCATTATCAGAAATTATGGGGAAGCAAATATGTCACTCTCAATCCAAAATCTGTACTTTTAGCTTTTCTATTTTTGTAAAATTTAATATAGTCAAAAGTGCAATTATTTTTCACTAAAATTTTATATTTTGTACCTTTTTTAAATTATTATTATTATTATTATTATTATTATTATTATTATTATTATTATTATTATTATTATTATTATTATTATGATTTATTTTTTTTATTATTTTATTTTTTTAATCAAAAGAGAATATATTAATTTAAAAAGTCAAGAAAAGTACAAGGCGATCGCTAGGACTCAATCCACCAAAAGAACAAAAAAAATTAAAAAGTTATTTAAAGTAATAAATTAGCTATGTGCTTTCTAAGCTTTTTTGTATACCATCTCATGCAAATTATACTATCAATAATGTCATTAACTATATTCTTATTTAAATCATGGTTAAAAACGACCCCAGTCCTATAACACCATATTCCATAAACTGTTTCAATGAAAGCGAGTTTCAGAATACTAGCCCGCCAACCTTTTTCCCTGTTTGGGATATAATCCAAGCGAGTTCTCCATTTCAATCCATGATGCTATAAGTCAGATTCAACCCTCCTTCATTAGCATTATATAAACAATCTTCATCGAGAATTTATCCTGCTGCAAGAGTTTGGTCCACTCTTGATAGTAAAGTTCAATTATCTCTCTCTGCGCCATAATATTCTTAAACATCCAAGATCATGCTGTTTTGCTATCCAAATGTGAAATATCTCTACCTTTGATGTAATACATATGAACCCACTTCACCCATAAATTATCTGATTTTCGACACAAATTCCAAAGGCATTTTATCATGGTAGTCACGTTCCAAATAGAGAAGTTAATAATGTCCAAACCTCCTTGGTATTTAGGTTTGCAAACATTCGCCCAAGCCACTGGGCTCTTGTTCTTAATTTCATGAGATCTCGTCCAAATAAATGATCGAAAAATAGCTTCAATTTTCTTCAGAACAAACTTAGGAAGAGGGAAACATATCATCCAATATTGAACTATGGCAAAGGTTACGCTTTTTACCAGTTGGATACGACTGGCGTAACTGAGGAGCTTTGTTGTCCAATGCTTCGTACGAAAAATAATTTTATCGATTAGTGGTAGATAATGGGAAATTGTGAGTCTTTTGCTGGTAAGGGGTACCCCCATGTATCTAACAGGGAAACGCCCTTCTTCAAAACTAGTGATTCAGAGCATATGATCCTTTGTATATGCATCAATCCCTCCAAAAAAGATTTTTCATTTGTTTGGATTTACCACCAAACCAGTACTGGTAGAGAAGCTTTAAATGACATCTAGCATCATGCTCACTGATTTCACATATCCCCTATAAAACATAAGAACATCATTCGCAAAAGTAAGATGAAATAAATTCAGATTCTCACATTTCGCATGATGGTTGAAGTCAGGATCCTGTTGCATTTTGTCAAGCAAACGGTTGAGGTATTTCATCATGATTACAAGAATCAAGGGGGATATCGGGTCCCCTTGCCTAATGCCTCTTCGAGCCTGCAATTCCTCCGTCATCTTCCCATTGACATTGAATTTATAGGAAACTGTTTTAACTGTCAGCATGACCCAGTCTGTAAAAATACCGGGCAGACCAAGCTCCAACATTATACTTTCTAGTGCCCTCCAATCCACCATATCATAGGCTTTCTATAAATCCAGTTGCAGCATACATCTTGGTGTCCCCCTCCGCCTACTATAGCCCTTGACCAGTTCATACGCAAGCATAATGTGATTGTGAATATTTTGGCCCGGTATAAAAGCAGCTTGATTTAAACTGATTACCTCCTGCAACACCATCCCTAACCTTGTATTTAAGATTCTAGAAATGATTTTGTAAAAGGTGGTACATCTGGCGATAGGTCTAAAATACCTAACCCACTAGCACCATCATATTTAGGAATTAATGTGAATACAATGTTGTTGAAAGGTTTGTAGATTCTCCCTCTGTCAAAAAACTCCATAACAGCTGCTAAGACATCATGCTTGATAATGTGCCAACAAGATTTAAATAATTTAGCACCAAATCTGTCAATGCCGGGCGATTTCAGATCCCCAATACCATTAAGAGAATTATCAATTTCTTCTTCAGTCGCCCTGCTCACCAGGTTCTCACGTTGTTGCATAGTCAATTGTTTCCCTTTCCTCATAATTCGAACATCAATATGTTGCATACTGGTATTTTTTTGTCCCTCCTAATTGATCATAAAATTTTAAAACTTCTTGCTCTATGTCATAATGAGTAGAAAGGATAGTCCCATCAGGTTGCTGAAGAATTTTCATTCTCTTCGTACTGTGCCTCGACTTCACATAAGCATGAAAAAACACAATATTTTCGTCTCCCATTTTCAATCAATCAAGCGTAGCTTTATGCATCATGGAATGTTCTTCCATAGTATTCCATTTAAGTACATCCTCAGTAATATTTCTTAACTTCTCCAGCTCACGACTGTCAAATATGTGATTCCTGAGGTTATCATGCGCGTCCAACATCTCTTGCCTGTACTTGACAATATTTTGTCTAATGTCGTTCATTGGTTTATTCAAGGTTTTTAGATCATACTTCATTCTTTTCATCTTGTGCCACAAGACATACATGGGGCTACCTGTTATATGCTTGTTCCAATTTCTCATGACAGTTTCTTCAAAACCATCTATCTCAACCAGATAATTGTTGAACTTGAAGGCTCTATTCAGATCCCTTGTACGATCCACATTAAGGTAAAGAAGGGCATGATCAGATACTGAAGGAGGTAGAATATTCAGAGTCATATTGGAATTAATTTGAAACCAGGACACATCTGCTAAGACTCTATCTATCCTTGAATAAATAGGGTCTGCAACTCTCTTGTTGAACCAAGTGAAAAAATCTCCAACGCTGTCCATTTCAGTTAATCCTGTTACTTCCATCATGTCTTGCATATCAACAAATTCTTCTTCAGATACCAATTTCCCCCTGTTGTACCCAAAAATTTTCCCTCTCATTTATCAAATATTTTCTCACAAAGATCTCTCTTTGTTCAAGACTGCACTAGGGTTGATCAGCTCAAGACACCTCCTCAAACACTGATGACCAAAATTAGGGTTTGAGATTGCACAAGGATATTTTAACTTTCAATGCTTCATATGACTTTCATGGGTCATTATGGACCCCCAATATTACTCATGTCAAGTTTCAAGCTTTGGATCACACTTTTGCTCAGTCAACTGAGTAGTTGACCTAAAAATCAGCTGTATTGGGGAAAAAGTCAACTATGGCCAATTTACAGTCAAACTTCAAAAACATTTATCCATATCAACATTATAAACTCATATGTATCATTTGATCAAGTTTGGACCACAATTCCTCAAGAATTTTGATCAAATTATCAAAAGGGAAAAATGGTTAAAATTAGGGTTTTGACTTAGAAAGGGCAATTTCTGATTTTTGACCTAGCAAATGATCAATTGGTTTGAAGCATGATCTCAAGAGTTCAATTGCATCATTTTGACATAATGACATGACCTAAAACATTGTTCAAGATCAATTGGATTGACAGTGAATTTTCAGTCAACTGATCAAAAGTCAATTGTACACTGAAAAGTCAAACTTTGACTTTTTGGTCAAAATTCAATGTCAAAGATCACAATTCATCAAAGCATGTCAAAATATGAAACTCATTCATCAAGAAATCAAAAATTCAAGATTTCATTTTGAAAAGTCGAAGTTTTCTAACTTAGAAATTTTTCTAAGTGTTTAAAACTTCATATTTTTTCATAACTTTAAGCCAACTTTTCACCATGATGCAAGAGGATTCAGAAGAAACCTTAAACATGAAAGTTGTAGATCTCCATGATAACTACAACATTTATTTACACAACTTCTCCTAAAAATGTTTGGATCTCAAGTTATTAATTCCTAAATTCATGGTCTTGAAATTGAACACTTAGTGAAATTTTGCCCTAGTTTTGGTCAGGATTTTGACCTAACTTCATGGCACTTTTTCATATAGTTCCAAAGGGAATTTTCAAAAGTGATTCAAAGAGGGGTTGTAGAGAACATTACAAGCTTTCAAAAATGTCCAAGAACTCCTTGAGATATTCTTGAGCAGGGAGAATCGAAGAGATGAAGTTAGGGTTTTCACACTTGAAATACAAGTCATTTTGTGATGAACAAGAATTCAATTTCAAACCTATGCTGCATAATCTATACTTTACAGGCCTCAAACTTGTTAGGCACTCCATAATTAATTGTTTGTATAGCTGTTAGAGGTCTCAATTCAAGCATTCAATGCAAGGTCGTGCTTTATATCCATTTTGGGAAGAAAGTGAACAATGCCATTTTGATAAAGTAGCTTTTTGCACAAAACTTGTTCTTGAGCCTTGCAATTGTTTTCTTCTGATCATACATGTCCTATAACTCAAGAGAAGTTTCTATAAACACTTACAATCACTCAGCCCATGCTTGTACTTCCTCTTGGAACCATACTTCCCACTTTTCTTCAAAATCAAGTAACATAGCAATCAACCTATATCTTGTACTTCTGACCCTCTCAAGCACAAAAAACCTTCTCATTACTTATGTATAAGTAATTTTCCACAAATCACACTCATGCTTGAGCCCTGAAAAGAGAAAGAACTCAGATTTTCATCTCACACCTCCATTGTTGCATATTCTGGCCAGAAATCCCAAAACCAAAAACTACTCGTGCGTTTCTTGGTTTCTTGCTTCCAAAAGCTTCCAAGCATCATACACAAACAATCCCATACCCTGTTATAGTTCTGTAACACCATCTTCCTCCATTTCCAAGTTCCAAAACAGAGCATTGCAAGTGGACTTCTCTAGACCATTTCAACCATTCTCCAACCAAGCTAATCATTGCATTAGCTTCCTGGGACCTCAGTGGAGCTATTCTGATCATCACAACACCTTGAGGAGTGCTCAAACTCAGAATACGATTTCCAGTTTTGAGGTAAGCTTCCTTAACTTTAAACTCTTCATACAAGCATCGTTAATGGTTTATTTATGAATGAAAATGTAGATATCATTGCTCTAAATCTAACTATGTCCATAGTTTTCATTTATGTTGCTTGAGCTTAGAGAATTTTAAGATTGAAGTTTCTGAAATTTTTAGGGTTCAGATTAGGGCCATTAAAATTCATGCTTGTCTTTGAACTATAATTTTATTGCTTTACATTTCTGAAATCGTGAGGAAATTTGCCACAAGAATCATGTTTACACTTTTGCAAATGGATGAAAAATGAACATGATGCAGGTACTCTAGCTGGGCGTGAGGTTGAAGATGAAGTTCAGGCCATGGACTTGATTTCTAATATATATTTATTGTTTTGTTTATATGAACGGATGTATAGCCACCCCAATGGTAAAGCGCGCGCCTGTAAACCTGTGGGACCTGGGTTCGAGCCCCAGTGGTACCCTTTTGCTTATTTTCTCGTTTTTTCTCACATTTTTGGTGTTTATTTGCAGCGTTGGGCCCCCTGTGTTAGGCCTAGTATTTTTGCTCATCTCATACTCTCTGCTCACAATTCACACTCCTGGCCCATTTTATATTCCTTTTTCTTTGCTTTATTTATTTGTTTTCTTTAATATTTTATTTAATATTAGAAAAATCAGAAAAAAATATAAAAATATTAGATTTATATTTTGATATAGTTTATTTATTTTTACAATAAAAATTATTTTTATTTAATCATACTTTATCTATTTTACTAATTAATTTGTAAATTTAATTAGAAACTAGGGTTTTAATCATTTCTTTTACAATTAAAAAATATTCTTTTAAAACCAAAAAGACCAAAAATATTTTACCATATATTATTTTCAAGACAAAAAGACATTAAAAATATTTTTTTACAAACTTAATTTCTTTTTCTTTCTTAATCAATTAATATTTAGATTAGGGTTTTATTTAATTTTATTTTCCTAATAAATTTAGGTTTACTTTTACTAATTTAACTAATTATTTACTTTTAGTTAATTAGGTTAAAACCAAACCCTTTCCTAAAAAAAATCCAAACAAAAATCCATTATTTTCTTTCCATTTACATTCTTGTATATTTATTCACTTTTGTACATTATTTATTCAAATTCAATATGGTTGTAATAGATAATTAGGTTTATTTTCTTGCAATCCCCATTTGTAATTTGTACACCCCCTCCCACAAGTATTGTAATAGCATAGTAATTTTAAATTTCGTAATTTATCGCTTTATATAAATGCTAGTAATTAGGGTTTGTATGGAAAGACTAAAATCAATCAATTAGCAAACCCTAATAAAAGACAAATCAAGCATGAAAATTCAACACACTTGCACACAAGCACCCCTAGGGTAAAATCCACTTGGTTGCCTTACAAAATGACCATGTTATGCATGTGAGGTATCTTAACAAAAACAAACAAACAGAAGATCATAGTCCATCGATGACTCTATCAAAAGTTGCCTTTTAAAATGATCTTAGTCCCTAAAGAAAGATGCTAAGATACCTTGCAACATTGCTAATCATGGTTATACGATGACCCATGCCCGTCCCGTTTACATCCAAAGATAGGGTTGCTTACCAAATCAATGGTAAGATAACAATGTCAAAGGAAAGAGGAAATAAACAAGAAATACTTTTGAGTATGTAGATTGTTCCTAGTTACTTGCTCACTTTAAAAACAAAACATCCTTGCTATTTTCAAAACAAACACCAAACACTTTCCAAACTTGAAAATATTTTCAAAAGATCAACACTTTGTATACATTCTTACGAACGAGAATCATTACAAAGTTTGCCTAAACGATGGCACCTTTTCAAAATACTTTCAAAAAACCACTCAAAGCACATTTTCAAACAAAATCAAGTGATCTAGCAAGTAACTAAGAACCCATGGAAAACCATGGATGAAAAGGATGCTAATACCTTCCCTTTTCATAATCTACCCCCAGAACTCAAGAAACAATCTCAAAGGTCTTTCCTGTGCTTTTCCACCTTTCCTTTTAGATAAAAGAAAAGTCGGTGGCGACTCTTGCTAACCCAACATTTGCGATAAAACGCAAAACATCCCAAGTCAGTTCTCCCATCGTATCAGACCCCTTATTCTATCTTGTGCTTTCTCCATATTATTGAAAAATCACCCATCAAGCACCAAGGCCCTTGTTGAACCCTATGAATGCTCTCAATATCCTTCCACGGTCGTTTCCTTTTGTCAAATTCGTTACTGGCATAGATTGTAGATAGCCAGAATTTAAAAACCCCTGCCAGATCATACATGCCATAGTGAAGTAACTGACTTGTACTTTTAATAAATCGAACATCAACCTTGCTAGTATCCCAACACAGCCATATTCTTCCATTAGGATCGTTAGCATAATTATCAATATAGTTTCCTATGAGCTTGAGTTTTTCTCTAATTTGCTCTGCCTTCTTTTCTTTGACTCTTGTTTCAAGTATAACATAATTTCAGGTTGGAGCCCTAGGAGACGAGAGCTTATCTCCCTAAGCTTTCCAACCTTGTTGAGCCCCCTAATGTCCCAAGAAGCTATCTTGGCCCTCTGTCTAGAGCTTGGGGATCACTCAAAACCTCCAACACCCTAAATCCATTGGGACACAACCAGTCTACAGAAGAATCTGAAAAACCAGTTGTTTTACCTCTATCTTTTGCAGCACTTTTTACTCTAGTCCACATCTCTCCCCTATCAACTGTAAGTCTAGACTTCAATATAACATTTTTTGGAGTGGTAACTATAGCAGTATCTTGACTTGGTGCAAGAACTTGGCCAGTGTTCTGTATTGGATTAACAATTTCAACAGATTGTGATACATGAGCTGCGACAGGGGGATCTGTTTTTGTTACCTCTTTAGGTTGTCTTTGTTTCCAAACATTCTTTTTGGGTCCCAATTCACATTGATGTCCCACTTTCTAACATTTATCAAAAAAATTTGGTTTCCACTTATACTCTACAGGTTCCATCAGTGTCTTACCCTCTTTATCCTTAATGGAAATCTCATCGACCAGTTTTCTGGTGATATCCACCTCAACTAGAATTTCGGCATAGGTGACTCGGAGTTTATGAGTAGTACACTCATCTGTAACCATTGGTACCCCAACAACACTTCCAATCTTGTCCAGCGTGCGTTCTCCCCAGAGATACAGAGGGAGTTTAGGCAGCTAAATCCATATCAGCATCGTTCTCATCATATCATGCTTCATGTTAAACTCTGGTTTCCATTCTTTTAGGACCATAGGAATACCTCTAATTGAATAGGGACCCTTGACTAGTATTTCTTCCATATCGTCATGAGATTTTAATCTCATCAAAAATTAGCCATCATTGTGATAGTATAAATCCAGTAGATGAATAAAGTTCCAGTGGTGCTCCATGAAATTCTTTACCATATTCATACTAAGATCATCTCCCATTACATACATAATTAGGGCATTTTCCCAGAAACGGAGTTCAGATTCCACATATTCATCTTTAATTTATATTTCAACTTGTCCATTAACGATAGTTGGAGCCACGTACGACATCGTCCTGCCTTTTGCTGGGTTCCGATTGTCACTGATAACGTCGACCCATAATCGTCTCATCTCTTGTTTCCCCTTTTTCTCCGCATCTTTTTGAGAATATGTCCCTTGTGTTACTGAATCAATTAGGTTTTCATTATGTGGTATCTCCTTTGTTGTTGCTTGTTTCTGATCACTCGTCGTCTTCTCCGATTATGGTTTCGGCGAAACGTGATCTCTCGTTGCCGTAGACACCGTGGATTTTAGACGTCTACGCCCTTGCTTCGTCGGCTTCACCGACATCGCCTCGTAGAGAGAGTTCACCGATTGAATAAATTAATGTATCTATTATTATTATTATTATTATTATGGGTAGCCAACTTTGTTTTCTTCTAAAATAAAATTTACGTGTTTTCTCATCTACCTCCAATTTTGACAAATTTACTATTAAAGATTTAGAATTTAAATTGTTCACATTTTTAAAATTTAGATGATTATAATTTTTTAATGAAAAATTATTAGTGATTAATTGTTAATATATATTTATATTTTTGTCAAGAATTGAACTTCGAACTTTCAACTACCTTTGACCATTAACTCGACTATTTTAAGTCACATGAGATATCCCTCCGACCCATATGACCATATCTCATGTGATAATCAAATTGAATCATCTTGAATAATAATTGTCATACATATTCCCTTGACAATTTGGATACTACATTTGAAAATGTTATTCTTTGACATGAAATATTCTGAACCAACCAAATATTCAACAAGGGGAAATTCACGTCAACTTTCAAAAAAACCCAATGATTTGATGAGGATCCATTGCAGTTAAATTTTCACGCAGTTCCTGCAGTTTACTCAAAAAATTATTTCTCTTAATTTTTTATGTTTGAAAATTTGTCTTTTCTCTCTTAATAAATAACAGACAACACTCACAAAAATATGTGAATATGGATAACCGCGAGGTTCTCAACTATAGACAATCTAAATCCCCAATTATTATTCGATTCAGGAGTATAAATACTTTTACATGCGGAAGACCTAAGGTACACACACATTTTTCATACTTCACTTTACCACTTTTTGGACTAATTAACTGACTCGGTAGTTAGAGTATTAACCTTACAGGTTTGTCCTTGTTCCTCCATATCGAATACTTGCAGCACCGTACCAGGAGTCCAACATAATAATTTAAGCATAATTCAGATTCCTATCTAGAATAGTGGCATCGTCTATTAGGATCGACTATTGATTCTTGTGAGTTTCCACGATCATATCTTGTCTGATGCAAAAGCCAAATCAGTGTAACAAAACACTAAGATAAGGGAGGATGACCATTATTTAGAGCTCCTTTTTATCTTTTGATTTGAAACTCCTTCTGATTTCAAGCATCGAAAGGAATCATTGCACAAGGAGAAGTTTCTGCAAATAAATTCCCTTTGACATGCATAAATAGAACATTAAATGGAGTCGCGGACCCCGATATCAGAAAGGATCAATGAAATGCTCGATAATAAATATTATGAACCATCACCCCAGCGGCAATAGAAATCTTGGTAGTTCAGCATGCCTCGAGATGGTCGGGTGTGCGAGACACCGACACTTAGTGTGAGTCAACGAAGAGGTCGAATTTTTCAGGAACATGTCAATCTTGCCACTCATCAGCACGACATACAAACCTACAGTAGTCATTCATAGAGAAAATTGATAGAAAAATGATGAGCATTTCTTTTTCTCTACTATTTTTTAGAAGTTTTCGTCAATGCCATCGGATGGACTTTGGTTGACCGCGCTGGATGCAGTGCTTCCGCAATCCACCAATGGAATACAAAGAGATGATCATTACTGTTGATGGTCATGCACAACGAGGCACCTTTTGTAAAGGAAAAGTTGTGAGGGTAATCACAGATAAAACATATAATACCTCGTAGCCACTGTAGCACAGACTTGAGCTCGACCAAAATATTGCAAAAGAAGTGTCACCCACTTAAACTTGGTCGACCATTTGTAAGTATTAATTATTAAGCATTACAAATCTTTAGAAAAGAGAGCATTAACGACTAAAAGAGTCAATGACTATAAAGAAGTTTGGAAGACCATTTGCCTCAACCCCGTTCCAGGAAACGACTGGCTAGTAATCTACCCCAAGCCGAGGGGTCAGAATAATATTATGGCTAAGCATTTTAGGAAAGACATTCAAATTTCATATCATTTTTATCATCATCAAATATTAATTAAATTATAATCTATGTCAAAATGATGTAAATTTTCCCATTTCTTTTAAAGCATGGTAAAAAAATAAAGCTCATTAAGTCGAAGTTGGTGCACCCCTTCTTAGAAGATAGCCACTCTAAGGACGTAGGCAGTGGATCCAGAAATCATCAACTTCGAACTAGGATCAAACTTAGAAGAAGGGAATGAGACCCAACTCTTGGCCGAAGACGATCCCATCGGCGCTGAAGAATTACGCTGGTTCCAAATGAATGGGATGGATAAGGTTTATGCCAGCTCCTAACAAATGTGACATATAATAATTACACAAATTCCTAATATGAGGGATTGGTAATCACGAAACTCTAAAAGAACATTCTGGTTTCCAACAAGTAAGACGTCTAAACCAAAATATAGCAAGGTACCCCTAATATCCACAATAAGGAAACACATAAAAACTAACATTGACAATGTTAAATCCAATGTGGGAATGTCAATGAAAAAAGAAAATAACTCATAAAAATTAAACCATTATAGAAACCCAACATTAGGAAAGAATTTTAATTAACATGATAAAGATAAGTCATTGTAAAGCCTAATGGGGCAACAAAGTGTGTAGGTTGGACCAAGACAAAATATTATACATTAGGGGCCCTTTGTATTCTTTGCTTCTTCCGCCTGACCAGCCTCATCCTTAAAAGATCCAAATACAGTCTTAAGACCCTCACCAATAGCTTCGTTGACACTTCTCTACATCGCCGATAATTCTTCAGTATGAATCTCTCACTTCTTCACATGAGAATCCTTATTTCCTTTTGCATGACAACTTTGGTCAAACTTAATTAAGATATTAACCTCTCCAAGGAAGCCTTCGCCTATTCAAGGGACTTTTATTTAGCCTCTAAATATGTCTGAAGCTCATAAACTAGTGCAACCAGGGCTGAGGGAGATTCATGGGTATCCACTTCCTTTTGAAGATCAAACAACCTAGCCATCTCCTTCTCAAGATTAGACAACTTCTCATGGAATCACAACCAGTAATAAACCATCATATCATATTTACCCTTTTGTGTATCTTTCTCCTTGGGAGGGTTTCCTGAAGCCAGAACGTCCCATCGACCAACGGACACCATAAAAATCAAGGAGGCATTGTGTAACATATGGTTCTTAAATTATCTCTATCTCTCAGCATCATCAGGGTTCTAGAGGTTAGCAAGGCCCCGCTCAGGAACGCAAGCCCGTGCCTTCTATAAAGTGTGGGGTACCTGATATTAGAGGATATCCGGATATTTAAAGAGAGTAGGCAGTGTCCCAACTCTGAGTGCAGCGAGTCCCGTGGGAGAAGGGGCAGATGTCTTAAGCCTCTTACTCAAACTTCCCCATGGGAAGTGTTAGAATATTGGTTGATCTTACCGGTTGATCAGAACCTGCAAGATGGATGGGTGACGATCTGTAGTCGGGCTAACATATCGAGGAGGTAAAAAGGGGGGGTGTACTTGTAAGGCACTCCGACGATCAAGTAAGAGTGGGAACAAGGAGATACAAGAAAAGTATTAAGATATTGGTGGTGAATAGTGAATATTCAATACATTTCCCTCACAGGTGTGAGGGTTTATATAATGCCCTTGGCGCATGGCCATTGGTTCCTGTTTTTAAGCCTGGATATACGGGTCCACAAAAATAGGTAACTGTCAGGACTTGGTCAAAAAGAGTAGACGTGCCTGTAACTAGCCATTGGTTCTGAGGAGGAGGCAAGTTAGGAGAAACGGTCTGGTCGGTTCCTTGTTGCCTGTACGACTTGATGTCGGGCAGATTGAGAAGTGCTCGTTAATCACCTTAGGTTACTGCTGGATTGGGAGGGCAAAGGGTTGATATTGCCCGATAGAGAGCGGGGCGGTTCAGGTCATGGACGTGTAGGCCGTGCTGAAAGAAAGGGTTAGATTGGTCCCATTCTAGCTTCAGACCAGTCAAGAATAGTAGCCCCCAAGTCGTTGCTTATGGGCACAGGAGTGATGACTTTAACACCTGCTCGTGGAATGGGGTACGTTTTACAGGTAGAATGAGTGTCTCCCCTTGCGCCTTTCTCGTGAGGAGTTGGTCGTTAGGAGATTTGAATTTGAAGAGGTAGTGTGCTGGCGAAGCGGCGCAATGATGGTCTAGGAGATAGGGTGTAATGATGACGACCTTAGGGTTTCCCAGGCGTATGACTCGCACGCACGGATGATCTCAACTATAAATACGAGAGGAGTGGGGAGTTTAGTGTTTTTCATTCTCACTCCCAACTGCTCGTAATCGCTCGACTGTCGACCACCGTCGTTTCTTTAGATTTGCTGCTCGCTGCTACTACTTCCAACTATTCTTCTTCTTCAACTGGTATGTTTTCTGTTTTTCACTGTCGTTTGCTTTAAGTAGTTCATGTTTTCATGGTTTTCTTTCTAGAAATGCATGCAGATAGGGTTTAGCATTTCGTCTGTTAGGACGCTGTTGGGGAGTGTTGGTGGTAGGCGGTGGTTCTATAGTTTAGAATCGCTGGAGCCGCCGTGGATCCTCCCCGGGAATTTCATGACGTGCTGTAGACGGTCCTTTAGGGCCTAGGGCTCTTTATTAAACTTCTTCTTGTTTATGCGCCTTACTGAGAGTTCTGGTCGAGGATACGATCCTTGTTTCCCAGTTCCCTTTCACTTGATTAACGATAGAAGGGTGGTTCTGGCATTGATGTCGAACTCATCTCCATCCTCTACTTTTCAGGTACTATGGCCGACAACACCTGGGTTGATCTCTCAAGCGAATCTTCTGGATCTTTAAGAAGTTCTTCAGATGAGGCGAGTAGCTCGTCGAGCATTCTGGAGATTTCTATGGATGGACTGAATCATCTGGAACAGTAAACAGGGGGAGGTGATACAAAGATGGCCTCCACTGATCAAGGTTTCTTGTTCCCCCCCTCCCCCCGGGGACGAGTTGGGTCGCAAACGATTCCTGGGAGAGGCCCTCGTATTTCTTCGAGCATCGAGATGATTTTTTTACTGAGGTGTACACTCACGAGGAAGGAAACCAGGGAGATTTGTCGCCATATATTTTCGGGAAAGAGAGAATAATATGCTCGAAAAACGACAAGAGGTGGATTCCCATTATTGATATCATGTTTTTCGGCTCCCTTTCTCAAATTTTGAGGTGGCCGTATTCAGGAATTTACACGTGGCTCCTTCCCAACTGCACCTGAACGACATCGCGTTCATGCAAGCATTTGAGATAGTTTGTGATTACTTGAAGATAAGGGCTACCATTCCCTTGTTATTTTATTGCTTTCACCTCCAAAGGAGCAAGGTCGGTGACAAATAGGGATGGGTTGCATTGAAGCAAGGCAACATAAAGCTGTTTAAAGCTTATCTGGAGTTCGCTCGTCACTTCAAAGACAAATATATATTGGTGCAGCCTTCTTCAAGCAAGGTGATGCTGAACTTTTTAGGACCGTATCAGCGCATAACGAGGATGGTACTCCCCTTTTGAATGAGCTAGGAGACCCTGTGGTGAAGCTGGTTTACAAGTTCCCGTTCCAGTGGATGACGAAGCGCTTTGATAAGGAATTGGGTTCCTACGCCTGGAGGGAGGTGGAGCTCGGAGTCGAGGACCTGAAGAGATTCGCCGTCTTGACTGCCTTCGTGGCTCGGATCCCTCGTGTCCAGCGATTCGGTCGGGGAAGCAGGCTAGTGATCGATAAGAACGGGGAGCCTGTATACGAACCGGGCCTCATAATCGTCAAAGAGCTCCTCGGGAGCGAGGACCCCGTCAAATACTTGGGTATTTATGTTTTAAACAGCAGTATGTGCTCGTCACTTTTTCCGAATACTCGTTTGCTGATTATGTTTCTTTTTGTTTGTTTTGCAGATAGCATGAATCCTTCCAGGATCGCATAGCCAGGACTCTTGCTGCTAGAGCTAGGAAGGCTCAGAAGGATGCTCAAACTGGGTCGAGGGTCTCTCCTACTTCAGGGTCAGGCGGCCCGACTTTGGCCCAAACTACGCTCGCTCTTTTTTCTACCGTCGTATCCTCGAAAGAAAACAGGTCATGTGCCGATGGAAGCGTCGACCTAATTGGGGAAAGGGGAAAGGGACGTACAACCTGTCCCCTTACTGGATGGAGAAGGCTTTCTTCGAGGGCGCATCTCTTTTCCTTCCTCATTTTGAATCCCTTCATCTTGAGGGTTTGGGCCGCCTGGAGAAGAGGGCGATGCTGGCGCAGAATGCCGGTGGTTTAATGCAGATTCCAGAGATAGTCAGAGCCTATACTGAGGGGATTTCTTCCCAGGAGGACGAGTTGAAGAATCTTTGGTCTAAGCTGGATGTGAGCGAGAAGGCTCGGATTGAGGAGTAAAAGGCCCAGAAGCTGCCCGAGGAAGAATCAGGGAGACTCTCCGAGGAGCGCAGGGTCTTGTTGCTCGAGAAAAAAGATCTCGAGGAGAAGGAAGCTGTTCTGACCACCAAGGTGACGCCTGCTGAAGACGAGCCGGAGGATACGAAAGATGTAAATACTCAGGCCGAGCTTGTTGCTCATTTTCAACTGGCGGTGGATGATGCCCAGGATGCCTCTGAGGGAAGTTTTGAAAATTCAGTGAAGCAGATGCACGTGCTGAACCCTGGGGTCGAGCTTAACACTTCATGTATGGAGGTAAACTATTACGTGGCTTCCGGTAAGATTCTGGTCTCCGATTACCTTAAAGAGTTTGTTGCTCATCCCATCGGGGGTCTTTCCCAATTATCGCCCGTTGTCGAAGAAGATGCCGAAGGATGATTGTCAGTTTTGTTTTGTTCTAGCCTGCGTGACGTTTTGTTGTAATTACGCTTTTTCGGGCTCTTTCCCGTTTTATGTAATTTTCGAACAAGTGTGGTCTCTGGCCACAAATTTATTCTTTTAGATGGTGCGTCAAAGGCCTCTTTTGTTGTAATATTCGCACAATTGCGGCCCAAGTGGTTGTTTCTTTTAGTTTTCCGGCCATGGTGGTTGTTTGTTTCGAATATTTAACTTGTGTTTGTCTGTTTAATGATAAACTTGTCCATTTGGGACATATTTTATTTTGCTAAGAGTTTGTAGCGAGGATTTGCTCGTTTAGTTCGTATGTTCGTCAGTGTGGGTAAACTGATCAAACGGCCAGGGTAAATATCGGGCATGGGTCAGAACTCAGGTCTCATTTTGAGGGACCCGAGTTCGACGACGTGAACTTCCCGTTGCGAGTCGGGAATTCTACCGTGGAACGAGGACTATGGAGTTAGATCAAGTTATCCATGTCGAGATGATGGTGCGCTTGTTATAAGATCGGAGCTTCGCCCCTTCTAAATTTTTTGGGTGCTATGCTTGTGCCTAGGCATGCACGCATGGTCGGGCCTAGGTGAGTTTGTCTTGTCGACCAAACTCGTTGACTTCTCAGTGTTTTTAACTGAAATATTGTTTTAGCTTTTCAGTGTTCCATGATCGAGTGAGTTGTTCCCCTTGTAAGTTTTCCAAGCAATACGCTCAGGTCCCCGTTTTCGCGTAGACGCGATAAGGACCTTCCCAGTTTTCTGCGAGCTTTCCCTCGTGAGATTATTTGCGATTTCTCTTCAAGATAAGGTTGTCGACCTTGAACTCTCGTCGTATGACCTTAGCTTCGTAGCGCATGGCTATTTTTTGTTTGAGCGAGGACTCTCGTAGGGCCGCTCCAGTTTTGATTTCTTCTACTAGATCAAATTCCTCCCGAAGGGCGACGTCGTTCATCTCCTCGTCTGGAGGAGCCTCGGTTCGTCTGGAAGGTTCTTCGATCTCCATGGGAATGACAACCTTTGTCCCGTAAGCTAGTCTTAAAGGGGTCTCCCCGGTTGACGAATGTGCAGTTGTTCGGTATCCCTGGAGTATAATGTGTAACTCCTCGACCTATCTTTTCTTGGTTTCGTCCAATCTTTGCTTGAGGCCCCTGAGTATTACTCTATTCGCGGATTCGGCTTGGCCATTCGTTTGGGGATACTCGACAGAGGCGAAGTGTTGGGTGGTGCCTAGTTTGGTGACGAATTCCTGAAAGGTGTGGTATGTGAATTGAGTCTTGTTGTCGGTGACTATCGCTTGTAGGATGCCGAACCGAGCGACGATGTTTCTTTTATAGAAGCGAAGGACGTTTTGGGGGATGATTTTGGCCAAAGCTTTGGCTTCTATCCATTTGGTGAAGTAGTCGACCGCTATGATCAAATATTTATTCTGATTGGTCCCGACCATGAATGAACCGAGGAGATCCAATCTCCACCAGGCGAAGGTCCAAGGAGAGGAGAGGAATTTGATCTTGTTAGGAGCAGATAAATGCATGTCTCCATGTCGTTGGCATTTTTCACATTTTTTCATGTGCTCTTTCGCGTCATGCTGCATGTTAGGCCAATAATATCTTGCTCGCAAAGCTTTTCTCGCGAGGGATCTTCTGTCCAGGTGTTGGCCGCTGATACCCTCGTGGATTTTGAGCAAGACACAATCCGCACCACTTCGATCAATGCAATTGATAAGGGGAATGGAAAATCCTCTCCTGTAAAGTTTACTCTCGACTAAAACATACGAGAAAGCTCTTCGTCTGATAACGACCACTTCTTTCGGGTCGTCGGGGAGTTTTCCCTTAGTGAGATAATCGTGTACGGGGGTCATCCAGGAATCACTGTCCCCGATGGCAAACACTTCTAAGATAGAGGATAGCCTCTAGGTGCTCGGTCAAGGAAGGATTTCCTGTATTACTGACTTATTCCATCATTTCCTCTTCGTGCTTTCCAACTTAGATGGGATATTTAAGTGGGTGTTATGCTCGCAGAGAACATGATGCACGTCCACATATTCAAATTTCTTTTTCCTCTCCTGGACCAGGGCCCAATATTCAGCGAGTTGGTCTTTTTTGACTTGATATTCCTGTCGGACTTTAGAGGCGACCAGTTGAGAGTCGGTGAAGATCTTTACTTCCTCAGCTCCCAAATCTTCAGGCAATCGTAAGCCTGCTAGAAATGCCTCGTATTCGGCCTCATTGTTAGAAGTCGGGAAAGATAATGCAAGGGAGACCTCAATTAGGATCCCTTCTTCGTTTTCTAATATGATTCCAGTGATGCTTCCTGTTGAACTGGAGGCGCCTTCGATGAAGATCGTCCATCAGTGTAATCATAAGGGGTCCGAGGGCGAGGTCATTTCAGCTACGAAGTCCGACAAGGCCTGAGCTTTAAGGGCTTTCCTGCTCTCGTATTGGATATCACATTTAGAGAGTTCCAAGGACCATTTCAACATTTTGCAGGCCATGTCTGGTCTTCCAAGCAGCTTCTTTATTGGATGTTATGTTCGAACGATTATGGTATGGGCCAGGAAGTAGTTTCTGAACCTTCTCGTCGTGTTAACGAGGTCTAGAGCTACTTTTTTCGATTTGTTGATATCTCGCCTTTGGGCCTTGCAGGGCCTTACTTGTGAAATAAATTGGTCTTTATCCCTCTGGAGTTTCTCTAATCAATGTCATGCTTATCGCCTCGGAGGCGACGGCTAGATAGAGGTAGAGGACCTCGTATTTCTCAGGTTGAGAAAGGATGCGCGGCTGTGACAGCACTCGCTTTAAGTGAATGAGGGCTCGCTCGCATTGGGGTGTCCATTCGAAGGCAGCGTCTTTATGGAGGAGTTTGAACAGGGGAAGCGCGTGTTGCGCGGATTTTGACACGAATCAAGAGAGGGAAGTGAGCATGCCATTTAGAATTTGGATGGAATGTTTCGAGGTGGGCATCGGAAATTCGTAAAATGATCGACATTTGTCGGGGTTTGCTTCAATACCTCATTCTGTTAGGTAGAATCCGAGGAACTTGCCTGCCCGTACGCCAAAGGTACATTTTTCTAGGTTGAATCACATTCGGAACTTTCGAGCCTTCTCAAACACTTTCTTTAAGTGGAGGGCATGGTCGAGCTCCTCTTTCGACTTGACGATCATGTCTTCCATATAGACTTCGAGCATGCCTCCTATCTCGTTGCGAAAAAATTTATTCATCATGTGCTGATATGTAGTGCCCGCATTTTTTAGGCCGAAGGGCATTACATTGTAGTAATAGTTTCCCGATTCGGTCATGAAAGTGGTGTATTTTTTGTCCATTTTTTCCATTGGGATATGGTTATAACCAGAGTATGCATCCATAAATGATAGCAATTTAAAATCGGCCGAGTTGTCGACCACTTTGTCAATATTAGGGAGGGGATAAGCATCTTTCGGGCAAGCCCGATTGAGATCAGTATAATCAATACACATGTGCCACTTTCCATTAGATTTTTTCACAAGAACTACATTTGAGAACCAGGTTGTGTACTGGGCTTCAGAAATAAAATGTGCCTCTAGGAGGTCTTTTACAGCTAGTTCTACAGCCTCCGCTTTCTCGGAAGACTGTTTTCTTCTACGCTGGGCGACAACCTTGAGGGCTGGATCTATAGTCAAGTGATAGCATGCAATTTCTTGATCTATTCCAAGCATCTTGGCCACACTCCAAGCAAATAGATCAACATTCTCCCTTAGGCAAGCTTTGAGTTGCCTTTTGGCCAAGTTGGGGAGTTCTGCTCCAATCTTCACTCCTCTGGTGGGATCTTCTATGAGGGGACCAAGCGCTAAGTTGCTATCCAAGATTGGTCGCGCATGACTCGAGAGTTCATCGCAATCTGCAGAGGTGGTCTAACCTTCTCCTTCGACCATGGGCCCCTTTCCCTTCTTTCTTTGCTCGGTAGGATCTTCCTTGTAGAAGCGGTTGTCGAGGCCGATGGTGTCGACCCTCGCTAGTGGCTTGACTTCCTTGGAGATGGAGGACATTGTGACTCCAGTGGTCGTTCAAGGTTGAACGTTGATGGAACTTAGGCCCTTGGCTGAAGCTTTAAAATACCTTCTTGCTGCTTGGATGCCTCTATGGAGGGTGGCGACCAAACCTTCGGCGTTGTAGTGCTTTATTTTGAGATGCACGATGGAGTGAACCACGGTGATTTTGGCGAGAGTGGGTCTCCCGAAGATACATTGGTATAGAGACGGGAAATCCACCACCAGGAATTGGGTCTTGATGGCTCTGGCCATTACCCCTCTCCCGAAGGTGACGATCAGTTCGACGTATCCCTAGGGTTTCATGTTGGCTCCATTGAAGCCCTAGAGATCTGATCATACATATGAAGTCAGATGGCTTTCATTTAGCTGCAAGGTGGTGAATAGTTGGGCGTACATGATGTCCACCGAGCTGCACTGATCGACCAATATGCGTCGCACGTCGAAATTCACCATGCAAGCTCTCACGAGTAGTGGGATGGTTAAATTTGGGGATCCACCCAGTAGTTCCTCCCTGTAGAAGGCGAGGGGATGAGAGCTTCCTTGGAATTTGTCCAGCGTGGCGTCCATGTCTGAGTTAGCTTCAATGAGCTAGTCAAATCTTCTTTTTATTGACCCAACTGTGTGCCTGTTGAATCCCCCATGGGAGATGACCATGGTTGTGGGGAAAGATTCCCAAGGACTGTGGGAGGATAACTACAGGGGGATGTTCTCCGTGTCTGAGTAATAGAAACCTTCCGACCGCGAGATGCTCATGGCGACCGGTATGGTGTCGATGTCGGGGGACTTCTTCCCTTCTTCAACTTTTTTAGTTTTTGGTGCTTCTTTGCAGGCGCCCTTCTTCTTATTGTATTGTTTGAGGTTCCCATCCCAATCAGTATTTTGATTGCATCCTTGAGATGAATGCAATCCTCGGTGTTATGCCCGTAGTTTTTGTGGAACCTGCAATATTTGCTCTTGTCAGTTCCCAGTTTGGAAGGTGTTTGTCGGGGGAAGCGCACCCCGGCCAGCTTAAATTCGGAATTGGCGCATTTAGATAGAATATGGTCCCTTGAGGTAATTAGAGGGGTGTAGTCATGGAAATAACCAGCTGGCCCCTTGTAGTCCTTGGAGTCCCGGGACTTATCTTCCCGTTTCTTTTATCCCCGACGAGATGTCGAGGGCTCGTCATTCCTCGAGGACTTGGCACTCTCTCTGTGCCTCGATTCCCTGGCGTTGTTGGCGGCTTCCTTCTCCTCGTACTAGATGTACGCCTGAGCCTTGAGGAGGAGGTAGTCGAGCGTGGTCGGTGTCTCAATGCCCATAACTTTGGCAAAGTCGCTACGGGGATGGAGCCCACGCTCGAGGAGATATTTCTTCATATTGTCGTTCGTTGAGACCTGGACTACTTCCTTGTTGAAGCGTTCGATGTATGCTCGCAAGGATTCGTATCTGCCCTGGATGATTGCTTCAAGCGAGGCCTCCGACTTCGGGTGTCGACAAGAGGAAGTGATGTGTCTCAAAAATATACTCATAAGCTGCTTCTAGGAGGTGATGGATTCGTCCAGGAGACTCTTGTACCAAGACATTGCTCCCTTCCTGAGAGTGGTTGGGAACAATCTACATTGGATGGCCTCTCTGACTCCTCGATAGTCGAGGAGACCTACAATGTTCTCAATAATATTTTAGGGGTCTGTCGTTCCATCGTAGGTTCCCAAAAGAGGTGGCTTCTCCAGGCTGATAGGAGTGGGGCTTTTGTAATTTCCCTTGATAGAGGGCCACGGGGCTCATCATCTTCACTATCCATGAGGGACGAAGAAGGGGAGTGATAATTTCTACCCCATCGATCATCGCGATCTCGTCTGGGTGAGGGACTTCTCAGTTTCTGTCTTGGTTCGGGCAAAGGTAATCGATCACGGTCGATTTGACAGTCGTCTTTCCTCTTCTTGGATGAAGGGGAGTCTTTATCTTTCACAGGGGGTGTACTGTTGCATTTCTTGAATAAATAAACACATTGCTTCTCTTTTCTTGGTGGAGGGCCACGCCCATGTGGTGATATACTAGGGGAGTCTCGTCGTCGGGCTCTCCGAGGAGGATACCTTGACCGCTTGTTCTCTCATTTCCCTATCCTTTGGTTCTGTTGTAGGATGAGGGCATTGGTCTGATTAATAGCAGCGAGCAACGCTGCAATGGCCGGGTCAGTGCTGAGAGGGATGGGAACTGGTTACAGGATTTTTGGCAGTTCCTCGGTGGGATTCTTGGGATGTCCCTTGTTCAATAATTGGTTTCCGTAGCGCTAGACGTTAGTTGAATCTGGAGACACTGTCTGTCCTTCTCGAAAACCTAGGTTGTCCTCGAGGTGAGGATGTTCCTGAAGTTCCGCCGGTTTTGCTTTGATCTTTGAGTTTCGAGGAAAGAAAGATGGGGAGAGAAGTTTCCCACAGACGGTGCCACTGATCTTACCGGTTGATCAGAACTTGCAAGATGGTCGGGTGATGATCTGAAGTCGGGCTGAGATGTCGAGGAGGAAAAAAGGGGTTTGTACCTATAAGGCACTCTGACGATCAAGTAAGAGTGGGAACAAGGAGATACAAGCAAAGTATTAAGGTATTGGTGGTGAATAGTGAATATTCGATACCTGACCCTCACTGGTGTGAGGGTTTATATAATTCCCCTAACACATGGCCATTAGTTCCTGTTTTTGTGCCTGGATATGCGGGTCTGCAAAAATAGGTAACTGCCAGGACTTGGTCAAATCAGGAAGATGTGTCGTAACTAACCGTTGGTTCCGAGGAGGAGGCAATTTACAGGTAGCAATCTGGCCAGTTCCTAGTTTCATCCACGACTTGATTTCGGGTAGACTGAGAGGTTCTCATCGATCACCTTAGGTCAGTGTCGACTTGGGAGGGCAAAGGGTTGATATTGCCCGGCGGAGAGCGGGGCAGTTTGGGTCATAGATGTGTGGGCCGTACCAAAAGAAAGGGTTAGATTGGGCCCATTATAGCTGTAGGTTCAGCCCAGAACATTGTCATTATCAGCAAAATTCAAAGCTCGGTCATTTAGCTCTATATCCGGACCAATAGAAGAAGTATGACCCCAAACTGAAAGAGGTAGAGAAGATTGATTCGATATGGATCCTTATCGTCACCTGGAAGTTTCTCTTGTAGTTCCCCACAAGAGTAGTATAAGAATCAAAGGGATAAGAAGTGGTTGCACCAACTTTTTGTATATCAAAGAGGCTTTTCATTGCAGGCATTCCACCCGAATCCATTGTATCTACAAAAGGAAAATCAATTGGGTTAGTATTTATCAAAGAATTCAAGAAGCAATTTCAAATCAATGTCGATTTTCTCTCCTCACCAAAGAGTTCCCTCTATTATTAGCATCAATAACACCTACTATAACCTGAGTCTCAATGAACCAATTCTTCTGCATTAAGGGTTTTCCTTCAATAATACCTCATTTTGGGTCAGAGAATCCAAAGGAACAATGTAGGTATGGGATTCTCGATAAAATGTCCAGTTTTTTCGAATTCTATTTCCACAACTAATTATTCCTACCTGAGAGAAATCAGGCATCACAAAATTATCCTCAAAGGTCTTTCAAAGTACAAGGTGAACCTCTAGGGTGCGAGGACGCACCAAGAAGAAATGATCTTTGAAATCTACAAAATTTACGGAATAATCACTAAATTGTTTGACCTCTTTCATTAGAGAAAGCATCCCCTGTTTGTGAAGCCTATACAAGGAGGTACACTCTACGGAAAAAGGTGAAATAAAAGGTTTACTGATGCCTTCTAACCTTGGTATTCACGCCAAAACTCTAACACTTTTATAAAAGCCCAAGCATTAGGGTGTAGTTAAGAGGAAGCAACCTTGAAATATCATAACACTCTTACTATGCATTCTTTAAAAGGAAGTTGTAAATTTAGCTGAGTAAACAGAAAGTCATAAAAAGGGACGAAACTACCATCAAAGTAATTATAAATCCTCTTATCACAGCCTATAAAGACGATCGCATAATAAAAGGGAGAACTTACTTCTATAAGAGTATTCTCCACTTTGGTTGTACTATAAAAAATAAATACAACCCATAACAATTTGTAGTCCACCCAGTGATACTGATTCATGTCATTTAGCTTCTGCTATGAAAGTCTTAACTGATCCTCGATCAAAGCATAACACCAACCAATCACGCTCGATAGATTAAGAACGTTAATTTAATGCCTAATATCGACCTCGTTGGGGTCACAACTTTGTGTCCTCCTACATGAATTAATAAAATTTTAAATAACCCACTAATCCCAAACAGTAATCTCCATGAAAGTAAAAGGAATAATATAGGGGAAGGAGTCACCGTTACGCCCCTGAGAATAAGGAACATCGTTATCACATCGATCTTCACCTGAATATTTTCGAACTTTCTCATCTGAGAAAAGACTAGAAGACTAATCAAATAAGGGAAGGGTAAGGAGAAGTTTTACAAGAAGAAGGTTTAATGTTATTGTTGTAAGCAGTTTAGCCATTTTGTTAAAGATTGTTGGTCAAATAAGGAAAGGAGATCAGAAGAAGAATATATAGCCAGAGGAGATTCTGATGATGAACCTGTGCTATTGATGGCTTCCGAGTCTGATGGAAAGTGTTTGGAAGACTGGTGGTATATAGACACTGGTTGTTCAAATCACTTGATTGGAAACAAACAATGGCTGATAGATTTTGACTTCAGAAGGAGGACAAAAATTAGATGTGCTGATGATAAGTACCTTAATGCAGAAGGTATAGGAAATGTCAAAGTTAAAGTGAAGAATGGGAAGATCATTTTGATCAAGGATGTTCGGTATGTTCTTGGAATTAAGAGCAATCTGATGAGTGCGGGTCAGCTCATTGAGAAAGGTTTCTCAATTATTATGAGGACAGCCTCTTAAGTTGTATGATGCTAATCGGAAGCTGGTTATGCAATAGGAACAAGGAAGCAACAAGACATTAAAGGTGAATACGGAGACAATAGAAGCAGAATGTCTTAGTTCAGAAGATGCTGAAGCTGATAGTATGATGTGGCATAAGAGATTAGGGCATCTGAACTACAGAAGCCTAGGGCATCTGAGTTCCAAGAAGGTCGTGCATGGCATTCCGAATATTGTGAAGCCTGAAAAGTAATGTGAGGTATGCATGAAAGGAAATCAACCCAGATTTCCATTTGTGTCAGAAGTAGTCCCAAGAGCAAAACATGTTTTGGAAGTAGTGCATTCTGACGTGTGTGGACCATTTCAAGAACTTTCACTTGGAGTAAATAGATATTTTGTGTCCTTTGTGGATAAGTTCACAAGAATGACGTGTGTAACACTCATAAAGTTTAAATATGAGGTGTTTATCGAGTTCCATAAGTTCAAGGTTAAGGCTGAGAAACAAAGTGGTCAGAAGCTGAAGATTCTTAGAACGGATGGTGGAGGTGAGTATAACTCTGCAGAATTCCAAAAGTTTTGTGATGAAAATGGAATTGAGCATGAGGTTACTGCTCCTTATACTCCTAAACACGGTGTTCTTACTGAAAGACTAAAGCGTACTTTGCTTGATATGACCAGAAGCATGCTAAAAGAGAAGAAGCTACCTCATAACTTGTGGGGAGAAGCTATAGCCATGTCATCATATGTGCTCAACAGGTGTCCAACGAAGAAGCTGGAGGAAATTGTTCCTTTAGAAAAGTGGACTGGAGACAAGCAAAGTGTTATTCATCTGAAGGTGTTTGGTTTTGTATGTTACAAACATGTTCCAGAAGCTAGAAGGAAGAAGCTGGATGACAGAAGAAAAGTAATGATTCTGGTGGGGTACCACAATATAGGTGCATATAAGCTTTATTGTCCAAAAACAAATAAAGAATAAGTTAACAGAGACGTCATTGTTAAAGAATCACAAGTATGGGATTGGAGCAAGTCTCAATCTATTTTTGAAGATAACCCATAACTTGATAGTTCTGAAGAAGAGTCAGAGTCAGATGATGATTTTGGAAACTCTAAAGATGAGTAAGATGGTGAACCTGATTCTGATCCATATTTTGATGATGATCTAGGATTTGGTGGTGGTCATGCTTCTAGAAGGGAAAACTCTGAAGACGTAGGTTCTGGAGGACAAGCTTCTGAAGATGATCGTGTTTTTGGTGAAGGTCATGATTATGAATGTGGAACTTCAGAAGGTAGAGGTTCTTAAGGAAATTTAGAAGGTGGAGCTTCTGATGGTGGTCAAATATCTGATATTGTTCCAGAATTGGAAAGAGTTTCTGAACAAGTTCAGAGGCCACAAAGAATCAAACAAATACCAAGAAGGTTTGCAGAGTTTGACATGCTGCAAGATACTGAAGTAGATTCAGAAGGATAAATTGTTCAGCGTGCCATGTTAGTAGACTCTGAACCTGTGAGTGTTGAAGAATCTCTCAAGAAGAAAGTATGGATGAATGCCATGAAAGAAGAACTTGAGGCTATAAAAAGAAACAAGACCTAGAAGTTGGATAAACTTCCAGATAAGAAGAAAGTCATCAGCGTCAAATGGGTTTTCAAGGTGAAGCTTAAGCCAGATGGATCAATTGGCAAGCACCAAGCAAGGCTAGTGGCTAGAGGTTTTATTCATAAACCTGGGCTAGATTACTTTTAGGTGTTTGCGTCTGTAGCTAAACATGAAACAATCAGATTGGTGATTGCTTTAGCTGTAAATAGAAATTGGCCTTTGATGCATCTGGATGTGAAGTTTGTATTTCTGAACGGTCCATTATAAGAAGAGGTATATGTGTCACAACCTCCTGGATTTTTGAAAAATAATCAGGAATGGATGGTGTACAAGTTACATAAAGCTCTGTATAGATTGAAGCAAGCGCCCAGAGCTTGGAATTTGAATATTGATTCATTTTTCAAGAGAAAAAAAAGGTTTTCAGAAGTGTGAGATGAAGTATGGCGTGTATGTTCAGCATTCTGAAAGTAATATGACTCTGGTATGTCTTTATGTTGATGACATATTGCTGACAGGAAGTTGTTCTGAAGAAGTTGTAAAGTTCAAGAAGACTCTGATGAATGAATTTGAGATGACTGACCTAGGAAAGTTGGTTTATTTTCTAGAGATGGAGGTATTGTACTCTAAACAAGGTATAATTTTGCGTCATCTGAAGTATGAACTTAAGCTTCTGAATAAATTCAAGTTGGAGTGTTGTAAGGCCACTGTTACACGGTCAGAAACCAATCATAAATTAGATTCTGACTCTGAGGGTGAAAACATAGATGTTACAACGTTCAAACAGTTGGTAGGTTCTCTGAGGTATCTATGTAATACCAGACCTGGAATTTTTTATATGGTTGGATTGGTTAGTAGGTTCATGAGTAAACCTAAGTGGTACCATTACCAAGCTACTGTCAGGATTCTAAGGTATATCAAAGGAACTCTGAAGTTTGGAGTATTATTCCCTTCTAGAAGAAAAAAAATTCAGAGTTGATGAGTTATGTTGATTTTGATTGGTGTGGAGATAGACTTGATAGAAGAAGTACTTCTGGATACTTGCTTAAGTTTCTGGGAGGTCCTATTTCTTGGTGTTCCAAGAAGCAACCAGTTGTTGTTCTATCAATATATGAAGCGGAGTACATTGCATGTGCTATAGCTGCATGTCAAGCTTTGTGGCTTCTGAATTTATTGCAGGATTCGAAGATTAAAGTAGAGAAGCCTCTGAAGCTGATGATTGATAACAAGTCTGCAATCAATCTTGCCAAGAACCTAGTACTACATGGGAGAAGAAAGCATATTGAGACAAAGTATCATTTCTTGAGAAGCCAAGTCAAGAATGGAGTACTAGAAGATATACACTATAGCACCCATAAGCAGTTGGCATATATTCTGACGAAGGCAATCAAGATAGATCAATTTCTTCGCTTAAGGAATGAAATTGGTGTAGTTTGATTTGATTAAATATTCTAAATTAATGGATGGTATTGAAGGGTATTTTAGTATTTCCTAGTTTAAACCTTTTAACTTAGTCATTAAGTTTATTTTTATTAGGGCCTATGTGGCAATTTATCTTTTGTAAAAATAGACTAGTCATAGATGTCATTTATAACAACATTTCATATATTTTTTCATACTCTTTTGCAGCCGTCATTTATTATTCTCTCATTATTTCTGTTATAATTGATCCTTGTGCACTAACAGAATTAGTAGTTTGATCATTCATATGGGCCACTACAAAGATAAAGGAATGGAAACCATTAAGTAAGAGTCAGGGTTAGAACTTTCATCTAGAAACAAAAGTGAATCAAAAAGGCGATGGAAAGTAAATGAGAGTGAAAGGTTAAGGGAGACTCAAAGGACACACTGCTCCAATAGAGAGAGGGGGGCATCATGATCAAGGTTTTCTAGAAGGAAGGAAGATGGTTTCTCATGATCCAATTATGCTTCAATAAGTAACCAGAACGAAATTACATTCAAAAAGTTAAGTGGGCCTTATATAATAAATGGTGAACCAAACAAGCAAGCGTCCTAATGAAAAATAAATGGGAAGACGAAGAGACATACACTACAAAAAATAACAATTTTCATGACGAAGCTTACACCTCGAACAATGAAAAAACAAGGGTATAGGTCTTGGGAGCGCTATGTTGTATCAATTTTTTAAATAAAAAACATTAGACATCATATATTTAATATAACTGAGGTAAGGTAGCAATAAGGAAGCTCTTTTCAACACCTAGCTGTTGCATTTTATGTTTTTTTTCAATTGTTTAGCAGGTATTTCTCACTTGGCGTCTTTCCAATTTCCATTTTTATTTTTTTATTTGTTCCATTAGTATTTGTCTCGGCTATAAGATCCAACTGAGACGTAATATATTTTGCATTAACAATTTCATAATACTAACTTCAAAATCTTATTTTAATACTTTATCTGATATATTTTAACCCCTTGGTTTTCCTAAAAATCCGACGTGATATATCTTTTAAATGAATTCCAAGAATATGGCGCTATGAATTTATTTTTGTATTTTATATTTTTAATAAAACAACTACGGCGCTTTTTTTGTAAAACCGAAATGAAACTTATTTTGCATGAAATACTTTATAGAACTATCTAGCTAGTTTCTAACTTTTCATTTACCTATCAACAGTCAAACTTCAGTTTGTCACTCTCATTTCGCAAAAAAAAAACCCTACGCGATATCAAAACTCTTCCAACAGATATTCATCAAACATCATTTTCGCAACAGGTTTGTTCTTCACTGAATCGTTAGTTTGTATATTGATCATTTTGTTTAGTGTTTCTTAGTTACTTTGTCTATTTATCATTTTGTTTCTATTATTTTACATTTGTATATTCATCAACGTTAGTTTTTCACTTTGTCTATTCACCTTGATAGTCATGGTCGATTCGACAAGTACCTCTCATACAACATCAGCTACGAACTCTATTAATACACAAAGTCATAAAAGAAAAACTAGAGGTTCCACGATGTATACAAAGGTGAAAAAAGCCAACGAATTTGGTATTCAACACTCGATTAGAGTTTATGCAGAAACCGGCAAGGTTGAAGGTGAACATGCTGATGATTTTTTAGGTTACATTGTGTTACAAGGTAGAAGTAAAGTGAGTATTTTGGTAAATAGTTGGCATGACATTGACGATGAATTTAAAAACGACATATGGATCGATATTACAATATTTATCTTGTATCCTATCATTTGTTTTACAAGTATATTTTTTGTGAAATACTAATAACATCTCTATTGTGTAAACATAGTATTGTACCCAAAAATTTTCCCTCTCACTTATCAAGAATTTTCTCACAAGATCTCATTGGGCTCAAGACTGCACTAGGGTTTGATCAGCTCAAGACACCTCCTTATGCACTGATGACCAAAATTAGGGTTTGAGTTTGCACAAGGATTTTTGAACTATAAATGCTTCATATGACTTTCATGGACCATTATGGACCCCCAATATTATTCATGTCAAGTTTCAAGCCTTGGATCACACTTTTGATCAGTCAATTGAACAGTTGACCTAAAAATCAGTTGTATTGGGAAAAAAGTCAACCATGGCCAATTTACAGTCAAACTTCATAATTTTTTATCCACATCAACATTTTAGACTCATATGTATCATTTGATCAAGTTTTGGACCACAAATCCTCAAGAAATTTGATCAAATCTCCAAAAGGGCAAAATGGTCAAAATTAAGGTTTTGACTAGGAAAGGGCAATTTCTGATTTTTGACCTAGAAAATGGTCAATTGGTTTAAGGAATGATCTCAAGATTCCAATTGCATAATTTTGACCTAATGACATGATTCAAAGCATTGCAAATCCATTGGATTGACAGATGAATTTTGCAGTCAATTGATCAAAAGTCAACTGTATACTGAAAAGTCAAACTTTGACTTTTTTTGGTCAAATTCAAGTGCCAAAGATCACAATTCATCAAAACATGTCAAAATAGGAAACTTATTAATCAATAAATCAAGATTTCATTTTGAAAAGTCAAAATTTCTAAACTTAAAATTTTTTCTAAGTGTTGAAAATTTCTTTTTTTTCATAACTTTGAGCAATTTTTTCACCATGATGCAAGATGATTCAAAGGAAACCTCAAACATGAAAGTTGTAGATATCCATTAAATATACAACTTTTATTCACACAACTTTTCCTAAAAATTCTTGGATCTCAAGTTATAATTTTGTGAATACATGCTCATGAACTGAAAAAGACTTAGTGAAATTTTGCCCTAGTTAGGCAGATTTTTGACCTAACTTCATGGCAATTTTTCACATAGTTCCAAGGGTAATATTCAAATGCAATTCAAATATGGGTTGTAGAGCACATTGAAAGCTTTCCAAAATGTCAAAGAACTCCTTGAGATCATTCTTGGGCAAGAAGAACCGAAGGCAAGAAGTTAGGGTTTTCAAACTTGAGTTACAAGCCATTTTGTGAAGAACACTTGATCCAATCTTCAAGCATGCTGTAAAAATCTTTCTTTTCAGGTTTCAAACTTTCTAATAACTCAATAAATTAATGTTTACAGAACTGATAGAGCCATTGTCCAAGAATTTGAGCCATTATCCAAGTTGCATTTCCATTTTGGGAAGAAAGTCACCACTTCCATTTTGGAAAAGTGACTTTAATCACAATGTCAACTCTTCTTGAGCCCATACATCATTGTTTCAGACTCCAAAACATTTAAAATCAAGAAGAAACATATCTACAGCCTGCTAACCACCCTATAAATCCTTGTACTTCACATTGAAACCATGTTTGTCAACTTTGCTTCAAAATCAAGTAACCTTGCCATAACATGTGATTTCAATTTCTGAGTTGTTTCAAGCCTCCAAAACTCTTGCCTATAAATACATACACTATTTTCAAGCTAACACACGAGCTTGAAGACCCTAAAACTCTCCAAAACACCATTGCTGGACAAAACTGCCTAACTTGACAGTTTTGAGCCAAAACTCATCATCTTCATTTCCACTCGTGCGTTTTGAAAACCAATCATTCAAACACCTTCTATACATCATACCAAAGTAATCTAGGCCCCTGTTTCAATATTTTAACTCCTTCATCACTATCCACCATTTTCAAAAATCAAGCTTGCAGGTTGACTTGAGTAGAGAGATTCAGAGACTTTCAAGGCAAAGTAGGAGTTGGAATACACTAAAGGAGGTCCAGGCAAGCTAAACAGATCCTCAGGCCATCTCAAAAGTTGCTCAAACTCCATTCACGGCTCTAGATACAAGAGGTAAGTTTTCAAACTTCCATCTCTTCATACAGGCATCATTTGTTTCTGATTTGTGAAGATAAAATGTAGATATCATTGCTCTAAAACTGACCATGTTCATAGTTCCCATTTATATTGACTGTGTATAGAGAATTTTGGATTTGAAATTTCTGAGAAAATTAGGTTTCAATTTAGGGCCAGCAAAATAAATCTTCATCTTTGACTTTTAGCTTACATAAGATATATGGTTAGATTCGTGAGGAAAAATAGCACAACTTTCATTTTGTCATCTTCCATTTTTGTTGAGAAATGAAGAAGTTACAGGTACACCGGCTGGAGGTTGAAGATGAAGTCATCAGGACTTGATTTTCCTTAAATATTTATGGTTTTGTTTATATAAACAGATGTATAGCCACCCCAGTGGTAAAGCGCGCGCTTGTTCACCCCTTGGTTCTGGGTTCAAGCCCCAGCGTGACCATTTTTACATTTTTTTTCATATTTTCTTATTCTCTAACATATTTTGGCAGGCGCTGGGCCCTTTGGGTCTGGCATTGTTTTTTTATTTTTATTTTTTGCTAGCTCACCTCCTTGCTTATTTTTGGCACCCCCTGGCCCATTTATTTTTATTTACTTATTTATTTCATTTTTCCTTTTAAATGTATTTTCTAAAATACTAAAAAAATCATAAAAATATAAAAATAGTAGATTTATGTTTTGACATAATTTAAATATTTTTCTCACACAAAAAAATTATTTTTATTCATTATACTTTATTTATCTTTACTAATTACCTTGTAAATTAAATATAAAACTCGGTTATTATTTATTTTCTTTTATACTTATTTAAATATATTTATTTTAATATAAAAAAATGCCAAAAATATTTTACAACACTATATACTATTTTCAAGACAAAAATACAAAAAATACTCTTTTTCTTTAAACTTATTTTCTTTTAATCAACTAAATAGAATTAGGGTTTTATTCAAAAATCTTTTCTTAATCAATTTCTTTTCTTAATTAATTTAAGTTATTTTAATTTTGATTTAATTATTTTTCTCTAATTAGGTTTAGTTAAAACCTCTTTCATATAAAAATCCAAACAAAAAAATCATTTCTTTCCATTTGCATTTGTACTTATGTATATTTCTTCAATTATTTATACATATTCAATTTGGTTGTAATAGATTAAGTAGGTTTATATTATTGCAATCCCCATTCATAAATTGTATACCCCCCTCCCACAAGTACTGTAATAGCGTAGTAATTTTAAATTTCACAATTTATCGCTTTCATATATACAATGCTAGTAATTAGGTTTTGTGTGGAAAGACTAAAACCGATCAATTAGAAAACCCTAATCAAAGACAAAACTAAACATGAAAAACAATACACTTGCACACGAGCACCCCTAGGGTTATCCCACTTGGTTTCCTTATACAAAATGGCTATATTACGCATGTAAGGTATCTTAGCAAAAAACAAACAAATACAAGATCATAGTCCCTCGATGACCCACACCCGTCCCGTTTACATCCAAAGATAGAGTTACTTACCAAACCAATGGTAAGACAACAATTTCAAAGGAAAAGAAAAATGAATAAGAAATACATTTGAGTAGGTAGATTGCTCCTAATTACTTGCTCCATTTCAAAACAAACATGCTTGCTATTTTCAAAAACAAACACTTACACTTTCAAAACATCTTACAAAAATTGAAAACATTTTCAAAAGATCAAACATCTTTGTATACATTCTTACGAACAAGAATCATTACAAAGATTGCCTAAACAATGGCCTCTTTACAAAATACTTTCAAAAATCACACAAAGCACGATTTCAAACAAAAGCAAGTGATCTAGCAAGTAACTAAGAGCCCATGGAAAACCACGGATTAAAAGGGTGCTAATACCTTCCCTTTTCATAACCTACCCCCCGAACTCAAGAAACAATCTCAAAGGTCTTTCCTATGCTTTTTCACCTTTCCTTTTTGGATAAAATAAAAGTCGGTGGCGACTCTTGCTAACTGCAACATTTGCAATCAAACGCAAAACCTTCAAGTCAGTTCTCCCACCATATCACACATATGATCACTTCATTGTTACTCCAAATGATAAGTATATGAAAAAAATGCTTACTTATTATGGTGAGCGTTGGAGGGGGTTTAAGACACAACTCACCCATGATTTTATTAAACATCATAAATAACCACCTCCATACGAGGTATATTCATATTGATAGAGCTACTTGGAAGAATGTTTTAGAGTCTCGTAAAACTCCTGACTTCTTGGAAAAGAGCCAAAAAGGAAAGGAAAATCGAGCTAGAAATATTTGTCCACATAGGTTGTCTTATGGAGGATATCAAAGAATTGAAAAAATTTAATGGAAGAAAAAAGAAAAAAATGGAAGAAGAGCTGGGAGATTCTATAAGTCTTGATCGAAGTCCATCTCCATCATCACTCCACGAGAAATAGAAGAGGGCACGCCAAAGAAAAGACGATGAGTACACATCAGATGCTACGCGCGAAGTGGATCAAGGGATTGTAAGTAGATACTTTTTCAAGAATATTTATTTTAGTTAAATTAATTTGGTAAAGATAAAATTGAATGTGTTGTAGGATGATCTTGTTAAAGAAACCAAAGTCGGCCTCTTCACTTCACAAGGTTGTTATGACATCTTGGTAGAAGCGATTAGAACCGAGGAGCATCCTGAACGTGTTTGTGGTCTTGATATAGGCGTTGGCTTCAAGGTATATTTTGGATGATCTCAATCATCTGGAGAGAAAATTAGTAAGAGCGATGTTGAAGAGATTGTTGCTATTATGTTGGGGGAGGAAAGGGAGAAGTGAGATAGGTTCTTGGACGAGGAGAGGGAGAGGTTGTGGCAGATGGTGCGGGAGAAGTTCTTGGAGGAGGAGAGGGAGAGGTTGTTGCAAATGGTGCATGAGAAGTTTTTGGAGGAGGAGAGGGAGAAGTTGTTGAAAACAATGTGGGAAAGTCTCCAGAATGAGCAAGAGGAGCGAGAGAGGATGAATAAGAAGAAGAGGACCGAGAAGTGTACTTGTGATGTTCTTGAGGTATAAGTTGTATTTTGTTGTTATTATTGTTTGCATATTTCAGTTTTGGATTGTATTTATGTTGTTTTTGTGATGCAGAAATTGAGTTCATTGGGTATACTCAGCCATACAAATTCAAATCAGATAGAAATTCAAGAGAATATGGTTGAGAAAGTTACGGGTGGTACAAGCACGACACGTAGTTTTTCTGCCAACCAGGGCAGTGTTAAACCCTCACCAGCAAATCAAGATAGTCTTTAGAGACCGGAGATGATGATTTCGAGTATTGAACTTATTATTATGGGTATTAAATTAAGTCATGATCCACAAAAGTCAGTGTTTCTTACCAAGACTTTGTTACATGAATTTTTGAAGGGAGGTGAGGAACTAGACGAGTTCATGTTGCAAGTTTGGTCATTGTAGGTATAGTTTTATGTTTATTTCTATTTATATACATACATTCTTGTACTTTAACATAAAGATTTGACCTTGCAGGTACATACATGAGTTCTATTCAGAAAGGAATCTTCTAAACAAGTATTGTATCTTAGATGCTACAAAGATTGCTCTTACTCGCGATTCTCCAGGTAACAAAGTCAGAATTTACTTACAAGATAAGTTGGAATATAAAAAAAAACCGACAGCTATATGAAGTCGAAATATAAACAAAACTGATAGCTATATGAAGCGCGCAATAAAATGTAGAAAATAAAATATATGCAGTTCCTAGGGATCAAACCCGTGACCTTTTCAATTTTAACCTTGGTTTTTAAAACATTGAGGTGTAAAGTGGAAACTTTTCATGACGCAATAAGGAGAAGACCACACCTCTCTTAAAAAATCCCAATGACTACTCAATACAGAGCTATAAATACTTCTAATTGCGTAAGACCTAAGGTAGACACACAATTTTCATGCTTCATTCTACCTTTTTTGGACTCATTAATTGACTTGGGTGTTAGAGTTCTAACATTGAGTTTTCATCCCCATGTTCCATCACATCGGAAACTTGCAGCACCGTACCATGAGTCCAACATTATAATTCAAGCATAATTCTGGTTCCGATTCAGAATAGTTAATATTTTAACACTAGCCTTATGCTAGGATTAAATAATTGCAAAAACTCTATTAATTGGTTATGAGAACCCTTTCTCCACAAGTTTCTCTACACTCATTAGGTTACATTTAATCACATGAACTAACAATAAGTTTAAACAAATGCAATTTTTTCACCTCTTCATTTAAGGATTATACTCATATACTCTTCTACAATAAGATTTCTACCATCTGCAAGTCTCGCACTTGACTTATTACTAGTATCTAAGTTTGCCAACTATATTTTGTGCCCAATCATGTACTAGAACATCATGTATTAAGATACCAATCTTCCTACATTGTATTTTATTCACATGTTGTAGCCATTGACATGATTGCATCATAATCTAAATCACCATCTTTAGAAACATTATCTTCCTCTTCATTTTGTAGACCCTTCTTTCCTTTTCAATTCTAACACTGATTGGCGTAATGCCTAAACTTCTCACAATTGTAACACTAGATTTATTATTATGATACTCTTTTTTTCCTTGACTGTTGTCAAAATATTCTCCTTTCGTAGAGGAATCAGTTTTGTCATCAATATTTTTTTTGTAGTTAGACCAATTTCCAGCTTTATTGAATTTTTCTTTACTTTTCTTTCATTTCTCAACATCATTACCGTCTTTCTTATTAGTTTAAGTTTAAAGTGTTTGTTGAGTTGATGTTTCAATTTCCATTTCAATCACATGAAGTTCACAAGCCTCTAAAGAATTTTTTAGGTCTTAAGTCTTCTTATAATTCAATTTCATTGATTCCTTAATTGTCGCCACAATGAAATTAAATTGAGGAATCAATGTCACTATCTTCTTAAAAAATTTGAAAATCAAATAGCTTCACAACACACTTTCATTTGATTAATAAAAGTGATCAATTTTGAGAAGTAACCAGTTATCTTCTTATTTCCTAGCTCTTGTACCCCAAAATTTATCCTCTCAATTTTCATTCATGATACTATCCTAGAATTTCTCGAATACTCAGGATGGGATCAGACAAATGCCCCTCCTAGGCGGTGAGTCAACAATTAGGGTTTGGTCTAACTCTCCTTGACGTCATCCCCAATTTCTCTTCACAAGTCAAGATTTGATTACGTGCGAAAGATCATCAGAAAAATTCGAGTACTTTAAAGATCATTTTGCAAATTTGACCTAATCACAAGAAACTCTTGTCCAATTTCTGAGGCTCGTAACTTTTCCAGTTTTCAATGTTCTAAAGCAATTTTATTTGAGAAGTATCATGAATAGAATTGTCCATGATATTATTTCAAAGATCAAAGTAAAATTATGGTCAGAGGGCCAGGGAATCTCTTGAAAAGTTATAGGTCATTTTCTCGATTTAGAATGTCCTTAACTTCTAACTTCAAGTCGTGACATAATTATTTTCTTGAGAAATTAACTCTTATGGTAACATCGTTCATGGTACAAGATGTCGAGTTTGAGAATTCTTTGAATATTTGTTGCTTCTTCAAGTTACTTATGCCCGAGCATTTGGTGATTGATGCACGGAAGTGGATTTTGGACCAAAGTCCTTAAGGCGTCATTGTTCTATCAAGTACTATTGGTCTGAATTGCAAGTTACCATGAATTGGATTCAAAAAATGTCATTAGGTTCAAATTGGTTCAAATACACTCATCATTTCTCAAGATTCATTCAAAGATATTCTTTTGATTCAAATGAATCAAAGTGTTTATAGCTTGTGAAATTGGAAGGGATATGTATTTGGTTTGCTCGGGATTGAAGTTACAAGACATTTGTGGGGCATGTTCATTCATTTACCATCAAGATTTCATTCAAGATTCAATTCACTTTTGATTACCTTGCAAATATTATGGATTCATATCATGACCATTTGAATTCATACAAAGGCATTTAAAGGAAATATTGGAGGAAAGAGATTGGAATATCAAAATCAATTTGGAAGAGAATGGTATTTTGAAGAAATTATCATTGAATTCCCAAAATTACAAACAAGTTCAAGAATATTCATGATTCATTCATAATTCCACATAATTCCAAATTCACAAAAAGTTAAATTCATGGGTCAAGTTTATCAATTACAAATTCAACAAATAAAGTCCCAACATTACACTAAAACCAAAAAAATTGTCAATCCACTTTGCAACTTGCTGCTGTCCATTTTACCATGTTATTGCTTTGTCTCTCTCCACTTTGTTTCCTGCAACAAAAACAGCCTGCAACTAGCTGTTATGCTTGCTACCATAAACTGCAAAAACAGCCCAAAACATGTAAAGAAAAGCAGTCTGCTACAAACCAGCAAAACAGTCCAACCTTGTTGCAAAACAATAGCTTTGTTGGTGTCCTAAAACCTGCATCAAGACCTGTCCAAAATAGTCCAGCAATTGCACCAAGTTAGCAAATAAAAAAAACTGCAACAAAAAGCAATGAAATAGTGCACTGGAATTGTTAAAAATTATAAGTTTATTCCCCCCAAAACTCACCTCTTTTCATCTATAAAACCAATTCTTCAAACATCTAAAGGGGACCCGGTCACTATCCTTCACACCTTCAATTTTCCTATAACTTCAAACCAATATAGAATTATATTTTGCAAAATAATCTCTCAAAAAACCTCACGTATACTCCCTTAAAGCCTCACTCATATTCCTCTACCCTGACCTGTAATAACCTCATAACAAAATACAACACAACAGCACGACAAAAATACAATTTTTTTAACAAAAGCAAATAGAACAAGGAGAAGTAATTAGAAATACTCACTACCGGAAAGAAGGACTCTGACAGGTACTGATTCTTTTCCACCATTCCCGCACCTCTGTGTTTGCATATTTTTTGTACTAACTATTGCATAATGTCTGTTGCTACTACATAGAAAGAAAATAAGAAGAAACCGTGTGAAATAATTATAATGTTCGAGAAAAAACTAGAAAAATTACATAGGTACACATATAGAATTTTTACACTGTTCTTACCAAGTTTTTTTACTAAACACTCCCTCGGTCTAGATTCTGTTCGTTAATCTCCAAACCCTTAACTCAAACTCTTCTCTCCTCTCCTATCCGCCTCAACTATTTTGTTTAACCGCTTCGTGATTTCCCTCCGTCTGTGCACTGAGCTTCATCGTTGTTTCTTCTTCATGACAGTGCAACTCCTCTGTATCCTATCTGTGTTTCACCACCATAACCTTGAAACCAACTTGTACCTCACAGTATCAACTCTCCTAACGCATTCACTTCAAATCTGCGGATAACCGCTTGCTACTATCTTTTGCTCACCCCAATTCCACAATAATGGCCAAACAATCCAAATCCAAAAAAAAACATGAATCCTTCGGCAAAGGTAAAGTCACCCCAATCTAGATCGCCTTCATCGTCGATTGTTACCTCTACAAAAACAATTTCACTGAAACGCGAAAATTGTTCTGGATCGAAGCTTCGTTACTCATAGCCAATTCTCCAATTAAAGAGGTGCCCAAAAGTTTAATGAGTTTAGGTGAGATGCTTCATGAGTATATATGTTTAAAGGAGTAGAAAGTGATGCTGGATCAACAAAGGGTTTACATGGAGTGAGAGAAGAAGGGTGGTTGGAATGGACTTAAGGAACAAAGATGGTACTGGTATGTGAGAGAAGGCGAGAGAATGTTAGAAGATGATGGTGTTGGTGTGTAAGAGAGAGGGATCGCTTACTTTCAATTTTTCTTGTTATTTGTTTTTGTTGGAATTAGCTATAATGATAATAATATGAATTCCCAAGACACAACCAAACGGCGCTATTTTTGCTCTAGGGTTTTCCAAACATTTCTGTGTCTCTTCCCCAAACCGGGTTTGGGCCTATCTTTTGGCCCAGCCAATTTCACAGTTTGTGCTCTTTTATATTAATTAAAACATGATAATAACAAATAAACAATACAATTCAATTGGCAGAACATACCACTAACAACTAAGGGGACTCGAGTTCAACCCGTGTTGGGGCCTTTTTTCTGTTTTCTTGATTATTTTAGATATTTGATAATAAAATTAGTTTAGGTTGTAGTTTTAAAACTCAATTAAGTAAAAACATTAATTTTTAAAATGAATTATTTTTGCTAATTAGTTTAGTTAGGGATTTTGTAAATAACTTTTTATTTAATTTTAAATTGTTTTTGTTTAAATTCTTCATAATAAAAAATACCAAAAGACAAAATATATACAAATCTTTTAATGAAGAGTAATTGTATTTTAAATTTAAAAAAAGATCGTGATCCCTCGATGTCCCTCGATGTTGCCTTCGGTAAAACGATCTAGTCCCTTACGAGAATTGCTAAAGCGTCTCACAAGTTGCCTTCTATGACTGTACGATTGACCCGCGCCTGTCCCTTCACGTCCAACGATGGGGCTTCTTACCAAATCCATGGTAAGATAGCAACATTTCAAGGAGGAGGAAAAGAAATTTTAAGACCTTTTGAGTAGGTAGGTTTCTCCTAGTTGCTCGCTTGCTCACGACAAAAAAACATTTTTTACACCAACACTTTCATCTTGAAACATTTTCAAAAGACAAAGCTTTTTGTACGCATTCTTATAGAGACGAGAACCACTACAAAGACGTTTTCAAAATACTTTCAAAACCCACACCACAAGCGCATTTTCATACAAAAAGCAAGTGATCTAGCAAGCAACTAAGAGCTCGTAGATAACTACGGATGAAAAGGGTGCTAACACCTTCCCTTTTCATAACCTACCCCCAGAACTCAAGAAATAATCTTGAAAGGTCTTTCCTGTTCTTTTCAACCTTTCCTTATTGGATAAAAGAAAAGTCGGTGGCGACTCTTACTATCGGCAACAATTGCGATCAAACGCAAAACACCAAGTCAGTTCTCCCACCGTGTTAGACTAGCATATGCACACAAATCTTATTTTCTTATCAATGCTTAGACTGGAACTGACTGCTAGGATAAACTATTCAAGGATTTAAGAATGAAAATTTTAAGGCCACGACATAGAGGGTATCGGGATCGAATTCCTAAATTTATGAAGCTTAAGGTGTAAAAACGATGTCGATGCTTTGAAAGGGCTTTCCCAAGTTATACTACATCCTATCTCAACAAGGTCTTATAGCCCAACTAAGTTCAAAACACAATGTTTTTCTTAGGAAAAAATTTTTTGGTTAGGCTCAAGAAATGGGGGAGTGGACATACACTAAACCATACAGATATAGATGACTCGTCAAACACATGTATTATTTTGAAAAGAAATCAAACAAGCAAACTAAAGCAAATAAAGAAGTAAAATAACGAGAAGGAAAATGCAGGAAAAGGGAAAAAAACAAAGCGAGAAAGCGAGTAAATCTCCTCCCACACTTAAATCGAACATTATCCCCAATGTTACGAAATAAGAATAGGGAAGAGTCACCTGGGAAAGTACTAAGGCTGGATGGGTCCCTCACTATCCTGCGGTGAATGTCTAGGATGACGGGATCGGCTGCAACGACGACTGCTCTGAGAAGCCTCGAACTAGTCGAATCTGGTGGACAAGGAAATCTGTGAACTCTAATTCTCGCGAAGGTTTCCAAAAATGGAACCTTGAGTGGCCTCCATGAGGGTGGAGTGCCTCTGAAACTGGGCTTGTTGCCTATGTTGCTCGCGGGATATCGCCAATTGAGATTCCATAAGACTTTGAAAAGAGAGGTCTGACTCCTGTCGTGACGCCTCCATGAAAATCATGTTATCGGCCAGCTGCTGTTGGATGGAAGAAAGTAAACCATATCTTCTCTCCTCCCAGGTTAGCTGGTCACGCCACATCTCTTTAGTGATGTAGAAGCCAGGAGCCGTACCTGCAAAAGTGTTAGAAGTAGAAGGTGCAGTGTGTACGGGTGAAGCATGGTGGGGGAACACAGGTGGGGCATGAGGTTCATCCCTCTGCTCGCATTCTTCATCAGTCTCGTGTCTGTCCCTAAGTGGAACATTAGGAGGTAATGGACCCGTAAAAGGTGGAGCATCTAGATCGTAGGTCCAGTTCCTCGCAATTCGTACATCAGTACGTCTAGTGCAAGGCAGAACAACTGATGGGATAGCGACACCCCGAACCATAAGTTTAAAGCCACCCGCTCTCCTCACCTTGCACAATTTCATATTTTTTAGAAATTTCAAATTAATTGTTCGGGGAGGCAGGGGTGCAAGGGTAGCTATCTCAGCGTCAAGGTGCAGAGCTCTAGAAATAGATGTAACTAGTCCTCCAAAAGTTATGGTTCCTGTGTGTCTCGGGACAGTAATCATGTGAGAAATCATAAATGGGACTGAATTAATTCTTCTATTAGTGAGACTACCCTGCAAAAATAGAAGTTCTCTAGCATTTACCTTGTTTGGATTCTCCCAGCTAAAAATAGTACAGACGAGCATATATCGAAAAATTCGAATAGTCGGGTTATGGATCAATGATGCTAAAACTCCTTCAAAATAATTTATAGAAGAGTTTGACAATTGACGCCAGAAGGAAAATGCATCAGTGGACCATTCAGAATCCAAAGGGGTCTCACAAATAGCGCCCTCACCATGAGGAATACCCAACAGAGCTGCTAGCTCGTCGGTGCTATATTCATATTCAACATTAAATAGACGGAATTTAACCGTACCGACGGTACTAGCAGTGTCGGGGTGAACCAAATAAATTAGGGAACTTAAGAATTCCCGAGTTAGCCTCTCAAAGATGGGCTCTTTTCTATTAAAAGTGTCATGAAATCCTAGGATGTCAGCTAAATGAAAAAAACTATGATAAAGTCCTAAAGTATATAGACAGTCTTCATTGATATACCTGGTTGAGACAATTTCTCGTCCTTGCAATTTTTCAAGGATTTTCTGTTGTCGGTCTCCGAGTTTGCCTTCACGAAGAACGTATCCGTTGAACTCCATTGTTGCTCCTTTGGAAGAAAATTGAAAAAAATGGGTTTCAAAAATGTGTGTTGAAGTGGTTAATGGGGTAGTAAGTGGTTGAGAAAATGAGAGGTTTTGGGGTTGGAAATGGAGAAAGTGGGAGGTTTTTGAAAATCTGCCTATTATAATCCCAGACCCCATGGAGGGCGCCATGGTCTTGGTGGCGGGAGCCATGTTCGAAAATTGGGTTGGGCTCAAATTTCTTTGTTTTGTTGGTTTGGGCTTCTTATTCCAATTTCTTCTCGTAGGTGCAAACATCAATTCTTCATTTGGTGCTTCCAAGGATTGGTGTATTGAATTTTTTTTCTTTTATGTTTATAACTTGAAAATAATAAATGCGAAGATCATCAATTTCCTGCTGTAGGAGGTCTTCCTCAATAGAGTGAGTAGCATCAGAAACCATAACCTGAAGAGAGAGGTCTTTAAATGTCTGACGAAGTTGGGCTACCTCTCTACGCAGCTCAGCAACCTATGCATAGATGTCGGGTTGCTGCAAAGAGAAATTATTAGAGAATATAGTGGTCCTTTCTAGCGATGGACATGGATGATACTCAGGTACTGGAGGTGATTTTCGCTCGTCCACGATCTCTCCAACACCTTCTAAGGCATATGTCCAATTGGCATGGTTATGGACATTGGTCATCATGGGATCAGGCAAGGTAAAATAGTGAACGGTTTCATTATCAATCAGGAGTCTATACTGGTTGAGATTAAAGTAGACTCTTCTCATCAGCCCACGATCCAAACAGAAATCAATATCCATTGTAGTATATCCACAGTAGGAGGTAAGGTGAGATACCTTACTTGTATGACCCAAAGCAGAAGCAATCTGAGTCAGTGTCCCTCCCACATGGAGGATACCTTCAGCAGACTTAGAAGTTATCATGAGATTCCACAGCAGAAAATTTCCACAGGCTACAGGGCGAGACTGGATCTCACAATAGAGGAAAATATCTCCTCCTCTCTAACATGGGTATCAGTGTCGGCCCTCCCTAGGAAAGTGTAAGCAATAACCATCTGAAAATACCTGAAAGAGGGGTTGTGAATAAGAGGGGATAGCTGAGTGGAAGGATCAAGGCTCCCTTCAGTCGTAATATCTCTCCAGAATTTCTCTATGTCCCTAGTCATGAAATAGCCAACTGGTAGCTCAGGTATAGCATCGGGTGTGGTCTGGAAGCCTAGCAAGTCGCCAAACTCCCTCTGGGTAAAACAGTATTCTATCCCGAATAGTCTGAAAGTGAGATATCCATCTTAGCCATTATAGGGCTCAAATTCGAATGAACTGAGGAATTCTAAGGTGAGGTTCCTGTAGGTCACATTTAGGTCATCTGCATACTCGTCCCACTTTAGCTGGTTGCATAGATACTTGATACTGGCTTCAAAGATAAGAGCTTCCATGCAAATCTGGTCTGGATATCTGGTCGATGCCATGGGTCGTTGTGAAAGGACTGCATTGCGTTGTCTCTGAGTGTCATCTCAGAAGGAAACATGCATGTCATCGAAATGCTCCATCCTGAAAAATGTAGTTAGCAAAGACGGCTAGCAGGTGATGCTTGAAATCATAAATTTTGCAACTGTTAGTATAAAGATAAAAATAAAATTTGATAAAGTAAAAAGTAAATAAATGCAAAAAAAAAAAATAAACTCATGGGTTGCCTCCTATGCAGCGCTTGTTTAACATCGTTAGCTAGACGAGTAAGCTTCATATATCGGAAACTGGTACTGGTGGATTAATCAGAGTGTGGTTGAAGTAGTTGGTGGGAATGTCACCTCCTTCGTAGTGCTTCAACCTCTGCCCATTAACGATGAATGGGCTACAAGAATTGTTCTTGATCTCGACTGCTCCAGATCTTAGGATTCTAGAGACCTCAAAAGGACCAGTCCATCTTGAACGTAGCTTACCAGGAAAAAGTCGCAACCTGGAATTGAAAAGGAGAACAAGGTCGCCTATATTGAAATCTTTCTTTACAATTCTTCTGTCATGCCAAGTTTTGGGTCTTTCTTTATATATTATAGCATTCTCATAGGCAGACTGGCGGAATTCCTCGAATTTATGAATGTCAAGGATACGCTTTTCACCAGCATTCAAATGTTCCAAATTCAGGGTCTTAATGGCCCAATAGGATTTATGCTCTAACTCGAAGGGCAAATGATAAGATTTTTAATAGACTAATTGGTAAGGGGTTGTTCCAATAGGGGTTTTAAAAGCTGTTATGTAGGCCTATAGTGCTTCATGCAACTTCTGAGACCAATCTTTTCTGGAAATTAAAACGGTTTTTTCTAAGATTTGTTTAATCTCTCTGTTAGACACTTCTACTTGGTCGTTAGTCTGTGGGTGATAAGGTGTTGTTACTCTGTGCTTTACTCCATACTTACTCAAGAGCTTATCAAAGATTCTGGATATGAAATGTGATCCTCCATCACTTATAACGAGACGGGGTGTTCCAAACCTCGGAAAAATGATATTCTTAAATAACTTGACTACCACTCTTGTGTCGTTTGTGGGTGATTCAATAGCCTCAATCCATTTAGACACGTAGTCCACAACTACCAAAATGTACTTATTTCCCATTGAAGGTGGAAATAGTCCCATAAAGTCTATACCCCAAACATCAAAGAGTTTAACTTCCTAGATATTTCTCATTTGTATCTCGTCACGTCTCGATATGTTCCCGGTGCATTGGCATCGGTCGCACTTGACAATGTAGGCATGAACATCGCGCCATAAAGTTGGCCAATAGAGGCCTGCTTGAAGAATCTTGGCGTGCATTTTAGATATACCTGCATGTTCACCATAAGGTACGGAATGACAATGTCTGATGGTGTCTTCTATTTCCTCTTCTGGGATGCAACGCCTGAAAATATTATCTATTCCTCTCTTGAATAGGAGCGGTTCATCCCAGTAGAAATGTTTAACATCTTTGAAGAACATCATTTTCTGTTGGTAATTTAGATCAGGGGGTATGATATCTGCAGCTAGGTAGTTTACAAATTCAGCGTACCAAGGTACGCTCTTCATTACTGAAACTTTTTCAAAATCTTTATCTTTGTAAGGCTCGAAATCATCAGTCTTAGCAATAAGTCTATCATAGGTGAAATCATCATTTATAGGCAATAAGTCAGGTTTTAAGTGTTCTAATCTGGAAAGGTGGTCAGTGACAACATTCTATGTGCCTTTCTTATCCTTAATGTCTAGATCAAACTCTTGGAGTAACAGGATCCATCTAAGTAATCTAGGTTTAGCCTCCTTTTTATTTAATAGATAACGTATGGTAGCATGATCAGTGTAAATAATGATCTTTGCTCCAACTAGGTAGGACCTAAACTTATCTATCGCAAAAATTACTGCCAGTAATTCTTTCTCTGTAGTTGCATATTTGAGTTGGGCGGTATCTAGGGTTCTACTAGAATAATATATAACATGTAATTTCTTGTCTTTTTGTTGTCCTAGAACAGCACCAATTGCATAATCGCTGGCATCACACATGATTTCAAAAGGTTGTGTCCAATTTGGGGGTTGCATGATCGGAGCTGAAATCAGTGCTTGTTTCAAAAATTTAAAAGCTTCGAGACATTTCTCGTCAAAAACAAAGTCAACTTCCTTCATTAGAAGATTATTCAAAGGTTTTGTTATTTTAGAGAAGTCTTTTATAAAACGCCGATAAAAACCAGCATGTCCAAGAAAACTTCTAATCTCCCTAATGGTTTTAGGTGGGCTGAGGTTTTCTATAACTTCAATTTTGGCTCTATCGACCTCAATGCCTCTTTCGGAGACAACGTGTCCTAATACTAAACCTTCATTAACCATAAAATGGCATTTTTCCCAGTTTAGCACTAGGTTCACCTCTACGCATCTTTCAAGGATTTTTTCGAGGTTGGAGAGACAATCTTTAAAATTGAATCCACACACCGAGAAATCGTCCATGAAAACTTCCATTATTCCATCTAGGTAATCTGCAAATATAGACATGATACAACGTTGAAAAGTGGCAGGGGCATTACAGAGTCCGAAGGGCATTCGTCTATAGGTGAACGTTCCATAAGGACAGGTAAAGGTTGTTTTCTTTTGATCCTCAAGGTGAATAGGTATTTGGAAAAATCCTGAGTATCCATCTAGATAACAAAAGTGCGAGTGTCTGGCTAGACGTTCGAGCATTTGATCTATAAATGGAAGAGGGAAATGATCCTTCCTGGTTGCTTTGTTTAATTTTCTATAATCTATACACATACGCCAACCTCCTTCTGTTCGTTTAGGAATATGCTCACTTTTCTCATTTTCTATGACTGTGATGCCTCCTTTCTTTGGCACCACATGCATAGGGCTCACCTAATTACTATCTGATATTTGGTAAATTATACTAGCCTCTAGTAACTTAAGAACTTCTCTTTTAACAACATTGCTCATTATAGGGTTTATTCTTCTTTGATGTTCTCTTGAGGGTTTTGAGTTTTCCTCTAACAAGATCCGGTGCATGCACACCGATGGACTTATTCCTTTTAAATCGGAGATGTTATACCCTAAAGCTGAGGGATATTTTGGTAAGATCTCTAAGAGTTAAGTTGTATCATCTTGACTTAAAATAACGTTAACTATAACAAGATGATTCATCTCTTTATCTAAGAATTCGTATCTAAGGTTCTTGGGAAGTTCCTTCAGTTCTAAAGATGGTTTCAAAGGGCAGGGCATGGGATCGGGAGTAAGCGATAAACATTCATAGAGTCGTTATCGATGTAAGGTTCTGAACCTTTAAATCCATCGTCCTCCTTAATGGGGGTCAAAGGTAACTTAATATTTTTGTTAGATTCCTCTCGCTTAAGTTTCAATATACACTCGTCAATGAGGTCGATGGCATAACAAGCATCTCCTATGACTGGTGCCATTAAGAACTTTGAAAGAATAAATTTTATCTTCTCATCACCCACCTCAAATGTTAATTTTCCTTTCTTAACGTTAATTATGGCTCCGGCTGTTGATAGGAATGGTCTACCTAAGAGGATTGGGATTTCTTCGTCTTCTTTAATATCCATAACCACGAAATCAGTTGGGATATATAGTTGACCGATCTTAACTGGTATGTCTTCAAGTATGCCTATAGGATACTTAACTAGTCTATCATCCAGCTTGAGAAACATTTTAGTCTGCTGCAATTCTCCTAAGTTTAACCTTCTACAAACTCCTAAAGGCATAAGGCTGACGCTAGCTCCTAGATCTAAGAAGGCTTTGTCAATAGTATGATTTCCTAAGATACAAGGAATGGAAAAACTTCCTGGATCCTTTTCTTTCTTGGCAAGTTTATTTTCTGAAATAAAATTGCATTCGATAGGTTTGGGATCATCAAGTCTACGCTTGTTGGTAAGGATGTCTTTTAGGAATTTAGCATAAGATGGTATCTGAGTGATGGCTTCGGTGAAAGGAATCTCTACATGGATTTTTTATATAACTTTAACGAATCTTTGGTATTGATTGTCAAGTTTGGTTTATCCAAGTCTTTGCGGAAATGGGACTGGGAGTTTGTACGGGGGTGGTGATTTACTAGTTTTATCTTTTAATTCTGGTTCTTTTTGCTTTTCGGGTTCCTCTGGTTCCTCCACTTGGTCTGTAGGCAAAACATTTGTCTTAGGTTGTGAGGGTGTACTCATGGCTGGATTCTTGGGTCCATCGTAAGTAGTCCCACTTTGTAAGGAAATGGAATTAGCTTGCCCTTTAGGATTTGGTTGAGGTTGTCCAGGGAATTGTCCTCCAGGTGTAGTTTGTGGGGCTTGTGTTTGGGCTATCTGCGAGATCTGGGTGTCAAGCATCTTGTTCTGCATAATTATCTGATCAACCTTAGTTCCTAAATGCGTTATTAGTTCGTTTACATGGATATTCTGATTTTGGAACTCTTTGTTTTGCTGGGTTTGAGCTGAAATAAAATTTTCCATGATTTTCTCAAGGTTTGGTTTGGGTGCCACAACTTGCATAGGTTGATTTGGTCTTTGGGCTTGGAAACCTGTAGGTCTCGGAGGTGCAGAGTTTAGTATTGGGCTATTGTTTTTATAAAAAAAAGTTTGGGTGATTCCTCCATCTGGGGTTGTAAGTGTTTGAAAATGGGTTTCCTTGGGTGTAATTTACTTGGTCTGAGCAAGGCTCATTCAACAAGTTACATTCCGCAGGTTGATGTCCTTGGGTCCCACAGAGTTCGCATTCGCAAGCTACTGCGGCTGCAGTATTAGGGTTTTGAGACATGTTTTGAACTTTCAAGGAAAGAGCATCCATTTTAACTTGCATCATGTCTAGAGAACTTATCTCATTTTTTCCTCCTTGGGTCTCCTTTTTCTCTACCGTAGCTCGTTCTATTCCCCATTGGTAATGATTTTGGGCCATGTCCTCAATGAGAGCGTAGGCTTCTAGGTAAGGTTTATTCATCAATGCGCCACCAGCGGCAGCATCGATAGACATCTTTATGTTGTAATGAAGTCCATTATAGAATGTGTGGATGATTAGCCATTGTTCTAGGCCATGGTGTGAACAGGCTCTTAACAGGTCCTTATATCTCTCCCAAGCTTCAAAAAGTGATTCTCCCAGGTTTTGGTTAAATCTAGTGATTTGGTTTCTAAGGACAGCAGTTTTGCTGGGCGGAAAATATCTTGCGAGAAATACTCTCCTAAGGTCTTCCCAGGTTGTTATTGAGTTGAGTGGAAGGGAATCTAACCAATCTCGTGCTTTATCTCGGAGGGAAAAAGGGAATAATCTTAGTCGTATTGCCTCAGGCGAAGCACCATTGCATTTTAAAGTGTCTGCTAATTGTATAAAAATTTTTAAGTGTTGATTCGGGTTCTCAGTAGCGAGACCACCGAATTGGTTTTGTTGCACCAATTGTAGCAATGAGGGTTTTAGTTCGAAATTATTTGTGGTTATAGCTGGGTTTACGATACTTGAACTAGGTTCCTCATCTGACGGTTGGGAAAATTCCTTAAGGGGTCTTTGGTTACGATTCTCAGCCATAGTTTTTCTAATTCTATGGAGAAAATGGATGTAATGTTCAGGTTCTGCTATAGGATTGAATAAGGTTCCGGTGCTGCGAGATCTTCGCATTAACGGGACTGTAAAACTTAGTCTAGACGGTGCGACTATAGGGTGCGAAATTTGACGAAATTGCTCCCCGGTAACGGGGCAAAAAACTTGATGCAGTGTATTCGCAAGTGTACGAATCGCGTCAGAGTAATATAAAAGATTATCGATCCACAGAGACCAATCGTCAATCTATCGTTTCCTATTATTACGGTGTTTAGCCAAGTCAAAGTTTTCAAACAAGTTTTGCATACCCTTGTAAGCCAGAAGCACGGGCCTTAGACCTCTCAAACCTCCTCATACTCAAAAACCACATTTTCTTGCAAAACAGGGTAAGCCCTGCAGAATCACTTCCATCTTCACTTTGCCTCGTGCGTTTTGCCTCCAACTTGTTCCAATACCTTCCATTCAACTCACTCAAACTATCCCAAACCTCCATTGCCAACTGTAACTCCATTTACAGTGTTCACCATTTTTGTTTGAAAGCTTTTCAGGTTGAGTTCTGTAGCACGATTCAGGCCACTTCAAAACAAACTAAGCATTGGGAAAGGTTCAACAAACATCAAGCAAGCTCAAAAGAACCTCAGGCCCCATTGAAAGTTGCTGCATTGTCCAGCTCGAACTCAACTGAAACAGGTATTTCATGAACTTCTATCTCTCTATTTAGGAACATTTAGACTTAGGTTTGTGAATGAAAGATGTTGTATTCATTGCCCTGAAACCATACATGTACTTAGTTTTCATTTATATTAATCGTGCTAGGAGAATTTCATCCATGAACTTTCTGAAAAAACTAGGTTAGAAATTAGGGCCAGAGAAATTCTCTCTGGTCTTTGAGAGTTAGATTTAATGTTTTATATGGTTGAAATTGTTGTTTGATGCTCTACAAGTTTCATGTTTTGAGTTTTGTCAAAGGATCATGTTTCCAGGAGTTGGCAGTTTATACACAGAAGGCGCGTGTTTTTGTTTGAACAAAGGAAGAAGATGAAGTAGCTGGGCTGGGCCTGGCTATTTCCTGCTTTTGACACCCCCATTTTCAGTTTCTCACCCCCCTGGCCCATTTCTTTGTATATTTATTATTTTTGCATTTTTATTTCATTTCTGACTTTATTATTTTATTTCCAAACATAAAAAATGCCTAAAAAATATTTTCATAAATTTTTATATTTATTTGGTATTTATTTTAAATATTTCTAACATTAAAATGTTTAAATACTTTATATTATTTTGTTAAAACTTAAAAATAATGTAAAAAATACTTTCATTTTCATTTATTATTTTTATTCACATTTGAAAATATTTTCTTGAAATATATACATTTTAGTAAATAATTTATTTTATTTTTTTACACACTTAATATATTTAATATATATATATATATATATATATATATATATATATATATATATATATATATATATATATATATATATATATATATATATATATATATATATATATATATATATATATATATATATATATATATATATATATATATATATATATATATATATATATATATACTTTATTTTTTTAAAAGCATAGAATAAAAAAACACAAAAATAATACATTTTTATTTTTATTGATAGTTTATACTAAAAAATACTTCTTTTTTTCAATATACTTTTATTTTTGTACATATTGATACATTTTTGTATATAAATATTAAATAATACCATTTCTTTAAGGAATTAGGGTTTACCCTAAAAATAATCAAAATTAACCTTTTATTTATTTCTTTACATTTCTTTCCACTTAAAGATACTTTACATACATAAAAAAAACCTTTTTTTGCATAATACATTTTATCTAATATTTTATTTTATTTAAATATTGTACATTTAAATATTATACCTTGCAAATTCAATTTGGTTGTAATTTAGGGTTTAATTTCTTGCAAAATAATCCCCTATTCAAATTTGTACCCCCCCTCCCTATATTAAGTTGTAATAGCTTAGATTTATTTTTACGCACTTAAATGCTTTCAAGTATGCCATGATTAGAGAATTAGGGTTTGTATGCAAAATCAAAACCAACAAATAGTTTGACCTAATCAAAGACAAAAATGCATGAAAAACAAACACAATGCACATTTACACCCCTAGGGTTACAATCCACTTGTTGCCTTCAAAAATGGGCCATGGTATGCATGTCGAGTACTTTGGCAAAACAAAAACAAAACAAAAGATCATAGTCCCTCGATGACGCTATCTAGGTTGCCTAAACAAAATGATCAAGTCCCTCAAGAAAATATCCAAAAATACTTGACACAATTGCTATCATGGTCTATACGATGACCCGCGCCTGTCTCGTTTAACATCCTAACACAAGGTTGTTTACCAAATACAATGGTGAAACAATACTGTTAAAAGGGTTAAAAACATAAGAAAGATCTTTGAGTAAAATAGGGTAGATAACTCTTAGTTACTTGATCAAAAGCTTGCAAAAACATCCTTGTTATTCTCAAAACACACTTCACCACACAAATTCAAAACTCTACTTTCAAATATTGAAAACTTTCAAAAGACAAAAATACCTTTTTATACATTCAAACAAGAATCATTACAAAGGTTGCCACAACGATGGCCTCTTTTCAAAACATCTTTCAAAACCACACACAAAGCACCATTTCATCAACTACCCTACAACGGTACGGAAAAAGAACCAAAGCCTGAAGATGTTGCTCAAGCATTACACTTGCAACCATCGGATATCAAGGGACATTGGGAAACCAGAAGTAGTGTCAAGGGTTTCTTGGCAAAGTTTCTGTTTGAGAAGGCACAAGACTGCTGGAATTCTCTTGATCTACAAGCCTTTGAAGAGATTGTGGCACTCCTTATCTATGGGTTGGTCCTGTTCCCAAACCCTGATCAACTTATAGATGTGAATGCTGTCAAGATTTTCATATCTCGGAATCCTGTACCTACATTTCTTGGGGACATCCTACACTCATTTCACACACGAACAATGAGGAAAAGATGTGTTATCATGTGTTGTACTCCTCTCCTAGCAAGGTGGTTTATTTCTCACCTTCCACAATCAATTTTGAAGAATGAGCAGGGTTTAAGGTGGTCACAACGGCTGATGACCCTCACACATTCTGATGTACATTGGTGTTCTCGGTTCAGAGAAAATGTCATCATCATTGATCATTGTGGAGAATTCCCTAATGTCCCACTACTTGGCATTATGGGAGGCATCACCTACAACCCTTGTTTAGATCTAAGACAGTTTGGATATGCTCGGAGGGATGACCCTCATGACATGCTGATTCCTGACTTGGTTTTTGACTTCGACAAAGGTTCATCAGAGCTTGGAGGATGCCCAATAAGGTGGATAGTAAGACACTAGGACACAAGAATTCCATCCCCCTTGAGCCTTACCTCAAGTGGGTACGAACTCGTGCCCAGAGTCTTATGATGCCATATCCTCACATTCTCCCCTTGATCAAAGAGCCTGTTATGGAAGGAGAGGTTCCATACACCCTCCTACATCCTGACATGCCAACATCATGGGAAGAATTGCAAAAGAGTTGGATCCAACTCAAGGAATAACGGAATACTTTTGAAGCCAGCTTTTATGCCAGTGGGAAGAATGTTTTGGAGCTTACCCGCCGACTGCATGAGGAGGAAACTCTCAACACTTACATCGCACCAAAAAGGATGCGCAGTGTCTTTTTACATTAAGAATTTTGTAATATTTTGCCCATGGGGCACTTATGTACTAACAATTTCTTCTTAATATGACGTGTGTTCCTTTTTGTTTGCAACAAATTTGAATTTCTGAATCCTTGAATGCATTACATGAATAACATACCATTCATCATATGCATAAACAGGTCTTCACACCAGGTTTCCTTATCTTTCTGCTCTTTATTTCAGCAAGATGGATTTGGAGCAGACGGTTAAGGATCTGCAAGCACAAAATTCTCAATTTCGGCAACTCCTCATGACCTTAGCAAAGGGTCAAGAGGACCTTAAAGCACTATTGGAGAAAAATAAAGAGAAAAAGAAGAAAAGGCCCGGAGTAGCCACTTTTGGAAGAAGGTTTGAAAGCAATGCTAGAAAAGTTCTCGAGTTCCCCTCAACGTCTGATGAAGGGGATGGTAAAGGAAAAGGAGTTGCGGGACCTTCTGAATCTGAAGTTGAAGAGGAAGAAGACGAAGACTACTCCGAACAGCAATATCCCCCGGCGGATGATAAATATAAGAATCTTGAGGATAGATTGGTAGCCATGGAGTTGCAAAGGGTACCTGGTTTAGATTTTGAAGAACTAGGGTTGGTCTCTGGGATCGTCATTCCTCCCAAGTAAAAGTACCAACATTTTCTAAGTATGATAATCTGTCCTGCTCAAAGATGCATCTGAGATACTATGTCAGAAAGATCCAACCCCACTCATCTAATAAGGACCTCTGGGTACACTTTTTCCAAGACAGTTTGTCAGGCACACAATCGGACTGGTTCTATCAACTTGAGAGATCTGAGGTTCATAACTGGGAAGACTTAGCTGCTGCTTTTTACCGTCAATACCAATACAATGCTGATTTGGCGGCCACTCGTACTCAACTACAAAGTATGGGGATGGCTTCCAATGAAGGATTTAAAGAGTATGCCCAGAAGTGGCGTGATCTGGCTGGAAGGGTGCAGCCACCATTGTCGGATAGAGAGCTGGTTGACATGTTCCTAGGGACCCTGTCTGGCCCTTTCTTCAATCATTTAATTGGGAGTTCCTCCGCGGGATTTACCGAATTAATTCTGACCGGCGAAAGGGTCGAGGCCGGTATTAAGAGTGGTAAGATTCAGAAAGATACCTCCACGTCCACTGCTATTAAGAAGGCCTTCCCAGCTAAGAAGGAAGCCTATACTGTTTATTCTCAGAAAAGTCAAGGAAGAACCGAGCGCCGGCCAACTGTAGGGGTTATGATGATTCAAAACTCTTCAAATGATCAACCTCGCAGCAATCAGCCAAGATCTAATCAACAACGGGTAGAAAGGCCACAACGGCAGTTCACCCGAATCAACATGACGCCAGCTCAAGTACTCCCTCATTTGTTAAAGTTGAATCTTACCAATTTGAAGGAAGCACCAAAGAACCCTAATACCTCCTCTCCATACTACCACTCCAATGCCAAGTGTGCTTACCATTCTGACAGTGCAGGGCATGATACCAACAACTGTTGGGCGCTTAAGAACAAAATCCAAGACCTGATTGACGCCAAGGAAGTAGAATTTAATGCTCCTGAGAAGCCCAACGTGATATCTGCTCAGATGCCCAAGCACGGCCATAATGTTCATGTCGTTATGGAAGACCTTCATGTTACCGATGTTGCTGACCTTTTGACTCCGTTACTAGTGATTAAAGAGAATTTGATGAGAGCCGGGATATTCCCAGGCTGTGGAAAAGACTGCTACTTTTGTTTAAACATACGAGCTGACTGCCCAATGTTGAAATCAGGCATCCAATGCCTGATGGATACCCAAGAGATACTCTTCCAAAAGACCCTTGTTGATACCTTCACTCCTGTTACTCCTGCTACTTTTGCTACTTCAACCAACGACATTGCAATAATAACCATTTCCGACAATCTTCCTAAGGCTTGCAAAAGGCCTGTCAAGATTACGCCCGACCCTAAATTTGTACCATTAAAAATCACCATGCCGGGGCCTGTCCCGTATCAATCTAACAAAACGATACCATGGAACTACACAGGAGAAATCTTCTATCATGGTATCAAACAGATTGAAGGAGTCCAAGAGAATTCTGAAGAGGAAACCCCTGATATAGGGAACATTGCGGGAGTTTCTGTGCCTGTTAACCATTTGTGCAAGACCCGATAATTGAAGAATTGGATACTCCTGAAGTAAGACCATTTGTTGATAATACCGATAAGGGTAAGGGGATACTAGAAGCGCCTGTCAGGACGAAGGCTCATACTGTGGTTATCCCCGAAACCACCCAGAAAGAAATGGAAGAAATCTTGAAAATAATCAAAAGGAGCGATTTTGACATCGTGGAACAGCTAGGGCAGACCCCTTCCAAAATATCCATGCTGGCTCTTCTACATTGCTCTGAGGCCCATGCTAAGGCCTTAATCAAATTTTTAAAGACGGCACACGTGCCCTAAGAAACTTCGGCTGACCAGTTTCAGGAGTGCGTGGCCAGTCTTACTGCTGATAATGGTCTTGGCTTTTCCGATGCTGATTTGACTCCCAAGGGAAGGAAACACAACGACGCGCTACATGTCTCAGTTGAATGCAGGGTAACCACCCTCGCCCATGTCTTAGTTGATATTGGTTCTTCCTTGAATGTGCTGCCGAAGAGAGCATTAGACCGTTTGGACTGCGAAGGATTGACCTTCAAACCCAGTAACATCGTTGTTAGGGCCTTTGATGGGTCCAAAAGAATGGTTCACGGAGAGGTTGACATTCCTATCAAAGTGGGCACAGAAGTTTTCAACTCCACCTTTTATGTGATGGACATTCGTCCTTCATATTCGTGTTTGTTAGGAAGACCGTGGATCCATTATGCTGGGGCAGTTACCTCCTCTTTACACCAAATGCTGAAGTATCCTGTTAAGGGTAAGATTATAACGGTGCACGGCGAGGAAGAGTACATGATAAGTCGCCTCAACTCCTTCCGCTATGTGGAGTTGGATGGCGAGTTCATCGAAACGCCTTTCCAACATTTTAAGGAAGTTTCTCCTGAGGTCGCAGTTGCGAAGACAATGGTTGAGGTGCCTATCGCTCCCAAGCATGTATCTAGGATGGCATCTCTCAAGGACGCAGAGGCTGTAGTCAAAGAAGGAAAGAGCACAGTGTGGGGGCAACTGCCTGATTTTCCCCATAAGACGGACAAGTTTGGATTAGGGTTTACTGCTGCAGGACAGAAGGCTATGCGTCGCTCCAAGGCTGAAGGACCACCCATCAAAATCACCTACCATGGAATTAATGTTGTAGAAGATGAGGATGAAGAGAACAACTTTGAAGATTGGATCTTTCCAACCGTCGAAGGGGGTTTAAGCAACTGGGAAGCAAAGGATTTTATTCCCATCACCTTCATCAACCAGTAAATTTATCTTTGAACAATTTCCTATTTTGGTCTGTAATAACTAAATAATTCGTACACTATTTTCACCTTATGCCTTGCCCGGGGCATATAGGTCCATTTGTAAGGGCTTGATTTTTTTCATTATCATATGCCATGTTTTAATGAATCATTGGATGTTTTCATCTATAAACTGTTGTGTTCATTTTCTTTCTTTTTGCATTTTGTTTTGTTTAAGGATGGTTATCCCTTACACACACCCACGCTCACAAATGCAGGTACCCATCCACTCCGTATTCCATGGGTGACTATTCTGCTTTAGCCTTCGGTAACTCTGAAGATTTGGTCAATCATGTTGAGTACGAAGTTGACGAAGACTGTGAAGTGTCGGGAGAGTTAGCCAGACTTTTGCAACAAGAAGAGAGGGCTATTCTGCCTCTTTAAGAGTTGCTAGAAACCATCAACTTGGGAACAGAGGAAGACAAGAAAGAGGTAAAAATAGGTGTCAACCTGGAGCCAGGTGTCAAAGAGCGTCTAGTGCAATTGTTGAACGAATATGTTGAGATCTTTGCCTGGTCGTATGAAGACATGCCAGGGTTAGACACAGATATTGTGGTTCATCGTCTCCCTACAAGAGAAGATTGTCCACCGATCAAGCAAAAGGTCCGCCGAATAAGGCCCGACATGTCTGAGAAGATCAAAGCTGAGGTAATGGAGCAATTCAACGCTGGCTTTTTGGCTGTTACTTCCTATCCACAATGGGTTGCTAACATTGTGCCTGTGCCTAAGAAGGACGACAAAGTTAGAATGTGTGTGGACTATCGGGATTTAAACAGGGCTAGCCCTAAAGATGATTTTCCACTGCCACATATCGACATCTTGGTTGACAACACAGCTCAACACAAGGTATTTTCCTTCATGGATGGATTCTTGGGATACAACCAGATCAAAATGGCCCCCGAGGACATGGAGAAAACTACTTTTGTCACGCAATGGGGTACCTTCTGCTACAAAGTGATGCCATTCGGACTGAAGAATGCAGGGGCAACCTATCAATGCGCCATGGTAGCTTTGTTTCATGATATGATACATCATGAGATCGAAGTTTACATAGACGACATGATAGCTCGATCACAGACAGAAGAAGAACACCTTGATCATTTGCAAAAGCTGTTTGCCAGGTTGAAGGAATATAAGCTCAGATTAAACCCAAGCAAGTGTACTTTTGGAGTTAGGTCTGGTAAACTTTTGGGATTTATTGTCAGCAACAAAGGCATTGAGGTTGATCCAGCTAAAGTAAAGGCTATACAAGAAATGCCTGCCACCGCACTGAAAAGGAGGTTAGAGGATTCTTGGGACGCTTAAACTATATTGCAAGGTTCATCTCTCACCTAACATCTACCTGTGAGCCAATCTTCAAGCTGTTGAAGAAAGATCATGTGGTTGAATGGAACAATGATTGTCAAGTTGCTTTTGATAAGATCAAGGAGTATTTATTGGAACCTCCTATTTTGATGCCACCCGTCGAAGGAAGACCGTTAATCATGTATCTGACTGTTTTGGATAACTCAATGGGGTGCGTACTGCGCCAACATGACGAGTTTGGCCAAAAAGAGCATGCCATTTATTACCTTAGCAAAAAGTTTACCGACTGTGAGAATCGCTACTCAATGCTCGAGAAAACTTGTTGCGCTTTGGTATGGGCTGCTCGCCGGCTAAGGCGGTATATGTTGACTCATACCACTCTGCTAATTTCCAAGATGGATCCGATCAAGTATATCTTCGAGAAGCCCGCTTTATCTGGAAGAATCGCTAAATGGCAGATGATCCTGACTGAGTATGACATCCAGTATACTACCCAAAAAGCTATAAAGGGGAGTGTACTAGCTGACCATCTAGCTCATCAAGCCGTCGAAGATTACCAATCTATGAGATTCGATTTCCCTGACGAGGACATCATGACATTGGACAACATTGAAGGTAACGGACTGTATGACGGACCTGAACAAGGATCCCGATGGACCATGTACTTTGATGGTGCTTCAAATGCACTTGGCAACGGTATCAGTGCGGTACTCATTTCTCCAGAAGGTTGCCATACCCCCTTTACTTCCCTACTTTGCTTCAGTTGTACCAACAACATGGCTGAATATGAAGCTTGCATCTTTGGTCTCAAGGCTGCTATAGACATGGGAATCAAATCTTTGGTCGTATTTGGGGACTCGGCTTTGGTTATCAGTCAAGTCAAAGGAGAGTGTCCTAATCTTATCCCATACAAAGAACATGTCTTGACATTGTTGCCTCATTTCGAGCAGATTACCTTCGAGCATTTCCCGCGAGAAGAAAATCAGTTAGCCGATGCTCTGGCTACAATGTCTTCCATGTTTAAGCTCAAATGGGATAACGAGGCTCCCCAAATTACCATCGAGCGAATGGACGAACCTGCACACTGTCACGAGATTAACATCGAAGAAGTAGTGGAACAACCCTGGTTTCATGAAATCAAAAGGTATCTCCAGACTCGAGAATACCCTGAAGGAGCTTCCGTCAATGAAAAAAAATTCTTAAGGAGATTTGCTGCCAAGTTCTTCCTAAGCAATGGCATCCTTTATAAGCGCGGCCATGATTGTGTTCTACTTCGGTGTGTGGACAAGGTTGAAGCAGAGTTAATCATGACTGATATACATAGTGGCACATTTGGCACCCACTTGAGCGGACATACGATGGCTAAGAAGATTCTAAGGGAAGGCTACTACTGGTCTACTACGGAAGCTGATTGTCATCAATATTCCCATACTTGCCACAAATGCCAAGTCTATGCCGACAAGGTACATATTCCTCATGTTCCTCTCAACGTTCTGATAGCTCCTTGGCCATTCACAATGTGGGGCATTGATATGATTGGAGAGATAAAGCCTACGGAATCCAATGGACATCGCTTCATCCTGGTGGCTATTGACTACTTCACCAAGTGGGTCTAAGAAGCTTCTTATGCCTCTATTACAAATAATGTGGTGGCCCGCTTCATCAAGCAGAACCTCATATGCCAGTATGGTATCCCCGACAAGATCATCACAGACAACGGTACAAATTTGAACAACACTATGATCACCGCTCTATGCGAACAATTCAAGATTTATCATCACAATTCATCTCCCTACCGGCCGAAGATGAACGGTGTTGTTGAAGCCGCGAACAAAAATATCTAGAAGATAATTCAAAAGATGACAGTCACCTACAAGGACTGGCATGAGATGTTACCGTTTGCTCTGCATGGATATCGTACCACGGCACGTACTTCAACAGGGCAACCCCATTTTTGTTGGTATATGGCATGGAAGTTGTTCTACCTATGGAGGTTCAGATTCCTTCCTTAAGGATTATGAAAGATGCCGGTTTAAGTGAAGACGATTGGATTCAGACCCGGCTTGATCAACTTAACTTGATCGACGAGAAGCGACTTACTGCTGTTTGTCATGGTCAGACGTATCAAAAACGGATGATCAAGGCCTTCAACAAGAAAGTCAGACGTCAGGTATATCGAGTCGGAGATCTTGTAATCAAGCGGATCATCTTGCCGCAAAGTGATCCCAGGGGAAAGTGGACTCCTACTTACGAAGGACCATTTGTGATCAAGAGCATCTTTTCTGGTGGGGCAATGATCCTGACCACCATGGACGGTGACGACCTGCCGCACCCTGCGAACACCGACATAGTCAAAAGATACTACGCATAAAACGACCCGACAAGTTGAAAACCCGAAAGGGCGACTTGGGCAAAAATGGGCATCCCGGTGAATCGAAAACCCGAAAGGGTGGTTCAGGAAAAAATTAGGGATAAAACAAAAAAATCTATACACCCGGCAAGTTGAAAACCCGAAAGGGCGACTTGGGCAAAAAAGGGTTTCCTGGTGGATCAAAAACCCGAAAGGGCGGTCCAGGAAAAAGTTAGGGAATTAAAGCGTATGACTATGTCTCACCAGATCACTTTAAGAACAATCTCTTCACCAACAAGCTCCAAGCTTCTGATCAATCCAGTCATCGGCGGACGAAGCAGCGAATGGACAAGATACTCAAAGTTGTGAAGGCTATAGCAGAATGGGAATCCCATGGAATTGTTACACATAGCCATCATTCTTTTGTATAAAATTTTTCAATTTTTACGACAACATTCTCTTACTAGGATGTCTGTCTCCTTTGTACAAAGATACTCACAAAAGTTAATACAAAGATAGTTCAAAATGAAGAAATTTGCTTGCCTTTCTTTCTTTTTTACACTTATGTTTTTATTTGAAAACGTCCAAAGCTTTGTTAAATAGGCATATGCATTTGAATATAATCACTACTTACAAATAAAATGAAATTGAGAAAGGATAATTACTGATAGGTTGAAGGTGTAAGAAGATATCTTTGTGCCATTCCAGAAGAAATCCCCTGCAATACATTGTTCAGATCCTCAACAAAGCCAAAATCTTAAAGTATGTGTCCCCAGCGGAGTTAAACTTCAAGATCCCCAGCGGAGCCCAAAAACCCTAAAATACCTATCCCCAGCGGAACCAGAATATTCTAAACCTTCTTCCCCAGCGAAGTCAAATTTCCAACCACCAACCCCCGATGGGAACTGTTCAACTTCCCCCAATTTCCCCAGCTGGCTATCTTAAAAGTCTGAAAACCAAGCAGATAACAGTTAACTTCTTGGCTTATCCCCAACTAGGATGCTTCCCCAGTAGTTTGGCGTACAACCCAAGCTCCTGATTTCCCTGGCAGAGTAAACATTCTCCCCACAGAGTTATCTCCCAACAGATCGAAGATTCTCGGTCTCATTTCTCCAAGCAGAAGCCTCCCGGGTTTTAACTCCCCAGTAGAGATTTTCGGAGTTTTCCTTATTTCCCAGGAAAGTCATGAATGATTCTCATTCCCCGCAGAAGTTGTCAAGGACTTTTAATCCCCAAGCAGTCAGCAAGGATTTCTCATCTTCAACAATCAAAGATTCTTTTGAATCCTCAGCATCGGTCAAGGATTTACTTTTCCCGGCATCAGTCAAAGATTTCATTATCTCCAGTTATCAAGGATTTATTTTCCTCAGCAAGACAGCCACTCAGCTTACATGCCCATCCATTACATTCATATATCATAAACATGGATGAAACACAGTTCATTGCATCATACATATCATATAACATAACTTTGTGTTTTAGCTAACATTTTACCCTTTTCAGGATAAGATTAAAAGGCTATCATTAACAATTATTCAGATACAGTATGGATACACCCCAGACGCGACGGTCATTCTATTACTCATTCAGAACTTAAAGTCAAAATACAGTACGGATACACCCCAGACACGGCAGTCATTCTACTACTCATTCAGACTTCAGCAATCCGATACAGACTAGATACGCTCCAGACACGGCAGCCATTTTATCTCTCATTCAGATTCAACTATCAACTACAAGTTTAGATACGCTCCAGACACGGATGCCATTCTGGCCCTTACACCAGAAGTTTGATTATCCCCAGTGCAGTCACCACGGAAGTCATTCTGTCACTTATTCAGATCCCAGTTACAGTCTCAGATACACTCCAGACACGGAAGTCATTTTGCTACTAAGTCATTTTGCTACTCATACAGATCTCAACTTCAGATACAATACAAATATACTCCAGACACGACAGTCATTCTGATATTCATTCATAGTTCAAATACAGTTATAGCTCAGATACGCTCCATACACGGACGCCATTCTTTTGCTCATACAGACTCAGTCTCCAGATACAGTTCAAATGCATTCCAGACACGGATACCATTTTGATGCTCATTCCTCTGACCTACAACATTGCAATTCAACAAACATTCTTGGATGGCATCTTTAAGCCCATCTCCAGCAAGATTCTACCATCTCCAAATGGCATCTTTAAGCCCATTTCCTCAGCTATATTTTGACGAGTGCAAATTTATGGGCACTCTAGTGTCCAATCCTCTTTTACCTTCGAGTCGCGAAAGGCAAACTTGTCAATCTAACTCTTCAGGTTCAAGAAGATTGAACAGGGTAAACTGTTGTACCCCAAAATTTTCCCTCCCATTTCATCAACATTTCTCATCACAAGACTCTTGGAACTCAAGATCAAGCTAGGGTTTGCTCTGCTCAAGACACCTCCTCGCACTGTTGACCTAAATTAGGGTTTGAATTTGCACAGGGATGTTTTGACCTACAATGCCCAAAGTGACTTTCATACTTCATGTTGGACTCATAAGTTTGCCCATACCAAGTTTCAAGCCTTGAATCAAATTTTTGCCCAGTCAATTGGACAGTTAACCTAGAAATCAACTGTATTGGGGAAAAAGTCAACTGTGGCCAATTGACAGTCAAACCTCATGAATTTTGAGCCACATCAACATTATTAACTCATATGAACCATTTGATCAAGTTTGGATCACAATTCCACAAGAAATTTGATCAGATCACCAAAAGGGCAAAATGGTCATTTTTAGGGTTTTGACTGTGCAAAGGCAATTTTTGACTGTTTGACCTAGCCAATGGCAAATCAAGCTCAACCATGGACTCAAGGACTCAATGACATTATCTTGACCCATTTAACAAGTTCAAAAGATCTCAAATGCATAGGATTGACAGATGAATTTCTCAGTCAACTGATCAAAATTTGACTGTACACTGAAAAGTCAAACTTTGACTTTTTGGTCAAAATCAAGTGCCAAGGGTCATTTTTCATCAAGACATGTCAAATTATGAAACTTGTTCATCAAGAAACCCAAAATTGCAAATTAGGGTTTGAAATTGAAAATTTTCATAACTTAGAAATTTTCTAAGTTATGAAATTTTCTTAATTTTTCCTAACTTTGCCCCACATTTTCACCAAGATGCAAAGGGATTCAATCAAAACTTACAACATGAAAGTTGTATTCCATCACAAATTCTACAACTTTTATTCACAAAGTTTTCTCAAAAGAAGCTTGGATCTCAAGTTATGATTTTTGGAACAAGGGTACCTAAAACTATTAACTTAGAGAAATTTTGCCCTAGTTTAGGCAGGATTCTGACCCATCTTCTTGGCCATTTTTCACATAGTTCCACTTGGAGTCTTAAGTTGCATTTCAAAGATGGATTATAGTACATTTTGCAATATTTCCATATTGTCCAAGAACTCCTCAAACACCTTTGTGGTTAGGGAGAATCGAATGCTTGAAGTTGGCAAAAACTCACTTTGTAACCATGGCCAATACATGTTCATACCACTTGCCAAATCTGACCAAACTAGCTTAGTACATAATTACAGGTCTCTAAACCAATTTACACTAAAAAATTGAATGCAAATACATTGTACATTGGCATTGTTCTGATCAAGAGAGCATTGTACAATGAACATTTCCATTTTGAGCATAAAGGTCACACTTCCATTTTCATAAAGGCCACTTTATGTCAAATTGCATTTTCTTGAGCCTTGGACTTTTTTCCTTGCAGCAAACAAGTTCCCTAATCTCAGGCATAGTACACCAACTTGAGCATGCTTGTAACTAGCCAGTACAGGCCATAGCTTGGTCACTTCACATCTTTGCTTTCAAAACAAGTCAAATGGCCAAAAGCTCATAACTCACACACCTGATAAAATCAACTCAAGCAAAGTTTTCAAACAAGTTTTGCATACCCTTGTAAGCCAGAAGCACGAGCCTTAGACCTCTCAAACCTCCTCATACTCAAAAAACACATTTTCTTGCAAAACAGGGCAAGCCCTGCAGAATCACTTCCATCTTCACTTTGCCTCGTGCGTTTTGCCTCCAACTTGTTCCAATACCTTCCATTCAACTCACTCAAACTATCCCAAACCTCCATTGCCAACTGTAACTCCATTTACAGTGTTCACCATTTTTGTTTGAAAGCTTTGCAGGTTGAGTTCTGTAGCACGATTCAGGCCACTTCAAAACAAACTAAGCATTGGGAAAGGTTCAACAAACATCAAGCAAGCTCAAAAGAACCTCAGGCCCCATTGAAAGTTGCTGCATTGTCCAGCTCGAACTCAATTGAAACAGGTATTTCATGAACTTCTATCTCTCTATTTAGGAACATTTAGACTTAGGTTTGTGAATGAAAGATGTTGTATTCATTGCCCTGAAACCATACATGTGCTTAGTTTTCATTTATATTAATCGTGCTAGGAGAATTTCATCCATGAACTTTCTGAAAAAACTAGGTTAGAAATTAGGGCCAGAGAAATTCTCTCTGGTCTTTGAGAGTTAGATTTAATGTTTTATATGGTTGAAATCGTTGTTTGATGGTCTACAAGTTTCATGTTTTGAGTTTTGTCAAAGGATCACGTTTCCAGGAGTTGGCAGTTTATACACAGAAGGCGCGTGTTTTTGTTTGAACAGAGGAAGAAGATGAAGTAGCTGGGCTGGGCCTGGCTATTTCCTGCTTTTGACACCCCCATTTTCAGTTTCACACCCCCCTGGCCCATTTCTTTGTATATTTATTATTTTTGCATTTTTATTTCATTTCTGACTTTATTATTTTATTTCCAAACATAAAAAATGCCTAAAAAATATTTTCATAAATTTTTATATTTATTTGGTATTTATTTTAATTATTTCTAACATTAAAATGTTTAAATACTTTATATTATTTTGTTAAAACTTAAAAATAATATAAAAAATACTTTTATTTTCATTTATTTTTTTTATTCACATTTGAAAATATTTTCTTGAAATATATACATTTTTGTAAATAATTTATTTTATTTTTTTACACACTTAATATATATATATATATATATATATATATATATATATATATATATATATATATATATATATATATATATATATATATATATATATATATATATATATATATATATATATATATATATATATATATATATATATATATATATATATATATATATATATATATATATATATATATATATATATATATATATATATATATATATATATATATATATATATATATATATATATATATATATATATATATATATATATATATATATATATATATATATATATATATATATATATATATATATATATATATATATATATATATATATATATATATATATATATATATATATATATATATATATATATATATATATATATATATATATATATATATATATATATATATATATATATATATATATATATATATATATATATATATATATATATATATATATATATATATATATATATATATATATATATATATATATACTTTATTTTATTAAAAGCATAGAATAAAAAACACAAAAATAATACATTTTTATTTTTATTGATATTTTATACTAAAAAATACTTCTTTTTTTCAATATACTTTTATTTTTGTACATATTGATACATTTTTGTATATAAATATTAAATAATACCATTTCTTTAAGGAATTAGGGTTTACCCTAAAAATAATCAAAATTAACCTTTTATTTATTTCTTTACATTTCTTTCCACTTAAAGATACTTTACATACATAAAAAAAAACCTTTTTTTTGCATAATACATTTTATTTAATATTTTATTTTATTTAAATATTGTACATTTAAATATTATACCTTGCAAATTCAATTTGGTTGTAATTTAGGGTTTAATTTCTTGCAAAATAATCCCCTATTCAAATTTGTACCCCCTCCCTATATCAAGTTGTAATAGCTTAGATTTATTTTTACGCACTTAAATGCTTTCAAGTATGCCATGATTAGAGAATTAGGGTTTGTATGCAAAATCAAAACCAACAAATAGTTTGACCTAATCAAAGACAAAAATACATAAAAAACAAACACAATGCACACTTACACCCCTAGGGTTACAATCCACTTGTTGCCTTCAAAAATGGGCCATGGTATGCATGTCGAGTACTTTGGCAAAACAAAAACAAAACAAAAGATCATAGTCCCTCGATGACGCTATCTAGGTTGCCCCTAAACAAAATGATCAAGTCCCTCAAGAAAATTGCCAAAAATACTTGACACAATTGTTATCATGGTCTATACGATGACCCGCGCCTGTCCCGTTTAACATCCTAACACAAGGTTGTTTACCAAATACAATGGTGAAACAATATTGTTAAAAGGGTTAAAAACATAAGAAAGATCTGTGAGTAAAATAGGGTAGATAACTCTTAGTTACTTGATCAAAAGCTTGCAAAAACATCCTTGCTATTTTCAAAACACACTTCACCACACAAATTCAAAACCCTACTTTCAAATATTGAAAACTTTCAAAAGACAAAAACACCTTTGTATACATTCAAACAAGAATCATTACAAAGGTTGCCAAAACGATGGCCTCTTTTCAAAACATCTTTCAAAACCACACACAAAGCACCATTTCAAACAATTGAAGAGCACCATTTCAAACAATTGAAAAGCAAATCAAGTGATCTAAACAAGTAACTAAGAGCCCATGGATAACCATGGATAGAAAGGGTGCTAATACCTTCCCTTTCTATAATCTACTCCCCGAACCCAAGAAAACATCTCAAAGGTCTTTCCTGTGCTTTTTGACCTTTCCTTAGGATAAAATAAAAAGTCGGTGGCGACTCTTGCTAAACCGAAACATTTTCGAACACAAACGCAAAACCTCAAGTTAGTTCTCCCACCGTATCACAGAGGGGTACCTGCATTTGTGAGTGTGGGTGTGTGTAAGGGTATAGCCATCCTTAAAAATAAAATGTAAAAGAAAAACTATGAGCACAAAAATTTGTATGCGAAAAACATCCATGATTCATTGAATGTCATATGAAGATGAAATAATAACCCTTACAAATGGACCATTGTGCCTCGGGCAAGACACAAGGTTTTAAGAGTGTGAATTATTTTTGAATATTACAAGTCCAATCAAAATGTAAAGATAAATTACTGAGGGATGAAAGTTATTGGGACAAAGTCTCTGGCCTCCCAATTGCAGAGTCCTCCATCGATAGTCAGAAAGATCCAATCCTCTAAGCTGCAACCCTCTTCACCATCCTCTACCACATTGACCTCTCGGTTTCTAATCTTCAAGGGTGGCCCTCCAGCATGGGCACGGCGTACAGTCTTCTGAGCACTTGAAGTGAAATTCAAGCCAAACTTGTCAGATTTATACGGAATATCCGGAAGTTGCCCCCAGATGGTGCATCTACCCTCCTCTACTACTGCTTTGGTGTCCTTCAAAGATGACATCCAGAGTGGAGGTCTTGTAATCTTGGGAATCTGGGACACAGCTTTGGTCACTGCTACCTCTTGGGGGACCTCTTCAAAGTGTTGAAAAGAAGTTTCAATGAACTCGCCATCCAATTCCACATACCTGAAGGAACTGAGGTGGCTAATCATATACTTTTCCTCTCTGTGGACATTGATGATCTTTCCTTGGACCGAATATTTCAGCATCTGGTGCAGTGTAGAGGTAACAGCGCCAACATTATGGATCCACGACCGTCCTAGCAGACAGGAGTAAGAGGGGCGGATGTCCATTACATAAAAGGTTGAATTGAAAGTTTGAGTCCCAACCTTTATGGGGATATCCACCTCCCCATTTACCATCCTATTTGAGGCATCAAATGCCCTTACGACTATGTTACTTGGTTTCAACGTCAGTCCTTCGCAAGCCAGTCTGTCGAGAGCTTTCTTCGATAAAACATTCAAAGATGAGCCCGTGTCCACCAAGACATGGGCCAGAGTTGTGCCTCTACATTCCACAGAGACATGCAATGCCTCGTTATGCTTTCTTCCCCTTGGTGTCAGATTAGAAACTGAGAAGCCTAGGTCTTTATCCGCTGTCAAGTTGGCCACGCAATCTTGAAATTAATCAGCAGACGTCTCTTGAGTCACATGGGCTGTCTTTAGGAACTTCACCAAGGCTTTCGCATGTGCCTCGGAACACAGTATCAATGACAGCATGGAGATCTTGGAGGTAGTTTTCCCCAACTCTTCAACTACATCGTAGTCGCTCCTTTTTATAATTTTCAGGATCTCCTCCATCTCTTTCTTGGAGGTCTCGGGGATAGTCAGGGATTGAGCCTTCGTCCGGGTAGGCTCCACTTGAATACTTTTTCCTCGAGTTTCAGCAGCAGGAGTGTTGGTAGGAATGACAGTAGGGGTTGTATCGTCCTCGTCAATAGGAGCACTTGCAGAGATGATTATTGGTACGGAAGCAACCTTTGGAGCAGCCACGAGTCTAAAAACTGCCTTTGGGGGGGGGAATTTCTGGAGAAAAGATTATACCGCTTCGGGTAATCTTACTAGTTCCGGAAATATTGCTAATGTCGGAGTCTTATTCTTCGGATCTTATCTCTTCAGCGGTCGGCCCATCTTGTTTGATGTCGTGGTAGTAAATGTCTCCACCGTAATTCCATGACACAGTTTTGTCTGATTCATATGGGATTGGCCCAGGCATTGTGATTATAAGAGGAGTGATTTTGGAACCGATGTAATTCTAACGGGTCTTTTGGGAACCCTGTAAGAATTGGCGGAGATGGTAATGATTTAAATATCTTCAACAGGAACAGGTGAAACAGGAGTACTTTCAAACAGAATCTCTTTGTTGTCTATCAAGCATTGAATGCCTGTTTTCAACAAAGGGCAAACAGTTGGTGAGGATAAGCAGAGGTGGCAGTCTTCATTACAACCCGGGAATACACTGGCTTTCAATAAGTTTATCTTAATGATTGGGAGTGGAGTCAAGAGTTCATCAACTATGGTAACAAACAAATCTTCTTCAATAGAATTGGTGTTGTGACCATGTCTGGGCATAGGAGCAGAAATGACGTTTGGCTTCTCGGGCGCATCAAACTCAATTTCTTTCGCCTCTATAAGGTCTTGAATTTTGTTTTTCAAAGCCCAACAGTTGTTAGTGTCGTGACCCAGACTTTCGGAGTGATATGCGCAACGGGCATTTGGGTGATAATGAGGGGACACTGTGTTGGGGTTTTTTGGAGCTTCTTTTAAAGTTGGCAAATTGGATTTCAGAAGATGCGGTAATACTTGGGACAGAGTCATATTGATTCTGGTGAATTATCGGACTGGCCTTTCCACCCTTGGTTGATTACTTCTTGGTTGGTCAGATGTAGGCTTTGGGATCATAACAGCCCCTACCATTGGTCGGCTTATGGTTCTCCCTTGGTTCCTTTATGGATATACAGCAGCTACTTCTTTCTTCCTAATAAAAGGCTTCCTTACAGCTGTAGAGGCAGATGAATCTTTCCACTTTTTATGCCAGCTTCCACCCTCTCCCCGGTCAGTATTAACTCAGTAAATCCTGCAGACGAGCTTCCAATTAAATGGTTGAAGAAAGGTACTGATAGAGTGCCTAAGAACATGTCCACCAATTCCCTTTTAGACAGATGGGGTTGAACTCTTCCAGCTAGATCTCTCCATTTCTGCGCGTAATCCTTGAAACCCTCATTGGAAGCCATAGCCATACTCTGAAGTTGAGTACGGGTAGGCGCCAAATCAACATTATATTGATATTGCTTGTAGAAATTTGTGGCAAGATCTTCCCAATTGTGGACGTTGGCTCTCTCTAGTTGGTAAAACCAGTCGAGTTGTGTTCCAGATAGGCTATCTTGGAAAAAATGCACCCACAAGTCTTTATCAGCGGAGTTTGGTTGGATATTTCTCACATATGATCAGAGGTGCATCTTAGGACATGACACCCCATCATATTTTGCAAACAAAGGCACTTTAAATTTCGTAGGAATCACAATCCCCAAAACTAGTCCCAATTCTTCAAAGTCTAAGCCTTGCACCTTTTGTATTTCCATAACGCTCAAACGCTCTTCAAGATGTCTATATTTATCATCAGCTGGAGAATATTGTTCCTCATAGTAGTCTTCCTCTTCTTCCTCCTCTTCATATTCTGACGGGACTACTGTTTCCTTTCCTTTCCCCTCTCCTTCACCGGATGTTGTTGCAAAATTCAAGGTTCTTCTAGTCTGTCCCTGAAACCTTCTCCCCGTGTTTAAAACCCCGGTGACCTTCTTTGTTTTCTTTTTCCTTTCTTCAGCCACTGTTGAAACTGCGTGTTCTGAGCTTGGAGATCTTTGAATGTCTGTTCGAGATCCATCTTACTGAAATAAATGGTAGAGAGATGAGGAAACTCGTTGCAAAAGACTTGTTTATGTTATGATGAATGATAGTGCATATGCAATGTTTTCAAGGATTTCAAAGATTCAAGTTCATTTTAGACAAAAAAAGGAAACACGTGTTATATTAATAAGATAAAGTTTGAGTACATCAATGCCCCTTGGACAAAATAATAATGAAACTCTAAGATAAAAAAGTAGAGTGCATCCTTTTCGGTGCTATGTGGGCATTTAGAGTCTGCTCCTCATGAAGTAGCCTAGTGAGTTCCAAAACCTTCTTCTCGCTTGCGTAGAATTGGGCTTAGAAAGTATCTCGTTCTCCTTTGAGATGTATCCAATCCCTTTGTAGGTCTTCAAGAGATGTGGGCGTGTCAGGATGTAGGATAGTGTATGGAACATCTCCTTCCTTAACAGGCTCAATAATTACCGGAAGGATGGAAGGATAAGGCATCATAAGACTTTGAGCACAGGTTCGTACCAATTTGAGGTAAGGCTCAAGGGGGATGGAATTCTTGTGTCCCAAAGTCTTTCTATCCACCTTTTTTAGCATCCTCCAAGCTCCGATGAATCTTTGGCGAAGACCTTGATCGTTGTTGTCGTAGTCGAATACCAAACCTTGAATCAGCATCTCGTGCGGGCCATCCCTTCGGGTGTAACCAAATTGTCTTAAAGCTAAGCACGGGTTGTAGGTGATGCTTCCCCTAATGCCAAGTAGAGGGACATTAGGGAATTCCCCACAACGGTCAACAATGATAACATTCTCTTTGGATCAGGAGCACTAATGAATATCTGAATGTTTGAGCGTCATTAACCTTTGTGACCACCTTTAACCTTGCTCATTCTTTAAGACTGATTGGGGAAGATGAGAAATAAACCATCTTGCCAGGAGAGGAGTGCAACACATAAGGACACCTCTTTTCCTCATTGTGCGAGTATGGAAAGAGTGTAGGATATCCCCTAGCAATGTAGGCACCGGATTGCGTGACATGAAGATTTTGACGGCGCTCACATCTATGAGTTGGTCAGGATTGGGAAATAAGACCATCCCATAGATAAGAAGAGCCACAATTTCCTCAAAGGCTTGCAAGTATAAGGAATTCCAACAACTTTGGGCTTTCTCAAACAGGAACTTTGCTAAGAATCCTTTGACACCACTTCTAGTTTCCCAATAAGTTGTGACATCAGATGAGTGCAAGTGCAGAGCTTGAGCAATCTCTTCTGGCTTTGGGTCTCTTTCCGTACCATTGAAAGGTAGTTGATTGAGAATGGGAATCCTCAAGAGTTGAGAGAATTCTTCCAAAGTAGGCACAAGCTGATAGTCGGGAAATGTGAAGCAACAGTGCAAAGGATCAAAGAACTGAAAGAGCACCTTCATCATATCTTCATCTGTGTTGGAGGTGACCAAGTTGAGTAGACGACCATGTCTCTCGGTGAATGGAGATTTCTCAGGGATCCTTGAATCTGGCTCCTTAAGTTGTGGAGAAACTCTTACAAGGTTGACTTGGATAGTTTTCTTGCGAAGTAAATCCATATCCTACAAAACAAGAACAAAGATGAATCTCCAAAATCCTTGAAATGGTTAGTAGATGTATATGATGTTCATGATGTCCATGATGTTATGTACAAGTATGCATATACAAGCAAAACAAACAAGTTATTAGTTTAGGCTTGCATGGGGTTTTATAGGTAAGTACCCTCTTGAAGTTTAGTTAGCTTAAACATGTCCTAATAATAGTAACCGGGTTCTAAGGAGCTCAATATCACCGGATTGTTTCCTTGGTCATTGTTTCAGCTCAAGCCTCTTTAATGGCGTCTGAAATATCCCAAGAAACCAAACCTTAATGAGTGTAGTATCGAGTATCTACCAACTTCGGACTGCACCAAAGCCGGTCATCTCACTACATCCTAAAGGCCAAGTTGGTCAAGTAAGGGTTCTAGAAGTTCATTAGTGCTTCATGACATCACTCAGCGGCCCCGTATTCTCTTTGATTGACTCAAAGGCTACTGGTACCCACAAATATGTCGCACTAACATAGCTATTGCTTAGACCATGTTGGTATACCCCGCACAGTTTCCACAACATATTGCTATTTACCTATAATGTATCCCAAATTCGGGTAGAGGATTTCAAACTCAAACAAAGAACCATAATGTAAAGCATACAAGTCAAACAATGTAAGCAAATAAATGTGATCTAGCCCTAAGGTAACCCCACTTTTGTAATATCCCTGGTAGAGTCGTCAGTTCTGTGATACGGTGGGAGAACTGACTGTGTTTTGTGTTTTATCGCAAATGTTGCAGTTAGCAAGAGTCGCCACCGACTTTTCTTTTATCCAAAAGGAAAGGTGAAAAAGCACAGGAAATACCTTTGAGATTGTTTCTTGAGTTCGGGGGTAGATTATGAAAAGGGAAGGTATTAGCACCCTTTTCATCCATGGTTTTCCATGGGCTCTTAGTTACTTGCTAGATCACTTGCTTTTTGTTTTGAAATTGTGCTCTGTGTGGTTTTGAAAGTATTTTGTAAAAGAGGCCATTGTTTAGGCAATCTTTGTAATGATTCTCGTTCGTAAGAATGTATACAAAGATGTTTTTCTTTTTGAAAATGTTTTCAATGTTTGTAAGATGTTTTGAAATGTGTGTGTTTGTTTTGAAAATAGCAAGGATAGTTGTTTGAAGTGGAGCAAGTAACTAAAAGTAGTCTACCTACTTAAATGTCTTTCTTGTTCATTTTCTTTTCCTTTTGATATTGTTGTCTTACCATTGATTTGGTAAGAAACCCTATCCTTGGATGTAAACGCGACGGGCGTGGGTCATCGTATAACCATGATTAGCAATGTTGCAAAGTATCTTAGTATTTTTTGAGGGACTAAGATCATTTTGTAAGGCAACTTTGAGTAGCGTCATCGAGGGACTATGATCTTATATTTGTTTGTGTTTTCCAAGATACTTCGCATGCGTAATATGGCCATTTTTATGTAAGGCAACCAAGTGGAGTAACCCTAAGGATGCTTGTGTGCAAGTGTGTTATTTTCATGCTTGATTTTGTTTTGGATTAGGGTTTTCTATTTGATTGTTTTTATCTTGCCATACAAATCCTAATTACTAGCATGGTATATAAAAGCGGTAAATTGCATAATTTAAAGATTACTACGCTATTACAATATTTTATGGGAGGGGGTATACAAATTATGAATGGGGATTTGCAATAATATAAAGCTAATTTAATCTATTACAACCAAATCGAATTTATACGAATACTTAAATAAACAAAATACAATATAAATTAAATGTGCAATGGTATGTATATGCAAGAAAAGATTTTTGTTTTGTTTTTCATATAAAGAAGAGTTTTGAATTAAACCTAATAAATTAAAAAAGGAAATTATTTTTATACATTGATTAACCCTAATTTTAGTTTATTAAAAGGAAATAAAGTTCTTTAAATATCATTTTTTGTGTATTTTTGTCTTAAAATAATAAATAATATTTATAAAAATATTTGGTCTTTTTATATGTCAAAATAAATATTTACAAGTGTGAAGAAAAAGGAATAAAAATATATCTAAGTCTATTTTATTTTAAAAGTTTATTTAAGAAAAATAGTTAATATATAATTTAATAAAAAATATTTTTTATGTGAAAATAAAATAAAATAAATCAAAATGCAATATTTATCATATTTTATATTTTTTATGATTTTTTTATGTTAAAGAAAATATATTTAATAAGATGAAAATGAAAATAAAAATAAATAATAAAAAGATTGGGCCAGGGGTGCTGTAAGGAGAAAGGGAGGTAAGTGTTAGAAAAAAAAGAGAAGCCCAGTTGCTGAGCCCACGTTGCAAAAATGACAAAAATGAAGCTGAAAAAATAAAATAAAAATGCAAAAGGTAGCGCCAAGGTTCGAACCCATGACCTATGCATTTTCATCGCGCTACCTTGCCACTGGGGTGGTTGTACATCCGTTAGTTTATATGAAATAAAAAATACATAACACATAATGCCTCCTTTCCCTGTACTTCATCTTCTTCCTCAAGCTGGCTAGAACCTCTGTATCTTTCTCATTTCTCCATGAAAATGGAAACTTCAAACATGAAAATGGTAGTACTCTTTCCCATGATTTCAACCATGTAACTCATGTAAACCAAAAGTCAAATATCAAAGCTAATTTCAAAGGCCCTAATTTTAAACCTAATTTTTATAGAAATTTGCACTCTAAAATTCTCTATGCACAATGAATATAAATGAAATCTATGAACATGGTTGGTTTTAGCACAAGGATATCTACATTTTATCTTCACAAATCGTGACCAATATATGCATGTATGAAGAGATAGAAGTTGGAGTTCTTACCTCTTTCAGCTGAGATCGTGAATGGAGTTTGAGTGAGTTTTATGAAGGCCTGAAGATTCCTTTAGCTTGCCTGAACTTCCCTGAGTGTGTTCCAATCCTTGCCTTGCTTTGAAAGTGCCTGAATCTCTCTATCCAAGTCAGCCTACAAGCTTGAAAAACAAAAATGGAAGATGGGGAAGGAGGAGTTACAGTGAAGGGATGATGGTCTGGAACACTTAGATATGAGGTAGGTTAAGTTTTTAAGTGATTAGAACTTGAAATGCACGAGTATATTTTTGGATTGCTATGCTTGGTCTCAAACTGCAAGTTTATGACAGGTTTTTGGTGATAGGGAGTTTTGGAGAGTTTCTGGCCTTGAGCAATCGTGTCTTTTGTTGTAATGTGTTTGTGTATAAGTATAAGGAAGGTTTCAAATCAATTCCTCAACATATTTTTGAGTTATAGGCTTTTTGCTCTATTGCTTGCCTTTTAAGAAAAGTGAAGAGACCACTCTCTACATGCTTGTACAGGCCTGCTTGGAGTTGATACAAGTCCTAGATAACTTGATTTTAGTTTATAGGACTTGTGTGTGCAGAAAAAATAGATGCAAGGCTCAAGGAGTGAAAAGTTGCAAAAGTTATGCTTTTCTAAAATGGCAATGGCAACTTTGTGCCATTTATGGAATTAAAGCTTGGACAAAGACTCTTGCGCTTGGATTAAGGATTTATCATCTGTGTAAGCATTAAATTATGAAGTGAGGAACAAGTTTGAGACCTGTAAAGCAAGGATTAGGCAGCATAGGTTCAGATTTGAATTTTGTTCTTCATGAAATGGCTTGAAATCAAAGTGAGAAATTGCCAACTTCATCTCTTCGATTCTCTTTAACTAAAAATGATCTCAAGGAGTTCTTGGACATTTTGGAAAGTTTGAAATTTTCTCTATAACTAATCTTTGAAATGAATTTCAAGATTACTCTTGGAACTAGATGAAAAATTTCCATGAAGTTAGGTTAAAAACCTGCCTAAATAAGGGCAAAATTTCACTAAGTTATTTTAGTTCATGAGCATGTATTCACAAAATTATATCTTGAGATCCAAGCATCTTTAAGGAAAAATGTGTGAAGAAAAGTTGTAGATTTCATGGAGATCTACAACTTTCATGTTGGGAATTTCCTTTGAATCATCTTGTAACATGGTGGAAAATTGGCTTAAAGTTGAGAAAAAATAAGAAAATTTCTATACTTAGAAAAATTTCTAAGTTAAGAAAATTTCAAATTTCAAAACCAAATCTTCAATATTTGATTTCTTGATGAACAAGTTTCACATTTTGACATGTTTTGATGAATTGTGATCCTTGGCATTTGATTTTGACCAAAAAGTCAAAGTTTGACTTTTCAGTATACAGTTGACTTTTGATCAGTTGACTGCAAATTTCATCTGTCAATCCAATGGATTTGCAATGTTTTGAACCATGTCATTAGGTCATGATGATGCAATTGAGCCCTTGAGATCATGCTTCAAACCAATTGGTCATTTGCTAGGTCAAAAATCAGAAATTGCCCTTTCTCAGTCAAAACCCTAATTTTGACCATTTTGCCCTTTTGATGGTTTGATCAAATTTCTTGAGGAGTTGTGGTCCAAACTTGATAAAATGATACATATGAGTCTAAAATGTTGATGTGGATAAAAAATTATGAAGTTTGACTGTAAATTGGACATGGTTGACTTTTTCCCTAATACAGTTGACTTTTAGGTCAACTGTCCAATTGACTGATCAAAAATGTGATTCAAAGCTTGAAACTTGTCATGAGTAATCTTAGGGGTCCATAATGATGTTTGAAAGTCATATGAAGCATTGATAGTCCAAAAATCTTTGTACAATCTTAAACCCTAATTTTGGGTGATCAGTGCATGATGAGATGTCTTGAGCTGGTCAAACCCTAATCCATTCTTGAGTCAAAGAGATCTTGTGAGAAAAGTCTTGATAAATGAGAGGGAAAATTTTGGGGTACAACACATTGCCTGAGGAAGGTCCTGACTCTGAATCTCATTGGAGTATGATATTCGATGGAGCTGTGAATGCTTATGGTAAAGGAATTGGTGATATGATCGTCACTCCTCGTGGATGGCACATTCCTTTTACTACAAGGTTAACATTCGATTGTACTAACAATATGGCAGAATACGAGGATTGCATCATGGGTCTCGAAGAAGCTATTGATCTCAGAATTAAAATTCTAGATGTGTATGGTGATTTAGCTTTGGTAATAAATCAAATTAAAGGAGAATGGGATACTCGTCACCCCGGCTTGATCCCTTACAAAGATTATGCTAGAAGATTGTTACCCTTCTTCGATAAAGTTGAATTCCATCACATACCTAGAGATGAAAATCAAATGGCGGATTCTCTGGAAACTCTGGCTTCTATGTACCAAGTGAATACTTAGAACGATATACCCCGAATTATGGTTCAACGTTTGGATAGGCCCGCTCATGTGTTTACAAAAGAGGAGGTTGTAGATGAAAAACCTTGTTATTATGATATCAAGCATTTTCTTCAGACTCAGGAATACCCGATTGGTGTGTCTAAGAAAGATAGAAAGACATTGAGAAGATTGGCAGGCAGTTTCTTCCTCAGTGAAAATCTGTTATACAAGAGAAATTATGACATGGTCTTGCTCAGATGCGTGGATAGACACGAAGAAGACATGTTGATGCATGAGATTCATGAAGGTTCATTTGGCACTCATGACAATGGACATTCTATGGCTAAAAAGATGCTAAGGGCAGGTTATTATTGGATGCCAATGGAGTCTGACTGTTACAAATTTGCAAAGAAGTGCCATAAATGCCAGATTTATGCAGACAAGGTCCATGTGCCTCTGACACTTCTCAATGTGATTTCCTTCCCGTGGCCTTTCTCTATGTGGGGTATTGACACGATTGGGATGATAGAACCCAAAGCTTTGAATGGGCACTGTTTTATCTTGGTAGAAATTGACTACTTCACCAAATGGGTGGAGGCTGCTTCTTATGCCAATGTTACTAAGCAGGTGGTTGTGCGCTTCATTAAGAATAACCTTATATGTCGATATGGTGTACCGAGCAGAATTATCACTAACAATGGCTCGAATCTTAACAACAAATGATGACTGAACTTTGTGAGGAATTCAAGATTGTCCATCACAATTCATCTCCATACAGGCCAAAGATGAATTGGGTTGTTGAAGCCGCTAATAAGAATATCAAGAGAATTGTCCATAAAATGGTTGTTACTTATAAGGATTGGCATGAAATGCTCCCTTTTGCTCTACATGGATATCAAACATCTGTCCGCACTTCAACAGGAGCCACCCCGTTCTTCCTGGTGTATAGAATGGAAGTTGTACTCCCTATCGAGGTTGAGATTCCCTCGTTGCGCATGATAATGGAAACCAAATTGACAGAGGCTGAATGGGTCCAGAACAGGTTTGACCAATTGAATTTGATTGAGGAGAAGAGGATGACAGCTTTATGTCATGGGCAATTATATCAGAAAAGAATGAAGAAAGCTTTTGATAAAAAGGTCAAACCTCGTGAATTCAGAGAAGGCGACCTCGTGCTCAGGAAGATCATATCTTTCAATGCTGATTCTAAGGGCAAGTGGACTTCCAATTTTGAAGGCCCATATGTTGTCAAGAAAGCCTTCCTGGCGGTGCATTAATTCTTGAAACTATGGATGGCGAGGAGTTCCCACGTCCCATGAATGCTGACGCAATCAAGAAATACTTTTCCTAAAGAAATAAAAGAACAACTCGCTAAGTTGAAAACCCGAAAGGGCGGCTTAGGAAAAAAGGAGCATCTCGGTAGGCCGAAAACCAAAAAGGGCGGCCTAGGCAAAAATTAGAGACATAAACAGGAAAAAAAAATCCCGCTAAGTTGAAAACCCACAAGGGCAGCTTAGGCAAAAGTTAGGTACTTTCTTGGCAAGTAACTACGTCAGATAAGACTTGATTGTTGAAGCAATAATCTTCTCGAATCCTCACCATACTTCAATAGAAGCTGCTGCTCAGGATTTCAAAAGTTGTTAGAGGGGATAGCGGTCATTGTATCTCAATGTATCTTTCCCATTATATATATTACCATTTTCCAAACTTTGTAATCATCTATGGAGTCTCGCCATTCGCAGACTGCCATTCTATTAATGAAATTTGAGCTTTCACCCAATTCTTCGTATTCTTTATTTTATTTAGCTTGCAAAGACTCGGTTTATTATTGATAATAACTTTCAAAGAAAAAGATTAAATAACGAAATCGATTTTTCAAAAAGGAATTTACAATTTGCTTTTACTTTGAGATTTGTGATGAAACAATGACAACAAAAATGGTGATCCCAGGAATGGACAAACTCCAGTTGTTTTGAGAAGTTTTTTGTTCCCCTCGGAAAGTTTACTCAGAATGATTCGCCGTATTGGGTTTATGACTCCGATATCCTCGGCCAAGTTTGGATTCATTTGTCCTCTTTTCTGATTTTTCATGATGTGAAGTTTCAGTCCGAGATTTCTCCAGTGAAGTTTTCGTTTGGCCTAATAGAAGTTCTTTTTCCAGAGAAGTTGGTATCATAACCACTCTTGAAGAACGCAGGTCCCTGGTTTCTCTAGGTGAAGGACGTATTATGGATGTGGTGTTAACCTCGCCAATAAAGTAGGTCTGGATTCCCCAGTGAATGTTTGGATTTTTTGGTGTCAGTCTGCTTTACTTGAGACTGGTTTTGCAATCTCTAGTAGGAATGTTACTTTTGAAAAACACTTGTTTCCCCGGTGAAGCCTAAAGAAGGATGTTATATCCTTGTATCTGTACTATTTTATCACTTTGATTTATCTACCTCCGGATTATCTTTCTCCCCAGTAAAGTTAAAGCATGCAGTAGGTTTTGTTTCCTCAGCTGGCATTTACTTTTTCTTGGAATGATCATCTTGGATGAAGTTTAGTCGAGTGTTGTTAGTTCCCAAGGCGGTTTTGCCTGGTTATTCCCAATGTTGCATATCTGTTTTGTCAGAATACGCACGATAACACTCATACATTCATACATACATCATGCATAGCTAAAATTGGAAAATCATTGTTCATTGACCTTTGTTAATATTTTTGTTGACATGTTACCCTGTGTTACAGAGTTACGTTGTCCTCTTTTCAATAGAGTGTTGGCCTTAAGCAGAAAGCGTATATTCTTTCAATTTCTCCACTGAGTTGTCCCTCATAGAAGATTTTTTCTTTAGCCTTCCGGTACAACTCCTTGTTTGGATGGATTTGGTTTTCCCTCTTGAGTTTATTTCTCAAAGGATGTATTCTGGTTGACTGTTTCATTCCAGTTTATTTCCGGTTTGAATTTGTGGTTCCACGGTAATATTATTTACTTTGGATTTCTGAAAACTTCAAGCTTTGGTTGGTGCATTTATTTTGCGCGAGAAGACTTTATCTCCTCAGCAAGAATATCATGGCATCTCCCCAGGAAGTCATACCTCTTTCCCAAAAAGTCATTCCTTTTTTATCTTCCATGACAAGAAGTAGCAAGACTCTTTATTTGAGCAACTTGTGCTTCCGTGTAAAAGTCGACGTAACTTTTTGCTATCTCCTCTATGAGTGGATAGTTCGCAGTTTGTCGACAGATTACGCCAACAGATAGCAAGACTTTCAATATCACAGAAATAGCTTGTTGTGAAATCTTTGCAAATGGGAGTCTCTTTATTTGAGAAAGCTTATGTATTATCCTTTACAGGCGGAGTGCCTTGGTTAAAGAAGGAGTTGAGACCCGTTCCAGGTGAAACTCCGGAATCTTGGGGAAACTTGTTATCTTTTTGCTACCCTCAGTGAACGTTGGTAGTTCATCATCAGTGAACGGCGGTGCTATGATATATTTTCTATCTACCTTCAGTGAAAGTTGGTAGGTCACCTTCAGTGAAAGTTGGTGATTATTATCTTTTTTCTACCCTCAGTGAACGTTGGTAGTTCATCGTCAGTGAACGGAGATGCTATGCTATTCCTTTTCCTTTTATATCGTCTATGTTCAAAATAACTTGGTCTAACCACGAACCGTGCATCACAAACAGACGCTTCGAAGAGCCCGCACATTGCCTTGCTATTAAAAAACGACAATATAACAAGCCTTGGTTTCATGACATCCAGAAAATGCCTCCAGCATCGACCAGCAAACTCTACGAAAATTAGCCTCGAAATTATTTTTGAGTAACGGTATATTGTACAAGATGAACCACGACATGGTTTAGTACTCAAGAAGATTTTGCTACCTCGCCTCAACTCGGTGGTAAACAGACCCCCAACTACGAAGGTCCATACGTAGTCAAAATAGTATCCTCCGGTGGTGGTCTTATCCCCACAACAATGGATGGGGAGGAACTACCGCATACAGAAAAACTCAGACGCAGTCAAAAATACTATGTATAAGAAGCTCGCTAAGCTCGAACCCTAAACGGGCGACTTAGGAAAAAAGGAGCGTCCCGGTGGATCGAAAACCCTAAAGGGCGATCCAGGCAAAAATTAGGGGCATATAAACAAAAAATTATCCCGGTGGATTGAAAACCCGAAAGGGCAGTCCAGGCAAAAGTTAGGGATTTCATACAAATAAATAAAGAACAAAAGGATTGCGATCTAAGAACTGCGACTACGAACCACAAATGGAGAGATAGATTTGAATCATTCAACTTACAATCACGGGAGATAAGATCATTAAAAGGATATTGGGGAGCAGTAGCAGCAATTATCATTTTTATTGCCATTTACAGTTTAAAAACTTTCTGTAATTACCTCTTCCTAGGAATTGCATCTTGTATTCTCGCCTATTCAGAGGCATATCAATAAAACATTTGCTTTCGTTGCATCTTTTCAAATTGCGTATTTACTTTTCTCAGAATTGTTTACAAAATACTACGATCATTACTTGTGAATATTGTCTTGAAATCATTTCGGGGAATTAACAAAATAAAAGCATTTGACAAAACATCGAAAAAGCATTTTGGGTTAGAAAAACATCAAAAGAAAATCCACGTCTACGTCCACGTACATGGCTACTCCTACGTCTTGCAAATCTATACACATGTTTGCGCCTATGCTTGCACTTAAAAACACCAAGTCCATGTCTACATCTACGCGTCCACACACAAAGCCTACGTACATGTCAACACCTATGCCTAACTTGCAACACGAAATCTACGTCCGCACATGCACCCACGCACATGTGTACTCCTGCCGATGCTACATACGTCTATGCTTACGCCTGCGCCTATAACATGCGAATCTACATACATCTACGCTTATGCCTACACTTACAACACCAAGACCATACATATGCCAATACATACTCCTATGCCTACGCTTGTAACACGGAGTCTACTTCCGTGCATGCATCCATGCACATGTGTACTCCTACCAATCCTATACATACGTCTATGCTTACGCCTGCGCCTGCGACATAAGAATCGACATTTGTCTATGTCTACGTCTACGCCTGCATGTAAATCTATGCACAGGTCATTACCTACGTCTACATCTATGCCTGCAATACAAAATCAATGCTCAACTTTGGATAACTTTGTCCACCGCATTCAAGTTCAACAATGCTACAACAACAGGACATACAACGCCAGGAATTGGTAACTCTAAGCCAATGGTTTAAAGGAGAGAATGCCAGGAATAGTCTTCATAACATTTCAAGGCATACACACATCTTACGCATATTGCATACATACAATTCGCATAGCATACATACACTATACATTTTTTACATACATTACGCATATATTCAGGGTTCCATATCAATGTCAAACATCATACATTTTGTATAGATACAACATTCAATGTGCGTGCATACACATGTATCGCCTAGAAAACAGAAAAATGATTTCACCCTCGATTCAACTGTCTAAGAGTCAACCAACGCAATGCTTCCCCTACGATTTAACCCGTCACTTCAGTCTTCATGTCGTGACACGTTCATCCCATCACCTAAGTCTTCCCGCAGTGATAAGTTCCTTACAAACCTATTACATTGCCTCTAAGCCGCAACGTATTTTCAAAAGCCCAATACATTTCCTATAAGCCGCAATATATTTGAAAAACTTAGCATGTTGCCTCTAAGCTGTAACATATTCTCAAAAACCCATTACATTGCCTCTAAGCCGTAATGGATTCTCAACACTCTGTATGTTGCCTCTAAGCCACAACGCATTTGCAAAACCCATTACATTGCCTCTAAGCTGCAGTGTATTTGAAAAACTCAGTACGTTGACTCTAAGCCGCAACGTATTCATAAAACTCATTATGTTTACTCTAAGCCGCAATGCATTCGCAAAACCCATTACATTGCTTCTAAGCCGCAATGCATTCTCCAATCTCATTACATTGCCTCTCAACCGCAATGTTTTTGCAAAACCTAGATCACCGCCTCAGACTTCATGCAACGATGCTCGAAAACAAAACCTAGCTTATCGCCTCAGACTTCACGCAGTGATTTGAGAACCTAATCCATTGCCTCAGACTTCATGCATCAATGTATTTCGTTATGCCAAGTTCCAGACCATCGTCTCAGACTTCATGTAACGATGTTCGAAACAACACATTTAGCTTATCACATCAGACTTCATGCAGTGATTTGCAAACATAACCCATTGCCTCTAGGATGCGATGCGTTCTTCAAACCCATCAGCACGTTGCCTCTAAGCCGCAGTGAATTTTCAAAACTCAATATATTGCCTCTAAGCCGCAATATATTATCCAACTCAAAACACATTGCCTATAAGCCACAATGTATCTTTCCATATCAACATATTGCCTCTAAGCTGTAATATATTATCCAAACCAACACATTTCCTCTAAGCCGCAATGCATTACCCAAACTCGGACCATCGTCTCAAACTTCAGGTAGCGATGTTCGAAACCAGATTAGCTTATCATATCAGACTTCACACAGTGATTTGAAAACCTAACATATTTCCTCAGACTTCATGCAGCAATGTGTTTCTTATTCTGTGACACAGACCATCGCCTCAGACTTCATGCAGCGGTGTTCGAAACAAATTTAGCTTATCACATCAGACTCCTCGCAGTGATTTGCAAACCTAACCCACTGCCCCAGTCTTCATGCAGCAGTATGTTCCCTTATTTTGCGACACAAATCATTGCCTCAGACTTCATGCAGCAATGTGTTCCAAACTCCAAACCATCGTCTCAGGCTTCATGCAACGATGTTCGAAACCAAATTTAGCTTATCACATCAGACTTCACGCAATATTTTGCAAACCAAACCATTGCCTCAGACTTCATGCAGCAATACGTTCCAAACTCCAGACCATTGTCTCAGACTTCATGCAGCGATGTTCGAAACAAATCCATCCTATCGCATCAGACTTCAAGCAGCAATACCTTCTTTCATTACATAAACACCGATCATCGCCTTAGATTCTCAAAAGAAAATAAAACTTTAACCCATTGCATCATACTTCAAGCAGTAATACCTTCTTTCATTCCATAAACACCGATCATCGTCTCAGACTTCATGCTACAATGAAAAACAAAACTTTTACCTATTACATCAGACTTCATGCAGCAATACATTTCGTTATTCCATGAACACCGATCATCGCCTCAGACCTCATGTTGTGATGCCCAAAAGAAAACAAAACTCAACACATTGCCTCTAAACCGCAATGTATTCACAAACTTAACACATTGCCTCTAAGCCGCAATGTATCCGCAAACTCAACACATTTCCTCTAAGCCGCAATGTATTATCCAAATCAACACATTGCCTCTAAGCCCCAATACGTTCTTCAAACTCAAACATATTGCCTCTAAGCCGCAATGCGTTCTTCAAACTCAAACACATTTCCTCTAAGCCGCAATGCGTTCTTCAAACTCAAACACATTGCCTCTAAGCTGCAATGCGTTCTTCAAACTCAAACACATTTCCTCTAAGCCGCAATGCATTCTTCAAACTCAAATACATTTCCTCTAAGTCGCAATGCGTTCTTCAAACTCAAACACATTGCCTCTAAGCCGCAATGCGTTCTTCCAACTCAAACACATTGCCTCTAAGCCACAATGCATTCTTAAAACTCAGACACATTACCTCTAAGCCGCAATGTATTATCTAAACCAACACATTGCCTCTAAGCTGCAATGCATTCTTCAGACTCAAATACGTAGCCTCTGAGCCGCAATGTATTCATGCTCAAAACATCACCTTAGACGTCATGCAGCTATTCACAAATGTAGCCCATGGCCTCAGCCTTCAAGCAGTCATGCATCATCAATCATTGTTATACTCACCCTCCAAATGGGTGAATAAGCCAAGACATACAGAATTGTGCCATCTGTCTCGTTATCAAACCCTGGTAAGCGAGGCATCATCAACTTTGCCTACTTCCTTGAGACTCATGAGAGTATTCTATATCAGTGTAACCTTATGTTTGTCGAAAAAAATTTGGGATACTTTAAGTATTCAATAAACTTTCAATCAAAATGCGTAAGACTCGAGTTTTCTCACACTATTCGATTGAAAGATAATTGAATAGGGGCAACTATCGTAACCCAAATTTTTCCTACCTTGATGATTTAATTTTTTAATATTAGAATAATAAAGAAGCATTTAACCAAGGATGGTACAGCAATATCTGATGGCCCATTCTTAATATTTAAATTAATCAAGGGTATTTTTTAATTCAGGAAGACGGGGCATTCTAAATCAGAAAGACTTGCGTGTCCGTGAATCCATTCGTGAGGCATGTTGGCCATTGGCCCTGCGATTCGTAAGTGGGAATTAATGGAGTAACTGTAAAGTTCTAGATTATTAAATAGTCGTTAATAAAAGGGAGGTTGAAGTTAAATTAGACCCGCTCAAGTTTAAATTGTATAAGTTTATGTAGGTTAAGTTAATTTTAAAAATAGGGGTGTAGTTACAAATTACAAGCCCATTAAAATTTGGTTAAAACGAATACATTTGTTGTTTTCTCTTTTACTGTTAAGCTCTTATAATAACAATTTCATTAAAAAAAATTAAATATTATTATTTTTTATTAAAATGTTTAGGAAAAAACAAACTAGAATTGGGCCAATTGGGCCTGGTTTTACTAAAAAAACATGTTTGCTGTAATTACTAGAAAAAATCGTTTGTTTTCATCCTACTAAAAGGACACTGTGATCGCTGGAAATAGAACTGACTGTTTTGGAATGCTGGTTCGCGTTTGCGTTTCGCAAAATGTCGCGGTAAGCAAGAGTCGCCACCGTCTTTTATTTTCTCCAACAAGGAAAGGACAAAAGCACAGCAAAATTCCTTTTCGAGATGTTTCTCGGGTTCGGGAGGTAGATTATAGAAAGGGAAGGTGTTAGCACCCTTTCTATCCATGGTTATCCACGGGCTCTTAGGTACTTGCTCACTATGTTTTCAAAAATGTTTTGCTTTTCTTGTGTTTGTGGGTTTTGAAAAAGTTTTGTTTGAAAACTTCATTTTAACTCTTGTATCAGTCCTCAAGAGTGTATGAAGTGTTTGTTTGAAAACTTTGTTTGAAAGAGTGTAAGTGCGAAAAGTATTTTCGTTTTGAAAGAGCAAGTACCTGAGAACCTCTACCTACTCAGAAGAAATTAAGCTGTGTAAATGTCCTTTAGACAGTACTATCCCACTATTGAGAAGTAGGTAGCATCGTCGTTGGAGTTTTTTCGGGTCAATTCGATTATGGGACATGTGGTCACTAAAGCAATAGTAGGACGCCTTAGCGGTAACCCTAATGTCTTAGATCGTTTTATCCGAGGCAACCGTTTCGAGGCAACTTGGATCTTTAGACAGGAGGGCGACCTCTAAAACACCCTATACTCAATGACCACGTCGAGGCAACCAAGTGAGGCGTACCCTAGGAGTGGCATGTGCGAGTGTGTCAGGATTCAGTTAAGTTATCTTTGTACATGTTATGGTGAGCTACAGATTGATTTTAATTTCAGAGATAAGTCTTGTCATGCATAGCCTAGTTAACATACATCTAGCAGTTAATAGTTGCGGAACATAAATCTACGCTATTACAAGGCGTCGGGTATTTACATCGCCAAAAACAACCCTTGAAAAGTAAATTGCGGGAAATTAAAGAAAGCGATAAAAGATCCTAATTAAAGCTATTACATCCTCGGAGCAATTACAATACTTGGAATAAAAAATAATATGCGCGAAAAAATTGAATCGGAGAAGTCCTTAGGGTTTTGACCCTTTTTCGAGAAAGAAAGAAGTTTTTTTGTTATTTGGTATTTAATTAAATTAAACCTAAACTAAAATAAAAAAAGATATTTTTGAGTTTTTTATGTGTTTTAGGAAATAAATAAAAAAATAATATGATCAAAAGTTGTCAAGAACCCTAATTCTATGTTGATTTTAAATTATTGCAAAAAAATATCAAATTTAACCTAATTAAAACTAAAGTAGTTAATTATATTTATTTACAAAAATAATAAGAAGGTGAAATTAATTTTAATGAATAATAAAAATATATTATATTTTAGTTTTCTGATTATTATGAAAAAAAGTTAATTTGGTTAATTAAATAATAATAATAATAATTAATTAAAAGTAAAATAATTAAATGGAAAATATAAAGAGAAAAAAGAATAACCCAGGGGGTGTTGGCCCAAGTTAGGAGGTATCTTTGGTAATTCTGAAACCCATTAATCTCAAGCCTGTTTGACTTTCTAAGATTCCCTGCATGCTCATTGACTGGGGATTATGGTGCTCTCCCACTCATATCCACTGGATCTACGCCCGAAGCCACATGGCGCGTTGATGTTTGAGATGCATGGTGGACCACTTTTAGAGATCTGCATGTGATTATATGAAGAAAAAAGAGAATAAATATTTTGGGGGACCTGGGATTCGAACCCAGGTCCCAAAGATCATATACTAGCGCGCTTGCCACTCAGCCAGGTCATTCCAATTGTTATTAAAATAAAACGCAATAATTATATAAGAAAATAAACAAATATGCTGAAATCAAAACAAAACGCGCGCTGATTCAAATGGTCCAAACATATGTGAACACCTCATCATCTTCTTCGTTGTACCTGTAAAAACAAAATTAGATAGCGGGGGTTTTTAACCCCCACTAAACATGGCAACGAAAAATAGCGATTAGAGCTACAGCAAGCATAAATATTTCGCGATGGGTGGGTCTTATTTGTCTTGATTTAACGATCTCAACCATATGTCTCACAAGTCTTAATTTTTCCTGGATTGCAAAGCCCCAATTTCAAAGCTCAAGAACCCTAGAAATCGCTCATGGCATCTTGTGATTCAGTGCATTATAATTCAATTGAATGATACCATTAGCTTCATATGGTTCCTAGCAACACAAATCAACCAAGAAAACACGTTAAATATGCATGATTTAAGAGTTACGATTCTGGAAAAAAATGGCAAACTGTGGTTCTGTAGGTATCGATTCCTTGAGCCTTAATGCTTGATTTTGATTGCAGTTCACTCCTGGGAACTCCTGCAAGATGTTTGAATGAAAAGCACGCCTTGAATTGGCCTGGAATGCAAAGATCAGTTTTCACTTTTTCTTGAAATTTTTCAATATGCTATGGCTTTTTTTTGCAGCTTTTTCACGTCTTTTAGGTTAGGATTTGCTTGTATATATATAGGGCAATTGAATTAGGTCAAGAGCTGGGCAAAAATCCATGTGCAATGGTGATTGAATCCTTGATTGGAAATCAAATCTTTTTGATTTTTCATGATTGGAAAATGTTTCCAAATTTGGAGATTTTGTATCTTTGACTTGGTGCTCGAATTTGCCAGCATGCTGAGGTCCTATTTGCTTCACAAAAAGATTGAAAACATCAAATCTTCTATTTTCCTACAATTTAAATTAATTAAATGAACTAATATTAATTAAAAATCCAATTAATCAATAAAAATAAGAAAATAAATTCCATTAAGCTTGATGGGTCGTGCATAGGTCATGGGTGAAGTTTCAATAAGAGATTTGAGGCCCATTAGCAAAAAGAAGGTGTTTTGAGCAAAGTTGACTTTTGCAAGTTCATGAAAATTTCCCAACTTATCCAATGCACATATTGTTCAATTTTGATCATATGACCATGTTCTTGGACATTTTGGATAGCTCTTGAAGTCCTCTAACCAATGCCTTTGGTCCCATATCATTTGGATTTACCAATCTCAAGTTATGGCCTTTGACTTAAAGTGCACTTTTGTTGACTTTTGAATTTGACCTATAATGTAAAAATTGGTAACTTTTTGTGAGAGCAATTCTTGGACTTGGAGTGTGAAGATGGATTGTAGGAAATTTCATCCTCTTAAAAATGAGCTTTGGATGGGATTTTTCTGACAAACCATGAAAGAGTTATGCCCTGGTCAAGATACAGTTGACTTTTCTACTGTCCAAAAATAGTAACTTTTTGCATCTTGAGGATCTTTGAGCTATTCTTGTGGAATCGTGATCAAGACTTGATCAAATGATGATTGTGAGCTCAAAATAATATGTTGACCAAAAATTCTGACTTTTGACTGCAAAATGACCATTTTGCCCTTGCAGTTGACTGTGGATCAAATGGAGCTTTTGACTGTGCAAATTGGCATTGTGAACCTTGAAACTTGGCATGTAGATGCTTGAGAATGTATATAGGCCTATGAGACTTGATTGAACCATTGAAAACCTCAAATTCCTTGAAAGAACCAAAACCCTAATTTTAGCTGTCTAAGGGGGTGGTTTGACTGTACAATCCTTGAGCAAATCTTGAACCATTTGAAGATGATTCTTGACAACTCTTGAAGAATATGGGAGGGCAAATTTTGGGGTACAACAGTTGCCCCTGTTCAATCTTCTTAAACTTGAGGATGTAGATTGGCTTGCGTGCCTTTCGTGATCCGAGGGTGGAAGATGATTGAACACTAGAGTGCCCAGAAATTTGCACTCGCATGGTGTAGTATCAGCAATGTGATGTCGGGAATAGGCTTACAGATGCCATTTGGAGAGATGATGGATAGGAGGATGGGCTTATAGATGCCATCTGGAGATATGATGGATAGGAGGATGGGCTTATAGATGCCATCTGGAAATGTAATGGATAGTTTTGTCTTCGTTGACGGGTTGTCTTTATTGACGGGTTTGGCGTCAGAAAAATCTTTAGGAATCGATTTAACTGGGCCATAGGAGGTTTTTTGATAATGATGTGATGAAGGAATCTGAGACGATTGCTACTCCAAATAGGTGATGAAGGAATCGGGGACGATTACTACCTCAGCAGGATGATGAAGGAATCTTGGACGATTACTACCTCAACGGGATGATGAAGGAATCTCGGACGACTACTACCTCAACAGGATGATGAAGGAATCTCAGACGACTACTACCTCAACGGGATGATGAAGGAATCTCGGACGACTACTACCTCAACGGGATGATGAAAGAATCTCGGACGACTACTACCTCAACGGGATGATGAAGGAATCTTGGACGACTACTACCTCAACGGGATGATGAAGGAATCTCGGACGACTACTACCTCAGTAGGATGATGAGAGAGTCTTGGACGACTTCTACCTAAACGGGATGATGAAGGAATCTTGGACGACTACTACCTCAACGGGATGATGAAAGAATCTTGGACGACTTCTACCTCAACGGGATGATGAAGGAATCTTGGACGACTACTACCTCAACGGGATGATGAAGGAATCTTGGACGACTTCTACCTCAACGGGATGATGAAGGAATCTTGGACGACTACTACCTCAACGGGATGATGAAGGAATCTTGGACGACTACTACCTCAACAGGATGATGAAGGAATCTTGGACGACTACTACCTCAACGAGATGATGAAGGAATCTCGGACGACTACTACCTCAACGGGATGATGAAGGAATCTTGGATGACTACTACCTCAACGGGATGATGAAGGAATCTTGAACGACTTCTACCTCAACGGGATGATGAAGGAATCTTGAAGACTTCTACCTCAACGGGATGATGAAGGAATCTTGGACGACTTCTACCTCAGCAGGAATGGTGAAGGAATCTTGGGTGATTACTACCTCAGCAGGAATGGTGAAGGAATCTTGGGTGATTACTACCTCAGCAGGAATGATGAAGGAATCTTTGACGATTACTACCTCAGCAGGAATGATGAAGGAATCTTTGACGACTGCTACTTTAAAAGGGTGATGAAGGAATCTTTAACGACTGCTACTTCAAAAGGGTAATGAAGGAATCTTTGACGACTGCTACTTCAAAAGGATGATGAAGGAATCTTTGACGACTGCTACTTCAAAAGGTAATGACTTTTATCTGTCGATCGATCTTTCCTGAAAAGGTAAAGAGTTAGTTGTATGCAATGTCATGACGTATGCATTGTGTAATGATGTTCTCAAAATAAATGAGATTTATGTTATATGATGCGTATGCATGTCATAATGTATGGGGATGTGATGTTTTAGCTAGGGAAGATAAATCCCGGAGCTGCTGGAGAATAGTGTTGAATTCTTCGTTTCCACTGGGGATGATGAACGAAGATGATAATCTTGCAAGAGAGGATGACTCCGTTGGGGAATAAACCTGCAGGAGAAAAGGACTCCGTTGGGGAATAAACTTGATGAAAGAGATTACTCCGAGGGGAAATACTTTGTGGGGAAGAGATGTTTTGCTGAGCGTTTTAATGATAACTCCGCTGGGGATTTCGTTGATAAGCTCTGTTGGGGATTTTGATGATGAACTCGTCGGGGATAGAAAGAACTTCGCTGGGGATGATCTTTCCGTTACAACTTGCTGAGGATAACCCAGTTAGACTCTCGTGGGGATAACCTTCTGAATATGGCTGGGGAGATACATTTGTACTCTGCAGGGGACAAGCTTCCAGAATCTACTGGGTAAGATGATTCAACTCTGGTGGGGAAGCTTTTTAGACAATGTTGGGGAAATGGCTCCACTGGGGGTATCCTGTATTCCGCCGGGGAATATTCTTATATTTCGTTGACGAATATTAAGATTGTCGGGGATGCTTGCTGAAGAATATCTGTATACTCCGCTGGGGGAATATTAAGATCTACTGGGGATACCGAGCCTTTTGAGGGTTGATGATAAACTAACTCTGCTTGGGGGAGAGTATTACTGATTCGTCCATGATTGCAGGTCTCAGTGGGGAGAGCTTCCCTTACTGTCTTACTCTGCGGGGAGTTAAGGTATCTTGGTCACACTCTTCAACTGAATCTCTCTTGTACCTGGTGGACAGGGTAGCTTGTACAGTTCGGACAATTCTTATTGCCCCAGCTTCTGTGGGAGAAGGTACCTGTGGAGGTGCTTGATAACTGCCGATTGACAAATCTTCTTATGGTAGGCAAGTGACGAGATGATAGGACATAGTCGTACGCTTTGATCCCTAATTTTTGCCTGGACCGCCCTTTCGGGTTTTCAGTCCATCGGGATACCCTTTTTTGCCCAAGCCGCCTTTTCAGGTTTTCGACTTGCCGGGTGTACAGATTTTTTCGTTTTCATCCCTTATTTTTGCCCGAACCCTTTTGGTTCGCCGGGAAGCCCTTATTTTTGCCTAGGCCAGTCGACCTAGTGGGTCTTTGATTATGCGTAGTATTTTTTTTTACTATGTCCACGTTCTCAGAGCGCGGGGAGTTGTCACTGTCAGTAGTGTTGTGTCGCCATACTACCAGAAGATGTCTGATCATGCAGGATTCGTGGCTGGAATTCATGTCCAATGCCCCAAGTGACTCAGGCGGAGATCTGCCCCTGGCTATTTGGCATTTTGAGAGATTCCTTGAATCTTGACTTGACTGCCCCAGATGATGGACAATGCTCATGTCGTGCCCCTGGATTGGAAGTGTTTTCCCACTTGATGTGATCCTTTTTGTTGAGAAGGTTTTTGTTCACTAGATATTCGTCGTGCGAATTTCTCTGCTGTTTGAACAAATAGTCATATGCAAACAAATGTTATTTTAAGAATGCAAAGCTTATGTCTGTCTTGAAGTTTTTTTTTGAAAATGCAGTTTTCAATAAAACAAGTGAATTTTTGTGAAATGTGATGTCAACTCAGGATTTTACAGCAAGCCCTACAGGAGTCAGGATACCTTTTGTAACAGTATGCTTTCGAACTAACCCATGCTTCAGCTAGGACTTTTAAGGGTTATAACGTGGCTTGGTTCACGGTTTAAGAAACAAAGGATAATGGCTTAAATTTTATTTTTACCCACCCGTTCTTCGTGATGTTCTTCGATCCTAACCTCAGCTAATCGTGCATTAGATCTTGTTTGAGTCTTTGCTCCGATATTCCGGTGATGGTTCGGATACTGATAGTTTATTTTGAATAGGCAGTCATTTTTATAAGAGTTTGTAGGACCCCTTTCTTTTTGATTTTATTATCCCTGTCTTTTTGCCTGAACTGTTTCTTTTATGATTACAGTCAGCGGGATGCCCCAGTTTTGTAAGTCTCCTTCATAGGTTTTAACTTATTGGGCTTTTACTAAGGACTGCATGTCCTGACGATTATAGGGAACCATCACTGTCTTTTGTTTTGGAAGGACTTCTTTGATGCCATTCATTGTGCACCTGGATCAACTGAGAGAACTACCCTGCCCCAGGTTATAATTAAGGGTTTTTAATTTTTGTGAAAAGAAAAACTCCAACTTATTTGGCTCAAAGGGGTTGACTAGGGATTATCTTCCTTATAACTCCATTGTTTAGGATTTGAAACAATGCCTGTACCTCATCAGCAGGGTCTGTTCAAAAGCATACTGTAGAGATCGTGGTATCATTTTCGTCATCCTCCCTCAAAAGGTTTAGAATTTTTTAATCGAGAGTTGATTATCACAAAAAATGGAAGCAATTTGAATATAGTGAATACGAATGGATTGATTCAAAACAGACATATGCAATGCATTGATAAAGTAATAAAGTTTGACATGAATAAATGTTTGAACAATCAAAAGAAAATTACAAATTGAAAATTCCAATGAACAAAAAGTCTTCTCGTCTCAGTATTTGTCACTTCAAATGGTGAACCTTGGAGGGATGGTAGAAGAACTCAGTCTGATCATCTTGGATGAATTCCACTGCTCCTTCATTAATCAGGTCTTGGATCTTGTTCTTCAGAGCCCAGCAGTCGTCAGTGTCATGTCCAGGACTATCAGAGTGGTATGCACATCTTTTATTGGGATGATAGGTAGGAGCAGAGGTGTTGGGATTCCGTGGAGGATCCTTTAAAGTAATCAGATTCAATCTCAACGGGTGTTGTAAAGCTTGAGACAGCGACACGTTGAGCTTGGTAAATTGCCTCCTGGGCTTGTTTGGCTTACTCTGATCAACCCGTTGTTCTTGGCAAGGTTGTTGCTGGACCTGTGGGGTAGAAGCAACTTGAAGAGGTCTATTCTTCACCATACCAAACTCTTGTCTTTTTGGAGGACGATTAATGATTTGATCCCCAGCCTTGACCATTTGCTTCATGTTGTTGTATCTGTCTTGATGAAGCTGGCTGATAATGGTTCTCAACTCTTCTTGCTCCCGAGCTAAGCCTTGGATAAGAGCCATCTGCCCCAGCATCTGGGTTCTCATTGCATCTACCTCAGCTTGCAGATGTTTCAGCCGTTCGTCCTTATTGTCTTCAGGACTTTTCTTGACCAAATTCCCCATGAGGAGTGTTCTCAACTCTTCCTGCCCCTTGGATAGGTTTAGGAAGATTTCCCTGAACTGATTCTCTTGAAGATCCTGGTTGTCTTGTTGGAGAGCCATTGCTGAAATAAACAGCGAGAATATGAGAGACCTGTAAAGGGTGACCTGTTATGCAATGATATGTATGTATGCAATGTTTTCAAGGATCTCGCGGGGTAAACAAAAAATTGTTAGAATCTGAATCGGGTAGCTTGATTGAAGGAACTTCATGTTGCTGAGAGTCCTTCTTCAAGAGTCAGGCTCACCATATCGAGTGGGTCATGGCCCCTGACTCAAGTTATCATGTTTGATCTCCAAACAACCTTGGTTAGAGGAAAATAAATCCCCTTTTCTCCTTGTTAGACATCTGGTTCATCATGACCTGCATCACAAACCCTTGAGATCCTTGAAATGGTTAAGGGAATGTTATGGTATGATGTTATGATGTGTATGATATGCGTGAAGTGATGTAAGTAAGCCCTGCAATGAATAAGGGCTGTAAACAAAACCTGCAAGGAACTCGTGTTGTCAGATAACAATAATGTGCAAGTAGTTCAAGTTTGAAGTCACACAAGTCACACATAAGAGCCCTTAGATTTCAGGCTGGCATGAAGTTCAGGTACTACCCTCTTTCAGTTTCAGTTGGTTAAGACCTGTCCTAAAAATAGTAACCGGGTTCTTAGAGGATCTCAATATCATTGACTACCCTCGATCGGTCATAATTCCAGTTTGGCAACCTTTTCTTGCGGCCGGAACCATCGCGAGAGTTTAGCCTCAATGAGCGTAGCGTACTGCTACTGTTCTATGGCCAAGTTAGTCAATTTAAGGTTCTAAGGTCAGTTGGTGCTTAATGACTCCTTAGAAGACCCATATTCTCCTTGTTCCAACACAAGGGATATCGGTACAGACCAAGGTGTCACACCAACGTAGCTACTGCTTCACCCGTGTCGGTCTACGCCGGACAGGTCCCTCACAGTTTATTGCTACCTAAAAAGGGTACCCCTAAATCCGGGTTAGGATCTATGAAACTCCAATACAAGCCCAAAAAAATAAAGCATTCAAGGCATACAATTGAAAACATAAGTGATCTAGTCCTAAGGTACACCTTACTTATTAATATTTCCCCAGCAGAGTCGCCAGTTCTGTGATCGGTGGAAATAGAACTGACTGTTTTGGAATGCTGGTTCGCGTTTGCGTTTCGCAAAATGTCGCGGTAAGCAAGAGTCGCCACCGTCTTTTATTTTCTCCAACAAGGAAAGGACAAAAGCACAGCAAAATTCCTTTTCGAGATGTTTCTCGGGTTCGGGAGGTAGATTATAGAAAGGGAAGGTGTTATCACCCTTTCTATCCGTGGTTATCCACGGGCTCTTAGGTACTTGCTCACTATGTTTTCAAAAATGTTTTGCTTTTCTTGTGTTTGTGGGTTTTGAAAAAGTTTTGTTTGAAAACTTCATTTTAACTCTTGTATCAGTCCTCAAGAGTGTATAAAGTGTTTGTTTGAAAACTTTGTTTGAAAGAGTGTAAGTGCGAAAAGTATTTTCGTTTTGAAAGAGCAAGTACCTGAGAACCTCTACCTACTCAGAAGAAATTAAGCTGTGTAAATGTCCTTTAGACAGTACTATCCCACTATTGAGAAGTAGGTAGCATCGTCGTTGGAGTTTTTTCGGGTCAATTCGATTATGGGACATGTGGTCACTAAAGCAATAGTAGGACGCCTTAGCGGTAACCCTAATGTCTTAGATCGTTTTATCTGAGGCAACCGTTTCGAGGCAACTTGGATCTTTAGACATGAGGGCGACCTCTAAAACACCCTATACTCAATGACCACGTCGAGGAAACCAAGTGAGGCGTACCCTAGGAGTGGCATGTGCGAGTGTGTCAGGATTCAGTTAAGTTATCTTTGTACATGTTATGGTGAGCTACGGATTGATTTTAATTTCAGAGATAAGTCTTGTCATGCATAGCCTAGTTAACATACATCTAGCAGTTAATAGTTGCGGAAAATAAATCTACGCTATTACAAGGCGTCGGGTATTTACATCGCCAAAAACAACCCTTGAAAAGTAAATTGCGGGAAATTAAAGAAAGCGATAAAAGGTCCTAATTAAAGCTATTACATCCTCGGAGCAATTACAATACTTGGAATAAAAAATAATATACGCGAAAAAATTGAATCGGAGAAGTCCTTAGGGTTTTGACCCTTTTTCGAGAAAGAAAGAAGTTTTTTTGTTATTTGGTATTTAATTAAATTAAACCTAAACTAAAATATAAAAAAAAAAAATTTTTGAGTTTTTTATGTGTTTTAGGAAATAAATAAAAAAATAATATGATCAAAAGTTGTCAAGAACCCTAATTCTATGTTGATTTTAAATTATTGCAAAAAATATCAAATTTAACCTAATTAAAACTAAAGTAGTTAATTATATTTATTTACAAAAATAATAAGAAGGTGAAATAAATTTTAATGAATAATAAAAATATATTATATTTTAGTTTTCTGATTATTATGAAAAAAAGTTAATTTGGTTAATTAAATAATAATAATAATAATTAATTAAATGGAAAATAATTAAATGGAAAATATAAAGAGAAAAAAGAATAACCCAGGGGGGTGTTGGCCCAAGTTAGGAGGTATCTTTGGTAATTCTGAAACCCATTAATCTCAAGCCTGTTTGACTTTCTAAGATTCCCTGCATGCTCATTGATTGGGGATTATGGTGCTCTCCCACTCATATCCACTAGATCTACGCCTGAAGCCACATGGCGCGTTGATGTTTGAGATGCATGGTGGACCACTTTTGGAGATCTGCATGTGATTATATGAAGAAAAAAGAGAATAAATATTTTGGGGGACCTGGGATTCGAACCCAGGTCCAAAAGATCATATACTAGCGCGCTTGCCACTCAGCCAGGTCATTCCAATTGTTATTAAAATAAAATGCAATAATTATATAAGAAAATAAACAAATATGCTGAAATCAAAACAAAACGCGCTCTGATTCAAATGGTCCAACCATATGTTAACACCTCATCATCTTCTTCGTTGTACCTGTAAAAACAAAATTAGATAGCGGGGGTTTTTAACCCCCACTAAACATGGCAACGAAAAATAGCGATTAGAGCTACAACAAGCATAAATATTTCGCGATGGGTGGGTCTTATTCGTCTTGATTTAACGATCTCAACCATATGTCTCACAAGTCTTAATTTTTCCTGGATTGCAAAGCCCCAATTTCAAAGCTCAAGAACCCTAGTAATCGCTCATGGCATCTTGTGATTCAGTGCATTATAATTCAATTGAATGATACCATTAGTTTCATATGGTTCCTAGCAACACAAATCAATCAAGAAAACACATTAAATATGCATGATTTAAGAGTTACGATTCTAGAAAAAAATGGCAAACCGTGGTTCTGTAGGTATCGATTCCTTGAGCCTTAATGCTTGATTTTGATTGCAGTTCACTCCTGGGAACTCCTGCAAGATGTTTGAATGAAAAGCACGCCTTGAATTGGCCTGGAATGCAAAGATCAGTTTTCACTTTTTCTTGAAATTTTTCAATATGCTATGGCTTTTTTTTCTGCAGCTTTTTCACGTCTTTTAGGTTAGGATTTTCTTATATATATATACAGGGCAATTGAATTAGGTCAAGAGCTGGGCAAAAATCCATGTGCAATGGTGATTGAATCCTTGATTGGAAAACAAATCTTTTTGATTTTTCATGATTGGAAAATGTTGCCAAATTTGGAGATTTTGTATCTTTGACTTGGTGCTCGAATTTGCCAGCATGCTGAGGTCCTATTTGCTTCACAAAAAGATTGAAAACATCAAATCTTCTATTTTCCTACAATTTAAATTAATTAAATGAACTAATATTAATTAAAAATCCAATTAATCAATAAAAATAAGAAAATAAATTCCATTAAGCTTGATGGCTCGTGCATAGGTCATGGGTGAAGTTTCAAGAAGAGATTTGAGGCCCATTAGCAAAAAGAAGGTGTTTTGAGCAAAGTTGACTTTTGCAAGTTCATGAAAATTTCCCAACTTCTCCAATGCACATCTTGTTCAATTTTGATCATATGACCATGTTTTTGGACATTTTGGATATCTCTTGAAGTCCTCTAACCAATGCCTTTGGTCCCATGTCATTTGGATTTACCAATCTCAAGTTATGTCCTTTGACTTAAAGTGCACTTTTGTTGACTTTTGAATTTGACCTATAATGTAAAAATTGGTAACTTTTTGTGAGAGCATTTCTTGGACTTGGAGTGTGAATATGGATTGTAGGAAATTGCATCCTCTTAAAAATGAGCTTTGGATGGGATTTTTCTGACAAACCATGAAAGAGTTATGCCCTGGTCAAGATACAGTTGACTTTTCTACTGTCCAAAAATAGTAACTTTTTGCATCTTGAGGATCTTTGAGTTATCCTTGTGGAATCATGATCAAGACTTGATCAAATGATGATTGTGAGCTCAAAATAAGATGTTGACCAAAAATTATGACTTTTGACTGCAAAATGACCATTTTGCCCTTGCAGTTGACTGTGGATCAAATGGAGCTTTTGACTGTGCAAATTGGCATTGTGAACCTTGAAACTTGGCATGTAGATGCTTGAGAATGTATATAGGCCTATGAGACTTGATTGAACCATTGAAAACCTCAAATTCCTTGAAAGAACCAAAACCCTAATTTCAGCTGTCTGAGGGGGTGGTTTGACTGTACAATCCTTGAGCAAATCTTGAACCATTTGAAGATGATTCTTGACAACTCTTGAAGAATATGGGAGGGCAAATTTTGGGGTACAACAGACACGTTTGTTAAACTTTTATATAACAATTTATATTAAAAAAATAATAATATTTAACTGCTCGCTGAATTACCAACGTAGCGTTTTGTTACAGTAATGGTTAGCTAAAAAAAGGATTTTTCGCTTATTGTTATCAGATACAGCTAAGGCCCAATCTATTAACATACACTGTGTAAATTACCACCAATTTTGCACAATCTTCAATAAACAACAGATATGTAGAATTTGAAAATGAAATTAAAACTTTATCAAACTAAATCAAGACCCAGAATTACAGCGCCAATAGTACAGTAAATCCAGAAATGGCAAATAGAATCAAATTTGTGTTGAATCTTTATACAAATCCAATATATTACAACTCAAATATGGAAAATGATACACACGAGATTCAAATCAGATCTTAACGAATCCAATTACAATTAATAATAATCAATCCCAAAATCTTCTAATCCCTAATCTAGGACTAATTGTAACGACATTGAAAACCCTAAATAAAACTAACCCTTATAAATACTAAAGACAGAAAATACAGAAAGGGTTTTTTTTCTTCCGTTTACAGGGGTCGTTGAATAAGAACAAAGAGAGAAACAAGAACAGGGGCTAACAGAAAAGAGGTTGGACAAAAAAAGAGAGGCGGGCGGGATCACTGAGGTTGGAGGAAGAAGAACCTTGAACAAATCCCCTTACCGTTGAAGACGAGAGGAGGAGGCGATTAGAGTTTCTGATTGGAAACCCTAATCGCTTGTCGTTACCCGCCGCGCGCCATCGCCTCTAATCGACTCAACCACCTTCACCGTCACCGTTGCTACTGTGTCACCACCACTATCGTAACTTGTAACAAGAAAGAGAAGGGATTAAAGACCAAATCGGAACTCACGAAGCCAGAAATCACGAAAGGGGTAGAAGACAACTTAGCTTGCTATTCGTTTCGTTTGTGGGTTGTGTTGGGGTCGATTGGTGGTGGAGGTAAGATTTCTGGTTGGGCCGCTGCCAGTGCCTAAGAGCGCTAGGGTTTCAGAAGGAAGATAAAGGGGTGTTTACTGGGAGAGAATGGAGGATATGGTTTCTGTGACAAACGAAAATGAAAATGTAAACGAATGATAAAAGAAAAAACAGTGTTATATGGTGTTATAATCTTGTGTCCGCGCGCCCGCAATAGCAATCACGTTCCCTCACTTGTCAGCCATGTGATTTCAATCCGGCGGCCATAAGGCCAAGCCACACTATAACTCCCATACGCCTCACTACACACAATCAGCCTGCATCCTTCAACATCCATGTTGGGCCTAGCCCACGCGCTTTTCACACCCCTCTTCCAACGGTTTACTAACTTGCCAAATAACGTACACCCCCTATCCAGAATCATTTGGGCCTAAACACAGATTGCTAAACAACACCCCCTTATTTTGATGCATAACTGAAAACGTACCCCCCAGGTTAAATCAATTATTTCTTTTGTTATTTTAAATACATTATATTTTATCTATTTTTAATCCTTATACTTATAATATTTTTTATAATAAATATTATTTATATTTGCAATTATTATTATTATTATTATTATTATTATTATTAATTTTTATATTAATTATTATTATTAATTATTATTTTCATATTTTTCTATTATTATTGTTATTTTTATATTATTATTTATTTTATGTAAATATTGTTATATAAGCGTATAAAAATATTTTATTCAAAACTCATGTACATATTATTTTCACGTATATTACATTAAATCTTTTTATCATGCATTAATCAAAAAAAAATTTAATTAATATTATTAAAAAATACAAACCAATCTCAAACTATTTTCGCGAATAAAATTAAGCTAATCAACAGTCTTTTTTGCAAATGGGTTTCAGACTAATTTTGACTTACTGCGTACTCAATCAAAATATCCGCAATCACTACTCCCGACCGAGTGCGAAGTGATTCAAAATATACTTGCAAACCCCTAAAAAACACCAACCTCATACGAACTACAAATTGAGAATCTGATTCCTCTTAAGAGGATACGTAGGCATACGATCAAAAATCTTAGCGAGTCCTCCTATTAAAAATTTAAACCCTTTCTTTCTAATTAAAACTTAAAATCCAATTTACCCCAAACCTAAACCTAGAGCTTAGTATCCTTATGAACAAGGTAGATGAAAGGTGCCTAACACCTTGCTTTCGTCTAATTGAGTCCGAAACTTAGAATCTCTATCTGCAAATTAGAGTTTTCTGTTAGATTCTCTTCCCTAGGATAAAAACTAATAGTGGCGACTCTTGATTAAAAAAATAGTTGCTACAGTGCTACAATGTACAACTTCTAGTACTCCATTATGAACTTGATTCCTCATAAAATGATATTTTGTGTCAATGTGCTTTCTCATTCTATGCAGCAATGGATTCTTGACAAGGCTTATAGCTGATTTATTGTCAATCATCAATCTCATAGGCTTTCTCACCTTAATCTTTAGATCCTGCAATAGGTTCATAGCCAGACAAAGCACCTGCAATGTACTCAGCTTCACATGTTAACAATGCAACCACTGGTTGCTTCTTGGAGCACCGAGAAATGGGACCTCCCAGATACTTGAAAAAATATCCAAAAGTACTTCTTATGTCAACTCTGTCTCCACACTAATCAGAGTCTGAATAACATATCAACTCTTAGTCAGATTTAACACTAGAAGGGAACAACACTCCATACCTCAGAGTCCCTTTAATATACCCCAGTATCCTGACTGCATCTTGGTAATGTGACCACTTTAGCTTGTTCATAAACCTACTCATTATTTTAAATGCATAGCAAATGCCAGGTCTTGTGTTATAAAGATATCTCAATGAGACAACTAACTATTTAAAAATTTTAGCCTCTACATCATCACCCAAAGCATCAGAATCCAACTTGTGATTCGTCTCATCAAGTGTGATTGCAGTCTTGCAATTTGTTAGCTCAAATATCTTCAGAAGCTCAAGTTTATACTTCAGCTCGTGCAAAATGATACGCTTTTAAGAATACATAATCTTCATCACTAGAAAATATACCATATTTCTTATGCCAGTCATCTCAAACTCATTCATCATCACCTTCTTGAACTTGACTATCTCATCTGAACAACTCCCTGTTAGCAAGATGTCATCAACATAGAGATACACCATAATCATATTGCTTTCAGAGGTATGTTGAACATAAACCCCATATTCTATCTCACATTTCCTGAATCCTTGAAGCTTGAAAATGAATCAATTTTCAGATTCCAAACACTAGGAGCTTGTTTCAGTCCATACAAAGCTTTATGCAACCTATACACCATTCCTTTCCGATTCTTTTCACAAATCCAGGAGGTTGTGACACATAAATTTCCTCTTATAAAGGACCATCCAAAAATGTAGATTTTACATCTAAATGCATTAGAGACCAATTTCTATTAGAAGCTATAGCAATCACCAATCTGATTGTTTCATGTTTAGCTACAAGAGAAAACACCTCAAATTAATATAATCAATATTTCTGAATAAATCCTATAGCTACTAACCTTGCTTTATGTTTGCTAATCGATCCATTTTGCTTCAGCTTTATATTGAAAACCCATATGACACTGATGACTTTCTTCTCCTTTAGAAGCTCAGACAACTCTCAAGTATTTTTTCTTTCTATAGCCTCAAGTTCTTCTTTCATGGCCTTCAACCACACTTTCTTCTTGAGATCTTCTTTAGTACTAAATGGTTTGGAGTCTACTAACATGGAACACTAAATAACTTTTCCTTCAGAGTCAATCTTAGTATCTTGCAATGTGTCAAACTCTACAAATCTTCTTAGTATTTGTTTGATTCTTTGTGGCCTCTCAACTTGTTCATAATCTTCTTCAGATGCTGGAACAGAATTAGATGCTAGACTACCTTCATAGGCTGGACCACCTTCAGAGGTTGGATTACCATAAAAGTCTGGATCATCATCAAAATATGGATCAGAATCATATTCACCTTCAAAGTCAGACTCATCTTTAGAGTCTCCTTCAGCTTCAAAGTCAAGCAAAGTCCTATTTTTTCCAGCAAGACCATTGTGCTGAGGAGTATACGGAGCAATAACATCATGCTCAATTCCATTTTCCTCACACAACATGATATTTCTTCCTCATATCTCTTTGCGCGTTTCTCTGTTCCTCCATCGTATCTTCTACAACCGGAACGTAACAGTCGGTGACGAGATCAAAAACAACTTGAGCACTAAACAACATACACATTTGAATCATCCACCGATTCCAATTTTTTACATCAAACACTGAAAGCTTTGTATTCAAGTTGTTTTTGTCATTCATCTTTGTTCTTGTGCACTAAAACTTACTCAGATCTCACCAAACACTCATATTTTTCAATCCCTCAAAATTAAGAAACGCAATTCTGTTACGATTTTGATAATGAATTCAAGAATCAAAATCAATCACACACGTCTCACGTGCACTCATGTTTACCTATGAATCAAACTAAAGCTCTAGATATCAATTGTTGGTGCACAAGATTGAAGATGGTGACAAAGATGGGAGAAGAGAAAGAAGAGAGGGAAAACAATTATAACAAATTTTTATTAAAAAAACTTATTTGTTGCATTATTAAGAAAACTAGTTTCAAAGTTGTTTAAATGCAGAAACTTCAAATGCCACGTAAGCAAAACTAAATATGCTAATAAAACTCAGTAGTTGAGTTAAGGTTCTGAATATGCAACTTCTCAATTACACTAAGCAAGGTTCTGAAACATGTAATTTCTGAATAACACAACTTTTGAAATAACAACTTCTAAACATGAATTACTTCTAACACCATTAAACCCAATTATACAATCCTACTTTGTTTTGGGTCTAAAGTCATGACGATCACCATAAACTCTAATAAAATCCAAAAAGATTCTCATGTTCGTCCGTTTATATTCGTTTGTTTTCAACTTAGCAATTTTTAACTAACCCTTTCTTTGCTTATCTATTGATTTCAAATGACATTTTATTTATATTTAGTTTTATTTATATTTAGGTGTAAATAATAGTTAACCAAAAAAAAAAAACTGTATTAATAAAACTGTATTTGTTTTTTTTTTTCAAATAATTTAGGTGTAAAAAAAAACTATAAGTATTAATGAGTTAACTACACTTCAGTTACTTTATAAATATTAATAAAACTGTATTTGTTTTTTTTTTTCAAATAATTTAGTACTAGTTGAAATTTCAACTTAAGATAAAACAAGTGGAATGTCCTTGCATATCTATCAAATGATTTGTCTTCTTCAAGAAAAATCAATGAAACATTCTAAGTGATTAATTAATCTTAGTTAATAAATGGCTCTTTAATATTATCCAATAATTATAAAAAAAATAAAGAAAAATTGTATACATTATATTATCTCTACGAGAAGGAATATCTTGTGTCAAAATTTGTGTTTACTTAAACTCTTAAAACTTCATATAATCCTAATCCGTGTTGTAGAGTTCAACTCTTAATTGCTTCTTAAAAGCTACTCTCTCCATGATTCACGTTTAAGAAAAAGCCATTACTAAAATGAAATTGCAAAATAATAATCTTAAATTATTAAGTTAAGTACCGTAATATATATAAATGTGAAACCAAACTTTTCAACACAGAATCAAACATAACAACAATATTTATTCACATTCCACATTACAGATACACACACTAACACGCGCAATAGTACATTAAATATATAATCCAATCTACCAAAGTTAATTAATAATTAATTAGTAATTAATTAATAATATTACAAAAATAAACTTTTAAAAAAAACAATCAACTCTCAAAAAAAAATAATTAATTAATTAAGAATGAGATTGAGAAGAAGGAGAATGCAAAGGAAAAAGAGGTAATAGTTGAGGTGGTTGTTGAGAGGATCTAGGAGAGGGGTGCAAATAGAAACCTTTTTCAGCTATGACTTTTTCTTCTTCTTCATCATCTTCTTCATATGGTGATTTTGGATTATTTCCACGTGATAAATAATATTCTAATGGAGAAACAGGTGAAGCCATAACAACACTTCGAACGTTGTTGTTGTTGTTAATGTTGTTGTTATTGTTGTTGTGGTTCATCAACATCATCATGATGTTGTTGTTTTGGAACATCGTGGGAGTTTCGGAAACGGTTAGTTGGAGTTTTTTGGAGCGGCGTTCGTGGAGTTTGAAGTTGGGTTTTTTTGGTTGTTCGGAGGTGGCGGTGGGTGGTGGTGGACGGTGGGGTTGGGTGGTTGTTGATGTTAGACGAGATGGGAGTGTGAGTGGGAGTTTTTGGGCGGATGGGTCTTGGGATGCTCCGGTTAGTTTTTGGACGACTGATCGGAAGTTTGATGGGTCGGCTTGCACGAAGGTTGTGTTTGGTTGGGCTGTCGGGTCGGATCCGTACGTTGGTGAATGCATGGTTGGGGAGAGAGAGAGAGAGAGAGAGAGAGAGAGAGAGAGAGAGAGAGTGGGAGAGATTTGTTTGAGGAATGAAGATGTGTGTTTGGTTTGCTTTATGATAATGAGGAGTGGCGTGTGATGAAAGAGTGATATATAAGTAGAAAAAAAATGAAAAGTGAAAGTGAAAACTTTTACTACCTTTCTCAATTTAGTAACATAGCACTCAATTTTATTATATTTGTATAAATAATTTAATCATGTCAAAGGGGTATGTATGTATCATCTTTTTCTTTCTAAAATGGACACTTAAAACTTGAATTTCAATGGGAATACGGATACCAAATCAATGCACGCCTTCTTTAGGATTACTTTGCAAAAGTCTTAAACGGGTGTTTGTTTCAGGGTCTAATATTTTGGTGTTTCCAAAAAAAATTGAAAGTGAAGCGGATCTGGAAGCACTGCATCTCTTATGTTTAAAACTTACAAAAATTTCTAGCATCCATAAAATGAACAAACATATTAAAAAATACTAATCTAAAACCTTATTTCATCTGCAAAACATGCGGGCAAAAATACATGTATGGCAATCAGATCTGTTTTGCCAGTCATAAATTTAAATATCTAAAAAGTTTTTCAATAGAAAATTTATCGTTAAATTTATCGTAATTAGTCGGAAAAAACTAACACAATATATTATGAAGAGTTAAAAGATTAATTTAAAAAAAATTAAGAGATCAAAATAAAATTTCAAAATTAATTTAGAAGACTAAATATTTATTAAAGTTTTTTCTTTAATCTAATATTATATAGGTTTTATTTGGTAAAAATAACTATTGAGTTATAAATTAGTTGATAATTTATAGATTATAATTAATGATTAATAGTTTATAATTGATGACTGATGACTAATCATTTATAACTGATAAGTTAATTGAAATATTTGATAAAATTAACAGTTTAATTAATTGATAAATTAAAATTACATAAAACATATTTAATATGTAATTGTTTTATTTTAAATTAAAATAAATTATAAAAGATATCAATAAATTTTAAATAAAATAATAAGATAAAAATGAAAGAAAAATAATAAATAATAAATTATAAATTAAAATACTATTTAAAATAACATTTAAAAAATAAACTATAAATTAATTAAATAAGTTATAATTTCATAATATAAAAAATTACCAAATAAATATTTTATCATCATATCAGTTTATAAACTATAAAGTATAAACTCAAAAAATTGTATGGTCAAACAGAGCTATAATGTGTCAAATTATAATGTGTTGTATAGAAGATGTAGTTACCACTTAAGCACTCCTTAGTGTTTGACTTTGGAAGTTGCAAACACAACCAACACAACAGATACTATTATTCGGTAATAAAAAATGTAAGATGGAGACTTTGGGTAAACAAAAGATATTTTTCTCTTGAAGCTTTTCAAAAGAAAAATTAAATATGGTAACTTTTTTTGTGAGTGGAACTTGATATCTTTTCTTTTTCTTTGCAAGTAAAAATTCACTATCATGTTTTAGGATAAGCTTTTTAATGTGAGTATTACTCAAGTTTGATGCAAAAGTCGCACAAAAGTTTCTTGATTGAAATTTTGTTAATTACACAATTGCAATATCTTGGTTCTAATGACTAGTATAGCTATTAAATCATATGTTTAGAGTTCAAATCTTGATAATGAGAGTATAGCTTTTTAGAAAGGAATTATGTCTCATTTCATATTTTATATTTTCTGCTCTTAACTTTTTAATTATAGTATTTGCATGAATGTTATATTTTTTATTTATTTGTGATTTTTAAATTTTAACATAATAGGTCAATAATATCTGTAGTTATTTATGTTAAAAAATAAAATAAAATAATAAACACTTAAATATACTATGGAAAAAATTAATATGTAAAAATATAAAATAATAACTTTTATTGATTGTCATAATATACATATATAATATTGAAGATAAACGATTCAAAGAAACTAATAATGTATACATTCAAAAGAATCACCAATAATTTTTTTTATATTAAATGGTACTACATAAATTTTTTTATATAAAAGACAACTCATTTTTTAATTCATTGAATAACTATTATATTTAATTGATTTATAAACTAGATACATTAATTATATAATATATTTAAAAAATAAATTATCTCTTATAAAAAAAAATAGAGATAGTACTAAATATGCATACATTATGATAAATTTATATTTATTGAAATAAAAATATTTTAGAGTGGGTCAAGATTCAATTTATCAAAAACTAGGTTTTTTTTTTATCTAGGTCATTTGTTTAGGAAATAAGACAAACCAAGAGATAGATAGGATTTAAAAATATAATGAATTGAATGTCCTAAAAAAGATTTTACGATATCTAAATCCTAAATTCATATTAAAAAATTTAATAAGTAATTTAGATTAAAGATGTTATTTTAAATTTCACATTCACAATCTTTAACGATTTAATCGTCTAAAATAATTATAAATATAAAATATATAATTCAAATATGAGAGATCTATTATTATTGTCTCGTGTCGCACTTACATGCTTGTCTAGATTTAAGATTAATTATCATCGTCTCATTTCACATTTACATTATTCTTTAAATTTGATCGGATCCCATAAAAATTCGAGTGGATTGTAGTAAGTAAAAAGAGTAAATAAAGTATGGTCTAAAATCTAATTAATCTTACTTATGGCAATGCACATGCAAGGCAATTCTAATTTGGCTCCATCTTTGGTTGAAAGCATAATTGGTAATAATGAAAATAATAGCAACTTTCAACAATGGTTTTTACTATAGAAGTACTTGAATGAGGTGAATGTAATGAATAAAGGAAATTAGTGTAAAAGCAACTCAACGGTTGTCCAATTTGAAATTGAAAAAAGGAGCAATAAATAATACAAAGTGGCATTGAATATTCAGTCTTGCAGAGTCAGAAGGGCATTTGAAAAACAACAAAACAATAGAACAGAACAGAACAGAACAGGTTTCTCTAGTACAAGAGAGAATCATCAATACATACATAGAAAGAGAAACTTGTGAATATTTTAGACACAGGCACCGTTTGAGTTTTTGGTCATATTGGTCTTTCGACGTTAACAATTCTATTCTATTTCATTAATTCTTATGTCACGTTATCACATCAACATTAATTCTATTATTTTCATCAAATATTCAAATTAAACAAAATCATTATATAAAATTCCAACCATGTCGTGTGATTATGTCTTTCTTTTATTCTCTTAATCCAATTCCAATTATTTTTTTATTCTTGTGTGCAAATCTAGTGGCATGGGTGGGATGGGTAAATTTTCTCTTTCTTTCATTCATATTTTTCCCTTAGCTTGCGTGAGGAATTGCACTTTGACATTAAGGACAAAAGTTGTCTCAATTGATTCCTTAATTTTGGCTTTATTCATTTTAGTTTTCTTTGCTTTACTCTTTCTTCTTTTCTTCTTTTCAAATTGCTTTGCTTGGATGGTTTTGATTATTCTTTTTGTGACCTCTTTTTGACAAATTTAGTTTCTTTCTTGCTTTTATAGGAGTCTTCTTACACTTTCAACTCGTTTACTATTAGGAACAATTCTTCTTTTGGATGCTTATATGTCTTAAGTTAACTACTTGACTTACATTAGACATATAGATACATGATAGTTATGCATGAAATAGTTACATATTTTAGAATTACTTTTAGAGTATTATTAAAGTAGTTAGATATTCTAGAATTACTTTTAAAGTATTACTAGCAAGTATCTAAGGAGACAAGTTAAAAAAACAAAAGATTGTTGTTTTATTTTATAATGAGTTGAAAATTTAAAAATAAAAAAAAATCAACATACAACTTTTAAAATAGAATTTACATTTTTTTTCTCTAACAAATTTTTTTATTGATCTAGTAGCTAGCAAAACATTCTTAAATAAATATTTTATAGTATAAATATTTTTGTATACTCTTACTGCTAGGCATACGAAGAAGAATTTTTGTTTTGGTTCTCCTGATTTGGTCTATTCATAGTTTTAGTTCTCATATTTTCTTTTTAAACACTTTTAATCTTCATCCCCACTTTGATTTCAGAAAATGTTTATGTGTCATTTTTTTTAATACGTGATATTTTATTTTTGTTTTATTTTTTCAAGTTATTTTTATAATTAAAATTAATTGTCGAATGATTTTGATATTATAAAATATTGATTTATTTAAACGAGAATTCCATCTTCTTCATCGTGTTATCGTTTTAGGGTTCACTACAACTTTTTTTTAGGGTTTCACTGCAACTTCTTCTTGTTTCGCCATCCCCACGGTCATTTCCGTTCCACTGCAACTCCTTGCTTCCTAACTCGTTTTATGGCATCTGAATCATTTAGCATCTCAAGCAACCTCCCTCATCTTAGAAGAAGAATGATTCAATATTATTGTGGGTTGGACTCACCACTTGTCACTGCCTGGACATCTCAGAATCCAGGTCGAAGGTTCTATGATTGTGGTTTATATAAGGTATTGCAAAATCCCTAATTTTTTATGTTTGTATAAATGTTCTCATCTTCTCAATCATATATCTATGGTTGTGGGTTACTCAGTTACAAGGAAGGAAAGGATGTGCATTTTTTGAGTGGTTTGATGAGCAATTGAGAGAACGTTCAAATGAGGTCATTAATTCATTATTGAAAAAAGTTAATGATTTGAAGAAGAATGATCTTTTGGTGAAGAAGACAAATGACAAGTTGAAAAAGAAAGTCAAGTTTTTAGTTACATTTTTGGTTTTGTCTTGGGTTCTGATTTTCTCGTTGATCATAAAAATTATGGTTGGATAATGTAATGTTAATATAATGTTAGTGTAATGTTAATATAATATTAGTGTGATGTTAAGTCTAACGTATGTTGACAATGAAAGTTTCTGAGATTGTACTGTGATGACCTGATAATGTTAATGGAATGAGTTTGTTCAGTTTGTTTAGTTTCATTGTTTATACAAACTGTTATTAAGTTTCAGAGATTTATACAATCTGTTATCAATAAATATACAAATATTACATTATTAAATATACAAATTATTATCAAGTTTCATTATTTGCACAAGTTTGTAATGTGTTAATGGAATATGTATACAAACTCTGATATATGGTCCATATTTAAACATCAAAGGACATATATGATCTATAAACCATATTTAAACATTACCAAAATGTATTGATCCAGTACAATATTAAAAGTTTAACCAAATGTTATCAAAACATTTCCTAAAAGGACTTGATCAACTATATATTTAAAGCTTAACGAATAATATTGCGAAATATTGCCTAAAAGAATTACCCATAAAGAACAATTTACTACATAACTCCTATCTGGTTGTTTCTTATGTTTGAGGCGCATGTGATCCTTGTGTCAAAATGATAGGTGCTTCGTCGGTTGATGCTTTATTTTGCTTCTTTATCTTGTTACTTCCTTCAGAATCAATTCTTAGAATTTAAAAATCAACCATACACTTAAGGTACTAAAACTCAAGAGTATAACAATCGCAGAATCAAACATATTATGATGCGGTGGGAGAACTGACTTGAGGTTTTGCGTTTCGTCGCAAATGTTGTGGTTTAGCAAGAGTCACCACCGACTTTTATTTTATCCAAAAGGAAAGGTGAAAAAGCACAGGAAAGACCTTTGAGATGTTTTCTTGAGTTCGGAGGGTAGATTATGAAAAGGGAAGGTATTAGCATCCTTTTCATCCATGGTTTTTCATGGGCTCTTAGTTACTTGCTTAGATCACTTGCTTTGTTTTGTTTGAAATGTGTTTGGTGTGATTTTGAAAGTATTTTGTAAAAGAGGCCATTTGTTTAGGCAATCTTTGTAATAATTCTCGTTCGTAAGAATGTATACAAAGATGTTTGTCTTTTGAAAATGTTTTTAATGTTTTGTAAGATGTTCTTGAAAGGTGTGTGTTTGTCTTAAAAATAGCAAGGATTGTTTGAAATGGAGCAAGCAACAAGAAGCTATATACCTACTCAAATGTCTTTCCTATGCATTTTCTATTCCTTTGACATTGTTGATTTACCACTGATTTGGTAAACAATCCTATCTTTGAATGTAAACGGGACGGGTGTGGGTCATCGTATAACCATGATAGCAATGTCGCAAAGTATCTTAGCATTTTTGAGGGACCAAGACCATTTTGCTTAGGCAACTTTGGAATAGCGTCATCAAGGGGCTATGATCTTATATTTGTTTTGTTTTGTCAAGATACTTAGCATGCGTAACATGGCCATTTTATTTTAGGCGACCAAGTGGAGAAACCCTAAGGATGCTTGTGTGCAAGTGTGTCATTTGCATGCGTTTTTGTCTTGATTAAGGGTTGTCTATTTGGTTGTTTTTATCTTGCCATACATTCCCTATTTTACTAACATTTGTATAAAGCAATAAAAATGCAAGAAATGAATACCCTACACTATTACAACCATATCGAAAGGCAGGAAAATGTAAAGGCAAAAACAAAATAAAAGAGAGGAAGATGAGCTCTTTGACCCAGGCAGTAGCACCCTTCAACTTGCATTTTGTTGGCCTCCTTCGATTAGGGCTAGCACTAGTGAGGTCATGGCCTTCGACTGGCCTGGAAGTCAGTGTATGGCGAAGCCTTCTGGTTCTGTCTCGTTTCCTTCTTCGATTGGAGGTTGAAAGTAGTGAGGGAATGTGTCTCGACTGAGCCTAGAAATAACAAGGTTCTGACTTTTCCACAAGCTCTTTGTTGACTCCTTGTGAGCATATCAGGCCTTCAAATTATGATTCGAAAGGCTTGTGCAGCTAGCCAGTCGAAGGGTATAATAAACCTGTCTCAAGTTCTTAAAATGCAACATCCAAACATAACTACAGTCCAGGGGTTAGCACAAAAACCAATGGGTCACAAAGTCCAAAATATAACTAACTAAGGTTGAGTTTTCAGCATGTGGGCAGTCAGAGTCGAATGCTAAAACATGGTCTAGAAATATCTACATTTTCTTTATTGACAGGTGCATATGATGTTTAACTGAAAGAGTTCCACGTTAGAGAGAACTTACCTCTTTTAGTTGAAAGAGCTGTAGGTGACTTTTTTGATGGTGGAAGGAGCTTCGCTGGGATCTTCCTGAAACTAGTTATGTTACTGCTTGGTTTGGGCAGTCACTGAACCGAAAGAGAGTATATGATGGTGGAAGGTGAATCGAAGGTTGCTTCAGTCTAGGGGAAGTAAATTGAAAGGTACACTACTGAGACTTTTTATGAAAAAGTCTTAGAGTTTTGGAGGTTTTGAGAATGTTGGGGAGTTTGAGAATATAGGAGTTTGAAAATATGGGAGAGTTTGAGTGCTTGAGAATTTTTATGATTTTTCCCTCTTAGCAAAAATCTGGACCCTTTCTTTGTCAATGGTTCCTCTATTTATAGAGAAAAGGTTTGGAAGTTTAAACAAAGATGTGGCTTGGCTGAAACGTGAATATTAAGTCTGTCAGATTTTCAAAGATCCGAAGGTGAAGTACTGAAGTTGTTGGTTAAAAGGGGATGACTTCCCTAACTTATGGTGAAGTGCAAACAGGTTTTAAGCAAAGCATGGGCTTGGGACAGGATTTGTACTTAGCAAGTTCACTTTCACGCAAAAAACTTCTGGACAAAGGCTTAATCACCTGGACAATAGCTTAATCCAAAATGTAAGCAATTAATTATGGAGTGAAATACAAGCATTAAGGCTTGTAAAGTAGGATCATGTAGCAGGGTCTATAAATTTTCTTAGTTGTCCTTTCAGAATCCTATTTTCCACTTGTCTCGAAGAGTTCTAGAAATGTGCTAAAGAAAACTACGTCGAAGGATTCAGAGTTGGGTTTGAAAGATGCTGATTCGAGGGGAAACAAAACTCCAATCGAAGATTTTGTATGAATGTAGCTCATGTCCAATCGAAAGCTTGCATGCCAGGGGTTACATGTGGTCAAACGAAAGAGTGTATGTAGGAGGTCAAAATGTTCATATTTGAAAGAGGCAAATAGGGAACAAAAAGTGCAAATTGAAGGATGTTAAAAGAGAGCCTTTTGCCTTGGAAATGAAATAGATTACAAGAGGCTTCTTCCTTGTGAATCCAAACCAAACTGTGTCAGAGGCCCATGCCCAGTCGAAGGACGCAAGCCAAGCTTGTGTCGAAAGAGCTGAAACGAAGAACACTTGTATTTCTCCAAATTTTGTCAAAGTAATATTTTTTTATCTGTTTTCTCCCTTTTTGACAGTTTCCTTTTAATTTTGGTACTGGAAAATTCCAAAGTACTTGTGCAAGCTTGAACCTTGAGAAACCTTGTGAGAAAGGCTTTGAAGAATGAGAGGGAAAATTTTGGGATACAACACATATGCTCAACGTACATCATCCAATAAAATATTTAGAAATTTAATCGCATGGTTAGCTTCAGGGCAATGATGTCTACATTTTTTATTCAGAAATTAAACATTAATGATGCTTGTACAAAAATTTCAAAGTTTAGAAAACTTACCTCAAAAGTGAGAATCGTGTTTGAAGTTGGATCACTCCTAGAGATGTTGTGATGATCTGGATAGCTTCACTGAACTCCCAGTAAGCTATTGCAATGCTTACTTTGGATTGAGAGTGCATGGATTATTCTGGACAAGTCAAGTTGCAGGGCTCTATTTTTGAAAAATAGAGGATGATGAAAATGATGTTACAGTGATGAAACATGGTCTTGGATAAGTTATATGTGAATTGTAGAAGCTTTGTGAATGATTTAGAATGAAAACGCACGAGTAGATTAGGTGTTTGGAGTTCAAGGTCGGAAACTTGCAACAAAATGGAGCTTTAAGGAAATTTTGACTTTGGGAGTGATTGAGGGGGTTTTAGGGCTATTGAACTCGTGTCTAGCTTGCAAATGGACCTCTCTATTTATAGATAAAGGTTGGAGGGAAGGAGCTGATCAGATTTTCAAGATCACATATTGTGGTTTGGTTGGATTGTAAATGAAGCAATCTTTAAAATACATGGTTTCAATGTGAAGTACAGGGAAATATAAAGTGGTTAGGTACTTTAAACATGTTTCTTCTAGCTTTTTTATTGAGTATGTGCAGAGGGAGCAAGTTGGAGGCTCAAGGAGAGTTGACTTTGCAAAAAAGCTTGCTTTACAAGAATGGCAATATTAACTTTGTGCCAAAAATAGAATAATCACTTGGACAACGGCTTGAATACTTGGATAATGATTCATTCAGTTGTGTAAACATTTAATTATGGTGATATTTGTAAGTTAGAAGCCTGCAAAGCAAGATTTATGCAACATGGCTTGGAGATTTGATCTCATGTTCACCACAAAATGACTTGTGTTTCAAGAATTGATGCCCAACTTCATCTCTTCAAATCTCCTTGCTCAAGCATGATAAAAATGTGTTCTTGGACATTTTGGAAAGCTTGAAACATTGTCTACAACTTTCACGTTGACCACTTTGGCTAAATTAACTCGGAACATGGTGAAAAATTGTCAATAAGTTGGGACAAAAACCTGACCAATCTTGTTGAAAATTTCTCTAAGTGTTAGATAAAAATGTCATGACTTCATGGGCTTATATCTCCTAATCCAATAATTTTTTGGACATCATCTCAAGGACAGAATTGTAGAATTCATCATACTCTACAACTTTCATGTTGAAAGTTTTCCTTGAATCATCTTGTATCTTAGTGAAAAATGGTCATGAAGTAGTGAATTTATTAAGGACAAAACACTTAGAATTTTTCTAAGTATTGGAAATTTTGACTTTTTGTTGACTTTGTGATTCTTTTTGATCAAGCTTGACAAATTTTAATTTTTTGATGACTCTTGACCTTTGAATTTCAAAGTTGACCAAAAAGTCAAAGTTTGACTTTTGTGTGACAGTTGATTTTTCATCAGTTGATCTCAATTCTTCAACTATCAATCTCTTACACCTTTGAAAATGTCTTGAACCATGTAATTAGGTCAAGATATTATGTTTGAGTCCTTAATATCATGTTTCAAGTCATTAGGTCATGTACTAGGTCAAAAGTCAATGATCAATCATTCTTAGTCAAAACCCTAATTTTGATAATTTTGTCCCTTTGATGATTTGAGTGATTTCCTTGAGGAATTATGATCAACCCTTAATCAAATGACGAATACATCAAAATGTTGATGTTGGCAAAAAATCTTGAAGTTTGACTGTATGTTGACCATAATTGACTTTTTACCCAATATAGTTGATTTTAAGTCATCTGAGCAATTTTATGATGCAAGACTTGAAACTTGGTATGAGAATTCTTGGAGACCTATGATGAAACATGAAAGTCACTTGGGGCATTAGAAGTCCAATTTTCCTTGAGAAAACCAAAACCCTAGTTGGGAGCCCAGTGCTTAGGAGGTGAGCTTGTGTGATCTACTCTTGAGAATCCTTGAGCATTTGAGAATTTTTTTGAGGAATGTCTTGAAGAAAAGGGAGGGAAAATTTTGGGGTACAACAGCAGGCCTGTCACCATTCTAATTGTTTGTAAAGCATTAAGATCTCAGAAGTTGAGATGCTCAAGCCTATAGTGAAATAACCACTCTTCTCGACTAGCTGTTGTAGCAATAAACCTATGCTTCATAACATTCAACATAACCTTGAAATTTCTATTGGAATCCATATGAGCTTTTAGGGCCAAAACCATGTTTGTGTCCATAACATGTAGCGCCTTTCTCTCCGTATGAGTCTTGTAACCCTTCTGAAATAATTGTCCAATACATATAATATTACACTTGATTATGATCATATATAACACATGCTTTATCAAATAATGTCTACAATCCCTTCTCTCAATAAATACATCATTGATCCATTCCGCCGCTAGAGTATTATCATCTGTGAACTTCACTTTGTTCTTCATGGCACGATTGTAATAAACCAATCTTTCTTCCTCGTCATTTGCTTTGAATATCCAGAGTCCAAATACCACTGCTCGATGCACTAAATTGTATCTTTCATATTCACCTTGGTAGATTTTTCTGCTGGTAACCGACTATATCATATTGGTGACCAGTTACAACATGGTTCTGCAATGTTCTTCTAGATGTTGTTATTGATGTCTCGTGTAACACCCTAAAAAACATGTGCTTATTATCAAAAAATAAAGCATGTAGAAAACACATATTCACACTTAGGATGTTACTCGATATCAAACACATCTTCTCTGTAACACTTAAAATTTAAAATAAAACATTCAAGACATATCATCGAATGCTCACCTTCACTTAGGTTATCATCGCAGCAAAATTAAAAAGATAAACTTGCTTTGAAAACTTATAAGTATCATGAATCTACTTTATTTTTGAAGTATCCTCTTCAAAGTCCATCTTTCAGTGGCATTCCTCTTTAGAATTGACATGTTGGAGTTGCACTTTTGCATCACAATTTTTACCTAGTGGTCGGTAGTTTAGACTATTTATTCCTCAGTGAAGTTCAGTTTCCCAAGGATCTTCCAAGATGCTCTTGTTTCTCTTAGCGTGTACCGTTGATCTTTTATGACAAGAAACATACCAACTAATGAACCAAGGAATGTTTGTATGCGACCAACATGAGGGTCTATAAAGGTGGAGACTTCTGCAGAATGGAATCCAATTTCCCCAGTGAAGGTGTAGTCTCGCCTAAGAATACTCCTTCTCATTAGTGCAGTCTGATTCTTTCAAAGTTTCTCGGAAGAATCTTTTTTATTTACCAATCAGAGGTTCTTGATATACTCCCCTTGAAGCCGACATTCAGTGGCTTCCCCAGTGAAGTTGACACTCGTTCTTCCCATGAAGTATGCATTCTCCTCCTCAGTGAAGTTTGCACCCTTCCTCCCTGGTGCAGTCTGCCTCATATCAGAGTTGCTTGAAGATATTCCTGATTATCTATGGGAGATTCCAGTTTGTATCCTCATGAGGACGACCATTATCCCCAATGAAGTGATTTATTCTCCCCAGTACAAAATCATTGTCGGCATGAATCTTACAGAGATGGCTACACCTAGTGCATTGGGTATTTTTCATGTTACTATCTAAAGTTTTTTGGCTTCCTAGTGTAATAGGTAGCTTTTTCGTCCCAGACAAAGTCGAACTTCGAGGACCTTTCAGATTAACTTGCCTTTTATTCCCCCAGTGGAGCAAGTTTTTTTCCCCATCAAGTGTCACGTTTACCCAGTATGGTATATATGGGAATGCCATTCATAACTATTTCCATCCCCGGTGATATAAGATTATGTTGAGATATTCCCCGGTGGAGTTTGTGTCTTAGGATGCTTGTTTTCTTCCCCAAGTGAAGATTTTTACCACCGGTGGTGTTATCCTCAGTGTGGTATGAGTAGAATTCTTTTTATTTAAGAATTTCTATGATCCCCAATAAAGGATCCATTGATACTTTACAAAGGTTTGTCTGCTAAGGGGTTTCTCTTCAGAAATCTTTATTTCTCAGTGAAGCATTCCTCATTTCTCTATAGGAGGAGAATGGATCTTCTCCCCAAAATTTAGCAGTTGTTTGAAGTCATGATGATTTCTTTTTAGTGGACTACATTTATTTTTGCAGTATTCTCCCCAGGAAGTTACTTTCCCAATGATATCGATCTTTAGAATTTGATGGTTCCGAATATCGATTTCCCATTGAAGTTCAAATTGATTATTCTCTACAGAAGATCAGATGTGCAAGGAAAATTATAAGGAAGTTCATTGTCTTCTCAGTAGTCATTTATTGTCGTATTTTTCCTCAATGCATCGCTAAACATGCATCATTATATTTCATCTACCAAAACAAAACAAAAAAATTCAAGCATACATAGGTATAGGCCAATTATGTTTACCTGCAGTAACCACATTATTATGCACTCAGATTTGAATTACATTCGTAGTAAGCCTAGGGTGATTCTATCATGTTTCCCCAGCGGAGTCTGTTTTGGTTTACCACCAGTCGGGTCTTTGGTGCTTTTCATTTCCCCAGTGATTCATGGTTTTTTCCTTGCCCTTGCAAGCCCTTGGTTATTTTACTCATGTTTGCTTTGATGTTAGAGTGCGAATGAGAGTCAATGTGTAACCTTTCTTATTTCTCAAGTATTTGAGTATCCATACTTAGTGTGTGGTAATTCACATAATTGCCACTCTTGAAGAATTACACCCCGTCATCGGCCTGAGGGATATTGTGATTCTTGTGAATTTGCAACCTCTTAAAGTCCATTGTGTGTTGGAAATCCTTTTCTAGAGTCCTTACAGTTGGACTCTTTTCTATTTGCAAGTTCACGTTCTGGCAGCATTCTACTTGGGGTCAATACGAACATGAATTCTCCCTTGCTAAGTTTGCTTCTGACCAGCGTTCTTTCTCCAAGAGTCTATCTTTGTTTAGTCTCCTTGTAATTGCAAGTTTGCTTGTGTTCAAGTGTCTTTTGTTAGAGTCTGTTTCGATCAGTCTCTTTCATGTATGTGTCTAAATCTGACCAGACATGTATATCTTATCCCCAGTAAGTTCACATTTGTTTGGTGTTCTTTCTCCAGGAGTCTATCTTTAATTTTCCTTGTTAGAGTCGTCTTCGGTCGACATCTTCCTTGTTTGTATGTGCCTAATTTTACCTCGCATGTACTCAGTATCTTCCTTATTATATGTCCTTTCCTCCAGGCATATATCTTTGATGTCTTTCTTATGTGTCCTTTCCTCCGGACATGTATGGATGATATCTTTAATAGGGATTTCTTTAGTTAGTATTTGTCGTATGTTCGCTACCAGCTCCAAATATACATTTGTGATATCTTTGGTTATATGTCCTTTCCTTCAGACATATATTCCTGATATCTTGGGTTAGAGTCCTTTCCTCTGGCCTCTTTTCTTGTATATGTCCTTTCCTTCGGACATGTATCGATATCTTTCGTATGTGTCCTTTCCTCCGGGTATGTATGGATGATATTTTTGATAGAGCTTTCTTCGGTTAGTCTCTGTCGTATGTTTGCTACCATCTCCAAACATACATTTGTTATATCTTTCGTTATATGTCCTTTCCTCCAGACGTATATTCTTGATATCCTGGATTAGAGTCCTTTCCTCTGGCCTCATTCCTTGTATATGTCCTTTCCTCCTAACACATATTGATGTCTTTTATATGTGTCCTTTCCTCCAGGCATGTATGGATGATATATTTGATAGGGATTTCTTCGTTTATTCTCTGTCATATGTTCTCTACCAGCTCTGAACATACTTTATGATATCTTTGGTTATATGTCATTTCCTCCAGACGTATATTCCCGATATCCTGGGTTAGAGTCCTTTCCTCTGGCCTCTTTCCTTGTATATGTCCTTTCCTCTGGACATGTACCAATGTCTTTCGTATGTGTCCTTTCCTCCGGGCATGTATGAACGATATCTTTGATAGGGATTTCTCTGATTAGTCTTTGTTGTATGTTCACTATCACCTCTGAACATACATTTATGATATCTTTAGTTATATGTCCTTTCCCCCGGACGTATATTCCAAATATCTTGGGTTAGATTCCTTTCCTCTGGCCTCTTTTCTTATATATATCCTTTCCTCTGGACATATATTGATTTCTTTCGTATGCGTCCTTTCCTCCGGGCATGTATGAATGATATATTTGATAGGGCTTTCTTCGGTTAGTCTCTGTCGTATGTTCGCTACCAACTCTTAACATACAATTATGATATCTTTGGTTATATGTTCTTTCCTCCAGACGTATATTCCTGATATCATGGGTTAAAGTTCTTTCCTCCAGCATCTTTCCTTGTATATGTCCTTTCCTCTGGACATGTACTGATGTCTTTCGTATGTGTCCTTTCCTCCGGGCATGTATGGACAATATATTTGATAGGAATTTCTTCGGTTAGTCTCTTTCGTATGTTCGCTACCAGCTCCGAACATACATTTGTGATATTTTTGGTTATATGTCATTTCCTCCAGATGTATATTCCTGATATCCTGGGTTAGAGTCTGATACGGTGGCAGAACCGACTGTTTTGGAAATGCTGGTTTGCGTTTTTTGTTCGCAAATGTCGCGGTAAGCAAGAGTCGCCACCGACTTTTATTTTATCCAACTGGAAAGGAAAAAAGCACAGAAAAAAAAATCCTTTTTTCGAGATTTTGAGTACGGGGGTAGATTATAGAAAGGGAAGGTATTAGCACCTTTTCTATCCATGGTTTTTCATGGGCTCTTAGGTACTTGCTCATCATTTGAAAATTTCTTCCGTGTTTGTGTGTTTTGAAAAGTTTTTGTTTTTACTTCGTTTTAACCCTTGTATCAGTCCTCAAGAGTGTTACAAAGTGTTTTTGAAAACTTTGTTTGAAGAGGGTGTAAGTGTGGAAAAGTTTATTTTGAGCAATTACCTACTAGTATCTACTTACTCGAAAAAAATAATGTTTATGTTCTTGCTTCCTTTAGACAATGCTATCCCACTATTAATGAGTAGGTAGCACCGTCGTTGGAGTTGTAAGGGTCCATTCGAAAGGGACGTACAATCACTAAAGCAATGTTAGGACGTCTTAGTAATAACCCTAATGTCTTAAGATCATATTTGAGGCAACATTTCTAAACGGGACTTTTGATCTTTGTTTAGACATGAGGGTGACCACTAAAACACCCTATACTTAATGATCATTTACCGAAGGCAACCGAAGTGAGAGTATACCCTAGGAGTGCGCATGTGCGAGTGATTTGATTTCAGTTATTATCTTTGCACATTTAGGGTTTGCTAGCCATTTTAAAATTAACATACATTCTTATCATGCAATCCTATTATCATACATCTAACAGTTAATATTTGCGAAAATTATAATGTGGAAAATAAAACTACGCTATTACAAGGCTTCGGGGAGGGGGATTAATTACATAGCCAAAAACCCGTAAAACGATAAATAAAAGAAAATTCCTAATTAAACTATTACATCCAATGAGCAGTTACATTAATATTTGAAAAAAATAATAAATGCGCGCGATGAAACGAGAACGGGAAAAATTAGGGTTTTGACCCCGTCTAGACCTAATTAAAAGAAAAAATCATTTTTGTTGTTTTTGATTATTTTAAGAAAATAGGGTTTTAATTAAATAAATACAAACCTAGTTACTAATTAATTTAAATTAAGAAAAATAATTAAACTTGACCTATTTTTATATTTTTGTTATTTTAAGAAAATAAAATAAAAATTAACTCAAACAAATCCTAATTTTCTAATTGATTTTAATTTATTTACAAAAAGGTTAAAATTACCCTAAAATTAAATTAAACTAATTATTAAATTAAATTTGATAAAAATAAAACCTAAATCTAAATTTCTGAAAATTGATTTTATGAGTTTTTTGTAAAAAAGAATTAATTTTTGTGTGAGAAAATAATTAATCAAAATAAATTAAATAAAGAAATAGAAAAGAAAAAATAAAGAAATGGGCCTGGTGTCAAAGTAAAAGGGGGGTGTCAATTGCATATCTGAGCCCAATAAGCCTTGGTCCACGTTTGACTTCTCATGATCCAATGCATTGGCTTGACTGATGTTCATGGTAGACCTCCATTATGAATCCTTGGATCTAGCGCGTCGGCGATCTGATGGTTGAAGGATGATGGAGTATGGTAGTCCCTTTGCCTGTACATGTGCCTGATCATGCAAGAAATAAAATTATGAAATAATATGGGGGACCTGGGGATCGAACCCAGGCCCTTTGGCTTTTCCACATGCCTCATGACCAACTGAGCTAGCGCGTTTTCTTGTACGGGGAATAGCAAATAATGATTATATGGAAAAACACAAAATATCAATTCTCCAGCGCGCGAAATTTAAATGGGCCAGTCAGGGGGTGCCACGCCACCCTTCTTCTTCCTCCCTCCGTTGGCAAAAGTCCAGGACTTTTACCTACGGTTTTCTGGGCGTAGGTATAAGCATGCGTTTCTCCAAAACCCATTGCACGCATGATAAATCAATTCTAGTGGTACCAATCAACTAGTGGCAACCTCACGAGCATCATGGTACCACTCTTCATGGTTGTGATACGGTGGCCAGAACCGGGACCGTTTCCCTTTTTTAGGAATTGCTGGTTTGCGTTTTGCGTTTGTGTTCGCAAAATGTCGCGGTAAGCAAGAGTCGCCACCGACTTTTATTTTATCCAACAAAGAAAGGAAAAAAGCACAGAAAAATTCCTTTTTCGAGATATTTCTGAGTACGGGGGGGGGGGGGGGGGGTAGATTATAGAAAGGGAAGGTATTAACACCCTTTCTATCCGTAGTTATCTACGGGCTCTTAGATATTTGCTCATCATTTTCAAAATTGTTTCTTTGTGTTTGATTTGAAAAAGGTTTTTGACCTCGATTTAACTCTTGCTTCTGTGTTCAAGAGTGTTACGAAGTGTTTTTGAAAGCTTTGTTTAAAAGAGGAGTGTAAGTGTGAAAAAGTTTGTTTGGATTGAGCAAGTACTTAAGAATTAATCTACCTACTCGAAAAAAGGGAATTGTTCTGTGTTCATTTCCTTTAGACAATGCTATCCTACTATTAGTGAGTAGGTAGCACCGTCGTTGGAGTTTTGAGGGTCAATTCGAAAAGGGACGTACAGTCACTAAAGAAATGTTAGGGCGTCTTAGTAATAACTGTGATCGGTGGAAATAGAATTGATTGTTTTTTATGCTGGTTCGCGTTTGCGTTTCGCAAAATGTCGCGGTAAGCAAGAGTCGCCACCGTCTTTTATGTTCTCCAACATGGAAAGGCCAAAAGCACAGCAAAATTCCTTATTCGAGATGTCTCTCGGTTCGGGAGCTAGATTTATAGAAAGGGAAGGTATTAGCACCCTTTCTATCTGTGGTTATCCACGGGCTCTTAGGTACTTGCTCTTATGTTTTCAAAAGTTGTTTGCTTTTCAAGTGTGTGTGGGTTTTGAAAAAAGTTTCGTTTGAAAAATTTCTAAGTAACTCTTGTATCTGTCCTCAAGAGTGTATGAAATATTTGTTTGAAAACTTTTTGAAAATGTAAGTGCGAAAAGTTTGTTTTTGTTTGTTTTGAGAAGAGCAAGTACCCAGGAGAAATCTACCTACTCTAAGGAATTAGGTTGTGTAAGAGTCCTTTAGACAGTACTATCCCACTATTGAGAAGTAGGTAGCACCATTGTTGGAGTTATTCGGGTCAATTCGATTAAGGGACATGTGTGGTCACCGAAGCAATAGTAGGACACCTTAGAAGTAACCCTAATGTCCTAGATCCTTTTTTATCCGAGGCAACTGTTTTGAGGCGACTGGATCTTTAGACAGGAGGGCGACCTCTAAGACACCCTATACTTGACGACCACGTTCGAGGCAACCAGTGAGGCGTACCCTAAGCGTGCCATGTGCTTGTGTGTTGTTTTTCAGTTTAATATTTATCTTTGATCATGCATTTGTGAGATACGAGTTGTTTTTATTTGGCATACAGTCTTGCAGGCATAATTAACAGTTAAGAGTGTGGAAAATAAAGTGCGGAAATATGAATCTACGCTATTACAAGGCGCGGGTCTATACATCGCCAAAGACAAAAACCCGTTTTAGAAAATAAATGCGGAAAGTAAAGAAAGAGGTAAACCTAATTACTATTACATCCTTTGAGCAGATACATAATAATCAAAATAAGAATAATGCGCGAAAGAATTAAATTGGAACGTCCTAGGGTTTTGACCCTTTTTGAGAAATAAAGAAAGTTTTAGTCCCTTTTTTGCAATTAATTAAATGTTAAATCTAATAACTAATTAATTAAATAAAGAAAGAAAAATGTTTTTTATGTTTTTTAATGAAAATAAAAATAAAGAAGTTAAAAGTCAAAAGAAACCCTAATTCTAAGTTTATTTTATTAAAAAAAGAATCAAAATTGAACCTAATTTAAACTAATTAATTTGTTAGTATTTTATTTACAAGAAAAAGTCCTTTTTTATGTTTTATGTTTTTTTTATGAAAATAAAAATAAAAAGAATTAAAAAGTTAGTAAACAAAACCCTAATTCTAAACTAATTTTATTTATTGTAAAAAAGAAATTAAAATTACCTAATTAAACTAATTAATTTGTTAGTATTTTATTTACAAAATAAATAGTTAATAGTAAAAATAATAAATAATAAAAATATTTACAATTTTGTGATCTCTGAATTTATTAAAAATATTAATTTGTTAGTTAATTAAATAATATTAATAGTTATTAAAGAAAATAAAAGGAAAAGAAAAAATAAAAAGTAGTAAAACCATGGGGGGTTTGATGGACCCAAGGGAGGTGTTATTCTGGAATTCAGGCCCATGAACACTCAAGCCTGGTTGACTTTCATAATCAAGCGTCTGTTGGTTGACTGGAGAATATAGTGTTCATCACTTTTTGGCCCTTGGATTGATGATCATGGCCACTTGGCATGTGGAACGCTGAAGGTTCATGGTGGAAATCTCTTGGAAGCCTGCACATAATCTTGTTAAATAAAATAGAAACAAAGGTTTGGGGGACCTGGGAATCGAACCTAGGTCCCAATGATCATTGGACAGCGCATGCTCCACTAGGCCAGTTGCCTGTAATTGATATTAAATACAAAATAAACAATATATTTAATAATCCAATACATATGCTGTAAAATAAAAAACGCGCGCTTCACTTTGAATCCAGCCAATCACGTATGTACACCTATTGTCTTCTTCCTTGTTTCCCTGCAAAAGATGAATAATTAGCGGGGGTTTTTAACCCCCACAAAGAAAAACTGCCAATAATAGCGAATAGAAATCCAGGCTACATAAATATGGCGCGAGGTGTCTATTGTGTTCTTCACGTTCATACGATTTCAACCATGGGCATGGGAGGTTCCAATTTTACTTATGCTGTAAAGCCCTAAATTGAGAGCTCTGAAACCCTAGAATTCAACAATGGTGGTTTACGTTTCAGGGCACCATAATGCAATTCAATCACACTAATAGCTTCGTATGAGTCCTACAAACACAACACAATCAATAAAAGATGTTAAAAATGCATGAATCGATGATTATGATTTTGAAAAAAAGTGGTAAACCGTATGACTGTGCAGGGCGATTTCTTGAGGTAAAACACTTGGTTTCGATTGCAAATTGTTTCCGAGTATGCTAGCAACGTGTTTGAATCAAGAAAAGGCTTCTAATTGTGCTGGAAGGTTGATTTCAATTTTCAATTTTTTCTTGATTTTTTGGATTTTGGTTATGGTGTTTTACAGCAGCTTGCACGTTTACAACACTAGGGTTGGCTTCAGTATTTGTATTGGAATGAAAACTAGGGTAAATCTTGGTCCAAAAGTCCATGGCTTTATGATTTCAATATTTGATTTCAATCAAATCTTTTCCAACTTTTTTGATTGATAAAACTTGCCAAAATTGGGTGATTTTGTCTCTTTGATTGGCAAACGAAATTGCCAGCTTGCCCTGATCTTATTTGCTTCACAAAAAGTTTGAAAAACATATCTTTTGAATTTTCCTACAATTAAAATCAATTAAATGAATTAATATTAATAAAAATTCAATTCATTAATTAAAAATACAAAAAAAAATCAATTTAAGTTCAATGGGTCGTGCATAGGCCTTGGACAATGTTTCAAGAAAGAATTTGAGGCCCATTAGCAAAAACAAGGTGTTTTAGGCAAAGTTGACTTTTGCAAATTCCCAAAAATTTCCCAACTTCTCCAATGCATATCTTGCTCAATTTTGATCATATGAACATGTTCTTGGACATTTTGGAAAGGTCTTGAAGTCCTCTAACCAATTCCTTTGGTCCCATGTCATTTTGATTTACCAAACTCAAGTTATGGTCTTTGACTTAAAGTGCCTTTTTGTTGACTTTTGAAATTGACCTATAATGTAGAAATTGATAACTTTTTGTGAGAGCATTTCTTGGACTTGGAATGTGAAGATGAGTTGTAGTAAATGTCATCCCCTTCAAAATGAGCACTGGATGGGATTTTTCTGATGAACCATGCAAAAGTTATGCCTTGGTCAAGTTACAGTTGACTTTTCAACTGTCCAAAAATAGAAACTTTTGGCATCTTGATGATTTTTGAGCCATGCTTGAGGAATCATGATCAAGAATTGATCAAATGATGATTGTGGATTCAAAATAATATGTTGACCAAAAATTTTGAATTTTTACTGCCAAATGACCATTTTACCCCTACAGTTGACTGTGGAGCAATTAGGGCTTTTGACTGTGCAACTTGATGCTGTGAGCCTCGAAACTTGCCATGTAGATGCTTGAGGATATATGTAGGCCTATGGGACTTGATTGGACCATTGAAAACCTCAAATTCACTGAAGGAACCAAAACCCTAGTTTTTGACTGGCTTAGGAGATGTTGGGACTGTGCAACCCTTGAGTAGACTTGAGCAAATTGAGATGATGCTTGTCAAAACTTTGAAGAATATGGGAGGGTAAATTTTGGGGTACAACAGTTGCCCCTGTTCAATCTTCTTAGACCTGAGGATGTAAATTGGCTTGCGTGCCTTTCATGATCTGAAGGTGGAAGATGATTGAACACTAGAGTGCCCAGAAATTTGCACTCGCATAGTAGAATATCAGCAGTGTGATGGTGGGAATGGGCTTAAAGATGCCATTTGGAGAGATGGTGGATAGGAGGATGGGCTTATAGATGCCATTTGGAGACGTGACAGAACCTTGTCGGGAATGGGCTTATAGATGCCATTTGGAAGTGTCGATCGCATAAGAGATTCCTTAGCGAGAACTTGCATACCTGAGAAAGATAATTACCTGGCCTGTTACAGGGGTTGATCTTCAAACTCTTCATGTAGATATGCCCTGGCTAGATACAGGTATCGAATCCACAATCAATCGCTCACAGATATGCCCTGGCTAGATACAGGAATCGAATCCAGAACTTCAAAAGGTTGCTTACAGACGTGCCCTGGTTGGATACAGGTATCGAATCTCTAAACTCTTCATGCAGATATGCCCTGGCTAGATACAAGAATCGAGTCTACAATTAGTTACTCAAGATATGCCCTGGCTAGATACAGGAATCGAATCTGGAATTGGTCGTCTACAGATATGCCCTGGCTGGATACAGGAATCGAATCTCTAAACTCTTCATGCAGATATGCCCTGGCTAGATACAGGTGTCGAATCTACAATTAAATACTCACAGATATGCCCTGGCTGGATACAGGAATCGAATCTGGAATTAGGTCGCCTACAGATATGCTCTGGCTGGATACAGGAATCGAATCTCTAAACTCTTCATGCAGACATGCCCTGGCTGGATACAGGAATCGAATCTACAATCAAATACTCACAGATATGCCCTGGCTGGATACAGGAATCGAATCTCTAAACTCTTCATGCAGATATGCCCTGGCTGGATACAGGTGTCGAATCTACAATCAGTTACTCACAGATATGCCCTGGCTAGATACAAGAATCGAATCTGGAATTCTTCGTCTACAGATATGCCCTGGCTGGATACAGGAATCGAATCTCTAAACTCTTCATGCAGACGTGCCCTGGCTGGATACAGGTATCGAATCTACAATCAATTACTCACAGATATGCCTGGCTAGATACAGGAATCGAATCTGGAATTCTTCGTCTACAGATATGCCCTGGCTGGATACAGGAATCGAATCTCTAAACTCTTCATGCAGACATGCCCTGGCTGGATACATGTATCGAATCTACAATCAGTTACTCACAGATATGCCCTAGCTAGATACAGGAATCGAATCTAGAATTCGATCGTCTACAGATATGCCCTGGCTGGATACAGGAATCGAATCTCTAAACTCTTCATGCAGACATGCCCTGACTGGATACAGGAATCGAATCTACAATAAAATACTCACAGATATGCCCTGGCTGGATACAGGAATCGAATCTCTAAACTTTTCATGCAGACATGCCCTGGCTGGATACAGGTATCGAATCTACAATCAATCACTCATAGATATGCCCTGGCTAGATACAGGTATCGAATCTGGAATTCTTCGTCTACAGATATGCCCTGGCTGGATACAGGAATCGAATCTCTAAACTCTTCGTGCAGACGTGCCCTGGCTGGATACAGGTATCGAATCTACAATCAGTTACTCACAGATATGCCCTGGCTAGATACAGGAATCGAATATGGAATTCTTCGTCTATAGATATGCCCTGGCTGGATACAGGAATCGAATCTCTAAACTCTTCATGCAGACGTGCCCTGGCTGGATACAGGTATCGAATCTACAATCAGTTACTCACAGATATGCCCTGGCTAGATACAGGAATCGAATCTGGAATTCTTCGTCTACATATATGCCCTGGCTGGATACAGGAATCGAATCTCTAAACTCTTCATGCAGACATGCCCTGGCTGGATACAGGTATCGAATCTACAATCAGTTACTCACAGATATGCCCTGGCTAGATACAGGAATCGAATCTGGAATTATTCGTCTACAAACATGCCCTGGCTGGATACAGGAATCGAATCTCTAAACTCTTCATGCAGATATGCCCTGGCTGGATACAGGTGTCGAATCTACAATCAGTTACTCACAGATATGCCCTGGCTAGATACAGGTATCGAATCTGGAATTCTTCGTCTACAGATACGCCTTGGCTGGATACAGGAATCGAATCTCTAAACTCTTCATGCAGACGTGCCCTGGCTGGATACATGTATCGAATCTACAATCAGTTACTCACAGATATGCCCTGGCTAGATACAGGAATCGAATATGGAATTCTTCGTCTACAGATATGCCCTGGCTGGATACAGAAATCGAATCTCTAAACTCTTCATGCAGACATGCCCTGGCTGGATACAGGTATCGAATCTACAATCAGTTACTCACAGATATGCCCTGGCTAGATACAGGAATCGAATCTGGAATTCGGTCGTCTACAGAAATGCCCTGGCTGGATACAGGAATCGAATCTCTAAACTCTTCATGCAGACATGCCCTGGCTGGATACAGGAATCGAATCTACAATCAAATACTTACAGATATGCCCTGGCTGGATACATGAATCGAATCTCTAAACTCTTCATGCAGACATGCCCTGGCTGGATACATGTATCGAATCTACAATCAGTCACTCACATATATGCCCTGGCTAGATACATGTATCAAATCTAGAATTCTTCATCTACAGATATGCCCTGGCTGGATACAGGAATCAAATCTCTAAACTCTTCATGCAGACGTGCCCTGGCTGGATACAGGTATTAAATCTACAATCAGTTACTCATAGATATGCCCTGGCTAGATACAGGAACCGAATCTGGAATTCTTCGTCTACAGATATGCCCTGGCTAGATACAGGAATCGAATCTCTAAACTCTTCATGCAGACATGCCCTGGCTGGATACAGGTATCGAATCTACAATCAGTTACTCACAGATATGCCCTGGCTAGATACAGGAATCGAATCTGGAATTCTTCGTCTACAGACATGCCCTGGCTGGATACAGGAATCGAATCTCTAAACTCTTCATGCAGATATGCCCTGGCTGGATACATGTGTCGAATCTACAATCAGTTACTCACAGATATGCCCTGGCTAGATACAGGAATCGAATCTGGAATTGCGACAGTTGATAATAATCATCTTTGGATTGACCTTTTTCCTGAAAAGGCAAAACATCAGTTGTATGCAATGTCATGATGTATGAAATGCATGATGTTATGATGTTCTCAAGAATAAATGAGATTGTGTGTTTATGATGCGTATATGCATGCGTCATGGTGTATGATAATGTGATGAATGTATTTTCGTCTAGGAAAATAAATCCTTGACGAATGCCGGTAAGTTGAATCCTGAGCTGATGTTTGAAGAATAGAGTTCTTCATTTCCGCTGGGGATGATGATTGCAAGAATAAACTGATAGGAGAAGATGACTCCGTTGGGGAATAAACTTGGCGAAGAGATTACTCTGCGGGGAAATACTCTGTGGGAAGAGATGCTTCGCTGAGGTTTTGATGATAACTCCGCTGGGGATACCGTTGATGTGCTATGTTGGGGAATTGACGAACTCCGCTGGGGGTAGGAAGAACTTCTCCGAGGACGATCTTTCCGTTGCAATTAGCTGAGGATAACCCAGTTATAAGCTCTGGTGGGGAACAACCTTTGAATAGAGCCGGGGAGATGCGTTCGTACTTTACAGGGGAGAAGCTTCCAGAATCTACTGGGGATAAGCTTCCTACTGGGGAGATTGATTCAACTCTCCTGGGGAAACTTTTGGACTGTACTGAGGAGTAGCTCCACTGGGGTGTCTGGATTCCGCCGGGGAACAATCTTAGATCAAGACTGCCGGGGATGCTTGCCTAGGAACATCTGTATACTCCGCTGGGGAATATTGAGATCTTCTGGGGATACCCAACTTCCTTAAGGTTGACAGTAGACTAACTCTGCTTGGGGAGAGTATCGCTGACTTGCTGGAAATACTGTGCCTTTTCAGGGCTGATTGGGAGACCAATTCTGCTCAGAGAGAGTGTTGCTGAATCTTGTCTTACCCTACGGGGAGTGAAGGTATCTTGGTCGTGTTCTTCAGCTGAACCTACCTTGGTACCTTGGTGGACAGAGCAACTAGATCGTTCAGACAATTCTTATTGCCCCAGTTTCTGCGGGAGAAGAAGGCCTGTGAGGTGTTTGATACCTGCCGATTGACCAATCTTTTTCTGGTAGGCAAGTGACGAGATGACGGGACATAGTCGTACGCTTTGATCCCTAATTTTTGCCTGGACCGCCCTTTCGGGTTTTCAGTCCACCGGGATACCCATTTTTGCCCAAGCCGCCTTTTCAGGTTTTCGACTTGCCGGATGTACAGATTTTTTTCATTTTCATCCCTTATTTTTGCCCGAACCCTTTTGGTTCGCCGGGAAGCCCTTATTTTTGCCTAGGTGTGTCAACCTAGCGGGTCTTTGATTATGCGTAGTATTTTTCGACTATGTCCATGCTCTCAGGATGTAGGGAGGTGCCCCTGTCAGTAGTGTTGCGTTGCCAGACTGCCAGAAGATGTTTGATCATGCAAGATTCGTTGCTGGAATTCATGCCCAATGCCCCAGTTGATTCAGATGGAGATCTGCCCCTGGCTATTTGGCATTTTGAGAGATTCTCTGAATCTTGACTGGACTGCCCCAGATGATAGACCATGATCATGCCGTGCCCCTTGATTGGAAGTGCTTTTGTTCACTAGATATTCTTCGTGCGAACTTCTATGCTGTTCAAACAAATAGTCATATGCAAGCAATGTTATATTAAAAATGCAAAGCTTATGTCTGTCTTGAGGTTTTTGAAAATGCAGTTTTTTAAAAACAAGTAAATTTTGTAAAATGTGATGTCAACTCGTTATTTTACCGCAAGCCTTAAGGAGTCAGGATACCTTTCGTAACAGTATGCTTTCGAACTAACCCATGCTTCAGCTAGGACTTTTAAGGGTTATAACATGGCCTGGTTCACGGTTTTAGAAACAAAGGATAAAGGCTCAAATTCATTTGTACCCACCCGTTCTTCGTGATGTTCTTCGATCCTAAACTCAGCTAATCGTGCGTTAGACCTTGTTTGAGTCTTTGTCCTGATATTCCAATGATGGTTCGGATATTGATAGTTTATTTTGAATAGGCAATCATTTCCTTTTCTTTTTTTTGTTGAGAGTCTGTAGGACCTCTTTCTTTTGATTTTGTTATCCCTGTTTTTTGCCTGAACTGTTTCTTTTGTAATTACAGTCAGCGGGATGCCCCAGTTTTTGTAAGTCTCCTTCATAGGTTTTGACTTATTGGGTTTTTATTTCTGGGAGATAATGACTGCCTGTCTTTATGATTATTCGGAACCATCACTGTCTTTTGTCTTGGAAGGAATCCTTTGATGCCATTCGTTGCGCACCTGGATCAACTGAGAGAACTACCCTGCCCCAGGTTATGATTAAGGGTTTTAATTTTCGAAAAGAAAAACTCCAACTTCTTTGGCTCAAAGGGGTTGACTAGGGATTATCTTCCTTATTACTCCACTGTTTAGGATTTGAAACAATGCCTGTACCTCATCAGCGGGGTCTGTTCAAAAGCATACTGTAAAGATCGTGGTATCTTTTTCGTCATCCTCCCTCAAAAGGCTTAGAATTTAATCGAGAGTTGACATCAAAAAATGAAAGCAGTTTGAATATAGCGAATGCGAATATATTGATTCAAAACAGACATATGTGATGCATTGATAAAGTAATAAAGTTTGACATGAATAAATGTTTGAACAATAAAAAGAAAATTACAAATTGAAAATTCTAATGAACAAAAAAGTCTTCTCGTCTCAGGACTTGTCACTTCAAATGGTGAACCTTGGAGGGATGGTAAAAGAACTCAACCTGACCACCTTGGGTGAATTCCAATGCTCCTTCATCAATCAGGTCATGGATCTTATTCTTCAGAGATCAACAGTCGTCGGTGTCATGTCCTGGACTGGCAGAGTGGTAGGCACACCTTTTATTAGGATGATAGGTAGGAGCTGAGGTGTTGGGATTCCAGGGAGGAGCCCTTAATGTGATCAGATTCAATCTCAACAGGCGTTGTAAAGCTTGAAACAGCGACATGTTGAGCTGGGTGAATTTCCTCCTGGGCTTGTCTGGCTTGCTCTGATCAACCCGTTGTTCTTGGCAAGGTCGTTGTTGGACCTGTGAAGTAGTGGCAGCTTGGAGGGGTCTATTCATTGAACCAAACCTTTGACTTCTTAGAGGCTGATTACCGGTTTGGTCCCCAGCCTTGACTACTTGCTTCATACTGTCTTGCTGAAGCTGGTTGATCATGGATCTCAACTCTTCTTGCTCCCGAGCTAAGCCTTGGATAAGGGCCATCTGCCCCAGCATCTGAGTCCTCATTGCATCTACCTCAGCTTGCAGATGTTTCATTCGTTCTTCCTTATCGTCCTCAGGACTGTTCCTGACAAAGTCCCCATGAGGAGTGTTCTCAACTCTTCCTGCCCCTTGGATAGGCTTAGGAAGATCTCCCTGAACTGAGTCTCTTGAGTATGGAGATCCTGGTTGTCTTGTTGGAAAGCCATGGCTGAAATAAACAGCGAGAGTATGAGAAACCTGTATCGGATAACCTGTTATGCAATGATATGTATGTATGCAATGTTTTCAAGGATCTCGCAGGGTAAACAAAGAAACTTGTTAGAATTTGAATCCGGTTGCTTGATTGAAGGAACTTCATGTTGTTGAGAGTCCTTCTTCAAGAGTCAAAGCTCACTATATTGAGTGGGTCATAGCCCCTGACTCAAGGTATCATGTTTTGATCTCCAACAACCTTGGCTAGAGGAAAATAAATCCCCTTTGCCCCTTGCTAGACAGCTGGTTCATCATGACCTGCATCACAAGCCCTTGAGATCCTTGAAATGGGTTAGTCCTTATGCAGGATGTATGCAATGGTATGATGGTATGATGTTATGCTATGCATGGAGTGATGTAAGTAAGCCCTGTTATAAGTCCAGATTAAGGACTGTAAACAAAACCTGCAAGGAACTCATGTGTCAGATAACAAGAATGTGCAAGTAATTCAAGTTTGAAGGCACACAAGTCACACAAAAGAGCCCTTAGATTTTAGGCCAGCATGAAGTTTAGGTACTACCCTCTTTCAGTTTCAGTTGGTTAAGACTTGTCCTAAAAATAGTAACCGGGTTCTAGAGGATCTCAATATCACTGGATTGTTTTCTATGTTCATTGTTTTGATTTAGCCACTGAACTGGCGATCAAAATATTCCAAGAAAACAACCCTCAATGAGTGTAGTATCGAGTATCTACCAACTTCGGACTGCACCAAAGTCGGTCATCTCACTACCCCTAAAGAGGCCAGGATGGTCAAGTAAGGTTCCTAAGGTCAGTTGATGCTTCACGACACCACGCGGCGGCTCCGTACTCTCCTTGACTTGACTCAAGGGTTACCGGTACTCACCAAAGTGCCACATCAACGTAGCAACTGCTTCAACCATGTCGGTATACCCCGCACAGTTCCCTCACAGTTTGTTGCTACTTCTAAAAGGTATCCCCTAGATCCGGGTTAGGATCTATGAAACTCCAAGACAAGCCCACAATATTAAAGCAAACAAAGCAAGCAATTGAAAACAAGAGTGGTCTAATCCTAAGGTACACCTCACTTATTAATATATTCCCCAGCAGAGTCGCCAGTTCTGTGATCGGTGGAAATAGAACTGACTGTTTTTTTATGCTGGTTCGCGTTTGCGTTTCGCAAAATGTCGCGGTAAGCAAGAGTCGCCACCGTCTTTTATGTTCTCCAACATGGAAATAACAAAAGCACAACAAAATTCCTTATTCGAGATGTCTCTCGGTTCGGGAGGTAGATTTATAGAAAGGGAAGGTATTAGCACCCTTTCTATCCGTGGTTATCCACGGGATCTTAGGTACTTTCTCTTATGTTTTCAAAATTTGTTTGATTTTCAAGTGTGTGTGGGTTTTGAAAAAAGTTTCGTTTGAAAAATTTCTAAGTAACTCTTGTATCTGTCCTCAAGAGTGTATGAAATATTTGTTTGAAAACTTTTTGAAAGTGTAAGTGCGAAAAGTTTGTTTTTGTTTGTTTTGAGAAGAGCAAGTACCCAGGAGAAATCTACCTACTCTAAGGAATTAGGCTGTGTAAGAGTCCTTTAGGCAGTACTATCCCACTATTGAGAAGTAGGTAGCACCATCGTTGGAGTTATTCGGGTCAATTCGATTAAGGGACATGTGTGGTCACCGAAGCAATAGTAGGACACCTTAGAAGTAACCCTAATGTCCTAGATCCTTTTTTTATCCGAGGCAACCGTTTTGAGGCGACTGGATCTTTAGACAAGAGGGCGACCTCTAAGACACCCTATACTTGACGACCACGTTCGAGGCAACCAGTGAGGCGTACCCTAAGAGTGGCATGTGCTTGTGTGTTGTTTTTCAGTTTAATATTTATCTTTGATCATGCATTTGTGAGCTACGAGTTATTTTTATTTGGCATACAGTCTTGCAGGCATAATTAACAGTTAAGAGTGCGGAAAATAAAGTGCAGAAATATGAATCTACGCTATTACAAGGCGCGGGTCTATACATCGCCAAAGACAAAAACCCGTTTTAGAAAATAAATGCGGAAAGTAAAGAAAGCGGTAAACCTAATTACTATTACATCCTTTGAGCAGATACATAATAATCAAAATAAGAATAATGCGCGAAAGAATTAAATTGGAACGTCCTAGGGTTTTGACCCTTTTTGAGAAATAAAGAAAGTTTTAGTCCCTTTTTTGCAATTAATTAAATGTTAAATCTAATAACTAATTAATTAAATAAAGAAATAAAAATGTTTTTTATGTTTTTTTTATGTTTTTTAATGAAAATAAAAATAAAGAAGTTAAAAGTCAAAAGAAACCCTAATTCTAAGTTTATTTTATTAAAAAAAGAATCAAAATTGAACCTAATTTAAACTAATTAATTTGTTAGTATTTTATTTACAAGAAAAAGTCCTTTTTTATGTTTTATGTTTTTTTTATGAAAATAAAAAGAAAAAGAATTAAAAAGTTAGTAAACAAAACCCTAATTCTAAACTAATTTTATTTATTGTAAAAAAGAAATTAAAATTACCTAATTAAACTAATTAATTTGTTAGTACTTTATTTACAAAATAAATAGTTAATAGTAAAAATAATAAATAATAAAAATATTTACAATTTTGTGATCTCTGAATTTATTAAAAATATTAATTTGTTAGTTAATTAAATAATATTAATAGTTATTAAAGAAAATAAAAGGAAAAGAAAAAAATAAAAAGTAGTAAAACCAGGGGGGTTTGATGGACCCAAGGGAGGTTTTATTCTGGAATTCAGGCCCATGAACACTCAAGCCTGGTTGACTTTCATAATCAAGCGCCTGTTGGTTGACTGGAGAATATAGTGTTCATCACTTTTTGGCCCTTGGATTGATGATCATGACCACTTGGCATGTGGAACGCTGAAGGTTCATGGTGGAAATCTCTTGGAAGCCTGCACATAATCTTGTTAAATAAAATAGAAACAAAGGTTTGGGGGACCTGGGAATCGAACCCAGGTCCCAATGGTCATTGGACAACACATGCTCCACTAGGCCAGTTGCCTGTAATCGATATTAAATACAAAACAAACAATATATTTAATAATCCAATACATATGCTGTAAAAGAAAAAACGCGCGCTTCACTTTGAATCCAGCCAATCACGTATGTACACCTATTGTCTTCTTCCTTGTTTCCCTGCAAAAGATGAATAATTAGCGGGGGTTTTTAATCCCCACAAAGCAAAACTGCCAATAATAGCGAATAGAAATCCAGGCTACATAAATATGGCGCGAGGTGTCTATTGTGTTCGTCACGTTCATACGATTTCAACCATGGGCATGGGAGGTTCCAATTTTACTTATGCTGTAAAGCCCTAAATTGAGAGCTCTGAAACCCTAGAATTCAACAATGGTGATTTATGTTTCAGGGCACCATAATGCAATTCAATCACACTAATAGCTTCGTATGAGTCCTACAAACACAACACAATCAATAAAAGATGTTAAAAATGCATGAATCGATGATTATGATTTTGAAAAAAAGTGGTAAACCGTATGACTGTGCAGGGCGATTTCTTGAGGTAAAACACTTGGTTTCGATTGCAAATTGTTTCTGAGTATGCTAGCAACGTGTTTGAATCAAGAAAAGGCTTCTAATTGTGCTGGAAGGTTGATTTCAGTTTTCAACTTTTTCTTGATTTTTTGGATTTTGGTTATGGTGTTTTACAACAGCTTGCACGTTCACAACACTAGGGTTGGCTTCAGTATTTGTATTGGAATGAAAACTAGGGTAAATCTTGGTCCAAAAGTCCATGGCTTTATGATTTCAATATTTGATTTCAATCAAATCTTTTCCAACTTTTTTGATTGATAAAACTTGCCAAAATTGGGTGATTTTGTCTCTTTGATTGGCAAACGAAATTGCCAGCTTGCCCTGATCTTATTTGCTTCACAAAAGATTTGAAAAACATATCTTTTGAATTTTCCTACAATTAAAATCAATTAAATGAATTAATATTAATAAAAATTCAATTAATTAATTAAAAATAAGAAAATAAATCAATTTAAGTTCAATGGGTCGTGCATAGGCCTTGGACAATGTTTCAAGAAAGAATTTGAGGCCCATTAGCAAAAACAAGGTGTTTTAGGCAAAGTTGACTTTTGCAAATTCCCAAAAATTTCCCAACTTCTCCAATGCATATCTTGCTCAATTTTGATCATATGAACATGTTCTTGGACATTTTGGAAAGGTCTTGAAGTCCTCTAACCAATGCGTTTGGTCCCATGTCATTTTGATTTACCAATCTCAAGTTATGGTCTTTGACTTAAAGTGCCTTTTTGTTGACTTTTGAAATTGACCTATAATGTAGAAATTGATAACTTTTTGTGAGAGCATTTATTGGACTTGGAATGTGAAGATGAGTTGTAGGAAATGTCATCCCCTTAAAAATGAGCGTTGGATGGGATTTTTATGATGAACCATGCAAAAGTTATGCCTTGGTCAACTTACAGTTGACTTTTCAACTGTCCAAAAATAGAAACTTTTGGCATCTTGATGATTTTTGAGCCATGCTTGAGGAATCATGATAAAGCATTGATCAAATGATGATTGTGGCTTCAAAATAATATGTTGACCAAAAATTTTGACTTTTGACTGCCAAATGACCATTTTACCCCTATAGTTGACTGTGGAGCAATTAGGGCTTTTGACTGTGCAACTTGATGCTGTGAGCCTTGAAACTTGCCATGTAGATGCTTGAGGATATATGTAGGCCTATGGGACTTGATTGGACCATTGAAAACCTCAAATTCACTGAAGGAACCAAAACCCTAGTTTTTGACTGGCTTAGGAGATGTTGGGACTGTGCAACCCTTGAGTAGACTTGAGCAAATTGAGATGATGCTTGTCAAAACTTTGAAGAATATGGGAGGGCAAATTTTGGGGTACAACAATAACCCTAATGTCTTAGATCAATTTATTCGAGGCAATAATTCTGAGGAAACCATTCCGACGCAACTTTTCCGAATCGGGACTTTGATCTTCGTTTAGACAAAAGGACGACCACTAAAGCATCCAATACTCAATGACCGTTTACCGAAGGCAACCAAGTGGGAGTGTACCCTAGGAGTGCGCATGTGCGAGTGATTCAATTTCAGATTATTTATATTTGCACATTTAGGGTTTGCTAACTGTTTTAAAGTTTACATACATTCTTGTCATGCAACCCTAATTATTCATACATCTAACAGTTTAATATTTTGCGGAATTTAAAGTGCAGAAATTAAACTACGCTATTAAAGGCTTCAGGTATTTACATAGCCAAAAATAAACCCTTAAAAATAAAGCGATAAATGAAAAGATAAAAGTCATAATTAACTATTACAACTTGTGGACAGTTACATCAATATGGTAAATAATAAAACAATAAAGCGCGCGTGATGAAATTAGAACGATAAGAAAAATTAGGGTTTTGACCCTTTTTAACCTAATTAAAAGAAAATATTTTTTGTTGTTTTTAATTATTTTTTTAAGAAAAGAATTAAGTTTTTTTTAAAAAAAATTAAATACAAAATAATTAGTTAATTAAATTATTTAATGAAAATAATTACATGGTCTATTTTTATGTTTTTTGGTTATTTTTTTAGGAAAAGAAAATATAATTACATTATAAACAAAACCCTAGTTATTCTAATTATTTTTAATTATGTGCAAAATAATTAAAGTTATCTAAAATTAAATAACCTAATTAAATTAATTAATTTTTGGTAAAAAATAAGATCTAAACCTAATTTGATGAAAAGTATTATTTTTTATGATTTTTTGATAAAAGAAAATAATTAATTGGATTGTAAAATAAAATAAATAAATTAAATGAAATAAAATATAAAAGAAAGGGAAAAAGAAATTTGGGCCTGCATTCAGTAGTTTGAGGAGGTGCAAATAGCAAGCTTCTAGCCCAAGCCCAAAGGTGTCCACGTTGACTGGCAAGATCACATGCTTTGAGTTGACTAGGCTTCATGGTGTTCTCCCCTTGATGGCCCTTGGATCTGGCCATCTGGCCACTTGGCATATTGGATCATGATGGACCATGGTGGTCATTGGCCTTGTACACGCATCTGATTACTGGAAAGAAAATAATATGAAAGGAATGGGGGACCTGGGATTCGAACCCAGGTCCTGAAGCACTTTACAACCACTCCACTACCACTGCGCCACTTGCTTTTGTTTGTACATAAAATAAATAACAATGATAATATATGAAAAGCAAAAACACTGAGTTAGAAACGCGCGAAATTCAAACACGCGAATGGTTGTCCGCCACGTCTTCATCTTCTCCAAGGATTTGTTGTTTTAGACAACAGACCTATACCAACGGACGCTCTCTGTAGCTAAAACTCTGGGCATATCAAAAATCATGTACAAGCACGATAAAGCAATGGTGATGGTACAAATCCATTCGTCTCAGTCTCACAAACTTCATGGTACCCTAATCGTGGCCCAATTTCACCTGTACACCAAGACCCCAAATCGGAGCTATAAACCATAACAATGATGAAATCTCATACAGGCCATAAAAATGAAATCAAATATTACAGAAAGCTTGCACATGTCTTAAGGATCAAGAATACATCATTAATTCATGCTATCAATGTCTAAATCATGCAAACCGATTTCAAAAATACATGGATGTCGTGGTTGACTTACAGTGGTATTCAGGGCCTGGAAACTCTTGTTCTTGATAGGTATATGTTGCTTATGATCCCAGGAAACGATTGGAATGATCAGGAAGCTTTGAAATTGCCTAGAACAATGAATTCGAGTTTGCACTTTTTTGGTGTTTTTTTCAAGTTTGGTTCTCCTTGCTGCGCCTCTCTCTCTAGCCTCTTTTGGTCTGCACATCATCCTTATGTATTGAGGAATGAATTAGGGTTGAAAGAATGATCACAATCTTCTTCCATCAATGCATTTGATTTTGATTTGATTCCTTTGAAAACCATTCCAAAAATAGTCCAAATCCAATCTTTTTGTGCACCTCATGCCTTTACACAAAATTGATCTGATGCTAGCTGGACATTAAGACCTAAAACATGTAAAAAAATCTTGAGTTTTCAATATTTTGGATTTTCTATGATTTGTTTTGATTTAAATTGATTTAATTCAAATAAAAATCAAAATAAATAATAAAACAAGATAATAACAAGTGGCAAAGGCTAGGGCTCGTGGACCATGTTGCCAACTCAAAACAAGTGAAAAAGATTGGGGCCATTTGGCAAAAATTGCATTTTTAGGCATAGTTGACTTTTGACAATTTTGCAAAAAAGGTCAACTTCACCAATGCATAACTTCCTCAATTTTGACTCTTTGAAGGTGTTCTTGGACTTTTTAGAAATCTTGAGATGTCCTCTAAGCAACCTTTTTGGTCTAATATCAATTTGATATTCCATGCTCATGTATGAAGCTTTGACAAAAAAGGTGTTTTTGTTGACTTTTCAAAATGACCTATAATGTCCAAATTCATAACTTCTTGTGAGTGTATATTTTTAACTTGGGAGATGAAGATGAATTGTATAGCATTGCATCCTCTACAAAATGAGCTTTGTATGGGTCATTTCTCATAAAGTATGAGAAAGTTATGCTTGGTCAAAGTTGAGTTGACTTTTTCTACAAAACCTTAATTTAGCAACTTTTGGTTCTTGATGAATTATGAGAAATCCTTGATGAATCATGATCAACCCTTGATCCAATGATGAAATAAATTTCAAAATGAGGATGTTGACCAAAAATCTTGAAGTTTGACTGTATGGGGGTCACAATTGACGTTTTCCCTAGCACAATCGATTTTCAGGCCTTTGAGCAATATACTGAGCAAACTTTCTTTGTAGGGCTTGAAACTTGACATGGATGATCTTGAGAACATACTAGGACATTGGTGAGCATTTTGGATCCCTTGGACTCAAATATCTTGATGCAATATGAAACCCTAATTTGGGGTAGACTGCCTTAGGAGAGAGCTTGTCTGGTCAACCCTTGGACTTCCTTGAGCAACTTGGGGATCTTTCTTGAAATGTTTTGAGAAATATGGGAGGGAAAATTTTGGGGTACAATAGCCGCCCCTGTTCAATCTTCTTAAACCTGAGGATGTAGATTGGCTTTCGTGATCCGAAGGTGGAAGAGGATTGAACACTAGAGTGCCCAGAAATTTGCACTCGCATGAAGTGGTGTCCGTCTTACAATGTCGGGAATGGGCTTACATATGCTATTTGGAACTTGCTGACGGGGGATGGGCTTAAAGATGCCATCCGAAGGAGTATCGATCGCCTAAGAGATTCCTTAGAGAGAGCTTGTATACCTATTGTTGAGGAAGTTTCCGCTGGGGAATGTTGATCTCTGTCTTGAGAGAAATAGAATTTTAGGAGCTTCAGTCGTCTGTTATTCTACTGGGAAATCGTCTATGTTTTGAGAAAGGTTGAATTTTAGGAACTTCGGTCGTCCGTTAGTCTGAATAGGTGAAAATGAACTACTATCTGGTCATGATCCAGGCTTCATGGTAATGAGACCGACTGCTATTTGGTCGTAATCCAGGCTTTACAGTGACTTACTGGGGAGATGAGATTAAACTTGCTATCCGGTCGTAATCTGGGCTTCGCAATTTCTCGATTCTTATCTGGTCGTAATCCAGGCTTCAGAAGGAAATGAGTTGTTATCAGGTCGCATCCGGGCTTCAACTTGAGTTTAGGGCACACTAATATTCGGTCGACTCCGGGCTTCTTAGTAACTGTCCAGGTAAACTTCTATTTGGTCGAAATCCAAGCTTCGCAGTGCCTTGTACTGTTATCTGGTCGTAATCCAGGCTTCAGCCCTTTTATCGTTATCTGGTCGTAATCCAGGCTTCACGATACTTTATACCATTATCTGGTCGAATCCAGGCTTCATGGTGTTCTGTACTGCTATCCGGTCGTAACCCAGGCTTCATAATACCTTACTTCTTATCTGGTCGTAATCCAGGCTTCAGAAGAGATCAAATGGTTATCCGGTTGTAATCAGGGCTTCCCTTGGCTTTGGGCCTACTAATATCTGGTTGTAATCCAGGCTTCATAGTATTTGCCCGGGTGAACTGCTATTTGGTCGTAATCCAATCTTCACAGTGTCCTTCAATGTTATCTGGTTGTATTCCAGGCTTCATAGTGTCTTTTACCGCTATCTGGTTGTAATCCAGGCTTCGCGATGTCTCATACCACTATCTGGTCGAATCCAGGCTTCATGGTGTTGGGAGAAAATAAAGATACTATTCGGTCGTAATTCGGGCTTCATAACTTGTGTTAAAGATATACCACTATCTGGTCGCAATCCAGGCTTCGCGGTGTCTTTGGTTGCTATCTGGTCATAATCCAGGCTTCATAGAAACTTGTATCGCTATCTGGTTGTAATCTAGGCTTTACAATACCTTACTGAGCTGTTATGTGGTCGTAATCTGGGCTTCACGGCTTGTGTTTATGACATACCACTATCTGGTCGAATCCAGGCTTCATGGTGTCTCAGACTGCTATCTGGTCGTAATCCAGGCTTCACAATAACTGGCTAAGCTGTTATCCGGTCATAATCCGGGCTTCACGAATTGCTGGGGACTAAAATATTATTCGGTCGTTCTCCGGGCTTCATAGCTTAATGATAAACCAGTATATGGTCGAATCCAGGCTTCGGGTGTTTGATACTGCTATCTGGTCGAGTCCGGGCTTCACAATAATTGTAGAAATCAAGATACTATTCGGTCGGATCCAGGCTTCATAGCTTGAACTTTTGTGAGAATTTGATTGTATCTTTCCTGAAAGGTAAAGGTTAATTGTATGTAATGCATGACGTGTATCAAGCAATGATGTTCTCAAAATAAATGAGATTGTGTTGTATGATGTTTATGTGTATGTCATGATGTATGGATATGTAATGTTTTTATGACATCCTCTAGCTGGGGAAAATAAGTCTCGGATTACTGTTGGAGAAAAGAGTTGAATTCTTCGCTTCCGCTGGGGATAATGAATGAAGATGATTGTGAGAATACACCTGCAGGAGAGGATAACTGGCAAGGAAATAATCTTGTGGGAAAGAATAACTCCACTGGAGAATAAACTGACGAGGAAATGACTCTGTGGGGAGGACATACTCTGTTGGAGGATCTGTTGATTTGGAAGAACAACCCCAGTTGGGGGTGAATTACCGTTGCTGGCGATGATAAACTCTGTTGGGAATTGAGTTTCTGTTTGTGAAAGGAATGAACTCCACTGGGGGTGATTTTCCAGTGGCGACTTTACTGGGGATAATCTTTTAGACTCTACTGGGGATAATCCTCCAGACTCTACTGGGGATAGTCTTCCAAACTCCACTGGGGATAATTTTCTAGTGCTGATGATAGATAAACTCTGCTTGGGGAGAATATCGCTGACTCATTCGCGGTTGCGAGCCTTAGCTGGAGAGAATGGTGTCCTGTTCGGGAACGCTAATATCACTGTCTTTTTCTTACTCTGCAAGGAATGACTGTACCTCTAATTTTTTTCTCCAACTAGGTCTATCCCTATACCTGGTGGATAGAGCAACTGTATGGTTTGGACATTTCTTATTTTCCCCTGTTCCTGATATTACGAGTAATCGTCTTTTGTTTTGCATGTAAATATTTATGAGCAGCAATTATTGTCAAATGCATATATCAAAATGAAACATTGGACGTTCTTGCAAAGCAAAACAGGAAAAAAAGAAAACAATTTGAAATTTCTTTGTGAAAATGAATTGTATTGATTTTGAAGTCGGTCTGTAAATAGGCATTTTTTGTACAAGAGGCTGACGTCCTAGTAAGAGAACGCCTCCGAACAATAAAATTTATACAATTTGTGTAAAACAAAGAAAAAACAGCTATGTGAACAATCCCACTGGGTTCCAACTCTGCTATTGCCTTTATATCCTCGAGCATCTCATCACTTTGCTACTTGGCTGAAGGTAGATCAGATTGATTAGCGTCGTCCGAGCTTGATAGTCGATATTGAAATCTGTTTGCAAGGTGATCCAATGAGACATAGTGTTACGCTTTAATCCCTAATTTTTGCCTGGACCACCCTTTCGGGTTTTCATACCCTTTTTTGCCCAAGCCGCCTTTTCAGGTTTTCGACTTGCCGGGTGTACAAGTTTTTTCATTTTCATCCCTTATTTTTGCCTAGGCCATTCAACCTAGCGGGTCTTTGATTATGTGTAGTATCTTTTCACTATGTCTGCATTGACGGGGTGAGAAAGGTCGTCACCATCCATGGTGGTTAGAATCATAGCTCCTCCTGAGAAAATGTTCTTAACTACAAATGGCCCTTCATACGTGGGGGTCCATTTGCCCCTGGGATCACCTTATGGAAGGATGATGCGTTTGATCACCAGATCCCCAACTTGATACTCTTGTCATCTGACTTTCTTATTAAATGCCTTGATCATCCGTTTTTGATATGTCTGACCATGACAAATAGCAGTAAGCCTCTTTTCATCGATCAAATTCAGTTGATCAAGCCGGGTCTGGGTCCAATCGTCCTTGCTCAAACCTGCATCCTTCATAATCCGAAGAGAGGGTATCTGGACTTCAATAGGTAAGACTGCTTCCATGCCATACACCAAAGAGTAGGGCGTTGCCCCTGTTGAAGTTCGTGCCGAGGTACGGTACCCATGAAGAGAAAATGGTAACATCTCGTGCCAATCTTTATACGTCTTTGTCATCTTCTGCACAATCTTATTGATGTTCTTATTAGCCGCTTCAACAGCCCCATTCATCTTCGATCGGTAAGGAGAAGAGTTGTGATGCTGTATCTTGAATTGCTCGCAGAGCTCAGTGATCATCTTGTTGTTGAGATTGGTACTGTGATACGGTGGGAGAACTGACTAGGGTTTTGCGTTTGTTTTCGCAAATGTTTCGGTTGAGCAAGAGTCGCCACCTACTTTTTATTTTATCCTAAGGAAAGGTTTAAAAAGCACAGCAAAAACCTTTGAGATTTTTCTTGGGTTCGGGGAGTAGATTATAGAAGGGGAAGGTATTAGCACCCCTTCTATCCATGGTTATCCATGGGCTCTTAGGTACTTGCTTAGATCAACTTGCCTTGGTTTTCAATTGTTTGAAATGGTGCTTTGTGTGTGGTTTTGAAAAGGTTTTGAAAAAGATGCCTTGTATAGGCTACCCTTGTAACAATTCTTTACTCGAATGTTTTACAAAAGGTGTTTGTCTTTTTGAAAAGATGTTTCAAGGTTTTTTGAAAGTTTGTTTGAAAGTGTTTGTGAAGTGGATTTTGAAATAAGCAAGTGTTTTCTTGGAAAGTTGACAAGTACTTAAGAGCTTATCTACCCTAAAGTTTTCTCAAAGATTTTTGTTATGTTTCAAACCTTTTGACAATTTTGTTCCACCATTGCATTTGGTGGACAATCTTGTCTTAGGAGGTGAAAGAGACGGGCGCGGGTCATCGTTTAGACCATAGTTGCAATAGTGTTAAATGTCTTTGGGCAATTTTCTTTGAAAGGGACTTGATCATTCATTTAAGCAACATTTTGAGGGACAATGATCATTTGATTGTTTTGTCTTGCCCAAGGAAGTTCAACATGCAATATGGCCTAACTATTTTGAAGGCAACAAAGTGGAATACCCTAGGGGTGCAAGTGTGAAATGTGTTGTCCATTTTTCATGCTCATTTATCTTGTATTAGGTCCAACTATTTTGTTCATTTTTTTTTATTCGCATACGAACCCTAATTCTAGCATAGTATGTTTAGAAAGCGATAAAGTGCGAAATTTAAATTCCTACGCTATTACATCACAATAATATAGGGAGGGGGGTACAATGTTCAAATGGGGATATTTAGACAAGAAATTAAACCTAAGCTATTACATCATTTTCTATAAATAATTACAAGATAAATAAATTGCATAATCAAATGGAAATTAAATAAATATGCAAAAATGCAAAAAGAGAATTTTTATATGTATGAAAAAGTATTGTTCATGTAAAATAAAAGAAAAATAAAAAGGTATTATTTTTGGAGTATTTTCATATTTAGGGTAAAAACCCTAATTTTAATCAAAGTGAATATTAATTAATTAATTCATATAACATTTGTTATTTACATACAAAAATAAAATAAAATATGGTATATTTGTAAAAAAGGCATTTTTTAGTATTAAATATTAAGAATAAGATATGTACATATTTTTGGTATTTTTACTCTAAATGTATTAATATATATATATATATATATATATATATATATATATATATATATATATATATATATATATATATATATATATATATATATATATATATATATATATATATATATATATATATATATATATATATATATATATGTATATTTGTATTATTTTAAATATGTATTATATATATAAATAATAATAATAGTTAAAATTTTTTAGAAAATGGTATTTTTTATATAAAATATTTTCAGAGGGTAATATAAAATAAAAATAAAAATAGAAGTGTTTTTATATATTTGTCTATTTATCCTAAATAATAGTATATATAATATTTATGTATAAACAAAAGAAAATCAAACAAAAATCAAATAAAATCAAAAAATGATGAGAAAAATATTTTCAAAATTTTAATATGCTGAGAAAAAATAAATGAGTCAAATAAGAAAAGAAAAAGTCAAAAATCATGAAAAATGAAGCAAATGGGCTTGGGGGTGCAAAACAGAAAAAGTGGTGTGAATAATAAAAATGACACAGGCCCAGCCCACATAGCATCTTCTTCAACCTTCAGCCACAAATGTATCAAAAACGCGCGCTTCTAACATGGATTCAAACATCCTGATTCTTTGAGCTTTTGCACAAACTTCCAACACAAAAGATGTTAAGCATGAAACCACGATTCCAAATATATAAAGAACATCTCCTAACTCTAAAAAATGAGAGAGAATTTTAGAGATCCCAAATCTTAACCTAAGTTTTCTGTCATTTTCAAACTCCAAATTCTCTCTACTCAGGCAAAAGAAATGAAAAGTAAAAGAATGTACATGTTCAGTGGCATGAATAGGACATTGTTTCTTCACAAACTTAAGACTAATGATGCATAATAAGAGAGATACGAGTTCAAAAAACTACTTGTTCAGCTGAAGTTCCAACTGGCAAATGGGGAGCTTACAGTGCAAGATACTGATTGGTATAGCTTCCTTGAGGTGTGGTGAAGCTGTTCCAATACCTACTTTACCTTGAGACACCTTGAACTGAGCTATAGAACTTCAACTGCAAAATGGAAAAGTGAAAATGGTGGAACTTGTTAGAGGAGTTACAGGTCGTGTTTCAAGGCATGGTTAGCTTGCATATGTGCTAGGGAATGTGTAGGAACTGATTTTGGCCAAAGAGCTTGAAGGAAATGGAAGATAGCACTCAAACTGCAGGCTTTGCCCTGTTTGTGCAGTTTGAGGGTGATTATGGCAATGGGAGTGTTTGAGAGGTGCAGGGGTCGTGTATTAGCTTGGCTGTGATGTGCTGAGTATGTTTGATAAGTTTGTTCTTGTGTCTCTAAGCTGAGATGGGTGATGTTGTGAGTTATGGCTCTTTTCTTCACACTTAAGCAACAAAATGCAACTTGTGTTTCTAGGCATGTAGAGGGCCCCTAATCCTGCTGCAAAGCCTCTCTTGATCAGAGTAATTTGTTCATAATCTTGTGCTAAAGAGATTTGGTTTGTACTTGTTGGATTTCCAAATTGACATAAAGTGAATTTTAGCAAAAATGGATTAGGCTTGTGTATAATACTTGAACTCATAGAATAACATCTTGACACAATGAACAAGCATTAAATTATTGAGTGCAACTTGGTTTAAGGACCTGTAATCTAGCCTAAAGCATGCTGAGTTCAAATTGCAAAGTTATGGACATGGAACTTGGTCATGAACAAAGTGGTTTTTTGCTATATTGTGAAATTCGATTCTCTCTAACCATGAGGTTGTTTGAGAAGTTCTTGGACATTTTGGAAAGCTTGGAATGTGTACTACAATCCATATTTGAAATGTAATTTGAAATTCCAAGTGGAAGTGTATGGAAAATGGCCTTGAAGTGGGGTAGAAAAACTTATCAAAATAGGTCAAAAATTCACTAAGTTAAAAATGGTTTAGTGCCCTTATTCAAAAAATTGTAACTTGAGATACAAGCTTCAAATGAGAAAACTTTGTGAATCAAAGTTGTAGATTATGTAACAAGATACAACTTTCATGTTTGGACTTTTGTTTGAATCCAAATGGATCTTGGTGAAAAAGTGGGGAAAAGTTGGGAAAAAACTAGGGTTTTTCATAACTTAGAAAAATTCTAAGTTATGAAAAATTCAAATTTCTAACCCTAATTTGCATTTTGTGATTTCTTGGTGAACAAGTCTCATGATTTGGCATTCTTTGATGGAAAATGAATCTTGACTTTTGATTTTGACCAAAAAGTCAAAGTTTGACTTTTCAGTATACAGTCAAAATTGATCAATTGACTGGGAAATTCAACTGTCAATCTTGTGTACTTGGGATCTTTTGAACTTGTTGAGCATCTCAAGATAATTCCATGGGGTCCTTGAGTCCATATGTGAGCTTGGTTTGCCATTGGCTAGGTCAAACAGTCAAAAATTGCCTTTGTGCAGTCAAAACCCTAAAAATGACCATTTTGCCCTTTTGGTGATCTGATCAAATTTCCTGTGGAATTGTGATCCAAACTTGATAAAATGGTCCATGTGAGTTTATAATGTTGATGTGGGTCAATTTTCATGAGATTTGACTGTTTATTGGCCACAGTTGACTTTTTCCCCAATACAGTTGATTTCTAGGTCAACTGTCCAATTGACTGGGCAAAACTTGGAATCAAGGCTTGAAACTTGATATGGGTAAACTTGGGAGTCCAATATGAAGCAAGAAAGTCATCTTAGGCATTTTAGGTCAAAACATCTTTGTGCAAACACAAACCCTAATTTGGGTCAACAGTGCAAGGAGAAGTCTTGAGCAGATGAAAACCCTAACTGAATCTTGATCTCCAAGGGCTTGGTGATGAGAAATGTTGAGGAAATGGGAGGGCAAATTTTGGGGTACAACAGTTGCCCCTGTTAAATCTTCTTGAATCCGAAGAGTTAGATGGGCAAGCTTGCCTTTCGTGACTCGAGGGTAAAAGGAGATTGGACACTAGAGTGCCCGGAAATTTGCACTCGTCGAAGCAATGGATGTGGGAATGGGCTTAGAGATGCCATTTGGAGATGGGCTTAACGATGCCATCTGGGAGAGTGACATAAATCTTGTCGGAGATGGGCTTAGAGATTCCATCTGGAAGGGAATATCAGGAAGATGTCCAGGCTTGGGACCATCTCTGAACTGGGGGGTCTGAACAAGCAATAGATTGACATCCGTTGTTGGGAGGAATCTGTAAACTGTTTTCAGTGGTCTTGAAGAAGAATCTGAACAAGTGACAGGTTAGCATCCGTTTACTTGGAGAACCCGTGAACTGTTTTCAGAAAACTTGGAGTTGAATAAGCCATAGAGCAGCATCCGTTGTTGGGAAGCGTCCATAAACTGTTTTCAAAAGTTGCATCTGAACAAGTCGATAGATTAACATCCGTTGTTGGGAAGAATCCATAAACTGTTTTCAGAAGTCTTGAAGAAGAATCTGAACAAGTGACAGGTTAACATCCGTTTACTTGGAGAACCCGCGAACTGTTTTCAGAAATCTTAAAGTTGAATAAGCAATAGAGCAGCATCTGTTGTTGGGAAGCGTCCGTAAACTGTTTTCAAAAGTTGCATCTGAACAAGTCGATAGATTAACATCCGTTGTTGGGAAGAATCCGTAAACTGTTTTCAGAAGTCTTGAAGAAGAATCTGAACAAGTGACAGGTTAACATCCGTTTACTTGGAGAACCCGCAAACTGTTTTCAGAAATCTTGAAGTTGAATGATTTTAGTCTGTCGACCGATCTTTCCTGAAAAGGTAAAGAGTTAGTTGCATGCAATGTTATGATGCATGATGCAATATACGTGACATCCATGTTTATGACATGAATGTGATGAATGCGCATGTAAGCTGACGAGCTATCTTGCTGAGGATAAATGAATCCGAGGTGGCTGAAGATAAAAGCATCTTGACTGCTGCCGGGGAAAATAAATCCTTGGCTGCTGCTGGGGAAGAGAATTCCTGATGACCTCTACTGGGGAGTATCAATCTAGTAGACTCATCCTGGGGAGGTAAGACTGAGAATCTTCAGCTTGATGGGAAGTAACTCTGGCGACTTCACTGGGGGACTCCAGATTTGTCCTCCCAAAACTCTGTGGGGAGAAGGTCCAATAGTCTGGTTCCGCTGGGGATTGATAATTTGAAGTTTTAGCTCGGCTGGGGATACTGAAACTTAAATTCTGAGGGGAAATGAGTTCTGGAGGATCCTTTGGCTGGGGATAACAAGGATAAGCTCCTCTGGAGATCACATTGATAAGTTGTGCTGGGAAACTCTTAATGAACTCCGCTGGGGATAGGAAGAATTCTGGCGAGTGCGATCTTCTGTGGTTGTTAGCTGAGGATAACCCAGTTATAAGCCTTTGTGAGGAATAACTTTGAATAAAACTCGGGAGAGACGTTCGTGCTCTGCGGGGAAATACCTTCCAGAACCTTACTGGGGATGAGCTTTGAGAGTCTGCTGGAGATAAGCCTCAGGGTCTGCTAGGGATGTGGATTCCAAATTTCCTGGGGGGTTTCCTTCGAAAGGGTGTCAAGATATCCATCTGTACCTTCATCCTATCAGTAATCCTTTTTCTTAGGTTCATTTAGGAAGTGATTATGTTTCAAATGCATATGCCTATTTAACAAAACATTGGACGTTTCTCGAAATAAAACAAATAGTGCAAGAGAAAAAGAAAAGGGAAATGACACAAATTTTTGGGAAGAGTATTTGTATTGATTTTCTTTGAGTATATTTGTACAAAGGAGACAATCATCCTAGTAAGAGGACTTTGTCGTAAATATTGAAAGATTTTATACAAAATAAAGGATGGCTATGTGAAATAGTTCCATGGGACTCCGTTCTGCTATAGCTTTCACAACTCTGAATATCTGTCCATTCAATGCTTCGTTTGACGATGACTGGATTGATCAGAAGTCTGGAACTAGTTGATGAAGAGATTGTCTTTGAAGTGATTCGACGAGACATAGTCATACGCTTTAATTCCCTAACTTTTGCCTGAATCGCCCTTTCGGGTTTTCGATCCACCGGGAAACCCCTTTTTGCCCAAGCCGCCCTTTCGGGTTTTCGACTTGCCGGGTGTACAGATTTTTTTTCGTTTTTATCCCTAATTTTTTCCTGAATCGCCCTTTCGGGTTTTCGATTCACCGGGATGCCCTTTTTTGCCCAAGCCGCCCTTTCGGGTTTTTGACTTGTCGGGTTATTTTATGCGTAGTATCTTTTGACTATGTCTGCGTTCGCAGGGTGTGGCAAATCGTCACCGTCCATGGTGGTCAGAATCATTGCACCACCAGAAAATATGCTCTTGATCACAAATGGCCCTTCATATGTAGGAGTCCATTTGCCCCTGGGATCACTTTGCGGCAAGATAATCCGCTTGATTACGAGATCCCCGACTTGATACACTTGACGTCTGACTTTCTTATTGAAGGCCTTGATCATCCGCTTTTGATACGTCTGACCATGGCATATAGCAGCAAGTCGTTTCTCGTCGATCAGATTGAGTTGATCCAGTCGGGTCTGCATCCAATCATCTTCATTCAAACCTGCATCCTTCATAATCCTCAGAGATGGGATTTGGACTTCCATAGGCAAGACAGCTTCCATGCCATAAACCAAAGAAAATGGGGTTGCCCTAGTTGAAGTACGTGTCGTCGTACGGTATCCATGTAGAGCAAACGGTAACATCTCATGCCAGTCTCTGTAAGTGACTGTCATTTTCTGAATGATCTTCTTAATGTTTTTGTTCGCAACTTCAACAGCACCGTTCATCTTCGGCCGATAGGGAGATGAATTATGATGATAAATCTTGAACTGTTCGCATAATGCAGTGATCATTGTATTATTCAGATTTGTACCGTTGTCCGTGATGATCCTGTCGGGAACACCATACCGACATATGAGATTTTGCTTGATGAAGCGGGCAACCACATTTTTGGTGACAGAGGCGAAGGAAGCTGCTTCGACCCATTTAGTGAAGTAGTCAATGGCGACTAGGATGAAGCGATGTCCATTGGAAGCCGTGGGCTTGATCTCTCCAATCATATCAATGCCCCACATTGCAAAGGGCCACGGAGCAGTCAGGACGTTGAGGGGAACCGGAGGAATATGAACTTTGTCAGCGTAGACTTGACACTTGTGACAAGTACGGGAATGTTGATGGCAGTCAGCTTCCATGGTAGACCAGTAATAGCCTGCCCTTAGGATCTTCTTAGCCATTGTATGCCCGCTTAAGTGAGTGCCAAATGTGCCGCTGTGTATATCAGTCATGATCAATTCTGCTTCAGCCTTATCCACACATCGGAGTAATACACAATCATGGCTTCGTTTATAAAGGATGCCGTTGCTCAGGAAGAACTTAGCGGCGAATTTCCTTAAGAACCTCTTGTCATTTACGGAAGCTCCTTCAGGATAATCCCTAGTCTCGAGATACCTTTTAATTTCATGGAACCAAGGTTGTTCCACTACTTCTTCAGTATTAATCTCGTGGCAATGTGCCGGTTCATCCATTCGCTTGATGGTGATTTGGGGAGCCTCATTATCCCAGCTGAGTTTAAACATGGAGGACATTATGGCCAGAGCATCGGCTAGCTGATTCTCTTCTCGCGGGAAATGCTCGAAGGTAATTTGCTCGAAATGCGGCAACAATGTCAGGACATGTTCTTTGTATGGGATAAGATTAGGATGCTTGGTATCCCAATCTCCTTTGATTTGGCTGATGACCAAAGCCGAGTCCCCAAATACGACCAAAGATTTGATCCCCAAGTCTATAGCAGCCTCGAGACCAAAAATGCAAGCTTCATACTCAGCCATGTTGTTTGTGCAGCTGAAACAAAGTCGGGCCGTGAAAGGAGTGTGACAACCTTCCGGAGAAATGAGTACTGCGCCAATACCGTTTCCAAGTGCATTTGAAGCACCATCAAAGTACAGGGTCCATCGGGATCCCTTTTCGGGTCCGTCATACGGTCCGTCACTTTCAATGTTGTCCAAATTCATGATGTCTTCGTCTGGGAAGTCAAATCTCATGGGTTGATAGTCTTCGATAGCCTGATGAGCCAGATGGTCAGCTAGTACACTCCCTTTTATAGCTTTTTGGGTGGTGTATTGGATGTCATACTCGGTTAGGATCATTTGCCATCTAGCTATCCTTCCAGATAAAGCGGGCTTCTCAAAGATATACTTGATAGGGTCCATTTTGGATATCAACAAAGTAGTATGAGTCAGCATATACTGTCTTAGTCGGCGAGCAGCCCATACCAAAGCGCAGCAAGTTTTCTCGAGCAGTGAGTAGCGAGTCTCACAGTCGGTAAACTTTTTGCTAAGGTAATAAATAGCATGCTCTTTTCGACCAGACTCGTCATGCTGGCCCAAAACACACCCCATTGAGTTATCCAAGACGGTCAAATACATGATCAATGGTCTTCCTTCGACGGGTGGCATCAGAATAGGAGGTTCTAGCAAATACTCCTTGATTTTATCAAAAGCAGCTTGACAATCGTCGTTCCATTCCACTACCTGATCTTTTTTCAAGAGTTTGAAAATTGGCTCACAGGTAGAAGTCAGATGTGAGATGAATCTGGCAATATAGTTTATGCGCCCCAAGAATCCTCTAACCTCCTTTTCAGTACGGGGAGTAGGCATCTCTTGTATTGCTTTTACTTTTGCTGGATCGACTTCAATGCCTTTGTTGCTTACAATGAATCCCAGGAGTTTACCAGACCTAACTCCAAAAGTGCATTTACTTGGATTCAGCCTTAACTTGTACTCTTTTAACCTGGCGAACAACTTTTCCAAATGTTCAAGATGCTCTTCCTCCGTTTGCGACCGAGCTATCATATCGTCTACGTAGACTTCGATCTCATGATGTATCATGTCATGAAATAAAGCTACCATGGCGCGTTGATAAGTTGCCCCTGCATTCTTCAGCCCGAACGGCATCACTTTGTAACAAAAAGTGCCCCATTGCGTGACAAAAGTTGTTTTCTCCATATCCTCGGGAGCCATTTTGATTTGATTGTAGCCCGAGAATCTGTCCATGAAGGAAAACACCTTATGCTGAGCTGTATTGTCGATCAAGATGTTAATATGAGGTAGCGGGAAATCATCTTTAGGGCTGGCCCTATTCAAATCCCGATAGTCCACACACATTCTGACTTTGCCATCTTTCTTTGGTACCGGTACGATGTTAGCGACCCATTGAGGATAGGACGTAACAGCCAGGAAGCCAGCATCGAATTGCTTCATTACTTCTGCTTTGATCTTTTCGGACATGTCAGGCCTCATTCGGCGAACTTTTTGCTTGATTGGTGGACAGTCTTCTCTTGTGGGGAGATGGTGAACCACGATGTCGGTGTCTAGACCCGGCATGTCTTCATAGGACCAAGCGAAGATTTCAACATACTCATTCAGCAACTGTACCAAGCGCTCTTTGACTTTTGGTTCCAGGCTGGCACCCACTTGCACCTCCTTCCGATCCTCCTCGGTTCCCAAGTTAACAGTTTCCAATGGCTCTTCATGCGGTAAGATGGCCCTTTCCTCTTGTTGCAGGAGTCTGGCTAGTTCCCCGGGTACTTCACAACCTTTGTCATCTTCATACTCGGCTAGATTGACCAGGTCTTCAGAGTTATTGAAAGATACAACAGAATAGTCACCCATGGAATCCGGAGTGGATGGGTACCTGCATTGGTGAGTGTGGGTGTGTGTAAGGGATAGCCATCCTTAAACAAAAAATGCAAAAGGAAAGAAAATGAACATAAGCAGTTTATCAAATGAAAAACGTCCAATGAATCATTAAACATGGCATATGAATATGAAAAATAGTCAAAACCCTTACAAGTGGACCTACATGCCCCGGGCAAGGCAGGAGGTGAAAAGATAGTGCACAGATTGTTTGAAAGTAAAATATTACAGACCAAATAAGAAATGTTTAACAGATAAATTACTGATGAATAAAAGTGATGGGGACAAAGTCTTTAGCCTCCCAATTGCTCAATCCTCCCCTGACAGTTGGATGAATCCATTCTTCAAAGTTGCTTTCCTTGTCTTCATCTTCCAGGGCGTTGATTCGGTAAGGAGAAATTTTGATCGGCGCTCTTTCAATCTTTGACTGGCGCATGGCCTACTGGCCAGCGGCGGTGAAACCTAATCCAAACTTATCAGTTTTATGCGGAAAATCGGGTAACTGCCCCCACGCTGAATTCTTCCCTTCTTTAACTGCAGCCCTTGCATCCTCCAGAGATGCCATCCTGGCCATCTGTCTTGGTGTCTCAGCCGTCAATTTTGCTACCTCTATTTCAGAAAGTACCTCTTCGAAATGTTGAAACGGTGTCTCAATGAACTCTCCTTCAACCTCCACGTACCAGAAAGAGTTTAAGTGGCTAATCATGTACTCTTCTTCGCCGTGAACAGTAATGATCTTTCCCTTTACAGGATACTTCAGCATCTGCTGCAAGGAGGAGGTGACTGCTCCAGCATGGTGTATCCAAGGTCTGCCCAGCAGGCAGGAATATGATGGATGGATGTCCATTACATAGAAAGTGGATTTAAACACCTCAGTGCCTATCTTGACAGGAATTTCAACTTCTCCATGGACCATTCTTTTCGACCCATCGAAAGCTCTGACGACAATATCACTCGGCTTCAATTCCAACCCTTCGCAATCTAGCCGGTCCAAGGCCTTCTTTGGCAAAACATTCAGCGACGACCCGGTATCAACCAAAACATGTGCAAGGGTGGTTCCGCGACACTCGATTGAAATATGCAAGGCATCATTGTGGTTTCGGCCTTTAGGGGTCAGGTCGGCATCAGAAAAACCTAATCCATTGTCTGTAGTCAGGCTAGCCACGCAATGTTGAAATTGGTCTGCGGAGGTTTCCTGGGGCACATGAGTTGCCTTCAGAAACTTAATCAAAGCTTGAGCGTGCGCTTCTGAGCACAGCAATAGTGCCAGTATGGAGATCTTGGAGGGGGTTTGCCCCAACTGTTCCACCACATCGTAATCACTTCTCTTGATTATCCTTAAAATCTCGTCCATTTCTTTCTTGGAGGCTTCCGGGATCACCAAGGGTTGAACCCTCGTCCTGACGGGCTCATCTTGTATCCCCTTTCCTTTATCAGCAATGGTAGGAGAGGTAGCACTAGGAACGACAATTTCTTCAATCAAAGGAGTTCTAGCGGAGAGTTTTACTGGTGCAGGGATGACTTCTTTAGCTGATGAGGGTCCAAAGACTGCTCTTGGAGGGGCAATCTCTGGAGAAAATATTCTCCCGCTCCTGGTGATTTTGCTGGTGCCCGCAATGTTACTAATGCTGGCTTCTTCATCCTCCGAATTTTCTTCAATTACTTCGACTTGCTTGATACCATGGTAGTAGATGTCACCACCATAGTTCCAAGGTATCGACTTCTCAGAAACATAGGGAATAGGCCCTGGCATTGTTATCTTCAAAGGTATAGATTTTGCAGCTGGTGTAATCTTAACAGGCTTTTTGACGGCCTTGGAAAGATTGGCGTGAATGGTTATGATTGAGACATTTTCAACATGAAATGGAACAACAAGAACTTTTTCGAACAAAATTTGTCGGCTATCCATGAGGCCTTGGATGCCTTTCTTTAATAGCGGACAATCAAACGGCAGAGAGTGGCAACAGTAGCAGTCTTCTTTACATCCCGGGAAGATCCCGGCCCTTAACAAATTCAACTTAATGGTTAGCAGTGGAGTAGTCAGATCACTAACGTCAGCAACATACAGATCCTCTTCAATGGCATTGATATTCCGACCGTGCTTCGGCATAGGTGCAGATATCACATTGGGTTTCTCTGGAGCGTCAAACTCTACCTCCTTAGCCTCTATCAGGTCCTGGATCTTATGCTTGAGTGCCCAACAATCATTGGTGTCGTGTCCAACACTGTCTGAATGATAGGCGCATTTAGCATTGGCATGATAATGCGGAGAGGACGTATTTACATTCTTTGGCGCCTCCTTGATGGTGGCAAGATTCAACTTCAATAGATGGGGAAGCACCTGCGCTGGAGTCATATTAATACGGGTGAACTGCCGTTGTGGCCTTTCCACCCGTTGCTGATTTGGTCTGGATTGGTTGTAGCGAGGCTGCTCACTTGGAGTGTTTTGAATCATTACGGCCCCCACAGTTGGCCGACGCTCCATCTTCCCTGCTCTTCTCTGAGAATATACCATAGCTGTCTCCTTCTTAAAAGGCTTCTTCTCAACACTTGCAGCAACACCCTTCTGAATCTTTCCTGACTTGATGCCAGCCTCTATTCTTTCGCCTGTTAAGATCAAATCGGTAAACCCCGCGGAAGAGTTACCAATTAAATGATTGAAAAACGGCCCAGATAGGGTCCCAAGAAACATATCAACGAGCTCACGATCGGTTAAAGGAGGCTGCACCCTGCCAGCTAAATCCCTCCATTTTTGTGCATACTCTTTGAATCCCTCACTTGTTCCTAGTGACATACCCTGAAGTTGGGTACGAGTAGGAGCAAGATCGGAATTATACTGATATTGTTTGTAGAAAGCGGTGGCCAAATCTTCCCAATTTCTGACACTGGTTCCTTCTAACTGATAAAACCATTCCAACTGAGCTCCCGACAGGCTGTCTTGAAAGAAATGAATCCAGAGATTTTTATCTGCTGTATAGGGTTGAATTTTTCTCACGTAGGACCTGAGATGCATTTTGGGACAGGACAGCCCATCATACCTCACAAACACTGGCACTTTAAATTTTGGGGGAATCACAATTCCGGCAACCAAGCCCATGTCTTCAAAATCCAAACCCGGTACTCTTTGCAATTCCATGGCAGCCAATTTGTCTTCTAAACCCTTGTATTTGTCATCAGCTGGAGGATACTGCTGGTCAGAATAATCTTCATCCTCTTCAACTTCTTCCTCCTCCGCATCAGACTCGGAAGGCACCGCAACTCGATCTCTTTTACTAGTCCCTTCATCAGAAGTAGGAGGAAATTCAAGCACCCTCCGAGCTTCTCTGTCAAATCTTCTCCCCAAAGTAGCCACTCCGACCCTCTTTTTCTTCTTTACTGGGTCCTTATTCTCCAGATGAGCCTTGATATCCTCTTGACTCTTGACCAAGGTCATCAAGAGTTGCTGGAACTGTGCATTCTGGGCTTGTAGGTCTTTGATTGTTTGCTCGAGATCCATCCTACTGAAATAAACAGCAGATAAATAAGGAAACCTAGAGTGAGACCTGCTTATGCACATGATGAATGGTATGCTGATGTATGCTATGCATTCAAGGATTTAGGACATTCAAAGTTGTTTCAGACAAAGAAGAACGCACGTCATATTAATAAGAAGAAATTTGTTAGTACATAAACGCCCCATGGGCCAAATGTTACAACATAAACTTCTCAAGGCAGAAAGACATTGCGCATCCTCTTTGGCGCGATGTAGGTGTTGAGGGCCTCTTGCTCGTGGAGTCGGCGGGTAAGCTCTAGAACCTTCTTTTCACTGGCGTAGTAGCTAGCTTCAAAAGTGTTCCGTTCCTCCTTGAGCTGAATCCAACTTTTCTGCATTTCCTCCCACGATGTAGGCATGTCTGGATGCAGGATGGTGTAGGGAACCTCTCCTTCATTGACGGGCTCTTTAATCACTGGGAGTACATGAGGATAAGGCATCATTAGACTTTGGGCTCGGGCTCGTACCCACTTGAGATAGGGCTCAAGAGGGATGGAGTTCTTGTGTCCCAGAGTCTTGCTATCAACCTTGTTGAGTTTCCCCCAAGCTCTGATGAATCTTTGGCGAAGTCCTTGCGTATCGTTGTTGAAGTCAAAAACTAGGCTAGGAATCAACATGTCATGAGGGCCATCTCTCCGTGCATATCCAAATTGCCTCAAAGCTAGGCAAGGGTTGTAGGTGATACCTCCTCTAATTCCAAGTAAAGGAACATTAGGAAACTCTCCGCAACGATCGACGATGATGACATTTTCTCTGGACCGAGAACACCAATGAACATCAGAATGAGTAAGAATCATCAATCGTTGGGACCCACCTTGTACCTTGGTCATTCTTCAAGACAGATTGTGGAAGGTGCGAAATAAACCACCTTGCGAGGATAGGAGTACAGCACATGAGAACACCCCTCTTTCTCATTGTTCGTGTATAAAATGAGTGAAGGATGTCCCCAAGCAATGTCGGTATTGGATTTCTGGACAAAAAGATTTTGACAGCGTTGACATCTACCAATTGGTCAGGATTTGGGAACAAGACCAACCCATAGATAAGGAGTGCCACAATCTCTTCAAAGGCTTGTAGGTCCAATGAATTCCAACATTCTTGTGCCTTCTCAAACAAGAATTTTTCTAAGAATCCTTTGACGCCGCTTCTGGTATCCCAATGCCCCTTGATGTCGGATGGTTGTAGATGTAATGCTCGAGCAACATCTTCCGGCTTTGGTTCCTTTTCCGTACCGTTGAATGGTAGTTGATTAAGGATAGGAATTCTCAGGAGTTGAGAAAACTCCTCCAAAGTGGGTACCAACTGATAATTAGGGAAAGTGAAGCAGTGGTGAAGAGGGTCAAAGAACTGGAATAGCACTTTCATCATGTCTTCTTCAATGTTGGTGTTGACTAGGCTGAGCAGTCTACCATGTCTTCCACTGAAGGATGAATTTTCCGGAATTCTTGAAGTGATCTCCTTGAGTTGAGGAGAGATTCTCACAAGGTTGACTTGAATGGTGTTTCTGCGAGGAATTTCCATGTCCTACAAAACAAGAACAAAGCTGAAGATCCAAAACCCTTGAAATGGTTAGTGAATGCATATGATGTTTTATGATGTTTATGATGTATGCACAAAACATATGTACAAGCAACTCACACCAAACCCTAATTTCAGGCTTGCATGGGGTTTCATAGGTAATTACCCTCTTGAGTGTAGTTGGCTTAAAAAACCTGTCCTATAAATAGTAACCGGGTTCTAAGGAGCTCAATATCACTGGATTGTTTTCATTGTTCATTGTTTTGGTTTAGCCACTTAACTAGCGACCAAAATATTCCAAGAAAAAAACCCTCAATGAGTGTAGTATCGAGTATCTACCAACTTCGGACTGCACCAAAGCCGGTCATCTCACTACCCCTAATAAAAGGCCAAGATGGTCAAGTAAGGTTCTAGGTCATTAGTGCTTTAGTGACATCACTCAGCGGCCCCGTACTCTCCTTGATTGAACTCAAGGGTTACCGGTACTCACAAATATGTCGCACTAATATAGCTATTTCTTAGACCGTGTCGGTATACCCCGCACAGTTTCCACAACGTATTGCTATCTATGTATGTTTCCCAAAATCCGGGTGGAGGATTGTAAACCCAAACAATAGAGCCAAAGTATAAAGCAAACAAATCAAACAATTAGTCATGCAAAAGGGTGATCTAAGCCCTAAGGTTACTCCACTTTTACAATTCTCCCCAGCAGAGTCGCCAGTTCTGTGATACGGTGGGAGAACTGACTAGGGTTTTGCGTTTGTTTTCGCAAATGTTTCGGTTGAGCAAGAGTCGCCACCGACTTTTTATTTTATCCTAAGGAAAGGTTTAAAAAGCACAGCAAAAACCTTTGAGATTTTTCTTGGGTTCGGGGAGTAGATTATAGAAGGGGAAGGTATTAGCACCCCTTCTATCCATGGTTATCCATGGGCTCTTAGGTACTTGCTTAGATCAACTTGCCTTGGTTTTCAATTGTTTGAAATGGTGCTTTGTGTGTGGTTTTGAAAAGGTTTTGAAAAAGATGCCTTGTATAGGCTACCCTTGTAACAATTCTTTACTCGAATGTTTTACAAAAGGTGTTTGTCTTTTTGAAAAGATGTTTCAAGGTTTTTTGAAAGTTTGTTTGAAAGTGTTTGTGAAGTGGATTTTGAAATTAAGCAAGTGTTTTCTTGGAAAGTTGACAAGTACTTAAGAGCTTATCTACCCTAAAGTTTTCTAAAAGATTTTTGTTATGTTTCAAACCTTTTGACAATTTTGTTCCACCATTGCATTTGGTGGACAATCTTGTCTTAGGAGGTGAAAGGGACGGGCGCGGGTCATCGTTTAGACCATAGTTGCAATAGTGTTAAATGTCTTTGGGCAATTTTCTTTGAAAGGGACTTGATCATTCATTTAAGCAACATTTTGAGGGACAATGATCATTTGATTGTTTTGTCTTGCCCAAGGAAGTTCAACATGCAATATGGCCCAACTATTTTGAAGGCAACAAAGTGGAATACCCTAGGGGTGCAAGTGTGAAATGTGTTGTCCATTTTTCATGCTCATTTATCTTGTATTAGGTCCAACTATTTTGTTCATTTTTTTTATTCGCATACGAACCCTAATTCTAGCATAGTATGTTTAGAAAGCGATAAAGTGCGAAATTTAAATTCCTACGCTATTACATCACAATAATATAGGGAGGGGGGTACAATGTTCAAATGGGGATATTTAGACAAGAAATTAAACCTAAGCTATTACATCATTTTCTATAAATAATTACAAGATAAATAAATTGCATAATCAAATGGAAATTAAATAAATATGCAAAAATGCAAAAAGAGAATTTTTATATGTATGAAAAAGTATTGTTCATGTAAAATAAAAGAAAAATAAAAAGGTATTATTTTTGGAGTATTTTCATATTTAGGGTAAAAACCCTAATTTTAATCAAAATGAATATTAATTAATTAATTCATATAATATTTGTTATTTACATACAAAAATAAAATAAAATATGGTATATTTGTAAAAAGGCATTTTTTAGTATTAAATATTAAAAATAAAAT